>LR989849.1:3839468-13839468 GCA_905146925.1 Autographa gamma
TTCGGACACCGCCTCCATCACTGGTCGCCAATAGGCTTCCAGCTCCGCGAGGCTATGTCTTACACCCCGGCACTGGCCATCGATGACCTCAGCAGCTGCTCGTGAACGACAAACCTTATACAGCTCCTGCACTCTCGCGTACTCTATTCTTCGCCGCTTGCGAGTTGATATCTTGGTGGTCTCCTCGGTCTGATTCCGCTGCTTAAGAGAGTCATAGTTACTCCCGCCGTTTACCCGCGCTTGCTTGAATTTCTTCACGTTGACATTCAGAGCACTGGGCAGAAATCACATTGCGTCAACACCCGCGAGGGCCATCGCAATGCTTTGTTTTAATTAGACAGTCGGATTCCCCTTGTCCGTGCCAGTTCTGAGCTGACCGTTGAACGGCGGTCGTACAGAACCGCGCCGATCGCGCACGATGTCGAAACCGACACGGCCTTACGGCTAGGAAGATCCGCGGAAGGCCGGAACGCGGGTCCGGATTCCGCCCTCGCGCCCCGAAAGACGCGAGAGCATCGACCAGGCCCGGCACCGGCCGCATCCGCTTCCCGTCCAAACCCGACACGCCCCGGTCCTCAGAGCCAATCCTTATTCCGAAGTTACGGATCCAATTTGCCGACTTCCCTTACCTACATTATTCTATCGACTAGAGGCTCTTCACCTTGGAGACCTGCTGCGGATATGGGTACGAACCGGCGCGACATCTCCACGTACATCCCTCACCTGAATTTTCAAGGTCCGCAGAGAGTATCCGGACACCGCCGCAAATGCGGTGCTCTTCGCGTTCCGAACCATATCTCCCTTCTATAGGATTCCATGGAACTCGAACGCTCAGGCAGAAAAGAAAACTCTTCCCGGACCTCTCGGCGGCGTCTTCAGGCCACTTTGGGTTACCCCGTCGAACACTCGCTGTAAAAACGAGGGAACGATTATTGAAACGGTTCCGCTGCCGGGTTCCGGAATAGGAACCGGATTCCCTTTCGCTCAAAGGGCGTTATTTATCATTATATACCATAATAAAATGATACATTATTGAAAAAAACACGCCACATCGACATAAGATTTCTCCTTGAGCTTAGGATCGACTGACTCGCGAGCAACTACTGTTCACGCGAAACCCTTCTCCACGTCAGTCCTCCAGGGCCTCGCTGGAGTATTTGCTACTACCACCAAGATCTGCACCGACGGAGGCTCCAAGCGGGCTCACGCCCAGACCCTTCTGCGCTCTCCGCCGCGCACGTCCTACTCGTTACGGCTTAATGACGTCACAAAGAACGTCGCACATGCCCGTAACGGTAGTGTATAGGCAAAACGCTTCAGCGCCATCCATTTTCAGGGCTGGTTGCTTCGGCAGGTGAGTCGTTGCACACTCCTTAGCGGATTCCGACTTCCATGGCCACCGTCCTGCTGTCATGAGCGACCAACGCCTTTCATGGTGTCCCATGAGCGTTTTTTAGGCGCCTTAACACTACGTTTGGTTCATCCCACAGCGCCAGTTCTGCTTACCAAAATTGGCCCACTTGGCACCGTCATCAGATCTCCGGCTTCATCGTTCGAGTAAGCCGGAGTACTCACCCATTTAAAGTTTGAGAATAGGTTGAGGTCGTTTCGGCCCCAATGCCTCTAATCATTCGCTTTACCGGATGAGACTGTTCAAATCGACGCCAGCTATCCTGAGGGAAACTTCGGACGGAACCAGCTACTAGATGGTTCGATTAGTCTTTCGCCCCTATACCCAGTTCCGACGATCGATTTGCACGTCAGAATCGCTACGGTCCTCCATCAGGGTTTCCCCTGACTTCGACCTGACCAGGCATAGTTCACCATCTTTCGGGTCCCAGCATTTATGCTCAGAGCGCGCCTGCATTCACGGATTGGAAACGAGACGCCTCGGGAGTGCGAGAGATCGACCTAGATCGACGCTCCATCCTCCCTGAGCACGCGGCTAGCGCGCGCCTTCACTTTCGTTGCGCCTTTCAGTTTTATTATCTCAATGACTCGCATACATGCTAGACTCCTTGGTCCGTGTTTCAAGACGGGTCCTGCGAGTGCCCGAAACTGAATCATCGCAGACAGAGACGCGCACAGTCCGTGACAACACGGCTGCGACGACAGACGCGCCGCACCTACGTCCGCACTATGGCGTAGACGTTGGATACGACGTTGACTTGCGTCGGGCCGGACGCGTCTAAAACGCGTGCGCGATTCGTCAGAACTACCGTCCGACGGCCGGTCGGCCACCGTCGCGGTCCCACTACCCCCGTGAAGGGGCAACGGGGCTCCCGTACGGCGCTTAGACCGACATCGAACGGGTCGCGATGTATTTACTAAGAGAGAAGTGCACGCCGTCCGCGGACGTCGACGGACGCGACCCGTGCCAGCCGACCGAGATCGGCGACATCGTGGCGCGCGTCCGTACGCCGCGGAATGACGATGAATCTCTCCGTTCGTTCATTCGAGTTTCGCAGGTTTACCCCTGAACGGTTTCACGTACTCTTGAACTCTCTCTTCAAAGTTCTTTTCAACTTTCCCTCACGGTACTTGTTCGCTATCGGTCTCGCGGTAATATTTAGCCTTAGATGGAGTTTACCACCCACTTAGGGCTGCACTCTCAAGCAACCCGACTCTAAGGAGAGTCCCTCTCGCCGCAATCCTCCGTCGCTACGGGCCTGGCACCCTCTACGGGAAAACGGCCCCGTTCAAGACGAACTTGGACAGGAGCGATCCGGCGATAGGTTTCATTGTGGTATAATGAGTAATTTTTACCCTGTATGGAATATGAAGGAAATGGGTAAAACAACACGCGTAAATGAAAAAAAAAGTAAGAAACGTTTATTTAATAACTTGTATTCCCTCCGCGAGCTCTTATTACTGCTTCCATACGGTTCTTCATCGATCGGATGAGAGTCACGATCACATGTTGTGGTATATTATCCCATTCCTCTTGGATTGCATTTTGCAGCTGGCTAAGTGTTTCTGGGGCTGGATCTCTTGCTCGAATTCGTCTCTTTAATTCATCCCGTAGATGTTCAATGGGATTCATGTCCGGGCTTCTTGCTGGCCATACCATAATGGAGATACCGACTTCGGTAAGATAATCTCGTACGACGCCCGCGGTGTGAGCTCTAGCATTGTCGTGCATGAATATGAAGTCGTTGCCAATAAAATGTGCATAGGGGGCATCACATGAGGTTCAAGGCACTGTTCGATGTACCGATGAGAGTTTAGTGCAGGCAGCCGTGGCCCAGATACAAAGGCAAGTTCTGTCTTACCGTCGGCGCTGATTCCTCCCCAAACCGTCCACGAACCGCCACCATAGCTGATCTTTTCTTCAATGCAGCATTGTGCAAAGCGTTCTCCATCTCTTCTGTAGACCTTGTTCCTTCCGTCGTTACCATACAGCATAATTTTACACTCATCAGAAAACAGTACTTTGCTCCACTGAAGGTATGACCAAGTTAGGTGCTCGCGTGCAAAGTTAAGGCGCGCTCTTCGATGGTCTGCAGTTGATTTCAGCCCATTTGCTGGCTTATGCGGTGCCAATCCGCGTTCCTTCAACCTTCTTCTTATTGTAGAGTCACTTACAGCTAATCTTAGTACAACGCGAAGCTGCTGCTGCAGTTGAAAAGCGTTAAGGCGTCGATTTCGTAAAGAAGTTGTTACAATAAATCGATCATCTCGCTCAGAAGTGACCCGATTCCTGCCAGATCCTGAACGGCGCGTGAACGAACCAGTCTCCCGATAGCGTTTGTAGACTCTATGAACAGATGATAAGCTTAGATGCAATCTTGCAGCCACAACACGCTGACTAAGTCCAGAATCAAGCAATGCCACCACTTGGGCGGCTTCTGCGGGCGAAGTATCCATATGTTTTAGAAAAAAAAGTTTTTTCAGACGTCCCAAAGTCACAGTAAATGAAATAAGAAACAAAAAGTTTAAAGACAAGCGCTAATTTTTAGTTTTTAAACGAGAAACGTACTCCAACCCTAAATACACATTTGTCTCAAAACAGTGATTAATTACATTTATAGGATAAACAAATGAAATTCTAATTTCGAATTTTGTTTTTTTTTTTCTTACTGTATGACCAAACTGCCAGCTACACAATAATGTTTTTTTTTTCATGGAAAAATTCTCTTTTGTAAAAAATTAGGACAAAAACAATAAAAACGAAAGTGTTTCGATTTTTTTGATGAGAAGTGTATATTAGGTATCAGCGTTGCACCCGAGCAAAGCCGGGGCGGGCCGCTAGTATACTATAAATGTCAATATACTATATAAATGTCAATGCACTTTTGAACGCAAGCCGCGGGTCTTGCGTTCAAATCCTAATGATAATTAGTTCTGTTTTTTTTTGCATTTACAACTAATCATATTTTTATTTTATTTAATAATAAATTCATTTAATTCATGAAATTAAATTATTTTATTAAATTAAATTAAATTCATTCAAATTATTTGTTAAATTAAAAGGAACTTCGTTCCAACCGAGTGTCTCTTGACATCTCTTAAGTTTTTTTAATAATATAAATCGATTTGTTTTACTTTTGTACATAAACAAAGAACAAAGTTAACAATGCAGTCAAAATTCATACTCCATGTGCCTGTAAAACCGCACATATGAATTTCTTTCCTAATATTTACTAAGGGTATATAATTTCTTACCGTTTTTATAATTTTTCCTTCACTTGTAGCTAAAAACCTATCTTGGTGCCAAATTTGAAGTTTCTAAGTTTGCTAGAAGTACCTTAGATTTATGATGTTCGGTCAGTCAGTGAGTGACAAAATTTAATAGTGTAACTTTGATCGCTCATAACTCCGAAACTATTGGTTCAAGTGTAATGCAATTTTGAGGCTAAGCTTGTTTTAATACTCACTCTAGGTCATCGAAAACCTAAACCCTTAGCTTTGCCCGTATTGATGATACAGGGGGGGTGAAATAGCCGCGAAACGCTTCGAGAAAAGTATGGTACGGCCGTGCCCGTTTTGCTCGAGACGGCACTGTTGTGCCCCTAGATACATTATTACAATTCATTGGAATGAAGTTCCTTATCGCGCGTTGAGAAAGGGGGCTAGACGGAAGAAATTCTTACGAAAAGTAGTAACGACACATTTTAATGACGTCATTAGTCAACAGTCTTATGATTAAGACTTTCGATAGGTATCCTAACTTCTCAGATGGCGGTGTCGACACATGACGAGTTTGCCAAGAGGCGGGTCTTGCGTTCAAATCCTAACGATAAGCAGTTGTCTTTTTGCGTTTCCAACTTATCATAATGTATTTAACTTAATAAATTGTTTAATATTTTTTTATTTAATAATTAACTAAATTAAATTAAAGTAACTTCGTTCCATCCGGGTATCACTTGACACCTCTCAAGTTTTTCCAATAATATAAATCGATTTGTTTTACTTTTTGTACATAAACGAAGAACACAGTTAACAATGCAGGCAAAATTCAAACATACACCATGTTCTTGTAAAACCGCAAATGTAAATTTGTTTCCTAATATTTACTAAGGTATATAATTTCTTACCGTTTTTATAATTTTCCCTTTACTTGTAGCTAAAAACCTATCTTGGTGCCAAATTTGAAGGTTCTAAGTTTGCTAGAAGTACCTTAGACTTTTGATGATCGGTCAGTCAGTGAGTGACATAATGGTGTAACTTTGATCGCTCATAACTCTAAAACTATTGGTTCAAATGTCATGTAATTTTGAGGCTAAGCTTGTTTTAATGCTTTCTCTAGGTCATCGAAAACCTAAACCCCTAGCTTTTGCCGTTTCGATGATACAGGGGGGGTGAAATAGCCGCGAAACGCTTCGAGAAAAGTATGGTACGGCTGTGCCCGTTTTTTTTTTTGCTCGAGACTTGGCAGGGACGCTGCCGTGCCCCCAGAAAATGGGAACTTTAAACCCCTCCCCACTCCGCCTCACCCCCTAGACGTCTGGACTTTTAGTATGTTAACTCTCTAAGCACCCTGAACAATTTTCTGAAGTAATTGCTTTGGGCCTTGCTCACGCACTCCACAACGCCTTATGGGTGATTTATTGACTGAACGAATAACACAGTTATTTTTTACTTTTTAATGCATTTTTGTTTTGAAGTCGGTTTTTTTTTGTAAACATTCGTTTTATTTCGTGATTTTTAGTGAATATGACGATTTAGTTTTTTGCGTAAACATGGGTAGGCCTACGAAACGCGCTGCTCATATGAGAAATCGTCGTTTGAATGAGACAAACAAGGAAAGAGAGAAACGACTATCGCAAATTAGAAAATCTAAATCCAATGTTATTTTGCGAGAGATTACTAAATGACCATTAAGGAGTTCCCTAAACTGTGCTGCACCTGCATAACGGACCTTGCAGTGGCAGTCATTACCCATCTCGATATAAAGATCTTGTCAACACGAATAAAATAAGCCGAAACACTAGGTAGTTAAGAAGTGCCGCGGCCGTTGAGGAGTTCCCTCGATCCTCTGTCGTTTCCATCATCAGATCTGCCCTTAACCTCCATAGTATTGTAGTCTTATCAGATATACACATAAATATCAAGTTGTTACCCCATGCTCGCCTACAATTTTCAAGAGATGCCCTCGATCTCTCAGGGTTTTCACCATCAGGTCCCAACCTGATGACGATGGGACTAAATGACAAGTAGGTATACCCCTACAAAATAAAAAAAATATTTTTTGAAATCGGTTCGGCGTCTTTGAGAAATCGAGTAACACACATAAAAAAAAACATACAGCCGAATTGAGAACCTCCTCCTTTTTTTGAAGTCGGTTGAAAATGCAGGGACATAGTCGGTTGCGGGTAAAGGCCGGGGGGCGCATGCCTATACCAAATAGTGCGTCCAAGGCCGCGCTTCGCCCTACAGAACTTTATTATTGTATAGTTATACCTATTTGGCATCAGCGTTGCACCCGAGCAAAGCCGGGGCGTTAAAGTTTTTATCAGAATGAAAGTACATGTATATTATGTGAGACGATAATATACGTGTAAAGAAGCATTGTAATGTTTCTTAAGTTTCCTCTCGTATATTGCACAGATGGCGCTGCAAGTTGATGACGAATAAAGTTGTCATTTAAACCTGTCATTGTAATATAAAACATGTATTTATTTATGATTTCAATATAAGTTGATAATGGATGTGTTTAAGGACTTTAAATGTCGTTTCTTTTATTTACAGGTCAGTGTACCTTGTTAGAGAGATTTAGTTTTATTTTGTATTGTGTCTAAAGTAAATCTTTTATTTACAGAGCAACGCAATTGTTTTTTTCACATCCTCAATTCACTGAAAATAGTGTCTTATAAAACAAAGAAATTCAACATATTTTACTACACTTGATATCAATTCAGCGTTCTGGTCTATTCCACTTAGAATTGAAGACAGGATGAAAACCGCTTTCGTAACACAACAAGGTCACTATCAGTGGACGTGTTTACCATTTGGTTTGAAAACGTCACCGGCTATTTTCCAAAGGATACTGGGTAACATCTTAAGAAAGCATAAGTTAACTGATTTTACTGTCAATTACATTGATGATATTTTGATTTTCTCTAAGTCCTTCTCTGAGCACATTACTCATCTAACACAGTTACTAGAAGCTATAAAAAAGGAGGGTTTTCGATTAAAGTTCACAAAATGTACTTTTGCCTCATATACAGTCAAATATCTCGGTCATGTAATACACAATAATACAGTGCGACCAATCAAAGATAATTTAGTTTCAATAAAACAATTTCCAATACCTAAAACTCTAAAAAATATAAGACAATTCCTTGGAAAAATTAACTTTTATCATGAGTACATACCAAAAAGTGCAGTCATTTTAGAACCCCTTCATAACTTATTAAGGAAAAATCAGAAATTCTTTTGGTCCCCGGAATGTCAAAGATCCTGCTCAAAGCATATAAAAAAATTATTATGTTCACAGCCAATCCTAGAAATTTTTGATCAGAATTTGCCAATAAAAATTCACACAGATGCATCTTTAGAAGGTATCGGGGCGGTTCTAAAACAAACCCAAACAAATGGAAAAGATAAACCAGTAGCATACTTCTCAAAAAAATTAAACCAGGTACAAAAACAAAAAAAAGCAATTTATTTGGAGTGCTTAGCAATTAAGGAAGCAATAAAATATTGGCAGTACTGGCTATTAGGTAAATCTTTTGTAGTATATTCGGACCATAAACCACTAGAAAATCTTAATATTAAATCATGGACAGATGATGAATTAGGAGATTTAACATATTACTTATCACAATATGATTTCAAAATTAAATATAAACCAGGCAAAGAAAATCTAGAAGCCGATTGTTTAAGTAGAAACCCGGTATTGGAAGCAAATGAAGATATAGATGAACAATTAAAACTAGTAAATATAATAACGTTAAATGATATTATTACAGATCAACAAAACAATAAAGACTTCCAAAATAATAAACAAAACTTAATATTAAAACAAAATGATTATTATAAAAAGAAGAAGAAAGGTGAGAAAATAATCTTATCGGAAGAGTTCAGTAAGGAAATTATTAAAAACACTCACGACTACTTATGTCATTTAGGAATTAAACAAATGCAATATAAAATCAGTAAATTATAAAACGACATTTCTAGTTAAAAACAAGAAACATGGAGAAACTAAGGTTTAAATTTACAGTACTGGGGTCAACCGATGGAAAAACAAATATAATATGCATAAGCTCAATTGAAACACCAGACGGACGTATTTTTAACCGACGAAAACAGAGGAGGTTCTCAATTCGACGCGTATATTTTTTTTTTTTTATGTATGATCACGCATATCTTTTTACTGAGTAGTCCGATTTTGATAATTCTTTTTTATTGGAAAGGGTATACTCCAAAGTTGGTCCCATATAAATTTGAAAAAAGAATTCCCACCTTAAGGGTGGAACAAAGGGGTTAATTGATTGTTCACGCACTGATCGTAATGTATTACCACGCGTAACTTTTTACAGAGTAGTTCTATTTTGATAATTCTTTTTTTATTGAGTAGGCTATACCTAGAAGTTGGTCCCATATAAATTTGAAAAAAGAATTCCCACCTTAAGGGTGGAAAAAAGGGGTTAATTGATTGTTCACGCACTGATCGTAATGTATTACCACGCGTAACTTTTTACAGAGTAGTTCTATTTTGATAATTCTTTTTTTATTGAGTAGGCTATACCTAGAAGTTGGTCCCATATAAATTTGAAAAAAATATTCCAATCCTAAGGGTAGAAAAACAGGGATATATCGATTGTTCACTAACTGATTTTAATATATGACCACGCGTAACTTATTACAGAACAGTCTGATTTTGATAAATATTTTTTATTAGATAGGGGGTTATACCTTGAAGCTGGTCCCATATAATTTTACTCTAAGGTTGGGAAAATAGGGGTGACTTATTGTTCACTCACAGATTTGAATACTAAAATAAGGTAGTTAGCTATTTTAAAAATAATAAATAATTCAGCATGTAGCAATTAGTATATAATAGCCACAAAAAAGTATAAAATAAAAACTTTTTAACAAAAAAATTAAACCGCCGAAAACACTGAAAAGCAAAAAATAAGAAACTTCTTTTTATTTAATCTTAATAACTAAGTTCTTAAACGAATGTGAGTATACCTAAATAATTTTGAGGCGGCGCCAAACTATCAATTAACAAAGATCACAAAATTACCTTAAAAATAAAGAAACAACCAAATCAAAAACGCTATATACTATAATTATATTCTTTACTTACCACCTACTAATTCCATTGTGGAAAGCAAATAAAAGTTTTGAGTTCGAGTTTGAATCAACTTAACAATGCAATGAAATCTCCAGCGATAAACATTAAAATTTATAAAAAAATTAAGTACCTATATATAGTAATTAATTAATTTGCCTGTTTGGCGCCGACTCGAAATTGCTTAGGTATACTCACATTCGCTTAAGAACTTAGTTATTAAGATTAAATAAAAAGAAGTTTCTTATTTTTTGCTTTTCAGTGTTTTCGGCGGTTTAATTTTTTTGTTAAAAAGTTTTTGAAATACCGGACGGACATAAGCCTGTAAGTAATCACACGGCTATAACTTCTTCAGATTATTATGTGAAAGTAAAAAACACGCTCAAGAAAAGGCACCAGACACGCTCAATTTGGATTCCTTTAAATAAAGATATGAAGAAGGTATATCTAGATGAAGGTGAAAATATACAGTTTGGTGAACAATACTTAGAGGAAATCACCATTGAAAAGTCAACGTCTTCCGAAGATTCTATTAACAAGGTACCAGAGAAAAAAAACCTTGGAAAGGATGCTGAAAGATTTTTGTTGGAGAAATTTTCAAACAAAACATCAAATGCTGAACAGTGGTTAAATGTATTTGAAAGTGAATGCGAAAGATTTGACATTTTCCAGAATGGTCAGAAAATTGAAACATTAAAATACCTCCTAGAAAAACAGTGCCTCGATTGGTATAGCAGTATGTTGATAAAATTAACGGTTGACTCGGATTGGAGTGAATGGAAGGACAATTTTTGTCAAACATTTGGAAATAAAGGTTGGTCCCAAATTAAATATGCATTTACATATAAGTTTCAAGGTGGGTCGTTATTAGAATACGCCACAAAAAAATAAAGATTGTTATTAGAGGTAAACAAACATATAGACACCCAAACTATGATTAATCTGATTGTAATGGGATTACCAGATTATATAATAGAAATAATTGATAGAAAAACTTAATCTCTAATATAAAAAAACATTGTAAAAGTTGTGAAACATGTATAAAAAATAAATCGAGAGGCCAGGATAAATACGGATTAATGTCACATTTGGGTCCGGCCACTAAACCGTTTGAGATAGTTTCAATAGATACAATAGGAGGTTTCGGTGGCTCACGATCAACAAAAAGGTATTTACACCTACTTGTGGACCATTTTACACGATATGCTTATATTGTTACCTCAAAAACACAAAGTGCTAATGATTTTGTTAAGTTAGTCGAAAAAGTAACTGACTCAAACTCTAACACAATTGGAATGCTTCTAACTGATCAATACCCAGGAATCAATTCGAAGGAATTCAAATCATATGTAAATGGAAAATCTATATCAATGATTTTTACTGCAGTAAATGCCCCATTTTCCAACGGTTTAAACGAAAGATTAAATCAAACACTTGTAAACAAAATAAGATGTAAAATAAATGAAAAACATAATAAAAAGCATGGACAACCAAAGCTCATGATTGTGTAGATAAATATAATAATACAGAGCATACAGTAACGGGCTTCGCGCCGAAATACCTGTTGTATGGAACAGATGTTTCCATTTTGCCAAGCGAATTAAAAGTAGATAAAACAAAAACTGAAAGGTTAAGAGACAGGAAAACAGCTTTTGAAAATTCATTAAAATCACACAATTACAACAAACAAAACTTTGATAAAAATAGAACCCAATTTAATTTTAATACTGGGGATATGGTTTATGTTGAGAACGGGAACAAACTAAATATAAATAAATTAGATGAACTGAGAATTGGGCCATTTAAAATTCTAGAAAAAATATCAAATTCTATATATAGGATTGATAAGGGTCATAAGAAGTCAGAATCTAATCTTTTTCACATTACAAAGCTAATACCATTAACCTAATTGTTATAGTTTAAATACTTGGAATTGTATAAGTTAATTTAGTCATTAAGTTATAGATTTTTTTTCTTCTTTGGGAGGGGAGATGTAAAGAAACATTGTAATGTTTCTTAAGTTTCCTCTCGTATATTGCACAGATGGCGCTGCAAGTTGATGACGAATAAAGTTGTCATTTAAACCTGTCATTGTAATATAAAACACTAGCGGCCCGCCCCGGCTTTGCTCGGGTGCAACGCTGATACCAAATATAACTACACAATCATAAAGTTCTGTAGGACGAAGCCTTGGACGCACTATTTGGCATAGGCACGACCCCCGGCCCCCGCGCGGCCCTCCGGCCGGTATCGCCGCAACCGCTATGTCCCTACATTTTAAATTTGTAATATCTTCGAAAATATTCATTTAAATTACATGCTGTAAAAGGCAATATTGATCTATATTACATGCACAATTTTTTTAAGGTACTTAATTGGATAAGGATTAATACTGTATTGCTTAAAATCGATTTTTCGTAAATAAGTAATAAACAAACGATAAAAATGGTTATTGTGGGTTATCCTCAAGATATAGACATATACTATCGCGGACTTTTTTGTAGATCTTTTTAAGGAGCACAATACTGTAGTACATTATTTTGGTCTATCTCGTAGGGTTCACCCAGCGATCGCAATGAAAGCGCAAAAAAGTGTTCATTTACGACTTTATTTTAGAAATCTCTAAGATGATCCGTGTTTCTCTACTTTATTATGCATATATTTTACATATAAACATTCCTCTTGAATCACTCTATCTATTAAAAAATGCGCCTCAAAATCCGTTGCGTAGTTTTAAAGATTTAAGCATACATAGGGACAGACAGCGAGAAGCGACTTTATTTTTTATACTATGTAGTGATAGTGATAGTGATGAATCGCTAAATGTGTTGGTAAGCGCATAACTCAATAACGCCTGGACCGATTTTGCTTATTCTTTTTTGTTGTATTTGTTCTTGTCAACAGAAGGTTCTTATGAAAAAAATGAAAAAAATGCGCGGAAAATGAGTAATTTTTAGTATATTTAATCACCATATTAAGTAATCCTGTCTATTGTTATTTGATAGTAATTTGTTGGATTGATCTCCGCCCCTAATAATATAAAGGCACCGGGAACGGGACCTAAGTATTCACGCGGGTGAAACCGCGGGGCACAGCTAGTAGTAAATATGTATATTGAGCCATAGTCAATATGACCATAAGAGATCGACATCTTACATACAAATTTACCTACCTTATGTATTACATAGACAAAAAAAGAATCAGACAACATGCACACGTACCAACATATTATACTATTATCTTGTATGTCTAATTTACTCCCATTTTTAATAAAATTTTAACTAAAGACAATCACTTCATATCATCATCCAGAATAGCAATCAAGAAACGACGAATAACACAAAAAGATCAGTTCAATTCTGTTCGTCCAGAACCATACCGCTAGTCAGGCGATAGTTTCTAACATTTTGAGTTAATATTATGCCTTACCTTTTAAGTTTTGTCATCAAGAAACCCCATCTAATGAGTTTGTATTGTAAGTTCGTAATTACGCACGTACACTATCCAAACATAATTCATTTTCACCACAATCTTAACATTCATTCACATAGCGATTTATTATTATGTTTATTAAACTATAACCACTTCACAAAATCACAATAAATTTAAACTAGTTACGAAAGACAAGACAAAACCACGCGCGCGAACTATGAAAAACTTAATAAGTTAATAATCTGCCACAGATAATAAATATCGAAAAACGACTAAGTTGCAGCACAGAAGTAAAACAATAAAAATATTAATTGAATCTAAACATTAATTAGTAACGAAATAATATTGTGATAATTAATTTCAAAGTTACTAGTATTTCAAAACGCAAGTTTCATTTAAAATACAATAATAACTAGAATAAGAATTGACAAGTGCGATGAACGACCCAAAAGACTTTTGCGCCAAAACGGATATGAGAGAAGAATGAAAGGGAAAAAGAAAGAATCTTGTTTATTGGCAGGCAATGGCACCTCAGAGTAATTACTAAAGCATAGAGGGAACATCAAATTTCACTATAGTTGTACTCTTCTTACCTATGACACATTCAATATGAAAAAAAGGATAGATATATAGTTTTAAGGGATTTTTGCAGCTACGTTGTCCACTATTTTTGCTTCGGTAGTGATGTGCCGTATTTGGTAGAGGTATCGAAATAAATTTATTTCTTGACTGAATATGTACTTAGATTGAATGTATGTTATTTTTATGTAACATTTTTATAAAACAATTATACTAAAATTAAATCTTATATAAATCAATATAACTAACATGCGTCAAAAAACTCATCATTATCCTTGTCAATGGTGGGAAACGTGCCCGAAAGGCTGGCAGTATTGCCGCGTTGAATGGCTGTGCCGATTCTTTGTTCAAGGAACAAACGTTCTTTAAAAAGATTTCATACAAACTCAACCCCAAACGGCTCGAAAATATAATAACCTATTAGGTTACTATAGTTTCGCTTCGCATACATTATATTATATTTTCGCCATTTATGGGTCTCCGCAGCGCCAGAAGAGATCGCCGAACTAAAAACGTGGGATAGCGCAAGGGTGTCGGCGCAAGTTGCGTCTCACACCAAAGGCCTTTTTTGTAAAATATACATCACCAAGGCAATCAATACAAATTAAGTCCCAAATTTACAAATTATCAAGGGTTTAAAATAAAACAAATACGTAATTGGTTGACTAAAAGATCTAATGCAAAAATCTTTATTTTGATCGGCCTTTATAATCTAGGAGTTAAAGTAAAAAGAAACATAAACTAATTTTTTAATAAACAAAAACTCTCTGTGCCCCAAGGTTTCACCCGCGTGAATAACTAAGTGTAGTTCCTGATGTCTTTGTAGTTATTCGGTTATATTCGGGGCGGAGACGAAGACATTTTTTTCGGCTATGCTTAGTCCAACAACTTCTGGCTCTTGTTAGCACTTTACACCAGTTCTTCTATCATTCGGAGGCAAACTGTAAAATAAAACGAAATTAGGTACAATTTAATAACATAAAATTAATTATCGTATCGAATAATATCGATGAAAAATTTCACTTCACTAGCATAACATAACCTCACAAATAAACAAATTTCGTTTTTTTAATATTAATTCGCTTACACGATATAATAAGTAAAAAAGATAGGCTGAAGGGATCATTATCGGTCTAATGTGTATGTTATAAGTGATCGCATACAAAAATTACGCATGATTTTATTAGAAAATTGCAAAAAAACACTTACCGTTGAACGCTTACATATTTATTGATATCTTTCCGTGATGAATATGATTTACACGATAAAACAAAACAACCCATATTACACGCTTATTTATCTGTCCTTTGCACCTTTTGTACACAATCAATTTGCTTATATTATGCAAAAAAAATATATTATTTGTAAGATAAACAATGACCAGCAACGACTGACATTCACAACGTATGATACGACTAAATCAAATACCTGTCAAATACTTTGGTCATTTTACTGCGTAGAAAAGGTTCTAATCTGCAACTATGTGCTCTTTTAATTGGTCGTCTAAAAAGAGACCAATTAACACCGTTTGACAATTCTGGAGCGTCCATTTAGTTTGAAGCATATATGAGTCCATATGTGTTTGTCTCTTTCATATATACCATCTGCACCATAAGGGAGAGAAGCTTAGATTTATCGTAATTTGTGTCTATTTTGTTCGCTCCGTCTATGTTAGTTATTAGTCTAAGCAATGGCACTTAAACCAAAGAGTAAAGTAAAATAGAGGGAAAAGAGAGCCCTCTTACGTGATAAAAATGCAAACTCATTTGACAGAGCGCCACCTACAAATTGGCCCGTAAATAATCCCACACACACACACACGCAAAGAGTATAATAATGTAACGGGTAAAGAGAGCCCTCTCGTGTGACTTTTTGCCATGACATGTTTGAAGCGCCACCTACATTTCTTGACGATAACTACGACCAACACACACAAACACACGACCTGTGCACACATATAAAACCTAAACACGATTGAGGATTCCCTTTCCCAGTACCGAACTATCTTGTTCTAACATTATTGAGTGACATTTGTTATGACATCAAGAAAATTAGAACAAAATAATTCGGTACTGGAAAACATTAAAGATGAATTTAAATAAAACGACTATGTACTCATAATTAATTTTCTTTATTTTCTATTTTTACAATTTTTATGTTTGTATGTCTTCATCATAGCTTATTTTCCCGGACAAAATCCAACTGATAGACCGACACAAACTGTACCTAAATGATTATAATTTAATGATGTGTCGGCAAACATTTTATATTTATCCTAATGTTTGGGTCATTTTACTGGGTTGCTGACTAGTTCTATCATCAAAATTATATTTCATTTTAAACATTTATAACATTTATTGGGCACATTTATGCTTAGAAAAGAAATTGCATCCGAATATGCATCGGTGCGGTATTGTAGAAATAATGAACACTCACTGCAGTCACAACACAACACAAAATAGCGTCTATATCGCGTAGTAAAACGTTTCTGGATATTTATCTTGGTACTAAAACGGAAGAGCAAGCTTGATTCAACATTTGTAACGAATTAACGATGAAATTATCTCAAAAACTAAGATATACACATAAAAAAACCACAAACCATAGGCAAGCGCAGACGCAGGCTATGGCGGCCATTTAAACATGAACTGACTGACAGAAGCAAGTGTTGCTATTATTTTGAAACCTTCACTACGGAAGTATCCACGAAAAAATAGGTTTTTAATAATAATCATAGTTAATAACTTACAAAGTTGATTATGTAGATATTAGTGTATAATTATTTTTTATAATAATTCAAATTTATTTTTGAAATTAGACCACAGAGACAACTGTCGCAAACTAGAACAAACCTAAATAAATGTTTCACAGCCCTTGCAGAAAGATGGCGCTGCTTTCTTTGTCACAGAGCTGGATGTATGCAACTGTCCCCACCCCCCCTGCACACACGCATAATAAAGCGAACGTTTGTGTGCGTTTATGCATGTCACCATTTCTAGGGACCTATTTCCTAGGGACTATTTTGTTTCGTCCTATCTCTACAACATGATTTAGTAGAACATGCTACAGAAATAGGACGAAACAAAATAGTCCCTAGGAAATATGTATAGTAAAACGTACCTATAAAGAAAACAAAGAATTATTATTTACTAGCTGTGCCCGCGACTTCGTTCGCATGGATGCCGTAACGTATCAATGAGTTTTTTTTTTGTGTAAAGTGCTATTTGCGTAGAACGTTATAATATAACATAACTTTTTTATTTATCAATCGATTGACATGAAATTAGCACTTAATGTTAAGTAAAACTCACTACAATATATTAGTGAAACCGCATCTAAATCGAATAAGCCATTGATATTAGCGTGCATAAACACACAGACAAAAATAAATATTATTACATGTTCAGGTTCGGCATCGATATAATAACAACCCCTGCTACTTTTTTTATATATTATTATATTTCCATTGTACAGACACAGCTTTTCTACAATTTTATTATATGTATAGATAGATTACCTTTAATTTTTATAATGTTTATGTTTGTTACAGTACATATGTGCATTCATTTTAATCAGATCTTCGCCGCTAAGCCAATTTGAGTAAACTATAACATCTTAATAGCACAGAACCAAACGTAAAGCGTCTATACCGCACAGATAAAAGCGTCTATATCGCACAGTAAAATACAACAATTTTCAGAGTAAGGACACAATAGTAAGGGGGGAAAACGTCAGGCTCAACTCCACGCACTTTCTTTTGGTAATTACACTGAAATACGGACTGGAAATAACAAAATGCGTATATGCAGATTGCAACAAACGGCCTTATTGTGATTGTTAATTTTCAGTTCAAGAACTGTCACTTTATACATCCTGAGTAGAATCTGACACCAGGTCTTTTCAAATAAAGCATAGAGATATACATATGGAGTGAGCATTTTCTACTATATGAATAATACACTTCGGATCAAAAAAATCGAAACACTTTCGTTTTTATTGTTTTTGTCCTAATTTTTTACAAAAGAGAATTAATTCCATGAAAAAAAAAACATTATTGTGTAGCTGGCAGTTTGGTCATTACAGTAAGAAAAAAAAAAACAAAATTCGAAATTAGAATTTCATTTGTTTATCCTATAAATGAAATTAATCACTGTTTTGAGACAAATGTGTATTTAGGGTTGGAGTACGTTTCTCGTTTAAAAACTAAAAATTAGCGCTTGTCTTTAAACTTTTTGTTTCTTATTTCATTTACTGTGACTTTGGGACGTCTGAAAAAACTTTTTTTTTCTATAACATATGGATACTTCGCCCGCAGAAGCCGCCCAAGTGGTGGCATTGCTGGATTCTGGACTTAGTCAGCGTGTTGTGGCTGCAAGATTGCATCTAAGCTTATCATCTGTTCATAGAGTCTACAAACGCTATCGGGAGACTGGTTCGTTCACGCGCCGTTCAGGATCTGGCAGGAATCGGGTCACTTCTGAGCGAGATGATCGATTTATTGTAACAACTTCTTTACGAAATCGACGCCTTAACGCTTTTCAACTGCAGCCGCAGCTTCGCGTTGTACGAAGAGTAGCTGTAAGTGACTCTACAATAAGAAGAAGGTTGAAGGAACGCGGATTGGCACCCCATAAGCCAGCGAATGGGCCGAAATTAACTGCAGACCATCGAAGAGCGCGCCTTAACTTTGCACGCGAGCACCTAACTTGGTCATACCTTCAGTGGAGCAAAGTACTGTTTTCTGATGAGTGTAAAGTTATGATGTATGGTAACGACGGAAGGAACAAGGTCTACAGAAGAGATGGAGAACGCTTTGCACAATGCTGCATTGAAGAAAAGATCAGCTATGGTGGCGGTTCGTGGACGGTTTGGGGAGGAATCAGCGCCGACGGTAAGACAGAACTTGCCTTTTTGTCTGGGCCACGGCTGCCTGCACTAAACTCTCATCGGTACATCGAACAGTGTCTTGAACCTCATGTGATGCCCTATGCACATTTTATTGGCAACGACTTCATATTCATGCACGACAATGCATGAATTGACAGAGCTCACAACGCGGGCTTCGTACGAGATTATCTTACCGAAGTCGGTATCTCCATTATGGTATGGCCAGCAAGAAGCCCGGACATGAATCCCATTGAACATCTATGGGATGAATTAAAGAGACGAATTCGAGCAAGAGATCCAGCCCCAGAAACACTTAGCCAGCTGCAAAATGCATTCCTCTTGAATGGGATAATATACCACAACAGGTGATCGTGACTCTCATCCGATCGATGAAGAACCGTATGGAAGCAGTAATAAGAGCTCGCGGAGGGAATACAAGTTATTAAATAAACGTTTCTTACATTTTTTTTTCATTTACGCGTGTTTTTTACCCATTTCCTTCATATTCCACATAGGGTAAAAATTACTCATTATACAAAATACGAAACCTATGAAGACTTAATTTGAATTTAGAACATTAACATTAGGATTTTAATACCTCATACTACTCACTATTAAATGACATTTTACATTTATTCCTAAATATACACATTTTTCTGATAATCCTTATCAAATCATAAACTGCGAGGTGTTTCGATTTTTTTGATGAGAAGTGTAGTTATGCAAATATCCATCGTATCGACACGCACATGTCAAAAAGCTATCTGTCTCTTTTTAACTAACCCAGAAATGAATTCGTAAAGAGAGAGAACCAAGGAACTTATATACTAACTGGAATGAGTACGAACAAAATACTAAAAAAAAAAAAAAACCCTATCTCAAAAGCTTAGAGTTTGAATTTGTATAATGGATTCAATAGAAAAAAAATACTCCGAGCGAGAAACCGACATTGGTGGATGGTGTCTCTGTCTTCCCTTGTCACCGATGTAAACAATATGGCCGATACACTTTCGCGTTGAAGTCATATTTTTGCGTTTTCAAGTTCTTTTTAATGTATTTAGGTGAATTCACCAGCTTTCATAATGGTAAAATTGTGTTGTGTGAAGGGGTGTAGTAGTGAGGGGTATGCTGGATGTGGAATTTCGTTCTTCAGGTAAGTTTTATAACTTTGTTTGTTTATTACGACTAGGGTTACCAATGTTTCAGATTGATAAACGGGAATTATCCAAATAAATTATTAAAACAGCTCAGTTCGAAGTTTCGAACATCGTTGTCCTACATAGTAATCAAAAGTATATTTTCATTTTATAAATTAGAAACATCGGACTAGTTTGCTTTCTATAAATATTGTTTTGTCTCCAAACAGATTCCCTAATAAAGAAAATCTGCAGCAACGGTGGCTTGAAGTTGTTCCTTTAAAGAAGAAATATTCAAGCTATAGCGTAGTTTGCAGCCGTCATTTCCTGTCAGAGGACATAATCATTCATACAAGAAAATCAATACTCAAACATGATGCCATTCCGTCTATTTTCCCTATTGTAAGAGTTTTAGTTTATTTCAAGTTATACCTAATTTAATAACATTTAAAAATCGTTCGTTCCTTGTCATTACATTTATCGCCTAAATTCAAAATGTACTTACATAATTAAATGCATTTCTTTAAGTACACATGGTCATACAATATATTATAACAGAAATCTTCAAGCGTCAAATTGCTTATATGTATTATGTATTGGTTAGATAATTATTTATTAATGTAATGTGTCTTCATTTTCAGGAGATTTCAACAAATAAACAAATTAATGTTTTAAGTAACATCACTTTAAGATCAGCTCGAGAAAAGGTTGAAGCCGGCTTTGATAAGGTAAAATTTAAATCTTTTATCTGTTGATGATATAGTACCAACCTTAGTATTAATCTTGATTTATTATTTCTTCAAGAATCACATTTCTTAATAGCAATAGTTATTATTGTAACATTCACAATGCTGTTCAATTATGTATTTTCTGACTGTTTTATTATTTTTCAATTGCAGATACAAGAAAAACAAATAGAATTGATTTCGGCTCTTCCTGAAATGAAAGAAAATTTAGAACCAACTCCGGGCACATCCATGGAACCTCCATTGAAGAAAGCTCGACAGGAGGATGCCATTAAAAACCTCGTTGTAGAGAAGGACAAGTTAAAATATAAAGTAAAATTATTGTCACAGCGCCTGAGAAGACGGGATATGAAAATTAATAATCTTAAGTGTGCTTTAAATTTGATAAAGAAGAAGTGTACAAACTTTGAAGAAGTAGAAAGTGTATTAGTTAATAATTTTAGTAACATACATACGCATATGAATACAAGAAAATCAGATAAAACTGTACGGTATAGTGATGAGCTCAAATCTTTTGCGTTAACTTTATACTTTTATTCACCAAAAGCTTATATTTTCTTAAGAAATCACATCAGTTTACCTCATCCGTCAACATTAAGACTACTTCTGTCAACACATAATTGTAATACTGGTTTTATGAAAGAAGTTTTTGAATTTTTAAAGAGATCTGTGGAGAAAAATGATTATTTAAAAAATGTTAGCATAGTTTTTGATGCTATGTCTATTCGGTCAGAACTGACATATGATAAAAAAATGGATAAATTTTGGGGTTATGTGGACTATGGTGGAATTGTAAATAATGACTCAGAAATACTCGCTACTGAAGTACTTGTTATTATGATTGTTTCATACACAAGGAAATTCAAATGTCCCATTGGGTATTTTTTTATTAATAAAATATCGGCCAATATACAAGCACAGCTGATATTAACAACCTTAAGGCTATTGGCTGATGCTAATATTACTGTTAGATCATTAACATGTGATGGTACTATTACTAACATTAAAACATACGAGCTCCTGGGTTGTAATTTTAACGTCGATGACTTAAAAACTAATTTTAAACATCCCACAAAAGACTGTAAGGTGCACTGTCTATTGGATCCACCACACATGATTAAGCTAGCACGGAATGTTTTTGCTGAATGTAAACTGTCTTCTGACAAAGGAAACATTGATTTTAATTATGTCAGAAATTTACATACATTACAAGAACAGGAAGGGATTAAATTAAAAAATAAGATTTCCGCTGTTCATATAAATTTTTATGGAAAAAAAATGAATGTTAAATTGGCGGCACAAGTACTAAGCAGTTCTGTGGCTGATGCTATTGAATTTCTGGCTAAAAGTGGTCATAAAAATTTTGTTGGGAGCGAGGCCACCATCGAATTCATTAGGTATATCGATAGGATCTTCGATATATTTAATGCCAAAAATCCTTTTGGCGTGGGTTATAAGGCACCTTTACGCCTTACAAATAAAAACTTTTGGATGAACGTTATCTCCGAAACCAAAAATTACTTGGCCAATTTAATAATTGATGAAGAAAATATATTGTCGCACAGACGTAAAACGCCTGCTCTCGGCTTAATAATAGATTGTGTAAGTTTTAAAAATTTAATTGACGAATTATTATCTGACGACGGGATCAATATGAAGTACTTCCTACCCTACAAATGTTCGCAAGACCACGTGGAAATATTTTTTTCATGTGTTAGAGCGAGAGGTGGTTTTAACGATAACCCGAGCGCGCTACAGTTTCGTTATATAATGAGAAAACTATTATTTAGAAATAGCGTGCAGCCTACTGTAAGTGCGAATATAATCGCCGATGAGGGTAGCATACAAACTACACCCGTATTAGAATTTAAGTATCCGAAAAGATCAAATAGTTCGCAAGCAAACCTTGAAGTTGATGAAAACATTGACCAATTAATGGACCAAATAAGCAGAACATCAATTTCTGATTTTAAAGATAATATTTTATATTATATTGCAGGGTATATAACAAACAAATTATCAAAAAAAAATTCATGTGCGTATTGCATTGCTGCTTTATTTAAATTAAAGGAGCAATGCGACCATAACTATGCAGTAGATATTTGTAAGTTTTCCTCTTTCACAACCTTTATAGACAGAGGAAAACTTAAATATGTCACCAAGTTCGCTTTCAATATTGTGAAATATTGCGAAAAAGTATTTCTAACAATGTGCCACACAAATGGGTTAAAAAACTTAAATAAAAATAGATTAATGTTGCTGGTAGTACAACATTTTTATATGTCAGGAAATATGCATTTTGACCCACCTCACCCAATCGAATCTTTTAACTGCGAAGATTCACACGAGATCGTGATATTGAAAAGCATTGCATCTTCTTACCTAAACTTAAGATTATTTAGTCATACAAAAACCCATAATTTAAAAATAGTTGGGCAACGCTCAACCTTACGCCAACGTTTACATAAAACGATACTTTTTAATAATGTGTAATAAATGTATTAATTAAAATTATGTGTTGTTTTATTATAGACAAACTCATGCTTGGTCTATGTGAATTGCATCCCTGTACCTATGCTTTGAAAACTCTTAAAAATATGAAGGATGTAACTTTACATAAGTATCTTGAAGAGCTTTAATGAATACGAGTGCCACGTACTTCACATCACATAAAAATCTGTACCTAATGGGTAAAGACCAAATACAGGTTTTTTTTTTAATGGGCACGCTTGTATCTAGTATGTGAAGATAAGTATCAGCATACATAAGTTGCAAAATGGATAGTTTGCAACTGGACGGTACAGACATACATTTAAGTTAAAGGTAACTAGCGGACGTCACGCAGTTTCACCCACGTAGTTCCCGTTCCCGTGGGAGTACGGGAATAAAATATAGCCTATGTTACTCGCTGATAATGTAGCTATCCATTGCTGAAAGAATTTTTCAAATCGGTCCAGTAGTTTTTACGTTTATTCGTTACATACAAAAATACAAATCTTTCCTCTATAAAATATTAGTATAGATATAGATAAGTTAACATAAAAAGTTTTAACATAAATGCTATTAAGTTGCAGGTCATCATCATTAAATAATAAAATATCAGTAGTCCGTAACTGTCTCAAGAGTTGTATGATTATTGGACACCCTATTAGAAAGAGACAACGTCCACTCTCGAAGCTTTCTCGCTCGGAGTGTTTTTGGATTGCCCGTCCTCATTCCAGTTAGTATATAAGTTCCTTGGAGAGAACAAAATGTCTGACAGGGACCAAATTTGGCAACACTGTTGTGGAATGTCACCTTCATGTCATTGCGTGCCGGTCGCCATTTTAAGTTACAAAAGTACTTGTGTTGTTTTGTGGTAGTTGTGCTGCCAAACAGTTGCTCGCTCAAAATATTTTTGTGGATTTAAAGAGAAATACGTATTGTAATTAGTTATTTTGGTGTTTTGAGTTTGGACAATAGTAGGAAAATCAAGCCCTCGTGATGCATAAAACAGTGTGGTGCGAGGAAAAGCAAATGCAAAGCAAAAATGTTCGCATACCGTAAGTAATAATAATAATAATTAATAACAAGGATGTATGGCAAAGCAAGGAGCTACACGGACGCTATTATCGGTCCCTTCATGGGCCCGATGTAGATTTCTTAGCGTCCGTGGCCTGGCTACGCTTCGGTGATCTCTTTGGAGAAACCGAAGGGTTTGTATGTGCAATTATGGACGAAGTTGTCATGACGAATAATTACCGAAAATATATAGTAAAGGACGGGACAGTGGACATATGTCGGGCATGCCACTGTCCGGGTGAGTCCATACGACATATAATTTCTGGTTGTTCACGTCTTGCCAACGGCGAATACTTGCACAGACATAACCAAGTGGCCAGAATTATCCATCAGCAGCTTGCTTTGAGATACAAACTTGTGGAAGCTGAGGTTCCGTACTACAGGTATGTGCCCGACCCAGTTCTTGATAATGGTCATGTCACATTATACTGGGACCGATCTATCATCACTGACAGGACTATTGTAGCCAATAAGCCTGATATAGTGGTGATAGATCGATCAGAGCGACGGGCGATGATTGTTGATGTAACCATTCCGCATGACGAGAACCTCGTGAAAGCTGAAAAAGAAAAAACAGCTAAAATATTTGGATTTAGCGCACGAGGTTGTCGACATGTGGGAAGTGGACTCAGCAGTCATCGTCCCGATAGTCGTTACCGCCAACGGCATAATAGCCAAGAGCCTCGACCAACACCTCAAGAGGCTCTCGTTAGGCATCTGGGTCAAGGGTTTGATGCAGAAAGCGGTACTTCTTGACACGGCGCGTATCGTGAGAAGGTTCCTCTCTTTGGAGCCCTAACCACCGGCAGCTTGGACCCTGTCCCGAGGCCGGTTGGGCACTATATTTTATATTTTTAAATGTATATTTTCTTTTTTATATATTTAAAAATGTATTTTATATGTTTATTGTAAAATAAAGAAATAATAATAATAATATTCTAGGACATCTCACACACGGTTGTCTGATCCCAAGCTAAGCAGAGCTTGTGTTATGGTAACCAGACAACTGATAAACATACTTATATATTTCTAAACTAGCTGTGCCCGCGACTTCGTCCGCGTGGAATAGTTACTTTTCGGGCAGCATATTTAGGATTAGGTTTTTATACATATACTTTCGCTTGGGTAGCTATAAATTTACTTTACAGATGCTCTCTGTATACGATATTTGACGTATGGCCATCGGGGATGAAAGCATACAGGCTCCTAGGATTGATTGAAACAGCTGATACTTAGATCTACACCCACAACTTTCAACGTCTGACCTTGGGCTTTATTAATCGTCATCGCAAAACATAGGCTGACTGGAAACTGGACTCGTTTAAAACTAAATGGGAATTTTTTAGAATGAGAGGAATCCGAATCATTTCTATCTTGCCTTTCCTCTCAAAAGTCCTTGAACATCTAGTCCATATGCAGATTAGTGCATTTCCTTCTAAATTTAACCTTCTCAATCCCTTCCAGTCAGGTTTTAGACCTGAACATAGCACTACCACAGCTCTGGTTCAAATTACGGATGACATTAGATCAGGCATGGAAATCGGTAATCTACCGGTACTTGCATTGCTGGATTTCAGCAATGCCTTTAATACTGTTGATTTCAATATTTTACTTGGCATATTGTGCTCCCTTCCCTCAACATATCTCCACCGGTAATTCAATGGTTTCACAGTTACTTACACGGTCGGCGGTAACGTATTCGCATCTTAATCGAGTAAGCCGTTTCTGAGATTAGCGTGCAAAAACACACAGACAAACAGACAAAAAAAATAATAATTATAATTTCAGGTTCGGCATCGATATTGTAACAACCCTTGCTACTTCTTTTGTTTATATTTCCATTGTACAGACACCACTTTTCTACAATTTTATTATATGTGTAGATGATTTTTCAAATCGACATAACTTTTTTATTTATGTACCGATTGACATGAAATAAACACTAAATGTTAAGTGAAGCTTACAACAATATATTCGTGAAAACCGCATCTTAATCGAGTAAGCCGATTCTGAGATTAGCGTGCACAAACACACAGACAAACAGACAAAAAAAAAATAATTATAATTTCAGGTTCGGCATCGATATTATAACAACCCTTGCTACTTTTTTGTTTATATTTTCATTGTACAGACACCACTTTTCTACAATTTTATTATATGTATAGATACATACATATTATAGATAAATTACACCCAGACACCGAACAAATGATCGTGCTCATCACACAAACATTTGTGCCGGGTGGGAATCGAACCCACGACCTCCGGTACAGCAGTCAGGGTCTCTAACCACTAGACCAACAGGCCCGTCTATCGTAAGTATCGATAAAATTAATGAAGTGTGTAAAATACATTGAAATTATATTTTAATCCACAGATTTCCTGTAAACGAAATTTCAAATAAGAAATGGATGGAAGCTATTGGTTCTGAAAACATAAACCCAAGACATAAAATAGGGCATGTCTGCTCCATGCACTTTGAATAATTATAGTTACCTTAGTGATCTTTACTCAGAAGACTCGAGGTGACCTTCAATACGCCTCTAACGGAGTCATAAACATTATAAAGAAAACGGAAAATTTAATAAAACCTTATCTCACTGACCAGGAGAAACCAGAAAACTATTATTTATATATTTTCAAGTTTCCGATGGACTATTATGACAGCGAAAAAATATTATAATCGCCGCACAACATGGAGCATAACGCCAACCACAGGCTGTTGCTTGTGAAATCTATAATGCCTTCATAGACATAAGGTTTCGGTACCATGCTAAAAAAAATAGTGATAAAGTTTCTTATAGTAACTATTTTAATAAGTTAATTTTGTTCAGAAACGAATAAATGCCTTTTTTACACTACAAATTGTTTTATTTTACATAATTTAAGTTGTTTAAAAAGTGGGTAGGTACATAAAAATAACAAATAAACTAGCCCGTGTAACAGGTGGGTTATATTCAGATAATTCCACTTGATTAAGTAGTTTTTTTTTTTTTGTTACTTTGTGGTAGATGACAATTTTGGGTAATAGCTTAAATAACACTCAAAGTTAAATATCGATATCAAGCGCGTTTCAGGCAGTTACAACCCTAAGAAAGGCAGCCATCTTACTTGCCCAATTTTTTGTAGGTATTCACGTTCATTTCGTAGGTATGGCAAGTCCATTTAGGTTTCTAAGTCAGTGAAATAAAGTTAGTTATTGTACTTTATTAAGTTGTAATTCATTTATGTGTCTATTTAAATTTAAAAGAAGATTTAAATATTTTTCTCAGGCTTATTTCCAATTAATTTTACATCAATAATTTTATCAATGAAAAAAATTTAGAGTGCAATAGCGCCATTTGTTGATAATTTAATGTACCCGGTAGATAGTAAATAGTACTCGGGCCCACTTTTAGAGGGCGACTCTTCGTTTCCTTCGCTGTCAAAATGTACTGAGTGTCATCCCCCTGACTTAGACTATTTACCTACTAATACTCTAAACAATGGCAGGTAAGGAAGCTTGGGTAATGTAGGTGTAAAAAATTACGAATGACAAATGTCAGAGCATTAGGTACGCTTTGCAAAAAGGGGTTTTCGTTTTTGTCGTATAATAAAAACTCAAGATGGCGCCTGGCGGTATGTTATTTTCTGTTTTTGAATTTGCGTGCGTATATGGATAAGGAGAATTTTGTTTGATTGTGTCAGTGAAAATGAAAACTAGGCAGTTTTTATAGTCTACTTCATCGTTGAGTATTGAATGAATTTTAATGAGACGTCATCATTGATTTGTTCGGAAATAAGGAATGGAATTTATTATCTGTAATTTAACCCATTCAACGCGGGAACAAATTTTGCTCTCGCTACGCAGATACGGCATATGTTTTAACGTGAACGCCGATAGGCGTGCACCGCACCTGACGAACAACAGAAAACACGCCAATCGGCGTGTTCAGCACTTCGTTATGAATTTCATATAAGTCATTTCGAATTCAATAAGCAATTCGAATAATAACAGGGGTAGCAAATATTTTGCAAAAATACAACTGAAGACAAAACTAATCAGGAATTCAATATTTTAAAATATTTTTTACAGGTAGAAAAATGAAAAAAAAAAAACAGCAATAAATTCTTAGCCAAAATGCCGTAAACCTTTGATACTTTGAATTGGGAATATAAATAAAATTAAAATACAGCGATAATGCCCGGAAAAATATAGTTTTTTTTTTTTTTTTTTTCATGCTTGAAATGTTAAATAAAAGAAACTCATCTCACTTCAAAAATCACAAAGGTCGTACTTTTTGTGTCAGCGCCACTTTATTTTATTTAATAGGGCCTTAAAAACATAAATATATTAATGTATATATTTTTTTTAGATAATGTATATATGTCGCAGACAAATAGTATAATTTGGCATTTTACATACGGCGTCGTCAGTTTAAAAACGTTTGCGGTTATGTAATATGCCGTAGGCAAAATGACAACTCATTCAATCGTTATAACGCGACGTTTGTGTTATTTTAGGGTGACTATGCTCATTAAAATCTCGAGACAAATTTTGAATTACATACGTCGTCGCTCGCTTCGCTCGCTCTGTTGCAAGGTCACAATATCTAACCTAACCTAACCTATTGATCTCTGTCACAAAGTCGAACCTAATCAAGCAATGGATTTCTGGGCCTATGAATTTTTGAATATTCGATCAAATACATATTTTTTTGACCAAAAATACTCCGCAGGAGTCCTTCACGACCCAGAGTTTATGGATACCTTAGCATTTTTGACGTGCCGGATAACCTCAAAAACTAAATACTTCAATTTGCCTAGGCATTATGTATATGGTGTTTAAATTTTCGATGAAATGTTGTGGCATATTATAAAGTGACTCGGCAATATACATTTTGCCTTCGGCATATTACATAACCGCAAACGTTTTTAAACTGACGACGCCGTATGTAAACACGCAGATTATACTATTTGTCTGCGACATATATATAACGAGGACTGCCTCGTTGGCCTAGTGGTGCTAAGCGCGACTGCTACGCTAGAGGTCTTGGGTTCGATTCCCAAGTCGACCAAGGTGTTTTTATATGAAATTCTCAGTCTGGTAGCAGGTAGGCAGGCTCGACCCAGATAGGCAGATAGGCTCGCCCCCTATTACATGGGACCTAAACATATCGGCGAACTGGGTGTACTTTGGTACACCTCTGCCTACCCCTTCGGGGATACAGGTGTGATAATATGTTATGTTTTGTTATATATATACATTTTTTATACCAATGAAAGTAAAGTGAGTAGTTAGGTTGTTAATCCATGGAATACGCCGATTGGCGTTATCAGCACCTGAGTAAGAAAACTCAACTTTTCTTGAACGCTTACGCTACTGAAATGTCCAAAAACTAATCGTACCAGGCATTTCACTTATAAATTACAAGCACATTGGTCTATATTTTATTATTAAATCATCAAATTTGGATAAAATATAAAACAATTCTATAATACGCCGATCGGCGCTTTCAGAATGTGAGTATGAAAAAATTATACGCCGATCGGCGTGCGCCGCATTGAAAGGGTTAATGATTGTGTATGATGAGTGTTGTTTGATTTATTTTTTACTAGCGGCCCGCCCCGGCTTTGCTCGGTTGCAACGCTGATACCAAATATAACTACACAATCGTAGAGTTCTGTAGGGCGAAGCACAGCCTTGGATGCACTATTTTGAATAGGCACGCGCCCCCCGGCCCCCGCGCGCCCTCCCGACCGGTATCGCCGCAACCGCTATGTCCCTACATTTTAAATTTGTAATATCATCGAAAATATTCATTTAAATTACATGCTGTAAAGGACAATATTGATTTATATTACATGCACAATTTATTAAAGGTACTTAATTGGATAAGGATTAATACTGTTATGCTTAAAATCGCTTTTTCGTAAATAAGTAATAAATTAACGATAAAAAATGGTTATTGTGGGTTATCCTCAAGAGATAGACATATACCATCGCGGACTTTTTTGTAGATCTTTTTAAGGTGCACAATACTGTAGTACATTATTTTGATCTATCTCGTAGGGTTCAGCCAGCGTTTGTAATGAATGCGCAAAAAATGTGATAATTTGCGACCTTACATCATAAATATTTATGATTATCCGTGTTTCTCTACTATATTATGCATGTATTATACACATAAACCTTCCTCTTGAATCACTCTTTCTATCAAAAAAAAACCGCATCAAAATCCGTTGCGTAGTTTTAAAGATCTAAGCATACATAGGGACAGACAGCGGGAAGCGACTTTATTTTATACTATGTAGTGATAGTGATAAATTGTTCTGTTTAAAGAAAGTTAGCTTAGTGGCACCAGTGATCGACAAGAACTAGTAATCGACACTTTATTTTTTTATTTAAGTAATCTTTACTAAGAGTAGGAAACCGTTTTTTGCGTAAAAGTGCGCGCCTGTATCAAGTCCGCTATCGGGACTTTGCTGGGGACGTGTATTTATCGGCCGTTTTGTCTATTGCTACAGTACTCGCGCTATGGTTTTTATTAGAAATCGACTAACAATAAACAAGACCTCCTTATCACATCGTTATTTTTAAGTCTGTGGAACTAATTCTTTGTACAATTTTCGATTTATACAATGACTATTTCAGTCCGTGTTTCCCGCGAAAAGTTTGTTTGTGCAGAAACAAGTATTTTATTTATTATTTTATATATTAACAAATTTGTCAAATACGTATGTTATATTTTATGTATGTGTGTTATATGTGTTATGTATATGTACAACAATCTTAAAAACTTAAGTTACGCGTTAAGTTACGTCGCATTTTTACTCAGATTTACATTAGTAATATATCAAAAAATAGGCCCGGGTGTACTTCAGCAGCTTATTTTGTCAAATTTTGTAAAGAAAATATGCAAGTTTTGTACCTGCCCAAAATCACCAATATTCAAGCAAGTTTTTAAGATTTTTGTACAAAAATCCTACATACATTTATTTTTCACCACTGCAGTTCAAAGTTGAGCACTAAGAAAAACCGAAAGTGAAAATTGTAAAACAAATGGCGTTATCGCAACTATATTCTTCTTTTAGATAAATATGAGACTTATCAAAGGATAGAGTAACTATTCAAGATTAATTTGATGCACAAAAAGTATTACGAAAGCTATGTATCAGCAAGAAAAATGGAAAAGTCCGATGCAAGGTAGAAAATTCTAAAATTTTCGAAAATCGATTGTCACTCGAAACCTGTAACTTTTCGGCGAACATATGTTGCGTTCATTTGATAGGGCCTGATCTAAGGTATCAGCCACCACAGTTTGTCGGATTATTTACCGGACACCTGTATACCTTACATCCAGCTGTATAATTATTTTTTATTAATTGAAAAAAATAAATAAAAAATTTAAGTAAACAAAAGGGGGGTCCTTTTGATTTTCATAAAACAGCTTTAACAAAATTCAAAATCAAATGTAGGGTGACAAATTCCATAAAGAAACCTATTTGCAATATAAATCTAACTGAAATTTACTATAATTCCAAGTGGATTTCGAAAGACACAAATTTTTCTAAATGTTTACCCTAAAAATTCCTTGTCTGTGTGAAGTCCTCTCACGGGACCCACAAATGTAAACAATTGTCATTTTGACATGCTACTGGCGAGAGGTTACTATCTTACTATGACGACACTGTAACATAGAAAGCACACTTTGCCCTCTTACGCTCTAGCGGTTAACCGCGCGGTTAGCCGCATTTCCAGTTTAATATGCAACCGCTTGTGATTGTACACACTTATCCGCCAAGCGGTTCCATATTAAACTGGACCGCGCGGTTAGCCGCCCCTGCGGTTAACCGCTAGTGCGTAAGAGGTCGCTGCTGCTGCAGTCCTCGCGCACTCCCCAGTCCGCTACCCGACACTTCTACTTGCGAAGGTGTAATTAATATTGGACTCCCCGTTGGCGGTCATGAACGTTGGCGGCTGTCCTGCGACGTTGTGGATGGTGAGGTTTCTCGCCAACAGGAAGTTCTCCATCGCTCTTCGTCACGCTGTGACTTCAGCTCCTCTTCCCAAATAATTTCTCTCAAAGCTGTGCCACAATGGGGAGTACACGTTGGTGTCCGCGCCCACCAGCACTGCACGACTTTGCAGTGCGTTGAAAACTTTGTCCAGATGTTCGAGGTGTTGCTCGATGTCGTGCGAGTACTGGAAATAGGCGCTGACCAGATACAGGCTGCTCCTTCCCCAAGCTACTTGACACACGGCGCAGTGGGTATTTGAGAGGTGTGCCAGCAGGCTGCACTGCACATCTAGTCGGGGCACGTACAGGGCCGCCTTTGCCTCCGAGCAAACCCAGACAAATAATGTGGTGCTGTCAGGTTGTGGTGCAGAGTACGGTTCCTGCACCATCACCACGTCGAGTCCTAGATCGGGCGCCAGAGCCGGAATCTCGTGCGTGGCCACTGCTGACCCCTGCGCGTTCAGTTGCCTGACCCTTAGCGGCCTATCCATATTTTATTTCTTGGATGGCCCGTTCTTCGGCGTGTTAACGCGCGGGGCACTCCCTGGCGTTAGGCCTCATTTACGGAGACGCGGGGCGTCTCGCGTCGCGTGTGGCGTGGCGTCTCGCGGCGCGTCGGGCGTTTTTTCTGTTTACGGAGGGGCGGCGCGTGAAGCGGCACGCATCATTGCACGCGTAAACACAAACTTATAGCAATATACGACGTGACTAAGTCTGTGTTGCGCGATTTCTAAATAAGACTGACAGAAGATTCCGCCTCGGGCATAGCTGCATCGACAATTGCCGCTGCGTACGCCGCCGCGGTAAACGCCGTGTGGGACGCGGCGGTGCAATCCGCGGGGTCCGCCGCATAAAACGCCCATATTTCAAACAAACGCGTATAAAATCGCATCTCCGTAAACCACTCATACAACTCCATATATTTGAATTCAGTGCAGACCGCGCCGCTCAACGCAACGCCCGACGCCCTGCGTCTCCGTAAACGAGGCCTTAGTCTTATGCAATGCTGCGCCCTTCTGCTTGAGCTTCTTGCAAGTTGCGCAGCACTGAACCGACGCTTCGCACTCAGTGTTCTTGTGGCCGTCTTCGCCGCATCGCCCGCTCGTCATTGTTTTGGCCCTGCAATATTTTTCAGGATGACCCATCTGCTGATACCTATTACAGCGCGTCACCCCGACATATTCTTGAACTTCGATGAGGTCCCATCCGATGTAAACACTGTCCAATTTCAGTAGGTTGCATTTCGGGCGAGACCTCGCAGATCCATGTGCACCTGTCGCCAGTCCTCCATGTGCGCTGGTACATCTTTTTAATGTTTATTTTTATTCTTTCGGGGGTCCACCGTGGGTCATCCTCAAAGTTCTGATCCTTCATTTTCAAAATCAAAATCAAAATATTTTTATTTCAAGTAGGCCTTGTTAAGGCTCTTTTAAAACGTTAAATTTACTGACTCTACTACGCAGGTTCCAAAATGTCATTCCAATGGAGAAGAACCGGCAAGAAACTCCAGAGGTTACTCTTTTAAAAAAAAGGTTAACATCAATGATACCAATACAATTAATTATAAATATCTACAAATATGCGACAACAGCGTAAATAGCAATGTAAAAGATAACATCCAAAATGGAAGAAAAATTTAATAGGAAACGCAACAAAATTTACATTGTTGTCACATTTACAAAGGTCGCGTGTGCGAAAGAAAGAGAATAATATAAAGAGACTAAACTCAATAAATAAAAAATAAAAAACAATAATAATAACTAATTAAGTAAGTAAATAGCTTTACATACAAAAGATATGTAGTCCTAACTAAACCCTAACAGGAATGTCAAGGCATGTCAAAAGGTTTCTAAGAATAGAGACAGAAAGATTTTCTCGACCATGTCCTCGTAGGTGGTGCTGGTGTCGAAGACTGCCAAGGACATGACCGGCCGTCGGGCCACCGTTGTCGCCGCGTGTAAAGTAGCGGGTAGCGCCTTGCGCACCTTCTCGGCGGGCCTTTCTGAGGTGGTCTGGATGACCATCCCGGCGTTTCGGCGTTTCCCCCCTTGCGGACCCCATGGATCTGCACCTTCAGTGAGGATGGGTCCATCGCCGACCGTGGGACCTTCTTCGTGTCTTCAGCTGTCTTTAGTATGTCCTTCTGCCTCAGCCGGGTATATTGCCACGGTCGGTCCCGGGCGAACTGTGGGTGTACATTGGTACACCTCTGCCTACCCCTTCGGGGATACAGGCGTGATGATATGTTAAGTTATGTCGGTCCCGGGCACGAGACAATTTTTTGTTCAATTTGGAGGACTTTGCCCTCACCGCTTCCATTATCCTTTTTGTTTGGCTAGTCACCATCCCTGCCAGCCTAGTCGGAGTTGCGTCCTCCTCCAGCTCCAAATCTCCTTCCGTCGCAGATGATGTGGGCGGGAGTGCTTGCGTAGTCCTCCTCCTGGGCCCGTCGCACCTGCACGCGTCGGCGTATAGCCTCCTGCATCTCTTCGGGAGAGGAAAGCATCCGCTCTGAAGTCGCCTTAGCCGTGGTTCTCGTCATCGTCGCAGTGTCAGCGCAACTGCCCATCACCTGCCCTGTGCTGAAACGACTCGGCAGCTTTCTGGCCAGGTGCCTTCGCGGAGTGAAACCGGTCGCGTGGCCCGACTCGCGACGGAGATCCTCCAGAGCCTGCAGTTGCGCAAGATACGTTGCGTAGTTTTAAAGATCTAAGCATACATAGGGACAGACAGCGGGAAGCGACTTTGTTTCATACTATGTAGTGATGAACCTATAAAAATTATAAAATTACAAAAAAAAACCCGAAACAAATATATAATTTCCCTTTAAAAAGTAAAAAAAAAACTGGCCAAGTGCGAGTCGTATCTATTTCTTTTGATTGCATTGACATAAAAGTTTGATTTTGTTACAGCTTAAAGGTATTAAAGGACCCGAGTATTTGATATGAATTTCAATTTAATACCTCTACGCGTTCATCAGAGCAGTCCCTAGTAGTAACGTTAAAATTTCCATTTTTGTTTTTTATTATGGGAAAACTATAAAATTCCTTTATCTTTATATATATAATTCTTCTGTGAGTGTGTATGTCACTGAACTTCTCTCAAACGACTGGACCGATTTTGATGAAATTTTTTGAGTGTGTTCAAGGGGATCTGGGAATGGTTTAGATTCACAATTTTGTCCGCTGGACAATGTGTTTTTAATTAATTTTTAATTTATTAGTAGTTGTTGATTTTGGAATGTTTTACATTGGATCCGACAGACGGCGCCACCATCGCAGTGTCAAATTTTAAATAATATTCGAATTTTAATTTTAGTCTGCCCCGACAGTCAGCGCTGCGATCAAATTAAAAAAAAAAGTTTTGTTATCATTGTGTTATTGTAGACCATGTGCTGGATCAAATATTAAATTAAAAGGTACTGAGTGTTTTGAGAAGAGTTTTGAAGTTTACCTAAAAACTATACATTTTGCGAATTGATATTGTCATAACATTTGAATAATAATTTTCATCAAAATGGTCCAGAATGTTTTAGCTTATTAAAAAAGTTTGAAATTTTCAAATTAAAGACGTGTAGACAGGACAACGTCTGTCGGGTCAGCTAGTATATATGTTACGGTAAATGTGATTAATTGAAAATTATTAATAATTTTACAAAATTATTAATAATAATCACATGTTTTGGTAAATGTTAATAAACAATCGAAATTTATTACTTTTAGTAGTAATTATTAATAATTCTCGACACATATTGGTAAAAGTGATAAAATAAATAAAAACCCAATGTTTTTTGACCAGCAGGTATTTATTTATATAATTCACTCTTACCCTGACATATACACTGACTTATACATATAAACTTGGTTAATGTTTCTTTAATTTATAAAAATACTAGCGGCCCGCCCCGGCTTTGCTCGGGTGCAACGCTGATACCAAATATAACTACACAATCATAAAGTTCTGTAGGACGAAGCCTTGGACGCACTATTTGGCATAGGCACGACCCCCGGCCCCCGCGCGGCCCTCCGGCCGGTATCGCCGCAACCGCTATGTCCCTACATTTTAAATTTGTAATATCTTCGAAAATATTCATTTAAATTACATGCTGTAAAGGGCAATATTGATCTATATTTTTTTGCACAATTTATTAAAGGAAGTACCTTTTAATTGGATAAGGATTAATACTGTATTGCTTAAAATCGCTTTTTCGTAAATAAGTAACTAATAAACGATAAAAATGGTTATTGTGGGTTATCCTCAAGAGATAGACATATGCCATCGCGGACTTTTTTGTAGATCTTTTTAAGGTGCACAATACTGTAGTATATTATTTTGATCTATCTCATAGTGTTCAGCCAGCGTTTGCAATGAAAGCGCAAAAAATGGGTTCATTTACGACCTTACATTAGAAATCTCTAAGATTATCCGTATTCCTCTACTATATTATGCATGTATAATACATATAAACCTTCCTCTTGAATCACTTTATCTACTAAAAAAAACCGCATCAAAATCCGTTGCGTAGTTTTAAAGATCTAAGCATACATAGGGACAGACAGCGGGAAGCGACTTTGTTTTATACTATGTAGTGATATGTGATGGGTACATACGTCGTCGCTCGCTTCGCTCATTCTGTTGCAAGGTCACAATATCTAACCTAACCTAACCTATTGATCTCCGTCACAAAGTCGAACCTAACTAAGCATACTAAATAAACAGCCCCGCAACCCTTGGCCACTTATTACATTTATCACTACTAGGGTTAAATTATTAATAAAAACCGACAAATCTGATTAATTTATCACTTTTACCTCGACTTTCGGTAATTATTAATAATACTAGATAATTATTAATAATCTTCAATTAATCACTCTTACCGTGACATATATATATATATATATTATAAAACGGCCTTGACAGACGGACAGACGGACAACGAAGTGATCCTATAAGGGTTCCGTTTTTTAATTTTGAGTTATGAACCCTAATAATAAAAAAAAAAACAATCTTTAAGTACCTAATTAAGTATTATAAGTATTATTAATATTTTAAAAACATACGTCGCTTTCGGGAACTTAACAATTTAATTGGAAATGTTCTATTACCTAGCAAAGCAACGCAGATGAATTTAAAATCAAAATATAGAAAACTTTTCAAAATTGCTTCAAAATATTAGTCGCCCGAGGCGAAGTAAAATGTTTTTCTATTTCTATTTCTAAGTATTTTTACCCGACTGCCAAGAAGGGTTATATTTTTCGCGCGTATCTTGTATGTATGTATGTGTTAAAGCTACCCTATGTCAAATAACTACTTTGCTCCAAAAACAAAGTTTTAAAAAATCAAAACAAGCCGTTAAACTTTAAAAATCTTTCTTGTCTTGCTGTGGCTATAATGTGCTTCTGATCGGTCAAACCAATAGCAGAAATATAAAATACGCCTTTCTCAATTGACAATACTATTTCTGAAAGTGGTGCCAAAATTGGCGCACCGTAGGAACGTTTTACGGTATATGTTTACTACCTAAGCCTACATTGTAATATGCAATAAATAATTGAGTATTGAGTATTAATTATTGTGATAACTTTTTAAATACATCTCACACAGTTGTGGGACATTAGGTGCGTCAGTTCTGACACCCTAGGGCTAAGAGCAATATCTACGTCACTTCTAGGGTCTAATAACCGAAGGGTACAACGCGACACTATTACTAAGACTTTGCGGTCTATCTATCCGGCTATAACAAGCCTGTATTTACTATTATAAAGGATCATAGTTAGATGGTTTAAATTTACGCAAAACACGTATTTCTGTTGCCACAACAGATAACAGCAAATATTGTAATCTTTCCATACATTCACAGAATATTGAGATATACTTATTAATCGCTTTAAAAATAAATAATTAAAGTAAAATAAAATTAATACTGAAGGGTTTTCACACTAACATGATTTTATGCTCATATTTAGACATCTTCGCTTCTCCTTGTAGAGCAGGAAGCTCCCTCCTGGAGGGAATCAGCACGGACATCAGTAGAATATGTTGCTGCCGCATCACCTGAAAGTGGAAGAATGTTTGTATCAGGACTATGTAGACATCAAAGCACTACACTGTACTTCAAACTTACATTTACAATATAATATTTTATATTTTATTTTCTATTAACTATTAACTATTTCTAACTATTAATTTTTAACCCCCGACGAAAAAAGAGGGGTGGTATGGTTTGAAGGCTTACGACAAAGTGCAGATTAAAATATTACTAACCAAATTATATCAAATAGGAATCCGAGGTAAAGCCCATGAATGGCTCGCATCATACCTCAAAAATAGGAAGCAATTTGTAGAGATAGAGTCAATAAACGAAACTAATGAAATACAAACTATAAGATCCAAATGTAGAACCATAAAGGCATCAATCCCTCAGGGAAGTGTTATTGGATGTCTTCTGTTCCTCATTTACATTAACGACCTACCCTATACAGTGGAGGGACCGTGTGTTCTGTTTGCTGATGACATCTCGCTACTTGTTCCATGCCCTGACTCTTCTAATCTTAACCAGAATCTTAACTCTATTTTAACAAAAACTGTAAACTGGATGAATAATCATAATTTAGAAGTAAATTTCTCTAAAACAAAAATTTTAACTTTGCACCCACATCAAAAAACATCTTTGAATATTAACTTCTGCTTCAACGGTACTAAAATAGAAAATGTGGATAACTTCAAATTACTAGGATTAACCTTAGACACAAACATAAACTGGAAGTCCCATATAAAAAACCTAAGAACAAAAATATCCCAATTTGCGTACGCCTTACGAGAGCTAAAAAAAAGTACTGATATCAAAACTGCACTGATCACATACTATGCATATGCCTATTCGTGGTTTAGCTACGGCATTATTCTCTGGGGCAACAGTACAGATGCACCAACGTTATTTACTCTTCAGAAAAAAATGATTAGGATTATAGTTAATATTCAACCAACAGACTCATGTAAACCGTATTTTAAAGATCTTAAAATGCTAACATTGCCTAGTTTATATATTCTAGAAATTTGTAAATTCGTTTGCCAGTTTCCAGAATTTTTCAATACAAGAGAAGATAAACAAAAAAGATATAATTTAAGGCACAAAAATAGACTTAATTTACCAAACTCCCGCCTAGCAATGCACTCTCACTTACTCTCACAGGTAAACGATCAACTGTGGCTGGCTTCACTCGGTTTTGTAGTATGATCTTTGATCGTTTACCTGCTGTACTACCATACGTCAGAGGTGTCACAGACAAGATTGGCTATATCCTAAAACGAGCTTCAATCAAAACATACTTCAAGCCGCCCAAGAAGATTAGTCAGTCCTTACCATCCGTCAAGTTTCACATACCTCTACAAGATGCAGGAGTTTATAAACTAGACTGTGACTGTGGACTCTCTTACATCGGACAAACAAAACGCAGTATAGGGACCCGCGTAAAAGAACACATTGCTGACGTGAAACACCGCCGCTCAACGAAGTCTGCAGTCGCCGATCATGCTGCAGGCTCCAGATATTATATTAGATTTGATAAACCACAGATCCTCGCTAAAGAACGTAAATTCCTACCTAGGATGTTTCGCGAGGCTATTGAGATTAAAAAACACCCTAATTTCAATAGAGAAGACGGCTGGAAGATATCACCTACTTGGGATCCAATAATTAACAAACTCAAAATCAAACCCAAGAGCAGCGCTGCAAGACCTCAAGACACCGTGAGCTCATATTGCGTTGGCCGGAACACAAATAATTAATAAAAATATGAAGGTAGAACGAGCAACAACAACCGTCAAGACGAACACCACCTCAGTCTGCCCGTGACCATGATACCTGCAAAGGTGTCGAAACGTCGGGACTTAAAATCTTAATATAAACCGCGAAAAAATCCGTAAAAAGTAGTTTTATTTCAATGTCTAACATTCGCGTAAACCTAAGAAACCAATTATATAATAATTATAAGTAACAAATGTGTAATTAAGAGGAATAATATACCATAATTGAATGCTATAATGTGCAATAATACAATATAATTGAATTACTTATAGACTAGGTTATGGCAAATAGTACAAAATAAATTAAGATATATACAAATAATATCACTACAAAGTATAAAACAAAGTCGCTTTCCGCTGTCTGTCCCTATGTATGCTTAGATATTTAAAACTACGCAACGGATTTTGATGCGGTTTCTTTTAATAGATAGAGTGATTCAAGAGGAAGGTTTATATGTATAATACATGCATAATATAGTAGAAAAACACGGATAATCTTAGCGAGCGATTTCTAATGTAAGGTCGCAAATGAACACATTATTTGCGCTTTCATTGCAAACGCTGGCTGAACCCTACGAGATAGAACAAAATAATGTACTACAGTATTGTGCACCTTAAAAAGATCTACAAAAAAGTCCGCGATGGTATATGTCTATCTCTTGAGGATAACCCACAATAACCATTTTTTATCGTTTATTTATTACTTATTTACGAAAAAGCGATTTTAAGCAATACAGTATTAATCCTTATCCAATTAAGTACCTTTAATAAATTGTACATGTAGATAATATAGATCAATATTGCCTTTTACAGCATGTAATTTAAATGAATATTTTCGAAGATAATAATATTAAAAATTTATAATTTTTAACAAAAAAAGAAACGACTTCAAAACAAAAATAAAATGCAGTAAAAAGGACAAAATAACTGCGTTATTTAAAAACTCTCTATTTTGAAGGCGGTGCCAAGTAAAATTTTATTTTTGTTTTGAAGTCGTTTCTTTTTTTGTTAAAAAATATTTTATTTCAAGATTTTTTAGTGAATTTGACGATTTCGTTTTTTGCGTAAACATGGGTAGGCTTACGGAATGCGCTGTTCATATGTGAAATCGTCGTTTGAATGAGACAAACGAGGAAAGAGAGAAAAGCCTATCGCAAATTAGGAAATCTAAATCCAATGTTATTTTCCGCGAGATTACTAAATACACTATTTTTTTATTAACTGTTTAAATTGTTATTTTTTTTAATTGTTATAATTTAAACTGTTTTTTTTTTGTCTACACTATCGAATATGCAACATTACCCATGTGCGCATCAATACGAATAAAATAAGCTCAAACACTATGTATCTGCTATCAACCATTAAGGAGTTCCCTAAACTGTGCTGCACCTGCATCACGGACCTTGCAATGGCAGTCATTACCCATCTCGGTGTAAAGATATTGTCAACACGAATAACATAAGCCCAAACACAAGGAAGTTAAGATGTGCCGTTGAGGAGTTCCCTCGATCCTCTGTCGTCTCCATCATCAGATCTGCTCTAAACCTCCATAGTATTGTAGTCTCATCAGATACACACATAAATCTCAAGTTTTTAACCCATGCTCGCCTACAATTTTCAAGAGATGCCCTCGATTTCTCAGGGTTTCCACCATCAGGTCCTGACCTGATGACAATGGGACCAAATGACAAGCATACCCTTTCAAATAGAACAATAATTTTTGAAATCGGTTCAGGCGTCTTTGAGAAATCAAGTAACAAACATAAAAAAAATAAAAAAAAATACAACCGAATTGAGAACCTCCTTTTTTTGAAGTCGTTTAAAAATGCAGGGACATAGCGGTTGCGGCGGTACCGACCGAGGGGCCGCGCGGGGGCCGGGGGGCGCGTGCCTATATCAAAACTTTATGATTGTGTAGTTATATTTGAGATCAGCGTTGCATCCGAGCAAAGCCGGGGCGGGCCGCTAGTAATAAATAAACCAATAGTTAAAGGATAATTATATAAAATGCGCACAATGTATTATATTAAAATATATTATAATACATAAAATGAATAGCAAATTCCTCCTCTCTCCTAGTTTTGCTGTGCACGACAGGGTCCATAATGAACTGTTAACTCAATGTACTGACCACCTATGTAACATTATGGTATGCAATAAAGAATTGAATTGAATATTGATAACTTAAGCGAGAGTGCCCTTAGCTTTGTATGATGAGAAAATTGGTGGTGGGTGTAAACCTATAAAAAGCATAAAATTAAAATTTCAAAAACCCCCACTTCAATATCTAAGTTCCCTTTATAAAGTAAAAAATAATTAAAAATAAATCAATTTTAAAGTACCTAAGTATGTTTTATACTTTTGAATAAAATACGTGGCGTTAGGGACCGCTCTAAACTTAACATTTTAATTACAAATAGTCTATTACCTAACCAAACCTAAACAAAATTAAGATGAGCGGTCCCTCAAAGCGACTTTTTTTTTTAGAAGTATTAATACATACTTAGGTACTTGAAGATTGAGTTATTTTTTACTTTTTAAAGGGAACTTAGATATTGAGGTGGGGGTTTTTGAAATTTTTAATTTTTAACTTAGTTTAAAGGTGTGAACTAAATGTGTTTTTGTAGTGTTTAGTTGTTACGTGTACTTTTCGCATGCCACATATAGCTAAATGTGTGGAGTGCAAAGGACGAAGGGCAAAAAAGTATGGAGCTTGTCCCATCGGTGGCCACGTCCATACCATTTATTTTCCAGCAGGCAATTATGTATATGATAAGATTACAAAAGATTGTTTCTGTCACTTCCATAAAAAGTTATCATACTACGTAGAAAATATTTAATAAAAATATCGAATTAAATAATTTAAAAGAATTACTACTTATTTTACCTTAAAAACAATATTTTGTACAACTTGCGATGATGTAAGGATTAATCACTATCACTACATAGTATAAAACAAAGTCGCTTTCCGCTGTCTGTCCCTATGTATGCTTAGATCTTTAAAACTACGCAACGGATTTTGATGCGGTTTTTTTTAATAGATAGAGTAATTCAAGAGGAAGGTTTATATGTATAATACATGCATAATATAGTAGAGAAACACGGATAATTTTGGAGATTTTTAATGCAAGGTCGTAAATAAACACATTTTTTGCGCTTTAATTGCAACATAACATAACATATCATCACGCCTGTATCCCCGAAGGGTTAGGCAGAGGTGTACCAATGTACACCCACAGTTCGCCGATATGTTTAGGTCCCATGTAATAGGGGGCGAGCCTATTGCCACTAACCGGGCACAAATCCAAACTCCGACCTGCTACTGAGAATTTCATAGAAAAACCCAATAACACCTTGGTCGACTCGGGAATCGAACCCAAGACCTCTAGCGTAGCAGGCGCGCTTAGCACCACTAGGCCAACGAGGCAGCAGAGTTAATTGCAAACGCTGGCTAAACCCTACTAGACGGAACAAAATAATGTACTACAGTATTGTGCACCTTAAAAAGGTCTACAAAAAAGTCCGCGATGGCATATGTCTATCTCTTGAGGATAACCCACAATAACCATTTTTTATCGTTTATTTATTACTTGTTTACGAAAAAGCGATTTTAAGCAATACAGTATTAATCCTTATCCAATTAAGTACCTTTAATAAATTCTGCATGTAATATAGATCAATATTGCCGTTTACAGCATGTAATTTAAATGGATATTTTCGAAGATATTACAGTTTTAAAATGCAGGGACATAGCGGTTGCGGAGGTACCGGCCGGGAGGCCGCGCGGGGGCCGGGGGTCGTGCCTATACCAAATAGTGCGTCCGTCCAAGGCTGTGCTTCGCCCTACAGAACTTTATGATTGTGTAGTATATTAGGTATCAGCGTTGCACCCGAGCAAAGCCGGGGCGGGCCGCTAGTTTAAGTATATAATAATGATATAATTATGTTTTTAGGTATTGTGATGATCTAGTCAGTTATGCGGGTCGCACATGGCCAGAAATCGCAATGGATAGACAGGTTTAGAGGATGGAGGGGGAGGCCCTTGCCCAGCAGTGGGATCCCAAGTAGGCTATTAATAAAAAAATCATAAAAAAGGTACTATACACATATCTACAGGTATAGGCTATACACAGGTTTCATATAGGTGTTGATTTATTGAAATGAAAACATGTATTTCACATCACCATAACATAATATTGTACATAACTTAATTACTACAATGTGATTGGAGTTTAATAATTTCTAAGATTATTTCATTTAAAAAATCAGCTTGTAAATGATATTCTTCCCCTTGGTTTCGCGCAGTAATATAAACAAAATGAAAAGAAACTTCGTCTGTTTTGTAAAAAAAAAATTCAATAAAAATATATGGTAGTACATTAAAATAGTATTTTACCTACCTACATCTTTTTTCCCTTATGATATTTAATCATGCTCCTTGAATTTCCAATCCTGTATTTGCTCTAAAAGCACTCACTTATCAGATGTTACTAATTTCATTGATGGCCGCTGATTGGCCAAAATGCCCATTCTCATTTGACAAATTGTTTTCAGCTGTCTGTAGCCATATTTAAAGCGAAATGCATGATTTGATTTGTATTATTAGTTTATGTCTGTATGTATATATATGTATGTATTTATATCTAAATTTTATCTTCTTCAATTGCATGAGGGTATTTAAAAATAAATCCATATTTCATTCACTATTAATTAATTATATTGCTCGCAACATTGGTGCAAACTTGAGCATATTTGTTCTTGCTACTTGAGCTTTAATGAAATACAGTCTTATTCCTTCTAATTACATACAAAAACGGATATCTTACCAGATTTTAAAGCGGAGTCACAGCAGCTGGCTGGCTGGATGTTTGTGATGTCGTCCCGGTTGGAAGCGGTCGGCAGGCGCGGCGTGAACTGTAACACGTAAGTACATACATACACTTTATTGTACAACATAATATTTTTCATCTCACCACACCACCCCATATCAGAATCGGCTTTGCTTTATGCGGAGCCAGGGTGGATCGCGGATGAATATGTCTATAATAATGAGAACTAAGCTGATACACTTACCTAAGTATTGTCCAAGGCAAACAAAATTATACGTACAATTGTTGTGCATTACAATATTCATTTACTCCTTCATAGAAATGTATGATTCATTTTGTTTTATCTTTACGATATGTGATACTAAAGTCTGTACTTCGTATTAGATACTCCATGTTAGAGGTTACGATATCGCAAAGTCAAAGTGCAGGTGCACAATTATTATTGCACATAGTTTATTTAAAACTGTCATGTCGCTCAAAAGCTGAGGCATTATCTTTGTTGAATGTTATACTAAAATTAAAACTTACATAAATAAAAACTAGTCAAAGAACTCATGGTCATCCTTGTCAATGGCGGGGAACGTGCCCAGAAGGCTGGCAGCATTGCCATGTTGAATGGCTATGCCGATTCTCTGTGCAAGGAACAAACCAGCCCTCTGATCACGAGGAGATTCTGCCAAACATTTGGAAAGTTCTTTGAAAAGATTTCGTGCGCTCGGACCCCATGACCCGAGCGCTTCAACCCCAAACGGCTCGAAAATATAATCACCCACAATGTTATTATACTTCCGCCGCTTAAGGGTCTCCGCAGCTCCAGCAGCAGCGCTAGGAGAGGCTGCTGAACTTAGAACGTGGGACGGCGCAAGGGTGTCGACGCACGTTGCGTCGCACACCAAAGGCCGACCCAAGGCAGCAATGACATACCGTCAGGTCTCTTGCCATCGCCGCGCACCAAACCATTGGGTTCCAAAACAGCTGGTACACCGGCAGTGACAAGAGCACGACGAATTATATTAGAGTGGCGAGATATACGCCCTGCGCTCCTGCTGCAGGACAGGCCATGGTGACCGAGGTTGTCGACTGTATCACCGCATTGACAACGATGACATGCGACATAGGGTATGCCATGGGTATACCTAAACGTAAACTCATGGCGAGCCGAAAAGCATAGAGAAATATAATAAGTAGGGTAAAGAGAGACCTCTCGCGGCTTAAACGTGTCGCCCTAGCAAGCGAGCGAACTCTGGTGTCTTTATTCCGAAACCAACGTACACAGCACACACACATACGCAATCTTTGTGTGAGTGATGTACAGTAGCGGCCTCTGGTGGTTGCTATTATAAACTACCGTATATTCTTTTCTATGTGTATTAAATAAAACCCAATAATTCATTTTAATACTGTAAAGTTTATTAAATTATTTTTTACAATTCTTAAAGCTAGGATGTACAACTTAATTATAATAGGAAAATTTTGTTTTGCTTACAATGTTTTAAACATAAATTAAGAATCAATCATAAATAACATCATTATGAACTAATATAATAACATAAAGCAACATCAGTACGAAAGAAAAATATAAACCATACAAGTAGTAACAATTATTATTGCACAATTATTCGTTTGCTAAAAATGTTATAAAACCTTAATTATAAATCATCAAACATATTTTTTTATGAACCAACATAAAGCAATATCAGTACGTAGGAACAAATGATGAACCATAATATAAGGCGCAAGGAATAACAATCATTGCTGCACAAATATTCGTTTGCTAACAATGTTATAAATTATCAAACATAACATTTTTATTAACTAACATATAGCAATATCCGAACATAGGAACAACATGATGAACCATATAGGGCGCCAGGATTAAAAATAATTGCTGCACAATTATTTGTTTGTATAACATAACATAACATGTATATGAACTAATATAATAACAAAGCAACATCAATACGTATCAAAACAATAATTTACTAGAATTATAATAATAATATTCCGTGACATCTCTCGCACACGGTTGTCTGATCCAAAGCTAAGCAGAGCTTGTGTTATGGGAATCAGACAACCGATAAACGTACTTATATATTTCTAAATACATACATATTACAGATAAATTACACCCAGACCAGAACAAATGATCAGGCTCATCACACAAACATTGGCCAGAGTGGGAATCGAAGCCACGACCTCCGGTATAGACGGCAGGGTCCCTAACCGCTAGACCAACAGGCCCGTCATAATTATGTAAATTGTATTGTTATTTCACAAGTCGCTTTATAGCTAGTATAAAGGAACACTTATAGACCCTCTGAGGGACGATTCACACGTATTTTTTAATAATTATACACCCAATAATTCTCGTTCAACCACTTTTTAGATTTTCATAAACAAACACATTTTTCACAAAACTAATTAAAGAATTATGTACACAAAACCTTTCTACTGAATGTCCTTTGGTGAAAACCGTATATAAATCAATGTAATTATCTTATTTTAATTATTTTATTAAAATAATTTTGAAAAAGATTGTTTATACTTGACAGTCTTTAAACCACAGAAAACTTATACTAAATCCAAATTATGGAATACGAAATATAGATGGCAGCACCACTTTTGCGAATTCTTCGTTGTATGAGAGTTTCACCCCCGTGCCGAAAAGTATTATTATCCAAACTGTCATGTTGACTTGACATAAGTGTCAACACTTATTAATCAATGTTAGTGTTGCCACTATCGACTTTAGCTACTTATTATATTTCTCTTAAGTACCTAGGTACCTAGGTACCTACCTATATTCGCTGTGGCAGTTGTCAAAAAAGCAATAATTTATTTCTTAAAAACTAAGTGATAATACCAATTTCGAATCGTTTAACGTTGACAATTGACGAGATAATTATTGTACCATTTTTTCACCTTTGCCTAATATTAATAACCGATCATATCCGATGCCAAGTTTACGTTTATACTGTTATTTTTATTTTCTGATCATTGATTGGGTTGTCAACAAGCGATAGCTAGAAATTAATAAGCCTATTGTAGACTGCTAGTATTGATAGTTCTCCGTTGAGCCAACCTTAAGCACATCTTTAGTTGTTCAATCAATCAATCAATCAATCAATCTTTATTTGTGAACACAGGTACAAATAGGTCTTATACAAAAATACATATAATTGTTGACCTTTAGGTTGCTTAAACAATCCTCAATTAATAATAAAAAGGAAAATTCTGCATAATCTGTTGTCTGTGCGAATAGCCGTGGATTTAATAATTTAGTTTGACAAGAAGATTTAATTTTTTATTGATTTTCTTCACAATGCTAGTCTATGGTAATTCTACATTTATTGCGCTCTGTGGTAATGAGATGAGGCTGTATTTAACAGTCTATGTCATAAGTCTATGATCTATGGTGCACGCCTTGTAAGTTGTAGTACCTAGTCCAAGGCCTTTGTTTTGAAAATATTTAAGATCTATTTCATTTCTTGAGTTTCAAAGTGTGAATAATCAGGTCAGTACACCTATGGCCATATAATTTGTCCGACGTGATGGACGGGAATCCGCCTGATGCTCCAGACACATCGGAGATCATGGAAGGTCGACTTCAAGGATGCTTTCCAGCCTTGGAGAAAGAAGAGGACAAAAAGAAATTATTATGGATGGGAGGAGTAATGAATTGCTTCTCCAACGTCTTCTCATTCTTCAGCCAAACAGATCTGAAGCCACAAGGTTCGTATTGACGCATAATAAATAAACGAGTACTTACATACTGCATTAGGTATCTATAAATAGATTTGCTCTGAAAAGGCTGCGCTACGCAGTTTCAGAATGTTCAGGAATTATTGACGTTTTGGTTGCAATTTATATGCAGTTGTTATTATGAAGATTTATGTGATTGTATGTAATCGATATTAGCGATTCGATAGGCTGTTAGCAGACTTCTAGGATATCACTTCGTATGTGGAAGGTTACGATTGGGTGGGTTGTCCCTGATTTAGTATGCATATTTTGTGTGTACTAATTTTTTTATGATTTCTATTGTAAATATCTGAGAAGGCAAGATGTGGAGGTTGCATAAGCCTTACTCTGGTCCAGACAATGGAGTTAAGAGATTTTATAATCACTTTATCATTAAGTTATTATTAGGACCTTTTAATGTTCCACTGCTGAGCAAAGACCTTCCATCCTTCTACTATTTTGTTTTTATTCATCTATTTAGGTATATTTTTAAATTTATATCACAAAGTTGATTACGATTACTGGTTGTTACCTGTAAACATGTATATTCCTTTTCCTATGCCACAGGTAAAAAGACACAGGTGAAACTAAAGTGATTTGTTTGGAAAAGTTATTTCCGGACAAATCAGTTTAGTTTCACCTTTAGAAGTCAAGAACAGGTTGAGAGATTTTTATGATCTTTGATTGGTTATTTATCTTCATCCTGAAAAGCAGAATAAGTATTGAGATATCAGGAAAAAGTATTTTTGAGTGCCTGTTGGTCTGGCTGATTGTTTTTACAAATGTTTTGAAACGGCTAGACAGATTTTGATCAGAATCGGAGTAACGTAGGCTGAATTTATTTCTTTTAAAAAGGTAAGGAGGTAGATACTTACAAGGGTGAAACTGCAAGTTACAGCTATTACATAAATAAAATATTATCCTAACATTTGTGTATTGTCTAATTTTCTTAATTGAAGGTGAGTTTACATTGTTAGGAATAAAAGATGTTATCTTTAATTTTCAATTACATTAGCTTCTGTTAAAAGTTCTTCTAAACATTAAAAAACTGAAGGATAACCTGAGCTTTAATTACCTAGTTACTATTGGTGCCCCACGGTTTCAATATCTAATCCTCCTAAATCTGACCAAATTTGATTACTATAAAGGTATACTACCCAGTGATTTTTTGTAAATTATATGAGGAATATTTAATAGGTATTTTATGCCTAAATTGAACTGTTTATGCAGCACATACAATAAAAGAACACAGAGATGAATAATTTTCTCAATTTATTCCACATTTTCCACTAGTTCTTCAATTCTTTTGTTTGTGGTATCTGGTTATATAGCCCATATCCTTCCTCAATAAATGGACTATCCAGCACGAAAATAATTCTAAATTTGAACCAGTAGTTCCTGAGGTTAGCACTCGAACAAACTTTAGATTTTTAATATAAGTATAGATAATAAGTTAATAATTGAAATAGATTTGTCAACATTATCAATTCATGTTTGATTTTGAAATACATCACATGGGCAACCATTTATTTTGTCATCTAAATTATAAATGAGTATGATTCTATAATTGTAAAATTGAACAAAAATAGTTGCATTGATATATGCAAGTTAAATACCTAAAGCTTGTATAAATTATTTTACCATGCATTACACCGTGCAGGTATGCAGTGAGTTGAAATTAATTTCATTTTAAACTTATTATTGTATACCATTAGTGTTACATTGTATAATACACATCACATACCATAATGGATCCAGTCAGACAGTGCTAAAGGTAAAAATTCTCAGAAATGACATCACTAGAGTTCCTATTTATTATATATGCCAAATGTATGGAAGCCACACATTTTGACTAAGTGTAACTTCAGTAGAGAACTTCACCATTTCATCCAGCGAGTCCCATTGTTTAACCATTGTCTATTGGGGAGGGACAGTTAACTTGTTAGGACTAGAGTTATTTACATATTGTATTTATTTATTCTTCATTGTACACTGAAGACATAAGAAAATAAAGAAAGAAAATGCTGGAAGAAATTTCTTATAAAATAAGCAGTAGCTGTTTTGTGTACAAAAATACTTATAATAAATAAATAAAAAAAATATCATACAAGGCAGTGGTACAGAGGACGGCCTAATTGTGTAGGGTTATTTCTTCTAGGCAACCATTGAACAGAGCTAAAATAAGAGTATATTATATAAACAGAGTGTTGAGTTGTGAGACTTACAGAATTACATTTTAATACACAATGAAATAAGAATATGCATAACTTTATATACTATGATGTGATTTTGAGTGTTAGGTTATGGCGTAAAGAGTTTGAAAATTGGTTCTCCTTAAGATCTCATAAATTTTATACATTTAAAGGACTTTGTAATTTTGTATTCATTCTATTTATCAAACCCAACAACAAAAGTATTTTACATAGAAGAATCTATGTCTTAGCAATTTAGTGTAACACTAGCATATAATGTAAAATTCATTGCTTTTTGCACAGCACAACAATAGCGACTGATATTTTGTAAAAATAACGAGCTGTTTTGCAGATGCACGCGTTTGGCTATTGGAATAAGGATTATAATTGTTTGTGCGATACATTCAGACTAATAAAATGCGGGTGTCGGCGCGACTGTGTATCTATTGTATTTACTGATCTGCACATGTATTAGTTGCCGGGTGTTAGGGGCAAACCACGAGACATCGAGTTCCGATAAATTAAACTTGATTACTCCTCCTTATGTTATATTCCCTAAAATTTGATAGTGTCATACATTGATGTATTAGAGATACTTACCCCAACCTCGTTGTCAAATTCGTTTTGAAACCGTGTTGTTCTGCAAAACTGTAGTGAACCCTGAGGTCAGACTAAGACCACCAACACGCAATAATCCTTCTTCGTCTATAAAAGGTATCAGCTTATAAAGCGGCTCTTTTTGCTTAACTCTTTTTTAGCAAATAACAATTGTATTTCCTTACTAAACGATTGCTGTTGACTTTTCTTGATACAACAATGTAAAGCGTCCTTTATCTCCTTAACAGACAGATAAGAGCTTTTCGACTGATCTCTTCGCAATAAAAACTAACACTTGTCTGGTTTTCAACCGACTTCTAAAACAGGAGGTTCTCAAGGCTTCGTATTTTCTTTAAGGGTTCCCTAGCCAAATGGCGAATAATTAATACCTTTATGGATTCGCCATGGCTGTATGTCATGTCATATGTATTGAGGTTTCTAATATATATATATTTTTTAAACTGAACACTAAATAATAATAATATTCCGGGACGTTTGGCTTTGCTAGTCATCAGAGAGCTCTAGAAAGAGAAAAAATGTCTGGGTCGCTGTCGTCAGAAACGGTGAAGAGGACTATACACCTCTGACATTGTATACATTTTATTAAAATTGAACGGTAGTTTTTTAACTATTGTGATCGTCTTCTAAATTGATGTGCAACCAATTGTTTTTTAACGTCATGCTCCTGCTTTGAGTGTATATTGTAAAGACTGCTTTTGCGAAAACTTATAGCGAATGTTTTTTCTGTTTAATTTATCTGAAATTTATAAATTAGGGGTACTAATTGTCCTTGTCCTTTTAGAGATTGATTGTATTTTGCTAAGGACAGAAATATCTATCGATTCGTAAGCACCATTGTCACTTACTAATGTAGTTATATTATAAGGTCTTCACAGTATCTGATGCTACTGCGAAATCGAAAGTTATCAATCAGTCCGTGTAATGGAAAATTTATATGTGAATTTTAACTATTAGAATCAAGCTAAAGACTTAATTATTTTTGAACACACTAACTTCTGTATCTCGGTACCTTATATCCAAACTTAAAATAGCCTTATTCTAGGCTATTAAGCCCACGCTTAACACGAGCAATAAAACAGAGTCAAAGAGCGAGCGTGCGATGCCAGTTTTAAATAATCCAATTTGTTTTAAATAATATGGGAAAACATGTGATTGGAAAAATAGGAAGGTACTAGTACCTTTATATACAACTGTTGGCCGCTAATCCTTCCTTCCTTACTGATTTTATAAACGCGAATTTTTGTTGATGCTCTTTCACGCCAACGCTACTGAATAGATTTAAATTAAAATTTACTTTATAGATTATACATCAGAACAACACATATTCTATAATTTATGAACATATAGTGTGGATAGTCCAAAATGTAGCGTTAAGTGTCAAGTAACTGGGAAAAATATCGAGCATCTGCGAGCTACTCTGGCATGCGCTGCAAAAACTGTTATGCATATTTACACTTTATAATGTACTCCGCTCGGGCTGTCATATTTCGCAATTCTTGGCCAAAATGTTTTTGTATAGCCCTATCGTAATTGTCAACAGATGAAGAGTGGGACATACCGTACGAGAAGCTGTCGGGTCTGGTGTACATGGGTGCTGGAGCCCAGGGCATCGTATTCGGCGGCTCGTATCGCGGCGAGCTGGTGGCCGTCAAGAAACTGCGCGATCGAAACGATTGCAACATCAAACATTTACGCAAACTAAATCACGAAAACATAGGTAAGTTACTAGTGCTATTACTATTATTATGAAGCGTTCTGTGTTATACGGTATTGTGATTTTTCTATTCGCGTTCCTTTTGATTAAATGTCGTCGAGTTGAAAAATTTTGGAATGCGAAAGCCTTAATATCAATTGTGATTGCCACGGAACAGCAATTGTGACCGAACACGCCATATCTACTGTACCTTGGCTGCTAAAGCAATGCGTTCCTGACACTTGATAGTTAGTCTTGACTTGTAAAGGGAATTAAACGTTATTTAAACGACTCATAATATAAATAACATTTGCTAAATTACGAGTGTTTTATGCTATGTAGTCTGACTTGTAACTTCTAAATATAAGTTAGGTAAGTAAATAAAAATGGGTCGGTGATATAATGAAATTAAAAAATAGGTTTAATATATCGTGCGTTCTCATATTACTAAACTAGCTGTGCCCCGTTCACGATGTTTTTAAACTGGCGGAGATGAATTAAAAAAAAACTTTTATTTTAATACTCGCTACAAAAAACCTTATGTCCTGGTTTTAACCTAGCTCCACCAATTTTTGGCAATATCTGTTAAGCTTTCTTGAGTTTTGCATAGTGTAACTAACACGACTTTTGTACACTAATATTATAAAGAGGAAAGATTTGATTGTTTGTTTGAATTAAATAGGCTCCGAAAGTACATTTATAGTACGTAAGTACATTATACTGATTTGAAAAATTCTTCACTGTTGGAAAGCTACACTATCTCCGGTGAACATAGTGTATACTAAATATTCAAAAAAGTTAGGGATCCATATTATAACTCCAATAATGTATCCCAAGCTGTGAAAAAAATACCTAAAAACTTTCTTAAATCGCGTGCACTGCGCAAACTATTGATTATAGAACAATATAATGTACTACGTCTTTGTAGAACATATAATTATCTACAAAAAATATTGCGACAGCATATGTCTAACTATCATAGCTATGTCACAATAAGTGTCTTTTTCATTTTTAATAATTTAGATAAATGCCACTGCTCTAAAAGCTCTTTAATTTGGGTTATTCGTCAACTGAACACACGTTGCTGGACACACGTGTGTTCAGTTGGTGAAACTCAAAATTAATATAATTAATTCTTTCGTCATCAGGACACGCCACTTTTTTAGCGTGTCCAGATAGTGTAAGTTAAATTAAATCACTTTTATGTTTTCACCAACTGGACACACGTTTATATTTTACTTGGATTTATGAGAAAGTACAGTCACACAGATAAATGTTCTGCGTGACTGAATCAAATAATATCATAGGTCACTAAACGTTCCATGTAGGGAATGGGCGGTTGAATCTGTCTTTTTTAAATTATTTAATTTAAACTGTTACAATGAATACCATGATCGGAGCCACTGCTAGAGAGTTTGAATCCGGAGAAATCAGCATCGGACACTGTATTGAAAAACTAAAGTAAACCGATATATCTTTTTATTCTATATTTTACTATAATTTTATTGATCTCTTTTTTACTATCATCAAGCAAAATCTTGAAAGATTCAAGTGCATCTTTCAAGATTTAAAACTTCATTGCGTTCAACCTTGAAAAATATAAGAAAGAACTGAGTAAAATTATGTGATTTTACTGTGATAGAAATGGTGTTGTTTGAAGTGACGTTGTTTTAATTATTAAGTGCAAATTTAGATTATACATATAACATATTGGTGTCTTGTCTTCAAATTATTTGATTGTTAAATATTTCTTTTATTTCAAACGTTTTAAACCTGACTGTACCTTTTTCTTGCGGTGTGTCCAGTTGGGGTAAACATAAAAGTGATTTAATTTAACTTACACTATCTGGACACGCTAAAAAACTTGGTGTGTTCAGATGACGAAAGAATTAATTATATTAATTTTGAGTTTCACCAACTGAACACACGTGTGTCCAGCGTAGTGTGTTCAGTTGACGAATAACCCTTTAATTTACACTATGCAATTAATCCTTATCAAAATAAATAACTTCATATTTAAGTTTACTTTAATATCTTTATATGTCTTTTTGAATTATTAAATTTGGACATTCCATTTGAAAGATAAAACAAGTTTAAAAAATGTATCTAATTTATTTAAAAAATGTCGTATGCTAACGCCGTTCGGTTAGACGGCATCATAATAATTTAAGCAAATTGATTATAATAGCAATTTAGCCTTTCGGGAATAAAAGTTGTTTGCTAATTTTTATTATTCCATAGTAAGTTTACTATTAACAAACTAGTAAATAAACTAACGACGTAACAGGTTATAGAGGCAGTACATTCATAACTCAAGAACGGGTAGACCGATTTACAAAACCTTTAATTTTTTGGATTCGATTCCGCCCCGTATCACAAAGTAACTATAAAGACATCGGGAATGGAATATAGGTATTAACGCGGGTGAAACCGCGGGGCACAGCTAGTTTATCTATATACGCTCAGGACACAATTAACCGGCCACTTTAGCATTCTGCTATATCTTCGTTAAATCATTGTGGTATATTTTATTTATTGACAATATTATAGTTTAATTAATTTCTAATAAAACACAACTAGAATAAAGTTTGATATTGCTTATTTTTTTTTTAATTAAGCATTTCAACGTAGTCGATTAATTAACTAAAAACAAAGGTGTGTTAAATAGACTGGAACTCATTTTTTCATTAAATACCCATTTTAATGATGAGCATTGTCTCTTCAGGCTCTTATGACCTCCTTGAGAAGATTTGGAAGACCGTCCCTTCTGTGTGGAACTTCTGAATGCGGTATATCCGTCCACTCCTCCACTTTAGCAATGTTCAGCTCATTAATAGTGGTAGAAAACGACTACGTACCTACTTATTCCGATTGTCTGAATCGTGTTTAATAGGATTAAGCCAGCTGCAAGCTGGCTGTGCTAGTCGAGCTATAATCACGTCAACAAGCTCCTTCGTTAACGCTTTCACGCGTAATATCGTACGATAAAAAACATATTGTTCAATAAATGTGGACAAAACGGGTATCATTTGGTTGTCAGACCCCATACACAACCAATTCTGTACGAGCCTCACAAGAAATCCTACTACAAACCATAACAGAGCCAACTTGATAGGCTCCTGTTTCGCTAATAGCACACTAAGCAAACTGGTACACACGCTGGTATCCATCGGGACCTGTTAAAGCTGCTATTGATTTTTAGCATTTTTTACAAATGTTTTGTTATGTGTTTAAATATAAAGTTTTTGTACCCAATTACCAGAAGGTTAGCTCAACACCTTAAATAAAATAAACTTACGGTTTCTAAGCCTCACCTTATGCTATGTACAGGATAAAGCCTCCGACCTCCGTCTTTAAATAGGGTAGAATGAGAGTTTCCGTGGTCAGCTATTACTTATTTTTCCAAACAGTAAGAAATAATTTTATATACAGTTTTGGTAATTCTCAAACCGAACGTAATTTTTTTGTTACTGTAACTGTAAGAGGCGGTCCTCTTACAGTTTTATGAGCCTCAGGTGTATTCCTTACTAACAGGAGGCACTGCCTATCTGACGTCCACTCGCATTTGTACTGCGTAGTTCAGTTTTTCTAGGTGTAGAATTTCGAATTTCGGAGTTTTAAACCAAAAAAAGGAAAGCCCTAACTTTCAAATAAAAAAAATATAAAGAGGGTTCACTTTTTTTTAAGTTTTTTTTCCTTCTTTTTCGAAGTCGGTCAAAAATGGAGAAAAATTGTTTTTATGCATTTGGTTCTTTAGTGCCCTTTGCCACTTACTGCCTAGAGAGACTGCTGCTCTCAATTTTACCCAGAGTTGGCACTGCCAGTAGACTCAATACGAAAAGATTGACCTTATATTATTTCTGGAAACACAATTCAAAATAACATCATAATTGGGACAGTGGACATGAAAAGCCTCCACGAAAATGATATTTTTTTTCATGGTTCTGGTCTAGGCAGATAACTAAAATTTTCAAACCATATAACATAAAGCTAATCTTTACACGTTCTAGAGATAAGCTTATATATTATTATGATACTGGTACAAACTTTCTTCTTTTGATAATTTAAACTAACAACACAACATTTAATATACTAGCTGTGCCCCGCGGTTTCACCCGCGTTAATACCTATGGATCCCTTACTTTTTTGAAAATTTAATATAGCCTATGTTAACCACAGATAGTGTAGCTTCCCAACAGTGGATTTAGTTTACTGTCTGAACTGAAACTCACCTTTATGCAGCGTCTAAGAATCGCTAAGCAACCAAGTTTTTTGAGCACTTTCAAAAAGACGTTGCGCACCGCCCGCCGTTTTTATTTTATATCTATGGATTTTTAACATTTATCAAATAATGACATTAGATGGGTTTTTACGAAGTACTTTACGTATGTAATAAAAAATTATGGAATGCAATAAAGTATTTGAGTATTGAGTATTGAAAATATTTCTATGCGTAAAGTTTTGTACAGAGTGAGAAAAAAAATCAAAATCGGAATTGGAAGTGGTGAGTCCAAGTTGTACTGAAAGCTTAAGTTACCCAGATTGACCGTACTTGTCAGATTTGATCGAGACCTAATACCTACATTAGAAGTATTTCCGTTTATGTTTTCATAATTTTCGCCAACCTAACGTTTGCCATTTTTTTCACTGATGAAAGAAAAAAGACCAAATAGAGTTTGCATATACGTGGCCTCTTTTACGAGAAAAATAACTAACGTTTGTATAAAAAAACGAGGCAAGTGCGTTCCTTGCGGCGATTTCGTCGCCCTTATGTTCACGACGAACTTAATGATCTTCCTTATTATTGTTAAGAAAAGACAAACATACTCGGGAGTTTGATGCGCTATTTCTTCTACATATACAAAGGTCATAAAACCGGTTAAATCTTAAATTAGTCTATTTTTAAATTTAGTGTATTAAGCGCGAATACTGCTGCCCTGCTCAAACTTGAAACTGACGTCATTGTTGAGGGCACACGAGTATTAAATGTTCAATATAGGCATACTCTTAATACCGCTGTTACCTTAACAATGCTCAGTATAAACGCTCTTGAAGATGGAACGGACGGGAAGCTAAGAAGATATAATACAATAACTCTAATTGTAAAAATTTAAAATATAAACAAAACCACTATTTATCACTCTGTCATAACGAGCTGAAAAGTAAAAAAAGCAAGTAGTATTCGTTGATTGTCATAACATTTGGAGAACTTTTAATATTAAAAATTGTAATAAGTATCTAAACCATGAGTATAAACCTACTTATTTTTTTACTTCTTTGTATGGCAGAGTAACGGGGTGTGTTTAATTTTTTCAACTAATTTTATTTTGGTTACTTTAGTGACAACTTCTAAATGAATGTTAAGTATGTAGTTATGTAGTTTTGTAATATACTCATCAAGACCTTCAATTTGATTACCATATTGTAATATTTAACGCAACTATATTTTCATATTTGATAATACGTCCTCATATGGATATTAGTTTCGTACTCGCATTTTAAGGTATTAATGTCCCGTTCGGAGTTGTTTTTTTTCAGCAGGCAACACGGCTTTATATTATTGTTACTTTAAGAATTTAAGTTATGATTTGGGTAATGACATTTATATATTTTTTTTTATAATCAGCTATTCCGTAGAGTTGTTGCATTTAGACATAAAAACATACAGGTCGAACACATGTTTCTCCCTTATTGGCTTCGCCGCAGTCGGTTGATTACCCTGAGAAACATTATGATCTGCAAAGACAGGACTTTGTACCCGACTTCGGTCAAGCCAAACCTTTGTTTATTTTATGTGTCATCGTAGCTCTAAAACAACCCAAAGTAATGGCTCGGGTAGGATAGGCTACATAAAATTAATTAAAATATAAATGTTAACTAAGATGTCGAAAAAATACCGAGATAATCGTCACGTTTTTCCCATCAAAAGAAAGGCAAGCACATTACAATTATATATATATTTTTAAAGTAAGTAATATTGCTCAAAGGTTTGCTGGAAGAAAACTCAATTTTGAGTTAAGCTCGCCTGTGAATTCTAATTAGAATTAAGTTCTTAATAAAAACCCTTAACTCGATACGTCAAAATGGGTCTAAAAAGGATGAAACAAGAAAATAATTTAATTAGTCATCCGTAAATGCAAACGTTCTAAACTGTTCAAGAGAAGAGCCGTGGTCATACTTAGCCTATGTAGGTACTATATTTGCCTATCATAATAGGGCGAAGAGAGACCATATAATAAAAAATGCAGTCATCCTATTGTAAAATACTAAGAATAAACCTAAAAATACATAATATTTAATATCACTTATTTAATGCTCCAAATAAAAAAGTAACTATTTATGAAGAATTCTGAAGAAACTAAGATTATCTAAGAAAAAGGTAAACTTAAGTAGCTTGATATATTTTCTCAGAACAATTCCTAGATATTTTTCTTTAATTCGTTTTCTTCATTTACAATACACATTTACATACAAAACAATACATAATTCTATTAACAAATTATTACAATTTTTTTATGAATTAACTAGCTGTGTCCCGCGGTTTCACCCGCGTAAATGACAATACATATACTATCTTTATAAATTATAGCCTATGTGTTATTCCGATGTATCAGCTACATTATTGTAAAGTTTCATTAAAATCCATTCAGTAGTTTTTGCGTGAAAGAGTAACAAACATCCACACAACACAAATTTTCACATTTATAATATTAGTAGGACTATATGCATTACTAAAGCTATATCAATTTTTTGTGATATTTAACCAAATTCCGACTTTCAAAGTGTTATTGCTCACACTACCGTGGTGAGTATATGTATAATACGTGGTGAATACATTGAAAAAGATTTTTCCAAAGCAGCTTAATAATGTGCCTATTTGGGTGTTTTGGAATTCGCTACGATAATAGCGACCATAGGGCTAGAAGAATATTGAAGTAACAAAATGATCTGAAATCTTTGAGGGAAATCTATGTACAGCAATTCTGTCAGCCACTATGTTTCATGCCTTTGTTATTCTAAACCATTCTTTATTTCATAGGTTACTTACCCTATCAATTGTACACGGCTATCTCTGCGGCTTCAAACTTCGTATGCATAGTTTATGCATATTTATGATATTTAACATACAAAAAGTGTCGAAAACAAATGGGATTATTTTTGTATTGATTTGAAATTAAGTAAACACGTTCCGTTCGGTGTGATGACAAGGCATGGTTAGCATAAAAAAAGGTTAGCACCTGTCATAGCTTAGAAATAGCATGCTCTACTTCAGGACCCTAGATGGCTTATTTACAGAAAATAAAACCCTAATAGAGATTTACTTTTTGTTAATATGGCTATCAAACGGCCAGTCCACACCATTTGGCTGTGTCGGAATCCAAGTGTCGGATTTGTACAGAACTCACGGCTATATACAATTTTGTAGTATGATCTAGTTTGATTTGTCTCTACTAGTACTTTGAGTCTAGGTCTAGGTCACTTAAACGCTTATATTTATTAACATTGTTTTTTAACTCCGACGCAAATAGAAGGGTGTTACAATAAAAAACTTATTTTTGACATTACATCACTGCATAATATTTAAGAAAAGTAGTTCGAGACCCTAGTTACGTATGTTTTTGTGGTTGGTTTTCAACTTAAGCTTCTATTTTTCCTTTTAGTCCAATTCAAAGGAATAAGTACCAACGGACCCAGTTATTGCATAATAATGGAATTCTGTCAATACGGCCCCCTGTTTGAGTATCTTCATAGCGGGGCCTGCTTCAGACCGGCGCAGATACTTAATTGGGCCAAGGAAATAGCACAAGGGATGACTTACTTGCACAGCAATAAGATCATCCACAGAGATTTGAAGAGTCCAAAGTAAGTGTAATCGATTATGTAGACGAGAGCATTTCATTTTCTTGTTGACAACACATTCCGTCAAATTACGAAAAGAGGTTTATGTACAAATTTGTACTAAGGAGTTTATACGGGTTAACCCTGATTTCAGTCAAGCGGCTTTTTGTACTCAGACTAATTGGTAACCTCGATACAGCGTTAAATTTCAAAATACGAATGTATTGTGAACAGTTTTTCATATTGTTGTTAAAAATATTTCTTAAATGCTCCCATCAACATATTTACAGTGTAGTGGATTTTAATTGCTGAAGGATATTAGTTAGAAGAGCTTTTACACTAAGACTAGTACACGTTTCAATGCAAGTTTTAAAAATGAATGTCAGCAAAGTTGCTGGCAGCCTTTGCACGGCTGCTTGAATTACTTGACGCGAGTTGTGTGTTCCGCCCATAGACTAAACATATACATAGACTGCTACTATCGCTAGTTTCCCCTTGTGCCAAGCGAGAGCAGTTTTTAGTCTGTAGCTAGTACATTCGTTAACTGATTTATGTTAATTTTCGCGCAACGGGAAACTTATATACGAAAATATCGATGGTTTTGACATTGTTAGGATAATATTAGTGTTTAGATAGATTTTTTAAAACGGCAAGCTCCATCTTACATAATTCACGACAAACGTAAGCACTAGTTCACACTAGTGCTTACGTTCAAACTCTGATAGGCTCACTCTAGTTTTTTATGTATACTCTAAGGTTCCGCCACTAAACGCTTACTACAAGATATACCGGATCCTATTATAATGTTCGCTTTCTTCCTTATATAAGAGAAAACTAAGTTCATTAATAAATACGAAATAATAAAGAGAAACAGAGCTCAGACTCTTTGTTACTGCGAAAGCTATGCAAAATTCAATTTATAATAAAACAATTAACGTTAATTTTCTACACCATATGTATTCTCCATCAACCTTGCTTCACCATTTGTGAAACCAGGGCGACTCGAGTTTCGACGTCGACGACGCGTGCCCTCGTCCGCACTGCTATGAGATTGTAGTTGTTGGGTATTTGGAGACTTTTGTTGCCGTAAGACTACGAAAGGCGTTCGTATTAAATTATTTCGTACCGAAAACATTTCGGTATTTTCTCAGCAATCACAACTTATTGCTGGCGTACGTATTTATTGTGCGCTAGCCTACGTTTCGCATTTTATTGAAAAAAGCTATCATGATTATAAAATTCCATAATTTTATTTAAGTTTAAATAATTATAGTAGTGAATAAAAAATACATTGTGCCTACACCAATGTTTTGAGGATTCCGTACCTCATAAACAAAAAACGGGACCCTTTGGCATCAGCCGTTGAGTCTGCCTATCTGTCCGCCCTTCCGTCCATAACAGATAAAGTACTCCGAAACGAATTTAGCGATTAAGTTATTAAGTACACTATATGTAAGTCCTATGAAGAGAAGGCACGAGCATTGAACACCCCGCTTGCTCAATATGGAATGGCGATTGCAGACTTGAGACACTTTACTTTTGGACGGGCGTCTAACGTAAATTAGTTAAATTCATCACAATGGATCCAGTAGTTAAGTTAATTGTTTTCGGTATTTTTTTACATTTCTGTGCAATGAATTTTTCTTTAAAAAGACATGCGCTAAAGAAAAAAAAAACAGCCGTACTTCTGGACACAGACCATACAACTAACTTTATACTTTACAATCAACTAGTCACCAATATAAGCTATTGTGACGATAATATGCTAACGAACTCTCGAACTAAAGTGGTGCTAAAGTTTTACTACTCTCCCGTCTTATGGACTATGCCGAGTCCAGGGGTCTCATACCAGACGAGCAGTTTGGTTTTAGAAGCCAACACTCGTGCGTCCAACAAGTCCACCGCATAGTCGAGCATAGAAGCGCTGGTTTTCAGCGTGGAAGGCTCACTGGCGTGCTCTTCTTCGATATAGCAAAGGCCTTCGACAAGGTCTGGCACAACGGCTTGATCTTCAAGCTTTACCAACTCGAGGTGCCAGATCGTCTCGTGCTCATCATCCGAAACTTTTTGTCGAATCTGTCCTTTCGCTATCGCGTTGAGGGCACGCTCTCTTCCCCTCACCCGATCCGTGCCGGAGTCCCTCAAGGCTCCGAACTCTCTCCACTCTACTCCTCTTTACGCTAACCCCAAGTAGCTATGTACGCCGACGACCCGGCCATCTATTATTCAGGCACAAGCCCCTTAGCGATAAGTCGAACTCTCCAGACCGCGGTCACGACCCTCGGGAAGTGGTTCACGAAATGGAGAATCGAAGTCAAGTTGGTAGGGACCAAGACCGCAGCCGTGCTCTTTAGCAAGAAACGGCAGCCTCCCGCTCCCCTTCAACCTATAACCCTCTTCGGCAAGCCTATCCCTATGGAGCAGCAAGCCAAATACCTGGGTGTAATCCTTGATCAGAAGCTTACCTTCATAGCTCATATTAAAGCGGCAAGCGCGCGAGCCGCCTTCGCCCTCGGCCGACTTCATTGTATGTTGAACAAGCGCAGTAAACCCTCTCTTACTTGTAAGAAGAGAATTTACACTGCGTGTGTGACACCTATTATGACTTACGCCAGCGTCGTATTCTATCACGTACCCGATAATCGACTCAAACGAATGCAAACTCTCCAAAAACGTTTCATGCGTAGAGCCACAGGCGCTCGAGGATACGTCCGTAACTTGCAGTTGCACTGTGACTTAAAGTTGCCAACAATCAAACAGTTCATGAAACGCGCCGCGATTTTTCGACACCTCCGAAACCCACCGTAACCCGTTTATCGTAGCGGCCGCGCGATACGTACCTTCCGTAATATCTAAGATTAAACGCCCTAGACTTACTCTCTCCTACCCCGACGATAAAACAACGCTTCTCCAAGAAGAATTCGATTTAGCTAGCAGTAGCAACCCAAAACACAACCGCCGTATATTACTTTCTCGCCGGCGAGGCCCGTCGCGTATTATACATAATAGTAAGGTGAATGTTATCCTCCCGTCCCTAGACCAAGCTGAAACGAGCCAGCTAACTAGCAATAAAAATATGTCCCTAAATAATCAAAACTTAGATCCAGCCATCCCTTGGTTTTGCTTTATTAAGATTGTTAGCAACGCACTAAGTCGAGGTCCGAACCCCGCAGGGGGTGCCCTTAGTGGACGTTGCTGACGTAGTTAGTTTTTCCTATTGCTCTGGCTGGAGGCCTTAAGGTCCTCGCCAAAAGACCGGTGAAGCAGTCAAAGCCTGCGCTCAGGCTAACTGCAAAGACGCCTACCAAAAAAAAAAGGTTTACTACTCCATTCAAGTCCGATATTCATCTACTTGGAATTTCCTATTTTGAAAGAGAAGAGTAGGTAGATGACAAAAAATTGAGCTTGAGGCATTTAAAAAAAATGCTCACTATCGGCATTTATTAACAGTGATTCTAAACTCAATGACTTGGCAATCAATGTACTTAAATTATTACGAATGTTGTTTTTTTTTATTTAAATATATTTCCAAAGGGAATTATTAAAATAAACTATGTAATCTTGTATGGCAATTAGAGCCAGTGGGGCTCAGATACAAAATATAATGCAGAAGATTCCTTACGCTAACAATAGTCGGTGTACCAAAGGACCTCAAAATCTATACCCGTAGGCATGAAACTGAGACTTTTTCTCGAGCACATGTTTTCAATGTTATTTGACGTCTGAACTCGATCCAAGTGGTTTTATTTCTGTTCTAAAGTATGTCTATTCTCCTTTATCCTCCTAATTTTCGCAAAAAGGATATCAAGATTTCGCTTCGCTTATTAATATGTTGATATATTTTATTGTAAGCTTTCTGATGAGGAGTAATTATCGTATTGCATTGATGTGGATTGTAACAAATGAACTCGTTTTTAGCATCCTTGTGGCTGATAATCTCGTGGTGAAAGTTAGTGACTTCGGAACAAGCAAAGAGTGGAACGATGTTAGTGCCATTATGAGCTTTACAGGCACCGTGGCCTGGATGGCACCTGAAGTTATAAGGCACGAACCGTGCTCCGAACGTGTCGACGTTTGGTCCTATGGTGTTGTGCTTTGGGAGCTTCTCACACAAGAAGTTCCGTATAAAAATTTGGAGACGCACGCTATCATGTGGGGCGTGGGAACAGACACAATATCCCTCCCTATACCTTCCACATGTCCGAGTAGCATGCAGCTCCTGATGAACCAGTGTTGGAATCGAACACCCCGAAACAGGTTAGTAAAAATACATAAAACTGTTACCAAGGTTGTTTGATTTTTGTATAGGAATTACATAAAACTCGAGTTTTCAACAGACTCTAAAAACTCTAAATATGTCTTTTGTGTTTTTGTGTATGTTTGTTAAGCGATACTTAGAACAATTGTGGATCGATTTCAAATAATATTGTTGCTATCGATAGGGTATTCTTCAGAGAAGGTCCCATATAAATTTCATCAAAATCCTAAATTCTGTTTTCTTTTCACTAATGTACAATCAATTTTTCAAGGCTTTTGATTAGTAAAAACATGTATATATGCCTCTTAAGGCACATCACATAGTATAAAAATAAAGTTCTAAAATAAGATTCATATAAGATCCTTAATTTTGAAACTAAGCACTTAAATATCTCTCAGTCATCGAAAACGAAACCCAATAACGCTAAATTATGAAACTATAAAGTGCGAGTTATGTTGTTTTCCTTCTGAAGCCGCCTTTAGTATACACATGCGCATTTAAGTTCACGCACCGCTATCAGTCAACGAGGGCGGATGCACCTCCCAACGTCAGCGCTCGACTTCCGGGCAGTGTTGTCTGTCGCTCCCGATCGACTGCACGCCCGGCTGCACTCCCGCCCGCCACATATATTCCGAACTTCGCGTATTTTCGGTGACTCTTAAATTGATATCGAGTTTTTGTGTTTTGATAGGCCGCCGTTTAAAATAATTGCCGCGAATTTGGAAATAGCTGGCGAAGAGCTTGCATCGTTTCCTACAGCCTGTTTTAATAGCACCCAAGCAGTTTGGCGACAGGAGGTCCAAGACAACATGCAGAAATTGTACGCCAGGTTAGTTGTCATTAGTATTTTTTCGCGATTTTTCATTTTGAAAAAGTTTTTTTACAGTGGATTTTATACCTTTTTTATCGTCATGTGTAAGAAATCACGGAAAATAGCTTGTTAATTTATTAGCTTGTTATAAATTGTTTGAAAATAGATTTCCATTTTATAAAATGCATGCGCCATTCTAAATTTTATTTAAAGTCTTGTTTTAAATTGTTGTTTAAAATGTAGAAAGGTTTATTAAAGGCACGGGGAGGTATCGTAGAGTGGCCGGATAGATGTTTTAATTAAATTGACCTATCACAAAAGATTTTTTGTTTATTAATAGTGATCTGGTCACGTTAAATTTGAGTGCAGATATTGCGGTATTATTGTAACTTGACTTCTCAATATTTGATCGCAATTATATTTATTTTGAATTATTATTTTATAATGGGTATGCATTTATTAATTTCAATGTTTTAAAGCAGACTTTCCTCGAATTCAAGTTACGACTTTTTGATTAGTTTTTGTTATACAACCAAAAATACGAACTGTTGATTTTGATTTCACATTGTAAAGTTGACGGATATAAAAGGTTTACCAAATAGTTTAAGTATTGTAGTAACAAAAGTAAGTTTCACGATTTTTGATAGTTTGGAAGATATGTTTTATTTTGTGTAAATTGCTAACATTAGTGCAACTTACAAGTTTCTGTATCAAAAGTGAGAAACAAGACTTGTACATGTAAAAGCTGATTTTCCTTTACAATGATTACAGTATTAGTAGATGTTTGCGTTTCTACTTATAGTTTCAAAAACGGATATAGAACATTATTTGTATTAGCTAGCTTTTATTATTGTTAAGTCATTCTAGATTTAAAATTCTAACATTTACTCATCCGAATAACGCAATTCATAATTATCATTGATTTTCAGATTATAATTTCACAAGATCAATATAATTTATTTAATTATAATAATATACTCAATTTTTGTTTGAATATCTAGGTATTGACTGTAAAATTGTTTATGTTGCGTGAATCAATGGTTTGCGTCGACCCTACACACCTGATTGGAAATAGGGCAGCGAGATGATGATGATGATAATCTTGTTTGTTGTTTTTAAAAGAGAGACACATTAGGGTTTTTTTTCTTTGTCCAGGTGATCCGCCCCAACGTACAGATTCGTTCGTTTAGGTATGAATCAGTGCGTTGCAGGTTTTACATTCGTTTGCAACCAATAACGCTAAATTAATAGGAGAATTAGTTAGGTACATACTTATACAGCTATTAAAGCTAAGGTTCCTGGGTTTTTGAAAGTATAACGTTAGTTAACATTTTGAATGGTGAAGAGGAAAGTCAACTTTAGTCGTGGGAATGAACACTTCTTACTTTTGATGAAGAAATTTATTTCAAGTACTAATATTATGAAGATGATTTTTATTGAAAGTTTTTTAGACATAGACATTTTCATGATAAATTACGTAACGTAACCTACACGGGAATGTTTCTTTATCGATGTGACTATTGGGTTCAACCAGTATAATGTTAATATTATATTCTTGACTTCTGTTTTCGGCATCCCCGTTAATAAATGAGTTACATAATTATGTTTAAAGATAGACCTTAAAAAGCTAGAGAAACGAAATCATCCTTTAAACTTGAAATAAGTACTGAGAACGGTTTCGTTTATATAGTTTGAGTGTGTAAATGCATTGTTAGGTCTGAGAGTGAGAAGCAAGAGGGCGGCGGCGAGGAGAGCGGCGAGCGGCGGCCGGAGCTGCGCAGCGCGCGCGACGTGCGCGTCGTGTACGAGAAGCAGCTCAGCCGCGCCAACGAGCTCTACCTCGAGGTGTGCTCCGTGCGCCTGCAGCTCGAGCAGCGCGAGCGCGACGTGCAAGAGTAAGTCCAACCGCAATGCCCGACAGCCTCTACGACCTGCGACCTCCTTCAAAAGCCTCCGTACCAAAACAGTTTTTGTTTACAGGCGGGAGCTTGCTCTAAAAGCTTGCCGTTGTGGCATCCGCCGCAACCTCAAGTACCACCACCAGCCCACGAGCTCGTCCTCGGACATGCCGATGCTTCCGGTACTGGACTCCCGCCGCCGGTTCTTTAAGAAGGACAAGGACAAGAAGGAGCCGTCGCAAGTGATCGTGAGCTTCAACGAGAAGGGCCCGTGCAAGAACGTGTCCGTGGCCGTGCCCGAGAGCGCGGTCAACAAGGTCATGAAGGACGTGACCTGCACGTGCACCACCGCGCAGAGCGTCCAGAACAACAACCTGCCGATCAAGATGAAGGACACCGTCGTTGAAAAGAACGGCAACATCGACATAAAGCCCAAAGGTAGGCGCGTTGACAACTACCGCAACAACATCCCAGACATAGCACACGTGTAAGCTGGCGGGCGGCGCGACTACCCGCCGAGGTCGAGGGAGGAAAGGATCACGCTCCGTTGTAATCTCACTCTACATTCAATGTGTTACCACGTAATATGCCACTTATTACCTAGAGCTACTTAGTCTTAGAGATATCAGTGTTCTATCATACATACAAATATATATATATAGTATATACATTATTTTACATACATGAAACATACGTACCTAATAATAAGTTATGAATGTTGTTTGATTAAGAAATAGTAGTGTTCCATAAGTAATTCGTAACATGCTAAATGATGACTTGTAAGTCACGGCTACTCACTAAACATTGATGTTTCTTATTGTTGTTCGATATAAACACGATAGATGCACTCGCAGCGTTACCGGACGCTATCTCTAGTTAAGATGGTATGATCCGCCATAGGAACGCAACGATGTCGCAGCGATGACGCGATCATCTTGCCGAAGACATTATTCGGGCTTTAGTGTCATACACAGCATAAGTTCTTATATTAAGTATCATTTGTGCTAATCGTTTCCATGTTCGTAAACAATTGATCCTTTCCTCACTTCGTGTAGCGGACTGGAAGGCTACACTTACATATTATTTGGTCAAAACCCCGACTGACAATTTCATTAGCTTACGCCTAAAATCTCCTATCTCGAATGAACTTGGGGTGATAATATATATAAGTGATAGCTTTTAGCTATTCTCGTCGACGACTTTCAGTCCGCACCTAGGTAATTAGGTTATTAGGGCATAATATTGAGAACATAAGAAGCATGCATACATTATTGTAATATTATATTGATAATGGCTATACGTTCATATTGTAGGTATCATCGAATCTGTTCCATACAAATAGTTAAATAATGAATTAAACACCCCAACATATAGCTATTTATTGCGGTTGATATCGTTTGCAAGATTTCGCGTGTCTTGGCAGGTTTAAGCCAGTAATGGTGTTGTCGTGAAGTCGACTGCTTTATCATAATGGGATAGATGACTACGTATGGAAAGCCAAAATATATTTACTCCGACAGGTATAGAATAAAAAACGAATTCGAAATGTATTTCAATATTTGTCTCAGTTGGAAAAACAGCACAAAATATACAGAATCCCCGTCAGTTTTGACATATAAAATTACAAAAAAAAAAAGGAAAAGTCATCTACACCATTATAAAAATTTGAACTCGTGTCTCAATTTTGCAATCATAATATTATACGTGGGGTATGTTAAATTACCTGCTTCAAATGTCTTGAAAACTTATTTACTTAATTCCTTCAAAAGCATGGAGGATGCGCTACGGTAGTATTATTAAACGATAATATTAAGCGACTGATTTTAATAATTTATGACCTAAGTAAAACAAACTCTTTTTAAATAATTGTTTTATTGTAAAACAGAGCTGAATAATATGATTTATAGTAATTAAAATATGTTCGGTTAAGGACAGATGACTGAATCAGTTATAGTCTTTAATAAAACCGAATTTATTTTGTGAAGCGTTGTCGTGAGTCGACTGGTGGCTTTTCCCACTTAGATATACCTAGTCCCTATTTTTGTAAATAAAAAAAAGAGAATCTTAATCTAAATTCATGAGTTTAGTAATATTTTTATAAGGTACTTTTTGCTAAGCATCGCGTTTGGATTCCATCAGTCTCTCGGCATCTTCACCCTTATTCATTAAAATCTCGACGTTGTTTAGCAAATGCTCAGCAGGTACTCGATTGGATTTTTTAAAGAAAATATTAAGAATCTAGTAAAAACTTACAGATAGTTGGGATTTTTATAAATAGGACCTTTTGTGATTGCCTGAACGTTGGGACGTTATGTTTTGAAGCAATTTCTTGGTTTATACTGATGATTAGAGATTTGGATCAGTTTAGGTTATAGTTGTACCACTTTTATCATTCGCATCGGCAATGTTAGCTTGCGCAGTAAAGCTTAGCCAACGCAGACTGAAGCCGAATTTTCAGTTTATTTACCTAAGTGTAAAATATACTAAACCTACTTCAAAATTATTGTTTATTTATTTTTGCGAAATTGACAACTTACGTGGCCCAGTGACACAAGTTTTCGAGTTGTCGCTAGCTCTGAGGTCCCAGTTTCAATCCCCGGACTAAATACTTTGGGCTCACAGCAATGCATGTAATGTTGTCCACTTCATATTTATAAGTTAGCAGTAGGTATTTTAGGAACTTTATAATTGCTTTCGAATCTAAATTAGAATCATTTAATGAGTGCGAGTGCTAGTCCTTATAAATTAAGCTATCAAGCAAGCTTACTAAATATTTTACCAAAGAAGACATTATTGTTTTGAACATATTTTATATATTATATAAAAAAAAAAACAATTTTATTTGTATTTAGGTAGTAGTACCTAGTTCCATAGACGAGCGAATCTGTCTGAAGACTGTTGATCTAAGCAATTTCTTAGTTGTTTTATTTAGTTTATTATGTACGACATTAAGTAACGGTCCAAAATTAATGATCTCGAAAATATTGCATTTATTTTTACGTTTTAGGTTATATTTATTTAGTACGGAACATTTAACGCTAGTTTGACTGGCGGCCTGTACTATATCGCGTTGCGACTGGATTTCATTTTGTCATGCAAGTAGTGCAGCCCAGCCTTAAACACAATGGTGTGGGTTGCCCTTTACTTGAATCCCTTTAACTTGGCTAACGCTTGGAAACACCACCATTCGAAGCCATGCGTGATATATGCGTTTATTCAGCTTAAAAACCTGGTATGATTTAAGTTGTTCAACCACATTTTTGAGATAAAAAAAAAACAAATGATTAGTTTTTAAATGAACTATGAAAATGTATAGACTGCACTTAGTCTGATATTTTTGACACTATTTACTGATAACTTGTTACCCCATGACCCTTTGGCTCTGTGGTTTTACCCTCTCAATGTTGTAAATATTATAAGCACTCTTGAAATAAGGTACTTAAAACAATGAATATTAAAAAACTTAAATTAATGAACATTTTATCTTTTTCATTCATTCTCATGATCATCTGAAGCAAACATTGTTTTTTTTAATTACTGTGGGTACCGAAAGTGAATATCGGAGAAATAACCGTGCTTGAATATTGGCGGGTTGTACATTGACGTACTCGCGCCCGGGGACTGTTATAGCAAAAATAAAATGTCCCTTAAACGCAAGTTGCGTCACACTGCACGCAGTAAAACGAGAGATCGTGTTCGAGCAGTATTTATAACAGGTGCTGTATAGAAAGCTTCCAAGCGTCCATACTTGTTACCACGTATTCGTCAAAGATCACCAGTGTGCCCGCCCTTACCATACAGTATTCATAGTCGAATAATAGTTTTAATCGGTACTGCAGCTCTTCGCTTTAAGTAGAATCGAATTAGTTTTTAATGTGATCGTCCCAGGGCCCTTGTAAGACCTAATTTTTTAGTTCCTGATATAATAAAAACAATAGTTTCTTTGTGTATATTCTTATTTTATATACTTAATGTTCATTGCTCAGTTTATTGTAGACTGGCCCTGGATTCATTTAGCTGTAATCTAGAATAATGTAGTTTAGCTGTAATCTACACTAATATTAAGTTACAAATATATATTTTACATTATCTATGTATCGAAATTGTAAGTGATGGATTTATGAAAATAAAGAATATCTATTATTAAAAACCAGTCTTTTTAGTTTTGATCCTTTTCTAATTTCAATAAGAACTAGGGGGTCTACTCTCTTCCTCCGAAACGAAACTTCGTTAACGAACGAAATTTAAACGAAATTTCGTCAGTGACCCTACTCTATTTCATGTTCGGACGCACTCAAGAAGTTCGTAACCATAGACAATTTTAATATTATGGTTTTTACTTTAACTTAAAATTAGTAAACTCTCTTGCTTTACTTTTAAATTTTACATTAAAAATGTTGTTAATCAAATAGTTCTTGGAATTCGTGCAGAAAATATAAAGATTTAAATAAACATTCTATTTTCGGCGACATTCACCACGACACAATAAAACACCCTTTCATTGTCATTGTTAACCGACTAAGATTAAGAGTACTGTTTCATGCCAACAATTGGTAGTAACGTATGACAACCAAAAATATCCATATATTCACAAACTAATCATAACATGTCAACTTCAACTTACGATTTTTTGTTTGAATACTTTGAAAAGTTTTCTAAAGGGAGTTCTAAACTAAACATAAAACGAAAATCAAAAGGTAACACTTTTGGGTTTCGTCAAATTTGAGGTTAAAATTACGAACAATCATCCACAATCATCTGTCAAATTCAAATATTCGTTCGGAAGATTTGGAACTAGAGTAGGTTTAGAGAATCGTAACGTCAAAAAATGTTCGTTCGTTCGAAATTTCGGAACGAAATGGAACCGTGGTAGGAAAGACGCGAAATTTCGATCGAAACTTCGTTTTTCGTTGAATAAGAGTCGACCTCTAGATTTTACCCGACTGAGATGTTTTGATAACTGCAATAGGTAGACGCTTTAAATATTCACAAACTATTTATTTATAATATTCATTTAAAATAACTAATTAAATTAAATAAAAGTTTAGGTAATACTTAATTTCGTGCGCATGTACTACGCGCACATGACCGATATTTTTTTGATAATAAATAACATAATGATTCTTCATTAGACTCATTAGATTTGTCTTCGTAGCTCGAGTTTCACAATACACATTTCTAAAAAACAAGATAGCGAACTAAATGCTCTTCAATAGGCAGGCTATAATAAAATTCTTTTCAAATCCGTCGAGTGACAACATTTTCGATTTCGATGTGACAAATATAATTATGGAGCTAGGTACACACACATTGTCATAAAAAAACCTTAGCTACATAATGCAGATGAAATTTTATTCTAGAATTAAATATGCTGTTCGTTATAAAAAGACACTCTGCATACCAATGTAGCTACAACACAAAGGCATGAAATATTTCATGCAGAATAGACTGGGTTTTCTGGGTTAGATTGCATCGTTTTCCAAGGTGCTCCCCAGGTAACAGAAAACATTCCAGTCGTAATGCCGGTACGAGTCCACCAAACCCTGCTGCCTTCCTAGGGCGAAGGAAATACAAGAGGAGAAAATAATCCTCGAGAGAAGTAAGAAATTATGTAAGTATACCTACTTTTATTAACTCGCTTTAAAGTAGAAGTAAGTAGATTTTATTTATTTATTTATTATACGTGTTATATTACAAAATCAAAATAAAAATTATTACAGACAAAAAAAACATGTACAAAAGGCGGCCTTATTGCACCCGGCAATCTCTTCCAGGCAACCTTTCAAAGAAATGTATATAAAAGGAAACAAAACAAGAATGTAAACAATACTAGACATAATAAAAACAACTAAAAATTATGCTTAAGTTTACATATTTTGACAGAAGATTGCGTGACATATATACCGATACAGACAGACATAATTATATGACATAAAACAGAAAGAAAAACAAGAACGAAACAAAAAATGATCTTAAATGGAGAGTAAATAATGTGCCTTAACAGCTTTTTTAAATTTACTTATGCTCTGCTCACGACGTATAGCTACAGGCATTGCATTCCACAAACGTGCTGCTTGAACACCAAAAGACTGGTCAAACAATTTTGTGGATTGCACTGGGACTTTCAAATCTAGGCTCTCAGATGACCTCAGGGACCGGGAGTGTGAGTCCCTCAGAAACTCAAAACGGTTTTCAAACGACTTCAAAAAAAGGAGGAGGTTCTCAATTCGGTTGTTTTTTTTTATGTTTGTTACTTGATTTCTCAAAGACGCTTGGACCGATTTCAAAAATTGTTTTTTTATTTGAAAGGGTATGGTTGTCATTTGGTCCCATCGTTATCAGGTCAGGACCTGATGGCGGAAACCTTGAGAAATTGAGGGCACCTCTTGAAAATTGTAAGCAAGCATAGGTTAAAAACTTGAGATTTATGTGTATATCTGATGAGACTACAATACTATGGAAGTTTAGAGCAGATCTGATGATGGAGACGACAGAGGATCGAGGGAACTCCTCAACGGCACATCTTAACTTCCTCGTGTTTGAGCTTATTTTATTCGTGTTGACAAGATCTTTACACCGACATAGGTAATGACTGCCACTTCAAGGTCCGTGATGCAGGTGCAGTACAGTTTAGGAAACTCCTCAATGGTTGATAGCAGCTACATAGTGTTTGGGCTTATTATATTCGTATTGATGCGCACATGGGTAATATTGCAGATTCGATAGTGAAGACAAAAACAGTTTAAATTATGACTATTAAAAAAAAAAACAAAAAAAAAACAGTTAAAAAAATAGTGTATTAAGTAGTCTCTCGTAAAATAACATTGGATTTTGATTTCCTAATTTGCAATAGGCTTTTCTCTCTTTTCTCGTTTGTCTCATTCAAACGACGATTTCACATATGAGCAGCGCGTTTCGTAAGCCTACCCATGTTTACGCAAAAAACCAAATCGTCAAATTCACTAAAAGATTTGGAAATAAAATAATTTTTAACAAAAAAAAAACGACTTCAAAACAAAAATAAAATGCACTAAAAAGGAAAAAATAAACTACTTTATTTAAAAACTCTCTATTTTGAAGGCGGTGCTTAGTAAAACTATTAGACACACAATGATAATGAAAAATAAATCAATATTAAAAGAAAAATGAATACAACTAACAACCTTCTTTAGAAGGCTATCTAAATTACTTAATATAATAAAATACATAACTAATAGCACTAAACTAACACACCTATTCGAAACTTAAAAGTCAGAATGAGAAGGAAGAAACAGAACGGTGTAGAGAAGAGAAAGGATATGAGTAACTGAGATTTATTTAGCACAGCACTAGCAAAAATACAACTATAAAACATAAAAAAAAACAGCCCAATTGAGAACCTTCTCCTTTTTTTTAAAGTCAGTTGAAAATATGAGTAACACTGAAACAGTGTCGACTGTCGAATATGCAAGTACGTACCAGATACAGAGAGTAGAACAGTGTTGTGTTAAGTGCCTTCCGCCTATTACCTACTCGATCTATCCGCTGTCGGTTCCACTTACTGACTGTCGATGAACGGTTCTCCGAAAACATCCTTCATCCTTACTCAGTTCTAAGTTCACTGCCGAGCTGTTCGCCGAAAACACTCCGTAAATTACGGTTCAATTATAATATCTGTGAGATTCCTTCTCAAGGGAGTTAAGAGGCTAGAAACATCATGTTACTTGCTTGGAATAATAGTGAGGCGGTTGAAATCGCAGGGCAAAGCCCGTTAACATATGAAACTGGAAAACGATGATCTCACTGTCTGCCGTATAGCTGGGCTGGGTGGTAGGTGGTCACTAAGCCGAGTAAGTACCATGTTCTAATCTGGATGTAATGTGAATGTAATGTTTACTAAACAAGTATATATAGTAGTAAACCACTTGACTCGGTTCTATTGAATACCCGAGTCTTTAGGGTTCCATACCTCAAAAGTAAAAGTGAAAACGTTTTCTGTCTGTCTGCCTGCCAGGATTTAAAGCAAAGTAAAAGGTAAATGTAGACTGTTGTAATGTAAAATAAAGTACGATTCTGCAATTTAAAAGTATTCACTCTCTTATACATCGGTATAACTTTATAAGACGGTATTATAACTATCAATTAATTAAGTTTAAGTAAGAAAGTTTGAAGTTTACAGCATATTTGTACCTAGGTGTACTGTAGATTAATTTGTACTCTATATAGCATATTACACTATCTACCAACCTTTCATTAGTGATACACATAGGTTTTATAGTTAGTGAATCATTACATAAATCAATAAATAGCGCCATCTATTGATCTGCTTTAGAATAGTTGCAAAGTAATATTGGGAACATCTGGGAGATTCTTGGAACAATGCCATTAGCTGAGCTTGCGGCTGCGTCATATGATCTAAAGAGGGCGTTAGTTGTAGTGGTGCTAAATGTGTTGAAGCATACTACTACAAATGAGTTGGAGTTAAGAGAAAGGTGGTGATAGTGCGAAAAGTACATTGTCAACGACAACCAGGGTGTGAAGTTCCCCACTAGATTTAGCTAGGGATCAGTCGTCGGTGATCACTTTGAAGACTACCGTAGTGGAGCTGAAAGAGGTTGAACTACTGTGGAGAGAGGGTTAGCTCTATCCGAGTAATCAGACAGGTTGGTACCACACAAATACCTACAGTCTCCTGGAAACAGGCAGAAAATCTGATATTGCGAAACGACGCTAGCACCGGGCAGTTGCGCACCTACTGACAAATAGACATAGGTGGATGTCGAAGGGCCAGCAGCCCTCCGCTTTCAATACAAAAAAAATCGGTGAGTTGAAATAAACAAATGTTTTAGGAGCCATGCGGAGGAGGAGTTCGCTAAAATGAAAGGCTCCGTTCTTAGCTTTGTAAAGTTTATCTGATCTCTCTTGTTTATTTGCACTTTCAGAAATTATATTTTTTTACATTCACACAAAACTCGTGCAATAGTAAGACTGTAGGACTGGGACTATTGTTAAGCATTGAGGTATTTTAATAATTATTACAATGTAGCTAAACATATTTCTTTAACTTTCCTTATTCTTCATGTTATCTTTTACAGCTCTGAATTATGATGGTAAGTTTTCCGGACGGAAATTATTACTTCCCTATATATGCTCATATTTGCTATAGGGAGCAATTTCTTTTTTCAAATAGCTGGCCTATTTTTCATATAGTTTTCTGTTATCTCCTTAACCTACGTATACCTTAGTTACGAAAAGTAAAAAAAAATCCTTTCATTATCTCAAAGTTTCTTGATATTTTCTTAATGAGCCAGGTTGCCCTCTGCATGCTTTTGGTTTGCGATGAACTTGGCTGTGCAATACACCACAGCAGACTATAATAGTGACCTTGGTCAACGTTCATTTGTAGTATGTGAGACGATGATTATAGTCATAAAACCTAGTCCAAAAAATATGTAGTATACCTACATTGGAGTACTTTTTTAAGGCTGATCCTTCCATAACATGGCTAGTTATTTTGCTAATAAAATACCTGTATAATGTGATCTTTTTCTACGCAGGTAAAACTGTATTCGTATGCTGTGGCTAAAGGACTAGTTAGATTCGTCCAAAATCAGTTTGTACGTCAATCAGCTGATCGCAAACAAAATTCGAGCATACCAGTGGTATTGGCAAAATATTAGCGTCGTACGAATTTCGGTGGCTCGCGCGTTACATTTTTCCGTATTATTTTTAGGCAGGCGGCGCGCACGCGTCGCGGCGCACACGGCGAGCCGCGCGCGCCGCGAGAGGACCGCAGCCCTATGCAGCCCCCCGGCTTCCCGGCCGGGCCGCCGCCAGTCGCGCGCGCCGCGCCCGGCAGCTGCGCCACGCTGCTGCTGCCGCTGCCCACCGGCACGCCGCCTTTCACCTACACATGGTACGTTTTTACGCATTTTTCCTGTCCAGCTGAACACAAAATTAGGTTATAACGTAGTCCTGGACTACGATCACAATAGATCGTGCACGGTTCGGCGTAGCATATAGGTTAGATGAGACGGGATCGGCGCCTGCGTCGCGCCGGCAAGCGTTGTTTGTTTTTCATGTGTCGATTATAAATACAGCACCAGGAAGCTAGCGAAGACACTTGACACTTTGCCGCTTACTGTTATTATAATTTGGGGCATTTCGTAACTGAATAATGTCTACTAACTAGTGCATGCACGAGGTGTTTTGGTAAAAATAAAAGCGGGATGCAGAGTTTTCCGTTTGACCGTGGCGAACAAGAATGTGTAATGTTTATTATATTTTTACAAAGTTTAATGGAGCTATAAAACGTTTGTTAGTGTTGCAGTTTTTTGGGTGTTTAATATACGTCGCTATTGATCGATAGCTATGTATTTGTTTGTGTGTTTATATGTGTGTGGGGTGTACCTACATATGATACATACGTATGATATTACTCATAGTATCATTTGCCAACATTTGGTACTGGAGCACTTTCACGATACTTGTGGTCATGCATATCTATTCGTTTACACGCAGGAGTATAGCCCGGATGATAGTGATATACTAATGCAGTTGTATTGTTTATATTATACGATATTTTGAATGGCCACGCGTACATTATTTAGTTTGGGAATCAGTACCTCCTTTAAAGTGAATCTAGTAATTTAACATTTTAATCACGCAGAGGTTATTACAATAGTGCTTGAGAATGTAATCTAGAACGTCATTTCAACGAGTGTGAACAAGTGCTGCTCTTACAATTAAATTAAGGTGCACAAAACTGCATAAGTTAGGAACTAGAGTTAAAGTGATATAACGAGGTATTAACATTGGTTGGTCAAGGAAAAGTAGGAGGTATGTACAGTCGCCATCAGATATATCGTAGCGGACAAAGTGACCAAATACCTACTTCTGAACAATTTAAAATGTCAATAAGTTCGATTCGCTACAAGTTACCATTAATATCTGAACATTTATTACCTCGTTAATATCTGAGCAGATGCTTGTCAATAATTTATATACAAACTACAAACCAAAAAATCTGAACGTAGATAGAACGTTAGACGCAAATGAAATCAACTCAAAAACAAAGTTTTTCTCAAAACATATTCCAGCGAATAAGATGTCTATTCAGACAACTTCATTTCGAAATTGCATCACTCTTAGTTTCTTAAACTGTACTACGAGTAGCGCCGCCCCATTCATTCGTAAAGCATTTTGGTAATTAAAACTATACTCTTACTTGTTTGAAGAAGTACAAAGCGAGGGCCGAGCGTGTAACTCGTCGCCGACTTCCAGTCATAGCAAACTTCCCTCGCGCCTAGCCCTGACTCTTTCACTTACACTTGCACATTCAGCATAATACGTGTATCTACTTTGCTAAATTACATTCACGAGTTTTTGTAATTACTTAGTGAATTGCAGTTCAGTGAAAGATGCTACCTATATAATTAATTAAAAATTATAAAAGTATTTCAAAAGATAAATATAGAGGTACCTACAAAAAGCAAACCTAAGTATTAAATTATTATACGAATTCCTCATTTTCAAACTACAGGGTTCCTCTTGACACTTTAATTCAATGTACCTAAGTCTATTTCTTCCTTATAAGACCTTGTCTGTGATGACGGCGAAAACTCAGGGTACTACTTTCCTTTTCTCTAAGTGTTTCTTCGTATTCGTCCAAATTCTCAGGATGTGATTAAGACTGAACCCAGATTTCCTACTCTTGTAGAAGTTCGTAGGAGTTAGTTAGTAGTACTACTAGAGCTCATTGAAAGAAGAAATTTAAATCTTAGCGGTATTCGAAAATTTTTAACAAATTATACGCGTGAATTGTAAAAAAGGTTCTTTGGGACGCTCGACAGTGCAATAATATAAACACAACGAAAATTTTACATTCCTTGCTTCCGGACAGACTATTAAGCGTACACGAGTGGCTAGGACCCACTTGCCTAAAGTCCCTTGCGATTGCGCTTGTCGGTGCGTTAATTATTGTAACACCGAGAAGTATTATTAGTTTTGCAGTATTTAACCCTGCACTGGTATTAGACGGCACACGGCACATATACATTATCTCAGTCGATTGCAACTGTTATTTATTGCTCAAATCAAAATAAACCTGTGTATACCGACATGTTGTGTAGTCGGTCACCTAAATAGACTCGATTCCGCCTAACTGCGAGGCATCTCCGTACCTACCTACTGGAACAGTTTAGTGTAATGCTAATTTAGCGCAGGGCTTTCACTGCACCGACACGCTTCTAGTCGACATGTTACACTGTAGTCCGTCTGTCCGTCGCTTTACTTAGAAATTAGCAATCCGTAATAGGAAGTACAACTTAGTGTTCACAAGATGGCCATAAATATATACCTCAGAGTCATTCAGTCCCATATACTTCACTATCATCACTACATAGTATAAAATAAAGTCGCTTCCCGCTGTCTGTCCCTATGTATGCTTAAATCTTTAAAACTACGCAACGGATTTTGATGCAGTTTTTTTTAATAGATAGAGTTATTCACGAGGAAGGTTTATATGTATAGTACATGCATAATATAGTAGAGGAACACGGATAATCTTAGAGATTTAAGTAAATGAACAAATTTTTTGCGCTTACATTGCAAACGCTGGCTGAACCCTACGAGATAGATCAAAATAATGTACTACAGTATTGTGCACCTTAAAAAGATCTACAAAAAAGTCCGCGATGGCATATGTCTATCTCTTGAGGATAACCCACAATAACCTTTTTTATCGTTTATTTACGAAAAAGCGATTTTAAGCTATACAGTATTAATCCTTATCCAATTAAGTACCTTTAATAAATTGTGCATGTAATATAGATCAATATTGCCCTTTACAGCATGTAATTTAAATGAATATTTTCGAAGATATTACAAAATTTAAAATGCAGCGACATCGCGGTTGCGGCGGTAACGGCCGGGGGGCCGCGCGGGGGCCGGGGGGCGCGTGCCTATACCAAGTAGTGCGTCGAAGGCTGCGCTTCGCACTACAGAACTTTATGATTGTGTAGATATGTCGCAGACAAATAGTATAATTTGGCATTTTACATACGGCATCGTCAGTTTAAAAACCTTTGCGGTTATGTAATATGCCCAAGGCAAAATGTAGAATGCCGTGTCACTTTATAATATGCCTCAACATTTCATCGAAAATTTAAACACCATATACATAATGCCGAGGCAAATTGAAGTATTTAGTTTTTGAGGTTATCCAGCACGTCAAAAATGCTAAGGTATCCATAGACCCTGGGTCGTGAAGGACTCCTGCAGAGTATTTTTGGTCAAAAAACCATGTATTTGATCGAATATTCATATATTCATAGGCTCAGAAATTCATTGCTTGATTAGGTTCGACTTTGTGACAGAGATCAATAGGTTAGGTTAGGTTAGATATTGTGACCTTGCAACAGAGCGAGCGAAGCGAGCGACGACTACGACGTATGTAATTCAAAGTTTTTCTCGAGATTTTAATGAGCATAGTCACCCTAAAATAACACTAACGTCGCATTATAACGATTGAATGATTTGACATTTTGCTTTCGGCATATTACATAACTGCAAACGTTTTTAAACTGACGACGCCGTATGTAAAATGCCATATTATACTATTTGTCTGCGACAGATATATAGTGTAGGTATCAGCGTTGCACCCGAGCAAAGCCGGGGCGGGCCGCTAGTTATATATTGATGAAAACATGATTTATGCCATTCGGTCCATAATTGACGTAAATATCGCGTAAAGTACCTATTAACGATCTAAAAAGACGAATATAGAATTTCCACTTTTTATAGTCGGTTGAAAATAAATTACTGTTATTTTAGTTCCTACGTTCTTCTGCTTATTTACATAATTTGTGTTATACTTTACAATAATTATCATGACCATTTCATTAAGGCTCATTGATCAATATAGGGAGCCCGGCTCGTGGCCTGAAAACAATCTATACCTACAAGGTTAAATAATATATACACTAAATTAAAGTTGGTATAAAACTGTGCGCCTCTCTTTGCTTCGTAGAAATGTAACAAAGAGAAATGGGCATAATGAAAAACATCGAATGATCTGTACATGTTGTGTATTTGTGTTCATTTGTCGGCTAGCGGGGAAGCAGGGACACATAGTAGAGACCACCACAAACGTATTCCCTACGAATAGGTTTTTGAACACCCTGTTCGACCTCATAGGTTTAGGTTACCGGGGTAAGAAACATTAAGATTTGCTAATATAGCTATTATGTTGTTGTTCAAAATCCTTTCGGTTGCAAGGAAGAAACTAAGTTTTAAGTGGTAAAGTTTATGTACCTACATAGTTAAATTGGGTTAATCTTCTTTTCATAGGGTAAAAATGAACATACTCTGAATTACTTTAGCAATATTATTGATATTTGCGAAACAATATTATTGAGCTCTTGTAGAGATATGAATATAGAATTACAACGGAATTTTGTTCGTGGTCGGCTCGCAGAGAAAATTATACACTCAAACAATGTTGAAACTAATCAAACGGTTGAAATTTAGTTGTGTATTAATTAAATAGTGCATATTAATTCCGGGTATAATAGCTTCAAAGGATAGATACAGCGAATAATAATGCAGGTCTTTCTAAACCCGTTTCATGTGTATTTTATCATCACGGTAAATGATGCTGTCAGTCACAGAACTGCGAGCAAATTAACACATAGTGATTTTCAATAGAATTTGTATGTTATATTAATAATTATTTGTAGATAATTTATCTATAGATGATACATTTTGTGGTCATGTAAATATTTAATGTAATATACTTAGTAAATATGAAATTAATTAATAGAATTAATTTTAACAGGTTTAGGCACCAACGTCCTAGAGTTTTTGCAAAAGAATAACCGGACAAGTGCGAGTCTAATTAAATTTCGCTGATCTACTTATTTTTAGGATGACAAATTAAGTTGGGTTGCAAGTCGAAGAAAGAGCTCGGGTAGACGCTGTGCACCATCAGTCAGACTTCAGTTGCATAGCTCTGCTGCAGTTATTTATTTATAAATTGAGGTAGTTGCATTTGGTATGATTTGAGACGGAAAGAATCACTCGTGCTTTAAGTAGGTAGTTAGAACATTTTTTATTACAAACAATTTTTTGATACAGATCCCAAATATTACGTACAAGAATACTTTTCGATAGTAATTCTGGCTATGGGTACATTCTAATTATGGTTTCTGTTCAATCGACTCCCGCGCAAACCGCGCGGCTGCGTGCTCTTCCCGATAAGCAAATTCGTCAGATTATATTTAGAGCCTAAGATAGGCTGTAGGTAAGTGAACTTTCCAATTTCCTCCCGACTATCTGACTAATATAAACCGCTAATTTAGGATTATGTCTGTCAATCCAAGGTTTACCCTTTACTTACCAAAAATAAATGAGTGACAATGCGCAGGTTGCTCGACGCGCCATCTAGGTTGATGTGTGTGAACCGAGTAATCAATGACCTATGTTTTGTTTGTTTAGCGCCATCTGCCGGCGCTTGCGTGAACTACTTTCAAATTGTTTATTTTTATAACCTAGTTTCATTTCGAGCTATATAATTTTAGATTCCTTTATTCTTCGAATAGGTTTTACTTTCCTTTTAAACTATATTGGTATGATCTACTTTTTAAAGGAATTCAATTACATAGTTATCGCCAGTGGGCAAGCGCCTGCAATCTATTTCAATATTTCGACAGTAGATGGGGCAAGCAATTGTTCATGAATCTGCATCTTCTGAAATAAATCTTACCTAGTGACTTGAAAATTATTAACTCTTTGAAACATAAGTACTAAATATATAACTGACTAAATATAATAAGAAAAAGTAATCAGAATTAAACAAAGTCTAGGTTTGTATACCTAACAGCGGCTGCACCAATTTTCATTGTTTTTGATTCGTTGGTTCCGTCCACGCCCTGAATAGCAAAATATTTATATAATAATCGAAAAACGTCACGAAAAAGAATACTTAGTGCAACTAGAGCTTACGCGGGTGATGCCGCGGGGCACTAGGAACCTATGTACCAAGATGTGATAAAACACAATTGGATAACACATTTATAAAATAAACTAACTTTAAAGTTAACTTTAGATGCGTATTTCGTAACTATAGAAGTTGAGTGTTGATCACGTTTTCATTGAGATCCTCTTATCAGATGCTTAAGTGATGATCAGTGGACCTTCTGGAAAGCATAACTTTATAAGCATAAATTATTTTTCCAAATAGTCCAGCCATCTTAAAGCAACCAGGAAACATAAAGAGATACTGGAGAACCAACGGTTTTGTCGAAATAAGAACCCTTAAAAAGGATAACAATGAAACACTTGTCGGTACCTTCGAAAATACGGCCGTGAAGATAAACAATAAATATCTAAGTATGTCAATACCGTTATTATTTTGCTATATTTACGATCAGACGGTTAACTCACAAGACCTACGCGGTGCAGTGTAAGAGTTGGGCTTCAGACGCTATGGAATCTATCATCAGATTAAAAACGGTGACGTGTGGGTCCAGCACAAAACAGCAGCCTATATCGATCAACATTTTGTATTAAAGTTGAAAAAACATACAACACTCTTTCGTCACAATCTTTGTTTTCATATCTTAGTAGGTAACTGCCATGGGTTATTTTATAAACCTTACAGACCTTAGAAGAGACAGACTTAAGAGACCTTACAAGGAAATTACCAAAAATAATAGGAAGTTTGTGATTTGGTGCAGTCGCTCGCAAATTATGGCGTGACCATGGAATGTCAGGAATCAGTAGGTTTTGTAGTTTTATAAGGATTATAATAATTAGGGATATAATAATAATAATTACATTAGATACTACTAAATTGGTAGTAATTAGTATTGGTTAGGAATAAAGTAATGTAGTGGAGTGAGTGTAACGTTGCGACATTGTCTGGCGCGTCAGTCGCTCGCGTGGTGCCAGCCAGCGGTAAACAGCGCGGCGCTAGAGTCGACCCAACGAAAATAAGTCGGCGCTCGCGCAGTAATCGCCCGGCCCCGCGGGTATTCGAACGAAATGCGCCCTCGATATGGGCAGCAACTGTTGCAAAGGCGATGCCGGCGGTAGACCTATCAGGTCTAACTCCTCTATATACAGCAGGTATTTCTTGCTGGCTATAACCATACTCCAGGAGGTCGTTGGCGTACCTCGGGTCCTCAGATCGTTCTGTCCGTACGTAGTGTAGTGATAGTGCACCAGTGTAGTGTTGTGCTTGGAGGTAGTATTTATTGCTTTAGTTATGTAATTAAGGTCGGGAACAGTGGAACTTATAGCATGGTCCGTTTGATGATCGACGATTCAAACATAATTTTTATTTGAGTTCAAATTTCGTGTGAATTTTGATTGGCTTTGGATTTTCTGTGCAAAATTTATTGGTTCTTATTTTATTTAGTGGGGTATTCTCTATCATCAGAAGATGCAGGTATCTTTTGTCCATGAGGTACGGCTTAATTTCATTTCTCACAACATATCACGACAATTCTGTTTGAGTATCATAATATATCGATTAATTTTATTCATTACATCAATATGTCTCGTCCACGCAATGAACTTTCGCTGAAGAAATTTTGGTTCTTTCCTGAATATGAAGCTCAGCGAATGAAGGGTTATTGCAAAAAAGTTTAAGCATAACTATAGTTATTTTATATTTTTGCATTTATTTACTAAAAAGTCTGATATAAGAGTACATATTTCTAAATATGATGGCCATGGAAGGGCAAGTATTTCGCTCTTAACGAATATTGTGTTTATAAATTACCTACTTTATATCCTCGCGTCTTTCGACCGATCGAATGATTTTTTATTCATCTAAAAAACAAAAATAATGTGCGAAAATGCTAGATAAGTCGTAATATTATCTGTAAGGGTTGATAAAAATATAAACAAATTGTACCTTTAAAAGTAATTTAGAAGGAGAAAAAGTATTGTAAAATTGCTCGGTTTTAGCAGATCGTTAAGTTTGAACTGAGCACTTTTGATCCGCGTAATGTTTTAACTCTTTGGCAGCTGGGTAAAAAGTCGGTACAATATATGTGACTGTATTTAAATAGATTTTTAGTACTTGAGTTCGTTTTAAATTGTTCATTCATTCTCCAAAGCAATACGGGAACAGACGTACATTGTTTTCTCAGTTTCACGTCGAGTATTATTGAGTAGAGCGCAGCTTTTAATAGCAGTCTATTTTTCTTAATAATAACATGTAGCGTTCACGTAAATATCATGTATTTGTACTGCTACTATTTATTTGAAGTATAACACTTTAAGACGTTGAAAGTGGATTTATTTTTTATTTAAATTATGATTTAGATAGCGACTTTGTGTAGGTATCAAATAAAGTAGTGTGTTTACTATTACAAACCTCTAACTATAATTGTTACACAAATCGATAAGAATTAAGGATAAAAAGTAATAATTATTGTAATCAAGAATAAAATTTAATTTAATTACATTTATTGATTGGAAAAAGTAATCAAAGACATCTTACAATCAAATAAAATGAAATAGTAATAAAAAATCAACGATTTATAATGTTACCAACTTGTGCTTTGACAATATAATTATTTGAATTAAACTTAAAATATTTACATATATAAATATTTATTATAAAAAAGAATTAGATTTTATTGAAGAACTAAGAATAAGTTACGTCAATAGGGACCTGTTAGTTATATATCCCTACCTACATAAAAAGTCATTGATTATCCATCCGTAATTATAAGGTAGACACGATTACCTACTATACTACCTATCAAGGCCCAAAAAGCGATGAAAAATAGAAAATAATTCAAATGGAATTCTATAAATACATGGAGACAAAAATCTCTCCGGTAAACAGACATGACATGTAAAGTATTGAGAATAGACTACTAGAATGAAATAATTTATTTAAATTTACATTATTTATATCATTTTTCTTACTTTATAAATCAATAACCCCAACGACTGTTTAGCCTTCGCTCAAGTGGCTAAGTGGGTATACTTTAAGGCGAGCGAAGTCTCGGCACCAGCGAGGTATCAACGTTAACAATATATAGTTTAAGTTATTGCACATAGATCTAAGGAAATCGAATTTATCAAAAACAAAAACAACTGCGTTTTTGGTGATTTGTACGGGACCTCTGTTGCTATCCGTCGAACCCTGTCGAAAAAAACCAATCAATCCAATATTGCCATAGAAATCGCGTAACAAACATGCAATAAATTAATAAAAAATAAAAATAGATGAATTGTAGCCTTTTTTGAAGCCATGGTTGTGTTGTGTTTAATGTTACAGTTGATAACACATACTTCAATGCATAAAAATCCTTTTAAACTTATTAATAAATATTTCAAATTAATAACAATAAAAAAAATTGATTAGGTAATACGGCCACCTAGCCAGTTATTGTCGCGGGTTCCAATCCTGCCTGTGGTTACCTCATGACCACGGGAGCTAAGTAGGATGTACAGTAAATGCAGAATTTATGAAATAGGTTAAAGTGACTACTAGTAATTAGCCTAACCAAGTAAATTACTTTAACTGTCCCAATCCGACCAGTCGCTCAGAAGATACTCGGTAATAAAAAAGATGAATTGAGAATTTCGCTTTATTTTTAAAGTTGTTTATTTATAAATTGTTCCATAATGTCATGAGTGGTTTATTTATCGTTCTGTAGGCGACCTTGTGTCATGTATATAGGTCAGTGTGTCGGACCTGCCGCCGCTGCGCACCGCTACGATGTTTTCCTCTTTTCTCAGAAGAGCATAGTGCAGGTTAAAGGTATTGCTAATTTAATCTCAGCGTTGTACAGGGAACTTATCACAAAGGACACTGCGGCTTTTTAGAACAAATATTAAAGCTAATAATAGCGTATTGATCCTTAGAACTGTTTATATTTGAATCCTATTTAGCTAGGTAATGAAATATAATAGACCCTACGCCTTCTTTGCCTTGCTTCATACCAAGTTTCATCATGAATATCGGATTAATTTAACATAGTTATACTTGACGGACACTAAGCGTGAGCGACATACGAGTATATCATAACCATGGAGTTCAAAAATTTTAAAATTATATCTGAGTACGTTGATGTATGTAGTACATTTGTTTACTGATATTAGACGTTTATGCTAATATGTCGATGGTTCCGATATTGTTAGGGTAATATTACTTTCTAGTTAGTTTTATTTTAATGGCGCGCTCTGTATAGATATTTTTTTGCGACGAAACTAGTGCTTTCTGTAGTTTCTTATCTATCGTATATGAATTTTATTACACTTTTGGTAATTAACCGCAAAGTCCTATCCTAAGTTATGTTCGTACACCTGTCACTGTTTATTTTACCGCCAGAACAATGAAGCTTATCTAAGTGGCACAGAAAGTATGGACAATCGAGCTTCTAGAGGTTTTTTTTATAATTTTGAACCCAAGTCGAACATTATCATTGATCATTTGTTACAATACAATTTAAATATTCAAGTTGAAAAAAATATTTTTCGTGATTTTATTATTTAAAACCACAAAATTTGAATAAGGAGTAGAGTTTGGCAGAAGTGTACACGCTAAACACGTTGGGTTGGGGCGCAACATCTGATAACTTTTACAGTGCTATCAGTGCGTACAACTTGAACACTAGCTGATTCTCAAATATTAATATTATTCTAGCAGTTAATGATTTTATGCTAGACATATTTCTATTTGTATTTTTTTTCCATGAAATATTGTGTAAATTGCAATGCCTTAATAGGTAACTAAGTTCTAAGAACCGACCTTTTATTTACACCTTCAAACTTTGTACACTTAGTTCGCAATAAAGAATTTGACTTTGACTTAATTGAATCCCTTTAGGTAAATTGAATCTAAATCAAAGCTTTATGTTTAATGGAATTATCATCAACAATACAGTATTTCCTACTCACAATATAAACAAACAATGCGTTAACGGGTATTGCTGTTTCGGTGGAAATCAAAAATGTTTAGAGTATTAGCTTAACTAATATTTGTACTGATATTTCCATGGCCTGTTGCCGGAAATGTAACATGCATGCAAATAGAAACATCCAACCTAGCCTCAAAATACTATTTTAGGTATCTACTTCATACTTTATTAATGAATCGCTTGTTACGTCGGTTTCTCTGTTCTGCGGTTTGATTTGTTTCAGGAAAAAAAATTAGGAAAGTAAATGAATCTCATTCTCACATAACAACAAACAGAGTGGTTGTGCTAATTATATTGTTCTATGCAATTTTTTTTTGTAAGGTATCACGGACTACATTTAATCGATGCAATCGACGCCGCCAACTAATCTTTTGCTTTTAATATATTAGGCCTGTAGAGAACAAAGCTACCTACTACAGTACTACAAAATAAAAGTTTAGTGTCGGCGTAGTGAGTTGGCGGTGGCGTTTGTATGAACGCTAAGCCGTATAATTCGACTGATATAAGGGTTAACCGTACGCGCGCCGCGGTTTGTTCGTAGATGGGTGAACATTTGTCCCCATACCTAGGTCCCTACATGCCCCAGAAAGTATGTTAGCCCGTCGAACTTTGACTTCCGACTGTTATGCGTTAGGATTCGATAGACGATAAGTCCTTCTGACAACCAGTCATAGTATGGGAATCTGTATTTCTAGAAAATGGCTTTCCTGCAGGTCGTGAGGTCTGAACTGATTCAAAGATAACGTGGTGTATGAAATAATAGCGCATCACATACCGGTATCGTTATCGGCGAGATGCGCCGCCGGCCTTTACATTTGCTCTATGAAGCTTGTTATTTATAAACCATGCCACTCGTCTATTTTTAACTGCCACCAAAACGATTTTGGAACGATTATCAGGAGACTAGTATGTGCCCTCTGTTCCACTCGCAAGGACACTTGTGCACGAAGATAGATTGTTCTTGTTTTTTTTAAACGTTGACCTATATTGGCATACATTTGACTTCCCTTGATATTGTTTAAGTATAACTAAATGCTTTATGACCTATTTTCTTAAGTTAAATTGAGCTGCAATTTCACTCGCTTTTACTAAAAAGAAATGGATAGTTATAACAATACTAAATGCTCTTAGTACCAGCCTGTAAATCTAGATACATTTGTATAACGCTCGTCGCACGCGCGGGTCGAATCCGCACCACATTGCGAGGAACATGAACCCCGCGATTCCACAACCTATCCAAGTCTTTACTCTTACCTGTCATCAATGACTTTGATTTTCACTAATGACTAGCTTTAGCCCGTGGCCTTATCACTGTTATTACTTTAAATTTGGACTTTATAACCCTCGGGTTATAAAGTCCAAATTTACAATAGATTCGGATTACAATAAAGTCGGAACCAGGGTTATTGGTAAAGAGTTTATAATAACTATAAAAAGCAAAAAACAATGTAACCAAAAACAGGTAAGTATAGGATTCACTCGCTAAAGAAGGAATGAAGTATATGACTCCTTGATTAAAAAAATATATATTTTTATTTAAATATATATATAAATTGGGCAAATGGGAAGCAACAAGTCACTGGCAAAAGCTGGGCAAAAACAATGTCATGCTCCAGTGACGACGGCAGTCGGTATTATGAATATCCGTTCTCACACTTATTTATAGTAATGCGGTGAGACAGTCGACAACCTCGGTCACCATGGCCTGTCCTGCAGCAAGAGCGCAGGGCGTATATCTCGCCACTCAAATTTGAATGACATAATTCGTCGTGCTCTTGTCACCGCCGGAGTACCAGCTGTTTTGGAACCCAATGGTTTGGTGCGCGGCGATGGCAAGAGACCTGACGGTATGTCATTGCTGCCTTGGAAATTGGGTCGGCCTTTGGTGTGGGACGCAACGTGCGTCGACACCCTTGCGCCGTCCCACGTTCTAAGTTCAGCAGCCTCTCCTGGCGCTGCTGCTGGAGCTGCGGAGACCCTTAAGCGGCGGAAGTATAATAACATTGTGGGTGATTATATTTTCGAGCCGTTTGGGGTTGAAACGCTCGGGTCATGGGGTCCGAGCGCACGAAATCTTTTCAAAGAACTTTCCAAACGTTTGGTAGAATCTACTCGTGATCAGAGGGCTGGTTTGTTCCTTGCACAGAGAATCGGCATAGCCATTCAACGTGGCAATGCAGCCAGCCTTCTGGGCACGTTCCCCGCCATTGACAGGGATGACGATGAGTTCTTTGACGCCATTTAGTTTTTATTTATGTAAGTTTTAATTTTAGTATAGTTAGAGTTTGTTCTTATATTAGATTTAATTGTGTATTAAAGCGGTTAAATGACGACACCAAATTAAAACCTCATTTCTAGCATATATTTTTAGATCTCAATATCAAGTTATTGTAATTAGATTTTTATATAATGGAAAAGCCTTCACATTATATTGTACGTCAAAGCATTTCCAAATGTTTACAAATAGTCAAAAAAAAACTTGCTCGTCCAAATTTATAGTAAGAAAAATATATCTCAAGGTTAACGTGTCATATATTAAACTATTATCTAATGAAAACTTTGGAAATTGGCTTTTCGTACTTTTCTGTAAATCTAAACAAAATAATAACGACAAATAGCAGTTTTTATCATGCTGTTTACTTTTTAAATAAAAACTTTGAAATGTACTAGGATCAAAGAAATGACGACGGATCAAACTGCTTCAGCACGATGGGATTGCGACATTTCGTTACTGAGTTCCTATCCTCTTTTTGGTGGAAACTTACCTCAGTTCATTGTAAGTTAAAAAAACTTGTTAAACACCTACCCTGAACTGATATTATACTTTTAACACACTCTTTTTGCAAAAGCACAAACTTTTCGCACAAACATATTATTATACATTGTCGTTTCAAGTAACATTGGTTGAATCTAACTTAAGGCGCTACCCCGAGCAAATGACTTTGAGCGTTTGACCTCTAAACCCCCCTCTTTGCCCCTCTACATATACATCGCTACTTTCTATGAAAATACAACGCCATCTGTTTGATATACCGACGTATTAAGTAGTAAAAATAGTAGACATGAATTTATAGACAAAAATATAATCAATCATGGTCGCGAGATTAAAAAAAAAGATAAGAGAAATATATTTTATTTGTATCTAAAATTATAACTCAAGTAATTGAAGACTTCTAAGTGAATCATTTAATGATGTAAAGTTATTTAGTCAGAAAGGTATTGAATATCTTTTTACAAAAATCTTTTTTCAACCAACTTCGAAAATAGGAGGAGATTTTCAATGCGGATGTTTTTTTTACGTTTGAGTATTTCTCGAAGTTCGGGATTTCTCAAAGACGGCTGGACCGATTTCAAAAATTATTTTTTTAACCATTTATTCAGTGTGATTCTAACAAGGCACTTATACAGAGCAAAGGCGGGCGGCGAGACTTTTGAAAATTCGGTTCTTGAAGAAAGTATTGCTGTCTCAATACGGCATGATTTGTGAATGTGTGAAAGTTGACAGTGTGTGAGTGTCAAAGCGCGCTCGCATGGAGTACTTAAGAAATACTCTACGCACATAATAAAGGGCAATGGCGAAATAATTGTTGATATAATTCTTATGCGTGATATACAAACGTCTTAATTACAGATTAACATGAAATATAGCGTCTAAGTCCATGAAAAAAAAATACATTAAATTGGAAATACAATTGATTGAATTGTACTTTGAGTGTTGCCATATGAACGTTAAATCTAAACTAAGTCATACGAATATCTTTGGCTAGTAAACTATGTATAAAAGCTTGCTTTTAGAATATATTGAAGATTTATGAACATGAATAGTCTAAGGACATATTATTATTTCTACCTAACATCACCGAAATTAATAAATGACATCAAAATACTATTACGAAAACTTCAATCTAGCATGGCAACAACAACGGATACAATCAATGTGAAATTTTGCGTCATGCCAGTGACATTGTCTTGCACGTCACTTTGCTTGTGCGCACCAAAATCTTTGTTTACGCATTTGTTATTTCTATTATTTTGCTTTTTGACTTGGACTGCTTATGGACTTTCGAGATTTCTCGAAAGGCTGTGCTAGCCAAAAGACTCCGATTACCCACCACTTACGACGAAATTTTGCTGTGATGTTTGACTCCGATTTTAAAATAAATTGGATTTTTTTACGTGAAAAAGAACGATTTATTTTTCACGATGTGAAGTCTTTTAAAGCCTCTTTGCACCTGCTGGTTTTCTGGATCATATCGTGATAAGGAAGGATGAAAAATAAATGTATTTGAATTAATGTTGTTTCTTTTTTCAAGCATGCTTTTGTCATCTATTTTATAGACTATTTTTGTGCACTAAACAATATAACAAGAAAGCCTATAAGAAAACATTAACATATTCTGTCAGGATTATTAAAAAAAACTCTGATTATAATTCTTTACAAGTATTATCAAAGCTATACCAGGGAAACCCTAGATAATTATATCTCTAGAAATAAGTATAAAACAACCGCATTAAATCTTTTGAATAGTATATTTCACAAGGTTTACTTTTTCATAATCAAAGAGTTTTTCAACATATTTCCTATGAATTTCTGTCATATAAATACAAGGTCGGGCAAAAGTAATTAATTGTTTACGAGAGCCCATTAATTTCACTCATAAATAACTGAATTTAATAAAAACAAAGAACGATTCTATCAATTGTATTTCCAATTTTATATATTTTTTTCATAGACTTAGACGCTATTTAAATAAAACTTCAAAAAAGTAACATATTATTTCATGTAAAGTAATTAAGACATTTGTAGACGCATAAGAATTATTTCGACCTTTTGATAGTTGGACATATTTAAACAAATATAAATATGTGATGAAATAAAACTACTAATTATAAACCGCGAAAAAATCCGTAAAAAGTAGTTTTATTTCAATGTCAGATTTAAAAAAAAAATCTTAAAACATAAATAAAGCTCGCCCCCTATTACTTACATGGGACCTAAACATATCGGCGAATTGTGGGTGTACATTGGTACACCTCTGCCTAACCCTTCGGGGATACCGGCGTGATGATATGTTATGTAAAACATAAATATGTATTCCATGCTATTTGAATTTTATCACCAGTGCCGTGTGTAAAACTACATAGGGCTATCAATGACGTTTTGACAGTTGTCATAATATTAAATTGTAAATGACATTTCAAATAAAAAACCGACGTGCTCTCACGTCGAGAGCCTACGGCTGACTGCTGAATCGCCACCGCGACTGTGTTTATGTTGTGAAATTGACCATTTTTAGGAATAATTCGAATTATAAAATAGATATTTGGTCTTTTTGAAAAACAAAGCAGATGAAAATGTTAAGAATTAAATCCTCTATCAGTTGGTATAAGTTACATTAATAAAATACGTGTACATCGTGAGCCTATCCAAGGAATAAATTTTGATAGACCATTTTTAAAATGAGTACTACTAAATATTCGCTGCATTAAAAAGAAAAAGCTCTGTTGAAATTAAAGACAACATATTAAATAATGATTTGGTATAACAGTGAATTTGATATATGTTTTAAATATCGAGTTTATAGCTTAATAAAACTCCGCTTTTGCGCATTTTGCTCGGGGGAGCGCCTTAATAGGTACTCAGAGATCTTAGAAGTCTTAGAAGATTGTAAAATAAACGTATTCTATACATCATACGTAAATTATATAGTTACCTAACAAGCATCTATCTGAAATGGCTCACTTTATGAGTTGCCCAGCGTGCCCTGCCACCTGCACACGCGAGGACCTGTATGAGGCGACGGACAATGCCGTGTGCGTTTCTGAATACTGGTCTGGGAAAATTTTACCGTCATTGATCGACACGATAAGGAGAAGAAGCATCTATCAAACTTTTTTTGCTGTTTTTTTTTTCCTAGCCATTTCCCGTGTTGTTCCACTGCAAAACGCTGAGTTAATAACTATATTTTACGAACAATAAATAATCCATAAAATAAATAGAAACACTGATTTACGAGAATACTGCACTCAATTTAAGGTACTAATGAAGGCAGAATAGGCGAGCTTAACTCAACGTAGCGCTCTTCAGGCTACTTAGGATACTCAGAATAAAGATCACTTCAGGCCCTCACGCTTCGCGGGATTTGTTTCAAGTGTTGCTTCCACTTCGAACATAATTGCTAAGCTTCACTTTACCCTCCACTGTGCTTTTCACTTATGCAGATAATAACAACGTAAGTGTGCAATATTAATACTAATTTCTCGTAAAATTGTTTACGAAGTCTTTTTGTCTTGATACGTTTATAATCGGAGTGTATTTGAACGGAAATTCTTATTTGGTTGACTTTGTGATTTCGGTTATTTATTTACTAGCTACAATATTTAGGTTTATAACTTAAGATTTACTGGTAGGTTGGTAAATATATGTTTTCAATTGATAATGTTTTAACGTACAATGTAACCAATGGAGCAGTTATAATATTACTGCAGTCCTTTTAATAGCAATGTCTTCCTTATTTAATAAACAACATATCAATTCTGAATAGCACACATCTAACTAAAGCACATTTGTGTGGATGTGGTTACAGCTCGTAACAACGTTAGCACTATCCCTGAGTTCAAAGTTTTTAGTAAGTTTAACTAGCTTGTTATAACTAGCTTAATGTCGTTTGGTATGCCGCGAAAGTAATAACTGGCTCGTTAGAGGAACTTGTCAACCAAATGTGTAATAATAATAATAAACGTATACGTAGAGTGTTACAACGCGATGCTAGTTAAATAAAAGATTGTTCACAACAAATTAACTATTATTTTAGCCGGCCTTTCTTAAATTATAATAGTTATGAAGTTCGAGTGATGAAAGGGATATTTCTCTTCTATAAATAAATTGTCAACGTTATGCATAGAAACAAATATTACTGCTGTATTCCATCAGGTGTGTAACTAAAGTGAATAGGACCTAATGATTGACTTATTATAATCAAAACTTTCCTTACTACAGGCCAAAATTATAAATGCAACAGAAACTCTACTGATACTCGTACTTTTGTCTGTTTGTCAGCCGGCCTGTTTCGCTAGTTTTTTTTTTATGATATTTGGTATTAGATTCATAGTTCATATTAAAAATAATGTATAAAGTAGCTTGGTTAAAAAAATGGGTTCGTCTTGATTTTTGCTGCGATAACTGATAAACACGCGCACGGAGTCACGGCCCAACTAGGATAAACATATTTAATTTAAATGCTAATTCATTTAAACTCAAATGCATAAAAGCATACACCCTAATCGCCAATAGTGAAGATTACTAAAACAGAACTTGAAAGAGTGTTGATAAAATCCGATTGAAATCCTCTTATTGTATGTCGATCAAGAATTGAATCCAAACACAAAAGCAACGGTTCGGCGAAAACACAGTAAGCTTCAACGCACGTTAAAAAGATGAAAAGCCCAGAAATGCTTACAGAAAAGAAAAAATGAAAACAAACCCGTACAAGGGATAAAGTATTCGCGTAAATATCGGCAGCAGAATATCTGCATGTTTCCGTGATATTGACAGAAAAATAAACAAAAATATGCGCTTTTACCAATGGTCGAGTTTGTTCAGGCCATCGCCACCGAATCTGTGGTGGAATGATATAACAGGGAATCACGGATTTCGTTTCATTTGAAACCTTATTACTCGACTGCCAACGAGAAGTTACGAGTATGTTTCTTTTCTATGTTTGCAAATTGAAGATGAAACTTGAATTCAGATGGTTCGCCCTATTTCAATTACGATAATGTTTCTAGGATTGAACTAATTAATGTTTCACGTGTATTATTCATATGTTTTCTTAATAGTCGTCGTTCTTAATTTCGCTAAGTTCAAGAAAATTGTTTGTAGGACTCGGCGATGTCTTCCGTTTCCGCGACTGTTTATCGTGCATCCACAGCTTTAATGAGGATCGCCACATTACGACCGACAAGCGTGTTTGTTCTCAGTCTTACTGAATACGACTTTGTTCTCATTTGCCCGACGCGTCTGCCCGGAATTCCTGTCGCTTTCAGGAATTTTAACGGATTTTGTGTTTACTTTAGGATTGAAATGAAATTCTGATGTAAACTATCGCTTGCGTAACTGTAATTAGCTGAGAGTTTTGCTCTGATTTATGAAAACATTTAGTTCTGGCATAGTCGGGTATTAAATTGAATTGAAAATTACTGTCTAGCTCATATTTTATTGATCGATTTTCATATGAGTAGTATAATGGTTTTGTATAACATGTAAGCCACCAGCCTTGTGCCGCGGCGAGCGTGGGTGGCCTGGGTGATAATATAAAGGACGAAAATTAACTTTAAATAAATGTGTCCTATTCGGGGATCGAACTTCGTTGTACGTTGTAGATGTACGTTGTTCGTGCGTAACTTTTGAATCTGTTATTTTTCCTTTGAGGCGAGGATAGTTTAGGTAGCTAGCGTGAAGCTTATAATTGTAACCAGTTCGCTATTTGCATTGATTAAGTGTACTTTAAGAAGGAATACTAGTAAGTGAGTATAAAAACATCCGTTTTTAGAGCCGGTTAAAACATCTAGTGGGTATTATTAACTAGAAATAATTTGTAAAGAATTTTTCGTTCCCTAAGCAACAAACATATAGATATATTATAATTATTATATGTTTTATTAGCTGTACTCGATATATTCTAACAAATTTTCCGATTATTGAACATGTATAAAAAAATTCTAACTAAATAGTAATTTCATTAAAATGATTATATCAGCATTATGTAATGCCTCATAAGCCGATTAAAGCACCAGTTCATGGAATCGCGCTATCAATCATCAATATTTTGATACATCGAACTATTTCGTACCTAAAATGTTTCATTTGTATACAGCTACAAAGGTTCCCGGAAAATACAATTCCAAAAAAATAATAGCGACGCAAAATTTATAGAAATAAAACATTAAGCTTGTATGTGCATAGAATTTGAAATTAAAGCTTTTTGTGAATTTTCCACTATACTTTTTTCACAGTATACCTACCTAACAATAAAATAAAAATTCTAGAAACACCTAACAAACAACACATAATAAACAAATTGCTGGTACAGTCGAAAATGCTAACATTAACAATCCTCATGAATATAGCAAAGAAAAATATCAATCACTTTAACTATCAAAAAGAACCGCGTCATAATTGGTATGTTCGTTAAGTAGCTACCATAACGCGCACAGAGGGGGCAGTTGACGCAACATCACTGGCACCTCGGTCCGTTTTAACACACGTCTTCACGCTCTCTGCTTTCCATAACTTTCCATTATAAATGGTTCCTAGAACCATAACTTTCAGGTCGCATCGCTCGCTCTGCATGCTATAATCGCACATTCGTAGAAACTCCAGGTAGAGCCACTTTGATAAGACAGATCTGTGAGAGCAAACTTGGTACATAACATATATATACCTACACAAGTAAATATATCAAACGAAGCAATATTATTCAGGTCTGCTTTTTTACATTTATGCATTTCTCCTTGAGTACATTAAAGTATCTATTTACAACGAACCTTTATTTATTTACAAGTACACTTGCAAATAACTCTTTTATTCAATCCGTAGAGAAAAATAAAAGTATCATTCATAGTCAGTTTGCGCTGGCAATTAAATTCATTGGCTTAATTACTTACAACAGAATATTGAAACAAAGAAAAAACAGTTTGTTATTTATTCTCTCGTTACAAAAGTAAGGTGATGTTTTTATTTATCTTAATGATAGGCAGCCTCTACGGTTACACTGTTGTATGTACTTTCTTTGGCGTTCATAGTGCTCTCATATTCAGTTTATCAGGTTTTGACGATGTGGGAAATATTGCTTGTGTTGCAGTCCATTGCCGTCTATTGTCGATCACTTAAGACACCATGGCCATGCGGACCCGCACTGTACGCAACTCGCATGTATTTCTCGCATCGTCAAAACCAGGCCTTAGACTTCAAATCAATACTACATAAATTATGTAGCAGTTCCCATCCATTGACCAGAGAATATATTATGATGTAACAAGCTTAGCACATGGGTTGTTTGCTTAAGCGCTGTTTGCTATTAATTAAGTCTTGTAGCAATGTTTTATTTTATTACGGGGATTTTATTTTTCTAGTAATTTAAAACGATCCTCGCTATAATGTATCGCGGGGATTTCGCAAACATTTAATTCAGATACACAAATAATACCCAGACTACTTTTTCAGATCAGAAATAAGTACACCCCACAATGTTTGTCCCATGCGGGGATTGAACTCGCACCACGTCGCGCTCAGTGGTATGTGCTTAGCACTCGGCTACCCGTGCAGTCAAGAGTGCGGTCATTTAAAAATTGCTAATACCTACAATGACATGATCAAGTTTACTATAATACTATTATTATTATTTTCAAAGTCTCGCGGTAACGCTCAAAATCAAAATTGTAATTGTTCAGAGTTTAGAAGAACAAAGACTATGGGAAGCAGCACTTTTGTTGATGTTGTTTTTATTGAAAAACATGAAACAGAACATACAAATAAAAATATTCGACTTTTCTATCGTGTTTCGATCGAATGTTTTAATATTTCTAATCAGAATTTTGGCTTGAATATACACTGTAGGGTAGTTATAGTCAGATAAGTCAGCTGTAACGTTTACGAATACGTTGTTCCGCAAGTAAAGGGTGTTTGTTATACGCCGTGACGACTGCAGTCTCGACAGTCCGTAGCTCGGCATACATAACAAAGGTACACCAAGACGCCCTGAATCAGTGAAGTTATGTGCTGACGTCAAATATACTGGAACATTGATAACAAATCTGGATAAAAGACAGTCTATCTAACAGTACATATATGCCTGCATAAATAGTAATAATATTTTGAAAAGTAATATGATTTAAAAGTGCATATATACCTACGTGTTATGTTGAGAAATTTTGGTATTTAAAGTTGCTTATTAATAATGGAGTGCGGGATTTATATAGAAAAATCTATTGCCTTAACTCTAAAATATGTCGGAGCGTAAAATGTTGCTTTTCAACCGACTTCAAAAAAAAGGAGGAGGTTCTCAATTCGGCTGTATTTTTTTTATGTTTGATACTCGTTTCCTCAAAGACGCCTGGACCGATTTCAAAAAATGTTTTTTTTATTGAAAGGGTATGGTTGTCATTTGGTCCCATCATCATCAAGTCAGGACCTGATGGTGGAAGCCCTGAGAAATTGAGGGCATCTCTTGAAAATTGTAGTCGAGCATGGGGTAAAACTTGATATTTATGTGTATATCTGATAAGACTACAATACTATGGAGGTTAAGGGCAGATCTGATGATGGAGATGACAGAAGATCGAAGGAACTCCTCAACGCCATATCTTAACTACCTCGTGTTTGGGCTTATTTTATTCGTGTTGATAAGATCTTTACACCGACATAGGTAATGACTGCCACTGCAAGGTCCGTGATGCAGGTGCAGTACAGTTTAGGGTACTCCTTAATGGTTGATAGCAGCTACATAGTGTTTGGGCTTATTTAATTCGTATAGATGCGCACTTTATGCTGAGATGGGTAATATTGCAGATTCGGTAGTGAAGATAAAAAACAGTTAAAATTATAACAATTAAAAAAAAAACATTTAAACAGTTTAAAAAGTATTTATTTATTGGTCTCCCGCAAAATAACATTGAATTTAGATATTTGATAAAACTACTTTTTACGGATTTTTTCGCGGTTTTATATGAAGGTAGAACGAGCAACATCTTCTGTCAAGACGAACGCCATCTCAGTCTGCCCGTGACCATAATACCTGCAAAGGTGTCGAAACATCGGTACCAAAATCTAAAATTATAACCGCGAAAAAATCCGTAAAAAATAGTTTTATTCAATGTCTAACATTCGCGTAAACCTAAGAAACCAATATGTTCGATTTAGATTTCCTAATTTGCGATAGGCGTTTCTCTCTTTCCTCGTTTGTCTCATTCAAACGACGATTTCTCATATGAGCAGCGCGTTTCGTAGGCCTACCCATGTTTACGCAAAAAATAAAATCTTCAAATTCACAAAAAATCTCGAAATAAAACAAATTTTAACAAAAAAAAGAACCGACTTCAAAACAAAAACAAAATTCACTAAAAAGTAAAAAATAACTGTGTTATTTAAAAACTCTCTATTTTGAAGGCTGTGTCTAGTAAAACTATTAGACACAATGATATTGAACATACCACTAAACTAACACACCTATTCGAAACTTAAAAGTCAAATGAGAAACTCGGATAAATATCTAAGTTAATTCAATTCGTTCAATAGTTAGGTTCACTAGGCACCGCCTTCAAAATAGAGGGTTTTTAAATAACACAGTTATTTTTTACTTTTTAGTGCATTTTATTTTGGTTTTGAAGTCGGTTCTTTTTTTTGTTAAAATTTGTTTTATTATGAATACAATTTGGGTAACGGATTTAGAACGCGAATACGGAAAACGTTGGACTTAGCGGGTATTTTGTTTACATTGATCTACTTTCTAAATATATACAAGGCGAGTAACTGCTTTGTAATACGGGCTATAAGAATGTTACGCCAGCTTAGCGTGTTACGCTTCCATTTGTGCTTGTTTTGCGTAGTTTATTTAACGCCTCATTTAAATACATGTGTTAATGCCAGATGAAAGGGATTTAACAGTTTATAACTTTTAGTCAACTTTAGTTCTTACTAGCTGTGCCCGCGACTTTGTTCGCGTGGAATACAAAACATATCAATAAGTTTCTTTGTTTAAATTGCTATTCGGTTAGAACGTTATATGACATAACTTTTTTATTTATGAACCAATTGACATGAAATAAACACTAAATGTTAAGTGAAGCTTACTACAATATGTGAGTGAAAACTGCATCTAAATCAAATGAGCCGTTTCTGATATTAGCGTGCACAAACACACAGACAAACAGACAAACCGACAAACAGACAAAAAAATAATAATGATTACAATTTCGGGTTCGGCATCGATATAATAACAAACCCTTTTTTTTTTTTTTTTTTTTTTCGGTGTGAAAATCTAATGATTTCGAGGGCACGACGTGGGGATATGTCGGACTTGCACCGACCAAAAACACCCCGGTTCCCTTCTCGCCTTTGCTGGAGCCGCGGGATCGCTAAGCATTCTCAGCGCAGCTCCGGCAGGCGACCTAATAACAACCCCTGCCATTTTTTTTATATATATTTCCATAGTACAGACACCATTTTTGTAATTTTTTATTATATGTATAGATTTCCGGATTTGAACCAGTTTCATTTCAATTTTATTTTATCGCGAAATTACGATTAAGAAAATGTTATTGCCCCTGTTATGGAAAGGATATCTTTTCCGACCTTTCTCTTCGTTTTTAAAGTCCTGTGCCCTATTTTATCACATCGCAAGTTCAGAAGTGTTTGTTACGAACCATACCATCAATCATTACTTGTAATAATAATAAAAAGAGACTTTTAAACGTTGATGTGCTCGGGGTATCGGTGTTTTGACAGGTGTTGGCTTCTACATGTTATTATGTTATGGTGACGTCGCAATACACCAGTTTCAGTAGGATTACATTGATACGAACAAAAGCTGTTTGTTGAACAGCCTGTCGACTGATGACATTGATTTGCTATTTATAAAGCTCACAGTAATTTAAGAGCATTTTGTTAATATTTATTATTCACTAGCTGCCCACCCCGGCTTCGCACGAGTGTTGTGAGTTTTAACATATTTCCAAACATTTATGATTTTTTATTTAAAAACTTTGTTCGTTTGATAAAAATATCATACGACACTTAACATAAACTAATTATTTGATTTGTTGTGGATAGATCGGATGTTATGATGTGGCCAACAGAAATCAGGATTATTTTTTACAACTTGCAAAGCTTGTCTGTTTGTTACGTTTTCCCGGCTAAACAATCGAACCAATGTTGATAAAAATTTGCCTGAAATGTGCTTAGATCTTAAAAAAGGACAAAGTTACTCCTAGCCACGACAAAATACGGCCACGTGTACATAATTATTTTGTATTCATCCCTTAAATTTTCTCCACAAGTAGTTCCAGCCTATTCAGATTTAGGTGAATATTAATATAATTTTATGAAGCGATTTAATTCGAACCACTTTTGGGAACATAGTTCCAGGAAATAATTCCTGTGTGGCCTTTGATAGATATTCAATCCGCATACACAAAGTACGGCCAGACGTGTATCAAATATTTGTATGCCTTTATTTATCTAACGAATTTCGGACAGACTGACTATACAAACATAACTGTGGTTGGCATCAATACATATATTTCCCCTTTGATGACTGTACATAGAGCTAACCCTGTGTAAATAAGCTTTGACACTTTGAAGTTATGTTCATACTAATATGGTTGTAAATGATTAGAGCGAATAATAATATCCTCAGCAAGACCCTATTGTAAGAACAACATTTTAAAGGACAATGGGCATTATTGTAGGAGCTGTGTCCCAACCCTTGTAACAAGTTGCGACAAGTATAAACATGTTCAATTTAGCTTTTTATGATCAATAGCTAAGTTTTTACTGTAATTGCGTGCAGGTCAAAAGTTACTGGACTTCAAGTGAAAAAAAGGTTTTTGTTTTAAATAATGCTTTAATCTTACTGTATTACACTTTGCGTTACATGTAAACATAATTATTTCATTTATAATTTTTGTACAGTAATCAGGCCTAGTGCCTGTGATTACTGTACAAACATTTAAGTTTATATAGTTTATAATTATAGTTATTTTTTTGCCGTTATTAACAACTGCAAAGTTGAAAATATGTGTATAACGAAGGAAATAATACAATTCTGATGATTGTGTTATGTATTTGTTAATTATATATTTTCAAATACATAAATAATAAAGGAATAAAATACCGTTCGCTGCAGCAAGCGCAGGAGCGCTTACAATACGGCAGCGTGTGGCGCGCGGTGGGCGCGGGGGTGTTAGGTTAGAGTAAGCACCCAGTCGCCCGTGTGGGTTTCCACTTGATTTTTAAAACAGTTTTAGCCCTTTCGTCACTAAAATACTAATTGATTAAGTTTTATTTAATATTTTATTAAATAAATGAAACTACTATAACAGGTTCCCTGCACAAGATACAGAGTTACGCCCATACAAAAAAACATAGCACTAATTGAGATCTTTCATATGATACAGGTAGGACAATGTTACAACACTTGGGACGAAACCGCCCATTGTCCTTTATAATTGTTAAATATAAATTAAAGTTATTAAATTGGTTCTATCAATATTGTGCCCCAGTTATCGATACGTTGAGAGTTTGGGACGACGCGACTACAGTTAATATCGGGATCTCGGCGCTACAAATAGGAACACTCGACGTCAATAAATTCTTATTCCCCAATCTTGTTTAGATCCAAGAGATTCATTTGGGCGGGTTCATCGACCTTTTAATACTCTCTCTATTTATACTTGATATCCAACGATAAATTATACTGATACAGATAAACCGTTGTTGTATGGAAGAATGGGGAAATTTCTTTTATTCTCTATGTGAAATACGGATTCTTTTTTGAAAGTTAACCGTAAGAAATCTTAAACAAACACCGGATTATGAACATCGAAGAAGCGATCTAAGGCCTTGTTTACACGAATGACTCCGTCAGTTAGCTAGATCACAAGATCAACATAGGTACACGGACTGCTTGCACTGCCGATCGCTTCAGCGCGGTGACATCCCGCCCGCGCTCGTCACGCGCGCCTCCCGCTCGCTAGCTTTTGTTTTGTCGACCTCTTGAAGGAGTCGCAGCTTGTAGCAGTCCGTATTTGATCGGAATTACAACAAATAAACATTTCGTATTAGTATATAACTAAATACAATATTAAACCCTTTTTTGTTAGCGGTGAAGATTCAAAATGTTGATTAGAATAATTTGGGTACGTAACGATGATGCGTTCGGCATTGGGAATGCTAAACGCATCATCGTTTAAAAGGAATATAGGGTGCTCAAACAAGCTCAGTTAAAATAAGTATGACAATACGTTGGCAAAGGTTTCAGTACAATGACAGTATTTGGCGGGTACACGCATGCTTGTTTGAATGCGTAAGACTGACAATACATTATTTCAGTTGAAAACACATGGCTTATGTAACTCGGACTTTACTCACATTCATATTATTGACTATGAATGACTATTACATTGCTGAAAGGCTGTCTACACACTCTTTTACCACTGTCTTCGAGACAAATCTTCTGTTTTTCATCTGCTATTTGTAATTATTGTTATCGGCGAAAACTTGGCGAAAACTTCAATTGTGAACAAAAAGAAATGATGACTTTTTGCAGTCGGTTAAAAATAATACGTCATACGCGTTGTATTTGATTGTGTGAAAGAAGGTTTAAGAATATTGATAAAATTATACTCTTGAACTTGCCTCTGGAACCGTGCGGAGCGCGAGTGTACATTGTGTTAGCACTGTGTCTCGCCTTCCCCCTGTGCATGCCCTTCATTTGTTTACAAACACGTATTACTAGGCAGACTGATATCCAAACCATATTCGGTGATTAGAAAGTTGCATGTTATCGTGACTTGTCTTTTAATCTTCGTTATGCCCAATATTGATTGTGAAAATTGTAAGTTCAATTGGGTTAAGGTATTTAAGTGCTATAGAAAGATTTCCGAGAAGGCTCACTTCTGCTTATCTCGATACACGCCGGTCGTGTCCAATACTCTACATTGTATTATTCAGGACGTAAGCTTCAATCAAGATTACCGTCTTGATACTGGGCAGTACGCATAGTGCTCGCTAAGGAGATGAATGTAACATACAATTGGTCTTAATACCGCTCAGGGTAGTCGCCGCGTTCCATTATGTTAATTGCATTCATGTCAAACTGTCCAATTAATTGGGAAAACATTGATTAGGCATATATATGAATTAACTTAAATTTATAGTCGAAACTTTAAATAATATTGCTTCAACGTCTCTCGTTTTCAGAAGAATGCACGCTTGATCTTCCCTTCAGTATTTATGTAAAGTTTACCTCCATAGATTTCTTTATGTAATTACTAGCGGCCCGCCCCGGCTTTGCTCGGGTGCAACGCTGATACCTACACTATATATCTGTCGCCGACAAATAGTATAATATGGCATTTTACATACGGCGTCGTCAGTTTAAAAACGTTTGCGGTTATGTAATATGCCGAAGGCAAAATGTCAAATCATTCAATCGTTATAATGCGACGTTAGTGTTATTTTAGGGTGACTATGCTCATTAAAATCTCGAGAAAAACTTTGAATTACATACGTCGTCGCTCGCTTCGCTCGCTCTGTTGCAAGGTCACAATATCTAACCTAACCTAACCTATTGATCTCTGTCACAAAGTCGAACCTAATCAAGCAATTGATTTCTTAGCCTATGAATATATGAATATTCGATCAAATACATGGTTTTTTGACCAAAAATTTTCTGCAGGAGTCCTTCACGACCCAGGGTCTATGGATACCTTAGCATTTTTGACGTGCTGGATAACCTCAAAAACTAAATACTTCAATTTGCCTCGGCATTATGTATATGGTGTTTAAATTTTCGATGAAATGTTGAGGCATATTATAAAGTGACACGGCAATCTACATTTTGCCTTGGGCATGTTACATAACCGCAAACGTTTTTAAACTGACGATGCCGTATGTAAAATGTCAAATTATACTATTTGTCTGCGACATATCTACACAATCATAAAGTTCTGTAGTGCGAAGCACAGCCTTCGACGCACTACTTGGTATAGGCACGCGCCCCCCGGCCCCCGCGCGGCCCCCCGGCCTTTACCGCCGCAACCGCGATGTCGCTGCATTTTAAATTTTGTAATATCTTCGAAAATATTCATTTAAATTACATGCTGTAAAGGGCAATATTGATCTATATTACATGCACAATTTATTAAAGGTACTTAATTGGATAAGGATTAATACTGTATAGCTTAAAATCGCTTTTTCGTAAATAAACGATAAAAAAGGTTATTGTGGGTTATCCTCAAGAGATAGACATATGCCATCGGGGACTTTTTTGTAGATCTTTTTAAGGTGCATAATACTGTTGTACATTATTTTGATCTATCTCGTAGGGTTCAGCCAGCGTTTGCAATGTAAGCGCAAATTATTTGTTCATTTACTTAAATCTCTAAGATTATCCGTGTTCCTTTACTATATTATGCATGTATTATACATATAAACCTTCCTCGTGAATAACTCTATCTATTAAAAAAAACCGCATCAAAATCCGTTGCGTAGTTTTAAAGATCTAAGCATACATAGGGACAGACAGCGGGAAGCGACTTTATTTTATACTATGTATGTAGTGATTACTAAACGCTTCATTGTTTCTTTTTTATAGGAGTATTTTAATAATATTCAAATAATAATAAAGCCTTAGATACTCAAGAACAATTTTTTACCATCGGTAAAATAACTTTGAAATTATTTTCGCTGCTAAGAAACTGACTAACTTTCCAAAATACTTGAACAAAATTAGTGAGATGGTGAAAGAAATTACACAGAGCTATCAGATATAAAGACAGTAACCGATCAAATCAGCTGTAAGCCAGATAATTAGGGCACTAGTTTCCAATCACTACATTCGCAATAATTGGGCTAAGATTTTGGCGACTGCGAGATGTATCGCAACATAATTTATTTCGGGACAGCACTGGTCGGACACACGTCGGCCGTGTTGAAAGGGACGCAAGGTCACTACTACCTACTTACGCTTTCAACTTCTTGTACTGAAAGTCTATTTCTTTATTTATGTCACTAAATCTATACACATCAAAAACTAATCCCGATCTCCTTTGTTCGCGCCCAAACATCCGGCCGACTACACCTCCAAATTCTGTGATCTGTTTGGTAACGTTCCTTTTTGTAAGCAGAAATATCTCAGATCATTTTCTCGGATGTCTGCAAAGTTTAAAACTAATTTGATTTAATCACGACAGTATTAGGCAAATAAAGTAGAACCGTGAATCCTATAAGATAACTTATGGCAACTCTAACTACATCCCCACATCCAAAGGAATCGTACTAAAGTCCCTTTGAAAGTTTTATTCGAAATACGTAAAAGAAAATGTAAAATTCAAGGAATGTTGGCTTACATTTGTAGGGCCTGCGCAATTTATCCAGACCTTACAACATAGTGCCTCTTCTCGTTAAAGAGCATATTACTTGAAAGCTATTTCCAAAGAACTACGCTTTGACTCCTAAGTAAATATATTCGCAGAGTTTATCATTACATAAGTGCCACTGAATGCGGTTTATTTGTATTGGAAATTCTAAGTGCATTTGGTCTCATTGAATTTCTTCGGAACCCACTGATCTTAGTGAAATATTCCAAGAAATGTAAAATTGAAAAAGCTACCATCGTTGGTCGCTAGTCTGATTTAAAATATAGCAGCACCCTAGTGATGCAAAAATGAAAGTAAAAAACGAGATATTTAAAACCAATTTACCTATAGCTCTTAAAATACGTTTGTACAAAATGTTGTTTTTTAATAATTAAGTTAAAAGCTTTTCAGCGTTTATGCTTTTTACTATAGAGTAAACCAATAAATGTCCATCCGAATATTGTAAAAAATAATGTAAACTATAGGCCTCGCATGGGACATATGACTCGGACTCAGGTAACGGATGAAATTATATTTACTGCCAGTAGCGGCACGCAGCGCACATAGCCTACACATTTACATCATAAAGCCGATGATTCTATGAAAATCTCGTAACCTGCTATCTGGTATCGACGAAACCAAACACACCCCTTTCCCCGAAGGAATACGCATGACTCTATTCATAGTAAATGCAGGGGGGAATAAAACTATACCTACAAACCTACACAAATTTCGGTTGACTGACATATGAACAGAGACTTTGTTAAATCTGAAAGTAAGTCGGTCTGCCTGTCTGTTGGCCTTCACGGCTAATCCACGCAACTGATTGTGATTTAGCCGAGACAATTTTGTACACAGATAGGTTGAACTCTCGCCTCTAAGCTATACGACTCATATAACTCATTGAGTCAGAGAGCTGACAACACTATAGATCTCGCAACTGAATAGTGTAACTAGAAATAAATAAGCCTTGCGGGCCAACGGCTTTCATTCATCAAGTCGTCATCTTTATTTAAAGATTGAAGACATTTACACCAGCAGCCAGCTGAGATTGATTAATGCGAGGTGTAAGCCACGGCTCGGGATAATCAGCCGCTTACCATATTTGTTTTATAGAATTAGACATGAGCATGAAACTACAATTTGCTAAGAAAAATAACAATGTGTTGGTACACTGGGCTAGAATACCGACTACCATTTGTTGAGAGGTGTAAAATTGGTTGAAATAAACAAGCTTCAGTAAAAAATACCCTATCCAAAAACTTTACCGTTCCGAGATATTTGGCGGTTGTATAATTGTTTGAGATCACTGAACTCACAGTCTACTTGACGACTTGATTTTATCCTTTGAGATTGTCTCACTCATTTGATGTTTGGCATCACGTGTGCGTACGAGTCTATCGCTTCCCTGACGAGAATGTGGTTTATTGATACTTTTACACACACTGCCTCGTTGGCCTAGTGGTGCTAAGCGCGACTGCTACGCAAGAGCTCTTGGGTTCGATTTCCGAGTCGAGTTCAGTAGCAGGTCGGAGTTTGGATTTGTGCCCGGTTAGTGGCAATAAGCTCGCCCCCTATTACATGGGACCTAAACGCCATTCGCCATTGGTGTCCCAGTGAAGGTTGGAGCCTAGTTTCGCCATTAGAGCAAATTATATTGAAGGTATTTTACCTTATTCAAGTTATGTCGGTTTGGTATTACCTTGTAACATTCAAATGTAAAGTTACATATATAATAATGCTTAAGGGAACGAACGGAGAATCCATTCTAAATTAGATAGTGACTATCTGTGAGTAGTTTAAATACTTTTCCATTTGTAATATTAGTAGTAAATTCATAAGTGCTACGATAAATCACGAGCTGCTCTTTACTACTTCACTACATAGTATAAAACAAAGTCGCTTTCCGCTGTCTGTCCCTATGTATGCTTAAATCTTTAAAACTACGCAACGGAATTTCATGCGGTTTTTTTTAATAGATAGAGTGATTCAAGAGGAAGGTTTATATGTATAATACATGCATAATATAGTAGAGAAACACGGACAATCTTAGAGATTTTTGACGTCAGGTCGTAGATCAACACATTTTTTGCGCTTTCATTGCAAACTCTGGCTGAACCCTACGAGTTAGATCAAAATAATGTACTACAGTTTTGTGCACCTTAAAAAGATCTACAAAAAAGTCCGCGATGGTATATGTCTATCTTTTGAGGGTAACCCACAATAACCATTTTTTATCCTTTATTTATGACTTATTCACGAAAAGACGATTTTAAGCAATACAGCATTAATCCTTATCCAATTAAGTACCTTCAAAAAATTGTGCATGTAATATAGATCAATATTGTCTTTTACAGCATGTAATTTAAATGAATATTTTCGAAGATATAACAGATTTAAAATGCAGGGACATAGCGGTTGCGGCGGTACCGGCCGGGGGGCCGCGCGGGGGCCGGGGGGCGCGTGCCTATACCAAAAAATGCTTCTAAGGCTGTGCTTCGCCCTACAGAACTTTATGATTGTGTTATATTTGGTATCAGCGTTGCACCCGAGCAAAGCCGGGGCGGGCCGCTAGTTTAAAATAAACAGAAAACATTTGACACGTTTGTTTGTCGTACGTCGTGAACTATTCCCGCTTGCAGTCTGATTTATGATTCGTCGTAATTTAACATGTTTGTAACTTTGTAAATCATAGGTCGACTCGCCGGCGGAGCTAGCGAACCCTTTGTAACTTTATACGTGACGTTTGAGCACATTGTCTCCGGCACGCTCGCCTGGACTTGTATGCCGCACGCCGAGCCTGTCTCACGGAATCAAGTACATTGCATAATGGTCATTGCTCACGAATACTATTTGTAGGCACTCTTTGAGCGATGTTGTTAATTTCGTTGCACATCAACAACACATCAACAACTCTAGTTTTACGAACTTATTTTTTTGTGAAAATATTGAATTATGTTTTCCTTGTACATTTTGCTACAGTATTGCTTCTTATTTCATCTTCAAGTAGTTCAGGGAAATAGAGGTATACTTAGAATCCTATCAAATAGGACGGCTAGGTAGTAATTTGTAACCTTTATAAGAAGACCTGTCGTTAGGTGGTTTTATAAATTATTCATTAATCGTTATTATCTATAGAATCATATTATTATGTTTGTCGTTGATGTTTTTGTTTCTAAATCGTTCATTCATTTGTTCATTTCGTTCAATCATCTGTTTCTAAAACGGTTTATTTGATTGTTGTTTAAATCATATCATTTCATCAGTCTTAATCATTGACCATGTTCATTCGTTCATAGAATGCTATAGAATAGACCGTAATTCAGCAAAAAGACGATGAACAATCTTTGTTGAGCAGAATGACAATTATTTGCATATGTTTGTTATATATATTTAGTTAATAGTTGTGATATTACAATCATGGTTTAATGTATTACACTCATAAACATCAGCTGGTGCAAAAGACTGAAATATTCGTAATAATGAAGAACATAATGTTCACCAAGAGATCACATTTGTTCGTCATTTGTGAACCTGTATTGTTGTTATAATTGTCAAAACATATTTTCGTAATCATTGTGAATGTGAAATCTTATCTATCAATCAATTATTACATTTTAAATTCAAATATGTAATTCATATTATATTATTCATAATCGTTAACATTGTCAATTAAAGAAATGTGATAAACCACTGGATTATTTCTTGTATTTATTTAATTAAACATCTATTCGAATCTTATTCTTATACAGACAAGGTCATGGCGTATAATTTGTGTATGTTTTAACATGAGTAATGCGATGTGCAGGAGTCGCGCGGGAGCTTCGCTTGACGAACGGTTCACGGCATCGGACGACCCGGCCGGCATCCGGCTGACGGTGTCTTCCGCCCGGACCGGCGACACTGACGTCTACACACTACAAGTGAGTATGCCACACTACTATACTACACGCCTACTACACTCATACGACACCAAACACGATACACTGATAGAGAACGCTCCACAATGAAGCCTACTCGGGCTATCAGAATACAAGACTTATCAATAGCGTTCTTTTGTTTTTCAATTTATTGAAGCTATAATTAACTATTACAGTGCTTTTGTTTTCATCTCTTTCCTATCTCTTGCCTATTTGACAACCGAAGTGATGTTTAGTAAATAAAAACAACGGTACAAACGCACACTTAGTAGTATCGGCGAACGTCGGAAACCAACTTGTTTTAAACTTCCCTTTATATGGTAGATCTTGACAAAATCAAGCGTTTTTTTATAATTTACTATACTTTTTTGAGACAAGCCACCATAGTCGTAATCGTCGATATAGTTCATGGACCCCTACAGTTCACCATGCAGACTGCTTCAAGCAGTCCGCGTGCTCGGCTGTGACGCGGCAATCTTCTACACCACAAAAGAAATGAACGCACGATATGCATAAGTGAATAATAAATGAGTTGCTTCGTTGATAGGTCTCAGCAAACACATTCATACGTCACTGCGGCTCAACGGCTTAGAATCGTCGTTTAGCGAAGCCAAAAGTTCGTTCAGAGAGTAATCAATTTCTTACAGAGGGAAAGACAAAGCAAGTATCGAAATATGTCTGATACAACTCTATTTAAAAGGTTTAACATTATAACAGTGTTATCAATTATAACAGGTTTCATATTCTGTAGTTCATCCATCAATTCTGGAAACTGCCAAAATTCTTTTTAATATTTTGTTAAATAATAGAGATAAATGTAATATGATAAAACCAACGTAAACCGTTTTTTTTAAACAAAGCCACGATCAATGTGGTATTCAGAAGATATTTTAAAGCTTGTGCGTAAGAGGGCTAAGAGCAGATAGCAGCGAGCGTGGACTCTAGTTAAATATTACTATCACTAAAAAGGTCGCACTCGAATGCGTGAAACTAGCTGAGCGGCGTGACTCGGCCTGTTGACGTCACTGACACCGTTTTTTTTTTTTTTTTTTTTTTTGGGGTGAAAATGTAATGATTTCGACCCACGTCGAGGGCACGACGTGGGGATATGTCGGACTTGCACCGACCAAAAACACCCCGGTTCCCTTCTCGCCTTTGCTGGAGCCGCGGGATCGCTAAGCATTCTCACCGCAGCTCCGGCAGGCGACGAACGTCACTGACACCTGAACGCGCAAACATTGCATAATCGTAGATGGATTACCAATTAAAGCCGGTAACCTACAGCGGCGCACGGAGAGGCTGTGCACGTGTGTTAAGCTTCGCTTTAGTACAAAATGTATGAGAGCGTTTCCACTGCAGCGCACGGACACGCTACGCAGCAATTGACGTCATAAACACACGCGTAGCTAACTCGAATAGGCGGAACGTTGCTCAGCCCACGATCGTGCGACGCATCCCAGCTGCGTGGGTTGGCCATTTCTCGGCGACCCACGACTATGTACAGTCTCGAGCAAAAATATGTACACATAATGTTGTTAAGAAATTATTATAAGAATAAGCTACTATAATATTATATTATTATGTATACATATTTTTGCTCGTGACTGTACCACATGCTTAGCTATGAGCTGTGTGGGCAACACATTCGTGTCCGTGCGCGGCAGTGGAAACGGAGGCCGACGCCGCCGAGCTAATGAGCCCACGCAGCAGAGGTGAGCCACGCATCCGTGCACAGCCTGCGCAGCGGTGGGGTTCCGGCTTAATTCTCAATATTTTACTTTTATGATCGAGTGAACGCAGTTTTTCGTAATTTTAAACAGATAAGTGATACGTGAATTAAGTTTATCTACGAGTACACCAATATTTGTAACAGATTTTACTTATTGCAGTGGATAGGTACGCCATGCCATAAGACGTTTCTCAATAATATTTAACAAAAAAATGTATTTATACAAACTGCATTAAAAATTTTCCTTTTCACATTTATGTTTTATTTACCACTAGCGGCCCGCCCCGGCTTTGCTCGGGTGCAACGCTGATAGCAAATATAACTACACAATCATAAAGTTCTGTAGGGCGAAGCACAGCCTTGGACGCACTATTTGGTATAGGCACGACCCCCGGCCCCCGTGCGGCCCTCAAGCCGGTATCGCCGCAACCGCTATGTCCCTACATTTTAAATTTGTAATATCTTCGAAAATATTTATTTAAATTACATGCTGTAAAGGGCAATATTGATCTATATTGCATGCACAATTTATTAAAGGTACTTAATTGGATAAGGATTAATGCTGTATTGCTTAAAATAGCTTTTTCGTAAATAAGTAATAAATAAACGATAAAAATGGTTATTGTGGGCTATCCTCAATAGATAGACATATGCCATCGCGGACTTTTTTGTAGATCTTTTTAAGGTGCACAATACTGTAGTACATTATTTTGATCTATCTCATAGGGTTCAGCCAGCGTTTGCAATGAAAGCTCAAAAAATGGGTTCATTTACGACCTTACATTAGAAATCTCTAAGATTATCCATATTCCTCTACTATATTAAGCATGTATTATACATATAAACCTTCCTCTTGAATCACTCTATCTATTAAAAGAAACCGCATCAAAATCCGTTGCGTAGTTTTAAAGATTTAAGCATACATAGGGACAGACAGCGGGAAGCGACTTTGTTTTATACTATGTAGTGATAGTGATAGTGATAGTGATGAAAAAGGAGAATAAATACTAGTTCGTAAATATATAGTAGGTATATTATATTACTTATTCCTGCAAAGCAAACAAATAATGAATATCCAATATTTATCTACCCAAATTAATAGTTGCATAAAATGGAAACGTAAATAACAGTTAAATCATTAAGAGAAAAGTAATTCAGTAAAATTGTGCATTTCATTTTTAAATAATAAATACTATTTTAATATTATGTTATTTACTGAATTCTGTTTGACGAATAAATTGTTATTTTAATTCTATTTTAGTACTATTTGGCTATATTTATGTGCGTTCGTTTTAAATAAATTTTATTAAAATATATTTATCAAAATAAGTGTTTGTAAATCTCTGTTATTATGACGTGTGGTAAAGTTTTACCTTTGTATAGAGTGCCGCGATCTAAACAAACATTTGAACTTGCTTCAGTACTTTTTAGCTAAAGTATCAACTGTTTGTAGTAAGCCTAAACTATTAACCTACAATTTGTAATCAAGTCCCATCAAATTCAAATATTCTTTATTCAATATAGGCTACACAGCAGCACTTATCGAACGTCAAACACAATACGAAAAAATAAATAGATAGCACCCTAAGGGTCGGTTCATATCCGGCGGAATCGCACCACGCACCACCGGCCGTACAGCGCCAGAACAAACAAACACACAATGAGACATCGAACCCCCACACCTGACGCGCTAACGCAACAGCAGTTGAGTGTGAAAGGCTGAACTCCCCACCACGCATCCGTCCGCCCCGGCGCAAAGCGAGATGTACCGACCATAAATCGCCCACCCTTCACCGCTTCCTAAGTGCTTTCGCTGAGGAGAAGAAACGGCGCAACAAATCAGCTCTCCAATAGCACGCTGCCTTTACAATAATACTGAATATCATTAAGGGACTGCGCCAGATAAACAAGTGTTTGAGGTACTAAGAAATATAAAAGTATAATATATATTATAATATAAAAGTTCAGACACTGATCTTATCCAAGGTCAACAGAACGACCAGTCACCGCAAGCAGCACCCGTCGAATCGAATCCCATCTTCCGGAGTGCCTACACTCCAGAAGACATCCAAAGACTGTGTCTTACACCTTATTGCTCGCAACCTCTTTGTATGAACATTCTTTCTGTGAATGGAAAATGTTTGTTTATTCGTTGACTCGAATCATTGAAAATGCAGTCACGGAGAAGCCGCCGTGACGTCGCGAAGGGGAGCGGACGCAGATTTGATCTCGCTTATAAGACCCCATCTGTTTTGACCTCGTGAACCCTTGTTTACCGTACTTAGATTAACCTGCTTTGATTTCCAAGTAAGCGAGATGCTCTAGTTGTTTAATACCTGTATCTATGCAGGTAATAGCAGCACAAGGTAGCCTGCGAGCTTTCGTAGACTCGTAAACGCTTTATGCATTTTTATATACAAAAAAATACTAATTAAATAAAAAACTAAATGTAAAATATCGATCAATCACTGCGGTTAAGGGATCCTAATAGCATAGCAAAGTGGCCGCTGTGACAGATGGTGTCACTATGTGTTCACTACGAATGCCTCCAGTGAAGCGAGGCGAGAGTGATCGAGTGTTGCGGAACAACGAACATTCGTTAATACATTTCGAATTCATTACTATGTACCTACATTGAAAGATTTCGGTTTCAAAACTAGTCAAACGTAACTTTATTTATGTGATTATTATTATTACTACTCACTTGGTCATTCCAATGCGCTTCATTAAATTTGAAATTACATCAAGTTTCATATTAGTTTACAGTCACTGAATAATTTCCTTTAAAATTCAGAAAGACAAGTCAAAACTTGAACAGATTAAAATAGTTTGAAAGTTGTTGCCTTCTCTGCTTGAATCAATACCTTTTTATCATTTTATTGCCAGAATCGTTTAAGTTAGTTGATCTCGTAATTTCCAATTAACACTTTCATTGAAAAACATAAGGTTTTCTAGAAGCTGGCGTTATTGCCTTGTTACTTCTCAGAATATGGTTCTACAGAGGAACCGATTGCTTATTCTTGTAGTATGTATCTATGTCATGACGTAATAATAACAATGTATACTAATATTATAAGGCTAAAGCAATTCTGTTTGTTTGTGACGGGTAAGAAGAAGAACCGTGTGAATGCGACAAGCTTGGGTCGTAAGAAAGGATGTACCTAGGCTTTTCTTTGCTGCACCACAAAGGTTTTAACTAAAGCTAATGTTGAAATTTTATTGAGGGCTTTTATGGCGATAATGATGTAACCTCGGCCACCGCAACGTCTAGTAGCATATGTTTATATGTATGTACACAAAGACATGCAGTCTGGCTTGCTTCCGCCTCACTAACCTTCTGGATATTGTTCAAATTAAATGCGCACTCCTTGTGCCGCTGGATCCCTGGTGGGCTAACCACTAAATCATCTTTTCTTTTCGTATGCATTTTGTATGCGTGACCAAACTCAATGTTTATTTAAATTGTTCTTAGTGTCTAAATAAACTAAACAAGGTCTCATTATGCTAATACTTTGTAAATGATTATCTTTCTGGGTATCAATGTTATAGTCCTCCACAGATGTATATTTTTCCATACTAATAATAACTTCCTGTTAATGGACCGATTGATTACCTTTCCGATTCGTTAACCAAATCTGCTCCTCTCCCTCTCAGTAAGTTTAAGGGGTGATAAAGGATGAAGCCTAATTGTGATAGCCTTTCAATAAAGGTTATTTGATAATTTTAGCTTTTAAAGTAGGTTCAATTTATCACTGGGCGAAAGTGCGGATGAAACCTAAGTTTAGATCCTAGCTTTTTCTCACATATTATTGTAGACAGCTTTCAGTCCTACGAAATTGAACTGAATGCTGCATTAAACATGCAGCGACTGATTTTATCTGACCTCCATAATCCATTTCACTGGATAACGCAGTATGCTATTGGTTTACTGATTATCAAGTACTCTTAAATGTTTGAAATTTCTGCTTGGCAACAGTCAACTATAGGCCCAGCAATGTTACGTTAAACATGCGATCACGTTCATCACGGTAACTTGTGAGCTTTCCTCGTGGCAGTACGGTTGCTACGGGGTTTTTCTAAAAATATAATAATAACGATTCGGAAGGGAGACCCGCTGCGCTTCGTCAGGGGTCCCTTCGCGAACCAATTAGTGTAGTCGACGCGGCCACGGGATACGTGCGATTTGATCCTGTTCGCCTTCTACAACTTATCGAAATTATAAAAAATCAATTAAAATCGTTCGTCAGTTACATCGGTTTAGTTAGTCATCGGTCGGTAATCGGCTTACCTTAACAGGGGCTAAGTTATCGTGATATCAAAATGTCCTTTAAATTGTTTTATAATCGGGTTAAAAAAAGAATAAAACGTAAAAAAATAAAATATCCGGATATTGCGGTTAGTATGTTCATAGGATTAGCTAATTTCTCAAGTTCTAGTTGTCAAATTTTACAATGCCATATATAAAAGTTAATATTTTTACCGCGATACTCAGAGAAGTTAACGGTTACATAATCGATTCGACATTATTGGTTCAAGCACATAACCTCTTAGACTTAGAGCGTTGTGTTCTTATATCGATACTATGGAATCCCATCGATCATGGAAGACTATTTTTCAGTAGACTGATAATTTGTTTACTGAAATCTATAAGGAATCCGTTTACCATTAATGCCTACGAGTACTACAATTAAAATAATTGATGTCCAAAAAATAAAATTATTAAGTTCTTGTTTATATTGTTTCCTCAATTAGAGTTTGTTTGTGATGAAGGTTAAAGTTCACGAGTGACTCATAGGAATCTGTTTGGTAAATACGCCCGAGGTGGGGGCAGGGGGTGGCGCGGGGAGGCTGTCTGCCCCCCGGCGGCTGTGGGCTGCCCCGCACGACACAACAGCTATAAGATAACGCTGTTTCAATGAAACTTGTTGATCCTCTTTCGTTTTCATATTTGTAACTTTTCATTCAGCTTTGTTGAATATAAACTTAGTTTCTCCTTGATAGAAATAGTGAGTTGGTTCTCTTTGAAACAAATATCTGAGGAGCTTTACTGATTCGGGCAACTAATTCAAAGCCCCGTTATTGCTTACATAGGATTAATAAATGTAATTACTACGTTTTTTTTCGTATTAATATAATAATCCAGCCTATAAACGTCCCACTGCTGGGCACAGGCCTCTTCCCATATAGAGAAGTCACGAGCATTGGTCACCACGCTTGCTCTCTGCGGGTTGGCGATTTCAGATCCCAAATTTTGGAATCCAGGTTTCCTCACGATGTTTTCCTTCACCGTTTGTTAGAAGTGTCTTAGAATAATTAAGAAAGTACATATAACTTTTGACACAAAATCCGTTCACTGAACCGCTAGGCCAGCACGACACAAGGATTAATAATTTTGATGATAATTAAAATAAGTTTCTTAGAGTTAGAAAACTTCATCTAAGGGTCCTTTCACACAGACGTGCTCGGAGAGTATCGGCCCGCTTTTTCGCAAATACTGGATTGTTTACACACAAATGCTTGAAATTGTCTGGACCGAAACTATTTCACATGACCGGCTGAAAGAGATCTGAAAGCCGCTCGGCTGCGTGAGCGAGAGCACGCGATCGGGGTCAATCGGCTTAGTGTACATGATCAAACTAAACCTTACTACAACAACACAAAACTCTTTTTCCAACGTGATAAAAATCAGCTCTCCTCTCCGAGCCGATCAGTGTACGGACCCTTTACCCACAAAAATCGTACATCGTAATTACTGATGTTTCACACAGCGATGCGGCGCGCCTCAATAAACGAAAAGAGTGTAAAACGTACGAACCTTATTATCGAACATTTTGGTTTTACATTGCAATGCAGAGCCCGCCCACCGAAATATGCATGCGATCCTTTATATTACGTAACTAGACAAATAATAATAACAATGTTCTGAGGCAACTCACACACGGTTATTAGAACTGATAAACATACATACTTATACATTTCTAAATACATACGCAAGTTATTATATTTTTATTTTATTTTATTTATTCAGGTTAACCAACAATTGTTTACACATAACTAATAAAAAGTAGCTTATCTAATACATAAAAGCAGGTGTAACAATCACTTACAGGTTAACACCACATTTAATACAGGAAACGGTTGAGATTATTATCCGCTACAATTTTAAAATTTCCGATAACAAGATACGGAATTTAGGTTAAGAAATAATATGAAACTATGATTATATTATAATTAAAATTGGAGCAGGTAAATTCAAAATAAAAAAAAAGTTATAGGTAAATTACACGCAGACACAGAAAATTATTGTGCTCATCACACAACGATTTTTCCGGTGTGGGAATCGAACCCACGACCCCCCGTGTACTAGAGCAACAGGGCGTCGAAATGAAAGGTGTTTGTTGTTGCAGGCTAGCAATGCAGCGGGCAGCGACTCGACGCGGGTCCGCGTGGAGGTGGCGGCGGACGAGGCGCCGACCGGCGAGGACCCGCCCGCCTTCCTGCGCCGCCTGCAGGACCTCACCGTCAAGGTCGGCACCCGCACGCGCTTCCTCGTCGAGATCGTCAGCTCCACCGAGTGCAAGGTAACCATCACATGTATATATACAAACATTTCATACTGTAGCAGACGGCTACATACACACCAAAAGCCTTAAGTTACATGTAATTCTAATTAACACCCAATATCTCTGGACACACATAAGTATCGAAAGTCTTACAATAAATCTAGTTTGTTCCTGAAAAGAGAATATCAAGAGAAGGGGCGCGATTCCACTATTTTAAACTCAGTGGGTGGCAGTTTAATAAACGTACTTGTCATTGTATCTAATTTTCGTATTCAGATAAGCCTTAAATGTACGGTCATGAGTGGCAATCTTACAGAGGCAAATGTAAGATAATATGACTTGGAAATGGCGGAATCGCGCCCCTGTTCCTTTGATGCTCTTTTCAGGTACAGAGTAGATTTAACTTTGGTTTTGATTAGAATCATACCAAACATGCTTAAATGTAGGTACCGGGTTTTGATCTGTATGTAGCCCCCTGCACAGTTTAAAATGTTTTGTGAACGTAATAAGATAAATTTATTTGCATAAAATATGAAAACTACGAAGGTGTTAAATAAATAACAAAGTCAATCATATTCTACTAATATTTGGTGGGCAAATTTTAGCTCTAGGAATGTACAACCTGTATAAATAACAATAAAACTACGCAAAAAAACTTACTAATGATGCAGAAACTAAGGGTTATCTGGTAAATAAATAATCTAATACACTGTAATTATATTGAACTACTAGGTCACCTCTAAGCTTTTACTAAAAAGAAAAAGTAGTAGCTCGAAGAATGTGTATTATATTTAATCCGACAAAATCACAACAACTTCGTACCGTTGGATTAAGGGAAATTAGCGTCTATATGAAGTACCTTAAGGATTATCTTGCAACGAGCAGGTTGTATAGCAAAGTCCAGCATTGTAATTATAGCAGGCGCACAAGTACAGGGAATCAGTTGGGTCGATCGAGCTAAGTCGGTCATCTTGGTGTCCGGTCTAGTTCACTGCCTGTATTGATAACGTGTTGAGTTTGGCACCGGCACACAAAGCGACGGAATTGACACACTATCCGAGAAATGTATTCACTTAGTTGAGTCGTAGTGTTGATACATTTGTATTTGATCAAATGTGATTGGAGTAATTAGCCTCATGCTTTAAGAACGTATAGACTGTGGAAGTTTAGGAACTGACAAAAAAGAGAATTGAATTGCTTGACACAGTTTTTTTAATATCGTGTAATAAAATGACATTTAGTCCCTTTTGATGGCAGACACTCTTTCTGCCCTTTCTCTAGGCCAATTTTTTTTTTAAGGATTTTTCACAATCCTCTTTCCACGAGTTCCTTGGTGAATGAAAGATATTTATTAATTGAGTCCTATTTAATTTGGGTAGGATAGTAATGCCTATAGCTATGAAACTACAAAACCAGTGTTGTCTGTAGCTTAGTGCTCAAGTGGTTCACTTGTAACGTGACCGGCGGAGTCTGCTAATGTGACAGGTAAGGGACGTTAGCCGCGACCGCAGCCCGGCTAAGCGCGGCGGACCTTACGCGCGGGGCGTAGTGACACGCGGAGCGGTTAGCGGGATGAGATTCAAATCTGTACAAAAATAGCTTTATATGTTTTGTTGGTCACCGTTATAGGTATACCTTCATAAATAATTACATATATATTAGAAAAAGTTAGATATTTTTGATATTTCTTTAATGTAGGGGTTGATAATTTAAAGTTCTAATTCCAACAGTCTATCAGTAATTTCAGTATTTTAAACAAAATCATTAACTGCACAAATGGGCTTTTAAATTCAGGTAAACCTATACTTGTAATTACTAGTAACGTAGATCGTAAAACTCTGTCTTAATTCAATGCTCTTTGATTGCAGTCGAAACACGATGGTTGCCAAAAATATAAATATCGAGATAGCGCTAACGAGTGGGTAACGTAACTAATGTAAATGTTTCAATACTTCATTAATTATGGTATCGAGGGTTGCGAGTTTGTTTTATGTGCAATTGCTCGTTTTAAACAGCCAATTTGTAAAAAACTTTAAAATATTTTTTGCTGTTATCCTACTAATATTATAAATGTGAAAGTTTGTGAGAATGGATGTGTGGATGTCTGTTACTCTTTCACGCAAAAACTACTGAATGGATTTTAATAAAACTTTACAATAATGTAGTTTATACATCGGAATAACACATAGGCTATAATTTATGAAGATAGTGTATGAATTGACATTCACGCTGGAGAAACCGCGGGGCACAGCTAGTATGTAATAAAATCACGTTTCAGGTTCATACTTTTTTGACGAATAAAAATTACCTCTTATGTAATTGGTTAAGGGAAAAAGTTTCCAACAAGTTGCGAAAAACTCCAAAGTTTTCATTTATTTCGTCAACTGTTTCGTAATGCTTGAGTTTGACAGATTTCAGTTAAAGTTTGATTGCGACCTAAATACTTTGTTTAATTGCTTGCTTTAGGCATCTCATTGACGTCTGATAAAGGTTCTAAATATACATTGTCTGACGACCGACCTCCGCGGCTGACGATTACAACAAATTTCATTTGTATGTGTAATCGTATTCATCGTCGTCTAGTTGTAATACGAATGTTCTCTCCCTACGTGAGCCAAAGTCTGTGAACGAGGCCGAAATTTTGGCACAAAAAAGCTTTTATACGCCCAATTTACGAGTATAACTAAGGGCTCACATTATCCCGTACATGTTCGAACGAATATTACTAATATTGGCACCGAAGTTTTTAGTTTAATTAAAAAGTAATTTCTAGCGTGAAACTAAAATAGCATCCAGAGCTTGCTGTGTCGTGCGGTGAGGAAGTTCAGCAGCTGTGTAAACTCTATATTAGTTTGTTTCGTTTTTATGGCTTGTTCAAACTCATTATGCACAAGTCATGGAAGTTTTTATAGTTTAGAATCGTTTTGCTATGGATAATATAGGGAAAAATTATTTGAGAATGAAAAAAAGTAAAATGAATGAGCCAAACAAATGAGATAGCGAGCTAAAATCATCATCTGGTCCAGTCTAATCAAACCGCCTCTCTATCTAGCATAAGATATCACGAAACATTTCAAATGACTACATATATCATTACGTAAACTGCTTTCACGAATCATGAGCTATAAAAAAAATGGCGTCACGAATCTTCCACGTTTACTCAAAATATTTTCATTAACGCCACGCAAAACCTTGAGAATAGATCGGAATGTCCAACATCGGCGCTCGTGACATAATTCGTCTATTTCAAACCATCCGTTGTACGTATTTATAATCTGTTATTGAGTTCCCGCGCATTCGCTGACAACTCCCGGAAAAACAAAGATGGCGTCGGAAGCGCGCGAATATCCAAATAGCTTTATGTAAAAAGTTTGGTGTCCGGTTTTTTCTTTCAAGGTCTCTCATTTTTATAATATTTGTGGTTTAATTAAATTTATAGAGCAATAAATCTTTCTGGATTTGTTAATTGTAACAATATGATGTATTCTGAGCTAAATAGCTTGCGTAGTAAATTCCTATGTTTATCACAAGAGTCAGCTGCAAATATTGTATACTGGCTGGTAATGTTATTAGGTATGTCCTGTTAAATTAAATCTACATTCCTAAATCAAAACTAGAGACTTTCTGTACTCATTCTGCCTTGAGATGTGAATTAATCAATTGTTTTGTACCTTAAGTCTTAAGGACTAAAATGATATGACATGCTCTATCCTTGTCCCACGTTACCGTTAGAAGAGGATACATGTCATATTACTTGGTTAACAATGGTAGCAACACTATTGCAGTGTGCTCACACGTCATAATCCTGCTTGTAATCATAGCCACACAATGTATAGGCGGCATCCAGTCCATCTAATAATTAGCAATCTGCCGATGATTTGGAATTGCCTCTGATCGTGTAAAATTGATTAGCGTCGCTTGTATTGTATTGCAGCGAATTCATTATCTTAAGTATTAGTTAATGTGTTGCCAAGCGAATACTAATATTAAAGCCATTTCCCTCTTGATTGTTGTGAAGCTAAGCGTGATAAGCGATTGATTTTTTTTGTATCTTTGGAAGTCATTTAGGTTGACATTTGATGACTAGAAATGTCTCGAAGATTGTTTTAAACTGCACTTAAGCTTGATGAAATTTGTAATTGTTTTGGTTCGACTATTTAATTTTTGCAAAAAACATTAGTAACTTAGGCATTCGGTAATACTAAATGAATCATTGCTGGGCTTTTAAAAATATATTTAACGTTTCAATATTAAAAGAGCTTAATAGCGAAAACTAAATAGAGTTGTAATATTTACTAACTTGTCAAAAGCGAATGAAACTGCAATGCGAATTTAATGAATAGTTTTTAGCATAACCGTTAGAAATATTATATTATCCATATTTTGTGGTAAATCTCGGTACATTAATTAATCAAAACATGAATTGAAATACCTGTGGCCGGGTTTAATAATTTTGTTGAGTTTAATCTTTTCCAAACACCGATTATATTTAGGAATTATCTCGTATTTAAATTACGAATAAATACTAATAATATGACTAGTTAATGATAGCCTGGTGTTCGTGGTGAATCAATTAAATTAATATCGGGAACTGAAGTGGCCAAACAGCATGAAAACAACAATCGTAATGAAAGCTTATTTTTCCTCTGTATTGAATTGGCTATTCTGAGATACTGAAAATGTAAAATTTTATAAAAGTCGTCTGTGCCCCATGGTTGCCCGTAAATAGCAATCCCGTGAATTGCAAGAAACCTATTGTGTCAACTCATATTCTAAACAACATGTCTGCTAAATTTTATTAATAACAGTTTATTAGTATTTCTGTGAAAGTATGACAAACATAAACCCATACATCATATAAACAACAACTCCAAAACACCTATCATTACGAATAGCGAGGAAACACAAAATGTTAGTATTATGATGAAGTCTTTATTTAATTATACCTACTTCAAACTTATTCTGAGTACTTCCATTTCATTTTCATTATAATGACTTCGTTTCAAGGTCTGGCCTAATGACCGACTGAGACAATTAACGTTAAAAACCAAATGCGAAGCTAGGTATCACTTTCATACGGCCAAATATTTGCATAACTGCACGGGGAGATACGTAATGTTATGTTGTGAATGCAATTAGTGTACTCATGCTTAGTTTACATTTGTTCTAAAAATATTTACATATTTTTATGCGACTTTAAAAACAAAAAGGTTTTAAGTCATCAGTTTTTTTGGATGTATGTTGTATGAATGGACTCATGTATAATTGTGTTTGTATAATCTGCCAAGCACCACTAATGCACGAATTTCGGTATGTAAGTTCGGTAACAATACAAAACGTCTAATGGCTCTCTGAAGTTGGTCTGATGAGTGAGGTTGAAGGCAGACATTCCAAGGTACCCAACGACATAATCCCATCGTGTTTGGATTCGTTTAAATTGTCTTGAGGCCTACTGTAATTCTTTTTGATTAAGCCCAATCACAAGCTTTTATTTAACGTGCAATGTATATAATATACATAAACATTTTTGTCTGGAACTCAATTTTGAAGTATCTTTAACCTATAAGTTCAGTAACGATATTATGGTGTTTTCGAGATAGTATGATGATGAAGTCAGGCGCGGCGGCGGCAGGAGAGCCCTATTATTAAACAATACCATCGTGTATGGTCTTCTTTGATTTGTATTCACATTCGGCTGTTTTCAAAGCTGATGTTTAAAATAATTCTTGCATTTTGCATTCTGCGGAAATATCGACAACAGCTTTCGAGTGAAAAATAAAAAAATTGCATGAAGAAGTCTAAACCAAAATCAGACAGAATAACAATAAAGACATCGGGAATAGAAGTTAAGTATTGACGCGGATGAGCCTGGTTTTAGTGACTATGTGATTGGTGTTGCAGGTGACATGGTACCGCAACGAGCGGCGGCTGCTGGAGGCGGAGCGCGTGGCGCTGGCCCGCGACGGCAACTTCTGGTGCGCTGACGTGGCGGCCGTGAGCGTGGACGACGCCGGCCGCTGGACCTGCACCGCCGAGAACGCCGGCGGCCGCGCCAGCTGCTCCGCGCATCTCAATGTACTCGGTAAGTGAGCACACGAACCAACACTAAATACTGTTATTTTTTACTTGAGTCTAATGAATATTTTGAAGGTCGATTCGGGGTACTTTATGAGATTCTTGGCTGTCTGAGATTTAAACGCAAAATACCCTAATTGAGAACAAATATACATACTCGTATATGGACATAGGCTTAATTTTAGTTGTACTTAAATACAGCCTCTTTAGCCTAGTTCTAAGCGCGACTGCTACGATAGAGGTTTTAGGTTCGATTCCCAAGTCGAGCAAGGTAAGGCGCTATTGGGTTTTTCTATGAAATTTTCAGTAGCAGGTCGGAGTTTGGATTTGTGCCCGGTTAGTGGCAATAGGCTCGCCCTCTATTATATGGGACCTAAACATACCGGCGAACTGTGGGTGTACATTGGTGCACCTCTGCCTAACCCTTTCGGGGAATACAGGCGTGATAGTATGTGAAATACGCTTATTTTTAGTTGAACCAGCATCATAATGTCTTTATATTGTAGTGCCGAAAGCATACAAGCGGCCGGAGTTCGTGGAGGAGCTGCGCGCGCTGCTGACGGAGCAAGGCACGGTGTCGCTGGAGTGCAAGGTGGTGGGCGTGCCCACGCCGCTGCTGCGCTGGTTCAAGGTACAGCCTCACGCGCACACCTGGGTGCGTGCCGATCTCACGAACGAACACTTTACGAGCGAGAGTCTGGCGGCGTTATTGCATTCGCGGCATGCTCGTTTGTCAAGCCTAGATGCACCCTTACAATCACACATCCAATTTGACTGTACTCGTGACTTGTGTACTTCTAAGATACTTACCATTTCCCTGCCCCGTGAGTCACATGTGAACATTTCAATAGTTAAACTATTGTGCCTACTAGCGGGACAGTTAAGTTGTTAAGATAGCCACGTAACAGTGGCAGCAAAACCAAAATATTGTACCGTAGTGTGTCCTCGCCCTAGCAGTGTGTAGTAAGTGGTGTACCACCTCCCGGTGTATGCGTCGGCTTCGTGTACAGAGTATGTTTACACTGTATTTAAGTCCCGCAGTCGCCTTTGACGCTGTTTGTACGTGTCTGCTCAGACGACTCCGTGTAAATCGTACTTGGCTATTGAACGGTTATGGGATAAACAAGCATATCGATGCCATTTTACTTCCACCTATAGAAAAATGGTATAGGACTAAAAAATCTTAATTATAACAATAAATCATTAAAGGTAATCAGTCAGTTTTCGGCGACGCACTCTGCAAACAAAATATTCATAAATTTCATTTATACTTCTCTTTTGAACCACTCTTTCCGTTGCTAAAAATCGTTTAAGAATATAGTGCTCAAATAGACATACAAACGCAGCGGATTTTGTGCTATAACATGTACAGTCACGAGCAAAAATATATATACACATAGCACAATTGTTAGGCGAATTTAGCGAGATTGTTGTGTTAAAAAGAAAAATGAAAAATACGTACATGCTTATAGAACTGTTTTCTATAATTTCTTCATAGCACGTTTTACAGTATCAATCTGGAATGGAAGAGAAAAACATTAGGGAATGGGAGAGTGAATACATATTTTTGCTCGTGACTGTATATGTGGCGCTCCTTGGATATGAAGGCTGATATGATGATCATGATGATGATATGTATAGAAGGCGACATGATTGGTTTTCACTCGAAACGTGTGTATTTACGTATGTGTTGGTCGTGTTACAGGACAGTCGTGAGATAAAGGCGGGCGACGTGTTCGCTCTGACGGCGAACGCGGAGGACCCGACCTCGCTGGGCACGTACACCTGCGAGGCGGTGAACTGCATGGGCCGCGCCTACTCCTCCTCCAAGGTGCACGTCGTCGGCCGCGGCAGTCGCGAGGGCTCCGCCAGGCCGCCGTCAAGGTAATACCTACACTCTTACAGCTCTTTATACGAACCTTTTTTTTAAATGTAGTATTCTTGTGTCACTTTCTTAGTTACCATCATCGACGTATGATATGCATAGACTGCTACTATCGCTAGGTTCCCCTTGTGCCAAGCGAGAGCAGTTTTTAGTCTGATCCTAGTACATTTCGTTTTTCATTTAAGTTAATTTTCGCGCAACGAGAAACTTATATAAGAAAATTTCGATGGTTTTGACATTGTTAGGATAATATTAGTGTTTTAGATAGATTTTTTAAAACGGCAAGCTCCATCTTCATACATAATTCACGACAACACTTGTTCACACTAGTGCTTACGGTTTAAACTCTGATATGCTCACTCTATAGTTTCAAATGCAACCTCGTTGGTTACCATACTCTTCTGAGACGGCTTTTTTTTTTGCATATTCAGTAGGTCTGAGAATCGGCTAATACTGCTCTAATTTTCATACCCCTAAGTGGTAGTAGGTAGGTGCTAGACAGAAAAATTGTATTACAACACATGCCGTGCAATACGTTGACATAATATGATAAAAAATAAAAAAATTGCCTGGGAAAACTCACACACAGTCATCTGATCCCAAACTAAGCAGAGCTTGTACTATGGCGACCAGTCAACTGATAAACATACATACACATTTTACGTACATTACACCCAGGCACAAAACAAATGAACGTTCTCGTCACACAAAGATTTGTCCTGGGTGGGAATCGAACCACGACCTCCAGTATAGCAGTCAGGGTCAGTAACCACTAGACTAAAAGGCCAGTCGTAGTTATCTATCACATACTCGTAAATGTACCTCTGAAGTATACCCTATCGATGACGCATTTTTTATTATCGATTCTCAATTCGTAGTAGCACACACGTTTACTATCCCGCGATTAAATCAATGCCGTAATGAATTGTTAGTAAAAGTTCAAGGTGAAGTAAGTTCTAGTATATCTGAATGTTATGTAATATTCATCAAGTTACAATAACAGACTGAGCCCCGAATGGAAAAATATTCAGGGAATTGGAAAGTTCGACTAACTAATAACTATCTATTTTCGTATCGCGATATCCCTATACATGTTAGAAATTGCACAGCAATCATTTTACAAACTATGAAATGCTGTCACTTTCCTTACATAAGATGCGTAACAATCTTGACAGTGCGACTAAAGGCGCCTTCAAAAAAGCTTTCCAAAAATGCACATGGTTTTTTTTTATTCAATAGGTAAAACAGATACACACAACAGATCAAAACTTTGCCGACCTCCGTGGTCGAGTGGTGTACGCACCGGTTTTCAAGGTGTCGCTAGCTCTGAGGTCCCGGGTTCGATCCCCGGACGGGTCAATGTAGAAACTCACTTTTCTACATTGTCTCGGGTCTGGGTGTTTGTGGTACCTTCGTTGTTTCTGAATTCCATTACACAAATCATTAATAGCTTACTTTGGGATCAGAGCAATGTATGTGATGTTGTCCGCATTCATTTATTTATTCATTGCAGAGAAATTGCCTTAGTAGTAATATAAATTGAGTGAACGTAAAGTCCAGTTACAACGTTGTTGTAAACAACATTCAAAACAAACAAGCTTTGTTTCAAAAGTAAAAATATTAATGTGATGTTTGAACTGCCTCGTTGGCCTACTGGTTCTAAGCGCGACTTCTACGCTAGAGGTCTTGGGTTCGATTTCAAAGTCGACCTAATTGTTATTGGGTTTTTCTATGAAATTTTCAGTAGCAGGTCGGAGTTTGGATTTGAGCCCGGTTAGTGGCAATAGGCTCGCCTACATGGGCCCTAAACATACCGGCGAACTGTTTGTGTGCCGTGGTACACCTCTGGCTAACCCTTCGGGGATACAGGCGTGATGGTATGTAATGATATTTGACCTGTCCAGCAGCGTGACTCCGGAGCCGCCGCCGATCTTCACGAAGGAGCTGGAGGACCAGTTCGTGCGGATCTGCGAGCCGCTCACCCTCGGCTGCCACGTGGTGGTGCCGCCCTGGCCGCGCAGCGTCGTCTGGTACAACAAGGAGGGCAAGGTCGAACCCAACGAACGGTCAGTCTTACATCACACCACACTTTATAGATACAATGTTTTGCTTAAACTGCATTACCGGATTTCTTGCCTAGGACGGAGTCTACAGTTTGTAAAAAAAAAACAAACATTTACTGTCTGTTCAATTGCTATAAATTAAATGACTAAGTGAACCTTGCATCGACATCCAAATTAAACGTGAATGTATAATTATAACTTCCTCGTAATTGGGAAGTGTATCTCATCCAATATTTTTAATTAATTCTAGGTAAGGCCAATAAAAGCGAGCTGGAAATCGAAAGCGTCGTATTGAAAAGGTCAAACTGTAATTCGTTTGAATTTTAACTATTTTTAACGTCTACATCGGAAACCTTTATGGCGGACATTACTACTTTAAAAATAGATGAACTCTGAACTTTACTTGTTTCCCACGCGCCTCGTTACACAATCAATAAAACAATAAAGGGGCTAGAACGGCAAACATATTCTTAAAAGAACTACTAAAAAGTAGTAAAATAAAACAATATTATAGTATGAAAATGGAATTTCAATCAATAATCGCGTATGAACCATCGCAAATATTTTCCGCATTCCTTGATGGAGAAGCACGGAATAAGAATTTCTGGTGTTTTTTTAATCAATTAATATTTATAGCAACATGTATCCAGTGAGTGGAATGAGCTGTGTGTCGGTAGGTCAGTCATCGCTTAACCAAGGGCAACAATCGGACTTATAAATTTAATTACTTAGGGACATAAGTGTGAGCACGCAGTACCTACATATAAAATAAGCCTTGAATGTATCATATGAAAGGGCCAGGAAAGTTTTATGAATAACTAACTTTTAATGCGAATTGTGTAGGTATACTTTCTCAAAAGAAAATAAGCAAAACACTCTTATGTCCGGTCATTTCATTTCATCCTTTTCAAAAGTAATAGAGTCGGAATATCATCGATATTAATTAAATTCCGTTTCAATAACAGATACAGCATTACATTTCTCGGAATCAGAGAACATCATGGAGCATCTTAATTAAGTTACTAACTTCATTACGTCGTTCGATATTAGTTCGCAGAAGAGAAACATTTCGCAAATAAAAAACTCTTGATAAATACGCAATAACAGACTGGATCATCGAGAGTTCCGTACTACAATACAATCCGACATTTTAATTAACTATAAAGCATTTATAAAACAGAACGCGTGCGAAGCTCCCTCGAGCAACAGATTCCGTATAAAATTAAATTTCAACTGTATTTTATCAATGACAGTTCGATGAATTGTTTTCAAATTGCTAGGCCTCAATTAGGTCTATTTTATCGAATAAATATTCCACCAAAATATTAACATTTTAAAGGTTGGACGGAAACAATCAGCGTCCCGCGGAGATTCAGTAAAAGGGTATCCGCTGGTGTTCTTGGGAACCCTAAAAAGGGCGCATAAACGAATGAATTTGAAAATCATTTTATTCGACATTTCTCGCCCCTGTTTTGTTTTTCATGATGTTTTTGTGTAGCGCGTGCAAAAAATACCGGCCGGGCAGGCATTGTTAGTAATAACGAATATTTCATCAGTAATAAAATATTCCAGTAATTATTTTGGATGATTCCTCAGTGTTTCTACTGATGTATGCTTTATTGAAAGATAATATTTTATGAATGATGTCTGTGTTTTGGTTTTAACGAGAGAGTATTTGTTTATTTAAATTCTTTGTTATTTTACTAGCTCGTAGAGGCTGTCGTTTGCTAATGCGTCGCACTTATAATAAATTAAAAGATTGTGTAATAATAAAATCTAAGGATCGATGACACAAATTATTAATTACAATAATACTAAGCAATCGGAATCTACTTTACTTGTCCATACCAATATTATGAAAGAAAAGCAATTCTGTTCGTCTATTAAGACATCTGCTTTATTAATTAAAATTGTCGAATGGCTGTGCCGAATAAGGACAAGCATATCTCGCCAACGCGACTGCAGTAAACTGGCAATCCTATCGCCTTTCATCCCATTCAGAACAAGAGCCTGTGAGGAATTGTTATACTGAGACCCTCTTTCACCTTTACATCAAGTGTCGAGTAAGAGTACGTCAACGTTGTGTCAACGGTACGTGCATGAGCGTATATCACGACGATCGTTTAGCACCAATCATATCATTAACTTAGGAGTAACTTGCGTCGTCTGCCGATCAACGTATGACGACAAATAACCTAGAGAGTTTGTTGACGAATACTAGTAGTAAGTAGTAGAGGAAAAGTGTCTGGAAAGCCTTAGGCTATGAAGATTAGGTATTTGAAGAAGTTACTGGTGTCGCACGTCGTCTGGCCTATCTATACTAGTGTGACAAGACCTAAATTAAAACATTTAAAGAACTCGCGGCATTCGTCAGACATTGTTTTCAAGTGTCAAAAACATAACCTATTTACTATCAGAAGAAAATAGGCGATATCGTTTGTATGAAGGAACCGGAAAACAAAACCACCCACCTCTTCCTCTCAATTGTTAAATTGCCAGAAGATTGTTTTGAGTTTATGAATTTTACTTACTAATTGCCGATTAACGTTAATAAGAAGTTATTCGCTATAATTCAACATCTATCTTGAAGTGGTAAACAAAGTTCGCTGTTTTCTAACTATAGGTACTAGTAATGGACTGACGTGGCCAATATACAGAGGAATTATAATTAAGGGTATACGTTTCAGCTCAAAGAAATGAGAAACGTTACAAAGTTGACTTTTATCATCAAAACTACTTTAGTACTAGAACAGTCGGTTCGTTCAGATAGGAAGACAAACACACACGGTAACTTAAATCCTTCAGTTTATTGGGCTTTAAACCCTGAACAGATAATACAATAAACAGGATACCACGCACCGAAAGCAACAAGTCGCTGAAGTGATATCGCACGACAACATCTAGTCCAACGCGTCACGTTACGTACAAACTTCAAAGCTCAGGGAATATACGAATATGTTGTAATAATTCGATAGGAAGGCTCGTGTTTACCGCGAAGGGGTGACCAGGGAAGTGGGTGGAGTGGCAACGTTAGAGGAAATGGAACGGCTCGGTCACGGTCAAGGTCACGGGCGCTCGCGTTATTTCCTCTCGGCTTGGCTGGATCTTGTGGTAGGTCGACATTTACCGCCTGATTTCACAATAAGAAAGGGTTGACTACTCGGTAAGGTGGGGAGATTGAAGTGTTTATTTGATTTGACTGCCTTTCCAGTCAGCCAGTAAATAACCTGAAATATGCAAATCTATGAAAGTCATAAAGGATGGTTTCTCAAAGACAATTTTTGAATCAGTAGTGTTATCACTCTTTCTTTAATTTCGTTTGTATCGCTATCATTGCTAATATCACATAAGTAATTAATTTTAGCACACCGAAAGGTATTTTACAAACTGATTTAGAGTTATGTTAAACACATTATTTAGTTCTCTCTGATTTAATTTCCTTTGTCAGTTATATTACCAAAATATCATAGTTTCAGTGCACTTATCCGAAATAATCCAATTATAATAAGCCTTCACTGTTTTGGATGCCTTTCAATTTGACGTTTGGTAATAATGAGCTATTAATGATAATAATACATTGATTGTATTAAAATTAACAATATTTTGGTGCTTCGGCTTTATATATACCCGTTTGTTTTGAATTCAATCTTTTGTGTTCGTTTGATGGATATCAAATGGGTTTAGTCGAAAAGCTCTTGCAATTGGTATAAAAATAGCCGGTGTGTGTCTATTTTTAGATGCTTTAAACCATATTGACATGCAAGTAAAGGTGTATCTGTTATTTGGTACAACAATATAGGTATATTATTTATTTACTGACACATATTAGAACCATATTGATATGTTTGTTTTAAAGTTATATCCCCGTATATTTTTACTAAGATTAGGATGAAGAATAACTGGACTCAGAGTGTGGTTGACCACAACTCTGCTTTCTTCAGCAGAGAGACATGGAAGGAGGGTAGAGAGGCCCTTGCCCTGCAGGACAGATATGGCTAGGGAAAGAAAAGAGATTATTATGTGCAATAACAAGTCGACAATGCGTTCTATCGTTTTGTATAATATGATGGGTAAAGAAGCATCAAACCTACAGGAATCTGAAGGATAATGTAATAAGGGCCAATATTCTGTGTTGGTATAGGTATAATTTTCGTTAAATGATGTCTGTCTATGTTAAAAGTTGTCGCTGCTAAGTCAACAAGTCTTCGATACAGGTTCAAGTATATTATAAAGTACATTTTTTGTCTGTAAATTGTGGCACCTCAATTTAAATAATATTATGTTCAAGTTATCGATGTCTTGTGAGCTTGTGGCTAAAAGTTACCACGTCCATATTTTGAGTCCTAAAATTATCGATTTCTACCCTCCCAAATGATTTAAATAAAACCTGTACTACGAATCTTTAGGGTTCTCTTAATTTCGTGAGTTTATACGCAAATTTACGTAAATGTATTACTAAAAAAGGTAAGCTCTACCTTTTTTGCGTCCGCTGCCGACGATAGGCAACGGCAAACTGAGTTCAAAATATGAATGGCGAGCCGCGCCGCTCCCCCCGCAACACCCCCGCCACACCCCGCCACCCCCGCCTCGCCAGACGAGGGTGAATTTAAATGTCTGGAGTGTGACAGTGAATCTGTCACTGAGAATGGTCACGGTCAAATAATTCGGTCATAAGAACCTACACAAAAAAATAAATATAATTATTAAAAGTAAAAAAAAATGGGACTTTAGGTATGAATGAAATATTGTATAGAAATCGTCTTAAGTTTCAAAACAAATGATGTTATTGAGTTGATTGCTGGGACGCCGTCTGCTTGTCTGTGTTTGTATGTGTTCAGTTACAACCCTTCACGAGGGTGCGGCAAGAGGGGTGCCCGGCTCTCCATTAGGGTTTGTTGAGTACTTATTTCAAGGTCGGAATATTTGGCTAAATACTTTTATGTTTACGATTCCGCAACGTTTTGTTCTTTTTGTTAATATTTTTTATTCGTGAAAATAAACCAGCAGGATTTTTTTGCCGTTTGGATAAGCTCGTGTGTCGCGCTTGCGTTGTAGTAAAGTTGCGAATCTAAACTACCAAAGCGTAAAATATCAAATATCTCTGCGATCCGTGAAAGCCTAAACCTTATCTACTGCACATAAATGGCCTCCGATTCCAGCAGTCAGTTTATTCACGAACATGAGAACTTCAGCAAAATATTATTTGGTTTATGTACGCAAATATTCAAGAGTTTTTGTTATCAGTGAGAAATTCTAGCGTAAAATAACAGAATTTGTAAACAGTCCATTGTGTTTTAATCTATATTCTAATCTACGAGGCACGTACGCTGGAGTGGGGATTAATGTTTTTCATTTGAATTCTGTAGTTCAAGGCTACGTCGTAGTGCACGTGCTACGCCGTAGCACGGTAACAAAAGCGTGTATTTCTTCTAAGTTTTTAACTTTACTGTGAACTTCAACATTACTTATCTGTACTAATATTATAAAGAGGAAAGATGTGATTGTTTGTTTGAATTGGATAGGCTCCGAAACTACTTGACCGATTTGAAAAATTCTTTCAGTGTTGGGAAGCTACACTATCTGCGGTTAACATAGGCTATATTAAATTTTCAAAAAAGTTTGTGATCCATAGGACTATACCTATACCTATAGTATTAACGGGGGTGAAACCGCGGGGCACAGCTAGGTAGTATTGTAATAAAATAACGCATTTTAGTAATGTGTTGATGACTACGACCTTGATCAACTTAATCTAAAAAGGTTACGAAATTTTAGTTTGAAGGCGATCCCACAGATTCATCTCTTAAATTTTTATTAGGATTTGATATACTTAGTATTTTTTCATTTGATAGTTTAATAGTTAGCTAATAGTTTTAAACTATTCGACATTACGTAACAAGTGTTACAAACAAAACCAAGGCGAGTGAAATATAAATGAATAGTAAAATCACAAACAAGTACGTCCCTGTAAACCGACTTCAAAAGTAATATGACATTATTGTATTGCATCCAATTAGCTTGAAAACATTGTTGATACATTTATTGCAATCCTGGTAATGGATTGCTGAGGTTACTGGTAACGTTGCGTGAAGCGGTTTTGTGCACTCCATGATATCTAGTTATTAAGGGATAATTGATGGACTTTATAATGAGTTGCTTCAATGTCATTATGATCATGTCTCGCTCTTTGACCTTGCACCGATATAACTACGCCGTTACTTCTCTCTTTAATTTAAAAGTTTTTGAGACGGACAGAGTTACTTTCGGATTCATAAATGTTTTGTTGATCTGACGAAAGTAACACCTTCCGCCAAACGTACGCGAGCCGTTCGCGAACTGTTCGTGTATTGGTCATTCGCTCGGAAGAACAGATATTATTTTAATTGCACAGTAGAATTTGTCTGATTTCTACGTTATCTTTATTTGCAAAAGCGTGATTGTAAGGTATCCTGTTACTGGTAGGTACCACGTGCTGGAGGACGGCGCCGGCGGATACCTGCTGGAGCTGGCGAGCGCGGAGTGGCCGGACGAGGGCGAGTGGAAGTGCGTCGCCACCAGCAGCGGCGGCCGCGTCGGCATCTCCACCTGCTATGTCACCATGGACGGTCAGTACCTCATACTTCTTGTTCTGCAACTTTAACACTTAGACGTTATTGAGAACGAGGTAAAGATGCAAACATTAATGTGGCTGCCTGGTTCACGGCAAGTACGACGCGTTGATAAAAATTTTGCAAACTATATGTTTTACAAATAAATGTATTTTTTTTTTCAGAAAAAATATAATTAAACTAATGCTTGTTTTCTCAGTGCCCAAAAACTATCGGAAGCCAAGATTTATGGAGAACTTACAAGCGGTACTGACTGAAGAAGGACTGGTGTCCTTCGAGTGCAAGGTGGTCGGCTTTCCGACGCCAGTCCTCAGCTGGTTCAAAGACGGCCAGGAGTTGAAGCCCGGCGACGTCTACCAGCTGACCGGCACCAACTCCTTAGGCTCGTACTGCTGTATCGCGAGGAACTGTATGGGTCAGGCCAGCAGTTCCGCTGAGCTCACAGTCGAAGATATACAGAACCAGTTGAACGAAGAAGAAAAGTTACAGCTGTTCTCTAAGAATCAGGCGCCGAAGTTCATTCAGGGTTTGAAGAGCGTAGAAGCGAAAATTGATGAGCCATTCCGTTTTACGATTAAAGGTGAGCAACAACAATAATTATGCTAGCATTATTGGACGGTATTCAATTTCACGTTTCTGTCATCTACTATTTTACTCGAAAAATCGTGTAATATTGTACATGCCAATTGCGAGACTTCTGTTACTTGCGCCTGGTTGTTTATAAAAATAATTACTTAGTGTATTTTTTAGAAAGCACACTTTCCTAACTCACATATTAAGAAATGTATTTTGGTTGCAGTCGCCATTCCCCCTGAACCGTCGGTACTATGGTACCGTGACGACCAGCCGGTGGACGAGTCATCTCGCTGCCACCACGGCCGGGAAGAGCGCGGGGTGTTCTACCTCGACATCCAGAGCCTTGAATTCCTCGACCAAGCCGAATGGAAGTGTGTCGCTATGAACGACTTTGGACATAGTGTAACCTCATGTTTCCTTAAACTAATCATACCTAGACATTATAAGAAACCTAGATTTTTGGAGAATCTTCAAGCAATCTTATCTGATGAAGGAGCTGTAAACTTAGAATGTAAGGTGATCGGTGTCCCTCAACCAGTCTTAAAATGGTATAAAGATGGAGAAGAGTTAAAGCCCGGCGACATTCACCGCATTATCTCTGGACAAGACGGCACTTGCTGTCTTGGTACTTATACTTGTGAAGCACAAAACTGCATGGGTATAGCTGCAAGCTCGGCCTCTCTCCTTGGTTTTGATGATTCGATGAAAGCTAAGAAGAAAAAAGCAGAAGAACAAGCTCTACAAAGAAATTTATCTCTTAGCACTATACACGAAGAAAGAACATCACAAATGTATGACACACCAGTTGGCGATGTTACAACTCTTGATGACAAGGGAGAGATTTCTTTCTCATTTGATGGCAAGGAAGTTTCTGTGTCTCTTTACGAGACTCCGGATTTGACAGAAGAAGAAGCTTTACAGATCGTTGAAATGTATGCTGATCAGCTTTCAGAAAATATAACAGAACACAATGTAGTCGAATTGCCGCCACTGCGGTTTGTCAAAGAAACTTCTACTTCAGGCAATTTATTGATGGAAGCTGTAATAATTGACGTTTCGCCAGATTATTTTGTTACTCCGGACGAAGATATGCGTACAGAAGCTGATATAGAAGATATATCTATAGCCGACGAAAATGGTCCACCTCAGCTTTCATTAGATCAAGATATAGAAATAGGAGGAGAAGATTATTTGGAAAAAACTATGGCGTTGTTGTCAGAAGAAAAATCAGATTTACCACTTAAATTCAGTAGGAAAAAGTCAGATTCGCAGAGAAGTGCAGATGATTTCTTCAGTTTATCACGCGACCCATCAATATCTGAAGACATTAAAAGAGATGACGACACTCAAGCTGAAAGTTTTGCCAGTGCTCACAGTCTAGGCAAACCGAAATCTAAGTCTTCGAAACCATCGGGTGAAGATGGTCAGGAGTCATCCGAACCAACGAAAACGATTGTGTTCAAAGACGAAGCCTTAAAACATTCTCTAGATTCTGAAGTAGCTCCAGTTATTAAGCCGAAGAGAGAAAGACGAACTAGCCGTAGTTCTAGGCGATCAAGCTCAGGCAGTGAAAAATCTATAAGTAAACTAAAGGAAGAAGTTCTCGTTAAAAAAGAATCAGTTGAAGTGGAAATACACAAAAAGCCACAAATGACTGAAAATGACTTCAAAGAAAATATGGTTCATATTAGCACTTCTTTATCAAAAGTAATTAACGATGTCCAAATTATTGAAAGAGATATTATTCTAAAGTCTGAACTCATGACTTCAGCGGCAACGGCGTCTAGGAGTTTAGAAATTATCAGCAGTTTAATATCTCCACTCACTGAAATACATAGTATCACAGATGCTGCAAGAGAGGCTGCATCTGAATCGAAAGAAGTGAGCAGCACATTATTTAATAACCTTCCGCAGCCACTAAAAGCTCTTCAGCGCTCACTCACTCTTATTGAAAAGTGTATTGATATGGAAAGTGACAGCAGGACGTTAGTCAAGAAAACATGTGTAGCGTTTGTTGAAACATGCGGCAGTGAAATGCAGCAATTGCTATCAAACATTAATACTGTCATATCCAAAAATTACTTACTCACTGACGACAAAGTGCTTTCAGAAATTCAATCAGTGAATAATGAAATGTGTACTGTGATGAAATTCTCATCGGAAACCATTAAAGCCAGAAATCTTCTCAGTGAAGCCAGTGAAATTAAAGTAGAAGAACCCTCTGTTGAGGTCAAGCATCTCAGAGACACCCAAAAAGCGGTATTTGAATTAAAGAGTCCTTTGAATTCATTGCTCAGTATAGTTGAAAGTGCTGACAGCGGAAAAAATATAGATGTCGCTAAAGTGAGGAACAGCGAAGTGATACTTAATGATATGTCAGGGTCTATACAAGATCTGCAAACAGCTTTGGAACAAATTGAAACATTATCAGTTAAAGAGTCCACACTGACTCTACATAAATACAATACTGAAATAATTGAAACTGTTATGGAATCCGTAGTTAAGCTTAGGAATTCATTTGAACAATTATCAACGGAATCTAGAAGTGAAGACAAGGATGTTTTGAAACAAGCTGTTGCATCAATCAAGGAAAATCTGCACAAGATATCTTCTCAAATCGAAGTCTTTGAAGGAAACGTTGGTACTTTTGACGTACTGCAGAGTGAAAATAAACTGGATGCGCTACAGAAAATGGCTCAAATATTAATTGCATTAGAAAATAATCTACCCAGACTAGATTCGTTACCCAAAGTGAAAAACCATATGACTCTTTTCCACAAGAACCTAACCAAAGTGTTGGAAAATGTAATAGAGAGTAACGAATCTAAGAAATATTTCATTCTTATGGGAATATGTGATGCGGTCAACATAATCAATGCCTCTATAAAGAATTTAGACGTCGACAGTGTTTTGGCACTTGCAAGTCTGAATAACTCTTTGAGAATTATTCAAGATCAGTTCATAACAAATGTATTCGATTCTGAACTTAACTGTTTTATTCTTACTAATATTGCGGACACTCTAGTTGGCATTCAAGAGGCTATTAATTCTGCGGAGGAGACTAGCATTCAAATTGATTCTGAACATATACAAGAACTACCACCACAAGAGCTTAAAGAATCAAAGGCCAAGGTTGTTATGGAACATATCGACCATGCAATAGCTGCAATTGTAAATTTGAAAACCTTAGAGTCCACACAAGAATTAAAACTGCGCGTCACACCTACCTTAGAAAACATTTGTCCTGTACTAGAAGAACTTAAACGTAGTGTCGCGTCTATCAAAGCAAGCGGAATTGAAGAAGAGCATATTTCAGACATATCTGACCTTTCATCATTTGCTCAAACACTTGCGTCACCTTTATGTGAACTTAATCAAAATATAATTGTGCTCAATCAGCAAATAGTTGAAAACATTGAAAGTATGAAAGAGAATAGTGAAATAATGGCTACAGTTGCTGAACCTCTTCATGAACTAAATACAACCTTAGAAATATTGCAACATGAAGTGATTTCCCAATATGACGAAGATTTGACTCCTTACGATATAAGTATTAATATGGCTAGCGCAGTTCAAAACCTACATAGCTGTATTGTAATGATACAAGAACAGGCAGGAGTAGAAGCTGTTGATGATATGTCTACACTGGAAGATATATCAGGTATAAAGACAACAGCAGACACAACCGCCTCTGACCGTTTATTACTACCTGCGGCAATTGAAACTGCTATAGAACCAGATATTTCAGTATTAAATGTCGAACAGCAAACTACAGCAACCGCGCAAGCTCTACAAACATTAAATGAACATATAACTATTCTTCAAACACCTGAAATAATAGATGCTTTAGATACCCTATCCGAAGTCAGTGACTATTCTAGTCTTAAATCGTTCGTCGTAGGTTTAGGAGAGTTACATTCAGGAATTGAAGAAGTTCTACATCCTTTGCTTATGGAAGGTTCAGATGAAATAGGCAATTTAATAAATCCATCAAAATTAACAGCCATTGCTGAGCCTATGCAGGAAATACAGCAAAGTTTGTCGGTTTTAGACACAAGCAACATTCCAATATACGAAAATATATTAGAGATGCCGACGGAAAAAATACATTCCGTAATTCAGAACTTATCTGAATTTAAAAAACATGTAGATAAGTGCATGCTTGCTGTGTTTCCTGCTATGCATAATGCTGATAACACAGTAGAAATTGCAAATAAAGTCGGCGCTATAAGAGAAGTATGTGAGAATTTGAAAGAAATTATTGAAACTACAAAAGCTGACGAAGGGACTCCTATACCAAAAGAAGTGAGTGCCTTAGAAGTAACGGTTGATAACTTACTAGATGCTACGGATGTGTCCAAAGGAATAAAGATTGATCAAGTTAAAACTATCACAGAAGAGCTTTATGAAAAAATAACAATTGTTCAAGAAGAAATTATTCAGTTTACTCCTCATGCATCCGAAAAACTAGCACGTGAAGCCAAATTAATTCAAACGATTGACGAACTTCAGAATAATATTGCTGTTTTAGAACAATACGATTTTGTGGATCTATCTCGGGCTTCTGATCTTTCTTGCACGTCACCACAAATGGCTGTAGAACTAGAATCCGACTCTCTCTTATTAATGGAAGACATAGTTGACAGTGCGGTGAATGTTGTGCAAGATTCAACCCAAGAGACGCCTGTTGCAGACCTCATGATAGTTGAAGACTTTTTTAAGACTTGCAAAAATGAGTTCACAATTCTTCGCTGTCTCATAACAAAGGCTACCACTCACAAAAAGATCATAAGATTATTGCAAGAATTTAGTTCTCTGCAAAGCACAATTAATGATTTTAAAAATAAAAAGTTCGAGCTAACTCTTTCAGAAGATATTAACGGGTGCTTGGCTACATTTTTGATCCATGCTGATGATTGTCTTCAAAACGTTCAACAATCTCTTTTAAAAATAGTCGATTCACAATCAGAGCTTTTGATTGAAGCACCTTTAGCCAAGTTCGAGAATTCGGCCAAAGTACTAAAAGCAGCAAAACTGAACAAACATGACAAACAAATCACGGAAACTGTTAACAAATTTGTTGAAATATTAGAAACCGCTAAACCTTCTTTACAAAATGTACAAGCTGAAATTTTGGAAGAAATAAAGAGCACTAAAGCAAATGTTGTTGAATGCAGTACGTTGGCAAATATGATTGAGGAGTTTGCTACGTTTGTTGAACAGGAAAAATTGCTGAGTAAAGGTTCAAATGCAACAAATATTTTAGAAAAAGTTTCATCTTGTATTGAAAAACATCAAGACTATAAAGACGCAAGTGGAACTGGCAAAACATTAATTCTTCTTAAATGCCTATCTGATTGCACTGATGTGCTGCAAGAGAACCTTCTTGAAGTAAAAGTTCCTAAACCAAGGATAGAAGAAGGTCCTTTAAAAGCGGTTCTTACAGAAATGCTGGAACCTTTACAAGCATTGCACAAACAATTAACTGCTGTTCAAGAACAGGTTCTCAGTGGCAACGACGACGAATCCATATCCATCGATATTACGACCACAGAATCTCTTGTCCAAACGATGACTGAAAAACACAAAGAAATTATTGAAAGAATCGAAGCAGAGGAAGCTATTGCAAACGAAGAAATATCTTTGATATTAGAAGTTGATAAAGAAATACATTCAATACAAGACAGCTTGCGATCCATTGATAGCGTGCAAGCTGCTCAAATGGTGAAAGAAATTGCTAAACCTGTGCAAGACATTGAGAAATCACTTTGTAATATATTATCGTCCGAGCAAGTCACCGCGTTTACTGAAGATAAGCTTCCTAAAGGTACGTACCAAATAACATTTTTACACTACCTATCTAAGTTCCTAAAATATTATTCTTTATTACGAGTATTTATGCTGCAGCTTTAAAGTGAGAATGAGGACTGACTTCATCTTAAAAAAAGACTAAAGCCAAGCTAAACGAATATTTTAATGTGCTCGTAGCTTATTCTTTATTGTTCTGAAATATTCACAATTTTTATTGCATTTAAGAGAAATTTTGAATACGATTCATGTAGAAAATACATTACATTAGCGCTTAATGATTTTATTTAATTTGCATATCAAACAGTCATAATGACATACTTGTCTTTGAACTTATTGACTGAATGTTTTTTTTATAGATCTCAATTCAAATATTGATTCTTTGGAAAGCGCAATAGACCGTTTCGTAAAAATACAAGTTGATTTATTGGTCTCATCAGGTATATTATGTGACAATGAATTAAGCGAATGTTTACAATTAGCAACTGAACTAAAAGATTTGTTGGCTCTGCATCCCAAAAAAATAAACTCTCCAAAAGTAACGGTAATCAAGAACAAAAATATGACATCATTAAAAAATATTTTATCAAAATTCGATTGGAAAGGTACTGACATATTCGAAGGAAAAAGTCAAGTAGACATCGAAAATTTACAATTCGTTTTTCTAACTACCTATCAACTTTTGGCAGAGTTAGACAAAGTTGAAACTGTGGAAAGCGTAGAAGTTAAAGAAGGTAAAGTTGAAGTGGATGTCAATAATCTGTTTCATCATGGAAATTAATAAAAGCTTTGTAAAATGCATATTTTTCATTGAAATTAATGATTTAACATTTAGTTAATTAAAGTTTACGCCGAGTTCAACAATTATTATGAAATGCTAAAAGTACTACGCGTCGTGTTAACGTTTATGTCGTTGTTTTATTATATTTATTGTATTCTTTAATGAACATATCATGACAATGGTTTAAAATAAACATTTTTTTGCAGAAAAAGCTGAACAGTTGGTTCAGCATATTGACCAATATATCGAACTTATAGAAATTGTTGAAGAAATATCTGCTGTTATAAAGATTGAAGATATCAACGAAACTATGGAAATCGCAAAGGAGTTGCGTGAATGTTTTGAAACAATGACTAGAGAAGAAACCAGCCCTGAAAAAGCAACAGAAATCAGAGAAAATCAAGTCAGACTAGCACAGAAACTTCAAACAGCATTGTCTGCTTTGCAAGTCCAAGTTTTGGATAGCGCACAAGAACTTGCTCCAGCTCTCAGTCCACGTGTGCTGCAACGAATTGCGAGAGTCACTGCCCAACTGCAAGCTGATTTAGTAGCGGTGACTGGAATCCAAGTAGCTTTGCAAGCTCCTCTTGAACCTCTTGAAGGTACCGAAGCAGCGTCAGCCATTGAATCACTAGATAAGCAAACTGTCAGTATAACCACATCAGAGTTAGCTGCTGCAACTTTAGAATCAAAACCTGCTATCTTGGAACAATTAGGCGACGTTGATGTATCAACATCTATTGAGCAGGCTATTGCTGTAGAGCAAATGTCAGAGAGTACAATCACAGCAGAATCTACAAACGTCGTCACATCAGAAACCGTTGTACCTATAAGCTCAGAATTATTAGAAGAATCTGCTTCTATCGCACCTCAAGAAGTTATTGGAGTCGAAGGAAGTGAAAATGTAATAATGGAGCAAACGGGTGCAGTACCAATCGAACCATTAAAAATGGAAGATTCTGAATTGACTAGTACTGATGTAGATCAATTACAAGAAGTTGCAACTACGAAAACATTGACAACTGAATCAGTTAGTGCCGTAGTTATTGAAGATTTCGGTCCTGTATTGTATGAAGCTGCTCCTGATGGCGAACAATTTACTTATAAAACTGCTGAGCTCCTTGAGGTTCCTAAAGCAACTATAGGTAAGTTAATAACATAACTTTTATTAATTATTATTTCTAATAATTTAACAACGTTGGTTGACGAATGTACCGAATATTAAAATGTTTGTAATGTTTCAGATATGTTAGTACTACATATAGACGAGTTTATGTCGGATGATATTACTGAAGTAATAAATATTTTATCCGACTACATAAACGCCGAGGCACTAAAGGAAACGATAAGTATAGTTAGAGAACTTAGGGAGAGCATCACTGCTTCTGAAGCGGAATTAAAAGCAGAGACTAGTGATGTTCTTAAAGAAGAGGTTGACTTACATCGAGCTCAGTTAGCACAAAAGCTCCACACAGCTCTGGCTGCTCTAGAAAATGTACCACTAGATACTTTAGCTGAAATGCCTTCTTCTAATAAGGAAGTCATCCAACGCATGACAGAAATTACTGAAAATTTGCGAGGTGATCTTACAGCAGTTACATCTCAACTTGAGGTAATAGAACAGGCCAAAACAATAAAAGAAGACGAAGTAGTTGCTAAAATTGCGCAAATAAAGGAGTCGGAGATAGAAGTCTCTAAAGCAACTGTCTCTACGCCTAAAATTAAAGCAGAAGAAAGTGAAATAGCTTCCGATCAAACAACTGAAGTAATTAAAGGTAATGTCGAAATTGAAACTCAAGCAGACGTTGCGGACTTTGCTCTGGAAGCTACTATAGAGCAACCTGGAATAGATATTCAGGCCGAAAAGGTTTTGCAATTTAAGGAAATACAGCCAATGCAAGTAGGTGTAGAAAAAGTAGCAGAGCCTATTTCTTTGGAAGAAGTGATTGAAGTTAGTGATATAAAGACTGGACAAGCTTCACAGAAAACTGAAGAACAATTGGTAGAGGCCATAACAGGTAACTATAATTATTCCCGTAGAGTTACCATATTTATTTATATATTTTAAGATTTTAATATGGAGGTGTAAGTACTTCTCTCTTAATGTCTTTGTTTCTGTTTTAGTTTTTTATTTTGATGAGTAAATCTGGTAGTAAAGGAGTGGTATGGACATCACGATATTAAAATTATGATGCCTAAATATATATTATATGTATATTCTTTACGCAAATTACACACATTGCATTTAAGTCCCCTTTAATATTTTATAGCTGCCAGAGTGTATTCTACTACATTACAACATAGAAATGTAAAATTTGTATGAACAGCGCCATTCTTCTTAATTTGCATCAATTCTCTGATTTTGATATTGAAATATCACAATCAGAATAAACTACAAACATTTAAACACCTGTTGTTCCAACGGTACAATACATTAAACTTACATATTTTCAGACACACTGTTACATAGCATCAGTGAGTTTTTATCTCACGACGTCATTCAAACCATTGATAAAATATCTGCAATCGCAGATACTGTTGATCTTAAACAGGCTGTCGTTCTTGCTCAAGAACTACAAGATACTATTGCTGTAGAAAAAGATAAAGAAGAAAAACATGATTTATGGAAGGAATCCCCTAAACGTGACCAAGCGCATATAGAACAAGATTTACTAATTGCTTTAACTTCTGTGCAATTATTTGCTAAAGATTCAGTTACGGAACTGTCTCCAATGATTGAAAGTAATGCACTGCAAAAAGTTGTCGAAACTGGTACACGGTTACAGGCAAAGCTCCAAGAGCCTATACAGAAAATTCTTGATGAAACGATGGCAGAAAATTTGACAATTAGTGAAGGTACTGAAAACAGTTTTAAACAGGAAAAGGAACCAGCAGCCAAAAAAGATGTTCTGAGTTTAGAAGGAGATAATATTGATGAAAATGATTTCGTAAAGGATGCAAGTGACTTAGATGAAACAATTGTTGATGGAAGTTTAGAGAATAATATGGCATGTACTATCGAACCGACTAATGTAGGTTCTTTACAAGAACAATTAACTAAACAAATTGGAATAGAACCCGTAGTTGGGAAAGAAACTCTTATACCAGAGGAACAGACAGAAGATCTAGTTCAAATGACATTAGCGGAACCATCAATAGAAAAAGTAATTTCTCCAGAATTGCAGGAACAAGTTACAAAAATATCACACGAAGAAGCAACTTTAAATAATAATAGCATCGAGGAGCAGAAAATTGCAATAAAATTAGATGAAGATGTTGTGTCTAAAGAAATTCAGACAATTAAAGTTTCAGAAATGGATGTCGTAGGAGTTTTGTTGACAGACGACTATACAAATACCAAAGATAGCAGTCCTATGACCACAACTTTAGTTGCTGATCAAATATCCAGAGAAAGAATAGCGACCAATGTTTTGGCTACTGAAGATTTTGAAAAATCTTCTGATCAGAATATAAGTGATGCTACAAAGGAAGCAGAGCAGGTAATTAAGCGTATTAATGAAGTTTCTGAACAGCCCGTACCGATTTCAGGTATTGAAACTATACCCTTAAAGCTAGAGTTGGAAGAAGAGCCCTTAAGCGAACTGAAATCATTGACTGACGTGGAGGTATCCAAAGAAAATACCGAAGAAGAAAATCTTATAATTGCTGATGAAGCTGTAGCTAAAATTTCGCTTTCTCTGGAACAAGAGAAACCAATTACTGCCTTAGTAAACGAGACGATTGTGACACCTGTTGAAAGTGTCAAAGAAATGGAACAGGATTTGTTTAAAACCATACAAGCAATTATTACAGATGAAAACACTAATCAAGCAGCTGAAGAAACTGCAAATATTTCAATTGTTACTGCTGAAAAAATAATTGAGCAAGCAAAAGAAAAGAGCATTGAAGATGAATTACAATTCAAAAGGAACTTAATAACTAGTATAGATGCATATGAAAACACAAATGTGATAGAATCCCCAGAACTACCCGTAGTAACTAATGAAGAGCAAACCATTAATATTTTGCAATCAGTCGGGATTGATACAGAGAATTTATTTAAATTACCGTTACACTCTCAACCCGCTGAAAGCCAGATAAAAATAGAAAATATCGATTCTGAAAAAATAAAACCCACAATACAACAACAAAGTGCTCAGGATGATGTTAGTCCTCAAAAGACTGCACTAATAGAAAGCGTGTATGCTTCCTCAACTATTGTAACTAAAGACTTAGAAGAAAAAGTACATGAAGTTTCAGCTGCTGAGGAAACTATGTCTGAAATTGTATTAGCAGAATTAAAACAATTACAACCAGTAGATACTATCAGAGAAGTTGTAAATATTTCTGTAACTCCTGCATTAGACAGTATCTTAGCACTAGGGCAGGTTGCAGCTCATATTGATACATCTGCACAAAACATTCAAAATACTGAAGTAGTTGAACATTTAGTTGACATAATTGCACCAAATGGCGAGTCTGCTGTAAAACCAGAAACTTTGAAACAAATATATTCACTGGATCAAGTTGAATCTTTCGTTGATCCATCTTTAGAAAATGTTTCTGAGTCTGACCCAGTTGTTACAGCAGAACCTCTACAGTTAAAAGATGAAATTTGCACAGTAGATCAGGTTAAATCCTTAATTATTGCTGATGCTGAAACGGGAAAAGCTAAACTTGTAAGTGACGTTATTACTGAAAATGTAAAAAATACTGAAAAACCGATTGAGTTTGTTAGTAATATTCAAGAATCAAAACAAGAAGATATACCAGATGAGATTGCACCTTTAGTTAATGCTTCTACACAAATTGTTGCTGAAACTGCAATAATAGAACATACTCCTACCACTAGCGCAGAGAATATGGAAGTTCTAAAGGCTGAATCTGAAAAACAAGTAATAGAAGAGCAAAAAGATACAATTTATGCAGACACAGCTTTAATTAAGATGTCTATGCAAAATATTTCTAAAACAGACGTAGTTGAATATTTAAGTGACGTCGCTCCTTCTTCTGTTGACAATACTGAAAAAGTTTTTGTGTGTAGTAGCAAGAATCAAGAAAAAACAGAACAAAAAGAAATTCTAGATCAGGTAGTAGGTTCAATGAACACACATACAGAAAATGTAGAAACTGATTCAATCGAATATTCAGGTGACGTTTTTTGTTCTGCTATAGAAAATAACAAAGTGCTTATTAAGTCTGTTAGCGACAATAATCAAGACTTGTTAGAACAAAACGAAAGCATTGAAAAACTAGATCAGGTCGCAGCTTTGACTGATGCAGCTGTACCAATTATTGCTGAAACTGGCAGAGTTGAGCAAGTTAGTAATGTCACAGTTACTTGTGTTGAAAGTACCAAAGATGTCCTACAGACTGGTAGTAATAATCAACAAACATTAGAAGAAATCGGAGAAAAATCGATAATTTTAACAGAACCAAGTGTGTTTGATCCTAGTTTGGGCAAGAATATACAAGAGCCTCAATTGCTCAAAAATATAGACAATACGTTAGTAGACACTAATCTTATTAATGCTCAAGTTGTAATCGAACCGAGTGACGTTTTCGTTACTGATACAGAAACTCAAGTTACCGATAGAGGTCAAGCTTGTGATGAGCCTTTAGTAAGTATAAATGTTGCTGATAAGATACTAGCAGTTACTGATAAACTCGAGGAACCAGTAACTGAGGAGCCAAATCTAGCCATGGAAGATATCATACAATTAGAACTTGGAACACAAAGCGAACAGACACAAGATTTGGCGCAATTATCTCTTTCCGAAATCACTGAGAGGACTGAAATGACTTCGCATCTTTTGGATGATAATGATAAAATGGAAACTATCACTAAAGCTGCTATTATTGACGCTTCTTGCAGTATATTAGATACATTGGAAAGAAAAAAGATAGAAGATACTCTTCCTCAAACAGAGAAAATGACAAGCTCTCAACTCGGTAATAATAAAATATTATGATGCTTTTAACATTTGACTCTGTAGAAAGCTTTGTAGTTAGTTTACTGATGAATAGCTGCACAGGAGGGATTTTACTATTTAACTAAATTAAACCGTTGGTCTTTGCCAATCAAAAATAAAGTTTACTTTAAATATTAGTGAGTCAGTTTACACAACCTGTTTACTACTGTTTAGTATCAGAAAATAAAATATGAAATTGTGTAATATTTTAATACATAGCACATACATTGCTCTGAACCAAAGCATGCAACTTAATCACTTGTGTTCTGGAGCCAATTAAGGTACACACCAGAAACACCAGACCCATAATCATGTGTAAAATTGGATTTTATATCAGTCCCTCCGGGGCCGAACCCCGGGATCTCAGAGTTAGCTACACCGCACTTGGGCGGCATTTTTTTCTACAAAAGTTACATGGATCAAAAGCACCATAACGTAAAATAGTAATTATTATCATAATAACCTCTCTGTGCAGTTACTTTTTGATGTTTCTGTTTCTAGTAGTTTCACAAGCTTTTCTTTACTTAAGGTAGGAAATCGTAATAATAAAATAATCAAAATGTATAAATAAGGTAACAAAACATTTGTAAAAAATGAATTCAAAAGATAAAAAAACTGTAATTTATAATTGTTTTGATATAAATGTCGACTTAGTTTAATAAAATCATTAAATTAATATAATAATGACGGGCTGAAATGGACTCTTAGATGCTATAACATCCGCTCGTTTACATACTCACTCATGCATTTAAAATAGTTTTAAAAAAGCACATCATTACACAAAGAAGAAATGCTTTCATAGGCATAAATTCAACATAACCCATTTCTTTCAAGCAACTACGCAAATACATTCATAACAACACGCACACAAACACATTAATATGTAGCTGCTTTTAAATTGTAAAATAATTAAGTTTCACGTAATAACTGATATGTTTTGCTTACAGCTGAAGCAGGTCTGTTTGAACATATACAGGAGTTCACATCAGATAAAATATCTAATCTGATCGAGGAAATCGCACTTTTAACTAATTCTGACGAACTTAAAGAGTCTGTAGAACTGGCCAAAGCATTGAAGGAAAGTATTGAATTTCCCGTGACAGAGGAAACTAGTTTAATGGAAGAAACAAAAGCCGAACAAGTTCAATTAGTGCAGAAGTTGCAGCACTCCTTGTCAACGCTACATGCTAAAGCTCTAGAGAGCGCAGAAGAAATAGCACCAGCTGTGGAACCTGACGCTTTACAACGAGTGTCAGAGATTATCACGTATTTGCAAGACGACTTGAACACTGCTATGGTTTCTGGTTTACCAACAGTTCACAAGGCAGCTGAGATAGGTATACTGTTTTGGTTAACTATTAAAGAAGTTCTAAATCGATGTAATTATTAATATGCGAAATTGTTTTGGACGCACCCAAAAAATATACCCATTTTATAAATTATCTAACATTGCCTTATATTTACAGTTCAATCACCAGCCGAAGAAAACTCAATGAAACAATTAGAGGAGTTACTCCAAAAGGTAACAGATAAAATAAATCTTCCAACAGACAGAGACACTGACGACACGGAAGACTTAAAAGACACACTTGATGAAGTTCAGACAGTTATAATCAAACTCAAGCGGGATTATGACGGAGCCATGAATGATACTCTCAATGAAACTCTTGAGGACTTAGAGTGCAGTGTGAGAAGTGTACAGCTCCAGATTAATGAAGACAGCCCACCAGAACTGCTTAAAGAAGCCTGTGCTACATTGCAATTACTGGTGAACAATATGAACGAAACGCAAGAAGTGAGAGATGCGGAAACTATTACTGTACAAGTTCCAAACGAAAATATCTTAGAGAATTGTTCAGCTGAAACAGAAAGTACTGTTACGTTACTGGAAGAAGCTTCCAAAATCAGCGTCACTGATAGTAACCTGGCTGGTATAGTATCGAGTCTAAATAGCATTAGAAATACTGTTAAATTTCTTAAATTAAGTTTTGAAGGCAACGCTGATGCTTTAATAGAACATGGAGTTGATGTCGTACACAACTTAGACCAATTAGAAGATAAAGTATTCTCACTTGAAAAAGATTTGTTAGAAGCAAACCTTACCACAGAAATGAGGGATACAATTCTTACAGCAGTCCATTCCGTATATGGCAGTATTTCTAACATGCGTGGTACAATTTCAAGTATTCAAAAAAGGTACATGTTTGAGCACTATGGCAATCCTTCCGAAACCCTTCTACGTTCTATCAAAAATATAAATGTCATTTTAGAAATTGATAGTTCAGAAAAACAAGCGTGGAAGAAGTTTTCCAAATCTTTGCGTAAGGTTTTAAATCATTTTGAAGATATAAAATTCTATATTAACCTTGATAAAACTGCAAGGTTGCCCAGCGACGCTGCATTTACTAAGATAATACTTGAAGAACTTAAGTCCAATATTTGTGAAGTAATGATACCACAAGCTTCGTTATTAGGTGAAGAAGCTACTACAAAAATAAATATTCTTTTAGATTGTGTAAACAGAAACCTTACTAATATCGAGTCAAAGTTAACGTTGGAAGTTAAGGAGAAAATTCCTATATTTAAAGATCTTGCAGCACAAATATTAGACGTAACAGACTTTTTAAAAATAGAGAAGGGTAAAATGATCGAAAAACTGAACAAAGTAAGTGACTTACAAGAAAAAGTGATATTAGAATCTTTAGAGCTTACTGAATCATCTATCCAAATCGCGGCCCAGGATGAACCGCGAGAAACAGATTTAAATGAAGAAGTTAAAGACTTACAAATAAACGATGAAACAACAGATAAAATTGCTCAACAAGTCCAGGAAATGTCTTTAGAGGTACCAAGCACAAGCCAAGACTCACAAAAAGAAACTGTTACCAAGAAAAAGAAGCCAACTAAACAGGTCTGCATTCAGGAATCTGAAACAGATGATGAGACCCAAATTGAACAAATTGCTTCGGAGTTAGTGGCGGAGATAGCTACAAAAGCAGTTGCTGTAGTTCAAAACTTGAAGGATGCTGGTTATCTAGAGGTCGCTGGAAGTGCTTCTGAAGAAGCTGAAGAATTACCTCTCTCAACGACTGAAGATGAAGAAGCTTTAGCCGCCTTACAATCCACTGATGATGCAGTAAAAGTTGAAGCTTCTGAAGTGTTAGGTATAACTGAAACAGTTCAAATAGTTGAAGAAAAAGTAGAAATTGAAACCAATCAAGAACTACTTGAACAAAACGTTGCAAGTTCTGAAGAACAAACACTCGAACATACTGCAGATACTATTATTGTAGAAGATGAACAAGCAGTTTCAGCGACAGTATCACAATCTGTTGAATCTTCGGAAAAAATAAAAACTGATGAACATGATAAACTTAAAAAATCTGTTGATGAACAAAATCAACGTGAGGCTCCAATAGAAACTGAAAATAAAGCAATAAAAGAGGTTCAACCAAAACCTTCTACTAGTGCTTCCACTTCTGGAATAAGCAAAGATATTTCTCAAGAAAAGGAAGATGAGGAAAAAGGGGAACCAGAAGATGAACAAGAAAGCGACTCAGAAACTAAACAAGAAGAAAAAACAAACGAGCCGCAAATCCCCGAAGAATCTAAAGATTCTCATGTATTAACATCGAATATAGTCCAAGAAGTTGAATCAGAATCAAACCAAGAAGAAATAAAACTTGAAGGCCAGGCAACACAACTGGAGGAAATAATTACTAACATCGAAGCGCAATCCGAAGCACCCAAATCAGAAATTCCTAAAGTAGAAAGTCTGGAAGATAAAAGCGAAATATTACAAGTCTCCGAAACTGCAGATGCAGCTATCATCAACGACCAGATTGCAGAAGATAGAAAGATCGAAGTTGATACACAGGCAATAAAAGTAGATGAGCAGCAGATAAAAGAGGATACAGATACGTCAGTGATGACTCAAGAGACAGATAAAGAAGTTTTAGATGAAGCCAGTACTACTTTGAAGGTGGATGAAGTAACCGAAATACCCAAAAAAGAAGAAAGTCTTTCGTTAGAGAAGAAAGCGGCTGAAGACCAATCGCAAGAATCCACAACCTTAGATAAAGTAAGAGCAATACAGGAGGCAGATGAAAAAGAAATTGACAAAGTGAGTGATGAGGCAGAGGTTGCTGAAATTGCAGAGAAGAAGAAGACAAGTGATAAGAAACAACAGGAAAAGGCAAAGGAACCAGCAACTGCCGAATCCATAGAATCGTTTAACAAAGAAAAATCTAAATCTGAGATTCAAAAAGAAAAAGATAATGAACAACATCAAGAAGAAACAGAGCAGGTAGAAGATATATCAGAAATAGAGAAAAAAATTGAACAACCAGACCAGGAAACTGAAGATCAAAAAACAACAGAGAAATCAGAGCAAGCTCTACAATCACAAAAAGATGAGAAAGAAAATGATAAACTAGAAGAAAGTGAATGTCTAAAGGAAGCAATGGTTACAAAAATACATGAAATTGAACCAAAAACGCAAGAAAAAGAAACTCAACTTTTGAAGAAATCAGAGGAGAGAGAGCAAAATTTTGGAGAGGCACAGAAAACACATTTAGAATTCGACGGGACAGTAGCAATTGAAAAACAACAACAAGGGGCAGTTGAAATTAAACAAGAAGTTGAAGATACTAACATGGAACATATTCAAAAACAGAAGGAAGAAGAACTTCAACAAGATAAGGACGAGGAACAAATACGTGAAAAAGAAAAACTAAAAGATGAAAAGAAACGGAAGAAAGATGAAAAACAAAAACAAGAGAAGGAATCTAGTGCTAAGAAAGACAAGGACGAGGCTGATACACGCGAGAAAGAACAATTAAAATCTGAATTAGCACAACAGGGAAAATCAGTCACACAGGAGGAGAAACCTCAAAATGAAAATGATTCGAGAGCAGAAAGTAAAACAGAACAATTGGATGCTAAAACTCAACGAAAAGAGGAGGAAGATTTATCATCTGAAGAAAAGCGACAAGAAGTAGAATTGAAACAGGCCGAAGACGACAAATCTAATAAAGACAAAAAAGAAATAGAAGAGCGAGAAATAGAATTGAAAGCCGATAATATGCAAATGAAAGAAGAAAAAATGAAAGCAGAGTATGAGGCCAACACTAAACAAGAAAAAGATAAAACTGACAAAATCAAAAAAGTAGAGGAAGTCCAAGAACCCATTAAAGACCAAAGCAAACAAGACGCAGAAACTAAAGCTCAGAAAACAGAGACCAAAGTGGGTCATGAAATAAAAATGGAATCTGTTGAGAAACTTAAGATTGAGGCACAACAAGAAGTTAAACAAACAAAAGAAGAAGCTGGTAAACCGGATAAAGAAAAGTTAGCTGAAAAGAATGAAATAGAGCAAGAAAAACAAAAAGAGGCTGAAGATAAAGTCCAAGCAGAGCAAGTTGAAAGAGAGGAATTAAAGTCTGAAAAGAAATGGCATGAAGAGCAACAGCTAAAAGAAGAGGCAGAAGCAAAATCAATTACTGAAAAAGAACAACCCGCACAAGAAGCTGAAGAAAAGGCTGAAAAAGTGAAAGAAAAACGCAAACAAGAGACAAATGCTGAAAAGAAAATTATGGCAGAAGAAAAGATAAAAGAAGACAAAGCCAAAGAAGAGGTTGAAAAACAGGAAAAAGAAAAAAATGTTGCTGAGAACAAACAGAAGCAAAAAGATCAAAAACAAGCAGAGGAAACCAAAGCCCAAATTGATAAGGAGCAAGAAGAGCTAGAAACATTGGCGACTGAAAAATGGCAGCAAGAAGAGGAAGCGGAAAAACTTGAAAAAGAAGAATTGGAAGCTGAAAAGAAACAAAAAGAATCAATTCAAGCAGAAGACGCCAATGCTCAAAACGAAAGAGAACTAGCTGCTATGGAAAAGTTTGAGGCTGAAAAGAAACAGAAAGAAGAAACGCAAGTGAGACAAGAAGCGGAAGCGAAAGCACAAAAAGAGAAAGAAGAATTAGAGCAACTAGAAAGAGAAAAAATAAAAGAAGAGAAGAAACGCAAGAAAGATAAAAAGCTCGCACAAGAAGCCAAAGCAAAAGCAGAAAAAGAGGAAGAGGAAAAACGTCAGCAGGAAAAGTTAGATGCTGAAAATAAACAAAAAGAAAGACAAATGGAGGAAGACAAGGCTCAAAAAGAAAAAGCAGAGGAGGTTGAAAAAGAAAAGTTAGAAGCCGCAAAACGTAAAGAAGAAGAAAATTTGATAAAGGAAAATAAAGACAAACAAGCCAAAGAAGAAGCCGGCAAACGTGAGAAAGAGGCTAAAGAGAAACAAGAGGTGGAGGAAAAACTAAAACAAGAGGCAGAAGAAAAAGCTAAGAAAGAGAAAGAAGAAGTGGAAAACAAAAAATTGAAAGCCGAAAAGAAACGTCAAGAAGAAGCAAGAATAAAAGAAGAAGCGGAAAAACCGGCACTAGAGGCTAAAGAACTAGAAGAAGCTAAAGCTAAAAAAGAGAAAGCTGAAAAACGTAAACAAGAAGAACTGGAAGCTGAACAAAAACGCGTTACACAAGAAGAAGAGGCTAGAGCCAAAAAAGAAAAAGAAGAAACTGAAGAACGCGAAAAAGAGAAACAGAAAGCTGAAGAGAAGCGAAAGATAGAAGCTAAAGAGAAACAAGAGGAGTTGGAAAAACTAAAACAAGAGGCGGAAGAAAAAGCTAAGAAAGAGAAAGAAAAAGAGGAGAATGAAAAATTGAAAGCCGAAAAGAAACGTCAAGAAGAAACAAGAATAAAAGAAGAAGCAGAAAAAGCGGCACTTGAAGCTAAAGAACTAGAAGAAGCAAAAGTTAAAAATGAAGAAGCAGAAAAGCGTAAACGAGACGAACTGGAAGCTGAACAAAAACGGATCAAACGAGAGGAAGAGGCAAGAGCCAAAAAAGAAAAAGAAGAAGCTGAAGAACGTGACAAAGAGAAACTGAAAGCTGAAAAGAAACGAAAGCAAGAGGAAAAGCTGAAACAAGAACAAGCTAGAAAAGAGAAAGAAGAAGCAGAGAAACGTGAAAAGGAAAAGTTAGAAGTTGAAAAGAAACAAAAGGAACAAGAAGAACTAAAGCAAGCGGAGGAGGCTAAGGCCCGCAAAGAAAGAGAGCAAGCTGAAAGGGAAAAATTAGAGGCTGAGAAGAAACGTCAAGAGAAACTAAGATTAAAACAAGAGGCGGAAGATAAAGCACAAAAAGAAAGGGAAGAGGCAGAAGAACGCGAAATGGCAAAGTTGAAAGCAGAAAAGCAACAGAAAGAGGAAAAACAAAAACAAGACGAAGTTAAGGCCAGGGAAGAAAAGGAAGAAGCGGAAAAATGCGCTAAAGAAAAATTTGAAGCTAAGAAAAAACAAGACGAACAAGATAAACTAAAACAGCTGGAAGAAAGTAAAGCTCGGAAAGAAAAAGTGGAGGCTGAAGAGCGGGAGAAAGAGAAACTTAAATCCGAAAAGAAACGAAAACAGGAAGAAAAGCTTAAACAAGAAGAAGAAGCCAGAGCTAAACAAATAAAAGAAGAATCAGATAAACGAGAAAAAGAGGAATTGCAAGCTAAAAAGAAAAAAGAAGAACAAGATAAAATTAAAGAACAAGAGAAAGCTGATAAACTAAAAAAAGAAGAACTAGAAGCTGCAATAAAACGTAAAGAAGAAGAGCAAATCAAGCAAGAAAAGGAATCTAAAGATAGAAGAGAAAAAGATGAAGCTGAAAAACGAAACAAAGCGGAAAAAGAAGCTGAAAAGAAACGTAAAAAAGATGAAAAGCTAAAGCAAGAACAAAAAGAAGAAGCTAAAAAACGAGAAAGTGAAAAACTCTCAGCAGAAAAGAAGCTTCAGGAAGAAGAAAAACTAAAACGAGAGGAAGAGATTAAACTTAAGAAACAAAAGGAATCTGAAAAACTTGAACAGGAAAAAATGCAGGCTAAAAATCAACAATTGGAAAAGGAACGGCTTAAAGAAGAAAAGGCTAAAAAAGAGGCAGAAGAGGAAGAACGCAACAGAGAAGAAAAGGCCAAAGAAAAGAAAAGATTGTCTAAACAGAGAAAAGAAGAAGAAGAAGCTTTAAGAAAACAAGCTGAAGAAGCAGAATTATCGAGGAAAATAGCTTTAAAAAAAAGGAAAGATGAAGAGAAAGCGAGGCTAGCAAAGGAACAGGAAGAAGCCGACGCTCTTGAACAAAAACTTCGAGAAACTGAAAGAAGAATAAGAGAAGAGCGACGACGTGAAATAGAAAAAGATTTGAATGAAAACTATAAAAACAAAGTTACTACTGACACAGATAGCTCTGAAACACAGTTCAAGTATAAAAAAGAGGAAAATGGCTTTTCAACAAGCCATACAACGGATGAAGAAAATCACTACATCCGAGAATATCAGTACGAGCCATCAAGACAAAAACCTGATGAAAGAACTAAATTTGTGGACCACAACAACAGGGATTATACGATGGAATTCTCAAGACCATCTGGCTATAGAGAGAGGACTTTTGAACATGAAAAATTCACTGAAAGAGAATCTTTGGGAAGAAATGCAACGATTTATAAAGCCCAGACCATTATATTAGATTCACAACTACGGTCTTCTGTGCCACCACAGCTGGATAAAAGTGAAGGGGAAAGAAGAGCGCAGCGCTACGATAGAAGTGAGTCCGAAAAGCGATTTGAGCGTCACAAGTCCAAAGCTTTGAGTGAGGCTAGGAGTATGATTACCGAAAAACGTTCGGGCGTTTCTAGAGATTTACGGAGAAAACCTGTATTTTCGACTTATTTAACAGATAGAACCGCTGTTGAAGGATCCCGAGTCAAACTAACCTGCAGCGTTCTGTCATCAGCAGATCCTAAAATAACATGGTACAAGAATGGCGTGTTCCTAGACAACAAATTGAAGTATAAAACTAAGTTCATGGATGGATTAATAACTTTGGAAGTGTTGAATGCAGTTGTCAGTGACTCGGCAGAGTATACTTGTACTGTTGAGAATGAGAATGGATCGGTCAGCACGACAGCCAATCTGAAAGTGTACCCGAGCTTCGAAGCTTCGCCTATCCCTCCAACGTTTACAAGATCAATTCGCGGTAAGTACAAATATACGTTCATAATTATGTTCTCTTAATAATGATAAATACATGGTTAGCTAACTGCTTACAATGTATAAAATAACTAAAGCAATTTATAAAATAGGTGTGACTAACGGACTAGGAACTAAAAGAGGCTTATAACGCCAATAAGGTGAGGTGGTGAAGTTCAAGGTGAGGCGCGATGTGACTCATAGGTAAATCGCATTCTGGGATAAACCCTAACAAATCCGCTGGGTATTATAACTATGACTATACCCATTGAAGAGGTCAAACTAAGTCATCACTCCTGGATTACAATTTATAAACTAAATTTTAGTCAAAATTTTAACATTCCCTGTCAGTATATTTAAATAAGTCATAAATAGTATTTGAATCACCTCTCGAACGTTATTATCGCTGATGTATTAATACAGCATTGCATTGAATTCGCCTTAGATTAGGCACAATAGACGCATAGTTCTAGCTACAATAGATATTCTGATACAAGCTTTGTGGTGCGTGCCTACGAATGCGTCACGCGAACTGTTCCCGGACCTCAATACATAATAGCTTGTTAGTACTCGTAGTACTGAGAATATGGCGCTAATATCAAACAACTCATAAATAAATAACATAACTTTATGTAGGTATCCTGTAGATATTTTAATTTTTACTTTAGTCCATTAAGCTTGTTGCAAATAAAATAAAATACCGTTATCTATTATAAAGATATATTAAAACAGGGGTCTTTGCTATGGTTGTATCTTTAAAGAGCAAGAATAGCTGTAAAAGGATAATTGCTGTTGATCACCACGCTGAAGATTAGTTTATAATATTTCAATTATTATTAGTTGCCTTTACACTTACAATAAAACAACTGAAAAACGGTGTTGAAAGAAATCAAGTCCCTTATTCCACAATACAGGGCCAAGGCCAATACAAAGCTTTCAATCGAAGTCAATTTAAAATCCATTACTTAAAAATGAACCTTTTTACTATGGAGTCGACATCTATTTCTGTAAGTGTCAAGGTGAGAAAGGTTAAGGTTAAACATTACGAATGTGGGGAGGAAAACAGTTCGAACATGTACTAATAGATGGCGTTGATTAACTTATTTACGTATTTAGTTCCTTGCACATAATAATGTGTTGTAAAAAGTTTAAAAAGTTCGCAGTAATCTTGTAACTCAATTTTGGAACTGTTTGATTTGGTATTTTTAACTGTTTGACTAAAATTTCGTATGGTTGTTTAGTTTGGACGACAAGAGGTGGTTATTTGACGTCATTATAAAAAATCTATTAAATGTTTATTATATATTCGCCTTTGTATGGTAATGGTAGATAATGGGTCTTTGGTAGAGTCACACTTCACCGCTGCACAAAACCTGTTCGTGGTGTGTCATCGTAACTCATGAAAATTACAATACTACTTTTCTTTTCTTTGGAATTATTAGTTTTATGAAACAAAATGCTCATCAGCTCAGTATATACGGGGTCCGCTCAGCTCATGGCGGCACCGTTACTGGATGAAGCCACAGCTTTCGGCAGATAATTCCTTTATTGTTGATCCATTTATATATTTCTGTTTATACGAAGATATACAATTCATTTTCAATGTACTTAAATAATGCAAGCGCTTTCACAGGACAATCCAGCACAACACAACAAAATCGTTTCACCACTAAGTGGCGAAACGATTTTAAATACTACTACTTCAACTTTTCATAGCTCGAACTATCTCACTTACATTGCTCATATCATATCCTAAATTTCTCAGACACATACCACCTCGCTGAGAACGAGCTGGTCCTGGAGTGCCGCATCCGTGGCCAGCCGCTGCCGACCATCACGTGGTTGAAGGACGACAAGCCGGTGGCCGGCAACGAGCGCTTCCAGGCGTTCTACCTCGCGGATGGCGTCTGCAGGCTAGCCATCAGCTCGCCCACGCCGGACGACAGCGGGAAGTACACCTGCAAGGCCGAGAACTCCGTCTGGTCCGACCAAATCAATCATGTTGTCAGTTTTAGTGGTAAGTGCTGTATAATGTAGTACGAAGTCTGCATACATATTTAAAAAAGCTTATTTATTTGAATACAAATATTTCTCTTCGTAGAAAAATCCAGGAAATGAGATTTAAGTATTTAATAAAATTAAACGTTTATTACAGGAAAAGATAGGTGTCTCAGTCCAAACATCGCCACAAAGGAGAGGTCGCGTTTCAACCGACAAGCGCTGGAGTCCCGACGTCCGCACTTTACAAACGTCTTGAGTGACTACAAGGTGGCGCAGGGAGGCACCATCGGCCTCCAGGTGGAGATCCGCGGCTGCCCCACCAGGGTGGAGTGGCTGCGAGAAGGACGATCCGTCACCGAAGTCTACAATAACGCTAGGACATTCGTCGAACAAGGCCTTTACACTTTAGCACTTTCCGACGTTACGGAGAAGGAATCAGGGATGTACACTTGCCGGGCTTGGAGCACGCATGGCAATGTCGACATGAACGCGGCTATCACTGTCGTGCAACCGAACGAGCTGGACGGCAAACCTGCCATCATTGTTGGTAGACCTGAGAAAGACATTCTTATATCGGTTGGAGAAGACGTTAACATATCATTCAGAGTGCAAGGCGAACCGAAGCCCAAAGGTAAACTCTTGTTTTCGTTTTTAGTGAGAAAAGTTTGAACAGTTCTCCTCAGCTTTCAAATTGATATTTTAATGTCATTCTATTTGCATAATTATTGTATCGAAACACAGGAACATAGGAAAACTCCTGTTAAATGCAACAAATTTTTGGTAGCCCAAAAAGCACTATTTAATTGATGTATTTGTAAATATCACTACGTAACTGTCTTAAAACGTCTTAAGATGTGCTATATGAAAGTTCTTAAGTATCTCATAGTCATCATGAAGGGTTAAGTCAGCCTAATAGTTTAATGGTAATCTTCTTCCTGCAGTGGTGTTCATGAAAGGAATCCGCGACATAACGACGAGCCAGCGAGTGTGTAAGATGACGTCAGATGATTACGTCAAGTTTACACTAAAGAGGTCGGTAGTGTCGGACGCCGGGACCTACTGCATACTGGCGAGGAACGCTTACGGATGCGACCGCGCTTTTGTTACTGTTGTGGTAAGACACTATCATTGATTTAAAATCTAAGAACTATGTTAACTAGATAAGTAAGTTGATACTCATTGAGCTAATGTGTATACCGGCGAGCCATGTATTTTAGACGTGACTCAACATGGTATCGTTTGTTATACACCCATCATGTGTAACTTATACCCATTATATTTACTTATATTTAGGTTTAAAAGAAAACTCTTCGAGTCATAAACATAAATTACTCATTTAACGGTATGTTTTCCCTCATAAACAGGTCAGACAACGAGCTTCCTCTGAAAATCTAATCTCAGACTGGACGTACCCAATAGAGGATTCCTCTATCTCTATAGCTGAAAGGAAATATAAATGTAAGTACCTACATACATCATATAAATGGTCTTCATAGAATTAGAGATTGAATTTTAGTATTTCCTGATAAAATAAATTTCAATTTAGTTTTAGTCATGATTGACTTTATTAATTTAACATTAACTGATATACAACAAAAGCGAAGCGTTAAGAGACTTGTCAATAACAGGCGTTACTGTGATGTTCGCGACTCAGCAACAAATGCTTAGAGCATACCCACTATTTATATTTAACCCGACCTGCCAATTCTGGCCCGATCAATCTGAAATCAATTCAATAAGTCATCTGGCAGTCTCCTCTGGCATCACGTCAAGTATTCTGTAAGGTCAGTGCCGCATCGGTTCTCGTTATAGCCGTGCCGGAGCGCATCCCGGGCGAGCCGAGCGTCGTGGACGGAGGCAGCAACTGGGTGTCGCTCGCCTGGCCCAAGCCCGAGAGCCGCGACGCCGCGCCCGTGCTCGCCTACCGCGTCGACAGCTGGCTCAGCGGCAAGGACGGCGGCGCGCGCTGGCTCGAGCTCGGCATCACGCCGCTCAACTCCTTCGACGCGTTCAACCTCAAGCAAGGCGAGGAGTACCACTTCCGCGTCACGCCGCGCAACAGATACGGCTGGGGAGAGTCGGTGCAAACCTCCACGCCGATAGGCATCGGGCTCGCCGGTGATCGACCAGAGTTCGTGGAGATCTTGCCCGGCCAGCTAAAGGTGTTGGCTGGCGAAACGGCGAACTTAAGCTGCAGTGTGAAAGGCAAGCCGTTGCCTGAAGTGATTTGGATGAAGAATGGGCACGAGGTAGAGGAGGAGGGGCGGGTGTCGACCGCGTTCAACGGGCAGGACTGCTCGCTGACCATCCGCGACATCTGCGCCGAGGATGAAGCGCGCTACAGCTGCGAGGCCGCCAACGTGCACGGGCGCGCCTCCACGTACGCGCGGCTCGCCGTCGTCACCGACCGACTGGTGTGGGAGGCCGACGCCAAGCTCAAAAGGTGAGTCAACAACAGTGTCAACGACCTAGCTTTGTGTTTATTTATATATTATGTGCTTGCGAAATAACTACTCCCTTTCGGTTTCTATTGCGCTTGTGTTTCTTTCTAGTACTTTATTTTGCGCGTGGAATAAACATAGAGATTATTCAAATCCGGTCATCTTGTAATTTCAGCACCATGATTATTGGGGTTGTTTAATAATTGATGTATTTTCTTTGTTACTTTATAGGAGCTAATATACAGGGTGTCCGGTAAATAATCCGACAAACTGTGGTGGCTGATACCTTAGGTCAGGCCCTATCAAATGAAAGCAACATATGTTCGCCGAAAAGTTACAGGTTTCGAGTTACAATCGATTTTCGAAAATTTTAGAATTTTCTACCTTGCATCAGACTTTTCCATTTTCCTTGCTGATACATAGCTTTCGTAATACTTTTTGTGCATCAAATTAATCTTGAATAGTTACTCTATCCTTTGATAAGTCTCATATTTATCTAAAAGAAGAATATATTAGCGATAACGCCATTCGTTTTACAATTTTCACTTTCGGTTTTTCTTAATGCTCAACTTTGAACTGCAGTGGTGAAAAATAAATGTATGTAGGATTTTTGTACAACAATCTTAAAAACTTGCTTGAATATTGGTGATTTTGGGCAGGTACAATACTTGCATAATTTCTTTACAAAATTTGACAAAATAAGCTGCTGAAGTACACACGGGCCTATTTTTTGAAATATTTCTAATGTAAATCTGAGTAAAAATGATACGTAACTTAACGCTGATCGTCATTGTACAATTAAATGAGGTATTTTCTTCTCGCCATTAACTCTCTATGCCAGATTAAAACATGTTTTAGTGTAAAGTTACCTTAACCTTCAGTATTTTCTTACTAGATAAATCGATTTTATAACACCTTATTTTTCATGCAACAACACTGAAATAGCTAGTTTTAGACGCCCAATTCATCTGCACTTAACGGGTTCCGTATCATTGTAAAAGTTTAAACGAGCATTTTTTTTTAATATTTTCCAAATTGAAATTGACCACAATTATTTCGTGTCACTAGTTAATCGCTAGAAAAAAATAACTTATTTCACTGGACCATAACGATCCGCGTTAAGTTACGTCGCAATTTTTACTCAGATTTACATTAGTAATATTTCAAAAAATAGGCCCCGGTGTACTTCAGTAGCTTATTTTGTCAATTTTTGTAAAGAAACTATGCAAGTATTGTACCTGCCCAAAATCACCAATATTCAAGCAAGTTTTTAAGATTGTTGTACAAATATCCTACATACATTTATTTTTCACCACTGCAGTTCAAAGTTGAGCACTAAGAAAAACCGAAAGTGAAAATTGTAAAACAAATGGCGTTATCGCCAATATATTCTTCTTTTAGATAAATATGAGACTTATCAAAGGATAGAGTAACTATTCAAAATTAATTTGATGCGCAAAAAGTATTACGAAAGCTATGTATCAGCAAGAAAAATGGAAAAGTCTAATGCAAGGTAGAAAATTCTAAAATTTTCGAAAATCGATTGTAACTCGAAACCTGTAACTTTTCGGCGAACATATGTTGCGTTCATTTGATAGGGCCTGACGTAAGGTATCAGCCACCACAGTTTGTCGGATTATTTACCGGACACCCTGTAGATATAACAACACTGCATGACAGTTACAGTGCATAAAAACTGATACTTACAATACATCAAATAAGTTTTTGATAGCCTTATTTAGCTTGCACTGTTTGTTGTTTAAGCCATTATTAAGCACTTAGTTACAATTACGACAATTTAAGATAGAGTTATAGCCGGACCGGAAAAGTTAAAGCCAAGCGGTTTTACTTTCCGGCAAGCGCGCGCATGTTAGGTAACGCCTCCTTTGCTCCGACCAACCGGAGCGGTGACGAACTTTCTGGAATGATCCACTTAACTTTTATTACCGCGCATAGAATACACGTTATATTCAAACCCTTGCCTTTTAGGGGTAATGACAGTTTTCAACGAAACTAATGGTAGACAATGGATACAAAATTAAAAATGCTTGGTAGCTAAATTCAAATATACATAGTTGATACTTCATCAAAACTTTTACCCTTACGTAGTGTTAGTGCAAATATTCGTGCACTTAACTAAATAAGTGAATGTAGGCATGCCTGCATGAAATGCGATTACTATGCGGCTTTTTGTTTGAAATGTGACGTGATATGGATGGCGTTTAGCCTAAGATTTATGAAGATCTGTTCAAAACTGTGAAAGTAAAAAACTAATTTCAAAAATTTGTGCTGCTTGCTTAATTTTGCTTCGGATAAATAAACTGCATAGCTTAAAGGAATTAAATTTGAGCTAGCATTTTGAGCGAGTTGATCCTAAAATGGACCTACTAACGCCACCCACTCAGACGATTCAGACTCGGGCCCCTGTTTACATTGCCATTGGTTGAGGTAGAAAAAAACTTATTGTTTTGTTTCTAAACATAGCCAAGTTTTATATTTGTTTGCCAAGGTTCCGATCAAATTAAACTTGTTAGTGATGCGACCGTAGGCTTCAGTATGTAAAGGGTACATGTTTTGCATTCACCGTTTGACGCGTGATTATTAATAACAATATTTAAACAGTTATTGGATATAGTCCATTGTGTTAAACGAATCGTTGAATAACAGTCGCGGAACTTAGAATCAGTTATTTTAAGGAAGTGCTTGTTATAAGTGGATTGTGAAAAATGTAATAAAACAGAATATATTACATACTTAACGTATTGTGATTAATCTTAACATTCTACTAATATTATAAATGTGAAAGTTTGTGAGAATGGATGTGTGGATGTTTGTTACTCTTTCACGCAAAACTACTGAATGGATTTTAATGAAACTTAACAATAATGTAGCTGATACATCGGAATAACACATAAGCTATAATTTATAAAGATAGTGTATGTATTGTCATTCACGCGGGTGAAACCGCGGGGCACAGCTAGTATAAAATAAATTAAATAGAAAGTCTTTAGAGCTTTCATAATCATTCCTTTGTGAAAAATAATAAGTTGCGTGTAAATGTCAGCATCATAATGTAATAATAGTTGTCTACTATTTGAATGCCTTAGCAGAAGAACATAGTGGCCTACTACTATTATAATTATCTAAGGGCGCGTCACTAGTGCGTTCGCGGGGTGCTCGCGAGCTGTTCGTGTAATACTCGGTCGGTGCGCGTTCGTCGGATATTTACGCACACTTATAAGTATTCATATCTGTTTTACAAATAATAAATAATTTTATTTATTGCTCCGAAGTTATCGGAACAGCTAAGCGTTAATGAATTACACCCGTTATAGCGTTTTAAAAAAGTAACGTTTATCTATCTACGTAATGTGTTACAATTAAAAGAAACAAAAGCTGGCGGCGATTGGCGGGAAACATTGTACGCCCGCCTTTGTGTCCACCCACCGATTAACATAACGAGCGATACTTGTGGGGCAAACAAATTACTACAAGCCATTGCTTAGGACAACTTGTTACGCAGTTCGAAACGTGACAGACAGTTGAATAGCTAGTGATCGACTAGACTTAGAGTTCAACTCTGTCCTTAAGTATCTGCTACTCACACTGTTTAGTGTTTACAGTAAAAGTATTTTTGAAATTGGGATAAGTTTTTTATTCATCTAAAGTGAGAGTGGTGAAAAATGTTTAAAATGTTTTTTTAACTTAGTGTGAAACTTTCGCTAATTAAAGTATTTGCTACTTACACTGTTTACAGTATACTGAAGAATTGATTGAAATTAAATAAGGTTTTTATTAATTTAAAAGTGGAAGTGGTGAAAACTGTTTCAAATGAAAACTATTTTGACTTATAGTTAAACTCTGTCGTTTTGTTATTTTGTATTTGCTACTTACACTTAACAGTATAGTAAACTATTGTTAAAAATTGAATAAGGCTTTTATTATCCTAAAGTTGAATTGGTAACAAATGTTTCAGAGGAAACCTTTTTTGAACTTGGAGTTAAACTCTTTCGTTACTTTAAGTTTAAACTGTTTACTGTATACTTTTTAACGTGGACTTTAAACATTTTAGTTATGGTATCTGCTACTTACGGGGTGTACTGTGTATTTAAGTGTTGTTTGAAAATTAAATAAGGTTTTTATCAATCAAAACTTGACAAAACCAAATTTAATAAAAACTTTTTGTGCATGACCAGGGAGCGATCTCAAGACGCGGAGGGCGAGTACCCGCCGCAGTTCACGATGCGTCTGCGCGACCGGCGCGTGCAGGCCACGTACCCCGTGCGGCTCACGTGCCAGGTCGTCGGCAACCCGCCGCCCACGCTCACCTGGTTCAAGGACGGAGACACGCTCGTCTTTGACAGTGAGTACACGCCTTAGCAAAGTTGGTGTGGAGAAACGTCGGGCAAGTTACGGTACATTGCCATTGAAGATTGATGTTCTATAATGAAGTAGTTGCATCCTGGATTGTACTGAAACTTGAACGTAATATCTGGCATCGTGTAAATCAGTCTGTATTTTATGCATAGTCATTTTAAATAAGGATTCACTTTACACCCAGTCATGCAAGTATTTGTTAATTCAAGTGGGAATTTCGGGGTAAATACTTTGATGGGGAGTGACACAAAGTGGACAATAAGTGTTAATTGTAAAAACACAATTTTTGTTAGCCCAAAAAATATCGTTCAGTTTTGTCTCTTTTACTGTTGCAAAAATGTAACCAAACGCATAAAGATTGCCGTAGTGGAACAGAAATAACGTAACGTACCGGTTGTGACGCAGGTCGCCGCGCGAAGTACCAGGACGAGCACTTCCACACGCTGGAGATCGCGCCGACCACGCTGGACGACGGCGGCGTGTACGAGGCCATGGCGCGCAACAGCAGCGGCGCCGTCAGCTGCCGCTGCAGCCTCGTCGTCGACAAGGGCATCCGCGCGTACGTCGCGCCCGAGTTCTGCTGCGGACTCGAGCCCTTGTATAGGCTGGCTGAAGGTTGGTCAACTCTTCTTACTAAAAATATTATTAAAACATCGAGACACTGTTTTAATAAGATTTTTTGTCGTGTTTGTGGTATCTTTCGGTGTTTTTTAATTCTAGAACACAAGTGTTCTAGCTTCTTACTTAGGTTCAGAACAATGTATGTGATGTTGTCCACATTAAGTCACTTTAGTCAGTAACTTTGGGCACTCCAGCAGGTCGTGCGGGGGTAGTAGCAGTAATCTAAAACAATTAATTTCAAATTGATTATTGAGACCCTCATTGACCTTTTAATACGCCCCAGGTGACGAGCTCCGCATCTCAGCGGTGGTGGAAGCGTACCCATCGGTGGGTGTGACGTGGTACCGCGACGGCGTGCGGCTGCGGCCGAGCCGGCGCGCCATCATGACGCTCGACCGCGACGGTCAGATCGAGCTCGCGCTGGCCGCCGTCACCGCGCGCGACGCCGGCGTCTACACCTGCACCGCCTCCAACGAGGTCGGCAGGGCCTCCACCTCCGGGAAGGTCGAGGTTATAGAAGGAGACCAGCCCAGAGAGAAGAGGAGTGCTCCCGTTGTGATCAATGCGCCTGATGAGCCGTGAGTATTGTCTTATTGTATTGTGTAGGAATGTACTGAAGTATCGAGATTGCACGCTCAAAAACACTTTCTCATTTTAGTCGTAATTTTCAATCATCTCAAAATAAAAGCCTTTTGCAGAGTCCAACTTAACTACGACAAAAAATCAAAAATAGGAAAAGCACTACTTTCACCTAAATATTCCTTTCCAAACGTGTAAATATATCGTTGTATTTTGGCAGGTACTCCCGCGAGCCGATGTTCGTGCGCAAGCCGCGATCGAGTGAGGCGCGCGAGGGCGACACCGTCATCATCGCCTGCGAGGTCATCGGCGACCCCAAGCCTGACGTCTACTGGCTCAGAGACTTCCTCAAGGTAACAAATAAACAAACTTAAACGTCCTTCGAACTTTGATACTATTCAAAACGATTTAAAATTCGTCTTTATTGGACATTTATCGCCAACGAGGAATTTAAATGTTGAAGTTTTTATGTATGTGGTGGTAAAACAATACAAATTAAGATTTAAAGAAAAACATTATATAAGTTTTTGAGTGCCTGATTTATTTCTGATTCGAATACTTACTACTATAACATTAATGTTAAAGAATGTAAGCAATACATCTGTTTCATTTAGTATCTCACGCCGCGCCGCAGGTATCATTCCACTCGCATCCCATTACAAACAATAATTTAAATATAATCGAAATACTATCATAAAAAGAAAACTTTGTTATATTTTTTACCAACAAGCTAATTATGATATTTGATTGATGACTTTACCCGTTTCACATTTATTTTACCTGTTACCTGTTTTCCGTGGGCTTTTCCATGGGCACTTCCGTGGGTACGTCGATAGATGTCGCTGCTCTTTGACACTCGATTCCTGAATCGCAATGTTCTCGATTCCCGGCGCTCGGCAGGTCGCTGTAGCGCGCGTACTGGACGGCACTCCCTCGGCGTCAATCAGGCCGATCGGAGGTCCTAATTGACGTTGGGGCAGGCTCCGGCTTCGGATTTATCCGAGGCTGGGGCAATAACACTATGTCTGCGCCGCGGTGCCGTACCGCCCGCTAGTAACTGTAACTTTATCATCTCTATGAATATTTTTATTGTTTATTTATATGATTTTATCCATATAATCATATATTTTTTTTTTGTTTATTGAAATAGTCGGTTTTGATAAATAAAGCAAATTAATTATAGAAAATTCTCAAATAGTCATAATGATTAGAATAATAATAAATTCAGAAAGAAACTAAATATTCGCCAAAAAGAAGTTCCAACATCGATTAAATATTATTTAGTAAAAAAATAGATTATTTTAAAATACAATGAACATAATTAACACATTTACTATACCCTGAATCCTATCATTTTGTTTCAATATTCTAAACTTATATAAATTCGACCTAACAGACTCACAGCGTAAAACAACAAACGTCCTTAAATATATCTCTTTCGCTAGTTTCTACCTTAAAGTGAAAGAGACAACAGTAGAGTTAGCGGCGATACAAATCTGAGTTACAATTCAGTTCGGCCATAAAACTGGTACAAGAGGCGTCTGGCAGATTAGTGGGTATGTGTATAGTGGGTATGTGGGGATGTGTAACTAACATGACCAGCAGTTAACAGCTTCTGTAATAGACAGTGCTATGCCAAAAAATATAGAATAAAGCAACATTATTCAATATTAAAAGTACTATCGATATTTAATAAATTAGGTTTAGTTTAATTTCATACCAATAAGAGTCAGACGGGGGAGAATTTGGCCCAGCAATTTTATACAAAAGTGGTCACATGAAAAAAACGACGGGTTTCACTCTGGGAGTGCCGGCCGAAGTGAAACTTAAATATTAACGTTGTGCATTTTTGCAGCTTTAATTATCAGTATAGAAGTACTATCCTTTATGTGGTAGAACACAATCAATATTTATTACGTTAAAAAGTTTAGCACTTTTTAAAATAAAAAAAACTCTTACGTCAATAATGTTTTATTTTTATAACGTACCATAACGGCTGTCTACTCTTCATCCGTTTTACGAACTATCGATCAGGTTACTTGTCCTGACGCGAGTTTAACACGTTTTACCGATACAAAAAAATTGTATAACGCCGCTAAAGAGGTGTTCACTTCAAAAATGTGTTAAGCGCGCGCTTGCTTCAAATCTCGATAGTAACTTTGGTTATAGTAATATTATAACGGGGATTAGCGCGTACATGCATAAATACCTTTAGGGCTTGACGTTTCGACCGGGTTACACCGGCCGTGGTCGCAAGCAGACTGGAGATGCGGTGTCCTTCTTCCGTGCACGGCGTTGATGATTTTTCTTCATCTACCCCATGTTTTTGAACTACCCTACATACTGTACTGACTGTGTCCGTATTACGATCACTATCCGGCCTTGCAGAAACGCGCGGTTGTGTTAAACGAATCACTGGATTCCACGATGCTGATAGATTAAAGCCATCTTCCCGATTGAAATTAGGATGTTTCTTGATTTCAATCGCTTCTCGCACTGCTCTCGAATGAAAGTGGCGATCGGTGGAGAGGACTTGCGCGCGATGGAATTGAATCCAGTGACTGACGCCCGGCTGTAGTAGGTGCTCTGCAATTGCCGATTTAAGTCAAGCCCTAAAGGTATTTATGCATGTACGCGCTAATCCCCGTTATAATATTACTATAAACATGCAGCGCGATAGTTTAAAAGTTTATAGTAACTTTGGTTGTAACGCGATGTCCGTTTTGCGCAAAACAACCGCCCGCCTTACTGCCCGGTAACTCGGGGGTGAATCCAAGGGGCGTTATATGCCTTGTCGGTATTGATTTGTGGATTTTCATTGAAAATAGTGCCCTCTGGCTCAAATATGGCGTACTAAAAGTGACCTTGATATCAGTCTTACTTAACTTAGCGTACTTTCAAAAGTTTCTTCAAAAACGGCGCTGACCTCGAATGATATGAGATAAACTTTTGGTAGGTATTGAAGATGTTAAAATTTAACATATTCGTTAATTAGTTTAAGATAATCATTTTGGATACTGTTAATGATATCTTCAATTAAAACCAAACATTTGGGTAGGGGTCCATATTTCGCGCAACATCGTCAGGTATCATTGGTCGAGCGGTCACGAGTGCTGGTCGTTTGTCCAATGAATACGGGATCGAAACTCTGGGAGCTTAGTTCTAAGATAGTTCAGGATAAGTCAAAAAGTTATTTTTAAAATCGCGAAACAATTTTGAAAACAATTATTGGTAAATAAAAAAATCTTTTATTTTTATTTTATTATATTTTCATGTTTTAAAAACAAATATTTAGTAATAACTTTACCTGTGGATATAATATTTAAATAAGGAGTAACCAATAGTTCTAGTATACTTTTTTGGTGTTATAAAGTAAAATCAATAACTTGATTTAAGTCGTCAAAGTATTTATAATTGTTGTTTACTAAACATTTATAAAAATCTCTTAGAGTATTTTTTAAGAGTAAGGAAAAATTTGTTACCTCGTTATTGCGTAGGCGTGGCCGACTACGACGTAGGCTTAGGCGTAGGCGTGTAGCGAGGGTGTAGCACAATACCATCTACGAAAAAAAAGTTATGAGTCGCAAGAAAAGAATTAACTTAATCAACTCATGTAAAATAAGTTTCTTTACATAATATCTTGGGATACTTTTTGCAGGGTTTTCTAATATGTTAAAGTCGATTATTATGGATACCAAATAATCTCTATGATTTTATTTTGTTAGTCGTTTTAGACTTATAATAAAGTTTATCTAATGTTTTAGTATTCACTCGTCCTTACGCCCTCTTTGTATCTTTGGTGACTACATCTTCCTGCTGCAATGTTTTCCGCTGTTTGTTATTGTTAGGCAATGTGCACAGATGGCACTTTGAAAAGTAAATGTAACAAATTGTGTATTATAATGAACTAGCGGCCCGCCCCGGCTTTGCTCGGGTGCAACGCTGATAAAAAATATAACTACACAATCATAAAAATTATAGAAGCGTGGCTTTGGACGCACTATTTGGTATAGGCACGCCCCCCCCGGCCCCCGCGCCGCAACCGCTATGTCCCTGCATTTTAAATCTGTAATATCTTCGAAAACATTCATTTAAATTTCATGCTGGAAAAGGCAATATTGATCTATATTACATGCACAATTTATTAAAGGTATTTAATTGGATAAGGATTAATTCTGTATTGCTCAAAAACGCTTTTTCGTAGGTAAGTATAAAATAAAGGATAAAAAATAGTTATTGTGAGTTATCCTCAAGAGATAGACATATACCATTGCGGACTTTTTTGTAGATCTTTTTAAGGTGCACAATACTGTAGTACATTATTTTTATCTATCTCGTAGGGTTCAGCCAGCGTTCGCAATGAAAGCGCAAAAAATGAGATTATTTACGACCTTACATTAAAAATCTCTAAGATTATCCGTGTTTCTCTACTATATTATGCATGTATTATACATATAAACCTTCCTCTTGAATCACTCTATCTATTAAAAAAAACCGCATCAAAATCCGTTGCGTAGTTTTAAAGATCTAAGCATACATAGGGACAGACAGTGGGAAGCGACTTTGTTTTATACTATGTAGTGAAGCCAGTTAATAGAACTTAGATAATGTCTTTATCCTAACTATCAAATTATGCGAATCTAAATTGTCAAGGTTTTTAATACTTGACACAGTTATGGACCTCAGTGCAAAAAAAAAAGTTGAAAAGAAAGTTATAAGGCATCGAAGCTTCCAAATAGTTCAGTTTAGTACGTTTTCGACGTCTTTTGGATTCAATTTTGTGTGGGTATGAGTATGATCTGCTTTACCTTGCCGCTACTGTTATAGAGCACCCTGTAAGGACTGCTGTAACGGTTATGGGCTGATCTAAGCAACACGATCAATGGCGTAAATTATATACTCCGCTCTCACTGTCAAAACTGGACCAAATTGAGAAGGACCACACTGGCTCCAGCTTTAGAATATATTTTTTTTATAAATTTCGGTTCGCCCTTTCTAAAATAAGAGGAAACAAAAAAAAAAGACCGTCGCGTTGAATTGATAAAACTCGAAGCCGTTTTTGAAGTCGTTTAAGGGACTTTTTTCGCCAGCGTCTAGTCCTAAATTCATGTCTAAAAAGGTCGTTTACCTGCAAGATTCTAGTTCCCACTACCTTCCTGTGTTTGGTCTATTTCAGCCGGACTACTACCGCGACGCGTCCCACTTCAAGCGCGTGGGCGACGGCCCGGAGTACCGCTTCGAGATCCCGCACGCCAAGCTCGACTACACCGGCGCCTACTCCGTCGTCGCCAGGAACGTGCACGGCGAGGCCAAGGCTATCATATCGCTGCAGATCTTGGCTAAAGGTGAGCTGAGGAAAGGCTAATGGGTAGATGACGGGGTATTAAGTTTAAATCAACTCAGTCCGCCAACTAGATTTAATATAATAATATAAAAAAATTATGAACATGCACCTAAATTTTGTTTTACGTAAAAACCAATATTTCAGTAGCGGCTTCAAAATCAGGTCGTGAGGGTTGTGATTTTAATACAAATCTCTTCACTGTATCTTTATATTTTACTGGTTACGGTGTAAAAATTCAAGACTAATTTATTTTATATATAAAAAAGAAAAATTTACATCCCTATGCTGCTATGCTAGAAAAACTAGCAATCATGTGATGCGAGACGAAACCATCGTCCAGTAGTCCACTTTTTATTACCAGTACTTATATTCTGTGGTTTGATACCGCATATTACAACCCCAGTTTGAGCAAACCGATTTAACTTGCACTCCAGTCAAGTTAAATATGTTGAGGGCAAACGAGAGCACTTCACGTTACTTGCACAGCTGAGTGTCCTTGCACACGACACTACTCCAGAGCTGTAAAGTGCAACACGGCGTTAAACAAGCATTCAACAAGTGCACTACATTGGTGTGTTTAAATGGAGAGCAGAATAAAAATAGCGAAGAGAGACTCGAAAAGCTAGTTAAATGGCATTTGTTTGTTACTCAGGTTTACTTTGCAAAATGAGAGAAATGTTATGTTTGTAGTTAGAAAACATTTTTGTTGAAATACTATGTCCATAAAATTAAAAACAATGTCTAGGGGAGTCGTCTTCTATATGTTAATGTCACCGACATCTGTTGATATAGCTTTATCTCGGTCTACCTTTAACAAATGATGGTTTAAAACTTATTAAAATATTTAATTACATGTATGATAATATTGTAAGTTACATCCGTGATCAAAACAATGCAAAGAATGTAGTACTCGTAGTTACCCATCCTAAAAAAAACAATAGAATTACTGACGACGAAATTTCTCCGTTGTCTTGTGTAACCCACCCCAACCGACTTCTTGTAAACGACCGCACGCCCCCCGAAAATAAATTCAGGGCACGCCCCTCGAGTTTCACGGGATTAGGGAAAGTCTCCCTATTTGCCGGGTTTTCTGTTTCCAAGTGTTCGGGCGGTTTGGGGTTGCCGCGTGCAATGATAAAACCATTAAAGGCGGGTCCCGCTGTCAGGGTCCGTGATTTACGATTACGATCGGGGTCACGTTTGTCGCCATTTGTGTGCACCGTAACCAGTGGGAATGGAGTAAGCTTTCCGGGGTTGTTTCACGTACTGCTTTAGCAAACAATGGGGTTAGAAGCTATTGTCTGGTTTAGGGATAGTTGTGAACTCCAATATTTAGGGGCCGGGTAATTTATAATGACATCTAGTTAACCCGGTAGTCGTTTTCTTGGCAGACTGTACAAAAAATCATTTGAAAATTTTCGGCCTTGCTCGATTTTATTTTGTAAACTCCTCGTTACACTGATTTCTAATTAGTTGGTAGAAAAAAATTATATCATATTTTTTTTATCATTTCAGATCCGTCCTCAACTGATGATTCACACAACGTAAGATACGGGTAAGTTTCATTTATTACACAACTGACAAAGATGTATCAAAAACAAAATTGCCGGAACATAGGGTTGATAAAGAAAGTTCGATAATTATCCTAGCTAAGAACTTTTTTTTAATGGGAAATCTGTTTAGGGTTTGCTAGAAGTTCTTCACTGGTTCTGTAATCTTCAATATCCCAATAAAAGTCCACCTACTGATGCTAACATTTCCATATCTCCAGTCGCGTGGAAGTGATTCCTCGCTTCGAGAGAGAGCTGACGGACCTGCTGTCGTACGACGGCGACGCGATCGAGTTCGAGTGCCACGTCACCGGCAACCCCGAGCCCGACATCAGGTGGTTCCACTACAACGAGGTAAATACGACCTTATGCCTCGAAATAAAGGTTCATTTAGATGTACAAGAACAATAATGTAAGCCTTACGTTTGATAAAAGATGATTGCGGTACTTCAGGTAGTTCTTTTACTATGTAATTTTCAACCTTATTTTAAAGTCGTAAAAGGCCATTTTCGAAGTACAACGATTTCCATCAGAACGGTACTGAAGTATACGCTCCCCAGATTTTTTAAAGGCTATCAACGTAAAGGTTATGGTAATCATTTTCAATCTTGCAGAAGTGACGTGATTGGTTGTTAGAACTTTGGTTAACCAATCAGAATTGACTGGCGTTAAAAAGAGGGTTATACCGTTGTTTAAATGAAAGCTGGTGTTGATTATAATCATGAAGCACATAATTATAATCGATAATTTTGGGTAAAATTCGATAAGTCCAATAAAACTGTCTTTATAAACGTAGAGCAAATCGAAAAACAACATTCAATAAAGAGTTTACCTATAAGTAATGCATTTTCTGATTTCTTTTTAAACTTGATTAAACTAAACTTGGTCTCTCTCGGCTGTGATACTTGCGTTAGCTCTTATTGGAATATCAGTAATATTGTTTTAATCCTTGCTCCACTCTGGCTTCCAGTTGATCCGCGACTGCTCAGACTTCGAGTCGTCGTTCGAGGAGGGCGCGGCTCGCCTCAAGATCCGCCAGGTGACGGCGGAGGACGAGGGCACGTACTCCTGCGAGGCCTCCAACAACCTCGGCAAGGCCACCTCCAGTGCTTGCCTTGTGGTCTACCGTAAGTAGAGTTTTCGCTCTTTGAAGGAATGGCAGATTCTTTTTGGTTTTATTCGATGTCTAATCAGAATTTCTAAAAAGAAGAATTTTCTATTAAGTTTGTTTTTAAAAGTATGAGAAAAAGGTCGTCTTCAAATATACGAAGAAAAGAAATTGTTCGGCCAGAACGTCTTGTACCACTATTCTTATCAAAATTTTGACGATTCTTCATAACGAATGTCTCCCAATACGGCATTTAAGCTGATATTGTGCTAAATTGGTACTCTATATGAATGTTAATCTCCTTAGCGCCCGGCGAGCCCAACACACTGAGCCAGCGTCTGCGGCGGCCGCCCGCGCTGCTGTCGGCCGCGTCCACGCCGCGCTCCACGCCGCGCAGCACGCCCGCGCGCTCCGTGTCCAGGACGCCCGGTAACCAACTAGAACTACATCTGACTATTTATCTACTGTCTTTACCAGTCATCAGAACAATCATACTGTCTTTAATAAGGTCAAACTACCAAGCTTTCGCAAATTCTTTGCCGATAGAGTTCGGGCTAAAGCTTTATGATACGCAAGAACAAAATCGATCAGATTAGAATATTTTAAGAATTCCATTTTATAACAACAGTTAATCGTCTCGGTGATGCTGAAAGTCAAGCTCATACTACTATGAAACCTATTGTGTGTCAGGTCCCGAGCCACGCCGCCTCTGCAGCCCCTCGCGCCAGATGCCGCCCTCCTTCTACACGTACCCCTTCAACAAGGTGGTGGAAGAGGGAGAGCAAGTGACCTTCAAGTGCGCGGTGAAGGGCCTGCCCGCGCCCTGGGCCACGTGGGACAAGGACGGCATCATCCTCACGCCGTCCGCGAGGGTCACCATCAAGGAGAAGGACGAGTTGCTCAGGATCCTTGAGATCGAAGAAGTTTCGATCGAGGATGTTGGAGTTTATAGGTAGGAGGATATCGCGTTTTGCTCAAAAAGTTTAATTCCATTCTCTTTATGCCTCAAAAAGTTCATATCTTTAAAAGCTTATTCTTTCTATCTATCTAGAGAAGTCGGGATGAACATTGCGCACGTTCAAAAAGAATCAGAACCCAGTAATCAAAGAAATTGTTAACACTTTTGGTTTGTTGCGAGACGAAGCACGTTCGATAATAATCTTAGTGTGTTGAAGGTTAAAGGTCTTTCTGGCATCGTAGCTTCCAAATCAGAATCATTTTTTCGATAGGAACGAAACCATTTCAACTGTTTGCAACTGCACTGCACTATATTTGTAATTATTTTCCCAGGATTACGATAGAAAATGAGTTCGGAAGGGCGGAAGCATCAGCGCGGCTGGAGGTGATAACCCAGAGGGGCAAGTTCTACGGCGGCGTGCGCGCCTACAGCCCGTCGCCGCGGAAGTCGCTCACGTACCGGCGGTACCCCTCCGTGCCCCGCCAAGACTGACGGAGCGGGTTCATATGTAAGTGACCGGTCGCTAGACTGGTTGGCAGACCAGTTGCTACACTGATTGGTACACTAGTTTTCAAACTGGTTGATTGTTTTTTGTTTACATAGGTAATGTATTTTTATCTTAATCCGATTTTACTTATGATGTATATGTTGTCTGCCCTTATCAAAGGTGGCTTTATTAATGCACTACAATGAGTAATACGCCTTAAATTATGAACTTTTTAATCCATGTACGAATGGATGTATGAATGCTTGTCTATCATGAAACGAAATCATGTATTGTTGTCGCTAAAATATTTGTAATCTGCTTAACGTACTGAATATCTTTCTTAAACCATTAACGGGATAATTTGAAAATCAATCAACCAGTCTTCAATTTAAGCTTAGGAATTGGTACTTTTTACAGAACTGAATGCCGTGCGAATTCGGGTACCCATTTTTCTTTGTCTGCCTTGCGAAAACAGCCTTGCGATTTAATCTGTCTGATTTCAGATTCTAATTCTAGATATTTCTTACAGGAAAGGAAACATCGCGCAAGAAGATTATAATTATTAATTAAATAGTCATTTGTTTTTTCTTCTCTAATTTATTTTCTGTGCATTTTATTTATTACTTTTTTACTATTATGACGTGACTTTGTTTAACGAAGTTATAAATGTTAAGTTTTTGTTTTTTTTTCTGTTAGGTTGTGTTAAGGTCGGTTTACATGGTACTACTAAATTAGGGTGTTTTAGGAATCTGAAAATAGTCTGTGTTATAACTGTGTGTCATTGTCTATAGAGTGTATTATTGTTTGTAATTACAAATCAATCTACAGTATGGTTAAGTATTTAATGCTATGTTTATTATTCTACATTTAAAGTCGTTTTTATTTTTAACATCCTTTGATCCTAAGGGCGTTTGTCCACTGTGGCCAGAATGGGATTGTTTCTCGCTCGTCAAGGTGACCTGAAGCGGGCTTGTTGTGGCGACGAAGGTGTTGAGATGTTTGCCGCCATCACAGCGCCGTCGCCGCCATTTTTTCTCGTTTCCGTCTCGGTGACCAGAAAGTGGACAAACGGCGTAAAAATTACGATGATTAACACCAAATTCGTTCAACCTAAGATTATTTTTATTAAATTGATTGACATGTAAATCGACCTTCCACCTCGGTTATCCGGGCTTATTGTTAACATCCGGGAATCTTTCATCCGGGTACTTGACTGTTTCTTAAGTATTTGTTACCGTCGTTAGGTTATCCGGAGTTTGGATCAAGTACTAAGTCTCGGTAACTGGGGTTTTATATTTGTAAAGATTTATCCTAGCGTTACCTAAGTTAGATAGTCCAAAGGTAGTTCGGGGTATGCCATATTTCAAATAAATGTTATGACGAGTTTTTCTATTGTTTTATTTCGAAGGACCTGGTAGGTTGGATACCCTATTTATTTATAAAAATATATTTAATGTAAGTATAGCTAGTACAAGGAGAATTTTATTTGGATTTGACTGCTTCACCGGACTAACAAGGAGAGAGTATGCCAATTCTCTGTCTGTGACATCGTAACTACTAAACAGATGGACCAAAATTGACAAAATTTAATGTTGTTTTGAATTCGATCAGTCAAGTTTACTATTATGTGTAGAATTGTAGGATAGTCTTTTAATGGAGATAAAAGAAATACCAAGTGAGAGGAACTTATTGCGATTAATGTTGAATATTAAATACAAGATTATTTACATTTACACAAATTTTATTTGGGAATAAAAAGAGATTTATTTTTATATTTTTACAAATATTTATTCACAGTCGGGTCGCTAGATGGCGCTGAAGTCATCAACAACTAAAGTTTGCAAGCTCCGTGTTATTTTGTTTTAAAAAATAGTAAATGCAGTTAAATTACATAGTGTTATACATAAATCGGTTCATTTCAAACCAATGACTCAGTGTGAATGTTATCTCGTGAAATTCATAAGTACTTTTAAAGAAATAGTGTTATAAAATTATAAAATTTCAAATTGGAAACAGAGTGATAAAGTGACAAATTACAGTGCAAAACTAAAAACAAAAGCAAAGACAATAGTGTATTTACAAAGTGGCACAAGATTTGAAAAGAAAATAAACAACATTTGAAAGAAAGTGAAAAAAACAATTCATAATTAACGGCTACTTAATTTTTTCAATCCGTGTTTCGAAGTATCACTTTATTTCGACTACACATCCAAGAATTACGATAGTCGAGTGGCTAGGCGCAGTGACTTTCAATCGTTGGTCGTAAGATCGCACCCCAGCGACGGCAAAAATTTTTGTGCATTGCATTTATTCAATAACTTGAAAACAATGGAATTTGAAAATGTAACGCTACGATCTAAACCAAAGTCTTCATGTAATCAAGATCTGTCCACTCTTTCTTCAAATAATTCGTTATTTGAAACAACATTACAAAGTTTGCCATATACCTCAATAGATGGCACCAACAGTTGCTGTGAAATACTCAATGACAGAATAACTGAATTGGATGTCAAATTGCTGAATGCAAATAATAAAATTGATTACCTACTTGAAGAAAACGAGAACTTAAAATCTGAATTAAAAAAGTACGATAACATGATAAGGAAGCAGGGACAACAACCGCTAAAAAATAAACGCACAAGTGACGAGGACTACGATGAGGAAAGTGCACTTATTAAAAACACCTCTCAATCCAAAATAGCTGCTCACAAAACCAAAACACCTAAAAAACAAAAAAGTTATGCAAATAGAATAACCTTACCTGTTACATCATCTCCTAAGCAGTGCCGACAATCTACAAGAGCTGTTTGTAGCAGCTCAGCAAATCAAGAAGTCAATGACTCATGCACACAGAATATTCAAAACACAGTCGCTTGTCCTAGTTATTCAGATGGGGGAATAGAAGTAAAAAGTAGTGAGATTAAGAAACGGAATAAAATATGTATAATAAGTGAAAACAGAAGAAATAAAATACGCTTAATAGCGGAGAATATACTTAATGCGAGGTCTGAGTATGAAATATGTCACTATCTAAAGCCAAATTGTGGAATAAATAATATGATCTTTGAATTAGAGGATAAATTGAAGGAATTTACCATGTGCGACTATTGTGTTATTCTAATTGGAGCAACTGATTTTGAAAAAACCAATAATTATTATTCTCTAGTAGAAAATGTAAGAAAAAAACTAGAAAGAATAACTCATACGAACATAATAATATGTGTTCCAACCTACAAGCTCTCATATTTTTCTTCTATGTATAATTGCCGTGTCGAAACCTTCAACGATCTTCTCTGCACCGACATCAAAACAAATGAATATGCCTATATCGTAGACTCAAACAAAAATCTGTCATGCGACTATGACATGTTCAATCATACTACTAGATCAGTCAATAACTACGGCGTGCAGACAATATTCAGAGACATCGCAAAGTACATCATTAGCACAGATGTAACTACAGAATTTAAACAATTACAGACGACCGAGTTGAATCAACAATACAAGACTCAGTTTTTTCTTCAATAAATACATAAATATACTCCATCAAAATATTGCTGGCATTCTAAATAAGTCTGACGAGCTCACCGTCTGTCTCGAAGAACTACGAGAAAAAGCCAACGATATCGATGTCCTCTGTATATCGGAACATTTCATGTCGGAAGGGCACGAACAATTGTTATCAATACCAAATTATATATTAGCAGCTAGTTTTTGTAGAATTAAGAGTAAAAGGGGGGGAACATGTATACTTGTAAAAAAAGGTCACAATTGTAAAGAAATTTTAGATATTGCTAAATATTCTATAAGTGGGGTTTTTGAATGCTGTGGTATTGAATTAGTTAATTATAAAACAATAGTTATTTGTATATACAGAGTACCAAAGTCTAATAACTTAAATATTTTCTTTGAACAATTTGATAAAATGTTACATATTTTACTTGCATTGAAACAGAAACGAAGTGTCATAATTGCAGGCGACTTTAACATAGACTGTCTTAAACATACTAGTACATTGCTTGAACTGGAGTGTTTGCTTTTAAATTATAATCTAAAACTGCAACTAAATCAACCGACCAGGCTCGCTAGTGGAACTTGCATAGATAATTTTGCACACAATATTGGGAAAAAATGTAAGTCAGATGTTATTGAATTCAGTTTATCAGATCACACAGCACAATTACTACAATTTCCAGTAAATAAAATTTATCTAATAAATAAGTGGAAAATCACGCGTAGAGACTTTAACACAGAAAACATAGAAAAATTTAGAAATTATTTAAAAAATCTATCATTCTCGGAAGTGTACGCATCAAACGATGCAAATAAAGCATACAATTCATTTATGGACTACTTCATGTTGTTGTATAAACTATGTTTTCCACACATAAAAATAAATATTAAGGTCTTAAAAAAACCAAAATGGCTATCTCGAGGAATAAAAAAGTGCAGTAAGAAGAAAAGAGAACTATTATGGAATTATAGGTTAAAACGTAATGATGTAAATAAATTTAAATTTAAGAAATACAATAAACTCTACAAAAAAATTATTAAGCTTACACAACGCGTTCAAAATTGCTACAAAATTAAAACATCAACCAATAAATCAAAAACAACTTGGGATATTATAAACATAAATAAAACAAATATCCCAAAAAACATTATTGATTCCTTAAAAATTGATAACAAATATGTAAATAATCCACAAGGAATAGCAAACTCATTCAACAACTTTTTTGTTGATAAAATACAACCTATAAATAGTTCCAATAACAAAGTAAATATTAAAATTAATAATTGTAATAATTCAATATTCATGGCACCAAGTACTTCACATGACGTGTTAAAAATCATAAAATCTTTAAAAAATACTAAGAGTGTCGGTCATGATGAAGTATCAACAAAAGTTGTCAAATATGTTGCTGATATTATTTGTGTTCACTTGAGTTTTATTATAAATATGAGTATCTCAACAGGTACTTACCCAGATAATTTAAAAATTTCCATCATTAAACCTTTATTTAAGAAAGACGACAAGGAATCAATGAACTGCTATAGACCAATAGCCCTTTTACCAATATTTTCTAAAATTTTTGAAAAATACATTTATGAACAAATTTATAATTTTCTAGAACGACATAATATATTAACGCATGAGCAGAAAGGATTTCGTAAAAATAAAACTATAAACATGGCCATTTTTGATTTTTTGAAGAATATTATTGGTAAAGTTGATAAAAAAGTACCTATATGTGCAATTTACTGTGACATGACACAGGCCTTTGATTATGTTAGTCATGACATATTACTTAATAAACTAGAGGCTTACGGTATTAGGGGCAATGTACTCAAATTAATGGAATCATATTTAAAAAATAGAATACAATACACCGAAATTACTAGAATAAATATAAACAAAAAATGTGAGGAAACTTTCAACTCTCACGACCGTAAAGTCATGTTCGGCGTACCACAGGGTAGCGTATTAGGACCGCTACTTTTTATTATATATATTAATGATTTACCACTAGCGACCAAATATCCAATAACTCTATTTGCCGATGATAGTACAGTTACCGTAGACTCCAAATTAAACGCCTCACATGAGGACGAAATTAATAATACCATCCAATCATTAATACAATGGATGAATAATAATAACCTTAAGATCAACATAGCCAAAACAAAAATAATGTATTTTAGTCAACGTATAGTTACTCCAAATTATAAAATCAATTATCAAGGCACATTACTAGATACAGTTGCTACAGCGAAATTTTTAGGTGTGATCATTGACAAAAATTTGAATTGGAAGACACACACAGAGGAACTCACAAAAAAAGTCAGTTCATCCGCATACGCTCTTTACAAACTCTCAGCTATCATAGACACTGATGCCATCATTACAGCATACCATGGCATCGTTCATTCCGTTCTGAGATTCGGAATAATATTCTGGGGAAACTCGACCAACAAAGAAATTGTTTTTAAATCTCAAAAGAGATGCATTAGGGCAATGTTTGGTCTTCAAACCACTGATAGCTGTAAGCAATATTTCATTAATTTTAAAATCCTTACTCTACCGTCACTTTTTATATATGAGGTTGCTATTTTTGTAAAAGCCAACCCAAAACTATTTAGTCGCCTTGCCGATGTCAGCAATCGTAGCCGCAGGGATGGTGACAAGCTGTGTATTGTGCCATGCAACACTGCACTAATGCACAAAAGTGTATTCTGCCTAGCGCCTGTGATATATAATAGAATTCCAAAATCCATACAGCAGCTACCCTTAACTAAATTCAAATTACAATTAAAGAAATTTCTAATTAGCAAATGTTTCTATAATCTGAGGGAATACTTAATTGATGCCTAACATTATGACGTTTCGGTTCAAATATAAAAACATAAAATTTTTGTACGCCTTTCCTAGGCAAAACATGTTAGGGTCTGATTATTATTTATTATTTTGATATCTTATGTTGCAATCATTTGCTTTGTACACATACACCCATGTTTTACAAAATAAATTATCTTTTATCTTTTATCTTTTATCTTTTTATCTTTTACAATATGAAAAATTGTGCGTGAAAAACATCTAGTAAATGACAACATTTAACGTTTATTTAATGCTTAAGAAGTTATGTGTTGTTAATTTTATAGTGTTTAATTTCTATTATGATCCAAATATTTACGGTGTAGATAATATGACATTTATAATTTGTAAAGTCGAAGTAGAATACAATTCATAAAAATAACTAAAACAATACTAATAAAACATTATTCTAGCTTAAATTTGTTTCTTGTATTAAAGAATATTACACAAGTTAATAAGTATTTTGAAATCTAACACTGATTTATTATGAATTCAATCCAGAAGTTACTTAATTAACTTATTTTTTAGTTGTAACACAAATTACGTTCAATAAGTAAAATGAATTACATAAATATCCTACTTCATGATTTATACAAATCTATTTAATTACTATTTTTGTACTTCAAAAACAAGAAAACTTTAACAGTAATATCTTATTTCATTATAAACTATACACTATATTATTATAAGCATTTCATTTAAGGTGCCAAATTAATTATTAATCAGTAGGATTCAAACCAGGTCTATTACAGATTACAATCACAGCGAAACGTCTCACTTTCTTCAATTATTCTGTACAAAAATAACATAACATAACTTACTATTAATATTATTTTTAAGGATCAAATAATATATATAAGACAAAGAGCTAATCGAATTACATCAAATTTTTACAGATTAAATTCAGAAAGCTTAATATTTTTTATTTTATTTATTTGATGCACAAAACACATTACATTCAAAGTAAAATCACATTGAAATAAAACATTTAGACCTAGATTGTAACATAACATTATCTGTATTACAAATTCTCAGTTACATATTATTATTAAAATGCTCAAATAAATCTAAGACATTGCAATGTTTATTTATTTATTCATTAATTTATTTACTTTTGGTAAAACTGTTCAATACAATTAAATTCATTCAATTTTAAATTACCATGTCAATAAGAATATATTAAATTATTTAACAATAACAAACTGAGAGAATGCGTTCCTGACAGACCGTGGTTAACAAGAAGAAATCTCTCATGAGGCGAAGTACTTACAACAAATAGACCAACTGACATGTGTCAGAAGCGTATTCCCCAAGCGGCCAAATTATAACAATGTTCCGTTTCGTGCCGATGTCGCTTGTTGTCTCCTTGCAGTGAAGGCCTTGCCTCGATGTCGACAATTTAATATGACATGGGACGGGGGGTGGACGAATCCTCGACACCCTCCCCCCCCCCAACACCCCCTCTCACCCTACTCCTTCTTTTCGTTGCGATGGCGCAGGCGATGTCGGGCGACACCTGATCGAGGTTAATAACAAATATTAGGAAATGTTAATTTTCATTTCAACTAAATGATTGTAGTGAACCTGACCTGATATAACAACTGTTCCCTTGTTGTGCGTGCCGCTACCTGACGCTCGCATCTGTGACAAAAAAACACATATTTTTATTACAAACTTTCATTAAACATGCAATTTATGATAAGGTCCAATCTCGCAAGAAAAATAATGAACACTTCTTAGTATCCGATTGAAACGAAACTTTGGCTAATCTGATAAAGAAGTGGACTTTGAAACTCTAACTCAGAGGAACTATAAGTCTGGCTGTTTAAGACATAAAAGTTAATGTGAATTAGTAACTTAGTCCAGTATACTTAGATAAGTTAAGGATGCAATTTAGATAAATGTTAATGATAATGTACCTTGGTACTGAAGCATACAGCTGAGCAGAGGAACAGGACTTGGTGCAAACTGTGAAGCTTGCGCTGCCGACCTCGCCCTCCTGCGTGTTGCAGTCGAACTCTTGACACCTCATCCACCACTGTTGATGGCAGCTTAACTTGTTCCTTGCTACAACTACAATAGCATCAATGTTACAGATTAAATAAATGCGAAAAGGTTGTAATACGTTTTTGAATCATCATTGTACCATATTATACTCACAGATCAATAGCGCCATATTTTTATAGGTGTCTTAGTCAAATGCCTCGTTGGCCTAGTGGTTCTAAGCGCGTCTACTACGCTAGAGGTCTTGGGTTCGATATCCAAGTCGACCAGGGTGTTATTGGGTTTTTCTATGAAATTCTCAGTAGCAGGTCGGAGTTTGGATTTGTGTGCCCGGTTAGTGGCAATAGGCTCGCCCCGTATTACATGGGACCTAAAACATACCGGCTAACTGTGGGTTTACATTGGTACACCTCTGCCTAACCCTTCGGGGATACAGGCGTAATAGTATGTTATGATATGTCTTAGTCAAACGGGAGAGTTAGCATTTCAGCAGCAAAGGTATGTACCCGCGTACCACCTGAAATGGTAAAGGAAATATGGTACTGCATTCTAATTTTAAAGGTCAATTCACCATCTCAAACTAGCCTCCAAAGGATTGCAATCACATTTCTATTAATAAACAAATTTAGATACCTGTGACATATATAGATATTATAAATCTTTTGGTGCGTCCGAGGTCGCTTTCCATCACATCGCAGTACAGGTGCGGGTTTCGCCGTCATCCGTAACTCGGGGCACTGTCTGCTTGAATAAAGGATAATAATTAGAAAAACATAGTTTTCTTGGCTACTAAATTATTATCGTCCACCCAACCGAAAATAGCTGCAACGACGACACTCGGTGCGTCTGTAGTGCGGGCTGTCTTACTGTCATGCCGGAATGGGTGACACCTGCATCAATATTAATAACAATAATTAGAAAAATGAATTTCATGCGAACTAAATTATTGTATTAAGACCGACCAAACAGCGTCACGTGCGTTGTACCCTCGCTCTGACGTCACGAGCCTGCTCCGCGCTGCCCGCGCTGCCCGCTGCGCCTGCCGCTCTCCTTCGCTCTCTTGCAGCTAGGAAATTATATCTAAGTTATACATATGGCATGGGTACAACACAACTTGTACCTAGATAAATCACAATACTCTCACCTTCAATAATCTTTGTAAGTCAGCTGAACCCGGACGCGGCGGCAAGCAGCTCTCGACGCTGGTGTCTTCATCCTTAGCTGAGGTTCGTATCCTACTCAACTCAGAACTTAATAAGTATATAAACAATACAGTAAAAGTAAACAGTGAACCCTCATTTATATCTTTTAAAATCATGAATTAACAAAACTCTTTACAGTTTCTTATTAATGAAAAATGATGACTGCCATCAATATTTTCCAGCAATTAGTAAAAAAAAAAAATATATAATATCTTCTAGTAGTGATCATCGCAACAATATTATTTTAAAACTAGACACAATCTGTAAACCTTTGATTATTATGAGATATGTACAGTTTGTATACTTACTTCTTGTCCCAGATGAAGAAGAGCAAGCTATTTTATTAAGGGTTGATTTCACCAGTTACATATAACTATTTGCGATCAAGTTCAAACCTGTACGAAAGCCTCAATTACGTTTTGTCCGCGTTGGTCTGGTAAAACTCAGTTAAGAATGAAAACAAAGATTAGCTTTAAAATCGCGTTCATACGCAGCAGTGAAATCAACTCTCATTGGTTCAAAATGTCAAGTTAGGATCAAAATTAATGTAACGTCCTGGCCACTACTACATATTTTAATTAAACATCAATAAGTTCGTCAAAGCTAATAATAGTTTTTGAAGCGAATTATAACCTAATTATTTTACGTTGAAACATTTATTAACACTTATTTTACTTATTAACACTTATTCACTTTTAGTGGTAAGTCAAAATTTGATGTACATCAATGTAAAAATTACTCGCTACATTTTTTTTAACTAAATTTTTGTGCGCCTTTCTTTCGTGATGACCGACGCTGTGCGCCGGTATTGTGAAACCTGCCTTCCTTCCGTATCCCTCTAGGCCGCCATCTTGTCCGAAATTGTGAAGAAGAAAAACTTATACTTGACAAAAGTTATAATTATTATGTTACCCAACTGATTAAGAGGTGCTGAGAAGAATTGTATGAATTAGTGAAAGGCTAACAAGAGTTGATTTATTTCTAAAAAACCCCATGGTTAGGAAATGACTCTACTTTATGCATGTTAACGCATAATTAATGTTACTTACTGGTTTTTGTTCCAAATAAATGATTTGATTTGATTTTGATTTGATTTAGTAAATTTCGGACATATTTATAGAAAACCTAGATATTTAAACTGACCTGTTTGAAGCTCGATGTGTACCGATGTATTTGGTAACCGCCGTACTGCGTGCTGCTCTCCATTGCTCCCAATATGAGGAGTTCGCTAATTCTAAGTTCTAAGTAGACGAGCACTGTACGACAAACTAAAAAAATATATTCTTTCCAAGTTCTATGTCAATAACGCCGTTTTCGGAAATCAAGTCATTAAAATGAATTTTTAAATTTATAACAAATGTAAAAAACTAGTTGTGACCCGAATAACTACTTTAGTTACTCTCAATATTGTTAAGAATAAAAATAAAAATTGTCACTAAAAAAATACAATTTCACTTACCTATCGCGCTCTCAAATAGGCATATCTTCTTTAGCTCACTTGTATATATGCCGCTCTTTTTCCATTCATACATAAACGCCAACTCCAAGGATCTTCTTTCGATCTAAAAAACAAGTCACCTTGTATATCTTTTCCGATGATGAAATCTATATTAAACTGTAGTCTAATAACTTACCATTATCCATTCACGTGTGTGTTTTTCCGTGACTGAAGCTCAAGCCTTTAGCAAAAGGCTCATTTTGCTTATTCTTCTTTTCACACCATTAAATCTTACGACTAACATTTAGATCGAAATTTAAAAAGTTTGAAGTTAAAATCGCTTATCTTTATTTATTATTAACGGTTATTATTATTATTAAATCGAATCTTTATTATATGCACTTAATAGTAGGTAAATTAATTTTGTAAAAATTCTTGCACGATTCAAGTCAATTTGGGCGTCACTGAGGTTAGTTCACTGTACACTGAGTTTTTAGTTTGCACATAGTTCTTCTCGTTCAAATTGTTCCTCTCTTGTTATTTCCACTTCATCAATGTCACGTCATCTGTTTCTTTCGTGGATCGTCGATAACTTGTAATGACTACGAGGTGGATTTTCCTCGAACCTGTAAAATAAGTTCTCAGCATATCTAAGGATCCTAAAACTGGATACGTTTTAGAACCTAGAGACTGTATTCAGTTTTTTTTATGTAACGGTTCGCAGTCAGGCTGTAGCGTGGCAGATAATTGCAGAGCGCGAAGGCTTGGACAGTGGCAGGAGTCAGGGCCGCGCAGCACACTTATGGAATAGGAGCTAGAGACCGTACTTACAGCTGGTATCGGCACCTCTATACTCCACAACTCGCAGTCTCGGTAGTCAGTCGATATCCACGAACCGAAACTGGTGACATCTCATCATCATCATCATCTTCCTTTCGTTCACAATCAACATACATTTTGGAGTAATGAATTCGACTTGCGCTTCTATTAATCCAGTATTTTTTCTTAGTGTCGATTAGTAGTGGGCCTGTTTAAAGAAAGAACTGACATAATAAAAATAAATATTTTGGAATTAAGAAATGTTTGAGAAAAAAATACTTACGAATATTTTCATTTACTCCGCGGTTTTTATTACGAAATTCGTTCTACCGTGTCCAAGTAGATTCGAATTCGTATAATTTCCCATTCGAACTCTATTATCCCAACTACACACTTCTGAACCATTTGCCAACTCGGTTCCCCAGGGTGGAAGACTGATGCAAACCTGAAAAATAAAGTTAATGTATTTTTAAACATTCAATTCATATTAGTTCGGGGCATAGTACTACAAAATCCAAAGACCAAATACGTTTCGTGTTGAAAACGTTCATAAGGCCTTCAGCATGCATCATTAGTGAAGCTCAAAAGTACCGTACATACTGTCTTCTGACGGATTATAAAGAGATGCATCTAATCCCCGATATTTATCATAGTATACTAGAGAAAATGTCAACACTTACCAAGTCCTGACAAAGATCTCCGTTTAGGGGGTTTCAGGTCTCCTCAGTATTTGGACGCCAATGCACGCGCGCTATGAACCACTGCAGTTCATATGAGCATATGTACACGAGATAGCAGTACTAAAACAAACAAAAATCCATTTCAAGAACCATTGGATGTATGCACCCTTAAATAGGTAGTATATTTGATAGAGTACCTATAGTCCAGTCAAAATAGACGAAAAAACCTCGTAAGTTTGCATTGATGCGCATAGAGCTGAAAATTGGTGGAGGTCTCAAGTGTACCATTATAAATGAAATATCAAAAGTCCCCAAAAATCCGACTTGTGCTAAAAAAGTCACCTAAGGTCAAAGGTCAACAATATCTCCTTTTCGCATTTTCCCCATAAATGGCAAGTATTATCGCAAAAATAGGTCAGACAAAAGTTGTAGATCATGCAATTATCTACAAAATTCTCTAGAATAAAAAGTAGTAAAGAGTAACCCGAGAGAGTCGAGCGAGTTTCGCTGGTCGCACTCGTTCACTCGCTTATCTAACTATCAAAACTACATACGCGCTACTCGCTGCTCGCCGACTCGTTTTGTAGTTCATCGCTCTAGTCGCCGCTCGCTCCTCGCCTCAGGTAGGTAGGTACTTTATTTTCTGAAATTGAGTTTTTTAATTAGGTAGGTTGTTCGGTTTACTTTTATAAGGCTTAGACCTTAAAGATTTTCATTTTAATTATAGATAGTATATTCGATAGTGTGTAACGTAAGTTATTTTTAGTACACTTAGGTATAGATTTTAGTTTTTAGGGATTTTGATTATTTATTGGTACATATAAGTGTAGTGTAGGTTAGAGCAAGGTTAGGGCTCTTTTACAAACAAAGTCTTAAAGATTTCTTTATTTTAAGACGGATATACTTATAACTCGATGCCAGAAAGAGTCCAGCTCTTTTTGCTACATCGAAACACGCTAGGCGAATGAGACTAGCCAGAGGTATGCTCGATAGATAACGTTCTACACTCATTGATAAGTTTCGTCATCCACGCGAATGAAGTCGCGGGCACAGCTAGTAATAATAATAATATTATCTAACAGGTTGAAATACGTACAGCTCTCCGACGACGTACGATGTCATGCCACGTGGTGAACGCGTTACTCGGGTACATCGGAGCGATGTGTTCCCCAAAGCATCGGTGTCGCAGCGCCTCCGTCGCCGTCAGCCGCTCCAGGGGGTCCTCTCGCAGCAGCTTCCGCACGAGGTCTACTACCGCCGCCGAAATACCAGCGAAGTACAGATTGCTGGGATCTATCGGCCCATCTAGCATCCTTCTGCCGTGTGCGTATCTATCAGAGCCAGGCAACGTAACAGCGATCAAACTATAAACAACAAAAAATTCAACATGAATCTGTGACTGTTACACCCGCCTTTTGTAAATGAATGTATATTATTATTATTAATGCAAGCAGCTCAACAATAGTCAACAGTTCGCTATCAGCAGGTAGGTCTATCATTGGAACTTTCGACAAATGCATGGTCAATGGCCGGGCAGCTTAGCCGAGGAACAAGAGTCGGGCATACTTACAGGTGGTACATCATGGCTCCCACGCTCCATATGTCGCACGCCGACGTCAACGCCTCGCACCGCACCATCTCCGGCGCCATGTACGCTCGGGTGCCGATGACGCCGCGAACAACCTCGCCTTGTGAAACATACCTTGCCATACCGAGGTCGATAACTTTTAAAGTATTACTGTTCCTGTTTATAAACACTACGTTCGCAGGTTTAATGTCCAAGTGTAACATGCTACTCTTGTGCAGATACTCCACGACGACAAGGGTCTGTCTCATGTAATCAACTATGTGTGATACTGTGAGGTTAGGCGTCTGGTTAACCCTGTCAACCAAGGTGCCGCCGCCCAAGCTGCAAGAATGTGTAACTCTATGTAAGATAAACCTTTTCAGTAATTTTTTATTAGACTTTAACGGTAGGTAAACTCCAGTAGCGACGCCGCCATTACCGAACGCTTTGAATAACTTCACTGAACTGTTTTGCTATCCTACCCGAAAGCTACTATTAACTCTTGCTTTCAAAGAAAATCAACGCGAAACTTTCATGTTCATGACGGCCGTCTTCGCCGTAGCGAACAGAGTCCATCGGTATTTTCTGTAAGTGTCCATGCGTCAACCGCTAAAATAAAGACCTACGTGACGGCAGCGTTACTGGTAGAAAACCTAGCATTACTGTGTAGGAGAAGGCTCTTACTATTCCATTATAATGATGTACATTTCAGCGGATCGGAATGCGTCAATCATGCTGACGAGGCCGGGGTGGCTCACAAGCCTCGCGTTGGTGAACTCGTGGTACGCTTGCTGCTCGCGCTTGTCGTTCGGTGTCGCGATACATTTGGCGGCGGCGTATTGATACTCATAGCCCAGCACCACGCGGACCTCGCCGAAACCACCGAAATCTATGACTCCACTAGTTTGCCTCGTGAAGTAGGGGAATAGCGGTAAAGGTTTAGGGACGCAAAACGGATTCGTCCCTCTTATTGTTCTCGTTTCAAGTGGTGGGCCTGTTGGAAAAGATTTCACATGTAAAAAATTCATGACGACGTATAAAAAAAAAATAGTAACAGTAAAAATAGCTCACGGTATCGTTCCAGTATATCAAAAACGGGTTTCGGTTTTGTAAAATGCGCGTAACTCCTGACACGCAACATGACTAGCGTCTCAAACTCAGGTGCGGGGATGTCCACGAAATGGTTTTTAGTCTTCGCTACCCTCTTGAACACTCCAGGACCTATTTCTTCCTCAACAATGAAGCTACAACTGCATAACGGCGCGTACCTTAAAGATGAGTGAATTATAAATGCCTGCATTATGTGGCAAATACGTAGTATATTTTATGTTAAGGTATTTAAGGAAATATTTGTACTTTATTGTATAGCCAATAAAAATGTATAAATTAAGTAAAGTAAGTAAGTAAGTAAAGTCGTGAGTTTTGCAACCTCTGGAATGTACAAGCTTCTAACAACAGATGGAATGTTAACCCGTCAGACGAACCTACACGAAAATATACACAGACACACATGCCATCACGCCTGTATCCCTGAAGGGTTAGGCAGAGGTGTACCAATGTACACCCACGGTTCGCCGGTATGTTTAGGTCCCATATAATAGGGGGTGAGTCTTTTTCCACTAACCGGCACAAATCCAAACTCCCACCTGCTACTGAGAATTTCATAGAAAACCCCAATAACACTTAGTCGACTTGGGAATCGAACCCAAGACCTCTAACGTAGCAGTCGCGCTTAGAACCACTAGACCTACGAGGCAAAATATGACTGAGAAATAATGTCTAATGGCTCACCATTCAAAGCCGATGTGATTGACCTTCGTGATGTCGAGGTCAGCCACCTCGGAGCTCATGTAGGCGGCGACGCCGGCGTCCTGCGCGCCGCACAGCGTCTGCTCCATGAAGTAGTATCCATCGCGGAACCTGCGACACACACGTACTGTAGGACCCGACAAATGTTGGGCACTAACTGGCCCTTTGTTGTATTGCCTCAGTCGACAAATAAAAGCCTAAACTTTTGTATAATATAAACTTAAACCGAATTGTTTTTTTTTTATTAATTCCGAACCATTTTATATTTAAACGTCTGCTGAACGTCCAGAAATAATTCAGTACCAAAATTAGCCAAATCGGTAAAGCCGTTCTCGAATTTTAGCGAGAAAAACAAATATCAATTCATTTTTGCACATTTTTATTATTTTGATTTTTCCCTTTATCGCTGAATTGAAATCGAACTGTTTCGATTCGTAATTATTTTTTAGTGTATTCAAAGTACGTTGCATTATATTTTACTGTAAATCTCGGGAAAAATTGAGAAAGTAGATTATTTTTAGGATTTAATCTTGAACTCGCTATAATGATTCGTTATAATACAATGCAAGACTACTGCAAAGAGTACACGCCGAACTGACATGGCGCTATCCCTTCCAGTCCGTCATAGTGACGCGAAGTGTCATTCGATTGTGATGTCGGTTAACACTGTGAACACTGCTTACTTACCGAATGAATGAGACTAAGAAGTGAGTGTGATCGCGCCGATGCAGGCGAGTTTTCAAATACTTTTTCAGTTCCGAGGGACAATGTGGTAAGACCTGAGAAAAAAAGGCAGAAAAAATATAATGATATACAGTCGAAAATCAGTTTAATGGCAATCTATTTGCTAAGTTTCAAATAAATGGCAGTAAGCTAAACTGTATGGAATGGCAATATTTGATTGCACATACTAAATATTAATAAGAGACTGTAAAAAAATAAGGAACTTCCTTCCAATACTTCAGTTTAAAAACAAAAGGCTACTTCGACTTTTATGCAAGACCGCCTCGGACACAGTAAAGATTTTATAAACGGCTCATAATTACCATGACTTACGTATAATGAATGTACTTTTGAAAAAGCATTTACAATTATGTAGATAAATTTAATAATTAACAATATGTACAGAATGCCTTAAAATATTTACAATACTATAAAAACTAAGCCTACACATTAAAAAGGAAAAAATATATACTAAATAAAACTACATTTACAATATGTATGTTTATTTCGGCATATTATTCACAAAGAGAAGAATAAATGCATAAACGTTAAATATTAATCTTTTATTTTAATTCCTGCGTTGATGTCTTTTGAACGCACAAGTTACGTGTTGAAAAGAGTCTGCTATTTAATAAATTAATAGAAAGCCTTTTTAATCCTAAATAGATATAAATGTAATATTGTACTCACTTATATAAGCCACAGAGAGGTATACCTACTGGAATATATAAAAAAAAACAGCAAAATAAAAGTACTAATGTTTATTTAGCAAAAATCAACAATTTTGTACAACAACTAGAAATAAAAAACAACATAACTGTGATTAAAACAATTGACTACTATTTCACAAACATACCGAAAAAAGCCTTGAAACTGCAAAAACAACGACCTAAATTAAAAAAGAAAACAAAAAAATAAAATTCTTAATACAATAAGCATAAAAATATCACTTTTACCAAATACCACCAAAGGTTTGGTGTCATCACAAACATTCTTTACATCGGCTCAGTAAAGGGAAGAATATATCATCAGAAATACTTAAGGCACTACTGTCGCTACCCAGACATTTTATTATGCAATCATAGTTGAACAAAGCAAAAAATAACATCAAAAGCCAGCCTAAAACCTCGAAAAAAGTGAAGTCCCGAATACTCACTCGACAACGGCGGGTGAAGCACGCGCGGTTGTGAGGCGTGAAGCAGTAGGAGAAGTGCCACGGGAGCAGGTTCAGGTGGCCTTGCCGGAAGGTGTAGTCGAGGCGGGCGTAGAGCACCTCCTCTCTTCCAGCGATAACCCTGAGGGTCGTTGCCAGAGTAGAGAGGATCTCCGTGCTGTCGCCGTAACCGAAGCGCAACGTCACGAACACGTTGCCAGCCATCTCAGGAGTTACCTTCTTGATGACGAGCACCCATGCACCGTTTTGTTGGATGATCTGAAATCGAAAACCGTTGAGTCTTTCCGAAAAAAAAGGAGTTCAATGATTATTTATATATATTTCTGCTGAAGCTCCAAGGTAATATGAAACGACTGTTTTTCTAAGTTATTGATTTCCCATGTCCCCTTTCCCGATATACTGTTTCCCAGGAAAATGGGTTATGGAGGTCAGATAGGCAGTCGCTCTATGTAAAATACGGGATTCAGCTGAATCCGGTATGACTGGTAGCCGACCCCAACATAGTTGGGAAAAGGCTCGAGAGATTATGATTCCCGATGTAGTCTTAATTCCATGACTATTAAGTTTACTTACGTCGAAGTATTTGTCGGGAGACACAGCCACCATTTGCCCGACCGTCCACGACGTGAACATGAGGTCTGTGGAGGACACGTTCCAACAGACATCAAAGACCACGCGCTGCCCGACCACGGCGGTCACTGGCCGCGGCCGTCTCACTTCTGAGATGTATGGTAGTCTTAGCTCAGACGTTTTATCTGAAAACGGCCGATTATTAAAGCAACGCTTAAGCGTAATCTTATTAAACTAAGGGTGTAAATAAACAATGGCTTATGAAAAAAACACGTTGCAATTCAGTGCAAGTTTTATTATTTATAAATTAGTTTTTAATACAACGAAATGTAACATAGGTAATTAGAAAAAACCACTTGTTATAGTTAGGAATCCATTTTAATATAAAAACACTGTAAGCACACATTTGTTTGTTAATAATATTATCACAACACTGAGATATACTCATCTTCTTAAATTACTGTGCAATATATTTAACACACTAGTTATTTTAGTCATCGTATAAGGTTACACTAATTGAATCTATATTAGATTTAATCCATAACCATGCATTTTAAGATACTCTGTCGAGGAATTTAGAGCATCTCGATCAGTTTTTCATAAAGTCCAGCGAGAATTTAGTTCACATTTCACATAATCTCAAGCTCGCATGTTACCGGAATATTTCACACGTCACATGCTTTACATCGCCGTCTGGGCATTTTTCTTCCTCATTATAACATGTAATATTGGATCTTCTTGATATATTAGAGCTTGTCGTAAGTTTTGCTCCCTTAAATTTCTTTATTGGTTTTCTGAAGGAATTCTCGATTAAATCAATACACCGACACTAAAAAGCTGTATTTTTTCACTTCTGAAAACACTTTTTGCGTAATTGAAACTTTTCTAGATAATTGCAAACACAGGATGCTTAAACTAAAAACCGTAAAGATCAAAAACACGATTTCTTTTGGGACCCGATTGTAGTTCAATAAGATTCATATCATAACTCATATTCTTTAATATAACGAGATGAAAAACTTATCTTACATGATTAAATGTTAATTGATTGCGAAGTCTAACGTGAATCATATTCAGAGTTCTGTTTTTTTTTGTTTAAAATTCCCTTCTTAAATAGGTATATTGATCCGCGCTAGCTCCATGAGAATGATTAGTGAGATACTTAGCACAAAAGGTACTTTAGATATATAGTTAATAGCTTTTTTAAAGTACAGTACCTTTGGTGTAGTTTACAAACTTTTAATGACACAAATGAATGTATAAGATGTCATCGATGCCACATCTTTAAGTTATCAAACCTATGATGACGTCACAGAAATATTATATTAATGACTTTTATATAACTAAGTGAAATTATATGAATTCTTAGTTTACTTAATGAAGACCTTAACTATTCCAACCTTAAATACTGTGAAGATGATCTTAATAATACCTACTCAATTCTTAACTAAGTTGTATAGTACTAACACTCGTTACAGTAGTTTCGAACAAACATTGTGAAATGAGCCGTGTCTTGTGAGGTACACCGTCTATACAAAGTGCTAATAGTGCTTGAATACCGTGTATACACAAGTGATTGTTATAACTTATTGCTCAATGATTTCAAAGATGCAGTTAGACAGAACAGAATTGTTGTACAACGGAAGTGTTAACGGTACTGTACTGTGAAATATAAACATACAGTTAATAGGATGATAGAAACAAGATACTGACCTTGGCGTGTGTTAGTTGATTAGTATTAAGCTGTTAGTGGTTCTTGAGCTAAGTTCTTAAGTTAGGGCTTATTATTAGGCTCTTCTCATGTTTCTAGTGTGGTCTTCATGGTATGATTTTCAAAGCTTCGTATTTCTGAGCGATGGTCGCGGCAGGGTCTCGCTCAAGAGTGAGTGTTGTGTGTGTGGGTATGTGGTAATGTGGGAAGAAGAACAATGACAAGGATTCGAAAGGAAACACCAGAGAGTTTAGCAGATGTTGTTGAACCATGAATGTATTGATTGAAGGACGTCAGGACTTTGCCCGACGTGACTGACGTGCATACCGGAATATTCGTTATGTGTACTATATTATAACAAGTTTAGGCATTTAAAAAGCAAAAAAAATCATAACCATTAACATTAGATGATTAAAAAAATGATTTTGAAACGAATGATACCACAATGAAAAGGAAAAGAATGGATCAGGATGTCTGAAGTGCAAATATTCTTAAAATGTGAGCTGCTATGATAATGCCGATGGTTGAATTCAGAAATGTGTTATGTTGAATTTTGAATAATTTATTGAAATAAACCATGCAATTTTACTACTAACTTTGTACATAAATAAAATAGATTAACTATCCACGGCACTGCATTACAATTGGTGTGGTGTTATGTGGGGAGGGATAATATAAAAGGAGTCTTATATAATAATATAATACATATAGTAAAATAATACTAATAAAGTGTTACTGTTATCCTAGATTAGTGGTCTGGTGCTTCAAGACCAGGGTTCTCTGCATTCGGAGCGTTCAGTAGGTCCAGCTCCGGCTCGTGAGCGCGAGGGGCGGCGGGCTGCGGCACGGCCTGAGGCTCTGCCTGGGGCTCTGCCGGAGGCCCCGGCTGAGGCGCCGCCTGGGGCTCAGGCTGAGGCACCGCCTGGCGCTCCGGCTGACCCGCCTGTGGCCCCTCCTGAGGCGCCGCCTGGGGCCCCGGCTGAGGCATGGCCCTACCCGCCCGCTGAGGCACGGGGCGAGCCACAATTTGAGGCGCAGGCATTAACTCGTAGCCAGGCAGTTGCAGCCCTCGCCTTAGTACTCGCAGAGGAGGCCCATTATGAATTAAGCGCTCAGGAACCACCTGGTGACCGTTTTGAGGTAAATTAAGGGGCATGACTTCAATTAAAGGCTGATGCTGAATTTGAAACATTGCCTGCGGGACAACTTGTGGTTGATCCGCAGGCACTGCGTTACGTACTGCGGGCGGCGCAGGCGGCCCCGCTGGTCCCGGCACAGGCATGGCGTGCGCTTCGGGAGCCGGCTCGTCGATGCGTATCTCTATGACCTGGTTGTTCTGGCCAACACCAATCCTGTTCACAATTGGCATTCTTTCCGGATCCCTTGGGTCTTCATCATAAAGTCCATTATTAATGTCCAGGTTTACTATTCGTTGAATTGCCCGTTGTACGTTACGTCTGCGGTTTGGATCAATTATACGGATATGCTCATCATCGTCAACAACAACTGGCGGATTGGCAAAGCCGTTTCGCAGAAGGTTGTTATGTATGAATCGGCCTATTCCCTGAAGGCGATGTAAGTCATCCCAGACATTATAGTCAATATTATCGACATGTGCGAAGTGTACGACGTTACCGCCCTCTAGGTTCAGGGCTCCGAGGCCGTTCACGATGCCGTTATCTTGCTCTTCGTCCTCGTGCTCGTTGTCTTCGGGCTCCGCTTCTTCTAGTTCGTGAGGGGGAATACACTCATTATCGTATTCCTCGGCATCACCGGCAAAATTTAAATTAATATGCATAATATCACTATTTTCAGATTCCGTGATGGAAGATGATGAGTCTGTATCTAAATCAGAACGGTAATTATTTAACGTTAGGATTAAGTCAAAATCGTCCACGGGGAACAAATCGACTAAATCCATGACGGCCTCGAGATCCGACTCAACCTCAGACTCCTCGGGACTCTCCTCCTCCACGTGATCGTCATCAACAGTGTGCTGCTCTTCGACTATTACAAATCCTGTCTCTGCTTCATCATTAACATCTTCATCTTAAAGTTAAAAAAGAAATAACTTCTAAGTAACTTGTTCAGTCGTCATTCGGAAACAGTTACTTAGGAGAAGCTAGGACTAACATTATTTCTCTATATTATATTACTTTCAATTTTATAGCACATTTTGCATCTAATTAAATCAGCTCTATTTTGATTAGTTATTTTAGAGCACTTTTTTTATTAGTAGTTATTTATAGTTTGTTAGTTACGTAAATAAGATTATAATTGAGTAGCTGAGTCGCAAGGAGACACACATGTTTGATTCCGGGCAGTGAAGGTAGAGGTTTAAAATTATTTAACTATTATGGATTAGAATCAAACCCCAAGTTAGTGCTTTGGCGTGGTTGCAAAAAACGTGCTTCTTTTGTGAGGTGCACACTTTCAATAGATCAAAACCTAAACCGAACTAACTCATGCTAAATATGTGACGAAATTACCAATGTAGAAATAAATTACTTAATTACTAATTAACTAGTCCAATGATAATTGTTACTTTTACAATTTTTCAACATTAATCGTAATTTTACAATTTTGGAGCTTACATGGATAATTATATCACATAAACTTATTTATAATTGGATACTTTAACAATTTTGAATGAGTTTATATTAAAATGGTATGACATGAACCGATATGATCATGTGGTATGAAATGAAAGCTTAACACACGCTACAGAAACCGATGGTGCTTAAATACCATTGTTACAGCTAATTAACGACTACTTAACTGATACTTAAGGCTTAATGACTCGTCCACAAGGGTCCATGTCGAAACCGTCCAATTGTCCAATTACACTTAAAAATAACTTTAATAAATAAGGAATTGCATGCTTAGCTAAAGGATTTTGGGTACCAATGTTTTATTCTGCCAATTTTTTTATTAGATATTTATTGTGGATAAATTTGGATGTTTTTTATTAGTTGGGACGGGATTCAGCAGGGTCCACGGCGAACCAGTGAGTAATACTTACTGAGCCCGAGTTCTTCCGCTAACCGCTCGTAGTCCGGATATTCATCCGGAGAAGTACAGTTCTGCATCTTTGATAATTATGTCTAACTATTTAATAAAAATTACCTCCTGTAAAGAAATGATATACTTTATAATTAGGTTGAGTGAACAACCCATTATGCTGCATATGTGTTAAGAAAAGTTATTGTTATTCTGACTTCTTGATTGGAATTCGAAAATATTGATGTGTTCAGAGTTGTGTGTTGAGAAGTGTGCGTTTTATAAAATTGGCGGCGACGATCGAGCTTGTCCGATTTATAATGATGGACGAGATTTAATAAATAAACATGTTTACTTGTAAGAAACTTACTTTGTCTGAAAGAAGTTTGTTACTATTCATTATTACATACCTTTTATTTGTTTAATTATAATAGTTAAAAACGAGATGTATCTTTGATATCTGTTAATCTTGGCAATTAGTTCACACCTAAACGATTTCATTTAGTTAAATACGTTTAATTCGGTTAAAATCTTTTAAAATCGATTATAAATATTTTTATTTGTGATTGCGTAGCAAACTCGTAAAGAACTGCGTAGCAATGATATTGTCGCGTAGCAAGTATTTACGTTTAGCGTAGCACATGGGAATGTGGCGAAGATGTTAAGTAGCAGTTATTTTCACAAATCATTGCCATTAGTGATTGAAATACGCATCGTTAAAACAATAGTTTTTTACCATTTATATTGATCCCACTTATTAGCACCAGTTTTTAATAAGTTTTATTAAAATATCTGTGGTTTAGTGAAAACGTTACAACATTCACAAAATTATGGTAAGATTGGTTGGAAGACGCAACAATATTCTTAGAATTACTTAGGTTAAGTACTTCTCAGAATATTGTTATATATTAGTCTGTGGCCTTCAAGGCTGTTCGAGGTTTGTAGTTGGAATATGTCAATAGGATAATCCACGGAATATGTCAGTACGGAGAAGGCGTGCGAGGGCATACTGATGATATACCAATACAATGACACAACTGCGTCACAGGGACAATCGTGCTTATATGGTAACTCCGATCTCTTTAGTGGTCACATAATAGAAGCTAAGATTTAAGTTTTTTTTTAAGAGTGATACTTGTAAATAATTAAATCATGAAGCTTGTAGAAACATAGGAAGTTAAGAGTTTATATAAAAAAAATTGACGATATTTATATTACAATTGTGACAGTTTGTTACGGTTTCGCGTAAAAATATAAACTTTAAAAGAAATAGTAAAAAAAAAACAGAATTTAACTGTTATATTTTTTTCTTTACTGCCTTTTCTCCTTGAAGAACATATCTACCAGTATGTCGACAGCGCAATCGGATCGACTAATAACATTTAATGACGGTAAGCCTTACAAAGCAATCAATATACAGCGAGTGTCCCATCAAAGAGTTTCTCACTAATTACACCGGCTTTGTTATCAATCCGCGGTTGGCATCGATACGTTACAGTTACAAACACTATTTGCCTTCGACTACATAGAAATGGAACTAATATAACGAAACAAAACAAAAAAATTCCATTCACAGCTTCACTGAATGTTGGTGAATTCGGAAAGCCTGTGTTTGTTTAACTGTGTGTACAACTCGTCAAAGCAAAAACCAGTCGCCGTTTGAAGCCAGCTTGTAACTATTTGATGTTTGAAAGTAACTTATAAAGCAACAACTGCAAATATTTTGAATAAAACCAAAACACATTTTTCCGTAAAAATAGTGATGGCGTATCAGATTCGGTTACTAATTTGACTTCTCTTCCATCACGGCTCATAGGCTCGGGTTTGATGGCAAAAAAATGTCACGCAGTATGCTAATAGCTTCAAAATGCACTATGCCTGGCCAGATTGGATTTATCGAGCACTAGACGTAAATGGTCCTGGCAGGTTTTAGCCTCGAGAGCTAATAGTAAAATTTGATAAAAAACAGAAGTAGAAGATATATTTAGAAATATGGAGCTTTGAAGTTTATCTTGTTTTAACTACTTATATCGTCATTTTGGTCGTTAATGACAGATAACTCTTTTCGTGTGGCAAGTTTAAGGCAAGTTGTCTTACCATGTTTATTAATTTATGTTTATGTGACAGTAAGGTTGTCAGTAAGTCTCTTAACATTGTAGAACATAAATGTCATTAAAGTCTACTGGCCGATGATAACGCGCAGTATGCTACCTGGCAGCGGCTGTCAATTGTCTGTAACCTCTAGCACAAATAACGATCCACGAATAGTTTAACAATAGGACCGTAAGTGGATAATGATCGATTGACATGCGACAGACCCCTCCCTCAAACATGATCAACGTTTGACATTAGAATGACGGCGTGACAATAACTAGCATTAAGTCGTTGAGTTACCCTCCCAGACCAATAAGGCACCGGCGACTTAATTTATTACCGTTCTGACCGCGACAGATTCCCTCGTTTGACAGCTGATGTGTTTTAGACGCACCGGATTGGCTGACCGAGCTTACTGCGGGCCTCTGATTGGTTACAGCGACTAGCGTTAAGTGCGGCAGAGCACATTAATATTAATGACAGAAATATTGGTTAAATGTTCGGATTCAGGAAATCAAGCAAAAGTTTATAGGAGTATTGTTTGGGGAGTTTCAGATACTATTTTAGTATCTGATTCTAAATATTTGAATAATTTGTATTGCTATGATTAAAAATCTTAATATGATCTTACTTGTATTAGACGACATAGGTATTATATTCACAGGATCATTTTTCATCGGAACTTGTGTTTAATATTTTAGATACAGGGTCTTTGTGTATTGATTTACTACAGGCAATTATTTTCCATGTATATTGATTAGCAGCCGTAGGCAATTATACCCGAGGCCCTTTTATCTTTGAAAGGCAACTTAGAAATCAATACAATTAAAGTAGAACGCCACTTCTAAATAAAACTGAAATTATATCATATAGCTTAGAAAATCAAAATATTTTTATTAGAAGTAGGCCTTTTTAAGCTCTTTTAAAACGTTAAATTCACTGACTCAAGTTGCTTTCTGTCGTTTACGCGAGTTTTTTTCCGATTCATTTAGATTAACTTAGTATATAATTATTATGTACAGTGGAAATTTGTGAAGTGTTTTAGTTAAATTCTGAGAAAATTAGGACTTTCGTGACCTTTTTTTACTATGATAAAGAGAGAAGCGAAAACAAGCTAAGCTTTACTTTACAAACTCTATGGACCTATAACTCCGGCAATGGAAAAAGGGGTTCAGTTTTTCTATTGCAAGAATTACATTAACTAAGTACTTACCTTTCATAGAAGGCTTTGGCGGCCGTAGCTTTTGCTACTGCAACAAACAACAACATTTTCAAATTAAATATTTAGAAAATATAATCTTAGGGCGATTTCACGAGTTGTCATGAAAATTGAGCGATTATACATTCCAAACGTCGAAGTATTTTTTTGACCTTATCATTAGCTTATGTTTGTAAAATTAAATTTAGAGCATTAAGAAGTTCAGCATGTGATTGTGTTTCTGTGAACTTGTGAAATCGGCCCTAAGATGTATAACTCTAGAGTGAAGCAGTACGGAACAATCTTAAGGTACAGCCGCGACTATTTTATAGATAGGTTGTCATAAATACATATGTTAAGGTCAAATTGACTTAAAAATCACATTAGTTTATAGTTTGTACAGGCCATGCGTTGATGAAGTTTAACATCAATTAGAGACTTTTAAAGCTTCACTGTTAAATAAACATTGGAGCTGAGTGACATTCGCTTCAGTTATATCGTGCAAACGAAATTAAGTTTAAGTCAAAGTCATCATCATCAGACGGAAGACGTCCACTGCTGAACAAAGGCCTCCCCCCTAGAACGCCACAATGAACGACAACTCGCCAATTGCATCCACCGGGTGATCGCAACTTTGACGATATCGTCAGTACACCTGGCGGGAGGCGATGTCAAAGTAAAACTGCTTAAAATACTTTAACGTAGCTTACAATAGCCACATGGAAATCATCTCTACCCCGATACTAGAAACGAATACATTATGCACATACCACTGCGCCAACAGTTTATTAAATTGTTCTCTATTGTTTAAATATAAAGCTATTTATAGGTGTAATCACATTTGTAGGATACATCGAACCACATCCTATTGATTTAGGTAAAGTGCAAATAACGATGTTCGCGTTATTTAGTTTCACGTAACGTTAAACAAATTAATTTCAACCACAGTCGTGTTTATTAAATGGTTTGTTTAAACAATTTAAAATACAAATGGATTATACTTTTGATAGTGGTTGAAAAGTATTTCAATGTGTTGTTGTAGTTTACTCAGAAAGATTTTTATTTATGTCTAAAATGTAGATTTTTGTTATTGGCATCCTCTCCTATTATTTGACGTTCAATATTTTTACAAGGTAGTTGCCGATTTTTACCAAAAACACCTATTGATTGAGTTCCTTGTTCTCTAAAATATTTTTTAGTTCTAGAACGTATGAGGTACGGTATGTATAACTTTTATACTCTTAATTTAATTAAGTGTCTAAGAGATCATACAAAAGCGAACTAAAATGATATTGACCTCAAGTGACTACAATGATCATAATTTGCCTTTCGGTCTGAAACGAAAATCTAAGGAAAGGCGGGTCATTACTCTTGAAATCACCTTTATAATTAAAAGCATCATAAATCAATACCATTGAATAGTAACCTAATATAAACTACAAAATAAAATATGCACAGAAGTATATATATTTCAAATTCCGAAGAAATGAAATGATATATCGGCTCGCCTTCGAGAAAGCCTTGTAGTCGCATACTTGATGAGTTTACTACTAAATCCAAGTTTACCAAAGTCATTTGAGAATGCATTATTTATTAGCTGATTCCAAACGACCTTCACCCGGTCGCGTGTTGGTTTTGTATTGCTTGAAATTCAATTGTTATGTGTTGAAGTACCGGTAGCTTATTACTGCAAGGAGACTTCCAGTTTACGTCATCCGCTAAAGGCTACTATTACAGTAACATCAAAATACTACATACTCGTATTTACACCAATAAAACAAAATTTTACCTAACAAAAATAAAATGCAGTAAAAAGTACAAAATAACTACGTTATTTAAAAACTCTCTATTTTAATGGCGGTGGCAAGTTTAGTTGTCCTTGAAATATCGAGAAACAAAAAAAAAACAGCCGAAATGAGAACCTCCTTTTTTTGAAGTCGGTTGAAAATGTCGCATACATTTTTCTTTGCACCGTTATATATTTATTAACGTCTATATCTATACTATCTACATTGCTTGTATTTGAAGTTACCTACATACAAAATGAATGTTGTTCACTAATTCTTTGATCTCCCAAATGAAATGGACTAAGAGTGTAAGAGCTTTTCATATTACCCGATACGATATCGGTATCGTACACAAATACCGCATTAAATAAAATGTATGAAACATGTTCTTGTCTTTCACCACTATGCAATTAATATCGGATATTAGATACGATAAAATTAACAAATTCTACTTATCGTATCGTATCGTATGTGAATAGGTTCTCAAGGATTAGAGTGTGCAGTTCGCGTATGCACACAATTACTATAATAAATTAAACAAACTTTTTACTTTCAAAAATTATGAAATTTAGACAAAATTCTCTAGCATCGCCGCATTTAAATATAACATTCAAAGATACAAATATTGAAGAAATAGATGAAATTAAGTTTTTGGGGTTACATATTGACAGAAGACTTAACTGGAAAAATCACATAGATTATGTCTGTAAACGGTTGAATCAACAGTCATATGCCCTTTATAAATTAAGTAAAATAACAGATAGGTCTGCTGTTCTTAGTGCGTATCATGGTTATGTCTCTTCCATTTTAAGGTACGGTCTTATTTTCTGGGGCAATTCAACCAACAAAGACCTAGCTTTCAAGGCGCAAAAGCGGTGTATCCGATCAATCGTAAGTATTGATTCAACGGAATCCTGTGTTCCACATTTTAAGGAACTAAAAATACTATCACTCCCCTGTCTGTTTATTTACGAATGTGCCACCTTCGCTAAATTAAATATTCACCGTTTCAAATTTAGTAATAGAGCCAGACATAAAGACAAAATGACACGTGAACCCCACAAAACTGCTCTTTTCCACAAAAGTGTTTTTTATCTAATCCCCGAGATATATAACAAATTGCCAAAGACTATTAGAGATTTAGATTTCCATAATTATAAAAAACAATTATTTCAATTGTTATTAAATAAATGTTACTATACTTTAAAGGATTATCTCGATGATGTTATTTAATTTTATTTGTTATCATATATTTCTTAATTTGTATTAATTATTTTAATTGAATTTATAATGTATGTCTTATTATTGTAATTGTTGCCTTGAAATTTTAAAATGTTTCGTTTATTCTAAAGTGCTCCATTTTATATTGTTATACCTATTTAATATGTTTATGTTTAAAATGTCACTAATATCTTAAAAAATATTGTATGCCATTATGGCGGGTCATAGCTGTGTGTGTGTGTCTCGGAAATATGTAACAACTATTTGCTTACCTATGTACCACAATAAAGAATTTTGTATTTGTATTTGTATTTGTAAATAGCACTTGTCTGCATCGCCGATACGATCAGTGTTCAATACAATTGTATTGTTATTCGACAACGAAGGCTCTGCAACGTAAAACAAATCCTTTGTGTAATTGAGCCGCGTTTCATGTCATCGGAATTTCGACAAAAAATTTATGGAATCGTTGAAAGCTTATTGTTCATTGTTCTGTTTTGTATATAAGCTTATTTGTTTTCAAGTTCTCGTACAACAATCATGAGAGAAACAATGTAACAAAATATTTTTTATTTTGTTAAAAATATCCATATACTGCCATTGAAACTGCTGTTGGAGAAATGGTAAGAGGTGCCTCTATGTTAGCGGTTGATGCACGGGGTTGATGTTCCAATAGTTAGAAGTCCATATAAACAGTAGATAGAAAACACATATACCTAAAGAGTAAATTTTATGCACTTAGTTATGATTAACTAAAATCAAATAGACGGCGCAAAAGTAAAGTGATATAACTTACATAACATATCTTCACGCCTGTATCCCCGAAGGGTTAGGCAGAGGTGTACCAATGTACAGCCACATCTCGCTGATATCTTTAGGTCCCATGTAATAGGGGGCGAGCCTATTGCCACTAACCGGGCACAAATCCAAACTCCGACCTGCTACTGAGAATTTCATAGAAAAACTCAATAACAGCTTGGTCGACTTGGAAATCGAACCCAAGACCTCTAGCGTAGCAGTCGCGCTTAGCGCCACTAGGCCAACGAGGCAGTAAAGTGACCTATGGATATATCTCTAATGTGTCAATGATTCTAACTTTTAAACTATCGCGCTGCATGCTTATAGTCATATAATTCACAGGAGAAAGCGCGTACAACGTAATGTCAAAAATGTTTTAAAACAAGAATAGTATCAAATATAAACATAACAGAAATAGACTCCATCAAAACCAATCTGAGTAATCAAATGACCAGATTTCAATATCATGAATGTTACTTCACGTTTATTTAGCGGTATGTTTGATTTAATTTATTAATGTATAGTTTGCCCACAGTGCACACGCTTTACCGCTAATTTGCAAACCAAACAAGCACTTATGTATTGGCAAAGCACTCAAAAAATATCTATTAACGGATACTAATTACTGTAAATATCAATCGCAAATATTTTCATTAGTCGAGTACTCTGTAAAATATTTAATATGATGTGATTCAATTAGGGACCCCACAATGATTTCACGGGAAGTGTTATGAAGAGTTACGAGTATCGCTGTGGCAGTGTGTAATTAAGTACCTCAGCTTAAATCCGCTTGAAACGTTTACCACAGATTATCTACAAATATTTATGGTAGTAATTCGTAGATTAATTAATTATAAATAGTAAATTATTAATTATTAATATTACATGCATTTCATTTTATTTCATTTGGGGTGTATTAATTAATATCATACTGTAATTTGTACTTAATAAATCCCCGCTGTTGATGAAAATTATATTAAATAAATTCTTTGTTAATGGAATGGTAAATTAACTGTTGGACCTAACAATTATATTATAATGCAACTTATTTAATGTTTTGAAAGAGTAAAAATATTATGTTTTGTTTTGAAATAAAATAATAATTTCTGAGTTGCGAAGAGTATCACAGACATTCTATTTACAAGCAAAGAACTAGACCTAACAGGATATTTTCAATGTGTTTCAATGCGTATTCAAGGTTCTTCACAAATCCTTATAATTTCCTAGTCAACACTTTCTTAACATGAACTTATTTTGGTAGCTCATAAAGCAATACCCAATGCGTATTCGAAATTCATCATCACATTATAAAATATATTAAATATTGTATTTCCAAAAACTGTAAATTTCTAGGTGACAAAAAGGATTATCCAATATCTTTCCATTTCTGGGATGTCGTAATATCATTCCTCGGCGAATTTAAATTATTATGTTCAATGTTCCCCGAATGAGGAGTTCCATCGCAGTGAACATGAGAAAACAAAGTTCACATTTCAGTTTCGCGGAAAGGATTTTATTCTTAACTAGCTTTGCTTGGGTGATCAATTTCCAAAATATTTATTCACATCATTTTTTATTTAATGTCATAAGAACCATGTCTTTGCAATATATTGTAAAAGAAAAAAAATATTCTTGTAGTCGTTTGGAAGATTTAATGTAAGCAAGGAAAATAATTTATTTCAATCCGTGTAATAGTTGTAGCGTCAGTCCTGTAATACCTCTTTTCTATTTGTTTTGAATTGTATCAAACTAAAGCAGCTGTCTGACTATAAATTAGATTTTACTTTTCATTTGAAATAAATGATCAACACAAATTCAACGCCAAACTGGACACGTGTTTCACCTGTCTCTTTGAGAACATTTCAATTAGCGGCAAACAGATTATGCACCAAAATCATTAGTGAAATTGAAGTCCTGTCCAAATGTACATATTAGTAATACACCTGTTCGTCAAAGCAAGGAATATAATAGCGATGCGAAATAATCAGACTGAGCGGGTGGGGCCACGAGAGGACAGTTCGGTCGCTAATGAAAACGCATTCAATCGTGTTCCAATCCACATTCATATAAACATTACACTTTGAAGAGCTTCAAAAGAAAGCTTAAATTAATGTCATTAAATATTTACTAAATAGATTTTTTTATTAATGTCTTATGTTCTTGTAAGTGCTAACTGCCAATAGCGTGCTTGAGAGTAACAACCAAATACTCTAATTAATTAGAAACATTATATTATAATATCTAAATTAAAGCAATCTAAATTATCTTTGTTCTAATAACTTGCGATAATATTATGTGTGTATCAGACATAATTATTCCGTATTGAGCACCGAATGTACTCTGATTAAACTGGCGAGGACTAAATTAATAATGTATACCTATGTCCAATACGGTGCGTAATAGTTTAGTAATATGCGACATTGTTTCATGGATTGCCAATCATTTTAGATAATACAGGCAAGCACTACTGGCCTGTTGGTCTAGTGGTTCACACTCACTGCGTGTGTTCGATTCCCATGCAGGAATAATCTTTAGGTGATGAAGACGATCATCTATTATGTGTCTGGGTGTAATTTATGTTTGTATTTAGAATATAGTTATGTTTCAGCAATTAAGCATGTGTATCAGGTGTCTGGTTACCAGAGTACAAGCTCTGCTTAGTTTGGGATCAGGTGATCGTGTGAGTGGTCCCAGGTTATACTATAACATCAGAAACTGGGATCTAACCAAAATCGAATCAAAAATCTGATGCCGTGTTGGATTTCTTGGTAACGTGATATTTTTTATTCAGTTTGTAGCTTTTACGTCGTTTCTATCTAAACCAGTGTTCAAACATACGTTGCAACAATATCAACTGCGATAACAACAAACACAGGTTTAACAGTTTAGCTTCCAGTTTGCCAGCTGATTACAGTGCGCTTGACAGACTGTGCATAATGTTAGGGTTCAAGTCTTATGTACCACCTGATACTATCCCTTTAAACATTGTTATTCAATGGTATAGTCAATATAAACGACAGATATTGATTTATTTAAAGTTGCCATTTTTCGTTTTCATATGCTAACGTATAATTGTCAAATTCTATTGCTATGTTGATAGAAAAATATTATATCAATACCAAAAAAGCTGTTTCAATATCCATTAGTCACACAGGATTTCACAAGGGGATTATTTTAGAGGTTATTTTTTGTGACGCATTGTGTGTCCGGATTAATAGTCCATTTTTAGTATAGTAGGCAGGTGGGCTTTGCACTATTCGCGCCTAATGTTTTTAGTACGCACCCACGTACTGAATAAATTAAAAAAGCTTAGAAATTGAATGTGTAAAATATACGTCGCTGTAGAAATGTAATCATTATTTTAACACACAATATTTTATCAAATTGACATCCTAATGATATGCTCCATGGAATTTAAATGTAAACAAAATGAACCGAATCCGGATATAAAAGACTGCACATTTAAAACTTGCGAATGTGATGTTAATATGTATAAGCTTGCACTCAACCGGAAGAATAAAAACTAATTGCCACATGTAAGTCGAGCCACTTCAAGAACAGCTAACGATCCCAATATTTGTTTGTTATACAAGCTTTGTATGTCGGAAATAATTAACTGTCAAATCGCTTTTTACTATTACTGATTCCCTAAGACCATCTTCTGGCTCTAAGATTAGTTGACAAAAGTTACATCATTATAATTTGTCAATGTCACGTCACAAACACCATCAAAGCCAACTTTCAGCACAAAAGGCCAAAGTTCTTGTCATCTTTCAGCTACATAGTATGATTTGATGTGATCAAACTAGCAAAGCAACTGCTTCGTTGGCCTAGTGATTCTAAGCGCGACTGCTACGCTAGAGGTCTTGGGTTCGATTCCCAAGTTGACTAAGGTGTTATAGGGCTTTTCTATGAAATTCTCAGTAGAAGGTCGGTTTTTGGTTTTGTGCCTGGTTATTGGCAATAGCCTCGCCCCTTATTACATAGGAGCTACACATACCTGCGCACTATGGGTGTACATTGGCACACCTCTGCCTAACCCTTCGCGGATACAGCCGTGATAGTACGTAAACTAGCATAATATACATGAGATACAAGTAAATCAAAATAATTGTGTATTAATAAAATGCTAAAGTATCACACTTGTAAAGCAGAGATACACTCAGAGCAGTCGGATGTTAGTGCCAGAATCCGACCACTCAAAGTGGGCGAGTTACAATCTCTCTCGATAAGTAGATCAGATATCAAAAACTCTTTCTCGAGACTATTTTTAAACTCGGAGGCTCTGACGTCACTAAGAAGAAAGTGCGGAAATGAATTCAAATGTAGTCGAGGATTAAATTTCCCTTTACAGAAAGTATACCCCTATTTATAAAAACACGTGTATCCAGCGGTTCCGCCCACGTAAGTAGTTCGCATCGTTGCATTAGATATAATACATCTTCACAATCCTGTTTACGACTATTTTCGATATTTTGTATTCTAATAATAATCCAATAACAAATCAATGAACATGAAAGTGAAGCGACAACTAGTGACACGATTCCTTAGCAATGTGCGAAGGCGTCACTGTTAAAGGAACGAGGTAAAACTGAGGCCTGTTTGGGAACACAAAGCACAAGTCTTTCATACACGCAATCCACAGTCCTCCGCTAAATGCCGGTACCTGACGGATGCTAGCTCCATCCACAATCCACTACAAGTTTATTTTAATAAATGTTAGGACCATATAAACTTTAAACTCGCCTGCAGATGGAAAACTAATTATTTTTCCTTAACCAAACATAAATACTCGTATATGATGTCAGTTTATTTACCTGAGCACTGCGTTTTATAGCGCGAGCAAAGTATAATATCATGCAAATTAAGTTCGTTTCATATATTTCTGTGTAATGAGAGAATGTTTCCGCATTTAGAAGGTTCCGCCACTAATTGAAGTTTCACTAATTTCGTTTAAAACATTGTTTTAGTAAAATGTACAAAATTTAGGCAAATTTCGTGCTACCTTGAACTTTAAATTTAACATGAAATTGTGAACTTCTAATTGTTGTAACTTAACTTTGCTTTTATTTCTACATCAGAAAGCATATTTAATAATGTTGTGTTTAAACTTTTGGTACTAGAAATAAGTCAAAACATTTTCAATGCTCACATATGAGTACCTTTGATAGCTTTTCCTATAAACATGTGTTCGACCATCCGGCAAGAGTAAATAAAGTGTCGGTATTCAATAGGAACAAACGACTTCAGTGTACTGTATTCAAGCAAACTTCACGTTGCCAGACATGAAATTACATCGGAAACTATTAGGTTTCTACGAAGCCTGTAGACGGCGCACTTCACAAGCAAGTCAGAGAGGATTCCCAGTGACGTGTGTTATTCATAACAGACATCATCTTTGCTGTGATTGTTGAACTACATTTATGCTCTTCAATTGTAAATGTCAAGGCTGCGTCATTGGCCTAGTGGTTCTAAGAGGCCTTGGGTTCGATTCCCAAGTCGAGGTGTTATTGTGTTTTTTAGGAAATTCTCAGTAGCAGGTCGGAGTTTGGATTTGTGCCCGGTTTGTGGCAATGGGCTCGCCTCCTATTACATGGGACCTAAATATACCGGCGAACTGTGGGTTTACATTTGTACACCCCTGCCTAACCCTTCGGGGATACAGGCGTGATGGTATGATATGTTAATTCTAAATGTTAATAACTTTGACTTTGAAAATCAGTGTAATTAACATAAATTTTTGTTTCGATTTTTGTATGAATAAATAAGTGAAAGCTTCCGAAAACCTAACAATAATTGAATAAAATGTACTCTCCAATCAATACAGACCAGTATTTGTTACCACATTGAGTATCAGATACTAGGATCAAATGCAAATACTAAAGGCACTTGTTTACTGAACACATATTTTGATACGTGCTCCATAAAGGTGTATTTACACGACACTATTGAATCGTTCATAACAAAGAATGAGCCGCGAGCGTGCCGGCCGGCAGCCCTACAGCTTAAAGGGATTCCACTTTGATTACACGGACGCGTAAAGCTTGTCCACCAGTATTCATATTTCCAACCTTCGTGTAAAACTGTTAACTGTTAAGCCCACAAAAAGCAGAACTATGTCGTCCCGTGTAATCCACCTCTGAGCTATGGACTGTTGTTTTCGCCATTCGTGTTTAGAATTCTCGTTTAAATATTTTTTGTACAAGAATTCTGTAATCATACCAACGTTTTAATTGAATTTGGATGGGAATAATTAAAAGCTCTGCCTACCTACGATGATGTTTAACGCACGTCATACGCACTGCCCTCACGGAAACCGAGCAATTTTCAATTTTCATTTTACATTATCGACATCGGGTTGCATCGCGGTAAATGCACTTCACCCTCCCTATTTTATAAAGTGAATAAACACAGATCATTGGGAATCCGAGACTGCGTAATTGAGAGGATCATCGGTACATAACGTCGGCTTTTGCTTGTTTTCTGTTTACAGCTTCAGACAAAATCAGTGGATTAATTCACCAGTTGAGTTATCTATAAATTATATTTTTCATATCCAATGATTTTCTCGTCAATAAAATGCGATCTCATTTTACCTCATTGCGTAGGTGTTTTGTGTGGTAACTATTGTATGAAAACCTCTTCAGAAGTATTTCATGATACGAAAGAACACCGTAGCAAATGCCTCCTACCTTAATTTCACATACGAAAAATCTTTGGTCAGATTTTACAATGAAAATCAAATATTTTAGGCACTCACGTCCATACCAAAGGCTCCTTTGTTTGACATAAATGTTTGAGATAATTGCATCACCGGCGCACGACGCAGGCACAATACAATCACAAATCAATTACAACGAAGCTCCTGGATACCAGATCGTTTGGGATAAAGCCGAAACCGCTTTATAGAATTACTATTGTAATACTCAGAAAAGAGAATTCGGGAAGCCCTTTGTTGAAGTACCAGAATACGATATACGCAGATAACTGAAGTTAGTTCAGGAAGCATCGACGAACCGGAATGTATTGCGGCTTATACTATGTCACGATTCATTTATTATTTATGAAAAAATATTGAACATTATTTCTTAATTCGTTGTTTATCAAAAGTCGAGCAAAATCCTAAAAAGTCAATATGGCTTTAGATAAGAGAATTAAGTTGCAATACTAAGCAAGTTGGAATATCCCTTAACTATTACCACAACTATTGTAATACCGTCCCTATCGCAATACAATGGAAACATTAAAATACCTTCAAGCTTCTGTTATTACAAGTAGAAACGAACAAACAACATTGAATAAAACTACCTATATTCAAGTACTCACATCGCATAAAGATTTAAATAAATAATCTCGTAGTTGTGTAAAAAGAAAATATTATGAAAACAGATTGTTTATATAATCCCACGCAGCAACCGTGTAAACCTTATTAATCTAGATTATTATAAAAACTTCTCATATTTTCATTTCCTTAAGAGCTTATCGGATGTAAAAAGCTTTATTTTTCAACTGATTATATAAATAATATTTAATAATCTAGTGTTTGTTGCACGAGTTCAATATTACTATCCTCTTAAGTATTTATTGAAAACCTGCCTTTGTTTCGAAAACGAACATTTTTGAGTAATAATTACCTAACTTAAGAATAATTGAGTAAAATGTAACGCTAGTTCCAAGGAAGTTCAATAAGATAATTGAATGAATAGAGATGCGGGATATCGACTCCGGCAAACTAGCCGCTTTGAGCAAATGCAATAATTCAGTGTAGCATGAATGCTGAATCAATTCACTAATAAGCTAATAGACTCTTCAAATAACTTGAGATGGTTCGAAGTTTGTGAGAAATATCGGTTTCTCGGAACGTAACCAGACCGCTCACTTCAAACTCGATGGAATCTCGTAAATTGGATACCTCTATTGTCCATATTGACAATGAAATGTATAATGAACTAAAAACTAGACTTCAACTACATCTTTTGTCTATTTGCCTTGCCAAGATGCAGAAATATCAAATTACCTAAGCTATTATTCACGTTTCCTACAAGATTAATAATTATTTGCATCCAAACATTCAAGAAATATCGAAGATAATATTTATGAAAGGGAAAATTAAATTCAATAGAATTAAGTCGTTTGTGAATCCAATAGACTATTTTAAGAATATAAATCCATAAGCAATAAATAAAATGTGAAATGAGAATTCAATAGGAATATTGCTCTCACCTAACTACAAGTACTAAGAATCCCCTACAAAGAAGCTATTGTTAGAATCCAAGTAATATACTTAATTGAACTTGTATGAGAGTGGAAAAACATTGCATGTAATGCTCTTCACAATATTTTTCTCGAATACATGCAGCAAATGATAAATTCTAAAGTTGCTTTGTCTCTACAAGTCATTGTTTTCACAGTAATCTGTTTACTTTGAACTGTTCATAACCTTTCCTTTGGCCTTTGACATACGCTGTGGTAAGCTACGTATAAAAAAATAAAAAAAGCCGTACAAATGTGCGAACTACATAAAAACTTTGTACATCGTCCAAAATGTCTTTTTATTTGCAGTTAACTTTGCCAACGTCATTCATGTGCCTGACCTTTATTTCTTTGACTTTACTTCAAATAAAAGTAAGTTATTAGATTTGAATAAAAATTTTGAATTTTGGTATACCTAGTTGACGGTATAGTTAGATATAGTATTTGTAGAGTTTTACCTCAATCAGTACGTTTTGATCAATTATGATTCAAATCTATTACAGGCCTAAGCGAAAAAAATTTAATTTCGAGCCTTCCAACTATGTTTGGGGAAGATAATTTGTGGCTAAGTTTTTGCAATCTGCATCAATAGTGAAAATGCTAATCATAAAATGAATAAGCTGAATCTCTCAAATATGGAGTAGTGTAGCCGTTCAATTCTGACAATTAAAACCAAAGAAATCGTAATACTTGCAAGTTTAGTTCGCAGAAATCGTTAAAATAAAAGCTTAACACTGAAATCAAGTGTTTTCGGAATGCAATTTTCAAAACAAGGCATACAAATAGTCAATTATAGAAAGAAAAGAAGAAATGTTATTTGAAATCAATTAAAGACTTTCGATATAATATCACGCTATTGAGATCGCTACTCAAAACGATTAAAATACTAAAAGGTTTTCTTCCTCAACGACTTTCTTTCAGCCAGACTTTACCTGACTAACATCATTGTTGATAATATTATACTTTTCGCAAAACTAGTCTACTTAGTTTGTTAAATTCAAAGTACAGGTGCTTATAAGCTGTAGTAGGAAACTCACATTAACAAAGAAAATTTAAAATACATAAAGAATCTTTACATTAAAATTCGAAATTGAGAAAACCGTTACGTAAGCTCGCAGTTCCATTATCGTACGACAAAATATATTCGTAAGCTGATTTTACTCTGATAAGCTGATTTAAAATCATAATAGACTACAAAATAATATTGTCAAACCAAAAGGATTTTTATTGCAAATGTATTAACAATATAGATTTCTCTCTTGTCTTTACCATGAGAAATTACAGAGATGCATATCACATAAATACCAGGTATTATTTGCTAGAAATGTGAGTAGTTTTTTAGGTTTATGAAGAGAATTCATTTGAACATGTGGTCGGCACAAGGATTTCCTTTGAGATGCTTTAATCCACTGCATTGTTAATTGACAATGGAACTCATACAGCACAAATGGAAAATACCAATGAAAAACTCTCATAAAGGAAAATATTTTGCTAATAAATGTGCATCCGATTCCTTTGAGCGTATTAATATGAGTAAATACAAGCTTTACAGCGGTGTATTAATAAAGAGTTTAATTAATTCTTCTGTAAATATTACTGCAGCAATAAAGCATTCATTAAAACTGTGTGGGATTCATATCTCGATTGGGATTTTCATTTGATATTTCCGTCGCAGTTCCTTTTTTGGTTTCATCCGATTGTAAACACTGAATCCTTTGAAATCTGTGTACCTGTCACAGACGATTTACTGCGAAATACATGCCAATTACAAAAAAAATACATTAATATTGCAATTCAAAGTGTCTTATTTGTATTCGTGTATAATAAAGATTATACACGAATTTATACATTCCTGTTTAACGGCTTATCAACAAATTATGTAAGTAGCCTTGATCAACGAGTTAGTTTGCGTCGTCATATTGTTTTGGTTTGAAAATAATATCTGTTGTAACAACTGTCCTGTTTGGTTCCGGATAAGCAAAGTCAGTGGGTTCGTTTGCAGCTACTGCAAGTTCTAGTTAAAAAAAAATAGCGAATTTCATGTTTTAAACGTTACATACAAAAAATATTTATTGTATAAGTGTGAATCACGGATTTTGGACCAATGTAGTTAATGTTAAAGATAAACAAATTGATTTCCTAACAATCTAATGAGACAACCCCTAAAGAGAATACTGTGAAACAGTTATCAAACGGTGGAGTATATAATATTTATGTAAGTCAAAAGAGGATACTACTGAATAAGCTACAGATATGACAATCTGGTTCTTCTTGAGCTATCTTATAATTTCTTTGACAACAGTAACAAAGCCAAATATGTTTAGTCATGTATTGGAAAGATTGAGTGGAGGGTATAGTGTGTGCTTTACGAATAAACAATTTTATTTAAGCTACTAGGTTAAATGATACTGTGCTTCGAGCTAATATTTACAATTAAGCAGACCTTACATTGTTATAGTTGTCAGCGGAATTTTCAATGCCAATATTAATCGAAGGTATTACATAACATTTTGTAAATATTCCGTGTACCGTTATTGTGTACCATCAAATATCTCATATCAATCAGTTGCTTCAAATTCAATAGAATTATTATGCCATATTCGAACTCATACTAAAATTTATAATTATTATAATATGTTTATCACGATATTTCGAATTTAATATAATAAATAATAATGAAGTTCAAGGTTTAATCAAAATAAAGTAACGTGATAGGCATTCGTTAATTTAAGTTTTAGAGACAATTATAAGAAAGATGAAAGAGGTTTTATTTTGGAAATGCTATACCTCCTGTTGACATTTTTACAAAAACTTTCCTTCTTTCCTACTTTCCGTTTTCATCACAGCAGTAAAACAGTTTCTGAACTCATTATGAACACGCATTCAAAGTATTTTAAATTTTAGGACATCTTATTTGTCAAATCTGGAGGAAGGAATCCGGAGTTAGTTAACCAACGACGCAGTTTATCTTCGAGAGTTTTCGGTAATTAATTAGCAAAGCCACACGACTACAAGGACTGGCCATCTTCAGTCAGGCATAACCTCACCATTACTGCTCAACGCTAATTATAAACTACAATGACATATATTGTTTCCCAGTATCAATCTGATACTAATTGCGACATTTCACGTCTTACTGAGTTCTGTAGAGTTACATCTAGATAGATATTGATCATTAGTGTCTGTGTATTGTTAAACACACCTACTACTAATCTTGGAGACAGGGATTGCAAGAGAGTATTAAGACATCCATAAGACCAATGATTTATATATGTGATCTCGATTTCATGTCACAAATTAGTGTGATGTCCTAATATTTGTGCCAAGTTAAGCTCTCTCTTTGCATTTTAATGGAAAGATTGTGAAAATCGCAAATTGATGTTATTTCCGAGAATAAAGATTGTTTCAATGTGATGTATTTTTTATTTTTACTCAAATGATTTTGTGTTAAATATTGTGGGTAAAGTTTTTATAAAGTTCTACAGCGTAATACTGGAGGTTTCCGACGGCTGATTTATCAGTAAACGCCTATTTTTTATTTAAATTAATAAAATAAGCTTTTTTCAGAACCGAAAATATTCCTGGATTATCGGCATCGCGGACGGCCGAGCGGATTAAAGGCCTATCACAATAATTGTCACCGACAGTCGTGATGGACCTGTGACGTCGTGTTTTTACTTTTCTGACGATAATTGAATGTTTTTGATCCCTGTAACACAGGGAACTTTTGCAGTCGGGGTAAACCATTGCAAGGTCACAATATCTCCGTCTTTTCATCTTATCATAATTGTGTAAAAAATACTCGCAGTTTTAACGGCAAAATACGAAACCGACTAAAGACACAAGAAAGAACTCAGCTTCTTCGAGTTCAGTTCTATTTTATTCCGGTAAGAAGAATCAAAGAATTCAAAGATTCTTATGACTAAGTGTTTTGACGGAAATCAACTTATTTTGTAGCCAATGTCCACTACAAATGTCCGGACTCTATTTCCTATCATAAGTTCCCGATATTCTTTGTTTCGATGTCAAATCAAACAAGCGCGCCGCTAAGGTTCTGAAGGCGCAGTGGTTAAGCAAACGGATTTAGAGCGTTTTGTTAATCCCGCGCGTTCAAATACTTTCAATAGACGGAGGAAATGTTACTGGGTGGTACCGAAATAATGGTTTTGACTAGATTCAAATAAATATTGAAATAGTTATGGTGTAAAATGGAGAAGACTTATGTAAAATTGTTTAAGCAGTCGTGTGCCCGAATATTTCTGCCGTCGGATCCTCGTAGCTCTGCGGTCCTATATATAAGGAGAATAATTAAAAAAATGGACGCCCAGTGCTTGTAGAACACCTTGCTGTATTCCTGTTTGGAAGGACAATGTCAACTATTTCAACAATCAAAGAGTGTGTATCAAGAAACATTTTATTTAAGAAATAATAATTATATTAATACAGGTTCTATGTTTCAGCGCCGACGGAAAAGTATTTTCTTCAATTTGCGAAGTCTCCGCATCCTCGCGGTTACGTTCCGACATTCTTGCAGGGACTTTCAAGAAATTCACTTACACCAATAGTAATTAAAACACACTATATTATGACACTATGAAACACTATATTTAATTAATAACAAATGCACAATCTCACTTCACTAATATTTCACACTGAATAATAAAAATATCACTATTCCACTTTAGAATATTAAATTTTGGTAAATTTAAATAAGAGCGATTTTTTTTTATTTCGAATTCAAATCATATCAAACAACTGCGTCATCACTAGTCCGAAAACTTATTATATCAATTTTAAAACCCGATAAAAAGTAAAGAAATACGTCCGCAAAAAATTAAAAAAAAAAATTTAATTATTCTTAAAACTTACCGATTAAATATCAAATATACTGCATGTTGTACACCTTCACCAACCACTACTGAGAGAATACTGAGAGCGTACTAGAGAGGACTGTTCAGGCGGCGACTTCAGGAGCGAGTGCGGCCGCCGCGGCGCGCTGCGGGATATAAACCCGCGCCTCCCCCCGCGCGCGCACCCGCCACCCCCCTGCGCCCGGGGAGCTGTGGGATGCTGTGTATGTGCGCAGTACATAAGGTACATACCTGCGTATTATATATTACAAAGGTGAGCGCGGGGGGAGGGCAGCAGCCCCGAGCGATGCTGCGGGCGCGAGGGGCGTATTGTTCTCTTATGTACGTTTAAAAAAGAGGTTTTTTATAAATTTTATGTTTTGGTAAATTTATCGATTTAGCACGACTCTGAGGTACTGAAGGCGCAGTGGTTAACTTGTTGGACTACGAACTTTGTTTGTGCGCACATATAATATAGGTGAGTAAAATGAGTTATATATTGACTGATAGGTAGTGCGTTCGTTATTTCTTTGTTTCACTATCGCTATACACTCGTATTTGTTTAGCGCGACTCTGAGGTTTTGATGGCGCAGTGGTTAAGTTAGCGGACTCCAAGCTTTATTTGCGTGCCAAAATGTACTAATATTGTCTTTGCCGACGTAATGACGATGAGAGTCAGTGGCAGTTCTCTTTATTCTGTAAGACGTACTTATAAAAGAATGTATTATCTAAAGAATCGTTTACACAGATTGTTACGAGCTAAGTTTTGAGAGAATTTTCAAAAGCTTTGTTCTCCAATAAAGTGAAGTGTAAGTTTTGGGATTTTTATCACTTATAACTGACTTTCAGTTTATGTTGTTTGGAAGGGGTTATTTTTAAATTCGGAATTTGACAAAAAGACATTAAAAAAGAAAAATGGGTATTTTTCGTGCAACAACATGAATATCTCAATGACTTTCAAGGTGTTTGATAGCAAATCTATGTGTTTTCGACACACGTTTGTTAACATTGTCATACGTAAGTTTGAATCTGAGCATTGCAAGCTTTTGTTAAGCTTTTAGAGAGATATCGTTGTTAAATAAAAAGTCTCCTATGTTCTAATGCACTGTCGGTTCTCAGCTGCTCTGGCTGGAGGCCTTAAGGTCCTCGCCAAAAGTCCGGTGAAGCAGTCAAAGCCTGCGCTCAGGCTAACTGCAAAGATATCTACCAAAAAAAAAATCGGTTCTCAGTGTTAACGCCTTTTCGACCACCGTATCACACAAATATTGTGTGATACCAAACTTATAGCCATTACATGTTTGCTTGTAATTGTAACTATTACGAAGTCACCTTTATTACAAATTTGCCTAGTCAGGCCCCTTTTGTTACATAATTTTCTTATAAAATATCTGTAAAAAGCATGCGGCGGAACATTTCAGCGAGTGTTTTGTTTCAAGTTTTACAGCGTATAAACTTGAATTTAACACATTCCTAAGGTTCGTGTAATCTGACTTCACAGGTTTTTACACATTAAATAATTTTGCTATCGAGATAATACGTTTATAAGAGAATTTTGAAGTATCATTGTTTTGTACTGTGTATTATGTCTTGTGTATGTGTTGGTAGCTTAAGCATCTTTATTCATGTATTAGTTTAAGTTAGTCGTAATAAATCACTCGTGGCAAATACACGTCTTTCTTTGATCGACTCCCCGTAACCCACACACTACATGGCGACCCTGCCATGCGCGAGCGCCGCGGCGTAAGTTACCTACCTGCTGTTGCCGGGTGTCGCGTATCGGGCGAATTCTGCAACTCAGCGGATTCCTGTGTGCCTCAGTGCAGTGAGTTAGAGCTTTTATAATATTGACGTTATGAAAATGGATATAACGCAAGGGACATTATCCGTAACCAGTCACGTACGTCGCTTCGAAAATGGGCAAGAGTTATTCAAAAACTGGAGACAAGGAGGTGATAATCGCACAAAATGCATCTGGAGGAAGTAATTCTGCCGTCGAATCTCATATGCAGATAAATAATATATTACTGGCGTCGGCCTTGTCAATTTTCGCCGTTATAATCCTCATATTCATCTGGAAAAAGCTGAAGGACAGACAAAAGAAATGGATCGAGAAACATGTTGAATCGCAGTTTATAAGAAGAATGCGTTTGCGGTTGTCGGGAAAGCGAGAACGTGAAGAAGGAAACGAAGCCGTGTGAATAAAATATGTGAATTCTGTGTCAGTGAGCCCGAGTGACAAATCGTCATATTTCGTATACGTATATTATGTGCTTTCAAATAATTTAGTGAGTAAAACTAAAAAAAAAAAAAAAAAAAAAAAAACAAAGAACTGTGTTGCGTCGTCTAACACCGACTTGATAGGAACTATAAGTGCTCGATTAAAAATAATCAACCAGTATATTACAGCGCCAATGTATTTGTTACTTTTTCTTTTAATAATTTTATGTTTCTTGTATCTTACAGTCTAAGTATTTCGGAATGTCACATGGAATAGATATTGGCCGTAATCCATTCGGGTAAGGACCAAACTACTAGGTACAACATTTTTTTTTATGTAAGTATGTTTTAATTTCGTATTATATGGAAGAAGATTTAGAAAGAATTTTTAATGAATTGTCTGATATTCAAATTACTTTGAGGAAGTTAGGCCCATCTAGAAGGTTACAATATAAAAACAAGGTTAAGGAGAAAATATTAAAAGCTAAGGAATTATATTCATTTTATAAAACTATTATTAGTATATTTTCTGAGCAAAAAACCTCGCTAGAATTAGCTGAATACGTTTATGAAGTTTTGAAGGAGAGAATAAACGTTATTTACGATAAGATTTTATCATATGATTTTCAAGGTAACGTAGAATCAACTACTTCAAAGATGGAGAAGTTTGAAATCAAAACTGCAACATCCTTGATACCTGTTATGGATGGTTCAGAAAGTACGACAGAAAAAATCATAGATGCGGTAGAATTATATAGCGATTGCCTAAAGGACACAGACCAAAAAAAAATGTTAATTTCTTTTGTTTTGAAAACAAGATTAACTAAAACTGCCAAATTAAAACTAAAGTGCGAATATGATGACGTAGCAAGCCTTTTACAGGATATAAAAACTTATTTACTTACAAAAAAGTCCGCCAATGCAATACTATATCAATTGAATAATATGAGTCAAAATAATATGTCTATTTGTGATTATGGAAATAAGCTATCAGAATTATTTATAGACCTCACTATTGCGCAAGCTAACGGTAACGAAAAGACCTGCGAGATACTGAGACCTATAAACGAAAAAATCGCTATTAAAAGATTTTCCGATGGACTAAGAAATAAACGCTTAAGCACTATTATTTCAGCACGGAACTTTTCCGAGTTAAAAGATGCGGTGCGTGCAGCGGAGGACGAGGAGCTGGGGCAACCCTCGACTTCCGGTGGTATTTTCAGCGCGAGGGGTAAGTCGAACAACAGATATAATTATAATTTCACTAGAAGAGGACAGAATAATTATTATAATCAAGGTTTCCATTTTCGTGGCAATTCTAGAGGTCAAGGATATAATAATAATGATCAGCAGAATTATAATGGTAATCCCCGTGGTAGATATACACGCGGAAGAGGTAATACTTTTTCAAAATCTGTAAATAATCATAATCCTTCAGGATATTATCGTGGTAGAGGTAATCGAGGTAGAGGTAATCGAGGTAAAAATAATCAACAAAGAATTTTATTAGCCGAAGGGAGCGAGACCCGCCAAGCAAATAACGAAGAAATAGGGACGGAAAACCAGTTTTTTCGGTCCTAAATGCTATGACATTTTAACCTGTAATACAAATGTTAGATACGTTCATTTCGACATTAACAATTCCAAGTGTTCATGGTTACTTGATACCGGCGCGTCCATTTCCGCTGTTTCTAAGAACGCTTTATCAGAACATACTCCGTTGTACGAAGAAAACATTATAATAAATGGTATCGGTGGAAAAATATGCTCAAAGGGATATGTTTATCTTACCTTGCTTAACCAAAATAGTAGTTTTAATCACAAATTTTACTTGTTTGATCATTTACCGTGTAAATCGGATGGAATACTCGGTTTAGATTTTTTATCAAAATTTAATTCACATATTAATCTAGAAAATGATACATTAATTCTACATAACCAATGCAAAAATATTATACCACTATATGCGTCGCCTACTATTTCACATAGCTACTTAACTATTCCTGCGAGAAGTGAGTCCATTCATTACATACCGATAACGAATAATAAATTAAATAATGACTGTGTTGTTTTACCACAACAGTTACAAGAGGGTTTATTTTTAGCAGCTCTAATAGTGAAGCCAGTAAATAACGTTATTCCCATTAAAATATTAAATACTGAAGAAGAATCAATTACTATACCGACTTTTCAACCAGACTTACACTCATTAAACGATTACCAAATATGTCAATTTAATAAATGTAAATCGAACGCAGAGAGAGCTAATACCTTGTTAGGATTATTAAAATTGGATCACTTACATCCTACCGAGCGTGGAACTATACAAGCAATTTGTACTAAGTACAATGACATCTTTCACCTACCGGGTGACAAACTTACAACTACTAATTCATATGAACATAATATTTATTTAAAACCGGATGCTAGCCCCGTCTTTACAAAACCATACAGGTTACCACATAGTCAAAAACCTGAAATAAATAAGCAAATTAAGAAAATGTTACAGGATGATATCATAGAAGAAACTCAAAGTGAGTGGTCTAGCCCCATTTTGCTTGTGCCTAAAAAGTCAAATGACGATAACAAAAAGTGGAGATTAGTGATAGATTACCGTAAATTAAATGAAGTTATACAGGATGATAAATTTCCGCTACCGAATATCACTGATATTTTAGAGTCTCTTGCTGGTGCCGTGTATTTCACCCATTTAGACCTTAGTCAATCTTATTACCAAGCGACCTTGAACCCCGAGTCACGTAAGATTACTGCCTTTACAACAAATACGGGACAATACCAGATGAAACGAATGCCAATGGGTCTTAAAACCAGTCCAAGTTCTTTTTCAAGGTTAATGACTATAGCCATGTCAGGTCTAACGTATGAGAAATGTTTTGTTTATCTTGATGACCTTGTAATTTTTGGACGTAATTTAGAAGGTCACAATAAAAATTTAATAGATGTTTTTGAGAGACTTAGAAAAGTTAACTTAAAACTAAATCCCATCAAATGTAATTTTTTGAAAAAGGAATTATTATATTTAGGACACACAGTGTCAGCCGATGGAATTAGTCCAGATAAAACTAAAATAAAAGTTGTTGAAAATTACCCAACACCAAAAAGTACAGAAGAAGTAAAACGTTTTGTTGCATTTTGTAACTATTACCGAAAATTTGTAAAGAATTTCGCGGAAATAACTATCCCTTTAAATAACCTGTGTCGTAAAGATGTCCCTTTCATATGGTCTGAACAATGCGAAAACTCATTTAAAATCATGAAAAAAGCGTTAGTATCACCCCCCATTTTACAATACCCAGACTTTTCAGACGAAAACGAGTTCATCTTACAAACTGATGCTTCTGGCATTGCAGTAGGAGCAGTACTATGTAATAAAGATATGAGACCAGTCGCTTATGCAAGTCGGCCCTTAAACAAAGCTGAAAAAAATTATCCAACTATACAAAAAGAATTACTTGCGATAGTATGGGGAGTGAAATATTTTAGGCCATATCTCTTAGGTAAAAAGTTCACAATCATGACGGACCATAAACCATTGTTGTATTTATTCGGGATTAAAGATCCATCAAGTAGATTGTTAAAATTTAGGTTAACATTAGAAGAATACGATTTTAACGTTGTGTACATTAAAGGTAAAGAAAACGCCGTAGCAGACGCGTTGTCTAGAATTTCAATAAACTCAAAAGAATTGAAATATGTCAACGATAAAATAATTAACGTAATGACTAGAGCACAGAAAAAGAATCTAGAAGATATTAAAAATAAGAGTGACACTCAAATCACCAATAATGACACAGACTATCGGCCTGATCAACCGAGAATCGTGGAATTATTGCGGATTCCGAGTGGTGCGATCGAGATGATTTTAATAAAAGGTAAAGAGTTAAATAGGATTCGAAAACGAATGGGTATAGATGTAGAAACCGAGTGTTTTGCTTTTTCCCAAAATAAGAAAATTTTATATATTAATCTTGATTTCAAAGCACAATACACGCGAGCCGTTTTTGTGAAGAAATTAAGTGAATTTAGTGAAAATATTGCTGTCGACGAAATATGTATAATAAAAACAATTGATAACGCGTTATTTATAAAAGAACTAATAGAAGAGATTAAAAGTAAAGATATATGGACCGGTCCACGGATATGTATTTTACGAGGTGTCGAAAGAATTGATAATGAAAAAGATAAACAATTTATTATTAATGACTACCACTTGCTGCCCACTAGTGGCCACGCAGGCATTCGTAGAATGATTAATAATATTAAAAAAAAATATTTCTGGCCAGAAATGGAAAAAGACGTAAGAGACTTTGTAACTAAATGCGAAAAATGTCAAAAATCTAAGTATTCACGAAATACCAAAGAGCCGATGGTGGTAACAACCACAGCTTCATTTGCTTTCGAGAAAGTATTTTTGGACTTAGTCGGTCCTTTAGATCAAGATGTAAATGGTAATAATTATATACTTACGTTACAGTGTGAATTAAGTAAGTTTGTTGAGGCTTATCCTCTTAGAAATAAGGAAACGGTCACCGTTGCTAGAGCATTTGTTAATCAATTTATTTTAAGGTTCGGAATCCCAAAAACTATAGCAACAGATAGAGGCACTGAGTTTATGTCATCTACTATGGTAGAGGTCTGTAAACTTTTAGGAATTGAAAAATTAAACTCAACCTCATACCATCATGAGTCGATTGGTTCACTCGAAAATGCACATAAACATTTAGGTTCATTCTTAAGAATACAATGCGATAATTACCCTGCAACGTGGAGCCATTGGCTACCCTTTTGGTGCTTTAATTTTAATAATACTGTACATTCTTCTACAAAATATACCCCGTATGAATTAGTTTTTGGAAAACCAAGTGACATTCCGAGTAGAATAAGTACTAGCATAGAACCTTTATATAACCCAGATAATTATAATTTAGAATTAAGATATCGTTTGCAAGTAGCACACAGAGACGCACAAAACAATTTGTTAAAAAGTAAAAAAGTGAGAAAATCTGTATATGATAAAAACATAAATCAAGTCCGATATAACAAAGGTGATTTAATATTGTTAAAAAATGAAACTGCAAATAAATTAGATACTTTATATAATGGTCCATTTATTGTTATAGAAGATAAGGAACCTAATGTAATAATTTTTAAGAACAATAAAGAAGAAATTGTACACAAAAACCGAACAAAATTGTTTAAAAATTAGGAATTTTGTTTTATTCTCGTGTTTGTTACTCTGCAATAAAAAAAAAAAAAAAAAAAAAAAAAAATTCTTTTAGTGTACCAATTTTTTTTTTTTTTTTTTCTCCTACCCCTGTGGTGTACTGTGTATTATGTCTTGTGTATGTGTTGGTAGCTTAAGCATCTTTATTCATGTATTAGTTTAAGTTAGTCGTAATAAATCACTCGTGGCAAATACACGTCTTTCTTTGATCGACTCCCCGTAACCCACACACTACAGTTTTATTTAATCGGTATTGTTTTCTGTGATTTACGCAAAAGATAGTCATATTAGTCTGTCCGTGATCATGACACCTACATTTGTCCGAAAACTAAAGTAAAAAGGCAACCGCTATATAATCCCCAAAAGTTATTAAAGTCATACAATTTACATTTATTTTCTGGATTTTGTGTCTAATCAAGTAAATATTTAAAACCAAAAAACACATTACTGGACTGCCTCGTTGGCATAGTGGTGCTAAGCGCGCCTGCTACGCTAGAGGTCTTGGGTTTGATTCCCGAGTCGACCAAGGTGTTATTGGGTTTTTCTATGAAATTCTCAGTAGCAGATCGGAGTTTGGATTTGTGCCCGGTTACTGGCAATAGGCTCGCCCCCTATTACATGGGACCTAAACATATCGGCGAACTGTGGGTGTACATTGGTACGCCTCTGCCTACCCCTTCGGGGATACAGGCGTGATGATATGTTATGTAAAAAAACACATTAGTAAGAACCTTTTTATTCAATGCTTTTCTTTGTCTTTTGCCGAACGGTCGGTTTGTGAAGTAGCGCTGGCGAAACTTTAGCCATTTGCATTATAATAATCATTACAATGTTTGTCTAAAGGGATGCTTAACATTTAACTTAAATGTACTCTTTTTTGGTAAGCCTTAATTTTCTACAATTTAGTACTTTATCGGCATTTATAACTTTGAATAGTTACGCGACTCAACATTGACGGAATACGAGAATGTCACTTGACTCAAACATTTGTTCTGAATTGTGGAATATGAAGACATTTTACATTTATTTATTTCCGCCGCGAGTCAAGAACGTTGTCTTTGCACTCGGTAGCTACTAAATTATGAGTGACAAACCATTCCGAATCGATTTTCCTAAGTCTACAGGGTATGCACGGCATCAAAGTGTAGATATTCACTGCAACTTTGTCGTCTTTCTTTGTATTGCCCTTGGTATATAGTGTCTTTTACATTCATATGTAAATCTTTTATATAAATAAGTGATGATTACTTTAGGTATAACTTTTATGAGGATTTGAATAGTCAAAGACTCACGTTCAATAAAACCTTTATGGCTACGTTAAGATTTTTGTTCCAACGATGTAAATGAGATCATGTTTCCTTATAAGTCTTGTAGTTCAGATTATATCATTTCTTTTTTATATTAATCGTCCTAAGTCATTCGGAGGCATTTTAGACTGTCAAATGCAGAATGTTTTTTTTTTCAATTCGTGTAATAGTTTGATATTACCGCGATTCCGAGTTCCATAATAGATGTATCATAATATATTACTTTACGATACGTTTCTTTTCCTATTCCACAACCCCCATCATCCTGAATTTTCTATGTAACGTTGTAGTAAGCAAGTATTGCTAATTATTTGATTTTATGTTTTAAAATAGTAACCTAATACCCTTCGTATAAGTTTTTGTTCTAATTGCACGACCGGTCGTTGTCTAAAAAGTGAAATACAAAAGACGCCCAAAGATCGGAAGGAAAAATACATAAGTAGTATCAAGCGTAGCTCTATTTATTTTTCTAAGCAGAATCAAATAATTCAAAGGTCTTATAAAATCGCTTTGTTCCGGAAAATATATTTCATTAGTAGCCAATTTGAGACACTTCCCGGATTCCGTTTCTTATCACTCTACGTTCCCGATATTATTTGCTTCGCTATAGCATTTTAGTGCGAGTCTAGGTTCTAAAGGCGCAGTGGTTAAGAGAACGGAGTTTAAGCGTCGTGCTCCACAAACACGTCCAATATTTTAGAAACAAGTTACAAAGACGAAGGATGTTTCTAGACATACTGATTTATTGTTATACATATGATTGAATTAAAGAGCTTTGCAAAAAGAGACACAAAAATGTTTAAGCCGTCGGATGCGCGATGAATTCTGCCGTCGGCATCAGGAAACTCGGCTGTCCTATAATAATTTTCTACATATAACAATTGTAGACCCGTGCTTGAAGATATCAACTTACTGCATGACTGTTTGGAAGGATAAAGTCAGGTATTACAACAATCAAAGACTGTGTTTATGGAAACGTTTTATTTTAGAAATAAAAATGTATAATACAGTTTATTTGTTTCAGCGCCGACGGTTGCGTTTCGACATTCTTGCGAAGAACTTTGATAGACTTTTACAAAATACACTAAATAGGTAATATTACAATAAACAGCAATTACTTTCACCAATATTAAACTAACACAAAACCACAAACTACATTTAACTGTACGAATCTTTAAAACTACATTAATTTAATATCAAATGCACACACACGCTCAATCCACAAATATTTCACACAAAGAATAAAAAAAAACACTTTAACACTTTGCAATATAAAATTTTGATAAATTTTAAATACGCGCGATTTTATTTTAATTTTATATCGAAGCGAAAAACTCAATTAAAAACGATACGCAATTTTTAAACGCACTATTTCATCACCGGCCCGAAAATAAATAGAATAAATTTAAAACGCCGGAAAAAGAACGGAATATTTTTTTCCGCGAATAAAAAAAAATATTATTAAAACTTACCGATTTAGTATCAAATAGACTGCATGTTGTACACCACCAACCACTACTGAGTACTAGCGAGGAATAGAGTGGACTGTTCAGGCGGCGCCTTCAGGAGCGAGTGCGGCCGCCGCGGCGCGCTGCGGGATATAAACCCGCGCCTCCCCCCGCGCGCGCACCCGCCACCCCCCCGCGCTCTCACCTGCCACCCCCCCGCTGCCCTTGAGCTATGTAATGCAGGCCTATATACTTTTATATACGAAGCTCCATATTTTTTCTTATATACAGTTGAAAACGGAGTTTTCGTTGAGTGTATGTTATATACTTGAGTTTTTCTTTATTTCCGTAAATAAGACCGTTTAGCGAGACTTTGAGGTACTGTAAGCGCAGTGGTTAAGTGATCGGACTTTTAACATCTTATGCGCGTTAGTAATAACATTGTTTTGACCAAGTCAATAAATATCAATGTTTTATTGCTTATTTCGTATCGTGGCGTATGTTTTCTGTACAAAACAAGATTTTGGTAAAGAAAATATCGGGAAAATCTTATGAACATTAAACTTTATCTATTTACTAGCAACAATATATTGATCTAATTGTTTTTATCAAAACGATATATGCCTACTTGCTTCTAAAGTTATAGGGTGTTTAATTGTATTGTTTCTTCCAACCGGCGTATTTTATTTGCTATGTCCAGTCCGTACTGTGTTACATATTGGTTTCTTAGGTTTACGCGAATGTTAGACATTGAAATAAAACTACTTTTTACGGATTTTTTCGCGGTTTGTATTTAGATTTTAGGTCCCGACGTTTCGACACCTTTGCAGGTATCATGGTCACGGGCAGACTGAAACGTCGGGACCTAAAATCTAAATACAAACCGCGAAAAAATCCGTAAAAAGTAGTTTTATTTCAATGTCTAACATTCGCGTAAACCTAAGAAACCAATATGTATTGTTTCTGTTTGATAACCTATATACAAGCAAGTTTGTACTTCTACACAACGTAAACGCACAGAAAGTATATAAAAGATAAGATGAAATGATTATTATAATGATTCTTCATGAAATTAGATATCTTTGGTATTATATGCCTTGAATTTATTACTTACCTAGACTTTCTTGTAAAGACTTAGTAAAATAAAAGCAACATTGGTATGCGAGGCATAGGCCTCGAAAACGACGAAACGTACGACGTACGAAATCCGTACACTTATATAGATAAGTGTACGGATTTCGTATCCTTTGGCTTTAACTTTCTGAACTCATCAACAGTCAATGTTTAATTAACTAAATAAAATGCCAACTCACTGCTAGTTTCAGTGTTCATGTATTTTCCACTCAATTAAGCACTAAACAAATGTAGTGCTACGTAGAGCCAGTTTTGGGCCGTATATAAACTCATGATGTAAATAAATATTTCTTATGAAGAACTTTTTTCAAAGTAGGTCTAATTTAAAGAGGCTTATTGAAGCCAGTTTCTTAGAGCAAGGGCTGGAAATATGTTTCCCGGAAAATTTGAAGCAGTTAGAAAATTTATTTTAAAGTATTGCCTACGGGTTTTTACCTTCGACTCTTTTACATTTAATCAGAATTACGCAGTAACTTAATAATTTTTGTACGAGTTCCTTCCAGTGACATTTTAATTAAGGCCTTAAACATAGTTTCGCGTTAAACGGAATTTTCGCAACTAACCTACTTACTTTTTAACCGACTTCGAAAAGGAGGAGGTACTCAAGATCACTGTTTTTTATGTTTGTTATCTCAGAACTTTCGACAGGGTGAACTGATTTTGCTGAGTCTTTTTTCATTTGAAATGTGGTGCTTCCTGTGTGATCCCATTTTAATTTGGTTTTGTTGGGATCCATTAGAAAACCATATAAGACTTAATTTGAAGTAGTTTTTTTTTTAATTTTTGTATTTTTTCTTATTAACTTTTCTTTATCATTTAAATGCTTATACCGTGTCCATACACACTTCACTGGTGCTCACGAAGATATTAAATGTATCTCTATGTGACAAATGTATCAATTGGAGAAGGAATATGAATCCTAATTTAATAAAGTGTAAATTATCAAGCAGCAAACAAGACAAACTATTATTTTTTTCTCTTGAGGAGAATTTTATTTAGTGGTGGGACTGTTGCTTGTACATTTAATTATTAGAAGTATCTCAACTTTTTATAGCTAACTTAATGATCACCTACCTACGTCTAAACAATGTCTTCTAAGTACGAAGCTAATAAATTCATCAAGAAGGTTTCATTAATTTTTTTTTCAAGTATACTTTACTGGGTAGGATAACAAACACTTTTCAGATAGGTAATGTTACTTAGCTACTGACCAAAAAATTTAAATTCAATGAAAAAAAAACCACTGTTGCTCAACAGAACATAGTAAATGCATCAGGCGAATGTGAACATGCGAATTTTCGATATTAAAACTGTTTTGTTTTGTCCGAAGTCATTCATGCTTATTTAACCAAAATTTCTAGCTTAATAATTGAATTAATAAATGTTACAGTATCGATTACCTAAATACGTTTTCTATGTCACCGACTAGTAAATTCGGTTCTGAATATCTTTAAAGAGCATGCCTTTTAAACAGTAAGTTTAACAATTTCCTATGAATAAATGGATGATATTCGGTAGATAATAAGCTAGATAAGTAACTCTTGCGGTGAATTTATAATATAAGAAAATGCTGAGTTCTTGACTATTTAATTAAATTTCGACCAGGAATTTTACAATAAGTTGTCAATACTACTTTGACAAAGTGGAAAGTTATGAATTCATAATTGTGACGTACCTAGTTTCAACTTACAGCAACCGAGTAGCAGACGGATGGAATCACGTAAGTAGTTATAAGTAGGCTCTCAAAGAACTGTCGCTTAAGTCCCTTCTGTTCTCGTATTATAAAACACGTCTTATTTCCATTGTCAATATTTTCTATTCTGTTCATCAATCGAAGTTTATTCACAAGCCACCTAGCTAATATAAATACAGCATGCAATATTTTCTACTAGCTGTGTCCCGCGGTTTCACCCGCGTGAATGACAATTCATACACTATCTTCATAAATTGCTTATGTGTTATTCCGATGTATAAACTACATTATTGTAAAGTTTTATTAAAATCCATTCAGTAGTTTTTGCGTGAAAGAGTAACAAACATACACACATCCATTCTCACCAACTATATATTAGTAGGATTTTGCAATTTTTGAGGATTTGAATTTTGTAGTTTCAAACAACCAATTTACTTATCTACCTCGAACATGAATTACGTAATCGAAGTTCATTAAGTTTTTGTCTCTTATATCTTATGAAATGAATTATGTCCATTTCAATTGAGTAAGGAAAGGTGTCTCGAAGGTGTCTCCACATAAAGGATGTGTTTTCGCTTCATTAGATCTCACCCAATATCCTAGGGATCCTAGTAGATTTATACTCAGCTAGAATCATGGTTTACTGATTAATCTAAATATTATCAATAATTATAAATTCTCGAGGCATATTGAAAAAAGGTTACATTTGCTTATCTCTCCGACTACGAATAAAAAGGTTACGATTACATATCTCTCCGACTACTTTACACAAACAAGTTGATACCAATCTTATACAAAGACTATTTGTACCCTCTACTTTACATAAGTGCACTAGATAAATATTTAATAAGCATCAATTTAATCAAAAGTAAACAGCATAGGAACCCAGCTTTTCAAATATGAAGCTGCAATTGAAATAAAAAATACATCCTGTAACGTAGAGATCAGCCTTTGTTATTTGTATCAGCAAATAGAAGCTATAATTTATTTTTCAATTACATATAGAGCACAAGACATCAAACTGACGAATCCAATTCTTCTGAATGATCTGTTAAAATAGGAAATCTCAAAGTTATTTTTGCAGAAAGTTTTTATTCTATTTTCATCGAAGTTGCTGTTATAAAATTCTTATTACAAGTTGCACTAAAAATATTGAAAGTAATTTGAAAACAATGTTCAAGTGATGTATATTTAGATCGCCATTTTCAAGAATCGTTCAAATGGGACTTGAGCAAATATAGCAGAATTTATTATTACTTTCTACCGGAGAATTGATTCAGCAATTATTTCTGTTATATTGTTGTTATGGCTGTTACTTTAATGTCAAGAGATTGTTGTGATGTTTGAATCTTTTTCACGTGTCATATGAAAGAGTACCTATTTAAATCGATAGTTGAATGGGGGCTGTGCCTCAGCGTGAAAGCAAACGAAAATAGTTCTTACAGTTTTAAAATAAAGTTGTTTTTACGGTATATCTGATTTTCATTACTAAGCTTACCTCTGTTACGAAAAGTGCTTTTTAAAATCAAAGTATTAGACAAAGGAGTTTTTACAGATTATCTTTGTAATTGGTGCTTGAACCTGCACTCACTTTTTGATCTAAACAAAGAAGATCTAAGAAACACTATGAAAGACTTCAAACATAACCAACGCTTTTTTCCTTGAACAAGATTATATTCAAGATCCCACAGAATGAGGTATTTTATTATAACGGTGAATAATTTATCTTTATAATAACTGTATTAGTTCGAGTTTTTAACAGAATCTGAAAACTGAAAAGTCCGGCAAACAATGCTTTTTAAAAACTTATCATTGAAAACCCACTAAAGGAAACCGTTAGTCAAATTGTAGATTATTCAATAAAAACAAAAAAAATGATTCGTTTAGTCTCGAGTTTAATTTAACGATTATTGTAATCAGAACCTGTCGAAGGTTTAACGAAAGCTATAATAGTCTTGTGCTGAAACTACCTTCTTTTTAAAATCTTCGCCACGTCATCCGGTAGTCTCGGTATTATGTATTCATAAAGCACACACAATCCTTCATGATATTATTCATGTTTACGCGCGAAAAGTATCGTGTAAAAGAAAATATCCCCGTAGGATTAGGCAGAGGTGTACCAATGTTCACCCACTTTCGCCGGTATGTTTAGGTCCCACGTAATAGGGGGCGCGCCTATTGCCACTAACCGCGCACAAATCCAAACTCTGACCTGCTACTGAGAATTTCATAGAAAGCCCCATAACACCTTGGTCGACTTGGGAATCGAATCGAAGCTTCGCAGTCGCGCTTAGAACCAGCAGTTTTTCAGTAAAAGAAATCATTGTTTATTTCAGCTGAAATATGTTCGATTTAATATTGATCTTGATTTTCATACAAACCTACTAAACAGTTATTAATTTTCAAATCGTACACATATTGGATTTGTAAACATTTTTAATTTTGGTATTTTGCTATACCTAAGATTGTCCGTTGTAGCTATTAAACCGTTATCTTAAAGCTGCGTTATCTGTGAAATTAATACATAAAAACTTACTTACCCTCTTGCAGAAATAACAGCAGAGATGAACATCCAGATTTGAAGCATGTATGAGATCGTACAAATATAAGACGCTTTCGAGCTATTCAAAAAAGTTGATAATCAGACATAATTTAAAGTTGTAAAATGTAACCTTTAGCTACTAAAACTGATATTATTATCTAAAGAATCGAACCTTAATCTCTATTTCGAACGTTTTAGTAACGACATCACCATTCTAAAGGTGCGCACAGATTATGTATCATATAATATAGATTATGTTTTATAACACATCCACAAAAATCAAATGTTTTAAAACATTCTGTGTCTACACTATCTGAAGCATTTTATGTTATATAGTCTGCACTCACCTTAAGAAAAGTTAAAACTTACTCACTACCACGTTAAAATTAAATAATCAACCTACTGTGTATAACACTAAGATTGAAAATTAAACAACACATATACTAGAAGGTACTAGACGACATAATACCCTTATGTCTGCGGCTTAAAAATACTTCGGGAAAGCTGTTCATACATCCCGCGGCCAGACGATGAAAAAATGATTTTATTTTCCGGTGCATTAAACTAATAGCCCTAGCAGACAGGTCCGGCTAATCCCACGACCCGATGTCCACGCAAATTTTATTGACGCCGGATTAATAAAGCTACCGTACTGTCGGCAGCAAAAGTGAATGCATTAATAGATTGTTTGGTGGGTATTATGATGAGAAAATAATCATTATTTTATTGTTTTTCAGAGTTAAAGACCGGTATTTTAATATACTTACTAACATAAAGCCTGTCAATAATGCGAGACGTTTGATATGAGTTTCAACAGATCCCACAGTAATCGGGAGCTGGGTAGTGATGGAAATACGTAAATAGTTCGAAATTTTTATGCCTCATTTTTGACGCCCGATTTAAGTATGATAACTACCTCGTTTTTGCATTTACATAAGTACTAAAAAGTAGAAGATTTTTAATCAAAATGTCATAAACTTTTGTTGCTGACTGTCCATAATTTAACTAGACAGAGTAGGCTTACCTTTAAATTTTAAATTGACCCTTTTTAACTGAGTTTCCGTGCGAGACAGATTGCATTTACCAGGGGCGCCGTTATGATCCGACTGCTGACCAACAGTGCTTCAGACAAGCATAGAGACTCGACACTAGTGACACCTCCCGGGGAGTGTTTGTACCTTAGAATATAGATAAGAAACTAAATAGCGAGTCTATCAGTGAACTAGTTTTGTGTGAATGTATGAAGATGGAGTTTGCCTTTTTAATAAATCTATCTATCTAATAGGTATTATCCTAACATTGTCAAAACCATTGATATTTTCGTACATAAGTTTCTCGTTGCACGAAAAATAACTTAAAACAGCAAACGAATGTACTAGATACAGATTAAAAAGTGCTCTCGTGGCACAAGGGTAAACTAGCGATAGTAGCGGTCTATGTATATGTAAAGTCTATGGTTTTGACTTGTGGCAGGAGCTGGGATGTTACAGCGGACTGTGATGACAGCTAGCCTTGCTGATAACATAATCCTGCGCCTGACAGGTGATGGAGCTGTTAGTGTATTGTGTTCCTCAAGATATATGGTGGAAGGTAAATCAATATCCTTCAAGATGTTACGCACATAACTTGGATACTTCTTGGAAAGTGTCTTGAGAGGAAAATACATTTAAATGATACTTAGGTACTTCTTATTTGTGTACTTTAATCTAGTTAATTGTGTGAAAGTGCGGTTTTTATCTCTATTTTAGTTTCACGTTTAAAGTCTTCCTACTTTTCCATCTATAAAATCGAAGTGGATATGTTTATTTAATGACAAATTACTTAAACATTATCAAATGAGGATACAGTCTTGAAAATTTTTAATTATTCTTGTAATGCCGTAAGCAAGCTTTGAATTGTTATTCACAATTAAATTTCAAGATACCGACTGTATACACCCATTGGTCTCTGCCTAACCCTTCGAGGATACAGGCGTGATGGTATGTTATGTTATGACTGTACACTACAGAAGCAAAGTGGAGACCTGACGCGACTCGCCTCCATCACACTCGGAGCGTCACATTGTATGTTTAAAGTTAACGGAGAGAAAGTTTTAGCAAACGACGAGTAGGTGCGACTGCCCTTCAAAGTTCAGCTAAACTTGCAATGATGTTAGTAGGACTTGTAACGTTCACTTTCTGTTCGGGGCAAGAAAATTGAATGCTCAAAGATTTTTACGTATCTACCAAACTTACTATGTGGATTTTAAAAAGACCTTCAATGTTTCTTTTTCGTATTATTATGAATTACGAAAACGAAACATTATCGTTTTAATAAATGAATGTGGACAAAATCACAGACATTATTCTGAACCCAAAGTGAGTACCAAAAGCACTTGTGATACGACACAGCGAAGGAAACACTCAGGAGACAACATAGAAATTTGTTTTCTGCATTGAACCGTGGATCGAACCCGGGACCTCAGAGACACCTTGTAAATCGGTGCGTACGCCACTCGACCACGGAGGTCGTCAAATCTAATAATAACATCCAATGCCGGAGATGAAAATTTGAAGTACGTAAATTGTATTCGGCATGTATGAATTCTATTTATATTTCGCGAACTGCCAACGGATTTGTTTTTAATTTCCAGTGCGGCTAGTAACCGTGCGAAGCCTAACTACAACAGGCGTGAAATAGAAAAATAAACTTGTTCAACATTCTGTGGCCAAAAATGTTTCTCAACTTTTAATGAACACACCCTGTGTAGCTGACAGCTAACGATACGTTTTTTTTTTTTTCTATTGTAAATTTACCAAACATTGGATTGTGATTGAAAACAAATCTGAATTCCACCGCGGAAACGCTAGCATTGAAAACTGAAAATAACCATACTTGATAATTCCTATTTTAGATGTAAATTTATAATCCATGTTTCGCAAAGTTTCCTATTACAGTTTGTGAGTGGTTTCTTAGAAGAGCATTTCTTTTAACAATTTTTTATTCCCTTATTTCAATCTTGGATTTTAAATAACGTCAAGGCTAACCATTTATTGTCACATATAAATATATCTGCTTCAAAATATAGTTGCAATATTCCACACAAACAAATATCCATACATACCTAACGTACTCTAATTTAAATCTACCATCGCCACGAAAATAAGAAAAGAAGAAGAAACTACATAAATTGCAACTTAAATGATACCTTATAAGAAGTACCTTCTTGAAAATTCTTAAGTATCAGCCCACTAACTTTTGCATGAAACTCCAATCACTAATGTACTAAGGCATCAAAATTACTCAAGCACCTTAAAGCACTAAAACTTACTAAGCTTTATTACTAAAAGCATAGTTTAAATGTCTACCATCATACATGAATTCCTCTCATAATTATTTTAATGTTAAGTACTTCATTATAAGATAACACGTCTAACGATCGGGTAATACAATAGTTAAACTCTTTTCGAGAAAGAACCTATATGAGTTTATTTTCGCGACCCCTCGATAAAGCTCAAGCGTAATTCATCATACGACAAAAACAAAAGTTTAATTTTTCTGTAAGCAGGGTCCTACGCGGCGCAGACAGACATCCTTCCAAACCACTTTTATACAAACTAATAACATTGAGGTAAACAATACCATCGACAATATCTGTTACTTCATATTTGATTGTTATTCAAAAACATTTCAAAACTAATTTACTAACAAAAAAACAAAACCATCAATATTTTTGCATCAGAGTACGCACCTAGCAATCCGAGCAAACCAAGGTTACCTATTAAGCCTAAATCAATATTCAACTGCAAACTGTTTCGGACACTCCAATTAAGAGTCATTATCATTTGTGAATGGGCGATGTTCGAGGCACGCGGTGCGGGGGTTACAAAGGGTTGTGCGGGGCAGTGGGGGGAGGGGGGGGGTGTCCGAAACTCGCCGGTATCAAAAGCAACGCATCGCCGGCGAGACGCCGATCAATAAACCATGCACTGATTATAGATAGCAGGTGCATGTGATTTAATCACCCGCCGACCGCCGTCAACGATGTAATGGACTGTAATTGTTTCGCGGGCCGCGGTTCATGAATCTAATGTCTTTAGCACGACGTCATTACTATGTTAACGATTTTAAATAACAATGAGTTAGTTATTTATTGGTGATGCCACATATTTATCTTGTTTATTATCTAAAAGGTGAGAGATTGTTATGGTTACCTACAATGAAGACACTCGAATGAAATGTGTACAAAAGTTCTTACATTTCAAAAAGCTATTATTACATGATCTTTCTAGAAGCTAATAAGTAAAATCACTGATCTGTAATGCCTCTATATCTCGCACTCATTTGGAATACTAAGAAATGTACATTAATAAGGCAGGTAGTAAACTCTCGCCGGATGTCGGAGCCAGCTATCAATTTCTCGATTTAACTTAGCTCGAGGTATTTCACGCTTGTTACATCGAGACAGACCGCCCGCGCTAACTTCCTGCGGGTATTAATATAAACATACTGCATGAGCAACTTCCAAATAATTAACTTGGAATTTATTGGAAGTTGCAACTCAAAGGTAATTAACTTGACAAACATGAGATATGTTGCGGAGGACGAAGGTAATATGATTAGAACTTCTAGTTCCACTTGTAAGTCTGTGTTTAAGTTTAAAGGTAGAAGTTTGTTCGAACAACATATAAATAATTGAGAGTCAACAAAGTGTTAAAAACAGTTTTCATTACTTAGCAGACGATATGCTGCATTTACTAATTACAAAGCTTTTATTATCCGTCCTATTAATCAATACAAGTCTTATTTTAATTAATTAGGAGTTCCTTTCTCTTTTAGATTTGTTGGTATCATTTCCAGTGTGGGTACATCCGCGGTGCGCACACGGATGCAAGTTTTCTTTTGTTTCGTCGTCACGGGGAGGCGGGTGGCTCAGAGGCGAAGTGCACAACATTATTAGAACAGAACGTGTGCGAATGGCATATTCCCCGAAATACATTTAAATAAAAATATCCTTTAACGACCTTCCTTTAATAAGATACTCCATTTGAAACCGAATAAATAATTTAGTTATTGACAATTGCGTGTTATTAAAACATAATCAATCTGTATATTTCTCGTAGCCGTAGAATTTTTTCGTAGCAGTTCTCGTAGCTAAGGCTACAGCGCTACGACAATAACAGATCATTATTATAATCATAATATCTTGCTACTTACACAAGGCCATCTGATCCCAAACCAAGGAGAGTATTTTTATGTTAGCAACAGGTAATTTGAGAAATATTATTGTTTTGTTTGTGTTTTTTTATTGAACTGATAACATATCATCATGCCTGTATCCCCGAAGGGGTAGGCAGAGGTGTACCAATTCGCTGATACCCACAGTTCGCCGATATGTTTAGGTCCCATGTAATAGGGGGCGAGCCTATTGCCACTTACCGGGCACAAAACTCCGACCTGCTACTGAGAATTTCATAGAAAAACCCTATAACACCTAGGTCGACTCGGGAATCAAAACTAAGACCTCTAGCGTAGCAGTCGCGCTTAACACCACTAGGCCAATGAGGCAGTTACTGAACTGAACACAAGTTAGAACCTAAAAGGCAAGGATTAATATAGAGGTTATAGAAATTACCAACAATATAGAAATACCGTTAATATAAGTGTGGAACGAGTTCGAAGGTTTCAGCGAACTTGGAATATTAGGTGAGCAGTTTAGTGTGAGGCGCTTTGACAACGAGGGCACGTGTTCGCGAAATGCTTTGATGTAGTTCGTCCCCCCCCCCCCCCCGGAGCGCGGAGTTTTCAATATGACGCTTGTAATTGCAATGTCAAGGGTTGTAGGGCAAAGGATTCCCCGGTTTTATCTCTCTCGATGGATGTTGAGCTAGATTTTCAAGATTCTTTAAGAACTTTCATTTTCTAGAAGCTCTTCTTTAACTTTTATTTATGAAAGTATGTACTCGTAAGTAAGGATGTACGAATATCTTAGTTTTAGTTCGATATTCATACAGCTACGCTAAGTATATATATTACGTGTGTTTGAGTAGGTTCAGTTTTGAAAACTAATCTAGATTCATTTCCTAAAATTCGATCCCATACGCATAATTGTCTAAATTTATGTTTGTTTATTGTCTTATTAAATTTCAAGAATAGAAAAAGTGTCATTAAGGTTTCGATCAAATTTATATATACTTGAAAACTCTCGTAAGTACATATGAGGTTTAGATTTAAAATGTAACAAGCGTGATGATATTTTGTTTTTGTATCAATATTGTAACTGGATACATACACCAACTATCAAAAAACCGAACTAAAAACCTTACATTCAGTGAGTTTAAATTAAAAAAACGCAATACTCTCTCAATTGGGATGGTTCTAGTTTTATCTCTATGCAAAGGCCTTTGTGTTACAGTTTGTGTTTCACAAACTGTTATCATATCGCAAATAAACGCTTCGAAATAAATAGAAATTGATAGTGATCCATTCGAAACGACGACTTTACAAACAAACATACGGGTTGTAATAACGCAACCCGATATTGATGAAAATACAAGAAAAAAGTTGCGCAAACAGCACTGAAACGTTTTGTAGTTACCGAGTATCGAGTACCGAGTGCCTCGATCAAGTGAGCATGGATTTCAACTCGATTTTTTATCGATACATTGGTCGCAGTGTACCTGCTTTGTCAATACAGAAATTGTACAAACGAAATGTGAAGCGCAATCGAAAAACTGGAATATTTCCGTCTCACTTGACAAGCTCCTCTTCATATGCAGATACGATTGTAGCTACATGAAGCCTTTTGTAACGGAACCGAACAGAAATGTACTGCGATTTAATTGGTATTATATTGGTAACTACGTCATGTGCAAAATATAATGATTACGACGGATATGACAAAAGATTTTGTGAGTGATCCTTACCCTGTTATAACAATGCTTTACCCTTATTCACTCTAACATTTAAACCTTTTATAACTGTAATATTTTAAACTAATGAGGTTTAAGATGTAAAATTCTTCGAAAATATAAAGGTCAAATTCATTCAAATTATTTCACAATCTAAGTACTGAGTTAAAATGTATAACTGTTTTCTGTACGGCTTGGTTTTAGTTCTAATTAACCATTTCGCAAGGTTTTCGATTCTCGTTTCTAACAAACAACTGCGTAACTGTTTTATAAAAATTAAAGTCTCAGAGGAGTTTACAAGGTTTCTCGCGCAACAAGTATTTTGTAAACATTCACACAAGGCTTTGACAGAAACATGTATTGTTCCACTTTCACATTGTGATCGTAATAAAAAGGAAATAAAAGTCCTCGTTGAAATTAAAAAGAATGAGTTAAGTTCGACAAAGGTAAGTTTTTATGTTGTCTAGGTTTTCTATTGAAAATGTCTCGCTCAAAGGAATATAAACTAGAAAGAGTTGTGTAATATGGAGTCGCGTTAGGAATCGTTTGTGGGTAAATGCTTTTACAACTTAACTGGCTGTGCTCTGAGGTTCAACTGTTGTTATGTTTTTTCTTTCACCGTAACATTCTATAAGCTTTCTTTTTAATTTCCGACCAGTTGTTACGTATTCTAACAAACATGCAAACAACACAGCTCTGTTACGTTATTTTTTCAATGGCAACGTGCCTTGAGGCCGAAACAGTTAGACTCTTATTAAATTATTATGAGATTACGATGTGGTTTTCAACTAGGATCAAATTTTGGACTAAGATCGGTACAAATGCTATATCAGCTCTGTCTCTCATACGGAAATAGATCTGTGGATAGGTCATCAATATTCGTGGTTAGCGAGGTAGTTAGTAGGCGTTAGTAGCTTACGTAATGTGCTAACAAGGATACTACATACAGCTCTAATCTAGTTTATTTCGCTTTCTTAAGCATTCTAAGTTCACATTAAGGTAGATTATTGTCATTTATTGTTTGCTACAAATAGATTTTGGGTACAAGATAATTGTCTTCACAATCGTGATACTTGAAGGTCTTGAGAATCCTATTCTACCCTACCTTTACAATGACATAATCTCTTTCTACTACGCTGTAAGAACTCATCGGCAGCTATGCTTTGAAGCCTTATCCCGGCTGAAGGCAATGCCACTCAATTTTAGAAAAAATATTAACATTGTATGCATAAACGAATGAAATAAATGCTACCTATTTACTTACCCACTTCATATTAGTATGCCGCTAAGTATATTGTATTAACATAACATAACGTCACGCCTGTATCCCCGAAGGGTTAGGCAGAGGTGTACCAATGTACACCCACAGTTCGCCGGTATGTTTTGGTCCCATGTAATAGGGGGCGAGCCTATTGCTAGTAACCGGGCCCAAATCCAAACTCCGACATGCTACTGAGAATTTCATAGAAAAACCCAATAACACCTTTTTCGACTTGGGAATCGAACGCAAGACCTCTAGCTTAGCAGTCGCGCTTAAAACCACTAGGGCAACGAGGCAGTTTAAATAACATTGTATTAACTATCTTCATACAAGTATTTGTCAGAATATCGAAGTGCAACAAATATCGACAGGTTGAACCATCGCCAATGAAATCGGCGATCGGGTTCATACGACCGTATAACGCTCGCTCTAAATCATTCATCCTATTTCAGTTAAGCTAGCTCACAGCGACGAGCAATTCAACCAAATTTGCTACCGAACTAGTGGTAAGCGATGTCTGCGAAGTTTGTTTATTTATGAATCCTAAACTGTTGTGTCCTGCATCGTTTGTGAATGTAACTTATTTGTAAGTACGACAATCTGTGAGATGTCCCAGGATATATCTGTTTAGCTAAATCAAATGTGTATTACTGAAAATAATTTTCTGATACTGATAAGAAAAGTTGTCTACTCGCCTCTTTGACAAGGATTCTCTAAAGTAAAGTAATCTTACCGAAAGCTATGGCCACCTTATGTTACTAACTATTTGGTCCTACGTCAACAAACTATTTTTTTTTATCTACATATTTTGATATACACTATTTTATGGATTCGTATAAACTTACATGAGTTTTTTTACAATGAATTTCATTTTGAATTTCATCCAAACAATCATACATACATACGTTGCAAGTTAAATAGTAGCTTGTTATTTAAAATATTTGTAGTTGTCCAATGCTGTATGTTTCAAAGGTGACAATTTTAACGCTGCCGACCGAATACCAGCGGAAATAACACTGTATGACGCAGTAGCTACGGATCGTGCTCGCGTACGATTTAATTGGCTCCCTTCAATCTGTTCGGGGAAAATTAAACAAAATATGTGTGATTGCTATGTATGTTATATTTTGTATAAATGTGTTTTTGTACTTGTTTTATTAATATGTACTACTACTGGAAGCCGCCCTTAATATAATTGGGAAAGGACTAAGCTAGCTAGGTTGTTGATAAATATGTTACATGCAGTAAATAAATACATTTTATTGATCAGCTATTTCTGTCTATTTCCTAAAAGACTTTAAATAATTGCGCAGTGTCGGTATATAATCAGACTGTATATACAGAAATACAGTCCTTCATATACAGAAATATAATTTAATACTACGCTTGCATGTTTGCAATTTCAACATTAAATTCAGGAGATTCGCGCTGATTTCTGTGCATTAAAATAAATTATTTTAGAACTGTACCCTGTTGTGGTTTCACAATTAAATAGTTTCTGACGGCTTCCGACACCGGGTACGAAGTTTGAAATACACATTTAGAATATAGATTTTGTACTTTTTTCAATTGGCGTCCAAAGCTTTTATGAAAACCTCTTTTTCAGATGCAATTTGCATTTTATAATCAAACTAGCGGACCCGACAGACGTTGTCCTGTCTACATGGTCTACAATAACACAATGATAACAAAACTTTTTTTAATTTGATCGCAGCGCTAACTGTCGGGACAGACTAAAATTAAAATTCGAATATTATTTAAAATTTGACACCGCGATGGTAGCGCCGTCTGTCGGATCCAATGTAAAACATTCCAAAATCAACAACTACTAATTAATTAAAAAAACATTGTCCAGCGGACAAAATATGAATCTAAACCATTCCCAGATCCCCTTGAACATACACAAAAAATTTCATCAAAATCGGTCCTGTCGTTTGAGAGAAGTTCAGTGACATACACACTCACAGAAGAATTATATATATAAAGACTTGCTAATCTCAAAAATATTTCATATCACCCGGCTTATAACAAGTATATCTTCGAAATATACGAATGGTGCCAACCACCACCAGAAAAAATCCAAAAGTAAGTTGCCAAGCAAGGATGCCATGGGTCACATCATAAATACATTCATAACCTTTCTTTCAGTGCCACAGTCGTAAAACCAAGAAAGTATAATCTTCGAAAATATGTCACTGTTGCTAACCTACCACCTACAAGTAAACAAACATGCCAGGAGCATCATCATTACATACATATTCCACACACAAACTACAAGTTATACTGCTGCAGCGTAGTGTTTAGTAAACAGAAACCTGGAAGAAAATTACGGACATTAGCACCGTGTGACTACCACAGCCTGGTGTCGCAGAAAACATTTTAATAACGCCGATATTGATTGCTAAGAAATTGCCAATCGAAATAGAACAAAGGACTGGTTCACTTCACCGTCTTACAATTCCCTTTTACAGTCGATTATGTAATTAACTAAATTACTTCGTTTGTTCTATGTATTCTAGCCGACAGTAGATATCCTTGTATTGCGCCCAGTACATGTTTTAATATTGATTGGACATCATTATATGTAAAAATACCGACTACAATTTCAGAAAAAAAAATAAACAAGATTAATTAATTATTTTTAATGATTCAGTTTGGTGATTTTTTGAAATATGGTTTATCCTATCAATATTAAAACAATTAATGACACCGGTCTACAGATGCCGTAGAAATCGCGTTAACAATAATACAAAAAAAAACAACCCACAGACTAAATGAGAATCTTCTCTTTTTGAAGTTTGTAGAATACATTTCAGTAATAAACTGATAATGTAACCGAAACTGAAACAATGGTGGATTTAATCTTCGCGAGACATTAAGTTATCATTCGTTGAGTGTGGAGCTTAGCGCTTCGAGCATGGCTGAGCTCCTCGCTACCTCGTGTGGCAAGCTCTGATATCCAAGCTGCAATTGACCGGGAATTATGTGGTATAAACTATGAAATTCGGTATTAAATAGTTAAGATCTCGCTATTAAATTAAGGAACTACTTGGTTAACGGACTGTTTGGTTAAAGTAATATAGGAACTGGCTCATCATCATCATCCCCTGCCCTGTTCCCAATTATTTGCGGTCGGCGCAATGCGTATGCAGCTTCCATTCATCTCTACAACTTGTCATCTAAGAATTTAAGCCGGAAACCCACAGCGGCGCACGGAGAGGCTGTGCACGTGTGTTCAGCTTCGCTTTAGTACAAAATGTATGAGAGCGTTCCCACTGCAGCGCACGGACATGCTACGCAGCAATTGACGTCATAAACACACGCGTAGCTAGCTCGAATAGGTGGAACGTAGCTCAACCCACGGTCGTGCGACGCATCCCAGCTGCGTGGGTCGGCCATTTCTCGGCGACCCACGACTATGTACAGTCTCGAGCAAAAATATATACACACATAATATTGATAAGAAATTATTATAAGAATAAGCAACTATAAATAGGAGGTACAATTAATGTTCCTAGTACACATACATACATTTAAGTTGTGATAAGTATAATTTATGTAATAACTTAGATATTCATAATGCAAATAAGTATAACAGATGTTACTACAAAATAGCTAAATTATATTGGTACTTGGAAGAGCTATTGTCTATATTATAAAAATAATATGTTGACTTTAAGTAAAATATATTTTTTATTAAAAAAAGAATTTTCAGCCGTTTTATTTTCAAGTGTCATCTGTTAGTATGCATTGATTGCTAGATGGCAGAAGAGATTTGACAAAAAATCTCACTAATTTCGTTTAAAAATTTCGCATATGTATACATATTTTTGCTCGTGACTGTACCCCACGCATAGCTATGAGCTGTGTGGGCGACACATCCGTGTCCGTGCGCCGCAGTGGAAACGGAGGCCGACGCCGCCGAACTAATGAGCCCACGCAGCAGAGGTGAGCCACGCATCCGTGCACAGCCTGCGCAGCGGTGGGGTTCCGGCTTTACTCCTTTCCTTCTCATAATCATCTTTCACACAATCCATCCATCTCTTTTTTGGTCTTCCTCTGCATGTATACTCGTCTAGTTACGTGACTTTCATCCCTCCTCATCACATGTCCATACCACGACAAACGGTGACCTCTTATAATTTCATGCACGGGGGCTACTTTCAAGCTTCCTCTAATATATTTATTTCTTATCATATTATTATAGGAAGTGGCTACTCCTTTATATCTATAGAGAGGTTACGTGTCTTAGAATTCACGTAAACCCATATTGGATAAAACCACAGACTCGTAGGCCAGTTTAGCCAGTACGCGACATTAATCTTTAATCATAAACCTTACATAATAATGGCTTATGCAGTACCTTTGTACACTGGTTTTCAAGGGAGACGACAGTCAAATATAGAAGTAAGTATGCATTAATAATTAGATTAAGATAAACATTATCTACCCTAATCATCTGGCAGACCGTTAGTTTAATTAATTACTTAATCACATTAGTCAAAATACTATTGAAATTTATCGTCCTAAGTAGGTACGCGGTCTCAACAGAAGATCGTCAGGCTGAGATATCCTGTTATTTTATTCTCAGCAATTCCACTCTGTTTGCCCGAGTAAGATGCAAGCTCGTGTAGCGTAATAACTGAACCGAAGCTCAGAATTCAGTTACCTATTTGATAAATGGATACCTTTGATGTCAATAGATTTACGGAGAAGTTCAATGTTGTGTGGTATTGCGTTACAAGTGAAGCACAAAGTTGTATGAAGCTCGACTGATGGCTGTGTTCGCGTCGCGTCGATGTCGTATCGAACGACACGAGCATTGGATATGCGATTCGACAGTGTGATGTAAATTACCTTCCTAACATTGTTTCATAATTGTGTTCAAGCTGCGTTACGATTCGGGTTTGTAGGCCAAATTATATGTGTCTTATGATATATTGTGTTAGTCCAGGGCATAAATTGATCCTGCAATTCATTACGGTAGATTTTTTTATTTAAAAATGTGGCGTGAATTTGAATATTGAATTATTTGTGTCAAGGGAGGTTTTCTTCTACTTTCATTTAAGAGCCTAGCTCTTGTCGGTGCAGCTCCTTCCATTTCCACCTATCGATTGCCAATTCTTGAACTTCCTTATACGTTTTACAGACATTGAAATTATAACTTAATGCAAAAATAAGAGCCTGATTTGTAGCAGACATTTGCAGTTCACACAAATGTTTGTGCCTTGCGGGGATCGAACCTGCAACAGGTTGCGTAGTCGTATTTGGCGTAGAGTGTAACACTCGGCTATGCGTGCAGTAAAATAATACAGTGACATGAAAAAGTAACTGCCGTTATCCCCATGGGGATACTGAGTGTGAGAACATAATCTCACACTCAGTTTATCCTTCAAACATTATATAGGTGTACAATCTAAATAATGAAACAAACTTAGATTAGTTACAAGAACGAGCTAACCGATTTCCGTGTGTTTAATTTGTTAGATTCGTCTCCAATAAGAATAGCGGAACAACTATAAAGCATTTAACAATCAGGTATCGGAGTTCACACGCGGGTAAAACTGCTTTGCACAGCTAGTTGTCACGACGACCTCCCTGGTCGAGTGGCGTACGCACTGGTTTTCAAGGAGCCGCTAGCTCTGAGGTCCCGGGTTCGATCCCCGGACCAATGTGGAAAGTCACTTTTCTACATTGTCTCGGGTCTGGGTGTTTGTGGTACCTTCGTTGTTTCTGAATTCCATAACACAAGTGCTTAATAGCTACTTACTTTGGGTTCAGAACAATGTATGTGATGTTGTCCGCATTTATTTATTTAGTTGTTATTACAATATAAATCTTTAAATTTGGTCATATAATTTAGCTACTACTAAATCGTACTAAAAAAAAATTCTTTTCCTTCAACATTTGGGCCGTTTGTAGTTGGTTCCGTAGAGAACGTTACGTAATGTCAACTTTACGTTACGTATATAAGCCGCCCTTGCTTATATATGTAAAAGGCCTCCCCTTGAGGTTAGCGGATAAAGCCGCTGTTCCCGGGAGTGTTGGCACGCAACAGGTTGCGGCCCGGGGCGGCCCGGGGCGGCCCGGGGCGGTCCGGGCGACGCGCCGTCTTGAGGGGCTCAAGAAAACACACGGAGCGTTTCGCTTTTAATTTACGGATTAGTACCCGGAAGCTCCTGACTTGTTGCTAGGTTCTATTCTAGTTAGTTAAGTAGCTCCTAGTTGAAATGATGATTGATGACTTCAAAAGGCTGCTTAGTCATAAGTTTTTGCTGTTATTTTGTATGTGTGTAGTTTCACCCGTCTGCTAAGTGATACGTTTTACGCGGGTATGTACTACTTTCTCGATGGCACCATTTATATAAGATTTAAATTAAAGTACTAAATAAATAAATAAATAAATGCGGACAACATCACATACATTGCTCTGAACCCAGAGTAAGTAGCTGAAGCACTTGTGTTATGGAACTCAGAAACAACGAAGGTACCACAAACACCCAGACACGGGACAATGTAGAAAAGTTGGTTTCTACATTGACCCCCGTCCGGGAATCGAACCCGGGACCTCAGAGCTAGCGACATCTTGAAACCGGTGCTTACGCCACTCGACCACGGAGGTCGTCACTATGTGCTTTCTTAATTATTCTAAAACACTTCTGATAAATGGTGAAGGAAAACATCGCGAGGAAACCTGGATTCCAAAAATTTGGGATCTGAAATCGCCAATCCGCAAGGAGCAAGCGTGGTGATCAATGCTCCGCCTTCTCTTTATGGGGTAAGGCCTGCGCCCAGCAGTGACGTTTATAGGCTGGATTATTATTATTATTTAAATTTAAGTTGGGATTAAATGCCATAACATGGTTTCATAAGCGCCAAAAAAAAAGAACAGTCATCCAGGCTAAGTCCATAAGTACATAATGTGTGGAACAGTGACACATATCGCAACAAACTTTGTTGCCTAGTTACACATATCCTTCACGAGTCTATCTCGATACAGAGCAGAGCCTAGTTACAATGACTCGCTTTGTATTACAGAATACTGTCCTCCACGTTATTGGACATGGTTGCTCTGATTTAACATATGACATATAGGCTTATAATATAGGTTCTTAATGTTACACCCGACGAAAATCGACATGATGAAATTGTGTAAACTGCGCCGTTAACTCCCACATGGGTTAAGTGAGTTGGATAACTGTATATTGTGAAAGTTGATTAGATCAAGAGTGATTTTAAAAACATTAATAAATGCCATTTCTGTAAACGAATGCTATCCTGATTTACACTTCGATCTTCTACTTTAAATTCTAGCAATTCCTTGGCAGTCTAGTCACAGCCCTGCCTCTCAGCAGCCGCCGCAGATCTTAGTGTTTACTAATATTATTGGCACTCGATCATACCATTTATTTCAAAAATGTTGACCAATTTTTTTAAAGATATTATTACGGCTTCTACCAAAAGAAATAAATAATGAAAGTCTACAAAGTTCATCGATAGCAAGTTTATTAAAAAATTACGGTACCCGTCTACAAAGTTACGCTTTTGGAGGTTTCTTATTATTTCATTGTTTTACTAATCAAACCAAATTTGATTTTTGCACAATAAATTTTCTTTTATAAGCGTTTTAAAAAGTTGTAAGTAATTTGTTTTATAAGTAGGTACTTAACTTTGTGTTCTTGACACAATAAGATTTAGTGAGTTGTTTTATGTTTGTTTTCGGTTTGCAGAAAAATAAAATAGACAACACCCACTGAACGTGTTCGAGGGATTTTTTACAAAATGCTGGATAAATGTTGTTTTAGAGGCCTTTTGTCCACCGTACACGTGACGTTATCGAATCCCGCATTAAGGTAATTATTTCATGTGTCGCGGCGCTTTTTACAAATTTATCAATGAGATGCACAAAGAACAAGCTTTGTGGATCACACAAATAATAATAATATTCCGGGACATCTCATACACAGTTATCTGATCCCAAGCTAAGCAGAGCTTGTGTTATGGTAAGACAACTGATAAGCGTACTTAATTATTTCTTACGTACACACATATTATAGGTAAATTACACCCAAGCACAGAACAAATTATCGAGCTCATCACACAAAGATTTATCGTGGGTGGGAATCGAACCCACGATCTGCGGTATAGCTGTCAGGGTCACTAACCACTAGACCAAGATTCCCGTCAAAAATGCTTGTTGCCTGCAAATGCGGGGGTGGAACCCGCGGCGCCCATGGGTATTGCCTGATTGCTACTCACCTATCTTTTGGTCGTTTTCGCCGACTTAAAGATCACGACTTGAGCTTGACTGACGTACGGGCGGTCTTTTTTAAAGTATGTAGAGTATTCAGAAAAAATCGGTAAAACATGAATATATATCTAGAGCATGGGTTTTGGAACAAATATCTGTATTTCAAAGTGAAGCCGCAAATAGGGTGCCGAAAATTAAATAGGGTGCCGGCGACGATATTGGAAATATTTAAAACCCAGTTTATTTGAAAAATATGGTGCTTGTTAATATGTTTAAAAATAATAATTATACTTTACATTATTTTACCCTTTGTTACCATATTAGGAATGATAACACAGTTTATTTTATTATTAGGAAGCCGAAAATCTAATGTCCGGTGAAGCAGTCAAAGCCTGCGCTCAGGCTAAATGCAAAGACCTCGAACAAAAAAAAACCGAGAGTCAAGTAAGGTGCCGTTCTTTATATTTTTTGTAAATAGTCAAATTTTTGTTTAGCTTACCATAATCATCACCATCAAAATTTAGTTTACCATTCAACGTGGCAATGCTGCCAGCCTTCTGGGCACGTTTCCCGCCATTGACAAGGATGACGATGAGTTCTTTGACGCTTGTTAGTTTTTATTTATGTAAGTTTTAATTTTAGTATATAGTTAGAGTTTGTTTTTATATTAGATTTAATTGTGTATTAATAAAGAAGTTATTGTTTACCATACAAATCAAAATAATTACGTGAAAGGAAGGCAAATATCAATGTTTGGGAGAAGGTACGTTGCTTACCCACGAAACCACCTACGAATTATGAATATTCAGGTTTCCAATGCCCGACAAAATCGTTAGATATGTTGCGCGACATGACGTGTTGTTTACCATATTACTATATTACTGATCGTAGGAAAAAACCCACAAGACATAAATAATAACATAATAATCCTGGCAGTCGGACCAAAATAGAACTAAATGATTTCGAACTCATTCGAGTCAGAAAAAAACTTTTGATGCCTTCTCAATTGAAAAGGTTTCAGTGAACACCTGCCGCGGTTTAAATCTTTACAGTTCCGGGAAATGCGGGTAAAGGCTATTCATGGTTTAATTTTGCTTCCCTTAATGGAAGGTATGACGTCACCAAACACACACGTAACTAGATCCCATGCCTTGTCCACCTAAGTACGCCACAAGCAGGGTTAAGTAAGGTAAAGATATTATTAATAATTTATGAGACCCACGAATTATATATAGAATTCGAATGTTGCTGATAACTTTTAAGACGATAAACAGAACTTTAGAAATTATAGCTGAGAACCGTCTCGATGACATGATCTTACAAACTTAAAAAACACGCATCAAAATCGGTTTATTCATTTAGGAGCTACGACACCATCGACATACTGACAAGTTAAACGAATTACACCATGTATATTAGTTTACCACCCTCAAAAGCTGTTAAGTGTTTGATATGATTGGACGGATTGATACTTAAGAGGGGTAATTACTTTATTAGTCTCTAAGCCCTCTTACGCACTAGTGGTTAACCGCGGGGGCGGCTAGCCGCGCGGTCCAGTTTAATATGCAACCGCTTGTGATTGTACGCACTTAACCGCCAAGCTGTTGCATATTAAACTGGACCGCGGCTAGCCGCCCGCCTAGCCGCCCCCGCGGTTAACTGCTAGTGCGTAAGAGGGCTAAGATTATGATTTTATTTTACAATATTGTGTACGTTATAGCAATAATAAGTTTGTCAACTTCTTGTATCAAGGTATATGTTAAAGTAATGGACATTAGCAAACTAGAGCAGAAGCTTACAAGTAAGAGGAGTGGGGAGGGGGAGGGGGTGATGCTACTTCACCCCACTCCCCGGCTGAACCGCTGGAACGATTTTGATGAAACTTTGTACAAGATGCAACTAATTGAGGCTTTCATCAAAGTAGCCGTAGGTACCGTTTAACGTTTAAACTATCTTGACATGATTTATTACTCTTAATTGTTTATTTGACTTGAAACCTTTTTAATGTCGAACTAACTGATGGGCGGCAGAGTCTTAGTAATATGATTGCTTATGGAAAAAAACGATGACTACGAATCCAAAGTTTAATCCAAATTGGTGTATTCATTTATTTCAATTGGACATATAGACCGACAGAGCACCGCTACTATATATGGAGTAGATAAGGGTTGCTAAAATCTAAGCTGACATGACATGAGCATGACAACTGAAAGCTGAAAATCAGTCTATAAATAGCCGCAGTCGTGATCCTTTGACATTTGTAAACGTGAGAACATGAACCGGCAGAACATGCGTATGCAAAATAATTGCATATCCTATCAAAGGTCAGTCACAAATGTAACTCAACCATGGTATATATGCGTTTCCTTAGTCATTCCCTGATAAGGTTGTGTTTAAACCCGAACTCAACCTCTTGACATTCAAACTGCATTCACGCGAGCATCCGCGCATGCGTCGTCGTTATACTCTCTAAGAAACCAGCTTTGTTCCTCAGAGGTACAGTGACAGGCTCCGACCTGCTATGAAATAGCGATACAGACCGTGGCGCCGCAGTATTTCTTCAAATCAAATCATTGTACAAGATGATTCTGTAAATGACATCTTATCGATCGGCATATATCTGTACAGGACCTACACCTACACTACACATACCTGTGCCTCAAAAGTACCCGGAACCTTCCAATAACCCTGCTTGTGGCGAATTAAAGCTTAAATATAATGTAGCTTACCGGCGAACCGTAAACAAAGCCTAAGGTTCGACTCCCACGTCAAATATTTGTACGATCTCATTTGCATTTGTCTGCACGTTCGTGAAACGTTATTATGTCTCCAAATCGATGCCGGTGGACGAACCTGGAGGGAAAAATAGCCTAAACTTACCCCCTCGGCGAACTTACCTTACGCGCGATGAGTTCCGTCGAGAACGGCGGAGGAGAGGCAAGCTGCGTGAGCTCGTGGCCAGGCGCGGTAAGACTGGCGGAGCGGCGAGCCGTGCGGGACAGGGCCGGCACGCGTGCGAGCGAGACGGCACGAGCCCGCCACCCGCCGCCGACGCGACGCGAGCCGACGCGCGGCGGGTACGCCCGAGCGCAGCCCGGCGCTGCTTCACCATCTTGATTAAATACTATGTTCTTTTTATGCAAAGGAAACTTTTTTGCAATGTTCAAAGAACTGCTCGTGATTATTTGGTGTAACTGTTAAATTGAATTCGGTCTTTGAGTGTTTGTATTGTATTTAGTAGAATTCCTTAAAACGGTAACATAGCGATAACGATAAAGAAGTAACAATAAGTTGTATCTAACTTTTCGATATTGTTGGGATGCATTACGGACGAGCATGTTCGCGGAATATCTTTTACGGTCCCATGTTTAAATTTTAGGGAATTTTTCCCAAATACGTGGACAGTTTAAATTTATACAGAGTGTGTATTTCTGTTATGGCATATTAAATTATCTTTTGTCTTGGTTTTGTATTTTTCTGTCACGTCCTTCATTTCAATATTCGACACAAAATACTCTTAAATGTGATTTCATAAAAAAATGCGAGACATCTTTACTTCAGCAAGCGTGCCGTTTGAGAGATCAACTTTCAATGGTTGTCCTATACCCCTCGTGACAAATACTCCCAGTTTAACGCGGCTGTTACACTGAAACACTATAATTGGACCCTCGACATAACTTCGATATAATAGTAGGAATACCTTCAGGTATTTCCTTCAGCTTTACACTTGTCTCTTTTTTATATTCTTGCTAGGTATTAGGTGAACTTAGTAAAATTCTTATAATAGTCTTTCCAACGTCTTTTAAGGCGAGAAAAGTGTGTTTAGAAAAAAAGAGTTACTAAAAATAATGTTCAGTAACTAGAATTTTAGTAATATAAAATTATTTAAAATTCCTTTTCAAACCATTTCAATTACATTCAGGCTAGTGATGTGATTACATAGTACCGGTTGGCAAAGTACACGATGCCTATGTGATTGCAGTCCTTCGTCGAGCCCACCTTCGCTCGGATAGGTTACATATTGACCGACGCTGCTGCCGCGAGGCGCCCCGAGGCAATCAGTCCTCTCCGTCGACATCACAGCTGAGAGCAGTAATAACGTTACAAACATTTACTTTTGTGGACGTTTGCAAGCGAACGACTCGAACTAACAATAATTACCTGTTAAGGTGATTACTTCATGTTTATTGACGGTTAGTAATAATAAGTTACGCAAATTACTGATGTGGGTAGAAAAGCTGAAATGGGATTAGGCAAGGCATGTTTGCCGAATGTCGACTGACCGTTGAATCAAAACAACATCCGAATGGATCCCATAAAACCACAGACGACCACGTGGCAGGCCGCGACGGAGATGGAGAGAGGAGATGGATTCCTATATGAAGGACTTTTCCACGTTTGCCCTCAATAGAGAAGAATGGAAGGAGGAGGAAGGCCTCTGCCCAGCAGTTGGACTGCATGGGCTGAATATAATCACTATCACTAATCACTACATAGTATAAAACAAAGTCGTTACCCGCTGTCTGTCCCTATGTATGCTTAGATCTTTAAAACTACGCAACGGATTTTGATGCGGTTTGTTTTTTTAATAGATAGAGTGATGCAAGGGATGCGCGTGCCTATACCAAATAGTGCGTCCAAGGCCGCGCTTCGCCCTACAGAACTTTATTATTGTGTAGTTTTTATATTTGGTATCAGCGTTGCACCCGAGCAACGCCGGGGCGGGTCGCTAGTAAATTATAACTATGATAGTTGAAGGAAGTTGTTCATAATTCATAATTCTTTATTGTACACACTTAAACATTTAAAAAGTATACATTAATAAAATAAATTATTGTATTTTTAAGTATAGAGTATAAAACCAACGTTTGGGACAGCACGTTTCAGTTTTGTGCGTAAATTATTTAAGAATTTAAAGGTCATTGTTACCTCGTATGGAAACCATTCCTACCCACGCTGTATCTACCTACTGAAATGAAATACGGTGGAGGACAGATAAACTGTCTTAATGAGTGTATTGACCGACAAAAATAGATGTCATGTGTATTTCGAGTTCCAGACTATAATTCCAGTATCCAACTTACATCAAAGAGATGGGTGAATTTCCCAAATGCCAGATTTTTTTGTCTTCGTTGAAATTAGTATTTGAAAAAAGGAATATAGTTGTGAATTATTTTTTTTAGTATTCAATAGGTAGTTATTGGGTTGTGGCAAAAATATGATTTGCCTAGGACTATTACAAAGGTAGAAATAAAATACATAAACCTCTATTTTTTTGCAAATCGGTGCTGTCCCACTACTTTTTTTACAAACAAAACAGCTTATACACTAATAAAAATAAATAAATTAGGCATATAACTTATTCTATTTCATAGAATATTAGTTTGTTAATTAATATATAGCATATTTTATTACATAATTAACGATTATTATTACTGAGAGGCACAAACGTACTTGTCCTGAAAAATATTCTCATATCGCTGGACAAAAGTAATTCAAACATAACTTTACATCGACGAGTCGGACAGCATCCCCACCCCAATTGTATTTCCCTCGTTGGTGTGTGCTAGTGGGCAGTCAGGATAGAAGTGTGTTAAATCGCTGCATATGCCCACCAAAACTGTAAGAACGCCATTTCAGTGACTCCCGGACAATTATTTTATATAATCGGTGGTTGCATTTTTCTAGTGTAATGAGTTGCTTTTTTATTGTTATTTGGTTCTAACAGAGGTAGTCAGTGAATTAGCTTCATTGTCTGTTATTGAATTTATCCTAGATATTAAGCTTTTTTTATAATTTTCTGAAAAGTGTGTATTTTCTCATGTCGCTGTTCTCATATCGCTGTAATCGGTGGTCTTTTTTACCACCGATGTGATAATTTACACCGAAATGATAAGAAAAAATCAATCGGTGGCATATATCTAATATCGGTGTCTGGATTCATGATGAACAGACAGTTTTGTCACATCGGTGGATCATTTTATCATCTCGGTGAGTCGTTCTCTCATCTCGGTGAATCGTTATATCATATCGGTAGATCCCGTGTCATTTCATATATTTTGTCATATATTTTATCAAAATGTACGAGGTCTACGAACTAAACTGGATGAGTTCCGAGCTAATCTTGAGACATTAAATTTTGATTTATTGGCAGTAACGGAATCTGGTTGCAATAATTAAATAGAAGACCCAGAAATTATTCCTCCGGGATATAAAATTCTACGGTGCGATCGAGCGGATGGTCGGAAGCAGGGAGGAGCGTTTTTAGTGGCCACACACCGATATGAGTTGCGACAAGTACAAATCGCGGACGCTTCGATAGACACCTGTATTTTTGAAATGGTTAGTGCGACGGTTTATTTCAAAAATAGATTTCTGTTTTTATGTTGTGTTGTTTACATACCACCAGGAAGTTCTGAGAATGATTACTTGACATTATTTAGATTAATAGAAAAATTATGTGATAGTTATGGAGAAATAATAGTTATTGGTGATTTTAATTTGTATTCGTGTCCTGTAAATGTAAAAAATTATTATGAATATTTTGTGTCCTATTGCGAATTCACTCAGAGTAACAACATAGCAAATCATCTAGGTCGTCAGTTGGATTTGGTTCTGAGCACGGGTTTTGGCGGGAAAGTGACGGTGGTGGCGGCCGACGACGCGCCCGTCCCCGTCGACTCACATCACCCGCCGCTCGCGATTACCGTGCGCTGTGCGCGGTCACTCCCCGCGCCCGCCGCGACCTCCCCGCCCGCGCCCGCTGAGCCCGCCGTCGCCGCTATACCCGCCGCGCGCACTGTTCGGCCGCAGTGGAACTTTTATCGGGCTGACTACGAGCTATTATACTCTTTGCTGGCGTCCACTGATTGGAGTATGATTTATGACATGCATGATGTGGAGGATATATTGAATATTTTTTATGATAAATTTAGTGATATTTTAGATAGGTGTGTACCCCGGAAAAAGCATAGATGTGAAAACTCTCGATATGTTTACCCCGAATGGTACACTTCAGAAATTATAAGCGATATAAAGAAAAAAGCCAGATTACATAAAACTTTCAAAAAAACGAAGCATGAAAATGATTATACTGAATTTTCTAAGATCAGAGCTCGTATTAAAAAATCTATAGAAATAGCACATAAAGAACATAAGCTTAAAATACAAAAACAATTTTCAAAAGATCCTAAATCTTTTTGGCAGTATATTAGGTCCAAACGAAACAGGTTAAATAAGCAGGTTATTATAAAAAATGGTCAACATCTTTCGGATGAGGAGTGTGCTGGACATTTTGCGTCGTTCTTTGAATCGGTGTACAATAGAGAACGGCCGCGGCTGGACGCACGTGCGGCGGGGGCGGAGGCGGAAGCGAGCAGTGCACGAGTGCACATTGACACCCTCAGTCTGCACGATGTTAGGCAAGCGCTCATGAAGCTCAAGCCAAAACGCTCATCGGGCCCCGATGGCATTCCAGCATTTCTGTTCCGAGACTGTGGCAGGGTGCTGGCAGAGCCTCTGCATCATATATTTAATACTTGTTTAAAACAAGCAACATTTCCGATTAGATGGAAAACGACGCGAGTTATTCCGGTTCCAAAAGGTAAGTCTGGCCCGGATGTCAGTGGCTATAGACCGGTGGCGGTGCTGTCGACGCCTGCTAAGGTGTTCGAGTCTGCCATCCAACGCTGTGTGCAGGCTCAGGTGAACGCACAGCTATCGGACGCGCAGCACGGGTTCCGGCCGGCGCGCAGCACTGCAACAAACCTGCTTAATTTCATGGTGAGGGCGGTGCCGGCAGTCGATGCTGGTGTACAGGTAGACGCGGCTTATTTTGATTTTAAAAAGGCATTTGATACCGTCGATAATGATGTACTGCTAATGAAGCTGGAAAAAGTTGGCTGTACTCAACACCTTTTACAGTTCTTCGCCAGCTACTTGGAAGACCGCCAGCAGTACGTCGACTACAACGGTTTCGAATCCCAGCCATACTACACCAGGTCAGGCGTGAGCCAGGGCAGCAATTTGGGTCCTCTCGAATTTAATTTAATGATAAATGACTTACCAGAGGTAGTCAAACATAGTTTATGTTTATTGTTTGCTGATGACCTCAAATTGCTGCTCGAGGTCAGGAGTGAGGCGGACTGTGAGAAATTGCAGGAAGACATAGATAGGGTGGTGGAATGGAGTAATAGAAATAAGCTCTATTTCAACACTACGAAATGCTCAGTGATGACATTTACGCGCGCGAAGTCTACCTTAGCCTACAATTACAAAGTAGATGAAGAGCCGATGCAGCGAGTTACGCAGGTACGAGACTTAGGAGTGCTGCTTACCCCTGATCTAACTTTCCGGGAGCACATAGTTAAGATTTGCAAGAAGGCGTACAGAAACCTGGGTTTCGTGCTAAGACAGTCGCAGGGTTTCACCAACATCACCACCCTCAGGGTGCTGTATGACGCATTGGTAAGGAGTCATTTGGAGCACAGTGCGGTGATTTGGGCGCCTCATGAGGCGAAATACAGTGTCATGCTTGAGCGAGTACAAAATAAGTTTACAAGACACTTGTATTTCAAATTGTATGGGGTGTACCCATTTTACCCGCTGATGTATCCTACACTTTTTGTACTTGGTATGGTGGGGTTCAACGAACTCAGAGTGCGCAGGGAATTTACACTCGCGGTGTATGCGCTAAAGCTCCTGCGTGGAGTAGCACATAACCCGGGTGTGCTGCGTCACCTGCAGCTGTGCGTGCCGGACAGGTACGTATGGAGGCGGCGGCGGCCGCCGCTGCTGGCCGTGCCGGTAGCCAGAACCAATCTGTTGTCAAAGACACCCCTCACTCGCACAATACGGGTCTTAAACGAAGTGCATGAGAGAGTTGATATTTTTTCGTGCAATTTGAGTGAACTCGCAATAGTATTGTTGAATATTGTTAGTTATGTCTAAGTAAATATTTATAAATATATATGTTTTATTTGTGTTATCTTTTACATTGTATATTTAAGGTCAAAAATTGTTTAGGTTAATAAGTTATTGTTATATAGATTTAATTATTGAAGTTAGTTTTGTTTTGTTTTATTTTTTTTCTTTGTCTTAGCTGTAAGTTAGATTTTATTCATATTGTATGTGTATGGCTATGGAAACCACTATTGTATTGGATCACTCTGTAATGATAGTGTGTGTATGTTTAATAATAAATAAATAAAATAAATAAATAAATAAATTTCGTTAAGTATACAAAGAAACAATGGCACATACAAACATACATACAGACACATACATATATACCTACATACAAACATTCGAACATACATACATACAAGGTAAGTTTACCTACATAGACTGCCAAAATCATTACCACGATACTACTGGGTAGTAGAAGATGGATAAATAAATGTATCATTAAGGAAGGTCTGTATTCGGTAATACGTCCATAGGCTGAGATGATGATGGTGAGGTGGAGCAATTGAACGCATTAAAAGTATCTATGACAAAAAAAAATGTAAAAAAAATAGTAACGTAAAATAGTAAGTACGTAATAATAAATAACAAAATAATTAATAGCTAAAAAGAAAACATAATAGTAGCTTAATTTTGTTTAAGAATGCCGAGGCCAAAACTAAAAGATGAGGAGAAAAACAGGTGGAATAGGTTGCTGGAAAGAATAAGCAAAGCTTAAATCAAAAGTGATTCTGTGTTAAGAGAGGAGGCATTTAAGAGAACGTTTAGTTAGACTTACATATGAGATTTTTGTTTTTTTTTTTTCATATTTCATTTAATAAAGACAATTATAATAAAAATAATCATTATTTTTTTAATTTGAAGTACCTCTAGAAAACGTAAAAAATAGGTACATAATTTCGAAAATACATTTTTATTTTATATCTAAGAACTTAAGTTCTCTTTGGATGTGATCTACCCTAAGTTCAGATCTTCATTTCTAAGTCACCTTTAAGTACCAACTAACTATTTCCTTTTGGATGTTCAAAGGTGAATAGATTATCATATCGCTGGATATGTACATCATTTCGGTGGATACACTTATCATATCGGTGTACAAAAAAAATAATCGGTGCCGGTTTTTCACATCGGTGGAAACCAAAATTCAAACTGAATTTTCTCCTCAGTCTTAAATGATACGTTGATGATATTAAATTTGGGGACATTTTGTATCCTAAAGATTACATAAAACCTGAAAAATCTACAAAAAATAAAAATTGTAAAAGTTCACCGATATGATAAGAAAAATGGCATTTGTTGAAATTCACCCAGATATAAGCATAATATGCATCTCTCGATGTTCTTTAATTCTGCGTGTGTTCTAACCTTTATGGTTATATTAAATGGTTTGTGCCATTCAGGTATTACATTTACCCGTACAACACATTAATTTCATCATATGTACAAATGAGAGTGAGTTAATGCTAGCACAGAACCGTGCAACAGGAAAAGGGAGACCATTGCTAAGGAATAAGGTGAAGGGTAGGCGATTTGGGGTCGGTTCATATCTGGCGGTGGTGATGGCGCTGGGGCGGGCGGGCGCCTTCGGCCTTTCACACTGACCTGATAACGTGTTGGTGCGTCGATGTTTTGTTGTGTGTTTGTTCGTTCTGGCGTTGCGCGGCCGATCTCGCGCGCCGTCTTTTCCGCCGGATATGAACCATCCCCTAGGGTGCTCTATTTGTAATAATTTTGACTTTTAATAAGTGCTACTTTGTAGCCTGGCCTAATAAATTTTGATTTTGATTTTGAATGGGAGCTCATTCTGCGAGATTCGACATTCGGTTAAATAAGACTAAGTGCGCCTTGTGGTTTTACTTGCGTATGTCCAGTGTTCCATCTTCGATCAATAATACAACAAATGTATGTTGATCGAAGTCTATCACTAATTAAAGAGTCCTACAAGCTAAGTCAGATGTTAAAATTGATTTCTGTTAAAAAAAAATGTTTCAAATTGATTGTTGTTAATAGTGCGAAGTGCCTAAAGCCGGAAACCGACAGCGGCGCACTGAGAGGCTGTGCACGTGTGTTAAGCTTCGCTTTAGTACAAAATGTATGAAAGCGTTTCCACTGCAGTGCACGGACATGCTACGCAGCAATTGACGTCATAAACACACGCGTAGCTAACTCGAATAGGCGGAACGTATCTCAGCCCACGGCCGTGCGACGCATCCCAGCTGCGTGGGTCGGCCATTTCTCGGCGACCCACGACTATGTACAGTCTCGAGCAAAAATATGTGCACACATGATATTGTTAAGAAATTATTATAAGAATAAGCAACTAAAAATAAGAGGTACAATTAATGTTCCTAGTATATATGAATACATTTAAGTTGTGATAAGTATAATTTATGTAATAACTAAGATATTTATAATACAAATAAGTATAACAGATGTTAGTACACAATAGCTAAATTATATTGTTACTCGGAAGCGCTATTATCTATAATATTAAATAGATAGATAATGTATTTATTTTACGTATTTTTTTTTATTAAAAAAATATATCTTCTCTTTTTTATTTTCAAGTATCATCTATCAGTATGCATTGATTGCTAGATGGCAGAAGAGATTAGACAAAAAATCTCACTAAATTCTTTTACAATTTCGCATGTGTATACAAATTTTTGCTCGTGACAATACACTGTGCATAGCTACGAGCTGCGTGGCCGACACATTCATGTCCGTGCGCCGCAGTGGAAACAGAGATCGACGCCGCCGAACTAATGAACCCACGCGGCAGAGGTGAGCCACGCATCCGTGCACAGCCTGCGCAGCGGTGGGTTTCCGGCTTTATTCCAAAGTTTTCAAAGTACCTAATCCTGTTAAGCTAGATGCATAGTGTGATGTCCTAATACCAGCTTGTATGCGAGTAGAAGTGTTTAAATATGTATAGTCAGCATCGAGTACATGTCCGTTATTATCAGAGAGGTGTTACAAGTTTGCCGTGTCCGTCTGTTGTTCTGAGCCCATCCGCGGCATCGCAGTACTTAGTTTTAATTAGAGAAGCTCTGTTCAGTACTTAAAAAAATATCAGAAAGTTAGAAAAATGGTTAGCTGATTCTAAATTTTTTAATTTAGAGTTATACAAGAGTAATAAACAGAGGTTTCTAAAAATAACTCTAACAAATGAAATGATTACGGACGCAGGCTTAACATTTGCTTGTTTATTTTAGAAGACTTACAAATAAGTTGTACACAACCTGATTATAATAAGTAAGTTCTTAGAACAACGTCACGGAGAGCTGTGTCGTAAGCAACTTACAGAAAATCCCAATATAGAACAGCTTTTGTTAATGTTTATGGTCAGTTGGGTAACTTGTTTTAAATGTAGGACTTACGCAAAAGTTAGAAATAAAATGTCAACTACTTTTATAAATAGATTTCTTAGATTAAGCCAACGATACACAGAAATACTTTAAATATCTCACAAAATCTGTTACAAAGATCAATTTACACTGAGACACACGCATGCCTACTGCAAACTACACTATATCTAAGTTCAAACTTATTTTTAGCGCTCAACTGATATTTTAAGGAACTCAGTATGTAATTTTAATATCCTAGATCTTATTATTTCTCTTGTGTAGCTATCCTTGAATATTAAAGTTAATAAATAATTTAATATCCGCGAAATCTCAGCACGTAACTCAGACAGCTACGCCGTAGTTTCGTAGAGCAGTTTTATTGCTACGGCGGTGCTACGCGACTACGACACTTTGTAAACGATTTGTCGACGTTCACTTTCGGAAGCATTCAGCCGGTTGTTTTACAAGACAGTCCACTCGACTGATTTTTGAGTCATCTTAGCTAAATTCAACATAATTAAATAAGAGAAGATTCATAATTTCGATACAGTGTCTAATTGCAGATTATGTAAGATAGATCGCTCTCTAAATATTCTTTGCGTAATTCTCGAAATTAAAAACTCTTTATAATGCTTAAATCATTTCAATGAAAATAGAAAAAAAAAGACGTAAAAACGATTATTCATGTTACATAATCATTACTTTAAAGCAAATCCTTTTTGGTAAAACGAACATTCTCCTTGCTTCAACAAATTTAGTGCTGGTACAAAAAGATTTACTCTCACTTGAATTCTGCTAGAAAACAAAATTTAATTAAATCTGACAGGCATCAAGAACTAATGCAAATTTTTTTAACGGCCGATGTCACTTCGTAATGAAAAATTATAAGTGTTATAACAAAATAAAATGGAAACATTAAATCGGATTACGAACACATTTGAAAGCGTAAGATCAAACATAAAGAGTAAGAACTCTTCAGAGCGCCTTCAGAATCTGAAGAAGGATATCCAAACACTCACCAATGAACTGGTGGTCCTTGGTAAGGAGAACCACGACCAGTATGTGAGGTCGCTAGCCATGGAGGGCTACCTGGCCCTGCTCTCCGCCAAGACTATGCCCTTGTCTCTCATCGAGAAGCGCAACATGCTTCAAACGTCATTTGAAAAATTAAAACAGTATGCTCTCAGGGATGAGTGTCTCTTTATCTTACTCAGAATCCAGAATCTTCTGTGCTACTACTTGATTCAGTTAGACCAGATCAATCTTGCACGCGATATTCTCGAAAGCATGGAGGATCTGTACGATCAGATCAGCAAGTCTCAGCCAGACAAGTTCCTGGACGCTGAAGACTTATTCACAGCCGAGCCAGTGAGTAATATCAAACGTGTGAATCCAGAAAAAATTGACAAGGTCATTACGAACAACGTGCAGATGCAAGCATTCCTATACAACAAAATGAACCTGCCTAACAAATACACTCTCTACAACCACACCGCTCTTCGAAGACAACTGGAAATGAAGGAAGGCACGCCGCAAGACTGGGCCCTGAGGACTGCACGGCTGGGCAACTACTTCACGTACCTGAACCAGATCGGCAACGCGCGGCACCACCTGTGCGCCGCCTACCACGTGCTGCGGACCTGCCACGACAACTGCAAGCTCATGCCGGAAGAGTTCGTGTTGCAGAAGGCAGACTTTGAAATCCACTTCTTGGAATTGAGCCATCACTGGGTTAAATACGGACTGACGCTCTTTAAACTATCCAAGAAGAAGATTTTGAACAAATACTTTACGCAACCTTCGACAGGTGCAGACCTCTGGAAGACCGTTGACCTCCTGGAAGACAGGCTGGACAATTCTGAGAAGTTAGAAGAAGAAAACATGAAAGATCTGGGAGCAGAAAAAGCTGGCAAAGGAGATTGCACTCCAGAAAAGTTGTTCACTTTTCCGTCTTTGGACTTAAAAGAGATGGAGGGCAAGGTGCCATTGGAAAGCGTCTGCAGCGTCGAGGATGCCAGGAAACTCTTCGCTTTTACCTACAAATGGCTGATGAGAGCTAAGCACTACTATGACTTTGAACATCATTCTGCGCAGTACATATCTTGTTCGTTGCAGCTTGCAGAGTTATATGAACACTTGGCTTTCTTTGAAAGAAATATTGACAATCAGTACAGCATCCAAAAGAGGCGTGCCAACGTGCTTGAGACGCTGAACTCGTTACTGAAGACGTGCGACAACGTGATGTCGGTCCAGATCGACGTGATCCGAGAGCTGTCGCAGGTCCAGCTCGAGCTGATGGCGCTGAACCTGCAGAAGCTGTGGCGCGAGGAGTCCCACACTAATATATTCAACATGGACACGGATGCGGACTCCATCATCAACTCGCTGGACTCCGAGTCCAACAAGACCTTGACAGAGAAAACTCTGAACACGTCCAGTAAGAACATGTTCTTGAGGAAAATGGAAGCAGCGACATCCATCAACGGCAAGCTGTTCCGGCTGAGCGGACAGCTGGTCGCGCGGACTCCTTCCCAGCTGAGCTTCAGCACAGGGATACTCAAAAACTAACTCCCACCACCAGGCCTAACATCAACGATTCGATATGACATCAACATTTATACATATAATATAGCTTTCTACCTATATCAATATGACTGAAAACAAACATAAGGAAGTGTTTATATAGGCAGAAATATTACACTTTTACAAAATTCAACCATAATTATTTTTACAATAATAAAATACAATGTTTTGTATGTCATTGGTTTTACATTTATAATTGTTTGCAAATTGTATTTTCACATAAACGTGAATAGTGAAAACGTATTTTAACTTCCTCCCTATCTCGAGAAGCCGGGCTCACATGCGCTGCGCTATGATCGCGTGAGTGTGTGTGTGTGTGTGCGAGGGCCGAGAGATAATGAATGTCGGATCATGTAACTCGATATATATTCTAACAATATAAACAAGCCCTGGACAGCGTGTACGTAGGAGTGCGGACTTTATTTCAACTATTTTCAGAGCTAATTGGCTTAGTTTCTGTGTAATAAGATTTTTTTCCACAAGCTTTTCATAAAGTCATTTCATTCAAGTTATACCTGTAACATCAAATTGTTACAAATTGCAATATAAAGTAGGTACAGACATAAAACATGCATCAACATATCATCACGCCTGTATCCCCGAAGGGCTAGGCAGAAGTGCACCAATGAACACCCACAGTTCGCCGATATGTTTAGGTCCCATGTAATAGGGAGCGAGCCTATTGCCACTAACCGGGCACAAATCCAAACTCCGGCCTGCTACTGAGAATTTCATAGAAAAACCTAATAACACCTTGGTCGACTTGGAAATCGACCCAAATAATGTAGTCTGTACCAACTTGGCCTCGTTGGCCTATTGGCGCTAAGCGCCCTAAGCGCGACTGCTATGCAAGTATTAACATGACATGTTATAAAAATTGCGATGTAATAAAACATTTTATTCTTTGGTACAATATTGTTTCATGTAGAATAACAAAGGTTCCATAATGTAGACGTGTTATAAAACACAAGTTATTTTTTATGTTTCATAGTCTGTACGCACCTTTGCTTACCTACGCCAAGAGCTTTGACCAAGAGCTTACGTTGTCTCAACCCGTACCGTATACAAAGAGTGTGGTTTTGAGGTATATGTATGTATACGTCACCGTAGCTCCTAAACGAATACCCCGATTATGATGCATATTCATATACAGAGTGTTAAGGGTGCTATTACAAAATATAATAACTCAGAGTAGGTAAATTAGACGGCGTGCGGCAGCGGATGCGTAAGTGTACGTCTAGTGAAGTACGATACGTACACATGCAAATAGTTATGCTCCGGATACTAGGAACAAACTCAGTAAGCGCTTGGCTCTGACTAAAGCTCAGGACCGAGATTTACATTGATTTTTATAATTGTATAAAACAATTGTTTAAACATATAGTTTTACTTTTAAATGGACTAATTATTTTTTTCAAGCAAGGTAACATAGAAACCTTAGTTATTAAATAGGTACTTTTTGTTTGAATTTTGATTATATATTCATAGATAAAAATTATAATTTCGGACGCCAAATTGTCGGTATCTCTCAGTTTTACGGAATTTATTTTGGTGTATTACTGTATGAAACATAATAAAGTGCGTTGAGCATTCCCAAGTACAACATTCAATTGGCCATGGCAATTTTTATATATTATTATATCTTCGATCTAACAAAGCATCAAAAGATGCCCAAATGCAGAATTCTATGAAACATCCTTTGCAGAGACAAGGTTTTTGCTCATGTACCTATGTAAACAAATTTAACTATTTATTACAAATTTAAAAATGAACCTACTCTGACGATTGAATCAATTGTCAATAGCTGACTCGGGCCCCAGCTCGCGAGCAGCGTCCGCAAGTCCAGTGGACGGCTATATTGACACTTGTGCGTTCGCGAAGTCCTCGCTTATTAATGCTCGTTCGGTTCGCATTTTTCAGATCTGGACGCACCCTTTGATGACGCGAATGTCACTGGGTACATTCAAATTAAACTCCCTTTTTAGTTAAAACGTGTATTTTATCAAAATCGGTTGAGCCGTGGAGTAGTTAACACAAACACAACGTTTGCGTTTTGCTGCTTTCGCAGTTGAATAGATAAACCAATCCAACTTTCCAACACAACTTTGCACATCTTTGCTTTCGCTATACTTATTTATTTTTTTTGTCGGGCTGAAACTCTAATGATTTCAACCCACGCTGAGGGCACAGCGCAGGGATATGTCGGACTTGCACCGACTAAAAACACCCCGGTCCCGTCTTAGCCTTGGTCAGAGCCACGGGGTCGCTTGCGCAATCTCTGCGCGGCTCCGGCAGGCTTCGGTCCTGACTGAACCCCTTCCGGAGGGTGGGTGTAAAGTGCTCAACCCTCGTTCCTTCCAAGGACGGACGCGTGGGACCTGGCGTCCGTGTCCTTCTTGGCCTGTCAGCTGATCGGGTGACAGGGTGCGCTCCCGGTCACCCGCAGGCCCGACCTCAAGATGGTCTGAGGTCGTAACCGTTGCTTTCGCTATACTGGAATCCAAACAGGGTGTAAAGAAAACCCTGACCATCCTGTATATCACGTTACTGAAAGCCTATTCTGTTGACATCACTCGGCCATATTAAGTTACTACTGTAAGCTGATACTATCTCGAATCTGTTTGCTTTGACCTTTGACAATAACACGTGTCGTGTTTACATGACCCACAACAAAGCAATGATCAATGAATCCACTGAATGATCCACTATTGCATTGATGCATACAATAATTAATCTGTGTTCTGTGCCTTAAGTGTGTGAATATTAAATTTATTTTAGGATCGCCAACAAATGAAATACTTACAGGAGTATCCAACTTATGCTATTTGCTTATTTTTGCGCCCATTTATATTGCCATTTAAACAAATATCAACTTTGTGTTCTTTAATTAAAGATCATTCTAGACTAACAAATGCTGCGTTGAAAAAGTTATCTACACTAATATTATAAAGTGGAAAGATTTGGTTGTTTGATTGTTGTGATATGTACTAGGTACCTACATATCCTCTTATGTAATACATACTGCCTTATGCAATACATACTCCTTTATGTTATATATACTCGCTTCTCGCGCGTTAATTGGACCACTGCCTTTATCTTGTTGTACGTTTCTTGAGCGATAAAATAGTCGATGGTTACTCATTTTATCGCCTGTGATCCGAACTGTGCGTAAAATAGGCTGTCAAAGCAACTGAAAATGTCTGCACAGATAGACCAGATAGTCGAATACTGCGCGTGACGTGCGGCGGGTTCGATCCCCGCAAGGGACAAACATTTGTCGGATCCACAAATGCTTATTGCTAGATTGAAAGTTCTTTGTGTATATTATGTGATTTGAAGGTTCGCAAAACAACCCGCGACACTATATATAAATACTGAGGTAGCGTAGTGGCACCAATGATCGACACTTTAAGGATCTTAATCGATCATAGTGGGTTTCTTTATTAAATTAAAGGTATATTAGTCACTTTTAAACCAAAAGTAACATTTGAGTATGGTAAGGTATATTCTTGAGATAAGAATAGAATGTATTATTTTTATTTGCTATAAACAGACAAGACAAAAAATCAAAAAAATGAAAAAGTGTAAGAATCTCCAGTAACCGACACCTAGTATTTTGACGGTTACCAGTAATCGACACCCCAGTTATCGACACCCCAGTCATCGACACCCCAGTTATCGACACTTACCAGTTATCGACACCCCAGTTATCGACTATTATCTATAATGAGTATTTGCCAAATAATCACACCATGTGACCACATTTGTCGGTCTTTAAAATAAAATTACCTGTTTAATAAGTATGCATATTTTGTTACAATAACCATATTTCTCTTACTAATGGGTATTAATCATGTAAATACTCGTACAAGACAGAAGATATTGACAAGTTGACTAGCACTTGGTGAAGGGTGGGCGATTTGGGGTCGTTTCATATCTGACGGTGGTGGCGTGCTGTCAGTCGCGTGGCGCTGGGGCGGGCGGGCGCATGATGGAGGATTCGGCCTTTTACACTGACCCGACGACGCGTCAGGTTTGGGAGGTTGGATGTAAAGTTGTGTGCTTGTTCGTTCTGGGGTTGCGCGGCCGATGTTGCGCGCTGCCTTTTCCGCCGGATATGAACCGACCCTTAGGGTGCTGTCTTTTTTGTATTAAAATTTTGACGTTTGATAAGTGCTACTTTGTAGCTTAACTTAAATTAATGATTTTTGATTTTGATTTTGGTTCTGATTTTGTCTGTGTTGATAATTTTTAATTTTTGAATTGAACACTTCTTTAGCGGCTTTTCGTAATGGGTAAAAAAAATTAAACTCGCGTCAGGTTAATGAACGTTCCAGTGCACTTTACACTTGTTATAGCCACTGGCAATCCTACAAGGTCAACATTGGCAAGTAGGTGTACCTAAATTTCTCATTAAACTATAATTATCTGGATACGAAAATACCTGCCACTCACTGACTTAAAATAGAAACATCGGGCCCCTGGACACGTGACCTGATCGAAAATTCGTATGACGAAAACTTCTTTAGCGGTGCTGTACAGTTTTTTTTTTTTGTAATGAGTTAAAATGATAAACCCGCGTCAGGACACGTGACCTGATCGAAAATTCGTAAGACGGATGTAATGTTTGTGTACGATAGCGCAATAAATTTATATTGTATTTCTACCACAGGTTTGATAGTACTTTAATACTGATAATGAAAGCAAATCGTGCAAAATTATTACCTAACCGTATGGTTAAAAAAACTATAATTTTTAAAAGTCCTGTATAGGACTTAAAATTTTTTTTTTTTTCGGAATCTTTCCGATTTTTTTTTTGTATTAGGTTGACCTTGTCTATAGCAACTATTTAAGTTCTAAAAAACGTGGCCCCACGACGCACCGTTTTTGAGTTATGAGCCTTTTACTTGAACGGCCTTTTAATGTAAACGCCCCATAAGTCGGAAACTGTGCGTCGTAGTGCCATACTTCTAAGATCATAAATGGTTTCTATAGATAAGCTTAATCAGATGCTGCAATAAAAATGCTCGAATTCTAAAAAAAAAAAAAACTAAAAAAGGACTCCCAATTTTTTTTACTATTTTTTTTTTGTTTTCTTTGGTGCTCATAGTGCCCAAGCGTATGCTCCAACTCCTACCCTCCGCTCCTAAGACTACCCACTGAACCTAACTGGTCGGGAGTATAATGTTTTCTCAGAGCACAAACCAATCATTGACACATATTATTTCCCATTAATCGTCACTTGTCGATTTCTGGTAGGTCAACTTTGATTAGTTTACTTCAAATATCTACCGAGAAGCAAAGTTAGAAGAGCTATGTATTCTCTTATCAAATGAAAAATGTTTCTAATAATTACTATCGACACGTGTCGATAACTGGAGAAAGTCAGTTTGCGAACACCAATGATCGACACCAACATTTTACTAATATTAAAATAATCTTGAACTTGTGTTATAACAAAATTCCACCCTTTAGTTCTTTTAAAAACCCGTAAAACTCATAAAATTCAAATAACTTAAAAAACATTAGCATAATTAACAAAGAAATGTACTCCCTTCGTTAACGATTTCAGTAAGAAATGTTGTTTTTCTCGCCGGTACTCGAGCCACAATCAGTTGTCACACCGCTACTTTCAAATAAAACTGTAAATATCGCTCAAATGTCAATGGGAGCCAGTAATAAGTGTGCTTTCTATGTTACAGTGTCGTCAAATAAATAAATCGGTATATTACTCTACATTTTATTAAATAAAAAAATAAAGTGTCGATTACTGGTGCATGTCGATTACTGGTGCCACTACGCTAGTAGTATTCAAAAAAAAAAATGAGGAATAATACATGGTCTTATTACTTTAAAAAAAGGAAGTACTTGATACAAAACGGTTAGAACTTAATATTAACTTATTTTGTATTTGCCTGTGTTTTCAAAGTAGTTACCCATTTTCTGCAATATAAATTGCACCTCATTACCTAATAAAATTGTTTCACCTACACCTGTGTTTACCAAAACATTGCCCTGTAGGATTAATCTGTAACATCAAACGAGATTAATCAATATTCACTTGCAAAACATTAGTACCAGCTATCGTCGTACTCATTCGAGCCCCACGCGCCGAATTTCAACTAATTAGCCGCCAGCGAGTCAAAGAGGGAGCAGTAATAAAACACGATCACCTGTGCCCCCAGTATCCCTGCCCATTGACAAAACACATGTTAGCTATTCATGTGTCGCACTAATCTGTCTGGCATCCAAAAAATATGAAAATGAACCTTATCATCTACAGATTACGATCTTGTTACGTTTATATTGGCCCTGAATATTATTGAGCTGAGCTGAGTGCATTGCCGGGAGTCCCGGGACTTAATTTGGCTAGCTCATTCAACACACTTTTTCACTTTACTCATAGCGCCATCTCTTGGTGGTGTTACAAAACTGCTAACTGAATAAGACGCCATCTATCGTCAGAATTAAGCAAATAAAAACACTAAAATTATCTTTTGCTTATTTGACTTTATGAGCTAATCTTTATATTACTATTACATTTAATACAAAAAATGTTTCCTTTTAATTATTTTCAGTTATAATAATATAATTTGGTTAACTGTTTTGCTAAGTCTTAGTCAAATAAGGGTGTTACAAATATGTCTGCTCGCCCGCTACTAATATAGCAAGATTTTTTTACTTACGTTTTTATTAAATGTGTGTACTTTATTGAAATGCTGCTGTTATATTTGATATCTTAAGAAACCGTAAACAATACTTTAATCTGTAGCAGTCTGCTATTCTGAGCCAAGACAGAAAAACAAGAAACACAAATTATTATACTACCCTAGCTTAGGGTGTATTTGTGTTTTATAAACATAACATAAACAGATCATCACGCCTGTATGGGGATAAAAGGAAAGGGTAGGCAGAGGTGTACCAGTGTACACCCACAGTTCACCGATATGTTTAGGTCCCATGTAATAGGGGGCGAGCCTATTACCACTAACCGGGCACAATTCCAAACACCGACCTGCTACTGAGAATTTCATAGAAAAACCCAATAACACCTTGTTCGACTTGGGAATCAAACCTCTAGCGTAGCAGTCGCGCTTAGCACCACTAGGCCAACGAGGCAGTCTTCATTTGTGTTTTATACCTACCTTTTTATACCTCGGGTGGCTAGGTATAAAAAGGTATATTTTATAGTAAATTCACATAATAACTAGAAAACAATTAAAAATTTTATACAGTTTTATAACTTAGATCAAATTAATCGTTCCTTCTCAATACAGTATGGTAGTCGCAGTCTATTATCATTAATTAATTTCATTTATTTTTAGCCTACTCCGCAAGCAAGCAACCGGAAAATTTAAAAATAATGTATACTCATTCTTTTAATTATAGACAATACTCTGATAATACCCATACAAGCCACGGCAGCATTATAAGCTTGATGTAAACTTAGGATACACTTGCATAACTTAAATAATAAAATAGATGACTTATTCATTCAGTTATTCAAATTACCTAAAACTGGAGTGCTTTGTCTTAGGGGGCGTCCACATCCACGAGCATTACACGAGCAGTACGCGAGCAGTACGCGAGCAGCTCGCGAACGCCGTTATTGACACTCGTGCGTTCGCCGACAAATCACTCCAGTCGTTTCGACAAATCACTCCAGTTTTAGGTAATGTTCATAATATTTATTATATGTATATTATAAAAGAAGTTATATTTACAAATTAACACGTAGTATTAGAAGAAAGAAGTTATGACATACACAAAGTGGTGTACAGAGGAACACAGACATCATAATATTTAGGGCTTTCAAATAAAACACGGCCTGGTAAACAATATCTGTTTATATTAAGCCCTAGATCGCCTACAAAATAACTTCGGGGCAATAAATAAGGAATAGTCACATTCAATATGGAATAATGTTTATAGGGAAACGAATTATATCAAATGTTATTAGGATCTAACACACACACAATCACAATAAGCGTTACAAGTATAAAGCAATGTCAAATTTATCATAATTCAATACGTCAACTAATTTCAAGGGTATTGGAATGTAGAGTACAATCACAAACAACATAGATACTGAATACATTCACTTAACATTAATCCTCTCGTTAGTAAATGCATCAAAGCAATCGATTATAAATGTCATTTATATCAAAATTTATAAAATTTCATTACATTTCATATCTAAAACAAATGTATACTCTCGAGGTGCCATTTCTGTATAAAAATTAGAACCACCTTTTACCTACAACTATTTATTTTGGGCATGTAAAAATAATTTCATCAATCAGTTTCGCGCCTTCCGCGCCACAATTAATAAACAAGAAAAAAAACGTTTTAACAATCAACAAAAAATACTCTATTTTAAAAACTTAGAATTAATGTTGCCTTAGTATAAAAATATCAATATATTAAAAATACTATTTTTTTTATAGAAACCATTTGCGATAGGTGGAGTTCCGTTTGGTTCGTTTTTTGAAAATTGTCTTGTTTGGGTAGTTACTGAGTCGATAAACGAACTTACGGCGTTTTTTTTAAATCGTATCCTTCAGCTGATATATTTCTGTTCTAGAAATATAAATATCTCATGTATGTCCAATATTCAGAGCTCTCGTGATAAAAAATCATTTTACATTTCATATTATCCAATTGCGTGTGTTATGATTCTATCTGAGCGGTATTTGTTACGCCTGTATAAATGTAGGGTATGTAAATTTGATTTAGCTATAACTTTCAATCTATAGCTACAAAAATACAGCAACTGATTGCTGGTACAAGCGGCTTGTCAAATAAGCTAACGAGTATAAATGTTCGTGTAAAAATATAAACATCAATGTCGCAGGCAGTCGATGCTACAAATGCACTTTATTTTCTCACTACGATTGTTCGAAACGTGGACATTTGCCTTTCAGTACCTAACCCGCTTCTGAAAAACCGAAAAATATGAACCATATTTTGATCATCCTGTCAAATTTAAAGCCAAGTGTTTTGATTGGTTTTTAGCCAATCAAATAATGGAAATTAAATTTGACAATAGATAAAAAAACGGCCTTTCAGAACCGGGGTTATCTAATATTAATCTCACTTTCGTATTTAATCTATTATACTGTTTACAACTGAATCTGCGACGCAACACGTAATAACAATTAATTAAACACTATTTCTTATAGTGGTAGTTTCTGCTCATGTTAATCTGCCATACAGGGACAACGATATATAACATTAGTAAATGTAACTGCATTAACTATTTTCATATTGTGCTTAGTTTTCCCTCCTTAGGCTATACAGTGCAATATTTTTACAACACTACTTTATATATTCAACTGTGTTTTTGTCAAAACAATCCTATAAACATTAACTTGTATACATACGGTCTTGCGAACTTTTCTTTGAAGGCCTTTCATTGCGTATCCCACAGCGCCATCTCTTAGATTTAGCAGGAACTACAATAAACCAACAAACATTATTGTAAATATTTATTTCTGTATTCTGTAGTTATATTTAAACCTTTGCTACAAGGAACTACCAACGTGCAAATTGTGATGATGATACCCTATTCGTTCTGCCAGCTGCGAGCTCGCTGGCTGTGCTTTGTGTGTACATCTTAAAACTTTACAAACAATAGTATTACTTACTATTATTGTATTTAATGATTCTAGATTTAGTTTTTTTGTATTTTTCCGACTTAATAATGTACTTCAAGCAAGTCAGCTATTGAATATTAACATGTAATTGCTTCAACATAGTATTGTAAGGCATAACGTTATGAACTATAAATGCATGATAAACATGTGCTAGTATTGGCGTTTGCTTACAAAAGGCTTATCTCAGTCTATTTATTGTTTATTTAACTTTACATGCACCCTTCTTCATGGAGTGAACAATTACTGTTGCAGTCATTCATTACTCAATCATTCATAAATTTTATGGTACAGATTTCTTGTCCTTTTTAATCTCAGTTTTTTATTGTTAAACGTTAACGTCAACTATGTTTCTCTTATAGGGTTAATATTAATTGACTATCCAAAGATTATTTACTCTATTAAAGATCTATCTTCAATAGTGAAAACTATCCATGGATACATAGTAACAATGTCTAAGGCTCTGTTTGATGTAAGTAAAACCTAGATAGCAAGCATAGGTATTGTCTATTCAGCTTTGAATTTGACAGTTAACCGTTACATGCAAAATGGGACTATTTATAGAGTACGGATTGATTATGACTTAGGAACATTCAAGGAGTAGGTTTATAACCCTGTTGACTATGATATAACCCCACATCATAATGTTTTAAGTCCCATTGGTTCCTTCTACTATATAATACTTTGATAAGTTTCTGAAGAGATTAACCCCCGGTTTCTAACGCTGAACACAAAAATATTTTATCTATAATTTGTATGTATTTGGAAATATATAAGTATGTTTATCAGTTGTCTGGTTACCATAACACAAGCTCTGCTTAGCTTGGGATCAGATAACCCTGTGTGAGATGTCCCGGAATATTATTATTATTATTTTAATCACACGTCAAGGTCTGTGATTAGTGGTAGCCAATCACAGTTGTGGTCAGTAGAATTAACAATAGATGAAATGGAAACCGGGGGTGAATGGTACAAGATATAGTTGCTAAGGATTAAGTAGAAAAGTTTACAAGTCCTAGAAGATTGAGAAAGTGTACTTGTATTTTTGTGCTAAACTAAGCTTGTATTTATTTAGATATAAGTTTTGATCGATACCTACTTTTATAAGTGAAACTAAATAATAGTGAGTGTAAGAGCGTCAATTAATTTCACATTGTAAATATATAAATCTCTATACTGTTATAGATGAAAGCGTAAACGAATATACCTTTCTTAAAAGAAATTCGGTAAAGTGTACGTTTGAGTAGAAATAAAATACAGTCGATAACTTATAGTTAAGAACTGGGTCGAGACTTATAAGTAGAGATTAATATCATAATGACAACAAATAAAGCTTTGTTTAATCTAACACGAATAGCATACACCTACGGGGACACTCTGGCCAGCCGAACACAACTGTATCGAAATTAATGTAGGAATAAACAGACGTCGTGCTGTCTCTGTCACTCGCAGGTGGAGTGAAGAGACAAGAGAATCATGAATATGAGGGTAAGTTTTTGCGTAATGTGTGCGTTAGTGCACAGCTAAGGAAAGCTACCAAATTGACTAGCAAACATTATCAAGCCAACTAAAACTACTAATTTATCTTTACTTGTTTTTCATAAATTTCCTTTTTTTTTTAGTTTAGTTTTGGTGTATTGATTAATTTATTTTCTTATTTGAATTTGTAATAGGTTTTTCAAATAATTCTAAGTATGAATATGGTATGGCTGACCATAGTGCGAAATTGAAATAGAGTGAAAGAGTAGTTTGACATTCGAATGCAGAAGTTTTGAAGACAAAGCAGGATGACGTCATATTGTATGTTTTCTTACAAAAATATGTTTGGTCACTCTCTGTTATTATCTATACAGTGGCTTCGCGGGGGAGGAACTTCGTCTTACTTTGAATTCTATTCATTATCTACTTCTGAGAATTCAAATTAAACAAAAATTGCAGTCACAAAATCACGTCTAAAAATATTTTGATCACATAAATTTTAAGTAAACATCAAAATGCTAAAGTGATTCTATGCAACACCCCCCCCCCCCCCCCCCACAGCGAGCCTGAACGGAACCAATCGGAACTCCCGCCGCGCGTCTACCTACCATCGCGCCGCTGTAACACTTCGAATAGCACCACATTGCTGTCAAAGTCACTGTCTTCACTGACGGGCCAGGGTTGCTCCTCGAGCAGCGGCTCGTCGTGCTCGCCCTTGACCTTGGAGGAGCGGCGGATGGACTCGAAGTCGGTGTCTATGGCGTGCACGGTGCCGGCCACGGAGCGGATGAGCAGCAGCTTGTGCGTGATGTGGCCCACGATGCCGAGCAGGCACAGCGCGAGTCCCGCCACGTTGATGGGGGACAACACGTCGCCGCTCACTTCTACTGCCAGGACTAGGATGCACATTTCCTGGAAATTACAAGATTACTTTGTGAGATATTGGAATGAATGAGTGGCATGGATAGGTTGTTAAACGTGTTCTAAACATACTGAGACTCCCTGAGTCCCTGAGACCCTCCGTGAGTTGGATAGCACTATAACCCGTAGGTCCTTACTGTCATACGTTGATGTTTGACAGTTGTTAAGACAATTTTGACAACCAGTCTTACTATGGAATACTGTGTTACCCAGTAAACTGGGTTGTGGAGGGTAGATAGGCAGTGTCTCCATATAAAATACAGTATTCAAATCAATCCGGTAAGACAGGAAGCCGACCCCAGTATATTTGGAAAAAGGCTCGGCAGATAGATGATGATGATGAGTGTAGATGGATAAATAAACATTTACACCATCTTAGCGGTCAGTCAATGTAGACCTGTCGAAACATTGTTTGCAATACGATTTTTACACAATTTGAAGTACAATGAAGTGCCGTGAAGTATATGCGACAGGTGTACAAGCCTCATAAATTGCAAGAATAGTTGCCGTTGTTATATTGTTGCTTGTAACAAAGAGTGGATGCGAAAGGCAAAGACCAGATCTGAGTTACGTTAGCAAAGCTTGCTCACTAGTGGGTTACTATAATTGTATTGACGACTTTAAAGATACCAAATATATACGTACATATTGTAATCGATTGTTATGAAACTGTTAATCCCTTAAGAGCGTGTAAGAGGGAGAGTGTTTGCATCATAAATTAATCTGTTTGCTTTGAAAAGATTAGGTATACTGTCGAAAGGGAACAGCGAATATGAAGACAGTAATCTAGCGTGGATACAAAAATCTTTATAGAATAACAATGTAGTAAATATTTAAAACTCAAACAACTATTTAAGGTGATTAGTAGCGAGGACCATTATAATTGTTCTCGGAGATCACGATTCACACGAAGTCGTGTACACTTGATGCCGTGTCTAACTACAGGATTTATTTATTTACCTAAAACAAAAATCTTTGTTTTAATTTTTACATAAAACTGTTAATAGTTCTCCGCTGCTGCTCTACAATACATCGTATAGCGAGTACTTTTCTCACTGATACAATAGGAAAAGGCAATAAGAGAAGGTACTGTCAGTAACCTACTGGCGGCAAAATTTCGTTTGAAGAAAAAAAACAGATGGTTACCTTAAATATACCGGAGATGGACAGCGTGAGACTAGAAGTGTAGGTGACGACGAGGAACTCGCTGATCTCCATGGCGAAGGCGATGGTGGCGCCCACCGTGACCTTGAGCACGGTCGGCGCCAGCTTCTCCATCGACAGCCGCTGCAGGTGCTCGAAGCACGTCAACCCTGGAAGCGGTGCGTAGCTTGTAAATGAGAGATGCACAGACTTATTGCTTAATGTAACCCAATAGATGCTTATTTTGACGTCTGTCGCACTAGGTTGAAAGAAAAGGTATTTTTTTCGCTTTAACTATTTTTAGATAAATCATTAGAAATACGTAAATTGCTCTTTATTATCCTATTTATGAAACCGGAACATGATACATAGGTAATGGAAGGTTTAAGAACTTAATTCGAAAGCCAACAAGTCATTCTAAACATAGACGACGTTTATAAATTCAAAACGATGTTTATAAAGACAAAATATTTTGTCGATATTGCTCTAATTAATTAGGTGATTTCCGTACCCTTACTGTCACCTGAACCAAAACCAAATGTTTTCTTTCAGTTAGTTTGTTTTTAAGATCCTTATGAGTCTGGCCAATTATTCTTTAAAAAAATATTCCTACCAATTGAAAACATGTATTTTATTTAATCGGTTAAAACTACAAATGTTAAGATGATACGTTAAAAATAAAACCAATCATACAGAATCAAGTTCTCATTTGTAATAATTTCTGATCCACATCCATCTTCAATCCAAATAGAAACGTCTTATCGAACTGTAAGTAGCGTTATATTAAATGTAAGATTGCAGGCCGTAAGCAGCTGGCATCCTCAATCCCGTGTAATTGAACCCACCGACACAGTTCCCGCGCCCCTGGGAAATCAGGCGCTTTGAGGACTGCAATCCGTAGTGCAAGCGATGCATAGTACGCATAGCCAGAGTTAAGCCTCCCTGGGGCGGGGTATTACGGCTAGTGCTATTAATCTAACTCGATATTTTTGCTTTTATATAACTGTAAGGTCTCGTTCTATGAATAAGAAAAACTTAATTCTAAAAGTGGAACATAAATACTCTACAAAGATTTTTCTAGATCACTCATCAAACAATCTATACTTACACCCCGACTTGAAACCTTCATCTTTCACTCGATGCCGAGGCCTCAGTTAAAAATAATAACGTCTAGTCTGTACAACAAATCAATGCCAATAAAACCGAAATAACATCCCAGCTATCAAAGGTATTAGGAGCACGTTAACGTCAGACTCTGCTAACATTCTATTTGTCATATAAGATGAAAAGCATGAGCGTATGAAATACCTCTATAAGTTCTCAAGGAGCTTAGACTTCTTTCTTTGAAGAATTTATTTCAAAGAGACCACTTATTAATGTTAACAAGCGCGTAACGTAGACGCCATCATTAAAAGTTCTCCAAAGCACCTGCTAATAGGGTTATAGATATCTTGAGGGAAAATACTTGCACTAAAGCAAAGTCGAACCACCTTGCAAAGTGAACTTATAAGACACAACGCTTAACATGCACATCTCGCAGCTTTTACGAGGTATTCTCTAATTTATTTTTCTGTCCAATAATTTTTTAAAGATTTTTTTTTATGAATTAAACTTGAATCCCAAAACCTTTCAGTTCTTAAAAGACTTGATTAAGTCCACATAAAAACAAAATCCTGAAGTCATGAAGAATTCTAGCTTATTGTAGTTTTCACCAAGACAACTCGAGTGATATATACCAAAAAAATGTATCATCTAATTATTTATTAATATGAATACTTGGCACTACTGAATAAACATGTGTTCCACGAAGTATAGCCTCCGCCGTGACATTCTGCGTGACACGCGATGTTTACCAGATATTGAATAAATTAAGCGGATTATGTAGATTGGTGCGGCGCGCGAACTGAACACTGAATGTACTGACAAGTGTAGCCGAGTCACAACACATTACTTCATAATAGGCGAATACGAACATCTTTAATGTAATTTTCATACTGATAATATCAGCCTACAAGGGTCCCACTGGGCGGAGCCGCGGTAAAAGCTAGTATAAGCAGAATAAGTAAATATGTTTTCAACATAAATAAATAACTAATCCCGTAAATATTAAAAATACGACAGTTTGTATAATAATGACTGATGTTTATTATTCTTTCACGCATGGACGAGATTCGGCAGGCTTAGTTTTTATTCTGAATATAATAGCGTAGAAAGTAGTTTATTTCCCTGATACGTAAGTTGTGTTCGGCCTGTGCGTGTGTCGGTCACTTATAATCTGAATTAACAGATACATTTTTAATCAGAAACTAAACACACATTTCCGTATAATCCCGATAATTTGACGCCCACCTGCGGTACAGGCACTCACCTTCGAACATGATGGTAAAGGGCAGGAGAGACACGAACATCCAGGGCTGCACGTGGAACACCATGTCGACGGGGTTGTGGAGGCCGAGCTTGGACTTCTGCATGAGCAGCTGCGCGAAGGTCCAGCGCAGGCCGGCAGCGAAGCTCGCCAGCAGCAGGAAGTTGAAGCCCAGCAGGTTGAACTGCGTCGCCTTGTACGTGAACATGACCAGCCCGGCAGCAATCATCAGCACGATGCCCACCAGCGACCACGACTACGGACAATTGATATTTATTTACTGACATGTAAGAAAAGTGTTTATGTTACATCGTAGGAATATATTTATGTTTTTATAACTACTTACTACCTACTGTTTAAATAACAACAGACGCGGATAGTAAATGACAAGCGGAAAATTAAATAGTCCAACTTCGACAGCAGTTACTCAAATTATCGACTTTCCGTAAGGTTGATTTTCACTAAAGCCTATCTCTTATAGCTATAATTACTGCCTACTACATTCGGATCAATCAACAAAGTTATCGCTGCAGAATCGTCAAATACATTGGTAACAAGCAACTCAGTCATATTTTCGTACTTCTGTTCTTAGAATCCTTGTCCTTCTAAGTAAGCACTAAAAGAAAGCGTGGCTAAAAAAAATATAAGTGTCGACACATACATCTTAAACTCCCACGTTGTAGCTAATCAACCGCGTCGCGCTAACAATGCGCCGACGATCCGTAAAACAATAGGCTAGGCTTTGCCTCGTCTAGACTGACGACACGAGCTGACTCCAACCGCCCACGTTGGTTAGCGCGACGTGTCCGCTTATTTATAGCGTCAATGTGCCGATGTATCGACACTCGACACTCAACAAATGTTCAAAGCTCTTAAAATATTATTGAATCGACGAAGTAAGCTGACACGCGAAATGTAACTTTTTAGTCGGATCCTAACTAAAATCACATTCGAAAGGTAACATACATTTTTAAGGTTAGTCCTTGACTGTCAGTTTAGTTTCATATTTTAGATTCTTACATCGTATATTTTTATCATTATTTTAAACTAGCGGCCCGCCCCGGCTTTGCTCGGGTGCAACGCTAATAGCAAATATAACTGCACAATTATAAAGTTCTGTAGGGCGAAGCACAGCCTTGGACGCACTATTTGGTATAGGCACGCGCCCCCCGGCCCCCGCTCGGCCCTCCGGCCTGTATCGCCGCAACCGCTATGTCCCTACATTTTAAATTTGTAATATCTTCGAAAATATTCATTTAAATTACATGCTGTAAAGGGCAATATTGATCTATATTACATGCACAATTTATTAAAGGTACTTATTTGGATAAGGATTAATACTGTATTGCTTAAAATCGCTTTTTCGTAAATAAGTAATAAATAAACGATAAAAATGGTTATTGTGGGTTATCCTCAAGAGATAGACATATGCCATCGCGGACTTTTTTGTAGATCTTTTTAAGGTGCACAATACTGTAGTACATTATTTTGATCTATCTCATAGGGTTCAGCCAGCGTTTGCAATGAAAGCTCAAAAAATGGGTTCATTTACGACCTTACATTAGAAATCTCTAAGATTATCCGTATTCCTCTACTATATTATGCATGTATTATACATATAAACCTTCCTCTAGAATCACTCTATCTATTAAAAAAAACCGCATTAAAATCCGTGGCGTAGTTTTATAGATCTAAGCATACATAGGGACAGACAGCGGGAAGCGACTTTGTTTTATACTATGTAGTGATAGTGAAGCTTCTTTTTCACGTGTACTAAAATTTATTTTGTGATTGCGAAAGAAATATTTCATGTCTTATATTTTTTTATTTAAAATCTACTACGACATATTAAGCTACGTCGTCTATGTTACACAATATATATACCTATTTATTTAGCATATAGTTTCATCATAATTGTGATTTAAGTTATAACCATGTCACGTATCATCAAAAAATACAACTAAATGCCGCACAGAATACATCTAACTGGAACAGACCGCAATCAGAACCCATTGAAAATGAAATTGAAAGCCAAACGGTTAGCAGTAACGCTAACTCCGATGCACATACGTATCAAGATCAAACCGCGACAGTTCCATATTATGACGTCACAGAATCTCCGATCGCAGACGATACATTATATATCGGCGGTTTAATGACGTAATAAATAACAGTACTAGCGCATTTAGCGTAGTTAAACCAATCATGCAGTGAAGACGAGTTAATTTCGCACATCAAAGTGACCTACTTTAGTTTTAATTATCGCTAACTTTATTTAATTAATTTTCTAAGGTTTTCCGACGTTTGTCGCCTTAATACAGGATTGAGTTTCATAAGTTTGTAACAAGTTTTATTAGTTAAAAATTAAAATATAACGACTGCCTGGTTTAGAAAACTTAAGACTTGCTGGGGCATAGTTTGAAACTTTTATAATTGTAATTAAGTTAGCAAATTACATTCAAACCATGCATGTTGCATGTATTTTTATAAACCCTTCGCTCTATGACCCTATTTGTTAGGTTTACTTATTATGATACGACGCCTTCCTAAAGAATATTTGCTTTTTGAGAAGAGTCTAACGATATGAATAGAAATCAAAACATTCCTTTAGATTATAACAAATAAATATATACAAGAGACACGCGAAAAAACATAGCCCTTCATTGGCAGTCGGATAAAAAGACATTTATTCTTCCTAATATACATTTCGTCATTATAAGTGACAGTAACTAAATCCAAATGACCGAGTAGTATAGTGAAATAAAAACTGTTTCCTCATTTGAACTCGGAAGACATCGCCAACCTTTAACAATTGATTGGCGAATTAGAAATAAGGTAAAACCTCGTTTTACGGCAGCTGTACGGAATCGCTGAAGCGTTGCGCTGAAGGCTGGCGTCTTCGATGATTGTAACCAAGATGGCTGAGTTACAAGGCGATGCTCACTCAAGGCGATTCACTTAGGAAGGCGGTAAGCAAATAATTATTGTTTTACAAGTGTTGAAAAGTTAATTGTTACTATAGTAAAAATAGTATTCTTTGTTTTAATAAGTTATTATTATGAGATAATATGCAGATAAGCAAGTAGAAGTAATTTTTTATTGCCTTGGAGCGTTTTCCTATTTTTTATGATAGAGTACTTTAGTTTTATTTTAAGTATATTTTATTGATATGCTAATTAAAAACCAAGTAACATTTTATCAATCATATGTCAAATCTCTCGCAAAGTGTTGTGATTGGTTTGCTAGTGTTGTAGACAACAAGTCACTTTAGTTGACAGGACTTAGCTTAAACATAGCTTATGCATGGAGAACCAACCTATCTGCTATATTTTAGTAAAAAAAAAGAAATTATGAATTATTTTAATTGGTAATACCTATTTTTGTTACACCTCTGTCGAACACAAGATGGCCTGTGGTATGAGTTACATAACTAAAATTGCACGTCTCAATTGCTCGGAGCGCAGTTGCTTTGATATACTGACCGAGACCTTGAAATGTCTTTGTTGTTGAACTTTATTCAAATAAGAAGAGGTTAGGCGCCTACTTATGGGGACATTGCCTTTACAATAGTCAAAATCTGAACACTAGCACCAGTCCAGAGGAGGTTTAAAAGGTGAATAAATATGAAAATAATTGGAATTAAATAAAAAAACTAACTCAGGTAAACAACTCATTTTTATACGTAGATTGAGGCAATATAAAGTCTGCCGGGTCAGCTACTATTGAAATATAATTAAAAGATTTAGAAATCTGTTAGGGCTTGAATTTCGCGGTAGCTTTTGAAACTTAACAATAAAGGTTCATTAACATTGTAAGTGGAGTACAAATCTGAGTGTTGTAAAGTAGGCCACCAGTTCATACAAGCTTCTCGTTAACCCATTTCTCGCCGAACAGTATTCAAATAAACCTCGGAATGGGGCACTAAAGCTCCACTGAAGCGTAAGTAACGTCGACTGTCATTTGTTGCGACTCACAGGTTACAGTATCCACACAACTGATAGGTTTTAGTGGATAGGGTTTTACTGTTATCTAGAATATAAATACGTGAATATATTCGTCTAAATATCAGGTATATACGACACTTGTTGCTACTTATTGATTTTAGCATGCATTCCGCTCTGATACGGCAACTAATACACCAGGTAAGTTACAGCTGAATAGTTGCTTTTTGGATGTTCCCCGCTGACACAAAAGAAAATGCTTTGTGGATGCACCACTGTTCATTTGCGACGCTTCAAAAAGAAGGCAACTTTTTACATGCCATTTAAATTGCAAACTCGATAATTTATGCATTGAGTGCAGGGAGCGCCTTTACGTTACTTAAGAGGAAGCGTTTTAAGAACCTGGGCTACACAAATGTTTTGTTAACTTCCATTTTTTTTTTAAGGAAAGTACTGGCCAGCAATTTCCCAAACAGTGGGTTTCGAAACTTCAGGGACAGGCCTTTGTTAAACAGCGAAGAACAGGCGAGCAACAAAAAAAGTAATGCCGTATAAACTTACTTTTGGTTCGCGTTAAACTTGGTGACGACCTTTCTTAGAAAGTTCACGTCGCCTCCGGTTCATTATTCAAGCGTTCAATACCCGTTTAGACGTTTAACCACATAAACAGAGACTGTTAGGATTATTCCCTATATCTTCTATATATATATATATACATGAGTTGCTGTTCGTTAGTCTCACTAAAAGTCGAAAACGGCTGGAACGATTTGGCTAACTTTGATGTTGTATAAATTATTGTTATAATTTATGTTGTACTAAATCATTTGTGGAAGCCCAAGGAAGGTTTAAAAGGTGAATAAATAAGAGAATGCTCGGAATTAAATAAAAAAAAAAAACAAATACAACAATCTAGGCTTTCATTATCGATTCAGGCAGTACGAAGTCTGTAGGGTCAGCTAGTACAGTGTGAAAAAATAGGTATTAGAAATATGAACAGCAAGATTTAATATTAGTTAGTATAAGAACAGCTGTGTATCCAAACAAATACTTTGTAAAAGAGGAACAGTTCGACTACAAAATATTTCGTTCATAATAAAACCAGCATTGGTACTCAGGACGTTGCAAAGATTTACAATAGCATAAATATCCAAAATACAATACCCCTGTTTCTTAAGATTTCTTCTGAATTATGAATCTGATGGTGACTACTATTTCTTTATCTAGTAGATCCTAAACTTACTCAATAACTTTGTCAAAAAATAGTTTTATTGACTAATGGTTAATAACTGTTTTTAAGAAATGGACAAATCAAAGAAATTAAGCGCGGACTGAAGGGGGTAAAATTTTCAAAACATACTTTATTTACTTACAAAGCTACTTCACACATCAACAAACACGAAACAGAAACGCCATACATAGAGAAAGGCTTTGTTCTACCCCCGTGTCGGGTATCACGTTAACCTAGGAGCTAGCCACGCGTGCGGGCGAAGGGCAAACCTATTCTGACGTGACCTTGAGATGCGTATGAGATAATCACGAACTAATCTGACGTACACATTTCCCCGAGGATTGAGGAGTTCTGACACCGGCATCATTCTTTTGTTTTGATTGTATACGCTAAGCTCTCTTCTGGCATATACATCTATAGAATAAAACATATGTGTATTGTTTTGTTCTACACTAGTTATACTAAAAAAAGTTTTGCATTTTTAGAATATGGCATGGTTAGGATATAATTTTGCACGAATTGCTTCAATTATCAGTATGAAAGTAGTATAATTTATGTGGTAGAATACAATATTGATTTATTGCGCTATGGTACACAAACATGACATCCGTCTTACGAACTTTCGATCAGGTCACGCGTTACTCTTACGAATTTTTGATCAGGTCAAGTGTCCTGACGCGAGTTTAACAATAAAAGTGTACAAGGCCGCTAAAGAAGTTTTCACTTCAAAAATAAATACTTATTTGCAGACAAGCGGAACAATTACATCCGGTAATTAATAAGCAGTATTAATGAAATGTTTTAGTAAAAGGCGTCTGCTTTATTGCAATCCCATGTGGGTGGGTGTCCAGACAGTGGCATAGCAAGGCGTGGGAGGAACTTGGAGCAACAGTTATTGATTTTCTATTACAGGGGGTCGAGCGATAGGTTATATTGGTTTACACAAATTTCCCTTAATTTATCAGTTAGTAACAATTTTGGGTATAATGTTGTCAAATACAAATTGTTCTAAAAATAAATCTTTTCGGCATCAAATCACAGATTATTTTATAAGAATATCTCTTGTCTTTATTTTATGGCTATCAATCATCAATCATTCACCTTCCAAGCAAGAATACCGTAATTGTTCTTAACTATAACAAACTGTACATAACTTTGACTCACGTTTCATTATTTACATCAAAAGATTACACCATACCTTTGTAAACAACTAATCGACAAAAATCTATTTACAGCCAATACATTCATATCAAAGCTTAACGTTTAGTTGAAGACAGAAGAAAGGTAAATCAAACTTAACAACCCCTAATAACACATAACAAGTATCGATAAACGTATAATTGGCATCGCATGTCACTCACAAGTGCATTCGATACATATTTGATCAGCAAGTTGCCGTCAAGACGCTTGACAGTTGCCTCGATAGCCGTCATTACCCTGTCACCATCCGACATTAAACTTGCATGGTTTCAAGTTTGCTTATGTCAGTTGTGCTACATACAAAAAAAGCCGACTTCAAAAATCGATAAAAGCACTAAAAAGTTAACAATATAATACTATAACGTACTATACCTATACTATACTACTATTAACCTATTGGAGTCGACTCCAAAAATTGTTAAATTGTAATTGTAAGTCGGTTTTTTTTTTAAGTCTGTTAAAAAGGTTGACATTTTATTATTCAAAGAAGTAACTGTTAGAAATATTTCATCAAAAAGAAGTGTTTAATCCGTCAAAATATTAGTCTTTTACATTTTTGTTTGATACCTAATTACTCTAAGTCTGTACGTAGACCGAATTGGAAAATCTTTTATTGTTTGAAAAGGTTTGCCTCCCATATGGTTCCATGATGGGATACCAGGTGAAGCAAGGACAACGTTATATTTTCACTTTGTGACTGTTGACTGTTTCATTTTGTTTGTGTTTATATATAGATCAGTTATCTATTATTCAACCTCAGCTCTTATCACTTATGAGAACACAAACGTCGCAAGGTGCAATGAGATACTATTTTGTGTCAATTCACTTTCTGCTGCATTTGCTTGCATGGATGGTTTCGCACTATAGGTTGTAAAACTATAGAGTACGAGAGACTTTCTGGTAACAATATACTAACCAAACTTCCAACAGAATCAAAATAGTACTTTTATTGCTGTATAGCAATTTTTTCCGGATATTAGTTAAAAATTTTCTGTGACTGCTTATTAATTACCTAAATACTTTATTAATGCTGACTAATTTATTGTAACGCAAAGATTAAACAATAAGTTAAAACATAAAATAAACCTGCAAAGTTTCTTTAAACACGCCTAGATCTGACACAACCATCCGATATCCATAAACTTAATGAAAAATAATATCAATGGCACTTCCATTTCACATTGAACTAGTGTTTCTAATGTATCGTAAGTTATGAACTACATAACATAAATACTACCTATAGATAAACCTCCTCCGTGTAAGTCAATAGGCCCGGCGTTATCGCGGCAATAAACTAACTGTTATGTTATCAATTGTTTCTGCCCGATATCATCATTGATAAAGTTAGTTAAAACGTTCAAATTAAGTACATTGAAATCGTTATAGAAATACGATACAAAAGCATCGTTTGAAAACTGTAGGTTTAAACAACTTTAAATTATATTGTAATGACTTGATTCGTCACTTTATTTATAAGACACTTAGAGCTAAACACCTATTAGTTTAGACTCACATATTTGGAATCAGAATATTAAGCAGTTCCAATAGTACCGAATAGATAAGCTCCGGATTTGAAGAGAGTTTATAAATAAAACCGGCCAAGTGCGAGTAGGACTCGCGTATTAAGGGTTCCGTACCACCATCAGAAAAGTGCTGGGTTACTCATTGAAGGTTAGGTGCCTGTCATAGCAAAGTTCGTTCAAATTTACTTACATTTTACGTATTATAAATATTTTTTTAGCTGTGTCCAATGTGTTTATATAAGGTATAACTATAAGGCTATTTGTTTGCGGTTTAAAACATCAATGCAATGGGGGCCCTCTTAGATTTTAAGTTTTTAATGATTTTAGTTGTTGTTGTGATAGCGGCCGTAGTATAAAACATTTTGTGTAAATTTCAGTTGTCAGACTTTTACCGTTTGGCCTGTAGAGGCCTGTGACAGACGGACAGACAGACATCGTAGGCTTACTAATAGGGTCTTGCTTGTACTCTTTGGGTACGGACCCCTAAAAACACCTATTCGCAAAATGTTGTTAAACGCGTCGCTGGCTATTCGACAAAGGCATTGTATAGAGCGAGTGCGAACTGTTCTCGCGTTTGACGGTCGCTTACAGACTCAAAGCTCAATTGTAAGCCTGTTGCAACACGCACGAGTGAGCAATGTGCCAATATGTCCCCTTCGGCGCGGGTGGAGCGAGCCGGAAACACGGGACTGCCCATTCAAAGGACTGGCTGGCGTGGAACAAGTTAACGCTAGTATTATGAAAAGGTAAAAGCTTGTACGTTTTAATGTTGCATTTTTTTCATGGATGTTACACGGCCAAAAATAAAAAAAATACATTTGCAAAGAAAAAATTACAAACTACCAGCATGCTGAATATCACGCAAAATATCAGACCTCAATATTTACTTAAAGGTTTTGAGACAATCTGTTTAGGGATTGGCTCTATGCAGATTGTCTCGAAACCATTACAGTTAGTGATAAGACCGGCCATTGTACCAGCCATTGTTTATTCTTATTAACTTATCCGCCAACAGTTAAGCATGAGAATTGACATTCATTTGTTTGACAATCGCATTATTGTTCAAAAACATCAACATGACAACTCAATAATTGAATAACTTACATAATTGACACAACGATTGTGTTAAGATAATGCTCAAAATCATTAATGCATGGAATAAGTCTCTCTAATAATCTAAAGTCAAGACTGCGTAAAGTAACTGGTTTTAAAGACCTATCTAGCGCATAAGGTCTTAGACAATTATTTCGACTAAGGTGTAGTTGTTCGTTGGCGTATCCGTGTTGGATGTTGTGGACAAACGGTCTCATGTAAATCAAGAGAGAGAAACTACATGATTTGAAGTGATTGACGACAGGCATATCGAATGATTGGCAGCGCCTGCATTATAAATGATGTACATACGTAGTTCAGATCGATTATCGCAACAGGAATTTAGTGGGCAATTTGTTTTATAATATTCTTGATCCGTGTCTGCAAATCCTCGCTCTATTTATACTCCGAATCTCTTAAATTATTTTCCTATCCAAACGAAGCAACTTCCAAGAAAGGGCTTAAGTTATTAAAAACTACAAATAGCTGCTGAAATAATCCTATCTGCAGTTTATTTTTAACTCATAAATCCACTAGTCGGGATTTAAGAGCCTTTGGTAAGATAAAAATTATCTTTTAAAATCTCTGCATTTTTCATGTTCATAATAATCCAGTTAATTTTAAAGCACATTTTTTAGCTAAAAATAAGTGAAGCGCTATTTAGACTTAATTATTTAGCTAAAAATAGTGCCTTAAAATATGATAAGAAAAAGCGTTTAAAAATATCCTATCCTACCAGGTAATATTGGCTATAATCAGATGCCACCTACGCGACTCTTAATTATTTTAGTAAAATTAAATTCACTAGTCCAGGTCGTTGTCACTGGATATATTGGAGAGTACTATACTATACTATTCAAGTCAACTAAATCATGTATAAGCAGAGATTCTAAACATATTGACTTGTTAAGAGGGAACACCAATGCCAGACGGCAAAAAAACGATGGAAAAGCTACATTTGAATAACCTGTAAAAGCTCGTACTTATAGTAAATCGTAAGATTTTCCAGTAAAACCTAAGATTTACCAATTATTATTCTTGATGGTAAATGTCCTAAAAGGTTTGCGATTTGTTTTTTTTTTACCATCATTCGCTTGGTAAATCTTAGGATTTACAATAAGGCTCGGTATATGTAAAAAAATCATGATCGCTGTCAACTTGCTGTCGAGCGCAAATCAAACTCTCGGCTTAGTATTAAACCGACATAGGCCCAGAAATCCATTGCTTAGTTAGGTTCGACTTTGTGACAGAGATCAGTAGGTTAGGTTAGGTTAGATATTTTGACCTTGCAACAGAGCGAGCGAAGCGAGCGACGACATATTTAATTCAAAGTCTATATTTAGTAACGATTTCGTGCTATTTGTAGATAAAAAAAATAGTAGTTAAATATGTTTGTATTACCCTGCCCAAAAGGTGATGGGCAATATGTATAGTGCCCAGGCAATTTGATTATTTGAATAATTATTATCAAATTGCACTCTCATATTGAGCATTTTTCATAATGGGCATTGTGTATAATGCGCAATTTATCATTTGGCCCATAACATATATATAGATAAACTCAATTCGGTGCCGACGGCAAGTCAATGGTGCAAATTGAGATTTGATAGATCTGGTTTAAGATATCTCCTAAGAACTATTCTATTATATTATCATATAAAGAGTATTCAATAATGTTCAAGCCGGTAATGTTAATGATAATTTAAATAATGGATTCATCAACAAGATAGCAAGTCAAAAGCAAGCACCTAAGTGTTACTTTAAATTACAAAAAAAAACTGACTTCGAAATACGTCTCATATGGTTTTCTTATGGATCCCGTTATCAGAATTGGACCAAATTGGAAGCACCAGCTTTCAAACAAACACGTAATCATCAAAATCGGTTCACCCAGTTCAAGTTATGCGGTAACAATAAAAAATACAGTCGAATTGATTACCTCCTCCATTTTGAAGTCGGTAAAAAGTACTTTCGTTTTGTTAATTATTCAACGACAGCACGTAGGTTGAATAAACCTGAGCTCGTCCACCCTCGCTAAGCAAGCGTGATCAATGCTCATCGTTTATGTACCTCTTGATTGCACTACCCTGCAGGAACAATTTCAATTGGTACCAATTCTCAGTACGGAAATAATAATTAAATGCTTACATTGTTTTACTATTAGATTAATTGATAGAGGGATTACTGGCACAAAGGGCTTAAAATATCTTTGATTTGAAAGGCAATTATAATTGCTTCTAATTCAGTAATATAAGTAAACTATACAGTAGAGTCTATATGCTATACACCTTTGATAACTCCCACAGCGTATCAGAAATCTTTAAATTGTGAGGAGAATTGTGAGATCAATAAATATGACTGAAATATAACAGAAGTGCCACAGGAAAATGACCTTAATAGCAATACAGAATTAGTAGAAAATATTTTTTCACACGCCAACTTTAAGGAAAATTTGAAATCTTTTATCAGGTTACTTAGAAATACTCTCGATGTCATAAAGTTATAAGTGAAAATAAAAGGCTATACGCGGTAGTATTAACTTCGCTACGTACTTCTATAAAGCTTTTATCTATTTCATAACATATTAATTGAGCTTTATCACGGAATAGCTATAAAAATAGTGTATTTTTTTCGAAAACAATAAAATAAAGGATAGAATTGAACAGAATGAATAGATTTTTTTAATGTACACCATTAGTGGTCAAAAAATAATTAAATATGTGTTAATACCAGTATTATTAACTTTTTGTTTAAGAGACAAACAGCGCAATATCACCGTTTTTGAGCTTGATTGATTTACCTTAACTTTTACAATCCTGGAGGATTAAAAAAATTATATTTAAAAATATATTTTTTTTTTCATTAAAGCTTATATTTACTTTTCAATGTGCAACATCATTTTCACTACCGAAGATTTGAGACGTTTCCAAAAAAAATCGCTTCGAATCTCTCCCGATAAATACCAAACATTAACTTATTATTAAAAAACAATTCTAATAACTCATTTTAAATTGAAATAAAGACATGTTTTCTAAACAATTGACGATATTATAACAATGGATTTCGAAAACAATAGTATTCTAATTTACGTACGAGCCCTCTTCTGTAATCCACATTCATAGGAATTTGTTACTAATAGGACGAATATATCACAGTTGTTTAGCTAAAATTTGATTTTTTTAACAGAACGTTGGCTTCAAATTGCTAACAAAATCAACTAAATACGATGAGCCGGTCGCTAGGCGAATAGTTCCACCCCTTAGTACAAAACGATTTGATTCAAAGTGAATTCATTTCAAATGCAATAATTCGTGCTAATGTGTTACACTATTCGAGACTCAAACATGCAACCTGTCCGCAGTTCGTAAAAGGTCAACTTGAATGAATAAATTCAACCAAAATCTAAGTCTTGCCTAAATATTATTTAAGATCATTAATAATAAATTGTTATCGCTTCTCGGCCTTTTGGCTAAGATCAAAATGTAGTAATAATAAATTGTTATCTAACGAATTTAAGATGAGGAAAAGTTGAATGATTAACTTAAGAATGTGTAAATATTATGTGTGAAAAACCAGTTTTGTAAAAGGTGTGTCCACTCATCGGACTTAAATTATTATTTTATTTTCCCTTCATGTTACTCATCCGGTGGTATATTTAAGCTTAAATTTTATCGTGAACTTGCTTCTTATGTAGCATCCCTTAATTGCAAAATTAGGCGCTATTATAATTACTGTATGACAGACATTTGGCGACTCTGTAAAGTATAACAATCACGTACCTTTTTCTCCAAACCAAGCAGTATCGCGAAGCCGAGTATGAATATAATAGTAGTCGACTTGGTCATGGTGTAGAGTGAGATGGTGACGAGCTCCAGCCCCCAGTTAGAGAAGCCGACATCGATGCCGCTGGCGAGGCCGGTGGGCCCCACGGAGCGCAGGCACGTCATGCAGGGGAGCAGCAGCTGCGGCGTGCCCGTCACCGCGTGCAGCACCAGCCGCACCACCACCGACAGGATCCACTTCACGATGAGGTGGTACATCACCACTGTGAGCGGGAACTTGAAGTCCTGGAAGGAAGGGACAGGTTTATACAAACGTAATGCAAGCAAGTTACCTTTAAAATGTTTGAAGTTGTTTTTCACTGTTGAATGTAGCGCCTACAACCAATATAGTTATTTTAATCTATTTCTTAGTGGTGTAATAACAAACTTATAAGTTCCTTAAAAACGTTACACTCGATTTTTTGTTAAACTTGTAATTAAAACTTTTGTACAAATGCGCAAAAAATGATTTGAGCAAAGGTAAAATACACATGGAAAAATTGCAAAAGCAAAATGGCGACTGACCTAAGCTAAAGCTACTTAGGCCTAACAATAAGCAACTAACATAAGATATACATAAGTTACATTCGCAAAGCATAAGCTTACATTTTGGGCGTACACCTTTGTATTTACTCCGTGGCTTACACAGTTACATGTCAAGTGCAAATCTATTTACCGGAAATCACGTACACATAAGATTTTATCACTTTTATAAAACTACTAGCTGTGCCCCGCGGTTTCACCCGCGTGAATCCATATCCGGTGTCTTTATATTATAGAGGACGGAGATAATTCCAACAAATCACTATAGAAACAAAGGTCAGAATTACTTAAAAAAAAAAAGTCCGCAAATTTTCCAATTTTTTTTCTTTCATAAGAACCTTCTCCTGATAATAACTAACACAACAAAAAAAGAATTATGGAAATCGGTCCAGGAGTTATTGAGTTATGCGCTTACCAACACATTTAGCGATTCATTTTTATATAATAGACTAGCTGTGCCCCGCGGTTTCACCCGCGTGTATCCATAGGTTCCGTTCCCGGTACCTTTATATTATTGGGGGCGGAGATGAATCCAACAAATCACTGTCGTAACAAAGGTCAGGATTACTTCTTTTTCCCCGCGAAATTTTCCGATTTTTTTACATAAGAACCTTCTCTAGACAATAACAAAATCAACAAAAAAAGAATTATCGAAATCGGTCGAGGCGTTCTTGAGTTATGCGCTTACCAACACATTTAGCGATTCATTTTTATTTATAAGACTAGCTGTGCCCCGCGGTTCCACCCGCGTGAATCCATAGGTCCCGTTCCCGGTGCCTCTATATTCTAGGGGGCGGAGATGAATGCAACAAATCACTATCAAATAACAATAAACAGGATTCCATAATATGATGATTAAATATACTAAAATTTTCAAAATTTCCGCGCGATTTTTTTTTCATAAGAACCTTCTCTTGACAATAACAAATACAACAAAAAAAGAATTAGCGAAATCGGTCAAGGCGTTATTGAGTTATGCGCTTACCAACACATTTAGCGATTCATTTTTATATATAAGAAGATATAGTTAATATTTTTAAATCACATAATGTAAATGTAAAAATAAACCGACTTTAATTCAAAAAGACACAAAGAACTGAATCGATTCTGATAAAAAATTACATGGTATGCCTTCTGATGAAGAGAAACCCTCTTTTTGAGATCGGTTGAAAATCGCCAGCTAGCTAGAAAAGTTTATCAACAAGCATAGCCCAAGGCTGTCTGCACCACAGTCGCTAAACTTAGATTCGAAAAGGTTTAATATAGTATTATATCTTCTAATATTATCTACCTAATATCGGCCTATAGACGTCCCACTGCTGGGCACAGGCCTCTTCCCATATAGAGTAGGATTGAGCATTGATCACCACGCTTACTCATTACAGATTGGAGATTTCAGAGTCACAATTATTGGGATCCAGATTTCAGCACGATATTTTCTTTATTATGGTTTACAAGTTATTAAGATAAAAATTACTTCAGTTAATTCAAATGTTCTATTTCATTGCATTAAAAGCTTCGTTTACTGATTAAGATATTTTTTATATCATTCATTATTACATTACTGCAGTGATGTAACTTTAAAGTCCAAGACCATATTTTAGGATTGTATAAAGGCCCATGAATGACTGATGCCTGTAACTTTATAATTTCTATCAATTTGTGTTTATAATAATGATTACATTGGAACGACTTATAAACGAAAGGTCGTAAAAATAAATATATATATTTTTCTAAATTCAGTTTTGTTGCTTGAGAGCTTGCTGATTCGAACAAAATATTCTTTGATCAATATTTGGAAGTTCATAATTTTATAAAGTTTTCGGTCGTCTTGCTATTGTTTACGCCGTGAAAGCATCATTAAAATGGAGCACACATGGTACCGTGCGTCGTTAGTTTTAATTGAAACCCGACTACCTTGAGCGCTCGCCGAATTATTTGCATCGCGCCAAACTGAATATGAACGGTGACGTCACAGCTTTAATGACTCATTAAAACTTTTAGAAATATTATTAAACATTTAGGATATATAATAGTAATTTTACGATAGCAATAAAATGTTTGCATGTTAATTGCATGCATACTTAACATATAAATAATGAAATCTTTTAGAAACCCCTAACAAATTTAAAAAAAACTGCTCATAGCTTTTCTAAAGCCGATCTCTAGAAACTATAATTATGAACCACCTGGATCAAATTAGCTGTCAAATACAAAAATCGCGTCATAATCGGTTCATTCTTTTAAGAGCATCGATGCGAAAGGCATACACGCAAAAGACATACTCGTCAAACTTATCACACCCCACTTGTTGCGTTTGGTTAAATTACAACAGAAAGAACAACTCTAAACTCTTACTAAACAAAAAGAGTCCATATCTAAAGAATGTACGTTGGGTATGAGTTACATTGATTGTGATAGGGCACGTCTGGTATTAGTCTATAAAACTAGGTCTGAACTGAACCAATAGCGTCGACAAACAAACTGCAGTGTTTGTGGACCTACCGGTGAAACCCGCCGCTTGCATTGTCACCGTATAGTGCAGATATGTAGCTGTACTGCAAATACTAATATAAACTAATATTAGAACTGGCAGCACCTGGCGGATTTGCCGATGTAGTACAGGTACAGTCATTCGCAAAAACACTTAGCAACTTTTCATCGATTTTCTTTTAATTCTAGATTATTATTGTGAAACTAGTGCTTATTTAAAACAGCTCTCAAATCATGTGTTAGCTATATTTGCCTTCTTGCGTTTAAACAAAAGTTCTATCTTTCGCTATGTGCATACTTTTTGTTCCCATGGTTGTACTAATGGACTGTTACAAATAATTAGTTAGGATCTTATGTACTAATGTAAGTTAGAATCTATCCTTGTACCAATATTTGCCTAAATTCGTTAAAAGTAGTTGTCTAAAGTACAACAAACATTCCTCTTTTCGTCAAAAAACTTTAAATTAATCAAAATGAATTATGTTAAAGAACGGACGAAGCAACGGGAGAAACTAGTGTAATATAGTACCTTTAGCTTTATATGTGAGACCCCTTTCAAACGTCCGGAAAAAGGGTAGACGTCGCCCGTGGCATTATTGTATAGCGCACTCTTTTGTTTAGCACCGCGTCGTGGAAAGGGCTGTTATAAGCTTAAAAAATGTCTGTCTGTGTGTGTCTGTGGCATTGCAGCTCCCAAACGACTGTACCTAATTAGATTTTTATTTTTCGTGTTTCTTATATGATGTGTGATGCAGGAGATGGTAAGACGAGCTTGACTCTTTTTCTATGTTATGGCCCAGGACCGGTAGAATTGGAATAAGGAAAGGGAGGCCTTTGCCCTGCAGTGGGAGGATAATGGCAAAAAATAAATAAATAAGCAAATAATATGATGTGTTTGAGGTAGTGCTTAGCTAGAATTTGTAAAGATCTGCAAAGTTTTTTGAAAAATCTAATTTTATCAGCCTGTTATCTCGAGGTTTGTAATATTGCATTGTAAACAAACTAACCTACAAACATCCGTTGCAAGTTAAATCAGAGTATGTAATAACAGTTTATCTCATTCAAGTGTTATCTGGATTGGCACAAGTAAGTGCGTGTTTCCGTCGCGGCAAGTCTGACTGACAACATGATCAGCGCTGCTTTGAATCAAACATAACTACGAGTGTATTGGCTAGTTCTAATTGAAGTAGGGGTCATATGTAACCTTTTGGGCTTCGATGCGAAAAGAGGGGTGTTTGTTGTGTTATGATGTGTGGGTCTGTCTCGTTGTGTGTTTGTTTGTTGCTGCGAAGATCCTTAATGAGTGAACCGATTATGATGCACTTTGAAAGCTAACTTGATTAATTTCTTTAGCTATGTTTTATGAAGGTTCTACTGTTTATGTAAATCTGTTGAGAGTTATAATTATCAGACCTTTTCTAGAATTAGATGGGGTTTGCTAAAAAAATCTTGTTAACCATACGTGCTAGATGCACTTCGGGAGACAAAAGATATTTCTTCCCGATTTAAAAGTTACGTTTAGTAGTTGCAACGGTTTCATTAAATTGGATTTCTTTAGCGATTTGAATGGTTTTTGCGACTGAGTTTTCTTTTGGTTTTAAGAATTCGTTTTGTTATTTTTGTTTTGCGTCCGATCCACACACTTATTTTGATCAGATCAAATAACACACCTGGACATAATTATGGACGCGTGAATAAATAGTGTGGATATTTTTTTGTCATAATCCCATCGAATTGGGTAAATATAGTTAATTTGAAATACTGTTTTGCTACCAATTTCAATCGATTCTCTGCGCAAACTAACAACTTTTTTGTAGATTAAAAATAAAATACTTCTTTAATTAGTCAAGGTAACGGCAATACCGTAAAGCCAATTTAAATAACAATGTAAAACCTTATCATTTAACTTGAAACAAAAACCATATCGGGAAAATTGGTTGTCGTTACGAGAAAAACATGTTTCAAGTGGACGAGTACATTACTTTTCAATTGTTTTGTTACACGTCGTGACAATGGGTTACGCACTTCGTGAAATAACTTTATTCAATCGCCATTTGATAGAGAATGTTAAGTATTTATTGAATAAGCGGAATTTACGATATTTATCCTTCTAACATCATATATTAATGTGGTCTAGTTGTAGATAGATAAATTGTGCAACTTCGTTCGAATGAAGTTCAAGGCACACGTCTTTCGAACAGTATGTAAACTTTTAAAACGAGTATACTAGCGAACGGTAAACGTAGTGCCCCAAAAACTACTAAATAACAATTTTGTTTGCTTTTAGTTAATTTAAGAGTACAAGTGAACATCCGTATCCAGTATTACAGAAAATGCAACTTTAATAAAAGGTATTTCGCCACGATGCTTCGCCAGCATATGAGCAACTAAATAGGCCACGGACGGACAAACAGGGACTATGCGATAACCAGGGCTCGGGTATCGCGTTTCCTTGGTCAGCATGACCGTACACTAAGCATTCCAGTGGTCAAACTGACATAGTGACCTTTATTGCAAAGAGGTAAGGTCGTATGTATTTGTTACTGGCTTGCGGTTTATAGCGGCTAACAGAAATATTGTAACTACTTATTAGAAAAGTTAAAACCGTTATTGAAAAGCACTGGAAACACACATTCCCGAAAAGTACTTATTTACCAATCTTACGCGCGTCATCTCTTGTAACCTAACTTTCACTATATAGACTATAGTGGTGATAAGTGTGTTTTTGTCGCTTTGAGCGAACATTTGACTAACTATTTATCTAATTTTTTAATGTCTTTCTGGAACCCTACTAAATTTTAGATGGAACCGTCTTTTTAAAAATAGCTCAGTAACATCTTCGATCGATGTACATCTTCTCGATTACCAACAATATTGTGCCAGGATTTATTTGTAGTATACAGTCCCTTGATCTAGAGCCTAATTCCTGTGCAAAAATTAACGCAGTGTACTCAGTAGTGTCGTCTCGCGTTTTGAGTAGTTATTTTCGTAGTTACATATTTATAAAGGAGATCGTTTATTAATTGGTTGCATTTATTCTTTTTATTTTAATCAATCATATTAGCAAAACTATTTTACGTTTCGTTACGTCATTAACAACCTGTATGCTAACCACAGATAAGTAATGTTTATGGCTTAAATAAACAGCTGTAACCTATTTTTACGCCATTTAAGTACATCATCTATGCAAACTGTACATTTATAAACAGGTATTATTGCATGTTTTGTAACATACATTAAACAGTGCTAGTTAGATAAATGTTACAGAATGTCATACCTATCTCACTATTCAATTTATGACCCAAGATAGAAGATATATTTAAACTTATTATTAAATCAATTTGATAGTAAAATAAATAGAGATAAGAAATGTTTACAGAGAACCTGCTTCAAAATACGTATTACGTACCTGCCTAGTGCCTGCAGTGATTTAGATCGGAGCGAATTGCTATAGTGTAGTGCAATTGTTTTCATTTTAGTGGTATTTACAATGCATTTAATGTAGGTATATACCTAATGAGGTATAATTAGCGAATTTTGCTCATCACATTAGCAACCAAACCCATCACAATTATGAAGCAATTGTTACTTCATTAGACTAAATGAAATAACCAATTACTAATTACTTATTAATCTTGAGCTTCTGAAATGTGTTTTAACTACATACAGAAACTCGTTCAAAGATTTATTCAGCCCAGTGACACAAATAGCTAACCTAGTGTTATATCTAAGGGGAAACCCAGCCTGAGACACTCGCCCGTCAAGATAAACAAGGGGAAAAGTCGCCACAACATAACTGTTCAGTTTACATTACACACGCTTACAAAATAGTCAGGCAGCACAACTAAACGGTACTAAAATAATAAGACAATCGCGCGCACAGCTATAAACTTAATTCTAACACAGCAAGCCCAAAACACGCACCATAAAAAGGAAAATACGAAACATGTAAAATGTAAGGCAAACACAACTGATAACAGAATCTTACCGTTAATAGCCATCTCTGATAGAAGGTGAGGCCTATGGACAGCGAGAAGTACAGCAGGATCAGTCCCAGAGACAGCAGGCTCTTCTGCACGCACACTTCTGACCATTTCGGCTTTGGTTTCGTTGTAAACACGTCCTCATCAGCGTCCGACTTCAACGACAGCTGTTCATATTTTGCGCCTGGCATGTTTAGCACAGGACGACGAAACCGCTTTAGGAAATACACTATGTCGCATATCAGCTAAGATTTCAGTTCGTATGAATTTCAAATAACTTTATAATATGTCTCGTTATAAAGTTTCACGATTTCCTTTAACAACACAGAGCGCTCATCCGACCGTCACTGCAGGTGCGCCACAGACTAACTAGCACATTAACGTCGCGTCGTCAAAGACGTTGACAGTGTTGTCATTTATTTTTTACAATTGTCTATGGGTCTGGGATTTTACAGAACTTTCAATGATTACATAAATTTTCAATATTTTCTGCTTATTCCATTAGCAATCTCTGTCGGTTCAATAATTATAAATCGTAGGTATTAAATACATCTATTGTCTATGCACTTTCCAGTAGCCGAATCAATTTGTAGACTTTGATGTAATTTAGATGGCAATAATATGTGAACCGTCAGTTTATCGTAGAGATGGGCACTTGACGAAAATCGATTTTATATTTCTTCTCTTTTTCGTTAAGATTTATCTGTTATGTCTTCAAATGTACACATATTCTGGAAGTGTCCGTCAACAACATTATACCGAATATAAATTTGATAAAGATAGATTTATAGTCAGGTTCATTTCTAGTGTACTTAAAATTAAGAAAATCAAAATAACTTACCTAATTATATCCGTCAAACTCTTTGCCATTTATAAATCAATTGACGTTTGATGACATTGTCCTAAACTTGAAAAGATTAACAAGGTAGGTATTCAAGGTTTTCTTATCTTATATCTAGTGACATAATTATATTACATAGCTGTATCTAAACTTGTCGATTGAACTGTTCAAATAATTCAGATTTGATTATAGAAACAGCACACTATGAAAACCAATCAATTAAACCATGTCCAATTCCATGTGATAAATCGTTTCATTATTTCTGATGCTCGATTCAACTCGATTGGAGTTTTCACATCAGTTGTAGAGTAATGTCAAAAGTCTATGGTCGGTCGGCGAACAGTGTTGCCAATAGGTGAGAAATTTCTCAAATGATGGGTAACGTCACACACCTGTGGGAAAATGTAGAAGAACAGTATTTTTTTGAATAATACCTGCACAGATTAATAAACTTAAGTCATAAAACATTAGATTTACTCAATAGGGTTGGATGTTTTATTTTTCTAGCTACTGATATTGCAGTAAGTTTTGCTACACTTATCGTAAAACTGGGGTATAAGTGTAGTAAAAAGTGTATTTGTTTGTTATTCCACGTGCATTTCATTCGTTACTGAGTAATCTGTTGTTGGGCAGTTAGTGGAATAGGTACGTCGTATGCTCTAAAACGACTTCTCACAATTTCATTTATAATCTTCGTCCGAATGTTAATAACCGATGGAAATAAGCCTTCATACTGAAAGAAAAGATAGTTTTGTTGGGTGGAAATGCTTAGTGAATTTGTAGAAATTCCTAATTCTTCGCTAACCAAATGAGAGGAAAATCTAAAAAGATTTATGGGTAATTTAAAATCAAGCATTGGCAACACAGCTTACACAGCTATTGTAGGTATTGATCATAGACTATAGAGAAATATAATGTATTGATTTTGTATCCTGTGTTTTGTTTGTATAACATTTACCTGATTTTACCTATGTCTCATTTAGGACATGATTATTTTCCCTAATTTTGTTGTTATTTTATATTACTCATTGGTGATTATGATAATTGGCTGTTTTTAAAGACGCGAACATGAAGAATATGCACGAAAACTTTCAGGGGAATTATCCCCTACTGTCTCCATATTTAATCAGCCGATTAAATATGGAGAGAACTGTATTAAATAGACGTCCTGTGCTTAGTCGGTATAGTAATAATCGGTAATAGTCGGTACAATAATGTGAAGTGCACTGAAAGATCTCAAAATTGAATTCGTCAGGTGTAGAAGTCATCGAAAATCATAAGGACATAATGTAATTTCAATTTAAAATTTTATTTTTACCTAAGCTAGAAAACCTTTATACATAGACATTTTGTCAAGTTTATAATAACCTGCCTGCGATTGTTGTTTGTTGATGTTGTAATCTTTTTACATTTTGCTGTGAAAGCGACATATTGATTTTATTAATTTGTAATCTATCATATTATTCTTCAGTCTAGTGCTGAGTACTATATGTTAACTGGAAGAAAAAAAATATCTTCTATCTTTTTCATTTGTCTCCAACCAAGTGATATGGATGACTGATACAAACTTCTCTTATATCGAATTTACAGACATGCTACGAGAACAGACACACCATACAATATACTCAGCAGCAAAACACTTCACCATTTCAACACAGCTAAGAAATGGTTGCTTAAGACGTTATTTTAAGAAGAAGGTAAGAAAATATGTTGCTTGAGTGGGGAACCAATGAGCCCGTCCCTTGTTTGATTGAATCAGCCATAGCAATAACAAGGGTCAGATACAATATAAAGCGTTCATAAGATCAATAACAATACTTTATTGTAATAATCTCATATTTTTAAATCAAGTACATATTGCAATGATAATAAAAATATTTTCAGGTCCTTAAAGTCATGTAGCAGTATAATGATGAGTTCCTAGTTGACATTTTCAGTCTTGCAACCAGTCCAGTACTCTGCCACTTATAATAATGCAAGTAAGTGCATAACATTTCATTAGCAGCAGACTAAAGTCGCCAACATCCTTCCATCTGTCACTTTTGTAAGCAACAAGCTCCACCTTCTTTTGTTTCGGCATAAATAAAGAGTTAGTTTGGACCAATGTTTAAACATAAGTCTATTTTTTGTACTTAATAATTATAAATAAATACATAATAAATAAATTGTCACTAACAGTATGTAAAAAATATTTCAGATCTTCAAAGCGAGGCAGTGCTAACATCTTCTCGCAGCCAGTCCAGAGCTCTGCCCATTATGATAAGTGTATAGGAGAGTAAGTGCATACACATGAATTCCATACTAACATAACACATACAAGTATCCCAACATTAACGGTCAACATACAATTTGATACTAAACTAGCTTTGATATCGGTATTTATGTGTCTAATAATAGCTAATAGTGGCCTAGATACCCAATATAATAGATAGCGGATGTTTTATATAAGTGCGTTTAGTAGACTACGTCTCGAATTAATTTCAATTTCAGTGCATGTCTTATGAAAATGTAACATAATTTTCCTATGTTTTGATTGTATTTCAATGGTTAAAACTATTTGGCGCTATTTTTAGGTTAAAAAAAAGTAAGGATTCATGCAAATCTCAGTACATGTAGCGCCTAAGTCAAAGAGGTAATTAATCAGTTGGAATTAAATTCAAGAGTAGCCATCCATAAGTTTCTCCTTTTTGTAGTCATTCCTTTTTGTAGAAATTTTGTTCTAATGTTCATTAAGTTTAAGGCTTTTAGACCATTATTAAGGTTCCTATACTGTAGCCGGCGGGTGCGTGCGATGCGGCCGCTGTCATGCCGGTGGCTAACGCGACAAGCAGTAGCTTAGTCCTTCGGCATTCTTATATCGAGCCGAGGTCTCAACACGGGAGACATCACTAAGTATTCGTATAGTTAACGGCGTTTGATATAACCCCACTAGTGCCGTGACATTTTTAGAATCATGAACGTTGGTTGTTGATAGATTACTCTCAAATGAATGTAAATGTAAATCTAGTTACGTTCATTTGTAATACGAAAATAATTGAGCGTTTTCCTCAAACGTTAATCATCGTAGAAATGACTTGGGTGACGTGGGGCAGCAATTCTCCATATAAAACTATACGAATACTTTGTTTTTCGTCCTGAGCCTCAGAGCCGTAGAAGAAGGCCGGGAGTGAACTGCTGCTTGTCTTGTGACGTCATCCGCCGGCAAGTCGGCGGCAGCATGGCACGATACCCGCCTTGTGTGTAGGAGCCTTAGTACTGATCAAAACCAACTACTAAACGGAGCATCGGAACCAAATTTCTATAAAAAGTAACCGGTCAAGTATCAGGTCAACAAGAATTTGAATGACTGGCAGGAAATATCAATTTCTGTATGGCAACACAGAGGTACGCTTAGCCTTAAGATATCACCAGTTTACTCTCTATGTGTTTGTATGTGTGCCATATAGCTAGACTCATTAGATATAAATTTTTAGTATATTTATTGCTTTATAGTTCAGGATTATTTCTTAGACCGACCCTTAACATAATACTTACTTTTATTTCTTTTATAGGGCACTGAAGCGCATGCGTGTATCTATCCATATTTTTATGTAGTTTTGGCGCCGTGACGTAAAATGGTGAAAATGAACAAAAGTTTGAATTTGTCCTTACGTAGTGTTTTCATTTCGAAGCCGCACCCCCCCAGGTCGTATGATAGAATTATTATAATTGATTCACGTTACACACCGAAGTCCTCGGTAGAATCGAGTCTCTTTATGCATAACTATTTGACTTGGCATGCGGTCACATCCCCCAGCCGTCGGCGCGCACTGCGTCAGCCGTCAGCCGCGACATGCACGGCCAGTTCCTGCTCAGTTCCCATTAGATCTAACCGAGTTGTGCTCAAATGTGGACGTCGAGAATGTTGGGAGTTGTCATTGCGGCACCGAACATCTGCGGTCGGGAACAGCTCAGCCATCACTCAAAGTTCCTTCTCAGTTCCCATAAGATCTGGCTGAGCTGCTAGCGAAGGCGTATGTCAAGTGTCATAATCAAGCAATAGGTGCGGTGAGCACGCATGGAGTACTGAGAAATATGGTCGCATAGCAAGTCATAAAGTTATGTATGAAGATAGTAGATCGTCCCGAGGACTTGGCGCGGTAACACGGAAAAACCATGACGGTCGTACCATAGGAGACGTGGGGGTGCGGGCTCGAAATAAAACCACCACTACAAGGTTTACACACCTTTTTATTGATCAAAACACACACAGTTGAGAAAAACGTTGTCAATGGATAGCGTATCTTAAGTTATAATATTATTTTAGGCTTATATATAATTAGTTTCTGTAAATGAGATGGTTAGTTTTATATATAGCAATATGAAGCCAACATTAGCTGTTCTTTAGTTCAAACAATTAGTCTGCAGGTCATTCACAGTACACCTACAGATAACTTACTAACTACTTCTAGGATGACACATCACACAATAAGAGATCGTAAGGAAACATTGTAACTCTCGCAGTCGGCATTTTTAGTAACGCTGATGTGTGCCAGTAACCCTTTAGCAAATACCGCGATTTGTTGGTACATGTGCTGACAACGTAATCGTCGCATTTGACTTAAGATGTTACATAAGCTTATCCCTACAGTTTATGAGCTAGTCAATGAGAACATGGAATGGATTCAACCGGAATATAATACTAATTCTTCTATTGCCTAGTTATCGATGCCTCAAAAGTTTGATGTGGAATATATGAGCTACATTCTTATCTATGTCCTATTTTCTATGGATAAATTGACATTGATGAGATTGGAATATAAAACCTACATGCTTGGTTTCTATTTGAATAATTAATGAAATGATTTGAACATAAATGATGATTCCTACATGCCGGTACTAAGTCGATGTTGCCCATAAGTCACTAACTGTACACGTTAAGATTACTTAAAGATATATACTCAATGCCTCGTAGTGCGCTAATCCGAAATATCACAGCAAATGACGATCAAACAATGTACATCACAATAATAGTTATCGTTTACTATAAGCTAAGCGAAATTAATATTTACATTACATAAGCCTTACAAATTGACTGCGTCTGACTGAACTTATTTATGGTATATGGTATGGGTATATGAAAGTTTCCTACTTAAACGATAAAAAAATTACTTTGTACATTTAGCCAATTGTCTATATTATGTTGTTTTTGGCTTTAAATAAGTCTGTGGATACTCTAATATGATACGAATGGTGAACACACGAGTATTCCCATGGTCACTACAAATATAATAGCTATTAATTAAGCGTTATGTTCCCCCTAAACCTAAGCTAAATAAACCTAAGTTAACAAAGGATTCACGACAATAGTGCATCAGCTGAGGTTCGAACCGGCGGCGTTACGCTCCCGGTCCCATGACTAAGCTGCTGAGCTATAGCGACTTAATTACCGTTTGAATACAGGTGACAACTATTATGTATTATAACATACCATATATTATATTATACCTTCAGAACTCAACACTTTTTACTGGCGAGAGTGGAACCTTAGAACCTTACCTCATTTATTACTAATATCATACTTACTTTTCTTTATAAACCTCCTGGTATAGCTAAACAATAACCGTACCTTTCAGAACACAACAGACCTGATACTTACCTGACCACTATTAACTTACCGTACCTTGATAACATTTTACCTACACATTTTCATATCACTGTACAATTTACATAATAATATTATTATCATACCACCACATAATTTTACCTTAATCTTTTCATATCACTGTATGTACTTATCATACAGTACGATGCAAACTTATTGGCGGCTCTGAACACGAGGCGAGTCGCTGCGCAGTAACAAGCTTATGCGCCAGCGGGGGTGCGGGGCGAGGTACTGCGCAGCGTGTAGGGAACTTCAGAGCCGCCATTAGCTTTGAATCCAACTATACCTACCAACACAGATTTTTACCTTAACCTTTTCATATCACTGTACAATGTACAATTCCACCACCAAAACCACAGAATTTTACCAAAACCTTTTCATATTACTGTATGTACAGTACGGTGCAAACTTATTGGCGGCTCTGAACACGAGGCGAGTCGCTGCGCAGTAACAAACTTATGCACCAGCGGGGGTGCGTGGTGAGGTACTGCGCAGCGTGTAGCTAACTTCAGAGCCGCCATTAAGTTTGGATCCAACTATACATATCATAGCAACAGAATACCTTGTTCCCAACTGTATTGTCGGTATTCGTAGCTATAGCCTAACAGCTAGAATGAGGCCGGTGGGCTAAACGTCGCAAGTTACAATCTCATCCCATACACATGAGGTGAACCGATTCTTATCCTACAAATATGAAGCTCTCATCTATGGGGCAACATCAAAACTTAATTGGCACACATATTGGTAGTCACCACAAATAATACGTCACGAGATTTGACAAGTCCTGAAATCTCTGGGCGTTTTTGTTTTTGTCTGGACACACCCTTGGGATAATTGTTTTTGCGAACCTCGATTTTTTTGTTCGAGTTGAATGTTTTACAATATAAGCATATAACATAATTAATTATTATTTATATGTCATTGAAACAATCGACAACATGCCAGTAGGTTCTTTTTTACGGGACTTTTCATAGTGCTTTGAAATTGTATTATTATGATTTTCTACTGACTTGTGGTTGACTGTTTACCTTGTTACAATTTGGTTAGGTTAGATCAGGAAATGTGTAGAAGGAGCATTTATATATACAAGCCTATAAGGAATAGCCCGCCTTAGCATGTACTGTTTCGAAATAACAGTTAAATTCTGAGTCAATTTAAATACATGATGGCGTGAGTATTTTGTCTGCGAGTGAATAATGTAATTGCTCGTTGATATTAGTGTATGCTCCGTCTACGCTTTTTTGTTTCGTGGTATAAACTTTATTAACAATGAAATTTATTTGTCATAGTGGTGAAGTCGATGATCCAGTTCGCGGTGGTCTGCTGAGGATGGCGCGAGATCTCTGGTGGCTGGTCTGCCGCGAGGGAAGAGGTGAGAAGTGTGTGTGTCGGGCTCGCTCTGCTCTAGCTGCTGGTTCTGAAAATAGATAAATAAATCTCAGTGAAGTTGAAAAGGTGTTTTAATTATGATAACCCTGTTTTTTAAGAATAACATACATACATATACATATAAATCACGCCTGCTTCCCATAGGGGTAGGCAGAGACTACTTCTTACCACTTGCTACGATCCTTACATACTTGTAAGAAGAAGAAACTATAAATGATTTAAGAAACTCTTGACAGATTTTGGGAATAGGCTGATATCTATCAAAATGCTGTATAGATTTCGTAAGTTATAGCTATGAAACGTAAAGTGTGTATTCCAAAAACTTAAAATATAGCCTTTCCGTGCCTTAAGAAGCCCCTAAAACCAAAGTTCCTGTGCCTGGCCACCGCGGTTGAGTGGGATCGCCTTACTACGGACTATGAGAATGAAAAAAATCATGTGCTTGCATACTCTGGTGCTTTGATATTTCTACCGTAGGTTTAATAAATTCTATTCAGCATGGTATTTTGAAGAGTTTCTGATGTGTAAGACGAGTGTGTGCAAGATGTGACGAAAAGTATTTAAAAATCAGGTTAATGTTAACGTGGAGCGAGCCTTAGGTATGAGAACCTGACTGAGTGACAAACACTGCATAACAAAGACCAAAGAGTGATAATAAAGAATATGATGGCCTCGCTCGCATAGCATAACAGTATAGCTATTATTAATCTATAGCATTCTAACGGTGAAATATTTTTTGCAATAGGTCCACTAATGTTTGAGTTAATTCACACGGGCGAATCCGCGGGCAACAGCTACTAGAATTGAACTAAGAGAATACATAGAAAAGAAAATGATCACCGCCAATTAAATAGTACTAAAGTCTCATAAGTATACGTGTGAATCTCAATTAACATGTCCCAATAAATCAATGCGAAATTATGTAAACATTAAAATAAAAAGGTATATTTCTACAACTTTTGTTCTTTTAAAAATACGTTTTAAAAAAGCTTGTCATAAACAGAGCATATTACATTATTATACTCTTTGAGAGCATATCTCCTGCAAAATAACATGCAGTCATAATACCGTATACATAAGCGACTTAAGAAAAAAAAACACTCAACTGACAAATAACAAATCAATAGACTTCCACAAATCTGACGTTCTAATTTTAAATTCTTGTAGTAGGTAATAAACAAAAGACACTTCAGTGACGTCATGCCCAAAATGAAAGAGATAGATTTATAATAAGAACGAGACAGGTAGGCGAGGTCCGGCAATCAATCTCAAAATAATACCGATGCGAAAGACCGTCTGTGTTCAGAAGTAAGATTGACAATTCCTAATTCGTTACACAAACCAAACAAAAGACACGCCAGTGACGTCATGCCCAAAATGAAAGAGATAGATTGGTCTTTAGAAAGAGACAGCATGACCATGTCCTGCAATTATAAAACGCGCCTGATTAGAAATGAACCGTATATGTACAGGCGTAAGGTTGACATTTCCTAATCGTTGGACTAACCAAACAAAATACACGTTAGTGACGTCATGCCCAAAATGAAAGAGATAGATTTATGATAAGAACGAGACAGGTGGACTAGGTGCAGCAATCACTTATGGATCAGAAATAGACCGTATGTGATCGAACGTACGATTGACATTTCATAAACAAGACAAACCAAACAAAAGACACGTCAGTGACGTCATGCCCGAAATGAAAGAGATAGACTAGTATTAAGAAAGAGACAGGTGAACTAGATGCAAATCTTCTATTTCCTTGATCAAGACATCACGAGTGAACGGCTGGACCGATTTCGCTAATTCTTTTTAAGTTGCGTTGTTATTGTCAGGAAAAAATTGCGCGGAAAATTAGCAAAATTAAGAATACTTATACTGACTTTTGACATAACGTAAACAGAATGCGTGCTGCAAATATTGTCAAACAGTATGTAAAAAAAATTAACCGATTTGACTAAAAATTGATGGCGAGGTAGCTTAGTACCAGGATACATAGGATTATGGCTCAGGTTGAAAAAATATATTTTTTCCATTAGGCTACATAATATTTTGGACGAATGAATAAAGAGATATTAATTTGGAGGACAGATAGGCAGACGCTTCATGTAAAATACGTTATTCAGCTCAATCCGGTAAGACTGGAAGCCGACCCCAACATAGTTGGGAAAAGGCTAGGCTGATGATGGTTAAAGAGATAATACGAGATAGGTATTGAACTGCGAGATATAGGTATTTAATCCATAAAGGAATGTCGGGTTAGCTACACCACTTATTAAATCAAGAATGAGTAGGTAGACCTATTTTCATGACCTTTTATTTTTCGTATTTGTCTCCGCCCCGCAGAAGAATAAAGACATCGGGAACGTAACCACGGTATTCACGCGGGTGAAACCGCCGAGCACATCCATCTAGTCACTTATAAATATTGAAATGGATTGTGTGTGTTCCAGAGAAATATTGCCATTTCATAATCATTCATCGTAAGACAAACTAAACAAAAGACAAGTCAGTGACGTCATGCCCAAAATGAAAGAGATAGATTGATATTAAGAAAGAGACAGGTGGAGCATGTTCTGCAATCATTTTTAAAACGCGCCTATTCAGAAATGGACCGTATGTGCGAAGAAGTAAGGTTTACAATTCCTAATTCGTGAGACAAATTAAACAAAAGACATGCCAGTGACGTCATGCCCAAAATGAAAGAGATAGATTTGTCTTTAGAAAGAGACAGCAGAACCATGTCCAGCAATCACTTGTAAAACGCGCCTATTCTGAAATAGACCGCTTATGTATAGGTGTAAGGTTCATATTTCCTAATCGGAAGACTAACCAAACAAAAGACACGTCAGTGACGTCATGCCCAAAATGAAAGAGATAGATTAATGATAAGAACGAGACAGGTGGATCACGTGCAGCAATCACTTATAAAAATCGGATCGGAAGTGGATTGTGTGTGTTCTACAGAAAGATTGACATTTACTTATTAGTAAGACAAACTAAACAAAAGACACGTCAGTGACGTCATGCCAAAAATGAAAGAGATAGATTTGTCTATAGAAAGAGACAGCAGGAGCATGTTCTACAGTCTATACTAATAATATTATAAAGCTGATGAGTTTGTTTGTTTGGTTGAACTAATCTCAAGAACTACTTTTTCAAATTGAAAAATTATTTTTGTCTTTGATAGTCCATTTATCGAGGAAGGTTAAATGCCAAATAACATCACGCTACTACCAAGAGGAGCGGAGCACCAATGAAAAATGTTGCAAAACCTGAGAAAAACATTCCTTTTGAGAGCTTCCGTTGCCTGCGATGCGTAAACGGTTAAAGTTACACAAAAATGATTTATGATGAAAATGTTCTCCTTTAAATGCATATGCATATGCATATGTCTATCTTTTAAGGTTGATTCACAATAACCTTTTCATGATAATCATATTTGTTATAAAATAATGCATTATTTGCAAAGGTGTTTTTATAAACATAATACATAACATACAATGTGTTCCAATGTACAAGCACCCACCACCCAGTTCGCCGGTATGTTTAGGTCTGAGAATTCCATAGAAAAACCCAATAACACCTTAGTCGAGTTGGGAATCGAACCCAAGACCTCCAGCGTAGCAGTCGCGCTTAGGACAACGATCCAAATAAATATGTTATTCTATTTACTTTTGAACAAAATTGCTCTTGATATCATTCAATGAATTTCCTCGGAGATATCATCCAAACTAATATTATAAATGCGAAAGTAACTCTGTCTGTCTGTCTGTCTGTCTGTCTGTCTGTCTGTCTTTGCTTCACGCCTAAACTACTCAACCGATTTGTGTGAAATTTGGTACAGACATAGTTTGGAACTTGAGAAAGGACATAGGATAGTTTTTATAACAAAACAATAAAATAAAAAATTGAATTTATTCCGGACATATAGCGCCATCTATTGGTCAAGCGTCGGCATCAATTCAGTACTGAAAATTCATCGGATAAAAGTAAATGATAGCAAAAAGGTATGAAAAAAGTAATATCAATATAATAAAACTTTTAGTACAAAGAAAATGCCCGAACGGAGTATATCCAAACTAATATTACAAATGCGAAAGTTACTCTGTCTGTCTTTGCTTCACGCCTAAACTACTGAACCGATTTGTGTGAAATTTGGTACAGACATAGTTTGGAACTTGAGAAAGGACATAGGATAGTTTTTATAACAAAGAAATAAAATAAAAAATTAAATTTATTCCGGACATACAGCGCCATCTATTGGTCAAGCGTTGGCATCAATTCAGTACTGAAAATTCATCGAATAAAAGTAAATGATAGTAAAAAGGTATGAAAAAAGTACTATCAATATAATAAAACTTTTAGGACAAAGAAAATGCCCGAACGGAGTATATCCAAACTAATATTATAAATGCGAAAGTAACTCTGTCTGTCTATCCGTCTGTCTGTCTGTCTTTGCTTCACGCCTAAACTACTGAACCGATTTGTGTGAAATTTGGTACAGACATAGTTTGGAACTTGAGAAAGGACATAGGATAGTTTTTATAACAAAAAATAAAATAAAAAATAAAACATATTCCGGACATACATCGCCATCTATTGGTCATGCAGCGGCATCAATTCAGTACTGAAAATTCATCGGATAAAAGTAAATGATAGTAAAAAGGTATGAAAGAAATAATATCAATATAGTAAAACTTTTAGTACAAAGTAAATGCCCGAACGGAGTGTAAATATATAATCCGAGTTGTCACTATGCTCGATAGATGGCGTTGGGATCGAAATAGATCGCGCTATGGTTTCGTTACACGCATTTGGTTGGGCATCGGCCGAGCGCTTCGGTACTGTCGTGGAAATTATGTTGATTTTTGAAGAGTTCCCTAGAATATCTTCCACATTTCATTTTTGAAAAGATCCCGCGAGATCGGGAACTACGTGGGTAAAACCAAAAATCTGCCGGAAGTCACTATTCCACGCGAACGAAGTCGCGGGCAAAAGCTAGTAGATTATAAATAACTCCGCGACAAAATAATGATTAATTGTTATTCCTATTCCCGTGATATTTTTTACTGATCCAACTCTTAATGATCAATAGCGTGATGTATCTAAAATAGCTTTGAGTGTTCTTTCATTTTGATTGTCTGTATTTGATGGGTATCGTGATCTTTCTATATTCAGAATCAATCATTATTTTTTTTAAAACAAAACTCAAGCATCCGAAATATGCGCGGACGAAGTCGCGGGCACAGCAAGTCACTTATTAAATGCGCCTGATCAGAAATGAACCGTATGTGCACAGGCTTAAGGTTGACATTTACTAATTCGTAAGACAAACTAAACAAAAGACATGCCAGTGACGTCATGCCCAAAATAAAAGAGATAGATATATAATAAGAACGAGACAGACGGAGCATGTCCTGCAATCAAAAACGCACCTATTCAGAAATGAACCGTATGAGTTCTTGCTTAAGATTGGCATTTCCTAATTCGTAAGACAAAGCAAACAAAAGACACGCCAGTGACGTCATGCCCAAAATGAAAGAGATAGATATATAATAAGAACGAGACAGATGGAGCATGTCCTGCAATAACTTATAAAATGCGCCTATTCAGAAATGGACCGTATGTGTTCTTGCTTAAGATTGGCATTTCCCAATTCGTAAGACCAAACAAATGACACGTCTGTGACGTCATGCCCAAAATGAACGAGATAAATATATAACTAAAATAGAGATAGGCTACAGGGCTACAGTACTAATTCCAAAGACTGTTATAACATAATTATTGTATGAAAAAAAAAACTTCCTAATCGTTAAAGGGAAAGATAAGAACACTCGCTAAAACTAACATATCTTTAGATGATGTTGCAAATAACTAAGTGATTATTAAATTAGGGTTGTCCTCGATTTCCCTGGATCATGCACCAAATCCTGACTTTGTAACACAAACACTCCAAGTACAACGTGATCTACTTAAAAAATATTGTGGTAATCGGGAAATTGGTTTTGTGGGTTATAATAAACATCTATCATCTTTTTTGGATATTTATAATTTAAGATAGTTACATTTATTTTATTTTTCACTGTGTTTTAATCACTTATCCTCAAACATAAATTTAATTTCCATTTTAAAATTTATTGAATAAAATTATTTCATCATTGACGGAATTCTCTCGAAAATTCAATAAAAAATATTAAAACATTTATAATTCCAATTTAAATTTACAAATAAATTATTTAAAATTGGATTTTTGCAATGGGGTTGAAGTACATAATATATTTTCCTAGCCCTTTCAATAAATCTTTTTTTTATTTTTCTTTCTAAGTACTGTTGCCTGTCTCTGTCTTATCTATACATCTATCTCTTTCATTTCGGGCATGACGTCACTGACATGTCTTTTGTTTGTTTTTTCTTCCGTCGGCGAGGCCACTAATGCAATCAGGAAATGTGAATCTTAAAAATTAACAAATACGGTGCATTTTCGATTACTATTTTTTACGGTTGTTCCTGGTCTGCCTGTCTCGTTCTTATTATAAATCTATCTCTTTCATTTTCTGCATGACGTCACTGACGTGTCATTTTAAATATCCAGAAGAATTTTAATATTTACGAATTGTGCTAAAATAGACTATCCTGTGCGGGCTGGCAACGTCGCATTCCTAGAGGGCTTACGACTCTATTCGTAAATTCATATAATTTTTCAGGCAAATAATCGAATGATAAAGTACGTAAAACATTTTAGTTGTATTTTATAATTATTATTTGTTTTTTTTTTACAGAAGTGGTAATAATAGATTGCTCACGATATTAAAAAGAGCCCCAATTGCAACTAAAAACAAACTACCTACTATAGTATAGGGATCAATTTTGATGAAATTGACATTAAGACCTTTGAGCTATACACCTGATGGGGAAAATATTTTTTGAAATCACCTCTAATTGCCGTACAGGTAATAAAAATCGAGCGAATTGAGAAGTTCCTATTTTTATATCGGTTAAAAATAAATCCTGTTTAAATTGTCGGAAACCAATGGAAACAGTTGAGACTGGTATTTAATACTCCTTCTATAAAGTAATGTGTATCCTACCTGCGTAGTGTCAGACGCTCATCACTGTCCAGTTGCACGGCAGCCGCGCGACTACACCGTCGAAACAGTCACTGCGCTCCTCGCAAATACCGGTGACAGCTCCGTAGTTCCTGGAATAACATCAGTAATTCTATTAACATCTATATCACAGTGGTAAGCAAGTATAACAGCAATGGCTGGATCAGCCAATGTAGACAAGCCAAAACAAAACTACCAGGTAAAAAAAGACTACTTTTTTTTGGAATCGGACCTCTAGAAATCCCTCGGAAATGCGATAGAAATCAACTTGTGGCAAGCTGTGGAAAAGGTGACAGGTATTTAATATATCTGCAGTACGTATTAATAAATAATGTACCTGTGTGGTGTCGGCCGCTTCTTAATCTTCGCGGCTGCACTGCCAGACACCGGCGGCGATGAAGCTGCGCTCCTTGCAAACACCGGTGACAGCTCCGTAGTTCCTGGAATGACATCAGTAATTCTATTAACATCTACATCACAGTAGTAAGTACCTAGGTCCTATAACAATGGCTAGTTCAGTCAATGTAGACACGCCAAAACATGCTACAAATTCAATGAAGAAAAAATAAAAAGATTTTTTATTTTTTATATATTTTTTTGGAATCGGTCCTGAGTGAAAAAGAGGCCAAAAATTAATAGGTTGTAAATTAAATGCCATAATGTAAATCAAATGTGGCAAGCAGTGGAAAAGAAGACTGGTATTACATAATAATAGGATAATATATTTGTGTTCACCAAATATCTAAAGGTACATCTATGTACATCAGCGTTCGGGAAACTACGCGACATCTTTTCGTCCAAAATTCCGCAGTGTCTGAAGACGCAGGTCTTTGACCCGTGTGTGTTGCCAGTGATGACATATGGCGCTGAAACGTGGTCGCTAACGGTTGGCCTTTTGGAGAAGCTCAGAGTCACTCAACGAGCTATGGAGAGAGCTATGCTCGGGGTTTCTTTGCGCGACAGGATCCGGAATACGGAAATTCGCCAAAGAACCAAAGTCACCGACATAGCTCGAAGAATATGCAAGTTGAAGTGGCAATGGGCAGGCCATATCGCTCGAAGAACCGATAACCGTTGGGGAAGAAAGGTTCTCGAGTGGCGACCACGAACCGGAAGACGCAGCGTCGGCAGGCCTCCCACCAGGTGGACTGACGATATCGTCAAAGTGGCGGGCACCCGGTGGATGCAATTGGCGAGTTGTCGTTCATTGTGGCGTTCTAGGGGGGAGGCCTTTGTTCAGCAGTGGACGTCTTCCGGCTGATGATGATGATGATGATGATGACATCTATGTATGCATTTCTAAAATATTTATCTTAAACCCGTTTAATTGTTTTACTATAATTTAACTACTCGGCCAACAAAATATGTTACATCAAACAAATTCCAAATTAACACCAAGCTATAACACTTTTTTATTGTAGTGCGCTGCAAATATTCTATTGTAACAATAACTATTTTATTCTTCCTCTAAAAATACTCTTCGTGCACCAAATATTCCTGATTGTTACACAAAATATTTAGTATGCATCCTAGTACCGTATACCCATTTAAAACGGATTTGTACAACTTTTATGTTACTTAAATAATTATAATTGAAGAACAAATAATGCATTTCGTAAAACATTACTTCTGAGACTTATATTTATTTTACTGAAAATGGTTTTTTGAAAATGGCGATGGCAGGCGGGGCGGTTCGTTGAGTGAGATAGAGATATTGCAGGATCATAGGAGAAAGCGAGACGTTAGATACACGTGCGACGTTACCGGCATGCTTCTAGTGTTTGTTAATTTACTATTATCCTGTGCGCGGCGAAGAGATTCTGATTTATTGTTTTAAATGTGGGATCTTTAAACAATAATAGAATCGACTTAGTAGAGAACCGACATATTCCCAGAAATCCATTGCCTGGTTAGGTTCGACTTTGTGACAGAGATCAATAGGTTAGGTTAGATATTATGACCTTGCAACAGAGCGAGCGAAGCGAGCGACAACATTTGATATTCAAAATTTTGTGTTTATAGTTGATTTTCGAAGCTTTAATTAAATAAATATAATAATAAAATCTTATCTAGTCGAAGGTTCAGCAACCAATAATGTTCCAAACGGGCAAAGTTGGGAGACATTCGATGAATTCCAGAAATTTGCCTTTACTCACTGGACAGTTGTCTTGCCTTCCCAAAATAGTGACTGGGTAAAGGGTCAATGTAACTGCCCCGAGTTAAAAAAAAAATATAAATGTAAACATGTTACTGGATTTGCGTTCAGGCTGAAATACATAACACCTCCAGTAGAAGCCAAAAACATAGCCATCGGGCAAAAACGAAAACGTGGGCGTCCTACAAAGGCAAAGTGCGCTTTATTGGTGCAATAATTTAAAGATACTTCTTTAAATTCTGCAGAGATTGAGTGGACTGATAATGTGAACATTGTAGGAGTAAAGACTTTGTTTAACATTTTGAATTACTATGGTTCGTACTGACTAGTATTAAAAAAAAATTTAGTATGCATTACATTTTATAATGTGTTAATTTTTTATTAATAAAGCTACATTGGACGTTAATTGGTTTTTGGTTCAAATACATTTTGCAGTGCATTATCTGAAGTAAAACTAAAAAAATAAATGCTTGTTTTTAAAATTAGGTGTATTACTATTTTTACTAATTTGCAACAGTTGTTAAATAGATGCTCGTTATGACATATTTTAATAAACATATTTTGGTGCACATTCAGTATATTTGGTGGAACACAGACAAAATTAGGTAAATGAAATGGAAATAAATTGAAGTACTTTAAAATACCATCCATAATAGGATAATAATATACCTGAAGTACCTACTAATAAATAATGTAGGTACCTGTGTGGTGTCGGCCACTTCTTAATCTTCGCGGCTGCACTGCACACCGCTGGAGACGAAGTCACTGCGCTCCTTACAAACACCGATGACAGCTCCTTCCTGGAATGACATCAGTAATTCTATTAACATCTAAATCACAATAGTAAGCACCTAGGTATTAAAGCAATGGCTAGATCAGTTTCAAACTTTAATGAAGTCTCAAGGCAATATAATGAATTATTTCTAGAAAAAGTTTTGGCAGGTCTACATCTACAACAGCGCCACCAAGCGGAAGAAATTGTGAGAATTGATGCTCTCGTTGCCTTTAAGGATATAACGTTGTCGTAAGTACTTCATAATATGAATGTATTGAATAATCCTGACTATCATAAATGTGAAGTAACTCTGTCTGTGTGTCTGTCACGCAATCTTGAAAAACGCCTAAAAACTGATTCGATTTAAGTGAAAATTGGCACAATGGTAGTCCGGTGGAAAAAAGGACTGTAAGGGATTGAAAGTTACTTTTTGCGGCGATAGATGACCACCACGCATGTAGCTACTTTGAAATACATAAGCGAAAAACGTTCCGTCCCTACCTGTTAGCTATCTGTATGCTTCTTAGTTTTAGTTGTATCCGCCGCGGCAGCACTTGCGGTGCCCATTGCTAACGCCGGCACTGCGAGTCGCTACGCCCACTGTCACTGGCCGAGAGGAGAAGACTGCTTTGTAGTTGTACCTTCTGTAATCAAAATATTTTTCCAGTACAGTACCCGGCGATAAATAATGCATTTAGGCGACGCGATTGGATGAATTCCAAGTATCTATAATACTAAGCCGAAGTATGAAAACTCGAAAAGTGTTTAGTAGTAAGCCTTCAGGCTTTTTATTACGTAAATAACGCGGTAGTCTAAAGAGTTAAGAACGAGATGCATGATTTATCGCCGGGTACTGTAGTAGGTAGGTACAGGTATGTGCATCGGACTGAAGTACATTGGTAAGAATGGATCCCTTATAAAATTACATTCAATAAAAAAGTCCCTACCTGTTAGATATCCGCATGCTTCTTGGCGTTAGTGGCAGTACTTGAGGTGCCCGGAGCTAGTGTAGACGTCTGCTGTCAGTGTCCAACGCGAGAAGAGAAGACTGCTTTGTAGTTTACTTCTGTAATCAAAGTATTGATTGCAGTACAGTACTCGGCGATAAATGCACTTGGAAAAAGACTATTCGATCCTTTTATTAATCTGTATTACTTAAAATTTCAAATAAAATAGTTTGTATAATAAATAAGCCTCATCAGGCACCTCCGAACGTTATTGTCTCTAGTCGCGCAGTAGTCTCTTTCCAAAGATCGATATATATGTGTCGCAGTCAAATAGTATTATTTGGCATTTTACATACGGCGTCGTCAGTTTAAAAACGTTTGCGGCTATGTAATATGCCGAAGGCAAAATGTAGATTGCCGTGTCACTTTATAATATGCTTCAACATTTCATCGAAAATTTAAACACCATATACATAATGCCGAGGCAAATTGAAGTATTTAGTTTTTGAGGTTATCCGGCACGTCAAAAATGCTAAGGTATCCATAGACTCTGGGTCGTGAAGGACTCCTGCAGAGTATTTTTGGTCAAAAAAACATGTATTTAATCGAATATTCATATATTCATAGGCCCAGAAATCTATTGCTTAATTAGGTTCGACTTTGTGACAGAGATCAATAGGTTAGGTTAGATATTGTGACTTTGCAACAGAGCGAGCGAAGCGAGCGACGACGTATGTAATTCAAATTTGTCTCGAGATTTTAATGAGCATGGTCACCCTAATATAACACTAACGTCGCATTATAACGATTGAATAAGTTGTCATTTTGCCTTCGGCATATTACATAACCGCAAACGTTTTTAAACTGACGACGCCGTATGTAAAATGCCAAATTATACTATTTGTCTGCGACATATGCATTATTCAGCGCCGGGTTCTGTAGTAGACATTCGCATTTTTTTTTAATTTCATAAAGCGATGGTTAAATTGCATTACAAATTCATCACAGAATGGAATAATCACAGGGATTGAGATACAATAACAGACACCTAAGTCCATACCTGTTACATATTCGTATGCTTCTTGGTGTTAGTGGTATCCAGCGCCGCAGCACTTGACGTAGGTATCCGGTGCTGGTGGTAGCACTGCGCGCGTTGCAGACACTCTTGGCAGTTAGTTACTTCTATAAGAAGGTCAAGAGTTTAATAAGTATTTAAACTAATAACAAATCATAAATCATTGCAAAATTAACGTAACATTATATCTACCTCTGTTTCGCAGGTTTTTCGTGTTACATAGGACACTTAGAGCAGTTGTAGTCCGCGTGTGTGGACTACCGCAGTTAGCCTGAGCGCAGGCTTTGACTGCTTCACTAGACCTCTTGGTGACACCACAGGCGCGAGCAATCAGCTGTAGTCCTTGCTATGGCAGAGACCGTTGCACACCCTGCATCTTAGGATATAACCTACTAACTAACCTATTTTTAAAAACTACCTTCTTTATGACTAACTAGCTGTAATTGATGGATTTAAAAGGACATTTTTATAAATATACCTACATATGAAATTCTAATTGTTACATTACGACCTAAGAGCAGGGAATTTAACAATTAAGTGTTGGATCACCGAAAGGCCATTTCAAGCCACCAGGGGTCGCGCTCGTCATGTGGCAGTAACTGTAGGGCCACATTCAAATTCTATTATTCAAATTAGTTTACTAAGTAGCCTTTAGATATTCTTCTACCATGGGGTCTACTGATTTGTTTGGCTTCGGTATGAGCTCCACGTGGATTGTGTTAATTGTGACTCATGTGTCTAAAATAAATAATAAATCTTGGAACAAATCACACATGGTCATCTGCTCCCAAATTAAGCAGAGCTTGTACTACTACTTGACAACTGATAAACATGCTTATATATTTCTAAATACATACATATTATAGATAAATTACACCCAGGCACAGAATAAATGATCATGCTCACACACGAACATTTGTCCTGGGTGGGAATCGAACCCGCGACCTCTGGTATATCAGTCAGGGTCACAAACCACTAGACCAACAGGCCAGTCTACAGTCTATCACTAGGCTCCTGTGGTAGTTTCTGGTATAAGATGTGTTTTGACAGTAACTGTAACAAAGCTGTCGTTGGCATTTGTTTCTCTAAGTACAACATAAATGAAACTAGCAATTTAGGAACTGACTATTGAGGCATTGATTGTGAATGATAGATAGACATTGTACAGACATTATGAAAAAAGTATTAATAGGACTTATGATGGCTTTCATGATCTATGAGCAAAGTTGATTGTTGGTCATGTCATCTCAGTAGGAGGCTATTAAGTTCAGCAAACTGAAACAAAACAAAATGTGAACATACATAGCTTATCATCACGCCTGTATCGCCGATATGTTTAGGTCCCATGTAATAGGGGGCGAGACTATTGCCACTAACCGCGCACAAATCCAAACTCCGACCTGCTATTGACAATTTCATAGAAAAACCCAATAACACCTTGGTCGACTCGGGAATCGAACCCAAGACCTCTAGCGTAGCAGTCGCGCTTAGCACCACTAGGCCAACGAGGCAGTTTGGTTTAAACAAAATGTGGTTGTAAAAAATATTTTATGAAAATTTTTGTTACAGACGCAGCAAGTTCGTTTTTTATTTTTCTATGTATTTAGAGTCACTTACAATTTTCTACCATTCTAGTTCGGAAAGTGTAATTAATAAAGTAACATCGCGAACTCGCATTTTGTGACTAATATAACTGGGCTAGACGGTTTTTTTGCAAACTAGATTCTTGATTGATTTCATCTTTAAATAAATAGAAGTCACATGTCCACTTACTCTGCCAAATTCTCAAGCTTAGATGGGACCTTGACATACATGAGTTTCTCATCCTTCTGCTTCTCCTGATTCTGCTTCGAGGCGAGGACTTTCTTGCGCATCGTCCCTCTGGAGGGCACGTAACCATACGAGCTCCTCACTATAACGTGTCCCGCCACACGGTTCCCCATGCGCTTCTTAACTGAAGCTAAAACAATTACAGTCGCTCATCAGTTTACGCTTCTAGGTTCAATTCTACTCTTTACTTAACTACTCCATCTACAATATACAAGTAACGAATACCTACTTAGATATACTTACGATAGTTTCATTTCATATACTTACGACACTGAAGTAAATTTGTAGTACACGTCGTACAGGGTATGTTCTCTCATTCACGATTTGCACAGGTAGGTATAGCTGCAATAAGTAAGTGAAACAAAACTCGAAGCGTGTGTAGTACCTATTTAATTTATTTGTTACATTTTTGAAAATACAATGGAATTGCGCATTTTGGTTTTAAAGCAGAGGTTTTGCCGGTTTGATTCAGTTTATTACTTACTCTTCAAAGTTAACATTTTTATTATTTTTTAAATGACTTACACCTTACAGCTAGACATTTATTGTTTACATTCAACCTTAGATACCTTACATATTTTTAAACCACATTATCTGTGTAAAACACTAAATTCTAAACACAAACTAACTACGACAATAATTAAATATTTTTTCGTATTTATCGATTTGAAATGTTGGTATTAGTTAAAACTATGAGATATGTATCGGTGTCACGGGGTTTCAGATTTCTTCAAACATTTACATCTCATGCACGAAACCCTCGGTCTTGGAGCGACAATTGAAGAAGAAACACAATTTAAGGATGTAATTTTTTATTTCCTTATCTTAATAAGTAATGATTGTATCGACACCAATTTTCTAAATATACTTCGCACAGACGAACAACATCAATGTTGGGAAGGGGATGTGGAAGAGGGTGTCACACGACCAGGTTTGGGCCATCCGGCGCCTACACAACGCATGGCTATATTAACAGACTCTGCTCCGTACCTATAACCACACGCCGTGTACATGCTGCATGCACACACGTCCAGTTTTAATAACCTTTCTCCAGCTTTTACCTTTGTTAAATATGTTTATCACAGAATATTAAAAAAAATACTGTTATTACCCTGTTTGTGACGTAAGGTGCGAAGTACCATATTGTGCAAGCTCCGTTGTCGAGAACTTCGAGTAGTTGCGGCGGTCCTTGCTTCCTCTCTGAAGGCACCAATCTGAAACATGGGGACGATTAGAGTGTGTAGGTACAACCTCAGGAAACTGAGTCGTGACGTGTGCTAAGCCTGCTATACGTCCGAACTACACAAGTTAGAGGTTAGAGTTCAGTAAAATTATTCAAATTTAATAAAGGGGAATTTAATCGAGTATAATATATTATTATAATGTTATTTACTAAATCGAAGTCGGGTTTGTCAAAACACTATAACTTTGGTTAACCGATTTTTTCACACAAGCTGGAAGTAAGAGTTAAATAAATTGAGATTATATACAGGGTACCTAATCTAGTCTGAATGTACGAGTAAAACTTAATGTAATTATATCAAGTCGGGTTTGTTACACCCAAAACTCGACTGACGGGTGAACCGATTTTATGATGTTTGTTTTTTTGCGTTCGATTCCTTCCTGAATAGCTGAATACAAATATTGAATACAAAGTCCCTAAATATTAGATGTCGGAGCTCGGTCTACTGTCCTTTATATTGTCAACTGCGTTAGTACAGGATGGAGTCCGACTTGTACTTTCCTTTTCGAGGCGGCATCATTAGCGGCAATTTGAGCGATGCATCGTAGTAACTCTGTAACAATACATATACTCGTTGTTCAAGTGCCCAGCCATCACCACAATTATATAGTAACAAGGGTAGTTAATGCCGTATGTATGTAGCTTGTGTCTTCGATTAACAACTTTTAGTTCCTTGATAAAAAATGTCAAGTAGAAAGAGCTGTTTGCGAAAAGTGTCTCGGTAGGCGTGTAAGCTCTGTAGGGCAGTGTCAAATTTCGTGTTGATTTGTGTATTTGTACAAAATATCCGCCGGTGGCTTGTAACCACTGATGCCTTGAATACTCATTAGGATCTGATCGTAAAAGGTATTCTATTTTACAAACCGCAGAGTGCGCCTAAGGGAGTAAGAACCGTGACATAGTTCGTTAGTAAGAACTGTGAGCCATCATTCAATGAGCGAAAATAACTTAAATCGGCACAACACTAGATAGATAGTAACATACAGCCAATGGGTGATGAGCGATACACGCACACTACTGACAAATGTGACATTCATTCGCACAGCAACGGCACGGCAATAAGTTTGTAAGTCTAATTAAAAATTATTCAATTGTGTTTAATAATTTATTTTTTACAAGGGAAACAGTAAAATCAAACGGATGCTTACTACCGCGTGCCGACGGCGAGCCTTCAACAAAAAGTGACTGCGAGCTTGTGTTTTGTGGACGGCGAGTGGGTAGCGCGCTAGTAGAGCTTAGGAGGTGCATGGTCGGCGCGCGGACACGCAGCTTTCGCGTTGACGAGGCGCGGGGGGCGCGAGGCGGCTCGCGGGTGGCGCGCGGGCGCACAATATTCGCGACATCAGAGCACATGCGGCTCACGGGCGCGCACTTCGCGACGTTAGAGCGCGGGCGGCACACGGAAACGCACTTTACGCGATAACACGCACAAACACCGCGCACTATTTACGGGCAGCGCACGGGCGCACACTTTTCGCGACATTTACGCACGAGCGCACACTTTTTGCGACACCAGCGCTCGGGCGCGACGCAATTTTCGCGACGTTACAGTGCATGCGGCGCACAGGCGCGCACTTTTCGCGACATTAACGCACAGGTTCGCACTTTTCGCGGTATTAACATACGGGCGCGCACTTTTCGCGACATCAGCGCTCGGGCGCGGCGCGTTGTTCGCGACGTTGCAGCGAGTGCGGCGCTCAGACACGCACTTGCTGTGATATAAGCGCTCGGGCGCGGCGCGTTGTTCGCGACGTTACAGCGAGTGCGGCGCTCAGACACGCACTTGCTGTGATATAAGCGCTCGGGCGCGGCGCGTTGTTCGCGACGTTACAGCGAGTGCGGCGCTCAGACACGCACTTGCTTGCTCGGCTTTTGAGCGCGGGCAGCGCCCGGGCGCGCACTTTTCACGGTATCAGCGTACTTTTTGCGACAATAACAAAAACCGCGCACTTTTTTCGACGAGAGAGCGCGGGCAGCGCACGGGCGCGCACTTTATACGGCATCAGCGCTCGGGCGCGCAGTGCTCGCGACAACAACGCGCGGGCGGCGCTCGGGCGCGCAGTGTTCAGATCCCGGCGCGCGCGGTATGCGAGGTGGTGCTATGCTGTTGCTGTGCTTGTGTAGCATGCAATGACATTAACAAACAAAAGTTTACGTATTATATACCTTAAGTAGGGTACTTCATCAAAGTAATCATAAACTATTTTATTTTATTTTAAATAAAAAGTTTGAATTTAGAGTAACGACACCATGCTTTGTCATCCAAAATAAAGTTGCATGCATACGTTAATATAATTATATTGAAGGTAACACAGAAGCTTGAAATAAAAGCGTAAATAGTAGGTAAGTTAAGGGGAACTTCGATTGTACCTACAGGATGGAGCACGAATCGTATTTACCGATATTTTTGTGTACGACAGTACATGTTATGTAGTAGATCTATAGGTATTTTGTGTCTGTCTACATTTGCAATATCCGGCATTTTGGCAGGGTAAAAATTGTTTTAAGTAAACTTACACGAAATCGCGTCTTGCAAAACAAAATTAAATCTTCCTTTTTAAAACGTTGTAACAGCATCTTCCTGCAAAAGATATTGTAATTAAATTAACCTTATTTATAACAATTATATAAAATAATCTATTTTTAAATAGTTACGAATGCGTACCTTGGCAAAGCGAACGGATTTTCCTTTTTTCTTGAGTTTAATTTTGAGTTCCGCGCAATTTTCGCGACGTTACAGTGCATGCGGCGCACAGGCGCGCACTTTTCGCGACATTAACGCACAGGTTCGCACTTTTCGCGGTATTAACATACGGGCGCGCACTTTTCGCGACATCAGCGCTCGGGCGCGGCGCGTTGTTCGCGACGTTGCAGCGAGTGCGGCGCTCAGACACGCACTTGCTGTGATATAAGCGCTCGGGCGCGGCGCGTTGTTCGCGACGTTACAGCGAGTGCGGCGCTCAGACACGCACTTGCTGTGATATAAGCGCTCGGGCGCGGCGCGTTGTTCGCGACGTTACAGCGAGTGCGGCGCTCAGACACGCACTTGCTTGCTCGGCTTTTGAGCGCGGGCAGCGCCCGGGCGCGCACTTTTCACGGTATCAGCGTACTTTTTGCGACAATAACAAAAACCGCGCACTTTTTTCGACGAGAGAGCGCGGGCAGCGCACGGGCGCGCACTTTATACGGCATCAGCGCTCGGGCGCGCAGTGCTCGCGACAACAACGCGCGGGCGGCGCTCGGGCGCGCAGTGTTCAGATCCCGGCGCGCGCGGTATGCGAGGTGGTGCTATGCTGTTGCTGTGCTTGTGTAGCATGCAATGACATTAACAAACAAAAGTTTACGTATTATATACCTTAAGTAGGGTACTTCATCAAAGTAATCATAAACTATTTTATTTTATTTTAAATAAAAAGTTTGAATTTAGAGTAACGACACCATGCTTTGTCATCCAAAATAAAGTTGCATGCATACGTTAATATAATTATATTGAAGGTAACACAGAAGCTTGAAATAAAAGCGTAAATAGTAGGTAAGTTAAGGGGAACTTCGATTGTACCTACAGGATGGAGCACGAATCGTATTTACCGATATTTTTGTGTACGACAGTACATGTTATGTAGTAGATCTATAGGTATTTTGTGTCTGTCTACATTTGCAATATCCGGCATTTTGGCAGGGTAAAAATTGTTTTAAGTAAACTTACACGAAATCGCGTCTTGCAAAACAAAATTAAATCTTCCTTTTTAAAACGTTGTAACAGCATCTTCCTGCAAAAGATATTGTAATTAAATTAACCTTATTTATAACAATTATATAAAATAATCTATTTTTAAATAGTTACGAATGCGTACCTTGGCAAAGCGAACGGATTTTCCTTTTTTCTTGAGTTTAATTTTGAGTTCCGCGTGTTTTCTATGTTTTTCTTGACCAGCACCTGGCTCGCCTACTCTTGAACGAGAAGCCCCCGTTCTGTGAAAGAACCGAAGAGTGAGGCCCCGTCTCACATCTGTAACAAAGAAAACATCAGTTGTTCATTGATTGTTACCGAGACCCTACCCTCACATGTGACATTAATGGTCTTACCATAATACTTATTTTACCTTACCTTTGTACCTGATGCAAGGATGACAGTCTTTACTCTCTGATACTTACTCATCTTATACTTACATAAACATACACCTAATTCCTATATTATAATTATACAATGCAAAAGTTAAGATGTAATCTTATAGTTAATGGGGATTGTTGAGGGATTATTTATTTTTCAAAATGAATACAATATTATCCTTACCTAGTAATATACAATTCGTTAGCTTATATTTAAGGGACCTAATAATTAGGAATGTAGGCGAGATGAAAAATTCATTTAATCAATTTCATACATCGAGTGAGATACACTGGTAGCTAAGCATTCCTTATAGTTTAAACTGCGATGTTTATAAAACACAGGTTAGTATCAAATATGTTTATTATAGCAACCTATATTTTAATTATTTATGAAGTTAATAACCTACCTACTTTTAGAATGCTAAAACGGCTGTAACATGCGGGAAAATAAAAAGTAAAATTATATGAAAACCTTTACTCAGTTCTTTACTAAGCTTTGTCGGTTTTATAGTAAGATACAATAAAAATCTTCGAAATCCTTAACCTACTGTATGATATAATCGTAAGCTATTGATAGTAGTTAGTGTGGTTACACAGAAATATGGTTATACACGTAATACGAAGTAAAAAGAGTATCATTTTAAATATTCTTTCCAGAAAAATGGTCGTCATCGTCTCGGAATTCGAGAAAGGAAAGGCCGAAGATTCCCTTCTCGATGTCGGAGCTGGAGCCTGTAACAACAACCATACCGTTATTACCACAACCTTATTACCAGAATAAAACAACACACAGACGAATTCAAACTTATTGGCAGCTCTGAACACGAAGTACTGCGCAGCGTGTATCGAACTTCAGAGCCGCCATTAAGTTTGAATCCAATTATACCTGTAAACAAAGATACCCAGTAAGTATTTTTTGGTGAGGACCTCTGACGTCATCACCAAAAAATAAAAATAAAGAAAATACTAGGCTTTCAGCCAGATAGATACACAGCAGGTAGTACTTGATCGGAACCAAGTAATAATTAGCACGATAAGTTTGTAAGTTTAATTAGTCCTTGTAACGGAGCCATTAATCATATAGTTCTTATGTGGCCATGATTAATAGTTCCGTTTGAGCCTGAAATAGAAATGAGTGCAGTTGTTGTAGATATCTTCTCGTTGCAATAAGATTGCGTCGTTTTCCGCCGGATATTAACCGACCCCTAGGGTGCTGTCATATGTAATAGTTTTTGACGTTTAGTAAATGCTACTTTGTAGCCTAAGTTAAATAAATGTTTTTAGATTTTGATTTCGTCGGACTACAGATAAGCTGCGATTGTCAGTAGCGATCTCTGCTTCGTAGTCCTCCATCATCAGTGCTGGGGGCCATTTGTCGCTGCTTGGCACCGACGCCGGTCTTGATCGTTTAAGCTCCCTCTGAAAACACGAAATATATTAACTTCGGTACTTCCAACCGACGCGCCATGTAAGGGGTGTTAGTTGGACGACGTTGATGTGTTCTTACGTTAATGTACATTCAGGTTCGGGAAACGAACCCGCATCTCCCACCCCAAGTCCCCGCTCCCCCATTCAGATAATGAATGATATTCCAAGTTTAGGAATTAAACCCGCGTCCTAATAGACACAATAATATCAATGTCTTTGAATTTGAAACTGGAATTTGCGACGAGTTCTGTAAATGTTTGCCTACCTAGGAATCGAATCCACAATCTAAGTCCAGCCTTAGCATTGAAAGCAAGAATCAAACAAAAATACACCGAGAAAGGGGATTGAACCCATTCCATAGGTATTTGGTACATGCGTGTAGGGTTTTATATAATAAGCTATTTCTAGGTCGGGAGTTGAACCCAAACCGTAGATAAATAGTTACGAAGTATGCAAATTAAATCCTGCATATCGGTATACTTAATATAACATTCAGACGTTTACATATAATTGATTGCAGATAAACCGAATTCATTTAAACAAAACTACTGAATCGATTTTGATGAAATTTATATGAGACCACCACCAGATCTGCAATCTATCTATATCGATGAACTAACACTTTTTGAAACTGATTGATTATTGCTGTTGATTTGCTTCACATACAGAAAAAAAACACAATCGAATTGAGAACCTACACTTTTTTAATTCGGTCATTAAATTTATTCCTATTTAGGAATAAATTTAATAACCGGAATACGGAAATTTAATCCGTTTATCCGGCAAATATGATGATCTGGGGTTTGAACCCAGTCAGACTCCAGTGTAGATAATAATAATATGGTATAGGAATCAGCATAAATATAAAAGTAAAGTAAGTTCAGGAATCGAACCTGTAGTTTACACAACTCGCGACTCTATTTACATAGTAGAAAGAATGTATATAATTTTTACCTTTAATTTAACCCACGTCACACACAATCATTTTTCGGGGTCCGAGATAAATATATAATTTCACATAATACCTAATAACCATAAATAATACCAGCCTATAAACGTCCCACTGCTGGGCATAGGCTACTTTCCACATTGAAGGCAGGCATTGATGCATGCTCATTGCAGATTGGCGAGTTCACATATCACGCATAAATGCTCCGTCTGGGAATTGAACCCATGCAAGCATACATAGTCGACACATGTGCGGAAATTGAGTTCCAGGCCGTCTTCATTGATAACTCGTTGAAATGTGTCCTGATATGGGTATTGAACCCACAACTTGCGAGTATGGCCTCAAAAATCAGTATGCAGTACAATTTTGCTTAGAGAAGTAGTACATCATTACTTGTACAAACACAACGTAAGTGAGGCCGGGAATTGAACCCGCAACTCACTATAAGCACATCGGAAAATTACAAATGTCTCTTTAAGGATTTGAATCTGCGACGCAGGATATAATATATGATGCGTATATGAACCACATCAAAGAATTTATAGTTTTGTTGTCACTTATAAAATACTGAAACTCAATTCTAGTACCTAAACATAACGTAGACAAACATACATACATACATTTACACATACACTCGCATAGCACAAGTATTTTGAACCCCAGAAACAAATGGACGAGCACAATCCTAACAGTTTAATATACCTGCAATAGATAGCAAGGTTTTAAGGTTTAAAATAGCACGTACCTGCAGTGACAGGTCAAAGCCCCCTGAAAGCTGCCTCTATGAAGGGTGCTGAAATAGATCAAATTAGCTATAACATTTTTAAGAGTAGAGTTATTCAAAAAGGAGGACATCAGTAGTATTTTGGATATCAGGTTGAAAGTTATTGTGAAAGTGACCCGACATATACTTTGAGCAGTAATAAGCCAGTATCGGAAATAGGGAGTCGAACCCGCTATTATGATGACGAACATCACTGTAATTATTTCTAAATAATGCTATATAAACCCGCAAGTCTTACAATTATTCATCGAATTAGGGAATTGAACCCAGAACTCAAAGGAATTTTTATAACATAATATACCATCACGCCTGTATCGCCGAAGGGTTATAGGGGAATGCAAACTCCGACCTGCTACTGACAATTTCATAGAAAAACCCAATAACACCTTGGTCGACTTGGGAATCGAACCAAGACTTCTAGCGTAGCAGTCGCGCTTAGAACCACTAGGCCAACGAGGATGTTTTCTAAGTTGGGGATTCGAACCCGAAACTCAGAATACGATACTTAAAACATAAACAGAAAAACCTAATACTTAAGTCTAAACTAGAAATTAATACACAAGACTCAAACGCACATACACCACCCACGGGAATTGAACCCGTAACTCAGGCTAAAACATATCGGATCCGGTAACTGAAGCCAGAAGTCAGAAAAATATATCTGAATTTGTAAACCCAACCCGCAAATTAATAAAAGATCTAAAAATTTAAGTCTTAAGTTTAGCACATGAAACCAAGACTCAAACTGAACACGGAATTTGAACCCGCACAAAGAATGATACATAAGACTAGGAATTGAACCCAGAACTCAAACAAACTATTGTCGAATCCGGGAACTTTGGTTTGTTGTCATCCCCACCCGAATGACAGAATCACTATAAAAACATCGGGATCAGGCACTAGATAATCAAGAGGGTGAATTAGTGGTATTAAAAATGTAAAACATGGCGAGTTCAGGAATTGAACCTGAAACTCAGGGTACCTCGTTAGTCAGGGTATATCGTTTGACGCGATAAAAGTTAAGAATTGTGAAACTCAGACAAACATAAACCAAGCCCGGGAATCGAACCCGTACATGCGTATATGGTATGCCGTACATAAGTTTTGGAGTAATATGAGATATTAAACCAGTGTTTACCAAGTCTAGGAATTGAAGCCTCGACTCGGTACGCATAGTGCGTCATTCTGTGAAACCTATTTAAGCCGGAAATGGGGTCAGGAATAAAATATATCACTCAGAATACAGAACCTCTTTTAGAATACGCGTACTTAAGCCATAGACCTCGAAACTACACAGGCCTACCTAAACACTGAATACAATGCCACGAGATCTGACGCGGCGAGTGCTGCGCGACCAGCACCCGTGCGTCACACCATACGTCAAGGCAGAGCCCTAAAAATGCGCCTCGTACAGTACCTCATAGGTGGTACCGAAATGTGTGCAGAGTAAGTAGAGTATGACTATTTTACATAATATATTCTTTTATCATTGTCATCGCCATATCTCTGGAATCGTGATTCGCAGGGTAAAAGTATTGAGACAATTTTGTAGATAATTGCACGATCTACAGTTTTGTCTGACCGATGTTTGCGATAATATTTGCCATTTATGAAGAAACTGCGAAAAGGTTATTGGCATTTGACCTAGTGTAACAAGTCGGATCAGTGGGGATAACTTTTGATATTTATTTTATAATGGTGTCCTTGAGACCGCCAGCAATTTTTGGCTCTATGCGAATTTATGCAAACTGAAATGTCTATTTTGACTGGACTATATGATATAAATGAACAAAGATAGGGAAATATACACACATCCTTTGACAGTCAAAATCCTGTTAATGAAGCAATAAAATAAAACACTCACCGGGTTATATTTCCCGACCCTTGATCTCCGGCAACTGAAACAACTTGTCCCCTCCCGTCGTCACTATTGTGCTGACTATCCGCTTCCAAATGGACCCTGTGTAAAACAGAATTGTGAGTTAAAACATTCAGCAAACTTAGTCTCGATTCGTAAGAAAAACTATGAAACTTAACACTTACTTTTGGTCAACTTCACAAAGGATCTTGTTTTGATTTTCAGAAGGGCAGAGGAGTCTCACATGCCGGAAGACATATGCGTACAAAGAGAAGCTAGAACTAACTTTAAACAGAAAAGGGAAAATTAGTGAGCTCAACGCAAAGAGCAGACAAAATCTTGTTTGGAAAACACAAATAAGTTTATGTTGAGCGTGGGAATTGAACCCACTATAACCATGATGTGCATCACTGTAACAATTTAGGATTATGAATCGGGAATTGAACCCACAACTCAATATATTGGTATCGAAGTTGATGAATTTCCAGTTCATTGCTATGTAGGTTAGAATGAATCCGAAAAGAAGACAAACTGTACCTAGTGCACACATGCACCAGTGACACAAATACGTACACAAGAAATTAAACCCGGCACTGAGACAGGGAAGGGAATTGAACCCAGAACTCAAACAAATATGCCTAAGTTTGGGAATCGAACCCGCAACACAGAGCACGATGTCTGAAAATAAGTAGAAGAAGCTGTAATTTAAGTCTAGATTAGAAATGGATACCAAGGATCAAAACATACACCCAACACGGGAATTGAACCCGCATCATAATTTCTAGGTTGGGAGTTGAACCCGAACCGAGGACAAGTACTAAAAGTGGTTTTTGCATTCGGTACATAAAATAATGTAAAATAACTATGAATCACTGTCTTCTCGTTGCCCAGTTCCCAATTATTTGGGGTAAGTCCTATGCGTAATTTGCTTCTATTTATCTCTTCTACTCGCCATCCCAACATTCACTTCTTTGTCACTTGATCTTTCACACAATCCATCCATCTCTTATTCGGGCATCTATGATTGTGAAACTCGAAAAAATAACACGAAGACAGAGAATTCAGCCCGAGACTTGGAATTCTGACGGCATCACTGTTTTACAATTATAATTCGGGTATTTGATTCGAAACTCTGGCAAAAAAATGACTGGAAACATTAATCTGCGACTGCATACAAATTTGTACTTGATCAGCTTTTTTTATCAGTTTTTCTGATGCTTTTCACTTCTTTTTGATCCTGTCCCATATTATTTGGGGTCTGGGCAAAATATTATCTCCCGTTTCGACCCTATTATTTGTCATAACAATATTAATTCATCATACAAACGATTTTGATTTATAAATATGAACTCTCACGGCATTTATCCACATTTTCATAAGTGTAAGAATTAACAAATTATACCTGAATTTAAAATTGATCCTAACTTATATAAAAAATAAAGATTGAGCCAGAAACCTTCTGAGACTCAACAAACTAATACCAAGACCAGGAATTGAAACCGAGACTTGGAATTCTGGCGGCATCACTGTTATACAATAATTAACAATTTTGAAACAAAACTCTAACAAAAGTACCTTAGTGAAAAAATATTTCATGTATGAAAAGGGTATAAACCAGCTTGGTGGCAACTGGCTGCCCGGGATAAATGTATGCTTCGTCACTTACCTGAAGTTTCTAATATTACACTTACCTTATAACTTGCTTTATCTTATCTGCCTTCACTTACCTTAATTTATCACGGCCTCGATGCGGCAGATGTCATACAAACACGGATCAACATAGCTAAGGAGAGAAAAGCTTTTCACATTTGAACCCAGCATTTAAACAAATGAATGTGGTTTAAGGTTTCTATTCGACCGAACCGGGGAAAAAGAGGGAGTAATTATTTCTAGTCCGATAATAGTGAAGAATCGGTACTGAAATGCACTGCATAGGAATAACTGGGGAGGGTCAGAGCAGTATATCAAGGAAATGGGCACTCGTTCTCATTTTACAATAGACGTTATGAGAAACTTTAAACCTTTGCACTAAGCACTCGACAGCACTAAGCAGTCAGAAGCACTAAGCACTCGAAAGTTCACCGGAGACAACATGACGGCCGTTTCTCTTAGCGGAAGCGGATAGCGGAAGGCATGAAGCAGTGACTGCTAGAGATGTGACGGAGACTAGTGAGGTTAGCGAGCGCGGTAGCTTGGCGGTTGCTCAATATTGAAAAACGGCGGCGAACTTGATTTAAACGCGTGCGATTGCGGCAGTGTCAATGCATGAAATGAAAATAGCGATTCAATGCAGCGGAGGGGGAAAAAGGGATTTATAACCTTATGAGGCAGTGGGATAAACTTGTATTTGAAACTTTATCGTTGCGCTTACTGCGGCGAGCATATTGCTTTACATTGATTCAAAATATTACCACTTGATTATTAAATACATTTCACTCCAGTGGCAATTAAATACCTATAGTAAAATCGACCGTCATCCACGCCTTAAACCACAGTCACCCATTTGCTGTTAGGGACAAAATGTAAAAACATCCATTTCATATACAAATCATCATAGCATACCTGAAAAAGAAAATAGTATTTTTTGAATTGCTGCAAAAAAAATGGAAACCATACAGTAATGTATTATCTCCGTATTAGAGGCAGATTGAAGTATTAGAAACCTTGATTATACGTTCGTCACCGTGTCATAGTAAAAACTAACTTCCATGTCTTTGTAATCAGAATGTTTTGAATAAATTATTTGATTTCAAATACCCATTTGTTATTATTATGTGTATAGTTATGACACTAAGAACTGCGTATTCTTTCTTTTTTACAAATGTTGTCATTTACCTACGTACTAGAAGATTTAATCTTATAATCATACGTATTATATGCAAAGTAACTCATTCAAAAATATGCCACGCCTGGGAATTGAACCCACGATTACGTACATCAGTGTAAGAATTTGTAAATAATGCCTGTTCGGAATAAATCAGTAACTCTGACAAATAAGTATCAACTTCGGGAATTGAACCCAAGTTGGCAGGACATGACTACGTTCATTTGCATAAATATAATATTTAATTAGTAATTGATTTTGTTACTCAGACAAGCCAAAGCCGGGAATTGAACCCAGGACCCAGGCAAACATATCCAAGTTTGGGAATCTAACCCAAAACACCAAGATACGCTACATATGAATTAAGTAGAAATATTCACAGACGATGCCTCGATTAACTATTGAACTTAGCACTCAAGCAAACATACACTAAGCACGGGAATTGAACCCGCAACTCAGATCAACATATTTTTTTCAGCACGTCATAAGAAATCGGAACTCAAACGAAAATAAACCAAGACCAGGAATTGAACCCGCGACTTGGAACTTCTCTAAATCATACATTCTTTCTAGTTTGGGAATTGAACCCAAACCGTAGACAATTATGAATCAAGCACAACGGTATATTATATTTTTTTACATGTACGAGTCAAATAATGTAAAAGTGCATAATAATCCGAAACTCAAACGTAAACAAGTCCAGGAATTGAACCCGGGACTTGAAATTACAAAAATATCCGAGAGTTTAACCCTAAACTCTGCCAAATAGTCTTTCAATTCATATTAAGATTTTAAACCATATATTATTTCTAGGTTGGGAATTGAACCCGAACCGGTGATAAATATGACCCAAGCACATCGGTATAATATAATTTTTGGACGTTTACGAGCCAAATAATGTGAAAGTGCATAATAATTCTAAACTCTAACGCTAACAAGTCCAGGATTTGAACCCGTGACTTGAAATCCTCGACGGCATTACTGTTATAAAGCTAAATCCGGGATTTTAACCCGAAACTCTGTCTTTCAATTCATATTTAGATTTTAAATCGTGCTAATAATTCTAGGTTGGGAATTGAACCCGAACCGTAGACAAATATGAACCACGCACATCGGTATAACTAACTTTCGGATATGTGCATACAATATAATTAATCACAATCTGAAACTGAAACGAATATTACCGAGTCTAGGGATTGAACCTGGGACTGGTATTCTGACTGTAAAACTATTGCCAAAATTAATCCGGGATTTTAACCCGAAACTCTGCTATATATTGTTTGTCAGTTCATATTAAGACTTAAAATCATATATTTTTTCTAGGTTGGGAATTGAACCCAAACCGTAGAAAAATATGAACCAAGCACTTCTGTATAATATTATAAATTGGTGCCGTTTACGTACAAACTAATTTAAAAGTAACTTTGTCACAAACAGAAACCAATATTATTAAGTCCAGGATTTGAACCTGAATACTGACGGTGAAAATGGTAAAAAAAAGAATCCGGGATTTGAACCCGAAACTCTGCTATATAAAACGATATCTCAATTCATATTGTGATTTTAAAGAATACTCTATTTCTAGGTTGGGAATTGAACCCAAACCGTAGGCAACCATGAACCAAGCACCGTATAATATAATTTTTGACGTTTACGAGCCAAATAATGTAAAAGTGCATATTTATTCTAGTCCAGGAATTGAACCCGCGACTTGAAATTCTAACGGCATCACTGTTACAAAAATATATTCGGGATTTTAACCCGAAAATCAGCCAAATAGTCTTTCAATTCACACATTTTAATCATACATTATTTGTAGGTTGGGAATTGAACCCGAACCGTAGACAATGTTAACTTATCACAACGGTATTATTATAATGTTCTGGCCTTTAAGTACAAAATAATGTAATAAGTACCTATGTCAGAAACTGAAACAGTAAAAAAACCGGGATTTTAACCCGAAACTTTGCCAAATAATTAATTTAGATAGATAAGCTGTGACTAGAAAAATGCTGTAACAAGTAAATTGTTTGCATCAGTATTTCTGATTTAGTTTTATTTTATTCCATTTTTTTTGGGGTCGGCACAAAATTTATTTCCACTCATTTCATTCGTCATCTATTTCCATTCATACTATAACTCTTGCAGAATTTAACGACTCTTTATCCACTTAACAAAGAGGGTAAGGCATAATTTGTTAATTCTTACACTTATGTGACAAGGCACGTCAAATTAATTCTAAGTCGGAAATTAAACCCGAATAATATTCACTCAAGATATTGATCCCGAAACTCAGTACACGACAACTCGCTGTACACCAGTATCACAAAAATTAATAATTCACAAACTTGACAACATTCAATAAGAATTGATTTAAGCAGTCACAGACAAACGTTTGCTTAGTTCGGAAATGGAACCCGCACAGAGCATCATTCATATAAACTACTATAAATCATGTCTCGGTTGGGAATTGAGCCCGAGATTCAGTGCACACAGTGCGTCATTCTATAAAATTCATAAAACGTATCTAATACGTGTAATGGGACCTTCAACTCTACCTACGTAAACATTCAAACTACACAGGCCTACCTAAACACTGACAACAATGCCACGAAGTCTGACGCTGCGAGTGCTGCGCGACCAGCACCCGTGCGTCAGACCGTACGTCAAGGCAGAGCGGTGGTACTTCCTCAGCCGGACCTTTGCTAACAGAGACTAGCCTACACTACTGGTCCTCCCACCTTCAACCTAACTATATTATCCAAACGAAACTGCATTTGATTGTTTGCAAATACAAATTACAGTTTGCATTTGCAACATCTATTTCGAACGTAGACTGAATGTTAAGTAAGGACTGCGTTTCCTTTTGGTTTCACGTGACGCGGGCGATGTGAAAGTATAATCAAGATTCGTTATAAGACGTTTAGACCATTGGTATCCATTTCTACAGAAATATAAATACGTACACTGGGAAATCCCGATGACAGAATGAAATTAAGAAAAAGACACTTACAGGGCTGTTCTTCCTGTTCCCGATTCTCCGTCAACCTACCTTACCGATCTCTTCACACCGTCCTTTTTAGTTCTTGCCATTTTTCCTCCCAGATAAACCCTGGAACCAGTGTACCAGAAATGTCTGTCAAAATATTCGTAACGACTAAAATTTCGTTCGATGTTATAAGGAGTTTCAGTTTCAGTTTTAGTAGTTCTGTGCCATTCCAAAGTTACACATATATTTCTTTTCATCATGGAGCAGTAATAATTCGTGAAGATTAATAGCAGTACCGTTTACTAGAAAATGTATCGGCTTATATTTCAACGCTCTGTCAATTGCTAACATAAAATTAACAAAGAAACTTAAAGCAAAATCAACAAATGTATTCCTAGTCCGGGACCCATGACCCTGTACCCATGACAAATAAATTCAGAGATTGAATCGCAAAACCATCATTAAGTAAGTCCAGGATTTGAACCCGTAGCTTATCTACTATGTACGAAACAGGCAATCAGCCCACAAATCAAATGAATGTAATTCAACTTCCAAATGTAAACTGTAAATCAATGTAAATGTTACACAACAGAAAGGATTATTGCTAGGTAGGGAATCGAACCCACAACTCACATAAATATTACACCAAGTCCGGGAATGAACCCAGTACATCAACATAACAAGAATTTCGAATCGTTAACTTTAGGGTTCAGTATATGATACAAGATACCTGTTATTTAATCATTTATGTACACACAACACAGGAATATTTCGTATTTAAAAATTATGTACAACGGTGCTGCTTATTTCTTCAAGAACGTTATGTTATTTAAATGAGATTAATTCAATCAATCAAAAACAGTACGTACCTTAAATTAAATTTCAGAACACCTTGAAGTGCGCTCCCACTTCCATCAGGTACCATTTCAACAAAGGAAATCAACGCAGTGCCAAATACATTGGCGTGTGTCTGCACTAATTCTCCATAATGTAATATATGCAGGCTCCTTCACAACGCGTCGCCGCCGTCAAGCCCGACCGGAAACAGAAAGGTTTTTCGTGTCATTTTGATGACGGGGATGTAGAAAATCATTAGTTTTTGGGATTTGTACATCCACCTTATTTCGGCATCATTCTACTTTTTAGCCTGAATTTTAAGATACGATCGTGATTTGTTTTGGTCCCACGTGACGCGGGCGATTTGAAAATATAATCAAGATTCGTTATAAGACGTTTAGACCATTGGTATCCATTTCTACAGAAATATAAATACGTACACTGGGAAATCCTGATGACAGAAAGAAATTAAGAAAAAGACACTTACAGGGCTGTTCTTCCTGTTCCCGATTCTCCGTCAACCTACCTTACCGATCCCTTCACACCGTCCTTTTTTGTTTGTACTATTTTTCCTCCCAGATAAACCCTGGAACCAGTGTACCAGAAATGTCTGTCAAAATATTCGTAACGACTAAAATTTCGTTCGATGTTATGAGGAGTTTCAGTTTCAGTTTTAGTAGTTCTGTGCCATTCCAAAGTTACACATATATTTCTTTTCATCATGAAGCAGTAATAATTCGTGAAGATTAATAGCAGTACCGTTTACTAGAAAATGTATCGGCTTATATTTCAACGCTCTGTCAATTGCTAACATAAAATTAACAAAGAAACTTAAAGCAAAATCAACAAATGTATTCCTAGTCCGGGACCCATGACCCTGTACCCATGACAAATAAATTCAGAGATTGAATCGCAAAACCATCATTAAGTAAGTCCAGGATTTGAACCCGTAGCTTATCTACTATGTACGAAACAGGCAATCAGCTCACAAATCAAATGAATGTAATTCAATTTCCAAATGTAAACTGTAAATCAATGTAAATGTTACACAACAGAAAGGATTATTGCTAGGTAGGGCATCGAACCCACAACTCACATAAATATTACACCAAGACCGGGAATGAACCCAGCACATCAACATAACAAAAATTTCGAATCGTTTACTTTAGGGTTCAGTATATGATACAAGATAGATAATATGATACCTGTTACGTATTCGCCGACCAAGTTGTTAAAAGTTATTAATTTTATTTAATCATTTATGTACACACAACACAGGAATATTTCGTATTTAAAAATTATGTACAACGGTGCTGCTTATTTCTTCAAGAAAGTTATGTTATTTAAATGAGATTAATTCAATCAATCAAAAACAGTACGTACCTTAAATTAAATTTCAGAACACCTTGAAGTGCGCTCCCACTTCCATCAGGTACCATTTCAACAAAGGAAATCAACGCAGTGCCAAATACATTGGCGTGTGTCTGCACTAATTCTCCATAATGTTACATATGCAAGCTCCTTCACAACGCGTCGCCGCCGTCAAGCCCGACCGGAAACAGAAAGGTTTTTCGTGTCATTTTGATGACGGGGATGTAGAAAATCATTAGTTTTTGGGATTTGTACATCCACCTTATTTCGGCATCATTCTACTTTTAGCCTGAATTTTAAGATACGATCGTGATTTGTTTTGGTCCCACGTGACGCGGGCGATGTGAAAGTATAATCAGGATTCGTTATAAGACGTTTAGACAATTGGTATCTAGACACACGGCAGTGTGTCCGCCAAGTTCGAGCAAAAAAAAAGAGACGCACCGCCGTGGGTTATATTACACGAACCATTTCGGGCCAATTTCGACCACCCTATAACTCAAAACATATTTTAGCTACGCGTATGAAATTTCGAGTGTCTGTTGAAATCCTCTTAATAGTGTAGAATACAAAATTTCATTATTCTACCTATAGCAATTCTTGAGATATGGACGTCAGAAAATCGCTATTTTTACTATACACTCACTGACTCATCAAAAACCTAAACCACTTCCAATGGTCGTACTGACTTGAAATTTGGTATGGAGATAGGTGTTAAGGTCAAAGTAAAGAGAAAAATCTGAAAACGGCCAAGTGTGAGTCGGTTTTCAAAATAGCGAAGGTATAACTTTGTTCTACTATGAAGTCATAATGAACTTAATGGGTCTATCTTCCAATGGTCGTATCGACCTGAAATTTGGCTCGAAGGTTTGTTTTTAGGTCGAAATAAAGTAGAAACCTGAAAACGGCCAAGTGTGAGTCAGTTTCGAAAACAACGAATGTGTAATTTTGTTCTACTATAAGTATGTATGGAGTGGAAAAGAGATAAGACTTATTTAAATTTAGATACATACCAATTCAAGACGATACATGTTTGTCGTAAAGACAAGAACAATAAATTGTTCACCACTCTGTGTGTGTCTGTTGCGGGAACCGAACCCGCGATTTACGAAGTGCAAAGTAGGTCACTAGGTACACTAGGTGCGCTAATTCAGTCAAACATCAATGAAAAGACCATGTTTTTCTCGCATAGTCTAAATAATTTCTAATTGTACAACTAATAAAATCGCAGATTCAAGAATATGGCAACCATTTATACACTAAGATGGAATTATATATACTACTGCCCATCTCACCCTCCGATACGCCACGGGATGAGATGGGATGGTACACTTCTAGCGCTACATAATAGGCCACCAATTATAATACCTACTGGTAGGTAGGTATTACCAAGTTATAAATTATCTATGTAGGTAGCGTACTTACAAACAGAATAAAGTACGTTATTGATGTATGTAATTATATGTAAGTAGGTACATAAAGCAAAATTGATAAAAAAATAATAAAGAGCCTACAACTAACAAAAATAAATGAAATCCCATCAAAAACATAAATGTAAAAGGCTGCCAAGTTCGATACTATGGCAATACTTCGCCTATAAAAGAAGTGAGATCTAAATAAGTACCAAGTTCCATAAAAATACCTCAAATCATAAATAGTTATAAGAATGCACACTTGATTTCCAGCAGTTTTTAAGGTAAATTTTGAATAAGTATCATGTTACAAAGAAATACCTAAAATTATAATAGTCAGAGAAACGCACACCGGTTTTTTAGCAGTTTCTTGATACCATTTATTATTTTCAGTACTTTTTAATGATGTAACTTGGCAAGTTTTAATAGAAAATTATATACTTGACACATTGCAGTCAGAAGGTGTCGATTCATTGCATTGAAAAAGTGTGTGATGTGTGAAAACTTGGATGTAGAAAATCATTAGTTTTTGGGATTTGTACATCCACCTTATTTCGGCATCATTCTACTTTTAGCCTGAATTTTAAGATACGATCGTGATTTGTTTTGGTCCCACGTGACGCGGGCGATGTGAAAGTATAATCAAGATTCGTTATAAGACGTTTAGACAATTGGTATCCATTTCTACAAAAATATAAATACATACACACTAATGCGGGAAAATCCTGATGACAATGAAATTAAGTGAAAGACAAAAGACACTTACAAGGTTGTTCCTCTTGTTCCCGATACTCCGCCAACCTACCTTACCGATCCCCTCACACCGTCCTTTTTAGTTCTTGCCATTTTGCCTCTCAGATAAACCCTGGAACCAGTGTACCAGAAATGTCTGTCAAAATATTCGTAACGACTAAAATTTCGTTCGATGTTATGAGGAGTTTCAGTTTCAGTTTTAGTAGTTCTGTGCCATTCCAAAGTTACACATATATTTCTTTTCATCATGGAGCAGTAATAATTACTGAAGATTAATAGCAGTACCGTTTACTAGAAAATGTATCGGCTTATATTTCAACGCTCTGTCAATCGCTAACATAAAATTAACAAAGAAACTTAAAGCAAAATCAACAAATGTATTCCTAGTCCGGGATCCATGTACCCATGACAAATAAATTCAGAGATTGAATCGCAAAACCATCATAAAGTAAGTCCAGGATTGAGATGACAGAAAGGATTATTGCTAGGTAGGGAATCGAACCCACAACTCACATAAATATTACACCTAGTCCGGGAATGAACCCAGCACATCAACATAACAAGAATTTCGAATCGTTAACTTTAGGGTTCAGTATATGATACAAGATACCTGTTATTTAATCATTTATGTACACACAACACAGGAATATTTTGTATTTAAAAATTATGTACAACGGTGCTGCTTATTTCTTCAAGAAAGTTATGTTATTTAAATGAGATTAATTCAATCAATCAAAAACAGTACGTACCTTAAATTAAATTTCAGAACACCTCGAAGTGCGCTCCCACTTCCATCAGGTACCATTTCAACAAAGGAAATCAACGCAGTGCCAAATACAGTGGCGTGTGTCTGCGCTAATTCTCCATAATGTTATATATGCAGGCTCCTTCACAACGCGTCGCCGCCGTCAAGCCCGACCGGAAACAGAAAGGTTTTTCGTGTCATTTTGATGACGGGGATGTAGAAAATCATTAGTTTTTGGGATTTGTACATCCACCTTATTTCGGCATCATTCTACTTTTAGCCTGAATTTTAAGATACGATCGTGATTTGTTGTGGTCCCACGTGACGCGGGCGATGTGAAAGTAAAATCAAGTATCGTTATAAGACGTTTAGGCAATTGGTATCCATTTCTACTATAAAAACTTTTTAACAAAAAAAAAAAAACCGCCGAAAACACTGAAAAGCAAAAAATAAGAAACCCTTTTTTTATTTAATCTTAATAACTAAGTTCTTAAACGAATGTGAGTATACCTAAGTAATTTCGAGTCGGCGCCAAACAGGCAAAATAATTAATTACAATATATAGGTACTTATTTTTTTTTGAAATTTTAATGTTCGTCGCTGGAGATTTCATTGCATTGTTAAGTTGATTCGAATTTATTTAATTTCTTGTATTTGCTTTCCACAATGGTATTAGTACGTGGGAAGTAAAGAATATATAGTACCTACATCGTGTTTTTGATTTGGTTGCTTCTTTAAATTTAAGGTAATTTTGTGATATTTGTTCATTGATAGTTTGGCGCCGCCTCAAAATTATTTAGGTATACTCACATTCGTTTAAGAACTTAGTTATTAAGATTAAATAAAAAAAGGGTTTCTTATTTTTTGCTTTTCAGTGTTTTCGGCGGTTTTTTTTTTTTGTTAAAAAGTTTTTATTTTATATTTTTTTGTGGCTATAATATACTAATTACTACATGCTGAATTTTAAAATAGCTAACTACCTTATTTTAGTATTCAAATCTGTGAGTGAACAATAAACCACCCCTATTTTCCCACCCTTCGGGTTAGATTGTATGGGAACAGCTTCTAGGTATCTAATAAAAAAATAATTATCAAAATCGGACTATTCTGTAATAAGTTACGCGTTGTCATATATTACAATCAGTTAGTGAACAATCAATATATCCCTGTTTTTCTACCCTTAGGATCGGAATATTTATTCCAAATTTGTATGGGACCAACTTCTAGGTATAGCCTACTGAATAAAAAAAGAATTATCAAAATCGAACTATTCTGTAAAAAGTTACGCGTGGTAATGCATTACGATCAGTGCGTGAACAATCAATTAACCCCTGTTTTCCCACCCTTAGGGTAGGAATTCTTATTCCAAATTTATATGGGACCAACTTTGGAGTATACCCTTTCCAATAGAAAAAGAATTATCAAAATCGGACAATTCAGTAAAAAGTTCTGCGTGATCATACATAAAAAAAAAAAAAATATACGCGTCGAATTGAGAACCTCCTCTGTTTTCGTCGGTTAAAAATATAAATACATACACACTAATGCGGGAAAATCCTGATGACAATGAAATTAAGTGAAAGACAAAAGACACTTACAAGGTTGTTCCTCTTGTTCCCGATACTCCGCCAACCTACCTTACCGATCCCCTCACACCGTCCTTTTTAGTTCTTGCCATTTTGCCTCTCAGATAAACCCTGGAACCAGTGTACCAGAAATGTCTGTCAAAATATTCGTAACGACTAAAAGAACAATGGCAGAATTTGGTCTGGACTTTTTTTGGCGTCCATAGATTTCATAAATATCAATCAAATTTAATTAATTTTCTACGATTTTTCAATTATTCACTTCTTCTTGTAAAAGCCGGAGTTATTTTTATGTTTTTAAAAGCTCATAAAATGATGTTCGAATTAGGTTACCTACATTCGACATTTTACCATTAAAATAGTGGTGTGACGCTGTATAATCAAACGAATGATCGATATAATCGACCGATCGATCGACCCGTGTAAAGTTCGTTTTGTTTTTAACATAATATTAGAATTATCTATTCTTTCGTCTTTAATCAATGATATGTTTGAAGAAATGCTCCTACTTTTAAATCCAATTAATAATGGATCAAAATATCAGAGGATCGTTTCAGTGTCGTATCGATTCTCAAGAAAAACGAATCCAAAAGTGCAGCACTACTTTTGTTTTGGCAATGTTATCTGTGGTTGTCTGTCAAGTGAATTATATTTTTCTATGCTACAAAATCCTTCCGTGTTTACTATGTCGGTTGTGTTTTATGATTATATTTGGCTTTCTATTTATTTTTGCCCTACCTGGACTGTTTATGGACTGATTGATACTGCCTTGTGTGACTAGTGCGTGCCCTTAGGACTACGATATTGCTTTTGCGTGAGCATAAGCTAATCTTACTTTGCTTCGATTGTGCCTATATAGTGAATTGGATTTTTGTTGTAAACCCATAACAATAACTATGGAAGATTACGATAGAGATCATCGTCGCACGCGCATTTTATGTGTAATGATGATAATGAGATGAAGAATGAAATAAATAATTATTTTAAACAAAATATGTTTTTTATTTGCCCTAACATAGTTCTATTGTTTACGCGGCAAGTGCATTTTTTTAATACGCGCTCAGCTTTCTTAAACATTCAATAATTGAGTACTATAGTAATATTATAGAACGGGGATTAGCGCGTACATGCGTAAATACCTTAAGGGCTTGACGTTTCGTTCTATAATATGCAGCGCGATAGTTTAAAAGTTTAAATTGAGTACTACTCTACATCGAGTGTTAGAATTTATTTAGGTTTTTCCCATTTATCCGTAAATACTCTTTTTCTCACTTAGACCACACCACATTATCATTTCTTAAGGACATAATTTCGATCTGCGTTATGTTTTATAGATATAGCTAGTTGACATTGACGTTAATTCATAACCTAAATAATAAAATTCTAACACCGAAATCTTTTTTTTCCGGCTTTCCCAAATGAAAATAGTCTCATTTATAGATTCTAGAACTAACGCCAAATCTTTTAACATATTTTTCATTAAGGGACGCTTCAATTTGATCCCAGACAATTCTTAGTATGGAGACCTGCCATTGTCCTTTCGTTCGATGTTATGAGGAGTTTCAGTTTCAGTTTTAGTAGTTCTGTGCCATTCCAAAGTTACACATATATTTCTTTTCATCATGAAGCAGTAATAATTGGTGAAGATTAATAGCAGTACCGTTTACTAGAAAATGTATCGGCTTATATTGCAACGCTCTGTCAATTGCTAACATAAAATTAACAAAGAAACTTAAAGCAAAATCAACAAATGTATTCCCAGTCCGGGACCCATGACCCTGTACCCATGAAAAATAAATTCAGAGATTGAATCGCAAGACCATCATAAAGTAAGTCCAGGATTGGGATAACAGAAAGGATTATTGCTAGGTAGGGAATCGAACCCACAACTCACATAAATATTACACCTAGTCCGGGAATGAACCCAGCACATCAACATAACAAGAATTTCGAATAGTTAACTTTAGGGTTGAGTATATGATACAAGATACCTGTTATTTAATCATTTATGTAGACACAACACAGGAATATTTTGTATTTAAAAATTATGTACAACGGTGCTGCTTATTTCTTCAAGAAAGTTATGTTATTTAAATGAGATTAATTCAATCAATCAAAAACAGTACGTACCTTAAATTAAATTTCAGAACACCTTGAAGTGCGCTCCCACTTCCATCAGGTACCATTTCAACAAAGGAAATCAACGAAGTGCCAAATACAGTGGCGTGTGTCTGCGCTAGTTCTCCATAATGTTACATATGCAGGCTCCTTCACAACGCGTCGCCGCCGTCAAGCCCGACCGGAAACAGAAAGGTTTTTCGTGTCATTTGATGACGGGGATGTAGAAAATCATTAGTTTTTGGGATTTGTACATCTGTCGCAGACAAATAGTATAATATGGCATTTTACATACGGCGTCGTCAGTTTAAAAACGTTTGCGGTTATGTAATATGCCGAATGCAAAATGTCAAATCATTCAATCGTCATAATGCGACGTTAGTGTTATTTTGGGGTGACTATGCTCATTAAAATCTCGAGACAAATTTTAAATTACATACGTCGTCGCTCGCTTCGCTCGCTCTGTTGCAAGGTCACAATATCTAACCTAACCTAACCTATTGATCTCTGTCACAAAGTCGAACCTAATTAAGCAATAGATTTCTGGGCCTATGAATATCTGAATATTCGATCAAATACATGTTTTTTTGACCAAAAATACTCTGCAGGAGTCCTTCAACACCCAGAGTCTATGGATACCTTAGCATTTTTGACGTGCCGGATAACCTCAAAAACTAAATATTTCAATTTGCCTTGGCATTATGTATATGGTGTTTAAATTTTCGATGAAATGTTGAGGCACATTATAAAGTGACACGGCAATCTACATTTTGCCTTCGGCATATTACATAACCGCAAACGTTTTTAAATTGACGAAACCGTATGTAAAATGCCAAATAATACTATTTGTCTGCGACACATCCACCATATTTCGGCATCATTCTACTTTTAGCCTGAATTTTAAGATACGATCGACGATTTGGTACCACGTGACGCGGGCGATGTGAAAGTATAATCAAGATTCGTTATAAGACGTTTAGACCATTGGTATCCATTTCTACAGAAATATAAATACGTACACTGGGAAATCCCGATGACAGAATGAAATTAAGAAAAAGACACTTACAGGGCTGTTCTTCCTGTTCCCGATTCTCCGTCAACCTACCTTACCGATCTCTTCACACCGTCCTTTTTAGTTCTTGCCATTTTTCCTCCCAGATAAACCCTGGAACCAGTGTACCAGAAATGTCTGTCAAAATATTCGTAACGACTAAAATTTCGTTCGATGTTATAAGGAGTTTCAGTTTCAGTTTTAGTAGTTCTGTGCCATTCCAAAGTTACACATATATTTCTTTTCATCATGAAGCAGTAATAATTCGTGAAGATTAATAGCAGTACCGTTTACTAGAAAATGTATCGGCTTATATTTCAACGCTGTCAATTGCTAACATAAAATTAACACAGAAACTTAAAGGAAAATCAACAAATGTATTCCTAGTCCGGGACCCATGTACCCATGGCAAATAAATTCAGAGATTGAATCGCAAAACCATCATTAAGTAAGTACGGGATTTGAACCCGTAGCTTATTTACTATAATATACCAGGCAATCAGCCCACAAATATGTACAAAGGTGCTGCTTATTTCTTCAAGAAAGTTATGTTATTTAAATGAGATTAATTCAATCAATCAAAAACAGTACGTACCTTAAATTAAATTTCAGAACACCTTGAAGTGCGCTCCCACTTCCATCAGGTACCATTTCAACAAAGGAAATCAACGCAGTGCCAAATACATTGGCGTGTGTCTGCGCTAGTTCTCCATAATGTTACATATGCAGGATCCTTCACAACGCGTCGCCGCCGTCAAGCCCGACCGGAAACAGAAAGGTTTTTCGTGTCATTTGATGACGGGGATGTAGAAAATCATTAGTTTTTGGGATTTGTACATCTGTCGCAGACAAATAGTATAATATGGCATTTTACATACGGCGTCGTCAGTTTAAAAACGTTTGCGGTTATGTAATATGCCGAATGCAAAATGTCAAATCATTCAATCGTCATAATGCGACGTTAGTGTTATTTTGGGGTGACTATGCTCATTAAAATCTCGAGACAAATTTTAAATTACATACGTCGTCGCTCGCTTCGCTCGCTCTGTTGCAAGGTCACAATATCTAACCTAACCTAACCTATTGATCTCTGTCACAAAGTCGAACCTAATTAAGCAATAGATTTCTGGGCCTATGAATATCTGAATATTCGATCAAATACATGTTTTTTTGACCAAAAATACTCTGCAGGAGTCCTTCAACACCCAGAGTCTATGGATACCTTAGCATTTTTGACGTGCCGGATAACCTCAAAAACTAAATATTTCAATTTGCCTTGGCATTATGTATATGGTGTTTAAATTTTCGATGAAATGTTGAGGCACATTATAAAGTGACACGGCAATCTACATTTTGCCTTCGGCATATTACATAACCGCAAACGTTTTTAAATTGACGAAACCGTATGTAAAATGCCAAATAATACTATTTGTCTGCGACACATCCACCATATTTCGGCATCATTCTACTTTTAGCCTGAATTTTAAGATACGATCGACGATTTGGTCCCACGTGACGCGGGCGATGTGAAAGTATAATCAAGATTCGTTATAAGACGTTTAGACCATTGGTATCCATTTCTACAGAAATATAAATACGTACACTGGGAAATCCCGATGACAGAATGAAATTAAGAAAAAGACACTTACAGGGCTGTTCTTCCTGTTCCCGATTCTCCGTCAACCTACCTTACCGATCTCTTCACACCGTCCTTTTTAGTTCTTGCCATTTTTCCTCCCAGATAAACCCTGGAACCAGTGTACCAGAAATGTCTGTCAAAATATTCGTAACGACTAAAATTTCGTTCGATGTTATAAGGAGTTTCAGTTTCAGTTTTAGTAGTTCTGTGCCATTCCAAAGTTACACATATATTTCTTTTCATCATGAAGCAGTAATAATTCGTGAAGATTAATAGCAGTACCGTTTACTAGAAAATGTATCGGCTTATATTTCAACGCTCTGTCAATTGCTAACATAAAATTAACACAGAAACTTAAAGGAAAATCAACAAATGTATTCCTAGTCCGGGACCCATGTACCCATGGCAAATAAATTCAGAGATTGAATCGCAAAACCATCATTAAGTAAGTACGGGATTTGAACCCGTAGCTTATTTACTATAATATACCAGGCAATCAGCCCACAAATATGTACAAAGGTGCTGCTTATTTCTTCAAGAAAGTTATGTTATTTAAATGAGATTAATTCAATCAATCAAAAACAGTACGTACCTTAAATTAAATTTCAGAACACCTCGAAGTGCGCTCCCACTTCCATCAGGTACCATTTCAACAAAGGAAATCAACGCAGTGCCAAATACAGTGGCGTGTGTCTGCGCTAGTTCTCCATAATGTTACATATGCAGGCTCCTTCACAACGCGTCGCCGCCGTCAAGCCCGACCGGAAACAGAAAGGTTTTTCGTGTCATTTGATGACGGGGATGTAGAAAATCATTAGTTTTTGGGATTTGTACATCTGTCGCAGACAAATAGTATAATATGGCATTTTACATACGGCGTCGTCAGTTTAAAAACGTTTGCGGTTATGTAATATGCCGAATGCAAAATGTCAAATCATTCAATCGTCATAATGCGACGTTAGTGTTATTTTGGGGTGACTATGCTCATTAAAATCTCGAGACAAATTTTAAATTACATACGTCGTCGCTCGCTTCGCTCGCTCTGTTGCAAGGTCACAATATCTAACCTAACCTAACCTATTGATCTCTGTCACAAAGTCGAACCTAATTAAGCAATAGATTTCTGGGCCTATGAATATCTGAATATTCGATCAAATACATGTTTTTTTGACCAAAAATACTCTGCAGGAGTCCTTCAACACCCAGAGTCTATGGATACCTTAGCATTTTTGACGTGCCGGATAACCTCAAAAACTAAATATTTCAATTTGCCTTGGCATTATGTATATGGTGTTTAAATTTTCGATGAAATGTTGAGGCACATTATAAAGTGACACGGCAATCTACATTTTGCCTTCGGCATATTACATAACCGCAAACGTTTTTAAATTGACGAAACCGTATGTAAAATGCCAAATAATACTATTTGTCTGCGACACATCCACCATATTTCGGCATCATTCTACTTTTAGCCTGAATTTTAAGATACGATCGACGATTTGGTCCCACGTGACGCGGGCGATGTGAAAGTATAATCAAGATTCGTTATAAGACGTTTAGACCATTGGTATCCATTTCTACAGAAATATAAATACGTACACTGGGAAATCCCGATGACAGAATGAAATTAAGAAAAAGACACTTACAGGGCTGTTCTTCCTGTTCCCGATTCTCCGTCAACCTACCTTACCGATCTCTTCACAACGTCCTTTTTAGTTCTTGCCATTTTTCCTCCCAGATAAACCCTGGAACCAGTGTACCAGAAATGTCTGTCAAAATATTCGTAACGACTAAAATTTCGTTCGATGTTATGAGGAGTTTCAGTTTCAGTTTTAGTAGTTCTGTGCCATTCCAAAGTTACACATATATTTCTTTTCATCATGAAGCAGTAATAATTCGTGAAGATTAATAGCAGTACCGTTTACTAGAAAATGTATCGGCTTATATTTCAACGCTCTGTCAATTGCTAACATAAAATTAACACAGAAACTTAAAGGAAAATCAACAAATGTATTCCTAGTCCGGGACCCATGTACCCATGACAAATAAATTCAGAGATTGAATCGCAAAACCATCATTAAGTAAGTACGGGATTTGAACCCGTAGCTTATTTATATAATATACCAGGCAATCAGCCCACAAATATGTACAAAGGTGCTGCTTATTTCTTCAAGAAAGTTATGTTATTTAAATGAGATTTATTCAATCAATCAAAAACAGTACGTACCTTAAATTAAATTTCAGAACACCTCGAAGTGCGCTCCCACTTCCATCAGGTACCATTTCAACAAAGGAAATCAACGCAGTGCCAAATACAGTGGCGTGTGTCTGCGCTAATTCTCCATAATGTTATGTATGCAGGCTCCTTCACAACGCGTCGCCGCCGTCAAGCCCGACCGGAAACAGAAAGGTTTTTCGTGTCATTTTGATGACGGGGATGTAGAAAATCATTAGTTTTTGGGATTTGTACATCCACCTTATTTCGGCATCATTCTACTTTTAGCCTGAATTTTAAGATACGATCGTGATTTGTTTTGGTCCCACGTGACGCGGGCGATGTGAAAGTATAATCAAGATTCGTTATAAGACGTTTAGACAATTGGTATCCATTTCTACTAAAATATAAATACATACACACTAATGCGGGAAAATCCTGATGACAATGAAATTAAGTGTAAGACAAAAGACACTTACAAGGTTGTTCCTCTTGTTCCCGATACTCCGCCAACCTACCTTACCGATCCCCTCACACCGTCCTTTTTAGTTCTTGCCATTTTGCCTCTCAGATAAACCCTGGAACCAGTGTACCAGAAATGTCTGTCAAAATATTCGTAACGACTAAAATTTCGTTCGATGTTATGAGGAGTTTCAGTTTCAGTTTTAGTAGTTCTGTGCCATTCCAAAGTTACACATATATTTCTTTTCATCATGAAGCAGTAATAATTCGTGAAGATTAATAGCAGTACCGTTTACTAGAAAATGTATCGGCTTATATTGCAACGCTCTGTCAATTGCTAACATAAAATTAACAAAGAAACTTAAAGCAAAATCAACAAATGTATTCCCAGTCCGGGACCCATGACCCTGTACCCATGAAAAATAAATTCAGAGATTGAATCGCAAGACCATCATAAAGTAAGTCCAGGATTGGGATAACAGAAAGGATTATTGCTAGGTAGGGAATCGAACCCACAACTCACATAAATATTACACCTAGTCCGGGAATGAACCCAGCACATCAACATAACAAGAATTTCGAATAGTTAACTTTAGGGTTGAGTATATGATACAAGATACCTGTTATTTAATCATTTATGTACACACAACACAGGAATATTTTGTATTTAAAAATTATTTACAACGGTGCTGCTTATTTCTTCAAGAAAGTTATGTTATTTAAATGAGATTAATTCAATCAATCAAAAACAGTACGTACCTTAAATTAAATTTCAGAACACCTTGAAGTGCGCTCCCACTTCCATCAGGTACCATTTCAACAAAGGAAATCAACGAAGTGCCAAATACAGTGGCGTGTGTCTGCGCTAGTTCTCCATAATGTTACATATGCAGGCTCCTTCACAACGCGTCGCCGCCGTCAAGCCCGACCGGAAACAGAAAGGTTTTTCGTGTCATTTGATGACGGGGATGTAGAAAATCATTAGTTTTTGGGATTTGTACATCTGTCGCAGACAAATAGTATAATATGGCATTTTACATACGGCGTCGTCAGTTTAAAAACGTTTGCGGTTATGTAATATGCCGAATGCAAAATGTCAAATCATTCAATCGTCATAATGCGACGTTAGTGTTATTTTGGGGTGACTATGCTCATTAAAATCTCGAGACAAATTTTAAATTACATACGTCGTCGCTCGCTTCGCTCGCTCTGTTGCAAGGTCACAATATCTAACCTAACCTAACCTATTGATCTCTGTCACAAAGTCGAACCTAATTAAGCAATAGATTTCTGGGCCTATGAATATCTGAATATTCGATCAAATACATGTTTTTTTGACCAAAAATACTCTGCAGGAGTCCTTCAACACCCAGAGTCTATGGATACCTTAGCATTTTTGACGTGCCGGATAACCTCAAAAACTAAATATTTCAATTTGCCTTGGCATTATGTATATGGTGTTTAAATTTTCGATGAAATGTTGAGGCACATTATAAAGTGACACGGCAATCTACATTTTGCCTTCGGCATATTACATAACCGCAAACGTTTTTAAATTGACGAAACCGTATGTAAAATGCCAAATAATACTATTTGTCTGCGACACATCCACCATATTTCGGCATCATTCTACTTTTAGCCTGAATTTTAAGATACGATCGACGATTTGGTACCACGTGACGCGGGCGATGTGAAAGTATAATCAAGATTCGTTATAAGACGTTTAGACCATTGGTATCCATTTCTACAGAAATATAAATACGTACACTGGGAAATTCCGATGACAGAATGAAATTAAGAAAAAGACACTTACAGGGCTGTTCTTCCTGTTCCCGATTCTCCGTCAACCTACCTTACCGATCTCTTCACACCGTCCTTTTTAGTTCTTGCCATTTTTCCTCCCAGATAAACCCTGGAACCAGTGTACCAGAAATGTCTGTCAAAATATTCGTAACGACTAAAATTTCGTTCGATGTTATAAGGAGTTTCAGTTTCAGTTTTAGTAGTTCTGTGCCATTCCAAAGTTACACATATATTTCTTTTCATCATGAAGCAGTAATAATTCGTGAAGATTAATAGCAGTACCGTTTACTAGAAAATGTATCGGCTTATATTTCAACGCTCTGTCAATTGCTAACATAAAATTAACACAGAAACTTAAAGGAAAATCAACAAATGTATTCCTAGTCCGGGACCCATGTACCCATGGCAAATAAATTCAGAGATTGAATCGCAAAACCATCATTAAGTAAGTACGGGATTTGAACCCGTAGCTTATTTACTATAATATACCAGGCAATCAGCCCACAAATATGTACAAAGGTGCTGCTTATTTCTTCAAGAAAGTTATGTTATTTAAATGAGATTAATTCAATCAATCAAAAACAGTACGTACCTTAAATTAAATTTCAGAACACCTCGAAGTGCGCTCCCACTTCCATCAGGTACCATTTCAACAAAGGAAATCAACGCAGTGCCAAATACAGTGGCGTGTGTCTGCGCTAGTTCTCCATAATGTTACATATGCAGGCTCCTTCACAACGCGTCGCCGCCGTCAAGCCCGACCGGAAACAGAAAGGTTTTTCGTGTCATTTGATGACGGGGATGTAGAAAATCATTAGTTTTTGGGATTTGTACATCTGTCGCAGACAAATAGTATAATATGGCATTTTACATACGGCGTCGTCAGTTTAAAAACGTTTGCGGTTATGTAATATGCCGAATGCAAAATGTCAAATCATTCAATCGTCATAATGCGACGTTAGTGTTATTTTGGGGTGACTATGCTCATTAAAATCTCGAGACAAATTTTAAATTACATACGTCGTCGCTCGCTTCGCTCGCTCTGTTGCAAGGTCACAATATCTAACCTAACCTAACCTATTGATCTCTGTCACAAAGTCGAACCTAATTAAGCAATAGATTTCTGGGCCTATGAATATCTGAATATTCGATCAAATACATGTTTTTTTGACCAAAAATACTCTGCAGGAGTCCTTCAACACCCAGAGTCTATGGATACCTTAGCATTTTTGACGTGCCGGATAACCTCAAAAACTAAATATTTCAATTTGCCTTGGCATTATGTATATGGTGTTTAAATTTTCGATGAAATGTTGAGGCACATTATAAAGTGACACGGCAATCTACATTTTGCCTTCGGCATATTACATAACCGCAAACGTTTTTAAATTGACGAAACCGTATGTAAAATGCCAAATAATACTATTTGTCTGCGACACATCCACCATATTTCGGCATCATTCTACTTTTAGCCTGAATTTTAAGATACGATCGACGATTTGGTACCACGTGACGCGGGCGATGTGAAAGTATAATCAAGATTCGTTATAAGACGTTTAGACCATTGGTATCCATTTCTACAGAAATATAAATACGTACACTGGGAAATCCCGATGACAGAATGAAATTAAGAAAAAGACACTTACAGGGCTGTTCTTCCTGTTCCCGATTCTCCGTCAACCTACCTTACCGATCTCTTCACACCGTCCTTTTTAGTTCTTGCCATTTTTCCTCCCAGATAAACCCTGGAACCAGTGTACCAGAAATGTCTGTCAAAATATTCGTAACGACTAAAATTTCGTTCGATGTTATGAGGAGTTTCAGTTTCAGTTTTAGTAGTTCTGTGCCATTCCAAAGTTACACATATATTTCTTTTCATCATGAAGCAGTAATAATTCGTGAAGATTAATAGCAGTACCGTTTACTAGAAAATGTATCGGCTTATATTGCAACGCTCTGTCAATTGCTAACATAAAATTAACACAGAAACTTAAAGGAAAATCAACAAATGTATTCCTAGTCCGGGACCCATGTACCCATGACAAATAAATTCAGAGATTGAATCGCAAAACCATCATTAAGTAAGTACGGGATTTGAACCCGTAGCTTATTTACTATAATATACCAGGCAATCAGCCCACAAATATGTACAAAGGTGCTGCTTATTTCTTCAAGAAAGTTATGTTATTTAAATGAGATTTATTCAATCAATCAGAAACAGTACGTACCTCAAATTAAATTTCAGAACACCTTGAAGTGCGCTCCCACTTCCATCAGGTACCATTTCAACAAAGGAAATCAACGCAGTGCCAAATACAGTGGCGTGTGTCTGCGCTAATTCTCCATAATGTTATGTATGCAGGCTCCTTCACAACGCGTCGCCGCCGTCAAGCCCGACCGGAAACAGAAAGGTTTTTCGTGTCATTTTGATGACGGGGATGTAGAAAATCATTAGTTTTTGGGATTTGTACATCCACCTTATTTCGGCATCATTCTACTTTTAGCCTGAATTTTAAGATACGATCGTGATTTGTTTTGGTCCCACGTGACGCGGGCGATGTGAAAGTATAATCAAGATTCGTTATAAGACGTTTAGACAATTGGTATCCATTTCTACAAAAATATAAATACATACACACTAATGCGGGAAAATCCTGATGACAATGAAATTAAGTGAAAGACAAAAGACACTTACAAGGTTGTTCCTCTTGTTCCCGATACTCCGCCAACCTACCTTACCGATCCCCTCACACCGTCCTTTTTAGTTCTTGCCATTTTGCCTCTCAGATAAACCCTGAAACCAGTGTACCAGAAATGTCTGTCAAAATATTCGTAACGACTAAAATTTCGTTAGATGTTATGAGGAGTTTCAGTTTCAGTTTTAGTAGTTCTGTGCCATTCCAAAGTTACACATATATTTCTTTTCATCATGAAGCAGTAATAATTCGTGAAGATTAATAGCAGTACCGTTTACTAGAAAATTTATCGGCTTATATTGCAACGCTCTGTCAATTGCTAACATAAAATTAACAAAGAAACTTAAAGCAAAATCAACAAATGTATTCCTAGTCCGGGACCCATGACCCTGTACCCATGAAAAATAAATTCAGAGATTGAATCGCAAGACATCATAAAGTAAGTCCAGGATTGGGATAACAGAAAGGATTATTGCTAGGTAGGGAATCGAACCCACAACTCACATAAATATTACACCAAGACCGGGAATGAACCCAGCACATCAACATAACAAGAATTTCGAATAGTTAACTTTAGGGTTGAGTATATGATACAAGATACCTGTTATTTAATCATTTATGTACACACAACACAGGAATATTTTGTATTTAAAAATTATGTACAACGGTGCTGCTTATTTCTTCAAGAAAGTTATGTTATTTAAATGAGATTAATTCAATCAATCAAAAACAGTACGTACCTTAAATTAAATTTCAGAACACCTTGAAGTGCGCTCCCACTTCCATCAGGTACCATTTCAACAAAGGAAATCAACGAAGTGCCAAATACATTGGCGTGTGTCTGCACTAATTCTCCATAATGTAATATATGCAGGATCCTTCACAACGCGTCGCCGCCGTCAAGCCCGACCGGAAACAGAAAGGTTTTTCGTGTCATTTGATGACGGGGATGTAGAAAATCATTAGTTTTTGGGATTTGTACATCTGTCGCAGACAAATAGTATAATATGGCATTTTACATACGGCGTCGTCAGTTTAAAAACGTTTGCGGTTATGTAATATGCCGAATGCAAAATGTCAAATCATTCAATCGTCATAATGCGACGTTAGTGTTATTTTGGGGTGACTATGCTCATTAAAATCTCGAGACAAATTTTAAATTACATACGTCGTCGCTCGCTTCGCTCGCTCTGTTGCAAGGTCACAACATCTAACCTAACCTAACCTATTGATCTCTGTCACAAAGTCGAACCTAATTAAGCAATAGATTTCTGGGCCTATGAATATCTGAATATTCGATCAAATACATGTTTTTTTGACCAAAAATACTCTGCAGGAGTCCTTCACGACCCAGAGTCTATGGATACCTTAGCATTTTTGACGTGCCGGATAACCTCAAAAACTAAATATTTCAATTTGCCTTGGCATTATGTATATGGTGTTTAAATTTTCGATGAAATGTTGAGGCACATTATAAAGTGACACGGCAATCTACATTTTGCCTTCGGCATATTACATAACCGCAAACGTTTTTAAATTGACGAAACCGTATGTAAAATGCCAAATAATACTATTTGTCTGCGACACATCCACCATATTTCGGCATCATTCTACTTTTAGCCTGAATTTTAAGATACGATCGACGATTTGGTCCCACGTGACGCGGGCGATGTGAAAGTATAATCAAGATTCGTTATAAGACGTTTAGACCATTGGTATCCATTTCTACAGAAATATAAATACGTACACTGGGAAATCCCGATGACAGAATGAAATTAAGAAAAAGACACTTACAGGGCTGTTCTTCCTGTTCCCGATTCTCCGCCAACCTACCTTACCGATCCCCTCACACCGTCCTTTTTAGTTCTTGCCATTTTGCCTCTCAGATAAACCCTGAAACCAGTGTACCAGAAATGTCTGTCAAAATATTCGTAACGACTAAAATTTCGTTCGATGTTATAAGGAGTTTCAGTTTCAGTTTTAGTAGTTCTGTGCCATTCCAAAGTTACACATATATTTCTTTTCATCATGAAGCAGTAATAATTACTGAAGATTAATAGCAGTACCGTTTACTAGAAAATGTATCGGCTTATATTTCAACGCTCTGTCAATTGCTAACATAAAATTAACAAAGAAACTTAAAGCAAAATCAACAAATGTATTCCTAGTCCGGGATCCATGTACCCATGACAAATAAATTCAGAGATTGAATCGCAAAACCATCATAAAGTCAGTCCAGGATTGAGATAACAGAAAGGATTATTGCTAGGTAGGGAATCGAACCCACAACTCACATAAATATTACACCTAGTCCGGGAATGAACCCAGCACATCAACATAACAAGAATTTCGAATCGTTTACTTTAGGGTTGAGTATATGATACAAGATAATATGATACCTGTTATTTAATCATTTATGTACACGCAACACAGGATAATTTCGTATTTAAAAATTATGTACAACGGTGCTGCTTATTTCTTCAAGAAAGTTATGTTATTTAAATGAGATTAATTCAATCAATCAAAAACAGTACGTACCTTAAATTAAATTTCAGAACACCTTGAAGTGCGCTCCCACTTCCATCAGGTACCATTTCAACAAAGGAAATCAACGCAGTGCCAAATACATTGGCGTGTGTCTGCGCTAATTCTCCATAATGTTACATATGCAAGCTCCTTCACAACGCGTCGCCGCCGTCAAGCCCGACCGGAAACAGAAAGGTTTTTCGTGTCATTTTGATGACGGGGATGTAGAAAATCATTAGTTTTTGGGATTTGTACATCCACCTTATTTCGGCATCATTCTACTTTTTAGCATTCTTATTTGCGTTTTTTTTTCTTCATCATAATCATCTTTGAAGTTTATTTTGGTCATCACAAGGTACTTCTGGTATCGAAGGAACTTCAATAGATCTGTAATCAAGAAACCAGTGTTATCACGGCACAACTGTTAAATAAAAACAAGTTGACACAAGCCTTACCTGGAGCTATGAAGTCACAGTTGGACACCAGATCCCAAACCCGGACGGGCTATAAGTGACTAACCATTACTAAAGAATAAGGCAGTATTAAACACACAATAAAGTTCTTGAAACATTATTTGAGGCTAACCGAATTCTCATCAAATAATTCAGTCAGGAACATAATGTAATATATGTAGTATATTTTTTACCATCATAGACATATTTATTAGAGCAGTTCATAGTCTTCAAACGGCTGAATGGATATTCTTAAATTGTAACTAGTTGGATCTTTTAAGTAAAAATCCGACTCAACCGTTTGGCTGAAACTATGCACACAGAGTCGCAGAAACATAAATAGTAAAATAGACAGATATATAAATAGAAATGTACACAGGAATAGAGATCCAGCAAGTGTCGTGTGACAGTTGAAGCCAAGTCCTGGTGGTGGAGGTGGTGGAGACTGTCTGCTGTTCCGAGGCCCGCTGAGCATCGTCCGAGATTCCCGTACACCTCGAGCGACTGGGGAGGAGCCGATCGAGGTGTAGGCGAAGCTCAGACAACTTGTCGAAGCAGAACAGTCCTTATTCTTGCCGCCAATCAGCTCTCTAGCTTCTATTGCTTTTTAGCGTTAGCTTGCATTTCTGATTTCATCTTCTTGAACCCCAAATTATAAACTATTGCAACTTTACGTGACTATGAGAAAATTCATTGATCTATGTGAATTATTTCCTTTTGTAAATCTTTTCTTATCTCCTGCTCGTTCCCGATGAGTGTTCGCCACAAAAATGTCTTCCTCTCTATTTTCGGAAATAGAGATGATGAAATTTTTGCTTGAAAGCGAGTTTGCTGCAGCATGCTGACATAGGTTTAAATTAAGCTTAACATGTAGTAACAAAGAAATGGTAAACATAGTATCATTCTTGAACTGAATTATTTGTGAGTATAACCATACCATACAACCATAATATTCATGCAAATTCTGATCGGCGCCGCCCATCTGGTGAAAAATCGTTCTGTCAATTTAAACAGCTTTTCAACCGACTGCAAAACCGCGGTTTTGAGTAGATATTGAGCAAAACAATTAAAAAACATACCAAGAAGTACTTTCTTGAAACTCGAACGTTCTTCTGTCTTTATATAACTTGTTACAATGCGCCAAAACAGTACATGTTTACATTTAAACTGAAAAAAAAATTGTTTTGGGTAAATAAAAAATCTTAGTGAATTTTAGGAGGTTCAGTAAAGAAATTGAGAATGTAAGCCAGTTTAGTATACCTTCAAACTTTCACACACCTTTGATCGGTTAGCTCCAGAAGACTGCCAATTCCGGAGACCGTCACTGATCCCCAGTGTAACATTGTTAACAGCTTCTCTTCTTATGCAGGAATATTTTTTAAGTTGACCCCGACCGGAAACAAAAATATACGACGTGTCATTTAGAATGACAGCCATGTAAAATGCAGTTATTTTAAAGACATTATACATTGACCTTTTTTATCAGCGTCAGTCCTATTTTCTTGAATGTCTCCTTTGGCTTTATATCCTTATATCGCATTGATCAATTTTTTTCTGTAAGCAGCCCCTGAAAAGCTCACTTACAAATGCAAGTTTGTTAGCTAAAACAATACACATTTCATTTAAAATATCAACATGATTTTATACAAATTCAAGACAAATTAAACGAACATAGACTTGATAAAATAGTGTGTCTGGCTCTTTCATCAGACGAGCGTTCCTCCGTGACTATCTGCTGTTCTAAGCCCGAAGATAACGTCGTGGGATTCCCGAACCCCTCCACTCGTGAGAGTCGCGACTCATGACAAGCCGGCGGAGGTGAACGTAAAGCCCAGACACAGTGCAGGAGCAGAACAGTTCTCACTCTTGACGTGCATAGTCCGATGATGTTGATTAACGAACATAACCTCCAATTAAAACAGTTTTTGGTGTAACTGATGCAGAAGAGGATTAGTTGTTTAAAATTTCTTTCACACTCGGTCCCGTTATTCTTCTCGTGACATTATAACCTTCATGGTGTAGAGAGCGAGCCCATCGTGAGCAGATCGAAGGTTGCACTCTGTAGTTCCATCGCAATGTCGAAGTTGTAAACCTGAACTGTCTTTCCGGTAGTGCAGGCACCGCTATTGCGGTTCCTGCACTACCGGAAAAATAGTTTGAAGTTTCTTAGTTGCATAGATCCTTATGCTTCCGTTGTTTCTTGATTCGCTTTCTCCGCATGGGCGAAAATAGACAAACAATGAAAAAAAAAGAGCCCACTACTGCTAAATATTTTTATGGGGCTATACAAAATACTCGTACCTTATTGATATTACCTCAAGCTTTTGCTTTCCTGTCGTCCATCAGATTGTTTAAGCCATAATAAACATCTCAAAGTAAAATTAAGTTAAAGACGTACTCAATGTATATTTGTCGCACCGTTTTGAATTTAAATAAAGTTGAAATTGAGTTTTCCGCTAAGACTGTGTGGCAATTGCAGTCTTCATCAACATGCAGTAACAAGGCAGGCCGCAGTTTTTTCTCTGACCGGAAACAAATAATACGACATGTTATTTGGATGTCACAGATAGATAGTTTAAGATTTTTTTAAATTTACCTGATTTGGCACCAGAATTATTCTGCTTCATCAGAAGGCGAACTGTTAATCTCCTTATTTCACGTCGCGCATCGGTAACATACGAGCTGGCAGCCATTGGCCTCGACCGGAAACAAATGAAATACGACATGTTATTAAAATATGACAGTGACGTAAAATCTAAATTTATCAGCTTTTGTATATTCACCTGTTTTTTGATCGGTGACATTCGTCGTCTTCATTCGTCTTTGCAAGTCCGATCAAGATACTTTTTGACAAACCCTGAAAAAAGAAATAAGTGACACAGGTTCGAATACATATAGATAAAGTTTTACATATTACCGAACCAAGCTTTTACTGATGGGAAAAAACAAGAGCCTGCTCATATTTTAAAATATAAGAATCAAAATGTATAAATTCTACCAAAGACCAGAAACGTATCGACGATGCCAATCGCGATTCATAAGTTTTTGGTCTTTGGTATTTGAATAGTATACAACCAAAATACACAGAAACAGGTAAAATTATAAATAGCTTAAAGGGTGTTCTTGATGTTTGTTCTGGTAACGTAGTCAGTAGAAGTAGTAGTAAACGATGCTCACCAATGAGCCACGTCTAAAAACTTTAGAAGTAGCTCACAGAGAGTCTCGCTACTTGGCGCAATGTTTTTGAGCAGTTTCCAAAGATTATCTTCTTAAATCGCTTGTTTTGAAGTCCGTTGCTGAAGGATGAACCACCCATTGAGCCACTTCTAACCCTCAACCCACAACCGGGTTAGAAGTGGCACTAAGGGGAGCTCAGTTAACCCAGCACCATCCTTACGCTTCGTGTTCAGATCAGCTTCGGAGTTTATCGCTGAAGGGTGAACCACCCCTTAAGGCACTTCTCCCCACCACAGTCAGGTGGGTTAGAAGTGGCTCGAGGGGGAGCTCACTAAACTCTGCAACATCTTCAATAATGCGTTCAAATCAGCTGTGAAGTTTATCGCTGAAGGGTGAACCACCCCTTAAGGCACTTCTCCCCACTACAGTCAGGTGGGTTAGAAGTGGCTCGAGGGGGAGCTCACTAAACTCTGCACCATCTTCATACTTTGTGTTCTTGTCAGCTTCAAAGTCTGTCGTTGAAGGGTGAACCACCCCTTAAGGCACTTCTCCCCACCACAGTCAGGTGGGTTAGAAGTGGCTCGAGGGGGAGCTCACTAAACTCCGCAACATCTTCATGCTTTGTGTTCTAATCAGCTTCAAAGTCTGTCGTTGAGGGGTGAACCACCCCTTAAGGCACTTCTCCCCACTACAGTCAGGTGGGTTAGAAGTGGCTCGAGGGGGAGCTCACTAAACTCCGCAACATCTTCATGCTTTGTGTTCTAATCAGCTTCAAAGTCTGTCGTTGAGGGGTGAACCACCCCTTAAGGCACTTCTCCCCACCACAGTCAGGTGGGTTAGAAGTGGCTCGAGGGGGAGCTCACTAAACTCCGCAACATCTTCATGCTTTGTGTTCTAATCAGCTTCAAAGTCTGTCGTTGAGGGGTGAACCACCCCTTAAGGCACTTCTCCCCACCACAGTCAGGTGGGTTAGAAGTGGCTCGAGGGGGAGCTCACTAAACTCCGCAACATCTTCATGCTTTGTGTTCTAATCAGCTTCAAAGTCTGTCGTTGAGGGGTGAACCACCCCTTAAGGCACTTCTCCCCACCACAGTCAGGTGGGTTAGAAGTGGCTCGAGGGGGAGCTCACTAAACTCCGCAACATCTTCATGCTTTGTGTTCTAATCAGCTTCAAAGTCTGTCGTTGAGGGGTGAACCACCCCTTAAGGCACTTCTCCCCACCACAGTCAGGTGGGTTAGAAGTGGCTCGAGGGGGAGCTCACTAAACTCCGCAACATCTTCATGCTTTGTGTTCTAATCAGCTTCAAAGTCTGTCGTTGAGGGGTGAACCACCCCTTAAGGCACTTCTCCCCACCACAGTCAGGTGGGTTAGAAGTGGCTCGAGGGGGAGCTCACTAAACTCTGCAACATCTTCATGCTTTGTGTTCCAATCAGCTACAAAGTCTGTCGTTGAGGGGTGAACCACCCCTTAAGGCACTTCTCCCCACCACAGTCAGGTGGGTTAGAAGTGGCTCGAGGGGGAGCTCACTAAACTCCGCAACATCTTCATGCTTTGTGTTCTATTCTGCTTCAAAGTCTGTCGTTGAAGAGTGAACCACCCCTTAAGGCACTTCTCCCCACCACAGTCAGGTGGGTTAGAAGTGGCTCGAGGGGGAGCTCACTAAACTCCGCAACATCTTCATGCTTTGTGTTCTATTCAGCTTCAAAGTCTGTCGTTGAAGAGTGAACCACCAATTAAGGCACTTCCCCCCACCACAGGTGGGGGGAAGTGGCTCGAGGGGAAGCTCACTACACTCTGCACCATCTTCACTCATGCGAACAAGTCCGCATGAAAGTCGGTAGATGTAAAATGTTTGAATTTGATAAACCAATAGAAAATTGCTTTTATCTTATTGATAAGTTGAACAAAATCCTCAAACAGACTTACAATGTCCAGACCTTGCAGTGGCTTTGCAGAATCTACTAAAAATATAACTCCGTAAACAAATATAAACAAAATAATTTAAAAATAAATTTATCTAAAACTAATATAATACAATTTAACCAAAGACTTACTCCTCCATTACTTAATATACACTATCAAAATACAAAAATTAATGAAGTCAAACATACAAAATTCCTGGGAATAGTATTAGATAACAATATAAGTTGGAAGCCACACATTGATGGTTTATGCAAAAAGATTAGTAGCGCAGCATTTGCCCTTTTTAAACTATCGCGGGTACTGAAGAACGATGCCTTACTTTTGGCCTACCACGGCATTGCAGAATCCATCTTACGTTACGGCATTATATATTATGGAAACTCCACAGATAAAGACAAGGTATTTAAATGCCAAAAAAGATGCATTAGAGCAATGTTCAATATAGGACCACGAATTAGTTGTAAGTCATTTTTCATTAAGCACAAAATTTTAACAATACCTTCACTATATATTTTTGAATCAGCTTGCTTTGTCAAAGTAAATCCAGAACTTTTTGAATCTCTAGGAGAATCCAATCAGCGTAGTCGACGAGACAACTCGCGATTAAGAGTCCGTAGAGCCAACACGGAACTATTGCACAGAAATATCTTCTGTATGGCAATAGTAATATATAATAAAATACCTAAAAAAATTAAAGACCAGAAGCTTCATTTATTTAAAAAATATCTCAAGGACTTTTTAGTACAAAAATGTTTCTATAGTGTTACCGAATTTTTAAATTATAATTTTAAGTAGATATTATTATAGTGTTAGTATGTTGTACACTAATTCTAGTGTTATTCTTAACTTATTTGAAGATATTTTTTCGTACTCCCATTATAATGTTTATTAAGTTAAGTATTGTATTTATATGTTTTTAGTCAGCTTGCTAAATATAAGTTTATATTTTTAAATGTTAAGATTATGTTAGCACTGACTAAAGAGCATACACTTTTGCATGCCTAATAGGTAGAGCATAGCGTCCTATTTTTATATTATATTTTTACCATCTGTATTGTTATCACCTATGTTCTGCAAATAAAGACTTATTATTATTATTATTATTATTATTATTAAAATAAAGAAGGACATTCTCGCCAAAAAGTGAGACATAATGAAAAAAAAATTAATTCTGCAAAAATAAGTAAACCCACATTACTTTGAACTATGTTTGCTTGTTTTTGAGACACAGCGTGGATTAAAGAAACATAAATTATTGTTCTTTGTTAACTCGTTCAGAGCCACAAGAATTGGTGTTGTCGTGGGCCTTAACATTTAATATTTAAACCCTAAAATTTACGGACGGACTTTGATGAGGACTTAGCAGAAGCCAGTCCAGGCCATTAGGTCAGTACCAACTCACTCTTTCAGAAGTAGTAGAGACGCAGGGGCTTGGGTCAACATTCTCAAAACACTTAAAACTAAGCTACAATTAAATAATATGTCATTTTTTTAAAACACGCAAATATAAAGCACATGTAAGATACACAGTTCTACTCACATTCAATTATTTTGGGTCCTATACCCTCGGAGCTATCAACGGAGCCCTATTAACAGCCTTCGCTGTGTATAATAAATAAATAGTTTTTGGAGTTATTTTCTTTATCCGAACAATGCCTACATCTCATTCTCTTAATAATAATAATAACCCGCAAATTCTTCACCACATCATCCATCTCTTCATCATACACTACTACACTAGCATAACCTCTTCTTGCACTTGGCTACGGTCCGTGTGATTAGAGATATAAAACCTAAAACCGTAAATAATAATAATAATCCTATAAACGTCCTACTGCTGGGCACAGGCCTCTTCCCCTAAAGAGAAGGTATGAGCATTGATCACCACTCATTCTCTTGGACACATTTATTAGTATTTTGCTTGACCTTACGAAACTGTTTCATAGGTAGTAGTATCTTCACCCTTTACACTAATATCGTCGGTGGCGTCTGTCGCGTCCGACTCGCACTCGGCCGGTAATATTACAGTAATCTTATATATAAAAATGAATCGCTAAATGTGTTGGTAAGCGCATAACTCAATAACGCCTGGATGGATTTCGCTAATTCTTTTTTTGTTGTGTTAGTTATTACCAGGAGAAGGTTTTTATGAAAAAAAAATGGAAAATTACGTGGATTTTTTTTTTAATCCTGACCTTTGTTACGATAGTGATTTGTTGGATTCATGTCCGCCCCCATATAAAGACACCGGGAACGTGACCTAGGAATTCACGCGGGAGAAACCGCGGGGCACAGCTAGTTATAATTAAAAATCAAATCTACAGAGAACAGTCACTGGCAAGCCTACATTGACAAGTAGGTGTACATTTGTCATACAACTAAAATGATAGAATACGAAAATTAAGTACAATGACAAGTACTCTGGAAAGTCCATTTCCCTGCCTCTCACTAACTTAAAACAGCGGCATCGGGCCCCAGAATATTTGTACATTTTCAAACACCAATTTGACATCACACCGTTGTACTTTTTTAAAATACGCGTATCTCAAATTAACGTTTGTGGTACAATTGATATAATAAATTAATATGAGAAACGTTATTTTCCTTTGACGCATGACTTTCATACAAAACATAATTACCAACCGACGGTATTCACATATAGTTTAATTATGTTATTATAAATTGCATTACATATTTATTTTTTAGATAACATTGTTGTAAAATATGATGCTAATGCTCTTGTTCCCATTAAGTGCTTCTACTTGGTGGGTTATAATAAAAATATCATAATACTGAAATCAAAATAATTTCATAAGAACTAGAAAACTCAAGACCAGTATTATTATAACTTGAGAAGAGGTACCTATTGTAGACATACTGAGAAATACCTTTTTCTTTTTCCTGCCGTTTTCCCAATTTATGTATTCGCCATATTTTGCAGATAAATTTATGACAGACTGAACTGAGTTGTGAAGTTTTAAGTAGAACCTGTTTCTTATTGGTTTCTTAGGTTTACGCGAATGTTAGACAATGAATTAAAACTACGTTTTACGAATTTTGTCGCGGTTTATTTTTAGATATTTGGTCCCGACGTTTCGACACCTTTGCAGGTATCATGGTCATGGGCAGGCTGCCTCCCCACGACTCTGATGCCTGCAAACGTGTATTCAAGAACCTGTTTCTCTTTCGACCTTCTTCATCATGATTTTTCAACGAGACGCTGAAGAAATGTATGCAGAACACCAGAATCCGTCACGTATTTATTATTGAAGTAGTTTACATCTGGAACTCGTGGTGGGTGATGTACATGTCATTATATCTTACGTGACTGATTAGTGGTGCTCGCAAAGTTTGCCGCCATGTTGCCGGCAGTCTGCTGGTGTTGTCGTGTTTGCTAACCACAACTGGGATTCACTTTTAAGGCTAAGTAGGTATTAGATAGACAGTACTTAAACGTGAGTCGCCAGCCGGGCCCGCAACCTGCACGTGCAATCTTCTTTCTCAATTTCGTCTCCTAGAATGTAAAAAGAGGGCCAAGTTCGAGTCTGACTCATATACAATATACAAGTACACTTACAATATACTCGTACCAATGTACAAGATTTACACTGTGCAAGGTTTTAATACATGCGTAAGGTCAAGCATATACTCTACAATAATATGGGTTATTGGTCACATTCTGAGAAAGTTACATATTATATAAAAAAAGTAACATACAGAGGAGGGACAGCGAGGACTTGTAATACGGCTTCGTTAACGTTACTGTTCTGGTAAAGTACCTTACTTACTAATTACACAACACTATTATCAAAGGTCATTTACGACGAGAGGAGCCGGTTCCTGTCTCTCTTGCATTTTTAAAGCATTCGGTTACTCTCCGAATACGGGAGCTAACGCCATAGGGAAACGATTATCTAATATAAGGGTATATCCCATATTAGGGAATTGTTTCCCTATGGCGTTACCACCCATATTCGGGGAGCGAGAGATTTACATTCCAGCCAGTGCCTTTCATTGATATCCAGGAGATATGGATGCCGCACTTTCTTTGGTCGTTAATCCGTCTTCGGGGCTCCCCGTGTTCGAGGTAACGACTAAAGAAAATGAGCCCTCAAATAAAGCCTGACGTTATGTTCAACGTATGGAACACACTTATACCCTGTCCAATCGTTTATTTAACTTTTGACAGACCGGGCCCATAAAGTTTTGTAATTAACTACTTTTGAAACAATGTACTACAGGGAATACTGTACTTCATGGACGGGAAATAAATCGAAGATCGATTATATTAATAAAATATACAATCAAATTGTTGTGATTATATTTATATCAAATCACGTAAAAAAACTTTACTATATTGCAATAAAATGCCCTAAATGGAACAATTTACAATGCATAAATAATTTGATCGATGGATTTAATCGATTAAAACTTCGTCAGCGTCAGAAATCGAATCGGCAGCGGGTCAGGGTGTCACTATTTCATTAAGTATGAGCGCTGTCAAAAGTTAAATAAACGATTGGACAGGGTATAGTTGTCTCTGCATGAATCCTCTGTCTTTTCATATGCTTAGGCTAGTTGAGCAAGTTCTTTGCCCTCCTTACTTCAAAGTTATACCACTAATCAAATCTACCGAATGTGTGTAAACTAGATTCTGATAGGTACAATATTATCAGTTGTGTTCTCGATGCATCTTCCTCGTGGCCGGCTGTTGAGCGTAGTGAACGACGAGCTCTAGTGAACCACAACTAATATTTGTCTTAGCAGTGGTTCACAGGGGCCGTCGCTACTAAAAGACGCCATCTTCTTTTCTTGATTATTTATTTTTGATAAAACACTATTTTAAAATGAGGCAATAATTAGTACAAGTTATAATTCGGCCGTCGAGAGAATGAAATTCCTGACACAATATGTCAGCCTGGATTTGTAAGGGGAAATAAAAACCGTGTCCAATTATTCATTGTTACCTCACACAACGATATAGTTTTGAATAATATATATTATACGTTTATAGGACAAATAAGACAGCAATTCATTTGCAGTAAATTCTTCACCACAGTAAAGTTATATCTTCCTGCTGACCACGGCCTGTCAGGAGCACTTTCTCTCAGCGGCCGTACTATATTGATAGAACCACATAATAATATTTCAAGTATAATAATATTAGTCAAGCAAAAACTGAATTATGGTTGTCTTGCAACCACTCACGGGCCTCTACTTAATTTAAATAGATGATACAATTACATTTAATTATTTTAATTTATGTGGACTGAAGGTAACCTGTAGAATAAACACCAAAGAAAATATAAGCCAAATAATTCAAATATTAATTTATAAGGGGTATGAATAGACCTAGAGAACATACATCCATACACATAATGAAAAATAAAACTGTGACCACCGATAAATATTTAACTTGAGCTGCTTTATTCGTTATTCTAAATGTGACGGTTAGTTAATTATGTTGATAGCATGTAGACAAATATGATACAGAACGAGTTACATAAACTGACGATATTATTATAACCTCATACGAACTGTGTTTTCAATGCGTACTAACTATGTGAACATAAGGAAGCGTCTACTAAAACTTATTTCGCTTCTCCTGCCACTAAAATCGTTTATAAATATTGTAAAGAACACCACGAACTTTGTAAGTAGAACTTATGTCTCTTCTTCTCATCGACTAGTAGATTATTTTTATCTCTTAGATCTATTCCAGGTTTAGAGGTTCCAAAACATGGAATAAGTTTCAGAGAATGACAGATGTATTTCCTCTACAACTCGACTGGGATTCACTTTTAAAGCTAACCATTATCGAAAGTACTTAAATGCGAGCCGCCAGCCGGAACTTTTGTAATAACCTTCGCGTCCAATGCTCTTTGTCAAATATTATAATTGCGAATTTAAAAGCCGTGTGAGTTCTTAGGCTGCGTCACCGTCTGACGAACGCGCACCACAAGAGCAGCTCACGCACCTCTGTCAGATGATGTAATTGACACTAGCCCGCGAGTTGCTCGTGTAGTGCGCGTTGGTCAGATAAGGACGTACCCTTACTAGTACTGTACATCCAGTAAACGTTTTAACTCTAAAAAGCAATCAAACTATAACAAACAACTCAAAAGGCTCATTTTCATTGGACGTTTGGGGTATCAGAGATTTTGACAAATTACTGTGTTATTGGTAGCTAGGCCGCGTGCGTTTCATGCGTTGCTAGGTTATCGGTTGGTAGGCCATATATGGGTTTCACTGCATGGAGTACAATGACGAGTGTATTATAGTATATAGTGCACTCGTCTTACACTATATATTGTATATATTATTATTTATATAGTATGTATATCGACCGAGCTAAATTAAATGAAAAGCAGCATCCTTCTAGTGCAGTGCCATAAAACAAGTCACATAATTGAATTAAAATTTAATATTCTACTTTCATACTTCATGGTAAGGATGATAGATGATAAAGGTGATAAAGAGGAAAAATAAGTTGTGTGTGAGTCGCACCCACGGCGTACGTATTATATATTTTTTTAATCTTTATTGATTTAAAGTATTTTTAAGCGTTATCGTATAAAATATAGTTCTCCATATAAATTTTAACTGTAATTTTCGTATGAAGGGTAAAATGTGTTTGCTTCACGAACATACATACATACATACAGGGTGTTACGAAATCCCTGTCCGACCCGAAAAGGTGATATAGGGTTCACAATCACATGCCCAAATAAAATATTAAATTTGGAATATTCATGATAATAATAATAATAATGAACTTTGAAATAGCCTCCGAAATCCCTAAATATGAAGATAAATCAAAAACTACACCACCACTTTCGTCGTTATAAATGGTGGCCTTTTGTATGATCATTTGGCTGAACCTGAGACGATGCAGACACTCCCAACCGCAAATTGGAGTAAAAAAAAATTTTAGGTTATAATTTTTGTTTTATTTTTTCAAATTATTTTTTACTTTTTTGTAATCAGATATCGATACCTAACAACCCCTTAACGGATCGGACAGGGGTTTCGTAACACTCTGTATAATCACGCCTCTTTCCCTTGTAGGGGTAGGCAGAGACCACTTCTTTTCACTTGCTACGATCCTTACACACTTGTTTCGCTTTGTCCACTTTCATTATTCCCTTCATACATGCTGTTCGGTTTATGGTATGCTCTTGATGTGGCCTTTTTTCATTCACACTCGCCTTGTACACTTTTTCGTCAATCGTTCTTTTATTCATTCTCTCGACATAGCCAAACCATCTCAGCAAACCTTTCTTTATTTTTGTCTCAACATCCATCATCTTTCATACTTCATCCACCTTACCATCCATTCCTCCTCTTACATTCAACGCAGCGATTCGGCTGTCCGTGGCCCACTTTTCGCCCCCGAGAAGAACGAGACGTGATAGGTGGCGAACCACATCGCCACCATTTTGGACATTGCGTTCCTGCGGGATAAGGATTTGGGAAAGGATATGCTGGGAAGGATAACAAGGTAGGACGGGTTATAGGATGCTACCATCACGGAAGTACAATGAATGTGAGAGTAACAGCTAGGGCAGTCCGGGGTCGCGTACCCGTAGTGGATCTAGCCAGCTGTCGGACAGATAACTGGTAGATCCACCCCCTGAAAAACTTCACGTACTTCACTGGCTACACGTACACATAGTTTATAATAAAAACACATCCTATATAAATAAAATTGTAAGAAACCACCGAATATACATGAATGTTGACATTCCGGCTGCAACAGACGGTCCCACCTTGTCACTTAGCTTTAGTTATAGTCGCTCGTAAAACCCCCTCTGTCATGAGGTTCACATTGCTTACGTATTTTGCAACATAATATGAGACAGCCGTGACGTTCCCACAAGGTTGCACGTCTATATCGCCCTCCCATAGAAATAAAAGTTCAGAATTATAATAGTTAATCATAGTTTCATTTGATGTCCTTTTTAAAATGCAAAATCGACCATGGTTTGCCAAGGCTTCATCAGGGCCTAAACAAGTTGTTGAGTCATTAGGTGCCCGTGGAAAACCGACCTTTTAATTCAGGAATTTCCAGGTTTGCACTGCATTACACTACTCTTTAAATAACATTGATACCTTCCGGGGTTGCAATATCGGGAACGTTGCTACACCAAACCAACAATGAAGATGAGGGCTTCCTCAGTTTTGGAATTCAAGTCTGTACCAGTAATATACAACTGGATCTGCTAAACAATCATCATTTGAATTCAAATATCGCATTAGAGCATTGACCAGAACTGAAATTTGTCGGAAAACGACTACCGGATATTTTTGACCCAAGTCTAAGCGCTGTTGGAATGTGAGCTGACCCTCTTCGCTTGAATCTTGATTATCTGCTAATAGCAATGCTTTCATCATATCAGACCAGTGCAAATCATTGCACGAAAACTGGCGTGTGGCAAAACCATGTAGGATGACCCTTTGGGCTACCTAATATATAGGTAAAACTAAAAGTCCTATAGAATAAATCACGCAGCCGATATAAAACCCGACAACCGACTGACGTGTTATTTTTACGTCACCATGACAATCAGTGAAAAGTAAATGTTTTAAGAAAAAGGTTTGTGAAAGGAGTACGCCACATCACCCCCCTCCAGAGACCGTCAAGGGCGATAAAAATTAGGAAATCTGACGCGACGACCAGCACGAGTGGTAAAATCTTGGCTACTGCTAGGTGGAGCGACTTCTATCGGGTCATCTTTGTCAGCCAAAATGTAGGCTGGCTTAAGGCGGTCAATGGAGACCGTGACCTCTCTGCCCTTAAATAATATCCTGAAGACCTTGTCTCCCCTGTGCAGAACTTTGTGAGGACCTGTGTACGCTGGCTGTAGCGAACCACGTAATGCGTCTTCACGAAGGAACACGTGATCAGTGGTCTGCAGATCCTTAAAAACAAAAATACCGGTCTTACTGTGACGAGATGCTGGCGTTGGATGTAGGTTATGGGCGAACCTGCGAATGCGCGCGGTGAAGTCAGTGACGTCGGTCGTTCCTCCGTCACTAGGAGCGAAAAATTCTCCTGGGAGTCTTAGCGGTTCGCCGTATACAAGTTCGGCTGACGACGCTTGGACATCATTTTTGAATGCACTCCGTATACCAAGCAATACCCACGGCAACGACTCGGTCCATTTGTCATTTGCATGACAAGTGATGGACGCTTTGAGTTGCCGATGAAACCTTTCTACCATACCGTTACAGGCTGGGTGGTATGCCGTTGTCCGCTTGTGCCGAAAACTAACCAATTTGGACAACTGTTCGAACAGGGCTGACTCGAACTGTCGACCCCTATCCGTGACAATGTTTGCGGGACAGCCAAATCGGGCAATCCATCCGGAAAGCAGCGCTTTAGCTACTGTCTCGGCTGTTATGTCGACAATAGGTACGACCTCTGGCCACCTGGTAAATCGATCGACTGCCGTCAAACAGTACCTAAAACCTTGCGAAATTGGAAGCGGGCCCACAAGGTCAATGTGGACAGTGGTGAACCTAGCACGTGGGAGATGATACGACCCCAACGGCGCAGAAACATGCCTGCTCACCTTGCTTCGCTGGCATTCGAGACAAGCTCTTGCCCACTCCCTGCAGTCCTTCCTAATACCTGGCCAAACAAAACGATCCGCGACTAGTTTGGCAGACGCTGAGACGCCAGGGTGGCTAAGGGAATGAAGACTGTCGAATACTTGCTTTCGCAGCATTACGGGCACAAACGGTCTGGGAGGCGTTGTACTGACGTCGCAGTACACAGATAAACGCTCTCCCGGGACCTGCACCTTCTTCAAAACCAAGGATGATCCTTGGTGTAGTAGTTCGGATAGTTCTGGATCTGCAGTCTGCGATTCCGCGAGGGTCCCGAAGTTGACCGGTACCTTTAGAGCTTCCACGCGAGATAAGGGATCGGCCACGACATTTTCCTTACCGGATATGTGCCTTATGTCGGTGGTAAACTGGGCAATGAAGTCTAGATACCGGAATTGTCTTGGTGAGCAGATTTTTTTCCTCTCATGGAATGCGAAACTAATCGGTTTGTGGTCCGTGAACACAACGAAATGTCTGGCCTCAAGCATGTGGCGAAAGTATTTTATTGCCTCATAAATGGCCAGCAGTTCCCTGTCATAGGGGGAATACTTTGTTTGTGCCGGACTGAGCTTCCGAGAGAAGAAAGCTAGCGGCTGCCAGCCATCATCGCTAAGCTGCTGTAACACCGCACCAATTGCAGCATCTGAGGCATCCGTAAGTAACGCGAGCTTGGCATTGCAATCAGGGTGAGCTAAAAGAGCCGCATCAGCTAGACTTGCCTTGCAGTCTTCAAATGCTTGCAAAGCACTCTCTGCAAGACATATAGGATGTGAGCCCTTTGCATTACCAAGCAAAAGGTTGTGAAGCGGCGCCTGAATCTGAGCTGCATGTGGAATAAAACGCCTGTAAAAATTGATCATGCCCAGAAATCGGCGCAACTGACGAATATCTTTGGGCGGCGGGAAGTTTTTAATGGCCTCGATCTTGGCGTCAAGCGGCTTGGCGCCCTTCTCGGTGATGTGATAACCTAGGAAGGTAACCTCCTGCACACCAAACACGCACTTTGACGTGTTGACTAGCATTCCGAAGTCCTTCAACCTACCGAAGATAATGCGCAGGTGCTGCTCGTGCTCAGCCTGTGTCCTAGAGAATATTAAAAAGTCATCCAAGTAACAGTAGCAAAAGTCTAAACCTCGGGTCAACTCGTCCACGAAACGCTGAAAAGTTTGGGCTGCGTTGCGCAGACCAAACGTCATGTATGGAAACTCATACAGGCCGAATGGTGTGGTTATTGCCGTCTTCGGAATATCGTCTGAACTGACAGGTATCTGATTATAGGCCTTCACTAGGTCTATAGTGCTGAAAACTTTACAACCAGAGATGCTGTGCGAGAAATCATGTATATGCCTAATTGGGTACCTGTCAGGGACGGTCCGAGCGTTGAGCATCCGGTAATCGCCACAAGGTCGCCAACCATTATCCTTCTTGGGGACGAGATGTAGCGGTGATGCCCATGAACTCTCCGATGGTCTGGCAGTTCCGTTGGCCATCATCAGCTGAAACTCCTGTTGAGCAATTTTTAATTTGTCTGGCGCTAGTCGCCGAAATGGTAATGAGACTGGAGGGCCTGGGGTAGTACGGATGTGGTGTACCGTGTTGTGTGGTGTAGTGCGTGGTAAACCAGCTGGTCGGGTAATGTCAGGAAACTCGGCCAAAATTTTGTGGTACCCCGAATCACCAGAAGAAATTTTAACAGAAAACAAAGACAAATCTGAGTGATTCGAAGCTACCGAGAAAATATTTGTTAGACTATCCAACAGTCGTTGGTTGCGACAGTCAACTACAAGTGAGTAATAACTTAAAAAATCTACACCGATAATCGGCTTTGTCACGTCCGCCACGACAAAACGCCACTTAAAGTCTCTACGTAGTCCTAAATCTAAATTTAAATCCAAGAAACCAAATGTCTTTATAGGCGTCCCATTCGCGGCCACAAGTTCATAGTTCGTACACACACGGTTACTTAGTAGACGACGCGGGTAGACGCAGAGGTCGCTGCCAGTGTCGACCAGAAACTGCGTCTTGGTGGTCCGATCCGTGACGAAAAGGCGACCAGTCGAGCGAGGGCAATCGTCTGCCGCCATTACCGACTGCCCGCGGCGTTTCCCTGCCGGTAGTCGCAGGGCTTGACGCAGCGCCTCGCCTTCTCCCCGTGCGTCGCGTGGTACCAGCACACTGGATACTGCTGGTAGCTGGAGTCCGAACGGGTCGACGAGCGACTGCGTGAGTGTCGTCGCACATCCCGTCCACGGCTGTGGGAGCGGTTTGGCAAACGGCCGTCACGCAACTGCAGTGTGAGGTCCTTCAAGGCGCGCCTCAGCTCGCTGACCTCAGCAGCCAACTCATTGATTGAGGGTCCTGCTGCCGAAGTTGCTGCGACGTGGTTCGCCGGCGCAACGATGTCCTGGACGCGATCCGCTAACTCAGCAAGTGCCTCCAGGGTGCTGTGAGACTGCGATGCCAGGAGGGGCTGGATGCTGGTGGGGAGACGACTGCACCAAATGGTGCGAACGAAGTCCTCGGGCAAGGTTGGTCCTGCCAAACCCTGCAGGTGACGAAGAAACCGTGACGGCTTCCGGTCTCCCAGCTCTTCATGCATCAGCAGCTGCTTCACCTTCCGCTCCTGAGAGGCAGAAAGTCTCCGCACCAGTTCTGCCTTCAGTTTCTCATACCTGTTGGACGCGGGGGGGAACATGATGACATCCTTCACCTCTTTGGAGTACTGAGGCTCGAGGTGTCCTACAACATAATTATATTTGGTGACGTCATTCGTCACCCCGGCGTTCTCGAACTGCGCTTCTATTTGCGCAAACCAAATTTCGGGTTCCTCAGGCCAAAACGGTGGCAAGCGCATGGCCACGCGGTACACCTCGGCTGGCTCGACCTTTGAACAAGTCAGGCGCTTAATCTTACGCGCACGGTGTGAAACTTGGTCGGCAGGCTGCGACGACGCGGTGTGCTCTGACTCACTGCCACTCATTTCCAAATTTGCGTTCTTTTCGGGGTCACCAGTTTGGGCTACCTAATATATAGGTAAAACTAAAAGTCCTATAGAATAAATCACGCAGCCGATATAAAACCCGACAACCGACTGACGTGTTATTTTTACGTCACCATGACAATCAGTGAAAAGTAAATGTTTTAAGAAAAAGGTTTGTGAAAGGAGTACGCCACAACCCAATGTCCTGACCATTGCAATAAGTTCTGAATAGCATCTTTGCCAATATGAAGCGGATCCTCTTATATTCCTTATCGTTAAATGCATTTTGTAAACAAGACCTCGAGGAGTGTGTTCTGCTTGGCCTTGGCGCACTGGACTTCGCTCGAAAGTACTCGACCACTGATAAGGCATAAATAATCGTTTCTGTAAAAATGTTTATCGGTACCCATTACACGATTTTGAAAGTAGTCCAATGGTGTTATATAAGCTTCTCTTTGCTGTTGATACCCATTTTTGCCATCCGGAAAAAGAAAGTACCATGCAAGTTCTTCTATTCTGCGCTCTCGTTCTAAATTTAAGCGTGGTGTTGTTTCCCTCGTGTTTTCTGACAGTCTTAATTGGTGTTCTAAGTCAGAATTAGACAAGTTTATAACACTATAAAAATTTGTTACTACTTCGTCAATATTACGAAGCATACATATAGTTTCTATAGTCCTTGTCTCGACTAAGGCTCTGTGCTCGTTAACAGTTGTGGTATGTTCTAGATCCGCTTGTCCATTAGTAGCGCTTGGTAAGTTATTATCTTGAAGAGACGTTCCTGGTAGGGGACATTTCTGGAGTAATTTGTAACGATGGTAATAAGTAAACATTTAATGTATATTCACGGTTCTCGGAATCTTTGTCAAATAAATTTCGGCATGACATAGCGTGTAGTTTATAAATATTGTGTTAACCGCATGCAACAGGAAGAATCTCATAGTGGTGCTTTAACACCTTTAGCGCCACGTGCATGGTAATCAAACAGCCAAAATGAATCAGATGCAGACTGACTTTTGCTATGCACAGTTACTCTCAAAGAATTTGTTGTTAACAAATCAAAAGAATGTTCTCCAAAAATAAGTTTTAACGCATTTGTTAAGTTCGGGAAACCGTTTTCACTGTCATCATTAGTTACATGGCCATTGTAAATAGGTTGTTCGTAGCCGCTTATATTGAATGCTTGTCTGTTATAAACAACCCGTGACAGAAGTTCAGTAGCAGCAAGCCATTTCGGATATTCTTCTCCAGTGCTAACATGTGGTCGAATCGCAGTCGTGATAATAGTGATCTCCTTAAATTACTATGTAGTTAATATCTCTTTTTCACAATAAATTGGGTTCCTGACTATAAAAAGCTTTACAAGAAATAGTTGCAATTGCAGTGGATTGCCTACCACGTGATTAGCCACTTTTTCGTTTAAACAGGTGAAATGATTATCAGATGTAATAGTTCCAGAATTTCGGTTTGTTGTTGGTTCATCAAATACTTGCACAATTTCAGTAATGTCTATATTGCTGTTAAAATGTGGACACACGTCTCTATATAAAATATTATTACCCGACTGCCAAGAAGGGTTATGTTTTTCGCGAATATCTTGTATGTATGTATGTATGCATGTATGTGTGTAATATTCTTTATTACCTCATATCTTCGAAACGGCCGAATGGATTTCGATAATTAGGGTATCGTTGGATTCGTATCGATTACCCAAGTGTTCTTAAATATGTCACGTCAAACAAAAACCGACATGGCGGCCACGAGGTGCGGTAATTTTTTTTTTATTTAGGTATTAAAATATATATATATATATATATTTTCCATTCAATAAGCTATACTAAAATCATACATTATGGGTCCCGACTGTTACAGTCAATTATGTTGTACTTGTGTTTTACTTTTCAGTTTATATAAAAAGGTTTTTTTTTTGCAGTTGGGTTTTTTTTTAATTTATTTGTTTTTTTTGTTATTAACTAATTTAAAGCTCTTTTCAATTTATTTGAATCTATTTTGAACTCTCTGGAACGATGAACGTTTTCTAAGCTTTCCACTACTAAAACTACTCCAGTCTGGTTAGGCCGAATTGGCAGTTGTTTCACAAGCTCAACAAAGTCTTGAGCAAATAATATTGCTTGCCTTTTGCACCAACATTGACAAAATCGGTTTTTAACCGACTTCAAAAAAGGAGGTTCTCATGTAGCTTTATTATTTTAAGGAATGGTACTAATCTACACAAATATCATCTTTCAATTTCCGTTAAATCAGCTAATTCCTGCGGTATAGCATTAACACTTAACTTATTCCAATACGCTTGGGGTGGTGTCTTGCGTTTAAATATAATAAAAAAAATTACACGCTGTTGTGGAAACATGGCCTTATTACATATTGCACACCGAATTGTTCGGTAATCAACATATTTCTTCTGTTCCTGGCTGTTTATCGAACGACATTTAATCTTTCGCCTCTGGCTTCTGGCGTTTCATTAAGCAGCATCCGACTAGAACAAATGCAAAGGCTGCTTTATCGTTGTGACCGTTCCCCTTCAGCTTCATTGGCTAGTCGATCGTGTATTAAAGATAGACGGCGATTGTAATCTTGACTCTCGATAGTTAATCGATTGCGGATTAAGGATATATACGATGACCGTAATCTTCTTGGCTTTCCCTAGTCCCTAGCTGTCCTCCCTTATTCACCATTCTCGGTGCAGGTGCAGTGGCCACAGATTTGGTCCACTGCACTATCTTCCCACCTCCCTCCCTTAGGACTCATATGGTCCCTAGCTGTCCTCCTTTGTTGACCATTCTCGATGCAGGTGCAGTGGCCAGAGGCTTGGTCCACTGCACTATGTTCCCGCCTCCCTCCCTTAGGACTCATATGGTCCCTAGCTGTCCTCCTTTGTTCACCATCCTCGATGCAGGTGCAGTGGCCACAGGCTTGGTCCACTGCACTATCTTTCCACCTCCCTCCCTTAGGACTCATATAGTCCCTAGCTGTCCTCCTTTGTTCACCATCCTCGATTCAGGTGCAGTGGCCACAGGCTTGGTCCACTGCACATGTTCCCGCCTCCCTCCCTTAGGACTCATATGGTCCCTAGCTGTCCTCCTTTGTTCAACATGCTCAGTGCAGTGGCAGTGGCCACAGGCTTGGTCCACTGCACTATGTTCCCGCCTCCCTCCCTTAGGACTCATATGGTCCCTAGCTGTCCTCCTTTGTTGACCATTCTCGGTGCAGGTGCAGTGGCCACAGATTTGTTCCACTGCACTATCTTCCCACCTCCCTCCCTTAGGACTCATATGGTCCCTAGATGTCCTCCTTTGTTCACCATCCTCGATGCAGGTGCAGTGGCCACAGGCTCGGTCCACTGCTTTGTGTTTCCGCTGCCCTCCCTTAGGACTCATATGGTCCCTAGCTGTCCTCCTTTGTTGACCATTCTCGAGGCAGGTGCAGTGGCCAGAGGCTTGGTCCACTGCACTATGTTCCCGCCTCCCTCCCTTAGGACTCATATGGTCCCTAGCTGTCCTCCTTTGTTCACCATCCTCGATGCAGGTGCAGTGGCCACAGGCTTGGTCCACTGCACTATGTTCCCGCCTCCCTCCCTTAGGACTCATATGGTCCCTAGCTGTCCTCCTTTGTTCAACATGCTCAGTGCAGTGGCAGTGGCCACAGGCTTGGTCCACTGCACTATGTTCCCGCCTCCCTCCCTTAGGACTCATATGGTCCCTAGCTCTGCTCCTTTGTTCAACATGCTCAGTGCAGTGGCAGTGGCCACAGGCTTGGTCCACTGCACTATGTTCCCGCCTCCCTTCCTTAGGACTCATATGGTCCCTAGCTGTCCTCCTTTGTTGACCATTCTCGGTGCAGGTGCTGTGGCCACAGGTTTGGTCCACTGCACTATCTTCCCACCTCCCTCCCTTAGGACTCATATGGTCCCTAGCTCTGCTCCTTTGTTGACCATTCTCGATGCAGGTGCAGTGGCCACAGGCTTGGTCCACTGCACTAAGTTCCCGCCTCCCTCCCTTAGGACTCATATGGTCCCTATCTGTCTTCCCTTGTTCACCATGTTCGGTGCAGGTGCAGTGGCTTGGTCCACTGCACTATCTTCCCACCTCCCTCCCTTAGGACTCATATGGTCCCTAGCTGTCCTCCTTTGTTCACCAATCTCGGTGCAGGTGCAGTGGCCACAGGCTGGGTCCACTGCACTATGTTCCCGCCTCCCTCCCTTAGGACTCATATGGTCCCTAGCTGTCCTTCTTCATTCAACATGTTCGGTGCAGGTGCAGTGATCGCAGGCTTGGTCCGTTACACTTAGTTCCGTATATATTGTTGTATATATAATATTTGAATGTTCTATCACTCTAGTCGTTTCAAAATTAACCACATATTTAGAGGGCATTTACTCCCTGCAGGCTTGTGCTCACCATTACACAGGTTACTTAACCGCCGCCTGTTACCTGCCGTTGCTGCTTCTCACAGCGTCTTGAAGTCTCATCGTCCTTTATTTGCCACCGTTATCAGGAGTTTGATCTAACTTAGGGACAAATGCATGCCCAGTACATTGGCAGTGTACAGATGCCCTTAACGGTTTGCGCACGTTTAACCTGGGCTCGGTGCCTCGTGGCTTGAATTTTTCTAAACACTGGTAACTTAACCACCACTTTAACTTCTTAGCCGTTCTTAGTTGTGTCATGACGTTTGCATTACATGACTTTAAGCAGATTATTGAGTGAGTTAAACTGGTTTGTTGGTTTAGCTTAGAGCAGGTTTCATCTCTTGTCATATTCATCAAATATCGCAATGAAGAGCAAAAGCATGTTTGAATTATGTAATGGTATATTTTAATAAATTTTGAAGACGATTCCCCTCACATTCGAAGCAAGACCTGAACTTCATCTTACAAAGTTTTGTATTTTCCAACAGCCTGATCTTCTGTACTGGGCTTCGTCGGTCCCGAACGATAATACTATTAACATATTGGAATGCTTAGAAAGGTTAGGTTAAATTTCATGTCTACATAATATTTTGTTATTTGAGCTAGGTTCTCGTATTCGTTTAATCCTAATATCATATTCGTGCTATTTGTGCTTGAGATTCCACTGATTTAGAGGCTTTCTAGGCATGCAATAACTATAGGTATAAATATATAACTATAGGCTTCTTAACAGCTACTTGTCACTCAGGGGTGCTTTGGGCTCTGCGCAGCATTTGGTCTTAAAAAATCTGTGTAAGTCGCAGGATACTGCTGGATACGATCGCTCAGGTATATAGTAGGTACCTAGATATTTAAGTGCCATTGTCTAGCAGTAAAAGTATTTTTGAAGAAAGAATTTATTTTCTACTAGCTGTGCCCTGCGGTTTCACCCGCATGAATATCTAGGTCCCGTTCCCGGTGCCTTTATGTTTGGCCGGTGATGACTTTTTTTTTCCGCGCAATTTTCCATTTTTTTTTTCATAAGAACCTTCTCCTGATAATAACTAACACAACAAAAAAAGAATTAGTGGAATCGGCCCAGGCGTTATTGAGTTATGCGCTTACCAACACATTTAGCAATTCATTTTTATATATAAGATAATGTTCGTAGTTTGATGCTCTGCTCCATTCATTGTTTCTTTGTTCAATCTTCCATTTGAAGATAGTTTGCTAAACACATCTCGCCATACGGCCTAATCCAATAAGATTTATTTTCCTGACTAGTAGTTTATCTTAGACCTTAAAACGTAAGAGTTCCTTAGGGCATTTATATTATACAGTAGGTATATGTCAGAATATGTAATATTTTATATTAGATGGAATATTCTAGTAGAATTAAAGCAGAATATTCATATCTGGCTTGTAACTTGTAACTTCTCATTGTGGTAATATTATTATAAATTAGATTCTATACCGTCTTTTATAAATATCCTACCTAAATTTAAAAACATTAAAAACAAGTATATTTTTCTCTCTTCGCAGAATGATCCTGATTGCTTCAATTTTATTATTGTATATGTTAATATTTTTTTGGTTTTTATCAGACTTCAAAAAAGAGAAGGTACTCAACTCAGAACTTTCGATTGATAAACTGATTTTGATGATTGTGGTCCCATTTTTAACCCACGACGCAAAAAGAGGGGTATTATAAGTTTAACGTATCCGTCTGTGTGAGTATGTGTCTGTCTGTCTTTGGCATCATAGCCCCCGAACGGATGAAGCGATTTTAATTTAGTTTTTTTTTTTTTATTAAACGTGACTTAAGTGCGAGAGTTCTTAGATATGTTTGATGAAAATCGGTTGAGCCGTTGATTTATTACTCTACTTAAGGCTACATAGCCTTGACCTTTTGCGAAAGTACTATTCCCTAATAATCCACAGCTTTTTCAACTGTCGTCCCTTGCAACTTATGTGCTGCAACCGCCCAACATAAAATTATAAGAAATAATATTGTTCTTTCAATGTTTCCATATCTTCTAAGCAATTGGAAAGTTACATTATGTGGTCTTATCGGAATCCACCCATTCTCGTCAACACAAATTGAATTGTTTTTGGAAGCTCCCCATCTTCCAGTTGGTGACGGCGCAGATCATTCCATTAATTTTTTTTAATAATTCCCATACTGCCATTGACTTCAGACTTCAGAAATGTTTAAATTTACTCTCACCATTGGCCTTACCCCGATTGCAATTTTGATTGTACTTAAAAACCTCCCAGTACAGTTAGGATCTTACGGTACAAAATTTTGATTCGGTATTTGCCCATAATTTGCAGGTTCTTTCGATTCATCGAGAGCTTTAATGGCATACATTTTTACGATTTAGCTATCATTCCCATCATTTTATCAATATAATCATTGACTAATTTTTAAAATCCTTATAGCGTCGCTGTCAGCAAATTATTTATCCAAAATCACTCGGCTTCTGTCAAGTAAAATTTTATTTTGCTCTGGTAGCGCCATCTATCTTTTCTAATTTCACTTTTCAAACATCATTTGACAGTTGACAGACACTGTTGAACGATTTGCGAATGACCGCTCATTTTCATTCATTCGGTCATTGTAGCGCGATGTGATCCCCGCCCCTTCCTTCCTTCGAATCCTTCCGCACGCCTGGCGCGTAACGCACGTACGCGCTTTCGCAAACCGCTGGAAATAAACGAATCGCCGAGAGGAGGCACACGATACCGCGCCCGTGTCGCTCCTGTGCTGCATCGCCTCCTTACTGCTGCTGCCGGATAGCGAACTTTTGTGATAATCCGCCCGCGGGTGTGAACGTGACAGTTTTGTGATCGCATCGGGAAGAACGCCGCCCGCCATCTTGTACTGCTCAACGCTGGAGAGCAAGGTATGCGTGCTTTTTCCCATATACCTACATCGCTTGCTCACCTCTTGGCGATAATCAGCCATCCTCCAAAAATACAGTCCACTTAAATCTTATACCTCGTTTATTTCCAAACCATGCTCCATACTCGGTTCACCTACACGTAAATTATTCAGGATGTCTATATATTGACTATCGGTTTGTTTTCTGACAGTAGTTTGCAGCTCACAAAACCCAAAGTAACGCCATAAATGGGGCTCTTGAAGCGCCAGCTCCCTTAACAGGTGGCAATTGCATAATATCTCCAAAAACTATTGAGTATATATATTGAGTCCATCAAGAAATTATGAGATTTTTTTTTATATAAACGTAGATGAATACTTCGTTAAACTTCATACGACACTATCGATATTTCGTCTATCACAAGCCATCGAATATGACGCGATTTTCTTGGCAATTTTCCAGACGCTATCCTATCAATTTTCTGTATACGGTGGCTCGACCTTTCTCGATTCCGAAAGAAAACGCACTATGGAGGGCTTTCCCGTTGACAAGCCTTACTGCCAGCTTTTCTTTAGTAGTTGCGGTAATTTAGACAAAACTTGTAAGCAACAATTGATCTACTGTGGGAGCATACCAGTGGTGGCTATGTTCAACTAAAGCTTCAAGTAAAAATGATTTACCGCTGCGTCCTCCCGTCACAAATAATTTTAAAGGAGCATTTCTGATTGATCGATTACTTATTTCCATGCAAATATGTTTTGTAATTTCGTCGAATATTTTTCTTTGTTCTATGTTCATGCTGATACCATAGAGTGAAACTCTTCACCTGTTACGTTGACATGCATCGCATCTTCAACTTCTTCCACTTCGATATCAACATCAGCCATGGTCGAATCTTAGCCATTAACAATCGCTCCTACGCCTAATTTACTTGACCGAATTCTTGATCATTGGCACGATTAACTACTGGAGGTTCGGCTAATGCTAATACTTGGCGAATAGCTTGCTGGATCTCACGCTTATGTGTAGAAATTGCTCAACAGGATCTCCGTGAAACAGACGAACAACATGACGTTGAACCATAAGCTTCTTCACATATTTCGTAACCTGTTAACAAATCAGATTCATCTCTAAAAGGCACATGGCCAACAAGATATTTATATAAATACCCTTCTTTGTCTACCATTTGCGTGTAGTCGAGTACTTATCATTCAGGCTTTCTTTGTTTTTTCATGACATTTCCATTTAAAAGTCGGTAAGTATCAAATCACCGTCTCCTTCGTCTTTAACAGCTTGAATTGTGTGTTCGTAATTTATGGCAAATTCTGCCAAAATAAGATGCTCTAGATTAGTCGACCGTCGAATATACCGGTCGAATATATTTTGATATGTTTGACCTTCATTACTGTCATATCTTAAAAATCGGTAATGCTAGTGGGGTGATGTGTTGACAAAAACACTTTTCGAGAACTCTCAGTTCCAAATCGCATAATCTACATGCGCATTCACACGCCGACACCCTGCGATGATTTAAAAATACCATAGAAACAGCAAACAATAGTCGACCAATATCTCCATGACAATCTCTGACTTTTTTAACGGCATCTTATCCAGCTTGATCTTATCTAGCTTATTTGGCTATAAAGTACAAATAGCTGCTACATTTTCACAGAGTTCTATGTCCATATTATTTTTTCATAGTTTTGATATCTGCGTATTATAATTATTTATATGCTATTTATCAGAATGTCGTCGCAAAATGTAGAATCGTCTATTATTTTGCAAAGTCTCGTCAAGGCCTAACAAAACTGTCTAATCGCTAACTGGTCTGGCAAGTTAAATCCACAGTGATGGTCATGTCTATTTTTGTAATAGGTTGATGAATACGAGTGATTTTGCACCCGTTTAACAATTTCATTTAACTCATCATCCTCATTATGTAAGGAACAGATACGATCTCATTGATCAGAGATCAAAATTTGGAGCATTTTCTATCCAACACAGCATGAGGACTTCCACGTTTTTGGAATTCAATCCTCCACCAGAAATCTGTTGTTTTCCTCATAAAGTTGCAACTCAATGTAAGAAACCATGTAGGAACGCCCAAATTATTTACCATCGCAATAAGATTTGAACAACCACTTTGCCAATAAGCATTTTAGCATCGTATCTTCTTTCTGGTCGTTCCCTCAATGCTGAGGATCTTGAATGTATGTCAATCTTCTCCACTCGGTCCGGTTCTGCGCCATATGTAACGCTCCCTGTATCAGGCCTTCAGTCACCTCCTTGAGTTGGTCCACCCATCTATCTGGCGCTCTTCCTCTAATGCGCTTCCCCTCCAATTGTCCGAGAATGATGAGTTTCTCCAGGCTGTGCAATGGGGATCGCATTATGTGCCCAACGACGCGACGGTGACTATGTGCCTCGTATATTCCGCATATTTAGATGAATGTTTTCTACTAAATTGTCTGGCCGATTGTTTCCAAGGCGCCTTCTTAAAACTTCACCAACGTTCTGTTTAGCTCTACGAACTCTATTACTTTTTCAAGGGAACTTTTATAGGTACATACTTATTATAATGTAGATTTTGTTATGTTGTAAATAATTCAGTGCGCTTTCATTCAAGACCCCACTCGAGTATATTTGCAGATATTCGGTTATTCTTATTTTACTTTTACCCTCAAAACATTTAAAAGGCTAAACCTATTTTCATCAAACATGTCTAAATACACTCGCAGATAAGTCACCTTTAATATGAAAAAAAAAAACTAAATTGAAATCGCTTTAGGAGCTACGATGCCACAGACACTCAGACAGACACGTCAAACTTATAACACCCCTCTTTTTGCGTTTAACTGATTTTGATGATTCTTCTTTTATTTGAAAGGTGGTGCTTGTGTGTGGTTCCGTTTTAATTTTGGTCAAGTTAAGACAGTGGGATCCATAAGAAACCTATATAAGACTTATTTTGAAGTCGGTTTTTTTTAGAAGAATTATATTGTTCTGTTGTTGTTGTGTTGTTAATCATATGTTCAGTTCTCAGTAACATTAGAGTTAATCTTGTGTAAAAAAAATGTTTACCAACAGCTATCTCTCGTGAACAAAAATATTTGTGACCTTATTTCAATATACAGACATAGCAATTTAAATAAAAGCTTATGGTTATGTATTGTCTTTCCACGCGGGCAAGTCACGTGCGATAGATGATTTTTAATAACTGTTCAATATAATCGTGTTTTTTCCCGTTCTGTGTTGGGTTACGTTAGCGAGTATAATGTTACATAATAATAGTTAATATCAGTTCTTCAGCTATACAGGTGTTACGAAACCCCTGTCCGATCCGTTAAGGGGTTGTTAGGTATCGATATCTAATTACAAAAAAAATATTGGAAAAAACGAAAAAATAATTAGAACCTAAAAAAAAATTTTTCTCCACATTGCGGGTGATAGTGACGGCATCGTCTCAGGTTCTGCCAAATTAATGATCATACAAAAGGCCACCATTAATACCGACGAAAGTGGTGGTGTAATTTTTGATTTATCTTCAATTTTAGGGATTTTGGAGGCAATTTCAAATTTCATTATTATTGTTATTATCATGAATATTCCAAATTTAATATTTTATTCGGGCATGTAATTGTGAAATATCAATCACAATATCACCCTTTGGGGTCGGAGAGGGGTTTCGTAACAGCCTGTATACTTCGCTTAAAATATGAGCGAAACGCCTATTTAATACTAATGTAATAGGACGTTTGGTAGACTGTTCTCGTGATCAGAGAGCTGGCTTGTTCCTTGCACAGAGAATCGGCATAGCCATTCAACGTGGCAATGCTGCCAGCCTTCTGGGCACGTTTGCCGCCATTGACAAGGATGACGATGCATTTTTTTCCCCGTGTTAGTTTTATTTATTTATTTAAGATTTTATTTTCGTATTAGTGTTTGTTGTTGTATTAGATTCAATCTATTGTGAAATTAATTATCCTTTTATATGTAAAAAAAAAATGTAAAAGGGATAAAGAAAAAGTCAAGAAAAACAAACTTCACATTTAAAGTCATATAATAAAAACAATCACTTTATATTATGCAGATACAAGTATTTTACTGCAAATTTTATTTACCTAATGACAATGGTAATAATTAAAACATTAAATTAAATAATTTAATTACAACTATATTATGTACGTTTTCGGCCGCCATATTCCTACACATTTTTTTTCAATTTCAATAAATTTTTAACAAACTCGCATCGAGGCACCTCTTCAAATATCTGACCTGTACCTAAAATCTCTTCATCATTATATTTTTAGTACGAACTAGCTGGTAATACAGCTCATTTGATTTAAAACGCTCAGAATCAGTAAGAGAATAAAATTTTGTCATATCCAGATTTTTCAAGGAGACGGCTGCATTTCACTTCGTTCGTGAAAGAAGACTAGAGTTCCAACAAAAGGATTAGGGTCCCTTTTTTCAGTTTGGATTTTATAAATTACACCGAGGTAACGACAATCCAAACTTAAAGGGGGGAAATGAAAAGGAAAAGGGTTAATTGGGAATTTGGTTTCAGGAAGTGGGACATGGGATAAATTAGGTTAATACCAGACAGGTTAAAGTCAAAGACAATGTTTTGGAAACGGAACGATTATATACGAAGAGGAGAGGATAGGAGAGGAAAGGTGAAGGGAGGGCGGCACGGTGGGCAAGAACAAGGGCGAGGTGGAAATCAAGGAAGGGAAAAGGAAAAGAAGGAAAGATGGAAGTGTAAGGAAGGAAAGGCAAAGGAAGAGCAATAGAATAAATCACAATAAGACTCGAAGTATATAAACGAAGAGAAATCGAGAGAGAGATAAATTTGGACGAAGAATGAGAATACGTTATGCTTATTAACAAATAGAAAATGTGGCGGAGCTAAAACGTACATAAGTACAGTAAAAAAAGGTACAACAACAGGACAGACAGATGTTAAGTCTTCGAGTTAGTGCAGTGAACAGATAGAAACAGAAAGTTCATAGGTGTCAGATGGTCGCGACACAACCCACCCTCCCGCCCCCCGGCACGCGGTTACTAAGAAGGTTTCTGTTACTATCCATATCATGTATTATAAAAGTCCTAAAAAAACATACCAGCTTTAAAATTATTACAACCAGTTGCAAATAAACAAATAAAAACGCAACCATCAATTCATTGAATGATAATAACTCATTTACAAGTACACGTAAGTAAAACTAAATGATAGAATAATATTTGGTAACACAGATATTAACTAACTTACTTCTCTCGCAATTGGTAACTATTAAACTATTAAGTAACTTTAATAACAATGATAATATCAAAACAATAGCACATCAAAATCGAACCAAAGTTACAACACACAACACTCATAATTAATACTAGCTTAATAATAAACTTAACCTATAACATGAATTACATTACAACATAAATTATTGCTATGATCTTTTGTAAAAGGCATGAATCTAAAATTAAAATTCGGTAATGAATGAATGAGGTGAAATGAAGGTTTGATTCTCGTCCGTCATGACTTCACAGGGAAGCGGGCCCTGAAGACGTCGTGATGGAGGAGAACAAAAGTAATGGAATGACGGCAGCCCCCGTCCAGATGTTATGGACGACTGCTCGCTTAATGAAGGTGACAAAACATGGACAATTTTGAATTTGGTGTTGATAAAATATGGATCATGAATATTAATGGGTGAATAGAAATGGACAACTTACATGGAAGACTTTGGAGTAGGTCGACAAAAAAGAGAAAATAATTTTGAGGAAGGTAAAGGAGTGCAATTTAGATGAGGAAGCGGTGAACAAAAGAGAGGTAAAGGAAGGTGTGCTCGAGAAGGGTGGGAGTGGGGAGGAGAAGACGAAAGGAAAGTAGGAAAGGAAATTAGAAGGTTATACGAAGAAAGAAAAGGATTGGAAATGGAAAGGAAACTGTTACATGAAGAAAATGATGGAGGAAAAAGGAATGAAAGGAAAAAACATAAGAAAAGGACGGCCATTAAAGGTCAGAAACGCATGCAACGCGAAACCGTTCCTAACCTTCATGACCGTTCGGAATAATAGGATAGGGTAGTGAAAACGTAGGGCAAAGATGTAAGTGATAATAGTGAAAACATTAGACTTAATGATTACAAGACATCGATTATAACTAGGGAAAGCCGGGAAAACCTTCTTCTAATATAATAGACTCCTGCCTCTTAACAAAACAGTAATACTAGGGAATGGAATTTATGGACATATAGTAGCAAGGTTTATTACAAGTGACACAACATTTATTACAGACTAGCTGATGATAAATAGACGACGATGATACGAACACTTAACAAATAAGCGTGCCCACGCGACACAGAAAGTCATCCAGACAGGCCGGGGGAAAACCGAGGCGCTGCGTCTCATGTTTAAACAAATAGCTTACAGCTTACCGGCGGATAAAAGATATTTGTAAACACAAAATCGTACATCCCACATCCCGATTGTCCGTCAGATAGTCCGGGTCAAGTGTACTGCAACGCGAGGCACATCTTACTGAACACTTATTACAACAGCGCATCACGCCGACATGTCGCAGGAAGTGATCTCAGTGGTCCAAAGGAAGAACCGGGACGCAAGGCGAGGTCAATATTTTCAGAAAAGCTTTCAAAACTTTGTGCTGACCTGTTTTGAAAGTTATTCGAAAATAACCTAACGTCCCGATTCCGACGGTGGAACAGGCGGATCCCACATTACTGCAACACGTTGGCTTACATCCATTATTAATAAGATATCCACAAATGAATTGCTTACGTGGGACAAAATTTTGACAAAGATTTCAAAAATTAAGTCAAAATTCTGTCTCTATTACATTTATGGATTTGTTATTAATAATGGTCCCTTAAGTAACAGCGATTACACACAGACACATTTAACTAACATGATCTTATAACTATACTTAAAGTAACACTCATTACCCTCTAAGTTAAGAAAAAATAATGTTGCAACTGACAAACCATAAGTACTAAAAAACGAACCGAAACATAATTTAGTCATTTGAATATCATTATTCTGGCGATATAGGACACGCTTTGCGAAAGTAGTGCTCGCAAAACCTGTCCTCTAAGGGTTTCCCTTAGTATCCACCAGCCTAATGATAAATAAACGTATCCTCCTTATATGGCTAAAAAATATCATCACGGAATGACGATTTCTCCTAGCCATCTACCAATACGCGTCAATAAAAACGCATGTCGAGTTCCTACTGCCAGGTGTAACGAACGCACCGCCGAGGTTAACGCAGATGGCTCACCGCAAACCTCAGTGATGCACAGCGCCGCTGCTGAGCCGGCGCTGCTGTTCCTACCTCAGTCTCGCCGGATGGATCCTACAGACTTGCTCACAAGCTGTCTTCTCGCCTCTTACGATTACTTATGGGCCACTAAACTTGTATACTATGTAACTTCACGGATTTACTGCAGCTATGAGCAAGACTAGTCCGCAGATTGTCCAAGTGGTAGTGCCGACAAATGCCTAGAATGCTTACAGGTCGCCGCGTTGGTCGGCACTACCGCTGGCGAAGTCGAGCCGCCTACCTTGCAGCTTTTATATTAATGCTTGACTTGCGGGATGTTTAGATCAAGCTCGCAATATACATCGTGTTCACACTTCACGGATGACTCGTGGCCAGGCCACTGTGACGCGTACCCACGACGGCTGCAGCAGGATGCTCTCCATAACAGCAATACAGTGTCCACCCCGGGCTCACAGCATCACCTAACTGCCGCCCGGGACATGGCCACTATAAATCTGTTAAGGTTTTTAGACAAAACCAGTCCACTATTAACACGCAGCTAGCTACATACAAATAATGATCTGATCTTGTCTATATCTTGGCCATTTTCTTGCATAGAACACAAACCTCGAGGCTCACAAAGAGTTAAAGACAACTTAAACCTCAAAACATAACCCTTATCTATATTTATTCAGATAGGAGTTATGTTTTATAAGGCCACTCTCCAAGCAATTTCTTTAAACCTAATAGTAGTAACGCGAGGACCGACGCGGTTGATAGATAAGGTGGATTATATCTGCACGTTCGTCATCCCTACTACGTCTCCCTGAGAATCCGGAACATGAAGATATAATGTTGGTAGGATACAAAACCTATCTCCAATACATAATCGGAGTCCGGTTTTTATCAAAACTGCGCTCATAATCAGTGGCCGGATGGCGGGCCACAATACACAAACAGTTGCGTCCAGGATCGATACTGACGCAGCTTCGCACAAACCCGAAATTGTTTCAGTAACGAACGAAGTCTAGCAACCATTCTATTGGTATCCAGTGACGATGAACGCGGTGGATGTTAAAACATCAGTTGCAACCATTATTTTGTATAGAATAACACCAAACACCAATTCACAATGAACAATGAAATATCGCGAGGGAATACTCTAGAGTTCATAAATGAAACATCAATATAATTTATTGCAAACGTCGAACATCGAAATCCATATGATTACAGAGTGACGAAGACGAGCGATAGCTGCAGTCAGTCTCTGGTCTCGATGGCTGAGTGACCATATAGACCCCGCAGGGATGCAGCTCGGACCAGGAGAGAGGCTCGCGCCGAGCCGGCAGCGCTGCGGCCTTACTCTAACACTGACGGAGTACAGATCCCGCGTCAAAGGGTTCTCGTCTGACTAGGAAACTGTACTCAAAGCGGAAACATCTAATTAGCCTAACACAGCTTAACTTAACTATTGCTATACAAATTAACGAAAATATTGCAACAAGAGGTATTGAGAGTGTCTTCTGCGCAGGAAGGCCAAGGCTTGGTGGTAAACGGTCAAAGATGGTAATCCTGAAAAAGAAGAAAAATATATGTATTACACTGTAAAATGAACTTTATAACAACACAACAACTTGGGCAGCAATAAAGCAATGTAATAAATTAAACTACACCCCTTTGCAAGTCGACGAGCAAAGTTATACGATAGAATTTTTTGTTCTCAATAAAATGTAAAACAGAACAATTTTTGATAAATACTTATTTCTTATTTTGTTGTGCATAGAATGAAGTTTTTAGCTTAATCAAATGGAAACATGTTTGGAGCTGTCGTAATCAACAAGTGCACATGTTCTGGTCAGGTCCATGAAACATTATTGAGTTTGAACGTATTCGTAAGGCTTTCATATTCAACGGACATTAAAATGTGAATAGCAATTTACAATCAGAGGATACATGGGAAAAAGCCTTCAGATCAACTTTTGTAAAAGCTGTCTTAACTATTTGTATAAATGTTCTCTTCTATAAATGAGTAAAAGAACTTTTTGTCTCAATTGGAGGGGCTACAGAAAAACAAAAATACATGCATTATAACTACTCTGAAATTATATTTGCCGTAGTCGGCTAAAAAGTCATTAGCAATGCGTTACACAAAAAGACACAACACTTGCATCAGCAACAATTCGAATAGCATTGGCGAATTAGCAATTGCAGTACAGAATGAGAAGGAGAATACTAACCCAGTGCTACTGGTGTTGGCTTTCAACGATGAGCATGATCGACTGGTGCTGCGGCGCCTCGCCGTGGATGGCGGGCACGGTCCGCAGGCACTCGATCTGGTGCGCCGCCCAGTCCTTCTTCTGGCAGTACGTGGAGCAGTACAGCGTGCGCCGGCAGAGGGAGCACTCGGCCGATGCCTCGCGGTTGCAATTTGCGCACTATATGGATAAACTCGTTCTTAAGGATGGGAATTCAAATGGTGATTTAGGCGTAGCCATATTGATTTCGGGAGGCCTATGCGTGACTAATCCACCACATAATGGTAAAAATATATTACAGAATCATTTGATTGTAAGAACAGGTACTTTAAGTGGGAAGTAGGGAGCATAATCCCCTAAAATCACTAAATGTCTACGCCACAAAAGGAGAAATATCGTGGAGGGGTAAGTAGGAAAGACGTTCTTGGGAGACGCAGTTGTCTAAGTTAAGCCGAGCTAACTTAGCGCAGTTGAGTTGATGCGTTTTTTTTTCAATTTGTTTATAACAAGGACCTTAAAAAAAATACGTATAGTAAATAAAACAACTTTCACGGTTCTCGTAAAACTTATCGAGTGTTTAAATTTTTCAGACTAATAAAAAAGTGGCATATTTGAAATAAAGAGTTATACAGGGTACGTTACACAAAATACAGTAACATACACGCAAAAAAACTTATTATTGTCATCGCTTGAGCATAACAAGATAATAATTATATAAGATGTTATAATTAAAACCCCAGGAAAAAAGAAGTAGCCGTTAAAGTAATAATAAGAAAGAAACTACTCATAGTAACAGCCGTTACAGGAGTCACGTATGATACAGTGCTAAAGTAATGGTAGCATCGGGACATAGACAGTTGATTCTTCCTTTTTTTGTTTGTGTTACTACAGTTCAAAATCAAAATAATTCTTTTAAGTTAGGCTACAAAGTAGAACTTATTAAACTTCAATACTAGAATACTAAATGGCCAGCACCCTAAGGGTCGGTTCATATCCGGCGGAAAATGCACCGCACATTGTCGGCAACGCAACATCAGGACAAACAAATACACAATAAAACATCCAACCCCTCACACCTGACGCTCTAAAGCATCATCAGTTCAGTGTGAAAGGCAGAACGCTCCACCATGCAGCCGTCCACCCTGGAGCCACGCAACCGACACGTGTCGCACTCTTTGCCAGAGAACAACCGACCCTAATTAGCCCACTCTTCTAATGATTTACTTCAATGAACTCTTAAGAATTATTTTCAATGGGTATATATTATTATTATCTAATCGGTTCTCAAAGTCAAGATGACCTACATTCCCAGCAAATACTTCTAATCATTAAATAGTTTTACGAGTCGAATTGTTTAAATCTTCCAAATTGTTTTAACTCATTCGAAAACTGTTTTCCACTTCTGGAGTATGATTTTAAAATAGGATAACAACTCGTTAAGCTTTACTGCGTCAAGTTCCACCAAATAAGTGGAATATTCATATTTCTAATTTAATAATGTCTTGTTTATAAAAAGAGCAACAACAATTTCTATAGTGTCGTCTATGTATGGCATACTTAAATTATTTATTAAGATATTTGTTTTGAATGAAATGTTACAAAAATATTTTGCCATTCAACCTTGTGTTTGGCTATGTTCATTTCCATTTGATTTTTAAGTCCATTAAATAAGTTTCGATTAAAACTGGACATAAATGCCGGTTAACTTGTACAACTGTGTCTCTCAAAATAAGAAAAGTCTTCATTTAAGAAAAATATACATTAAAAATGTTTATGTTAGTTAAAACCCAAAACCAAAGTAGCCCATGATGCCATAAGCAGCGAAATGTGTTATTAGTAATGTTTATAATGCTTAGCCTAGTACGGAATTTTGTTTTTTTTTTGTTTTGTCTCAATATATTGTGGACCCAAGCATGCGATGGAAGTATCAATGTATTATGATTGTATTATGTACGTCTTAGTATGTGTAGTTAGTCATTGCCTGACTTTAATATAGTGGCAGTGTGTGCATGAATGCATATCGCAGCGAGTGCATGATGTGAATGCTTGCATGCAAATATGAGAACACACGTACTCATATAGATATATAGATAGGAGAAAGTTTTTATAAACTTACTAGCGGCCCGCCCCGGCTTTGCTCGGGTGCAACGCTGATACCTACACTATATATCTGTCGCAGACAAATAGTATAATATGGCATTTTAAAAACGTTTGCGGTTATGTAATATGCCGAAGGCAAAATGTCAAATCATTCAATCGTCATAATGCGACGTTAGTGTTATTTAAGGGGGACTATGCTCATTAAAATCTCGAGAAAAACTTTGAATTACATACGTCGTCGCTCGCTTCGCTCGCTCTGTTGCAAGGTCACAATATCTAACCTAACCTAACCTATTGATCTCTGTCACAAAGTCGAACCTAATCAAGCAATTGATTTCTGAGCCTATGAATATATGAATATTCGATCATGGATTCGTTCATACATGGTTTTTTGACCAAAAATACTCTGCAGGAGTCCTTCACGACCCAGGGTCTATGGATACCTTAGCATTTTTGACGTGCTGGATAACCTCAAAAACTAAATACTTCAATTTGCCTCGGCATTATGTATATGGTGTTTAAATTTTCGATGAAATGTTGTGGTGAGGCATATTATAAAGTGACACGGCAATCTACATTTTGCCTTGGGCATATTACATAACCGCAAACGTTTTTAAACTGACGATGCCTTATGTAAAATGCCAAATTATACTATTTGTCTGCGACATATCTACACAACCATAAAGTTCTGTAGTGCGAAGCACAGCCTTCGACGCACTACTTGGTATAGGCACGCGCCCTACGGCCCCCCGGCCGTTACCGCCGCAACCGCGATGTCGCTGCATTTTAAATTTTGTAATATCTTCGAAAATATTCATTTAAATTACATGCTGTAAAAGGCAATATTGATCTATATTACATGCACAATTTATTAAAGGTACTTAATTGGATAAGGATTAATACTGTATAGCTTAAAATCGCTTTTTCGTAAATAAGTAATAAATAAACGATAAAAAATGGTTATTGTGGGTTATCCTTAAGAGATAGACATATGCCATCGCGGACTTTTTTGTAGATCTTTTTAAGGTGCACAATACTGTAGTACATTATTTTGATCTATCTCGTAGGGTTCAGCCAGCGTTTGCAATGTAAGCGCAAAAAAATTGTTCGTTTACTTAAATCTCTAAGATTATCCGTGTTCCTCTACTATATTATGCATGTATTATACATATAAACCTTCCTCGTGAATAACTCTATCTATTAAAAAAAACCGCATCAAAATCCGTTGCATAGTTTTAAAGATCTAAGCATACATAGGGACAGACAGCGGGAAGCGACTTTATTTTATACTATGTAGTGATAGTGATATGACAATCTATATGCATGGCTGTATGCCTGTTCGAGACTCTGAGTGCTTGGTCATATGAGGAATGAGTGTCAGGATGCGAGTATGCCTGAGCGTGTGAATGTACAAAGGGAACGCAAGAGCAAGTGCTTATATGCTTGTACGAAAATCTGAAAGTGTCTGACACAGAGTGATTAGTATTATGAGTGTGAGTGCGAGAATGCATGTGTGTTTCATACTGAGTGCTTGGTTATAAGAGGGTATGAGTGCGAAGATGCATGTATGTCTGAGCGAATTCCTATATATAGTGATGCAAAAGCAAGTTCTTGATCGCTTGGATATAAATCTGAATGCATGATCGTCTGAGCCTGAGTACTTGGTCATATGGGGGTACGAGCGTGTGAATGAACCAAGGAAGCACAATAGCCAGCGCTTATTTGCTTTTATGAAATCTGTCAAGGAGTGCTTGGTTATAAGAGAGTATGAATGTTAAGATGTAAGATGTCTAAGCGAGTGCTTGTATATAGGGGTTCGTAAGCACGTGTTTGTATGCTTGTAGGGCTGAAAGCATGTTTGTATGTATGTCTACGATGGAAAGCTTTGTTATATGGAAGTGAGTGAGAGGATGCATGTTTGAGTGAGCGAGTATCTGTACATAGGGATGCAAGAGCAAGTGCTTTTATGTAGACCTGCATGCATGGCTGTGTGTATGCCTGAGGTTTGAGTACTAGGTTATATGGAAGTGAGTGAGAGGATGCATGTTTGAGTGAGCGAGTATCTGTACATAGGGATGCAAGAGCAAGTGCTTGTATGTAGACCTGCATGCATGGCTGTGTGTATGCCTGAGGTTTGAGTACTAGGTTATATAGAAGTGAGTGAGAGGATGCATGTTTGAGTGAGCGAGTATCTATACATAGGGATGCAAGAGCAAGTGCTTGTATGTAGACCTGCATGCATGGCTGTGTGTATGCCTGAGGTTTGAGTACTAGGTTATATGGAAGTAAGTGAGAGGATGCATGTTTGAGTGAGCTAGTATCTGTACATAGGGATACAAGAGCAATTGCTTGTATGTAAACGAGCATGCATGTCTGTCTTTATGCTTGAGAATGAGTTCTTTTTTATATGGGAGTGAGTGAGAGGATGCATGTATGTCTGTAAAAAGGGATGCAAGAATTACGGATGAATAATAAGCAAATTGCTTGTATGTCATTTTGAATTCATGTTTTTTGTATGCCTGAGACTGAGTGCTTGGTTACACGAGGGTCTGAGTGTGAGGATGCATGTATATCTGAGCGAGTGCCTGTATACAGGGATGCAAGAGCAAGTTTTTGCATGCTTGTATGAAAAATAGAAAGCATGGTTTAATGTTTCTCTGACACTGTGTGCTTGGTTATATGAGGGTATGAGTGCGAGGATGCATGATTGCCTGAGAAATCGCTAGTATTTAAGGCTGCCTTAGCAGGAGCTTGTATGCTTGTATGCTTGTATGCATGAATGGAAATAAAAAAATATCAAAAAATATTGAATGTAAATGAAACTACATGCATTTTTGTATGTTTATCTAAGACTGAGTGCTTGGTTATGAGGTTTGAGTGGGAGGATGCATGTATGGATGAGTGAATATTTATATCTCTATGTGCTTTTTTCTCTGTATGTCTGAGTGAGATAATGCATGCTTGTTAGTTTGTACTTCATTGTTTACCAAAGTGTAAGTTAATTGAAACTAGTGTGATAATTGTTTAATTCGAATAAGGTAAAGCATTAAAATCGCCAAGCCGTAGTATCATAACCGCAACCCTTGAAAATGAATTTAAAAAATCAGCTTTGATTTCCCGTAGTGAAAAGATCGAAACTAAATTCAAAATTTAAAATTTTATTATTTTTTCATTTATTATTGTATAATCGCTAAGCTCCTTTAATTATGATCATCATTGTTCTCTTTCATTTTCAATTTTATATTAGCCATCTTGTATGTTTAATCTTTGACTTGAAAGAAAGTTTGAATTTCGTCTTTCATGTCGCCTTTATTCGATTTCAAAGTAACGGACTAATTTATCAAGATGGCGGCGTCACGCATGCGCCACGCAAAACAACACCAGCTTCGTTTAAGATGACGGCATCAGGCTTGCCTGCACAGGATGACGCCATTTCAAATCAAAATGGCGGCGTCGAGCATGCGCACACTAAACGAGACCAGCTTTGTTCAAAATGGCGGCATCATGCTTGCATGCACAGGATGACGCCAGTTGAAATCAAAATGGTGGCGTCGAGCATGCGCACACTAAACGTCGCCTGCTTTGTTCAAGATGGCGGCATCACGCTTGCATGCACAGGATGACGCCAGTTCAAAATCAAAATGGCGGCATCACACATGCGCACTCAACACAACGCCAGGTTAAAACAAAATGGCAGCATCACGCACGGGCAAAAAGGATGACGCCAGCTCAAATAAAAATGGCGGCGTCACGCATGCGCGACAGAAAACGACGCCAGCTCAAATCAAAATGGCGGCATCATATACACGCATCACAAAATGGCGTCACGCATCAGCACGAAAGCTTGGCAATTGCAACAAGATGGCGGCGTATTTATAAAAATGCAAAATGGCGACGATTTTAATAAAATGCGCTAGTTAGGGCGTTGATATTAGTTTGTTAAACAAAGCCGTCAAATCAAAATCCGATGATGCTATTAAGACAAAGCAAAATATTCTCCACCACCTCTGCTTGTTGTTAATGGCTAAAAAGTGACACAAAACAGCAAAACATATCCCATCACCCCGGCGACCATGATAAAGCTAAAAACAAGCAGTGCAATGTGTTTCCCCGATGTCTCGCTGCCACCACCTGTACCTTAGCCTAGACTTACCTTTTTCGCCTCAGTGTCGTCCACGGCCTGCAGCGACACCTGGTCGGCGTCGACGTGGGCGTCCACGTTGGCGGCCAGCAGCGCAGTGGCTCGCTCCTGCCCCAGGCGGTCCAGCTGCCGCGCGCTCACCACCCGCACGTCCTCCACGCACTGCTTCAGCTCGGACGCTAAGCGCACTAGGGACTGACCGATGTCGTCCAGTCGTTTGAGTACACCACTCATATCGGGAAGCCCTAAAATTTTCATTTTGTTTCAAATTTCATAGGTATCCCGAAATATCAGCTCCGTGAAAGAAAAAAGCAGGCGTAGCAAGAGCTGCCCAGGTGCGTTGTCACCGTTAGGTATCCGCTGGGCAACTTTGACGACTGATTTTTATTTTCAAAGAGCCTGAGTATTTTATCATGTTATGATTTACGCGGATATTCTTTTAATTTTTACGGAAAGTTCGTCCAGTTCGTTGTCACCGTTAGGTATCCACTGGATAAACTCGGTATATTTTAGCACGCGGAAAATTGTTTAAATTTTACGGAAAGTTTGTCCAGATCCGTTGTCACCGTTAGGTATCCACCAGACAAACTCGATTTATTTTAGTGAACTGGTTCCGTTGTCACCGTTAGGTTTCCCCAGTTTTGAGTTAACGCGCGATAGCGAATTGATTTTTATTTGGATTTAAGTTTAATTTTGTTGATGTTTTATTAATAAAGTTTAGTTCCTACTATTTAAAACCCGGCTACTGATCCGGCCATCTGCAGCTAGCTAGGGCTAGGGCTGCAGATGGCCGGTTACTGAACACGTCTTCACTCGGCTGCGGCTGGTGCAGGTATGAGCGGAAGCTAGCACGCACTAGACCTCCTTTGCTCGGGCGGGGAAGCGGGGCGGGGTTGGTGGGTGTTGGGCGGTGGGCGGTGGGTGTTGGGAGTTATGCTGTGGGTGGTGGGAGTTGGGCGGTGGGTGGTGGGAGTTGGGCGGTGGTGGTGGGCGTTGGCCGGTGGGTGGTGGGAGTTGGGCGGCGGGCGGTGGGTGAAGGGATTTGGGCGGTGGGTGTCGGGTGGTGGGTGGTTAGAAGTCTAGCTCAAAGGGATGAAAGAGGCCTGAGGATTATTCAAATTAATAGGAGAGAAAGGGCATGAACAAGGAATATAGGAAAAGTAATGCTTTATTTAAGGAGTAAGGAACAAACGTTATAAACTGTGTATTTCGCAAGGCAGATTAGTAAATTTTTGTTAAATCTGCAATTGCGCAATGGCTAAAGCAATTATCACTAGCATTTACAACGCTAGCAATGTTTATAAAAAGAAAAAGGGGAGATAAAACAAATAAAGGATATGGGGGGGGAGACGATTTACTTACTCATCCGTTTTGCACCGCAACCTAACTGCACCCTCACCGATCTTATTAGGGAAAGCAGTATAGCGGGCGAGTACAACAGAGAATTGAGAAACTTAGGAGTGTTAACCGAAACTATTAGAGGATCCATTTAATTAAATTAATTAAATATCAGAAGAAGAACAATAAGTTAAATTTGAAAACTTTAAGCGAGGTTGATACTCTCTATACGACGGTTGAATTTAAAACTTAAATAACGCGAAATTGAGAACTAATATTTAACACATTTTGAAACTGGATTGGGTTTAAGTGTGATCAAGAACTAAAAGTGAAGACGACCTAACAGAACAACGAAACGAACCGAACTGAATTGGAAGCGGGCCGGCCGGAGCCCTCAGGTCTCCGAGAGCGGCCTAACTTTACAGGCATGCGCACTAGGTTTAGGTCATAGGAATTGAGACCTTAACGAGGCTAGTTTCGCCCGGGCAATGCTACCTGTTTCTCTCACACTGCATTGTGCATCCCGCTCTGCACATCGAGTTGTCAAAAAAGCAGACAGACCTAAGCGACCTCGATCGATCCGCCCGGGCTAGCCCCAGCCACGTGGGCTCTAGCTACGCAGCTCCGGAACAAGAACAAAGAACCTCAATGTTTAAGACATCTAAAACCCTAAGGACCCTTTTTAGACGTAATAATGGTCACCCAGTGTAGGTCAAGATTTACATCTTTAATGAATTTATAAACGCAAATTTCAAAATAAATTAATTTATACCTTAACATCATACAATAATGTAAAATTGTACATAGCATAATCAGGAACTAACTGCTTGAACCGGCCGTCGAACCGCTAAGAAAAAGAAACAATGCCATCTGAGAGCGTCTTACTCCGAGGTCGTTCAACTGTAAACTTTACGAGACTTGGGGTTACATTTGGCCGTGACCTTGTACCCGTGTAACGTAACGTAGGGGTAGGTCGGAGACAACCTTATAAATATTTTGAAGGGAACTCAAGTCATGAAGATTATTAAGGCGTCAGAATTTAGATGAATGGCGGTTATTTGTTGCAAATTTGGTGCAAGACCCTTCACGATTTTTGTTATTTATAAAAATTTGAACTTTGGTGAAACTTAATTTTTTATTTATTGCATTTAATATTAAAGGGCGTGGACGCGTCCTGCGGGGCTCGGCGTGCGGGGATGCAAGCGTTATTGATCATTCCCGAAGGTTCGTTGCCTAGATACAGTTCCTGGAATAAAGAGCTGCATCGCGCGCGTGGTATGGGCAGGGGGGGGCGTGGAGTGGGGGTTAGCTCTCCGCCATAACTCATATATAGGTGTAACGAATTGGGATGAGGAGGGTGGTAACCTGCATTATTTTATTGATTTCCCCATCCTTCCGGACCCATGTAATCCACCCATTTTGAGAACAAAGAAAAATATTTATTTGATAAGTAAGGATATTATAAATCTAAAATTTGCAGTAAACCACTTAGATCTAGACCTAGATAAAACTGTAAATTTTTAAAATTATGTATAAATTTACGATTTCAGGATATTACTTTTATCCGGATTTTCCTTATATGAAAAATTTCGCTTAATGTTCTTAATTTATCGATAGATGGCTATATATGTATTTTTATGTACATATTTATATAAAACATAATAAGTAATTAGGAAAAATGTCGCGAGAGGTTACATAACATTTCAGGAAAACACCGAGTTAGACAGTAATGAGTAATTTTTTTCTATAATCGAGTCTTGATCAAACCGTAAAAGAGTAAGTGGTACTTTTTGTGTTTTTTTTTTTAAATACGCACGTATAATACACTTAAAAAACATTAAAAAGTAAAGTTCGAAAAATTAGATGACAGAGATTAACTGCAAAACATACTAGACCCTCAAGAAAATAAAATTATTTATAAGTAAAAAAAACTAGAAAAGATAGTGTTTCCAAACCATTGCCAATGTGAGATCACTGCCTACCCCCATTGAGTTATATCCAAGTATCAAAATCTTATGTAATGTTATCGGCATAATTATATAAATTTAAAAATGTTAAAATAATGAGATTTAGTAATAACTAGCTTTGCACCGCGGTTTCACCCGCGCGAATACATAGGTCCTGTTCCCGGTGCTTCAGATGAATCCAACAAATCACTATCGTAACAAAGGTCAGGATTACAATTTTTTTTCCACGTAATTTTCCATTATTTTTTTCATAAAAACCTTCTCCTGGTAATAACTAACACAACAAAAAAAGAATTAGCGAAATCCATCTAGGCGTTATTGAGTTATGCGCTTACCAACACATATAGCGATTCATTTTTATATTATAGATTGGGGAAATCAGGTGTCACAAAATCTAGGACAATATGATCAATGTAATCATTTAGTTTAAGTAGTTGGTTTGTTATATATGTATTATGGTATGTCTATATTAAGCCGTTTTTGTACTAAAAACTACAAAGCAAAGCCCTACCACTCTGGTACTATGATACGTAATTTTAATATTACAAATAATAATTGTACTATTTTTAAATTAAATTCATATATTCTTTATCTTATAATTTGTCATACAAAGTAATTTATCGTTATTTTAAAATTACATATAAATTAGAAAACATTAGGAATCTTATTTTCCAATAATTTCAAAGGCAAAGGAAACCAATTAGTATTTAGTTATTTATGTTTAATGAGGTCCGGCGTGCATAGGGCGGCCGGTACCGGACAGCTCGATCGATCGCACCAGACGTCAGCGATATAGCCCGTCTAGATGTGCCTCCGATAACTAACGGAAACTACGAAATATATCACATTTTCAAGATTTTGGTCAATTAGCAGTAATTTTCCCGCAGATTTAGTTTATTACGGCATAGGTGTACTTAGCGTATCTACGAATGGCTGGATTTAAGTAAAAAAATTACAACTCTAAATCAAAAGGCAATTTTTTTAATAGTGTTCGATTAACATTAATTGTCACATCCTATCTATCTAACTTCGACTAAGCAAGCGGTATATTATGAAGAAATTTAGTTGAAATCAAGTCAAACATATCCATGTTTTATCAGTACAATCAAACGTAAACAGCAGTCGTGGCGAGCGCTCGTAAATCAGCCGACTCTCGTAAAGTTTAGCATCGGCAGGCACGCGGCGGGCGGCACGCGGCGAGCCCCTCCCGCTCCACGCGCGCAACAAGTCTGCAGCACCCGCACAGCCGGCAGCTGGGACGATGCACAGAGCCGCCCCCGCCGTCCCAGGCTACCCAGGGGGATGAAGAACTTGACCTTCGGCAACAGGTGCCGGAGCTACTACGTTATTCATGACGTCACTTTATGTAGGTCGCCTCTCGTGTCTAGGGGAAACCGACTGAATCACTGACGTCATCGTTTTTTCAGTCACAACAGACCGCCAAGCCCCCTTACCATTCATGGAGATTGGGATTTGCGAGGGACACGTTGCGCATGCTTAGTAATCTGCTCGGCTACACGCCGGGGTAATCAAAAGTAATCGCTTTAACGTGATGTCGTTAATCAAGAAACCGTACAACTCAATGGCTCATACCCGTGCGGTGCGGCGGTTGAACGGTTGGATTTACTTGTAGGACTGCAGGGTCATTCTCTGGCCTGTGATTGGTGCAATAGAAATGAGGAATAGTCTGCAACAGGTTGCGTAGTACACGCCCAGGCTGCCAGTCGCTGCATCAATCACTTAGGGTTCACGGGCTCGCGCATGTTCAAGCTGCATGTTTTAGCTGCGGAACATTTGTAAGGTGGGAGTTGAGCGTGCAGCTTGGTCCCCGCCGCCCCCTCCTGATTGATGCAGCGACCTCGCTCGTGACGCAGCGTCTGGCTCAGCCGCCTGTTGCTTCACCTGTTGCGTGTGCTACCGTAATATACTTCGCTCTTAACTCATCACATTTACGTTTAGTGTACATTGAAGTCATCCTATTCAAGTACAGTTTCCAAATACCATTCTAATAATTGGGCTTTTTTGCCACTCGTTACACGTGAGCGGCTTTTCCATAGTTTTTGTGCACGGGGGTTTAGACACCGCCAGACTTTGCATTTTGTACAGATCAAGGGTTTGTATGATTGTATTCATTGATGTTTTAAAGACTGATTTTACTGTATATTATATTTTTATATTAATGTAATTTTTTGTCGTATATATGTGCTGACGTGCACTATTCTATTACATGCATAATCGCAATAAGAAGCGAAGAGATTATTTAAAACAAAAGACAATTACTCGATCAAAATCAAAATAGACAAATCATTTAAATGGCCCTTCACGCAGTATTTCACTTTATATCCTTGTACAGGATGCGCGTTGCACTCTCTACGCAGGGCCCGGGAATATCGTTATAACAGCCGCGCCCAATACGGTTATAGGCTTCCTATTCCTATTTATACTATATACAAGAACAAAGGAAACATCGAAAACTGATTTTTACTCTATGATTTGTATATTTTATCTTAGGGCCAACATATTTTAGTTGATTCCAAAGATAAGAATCAACAATTTCTTTACAGAAAATAGTTTAAATGGGAAGGTTACTTCAGGATTCTGAGCACTTTTAGCCGCTAACTACTTGGTCCTGATTGCCAATTATTAGGGGCATCGTTCCAAACAGTTCTGCGGCCTGTTTAAAGAGTGTACGTGCAAAAATTTTACTTTCATTCGATGGCATGCCGGCAAGATTTAATGGGCCGGTTTTCCCGACCATGAAAAGGAAAGCTGGATATCAGCCAAGTGTGCCAAGTTCTCGACCGCTGGGGGTGTGCTTAGCATAATCGCTTTCCCTATACATCTGGCTAGAGCTACGAGCGAGGTGGCAAAAACCTTGAACTTGTCGCTACCCCTGTGTCACGCGATCAACGCTTTGACCTGATGACATTTTCTCGCGGTTTTTCTCTAGGGCAATGGACTTAGAGCATCTATACAGATTAGATATGTTTATGCATATAATTTGAAGTGAAATATTATGATTAAGTATATGTAGTAAAAATAATTATTGATGTTTTGGAATATTTGAGAACAAAGGATTATATTTGCCTATAGATAATATAATAAACAAGGCGTAGGCTCGGTGCACGGGGTTCGGGCTGCATTAATTTATTGACGTTGGGGGGTTCAGCCATCCTTAGGTATCCTAGACAACGCCCGCCGCCCGCCGGGGCCCGGCCCCGCTCGGCCCGGCGCGGCCCGCCCCACACCAAGCCGCGCGGCCACCTCGCTTGCATACGAGCGCTGCCCCCTCACCCATCCCCACTTAAATCCGGAAACTTCCAGAACAAAGGATTTAAATCTTAAATTAAGATGTTACGGATGATTTAGGGCATATTTGATGAAAAAGCTGCATTCAAAACCATAAAATATCGTTAAAAATATGAGTCATGACATAAAATCGTCTTAAATTGTTATGTAACTCGTGGAAAATGGGGCGGAGTCAAAATATCTGCATTGCGGATGAGATTGCGCACTGCAAGCGCGTGCAAGGCGCATCCTCGAACCCTTCAGGTGGACACGCATTATCGACCGGCGTCAGCGGCCCAGCCCTTTACTACGCAAACATTACGAGATGACCACTTGCTTTATTGAAGCTTATTAAAAACATACTACTACTAAGGGAAGCTTTCAGGTTTTAATCAAACATAAAAAAATCGCAAAGTTCCTGTTAGATAATTACCTATCTTGTCTGTATATAAAAATGAAGAAAATTTGAATTTGTCACTAAAAATAATTGACGTCGGTAAGATATCTAACAATAAGTACACAACAGTCCACCCCGTGTCCGAACCATTGTCAAGAAAATACTATCCGCTAACGTCTTATGCAAAACCGCATCGGAACCGGTCGCCTTAGACTACACACATACTCGTAGCTTAGTGGTAAGGGTGACGACGCTCACTCACAACGCGCGACGAGCTCAAGGTTCGATTCTCGCAAGGCACAAATATTTGTTCAAAGATTTCCACAAATGCTTGTTGTATAATGAGAGTGTGCTTGTAAACCTATTTGAATGATTTTGATACCTCCGCGATACAATTTACGATTTTCTATTAAGCCGGAACCCCACCGCTGCGCAGGCTGTGCACGGATGCGTGGCTCACCTCTGCTGCGTGGGCTCATTAGTTCGGCGGCGTCGGCCTCCGTTTCCACTGCGGCGCACGGACACGGATGTGTCGCCCACACAGCTCATAGCTATGCGTGGGGTACAGTCACGAGCAAAAATATGTATACTTAATAATATGCGAAATTGTTAAACGAAATTAGTGAGATTTTTTGTCGAATCTCTTCTGCCATCTAGCAATCAATGCATACTGACAGATGACACTTGAAAATAAAATTGATCAAATATTCTTTTTAATAAAAAAAAAAATACCTAAAGTCAATATATTATTTTTATAATATAGACAATAGCTCTTCCAAGTAACAATATAATTTAGCTATTGTGTAGTAACATCTGTTTTACTTATTTGTATTATAAATAACTTAGTTCTTACATAAATTATACTTATCACAATTTAAATGTATTTATATATACTAGGAACATTAATTGTACCTCTTATTTATAGTAGCTTATTCTTATAATAATTTCTTAACAATATTATGTGTGTACATATTTTTGCTCGAGACTGTACATAGTCGTGGGTCGCCGAGAAATGGCCGACCCACGCAGCTGGGATGCGTGGGTCGGCCACGTGGCTGAGCTACGTTCCGCCTATTCGAGTTAGCTACGCGTGTGTTTATGACGTCAATTGCTGCGTAGCATGTCCGTGCGCTGCGGTGGAAACGCTCTCATACATTTTGTACTAAAGCGAAGCTGAACACACGTGCACAGTCTCTCCGTGCGCCGCTGTGGGTTTCCGGCTTTATTCTTATATTATTAGCGCGACGTTTTGGATTTAATGTTTGAATGATGCGCAAATATTAGCATAAATTCCTAGCTTCCACTTTTTCTTATATTAATGTTTAATCATATTCCTGATGTCAAAAGAGGGTTAGACTATTATAGAGTATCTTTTAATAGACACCTGAATCAAATAAATTATCTTTCGATAGCCAGCAGATATAGATAAATAACCAAAACATCACGGTTTCATATTGCGAACCATTCCCCGTTTGATGTCCGCCGGCCGCTAGTACATCACATATCGGCGCTAATTGCATCGGGAGCCACCACGCAGCTGCTGGAGTGGGTCAGGGAGATTTGCGTCACTCGTCAAACGAGCGCTTCCATTTCCTTATATGGAAGCGAAAATCAGTTTTGCGTCACGGGCGAGCTACAGGAGTGCATTTGATTGGTGAATTAATATCGGAAGCAACCAGTCAGCGTTAACCACCCATCCATCTCCCCTCCCCCGCGAGGTGAGGTCGCCGTGATTCTGTAACCCCCCCACCCCGTACCCACAACCCTCCACCCTTTCCTCCCTTTGAAATGCACTATATTGACAGGTACATATGATTAATTTATGGCGGCCCGGGCAAAGCTCAGCGTCGGCTCCATATCAACTAACGATAATAAAACGATATTTATTTTTATGTCTAGACCTCTCATAAGCTTGATTTTTTTCTGATTTAGTTATGATAAATATAATTAAGTTGGAAATATAAATGATTTTCATAAGGTATTTGAGACGTTCAAAATCTATAATTACAAACCAATCAGTACGAATTCGATTGACTTACTCGTAGCTAATGAAATACATGAACCGAAAGCCCGTAGGAGCCTAATGAAAAACTATTTTTACCTTCTTCGTTATCGATATTAAACTTATTATTACCTAAGTCATAGAAACGCCCACTCCAATTTTTCTAAGAATCAAGAGAGAACTTATTGCCCGACACAGCATCCTCCGATCGACCTTCGACGATTAGTTACCAAGAAATTAATATCAAGAAAAATACTTTAATTGGCTTCGCCTGGAGGCCGTAGCAACAACTATGTATTTTTATTAAAAGAATCGACTGAAACAAGCAGACGGTAAATAATTTTCTGCCCACGCCGTGAAAACGGGTGTGGCTCTTAGATAAATATCATTAGAAAAACAATCTTTATGTTTGATAAGTATAATTGTAAATACAAAACATGATCTGGTACCTGTTACTTAGGCAGTCAAAAAAAACAGAACTTCCTAATAAAGGAGCAATATTTTAACACGAACGCTTAGCTTATTATTCGATTACAAAAGAAGCAGTATTATAATGTACTATTTTAGCATCATACGACTGATACATTTTGCTACAATCAAGTACTTCAAATATCAGTTACCAATAATAAATACCATTTTACTGTTATTGTAACCTAATATAATAAAAAGAAATACTTATTTTGTACCTACTCCATTAATAGATCGCGCGGGATGACCGAATGGTATGAATCCAAATTTTTGTTACATCTTTTCTGTACCATATTATTGTAAGGTCTTACTTATCAATCAACCTTATGCTAAACATTTGTGACAAGCCTACCGAAATAGTTAAACAACATATTCTTTCATTTCAATAATTTTAAGCTACCGTTGGAATATTATTGAAATTAATACGGAAAATCCCGGTAATTCTGAAAGAATATGAAAAGGAATAGTAACCTAACGGTGTCATCGGAAATTGCATGAAAGGAGCCCCGAGCGGCGTATCTACTACTCCATACGTCCGGCGCACCCTGAGGAATCTGAGTGGACAGCTTAGAAGGTCACGCTGATTGGCTGATCCTTTCACCACGATCAATGGCATGCCACCATCGGCCTTTCTCTATAACAACCGTAGCACCAATATAGTTAATGGCGACTTGATAAGCCATAGCTCTAGCTGGGACTACCGAGACACTGACAGAGAGTTGCAGGTAATCGAGGAAGGGCCGGATGCCTACGAGTTGATTCCGGTCTGGAAAGGGGAAGTTTCAATAGCAGCCGCTGGAAACGGGGTTACAATCCCGACCTCATTTTTGCATGTTCTAATACTAGTAGCTTAGTCAGCAATGTGTTAAATCTGTACGTTAAGCTATCCCAAGAACCCAAAATAGGACGATATGCTGCATGCAATCTGTGTTAAGTCCCGATAAAGTGCCTTTCAGACGGCATTTTAACTATTCATCAGCCAATTGGGAACAGTAAGCGAGAACTGTTGATCAAAAATTCAACCGAAAGTCGTATCGTGTATGTTATACAAGTAATTGCTACTGTTTCTCGTAAATACATCCAGAGATGTTGCCGCTCAACCTTTATCCCCCGATTTACTCAACAGACCTTTCTGCAAAGACCATTGAAATTGGTGAAGAATTAATACCGAATACCAACGAAAATCTGTACCAGATATGGACTACAAAAATTAAAAGCTTTGATTAACGCACAACAGTAAAAAAAAGTCTGCAATCCAAAAACTCACTGGCAGATCACCGCAGCCATAAATGATGGGCCACGTAACAGCCCACCAGGTAGCACATCAGATCTGATCCTAAATGGAAAGTCCCCAAAACGGCGTTTAAAGGAAATGCCTAGGATTAATAACTGTCCTAACAGCTGTGAATTGATTAGCCGACCCATTGCTGGATATCGTCGAAGCCATTAAACTGCCTTAATGTGGCAAAGCTACTGGGCCTGACCAAATCTACGCTCAACGAATTAAAAACATGGACCTGGGCAAACATGGGCCTCTTGAGATGCTCAACAATTCCGAAAATCAAAGGTAATAGCAATTATAAAACCTGGCAAGCCGAGAAGTGATCCTAAAAAATATCAGCCATCTTTGCTCTATCACACGTATAAGTTAGTGGAGCGAAAGCTACTCAACCATAGCACCATAACTCGCTAGTGTTGTAGACCCTAAACTCATCCCTGAGCAAACTGGATTTCGACCAGACAGGTTGCTTAGCAGGTTTCTCATTTGAACCACGCAACCCGCGTTTTCAGATTCACGTTTTGGACGAGAAGAACAGACGGAGACTGCAAAAAAAACGGCCTTCTGCAAGGGAGTGTACTAGCTCCTCTTCTTTAGAACACTTATGATCCGCTAACTCCACACTCAGCCAGTTCTCGTTATTCTGATGACCTAGCGATAACTTCCAAACAACATCTTTTAAAAAGGTCGAGAACTACTTGACGTATGTTTACGAACCTAACCAAGTGCTAAGACAGTAATTCTCTGAGAACCAACGTCTTTCGGACAACTAGATTGGCACTCTGCTGCACTGTACTAACCGTAATGTAATACGGAGGATTACATTATCCGACTGCGACACATAGATAATTTAATCTCAATGGGGTGTTAAGGAGAGGTCCTTATCCTTTCAAGATAAACCATAACTGAACAAACTGAGAAAGATCGTTAGTCAAATAATAGCTTGTAAAAAGTTTTTATATAAAAGAGAAACCGATTAGACCGAGAACCGAAGCTTTTGTCTCCTAATTATCCTTCATTTAAAATAAATAAATCACTTAACTTATCTTGCAAAACATGTATTTATTCGTTGAACATACTTTTCACTTAGAATTGAGATATCAAGGTTCTAGTGTACATTCATGATGAGCAGACAGGGAATTCAGACATAATACATCCTCACATAAGTACAACGACGTTAGAAGCTAATTAACTAGCTCTGACTACGAGGCCGCGAGGGGAGCACAGCCGAGGTTCCCGTAAGTCGACTCTTCACTAATTGCCCTATTTATAATCTCTAATCAATATCTACCTGAGACAGACACGTTGAGACCAATATTATTTATCTCATTTGCTCGTTACTCGTTGCCTTAGCAACACGATTACTTATAATATAATTGATTACCGAAGGTCAAAATATATTGGTTTCTAGAAATGATAAGTTGTATTCGTTTCTTAGGAGTAGTACCAGCACATAATTTTCAATTATGTATGACTAATGCAAAGTAAATTTAGTTATGAGCTTATATAACTTATTAAGAACGCATTAGGTACTGACAAAGTATAGGACCCAAATTAAAATACTTATTCTCACCAAAAACACAAATAAAAACCGACGTAAAAAATAACGGTTGGTTAACCAAGTCATTGATTATGTGAACCTAAACGAAAATGTACAACTACACTTTATAGGATCGTCAGCAAAAACACGGCCTTAACTACTTATTAGAATACAGAGAAGATTACGCAGCAGCGCGTATTAGAATACGTCGTACATTTCAATTGAGACGAAGATCATTCACGTAGATAATATTACCAGACGCACTGGTGCAGCTGTGATCAGTGACATTTACTAACATTTCTCGCTTCAATAGTTAGCTCGAATAGTTAGTAGTTACACACTTCAACGAAGAGCGAACAAGGCGTCGAGTTAAATCTAGACATCCAATTAGGATTTACGCTTCACATATTTTATTTCCAGATCCTACAATTCTAAGATTTATTTCTTCAGTTAGTTATTTGCTATCGTCGTCGTCTTTTGAAGACGATATTTTTCTGTAATGGGCTCTTAATCGCATGAAAGAATTTAGAAGGTTATAGAAATTTTTGTGAACAACAGTAAATAAACATTGCTTGTTAAAAGTAAGTGCCAGTGAAGTGTTCTTAATTTTTTAACAAAACATATGTAGGAATCTTCCTAAAATTCTAATTTACAATCCTGTTTTTGTCTAAAATAACTCATTTAAAAACTTTTCATAACACATTCTGTGAAATTCGAGATTGAATTGCGAACAAAAATTAATTTAAATAGAACCGGTTCTCATTACGTAATTGTGCCCAAACATCTGTTAGCAAAAGGGGGGCCATTATTACTGTCCAGTTTCAATAAGAGATAAGGCGATTTGTTCTGATGAGTTCATTCTAACAAGCGTAGTATTCATTATTATTTGAGCTATTATATGAAGAGATGAAAGGCTGGGGTTCAACTTGAAACGCAATAATTTGCGTACACGTGGCGTTTTCAACCTTGAAGCAGTATTAGCCGATAGGGGACGCCATAAATAATGTGAATTTAGTACATTATGTGTCTGGCTGAAGGGGGGTTAATACAGACAGGTAGAGCCCTCAAAGCGGCCCTGGCCCCGACCTCCCGTGGACGCTGATTCCATCAAATTATCCGTTCCTACCCCCTGTCTGGCCGGGGAGGCTGATGAAATCTGATGAACCTATATTCTGTATATCACACTGTCTGTGTTTACTTTGGAAACAGTATGTACTTATGGGCTTTCATCGGCTAGTAGGTACCGTGTATGATTTTGAAACTTTCGAGATGAACATGTGAAGAAAACTCTCTTTTTTAATAGTTTCCCGTCGTTTAATATATTTTGCATGCACATGGTACTTATGGCTCCTATCTTTATCTCTTATTTGTAACAGAGAAGCACTGAGATAAAGGGTTAATTGAAAACATCATGAAATAAGGATGAACTCATTTTGATTTCATTAGGACCTACAAGATGCTGAAATAAGAAAGATGAAGAGATCAAAGGAAGTACATAAAAGTAGTTTTAAACTACTTGTCATTTCATAATTATGAAGTAATTCTTATAACTATCCTTTTCAAAGAATCAAAGAGCATCTAAATTGACAAACAAACACGACTAGAAAACAAAGGAGGTCCAATGCCTACCTTCCCGCACCATCATCAGATCAGATCGATGGAACCGTATTATCTTAATATAATAAAAATCTACTCGGAACTTAATCAACTACAACCTTTGATGACATCACAACAATAAAAATAAGGAGGAAATATGTTCTTAGGAATATTCCATCAAAATTCTTCTAATTTACATAAAAAGGATACTATATACCATCATAAGTGTGTCATAGTCGCATTATTGTTTGCTTGACAATACAGAAGGTCGACCTCACAATGTCAGATCATGTTAATTCCTCAGATATTTTAAGACGACAATAGAAGAAAAACGCACGAGACGATAATATTTTGCAACATTGTTTACTTCTTCAGATAATTTTTAACAAAAAAAGAAACGACTTCAAAACAAAAATAAATTGCAATAAAAAGGACAAAATAACTGCGTTATTTAAAAACTCTCTATTTTGAAGGCGGTGCCTAGTAAAACTATTGAACGAATTTAATTAACTTAGATATTTATCTGAGTTTCTCATTTTGACTTTTGAAGTTTCGAATAGGTGTGTTAGTTTAGTGCTATTAGTTATGTATTTTATTATATTAAGTAATTTAGATAACCTTTTAAAGAAGGTTGTTAGTTGAACTCATTTTTCTTTTAATATTGATTTATTATTCATTATCATTGTGTGTCTACTAGTTTTACTAGGCACCGCCTTCAAAATAGAGAGTTTTTAAATAACGCAGTTATTTTGTCCTTTTTATTGCAATTTATTTTTGTTTTGAAGTCGTTTCTTTCTTTGTTAAAAATTATTTGATTTCGAGATTTTTTAGTGAATTTGACGATTTCGTTTTTTGCGTAAACATGGGTAGGCTTACGAAATGCGCTGTTCATATGTGAAATCGTCGTTTGAATGAGACAAACGAGGAAAGAGAGAAAATCCTATCGCAAATTAGGAAATCTAAATCCAATGTTATTTTGCGCGAGATTACTAAATACAGTATTTTTTTTATTAACTGTTTAAATTGTTATTTTTTTTAATTGTTATTTTTTATACTGTTTTTTTTGTCTTCTCTATCGAATATGCAACATTACCCATGTGCGCATCAATACGAATAAAATAAGCTCAAACACTATGTATCTGCTATCAACCATTAAGGAGTTCCCTAAACTGTGCTGCACCTGCATTATGGACCTTGCAATGGCAGTCATTACCCATCTCGGTGTAAAGATCTTGTCAACACGAATAAAATAAGCCCAAACACGAGGAAGTTAAGATGTGCCGTTGAGGAGTTCCCTCGATCCTCTGTCGTCTCCATCATCAGATCTGCTCTAAATCTCCATAGTATTGTAGTCTCATCAGATATACACATAAATCTCAAGTTTTTAACCCATGCTCGCCTACAATTTTCAAGAGATGCCCTCGATTTCTCAGGGTTTCCACCATCAGGTCCTGACCTGATGACAATGGGACCAAAGGACAAGCATACCCTTTCAAATAGAAAAATATTTTTTGAAATCGGTTCAGGCGTCTTTGAGAAATCAAGTAACAAACATAAAAAAAAATAAAAAAAATACAACCGAATTGAGAACCTCCTTTTTTTGAAGTCGTTTGAAAAACAACCGACACATATAGGCACAAGAAAATAGATCACAAAAATTTTAAGAGGAACCAAGTGCTCAGACTCTTAGATGCCCGCGTCTTTGAGGTAACTTATCCATGACGAATTTTTTTGGCCATTTATTAGCAATTTCTCTTTCCTCCTCCTTTAGTAGTCGGTTAAAAATAGTTTAATATTTTAGTTCTAGCGCCTAACGTACAAGAGATCCTTGATACACTGGGGTTTTCCTAGATTCACCCTCTTTACAGAAGGGCCGCTTGACCTGTGGATTAGTTAGTCATCTGTCATCCCACGCTAAGTTATAGGTTTTTCGTCTAAAATTGTTCTCACATTATCCAACACGATATTGGTATCGGACTGCGAAACGACATCGGGGGCAAATAAATGTGTTTCGAAAAGAATATTAAATTGTCTAAACACTTGATACTAACTCACAAACTTTCCGTTCTTTTCCTAATTCACCATCGTAGCCTGATCATCAGCTATCGATAACCTTTTTATTAATAACGACCAGTATTAGTTAAATACCTGTCTGAAATTGAATTTCTTAATTAGCAACCACATTTTGAGTTTGTGACTTAAGAGCCCTTCAGCTTAAAAGCTGATAAAGCTATGTACAGATATTTCATTACTTCCCTGTATTACGATACGATTTAAATGAGCCCAAACACGATACCTCTGTTGATATTTACTTAGGCAGTTAACCAGTAAAGTTCTAAAAGCGATTAAGCATCACTACAATAATACAGAATTCTGAAATCATTAAAATATCTCACATCTATCAGCTACAAAATAATTGAACATCATCAAACATTAATAAAAACAAGAACCACAATTCAAGGGTCACAATGAAGAAAAAAGCTTTATTTGTTACGTACTTTTAAGTGCTACGATTGTACAGACAGATTCGTAAAATAGACAAGTAATAATACCAGAGCTTTGCTGTCTTGATTGAAAGCGATCTCTTCATTGATAGCGGTTACGATAGATATTAACTTTTGAATACTTGCCCTAAACCGTATCGGGCGATAAGGTTAATTGTTTGGGATTAAGATCTATTCAATAATTATAACTTGGTAGTTTTGATGACTCGCAAATGTAACCGAATATCGCTATCGATATCAAATCTATGTCGACACTGCTCGCCTAGAACTAACAAAATCGAAATAAAACACCTGCAAAGGTGTTGAAACGTCGGGACTTAAACCCTAAAATAAACCGCAACATGATACGTAAAAAGCAGTTTTATTTCTAAGTCACTTAAACCTAAGAAATCAATAACTAATAAACTCGTTTAATACATAGGTGCCTCGCCTCTAATTGCTATACCAATTTATTGCAGTAATCTTTGTCCTACCTACAGGTTGAAACCAACGAGGTTGCATTTGAAACTATAGAGTGAGCCTATCAGAGTTTAAACCGTAAGCGCTATAGTGTGAACAAGTGTTGTCGTAAATTATGTATGAAGACGGAGCTTGCCGTTTTAAAAAATCTATTTAAAACACTAATATTATCCTAACAATGTCAAAACCATCGATATTTTCTTATATAAGTTTCTCGTTGCGCGAAAATTAACTTAAATGAAAAACGAAATGTACTAGGATTAGAAAAACTGCTCTCGCTTGGCACAAGATTCCCCTTGTGCCAAGCGAGAGCAGTTTTAGCGATAGTAGCAGTCTAGGCATATCATACGTCGATGGACATTAAAATACAAGATCAATGTTAATGACATCTCGATAACAATGCATTGCTGCGGAAAAAAAAGAAAGAAGACCTTTCTTCTTTCAACGTAGAACGAACGGCACATTTTCAAATTACGCACTATTGGCGCTATAGCTATGTCGAAAACTTCTAGAGCGAAATCGACATGAAATTGTGTAATAAAGACGAAGAACACTGCTAATTTAAAAGATTTAAAAATCTCATTTATCTTTCAGTTTAATTGCACTACCTAAAATACGTTTTAATAATTCGGTAATATAGTAATGAAAATATGTTCATAAAACAATGAAAGAAATACAGCTGAAGCGACTAATCGCATCTCGAAGCGAAAATCGGAAAGCTAAAACAATGTAAACTAGCAACCACGCGGACCAATAAAAACCCCATTGAAAATTATCTGTCGAAAGTAAATAAATCAATAATATTGGCGGATAGACGCCCCTTAGTTTATACAACGATGATAGGTACAGGTTATAATTGAAAAAAAAAACAAATTCGCAGGAATAAAACAAGTGGAGGTTAATTATTATTCTTCAAACGCTCAGAATTCGCATTAGTTAGCACAGCTTGAGCATATTACAGTACTAAATAACCGTAACATTTAAAACCCTAAAGTGACGGTATTTGACATGCGCACGACAACCGTTACCCTCATCAAATTATCCGAATACATTTCCTATCTGATTCTTTATGACATTTATATCAATATATTTTTTTATTCATATTAGTGTTTAAAGTTAAGGATCGTTGTTTAAACAACGAGGTAAGTAATCAAATCGCTTAACTACGGTGTTTAAAGTACGTTTATATAGAAATAGATCAGATGGTATCGTACGCTTATCAACAAACATCAGAATATCGAAATGTATACTTTATGGACAGCGCAACTCAAAATTACAATTATTGACGTTTAAATAAGTAAGTATAACATTGTGATGTGTTTTACGTTGTTGAATTAAACTAATTAACAAGAAAATAAAGGTCTTTGCAACAATCTTAGGAATGTTACCTATATACACAAATAATGTATTCGCTAATTCGCATCATGCACTCATTTATGGAATGATTACATTATATCCTTGTCAAAACTGTGCTTTTGTTTTTTTTTCTTTCGCACGATATTATTTAAATTTTTTAGATAATAGTAATTTATTTTATGTTTATGGTGAATGTAAGACACTTCATGGAAATCATATCTGATGCTTACTTAAACTGATATTTTTGTCTGGAAATGGTAATTGCAACTGCCATTATTCATAACAGTGGCTGAATTGCACATTTGCACCACATGCACATTATAAACAATAGGTTTAGCAGATTACCTTGCTATATCAGTGTCAGTGGCAGACAGGATAATATTACACAGCACTCAGCGGACACTTTCATATAAAATAATTGTTCACAATGTAAACAAAACATTGTAATATTTCTTGTTTTTTCTTTGGAGTTACTAGCCAGCAAAGAATACATTAATAATATCCTTAATTTATCAAATAAGGCAATAGGTAGTGGGAATTCAGGATGAGTGGAAATTGGATAGCATCATAAACCAAGCCGAGCAGCCGAGGTAAAAAATATTTAAATATTTGGTGTTTTTATGTGTTAAATTTATCAATTATAAGGATGAGAGAAATACAGTGTTTTATATCTATATTGATTAATAAACTTTATTTTATTAGACAAATCTTAATAAGTACTGTAAATCTCTTATACCCAGATTTTATAATTATTTAATTATAATATGATGTAATCTTACCTGGAACAGGTTCAGGAGTGGGCTCCGGGTTGTCCAGCAGAGTGTAGTCAGCATTAGAGTCCAACCCTTCAGCTATAGTCTGCCAGGCCTCCTTAGAGTTATTGCTGTTGTTACTGCTCTGGTGGATATTATCTACTTCCCCATCTCCCAGTGTGGACTCTCGTTTTACTTTAGACTTCTTTTCTTCACCATCTTGGTTGTTCCGTCTTCTTCTCTTGTATGGTGTGAAAAACCGGACTGGTCCCATCGCTGCAGATGGAAAAGGATCATTGTATTTCAACTAATTCAACAGTAATCTTAATGTGCATTAGTTTTACTGTGTCTCTTTTATATATACAGGTACTGAGCGAGTCCTCATCATACTATATCAAGAGGTTGGAAGTAGGGTCCCGTAACTGCACCACTCAATAGCTTTTATCATCATATCTAACTGTAGAATATTGAGGATCATTCATACTTTACAATGTTTGTGTGATTTGGCTATTTTCATTTAAGATCTCCATTGTATGTATTCTGTTCTACATTAGCATAGTATTAGTACCTACTGGATGATTAACAGGCTTAATATTATAGTCTTGTGTATTATCAGTGATTTAGACTTATCCTAACCCATTTTCCCTCAATAATATTTACTTTAAACATTTCATACATCATTCCTCACCGTAGAAATTTGATTCTTAAGTATTATTTTCTATGTTTTCAATGTGATTAAGCAATGTTAGCTTTAAGAGTTATTAGTTCTGTGTTGATATTAACATACTTTTATGTAATAAGATCTGATATTAATAAAGTATTGAAATAAATGTGTTGTGTATGTTTAATGTCATAGTTTGAGTTGCATGATACAAAGATTAAGATTGTCTTGCACTGCATACAATTTATTCATGCATAACTTTGATCTTACTATATGTTGTGAACATTTTAGTTAGGAGCTCAAAAAGCATGTACTAAGCTTTTTTTGGTTTGAATAGTGTACTGTGTTTAGTTTTTATGTGCCATACATGTTTACTAACACGAGTTATATGAAATTGAACTCTAACATTTAACCGTGATGTTTACAACTTCATGTAAATTGATTTTCTCAAATATAAAATTTGTTTGTTTAAGTGGAAGTAATATCAATTGGCACATGCATTGAAATAGTCTCTATCGGAGTTGATTTTTAAGCAAATAATTTTTTTTAATAAAAAGTTTTAATAGTAGGTGTGAAAAAATAGGCATCTTGCTCTACTTTAGATTAAGCTTAAACTAGTAGTAACTAGCTACTGTAAATAGTAAAAACTAAACTAGTGGATAGGGTAATAAAAACTTAATTCTGTTTTATACTATTTAATGGAAAAAAAAACCTAATTAAACCTAATGTTTAACAATTTATTTTGTAACTGGAAATAATATTCATTGATGTCTTCACCAATTTATATATCTAGTAGCCTATGAACTAACTTTATGGGTGAACAATAAAATTTAAGCTCTCCTTCTCGTCCAGCTATAGAATCTCTTTCTACACGACTATACTTTGTTGACTAGAAATAAATTGCGTGTAAATAAAAGCCTCGGTCTGTACATGTAGATGCTTGGACAGGTAGACTGGCATTGTTATGGTAGGGAAGTATATACATGGAACCCTAGTATCTATGATTAGTGCAGTAGTATTTACAATGTTTGCATGATTATGCTTGGCTAATTACTGACTTACTGTATCACAATAAAGTACTGTCACAGTCCCCACCTGACTGATCATCACAGCATGCCCCACAAGTACAGCTGGTGGCATGAGGAGTCAAGATGCCCTCATCTATTAGAGCCTGGATCCTTCTCCCACCAAACATGATAGATCTCTTCCAGTCTTTACTAGAAGCCCTCCCACAGAGTGCCTCAAACTCACTAGGCGTATACCATTCCAGGCCATACTTGATACACCTGCCCCTGCCCCCAGAGCCAAACCTCTGCTTGTGAAGCTCTGCTGAGGTGTTCTTACAGCGGATGGGCAGGATGGGCATGTTGGCCGTCTCCGTCCATGAGCGCGCACTCTTGGAGCGCGCTCCGGGCGTGAGCGGGCCAGAGCTGTCGTCCTGCCGCGCCACGGGCGACGGAGGGTTCTGTATCACAATGTGAGTCGGTTTGATGTCGTCAGGCACCGGCCCGCCTGATATAAAGCCATTGTCAACACATATCATAGGTTTGAAGTGCGGCAGCTGATCTGACGTTATCACGTTAAATGTCGTGCCAGTTATCAGTGTACCAACAGGTAGGGATACTGGTACGGTGATTACACCATGAGAATCGCCAGCCAGTCGTGAATTCTTTATTGCAGTCGACAAAACAGCCCCGCCATCAGACCTGTCGGCATCACGATCGGCCCTCGCCGTCAGGGGATCGGCTTCGGATACTTCGGTAATGTCCGGCATATTAACGACGTTGTCCGAACTTCTATTCTCCGCCATATCTTGTTTCCTCCCGCCCCAGTAGACACCCTTGAGGTGCGAACGAATTTTAACTAACACATGAACGTTTTATAACTTGTATGCAGTCACACTAAATGATTATGTACTTGGTTCAGCCAACGTCCGCCATAATTAAATCGAAATATGAAAAACCTTTCACGTACGCTGCTTAGGTTATGGCGGGATGTACAAATTATTTATCGTAAATCCTCAAGAATACTTTCTGTTAATGTTTTATTGCAAGTGGCGGCTTAATTAGTTAATTTCTTGCTAGATATCTATTAATGTAAGCCTTAAACTGTCGAGAATAAGAATAAATCATAACATTTCGAAATTAAACTAGCTATACGATCAAGTATTTATTATTGTTTTTCGCAGTCAGACTAGTGTTGCCAAAGATAGATCAAGTTTAGGACAGATCTTTGCATGAACAGCTGATTTCTAATGTTTTAAAAATGTCTGTAAGTGTGGAAAAAGGTTGGCAAGAAGAATAGTATTTGCCTACTGTAGATCTAAATAATATTCCTGCAACTTTCTCGGAATCGCCATTTGGTAAAATAAAATTCTGGGAAAGACGGACGTTCAAATATCATCAATTAATTTTATTGTATTCATGATTTATGTTAAGATTTTTATGTATATGCAAAATCGGAATATTAAAAATCTAATTTAATTAAATAAGAGAATGAAAATGAGAGAATATCATTATCAGTTCAATAATTTTAGTCGTAGTTTACTGTTACAAGCCAAAGCGAAAACAAAACGTGATTGTAGTTTTTGAACGCTTGTTCTGTCACTGATTTCTCAATGACAATGTCAGCATGACAGGGCATGACTGATGACACCACAGAGTAGGTACAGTATTGAGCACTAGTGAGGAGCGCATTTACCATCGAGCATTTACACAAGACTCAATACAAATATCGATACTTTAAGTATAAATAAATATGAATATATTCGTCTAGTAATTCGTTCACATTCGTATTAATTGTTTTTTTACTGATTATTCTGATGTCAAAGTTTGGTAGATAATTAAATGACAAAGCTTTGGACTTGGTATGATAGATAATATATGTTGTATTTTTATTAATAGCGTATTTCCCCTTTTAAGATTGCACTTTACCTCATACCAAGATTCACAAAACTCGATTTAAGGGTTAAGATTTAGATAGCAGAAAGGCAGACGTAGTTATTGATACATTTAGAATATTAAAACGGATATGTATTATCACTAGTAAGATGGATTACCAATACTTGATACTAGAATTATTCTTGCGAATACGAATATAATATATCAGTCACATTCCTTGTCGACGAAGGTAATTTTTTGACATTAATGAGGTCTACTCTTCCCTTGTTTTATTTTTTGTAGTGCAGGCTTATTTGCTATTGCGGCAGCCAAGAAAAGCGATATTCATATCGATATAGTAAAAAACATAACAAAAATTCACATCATTGAACGTCGACGTCGACTTTGACTTTTGACTTTGACGTCGATGATTACCTAGGTCTGTTAAAAGCTTAAACGTAATTGCTCTATGTTTTGAATCATATAAATAATGAATAAAAGTATCTTTCGTTTCGTTATCTTACCTTGTACTTACTTCAAACCGAGCTAAAAAGTAATTTTAATACTTCTAAGATAACAACCAAATAATATAATTACATAACAATTTTTTTTTTATTAAAATATGCTTAGAACAATGATATTATAATAAACAGATATGTTGTTAGCGCGCAATCGTGAAGACTCGAAAACGTCCTAATGGAGACGTATTGCCTTAGTCTGCGTCACGCATCTCGACGAGTGACACACTCGAACGAAATTTACATAAAAGCTTTTAAATGTCATTGTGTGTATCCAGAAACTGTATCATTTATGATAACGAAGTAAATAAAATACAAGGAATCTCATACCACATGTACATACGCAATATACTTCGATTTAATAATATTTTTTATTTATTTTCCTAATATTCTGATAATTGGAGGTTAGAAAAAAGAAAGAGACGGTAAATACATTTTTTGTCGTGAGGACGACAAGGACGCGCACACATATAGAATAAAAGTACAGATGCGACTATTAGGCATTAAAGTCATCATTACCCCAGAGTTCTGTTTTCCTTTTTTCTAATGTTGGATTATTTAATCATTTGTTTTTTTGAAATAGTCGATATACTTAATTATAAATTAAACATGTCATGTGTGGGTAAGAAAATATGAATAGCTTACCCTTATTACCTTAATATATCGCAGAAAATGTTAAAATAAAACTATTTCTATTTCGACTTTGTTGCTTTAACATCGTGATTAATTTCTCACCTACCTACCTTTAGTAGTGTTGCTTAGTTGTTATAGGCACAAACCGTGGATACAAATTTAGTAGACGCGGTTTGTACCTTCTGTCTCCTTAAATTTGTTAGTCTATGACGTTTGTTTAGATTGAAGCGTAATTGACAACACTAATTGTCTCTTTTTTTCTTATGGGTTTTATCGCGCTATCTCTTTTGTATCATTTTGACATGTGAGCTGCCGCTGCTGCGCGGAACACTTTTTTCGGTTGTTTTGTATGGGTGTAACATATCTGTTTATTATAATATCATTGGCTTAGAAGCAATTAATAAGTAGGTATTGTAAACCTGCCACACGAATATTATTGATTCTCAGAATGCTCCGTTTCAGTCCGTCTCAATATTTTTTCATCTTTTCATGTACCTAGCTAAATGGAGACGCGTGGGTAGGTACTTAAAATTATTGTGCGTAGATCTAATTCAATTATACATACAGAATGTAGCAAAAAGAATCTAAAAGTAATTAAAGGAAAAAAACACTTCGGAATTTATTCTCGTCAAAGTTAAATCTATTGGTGTTATTGTATGCAGTTATTTTTACTACAACGTAGGTATCGAAATGAATAATTCGGAAAACTATCATGCCAATATGCGCAATTCCTAGTGCACCTAAGAGACAGATACTAAGAGACACCGGGAACTTAAGTCTTCGGAATTTATGAAATATTTTTTTTAGTTGTGTCCTCCTGTGTGTATCTTTGTAAACCGGCAGAATTTTAAGACAGACAATTTTTTGGTATACACACCTACAGGGGCCCAAGTCTGCTATGTACATTCGGTTCAATGTCTTCATGTGTGATGCCAGCAGATCCATTTTAGGAAAATTGGTATTCTACTAAATGTCAAAACGTAAAAATTGGCCATTGGGACGATTCGGTTCAATGTTCAAAGACTATGACCAATCGTCAAATCGTATGATCAATCTTCCCAATGGCCAATTTTTACGTTTTGACATTTAGTAGAATACCAATTTTCCTAAAATGGATCTGCTGGCATGACACTATGAAGACATTGAACCGAGTGTAAATAGCAGACTTGGGCCCCAGTTAGTTCATCAACTTGGGTTCTCACTGCCCATACCACCATCCGGGAAACTAACCCCAGCTACCAGCTTACCATGGCCAACGTGGAAATCTTTGAATAGACCCCGGACCTAAGTCGGCAGGTGTAAAGAAAATATTATGTATCGGTGCGATTACGTCACACACGAGCCAGTGAGTGTGGCACCTCTCCCCAGACAACTCTCCCACTCTCTCCCACCACCTGCACACGCAATGACCCGGGGCCCAAGTCTGCTATTTACATTCGGTTCAATGTCTTCATAGTGTCATGCCAGCAGATCCATTTTAGGAAAATTGGTATTCTACTAAATGTCAAAACGTAAAAATTGGCCATTGGGACGATTCGGTTCAATGTTCAAAGACTATGACCAATCGTCAAATCGTATGATCAATCTTCCCAATGGCCAATTTTTACGTTTTGACATTTAGTAGAATACCAATTTTCCTAAAATGGATCTGCTGGCATGACACTATGAAGACATTGAACCGAGTGTAAATAGCAGACTTGGGCCCCAGTTAGTTCATCAACTTGGGTTCTCACTGCCCATACCACCATCCGGGAAACTAACCCCAGCTACCAGCTTACCATGGCCAACGTGGAAATCTTTGAATAGACCCCGGACCTAAGTCGGCAGGTGTAAAGAAAATATTATGTATCGGTGCGATTACGTCACACACGAGCCAGTGAGTGTGGCACCTCTCCCCAGACAACTCTCCCACTCTCTCCCACCACCTGCACACGCAATGACCCGGGGCCCAAGTCTGCTATTTACATTCGGTTCAATGTCTTCATAGTGTCATGCCAGCAGATCCATTTTAGGAAAATTGGTATTCTACTAAATGTCAAAACGTAAAAATTGGCCATTGGGACGATTCGGTTCAATGTTCAAAGACTATGACCAATCGTCAAATCGTATGATCAATCTTCCCAATGGCCAATTTTTACGTTTTGACATTTAGTAGAATGCCAATTTTCCTAAAATGGATCTGCTGGCATGACACTATGAAGACATTGAACCGAGTGTAAATAGCAGACTTGGGCCCCTGTACCTACAACGCTACTGATAATGCGGTCCGCGTGGCTGGGTACTGGTCCAAAAAATATAGCTACCTATGCCAAAGCGATTGATCGATACGATACGCTAAGAAGAAGATCAATTTGTGCCGGGTGTCATCAAGGAACTATTAAATATGCTAACATTGAGGTTAAGTTTTCAACTGTGGAAAATTATGTTCCATTGAGTTTTAAGCTTATAATGAAAAAAGTTTAAAATTCAGAGGGTCAAATCCGCTGGGTGTTTTTGGTAGCCGCACATTTTGGCTGCTTGGGATTGTAGGGAACTTAAGACTAGGATTCATGCGCAAAGCTATGATGAGAGATAGGTTAGAGGGTTTGGTAGTCCATAAGATCTGCTCTGATATTTTTTTTCCAGCGCAAGTAATTTTACGTAGCTAGCTACTAGTGATTATTTATAAATGATTTCAATCTATTTTAGAATGACACTGTTCTCAATATTGAGTCCGCCGTGATGTAACATTTTTATAGAACAAAAACTTTTTAACAAAAAAATTAAACCGCCGAAAACACTGAAAAGCAAAAAATAAGAAACCTTTTTTTATTTAATCTTAATAACTAAGTTCTTAAATGAATGTGAATATACCTAAATAATTTTGAGGCGGCGCCAAACAGGCAAATTAATTAATTACGATATATAGGTACTTAATTTGTTTAGAAATTTTAATGTTTATCGCTGGAGATTTCATTGCATTGTTAAGTTGATTCAAACTCGAACTCAAAACTTTTATTTGCTTTCCACAATGGAATTAGTAGGTGGTAAGTAAAGAAAATAATTATAGTATATAGCGTTTTTGATTTGGTTGTTTCTTTTTTTTAAGGTAATTTTGTGATCTTTGTTAATTGATAGTTTGGCGCCGACTCAAAATTATTTAGGTATACTCACATTCATTTAAGAACTTAGTTATTAAGATTAAATAAAAAAAGGTTTCTTATTTTTTGCTTTTCAGTGTTTTCGGCGGTTTAATTTTTTTGTTAAAAAGTTTTTATTTTATATTTTTTTGTGGCTGTTATATACTAATTGCTACATGCTGAATTATTTATCATTTTTAAAATAGCTAACTACCTTATTTTAGTATTCAAATCTGTGAGTGAACAATAAATCACCCCTATTTTCCCAACCTTAGAGTAAAATTATATGGGAACAGCTTCAAGGTATAACCCCCTATCTAATAAAAAAAGATTTATCAAAATCGGACTGTTCTGTAATAAGTTACGCGTGGTCATATATTAAAATCAGTTAGTGAACAATCAATATATCCCTGTTTTTCTACCCTTAGGATTGGAATATTTTTTCCAAATTTATATGAGACCAACTTCTAGGTATAGCCTACTCAATAAAAAAAGAATTATCAAAATAGAACTACTCTGTAAAAAGTTACGCGTGGTAATACATTACGATCAGTGCGTGAACAATCAATTAACCCCTGTTTTTCCACCCTTAGGGTGGGAATTCTTTTTTCAAATGTATATGGGACCAACTTTGGAGTATACCCTTTCCAATAAAAAAAGAATTATCAAAATCGGACTACTCAGTAAAAAGATATGCGTGATCATACATAAAAAAAAAAAAAATATACGCGTCGAATTGAGAACCTCCTCTGTTTTCGTCGGTTAAAAACAAACACGGCTAGCTGCATACACATTAATAAGGTATTCAATAACACGTCAATCGGGCCTTTTGTTTTTTGACTCCATGATCGGGGCTTTTGAATAAAATATATTGGGTAGCTACAATTGTTTTAACTGCATTTTCAGAGTTCCGTACTCGACAGTACCAATAGAACTTAGATATATTAAAACCTTAATACTAATTTGAACTTAGATATCTGAAGATGAAAGTAGCCTAGTTTACCCTAGAAGCATTATAGCTACATCTAATAAAAATAAAAATTAAAAGTACGTAAAAGTAAATCAAGAGCATGTAGATATTACAAAATCTCGAAATGTGGTACTGAACAGTCATTCGTGAACAATCTGAATTACACTTTGTCGGTTTTCTGCATCAGACAGGAAAATACGAAGAATTAAAACCGTTTATGGAATTCTCGGAACTTTGAAACAATAGTAAAAGTCTGATAAAAATATTTATAATAAATAAACTGGAACACAGCGGTTACTAGTTGTGTTTATCCAAAAATGTAAATCTAACAACGGTGTAGATACCTATGGGTTAGGGTAGGGGAAATTTATACAAATCTGACAGCGGGCAGCGTTTCAAGGACTCCGCACAATTGTTATTCTGTACCGTGTTAGTAGATAATTTACTCATCTATTAGACATACTGTAAGGGGCGATTCATACTGTACGTCCAAGCGGCCTCTTACAATTTTTTATTTATCCATGGATTGAACATAACATATTTTTGAGGTCTATATGCCTCCCAAGTTTAATCTCGATATCAAAGCACTGTTTGCTGTAAGAAAAGCAGGTGCGTAGATATCTGGATCACCACTGCACCAGAAACCTTGGTGATACTTCGGAGATACGAGACTGTTGGAGTCTATACTTCTCTTTTCGTGGAGAACCTTATCTCAGCTATGCCGGTGACCTGATTAAGGCAGCTGGCAGTGAGTGGATACAAAGGGCTGGATATCGTGCGCTGTGGCGTTCCTTTGGGGTAGCCGGCCGGGCAGGCGTATATCCAGCAGTGGAATGCAACAAGCTGATATGATGATGATGGTAATTAATGATGCTTGCGGCAGCTATTTCCGGAAAGTAGTTGAAGGACAAATGTTTGATAACTGAGTCACTGGGCGATAATAGAACTGACTTTCTTAATTCTCCGAAATAAACCCCGGATTTCTGGAATTTACAAGTATTTTTTATTCTGTTGCAAAGTCAACCACCAATTACTGTCTCAGCACCAGTACAAAACTGAATTTTAGTTTTAATTTAAACCGTTTGAAAATCTACTAGCAGTCAATTAAATTTCAATAAACGCTTGTAAAAGCCAAGTTTGATTCGGCCCTAAGGCTGAAGGAATGGGGGCAACATATAAGAGGCCTGTTGCATATCTACATCTTTATATCATCTTGTTCCTTTACTAAAGACGCACGTGAAACCAATAAGTGACAATAAATACAGTTCACTCGTTACGCACGCATTTTATCGCAACTTGGCTGTTTTCATTTGCTATCAAGTTAGTTATTCATATTTTATTTCTTGATCATTTAACAACAAACCAAAGTCAGCAACATCCTTGACTGAGTATATTGAATAGTAACATTACATGTTTGGTAATATTTAATGGTCATCAATCCGCCAATACAGCTATTTATTTACCTTAATTACTAATATTTGTACCTATAGGAGTTAAAGAGACAAAATAATTATGCGTGTCTTATCCCTTTGCTGCTGGCATGGAGAACAAAAATGTTGTAAGTATTTTTAAATATTTTTTGTAGATTTATTGATATCGGAGTAAATTAAATTTAACATTATTCTTGGTCAGTGTAGTTTATAGGTTGACGAATAATAATTAAAGGCTGTTTTTTAAACACTCTGTATACTCTTTCTTTCCTTGTTTTAAAGGTCCCCAATCAATAGAATATATTTATTATATGATGATATTAATATTTTCCATTAAGTAATATACTTTCATATTAAAATATTTAAATTTGTTTAATTTCCTTTTTTCGTTCTTTGTATGAATTTTACTTTTCGGGAACTGGAACGCCGCAAGTATTGATTTTTGGGGAATCGGAACGCCATTTCTTTAGATTATAAGACGACCAATTTTAAAAGTCTACTCGACACGTACATTTAGCTTTGAGAGAAGATGTACTTCTGATTTAGTTTCACTATAATAGTGTTCCAAGGTGGCTTCCCGTTTTTACGACGAAAACAAATCAAAAGGAGGGAAATATTGAATATTATCTAAAATGTATTTCTCTTTGTTATTTTAATAGACAATGTTAACTATATTGAATTTATTAGTCAAAATGTGAGTTAGTTTTGTGCTTCCTTAATTCGATTAAGCTGGTTTCTCGAGTTTTATAACGTGAAATTGTAAGAAGTATTATGGATGAGTTACGATCTAAACACAAATCGCTGCAGACTGCCGCCCACCACATTGCCCTGGAGTGCATACATCCTCAGGTACATAACAACATAGAAATAAATTAATTAATCTCGCCTTACCTAGTAGGAATTTTGCCTGTTACAGGTATCTTAATAATTTACCATAATAAATAATTCAAATAATCCAAATTTCATTCCAGTTTTTATGACTGAATTAATTTCATTGTAAATAGAACAACGTAATAATAAAAGTATAGAACAAATTGGAGATATCTTTACCTTTTCCTTGGGTCCTAAGGCTCTACATGTAACAAATATTTGTGGGATTCACTAATGCTCTATAAATTACAGTAATTGCTGTTTTTGTATAATTATGATGTATTTGAAACTCCATCAGTGACAGTGACCAATTCCCAAATGAAAGAGGGATATTTTAGGATATGTTGATATAAAACAACACTTGCAATGCCCCAATAGGTAACCACATTAAAATCAGTATTGAAATTATCTACATGCTGGCTTTCTGATGTAGCATATGCCACAAAAATAATGGGGAAGCATCTTAATATCCTTGTGCTAGATCAATAAACAATGAACACCATTCGACTGGACATAGTTTCTGCAGCCTACCCAAAAATAATCAAAGCGCAACATACCAGTGCATTTCTGGTTTTTAAATTTCACATACCAAAGCCCGCTTAATTTCAATTAAAAGCGGCTATACCTATTTGGTTGTCAACATAATAACTTATCTAAATGATTAACTAAAAATGTGCACATTTATATTTTGTGTGTATTTCAGATGTGATTTAGGATCAATTAAGATTTTTCAGCAACAATGAAGAGCCGCGTCCGTTGGGGAGTCAACTATAACAGCTATCATGTCGACACTTACAAAGTACCTACTACTTGAACTATTCACTGCACTTTTGAGCGTGCAATGTACATAATGTCAAATGAACAGAGTTTTTGTATTGATTTTTAATCATACACTAATTAATATCGACGAATAAAAGGCAAAAGTTACCAAGCCCCAGATTTCTGATATAATATTCACTATTGTTATGTTTTTATGCTTTGAAATAGGAAACATAAAGTGTTGGCATAGACCATCTCCGTTCCTTGTACAACAATGGTTCTTAAACATGTTATACCCACAATATCAATGTAAAAGCTCTGTTTGTGAACAGTCACAGTGTGGAGGCACAAGTATAAGTTGGCGTATCTAGGCTATCATGAAAACATCTATCAAGTCTTCCTTCCATGACTTACTTATGTGTTTTGCTACTATCTCTTACATTATTCATTATCATAACATTTTATAAATGCAAATAATATAATGTATCGCTTAGAATAAATTTGTGTACCCACTGCGAACCCGAACTGCGCTAATTGTTTGGTGTTAAGTAAATGCCTGTTGTGAGTCTAGCTTAAGATTTTGATTTAGACAATGTTTCCATCATAAATTCGAAGTATTAGATAACTCAAATGACTCCAACAAATAAAAAATGAAGAGTTTTGTTTATGTTTTAAACAAATAATCTTTATTATGGGGAATTGATAGCATCATACATGAATAAGTCAACAGTTTTAAATATTTTATTCAGCAACCTCGAGCGGAAAACAACTCGTAAGTAAAACTGGGGCAAACAATTGGAAAATAACGGTTCAGTAGCCAGATTTCATGAGAAGTCTGGTTCTGGATCGGATCTGCTAAAGAATCAGTAGAAAGCTAAGCTACGCCAACCGCACGTTGTTCACAGTGGTGTTTGTCCACCCATGTCTGTGCGTTGGGACTAGCAGTCGGCGCACGGCTCGCCGTACCACGTGCACCCGTACCCGTCGCCCGTGCGACTGCAGCATGCCTTCCAGACCACCCAGCACAGCCCCAAGATGTTCCACCCGAAAGGGCTCAAGCCCCATCTTGTGAGTACACGCTTGTTGCTACTGTATATAGCAATCTCATTTTCATTAGCTTGTAGAACGCAGTCCGGAGGAGCAGTCAAAGCCTGCGCTCGGTCTAACTGTAACAAATATCTGTTAAATTCATCAAAATCTTAGGAGGTCCTTAGTAAAAGTATCAGGTAAGGAGATAAGTAACTGAATTGTTTGGTGGTCTTCTAGCTACCGGTAACGGCGAAAACCTTTTCGCTGCTTTAAACCTAAAAGCGCTGTTGAAATTAAATGAGATTCATTAATTTGCAATCGAATACCTCTTGGTCGCCATCATAAGAATCTCGGTAGCTGGTTAAGAATATCGTATTTTTCCGGCCCTGACAAAAACATGATTGTCTTAAAAATACTTCCTTATAAATAGATATTGATCGGAAACTGGGCAAACTGGGTAGGTAACTGGTAACCACCGTGTTTTTCCTTAACTCCCAATTTGATTACGTAACGGCGCAGGTTTGTTTGTTTCTAAGCAAAAATAATAAATGGCGCAAAAGTATTGAGAGAATTGATCATGAAACAAAACGTTGAAATATCGCCTACGTTTTCGCTGCTTTTTCGCACTGTGTTAGTATGATTTGGTACTTATATGTATCGCTGCTGTACCTTGTTAACTCTTGCTGCACAACACTGTTTGCTACTTACTTTGTTTTGTAGTATAAAACTGTTTCGACACTTCTCGTCTAGGACCCCCGCGCCTATGGTACTCCGAACGACAGTCCTATCCTGGGCCGGGCGCTGTGCCTCACGCCGCGCGGCAGCCCGGTCCCGGGGCGCGTGTCGCACCTCAACGAGAAGTTCCAAGACTCCCTGACCCTGACCTCCGACACTGATGCCCTGGTGGCCAAAATCAGCGCCATGTTCCCGACCGTCAGCGAGACGCATATCAAGATATTGCTCAAAAAGTAAGTTGAACTTCAGATTGATAAGTCATTTGCGAGTTTTTTTCTCAAGATTTCTGTTGTACCTGTATGACTTCCAGTATTTCACGGTACGAGCTACTCTTGCAACTGTTTTTTTATTTTGTAAATCTTTGTAAGACTGTTTTACACCTCGTGTTTTTATTACTTGCATTTGCAACTGCTATACTCAATTTAATAAGTTGATAAGTATTCTCCAGAAATGATTGGGAGATATTTGCATACTTAGATATTAGAAGCTTTTACTACTTTCGGGATCGCCCTATTAGTTTTAAACTCAAACAGAACATAATAGAGTTCTTAATAACGCTCTAGGTGGCTAATTAAAATGAATTGATAATCGCCCTAATTTGGGCGATAGATGATTGGGACTTCGACTTGTTTCTTCACTATAGCCGCGGGATCGCTTTGCGCTTGTTTTTATAACTCCGGCAGACCTCAGTCCTTGCTGGCCCTCTTCTATAGCGACAGTTCTACAGAAAAGATAACAGGCGTCTAAGATTACCTAGTGAAAAGGGAACTCAACTCGTAAACTCACTTCGAAAGAATTTTTAAAATATTTTTTTAGCTAAATAGGATCATTCGTCTGTCTGAATTCTTCAAAGTTGCTCTGACTTGCGAATGTTAAAACTGAAATCTTGTATATTATTGTTATTGTCTTTCACTTGCCAAAGTCATCGAAAATTTACCAATTAAGTACTGTTCCAAATGCCAGCGAGAGCAAAGCGAAGACGTAACATAAACTCTGGTGGAAAATGTTTGTAAGTTGATAAACAATGTATGGTTAGGTACTACAACCGCGAGGCCGTGGTGATATCGGCGCTGCAGGTAGAGAAGCACCCCATCACGACACCAGGGCCGCTGACGATGTCGCCGTCGGCCGCGCGGCTGCAGCGCACCGCGCCCGGCCTGCACTCCGCGCTGCAGCTCGCCAAGGGCATGTCCGGCTCCGTGCAGGGCTCCAGCCAGTTCACACCGCTGACGGGTACACCGCATGGTAAGGCAGCTCAGATGATGTTTGGTGCAGGTTTTATTAGTTTTGTTCAAGTAGCCTATCGAAAATATGTATAGAAGCAAACATAGCTATGTTTGAGATGTAACAGAAGAAAGCATCGAACCCAAATTAATTGGTTTAGAAACGAATTTGTCATCGATATCTACCAATTCTTTGTTTTTAGTCGGAAAAATTTCTTTATGAGACAATTCGGCAGTTCCTAAAAAAACAGGTTCAAAGATATAAATACTCGCCTATAACTAGGGTCACCGTCGTTGCTCCGGCCGGCATCAGGCGCTTCTAGTTACTACGGTACGAGGTCTATCGACGGACAACCACCCCGACATCAATCTCCCAAGATGAAACTCAAGTGAGTACTTTTTATAATGTACAATTTTTGTTTACGTTCCTCCTTTCAATTAAGTTGTTGAACTACGCCTATGACAGGTGTTCCCAATACCTGCAATATGTATAACAATTATCAGTTGGTGTTCGCTGACGTGACGTTATCAGCGCAATCTCCGCTGTTATTGACATTATCGAGGATTAGTCTTGACATATTTACTATTTTCTACAATTCTTGATCACGCCTCGGACCCAACGTATGTGTTTAGAACACTAAAAATAAATATCAAAATGTTTTACCGGATCGGAAGAAGGTTATCAATGAAACGCATGTTTTCTACAAAACATGTGACTCAGAAGAAGCAGCACATTCCAGCAGATATATTATGTGAAAGTGCAGTGATTGATAGAAAACACTCCGAAACTATGCGTACTATTAGTGCTATCATTAAAAGGTGAGGGTTTTGTACCATTACCATTATTACCATTGGCCTAAGAAATTGAACAAGGATGCGATACATTTTGTGAGCTACTCATGTTGTTCCTTATGTAAAGATTTTGATGGTTAAGGCCTTTTAGTATTCCTATAATTTTTCCAACAGGTACCTCAAAAGCATATTCCCCAAAGCAGAAGAGACGCTAATCCTAGACATACTGGCGAACAAGGACAACAACGTGCAGAAGGCGAGCGAGGAGCTCATAGTGATGGGCTTCACTAAGAAGGAGACCGTCGTTCAGAAGAAGGAGCAGACGCCTGTGCCGCAGAAGAAAGTCGTCAGCATCCTGAAGACTGCGGCAGAGAAGAACGACTGTAAGTTCTAGAATTAAGTGTCGCTTTTCAATTGTTCTTTTCCAGTGGTGAGAGTAGATGTACCTTATTTTCATTTTGTTCGTAAAGTGAGAAATGACACTCCAAATTTTGGATTTAAATCCAAGAAAATTATGCTCAGATCAAGAAGCCGTATGACATTTCAGTGAAAGAGAAACTGCAGACAAAATACACGGGGATAGCCGAGCGAGTGATATCGATAGCGCTGGAAAGCGTGGAGTACAACGAGGAGCGAGCGGAACAGATGCTGAACGCCGTGCTGCAGGAGGAGGCGGCGCCCAAGGTCGCCAAGGTCGAGGTCAAGGACACGCGCCGCGAGACCGCCCTCGACGTCAAGAAGGGGTAAGTTGCATGCTTGTCGATGTTACTTCAATTAAGGTATATACGCAAGCTAGGAACTATAAGGGTTGTATTTCAGAATTGTAACGATGAAAAAGGAGGTTTTAAATAATTTTAATGTCTTATCCCTCTTTTTTTTTACTTATCACGCACAGTTCACTCTCAGATTTCGTACTATAATTTCTCCAAATTTGACGTTTTATCTAGTTTTCTAGATTTGGTCCTAGTAGACCTAGTCCTGATTTGAACGAATGAAGTGTTAAATAAAGTCTTCATGGTTTTGTTTACTATATTGTTACCTTCAATGAAAACCCTACCTTTATTGTTTCACATAAAGCTTAGATCCTTGCATCGAAACCATTAGATGCAGACTTCCTTAAATAATGCATCGTTCCTAGCTTGCGTCCTTTAGTTTTATCTACTGGGTCTCAGTAATTATTTGGACCAGCACGGATGATAATTGAAATATTGACTTTTTTTGTAGTAGACGTCCGAATAATTACAGTCACTCATTATTTTAAAATTTCAGCTAATTCAGTCCTGCCGCCTATGTGCCAATTGTTATTATTGACCTTTACTCTTAAAAAGATTATCTTAAAAAATATCACCGAAGAAGTCTACTTGTTATGTCAAAAAACGTCCAAAAAGATTTGAAGCCTTCTCAAAACCCAGGTCAATATGGATTGGCTGAAATTTTCTCGTACCTCTACAACTATACTTCTGACTGAATACAAGTTTTCGATGTAACAGTAGTTTTCTGTGACCACTGACTGCCCAGCTATAGATGACGTATTATACATATTACTTGACGCAGTTATAGAAAAAGAATCTAGCCTACACAAAGCTGTTTTAATAAAAGTGTATGGACTTGTGACGTGTCAGCGCATTGGCAATTTATTTACCTTAAGCGATTCAGATTCCAAAATCGAATCACGTGCTTTAATCGTTAATTTGGTAAAGCTACAGGTATTTACCAAATGATAAACAAGAGTGTGGTGAAGTCAATTTTGTCCATATTTCTAGAATTATTTAGGGGCGAGTTATAATCATGTACTAAAGAAGTGCGGGTGAAACACTTTACCGACATTGTACACGTAATTAACAAACATTCAAATCTCTTCGGTTTGGCTAGTAACACACAGACAGACAGGTAGTTACTTTTTGCAAAGAGTCAAGTATTTGTGTAATACGTGATCCATGCTGCAAGACACTTTCTTAATCAAACCTTTATCCTGATGCTTTTTAGCTTCTCACACGAAGGTGTTGCTTTAATATTGACGTGCACTATAAATAATACAAAAACAGAAAAATATAACTTATTAAATATCCCTACATGTTCTCAACTGCAACATTTACGTCATTTTGATACAGACCGTGATATTTTAGCAACATACACATGTTAATTATTTTTAATCTGCGGAGCTGATGAGTATAACATACGTAGTAATGAAACAATAACACAAAACATCTCGCTTACACTCACGTATTCCTAACACAACATACAGCTTATGCTTCGCTACAAACTTCATTAAAAATATTACTTTACAATCCCATTTTAATTACGTTTAAATCTCAATTAGACGAACACAACATTTTAACGAGGACGCCTATTTATTGTCTTAATCGGGCCTATAATCTTGACGAAATTTTACACATCGGGATAACATTTCACACATTCTTAAATAATAGAACTTAGAGCTGTATGTCCAGTAAAACAGCAAAAGGAAGACCCAAAGACAAATTGCGACCTTTTAAAAAAAAGAAAGCCTAGTGGCAGAATCAAATAAGATTTATCGTCAAAAGAAATGATTAGTAGGTTTTATCAGAACCACACATTACCGGATGAAACACACCTTTCCTGAGCCGTCAGATCTTGACAATCACTTATCGGGTCGAGTCGTTTAACACTACACTGCACACACAGTCATGTTAGTCATGTACATATTCGAGTGTAATGCATACTCATCGCCTCCGGCCGCCGTCGCTCTCATTCGTCCCGTGCGCCAGTGGTCTGGCGGAGGAGCGCTTGCCGAGCCCGCCGCCCGCGCCGCCCGCCTCGCGCCGCATCAAGACCTGGACCGAACACTTGAAGTATGTTACCGACGCTTGTTACGCTGGCGCTGGGTCCTCTCTGTTCTCACATCTAGCCTAGGAAATGGGAAGGCAATCACACTATTATAGGATATGTCTATTGCTGTTCGACTGTACGAATTCTTTCTGATGCCATGGCAAGATCGATGGAAATCATAATAGATTGAATGCGATAAATATACCTCTTTATGTATACGTGGCGAGTCTCAAACAAGTTTATTTTATACTACTCACCTATGTGTCTGTCTAAGATACTTAAGTGTACCAAACAATTAGTAAGGCAGTTATGAAACAGTAAAAAATCGAGACAAATAACCGATAAGTAGCTGCAAAACTAAACTTTTCTACCTGATTTTGAGGCGTTGCAAAATTATTCAAATAGTTTGTCACTGACGACGTGATTGATAAGTTGTAGTAAGTGAGTAATGTAAACAACATAATCATTCAATTGTTTAATACTTGTGCATCCTTCTAAACCTTCGACATATTGAGATATTAAGTCTGCAGAAACCATTAGCATAGATAGGATTTCTATTTGAATACGGAATGGGACCCAGCGTCGACCCTTGCGCTACGCCTTGTGTGATGATACGAAATAAAATGTAATATGCGTGATAGCAATGTTTATGTAACGGGAATGTATTGTTTTGTTGTAAACAGATTTGTTAGTTACAGTAAATTATGTTTGGAGTGGGTTTTACAACGCATGGTGTGTGTGCGAGCTAGTCGAAAGCTTTGTTGGCGTCTTGTACGTATATCGATGTTTGATAACGGCTGATGGTACTTATTGTCAAGAGTGTGTTCCGTGTCTGTGTTACAGTGTTAATGTAATTATGTTAGTGAGTAGTAAAAAGGTTTTCTTCACTAAATTAGGCATGCTTAGGCACAGATTCACGGCCAAATTTTCGTGCAGTGTAATTTGTAGCTAATTTTGAATGTATTTTGCTATCGAATTGTTTGTAATGAGTGTAGCTTGATAATGAATTTTAATGAACAAGGTAACAGTAGATATTATTAGAAACACTTGAGTATAATGTTATTGTGCTGTGACGTGTATATTTGTTATGTATAGTTAGAGTTAGTATATTTAAATAAACTAATGTTACAAAAGTATAGATTGATTTAACCTTCATTGTATATTTTTGTTATTAAGGCTCCATATTTGTGTACTATCATAAATTAGTTTAGATAAACACTGTGTAAAATAATGTTAATTAAAATAACACAATAGTTGTCTGTCACATACTCGATAGGAGATGAAAATGATAGCAGATCGGTTTTAGGAATAGCTGGAGCTGGAACGTTGGCGACTCAGCTTAGATCATCACACCTAGATCTCGCTAGTGTACAGCCATCATATTCATGATCATTTTATTATTATTTAGCTTCCTCAGAGCCACATTCACCGAATACTTCAGGAGCACAATAGTTTTCAGATCCACATTAGATAATAGAAAAAAAAAACTATCATAGTTGATCTAGGGTTGCATGTCTATTAGTAGATTTTTTGAAATTCAAATATTGGTACAAATGTTTGTGGATTGGTGATGTTGCAGGCCTATCTTGAAGACGACGAGCAACGTGGACTCGAAGTTCAAGTCGCAGTTCTGCTCGCCGACGAGGGGGCCCAACCCCGCGCTGCGACGGGGGCCCAAGGACAGTCTGCTGCTGTATGTATCACAAAAATAAGACTAAACTTTATAGGCATAACATACTATTTTTATGTGAGTGCATGCGATACCTGAAAACGCGTCGTATTTTGTAACTGATTTGATTATTGTTGTTTTTTTATACGATTTACATAACATACGTCATTTTCTTCTATGTCACATTGTTTTATATCATCATCATCATCATCCTATCACTATATCCTACCCGATTCTCTTCCTTCTGATTTGGGGTTGGTGCAAAGCGTATCTAGCTTCCATTCATCTCTACTACTCGTCATCTCAGCATTCACGTCTTTCTTACTCATATCATCTCTCACACACTCTATTCATCTCTCTTGTACATCTCACTAATTTAACATTCTTCAATTACATGCATTTCAAAGTAGTAACTTACCTATTGGTTATTTTCAAAATGGAAGCCAGAAGATGCCTTGTGTATGGGTGTGTACGGCTACGTATACAGACATGTAACTGTGTAGAATGACTGTATACCTAGCTACACCTCACATGCAAGCACAGACACCATTCAAGTCAGCAAGACGGAATGACGCGCTTTGGGAGTCGATATGAGTAGCGAAGGACGTGAATATTGGGGTAGATGGGCTACGTGAAGAGTGTTGGATTTATATGGAAAAGTAACACAAGGTACGTTGCAACGTGCCACGCTTTGGGTAATTTCTTTTTTTTTATGCGGATTACATCACGTACATTGCTCTGAACCCAAAGTAAGTAGCTATTAAGCACTTGTGTTATGGAATTCAGAAACAACGAAGGTCCACAAACACCCAGACCTGAGACAATGTAGAAAAGTGAATTTCTACATTGACCCTTCCGGGGATCGAACCTGGGACCTCATAGCTAGCGACACCTTGAAAACCGGTGCGTACGCCACTCGACCACGGCGGTCGTCAAAATGTAATGGAAAATCTGAGACCTGCTATGTTAGGGTGCGTCCTCATCTATCGAACGAGCATTACAGTATCGCGAGCATGCCGCGAACGCACTAGTGTCAATAACGCCGTCTTAAAACGTGAGCGCTCCGCTCGCAAGCTGTCCTTTAATGCTCGTTCGGTGATCGTTTGCCAGATGTGGAGGCACCCTAACATAGCAGGTCTCAGATTTAGTCATTTATTTTACCTAAAGCGTGGCACATTGCAACGTATCTTGTTGTTAAGCCAACAAAGAACATTTTAGTTTTTAGTTTTATAATTTATTATTTACTTTAGGTTAAGTTTTTTTTTGTAAAATTTATTTTATGTCTATAAGATAAACTTATTAAATTATGATCAAATTGAAATTTCAATGCTTTGTGAATCAACTTAAGAAGCCTCAACATTTCTCTTACCTAAGAAAGTTTGACAAAGTTTGCTCTTTGTGACCATAGTTTGAAGAATCTTTAATTATTTACTTTGTTGGAGGGATAAAAGTGAATGTTCTTAACTCGTGTGGCAGTGAGGACTACATCCCGTGGACGGGGCCGGACCCCGAGCTGTGCAGCGGCCAGGCCGTGAAGGTCGAAGGGCCGGAGACCAGGGACAAGCCCTACTCGCTGGCGCGCGGCTCCTCAGGGCTGGCCAAGGGCCCCGCCGGCATCGCCAAGGGCTCCCTCTATCAGAAACTCAGCAAGAAGTCTGCCAAAATGTAAGGTCTTGTATTCATTAGTTAATAAAAGTAATATGTTAGAAAATAGATTATAACACTAAATGAGATATTAATTACGAACATATTTAAATGCTACATTATATTATTCTATAGTTAAGAAGTTGCTAGTATTGAAGTTATTGCTTATCCGCCGATGCAGGTGCTTGAATACTTATGTTCTCCTATTAAGTATTTACAGTTTAAAATCTCTCTTCTACCAGACCGTCACATAGCTAAGATATTTGTAGCATCAGTATATGCTTTTATGTGTGGTATATTTATTTTTTACTAATATGACTCTTGTTATTTTCAGAATCGGCTGATGGCAGCGACGGAGCGGGACGTCGACATTCCAAAAGAAATTATTTATTTTTATCGTAACTATAACTAAATGTTAAAGGTCTCGTAAAGGCATTTTAGTTGCACTTCGTATTAAAAAATACTGAATCTAAGTACAAGTTACGAAGCATAACTAACGTTTATTATTTTTAAAATGCTGTACATTAGCATACAAAAACTCCTTTACAAAGTGCAACTAAAACATGTCTAAATATTCGAGATATAACTATAAGTTAAATTATTTAATAGAAAAACTCGATCTCATAATTTTTAGTACATCCTAAACTTGCTCAATACGTTAATATAGAGAGCACCTTAATAACGATTTCGGCCCATTTTTAATACATTTTACATTATCTACCTTTATACACATGTTGGCACACTGTTTATTAAAATAATTAATCCAAAGCGTTTTATCGAAGGCATTTACTTAAACTATACGATTTAAAACAATTTAGTACTAAGTTTGTATTAAAATTGGCAAAAAAATGCAGAATTCGGAATTGTAAATGGGAAAAGTATTTTTCATGTTACTTCCATTCCTCGATAAAACAAATTAGTAAGACTTGTTAGTATTAGACACTGTATTCTTGCCAAATAACATTATTGTGGCTTATTATTGTTATTATCTTTATCCTTCATTAATTTAGCTAGCTCTGAGAATACTTCTATGAAAACATAATTTAAATACCATTTTAAAAATTAATAGGTAGTTATTAGAAATCGAGAGTATAAAAATGATAATCAATGAGCAAGTTTTTCAGTCTTTTTATGGCAAATTCCTGAACCGATTTAGATTAAACTTGGTATAGGGTAAGGTTGAGCGGGTTGACCCACCTGGGTTGGGCCGGACAAAAGCTAGTAATATTAATAAGTCCACATAATGTGTAACTAAGTTGTGCCCCGATCTTCCCCTTTAATTTAACTTAAGCATTTAATATTAGTATTTATAATACCAGGGACTCATCCGGCCAAAGAGGTGTGTAAATTATAAAGTAAAATTTCTTAAGAGTTTAAAATAATTGGTGAGATTAAATAAGCTTAGCGTTCTTTCTTAATTATATTACGAGCATTCGTTCAAGTGAGAAAGATGGAACAAGCAAGTTCACATCAAATAATATTAATGCCTTCCAACTTTTGTAACAATAGCGTTAGGTCTTTATACTGATTCTCTATTAAAATCGAGATTAACCTTCTGTCTCATTAACGTCTACTTTATAATACACCGATTAATTACAATAGTTGACACTCGAATTGGAAAGAGATTTTATTACAGCGCAAGTAGACAGCGCGCTCTGACGGTGAGAAAACTAACTACATAAGTTTTAGAAATTGTCAACTAGACAGCGCGCTCTATCGGTCAAAACTGAGAATAAGAGGGGTTATCAAAAATGGTCAGTTTGTCTGTACGTGTGTGCAAGTCAACCTACTATCAACTCTAGGCTACCTCTTCTCGCCAGAACTAACTTCGTATAATTAGCATAATAAATTATTTTTGTATATACACATTAATTAGGCGTAATTAGTAACATTGTTTATGTGCAATATCATTGTCCGATCATGGACTTAGTTAAGTATAGATTTAATATAAGTATTTTCAAGAGTAGTGATATTTTTAAGCTTAGCCATTAATAGCCAAAACTTTTGTTGTCTTCAAGTTGTGCTGTTAAGATATCTTGTATTATTTACTGCTAACTTTATTTAAATACTTTGATAATGAGCTTAAAACCTTCTAACTCTTGTACTTTTCTGTAAAGATGTTACAAATATTGATTGCATTTTGAAACTTTTACCTGAATACTATCGGTGAACAATGATTATGTCACTGAATTTATTAGACAAGACTGCTTTGATTCAAAAATGTTTGACAAATTACGATTTACTTAATTTTTTAGAGAAAAAAATATCAAAACAATTTAAATCGCTGTTTAGAATGTAGTGTATTTTAGTGTTCATTGCCAGACGACAGAAACTTATGCTTAAGGTCTTACTGAGAGAATAGTAAAGTGCAAAGTAAACTGTTGTAAGTCAGCTGTGCGCGCTTGCCTACACCTAGACACCTAGAATGCTATAGCCAACGCCTTTTAGAATAAACTAACTTGACTGCCAAGCTCGGCTAGTGTTATGTGTGTGTGGGTGGAATCTCAATAAGCTGGTCATTTGAAGAGCGGTACACTTACGTAGATATTTACTGCCAGCCGGTAAGTGATTGCCTAAAACATTTCATAATTATTCGTTTCTTATCTGACAGGTATTTCCCCTTTATTGTGTTGTCCAAAGACAAAGCCTAATATTTATCTAATTTAATTCTTAAATATTTAGCTAATTCCCAGCAGTCCCTTAACACCGACACACACGATGAGACAACGTCACTTTTTGATGTTGTCCTAGTGTACGCTCTGGGGCCCAAGTCTGCTATTTACACTCGGTTCAATGTCTTCATAGTGGCGTGCCAGCAGAGCCATTTTCGGAAAATTGGTATTCTACTAAACGTCAAAACGTCAAAATTGCGCATTACAATTTGTACCAAATGTATGAACTATTTGGTCACAGTCGTTGAACATTGAACCGAATCGTTCCAATGCGCAATTTTGATGTTTTGACGTTTAGTAGAATACCAATTTTCCGAAAATGGCTCTGCTGGCACGCCACTATGAAGACATTGAACCGAGTGTAAATAGCAGACTTGAGCCCCTGAACTCAGTCCAACTTACGAGCTCTTACTCAGCTCGTTGTACATTTAGTCACAATTTATCCTTCCAGTATCCATGAGGTAGTATTAGTATACATCGAGTATAATCAATAGCAAATATTTCCATTGTTGTCATAGTATTAAGCGTAGTGCAATAAGGTTATGATTATTTACAGTGTTCCAAATAATTTGTGCCAACCGTTACAGTTTATACTCGATGTTTTGGGTTTAGTATATATATACATCATGTTTCTGAAAGACAGTTTAAAGTACCTTAGTAGAAGGCAGCTCGAGTTGATCTTCGACTTGTGAAGTTAACCGCTTTTCAGAAACATGTTCCTTATGTACCTGCAAGTGATTACATTCATCGAATAATAATTCTTCCATGTCTAACTCTAGACAGACTTATATACTCGTAAGATAGTTTAGCAATAATCTTAACAATCACATTTAAAGCGTAGTGCTTTACTTGTACTTTACATTCCTGAGACGAATGAGAACTTATACGAGGTATGTTTGGATGTCGAAAAAGATTTTGCTAAAAGGATTCAAAAATAAATTTTAAAGCTTTATATATTTTTGGTAAACTGACGCATACTGAAAATAAAGATTATTGTTTCTCGGTTTTCACAAATACCTCCTATGGTTTAGAATTGGCAAGAAATAATTTTGAGTAGGTATTGTGTGCGAGGTTTGTAGCGTTATTTGTAGGCATACTGTCGCACTAAAATTAAGTATTAATATAAATTGTCTTCGGCCATGGTAACATATCTCTTGAGGCTCAGTCTCTACCTAGTCTAGTCCAGAATCTAGTCAATTAGGTGAAAATATTGTAGCGCTCACACATTATTTTTGTGAATATTGTCGAATTAAAATTGTTGGTTTTGTCCAAATTGCGTTTCATTTTCCTATACTTAGCCCACTTACGCACTAGCGCATTTCCAGTTTTTATATGCAACCGCTTGTGATTGTACGCACTTAACCGCCAAGCGGTTGCATATTAAACTGAACCGCGCGATTAGCCGCCCCCCGCGGTTAACCGCTAGTGCGTAAGAGGCCCTTATTCTATAATAAATCGCTTTTTTTAACATAGGTATTATTGTAATAGGTTTTCGCTTGATTAAACGAAAAAGTTAAGTGTCATAATGACACCTCTTTAGTGAAGAGTTGTAAACAAGATAGCGACATCTATCTGCTCATCATTGCACAAGCTATTCAGGTAGGGGAATTGACAGCTTTTGGGTTACGGAGTACTATAAAAAATGGATAGATGTCAGCCGCAAAGGAAAGACCTCCTAGACATTTATGCTCTCCTGGTACAAATCGTGAAATTTTTGACGCTAAATGGCGTTTAAGCCTTTTTGGAATAAGACGATTTGTGGCAGTTACGCTGTTGTACAACGCCAAAAACGAACCGAAATCGACCGGTTTTCATTTGCGTGACTAGGAGATCATAACAATAGAGGAGGTATTTTGCGACCGTCGTGCCATCTTTTGTCATTTAATCGGAAGCAATAAGACAGCCAGCCAACTAACTTGATACCTTTGAAACTTAACTATAATTGGTGAATAGATGGCGCTATATGTTTAATTGTTACGCGATGATACCTAGATGTCATTTGGAACCGGAGAATTTAAATTAAATTTTAAAGATAGCAAACCTTTAAATAAAATTGCTCTATTTTGTAAATGATAGAAGGGGAGGATTTATTTTTAATTATTATCTTATAACCTCATCATACACATTTCAAGGTGAGTATAGACTATAACATTTTCTCGAACATTTCTGTGTTATGTAACGTTCTTACGAATGCTACAATATAGGCAAAAGCTCAGTTTCCAAAGCATTTCCATGAAATGTAACGAATGCTCGTTTCATTACCTTCCTGCGAATGCTTGGCGTTATGTTACGGGTAAATGCTCACAGCGAGTGTGTATCTACCAAGATTTCGTTGTACCTTGCTTACATTCTTTTTTGAAATATTACACCAATACGCTCGACGAAATACTCACGAATATGCTCATTAGTTTGTACAATAGGCTGAAACAAAGAGGCGAGCGTGGACGTTTAGGATGATACACTAGAACACATCACAGAGCGGCGCGTTGTTCTGTTACAAGTAAATGTTGTAGTCTATACTCACCCTTATGTGATCATAAAAGCTTGTCGCAAAAGCATAAGTGTACTATAAGTATTTAATTATGCTGAAATTTGAAAAAAATACTAAGGAGATTAAGTTAATGAATGAAATAGATACTAGTTCGCACAAAGGGTTCCGTAATAAGTAGATACACAAATTTCATTGTATGTAGCTATGTGCCTTAAATGTTTATTTTATTATTTACTAGCTGTGCCCTGCGGTTTCACCCGCATAATTACCTAGGTCCCGTTCCCGGTGCCTTTATGTTATTCAGGGCGCAGATGAAACCAACAAATCACTATCGTAACAAAGGTCAGGATTACTTAATTTCATTAAAAAAAAACCGTACTATTTGCCAATTTTTTTTCTTTCAAATACAAATACAAATACAAATACAAAATTCTTTATTGTGGTACATAGGTAAGCAAATAGTTGTTACATATTTCCCAGATAGTACACAGCTATGACCCGCCATAATGGCATACAATATTTTTTAAAATATTAGTGACATTTTAAATATAAACATATTAAATAGGTATAACAATATAAAATGGAGCACTTTAGAATAAACGAAACATTTTAAAATTTCAAGGCAACAATTACAATAATAAGACATACATTATAAATTCAATTAAAATAATTAATACAAATTAAGAAATATATGATAACAAATAAAATTAAATAACATCATCGAGATAATCCTTTAAAGTATAGTAACATTTATTTAATAACAATTGAAATAATTGTTTTTTATAATTATGGAAATCTAAATCTCTAATAGTCTTTGGCAATTTATTATATATCTCGGGGATTAGATAAAAAACACTTTTGTGGAAAAGAGCAGTTTTGTGGGGTTCACGTGTCATTTTGTCTTTATGTCTGGCTCTATTACTAAATTTGAAACGGTGAATATTTAATTTAGCGAAGATGGCACATTCGTAAATAAACAGACAGGGGAGTGATAGTATTTTTAGTTCCTTAAAATGTGGAACACAGGATTCCGTTGAATCAATACTTACGATTGATCGGATACACCGCTTTTGCGCCTTGAAAGCTAGGTCTTTGTTGGTTGAATTGCCCCAGAAAATAAGACCGTACCTTAAAATGGAAGAGACATAACCATGATACGCACTAAGAACAGCAGACCTATCTGCTATTTTACTTAATTTATAAAGGGCATATGACTGTTGATTCAACCGTTTACAGACATAATCTATGTGATTTTTCCAGTTAAGTCTTCTGTCAATATGTAACCCCAAAAACTTAATTTCATCTATTTCTTCAATATTTGTATCTTTGAATGTTATATTTAAATGCGGCGATGCTAGAGAATTTTGTCTAAATTTCATAATTTTTGTTTTTGACAGATTTATGTTTAAATTATTCGATGACAGCCATTCAGTTGCATTAGTTAAAAACATATCAATCTCCACATTTATGCTAGAATGCATATTGTTGTAATTAAACAGAACTGTGCTGTCGTCAGCAAAAAGCGTCATTTGATGGTGCGTTATTGATGGCAGATCATTAACATATACAATAAAGAGTAATGGGCCCAATACGCTACCTTGTGGTACCCCAAAACGGACATTTGTGAACTCGGATTCGTATACTTTTTCTTCTTTTGAAATTGGGCATACTCGATTTATTTGAGTAGCTTGGTGTCTATTGCTTAAATAGGATTTTATGAGATTATTGACATTACCCCTAACACCATAGTCATTTAATTTTTGGAGCAAAATGTCATGACGAACGTGGTCGAACGCTTTTGACATGTCTAAGTACATGGCTACAGCTGGTTTACTATTATCTAAATTGGCCATTACTGTATGTATAAAATTATAAATCGCATTATTTATTGATTGACTTTTACGAAAGCCGTATTGTTCGCTGGCAAAAACGTTATTGGTTTCAAGAAAAGAGTACAACGATGCATATATAACTTTTTCATAAATTTTTGAAAATATAGGTATTAACGCTATGGGTCTGTAACAATTGAGATCTTCTACATCACCCTTCTTAAACATAGGTTTTATAATAGTGTACTTAAGTTTATCTGGGAATACTCCGTGTTCTATACTCAGGTTAATAGTATAGCTTAAAACAGTAGAAATTATATGAGCTACATCTTTCACAACTCTAACTGTAACCTCATCGTAACCCGTGCTGCTTACATTTTTCAAAGAAATAATTATTTTAAAAATATCTTTAGGAGTTACAGGTTTCATAAAAATAGAGTTAGGTTGACTCTTACCCGTTAAATGTGGTATTGTGTTTGTTTGTTCACAGTTAGCTACGTTTGAAAAGAAGTCATTAAATAATTGAGCTATCTCTTTCGGGTTAGAGACTGTATTACCATTATCATTTTTCATTTTATTTATGTTCTCCTTAAGTATATTACTTTTATTTTTGTTTATAATTTGCCATGTAGCTTTACTTTTGTTAATAGAAGTTTTAATGTAATGGCTATTTTGTGATTTTTGGGTAAGATTGAGAACAGATTTATACCTTTTTGAGTAAGCTTTAAAATTGCTTTTGTTTTTGTTACTTGGGGATTTTCTATACTTCCACAAGAGTTCACGTCTACGTTTACTGCACAAGGTAATGCCTTTTGAAACCCATTTTGGCCTTTTGTCTACCATAAGTTTAACTTTAATATGAGGAAAGCATAAATTATAAAACAATGTAAACGTATTATGAAACTGAGAGAACGCATTATTAGGGTCATCTGTTTCATAAACTTCACTAAAATTTAAGTTGCTAAGACATTTTAAAAATTTATCTCGGTTTTCATTTGAACAGTCTCGCCGTTGGATGTACCAGTACTTAATGGAGCAACTCTTTTTTACCGGGCATTTAAGAATTTGGGCCATATGATCTGATAGGGCCAATTCAGCCAATTCACCTTTGCAGCCTTTGACGTTATGAGCTATGTTATCCAGGCACGTGCCACTAATCAATCGTGTTGGAGTGTGAAACTGAAGTCGCAAGTTGTACGATGCGAGTGAGTGAATGAGCTCGGCTGTTATTTTATTAGTCTTGAGAATATCAATGTTCAGGTCTCCTGCAATTATAATTTTCTTATCTTTAGATCTATACTTATTTAGAATTTGGTGTAAAATCCGAAAGAAAGTATCAAAGTCTTTAGAAGTATTTTTTGGAACTCTGTATAGGCATATCGTAATTATTTTATGTTGTAACAATTCAATTCCCGAACATTCTACTACATTAGGCACTGAAAGTGATACTACATCATCAAGAACTTTATATGAATGATAATTTTTGACCAAAATGCAAGAACCTCCACTTCTGCTATTTCTACAAAATTTTGAAGCTAATTTATATGATGGTATATAAAGTCGAGGGATGTCATCAATAATCATATTGTGCTCAGTAATGCACAATACGTCTATAGTTTTAGAAATAAAATCATTCAAACTGACTGTTAACATATCTGATTTACCAATTAAACCTGCAGTATTCTGATGTAAGACATGTATATAGTTATAGACGAAATAAATTATTACTATTTACAGGACCAGCATCAGTATTCATAGGACCAGTATCAGTATTCATAGGACTAGTATCAGTATCATTTATTCTATATGCCACGGAACTTTCTTGTCGATTGTCTTCATGATTAAATAATTCGTAGTCCACTAATATATTAGCCAGGATATGTTCATATATGCTATTCCATCCGTTTTTGTTTATTTTTCCTGTGATGTGCGAAAACATCTCATGTTTTAGGTAAGAGTTACTATTAAAGAAGTATGCATATTCATTATCTCTTATATCCATATACAGGAGGTTGGTAAATAACTCAACTTTATAATTAAATATTAATGCACCTTTTATATAGGTTGGAGCACAGATAACGCTATTCGTGTGAGAAGTGTTTTTTAACAGTTTCTTTAAGTTGTCTAAGATATTTATGTAGTCTTCATTTTTTAAGTCATTCTCTCCGATAAATATAAGGCAATAGTCGTTCAATGTGAAATCTCGTAATTTATTTTCAACATTGTTTATAGATTCATCATGGAAAATATCTGGTAATAAATAATGACAGTAGTCAAAATGTTTTGTGAAAACTGCTTCAATTTGCGGCAGAGTTCCCTTTGTGCAATGACTGCTGATAACACACAATTTATTTTTATGCTTCGGGGTTGGCATAGCTTGTCTGTGCTTTATGTTTGAAACCTGCCTGGGTACATCAAAAACGCGACTAAACTTCTCTATTTCTTTTTTTAGTTTTTCATATTCAATTGCTAAATTCTTTATTTTTGTATTTAATTTCTCAATTTCTAATTCTCTTTCTTCATTTTTAATGCGTAAGGTATTTATTTCGGGTTGTATGTCTTTTTTCAAATTAGATATCGCTTTATTAATTTCAAGTTCTATTGTATTCTCGATTTGCGATATTATTGTTATATTATTTTCTTGCAGCTTCTGTACAATCTTTTCGCATATACTTTGCAGTGTTACTTCAGGGTTCAGTGGCGATTCCTTGTTTTCTGTGCAAATTGTGTCACCGAGTATACTAAGATCTTCAAAGGTTCCGCTGGTTGGATAGGCTGTTCTTGTCCTTTGAGTGACGTTCGAATATTCCGGCGATAAAGTTATGTCTGTGACATCATAATCACGTGGACGTATTGGCGTGTTTGAATTATCTTTCTTAGGAATCTTACAGCAGCAAGTTTGGCATTTCCATGTTTTTTTCTTTTCTTGTGTCATTTTACTAAGCTGGACTTTCGAAATATTTGCACAAACTAGATCGTATGAACATTGGCATAGTACACATTTTAAAATTTCACTCTTTGGTATATTTTGGTTGCAACCTGCACATACCAACGCCATCTCGTTTGTAGTTAGTAAACTCGTAGTCCTTCTGGTATGTTAATAATATAGCGTTCTTTTTTTTTTATGTTATTTTCAAATTGCACTTGTATACCGACTTCAATGTTAATTTCAGTATTCTACCATTCGGAAATTTATTTTATATACTGGTATCCCCAATAACGACTAAAACGCCCCTTAGCGGGGAGTAGCGGTAATTTTTAGTTTGTTTTTAAGCCGTTTTGTATGAACTACGGCGCTAGTTGTTGCTCTTAAGTATCCTTATATTGGTAGCACTGGAAACTTTGTGTATACGTCAATTAGTTCTTCCACTCACCACTAGAGTAGTAAATGTATGACTTATTGGCACTAGCAGTATGTTGTTATTGTTTTTAAATAAAATTAACGAACCGCCAAAATTGAAATTCAGTCTTACTTGATAATTGTTGACTTTTAGGACACTAATGATGAATGTTTGCTTGATTAATGACACTTCATACACATTTTGATATTAAAATAGTCTAATAATGTCACTCTCAATTAGTTTAATGTTTGTTTTGAATCACATTCACTGCATTCACTTATTTTGCTATAACTGTCCCTGAACTTGATACTAATTAGAAAAAACGATATCACTGGTGAAATGTACTACTTGGACGTTAATCACATTATTTTCATAGGTAAAAACTCAGTAAATAAATTTAAATCAATAATTAATTAAGGAGCTATTGTTTACATCTGCCAGGGTTGCCAGACTCATCAAAAGACTTCATTTTCATAAGAACCTTCTCCTGATAATAACTAACACAACAACAAAAGAATTAGCTAAATCGGTCCAGACGTTATTGAGTTATGCGCTTACCAACACATTTAGCGATTCATTTTTATATATAAGATTATTAAAGTAAAATTATAACAACAAATACAGTAGATAGATAGGCGGATAGAAAACCATTATCTTAGGCTGCGTCCATATCTGACGAACGTGCATTACAGGAAATGTTCGCGAACAGGGCGCGAGCGGCACGCACTCCTTTGACAGACGGCGTTATTGACACTAATACGTCCGCGGCATCCTCGCGAGCAGATCCGGAGCTGGTCGTGTAAGGCCAAATGTGAACGCACCCTTAGCTGCCTGTCAGACTAATTACTGCTAGGTCACTCCCCTTTCCCTCTTTGGGTGGCAGTCACACAAGGATACGCAGATGTGTGTCACAATGCTCGCTACCTGACTGTAAGCCTAAAGCGCGCGTTTGTTTTGCGCGGCATTCGCTGGAAGAAATATCCGTTTATGCGAGCGTTGCAAAATACCTATTTAATTCTTTCATGTGTTGCCAAGCGTGGAATGCATGCATTGCATTGTGAAATTAGTAAATAATCGTATTTAACTCATAATCGAAATAATAAAAGGTTTTATCTGTTTTGAGTTTTCTAAGGGTGTGTCCAAACATCGAGCGGCAAACAAGCGCTGCTGCAGCGTGCGGCCCGCCGCGCTGTGTTAAGACGACTGCCGCGCGCTAACGCTTCTGGCTACCTGCCACGCGCGAACATTCTTAGTGAACATTCGGCAGTAATTGTGTTTGGACGTATTTCTGCGCACTAACATGGACAACGAAACATTAATTCGTTTCATTGAAATGTATGGATCTTTTAAGAGTTATGGAATTCTCGACAAAAGGAATACCACAATAAAAATAAACGTCACACACTTCGGGCGTTCCTTCTACCAAATGGGGAGCATCTCCGCATGTCTTACGGACAACCGACATGGCTCTTTGCTACTCGGCTGGTGAATACGCCAGTCCGTATATAGAGCCGTTCCGCGCACACAAACCTGGTGGATACAGCTTTAAACGACACTTGCCGGATTATTATAGGCTGTCTTAAACCAACTCCTGTTGGTATGCTGTATCCACTAGTCGGCATCACTGCGCCAGCAGTCCGAAGACAGGTGGCAAGCTCCATTGAAAAGGAAAAATTAGAAAAAGAGACCCACGCCACCCAACTCACCAGTTCGTCTCGGTACAGCAGAGACTAAAAAGACGCGCCATAGCTTTCTAAAAAATGTAGAACCTCTCGCTTACGATGCCCCGAAAACCAGGTCCGACTCTGGGAGTAGAGATACCCAACCACCCCATAACATACGTTTAATGTCAAAATAAATGTGCGGTAATTGCTTGACACAAGTGCGCGTTCCGTGCAGCATTTGCTGCAAACAACCGCTCGCCTTATAGCTACTATGTAAACGATCGTGTTCATCACTTAATTTTCGCTGTGTGATAGTCACACAACTATACGCGGATGTGTGAACCTGACTGCTGATAAGCCATGAAGATAGATCTCCTCGCATTTATGCTCTCCTATTAATTTGGCGAAAATCGACACGAAAACGGGACTATTTTAGAACAAATTGAGTGCTGGCTACTAGGCTCGCATAAATCACAGGAGATGGTAAACTTGTTGAATGTGGGGGTTATAATAATTACTACTGTGTAACTCCTATATACCTGAACGATATTTCCTCAGTGTGGTAGACACACAGGAAACGAGAATGTGTAAAACTATTGTCGCTTCCTGTCTGTGAGACTAGTAACAGCTAGGTGAAGCCCTAACCCCCTTGGGGTGGTAGTCACACAGCGACACGCAGATGTGTGCCACCCACCCCACAAGCCCTCCCTCCCTGCCAGTAAGCCTAAAGCTCGCGGTTTATTTATGCGGCATTCGCTGCGAGCAGAATCCGTTTGCTACACGAAGAGAAGAGACCTAATTTTTTATGCTTTCACTACGCAAAATGCATTGTGCTGATTGAGTTATCATATAAATAATAGTCGTAATAGAAGATGGTACCTCTGTTTCGTGTAGCCGACAAATAGCTACTTAGTTTATATTATGCGAATGCTTGAAGGTATTTCATTATTTATTGTTTATTTGTTATGCGGTAAATGCAATTCCGTCTAAGATGAAAATTGCCGCTGCTTCAAACGTCTAAATCCATTGCAGGAAATTGCTTTAAAAAAAAATGTATCAAAATAGTGTATTCATACACCTTACTAAATGTTCTTTGTGTGATAGTCATACAACGACGCGCGGATGTGTGTTACAAAGTTACAACTGTCATCACTCACTGCTTCTAAAAGTCTCATTACACGGCCCGTTTTTGAGCAGTAACTGCTTGGCGAAACAAATGAATCAATTGATTTGTTTTCTTCTTATCTATAGGTCATCCGCTATATTTCGTTGTTGGTTTGACAAGCATTTACTATGGTACTTTTTAGTCAATAATTTCTAGATGTTTTCAAGTTAATGTATTTCCATCTCCATCAGTTATGTGATGCGAGATCACCAGGAATAAAATACGGCGATTCTTTCAGGAAACCACTTGTAACTCCTGCATATTATGTTTTACAGATGTAACCTCACATCACAGTTGACAAGTATTGAGCAGTATCAAGCAATTGTAGGTGCCGTCTATGAGCACCTTAAGAATAATCAATACTATGTAACCCCTATATACCGTATTAAATTTTCTTTGTGTGGCGGGGTGAGAATAATAAAACGTGTATGTGTGAATCTGATTGCTGATTGGTCTATTAAAAAGACACCTCCTCGCGTTTATGCTGTGCTAGTAACTTGCCTAAAATCGGCCCGAGAACTGGACCATCGTAGGAACAAATGGAATGTTGCTACGAGGCCCGCATAAATCGAAGGAGATGTAAATCGAAGCTATGCGCATGTGCGGCTAATTACTTATGTGTATGTAACCCTTATATACCTTACAGAATTTTCTTGATGTGGGGGTGGGTCACACCACGATACGTGGATGTGTGAGACCATTTCTGCAAACCAATGAAAATATTATACAAAATACACTCATCTGATTGGTCACAATCCATCTCTTCGCTTTTATGCTCTCCTACTAGCTCGGTGGCGAACTTCATACAAAAAGCTGGTTAATTTAACAAATCTGGGCACTGCTACTAGGCCCGCATAAGTCGAAGGAGATGTCATATTAAACGGACCAATCCGAGTGCCGCTGCATCTGTCCTGAAAACTGCTATGATACACCCTATATACTTCAAAAACTTTTCTATTCTGACGATCACACTACGACACGCGAATGTGAGCTACCCTCGAGAAGGTTTGTTTAAACGTGCAAGTTGTAGGTGCGTTTGAACTAACTACGGGCGAGTAATAATAATTCTTCCGATGTTTATGTTGTTCACAGACATAAGATAGTTAGGTGCAATAATTTTGACAATCACATTTGGGCGTAGTTATTTACTTCTGGTATACAGTCCAGAGACAAATAACAAAATTATTCGTCGTTTTGAATTATTTACAATGACTGCAGAAAGGTGGCCAAGGCAAGGCAAAAGAAGCGTCGGTCATCCGGGAGCAAAATGGGTCAACGACATACTGAACTCTCGGGTCGAGTCTGGATGAGGATGGCACAGGACCGTAGAAAATGGCACGAGAAAAGAGAGAGGCTTATGCCCAGCAGTGGGAGTCAAGGGCTGTGCATGATGATGGACGGTGATAGTTCTTGAGATTTAGCCTGGTGACAGACAGTAAATTAGTCAATTTCACCCTTTGGTTATGGAACCCTAAAAGTGGTCATTTTATTCATTAAAAATGAGCGAGACGGATTTCCTTAGTGTGGCGAGCAAACAGTGATGCGAGAATGTGTAATACGATTATTGTTGGCTGTCTGTGAGACTCATTACTGCTAGGTAACGCCCTTTTCCCCCTTTGGATGGCGATCACACAACGATGCGCAGACGTGTGTTACAACTATCGTCCCTCGCTGCTTCTAAAGGTCTCATTACACGGCCCGTTTTTGAGCAGTAATGGCTTGGCGGCACATATGAGTCAGTTAAATAGTTTTCTTATCTATAAACTCATCCGCTTTATTTGGTAGTTCATTACAGGCAATTTACCATGGCACTTTTTTAATAAATAATTATTTATAGATGTTTTCAAGTTAATCAATTATTTGCTTCGGGCATCAGGAGTAAAATACGGCCATGGTTTCAGGAAAATACTTGCAACTGCTGCATATTATGTTTTACAGATGTCAAACATAATATGTAGCAGTTGCAAGTACCTCTACAGTCTTAATTCTTGTCAACTTCACAGTTGACAAGAATTAAGCAGTATTAAGCAATTGTAGGTGCCGTCTATGAGCACGTTAAGAATAATCAATACAATGTAGCTAATCCAATTTAATAATTTAAAAAACAATAAAGGACGCATTCTAGATTTAATAATAAGTAATCACAATTGCCATGTTTACCCAGCATCCTCCATATTACTTCCAATAGATAATTATCACCCCCCGTTCTGTTCCACTTTTTGTTATAAAACAGAATTAAATTTTCCGCCCGCGAAAGTATCTAAATATAATTTTTATAAAGCTGACTACGAATTAATTAACCAGGAGTTGAGTAAGGTTGAATGGGTTAGTGCCCTAAGACACAAGTCAGCTGATGATTCTGTTAATATTTTTTATGATATTATTTACCGCACTGTAAAAGATCATACACCTAAAGCCTCCGCACGCTCATTGAAATTCCCCTTTTGGTTCTCTAGGCCTTTAACACGTATTTTCAGGAACAAGAATAGAGCTTGGATAAAATGGAAGGTATATCATAATATTTCTGATTACGAACAATTTTCTTTATTAAGGCGAAGATTTCAAGCAGAGTGTAAAATCTGTTATAATAAGTATATTGACTCAGTCGAAGAAAATATTTTAAAAAATGTTAAATACTTGTGGAGTTATATCTCTAATCGTAAAGCAAATACTAGCATACCTTCCACAATGTCTTATAAAAATTGCTGCTCTAATAACCCCACTGAAATTTGTAATCTATTCTCCGAATTCTTTCATTCAGTTTACGAAGATTCTACGTTTGATATAAATAATTGGTTGCCTCCTCGAGAGTATAGTGAAAATAGTATTCTTATCAATAGAGTTGTTTTTAGTCGTGAAAAAATTCTTAAACTATTAAAATCACTTGACACTACGAAAGGTCCTGGGCCTGATGGGATACCACCGTATTATCTAAAAAAACTGCATATAACATATGTACACCCCTACATATAATTTACAATAAGTGCATTTTTGAGGGTTATTTTCCTGAAATATGGAAAAGAGCAAATATAACGCCCGTACACAAATCAGGATCAAAAAATAGTATTGAGAACTACCGTCCCATTTCCATATTATCTGCCTTGTCGAAGCTTTTTGAAAGGTTGGTTCACGACGAGCTCTACCCTACGTTACACAACCTAATAATTAAGCAACAGCATGGATTTGTTAAAAAAAGGTCTACTGTTACAAACTTATTGGTATTTACAGATTGTTTATTTAATAACATGGACCAACAATTGCAAATAGATGCTGTTTATACTGATTTTCAGAAGGCTTTTGACAAGGTGGATCACGAAATGCTTCTAACAAAGATAGCATTCAACGGTATACGAGGTGATTTGCTACGCTGGTTTGCATCATATGTGACAAATCGAACTCAGAAAGTAGTTATCAAAGGTTTTGAGTCCACATCCATACATGTCACATCTGGGGTACCCCAAGGTTCCATTTTAGGACCTCTTTTATTTATTCTTTTTATTAATGACATAAATCAATGTTTCAGATATTCAAAATTTCTCCTATACGCTGATGACCTTAAAATTTATAGGACGATTAATAATAAAACTGATTGTATTTTACTTCAAGATGATTTGGATAGATTCTCAGCATATTGTGCTAAAAACAAGTTAAAGTTAAACATACTAAAGTGTTCATCGATAACGTTCACAAAAAATAAAAACGTCATAACTCACTCTTACAACCTAAATAAAAGCCCATTGCATAGAGTCACTGTCATCAGGGACCTTGGGATACTTCTTGATGGTAAGCTTCACCTGGATCAACACATTGATAACGTGATTAGTAAAGCGTTTCGCATGTATGGATTTGTGATGCGATGCATGACTGATTTTAAACGTTCTCACACGTACATTCATTTATACAAATCTTTGGTAAGATCCCAATTAGAGTATGCTGTAATGGTATGGAACCCCTTGTACAAAAAATACACATCTAATCTTGAAAATGTTCAATATAAATTCCTGAAAGCCACCCATTATCGTTGCTTCCGTCGAAAAACCTCCTATGATAATTTACTGAAATATTATAAACTTACAACTTTAAGTAATAGACGCATATTTTTAGAAATTAAGTTTCTCTATGACCTGTGTAATGACAAATACGACTGCTCAGATTTAACAAATAAATTGTGTTATATAGTACCTAGAACTGTTATTCGGCGTGGAGTGCGCGGACGCCCGCTATTTGCAGTGACCTCTTGTCGTACAAACGCGGGTGCCCGTGCCCCTCTACGACGTTTAGCAAAAAATTACAATGCCCTTTTTTCAGAACTGGATTTATTCTCATCTTCAGCTTATAAAATAAGATTTGATCTACTTAAAATGATTGAGGAAATAGATAATTAACCATGCCTTTCACTGTATAGATGTATATAGTAGATGTATTCATTTTTAGGATTCACATAATCATTAACAATATTGTAATCGTACTCTTCCCAATTTCATTTCAATCTGAATATGTAATTTGTGGATAACGTAGTTAGTTACGCACTGATATATCTATTTTATATGTTGTTTATAATCATGCTAAGTGTGTAATTGTTTGTTTTCCCTAACAAATAAAATAAAAAAAAAAAAAAATAAAATAATCCCTATATACCGTATTGAATTTTCTTTGTGTGGCGGGGTGAGCATAATAAAACGTGTATGTGTGAATCTGATTGCTGATTGGTCGATTAAAAAGACATCTCCTCGCGTTTATGCTGCACTAGTAACTTGGCTGGAATCGGCCCGAGAACTGGACCATCGTAGGAACAAATGGAATTTTGCTACGAGGCCCGCATAAATCGAAGGAGATGTAAATCTGAAGCTCATTGCATGTGTGACTAATTATTGATGTGTATGTAACCCTTATATACCTTACAGAATTTTCTTGATGTGGGGGTGGGTCATCAGGGTCCACGATACGTAGATGTGTGAGACATACACGTATCGTAGTGTGACCCCATTTCCGTAAACCAATGAAAATGTGTTTCAAAATACTCTCATCTGATTGGTCACATTCCATCTCCTCGCTTTTATGCTCTCCTACTAGCTCATTGGCAAACTCCATACTAAAAACTGGTTAATTTAACAAATTTGGCTTCTGCTACTAGGCACGCATAAATCGAAGGAGATATCATAATAAGCGGACCAATCCGAGCGCCGCTGCATCTGTACTGAAAATTTCTATGGTACACCTATATACTTCAAAAAAATATATTTGTGTGACGATCACACTGTGACACGCGAATGTGAGTTAAATGGCCTTTACGCCCTTTTGAAGTTAAGACGATTTGTGGCAGTTAAGTTACGCTGTTGTACAACGCCAAAAACGAAGCGAAATCGACCGGATTTCATTCGCGTGACTAGGAGATTATAACCATAGAGGAGGTGTTATTCGACCATCGTGCCATCTTTCATCAATTAATCTGAATCTAGCTATAAACAAGCCAGCCAACTTCTTATCCCTAAAACAATAGATGGCGTTATTTGTTTAACTGTTACGCGACGATAGATGGATGTCGTTTGGAATGAATTATAAAAGATTGGCCATATGCAGTCAGGACTGTCAGGATCCTTATTTATTTCTATAATTTTCGTCTGATTTATATCTGAACACTATAAATTTAAATGTTTGTACGAATACCACTACGAATCGTAGATAATTTCATCATAACTTTCATAAGGCCAGTTACCTAAAATGCACTTGCAAATCCTTTTGCTACTCTTTTAGAAACGTAGGCAGATTTCGATATTCAATATTTACTCAGTTAGTATAAATCATTTGTTAGTTTGTAAAATAAGTTTGTATAATTGTAAATAAATAATAATCTATAAATATTTTATTCGATCGTCGCATCGAAAACGCTTGGAAAAGCTAGTGGTGCACAGACTTGGTCACTAACCGATTCACAACATTTCCGCCTTGGAGTTTGCCAGGGAGCTATGGAACGTAGCATTCTTGGTATTAAGAGACAAGACCGAAACCGGAACACCACGCTGCGTTCCAGAACAAGTATAACGGCCGTAGGCAAAAAGGGCGGGTCACGTCAGCCGCATGCACGACGACCGTTGGGCAAAGGCTACTACCCAATGGAAGCCAGCAGACGGACGGCGCCGCCGAGGCCGTCCCAGGAGAAGGTGGCGAGACGTCCTGGGCATTTACCTTAATCACTGGCTCGAGGTGGCGCGAGACAAGGACTAATGGAAGGACTTGGGGGAGGCCTTTGCCCAGCAATGGGACAGTACAGGCTTATAAATATATATATATATATATATATTCGGGATTGAATTTTAATAGTTCTAATTCATCGTTCCCTAGGGCAGGCATGGCGAACCAATGGCACGCGTGCCATAAGTGGCAAACGACATAATGTTTTGGGCACGTCATCATTCCGCATCATCGTTTCATCATTCCCGAGCCTTTTCCCCAACTATGTTGGTTGGCTGGATCTATAGAAGTTTTTATTATTTAGGGACATATTTTTATTGCTAGTTTGGCCGGCTCGGACCAGCTTCTTCTAGGGACGGGGGATAAAATATACGTTATAGGTCGCGTCAGGTAAAAAGAACGCTGGCGGAAGGTGGGGAGGGTACGTTTGCGCATGAGTATACAATTCGGCAGGCGAAGGTCGTCCTACGAACCAATAGCGCACCGGCAAACATGCAGCTCGTGCCCCCCCGCACTTCATACCACCAAACAGACCGATAATTCGCGTTCTGCGCATCTTGACAGCTAGGGTTCTTTTTACGTGACGCGACTTATACTAATGTTTATAATACGCGACGGGTCTCGCCGACAAGGCCCCGCATTTCATGAAAAGCTTGATTGTTGGTAGCCTTAATTCTTAATTCACAGTGCAACTGCAAGTTAAGAAGGTAACCTGGAGCGCCTGTGGCTCAACGCATGAAACCGTTTTCAAACGACTTCAAAAAAGGAGGAGGTTCTCAATTCGGTTGTATTTTTTTTATTTTTTATGTTTGTTACTTGATTTCTCAAAGACGCCTGGACCGATTTCAAAAATTGTTTTTTTATTTGATAGGGTATGGTTGTCATTTGGTCCCATTGTCATCACGTCAGGACCTGATGGTAGAAACCCTGAGAAATCGAAGGCATCTCTTGAAAATTGTAGGCAAGCATGGGTTAAAAACTTGAGATTTATGTGTATATCTGATGAGACTACAATACTATGGAGGTTTGGAGCAGATCTGATGATGGAGACGACAGAGGATCGAGGGAACTCCTCAACGGCACATCTTAACTTCCTCGTGTTTGGGCTTATTTTATTCGTGTTGACAAGATCTTTACACCGAGATGGGTAATGACTGCCACTGCAAGGTCCGTGATGCAGGTGCAGTACAGTTTAGGGAACTCCGTAATGGTTGATAGCAGCTACATAGTGTTTAGGCTTATTTTATTCGTAATGAGGCGCACATGAGTAATATTGCATATTCTATAGTGAAGACAAAAAAACAGTTTAAATTATGACAATTAAAAAAAACAATTTAAACAGTTAAAAAACGTTGTGTATTTAGTAGTCTCTCGCAAAATAACGTTGGATTTCGATTTCCTAATTTGCGATAGGCTTTTCTCTCTTTCCTCGTTTGTCTCATTCAAACGACGATTTCACATATGAGCAGCGCCTTTCGTAAGACTACCCATGTTTACGCAAAAAACAAAATCGTCAAATTCACTAAAAAATCTAGAAATAAAATAATTTTTAACAAAAAAAGAAACGACTTCAAAACAAAAATAAAATGCACTAAAAAGGACAAAATAACTGCGTTATTTAAAAACTCTCTATTTTGAAGGCGGTGCCTACTAAAACTATTAGACACACAATGATAATGAAAAATAAATCAATATCAAATATTAAAAGAAAAATAAATACAACTAACAACCTTCTTTAGAAGGCTATCTAAATTACTTAATATAATAAAATACATAACCAAAAGCACTAAACTAACACACCTATTCGAAACTTAAAAGTCAAAATGAGAAACTCAGATAAATATCTAAGTTAATTCAATTCGTTCAATAGTTTTACTTGACACCGCCGTCAAAATAGAGAGTATTTAAATAACGCAGTTATTTTGTCCTTTTTAGTGCATTTTATTTTTGTTTTGAAGTCGTTTCTTTTTTTGTTAAAAATTATTTTGTAGAGTTTGCATTCGTTTGAGTCGATAATCGGGTAAGTGAGAGAATACGACGCTGCCGTAAGTCATGATAGGTCTCATGCAAGCAGTGTAGATTCTCTTCTTACAAGTAAGATAGAGTTAACTGGGCTTGTTTAAGATACAATGAAGTCGGCCGAGAGCGAAGGCGGCTCGCGCGCTTGCCGCTTTAATATGAGCTATGAAGGTAAGCTTCCGATCAAGGATTACACCCAGGTATTTGGCTTGCTGCTCCCAATGGATAGGCTTGCCGACGAGGTTTATGGGTGGAGGGAGAGCGGGAGGTTGTCGTTTCTTGCTAAAGAGCACGGCTGCGCTCTTGGTAGGGTTAACTTCGATTCTCCATTTCGTGAACCATCTCCCGAGGTTCGTGACCGCGGTCTGGAGAGTTCGACCTATCGCTAAGGGGCTGGTGTCTGAATAATAGATGGCCGTCGTAATCGTCGGCGTACATGGCTACTTGAGGTTTACCACTGCGAGGAATGTCGCTAGCGTATTGCGTGAAGAGGAGTGTAGAGAGTACGGAGCCTTGACGGACTCCGGCACGGATCGGGTGAGGGAAGGAAATTAATTTGCTCTCAAATGAAATCGCCGTTACCGATCTACTGTATTTAGGTGTGAGTCGATTGTCGAAATTACTAGAAATGTATTAGCCAAGATGACATCTACTTAGTATATTATCCCGTTCATCATTGCAGACACCTTCTACATAGGTAATAAGCTTTCAGTCAGTTCGACATTGTATTACTTTGATCTGTGGGCACTGACTTCTTTTAAAATTGTTCCACCTGCCTACTGGCAGTTAAGAGTATAATCTTAATGTTGATTCTCTGACTACATTAAAATGATTATTCTAATGAACTAATGAACTTCCGCAAAATAAATAAACTTTTATTAGAATACGTCGGTATATTATTTCTATTCTATAAAAACGGTATCAAAAACATAAGACTCAGCAGCGAGACATTCATCATTAACCATTATACGTAAAAGAACGAAAAATAAAACTAATTCAAATTAAAGAATGGCCTAGGGCCTAGGCTATTTAAACATTCTGCTGTTGCTGTTCCAATGTTGCAAGATACGATTATATTAAGAGAACAGTTCAGTTTTCCGTGCTTCTTAAATAAAGTCTCGAAGTGAGTATAAATATCATATATCTAAAAGCTGCAACTGCATTCTATTCATAAATGTAGATGTATGGGTTGCTTTCCACTAGAGCTATGTCTTTTTCCAGTTGTTTCAGTTCTTGCTCCATTTTGGTCTTCCTCAGGATTTTCGGGATGGTGTCCGTGAGCATCGGCAGCTGTAGGAAAGCTTTCTGCATCAGGGACCAGTTGTGCTTGAGGTCCTACAAGACAAGCGATCGTTTAAAAACATATGTGTAGCCTGTAGGTACACCTTCCCACATAACTGGCACAGAATAAATACGTGAAGTAGTAATCTTACAATTCATATCTTATTGCCGCAAAAGTATTTCATAAAAAGTATCGAAAAGTTAGTCTTATTGCAATTTTTTACATACATTTCTTGTATCGTGTCGTGTACTCGTGTCGTAAAATGTCGTGGTGGCCTAGCGGTTCAATGAACGGATTTGTATGCACGAGGTTGCAGGTTGGAACCCGGGCAAGTACCAATGTCTTTTCAAAAGTTATATGTACTTTCTTAATTATTCTAAGACACTTCTGACAAACGGTGAAGGAAAACATCGTGAGGAAACCTGGATTCCAAAATTTGGAATCTGAAATCGCCAACCCGCAGAGAGCAAGCGTGGTGACCAACGCTCGTGACTTCTCTATATATATGGGAAGAGGCCTGTGCCCAGCACGTTTATAGGCTGGATTATTATTTCTTGTATCTATTAAAAACGTATGCACACCAAAATCACTTCTACTGTAATAATGAAAAATCTAACCTCGAGTAGTTTCATTCGATCTTCATCAGTGATCAGCTTGCACAAGCTTTCCTTGGTTTCTTCGGCATATCTCATCTTTTCCAAGGTCTTCTGTATTCTCCTGTTCCTCTTCACGAGGTACGCTGGCATCTGTCCGAAGTCTGGTCGCAAGCAGTACTCGGGAACCTCGCCGGAACCCTTTATTTTCTTTATGTGGCCATCTCTCGTGTCAACCAGCCTACAAAATTCGTAAGTCACTACATAGTATAAAACAAAGTCGCTTTCCGCTGTCTGTCCCTATGTATGCTTAGATCTTTAAAACTACGCAACGGATTTTGATGCGGATTTTTTTCATAGATAGAGTGATTCAAGAGGAAGGTTTATATGTATAATACATGCATAATAAAGTAGAGGAATACGGATAATCTTAGAGATTTCTAATGTAAGGCCGTAAATGAACCCATTTTTTGCGCTTTCATTGCAAACGCTGGCTGAACCCTACGAGATAGATCAAAATAATGTACTACAGTATTGTGCACCTTAAAACAGATCTACAAAAAAGTCCGCGATGGCATATGTCTATCTCTTGAGGATAACCCACAATAACCATTTTTATCGTTTATATATTACTTATTTACGAAAAGGCGTAATTTTAAGCAATACAGTATTAATCCTTATCCAATTAAGTACCTTTAATAAATTGTGCATGCAATATAGGTCAATATTGCCCTTTACAGCATGTAATTGAAATTAATATTTTCGAAGATATTACAAATTTTAAATACAGGGACATAGCGGTTGCGGCGGTACCGGCCGGGGGCGCATGCCTATACCAAATAGTGCGTCCAAGGCTGTGCTTCGCCCTACAGAACTCTATGATTGTGTAGTTATATTTGGTATCAGCGTTGCACCCGAGCAAAGCCGGGGCGGGCCGCTAGTATGTTTATAAAATATCCATGATTGATTAAGTAGGTAAATCATATAGGCACTTGCCTACCACGACCAGTGATCACCATTATCAACAAGATTTATTTTCTTAGATCGATCGAAACGAATAACTGAATTACCTTGGCTCCACAGGTTTTCCTTTCGTTTTGACAGCCTTCTTTATGTTAATAACTCTGAAATTAACAGCTGGCTTCTCCTCTTTCTTCCCCGGTGGAGGACGTTTGGGCACTGGAGGCAGATTGCCGGACACGAAGCATTTGTGATCAGTTTTCTTCACGGGCTGACCAATGCCATGGCCCTTTTTCAAAAACTGATCAGGAGGTTTAAGCGGAGTTTCAGCGTAACCAAAGGTGCGACGAAGTTGCGGCCTCTTTGCTTCTCTCAATTGCTTTTCCAGTTGGGACTCATATCTGTAATTATATTTGGTAAACATGATGACTTTTTATTTTTAGTGTATGGGGACCCATTTGTTAGATCGATTGACCCTAGCGCTCTGAACAACACCTTCGTAAACACTCAGCAAGTTGCTGTAACAGTAACTCACAATACCATCATTACAACATTATCATCAACTCTGGGCTAGATAGCTTAAGTACGAATGCTTAATAATGAAGAATGTCCGTATTTCTTACAATTACGTTGACACCATCATACCTGGGAGTTCTAGGTGGTTCCGGTGGCGGTTTGTCTAAAATTGTATAAATAACTTCGTCGTGGTTGATTATTTCAACTACTGACATGGTTTTAGCAGCAGCGGAAAAACTGACGACTGAGAAATAAGGAGAAAATGAAATAAAAAATTGCACAATCGGGTAACTTTACTCCTGTTGGTCGCTATGACAACATTATAATATTTCGAAGCATAGAGAAATATAATAAGTAGGGTAAAGAGAGACCTCTCGCGGCTTAAATGTGTCGCCCTAGCAAGCGAGCGAACTCTGGTGTCGTTATTCCGAAACCAACGTACACAGCACACACACATACGCAATCTTTGTGTGAGTGATGCTACAGTAGCGGCCTCTGGTGGTTGCTATTATAAACTACCGTATATTCTTTTCTATGTGTATTAAATAAAACCCAATAATTCATTATAATACTGTAAAGTTTATTAAATTATTTTTTACAATTCTTAAAGCTAGGATGTACAACTTAATTATAATAGGAAAATTTAGTTATGCTTACAATGTTTTAAACATAAATTAAGAATCAATCATAAATAACATCTTTATGAACTAATATAATAACATAAAGCAACATCAGTACGAAAGAAAAATATAAACCATACAAGTAGTAACAATTATTATTGCACAATTATTAATTTGCTAAAAATGTTATAAAACCTTAATTATAAATCATCAAACATATTTTTTTATGAACCAACATAAAGCAATATCAGTACGTAGGAACAAATGATGAACCATAATATAAGGCGCAAGGAATAACAATCATTGCTGCACAAATATTCGTTTGCTAACAATGTTATAAATTATCAAACATAAGATTTTTATTAACTAACATATAGCAATATCCGAACATAGGAACAACATGATGAACCATATAGGGCGCCAGGATTAAAAATAATTGCTGCACAATTATTTTTTTGCTAACAATGTTATAAAACATCAAACATAACATAACATAACATGTATATGAACTAATATAATAACAAAGCAACATCAATACGTATAAAAACAATAATTTACTAGAATTATAATAATAATATTCCGTGACATCTCTCACACACGGTTCTCTGATCCAAAGCTAAGCAGAGCTTGTGTTATGGGTATCAGACAACCGATAAACGTACTTATATATTTCTAAATACATACATATTACAGATAAATTACACCCAGACCAGAACAAATGATCAGGCTCATCACACAAACATTGGCCTGAGTGGGAATCGAAGCCACGACCTCCGGTATAGACGGCAGGGTCCCTAACCACTAGACCAACAGGCCCGTCATAATTATGTAAATTGTATTGTTATTTCACAAGTCGCTTTATAGCTAGTATAAAAGAACACTTATAGACCCTCTGGGGGACGATTTACACGTATTTTTTAATAATTATACACCCAATAATTCTCGTTCAAACACTTTTTAGATTTTCATAAACAAACACATTTTTCACAAAACTAATTAATGAATTATGTACACAAAACCTTTCTACTGAATGTCCTTTGGTGAAAACCGTATATAAATCAATGTAATTATCTTATTTTAATTATTTTATTAAAATAATTTTGAAAAAGATTGTTTATACTTGACAGTCTTTAAACCACAGAAAACTTATACTAAATCCAAATTATGGAATACGAAATATAGATGGCAGCACCACTTTTGCGAATTCTTCGTTGTATGAGAGTTTCACCCCCGTGTTTCGAAGTTTATGGAACGAAAACTATAACCAATATTACACACAGTAAAGAGATTTCATGTTGGACAATATTTATTATCATGTTTTACGAAAGTATCTTCTTTTCAATATTCGCAATAATTTCGCTTTCACACAATTAAATGGTCAGTAGAACTGGACTTGGATAATTGGGCCAAGAGAAGTATAATAATAGATAAATCAATATATGGAGCCTCTATAAAAGTAGAAGCGATACATTATTAGAGGGCACAACGCTTGTAGCTTTTGATCAAGTCAGTGCTACAGGTTAATTTAATTACTTTAATAATCATAAAATTGCTGTGACTCCACTTAACTACTACTCAGTAAGTTATTTTTGCAATGTCAACACTTATTAAATCTGTCACAATTATGTCACAACAAAAGTCTCATTGATTATTTTTAGACCTTTTTCGTAATATTCGTATTCTTTATCGATGTAATAGTTAATCAGATTTTCCCTTTTATTTTCCTTTTCTTTAGCTGATTATACTATGTTGATTAAAGGTGTCCGCGATGTTCGGAGGTATACCGCGTATAAATGTGCGAGCGTAGTATCGCGGCAGTTTTCGTCCCGGCTAGATGCGTTGGATCATGAGGAACGGCTAGAGGGCTGCTTGTCGGCGCTGCCTCCGAAGGCGAAGGTGGTGATATGTGGTGGCGGGGTGATGGGGGCAGCCGTGGCGTACCACCTCGCTCGCCGCGGCTGGGGACAGAATACCATCGTCATAGAGAAAGAAAAGTAAGTCTTTATGTAATTGTTTATTCAAGTTTTATTTTTACTAAACAATCATATTACATATACCTTAAAGATTCGAGCATAGACCGGCATTCCATTCTTACATTGTTTTTTTTTTAATGTTGTAGGAGATTCGAATAAAAATTAAATACAATTATCTGCTTCAAGATTGTAATATCGTTCATAGCCTGTCTTTGGGTACTTATTAAAACCTTATTATGAATACTTTCTATCATGTTTAGTCTGCAGTTTGGTTTATACATGACCACACCCATTTCAATTTCATTTTCTAAATATTTATATAAATTACCCGCTACATCTGTAAGTATTTTATAGGAGTTTATTTTAAAGATAAAATTCGACTTTGTTTAGAAAAGGTTTTATAATATGTAATCTGATGATGGTTTATTATATGCCAGTGGGGTTACAGCAGTGTTCAATCATAAGTTAGCTACTCTCTAAAACCTGTGGCTGTGTTTAGCAATAAAACAAGACACATCACAAAAGCCACAAGATACATTTGTAGACTCAGTAGCTGAAGAGCGATGCTCCTTTAAAAGATCAAAATTGGCTCAAAAGGCACCTCTTCCTTCTATCTCTATTGATATAAACTCTTAGTTAAGATTTGCAAGTCGTGTGCAATAAATATTCAACACACATATTGTGTTTACCACACAAAGCTGTGACCTTATTGAATCTTGTAGCTTGGTGTAACCAATCCAATAAATTACAAAATGACAACACTTTCAACTACCGAGGGTCACTGTTTATTTATTGTTTACCAGTGTTTGTCATTGACTTTGTTTAACCAGCTTAGTTTTAATGATTACCTATATTAAAAATATTTCTGCCTTATACAGGGCATTGTTCAATTTAGGATACTAGCTAGGTCTAATGTGTGTAACATTGAAATTTTCAAGTTTCTGTGCCCCAGTGGGGTGCCAATAAGAAAAATATTGTCTTGATCATCCCCTTATATGCTTTATATTGACATTTTCAAGACTTATCCATCTTTGGACCTACTGTTTACCTTCATATAGGTAATTAATTATATTATATAATTAGTACCATAAATGGTGCAATTCTTTGTTCCCCTAAGGTTTGGTAATAAAGAACTATGTTAGAAGAATAGAAAGTTGATAAAGTAGAACTATCATATGTGTTTTGCTTTTTAAGCTGAATGGTAACATTGAGAGATATAAATATACAAAAAAACAAAAGAGAGCTCACTAATACCACAGAAAATGATTGTAAACATACTTCAGTATTAAACTAGGGGACAGCTACATAACAGCAGGAAAATTCCTTCAATTAGGGTGCAGGATCAGAGTGATTTGGCTAGAGGGGTCCTGATTGCCAGCCGCAGGATGTGCATCAGATTGGCTATTATATCATGCGCAACACTTTGAACGCTCCAATGTTTACACTCCGAGTGATACATGTCCTTTCAATGACTTTGTACTTCACACAACATATTTGCAAGAAAAGTATTGTTAGAACAAGTTTTTACTGTATTTTTTATGTTATTGTAACCCAATTATATTTTATTCCAACAAGTATCTGATTAGTTTCAATACTTACTTTCTAAATCCTTATCTTGGAGATTTCTGGTGTTTGTGTGGGGTTATACTTGAATAAACAATAAGAAATGAAACTGCCATTTAAATTGCTTCTTTATATTGTCTAATAAGCAGAACATGAAATGTAGTTTTTAACACCCTGGACTATTTTGTACATATATCTATTTTGATCTTTATCAACTTTTTGGTGTGCCTGTTGGTGGTAGAGGTTAGTGATTAGTGAACTGCTATACTGAGGGTCGTGGGTTCGATTCCCACCCAGGAAAAATCTTTGGGTGATGAGCACGATAATTTGTTCTTTGTCTAGGTGTAATTTCTGTGTAATATGTATGTATTTATAATTATATAAGTATTATTATCAGTTGTCTTGTTACCATAACACAAGCTTAATCTGCTTAGCTTATGTTTCGGTTTATCTGATCCCAAATCAGATCACACCGGCTTTTTACTGAATTGTATTTGTGTTAACGTAGCGTTGTTTGGTTTAGGGTGGGTGCTGGCAGCCGCTGGCACTCCTCCGGTCTTGTTGGCTCCTTCAAACCAACTCTCGCGCAAGTTCGCCTTACACAGTCGTCGATTAGGCTACTGCAGGAGCTGGAGGCGAAGGGGCGCGCTACGGGCTGGAAGCAGTGCGGCTCGCTGCTGCTAGCGCGCACCCGCGACCGCATGACCGTCTACAGGAGGATGAAGAGCCAGTCTGTGTGCGTATCGCCTTATGCTTTCTCATCTATACTATATCCCTGCCCTGCCGGCAACTGCCATTATGGAACACTTGTATTCGTCGAGACAGTTACGTTGATAAGACGATGGGAAAACTTTAATTATTTGTAAAAAGATCGAAATTGATTAGCTCGTGAACTGAGTTCTTTTACTTTCATCTAACCGAATCCGAATACCCACACGCAACTTAAGACATTATAGAATATGGTTACATTGAACCTTAAAGTCTCCAAAACGGCATGTATACTACGTGTTTTATACGATTGATAAGATGACGTAGGAATACGATATGCGAAAGTTATAAATTCATCAGGTGTTTCATATTTTTAGGGGCATTAATTCGGAAAATATTTCGCGACACAAAGAAAAAGACATAGGAAAATGATGATAGTTTCAAAATCAGTAGGTTTGACTACAATGCAGAAGTAGGCAATCATTAAATCAATGAACATTGGACATAACGTACTTAAGTAGTAAAGTAATTAATTTCTCTTCCCCGTGCTTCACGTGTAGCAAACACGTGAGGCAGGTAAGAGAAAAGGAGCCCTTTGTAACAAAAACCGGAAGTTTGCCAAAGTTTGGCAGTAAACAGTTTTGAAAGAATTCGTTCTTAAAACACCCCATGATTCGGATCATAATAGAGCGGAATGTTTATTAGATGAATATTAAACCTTATCAAATTAAATGGATACTTGGCAATATCGGTGATAGGTAGAATATGGTATAGATAGTATTCAAATTCCCGGAAGTCCCGGGCAGAGCTAGCTGGCTGGGAGGGTATTTAGTGCAGTGCATTAAAATCAATACAGTGACCTATATGTAGGAGATGCGCCCCAGGTGGCAGCAGTGACGTTATCTCAGTGACGGGAATGCGTAGCGCAAGCGATCGCACGCATTACTTACCCCATATTCCCGTGGCCCAGACATTTAAATATGTAATAGTGTCCGCCATTCTGGCAGAGTAATGTTTAGTGCTTTGTTTTGTTCCGCTGTTCTGTTTGTGATTCAAAGGTTTAGCGAGTCTGTCGCGTGTTTTTGTTATTTGCTAAAATGGTTCGTGCGCGGAGCTGCTTGTTCTGTTATGAGTAAGTATCTACCTATATTAGCACGTATTGTTAATGCCTTTTTAGACTAATTTCATTCTTGCTTCCTTTGTTTGCTGATTGTATACTATAAAAATATATGCATCAGAGGTTGACAGATTTGTCTCAGTTCGTTGTTTTAAAGGCTTCGTACCCAAGGGGTGCCAACAGGGCACCATTACCAAGCCTCCCCAATCTGGCTGTCTGTATGTAGCCTACTTACCTATTTATAACCTTTCTCGAGTTTTGGTCAATCATATGCGATGATGTCTTTTAGACTAGGTAGTTTCTGGGATTATCACGTACAGACGAAACGCCAAACTCTCCAGCGTTCTACATTACTTTAGATAACATTTAGAACTATTCTCTAGATTCATAATAAGCGTATTTGTTAGACAGTTCGTGGGGCATCCCGTGCGAGCTGGTGACGCCGAAGAAGTGCGAGGAGCTGTGCCCGCTGCTGAACGTTGAGGACGTGCTGGGCGGGCTGTGGATCCCGGGCGACGGCGTCGGCGACCCGCACCTGCTCAGCATGTCGCTCATGAGAGAGTGCGTCGACAACGGTAAGCTTACAAGAAGTGCGAGGAGCTGTGCCCACTGCTGAACGTTGAGGACGTGCTGGGCGGGCTGTGGATCCCGGGCGACGGCGTCGGCGACCCGCACCTGCTCAGCATGTCGCTCATGAGAGAGTGCGTCGACAACGGTAAGCTTACAAGAAGTGCGAGGAGCTGTGCCCACTGCTGAACGTTGAGGACGTGCTGGGCGGGCTGTGGATCCCGGGCGACGGCGTCGGCGACCCGCACCTGCTCAGCATGTCGCTCATGAGGGAGTGCGTCGACAACGGTAAGCTTACAAGAAGTGCGAGGAGCTGTGCCCACTGCTGAACGTTGAGGACGTGCTGGGCGGGCTGTGGATCCCGGGCGACGGCGTCGGCGACCCGCACCTGCTCAGCATGTCGCTCATGAGGGAGTGCGTCGACAACGGTAAGCTTACAAGAAGTGCGAGGAGCTGTGCCCACTGCTGAACGTTGAGGACGTGCTGGGCGGGCTGTGGATCCCGGGCGACGGCGTCGGCGACCCGCACCTGCTCAGCATGTCGCTCATGAGGGAGTGCGTCGACAACGGTAAGCTTACAAGAAGTGCGAGGAGCTGTGCCCACTGCTGAACGTTGAGGACGTGCTGGGCGGGCTGTGGATCCCGGGCGACGGCGTCGGCGACCCGCACCTGCTCAGCATGTCGCTCATGAGGGAGTGCGTCGACAACGGTAAGCTTACAAGAAGTGCGAGGAGCTGTGCCCACTGCTGAACGTTGAGGACGTGCTGGGCGGGCTGTGGATCCCGGGCGACGGCGTCGGCGACCCGCACCTGCTCAGCATGTCGCTCATGAGAGAGTGCGTCGACAACGGTAAGCTTACAAGAAGTGCGAGGAGCTGTGCCCACTGCTGAACGTTGAGGACGTGCTGGGCGGGCTGTGGATCCCGGGCGACGGCGTCGGCGACCCGCACCTGCTCAGCATGTCGCTCATGAGGGAGTGCGTCGACAACGGTAAGCTTACAAGAAGTGCGAGGAGCTGTGCCCACTGCTGAACGTTGAGGACGTGCTGGGCGGGCTGTGGATCCCGGGCGACGGCGTCGGCGACCCGCACCTGCTCAGCATGTCGCTCATGAGGGAGTGCGTCGACAACGGTAAGCTTACAAGAAGTGCGAGGAGCTGTGCCCACTGCTGAACGTTGAGGACGTGCTGGGCGGGCTGTGGATCCCGGGCGACGGCGTCGGCGACCCGCACCTGCTCAGCATGTCGCTCATGAGAGAGTGCGTCGACAACGGTAAGCTTACAAGAAGTGCGAGGAGCTGTGCCCACTGCTGAACGTTGAGGACGTGCTGGGCGGGCTGTGGATCCCGGGCGACGGCGTCGGCGACCCGCACCTGCTCAGCATGTCGCTCATGAGGGAGTGCGTCGACAACGGTAAGCTTACAAGAAGTGCGAGGAGCTGTGCCCACTGCTGAACGTTGAGGACGTGCTGGGCGGGCTGTGGATCCCGGGCGACGGCGTCGGCGACCCGCACCTGCTCAGCATGTCGCTCATGAGGGAGTGCGTCGACAACGGTAAGCTTACAAGAAGTGCGAGGAGCTGTGCCCACTGCTGAACGTTGAGGACGTGCTGGGCGGGCTGTGGATCCCGGGCGACGGCGTCGGCGACCCGCACCTGCTCAGCATGTCGCTCATGAGGGAGTGCGTCGACAACGGTAAGCTTACAGTATAGATAACAACCTAAAGAGTGAGCCTATCAGAGTTTGAACCGTAAGCACTAGTGTGAACTAGTTTTGTCGTGATTGTGTATCAAGATGGAGCTCGCCGTTTTAATAAATCTATCAAAAACACTAGTATTATCCTAACAATGTTAAAACCATCGATATTTTCGTATATAAGTCTGTCGTTGCGCGAAAAATAACTTAAATCAGTAAAAGAATGTACTAGATACCGACAACAAAGTGCTCTCGCTTGGTACAAGGCAAAACTAGCGATAGTAGCGGTCTATGTATATCTAAAGTCTATGGTAAGCACACTTTCAAATTAACGATCTCCGTGGTTCGAGGTCCCGGGTTCGACCCCCGATCTCACTTTTCTACATTGTCTCGAGGTGGATGTTTGTGGTACCTTCGTTGTTTCTGAATTCATTAACACAAGTGCTTTAGCTACTTAGTTTACTTTAGGTTCTGAGCAATATACGTGGTGTTGTCCGAATTTATTATTATTATTAATTATTATTATATCTTGACATTCATTTGCCCAAAAGTTCCTAGCATACGACAAGACAAAATCGCTGATTATATAAATGTTACATACATTTCAAGAAACATCTAGAAGCCTACATTGAAGGTTATTTTATATATTTTATAACAATTTTGAATTGTCACGAACACACGTTCTTGATTATCAATAATAAATACCCAGTGCAACCCTGGTTTAAATACCTGGTTCGGTATAGCTGCATAGCTGTAGGGGTAAGAGAGTCCGAGGTTTACTCTTAATTAAATAGCTTGCATGATCGAAGCCTGCATCGTCCCCGTGAGGCGGGGGATGGGGGGGGATTCGAGTCAGAAGGTATGGGGAGGGGGGGGGGGGGGGTTGTGTTTAGATAACGGATTGAGGACTGACCAGCCGTGCACTGAGCTAATGTAAATGTTATATGAAATGAAGAGGAATCGTTTGGTTGAGTTTAAGGGATATTGGAAATTAAAATAAATTATTAGTTGGCAATTTCTTTGATCAGGATGTTGGTATTAAAAGCCTGTCAGATGTAAAAGTAGTACTTAGTAGTATCTAGTCTCTGTATCTAGTCTTTTTATGAAAATAATATACGAAAGTCGAATGAAACTTGAAAAATGAAACTTTCTAGTGAAACTCCCAATTAAATGGGAGTTTCACTAGAATATTTTATTTTCTCTTTTTAATTGTTATAGCGGCAACAGATACAGCCTGATGACGGATTGACAAACAGCCTCTTATATTATTTAGAGGCTATTTGTCAATCTGTTCCGTTTTACTCTTTGTGTATGAAACCCTGAAAATAGAGAATAAATTTGGATACATCTCCTAATCCAAACTTAATAAATGTCTACAACTAGGTCCAGACTCCTGCATACATTGTTTGGTCACCGGCTTCGTAATATAGATGTATCAGTCTCCCCTACGATTCCAATATGTTTCATATCCACTAAGGGCTAGTGTATGACGGAATGAAAACTCTGGAAGACAACCGACTTGAATAGCGAAAAAGTGCAAAATGTATCTTAAATTGTGACACCAATAAGTAATACGTTTTACAAATAATGTTTTGTGGTTTTATTAAAAAATCCATGTAGATATCCTGGCAAATTATAAAAAAGCTATATCTTTCAATCATACCATCTCGATCACGGTAGCTAAAAAAAAACTAATCGTTTCGTAATCGGTCGAGTCGTTTAGGAGCTATGAAACCACGGCAAGTTAAGTCAAAATTATATCAGCCCTCTTCTCAGTCAGAGATTAATAAAATCTAAGCTAAAAGAAAGACTATTTATTTATTTTTCAAAACATTACACATAGTATGTTGTACAATACAATGTCCCATAAAATCATTTTAGTGGATTGACTGTGGTGGCACCGCTTTAGTTCTTTGACATAATTATATGATTAGTAATCTTTATTTGTGAAGATAATAATAACACCTCTATTTATGCGTTGAAAACAACCACGAAACACAAAGAAACCATCAGAATATTAAAAGCTTGTGTGACCGTGTCCTAAGATTGGAACCGATTGATTCGGCCCCGCGCGGCGCGACGGCAGACCATGTGGACACTGGCGGATATTAACCGACACATACACGCTACATGGCTGACGGAGCCGACTTGCACGCTAATCTCTGCAGTTACGATATATTCAAATGATTATGTGAAAATTAGAACTTGATGCAATTTAATAAACATCCAAATATTATACCATTTATACTTGTAGTTGTATTTTTAAGCTACATGTTACTGATTCAGAATGTTTTTGGGGTGTTTCTGATCACAATTATTTATTCGGAACAACTTAGTGATCGCGCTGAAAGGCCACCGAGATAACATGATCGATTGTGGAAAGTTGCAATAAACCAAAATGAATTCCTCAAATCCGTTACCTTTGTTTGTTCTATTTCTTGCAATTGTATGCATGTTGCATTAATAAAGATAATGCCCAAACTCACTACCAATGTATGTAGATACCAGTACAGGCCTCAAAAACCTTTTAGAAGTTGTAGTCTTTACCAACTTTTTTGCTTATTCTCTCAAACTGTACAGTCACTTTTTATTGTAACAAATCGAGTAATGGAATACTTTTAAGTCCAGGACCAGGGATTTTCAGAAATAATTCATAAGTTTGTTAATTACGCCGCTTTGAAGAGAACCATTTTCGATTTCCTTAACAGATTCAATTTCCTGAATCACGCTAGTAGAAATTCACGTAAATGGTGTTTGAGATGATGTGTGCATGTGTTTCGATTCCGTACCTGTAGGGTGTATGTACCCTGAATGTCTGATCATTAATTGCGAGTGTAAGCGGCCACACACACGTCGCTCCACCCGGGTAGTTCCATATATATTGGGTGGTTCCACTCGCCCCTCGATAGATGCCTGCCAGCTTTAGCCGAGGGCAGATGTGGCTTAGTATAATTGCTCATATCGCCGTGCACACAACTTGATTTAAATTTAATTCTAGTTAAGATAACTACTACTAATTAATCAATATCGCTCCTTTTTATTTAACTTCAATGTGAGTACTTCCGCGAACTTTAGAACTGATATTCTTCAAGTCACATACTGATAGCGTTTGTTACCAGGGGTCGGTGTAATGGAAGACTGTTTCGTGACGGCGGTGCTGTCGAAGAACGACCGCGTGTGCGGCGTGGAGACCAACCACGGCGCCATCGAGTGCGACTACTTCGTCAACTGCGCCGGCTTCTGGGCGAGGCAGGCAAGTCATTACATTCATACTTTAGGTACGCAACGTTTCAATGTCTTTGTGCAATGCGAAGAAGTGCTTTTTAATAATAATCATAATTAATAATTAAGGTATTTATTAGTTTTAACATCATTACAAAGTAATTAAACCCACCAAACTGTGTGTCAGTTTGTCGGCGGGGTTTCTTAAGCATAGCGAATCTGTTTCCGTCTGACTTCAATTGTTAGTATATTTTTAAGTTCTAACTAAAGTAACTTTGCTGGCGTGCTATTTCATGTTTAATGCTAATTTAAATATATTATTTACCTTTCTTTCATCAAGTTAGACTACACCGGTACATCGGCCTGAGCGTCTCTTAATATCTGTTGCTGTGTTAATTTGATGGTCTGGGTATATAAGAAATGTTAACAATATCCTGTTGGTTTTCATGTGAAATCAAATTATTTACAGCGATGGTTCTTAGCTCTGCATTACTATTGCGATCTCTTGCTAAGCGGATTTTGTTCTTCTTATTGTGCCTCTCGTGCTTATTGTGCTGTACTTTTCAAATTTTTGCCGTTGGGTTTGTTTTTAGATTTAGATTTTTTTTGTTACTTAATTCTGTTTGATTTATCGACATAGGTAATGTTGTTTGACTATTTGTAGTTTAGTTTTTAACCGACGAAAACAGAGGAGGTTCTCAATTCAACGCGTATATTTTTTTTTATGTATGATCACGCATATCTTTTTACTGAGTAGTCCGATTTTGATAATTCTTTTTTTATTGGAAAAAGTATACTCCAAAGTTGGTCCCATATAAATTTGAAAAAAGAATTCCCACCGTAAGGGTGGAAAAACAGGGGTTAATTGATTGTTACGCACTGATCGTAATGTATTACCACGCGTAACTTTTTACAGAGTAGTTCTATTTTGATAATTCTTTTTTTATTGAATATGCTATACCTAGAAGTTGGTCCCATATAAATTTGGAAAAAATATTCCAATCCTAAGGGTAGAAAAACAGGGATATATTGATTGTTCACTGACGGATTTTAATATATGACCACGCGTAACTTATTACAGAACAGTCTGATTTTGATAAATCTTTTCTTATTACATAGGGGGTTATACCTTGAGGCTGGTCCCATATAATTTTACTCTAAGGTTGGGAAAATAGGGGTGATTTATTGTTCACTCACAGATTTGAATACTAAAATAAGGTAGTTAGCAATTTTAAAAATAATAAATAATTCAGCATGTAGCAATTAGTAAATAATAGCCACAAAAAAATATAAAATAAAAACTTTTTAACAAAAAAATTAAACCGCCGAAAAAACTGAAAAGCAAAAAATAAGAAACCTTTTTTATTTAATCTTAATAACTAAGTTCTTACACGAATGTGAGTATACCTAAATAATTTTGAGGCGGCGCCAAACTATCAATTAACAAAGATCACAAAATTACCTTAAAAATAAAGAAACAACCAAATCAAAAACGCTATATTATACTATAATTATATTCTTTACTTACCACCTACTAATTCCATTGTGGAAAGCAAATAAAAGTTTTGAGTTTGAGTTTGAATCAACTTAACAATGCAATGAAATCTCCGACGATAAACATTAAAATTTCAAAAAAAATTAAGTACCTATATATCGTAATTAATTCATTTGCCTGTTTGGCGCCGACTCGAAATTACTTAGGTATACTCACATTCGTTTAAGAACTTAGTTATTAAGATTAAATAAAAAAAGGTTTCTTATTTTTTGCTTTTCAGTTTTTTTGGCGGTTTAATTTTTTTGTTAAAAAGTTTTTTAAGAATAGCGAAAATGCATACCGGTGCACATCTTCTTAGTCTCTTCGATTGCCTGCTAAACATTTTGGCAAAACAAATTGACAAGGGGTTAATATGATTAGCTGGCTTACCTACAAATAATATGTCAGATCTTAGAAAAAGGATTAGTGTTTGAGTTGTGAGAAACCCATCTAAATTACCGATTCACAATATATAGTGACTAACTGTCCCCAGTTAGTATGTTAACATTGTCTATATTTCTAATTTTAACTTTCTGTATTTGACAATAACAAACTCGAAGAAAAACTGCCGCGTCGTTCGACTTAGTCTTAAGAGATCCTCCGTCATAACTGGGCGATCGATTTTGATTTATATATAAGATAACATTTAGATAACTCGCCAAGATAAGAAAATTCTAAACTAAACAATCTGGGAGAAACCCTAATAGTATTTATTATAAAATATGTTTTAAAATTTTCCACTTAATTCAAATAGTTATTGTTTTAAAACCTACTGGTTCCGAAGTTAGTCACTAATTGGAAAACTGAATCTAGTTGAGACGAGTTCGTGATGAACTGATTCCATTTGAGATGAAAAACTTCTAATGAACGAATATTTTCTATGCAACATAATATTAAAGAAATATAGATTATTTGGCACAAAAATGAGAAAAGTGAGAGAAGATAAAGGGATATAGTGAAACCGAAAATATCATATTACACTGTCTAGGGATATTTCGGATTATACAACATGTATATCTTTATAAAGCCCATTTATCAGACTACATTGCAGAATAAAATTAATTTTGCGTAAATACATTTACATTTATTCGAATAAATAAAAAAACATGAAATAATTGTAAAACTAACAATGAATGTGTTTCTCAAGAAAAAGTGAAAAAAAAAACAAAGAAATAAATATCAGTTTTTAACAGTTATGTGAAAAATCAGTAGTCAGCCACTGCCACCCACGATGTTATAACGGTCCTGCAACGGGTTTTCATGCTGTTGATGAAGTTATTCAAGTCTTGCTGCGATGTATTAAATTGTCCCAGGTCCGGTTAAGATGCAAAAAAAGTTACTCTTCAGTCGCAATGTTTGCAGGGAAATTCCGCTGTGTGCGTTATCGTGCATGAGCTATTGTCGCCGGGGATAGATTATTAGTACCAGCACCTCGTTACGGTATTTTTCAGCCCTCATGGTGTATCTGATCCACACGAGGTCTGTTCTTTCCCCAACACGTAATCCCGCCCAAACCATAATTGTCTTGCCGTTGTATGAAGGGACTTCCTAAGGATTTTACAGACGTCTCTAAAGAACTAGCCAAATACGTACTATACATCTATCGGGATAGAAACCGAAATGGGACTCATCGGTAAATAGCACTACAGACCACTGGTTATCTCCCCAGAATATTCACGAGTCCACTCTATGCCTCGTCCACGATTTTCTCGGTATAGTGCTGGAGTACCAAGCGGTCTGCGAGCATGAAGGTTAGCTTCTTGCAGCCTTCTCCTCGCGGTTTGGTCACTCACAAGCAACTGGTGCTCTGACTGGAGCCTCTGAACCTCTCTCTGACCCGACCGCATGGCTGTAACATTATGGTCTTCTAGCGGCAATTTGCAAAAATCCTCCATGTCGTGGAGTATTTATACGATTCCCGCCTGGGTGTCTTTCAGCCACTTCACCAGTAGCACGATAAAGAGACCCATAACCTTGATATCACGTTTTGTCTTGTTTTAATCTCTTCAGCAATACTCCGTTGAGTATCCCCAGCTTGATCATGCCCTTAACATTTCCTTTCTTCGTCAAGTTGCGTCGCCACATGATGCACAGAATAACATTAATTCGAAATTAACCAATAACTTTGTATAAAACTTAAATTTGACACAAAAAGATGCCCAATAACTACGGTAGGTAAATAAAACCATCGGACTTCGCTGCTATTATACCGCGTTAATCTTTTGTATTTAATTATTTTTTACAAATTCAAATTTGGAATCATTCAAAAAGCTTTACGAAATAAGCTTTCTTGAAAGAACTTAATTCTGGCCAGTATTTTTTGAGTTTCAGTACTTTATACAAAAAATCCCTAGACGGTGTTGATGTGTGTACATATCTAGTAAACAGGAGCTCGATAAACGACTCCTTTGGTTAGTAAATAATATTTGGTTATGATGTGTCATTCTCAATTACATTTGAACGTACAAAAGTTTTAACCATTTAATTCAATTTATTTGATTGATCTCAACATTAGATCGTAGTTCGATGAGTATGGGATTATATTCTTTCAAAAACGTAAAGAATTTTCTGTATCGGGTCCGAAGTGTTCATGAAACAATGCCCCTTGTTAAGTGGGATATTACAGGTTCGAATAAAGAACAAATAATAAAAATAAAACTCGCCGGCCACGTTTAAAAAAAAACTAAAAATCTCATAAAAACTTTTTAACAAAAAAATAAAACCGCCGAAAACACTGAAAAGCAAAAAATAAGAAACCTTTTTTTATTTAATCTTAATAACTAAGTTCTTAAACGAATGTGAGTATACCTAAGTAATTTCGAGTCGGCGCCAAACAGGCAAATTAATTAATTACAATATATAGCGTAGTGGCACCAATGATCGACACTTTAAGGATCTTAATCGATCATAGTGGGTTTCTTTATTAATTTAAGGTATATTAGTCACTTTTAAACCAAAAGTAACATTTGAGTATGGTAAGGTATATTCTTGAGATAAGAATAGAATGTATTATTTTTATTTGCTATAGATATAGATATAGAAAAGAAAAAAAAACAAAAAAATGAAAAAGTGTAAGAATCTCCAGTAACCGACACCTAGTCATTTGACTGTTACCAGTAATCGACACCCCAGTTATCGACACCCCAGTCATCGACACCCCAGTTATCGACTATTATCTATAATGAGTATTTGCCAAATAATCACACCATTTGACCACATTTGTCGGTCTTTAAAATAAAATTACCTGTTTAATAAGTACCTATGCATATTTTGTTACAATAACCATATTTCTCTTACTAATGGGTATTAATCATGTAAATACTCGTACAAGACAGAAGATATTGACAAGTTGACTAGCACTTGGTGAAGGGTGGGCGATTTGGGGTCGTTTCATATCTGACGGTGGTGGCGTGCTGTCAGTCGCGTGGCGCTGGGTCGGTCGGGCGCATGATGGAGGATTCGGCCTTTCACACTGACCCGACGACGCGTCAGGTGTGGGAGGTTGGATGTAAAGTTGTGTGCTTGTTCGTTCTGGGGTTGCGCGGCCGATGTTGCGCGCTGCCTTTTCCGCCGGATATGAACCGACCCCTAGGGTGCTGTCTTTTTTGTATTAAAATTTTGACGTTTGATAAGTACTACTTTGTAGCTTAACTTAAATTAATGATTTTTTATTTTGTTTTTGGTTCTGATTTTGTCTGTGTTGATAATTTTTAATTTTTGAATTGAACACTTCTTTAGCGGCTTTCCATAATGGGTAAAAAAAATTAAACTCGCGTCAGGTTAATAAACGTTCCAGTGCACTTTACACTTGTTATAGCCACTGGCAATCCTACAAGGTCAACATTGGCAAGTAGGTGTACCTAAATTTTTCATTAAACTAAAATTATCTGGATACGAAAATACCTGCCACTCACTGACTTAAAATAGAAACATCGGGCCCCTGGACACGTGACCTGATCGAAAATTCGCATGACGAAAACTTCTTTAGCGGTGCTGTACAGTTTTTTTTTTGTAATGAGTAAAAATGAAAAACTCGCGTCGGGACACGTGACCTGATCGAAAATTCGTAAGACGGATGTAATGTTTGTGTACGATAGCGCAATAAATTTATATTGTATTTCTACCACAGGTATGATACTACTTTAATACTGATAATGAAAGCAAATCGTGCAAAATTATTACCTAACCGTATGGTTTAAAAAACTATATATTTTTTTTTCCTTTTTTTTTGTAGAGATCTTTGCAGTTAGCCTGAGCGCAGGCTTTGACTGCTTCACCGGACTTTTGGCGAGGACCTTAAGGCCTTCAGCCAGAGCAATAGGAAAAACTAACTACTTTAGCAACGTCTACTAAGGGCACCCCTTGCGGGGTTCGGACCTCGACTTAGTGCGTTGCTAACAATCTTAATAAAGCAAAACAACAAGGGATTGCTGGATCTAAGTTTTTATTATTTAGGGACATAAAAAAAACTATAATTTTTATAAGTCCTGTATAGGACTTAATTTTTTTTCGGAATCTTTCCGATTTTTTTCTTGTATTAGGTTGACCTTGTCAGTAGCAACTATTTAAGTTCTAAAAAACAAGGCCCCACGACGCACCGTTTTCGAGTTATGAGCCTTTTACTTGAACGGCCTTTTAATGTAAACGGCCCATAAGTCGGAAACTGTGCGTCGTAGGGCCATACTTCTAAGATCATAAATGGTTTCTATAGATAAGCTTAATCAGATGCTGCAATAAAAATGCTCGAATTCTATAAAAAAAAAAAAACTAAAAAAGGTCTCCCAATTTTTTTTACTATTTTTTTTTGTTTTCTTTGGTGCTCATAGTGCCCAAGCATATGCTCCAACTCCTACCCTCCGCCCCTAAGACGACCCACTGAACCTAACTGGTCGGGAGTATAATTTTTTCTCAGAGCCATCTCTAAAACCAATCATTGACACATATTATTTCCCAATAATCGTCACTTGTCGATTTCTGGTAGGTCAACTTTGATTAGTTTACTTCAAATATCTACCGAGAAGCAAAGTTAGAAGAGCTATATATTCACTTATCAAATGAAAAATGTTTCTAATAATTACTATCGACACGTGTCACGTGTGATAACTGGAGAAAGTCAGTTTGTGAACACCAATGATCGACACCAACATTTTACTAATATTAAAATAATCTTGAACTTGTGTTATAACAAAATTCCACCCTTTAGTTCTTATAAAAACCCGTAAAACTCATAAATTTCAAATAACTTACAATACATTAGCATAATTAACAAAGAAATGTACTCCCTTCCTTAACGATTTCAGTAAGAAATGTTGTTTTTCTCGCCGGTACTCAAGCCACAATCAGTTGTCACACCGCTACTTTCAAATAAAACTGTAAATATCGCTCAAATGTCAATGGGAGCCAGTAATAAGTGTGCTTTCTATGTTACAGTATCGTCAAATAAATAAATCGGTATCCTGCTCTTTATTTTATTAAATAAAAAAATAAAGTGTCGATTACTGGTGCATGTCGATTACTGGTGCCACTACGCTAGGTACTTATTTTTTTTTGAAATTTTAATGTTCTTCGCTGGAGATTTCATTGCATTGTTAAGTTGATTCGAACTCAAACTCCTGTTCAAACTCACACTCAAAACTTTTATTTGCTTTCCACAATGGTATTAGTAAGTGGGAAGTAAAAAATATATAACACATCGTGTTTTTGATTTGGTTGTTTCTTTAAATTTAAGGTAATTTTGTGATATTTGTTCATTGATAGTTTGGCGCCTCCTCAAAATAATTTAGGTATACTCACATTCGTTTAAGAACTTAGTTATTAAGATAAAATAAAAAAGGTTTCTTATTTTTTGCTTTTCAGTGTTTTCGGCGGTTTTATTTTTTTGTTAAAAAGTTTTTATTTTATATTTTTTTGTGGCTACAATATACTAATTGCTACATGCTGAATTTTTTATTATTTTTAAAATAGCTCGTTCATTAACTACCTTATTTTAGTATTCAAATCTGTGAGTGAACAATAAACCACCACTATTTTCCCACCCTTCGGGTTAGATTGTATGGGAACAGCTTCTAGGTATCTAATAAAAAAAGAATTATCAAAATCGGACTATTCTGTAATAAGTTACGCGTTGTCATATCTTACAATCAGTTAGTGAACAATCAATATATCCCTGTTTTTCTACCCTTAGGATTGGAATATTTATTCCAAATTTATATGGGACCAACTTCTAGGTATAGCCTACTGAATAAAAAAAGAATTATCAAAATCGAACTATTCTGTAAAAAGTTACGCGTGGTAATGCATTACGATCAGTGCGTGAACAATCAATTAACCCCTGTTTTCCCACCCTTAGGGTAGGAATTCTTATTCCAAATTTATATGGGACCAACTTTGGAGTATACCCTTTCCAATAGAAAAAGAATTATCAAAATCGGACAATTCAGTAAAAAGTTCTGCGTGATCATACATAAAAAAAAAAAAATATACGCGTCGAATTGAGAACCTCCTCTGTTTTCGTCGGTTAAAAACTAAAATAAAAATTGTTTCTTGGAGTTGGGGGACCGATAAAGATGTTTCTCTAGAACAGTCCCCCGTCTGCTGTAAGACAGTCGTGTAAAAATAAATAATTATAAACTAAATCTATAAATTATAGTTCAATTTTTACTTCGTAAGCCACATCCGATAGTTATGATCCGTGGTAGAGGTCACCGCGCACGCGTCAACCTGACGCTTCCTTATATAAGAGACGACGTCGCGGCCAGTCCTTCAGTCTGCCTGAAAGAGGGGCCGGACTGGTCGTCCCCGCTTTCAGGGAGACCTCGAAAATATTACACAATTAAATTGGCCTATGTGCCATGATTGGGTGATTGATTTACCTTATTAACTTAATTTTAAGTTACCTAATCATCTGTTTGAAGAAGGTTCTATGAATTTTAGAAGATTTTATTTATTTTTTGCGTTACTGTCTTAAATTTTATTCTAACAAAGTTGTCAGAATTAGTATCTATAGCTTACGATTTTATTTATTTGGACTAGTTTAATATGGTATTTTTTATGCGCTGATACCTGAAATAAGCTCAGCTGTAATCATCTAGACATTTCTATAACACGATTAGATTCCGGATCAACCAGAACCTTAATTCAAGAATTCATATCAACTAGAGATATTTTAGATTTTACTTCCCTAATTAATTAAACTTCTAAAGGTAACGTACAGAGAATAAAAGATATCCTTAGTCTTACTAGAAGGCAAGAAATTATAATCCAACACTAAATGAAATCAGTGGTAATCAGTAGTATTGATAGTACCTATTAGTATAATTAAAAAAAAAATAGTAAAGCTGTAATCGTATTTTGAAAGAGTTACAAGAACTTTCGTGCAATTCTTTCATAGATATAATAATAACTGCATACGACCGTTATTATGTAACGTGTTTTATGTATTTTTTTAAGTTTTGTCTAATTCCTCATTCGTGCATCGTAGGGGTGTGACGGTAGTTATAATAGCTCCATAACTTTCGTAACAATGCAGTGTAGGTGCTGTTCCCCCTCGACTCGTATCGATAGCCGGTGATGACTGTCTCATGTCATTAATGATGCCGAGTGCACCCCATGCACCGCCGTAACTCAATATAACAGGCTGATCATATTGCCTCTGATCATACGAGCATGATGCCCGCTCCCCAATTAACAACGGATTAGTCTTTGTGTATGTGATACCATTGTGTTTCTAATTATTTGGGTATTGAATAGCAGATAACACGTGCCCACCTAAGTAGCGTTAAAAATATTCTGTTATAATTAAGGGCCTCATATCATCATTATTGATATCGCAATATACATTATGTAATGTTTTTATTGAGAATAAAGTTTCTTTAAACATATATAGGTGTAGGATAATTATGCTTTATTTTTAGCGGTCGTTGCATTGCTTCATTTCTTTGCAAAGCAATTTATTTAGTTTTAAACGTCAAGTTCAAAATAGAAAATTGACGAAACTGTTATAATTAAGTTTAGTTAAAATTGATTGAATTGAAAATTATCTTTTTACATGAATACTTTTCTTGGCGCATAAAGCGATTTTTTATGTATTACTAATTTTCGTTCGAGTCGTTATGATAAATAAAAAATCCGATGCAATTGCAATCGCATATTCTGAGTAGAATATTTATATTACTAAGGCTATATGCTTTGTCATCAGGTGGGTCAGCTGGCGCGCCCAAAGGTGAAGGTCCCTCTGCTGCCGTGCGAACACTACTACCTGCACACGAAACCTATCGAGAACCTAGATCCTATGACTCCAGGTTAGTACTTGTCTTTATTATCGTGCCAAGATTCCGTTGGAGCTTTGTTGAAATCTTACATTGGAATAATTTATCTTAAACTCATATACAGAGTGTTACAAAACCCCTGTCCGATCCGTTTAGGGGTTGTTAGGTATCGATGTCTGACTACAATACTGTAGAAAATAAATGAAAAAAAAATATAACCTAAAATATTTTTTTTTCTCCAAATGGATATTGATAGTGACGGCATCGTCAATGATCATCCAAAGGGCCACCATTAACACCCCTGTTTAGAACTTCTTCTTGCTGTGCCTCTCGAGTACTGGAGGTTGGCCGTCAACTCCGCATATCTCTCCTTGTCTTCGCCAGACGAAAAAGTTTACATGTAGATCAGTGATTTAAAAATTATTTGCTATTCCAAAAGTATCTACAGTAAAGGATGTACTAATTGTATGTCATGGCAATCAAATTCCATTATATTCCTCAAGAATGAAGATCATCAGCCATGTTAGGCTGTAAACGGATAGTCTGCTAGAATTCTATATTGTTTCAGTGATCCGCGACCCCGACGGCTACATCTACCTGCGAGAGAGGGACGGCTGCATACTGGCGGGCGGCTTTGAGCCCATCGCAAAGCCGGTCTATGAAGAGGAGAGTGAGTATATTCTTTAAATAGGTGAAACCTTAGAGTATGTATTATCTGAATATGTAAGTACACTACAGTGAACGCCTTACGTAGTATGAACCGCGAAGACTAGTATGAAACAGTTTCGTAACATACACTTTCAATAACACCAGCTCAAAGCCAATTTTTTCCTAATAATATCGGAACCATCAATATATTTGTATTAACGTCCGCCGCTGCACGGAAATTAACTTAAAACAGTAACAAATCCTTACGCTCCGCACAATGACACCACAAGCGGTATGCCGACTTTAAAGCTTCTACTTTTTTTACTCTAACATTGACCATTAAAACAAATGACGTTTACACATACGGGCCAACATTCCCAAGGCTAAGATTCTCGCGAGTGGAACTAGCACAATTACTTCTCTGTTGCCCCCCCAGTACTGAACATGTCGCAGCGCTGCGTGCCGGAGGACTGGGACCACTTCCACGTGCTCCTGCAGCAGCTGCTGAAGCGCGTGCCCTCGCTCAGCCAGGCGGTGCTGCACAAGCTCTGCAACGGACTCGAAGCCTTCTCGCCCGACTGCAAGTGGATCGTCGGAGAGGCTCCCGAGGTACGACTTAACTAGTAACGTCGTGGTCTTATGTGATGTACGTTCGTTGTGACTGTTTAACGTGTTCTGTCTAGTTTTTTATATTTTAGCATCGACGAACTGATCGGTTTTTAAGTGTCTAAACTATGTAGTAAAACAGCGTAATTTTTCAGCAAAGCTTTATTATTTGCAACGTTTCCTAATTATGAATAAAATGTTCTGCAGACTACCATATGATTGTTACTTTTAAGTGCCGTCAGTCTCAGTTGAAATCGATCAACGTCGTCGATGTTTGTATGTTATGTACACACTTTAAACTAAGTCTTTCTTCCCTAAGCTCATTCCCTACAGGCTGCGGCGACCGGTCCGCTCTCAAAGCTTTCGATGCAGCGAATGTGGCGTGTTTGTTGAGCAGCTAAATTCGTGACATCGAACGTTTTGATCGGCGTCAAGCACACGACGAATTGGAACAAGAGAACCTTCCAGTCTAGTTTCTCGACCTTTTTGAATATATTATTATTGGTATACTCACATCCCATCATACAATTCTTCCCATTTTTCTACGCACCCTGTTTCACAATCAATGGTATAGCGTTAAGTGTATGTTTTACTTCGATTCGTGTTGTTAACCATTCATTTACACAAAAAATAAATTAAACGAAAAACGTATTGTAAGACATTTTGAGACGTAAAAAAATTAATGTAACAGGAATATAGAAGCATGTTCAAGATTATGTTGTAGCGGTGCCCCGAATTGTAAATTGGCTGAAAAACGTATGATCCGAATGTTAGCTTTTGTCAAGTACTAAAAGAACGTTCAGTGCATCTTAAATAATTTTATCACAAGTTTACTTATCACATTACATTACAAAAATACTAATTAAACATTCGTCATATCCCCGCTATCGTAAGAATTTTTCCAGACTTTTTTGAAGGTTATTGAAGGCGTTTGAAGATCATCGTATTCTTCATATTAACGACGATATCAGTTGGTATGCCCGGCTTGCAGAAATATATCGCATTCGTAAGCTTCTCATACACCACGATATCGTTCACTTCATTCATTCACCGGAGCTAAGGACCGAAGCGGAAAGGTTCGGTCTTGGACAACAGGTATATCATATCATTGTTGCAGTGTTGTATGTGTCTAATTGTAGTATAAAAGAGGGTATTTAGACGAAGAAGCTTTACTTAAAATTACATTTTCCTAATTGTAAAAAAATCGCGTATGTAATTACAGTTTTTTTTTATGGTAGAGATCTATGCAGTTAGCCTAACAGCAGGCTTTGACTGCTTCACCGTACTTTATTGTGATTACAGAAGAGTTAATCATATTGTGTAGATTTTTAAGTTAGTCGACGCATATTTCTTCGACTAAACACCTTAGTTTAGATTAGATTGTCTAGCCTTTAGCCTTATTTCTCGCGTACACCAAACACGATATCGGACAAACTTTGCTCGTGCATCGAAATTCAATCATCCGAGTTTGACCGTCGACATCCGAGCATCGTTGGCGTACGCGAGCCATTCGCCTTTGGTTTCGCGGCTACAGCGTATGCACTGACATCCGAGCAACGTATTTCCGATAGCAGGTTTTGTACGCGAGCCATTATTTCATTAGTCTTTGGTTCCGCGGCTACAGCGTATACCCTTGCAGATGTTCAACTACCACGTGGCGGCGGGCATGAAGACGGTGGGCATATCGGCGGCGGGCGGCGTGGCACAGGCGACGGCCGACGAGATCGTGGACGGCTACTCCAAGTACGACATGTACGAGCTCGGCCTCAACCGCTTCCTCGGCTTGCACAACAACAAGCGGTTCTTAAGGGACCGCGTCAAGGAGGTGCCTGGTCAGTACTGTTGGCCTTACGCACTAATGCCAAAGAAAACGGTCAAAATAAACTTTTATACTATCGCGCATACATGCATAAATACCTTTTTTGGGGCTTGACGTTTCGACCAGGTTACACCGGCCGTGGTCGCAAGTAGTCTGCTTGCGGTATTTGTGCATGTACGATACTATAAACGGTCAAAAATCTTTTCTTCATTATTTCTTTTTTCTTATTAGCTTTTCACATTTTCCGAATATGGAGAACTTATGGTGCGAAATATACTCTACTCAATAATCGAACCGAAGCGGTCGAAGCTTTAGTGAAAACCTAATACACTCATCTTTTATAGACGACCCCGAGAAACCTTGAACTGAGTGTCTCTTCAAGTAGACATACACACCACATACTTTGAAACTTGTTAAGATTATGTTACAATGTTTAACGACGCCCTTTAAGATCCATGGTTCTTTTATAACCGACATCCAAAAGGAAGAGGTAAAGGAGTAAAGGTGATGCTTCCAGTGTGGTCACCTCCCATTTTAATTTCGTCTAGTTACGTCAACCAGAAAGTCATATAAGAGTGACTTATTTTGAAGCCAGTTTTTTTTTGTAAAAGTAATAAAAATTAAGATCCCTAATAAGCTTGGTACTTCATCAGGGGTCCACTACGGTCTCCCGTACCCGTTCCACGAGTTCGAGACGGGCCGCAACCTGCGCCTGTCGCCGATCTACCCCACGCTGCGGGACAACGGCGCCGTGTTCGGACAGGTCATGGGCTACGAGCGACCCACCTGGTTCGAGAACGTTGGTCAGTACCTACACTGCTCGAATGATCTGTTTAGTTGTTACAATAAGCATTTGATGAAGCTGCCTGAGTCCGAGGCTTACTGAATGCGTTCCTGACAGGGCTACAGGAAAATATAATTTTAATGTCTATAAAATTATTCATCACTATTTGTCTTGCTGTCACGTATTAGTTGTGTAATTGTGTTCAGAAAACATGCGCGTATGCATACTTCTACCCTCTGCAGCAAGTTGAGAAAGTTGTATGTTATTATAATTTTTATTTCCCCATACAAATTAAGTGAGGAGTTGTTTTGCTCACGAGCTGTTGATGCGAGTGCGTTGTGTCTGATCCGGCCATTGCGCTCTCACTTGGATGACGTCACTACGATCTGATTATATCAAAGTTCCACATTCCCAGGTGACAAGGAGTCCCCTGACAAGCCGCGGCCGTTCAAGATAGCGTCGACGAAGACGTTCGGCAAACCGCACTGGTTCGACACGGTGCAGCGCGAGTACTGGGCGTGCCGCGAGCGCGTCGGCCTCGCTGACTACTCCTCCTTCGCCAAGATCGACATACAGGTGAACAGGATATACTAGCCTAGCCGCATCACACATCATACATACATACATAAAAATTTACACAAGCTGGCGCCGCATGCAATGTAGACCTCCTGCATTGTTATGCAGGAGGTCTACATTGCCAAACTATTTCATGAAAAATATTTGACAGTTCACACCTACGCCAGCACCAACTAGCGGGAGAAATTGCGAGAATCGTTGGCTAAAAATCTCAAAATAAATTGTATATTGATTTTTGTTTGCGTGTTTTTCACAGTCTCAAGGTCGCGAGGTGGTTGACCTGCTGCAGTACTTGTGCTCCAACGACGTGGACGTGCCGGTCGGCAGCATCATCCACACCGGCATGCAGAACGAGCGCGGCGGCTACGAGAACGACTGCAGCCTCGCGCGCATCACCGACAACCAGTGAGTCACGCCAACACCGACCTTATGTACACGCGTTACAGTGCTTGTTCCCCTGCTCCGAACAAGATACCAGTAGGTGGGGCTTGTATGAAAGTGAACCTTATCTCTCTAACTCTAACTCTTATCGAGTTAAAACATTTTCGTCCATGTTGCTGTTGGATTGCGAAGTTGACAGTGGTTTTATGCGAATTTCTTTCCCACCTGTTTGCTACCTTGTCAAAAGAACCCTTAAGCAGACATAATCAATTTACTATATACTCAAAACAAAAAAGTTTAATAACAATAAACCCCTAAATTAGCAAGTCTGAAATGTAAACATTTGTTGCAGCTACATGATGATAGCGCCAACCATCCAGCAGACGCGATGCAAGTCGTGGCTGAAGCGGCACCTCCCGCGCAACGGCTCCGTCACGCTCTCTGACGTCACGTCCATGTACACCGCTATCTGCGTGATGGGCCCCTTCACCCGCAACCTGCTGTCAGAGCTGACTGACACCGACCTCGCGCCAACCAACTTCCCCTTCTTCACCTTCAAGGAGATCGATGTGGGGCTCGCGAACGGAGTCAGAGCTATGAATCTCACGCACACTGGGGAGCTCGGATATGTACTGTATATACCGAATGAGGTGAGAAGTTGTCTTACTTTCAATAACAAGTTAGTCTAGAGGGGCGAAACGTTTAGGTTAAAAGCAAAGTTAATAATTTCAATTCAAGTTGCATGAAATAACAAGAATATGTAACTATGCTGAAATTGAAACTTTTGCCATCTTGAAACAGCTAAACACGAATTATAATATTCTGTTCTTTGCGTCATAATGTATGTTCGTGCGTTTCTAAAACTCATTTAAGTATATATCTTTTTAACTTTCAACCTTAAAACAAGTACAATAAAGTTGATAATACTGTACCCTGTCCAGTTCGCTTTACACGTGTACACGCGCCTGATGACGGTGGGCGAGAAGTACGGCATCTCGCACGTCGGCTACTACGCGTCGCGGGCGCTGCGCGTCGAGAAGTTCTTCGCGTTCTGGGGCCAGGACCTCGACACCATGACCACGCCGCTCGAGTGCGGCCGCACCTGGAGGGTCAAGTTCGATGTAAGTACAACCACTAAGCTAAATATATAGACAATACGCTGATCATGATCGCTCGTGAGGCTGGTGGCTAAGTGTAAACTGATAATACAGGTTAAGCCGCGTTCCCCGCGGTTTTTCCGTGGATGGATGACCATTTATAACATACCGAGACCCCTTCGTGTTTCGGGAAGCACGTTAAACAGTAGGTCCCGGCTGTCGTACATAGATCTTTGACAGTCATTAAGTCAGTTCTGACCTATATCACTCTGCTATCCTTGAAGACAACTACTAAACCTACAATATTATTTGTAACAGAAAGACATCCCATTCATCGGTCGCGAAGCTCTCCTGAAGCAGCGTGAGGAAGGCATCTGCCGGCAGTACGTGCAGCTGCTGCTCACCGACCACGACCACGAGCTAGACATGTGGTCGTGGGGCGGCGAGCCCATCTACAGGGACGGCAACTACTGCGGCCAGACCACCACCACCAGCTACGGCTTCACATTCAAGAAACAGGTGTGACCATAACTCACCATACTCCTGTCACTCACCGACCACAACCACGAACTAGACCCGTGAACTTTTTTACCATATATCGTGAACATTACACACCGTTAGTTTATTATATTAATAATACCTAATAATTTATGAAATAAAGTAATTGTTTGTTTTTTTTTTGTGTCAGGTTTGTCTCGGCTTCGTGGAGAATTTGGATGAGAACGGTGTTCCGCAGCGAATCACCAACGAGTTCGTGCTCAGCGGACATTACGAAATCGATATTGCGGGAATCAGGTAAGGGAAATGTGATAATATGAACATATGTTCATAAAAGATATAGTCACTTTTCGTATGATCTAATCACTAATAGTACTGATTAGATCACTCGAAAAGTTACTTAACATTAGACACATTTGAGGTTGTTTAAAGATTTTCTTGAGTTATCCCTTACTGAACCATAAACTACACTGGGTCCATTTCGTACAGATACGCAGCAAAAGTGAATCTCCACTCTCCGAACCTGCCCACGAAGTACCCGGACAAGGAGCGCGACGTGTACCAGGCGACGCGCAAGCTGCACGACCCGCAGCACTACCTGGGCCGCCACTACCAGCCCTAGGTCCAGACCTGGGTCCAACCCGGCTAGACCTAGGTCCAACCCGGCTAGACCTAGGTCCAACCCGGCTAGACCTAGGTCCAACCCGACACACGCGACCCGGCTGACGGCAACTGGGTCTATATGAGATGACGGCTACAATTAAATGGAAAAATCCTTATTTTAACTATAGCATGTAAGTAGGTGTTTTTAACTGGTATTATAGATCTTTTACCTGTAAACATATTCTGACTCAGTTTCTGAAAGGACAATATACAAAAGAAAATTTTAATCACATGTAAACTTTTTGAGTTTTTTGACCTTTTAGAAACTAGGTGATGTACTTGCCATTATAATTAATCAGATATATTGTTACTAACCATCAGTCAATATGTTGTTTCGCAGAATAAATGATAAGAAATAGTCTTCATATCAATAAGTGAACAGTGTATAACCAAATAGATGTTACGTCTTAACAGTTAAGTACGATACATAATAATTAATGTATTCTGTCTATAATAATTCAGTTATTAATCATTCAATTCTTTTCGCAAACCAAAATTGGACGCAACTAGGAAAATAAAAACTAAACATTTTCCCAATGCATTGAATTCTGTACGTTATTTCGATGTGATAAGAGTTATTTTCCTTTATATCGATTTAGGTTGCGCTGATTTCCTATTATATTACATAAGTTTATAAAAAAATATAGGTTAAATGTTGCAGAACCTAAAAATAAAAGTCATAGAAATATAAACAAAAATTAATGAAATTAAAACTATTTCTATAGTAATCATAAAATTATACCTTGGAGAAGTTTGTGATCTTATTACTATAAGTATTTATTAAAAGAATCTATTCGCTATCGTATATGCCTAAAATCTCCTGTGATAATTTAGATATTGACTTGTTATCAATTTATTTAATGGAGTGTACTGCGAATCAAATATACGCCAGGATTGCTAGCATCGCGACAGGGGCCCGATGCCGCTATTTAGGTCAGTGAGTGGCGGGTTAACAAACGTTCAAGTGTACCTGTTATTGTGCCTAATTTTCGTATTCAGATCACTAAAATTAGTTTAATGACAACTATACATCTACTTGCCACTGTTGTCATTGTAGGATTTCAAGTGCCTGTTCTTATCTGAATAAGAAAATTAGGCATAACAAGTACGCTGGAACGTTAATTAACCCGCCATTCACTGACTTAAAATAGCGACAGATGCACCTGGGGCCCGCCCAGGTGTATCAGACATCCTCCACCAATGAGAGGCAACCTAGACAACTAGGCCTGTGATTGGTTGAAATTGACAAATAGACCTGATTTACCCTTGCGGATTATTGACTCGCCGCAGGCTCCAAAATGATTTCTCCTCATCTAACTTAGCTTCCATTTAATTTCAAGTAAATAAGTGTGGTCACAAAATTCAGGGTGTAATGTGACGAAATTATAAATTATAGACTAATAACATATTAATGGTGTAGATTTAATCATTAGTTAAGGATATATAAGTTATAAGCAACGTAACGATTATTTATTATTAAACATTTCGACTGGTTAATAAATATATATTTTAACATTATTGATGATTATGTACTGATAATATAGAGATTTAAATAAATTAGAAATTAAAAACTACTTTTGCGGTTGTTTTACAACACCAGATAATTTTTATTTGAGCGATAAATTCACATCAGACATATTTTGCAGTGAGAACTCACGAGAAAATAAAATTGTCCTCAGATGAAATTATCTGGAAATCAAAAACCAGCCCTAAGTAGATAAAAATAATGCACAATTTAAAATCGAATATATTATATTTATTATTTTAAATGTGTGCTATTTGTGAACATTTTTAATATATTTTTTTGCAGAGTTATTTTGGTTTTCTTTTTTCTTTTTGTCTTTTTTACATCTGATGTATGATAACATAAGGATAAATTTGGATAATCATGTTTTAAATATAAATATTTATATAATAATAAAATAATCAATTCCCATCGTATTAATATTTAGAAAAAAGTATTTTAAAGTTTTAACGTCACCATAGCTTGCAATGAAATCTACAAGCGGCAGAACAGATTTTCATTAATAATAGCTAAGAACAATGTTGGTCAAAATCCTAAAAATTTACACAAGATCAACTTCTTTTTAGCTATGGTGGCACAGACAGATGAAAAGTGAACACTACGCTATGTATTCACAGACCGCGGGTAAAAATTAAATGTTGCTGTCAATCTATCCCTTTCCCAGCATAGTATTTGTTCTAAACATAAAATGGCGACTGAGCGCAATATTTTTTACATTACTACTTAATTACATTAAGTTAATCACGTGCTCCGGAGTGTTTGATATACGCAACTACATAAGGAAGGATAAGGACACTTGAGCGAAAGACACTTGGGCGAAAGCCACTTGGGCGAGAGCCACTCGAGCGAAATTAATTTGGGCGACAGTCACTTGTGTCAAAGCCGCCAAGCGAAAGTCACTTGGGCGAAAACTACTTAAGCAAAAGCCACTTTCGATTACTCATTTCCGCTAAATTCTAAGGTCTGCGTAATTACATGCGAGCAAACTTCACCACGGCATGGCTTCGCTAAAATGTCTTTCGTTCGAGTATACCTGATCCTTAGTAGTAGTAGTAGATTTTCTTTTAAAGTATCTATACTTGTAGTGTTAAGATGTACATTCAGAAAAAAAAAAACATAAATGTTTGTGAGATTAGAAATAGTTGTAAAGTGTAGTGTAAATAAATAAATAGTATAAGTATTTAGAACTAAAGAATATTAGCATAAATAAGTTCAAACAAGATCTGTATGAAACTTTACTTCACAATCTTGCCTTATCATTTAAATATTCAGATGTAAATTATGAATTATTTTTATCGTTAACACATAAATTTTACCAAAACGCTGACTAAATTATGAAACGTTGAAGTGATCTTCAAAATTTCTGTCTGACGTCCATATTGATCTAATCAGTTGTCAAACAGAAAGGCCTCATTAAAACCAGGGACCCCATGCTGCTATCCTAAGTACTTAAGTGAGTGAGTGGCAGATTAATGAATTTGTGCCTAATTTTCGTATTCAGATAATTTTTGTTTAGTGACAAATGTACACCTACTTGCCACTGTTGTCATTGTAGGATTGCAAGTGACTGTTCTTATCTGAATACAAAAATTAGGCGCCATAACAAGTATAGTTGGATTCCAACTTAATGGCGGCTCTGAAGTTAGCTACACGCTGCGCTGTACCTCGCCCCGCACCTCCACTGGCGCATTAGTTTGTTACTGCGCAGCGACTCGCCTCGTGTTCAGAGCTGCCATTAAGTTTGCATCGTACTGTACACTAGAAAGTTTGTTGACCCATCACTTACTGAATTAAAATAGCGGACTCTGGTCATTTAGTAGCCAGTAGGCACATACCCATACAGGCACGTTGAACCGCTGATACGCGTTCCATGTATACTCGTTCTTCTCCTATCTTTTTGTCAAGTCTTAAAAGCAACACATCGAACTAGTGCCTGTATAGGCCATTTGGAGGCTACTATCTTAGTAACGCAACGTTCTGCTTACGTTTAGAATAGAACAGTAGTATAAACATGTTCGGAACTCGACTCGGTTAGGAACCATATCAAAGGAAGGCAAAAAATCGATACACGTGTTACAATACAACTTTTGTGTCGCTTTTCAAAAGTAAGCAAAGTCAACAACTGCTGATGAATTTTTCTTGATGATAACGCTAAGTCAAGGAACCTTTTAAACAACACATAAAGTCACAATCAGTTCATCTGTATGAAGGCTCCAACGCCTCAAACAGCCGCACTCGCTAAACCCTGTTTTTGCGTCGGGCGACACAAAAACAAGTTAGTTTTAACGTAGGTAGTATTAAATTGTACATACAAAGCGTAATAAGGTACCACTGGACAACCAGCCTGTAAAACTAACCCCCATTTCTGAAACGTTGATCAACACAAAAATTAGTTAATCTCATGTCAAATCTCATTCTAAGCGCTGTGATTGGTTGCCAGTCTTTCGGACAACCAATTACATTTGACAAAGGATTAAGTTAATCAGCCTTTCAGAAACTGGGGGTACAAATGAAATGTACATAGTAAAGTTGTAAGATAAGATAGACCATAAAGGTTTAGTTTAGAAAAAAAGGTCAAAAACTGGGTAAGAAATGTCACTTGGCTAGGAGAGCAGGCCCATCCATTAACGAGACCAAGTGACATCTTTACAAGCATCGACGATTGTAAAAATCGCTCAATATACAGATGGATATGTCGTCACGTCAAATGACTTAGGGTATGTCAAATGTGTGGAAGTTCCACACATTTAACTTTACCTACCTACCTATAACTTGGCTCTATACATTTGAGCGACTCGCTCAGCGTCGACGCTTGTAGCAAGGTCACTGGTCTACCGCTACACCTCTCCGCCTGCCACAGGCCTCAGACAGCAGATGAGCATTTCCCAGTAAAAAAGGAAGATAAGACTGTAAATATAGAAAATAAAATAATATCGGTGTTCATTTAAGCTATTTCTTTTTCTAGCATTAAGCTGTACATTTCGAAAAATTTCACAAAATATCTGTGAGAGATTAGATGTAGGTGTATAAAGTATTAAATCATTTGATAAATAGATAGGATAAGTCAAATAGAATAGTAGTTAATATGAATAAGTTCCAGCATCATTCCGTTTGTAGATAATTCCAGAGACTTGTTAGGTCACGTTGTATTTTAATATGAAAAATCATAACCCCCGACAAATCACTCATCATTTGAATCGAGCATTTTGTATCTCCAACCGCCGAACAGAACTTGAAATATTGTAGCTGTGAATCATATCGATCGCTCAAGCTGTCATACAGGAATAGAGCATTAGAATCAATACGATCGGTTAGGAAACTTATATCGAAAGCAGGCAAAAACAGATGCACGTATTTAAATACGCCTCTTGTGTCGAGTTTCAAAATTTAGCAACGTCAACAACTGCTGGTGGTTTTTTCTTGATGAAAATAAGTCAAGCAGCCTTTTTAACAACACACAAAGTCATGATCAGTTCATCTGTTTGGAAGCTCCGATGCCTCAAACAGCCGCACACGCTATACCTATTTTTTGCGTCGGGGGACACAAAAACAAGTTAGTTTTAACGTAGGTAGTATTAAATTGTACATACAAAGCGTAATAAGGTACCACTGGACAACCAGCCTATAAAACTAACCTCTGGTTTCTCAAACGTTGATCAGCATAAACATTAGTTAATCCTTAGACTAATAACTAACATAGACGGAGCGAACAAAATAGACACAAATTACGATGAATCTAAGCTTCTCTCCCTTATGGTGCAGATGGTATATATGAAAGAGACAAACATATATGGACTCATATATGCTTCAAACTAAATGGACGCTCCAGAATTGTCAAATGGTGTTAAATGGTCTCTTTTTAGACGACCAATTAAAAGAGCACATAGTTGCAGATTAGAACCTTTTCTACACAGTAAAATGACCAAAGTATTTGACAGGTATTTGATTTAGTCGTATCATACGTTGTGAATGTCAGTCGTTGCTGGTCATTGTTTATCTTACAAATAATATTATTTTTTTGCATAATATAAGCAAATTGATTGTGTACAAAAGGTGCAAAGGACAGATAAATAAGCGTGTAATATGGGTTGTTTTGTTTTATCGTGTAAATCATATTCATCACGGAAATATATCAATAAATATGTAAGCGTTCAACGGTAAGTGTTTTTTTGCAATTTTCTAATAAAATCATGCGTAATTTTTGTATGTGATCACTTATAACATACACATTAGACCGATAATGATCCCTTCAGCCTATCTATTTTACTTATTATATCGTGTAAGCGAATTAATATTAAAAAAACGAAATTTGTTTATTTGTGAGGTTATGTTATGCTAGTGAAGTGAAATTTTTCATCGATATTATTCGATACGATAATTAATTTTATGTTATTAAATTGTACCTAATTTCGTTTTATTTTACAGTATGCCTCCGAATGATAGAAGAACTGGTGTAAAGTGCTAACAAGAGCCAGAAGTTGTTGGACTAAGCATAGCCGAAAAAAATGTCTTCGTCTCCGCCCCGAATATAACCGAATAACTACAAAGACATCAGGAACTACACTTAGTTATTCACGCGGGTGAAACCTTGGGGCACAGAGAGTTTTTGTTTATTAAAAAATTAGTTTGTTTCTTTTTACTTTAACTCCTAGATTATAAAGGCCGATCAAAATAAAGATTTTTGCATTAGATCTTTTAGTCAACCAATTACGTATTTGTTTTATTTTAAACCCTTGATAATTTGTAAATTTGGGACTTAATTAGTATTGATTGCCTTGGTGATGTATATTTTACAAAAAGGCCTTTGGTGTGGGACGCAACGTGCGCCGACACCCTTGCGCTATCCCATGTTTTTAGTTCGGCGATCTCTTCTGGCGCTGCGGAGACCCATAAATGGCGAAAATATAATATAATGTATGCGAAGCGAAAATATAGTAACCTAATAGGTTATTATATTTTCGAGCCGTTTGGGGTTGAGTTTGTATGAAATCTTTTTAAAGAACGTTTGGTAGACTCTACTTGTGATCAGAGGGCTGGTTTGTTCCTTGAACAAAGAATCGGCACAGCCATTCAACGCGGCAATACTGCCAGCCTTTCGGGCACGTTTCCCACCATTGACAAGGATAATGATGAGTTTTTTGACGCATGTTAGTTATATTGATTTATATAAGATTTAATTTTAGTATATTTTTTTTATAAAAATGTTACATAAAAATAACATACATTCAATCTAAGTACATATTCAGTCAAGAAATAAATTTATTTCGATACCTCTACCAAGTACGGCACATCACTACCGAAGCAAAAATAGTGGACAACGTAGCTGCAAAAATCCCTTAAAACTATATATCTATCCTTTTTTTCATATTGAATGTGTCATAGGTAAGAAGAGTACAACTATAGTGAAATTTGATGTTCCCTCTATGCTTTAGTAATTACTCTGAGAGTTAATCTCTTGTCAAATCCCATTCCAAGCGATGTGATTGGTTGTCAGTGTGTTGGACGACCAATTACAGTCGTTGGCAGTTTATTTGACAACAGATTAGGTTGATAAGCCTTTCAGAAACCGGGGGTAAAAATGAAATGTAGATAGTAAAGTTGTAAGATAAGATAGAAAATAAAGGTAAAGTTTAGAAAAAAAAGTCTAAAACTGGGTAAGAAATGTCACTTGGCTAGAAGAGCAGGCCCATCCATTAACGAGACCAAGTGACATCTTTACAAGCATCAACGCTTATAGAAATCGCTCAATATACAGATGGATATGTCGTCACGTCAAGTGACTTAAGACTTGTCACTTCCACACATTTGAGTATACTGCCTACGTATTACTTGGCTCTGTCCATTTGAGCGACTCGCTCAGCGTCGACGCTTGTAGCAAGGTCACTGGTCTAGCGGGGCTTACCGCTACACCTCTCCGCCTGCCACAGGCCTCAGACAGCACATGAGCATTTCCCAGGAAAAAAAGGAAGATAAGAATGTAAATATAGAAAATAAAATAATATCGGTGTTTATTTAAGCCATTTCTTTTTCTAGCATTAAGCTGCACATTTCGAAAAATTTCACAAAATATCTGTGAGATTAGATATACGTATATAAAATAATTGAATAAATAGATAGGATATGACAAATAGAATAGAAATATATTATTTAAGTTCAAGCAACATTCTGTATTGAAATAATTGCAAAAACTTGCTTTGATTAATGATGTAGGTATAATGTAAGCAAGTTTTTGGAATGTAAGTGTTTATAGTATTAAGCTGTACATTCATAAAACAGAGCACAAGTAGCCTGCGTGAAATTAGAATAATAATGTGAAGTATGAAAATTAAATTAAGCATATTAGAGTAAAGAGTAGTTGATAATTATAATAATATAAGTGCTGTATTAATTAACCTTAGAAACTTGCTTTGTCTTGCATTTATATATTTAGTTTTATGAAAAACCAAAATCACAGACAAATCACAAAAATAAATTGAATGGAGGATATTATATTCTATCTGTAAACGCTGACCAGAACTTCAAAAATTCTAGCTCAGAACCATATCGATGTCTTAAGTTGTCATACAGGAAAAGAGCATTAGAATCGTATGCTCGATTAGGAACCAGTATACCTAAGGCAGACAAAAACAGGTACTCGAGTTACAATACGCCTTTTGTGTCGAGTTACAAAAGTAAGCATAAAACTACACAATAAAAGTCTACAACTGATGGATTCTTCTTGATAAAAACTCTATGTCAAGAAGCCTTTCAAACAACACACAAAGTCACAATCAGTTCATCTGTTTGGGAGCTCCGATGCCTCAAACAGCCGCACTCGCTAAACCCTACTTTTGCATCAGAGGACACAAAAACAAGTTAGTTTTAACGTAGATAATTAGTATTAAATTGTACATACAAAGCGCAATAAGGTACCACTGGACAACCAGCCTGTAAAACTAAACCCCGGTTTCTCAAACGTTGATCAACACAAACATTAGTTAATCTCATGTTAAATCTCATGCTAAGCGCTGTGATTGGTTGTCAGTGTTTCGATCGACCAATAACAGTCGTCACCAGTTTATTTGGCAACAGATTAAGTTGATCAGCCTTTCAGAAACCGGGGGTAAAAATGAAATGTAGATAGTAAAGTTGCAAGATAAGATCGAAATAAAGTTAAAGTTTAGTAAAAAAAAAAAACAAAAACTGGGTAAGAACTGTCACTTGGTTAGAGGAGCAGGCCCATCCATTAACGAGACCAAGTGACATTACCACATGCATCAACGCTTATAAAAATCAAGTGTCAAAGGTCAAGTGACTTATTGTCACTTCCACACATTTGAGTATACTGCCTACGTATTACTTGGCTCTGTCCATTTGAGCGACTCGCTCAGCGTCGACGCTTGTAGCAAGGTCACTGGTCTAGGGGGAATTTACGACTGCACCTCTCCGCCTGCCACAGGCCTCAGACAGCACATGAGCATTACCCTGGAAAAAAAGTAAGATAAGAATGTAAATAAAGAAAATAAAATAAAGTCGGTTTTCTTTTAAGATATTTCTTTGTCTAGCATTAAGCTGTACATTTCGAAAAATTTCACAAAATATCTGTGAGAGATTAGATTTATTTATTTATTTATTTAATAATTTATGTACACACACAATAGTTTAGTAAATATAACATATATATAAATGATGTACAAAGGTACTGCTTATTTCTTTAGAAATTTCTGCCAGCAGACCCGCGAATGGAGAAGATGTAGGTATATACAGTACTAGCGGCCCGCCCCGGCTTTGCTCGGGTGCAACGCTGATACCAAATATAACACAATCATAAAGTTCTGTAGGGCCTTAGAAGCATTTTTTGGTATAGGCACGCGCCCCCCGGCCCCCGCGCGGCCCCACGGCCGGTACCGCCGCAACCGCTATGTCCCTGCATTTTAAATCTGTAATATCTTCGAAAATATTCATTTAAATTACATGCTGTAAAAGGCAATATTGATCTATATTACATGCACAATTTTTTGAAGGTACTTAATTGGATAAGGATTAATGCTGTATTGCTTAAAATTGTCTTTTCGTGAATAAGTAATAAATAAAGGATAAAAAATGGTTATTGTGGGTTACCCTCAAGAGATAGACATATACCATCGCGGACTTTTTTGTAGATCTTTTTGAGGTGCACAATACTGTAGTACATTATTTTGATCTATCTCGTAGGGTTCAGCCAGCGTTTGCAATGAAAGCGCAAAAAATGTGTTGATTTACGACATGACGTCAAAAATCTCTAAAATTATCCATGTTTCTCTACTATATTATGCATGTATTATACTTATAAACCTTCCTCTTGAATCACTCTATCTATTAAAAAAAACCGCATGAAAATCCGTTGCGTAGTTTTAAAGATTTAAGCATACATAGGGACAGACAGCGGAAAGCGACTTTGTTTTATACTATGTAGTGATTAAATCATTTGATAAATAGATAGGATAAGTCAAATAGAATAGTAATATGAATAAGTGAATAAGGTCTAGCATTATTCCGTTTGTAGATATTGTACAGTTCAAGCCACATTCTGTATTGAGATAATTGCAAAAACTTGCTTTGATTAACGATGTTTAATGTAAGCAAGTTTTTGGAATGTAAGTAAATGAATGTTAATTAAGCTGTACATTCATAAAACAGAGCACAAGGAGCCTGCGCGAAATTAGAATAGTTATGTTAAGTAAGTATGAAATTTTATTAAGCTTATGAGTGTAGAGAGAAGTTGATAATATAAATTATTTCAAGCAAAGTTTTGAATGAAAATAGTCTAAGGCAGCGTCTAGATCTGACGAACGCGCACCGATCGAGCAAAATCCCTGGCATATCACAAAAAAAAACAATCGAAAATGTTATATTAAATGTGTAACCGCTGAACAGAACTTTAAATATTCTAGCTTTGAACCATATCAGACTATTAATGTCAAAAGCAGACAAAACCAGGTACTCGTGTTACAATATGCCTATTGTGTCGAGTTTCAAATGTACCTAAGCATAAAACCCCAGAATAAAAGTCTACAATGGCTGATGGATTTTTCTTCGTGAAAACTCTAAATCAAGAAGCCTTTTAAACAACACACAAAGTCATGATCAGCTCACCTGTTTGGAAACTCCAATGCCAGAAACAGCCGCACACACTAAACCCTATTTTTGCTTCGGGGGACACAATAACAAGTTAGTTTTAACGTAGGTAGTATTAAATTGTACATACAAAGCGCAATAAGGTACCACTGGACAACCAGCCTGTAAAACTAACCCCCGGTTTCTCAAACGTTGATCAACACAAAAATTAGTTAATATCTTGTCCAATCTCATTCCATACGCTGTGATTGGTTAGTCTTTCGGACGACCAATTACATTTGACAAAGGATTAAGTTAATCAGCCTTTCAGAAACCGGGGGTACAAATGAAATGTACATAGTAAAGTTGTAAGATAAGATAGAGAATAAAGGTTAAGTTTAGAAAAAAAGGTCAACAACTGGGTAAGAAATGTCACTTGGCTAGAAGAGCAGCCTCATCCGTTAACGAGACCAAGTGAGATCTTTACAAGCATCGACACCTATTTAAATCGCTCAATATACAGATGGATATGTCGTCACGTCAAGTGACTTGGACTTGTTACTTCAAAACATTTGAGTATCCTGCCTACGTATCACTTGGCTGTGTCCATTTGAGCGACTCGCGCAGCGTCGAAGCTTGTAGCAAGGTCACTGGTCTAGGGAGGCTTACCGCTACACCTCTCCGCCTGCCACAGGCCTCAGACAGCAGATGAGCATTTCCCAGGAAAAAAAGGAAGATATCCATGTAAATATAGAAAATAAAATAATATCGGTGTTCATTTAAGCTATTTCTTTTTCTAGCATTAAGCTGTACATTACGAAAAAATTCACAAAATATCTGTGAGAGATTAGATGTAGGTATATAAAGTATTAAGTCATGTAATGAATAGATAGGAAAAATCAAATAGAATAGTAATATGAATAAGTTCCAGCATCATTCCGTTTGTAGATAATTCCAGAGACTTGTTAGGTCACATTGTATTTTAATATGAAAAATCATAACCGCCGACAAATCACTCATCATTTGAATCGAGCATTTTGTATCTCCAACCGCCGAACAGAACTTGAAACATTCTAGCTGAGAATCATATCGATCGCTCAAACTGTCATACAGGAAAAGAGCATTAGAATCAATACGATCGGTTAGGAACCTTATATCAAAAGCAGGCAAAACAGATATACGTATTAGAATACGCCTTTTGTGTCGAGTTTCAAAAGTAAGCTAAGTCAACAACTGCTGATGGATTTTTCTTGATGCAAATAAGTCAAGAAGCCTTTCTATAGACAACACACAAAGTCATAATCACTTCACCTGGGGCCCGAGTCTGCTATTGACAATTGATTCAATCGTCTGAGTGGGTGGCGTCAGTAGGCCCATTTTAGGATTTACACATATTTACACATATTAGATACATTTTAGGAAAACGTCATTTTAACGTCAAAACTGGCAATTGGGACGATTGAAGCAATTGGCAATAGCAGACTCGGGCCCCTGTTTGGAAGCTATGATGCCACAAACAGCCGCACACGCTAAACCCATTTTTTGCGTCGGGGTACACAAAAACAAGTTAGTTTTAACTAGGATAAAATTGTACATTCAAAGCGTAATAATGTACCACTGTAACATGTTACACATGTAACCCCCGGTTTCTCAAACGTTGATCAACACAAACATTAGTTAATCTCATGTTAAATCTTATGCTAAGCGCTGTGATTGGTTGTCAGTGTTTCGATCGACCAATAACAGTCGTCACCAGTTTATTTGGCAACAGATTAAGATGATCATCCTTTCAGAAACCGGGGGTAAAAATGAGATGTAGATAGTAAAGTTGCAAGATAAGATAGAAATAAAGTTAAAGTTTAGTAATAAAAAAAAAAACAAAAACTCGGGAAGAAATGTCACTTGGCTAGAGGAGCAGGCCCATCCATTAACGAGACCAAGTGACACCTTTACAAGCATCGACGCTTATAAAAATCGCTCAATATACAAATGGATATGTCGTCACGTCAAGTGACTTAGACTTGTCACTTACACACATTTGACTTTACTTACCTACCTATAACTTGGATCTGTGCATTTGAGCGACTCGGTCAGCGTCGACGCTTGTAGCAAGGTCACTGGTCTAGGGGGGCTTACCGCTACACCTCTGCGCCTGCCACAGGCCTCAGACAGCACATGAGCATTACCCAGAAAAAAAAGCAAGATAAGAATGTAAAAATAGAAAATTAAATAATATCGGTGTTTATTTAAGCTAATTCTTTTTCTAGCATTAAGCTGTACATTTCGAAATATTTCACAAAATATCTGTGAGATTAGATATAGGTATATAAAATAATTGAATAAATAGATAGGATATGAGTATATGACAAATAGAATAGAAATATATTATTTAAGTTCAAGTAACATTCTGTATTGAAATAATTGCAAAAACTTGATTTGATTAAAGTTGTATAATGTAAGCAAGTTTTTGGAATGTAAGTGTTTATAGTATTAAGCTGTACATTCATAAAACAGAGCACAAGTAGCCTGCGTGAAATTAGAATAATAATGTGAAGTATGAAAATTAAATTAAGCGTATTAGAGTAAAGAGTAGTTGATAATTTAAATAATATAAGTGCTGTATCCATTAATCTTAGAAACTTGCTTTGTCTTGCATTTAAATATTAAGTTTTGTGAAAAACCAAAATGACAGGCAAATCACAAAAAGAAATTGAATGGAGAATATTATATTCTATCTGTAACCGATGAACAGAACTTCAAAAATTCGAGCTCAGAACCATTTCGATGTCTTAAGTTGTCATACAGGAAAAGTGCATCAGAATCAGTATGCTCGATTAGGAACCAGTATACCTAAGGCAGACAAAAACAGGTACTCGAGTTACAATACGCCTTTTGTGTCGAGTTACAAAAGTAAGCATAAAACTACACAATAAAAGTCTACAACTGATGGATTCTTCTTGATAAAAACTCTATGTCAAGAAGCCTTTTAAACAACACACAAAGTCACAATCAGTTCATCTGTTTGGGAGCTCCGATGCCTCAAACAGCCGCACTCGCTAAACCCTACTTTTGCATCAGAGGACACAAAAACAAGTTAGTTTTAACGTAGATAAGTAGTATTAAATTGTACATACAAAGCGCAATAAGGTACCACTGGACAACCAGCCTGTAAAACTAACCCCCGGTTTCTCAAACGTTGATCAACACAAACATTAGTTAATCTCATGTTAAATCTCATGCTAAGCGCTGTGATTGGTTGTCAGTGTTTCGATCGACCAATAACAGTCGTCACCAGTTTATTTGGCAACAGATTAAGTTGATCAGCCTTTCAGAAACCGGGGGTAAAAATGAAATGTAGATAGTAAAGTTGCAAGATAAGATCGAAATAAAGTTAAAGTTTAGTAAAAAAAAAAAACAAAAACTGGGTAAGAACTGTCACTTGGCTAGAGGAGCAGGCCCATCCATTAACGAGACCGAGTGACATCTTTACAAGCATCGACGCTTATTAAAATCGCTCAATATACAGATGGATATGTCGTCACGTCAAGTGACTTAGACTTGTCACTTCCACACATTTGAGTTTACTTACCTACCTATAACTTGGCTCTGTCCATTTGAGCGACTCGCTCAGCGTCGACGCTTGTAGCAAGTTCACTGGTCTAGGTGGGCTTACCGCTACACCTCTGCGCCTGCCACAGACCTCAGACAGTCCATGATGATTTCCCAGGAAAAAAAGCAAGATAAGAATGTAAATACAGAAAATAAAATAATGTCGGTTTTCTTTTAACATATTTCTTTTTCTAGCATTAAGATGTACATTCAGAAAAAATTGCCGAAATATCTGTGAGCGATAAAATATAGCTACATTAAGTGTAAGATTGTTAAATGAATAGATAGGATAAGTCAAATAGAATAGTATGAATAAGTTAAAGCAACATTTCGTTTGTAGATAATTCCAGTGACTTGCTTTGATTAAAAATGTTGTCTTATGATAATACAAGCAAGTTTTGGAATGTAAGTGTTTATAGTATTAAGCTGTACATTCAGAGCGCAATAAAGTACCACTGGAAACCAGCCTGTAAAACTAACCCTCGGTTTCTCAAACGTTGATCAACACAAACATTAGTTAATCTCGTGTCAAATCTCATTCTAAGCGTTGTGATTGGTTGTCTATCGGTCGACAAATTACAGTCGTTAGCTTTTTACGCTTTTTATTTGACAAAAGATTATGTTGATCAGCCTTTCAGATAGCGGGAATCAAAATAAATTATTGTAAAGTTGTAAGATAAGATATAAAATTAAGGTCAAGATTGCTTTTTACACGGAGATCTAAATGTCGCGTTTTCAAGATCGGGTTGCGGAGAAAATCAGTATTTTCTTCTACAACAATAAAAAAAAAAAAAAACTTCAATCTTAATAACAGAAATTGACGTTGACGAAGTCGCGGGCAACAGCTAGAACAAAAATGAAAATGGTTTGTGCAGCAATCGTGTAGATTAGATAGTAATAATTTAAGGTTAAGACTAAATTGTACTTTTTCAAGAGGAGTCTATAATTATTTAAAACACATGTAAATAAATATGTAGATCTATAGGGTACCTATAAGTAATTAATAATAATTTTAAATACTTACGTAACATTAATTAAACAAAGACGCCACTCCGGAGCACTGAATAATAATTGTTCTTCTATTTTTATTCTAAAATAAATATAATACGAAGTAGAAATAAAAAAGATAATTTAAAGTAAGTAGTGTTTTTGCCTAGCAACAATTTAACTTTTTCTAAATATTTTTACGATGGTATCCCACAAAGTATCTTTACTTAAGTGGGTACTAATACCCACTTAATTTTAAATTACTAAGAACTTACAGCTAAGTATGCAATGATTAAAGTATACCTTACATAAATAGTATATAGATATTTGACTGCTTATTAAATAATCTTCTAATATAAGAGATAAGTAATAAAAATTATCTGTAATACGTGTTATACCACTAATTACCCAATGCCAGACAAGTTTGCTGAACAACAAGGAAAATATTGATGTTACTAAGATGATTTATTGAAGAGTGCACTTCTATGGCCACCATCCTTGTATATTTATATTTAATATACCTACCCATGACATGCACACAGTTGAGGCTCATAGACTTGACTATCTTCACTATTTCTTTTCCTAGTACAGTACGGTGTAAACTTAATGGCGGCTCTGAACACGCGGCGAGTCGCTGCGCAGTAACAAGCTTATGCGCCAGCGGGGGTGCGGGGCGAGGTACTGCGCAGCGTGTAGTTAACTTCAGAGCCGCCATTAGCTTTGAATCCAACTATACCTATCTGTAAGTATGTAATAATTCATTAGTAAATTTATTGTGCAAGCAGAACCTATAATTCAATATGCAGTGATACCAGTTGTTACTGGAAATCACTCTTTTGAAATACTAGAATGATGAAACCTGTTTAACAAACTGTAATAATAGCCCGAGTCTGTTTTAAAACAATTAACACTTATTCTGGATATCTGTGTGATTTTTCTTTTTTCAATTTATGTCATGCCATCTCTTTTGTCTAAATAGGTACCTAATTGGAAAATGTGCATAATAAATAACAAAAATAAAAATAATGTTTTATTTACAAATTGATCCGACAATCACACCTTTTTTGGAAACTGGAGGTTGGTGGTATACATCATTCTGTTTTGTAACTCACTTATTTTATGTCGTAATGCTTACATCTAATTGTTTACTAACAATCATAGAAAGAATTTAATGTTTATTTACTATTACAGAGACAGTGAATTGATATTAACAGTGTTATAGAAAAAAACACATCCATAGAAATGTGCACCTCAGATAATACCTATTGATTCTTTATTTTACCATTATCAGTCTACTGTGTTTAAAATATTCCATAACTATGATACTATACTATTCAACTAGAATTCATACTACTTACATTATAATAGTGAAAGTATGTGTTTGTAGAACATCAAGATACATGCTTGTTACTCTATTACAATTTAGAACTCTAATGACAACTTACTTACATATTTATTTAATTATTTTATTCATTAACTTGTTATAATATTCCCAGAAACTAAACCAGTCAAACAAATTACAAAACAAAACAAAGGTAACACCATTCTCTGCGTCAAGGTTAACTTAATATACTCTAGTGCTAATCATTATCAAGTCAAATAAACAGGCATTGCTATTGATGTAGTGACTGCAGTAAAGACTGATGCAGCGACAACCACACTCTTGGTATTTTTATTGTTGCTCTTGGTCGGAGTCACTCTCACTACCAATAGCAACACCCATCAATCAGAAAAAGTCATGATACGTGTTACTTATACTGTGCGTGGGCTTGCGCTTCAACCTCTCTTTGATCAAGTCACAGGGTGATTTACAATTGAAATCAAACGGGATTATGGGTGAAGATATTTTCTCCTTCAAGTAAGGTGCAGCAACAGGTCTCAAGCGAGATGTAAGTACTCTGCCAAAAGCTGAACATTTCCCTGTCTTTATTTTCTGATTCATAATGTATGCCATGTCAGTTTTAATTGGCAGTAAAGGCTCAGGAGGTTCAAGAACTGTTTCCTCTGTATTGGTTTTGGGGGAGCCAAAAGTGAACTCGGTATCATCTATAACTAGGGATTCAAAGGAGCTGCTGCTGCTGAGCACCTCCTGCTGGCGTGGCTGGGCCTGCCCCGGCTTCTGTACGGCTTTCATCAAATCTATAACACAACTACTCTCTTCTAATCTTATCTTCTCGTTTGCTTCTTCAAGCTGTTCCAATTCCATTTCCTGTTGCTTTTTCAGCTCCTGGGCTTTGAGCATGTTGGACAACTGTTCTGACAGAACATTTACAATGGGACTCTCACTCAAACTGAAGCTCGGTATCGGTAATCTTTTTTGCGGTGTCGTCGTAATCAAGGTGTCGGACAGTCCCCTTTGAATATTGAACGGCGGTAGAGGCAACGATCCTTCTCGAGCCCCGTCACTCGACGAGTCATTCAGGTTACATTTAGATAAGTGACTGTCCACCAGAGCAAATAACGAAGAAAACGAACTTGAATCAGTCATCTTGGCTGTTTTCAGTATAGACTGCTACGCACAAACAAATTTCGAAATGATACCCTCTCGGGGCCACGGAGTCACAATTCACAGCGAAACACTAGGTAAACCAATACCACATCAATTGTAGCTATGATGCGTCCACAACATTTTTATTGCTGCGTCATTACATTTAGGCCTAGCGCACTTTGTTTTTATTTTGCTAAAACAGGATGCATTTTAACTCTTTAATTCTTTTGTTGCTGTAGATAATGTAGAGATGGGATTATTAGGTAGCATTACTACAGCTGTTACGTGAATTTAAGATAAATAACAGATATATGTAACTGTTAAAATATATTGTGATATTGTGATACTTGGTCGAGAAATTTTCGCACCTATTGAGTATAAGAATAATTATTGTTCATTGTTTTATTCCAAACTAAAATTTACGATAGCTAAAATCAAAGCAATATTAAGATAACACGACCACGAGATAGATTTAAATATACAATGCCGTTTACACATGTCAATTCAATTATTTAGCTTAAGCAGCGTGAGCTCTTACTAAATTAATCATATGTTTAGTAAGTAATACAACCTAATATATCTACGAATCTATCGGTCATTCACTATAATATTCTAATACTTAAAATTTTATATCGGTAACATAACAGTTACAAAATAATATCGAAAAGGTACAGCCCTAGGAATGTCATCTTCAAAGTCATACTATGTCAGTATATTTTCTTTTAGTTATTTTTCTAAGGTCAGCTGTTAAGTACTTGACTAGTGATGGGGCAACTTAATCGACTTACCGCAGAATCTATTAGAGATTTTCTAAACATTGATTAAAAAAGCTCTTAAAATAAAACGATATGGACAATAAATTAATGATCCAGATGAATTGGACGCTAGGAATGAGTGAAAGTACAATAACTCGTACTTCGTACCCAGCTGTATTTTTCTCAAAACACTTTTAAATAAATGAAATCTAAAAAGGTCTAATCTTTTCAATTCCTGATTTTATTCGATTTTACTTGGAAGCCAAAGGAGGCGTTCTCTTTTTATTTAATTCGTTAAATCGATAAAAGATCTGTTATTGATCGATTTTAGGAGAAAGTACAAAAAAAGTAAAGTTTTCGTAACTGTTCGTACCATTTATCGATGTTCATTTGTATTTGCTGCAGTACCGCACCTTTTTGTTTAGAGTAGGTTCAGCGATATTCAGTTATATTCAGATGTGAGAGATTTTCTCTCCCTGCATAGAAGTCATTTACAGCGATCTAGTGCTCTACACTAGATCGCTGTAAATGACTTCTATAATTTCTACGATCAACATATCATCACGCCTGTACCCCCGAAGGGGTAGGCTAAGCTGTACCAATGTACACCCACAGTTCGCCGATATGTATAGGCCCTGTGTAATAGGGGGCGAGCCTATTGCCACTTACCGGGTACAAATCCAAACTCCGACCTGCTACTGAGAATTTCATAGAAAAACCCAATAACACCTCGGTCGACTAGGGAATCGAACCCAAGACCTCTAGCGTAGTAGTAGCGCTTAGCAACACTAGGCTAAGGAGGCAATCAATTTCTACGATCACTACCAATTATTTTGTTTTATTTAAAGTCGACATAATTATGGCTTCTAAGATTATTCTCCAAATGTAGCTTGATTAAATTAGTTCATCTTTAAAATCCAAATTTTTATTTATATTATTTTTTAATATATTACTGTGTGCGCAAAAAGAGAGAGATATTGTTTAATACATTTGTGTTACCATTTTTAATTGGTTATGTTAATTTTTATTTATTAATCGATTTCAAAAGCCTTTTCCCAGCCCTAGTCACACAAGTTTGGTTTGGCTGGCAGATGTCATAACAGAAACTATCGCAGATAACGTAAAACACCAGATAACGTAACAATATTATTGGGACAGAAAATAACAATCAATAACCGAATGTACTACTTAGGGCCACAAATACGCTTATGCTCGGCGCGATGCGCTAACCTACTTATTACTTTGCTCTGTGTAATTATGGGCTTTAAGCGATTGCGGCACTTAAGTTTCCTTATTTTTTCATTTTTACGCATATCACAATGAGGTCAGTCAGTGTTGATCATGGGTGTCATTTAACTAATCTTTTGTCCTGTAAACCCGGTAAAACCCCTTGATAAGTTGGTAATTTATCATATTATTATGTAGAAGAATAGTAATAATTTCGATAGGCCAAAACTTTAGAAAACCAATTCTCAATTGAATTGGTAAAGAAAGAACATGATTAATTTATCATTTATAAAATTTTAGGTAAAATTTTGCAGAAATTGTATTTTCCTATGGTGTTGAATGAAAGCATGAGAAATGTATCAAGTCTTTTGTTTTATTGAATAACTCTTAAATGAGCTCTATCATCAGTAATTTTCCTACGTACCTTTTCCTTTGCTGCAACTAGTGAGATCTGACTCTTATCGATAATTTGGTAAATGAAGGCAATAAAAAACCCATCGATTATGATAATATATAATGCATATTGATAAATACAGGCAGATTTAATACATGAAGATCAAAGTAAATTATTTAATAACTTTGGTTTTGCAGTATTTCGTTGGTAATATTGTGTGTAATACAAAACTTGAACTATTCTTGCTACAGTAATAAAGGCAACATTTATTTACAAACTGAGTAATATTTTATGTGATATAAATTTTACGACAGACTTTCATTTACATATTAAGCTTATTTTCAGATTTAATTTGATTATATGAATCAACAGAAATGAGTAAAGAAAAGACACTATTGTATTCTAGGATGTCGGTGGAAATTGATTTTTGGAATAGATATTTCTTTTATTTTTAATATCTTATTGTAAGCTTTCATTTTACACATAATTAAATTTTGTTACTAGATAGTTATGATATCAATTATATAAACATATTAAAGACACATAATTTATATAATTACAAACATAAAATACATTTAAAAAATTATCCAATATAGAAATAGATATTACAATGCTCTGACTGCTCCTTATAACACAGCAACTTTGATCTAGTAATATGAAGGTAATAAAATGAATAAGTGACAAAAGTAAATATGTTTTATTAGAGTACATATTCTATGTATATATAGTATGGTGTAGTTTAATCCGCGGGGCAGACGCCGACGTGCGTGTTCCGGCCGGCGGCGGTGAGCGGGATGCGCACGGGCGAGTCGCCGATGAGCAGGTTGCGCAGGCAGCCGGAGAAGCCGCGCCGCGCGCGCACGCCACGCAGTTTGTGCAGCGCGCGCTCGTGCCCGCCCACGTACAGCGCCGAGCGCGTGTCCGTCGACGAGTACGCGCCCAGCCCCGGCTTCGAGAAGTGCCCGTCCACGCCCACCGACACCACGTACAGTGACTTCACCACTGTAACACAACGGACTTGTCACACTCCTATATACTCACCTTATACAACATTTACGTACGTTGTTTTGTGATATTAAATATGAGATTAATAAATGAGTATAAGTCAAATGAGAGTGTGCTACCATGTATCTTGTGCCAGTTGCCGTCGCAGAGCGAGTATTTGTCGCCGAGCGAGTAGCTGGCGCGGAAGGGGCCGTTGCCGTTCTCGACAGTGGCCACGACCTCGTTCTCCAGCAGCTCCAGCACGAGGTAGTCCTTCTTGCCGTGCACGCTCAGCAGCAGCCCGGTGCTGTTGCGGGGCCGGATCTCCATGGCTATGGACACCTCGTCACCCACTTTGAAGTTTTCGAGGAGCTGCAAGGGATTTTATGGTGTATTATGTTTTAGAATGAATTTTGGTCATTGATCATTTCACAAGCCATAGATTCTAGTGACGCTACTAAAAGGGCTTAAAATAGATTTAAAAATCTTATCTATAAGTTTATTGGGTAATTTCTTGATTCCTCAGTAATGGTAAGGAAGTAGTGTAAAGCGTACCTTCAAGTAGTTGCTCTGCTGGTTGCTGGAGGCGCCGAAGTAGACGCCCTCCTCGACGTTGTCGGCGCAGCGCAGCGAGTTGACGCGCGCGCCCACGTCCGTCACCGCCTGCCCGTTCATCTGCAGCCCCTTCAGGCAGCCCTTGAACGGCTGGTAGAAGTCCTGGACATAACAATCAAACTGTTACATTCTGGACACACAAATTATATGGATACTCTTAGCTGGCATATACTGCCATTGGCCGACATGTAATAAAAGTAAAGCTGTACCAAGAATAAAAAAGAACGTCAATGTGTAAATGATTTAGCGAAAAAATCATCAGACATTTCCATTTTATTTTTCTCTTTTTTTGTGGAATACTCGGGTACGTATATCAGGCTATTACCGGCTGAAGGTCCAGGCGTCACTTACCATAAGGTTCTTGGAGATGACAGGGTTGAGGTCCCGCAGGCCACCGTAGTAGTAGGGCGGCGCGAGCACGGCGGGCGCGCTGCAGAGGGCGCTGCTCTCGCCCACCAGGTCGGCGTCCACCGCCAGCTTGCCGTGGCCGCCGCTGCGGGTCAGCGTCACCGTGTGCCACTCCGTGTCGTTGTACGTCTGCGTCGACGATATCAGCGCCGTGTCCGCGCCGCAGTTGAATGTGAAGTGCAGCTGTTAACATCAAGTAGGGTTTTTAATCAGTCATTTACTGTTTCTACGTGTTTACATTGGATTCAAAATAGTATGAGGTGGTGTTAAGTATAGCCTGTCTTGATAATGAGACATAGATTTTAGAAGAAGGTTAACTATTTGTTACGAATGTACCCCCGGTTTCTGAAAGACTAATCAACTTAATCTGTTGTCAAATCAACTGATCACGTCACGGCTGTGATTGGTTGACCAAAAAGGAACAATAACAGTGCTTGAAAATTGAAATGTAATTTTACAGTTCATTACCTAATTTTAGTGATGATCAGCGTTTCAGAAACCGGGGGTAAGTTAGTTATAAAGAAGAGCTAGTACATTGGTTTCTTAGGTTTACGCAAAAGTTAGACATTGAAATAAAACTTTTTGGGGTTCATTGTTTGGGTTTGCAGGCATCATGGTCACGGCAGACAGTCTGCCCGTGACCATGATGCCTGCAAAAGTGTCGCATAAACCGCGAAAAAATCCGTAAAAAGTAGTTTAACTGGAAGAGGTAGTATTATAAATACCCTGGCATCCTTCATGTAGAAGGCGAGGAACTGGCGCGGGTCCTTGTCGGCGGCGGCGTAGAACACAAGCCCGCCGTGCTGGTCGAAGGTGCGGAACCCGATGGTGAGGTCGAAGCCCTGCAGGTGGCGCCCCGGCAGCTTCGAGTACTCGATGCGGCTGTCGTTGCGGGTGCCTAAACATACCAACTGCTGTTAGTCTCTTGTGCACAGGATCAAAAGCTACTTACTGAGATAACGGTTGAATAAATCTCCTTCGTTTTGTATGAATCTAAACTACAGTTCTACATTATTCCTTTCTTAATGTCCAGTGTGGGCTACATTGGTCATTATGCGAATTTAATTGCACGCATTAATTTAAAAAATAATATATTTTTCTGCATAATCTCTCTCTGCTCAATCTATCTGAATGTTTGAACGTATTTAAATGATTTAAAAAAAAGAATAGAATAGTGCAGTTTTTTGTCTAATTAAATCCCTAGCCTGAAGACAGGCACAAGTGAGTACTAGTGAATATCTGACCGAATCTGTAGCCGACGTCCGGGTCACCCATGGTGTAGTATGGGTCGTAGGCGAGCGCGCAGCCGGGCTCGGGCTTGGGCGGCGGGCGGCGCGTGGTGGTGGTGGGCGGCGTGGTGCGGGCCGTGGTGGTGGCCGGCTGCGTCGTGGGCGGCGCGGCAGTTGTGTCTTCACTCGCCGGCACCGGCAGGATGGCGCTGTACAACTCCTCGTCACCTGCGTCACCTGGGGAAGGGGACAGGGGTTCATTACTTCATATTGAAGGAATGTGGTTATAGAAATTATTTTTTTGGTAGAGATCTTTGCAGTTAGCCTGAGCCTTTGACTACTTCACCAGACTTTATGGAATTGGGTTTATTTATAATTAATTTACCGACCGATATCTCCCTAAACTTTAAACTGTTTGTGTCACGCACTCGCGACGAAGTCTACGAGTACTCATGTTTGAAGGTTATAAAATCTAGCTTATTAAAAAAAAAGACTAGTGATATATTTTCTTCATGTGTGTTACTAGGACTATTCGTATGTGTTGTAAAGTGTCGTACCTCGTGCGGGCGGGGCTTCGCTGGCGGCGGCCGGGAGCCCCGGCGTGGGCAGCACGTCTGGCGGCGGAGTGGCCGCCCACTGCGCTTGCTCTGTTAACAACATACTATATTATAGACACTATGAAAACAAGTTTCAAATGTCGACTGTATAATTTCAATGTTTGAAAAAAAAAAACTAACACAATGTTACATAATTCTAAATTTAAGTCTATAGTTAGTTGTAGCTTAAAAAATATTTGTATTTTTCCCACCCATCTACTTTAACCTACGTTAAAGAAGATTTCAGGGTAACATTTTGAAATGTGGTATTTTATTTAATTGTTTAAATTGGGTATGATGTGGTAATATCTAAAATAATGAGTCTGGATGAGATTGGCCTAAGACCGTAAAGAATGACACGAGAAAGGCGAAGCCTATGCCCAGCAGTGGGAGGACAAGGGCTATGATGTTGATGATCTAAAATAGTAAAAGTGCTTGCATAGTCATTTTACGTTAAAAAATAAATAAAAAAGGTAAAGATATCTTGCCTGGACTGAGTCCGCCGGTAGTGGTGGTACTGCCGCAGCGTCCGAACACGATGCTGGTGTTGCTGAAGGGCTCGAGCAGGTTGAGCACGCGGCCGTTGACGCTGGCGTCGGCGATGCAGCCGCTGAAGGGCGTGCGCGGGCCCACCTTGCCGCCCACCACGTAGCCGGGCTGCACGCCGCCGATGAACAGCACGCCGTCCAGGATGTGCAGCGGCGCTGGCGCTGAGTCCGTACTGCATACAACATACATAACACACCATTACGCCTGTATCCCCAAAGCGTTAGGCAGAGGTGTACCAATGTACACCCACAGTTCGCCGATATGTTTGGGTCCCATGTAGTAGGGGGCGAGTCTATTGCTTCTAACCGGGCACAAATCTAAACTCAGATCTGCTACTGAGAATTTCATAGAAAAACCCAATAACACCTTGGTCGACTTCGGAATCGAACCCAAGACCTCTAGCGTAGCAGTCTTAGAACCACTAGGCCAACGAGGCAGTCTAATTAATGTAAAAGCTTAGCAGTATAATTAATATATAAGCTTAAACTTGCATAGTACGCCTAACGACGAGCAATACAGAAACTATCTCTTTCGGGGGTTACTGCTCCATGCGTTGGCATTCATTTTTAGGGAACATAAGAATTAAGAACTTAAGTGTTTTTTTTACATTTATATCAATTATAAAAAAATAAACTGTTTTTGTCTGTGTTCTGTGGGTCACTTGAAAAGAGAAAGAGAAGCAATACATTACTGAGTTCAGTAGATATTGCTACTCGCCTTAAACTGATGGCTCAAATTGAAATGAACACTGACATATTAAAACATAAAATTTTGTTGTTGCAAATTGGGTTTTACCCCATCGTGATAAGGTATAATCTCGCAGCACTGACCTGAAGTGGTCGAAGTCGTCGACGGCGAGGCGCAGCGCCTTGTTGTTGTGCGTGACGGTGACGACGTGCCACTGCGAGTCGTTGTACGTGCTCAGCCCCGTGTCCAGCTGCTCGCGCTGACTCATCAGCACCAGCTTACCTGTACAAACAATATATTATTATATTACTACTTTTTAAAGTACCCTAAACCGAAGAGTATTTATGAAGGAATATGAAAGTGGACGACACGAAACAAGTATGTAAGGATCGTAGCAAGTGGAAATACATGGTCTCTGCATACCCGTACAAGGTGAAAAAGGCGTGATTATATGTATGTATGTTGAAAGTTTTAATATCAACGTAGTTCCGATGAAAAAGTCAGATTTTTTTTTAAACTAAGTGATCGATTCAATCTTAATAGCGATTCGTGGAAGAATACTCGGCGAATCACACTAGTTTCTTACAAAAAAAACAGAAAAGCGCTCCTACTTGGCAAGATTCTCTGTCTCTCTTTCGGTCACTTGTGGTATTCGCGATAACACAGGGCACCAAAAGAGGTTAAAATAAACTTCGTCTTCTAGGAACGGTCAATATTACATTGCAGTGGGACGTTTATAGGCTGGATTATTATGTGACCATTATTACGTACCCTTTATAAGCGAGAGCGATATGCTGTCGGGCATGGCGGCGGTCTGCGTCTTGCTGACGTAGAGGAAGAGCCGGCCGTCGGGGCGCGACGTCTTGAACTTGAGCGTGAGCTGCAGGTTGCCCGCCGTGCTCTCCGTGTAGCGCAGGTAGCTGTCCTTGCCGGAGAGAGAGACCAGCGACGCGAACTGGAGGGAACAAAGCTTCAGTTAGGCTCTGGGTGGTTACGACTTGAGTACTTGTCGAGGCGAATTAAATGAGCCTCGATTGGGTTGTGTTATTTTATTACAGTTCATACGGTCATCGGATCGCACATGTCCATAGGATAGCACACGAGGAATCTAATAATACTACTAATACAATTAATAAAAAATAGAACTATTTCAAATCCATCCGTTGTCATGACCGAATTAAGGTTGGAATAAAACTGAATACTATGTAATAATAGGATGGATCAACCAAAAATACATAGACTTAAGTGTGAGGCCTTTGCCCAGCAGTGGGACATTACAGCCTCCTAATAAATAACAATAAATACTAAGTGTGAGCAACTAACCTGACATCCATACGCCATACCAATGGACTCCAAATGTTCACTGAGGTCTATATTAACGCCATCCATACTGATCTGCCGGATACATCCGTCGAAGCCTTCCTTGGTGACCTCCAGTATGCCCTTGTTGTTGCCGCCGAAGTTCATGGTGTCGAGAGCCGGGATGGAGTCCTCGCTGGCGGTGGAGTCCATCTTAATGATCTCGCGATCAACTTTGAGCGAGCACTTGGTGAGAATGCGCGCGGCGTCGAGGCGATGCCACTTGCCGTCGTTGTAAGAGTTCGCTGTTCCTATGATTAGCAGTTGCTCGGGGTTGCCTAGCGACACCTGGCAAACATTACGTTTATTCAGTTTCAAATAATAATGAAAGTAAGGGATGTTATTTCAAAGTGGACAGTTGCCATATTATTACAATCTTAGATATGCTTACAACAAAAGATACTGTCAGAATTTACGATAGCTTCAATGTGGTTGTTTGCATTGCGTTATTGTATATTTTTCGAATAATAGCGAAGTTTAGGTAAAAAAGGAGTTATGTAGTATGTGGTCAATTTAAGAAACAAGTTGATTGCTGGATTAGGAGGACAATAAGGGACAATAAAGCCTATTAAACGTTCCCTTCTTACCTGCAAGAACACCTTTCCATCTTGCATCTGAATGGAGAAGAAGTGGGCTCCTTCTCCGACCAGGTAGATAAGTCCGTTGGGGGCGTAGGTCCTGAAGAAGAGCAGGATCTGGTTCTTCTGCGGCGTGAGGTAGCCGCGGCCCGGCATGGTGACGTGCGAGCGCCCGTTGAAGCGGTACTCCTGGGGGCCCGTCTGTGGCGGGATCAACTTGTCTCTGCGAACGCGACAATGGTGTTAAATGTGCTTGCAAGATCGGTACTGTTACATTAAATTAATATGAGCAAGAAACTTGTATATTGGCCTTTATCAAACAAAATAAAACATCATGCTGTAATCTCAAAGACAAATATACAATTACTTCCATTATTCTTTACATTTACAAATATATATTTCTATATTATAATATAATAAGAATATATAAGAATATTATTCTTACAAAAAAAAATCGTTTTTTTAATAAGTCTCATAATTATTTCATAAGGATCCCGTTGTCAAAACTGAACCTAAATGAAATGGAACCACACTGGTAGCACCAGCTTTCAAATGATAATCACGAAATTCATCCAGTTAAAAGTTCAGTACCAAACATAAAAAGAAAAAAAAAACAGTCGAATTGAGTACATCCTCTTTTTTGAAGTCGGTTAAAAAAACAGTAAAAAGTGGGTATACCTCTGTCTGGCGCCCTTTAGGTTCTCAGCCTTCACAAAGTTCCACAGTCCAACAGGGGTGTCTCCGATCATGAGCTCCTCGACCTGTCCCTCGAAGGCGGGGAAGCTGACGCCCTGCAGGCGCGCGTCGGAGGGCGCTCCGCCCACGTACAGGCGCGACTTGTGCCGGTCCAGGTTGAAGATCGTGTGCTGGCCCGGCAGCACGGCCTCCTTGGGGTGCACCACGTCCGCGGAACCGTTGTCCTGGTTCTCCCGGATTGACAGCTTCACGTTGCGTCCGACCCTGGTGAGGAAATTATTATATTGTTAGATAGTTGCGGGGATCATATCAATTCATACAAAATTGATAGGACATGTGCTATTTCCTAAATGTCTTTTTTTAAGAAATTCTTTAGTTCAATCCGAAATAACTATGGAAAGAAAAGGCAAAAATGGAAATTTAAAAAAAATATGGATGTCGAAGAAATGTCTATTACTCTCGATTTCAGAAAGGCTGATCAAATTTTCTGTTGTCAACAATTCACGACCGTGATTGGTTGACCAAAAGACAAAAAACCATTCACATCGCTTAAAATGAGATTTGACAGATGATTAACAAATTGTGTCTTAAAATGATGGTCAACTTCAATTTTGTGTTTGTCATCTAAATTATAGAAACTTTTGAGGTTTATTTCGTGGATTCTGTAGTCAGATTGATAGCTTACCTGTCGACGATGACCTGGTACCAGCGGTTGTCGGCGACGAACTTGTCGGAGCCGATGCGCGCGGGCTCGCGACCCGACTCCGCGCTGTCGCCAATGTCCATCGTCAGGTACGGGTAGCCGTTCTGAACGCCGATCACCATGAAATCGTCCTACGAAACAATGTTACATTAGCACAATCACGAGCAAGAATATATATACATAGCGAAATTGTACCATAAAAATACCGAGATTTTTTAAAGAAAGTCAGAAAAAAAGACTTTGAATATGAATAACTAACTGTTTTCAATCATTTCTTCATAGCACGTCTTCATTTGGTCGTGACTGTACATATTTTGTGAAATTTTTCTTTCTAGTTTTATTTTATTGGTCACTTATTGCAAGCATGCTGAAATCAGCTAGTCTGTTTCGAAATTTATGTGTTAAAACGAGCTATTGCCCGCGGTTATGGTTGTTAGTATGTTGATCATGGCGGCCTTTATCTCACCCCATACCAAGATTTATTAAAGTCGGTTCAGCGGTTTAGCAGTGAAAACATAACAGATGTACGGATTATGAGAAGATTTGTGATAATCGTTTAAATTACTTTCTGTCGCATGATCCCATAATCTGCGCATAGTTTTTCCTTCAACATTTGCCACATGTCTGCTTATATCTTACCGACTTGGTCCTCCTGAGCATGGTGTCCTTCGGGTTGCCGAGGTAGAGGATGAGGCCATCTTTCTCCTTGGTCTTGAAGTAGACGGACACGTGCGTGGAGGTGGACATCTCGTCGATGGAGTCGGGCAGGCGCGGCTGCAGCGTCGTGTGTCGGTCGAACGTTACGCCCACTTGGATGCGGTTGGCTACGGTGCGGGCCTGTCATATGACACAAGTTATTTTACATGATATTTTAACGACTGGCGGTAATAAAAACCTAAGAGAGTGTTAAAATTGTTAAATTTATCGTGATAAATTACAAAGATAGTTTAAGACAGGTAAAATGGTTTCCAAAATTGTATATAGTTTTCATATTAAAGACGTTCGTAGGACGATCAGGCCAAGCACTTAGTTTTTTGGCTATTCCATAAAAAAAATACTATTTTACATTTTTAACATAGAGTTTTCCAGCATCAGATTAATTTGGCTCGGTACAGAAATGACTGCACGATTTGCCTTCCCCACGTGTTTACCTGTTCGATGAGCTCCTTCAACTTGAGCAGTTTCTCGTCGGCGTCCTTGCGGCGGTGCTCGAGGTCGTCCTGCCGCGCCTTCACGTCGCGGTACGTCTGCGTTATCGTCGGGTTCAGCTTCTCTATGTCCTTCACTAAAGGGAAAGGGTGAAGTTATTATTAGGGGCTTAAAAAGGCCAAATTATATTTTATTAATCTTCATATTTTTGTGTTGGGGGGGGGGGGGGGGTAGGAGTGTGAAGGAAATCTTTTTATATATTTTTGTGTTGGGTGTTAGTTGGAAAAAAGGTTAAAAATTACAACAATTAATTAGACAATTAAGTTATGCTTTGTATTGCAGGACCTCTTTGCACAGGTATATTACATACTTAAAAAGGAGGTATGTATGTTGGATTAACAGTTGTCGTGTAAAAGATGAAGATATAAATAAACCTTTACTTTATTGAATAGAGATGAAGATGAAATACGAGGTCCCGATTCCAAATGGCTTTTGGAATAACTCTCTGACCGCCATAAGCCATACCTTGTAAGATGTCACATTCGGTATTATTTAAACATTGAATTTCTTTTCGAGATTCGGAGACCGAAAGCCTTCTAAAGGACACCTTATTTCCGAAGTCTCACGCGTTGCAGATGTCAATGAATAATTTTGACAAATAATAATATTCCGGGACAACTCACACACGGTTATCTGATCCCAAGCTAAGCAGAGCTTGTGTTATGGTAACCAGACAAATGATAAATATATATATATATATTTACACATAACATATATATTTCTAAATACATAAATATTATAGACAAATTACACCCAGACACAGAACCAATGATCAGGCTCATCACCCACCACCCATCATGGGAATCGAACCCACGACTCTCGGTATAGCAGTCAGGGTCACTAACCACTGGACCAAAAGGCCCGTCAACAATAACTTACCCAAGCTTTCCACATTGGAGGTCATCTTCTGCGCCTCGTCAGCCAGCTTGGGCAGCGTCTGCGCCCACTCCTTGTGTGTGGCGAGATCGTTGCCGAGCTCCGACATGATGTCGAGCGTACTCTTCACCTTGCTGTTGACGCGCTCCGCATTGCCGATCTCCTCCTCGAGGGATAAGCCGGGCTTCTGTTGAGGTAGCGAGCTGCGGACAATTTGGTGACATAAATAAATAATATCCTGGGACAATACACTCGTGGTCACCTGATCACAAACTAGGCAGAGCCTGGTGTGTGGCGTGTTTCAAGTAAATGTGTGATTGTGCACTCTCTTTCTCCTTTCTTCTCCGCCGGCAAACTACTTAGTTAACCCACTACCTTACAGCGGTATATGTTTGAATTAAATCAGTTAAACCACTGTTGTTTTTTTTTATCGCTGTACTTATTTTAGGTAATAACAATAAATTAAGAGATCAATAGGAAAACACAAAGGTATTTTAAATCAATTGTTAGACATAATTTGTGTGTGTATTACATAACTTTATCGCCATTATAATTTGACAGACTTGGATGAGGGACGCGCAAGACAGAGAACAATGGCAGAAAAAAGGGGAGGCCTACACCCAACAGTGGTTGATTCCGGGGTCATATGATGATAAAAAGATTAATTAAATTTTTGTCTACGACTCGCATTATTGTCAACCAGTTTTTTCAAGATAGTCATGAAACTTACAGTTGTATAATAAGGTTATCGTTGGTAGCTGCATCCATGGTCTTGACAGCGAGGTCCACTTTGGCCTCAGCCCTGGTGAGGTTGGGGCTCAGCGACTGGTCCACGATGGCCTGGGCTTTGGCGGCGCCTTCCAGAAGACTTCGGGACCGGACGTGCGCCGGCACCGCGCGATTGTTCAACTCGTTGGTCTAAATGAAAAGGAAAAATGAAAATTGGACTAGAGTAAAAATAAAGTGCTTTTTATTATATCTTTTGAAGAGACAGACGATGGGTAAAGTTGCAAAATTTTCCCTATGAGTCCAAGACAGGCATGGGGCTGAATAGTACATTTGAAGGTATTAATTGAAGAAGTTTTGAGGTATATAGTAAGTAATTATTTCCACTCACCGAAGTAAATTAGTTAAAAAATGTATTACTGTTTTTTTCCCGTCTTTTTGACACTTAATGGTAGATTATATGCCATAAACACTAGGTACGCGTGCTGCGTGCGCGAGTTGTTGTTGCTGTATGTATAGTCAGTGTACTTACGAGCTGCGTGATGTTCCTGACGGCGGCCTCGGCGTCGTCGGCTGCCTGCTTGCCGTCGCCGATCTCCGTCACGATGGACGAGTACGCGGACGCCGCCGTGTACGCGTGCTGCGTGCGCGAGTTGTTGTTCTCGCGTTCGGCCACGTTGCGGAGATTGTCGGCCTGGTGGGGAGGCGAAACGGTTACTATATGCTACTATTAGGAGCTTAGAACATATCCGCGTTTGTACAAGTTCTTATTAAAGTGATTTTTTTTTCTGAAAGCACATTATTGCGCCTACTAAAATTACTCAGAAAAGTATGCTCAGTTGAAAGTGAAAACATCAACAATATTTCCAAAATAAAGCTGTTACCCTATTCCTGAGCATAGAAGTATGATGTCCGGCCACTTCAGTGAGGTTGAGCAGTTCCGGCAGGATCTTCTCCAGCTGCTCGAGCCTGTCCACCAGGTCCTGGTTGGCCTTGCGGATGTCGTCCAGCGCCTGCGAGGAGTTGACGACGATGGTGCCGGCCACCAGGCTGTGGAACGTGCCGTTGCCGATGTCGTAGCCGGCATCGATGAGGTCCTTCATAGCCGCCGTGTTCAGTTTCGTTACTGATGTCACTTTGTTGCCGAATTTCGATTGTCTGTTGAAGAAATTATGAGTGATAAATTTTTATGTACGGCAAACTGTGATTCGTTTAAATGATAAATTAGGAACTCAAAAACACTTTTCTGATTTCGATTTTAACCTTTTTGTCATCGCATGCGTTCAAAATTCGAGTGAGTCACGAGTGCTCGCAGCAGTTTTACTTTCGCGTCGTCGACGAAGAAAAAATTTTGTTTGACAGCAGTTTCGCAAATGCCTGACGAGCAACAAGCCGGGCTTGCCACAAAATGAAACCGCGGTAAAACTCGTCATCTTAGTAGGCGAATTGTTGTCCTACACTTGTTCTTACCTGTTCTTGGCGTTGAGCTGGTCAGCGCTGTCGGCCGTGTGCTGAGCCAGGTCTGTGTACTGCAGCATCTCGTCCAGCTTGCTCTTTAGGTCGCGGGTGTCGTTCACCAACGTGTGGAATTTCTGTACACAACACAAAAATATTCAATCGCATCGGAACAATGATTTAGCTATTTGGCTAAAGTTGTAAAAAAATATGCTAGGTTAAAAAGGTTATGTTTTCTGTGATGAATATTGAGTATTTTGTTAGACGTTAGATGATATATCCAAATATGTACATTGTATAGTTAGTTGACTAGACATCAGTAACACAAGTGAGAGCGAGTTAGATAATATGGCAACAAGCTAATGAAAATACTTTTTTGAGGTAAGTAAGCTGTTATTGGTCGTTAATTTGAGTGTATTCAGCTTACCTTGGCTTGTTCGTTGACCGGCTGAACGAACACGTTCATGCGTTCAATTTGTTTGGAAGCGTTGGCGAAGGCGCTGTCCGCTTGCAGCTTCTTCGGTGCCAGATCTTTCTCTGTAGGGAAATAAGAAAAGTGTCTTATGAAAACTAGTTTACTATGGACAAATATTAAAATAAATTTTAGATGTGTTTTGTATCATTCTGCGCTGTAGTTTTATTTTGTCAATGAAAGGGCAGAACACATTTTTTTTAATAAATATATTTTCTAAATGAATACATCAATGTAAAATGGAACAATCTATCTATATGCATAAATGCATCAATATCTATAAGACACTATCGAGGACAAAAATATATTGTTTCATCACCTTCAACAGCCGGATTTATTACGTAATATTTATAAAACATACACTAAAATAGACATCCTCTATAACAGTCGGTTAAAACTCTAAATGGCTCACCAGCAATATCGTCCTTAATCTGCCTGGCTTCCGAGAGGGCGCTGTCGACCTTTGGCTGCTGGCTGAGCTCGAGGCCGGTGGCGAGCTCGGCCACGTGGCTGACGACGGCCTTGGCCTTGTCGCTGCTCGCGCGCACCGCCGCCAGCGTCTTGCCGGCGTCGGCCGCGATGTCCGCCGCGCGGGTGATCTGCTTGTCGCTGTCAGTTGCCGCGAATTCCGCCTGGAAAAGGGAGAGGAGTGAGTCCTGCTCGAAAATCAACCAAACAGAGTCGAGAGCTCGCCTGTTTCAAGCGAAGGTACGCTGCTAAAGCGCCCAAAGTGTCTGGATGCCTGCACTTTGGAGGATCTGACCCTTGCCAGTGATTAAGAATTTTTAGTTATAGTGGCCAACAAATGGGCGCAAGGAACTTAAACTCAAATAGGATAAACAGGCGACTCGAAAAGAAGAAGAAGCTATTGATCCTATTTTGGAAGGCACAGTCCGGTGCAGGTAGTACTCACGGATCGCAGCAGGTTCTTGGCGGTGGTCTCGAGGTTCCTGACGGCGGCGGTGACGTTGGCCACGTCCACGTTGCGCAGCTCGCCCACGGCCGGCCGCAGCAGCTTTGTCTGGTTCGAGATGTAGTTCAGCCGCTGCGTCGTGAAGAACGAGTCCGCTTTGTCCTGGTAACATTGTATGTTAGGTTAATATTATGATATGTACACACGAGTCACTGCTGTGTGGACATTTATTATAGGACGCAGAATTACATTGGTCAATGATATATAAAACATGTTGCTAGAAGTTTAGAAAGATTTCGAAGTTCTTATTAGTATCCTCAGTAGGAAATTATAGGAATAAGCTGTCTTACAATACAATATCCTTTTAAAGTTATTTTTTACACCCTTTTTACTAGGAAACTGACACACATAAAACGTTTGAGCATTTGTGTACAGAAAACTTTTTTAGTAACATAAAAAAAAGATATGTTTCTAAGATGACGACACAATATATGTATTTGTTCATTTGATGTATCGTACCTTGAAGTCTTTGGTTTCGTTAGCGAGTAGCTCGGTCATGTCTTCGATGGTGAAGAGCAAGGCGTCCGTGCAGGAGTCGCACTCCAGGCAGCCCTCGTTCGGCAGGAGGACCCATCTGTATAGACAAGTAGTCAATAGTGACAGTACATTCAGAATTGTATAAATACTTCGACAGACTTAACAACTTAACGGTCCGGCCAGTAGACACAATAGTTAATAATAATAATTCCAGCCTATAAACGTCCCACTACTGGGCACAGGCCTCTTCCCATATAAAGAAGGCATGAGCATTGATCACCACGCTTGCTCTTTGCGGATTGGCGATTTCAGATCCCAATTTTGGCATCCAGGTTTGAACGGATTTGTATGCACGACGTTGCAGGTTCGATGCCGGGCAAGTACCAATGTAACTTTTCTAAGTTATATGTACTTTCTTAATTATTCTAAGACACTTCTGACTAACGGTGAAGGACAAAATATTTTATAGTCGTATTTTTGAACGCGGGAGGCAAACCATGAATGAGTTTTAATTTTGTATTATCGCAAGATATCAGCAAATATTTCGAATTTAAATATCTACTGGTCTATTAGGTTGCATGTGGTATCTTGTTTGATCACGTTCAGTCCGATTTAAATGTCAAAAAAAGGTTTTTTTGGTAGCTTTTACTGTCCTACTGCTGAGCAAAGACTTCTCCCAAGTTCTTCCTTATACCGCGCTACCTCAAAAAGTATTAAGGAGTATTTTTTATTTGTTATTACCAATAACATTTCCTATCTCACTTAATTATGATTTATTCTAGAATGAGTAATGTGTGTGTTACCTCTCCGGGCACCTGTCGCACTTCTCTCCGATGACGCCGGGCAAGCACTCGCACTGGCCGAGCGCGTTGCACGTGAACCCGAGCGAATACCCAGTGTTGCAGTTGCAGTCTGAATGTAAAAGCTTTTATGAGTGGTGATTGAGAATTGAGAATGCCGTATAAACAATGGGCACAGTAATTTACTATGTTTAACTTAAATACTTCTCATGCAACATTTTTAATCTATTAGTAAATTAATTGTGTAGGGAAAGCAATGTTTTTTTTTAATATGTCAGCCTAGTCAGGTCCAGTCGGTATTTAACTCTTTTTGTTTTGGTAGAGATCTTTGCAGTTAGCCTGAGCGCAGGCTTTGACTCCACGTCCACTAAGGACACCCCCTGCGGTTCGGACCTTGACTTAGTGTCACACTCTATATTTTGGTCTTTATGTAAGTGTATGTGTGTAAGTCAATATACTCACGGTCGCATCCTTCCTTAGTGTAGTTCCAGTATCCAGCCGCACACTGATCACAATGTTTGCCCGTCACTCCTTTAGAGCAGCTAAAATTAAAACGTAAGGTTAATAAAGTTTAATAAATTAATAATTAATTCAATTTGTTTTAAGGGTCAACCGAACAAAACGGTGAAGAGTGCGCATGATACACGCTAGCCGGGTTCGGCAAACCGGTACGAAGGACATGTGAAAATTGTGTGAAATATACGTAAATAACTGCAGTAATATCTAGCTACGTATACTCAAGATATGGATACACATTAACGAAAACGAACTTATACGAGTATGTGCGTTGGTCGTCGGGGAAAAAGATGGGTCGACGATATAGCAAAAGTTACCAGACAAATCTGCATGAAACTGGCACAGGAACAGAGAAGATGACACGTTAAAGGAGAGGGGTTTGCAACGTTGTGAATGGTGACGTCCCTCTTATGGTGCTAAAACTTCGGTTGGACCCGTAACGCCGCCACTAAGGCGAATAATAGCACAATGTTTTCCAGAGCAGTTGGATTCTTTTTCAAGGCTCTGGCAGCTCGGACTTTTGTATTCCCACCCCCGATGTAGTTGCAAGGCTGGCTCATATATGAACTTAGATTGAATTTTGATGTCCTCACTTGCACTGTCCGGTGTTGAGGTCGCACTGGTCGGCCTCTGCGGCGAGCGCGCAGGCGCAGGGCGTGCAGCCGCGGCCGCTGGCCAGCCCGTAGTGGTTGGGCTTGCAGCGGTCGCAGCGCTCGCCCTCCACGCCCGGCCGGCACACGCACGTGCCCGTCGCCGGGTCGCACCGTTCCATGCCGAACTCGTCGCAACTACACGCTGGGTAACACACAACAGGGTATCACTAACAATAATTATCATAATATTCCTGGACAATTCACACACGGTAATCTGATCCCAAGCTAAGCTCTAAGAGAGCTTGTGTTATGGTAACCAGACAACTGATAAACATACTTATATATTTCTAAATACATACATATTATAGATAAATGACACCCAGACCAGAACAAATGAACGTGCTCATCACACAAACATTTGTCCTGAGTGGGAAACGAACCCAGGACCTCCGGTATAGCAGTCAGGGTCACTAACCGCTAGACAATGCTTCAGGAGTCTTAAACAAACTCCTTTAACCATTCCCCTTTCCCGTGAGTCACATATGAACATTTCCATAGTTTAACTATTGTGTCTACTGGCGGGACAGTTAAGTTGTTAAGGCTCCTAAAGTTTTTTGAACTCTTTTTCTTCTAAAGACTGACAGTGTCAAAACAGTAAAATATAATTTTGAATGGAATTGAATTTTAGCGGATTTTCAGAGATTACCTGTAGTTAAAAACAAAACATACTGCATCACATTAGGTACATTCATTTATATGCTAAAAAACTACACACAATGGCGTCAAAATGTAGTTCAACTATCTTATCTGGTGCGCCGTGCGTTTCTGCCGGACATGAACCGACCCTTTGGGTGCTGTCTAACTTTTTATATTTTGTGTTTTACGTTTGATAAGTGCTACTGTGTAGTCTATATTGAATAAAGAACATTTGAATTTGAATTTAAAATAGTAGTTATTGGTAGGGGCAATGTTGGTTACCAGTGCAGTTCTTGGTGAATATGGCGTCTCCGTAGAAGCCGGGCGCGCAGAGGTTGCAGGCGGAGCCGGCCGTGTTGTTGACGCACTTGAGACAGTCGCCCGTGATGCTGTCGCACGAGCTCGGGTCCTCGATGTTGATGTTGCCGGAGCAGTTGCACGGCTTGCAGTAGTCACCTGAACATTGCACGTAGATATTATAAAACAAGACTTCGATAAAATAAAAACAAAACTACTGGGTCAATTTTCATGACATTTTTATGGGACCACCTCTGAGGTGTAACCATATCGACAGAAAAAGTATTTTGATGTCAATTAAATTACAATAAATAATACAGTAGGCCATAGAGTAAGAGAAAAATAAACTCCTAATTAAGACTCTATTCAGTACCAAGCCAGTCAATAGTTTCTCTTGAACAGTCCAGCTTTTATTTCAGTGGTATTCGTTAATTTGTAGACTCTACAGAATGCGCCAGCTAATGTGGCGAGCTTGTCCCATACAAAAGAGGCGATAAACTAATATGTATTAGGATGTTATTATTGATGTTAGAAAGAGGACGAAGCGAAACAAGTATGTAAGGATTGTAGCAAGTGGAAAAAAGTGGTCTCTGCCCTACGAGGAATAGGCGTGACTATATGTATGTATGTCTTACCGATCAGTTCGGGCTCGCCGTAGTAGCCGGCCGCGCAGAACTCGCAGCGCACGCCGCCGTAGCCGGGCTTGCACTGGCACGAGATCAGCGAGCCGTTCTCACTCAGGTCACAGCCGGTCGCGAAGCTATACACAAATAATTATTATCAAAATAAATTTACAATTATTACAAATTCATTTACAAGACATTTTAAATAAAAAAAATCATATTCATAAATTTAAATAGTCATAAATTATAGCTAAGAACCATCTTCGTAACGTTAGATCTCAAACAAAAAAACTTCAAAACAGTCGGTCTATTTGTTTGGGATCTACGATGTTACAGACAGACACACAGATACACAGACCAACATGTCAAACTAATAACATCCCTCGTTTTTCGGCGAGAGTAAATAAAAAACTTTTTTGCTAAAAAAATCGACTTCAAAAATCGATAGAAGCACAAAAAAGTTAAAAATAATTCTATAACGTACCTATATTAATAAACCTTACCTAAACTACTTGTAACCCATACTACAATTTAACAATTTTTGGAATCAATCGAGAAAAAAAATATAATAACATCTAAAACCAGAATTAAGAACCTCCTCCTTTTTTTAAAGTCGGTTAAAACGAACGATGATCCGACAGGATCTATAAAGGTAAAAACTCATTTACTTACTTGTTAGATACGTAGGGCATAGGACAGGCGCAGATGAGGCAATCGCGCGGAGTTCCGGCTAAAGCGTCGCCATGGTAACCGGGGATACACTGCTCGCAGTGGTCACCCATCGTGTTGTCCGTACATTCCTATAGGAAAGAGGAACATTATAAAAAACATAATTGATACTTATTCTGAAATATTTTAAGTCAATTTTACAGGCAAAGAAAATACATGTATTTAAATAGAAACTTTATCCCTCGGTTCCCAAGTACACCTATAAACATTTTATTCTAAACTAGCAGCCCGCCCCGGGTTTGCTCGGGTGCAACGCTGATACCAAATATAACTACACAATCATAAAGTTCTGTAGGGCGAAGCACAACCTTGGACGCACTATTTGGTATAGGCACGACCCCCGGCCCCCGCGCGGCCCTCCGGCCGATATCGCCGCAACCGCTATGTCCCTACATTTTAAATTTGCAATATCTTCGAAAATATTCATTTAAATGACATGCTGTAAAGGGCAATATTGACCTATATTGCATGCATAATTTATTAAAGGTACTTAATTTGATAAGGATTAATACTGTACTGCTTAAAATTATATCGCTTTTTCGTAAGTAAGTCATAAATAAACGATAAAAATGGTTATTGTGGGTTATCCTCAAGAGATAGACATATGCCATCGCGGACTTTTTTGTACATCTTTTTAAGGTGCACAATACTGTAGTATATTATTTTGATCTATCTCATAGGGTTCAGCCAGCGTTTGCAATGAAAGCGCAAAAAATGGGTTCATTTACGACCTTACATTAGTAATCTCTAAGATTATCCGTATTCCTCTATTATACTATGCATGTATTATACATATAAACCTTCCTCTTGAATCAATCTATCTATTAAAAAAAACCGCATCAAAATCCGTTGCGTAGTTTTAAAGATCTAAGCATACATAGGGACAGACAGCGGGAAGCGACTTTGTTTTATACTATGTAGTGATAACGTAATTTGTGCCATAAAAGATGTTTAAATATCACTATGCATACAATACTAAATTAAATTCATAATTTTTCCACATTACATTTTACGGTCCTATTTCTCATACATAAAAGACCAGACCTTATCTTGGAATGGTTAGGGAATAATTTTGCACGAATTGTTTAAATTATCAGTATAAAATGACTATTATTTATGTGGTAGATTACAATATTGATTTATTGCGCTATGGTACCCAAACATGACATCCATCTTACAAATTTTCGATCAGTTCACGTGTCCTGAAGGGAGCTTAAAATTTTTTCGCATTACAAAAAGAAGTGTACAACGCCGCTATAGAAGTTTTCGTTTTACGAATTTTCGATTAGGTCACGTGTCCTGACGTGAGTTTAACATTGATTTACCCATTACAAAAAAAAAGTGTACTACGCCGCTATAGATGTTTTCGTCTTACGAATTTTCGATTAGGTCACATGTCATGACGCGAGTTTAACATTGTTTACCCATTACAAAAAAAAAAGCGCACAACGCCACTTAAGAAACTTTAGAAGAGTATTGTTGCCGGCACGTAAGTTGGCAAGAGTCGTTAGCTGCGCAGAAAACGGTTTTTAGATCTATTTGGTGGTCAAGCGGGACGCGGAGTATGCGGTAGCGCGACCCGAGCGCGTGATTGGTGCGTTAGTCGACCGAGTCGATTAGAAATTGGTGAGTTAGTTCGAGTATGCGCGTGTTTATACCCACTACGTCACAATCTTGCCAACTTATTTGCCGTGTATAATATAGAAGTACTGACCAAGCAGACGCCCGTGTTGACGTCGCACTCGCGCGAGTGGCCGTTGCACTGGCAGGGCACGCAGAAGCCAGAGGGCAGGCGGTAGTAGCCCTCCGCGCACAGCTCGCAGGACAGCCCGCGGTACGCCTTCGGGCACTGGCACACCTCCACCGACGAAGCGCGGCGGGAGTAGTCGTCGTAGTCGTAGCTGTCGTCGCCGATCTCTAGAGAAACGGCGATTAGGCTGTGGGAACACAAATCAATTTATTATTTTTGCATTAAAATTTTAAGTTTTCGTTATTTTTTTTTCTATTTAGGAGTTTTTCGTTGCTTCTGCAGTCCTATGCCTATCGCTGTAGTGTTTCTATCGTTGGAAAAAGCTTTATGATAAAAAGACAAAAAACACACTTTATTAACTAAAGCGAAAAGGTACATAATTTACAATGTCGAAAAGATAACGTATTTCGTGTTCTTAAAGCCACAGTGCTTCTCGTTTACGCCTATATCAAGGTTAGGTATACAACTGCTTGTGATATTTGCTACTAAGCCATAATCTCGTAGTAAGACTAGTAGACCTTTATCAAGAACGACAGTCATTCTAATTCTAATTGACAGGCTTGTTGGTCTAGTGGTTAGTCACCTTGACTGCTATACAGGAGGTCATGAATTCGATTCCCACCCAGGACAAATGCTGTGTGATGAGCATGATAATTTGTTCGGTGTCTGGGTGTAATTTATCTACAATATGTATGCATTTAGAAATATATAAATATGTTTATCAGTTCTGCTAAGCTTGGGAGCAGATAATCGTGTGTGAGTTGTCCCAGGATATTATTATTATCGCGGTAGTATGCGAAATGCGTTCCCGCCTGGTCCCCGGCAATAGGGAAGGGTGAAGCATTCCGCAGCATTCTTCCCCAGGGCGAAGGTAGTCAATGGAGGATTTCCACCGGGTCAAAAAAAAGATATTATTATTAATTGATCGTACTGGTCTAGTCTCACCTGGTGGCAATGGAGTTGTCCCAGTAGGTGGCCCTGATATACACGCTGGTGACGTTGACCAGCGTGTTCATGAACTGCTCGCGGGTGACGGGCGAGCCGTCCGCCGTGCTGAACTCGTCCTCCGACATCCTGACGCTGTGCGTCCACACCACGTCCGACGGAGGCTGCTCCACGCTGTTGTGGACTAGGTACCTGGTGGAATACAAGCTTATAAGAAGTCATCGCAAAAAAGAGAGCCTAGTTGTCGAGGCCAATAAGAATATGCGAAAATGCTGTATATCTGTGCCAGAGCAGACCTTTTGCACCTGACAAAAAAGATCGCTCATGGTCATTGGTTGCAGCTAATACAGTTGAAGTAAAATAGGCAACCAATCAAAGACATAGGTCTTATCTGACCGCGAATAAGTTGTCCATCGTCTGGTAAGCCGTAAGAACTGCATGCTTCACAAATTAAGGGCTTATATTTAAGACTTAAGGAAGAGTCTTGTTGACGACCTCCGTGGTCGAGTGGCGCACGCACCGGTTTTCAAGGTGTCGCTAGCTCTGAGGTCCCGGGTTCGATCCCCGGTCGGGTCAATGTAGAAAGTAACTTTTCTACATTGTCTCGGGTCTGGGTGTTTGTGGTACCTTCGTTGTTTCTGAATTACATAACACAAGTGCTTAATAGCTACTTACTTTGGGTTCAGAGCAATGTATGTGATGTTGTCACCATTTATTTATTTATTTATTTATATGACAATATATAAAGAACATCATGTTAGTAACGCAGAGAGACTCAGTGACCCCACAGTCAAACCATTACTACGGTTTTGTGGGGCTTAGTTCATAAGTTTTCTTACCAACATGTTTAAAAATAAATAAATAATAATCACGTACCCATCCGCTCCACCGATGATGACGTCAGCAGCGGCGATGGCGCGCCCGTCGGGGCCCGTCGAGTATTGTATGGAGTACGTCAGGTACCCGCCGTATGACGTCAGACGTTGGCCTAAACATAACCAAATTAAATAATTATTATTTGTTGAGTTAGTCGTAGTCTTTAGCTTCCTCTTTTACGTGTCGATGGCAAATTCAAATTAAACAACATGGGCCCGGTATTTTACGAATTGCGACATTAATGGTGACATCATTAGCGTGCTTTAAGTCATCCAAAACGCAAGAAACTTTGCTCAATTCAACAAGTGAGACATTGTCTGGTTGGAAGCTCCACACTCGCATTCGGTATCATGGGGATCGCTAATTCCTCAGTTGTCTTTAGCTCATTGATCATGTATAGTATTGTATAGGAACAGGAAGCTACTATTACTAAGAGAGTTGAAAAAATAAGTTAGAGTTTCATATTAGTATTCAGCAGGGTGTTTGGTAGGAACCCAATTAAAGCCAAAAATTCTGACCTAGATATTGGTCGGGAGCCCCGAAGTAGACGACCTTCTGTCCGCTGTCGTCGCCCACCAGGTCGGCCGTGATCATCGAGTCGTTGACCAGCGCTGGGCCCAGCGTGCGCGGGAATATGTTCAGCGTGCGGTTGGCGTCCACGTTCACGAGGTACCAGTCGCCCATGCCTATGATCTGGTAACATAGGAAACGTTTTTTTGAGAAATAGTGTTAGATAAGGATGGAGATGTAGACGTTTAGCTTTTTCCGCTTTATTCAGGCTAATTACGCATTAACGCAGTATATTTTGTTCACCTTAAAAACCTGTTTATAAATGTTTCAGAATTCAATGCATATTTATCAGTTATTTCCTAAGATCCGTCCACAGCATTACACGAGCGACTCGCGAGCTGTTAGTGTACTCGTAATGCTCGTTCGTCAGATGTGGACGCATACTTAAAGCAATACTGTACTGTATGTCCGTACGAGGGAGCAATTTTTCTGCGTATCATCATGGCTTTGACTCACAAGAAAAGGGTATACCTAGCCGTCAGCCTAAAAAATTTCAAGTCTGTTTAACATAACTATAATAGTGGTAGAACATAACTTACCGTAGCCCAGGAGAGGTAGGAGCTGGTGCAGCGCGTGGTCTTGCCGAAGCAGTAGCACTTGGTGCAGCCGTCCGGGTTCGACGCCTGCAGGTTGAAGTACTCGTCGCGGCACACGTCGCAAGCCTGCACACGAATATACACGGTAAGCCAACTATTTGGTGTTAAAAACCCTTAAAACAAAACCAAGAAACCAGAACAAAAAACAGCTTGTTGGCGAGTATTGTGTGAAAATGTGGTGCTATTACAGTAGTAATACAGATTTTTTTTTTTATTAATTTCTAGTCATTCTATTTGATTCTTATCTATCTTTTGCAAGATTTTGTATTACATAACCTCTGAAATCACGAAATAAAAAAATAGATACCTGATCTTACATTGACCACGTGTTCTGAAATTGCGACACAAATTCTTTTTAACACCTATTCGAGTCTGGAAATTGAACCTTAAAAAAAGGTAGTATCTATACATAGAAAGGAAGGATTTTTTCTCTAATTTCACTGGATGGATATAGATGCAGAGAAAGACCGAAAAGGAGATGGATGGATTGTGTGCAAGATGATATGAGAAAGAAAGGAGTGAATACTGAGATGACAAGTTGTCGAGACGAATGGAAGCTGAATACGCATTGCGCCGACCGCAAATAATTGGGAACAGGGCAGGGAGATTCACAAAGAAACAGTAGTAGTTGAATGTTCAAGGTGTTACCTGTCCTGTGACGTATCGCTTGCAGTAGCACTGCGCGGTGTTCTGGTCGCAGACGTCGTCGGTGGTGCCGTCCCTGTCGCACGTGCACTGCACGCACTCCGGGAACGCGTAGTGGCCGGGCACGCAGTGGTCGCACGTGCGCCCGATCACGTTGTCGCGGCAACTGCAAGTATACACCATTGTCACTGGTTTTAAGATAAATTCTTGCTTTATTTATTATGTTTCGTGTTGTTTTTTAGGACCCGCTACCAAAGAGTAATTCGGGACCCTTTATCTAACACGTCGCTTTCCGACCGTTCGTCTGTCACCAGACTGTGTCACATGCCCTCACATTACCCCTTATTCGCTATAGATACAATTCGCTTAATTTTCTAGAGCCATCTATAAATTACTCAATACTCAAATCTTTATTAGCATTCCATATGTTACATAACAGGTGGTACAATTTCTTATAGCATAGACACAATATGGACCCGATAGGGCACAGCTAAAAGAATCGAATTACAATAGTACCGAGTAGACAGTAGTTAGCGAGACGAAATTTGAGCTGATTGTAAATTTACCGTCTTTACTAAACGTATGAGCGAAAATGTTACAAATTCGTAAATACTTGTAAAGCGGTTATCCAATTTATTGTTGGTGAAGTATAAAGTTTATCGTTAGTATACTCACGCGCAGTTCCCGCTATCGGCCTCGCACTGCAGATGGTTGTCGACGACTCCGAGCGGGTTGCAGTTGCAGTCGTCGCAGCCGCGCTGCACGTCGAAGTTGAACGTGTATGGCTTGCAGCGGTCGCAGTTCTCGCCCTCCACGTTCTTGGGACAGATGCACATGCCTGGTGCGAAGGGAAAAGTTTATGTATGATAATAATAATAATAAATACGGACAACATCACATACATTGCTCTGAACACAAAGTAAGTAGCTATTAAGTAGTTGTGTTATGGAATTCAGAAACAACGAAGGTACCACAAACACCCAGACCCGAGACAATGTAGAAAAGTAACTTTCTACATTGACTCGTCCGGGGATCGAACCCGGGACCTCAGAGCTAGCGACACCTTGAAAGCCGGTGCGTACGTCACTCGAACACGGTTTCGTCAAACAAGTATACACGGTAAAAGTTAAAAGTTTACAACGCTTTAAATTTGTTTTCAATCATTTTAAGCTTCGTCTGACTAACACGTCGGTAAAAACCTCTGCCAGATTCCATAAATCTATAAAGAGAAAAAAATAGTCCAGACCTTATGAGAGTCCAGGAGATTATGCAAAAACAAGCGCACGGTTTGGTGTAGAGTTTAGTGTACTATGAGAATCACTTTTATAATCCCAACATCTAAAAACACACACACACACACATAATCAAGCAATAACTCACCATTCTCATCACAGATGGCGGTCGAGGGGCAGTGGCAAGGCCTGCAGTTGGGGAAGCCGTAGTAGCCGGTCCTGCAGGCGCTGCAGCTCCTGCCGATGACGTTGGGCTTGCAGGGGCACTGGCCGCCGGACGTGTCGCACTCCAGCTCGGTGGAGCCCAGGAAGTCGCAGTTGCAGGCCAGCGCGCCGCTGTTGTACTCCGCCGTTATCGAGAACATCGCGTCGTGGCAGAAACCTGCGACGTTACAGGTCATTACAATATTGTTCTGACGACTTTCTGGTCAAACAGACTTTAGCGATCATTGATTTGAGAAGAAGAAGAAGAGGAACATTGTCAGGTGTGATCGCCATTACTGGCTTTAGTTTCTGTTACAAACAATTTCGATGGTGATTGATCGTTAAATAAGCATGAAAAATAGAAGGAATAGTATAGAAGGGATTTTTTTGTTAGAAAATAAATCGAATTTTCAAATGCGTACAGTTAAACTAGATGTTAGCTACCGTTATTACGCTACGTTATACGCTAGGTTTACACTAGTTAAGTTGTATTCCGGCAACTTCTTCAGCAACATACAGCATAAGAAAGCTTTTATAGTTATTCAGTATTGCGACAATCGTATAAGATGCTGTACATTGCCGTCTATGATCGCTCACTATTGACCCAAAGCCTCGCGAGCACGCAATGTACAACGTTAGCGTACTGACCGGTTTCAGTGGAATTGATCTGGTAGTGGTTGTTGGCGCACTTCTCGATGAACTCGCGCGTGTAGTCGATGGTGTTGGCCTCGGTGAGCGCACTGTCCGAGAAGTCCGGAGCCGCGATCACCAGCACGTAGTCGATCCACAGGCCCTTGCTGTTGTTGCCCTGCGACAAAAAGTACATTTAAATAAGAACCTTTTTTTTAAATGTGCATTCTTAATACATAATTACTCTTAAACGAATGCCCTAATTTTAATTGAAATTTTAAATGAACATTTGCATGGCACAATATTGCAGCCTGTAGGTGGCGCTTCGGTCGGCAGGCACTACTTTTTTGGGCAGGTGGACATCTGCAGTATCAAGATGTTTCCGAAATGATGCTGTGACTTTTTATGTTCACTTTCTTTTTTATTACGTACTTTATTGTAGAGTCTAAGTCCCTAACTGCGGCCTTCGAGTTAACTTACATAGAAGGTGATGTTGAAGCTGTCTGCTATGGGGAAGTGTCGGTTGCCGTCGGCCTGCTTCAGCAACGCCCGGCAGCCGGTGATGGAGGGACAGTGCTGTATCGCCGCGCTTGTCTCCAGCTGTATACCTTCCGTCTTTATCACAGCGTCGATACTGCTCTCTGTTGACAAACGAGCAATATTAGAACTGACTGCTTGGCTGACAAACTAATTCTGACCGAACCCAGCTTGGATCGAAGATTAGCGTAATCAACAAATATTGAGTCCAACTGAACGTTCCTAGACATAGGGAATAAATTAAATAATTAAGTAAAAAAGAAACAATTAAAAACTTCTGATGACAAACCTAAGTAGAAAAACTGAAATAAAACTACTTTTATTACGGATTTTGTGGCGGTTCTAATTTCATTTTAGGGGACGACGTTTCGACGTCTTTGCAGGTATCATGGTCACGTGCATGTTACCAGCAAAGGTGTCGAAACGGCGGGAAAAAGTAGTTTTATTTCAACGTTTAACATTCGCGTAAATCTACGAAACCTCTAAGTATAACAATTTTGTTAAGGACTATAGTATCAGCTCACCAGGATGTACGGGCTGGTAGTAGTGCACGAGCACGAGGTAGTCCCCGGGCGAGGCCACCTTGCCCTCGAGGCGGAGCGGGTCGGTGCCGGGCGCGAGGTACACCACGCCGGGGGCCGTCGAGTTGTCCAGGGTCGGGAAGTAAGTGCTACGGTCGCCACCCACGCCAGATTCTGCCTCGACCTGGGAAAGGAAACATTATCATAATAGTGATTGGTGTCATGTGCCTCCAGACAGAAAAGTATGGAGTCAGACGGGGAAGACCATTGCCCAGCAATGGGACATAAACAGATTAGATAAAAAAAAAAACATAAATAATATTGAAGGTACTATACCGCAGAAAAATACAATACTTTAGGCTAATTTACATTGGTGGTAAAGTAAGTCATTATACTGCATTTGTGGATTCTGGATATATTTACTTAAGAATGTACACCATGTTCAGTGATAATGCATGCGGGATCCCAGCACGCGGCCTTACAAACGGTAAATCCACACGGCACCACAACCAAAGACAGTCATCGGTCGGTGCTTAAACTGCGATGTGGGGCGTCCGGGAGTGCAATAAGAAGCCGTGTGAAGTGTTTTATTATTACTAACTAATATTACCTAACCTAACGCTATATATTGTGTTGAAATATAGAACGCAAACAAGCGCCTACGTTTGAACAATGAGTAATCGAACACGCGCTGACGTGATGCTATTTTATTATGTCATTCTTCTTGTTCGTATATAAGCGCTAGCACCGTGACGTCTCGAATTTGTAAAAGTCTTATTTAATATATTTCCTTTGTTAATCTCAAAAGTCTTGCATTATTTCATCATATTGTTAGAGGAGTTACACAGAACAAAGTAAAATTCACGCACCCCTATCTCGGTTGCTAACGACCAATGAACATTTTTATTTTTCCATGATAATATGTTACCTTCTTAGAATCGACAGCCGCGGCGAAGACGGCGGGCTCGCACTTGTTGTTGCGGCGCAGGCAGTAGGGGCGCGGCGTGACGTAGTCCAGGCGCCACTCGCTCTCCGGCACCGCCACGATCGACTTGATGCCCACGAACGTGTCGCGGTCGCCCTGCACACAAACCCTCAGTTAATTAACTTACAATACTTTAAAATACGGTATTCAGCTGAATCCGGTTTTTTAACCCCTTTTTTTTTTTGTTTTTTCCCGCCCTGGGATAGACATTCTTAATAGACTACACCGAATCTGCCGCGGGTGTAATTACTTATTGTAAAAAAACATCAAATAGCTATAACTTACCACCAAATAAATAACGTTATTCGCATCATGTATGTTAAACACTTGTATCTTCGACAGATCATCGACCACCGCTTGCCTGCACGGCGCTCTGTACGGACAGTCGTTAAGGTTGACAATCGCGTCCGTTTCCAGCTCATCTCCCGACTGGAATCGTACGGTGATGGGTCCGCGGGGTGCAAAGGAATATGAGCCGTTGTTGGTGTCGACTTCGTTGGCGCTGTCGACGGTGCGGTTGATGGGCGTGACGTACTCGATGAGCAGGACGTACGCGCCGGGCGGGTCGATCTTCATGTTGTACTGGATCTCGTCGTCCGTCAGGATCGGGATCGAGTCCGCAGTCGCTTGCAGCTCGTTCAGTTGCTATGTCAGAAAAAAATTATATTTTTAGAAATGTCATATGCAAATGAACAAGGCGCTACCTCGTAGCCGATAAAATTTAAACTTAAAAAAACTTTTGTTCTTAATATACATGACTTGGGATTTGAGGCTTAAAATCTCAAACGTCTGGCTTTAATTATACACGCACACACACATGAGCAGCCTCTCTCACACATATGCACATCTTAGTCACTGTATCTTTGTCAACTTTGTTCCTTCCACATATGATAACTCACCTCAACGTTATCGATGTATCCTTTGACGGAGGTACTGAGCCCGCTAACATCAGCGGTGGGCCGGCCCGCGAGGCTGGGGTAAGCGAAGTCGCGGCACAGCTTGCGGTCGCCCACCACGCACGGCTTGTCCACGATCTTTGTGAGAACCGTCGCCTCGTAGTACGACTCCGGGATGAGAACGAAGTAGTCCTGGAACACAAGGGTTCTTATAGTCATTTATCTTAGTGACTGTGGTTGAATGTCAACTGGTAATATCAGTACATAATAAAGGTTCAGATTTCCGACTAACCACCGGTTTCTGAAATACTGATTTAATCAGTATCATTTTATCAGTAGTTGAAACATCTTATCACGATCGTGATCAGTTGTTTGAACCTGTGATTGGCTGACCGAAATACTACCAAACAATTCCAGCATTTAATACGCGGTTTTACAGGTGATTGACATAAAAATATGTTGATATGACTTTCAGACAATGGGGAATTGAGTCTGAAAGACCTTAAGGAGGAACTGAAATTAACCGACTTCATATTCTATGGATCACACCACATCACACATGGTCGATGAACTGAGATGCGAGACCTGGTTTTAACAAGTTACTTTTTTGTTAGTATTACATTAAGTTGAAGTACTTATTTAGTAAGGAACACGGAAAGTGTCATTATGCAGTAGATACTTACGATCATGACTTCCTTGGAGGTCTTGATGGTGACCATCCAGGTGCCGGGGTTCATGACGAGCGGCGCGGGCGCCACGCCCTTCTCGCCCGCCACCGTCACCAGCTGCGGCCGCGCGGTCGGACGGAGCGCTACGCTGAATCTACGGGGATACATCATGTTCTACTTATTGGGTTCTTAGGTTAACGCGAATTTTGATTTGAACGCAAGACCCGCGCCTTAACAGACCCGTCGTGTGTTAAAACCGCCATCTGAGCAGTTGGTTAACGCGAATGTTAGCCATTGAAATAAAACTACTTTTTACGAATTTTTTCGCAGTATAATTTAGATTTTAGGTCCCGACGTTTCGATACCTAAAATTAAACCGCGAAAGATAAGTAATAAGTAGTTTTATTTCATGTTCTAGTTTACAAATACATTGACTTGTGATTTTATATGCAGGTACGCCAAACTCTTGTGGTAATAACCATTTGAAAGGAAAATAATTTATGATTAAAATAATTTTGGTCCTCTAATCATTTCATCCGCAAATTTAATTTCTTATTTTCTTCTTTATATAAGAAAGCCTGTAAAATTGCGATTTTTATTTTTAAGCCTACGTTTGTTGTTGATTAATTACAAATATCACGTAAAAAAGTAAAATTATTAAGCTTGTTTGTTTCTGTAGTTTTTTTTAATTAATCCGGCTATCCTGTAGAGTTAGTCACTCACTTCTGCTGTATGTCGACGACGCTCTCTGGCGTGATGACGATGGTGGCGAACACGGGGTCCTGCAGCGGGTTGGCGTACTTCAGCACCATGCGGTACAGCGACGACTTGCCGATCGTCACGCGGTTCGTCACCTCGTTCTGATCACACAAATACAAGTTCAATAACGTTTCTGTTATAAGAAATCACAATTAAAGGCATTGAGCCGACGATGTCGAACACCTGTAGTCTAGTGCGGTAATATTTGTCTACTTGACGAACTATCCAGATTATGACAGCGCTTTAAACATCGCTTAAAATGTGAATGTTAAGTCTATATCCCAAAGGCTTTGCACGTATGATTATACCCTTACAGCCAACAGGCCATTAAAGCTCAGAACAACATGTATAAAGAAGTAGCCTAAGATTAAACAAAAGACGAGGTTGATCATATCTTACAACGGCTTGACACAATGAAAATATCAGCCATACGAATCGTCAACGAACCTGCAGCATAGAGAACACGACATATCCCTTCCAGGAGTACCCTGGGAAGACCTCGTCGGAGTTCCGGTAGCGCACAGGGCCGGACTGGGTGTGGCCCTCCTCCACCTCGAACTGGAACTGGTGCAGGGTGGGGAAGAAGTGTGCGCGGATGGGGCGGTCGCAGCGGCGGCCCTCCACGCGCGAGTGGCAGCGGCACTGCCCCGTCTGCTTGTCGCAGTTGTTGTCGATGGAGCCGCCGATGTCGCAGTCGCACTCTGTACCACGGAGAATAAAAATTTGGAAGTTATGAATCGGTTTCATGTAGGAACTGTGAGTGAAAACTCTTTATATTGATAAATAATTTTATGTGTTGCAAAGACCCCACAGTTGTCGCAGTCATCTTTATATATATAATTCTTCTGTGAGTGTGTATGTCACTGAACTTTTCTCAAACGACTGGACCGATTTTGATGATTTTTTTTGTTTGTGTTCAAGGGGATCTGGGAATGGTTTAGATTCACAACTTTGTCCATGTCCAATTTGACCATGTTTTTTTAATTTATTAGTACTTGTTGATTTTGGAATGTTTTACATTGGATCCGACAGACGGCACTACCATCGCAGTGTCAAATTTTATAATATTCGAATTTTAATTTTAGTCTGTCCCGACGTTTAGCGCTGCGATCACATTAAAAAAAAAAGTTTTGATATCATTGTGTTATTGTAAACCATGTGCTGGATCAGATATTAATTTTCATTTTTTTTCTGTTATAGTGATCAAATGGTCCAGAATGTTTTAGCTTATTAAAAAAAGTTTGAACAAATTAAAGACGTGAAGACAGGACAACGTCTGTTGGGTCCGCTAGTACTCTATATAACGGAAAATAGAGGATTTAGGTAGTTAAGGTTTCATGGTATAACTATGTTTGAAAACGCCGTACTAAATGGTTTTATGTACTCCAACCACATTATTTATTGGTCTAAATGAATGAGTATTTGTAAATTTCTGACTGGGTTACATGTTAAAACTGTGGTGAAGACTATTAAACTGATAGTTATTTACTTATTTGATTAAGATTAACTAACATAAACTTAAAGAAACATTTAAAGTGCTCTGAAATCTTTAAACGGCAGGAAAGTTTACCAACAGTCTCAATGCCATTGTAAAATAAATTACTTTTTCAATACTTTTTCAAGTATATATTGCAGCTGTACATCCCAATATTGTCGTAACTTACCGGTACATCCGAACACGTTGTTGGTGTCGAGCTTGTAGAAGCCGTCCTGGCACTGGTTGCACTGGCGGTCGCCCACGCTCAGCTTGCAGGTGCACTGGCCGGAGCGCGTGTTGCACGCGCCGAGCCCGCCCAGGGTACCAGCCAGGTAGCAATTGCATTCTGGAAGGAACGTTGTATTAGCTTCCAATTTTAAGTCACAGCAAGAAAATTTTATGACAATCTTAACATACAAGTTACAAGTTTCTCAAGATGAAGTAGAGATAAATACTCAAATTTAAAGCTACTAAAATAGAGATTTTATACCATTTATGCCTGTAGCAATGTGTAAGAGACATAAATCTTATGCAAGAGCAACAAAATAGAACCATCAAATAAAAGGAATATTCCAAATTTTACAAATAGTATGGTCATACAACAGTTAAGAAAATAAGTTACATAGAAGACTATATCTTTTTTCTAATTCGATCAGTGTTTGGGACTTGAGGTATCAAAATCACTCTTATTTCATAAATATTACTTATCATGTACACTAGAATAACTTGTATATAATACATAGAGGCTATTAACATGATCCTCACCTTCACAGCCCGAAGGGTTGTACTCCTGCAGGTTCCAGAACAGCGGCTTGCAGTCGTTGCAGATGCGGCCTTGCACGCGGTCCTTGCACTGGCACAGCTCGCCCGCCGGCACCGACCCGCACCCTGACATAACGAAGCTTGTTTATAAAACAATCCTGAATATCGACATAAGTCAGTGGAAAGAAATGTTTACGTCGACATCTGGTCCAAAAATAAGCAGTTTGGGAAATAAATCAGGTTTTAGAGCCATATTAGTACTTAATGTACGTTTGACTCCAGGCTCAGAACGTGGTATTTATAACCAAAAACCATTAAAATAATTTCATGCTGTTAAGTCTGTAGATATTAAATTGATTGCTCTTTTGTTTTGTAACAGTATGTCATATTTATTTCTTCGTTACCATTTTTCAATTTGAGTGATAATGAAACGACTCCTGTGACTTCTGCTTACAGAGACATATCAGGAGCTGTTCTTACGAGAAATCAAGAGCTATATGTCCCATTGTAGCTATACAGTGGAATATCTGAAGTTATAATGTCTCTCTGACCTGCAAAGCTGGCGATGACTCCCCTCGGGTCACAGTTGCACTCCTCGCAAGCGGGGTAGTTGTAGTACTGCTCCTTGCACTTGTCGCACTTGGTGCCGTCGAAGTTGGGCTTGCAGTGGCACTGCCCGCCATCGTCGCACGTCGACCCGATCGAGCCCGACACGTCGCAGTTACACGCTGCGGGAATTACATACTGAGTTATAAACATATATACAATACTCAATGGAAAGAAGTGGTATATTAAATCACCCAAGTGCAAATAATGTAAGAAGTTTAGTCAATTCTAAGTTACTTACGCCTTTGAATTAATTTACTTTTGTGTGTGTGTTCGTTAAAATTATTAAATAAAGATAGATTTATTTTTCGAGTGAAATTTAAGAATCGTACTTAAAGTGTCATTGATCAAACCTGGCGCTGCAGTTATAGCAAATGACGCCAAGAGAATTTGAATTTAATTAAGAAAGATGTTGTTTACTGTCTTAAAGACATGAGCACAAGAAAAAAGCACTTAGATACATAAGTAAACATTCAAATCTTGAAGGACCTGAAGAAGGTCTTTACAAAACAGTTGACTGAAAAAGCTAAGAAAATAAAATACATTTTATTACGGCAATGTAAAGTTACAATATAAACTCACGCAAACAGTCGGGATACTTGTAGTAGCCGGGCGAGCACTGGTCGCACTGCTTGCCGCCGAAGTTGGCGAGGCAGTTGCACTTGCCGGCGGCCGAGCAACTGGTGGAGGTCGAGCCGGTCGGGTCGCAGCCGCACGGCTTGCACGCGCGCTCGCGCCCTACCACCTCCATGTAGTAACTGGTGCCCACACAAATACACTAGTGTTACTAATATAAAGTTATTGAGACCAAATTGACACTGTTTGAATCTTAATTTATTTTTAAACAACACACCAACAGGATTTACCTCACTAGGTGGTTGGGTAAGCAAATATGAATATTGAATATGGCAAATTTTGGTATATGCACCACTTTAAGTACATACAAAGAGATAAAGCCTTCAAATAGAAACTGCTAAATTTAGTTAGTCAATTATTTATAAACTCTACAGTACATACCTAACTCATACATTATATATTTTGCAGTAAATATTTTTGCAAAAAACGAATCTTTTTCAAAAGATTAGTACATTTATACAAAGGAGAGTCAGTGATTTTTCTCTTAATGGACAAAATTCTATTGTAAGAAGCTGACTCAAAGTAGAATGTTCTATTCCAAAAATAATAAAAAAAAAGTTGTTATAAACTTACCCAGACAGACATTGATCACAGCGCGCTCCTCCGAAGCCGGTCTTACATATACACGAGCCGCTGACGTCATCACAGATGCTGGGTTCCGTACCGCTCACGTCACAGTTGCAGTCTGAAATAATAACACATGTATAAACGGTGGAATTGGTTATTGATAGAAAAGCTATCATTGTGTTAGTGGACCAGTGACGTCTGTAAGAGTACATAACATAGCTCAGAAATAAACAAAACCTTTTTAATATTTGTGTTTCGTTTTCTTCTTAATATGCAATGTAATTACTTTATAGAAGTAAAGATTTTATGATTTAGTTAATTAAACCAAATTAAAGTAGATTGATATAAGAAAAGATTTTTGACCTACTCCTGGAGACTCAAATGACCGTCGATAATGAACCACAAATCAAGTCATATCAAAGTATTATTCAATTACTTCATCAAACAACATTAGGTGTATCTTATTCACTCACGTTTGCAGGTAGGGTAGTTGTAGTAGCCAGCCTCGCACTGGTTGCAGGTCCTTCCGCTATACTTGCTCTTGCATGTGCAGTTGCCGCTTGTCTTGTCGCACACCGGGGACACTGACCCCACGGAGTTGCACTCGCAGTCTAATGGGGAACAAATATAATATTCACAAAAAAATATAAACAAGGTAAAAAGAAGGAAGGTGTAGATTCGTGAAAGTCAAATTTTACAGCAACTATGGATAGTTGATACAATTTTGGTAAACTCAACACAGTGCTTAACACTAGATTAGGCATTACATTGCATTGAACAGATTAATTACAGAAAGGGAAACTAAACTATAAGATGTTATTGTACTTACTTTTACATTCAGGTGAAAAGTATCCATCAGCACAGATTTCACAGGATTTTCCAGCATAGTTGTATTTGCAGGGACACTACAGATATATAACATAAAATATATTATTTTATTTAAAACTCTAATAACTGGAATATATTGAATCACTTTGTCATTGAAAGTGCTTTGGTATTATAGATAACTAGGTGCTGTTATTGAGTGCTGACTACTAGAATTGTGACTTACAAGTCCATCAACTGGTGTGCATTGCTGTCCATCAGTTCCGTTAAGGTTGCAGGTGCAGGGCTTGCAGTTGGGGTAGTCGAAGTAGCCGTAAGCACAGGAGTCACAGTTTGGTGGGTTGTACTCAACCCTGCACTCACAGCGGCCTGTCTCCTCCTCGCAGTTGCCAGTGGAGTAGTGCAGGTCACAGTTGCAAGCTAAAAGGAGGATTAATATAGGTCAAAGAGAACAGAGAATCAAAACCATAACAATGCAGCAGTTATAGTTGCCATACTGTTACTCTGCCAGATTTTTAGGTTTTATACTAAACACCAAGTCACTAGTAGCCAATTTGGTGGTCCTGTATAGAAATAATAGTGCATAACATAGCATTAGATTCATGTGCATGTAGCTCATTTAATGGATTACCCTTGCATATTGACCTATTTTGCTCAAGCACTTCTTCGGTTAAAAAACTTATAGCAAACAACTTTTTTTTAAACCCCACTTGGCGCTAAATGTAAATGTATTTACATATGTACTGAGCCGCTGTCTGATACTATTTATGTGATTATTTGTGAAGATTTGTAAATGGCATAGGACTATATATATATTTGTATATGAACCAATGTAATAGTTTGTCTGCAAATCTTCCATAAATAAATAAATAAAAATAAATAAATAACTCTAATTATAACTAAAATCTGTGCAGAAAGAGAACCGTCTTGGGAAAGAAGGCTGCTATTTTTAATAACAATATGATTAGGTTAAACAACGGTAATTTTACACATATTCTGCAGATCTTTACATGCATCTGGTAAGATAATTATCCAATAGTAAGAATATCTACTCACGATGGCACACATCGGTCTCATTCCAGCTGCGTCCGTACGGCCTGTAGTAGGTGGACTTGCACTTGTTGCAGTTGATGCCCTCGGTGTTGTGCTGGCAGTTCTTGCAGACTCCGCCACCCTCGTAGCGCCCGAAGATGTCCAGCGACAGGTGCTGAGCGTCGATGGCCGGGTCGTACTCGCACTCCGTTGTGTGGTTGTGGCAGTTGCAAGCTGGGAAGGTAGCATTATGTTAGTTGATGACCATTAGAGGACTTTGAGAACTTTTATTGCTGAGTTGTTTGGTAGTAAATATAGTAAATATATTTTGCAGATACCTAACCTAACCTAAACAGGGTCTGTAGACATGTTACTTGACTCAAAATAAATTAATCAGAGAGAAATCTGGCTGCTTTATGGATTTATGTTTTAACACAGAATCATACAAGGTCTGCAGATGAAAGTCATGTATTTCCTGCCGTACGTACCATAAAAATTTTATTTGTGACATCAGGGAGACTAAGAGCGGATATTCCTGTATTTTTTAATAATCGCTTTACAGTTTAGTTTATTCAACATCTAAATATTAACTCAGTAACAACAAATGTATTACAGAAAACAATAAACATAATTGACACTTGACAGCTGCTGCCATCGTGAAATGTTTTGAACAACGAGGTTGCATTTGAAACTATAGAGTGAGCCTATCAGAGTTTAAACCGTAAGCACTAGTGTGAACAAGTGTTGTCGTGAATTATGTATGAAGATGAAGCTTGACGTTTTAAAAAATCTATTTAAAACACTAATATTATCCTAACAATGTCAAAACCATCGATATTTTCTTGTATAAGTTTCTCGTTGCGCGAAAATTAACTTAAATGAAAAACGAAATTTACTAGGATCAGACTAAAAACTGCTCTCGCTTGGCACAAGGGGAACCTAACGATAGTAGCAGTCTATGCATATCATACGTCGATGGTTTTGAAAACGGATGACATTTCATTGGCGGTTATATTCCTTTTCCGATATTAATATTAAATTAATTTGGAATAATAATATATTTTGGAATACAATTTATAGGTACATCTCATATTTTATAAAAAAATGTATTAAATTGGTATTTGTTATGGGAAATTGTCTAAAGATGAAATCAAAATCTAATTCTAATTAATAGAGTTACCAGACAAAAAAAAACAATTCAGTGTTCTTGTTTTATTGTTTACAAAATAGTAATATTCAAATTACTTCGCAATGTAATCAACTCTTTCTTCTAAAAGTTATTTTAGCCATTTAGTGACAAACAGCAAAAAAAATAATTAATTAGGTATATATTTAATTTAGATTTTTTGTTTTAAGTTTGGATAGCTATGCTACAAAATAATTTGCGAATAAAAAAAGAAAAAAAATATACTCTCTCTGTATTGGTGTTGTATACCAAGCTATTTAGTTATTACCCTATAATTACCAAATAACATAACTATTTGGTATAATAAGAGCCAAACTCACGTTCACAAACGAATCTGTCCCAATGCTGCGAGATTCTCCACTTCTTCTGCTCGAAGCCGGGGCAGCACTCGGCGCACTGCGGGCCGCACGTGTTGTGCTGGCACACGCACTCCAGGATGTTGGTGTTGGTGGCCGGGTCCGCCGGCTCGCACGTGTCCGCGTGACCGTTGCACATGCAGCGGCCCCCGATGCTGATGTCCTTTATACTGTAGAAGTACTGCAACGCAATTTTGGGTATTACTTTCCTTATGACAAGAGAGATTGTAAGAAACAGAATTACAGGATTAAAAGCAAACAATAGGACAAAAATTCATCACACTTCTGAGGAGAGATGTGTGTTAAATTTTTTACTGTTCTTTATCATGGTTAGACTTAGACGTAAGTCGTAAATAATTTCAGTAGCAGATTCGAAGAAGACTTACTCGTCGTGTGACTGTGGGATCTTGTTTCGCGACGGACATGAGATGGCCGAGCAAGTTCTTGGTCCTGAGCAGCCGTAGCCTGACGTTCGTGGCTCGCGTCCACTCCTGCAGCACCGACGAGTTGAAGTAAGCGTTCGCTGACGGACGGTAGTTCAGCAGAGATATCGGGATCTAGAAGTAAGAAAAAGATAGAAATATATTTTTACTCCTCCATAGTATAAATATTGGTTAGCTAAGAAACTTGGTAGCGAGTGAATCAGGAGTTTAAACTCATAACAAGCGAAGTTAGGTTTGAAAATAACAATAGGACTTACCTCACCACCTTCCAAGGGGACAATCTTTGAATACTCAGTGCTACAGATGACGGAGTCGTCTTTAGTGATGGGTTGCAGACTTTCCTTGCCGAAGTAACGCTCGCAGTCCCTGTGGATAAATATGTGTTTAGTGTTGTACTAACCCGTCTTTAGCCCTAAAGGTTGCTAAAAGTGTGTAAGGTGCTCCTAATTAAAAACCCCTTTGTTCAAATGTATCATGTTATGTAATAACTGAGAATCTATTAATTAAATGTAAAAATAGAGACTCAAAACGTCCGTATAATTATATCTGCGATTAAGACTGCAATATTTACAGGCAGACCTATGCCTCTACTTCAGCAAACCAACGGTGAGCGACAGAGATTGTGTGAGATTTCTTATTATCATCGAAGTACTCACTGTGGTGAGTCTGAGAAGTATTGCCAGGGCTTGAAGGTCTTCCCGTAGTCCGTGGACTTCTCCAGCACCCAGAGACCAGGTCGCGGAGAGTTACCCATCTTGACGAATACATAAGCCACGTGGAATTCCTGCAAACGAGATATTACGATTAAAACTGTTTTTGAGTGCATTCAGAAAGTATTTTACGTTTTATAGTGAGTATACAGAAGAGGGCCTAGATTTTATTTCTATGTTTCTAATGTTTCAGTTAGAAGTAGTTCTAAAAGGAATCAAATTGGGTTGTAGATATCTAAGAAAAGTTTTGTAAATATTAAAGTTTAAGTTTTGACATTATTAAAATGTTCAAACGTTAAGATCACAACTCCCGAAATTTGAGGACTAGAAAAAGCTACTGCATGATCATCAAACCTAATATCACAGTAAAGTCATATCAAATAACTACTGCGCCATTCGTGAGATCTAAGAAGGTGGCATGGAAATGTTTTGTTGACAAGCAGAATCATCTTCAACTTGCTAAACGTTATTAGATAGCTCAGATCACATTATGCTAAAGTTATAATTTCAAGATAACACGAGTTCACATGTACAGGGGAATTACCGAGTTTCCTGATGAAATGGAAACTGTAATTATTATTTGTACCTACTAGGTACTAATATTGAGTACAGATTATATTATGTACTTATCAATGGCTAAGATAAGTACGTTTTTGTTATTTCTATCGATGTGGAAGCCATGACAGCCAGTTCTTAGAGTCGTCAATATCGTACAATAATGGAGAAAATTAGTTATGAATAAGGAATAAGAAGTTCTACATTATGTAAGGTTCGCTTGCTTATAGATTTTTGTGTAACTTCCGCAGTAAGGAATATAATCCGTGTATCGCGGGGGCTTCACGAACATTCAAAGCACATTACAAAGAACACCCAGACTTAGATGTTGAACACACATTTATATGTGCAAGCGGATACCTACCGCTTGAACATTTAAATGTCTCTTGCAGTTTTTGACTAATCGGACCTTTTTTATGGGTGTTTCGTCTACAAATAGACGTTAGATAAACTCAATCTCTGTGGAATAGGAATAACTTATTACATCATATGATATCATGCCTAAAACCTACTTTGCTAGACACGTGTAAACGTTTGTCGTAAAAACTAGTTGATATTATTTTACGAGTTGCTACGGATCTATTTACGATATAACAATTCTGTTATGAATTAATAACCCCGCCCTTAGGCACATAAAGTTTTTATCGCGCCGGCTATCGGCACCCACATCCGACTGTTCACGCGGGAAGCGACTGACGCATCCCTACACAGCTTTTGGAGATAATAGCGCCGTGATTAGAATTATTATTTCATGAATACTATAGTTAAAATAATTTTGTTAGCAATAGGTAAGCGTACTAGCAATTTCAGCTAATTTGTTTCTTGTAGGCTGAATTCAATCAAACTATAGAAAGTTAACAATAATAATATATCGATTTGCAATCATTTGAAATCTCCTTTGTCCAAAGTTCGTTGGGATTTTAAATATGATGTATATTCAGACGATCTTAGATAATTCATGTTCAAGGCATTATATATGGTTTATTATTGTAATTAAAAATTCGCTAGTAACTAATTGAATGTTATCAGAGACAGGTATAATGTTTTTTTAGAGTTACGATAGTATAGGCTAGAGATTTTTGTGTGTAACTACCCCTTTACTTAAGTAAATACATGCGGCTTAGAATCTAAACTAAATAAATAAATATGTATCTTACGCGCTCAGCAATATATATAAAACAATTATTTAAAATGTATACTACTACCGTAACTAGATGCTTAGTACAATACTCTTTAACAAAGACAGTAAGTAGCCTAGCTGATTTTACCCCATCAGAACCAGATGATAAGCTATGTAGGTATGATACAATTGTTATAAAAATGCGGAGAGTTATACTAACTCTCCGCATTTTTATAACAATTGTATCAGGTAATAAGTTATACAGTTGTACAACAACAAAAAAGATAGAAATAAATAAATCTGTTCTGCGTTGTCGTGGTATTCATGATGATAACGCAAGGAAGTTACTATATTTAGCAAAATATGCGCAATGATAAAGTACATTTGCAACAGCAGATAAATTAGAACCAATCCTGTTTAGATAAATGATGTAAGGTACATAATCGTACATGTATATTCGCATTAGTATTAGACATGAAAAATAATAATTAAAATAAAATAATACAGCCTATAAAAGTCCTACTGCTGGGCACAGGCCTATTCCCATTAAGAGAAGTCACGAGCATTAATCACCACGCTTGCTCTCTGCGGATTGGCGATTTCAGATCCCAAAATTTGGAATCCAGGTTTTCTCACGATGTTTTCCTTCACCGTTTGTCAGAAGTGTCTTAGAATAATTAAGCAAGTACATATAACTTTGAAAAGGCCACATTGATACTTGCCTGGGTTCGAACCGCTAGGCCACCACGGCATTCACGACGTCATTCAGACATATAAAATAGTTGTTATATTTACATAGGCGTCAGCAGAACAACATATCATATTCGCTCAGCTAAGGGAACAGGGCAGTCGCATTGCAATGCTATCAAATTTCGCTTAGACACAATTCACAGAAATGCATAGAGGATAAATATAAACTTTGTCATAGATAAATAACTTATGTATTTTGTACATTAAGCCTATAAAGGGGTATAAAGGGGGTCGTTACACACAGATTCAAGCTATACCTAGGAAAACATGTATTAGCTAGAGCCAGCCAGGTACGACTCTTCTACCTGATAGAAGCCATTAGCTGGACGACTGTCTACTTTAGCCACGACCGAGTGACACAAAAACATAGTTTGATCCAAAAACAACGTGTTCAAACTGCTTCGAGTCTTATAGTTAGTATAATGGAATGTATACTTAATTCGTAAATTATGTATGGAATTTAGTAGAGGAAAATAATTGATCATAAGTATATACATAGTAACAGGGCTATCTTTAACTATTACTGGGTACTGATATCCAGGTACACTAAAAACTGCAAGCTTCTGGTAACCGAAGTAAAACCCAAATGTAACACACAAAAGGTTTAATTTCACATGAAAACGCTGAAGTATCGTAAATCAGTTCTAATATAGTTTAATGTCTCAGCATTGCTTGAAGTAAAGGAGGTCGATGAACTCACAAACATCGCGCTATTCTCGGAGTATCCTGCATAGACAGGGACATATGGCCGAATGCTTTCACGGAATTAGAAACACCTTATTCCGCCTCCTAGAAATGCAATAAAATATTGCATTATGCTTCTATTTTATTACTCTTTTGTAATCGAAATCTTACATTCTGCTGTTATTCTTGAGTAGACATCGCGCTAATGGACTGTACGTATATTGTATCTATAAGTATTAAACCAAAACGAAACGAGCTTTAGAGTGTTAATTGTTTTTTTTTTTCGAAAACATTCAGCTACCTATTCTCGTTTTATTGATGTGTAATTATTATCGGGATAGTTTAACAGGATATGAATAAACGGGTAGGCTTAAATAGATAGCTATTAGAAACTAAACGTCACGAAACCTCTCCCAGAAAATGATGTGCTGACAAACATATTGTGACAGAAACAAAAACACCCCTACTTATATTTAGGTAGTAATTAACGGGCAACTCAATAAAATGTCGTCTCTTAAAAGTGATCTCATATACTATGATACGAAATATAAAAAGTTCTTCCACCTAAAGCCACATCTAAATGTGTCCATTTTTAAATGAGTTACTTTCGTAACCAAACCAAAAAGCTTGAATTCATAGATTTATAACATCTCACCTTCACGTATGTTCGATAATTTATAAAAAAACTGTGTTACAATCTACATAATTGTAGTGTTTCAGCTAAACCGTCCTTAAAAACTAGTACGTCATTGCAAGTATGCACGGATAGTTGAGTGGTCACTGTCACCACGCCAACTGCACCTAAGTGTGCGAAGTACTGCGGGTTTGATCCCTGTAAGTTGCAAACAGTTGTGTGATACACAAACGTTTGTTCTGTCCGGGTGTTCTTTGTGCATGCGATTACACTTAATTCTGCTGATGTCGTTAAAATATAGTTTGATGGTAAGACGGATAAATAATAACTTCAAGATAGTAAGCTTATGTCACATAAGCTCTTGGACTTGATAATATATTTAGTTACTTTGTAGTTAGTTTCTACAAGCAAGCACCATTTAAACCATTGTCTTATTTGCAATCGTGATCAACGGGTCCCGACCGGCATCTGACCTCCAGTGGGAATGCTGCAAGCCTGTGCCTTTTGAACTTAGATAGAATTTTATAAGAGGTGAAATTGAGATACCCTTATTTTTATTTTTGGTTGCCAGTCCAGTCCAGTATTATGTGTTGTAGAGGTTAGATACACTGTGGGTTCATATGTGCTTCGGAAAGTTGAATCCGTTGAGGTCGACTAACATAGCTTGGGAAAAAGCTCGGCAGTAGAAGATTTTAGCTTACCTTTTTGCAAAACAGTAAAAAAGTAAACAGTCTGCTTCCTTTTTCAAGATACGGCCGTTTATAGGCTATTAAATATTAGGTGTGTAAAGTGTCAAGCTCACCTGTCCGAGGTCGATGGTGAGGTTGACCTCGTTGTACTTCATGCCTCGCGAGAGCGGCGGGCTCTGCCACCACGTCTCGGAGCTGTCCACCGCGTACTCCGGGGGATGCTTCTTAGCCTCATTGGTCGCGTCGCAGATGTCACACACCTACACACAAGCACAAGTTTAAGTAAACGGAGAATATGCGACACACGGAGACAAACTTACTAAAAACTCGTGAAACTAGAAGAAACAGAAACATCCTATTCTTAATTCTGGTCTTTCGGTTGAAGATTATGTAAGTATATGATTAGACTCTATTTGTAATAACACATATTATGAATAAACAATTTTAATGGGTATATCTGAAGTATATCAAAGTCAGATTACTTAAATGAACTTAGACTTAAAATTACCTGACTTCAACTTAGATAATAACTTGTGTTTTATTCTTGACTGTCTTTATTAAAATTATAAACCCATACCAATAGACACAAACTATCGAGTCTATTAAATATAGAATGAATGTGTTTAAATAAAAGTTCAATAACAGGTAAATAATACAGAACTTGCTGGCTAAATACTATTACAATCGAAACTTTTTGCCGCGAAAGTTAAGAAAGGGCGACTACGCATGCGCGAAATTATTGATTGTGTACAAAGACCAATGGTAAGCGCTTTAAGTTGGATTTCAGTCATTGGGTCACGAACTTGAACTTCACTTGTTGCTTCAGGTTTCAACAACTACTAAAGAGTATCTTCCCCATCCCTAAACGTAGTTTGAAAGCTATGGTTTAATAACATGTCTCTAACACATGTTAGAACGGATCACTTTTCTTTAGAAAAGCTTACTTATTACTACGGTGACATTTTCAAAACTCAGTCGAAACAAAGCATTCATTAGTATAAGAATCAATATTCCCTTTCAAAACTATTTTGTATTCTTCATTCACAAAACCAAATTGATTTCAGAGAGTTTAACAAAAAATGTTAACTATTGTGTTTATAAAAACAAAGGAGCCAGATAGTCGAGCATTTGCCGGCCAGATGTCTGCAAAAAGCCCACGAGGATGGCCGATGTTTGCCGAAATTCTCCGAAGTGGCGAAGGACTGGGACTCAGGATTACTTTGAGAAGCCTGTTGATATCGCATTACAATGAAGCGATGTTTGTCATTAACGGCGATCATTCAAATAAATATTTGTTTTAAGTAGTCTGTATCTGAACAGACTATGATGGCACTTAAAGAATAACCTACAAGACTTCCTTATAAAAATATTAACAAGGTTACATATTATTATTCCTTCTAAATCCCTTTCTTAGAATCAGACAATTATATGCTACAGTTAAACTTTTATTAAAAATCGTGGACCTTACAAAAAGACCCAGTAGTTATTCGGAAATATCTTACACAAGATACGGAGTTCAAAGTTTACTGATAGCGTTCATTTAACTGCTGACGACCGTTAGTTACTTATCTTAATCTTAACCTAAATATGACCAAATTTTGTTACTTTATGTTATAGATTTACAAGAGTCTGAGAAAATGCAAATAAAATACATTCAATTACTCAAATAAAATGTAGAGTATAGACATTTTGGGACCTAATACTTAGTCGAAAAAAAAGTTCTAATATGGGAGTTTAGTTACTAAAACTATGACGTCACGTCTCAACTATGTGTTTATGAATATGTCAATAGCCCGGATATTTTACAAGTAACAGTTGATAAGGCACTCATTCATACATGTCAGAATATAAGTGAAGACTATCATTCTTAGCTAAAATTAACTTTAAATAAAATACAACTACTAAATAAGTTTTTATGGAATTTATATGGGACCACCATGTCGATATTAAGACGAAGAATTTCCCTAATCGTTCATAAATATTGTGGCAGTTATCGCGTATAAACAAAAAAAACATCCAGACGAATTGAGATCCTCCTCCTTTTGAAGTCGGTTGAAAATATTAGATCGACTAAATGACTAACCACATGTGGGATGCACTCTGTATTATAAAACCACAATGCTGCCACAATCCTGGATGATATGATGACGCGATGACGTCACAATTCATTACATATTTTGTACATATTCGATAAGTGTGAAACATCACATCTGTTTATCTTATTATTAATCTCAAGTCTCTAGTTTGTATCGCAATACTAGACCAACACTTATGAATAATAAATAAACAGGACTTAGGCTAAGCTATTTTTTTATTTTATAACTTTGACTCTCTTTCCCAGCCAGTTGTGATATACTCGTATCTTATGGCGAATGTTAATGACAGTAAACGTTTAATATGTGCTCTCTTCTCTGGTTCTTAATTTGGCATTACATTTATAAGTGTATTTCATTATACATGAGATCAAATCGAAGTAAATACGTAAAAGGAATGTTGCCGAAAAATAAGTACCTTGTTTTTTGAAGTCGGTTTGAAAATCTGATTTATTTGTTTTTAATTATTTTGTTATCATTTTCTCAAATACTGTTAGCTTCAATCCTTATTCAGAAACGCCCTTTATACTTTGGCATAAGAATAACTCAAAATCAAAGTATTGGATTTTTTTCAACATCCTACATTGCGTAACAAAACCGAGCTTTTGTGGTCCGGAGCATCGAACCCGTTATCAGTCGGATGCTGGGCCACCGGGACGAGATAGCTTATCACACGCTTATCGAGCGCGGCTCGCACGCTGCGTGAAGGCAAAGCTCGTTATAAACTAATTCTATTTCTTTATAGCAGAGAATATAGCTATTCAAACTTTGTGTAAATCCGTAATGTTTGTTTAACATCACTAACAAAGTATATCAATAAATTTGATTTTCAATTTACGACCTACATGACATATTACATCAAATTTTCACAAATTATTGCAGGAAACAGAAATCTGTATTACAATGACATAACTTGTGCGGGTCACTGTTGCGTGCGCGTCTTCTTCTTAAGGAGAGAAGGCTTTCACCATGGCTGCCTCGTCTCAAATGGAGAAGGCAAGAGCATTAACCGTCGTTACCTCTTCTCAGATGGAGAAGGCTCGAGCATTGACCATGGCAGGGGTTCCTAGCATGGACATCGGCGACAAATACAAAACAGCATTAATGAAGGGTTTATATACCTTCCTTATAAGTCGGCAGCCCTTTTGGTCTAGTCGTACCACATATTACATCTACTTTGAGTTTAGTTTATCGTTCTTTAATACAAAGTATTTTCTTTTATTCACGAATGATGTTAAATGTTCCAACTAAATATACGTAATACATAATTATGTTATTTTATAGTTATAAGTGTGTTTTTTGATCTCAGCCAAGCACATGGATGCTTCATTTCTGGTGTTCTAATGGTAATGTCATCAATAAAATAATAAGAGTTATTGTAGTCACTGCCTACTCAGGCCAATTGATTAGTAAATTAGTCATAAAGTCCTTGGCTATAAGCTTTCTTCTCATGACTTCTCTGATAAAGACCTATGCATATGGCAGCGATAGTACCTACAACCTAGCTTCTATATATTGACCTCATTTTTACAGTCAATAAATCGCAAGTCGATAATAATTTTCTTAAGGAGAAAATAATCTAGTACGCAAAGCATTAACAGAAGCATTCTTTTTTAATATCGCACAAACTGTTTGAGACATAAATAAAGGATTGCTTTTCCTGGTTTCTAATCTATTGGTTTTTAATTTGGCAAGTAAGTTGCAATATGAATTCAGATGTTGTGGAGTTCAGTAGTTAAAGATCACTGCCATTTGTATTCACAACAGAGACATTTTTATAAGGACTAGGTACTCGTGGTATACATAACATAAACAGGGCACAAACTTCAAATCTGACTATAAATAAGTTTATTGATCATTTGATTTGATGAAAAATGTACCGAAAGACCAAGTAAAGCTTCCATGTAGTAACAATAAACCAAGCGAAAGTGCTCCACGCTCATTCACATACAAAAATATAAACAATCTCACCTGCCCTTGAATGACATGCTCATCGTGATCGGCGTTCGCGCCCACGAGCTTGCAGTACAACTCCTGTCCCTCGTCGCCGCAGGTAGCCGTCGCCGTGATCTTCTTCTTAGACGCTAAATTAAAATACCTCGGAGTTAATACTTCAGTGTGCACGATGCACAAGTGTGCGAGTAGGAGCGTCACCAAGGCTCCTGCGCGCGCCATGTTGCGCGGACGGCGGTCCGGCACCGAATGCCGCGCGCACGCCGGGGGTGGACGCGCTCTTTTTTTATTAGTCGACGACTTAGCGAGGGATTCTGTAATATCAACTCGGTGGCTGATTTGTGTGCCCACTGTCTGTGCGCTTTTACGGAAGGACTTTTAGAATCGCGCGCGTCGATCTTGGTTTTCGTCAGCTTAGTTCATGTCATGCTAATTTAAGGATGTTTTAGTATTCTCATGCCCGTTTTCACCAATGACACCTAAAATTTAAGTATCTCCTAAGCCAATTTAAGAGACACCTAACGCAAGTTTTATTTTCACCAACGTCTAAGTGACACCTAAAGCATTAGGGAGTCTTTAAAATTTAGGGGATGGATTGACGGCCCCCTAAAACTTAGGTGACGTCTGGTGACACTTATTTTTTAAAAGGACGACTCGCAAACTAACCAAAAAGGATGCGTATACTTTTTGGTTAGTTATCTAATATTTACAAGGTGTAGACCCTTTCATTTTGATATAAACTGGAGTTAATACCGTTATTTAGGTGTTTTACTTGTTATTTTCAGCGAAATATTAATAAAATCGTTAACTCGAATAATTTATCGATAAACCTTTACATACTTCCTCCGCACTAAACGTCACCTAACTAAGGAACTCTTACTTAGGGTGGTGAAACAGAATTTGAGTTAGGGAATGATTTTAGGGGATTCTTAAAATAAGGAAGCCTTACTTAGGTGACAGTTTAAGTGTTACTGGTGAAAACGGGCATTAATCTATTATCTATTACATTCTATTGTCTATTATTATTATTCCATAAAATAAAATTGTAGAATTTGTATAAAAGTGGTGTCTGTACAATGACAATATCTATAAAAAAAGTAGCAGAAGTTGTTAATATAGCGATGCTGAACCCGAAGTTGTAATTATTATTATTTTTGTCTGTGTTTGTGCAGGCTAATATCAGAAACGGCTTGTTTGATTTAGATGCGGTTTTCACTAACATATTGTAGTAAGCTTCACTAAACATTTATTGTTTATTTCATGTCAATAAAAAAATCAGGTTCATAAATAAAAAAGTTATGTTAATTTAAAGAATAACGGCGAACATTTGTTATTGTATACAGAGTAAAATCTAAATAAAAGCTGCCCGTAAAGTCACTATTCCACGCTGACGAAGTCGCGGGCAAGGCTAGTTAATAATACGATTACGGTGGAACTTACTTCTTGAATTTTAAGAAAGGATTTTTATTGCAACTAAATATATTTTCATTTCCTTAAAGATTTCTATGACATAACAAAAAAACTAATTTTATATACTTTTAAATATATTTATAAATAAAATGCATAAAGGGTTGAGTTTGAGAGTGGCGGCATGGTTGCAGAAGGCTCCGACACACACACAGACGTGATAGCGGGAGTAGAGGGAGACGGCCTTGCTGAAGGGCGTGAGCGAGGCGTGCGGGCTAGACACGCAGCCCTCGTCCACGGCGGACATGGAGCGCTCCAGCCGCATGAGCCGCACGGACGCCAGGCTGTTGCCGCGCTGGGGCAGCATGGTGCGGCAGCCGCGCTCGTTGTACACCTCGCCGAGGTCCAGGAACCGCTTGAAGCATCCACCTGCGACATCATCATTCACTTTGAATCAACGCTATGAATCGCAACAACTCTTGTTTTTATTGTCATTATCTAAAAGTACAAATGATAAAAAAGCGGGCATTTTCTACTCACATCTCTATACATATTACCTATTTTTACAGTACTTGCAGTCGATTGACAAATATGCTCTCTAAATCCTGACCTGCATAGCAAAACCGCACTCCAGTTCAAAGTCTTGTTCCACGAATACTTCTACTAATGAGTCCAAATCAAATGACAGCATTTCAAATTCAAATTAAAAAGGTTTATTATATCCCTTATGTAAATAGCAGTTTTACCCGACTGATGGAGGGTTATGTTTTTGTTGAAATATTGAACAGGTTATAATCAATAGCTGTTACGTGTATGCAGCCAGTCGGAAATTCTGGCCCGGCGTAGACATTTAGAGCTACATATTCGTTAATTAGATTTGCGGTCTACCTCTGAACGTCTTGTCCGGCGGCGATACAATATAGTCGTTTAATTCTCCCACGGGGTGGTTGGCTCTGGCTACTTCGTTTTTACAAATTACTTTGTAGAACCTTCTTAGTGCATATAATGTACGATCGGGGGCATCAAAAACATGATGACACGTTGGCGCATATGGAATTTCTGAGGTATTTAATCCACACTGGAAACATCGCGCGTCGACTGGCTTTGTGGTCGTCGATACAGTGGTAGTAGTCGGAGCAGGCGTAGTTTCAGCCCTACCACCTCTACTTGCAACTGTAGTCGCCGTTTCAGCCTTAGTAGTGACGGTAGGGTCCTGATATGGTATATTTGTTTCTGTAAGTTGTGTATCAAATGAAGATGTGTCATCTATACTTGTTTGTTTTTCACTACTTTCATTAACTGTAGAAATTGTGTCAGAAGTTTCAGAGGTTGTAGTGGTTTCTGCGTTTCCCATTGTTGCTAAATCTTCTTTGACTCCAAATACGTCGTTGTTTTCATCGGCGTCATCTTCTTCTTTATCGTCTTCCTCGTTGGCATTATCCCCGGAGCCCTCTGCGGTTGTATACGGGGTTACCTCCTGGTCTGCCTGCTCAGTCTCATCGCTCTCCTCTCTTTCCTCTTGTGGATTATCATTAGAATTATTTCGATCTTCTGCTTCGCTATGTGCTTCGGGAACAGGTTTGTATAAGGATGGAAAATAATTAGCAAATGATTTGGTCTGGAGTTTAGCAGTTGTAGTACGTTCTGTGCTAGAGAGAATCAATACTACCTTCGGCCAGGCTTCTTCGTCCTCATAGAAATGATGCCAATACTTTAATGTTGTCGTAACAGGTGTGATTTGTCGATGGTGATATCTGTATATTTTGTTGTTAACTGTAGGTCTATGTCTGGCTGCTAGGGACTTGCCTTTTTTTGATTTAACATTTTTCTTTTTGGTAGGAATCCATAAAGTTCTTGGTCCTGTAATAATAATATATATTAAGATTAGGTATTATTACTACTTTGGAAGTAGCGCATGTACCTATAACGATAAGTAATTGACATAATTATAAATTGAATAAATTTTTTTTTTATTTCTTAATTCCGGTGTTTTTTTCAATAACAGATTTTTTTTCCAGACCACTGCATGGTGGTCTGTTCGAGATTCGTTAAGTTTTCAACAATTTAATCGTAATGGCTTTTAGAAACATTCAATTCACATGCACAGAGCAACGCACACATTAGTGGATCTCAAACGTTTTCCGTGTGTGTAGTAAAATTTAAGAGTTTCAGTTTTATAAGTTCAGGACAAATAGGTACCTCCTCTATACGGTTCATAACGGAATACGTTATTGGGTAATATATATGATAATGTTGTTTCCGATAAATGCTCGACGGGGTTTTTAACACGGGATAGTAATGAACATTTTGTGTACGTAAAATAATTATTAAAACATAAAATAATAATAAAAGCAAAATAAAAATTATGTGTAAACATTATAAATATAAAAGTTGTAAAAAATATATAAAATGACACTGACAAATTTAGAGGAACGTAGAGTAAAAAAATATTTTTCTTACATACTGACCAGCAAAGAGGACATTTATCTTCATACGTAAGAGTTTTGTATTCACTGCAAACCTCAGTTCTCTTAGCAGAGTTTCAGGGTTATGTCACCGAATTAGAATCTAGCCAAATTGTGTTTCAAGTGGTTCCTTTTAAATATTTACAAATAGCACAAGACATTTGGTCTGTTGGTCTGACTGCGACACCGAAGATCGTAGTTGCGATTTCTACCCAAGACAAATATTTGTGTGATGAGCATTATTGACTCTGTGTCTGAAGTAATTTATCAAGAACAATCTGATGGTCGTGTGTGAGTTATCGCAAGATACAACATAATCCTCACAAATACTGAAAATAAAACTTCTATAACAATCTATAATAATATCTTCTTTAGCATTGCCTTAACTTATTGAAATTGCTGATATAACGCCGTTAGTACTTACGTATATACTTACAGATACCGGCACGGATCTTGAGCGCTCGGCGGAAGAGTGCGCTTTGCGCATCGTGCACTTATGACAAAAAGAAACGCACACCTGTTTATTATTTATTTTTTCCTAAGTTACCTTTCCTAAGTGATAAATGGAAATTGGGATGAAAATAGGTACTCAAAAATGTTTCTTCAAAGGACAATGGGCGGTTTCGTCCCAAGTGTTGTAACATTGTCCTACCTATATCATATGAAAGATCTCAATTAGTGTTATGTTTTTTTGTATGGGCGTAACTCTGTATCTTGTGCAGGGAACCTGTTATAGTGGTTTCATGTATTTAATAAAATATTAAATAAAACTTAATCAATTAGTATTTCAGTGACGAAAGGACTGAAACTATTTTTAAAATAGCGGCATGTATCGGGTAGAATTTATTACTCGTATGTTTTGATAAAAAATAGAGCAGAAACAGCGAGAAATGCAGTTGCCCATTACTATTGCTTATGTTTAACGGGAAAATAACAGTAGCTACTTGTGCTCACATAATGAGTATCATTTGGTACCTTGGCTGGGCTAGACACCAGTTAAGCATATTTATGTATTTGAAAATATATAAATAACAAAGAAAATAATACAATTATCAGAATTGTATTATTTCCTTCGTTATTTACATATTTTCAACTGTGCAGTTGTTAATAACGGCATAAAATAACTACTACTGCCTGTGATTACTGTACAATTGTTATAAATGTAATAATTATGTTTACATGTAACGCAAAGTGTAATAAAGTAAGATTGAAGCATTATTTAAAACAAAAACCTTTTTTTCACTTGAAGCCCAGTAACTTTTGACCTGCACTCAATTACAGTAAAACCTTAGCATATTGATCATAAAAGAGCTTAATTGCACATGTTTATACTAGTCGCAACTTGTTACAAGGGTTGGGACGCAACTCCTACAATAATGCCCATTGTCCTTTAAAATAAAGGTTAAATCATGTAGTTTGTCAAAAATAAAACTAATACGTAGCTACCTATGTACTTTTTTGTTAACATTTTTGACTTCGAATTTAATTTATTCATTAATGAAATGAAAATCTTTTTTTTTATAAACAAGAAAAATATATTTTAGGATATTAAAAATTATACGCTCCGTAGTCGGGTAGTGACGAAACGTTACGGTGATATGGGTGTAACACCTTTCATTAAATTGCTTTCCATAATTAAACTAATACTTCTTTAAATTAAATTGGCCGGAAGTGTACTCGTCGTCGTGAGGTAGGTGCAAGCGCAGCAAAGAACGAATCACGGGTGACAGCTATGACGCGATGCGCTGCGGGCCAATCACCGCCCTTTAGCCCACCCCGCGCCTCACGCGTACCTCAAAAGGGACCAAAAAATCACTTCTGCGCAGGTGAAGGTCAGCGCTCAAGATCCGTGCCTATGATTGTACTCTACTTATTACTTTCCTCTATGTAGGTACTTACATATTACTTTTCTCTATGGTTCAGTATGACAGTGTCAACCACAGAGTACATTTGTGGTGTCAACCATGGTGTCTTTAAGTTTGTAAAACATTTAATTTTTATAGATATATACATGTTCGATAGTATTTGAATAATATTTTATTCACACTAATAAAAAGTACTTGATGTGCCTTTCCGGCTAGCGAAGCTTAACAGTCAGCTCTGCATTGATGTATAATGCGAAACATATCAATTATAGTCGTGTTTTACTTAAGTTGTGTACGACGATCAATGTTAGGTTTTATGCCGCGTCTTAAAAACCCTTATGTGTATATGGCTACTACAGATGTAATTGTTCTACCGGAAGACTACGAGGAGGATATCACGAGAGTCACGACAACTACAGCCAGTGTCCCGGGTAGATATAAGGACACCGATGAATTATACTTAGAAGTGGATACCGAACCCTCCAACTGGATTGAGACTTCTTTTGCTAACACTGAGAATGACATGGAGTTTGAAAAACCCTTATTTGTTAAGAAGAGTACCAAAGACAGATTAAAAAATCATTCAAAAATTTCTGCTATTAGCCCAATCACTACTACGTCGTCAGAGACAGAAAGTAGCGAAGATATGTCAACACCAGAACAGTATATTATGAATGACGATTGGCCAGCGACACCTCCACATTACGCCCAAACCAGAAGTACTACAGAATTCTTGACTTCAAGATTGTTAGTTTCAGAATCCCGAAGAGACACAAGGACGTGGCGAAGTTACTTTCCTACGAAAGCGCCTAAAAGTCTTGTTCCTAAAAGTGAACCTGTTTATGAGGACCTGAAAGTTACTTGGAAAAATTACGTTCCGTGGAGACCAGATATTAATGATTATTCTTCAAATGAAGAAAGTTACAGAAGAACTTATTCTTCTGTAGTGCGATATAAGAAACCAGTTTATTCAGATGTTATGGAATTCAATCCTAATTTACATGCAAGTAAAACGCAAAATATTTATTCAACAATCGTAGCAGATAATAGAAAAACATATCCTCCTGATATGCCAGATTATAAGCAAACAGATTCATCAGAATTAATAGATTTCAACTATATAAATGAAAATAAACCCGCAGATGTATATCCTACAGTTGTTGCAGACTACAGAAGAACGTATCCTCCCGAAGTCCAACATTATACATCCTTAGAGAGCCACGAACCTTTTAAAATTAACCTGTACTCACCTGAAGGCACGCAGGATATGGAGAACAATACGATGATCGATACAAGCACCTTCCCTCCGGATCCTTCAATAAATCGTGAATATTTACTGAGAAAAAAACCACCACCATCCTTTTATAAACCAGGAAATAAAACAAACGTTTGTTACCAATGTGCGCACAGTAGAGAATGTTACAGGACTTTTGATCAGGAAAATATGGTAGACAGACATAAAATGTACCGTTATAAAAAACATTGCGAAGGTTCTACATTTATAGGTGGTTGTTATAAAAGGTACGTTGACGTCGAGGATTATTTAAGTGAGAGAGGATGTAGACGTATTCCCCCGGAGAAATGGTCGACTTTTGCCTCGGTTAGACTTGCAAGATTAGAATATTTACTAAGTGGAATAACAGAAGGATGTATTGCAAGTCCGGTCGCAGCTCTCACGCCTTTTAGCAGGGCCGTTTCACTTCACGTGCGTTATCATGTATGTGTTTGTGTTACTAGATTGTGCAATAGCGCATCAAGGTTAACAGGGATATTTTCTAGCTCTTTATTTTATGTTTTATATTTTGTATGTTTTTTATATTTTAATAGGTAATAAATATTTGTAAATTATGTTTGATCATAGTTTATTATAGATAAAGATTGTTCTTGATCCTCCTTTCAGACCACCCCGTGGGATTTGTGGGACCCATTTGGGTCCTTGGGTAAGGATGGTCCGTATGGGACACCCTAGCAGCTCCCGGCTGTGAAGTCAGCCTATGAACTACTTTTCATCACAAGAGTTTTAGAGTCAAGAATTAACCTACAAATAAATTTGCGGGAAGAGAAAATAATTGTTATAAGAAGGTCATCCAAAATATCAACAAATAAACAAAAAAGTATTTATTTGCAGAATTCAAAGTTATATGATGAAATAAATTACAACGAGTATTGATATTTGTGACCTTCGTCTTGTTTCTTCTCTTGAGGCGGTTTTTGGTCGCCTATGCTTTCCACGCTACTCTGGCGGCGCAAAGACTTAAGATCTGGAGTTTTCCTAGACTTTCCTTCTATCTTTTCTTTTGGATTGATATCTTTATTATTTTCTTTTTTCGATAAGACTTCTTCATCACTTTCTGTAGTACTTATAGTTATAACTGGTATGACTGACCCAACCGAGTCAGACTGTTTAGACTGGGTACTGGATTGTGATGTTTGCTTTTCATTCAGTTTTTTTCTTTCATTGTTTTCTTTTGATGCTTTAATAGCAGATTTCTGTTTAGACAAATCTTGCAATTGTTTTTCAATAACAGCTTTTTTTTCTGTGCGGTCATCAACCTTCTCAAGTTTAACTTTGAGTCCTTTGTATATTTCATTGATATTGTGTCGCTTAATGTTGTCGGTTTTGAACTCGACACTATTTTGTTTTTTGGGTTTTGGTTTGATAATTGTGATATCCTTCATTTTTAACACTTCTGTAGGAAGTATTTCGTGAAAATCTGTGTCAGTTTCGTCGTCCACATTATTTTGAAATGGAGAGGGACATTCAACTTCGGAAACTGCTTCCACGTCAGACTTCTTATCCAGAGCCATACCGACTATTTTTGCGAAAATTCCACCTATAAGTAACACAACCACGATGAATAATTTATATCATACTTTGCTATATACATAATCAACATTTAAACATGATGTTTGGTTAAGTGCAATTATTTGGTAAGCTAAACTTGTACTTCAAATATTTTATTTAAAATCCTAATTAATTATTTACAAGATTACCTTTTTTCTTAGCAAGCTTTATTGGTTCATTCATTTCCTCAGTTAAGGTCTTCCGGTCATCAGAGTCAATTGACTTGCTCATGGGCAGCGACGGTAAGGCTTTCTTCCACCTCGCAAAGGGAGTGTTATCCATGGCTGATGAGCCAGCCCTTCTTCTAGTATCAGCTAGCTGAAACATTTTCCTGCGTTCTTCTGTCCGTTCCCGTCGTAATTGTATCTATAAAATAACAATGAATTCTGGTAACAATAAAAAAAAAAAAAAACATTCGATAAATGAACAGAAAAGTACCTTCAAATCATTATTAGCTTCTCGCAGGGAGTTCGTTAGTGATGTTAAATAATAAATAATAAGGATAAGTAAAACCAACAAGGGTATTACGATTGCTGGCGAGGAAATATATTCTAAGGCGAAGTTAAGACTACTTGGCAATAATTTGTGGATATTAATGGTTAGTATGTAATAGATCTTATCGTATTCAGAAAATGGTCCACAATGCCAAGAGGGCTTGACCCACACGATAGTGTAACCAACTGGCAGGACACAGAGGAACAGCATGGTAAGCAACAAGGCGAGGTAGAAATTATTGCTTTTGGAGACTCTAAAGACAACCTCATGGGGCACGTTGCACGTCATGACTGCCCATGATCGCAAGTACATCATTATCATCAGCTTGACCACGTTTAAAACAACGAGACCTGGTGAAAAAAACATCCCCATCCAAACCATTCCTTGGTTATTAATGAGATGCAGGATGTTTTCCGCTATCTTAAAATCTCCGTATTCAGGAAACTTTTTTTCAAGGTCCCAGCACCAGCAGCGATTCATGTATCTAACGAAGAGAGCTCGGAAAAAGTCCATAAACAAAGTACCGAGAAGCACAAACACCTGAAAAAGAATAAGTCCGGTTTACAACAAAATAATAAAAATATAAATCTGTCAATACTGTTGTTTGGATGCAAAGATTAGTATTTAAAACATGTTTTAGTCCAGTAACATAACATAACATATCATCACCCCCGTATCCCCGAAGAGTTAGGCAGAGGTGTACCAATGTACATCCACATTTCGCGCATATGTTTTTTTAGGTCCCGAGCCTATTGCCAATAACCGGGCACAAATCCAAACTCCGACCTGCTACTGAGAATTTCATAGAAAATCCCAATAACACCTTAGTCGACTTGGGAATCGAACCCAAGACCTCTAGCGTAGCAGTCGCGCTTAGCGCCACTAGGACAACGAGGCAGTTTTAGTCCAGTAGTACTAGTATTATTATGTAAAAACATACCAAGTCCATCATGGTTAATTTCACCAACTCTTGTCCGAACATTGTTTCCCAACATAACTTAAGTAACTTTTTCTTTGTGGGAACTGACAAATTATACATTTTTCTGTTGGTCTTATCTACAAACACCAAATCTATCGCCGTAGCATTCGTGCCGTTTTTTGTGTCTACACCCGCATTTGCATTAGAAGGACAATTCTTTACATAACAGGTTCTTTTAACAATAGTGCAATTTGACATGAAGAACACCTGCTTGACATTTGTGCCATTGCAACTGACCGTGCAGTTAAAGGTGAAGTCAAAACAGAAAACGGCTTTAGTAACTAGCTTAGTTTGAAATTTATTCTTTACTGTAGGTTCCGTAGAGAATTCAGTGGCTCTATCATAATTAATTTCGTTTAAATTGGTTTGTGTTACGTATTGTGGCCGTGAATAAGAACCAGACGTTTCTACTAGAGCATCATCTGTATTGTACTTCAATTTGTTTTTAGTTATTCTAGGAACAGTACTTGTGTACATAGTTTTAGTTGTGTCACTAGTTACATCACTTGAAGTTGAGTTCCTTAATAAGTCAGTAGTTGTATCAAAATCTCTTGTTGAACCATTGAAATCACTTGCAAAAGTAGTCATAAATTCGGTGGTTTCTTCAAAATCGGTTGTTTCATATGCCATGTCGTAAACTGATGGGGACAGAGATAAATCTGTTGTGGTATCCAAGTCAGTTGATACATCTGTAAAGTCGATACGAGTTGGGTCTGTTACGTCTAAATCAGTTGTAGAGTCGAATTCCGTGACTAAAGTTTGCAATGATGTATGACTAAACGTCGTGTCCGCATCAGTAGTGGTGTCTGTATCGCTACTGAACACTGACAGTAGTGGCGATTCTGTACTAACATTTATTGTTGAATCTTCAGTATTAAAAATGTAGTCAGTAGCTTCCAAACCAATAGAACTGAAATCAGTTATTGTTGTTGAGTAATCACTATTTGAATAGTCAAACGTTGTATCTGTATTGGCATTATTTGTTGTGGACTCTGTATCGTAAAATGTATAGTCGTAATCATCAGAATCCGAAGCCGTATTTCTATAATCTTGCACATCAACGGGTTGCAGAATACGGATATTTCTTAGTCTTTCTAATTCTCTTAACCCCAACATAATACTATTTAAAGTTGTTGTTTCAACCGTTTGTAAGTTATTCGCATCGAGTACGTCATCACGAGGACGCCTCAAAAGTATTTTTGGGGTAATTTTTTTAGCTTTCGGTGAAAAAGGGGATGTCGATGCTACTTTTATTAAAATTCCATCTTCTAGTCTCATAGGCAACGTGACTTGTATGTCACAAGGTCCACAAGACACCTCCTGTTCAATGCAAGATTTTGGAAGACTTGATGCAAAAGTTTCATTTAACCTTAATGTTTCGTTTGCTATTAGTGTCGCATTGAGACTTAATGTCGGCTTGAGAGAATCCAACTCTCTGCTCATACCCTCAATTTTGCTGAATAAAGCGAAAATGAGAGAGTAAAGATTGAGCAAGTTCAAGAGCATGATCCTGAAACATAAACAAAAATTAATATCCATTTATAAATATCACGTAATATTTGGCTTCTTGTAAGTCTATCCTGTGGATATTTTTAAGAGAGCTAGTGAAAATATTGCAAAAAAAAATAATATTTTAAGAACTTTACCGAGCTAATTGTAATCGGAGTTGTTTTCTTGGATGATAATGTTCCAAGAAACCGAGCAGCTCGAAGAACACGGGAAAGGTAATCGAGATAACGGTGACAACTATAGTTGTCTCGTTCTCTCGCCACCAACTCCTTACTTTGAGATTGTCATCAGAGCGAGACACCACTGTTACTACCGCATACGCTGACACAGCTAACAAAATTACCACGCAGATATTGACGAGCGCTCGGAGCGATATAATGCGCCAACTGAAAAAGAATATCAAATTATATTAAAATAGAATAATAAAACTAAATTGAGTTGTCCAAATCCTGTTAACTATTGAAGTTATAATAAGTAGTCTTAAAATTTGTGAGTCCATACTTCCTCAAGTCCTTCTTCTTCTCGGCCTCCTCAAGCAGCGCCTCCTTGAAGCCGAGGATGACGGAGGCGATGCGGTTGTGCGCTGTCTCCGTGTTGCCGATCATGAAGTCCCATCCGGTGAACAGCTTCCAAGAAAATATGCACTCGTCTTCCTTTTCCGACAGTTTTGACATTCTCGAGTTTTCCGCCATTCTATTACAAAAAATATTTGATGTAAATAATATACCTACTAATATGAAGTTTCTAATTCATTCAATCACATATCTTTTAAGAACACGTTAAATTGCCTTGTGGTTAAAAGTATAAAATAATGTGAGTATTTGCACTGTGCAGTCAAATCCTGAGTACTACTGTTTGTTATCTTAGCTGTATGTGAAAATAAATAAATAATACAAATAATTCACATAAAACTTCAGTTATTTTTGTCATACCTTACAAAATCCACACAAACTAGAGTCATAAAATCCAAATATAACTTACTTCCTCAAAATGGCGACGAAGCTATAAATATAGACTGCAAGTCCAGTGAGGAAGTAGGCGAGGGGCATCCTGTACTGCGCTCGCTCCACGTTGCTGTAGTACCCGTAGAATATGGGCGAGCATTTGAGCACCCCCTCGAACTCCCACAGGGTCAGCAAGTTCGATGCGTTGCGCTTTTCCTCGTCCATTATGATTTTTCTCTCACCATCTTGATCAGGATGGGCTGTTAGGTACTGCAATCGGGTGGCACGTAAGGTTTCTTGTTTATTAAGAGTTAATTACTGAGGTTTACTTGAGAGTTTATCATTAATGAAACTAAATGCCGTAAACAATCATTAAAATTTCTGTTTGCAGTTTGCAGTATTCGGATTTTATACATCCACGTAGTGAATAAAGTGTCATCACAACATCAGGTGGTTTCAAAATTTGAAAAACTTCTAAAATTCGTTGATACGTTAAAGTGGGATTTAAAATATTATATCTAAACCTTGTAAGGGTATAAACGAGCAGCCTACCTCAGGAACGATGACGAACACGAGTAGGATGAAGCCGATGACGAGGTTGACCCAGAACAGCCAGCGCAGGAAGGTGAAGTACGAGGCCACGACGGAGCCGAAGTGCGACTCGATCTCCTTGATGCGCAGCTCCCACGGGATCAGCAGGTTCGACGTGTTCGCCGCCTCGCGCTTCATTTGTTGCCAGTACTAAGCGTAGGAAACACACGATTACTTAGAATTGAAGATCTTAAAGAGGGTACTGGTCATATATTTAAAAAACAATATCCACAAATGGATATCCAAAACATTTTTAAAGAACATGACAGCAAGTTCTTTTTATAGAGATATTGTTGATGCTTAGTAGATGTTGTTGATGTTTAATGTAAGCTCTTTAGGAACTCCTAAAGTGATGGAATTTGGCATATTTTAGTGAAGATACTCACAGAGTTGATCAAGATGTTGAACCTGGCGTAGATGTCTCTGGTGCTCTTGGACTGCGCCAATCTTTCTTGAAGCTGGCCTTCGTGACGCTTGATGTACGCTTTAGCCTGTTGACCAAACGTCCTCGTCAAAAATAGTCATATACATTATGTTGCGTTTAAAAACTTAGAAGGTAAGAATGCACAAAAAATGCATGCCATAACACTCCTTAAATTCCTAATAATTACGTTGCAAAGTTCATTACCTGATAAACAATCTTGAGTTTCCTTCTCATCCCGAGCGGCTGTTGCTTCACCGAGCCCAGCACCTCCTTGTGCAGGTGAATGTTCTCGAAAATCTGCTCCTGCGTCACTACCGCCGACTGGCCGTCCTCCATCGATATCGCTGTGCTGTTCACACACACAAAGGATCCGTATAATATTATATATAATATAAGTATAATAACCACAAGTAACTAGCTTGCACAGGACCGTAGAAAATGGCCCGAAAAAGGGCAGGGGTATACCCAGCAGTGGGAGGACAAGGGCTGTGGATGATGATGATGAAGCAGCTGCCGGTCATCTACTTACTCGCCAGAGCTAGTAGTGAATACAGAAGATCGTCTCCTCGGTCTATTCTCGTCTGCGAGGAAGGGCGAGGAGGGGCGCCGGGCGCGGCCCTTGCGGGATCTCCGCACGCTGGCTCGGCGCTGGCGCAGCACGGCGCTCAGGCTCGCCGAGTAGTCCTCGTCTTCAGACCCGTCTGGATAACGTAATAATAAAGCTTGTTTCTTGCATTACGTATACTTGAATGATTCGTAACATCCGAAGGGAATGAGGACGATTCACAACAATAGATGAACTCATGTTCTGATCAAAATATTCTACTGAATTTGCTGAGTATTATTAGAATGGGCACTTACAGATATCCTGTACATAAACTTAGAGCTTCCACATTGCATTCAACTTGCTACAAAGTTTATATATAAACAACTCCAACAAATTATATGGTTAAAATCATAGAGAAATATAATCATATAATCCATATAATCAGTAGGGGTTACAATGTGTGCATGTCATGTAATGTAAATCATAGAGAAATATAATTTATATTTCTCTATGAATATAATAAGTAGGGTAATGGGTAATGTAAATATTGACGTCGAATGTGAGCTCGAGCATAGAGAAATATATTAAGTAGGGAAAGCTCGAGCGTCGAGCTTATAAATAGAACTTTCCTACCCTACATATTATAAAAAAAGTACTCTGTGCTACCCATGTGCTACCCAAGGAACTTATATACTAACATAAGTTCCTTGGTGCTACCCTACTTATTATATTTCTCTATGCTTTCCTTTTTTAATTACCAAGTATTTAAAGGTAAGATAAATATTTTATTGTTTATACATGGTATTTGTAATTTTGAACAATAAATTAAAAATACCACTTTGTTTTATAACATCTTCTTAAGGATTGAACGCCAATATTTCCTTGAGGCGAGGATCCGGTTTTTATTTTATATCAATTATCTTTCCTCGTAAACATATTTCTTTTTCAAAAAAGCTCGTTTCTCAAAAAGGTTCTATACAAATTACGTCAGAACTTGTAATGGCTACAAAAAGGATGCGTACCACGAGCCTCATTTTAATATAAATATTATGTTGAACAAAATAAGAAAAAAAAATGAATTAGGATGGCTTTACTTAATATTTTTACAGCGCTAAGGTACAAACATTTTGGAACCTATTAATTGTTGAAGAATTACCTTCGCATAGCAATATTAAAACACCAAGAATAAGCACTTCAGGTTGCTTACATTCTGTAAGCTAATCATTACAATATTCCTTATAAGCCTCTTCATACCGTATTCATCCAAAACTTAAATCTAACAAGGGCCCGTCGCCGTCGCTTTGCATTTTAAAATTATTCGCTAGCGGCACAAATCAAAAATAAAGTACGACGTAAAGTGATCTAAAGGACATTGAACACAAGCGTAACAAGCGACGAAAATGTGGAGGTACCTGCAGCGGTGGGTGAGAACTTGACTTCATTGCTGGCGGGCGTCTCGGAGGGCAGGTGGAAGAGGTTGGCGCCCGAGGACGACATGCTGCCCGGCTCCGCCCACGTCACCGACAGCCGGTCCACCGACGGCTGCGGGGACCCTGGCGGCTGGTCGCACGACCCCTACAAGATCACATGCCTTCATCATCATGCAGCCAATTATAGTCCACTGCTGGACATTGGCCTCTCCCAATTTCCGCCACAACATTACATGCCAGATACAGAGATTCAATGTCCTAGTATTTTAAGTAAAAGACTCAGTTCTAGTAAATGCATATATGACCGAAACCCGAACTAACCGAACCCACTGAACCGATACACTATGGGATAGCGTCGTTTCAGTGCAAAGTTCTATCTTTTATTATCAAGTATGAACTGACTTTGCTACACCTTAATCGGATGTCCAGAAACGGTTCTAATTTAGATTACCTACAAGATTTCATTGTTAAAAATATATCCAATTTACTCCTACAGTTGAATAAGCAAACTGGGAACAGCCTAATAGATTCGTCGATAATTTTCTTGCCGACACGACACGACATAACATGTGCTTGATATTTCGCCGTTTACATGGGACACGGCAAGTACCTACGCACGCAAGAGACGGGGACGACATTCAATATTCTTAATTTTTACAAAGTCTGATCAACATTTAATACGACCACCGATCACTGATGGTCTCTCACACAACATTATAGGTACAACAGACTGTAGAAGTTTGTGTTGACCTTGTGGTCTGTCCTTCTTTTCGGGGTGTCGATCAAAGGTTGTGGGATCAACATAGTGGTTTAATTATTTGAATGTGCTGAACTGGTGGGCAAGTTTTTCTGTCGCACTTTCCTGCAATTAGGTCGGTTATCTGAATCTGAATCGCTGGCAAATGCCTGTATTTATCGTTGGGTTCGTAAGCTTTTAGGTGTTTACTTCTCCGTAGGATAATTGGGGCAAGTTTTATCAACTACTTATATTGGCCTATTTTCATCATACGGTTAGCGATCGAGATCCATTAAGTTCCAATCGAAAGTTTCACATAATGATTTATTAACAGCTTATCCCCAAATATCCTATTTAATAAAGCAAGGCTGGAATTGGGATAGAACCTTGCTTGTGCACATATGTAAGAGTCGCTTAATGCAAACCATTTCAAGGGTAATCGCGATATTAATCAGGTCAAATTAAAAAGGATACACTTGCAGCTAAGTAATTATCAAAACAGTACCTTTTAGTAGATTGTGAAAACAACAGTAGTTTACTCACTGGTGTTTTCACAATTAACTTTTCATTACTTAGCAATGAAAATAATTTACACTTAAGTTCATGACAGATTTTAATTACAAGTTGAATTTCATTTACCGCGTTTTAACTTAATTGTTGGTGTTATCGCTTTTTTCCCTTTCAACTGTAAGTAACTTTTTGTGATGACTATGTTTTTATAACTTTATAACTTTAGAATATTGAAGGTAGCCTAGTTAGTTTATGGAGTAAAATTATTAAGCGAAATTGTTAATTACACGTTAAATAATTAAAGTCTCCAAACTGTACACTGAATGGCAAAAGTATTATTACCGTTCACGAAAATTCGATTTTTGAAAACGTGGAACTGTCACAGATGTATTATTTGGACCAATAGGAGAGCGGTACTGCGGCGCCTTGGGGAAGACTGACGCAGGGCTCGCCGCTCACGGGGCCATCGGGCCATCAATAAGAGTATTTATGTTAATTAGCATTATTGGAAGCTCCCTGTGGTAGGCGGCGCTTCTTCGAGAGAGCGATACGATGGTGTGTTGTTGTCTGTTGTTTTATTTAGAACTGTCGGCATTCACAGTACTGTCTTGTTCTGTTTGGTCAGTATAGTTTGGATGTAGTACCTATTTGGTTCTAAAGTTCCTTTCTGATCTTCTGACCTAATTTAGTAAGAACGGATTTTATTGAAGAGAGAGCTTTTTATTGCACTATTTTTTTTTCATCTTTTCTTGTGATACAGGGTTTGATGAAGATTTTCTACATTATTTCTAGTCTGTAATGAAACTTAATTATTTTTTTGTAAGACTTACATAACAATTAATTAAATAAATTGTACCTAAAAATCGAATATCCCTGAACTAAAATTAAATAAATTATATTTTCTGAATGTAATGTCCGTCGCATTGTGCGTTGAGCTGAGCGATGGTAAATTAATATAGACTGTGGCTCGTTATGGTAAGGTGCGGTGAGAAATAAGCTACTTATGTACAGTCGTAAACTAAACGCATTACGCATTACACAGGGATCATACTTCTTCTGCTGTCAAGTATGATTGAAAGATCAGCAGTATTTTTATGTTATGTTTCATTATTTATCTCCGACACAAAAAGTGGAAGCTGTAATGTTGATATGTCAGTCAGTCTGTTTTTTGTGTGTGTTTTCCGTGGGCATTGTTGCTTTAAATACATAGACCGATTATGTTGCGATTTCTTTATGTTTGAAAGCTAATGTGGTCGAAATGGTTCAGTTTAGATGTTAAAAGTTGTCAGCCTTTGACTTAAATCAGACCAGGATTATTAACATTTTTAATTTAATGTTATTTGTTCAATAGTAATGGTTAATGTCCTGTAGCAGTGTTCCAATTTTAATGGGTATGACTTTTCCGACTATCCGACAAAGTTGACATTGGGATTAACAGTTAGTAGTTTTAATTAGTCTCACATTGTTGGGATTTAGTAACAAACCTAATATAAAGTGTACGCACATAAAAACACTTTTTCCTACGAATGTCCTCGATGATAAAGTTGTGCCAAACACGCACAAGGCACATTCCGGCGCCGAGAACGCAAAATGATGGAACTGTCTCAAAGAACATCAAAAACCTGTCGATAGCGATTTACATATTATATGGCCGCACAAGTACTAGGACACTACTGAATGCTACTCACTTGTATTAGTTTTGTTTATTGCTACACACTTAAATATTCATTTTGATGAAGATATATAACTATATATAACTTTATAAATATATATATAACTGCTAATATATATAACTGCCTCGTTGTCCTAGTGGCGCTAAGTGCGACTGCTACGCTAGAGGTTTTGGGTTCGATTCCCAAGTCGACCAAGGTGTTATTGGGTTTTTCTATGAAATTCTCAGTAGCAGGTCGGAGTTTGGATTTGTGCCCGGTTAGTGGCAATAGGCTCGCCCCCTATTACATGGGACCTAAACATATCGGCGAACTGTGGGTGTACATTGGTACACCTCTGCCTACCCCTTCGGGGATACAGGCGTGATGATATGTTATGTTATGTTATGAAGATATATGGAGTTTCAGGCTGGGATCCCGCATCTAGAGTCATTCAACGTTTTAAAATAGCTTTTAAACGCTAACTTAAACCTAAAATATATGACCTTGTAGTTCTTGGGTAACTCCTGAAAATCGTGGTGTTTTGTGAGTGAATCATTAAATTAACTATAAGTTTAGTTAACTTTTGATATGATGATTGCTATTCACCTGGTTCTTGCTAATTGACCAGTCATTTTGATTTTACATATATTCGCATCGTACTGTATTATAAAAGTGCAAGCGCAGCCGAGTTGTATATAAATACGCAAACAATCACTGAAACCGACATGCAGTGGGTTCGTTACCATTCAAATAAGACATTTGTATTATCCACAAGTGTTAAGTGTGTGCGCATTCCTATATCTCGTGTCGTTTAAGGATGTTTGTACCAAAATGTGTATATTTTGAAGTTATTTCATCAGTGTAACAGATTATCGATGCAAAACAATCCACGCCCGATCGCGGGAGCTGTGATGACGTGACCGGCGGCCGTCCATCCTCCGTGCCAATGAGTGTCGGCCGCGCTGATTAGCTTCACTCTCTAGGGCTGCCGCATCATAATACGTATGTAATATAAAATATGTATAATGCACGGCTGTGATGTTCTTAATTTTATTACTATTAAAATAAACGTATGGCAGTAGTAGATGTATTAGTAATGAGACTGTTGATTGGTGCTTCAGAACCTAAAAACACTTAAACACTAGTGTGGTGCACTCCAGGTTCAGGGGTCAGGGAATTCTGTTATCAAATGTAAAACTTTGTGTCAATAAGTTTGTATTTGTGTTTGAATGGTCGAGCTTGATTAAAGTTTTGAATAGACAACTGTTCTATCCTAGCCCATGAACTTACACGATATAAATAAATATGAAGTCTTAGATCTATCTGGGCATCTTTCCCACAGGAGTTCCTAAAGAACTGGAATGAGTGTCCGCAAAACCTTTCAAGATACTATCCTACTTATGATTTACTATTACATTTTGAATTTTTAAAGGACTTGTTTTATTTCTTTCTCCGTCAACCCTGGTCGCTCATTCCATTACCCCCGCTGTTGCGGCACCCATCATTTATATCACTCCGAATAATAATTAAGAAGTGATTTTGTACCGAAGATAGCGCCAATCGATATACTACTACTTTGTGGAAGCTTTTCTGATACATTCATGCTTATTTCAGTGATTTATGGAATCGTATCAATCCAATAGTGCGTTGGACACGCGAAAGTCTCTAATAATTATATCTTTTTTAGAACCGGGAATTGCCTTTAGGCAAAACATTTATAAAATTCGCAATCTTACGGTATATTAAAATTTGGTGCAAAAACGATTCGATTTTTTTTTATTTCATTATTAAATTTATAGGCATAGCTGAGAATATTTAGTGTCAACGAAAAAAGAAACTTCATATATGTACTCGTATATAGGTAATATATTTAAATACTAGCATTTTAATATTTTTATTAATATATTGTCTAAGCAGATTTTTAACATTTCAAACATAACTGAATATAGCTGTAATATTCAAAAGCCGAACCTATATTAAAATCCGGTTTAGATTATACGTTTGCAGAACTAAAAATAAACTAGGTACTGTACGATTTCATCATCAAACTATTATCAGTACTACATTGAACCAACTTATTCAAAAGTCCACTCGCTATACCTAACATGAACATGAAACACAGAACACCACTTTTAACCGACTGCGCAGAGTATTACATTTCGTTAATTGAGTGTGTTTGAGGGCGCGGGAGTGCCCTGATTGTCTGTAATTACTCTTTGTGTACATTCCCCAGTAATGGCCAGTGTTAAATAAACTGACGTCAAAATTGGGGACTTTTAAAACATACACGGTTTCAACAACAAAAATATAGCTAAAATATATCGATCGCCACTAAGTAGGTATACTTTTTTTCAGGTAACGTCGTTTTTAACACCGACAGAAAAATAAGTATTATAAGTTTGACGAGGTCTGTGTGCCTATCTGTGGCATCGTAGCTTCTAAACGAATGGATTGATTATGTGAAGAATTATTTCTTCGTCTTATTAACCTGGGAGGCAGTTTTTTTTGCGAGAAAATTCCACCTGCAACTATCCAATGTCAAGATTTTAACGTTATGGTCTCTCCTTTTTTTTCATTTCCTCCCTTTTCCATTTTTTTGCGAAAAAAATCGAATATGGAGGAATTGTTAAGAAAACTCTGTCCGATCCCAAAGGTTGATATAGGATTCATAATCAGATGACCAAATAAATATGAAACTTGAATATTCATGACGGTAACGATAATATATAAACAATTTTGGCGATTTTTTTCTGGCAATATTGGCAAAAGTTATTATAAAAAATACATCATTTTTTGTCGGTGATATTGGCGGCTTTTTGTTTGATTTTATTTACATGAATAGCATAGCATCATATATCGATACCTAACAATGCTTTCACGGATTTAATTGGGTTTTCTTAAAACCATATTATTATGTACATTACACATACCTATGTATATTTATCATCTCATGATTTTTTTATCCATTAAAAATAACGATAAAATTTTCCACTGTCTAGTCTGTAACGGGTTCTGAACATATTAGGTGACTCGAGCTTAATGTAAAGTTGTACGTAGGATTGTTAAAGGACCCATCTGTGAAAGTATCAAATTACAGTGCTATCTAAATTATTTCTACTGAGTTTTTATAAAGTACCTGGCTTGTTAAGTACCTTAAGGCTCCCAAACATAACACCGAATGTGTGTTCCATTGTAAACCTTTTATTTCATTCTCGTAATTCCTAAAAAACAAACCGACTTCAAAATAAGTCTTGTATGGTTTGCTTATGGACCAAATTAAAATGGGACCACACTGGAACCATCAGCTTTCAAATAAAAAATATTCATCAAAATTGGTTCACCCAGTACAATTTCTTTGGTAATAAACATAAAAAAATACGTTTTAATTGATTACCTACTCCTTTTTTGAAGTAGGTATATTGTCCTCACCTGCGGAGTGAGCTCCGACCGAGGGCTGTCGATCACCACTCGCAGTCGAGGGTCCACCTTCAGAATGCCGCGCTCTCTTCCCTGGAAACAAATAGAACAACTGTCGGACAATTCATCATACATATTTATTAACATAAAAATTGAGTCTCAAATCGTTGGAACGTTTATTAAAAAAGATAGTGTTATTATAACATGAACTCAAGACTTTAACCTTCAAATATGTAGATTCTGAAGTAAGTAACAAACCAGCCAAGGAATACATTTTATTACTATTAAGAGTATGGAGAATTTGTGAAGTTAGGGTCGTAGAAGCTTGGCTCTACATGAGATCTGATACCTTTTTCACAGGGCGAACCTTATGTGGTCGTCTTGGCAACATTTTACATGAAATGTTTGGTGGGATCCTTATTAATGTTACCAGTCGCTTCTGATAAAGGTTTTAGTAAGAGGAATTCGAAAATTGAAGATACCCATTCGCAAGCCAAACCATTACACTTAAAATAATTTTAGCAAAAAGCACCGAAAATCAGAAATCTAATAATAAAAATAACGATGTTATAATAATTGTTTGCTGATGTGACCGTTAATAATTTAAATGACAAATGTCTTTGCATATGTAATTAAGATTATATTTTCGATAATTCCGTCAAAGAAACCTTGAGTTTCACAAACAATCTAAAACGTTTGATAACATAAGCCAGCTAATGAAAAACATCTGTTGCACATGGTACACCAAAAAACTTACTGAACATTAACGGTTATGGTAAAGGAATTCTTCCACAATATGAAATAGTACACAACTCAATAAAGACAATGATACTCGTAGTTGACTGTCACTGTCTGTACTGACTTAATAGTTCCTTGTGAACATCAGTATCAACAAGTGAGTTTTAAAACATGAAAAAGAAAAAAACCCACCGCAATAGACATTCTAGGGTTAAAAGACATGCATACATTAACTTTAGAAGCAACAAAGAGAAAAACAAAACAAGATCTCAAAAACTCCTCTACAAAATTAAATTATAAACGTATGCAAGCAAACAATCTATTCTAAATGGTTTGAATACAACGATCATACATCATTACCGCGAAGATATCAATCATCTTTATAGATATTAAATAGTGGGTACCTTCGAGTCCATCGCGGGTCGTCGTGTTGGCTTGCCTTGGAACAACTGTTGTGCCGGTCGCCAACACGGGCTGAAGTAAAAGGGTACACGCCATTAAACCGATGAAACAGCATATCGCAGATATTTGATGATTTAGAACAGCATGAATAAGTTTAAACACTATCAGGCAAAAAAAAAACTAAAGAAACCAAAATGATCACTTAATCCATTTTGAGTGTGTTGTCTTTAAGTGTAGGTTTAAAAAAAGCAATGTTTCTTTTGGATGTTGAACGTCTCTTAATTTCTGGACTGGTTATCTTCCTAACAATTCCAAGAAAATTATTTTTTAAAATATCATTCAATAGCTGTCCAAAAGAAATTCCAATGAAATAGAGCTTTTTCACTCAATTTTACGATAATGTTTTCCAATTTTCCTTCACTACAGTCTGTCTCACTTGCAAACGTAATTTAATGTTTGTAATAATTTTAAGGAGATCGGTTAAGCTTCAACCAAAGATGAACTAAATCGCTTGTAGTTATGGACCACAACGAAAAGTACTCACCTAGATGAATAAGTTTAGTCATGATTATAAAAGTCTTATGCACTCAGTAATTGCTTATTCACATTTTGTTTAGTCTGTTATTACTCTGTACGAACACACGGGCCCACAGTCGCAAAATAAACAACGTTATGACAATGTCGGCTACACTTCAAATCGTTAAGTTAATTAATATGTATCATGGGTATACTTCTGAAGGTAAATGCTAATTTGGTTTACAACAATAACTATTTTCGGTGGTTTTGTTAGGTGTAATTATGTCATGGGTCGATGTCCTTAGGTATATGAGTTCCGTCGTATTCGACGTCGATGGTGGATTTGATTGATTATAAAAGATACCTGTATAAAATAAATTGTTTGAACAAATTTGTTGGCCGCTTCACAAAAATTTATATAATTTTCTATCTGCTATCATCTCAAATGTAACCAAGAACTTATATTAATCACAGTTCTTTTTAATAACCTATACATTTTCAAAAATTCGTGGGATATGACATGTTGCAGTTAGTTGCCCGTAATTAGTGGAAAACTGCGCAAGGTGGGTTGTTAAAAGGGGTGAGACGAGAAAGTCAACCATCCACTGAAATGAAATGCATCGACCAACCGAACAGCGGCAATATTCCATTGAGTTACGAACTACGAGTATATTTTTCAAACTATAAATGAATATAAGCAAATTCATAAATCTATTATGTTAATCCTGCATTTAACTTCTATAAGTATATAGGTCGTTCAAAACACTCCTTGTTGCTTTGGGACATCAAACTTACATTCCTTACTTTTGAAGTAATAGATCGTTTTCAAGCTTTTTACTTGGTTTTCATCCCCTGACTCTTAGCTATTAGAAAAAATAGAAAGCTGGCGAGCAAACCACCTTAATGGATGGGTGGCTACCCACTCCGTCATGTAGCTAGTCGTCACTTGTCAGTACGTCATAACACTTGTGAAGACACCGCTCCGGCCGGCGCTCGCCGCGTGTTGTTACAGTCGTTCACCCCTCTTTCTTTAATGGCTAACCACTATGCTACTGATTGCTTATTATATTATTTTAGTACTATAACATACGTTTATGTATACATCTGTATCTGTAATATACTCGACGATGATTGTATTAGGTATTAATTTCAGAAAATTATTCAAAATAATCTAATTAACTGTTTGATGATAAAACAGGTTTTGATGTAATATATGGATGATTTTGTTGTTCTTAGGCCATTCAGAAGAACAAGGCAATGTAGATTACATAGATTTAAACAGCAAATAAGTACCCTATACCAACCCTCCTGCCTAATAAAATATGACTTGCTAAGGAAAAAAATCCACTGTGAAATATAATAGAGCTCTATTATATTTCACAGTGGAATTTTTTTATTATGTTTTGATAAGACAGGTATGGAAATGGTATCCCTTTGCTTATCTATTTGTATAAAAAAGGTAAAAAAAAATTGGTTCCTCGAAATAAAGTCAATTTACGGGCTGAAAATGTTAGCCCGTCGTTAATACAGCGCTATCTATTTGAGGAACCCTGTATCAAAGAGGGGTAGCTCAGTAACCACCCACCTATGAGGGAGTGAGGGTTGGATTCGGGTTGACCACCTTTCAATAGACCGACTACGCTATGCTTTAATATTTGGTCAAGAGATGGCGCTCTCAAATAAAAATCTTATCAGAAATGGTCATTATGTTAGCCTGTAAGTGCGACCTCCAGAAATTACTTAAAGGTAATCTTACACTGTGTGATAAGTAGTTGGGTAGATAAATGGCTAAGCTTTAATAAAGGCAGCTTCTACGTGAAAGTCATTAAAGGTTTGTCTCTATTATAACCAGTTATTTCACTTGTATACATCTGTACTTACTTTCTAATTCCCTGCGATTTGCTTTATAACCCTGTGGGTATTAAACAGGCTTGCTTAGATGATATATTATGTTTTATCTCTTTAGTCTAAGAGAAAGCTGATAAGATCGAAATTTAATTTTGTGAGAAAACATTGCGGTATGTATATTGTTCATAAGATATCTTGAAAGCGTTTGGTTCTGAACCCTGTGATCAGTGCCGGATTAACCCTTAAACAAATTAAGCAATTGCCTAGGGCACCACGTCTGGGGGGGCACCAGAAGAAGAAGCAAAAGAAAATCTCTCCTTAGGGCATCACGTCTCACTCTCACGTCACCTAAAACTACACCGAAAAATTATTGTGTCTTAGTGTTTTGATGATCGGTCAGTCAGTAGTTCAAATTCTTAAACTGCTGGTTCAAATTGAATGAAATTTGAAGTATACCGTATTTAAATAATGCGTGTTTGGTTAATGCAAGTTTAGGTAAATTTTATCCACAACGAAGTTATAGGGGCTCAAATATGGCCTGAATTGCTTCGAGAAATCGATGGTAGGCCCAATCTAGGGGCACAACAGTGCCCCCGTCAAGTCGAGCAAAAACAAGTGGCACAGCAAACACAATTTATACGAAGAATAAATATTTGGTACATATTTTGTGTCCTGTAAAAGTGGCGATAGGTGTATAAAAAACCTACCCCCTGGGCTAGGTCCACGAACTAGGTGGGCCTCTATTTAAATTTGTTAAACGCGATCAACATATTATTATGTTTATAGGGGGCGAAAAGGACAGCAGCTGGAGCTTGACAATAAAAATCGCGCTGCGCGGCCAAAATTATGGTCTAAGGAAATTAACTATGGGCTTATTTGCTAACAGCCGGTTCCTACCTAACTTGGGAGGAACGCAGATGAGCAGATCGCCGAGGGTAACGCAATTCGAGTCTTGCGCGCCTACCAAACTATATCTTAGATTGCCACATGCTGGCATAGAAACTCATAGATAAATATCTAAGTTAATTCATTTGTTCAATAGTTTTACTTGGCACCGCCTTCAAAATAGAGAGTTTTAAAATAACGCAGTTATTTTGTCCTTTTTAGTGCATTTTATTTTTGCTTTGAAGTAGTTTTTTTTTTGTTAAGAAATATTTTATTTCTAGATGTTTTACTGAATTTGACGATTTTTTTTTTGCGTTAACATGGGTAGGCTTACGAAACGCGCTGCTCTTATGTGAAATTGTCGTTTGAAAGAGACATACGAGGAAAGAGAGAAAAGCCTATCGCAAATTGGAAAATAGAAATCCAATGTTATTTTACGAGAGACTACTTAATACACTATTTTTTTTAACCGTTTAAATTGTTTTTTGTCTTCACTATTGAATATGCAATATTACCCATATGCGCATCAATACGAATATTATAAGCCCAAACACTATGTAGCTGCTATCAACCATTAAGGAGTTCCCTAAACTGTGCTGCACCTGCATCACGGACCTTGCAGTGGCAGTCATTACCCATCTCGGTGTAAAGATCTTGTCAACACGAATAAAATAAGCCCAAACACGAGGAAGTTAAGATGTGCCATTGAGTAGTTCCCTCGATCCTCTGTCGTTTCCATCATCAGATCTGCTCTAAACCTCCATAGTATTGTAGTCTCATCAGATAGTCTCATCACAAATAAATCTCAAGTTTTAACTTATCTTGCCTACAATTTTCAAGAGATGCCCTCGATTTCTCAGGGTTTCCACCATCAGGTCCTGACTTGATGACGATGGGACCAAATGACAAGCATACCCATTCAAATAAAAAAAAAACAAAATTTGAAATCGGTCCAGGCGTCTTTGAGAAATCAAGTAACAAAAATAAAACCTCCTCCTTTTTTGTTGAAGTCGTTTGAAAATGGGGAGACCTTTGACAAACAAAGTTTAAAAAATATTTTGTTCGGTTCAAATGGCATTAAAAAATCTGTTCGCCCCCTCCTAGACAAGAGCTGGGTACGTCGCTGCTTCTTGAAATTTTACCACGACTATGTGACCACCCCCTGGTACCAAAGCTATATCCGACCTTGCCTGCTTGGTTATTGAAAGTTCAGGCTTCTAGTTTTATGCACAACTAAGTTACAGAAAAAATCTTCGAGAAAAAAATGGTACGGTGGGTTTTGCTTGACTGGGTGGGAGGACTGCTGTCCGCTGATTAGGTCTACTTGCGTATCACAAGCAAAACGCGCAACTTACTCCATCTCATAGTAGTGGGGAAATTAGGTATTTGGCCAAAAGCGTAGTAGTGGACTTTTGTGGCGCTTATACGCTAAAACTATTGATTCTACAAAAAAAGTTCAATAAAGGATATTTTTGTAGTTTAATTTATACATAACTATTTATCTCGTAAAATTAATCTGGAAAGGAATTGTTGTCAAAAAACTGTTTTTGAGCGCCACTTTCCCCATGTAAGTGGCAAAGATACCAGGTGACAAAGTGAAAAACTCGAAAAGAACACGTCGTATTCCTTTTCGAGCACCAATTTTCTGTAGGACCTAATAGTTGATAAACGGATAGAGGGGCACCACAGACGTGGATTGCTTAGGGCATCAAGTAGTCTTAATCCGTCACTGCCTGTGATTTATTTTAAATGGATGAAGGGAATAAGAAATGCAAACTGTGGTTGGAAAGCTCAATCTCTTTTACAGACAGATGAATAAAAACTGCATGGTGAGATAGTCTGTTGTTCCCGAAATTCCCGATATTGAAATGGGCTAATAAATAAGCAATTAAAACGAAATTTAACCATAATATAAACTATACAATAGAAACATTTGTAACTTCTAAAGTTTAAATGTTTTGTAAATAAGAGTAGGTACCTAACTTGACGTTTATTTTCCCACCGTACTTACAATGATTTCTGAGTAGATAGATTACATTTGAAATGATCCTAAGTCCTAAAATGAAATTCCAAATTAGGTACTCGACTTTTTTAACTTCACCACGTTTTCAACAGAGATTTACAGTTTAATACCAGGCGGAGTTCGTTGACCTGTTATCACTATTTAGAGGCACAGTTTTAAAACTTCAGCATTATCTAAAATTAGACGACCGGGATTTATCTTGCCTGATAGCGGGATGGGATGTAATTCCTTTGTTTCACAATTTTCAAAACGTTAAGCGCTCTAATTCAACTTTTGACTCAAATTGGGAATTTAACAATTCTGCAGTTAGGTCGATTTACTTCTTACCTCTAAATCATATGTGAAATGTTTCGTTCTAGAAACGCATTACCTAATTATAATTAGTTTTGTCTACAACGAAACCTTTTCTTAGTTTGTGGTCTAAAGAGCATTTATTAGAATAATAGAGACAAATGCTTATAATGTACACATGTGGTTGGCATATGCTGTACCATAGGTCTTCTGTTAGCCTATATAGGTACCTACATAGGCAAACACAGTATTTCGCTTATGTGATGATTTAACTAGAAGAAGAGTTATTCCCGCAAATTACGTACGGGGTTCTGTAGATTTAAAGATGAAGGAAAAATCTGATGATTTTCTGATTTTTTTTATTTAAAAAGCATATGCTGAATTTGGAAAGATATAGGAGTTATTGGCTAACATATCTATAATTGCTGTTTATTTTCTCAAACAGACTATTGGATCTTCTTTATTATAGCAATGTTTCAGTACCACAGCCTAATTGTTTTAATAATATCTAGTAAAAAAATTATGCACTGTTTTATTCTCTAAATGGATATGTATCATGTATTTTAATTCACGGTAGCGAATGAATATTTGACTTTATCTAGTTACTTAATAATTAATTGATAGTCTATTCTTCGTCACCATATTATCGTGGGGCCCTGTTACAATGACAGGTCATCGGTCAACAGATACTGAACAGATATAGAAGAAGCAGATAAAAAAGTATAAAAAATGTTGTCTATTCTGTTATCGCTTTGTAAAACTGCTTACAGTAGTGTTGCTTATACTTCTACCATAAATCAGTAGATTGTCTGTAACTATAAAAAAGGACAATTGCGACCCTGGGCCCGAGTCTGCTATTTACAGTTGCTTCAATCGTCTGAGTGTGTGGCGTCAGTAGGTCCATTTTAGGATAATTGGCATTCTACTTAATGTTCAAAAGTCATTTAAACGTCAAAATTGGCCTAAAATGGACCTAATGACGCCACCCACTCAGACGATTGAAGCAACTGTACATAGCAGACTCGGGCCCCCTGTCTCGTGCACCGAGAGTTCTGTACTTGCTCTTGATCACCTTGATTCCCAAAAAAAATGGATCTTGGCAGATTATTACATGGTAATCACGCTAGCAGCTTAATAAGCTGATGCGTTACTTTCTAGCCGTTTGGAGAACTGGCCGTCTATTTTGTAACGTGGGTGCCTCTATAACACTTTTAGGTAGTTTGTTAAATTATGTGACCACACGGTTTGGTAAGAAGTGTTTCAAGGGGCTGCCTTTAGATTGTATCTTCAATAATTTTAATGACTGTCGCCGTAGATGACTATTCTCATTACGAGTGTATAAACTTTAAATTCGGGGAACCATTGTAACAACCAGTGAGAATTTCGACCGATTCAATTAGGCTCCCTCTCTGTCAACGACCTTTAAGAGAAGTTAGACCAAGATCTTTCTTCGCTACTCGTATGGTTTGTTCTTCAATACTAAACCCTCTTACGCACTAGTGGTTAACCGTGGGGGCGGTTAACCGCGCGGTCCAGGTTAATATGCAACCGCTTCGCGATTAAGTACAATCACAAGCGGTTGCATATAAAAACTGGAAATGCCGCCCCCGCGGTTAACCGCTAGTGCGGAAGAGGGCTAAGGCCATCTTAGTTGCCCTTCTTTGCACATTGTCGTGTCATATGACGTAAGCGTACTCCAACAGAGGTCTTATGTAATATAAAGCTTCTGTAATGACCTTGGTGTGAGACACATAAATGCTTTCCTGATAAGAACTAACATGGAGTTTGCTCTTCTGACAATGTTATTTATGTGTGTTTCCCACTTTAAGTCATTACTTATGGTAACGCCCAGGGGCACGAGTCTGCTATTGACAATTGCTTCAATCGTCTGAGATGGCGTCGTCAGTAGTTCCATTTTAGGTCCAATTGTCAATAGCAGTCTCTTGTCCCAGGTTCTTTTGCGTATTTAACAGTGTCAGTTGATGTTGTCCCAAATGATATATTTTACGAGAATTGGATCTGCCCATATGTAATACCGTACATTTTGTTCTGTTATGTTAACCATAGTTTAGTCCAGTTAAATATGGCATCCAAATATTCTAGGATATTTTGTGATTGAGCGCATGGGTTTCCGAAGAACTTTGTGTCATCTGCGAATAGCGAAAAACGTAACTTGATTGTATTCTTCAGATCTGTAAAATAGAGGATAAAAATCATCAAGAGTTATGTTTTCTTGAGTTAAGAATTGAAGAAGTTTTTCTGCAATATTTTTTCCATACTTTTTCAGAAGATACTATTTCCTTTTAACCAACATCTAAAAACCAGGAGGTTCTCAATTCGGATGTTTATATATTTTTGTTTGTTCGTTCATAAAATCGTTGCTTGCCAAAAGAAGTTGTTTTTTTTTTGTTGGAGAGGATACTTTCCAAATGGTCCCATAGTCTCCAAATCAGGATCTAATAATAGAATCTAGGCGAAATCGTGGGAACTCTTCAAATGTTATACGTACAGCGATTTTGGTATTTCTAGAACAAGTGAAGCATTTCCGTTAAATTAATTTCCATTCTACCATCAGATCTGATGATGAAGCCAAGATGACCTCGTGAATGTAGCAGGAAGTCGTTGGATGTAATGATCATGAGGATGATGAAAGGGTGTCAGCTTAACTATGTGTAGGCCACACATAGTTTATAAGATTAAAAATATATCACTAAAAATAAACAAATAAAAAAACATACTTCAAAAATCCCTAAAAGCACTAAAAAGCTAAAAATAACCTAGTTATATCAATAAACCTCACCTAAACTACGATTAGCCTAATTTAAAAATTTTTGGGAGTCTTGTAAAAACATTCGTGCGCTGCCGTGGGTTTCCGGCTTTAACCTATGAAATTATAATCAATCTGTATTTTAATGTATCTATCTCTCCCTAAGAAGAGGCAAAAGGGGTGAAATGTTCTATGAAAAACCGTTTTTTTTAAAAGTTAGCAAAGTATAACTAGATGAACAGGCTTCTGGGGACACCCTCGAAGGGTGTATATCTTTTGTCTGAAATTCTGTCTAAATTATGTTAGTTACCATAATCCTCCGAAACGGTTTGACCGATTTTTTTAAATTTATCTGCATATTCAGTAGGTCTGAGAATCGGCTACTATCTATTTTTCATGCCCCTAAGTGGTAGTAGGCAGGTGCTAGGTAGAAAAAAATGCATTGCAACGCATACAACGCCGGTACAACTAGTATAGACATATCATGTGAGAGATTAATAGATATTATTTTACAGTCATACCTGAAAAAAAGGCACGACCAGTGCGGCCTCCCTTTCAGGCAGACTGAAGTTTCCGCCGCGTCTACGTCAATTATATAGGGGAGAGCTGGGTACGACGCATGCGTGCTAGAACAACCGCAAGTTATAAAAATCGGATGTGAAATAAAAATATCAAGTAGCAGAATATTGTAATATTTGTCACAAATAAAAACACAGACGTTGCTTAGCCGATGAAGAGAATAAAATAATGCACATAAAAATAGCATGTAAAAATATAGCATGAGAATAACACCTTGCCAATATAAAAACGATATCCTAAATCAACGAATGGAACAATGCCCTTTAGAAAAGAATTTGTTGATACTCCTATTAGTATATCCTCCTATTGACTGCCTCGTTGGCCTAGTGGTGCTAAGCGCGACTGCTACGCTAGAGGTCTTGGGTTCGATTCCCAAGTCGACCAAGGTGTTATTGGGGTTTTCCATGAAATTCTCAGTAGCAGGTCAGAGTTTGGATTTGTGCCCGGTTATTGGCACTAGGTTCGCCCCCTAATACATGGGACCTAAACATATCGGCGAACAGTGGGTGTACATTGGTACACCTCTGCCTGACGGTTTTCCTGCTGACTGCCTTCAGGGATACAGGACTGATGATATTTTATGTTATGATATATGGGCTTATGAACAGAAATAAATAACAATAGCGTAATTACCAAAAAAGCAAAGTCAAACATATTTGGACTAAGGGGTAGTGAGTTAGAATTAGAATATAGTGTAGCTGCGATTTTTTAAGGATTTGTCCAAACGCCTGGTTGACACTTCGCGTGACCCAAAGGCTGGCTTCTACCTAGGTCAGCGCATAAGCATTGCCATACAACGTGGCAATGCTGCCAGCCTTCTGGGCACACTACCAGTTGACAGCGATGTGGATGAATTTTTTGATGCCTTATTTTAGTTTCTATTTTTTCTTATACTTGTGTAGGCTTAGTTTTTTTTATTATTTTAAATATGTAGCTGTGTGTCTCTCTCATATAATCCTTACATACAAAGCATGGGTACCCCATGTAAAGATTCATCAAAATCAATCTTTTGTTTTTTTACATTTATGTGCAATAAATTATTAATGTATTAATTATTTTTGTTGTTAATGCCATATCCTACTTTTATAATGCGCTGTTGTGTTCTGCGCGCATGCGTCAATCTTACTCTCCCCTATATAAGGGGCTACCACCAGATAAAGCTTCAGCCAATCTGAAAATTAGGCCGGACTGGACGTGCCTAAATTCTCAGGTTTGGCTACCAAAAACAGTAAGAGCACCGCACATTTAGACACTACGAGTATTAATGGTAATCTTTGGTCTAATCCTTATCCAAATAAATGTGATATTGATTAAGATTATTTAATTATGACTAAAATTGTCTTTGAAATCACTTAATTTCAATTATAACCTTAGGAAATAATAATTTTGAACAATTTTGTCTACAAGAAAATCCACACGCGCGCATAATTCGCAAGACGAGGGGGAAGCGGTTCTAAAAGTCAGTATGTTCGTTTGCAAAAAAAAAAAAAAACTGAAAATATCATTTACACAGAAGTTCTTTAAAACATATATTATATTCTTTTAAAACTTCCTTAATGCGATCATATAATAGAAATGGACGCGAAAGAAGTCGATGGCAACAACTAAGTTATTCATTAATGTATTATATTGACAAGAAAAGAATGATTAAATAATATAATAAATAAAAGAGACGTGTATTTGAAGATTTTTAAGCCCTTAATGTTCTAAGTTTATACGGAACCCTTCATACGTGCCCGACTGTCACTTGACCGGTGTTTTAAAACGTTAAGTTACTACCATTTTTACCGTCTTAAACATAGAAATCTGATTACTCCACTTAGAGTAATTATTTTTTTGCATCTCCAAACAAAACGCCAAGTCAATCACCATTCTCCATACGTTAAGCGTGAGTGCGAGCGGGACAGAGCTAGGTGAAAGAGCAAGAAGCTCGCATGAATGACCTAATGCACTGGTACGCTAAACCGTCGAACTATTTGTGTGTTTTAAATGAGATAGGCAGACTAGGAAAACGGCATAGATTAAAATATCTGGATGCGGATGTGACATCATTCATTTCAGACCATGTTATAGGTATAATTTGAAAAGATTATGCGTAAGTTAATTGGGAAATATCGTACGTGTACTGATACATACATACATACATATAATCACGCCTGTTTCTAGTAGGGGTAGGCAGAGACCACTTCTTTCCACTTGCTACGATCCTTACATACTTGTTTCGCTTCATCCACTGTCATTATTTCCATCATACATGCTCTTCGGTTTAGAGTACTCTAGACCTGGCCTTTTTTTTGTACTGTTGTATACTTTTATCTGTCGGTGGCATTTTAGCTCCTAAATCCCAAAACACTCTTTATCGTTGTAGCTGTAAACCAAGAAAATGTTTTCAGGTGCAAGATGGTAAACAGTTTTTAACCGACGAAAACAGAGGAGGTTCTCAATTCGACGCGTATATTTTTTTTTTTTTTATGTATGATCACGCATATCTTTTTTACTGAGTAGTCCGATTTTGATAATTCTTTTTTTATTGGAAAGGGTATACTCCAAAGTTGGTCCCATATAAATTTGAAAAAAGAATTCCCACCCTAAGGGTGGAAAAACAGGGGTTAATTGATTGTTCACGCACTGATCGTAATGTATTACCACGCGTAACTTTTTACAGAGTAGTCCTATTTTGATAATTCTTTTTTTATTGAGTAGGCTATACCTAGAAGTTGGTCCCATATAAATTTGGAAAAAATATTAAAATCCTAAGGGTAGAAAAACAGGGATATATTGATTGTTCACTAACTGATTTTAATATATGACCACGCGTAACTTATTACAGAACAGTCTGATTTTGATAAATCTTTTTTTATTAGATAGGGGGTTATACCTTGAAGCTGGTCCCATATAATTTTACTCTAAGGTTGGGAAAATAGGGGTGATTTATTGTTCACTCACAGATTTGAATACTAAAATAAGGTAATTAGCTATTTTATAATAAATAATTCAGCATGTAGCAATTAGTATATAATAGCCACAAAAAAGTATAAAATAAAAACTTTTTAACAAAAAAATTTAACCGCCGAAAACACTGAAAAGAAAAAAATAAGAAACCTTTTTTTATTTAATCTTAATAACTAAGTTCTTAAACGAATGTGAGTATACCTAAATAATTTTGAGGCGGCGCCAAACTATCAATTAACAAAGATCACAAAATTACCTTAAAAATAAAGAAACAACCAAATCAAAAACGCTATATACTATAATTATATTCTTTACTTACCACCTACTAATTCCATTGTGGAAAGCAAATAAAAGTTTTGAGTTCGAGTTTGAATCAACTTAACAATGCAATGAAATCTCCAGCGATAAACATTAAAATTTATAAAAAAATTAAGTACCTATATATCGTAATTAATTAATTTGCCTGTTTGGCGCCGACTCGAAATTACTTAGGTATACTCACATTCGTTTAAGAACTTAGTTATTAAGATTAAATAAAAAAAGGTTTCTTATTTTTTTCTTTTCAGTGTTTTCGGCGGTTAAATTTTTTTGTTAAAAAGTTTTTATTTTACTAGCCGAGTCCTTATTTGCCTTTTCGCTTGTTTAACAACCAACATACTCGTATTTGACGCATGCATCTAAACACGCTGGGCCTCGATTCAGTTATTTGAAATGCATGTTAGTGATCGGTCAGTATACTTGTCATTGTGCCTAATTTTCGTATTTAGATAAACCTACAATAAAATCTCATTGAACTCTCGGAGAGAATGATCGTAATGACAATTAGCAGAATGCCAATTCTCGTAAAAATTACAAAATAAAGCAAGTCATTCGGCCAATTCCAGCATCTCTTAAATAGCTGAATAGAGACAGCCTAACAGTGTTAGACCTCTTGAAACAAATGCCAAAAAAAATGACTGGAATCTGGTAATAGTGCAACCGATATAATATCATCTGTGTGGAGAGAACCACATGTGATTCAAAGGAGGCTACTTCTTGGTAGCTTGTACAGATTGTGTTATTGCCATAAATAGGACATTAAAGTAGACCGCAATAACATAAGTTATTACCGTCGTCCGAGACCTTTATGGTAAACTGTCAATGGTAAACACGCTGCGTTTGTTATACCATACATGTTTAGATAGTACACCCATTTCGAGAAATGGACATCTTGAGACATGATTTAAAGTGTTCGAGAAAAGGTTTAAGTGCTTTATATATACGTGGAGCTTAGTTAAATTGTGTCAGGAAATGTTTGCATTAGGTGTTACAGTAAGGTGCCAAAATTAAATCCTACTAAATATTATGAAAAATAATCCATTGAGTTATTACCTACAGTATCGAATCCAAAAGCTTATTAATCATACTATATACTTCATAACCCGAGACAATTAATGAAAAAAAAATCAACCGCTCTCTTTAAGACAATAACCTTTACAGGACCGTGGTACTTTTATCCCTTAAATTGGGATCGTTTAGACGTTTGCACGGCTCGGCGATTCGTTTCCTCAGTGACCGCACATGTTGGCATTCTAACAGAAACAAAAGGCGAACCTTTTCAGGTTTATTCACAAAAAACTGTCGGTATGGGGCCACGTTCTCTGCGACTGCGGACCTGCCAAAGAATAGGGAACGAGCAGACACGGTACTCTTTAGAGTATTCTGCCTTTTGTTGATTTGTGTCATTGTTTTTTTGTTAAATAGTATATCCGAAATAAAGAACAATGTCAGTTAAAGTAAATTTGCAAGTAGCCGAAACATTTTTTTTTTTTTTTAACAATGGTACTTATATATTTAATACTACATTATTACAATTAATAAAACATACTATATTACAATTAAAAATGTACTGTGTAGGCTTAGTTTTTTATTACCTATTGTAAATAACAAAATAATTAAGTAATTAAAAAAAGCATTTTGTTTCGTTTTTAATGTCTAAACTTTTGTGTTTTGACCCCACCTTCTTCGAATCTTCACCTGCACTTTCTAACTGAATTGGCGGAAAGTTAAATGGTATCTCGAAATTCGCCAACCCGGCATTTGTTAAACCGATTGGCCTTAACAAAACGTGTGCAAGACCGGTGACCACCAATTATAAAGATACGTCTAGGTGTTCTCGTCTAAGCAAGAGAGAGTACCTAGCTACTGATGGGAAAAATAAGTCTCCTAAGTATTACATATTTACTATTATTTAAGAACATATTTTACTCGACGAGTTATGATTATGAGTTTCAATGTGGATGGGTATGTATACATGCAGAGGAAGACCAAAAAGAGATGGATGGATTGTGTGCAAGATGATATGAGGAAGAAAGGAGTGAATACTGAGATAACAATGACTACTGATTGTAGAGATGAATGGAAGCTAAGTACGTATTTCACCGACCCCAAATAATTGGGAACAGGGAAGGGAGATGACGATGATGATGACATTTTACTCGATGAGATTAGACAAAAAAGTGTTGCTGATTAACCATGATATAAATTACCACTAGATTGAATGTAAAAGTTAAGGTGAACCTAATGAATTTAAACTTCTAAAATGAAAAACTGTGCAATAAACAAACAATAAATTGTGAGATTCCTCTCAGAGGCAAACCGGTCTCTCCGCGTGTTCCCGCTTAATCTTTGGCCGAGTGTTGTGAAACCGGCGCGCGTCACTCAGTGCTTGGTGCTTGCTCGAAGCGCGCGGGCTACGTCGCGTCGCGCAAGATGGCGCCCGTCCCCTCACTATTTATCACATTAATATTATCTATACTACTGTCTGTAAGCGCTCAGGATTACTACCACACGCCCCGGATTGGCTCCAAACAACTAGCTTCGTGTTACAATAGTGAAGGATTACCGCAAGTAAGTCGAGCTTTTACTTAAATATTCTTTTTTTGTTGACTGTTTTGTTTGGCTTTCGAGTATAACTGTATGTCTCATTTAGTGCTTAAAGCTTTCTTTGACGAACTTTCTGTTTATTATTTAATTAAAGTTTTGATTACTAGATAAATACTCAGTAAATAATAGTTGTAGATAGTTATTACTACAATACTAATAAAACTTTTGTCACAACTTTCAAGTGTCTGTACATTAATTCATAGCTTTATCATGTTATGTATGAAGGCTTTTACGAGCTTATTCGTTATCATGTGTCTCGGTGCCTCAAAGACAGCGCTCTATATACGAACGATAAACAAAGTTAGGAGAAGTACTTGCGAGTACCAAAACCCGTTAAAGATAAGTGCTGTCGGTGCCTAAATTAACGTATTTGGTCCATACCAAGTAAACGCATCGACGGTGTTTCCAACAGTTTCCCACAATCATTATTTATTAGCTTTATTCAATAGGTACTTTAAATGTTAGAAACTATTTTGGGCGAATGTTCAAAACAGTCTCGTGTGGTTCAATTTACCCGCTATCACCTTAAGGCAATAAAATGCTTTTCAGAAAAAAAAAAAACGTCGCCAATTATTTACGTCAGGTTGTAACTATTGGTACTATTTATTGCTAAGCCTGAGGCGAAATTGCGGGGCAAAGGTCTTCCTCATATACCTACCTACTTACGGAAAAGAAATGCACTTTAATCGCTTGCTTTTTAAGGATTATACCATCTCATTTGTAAAATCCTTTATCAATCAAATTCCTTCTCGATGGTTTCCTTATAACACAAACAGCAGTTAACAAAACTTCAAATGCAAGTCCTTCTGCAGTAGTCTGCCAATAGTCGAATTTCTTACGGTTTGGTAAGGTAACAAGGGTTATTCTTCCGTCCTAGCAAAACTTACAAGAAGAAGATACCTACCTATTTGGATATCTCTCCTTTCATAGAACTCTACCTAAGTGTTATTTGTATTAAATAATCACGCTGACCCACGTATCTAAAAGTCCTGCTTACATTACAGGACCTAAACTTCTTGCAGTGTCATCATTCAACGATGATCTCTGACTTTGTTTTTTTTTTGCTATTTTCTAACTGATTATCTCCTTACTGTTTTAAGGTAGAGCTAATTATTATGAGCTTCCTTCCATCAATGTAGTGCCTTATGGTTATATAGTTGCTGGACGATAGCAAGCCAGAACATGTGGCAAGGCATTCCGCATCATCGCCATTTTTAATTAGCCAATGTTAAGGCGCTGTGTATAGTAAAAATGGGCATTTTCAAACAGTTTTTTAGCAAACTGTATAAATGTCAGAGCAGCTCAAAAAATATATGTTAATCTTCATCATTTTTGTGAGATAACCTTTATTTCCAAAACACGATTTCATTAATTTTTCTCGATAAAAAAAATTCGTAAACATACCTCTAAAATGGATTTTCAAAAAAGTTTTCCGGTATTACTGATGAACCAATCTTGATAAATTTTTCAACAGAGACGTAATAACTAATAATGAAGATAACCTTTATTTTAGTTTTTCAATTAAGGTAGTATTTTTCAAAATATTCAGATATTTAATGAAAAATAACACATTCCTGACAAACTAAATATGGCGTTTTGTTCGCTTCTCTTTCATTCCTACGCGGACAGACAGTGTGCGCTGAGGCGCGGTGCTAGACGGACCTGTGTCACTTTTTTCCTGATTGACAGATCTAAAATACATGGCAAATCGAAAATAATTTCATGAAATCTGTCAAACAATGACACATAATAGAATTTGTAAAGTAATTACTTCCTGCTTTTTGCACATCTAATCTCTTTTCTCTTGATCCTCTATAGAAGCGTAATTTGAAAAATTATGATGAAGCGACATTGGTCTAGCGGCCGCGTGCTTATGTAAATTTGCGATGCGATAGCTGTCCGCAGGTTCGAACCTAGCAATAGAAATTTATTATTTTGCTTTCATGTTTTTTTCAATGATGTATTTTTTTACTTTTTGTGTAATTTTTAATAAATTGTTAAATATTGAAATAAAACTACTTTTTACGGATTTTTTCGCGGTTTGTATTTAGATTTTAGGTCCCGACGTTTCGACACCTTTGCAGGTATCATGGTCACGGGCAGACTGAGATGGCGTTCGTCTTGACAGTGGATGTTGCTCGTTCTACCTTCATATTTTAACTAATTATTTGAGTTCCGACCTACGCAATATGAGCTCACTGTGTCTTGATGTCTTGCAGCGCTGCTCTTGGGTTTGGCCTTGAGTTTATGTATTATTGGGTCCCAAGTAGGTGATATCTTCCAGCCATCTTCTCTATTGAAATTAGGGTGTTTTTTAATCTCAATAGCCTCGCGAAACATCCTAGGTAGGAATTTGGGTTCTTTAGCGAGTATCTGTGGTTGGTCAAATCTAATATAATGGCTGGAGCCTTCAGCATGTTCGGCGACTGCAGACTTCGTTGAGCGGCGGTGTTTCACGTCAGCTATGTGTTCTTTAACGCGGGTCCCTATGCTTCGTTTTGTTTGACCGATGTAAGAGAGGCCGCAGTCACAATCTAGTTTATAAACTCCTGCATCTTGTAGAGGTATGTGGCACTTGACGGGTGGTAATGACTGACTAATCTTCTTGGGCGGCTTGAAGTATGTTTTTATTGAAGCTCGTTTTAGGATGTAGCCAATCTTGTCTGTGACACCTCTGACGTATGGTAGTACAGCAGGTAAACGATCAACTGTGGCTGGCTTCACTCGCTTCACTTTTATTTCAATGTCTAACATTCGCGTAAACCTAAGAAACCAATAAATTGTTAAATTTTAATAATAAAAAAAAAAACAATTAGTTGTCATTGATTTCTAATAAGATGCATATTTTTTTCATTTTCATTCATGACAACTTTTTCATGACTAAGCTTACATACATGGTGTACAATATTGAAGTAACTAGTAATACCAAAAGATGTAATTGAACGCAATAACGTTTGTAATAATTACAATAATGAAGTAAACTGCTGTTTTTTAATTAATGTGAGATATTTGTGAGGAGTCATTTATTTAATAAAAAACATTTCGGTTCTGACAAATTCAGTATATGTATGGCGTCTTATGGAAAGACGACGAAAAGTGTGCGCGCAGACAGAGCAAAGTATTTTTTTTTTGGTAGAGATCTTTACCGTTAGCCTGAGCGTAAACTTTGACTTCTTCACCGGACTTTTGACGAGGACCTTAAGGCCTCCAGCCAGAGCAATAGGAAAAAACTAATTACGTCAGCAACGTTCACTAAGGGCACCCCCTGCGGGGTTCTGGCCTCGACTTAGTGCGTTGCTATCAATCTTAATAAAGCAAAACAACAAGGGATGGCTGGATCTAAGTTTTCATTATTTAGGGACATATTTTTATTGCTAGTTTGGAAGGCTCGGGCCAGCTTGGTCTAGGGACAGGAGGATAACATTTACGTTACTATTATTAATAATACGCGACGGGCCTCGCCGGCGAGGACGTAATATACGGCGGTTGTGTTTTGTAATGCTGCTGCTAGCTAAATCGAATGCTTCTTGGAGAAGCGTTCTTTTATCGTCGAGGTAGGAGAGAGTAAGTCTGGGGCGTTTAGTCTTAGATATTACGGAAGGTACGTATCGCGCGGCCGCTACGATTAGCGGGTTACGTTGGGTTTCGGAGGAGTCGAAAAATCGAATCGCGGCGACTTTTATGAACTGCTTGATTGTTGGCACCTTTAAGTCATAGTGCAACTGCAAGTTACGGACGTAACCTGGAGCGCCTGTGGCTCTACGCATGAAAGGGTTTTGGAGAGTTTGCATTCGTTTGAGTCGATAATCGGGTACGTGAGAGAATACGACGCTGCCGTAAGTCATGATAGGCGTCACGCACGCAGTGTAGATTCTCTTCTTATAAGTAAAGAGTAAGAGTTTACTGCGCTTGCTCAACATACAATTAAGTCGGCCGAGAGCGAAGGCGGCTCGCGCACGTGCTGCTTTAATATGAGCTATGAAGATAAGCTTCCGATCAAGGATTCCTAGGTATTTGGCTTGCTGCTCCCAAGAAATGAAGAAGGCTTGCCGAAGAGGGTGATAGGTGGAGGGGTAGCGGGAGGCTGCCGTTCCTTGCTGAAGACCACGGCTGCGCTCTTGGTAGGGTTGACTTCGATTCTCCATTACGTGAACCACTTCCCGAGGTTCGTGACCGCGGTCTGGAGAGTTCGACCTATCGCTAAGGGGCTGGTGCCTGAATAATAGATGGCCGTATCGTCGATAACTAGTGGGCTCAGACTTCGGTTTACCGGGTTTGTGGATGAAGATGACTATCGCCTCTTTGCACATCCGTGGGAAGAGATTGTTGTTCAAGAGGAGTACGCCGTAGGCTCTCGGCGTGAAAGCACGTCACTTTTTTATTTGAAATGTCATTTACAATTTCAAGCAGACCTGAATTTACTCCAACAACTCAATCGCATGGGAGTCGCTGAGGACATGCTAGAGCGAGTCAATTCCGACCCGACCGACTGTTGACATTATGGCAGGACCCTCTCCCACGACCCTCTCCAAACTCCCTTCCCCTGACATCTTTGGAAAGGGGCTCGGCTTTGTTGCTGCCGCTTAGGGGGATAATGCCCTGTTAGGATTGTACTTCTCTTCTAATCGCACACCGTTGGAATTCGAGCGATTTCTGGCTGCCCTCTCGGAGGTCTTGTTGCATTCAGCGCAGAAGCATGTGGTCGTCCTCGGTAATTTTAATGCAAAGTTACTGGCGTGTTGTAATCCATCGAACGAACCACAAGGCCATGCTTTGGAGGCGTGGGTGGTTTCACCTACTTCTCCCTCCTTAATAGAGGGACGACGCATATGTGCGGGTGGCTGCACGGAGGGTCCGTGGTTGATTTAACCTTCACCACCCCAGCACTTGCCGCCACCGTTGCGTATAGTCAGGTCGAGCTCGTGGAGAACCTATCCGATCACCGATACATACGGATAGGGTTCTCCTCTCAGTTAGCACAGGGTACGCAAGGGTGCTCACCGTTCTCGAGGTGGTCCATTACCTACTTGGACCTCCAGCTAGGAAGGCGGTTCACTGCTTTTCTGCAGAGCTGACCGATCTACGACGTGCCTGCTCGGCCGCTAGAATAAGCTATGAGTGGCTTCGTCGACGTCGCCAGAACCGGGATCTTTAGGGTTCAACCCGGTTCCACCTGCAATAGCAAGAGGCGAAGAAGCCGCTGACAGTCGCCATTTGAGAGGGAGAGGGAGGCGATGTTGGAGGGTCTCAACGCCAATCCCTGGGTCAGACCTTACAAAATGTTGCGCAACAATCTGCACCTCATTAGTCCTCCACTGACGGAGACCCGGAGACGGAGTCGGAAAGTCAGACTGATCTCATTGGTTCAGGCGTTTTTCCCGAGAGCCGTCAACGTTACCCTGCCCAGGTTGAATTCAACCTACGGGATGAGCTCATCGGAGGACCTTTCCCTGATGTCCTCGGAAGATTTTCAACGCCATGCTCGCAGACGACTCGTCTGCCTTAGTGTCTTATTTCTGCAAGCTTGTTATTTCTCAGAAAGAGACCTTGGAGCGCGAGCGGGAGGCCGACCCTTTCGTTCCATTGCTCCGCCGATGACCGATGGTGGGTAGTGCGCGGACGAGAATCTCTGTAGCCAGACCTGCCCTGGGGAGGACGCAGAGGGTGGGGACGGGGGTCCCTCAGCCTTCATTGCACGTATCTACTTGGGCGGGGGTGGTGTAGTGGCATGTACTGCCCCCGTTGTCCTCTCTCCTACATATCCAGCACTAAGGCAAATGATTGCACCAGGTGTTTTGCCAGATTAGACAGAGCCTTTTTCAGGGCTCTCTCTCGGACTCTTGCATCCTCACCCTTGGACATGCAAGGCTGGCTCATAAATGAATTTCACGTAAATAATTAAAAAAAACAAAAGAGGTTGATCAATTTACCCTTTCGTACACAAAAAAAAAACCTATAAATATACAAGTTTTACAGGTGAGTGTTTGGACTATTTGCAGTGTGAGGACTTCATACCACAAAAGTTATTCACAAATAAAAAAAATATTTTCGTTACTATTCGAAACACGCTGTATCTCCAGACTCAACCATCAAGCGTAGTGTAGGTTTTTTTTTAATATTTTACTTTTGATACTGAAGAAAAATATAGATTGTCATAAAACATATTGTTCAGGTTTTCAATTATTATATTTTTTTTTTTTTAGATAATCAGAATATGTATTTGAAAAATTATTCTAAAAATAAATCAACAACATTAAATGCTTGTTTTAAAAGTAAAAACACGATAATGTGCAGTAGGTGCATAATACTTTAAAAATAATAATCCAAAAATTTATGATTTTATCGGGATTCGAACCTACTGTTCGCCGCGATATCGCAGCTTTAAAGTAAACATAGTCAAGCAGCACTAAACTTACATCTAAATAGTTGGCGAAATAAAGCTTCAATATTATAACACCGTTACGCATCGGACGAATTCGGAAAAAACGAGTAGCAGGGTCGGGGCTACTCCGTCCCGCACCTGCCCGCTTCACCCCTTCAATAACATCAATGCTGGCTATACACAGCGCCTTAACGCCATAAAGCAAGTTATTTAGATGTAAACCTATGTTTGTTATCGGGACATGATTTCTATAATCATTTTGTTTGTCTGCTCTAGTATGTATTTGAATTTTAGAACCAATTTAGGTGTTTTGAAATGCTTGCAGACTTTAGAACGCACGCGGGAGCCGACCTAATTGTTTTAAAGCCAACAAGATAAATAATGCATAACTTTCACCCCCTACTCAATGCGATATTCTGTTCTGATGAGATACATACTCTTTGGCTAAAGTATCATAATAATACATCGACCTACAATGCAGATAGGCTAAACAGAGTAACAGATTTAAGGTCAAAACACTCGAATTCATTGAACTCTCAGTAAGCTATCAGATACATGAATGGACTAAAGTTTTATCAAGTAATACTAACTAGTACTACTTAAATGTTATAATAACACAATAAACCTCGGTTGCCATCGACGTATAATTTCGGGGGTTCGGAGGTTATCGGCGTCGGCGGGTTGGAACAGAATCGAGTACGTTTGCTTCGCTGCGACTGCCGCTATCTCTTGTTAACGGAACAAACTTATCGCATCCGTTATGCTTATTATAATGTCTATATTAAATTGTGACATTATTACTGGAATTTTAACGTTTACCCTTTGCCGGCTGATGCGACAAACTAGATTGTGAGCTTTTTTGGACATGAATGGTTAATCTGGCGATAAACATTGCAAAAATGTCTGTACTCTGTAGTCTCCTTTTTATCGACATTATGATGAATGAATAAGGGCAGTTTAATAAATGTTAGGTAGAATATGTGTGCCTACCAAAGTCTGGTTATATTTCAGTAAGCTCGAGAGTTAGCGAGCAAAGAGGTTTTACCCTAGAAACACAAACAAAAATGGTTGTAAACTTTTGTCCATGTAGGCTCTTACAGCCATTCCCCTCTAGAGATTACTCAAGACTATAAGTTGCATCTATTGAACCACTCCGGTAACCGATTGTCAGTTATTTTTCATGTGATAAAGTCTGAATCTTTCTTCATCTCAGTGTAGTTGGCAATCTAATTAATTTAAATTCCTCAAATTACCTAGAAATAAGATAACATACATCGATCTCCAACACAAACAGCTAATTCCTTCCAAGGTTGTGTGACACGACGACTGGAATTAGCAGAGCTTGTCTGTGGCTTATTGTTAACTCAAAAACAAAAGACATCTGTTTCGTATAATCGACACATGTCTAGGAATACTTCGGGTCGCTTTACTCATGCAAATAAGTAAATAAAGCTTTTGTCTTAAGACTTAAGTTGATAGTAAATCAACAATTCAATTGAAGAAATAGTTACGACGTTGGTTCATTGACTAATGAAAATTATTACCTCTCAACACTGCGTAGCGACTTGCAAGAGGCAGGGGAAAGGCTTAAACAATGGGAGGTCTTTGCCAAACAGTCAGACTATTTTTGACCAGCCCTGTAGGCTGAAAATGATAAGGAACCCTACCTTTATCAGTTGATGATTTTTTACATTAATATTCTAGAAACACTTTCTCAGACATTATAATCTTCAAGCTCGATAAAATATCGGAAACTCATTTAGAAAAGTCAGTTTTTCATAAACGCAGTGGTGCCGTAATGAACCTACATAAAATGACTCTATAAAAGCTACAAAACAATGACACGCTTCAATCGTTTCGTTATTAGGTGCGCTATGACAGAGAATCGATTCAGCCTTTTATGTTTATAGGTATCAACATTAAAGGATGAAGCGATTCTCTCTGCACTGTACAATCAAGAATCGAGGTGTCTTTACACTGCATATCCAGCACTTTAAAATATTATTCAGTAAATAAACTCATCAAAAACATATCGAAAAATATATTCTCATCCTTAAAAAGCGAAAATAACACGTGTTTACGCTATTTAGAAACATAACGATCTCTTGGGAGTTGGGTAAAGATAGTACCAGTAGTTGTTGGGTATCTAGACGATATAATTCTATACATTAGTAATCTAAGGTTATGGTATTTTTTTCTCTATCATAGAGTATGGAATGGATTACGGGCAGAAATTTCTCACAAATCAATATTCAATAGTTCTTGATTTCACAGAGCTTCCAATTTAAGTTTGTATTGATGATAACTAGTGTTCTTGGTCCGGTGAATATAATCTTTCTAACTTAAGAAAAGTTACGCCTCTTGGTATTAATATTATAAGGAGGAAAGATTTATACCTTTGTATGTTTGTAAGGAACTACCTCAAAAAGTACAGGATTACGAGAGTTCTTTTACCATTAGTAAGCTACAATATCCCTTGTAACAGGCCATATTAGTGATAACCTTGCGAAGCTCCACTCAAATATATCATAATACATAAAATAAGTAGCATATTCCTCCTCTCCCCTACTTTTGGACGACCTCCGTGGTCGAGTGGCGTAAGCACCGGTTTCAAGGTGACGCTAGCTCTGAGGTCCCGGGTTCGATCCCCGGACGGGTCAATGTAGAAAGTCACATTTCTACATTGTCTCGGGTCTGAGTGTTTGTGGTACCTTCGTTGTTTCTGAATTCCATAACACAAGTGCTTAGCAACTTACTTTGGGTTCAGAACAATGTATGTGATGTTGTCCGCATTTATTTATTATTATTTTGCTGTGACCGAGGGGGTCCATAATGAGCTGTTAACTTACTGTATTGACGACCTATGTAACATTATGGTATGCAATAAAGAATTGAATTGAAGTCAGGGCAGGGCGCTAGTCACTAGTTACACACAAAAGGGATGGTGACGCACACCAGTGGTTTTAGCCGGTAAGAGTCCTCCGTCTTCCCCAGGGCGGAGGAAGTCCGTGAATTATTTCCACCGGAGGGAAAAGAAAGATCGCTGGTCACTAATAAATAGTAATACTAAGCACCCACCACGCAAGGCTCGTGTGGTTGATATTTAATATCATATTTCGGTTATTTCCGCGATTCACGAAGCCATATATCGCCCTTGTTTGACAAAGGCAGTGGAACAGATTACGCGAGTTATATGTTTTTTTTTGTTATAAGACCAGCTAAATAATGTCTTCTGCGCTATGAACTGAATTTTATGATAATTTTATATGTGTTGTATCCTTAGTAGTTCCTTCGTTGTGATGTAATGTAGGTGGCTAAATGTTATTATTAGTCACTAGCGAACTAAGTAACTTACTATGTAACGAATATTGAACCAACTTTTAAGCTAAATTAAATACATTAAGTTATATTATTATATCATTATGATACATTATTATTGGAGAGGCCTAGGTACATCAGTGGACTGCTATAGGCTTATGATGATGATGATCATATGTCATTAGGCTAATACACAATTTAATATTCCGTACATATCCAAATTTCATCATCATCGAAGACGTATCTTCTTGTAAAAATGCAACAAACACAGAACAGAGCCCTACTCTCACATTTATGATATTAGTATACTTCAATGTAAACAAACGAGCTGCACAACAAATAAGAGATAGTTGCAAGGAACTAGCTTTATATCGCGACACATGGTCGCAGCCGAAATAGTATAGCTATATATAGCCGCGAGTCATAGGACATTCACCCACCTTACGTGCTCGCCCGATTTCGCGCTTTACTATTAAAACCCAGTACTATGAATACTTGCATTACGTACTTATTACCTATTTGAATTATATTCAGTATTCAATTGGTATTCTTTTAGATAGGATGGTGAACAAGTTTAGTATTTTATTAACAGTTGAAAAAGGCGGTGGTATATCTATGCGGTCTATTGGTCCGTAATTTGGTGCACTGTATGACTAAGGTAAAGAGGCTCAAAAATGAGTGAACCGATTTTGATTATATATTTTTATTGCACTTGAAGAGTTTTGTTGATAAATTATATACATCGTTTGTTTCGAAATGGTCATATTTTAAAAAAGAGTTCAGTACATATCGATTTCCATAAAAAATAGAAGAAAACATACGCTAGAAGCAAAATAAACTTAATGAATAATTAATTTGCTCTATAATACTTCAACGAAAGTGATTAAGTACTTAAGTAGCAAGTTATTACAGACGCCACATAAAGCGATGATACACATAAACAATGTCTTATTTGTTTTTAATGTACGCAGCAAATGATAATATCGGATCGCATTACCATAACTAAACATTTCCTGTCGCTATGTCGCCAGCTACGTGTATTGTAAGAACTAGCGATATGGGAATTCCCCTGAATTTACGTTTAAAGAGCATATCTTATCACTGAATTGTACTAAATGTGAAGTGTAACTACAAACAAAATACTAATTAAAAACCAAGTAAAAATTGAAGAAAAAAGGTTTTCACCGGGTATCGTTATCGTAGCAAACATAGCAGTACTTTGTTGAGATCCGAACCTGCCTTTGGGGTAACGGCCAAGTCTTATGAAAGTCGGTGCATCAGTTTAGAAAGAAACCATTGTAACATGAAACTTTGTCCTTAACAGAGATGTATCCCCGAGTTCGAGAACGCGGCCTTCATGGTGCAGATGGAGGCCACCAACACGTGCGGCGACCACGGCGCCAAGGTCTACTGCATCCAGACCTCCGCTGGCACCTCCACTAGGTAACCTATGTCTTACATATAGCATTGATCTCTTGAAGGGTCAATAAGGTGTACAATGTAAATGTTGTGAATTTATAAGATTTCTATGCAGTTAGTATGAACGCAGGCTTTGACTACTTCGCCGTTCTTTTCTAGTGTTTGGCTGACAATTTTACGAATATAAGGTGACCAGTCAGAATTAATAGATACAATTTCACTTCACAGTTTTGTATGGGACCTCTTCATACCAATTACTTCTCAGACCAGTTCAAATATGCCTGTCAGAATCAACCAAACCAGTCACATACTACTAAAACGTTCTCTTAAACGTCTCCTGCGTTTGAAGTTCAGTGAATCCCTCGATATAACTGCAGAGATGCCTTCCAAAACAAAATACCACTTCTGAATAATTTTGAGTCAATCAATATTACACACCAAAACCCTCCATAACACCAGTCCGTCTGTACAACGCAGGTCGTGCGACACGTGCCAGCCGGGCCAGTTCTCCAGCTACTACCTGACGGACCTGCACTACGAGCAGGACAACCAGACCTGGTGGCAGTCCGAGACCATGAAGGAGGGCATCCAGTACCCCAACCAGGTCAACTTGACGCTGCATCTCGGTGAGTTCCATGTCTATAACAGACGAATAAATAATTACTTGTCGTCATAGACAAGCGCGGATCCATCGTTGTGGGCACTATGGGCATGCCCCTAGACCTATGAAGACATTTAAATTAAATAATAAAAAAATATAACTAATAAGTTTATTATTTTTTTTAATTATTTGGGTATACTAAATAGTAAATAGTAAATATTATAATTAAAGTAACCCCTTTTATAGCATGGTTTTTGCGACGACTTTATACGCGTTTACTTTAAAATTGAATCTGGAGAGATTTTAACTCTCTGTATGTCTTGTAAGTGTTAGATATTATTTTTTAACACCTTATTATAAATTAATATAAATATTATAATGTTATTAAATACTAAATATATAATATTGATGTTAATTTACACCCTGCAGCAACAAGTGGAACAATGGCCTTTGCCAGCAGTAAGGTATAACAGGTCAACAGGTAACAAAATGTCTAAATCTATAAATTGTGGTTTGTTATTGGTTTTCCATGTATGCCACATCCAATTTATGAATTTATATAATCCGCGGTTGGGTATGCGCGCATGCGTCAACCTAGATCTGCCCTATATAAGGGGCGACGGAGCGCCAGAAGCTTCAGTCTGCCTGAAAGGGAGGCTGGACTGGTCGTGCCCCCTTTTCAGGTATGACTACCCAAAAAAACATAATTCAGTTTGATAACTGCACATGCAGTATGCACGGTACAAGATAATACTTGTAAAAAAAGATTTTTAATTAAGTTCATTTTATTTTAGTAATAGATAATTACGGTCTATGCTTGGCTTGATTCTTTTGATCGGTCCTGTAGTTTTTGTTTTTTCTTTACAAACATAAAAAACAAAAACACAAAAATACAATATTTCCCCTTTATAATATTGATTAAAATACATTCACTCTAATTTTATCCCAAAAAGTACAAAAAACCCGGGATGAGCCGCTAATAATTTATACTGCCAATATTAGGTACCTGAGCCATGAATACATATCTTTTAACAAATACCTCAATTCGGTTTAGTAAAACTGCAAAAAAGATATGATGACCCTTTCATTTTACTTTGCCGTAGACAGGGAATGAGGGAGAGCAGGGTTGATGCACGCACGCAGACTCAACAGCGGATTATAAAAATCGGATGTGGCATGTCTGGGAATTAAAATGAAACTACTTTTACGGATTACCTGGAAATGTAAAGTAAAGCAGTAAAATTAAGTAAATCCTTATTTTATTGTTCCCCTAGTAACATAATTTGTGTATTCTATGCTTTTAAACTAGGACAAAAATATACCCCAATTATAGGCGTTAGAACAGCGTTAGTTTTCGTTGATACTATCAAAAATTACATATAGCAAAACTGGTCATAAAAAATGACGTGGTCATTCTTTTGTACCTTTGTGAAAAATTTACCTCTAAAGCCACACTGAACAAAATAACATATTCTCCTTCTTTTCTTGTCGATTTACGGTGATTCTGAAGTACATTCTGACCCTATGCAGATAAAAACGGCCACGTAAAAGTCCACATGCCACATCCAATTTTCATTTCAATTGCGGTCGCTTTCTGCGCGCATGCGTCAGTCTAGCTCTCCCCTATATAAGCGACGACGACGCGGCGAACCCTTTAGTCTGCCTGAAAGGGAGGCCGGTCTGGCGCCTCTTTTTCAGGTATGATTGCCAAAGAAATAATATTCCAGTACTGATACTGGCTCAGTAATGTCGTGGTGGCCTAACGGTTCAATGAACGGATTTGTATGCACAAGGGTACAGGTTCGAACCCAGGCAAGTACCAATGTGGCTTTTGCAAAGTTAAGGTGAAGGAACCCATCGTGAGGAAACCTAGATCCCAAAATTTGGAATTTGAAATCGCCAATCCGTAAAGAGCAAGCGTGGTGATCATTGCTCGTGACTTCTCTATATGGGAAGAGGCCTGTGCCCTGTAGTGGCACGGTAATAGGCTGGATTATTATTATTATACTGGCTCAGATATAGAAAACCTATAATTTAAGAAACCCTAATTTTAATAAACCCTTAAATTAATAAAATAAAAAGAAACCTATAATTTTGGAACGTTCATAAACCGTAATACATACAGCCTTATGTGATACATGCAGCCTATGTAATACATAGTGCCATCCACCCCCGCACCCCCTGGTTGACCCTACTAAATAATGAAAAAAAAAAAAGGATATTTTGTATAAACATACTACTAACCGATGAATAGAAATGTCACTGTTTGTTTTATTTGTTCCCTCTTGAATCGTTTTTACAACTGAGCGTGTGTGATCACAGCCGTGCTCTGGGATCAAAGAACGTCAGACTAGCTCTAGGTATTATAGAACTTCGTCGCTAAATACCTTAGAGTATACATAAGAAACTAGAGTGAGCCTGTCAGAGTTTGAACGTAAGCACTAGTGTGAACTAGTTTTGTCGTGAATTATGTATGAAGAAGGAGCTTGCCGTTTCAACAAATCTATCTAAAATACTAATATTATCCTAACAATGTCAAAACCATCGATATTTTAGTATACAAGTTTCCCGTTGCGCGAAAATTAACATAAATCAGTTAACGAATTTACTAGATACAGACTAAAACCTGCTCTCGTTTGGCAGAAGGGGAAACCAGCGATAGTAGCAGTCTATGTTGATGTTTAGTCTATGCTAAATACTGTTGCAGACTGTCACTTTAACTGTCATTGTCAAATATAATTGATTGTCTGTGTATGTCATGTGAATGTTTATTGACTTTCATTTGTTTATTTGTTATTGTTACAAATTGTCGGCAATTAGTCAGTACATTACACAGAGTACATTATTATTACATGGTACATTACTATCACAGAGCAAAGTAATTAGAGAACACTCTTCTTTTAATATACTTCAAGAAACCTTTACGTAACCGCGTATTCTCCAAAACTTTTATGAGCTTTATTATCAAGAAAATGGTAACTTATTATAATAATCATAAGTAATGTTGCTCGCACTATTCGTTATAAATGTTTCATAAAATCTATTTAAAGTGACGATGTTTGAATGGATTCTGTTATTTAATTACTTGTTTATTTATGAAATAGTTTATTACCTGCGATCGATTAGTGTTGTGTTTGGACATTCGTGACGAATAATGTGATTGTTCCAGGCAAGGCGTACGACATTACGTACGTGCGCATCGTGTTCTACTCGCCACGGCCTCAGAGCTTCGCCATCTACAAGAAGACTGACGAGCATAGAGTCTGGGAGCCTTTCCAGTATTTTAGGTGAGTAACTGACCTCAAAAACATCATAAACGCATTCATTTTGCTTTTTTCAATATATCCATGTAAATTTACTTTATTTTTATTTTCTTTCATATAACAACAGTCTTTAAAAATCTAAAAAGATTAGACAATTTTAATATATGTAAGATATTTCAGCATAACAGTTTAGGTATTTCTGTTAAAGTCGTTGTATGATAAACATTCGGAATATCTTTACCATACCAGAAGTACTGGAGAATAAACAGAGTAAAGTTTGTTCTTTGCAAAAGTATGCTGATGTTTGATTATTTATTGCTGAGTATTCTATTGTGTTGTGATCATATAGCTGCATCAAAGTGTTACCTGGTCATATCATTTCTAAATGTTGGACAACAATGAACACAATCAATAAGTAACAATGTTTGGTTGACAGTGCATCATGCCGAGACACGTATGGTGTACAAGAGCAGAGAGCGGCCGAGTTGGGTGCGGAAACACGAGCGCTCTGCACCAGTGAATACTCCGATATATCTCCGCTGACCAGTGGGAACGTGCTGTTTTCCACCTTGGAAGGAAGACCCTCGGCTTTCACGTTCGACAGCAGTCCTGAATTGCAAGTATGTACAGAATACTGTAAATAATTTATTTAACAAAATTAAGAGCTTTTGTTTCGATAGTCTTTGAATGTGTTGCGGCAGGTACCAGCCTAGGTAGCCAGTAACAACCCTTTGTTTGATGGATAACACTTACTTATCCATGTACAGAGATTTGTTAATTGGTAATGAATCATTTGTAAATAGGGTTCCGTGATACTAAAGAAAGCATTCAGAAGTCATTTCTTTATCTTCCTCACCATGTCAATTGTTTGTATGTTATGTACCCTTTTTCATTTATGTAATTGGTTTGTCGCCTCTTTCAAAAAAGTAATTAAACAAATAAGTATACTCCAAAACATTTCTGACTTTGGTTCCTGTTAGTGATAGGTCCTTAACATTTCGGAATTCAAAGTTCTCCTGCATTCCGCATTAATTCCAAATGATAGCCCTTAAATACAACAAATCAAACATTGCCACGATTTATTTGAAACACTTAGTATATAACTTAATAAATGTATTATTAACAATAAATTTTCTCAAACAACTAGTGGAAAGAAGTGGTCTCTGCCTACCCCTACTAGAAACAGACGTGATTATATGTATGTATGTAAATTTCCTCACCCCCAGGAATGGGTAACAGCCACCGACCTGCGGATCTCGTTGGACCGCCTGAACACGTTCGGAGACGAGATCTTCGGCGACGTGCAGGTGCTGCAGTCGTACTGGTACGCCATCGCCGACGTGGCGGTCGGTGCAAGGTGCAAGTGCAACGGGCACGCGTCCGTGTGCGAGACACAGGAACAGCCGGACGGGACCAGGACTAGGGCTTGCAGGTAACTTGCTTCTGCTACCAAGTTTATTAAGTTTATGATCTTTCAATAGTAGGTAATAGATATATTAAATATATATAAAATAACAATTGTATTTAAAAATTAAACTTAAGATATACAATAATAAAAAACTAAGCCTACACAGTTAATAAGAAAAATTATAAACTAAAATAAGGCATCAAAAAATAAAATAATTTTAATACTTGAATTTTGAATTTTGTACCCATATGGGCAAGGAAGGACGTGTCTTTTCATTGTACCATCTTGCTTGCAAAACTGTTTGTACTGTATACTCGTGTTTTTTGCAAATAAACGATATTTTATCTTTATCAAGAGAAGTAGCTAAGATGACTATATCGCTGTTGTCTTGGGGACGGCTGTACATGGAAGTTCAGGGTTCATGATCACTGTAATGAAAACTAGGTATATGGCGTTCAGCAACAGGTTGTTTTACCTTTATTTTAGGAACAGATGTATTCATAGCTATGAACATAATTAACATTCTGAAAGAGCGCTTCATTGGTGTATAAGTGTGACATAATATTATAATTACATTACCGTAACAAGTATCCAGTCCGACGACAACAATACAGGCAGATTATTGTCTTAAAGTCAATAAAGACATAGGTTAAAATACCCATTAAGAACTGACACAGTTGGAGATAGCTCTTTATACTGCAGTTTAGTCCACATAGCCATCATAAAATGTCTGAAAAATCCGAGAAACAAAGCTAGTTCAATGAAATTTTCTGAATTTAACTTATACATATAATAATTAAAACCACACAATTATATTGAAATAGCTAAATCTTTACTACATAGTTTAATGTATTTAATATGTATCTCAAAGTAATGATCATTACATGGACTTGATCAGATGATGGAGTGACAAGGTTCCATGGGAACATTGTAATAAGATGACGCAAACCCTTTGAGTGTGGGCTTGTTAGGTTTGTCATTTCTTCCTAGAAGATGTTTAAGTACGACTGCTACGCTAGAGGTCTTGGGTTCGATTCCAACAAGTCCACCAAGGTGTTATTGGGTTTTTCTGTGAAATTCTCAGTAGCAGGTCGGAGTTTAGATTTGTGCCCGGTTAGTGGCAATAGGCTCGCCCCATATTACATGGGACCTAAACATACCGGCGCACTGTGGGTGTACATTGGTACACCTCTGCCTAAACCCTTGGGGGATACAGGTGTGATGGCATGTTATGTTATGTTAGATGTTTAAGTCTTTACATTATAATCTGTTTCTGGAATGAATAAAATTTCTGTTTAGATGTGAACACAACACTGCCGGGCGCGAGTGTGAGAGATGTCTCGACTTCTACAACGACGCGCCGTGGGGCAGAGCGTCGCCCACCAACGTGCACGAGTGCCAAGGTCAGTTTGCTGCACATTGCTGGATGCGTTGCGAAGTTGTGCTGCTATGCGAACTGTAATGTGTAGTGGATAGTCAAGTACATTGTTTATTGTTTCAAAATATTTCATAATATGAAGCTGTCAACATGTTTAGAAAGTACATTATTTTTAATTTGTTATGCTAATATAAAATTTAGGTTTGCTTAATCAATTTTGTAGAAGAATAGGTAAAGCAACAGCATAAGATACTTATTACTGGCTATTACCAAAGTTGTATGAAATGAAATAGTTTTTACAAGATTTATGTATTTGTTCTTGTTTGTGAACCAATTGTTGATATCCTTTTGGGCTAATGTCATTTTTTACCTAAGCTTTCATAAAGAGTTGTAGCATGTATTGAAAGAGACAACATAAAATATAAAATGTTACAATCACCAAGATAATGGTACTCTATGTGTCAGAGCTGCTTGGCGAATCACAAACTTTACTGTCCTATATTAGGTATCTACCTTTATTTGACCAAACAGTACTACGTCATCCAATAACTAGTATTCGGTCTTTAAATGTTTAGAAGCAATATAAATCATATTATTTTCTTATGCATATACTCCAGTCGAATGTATTTTGTATCAAGCATGTGCCAGTTTTATTAGTGAACCTGTGAATGAAACGGTATTCAATCCGTAAGTTAAATAAAACAAATTAGCTTGTTCAGTCTTTTTAAACTAAAAAATACGTGGCTTTTAAATACACATATTTTAATTTTTACCGATTATTAAAAGGTTGTTATCTCATTTCTTTCGACTGGGTGAACAGATTTAGATGATTCTTTTTTTATTTGAAAGATAATTCCTGTGTGATCCCCATAATTTGGTTCAGTTAGGACAGTGGATAAGAAAACCATATAGGACTTATTTTGATGTCGGTTGCATTTGGAAGAATGATCAATTATTAAGAAAGCCGCGATTGTATATGGTATCCAGTGGTTGCATACTACCGTTATGTTGTAGCTTGCAACTGCAACGGGTTCTCGAACAAGTGCGAGTTCGACAAGGAGCTGTACGAGCGCACGGGCCACGGCGGCCGCTGCCTCGACTGCGCGGAGAACCGCGACGGCGCCAACTGCGAGCGCTGCAAGGAGAACTTCTTCCAGGGCGCCGGCGACATCTGCCTGCCGTGCAACTGTAACCCCACTGGTGAGGGATATAGGATTCATTTTGTCTTACGGGTTCTGAGTCCATATCATTTCGGGAAGAACATTCTGTTTACATGCAAAAAATATTATTTAGTTACTCCTATTTTAAACCTTAACGCAAAACGAAGACTTATATGTTTTGCTTGTCTGTCTTTGGCACAGTAGCTCATAAATGAATGGATCATTAAAGTCAGGAGTTGTATTTTCTAAGATAACCATATTTAATGATGGTGCTCAACTATAATGTATGAAGCTCTATTTTGCATTATGAAAGTTAATAAAATATTGAGTGCTCGCTTGTTTCCACAGGATCCCGCAGCCTACAATGCAACGCGGAAGGCAAGTGCCAGTGCAAGCCGGGCGTGACGGGCGACAAGTGCGACATCTGTGCGCCCAACCACTACGAGTTCACGGTGCAGGGCTGCAAGCCGTGCGGCTGCAACGAGTCCGGCTCCTACTCCAACACGCCGCAGTGCGACCCGCAGACCGGCGTGTGCCTCTGCAAGCAGAACGTTGAGGGCAGGCGCTGCAGAGAGTGAGTCTTACTGTACTATACACCCACTACATTAAGGCTTATTTAGACTGAGCGAGAAATATCGTGCGAGTTGCGGTACATTGCCGTCTATGATCCATCTCTTACGATACCATAGGCGCGCGGCCCCGCAATGCACGGCATTCCGAATGACATTTATCGCTCCATCTAAATGAGCCTTTACACGATTTCTCGGCTATGTTTTCGATATGGAACAAAATTTTAGTTACGTTGGAAATCGCTTCCTGCCTCAATAGTTGAAAAGTGACCGATTGAGAGTCTTCTTACAGATCTATGCCTGCCAACTTCATTTAGCTGTTATAAGATAATTATTTACACCATTTCGGTCGTTTTAATTGTCATTGTCCCATGTAGATGCAAGCCCGGTTTCTTCAACCTGGACTTAACCAACGAGTTCGGGTGCACGCCGTGCTTCTGCTTCGGGCACTCGTCGCAGTGCAGCTCGGCGCCCAAGTACCAGGCGCACGAGATATCCGCGCACTTCATCCGCGACGCAGAGCGCTGGGCCGCCGAGGACGACCGCGAGCGTACCGTGCAGCTGCAGTTCAACGCTAACACGCAGAATATCGGTGAGCAATCAAGTTTTGTTGTTAACCTTTCGCTTGTCTTAAGTAAAACAGAATGACTTAAAAACTTTTTTTTACGCGAAAGGTTCATTTGTCATATAATTCCAATAGTAAGGATGATACAGTCGAAAAAAAATTTTAGGGTGAAATTCATGAAGTGGAAATTGAGTAAAAAAAGATGACACACTCTCAGTCTTTTTGAAATTATTGTACGATTTTAAGAGTAATTTATAATTTATATGCCTCAAAAAAGAATACAGTTTATAACTTAAGTCGTGTATTTGTCTGTCTTTGTGATTTCAAAGAAAAGGGGGGGGGGGGGGGGAGCAATATTGCCTGTAACTATAATTCTATAAAACCCATTCAACACTAATCGATTGGAAACTACATTTTATATCATACGTCACAAACACCACTGACCAGTACCATCTTCCAGCGGTGGCCTCCCAGGGCTCGGAGACGCTGTACTTCCTAGCCTCGAGCCAGTTCCTGGGCGACCAGCGGCCCTCGTACAACCACGACCTGAAGTTCTCGCTGCGGCTGGGTGAGGTCCGAGGCTACCCGTCCGCGCAGGACATCATCCTCGAGGGGCCCAGGGCCTCCGTCTCCATCAACATATACGCGCAGAATAACCCCGAACCTACTAACCAGGTGAGTTTGTATATAGCTGTGGATGCAGAAGCGATTGTAACGTGTTCTTGTTATGTTGGCATTGCAAAGCAATTTGTGTCGAAAGTTTGAAAGTAGAAAGTAAAACAGTATGGGCAAAGCGATTGTTCTGATAAACATTTTAGTTAGTGACTATAATTATAGACCTTTTGAGCTTTTTTATTCCTTATTTTAAGTTTTCTTTAGATTTGTAATTGATCATCAGTGCTTAAATATACTCAAAAAGCTGTGCGCGCGGGCTTTGATTTACCTTACAGATTGCTAATACTTCCTTTTACACTACATTTCTCTTTGGCTAGCGTTCTGCTCATACATCTTCTTTCTATCTTCACCGAGCCATATTGTTCCAGGCACAAGAGTACAGCTTCAGACTGCACGAGGACTCCCGCTACGGCTGGTCGCCGACTCTCTCCAACTTCGAGTTCATGTCTCTGCTGCAAAACTTAACCGCGATCAAAATAAGGGGCACGTACAACAAGCCCGGTGAAGGGTACATGATGAACTTCAAGTTGGAGACGGCTAAGATAGGGCGGGAGAAGGGGTCCGCGCCCGCGAACTGGGTGGAGAAGTGCTCCTGCCCGAAGGCGTACGTGGGCGACTACTGCGAGGAGTGCGCGCCCGGCTTCAAGCACGAGCCGGCGAACGGCGGGCCCTACTCCACGTGCATACCCTGCGACTGTAACGGACACGCGCATATCTGTGACACTGCTACTGGTGAGTGTGTTTTATACCCATAAGTATAAAAGGAAAATTAAAGGCAACCTCATAAGGTTGCCTTTTATTTTCAGTATATGTGGCAAAAAAGACCACAACCGTTTTTAAGCACCAGTTTAATACGTAGTGAAAATGAATGGCAGTTTTCTTGCCGAGTACAGTAAATAGGAAGTTTCTAATATGAGTGGTTTTATGCAGTAAAATTTGCATTTCCGTTTCCCAGGTTTCTGTATCTGCAAACACAACACGACCGGCAGCAACTGCGAGCTGTGTGCTAAGGGTTTCTATGGCAACGCGATCGCGGGTACCGCAGACGACTGCAAGCCTTGCCCCTGCCCCAAGGACAGCGGCTGCATCCAGCTCATGGACGGCAACATCGTGTGCACTGACTGCCCCGAGGGCTACGCTGGTGAGGACACTTGTTGACACCTAGGGTTGCCATGGCAACGCACCCTAACGAACTGCGTAATATTGGAACATACAGCCCCGTTTTTCATAGGTTGATTGAACTTTGAGAGGAACGATTTTCGAAATCAAGTTAGATATTTTTTTTCTCCACCCAAAATACAGATTATTTATGTAATAAAAGAATAATAATATAAATAGCATACAATCTACTGAATGAGCGTTATCACCTTATTTTTTGCTTTTAATTTGGCACATTTATTTTTGTATGTATATAATATAGGAGTCCGGTCTCATGATTGTGCAATTTTGATAAACACGGATGTGGATTAATCAGTTACTTCCTGCTGCTATAAATAAATAACTATTTCACAATTTGCCATTTGGTAACTACTGATTATGACAAAAATGTTTAATTACGCAATCGGTATTTTGAATATTATGTAATTTTAGGAATACTTTTTATCTATTAAGTTTGTACCTACGTTTCACTAAATGCCTTTATGTAGTTGTAATTTTTCAAGTTCACAGGCATTTTATGGAATCATAAAGTAACTATAAAGTTAGACTGACTGGTAATCTGAAGGTCTAAAAGTGAGTATGTCTTTTTTTGCCTGCTTCCTAGAGCAGGCTATGTTGGCTGCCAGTGGCATTGGATTTATCTCAATACAGTGTATATTATTAAGACTGACAAGCATGACTATATTCAGATAGGCAGTCTTAACAATCAATGCGCGTGGGGTCAGCACCCACAACCTACTTTACAGCGTAAATCAGTATCCTTTAGACTGAGATTTTTGCTGACCCAATCCTTATACCCATTTAACATCCAATCCAGGTCCAAAATGTGAGGTGTGTGCGGACGGGTACTTCGGGGACCCCACTGGTCAGTTCGGGCCCCCGAAGCAGTGCGAGCTGTGCCAGTGCAACGGCAACGTGGACCCCAATGCCGTCGGCAACTGCAACAGGACCACCGGCGAGTGCCTTAAGTGCATCTACAATACTGCCGGAGACCATTGCGATAAGTGTTTGAGCGGTGAGTAGCTATTCATGTTACTGTTATACGTGGAACAGGGTTTCGTGTTGCCGGTTATAAATAAATAAAAAAATGCAACAAAAGGTTATCGCCCGGCAGACCCACGAGATGGCAGGACGTAAGCGAAATCTTTGCCTGAAACTGACGTCTGTTACCCTTAAAGATAAATTAATGGAAAGAGAAAAGAGATGCTTTTGCCTTGCAGTGGTACACTAGTTGCTCGTAATGAAATGTGTCATGTTGAATTCGACTTTGGTTTTTTATTCGGTAATCATGAGAGTTTTAAGGGACAGCCTTTTAAATGTTGTACATAGGACGTCCTTTTTGCGAGCCGGGTAAAAATAAAATATGTGTGTATGTCCAGGCTACTTTGGCGACGCTTTGGACCCTAAGAAGAAGGGCGACTGCAAGCCGTGCCAGTGCCACGAGGCGGGCACGGTGGAGAGCGCGGACGGCCCGCCGCAGTGCGACGGCCTCACCGGCTACTGCAGCTGCCACCCGCACGTCATCGGCAGGAACTGCGACAAGTGCGAGGTATGTATCGTCACTGGTTTTTGGTCTTGTGGTTAGTCGCCCTGGCTGCTGATTCGGAGGTCGTGTGTTCCATGCTCACCCAGATAAAGCTTTGACCCCTATGACTTATGCTAGACTGTAATATGGACCGAATCAAAACTATTTTTATTTCTCATAAATCGTAGGCTGCAAAATATTAAGTAGCAATTCTACGAGTCTACTAAAAGCAGGTTAAACACAAAATCTTTTGCGAACCCCACACTAATAAATCTTCGCATAAAGACCATAGGTCTATATAATTTGAGTCATCACAACTTTCCTGACATTACTGACTGTATCTTCTATCGCAGGACGGCTACTTCAACATAAACTCGGGCACGGGCTGCGAGCCGTGCGAGTGCAACCTGGAGGGCTCGTACAACAACACCTGCGACGCTTATAACGGACAGTGCTACTGCAAGCCTGGTATCGATGGGTAAGACTTCCTAATAATACGTATAACAGAGTTTATTGCAGATAATAAAACTTTTGAAGTTTTAAGTATTTAGAAAAATTAACTGATCGATGTTAGCAACGGTTGATGATCAATGCATAAGTCGGCATTAAGTCTAGTGGTGTACAAACTGGTTTTCAAGATGTCGCCAGCACTGAATGAAAACCAGTTTCTTAACTTTTTCGGTATTACAAAATACCAGAACCGATATTTATTTTCAACTTCGTTGTCTCCTACTCCATAATACAAGTCCTTAAGCTACTTTGCTTTAGGTCAGAGTTTTGTACGTGGTGTTGTCCACATTCATATTTATATTTATTTGTTCAAAAATAATCACAATTGACTGTTTTACCGACATTCCAGTAACCACTGCGACCGCTGCCGCGCTTATCACTACGGGTTCTCGAGCGAGGGCTGCCGCGACTGCGACTGCGACGAGTGGGGCTCTACCAACTACCAGTGCGACATGGCCGGCCAGTGCTCCTGCCAGGACAACGTCGAGGGCAGGCGCTGTGACCGGTAAGTGTAGTATACCTGACTGAGACAAGTAAGCTCGTCTCCAGAATTTCGCACTCTGGTTCCTTGCTCAAACAACAAAATTAAATCTTAACACCAATACATAAGATCTATTTCCGTATTCCAGATGCATGGAGAACAAGAAGCGCCGCGCGGATGGCCAGGGCTGTGAGGACTGCCCCGCTTGTTATAACCTGGTGCAAGATAGTGTCAACCAACACAGAAGGGAGCTGAAGGAACTTGACGATGTAAGTGTTTGAGGAATTTAGTAGAGCATATTATTATAGTATCGAAGTAGACGCAAGAAACATGAAATTAGTAAAGAACGTAATTTGTTGGTTTTTAAGAGTTATTTGCCAGTGAAAATACCTGAAATGAGATTCACTTCTTTGCACATACTTCTTCTTAGCGTGTCGATAAATGGCAATACTCCTGTTAGATTTTCCCGGACCAGTACTCAGCTACGCGGATAGCATTATCAGTAGCATGCACATACTAAAAGCTTTTGAATATAATGATACGATTTTAAAGTATGTCAACGATTGAGTCGGTTTCATCGATCTCGGAGGATCGAGATTGGACGAATCTGTGTGCCATCCATTTATTTTTGTTAACCTTCCTTAATTTTTAAACTTTTTATTCTAGATCTTAGCAAAAATATCGAAGTCTCCAACTGTAGTGGAGAACGCGGACTTCGACAATGAGCTGCAGCAGGTGCGCGGCGAGATCGAGCGGCTGGCGCAGGAGGCGAGCGCCGAGCTCGGCGGCGGGCCCGGTGCCAGTCTCACCGACAACCTCGCCGAACTCGCCGACAGGCTCGTCGATGTCAGGTATGTACTGATAGTGTTTTACATCTCTGAGGAAGAGTGAAAAGTTGGATTTCATCCTTTTACTTTTTTTTTGTTGTAATTTGATTTTATACTACATGTACTCTTCACCCCTATTTCATAGATACACCCTTTTAAAAACAACCATACACAAAAAAAAAATCGGATTAGTATCACCATAGGCCAATTTTCATTGAGTTTGTCTCCACCTCAAAAAACCAATAAAAACCTGTACCTGCACGGCGTCAGGCACCGCTATTTATATGACAGGTAAATCAAGCCCACATCAAGTGCGTTGTAAGATAGAACAGTCAGGCCGAGCTGTGCAACGGGTCTATTCATTTAACACCAGCATCTGACTAAGGTTAAACTTATTGTCGCCAGGAACATGCTGTTCAAGATCGAGGACGAGAGCTACGACGGCAACGAGGCGGTGGAGCGCAGCAAGGGCAACGTGTCCAAGGCGGAGGACACCATCGAAGCCGCGCAGAAGGAAATCAATGTGAGTGACATACATTATTGATAAGGTTTTTCACCAAATTCAAATCAACACACTATCTTCTATTTTCTTATACTCTGTATTTCTATAAATAGAAATGTACACAATTGTGTTCTCGAATATAAAGTATTTGCTCGAAAAAATATGTTAATTATTTTCGTTCTCGTCTTGAAACAATAGTCAAATATTCTCTTATAAGGTTATCTTTTTATATAGACGATTTCTGATCACGAAAACATGTGGCTACTTACATTTTATAAGAGCTGTTGGTACCTAAAATACTTTTCATAAAATAGAGAATTAAACACACATGGAACATTTACAAAATATAACATACCATCACACCTGTATCCCCGAAGGGTTAGGCAAAGGTGTACCAATGTACACCTACAGTTCGCTGGTATGTTTAGGTCCCATTGAATAGGGGGCGAGCCACTAACCGGGCACAAATTCAAACTCTGACCTGCTACTGAGAATTTCTTAGAAAAACTCAATAACACCTTGGTCGACTTGGCAATCGAACCCAAGAACTCAAGCGTAATAGTCGCGCTTAGAACCACTAGGCCAACGAAGCAGTTATTTTCGTTCTCGTCTTGAAACAATAGTGAAATCTTCTTTAATATGGTTATCTTTGTCTGTAGACGATTTCTGACCTCCAATACATGTGGGTACTTACATTTTATCAAAGCTGCTGGTACCTAAAATATAGAGAATGAAACAAACATGGAACATTTTCAAATATATATTGTTAATATTCCAGAGTGCGTTAGAATACTTGGACGGCGAGGGCGCGGCCGCGTTATCGAAGGCTCGCAACCGGTCCGACCAGTTCGGCAAGCAGTCGGTGGACATGTCGGCGCTCGCCAAGGAGTCGCGCCTCCTCGCCGAGAAGCTCGAGAACGAGGCGCGCAACATCCGCGAGATCGCCGACAAGGCCTTCAACACCTCCATCACGGCTAACAACATCGCTAAGGACGGGATCACTAAGCAAGCTAATATTAGGTAAGCAAGAGCAAATATTAATTAAGACGATCATAAATGTTAAACGGAACCTACTCTTATAATTATTTATAGGGTAATTCACGACTTTACGTCATTGGCCTGTTTTGTGAGGCGTGACGTCATTTGATATTTTAATAAATGTTTAAAACTTTTGTAAAAAAACGATAAAATATACCAGATATGCATAAAAATCTGTAAGTTTTCATATAAAAAAACAAAAATTGATAATTTTTATAAACTGGCTTCAAAAAAGGAGAAGGTACTTAAATCGACTCAGTTTTTTGGTTTACCTCATAACTTTCGACAGAGCATCGATTTTGAAATTCATCATCCTACTATAATAATAATAATCCAGCGATAAACGTCCCATTGCTGGGCACGGGCCTCATCCCATATAGAGAGGCAGCTAAGGCACATGAATTATATTTACATAAAATTTCTTATAGCAACGAGGTCCAAATCCTGACGACGGAGTTGAACGCGGCGTCGGGCAAGCTGAACAGCATGTCGGAGCTGGCGTCGCAGGCGCTGCAGCGGGCGCGCGACGTGTACGACGAGGCGCTGGGGTTGTACGCCGAGGTGAACACCACGCTGCTGCCCGACATCAAGCTCAACAAGCTCAAGGACGTCGCCAAAGACATGAACAAGACGGTAACTAGCTTAGTAATGTGTTATAGGGTGGCACTGAGGGTATATGAAGGGTACATCTGGTTAAGAATCAGTATATCAAGTTTTAGCACAAAGGTACAGACTGACTCCATACCAGAGGTACTTTTCCCTTTTTGGATAAGTACGTAAACTTTTTTAGTAACAGTCCGTTTCAATATCGACCCAATATTTGCTAAGAAATAAGTATCCCTAAAGGACATTGCTCTGCGTTCCTTCAGTGTTGGCCCTGGAGCCAAGAGCATCGGAAAATTATGTATTGTATTCTCTATCATTAGTAAACTCCTATGCGATCTTATTTTTATAGCGGACTAGCTGTAGAATATACATATTTTAAAAAAAGAATCAGATTTTGAGGTTATAATTTAACCGTAACAACGAATATTACTCTGACAATGAGTAATGACGTAACTATGCCACGTCACAACTAGGGATGCAAATGCGACACCATTAATCGATATTTTCTAAGATTTACTATGGTCATGCGTTACAAACTGTCTTACATCAACTTATGTCATAACATTATAAGTATCACGTGTGTCTTTAATTTACTTATAATAAATAATATAATAGTATAATAAATAAATAAACACTCTTCTATATTTGTAATAGTACATAATAGCATTTGCACATTATATTTTTTTTTAAACATTAATTTTATTGTATGTGTATTTAGTAAAAATGATTTTTTTTTTTATTTAATGAAGCTCAAAAGGAGATTACTTTTGTATTAATTGTTGTAAATAATCATTTAGTTAGATATTAGACCACACACTTTTCTAAACGATCTTAAGAAAACCCTGAATAATGATTATATAGAAATAAATAGGTTTTGTTCACTGCATAATATTATTTTAACTACCTATTTAAAATCTAGTATGACCGCATTCATAAAGTATTCTTATTAGGTTTTTAAAAATACACTTATTGAAAAAAAAAACACAATCGATCGATTAAAAATTCAATTGATCGATTATAATTGATTGGTCATCCTTAATTCACTATCGACACGACATGACATTAGGCGACTACTAATGTTATAATCGCGTAAAACACTATTAAATGTACATTTTGGCAAACAGCTAGTCCGTGTCAAACAAGTATTTGCAACTTATTTAATAAAATAGACCATTAATTATCGTGTATTCAGATACTCTTTATTGCACAGGGCCAATTTGGACATTGTCCTTTGCATCAAGCACTAAGGATCTGCTTAATTTTATAACGTGGCAGCTAAATTAATAATAAAGAAATAAATTAATTAATTTAGCTCATCATCGATCTTTTGATGCCTTCATCTATTACTATTACCAACTTTTCACCACTTTCCAGAAATCACGAAACTCATATGTAGGTACTATGTAAAGTTTAAAAACACAAGTAATGTTTAAACTTTATCAATAACGCTTAAAACGACCACGACAGATCGACGAGAAATCCGCGGAGCTAGAACACCTGATGTCAGACAACGAGAACACTTTAGAACAGCTGGAGAGCGCCATCAAGCAGGGCCGCGGTCTGCTGGATCAGGGCCACGACCGCCAGGACGAGCTCAACGACCTGCTGGCCAAGCTGGACGAGCTGCAGGAACAGGCCAGGAACGATGTGCAGCTCACCAATCAGACGCTGAAGGACGCTAACGAGATCTATAAGACCTTGAAAGGTATGTCCCAATGTTGGCAAAATACTTCCTCTTTGTTGCCAACCTGTCTTTGCCAATTTATGACCACATGCGGTCTAGATATCTGTTAAACGTAAGTTTATATGAGTAAAGTGTAAACGAACTCGAGCTTTAGGTAAAAAAAAAAGTTACACATAAGATTAAGTTAACGCATTTTTTCATTATTTTACCTATGCCCTTTTTATAAATAGTACTACTCAGTAAAAAAGATATTTTATAATGGTTCAAATTGATGATCTTTTAAATGGATATAACTCCAATTGTCATAATAATTTCAATGGACTTATATTATCAGGCCATCTACGACGTTCGGTATCGATGGCGATGTGCCTCACGCTTTTAATTCATCACAATAAACGAACAACGAATCCTCAGAGTTCAGCGACCAAGTGACGGAGTCTCGTCAGCTGGCAGAGCAGGCGGCGCTGGACGTGCCGGCCGTGCAGCAGAAGATAGCCCTCGCCGAGGACAGCATCAACAGCATCACGGAGCAGCTGTACAACGCCAGCGACAAGGCCAAGGAGGCGCGGGACCTCGCGCAGCAGGCGCAGAAGGACTTCGCCGACAAGGCCTCGGAGGTAAACCACACTTGTTACTGATATAAAACTACTTTTTACGAATCTTTTTGCGGTTTACATTTAGATTTTAGGTCCCGACGTTTCGACACCTTTGCAGGTATTGTTGATGTTGCTCCTTCTACCTTCACATTTTTACTAATTATTGCGTAGATCGGAAATAATTAGTTAAAATATGAAGGTAGAACGAGCAACATCTACTGTCAAGACGAACGGCAATCTCAGGCTGCCTGTCCACCGGAGCGGAGCTAGGCTGCGGAGTGGAAAAACTGACAAATATTAACCAATAGGATTGCACAAAAACTCGTGACCATGATACCTGCAAAGGTGTCGAAACGTCGGGACCTAAAATCTAAATCTATAATCTAACAGAAAAAATCCGTAAAAAGTAGGTTTTAAATGAAATGATATAGTCCTTATCGCTATGTATATGTGCTACATTAATTCAATCTTACGTTCATATTTATTTATGGTTTTAAAATATAATGTTTTTGATACAGGCGGCCCACGAAGTTAGAAAGAAATCATCAACTGCGCGGGCTGAGGCATCCAAACTGAGGTTCGAAGCGGAAAAACTATCAAGTAAGTGGAACCGATCATTCTTATAATAAAAACAGTGTTAGACATGACTAGAAAGGTAGGGGTAGAGCCAGGGGTTCCCAACCTTTTTTTGTCTACTGCCCACTTAAAGAATAAATTATTTTTTAACGCCCCCCTTTTTAAACATACTTAAAAACCGCTAAGTACTTATAACTCAGGGGTTCCAAACCTTTTTTTGTCTACTGCCCACTTTAAGAATAAATTATTTTTTAACGGCCCCCCTTTAGGCCTGCAGCGCCCACAAGGGGGCGTTATCGCCCACGTTGGGAAAGACTGGGGTAGACAGAAACCACTTCTTTCCACTTGCTACGATCCTTACACAATTGCTTCGCTTCGTCCACTTTCATCATTCTCTTCATACATGCTGTCCGGTTTCTGTTACTCTTAACCTGGCCTCTTTTCATCCACACTCCTTAAACACTATTTTCGTCAATCGTTCTTCATTCATTCTCTCGACATAGCCTTATTTTTTAATGCGAGTATTTACGGCCATAATTAATTGGACTGCCTCGTTGGCATAGTGGCTCTAAGGACTGCTACGCTAGAGGTCTTGGGTTCGATTCCCAAGTCGACCAAGGTGTTATTGGGTTTTTCTATGAAATTCTCAGTAGCAGGTCGGAGTTTGGATTTGTGCCCGGTGAGTGGCAATAGGCTCGCCCCCTATTACATGGGACCTAAACATAACGGCGTACTGTAAGCGTACATTGGTACACCTCTGCCTAACCCTTCGGGGATACAGGCGTGATGGTATGTTATGTATGTAATTAATTTGTATGTGTATTGACAGCTCGCGTACAAGAAACAGCGCAACAGATCGAGAACCTGGAGAAGGAGGCGGCCGACAACATGCAGCTCACACGAGACGCTAAGATGAAGGTAACTAATGCATCATTATGATATATTTAATGACCACTTAGCGTCATAACCTAACATGCGATAGCTTGTTTTGGAGACGAAAACAATTGTACTACTAAATGAAATAGAGATGAATATTATCTATCAACCCTAGTAGTTTTTAATACTGTGATAATATTTTCGTTATTTAGGAATAACGGAACTAAAAACGTTTATTCTGATAATATATTTACACTTTCACTTTAGCTCAAAGTTTACTCTCGAGCCACTTCGTCCAGTGAAGAAAATCGAATGAAAATATATTCAGTGTTTTCCTTCTTCGACAAACAAAGCGAATTTATTATCTCTACTTTCTTCAAACAAACTTGGTGATTCGTTGTCCAGGTGGGTCAAGCGAACACGGACGCGCTGGAGGCCGACAAGCAGGTGAACAAGGGGCTCGAGGACCTGAAGGTCATCATGGACGAACTGGCCAACCTGCCCAACTTGGACGACAAGGCGCTCGACAGATTGCGTAAGTTTAGACAAACTTGGATCAAGACAGAGAGACACCTTAAACACTAACAGATAAATCATCATCATCATCATTTTACGAGCCTTTTCCCAACTATGTTGGGGTCGGCTACCACTTACCGGATTCAGCTGAATACCGTGTTTTACAGAAACAAATAAAATAACCGATAATAAATATCAAAATTATAAATTCATATAAAAGAATATAGCTATATTCAACCGGTATTTAATATTATTTATCTTAAAATATTCTGAGATATAGATTTAAACGATATTCCTTACGATATTTTAAACATTGAAAGTGTATGGCGGCACATATCTTTGAAAAATTAATCATTTTTTAAAGCATTCTTGTCATGTACTCATTTAATGACGATTTTCACAGAGGAGAGTTTGGACAAGGCGGAGGCTGACCTCATAGCTGTCGACCTGGATGGAAAGATCAAGAGCTTGACTGAAGCCAAGAATAACCATCAGAGGTATGTCACTTCTAACATAAGTATTTTCTTGGCCCCTACGATAGAGAAAAAGTAAAGTTTAACGTGTCGTTCAAAGTATGCGGTCATGTAGATAAACGGACGAACCGATTTTGGTCACTTTGAATGGAAGTGTACCGAATAGTAAATAAAAAAAGTTTAAAGATACTCTTCCGACGCTGACAGCATAAAAAAATCTAGTGGTTGACTAAACCATTGTATAAAGAACATATTAAAATTGTGTCGGGACGATTAAATATCCAATAAGGTTCGTTATTAATGTATGAATATCTCGACTAGATGGATGAAGCAGTACGAGGACGAGCACGACCACCTGCACTTGGAGGTGCAGAACGTGAAGGAGATCCTCAGCCAGCTGCCCGAGGGCTGCTTCAAGCGCATCGTGCTCGAGCCCACCGAGGGGCCCAGCAGGAACTTCCGCTAGCCAAAAACCGCGTAGGGCACCCGTGACCTACGCGTAGGCCACCGGTGACCGTAACAATACACATGAAACACCTTTGAAGTTTGGTGCCAGCTAACTACGTTACTCAACTCATATAGACTTGTCCAGTTTGGATATCTCTAATAGAAAAACTATGGATAAGCTACTTAAAAAAAAATGGTTTATTCATTTACTTTAAACATTTATTCATTTTATTATGGACTCTTAGAAAATCGGTCTGGATCGTTCTTTTTAGCTATGAAATGTAATAATGTGAAATTAAAAATATTATTCGTTACAAATTTAAGTAAATGCATATTATACATTTTATCTAAGAATCTCGCACCAAACTTCTGCCTTATAATGTTTGCCTGAAATAAGTGCCTTAAGTTACTGTAGTTATAGAAATTATTCTAATAAAAATAAGAGATGACTTGTAGGAGATTAGGATACACTTCGCCTTGAGAATACGCTACATACAAATAAAATAATGACATGTATTTGTGTGGGTTCCAAAATTATGGGAAAAAAATCATACACGTGTTTTTTATGGTTCAAAGACATTTTTCTACTAAATTGCTAGATTTTTTTAGTATTAATGGTAAATATGAATTGTTTGTTAATTACATTTGGCAGTATCACTATGTATTCCTTCGGGACCATTTACAGATGTCCAATTTGTATCTACTTTTCGCGTATTCGAAAACCATATTACCAAGTATGTAAAATAAATTAACTTTATTCTTGTACAGTCGTGTCACAGTCCCAAAATGTACAATCAATTCCAAAAGTTTTTCTACTACTACTGCACGTTTAATATATTTTGTTGCTGATCAAATAATGAGATACTTAAAGATAATGACAGTTTATTTTACTAGTACCATGTTTTGCTCGCGATTGTACAATAGACAGCATTTACTATCTGCATTTTCATACTTAGTTTAATAATAACTCGAAATATTGATGAGACTAGAGGCGTCTGTGTTTGAGAATGTGCCATATTTGTATTGGTACCGTTGTAAATAAACATACGTTAAGTAATGTTTTCGTAAGTGCCTAAGTCCTGTAAGAATTCGGATAAAAATATTCCTTTTTTAAGTTCGCCAAAGAATTGACGAGACGTACGTTATTTAGATGTTTTTACTATAATTTTTATACGTTTCTTTACTGAAGAATAATTTTGTGAGTAATATAATTGTATTGTAGCATTTATAGTATTTATTTGTAATAAAAACATTCACAAAACTACTTTTTTATTTACGCTCCTGTATAATGAATAGGGGTTTGACGCATTTGGTGCACTTCTCATATTCCCATTCCATTCTTATAACCACCAATTTCAGTAGAATAACTGTAGATTACTTTCCCTTATATAGTGTAAAAAATGACATAACTTCTACACAAAATACGCCTATTTCCAATCTCTAGTACAAAAATCTGTCTACGGATGTGTTATTGAAAATGGACATAAATAAACGAAGACTAGGTACAAGTGATCTTAACAAAGTGAACACAAAAAGCGTCCTGTCCGCAACTTTTTTCAAAAAGTGTTTTTTTTTTTCTTTAAAAATAATACATTTTGTATTCGAGAAAATATATTATCGCTAAAGCGATTATGATAAAATTTTGAATGTGCAAACCCAAGATATTAATTACTTACATTACCTTTTCTTTAATAGCGAACATCATGTACAGCTGTTCAAAATGATATATTTATTAGAAGTCAGTCTGCTTCCTGTTTGATCTGCAAAATTCGTTCCCCAGCTTGGTAAGTTTTCGTGTTATGGGTACCTGATAGCCACCTTCACCAAAGTAGCATATATCTATAAAAGTGATTTTGATTTTCATTACTATACAGGGTGTTACAAAACCCCTGTCCGATCCGTTAAGGGGTTGTGTATCGATATCTAATTACAAAAAAGTAAAAAAACATGGAAATAATAAAAAAAAAATTATAACCATAATTTTATTTTTCTCGATTTTGTGAGAGACGGCATCGTCTCAGGTTCTGCCAAATGATCATACAAAAGGCCACCATTAATACCGACGAAAATGGTGGTGAAGTTTTTGATTTATCTTCAAATTTTGGGATTTTGGAGGCTACGAGTATTTCAAAGTTCATTATTATTGTTATTATCATGAATATTCCAAATTTGATATTTTATTTGGGCATGTGATTGTGAACCCTATATCACCCTTTCGGGTCGGACAGGGGTTTCGTATCACCCTGTATTGTTCTGTAATATAACGTAAGTAAGATATCAATACCAAATATCATAAAGCCGTATACGGAGTAAGGTAAAACCAAGTAGAACAAACATAGGTAGATAACAAACCAACTAATCCGAGTTACATATGAAAAAACATAAGCATAGGTAAAGTAGAGGTAGGTATATGATAAAAGCTTAAGCGCGTCGGCCAGGGCTGCACCACGCGGGAAATCATGGTCGGCGCGGGAACGCGGCGGCCCTGCGCGGCGCGCGTGTGTGTGTGTGAGTGCGGTACGGTGCCCATGATGGTGAGATAGTTGCCTGATACCACGGGAAAGTGCCAAGATTCGTATAGATTTTTATTGAAATAAAGATGCGCTGTTAATGGGTACCTAAACAAAACAAAGACCTACAGCTATGTAGCGCTACTGTACGTGTAATTAATTAGCCTGTTTGGCGCCGCCTCAAAATTATTTAGGTATACTCACATTCGTTTAAGAACTTAGTTATTAAGATTAAATAAAACAAGGTTTCTTATTTTTTGCTTTTCAGTTTTTTCGGCGGTTTAATTTTTTTTTATATTTTTTTGTGGCTAGAATATACTAATACATACTGATTTTTTTATTATTTTTAGTACCTTATTTTAGTATTCAAATCTGTGAGTGAACAATAAATCACCCCTATTTTCCCACCCTTCGGGTTAGATGGTTTGGGACTAGCTTCTATGTATCCCCTATCTTATAAAAAAAGAATTATCAAAATCTGACTATTCTGTAGTAAGTTACGCGCGGTCATAAACCTATTACAATCAGTTAGTGAACAATCAATAGATCCCTGTTTTTCTACCCTTAGGATTGGAATATTTTTTCCAAATTTATATGGGACCAACTTCCAGGTATAGCCTACTCAATAAAAAAAGAATTATCAAAATCGAACAACTCTGTAAAAAGTTACGCGTGGTAATACATAACGATCAGTGCGTGAACTATCCATTAACCCCTGTTTTTCCACCCTTAGGGTGGGAATTCTTTTTCCAAATTTATATGGGACCAACTTTGGAGTATACCCTTTCCAATAAAAAAAGAATTATCAAAATCGGACTACTCAGTAAAAAGTTATGCGTGATCATACATAAAAAAATTATATATACGGGTCGAATTGAGAACCTCCTCTGTTTTCGTCGGTTAAAAAGAAATAAGTAATACCTACAAGGAATTTGAGGATTTGGTTTTTCTGAGTTTGTCCAAAACTGCCATGACTTTTTAGTATTTAAACCTCAGGTACATAATAGAAGCAAAGCGTCTTATCCCACGCAGCTCGGCTGCACGGTCCCCCTACTCGGCGGGTATGCAAACGCGAGCTCCCACGAGCAGCACAATTTATGTCGGGCATTCCCTTGAATTTTCTTTTGTTTTTTTTTTTCTCAAAAGTAACGCTACTCCTTGGCTATGTAGCCTCTAGGGTGCCGGCAACGTAGAAATGATTGAAATAATATTCACGTTCGAATAATACTGTTCTTTACATACCGACTTAAAGGGGACCATCTCATGTATGTATTTGATGTTTTTGTAGCAAACAAAGGTCCTTAGAGGTCATTTTAAGTACCTGCCTACGTATCGTTAGTTGTTTGAAAAGCAATTTGATCTTGGCTGCGCTATCCTGCGTGGTACACTACTCATATTACTTTTGCTAGTGTATCTATTAGAAAACAAATGATGATGATGATGATTAATTTCCTGTGTTATTCGGGTTTGTTACTTCAGTACTTGTCTTACCCGCAGCTTACTTACCCAAAGTAGTACTTAATTTTTAATAAAGATATTTTAAAATTGTTGAACTTCGTATAAAAAACAAGATTAGATTAGAATAAGTTAGTTTATTTAATTAACCATGAATGAATTGATTCCTTAATTATTATCAAGTAAGTATTCGGTACTTCCGTTTTTATGTTGTCAGTCCGGTTTCGCACGAAAGGTGTGAGATTTTCAAAACGTATCCACATTTTTTTTTAAAAACCTTGAAGAACATATGTGAAACAACAAAAAACCAGGATTAACCGCGTAGGTCTAGTCGTTTGGATTTGGGACCGAAAAAAATAGGTTATTAATTAAAAAAATTACGATTAGTTTTCAACCGTGTAAGCCGCTAGGCGCGCCGCAAAGTGCGTTTCAGGGCAAACAGTATAGAATACTACGTGTTGATTACCAACCTTCTTACAGCCAGTCCTAGCTAATGGACTGTGGCGCTAATCCTAAGAGGCTGGACGTGTTCTACTATATAGTATCTAATAAAGAATACGAGACTTACCCCTGATACTGAGACGCAAATTAACTTTACGTCCGTACTTAACATCTATTGTTCGCTACTTTAAACCATTAGTTGAGAGAGACAGCTCGAGATGGCATGGTGGTGGATTTACAATGTTTGACGTTTTAGCATTCGACCAGAACAGCGTGTTCCTTTATATGCTTGTTATGAAAATAAACTCTCTGAAACATGTTAGCAAGGTAATGACTACGAGGAAAACGGGTTCGGCTTATCATCGTTGCATAAACCTATGAGTAACTGTTATTGTGCAGCAAATCCGTATTTCGTAGTGCTCAAAGCTTTCCCTTTAAAAAAATAAAGTTCATTTATAAAATATTCTCCATATTCAGAGAAATACAAAGTTCTACGAATTCCTTGTTTTAAAAAGCGAGCCGCTAACAGCCGTTGTCACCGCAAGCCGCGAGAATAACAAACCGGTAACAAAACAAATTTGCAACAACGAAATTAGCAAATATCTCACTGTCTAGGGGCGGCGAGTTTCCGAAACACCGTTACTAAACTAAAACTAAATAAGTGGCCGAAAAATGTTGTGACAACGACCATTTTTCATGGAGCCCCCGTGCCGCAGCCGCGCCTGCGAGCCGCCCGGCACAGTACGCAGTACGGGGGGGGCGGGAGGCCTATTTCCGTCGGTCGTTACAAGTGGAAAAACAAGGTGGTTAATCCGAAAACTTTCCTTAATTACGTTCGTGCAAAACTAATTCCCTGAACGAATTAAGTGCGAGCTGAATTTGGGTGAAATCCTGGATCAGATTATGAATGTAGGTCCCGGGCGTGGGAGCGGGAACTTTTTGTTTTAAAAACTGCACAAAGGGGAGTGTTTGATAGAAACTACAGTAACAATACCGGCGCCTAGGTGTTGAGGTATAACTACTACAATAGTATAATAACAACCTGTTTTTCGGTAAACATTTAGTAGCCTGTATAATCTACTATACGGAATAGGGTCCGTCGTTACTTAAAAGGGATTTACGCTGCTTTGAAGACAAGTTGTCGATCCCATAAATAAAAAAGAAAGTTCTTTATATTTTAAATGTTATTGTGAAATGAGAAAAAAAAGTAAATTGATTATTAATTTTATTTTGTTTAAGGTCTAACAAATCGTGCACAATTTTCTAATGCTTAACAAAAAAAAAAGAGTCGCGTTCTATGATTGTAACAGTGCTATATTATGTGAGTATACTTCAATACAAATGCACAAAAGAAACATCATTATTAGGTTAGCATTATCAAGCATTTTCCCTGTCAAAGTAAACAAGTTAAAGCAGTTTAATGGAGGACCAATTGCACTATCAATAGCACTTAGCATTTCCTAGATTTTGAGTCTATAATAAAAAGTTCAGAGAATCTTTTTCAATAGATACTTTGTGTTTTGGCATTTAAATCTAAACAAATAGAATTTACAATACATAAAAAAGTGAATTGGTTATGTGCTTCTTGGTAGTCACTCCACTTGGATGATCCTACACATATTATATGCAATTTTCTCATACGTCGTAATAAGATACAGCCGAAGAAAAATGCACTATCAAGAAGACGCTGTCCATGATGTTAAAACTTACGAAAAAGTCGAATATTAATGAATTGCATAAGAATTACACTATGCAGAATGTACCTAAGTACCTATAACATGACATATGACGTATCATCAACCGCAAAACATTTATCTTCATCCCACAATTTTATAAAAGGAACAAAACTGAACAAAAAAATACTCGTCCCAAATTCAATTCGTTAAAATTGGCAAATATTAATTGCCATAAAAACATGGTGATTAAAAAACAGCCCCGAGTAATGAAACGGCGCGTAAATTTTCCAATTATGGCGGGAACGAACTTCAGCGGCCGTTATTCGGACGGTTCGAAAAAAAAATAATTAGTCCTTCGCGCCCAAGTGGCCGTGACTTCTAAGTAACTTAATGTCGTAAAAAGAAATTAGAATATTTTCTCCGTCGACTTGTGAAATAAAAATTCGTTGTCCCCATGTGGAAATCTTGTTTTCACTTGCTTCTAATTAGAGTTTACAGACGCGGGGAACTTTTTAATCTGTGGTTGGTTTTTTTTTAATATACCGAGACAGCGGTAACTATTTTTTTATTGCTTGTGCACGCGATAGCTGGAGGGTGCGGCGTGAGCACTCGACTATATTTACACTTGCTCCCCTATTTAAAACTGTTTTGTTTGTTTAGCGAGTTAACTGATATTTTACGAGTACTTACGAATTAAATATTGTCTTACCGAATAAACCTATATCCAAGAGTTTTGAATCGCTTTCCTGTTTAATTGTTTAGGTACGAAGCAGACTCGACCACCTTGCATGTCACTTAACAGACAATATACTGTACAGTGTAGGTACACGTATGACTTTTTACAAAAATGCAAATTAATCTTTATGACTCAAGAAATAGAGGTTTAATTCTTTTAAAACATAAGTTTGTAGCTCCTCAGTCATCCACCAGCTTCGACAAAATCACGGACGGCTGGCCTGCTGTGCTGAAGTATTCACATGAAAAAACGTAATGAGGGATCCTGATCAAACTTTAACCAGCATAGGGATGTCCAATAATAAACATTGCTTTACCGATGTCGATAAAAACAATTGTCTTATGACGTATTGTGTTTTGTTAGTCGATGTGATTTAAATTAATCTTGTTTTGAATTTACTGAATAATTGGGTCGTTCGTGTTTATGTTTTCCGTAAGGAAAGATTGCTTCTAATAACCACAACTAGATAAGCAAAGTTTTAAATACCTTTTGTAGGTCAACATTTTACTTTGAGGTATCACTGTGTCACTTAATTTTTTGCTCTTACCTTTAGTTTCTGCGCTTGCATGGAATGCAATAGAAGATGCAATATTATGTGTGTATATTAATTTTAATAGAAAACAACACCTAAATGCAAATAACGAACTACAGTAAAAATATACATGACATAATATGTAACTTTAAGTTAAACAACATCTATAAAGGATAAATCTATCGACAATTCCCATCACTAGTCACGTCGGTGAAGCTTGAAACCGAGTGCACCTCCGTGCAAGTTGGCCCAAGTATCTCGTGCATAGAGGCTTAGCTGTAAAACCGGAAAAAAAAATAATTTTACTACAAAAGAGGCTTCGAAAAGAAAATGTTAAAATATATTTTTACTTTATATTCACTTACGTGAATTACATTTTCTTGACATTTTCTTACACAAGTGGTCAAGTGCCTACCGTACTATCTATAATGTTCCTACTCGTTAAATTATCACAATCCACTCTTTTAAGATAATATTGTACCCAGCAAATAGGTAAATAGGCGATCGCTTATCGTTAAATACTTCTAGCTAATTAGCAAAATTCTTTAATACTCAAAATAGTTTTACGAATCTACCACTTTCTCTTAATTATAATTTGCTGTCAGTTGAGAAAAAAATATCAAAAATCGCGGTTTAAAATTTTCAGTTACCGTAGTATGCTCCACGGGCGTGTATTGTGGATGGTTTGCTCTCCGCACATTGTCTTGCGATCTTCATTCTTCAGCCGGCGTGCTGCTGTATCAGTCACCTCTGTTTGTGTTCATAGCACATTCACGTACTACCTAGGTACCTAGAGGCTGGCCTTTAGGTGAATTGTGGGTAAAATACTAAAATGATCGGACAGTGAGTAAGAATTAAGTCCGATAGCTTTCATAGTCCGATTCTGTTAAACAAACGACTTAAAAATATTTTTAATTAAAAGCTATAAATATTTATATAGGCACAACGATTTATTGTTTATATATTTTGCATCTCTGGTAGCTGTTCTCTCGGAAAAACTAGACGGAAACATAGTCACCAATGAGCAGTAAAACTTGTCACAAAATGAGATTACAAAAATTGAAGCAGGTTGCAAATCACAGTCAACAATTCATGTTACTTTGAGAAGGTTTCTGAAATCGTTTACCGTGTTTATATGTAGTGAATTTGAAATGACCCCGTGGTTCCAAATGGCCCCACTTTACGTTCATAATGTTGTCTATTATGGTCGCGTGTCCATCATAAGGCAACCTTCAATTGCCGTCGTGTGTCGATCGTTTACCGTCTTGCCGCAACGTTTCACTGATTCCTTTCGATTGACTTTGACATTAAATATGTGCATATTTGGTGTGTTGTGACTTATAGCAATTAGCTGAATCTGTTGACCGGAAGACTATTCTAGTCAATATAAAAATGCATCCCAATTTTCTCCAGTTACCATCATCAAAAAGCCACCAAATTTGATAATTCTTTTTTGTCATGTTTCTTATTTTCATTACCAGAATTTATCAAATGAAATTAAACGAGAATATTTCAAAAATTTTAAAACGTCCGTACAAGCCATATACTGCTAGAATTAATCAACGAAGAAAGTTACATCAATAGTGACGATCAACCAAACACCAATGACATTAAAATTAAAGCCTGTTTTATTTGCGTCCCCAACCTTTGTTCAGCTTCTTCTTCTTTTTCTTTTCGTATCGATAGTAGATTTACATTATATTGCATTGGCCCAGTAAGTTGCGACATTAATGTCAGCTTCGTTAGAGTGCTTTAAGTCATCCAAAGTGCAGGTGTACTGACAATTTGGGCAGTTTAACAAGTGGGACATGGTTTGGTTGCGAGCTCCACATTCGTATTCAGTAAGAAGGGGGTCTATTATCCCCCCTTTTCCAAGGTTGTGTTTACAGCGGCCTACCTGGGTTCGCATTCGATTGAGTGCTTTCCAGACAGGCAACTGCAAATCACTACCAGGTGGTAAGTGCTCCTTGGGTTGCAGGAAGTCAGGTGGTGGTGGATAGTATTCTTCCCATAATTTATTTGGCAGGTATAAAAAAAAAAACTAATTACACACACTGGATCTTATTAAACTTCTTCTTGCATTCCAATTCGATTAAAGACACCTAGTAATGAAACGGTTACTTATGAAGTTCTTTAATGCCAGCCATAAAACAGAAAAGCTTGTAAATAATATTATTAAGTAGATCGCAATACCTTTGACCAGCGGGAACAGAGGATCAACAATAACGGGTGATTTAGTGACACCCTCGCAGGATTTAGGGTTCCCCAGCGGTGGACACCCCAAGCGGTTTTGAATTGATTTATTTATAGCATAGTGAGTACGGGTTCTGTACCTGGTACACTACTTAGCTTTCTAAATTGAATTGATAGGGAATGTATAGTTGTTTAGCTTGGCGTGGGCCGCTAATGTTTTTGTTTTCCTTTTTCCGTTTTTTGAAGGGATAGGATATATAAGTAAGTAGGAGTCATCAAAAATAATAGTTTAAATTAAAAACATTGTTTAGTAGGCACTTTAACCGAGGCAAACGCTGATTTCGCAATTTTAATTGAAAATTATCAACACACGTCTTGCAGAGGTCAGATAGAGGGTATTGGTAAGTGAATTCGATGAGACAGGATACCGAACTAGGTTAAGGTTACACAGGAGAGAAAGTATCATAAACAATAAAGATTCTATAACAAGAGCCTTAAAGTTAGTCTTCTTCCATCGCCAGCAAACATCTGAAAACATCAATTCTCCGAAGAATAAACTATTAGCTATCGAAACTTCTCTTTCAAAAGTCGCGGCTTCGGATACAAGTCAGGGGCATGTCTGAAAGTGAATAAAGTAGGTCCAAAACACAAGTTGGATGCCTGGAAACTAAAGTTGTCGAGTTGACTGGCGCTTGACCCGACTGCTACTATGTAGGATGTAGGAAGTTAGAAGCTGATCGTAACATTGACAATGCCGCCAAGCGCCACGCCGGTGACACTCGCTCTACTACGAGTCTGTAACAGATACGTAAAGGTTCACATTCAACTTGTTTAGATGTGTGTGATTCAATTGTTTGAGTGTTAAATCTCTTTGAAGGATAATAGGGCATTTAAGTAATTGAAGTGTTTGGATTTTAGTTATGGCGGTGTCATCATGATTCATTGGAAAAAACGCTTAACTTCTACTAAAATAAGTCAAACAAGCTCAATAATATGTTTTTGTTAAAATGTAAATTCAATCCATTTCGGTACCTATCTAATACTTTCATATTTTTGGCCTTTATTGGCTATAACTATCTAAGTTTGCAATAAGCATGTAAAATATCATCTCGATATTTCTATCGAAATATTTCGAATTCCGACATCGATTCGGGTAGCATTCCTAGCATTTCTTGGAACGCATCGCTCCGGCCTTTATAAGTGGCAGGCGGACATGTGTGATTAGATTTAGCAGCTGTGGAAATGGCTGTCCTCTTGATATCCTATAGTGTGAACAGTCTTAACATACTTCATTCTACATCACCTATAAATAATAAAAAAAATAAGTCATGGATAATTGAAATGTGACGTTTTTCGCGTTTAATGTCAATGGTTTGTGAAGCTTATGAGGAGCACGACTGTAAGGACGAAAGGAGAATTGTTAATAGTCATTCTTTTAAAATAAAGTTTATTATCAAGTAATTATTTACTAACGGCACAATTACATTAATAAACACCAAAATACCCAGAAAATACCGAAATGTTAGCATTTACTGGAATGGAATTTCTCTCCCTATTGCAAAGTAAAACTTATCTCTACTAAGTCTAAGTCTTGAGAAGTCTTGTTATAATCTTATTCACAGTAACAAATACAAACCACCCTCCACAATTAAAATACCGTTACATTTCACATATGATGGCAGTAAATCAGGCCGCGTCGAGTTCTGACCACCCCTCAAATATTCAGGCGGGGTAAAGTGCCTGATACACCGGTTTGCACCAGCTTCAACTAGTTTACACTGGTTCTGTGGAAGGATACATTCGAAGCCGGGTTTGAGTTATTGTAGCGGAATGGTGACGCATGGTCCATGCTCCGCTCTGCCGGTTACCGAATATTACTTATACTTAGGGGCGGAATACTCTACGTTACTCAATTTTGTAGCCGTATTGTCTCATGCTGTCTCCCTTGCTGGAGGCTGTAATATAACCGAAGCTTAAAAAGTCCGGTGAAGCATTCAAAGCCTGTGCTCAAGCTAACTGCAAAGATTTAAAAAAAAAACTGATACTTTTAAGAGCGTCCAAAAATTACGTTTCGATTGAGCTTACTTGCCTACAGGTGTTAGACAACGATATCGAAAAAACTAGCTTCAGTATCTATCAGTTTTGTTTATGTAAAAAATAAAATCATTGAACTTAGCTATAATTGAGATAAGTTTCAACGAATCTTGTTTAATGAACCCGTGAAATCGGCTGTGCACTGGTTGATGCAGACAGTAAGTTAGTATTCTACTGGTGAATTGAAGATAGACTATAAACTCTGTGTATTTTATCAAATCTTGCACGGTTAAAAATACGCGATTAGCCACTTCACAAGTTGATACTCTATGATTAATTCACGAAGTGTTTCACAACTTTTAACTGCCAAGCGATTAAACTGACTGTAGAAAACGCCTTATGTAAAATAATGGAGCCTATCGTCTGACAATTGGTTTATTTTAAAAGTGGCGCTATAATGTAAGTACCTACATTACTTATAGCGTTACAAACTTTATTGCAATTTAAGAACGTATCATTGGCCACCTTTGACAAGGCGTCGCCTATTTGCGTATGGTAATTGTAGGCATTGCAAAAGGAAGACTGCTTTTTATAGTAGGTATATGTAACGTTATTGTATATAGGTACAATAGGTTGTAGCTAAAGCCCACACGGGCCTAGTCAGTCTGGCGAGGCGGGCTAACAATGGGTGCAGGCTGTTTGCCCGCCATCGGGCCCCTTATACCCGATGTATCGTATCCATTGTTCCACAAACATTATTTGGTTAATCTGCAGATGTTTGCTCTAGCGTCTAATTGGATGAACCGATGTTTGGCAAGCTCTGTTGTGGGTAGAACGCCGCCGGCTAATCATTAAGGCTAATATTGTTGATTGAATAAATGTGTAGTTAATATTGAAATTGAATTGGGGTTAAAGTTACTGGTACTTGTGTTATGTAAGTCGCTGCAACCAGAGTTACCCCACCAACTATCTGTAGTTAATAATTTTATCGTTTTGTTAAAATGAAGTAGACTTCTTGTTCTTATACTTGTACTTATTTTATTGATAACGTCATCAAAGTCGTTGTTACTCATCGTAAAATATTTTGCTCTTAAGTTTTTGCTGTCTAAAGTCATCGTCAATTCATCAATCATCTCTTGACGATTGACTAGTTATTGAATATTCCGCAATTACGAAATAGCTGTAGCCGGTAAATGCGACATAAATGAAAAGCTTTTTATAGTAAAAGTTTCAAGCGAGTAACATTGGTGGCGACGTAACCAATGAATGAATTGGAACAAATAGCCGGCATTATGTAAGCCCGCCTCAGATTTAAGAGGAGCGACCACGGAAGCCGTGACCGCTGGCGGCACTTTCACCATACAATTTTAATGCAACTGCGCTCTGATTAATTCCGAATTATATCAAATTTTATTAACTTGCCAATTGATTTGCTGGTTATATCAGTTGTGCTTTACGAATTACTAATTATTGCTGTTTTTGGGTACATAACGAATAGTAAATGAAGTTTTCGAATGATTCTATTTTGAATGTATGAAAATATGTATTATAGACGGCTAACATGAAATTGTTTGTTTTTAGTAATACTACTATTAGTCAGTTTTTTTACAAAATCAATTAGTCATTTCAGCGGTTGGCTGAATCTACTTGGTAATTATTTACTGGTAAGCTATACATATACATGCGTGATGAATTAATTCCATCTCTAATGTTGAAAAACTGACTGCATAATTTGATATTAGAAGTTATCAGCTCTGGTATTGCTTTTCATATTTCTGAAACCAGCAAGTTCAGTATTTTCTCCGCCCCCATCAGCGGGCAGTTTGGCGACTCGCAAGTCCTGCACAAGCTATCAACAACATAAGTGCTATAACTGCACAGGTATTACATAACATAATTCGGTGCCGTCCGACAATAAAATGTATCGCCCAAGATATTCTATGACGATGGAACTAGAAGGTAAACTTGTGCGGCCAGGATTGGTCCTTTGTTACGCGGAAGGACCTCTGAGTTTTCAGAATGAAGTTTATTTTTGTGGTTGATTTAGTATTTAGTTTATTTAATAGTAGTTTTCTAGTGGTAGTACATATTAAAGTTTACATTTTGAACACTTCCAAAATTGATAAAATATATATTTGCCTAAAGTACAGTTATATTGTAACTTTAACGTGTACTTTTTTTCATAATAATAGAAGGAAATCATTTTCTTAAATAGGAATTTAATTTAACAAAAAACGTATAACTATACGAAAAATACCTTAAAACTCTACTCGAACTCATACTAGTGTAGTCGGTGAAACACGTCTTGTTACGTGCTATCCGGTATCCCCTAGAGGCGCGTGACGTATGGGGGGCGGCGGCACTAACTCAGTCGCGTGCTACAGCCGGTCTTAGCTACCTACACGGAATTAACTGCTTGCTGCAGGCCTATCGCCAGGTACCAAGGACCACGACCAAATAAAAATGAAGGCAAAACCTTTACAAACAGCCAGCTAGTGTTGACATTTTTTCGGAATCTCTCTATTTTAAAATTACTGTAAACAGTGCGTAGCTGCCGTAACTCTCTGATAAAAAATTAGAATTTTGGAAATAAGCCGCCACTTCCTCCAATCAGAATGATAAAGGAGTTTTAGGATTACATTGTATGTACTCACTACACACACGGTTGCAAATGCAGAACAAACAGACGATGATGAACAGGCAGACGATTTTGGTAACTATTCAATCACCCGAATTAACGTATTCCTTTCTAAGTTTACACTGTCTTATCGGTCATTGAAGTCCATTGAACCCTTAATATATAAACACAATATATAAGGCTAGTTTAGTCCCAGTGGCTAGATAACTGCAACACGTGGTCCTTCCATACGGAACCCGGCGGCCATCAAGACCCCGTTATGTTTACTATCACTCAAAAACGCAAGAGAAGCGCGTGACGGCTCACTTACTGTAATAAAAGCGGAATTTATGCGATGTACTAACATAAAATAATACTTTGTGAAAGATAAAGCCTTCGTTCAACATGCTAGAGAGCCTGTCTGTCACATGTCTTGAGTGAGCCTCCGAGATTTTTTCTATTGTATTGAATAAAGTATTCGTTGGTATGCGGAAAGTATTAAAACGTTTGGTGGATCATTCCGGAATTTGACGAGCTTAGGGTCTAAACTTTTCACTTCTGCAATGATACTGCAAAACGTAGGTCTCGTATTGTTAATTGGGTTTTTAATTTTTTTATCTTTCTTTTTGAATTTCATTTATCATTTCTTGTTTGACTACAAAGAATTAGCTTCGTATTCCGAAGCACTAAGTGGTTTTAGTTTGTGCATAAAAGTGAACTAACAATCTACTAAAACCTACTTACTAACTAACTTCACACTGTAATGCATAGAATGGTGCGAATATTACTAACACTGACACAAACATTACAACTAATGATAAGACAGACTAATATAGTAGCTGCAACACAACTGTCCGGCTTTACACCGCTTTTATTGTCCAAAGCGGATATCCTTATATTTAAGGTATCCATTCCTCCTTCCACGTCCTTAGAACTTCGACGAAACAAAGGGGAGGACACCTACAAGCAGATAATTTTAGAGTAAACCTTTATAGGGTATGCAAGAAACTGACGGGTTCGCGGTATTTTAAAAGTAAGTTGACACGTGACACTCAACTTTGAACACCCTGTATTAATGTCAACTGTACCAGCTTTTGAGGAACGCTTTTTTCACACGTTCTGTTTAAGGCACCGCTTTAAAATTGTTCGAAAACTTTGGATAGTGAAATAAAATGAATGAGTAATGTCTGGGCATTACTCATAAAATGTTTCAAAGTGACAACTAATTAAGAATCGTTATCTAAGATTTTTATATTATGTTCTAATAAAAGTTTTTCATACACAATAATAATTATTTATTAGTGAAATATACCAGTAAATTACACTTAGGATGCGATGCAGAGCTTTTTAGGTACTGGTCAACTATCATAAATATTATATATAAAATTTACTTACTTTCGTGCAGCTAAAACGACAGCTTCGACAAATACTGCTCGTAAAATATTATATGTAATTCACTATCCGGTTAGCAAATAAAACAATTCCTTTTTTTTCAGCATTTATAGATATCTTTTCTGACATATTACATACCGCGAGAAAAGTCTTATTTATCTTCTTTAAACACTAAATTACTTAACTCTTATTAAACTTTCTTTTTTTTTTAACAGACTTTTAATTTATTTTTATTAATATACAATTAAATCTAATATAAGAACAAACTCTTACTATACTAAAATTAAAACTTTCATAAATAAAAACTAACAGGCATCAAAAAACTCATCGTCATCCTTGTCAATGGCGGGAAACGTACCCAGAAAATAATAATTAAAATACTGTAAAGTTAATTATGATTTTAAGCCTGTTTTATCCACCGGCAAAGGCTTCGTTTCACACGTATCTGTTGACAAATTAAAAGCAAATAAAAACTTAAAAACATTATTACTAAGCTAGTTTATTTTCTTGATTATTCTGGTCTATACTTAGAAAATAAATGCGGTTTTTTAAAACTGAAAAAAAAAACTCGTGTATTTCAATAAAATGTCACAAATTAAATGCTCCCTGGACTGTGTTCTGTTATTCGTCTGTGGGAATAGCCATACTGTTGTTTGACAGTGACGTTGCAAAAAAGTAGGGGTCTTTGGTGGCGCGTCTTAATAAATAATAATAAATAAGTATGCATTTATTGCTCCTAAACAAAACAAAGTTACAAAGAACAGTTTTACATAAAAAAAAGGTATTAACAGTAGCAAAAGGACTGGCTCAGCTAATGTTGTTCCGAAAACTTCGCAACGCTGAATTCCTACTCCCTGACAGGCAAGAAAGGTCCTCGAGTGGGCCTCCCACCAGGGTGGACTGTCGATATCGTCAAAGTGGCGGGCACCCGGTGGATGCCATTGGCGAGTTGGCGTTCATTGTGGCGTTCTAGGGGGGAGGCCTTTGTTCAGCAGCGGACGTCTTCCGGCTGATGATGATCACTACTCCCTGAGCTATTGTGCGAGAGTTAGCGTACTTACGAGGTAGCAGCCACCAAGCGCGAGAGAACATTAATGGAAAGAAAATATGTACAAAAAACATTTTTAAGCGGATGAAATTGAGCGGATTTATCACTAAGTATTGAACTAGATTGAAAGCGCGTTGGGTGCGCAACGCCTTCACTTAAATTAGTAGTACGTCCTAGATCATCAAAACGTGAGTAAGAACTCTAGTGAGGTTTTTATCAAAAGAATACCCATTTTGAAATAGATATGATTAACCATATTATTATATTTAATAAAAGAAGGAAGAAATATGTACAAAAGGCGGCCTCAAAACACCTGGCAATCTCTTCCAGACAACCTTTAATATGTGTGTTGCTAGAGTTGCTATATTAAGACTAGCTTCTGATTAAGATTGAGGAGTCAAAATATACTCAAAATAACTGAAAAACTGAAATTATATTTTTAAGTTTATGTATGACTGCCTCGTTGGCCTAATGGTGCTAAGCGCGCCCGCTACGCTAGAGGTCTTGGGTTCGATTCCTAAGTCAACCAAGCTGTTATTGGGTTTTTCTATGACATTCTCAGTAGCAGGCCGTAGTTTGGATTTGTGTCCGGTAAGTGGCAATCGGCTCGCCCCCTATTACATGGGACCTAAACATATTGGCAAACTGTGGGTGTACATTGGTACACCTCTGCCTGACCCTTCGGGGATACAGGCGTGATGATATGTATGTATGTGTATGTGTAACTACAAGGTGCTTGCTATCTCTGGCGGTGCCATGCCACTCTTAACTTATAGCTTCAAAGTATAGTCTATGTATATAGCGCAGTCGTTTGAGTGTCCGGAGGGCGGCAAGCTTTGAGCTAATCAGCTGTCGGCGCGCGATTACCGCCGACGCAGCGGAATTATACAGCGGACCTGCGAAGGCGGAGACTAGCTTTATATCTATAGTAATTAAAATTCAACTTCCGACAAAATTCACAAAACTTTTTATTGTTAATTTTGTTTTGGATATAATTACATTTGAATTCTTTGCCCCGGTTTTCTCGTTAGTCTATCCCCATATCAACGTAACAGGCTAATCAGTTTGATAAGAGCTTAAGATAAATTTTTAATAAATCGTTTTTAAGGAAATACACAAATGTGACTTAAAATTATAAAACACATATGGGTATCCCTTGTTACTGGAGTAATATAAATAATACGTGTACACAAATTATTATTTTTATCAAGAAGTTTAAATAAAGTAAAGATGAATCTTATTCAATTAAAATGAAGCCTTTTGCTTATTTCTACACTTTTGTCATTTTTTTAAGTCTCGTTCCACAGAAACCTTGTTTTGTGTGTGAAGTTTTGTTATTCCCATGAAAGTATTCGAGGTATCCATAACTAATATCGCTCGTAAAAATATGATATATGACCTTCTACAATGTCACCTGTAAACTATAAACGTGTCCAGTGAATATTTAACAAAATACTGTAAAACTGGGACCAGTAAATATATCGTGCCACCGAATTATAGATTTTAAGACATTAAAAGCGTACTTTTTAAATAGGTCAAATAACAAACATTTATTTCTTCTTCTTCTTGATTTTATATTGACTCGAGTTTAGTTTCTACAAATCAACTGTCTACGCACTCCTCTACGGCGTAGCTTCGTAGCTCTACGTTGCGTTCAAATGTTTTACACTGAAACATATTATTTCTTTTGTTTTGTTATGCTGAGGGTCATTTCGTGAAACACCTACATCCCATTCTGATGTCAAATTATAATCAGTATAACAACAGGCTTTTTTCAAAATTAATTACTTATCGTAGAAAAAAAAACACAATTTAGAAAATCATCTGTTGTTTTTTTTTATTTTGTTTTACGTAATTTTACTAACCTATTATACAGTATCAGTTTTGACAACCATAATCATAACAGCCTTCTATATGTTCACAGCCCGCCTTATAAGATACTGATGCGATAGACAACGTTCTTAAAAACAAAACTTATTCCGTTTTTAATGTTTTGTTTTTTTTTCCAGTGAGACTTCAAACCGACTCCACTCCAAGTTTGTCGCTTGTACTGGTCATAATAATTTTTGCGTTTGGCAGTGACTTAGGGCTCTAGTCTCACTCACTCGGCCAGACCGGCCGCGAGTGATGCTTTTAACTGCTTATTTTAATATAAGGCATCTTATTTTAATTAAGGCATCTCTTTCTGTTCAGCCTAAGCATCTAGCTGACTAAAAGTAGGATTATTATATTGTCTTCTTCTTTCATTTCAATTGAATAACGGTTTATAGTCAGAACACCAATTTTGATCAGCAATGCTTGAAATTGGTTTAGTATATTCCTAGAAATGGCCTTTTAAGTATACCAATCACGTGTTTAATTTGTGGTGGTGGGCCGACGACCTAAAGAACCTCATTGGTAAAAGGTCAAACTAGAATAGGATGGTATAAGACCAAGTGTTACGTATCGTGGGCCTATCGGTCTGGTTTTAGCAAGGGCTAGTGTAAACGGATCAGAAATATAAAATAAAAGTATGACACAGACCTTTTCGCAAACAGGGATCGAACCCGTAACAGGACAGTAATCCAGTGTTAGGTCATGGCCAGTCATGATAAATATACTTATGTCATCATTTCTTCTGTTTAAAATATCGTCCATTGTATCTAATCCAAAATATTGATTTAGCAGTTTTGAACCCAAACCCGCGCACACAGACCACCGTAAGCATGTCGCGCCACTGCTGCCTATGTTGTTCAGAGGGGTATAATAAAACAACACACTTCTAATATTTCTATTTTCAATTTATTGTTTATTGGTTTTCGAAATAAGATTGTCTTTTATCATTAATAATAATAATTAATTAAGAATTAATAATTGCAAGAGAAACGTTTTCTAATGTCTACTTAAAATTATTACTGAGTTAGTTACCAGAACTAATAGTAATAATAGTTACGTTGGTATAATATTAATTATTCTCATTTATTATTAAATTAAAATAATTCGTAAATTATTTCATGTACATAACTTACGTCATTCCTTCTTCATATGTTTCCTTTTTTATCAAAACAGTTTTATTTGCATACAATTATGTTCATGTCGTTTAGGTACTTAAGACGTATTTCTTACATTAACTCTAAGTTCTGTAGCTCTAACAATCTAATATCTTAATATCACGAATCTTAGTTAATATTAAGGATGAACTCGGAACAAGTTACAATACATGACGTAAGCTAGTGTACATTAGTCTGGAGTAGCGAGTTACAAATGAGAGGTATCGCCTTAATTACACTTAAAGTTAATAAATTGTACAATCAAGTAAAAATAATATAACATCAATCATTCAAATAAGTTATGTAAACAATAAATTACTTTTCACAAATAATATAATGACCAGATCGTTTGTAAAGGATAACGTGGTATTTCTTTGGTAGATCTCATAAATTCCTAGCAGTTATCTTTATAATTACCGAGGTCTAGATTGCACGTTTTTTACTTAAGTCTTTTTATTAAAACTATATTTACAAAATATCTTTTAAAAATATTATTTATAATTCGCAAATTTTTTATGTTTTTTTTTTCGGGTTTTCTATTACTTAAGCCTCGGTGCCGAACACCATTTTGGATTCATGCTGTAGAGAACTCATAGTTATTTTTAATTTATTCTGTAGTTTGGTGCTCACAGGCTTAGATATGTATCAAAAGTCTTTGAAAAAATAACTAATTGTTCAAAGAAACATTACTCAAAATTTCGTAAGAAAAACCAATAACAACTTTAATGATAAATAGTTATTAAATTTGATTTTGGCAGTTTTACGTTTTCCTCCTTATAACAGTGGTCTCAATATGAATATTTTACGTTAGGTTCTATTTATAAACCAAACTTGTGAGTTTGTGAACTAGAAATATTAGTTACAATATGTTCTCAAATTATTTCTGAGATTCTTAATTTTCCTAGGCAATAAATCTCAAAGTTACATACGCTTTAGGAACATTCAAATAACTTAAAAAATATAAAATATAGATTTGCCTTTTCTTTGTGGGAATCAGACTGTCAATTTTATGCCATTCAAATTGATTTCGGATTGACCTTATATCGTGATTTTGAATGTTTGTTCTTGAACAGGAGAAGGTGACATGTTTCTTTGCAATCCATGCTATTGGATTTTGCTAAACTACACTTTTTTTTACAAATCTTCCTTATTGAAGAAACTAAAGATATTAATTTAGCCTCGTAGGCACCAGACCACAGAACATCATAGACTCAGTTCTTGCTTCATCACTTTGGCCGCATTTCACATCAGTGTATCCAACCATTCAATTGGAATTTGGCATCACTCTCCTTACGCGTTATTACAACAGCAGAGACAAACCAACAGAACCTCAAGTGGTGCATGAATCCAACCGCGTTGTACTAATTCCTTTCGCCTTTAGTAACTATGTGTATTAACTAATGCCTACTTGTTAATCGAAATGTGACCTATTTACATATGAATTTTAACTCTATTTTGGCTAAATGTCACTAATAACCTCTTAGACTAGAAATTGTGCCATTTCGTGAAAATGTTTACAAAGAAAATAACAATAAAACGCAAAAGTAAACAATAAGTATAATATAGTACAAAAACCTACCGAGTACTATCTACAACATAGGATTCAAACTATCATTTCTTACAATTATTTTGTACAGTATCAATATAATGAGAACAAAACGCCTAACAAATGTATCATTAAATATAATTTAAACATTAGACTGCGCGGGACTCGGACAGGTAGCGAATGTGAGAACATTGCCACTTCTAAATAATAAGCAACGCCCGGGAAACGAATACATAATTTGTACACTCGAAGGATGGTTGCGTCTCGCACGCTACCTGTCCGGCCCGTCCGCATCACGACATACCGTGTGCTCCACCGGACGCCGGACGTCCGGCTGTCCGGTGCGACTCCTGCGACTCGCAGCAATGAAGTTACTAATATTAAAACACAGAATATTGATTATTTGCAAGGCACATTCTCTTAAAAATCCTGAATTTCAATTTTTATTCATGTACATATTCGATGCTCCGAAAACATTGTCAAGACGGCGCGCACAAACAAAATCTTTGAAGCGTCATCTACTCACTGCGGTTATGATATGTATATAATCAATTATTATATACCCTGTGTCTCGAAAAATAACCATACATATAAGAATCCGTAGAACGTGTTTAGACAAACTTAAGAACGGTATAATATCTACACTAAAGACTAAGTTGTTTGACTCGAAGGGAGTTTAAGATTGAGATCGGAATGAGATCCTTATTGCTGTGTGGGGTTGAGAGGGCGTGCCGGGGCGGGGCGCCCGGAGCGGCGCGCTCAGTAGCCGTACCCGGGGCCGGGGTACAGCAGAGCCGCGCCGCCGCCCGCCGGTCAGTGCTGCGCCGCGAACTTCATGCGCTTCTGTTTCTGCCGCTGGTTGCAGAACCACACTCTCACCACGTTCTTTTTCAGGTCCAGCTTCTCCGCGATCGCCGTTATCTTCTCCCCCGACGGCCGCGGCTGCACCGCGAAGTACGCTTCCAGACTTCTCTTCTCCGGCGCCGCGATGGAGGTTCGTTTGCGTTTCTTTTCACCAGCTGGCAGCACGCTCGGCGCGTCAGGGTCTCGTCTTTTGTTCTTCGCTTGCGCTTCTGCCTCTTCGAGCCACGCCTGTAGGATCGGCTTGAGCGCTATCATATTGTTATGACTTAATGTGAGGCTCTCGAAGCGACAGATGGTGCTCTGTGAGAGGGCGCCTACTCCGGGCAGTTTTAAGTTTGCGAGTGCCTTACCTACGTCTGCTTGGGTGACGCCTAGTTTGATTCGTCGCTGTTTGAATCTCTCGGCGAAGGCCTCAAGCTCGCGGGGGTCTGTGTCGGTGTCGGGGTGGAGCGCTGCGGCGGGGTGGCCGAGGTGCGCGGGCGGCGCGTGCGCGAGCCCGCCGGCGTGGTGGTGGTGGTTCATGACGTGGTTCATGCCGTAGCCGTGCAGCTGGTGGTGCGGCGGCGCGGCCTCGCCCATGGGCGCCAGCGTGGTCATGGACGACGACGTCAGCGGGTCCAGCATGTCCAGCCCCTCCATGCCGTGGTGGCCCATCTGTGGAGAGACACGCCAGTTACTTCCCTGTCTATATTTCAGTTATTAAGAGGATTATGAGGGGCGTCGCGGCCATTATACTCGTCCGCCGTATTAACTTTTGCATTCATGTTAAATCGTACGTTTTATTGTAAATAAAAGGAGGGTGCTCGGCGTCACAATGGTGCTCAGAACGATATGGAAACATAAACAATCATTGTGCAGATTTGCACTCATTCTTTATGAGAGCAAACACTTGTTTTTTATAGATGGGGGCGAGTGTTGTGACGTTGATTGGAAGTGAGTGTTCAGCCAATATGCTTAAGTTGTTGACCGGCATTGTTGCGAAAATGAATGTTTGTCGGGCAGCCGTCGCATATGCGCGCGCTATAAATATTGCGCTGCATCCCCAGGGCCCGGAGACGCTTTGATTTTTATTTTGCAACATCTTTTGTTATACGGATAATCAAATGTTATTGTATAGTCCATAATAAAAGCAAAACAATATCAACATGACATAGAAAGATTCCGGTACTGCGTATTACTTGTGTAATGAATATTTGTGTTAAAACCTAAATGGTTTTCAGTGCAAAAGAGGCTATCATTACAAATTTTATTTACAGGAAATCAAGGCTTCATTTCAAAACTGTATCTTTAACTACTTAGTCATTTTTAAGTCGTAACTTTATAAATAAAAACTATAGTAAAATAACAGTCTAGTTGACTTTCCTACTAATAGTGAAACAAATTTTTAAACGTTTTAAGGTTAAAAATATTAAATTTCCACAATTTACCCTAAAAATCAAAGCTCAATAGGTGTTTCAGCTTACAACAAAGAACAAACCAAACAAATCAAAATCAAGAATTGATCTATTTATCAATAACTCGATCAATAACTTATCCAAGAAAGTCGGATTGAAGCGAAAATAAAAATAAGAAGTGCACTATCTATTAGGTGGCGTGCCGTGTTCGTGTCGGCCTGCGCTCTCGGGGGCGCACTAACTCACAATTAGGGTTCCGCACGTAACTGCAATGTTGCAAGATATATTTTTTTGTTTTACCGTCTCTATTTTTAGTTTTGGTACGTCCCTTGTACTTTCAGGTGAATTTAAACTGCCTGGCTTTTCCTGAAGTCTACTTTTGTCGTGTAGTTTTATAGGGTTAAAAGTAGCATACTCAGAATGTATATGATAAATAAGTCTTTCGAAGTCTAATATTACATAGCTACTTCAATACTTGAAAATTCGTAGCAGAAATTAGAATTTCCAAAAAAATAAATGCAAATAATTTGTGATCTATAAAATTATTTACTCTATAACAAATCAATTTTTATGTAGGTATTTTTAACAATAACCAAAATTTATAGAACTATCGCAATATCGAGGATGTTTATCTTCATTTGAAATCATAATTGAAGTATCAAAAAGAAACAGTTACCCACACTAGATTCACAGGTGCAATGCAATACGACTGTAATTTGAACAAGTACACCCCTCGCTTGTGATACACCGCGTGTAACTGGGGACACGTATGTCATTATCTAGTGATGGGACACGCGACTCTTTTGTTATCGATAGAATATTTCATGATTATAAAGAACAATGGCAGAATTTGGTCTGGACTTTTTTTGGCGTCCATAGATTTCATAAATGTTAATCAAATTTAATTAATTTTCTACGATTTTTCAATTATTCATTCCTTCTTGTAGAAGCCGGAGTTATTTTTATGTTTTTAAAAGCTCATAAAATGATGTTCGCATTAGGTACCTACATTCGACATGTTACCATTAAAATAGTGGTGTGAGTCTGTATAATTAAACGAATTATCGATATAATCGACCGATCGATCGACCCGTGTAAAGTTCGGTTTGTTTTTAACATAATATTGAAATTATCTATTCTTTCGTCTTTAATTAATGATATTATGGTAGAAATGCTCCTACTTTTAAATCCAATTAATAATGGGTCAAAATATCAGAGGATTGTTTCAGTGTCGTATCGATTCTCAAGAAAAACGAATCCAAAAGTGCAGCACTACTTTTGTCTTGTACAGTGAATGTTATCTGTGGTTGTCTGTCAAGTCAAGAGGTTACAGAAATACCCTACTTATTATATTTCTCTATGCTACAGAATCCTTCCGTGTTTACTATCTCGGTTGTGTTTTATGTTTATATTTGGCTTTTTATTTATTTTTACCCTACCTGGACTGTTTATGGACTGATTGTACTGCTTTGTGTGACTAGTGCGTGCCCTTAGGACTCCGATATTGCTTTTGCGTGAGCATAAGCTAATCTTACTTTGCTTTGATTGTGCCTATATAGTGAATTGGATTTTTGTTGTAAACCCATAACAATAACTATGGCAGATTACGATAGAGATCATCGTCGCACGCGCATTTTATGTGTAATGAGATGAGGAATGAAATAAATAATAATGTTTAACAAAATGTGTTTTTTATTTGCCCATAGTTTTATTGTTTACGGGGCAAGTGCATGCGCGCTCAGCTTTCTTAAACATGCAATAATTGAGTACTACTCTACTTCGAGTGTTACAATTTATTTAGGTTTTTCTCATTAATCCGTAAATACTCTTATTCTCACTTAGACCACACTACATTATCATTTCTTTAGGACATAATTTCGATCTGCGTTATGTTTAATAGATATAATTGACGTTAATTCATAACCTAAATAATAAAATTCTAACACCGAAATCTTTTTTTTCCGGCTTTCCCAAATGAAAATAGTCTCATTTATAGATTCTGGAGTTAACGCCAAATCTTTTAACATATTTTTCACTACGGGACGCTTCAATTTGATCCCAGACAATTCTTAGTATGAAGACCTGCCATTGTCCTTTAGTGTAGTAAATAAGTTAGGAATATTATAAATTGAATTTGGTAAATGTTTTACTTTGATAAAAAAATGGATTATTAAACATCTTTAGTTATTTGAGAAATAATCCAAAAACGTAATTACACTAGTATTTACTGTTTTCAGATAAATATAAACTGCTTAATTAGTGGCAAAGAGTTTGGTTCGCCAACAAGGAAGTTAGACTATCCAAAAAACTTTTATTAAGATGTACTTAAGGAAAATTCATAAGCCTCACTACTTTATAATATTTTATACAATTTCAAATTAATTGAATTCTATATTTCCGACGCAGCCAGAGCGAACTGTGACGGCTGAATAAGTTATTTGATGGACATCTATTAAAAAGTTATTGCCTTTCAAGTAGGCCGTGTCAGCGATGACTTTAAAAAGGTCAGCGCATTCGTGACTCGGGAAAATATCACACAAAAATTATGGAGGGAATAAGAGAAAATAAGTTTCTATTTGTGGTGACATATTGCAAAGATTGTATCGTGGCTAACTCAAATGTAAAATTAAAAATAAGGTGAATATAGTAAAGAAAAAAGGAGAGTTAACACATGTTATGAAATCGAAAAAGTCTAATATAAATATATAGATATTCTAACAAGGTCCTTAAAATAACAATGACTTTACCATTTGGAGTTTCAATAAATGACATCCTGATAGAAAACATATTAATGTATCAATGACATCCCCTTAAAAAGTTTCGATACTTGTTACTCAACCACAATAGTGAGGCGCCTAAAGTCGCAGCTATTACAAACGTCGATATTTGCTAAATCCAGGATGTAATTTATTCCATTTTCCTCGACAGTCGATTACGGATATATTTAAAATTTAAGTACGTTTACGCGGTATCGTTCATGCCAATTACAGTTCAATAGAACGGCGCCTAAGCTGGGTCGTTACACCGCCGTAGCCTACATTTACAACCACACATTACCATGTAACTGTCATAAGTATGCATAGGATTCATTTCAAAAAGTATCGTCCTGTGATTGGAACTTTATTTTAAGCTTTTCTTTTCTTGGAATCTATGCGGTTGCGAGTTTGGTTTCGATATTTATGGCGTATACGTGCAACATGTCTTACGATTGACTTAGATAGATTTGACAAGTTGCACCTTATGGAGTTACATAGTTATATGAAATGACAATAATATTTTCTTAAAAATAATCTGAACGAATTTAATAATTGGGGGCACAGCATGTTATTACTGGTAACCATTATAAGATAGATCGACCAAATGCATTTTATCAATAACTACAACCCACTCAATGACAATTTGTAATGCAATTATTGTAATGTATCGACAAATAATAATTATTACATTCTTTTATCGACTTTCTCCCCACACTACCATACGATTGCAAGTGGATATTAAATAAATTATATTCCTTTATTAGTGATTTGTGTCGCTACATTATGATTTGGACAAGTGGCCAAATTTGTACGAGGGTGGTCATAAAATAGGCGGAGAAGGGCGTGCGAGCGATTTGGGAAGAGGATAAAAAGTTGACGCTATTGTCGCTTAGCTGTCACGGACTTTATTGTAATTGTGCTTGATCGCTTTTTAAGGAGATTTGTATATTTTAAACAGGATTTTAAAATGTTGAAGTATTTAATCCTTAGGTCACTCAGTTGCTATACTATATTGTTCTATTTTTGTTCATCAAAACTACAGATCATACAATAAATAAGGATTGATTCAACTTCATAGCCACACCGCAACCGATTCCATCCTCCATCACATACCATACACAACTACACGTAAACGTAACATTCTTATCACGAATGCATAAAGTTCAAAATTGTCTGTCCTATCAAATTAATGAGACCTTATTCGTTGCGAAATTAGACTCAGTTTTGTTTGGCAATATTTTAGAAATGGCTTTGTTTGCTGTTGTATTGTGTTTTGACTGGTACAGAGTGGGTTCACGTGTTGCTATAGATAGAGTTTTATAGATGTTTTCCGGAAATTGATGGGCAGTTGTCTAACTGTATCTAGGTGTATGAGTGCGACGAATATGAATACGAATGGGTAAAGTTCCATTTTGATTGTTTTCAGAGTTCCGCAAATAATGCTTTGATCGAAAGCATTTTGCTAAGCCTTTTTAAAAATACGATATTGCAATTGTAGAAAGGTTACTTCATAATAAATTTAAAATATTATAAGTTTCAAATTCAAATCTGGGTTGTGTCTACAGGAATCGTAAAGAAAAAGATTTTTTTGATAGAGATCTTTGCAGTTATCCTGAGCGCAGGCTTTGACTGCTTCACCGGGCTTTTTGTTTTATTGAATTAATACATGTATGTTACAAACTTTTAGCTGTCATCAATCTTGCTCTTATACCTTCATAAACCTTTATTATGACAAATCTCAGTTTTCCTTGTTCATAACATGCTAAAAAGGGGTACAAAGTTTGAACGTGGATATAATAAATAGGTTTCAAACGTAATTAAACTTCTTAAATGAAAATTCCGCCACGGTTTAATCAACTCTGATTATGATGGTACTTTCATGGGAGAGAAAAGGACAACAATCATATTTGCTATCTCTCTCTGTCAATCGCAGGGATTATGATGCAGTAGGTGGATTAGGTTTGATAACCTACAGAATTGTTCGCCATTGAAGCGCTAAGTAATGATCGTATAGCGACGTATTAACTCCGCAAAATTAACTTAAGCTGATTATATGTACATGTATTAATTGATCCCATTATCTCTTAACATAACTGTGTAAATAATACATACGTGAGGTATGTATTACATAGGTATGTACGGTGTACTGTGTAAGGCTATTTACTTTGTTATTCGAATGACAGAATACTATCGGTGTTACGCGGTTACACTCGCGTAAGTCTTTACTCTCCGTTCTCGATGTTTTTACAATTATTCAGGGTGGACACAAAGCCAAAAAATTAAAGAATCAGAATGACGGTCCACTCCTTCTTGAGTTGAAACGGAGTAACACGCCCGACTTTGTTTCGTGTAAAGTATAACATTTTTTATTATTTAACAGCTTTTGCCATATTTTATGAGTTCCGATATCCTCGTATTTACGTTAGTTAGGAATTTAGATCAAAGCAGAGATACGTTTTAAACAAAGAAGCAATAGCAATTCTTTACCTATGCATACTTTGGTCCCATATAAGTATAGATTACTTTGATAAAAGAAAATGGGTACCTATGATCTAAAATTAGATATTAAAGTTGCAAAGTTCTTTAAATACTCCACATTTTTTTATGTGTTTCTCTCTAATTGTGTTCTGTGCTAAATATATATTTTCCTATTCTATTCTAATTCTAATGTAATTCATTCCTCTTAACTCATGTTTAAAGTATCTTCATATCATCATCTAACCCACATCTAAAACCTTACAAATTATTCACTAAACGTCAATTTAAGCATCACACACTACTTGTAACGTTGAAACTTTGTTCAAGTTACAAGTAAGCGCTCGTAACGCGGACGATTTTTAAACAAAAGTACAAAAAAATACTGTCATGTGGGTCCCTTGAGGGCCGCGACAATTGCGCACTAAAACACTGTGCCCTCCCCAGTGTGTGTACCCTTTGTACAAGGTTTTGTTTAACCTACGCTTGCTGCACGAATAGGGTTATCTTCAAACTCGTATCTTATGGGGTAGGTAGTACCCCCGTGACCACTGGGAAGTGTTGATTGTGAAATATCATGTCATTTCGGCGGAAAGTGGGTAAGAATAAAAAACTACACTTTCGAAGACAGTACCTAATTTGCTTCCGGATAGGTTGGTACTTTATCGAGAGATTTCGATTTATGCTATGAGTATATACAAAAATTCAGATAAGAAAAAAGTTGTAAATGATTACAGTGACTTTTTAGAAAATATCAACAAAGAATTATAGTTAGTAAAGATGTACACGCGAGCAAAAAAACATTTACAAAAGGAAACAACAAAAATTCTGATCTCTCTACTTTGCGTTCAAGATCTAAAACTCCGAAATATAGTAAAACACTAAAATGTTTTCAAACAGGCTTGTCATCCGCCCCTGCATTGACAACTTGTGAAGTAGTTATATTCGAAATAGATCGATCCGTAAGTGTATATAATAACTGCAAGGTCGAGAGTTCTGGCTTACTAAACATTCTATTGTCTTTTTACATCATCAAACTATAAGCTGATCAGAAACAAAAACCTATCAAAAATCACAGCCAAACAACTATCAAGAACACAACACAAAAGATACCAATTTTTGTAACGGAAATAGAAATTGTTTTTTTTTTTACATTTTTATTTTAATTCAAATTATATTTTTGACTTACTTACAGTGATTAATGTTCAATCATCTGAAATCTTAGCTACCGAACTTATTACGTACCGGTTTCGAATTTATTTATTTATTTAAATAATAGTTTTAAATGAATAGACACTGCATCGACACCTCGTCACGCGCCGGGCTCGAGGCGGACTGCTGCTCTGCTAACATATTGATACCTTAATATGCAGTAATTATGACAGCCTTCCTCGTCGCCTGTCTATAACTGACTAATAATTAACGGACCTCGTTTTATACCAGCTTTGTTTACGTTCTACCGCGTATTCTTTAAAGTTCGTTTTCAACAACTTTTCATTCACTACAAATCGTTCATTCCCCGATTTAAGTTACTAGATCATTGGCAAAGTAAGTTTATAAGATGGAGAGAAGTGTTAAGCCGGAAAATTCTAAGCTGAAAAGTAAGCACGTCTTACATTCCACGTTGAACCTATAACTCAAATTTACTTACTTGCACAATTTCCTAACTTTATACCGAGCATGTCACGATAGCCCACAGACCCAGCGTCTTACAAACGGTAGCGCGAACACTTGCATAAGTTTCCTACAACTTATATGTTCAAAAATTAATTTCTCCTTAAAGTTCATAGTTGTCTGAATATAATGCACGTTGGCCAAGTATGGGAGCAGCCATATTGGTGCTTGAAACTTTTGCTAATGGCATAATTAATCACTTCCTAAGCAGTTATAACAGAATTCGTTAAGAAAAGAAACTTGTAGGTCGTTACACATTTAAAATATAGAACTCATGAAATATTTTATTTTCTATAAGCTGTTTCTACTTTTTTAATATGTTTTGTTAAAATGTTATAATATTATCAAGTCAAACTATCACAAAGCCTTATATTATCAAAGGTCGCACATTAATTACAGCAACCCAACCCTTCTCCAAAGGCAGTGATAACCGGAACCACAAATATAAATCTAAACATTAAACAAATTACGGGAAGATACTTCATCAAAACAAGTTGCCGCCGCTTTGCAAGTGCTCGTAGCGAACTACCCGAACAATAACATTTACAGATTAGAGACATGTGCGGAACCCCAAACTACGGCCGCCGGGTTCCGTGGGCAATAAAGAAGGCATTACGTGGGCAACCCTCGGCTGGGGGACTCAGGAATTGCAAATACATTCGTTCGTCCCTAAGTTCGAGTTAACTCTATTATTTATAAATTTTTCTTCTTCTCATATTGTAGTTTTGTATTGATATACATGAAAGGGAAGAAATGTAGGTTTAGTAAAAATAATGCTTAAATGACTGCTAATACATCAAGATTCAAATAAGTACGTTAAGAAGCTTACGCATATTTTTGAAGTCGTATTACGTGTTTAAGCCTTAGAGATATACTAGAACCTAGAGAGGCCAAATGCAACGATTGAGTCACCCAAGTACCTAAAAGTTAGTCAGATTGTCATTAATCAGCAAACTTAAATCTTCGGAATAACGATTAATTAAAATCAGTATAAAAACAATATTTAAATGGATAAATGCATTTAATACGTTTAAAATCATTATAAAATAACATACAAATAAGATGAGTAATAAAGATATGAGTACCTATGTAAGACAGCTGACTACCAACGACGAACGTATTCGCTTCATTTTTGACGACATTATTCTGAAACTATTTTTTACTTACAAGACATTACTTTAAATAATTTATGAGTCGGGCCTCTTCTCTATACTTTAATGTAGCTACCTCTTTATTCGGCGCTCTTTCATAAGAAATGAGAATTCTTTTGTTTTCGATGCCTCCTATAAAAGGGGTTATTATGTGTTACAATTATAGAAGGTTAAATAACGAACTAAGTATGTTTCGGTAGAAGAAACGAAACGTTTAAAGAATAAGTGTTGAGTTAAAATTATGTTAATCGTAACGTAATAATAGTGTTTAAGTACGTATAATTTGTACAAAATATGTATATGTGTGTTCAGGTTTAGGCAAGCTTTGTGTGTGTGATGCTTGCTTACTGATATGGTAGACTGAATGATGGCAGCGGTGGCAGCAGTGTTGATTTAAAGGTTAAGTAACTTGGCATGGAGTACAAAGTTCCATGAAATGGGTCCAGCGGTTTAGCTGAAAGCTTACCAAACAGACTGACAGGCAGAGATATTTTTGCATTTTTATCATTAGTAAGAAACTAACATAAATAAATAACTTATAAGTTTAAAGTCTAAGAACAACGATTCAAAAGTATACGAGTTCAAACCGTCAGTTACATGATAGGCTTCTATAAATACCTGCTCATTACTTGAAGCTTACGTTTATTTCTGACAGAGCCTCAGAACTCCACCGACGTTGAGTGACTGATGCCCTTTGAGCGAGCCTTGAGTGCCCAACTATAATTGTGAGTGTGAAGGCATTTCAAAGCTACCTGCAGTACTGAGCTAAACTCTTTGCTTACTCGCCGGAGATCATGATAAATAGAATGGGAAATAGGCACAGATCACAAGAGGAAATGTGAACGCCAATAAATGACGACACAAGGATACAGACAATTGTCGTTACTGAAAAAGAAAAGGATAATAAATTATCAAGGGACAACTCTCACACGGCCATCCGATCCCAAACTAGCAAGAGCCTGTGTGACAGAGATCAAACAACTGATAAACAAGACCTAGGCGCAGAATAAATAATCATATTTATTTCATAAAATATCGTCTTGAATGGAAATCAAAACCCAATTTAACAGTCCGTGTGACAAACTACTAGACCAACAGACCATGTTATTTAAGTCATGGCATTTAACTCGAACAAAAATTAAAAAGTATTATTTTCGATCTAAACTTTATGTTACTGAAGTAAAAAGTTCAATTTCGTTTTAGCGTTTATTTGGATCTGAGTCTAATTCATCTAATAATAAATTCTACAACATAATTCTCAACCAAATTTTGATCGTCACCTCCCTCTTACAATTGAAGCAATATTTGCAATGATGTTCCACACACTTACATTACCCTACAGAATACAACGTGCCCATTACATCGTATAGTGCATAATATTAGCTCATTTTTAAGGCCCGGGCCACATATTTCTTACGTCCCACCTTCCCCGGTCCCTGAGGACTCTGCCCTATGGTACCGAAGATTTCCTACACGCATTGAGAAATGCATTTGTTATGATTATTTATGTGCTCTTTTTCTGTATTACTCCGGTCACTCTGATAATTTTCGTACACTTTACGAAGATTTACGCTAATGGGAAAAACACGCCAAAAACATTTTGTGAAATTATTTTCAAGTGTGGTTCAACACCTGACGGTTCCCAAATTCGAATGTGATCGATCGGTTTTTGTTTTATGATATTTAAATGTACACCATGATTTTGTTCATTGTTCTTCTTTATAAGAACCGGAAAATGGATAAAATGCTTTACTGAATAGCACTTACACACGCACCTAGGTAATCAATGAAAGATCTAAAATTTCGGCCTTCCCAGTATAACAAATTTCAAGTTTAGACATCAAACTACCCGATTATAAAAACATCTTACAAACACATACGAGTATGAAGTCAACACCATGTCGTGACTTACAAGAGGGGTGCTCCGTAAAGGGCAGGAGCGGACGAATTTGCAAATAATATGAACTTTATGATCCCGCCTTATTTTTATTGGCGCTAAATTCGATTTTGTATGATATGTATGGATTTCGCAGGGAGTGTGTACTTGGGGCAAGTCGATGTTCACTTTTATGATGTAAGTACCTTCTAATATACAGTTGTGGTTATATATGATAGAAGGTAGTTAAAAGCTCAGTAAGTTAGTTTTTGGAAAGTCTATTGGCAAGGCACGATTACTCAGAGATAGGGGCAAATATGATTAAATATAAAATAATAAATTGGTTTTATATAGGAATCAAACCCACAGCCCGCTGAGACTATCGGCCTAACACCACTCCTCCATCCATGCCCAAATAATTATTATTGTATGTCATTTTTATGTTTGGCAAAAATTCTTAGAAATTTTCTCATCGTATTTCTTACCTGTTTTAACACTCACGTGATGTTTTCTGGCGTTGTGAGAGCATGCTCCTATTTTGAGATGGTAAAACTATAGAGCTCACCTGATGTGGTCTAGCATTGTGTGGGGACGGCCCGCCAACGCCGTGGTGATAGACCATGTCGTGCTTGAGCTGCGGCAGCGGCGGGCCCGGCTGCGGCCCGGACTGGTGCTTGCTGATGTCCACCGCCGCCAGCGCCTCCGCCCGCGACAGCAACCCGTCGTTGAGGCCGCCGAACAGCTCGCCCTGAGGCAAAAAGACTCTCGTTAATATATTCGACAAGAAACAAATTACTGATGAAAACAAAACAATGTCGGATTTAAGGGATCTTGCAGAGTAGAAGTCCACTAGAAATTGAATGTTTGACAGCCTGTATGAAAAGTCCGGTGAAGTAGTCAAAGCCTGCACTCGGGCTAACTGAGAAGATCTCGGAGTTATCAAAACAGTCTGTATGAAGTTTATGAGGAAAAGGTACTGGCTGCAAAACCTGGTCTGCAGCTAGTCTTAGCTATATAGATTCATTTCGTAAAACTTATTAGAGTTGGACCTGTCGTACCTTTGACAATTAGTCTGCAAGATCCCTTATAATAATTTATAACTATACCATAGACTGGCGCATACACTTGAGAAAGACATACAGAGAGTTTTATTAAAACATGCTTTAGAAGAATTAAAATTCTATAAAATTGAGATTATAAAATATGTTTCTATTGAAGCACTATCAGTAAGAGGTTCTAGTTAAACGTAGATCTAATTTATGGAAGCAACTATTTAACATTTAGAAATACCAAGAAAGTTTATAGCAAACTACGAGTAGTACGAAGTAAGAAAGGTTAAATGAAAATGTACATGCATATTTCCATACTAATGCCTTATACAGACAATACTAGGAAAATATAAGATGTAGACAAACACACGTAAAGGTATAAATACATTTAATATTATTTGTTTAAACGTTTAATTAAGGTCTGACATGCATACAGCGTTTATTTACGTGAGTAATATTTTATTAACGATTTACAACGCAGACCAAAGTTATACAATTTATTTTTTATAAAATCGATGTAGGTACCTAACAATGTGTCCTGGAACCATGTGATTCTAAAAAGAGGAATAGAGCCATGCAGGCACATAGCAACAGTACGTTTCTTAGCTACATTAGGTGGAGATACATAATATAGATGGTACATAAGGTACATAGATCGGCTTAAGGTCTCAACTTTGTTACTACATAAAGCTCTAACAACACGTATAATTATCAACACGAAGAGAAACAGTTATATTCCAAACGTCGCGACTAAGCCTCTTAATAACATTACATGGAAAATTAATTTCGTAACGTTGATGACAAACAAACGGAGCACCAGCACTAATTTGGGGCGTATGTGATGCCTACATAAATAAATAAAATACAACTAGGTAAGGCCGGCGCGGACACGGTTTTTCCGGATTATTTTAAATAATTTATGAGAAACTCTGACCCATGAATTACTCTGCAAGTTATTTGGCCACGTTTACACTTGGGTTCGACTTGAAATTCAATTGGTCAAGTAATTGATATTTGTTGGATTCTGACTCTGTTCTCAGTTTCTTAAACGGTTTATTCAATGAGGATTTCAAGTCACCTTTTTTAAATGGACAAGATCTGGGATTGCGTCGTTATTTATTAAAATGAAAAAAGTATATGATTTTCAAAGGGAACTCTCATACAAAAAGTTATGTATAGACAAAGACTGTATACGCCTAAGGGTTAAGAGTTTATTTAATATACATATACAATAACAGCTAACTCGTAGGTTAAATATTAGACAGATATGACTCGAAGTTGTTTGGCTTTGAGATTATATACGTTAGCTCGATCGTGACGAATTCTTTACAAAACAACGAATTGTTTTCTAACTATTCACTTAACAAATGCTACATGTACTGTAATTATCTACCGGGCACATGAAGTTTACCCTAAATATGTTTGCTCTGTGGCGACGCGACGTGCGTAAGCCACATTAACGATTACCCCATTATTCATCACCGCTTGACATATCTACAATCATTTAAATGCCATTTTCTTTTTTATAAAACAAAACAAAGTCACATGACAAAAAAATATTACTAATGTTTCAAATTATCAAACTAGGTTTGAGCTGTTATATAAAAAACTAGAATTCCAAATTAAAATAGGAAAACTGACAATATATAGCCCCAACTTTAATTCCAGTAGCAGTTACATTAAAAAAGGTTTCTTTAGATGTTTTGTAAGACAGGTAATACACTACACTTGTTAAAAGTAAGTTAGGTATTCCATTAAAATTAAACCAACAATCAATTAACTGAAATACAATTTACGATTCGGAACATTAACATTAAAAAGTCGGAGTAGATTCCATACGTCAAGCGTGAATGTTGGTCGGAGCGACCCCCGATAGATGCTCGCTTCGCGGCCTGACTCCCAAACAGGCAGTTTTATGGAGGCCGCCATCTTAAAATGCCAGTAGTCCTTCGCTTTGCCAGTGCCAGCACGTTTGGCACTGGCAAGCACGTCTGCCAGTTTTATTTGGCAGGCCCCCGGTGATTTTGTTTGCATTGGAATTTTGTGGGCTTAAATCGATTCGGTTTTCTGTTGGTTTTCGGTGTTTTGACGGGATAATGGAAGTTCGAGGGTGGTTTCAGTTAAAGGGACACAGGATACCTTGCATGTAGATAATACATATATACCTACCTGAATATGACTTAAAGCGAAGTTCTAATTATAATTGAGTTTAATCTTATTCCTCTACTGCTACACACCAGAAATGCTAAGTTTTGAATACTACCAAAAATCCATTTCACATGACATTAGACTACTGACGAAATATGATTCCTTAGTCACAACACAAAAGCAATTGTACATCTCTATTCAAAACATAAAAAAGAGACAAATATAATCAACCCTAAAAAGCGAAGTGTCCGAAATTGTAGAATGAAAATATAATCAGAAACAATTGAGCGTGGGAATAGGAGCGTGTTCGCATGCCCTCCGAACAAGCATTAGTTCGTATAGCCCCTCAATGTGATTGCTAACAAGTGCCCATTTGATACGAAGCTTCAGATAATTTGACGCTCGGTACCTTCGGTGTCAAAGGGTTAGGTGTCATACGTTTTGTTTTAAATTTGCATAAATATGTCGTCCTTTGGCATTACTTTTGTTGATTTCGCATTTCAAAATAGTGTCATTGAATTTACTTAAACAAAATTATTTAATGTTATTATTTTATTTAAGGTTTTATGTCTACAAATATCTATTTTTGATGTCTCAGTGTTTAAACTTCTCCACCCAAAAATGCATGACGTAAATATTTAAGTTTTCTGCTGTACCTAGGTTTTAAATAAGTAGCTTAGTAAGTGACGTTATCATCGCTGACGAAACATAAACTGGAGCGTAAGAGCTGCAGTAAGATACCTGACTCCCATTTCTATATCCTTCAACACTACAAAACTAGAACAAAACAACTTGAGTCTCTATTACACTAGCCTAGTATATTAATTTTAGTATTTTTTTATAGTTTCCAGAATAAATTGAAACACTGTCTTTCAAGGTACAAAATATTTGGGCATTCTTAATTGTTCATTCTTCTCACACATAAATAACACCATGAACTTCAAAGGAAAAACACGCCATCTCATTCAATAGATTACGCGCTCAGTCATTCGCTCTGTCATTCAATACTCATTCGTAAGCATGGAAATAAACTGATGAACTAGCATAAGTTAATCAATTACGAATAACATTGTAGGGGAGGTGGCCCTGAGCAGGGGTCCAGCCTAATTTAATTGTTCGTTCACATCCCTTGTCAAACGACAATAATTATTGTCACAGTTTCAATTCACATTTCTGGTGTAGCAATAAAAATGAGAGGGAATTTCTATTGCCTACATTGATAGCAATTTGTTTTTTAGGGTCCCGTAACGAAAGGGTATCGATGGAGCCCCATGTGTCTGTCTTTCTGACCTTCAAAACACTGTTTGTTTAAATAAAAGAAGTATTTGGATGAATATTGACAGCAAGACTAATAAAAACAATGAACCTCTACCTGGAGTGAGCCAACATATTTAATCTACAGATATCAGAACATGGATCGTAAACGAAAATAATTATGTTACCTCATTAATTTCTAGTTGAACTTGATTAAAAATATTTTTATTCTCATTTCATATTACTCGAAAAAAAAAAAACAATTTTACAAAACTTTTCTGCCGCAACTGATCTTATTAAAGACCAAGGTGTTTAATGCAACTGTATTTAAATATATTTAAGAAATTGGATAAACTGTGTGGAACTGTCACCTACGTATGCGTTAAGCCGGAACCCCACCGCTGCGCAGGCTGTGCACGAATGCGTGGCTCACCTCTGCCGCGTGGGTTGATTAGTTCGGCGGCGTCGGTCTCCGTTTCTACTGCGGCGCACGGACACGGATGTGTCGCCCACACAGCTCATAGCTATGCGTGGGGTACAGTCACGAGCAAAAATATGTATACATAATAATATGCGAAATTGTTAAACGAAATTAGTTAGATTTTTTGTCGAATCTCTTCTGCCATCTAGCAATCAATGCATACTGACAGATGACATTTGAAAATAAAATGGTTCAAATATTTTTTTTAATAAAAAAAATATTTTACTTAAAGTCAATATATTATTTTTATAATATAGACAAAAGCGCTTCCGCGTAACAATATAATTTAGCTATTGTGTAGTAACATCTGTTTTTAACCGACGAAAACAGAGGAGGTTCTCAATTCGACGCGTATATATTTTTTTTTTTATGTATGATCACGCAGAACTTTTTACTGAATTGTCCGATTTTGATAATTCTTTTTCTATTGGAAAGGGTATACTCCAAAGTTGGTCCCATATAAATTTGGAATAAGAATTCCTACCCTAGGGGTGGGAAAACAGGGGTTAATTGATTGTTCACGCACTGATCGTAATGCATTACCACGCGTAACTTCTTACAGAATAGTTCGATTTTGATAATTCTTTTTTTATTGAGTAGGCTATACCTAGAAATTGGTCCCATATAAATTTGGAATAAATATTCCAATCCTAAGGGTAGAAAAACAGGGATATATTGATTGTTCACTAACTGATTGTAATATATGACAACGCGTAACTTATTACAGAATAGTCCGATTTTGATAATTCTTTTTTTATTAGATACCTAGAAGCCGTTCCCATACAATCTAACAAAGAAACAATCTAAAAAAAACTCCGAAGGGTGGGAAAATAGGGGTGGTTTATTGTTCACTCACAGATTTGAATATTATAATAAGGTAGTTAGCTATTTTAAAAATAATAAAAAATTCAGCATGTAGCAATTTGTAGGTATATTATAGCCACAAAAAAATATAAAATAAAAACTTTTTAACAAAAAAATAAAACCGCCGAAAACACTGAAAAGCAAAAAATAAGAAATTTTTTTATTTAATCTTAATAACTAAGTTCTTAAACGAATGTGAGTATACCTAAATAATTTTGAGGCGGCGCCAAACTATCAATGAACAAATATCACAAAATTACCTTAAATTTAAAGAAACAACCAAATCAAAAACACGATGTACTATATATTCTTTACTTCCCACTTACTAATACCATTGTGGAAAGCAAATAAAAGTTTTGAGTGTGAGTTTGAACAGGAGTTTGAGTTTGAATCAACTTAACAATGCAATGAAATCTCCAGCGACGAACATTAAAATTTCAAAAAAAATTAAGTACCTATATATTGTAATTAATTAATTTGCCTGTTTGGCGCCGACTCGAAATTATTTAGGTATACTCACTTTCGTTTAAGAACTTAGTTATTAAGATTAAATAAAAAAAGGTTTCTTATTTTTTGCTTTTCAGTGTTTTCGGCGGTTTTATTTTTTTGTTAAAAAGTTTTTATAATTATTTGTATTATAAATTACTTAGTTCTTACATAAATTATACTTATCACAACTTAAATGTATGTATATATACTAGGAACATTAATTGTACCTCTTATTTATAGTAGCTTATTCTTATAATAATTTCTTAACAATATTATGTGTGTACATATTTTTGATCGAGACTGTACATAGTCGTGGGTCGCCGAGAAATGGCCGACCCACGCAGCTGGGATGCGTGGCACGGCCGTGGTTTGAGCTACGTTCCGCCTATTCGAGTTAGCTACGCGTGTGTTTATGACGTCAATTGCTGCGTAGCATGTCCGTGCGCTGCAGTGGAAACGCTCTCATACATTTTGTACTAAAGCGAAGCTTAACACACGTGCACAGCCTCTCCGTGCGCCGCTGTGGGTTTCCGGCTTTATAGAGAAACGTAATTAAATAATAGTATTGATCACTTCCAAGGTAATTTTCCGACACTCACATCGCAGGTAAAGTTATAATCACACACTGGGAACGTGTCGTTTCCTTTGCTCGGTAATCTAATCGTCTTTTATGCATCGCTGCAATCCATGTCTTTCTATAGAAATAATCACCGAGGGAAGACGATTATGTGTAAATCATTCGTACTACTTGCTTGAAAGTAATGGCTTATGCAGTGGTCAATATGCTTTATTTTTTATTTGATGAATATATTGCTTTAATTTAAGTACCTCAGGAAACTTTATCGGTACTTGACATATATGAAAATTAACCTTCAAAGTACCGAATACCAATCAAGATAATAGTTCAATTATTCAAACAAGCATTTAACACAAAAGTTGAATGTATCTTTCACGTTGTAACCTGTTTCTGATTATTCTGAAAACCCATCACAGTCTCGATCGATTCCAGAGTCGGAACACATCAAAACTGATCACTAAAAGCTGAGGCATTAGGCGGGGTTTAATCCTCGCTATTATTACTCATCAGCGCAGGGTTAACAGGCGACATGATCCCTCTGACTGTATCAGATGTCACCGAGATGCGACGCCGCTCGATTAGACCAGCACAGTCGCCGACAAAACGGTTGACGTCGCATTACACATTCCAACTTTAAAAAGACAGTAAATGGATCGCGATTTTAACGGATTTTAAATGCGATACATAGATAATGAAGTGAACGGGATATTCGATCGCTGAGTGCCTTTTAGGTTTGTATTTCTATCAATTTATTAATGTTGGTTGATTTAATAACAGCTCGGTTTAGTGTAAGCGGTTTTGTTTTATTTGATAAATTTAAATGTTGATTTCAGAGCATTTCACGTTTAATAAAACGAGGTCAGCGTTTGGAACGAAATGAATGACTAATGTACTTATCGTATCGCCTTTTACATCGGTTTTTTACTTTTGCTTTAGTGTTCGAAAGAATTCTATAATTTCCTTAACAATCCACTTCATAACTCTAAGTAGATATCTACTACTATTCTTCATTAAGTCTCTTGGAACAACACAAAACAGTCTTCTTTGAGCGCTACCAAACATTTCTAATCCGTAGCCATTTGCAAATAAATTGACGCGAGCACTTTACCCGGCGATTGTACATCAGTCGTTGCGTCTCGGATTATGCGTCGTGCACTTAGTACCCTCGATTACAGAGGGGAGCTCTGCACTATACAGGCGTTTTCATCATAAAATACACAAATTATTTTCATAATTACGAATTATTCATGTTTATATTTGTTCATCTCCATAAATAATTTGCTGTAGGTGTATTAATTATGTTGAGTGCAACTCTTTGAGCGAGGATTTCTAACAAATCTCTTTTTTAGATCGGACTCTACTTTTGGCATTTGAAACGACATAACATCACAAAAGAGTATCATCGTCTAAGCCTAGTTGGATGTAGCAAAGAGCTAAACCAAGTTTGAAGCGAAAGTAAAAAGGCGATGTAGAGGTCGAAGCGTCAAAACTTTACCAGTTTCCAATTTATTCGAGCCAATATAGTGTTTGTCTAAATAAATACTATATTTGGGTCTAGTAGCTATGCTATGTTTATATGTGTATTTAATCAAAGATAAAAAGTTTAGATCGGTGTATCGAGCTCCAAAACTGAAGGGTAATCGAGTGTGCTGTGATGCAATCGAGATTATTCACTGTTGATATTTTATACAGCCAGATATTTAGATTAAATTAACACTTGTATCTAAACATTTTTTTTGTTTTAATTATTAAAGAAATATTCATTTCGACGCTTCAAATTATTACTAATTTTCGATAGCTACTACCTTTTTTAGGTTTATTTGTTTTATATTAACATCAACTAATTATATAACGTAATGAGTTATTTTCTGATAACAACAATTCTGGTGGCCTAGTTCACGAGGTTTCTGATAACCCGTCATATTCGGCAGTCGGCATTGAACCCGACATATCACGATACGCCGTTAATCCATCGTTAATACGTTTCCACCGTTTTCTACGTAAACTCAATCACATAAAATGCCAAGCTCTGAGTCTATTTCAATTATTATTAGTTTTTGTAACCTCTATTTTGATATTAGGGTTTTATTTCGTAAGACTGTCTATTGATTCTTTAAAAGCAGATATTAATAGGTTGTAAGTTTTAGTTGATTTTTATTATATTTACCATAATTTATATTGAAATCAATAATTGCGTCTACGTTTGTCACGACTAGTACATTGATATTTTTAATGTTTGTACATTTATAACATACTTGTATGTGTCCGCGTTTTCTCTCACTTTAAGTAACGACATATAGACATTTAAGAACGTGTTTGAGTAAAATGTTTGATTAAGTAAAATCCGGCATTTAGATAATTAAATTGTCATCGACTTTCTTGCAATTATTTTTCTATTAACACTCTTCATATTTGATTTTGTTGCCATATAGCGCTATGGTTAATTTTTCGTTTATGCGAACTTGGTTTTATTGTAATGATGAAATGTAAAATATTAAATCGTATGCTAAGCTTTTTAATGTTCATCGTTGTCTCCATGTACCGACCTAGAAAACATCTATTAACATCCCGAAATATCGAATTAACGACAATTAAATTAATATTCAAAATATCTATGTTACAAACAACATCGAACTCTCAGTCATGTAATTCAATATTACTGACTTATTGAAACATTTTAAAAAACTTACCTACGTCTGTGCATTTGTCGTAAAACGCAGATTATGACGTCATACTCGAAACGCCAGAGTCTAATCAACTATCTATAAAACAAAATAAAGTTTAAATTCGTCTAAATCTACTAAAAAAATACAGATAGCAAATGGTATCTAAAGCTACAGGGAAAGTTTCAACAAGTCACGTAACACTGAATTACAAATAGAAAAAGGTCATCGCTTTGCAGAAAAAAAATAGAAATGTCAATCATCTTTGGCCAAAGACGGGCGCAAGCGTATTCGCAAGGCATGTCAATACAATCTAAAAACCAGCCAGAAGAAAATTTCGAAAAAGGAATTTTACATTCGATATTTGACTTACGTTGTGCCTTGGCGACCACGAGTTGCACATCAACGACGCATCTTCCAATATGCGACTCTGCAAACAAAAATCTTCGTTTTTTTATAGACACGTGAGCTTTCATGCACATACACGAATAAATGTATCGAATACGTTCGACAGTAGCTAATTACATACTTAGAACACGCTGTATACATGCGACTTATTGATTAAGTTCTTATTTTAATCATACGAATTTTATTCAATCTGAAGACTCAGACGTTTTTGGTACGACAAAATAGTGTTCTTGTTTTTCTTGGCAGTTTTTTATTGTGTTTAAAGTAACATAATTAAAAAGTATTACTAAAGAAGTCTTAGTTACAGTTTTATCAAAAACAAACATGATGCAATTGTATGCCATAATGTCCATTAAGACGAAGTAGCAAATATTAGGTACCTACAGAAGAAGAAAGTTTATTAATCCACAAAGAATATACTACATTGAAATCAAAGTAAAATCTTAGGAAGTCTGAACGTCTCATCTTTGTTGTCACAGTTTATTTCACTCAACAATCTCAAAGCTCAATCTTATTTGTTGAAGATTTTTCTAAATGACTCTTCTTAATAGTTTAAAAAAACTGTTAAAATATTTTAAATTTTTCTCGGTATTAACATACCGAGAAAAATTATAAGTAGTAGTAAAATTAGTAGTAGTATTATTTACTCTTTAAATAAAAAATCTAACCGCATCGTTCAATACTTTGAATCCTTCCATCAGAAGTCTATGAAGAGGTACCTGCTCCTCGCACATGTCACCGACCGCACTAATGTGTCCCAAACTTAATAGACAACAGCGGAGTGACGTCACTCTCACTGTCAGTTGTCCTCCGTATTGAAAGCAATAGCAAGAAACCGTGCCTATGCACCGCACTAAGCCACGGCTGCCCTGCACTCGGCCACCACGCACCGCGACGGCCAGCCCTTCACAACTAACATGGAATCAAATACCAACAAAGACTAATGAATATTTTAAGCTGCACCGACCGACTCGATGCATACCTAGCTACAAAAAACAAGTACAAACTCGTCAGTAACTAGCTAGTTAAGTAGGCTTTAAATTTTCATTGGGTAAAAGGCGTGGTTGCATCGTGAGTGTTGTTGATGGCCAGTCGTTAACGTAATACTACATTTATTTGTTAAATATATTTGCTTATTTCCCTAAATAATGTAGGCAGCGAGCTCGCCGGGTACTTTGTAGTCAATTACGCGGCTATTTGTTTGCGTAGGGTCGTTCGGTACGCCGGCAAATGGTACTAATGTTTTTCCTGCCGATATTTGAGAATTAATTCAGGAGCGTTCGGTTCAAGGAACGTGCACGCTAAAAAGTTGTTAGGTCGTTACTGGACCTTTAGCCAGCCATTTACCTCATTACACTATGCATTATTAGTGCACTCAGCTCCGAATGTCAACACAAGTTTTGCTGTCAATGTTTAACCTTAGGGTGGAAGGTGGGTCTAATGATCTTTGATCAATCCTATTTAATTTATTAGTGGACGTAATAGCGACTGAATGGTTGAACTAAATGGCTGGAGCTAGACTTTGACTCGTAATGAACTAAGCTGTAATTAAAGGGCAACCACCTTTTATACTGACTAAATATTGTATTTCCGCGTCAATGAATACTGAGTAAGCACTTCCTTACTCTGTTTTCGTGTACCTTTTATATTTATAGATTTTAACATAATCTTTAAACTTTTTTTCTTCAAATTTCACAGAGAGTTGTTGTAAAGTGAAAAATAAAACAAAACACAAACTAAAGTAAAATATTCTAATTCACCAATAAATATTCCGCTCTGTAAATATCTCATTAAATATGAATTTAAAATTGGAATGAAATATTCAAATAACATTCTATTTACGGCACTGCATTGTAAACAATCGAGAAAGTATGATCGGAGGTTGTATTACAAAATATGACCGTCTACCACTTTGAGTGACATCTTCCTCCAGCGGAGCGCCCTTAAATAATTAATACGCAGCCCTTTGCCTCCGCTGGTTAATGGCGTGACTAAATAAGGGAGGCCCGACCCTCCCCGCTAACCCTCCGCTGAAAACTTTTAATACTGAACGTTTGTTTTAGGACAATTTTGAGTGCAGGTCATGGGCACATCAATGTTCGTTCTGATAATTTTTTGGGTTAGTACCTAGTTGACTTTTACGACTTAGCCAAAAGTATTATTAAGCCGTTTTAGTGAGTACAAAGTTTTAGAGAAGTAAAATAAAAATTTAAGGGATTATGCGGCGCTTCGGGAGGCTCTTTGGCTATTCCTCGTAGACATCGGAGCGATGATCATTGTATGCAAATAGTGGTTAACATAATGCTTGTTAGTATCGGCTGAAATCGTCCAACTAGTATGCAGAATACATTAAATTAAATTTTATCCAGTGATTCTCTAATAAATAAGCTATTGTAATAACTTTTAAATTAAAATTATTACAAGTAAAATAAATATGCGATATTTTCAGAGGTTATATTTATATCTATAAGCATTTTCATGATATTTTCAATAGCTTTAAGGCATTCTAATTTCGTGTGAAAATTTCGTTAAGTATAATCAATGTGGGTATATAGCCCAATATAACATTAAGAAAAACAATATCACATCCAATTTAAAACACGGTTTTCATCCTCAAAGTAAGCTATTACCTGCCACCTGTTATTTTTCACACGAAAAGAAAAAAAGTATCTTACGAAACTCATTGTACAATTACAGGAACATTATAGCCTCCGAGAATTCAATCTGACACGACAGAATGAGCCTTAAATTCGTCGGACTTTAAGACAGACAGGGATGCAAATACTTAAGCTGTTGAATTTCTATACGGGCGAGCGAGACGGCTATAAGATTATGATAATGATAAAAATGCCCGATGAGGGTGATGGTACTTGCGACCAATTTAAAGATATGTATTTAATGTTTGGAGCGGAGTTTTCGGGAGGGGTATAAGAGGGATTTGAATTGATAATTGGGGTGCACTCTATCGCTTCGGTTTTTAGGGATTTTCCTATTCGCGTGCCGAGTGAGAACTTAGTTAGGCTTTTAGTCGCAGCGAAGGGTTATTTTTCGAATTCTGTGTGTACGGGCGAGCGGGAGTACGCCGTGTTTAGTACACGATGTTTTACATACGTTGCGCGGGTTTTGTTTTTCTATTACTGTACACAGCTTTGAGTTACGAGCACGGATAAAATACGAACACTACTATATACCTACAGCTGTACTACCTTATACCTACAGCTAATGTTGTATCACTATACTTTGGTTAAAAACTTCGATTTCATAAAACAAAACAGTAACACACATGACGTAAACCCAAATTAATCAGCGCCTACAAAATGACGCAACCAAACTGTATTAGGTACAGCATTAGGTACACACGCTATTTACCGGAATCAAACGCATGTACAGGTACATATCCGGGTAACCTCCTTGTTAATGCGACCGGGTAATCAGCGAGGAAGCTATAACAATAACGGGTAATGAGTTTCATTAGCGGCGCGCCATTCACGGAGCGATATGGCTGTCCGGGTAGAGCTCGCCACTCCGGAGCGTGAAAACGTAATTACTATTAGATGCTACGTGCTTCTTGCTTGCTATACTAACTTTTTGGTGATTGTGTTTAGAATTTGTTTCTAAAAATCTATTTCTTTTTTTTTCTAATGAGCCAGAAATTCGAAATTTATAGGTAAGCGAATTAGTTTTCAATCCTACTAATATTATAAATGTGAAAGTTTGTGAGAATGGATGTGTGGATGTTTGTTACTCTTTCACGCAAAAACTACTGAATGGATTTTAATGAAACTTAACAATAATGTAGCTTATACATCGGAATAACACATAAGCTATAATTTATTACGATAGTGTATGTATTGTCATTCACGCGGGTGAAACCGCGGGGCACAGCTAGTCTTAGATAAATTAGTTCCATTTATGACATTTTCTTCAGTTTAAAAATAGAATATATTTCTATGTTCGACTCTGTGTATTAATTAAGTTTGCTTTGCATAAGTATGACGATGGTTTAGCTAGAAGTTACTTAATAGCTATTTGTATTTCTGGTAAGGCCTTACTGCTATGAAAGAAATATGAAAGTAGAGCATCTAATTCTGAGAATTTTCTTTTACAAAATAACATTAGCTTATATTTATGTTTGCTAGTTTTAGCTAACAGAAATAAAATTTTCCTATTTTTTAAAATAAGCTTATGATATTTTATTATAAAATACGTAAGTATCTAAATCATTCATACCTTATACGAAATAATGCTTTCAAAAAACATAGTCAAACCAACACTTCATATAAAAAAATCACGAACTTTGAGAGAAAATCATAAAAATTCATCATCAAAACTTCGTCACATCACCGACAATCCTAGATATAAAGGTTTTAAAGTATATTCATAGTCAGGGGCTAAGAAATATCAATAAAGATTGAAATCATAGCTTACTGAGGGATCGAGTGAGCCCCGTAAATATTTAATGCCACACAGGGGCGCACACCGCTTCCTATTTATTGCAAATTCCTACTCTATTTAATTATTATTTTACCATTTTTTTTATTATAAATAAGTATAAAACTAATAGAAAAGAATAAGTGCAGCGGCGCTAAGAACCTCCCTCTTTATTGAAGTCGGTTAAAAGTGAGTGAGAATTTGAGTTAATTAAATAACTAACATACGTTTACTAAACCATACAATTAACGTTGGCTCTAGTTTTGGCTCCACGTTAACCCGAACTAGTTTGCTTAACAAAAGCACACAATCCTACCTAAGTGGATATTAGAGGTACACTCACCCTGTACAACTAAAAATCTATAACTAAAAAAAAATGTCACATCCCAACTTTCAGCTCAAATGTCTTTTTTTTAAACTCGGTAAAAATGTCCACAATATCGCCAGTTTACATTCACTACAAATGTAAAACATTCCGCGTTCGTAAAAAATGAATTTTTTGAATATTTAATTCAAATCCGTCGAACTGTTATGGCATGATTGAGTTCAAAATAAAAAATATCTCTTTTGCATTAAAATTTATTTAATACTAGCTTCCTGTTGTGACTTGTCCGCTTTATTTTCCGTTGCTTTTAATTATTCATTGCTTATAAATATTGTTTTATGGGAAATTTAACTTAAATCTGTAACTATTTAGTTAGTTATCTATAGAGAACTTAAAAACTATTCTTTCTAATTTAAAGACCTGTGATCGAAATTTTAATTGCTTGATTTGACATTATCTAAGAAAAACTTTTAAGTAAATACTGGTTCTACCTAACTCTTTATACTATAAATACATTAAAAAAATGAGCATACAAAAAAAATGTTCAGGTAATCTCTCCATGTACAAAACAACTAGGTACAACACTACATAGGAGTCAGCCTGAGGAGGTCAACCCAGTATTGCCAATTGACGAAGGCAAGGCAATGTCATGACGTCATAACCAAGATGGCCTTTAAAGGTAATTGCCATGAATTGGCATGGATAATGAAACAGACTTCAACAGCAATGGCCATGACTTTACGAATCATGAACGAATGATGAACGAATGGACTATTATGACAGCACCCTTCAGCCATTTGAAATAAACGAATTCCGAAATTAAAATCTTGAAAGTTGCTTCTAGAATAATAAGAGTTCCGTACCTCAAAAGTACAAAAAAGATCACTAGATCGTCAGGCCGGCTGTGAAGACCTTTAAGATCTTGTAAAGTCTTATGTCTACTTTAGACGAAAACCACGTTTTTCTAGTTTAAAAGACGTAGAAATGATAAAAATGTCTCTACTTTACAGGTCTTAATCTAATCTGAAAAAGCAGCTCTACACTTTACTGAAAGCAAAAATGAATGCTAAAATAAAATTAGGGTGTCGATCGCGATTTTTTCATTTATTTTTGTGCGTCTAAAGAGTTATCATTTAACTAAACGTCATTGAATCATTTGTTCGCATAATTCTTTTCCTCGTTTGGTCTTTACCAAACAAAGCTGAAAGTTTCCCCTGTTCTTAACAATACTTAAGGTTTACGTTGAGACGATTTGCATTTGGGAGAGAATGAGGGGAATACAATTTTGAAGTCGTAAGAACAGCTATTAAGATGAAGATCTTCTGATGTAAGTAACTTCTAATAATATGCTATTTACTTTAAATTACGTAGGCTGGATGAGGCTGGTACAGGACCGTAGAAAATGGCACGAAAAAGGGGACGCCTATGCCCAGCAGTGGGAGGACAGTACCTAGTCTGGATGAGGCTAGTACAGACCCGTAGAGTACAGTAAAATGGCAAGAAAAAGGGGACGCTTATGCCCAGCTGTGGGAGGACAAGGGCTGTGGATGATGATGATGATGACGTAGCGAGAATTGACATTAATTCGTGCATTTACCTGTAAATGCCTGATGTTTCAACCAAGTTACAACGACTATCGTTACATTCAGCATTTTAAGGTAAATGGATAAGTTTATGTTGAATACGATACGTATTTTATTTTAATCATGCAACACGATTTTTTATAAATTTTGTACTTAAATAGTAAGGTATTTTATTCGAGGTTTCAGGCAAAGCTTAAAAAAGTTCTATAATATGAATACATTAACGTAGTTCATAAAACATTGTGATCTCCTCTTTTCAATTCAGTACTACGAAGTCGTAAATCTACTTAATTATCTTATTGCTACGTTGAAAAACACACTCAAACAGAATACAGCAAACATTTTATGAACACATTTCCGCGGATTGGTTACGCTGTCACAATTAGTGTCACAGTGCAGTTCGAAGCTCTGTGACGTCATTACGGCGGTCACTTGATAAATAGCGACCGTTTTGACAGGTGTCCGTCTAATCCATGTAATATACTATTATGTAGGCCCTCGAACCCTAATAAATTTGTAGCCTGTCTGCTGCTCATATTTGGGGAAAATCAAGTTCAATTTCAATTGCTTCGATTAGTTTTGATGCGGTTTAGTGTAACTCACTTTAAGGTTGGGGCACGACGAAATCGTAAGCCTTCTGTTTTCCATTCGACCTTCTATCAGTGTCACGTATCTCGTGATGCAATAGATCGACTGATATTTCTGGTATTTCTATAGCAGCAGTAACTACTTCCTTCTAATGAAAAAAGATTTTTCTAAAGTACGGAACCAATCTTGTACGAGATTCGACGTTTACTTACTTAGTTATAATCTATCATGTCTTATTCTTGCACTGAAAAATAAAGCTCTCATTTCGCGTAGATATGCAGTATGTACAAAGCTTAAACGTTGTTTATTTTTTATTGTCATTGTATGAATACTATGTTGTGATTGGTGCATTTACGTGCAGTCGGCCCGTGATTGGCCGTTTAAGCTGTCGGTAACGGGTCGAGTTCACGCGACCTTCTGATAGACGTACGTATAGTAACTTTGTGAATGGTGGTTCTATTTTGTAAAAAGATTTAAGATACGAACGTAAACTATAGTTTCAACAATGTCTAGAACAGTGATTTTGTCTAGTAATACTAATATTAACATACTTTAGAACTAAATCAAATCAAACTTTATTTGTTAAACATAGGTGTAGGTTACAAGTTGTTAATATAAAATTTGTTCAAATGTATGTTAACCGCATTATCAACGGTTTCAATAAATACCTATACCCAGCCATACATATCAACATATTTAAATATTTGAAAATAATAACATTTTCATTAATTTAAATTAATATTTAAAACAAACGTTCGTGTAATTAACAGTTCTTTAATTGACAAAAAGTAATTTTTATCTTTTTTAAATTTACAACTCTGTCAGAACTCAATTTAAATATCGGCTCCCTAGTTTTGGCATCATCTGAAACTCGGCTCGATAGACGTAGTAGCCTAGTAGATGCCTAATATAAACCTCTTAGTGCAACGATTAACATTATCGAGCGGTCGACTTTTTATCGCACACTCTACCACAAAAGCCCGTCTCCCTAACATTAGCGGAGGCTCTAACGGCTAATGTAACTGTAATTGTTATTGGTACCGTAACGACTAACTAGCGATGCGGTACGTATAGTGCTGTGGTACTTTTACGACATTTATTCGCGAAGTTACGAGTGCTTACATGATAGTTCAGTTACATGCGATGTGGTGGCCGGAATAGGCACCTGGGGGTTCATGTAGCTTTTAGCAAGGAGAGGTTATAATGTCTATTTTCTCGTCCAATCTGTAAATGAATCCTATCTATCCATGCAATTTGTAATATGATTAATGATTTTGTATTAATCAACAAAAACCTAGCTATCTTTTTATGTCAGTCGATGTCAATGTTGTAAAAACTTTCAGGGTTTTATCTCGTATTATATTGAGAGCCTTTATTTTTATTCAATCAGTTTTCAAGTTCAGTATTTGATTATTTATATACTTATTTTCTGTAGCCTATGCTATCCTATTGCTGGGGAGAAGAATCAGGAAGAAAGCAAAAAAGTTCTTCCAACCCTATTTCGCGCCACATCCTAACCAAATTAAATAAATATCAACACTGGGCTAAAATGCCTCACTGCTGAGCAAATGCTTCACTTCTCATACGGGAACATATTAATATGTCTATAGGTCCTGGCGGTTCAAAGACTGGATTCGTACGACCATGGGTTGTAAGTTCGAACCTAGTATAGTGTCTAATAAGTTGAGTTTTTTAAAGTTCCATATACCTAACGTTACATTGTAATTACATCTTAATTGTTCAAAAACATCACTGAAAACCGGCGAAGGGAAACATCTTGGTTGATATCGCTAACACTCGAAAGTCTTATACTAAGAACGTAAATACATGTATACAGCTATAAAAAGTATAAATAGATCAACCTACCCCTTTTAAAACAATAGGTACACGTAAATAAAAACAAGAAAACAAAACAAAATCTAAACAAAGTGTTCAGAGCGGCTCGGTATTGGATTCTAGTTTATAATTACAAAACAATTTAATGATACGTCGTTTTAACCCTTCCATTACCGTATAACCAGCAACATACCAATTATTATAATGTTTCATGTCACACAGCTTGCATACTAAGCCGGTTTTTTTAATTGATACATAATTACCTTCTATCTTTAGGTATCGATTTAAATAACAGTAAAAAATAAAAGTTTTATTACAGTTTTGTTCTATAAAAAGACGACTCAAGTTAGGGGAGACATTTTCTAGAAACGAATTGTTTATTTTATATATCTACAAAATATCGATGAATGAAAACTCCGGAACTAAAAACAATCATTTTACAAGATTATTCTTAACTGCCAAATAATACAAAACAACGCTCGGATAAATACAATGTTAAATCATCAACTGAAAAATTAATTAACAAAGAGTTTATACATTTGTTTTTTGTGTAAAAAGTTCAGAATTTTCGTTAATTCAATGATTGAAGCGCATAATAATAAATTCTGTTAAAGCAAAATAAGTTATTAACATTGAGTCAGTCGATTCAGACCGATTCATTATATAAAGTTCAAACACATATCAACCGGATTAATATGAATTAACAACTTTTATAATAACGTAATAAAGCTTAATTTTATTATAGAGCAATATTAACAAACAAATTCTGCAAACACGTCATTTATAACTTACTTTTAAAACCAGTGCAATGTTCACCTTCTCAAAAAGTGGAGAAATTATAACATGATATCGTTAAGGCTTTTCATTCACCCTAAAGTATTTAGCTGTGAAAGGACTTAACGACATGTTTAGGACAAACACCGCATGTAAATTAGGTGATAAATCATTACCAACGCTACGGGGTATCATGTCTTGCGTTTACAATAATTTGCATATCCCTAAAGTTAATATACCTAACAAAATACCAAAATTTTGCTGATAAGGTGTTTACAAAAAGTCAACTTTAGAAAACTGTTTAAATATTTACCTACGCACTTTGTAATTTAATAAATTCGGATTTAAAGTTACAAAATCCATCTGCTATACGATATTGTAGCCTCTAGGTAGTATCGCGCCAGACAGGTAACACACAACCAATGTTTACACACTTCGGGAATAAAGCGACAAGCGCTGAATTAAGCTCCAGCGCTCGAAATTAAATGCTCGATACATAACATACATCCTATCCGAAATAATGGCAAGGAAAGACTAGCATATTCTTTATTTCTATGTTTTATGTAACTTCAATAAAAACATTGTTTTGGTTAGTTTATCGCAACTGTCAAACAATTCTCGACTCCCCAAAAAAGACTGCAAAAAAAAATCCGAAACAGCGAAAAAAAGCCGAAAAAAAATCACGTTCCCAAGCATAACCGTCAGAAACAAGAGTAAGTTCGGCGCACGAAGCAATTCAGCGCATTTGGGCGGGCACGATCGATAGAGGGCGTGGCCTGGGACGCTGCGTGCCTCATCTGCGCTCCCAGCTATAATTGATTGACACAAACGAACTGACAGGCAGACGCAGCGTTCGGCTTTTTATTGCAGGAAGCCACTGGATTTAATTTCCACGCAGACTTTTTAGGGTTAATACGTAAAGGTATGTTGTACTCGATGGATTTTTGTATTTTATTTAAATCGTGGATTCGAATTCCGAATGAAATATATTTAAACAGATTAAGTAAAGGAAGCAGCGGATTTAATTTTCACGCAGACTTTTTAGGGTTAATACGTAAAAGTGTATTGTACTCGGGGGATGTTTTTGTTTTTATTTGCAGAATCGCGTTTCAAATGAAATATTTTAAAATAAACTAAAGCACACCACTGGTTTCGATTTCCAGGAAAACCTTTTAGAGTTAATACCTACGTGTATGCTGCATTTATTGTTTATTTTTGTTTTTAATTGAATTTACTGGTACGAATTTCATGTGATTTTTTTTCATAACTATGTAACTGTTTACATTATTCTATATTTTATTATTCAAACTAAAGCTGATAGTAAAAAACCGACAAGTTTTTGTAGGCACACGATCAAAAGTTGTGCACACCTGTCTAAGGATTCTCTGTAACCTAAACGCACTACTAGCTATATTTTAGACTTGTAACCTGAGTTTATCGGTGAACTTTATTAAGTAGAGCTGTTATCCGTCAGCCGATGGCCAGGCTAATTGAGACGGTATCCAGTTCAAACTGCCGCGGAACAGCGAGCGGACTGCTGTCACCACCATACATATAAAACGAGCCCATCTGATATTCCACGCGGATAAATTCCGTTGGTTGTTCAATGCTGTTTTAAAAAGAATGGTCTGGTTTGTTTGTTTAGAGTAACAGTAATGTTAGAGTGCTAGTTGGTATAGTCGTATTGGAATGATGATTATAGTATCTAAGTTTATTCACACTAAATACTAAATCATAAATGCGTAATTAACTTTTCGGTCTGTTCCGCTTTTGCACCTAAAGTACTGAACAGATTTTGATAAAATTTATTGTGGATAATGTTTGATTTATTGACGGGTTCACCGACCCACACGCAGGCGGATCCACGCGCTGTCGTTACTATTATATAGATTTAAGTTTGTTTGTAGACACAAAACAAAAACTCTCATATACCACTTTCAAAAATAAATCTCCCATAGAAAGCTACTTTATTGCTGAGTCATAAGGTAGGTTTTAAGATGACAATAAGATGATAATTAGTAGCGATCTTGATATCTCAAAACATATTTTTAATAACACGAAAAATATGATCAATTAAATACCGTCTTCTTATAACTAAACCTATTTAGCTTTAAATCATAGAACGTAATTTCCAAACGGTTCAATATAATTTCAACATGATTGAAAATGCCGCAGAATGGATCTAGAACATTATTATCTGTCTAGACTGGGATCATTTCTGGTATGATTGGCTGTGGCAACTCAAAATTGATGCCCGATGCAGTTTCAAGCAAACAAAAATTCTAAAATTATTAATCTGTCAAATCAATCTAAAGTACCTTATAAAAATAAAAATATTAAAAAGGGACCACAAAACAAATTAATTAGCAAACCACCTGACATAATAACCTGAATGGTAACAAAATAAAAATCATAACAGATGCGTGCCATCCATAAAGCAGGGGTGGAAGTAATGGCGCTGATAATTATCTAAGCATAACTACCTGCGGTACACATGACACGGGGTGCGCCGGAGCGAGCGCCGGAGAGCCGGAAGCCGGGCTGGATCCGGGCCGGTGCGGTCACGTGGCCGGGCCGCCATCTTGTCTGACCATAGCTACCGGTGCGGGCGCAACGCTCGCTAACATTTGGACGGGCTTTTTACGGTTTTTTGAACAGACGTCAAAAAAAAAGGAGTCTTAGTTCGAACTTTATGTATGTATGTTTGTCCGCGATTATCTCGCGTTTGGCTGAACAGATTTTTTATTAGAGAATTTTGCCCAATTTTTGCTTTTGTTGACTTAAGATAGGAACCAGTGAGTTCCAATCGGTCCATGAATTAATTTTTTTAATTAAAAAATATTGCTTTTTTTTCTTTAGCAAAAACCAAGTTTCGGCTGCGTACCTAATTACCCATTTTTCAAGATCTTTGAGACACTTTTCTCCATGAATACATGGTCAAAACAAAGTTCAACCACAGTTACCATTAAAAAATAAATTTACACTAGTTTATATCAATATTATAGACGAAATAGGTTTAAACACAAGACTAGACAGAGGGGTCGCCCGACGCTGACTGCCCATCGATTCCTATTAGTCAGGTTGTTTAAGGTCATCAGCATAATTAACGAATTCTGATTAAAGACTTTTGTTTCTTATGCCGTAATAGAAGTGAAATGGTTGCCAGCAAACGGCAAGCAACAAACAATAAAGAATTAGACCTGATTAATTTTGTTTAAAAAATGTAAAGATTGTGGACAGTGGTTTATTGTCAACCGACTTCAAAAGAGTTCTTTATTCGTTTGCAAGTTTTTTTTACATATTTTACACGATATAATAATTCAAATGTTTAATTATTTCAATATTTTTTTACACATAAATTCACATTAATTTTTTTTCAAAATCGATTCGGCAATTATGTTTTTTTTTTATCTGAACTCTGTTTTTTACATTTATGTGCGAGCAATTACTGTCAATCTTAAAATGTACCTAATTGTATCACATCATGAATGTTTTGGAAAATATTTTGAATCAGAAGTGCATGGATAATGTGAATGTAATATAGGTCGGTGTCGGTTGAGGTGTTCTTTCATTGCTTTGATGGCTGGCATGTTTCGTTCGCGATCTCGTCGTGAATAGAGGCCAAGTTAAAACTGGAATCCAGATACGTTTTGAAGAGTTTTTCGAAGAACTTTTGACATGTTGTACTATCAATCAAACTTCAAGAAATGTTATCAATTTAGTTTCTATGTTTGTTGTAAAATAGCTATACCGACACAGAACTGAAAGTTGAGTTAAAACTCTGTACCATAATTTATGGGTAATTTCATGTCAAACGTAATATACCCTTTATAAATCTGATTCCAAATCCCATAGAAAAATGTTCCCGGAATTCTATCACCGTATAAACCAATAAACCAAAATAAAACTTTAAACTTAAAGTTTCAAAGATCTAAACTGATTCCGGGCGGAGCACCGGATGAGATCGGATTAGGAAACCAAATCTCCTGACCGAATCGATCCCGGCCCTGACAGTTATGAAAAGGCGGCGTTTGAGAGAGAGAAAAAATAAACCCCGTAAGCCTCCTAACAGAAACCTCGGAACGTTTTCAAAGAAAAATATTTTCTTAGATACCGCACAAGTTTGTTGACAACCCTACGTTTGCATCTCAATCAAAAACTATAAACCCTATCTCGTTGGAGTAAGGTTGAATGTCGTTGCGCATGTGTTTTTGAAGTGAGATGTTTCCTTGTGACTGTGTAGTAGGGGATGTCAAAGCCAGTCTTGTCACCGACTATCAATATCAGCCCTAACTGATGTATGGGGTGGCAAAGGCCTTAAATCGATATATTTCGTTCAGCAGCTAGTTAGAAAAGTTTGGACAACTTTATTGGTTAAATTGACACCGTCGACGTGACTTAAGTCCTTTAAGGGGGAGTGGACTGAGGTTAGAGCCTTTTACTTAGAATATCACATAAATAAATATTACACGCTTTGATTTATCAATATAGCATTATAATTGACAGATTTCAGAAGTTAAGTTTCGATTTGTCTAATACACTTTTAAGCTCGCTAGGGCACAGTGTGATCGCAGATTTATTGTAATGAATTCTATTTATAGTAGTAGGATAATTTTACAAAAAAAAAGATCGCTACTAATACGAAATTTTAGAAGATATTAAAGATATTGTAACTTTTGTGTGTTAGGACTTTTAAAGAAAGTAATATAAATAATATAAATCCTACAATCAAAGGACGTGAATCAAACATCGAGTGTAAACCGCATCTGACAAAAACGGTAATCAATTAATCAAAACGTAAAATTATTAAATTAAATTGAAGTGAACATTTCTTATTTAATGGATGCAGATGAACGCGACCGGCGACCGCGCCCGACTAGACTTATTAATAACAATATGGTTTCGGCATTCGGCATTCGGCATCGAGTCGGCCGGAAGTAGCATCGCTAACGGCTGTGACCGCGGAACTTGCTAATAATCTAGTAGGAACGAGTTCGTGGTCGCTGTACGTCACTACGTATAAAACATACAAACAGACACGAATTAATACACGCGCTATATTGCGGCCTGTGATCAGGTAGCTGTTTATTGGGTGTTGAATAAAAAGTGTGCGATTGTTTGATTAATGTTAACATTATAAAAATGACCGCTGTTATGCTTAAACCATTAATTCAATTTTGGCAAAACTTGTTATAGTATAAGCTTGTATCTTAAGAGAGGACATCAACTAGTCTTTTATTTAAACGACCAACAATAATAATTGCTGAAAATGTGTTGTGATTTCGGTTCTTTCCAAAACCATTTCCAAGAAATATGGAAACAAAGCTCATCGTCCTATAATTGTCCATAAAACAAATTCATAAGTACCCTTTCGAGTCCCCACTTGAAATAAAACACAAACAGTTGGCGAGGTGACCGATGCGACCGATCGCGTGTCCGCCACCGGAAGCGACATCCCCAAATCAGGCGCACGACACACGTGCGACTAATTATTGTCGCGCGACGATTTATAATCGCAGCCGGTCGGGAACGAGTCGGACGAGTGAAGGGCACTCCACACCGTTTGCGTAAGGGGTTGTATTAATATGAATGTTATATTAATCGCTTTTTCGTTGACATTGTAGATGTACTCGTAGGTGCGTGCGTTCATAAAGCTGTTTTGTGTCTAGTGCGAACGATGTTAGGATGATTCAAGTTTAATTTTGTAGCAAAAGTTATACGTAAACAGTTTATTTTTGGGCTAAACACAAAAGTACCTTAAGTACCTACTTCGTAGACATTTCAAACTACTATTATGATAAACAAAACAGGATCATTGCGTTTTGGAAAAGAATACGTTTGCAGTAAGAATAAAAAAAAAACTTAACACAAAATAAAAAAAAACCAGTTCTCACCCTTCTTTGAAGATCTCGGCTTTCCATCTAAGTAACAAGAAAAAAGAAAAAGTTAAGAAATTAATGTTATAAAGAAATATATTAAAATAATAATAAGAAATAAATAATGTAAATATTGTAAAAGCTATAGATACCTAATGCGTACCACTAATATGAAACCTAACGAAATCTGCTATTTATCTAAAAAAAATTAGTGCAGGCAACGCAATAACTCAAAATTGTGGTCATATTTTAAATACAGATTTTGAGACTGCATACTTCCATATCATGCATCATATGCATCTTGGATCATAATTAATTGGGAGAATCCATTTTTTGAAGATCGTTTATAATATTTATGAGTAGAAGTATTTCATGAATGACAACCTCTTCACCAAAAACTTTTTGAAAAAATGCTTTATTTCAACAAATAAGGCAATACGAAAACAATGCTAAAGCAAAGAAACTAACTTATCTAATATAACAAAGAATGTCTTCGACTGCCTAATATTGCAACTACTTAAATATATCTTAGACGTAATATAAGTTTAATTATGCAACTTTTCTTTTACTATATTGGAATCATACTAAGCATATATCGCTAGTTTCCCCTTGTGCCAAGCGAGAGCAGTATTTAGTCTGTATCTAGGACATTCGTTTACTGATTTAAGTTATTTTTCGCGCACCGAGAAACTTATACACGAAAACATGGATGGTTTTGACATTGTTAGGATAATATTAGTGTTTTAGATAGATTTTTTAAAACGGCAAACTCTATCTTCATACATAATTCACGACTAAACTAGTTCACACTAGTGCTTACGGTTCAAACTCTGATAGGCTCACTCTTTAGTTTCTTATGTATACTCTAAGATTGGAGCACATAACTTGTTTACACACGTCATCAGCTTACACGTGGCTACTTATTTTACATTTTAACTACATACTTATAATATTTGCATGTCTGTCTGATTCTCGGAACACAAGCGTCACGTGTGTACATACCTACCTACATCAATCCATATTTACTTCAAACGGTTCTCCGAAACTGTTCCGTTTTAAAATGTTTGTCTTCAAGTTAACAGGTTATGGGTTATGCCATTTACTGTGAATGAAGGTACAAAAATATTTAACCTTGAAAGTTGATCGACCTAAAATCAATATTGTTAGCGTTTAATAACTTAAGAATAGTGAAACTTTAGTGCCGACATAGAAAGCTAGTTTCATTTTGTGCCGGACTTGTCGGAGTAACTTCTTTTGCAACACGCACACAAGCTTTGCAACTCTTTTGCTGTCTTAAATGCTTTCAACCACGGTTTCAACAAAGTGTTCTTTGACAACCATATAAAAAAGGTAGTAAAAATGTGTAAATATTCACAGCATTTTAGTATTTCGGAAAATGTTAAAAAAACATTTAGTTACGTCCTTTAATTAAGTCTTATACTGAAAATAATCAAACGATGCATTTATTATTATAACCCTATTTTTATAAATACGTCCCAGAAATTGGTTAGCCTGTGCTATGTCACCATTTAAAACTATAATCGATACTCAAATAGGTCGGATTTTAGCTAATACCCGAACGAGAACAATATTGTCTAGCTCGTAACGTTAAGCATTGACAGGTCTATCTGTCAACCGCCAATTAATTGCCGCAGAAACAGGGAAAGGCTGTTATAAAACATTGAAAGGAAATATTTAAGCTGCAATCGAATTTATTGCCGCAGTATTGAATGTTGTTTCATTAAGCTGGTGATATAATTTGTACTGTAAATATGTTTAAATCAAATAAGATAAGCAACATTTTTTTTCGTTCCTCCAATTATGCCCACAAAAGGACGATGATAATTGTATGGTATTTAAATAAAAAATTAAATTAAATCCAAATGTTAGTAATACATGCCTCCCATTTTAGTCATTCATAATTCAATTTTACAATTAAACCAGGTATGACCGGTAATTTCCCTAAGCCTAACAATTTTTTGGCTGAAAACCGATAAACTTAAGATAATAATGACGTTTCTAGCAGGTATAATCCGTATAAGTATTGTCTAATTTGTCTTTTTATTTTGTTTGGTATTGAGACTGGAATGCAAACTGCGTAAATTTCAACTACTTATTCATGAGATATCAGCCCGCTGACAGACAACCGGACGGACAGCCAGGCTTAGTAATATGTTCCCGTTGTCACCCTTTAGGAACCCCTAAAAACCATTACTTGGTTCTTGTTGAACTACTCTAAGCTGACTAACATTTCAAACTTGCATCTATTTTAACTTTACTTCAGCTCAAAAATACCTATGAAATGACGTATTACCTTCTTGTAGATATTTGGGGGTGGGACCAAAATTAGCATCCTCCTTTCAAATAAAAAACAATTGAATTCTTTCAAAGTTTTTCGTGTCTATTATTTATGCAGCATATCTTGTAAGTACTTTTGTAAATAAGGCACACAGAATAACTAACTACCTAAATCTGTGCTAGGGTACACGTAATTCTACCCGCAGTCGGCATTTACCTAAAAATATGCAAGTGGGCAGTGTTGGGGTTAATTGAGACCATATTAATATGCAATGTCAACATGTTAAACAACCTGTGGCGTGTATTTACGAGGCCTGTCACATCAATTAGAATGTTTTAATAATATACACAATCCACGTGGAAAATACTTTTTAAGAATTGTGATTTTGAGTCCGATACTGCGAATTTTGATGCCGTGTCTTATTTCCAGCTAAAATTAACTGTTTATATTATGCAATAATCTCGATATTCTAGATCGTTTATCCTATTTGCCTTTTTCTTTGTTTGCTGCATCACACAACGTTAAGAGCCATTCAGCCACAGTCCTATTTGTTCTGATTACCATATGAAAATTACAGATTTGTAGCTTATCTTAATACGCGACCTATTGCACACAGGTTTAGACAAGAATACAAAAACATTGACCCTTGATTGACCTTGTGTCCTAGTTCCCTAGTCTTGTACGATGGGTATAGACAACCGGTACGAAACTTTGTTCGACGCCCGGCTTAGCATGATAAATGTGTACATTTCTGAAATAGCGATCGAATAATAGAAGTCGGGTGGCCTACACTAGTACTAGCAGAATACACGAAATTTAATGAGCTCTGCTGGTGGTGGATGTCGAATGTGTGGTCAACGGTGCGGTTAAAAAAGTGTAGAATTTATTTACTAAACGGTCTATTTAATTGGCTGCTATGCAGCTTATTGTTCCTTTTTCTGTTTTATTTTGTAAAAAAGGTGATACGATTGTTCAAAAACATAGCAGGACCTACAACAATCATAAAGCATGCTGCATACTGTCTGAATACGAAATTCCCAATAATAGGGGTGACGTGCCATTAAAAAACAAACGAGCATAACTTAAGATCGACGATCTTATGGTGGACCAACTTATGTCCATCATCTGACAAATCCCATCTCAACTGCTACAATTTATTATTTCATTGGTCAACTAATCACTTTATTCAACAAAAGATTAAATCGACCAGCCATTCTTCTATAAGTATAGTCTATCAAGCCATATTAGACGACCTCCGTGGTCGAGTGGCGTAAGCACCGGTTTCAAGGTGTCGCTAGCTCTGAGGTCCCGGGTTCGATCCCCGGACGGGACAATGTAGAAAGTCACTTTTCTACATTGTCTCGGGTCTGGGTGTTTGTGGTACCTTCGTTGTTTCTGAATTCCATAACACAAGTGCTTAATAGCTACTTCCTTTGGGTTCAGAGCAATGTATGTGATGTTGTCCGCATTTATTTATTTATATTACTGGGCGATAATACAGTTAATATTTCGATCTTCGCGACTTTTATTAAATAAAGTCAGCAGGTAAGATAACACGGACAGTTCAAAGTAGCACAAACTGAGAACAGCGGTATATTTAGTGACTTCGGTTTTGGTCACTGTACCAGTGTTCCTGTCAGGCAATACAACGATATTCTAGAACACAGAGGATGATAACTATTTCCGTATGTCTTGCCTTGTTTTCTGTTTGAAACAAAATTGGAAAATTAAATTAGGATTTAGGTCATGCTAGTTTTGGCTTAACTTGTATCGTATTGCCTTTGGATAAGTTAATCAGATTGTAATTTTCTATTTCTAAAGGTGTTATTATATTTTGTTCATTCTATTATATGTTTAGTGTTTACTTCAATTAATGTTACATCACTTCTAAAAGACTATGCTTGTGGTGGCTAAATAACCGATGCTAGAGCAACGTACAATACTACATTTGTACCATACTACATTTCTTATCAACAAAAAATCTGGAGGCTTTCTATAAGAAGTTTGAGGTGGTTTGTGATTTTGTTTCTAAACTTTTGTACAGGCAGTTCAATATTGCAAAATATCGAATAACGTTAAACCGTCATGAATGTAAGATTGACAAATAATGTATTTCTACAAGCATTTGCCTCTCTATGTATTTAACAAAAGCTGATAATCAAATAGTATAGAATCTGAGATCCTTCTCTGGAAATCTCTGGATTCTTAGCCTGGAAACCAGTGAATTTCAATTTTAGGTGAAATTTAGGATTTTGATGTCACAAATAGTACAAACTAAATAGGTACGAACCGAACAAAGGTCTATATTCGTCGGAATCACAAAGGTCTCTTTTGTTAGAGTTCCTGTAAACTTGTAAAGTCCCGCCATATTTACTACGTCGCTAAGCAGTAAACATCAAACCACAATACAGTCCAGACCAAAATAACTTCACGAATCCTGAGTGTATTACACAAAACAACTAAATTGATGTGAAAACATTGAAAAGTGGACGTTATTTCTATTAATAACAAGGTCCATATTTCAAAGATCCCTAGGGAACCCAGCTTCCAAGGGAACTTTTAAAGTAGTATAAGAGCAATAAAAGTTGGTCCAATCAAGTAAGCCAAGAGCAAATAGTGTAGGAGTGACCGCTTAAATGGTACCTATACACTTTTGGTACAATCATATCCAGTATAAATAATAACAACCTTAACCCCTAGGTAATAAGATAAAAAATTGAGTAAAGCCTCTGTATATAAAATCATCATGACACCTGCACTTTTTTACAGAAATAAATAAAGGATATTAATTGTAATCTGAACTACTAATATTATAAATGTGAAAGTTTGTGAGAATGGATTGTGGATGTTTGTTACTCTTTCACGCACAAACTACTGAATGGATTTTAATGAAAGTTTACAATGGTGTAGCTCATACATTAGAATAACATATAGGCTATAATTTATAAACATAGTGTATGAAGTGTCATTCACGCAGGTGAAACCGCGGGGCACAGCTAGTATAGAATAAACGTTTACGGTCATCCAGCGGAATAAACATTCAATGAGTCACTTTCATGCGAAGGGATAATTAAATATATTTAAACAGATATAAAACAATCTACATTGACTAATGTGTAATTATATTTAATTTGAGCAGTAGGTAGTATCATGCCGGTTTTCCGTACGATTGCAAGTAATAGCGACAAATTATATTTAATTCGTTTTGAATGCAGTCATGCGAGTGCTGCGATGTCCCGACGTTCCTGTCAACCGAATGACAATTATTTACAAGACTCGTAGTGCCTCGCGGTTTTACTCGCTTAAGCAATTCCTGGATCTTTTAAAACATTGTGTTTTTTAACCGACTTTAAAAAGGAGGAGGTACAAATTTGACTGTATTTTTTTATGTTTGTTACCGCAGAACTTTTGACTGTTTGAATTTGAACTTTTGACAATTAAGATGATTCTTTTTTTATTTCAAAGCTGCTGCTTCCTGTGTGGTCCCATTTCATTTCGGTTCAACAACGGGGTCCATACTAAATTAATATTAGAAATATTTGGAAGTCGGATTTTTTGTAAGATTTATTTACATCATATTGAAACTTTCTTTCTACATATTATTTTCAACTTCGACGTATAAGTGATGTGAAACTTTTCTCTTTTATTCAACCACTACAAATGTTTCTCTTTAAACAGAAAACTATTGCTTGTTAACGTCAAACTTAGAAGGCCTACTTTAGTGCTTGTCTTCTTGTTAGACAGTAAATGACCAGTAAATTGTTCTAAGTATGTAAATGTTTTAAGACACTTCAATCAAAGAATTTAAAATTAAGTCAAAAAATCTTTAGCAAAAATAATACTCGTAATCAAAACCTACTGAACCACAAATATAATAAAAATAAGTCATCTATTAATAGAAGGCTAACCTTTAAGGTATCCATAGGAATTCGGTATCGGAAACACGCAAACCCAACAAGTCTTTCTTCTACATATATAAAATACATATCTAGTACCTACTGATGAATGAATTTTCAGTTTACCCCATAAAAGATTGGTTTAAGACCAAAACCAAAGGCAATCAGGGTTTTAAGTGTAATAAATTAGATTTTAGTTAAAAAACAAAAGACAATCAGGTTTTGATTCTAAAAATCTTGACCATAGAACAAAAACAAAAAGCAATCTGGGTTTAATTTTGAGGGCAAGTCTCAAAGTAAGATTATAGATCAAAAACAAAAGACAATCAGATTTTAGATTCTAAAAAACCAGACATTAGAACAAAGACAAAAGACGATCTGGTTTATGAGTGGAATTTTGATTTTAAAATGTAGTGTATAAAGCAGAACCCTTGTCGTTCAGCAAACAGTTGTAAATGTGATGCGTGCGTGACCGGCCGTGAGACACAGCATGTGCGATGTAAGCCAACTATTGTACTAGCCGATAATTTGCTACCAGATACTGGACAATGTATGCAATCGATAACTTATTCTTTTTTGGGTGTTTTTTTTGTCCAAATTCGTCTGCTTGTGGTACTTTATTACCTTAAGCATTGTGTAGGCACTCATATTTTAAGCTGCTTTCTCTTAAACTGTACGTTTACTTACTATTAAGAATGTATTGTCAAACATTGTCTATACGAGACATAATCAACATAAAATGGCTTAAAAATAAGTAATGATCAACGTTTACCGTACTGTGGTAATATAAAGCTATGTATAAATAGGAAGGTTCAAAGAACTGTCGCCACAGGGTTACCGCACTCATCGATTGGCTTCGAGGTGAAGGAAACAGGCTTCAGTCATGGCTACCGTCTTCAGTGTTGTACATCATTTGCATATCGATGTTACTTATCGATATCGATGATGTTAACATCTCTTTTGATAGATTTGCATGTAAAATACCCAAAATCCGCAATCATAATTTTATAATGTTGTAGTCCTAATTCAAAATCATCTTAGTTTAGAAAACTTCTGTGGTCGTGTGGCGTACACTAGCGTTTTACTATCTCTATGGCAGCGGGTTCGATCCCTGGACATGTTAATATTGATAACCGCTTGTCAATATGGTCTCAGCTCTGACTGTTTCTGGAAGATTCGTTTTTGGCTCACAGTAGCTTACTCCAGGTTCAGACCAAAGTATGTCATGTCTCCCACAACTTAAGAGCATACTTTTAGGCTCCTCATTACCTTGTGTGTGGTTATTAGAAACAATAAAGGATGGGACATTCAAGTCAAAACAATAAAATAAAGTATTGTTATATTTTTGTAGTTAAGTATTCATAAAGACCATTCATAGTCAGTACAAGTTGCACATTTGCCCGCTACTGACATTGCTCTAGAAAAACTATTGTAAGAATATTTATGAGTTAGTTATTTCTGTTTCGAGTTGGGACTTAAACGCTGACCATTTTTTATTCGAATGTCACCAGCAATTTTTTTTCTACTTATAAATATCTACTTTTTTACGTTGTATATAGACTGATATAACTGCCAAGCCTGCTATAAACCAGAGGTAGCTAGTAAAAAGGTAAAACCCCTAAAACTATGTCATGTGTGGAGTCCCATGCAACTTCTGGTTACATCTATAACTGGTAGCTTCACTGTAACAGTTTATGAAACACGCCGCGAGCCAATATTTCGACACCGCTGAAATCCACCGAAACCCGCTAATAGGAAAGGCCTCGCGATACCGACCTTTCCTAATTTCCAAAATTAAACGTCCCAGACGCCCTCCGCCCAATGACAAACAACGCTTCTTTAGAAACCATTCGCATTACCTAACAGAAACAAAAGAATACACAAACGCTGCATAGTAATCGTCTTGAAGGATTACAAGCTTAGAGTATACATAAGAAACTAAAGAGTGAGCCTATCAGATTTTGAACCGTAAGCACTAGTGTGAACTAGTTTTGTCGTGAATTATGTGTGAAGATGGAGCTTGCCCTTTTTAAAAATCTATCTACATCACTAATTTTATCCTAACGATGTAAAAATCATCGATATTTTCGTTTATAAGTTTCTCGTTGCGCAAAATTAACTTAAATCAGTAAACGAATGTCCTAGATACAGACTAAAAACTGCTCTCGCTTGGAACAAGGGGAAACTAGCTATAGTAGCAGTCTATGTATATGCTAAGTCTATGGTTTCAAGTCAAGATAGTACGCAAAGACGTGAAAACAAAACACAACCGACTTATATTAATCGTATCACCGGATATCAGTCAAGTCAATATCTTATGTTTAGAGGTAACGAAAATCACATCATTATAATTGATGTACCCAGTGCAAACCCAAAACTATCTTAAACAGATGAGCACTTTAGAATACTTATAGAATTATCGAGTAACTCTTTACATGAATATAGAAAATAGTCACGAGTAAACTAAATTACAAAAATTGTATTTCCTTTAAATGTATAAAACTGCATTGCCTTGTGACCTGTGGACGCCTTGTGGCCAAGTCTAGATTATCCAATTATGTCTTCGAGTGAAGTCAGATAAGAATAAAAGTCGAAAAGAAGACACTAATTAATTCTTAAGTTTTTTATTTTTGTAGCTCCTAAAAGTGTTATATTCGATTAAATAACGCTATGTTCAGTAAACCATTGTATCAATCAGTGGTATGTAAGGTTTCATATTTAAGTTTACTATCGTTCAAACATTATTTATCTTACTGAAAAGCAAACAAACTTTACATAAGTAGTTAAGGATCTTGAAGACTATTCAAATAAATTGAAACTACCTACCCGTTATAATATCGATGAGCATCTCAATAACTAACGCTAAAGCAATAACATCGCAAGTGTGAAATCGTATTCCATCATAAAACTTAGTATTTACATAAAGAAATCGGTCAAAACCCTTTCCACGGCCTTCAGCGCGGACCGAAACTCATAAAAATGATAAGTCGTAAAACAGTCATAAAAATATGCAGACACGATAATACGCGGGTCGCCCCGAGATCCCGAGATTCCGATATGAATTATTCTAATATTATGTTTATTTAGTTTGCTTTTTAACTAGATTTTCAACCCTTTAGATAACGTGTTAGTTGATGTTTGGACGCCTTTGAGTTACGAGTGATTGAGAATATTTATTTATCATTTCTACATAAACATATATAGGTAGTATTTACTAAGTGTCAAAATATATCTTTTGAGAGAAAATATGAAAAAATTCTACTAAAAACATTTGATGACAGACAATGTATTTATGATTGCGCATGTCCAATCTTTACACTAGACCAGTGCACGTGCAGTTATCAAAGTTCCACTGATTATACCGTGATTAAATGTTTCACAAACTCTCAATCTAAATTAACAACACTATCTCCAGGACACACAAAACCGATACATAACAGACTACATAGACGAACAAAGGGCCAACATTTCATCAACTTTCACAGTTACCAAAACCTATTAAGTGTAAGATGTTATTTTAATAAATGAGGCCGCGTCATGCTATTCGGCTAACTTGAAATTAACTTGGGGCCCCTGAGACCTGCACGAAAGCTATGAATACGGTACACTCCCGCCATTGTTAACGGCTTCATGAACTTGCAGCAAACTTGCCTTCACTGGCGCCATTGTGGGACTCGTTGTGTTGGTCTTTCATGGTCTAAGACCTTAACAAAGTCCGACTGGATGACGTTAGTTCACTTTTGTGACGGATATTCGACTGCATGTGTTTGTTTAGGATTTAACTGGTTTGATTTAGACATTTATCTTTGTGATATTAAGATTAAGCGACGAATTTTAGTCTGATTTTGTTTCATTTCGTTGTTTTGGCACAAAATACCGTTTTTTTATTCAGTGAGTGCAAACCTGATCGCATAAGAGGTGACGGCAGTATACGACTCTTAACAATTTAAGTATCCAACAAACCACCCCCGTGCAGAATTATGGTTTCGTACATACCAGATACCAGAGTATACCAGATACCAGAGTCGTCTCGCGTACGAGCGGGCTAACTATTGAATCACATGTAGTACATAAGCATAACAATTTGTACACAATAATAAGCTCGGTACAGTCTAATTCAAAGCTAAACCGGCCTGTAGATGCTTCGCAGTGAGCCTGACAACGCATCACTAGGAATTACTAATGAGGGTGCGGTCCCACTGACGGCGGGCGAAGCGAGCGACAAATAAACGGGTGACAGGCGGAGGTAACCACACTGATACACCTTTATTTAAGTAAGTCAATTCTATTTTTTATCCGATGTAGGAGTGGTTTTAGTAAATAATGAATAGTAGGTACCAAGTTTGAGTTTTACTCTGATCAATGAAAATGTTAATAAAATCGGTTTACAATTACAGTAGACTTTGGAACACATTAAATCGAAAAATCCCTAAAGAGAAAGTAAATCTATCTGTTACAGTATCGCGCCTAAAAAATGCTGAAACTTTTTATGCGGTAACTTCGATGCACAAAATGACATAGACAACTGTTTGCCGAGATTAATAAAAACCACCGCTAGCGGAGCCGCGGGCAAAAGCTAGTCTCTGACAATTTTCTTTGCCTATATTTAAAGGGTGCGTGCAGATCTGACGATCGCGCACCAAACGAGCACTACACGAACAGCTCGGGAGCTACTCGTGAGCCACTCGCGAGCGGCGCGCGCTCTTATGGCGATCAGCATTATAGACACTAGTGCGTAGAACTATTCGTGTAATAATCGGTCGGTGAGCTTTCGTCAGATCTAGACGCACCTTACGAAATAATAGAATCGCTGAAATACTCATAATTATTTATTTGTTTAAAAGCAATTATTAGTAACAGTACTCGTCGCAACTGTTTGTCTGATCTCAGGATCTTGCATTTAATCTGCATGTCGCAGTATATACCAGAATGGAGATTATGTCTTAATCCGCAAGGCTATTCTGTTTGAGAGATCTTCGAGTGTTATGTAATAATATGCTTACTACGAATAGAGTAATTTCACAATTTTTTCCGTTAAACGAACCTATCAACTATATTTGAATTACTTACTTAAGTAATCAACTCGCTTAAGCTCTATTTTTTTACAACACTTAACACATTATATTAATTGCCGTCGTAACTAAGCGTGAAAAATCAGGCATATTTTCAAACTGACCAGTTACTACATACGAATATTCAGAATTGACTCCAATTATTGAGTATCGCACTAATCTCTTTCATTGCACATGCACGTTTTTGATCCCTAACATCAATCTATACATCTAGCATAGTAATCAAATCCATGATATTTTAATCCGCTTAACGCGGGCAGTCGCGCCCCGCCCATCAATGCATGTAAGTCGGTCTGACAATGGGCTTTACCGTCAAACCGTCTGACTGATAGCCAGAGCTCATCGCGTCTAGACTGCCTAATAAAGGAACGATTAAATATCTCGTTACATATGTTTGTTTATTTAACGCGCGTAAGGCCGGCCGCAAACGGTAATGCCTACCAATACTAACATTTTATTGCTACAACTGAATTATATATTACGTTGGTTTGTTGTTATTGTGTTATTGACTCGTCTAAGCTGAGAGCGAAAGGAGTAAACATATTGGACTGTACTATGGAAGACATTGCTTAACAGTTTAAAGTACGTTTGTAGAAGATTTACAAAGCTAAATATAAAATATCTCATCGACTGATTCCGTCAACATAATACGATTTAAAGTATTTGGTATAAACTTAAGAGGACGCTGAAATGCTTCTACAATTTATCTCACGACGGTAAAACTACGAATAGATAAACGCTAGTGTAAAATGAAAACAAAACGGAATCGAAACAAAACAGGAAAGCTAAAAAGTTAAAGCTTAACGTATTCTATTTAATAAGAGCTAACTGGTGGAAGTTGGGCAGCACTTGGTGGAGCCGTCGCCTGCCGATCTCACGCAGCACAATACTGCTTAATGATTCAGGCTGTAGTTAGCGACACTGCCAGTTAACCTCTGATTGGGTACAGTTACCACATAATTGAACACCAGCCGGATACACGGGAGCTTTTTAAACTAGAAAACTGGTCTGTTTAATGGTTTTAGTAACACGTTGCATGTGTGATGTGGGTTGGATCAAAGTGGATATGAATTGTGTTGTGAAGCAGATAGGTTTATATGGTAGATGTTTTGTGAATCGTGTGTACCAGTATACTTTATTTTACCAAAATGAAACTGACGTTAATAGAGTGTTCTTGGCTAAACAAAGTCGATCGAAATCCATTTAAATTTTAAGACCCTAGCAGAACTATATTAGTGCGAGTGTCGTGTAGTACGATGAGATAAGGGGCTTGAGGTCTTTTTACGAATTGTGTAAAAACATGAAAACTCTTAGAAAATAAAAGAAAGGATAACAGTTGTTCGGTACTTTAGAGAAATAAACCTAACGGCTTTAAAACTCTTATGAATCTTGTACCAATAATGAATGTTATTCGACCTATTAACTATCCAAATTGCATTAATTAATGTCAGAATACCATATTTAAATTACCTAAAATGATGGCTAGGAAATGCGGTTGATATCGCCATACACACAGATATTGAACATAGATTCTATTCTATACCTTTAGTAATTATACTTTGTCGTATTTTTTGACAATGATTTTACGCCTTTAAAAAATCAGGGTTACAATAATGTACTTAATGATAAAATATGTATATCATATACGACTACCGCTACTAATCCCCGTCCCTAGACCAAGCTGGCCCGAGCCGGCCAAACTAGCAATAAAAATATGTCCCTAAATAATAAAAACTTAGATCCAGCCGTCACTTGCTATTTTGCTGTACTAAGATTGTTAGCAACGCACTAAGTTGAGGTCCGAACCCCACAGGGGGTGCCCTTAGTGGACGTTGCTGACGTAAATAGTTTTTCCTATTGCTCTGGCTGGAGGCCTTAAGGTCCTCGCCAAAAGTCCGGTGAAGCAGTCAAAGCCTGCGCTCAGGCTAACTGCAAAGATCTCTACCAAAAAAAAAACCGCTACTAACAGCTTAATTGCTATCTACGCGGTCTCTTTACTACCGCAGATGGTCACCCATCCATGGACCAACTGCAGAAAGCTCTACTTATCTCCGATTTGTATCATACACTGTGACATTCTATAAACTTCAATGATACTTATACAATTTACATACGTTAGTAATTATTCGAATTAATTAAGATGTAGCCTCCATCTTGTAAATAATACAGGTAATCTGTAAGTCTGTAGGTATGTATGTTCGCATTAACTATTAATGGACCCGTTCAGCTGCATGAGGCTTGGCTAATAAGATGTCAGACATTGAACAGTCATCTTGTAACGAAGCTATTGTGTCTTCAATTGCGAAAATATTAGAGAGATCGTTGTCTACTAATATAAACTAATGTTATAAACGTAACGTTATGTGAAATAATCCTTTTGTGTGTTTTTCTGACTGTGTGTTATGCATTCACTGCTAAACAAGACAATGAATATAGCGTTCCTGTTTGAGAGGACATGGATGGCAAATACGCGGGTGAAAGCTAGTATTATCTAAAAGCCATCTTCTAAACCTGTTACGCAATTTCAAATAATAATAATAATAAACGTTTATTTTCTCACCACAATACATACACATTACATACATTTCAGCGTCTCATAAAAAAAAACGATGTATTGTGGGAGACTGGTGCCCAAGCTAGGCTTTATGGGCCTGTATTTCAGGTCATCAGGTCTTCACCCTTTAGCCATTATTGCTTTTATAATGTTTTGTCTCTGATAGTTACCTATTTTCTTACTATTATTATGCTATGATACTCTATGGTATAGAAGAGTAATATTGAAAATCAAATTAATCTAGGTGCGAACAAAGCCACGGGCCAAAGCTAGTTTTGTACCAAAGGAGGGATTACCAACTGATAACTTTGATGCATGATTTTATGCACTTATGATGCACACCATGGTAAGCCTTTATCAAACTATCAGCTTGCATTTTTTGAGCGTTTATGAATTTATCTAAGCAAAAGCATTGGTATGGTCTCTAAGGTCTAAGGTCTAAGGTCAAATAAGATTTAGTTGTGTATTTTCAAATCCTTATATCTAAAATACATAAGTATACTAATAAACTTTGGTTATTTCAAAATTTATTTTGTCAGTCCGAAATATTATGATTAATTACACAAACTCAAAATAATTTATCCGAATTCAATCAGACTTAGATATCAGGACACAGTTTTGTAACAGAGTTGCATTCCACGTTTTTTGTTTTGTTCCGAGCCCTTAACATCCCAGTATTAGGGAAATATGGCTTAGACTCTTCGTGGCATTATCACCGATGTTTCTTGTAAGATGGCCACCTCTCCTACTACATATTTACTTATTGGAATAAATGTAATAATAGCGTGTGCTACTTACGTATGTGTGTATGTTCGCTTCCATGTTGACCTGTGGGAAAGAAAAACAGGCTGTCACTGGTGCTTGGTATAGAAGCAAAGTATGCAGATATTATAGATAAATATCGAGCGATTTAAATAGTTAATTAATGCTTTGTTAGGGAGAAGAAATCACATTTTAGATATAAGAATTAGATTTCTCACAGAAAATACTAGTTTATTTTACTACTTATTGATAATAAATGAATTATAATATGAAATTCAATAATACAAAAGTATTATTTATATGGAAATAATAAATTAATTAGTGAGATTTAACACAATAACAATGACTTTGAAATAAAATTATTTTTAATATTAAGGTATTGTTCAGCTTTTTACTATTACGTAAATAACGGTTTTAGGTAGTTAAAAATAGTTTATTCGTCTGTTATTATTTACTAGCTTTTGCCCGCGTCTTCGTGTGTGTTATCCTACAAATATTCGTACATCACACAAATGTTTGTGCCATTCAGGGATCGAACTCGCGGCATGACCTCTGTATAACAATGATCCGAGCGGCCTTTTCAAATAGAGAAAATATTTAATAATTCCATTAATTATGTATTATATTGACATTTATTATTAGAACAATAGCTTCGTGCAAGTTCCTAGTACGACAAAGTCATTATAATTTCCGTATGGTCGTACTTATTAGTTTGAAACCAGTGCAATATGATGCACTCTTGCCTTACTGCCATATAAACTTATAACATAAAGCTTACTAGAACTCTCACAAGGTATTATGGAACTACTTAATGTTGTAATAATAAGCTTACTGGCACAGTATCTATTAGGTACTGCACGCAAACTTTCGCCGACTCACGAAACTTTGCGCGCATGCGTGAGCCGTCATAGCAATATGAAAAGCCAGCTTATGTCACTGGCTCTTATAGACAAAATTTTTGTGAAAATATTGGTCCTAATTTGAACGACATAAAAGCAGTTAGGATAATTAATAACTGTATGTAGAAATAAAACTGCATTATGTTTAAAATGGAGGTGTAAATTATAAACTTTTTGCAAAGTTTTATTTCTTTAGATGAAGTTCAAAATTGCTATCTAATCTACTTGTAAGCTTTAAGTCACACTAATCAACTATAAGCTCTTATGTCTTCACAGCAATGTTCAAATATATTATTTGTGCCCTAATTGTATTTAAAAATATTTTGAGTTATTAAGACGTTATAGGAGCTAAACACCAGGGTCTATACCCTGCCGATTTAGCCTACCTTATCTATATAAGGTAGGCATCTAAGCCTAAATCGGCTGCGTGCAATTACTGAGAAATACATAAAAGTTTCTTCTGTTTTTAGGCTAACTTGATTGACACTCCCGTTTGTGTAAATGTATTACATTTCTGTGACAGATGAGTTAATTATTATTATTGTGCATATATCTATAACATGACGTTTAAGATGCAAACGAACCGCAAGCCAATGACCTCGGTGGCTCGCTGCGCCATTCATGTAGACTACCCTAAAACAGTTCCCATCCCACAAAGGAATACTACTTCGAAGAGACTTAGAAACGGCTTTTTTAACCCATCAAATAAACACTCATCTATAATTTATAAACGACTTCCTCAAAAATACTTCCTCGTCTTATACAAACAATAAGGTTCACTTTCACTTGAGCTCTTGTTACAAATACCTCTTTAACAACAGCCAACTTTGTTGAAGACGGAAAAGGAATGTCGACTTTATAAACCAAAACAATGAATAGTGTACGGTACAAAAGACGCTTGTGGTTAGTTCGCCGTCCAATAATGAACTCTATCGCGGTACTTACAGAGTTGATTTCCGATTGCTAATATACATTACTCTACTCTGAAGCTTTTATGAAAAACCAATTGTGAACTTAACGGTTAGGTAATAAGATTGATTTTCTTATGGGATGGTTACTTGAAAATAATGTTAGTAGTAAAATTTATCTCAATAAAGAGGTATTGGACATTGTTAATTACTTACAAGGTCCATTAAATCTGTACAGGCGCTTATATTGTGTTTTGTTTAACATTTACTTTACAATTACAATAATAGATGAGTTGTTTCGACTTTGACTGGTGATCTGGTCACATGGTATCTAAAATGTTTTAATCCTGGCCTAGTTACTATTCGATACTATGGGAATTAGTTAATAAACTCACAATGACACAATATAACTAGCGTTTTTTTAAGAATGGCATAGACATGTTATACAAAGGTACTTCCAATAAGCTATCTAAATAGACATCACATCAGAAAACCTAACAAAATAATGTTATATATATCCTGTAATGTTTTCAGATTCCCTAATATTAAAAATAGTATATTTTAATACTCCCTTCTGCTAAAGTCACCGATAAACGGTCTATATGAACAGAACCACGAGAGAGAACTAGCTTATTTCAAGACATAAGTTAAGTTACAAGTCTCCGCCCCCTAAAAATACACGTTAGCAAACTTGGTAATAATAAACTCGCCAACAAATATCGCTATTCAAAACCGAATAAACTAGACCAGATTCGAGTCGAGTTAATTTGGTCGGTCAATATCGACGAAAGCTTTCAAACAATGGCGGAATCAATTATGACAATTATACACGACGAAATTTGTCGGTTGTTAATCGATTCTAATCGAGAAGGAGCTATTAATCGATTCGAATAGTGAAGGTATTAGGCTGTGTTCATGCTGCGAATGCTGGCCACTAATATTTTAATTGTGACTTTTCTTGTTTTAAATGGTGTCTGAGTGTGGCTTAGGCACTAGTGTTAAAACGTGTATAGCCAGTATAGTATACAGAATAAAATGGCAAAAAAACTTGGCGCTGTTTTTGTAAGTGCAACAATAAAAAACAGTTTTAATGTTTGTCATAAATCAAGCTCAAGTACCAGATATTGCCATAATTAGGTATATTTTTTAACATTTGTCTTTAGAAGAACGTTAAAAGGGGAATAACTGAAGCTTCGGGCCAAGTCTCGTGCTCGTAATTAGACATTGAGTGAATGGTTGTTGTGTCGCAGTGTGAACGTATTTAACGATCCTTGCTTTGTTCATACTTGTTGTTGTTAGTGTGTGTGATTGGTTTTCTAAATTCGTGGCTGTTTGTATTTTATTAAATGTAAAAACAGAATAGTTAAATAAATGTTAGTTACTTTCTATCGTTTATCGGCAGGTACGTAGAAAAAAATAAATACAATAATAAAATCATTTAAAAACATTACATTTTGAATATAAGTTGAAGTAGTTCCCGTTTTAATCCGAAAACTAACTAACTCCTTTTCGTATAATTAATATAATTTTACTCATTTTTTAATGATGTAATCGTCTTAATGATTGTAAAGCGAACAATACATAAAAAGGTCTACATCGGTAGAAGTACAGCTGTTTTAATCTTTAAGACTTCCTAAATATCTCAAAGCAATAATAATAAATAACCTCCGGCTCGCTCCATCCAAATACGATAACTTGTTTACATATCCTCAAAGGTTACGATTCAATAAGTGCATTCTTTTACAGGCGGACCTCCTTTATTGCCGCGGCCGTACATAAGAATAACAATCGCTACGTTCCCTCGCTCCCGGTTTGTTCGAAGACGGCCTCCACTAATATCCCCCGTCCCTCTCTTTCTCATTGTACAATATCCCCGTCTCTCGTTACCTCAGCGGGAACATAAATAAATACCGCTGACTGCCGCTATCTGTCTCGCTCTTTTGTGGTGTTTTCGAATGGGTGTGAGAAGGATGGCGAGTGAGGGCAGCAATGCAATAAAACAGAGAAGCATACATGGGAGATTTGTGCCTACAGCGCTATAGTTCTCTCCACTGTTTTATTTGCTTCAAGAGAAACGGTTCACAAGTGTTAATTTCTATTTAATTCTATAAAATTACTAGCTGTGATCCGCGGTTTCACTCGCTTTGCTTTAATCCCAAATCAAGCCAAGTCTGAAGTTAAATAGCCTATGATTTTCTTTAAAATTAAAACTATTAGGAAGGTTTTTTTTAAATGTTATTTTGTATTTTTTTGCCTTATGATTATCCGTTTTATTTAAACGGCGCTAACTTTTGAATGCCGCATTAAAATTTATGTTACGTTTGGTGTAAAAGAGACACTTGATGCTGAAGGGAAATACACCATTATACTATTATTTCAATTTAAATAAAAAAAGATAAAGCCAATAGAATTGAATGTTTTTTTTTCCTTGTTTAGTCGAAATTAAATATAGTTTTTATTCGTAGATTACAAATTGGGTATCAAATGAGATAATCATGGTATTGATCAAAAATCAAAACGACAGTTATTTGTCAAAATATGTATATGAAGTGAAAAACATGGGATCAATTCACAGGGACATAATTACTATTTTAATTTGTTGGCCTGAATTATAATCAAAGATATTGAAAAACACAAGCATAACAAATGCAAACCGATGTATATGCAACTAATTTCAATATTTCAACAAAAAAAGGTTTTGTTTTAAACGAGCAATGAAGTTAATCCTCTTTTGTTGAATACTGTTTTTATTAAATTAAATGTCAATGGGCACGATTGCGTTCGTCCGATAAAACAAAACATGTCAAGTACCAGTGTGATTCACAGTTAATTAAAAGAAGGTAGATAGATTTATTCGTAAACAAAACCAGGGAAACATGAGATTCCACCAACAGACTATTTAACGAATCAATAAGATTGTACAAGCTTTCCATTTCCAATTTAAACGCAAAACTAAATTATCAATTTTAACGCGATCGACACACTCGACTGAATTTTGTCACCTGCATTATGGCTTTATTTGTGTTTGTCTAATTTGTTTGGATTAAGTTTTAATCCCTTCTTTCCTGATCGACGATCACAGATTGAAAATAATTCCTCATAACTGGTAGACGATACTTATTTTTGTGTAAAACGTGAGTTAATTGCCAAAAACTTAAAAAAAGACATTTAGGTACATTAACTATGTACTACTGTATACATCAAAATAAACAACACACTACTCAAGTAAAAAACAATTTAAAAGCAATCGTGAGCACCGACTACAGGTGTATAACCCTACCGTACAGCGGTCAACACAGTAACGACCGGCAGATATTCTGTAATCGAACATCACAGGTCGTCCTGCGCCGCCGACTGTAATGGTGAATCAATTTTGCGTCAGTGGCAGTCACGCTAGCAGAGTCACGGTAGTATTTGAATCGATTCCAACCAAATGTTTACTTAACCACTTTTGTTGATACAATGAGATTTTAAAGGTTATTGCTGAAATTGATATGTGCGCCTATCATTGGCTATTGTGACTCTGTGAATAGGTCAATTGTGTGTGTAAACTTACTTTATAGGTTGAGCTACAAGACCTCGAAGTATTTATAATAATGTTATGAAACTTTTGGTTTTGTTTACGCCAATATGAAGTTTTCTTATTCGAAAAAACATTATTAAAAAATATTTAATAAGTCACGATAAATAAATCTAATGAATAGTGAATTAACCCTCCATTAAATTTTCCATAAGCAAAGTTTGTGAACTTGCTATCTATGCTTCTCAATATTGGAAAACTGTAACTAATTAAGATGAAACTTAACTAACATATTATAATCCATAATTATCCTGTAACAAACCTCTGTCACAGATAGGCTAAATCCTGCTATTTTGCCAAGGATTACAACCTACCACGGAACTAAAATCGGGCTTTTTAAGTTAAAATACATGATTAAAACTGCAAGCGTAAGGCATACCCAATAAATGAGACCATATTAACACCAAGTATTATTATAAGCTGTGCGCCGCGGCTTCATTTGTTTTGCTTCACTTCTAAAGCAAGTAACGTAATGTAAAATAAGCCGGGAACCTCGATGATTCGTATTTTACTGCAAAAATGTATTATTTTCTGATTTGACTGGTATAATGCAAAAATCCCGTGTTTAACAAATAAACTCTTTAGCTTTCTGATTTGAATATTAACGTGTCAAATGAGAGTATTTTGAAATTATTTGTATGATACGGAATTAGATCTAAATTAGACAAAGCTATCTAGGATATGTTACTTCTAATGATCGTTAACTTCGAGTTAATTCCAGTATCAATAAAGGCCGTAGTCATAAAGACACCACTAGTTTTTGCTCAATCTAATTCTCATAGCAATATGACTACAAAACTCATAGTTTGTCAAAATAAGTTCACAAGTATGCAAAGAAACAACCGGTAAATAAAATATAATGTCTCGATAGTTATTTATGAGAAAACCACTGTCATTGTTGTGTTTTGTTTTACAATAGTGGACACAAAGTCGTTATTACGGCGCTTCAATAAGCGAGCAATAACTCGAAGATAGAAATAATCGGAATAAAAACGGCGACAGACGGCCGGCAATTTAATTTGCAAGTAAGAAATTGCGGAGTTTTAAAAGAATAGTTGAATATGACTGCGATTTATTAACGTTGCAGAAATATTACGAGAGATGTTGGTATTTATGTCATAATAAGATATTGAATAGACAAACAAAATGGATGCATTGATTTTAGTTAACCTGATGTCAATTTGTATCTAAGGATTAAAAACCATATGTTATATTGCACATAGCGAATTATTAAATTATGCCCTTTCAGTACATACAAAAAAGCCTTGTATATATGTATGTAATAACTGTCTGTTTCTATTTATTAAACAGAAAAAAGAACTATAAAAATATGCTCGTTAGTTTATCCATGGTCATTCACTAATATCTTCACACAAATGATCGCAAACTATGAATAATAGAAGTAAGTCGGAGTATTTATAACAGCCTATTTCCATACAACTACATTTGTCATACGTTTCCTACGACACTTATATTTCAGCTAATAATAGTTACGCGATATTTAATGCATAGATTCATGAAGCAAGCAAGTCGTTGCTAGTATACTCGTAATGTAGTCATTTCAGTGCAACAAATATGAAAACTGTTGTAAACTAGTTCTTACGGGAAAATATTTTTTTGTTAAAGCAAATTCAAATTTTTAGTATAGGTAACTAAAAATGTTCTCGGTAAACCTTTTAAAAGCGCCTCTGATAGGTCGATCAGAAATACTTTATACAGGCATAAATTACCACTTTAGATATTCTGATATAAACCATATTAAAAAATGTCTTTTCTGGTTCAGAGATCATTTTATAGCATTACAGAGTATATCAGAAGGAATATAATAATTTAATGTTTTTAATGCTTTGATTCAGATGCGCCTAACTGACTATTGTGATGTTTATAAGTAGATGATATATTATTTTGTGCCTAGGATTATACTATAGTACCTGTAATATGTTTAGTAAATATTATTGTTTCTGTGTATAATTTACTACAATATTTGTATACCTGCGTGGTGAAACATAGAGCACAACTATTTTATATTAACAACTTGTAACCTACACCTATGTTTAACAAATAAAGTTTGATTTGATTTGATTTGCACATTGCTCCAAAAAGGCCGGCAACGAAGTGTATAAGACCGGCAAGAAACAGAGCCCGGCAAGTCCAGCCGGTATCAAACTGCATCGGTGACATGTTAAAGCCTCGCCTCGCATGAAGACTGTCCCACATTAATTAATGCCAGCCTTCGCACGAGACCATTGTCAACCGAACCTATCATTATAACGTCAATAAAGAGGACAAGCTATCATTTACATTCAGAGGAATATTCTAAGCTAGCGTGTTGTTGGACTTTTAGGTACCTAACATTTAATGTAGAAGGTAGCTACAAAAAAGGTTATATGTCGCTACAAATTAAAAATGTGTTTGGATTAGTATTTTGACGTCATTAAACAGTAAACGATGAAGGAAAACATCGTGAGGAAACCCGGATTAAAAAATTTGGGATCTGAAATGGCCAATCCGTAGAGAGCAAGCGTGGTGATCAATGCTCGCGACTTCTCTATATGGGAAGAGGCCTGTGCCCGGCTGTGGGACGTATATAGGCTGGATTATAGACAGTAACTTGAGGGAAAATTTGAAACACTTATAATTAATATCTAGTCGCAAACAAAAATAGAAATGCAGCACTGTACGGTATTGAATAATTCAGGCATTGTATTGAATAAATGGTTACATACCATGCAGGCTACGTCTAGGCTGGAATTAATCCCGCAATATGATATTTCCTATTAATGCAAGACGTTTGGATTTCTAGTGCGAATATCGTTTATTAATTCATTTATACGGCAAACTATATATGGGGTCATCGACCTTAGTAAATACAGGTATTATATATATAATCACGGGATAGTTTAAATCCTCTACAGGAACAGTTATATCGCGAAAAGAATTTTTTTTTTTTTTGGATGGGCATTAGGCATTTTAAAGAAAACCGGAATAAGTGAATTGTCGATAACATTAATAAGTTCACTACGGGCCAGTGGTGCATAACCTAATGCTATATTTAGAACCCATTGATAACGAACAGCAGAGGTAGAAAATACGACGCCGCGACGGTAAAATATTTTATACTTTTTAACGTTTTTTATTCGTTTGTTGTTTATTTTAAATGTTGATTGTCTCTTTCTATTCTCATCCTGACATACATTTATTACTAATTTTAGTCAATACTAATAATTTAAGGAAATTAAAAAAACGTTTTATTCGATGGCGTCAAGAAATAAGTCTAAGCTGTTTATTCTTTCTATCATTATTTATTTACTAAGTTGTTATAATCTAAGTAAATATATTTAGAAAACGTTTGCGTTTGTGTTTTAAATCATTAATTGTTGAAAATTGGTTTTTCGGTATCATTTCTTGTGCACTAAACCTACTCTTAGCCTTAGGTATTCAAATAAAGTTCTTATAAAAAAGGCTGTTCCTTGACCAACTACTATGACTAAATTTATAATGTAAATGTATCAAGAAAACAAATCAATGTTATAAGTTTGAAAAAGACGTAGAAATTTAAAAGAAACATTATAAACAAACATACGGGAGTCAAAAGTCATGTCTATTAAAATATCGACGAACAAAATAAGACTTTTGTTAAATTACATACCAATTATTCATTTAAAATAATTTTAATTATCACCTTATATTATAAACCGCACTGAGTTATTTGGAAAAGAGTTAATTACATATTATTCCATTAAATAAAATCTATCTTTTAATGTTAGTTTATAAAAAACCTTATTTAATAATGCAGAGTTAAATAACACGAGGTAAAGTCACCGGTTATGATATTTTCATCGAATTAGTAAAAAATAAAAGTTTCTTTTTAAAACACGTTTTAGCGATTCAATTGCCATTTCTGTAGGTAGCAATTATAATCGTATCAATGACAGAGGGACCGCCGCCGGCTCGAAACCTGAAAACTTCATTTTAATACACGCCAATCATATTTAAAAGTGTTTTTTGCATAGTTTTCAGTAAATAATAAAGATTTAAGACGTGACAATACACAATATAAAACCTCAAATAATAAAAACCGATTAAAAAAGTCTTAATTTTCTCATATTTCGGGTTCACCGTAATCCGAGATTTTAATATTTCACAACAGATACGCTATGTCCGATAAAACAGATATATCAACAAAAAAAAATAGGCTTTTAATTTTACGTAAGTCCGAAAGTTTTAAGCCGGATTAATGTTGAGCCACAATTTATTTCACTTCACTTATTTATTTGAGGTAAATTCCGAAACGAAAAATATTTTTTACAATAGAAAGAACATTTATTAAAGTTTATTTATTTTATAAAACGGAAAAATGTTTTCAGCCCCTCTAAGCGGTTCACGCGGTGCCGACGGCCGTAGCCCCGTAGACGTGCTACGGCCGTCGGCACGAGCTACGCCGTAGCCGTCTCCGTCGGCTGTTGCCACCCGTTATTACAGTAATTTGCGGATAATTCTAGTTTATTATTTAAATTGCACGCCGCGGTAACAGTTATTGCATATCGATTTAATGTTCTAAACTACTTTAATTAATCATCAATTAGTTAGCATTCGGGCTACACTATTGACGTTATCGAATATAACGTGGAACGAGCGTATTGAAAACCTTTAACAGCATCGCTATAAAAAGCCTATGCAAATATTATTAGTAACGTTCATTGACTTTACTAAAGGCCGCGAACGTAGAAATGACATTACAGAATTTTAAACGATACAAAGCGATTTTAAATTGACTTGTAAACGAATAAAAGTATGAGCGAATTGAAAATAAACATTTTCCAACAACGTAGCTGTAATGAGCGGGTACCGTCGGCGTTATGGCCGCAAAGCCTCCGTAAACAGTCCAACTTTTTAACTGAACCCCTAATAATTTGTTTTAAATGTTTATATGATATATTTCTTTAATTTAACTGTAGATAAACCAGTAATATTTGGCATTTAATTTACTCAGATAATTTATTACTTTTAATTTTATTTGTTTGAAATGTTTATTTATTATATTACGCGTTACATTTGTTAGTTATACCAACATAAATTTCTTGTTCTTGATAATTAACTCAAACTTCAAAACTACCTATATTTTTTACGATTTTGATAAAACATAATGAACTGAAACTAAATTAATGAATCAGGCTGTTATATTGTGTTTTTGTCACATAAAAAAGTAAAAAAAAGCCTTATTGAAAGTGAAAACTAGGCAAGAACACAGATCAAGTCGCAGTGAGGCATCCCCCCCGGAGCTCCATGCAGTCGCCACGGTTCGCGCCAGCTTACAGTCGCTTAGCAATAACATAACCTGCAACGTACACAGGCCTAGCGCGAGGTCCCATGCCGGCTGCGAGGCGGGTGTGTGGTGGTGGTGGTGGTGGTACTCACGGACGGGTTGGGCACGCAGCGCCGCGGGTCGGAGCTGCGGTACGTGGGGCTGTAGCGGCCCGGGAAGCAGCCCGGCGGCGCCATCAGCCCGCCGCCGGACTTCATCTTGTCCGGCGAGTACATCGCACATGACCCCCACGGGTCGTCCTCCAATTTCAACACCTTGGAAGGTGAGTGGTACTGCCGGTCGAAAATTTTGGCGATTTTTATCGTACTTTCGGGTGTATAAAAGGCGGCGGTGCCGCGACCGTCCGCTGCGCCGACTGCTGGCCGACTGCGGCCGAGGAGCGGTGACGTCACGGCCACGCCCTCGCCCCTCCACTCGCCGCGCCCACCGCGCCCCCGCCCCCGCCCCGCGCCCCCGCGCCCGCGCCCCCGCACGCCTCGCCCGCGCCCCCGCCCGCGCCGTCTCACGCATGTTTACGTCGCCGCCGGCGGGTTCACGAATTACTGAATTATTTAATTGGTCCATTCACTTCTCCTGCTTGTTACCTTTTCACGCTTCTCTAAAAAGGTTGACGGATGGCCTGCGAGCATCGACGCCGGCTAATTGTGCGACAATCGATACGCGAGGGACAGGACAGGTGCGATATACACACGCAACATGTGGCACAGCACTCATTATACACTATAACTAGCATCTTCATATTTTCGATATAAATTACAATATGACTGTCTCCAATAAAAGCTTTAAGTACGACGTATGAAGGAAAAAGAAAAATAATTTTCTGATAACAGTTATCAGTAGTCAGGTTTATATTTTTTAATTATAGATGTGAATTTTAAACGTATAGTAATGAAGTAGTTTCATATGAAGCTAACAATCCTAGAGGAATTACTTACAAGCAACTTCACAGACAGACAAATATTTGTCTTAAATTGTTAGAAGACGGACTAAGTCTAACAATAAAAGCTTACTTGCTAATAAATCACTTTTGTACAACATTCGCATATTAGCCGTAACATAAGAATTTAAAATCACTCGTAGCTACTATTAAGCCGTATATTTCCATACTACGCCGTAGCCCGTAGCACGTAAGCGTAGCCGGCAAGGTCACAGCTATGTAGCGATATGAAGCAGTTTCAGTGGATCCTGTAAATATCTGTGCTACAGTTTGCGAAATATACAAAAGCGAAGGTAAAATCAAGAATTATCTTTATTCAAGAAAAATAAAAGATAAAATATATCTTATAATATTTGTATGTCAACTTTACATTTAACATAGTAGAAGATAACATAACTGCCAGATTTTTTATACTTACATCGTTTAGCATTGAACTATTTTGTTATTTTCGAACTAAGTTGATAGCTAATCTTACCTAAAACCTGCAAGTTTTTTTTCACCCAAGTTGAATTAGCTCTTGTATATACGAATATTTCTATAGAACTATCGATAAAAATCCAAGTGAAACAGGAGCAGTTATGACGTATGACTTTTGGATTAAAGATGTGAGGTTTGTAATCGGCTTAGTGCCACAAATCTCGTCCGCACTGGCCGAGCCAGGCGACAGGACTCGCCGACAGGTGGAGCCACGCGTGATGCTCTGTCTTACGGAGCAATTAATAAACAATGCCTACTAGTACGAATAGAATTTTGTTAGAAACAAGAAGCATACTGCGTAAGAATATGAAGGTAACATAAGTTTGATACTATATGCAATACACGCAAAAAATAAATGCGAATGTAACTCTGTCTGTTACGTTTTCACGACTAAAGCACTGTGCTAATTTGGATGAAATTTATGATAGTAAAAGCAAAAATAATAAGATACATTATTGGTTCATAACGCGGGCGGAGTTTCCGCCACTAAAATTACTGAAAAATAATAATGGCTTGCCTTTTCTCTAACATTTTAGAAATCGGTCCTCCGTAACCTGAAAATTTATCATCTAATCTATACGTCGTATATTCCAAAGAAAACTAAGATTATTGGACCAGCCTTTAACACAATATGAATACTCCTATGTAACGCGCGTGTAGTTACAATACACGGTCTTTGCCAGAACCGCTTCTTCCTTAGAAATGCTTACCGTCAGCTCGGACGGAAGCCCCACAAAGCATGTTGACTCTTTACATACTCACACACAATGCTCTGGAGCCAAACTTCCGAGTAACTCTTATTATGGTATATTGTTAACATATGTATCTAGAAATATCTAATTATGCAGATTAAATTTTATCGTTGAACTAGTGTTCTAGCTTTGACCATCAGTTTTGAGCAAATGGAAAATTATTTTCTATGTCAATTCTAGATTTTGATATTCAATATATCTTACAAAAAAAAACCGACTGTCATAACTGGATTGGGATTGGACTTTTCTGACTGGATTGACCACATTGGGACCACACTGGAAGCACGCCCTTACAATTAAAAAACGAGTCATCAAAATCCGTTCACCCAGTCGAAAGTTCTGAAGAAAACAAACAAAAAAATCATTCGAAAGTTCTTCCTTTTTGAAGTCGATTAAAAATGTTGTAGTTACACGTGAGTAATAGAAATTTTAAACTAGTTTCACTATTTCGTAAGTATTTCAAAAAGTAACAAGGTTATTTTACGTTTCTTTATGAAAATATTTTCTTCTTTTAGTTTTCCGTACCACATGTAGTATGGAATTTGTACGTTCGAGCCACAAAACCTAAACTCTAATCCGTTGATTATCCCTACATTGGACCTTCGTCCTTCAGCGACGACGTTCAGCTTCCGCAAGCCATTATCTTTAATTCGAGCAACACTTTGCACAGCGGCGGCGTTCATCGCGTTTTATCACAATGCTCATAATTAGCGCTGCATCAAACGCCCCAGTAATTACGCTTCCAGCCGGCAGATGGCGGGAGTTTTAATTTTTCGATTTCGGACCAGCCTGTATAATGCATGAGGCTTTTATCGCCGCCGCGGCTCCTTCGGGGATTCGTGGGCTAAGGGGCAAGCGATTCGCGGACGATTGTTTGTAAAGATATGTGCAAATACAGCGCAAATATGGAGCGCCATTCAAAACTAAGGTGAATTCAATACAGTGCCTTCACGCGATAGATTTTTTTTACACTTTTAGTACTTGACTTGCACATGTCTGATTTTTTTAAGTTACCTCAAATCAAGTTCACTATATTAACATTAATACAAAAATGTTGTCATAAAATTCTTTGCGACTCATACCTAGATCCGAACTTGAATGATACATAGCACTTCCTACGTAGTACACAAATATTCACATGCATACTCACCTACCTATATATAAAATAATGCGTCAAATTAACAACACAACCTATTTCACCACAAAAGTTGACTCACATATAAAAATCGCTGTCAGCTCGTTGTTTACCCCACCCGCAATCCACGTACCCTTTTTAGGGTACCACAGATAGGCACGGAAGCTCGCCGGACTGCCGCCATACTTAGCTATACATTAACTATTCTATAGCGAATTACACCGCTAATGAATCGCGATCTTTATTACTGTTTTGTTCAAAATTCTGTTGTACGGACTTTCTCTTACTTGTTTTGTTTTTAATTGCATTTTGTGGCAATGAAACTGCTCGTTAACCAATGTTCCCTAGTTGGTAGGTAATGTAATTAATATAGGAAGCGTTGTTGGCGAGTTTACTTTTGTTTTTTTGTGTTTTTCTAGTTTTAATCAGATTTTGTGCCAGCATTTCTAGGCGATACAAAGTCTGAATTCGATAGTAGTTATTATTGTATTTATATTTGTATTGTAGAAATAGTTGTGTGCTGTCAGAAGGTTTCCAAACGAGTTTTCAGAAGCGGTGAATACGGCTAATTCTGAGTTTGTTTACGATTAATTGCAAAATGTGATAAAAATAAAAGTTATTTTGCTGCTAACGACGTAACATAGTTTCACCTAACTTGAATTTCAAAATATAAATAGAACACACACCTACATAATGATAAATACAAAAGTGTAATGCTCAAAACGACCATCTCAATTTTCCTGAATTTTTTAATTGATGAGATTACCAACACGATTCATTTACCAAAAAAACGTATATAATATGAAGTTTAGGTAAACATGTAAAGTATAATAACATAACAAAAAAGTTGTGATAGGCAGTGTTTGAGATGAACAAGACAGTGGGACGCAGCGCCGGCGGATGTGGCGCGAGCCCCCGCCGGAAGCGGCCAAGCCCTTCCGACAAACGCAAAGCGGGTAGCGATAGAACAATCACTACATTACATCATGCCACTAGGTATTTAATAAAAGAAAATATTTGCATCTGAACTAGAACCAAGATAGGTACGTTTCGATGTGTCAAATGTTAAGTACCTACCTAAGAAAAAGATGACATCAAGAAACCCCACCCTATATATTTAATACCTGTGTCGCAGGAACGTGTAACTGACATCAAAGCAGGAAATTCTCAAATCTACGGTTTTGTTATTGTATATGTATAAAATTTGTAGTCACTTCGTACCCTAAATACTACTACTACTCTAAATACTGTAAAAAGCAAATACCATATCTTCAGTATTTAGGGGTCTTGTACTTTAGGTTGCATACAAAAAATCACCTGTAGTTTTTTTTTTAATATTCCGGGACATCTCACACACGGTTGTCTGATGCCAAGCTAAGCAGAGCTTGTGTTATGGTAACCAGACAACTGATAAACATACTTATATATTTCTAAATACATACATATTATAGATAAATTACACCCATACACCGAACAAATGATCGTGCTCATCACACAAACGTTTGTCCCGGGTGGGAATCGAACCCACGACCTACGGTATAGCAGTCAGGGTCTCTAACCACTAGACCAACAGGCCCGTCAATTAAATCTTATCCGTCAATTAAAATTAAATCTTCTAAGTTAAATATCTAAAGAGTTGAAAACGTCCAGATACGTTACTCACTTTCATGTTTCGTAGATATTTGCAGAACGTTTATAAGTAAATAGTTACGTTACGTTAATTACTAAACATAGTAATACAAAAATAAAAAATAAAAGAATCTATGAAAACCTTGAAGCATTCCTTTAGAAATAGAGCGTTATTCAATTGTTCTAAGATCATATTATCTGGTCTTGACCCGATAAGCATGAGACTACCACAAAAAAAGTTCAAACTAAAAATGATTTTAGAGGATTAAGGACTTCCTTCTTTTTTAACATCGGTAAAAATGAAACAAAACGTTTCACCCAACGCTAGCGAATATGAATCCTCAGGCAGATACACAAATTCACACGCAAAACATTTTTTCCTCAAAGCTTAATAAAAATAAACATAATCCTATTGTTTTGTTTGGTTTTCTTGCGAACGGTACAAACACGGGCACGCTCGTGCGGACTGGGGAAAATATGTTATTCGCGTATCCCAATTAAAATCATAATTAACTCCGTATTAAAGCAAGCGCTAATCCCAATTATATCTAGCTTGTTTTACCTCCGTCTGAAATACTGCAACATTGTTTTAGTTGTACCTACCGTGTTACGTCATAATTTATGTGTTATGTAACGTAATTTGAAGGTGGGTATTTATATATTTTTAGATAATATTACGTGCAGTGGGCACGACCCACGGCTTTCTACATCTCTCGCAGGTTTCCATGACGATAATTCATATTATTTATGTTCTATAAACAAATAATACGCATCTTTATCTAATCGTGTGATAATCCAGGTTTAACCTTTATATACTGGTTTGCTAAAATTCATCAGTATTCAAAGAGTAATAAACATTCACCCAAGTTCACCAAATCGCACATGTTTTTTTTCAGTTAGGTGTTTGCACTAAAATATTCTGTTACCAAACAGTAAATACCTACTGAGACACTTTCCTTCTTTTTTTCTCTAATTATCAATCTTCAAGTTTAGATTATAATAATAATTGTCTTCGTCTTCTAATAATAAACTTCTACCTATTTTTTACAGGGATTTGTATAGACAAATTTGGGGAATTGACTTCTACGATCAGAGCAGCTACAAGCTTGTGTAAAAATACAACAAAACTTCACGAGGGTGAAAAGCACAGCCATAGAATTTATTTGTAATACGCAATAGACATTTCTCCGAAGAAAATAGTCAACTCTCCCCTTTCCTATGTATACCAGTCGCATGTTTTTTGTTACCTCTAAATACATTGGGGTAACAATAAATGGAACACTTGTTTCTAATGCCGGCCGTTAGAGTCACAAACCGGAACGATTCCGGCCACGATTCGGATCCGGCACGTGCCGGTAACGACACCACAATTGTAGTACAAAATTGTTTTAAATGATTGTATTAATTTTTTAGGGGCGACTTTTCCGGTTACTATTCTGTAAGGTAGATTTTTATTATTTTGTGCAGGTATATGTAGTGGTTTAGTTTCGTGGTTCTACAAGAAATAAGTAGTTTATTATATTTTCTACAAGTTTGTTAGTGAATCAGTGAGGAGGTAGCCATTTTCTAACTGATTATTTGCTTTAATAATTGGGATAGAGAAGATACAGCATCCTTTAAAGGCAATTAAAATCTAAGAAACAAAAGAGATCTTAATACTGCCTGTCCTTTTATTATTATTACTCTGTCCGCGTATTTTGGTTTCATAGTATTTTTTTTTCTGGTTCTTTTCCACGGACCTAACTTATTCACAATAGTAATAAATAGTCTTTTCCTCAAAAACATAATTTTATCTAACAGTTAGTTCCAGAGATGAGCGCGTTTAAAAACATTAAAAACTACTGTTTTCTTTTAATACTTTTTTTTCATAAGTAACGAAGTAATATCAGACCGACAGTGTATTTAGTTACTTTTGATTACGAATATATTCTAGTTGTTAGGATAGTATATAATAATCAACAATCATGAGTCACACGCACTTGCAATAAGAGACTCTGACTATGAACGTATCCTTCAAAGGATTAAACAGTTTAGCAGCTTCAAAAGACACAAAACCATGAATCTCATTTAAAGTTCTCACCCTAATAACAAAAAGAGCATGAACACAACTAAATAATTTTAATTCGATCCGCCCTTAACGGCCAAGGGTGTCCAAATACATTTGTTTATTATTTTTTAAGTTCAAACGAGCATGTCTCTATTTGCTTGATTGTCGGTCACGTGGCGAAGTAAGCGGAGGGATCTTTTACAGCACAACCGGGACTTACAGACTAGCGTCTATAGAATTATACGCCAATTTCACGCGTAATATATGTTCAGAAGTAGAGTTTTCTTGGGGTCAATCGAAGTATGAAGTTGGGAGAGGAAACGGGATAGGAGCAAAATAAAATCAAATAGAAATCTCCTGCTAGGATTGCTATAAGATCACAAGTAACTCAGAAAACTGTGCCTAACCTAAAACAATTAATATGCGGATCAAAATGTGCCTAAAACCTTGGAAAATGGCCCAAAAACTATGCAAATAAATGTGTAAAGTTGAGGTAAGAGAAGTACATGTCGGCCCTCGGATAGACATGAAATAAAACTCAATAGTGTCAGCGGCGTCCCCCGAGGCGCGCGTGATGTGGCACGCGTCGATCCGATACCAAATAGATTAGATTATGCATTTTGAACGGACGTACGATATCGGTTTTCTATATACGACCTTTTTATTTAACCCTACATTCAAGTTTTAGTGTTTCTCGTCCCTCGATGTGATGTGAAAGATTATGTTTGAAATTTCATGTTTTGATAGGTGTTATGCTAGGGAGCAAGGTGGTTCGTGGCTGGCAGACAGACGCGTACCGGGTTGATATTTATCTTTGTAAAGTTTTGGTTTTTAATTTTTAGGAGAAACAAGAGTAGAAAATGTCTAGGACTTATTTGATATTGTACAAAACACAGATTTGTTTCTTTAGTGCTTGAACGACAATTGTAATTATTTTTCGTTATGACATAAGATTTTGTATTGTAAGACAACTGATCACATCCAGCCTAGTCTCATTAAGTTTGTCTCTAAAGAGCAGGAAAATTAAAAAAAAATCCTCTGTCTAGTAATATGCATGTAAATAAAATAGTGTTTTCAAAAAAGCTTAGCATATGCTAAATATAGATAAGGACTTAAGAATAGGCGGCCTACCCAAACACTGCGTATTTATATATTGTGGCTCAAAAATAAACATTCACATGCAAGCACGATGACGACAACTTCCTTGGTATCATACTTGCGTCACAAAAGGAGGCCGAATTCATTCGATTTTCATTTATCACGAGCTGACAAACTTTGCCACGGGTACTAGTGTTGTGCCTAACTGTCAAACCGCTATCACCAATTAGTGAGGTGACATTAATTGTGATGTAAACTTCGGCAGTGGAGGGGGAAACTCCAAGGCACGCGTAAGCCACGCGTCCAAATTTAGGGCTTTTACCCCACTCAACTCGACCAGCGTAGCCTGCACTCCCGCGCGTCCCTCCTCGGATTACACTCGGGCGAGAGAGAGGAACAGTGCTGAATGCTGCTGATCAAGATACGCTGGTACTTGATACTCGAACTTTAATGTAAGAGCACTTATCTGTTATTTCTTTATTGTTGTAATTTTCGGGGGCAGTTGAGTGCTTGAGACTGCATACATTTTGGCGTTAAACAAATTTCCGTTGATAGCCAACGTTGATGGGCGCGTTAAAACATATTATAGCACGTAAATGGTTTAAGGAAATAGCAAGATATTGCTGTTTTATGTTTTCTATTATTATAAAGTTCGTAAAGCACGAAATTGTGGACGTTACCGTGTGTTATGTGGTATCGTTACATTCTCGCTTGTTGGTTTCGTGCGCTGGTTACATTGTTGCGCTCCATATCAAGGGTTGACACAATTAAACTTGTCGCATACTTTCCGAATCATGTTTATTCTGTTACAGTACTATTGCCTCTTTTAGATGACGACTAATACAAAAATAAAGCGGCACTGTTTCAAGTTCGATTAAAACGGAACTTTTTCCTGCAGTTTGAGCGCCTCTGCTCACAAGAACTCGACACAACTTTTACACAATGAAGGTAAAATTGAATGCGTAAGTCTAATGGATTGTTACGCAGATAATAATTTATTAAAAAAAGACGTTATTGTAGTTACAAAGGGAATAAATATCAGGACGACAATCAGAGCGGGAAAAAAGGAAAAATGAAGTCTGAAACTCAATTAGGACCCTGTATACGAGTACTACCTACCTTATTAAGTCATTAGGTTGACGATAATTTTGTGTCCGCAGGCAATTCTTCATACACAGTACTGAAATTACGACGAAAACCGATTTGAAAATCCTGGGCTCCATTATTAAACAACAAATTACTAGGAAATCATCAATTGTAATTGAAACCAGAATTAGTAGTTATTTTACCTGCACGATCAAATGACGTGGATCCAAAGGAGCGCGCATTAAAATTCTAAAACGGCGCACAAAAGAGAATACTGTACGAAGCTCCGAATTGTTATCCTTAGGGTTTAATTATGCCTTTGTGGTGGAAAAAAGAATGTTTCATAGTCTCTTGGGAAATACTGAAAGTAGAGCTTATGACTAGTACTCGAGGTAACGGTATATACAGAAGTTTGTCAACTGGCGGTTGGCCGGCGACGACGCTCCTTTAGAACCACTCGCATTCCGCAGGCAGCTAGGACATTCTCTTAAACGAAAAATTTGTAAAAATGTTTCATTAATTTAATTTATTTTTAAATATTATATAATACGTTTTAGTTAACAGTAATAAACGTTTTATTTCTTAAGTATTTTTCACACATACCGTCGTCGTCATATTTATTTTTAACCTGAAATCATTTAACACATTTAAAATCCTATTTAAACGGCGTTTATTATAAACCGAGGATATATTAATTATATATATGTTTAAAATATTATAATTTATAAGATTATACAATTTCGAAAACTGACGAAGTAATGCATAAAAACGTAGAACAATATAATACAATTTACATTATAAGTCTCTTAAAATGGCCACCAGAAAGTACGTAGGCACGTAAAATAAAATAAAACTTCATAGAATTTTAAAGTAAGTCTAAATTTTCTCGAACGCTATCATAAAGAAGAGAATACCGTCCGAAAAAGTTCAGCAAGGAAAACAAAAGCGAGTGGAAAGTGTGCTGTAATATGTGTCCAACCGGCCGCCATAAAGTCCGGCCTGTGATTCCTTCTTGATATTTTATTTAGAAGATTAAGACTCCTTCTGAAGGTCGTTAGGTTCCCTCCATTATGTCATTTTATGATCCCATTCCAAACGGCGAGAGAATGTTGACGCATCTTTGTACATTTTTCCCAAATTAAGAGTTAAAGTTTAGCTTGTAAATTGGCGTGATGTGCGAGCGCGGTAGCTACGTAGGGGAGTGGTAACTTGCAGGTTTATGTGCCGAAACTCCATTCGGTAGTTGTTTCGGAATACTCAATCCTGTAGATTAAGTACCAACGTTTTTAATTCGGATAACAATGGCGTGTAAATTGTTTTAGGTGAGCGCTTTTTATTCACGAAGAAAAGATGAAAGTGTATGCTTTTAGGGTGAGTTTTTATTGTTTCTTTGTGTCACAGTTTACCTTCAAAAAGGTTTGACCAATTCAGATACACTTCTTTTTAGAAACGTAGAAGGGTGTGGATGTCTTAAAACCAAATAATGCGGCTGCCGAGGCTTTCGGTACCTTTCAACTACTTTATTGTACAGCTTAAAGAACTTAACTGAGCAAACTGATAGTTTTATTTATAATATTTTGATACTAAGAAAGAAGAAGAAGAAAGAAATACATAAGGCAACAAAGTACCGGGCTAAGGTCACGAACTAAATAAGTAAGTTTTGTTGAGATAACATAAAATTAAATTTCCACAAGTGTCTCTAATCTGAAATATCAAGTATCCGAATAATAAAAATAATAAGAAAAACATCACATATATTGCGCTGAGTGCAAAGCAAGTGGCTAAATCACTTGTATTTTTTAATCAGAGACGAAATAAATCACAAAAACCCAGGCCAGACATGGAAGACAATTGTTTTCCAAATTGAACTTTTTGGGGATCGAACCCTCAGAGTCGACACCTTAAAAACCGGTATACACGTCACTCGACCGCGGAGGTAGACAAAATAAATTTAAACATTTTCATGGACTATAACTTACTGGACACACACGAACTAATTCTCTGAAAGTATAAAAATGTGAAATCCAGAGCAAGTGAGTGCATCTTTACGTCTATTGCACCTTAACCTAATCCACTTACGGGTGCATACAAGTAGTATTATTTAAATTTTAACACAGCGAGCATGTTTTATGTGATATATGGCGCCCTCTGGTGGCCCGTGACAAATAACCGCGGCACGTGGCCAGTCGTGGCTTTATAAGACGAGTGGTAAAAGTGACGAGCGGTTGACGACGTCTTAAGAACGAAGCTTCTAAGTTCGGATAAAAATTAAAATGTATGACAATCTCCTTGGTTATGTGGCTTATACACTGGTTTTCAAGGCGTCGCTAGACCTAAGGTCCCGAGTTCGACTTTTCTAAATTTTATCAGTCGTACCTTCGTGGTTTCTAACTTTGTAACACAAAGTACTTTAGCTACTTACTTTGGGTCCAGAAAAATTTATTTTAGTTTATTTAAGTTTGTTAGAGGCTGTACCTCTCTATATTTTTTCACAAATTTGAAATCATGTATACAAAAAAAAAGCTTCAAATTTAAACCATTTTTTTATCAAAACCAGCATCTCTATATACGCGAGAAACCTTCCCCTTGGACCACAGAACCAATGCACTTACTTCGGCTCGTATAAAGACAGTAAGTAAAATCCCTTTTACGTGAACAAAATTCGCTTTGATTTTCAATATTATCAAGAGATTACTGCTTGATGTCTCGACGCCGTCTCTTAATGCTGGCGAGCGGAGCCGGTGCGAGGGGCCGGCGATAGGCTTATCTCCGAGACCTGAGTCTACTACTTTACAATGATATTATGGAATCGAGTAGTGTTATGCTGAAGTAGTTTATGAAAGTTAGTTCTCATTTCGAAAACTTGAGCGTATGTTTTTGATTATTTCTAAAATTTAATTATGTTTATTATAAAGACACACCTTATGATATTTAGTTCGCTTTATGAAAATTGATGGTTTTAAATCAAGTCGACTGATCAAATGAAACAAAAAAATTTTTTTAGGCTGAATGCGACCTGAATGCCATGTTAGATATCGTTTTCATTGCCATGCAACTTATAATTTAAATGATCTGGAACTCAGTGAATAACATCGGAAGTGAGCGTCTTGTATTCGGTCTTTTCTGCCTCTCTGCACTGTTTTCTCTGACAATTATTTTAAGTCAATGTTTGTACTACTTCCATTCATTCCTAACAGTCATTTGTTTCTTTCTAATATCATCTTTCACACAATCCATTAAAGTGTATAAAACTTTGGGTACAACAAAACAATTATACGCTTCTGTCGAACCAAAACATGAGCGGGTGTTAATCGAGTAGAAATAACGATTGTGAGCAAAGTATGTCAAAGCGCATGATTAACGAAAAAACTGCACCCCTCACTAACATATATTGTGTAATAACAATGAAATTAGACGTGCAACGCCCTGCCATTTTGTGTGGTTGCTCGGAATCGTAGGAGCTGGGATGGTTTTTCTCAATTATTTTAGAAGTCAAGTTTTACTTTTGCCTTCGTAAAAAGGAACATTATGTATTAGTTTTTAAATGATAATTATATAAAAAATAAAAATTGTGCTGGTACCCTTTGGTGAGATATTTAAATACTTTTGGATGAATAATATTATCCAATTCGTTTTTCTATCGGAATAATCTTTATAGGTACTGTAACTTAAACATTTTACCCATTTGGAATGAAAAATTATTTTTACTTTTACTTTATTTTAATTAATTGTTACATAATTCTACTTTATTTATTTATCTCTAATTTTTCTTTGGTATATTTATTAGTAAGTAGATAATATCATGCTCAGCCGTGGCTGCTTTAGTTTATCCTTACTAGAAATAGTACAAAACTTCTTATCCACATCATACAATCTAAGGAACCAACAAATGGCCATACAGACCGAACAACTATTCGCACATCACCCATCAAATTTGCCAAAACAGTTGCCAATCGATATTCGCACCTATTCTCATATCACTAAGGTCCATGAGAATTTCCAGTGACAGTTGAACGGTAGGGTTGGATGGAAGTAATTCTAAGGGTGTATAATCGATTATGTTATATTACATCTCGTTACGTTAGGGTACGGAGGTCGCGATTATTTGTATTTGATCGTGTTAATTTTATGCTCCCGAATCTATCCGATCAAATTATTATCTAATTCTTTTGAGTTTGATAAATGTATGCTAATTGAATTGCACTTGATTTAAGCCAATCTTAAAGTAATTGATAAAGTTCTGTTTGATCTCTTATCGGGTAGAATATATATCACGTATTTCAATATTATGTGATAGTTGTATTTAATTTGAAATACTATTTACATTATTTTAATTATTTTGTAGTGCTAAATGAGACCAGTTTGACTGCAAAAAAATATGGATAAATTGATTCAGATACAAAATCGAAATGCAAAAAAAAACATTTAAGGTCATAACGCTACTTGTACTAGATTACCAAATAAAAGTCTCGAACACAAGATTATTGTCAAATCCAGTCATCATTCGAGCTTATTTCAAGTAAGACTTGAAACAATATTGACATCGGTCAATGGGATTGTAACATACTGTTACGTAACATGTTCTGTCAAAATGTTGTGGATAGCCAGTAAAGTAACTGCATTGTAACAAGTTACTGTCTGGTAACAGGATTTGCGTATGACAGGGGGGGACAGGGATGAGATCCATACTTTTTTTGTCAAGTTTATTCTTTTTTATAAAAATTTCAATCCGTCCGTGGTTTTTAACGTGTTTAAAACCCTTAATAATTTGTAAGTCTAATGTCATTCTATTTTAAGCACAATCACCTACATTCAATATCTAACTAATAAAGAAAACACTCAAGGTATTGTGGACCCTCGCGATCCCTGGCCAAACAATAAAATCACTTGGGACCGGAGCAGCTCGCGCCGAACCGACTGAGACCACACCAGATCAAAGGCACCATAAAACTACGCTAAGTACATTATTATACCCGTGAAATGCCTACATCTGTTGTTTTTTTGCTATTAGACACAAATAAGCATTGATCTACCGGTCACCCCTATTTAAACAAATCTCCCCTAATCCGAACTAAAAGCAGCCTTATCTTCTTAAGCTAAAGTCCTTATTTCTTTGAAGTGCTGGCTGATAATTTTTCAACGGATTTTGTTCTCTACATGAAAGTATTAAGGGTAGTTGTTGCCCCACGTTGGGCTGCAATAGGTCAAGCCGCCGCGATCCAATTTCACTTGTGCCCCTGATCTGATTACTCTGTGTGCGAATGTGTGACGTTTCGCTTTCGCCTCCTGGCGAGCGGCGGATTTGTTTAAACTGATTGAAGATCACCGCTAATACTATTATACAAACTAAAGCAGCTTTAAATTAATTTAAGAAAAAAAATCTATTAACTGGTATGGGTTGTTGTGGTATAAATTATTATCTATACATCAAGCTTTACCTAATTGGATAAAGATTTTCAGTAACGCTATTCGAGTATCCATGTTTGAAGGCATCCCTTCTTTTCGTTTCGTCTCTTTGTCATTTCAAAAGTAAAACTGTCCTCGAACTCTTTGCCGAAGTGAACTTCATGAAACTATCCGGAAGTTTTGTAGGATCTGCAATCAAATAATTAATATTTTTCAGCCTTTCTTCAAACTTGTTCTAAAAATCCTGCGACACAACTTTCAGGATAAAGTAATAAAAAGATTTTAATACTGTCCAGTGTCTATAATTACTTTTTATTTTCAATTATGAAAAAAGCGTCTCATTAAAAAAAATCGGCTAATGCTTCAATCAAGTACCAATGAAGCATCCCTTAGATTGGTTAGGAACGTTCAATACCTGATTAAATAAATACTCTACAAAAAATAGACACAAATTCCATTTATTTCCATCCATTACATCTCTTACTTCAATATTACCTTACCTCATCGTCTCTTTTAAAATTCTTTTCTTTATTTTATCAAAATGTAAATCAATACAGTATCTTAAGTAGGTAACAGTGGAAAAGATATACTCACCTTCTTAAATTGGTATTAAGACGTTTACGTCAACGTCGTGAAATCTCGGAGTCTCCTCGCGAGGCGTGAAAAAACACGAGAATCACATTATGTGCACATGCGCTATTATGTATTTATAAACCGAGGAATTTACTTTATCCGTCATTTTAAGCCCATGGTGGGCTTTTAAAATAGTACACGCAATGTGTTCAGTAAAAACGCTTAAAAAAATAAAGTTAACGAGAGAAGAAATACTCAAACGAATACTCTCAGTTTAAAGTGGCGAATTGATTCTTAATTTAGCATGAATTGAAAAGTAAAAGCAACAGAAACCATCGGGTTTTTACTTAAAAGAAAAAGCTGGTTATTCATGCTGAAAAATAAATTAGCGCTACACATCATTACTACATTCTAGATCAAAATAAATGTATACTTACCTACTCAATTACTACCACAGGGAATTCATTGAGTTCTGTATTCAAAAATCGCATATTAAATCTCCTTCTGAGTGAAAAGACTGGCTAATTCATCGTATTGTTTACATTAATTTTCTAACGATTCAAAATCTGTTTAATGGATGCATATGTTCAGAAATGTATACCAAAGTTTGCAAACTTATAAATGTACTCAAGAAACACAACTGAACGCTTTTTGCTATTGTGATAAAGTTGAAAATTGTGTGGCATTTGTTTTTATGAGTGTAGAATTTTCTAGTTTGCATCCCCCATCATATTTCGTCGTATTATTATGAGTATTACTTTTTTTGTGTTTTCGATATGAGAGGGCCCGTCGTTGAAGTACCGAGTTATTGTTTAGTGCGATATTTATGATGAGCTTCGTTGATTTTCATGGCATTGTGCTAGACTGCCTCTGATTTGGACACCGTGGGGTTGACGTAACATTTTAAAACTTGTTTGCTTTTATTATCCGCGTTGGATGATGAATAATACTAAAATGTGTACGTATGAGCACAATAGAAAGTGTCTGGTACTAAACGAAAAATTTATCTATTTTAAATCAAGCAGATCAAAAATGAGATATATATTGTCTGTGACATTTGCAAGTGCAGATAATGTCTTTTCATGCAAAGTTTGCAAGCACATGTAACTGGTTTAGTATTTTACAAAGTGACTTTCTTGTTTTCTGATTAGTTAATCTAGTCTGATTATTTAAATGGCTTGATGCCGGCGAGACCTTGACGTGACGAGAAAGGTTTGTCAAAAACTACATATGTTATGTTCTTCATTCACTAGGTACGGTTTAAGTCAACACAAAATTCAGAATTGCTTAGGGAGGCGAAGATTTACCTTACCGATATAATAACAATCAAATATAATGTTTGTACTTCAGATTGCAGTGCCTTTCAACCCCGCCCTAAATAGGAATCCCCATTCAGATTCTCGTATTAGAATGTGAATGTTACTTGAAGGTTGTTTTCAATAATATTGTAATGGGTTCTGATGGCTTACCTGTTTTATGATCCGATTTGGATAATCTTGTCTTTTAAGATACAAATTTTTGTTACTTTTGTTATAGTATATTAGTATATAAGTTACATTAAGCCATATTTGTACGCCGAAAAGGCAAAACATGACCGGACTTTAATACATAATGTAACACCTTGCATGCCCTGTGTATGTTAACTCGTGTTTTGAACAAATAAATGCTCTTGTATCTATAATGTCAGTATCAGTGTTGAGATATAGACTCATAGCCATTGCCACTTATTTAAGTCAAATCTATTTTAATGACAACAATAGGTGATACAATAAAATCTTTACTTAGGATAAATCTTTATTTAACTTTGTCTGTTCGGATTAATTATTCAAATACGATCAGATAAAATGAACAAAACCTGTTTTCTCAGGTAACTCATTTCGAAGAAATAATTTTGTAATAATTACAAACATGGACTATCGCAAAACGTTGTATACCTTACGTTTAATCGCGGTTCAAAAGAAAACGCATCGTTCCGAAATAGCGCGTTCGCAAATACGTTTGACATCCATCAAGGTTTTCCCTCCAAAGCTCGCAAGATGGCGTCGACTGAGATGAATAGCGTTCATTACACGGACTCGAGTTTGTATTAAAACAATCGTGCGGTTAACTAACGCATTATAGTTGGTAACGATGCAATTTCACTTAATATAGACTCTGGCGGGAACAAAATTAAGCAGGAAGCGGCGGTAATGAGAGTGTGGGAGCTGAGCGTTTCCTAGAACAAAGCTGATTACAACCTAAACTAAGTATGGGATTATTCTTAACAACTTTTAAAAGTAATTCTGCTTGTTACGTTATCTTTAACGAAAAAAAACAATAGTGTTAGGAAAGCAAAGCAATATTAATTAAGGTTATCATACGGTATCATACGTTCTTGTAATCGTTTTCATTTACATACGAATACATTTGCATCTACATATAAAGCCATTAAATAGTTTTTAGTAAAATGTAGAACCCATTGGGCCCACAAGAAATATTAATTTGCTTACAAAATCACATATGTTTGTATGAAACCTTCACTGAACATAAACATTCACTACCTAGTCACAATTTGTCGATGATTTTATTTGATTTTTATAATGTGAAAATTGTAGCTGTTACATAAAATGAAATCGGCCTACATTGATCCTCTGACCATATCCACTAACTTCCGCATTCGGTCCTATCCAGCAACATTTTTCAGGTCATAGGCATTTCGAATTGAAGGTGCTTTCTAAGCCACGTTTCTAGATTTGTAGTCTGCGCTCAAGAATGGATTTCCTCCACTTTACAAACATTTTATCAGTCCTCTGCCATTTTAGTGTAGTAATCATGTAAACTAAGACAGTCCTTCCGATTATTTAACCAAGTTTTTGCAAAAATAGACGCACAGACTATGATTAGTAGTGTTACAATTTTTCTATTTTTGTATAGCATCAACGCATAAGATATTATTTGTTGAAATAATCTTTAATCTCTGTTCTTTCCTGTAACAACAATGAATTAGAACCTTAAGAAGCAATATTTTACAAAAAGAAAACTTAAAGTATATTTGAGATACATTTTCACCTTTAATTATAAGCAAGGTGCACAACACACCATTAAAAATCACTTTGAAACAATTCAAAGCCGTATGGCATTACCTTTACAGGAAAGTAGCGGACTTATTTATATTTTTGCATTTCTCGCCCTCATTCCGAGCGGAGGCGTATGATCGCGCTTGGGTTTCTTCGCTTTCAAATTAAATAAATAATGCATACAATTTGTGAGCAATAAAGTTTGCAAAGTGTAGGTGTGTTGCCGTAGTGCGCTGAATTTCGCGCGCCGCCCCGCTGGGAACAATAACGGTTGGTGGCGGCGGTAAGACTGCGCTGCTTCTTTTTCCACCAATTTACAGGCGTTTTTACTCTGAAATTAGACGAATGTAAAATGAAAAGAGAGAACAAACCTAATTATATTTTGCCATCACTTGCTAACGGTGAAAGAATCGTGAAGCAACCGCTAACCTGCAAGTGAGGAACCACGATTATGTGCTTGTTCCTGTTCCGTTTGAGATGATGTTCTTTTCCTAGCAGTGGGAGAAAAAGAAGTCAATACTATACTTTTCATAGTAAAAATAAAAATAAATCTTTATTTGCAGAACATAGGTGTTAACAATACAGATGGTAAAAAGTATAATATAATAATAGGAAACTATACTCTACCTATTAGGCATGCAAAAATTGATGTTTTATAGTCAGTGCTAACATAGTCTTAACATTTTAAAGAATATATAATACTTACTTAACATTATAAATGAGAGAAAAATAGCTTTTCTACGAAGAGTTCTACGTGTCTTACTAATTTTTAAGAAACGATGCTTTAGAAACTTACCTCGTAAAAATGTAGGTATTCGATCAAAATCCAAACTCCTTTCGAAACTGATCAACACCAATGAAAACGTTATTTAAAGTATATATTTTAGATCTAATAAACACGTGCAACAGTATTGTGGGTACAGCAATGATTAAAACTTTCTTCTATGTAACGTCTTTCAGCTTAGGTCCTATTTATTCAATTGTGTACATGAAATAATTATCCATTGCTAATAAGGATAGCATATTTATGACTCTTAAAAACCGCGATACAGTCAGTCTAGACAAAGAATCGTTTTTTTCTAACTCAAGAAACTTGAATGGCAGCAGAAATGTAAAGCGAGCGTCATATTAAGACCCCGACATCCGTACCTAAAGGTGTATTCACATCGGCGTACACTGAAGCATTGTCATACTTCCGAGCACGAACCCAAGTTTGAATAGCAGCGGTTCACTCCTATGTGGCTACTTCCTTTGTACTCCCGTTTACAGAACATAAATAGTAAATACGCGTGCTTGTAAACAAGCTTATAGGAAAGTTTTATTACACTTAGGGTCAAAGTGTGGACGATATTTTAGTTACTAAAGAACAAGCGAGTCCGGTATTGCATGTTTTGCGTATAGTATATTTTTTTTGTGTATCGGAGTAAATCTGTAAAGTCAGCCTCGGAGAAATTGGGGCAAGAGAATTGTGTGTTTACATCCCTATTTAGTTGGGTTTACGGTTGCGAATTACCGCAGGGATTTTGTTACTTTTATCAAAATACAATCATAGAGTACTGTGTGCCTGGAGTTTAGAACGTATTTGTTCATCTCAGATGAAGATTAGAGACAACTTTTCATGGTACCTAAGGTTTTGAATACAACGTTATATTATTTTCATCGCCAACATGTCATCGTTTGTGGTCACAGATTAGTATCAAAGTTGTAAGGTTGTTCTTGATGGATTAGATGGTTAAGACCCTCAAGTCGAACCAAGATATTCATAAAGGGCATCACAAACTAAATAATTAACGATAAAAAATGTTGCTCGCTTAAACTAAATTATTTTATTTGCGTAAAAATAAATAAAACCCGCGTGTAACAAGATAAGACACTGATTGTACTGAACAAATGAGGTATAAAATGACCCACCTGCTTGGTTGAGATATAACGCATTTAAATATTGTTTAAATGTAATTTCATGCAACATCACGCACTATGCGCGTTAACACTATAATAATACAAAATAGTCCAACTTACTAAGTTATCTCCCGTAATGCTGCAGTTACGTCGTGCAACCCAGACAGTTGGTTATATGCACTTTAGACACAATTCTAAGAAAACACATAATTAAGAGTTTAGAATATTCATGTAATGGATAATTTAGGTACGTAAATCTTTCTTATTTTTTTTATATTTCCTCTGCTTTTCATTACGTTCCTGGCCAGTTATAATCTCAACAAGCCGGGCGAGTAGAATTAAAAATTACAAAAACGAGTATGTATACTCAATATTATCTATTTAATTTAGTTTTAGAAGAAAAAAGCATTAATTTAATAATTTAGAGAATGAAACTTCTAAATTTTGACAACGTCATTTTGGATTATTTTAAAAGCTCGATTAATACTCTTTAGATAATATATTTTTTTTCCAAGACACATCAACAAGTATCGAATCAGACTGCATAATTATGCTGGCTGGTTCATGATCATCAATTGGATTATTTAAAAAAAGAACATATTATTATACACTACGTTTTTGTTTTTATTAGGAAGAATGGCGTTTTCTTTTATTAACTTCGTATACAATCGAAATAAATTATTGGACATGTGTAATTAAATATTCAGTGTACAATAGTATTGTGAATTAAATTAATTAGGTACAGAATGAAGCTAGTAAGTAAGTGGTATGTAAAGCTTAACTTTTATCAGATGAAGAAATTAGGTTATTGCAATGATATTCTAATAAACAGATATGTTATAAGCGTGCAATCGTGAAGACTCGAAAAGATCCTAATTGGGACCAATTGCCTTTCAACAACAACACTATTTGTCTATTTTTTTCTTATGGGTTCTATCGCGCTCTCTTTTGTATAATTTTGACTTATAGTGACATGTATGTCAGCTGCCGCTGCTGCGCGGAATACTTTTTTCGATTGTTTTGTATGTGTATAACATATCTGTTTATTAGAATATCATTGGGTTATTGTAAATTTTATTCAATCTGTTAATTTTGAAAACACAAACTAGTATTACTGGTTAAAATTAAACTATAGGAGTAGAAAAGCTTTTTATAACCACTTTAATACAATTAAAAACAAAAACATTTTACGTGTTTATGAAACAGAGGATATTTTCATACGTACACAATATATCTAGTATCTAGTATTGGCTACACACTTACTGACTTAAATTTTGTTTCGTGGAAGTAATTTCAATGTACATTCGGTACATTACAGTTACTCACACTAAATCACTCGAATTAGTTTGTTAGTAACGGTTATGTTTTAATGAATACACAGCTCACTCTTTTGGTGCTTTGTCATGTGTTATAAACAAAATATTATTTTTTTACCTTTTTTTTAAAAGAGTAACCTATGGAGTTTCTTATACTACTACTTTATCTACTTTTCTATGGAATGACACTTTGGAACCGAGCAGAATAGCTAGAATCAGTAGTATTTAACGTAACGTTTCTTAAGCGCTTTTTTTTTGGTTTACAAGAAATAAAAATATTTTGATTTTGAATATTTTTTTGTAGATTATGTCCTGAAGAATGAAACTCTAAGAAGCGTAACGGTGGTACTCTGGCGTAACTCTCTTAATGAGGTTTTTACAGTTTTCGACGGGAAAACCATCTCTTGAACTACTTGAGGATCATCCAATCGCCAGCCCTTGTCATCCACCAGGTGCTGAAGGCCCTTTTTTATGTGCGGCGACACTTCATTGCTATTGCTGTTGGATACTTTCAAGACCATCGTAAATTTTGGTGAGTCATGATTACTTATTTAATTATCAAGTGGTATATAAATAAACTACGCAAGCGAGAGCAATCGTGGTGATCAATGCTCGTACCTTCTCTATATGGGAAGTGGCCTTTGCCCAGTAGTGGGACGTATATAGGCTGGAATTATTATTATTATTATATAAATAAACTGAATGCAGGTGATAAGAATTAGAAATTAAAAAAAGAATAATGACTTACTAAACAACTGTTTCCGCAATAGGGTTTTTAATAACTGTATGGGGGGAATATTTTCAATCAAATCCCATACAAGTCTAACAACTACACTAAGTACATGTGGAACATACAATTATTTGTCCCAAACGGGGATCGAACCCGCAGCACGTGGCTATAGTCGACTGGCGTGGTGACATCAACTCCGCGGAGTCTGTTTGGCATGAGATGAATCATGCATGCGACCATCAAATATTGAAGTCTGCACCAGATTTATCCTGTTACAGTTGTTTATGTGCCACTATATTTCACGATAGTAGTATTATAGGCCTTCAGTTTCATTTAGTAAACATGTAGGTAAGTTTTAGCAGGTTTATTGAATCTCAATAGGCACCTAACATGAAAGAAATGCTTGTTAATTTGAAATTTCTTATGTTACCTGTTGATAAAGTTAATTTAAAGATTTAAGCTTATAAGAGATTAAAAAAAAACACTTTTATAATATTCTACAAAAATTACCGGAAGCTGTTTTAATTTATTTAAATTCTCATATAACTGGCAAAGGGCGAATAAAGTAAAGGGCCGAAATATTTTTGCGTGGTTTTCACGGACGGATTCGCGGGCGAAGTGCTAGTACAAAATATACATAAGTTACTAGATGTTCTGCGTTTTGCGAAACCAGACCACGTTCTTCTAAGGGTGAGCAGATGACAAAATGTCGTATAAAATACAACGGGTACGAGTATGTTTTGCATGTTTCATAAACCAACAGAGACATGTGTTTAGTGATCTTACGGTTTTCGGCTTTACAATTGCGCATTGGTATTTTTTTTGTTACGTCCAAGTACCTACCTCCATACTACCCCTACTAGTACTTGCATCATTCAAAGGTATTTCTCTTCACTGTCCAAAAACAGGTGTAATGTTCAAAGTTTGGTTAGGAGCTGAACATGTTAAATTATTGAGCAAAAATACTTTTAGTCGAACTGTATTTGTTGTACTTGCTTATCACGGCAAAATATGTCATTTCTCAATCCAAGCTTAGTCCGTAAAAAATCGTGTTCTGTAATTACAGTTTAGTATTTAGTGTCCTAGGAGCACATTAATTTTCATGATTCTTGTAAATCGTCAACGACATAAAAAAGCTAATGGAAATGTTCTATAATTCGTTGAGACTACTGATAAGACATACTGCACTCCACAAAAGTAACAGTATTGAAACCTCTTCTATTTGCATACAAATAGAAGAGGCCACGAAATATGTAAAATATTATTCAACAGTTAATTTAAGCTACTAACCAGTTTTCCTTTAAAAATTAAAACAAGTTACGTTAAAATAACCCTTTCTCAACCAGATAAGTTCATAATAAATTCATTGAGAATGACCGACCCGGCGAAATTACATATGACAAACCCACAAAATGAACAATGAAAATAATGTTACGTCTATTAATTCCCCAAACATCCTATTAACAAGGGCGGGATTCGTATTAAAATGATAAATGGTTCTAATCACCATTTCTCTTCGGCCAGCCACGGCTGTGCTCGCGCGCCCTTCTGTACTCACCAGCCGGCAGCACTGCCAAAGGGAAAAGTAAAGTCGTCGAGGTGTCAATGTAAAGTGGTCGTTCTGCCCCAAGTTTGGCACATAGTGAGTTAACTTTTACAAATTGCTACAGCAATAGAGTATGTTGGGCAGCCTGGAGAGGAGATGGATTGATATAATGATCTGTTTTCTTTTAAATTATTATGTTCATTTAAAGACAGATGGGAGGTGGCGTTAAGTGGCAGGTAATGGAGTGGCGTCACATAAATTGAGTGGATGCCGGTATTTCTTTGTTACAGTTGGTGTTGCGTACGATGCGAACGTTTGCGCTGTATTAATTTATCTGTAAAGGTATCATTTGATAGCTACGATTTATTTGATAAAAGTCTTTTGACATTTTTCGGCTGCAACCGTTTATAAACATTATTCAATCATTGGACCTAAACTTAGCATTTTTGCAAAGTTATGTTTTAATTGCACCTTATGCAGTTTAACAATTTAGTACTTACATAATTAGTAGATACCTATGTATACTGCGCTTCGTAACCAATCACCTATTGTCAACCATGCAGATTTTAATAGTTATTAGCATGTAACTTATAAACTATGGTAATTTCAGTTGTGATAATCTCTCATGATGTTACAGTTTACATTATCTAAACAAACAAAGGCGATTAAACAACATCACAGCATCGAGGAACATAACTCGCGGGTTATTATTATGAAAATTAAAATTAAATTATGCTTTTTCGTGAAAAGCCCTTTGGTTTTGGCGTAATTATAAGGGGTTGAATATCTGGTGATTAACATGCCACCTAATTCGATAGCTTATGTAATATTTACAAGCATCTCCCGACTAAACTTGGTTTTGTTACGTTTTTGATTGCAGTTCAGTCGCCTTCATAATTGCCTCTGGGATAGGGTAGCGGAGTCGCGGATACAGCATGTTACATTTGCGTTCTTGTAAAGGGTTTTCTATGTAACATTTTTACATTTATGTTTAGTTCCTTACCTGCATTTAATTTAAGGAAATGCAATTAGTTAACTAGTATGCAACTTTTGGTTTGGAAAATCACTCCTGATTATTTGTGTGACTAGGTAATAAAATAAAGGCTCGTTGAGATTTAATTTTAATTAATGCAATTAGGTTTTTTTTTACTTAAGCATCAGGCGAGGAGCATAATACCAATGGTCCTAACTCCTCAACATCTGCAGTGTTACTGACGAAACATTCAGCTACTTAAATGATATAAGTAACCATTTCCTAAACGACCTACTAGTTAGTACTTATGCAATACCTAATCATATCCGCCTTAATTCAGACGCATGAAAAGATAACCGGCCTGTATGTTTCGTTTTATTGTTATTGTGATTAAGAGCACAAGTACCTAAAACTGTCGCAACGTGCCAGTTACCTCAATCGTACATTAATGTTGCATGGTGGGCACGCGCCGTGAAGGTGGCAAGTTGTTCGTAGTTAACTCGCTAGAGCCGCCACGGGACTCGTTTGCTAACTTTCTTTGACCGGTACAGGTTAGCAAGAAGTATGCAGGCTGAGTAATGAGCTGCTGTGAGCATCTTAGGCTGCTGACCTCAGCTACTGGTGCTCTTAAGTTCCTTGACATATATTTTGTATAGGCTAGAAGCACTGGTGTAGCTGGTGTTGACCCTCGCTGCAGCAAAAACAGCCCGACACACTTCAGACAGTGACACTTTGATATTTATCGCTGTCACATCACAAATAACAACATGATATGTTCTCGTCTAGCATCGTTTAGGTGAATTTAACCACTTTGATAGTTAGAGCTGGTGAAGAAGTCCATACAAAATCCCCCACAGTCCTCTTTCTTTACAATAATATAGATACACTAAACAATCAAATAATTGTTTCTTCTTTCCAATTGATCACTTAAAAGTAAAGTGTCTTTCGTATTGACCAACGTCAAATACCGGTTCGACATCGATTTATAACATAAGATACATTGCAGTGAATTATAAAATTAAATTAGTGCAGCTCGACCCCACCAAGTACCATCTAATCGGCATCCTATGGTCTCTATAAAATCACATTAGGGTCCGATGTGTTCGCCCGAGGGCCCATCTGACTCGGACATGAGGCTGACTGGAAGAGACAACTTTTGTAAGTCGATTTTTGTTTATTCTGACCAAAATTTTTTTTAATAAGCAATTTAAAAGGTATTTGAATAAATCTTAGAAACCAAATCCAAAATTTTGTGGTATTTAGGTATATCATTCTCTTTTTTATTGTACTTAACTGTTTTTCTTAGGTATAAGTATGTCGGACCCTCACCGACTAAAAACACCAGTTCTCCTGCTTCTGCATAGACCAGAATTGCGGGTATGCTCGTCCATGCTCTGCCTTGATACCACATTTAGAAAATCTATGTCCGTGTAATCCACCTTCTGCTCACGTTTTCGTAGATTAAAAATGTAATTAATTTTTTATAGCTTGCTCTATTGACTTGTGCAAATGTTATTTTTAGGCTGTAAATACCTTGGGACGATATGGATTATGGGGTTTACACTGCACCGTGCTATGATTAGTTTGTTTTTGATTTTTGACATTTATGCGTAGGTTGATGCTTATGCCAATCTTGCTGTTTCATTTTTTTCTACATATTTCTTACCGATGTTAAATAAAAGAAGGAGGTTTACTAATTCGATTTTATAATATTATTTTAACTGCAATTTTATGTGACATAAGATAATTAGTAACATTTCAAAGAAGATCAAAATTCAATTACTGGTTTGTTTATGTACCTATGTAAATCTACGAGTATACTCATAAAAACTGGACTTATCCAGGATATTTAAAGACTAATATTTTATGTAGCCCTTAAGATATTATCGCGAAATTAATGGTTGATCAGCGTCATTGATCGACTGTTGTGAAAACACCCTTATAGTTTTGCCTTTTACATGATAGGGTACAAGAAATCTGTAAATTGGCATGTGTAGATAAGTTACACCTCCATGATTCGGTACTTAAATGTTAGTATATACTTAGGTAACTACTAATAAGTAAAGCCGAATGATGTAAATAACAAAACAAAAATGCACCTATACCATTGTTGGTAGGCTCGGTTGCCTACATAATGTGGACATGGTTTCTTTGCTCTCTTATCATAGTAGGTATGTAGGTTTCATTTCATGACAATATGTAAAAAAAAACAACTTACTCGTGAACTTAGTCGTCGAGTAGAACGATCGAGACCAATCATTCATATAAGTTGAGTAAATTGCTAAAAGGTGACTGGCAACGCCATCCCACGGTGCTACTTGGTACTATATGAGTTTGCTCACGTAGTTCAAAAAGGTTTGACGAAAATTAATCTCTATTCTCTTTATTAACGCCATCTTTACATTTAAAGCCTAACTAAAAAGAAATTGAAGATTTAATACAGTAGCTTAAATAAAAGTCAGTACAAGTTACTCTAGCAACTCATGTTTTCAAATACCTATTTGGTAAAATAAAATAAAGAAAATATTTTTATAGGTTTAACCACGGGGTTTAACTATTACTTGGCAAACATTTTATATTTTGTTTCTGGCAACTGGTTTCATATTATTGATTGTCTGACTGACCGATTGTTGTTGTCACAGTGTCACTCACGGGGGTGAAACTCTCATACAACGAAGAATTCGCAAAAGTGGTGCTGCCATCTATATTTCGTATTCCATAATTTGGATTTAGTATAAGTTTTCTGTGGTTTAAAGACTGTCAAGTATAAACAATCTTTTTCAAAATTATTTTAATAAAATAATTAAAATAAGATAATTACATTGATTTATATACGGTTTTCACCAAAGGACATTCAGTAGAAAGGTTTTGTGTACATAATTCTTTAATTAGTTTTGTGAAAAAATGTGTTTGTTTATGAAAATCTAAAAAGTGGTTGAACGAGAATTATTGGGTGTATAATTATTAAAAAATACGTGTTAATCGTCCCCCAGAGGGTCTATAAGTGTTCCTTTATACTAGCTATAAAGCGACTTGTGAAATAACAATACAATTTACATAATTATGACGGGCCTGTTGGTCTAGTGGTTAGGGACCCTGCCGTCTATACCGGAGGTCGTGGCTTCGATTCCCACTCAGGCCAATGTTTGTGTGATGAGCCTGATCATTTGTTCTGGTCTGGGTGTAATTTATCTGTAATATGTATGTATTTAGAAATATATAAGTACGTTTATCGGTTGTCCGATACCCATAACACAAGCTCTGCTTAGCTTTGGATCAGACAACCGTGTGTGAGAGATGTCACGGAATATTATTATTATAATTCTAGTAAATTATTGTTTTTATACGTATTGATGTTGCTTTGTTATTATCTTAGTTCATATACATGTTATGTTATGTTTGATGTTTTATAACATTGTTAGCAAACAAATAATTGTGCAGCAATTATTTTTAATCCTGGCGCCCTATATGGTTCATCATGTTGTTCCTATGTTCGGATATTGCTATATGTTAGTTAATAAAAATGTTATGTTTGATAATTTATAACATTGTTAGCAAACGAATATTTGTGCAGCAATGATTGTTATTCCTTGCGCCTTATATTATGGTTCATCATTTGTTCCTACGTACTGCTTTATGTTGGTTCATAAAAAAATATGTTTGATGATTTATAATTAAGGTTTTATAACATTTTTAGCAAACGAATAATTGTGCAATAATAATTGTTACTACTTGTATGGTTTATATTTTTCTTTCGTACTGATGTTGCTTTATGTTATTAAATTAGTTCATAAAGATGTTATATAAGATTGATTCTTAATTTATGTTTAAAACATTGTAAGCATAACTAAATTTTCCTATTATAATTAAGTTGTACATCCTAGCTTTAAGAATTGTAAAAAATAATTTAATAAACTTTACAGTATTATAATGAATTATTGGGTTTTATTTAATACACATAGAAAAGAATATACGGTAGTTTATAATAGCAACCACCAGAGGCCGCTACTGTAGCATCACTCACACAAAGATTGCGTATGTGTGTGTGCTGTGTACGTTGGTTTCGGAATAACGACACCAGAGTTCGCTCGCTTGCTAGGGCGACACGTTTAAGCCGCGAGAGGTCTCTCTTTACCCTACTTATTATATTTCTCTATGGTGTCACTCTTGTTGTTACAAAATGGAAATGACCTCAGCCACCTTTTAAAGTCATCACAACATAAATATTAGACCAAGATAAATTGCATATTTTGCCATCTGATGCGTGCTTAGTACCGAAATAATACAAGATGAACTTCCAAGTAGTTGTGCTGATTTTTGCGGCTTCATGCGCGACCTATGTCTCTGTAAGTACACCTATTATTTTGTATATCTATCCCCTATAGGCTCGATGGGGCCATAAATGTAATGAGCAACAGAATTTAATTGAATCCTAACTGCTTGCTTGTTTACGAAAAGAAAGAAAGTTCGTGACGTATCTTCATTTTCATCTATCATATTTTTATGCAAACATAAACTGACTATTGACCTCCTCGCGACTTAGTGCTTGCTCCAGTTTGTACATAATAGACTCTGATTGTACGTACCAGTAGAATACAATACAAATATATTTGCAATACAGACTTGAGACTGGTTGGTATACAATGGCTCAGCTCAATAAGTAAGTTTGTTTTTGCAACGAACTATGGCACTTTGTACTTGTGCATGACATATACAGCATAATAAACCTTGTTAATACTTGTTATATCTTTTCAATCTCATGTTATTTTTTATATACTTTTGCCTTGTTTCAGGGTCATTCTTATGAGGACAACCGGTGTAAATGCGTGTGCCCCAGTCCAGCAGCCGTGCTCAACAACACGGCGGCCGCAGATCGCAGCCCTTTCATGAAGTCTGCTAATGTCCCTCCAAACAAATGGTAGACATCTTATAATAGATTTCCAGCGAGTTTGTTTGCTAAGCGTTAAACTAAGCTATTTATATCCCCCCTGCCTAGCAATTGTGTTAGATTGTTTCCTGTTTGTGTATATGCTGGTTATGCATTCCATTTACTAGTATTTGCTGTAAATAAGAATGGAAGAACGCCCAGAGTGTTCTTCCATTCTTATTTACAGCAAATACTTGAATTTGAATTGAGCCAATTTTTGTCTGGGCTATTTAAGCTATTAAAGTATTATTGTTTCATTTTATGAGTTAAGCAATGTAGTGCTTTAAGTCAATATTTAACGAGGCTGTGCCAAATAAATGCAATCTTTAAACTATATTGCAGTTTGAAGCATATCAACCAAATTTTTAAGTTGATAACAAAACAGTTGTTTGTTGTTCTGCTATGCTCATTAGTTTTAATCTATACTAATATTGTAAATGCGAATGTTAAGAAGGAAAGATAAAAAACGGTAAACAAGTTCAATGTGTATAATCACAGTGGAGATCTATCTTTAGAATGTGATGGTATATTATACAGAATGTTGATTTAATGCGAACAATAGCGAAATTTTTTGTTGTATTTTTTATGTTAATATTTTTGACGATAAGGATGTTGTTATTCTTGTTCAGCAATTGCGAGAACGTCATTCTTCCTCGGGTGGCTGATCAGATCAAGGGTCGGGAGCAAGAGTTCTGTCCTCGCTGTGAGTGCAAGTATGAAAATAGAAATACTACCATCATCAAGGTGAGTCACATTATGCAGTTCTAGAACAATAAAGATTACACCCGACTCTAGTTACCTATTATTCATGTCATGCTTAGTTAGACGTATATCAGTAAAAGTTACTTATAATAGGTGGTGGTGATCATCGTGATCTGGGTGATCATGCTGCTGGTGGTGTACATGGGCTTCCTCATCTGCCTGGACCCGCTGATCAACAAGCGCGCCAAGGCCTCCTACCAGGAGCACACCAATGAAGACGTAAGAATCTCTACATTCTATCCTAACCACTACTCACCAGTTACTAACCTCGTATTACAACGCGCCATTAACATCTGTTTAAGGTATCTTAGACTACAACTGAACCGACAAACTGCTGCAAAATTCAAAACGGAATTGTTATAATATTAATGAGAGCAGATCATCCAAACACACCTTTATATGACAGAAGAAATCTTTTCGACGAGTTGAAGAAACTGAAGAATCTGTCAAGCCGCCATCAGCTGGTTTGGTACCTATCGTAACGACGAGTTCTTTGCGTGTTTGTTACAAACACCTCACGTGGTATGGGGTGTTAACTCTACTAATCATGAAGTTATCAAAAGAGAAAACTAGGCCTTTGCTCGCTGCAATGGAGACTATATGTTACTGTATATACTACTATGTTATCTCGAGCACTTCTCTTCAAGTCCCTTGAAGGGCGTAGGAGCGAAGTTCACTTCCCTGATAGCATGGATGTATACTTCCTTACTTGACGCTTGCTTGATGTTTCGTACGCAGTCTGTGTCGGTAGTAACAAATGTACTTTTCATGAAGCGAAAACATTTTGCCTCATATGAGTCGATGGCAACGGAATCGGTCGTGTCACTAGAATACGTGTGTATTGTGTGACGTAGGCTACTAAGAGGTAGAACTCGTTCTGTTAGTGTTGAGCTAACCGCGGCGTGTTCGGCAGGACGAGAGCAGCCTGGGCGGGCCGTCGCAGCAGCTGGGCGCGCGCGGCAACGTGCTGAACCGCGTCACGCACCAGCAGGACAAGTGGAAGCGGCAAGTGCGCGAGCAGCGCCGCAACATCTACGACCGCCACACCATGCTCAACTAGGAGCGGCGGCGCGCGACTGTCGCCCGCGCCCCTGTCGCCGACACCTAGACCCCCCCCCCCCCCCACACACCTCACCACTCAGCTTACACCACTCCCGAGTACTCCCCGCTACCCAGGTTACCTATCCCACTTGGCGAATGTTTTGTGATGGCGAAGGAAATGAAGCGTCGTTTGATCTCCTCTAACACCATATCGTAGACATTAATGACTTTAAAAACTTGGCAAAAATTATATCACATCAATATCTCCAAAAAAGCCAAGAATGTGACGAATTTAACGGTTTTGTCGTTTGAGGGTTTAATATGTAACTATCCTATTTAAGTTAAGGATTTAAACCAAAATGTATAATTTTAAATGTAAGTGATCATAACCGAAATTGTGAGAACATCGAGGCACCATTATGTTATTCCAGAATAATCGTGCTTATTACGATATTCAGTATATAGTCTGGGGCTCCGAGGGCAGATACATGTAGTTAGAGAGAGCTCTAGACCCACAGTAGGGCATGAATATATCAGACTACACAACTTGTTCTTCTGCTTAGACGCTAGCAACTGCTTCACCTACACCTCATATCTTCTACAACGAATATTCAAACTAATGTAATGTTTATTAAGATTCATATTTGTATTTACACTAGAAATAGTATCAGGCACAGTTTGAAAGCAATATTTACGATAGTTAATAGACTATACGATAGTAAGCAGGCAAGCTAAAAGACTATTTCTGTGATGTACTTGTATACCAGTTTAATGTCACCTCGCTATTAGAGGCTAATGTCAATAGTTTAAGAAAGCACCTTCTATGCTAGTATCTAATTAGAAAGGCTATAAATATGTTGTCCTGTGTATGTTAATCCATATTTAACACACCATAATGTTATTGCAATAGTTTGTACTTTGTAGGGCAACTGCATTGTAAATTATTATGAGTATAGGATTTAGTAAGCTTGTAGTGATCTACAATAGTTTACTCATCAAAATCCAGGAGACCTATAATACAAGTTTGATAGAACCTAAGAGATTTTCTCAACACTATATACAAACATGGTCAAATAGGTTGTACAAACCATGTATGCAGGATTCAAAAATCTAGTTAGAAAATTTCTTTCTTCTATGTAACTTGTAATAAATCTGTTACATTAGACAACCATACAAATAATTCAGCCATATGCTACCAAAAATGATGGAAGTCTGTCTTCGTAGCCCGTGTATAATGGAGGCTTCCGCGAGCCACTAATCTGCTATAGTTGCCAATGTTGCATCAAGTGTCTCTCTGCCATTCTCAACCAATGAGAGAGAAGCCGCTGGCCCGTGATTGGTGGAAATTGCCAGATAGAGACTACTGACCCTAGCGGAATGTTTAGTTTGCAATAGCCCTCATTACGATGTATTATAAACTGTTACTGAACTGTGAACTGCTATTATATTAAAATAAGTATTATAGCACCCACTTCAAACCGGTCAGGTTTCAAATCTCCTGTCATTCTTACTAATATCACACTCGTATATATATGTTGAGCTAAAACAGGGCTGTAAGGAGTAAAATAGGGGATGTTTATAAAGAAATTAATAGTTATATTCTATATACAATACATTATAATAATAATACAATCAGTTAACAAAATAACAGTTTGTAAAATAGCGAGAATTATAAAATATGTCTCCACTGATATTATATTAGATATTTAAGTAGGACCTATTTATAAAATGAGAGAAAGAATTGGGACTAGTGAATATGTTATAAATTGTTATATAGTATAGATGTAAAAGATTGTATTTAATGTAGAAATGAATTATATTTACCAAAGCTGTATATTAAGTTTAATTTAATAATCTTATATTTGTTGTCGTAACTTTGTGAGCAATAACATTAAATTCTTGCACCATTCAAGTGTTATATGGTAAGTAGATCACACGTTTATTATATTTTTATATAATCATTGTTAATGTCAAAAATTAAAGCATTTAAATGTAGCGATTACTGTTGTTTTTTTTACAAATCTTATAATAATAGCATAGTGGCTCATTTTCACTGGCGTACTTATTACTTTGCTCTTCTTTGTATTGTACTAGCATCGGAATATCTCTGCAATCCGAATAATTAGGGCCCAAACAACCAATGAGAATATTAACTGCATGCTCCACCCGTGCATGCTGTGGCATGCTTCACCCCGACTTTGCTTGAGATATACACATAATTTCCAGCATAATTTTACATTTATTCTCTGGTATGCACCGCGAATAGAATCATACTCTTGCGGCGCGTTCTGTCGTGACATTGCCCCCACCACAGTGCTAAAGCAATCCAAACCGCTTGATCAGTACCCCAAGATTCCTCGACACAATAGTAAAATTCTAGCTAAAATCGTGTAAGCCTTCTCCTGTCGTTTGTTTACTCAAAGGCTGACAGTGGGACAGCACCTAACAATTATTTTCCAGCATATGCGTTAGCGAGCCAAAAGACTCTAACTCCAAGTACTGTCTAATAAGAAAAAATATGACAAATTTACTCTGCTCTATGGTCGTATTGACACTGTTGACCACTGACTTAGAAACCTAAATGGACTTGCCATACCTACGAAATGAACGTGCATACCTACAAAAATTGGGCAATTAAGATGGCTGCCTTTCTTAGGGTTGTAACTGCCTGAAACGCGCTAGATATCGATATTTAACTTTGAGTGTTATTTAAGCTATTACCCAAAATTGTCATCTGCCACAAAGTAACAAAAAAAAAACTACTAAATCAAGTGGAATTATCTGAATATAACCCACCTGTTACACGGGCTAGTTTATTTGTTATTTTTATGTACCTACCCACTTTTTAAACAACAAATTATGTAAAATAAAACAATTTCTAGTGTAAAAAAGGCATTTATTCGTTTCTAAACAAAATTAACTTATTAAAATAGTTAGCTTTGTACCGAAACCTTATGTCTATGAAGGCATTATAGATTTCACAAGCAACAGCCTATGGTTGATGTTATGCTCTATGTTGTGCGGCGAGTATAATATTTTTTCGCTGTCATAATAGTCCGTCAGAAACTTGAAAATATATAAATAATAGTTTTCTGGTTTTTCCTGGTCAGTCAGATGAGGTTTTATTAAATTTTCCGTTTTCTTTATAATGTTTATGACTCCGTTGGAGGCGTATTGAAGGCCACCTCGAGTCTTCTGAGTAAAGATCACTATGGTCACTATAATTATTCAAAGTGCATGGAGCAGACATGCCATATTTTATGTCTTGGGTTTATATTTTCAGAACCAATAGCTTCCATTCATTTCTTATTTGAAATTTCGTTTGCAGGAAATCTGTGGATTAAAATATAATTTCAATGTATTTTACACACTTCATTAATTTTATCGATACTTACGGTATGCGAACATCGCACATCACTAGCCGTACTTGACAATTATTATTGTTTGTAAACAATACAAAGAAATGGAGAAAGAAATGAAATAATAACGATATGAGCCATATAAACATGACACAGGTTTCAATAATATTCAAAAAGATTATCTTATAACAATACATTCTACAACATTCGAATGAATTAGTGAAAATCAATTACTTACTTGTGCAATGTCAAGTTTGGCTGATTTTTGCTTTTCCTCGCACCACACTGTTTTATGCAACACGAGGGCATGATTATCCTACTATTGTCCAAACTCAAAACACCAAAATAACTAATTACAATACGTATTTCTCTTTAAATCCACAAAAATATTTTGAGCGAGCAACTGTTTGACAGCACAACTACCACAAACAACACAAGTACTTTTGGAACTTACAATGGCGACCGGCACGCAATGACATGAAGGTGACATTCCACAACAGTGTTGCCAAATTTGGTCCCTGTCAGACATTTAGTTCTCTCTCTTTACAAATTCATTTCTTGTTTAGTTAAAAAGAGACAAAAAGCTTTTTGACATGTGCGCGTCGATACGATGGATATTTGTATAACTATTATTCATATAGTAGAATATGCTCACTCCATGTGTATATATATCTCTATGCTGTTGACACTGGACACTGCTGCCAACCAAGTGACAGCTGTCTGACAATTGCGTTACATGGTAATGCATTTATTTACAACGATGTATTAATTGTTTTTGTAATAATATTCAACCGTGTGGATATACTATTATTCGTATTCTGTTTATCAAATTAATACAGAATGAATTTCCAACTATTTGTGCTGATCTTCGCCGGTTCTTGCGCGGTGTTAGTGTCTGTAAGTATGAATTCAAGATTTCGTACAGTTAACATATTGCATTGTATGGCTATATTTTAACGAATTTGGTGCACTGATCATAATCTTGAAGAGCAGATGATATGTTTTTCCTCGTTCAACGGGAATTAGAATTACTGCAATGGTAAAAGTGCGGGTCGCAGTGTTTTAAATATCCTAACTCGTCTAGTAGCTCTAAATTATGGCAGCAAATCGCGTCTTCTAATCGAAAACAAAAGTTTGCGTCCTGTATTATATACATGGATTCTGTATACATTTTGTTTCAGGGCCATTCTTATGAAGACAACCGGTGTAAATGCGTGTGCCCCAGTCCAGCAGCCGTGCTCAACAACACGGCGGCCGCAGATCGCAGCCCATTCATGAAGTCTGCTAATGTCCCTCCAAACAAATGGTAATCACCTAACACTAGGTTTATTTAGGTTTATTTCCTAGTGACTATGTTTTCTGTAGAAAAGTGCACACAAATATTGAATTAAGTTTAAAATATAAATCTGTTCTGCCTAGCAATCACTGTAAATTGTGTCCTGTCGGTTTATGTAATACTTGTGTTTATTCCATTTACTCTGCTTCCTGTAAATACCTACAATAAAACTGCACTATGGTGGCTCAAGCAAAAAGGTGTGTGCCATGTAGTGGGATAACATTAAATAAATCTGGTGATTTTCCTTTGCAGCAATTGTGAGAATGTGATTCTTCCTCTAGTGGGTGACCAGATCAAGGGTCGGGAACAAGAGTTCTGTCCCCGCTGTGAGTGCAAGTATGAAAATAGAAATACTACCATCATCAAGGTGAGTTACTATATCTGCATTATGATAGTATTAATATACCTTAAAGGGCAGAACGAATACCTTTCGTTTGGCAATCCAGTGCAGAGTATACATTGGTTCTAAAGAGTTATCTGCATGATATGTATATGGGTGAAACATGACTCCTGTATAATATGTTCACATGCGGTAGGTTCTTTATTTTTTGTGCAGCTTCATTCCAAGCTACTTGTAATGTATAGCAGGTGACAAGTGTGAAACATGCCTTCCAGGTAGTGGTTATCATCGTGATCTGGGTGATCATGCTGCTGGTGGTGTACATGGGCTTCCTCATCTGCCTGGACCCGCTGATCAACAAGCGCGCCAAGGCCTCCTACCAGGAGCACACCAATGAGGACGTAAGAATCTCCACATCCTAATTACTACTGACATTTGCTTGATTTTCGTAGGCAATCTTTGTCCACAGTAGCATATGTAATTATGATGAAAAAAAAACTTTTTGCCTCATATGAGTTGATTGCAAAGGAGTTGGTCGTGTCACTAGAATACGTGTCTATTGTGTGACATAGGCTACTAAGAGGTGGAACTCGTTCTGTTAGTGTTGAGCTAACCCCGGCGTGTTCGGCAGGACGAGAGCAGCCTGGGCGGGCCGTCGCAGCAGCTGGGCGCGCGCGGCAACGTGCTGAACCGCGTCACGCACCAGCAGGACAAGTGGAAGCGGCAAGTGCGCGAGCAGCGCCGCAACATCTACGACCGCCACACCATGCTCAACTAGGAGCGGCGGCGCGCGACTGTCGCCCGCGCCCCTGTCGCCGACACCTAGACCCCCCCCCCCCACACACACCTCACCACTCAGCTTACACCACTCCCAAGTACTCCCCGCTACCCAGGTTACCTATCCCACTTGGCGAATGTTTTGTGATGGCGAAGGAAATGAAGCGTTGTTTGATCTCCCCTAACACCATACCATAGACTTTAATGTCTTCTAAAACTTTGCTAAAATAATATCACATAAAAATTAGATTAAAATGTATTATAGGATTGTATGAAACATGCAGTTATATGGAGGATTATAGGACAAGATAAAATATATATTCGAATTAATGCTAACTCAGAGATTCCAATCTTAATCCATTGATTGTTCAAATCTGAAAGAGTTGTTCTAATTTCTGTGATCTTTTTGATTTTATCTTCGGGCTGAGCACATGGATAACATTCCAAAAATTGAGGATGTTCCATCAGGAAATTAACCAAAGCTTCTAAATCTTTATTCAAGATAATCTCGAATGGTTTTGGTTTGCATATAATCTCAACCACTCTTCCAATTAATACACCACTTTGAGAGGAAGCAACAAATCCGATGTTCCCTTCTCTGGAACATTCCAGAGTTCCTACAATGGATTTGTTACCCAAGTGTTATATGGAGGAGGTAGATGGGGCTCTTGGTGGCTCTGATCTAGAGCAGGTAGAAATATTGGTTAATTGTAGTGTTTTTTTGTCTAATTCAGCTGTATAGGATGTCATACTAGACATAATGTTATTCCAGGCTAGTGATAAATGTTCTAAGGAACTTTGGAAAGATTCTTGTTGAGACATTGTTGATTCTACAATAGCCTGTAGATCAGATAATGCAAATGCAATTTCTGTAATGGTGGTTTTAGTATTTTCGCTAAGGCAGCAATATATGCAACAATGGAGAGCAGAGATGATTGTTTTAGATCCTAGCAAGCACAATTCGATGAGCTCATCTAGTAGTTGAGGCATATCATCTCCACTCAATCTAACTAGGTGTTTGTCGAGTATCTTGTGTTATCTAACTGATCTCTTGCATGACAGTTATAATCTTCTCATCCAGGGGATCCTCAAGCTGTGACCAATAACTCTTAAGCTTTGCAAGTAGTTTCTTCACCTCATCATTGGGAGCTTGACACGTCGTGGGACATGAAAGGTTGTCCAACCATATGATCATTCAAGTCATCTAACATCTCCCGAGTCAATCGTATTTCATAATAATCATATTTGCTATGCCTGGAAAGGGCCGTTAAGCTGTGCCTGTTATTTCAATAAGACCTATGTAAGACCTTAACATGCAAACAAAGATTTTGAGTTTGAGTTTCAGAAAGATCTAAAGTGTTGAGATGTCCCTGTTCCATTTTTTGGCAGACTGATGAGAGGATTGTTTGAGTTCGAGGTGTATTATTTAACACAGGTGAGTTGATGTTGTAAGGTACCAAGAATTTGAAGATTAAGATGATTCTTTGCATATTTTTTTTCGATCTCGAAATCTCCGAAACTAGCTAAGAATATGATTTTGATTTCACCATTTTTATTATTTGAGGGTTTGATTATCTACCTATTCTATGTAAGTCAGTATTTGTTGTAGGGTAAGTAATCATAACTGATCTTGTGAGAAAATCGAGGCACCATCTATGTGTGATGTTAATCCAGAGTAACCGTCTATGTTAGTCGTGCTTATTAAGTGTGCTTATTTGTTCAGTATATGTATATAGTCTGAGGCTTCGTGTGCTGATACATGAAGCACATTAGATTACTACACCTAAACAGTAGTATATAAATAAATTACTTGTTCTGGTTCTCTGCTTAGACGCTAGCAACTGCTTCACCTACACCTCATATCTTCTACAACGAATATAGATTACAGCTACTATTACATTTATATGATACATATTTTGTATTTACAAACTATGTTACTTAGAAATAGTATTTTGCACTCTTTGAAAGCAATAAATAGTGTGGTGATATTATTCCATGTGCTAAACAATAGTGAGACAAGTGGTTGCTAATTCAGTTCACAAGACAAATTCTGTGATGTGTTTACGCTTGATGCCATCTTGTGTGGTAATTAATGTCAATAGTTAGTAAGCACTTACAATCATGTTAGTATAGGTAAATATTTCACAATTTTCAAATCCCTTTTTTATTTGTGGGTACTTCATAGGCACAGTGAAATGGGAAGTGGTCGTTTGGCAAAGTTAAACATCTATAAATATAATAAAAATGTAGAAAAGTGGTGTCTGTACATTGGAAATATGTATAAAAAAAGTAGCAGGGGTTGTTTTTATATCGATGCCGAACCCGAAATTGTAATCATTATTTTTTTATCTGTTTGTCGGTTTGTCTGTGTGTTTGTGCACGCTAATATCAGAAACGGCTCATTCGATTTAGATGCGGTCTTCACTAACATATTGTAGTAAGCTTCACTTAACAGTTAGTGTTTAATTTATTTCAATCGGTTCATAAATAAAAAAGTTATGTCATATAACGTTCTACACGAATAGCAATTTTTACAATTGATAAGTTTCGTCATCCACGCGAACAAAGTCGCGGGCACAGCTAGTAGGTAATATGTGTTGCGCTACATGCTTTGGGTAACGAGAGTATTAATTCAGCTTTCAGATAAAATAAATGTTATATTATACGTCTGTTGTAACCTTTATGTGATTATTTAACTAACACACATGCTTCCACTAGATTAAGAATTTATCATAATAAATTAAGAATTCGGATTAATCAAGTAAATGTGTGAATTCTTTTGTAATTATTATCGCTTTTATTTTATGTAGGAAATTATATTATCAGAACCTTTGTGGCTTGTTCTTGTAAGTTTGTGAGCAATAATATTTAATACTTGCACCATTAGGGATTTATAGTAGGAAACTATATCACACTAACTTAGAGAATGTAATAAGTATGTATATTTTTGATCTATTGTATGTTATACATATACATCATATACATATAGGTATAATAATTGACAATGTAATAATTTATTATTTCAGTATTTAAATATACCGACTATGTTTCTATGCTCACCAAACTAGGAATGAGTGGCCTGGCCTCTTCGCGTCTTTTGGGAAATGATAATTTACACTTTTCGGTACCTATATTGCAAAAAGAAGGCTGTCTTTTGCCAATATTTTTGAGCTTTATGGGTAAAATGCAACGCTTATGCAGTGTAAAAATGCTAATATGCGTTCAACAACTTCATTTAGAGCCTGGTCACTGGCCAATCATTGTCGGTCAATTTAGATTTAAATCTGTGATAGTTTTAATTCAAGATCAAACTATTTATTTACTTCACTTATCTGTTCTCCATTGGATTACTGTCACTTGTAATATATGCACTATTAAGCACATGTTTTTATATTTAGATTCATTAATAAACAAAAATCTTTCCAATCTATGGTTTTATTTTAAATACCTACCTTAGACTGGACACCATTACTTAAAAATAGTAAATTTATCACACATGCGCATGGCATCATAGCTCCTTAATGAATGGAACACATGTGATTGTGAGTTTTGTGTGTGTAAGACGACGTCAACAGTTGTTCTTACTATAATTCTTGCATTATAAAAGTTATAAACATTCCCTTATTTTTTATCATTTTTTGGATTTTCGTTGTACCTTCTCCTTTTTAGGGACCTGTCCGACTAAGGGCGAGAAGCGAGTAGAACGATGAACTACAAAACGAGTCGGCGAGCAGCGAGTATGTAGTTTTGATAGTTTTGTCGCCGGCGATAAGCGAGTGAGCGAGTGTGACGGGCGATACTCGCTCGGGTCATTCTATACTACTATAAAGGAAGGGAGTAACAACAAAATAGAACATGTCTTTAAAATCCGGATCACATGACATGTGCACGATTTAAAATGCACACAGTATCAGGCGGTTTTGCTAGTAAAAGGTGTTGTTGTTATGTCCATTTTACGGTAGTATTTTCTAAGAATAGATGTATTGTAATGATATTTTAACATAGAAAATGGTTAATAGTTTTTAGAAACTTCACGGCGAGCTTCTGTGCTAAGATGGAGTTTTGTATTTAAGGGCAAGTTATCTTGTTAATCCATAAACATCGTTAATTAAATAACCAGAATAAAACTTGAGGGCCGGACACGTGTGCCGAATGTCAGAAGGACCGTGGGCCAAAGCCTCTACACATTGGGTTCCTAATAGACGAAGGCCGCGTGGAATACCCAGGCGGAGATGGAGGGCTGAACTGGACGCATACGGGAAGGAGTGGCAAAAATTAGTAAACAATAGAGACTTGTGGAAAGAGGAAAGGGAGGCCTTTGCCCTGCAGTGGGACAGTTCAGGCTTTAAATAAAATAAAACTTTAATTTCCCAAAAGTAACACCATAAGTAAAAAAATCCCAGTCATCATCATAGTAAAATAAAATAACTTTCACGACGGTCTAAAATAATTAAATGTTTTTGTTTTACTATGTGAAGAGCCTTCCATCTTGTCCTCCCTTCCTCTACTGATAATTGTTCTAAATTCGAAACCGCACTTTTATACAGAATGACACTGGTTGGTCCTCGGCGAGTGTTTTGCTCGCCGAGCGAGTATCGCTCAGCGAGTATATTTTTATAGTTCTACTCGCCGCAAAAAGACAAATGCTGATAGAGTCGACGCCGGTAATGTGAACAGTCGGCGAGTAAGTCCTTGTATATGCATCTCCTTCACTTACACGGGATCTATATCTTGCTGTACGTTTCTTGAGCGATTTTATAGTCGATAGTTACTCGCTTCTCGCCCGTAAGTCGGAAAACTACCTTATAGGTACATAGGATTTAATAATTTTATTTGATTCTTTTTCAAAGTTAATTCTAAATGATGAGTCATCAAGTTGAAGTTCACTCTAAATGAGTTTTTTTTTAATCATTTATCTTACTTTTCAGTACATTGGTGTTGTCTTTGCACAATCCTTGTCGGTCAGCAAGAAAAAGTCAGTACACTGTTATTTAAATGATTTGCGTCTAGACCGATAGTTGTAGTCCTAGTAATTATTCAAGCGATCTGTGGCTGGAAGACTCCTTTGCGGTAAGGCGTTTCTTTACGTTACAGATGTAGTGTTTCACATTTTTCCTTGCACTAAGTTACTTATAGTAGTTATTAGACGTTATTAATTACCAAATGTCATAGTTCTAGGTTAACAAAAGATACTCTATTAATTGGGATTCGCTTGCGTGTCGAAATATGCGTTTTATGCTACTTAAAAGTCAATCCTTTTTATTAACGTTAACAATGATTTTGTCCTCAGCTTGAAAAGACTGTAGACTTGAGCATAGTTTTAATTTTGACTCATTATATCGATAGGTTTTCAGAAAAAAAGGGTCTTGACAGACTTAAGGGTTCTGTTTCCCTCTTGAGGTACAGAACCCTAAAAAACAAGTGGTGAATTAGTTATCCAGAAGCGGAAATAAAATAAACATAATTTTAGAACAAAGTACATGTAGGTTTAGCTTAACCTAGTTTGATGATTATGATTGAGTATAAGGGATGAAAATTACGACGAAATCCGTATAGAATTATTTAAGTTATGGATGATTCTGATTGAAACAATGAACATAGAAAAAAGTTAATTTATGTTTACATATTTACATAGACCCTGAAACATTATGAATATTATGCAAAAATGTAGAAAAATGTTTATAAAAATACGTGCAGTTCATGGTTGCATCCAAAATACACTTTCACATAGGATTGGACGTCAGACATACACTGGGGACATTAGAGGGATAGTTTTTCTTAATCTAAACAAACACCTTTATAGCGGTGCATCACTTATCCAGATTGGTGCCGGTATATATTTAGACCTTTATATTCTTCCAAGTTATTCAGGTGAGTCGATGACGGCAGGTTATTTTTTTATGTGTTTTCAAATTATTATATCTTAATAAATTTGTAAATATAAAACGTATGAATTTCTGAGCCATTTGCTGTATATAAAGTACCAATAACTTTTATGATATGTTTTTTAGTAACTGGTATCGAGACGCCTGCACTCGTGTCTATTAATAACCGCACACCCCTGTCTAAGTCTTTCAGGGATCAGCGATGGTTTGAGCTGTCGGTGCAGTGCTCACCGTACACTGCACCGTAGCTTGCTTCCCATCACATATTTTTAAATCAGAATCCCCGCTCTTAGCCATTACTCTCCATGCCCTGGTACATGTCCGATCCAATTGTCAGGCAAAGACACCTTAACTTGTACGTCCATACCTATGTGGTCGTAGACCGTTGTTACCGTTGTGACCGTTGTCACGACGCTCATCGTTATTTCGCATTGTGCCACATCTTTCCAGCATCACGAGCCACACTTCTTCTTCCTCGCTTACATCTGTTTCGTAGTTAGTTTCCATTTGGCCGTAGTTACGGCCCACTGTAGAGTTGTCGTCGTCAGACATATCGCTATAGTCAAAGTCAAGGCCGCGAATGCCACTTTGTCCGACCGCCTGGTTGTTCTCGATATCCTCCGGGTTTTGCGCGATGCCACTTTGTCCGACCGCCTGGTTGTTCTCGATATCCTCCGGGTTTTGCGCGATGCCCCCCGGGTTTGGTTCTATGACCCCCGGGTTTGGTTCTATGACCCCCGGGTTTGGTTCTATGACCCCCGGGTTTGGTTCTATGACCTCCGGGTTTGGTTCGATGTCCACTGGGTTGTGATCTAAGTCCTCCAGATTTGGCTCGATGTTGTCCGGGTTGTGCTCCATTTCTATCGGGTTCTCCTCCGGGTTGGGATCTATAACCTCCGGGTTTGGTTCGATGACATTCAGATTGTTCTCCATGCCCACCGGGTTTGGTTCGATAACATCCAGATTGTTCTCCATGTCCACCGGGTTCTGCTCTATGTCCTCCGAGTTTGGATCGTTGTCATCCTGGTTTTGCACGTTGTCTTCTTCCTCCGAGTATGGATCGTTGTCATCCTGGTTGTGTTTGTTGTCTTCTGAGTTTGGCTCCATATCTACAGGGTTGTGATCAATGTCTTCCGCGCTTGGATCGTTGTCATCCTGGTTGTATTTGTTGTCTTTTAAGTTTGCTTCCATGTCCAACGGGGTGTGCTCAATATCCTCGGTTCTTGGATCGATCTCGTTCTGGTTGTGCTCTATGTCCTCCGGGTTTGGCTGGAGGTGCTCCAGGTTGTGTTCTATGTCTTCCGGTTTGTGCTCTATACCCTCCGGTACGGGCTCGATGTCCTCCAGGTTAGGCTCCATGTCAGCCAGGTTGCGCTCGATGTACTCCGGGTTGGGCTCAATGTCGTCCGGATTGGGCTCGATGACCTCCGGATTTGGCTCAATTATCGATGGGTTCGGCTCGATAACCGCCGGGTTGCGCTCGATGTTCTGCGGGTGGGATACGACGACCGCCGGGTTTGGCTGCATAAACTCAGAGTTTTGCAGGATGACCTCAGGATGGTTTAGCGGGTTTGGATCGTTGATCACCGGGTTTGGCTCAATAATCACCGGGTTTCGATCAATAATCACCACGTTTGGCTCGATGACTGCCGGATTGGGCTCGATGACTGCCGGATTGGGGTCAATGACCGCTGGGATGGGCTCAATGACCCGATTGTGCCCGTTGGCCCGGTCGGAATTATCTAGCGGCAGATCCTCATCAATGGCATCCCTGTCGCGATTTACAGGCAACTCGATGTTCGCCGGGTCGGGCCCGATGACTCGATTGTGTCCGTTGGCCCAATTGTGCCCGTTGGCTCGGTCGGCGTCATCTATCGGCAGATCCCTATCAATAGCTTCTCTGTCCCGATTCTCAGGCAAGTCAATGTTAGCCGGGTCGGGTTCGATGTTTGGTGGGTTGGGCCCGACGGCGACCTCAGGGTTTGGCGCGACGACTGCTGGGTTAGGGCCGACGACCGCTGGATTGGGCCCGACGAACGCTGGATTGGGCCCAACGACCGCTGGATTGGGCCCGACTACCGCTGGATTGGGCCCGACGACCGCTGGGTTGGGCCCGACGACCGCTGGGTTGGGCCCGACGACCGCTGGGTTGGGCCCGACGACCGCTGGGTTGGGCCCGACGACCCGGTTAGCCGCGTTGGCCCGGTTGGGTCGGTTCCGGTCCATGGCCACCGGGTAGGGCATAGCACGACATGGGGCCCGATTCAACCACTTGAATAGGCGTTCATCATCTTTTGATTGCGTTGTCAGCTAAAAATAACGAAAAAATAAGTAAATATTATTAGATTAGGTGTAATGATAATTATTGCTATGGTTAGTTAAGGCATTAAATAAAATTGTGTGAGGAAAGTAAATATTTCAATGCTCGCGCATAGTACAGCTACGAAAGGCCGAACCTTGCTCGACATTGCAATTTAGGCCGTACGCTATGACGCGCGGTAATTTCGGCATAGGGTTGTCAGTAACTCAAATAGCATTAGGCTGCGTCGACATCTGATCCATCTCACAGACGTGCGCGCGCCGCTAACGGCATGCTTGTGAGCGGCTCGCGAGCAGCTCGCGCGCTGCTCGGGTAATGCTCGTTCGTCAGATGTGGACGCACCCTAACATTGATTCTCTTATAATTTTTCTTTTTTGGATTTCACTTACTTTGGGTTGCTTTTCATTCATGTTTAAATAATTAGTTTCGTTTTGTGTAACATATAAGGTAAACTTTGTGTGTTTAAAAAAAAGGAGCTTCTCTAGGGAATAAAGACAAATAAATATTAAAACTTAGTCTACTCGGTCAACTGGATTTTTGCATAAAGTTATGGTATTCTAAACAATGTTCCAAAAGGTTAAAGATCTTAACAGTTGTAAGCAAACAATCTTGCTAACGGCTATCTATCAACAATAAAGTAGGCATCAAGTGAGGATGGATCACAACGTCTCCGCAAACCTTACACCGGCAAACAAAATGCATTACACTCAAAATATCCGTGTAAGATAACTAATTGTTACTTAGGCAAAAAATCTATTACTTTTTGTAAATTTTTGTGAACACACTAACGAACCAACATAAACATAAAAAATAGAATAGAATATACTTTATTGTACATATTGTAATATAATGTCGCAGAAAGGGTTAAGATTTTGAGAAGTGCGTAAATAATTACTGTTACTGCTGAACCTACAGGCAATTTTCAAGCTACTTTTTATAACTAGGCAATATTTTTTAGACCCAAGTTACCATTAGCGAGACTTTACCAAAGATGGTATTCTTGACGTTTCACCTCACGTACCTTTTCCATGCAAATATACAGTTTACCCAAATAATTTCCGGAATACATGTCTTTATTCCCTGTATTCAAGCGATTAAAATCAAACAAGAAAGCGATAAAAAATAGAAATACACTTAAGAAATAATAGAGTAATAAAAAAAAATCTTACGCATGCCTAGCGGCTTGCCGCTCTAAGGTAGTATGGGCCTTCCAAGCGATGAAAGGCGGACAGGTAGGACTGCTGGTCTAAGCAATACCACGCTACTTAACTATACTTTGCCAGCAAACGAGGTAAACCCTTGGAACGCTTTTTCACATACACTAGTATCTAAACCAAAAAAAAAAAACAATAAAAATTAATACACCTAAGCAAATTATCTACAAACTTAAAATGTATGCACAATGACTATCGTTTCTCGAATGCACCTGCTACGGTAGCTACACAACGACGGAAGGACAGTATCTTACCGGGATGAAGCACATGAGATGCACCAACACCAGCTGGATCGTCTTGCAGCTGCGGCTCGGCTTCGTCTTCGATATGATGATTATGATGACGGCCAGCACCAACGGGAAGAAATCCTTCAATGAATACATTTGTATCTTTATCTTCCAAATCCTAGTCTTTACATGCTCTTTGGACAAGACCATGTTGACCATGTAAGTAATTTTGATGCTTTGAGTTTTCATAATAATATATAGCAACAAAACTGGTTGACCTCTTCAGCATAATTATCTTGAGAATTGTGATTTCTTACTATTCGAATTTTAACCAAACATTTAGAGCAAACCTCACTGATTTAATGTTCTACTCAAGGTAGTCACAATTAATGTAGTAGAAGTGGGACGGGTAGTTCCCAAAATGATCACTGTACCTACTATGACTGTGACCTAATAATGCGATATTTAGACGCTTACCAAACTGTAATATCTTATTGTGTCAGATCCGAATGCTGGAATTCCATCTTGCAACCCAAAATTGTCGCAGGTACTGTAAACAAATAAGTATCTTAACAAAATGACTTATGTGGAAATATTAAGATTTTTTGGCATACCTCATTTTTCTCGTTGTGTGCCCTAAACAGGATTGGCTCTGTAAACTTTCTACGATCCGATTATATGAACCTACTATGAAAGCGCTCACCTATTATGATTTTTTATTTATAACCTAGCTAGCCTGTTGCAGTGGCAGGCTCGATTAAATATTATAGACTGCCTGGCCATACATACTGTTACAATTAAAAATAAATTAAATATTACATTTGAATTTGAAATCTGTCATTTTTGGGGTTCTGTAGGAAATGGCAAAAACGGAACCCGATTCGTCTTGTCTGTTTGTCTGTATTTATTTATATTTAAATCCTACTTATGGATAAAAAATACCATGACTTTTCATTTATATACACACGTTTTAAGGACTTTACCTTTTTAACGGTTTTATTCTAATTTGAAAGAATCTCTAGTAACGAGTGTGCAATAAATTATTTTATAGTAATAGATATACCTACCAGATACGTTTAAAAAACTTTTCTACTAAAAGGTACGAACCGTTACCTATTTCTGAGAATTACGCAAATTGGAAGAGGCCTATGTCCAGCAGCGGACCGCGATAAGGCAGGTATTTTATCAAAGTTTACATCAATTCCAAATTATATTAAATTCGTCTTGTTGATTGTTGAGTTCGATAAATGTAAAATCAAATACCACTAACTAAGGACCTTCTGAACTACAGAGAAAGTAAATAGTGGATATTCAGTATCCTCTAAACTGTAAAGTAAACTCTCCCGTCCCGTCTTTGCTAGAGTGCCGAATCTATGTCCGTCATTTAGTTATGCTTAGCTAGATTCTAAATACTATAATTAGAAATGGACGTATAGAGACTTTAAAAAAGTTTAATAATAACATCATTCGATTTCGAAAAAGTTTACATTATATAGAACTAAAATTATCAAGTTACATGCAATTTAAGTTAAGGGCGGATTTCACGGGTGTTTCCGGACATAACATTCAGTTTAGGAAAAACGTTTGCCATTTCGACTCCAACGTATGAGTTTTTTTAAACTAGTTTACGGTAAACTTAGTTCCTAGAAACGCAGTTTTTTATTTAACTGGTGAAATCAACCCTAAGAAAATCTGGACACTATAATTTGACTTAATTGTTCTTTAAACCTCATCGTATTAAGTTATCAGCGAGTGGATTATAGATTTAAGTGCTGCATGCATAATATTTTTATGATCGCAATGAGATATGTTTATGGTTTCTGCGAGGAATAAACCCACAAGCCTAGCAATATAAGCTAAGCGCTTCAATTCGATATGTAAGCTTATAAAATTTCAGTGGAACTGATTAATAAGCGCTGCAAGCCTTGGTGTCGTGAGAGGCTGCCAGTATCAACACAATATCTTTCATTTGTTAATGAGTTAATAATGAATCCAATAGAATAAGAATTAAGGAATATAAAACTAACGGCTACTTTGAATAACTAAAATTAGTTAAGTTAAATATTAAAGATGAATTATTGAAATTATGTACTTCACTTGCCACTTTAGGCTGTTCACAACTCTTATGTGAATCCGCTTTTATATGTACACTAAAATAAGTATGTTACAACGCACGCAACTAATAAATGCTTCTAGCCTATGATGTGTGTCTAGTCGGTACACGGCAAAGCTATATTATGAGACAATCTAAGCTCTACCAAAAACTTCATACCACAAGAACGCTGTAATAGTTGTAGTCAAACGGCGGCGGACCTATTTCTTCCAGATCGGGAAAACAACAAGACAACATAAATCAGTGTTTGTAAGACAATTAACAATCATCTAACAAATAAGCATCTCACATGGTCCCACTGCTGGGCAAGGTCTCTCCTTTAGAAGGAACCTAAAGGCTGATTTCACAGATCTTAAGAACGCGCTCCGTTTAAATCAATCTCAGCTTTAAATGTCTCATTACATTACACTAAAATAACCAACAGGACAATTAGGTAAAATCAAATTCAACATCGACGTTAAAACTTGAAAACATAGTTAATTGAATTATTTTTTAGTGTATCTCGTGAAATCGACCCTTAGCATGTCAAGTTTCTTACATACAAAGCGGAACCACGTATCAGCTGGCTGCAGAGGGCTGTAAAATAAATGTCAGGTTTATCATTTTCTTAGATCGCTGGTCAAATGTTGAGAGTAAACTCGCAGCCCATCTGCCCCGGTATATCTGTGTCTTAAGTAGTTTCGTAGGTATGTCCACCGCTGAAAGGACTGCATATAGTAAACTAGTATAATATTGCCACCTACCATTGCCCCGCGCCGTAGATGTCTGGTACCGGAGCTGTGTCGGTCATGGTCGGTGTCAGAAGCCGCGGTGAATTGCAATCGTAGATGCACACGCCATCGTCGTAATACAACGCCTGAAACAAAAGCGTAAGTGTTACCATTATAGATCCTGAACAGGCTTGTTTGTTTTTGGTAGTGATATGTTAAGGTGAGTATAGACTACAACATTAACTTGTAACAAAACAACGAGCCGCTCTGTGATGTGTTCTAATGTATCATCCTAAACCTCGAGCACGCTCGCCTCTTTGTTACCAACTAGTAAAGTCTACGTTCGTTTCGAAGAAAGTGCCTATTTTACGTAAATATTTTTTCTTTTGTTGATCGAATTTAGTTTTAACATGAATAATTTTGTACTAAATTAGCATTGCACGATGCGGGGTAAGATCTGATAAGAATATACCTCACCGCATACCGCATTTCATAATTTAACAAAATTGAAAAGCTACTACGGCACTCTTTATCTTAGGGTGCTACTATCATCCACCCACGCTTTCATGCCATGTAGGTTACATGGCATGAACAGTAATTTATTCATGTCGTGGTGTTGAGATTGGCCAGTAAGAAGGATGATTGCTCCGGGAAAGCGAAGGGAGGAGGATTACGACGCCGTCATTCATGCACGCACCGCGCATTGCGCGTGCCTCCCCTTCTTATAATTCTCCCGGGTATATAAATAGGGCTGGCTTTCCGTATATATTACACCCGTCACTATCTCTTGCTATATGCGGATACGTAAATTATATTATATGTATACGTTCACACTTCAGCCTCAATACAAATAATATTTACAACTGAATTCGTAAAGCAAAATGCAAAATTCAAGTTAATATAATCTACGAGTATTTGCGTTCAAATATTAGTTTTTGTTCTATGGCAGCAAAAAAATATATAAATGCTAATATAAGAACGCTAGAAGATTCAATTATAATTTGTTTCTATTAATAACCCACCCTTACCCCTACACAGGTGAACTGAAAGGTCTGTTCCCCTTTAGGTGTATATTTCATCCGTCATTATCTTTTGCTACTCACGGTTACGTAATGAATAAGAACGGACCGGCAGATTTACCGGCATGAGAAAGCTGTCGAAAGTGCTAGTGGTTAGAGAATATATATGAAGCTGTTCGCATTACGCCGGATCCGGCAGAATTACCGATCTCGACATCTAAACTGAGCGTTTTGTAATTGCGAAGCGCCGCGTACAACACCTGGACCGGAGTAATGTAAACCAGTTTGCGGCGGATATGTCCGAATTCAAATGAGATGAGTACTCGACGGTCCGATTTTTCAATCCGGTGTAATTTAAACACTGTCGTCCAGGAGCCCGTTTTCGCCAAATCTGCTGGTCCGGCGTAGTGGGAACCACGGTCTAAGTCCTCACTCGATGACTGTTACTTGGTTTGTAGTTTAAGAATTGATGTATGTTCTCTTAATAGTCGAATATTATTTTTAAGCTATCTTAAGTTGCTACTTACATAGATGACTAGTTGTCAGAAATCTTACTGAAATCGGTCAAGCCATGATGAAAACCAACCGCAAAAAAAAAACAACTTATTTTCTTTCATAGGTATCAAAGCCGATCAAAGCCTTCTTTTGGCTATCGCAGTACCACAACAAAATAATTAATCAAAACGTGCTGACATCATAATGAAGTACATGTTGACATAGCATATACTTAGGGATGTATATAGGAAGCCACCCCTTCCAAAATTCGAAGATTTCCGTGTGTTGCACATGGCCCCAGACACCGCGCGCCGCAGAAATGGCCTAACCTCCGCGCCCTCCTCGCGGTGCATATAAGGGTAGTGCAGCAACATGATCGATAAATCGTGTCGGTACATAACGAGACGGCTCGAGCTTGGGCGCGAAACGCATCCGTCAATAATTGTGGGGTGGGGTGGGTGGGCTGGGTGGAGTGGGTGGACGCCGCGCATGCGGGTCGCGCCCTGTGCCGCGGTGCCACGTGTCGACGTGTATATAACGGAACTTACATAATGGGTGGGTATATAAAGCACATGGAGCATGTGCTACCCATGCTGACGGAAATAAACAGGAACAACTCTAAAGATCAGAAACACTATTTTTCTTAGTCCTTGCTTGGTGTAGTTAAGAAGTAATTAGTGAGAACATAATAGATAAGTATTGAAAAAAAAAAACTAAAAATCCTGACAAGATTAACACGTAATCCCTACGAACACAAGGAAATATTGTTGAAATTCCATTTGGAAGATTCGATATCCTGGCGAATTATGAGTTGAAGATGAAGTACATTGAGTAATGCCTATCTATGTGCAGACAGCGGCAAGGTGGCACAAGCTGCGACAAGCATGCGCGGAAACCCACGCGCGCGCCGTCCAAAAATTGTTTAACTTACTAATGGATTAAACCTATATGGCGGCAAGCTATAGTCTGTCCTAAATTGGATTATTTTCTGTAAGATTTGTTGCTATCATAACCGTTTTCCAAAAGCAGTGTCCAAACAAGTAATTCATCAATAAATTAAAAATGGCGTCGGTAGCCGCGCATGCGTCCCGCGGCTTGTGCCGCTTTTACAAATATCCGGAAATCATATTTTATATAGGAAATAATACTAATATTTTACCTAAAGTGAAGGATAACAATAGGACAGCTCAGCAAAAGAACTTATTGAGGCGTAGAGGATACAGGCTCAGCAAGTAATAAGTTTGAAAAGTATCCTCATGTACAACCTTTTCACCATGTCTTATAAATTACTCGCATTGCTTTTCACATCGCATTTGATTGGCATAATTAAGTGTAACTCAGACACAATACAAATTATATTTACAACTGAATTCGTAAGGCAAATACAACTTTAAAGTTAATGTAATTAAGTACTTGTATTCAAATACGATTTCCGTAACGGTTGCTATGCCGGAAAAACAGAAAAATGTTAAAGAAGGCTAGACGATTCACTTATGATTTGATTCTATTAATAACCCACCCATACTACGAACACGGCCTTTACCCCGAAAATCTAACCGGAAAAAAAAACAACTTGAAATCTGTTAAATAGTTTATATTACGTACCTGAGCTGTTGCAAGCATTGCAAGAATAAATACTTTGAAATCCATGATGATCTCTGCTACCGTTGACTCTCCCTCAGCAAAGAACTCCCGAAGCTGCAGACTACAGGTCGCGGAGCCGGTCGCTCGAGGAATGGGCGGGCGGGAGGCAGCGGATGCAGTTATTGATCGACGCGCACCGACGCAGTCTACCTAATTATAAAAATTGAAGGGTGGATATGTGATCTGTTCAGTCTACCTAGATGATGTCTGCGCGCGGAAGCTAGACAGCACTACCGGAGACATCGTTATCTCTCTCGCACAATTTCAACCCCTCGGAACGACCCCTAAGTAGGAGGAGCATAGGGGAGACTAAAACGTATTTTGGAAATCACGACATCTGTTGTATTTTTTGCGAGTTACTTTTTGATTTTTTAGACTAGATATGTAGCTTTTTGATGAGAGGCTTATACTTTTACGAAATTACACTATATATTTAAAACTAAAAAGGCCTCACATTAAAACAAACCAAAATTATAACTAGCCCAGCCTCTACAGCACAGCACCTACTACCAGAGACTCACACTATAGCCACTGTGCTTTTAGTGTCGTAGTGTAGTGAAACTGTCCTGCTATAAGTTAAGAGATCAATGGGAGATGATTTCCCTGATTACATTTCTTCTATACGGTCTCTATCTGAGCGAGAGCACATTTAACGTTCTGAGTGGGGGCAAAAGCGACCAGCACATCCCTCGTCTATGGCATTCCCAGTTTGCCATTTAGGAACACTATATCAGAATTGATACTCTATACTTATAAATAAAGCATAATCACATTTTATCTTTACCACAAAGGCATGTAATATATTCAAATGATTTCAACAACACTTTTATTGTCTAATATATAATTTTATTGTCTATTTAATATTAATATTACTAAAATTTTCTTGTGTTTTTTCTTTTTTACAATTCTTTCCCTACTTAGTTTCCTTAATTACTTTTAAGCATTGACTTTACTTTCTGTTGAGGACTCCATAAAATATTAATCATATGCCATTTACAAACCTAAGGTAATCCACAATGAGATAAAAGACTAATAATTTTAGATAATTGAAAATCTGTATGTACTAAAAAATAATAGCAGGAATAATACTTAATAAAATCTCATGATTTTTTTCCAGATCAGTTGCTATATTAGAACAGATAGCAAATATAAAATTGCAACAATGTTACTAGACACAGCTTTTAATTTGTATTTATAAAATATTCACTATTTAACTACCTATCAGCTACTTAATAAAAAATAAACTTATATGAAATGGCTGTTTGGGTGTGGTAGGATTCTTTGGCCCAGAAGTGGGAAACCTTCAGCTCTTAATAAATAAATACATATATATACAAAATGTATTGGAATAAGATTAAAAATCAATGCTATTAAAAAGACTTACGCAGGATACACTCCCACTAGTCTTTACTCTACATAATATTATCGATTTTTATAGAAATATCAGATAAGTGATTTAATATTCGCAATAAAACCGACGTTTAATATCTATTATGTATTTTTACTATTTTAGCGATAATCATCTAACTGCAGAGCAATAAGATTCCCTTTCCCACTTTTGACTAACATGCGACTAAATGCGATCATTAAATACAAATATACCTGAAGGAACGTTTCGACTAAATATATGAAATATATATTAAACTAAAAATAAACTTACGGATGCCTATTAACTCGACCCCCTGGATCCGATTCTTCTTTACTAACAAACACAATCTTTAATTTCAAAAATCACATCCACTAGCAGGATAATTTTTAATTTAATTCACGACTCAAGAAAAACATTCATTGATTTTATTGACAATTGAAATTTTGCAAATGACAGCCGGCTGCCCGCCAGGCGCCGCCACCGAAAATTGAACAAATTGTGGTGCTGGTGTTGCCCTCACCAGAGTTGCAAATGTTAAAATCTAAAACCCACACGAAATAGTCGTAAATATTAAAATGATTTTACTGAACTGAGCGTTGTAAACCAAAAGATAATATGAATTGATGATTTCACGTTTCTCATTTCTCGTCAGCATCTCAAAAATTTACTGCTATTACAGTATGAGTATTTAATCCATCTGTTTACTTTTGTGTTTGAGTCACAATTTTGGAATTTGTGGTCAGTTTCTACCACATTTCGACGACCAAACCTATATAGGTACCTATTTTTATAACTACTAATATAAATATTTTTTCTGCTATTTTTTAAATGATGTGAATTTGAAAATCGGTCCTTACTCCATTTACACTCAGGTTATAAACGGTGAAATGAATTCAACACTACCTAACTGCTAACATTTCTTCCTCCTATTTTACGGGGCAAATCCCTAGGCTGACAACACTGTCTCAGTCGTGTTTGGAAGTTACGACCGCACGACCCGCATTTTCATTTAAAAAATAATATTAAACTTTGTTGGAGCAATACCTAATTATTTCAAGACATATTTTTAATCGTTTATTGTGACCTTTTATTTTATAATATTATCTATTTAATATTTATGCTGCCAAATAAATAAAGTTCATCCAATTTTTTTTTAATTGTCCTTTCAAGTGTTTAAAGCTCCAAACATACTTATCGGACGCGGCTGACGGACACGGCAGACAGCCGCGACTTATAGTATCTGGATAATGAATATACACTGAACTGTGCACACTATCGGATGTAAGCCGCGGACGTAACCTTGGGCTGACCTTGAGCGTCGGATGTCCGACAGAGACCTGGATGTTTTTGACAGCCGAAAACGTCAGCGCGCAAGAAGGACGAAGAAAGAAGGTGAAACTCTCATACAACGACGATTGCACAAAAGTGGTGCTGCCACCTATATTTCGTATTCTGTAATTTATATTTTGTATAAGTTTCATGAGTAGCTATGTATAACAATAAAATTTACATAATTATAGTACTAATGTTGCTTTGTTATTATATTAGTTCATATGGATGTTCTGTATGATTGATTCTTAATTTATGTTGTATAACATTGTAAGCATAACTAAATTCTCCTATTATTATTAAGTTGTACATACTAGCTTTAAAACTTTTAAAAAATAATTAATAAACTTTACAATATGGGACGTGCCCTTAGTGGACATTGCTGACGTAGTTAGTTTTTTCCTATTGCTCTGGCTGGAGGCCTTAAGGTCCTCGCCAAAACTCCGGTGAAGCAGTCAAAGCCTGCGCTCAGGCTAACTGCAAAGATCGCTACCAAAAACAAACCGCCGCTTTTCTACAAGGATGGACGCTGTCGTGTTGTAGGTATTAGTACTATCGTCGAAGAAGGAATTTTCGACGTTATTGGCAGCATCCACTTATGGCCCAAAGATCAAGAGAGGGTGCTTACAGTTTACTTTTGAGTCAGTGAGCCCACACAGTACGCACACAGTATCTATCCGTTAAAATTCTATGTTTTCATATATTTTTGCTGTTCCGCATATTTATTTTATTTTATCAGTAACAAATCAAAAAAGTATTTATGTAATATTTTTTATATATATGCTCCATCTGGCAGTTTCAGAAAAAAAAAGAGAAATGACTTGAAACGTCCCGGTCGAGGTGTGCACACTATCAGCCGCGGCTGTAAGCCGCGTCCGGCTGCCGCGTCCGATAGTATGTTTGGAACTTTAATTTAGTAATTTTTTTTTTTTTTTTTTTCTTTTGTGGTTAATTTCGGATGATACCAAAGGACTCAAAGTGTGAAACAATATTTTCACAATGATGGAAAAACAATAGATTGTTGACATGACATACTTGTACTATGTTGTAGATTCCTAGGTGAATTTATTGCCGTTTTTATCTAAATCATTGCAGACTTCACTTAACCCACTGTTGTACACTGCCGTACCTTTTTAGTAACTTTCTATTCGCTGTGTTCCTGTCAGTCATGTCATAAGTGAGTTGCAAAATTCTATCTAGTCTATGTTTTACGGCTGCTGACCGATCATGTTTTTAAGTGGGTAGAAGCTATATGTTTTACTTTTGTGATGACTGTACGAGTTATTTGTAAGGTAATTGTAAAAAAATATTGTTTTATCAACATCAATATATCCTCTTTTAAAATATGCTAATGACAAGTTGAGAATCATGGCGTGTTCAGGCCACCCGATGATTGCTTAGGTGGCAATTTTCAGATGTCATAATTTTCGTACAGTATCTTCTTTTACAGATTTTTTGCCTTAATTTGAGTCTCATTTTTATTATTGTCGACTAAATATGATTTTATTTTACCATAATTATTTAGATGGGGTCTTCCGAACACCTATAGATAAAGAACTTATGGAACTTGTCATGTTTCTCAAAATGTATCATTTTTCAGTATCATAGTGCATCAATTTTAATATAATCATGCTTGTATACTATATACGCCACCCCTGTAGATAGTGATATAGCTTTTATACCCTTAGTATTAACATTTGATTATAATAACCAAGAAGTCTTGGCTCATGCATCTGTCTCAACCAAAATGATTTCATACATTATTTATAAGCGCATTAAAAACACGGTAATTTTGGTTGAGTCAGAGTCTTCTAAATATCAGTAGAAACTAGAATATAAAGATAATTAAGCACATTTCTTAGTGTGGTGAGAAAACAATTTTATCTTGTTTGTCTATCAGATAAACTATAAACATTTAAGGCTTACATAACAAATATTTTTGTTATGGATAATATTTGATTTTATGTAATGTATAATATAAAAGAATTAGCAGTTATTTTGATTAATTGTATACACACCTGTCTTTATCTATTGAAGTATCTAGAGATATACAATGTTCTTCATGGACATTGAGAAAATACATGTTCCATAGCAAACATCTATGTATCTATACCATACATTGAATATGATATAGTGCAATTACCACTCTCTAATTATTATGACTAAAAATAAAAGTGAATTATCTGAAGTCCTAAGTTTACCACAAACCTTGCTTACAGCGAAATCATTAACATAATGCTTCTGGTTTAAGAAACTAGTGATGTTTTAATTTAATTGTGTTTTGGTTGTATCTTGGAAACCATTTTTTTTTATATTTCAACTTTTAATATTACTCAGAAGCAAGAGCCTATGCTATTAATTACAAAGTTGGGTCTCCAACCACAAGTACTAACATTTAATGTTTCTTTATCTCCACACAGAGAGGCTTTCATGTTAAAACTTAACTTTAATTTGTAACATTAACAATAGGACCACTTGAGTCCGTAGTAAGGAAGAGAAATGCTGCTTATCACAGACACTTAATAATTTGGCAGTATTACAATAACAATGTAACATTAAATTAGTTAAAAAATTAATATTATTCACTCATCTCTTGGTAAAGTGGTTTTTACTTTATACTGTGTGTTTCAGTTTAGATAATAATTACAATAAACCAAACAATACTTTAATTATTTTAATTTGTGATGAAGTATTTTGTCTCATGAAGTTTATGTAGTTGCTGTGCTTTTATTTAAGAGATTTTTTCTGGTTATGGTCATATTGCAGTCTTCTTAATCACGTAATTTTAACTAGAGTTCATTCTGTTTGAGTTTATTCTATAGCATTAACTGAAGAGATGTTTTTGATAATAGTTGTTTGGTATCTAGTATTTTTATCTTTCCTTATCTTCAATCCTGGGTGATTAGTAATCACATAATATTCCATAGTCATAACTGGAATCCCATGGTTGGGTAAGAGAGTTGGAATCAAAATATGTACTGTTATATCTGACGAATTATCTTTTTTCATAGTATATATGGTATTTTTGGCATTAATCTATTATGATACAAATATCAAGATAGATCTTAAAAGTACAAACTAAAATATCAAAACTAACAGTATGGCCTGGCTTTGCATGAGATTTACAGTACAAAAATAGGTTGTAACTTATTCTAACCATAAGAATTTGTGACCAAATTGGGGAAAAGATAACCTCAAGATTGAATGTACAAACTAATTCAAAAGGTACTGGGCAGAGCTAGATGTAAAAAAAAAATACAAACATTTTATACCAATGAGGAAAAAAACAAATTTGAGACAGAAGAATATCTGCTAGTTTAATAACAGCTTATGCTATTGCGAATAAAACTGTTGATATTTGATGTGTGTGTTATTGACTGCCTTGGCCTAAATGTAAAGAATGTGTTATATTTTAATGTGTTCTTGTAATTTATCAAAAGTGATCCAGTTAAAATACAATATACCTAAATTATGATACTTACATATTTTTATATTTATTCGCTTTTTCTATTTTTCCTATATATTGTGAAGGTAAACTTAAGTAACTGAAACTGTAGATGTGAGGTTGATTAGATCTATTCTTAACAAATAAAGATATAACGTGGAGGGGCTCATAGGAGGGATCTCAAATATATTCAAAACGATTTTGTAGGATTTAAACCTATGAATTTCAGGAAAACCTATAAGTAGTCTCATATTTAAAGTAATAACGAACGGAACCTTGTACCCACGAGTTTAATTCTCGCTTGTTTGGTCTTTGTGATGCTGCTTCTTGCTGCTTACCTTACCTTTACCAACTAAACAGCAGACAAATCTTGTGTGAGCATGTTGGAATAGTCTCAATGCGACGATAGTTAATAATTTAGGTTAGCACGCCAACTAAAATTGTGCGAGGTAGGTACGTAGGTACTGCGGGTTCGATCCCAGCACGGGACTAACATTATTTATAGTGAATTCACTTCCTCACTTTTCTATCTCATCCCTCATCGGATTCGTCTCGTATGACTCCGCTCCTATTCAGTCGATAGTTTAACTTGAGTTTCCTTAAGTTACTTCAATATTTTAATCCACTATTCATCGTATATCGCAGTCGTTTACCATAACCGATAGTAAATTGTTACCAGTTTTATTACGGTTAACTCTCATATTCTCTTATCAATACGATCAGTATTTAGCGTGAACTGATTTCAACAATAAAATGCTGTAGCGAGTTATAAATAAATGTTTTGTTTTTCTATTCTAATATTATGAAGAGGAAAGTTTCGATTGTTTGTTAGCATCGAATAGGCTCCGCAACTACTGAAACGATTTTAATTATTCTTTCGCCGTTGAGACGCTACACTATCCCAGAGTGACATAGGCTATATTTTCAAAAAAGTTAGGAACCCTTACTCAAACTCCAATAATGTAACAGAAGGTGTAAAAAAATCTTTAAAACGCGTGCACTGCTATTGTTGATAGAACAAAATAAATTATTACGACTTTGTAAAACAGTATTCATTCATAATGTAAATAAATTGAAATGTATGAATAAAATAAAAGTTTATGTTGAAATAGTTATTGAAATATTTGTTAAATACCCGTCCGAAGCCAGGGCGGGCCGCTAGTACCTTTTAAACACCGTGTTCATGGAAAATGTATTCTCTTATGTGGCTTAGCTAACTAATAACTCATATGTATCGCTTTGATTTTAATTAATTTCCTTATGAAGAACGGAAGATGTCTTCATGCTAAATCTGCCGTAGTACCTATGCGTAGTTTAACGTCTCAATTCATCCAGCCGTCTTTAGCCAGATAGATGAATAATCATCAGATCATCAAAAAAGTTATACATGTGTTGAGAATACAGTTATAGCATCTGAATAATGAATGGTCCTTTGTTTCCAGAATGCCAATCCAGGCGCCTCAATGGACGGATTATTTGAACTGTCCTGTGTGCTGCCGCGAATTCGGCGCTCCGCCCCGCAGCCCCATTAGCCTCGGGTGCGGCCATACGCTCTGCAAACATTGCCTCAAACATTTACACAGGAAACAATGTCCCTTCGATCAGGTGAGTCTTTGCATTCTTATTCTACGTCACGGATATCACAAGGAAGTGAAATCTTCATCAACTGTTCATTTCCTTGAATTGCACCCAAGTGGTTCCAATACAGTCGGTGCTGCGTCTTCCACACCTAGTTTATTTTCTTACGTAATAAATTATGTCATGGTTTTCAAAACGGTGATATATTTTCTTTGCTCGAGACTCTTTTCGTTGCTTGTTAAACTTCGGAAAGACTAACGGAACTGTTATTAGATCATTCTGCCTGTCATAGAAAAACGTCGAAACTTGCTTATCATAAACAATGGACGTTTTGTATTGTTCTTATTATATGTTTTACAAAGGCTAGGCAGAAATGAAATTTAAGAGTCGAACGATATAACTTAGGCAACAGAGATCATTTTAGTAGGCGCTATGGTATTCCTTATTTATTCCAATAATTATAATATATTTGTGTGACTTACCTATTTGTTCAATAACTTTTAAGGTACCAAAATAAAAGTAAAATTCAGTAATTGTGTTGCAGAGTTAGTGAGGTGTCACCCGAACACAATATTATGTAGCATAAGATCCATAATCTTATCGAATCACTTTATTTCTTATTAGGCCATGTAATTGGATTGTCTGTCGTTGGTTGAAGGGTTTCCAACAGCGTCGGCATTTCTCTACTTGGTAAAATTCGATAGTCGATAGGTCCAGTCTTACCACGGGATACTGTGTTCCGATGTGAAATGAGTTGTGGAGTAATGTGGAGGTCAGATCTCATCAGTTAGTTAATGATTGACTGAAAAATATAATTCAACGATGTCGAGTGGTACTTTACATCGGAACAAAGTGAAATGAATCCTAGATAAAATGTAAAACCAAAGTTCTTCTGTGTTGATTACGGTTACTTTCGCAACAGTCTCAGAAAATTTTAGACGCATACGTAGTTATCATTGTCATTTTCCAGTGGGGGCTATCCCGTAGCGTGTTGTCGGTTCACGTGCTGGATCCTAAGGCTCTGGCCACGTGACCCGTAACTCCGCCTCCCACGGTCACGGGGAGAAAACTGTTGTACGGGAGCCCAGACGCGGCGCCGACCAACATTTCATGCCTCACAAACTTGCAGTATTTTCCTCACTTTTGATCAGAAACGAGTTCCGATTTATATTCACTTGGGTTTTTGCTGCGCACTTATTTTAATGTATAATTGGACCGACTCAAGGGCACTTTAAAAAGAAATCGATTTTAAAGTCGTCTTTCGTCACGCAAGCCGGTTGGTGATGAAGTTTTCTGAATATCGGCACGATCCCAATTTACGTGAATGGACTGAAAAGTGCATCCGATTATTTTTTCGTCGTTATTTTACCGATCCAGAATACGCTGTAAGTACAGTCTTCTTGAACAATTAAAACCAAACGAACCTTACGTTTTTATGTATTTTAGTACTTTTAAATTCTGTTGCAGCGGTCGGAGCGTTAGGCTCAGGCTGAATGCTTGGATAACTCAAAACAAAAACTTTAAGGAGTTATTAAACTATTTATAATAAAGATGTTTATTTTTGGTGTTATGTTTCCACGTTCCACGGCTTTTTATTAAGTAATAATACGTCCGTCCGTCCATCCAAAATTTATAACTGACTTAGATTAGAGGAGGCCCTCATTCGACGGTATATTTTTGTTTATAAAATTGTTATGCAGTGATAGAAAGAAATCTATTAAAATATAAGTATGTTTATAGGTAAAAAAAACCAGTATTTAACTTTATAAACAAAGGCTATTAATTATTGCTACCGACTCAAACAGAGCCACTGCTAAATAACTCTTGCGACTGTTTACTATCCGACCCCAAAATGAGAAGGTTCTCAAATCATTGGCAAGCATATTTATATTCATTTCGTGTAAACCCGGCACGGGTCAATATAAAAAAATGGGATTTAAAGGGTCAAAGGTTGTAACGTATATATTTTATCAAAACCTATTTGTTAGTTTTGTTTTTAATTGAAGTAATTTTTACATGCTGGAAATTAATAAACCGATTATATATTACAAAATAATTTAAACTAACATTCTGTTGATCTAGCAACCCTTGTTCATTGAACTATTTACTTAATAATAATTTAATTATCCACATGCTGTGATACTAATTAATATTAATGCTGGCTTATAAACTTATTAATTAGCGACATTTTAAGAAGTTACCTCAAGACAAAACAGTATAAGGCGAAAATCACGGTGGATTAATTTTTGTGGCTATACTCAATAATTGTCATCGTAGCGGAGGATCTATTGAGTCCAGTGCCGAATTGGGTCAGTGCAGCGTCTGTGGTAGACTCAGTAACGTGTCACTCAGCGTTTTGCACAAGCTGTTCAACACGATCGGTGCCGGCGACAACATTTTTTAATAGTGGTCTTATTTGATTCAGTGCAGCGCAATTTAGTAATATCCTGTCGACGAACTGCAATGGACGTTTGTACGTATCTATTGCTTTTAGGCAATACCGTGGTATTAAACAGATTCGTTGACAACATCTACGTGACAGCTGATAACATAGGCCTGCCGTGTTTACTTGCTAGTGCTTGTTTGCAAGCGTGCTTTTTAAAGTGAAGACATGCTGTATTTAAAATCAAGCCTTCAAGTACGTAGTTCTGTTATGAATCTGAAACAAACATATATTATTTGCTGGACGCTTAATGCATGGGCTCTTTACTTTATTTGTTAGGTTAAGAGACAATTATAAATCTAGCCAGAAGGTTTATTGAACTTTATTGTATATTCTAAGAATGATGCCAGAATATAAAAATAACGAGAGTTTATCAAATAATTTAATTTCATATGTAGTATAGCGTGGGATTGGCGTTGGGATGCTTTGTTACCCAGTGAAATGGGTTGATAGGCAGTCGCTCAATGTTATTACATACGGCATTTAGCCGAGTCCGGTAAGACTGGAAGCTGATCCCAATATTGTTTGGGAAAAGGCTAGGCAGATTAACAAGTAGTATAGCGTGATCTCTTTAAACTTATTTCATGTTATCGATCTCCTAATTCGAACATTACGGATCCTGGAGGATACAAAACAACAGCTTTATTTTGTCCAAGTTCTCACGTAGGCTAATTACCCAATTGGGTAGTGATCAAAGCGCATAGCTATGTAAAAGCAGGTTGCCTGACAAATCATGCGTCACTTATTTACGTAGGAGCGCTATAAGTTTCGATATGATATTTATGACGGCGTTGTGTTGACGTCGGCTTACCTAGTAATGTGTCATCGCTGTCTCCAGTTTACATGGTGACAACCTTAGGAAACAATAGCAATATAGTTTCCTTATTCAACGTATATTATGATATCTATAACTTGACCGATGAAATGATATTTGGCAGACGTCATTTAGCTCTTACTGCATCGCTTTTTTAAGCTAGCGGTGCTTCACGGTTCTAACCGCAGTTATGATATGAACTCAAAATCAGCGATCATGAAAATTGGTCTACATGTTCTGTAGATATAAATGCACTAACAAAACCAATTCGCTTCCTGTCTGTCTGTCCCATTGTATGCTAAGATCTTTAAAACTGCACTAAGGGTTTTAATTCGGTTCGGTTTGATAGAGCGATTCAGAACGAGGTTTATATGTACATAATATAGCAGAGAATCACTGATAAATAATAGAGGATAAACTGCCCTAAACAGTATATATTACATTCATATCTAAGAGTTTTAAAAAGCGGAAGCATGAGAGTAGCCCTTGTTGGCTCTTCAGCCGATTTGTCCCGATTGGCAGAGGTCAGCGGGCGCGGGCTGTAGAAAATGTAACAAAGATATCCTTTTGTAATCATGACATAATTGATCACTCCACACAGCCCCTTATTAGTATCAACATAGCACCAATGTGAAGCCAGGGCTAGTTACTAGAATTTTAAATATTCAACTGTACTGTTTTATCTCATGGGAGAAACTCTACAGCTTTTCATCACACACGTATTATCGCTGGGGTTTGAACTGTTTCCAACCTCAACGATTTTTCGTAACGTGTGTAGGAGTCATAAGATGTACCAAGTGTACATTTTCATGGAACGTGACTAAAAATAAAGAAACACGTGTTTAAAAAGTTTTGGAAGCCATGTTTTAACATTTACGAAGTAAGGAAAAATTTTCCCCTAAAAGTTTTATAGACGTTTGAAACTTTTTTTAAATTATATAAGTAACATTCGGTTTTATGGTTTCATCTAAATAGGAAAATGGCTGTTATAAGATTGTTTTTGGTCTGCTCCCGAGGTCAAATTCTAATCAAAATCTTGAAACGTACATTTAATGATGGATGAAAAGCGGAACCTAGAAAAATGTAAGAACTAATTACCAGCGAGCTTAAAAATTAAGGTAAACCAAGAGTTCAGAAGTTTAGCCAGCCCCGACGCTACAAGGTTTTGTTTTAAATTGATAATTATTAGGTTTAGTTGTTGCCACCCATTCACTTCATTAGTCGCATTTGTGTTTGATATTTTTCACACAATTTTTTTTTTTAATGTCGACGTATGTAGCTAATTGTTTTACCTGAATCTCGAGGGTAGTCCCATAGTCTATATTCGAGTAATAATTAAGGATAAAATATAGAGATAAGATATTGATTTTACACCTAATTATTATAAGATTCTACCTCTCGTAACTTTGGTCGGGGTTTTCTGAAGAAATAAAAACCAAACGGCCATCTATAATTAGTTTTAATAATGCTATATCTAAGGATAAATTAATCTCTTTTAATCAATCTAAATTTATGTTGGCATTAGAAGTTAATAACACAAGTACAGGATCTCTATTATATTGATGGTTTTAAATGTAAGTATAAAATTGAAACATTGATGACGAGCAGTACTCTCGTGTGCTTCATTTGGGGTTTAACCCCTGAATTATTGGGGGTGAGATGCATGTAGGTATATTTATCTACGAGTACTGGCCAGACAGAGGGGCAAACACGGAAGGTCTAGTTAATCTGTATCGATTTTTATCCGCTCAAAAGTGTTTAGTGCTTTTGAAATGAAAATTTAAGAGTGGAATAATGTACAACGATATAGTAATATCGAATAATAAAAAACAAGTTTGTCAAGTCGTCGGTTGTCTTTGTATGTTCCACGATTACTTGAGATGTCTGGACCGATTTGGAATATTATTTTTGTATGAAAGGGTATATTACCCACTTGGTCCCATGGTCACCAGGTCAGGATCTGATGAGGGGATCCCAGGGGTATCGTGTTTCCAGATGATCACATGTTTTATATTGATTCTATTCTAATATGATTAATTACTTACCTATTTTCAAGTCGGTTTCTGGAATTATGTGAAAGTTTCTATAAAACTTCCTTGGTGTGGTTGGAAAATTTTATGGTTTACTAATAGAGATGTTTTATATATCTAAAAAATAATTAATATAACCAGTTTATGAAACACATATAACACTTTTTCATATTGACTGAATGTTTTCATGTAGATAAAACTTCTCCTTAAAAGTGCATGCTAATTAGTTGTGTATGTCCACAAATGATTCTGCCCAGGCGCTTATAGTTAGTCTTATAGACGTATATATCTTCTGCCTGACTGTCTATATTCTTTGCACTGAACCAAATATTCCTAGAATTTCTTGATATAATGTTGTATTAATTTTGTTCGAAACATTCCGTTCAAACTTGTATCGTAGTTTTAATTAACCTGTATTAAAACTTCGTTAGCGTAGAAACTCGAATGACGTTGTTTGTCTGCTTATTAAGCGTTGTTTCGCGTGGTTATTAAATTCCTTCAACTAAATAAAGCTTATTGATTTACTTGATATAAGTCTGCTCAAGCTCGTACGTAAAGGAGACGACGCAAGTTTCCGATACCCGAAGACATGTTTTCAAAGCCGAGAACGTCAATGAGTTTCTATGGCGGCCGTTGCTTAGATACTTAAATCGTTGGGTATCGAAGATCTGCGTAGCCTCGTGTGCTATCGGGCTTAATCCAAACGATTTTATTTGAAAACTTTAAGGTCAATCTAAAAAGCGAGTATGCAACTAACATTTAACATCTAAATTACTCTAGTTCCAAGGTTCCAAAATGACATTTCATTCGAGAAGATTCGTCCAGAAACTCCTTGCTTCTCTAGATATTATACAAAAGCAGTTTACAATAAGACCTGATATCTTAGAAATTGTAAGGGAGACAAATTGAATCAAATACGCATCGTCTAACTCTCGGAGTAATAAAATAATTGTCTGCTAATATTGAAATACAAATATTGGAATACTGAAGCAGACGTATTGATTTACGAGGGGTTGCTATTTGGGGATCACCTGTCCCTTCCCCTAATTATAATCTGTCTGGCGTCTGATGCTTATTCATTTTAGCATTGTGCTGTCTCATAGCAACATCTCGCTTTGTTGCGTGGCAATATGCCCCTCTCGTGCAGGCACACACACACTTGCGTGAGGAGGTGTGTGCGCTGTCTACCACTTCCTATTAATATGTTATTTTAATGTATGTAAAGACGTATGTTTGTTACTCTTTTGAGAAAGTACTTCATGGATTTTGATGGAAGGATAGAGTTTGTTCAGCAGAGGACGTCTTCCGGCTGATGATGATGATGATGTTGATAGAGTTTACTGGGTTCGTGAGTGATTTATATAAAAGCCAGCCACCAAATTCAACATCAAACATCATAAGTATTTCTTAATTTGGACCAAAAATAGTAAATAGGAATCTGTATATTTTAGGCACGTTGTCATGGTAAAAGATGATATTTGTTAAGATGGTAATATCTTGTTAAGAAACATTTCTTCGTAGTACAGATTTGACGAGATCGCTTTTATATATTAAACTTTCACACAGACAGTTTATAACCGGTATTATAATACATAATACTTTTTATCCTGAGACCTCGCGAACGGGAACTGAGCAGATAAATCTGTGGGACGTTGCTAGCGTTTAGTAATAATCCAATACACCTTTATAAGTAGCGATTACAATTGATGCGTCAGAGGGGTGGCGATGTTTATAGAATGGGCGCAGATCCAACAGATGACCTTGACAGACGTTTGTACAAGGGAAAATTTAACAACAATTTGTCGGTACTTCATTTGCATGAGCTAAGTTTTTGTGACGTACGTTTAAGTTATACCAATATTCGCGTTTGTAAATAGGCTGGCTTTCCTGTGTGACGCACTTAATGAATAACAGCGGGTTTTCCTTTAGTGGTAGAAATTATATAGCTTTTTGTTATGCAGCCTTGATGATGAATATGCAAAACTCATTTTATTAAGTTTTGAATGTAAGCAAACATGAATTTCAAACTGTCATATATATCATATACGTCATATATATAGATCAATAAGATCTATATTTTTCCGAAATTGTATTAATATGTTTACTCGCGCGAAGTCCTCGAAGAATTGTGCAGGTATTGCCATCTAATATATCAAGCATAGCTGGTTCTTTCCCTTATACCGGGGAATGGTGGTTATACCAATCTATAAAAATAATCCTTGATTTTGCAACTTGTTGAACGCACCATCGTAACGCCTAATAGACTAGCTTAGGTCTATTAGGCGTTACGATGGTGCGTTCAAAAGTCACGTAAGGTAAGGATTAGTTTTATAAACATCATTCAAGCATTCCTCAATAATATAATTGTGTTTGGGCCATACCTCTCGCGGGTATTCAGAACACCTAACCAAGTATTAATCTGCATAGATGACAAACATACCAGAACTGTATTGAATTTTACTCCTCATTAAAATCTATGGCGCACATTTTGCTAAATTATGAGCAAACGAATACGACTAAGTCCAGTTCAATACGATACGAGTAGGTACCTCAACTATGTCTTCAGGTTTACATAAGCTTATGCCTGTTTGTCTGTACCAACGGTAATAAAGTAGACAGAAATTATATCTGCTGTCTATCTATTTATATAAAAATCAATCCCTATTTTCCTTGATCACGGCATCACGCGTGAACGGCTGGACCGAATTCACTAATTCTTTTTTTGTAGTATTTCTTATTTTCAAGAGAAGGTTCTTATGAAAAAACAAATTGGAAAATTGCGCGGAGAAATAGAAAATTTAATCATGCTTATCCATCATATGAAGTAATCCTAAGTTTCGATTCGATAATGATTTGTTGGATCCATCTCCGCCCCAATAACATAAAGGAACGGGACCTAGGTATTCACGTGGGTGAAGCTGCGGGGCATAGCTAGTTAGTTTATAAAATAATCCTTTCTTTAGTTCAATTTAACGCGTAACATCTCTGTAACATATGGAGCGTCATAAAACCTTTGGCTGTTAATAAAACAAGTGTTGTCCCCCACAGGCACTGATCCAGGTGGAGCCGGAGGAGCTGGTGGTGAACACGGCGCTGCTGCAGCTGGCGGGCTACTCGCCGCCGGCGCAGCCCTACCACCCGCCCTCCATCCAGGCGCTGCCGGAGCACGACAAGCAGGCCTACGACTGCATCATCAAGTGCATGGAACACCTCGCTGTTTACCTCAAGTATTGTGGCAATGGTCAGTACATAACATAATTGCTCTTGTTTTTTTTAATTCTGTTCCTTGGTTGGTAAAGAAAAAGTTTGCCTGTAAGAGATTACCAAGTGCAATAAGGACAGCCTTTTGTGCATGTTTCTTTATTATTTTATGTTACATTGTGTTTGATCTATACAGTACAGAAAGAAAGAAATAATACATAACACACTACCTGACGTTATCCGTTATAAAATATGCCTAATTTATGAAGCTTGATTTACTATCTAAAACCCTTAATGTAAAATAAACAAAATATAACAAATCTGGCAGCACGTTTAGAGCCTGGGGGCCGAGTCTGCTATTTACAATGGCTCCAATCGTCTGAGTGGGTGGCTTTAGTAAGTCCATTTTAGGATAATTGGCATTCTACTAAACACCAAAACGTCAACATGGCCGCCCCAATGGCCAATTTTGACGTTAAAATGATGTTTTACCTACGTAATTATCCTAAAATCGACCTACTAACGCCACCCACCCAGACGATTTAAGCAATTGTCAATAGCAGACTCGGCCCCTGGGAGTGTGATGGAAAGGCGGAATCTTATTTACCTATTTTAATATTTAGACATATATCAATAACCTTATGGTATAACTGATCAATATATTGTTATCAATATCAACATAACTGTGCATAGTAGCTATAATGAAAGATTATTTTCGAGGAGGTTGAAGAAACCAATGAAAAACAACAACAAATAAAGGCCTCCAGGCAGCAGGTTATTCCTGAGGTCGCGGCCTGTAGGGCGAAGCCCTGTCAGGCCGGCCCCGTGGCTTTTCCCCAGCCCTCCCACGCTGTAGTTACGCCACTGCCAGTCACGTTTATATATTTCAACTTTAAAACTTTGCAAATTTATTTAAAGAAATTAATTGTGCGATGTTTACCGCAGTTATTTCCAAACGAGAAAGTTTGTTGGCTACGGCAAATGACTTGGCCGGAATTTGTATGGTAGTTCCATACAAATTCTGCCCTGTAAAGATACTCAAGTACTGTGTGTGTACATGATTGCTGTACAATTAGTGGTTAGAGACCCTGACTGCTATACCAGAGGTCGTGGGTTCCATTCCCACCCAGGACAAATCCTTGTGTGATGAGCACAATCATTTGTTCTGTGTCTGGGTGTCATTAATCTATTTTATCTACTATCTATTATATAATATATGTATTTAGAATTATATACGTATGGTTATCAGTGGTCTGGTTACCATAACACAAGCTCTGCTTATTTTGGGAGAACCCCAAACAACATCAACGAACATACTATTTTTGTTTGGCTTTTATTTTCGCAAGTTCTAGAGAAATGTAATTGTGGCTGTACTTTTTGATATATTTAATAAGGAATTTTCGTATATTGATAGATGCGGTACATACATTTTGAAATTCTCTCTTAGGGCAGAATCCTTCCATTTTCTTTCTAAGGCTACCTTCTTGTTAACAAGATTAAAAAAAAGGTTTTTCCGTTTCTCTTGTTACTAAAAAATTACTTGCGTAACGGGCACGTGTTTTTGATTGACTTCTTTTAAATAACGTGTTGAGGTTGATTCATTATAATCCAAAACTAGTTTATTTTCGTGTACAGTTAACAACATAATGGCCAGCACGCGCCTGTCGCGGCCGATGCAGCGCAAGCTGGTGATGCTGCTGCAGTGCGCCATGACGGACGAGGAGGGGCGCGGGCGCGCGGCGCGGGCGGCGCGCTCGCTCGGCGAGAGGACCGTCACTGAGCTCATACTGCAGCACCAGGTCACACACCTTACAATATACACCCTAATGTCAACTCTATGCGTGTGGAAATTAAGTTTATTTTCTCTTTAGTCTTGTTCGAAACCAAAGATGTGCAGTTGTCGAAAATTGAACTTTATACGTAAGGAGTAAAGTCGTTTTCCCTAAATCTCGTGTATACATGTGTGGCATATAACAATTACCAATGCTCTATTCATTACAGTAGGTTTTACCTGTAACCCAATGACTGATATACAAAGGTCCTCCATATCGAGTTATGAGGACACAAAACACATACGAGTAATATACTTTGAGCTAGGTTTTGTCTAGAACCTAGATTTTGCGCCTGACTTTAGGATGCTAATCTTTCCTTTGCATATTAAACCTTTTCCCTCTCCACCCTTAAATTGAGCTACTTCGAGAAACCCGACATATTACTTACCTATCCTTTTGTTGCAGAACCCGCAGCAGTTGAGCGCTAACCTCTGGGCGGCGGTGCGAGCGCGCGGGTGTCAGTTCCTGGGGCCGGCGATGCAGGAGGAAGTCTTGAAGCTAGTTCTGCTGGCGCTAGAAGACGGATCCGCATTGTCTAGAAAGGTAAACCCCTTTAATTATCTAATTATAGATTGCATTTATTCACTGCTTGGATAGCCTAGTGGTAGGCCACCTTGCTGATTACTGCTGTGAGTGGCGTGCGGTGGGCTCGATTCCCGCATGAACAAAACATTTGTGTGGTCTACAATTAATGCATGTTCCTAGTCCGATGCCATTGACTTTGTTAGGTCATATTTAAATGTCATTAATCTTAGAATGTTACCAGTTCTCTGATCTCAGATTTGTTACCTAAGGCTTCTGAAAGGCTGTCGTTTTTGTATATTGTTAAATCCTATGTGATTGGCTAATTCAAACACTAACGAGGGGAACAACCAATCACAGCGCTTACATTGAGATTCGACAGATGACTAACAAGTTTTGGTGTTATCGGCCTTTCAGAAATCCTGAGAAATGTTGGTCGAAGTTTTAATAATTAATTTAAAATGAATGTTTTATTTTGTTTCAGGTGTTAGTGATGTTTGTTGTCCAAAGACTAGAGCCTCATTTTCCGCAGGCTTCTAAAACTAGCATAGGCCATGTCGTCCAGCTCCTATACAGAGCTTCTTGTTTTAAGGTAATTATAATTGTAATGTAACTAATACACAAATAAAATAAGAAATATTTCGTCATTACCTCTTGCCATTTCTTTCGCAAGTAAATTACAAGTTATGCTCTGTTTCCATTTAATTTTGAGGCATAATAAATAACATATGTAATTTTACCTGTGACGCTTGGCACAATAACAGCCGCAATCAAAACACAACCGATGAAAATCACTAAACCTTGTCAAACAAAACTGACCCCTATTCCGTTTGACATAGGTATCAAAACGCGAGTGCGACTCGTCTCTCATGCAGCTGAAGGAGGAGTTCCGCACGTACGAGTCGCTGCGGCGCGAGCACGACGCGCAGATCGTGCAGATCGCGACCGAGGCCGGGCTGCGGATCGCGCCCGACCAGTGGAGCGCGCTCTTGTACGGCGATACGGCGCACAAGAGCCACATGCAGAGCATTATAGGTAACTCTACCTCTTCTCGTGTCTGTTACCCTTATTGTTTTGGATGGCTTGATCGTTTGCCTCTAGCATGTCCTGAAGGGTGGCAGTAGTACTGCAAGGCGTACAAATATAGGTACGTCATAATAAAGTCAAGAGATAAATCATATGACAAGTCTTTAAAAGGTTTTTGGCTCAATCTGTACGTTTTTTCGATCATAACGCAAGATCTACTAAACAAAATTGAATGCGAATTCATCTGTTGTCTTGCTAGAAATCTAACTTAGTATATTGTGCAAGCAGGCCAACTTGAACTACAGTTGTGTAGGCTGGTACGCTCTTGGTTATAATAACGAATACTGAAGTACTGCGAAAAAAAATCCAAAGAGCAAATACGATGGGACTGTCATTTCTTGTAAAAAAACCTCACTCGCACTTACTACTTGTAGTGTATAATAACATGTGTATTTTGTCTGTAGATAAATTGCAAACACCGCAATCGTTCGCGCAGTCGGTGCAGGAGCTGTTCATAGCGCTGCAGCGGACCGGCGACCCCGCGCAGCTGATCGTCATGAGCTTGCACCTCGACAGGCTAGCTAACATCGATGCCAGTCCCGGTATGTTATAACTAATAACTGATGAGTAGGTTAAACGATGTGGAAAATATCGTGCGAGTTGCAGTACATTGCCGTCTTTGATCGGTTCCTTATGACACTACAACATTGTGGGCCCACGATGCACGATGATTCTCGCATTTTGTAAACCAGGCCTGAGGGTTGAGTAATAATTTTAAATGGTTGCAATGTATGTCTTGAATTTTTGAACATTGCAACATTGATAATTGAAACCCTTTTTAACAAAATCAAAACATGTTCAGTGTGTTATTATTATATTTTACATCTATCACTATTATTAAAGGGTTAACAAGTTCATTTGTCAAAGGTATATTTCATTTTATGTGTTTCTATGTATGTATGACCTCTACCGATGAGCATATTGAGCCCATAAGACGTGTGTTTATTACACTCCATTTGTCATAAAAGGGTAGGTATAATAATATTATCTATGGACCCAGTAGGGCACGGCTCAAACAATATTTATATAAACTAAAGGTGAACGGCAGGTTCGTATAGGAATTTCCTACCACTTGTTTCGTTTATGTACGCAAGTTTTCACAAACCGGCAAGATTACGCCCAATGACCTTTAAATACACATTCCAGACGCTAAAAGTCCATCGTGGCAGCAGTTAGCGGAGGTGATGACGTCACTCAAGGAGGTTGTGGCCGGACTGATACACTACCTGCAGCAGCAGGCGACGGGCAGGGACTCCAACCACAACCAGAAGCACAGCGCGCCCGACCGCTGTCTCGACTCTAATACCAGTGAGTCGGCACGAACTTGTAATTAAACCTTTTTAGTAACACGTATTTTAGGTTTAAGGTACTAAGTAGTTGCAGGTAATCGCATGATTTACACGCATTGAAAGATTTTTTCAATAACAAGTGTTTATTTCAATTTTAAGTGCACTTTTCAAAGAAAATTTTTGTTTTTGGTGGAGAAAGCATTTATAATCCGAAGATAGATGACATTTATTCCTCCATAAAAAATCTGTCAGGAAAAAGAAAAAAAAGATAAAAGTTACATATCCTTCTTCTTAAAATAAGAATTGCCTGTAAGAAATATCAGAGCAAACATACGATACCCTATACCGTATCTATCTAACGCTATGTTAGACATAACATACCATTACGCCTGTAAGTATGTATTCCCCGAATCGTTAGGCAGAGGTGTACCAATGTACACCCACAGTTCGGCGGTATGTTTAGGTCCATGTAATAGGGGGCGAGCCTATTGCTATGTTAGAATGTACATATACTGACAGTACCCTACGTATTTTAGGCCAGAACTCGCCGGCGACAGCGACGTCGACGCCGACGCACACGAAGTACAAGGTGTCGATGTGCCGCGACGCCGCCACCAGCTCGTTCTGCCCGCGGGGGAGCGCCTGCACCTTCGCACACTCCGAGGACGAACTCGAAAGGTAAGACTAACTATAAAGGCTATAGCCGACAAACTACACGGTTTTAAGAGTACAATTCGCTGCTTCAATTCAAAAGGGCCACAAATAAAACCATTTTAAAGCAAAAGACGTATCAATTCTGTCTACATTTTTATATTCTAAAAACCTAGCAATCAGTCAAGCCTTTTAGAAGTTATGGTGGAATAAAGAAACTCACAAACATACATACATACATACATGAACCCTGAAAACATAACACTCCTTTTTGGGCAGTCGTGTAAAAAGACACCCGGTAAAAATGACTTTTCGACGTATTACCCCTTTGAATTTAAGCAGCGAATTATACCTTAGAAAGGTGAGTGCTAAGTATTAACTGGTAGAAATAACTGTGCTGCTAGTAAACCAGCCTCTGCTCGCGAATTGCTGTGCGTTGTATTGATGTTGTAGATGAACATATGTAGGAATTATATTAACAGAGACTTTAACATTAACAAAGGTTCTGCCCTTTTATGCAGAAGTCGTTTAGTTAGTGTTTTATGTGTCTATCTTTACGTACGAGAACGGTTGACGGACTATTGAAGTACCTAAGTCCTGACAGAATTCATATACTGAGCATCTAGATGCATTTTTTTTACATTTCGTTGATCGCGCTGCCTTAATATTTATTTCTGGACATTATTTTTACTATATTCAATGTATAAATGGGCAATTAAGATCTGTACAGGGTCGAACTAAAGATTAAGCCGCGCTTGATAAGGCTAAAAAAACAAATTATTTAACAACACACTCAAAATATTCCATTGCAAGTGGTATCAAAATTTTCCACTGATTCAGCCTAGTTCCTAGCACAAGTTATTATAATACCAAATTTATAAAATTTGACTCGCGCTATAAAAGTATAACGGACAGTTATTTTTCATAATACATAATGGATCAAATAAATTTAATTCAATACGTTTCCTTGTTGTTTTTGAGTATACCATTCGAGGCCGGACGTTCAACGGAATTGTGTTTTATGTGAAAAAAATCTGTTTGTCTTGTGTCGAATAATTTGTAGACGTTGTTATTGCATACTGCGTGTTTAGTTTGGTTCCTATATCCAATTTGGCATAGTTGGATATTCATCCTTCAAGGAAAAGTCGTGTTTTGAGTGGAATTATAAAAGAGGTCCTTAGACTAAGGTGTGTGATAAACATTATATTGCTAGTAAGTTAATTATTATTATATAATAATACTAAACTGTTCATTTAATTTGCAAACGGAATTATAAAATCTGATATTATAATGTATAATCTAGTGAATTTGAAGTTACTGTTCAAAGATTTCTAATCAATTCAGTCGTGTTTGTCCAGATGAATACCAAATCTAAACCAGCTTTGAAAATAAGATTATTACGTGAGTTATATTTGTCTGTTACTGTTTGCGCCATTGTAGCTCGTAAATGAATTGTCAGATTTTGATGCAGTTTTTTTTTTTCGAAAACTCATCTCATGCAATCTCTGCGTACTCTTTTAGCAACTAAATTTACTTTTGTGTATCATCATACATCCATTCATCATCCACAGCCCTTGTCCTCCCACTGCTGGGCGTAAGCCTCCCCTTTTTCATTCCACTTATTTAGTAGTTATTGTAGCGAAATTAATTTCCTATAATTATCCTCCAATTACGCTTTTTTTTAACCAATGGACTGTGCTCATTGTTATTCTAAGAAAAACCGCATAATAATGTATCTCGAAATGGGACACCGAAAATTTCGTCATAAATAAAAAAAACACGAATACAAATCTTAGTCTACAAGTTGATCGCATTATACTCAGTGTTAGCGATCTGCTATTGATGCATACATTATACTGAGTGGTAACCCCTTCAGTCAATTGATCCGGCGGCCGCCGTCACGTTTCGAGTGCAATTGAGAGGGGACAGGCAGCCAGACACTAAGGCAACCGAACTCCTTACTCGGAAACTGGAATACATTATTACGCATTATTTTGACGTCTTTTTAGTTCCGTGTGACGTAGGAATTGATTGATGAGCGTGGGTTTACGACATCGCAAAAAAATAGCCTATATCTTGTTTTCGGGATCTAGTTTTCATTAAAATATTAATCGTTTAAGACGTCAAAGTGTAACACATAATAACGTAATTATGTATTAATAATTTCAGTATGTATACAACTAGTAACCGACTTTACTCCAGTCAAGAAAGTAGTCGGTTCAGAATAGGCTTCTTAATTGAATTCCAAAATTAAAAATAGATATCTTGAATTAGAACCACCATCTCGTAACAAATATATCTAATCTTTAGTTGACGGCAATTTAAACCTTAGTCAAAGCAATAAAGGCCAGGCCTTGTCCATAAATGCACGACTGATTTTTATTTCGATCTTATGCCACTTGCTTGTCTTACATTCACATAAACAACATCAATAAATATTTAAGGAAATTTAGACCCTACTACAAAGACATAATGCTTATCTAAGATGTACTTCCGAGTGTGTAATCGGAATTTTACATTGCTGTGTCATCAGACGCGAGATTCCGAAGAAAATATTGTTCTTTGTTTCCTTATGTTAACATAATGCAAAAGAGTGAGACGCAATCATTTCCCGGCCACACTCTGACCTATGAGCACCGCACGCGCCACCAGCGCCTAACATCAAAGACGATTAGTCATCCGCCGACAGCGTGCTATGATTGTTTCGTTATTTATGTTTTGACTTTGTGTCTGTGACGTGTAGTATTGCTCCCGATGGATAGGTTGGGGACTCATGCAGTAGTCTTACTTATCGTCGGCTTGACGCCCAAGCATTTTTATTTGTGTGTTGTTGTGAAGGTGACGAAGAAAGTTAGTGGTTCTACATAATGTTCAGCTTGGAAGTACAACTTTGTTCTAATTCCCTCTATGTCGCCTTTCATTACCTACGAGTGTAATACGGCGACTCGGGCGCCAACCCCTCCACGTTACGTTATTGACGATAAGTACCTACATCTCAAACGGTTGAAAGTCGCACACCGATTAAAGTAACATACCGTTATTATTTCTAATTTATTGATTTTGAATTACTACTAAACATACAGCTGTGAAATAAACAAATATAATCAAACATACTAGTCTGATGCTAGTTCGATCAGCCTGGAAGTATGATGGAAGGTTCAAAACACAGAATCTTAATGGCCTATGTTACTAGTTAGAAAACTAACTATCAATAACTTATACCATGATAATATCCATCTTTATATGAACAGTAGTTATAGCAGATAATTTGAGTGTAGTTCGTTCATTGAACTAGTGCCAAACAACTGAGCCGTTCAACGTAAAGTCTAGTTTGGTTCGACTAAATTAAATTATAGACCTCATTTTGATACTATAATTTAATAAACTAATTGGGGTGTCTGAGGGCAAGAAGAAGATGTTTTAGTAAGTAGATTTTAGTATTTGTATAAGATGTTAGGGATAAACTGATTGATTTTGATCAATATCACAACTGAAGAATCGCCTTACCCTTTATAACCAATTGATATATAGAAGCTAGTCTAAACTATATAATTGAGCAGTTTGCATAACGTGGTCCAAGCAATGCAAATCACGGCTCGGCCCTGCATTCAATATAATAGTATAAACGGTTGCATATCAGTGTCGCCAAAGAGCGCTTCTTCAGACTAGTTGTATAATAGCCTTATTGTAAACCGAACAACGAGCGATCCGGCACTCGCGGGCCGTCTGCGCAGCGGCACAGCTACCGTCACAAATTGATCCCAACTAGTGTTGAATATTGTCAACGTACTATTTAGATATTTATGCCCGATCATTCCCCGTGAGTACACATTCCGTATATACCTACATATTTTGTTTATTTTGATTGTATTTAAAGGTTATAATGAAGTGACGTTTAACGAGTCATTCGAATGAGTGAACATTGAATGATAGAGGTTGTGTGAAGCTATTTAGGTGGATGTTCTTTTTAGTACCTGTTTATTGATTGTTTATTATCTATGTAAATGTTTATTTATAATATATCGTTGCGAAATTAATTATGATGCTTTTGTATTAAATGCATGGCGAAATTGCAACCTTTTTCATGTTCTACTTTCTTTATTTTGTTTGTTTCTTTTTATACACTTAAGTCGATTTGGTGGTGATCAATGCTCGGGTCTTCTCTATATGGGAACAGGCCTGTGCCCTGCAGTGGGACGTTTATAGGCTGGATTATTATTAATATTATTAAAGTCGATTTGGGAGTTAGAAATATGCTTAATTACATAGAATTATATTAATAATTTATTCTGAAATAATATAAAACTAATGCAGTAATTTACGAACAAGGAGGCAGAAACCAAACATAAACAAAAATAGGGTACCACAGAATACATTTGAAATTCACTGAACTATAATATTGGATTCCGATGTTATACTCTGTGGGAAAAATAATTATGATTCACGAGTGATCAACGAGTAGTAGTTTAAAAGTGAACTACCTCGGTTTTTTGTTATTTATTTTTTTCATTTAATAAATGTATTACTATTGTTATTATAAAAGTATTTTTGTCGAAATAAAATGAATTTACCTTTAGAATGGTGAGTGCAATTATTAATCAAATTAAATTTTCGCCAAATTGCACCAAAGTTTTTGTTTGTAATTGTAACTGATACGGACAAGATGGCGTTTTCTTATTAGATTTCTTATTATTTGCATACCTTTACAGGCTAATCACTTAGATGTAAATAATTTCCATTTAAGATGTAAGTAATAATACTATTTACCTAGGTACCTAACAGTTTGTCTAGCATCAATGAATATTTATAAATATTAATCATATTAATGTTTTAACTTATCAATTTATCTACAAGTTACCTGTAAGCAATCGTTTGGTTCACACTTAACGTAGTTTAAAATTTAAAAGAAGAAACCAGTCGCGCCTAGTGCTTTGGAAAGAAATATTACAAATTAGTGCAATTTATACTTACAGAACTGCCCTGTTCCCAATTATTTTATATACTTACATTCTGTGATATTTTGCCAGAGTTAGATAAACGAAGGTGAATCAGTATTTAATATTAAAAACAATATTTAATGATTAGAACCTTGATGAATATTTTTAATGTAATTTTAGATTTTGCAGGATTTTTTACAAACATTCTTATGTTACTGTTTGGTGCAGGTGCTTTGGCGTTTCTGTTTTAAACTTTCTAGTGTTACTAGTTTATAATTGAACTTTTGACTATTTGTAAAGTAAATAAACATAAACGGTATTATCGACTCGGTAGGAATTAGTCACTCGTGTATAGGGCGACAAAGAAGATGATAGGAGCACAATGTATGGGAAAGGTAGTTATTCGTGTATATGTATACAGTATTAATAAAAACTTTGTCAGGTCGTAGTTTTGTTGAAATATATGCGAAGAAAATGTTTATGATCACTGGCCATTATAAAAAAAAAAAATTAATTTCATATTTTTATATAAACTACCAAGCTCAGCGCTGCCATTTCACTTGCTTTGCTTTGCGATGCGATTTCATGCGCTTTGCAATATACTTCAAAACTTTATTTTATCCGTTCAATTGAACACGAACTTCAAGAGCTGAGTTTCGTATGTTAAGATAAGGAGGAATATTTTTGATTAAGCTTAACTGACAATTATCATTTTATGTAACTCTTATATGTCTGCAACATGTATCGCATAGAATATATTTATCTATATGTAACGTATATGTGCTGTGTCAGGTACCGCGTAAACATGAACGGCAACTACGGGTACCCGGGCGGGGCGCCCGCTCCGCCGCCGAGCCAGCGCGTCTCCGCCCCGCCGTACCCGCCGCTGGCGCCCCACGCCCCGCACGCCCCGCACCACCCCCACCCTCCGCATCATCCGCCATACGCGCTGCCGCCGCCCATCATCGAGGGACACAGCTATAACGTACCACGTGAGTAAAACTTAGCTGGAGTTTGGTCTGATCAATGTGGGAAGTGGGAATAAAAGAAGCTTATGTGTCAATCCAGAGTAAAAGAATGTGCGCAAAATTTCGTCTACATTTAATATAACTTGCGCTGTAAAAATAATATAAGAGCAGCAATGGTGGGTAAATGGTTGATGGACGTAGTGACAAAAAAAATGGTATGATTAAATGCTTTGGCCATATCGAGGGACTGAATGAAGAAAGTTTGACGAATAAAGTGTACATGGCGAGTGTGAATGAAAAAAGGCTTGGTCAAGAGTATCCTAAACCGAAGAGCATGTATGAAGGAATATGAAAGTGGACGAAACGAAACAGGTATGTAAGGATCGTAGCAAGTGGAAAAAAATGGTCTCTGCCAACCCCTAAAAGGGAAAAAGGCGTGATTATATGGATGTATGTATGTCAAAAGAACTTGCCGTACCCTTATTAGATGCGACATAACATTTGGTTTCCTGTAGTTTGCTAATATATAGTTAACTTGCAGCTCTGCCGCACGTGAACGTACCCCAGGAGATCGGGGAGAACTCGCACACGCAGAACGGCCACCAGCACCACCCTTCGTAAGTACACACCATGCCTAAAACTATCTGTTTTGTATCGTTTGTGTAATAAACATAGGCAACTATTACAAAACTATTAAAATTTACCAAATTTATTAGGTGTGTTGTATGTATATGTTGGTTCTTCCATTTATTAAAGTATCATAAAAAAATTGTTACAATTATTTTTAGGATATGGAGTGGACAGTTATGCTCTTGATAAATAGTAAAAAAGAGGAACGACACACGGAATCCTAGTGTGGAGGCTAGTGCTATATGAATTTGTATTGCTCTGTGGAACAATAAAGCTTTTATTGTTTATTATTAATTATGTTTGTTGTAGGGTGTACTTGCCGGGCTCCCACCCGCCGGTGATAATGCCGTCGCTGCTGGGCGGCGAGGTGCTGATGCCGCCGCCGGCCGTGGACGAGCAGTACTACCCCTACGACCGCCGGCTGTCGGCCGAGCTCGTCTCCTACCCCTACTACCCCGCGCCCTTCGTGGGCCCGCAGAACGCCGTGCAGTACGTGCCCGCACAGCCCAACGGCCCGCCGAGGGAGGAGGTCGTCTATCCTCGTAAGTGAATCACCCATATTTGAGGTCTTTCAGACGGCGCCGCCATCACACTAGCTTTGCCGCCAAGCTGTGCACACTTAGAGAAACCGCAGTACTGCGGTACTTGATCGATAATACAGGTTAAGCAGCGCTTGCCGCGGTTAGTGCAGTTCAGACCGGGTTCCAACTTGTCACTCATCAGAGGCCATAACTGTTAAATGAAACTGACTAGTCTGACAAAGCTTTAAATCATCTGCAGTTGTCCATGTTGAATATAAACGATTGTTGCAGCGCGAGCATCAGCGGAGATCCCCTCTGAGTTCCGCGCGGAGTACGGCGCAGAGTTGGTCCCGGAGTATGGCGCGGAGCTACACCCGGAGTACGGCGCGGAGATGCACCCGGAGTTCCGCGTGTACCCGCAGACGCCGTACCGGAACATGCACCTCGATAGGCGCACCGACGCCGTCTGGGCGCCCAACCCTGGCGAGGTTCGTGCTAACTTACATCTACAATAAATGTTATCGCTAGGGTGCATCCACATCTGACGAACAAGCATTACACGAGCAGCTCGCGAGCATGCAGCAAAAGCACTAATTTTAATAACGCCATCCGCCAGACGTGCGTAAGCTGTTCGCGGCACGTAGATGTGGACGCACTCTTAGATCCTGTATTCGCGATGCAGCAGAGGTTTTTTGTTTATTTATGCTGTGGTCTTTTTATACGGAGCTTTTAGGTTAATTATTTTAATACACTTCTCACAAAAAGTACATCATGAGAAAAATTAGATTACAAAATCATGGGATCTGAAATCGCAAGAAGGCAAGCGTGGTGATCAATACTTGTGCCTTCTCTAATATAGGAATAGGCCTGTGCCCAGCAGACGTTTATATACTGATATTATTATTTCTATGAATTTAAATACACTTCTCATCAAAAAAATCGAAACACCTCGCAGTTTATGATTTGATAAGGATTATCAGAAAAATGTGTATATTTAGGAATAAATGTAAAATGTCATTTAATAGTGAGTAGTATGAGGTTTTTAAATCCTAATGTTAATGTTCTAAATTCAAATTAAGTCTTCATAGGTTTCGTATTTTGTATAATGAGTAATTTTTACCCTGTATGGAATATGAAGGAAATGGGTAAAACAACACGCGTAAATGAAAAAAAATGTAAGAAACGTTTATTTAATAACTTGTATTCCCTCCGCGAGCTCTTATTACTGCTTCCATACGGTTCTTCATCAATCGGATGAGAGTCACGATCACATGTTGTGGTATATTATCCCATTCCTCTTGGATTGCATTTTGCAGCTGGCTAAGTGTTTCTGGGGCTGGATCTCTTGCTCGAATTCGTCTCTTTAATTCATCCCATAGATGTTCAATGGGATTCATGTCCGGGCTTCTTGCTGGCCATACCATAATGGAGATACCGACTTCGGTAGTATAATCTCGTACGACGCCCGCGGTGTGAGCTCTAGCATTGTCGTGCATGAATATGAAGTCGTTGCCAATAAAATGTGCATAGGGCATCACATGAGGTTCAAAACACTGTTCGATGTACCGATGAGAGTTTAGTGCATTCAGCCGAGGCCCAGACACAAAGGCAAGTTCTGTCTTACCGTCGGCGCTGATTTCTCCCCAAACCGTCCACAAACCGCCACCATAGCTGATCTTTTCTTCAATGCAGCATTGTGCAAAGCGTTCTCCATCTCTTCTGTAGACCTTGTTCCTTCCGTCGTTACCATACAGCATAATTTTACACTCATCAGAAAACAGTACTTTGCTCCACTGAAGGTATGACCAAGTTAGGTGCTCGCGTGCAAAGTTAAGGCGCGCTCTTCGATGGTCTGCAGTTAATTTCGGCCCATTCGCTCGCTTATGCGGTGCCGATCCGCGTTCCTTCAACCTTCTTCTTATTGTAGAGTCACTTACAGCTACTCTTCGTACAACGCGAAGCTGCTGCTGCAGTTAATAAGCGTTAAGGCGTCGATTTCGTAAAGAAGTTGTTACAATAAATCGATCATCTCGCTCAGAAGTGACCCGATTCCTGCCAGATCCTGAACGGCGCGTGAACGAACCAGTCTCCCGATAGCGTTTGTAGACTCTATGAACAGATGATAAGCTTAGATGCAATCTTGCAGCCACAACACGCTGACTAAGTCCAGAATCCAGCAATGCCACCACTTGGGCGGCTTCTGCGGGCGAAGTAACCATATGTTTTAGAAAAAAAAGTTTTTACAGACGTCCCAAAGTCACAGTAAATGAAATAAGAAACAAAAAGTTTAAGGACAAGCGCAAATTTTTAGTTTTTAAACGAGAAACGTACTCCAACTCTAAATACACATTTGTCTCAAAACAGTGATTAATTTCATTTATAGGATAAACAAATGTAATTCTAATTTCGAATATTGATTTTTTTCTTCTTACTGTAATGACCAAACTGCCAGCTACACAATAATGTTTTTTTTTTCATGGAATTAATTCTCTTTTGTAAAAAAATTAGGACAAAAACAATAAAAACGAAAGTGTTTCGATTTTTTTGATGAGAAGTGTAGTTTCTTTGAACACTTTGAATTATACACTCGTATTTGATAAAAAAAGCAGAATAGACGAGGGAATGAGATATGTTCATAATATGGAAACTAGGCAATAGCTAGGCAGGCTATTTTAATTTGTAAACAATTTTTCATTTCTGATTAAATTTCAGGTGTAAAAGCGGCCACTGCTAGTTTTATTAAGATGTGTCTTGTTTCAGATGTATAACTTCGGGGAGATGCGATCCACGCTGCCGGGCTCGCCATTAGGATCAGAGGTAACTACTACTTTACTTTATTATTATTATTATTAAGTAATTTGTTGCTTCACGATAGAAGAACACGACATTTTACCCCAAACAGATGATCTAACGGCACCTTGCGATTTATAATTTTAATTGTCCTCCAAACCTTCAAAATATTTTCAGATACATAATTATATTGTTTTTGCTGCTGTACCTTACATAACATCTCCTTATTTAGCTTCAGCGTAGATTAAAGACATCATGTTGTATAAGTTGTTATAAGTTATATAGAACGAAAATACGTTGTATAGGTTGTTAACGTCTAAGGGCAGCGGATTGGTTGTAGAACGTGGTAGGTTCGAACCCTTGCTGGTACGAATGAGCGTTCTGTTTTATGAAAGTTCTTCATTAGTCGAAGATTGATTCTCAGTGTAATCTTCGCGTCGTGAAGATATCTGGAATCTACAATACTAACTTTTTAACAACGACATTTTTGTGTTGGCTGTTGTGGTCAAAATAGTTGGAAGTACTGATATACAGTCAAAAACTGGTTTGAATTCTCAATGCCTCAACTCAATGCTAGGAAAATGGCCCCTGTATTCTATCCACGAAATTATTTATTACTTGCAGTCATGATTTAATAAAGGCGAGATAAATAATTGGGGTTATGATAGGCATAAATGATATATAAATGGTAGCCATCTCACCCAGACATTCCCTCACACCCGGGCGGTGATGACATCGAGGCGCGCGTCGCCGGTGGAGGGCGCGGGTCCGCGCGCGGTGGGCGGGCCGGTGTCGCGCTCGGCGCCCGCGCCCGCGCCCCCCGCACTGCCCGCGCTGCCCGCGCCCCCCGCGCCCCCCGCCTACTCGCTGTTGGCGCGCGCCACGCCGCCGCCCGAGGCTCGCGACGACGCCGAGCGGCCCTCCGCCGCCGAGCGACTCGCCTCCGCCATGGAGTTCTTCCGCAGAGCCGGGTATGATGACGTGAGTAACCATACTACATTCGAACACAGTTTCGTTTTCGAATAGACTTCCCTTTTCAGATTTTATGATGCGGTCGACCTACTATCGACAAAGCGTGACAATAGAGTACATTACGCTCTTTAAAGATTTCTTTATGTCTGTCGGTTACATGAAAAAAATATGGACAAGTATTTTTCCCCTTTCCAGTAAATTCTGTACAAAATTGTGACGTGGCTTACCACCACTCCCTAAGATGAATTTGCTTTATCTACTTATTTTTTCTTATTTCGACAAAGGAATGAAATGCCTGTTTATTTTTTTACTCATATAACTGACGATGTGCTGACCAGATATTTCCATTTCGTACGCTATCATCATTCCTATTGTGACGTTACCAACCCGAGTTGCTTGTCGATAGTGTTCGTACCGGAGCCCACGCTCGGGGCTCACCTTCGTATTATATAGCGTTAGTATTTAAGCTTTTTCATCTTATCGTGTTTTAGTATGTATAATTCATGTGTACTCGTGTATGATATTCCAAATTGTATTTAGTCGCGTATGTTGTGTCGAATATTTACCTCGATTGGGGCGTAGAATGCTTATTACAAATTCTCACTTTTGATACTCTTAGATGTCGTAAAGCTAGTCGGTACAAATTTTTAATATATTTTTATTTTTAAATTATTTTTACGTAAGTCAAATCATATCCAAGTAGGTGTTTGGACTCCGAGATCCGTTACAGAAAACTTTTTATAAAGTTATGTAATTCTATCCGTGTACGTTGAATGTTTCTTGAGATTATGGAAATGAATATTAAGTGCTATATTCTAAAACTTCGCAGGGAATACATTAACAGAACCAGGAACAAACCTGGCAATATAAGGCTCGTCATCATGTATTATCTAACTTCATGTATGATATATGTATTTTATTTTTATTTATTATCTATTTAAATATAACTTTAATTTTGTTACAGCAAGAGTTAGAGGCCGGATTGCAGGAACTAGAGCGGCGCATTGATACGGAATTCGAAAATGCTGATTAAACGTATCTATCTTTAACGAGGAAGATGTAAATAATAAAAATCGTGATTATTATTATTAAATAAATCAATAAGTAATTTGAATGACACCTCTGAAAGAATTCTAGATAACAGTATTTCAAGATTCTTTTTGCGAGTTTTAGAATCATCTTTAAAGTTAATTACATTGTTTTTTCATTGCTATTGTTCTCATTAGATATTGTCGCAATTACTCAAATAAGTTTTAGTTTGGACATTGTTTGAGTATTTTACTATTTCAACCGCATACAAAATAAAAAGAAGTTGGGAAAATTATAATAAATATTTCATTTTATTTTATTTACATTAATATTTTTGGTACATTTGACCATTATTAAATAATAAATTGGTTACATTTAAATCCATATGAGAGTTTTTTGTAGAACGAATGATGTGTCCGAAAATATTTGCTTGAAATTATTTGGATCGTTTTGTTTGCAACAAAACCCGATTTATTTACATGGAATATCGATTTTGTTCTTAAATAATTTTCTTGCATATTGCGGGAACAATAGATGAAAAATAATTATGTTTATTATAATTGACTCAACTTCTTTCTATTTTATATGCGGGTGATATAAGTCGACTAGAATAATTAAAAAAGTCGCGTTGTTCACCTGGCTGATATGACCCAGGAGAACAAAGTGGATTGTAACCATTTAAAGCGCTTAGAATATTTTTTTTTTTATGAAATTGAAATGTCTAGCAAATCTTAGGATACTACTTAAACTTACTTCTAACTGTCTTGACAAACCCTAGATTACTAATTTCAATATTAGATCCGTGTTGCACATTGTTGTGTCTAAGCTCAATACATAACAATCTTTGAAAACTCGTAATAATATGAATTGTAAAAAATACTGTTCTCTTGATACATTCTTTCATTGGTATTCAATATATTAAGTTATATTTTTTCTGTCATGAAAAGTATAAATCATCTTCCTCATTGTTATATTCTAAAACGCCGACATATTCTCGGCAACAATCATTGTTTTTTCTTAAGTTATTGCGTGACACTTTACGTCATTTTGATATTTGCATTTCACTTGAAAGGTTATATACATCACATGAAGTTGGTACTTAAGGGCCCTTCTCGCATAGGACCGCTTGTTAGTAAGAGGATACATCGAGTGCTGGTAGGGAGCAGGTACTTAGCGACAGGGTCGTTACTCAATTCAATTTGACAATTGGATCTCGCTCGAAATGCAGGCACACATAACTTGTCACAAGTTAAATATCAATGAATTTACAAATCTCGTGTGTAGCTGCTCTTTAGTGTCGCATGCATAGTACCCTTTTTCTATACCTAACTCTTGGGAATTCATGAAATCGGTCATCTCAAATTATAAGTAGGGTGTCTGCTTAGGATTTGCATATTTCAGAGCGTGTTCTATCGTTCATTCTTTTAAACGCAAGGGGTTTGAAATTATTCTTCCAGATTGGCATGCATTTTTGTTTTCCATACGGTATTGCAATGTGTAGTAAAATTGCAATAGAAGTAAATCTTAAAAAAAAGGAAAACAGTTATTTGTTCTATGTTGTACTACTTAAAATTTTGCGAGCGATGCGACAACACGTCGCGAGCGCCGCGTGAGGACCACGTGTTGCACGAGCGGAGCCAAGCTCAGCCAGTGTGCGCTCAGCCTAAGGTGAGAAACTCGGCTGGCATTCCGCGAGATCTTACTTCAAACCCTTGCTGCGTATTGAGTTTTGGTAATAACGATATAGCACACTCTGTATATAATCAGATCTGAACAAAACACGAAGATAGAGCCTTGTTTTTAATGTTATACATCTTTTTTGACTTGAAGAAAATAAATTCAGAAGAAAAAATAAGTTGATATCCATGTGCCTATAGTTAACGATTAATTCATACTTTAACTGCCAATAAAGCAATCAGATTCAAAATACAAATGTTATATTCTAAATATTAATATATTAGATGTAGTTAGCAGTCGACGTATCATAGTGGTGCGGTTATTTACGGGATGTTTATACAAACAATGCTCTTGATTGCTGTGGAAGGTTTTCTATTTTAAATCTCAGTATTTACTTTTATCAAGTGCTAATACTTATGCATTCGATTCTGCGTGCCAGTTACATAAGTCGTTTTACCCGTGCTTTTGTACATTCATCAAATACTAATATGGCTTTATAGTATTTTATATTAGCCTCTGGTTTGCAGTCCCTTCTGCTCAAATATACATTTGTACTACTTAAATTTCAAGTCCCAGTATTTTCAGTTATTCTTCATTGAGTTCTGGAAAACCAAATCCACATCAGAACTGACTGACAATATACAATTAAATAATTTATAAGGAATAATGTTTTCTTAGAATACTTAAATCGCTAGCAATTCCGATAGAAAAATTGACAACCCTATAAGAAAATATGTAATAGGTATACACGTTAGTTGAAATAAATATTTAGAATATAATGGTTTAAGGTTAACGGTTTGATATTTTGTGCCTGTTGGTTAGATAACTCGAGTGCGTTTACTAAATACATAGGTTCGGCTGTTGCGTCAAATTTGTAGCAAGGTCTCCCGTGAAACGGTGGACTTTGTAAAGCGCGTCACTAGCTAACATGAGTTAACTGTCCTTTAAAGTCTAAATAGTTACAGTTATTTGTTACACGCAGTTATGGCGCTCTTTACGTCGGAAGTGTTTGACCGAGAGCTGCCTCGGCCATAGTGTTGGTTAACACTGTGTCTCCGATGTGGCAGTAGATGGTGCGGCGTGCAGGTACACAACGTTGTCGTGACGCCACGCCGCAACGCGTCTCGTGTATGTTCGTCATGTCGGTAGTAAACAACTTGACTTAAAGGCGCTATTTCCTCGTGCATGTGTTTGTTATATTGATAGTTCGGATACCGAACAGGAAACGTACAAATAATTGGTTATAGTTAAAATTCATCAGATATATTTAATAGAGATCGCTTAAGTGCCGATGTCGTTGTTGCTAGAACTCGTCCCGTCTTCCCGACTTCTTCCTCTCGTTCTATGCGAAAGTTATGTTTGAATCCACGTCTCTTCCCTCAATCATAAAACGATATAGTTTAGCGTGATTATTAGTTTAGATGATTTAGTGTTAAAATTGTTATTTTTTTCTATGATTATTAATTTAACCCGCTTTGCTAGTGTGTTACGATTATGAATTATTTAGCGATTTCGATACGATACGATCGACTATATTAGCTCCCTTCACAACGTAAAGTGATTGAAGAAACACCAATTTAACGTAAATATGTAATAGTTTTAACCAATAAATATATGACAACAAATCTGATATCGTTAGGGTACGTCCAGATCTGATTAACGCGCTTCGAACGCGCATTACACGAACAGCTCGCGAGTCTAATGCTCGTGCGTTGCGCGTTCGTTAGACCTGCACGCACCCTTAAGCTGCAATAACTAAAGTATTTCGCATATTAATAGGATTGTACTAGACATTAACAACAAATTAGGATTAAATAGTAGTGCTGATAGAATCTATACCTCATACATACCTCCTGCGAATTTGTTAAGACCTTCAATTTAGGATATTATACGAGCTGGTCTTGAACCAGGTCGGCCAAGTGTAGTTAGTTATCGAGCCCTCTTTAGTCCGTCAATCATGAAGGTATCATTTGAAAGGTTTAGAAGCTGGATTGACGTTGGTGGCTCTTGGGTTACAGCACATAGTGTTGTTCATCTTACAGTGACGTCATAACGCCTTGCCCGCCGCCATATTGTAACCGACTAGCAAAGCCCGCTTATATAACTAATTATTCTAGTGTTAAATAAATAATACCTTTTAAGGCTGGTGATACATCTATTTATACCTTAGAAGAAAAAAGTTAAAACAAAATGTGTAAGGCTGTAATATAGATAATCTGAGAGAAACAACTCAACGCCCTATTATAGTGTTTTTGTTTGTTTTTTTTTTCTTAATAATTTATAAATATGGATTTTAGAGCATCAGTTGTCGATGGAAAACTATGGACTCGTCGTTCGAGATTATTCATAGTTTTCCTGAATGCAAGTGTCTCTGAATATTCAAGACTATTATGTCCTAGTGATTCCTATGAGTTTCGCTAATTAGTTACAGTTAAACTTAGTGCAATTTTCAAATTGCGTGCAATATCTGTTGGTTGTGCGAATCGACTATTTGGTGTCGACGATAATACTCGATTGATATTCGCCGCATGCTCGTCCAGGAATGAAGTTAAATAATTGTTTACATTAAATTATTATTAGAAACGCAGACGAGTCATAACATGATTATGAGGTAGTCGGTTCGCAACACAAACACCGCAAAGGAGATCCTTCGATAGCAATTACTCGATCTCTTTGCATTTACTTTATTTGATTTAATTATTAAATAAACATTAAAAAGTACGGTTCGCTTGTAACTTATGTTTGTATAGAGGTGAATACCATATTTTGGTGTATTTTTTTTTCCTAGGAAAAGTCATTATTTATAAATAAAAAGGTCTGTTTAAAGACTTATAATAGGACTTGCGCACACAGTGCGATTTAGCGAATATTTTTTTTTGTAAAAAGCTTTTCCATAATAAAATTTATTTTGAGTTATATTTTTTCTTTTATTTTTTTTACACGCCCCTCGAGCACCTGCCGCAATACATTCTACGACACAACTTATTATTATGATTGCTCGCCGACCATGCATGCGCTTTTGAACACCAGCCATGAGATCCATTTACCTTTGATTGTACAGCTATGAAGCTATAAACACTTCATCTTTGTCACATTGCCTCTTCGTAAGTTCATAACACGTCCCCAAGTCATAGCAACTTTAAAAGCACACCTTAACTTGTACAAAGGGTGTTGTACTTCAACTTGTACAAACGCAGAATTCCGTCCACCTGTCACTATTTCAATATTATCTATCTGTGAACACTCATCATGTACTAACCCTTACAGTTTACCTTTTACTCTTGGATAATGGGATGATGTTGACTATTTTTTTTCTTATTTACGTCAAACAGATAAAATATATTTTTAGTCGGACTCCAAAAAGAGGAGGTGCTTTATTCGTCTGTATTTTTCCTTGTGTGTGATTTCCATGTTAAGCGATATTGATGGTATTTGTGCACCGACTTCCAAATTACATCAAAAATTATTCAGTATTATTGATTTATATAATTAAAGTTGGTTTTTTATTACGGTTTTGCACAAAACGTACAATCGTTATGTCATGAGCGCCTGAACTTTGAATCGCTTTATCCGATATTGATTATTTCAAGAAAGTAAAAGAAAACCTGTTTGTTTTCTTTCAACCATCTAAGTTTCAGGATTTTAATTTTCAGTTCTTTTATATCCAGGCAACATCCCTATGTAACAATATATTAAAGTCAATTTCCAATACAATTAGATAATGCCTTAATCAGCCTTAATATTGTGCTTAGGCACGTGTTACTAGTATTTACGTGAAGGATATACTGAGATGTGCACAGCTGCCAGTACAAATTGATTGCAAACACACAATACCATAGATTATATTAGTGTTAAGAAAAAACTGATTGCGTTAAGTAATCCTTTAACATTTACATTCATTCTCATTTATTTATTTTCGTCATTTTTCTTACTTTACAGCATATTTTATGTATTTTTTTTCGTCGACTATAATTGTGTTCCCGCGACTTCGACTTGTCTTCAAGTCGAATTCTCGGAAAAGCGCGGGGTTGAGTCTTTCAGTCGTAATTTTCAGGATAGGCTGGGAATTTTAGAGTTACCGCCTTTTCAAACGTTTCGAATTTCGATTAGCCGGTATCCTGTATCAGCCCGACCGAAACGAATTTGTTGGTCAAAACTACGTATACCTACACACATACTGGTTCTTACCCGACCCCTGGGTACGCACCAGTTTGTGTAAAGGCTCACATTGAGCAGCATACACGACGCGGCACACGGTCGCCGGCTAGCTGAAAACCGGGACGTGTGAAAAGGGGTTTAGATTCCACAGTGTTGTTCGTATAAACCTATGCAAATATATAAATCGATATAAAAGTTTAAGTGTGTAATTAATAATTTTTATATTTTTAATACATTTTTAACTGAATATAAAAGTAATTTGTTGTAAGTGAATAATATTGTATTACCTGAGCGTAACGATATTGTTGCTATATCATCAGCAATAGGTTTATGCGAACGATGTTTTAAGGAGTTGGAACTAAAATTTCCTCTCTTTGTTATTGAGGCTTTACGCCCCGATGATAGATGCTGCACTGCATTTGTTTAAGAATGCATAAACATTCATTTCCATATATATCTTAAAACGCGTCGACGAACGATAGTCTGTAACTTATCTTATACTTAAGCTTAGATTAAATGTCTTCATTTTGCACGAAGTACTTAATATACAAGTAAATATAGACACAGATTGAGAGTTAATATGTAAAGTATAGTATTTTTATAGTTCCCTATTGTTTGTATGTTTATTTCTCGTGTGTACGAGTGATAGAGGCAGCGTCTATAGGAGTCCTCGCTTATAAAGTGTCGCTTCCCGTGGAGTTGATCGTGCATTGTGAAGACATCAAGTCGATTGGTTGACTAAACGTGTTGAGCTCAATCAGAGAACATAGAACATGTTACGGACGATTCACCTTGAAACAACTATAGGAAGACCTTACTTTAAAGAAATTTCATTTAAAACGAACCAAATGAAGATCATGCATTGAACAACTACATGTAAAGCTGTAAATGCCCTACAAAAATCTTTGCAAAACACAATACCTCCATAAGATACCCATGGAAAGACGTAATTTTCAAGACACGATTTCTGTTCAAGTTTTAAAAGTATAATGGGCCACCTGCTTGAATCCCAAAATGAATGGTATTGGCTATTATGAGTGGCCCATGTGTTGCCAAAGCAGGTTATCGTAAAACAGTACCCGTGTCTTTAAGTTCTCAATTTAGCACTTCTCAAAATGCTAAGTCAACCAATCGACAAAACTTGGAGGTTATAAATAGTAATTAGTAATTTGTGACGAGATTTTAAATAAAATCATTGAAGTAATTGAATTTTTTCAAAAATTATGTAATCCTTTGTCTAATGGTTGGGATGTTTTGTACATTGAGTGGTGTGGACTGTCTGTGTGTATCTTGCATATTATTTATGAGAGAAATTATATATTTTTAAGTGTTGCCTCCACTCACAATTTTATACGTGTTCATTGCTCCGTATGTAAGTTTGTACCTACCTCTGATAACGTCTTGGAATTAAATTAGATTGTTAATGTTAGTGCAATTCTAGTATTTAACTAGACTCAAGAAGTATCAGAATTATAGCCGTACGTAAGTAAAGGTTACCTACCTAGACTGTGCTAACGTTCCACAAGTTAATTTAATTCCATGACGTATAATGATAACAGTTCTTCCCCTTCTTTACAACAATTGTACTTATAACTAGAATTAGTGAAGTCTTTCGAACCTCCGGACGTAAAGATTGTTCAAAATTACATAAATAGCCAATAGGCAAAGCCGGGCAACTGATCTGCATCAAACCAGTTAATTATAATTCAAACCTCGAGTCATCTGTTATTGGTTGCTAGTCTTTCACCAATGACGTTCGTCAACTTTACATTAAATCGAACAGCCAATCAGAAACCACTGAAGTAACCACTTAACGAGACTTTAATGAGGTTTTATTGGAATAGAAATGGAGGGCTACTTAGGTATAATTTGAATAGTCTTTACGTTCCGGTCAATGATGGCTTTATCAATGTAAGTCACGGCTCTGACCGTTCTTCCGATATACATAGAATACTTGTTGCTTCATCAGTAACGTCATAACTTAAGTAAATAAGTGCCTCATTTATTTAGCTGAGTAGTTACAAGTTTTAAAATACCAGCCTACAAACAGTAGCCCGGTAAAACGTACGTACATCCACTTATAGCCATTTTAATTTCCTATCTGTCGAGCTTTTTCTACTAGAGATAGGTCGATACAAGACAATTCTATAATTAGTACGAAAAATCTCTGGATGGATATGTTATTAAAATTGGTCTTAATATATGACGGAATGCGTTACAATTAGTGCCATATATTCGAAACGCTTGTATAGAAGTACCTGACAGTGTGCTGTAGTGTTATACCTACATACCTCCATATTTATTATGTAATCATTGTTTGTATAAGGCACAGAATGGAAATTAACGAATGATTATGATCGCGAACGTATTGGTTTTCTAATTGCGCATTTAGGCTTTTATATATTTTATTGTATGCACTCAATGCATATATTGATCAAACTGGGCTGCATATTGGGCCTAGTTTTGCAATTTGATGGAGGCCACGTTTTTTCAAGATGTTTTCTTACACCAAAGTCAATGTGTCTACTAGCCATAAATGGGTTCAATGCAGCATGTGTACACGAATCCGTTCATTAATCCGCTCCGCCATCACGAAATTTTGAATTCGTTATTTCAGATAGAGTCCTGATTTACTCGCGATGATTACTTCTGTGAGTAATGTTTTATATGTTAAACTAATTAAAAGTAATATTGGAAAAGTGCTTGAAATATTCTCTCTTTTAATTCTCGTTTCGATAGATACCTACGCCAAGATTCGCAATTTGAAGACCAATACTTCGCATACAATCGGTGTAGTTAAATAAGTATAGTACGAATAATTTTGACAGTTGAATGACCTATATTTATACAGTAAATACCTGCTAAAGAAGTTAATCACAAAGAGATAGATTTATAGCTAATTGTCATTTAACATAGGCTTAGCAGTAGCCGTGGCGAAACGAAATACTGACTTCTAAATTCAGTCAGGAACATTTTAATCAGCATTGAACGCTGCATTTGGTCGGTAGACTCTTTTGATATCTGTCTTAAAAAATTAGATGTATAGAGTTCACTGGATAAAATAAACGGTAAAAAAGCAACGCAAGCTCGTCGTCCGACGTCTAAGCAAAGGATTGTCTTATTTTTTAGTTATCAAATTACTCAACCTATCTAAGTTAGCCCTATGGCTCCAAATGTAATTTAAACTTAGTCTAACGTTTTGTGATAACTTTTTAGGTAGGTATTTAAACAAATATGTCAAAATTATTCGTTCTAGCTAACGCATCTCATAGTCCAAGCACCAATTTGTTGCCATCTCCGAGATAATGGTTTGAAATAGATTAAATAAGTATCGTTTATATAACAAGTCAGAAAATGTAAAGACAGAGTGATATGAAACGAAATATGTTTACTTATAGATGTGACATACAGACAGACAGATGGTATGTTGTAAATAGTGGATGTAGACGACCGACCGGTATTGGTGTGACTATTGAAATACTACATGTACTTAGTGTACTTACAAGGAATTGGTAATATTGTGAAATTGTTCTGTTAAAGCCTCAATATACTCGCGGACTTATATCGGGCCACCAAAAATTTCCAACTAATAACTTCCTGTCTCTTTTTAACTTATTTCTTTTTTCAAATATATTACTGTAATTTTACATTCAAATTAGTCTCTAAGCTACAATACCCTTTCAGTTTTAATTCTTCCATTATTATATAAGTACTTAACAATCTACTCTAAGAGGGGTGGAACGATATAAGTGACGAGATGGTTTTGTTACATTATAATATCTCTTAAACATAAAGGTTATGATTATGAATGATGACATAGATAGGATATGAATGATGACTACTTTTTCATTTGTTTGGGTGCCATTGGTTTCTAACTTTTTAAAGCTAACTCATTTGATATACAACACCATCATCTCCCTGACCTGATACCAATTATTTGGGGTCGGTGCAAAGCGTAATCTGCTTCCATTCATATCCACTAGTTATGGAATAAAAAAAAGGTTTTTTTTGGGAAAAAAACTTCGCACCAACTAGTGTAATCCCTCCATTGCAGGGAAATATAAAAACATTCGTATCACATAGACTAAAAAACTAATTGCCCATGTCTAGTGAGTGTTCAAATTTTTTTTTTCGAGTTATTAGCTAATTGTGTGTTGCCTATATTTTTCCTGTTTTATTTTCAATTGGTACCATACAAACCACTCGTTTAAAAGCATTCGTGATTATTGAATGTTTTGAGGAAACAATAACACTCAAATACGAAAAAATACTCCAAGAATAATGCAAAGAATTTGTAGGTAACCTAACTCGGAAGATAAACTAAAAAGGATTCGATTAATTTTAACTTTTATTCTAAGAACATAACGATCATTATTGTGTGACAGTTTCGACATGGACACTGTTTTACCTATGCCAAATACTTAGGTACGTATTATTGGCAATATTTACACGTGTCATCTCACTATAACTTCCACATAAAATAGAATAATAGAAACCGGGCAATTTGACAGTATTACTCCAGCAAGCAACTGATAACTCCCATTCAAAGATTCTAGTTACTCCGATACAGGTCGGTACAATTATCCTGCGCAGGCAGTAAATTGCCTGTATTTTGTAACCTAGGCATTGCAATTTGGTTGCCTTGTAAAAGCTTATTAGGGTTCCTCAGATAACAACAGTCATGTAAGAGAGAACGGAACCCGACGCGTGTAACTCGCGTCTTCATTATTTATATTGAATGTATAATTTGTGAAATAAACAGTTTTGTGGTAGAAAAGATTTTTATTTACTTTCCAAACACCTCTTTTTCATAAACTCAGCATTACAGCTGGTGTTAGCATTTATATTAAGTAGGAGTATATTAAAAAAAAACAGTTTTGTGAATTACTATTATCTCTTAAGATCCAAATAAATATGCATAAAATGCTTCATTGTTATTGAAGTTTGCAAAACTTGCAAGTTAGTTTGTTACACTCTCTCCAAAGAAATACTGACGTCCACATATGACGAACGAGCATTACGTACGACCGACGGACGAACGTGCATTCTGATCAGCTCGATGCATGCTCGCGAGCGGCGCTCTTTTCTTTCAGACGGCATAATGACACTAGTGCGTTCGCGGCATGATCGCGCACGTGTAATGCTCGTTAGTCAGATGTGGACGCACCTTTAATGACATATTGTAGTAATATTTTGGATTAGAAATCAAGGTGCTTCGGTTTCAGCTATGCAGCAACGTCAAACCATTGGTACTACTTATACTTTTATCCCCCACAGCCGAGTTTGACTTCATAGCGTGTGTTTAATTTTTTTATTATGCTAAACTACCACATTTTGATAAGTTCCAAAATAATACCTTGTTGTCATTGTTACTAACTTCATAAATTCTGTGAACAAGTCCATTCATCGGTGTAAGTTAAGTATGATTCACTCAGGTGACTCATGCGTTTCACCCCAATGATAACAATGCACCCCACTGATAGGATACGTGTGAACCTGCCCCCTTTCGATAATTTACCTAATTTCTTTGTGCTTAAAGTTGATTTTATAATGGACTGCAGGTGACCTATATTAATAGCCTCAAATTTCTAATTATGTAATTGCGTTATTCTTCTGTTCAGCTTATCTTTATAGGGTTAACATTATAACTCAATGTGGCTCGTAATCTATGCAGATATTTGTCTAAATATACATGCTATCTTACCCACTATAAGTCATATACTGATAGAATCACTGGATTAATTTTTTGTTGTCAATTAAGGGCTGTATAAAAAAGTAGGTACATCTATGACTTGACCGCGCGGATAAAACACTGAATCATCGCACGAGAACGTACAATAGTAAATAAAAAATTTGTTAACGTTTGCGTTAGGCAGTAACATGTTCATTAAAATCAGTAAATTTCATTTTGCATTTAGAAGCAACGAATCCACTTCAACACAAATAGACGCAAATGCAACATTATGATATTATTAGGAGAAATTATTTGAGTGCTTTGTTTTCCTCAATTTTGCATGTAAGTATCTCTTCAGGAGCGCTTCATGCCGTGGGCGTGATTTTATTCGTAGTGCAAGCGCATTTAAGGTAATACCTACAAGTGGTACAAAGCAGGTGCAAGTGGCTACAAAAGACGAACAAGTAGTAAACGAGCATTCAAAGCTACTTAGCTCATTACCAGTTCGAGGGTCTAAGGTACACGTGCTATTATTTTTAAGCCTCCTCCACCTAATAGGAGCACTTTACTCGAGAAATTCGAAAATTATTATCAAGTAGATACTTCATTTATAGTGCATTATAAGGATGCTATTTCTGCTTTTCTTTGTTATTTATTAACCCACTTAAAATATGGCGTGCACTGCTGATCCGGATTTGTTAGATCTCCTTGCTAGTCGTACATCTGGCCACAGACAACAGGCAAAGGGTTAAGCTCACAAACGTGATCTCCAACGCAGCTTCTGTATACAGATTACATGCGGCATTTAAACTAGGAAACGATATTTAAAGAAGATTTCCTTTTTCCCAAGAAAACGATGGAAAATTTTCTAGTTTAAGGTATTAAGAGAAAATGTGGGCGGTCTTATCTACATACAAAAGCTCTAAAATCTTTTCCTACAAATAGGTACCTAATTCTATGATCTACATATTTATAATAAGGTACTAAAGAAATACAGTTTTCAATAAAATATTGAGCATTAAAATTATATTTTTCCAATAATTCTATCGGCGGTAAGGGAACACACAACGCTTTAAAACAAAGCGATATTAATCGATTATTTTTAAAGCAACCCCAGACCCCTTTCCCTGAGTTTTGCCCTTCCATTACGTATTAATCCACTTATAGTTTTGGTCTCCAACAATTCTTCCTGATTGTAATTGCACGTATGCACATTTCATCAAAAGGGTTTTAATGAACTTGCGATATGCCTTGGCGGGGGAGGCACCCCAGCCTGCGCGGCCAGTTTGTCATGACCCCCGTTTATGCAAATCCTGTGCGTGATCAAAGACCTTTTAGAATAGCCGACTCATATTCTAAGATGTAGCTTTAATTATATTCAAGGGAAATTGAATTCAGCGCACTTGAGTTACGTTCGTTTTTACAGCGATGCGTCATTGAAAGTTTTATTTTAAATTTTGTAAACACACACACACACCCTTGACGTTTAGCCTGGTGGTCATAATGTGGACATGCTTCACTTAATTTATTTTTATAAATTGTTTTCAAAAATACTTTAAGTTAAGAATAGTAGATACTAATTACTGCATTTTACACACAACATGTGTAAATTCGTTTTGTATTGAAGTGCCGAACTTAAAGAGGCATCCAATACGTCACATAAGTAAATGTACCAAGCTGGGAACACCAGCCACGGTCAACCATCAGTAAGTAAAACCTGAGTCAAAAGTAGAGGATTGGACATTGAACTGAAAAGTGAGGTTGGTCGGTTGTAAATTGAGTAGTTGAAAGTTATAAATAAACTTCTAACTTCAATGAATCGAACGTAAATGCAGCAAACAGTTCCAGCACAACCTTAATAAAAGGCATCAAAGGTAAATTAATATCCTATTTTAAAGAACTTTTGAAATGCGTTTCTATTTTCAGCTGACCATCAGAAGAAACTTTCGTAAAGTGTATAGTTGAGTTCCGAGTGTCGGGTATCATCAATCAATTTATTTGCAGTAAGATGCGAGCGTGTCCATGCAATCCTTTCGGGCGGCCCTACCTGGCGGTATAGGTACGAGCGGAGGTGTAAACTTTATTCGGAGTAAAGCATCCGATGCAAGCGGACGTGTGCGCGGGAACAATACTACTGATAAGCAGATATTAGCACCGGACATCATGCATCTCGAGGTGAGTTGTTTTATTACATAATTAAATTATTCTGTTAATTTTTAATTTTTATTTTATGAAAATTCAGTGATTTTTTATTAAATTAATACGTTAGTGCACATTTTATTGAGCGAATTATTTGATTAATTTTAAAACGTAAACCAATTAATAATATGGTATATTAAAATATTTTTTTTGTAAGTTAAAGAAAATTAATGCCTTATTTTCTGATTGCTTTTTTGTGCTATGCATTTAATGTATCATATAATATTAGTTTACCATATTGAGATTAACAACCCGCTGCGTTTTCACCTGCATCCAAAGCTTGCCTTCACGTGATGGAAAATGCCCTATAAGCCTGTTTAAGAATGTGTCAACAAAATTTTTTACATTAATTATTGACGGGTTATAATGTAATTATTTTAACAAAATAAATAATATGATAAACATATAGCTTTCGAAAGCTCAAAACTTCTGGCAAAAGGATCTACTCTAAATAATGAACTTTATTACATGTGCACATTTTAATTTATTAAAAGGGAAGTCCATTACGGGGCATTGGTTTACAAAGGAGGTATACAGGACCCGGTAACTGTTCGGGGACTAGACACACGTATTCAAAGGAAATCAAAACAAAACACTACGCGACAAATATCTATTCAATATAAAAACACTAAACAACATGTTTACAAACCAAAAATAGAATTCGTTGTAAAGAGATTAAATTGGAAAAAGAAAGAACTACGAATTTAATTCTTAAATTATTGTGAAAAACAAAACAGGATTACAAAAACTGTAGGGCTAGTAAAAATCCGTTTGAATTTCGGGTTCGAATTGAACTTATTTTTAGAACTCTGTAGGTACTGCGGGTAAATAATTTAATGTTTTAGAGCTTTACATTTTAAAATAAGAATACGTCAGACAGTGGTAGCAGGCCACATGGGGAAATGCCATTTTCCTATCTCTAGCAACCAGACTATGAGATGCATTTCTTCTAAATTGTGATAGTCTTCGGCCAAATTCTAACAAAATATGAAATTAAAAGTATATACATATCTGAATGTTACGTACTTCTTTCTTCTTCTCTTCGTATTCATTCACTGAAGTGGTCTTAATAAAAAATAATAGTAAAGTCCTAAAATGATATTGGGCACATGGTGATGGTTCTTGTATATTAAAAGATTTCTTAGTATTGTTGTTGTTTTTCCCAATAAATTAATATAAAGAATTTATCAGTGATTATAATTAAATAGCTAGAGCTCAATCGCTAATTAATTTAATTATGTTTAAATAAATAGGCCTGGCGGGATCATGCCGGGGAATTTCTATGAGAATTTAATTAACTAGGTATCTATTTTCAGCTGACAAAATAATAATCTAGTTAACTCTGCTTTGATTTTTAACTAACAATCGATAGATGAACTAGTTTTAGTCCACGCGTACTCGCGAAATATGTTAAAAATGGACGTTTAAATAACATCATAAATATCCGCTGTAGACCAAAACTAAGAACCTAAATCACTTGTATCTTGAAATCAGAGAGACTCAAATAAGTTACTAACACAAACTCACAACACAATGTAAGAAAAGTGTTTCTTTGGCCGGCCAGGGATCAAACCCGCTCAGAGCTAGCGACACCTTTAATCGTGTACGCCTGACGCCACTCAACCACAGAGGCATTCAAAATTATTTACTACACATATTGCGATGTTGGGAACAAATATAATCGTAGTTTAAAACTAGGATTAACACACATGATTATGTACGTTTTATTCTTATAAATCGCGGGAAGGATTCTATTACTTTATAAATATTTTTAAACATACTGGCTGCGACACAATTACTTAATAGCGCCTATATTACGGAGTAAGGATTGTTCTTATGAATATCAGTAACGAGTAACCCACTAATTAGAGGTACCGCTGCCTTGCTCCTTGGGGACTTAGTCAACATGATTTATACTGTGTACGCGACACTGGCGGTTCCTCAAAACAAAAGAATAACTACCACACTTTACATGTTACTCTTGTGATGATATTGTTTGATACAGTTAAGTTTCTTATTGAATATTATTATATATTATATTATATATTATATATATTATATTATTTGGGAATAAAAAAGGGAAACTAATAAAATCGGCTTCAAGGTACGGATGCACGAAACAGTCATCGAAAATAAACTGATTGAAAATAAAATACAAGTAAACGACAACTACAAATGACACAAATATTATTGTGTCATTGTGTAGATTTGAAATTTAAGTTGAATGCTGTAATAAAATCTTATTAAATCTTCTAACTTTAGACTTTAAAAAGCAAACAGTTTGAAAAATCTCTTTTAATACAGTGAAGGGTGTAAAAATTGTTCTTATAATATTGAGTGGCATTTCACAATGAATTCACTGCAGCACTTTCATTTTCTCGACTAGTCCCAGTAACGAGACTTGAGTTTTCAAAGTCGCGCTAAAATGCCTTCCTTTGAAGGATTTAAAGCCTTGTTGGTAGCTACTTGTAGAGAGGCTTTCGGTGGTCTCTGGAAGTTATAGCGATAGTTACTTAGTTGGTTTGCAATTTAATAGAATATTTGCTTTGTACTTGTACTCTATTGATCGATATCAATAAAAATCAATTGAAAAAAATTAAACAATGTAAAATTGCATTTTGTATAATATTACAAGATACCAACGGCAACCATCGGCTTAACTAGAAAACTAGAAATAAAAAAAAATCTCTCCCTAAATACGTTAAAGGTTTTTCAACCACAGAATTTCGGTGATCTAGAACCCTGAGATAATAATCCTATCGGGAACCTTTACAATTCTCACAATCCCGATTTTATTTTAGAGCTTTGCTCTCTCTCTTTATACTATGTGCATAGTATGTACTGTATATTGTCATCTTTGGCTATGATATGAAGTAAGAAGCTTCAAAACCAACTAATTCTATGCACAAGTACTAGTACCACTAGAGTTTCACAACCTAACGTGTCCGTCGATTGTTTAATTGGTTCCTACATGAGTCAAGGCGAAACGAAAGGCCCTGAAACAGAATAAATACTAAGTATAAACACGGAACTATATGCATATGCATGTTTAGGCTTCAATAAAACGATTTATACACGTCATAGTTGTCACCTACCCTCGAAACATCAATGAACAGCCAAATTAGGACGGCGTACAGTCGGACAATAAAACAGGGGACGAAAAATATATATTCGTATGTTGTTATATTCGGTTGTCAAGTTTTATTTTTAATGACATGTATAGAAATATACGTTTTGAAATAGCTGCTGAATAAATAAAAAAGCTGCAAAAGTTACAATATATTATCGTCCAAAGTTTCGACTGCATTATTGAAATGTTAAATTATTCTTATGACACGAATATATCTGATTGATCATTGATTTTGAAGATTACCTTAAACCAACAAACAACTCGCTTAGCTATGAACATAAGCTATAGAAACCAGACGCATTAGTAATTAAACAAACCATTTGCACGCTCAAACAAAAGCTTAAACATACAAATCTGGTTTTGTTTTTATAAGAACTTTATCGGGAATGATCAAAGTCTGTGCATAAGCTTGGCAGGTCACGGAAGACGCCTGAATGCACCATGCACCTCACTCATTAGTATGCCTGCGTTTTTAGCGTTCCTTACTTAGTACTTGTAACTTGGTTAGCCTTGACTGTCCATCTGTCTGGGCTTTATCTCTTGAAACATTTGTGATTGAAATCTTCAAAGAATGCATTTCAAAAATTTCTTTATAACTATGAGTATGTGTTTTAGGTATGCTCTAAATGAGTATCTTGAAAACGAGAATTCATCGTAATTTTTTTGCTTTGACAATGGAGCTGTTTCCTAGCGTAACAGATATATACACGAAATATTGAAAGTGTATCACTAATAAGTACCTCTCAAGCAATAACTAAACTATACTATTCATAATGCAGTAACATCAAGGGTATACGGAACCCTTGCCCACTAACGCACTTGGCCGGCTTTTTTACATCGAGACAGCTGACATCTGCTCCTCCCAACACAACAGCCCATCGTGTAGAGACCATTCCACATGTGCCATGCTATACTCACGTCCTTCCACTAAATACCTTGCTTTTGCTCCCATATTAAATATTATAAAATGCAAACAAGCTTAAGTTTAAGAGGTATTTTAATCTAAAAATACTTTTAAGTCTTGTCTAGCCTTTCCATGATAGTGAAAAATAGATTTGGAATTCTTGTTAGAGGAGATTATTAAAAGTGAGGGGGTGTAGTTAAGATGGATTATGAAATAAAAACTTAAGCCTCTTTTGTTATTTTTAACCCCGACGCAAAAAGAAGGAAGTTTCAAGAATCTGTCTGACTTCAAACGCAACTTTGTAATTGTAACTAGAGATTTTCTAAAATTTTATGGAGGTTTTTATACTTAAACCTCCTTGATTGGCGGTTAAGAAGTAAAACCATATGGGTTACAACTCATTGTTGTTTAGTAAGGTTAACATCACGTTTCCCCTCTTCAAGTGTTAGTCCCGAGGCGTGATAATAGCAAGCCAACCAAACTCCGGTGCCGACTGTACTAATACATGTTCATTAAAAATGTTCTTACAAATCGGAGCTTTTTAGTTTATTACGATCTTTTTACGACACAAAGCGACTGTGAGTCACCCTAGGGAAGTTGCGTGTGCGGCAGGACTCACACACCAACGTTACTTGACCCCCACACCCCTTCCTCAGCTTAACAAATGGATTAAAAATAAGGGAGTCTTTAATGTCGGCAGCTCAGCGTAACCTGGCCAAAATATGTAGATAGGGCTGTGCGTTTGTTGTATTTTTTGTTTATTTGTATGAGTCATAATTGAGAAATTTCTGGTGTAATGTTTTGAAAATGAAACGCATAAAATGTTGTTGCATATGTTCCTATAACTAAAGTAATGAGTTGATACAAGAATGTGTTTTATTATGATTTGAGTTAATTAACGCGCTTCAGCTTTGCTATGATTGCGATTGTTTCATGTTGTGTTTTGTTTTTATGTACTGTTTCATTCCAGCTTAAGCTTTTAATTAATTACTTATTTTATCGTTACGGTTTTAGTATGTATGTTTAGATACATTGTTAGCATCGTAAGGGTTGAAGTATGTGCTAAACGATATACAGCTTATAGGCTTCCCTGTTCTGCTATTTGTTACGTACTAAACTTACATGTGTACGCAATGACACGCAATAATAATTAAAATAAAACAACAAGAATATATACATGATATTAAAATAGATAAATATTGTGCCTCTTGACGTGCAATACTCAGATATGATCAGAAGAGCAATGTAAACAAACAAACACATTAATTGTTTCCAAATTGTAATTTATCAAACTAAAGTGATGCCTTACATCGTGTACTCTTGACTAGTGATCAGAGCAATATCACATAACACGGAATTTCTCTCTAAATCGATATACAAAAAGACAATACATACTAGCAAATCGTTGAACACTAGTCACTATTAATTTACAGCCATTAACAATAGGTAAAACAAATTCTGAGCGATAACATTTCTGCACTTTACTAAATCCCCAGATTAATCCACGCATGTTCTTGAGAAAGTGTTCAAAAACTTGCGTGTAAGTATAGGCACTATAATACGAACCATGGTGAGCTGAGGACGAAGTAGCAGCTGATAGTATTTCAATGTCGGACCGCGTCAGCTGCGCCGCTTAGGCCCCGTACAGACCGCGCGCACGCAACGCGACCGCATTTATTTTGGTAACTTTAATTTGGCTGGCGTGTTTAGTGGTAAGCGAATCTGACTAATAGTGAGTGACTAATGGTGCTAAATGGGAGGTCGTGGGTTCAATTCCTAGCTGGGACAAATCTTTGTGCGATGTACATGATAATTTGTGTTCTCTATCTGGGTCTATAGTATGTATGTATGTCATATATATCAGTTGTTTGGTTACCATACTAACGGTTAAACATAGTGGGGGATCAGATAGCCGTACGTGTGTTGTCCCATGATATTATTTAATTAGTACCTTATTAGACTAATTACAACCTTAGGCCTAGACGTGTTGGTATTATTATATCTAATTTCAACATGTCTAATTTAACGGTATTTTAGTGAACATGCAATAGAAATATCTAAAACCATGATCTTGGAGATCATAAGTTTTCAAATGGTTCACCTTTCGATAGTTGCTCGCGAGTGGAAAACCCACACATATATTATGCAACGCTTAGTTTGGACGCGTCCTTATGTCGTAGTCGGGAGGGGGGATTGATTTCGGTCAAATAATTTGCAAAATGGACATGTGCACAAAAGATTGTACTGGTTATTATTAAATAAGTGAGGACTGGTCTAATCGGAGGAGAGGGGCAAGACATGGTAAAGGCAGAGAGGGGAGATTCAGGTCCAAAAACAGGATAAGTTTGTAAACTTTCGTATGAAAGATTTAGTCTAAATTTATAATCGAATAGTTATTCCTTAAATCAATCTATAATTATGGAATTTATGTACATGTTAAGGTAGCAGAAGTTTCAAGGCAGGCAGAAGTGTATCATTATGTTTGGTTTTGTTTTTAATATTTAATGCGGTAATATGGCATGTTGCGCTGCGAATATGTTTGATAGAATGTGCACTAAATTGTATTTGTGGGCGAACATTACCTAGATACCTAGGTACTTGATGTGATATTACAATTGTGTTCGATTTGTTACAGAAAATGTTACTTCATTCGATTTTTTATGTCCTCGTGATAAACGACGCATTGAGTTTGGATGCAGGTTAGTAAACTAATTACTTAATTATATGTTAACAATAATCTATATCTAGAGATCTAATCTAATCGGTCTAACCGATCCGATTAGGACTGCTAATTAATTGAACGAGTTATTAATTAAATTAATATGTGTTAAGTTATACCCGTGTAACTTAATAAATTAATAATATGTGTGTATTCATAGTATTTAGTAAAAAACAAGTTGTATAAATAAGGTCAATTTATTATTACACCATAGATAAAATGAATTTGAATTATTATAAATACTTTTTATGTTTTTATTTTATTTTATAATGTAAATAAATAAATTAAGCCCTATTTGTTTTACAAAATGAAGTCTGAATAGATGGAAACCCCCTTTATGCCATGTATTAAAACCCTATATACTTAAGAGTTATATTTTCTTTGCAATGGCTGTTTAGTTTCAACAGCATTGGTTAACTAATTTAAGTCGTATGTTTAGCGGTATAAGGTACAAAACTGTCTGAACTTTAACTGATGTAAGGTGGTTCTCATAAATATGACATGATATGTAGGTATTTAATGTCAAAACCGTCAGTTCATCACGTCTAGCGTTACATTTATTATAAACAAAAGAGAAAGGAAAATTACTCGAAATGCCCTTTACATTTACCCTATTGCACAATGCATGATGTAGTCGAACATTTTCCATCGATCCAAGTTTAAGAATAGGAAAACTTTAATTGGATGTAAACACGTGGGTAACTCGTTGAATTAATAAACAGTCCTAATGTGTACCAAATCGATTCTGACTTTTCTTCGCCGCAAGTGCAACGAAAGTCTTTCAGTAAGTCGTATTTCATTTCACACGTCCCAGTGCCCGCCGGTGATCATACTCGCCGCGTTTGTCTCTCCCGCCACTCACCGATCGCGTCCGCTGAAACGTTGCGTGCATAATAACATTAATCGGTTGACAATGCAATATGATTATGACATGTCCTCTTGATGGCTTTAGAAAGTGACCGTGAGAAGTAAAAAATAACCCTTTCGAGTTTGGGCTTGTTTAATTCGTCTTAACATAAATAAATGACCTAGACGATTCTCCAAGGTTTCCCAATAAAAACTAATTTTAAAAAACCTTCGTATTTAAAGTAGGCCGTGATTAAAAATGCAATAGTGACCTTTCGAAGTAATTTAGTTTTCAAAGTGAGCTATGGGTGCATTAGGATGAATGTATAATGAGCATCACTACTCCTATAGCCGATAGGTGTACACAAATTGTAACTGGCTAAGAGTGGAGTTGTTTACTAATTCAAAATCGATTAGACTGCACGACTGTATCGAATATAGTGACTCGCCTCCGAACTTCCGTCGAGTGCAGAAGTAACGAACAGAGTGATTACCATGAGCACCCGCGTGCGTCGCAACCGAAGGCCGGAGATTCTGATCAAGTCTCTCTGCTTTGCCGCGAGACTTCTGTTTTTGCGATCTACTGTCATCAATATTGTGAAGCTATGGTCGATATTTGCGTTGCTCAAGAAGAACGAGAAAGGTGCATACTATTCAAATGATTAAATGTGAAAGTTTCTTAGTTACTTTTTCGTGTGAAAAAAAAAGATTTTCTTCTCAATTAGCCTTGATTTTATATAGATGCGAAATAAAGTTTTATTATTTTATTTTAATTAGTTTCGGTGAAGTTGCTTGCAAAACGCATCGGGAATGAAACCAAGGACAAATTCTTCAATTTTCGCGTAATTTTGAGTGCTTTTCACTTTAATCCAAGTTGGGTATATCCTTAGAAGTGGTGGTCCTCCGAGCGGTGCGCGGGCAGGACGCGCGGCTGCCGTGCGGCCAGGGCAAGGTGTTCCTGGACGGGCCCGACTCCTACGTGCTGTGGCTCAAGAACGACCGCGACTTCCTCTACCGCTTCCCCAATGAGCAGACTGAGAAGAGGTTTGTCATACTTCTTTTTCTTTTACACGGATTTTGAGTTTTAAATACAATTACAAAGATGCGGGAAAGACGCGGCATTTAGATATGAGAATTTTTGGGTTTCCGATTACGCTGAAATTTTGCAACGGTCCCTTACTAGCTAATTAATTGTTTATAATGCGTCTTTTTACTAAAATATTAACTCTGATTTTTCACTTGTGGATCTTGCTTACTTGATGAGAAGAACATTGGGACCCTTGACGGATTAAGCCACGAAAGTTGTCAGATTGTCAGTCGTTGTCGTTCACAAAACCATGCAAGAGCGCATTTCAACTATTTTGAACTCTGACGAACGATTGCATAATCTTTAGAAAAAGTTTTACTTTCCGATATCTGTGTGCCTCTTCATTTAAAGATTTTACCATTACTTGAACGTATGTCCACTGGTAAAAATAATTAATAAAGCGAAGTTAAAAAATAGTTGTCGTGTCTGTGCGTGTTTTTTGCTTGAGTTATTTCCCTTTTATTGCTCGATGCCACCTGCATTCTCAACAAACAAATGCTCATTGCTTTCATCTCTATTTCTAGATTATCTTTGACATCAACGTGCTGAGTCCCAGTTATTTCCGAGACTCGGTATTCAATATATTTTTCCTTTGACTCGGGTTCTTTGCCAATACAATAGTGGAAGTTTTAATTAAAAACACTAATTTTCAAAGCATGTTTGCGCTTTACAAAGGTGTTTGTGATAGGTATAGCCCGCAGTTTCTTATGCAATTTCATTTATTATCAAAGGTTCATTTATTCAAAGCAGTGTCATAATACTGAATATGACAAAGCATACTTTATTAATAATTAATATAAATAATTAAAATAGGAATTTAATTATACCTACAAACTAAATAGCAATATGATTAAATATTAGAAATGCACTTGCGAGTTTGTCTGTGAAAGTTTTTATGAAATCAGTACTGAAATACAACTTATTTTTGAGACGTCCTCAAATGTCTATTGTTCCTTTCTTTACGCCCTAATATGATAGAGACAGCATGTCGCATTCACTGAGCCTGAAGTCTTTATTTCTTTACAGGACTTAGTAGTAATTTATCAATAAATAGTTTTTAATAATTGCTGTGTAGGTTCATGTTTTTTTCATTTATGTTTCATCTCTTTTTTGATGGGAATGTATTTTGTTTTGATACTCATACGACTAAGCGAGTGCATGAAGCGAATATACACCTAAGCCAGTTAGGCATACGGAGCATTTTTGATCACAAATCTTATTCTGTGGCTGCCGCGTTTTCTTTTTGCCATTATATATCTATCTCTTTCATTTTGGGTAAGACGTCACTGTGGAACTAGAACATGTGCGTATTATATTTAAACTATCACAGTGCAAGTAAATATAAGAGACTAATAATTATAATATTTTCAAGCATAAATTGTCTAAAGTTTTGATAGAAAACTGTTATTACTCTGTTAGTGATTTTTGTCAACATGATTAGTATAACTACTTTTTACTCTCGTAATTTGCGCTATTAACTTGTTATAAATATAATATTAATTTAATTAATATTTTGATTACTATTTAAATTTTGTATGGGCTGATCCCGGAATGAGTCATCATTTTGTATTTAATTAACACCTTTGTAACCTGTGGATTTGATTAAGTATTTTTCTAGAATTATCTTTAAAAGAGTGCGTGTTTTATAAAATGCATTAGAATTTTGTATTCCAAATGCTGATTACGTCATTAAATACGCTTACGGTGTAGTTAACATTCATAGTAAAAGATTCCAAGCTGTGATTTTTAAACTGAAGCGCGTTACGTAATACCGAATTTTCTTGAGTACCTGCCCTTATATAAGCCTTCCAAGTAGAACTGTCTAGAACAGTCCATCAGAATAGGAAAAGAGAATCGATCGTCGTAAATGCTCGGGCGCTTGACATTAATGAAAGGTGGCAAGGCGGGCTAATTGCTGGCCGTCGACAATTTACCGTGTTGTTTGGCAGGCGGGAAGACAATTTACACGCCTGTCATTTTAATATGATAATAAATAAATAAAAAAGATATTTTGATAAAGACGTTTTGAAAAGTTTTCTGTTGAATAATTTGACGATTGCTTTTGTTATTCGTTTCGAAACCTTATGGGGTAAAAGGAAAAAACCTTTGTTTTTTCGAATAAAAAAATGTAGCACATTTTTAAATAAAATGTATATCTATACGGATGATTATTGACGATGAGATTTTTATCAATAGAAATGCATCTCAGCCAGCGCAATGGTAATAGCAGCCGAAAAATAATTAAAAGTTATTTTCTACTGCCTTCTGTGTATATTAAATACCCAAAAAGCATTTCGTTTGAAGCTTTGTCTGATTCCCTGCCAAGAATTTAATAAAAATTGGGAAAAATAGAAGTCTGGTTAAAAAGAAGGATGGCGCAAAGCTTCCAACCCTCTGTTTGTAGCCAAGAGAGCGTTTGGTCTTGATGGGCATCGGTTACGGTTAGCGTCGGTTACGGTTAGTGTCAATTACGGTAAGCGTCGGTCTTGATGGGCGTCGGTTACGGTAAGCGTCGGTTACGGTTAGTGTCAATTACGGTTAGCGTCGGTCTTGATGGGCGTCGGTTACGGTAAGCGTCGGTTACGGTTAGTGTCAATTACGGTAAGCGTCGGTCTTGATGGGCGTCGGTTACGGTAAGCGTCGGTTACGGTTAGTGTCAATTACGGTTAGCGTCGGTCTTGATGGGCGTCGGTTACGGTAAGCGTCGGTTAGGGTTAGTGACAATTACGGTAAGCGTCGGTCTTGATGGGCGTCGGTTACGGTTAGCGTCGGTCTTGATGGGCGTCGGTTACGGTAAGCGTCGGTTACGGTTAGTGACAATTACGGTAAGCGTCGGTCTTGATGGGCGTCGGTTACGGTAAGCGTCGGTTACGGTTAGTGTCAATTACGGTAAGCGTCGGTCTTGATGGGCGACGTGTACGGTAAGCGTCGGTCTTGTTGGGCGTCGGTTACGGTAAGCGTCGGTTACGGTTAGTGTCAATTACGGTAAGCGTCGGTCTTGATGGGCGTCGGTTACGGTAAGCGTCGGTTACGGTTAGTGTCAATTACGGTAAGCGTCGGTCTTGATGGGCGACGTGTACGGTAAGCGTCGGTCTTGATGGGCGTCGGTTTCGATGGGCGTCGGTCTTGATGGGCGTCGGATTCGGTAAGCGTCGGTTACGGTTAGTGTCAATTACGGTAAGCGTCGGTCTTGATGGGCGACGTGTACGGTAAGCGTCGGTTTCGATGGGCGTCGGTTACGGTAAGCGTCGGTCTCGATGGACGTCGGTCTCGATGGGCGTCGGTCTAGATGGGCGTCGGTTACGGTAAGCGTCGGTCTTGATGGGCGTCGGTTACGGTAAGCGTCGGTTAGGGTTAGTGACAATTACGGTAAGCGTCGGTCTTGATGGGCGTCGGTTACGGTAAGCGTCGGTTACGGTTAGTGACAATTACGGTAAGCGTCGGTCTTGATGGGCGACGTGTACGGTAAGCGTCGGTCTTGATGGGCGTCGGTTACGGTAAGCGTCGGTTACGGTTAGTGTCAATTACGGTAAGCGTCGGTCTTGATGGGCGTCGGTTACGGTAAGCGTCGGTTAGGGTTAGTGACAATTACGGTAAGCGTCGGTCTTGATGGGCGTCGGTTACGGTAAGCGTCGGTTACGGTTAGTGTCAATTACGGTAAGCGTCGGTCTTGATGGGCGACGTGTACGGTAAGCGTCGGTCTTGATGGGCGTCGGTTACGGTAAGCGTCGGTTACGGTTAGTGTCAATTACGGTAAGCGTCGGTCTTGATGGGCGTCGGTTACGGTAAGCGTCGGTTACGGTTAGTGTCAATTACGGTAAGCGTCGGTCTTGATGGGCGTCGGTTACCTTAAGCGTCGGTCTTGATGGGCATCGGTTACGGTTAGCGTCGGTCTCGATGGGCGTCGGATTCGGTAAGCGTCGGTTACGGTTAGTGTCAATTAAGGTAAGCGTCGGTCTTGATGGGCGACGTATACGGTAAGCGTCGGTTTCGATGGGCGTCGGTTACGGTAAGCGTCGGTCTCGATGGACGTCGGTCTCGATGGGCGTCGGTCTCGATGGGCGTCGGTTACGGTAAGCGTCGGTCTTGATGGGCGTCGGTTACCTTAAGCGTCGGTCTTGATGGGCATCGGTTACGGTTAGCGTCGGTCTTGATGGGCGTCGGATTCGGTAAGCGTCGGTTACGGTTAGTGTCAATTAAGGTAAGCGTCGGTCTTGATGGGCGTCGGTTACGGTAAGCGTCGGTCTCGATGGGCGTCGGTCTCGATGGGCGTCGCTTTCGGTAAGCGTCGGTCTTGATGGGCGTCGGTTACGGTTAGCGTCGGTCTTGATGGGCGTCGGATTCGGTAAGCGTCGGTTACGGTTAGTGTCAATTAAGGTAAGCGTCGGTCTTGATGGGCGACGTGTACGGTAAGCGTCGGTTTCGATGGGCGTCGGTTACTGTAAGCGTCGGTCTCGATGGGTGTCGGTCTCGATGGGCGTCGCTTTCGGTAAGCGTCGGTCTTGATGGGCGTCGGTTACGGTTAGCGTCGGTCTTGATGGGCGTCGGTTACGGTTAGCGTCGGTCTTGATGGGCGTCGGTTACGGTAAGCGTCGGTTACGGTTAGTGACAATTACGGTAAGCGTCGGTCTTGATGGGCGTCGGTTACGGTAAGCGTCGGTTACGGTTAGTGTCAATTACGGTAAGCGTCAGTCTTGATGGGCGACGTGTACGGTAAGCGTCGGTTTCGATGGGCGTCGGTTACGGTAAGCGTCTGTCTCGATGGGCGTCTGTCTTGATGGGCGTCGGTTACGGTAAGCGTCGGTGTTGTTGGGCGTCGGTTATGTTAAGCGTCGGTCTCAATAGGCGTCGGTTACTATAAGCGTCGGTAGTATTTCAATTTTATTTAGTTTCTAGCTGTGCCCTGCGGTTTCACCCGCATGAATACCTAGGTCCCGTTCCCGGTCCCTCAGATGAATTCAACAAATCACTATCGTAACAAAGGTCAAGATTACTTAATTTTATTGCCGCACAATTTTCATTTTTTTTTCATATAAAACAAAAAAATAATTAGCTAAATCGGTTCAGGCGTTATTGAGTTATGCGCTTACCAACAAATTTTGTGATGCATTTTTATCTATACGTACTAATATTATAAAGAGGAAAGATTTGATTGTTTGTTTGAAATGAATAGGCTCCGAAACTACTTGACCGATTTAAAAAATTCTTTCACTGTTGGGAAGCTACACTATCTGCGGTTAACATAGGCCATATTAAATTTACCAAAAAGGTAGGAATCCATAGGATATAGGTACTAACGTGGGTGAAACCGCGGGCCACAGCTAGTATTATAGATTATTATAAATTATTTTTTTGAGATTCTCATAATACACATCCTCAGTATTGTTGGGGCATTGCTTACGATGACCAGGGTCGAGCCAACATGATGACCGTTAACTATGTATTAACAGAATGTATACCTATTGTTCAAAATCCCTTTGTTTCTGTGTCTCTTAAGTAAGGCAAAGCCTAACTCAACGCGTTCGTTGCGCTGGCGATTATAAAGAGGATCTGGTCAGCATTAATAAATAAGATTTCGGGGTTTCGTAATTTCTTCGTTTATTGTTATTTAGATCGATATTCTGATCAGCATCGTTCAAAACGATAACGAGCTAACTAGCTTGTAGTGGTTACCCCGTACACGTAATTAATGTTGCAACCCATTTGTGCGGTATTGCTAGCGGGTCCAACCGCTATTATAAATTATTCTATTTACTATACATTTTTGACAAAAAAGGCAAGTTTAGTGAACACTAAACTAATCAATAAACAAATGCCTGAATTTGAAAACGGTATTCTTTTTTTTTTGGTTTTTGTATTTATACCAGACATCGATTTATTTTCAAATGGCCAGTAATGTAAACCGAATAGTTTAGGTATAGGCACGTAAAGGCCTGTCATTAGATGTTAGAACTGAATTATAGCACACGTATTATTTACTATCGACCCCTGCTGCTTCACACGGTGCTATAATATAGGTGAAATACTATAGGTATGTGGTAGTAGTAATTGTTGAAATAAAATATATCAGTTTTTTATAGTTTCCGAATTTTTTTAAGTGTTGATTAGAATGGAAATATGTACATTTTAGTAATTCAAATATTGTCACTATTAAGATTAAGTTAGTAATTAGTTTTTTCGTTGTATTTTTTAATATTAGATTTTACTAGACCGAGTTACCGACAATACATAGATATGTAGATATGTCGCAGACAAATAGTATAATATGGCATTTTACATACGGCGTCGTCAGTTTAAAAACGTTTGCGGCTATGTAATATGCCGTAGGCAAAATGACAACTCATTCAATCGTTATAACGCGACGTTTGTGTTATTTTAGGGTGACCATGCTCATTAAAATCTCGAGACAAATTTTGAATTACATACGTCGTCGCTCGCTTCGCTCGCTCTGTTGCAAGGTCACAATATCTAACCTAACCTAACCTATTGATCTCTGTCACAAAGTCGAACCTAATCAAGCAATGGATTTCTGGGCCTATGAATTTTTGAATATTCGATCAAATACATGTTTTTTTGACCAAAAATACTCCGCAGGAGTCCTTCACGACCCAGAGTTTATGGATATCTTAGCATTTTTGACGTGCCGGATAACCTCAAAAACTAAATTCTTCAATTTGCCTAGGCATTATGTATATGGTGTTTAAATTTTCGATGAAATGTTGTGGCATATTATAAAGTGACTCGGCAATATACATTTTGCCTTCGGCATATTACATAACCGCAAACGTTTTTAAACTGACGACGCCGTATGTAAACACGCAGATTATACTATTTGTCTGCGACAGATACATTTATATTATATTTTCGGCAGTAAAGACGTAAGGTCACTTCTTTTTTTTTACACATCGCGGGCCACATTATGACGGACAGTCAATGTTGAATGGGACCTTTTCTGAAATGGTTCAATTTGTTCAGGGCTATGAACCGCGACCGCATCTACGGGACAACATGCGAGTCGGGCGCGTGCCACGACGAGACCTCCTTGCTGATCAAGCGCGCCACCAACAAGGACCGCGGACTCTACCGCTGCCGCGTGCACTACCAGGCCTCGCCCTCCGTCGACTACGTCATCGATGTCCGTCTAGTCAGTAAGTAACAACATACCATCACGCCTGTATCCCCGAAGGGTAAGGCGGAGGTGTACCCATGTAATAGGGGGCGAGCCTATTGCCACTAACCGGGCACAAATCACAAGTCCGACCTGCTACTGTGAATTTCGTAGAAAAATCCAATAACACTTTGGTCGAATTGGAAGTGAACCGAAGACCTCTAGCATAGCAATCGCGTTTAGCACTACTAGGCCAACGAGGCAGTAAGTAACACCTTTATAATGGACACTTCACGATAGCTTGGAACCAAACGACCTTCTTTTGTTTTGGAATATATCTACGCAGTTACCCTGCGCGCAGGCTGCGACTGCTTCACCGGACTTTGAGTAAAGACTTCTTTAATGCTCCTTATGTCTTCACCAGACTCACCTGGCATCCCTCGTCTGTACAACGGAGAAGGAGAAGAGATCAACAGGGGGTACGTGGGACCGCTCAGCCTCGGATCTGATCTGACTCTCATTTGTGAAGTCAACGACCGTAAGTACTTAAAGCTTTACCTCACTCCATACTACGGCCTACTTATATTTGCTTTTGTCAAGGGTGGTGGAAACAGTATTTATGTAAATTAAATTCTATATACAGAACAACCCGATACCTTAGTCTACTGGCGCCGCAACGGTGTGATTATCGAGCGCGCTCACTCTTCGCGCACGGGTGTCCTGCGTGCCGAGGTTCGCGCGCGCAACATCACGCGCAACGAGCTGGATGCGCACTACGAGTGCCTCGCGCAGAACGCTGACGTTTCAGAGCCCCTCACTGCTACCGTGGTGGTCAAGATGTACCGTGAGTATTCAAGCATTTACTTACCGTCGTACATATAGCTGGAACTTTGGTTTGGTGGTGGAATTCTCAAGAATGCTGATGAAAACTCGGACTAGTACAATTAATAGGACACTAGTGAACAATTACAGGTCATATTATTATGGGAGATTACATAATGAAGAAGAACATTTGCCGCTATTACCAACAAAAGTCAAGTATTTTAATCAGATGTTTTCCTCCAGTCCCCCCGATGAGTGTGGAGATCCGCCTGAACAACAACTATGACTTCGAGGCGGGACAGCCGCGCGTGGTGGACTGCGTGGTCATCGGCTGCGTGCCTCCGCCCTCCATCACTTGGCACCTCGGCGAGACCATGCTGCGCCCCAGCGTGCACAAGGTACCAGTGTGTTCTGTCATATCCGTCTAAACAACGCCTTCGACTTCTTCTTCAGCATCCATCCATTTTGACCTCATTTTTGGGGGATTTAACATTTAGAATAAAAATAACCTTTTATGAAGAAAATAAGCATTTCAGCAGTAGTAATCAGGCCCAAAATGGGGATGCTATCTTTGTTCTAATTTGAATTTATGGAATAATGGAAGCGGAATAACTAGGACGTCATAGGTGGATGTCTTAACTGTTACAAAGGTTTTCTAATGTAGCTGTTGACGTCAGCTGCCTATTGTTCACACTGATTCTTTCCTGGTATATATATTTGTAAGTTTTGGACGCAGGAGCTGCACGACGGCAACTACACCGTGTCGTCGCTGACGCTGGCGCCCTCTCTGCGCGACACCTGCAACAAGCTGGTCTGCCGCGCGCACAACTCCCACCTGCCCAACGCCGTGTTCCAGGATAATGTCACTTTGAACGTTGGATGTAAGTATAGTGTATGGATAGCAATATACGAGTAGGCCATCATAACGCGGTTTAAAACCTCCAATTATTTTATATAAAAATTATCCGTCTTGTGTGTTTCCATAATTACACTATAGGTTTCTGCATTAAAATCCTTTTACCTTTGAAAAAAAGGAGTCATTTTACTGCATCTGCTCATATAATTTATTAGGCAAAAACAATCTATAAAAAATGTACAAATGCCATTTATCCTGGTGCAGACCGTCCCTACTGCCTGATGACCCGCGAGGAGACCGTCGGCGCCGTGACCCGCGAGGCCGAGACCGTGACCTGCCTGGTTGAGGCGTCGCCCGAGCCGCTGCAGTTCAGCTGGACCTTCGCCGACTCCAAGACTCTCTACACCAGCGTCTCTGTAAGTACTATGTAGAACAGTTTGCTTTTCCATCTAGGTTGTGGTCAACTTCCAGTATGAGAGCAGAATATCTGACCGCTATGTTATTGGACTTTTAGTGATTTTAACCATCAGAGTCATGATATTTCTGCTCACAGTCCTCTGGCGATTTGCAACAGAAGGACCATACTTTTTCAAAACTAGCTTAAAAGGGTGCTTATCGGATGTTTGTTCAAAACCATGCTCCTTTTTAAATCCAACAGAAAGTGCCTGGCCACCACCACCGTTACTCGTCCACGCTGACGTGGCTGGCTCGCGACGGCGACATCGGGCTGCTGCTGTGCCGCGCCACCAACTCCTTCGGCGAGCAGAAGAAGCCCTGCACCTACACCATCTCCCCCGGCGGCCCGCCCACCTCGCCTGACTGCGTCGTGCTGCGCTCCTACCCTAAGGCCTTGAGGGTGCAGTGCAAGAAAGGTAAGTTCCTTTTAGAGCTCATCTTATTCCTTGGTTGGTATTGTGTCAAACAAAAGGGACTACTAGTTATTCAAGAAAATGTAATACAGACTCCCTTTGGAACACGAGAAGTTCTTTGATTTTCTCGCTAAAAAACAAAAGGACCATCAATCCCAATTTTTATCATCATCATTATATAACCCCTTTGATCCTACTGCTGGTCAAGCGTCTCCCCTTTCTCTACCCTTTGCTAATCTGATTTCGGCAATCCCCAGGCTGGGATGGCGGTCGTCCTCAGACGGTCCACCTGGAGATCCTGGACGAGGAGGGGCGCGCCCTGCACAACGTGTCGGACCCCGCGGGCCACTTCCACCTGCCGGACGTGGAGGAAGGCCGCAACCTCACCGCCGTCACCTACGCCACCAGCGACCGCGGACGCAGCGACAGCAAGACCGTCTACCTGCTGACTCTGACGCCGCTGTCGGCTTCCGGTGAGAAATCATACAAAACAAATCAATGTACATTTTACAAAGAAACTAGTAATTTTTGGGATTTCTTCTTAAGAATAATAGTATTGTGGATGAAATGGAACTTCGACAACTGAAAAGTCTTCAAATGGTCTGCAATTTATTTCTTTCTCGTTTTACATTTTGAGATTTCATAAACATTTAAATCTCATACACAAAAAACTCGCCGATGAATATTTGTCGATCACACTAATGTACTCTTTTTCGGGGATCGAACTCACAGTCGCTCTCATGGTGAATTAAATTTGGCCACCCTTGCCATCAAGAAGTTACAAAAAGTTATTGTAGTTGTGTTTCTCTAGTGGTAGGAGTTTCATGTATCGTAACTTATTTGGTTTTCGTTTAGCAGTGACTGAAGACACCGAAGACTTCGACTGGCACAGCTGGGCCGAGGCAGCCGCGGTGGCTGTCTCCATCGGCATCGCCGCCACGACCATCACCCTCGTCTACAAGATATTCAGGGTCCGCAGGCGTGAGGCCGAACTCAGCCTTGATATAGTACCGAGGCCTGATGGTAAGTCCTATCCCACTATAGTAATATATTGTACCAAGGATATTTAATTATCCTGTTATGTGGGTTGTGGAGGATAGATAACACGCTCCATGTAAATGGTATTCTGGAACTGCAAGCTGACTCCAACATAGACTAGGCAGAAGACTAAACAACCGTAGTTTCAAAGTGGTTGTTAATTTCGGTTTGCTACAAACTTTGAGGCTTTGCAAGAATACTAAAAAGTAAACACAACTAGATTATGTAGACTAGATGAATTAGGTATAATCCTACTGAACTAAAATTGGGTGTCCATCGGAGGGCAACAAATTAGGTTTCTTGATAAATATCAATTAGGCACTTCTTCATGATCGTATGTAATTTTCTGTACCTACAGATACAGCCGTCTGTATGGTAATGATGGGAAGATATTCCTTTGCTTCTGAACAGGTGACAGTCATTTATCATCACAGCACTTTCATGCTCATAAAGAGTTTCAATTCATAATGTGAAGTTTGGGGATCATGTGTTTGCACCTGTTTGACGTGTTATTTATTGAGTGTTCTAGTGCAAGCGTGATGTGACTGCAATATAAACATATGCACATCTTTTAATAGTGCAATATAACACAGTCATGTAAAAAAATGAAACATATTTATCGTTTTGATTGAAGCACCTCAATTGTCTCGGTATTTTACTTTCTGTAACTTAGCATCGAAATACAAGGAGAATTTCGATTCTTAGTTATAAAATATATTTTTGGTAGGATTTGTAATCGTCATGAGGTTTGCAAGCTCCTTATGATATGTCACTATGTCGTAGAATACATTTTTCATTTAGTGGTGTGAAGTTCATTTATTATCAATGTAATTCCTTGCCATAATTTTTGAGACGTTTGCCTTTGTTTTGCAGGATCTTTCCAGCGTGAGCCTGACTTTCTCCGAGAGGAGCGTGTCCTCGGCACGACAAACATCACTGTGAATCAATTAGCCGCTTGCCAAAATGTAAGTTACATCTGTAGGTACTGGTAAGATACGTTTCCCTAAGACTGTTCCACTGCAGAGCAAGGGCCACATTTTGAGATGGTAATAAACATTGATCACGATTTTATTAAGCTTTTTCAATTAGGCTTCGCAATAAACTACTACAGTAGTAATCTTTTTTAATCCTGGTATAGTATTGTATTTTATTAAAATATATTGTTCGATTATTTACTTCCATTTTGTGATGTATCTTCTATACATCTAAAAGTATATTATGTTTATAATATGTATTTGAAGCATCATGTGTGTATTCCAGCAGTACTCGCCGTCACCCGTTCCGTCATGCCGCGTGCTGGTGGGCTGCGGCGACGCGTGCCCCTCCGGCCAGCACTCCTACTACGTCTAGACGCCACCAACCACCGCTGTTAGCTCCCGATCCATCACCAACCCTGAAGACCACTCAAACCAATGCTAACTATGTTCCTTTTGTCGACATTTCCATTATAGACGTTGTCAAGGGGTCTGTCTGCACAATTTAGGTTATTAGAAGTATGTTTAAGTTCACGGAAAGATAAGGGTTGGGTAATGTAAGCAGGTTCGATGGTTTAATGTTACGCTGTTTGTGTCGGCTGTTTACGCCGCGACGAGGATGCTGCATAAACCATCTCTTGTAGCTGAGGTAAAGGCTGATTTACATTGAGTAAGTAACGTCAATTTCGAGGCAGGTCAGTACTGATCCAATACGGCCACACTGTTAATGCTGAACTAAATATTCCTGATTGAGTATTAGGAGTTTAGTTCCCCGCCATTGACGCCAGCTACAACGAAATATGACGAGTGTGATAGTCCTGTCGGACGTTAGGGATTCACGTTTATTTATTGTTCACTATTAGAGATCTCAATACTACAAAGTTTCTACAATAAGCTTGGATACCGTAGTTATAGATTTATGGATTAAGTGTTTCATTGTTTAGATTAGATTTATTTCAACGAATCGCACTCAATGTTTGAGACCGCCGAAAATAAAACCTTAAAATAGTGTTCTGTTTAATAAAGGACTAAAGATATTTATTATTTAGCTTTTATAAAAAGCATTCTGATTGGTGCTTCTGTTATAAAAGGCTATGATGTAACATCAACTCGTCGATTGATCAAACACCCTTGTAAAAACTAAAATAATTAAAAATCAAAGTATCCATATCTATGACTATATAAAGTGCAATATCTTATAATTTATTATCGTTTATATATCCATTTTTACATATCAATCTTATTAACTTTACTTTATTTTCAGTTTTTTCTTGCGATCAATTGGGAATCTGCATCGGGTCTCATCTGCAAGTGTTATTTAGATATTGCACTGAATTGTTCTACAATAGTTGTTAGCCAGCAAATATGTGGTACTTACTAGTCATTAATTTAGGTTACGAGTAACGTAACTTCGTTTTGTTTTTGAAGTAGAAATCCAAAAAAAAGGGAAAATAGTTTGTTTTTCTCGGGGTTGTGGTAGAGGATATTGACTTGGAATGTAGGTTAACGTCTTATAGAGAAAGTGCGTAAAACTCACATTATTGATATAATTATAACCTGACTCAGCAATGTACGATGCTGCTATGGAATAAGTACTATATTATACTGTTATTGTAATGGACTGAAAATAAACGTTTCCTGAAAAGTATGTGTTTTTATTTGTTTCCTTCCACTTTAAACCTTAAGTTTCCTAAATATCTCTGAGTTGCAGTATTGATTCATACCTTACGGGATACTTGATTTCTGCGGTCACTATGAACAATGGACAGGCTGAATACATTACGCCAGTTACTATAGGGCAATGTAAGTAAAAAACCCGATTACATCCCATCCTTCATCCCCATCACCCTTTGCCCGTAATATTTCTGCCAAAAGTCAGGCTTAGCTAGGCATGCTAACCAGTAATTTCAGATTGATTTATGACAGTCGCTGTCGCAGTCAATTCTGACAACCAGTCATACTATGGGATGCAGTATTACGTTGTGGAGATCAGATAGGCAGTCGCTCCATGTAAAATACGGTGTTCAGCCGAATCCGGTAAGTCTGTAAGCCAACCCAAACATATTTGGGAAAAGGCTCGGCAGAACATTATTCCAGTCGCTATATTAAGAACCTATATTCAGCTGAACCCAACAAAACAGAATAACTGAATGAACAATGAAAAAAAAAGTAATGGATAGATTTTGAATATACTTACATGGGCCCACTCCTCCTGGGACCATACTTATACATATATATCTAACGGTACCCCAACCCTCAACCGCGTAAGTAGTCCGCTCTCCCCCAAGACATTATTTTTATAGCTATTCTGCTATTCGGGGTGTAGACGAAGCCAACCAATCAAAGATCACGAAAAGCGGTCTGCCCGTTCCCGAGAATGGTTGTAACACACTCAAATTTACTGTATACATATATATCATAGATAGGTATTATAAAAAAATATATATCAGACATAACTATTTTAACAATACGGTAGGGAAAAATATACCGCGTAGCTTTTCTATATGTTGTTTTTTTTTAAACAGAACTCAATCTATATATATACGGGACTATGGCTTAATATGTAGAAGCAAATAATCTACAATTACCATCATAGCCCTTAGCTGGGGTCCATTAAATAGTGTCAGTTTATATTTTATAGTTTTATAACAAATGCGCCGGGTGTGACTTAGTAAGAATGTTTACGAAGTCACACTCAGCGTATTTGCGTGAGTCCTGTCCGCAGCCGCGGGCAGTGCTAGCCATATAACGAAACCATAGCGCGATTCACAACCGCCGAACAACACCATCTAGGGAACTCTTGAAGACGTTAACAGCGGCCGCCTGGATACACTGGCTCCAAACACGTGTTGCAAGGTGAAGAACTAACGATTAAAGATAAATACCGATATTTATTAGTATCCGCGAATATTAATATTCGCCTTGTAATTATTTTAGGACCTTCTTGGGTTCTTTATTTTTATCGGACTACGGCGAGGCCAAAATCAATGGTCATATATAGCTAAGCAGGCTCTTTATAAATAAAAAACTACACACAAACATTTAGATGATGTAACTAAAGTGTATCTAATTGGTATGTATTATAAACGGTTTTGTATGTGCGTACACGTTGATTGTGTAACTAGTTTCAATAGGTCAATATTTGTCTATAATCATAATGCTTTTCAAGTTAAAATAGGCGAAGGGACCAAAATCAAAATTAAGTAGACATTGTTAGAATTGAAGCCGAGCATAATATCTACAGCTGTAAAACACTTTTTGTTTGGATTGAGTTACTCACAACTATGGATGGATGGATAGTGTAAATACGCGCATTTCATATGAAAAGCACAGACCTCAAATAAATAGTTAACTAGGAACAGGGCTGGGAGGTGATGATGATCTGTTATGTGTTGTATAAATTACTCACAAGTTATAAGAAACGATTGGATTAGGGTTATGGTGAGCATTTACCAAAGAATTCAAATAAAACGACGAAATTAAGTTTATTTTTTATTAAAAATACTTAAAACTAAAATACAAACACTTACAACTATACTAAAATTGAAACTTATATTAATAAATAAAACTAACATGTTTCAAATAATTTATCGTCATCGTTGTCAATGCGGGCAACGTGCCCAGAAGACAGGTAGCATTCGGTCCCCATGTCCTGAGCGTCTCAACCCGAAACAGCTCGCAACCCAAAGAGGCCGCCGAAGAACTTAGAAAGTGAGATGGCGCAAGGGTGTCGACGCACGCTGCGTCCCACACTAAAGGCCGACCCAATTTCCAGGGCATCGATGCGTACTGTCAGCTCCCTTACCATTGCTGTGCACTAAACTATTGGGTTCTAAAACAGCTGGCACACCGGCAGTGATAAGAGCACGACGAATACTGACATTAATACTTGCATGAAGGGATATACGCCCTGCGCTTCTGCTGCAGGACAGGCCATGGTGACCGACTGTTTCACCGCCATGACAACGATGACATGCGACACGAGGTTTACCTAAACGTAAACTGATAACTGATTTACAAACTACTGCGGTTCTACTTGAGTCGCTCGTTGTCATTTCGTGACACGTTATCAGTTTTATTCCTGAAATTTTCCGATTAAAATACCGTAATCGTGTGAAATTGGAAATTCTTCCCTCTTGTAACTGCACAACGCTGCACGCTTTTCAATGAGCTTGCTTTGATCTGCAATTGAAATACAATCATTGGTAATTTGTTTCCCGGACAGAGAGCTTTGAGCGAACGTCAATTATGATTTATTTTTCTCTCCCTTGGATGATGCATGAAAAGGATGGAGAAGCATTTGTTCTTGAGTAGCAATATAAATTGTGAGATGTCTCTAGACATTAAATGGAATGTTTAGAGCCTTTCTATAAAATTGCGATTATGAACTCATAAAATTGGTTCTTGTTTGTTTGTGTTAACTTACTTTGATTTTGCACGCACGCTTTTGCTGTCGGTGCTTTGAGTGCATGTGGTTTCTGGCAATATTGGGCTTGAACTGCATCAGAGCAGCAGACAGTAGCTCCAAACTTCGCCGTTCTGTGTGAAGCGATCCTTGTGTCTCCGGTTATAAAGCTCTTTCTGTAATAGATTGAACAAACTTCTTAGTTAAGTTTTGGTTGGCATAAAATGCAATCATTTTTATAAAATAGTGGCTCTTATACGTATACTGTATCATATAACCTCATCGACAAGTCATGTGGATGCAGTTTTTGATTCTCCTAAAAGTCCTCCAAATAACTTTTTAAGACGATTTGCTGATAAACTTAAAACACCCACAATTTAGCAAAATAAATAGTCCGAAGGCTACTTAACTAAAAAATACTTACATGTAATGTAATGAAGAACTAAAAACAATCACTAACCTGATTCACAAATCATCGCGGCTACCATTTTGTTTTGTAGCAATGACCACGTTTGTAACTGTTATTTTCCAAAGCTTAGCAAGAAATGTCTACTTATCATCCACTATTGAAAACAAAACAACCTATATCAACTTTTCTCAGAAACTATAAAATCACTTGACTTGATCTCTATTATATTTAAGTATTTTCCTGAACTGTAGGACGCCGCGACGCTTCGAGATCAATCCCCCACTGAAATGAAGTTGATGTGTTACTGCGCCGCGCGCGAAAATGCGTCGGTACCAGACTCCCCTCCGATATTCCATTGCTAAGTACTTCACTTAGCAACAAATAAAGCACAATAAGTCTTAACCCCTTTAATATTTTGTAATTTATTCAGCAGCTGGATCCAAATTGTATATAAGTAAATAATCTACATACAAATACCATTATACTCCTTACGTGAGGTCGCTTTAATAGCGTCCGTTTATATTTTAAAATTTTATTAACCACCGACACAAAAATAGGTGGCATCGTAGCTCCCAAACGGATAAAGCGATTTGAATTTAGTTACTTTTATATTAAAGGTGACCTATCTGCGTGTGTTCTAAGACATGTTTGATAAAATACTCGAGTGAGGTTTCAAATGAAAGCGCACTGAATTATTTACAACATAACAAAATCTACATTAGGCATAATATATAATATTAGCGCCCCGCCCCGGCTTAATAACTACACAATCATAAAGTTCTGTTAGGCGGAGTACAGTACAGCCTTGGACGCACTATTTGGTATAGGCCCGCGCCCCCCGGCCCCCGCGCGGACCCTCGGCCGCTACCGCCGTAACCGCTATGTCCCTGCATTTTAAATTTGTAATTTCTTCGAAAATATTAATTTAAATTACATGATGTAAAGGGCAATATTGATCTATATTACATGCACAATAGTGTAGTACATTATTTTGATCTATCTCGTATGTTTCAGCCAGCGTTTGCAATGAAAGCGCAAAAAATGTGTTCATTTACGACCTTACATTAAAAATCTCTAAGATTAACCGTCCTCTTGAATCACTCTATCTATTAAAAAAAACCGCATTAAAATCCGTTGCGTAGTTTTAAAGATCTGAGCATACATAGGGACAGACAGCGGGAAGCGACTTTGCTTTATACTTCGTAGTGATGATAGTGATGGTGATTAAAAACAACCCCTGACACAAAACTATAAGTTCCCTTTAAAAAGTAATAAATAATAAAAGAAAAACAATCTTAAAGTAGCTCAGTAGGTTGGGGGTGGGGTATTATAATATATGGATTAAATAAATTTCTCAATATGAGTATATCTCAATTCTGTTAAAAATATATACTTACAAAGTCAGCAAGTTGTATCTATTCCAATATCCTATAAGGCCCTGAGCTGGTTCCTTATTTTTATCGGACTACGGCGAAGTCAAAACGAAGGGTAGTACTTTAGCATGCTATTTCATTACAAAAAGTTACACACAAACCTTTAGGTGATGTTACTGAAATAAGGGTAATCCAATTTTAGTGTTAAACCTTTTTGTATGTGCACACGTTGATGAACGTTGATTTTGTAACTAGATTCAATAGGTACTTGTATTTCTTCATAATCTTATGCTTTTCAAATTAAAATATTCGAAGGTACCAAATTCAAAATTAAGTAGATATACAAAATGAGGTTAGTATTGATAACTAGCATAATATCTACAGCTACGGCTTCTGTAAAACAAAATTTATTGTTTGAACTTTTCACCTACTCGCATCTGAACAATATTTTGTGTATTATATAGTGTATGTATTCGTGGATGGATTGTGTTAATACGCACATTTGGCATCAAATGCACAGACCTCAAATAACTAACTAGGAACAGGGCTAGGAGCGGATGATGATCTGTTATGTGTTGTATAAATTACTCACAAGTTATAAGAAACGATTGGATTAGGGATAGGATAAGCATTTTCTAAAAAAATAAAATAAAACGACGAAATAAAATTTATATTTTTTATTAAAAAATACATAAATACAAACACTTAATAAAATATAACTATACTAAAATTGTAACTTACACAAATAAATAAAAGTAACACGTTACAAAAAATTCATCGTCATCGTTGTCAATGCGAGAAACGTGCCCAGAAGGCTGGCAGCATTCGGTCCCCATGTCCTGAGTGTTTCAACCCGAAACGGCTCGCAACCCAAAGAGGCCGCCGAACTTAGAACATGGGATGGCACAAGGGTGTCGACGCACGTTGCGTCCCACACCAAAGGCCGACCCAATTTCCAGAGCATCGATGCGTACCGTCAGGTCTCTTACCATCGCTGTGCACTAAACTATTGGGTTCTAAAACAGCTGGTACACCGGCAGTGATAAGAGCACGACGAATACTGACATTAATACTTGCATGAAGGGATATATGCTCTGCGCTTCTGCTACAGGACAGGCCATGGTGACCGACTGTTTCACCGCCATGACAACGATGACATGTGACACGAGGTTTACCTAAACGTAAACTGATAACTGATTTACAAACTACTGCTGTTCTACTTGAGCCTCTCGCTGTCATTTCGTGACACGTTACCGGGTTTAACTGTCCCTCTTGTAACTGCACAGCCCGTCACCAGACGAATGCGCTTTCCACTGAGCTTGTTTTGATCTGCAATTGAAATACAATCTTTAGGTAATTGGATTCCCGGACAGAGAGAGCTTTGCGCTTACTACAAACAAGTCAATTATGTTTCGTTTTCTGTCTCTTGGATGATTAATGAAAAGGATGGAAAAGTGGTAATATAAGTTGTGAGATATCTCTAGCGGAATGTTAATAACCTTTTTGTAACATTCGTTTATGAACTTATACAATTGGTTCTTGTTTGCTTGTGTTAACTTACTTTGGCTTACGTTAGAGTTGCTTTGTGCCGATGTAATGGAAAGCTTCGCACGCTTTTGCTGTCGGTGCTTTGAGTGCATGTGGTTTCTGGCAATATTGGGCTTGTACTGCATCAGAGTAGCAGACAGGGGCTCCAAACGATGTCGCTCTGTGTGAAGCGATCCTTGTGTCTCCGGTTATAAAGGTCTTTCTGTAATAGATTGAACAAACTTCTTAGTTAAGTTTTGGTTAACATTAAATGCGATATATTTTTTCAAAACAGTGACTCTCATACACGTAAAATATATCATCTTTAACCTCATGGGCAAATCTAATAGATGCAGTTATTGATTCGCCTAAAAGTCCACCAAATAAGTTTTTATGACGATTCGCAGACAAACTTATAACACCCACAATTTAGCAAAATGAACAATACAAGAATACATATAATATGATAAAGAATTAAAAATAATCACTGACCTGTAAAAAGGCTCACTGCGAGGGAAAGGCTACCATTTTGTTTTGTAGCAATCACCACGTTTGTAACCGTTATTTTCCAAAGCTTAGCAAGAAATCTCTACTTATCATCCACTATTAATAACAAAACAACCTATATCAACTTTTCTCAGAAACTATAAAATCACTTGACTTGATCTCTATTATATTTTAGTATCCTTCTGAACTCTAGGACGTCGCGACGCTTCAGCAATAAATCTCCCACTGATATGAATACTGCGTCGGGCGCTAAAATGCGTCGGTACCAGACTCCCCTTCTAGTTTCAATTGCGTAGTACCTCACTTAGCAACAAATAAAGCACAATAACTCTTAACCCCTTTAACATTTTGTAATTTATTCCGCAGCTGGACCTTAAATGATATAAAAGAATTAATCCACTATTTATACGTGTCCTTGTTGTAATAAGGGCACATTACCAGTTTAAAACATTATGAATATAAAGTATGGTAAAAAAAGTAGATTTTTTAGGTTCTTCGTTTTTAATGCGGCTATGTCTGTTGGGTAACATGTTGTCATTGGTAAATTAAAAACATGGGTTTAGTTATTATTTTATGATCCTAAGGCCGACTCTACCAAACCGGAGACGAGACAAGCGGAGAGGAGAGTTTTTTTAAGCAACCAATAGAATTGTGTTATTGTCTCTCTTCTCCGCTCAGCTTCAGTGGAGATCGCTGTGCGGAGATGTATAATATTTGTATGGAGCGATGGAACCAGAGAGGTGAGCTGTGCGCGTACGACGCGCAGTGGAGATGAGAGATGTGACCGCCCCAAACTCACAAAGCCCCGCGACATCACCTACCTTTCGAGTCAGAATACGTTTTGAGCACTCAAGGCCTCGCACCCGAGCTGAAAATCATCTCTTCTCGCACAGCATACAGCGCACAGTTCTCCGCTTTGGTGGAGTTAGCCTAAACATGTGACTTTCTACCAGGGAGTAGAAATGATTGTTTAATAAATGTAATTCACAAAACCTTTCACAAACCTTCAATATTATTACCTTTACCAATAATATGACCTTTACCAGTAATATTAACTTTACCAATAATATAACCTTTACCAATAATATGACCTTTACCAATAACGTTACCTTTACCAATAATATAACCTTTACCAATAATATGACCTTTACCAATAATGTTACCTTTACCAATAATATTACCTTTACCAATAATATTACCTTTACCAATAATGTGACCTTTATCAATAATATTACCTTCACCGATAACGTTATCTTTACCAGTAACGTTACCTTTACCAATAATATTACCTTTACCAATAATGTGACCTTTATCAATAATATAACCTTTACCAATAACGTTATCTTTACCAATAATATGACCTTTACCAATAATAATACCTTTTTATTGGGGAGGAGAGATAAATAAGAGACACGATGTCTTCGATCGGATATTTTATTATTTGATCTTGTACACAGGTGAGTGACAATGAGTATTATATTGTATTGAGACACACTTATTCTTAGAGAATTGAATGACATTTAATTTTAACTCTGACTACTATTGTGTGAAACGACATCGATATACACTTTTTCACGATTAGAATGTAAACTTACTTGCTAATCTGGTTATTTACTAATACCAGTTTTAATATATCATAGAAATATATATATAATAATAATAAATATATAGAAATATGTATATAAAATAAAAGTGAAGGAAAACTCCTTCGAAAAAGTCTTTCAAAATACAGTTCTGTTTTTTCATATAAATATGCAATTATAATAGTTGAGCATCCGAGTAACTCAAAACAAGTTCAAGTAACTTATAGCTTTAAATAATTTCCAAACACACACTTTTTTTTTTAAACTATGGAATATAAGAATTTAAAAATATTTGTACTTAGACACTGAAAATGCACTACCGATTATTATTTACGAGTATAATATGAGATCTAATTAGGTACACAAAAACATATAATTTAATTAGTTCCGGATTTTCAAACTCTTCTAATATCAGACTGCTAGTCTCCATCAAATTTCAAAAATTTTAATATCCTACAACATTCATAACATAGACATTTAAATGCGTAAAACATCTAAATTAACATATATAGATATCCCTGTGTAACGGACCCACGTACTGTGTACTCGGGTGATGAATAATAATCTATTCTACGATGGGATCGGGCTTGCGGTCAGGGTCGAGCAGGTCGGGCGCGGCGGCTCGCGGCGGCAGCTGCTGCTCGCCCAGCACGCTGCGCGCCAGCATCAGCACGCGGCTGCTCTCCATCACTCTCGCCACCTTCGTGGCGGTCTGCTGGATCCTCAGCTTCAGAAGCTCGATTTGATATTGCTTGATACATTGAAGGACCTTATCCTGTAGGTCCTGTGGATCCAGAAACCTGCCGTGGCGCCTCTCAAAATCCGCGCCCGGCGTTGGCCCGAGGAACAAATCCACTTGACTCACTGAAAAAAAATACTGACTGAATGAATTTATTCGCAATTATCCTAAAAGAAAGAATACGTTATGATAAGTCTTCTTAATGATTGGTACATACTGTCGATAGGGTTGCCATCCTCATCGTTGATCACAGCATCATCATCGGAATCCATCTCCGATGCAGCTAAAACCAAAATTTACCATGAAGGTGTTAGTTACAGTGTAACAAGTCTTTATATTTCAATTATAGTAAATAAATTACATTCATCTTCAAAGTGATCTTATTGTTTGATACTAAAAAATTCGAACTATGACTTTTTTGAAATTCTATATTTTTTTGAAATTTACCTTATTGAGTTCATTGGAATAGCGACGTTATATTTTTGGCCTGTGTTTGGTCTTAAGAGAATACTTACATGAGAAGGGGTCATCAAGGCTCATGATCTCTGAGCCGTAGTCGGTGGAGACGAAGCTCCTGGAGTCGTCGCTGGACTCGGAGCTGGTGGTGAAGTAGAAGCGGGTGGAGGCGTTGGAGCGAGCAGAGCTGTCGCTGTCTCCCTCTAGCAGCACGCTCTGAGCGTCGGAGTCGCGGTTGGTGTTCCACTCCGCACCGTACTGCGAATCGCTGCGAGTGCTCTCATCATCACTCTCTATTCTTTCTACTTGAGCAACCGCTTCATCATTACGTTCAACCCCTACTTCCGGCACCTGTTCCTCGATACCGCTCATGCAGACAAAGTCCTGAAAACATTATAATATTGTAGACTTATTTTTTCAGAATATCGCATTAGCCCTCAATAGCGCATTGAGATTAAGTTCTTCATACATTTCTTAAGAAAATCATCTTTATATTTCTCTTAAAACATAAGTGACATTGTTGCATCAACCTATTCACATAATCGATACAAAACAAAGGAATAATTGCAGGCATGCGCATAATAACGCCAGCCATTTTGTACGGTATATGAAAATTCGCTATGTGATAATAACCGCAAGCTTATATTATTATGCAAGGGCGCAAAGCTAAACAAAATAAATAATTAATAAACATAGACCCTAGTTACCTCGGGTTTTTTGTTAGTTGGCTCGTTAGGGTCCATCTTCGCTTCAGCGGCGCGGGCTGCATGTAAGTCAATCAATAAATAGTATTGATTAGAGGTACGGAGCATGTGCAAAGTGCATTCTGGTACATAGGTGAGGATTGTTCTTTAAAATTGTTACGATGGCTCACCTGGCTTTGTGCGATGTTCCTTAGCGTTGATAGCGCGATGTTAGGGCGATGTCGGATGTTTCTGAGACTTTAGGACGGGTCACTGTTGCACTTGATATGATAAGAGCTGGTGAGCGCGACCCGCTGCAGACGACCGCGCGGCACAGCCTCCCGGACCCGACTGCTGCTGCGTCACAACACGTTCAGTTACAACGCAAGCAACACGGCCCAAAATTATATCAGAATTATTTCATTTACAACAAACAGTAAAGAAAAACATTGTACAGGATTACATTAAAATAGAAAGATTATAAAGAGTGTATTTAACGATAAACAGAAGAATCAATAACTTTTTAATATAAATAAACCCTTTTTATACTGTTATTATTTTCTATTGTGCCAAGTAAAGTAATAGAACATTGTTTAAAGGGTTGTGGTTCAATCTGAACAGGGTTTATTACGATTGCGAAGTATTTAGCCCAACAAAACTAGCTACAAAACTGAGAAAAATCTTTACGTCTGCTACGACCTGCTACGATGTGCTACGTAAAACGGATCGCGCTGACCTATTTATTACTTCCCTATTCATAAACTAAAATGGATGCCTTCAATAATAACTATGGGACTTAATTAAAATATTATAAAATCCGAAAAATTATCTTATTCTCATGACGGGATATACTTATTTACGACAATCTTAAGATTGAATCGTAACTATTTAAATACTCATAAGATATTTTGTTTCTTTTCTATGTATATGTGTAATTAACTATGCCGTACATAATATAATTATGCAGTCGAATAATACCATATAGCGAATTTACACACAAAATATATTATATATTTAGAATAATATTACAAAGTATGTATAGAAACCTAATAAGGCTTTTTAAATTGATTTGACTTTAAGATTTTCATCTGAGATGAATGTTACATGAACGCTATACCTACAATATTTGTTAACATTTTACAAATTATAAACTTTATGTTATACACTGTCACACTTATTCATGAAATCTTAAAATTCCAATTCTACATAGAGACATTGAAATTAGACTTGGTCCGGCGGCTGAGAGGATGCGTTTCTGCGGTGGTGGTCAACAGGAATATTACTAATAATAATATACTATAATGTGGCGAAGACTTTATTAAACATACTTTAATATCTCTTATTTGTCATATAAACGAATCATCATCATCATATCAGCCTGTTGCAGTCCACTGCTGGACAGAGGCCTCCCAAGGAACGCCACAGCGCACGATCTCCCACCCTTTGCATTCAAATCAATATCATTCAATCTATTAATAATTATGCTATATTACAATAAATAATATAACATGTTTTTTTATTTTTCCATTCAATTCGCATGTTTATTTACTTATTAATTTGTTTGCATAAAACACTGACTATGCAAGTCAGTGGTTTATTAAGTTTGTTATTAACTAAAACTATTGAGCGAAGTACGAAGTGTTAGAGTAAAGCAACTGTTAAATATCTTAACGATGTTGAAAGTATTAATTAGATAACCGAATAGATAGATTTAAATGTTAGAACAATGACGAAGGATGACCACGTGACGTAAACATTGCGAACCCCGCGAATGGAAGATCAATACGACCTTATAATGGCGTCAGCCGGCTTTCAAAGCAACAGATGAATACATGGATACCGATGGAAGTACAAACTTGTTTAAAGAAATAATTACAAAAACCTGCTTAGAATTCACTAAAGAATAACTTTTGTGTCAATTTTCTATATATTTATGTCATATTTCATTCATAATTTCTGAAAATGGCAATAAAAGGTGGGGTCCTCGGTAGAATCTGCCAAATTTACTCGGAGACAAGTGTGTCATGTGCGAAAAAGCGACATTCAAATTTAGATTGTAACCTAGTACAAACAGAGTTTAATTTTCGATAAACCTTTTTCTGGAGTTACTGGAATCTGATTTTCTGCTAGCCTCTTCGTGATTTATGGGCTCCTAGTACTGAGTATCGTAATTTCGGGCTTCCGTCGCGACTTTCATCGGTAGTTCATGAGACCCCGACGACCAGCCAAGTTTATTTATTTTTATATACACAATTAATATAATATAAAAACAAACTCTAACTATACTAAAAACGGGTCCGCTGGCAGAAATTTCTTAAGAAATAAGCGGCACCTTTGTACATAATTTATTAACCGACGAAAACAGAGGAGGTTCTCAATTCGACGCGTATATATATTTTTTTTTTTATGTATGATCACGCATATCTTTTTACTGAGTAGTCCGATTTTGATAATTCTTTTTTTATTGGAAAGGGTATACTCCAAAGTTGGTCCCATATAAATTTGAAAAAAGAGTTCCCACCCTAAGGGTGGAAAAACAGGGGTTAATTGATTGTTCACGCACTGATCGTAATGTATTACCACGCGTAACTTTTTACAGAGTAGTTCTATTTTGATAATTCTTTTTTTATTGAGTAGGCTATACCTAGAAGTTGGTCCCATATAATTTTAAAATTTGGAAAAAATATTCCAATCCTAAGGGTAGAAAAACAGGGATATCTTGATTGTTCACTAACTGATTTTAATATATGACCACTAGTAACTCAATACAGAACAGTCTGATTTTGATAAATCTTTTTTTATTAGATAGGGGGCTATACCTTGAAGCTGGTCCCATATAATTTTACTCTAAGGTTGGGAAAATAGCGGTGATTTATTGTTCACTCACAGATTTGAATACGAAAATAAGGTAGTTAGCTATTTTAAAAATAATAAATAATTCAGCATGTAGCAATAAGTATATAATAGCCACAAAAAAGTATAAAATAAAAACTTTTTAACAAAAAAATTAAACCGCCGAAAACACTGAAAAGCAAAAAATAAGAAACCTTTTTTTATTTAATCTTAATAACTAAGTTCTTAAACGAATGTGAGTATACCTAAATAATTTTGAGGCGGCGCCAAACTATCAATTAACAAAGATCACAAAATTACCTTAAAAATAAAGAAACAACCAAATCAAAAACGCTATATAATATACTATAATTATATTCTTTACTTAACACCTACTAATTCCATTGTGGAAAGCAAATAAAAGTTTTGAGTTTGAGTTTGAATCAACTTAACAATGCAATGAAATCTCCAGAGACAACCATTAAAATTTATAAAAAAATTAAGTACCTATATATCGTAATTAATTAATTTGCCTGTTTGGCGCCGACTCGAAATTACTTAGGTATACTCACATTCGTTTAAGAACTTAGTTATTAAGATTAAATAAAAAAAGGTTTCTTATTTTTTGCTTTTCAGTGTTTTCGGCGGTTTAATTTTTTTGTTAAAAAGTTTTTATCAATATGTTATTCTCTAACAAATGTTTGTGTGTGTACATAAAATATTAAATAAATAAATAAATAAAATTAAAACTTACATAAATAAAAACTAAACGGCGTCAAAGAACTCATCGTCATCCTTATAAACCTGTTATAATATACTTATGTAATTTTAACGTTAATTTGTTTTATTACATTATAATGATTAATAATCAGAAACTCACCTAAAAATATACAATTTCTAACTATTAAAATCTAAAACGTGGCGGCACATTACCTACAGTTTAATTTATCAGGATGTTCAATTAACGTACGTATTAAATATAAACATTGTATTTTTTTTTGAGCCAATTATATTTTCTTTAGAACGTAATACCCCTTTTCTATTTGGATGAATTTCAACAAATGCCATTTTTCTTATCATATCGGTGAACTGTTACAATTATATATTTTTTGTGTGTTTTTCAGGTTTTATGTAGTCTTTAGGACATCAAATATCCCCAAACTTAATATCATCAACGTATCATTTAAGACTAAGGAGAAAATTCGTTTTGAATTTGGGCTTCCACCGATATGAAAAACCGGCACCGATTATTTTTCCTGTACACCGATATGATACGTATATCCACCGAAATGATGTACATATCCAGCGATATGATAATCTATCCATCTTAGAACATCAAAAGGACGTAGGCCTCCCAAGGAACGCTACAACGCACGATCTCCCACCCTTTGCATTCAAATAATTCAATCTATTAATTATGCTATATTATAATAGAATAAATAAATAAATATATTACAATAAATAACATAACATAAATTTTTATTTTTCGTTTGTCATTAACTAAAACTCTTGAGCGAAGTACGTAGTGTTAGAGTAAAGCAACTGTTAAATATCTTATCGATATTGAAAGTATTAATTAGATAACCGAATAGATAGATTTAAATGTTAGAACAATAACAAGGAACGACCACGTGACGTAAACATTGCGAACCCCGCGCCAGGAAGATCAATACGACCTTATAATGGCGTCAGCCGGCTTTCAAAGCAACAGATGAATACATGGATACCGATGAAAGTACAAACTTCTACAAAGAAATAATAACAAAAACCTGCTTAGAATTCACTGAAGAATAACTTTTGTGTCAATTTTCTATATATTTATGTCATATTTCATTCATAATTTCTGAAAATGGCAATAAAAGGTGGGGTCCTCGGTAGAATCTGCCAAATTTACTCGGAGACATGTGTGTCATGTGCGAAAAAGCGACATTCAAATTTAGATTGTAACCTGGTACAAACAGAGTTTAATTTTCGATGAACCTTTTCCTGGAGTTACTGAAATCTGATTTTTTGCTAGCCTCTTCGTGATTTATGGGCTCCTAGTACTGAGTATCGTAGTTTTCGGCTTCCGTCGCGACTTTGATCGGTAGTTCATGACCCCGACGGCCAGCCAAGTTCGGCTACTACACAGCAAACGTTGCAAAAACCTAAAGAAATAATAATACATGTAATTTTTACCTTAATTTGTTTTACTACAATATAATGATTATTATAGAAACTCACCTAAAAATATACAATTTCTAACTATTAAAATCTAAAACGGCATATTACCTACAGTTAATCTTTGGGAATCATATTTATTAATACACAATTAAATATAATATAAGAACATAATTTATCAGGATATTAAATTAACGTACGTATTAAATATAAACTTTGAAAGTAACTTTGTAATTTTTTTTTAGCCAATTATATTTTCTTTGTTATGAAAAATGTCGTGGTGGCCTAGCGGTTCAATGTACGGATTTGTATGCTAAAGGTTGCAGGTTCGAACCCAGGCAAGTACCAATGTGGCTTTTTCAAAGTTATATGTATTTTCTTAATTATTCTAAGACACTTCTGACAAACGATGAAGGAAAACATCGTGAGGAAACCTGGATTCCAAAATTTGGGATCTGAAATCGCCAATCCGCAGAGAGCAAGCGTAGTGATCAATGCTCGTGCCTTCTCTATATGGGAAGAGGCCTGTACCCAGCAGTGGGACGTTTATAGGCTGGAATTATTTTAATTATATATTTTCTTTAGAACAAAATATCCCTTTTCTGTTTGGATGAATTTCAACAAATGCCGTTTTTCTTATCATATCGGTGAATTTTTATAATTATATACTTTTTGTGTATTTTTCAGGTTTTATGTAGTCTTAAGGACATCAAATATCCCCAAATTTAATATCATCAACGTATCATTTAAGACTAAGGAGAAAATTCGGTTTTAATTTTTGCTTCCACCGATATGAAAAACCGGCACCGATTATTTGTTCTGTACACCGATCTGATAAGTATATCCACCAAATGATGTACATATCCAGCGATATGATAATCTAGCCATCTTTGAACATCAAAAAGGAAATAAATAGTAGGTACCTACATATTTTTACAAGGGTGACTGAAAACTGAAGGCCAGAACTTAGGGTCTTGTCTTGTCTTGTGGGTAGATCACATCCAAAGAGAACTGAGTTCTTATTTATAAGAAATCCTGTGAATATATATATTGTTTGAAAATATGTACCTTCTTTATTATGTTTACTAGAGGAGCTTATTATTAAAAAAAAGATGATTATTTTTCCATAATTATCTTAATTAAAATGATTTTTTTATTTATTATAATGTAGGTACCTAATTACTATTTTGTTCAACAAAAATATTATTATATTAATATTTTATACAGTTATAATTATTATTGTGCCAAGTAAGTAAATAGAACATTGTTTAAAGGGTTGTGGTTCAATCTAAACAGGGTTTATTACGATTGCGAAGTATTTAGCCCAACAAAACTAGCTACGAAACTGAGAAAAATCGTGACGTCTGCTACGACCTGCTACGACGTGCTACGTAAAACGGATCGCGCTGACCTATTTATTACCTCCATATTGATGAACTAAAATGGATACCTTCAATAATAATTATGGGCATCAATTAATATATTATAACATAAACGAAAACTCGCCAATTGCATCCACCGGGTTCCCGCAACTTTTGACGATATTTTCGATCCGACTGGTGGGAGGCCTGCCAACACTGCGTATTTCAGCCTAGTCACTACCAGCCGAATTATATCATTATGTATTCATATCATTCTTATATTAATTACAATGAATAATATAACATGTTTTTTCTATTTTCCCACTAAAGTTGCATGTTTGGTTATACTCGGTGTTTTATTTAGTTTATTATTGACTAAAACTATTGAGCAAGCTAGTGTTAGAGTGATGCAATTGTTAAATGCCTTATCGATATTGTAAGTATTAATTAGATAACCGAATAGATAAATAAAGATTTAAATTTTAGAGCAAAAACAAAGAACGACCACGTGATGTAAACATTGCGAACCCCGCGACAGGAAGATCAATACGACCTTATAATGGCGTCAGCCGGCTTTCAAAGCAACAGATGAATACATGGATACCGATGAAAGTACAAACTTGTTTAAAGAAATAATTACAAAAACCTGCTTAGAATTCACTGACGAATAATTTTTGTGTCAATTTTCTATATATTTATGTCATATTTCATTCATAATTTCTGAAAATGGTAATAAAAGGTGGGGTCCTCTGTAGAATCTGCCAAATTTACTAAGAGACAAGTGTGGCATGTGCGAAAAAGCGACATTCAAATTAAGATTGTAACCTGGTACAAACAGAGTTTAATTTTCGATGAACCTTTTCCTGGAGTTACTGGAATCTGATTTTGTGCTAGCCTCTTCGTGATTTATGGGCTCCTAGTACTGAGTATCGTAGTTTTGGGCTTCCGTCGCGACTTTCATCGGTAGTTCATGACCCCGACGACCAGCCAAGTTTATTTATTAATACACAATTAATATAACATAAGAACAAACTCTAACTATACTAAAATTAAAACTTACATAAATAAAAACTTAATGGCGTCAAAGAACTCATCGTCATCCTTGTCAATAAAACTGTTATAATAATATACTATTATGTAATTTTTACGTTCATTTGTTTTATTACAATATAATGATTATTATAGAAACTCACCTAAAAATATACAATTTCTAACTATTAAAATCTAAAACGTGGCATAATACCTACAGTTTAATTTATCAGGATATTAAATTAACGTACGTTTTAAATTTAAACTTTGAAAGTAACTTTGTATTTTTTTTGAGCCAATTCTATTTTCTTTAGAACAAAATATCCCTTTTCTATTTGGATGAATTTCCAACAAATGCCCTTTTTAACCGACGAAAACAGAGGAGGTTCTCAATTCGACGCGTATATTTTTTTTTTTATGAATGATCACGCATATCTTTTTACTGAGTAGTCCGATTTTGATAATTCTTTTTTTATTGGAAAGGGTATACTCTAAAGTTGGTCCCATATAAATTTGGAAAAAGAATTCCCACCCTAAGGGTTGAAAAACTGGGGTTAATTGATTGTTGACTAACTGATTTTAATATATGACCACGCGTAACTTATTACAGAACAGTGTGATTTTGATAAATCTTTTTTTTATTAGATAGGGGGTTATACCTTGAAGCTGGTCCCATATAATTTTACTCTAAGGTTGGGAAAATAGGGGTGATTTATTGTTCACTCACAGATTTGAATACTAAAATAAGGTAGTTAGCTATTTTAAAAATAATAAATAATTCAGCATGTAGCAATTAGTATATAATAGCCACAAAAAATATAAAATAAAAACTTTTTAACAAAAAAATTAAACCGCCGAAAACACTGAAAAGCAAAAAATAAGAAACCTTTTTTTATTTAATCTTAATAACTAAGTTCTTAATCGAATGTGAGTATACCTAAATAATTTTGAGGCGGCGCCTGTTATTATTGTTTATTTTACCAAGTAGGCTAACAGAACATTGTCTAAAAGGTTGTGGTTCAATCTAAACAGGGTTTATTACGATTACGACGTATTTAGCCCAACAAAACTAGCTACGAAACTGAGAAAAATCGTGACATCTGCTACGACCTGCTACGACGAGATTATTAAGAGTGTATATGTTATGCACCAAGTGATAAATTCAGCAGTATACATAATGCCCGGGCATTTTGAAAAATGCCCAATACTAGAGTGCATTATGACAATAATTATTCAAATAATCAAATTGACCGGGCACTATACATATTGCCTATCACCTTTTGGGCAGAGTAATACAAGCATAATTAATTAAAAAAAATATTGTTATTGTCATTTATATTAATATTAAAAGTTTGGCTTTTTTGTAGGTTACTTTGAAAAAGAAGCACGCAATCGTTAAGTAAGACTAATTTTGAATTACATACATCGTCGCTCGCTTCGCTCGCTCTGTTGCAAGGTCACAATATCTAACCTAACCTAACCTATTGATCTCTGTCACAAAGTCGAACCTAACCAAGCAATGGATTTAATTAACTCAAGTAAAACTCATTCGCGTCCGTACACGCTTTACAATACAAAACTAAGTACGTTTGAAGACCGCCGCACGAGCCGAATGGAGGTCTCTGATTGGTCAAAGCGTGTCACGCCATGAGTACCACCCTCCCACCCTCGCACCGCGCTAAATATAGCTTTATTATCAAATTGCCCAACTATCATGTAGCAATATAATAATGACCATGCAATGTGATAAATAATGAAGTTGAGATAGTAATTAATCACTTAGCCCGATAAAGCTAGACATTATTCATAATGCTCGTGCACTATGAATAATGCCCGTATTAATCACCTGGTCCATAACATATATAATGATAAACAGAAGAATCATTAACTTTTTCTTAGAAATAAACCCTTTTTATACTGTTGTTATTGTTTATTGTACCAAGTAGGTTTACAAAACATTGTTTAAAGGGTTGATTACGATTGCGACGTATTTAGCCCAACAAAACTAGCTACGAAACTGAGAAAAATCTTGACGTCTGCTACGACCTGCTACGATGTGCTACGTAAAACGGATCGCGCTGACCTATTTATTACTTCCCTATTCATAAACTAAAATGGGTGCCTTCAATAATAACTATGGGACTTAATTAAAATATTATAAAATCTGAAAAATTATCTTATTCTCATGACGGGATATACTTATTGACGGCAATCTTAAGTTTGAATAGTAACTACTTAAATACTCATAAGATATTTTGTTTGTTTTCCATGTATATCTCCAATTAACTATGCCGTACATAATATAATTATGCAGTCGAATAATATAGCGAATTTACACACAAAATATAACATATAATTAGGATAATACTACAAACTATGTATAGAAATCCAAATAAGGCTTTTTAAATTGATTTTAACTGAAGATTTTCATCTGAGATGAATGCTACATAAAACGTTATCCAATATTTGTGTTTATTTTACAAATTAATCTACATTATGTTATATTCTGTCACCCTTATTCATGAAATCTTGAAATTCAAATTCTATATAGAAACATTGAAATGAGAATCTGCTTTGATCCGGCCGCTGAGAGGAGGCGTTTCTGCGGTAGTGGTCAACAGAATATAACTAATAATAATATACTATAATATTGGGCGAAGAATATAACATACTTTACGACATCTTATTTGTCATGTAAACGAATCATCATCATCATCATATCAGCCTGTTGCAGTCCACGGCTGGACATAGGCCTCCCAAGGAACGCCACAGCGCACGATCTCCCGCCCTTTGCATCCAGTTACTGCCAGCCGAATAATATCATTCCTATTACTTATGTCTTATTACAATGAACAATATGTTTGCAATATAGTTCCGCCATATTAAATAACATGTATCTTTAATTTCAAATTCCATGTTTTGTCATGCACAGTATTTTATTTAGTTTATTATTAAACTAAGTAAAACTATTGAGCAAAATACGTAGTGTTAGAGTAAAGCAATTGTTAAATATCTTATCGATGTTGAAAGTATTAATTAGATAACCGAATAGATAAATAATGTTAGATTTAAATGTTAGAGCAATAACAAGGAACGACCACGTGACGTAAACATTGCGAACCCCGCGCCAGGAAGATCAATACGACCTTATAATGGCGTCAGCCGGCTTTCAAAGCAACAGATGAATACATGGATACCGATGAAAGTACAAACTTCTACAAAGAAATAATAACAAAAACCTGCTTAGAATTCACTGAAGAATAACTTTTGTGTCAATTTTCTATATATTTATGTCATATTTCATTCATAATTTCTGAAAATGGTAATAAAAGGTGAGGTCCTCGGTAGAATCTGCCAAAGTTACTCGGAGACAAGTGTGTCATGTGCGAAAAAGCGACATTCAAATTTAGATTGTAACCTGGTACAAACTGAGTTTAATTTTCGATAAACCTTTTCCTGGAGTTACTGGAATCTGATTTTCTGCTAGCCTCTTCGTGATTTATGGGCTCCTAGTACTGAGTATCGTAATTTCGGGCTTCCGTCGCGACTTTCATGGTAGTTCATGACCCCGACGACCAGCCAAGTTCGGCTTGTTGCAAAAACATAAAGAAATAAAACTTACATAAATAAAAACTAAATGGCGTCAAAGAACTCATCGTCGTCCTTATCAATGGCGGGGAACGTGCCCAGAAGGCTGGCTGCATTGCCACGTTGAATGGCTATGCCGATTCTCTGTGCAAGGAACAAACCAGCCCTCTGATCACGAGTAGATTCTACCAAACGTTTGGAAAGTTCTTTGAAAAGATTTCGTGCGCTCGGACCCCATGACCCGAGCGTTTCAACCCCAAACGGCTCGAAAATATAATCACCCACAATGTTATAGTTAGAGTTTGTTCTTATATTAGATTTAATTGTGTATTAATAAATAAATAAGTTAAAAAGAAATAAATAATATTTGTAATTTTTACCTTCATGTGTTTTATTACAATATAATGATTATTATAGAAACTCACCTAAAAATATACAACTTCTAACTATTAAAATCTAAAACGTGGCATATTACCAACAGTTAATCTTTGGGAATCATATTTATATACAATTAAATCTAATATAAGAACATAATTTATCAGGATATTAAATTAACGTACGTATTAAATATATACTTTGAAAGTAACTTTGTAATTTTTTTTGAGTCAATTATGTTTTCTTTGTTATGAAAAATGACGTGGTGGCCTAGCGGTTCAATGTACGGATTTGTATGCTCAAGGATGCAGGTTCGAACCCAGGCAAGTACCAATGTGGCTTTTTCAAAGTTATAAGTACTTCCTTAATCATTCTAAGACACTTCTGACAAACGTTGAAGGAAAACATCGTGAGGAAACCTGGATTCCAAAATTTGGGATCTGAAATCGCCAATCCGCAGAGAGCAAGCGTGGTGATCAATGCTCGTGCCTTCTCTATATGGGAAGAGGCCTGTGCCCAGCAGAGGGACGTTTATAGGCTGGAATTATTTTAATCATATATTTTCTTTAGAACAAAATATCCCTTTTCTATTTGGATGAATTTCAACAAATGCCGTTTTTCTTATCATATCGGTGAACTGTTACAATTATATATTTTTTGTGTATTTTTCAGGTTTTATGTAGTCTTTAGGACATCAAATATCGACAAATTTAATATCATCAACGTATCATTTAAGACTAAGGAGAAATTCGGTTTGAATTTTGGCTTCCACCGATATGAAAAACCGGCACCGATTATTTTTTCTGTACGCCGATATGATAAGTATATCCACCGAAATGATGTACGAGTACATATCCAGCGATATGATAATCTATCCATCTTTGAACATCAAAAAGGAAATAAATAGTAGGTACCTACATATTTTTACAAGGGTGACTAAAACTGAAGACCAGAACTTAGGGTCTTGTCTTGTCTTGTGGGTAGATCACATCCTGAGAGAACTGAGTTCTTAGAAATCCAGTGAATATATATTGTTTGAAAATATGCACCTTCTTTATTATGTTTACTAGAGGAGCTTATTATTAAAAAAAAGATGATTATTTTTTTTATAATTATCTTAATTAAAATGATTTTTTTATTTATTATAATGTAGGTACCTAATTACTATTTTGTTCAACAAAAATATTAATATATTAATATTTTATACAGTTTTAATTGTTTATTGTGCCAAGTAAGTAAATAGAACATTGTTTAAAGGGTTGTGGTTCAACCTAAACAGGGTTTGTTACGATTGCGAAGTATTTAGCCCAACAAAACTAGCTTCGAAACTGAGAAAAATCGTGACGTCTGCTACGATGTGCTACGATGTGCTACGTAAAACGGATCGCGCTGACCTATTTATTACCTCCATATTGATGAACTAAAATGGATGCCTTCAATAATAATTATGGGAATTAATTAATATATTATAACATAAACGAAAACTCGCCAATTGCATCCACCGGGTTCCCGCAACTTTTGACGATATTTTCGATCCGACTGGTGGGAGGCCTGCCAACACTGCTTATTCCAGCTTAGTCACTACCAGCCGAATAATATCATTATGTATTAATATCATTGTTATATTAATTACAATGAATAATATAACATGTTTTTTTTTATTTTCCCATCAAAGTTGCATGTTTGGTTTTACTCGGTGTTTTATTTAGTTTATTATTGACTAAAACTATTGAGCAAGCTAGTGTTAGAGTGATGTAATTGTTAAATGTCTTATCGATATTAAAATTATTTGAATTGTTGGTTTATTTATTTATTTATTTATTTATTCACCAACATAACATCTTGACAGTTTACACCAAAGCGATGCCATGAGTAAAAATTCTTATGAACTACATTATAAACTAGAATATAAAAAACATAACACTTAATTAATATAGCAAACATTACAAAATCAAAAATTTTACAAAAAATAAAAACAATCTGTTGTAAAATTTCTAAGCACTTTTGTGAAGACATTATAAATTTCGCCAGGCTTGAAGAAAAAATATCAATATCCTCGGTATGGAGGACATTGAGTAGATTTATGGCTCGCGACATTGGAGCGAACTTTAGGAGGTTAGTCCTAGGCGCCGGCTTGCTGAGCAGGGCCGGGCGGCGGCGCGCGCCCACGTACCCGTCGGGCACGCGCAGCCGCAGGGCCTCCAGCACGTCCGGGTGGTGTATTTCTCCGCGCAGCACCCGAGCCACATATTTCACTAATAGTAAATCCCTCCTAACTGAAAGTCTAGTGTACCCAACCATTCCTAGTACAAACAGACTCAGGTACATCAAAGGGTAATAGGGGTATACTCCGTATAGTTTTAAATATAAAAATCTGGTAAACTTATTTTGTATTTTTTCCACCATGAGGCTATACTTTGCTTCATGGGGACACCATATTATGGCGCACGTCTCAAGATGGCTCCTAACAAGAGCATTATATAAAATTTTAATAACTCCCACCTTGTTAAAATCTTTACACTGTCTTATAATAAACCCTAAGTTTCTGAATGACTTTCCGCATAGGTCTGTAATATGTTTCCTATAAGTTAGGTCGGTTACCATTTGAACGCCAAGGTCACGCACCTGCGTTACCATCTGCATTTCCCTCGCGTCCACACAGTACCCGTGTTGTAATGGGGTGCGAGCACGACTGTAACTCATCACACAGCATTTCGACACATTAAAATATAATTTATTCTGCTTACTCCATTGAACCACATTCTCAATATCTTGCTGCAGCTGATAACAATCTAAATTGTCCGATACCGACATAAACACCTTTAGGTCATCTGCGAACAGTAAACATCTCGCCGCGCTCACCACTTCAGGGAGGTCATTGACCATTATAATAAATAATAACGGACCCAAATTACTGCCCTGACTTACTCCTGAAAACGTGTAATAAGGCCTAGATGAGATAACCGAATAGATAAATAAAGATTTAAATGTTAGAGCAATAACAAGGAACGACCACGTGACGTAAACATTGCGAACCCCGCGCCAGGAAGATCAATACGACCTTATAATGGCGTCAACCGGCTTTCAAAGCAACAGATAAATACATGGATACCGATGAAAGTACAAACTTGTTTAAAGAAATATTTACAAAAACCTGCTTAGAATTCACTGACGAATAACTTTTATGTCAATTTTCTATATATTTATGTCATATTTCATTCATAATTTCTGAAAATGGTAATAAAAGGTGGGGTCTTCGGTAGAATCTGCCAAATTTACTCGGAGACAAGTGCGTCATGTGCGAAAAAGCGACATTAAAATTTAAATTGTAACCTGGTACAAACAGAGTCTAATTTTCGATGAATCTTTTCCTGGAGTTACTGGAATCTGATTTTCTGCTAGCCTCTTCATTATTTATGGGCTCCTAGTACTGAGTATCGTAGTTTGAGGCTTCCGTCGCGACTTTCATCGGTAGTTCATGACCCCGACGATCAGCAAGTTCGGCTTGTTGCAAAAACCTAAAGAAATAATATATGTAATTTTTACCTTCATTTGTTTTATTACAATATAATAATTATTTATTATAGAAACTCACCTAAAAATATACAATTTCTAACTATTAAAATCTAAAATGTGGCGGCATATTTATTACCTATAGTTTAATTTATCAAGATATTAAATTAACGTACGTATTAAATTATAAACTTTGTATTTTTTTTGAGCCAATTATATTTTCTTTAGAACAAAATATCCCTTTTCTAATTGGATGAATTTCAAAAAATGCCATTTTTCTTATCATATCGGTGAACTGTTACAATTATATATTTTTTTGTGTATTTTTCAGGTTTTATGTAATCTTTGGGACATCAAATATCGACAAATTTAATATCATCAACGTATCATTTAAAACTAAGGAGAAAATTTGGTTTGAATTTTGGCTTTCACCGATATGAAAAACCGGCACCGATTATTTGTTCTGTACTCTGATGTGATGTACATATCCAGCGATATGACAATCTATCCATCTTTGAACATCAAAAAGGAAATAGTAGGTACCTATATATTCTTACAAGGGTGACTGAGAACTGAAGACCAGAACTTAGGGTCTTGTCTTGTCTTGTGAGTAGATCACATCCAAAGAGAACTGAGTTCTTAGAAATCCAATGAAAATAAATTGTTTTTAAATATGGTACATTATTTTTTTTTTCTTTATTATATTTACTAGAGGAACTTATTATTAAAAAATTAATGATTATTTTTCTTATATCTTAATTAAAATGTTTTTTTGTTTATTTATATACACTCTAAATAACCTTAGATTATTTAGAGTGTATATATGTATAACGATAAACAGAAGAATCAGTAACTTTATCTTATAAATAAAGGGTTTATTTATTTTATACTGTTATTATTGTTTATTTTACCAAGTAGGCTAACAAAACATTGTTTAAAGGTTGTGGTTCAATCTAAACAGGGTTTATTACGATTGCGACATATTTAGTCCAACAAAACTAGCTACGAAACTGAGAAAAATCTTGACATCTGCTACGACCTGCTACGATGTGCTACGTAAAACGGATCGCGCTGACCTATTTATTACCTCCATATTGATAAACTAAAATGGATGCCTTCAATAATAATTATGGGAATTAATTAATATATTATAACATAAACGAAAACTCGCCAATTGCATCCACCGGGTTCCCGCAACTATTGACGATATTTTCGATCCCTGCCAACACTGCGTATTCCAGCCTAGTCACTACCAGCCGAATAATATCATTATTATATTAATTACAATGAATAATATGACATGGTTTTTTCCCCATTAAAGTTGCATGTTTGGTTTTACTCGGTGTTTTATTTAGTTTATTATTGACTAAAACTATTGAGCAAGTTAGTGTTAGAGTGATGTAATTGTTAAATGTCTTATCGATATTGAAAGTATTAATGAGATAACCGAATAGATAAATAAAGATTTAAATGTTAGAGCAATAACAAGGAACGACCACGTGACGTAAACATTGCGAACCCCGCGCCAGGAGGATCAATACGACCTTATAATGGCGTCAGCCGGCTTTCAAAGCAACAGATGAATACATGGATACCGATGAAAGTACAAACTTGTTTAAAGAAAAATTTACAAAAACCTGCTTAGGATTCACTGACGAATAACTTTTATGTCAATTTTCTATATATTTATGTCATATTTCATTCATAATTTCTGAAAATGGTAATAAAAGGTGGGGTCCTCGGTAGAACCTGCCAAATTTACTCGGAGACAAGTGTGTCATGTGCGAAAAAGCGACATTCAAATTTAAATTGTAACCTGGTACAAACAGAGTCTAATTTTCGATGAATCTTTTCCTGGAGTTACTGGAATCTGATTTTCTGCTAGCCTCTTCGTGATTTATAGGCTCCTAGTACTGAGTATCGTAGTTTTGGGCTTCCGTCGCGACTTTCATCGGTAGTTCATGACCTCGACGACCAGCAAGTTCGGCTACTGCACAGCAAACGTTGCAAAAACCTAAAGAAATAAATAATTTATGTAATTTTTACCTTCATTTGTTTTATTACAATATAATGATTATTATAGAAACTCACCTAAAAATATACAATTTCTAACTATTAAAATCTAAAATGTGGCATATTACCTACAGTTTAATTTATCAAGATATTAAATTAACGTACGTATTAAATTATAAACTTTGTATTTTTTTTAAGCCAATTATATTTTCTTTAGAACAAAATATCCATTTTCTATTTGGATGAATTTCAAAAAATGGCATTTTTCTTATCATATTGGTGAACTGTTACAATTATATATTTTTTTGTGTATTTTTCAGGTTTTATGTAATCTTTGGGACATCAAATATCGACAAATTTAATATCATCAACGTATCATTTAAAACTATGGAGAAAATTTGGTTTGAATTTTGGCTTTCACCGATATAAAAAACCGGCACCAATTATTTGTTCTGTACTCTGATATGATGTACATATCCAGCGATATGACAATCAATCCATCTTTGAACATCAAAAAGGAAATAGTAGGTACCTATATATTTATACAAGGGTGGCTGAGAACTGAAGACCAGAACTTAGGATCTTGTCTTGTCTTGTGAGTAGATCACATCCAAAGAGAACTGAGTTCTTAGAAATCCAATGAATATATATTGTTTGAAAACATGTAGATACCTTCTTTATTATGTTTACTAGAGGAACTTATTATTTAGAAATAATGATTAATTTTACTACAATTATCTTATTAAAATGTTTTTTTTTTATTTATTATTATGTAGGAACCTAATTACTATTTACTTTAACAAATTTTTTTTTGCTTTGCAAACCTTAGATTATTAAGAGTGTATATGTTATGAACCAGGTGATTAATACGGGCATTATTCATATTGCGCGAGCATTATGAATAATGTCTAGCTTTATCGGGCTAAGTGATTAATTACTATCTTAACTTTATTATTTATTACATTGCACGGTCATTATTATATTGCTACATGATAGTTGGGCAATTTGATAATAAAGCTATATTTAACGCGGCGGCGAGGGCGGGGAGGGTGGTACTCATGCCGTGACACGGTTTGACCAATCAGAGACCTCCATTCGGCTCGTGCGGCGGACTTCAAACGTACTTGTATTGTAAAGCGTGGACGGACGCGAATGAGTTTTACTTGAGTTAATAAAATCAATTGCTTGGTTAGGTTCGACTTTGTGACAGAGATCAATAGGTTAGGTTAGGTTAGATATTGTGACCCTGCAACAGAGCGAGCGAAGCGAGCGACGATGTATGTAATTCAAAATTAGTCTTACATAACGATTGCGTGCTTTTTTTTCTAACTAACCTACAAAACAGACAAACTTTTTAATATTAAGTTAAATGACAATAACAATAAAAAATAGTAATTAAATATGTTTGTATAACTCTGCCCAAAAGGTGATAGGCAATATGTATAGTGCCCGGTCTATTTGATTATTAGAATTATTATTGTCAAAATGCAGTCTCATATTGGGCATTTTTCATGATGACCGGGCATTATGTTTACTGCTCAATTTATCACTTGGTCCATAACATATATAACGATAAACAGACGAGATATTAACTTTACCTTATAAATAAATCCTTTTTATACTGTTATCATTTTCTATTGTGCCAAGTAAGGTAATAGAACATTGTTTAAAGGGTTGTGGTTCAATCTGAACAGGGTTTATTACGATTGCGACGTATTTAGCCCAACAAAACTAGCTACGAAACTGAGAAAAATCTTGACGTTTGCTACGACCTGCTACGATGCGCTACGTAAAACGGATCGCGCTGACCTATTTATTACCTCCATATTGATGAACTAAAATGGATGCCTTCAGTAATAATTATGGGAATTAATTAATATATTATAACATAAACGAAAACTCGCCAATTGCATCCACCGAGTTCCCGCAACTTTTGACGATAGTTTCGATCCGACTGGTGGGAAGCCTGCCAACACTGCGTATTCCAGCCTAGTCACTACCAGCCGAATAATATCATTATGTATTCATATCATTGTTATATGAATTACAATGAATAATATAACATGATTTTTTTCCCCCATTGAAGTTGCATGTTTGGTTTTACTCGGTGTTTTTTTTTAGTTTATTATTGACTAAAACTATTGAGCAAGCTAGTGTTAAATGTCTTATCGATATTGAAAGTATTAATTAGATAACCGAATAGATAAATAAAGATTTAAATGTTAGAGCAATGACAAAGGACGACCACGTGACGTAAACATTGCGAACCCCGCGACAGGAGGATCAATACGACCTTATAATGGCGTCAGCCGGCTTTCAAAGCAACAGATGAATTCATGGATACCGGTGAAAGTACCAACTTGTACAAAGGAATATTTACAAAAACCTGCTTAGAATTCATTGACGAATAACTTTTATGTAAATTTTCTATATATTTATGTCATATTTCATTCATAATTTCTGAAAATGGTAATGAAAGGTGGGGTCCTCGGTAGAATCTGTCAAATTTACTCGGAGACAAGTGTGTCATGTGCAAAAAAGCGACATTCAAATTTAGATTGTAACCTGGTACAAACAGAGTTTAATTTTCGATGAACCTTTTCCTGGAGTTACTGGAATCTGATTTTCTGCTAGCCTCTTCGTGATTTATGGGCTCCTAGTACTGAGTATCGTAATTTCGGGCTTCCGTCGCGACTTTCATCGGTCGTTCATGACCCCAACGACCAGCCATGTTCGGGTACGGCAAAAATCTAAAGATAAAAAGAACTCATAACAAATAATATATCTTCAAGAATCCTCAAGAAAAAGTAACTACATTATAGCAAAAAAAAACACAGATTTGTAAAATAGGTAAAATTTACCAATGTCATTTTTACCATCATTTGTTTCAATAACAATAATTACTACTATTATAGAAACTCACTTAACAATATATTTCTACCTAAATAAAATCTAAAACGTGGCACATTACCTACAGTTTAATTTATCAGGATATTTAAATTAATTATAAACTTTAAAACTAAATTTCCATATATTTCGAGCCGATGATATTTTACTTAGAACAAGTACTTTGTTCTAAAGTTACCTTTTCAATTTACAAGCTTTTAATTAAATTTTAAAATAACTTTATAGACAAATAATCATTTATCAATTACTTTTCGTTTTACCTGTCCGCATTCTGCTCCAAAGTAATAGCGGGCGATCGATATGCACGAGTCACTGCCACTTGCGTAAACACTGGCAGGATAGTAAGAATAAAGGTATTTTTATATCAAGAGGGGTTAAATACACTATCATATATGATATCTGAAGGGTGACATACGTATTGAGTTATAAATTAAGATTTAGTAAATATTTAATAGCACTTTTCACATTTCTACAGTACAATTTACAGAATATTCAACTAGTAAGTTAACTTAAAATAACCGTTGTTATTGGATTGTTATCCAAATTGAGAAGAAGAATTAATGTAACTTGAAAATAAATTGATTGTAAAGCTTGAATTAAATATTTACTGAAAATTGAGTGTTTTTTGAGTAATTCTCCTGTCGTTGCAGTTAGAACGCGCGAGTTGACTCGCCCGTAGCAAGTTTAAACGAACCTTCAACTTGCACGTTTAAACAAACCTTCTCGAGGGTAGCTCACATCCGCTTGTCGTAGTGTGATCGTCACACAAAGAAAAATAATTGAAGTATATAGGTGTACCATAGAAGTTTTCAGTACAGATGCAGCGGCACGCGGATTGGTCCGTTTAATATGACATCTCCTTCGATTTATGCGGGCCTAGTAGCAGTGCCCAAATTTGTTAAATTAACCAATTTTTAGTATGGAGTTCGCCTCCGAGCTAGTAGGAGAGCATAAAAGCGAGGAGATGGAAGGTGACCAATCAGAAGAGCGTATTTATTCAAATATTTTCACTGGTCGGCAGAAATGAACTCACACATCCGCGTTTCGCGGTGTGACCCTCACACAAAGAATGATCTGGGAGATATATAGGGGTTACACACATGGTACTAATTAGTCTCACATGCAGCGAGCTTGGAATTTCCATCTCCTTAGATTTATGCGGGCCTCGTAACAACACTCGATTTGTCGTACAATGTTCCAGTTTTCGGGTCGATTTTAGCCAAATAGTTACTAGTGGAGCATAAACGCGAGGAGATGGCTTTTTAATCGACCAATCAGCAATCAGATTCACACATACACGTATTGTTGTGTGCCCGTCACACAATGAAAATTTTGTGGGGTATATAGGGGTTACATAGTATTGATTTTTCTTAAGGGGCTCATAGACGGCAACAAAAATTTCTCGATCCTGCTTAATTTTTATCAACTGTGAGCTTATAATCGTTTAAACATATGCAGCAGTTATAAGTATTTCCTGAAACAGTTTATTCCTGATGCTTAAAATCACATAGTTTATCGAGATTGTTTCATTAACTTGAAAATATCTATCAATGATTGCTTAAAAAAATAACTATGGCAATGGTGTTTCAACAAACAAATTAAAACGGATAAGTATATAGATAAGAAAACAAATGGATTCATCCATGTGTCCACCAAGAAATAAATTTCGTAATAATGGGCCGTGCAATGAGCCCTTTAGAGGCAGCGAGAGTTCATAGTTGTTACACACATCTGTCCACAGTTGTATGACGACCACACAGAAAGGATTCAGGGAGGTGTATTAAGGCTACTAGTTATAAAGCCCGTGGTTGTTTCTTGCAGCGAACGAAGCACGAACCTTTTTGCACAAACATGGTACAGTTACCATAGATTGTTTTTTTGTTTGTTGCAGCGGCAACTGTCTGCAAATGAATGTGTTTACTGCACAATATAATAATATGATAATCCATCTTCGTCATTCGGATGAAGTCTTTTAAAAAACACAACACAGAGAAACCCTCTTCTATTTCGATTTTTTTTCATATACGACCACTAATTAATAATACACTGCGTTATATTGCAAAACGTTTGTACAGCAATATGAACACATAAAAGAATGAACGCTTTCCGCGATGCTCACGTAGCATACAAATATTACTTCCAGCGAATGCCGCGTCAAACAACCGCGCGCTTTAGGCTTACAGACAGGGAGCGAGCATTGTGACACACATCTGCGTATCGTTGTGTGATGTCCACCCAAAGGGGGAAAGGGGCGTTACCTAGCAGTAATTAGTCTCACAGACAGCTAACAACAATAGTTTCATACATCCACGTATCACTGTGTGTCCGCCACACTAAGGAAATTCTTTAAGGTATATAGGAGTCACACAGTAGTAATTAGCCTCACATTCAGCAAGTTTCGGATTGAGATCTCCTTCGATTTATGCGAGCCTAGTAGCAGCACTCAATTTGTTCTAAAATAGTCCCGTTTTCGTGTCGATTTTCGCCAAATGTTTACTAGGAAAGCATAAATGCGAGGAGATGGATTTTCGATTGACCAATCAGAGGTGTGTATTTTCGAGAATCCATTTATTGGTCGGCTATTAATAGCAGAATTACGATAGGTTGAAACAAGTATATAAGGAAGTAGTGCATAGACTACACTTACGAAACTGACCATCATTGGGGCAAAACATCACAATTTCAGAGTTAAACTTCTAATATTGTGTTTTAATTACGTAATCCACACATATTATTATTGACATTCATACATTCCAAAATAGTAGCGAAACACGTTTTTTCTGTAAATCATAATAATAAAACATGCCTACACTTGTTTAAACAGATATTCATCAAAGAAAATAAAATGTTTTCAAAGTGTATGACGTCACGAGTAACCAAAAGTTATTGTAAAGTAACGACGCGACGCGGCGAGTTGAATACAAACAGCTGCAACTATGATGGGGTTAGTATCGAAAGCCGGCCTTGACCTACTGACTAGCAGTCATGGGTATACTGCAGGAAACTGGTACTTACTGCAGATAACTGGGGCAGGGGACAATAAAGTAAGACCATGCAAATGTTTTAGTACTAAATAATTTGCAGTAGAATAGAAAGAAGTATATTGCGTTTCAACTAATATGCGAAACACCTGGTGAACTGAATAAATAATGAAAATAACTAAAAACCGGTTAATAATTAACTGACTGATTATAAAAATTAATATAATCTTATTGGTACATTAATTATCTATGAAAGACTTTAAATTTTAATGTTTCATACCATTCTTCGGCGGGCGGAAGCAGATCATTATTTTTTTATAGAAAGTTTATTTTTTGTAAAACCTTGTATACTTCTAAATCTGTTAGGCTCAAAGCACTGGGTAATCAAATCTAACAAGCCAAACACATCTGTTTCTGTTGAAATATACATCATTTTGAAGAATGAGTAAAACTAAATAATCGCTACGACCGCTACGAAGTTTGTATATTTTAGAACCTATTTCATATACAATTTACGTATGAAGTTAGTATGTTTTCTATATCCAAGACCCTCAGACAATGTCGTGCTCTCGTAACGTAGCCTTACAAAAAATATTTTATTACCAACTATCTCTTTTTATATCTTTTACTAAGAAAATGTTTGCTACGAAGTAATATTATGCTACGAAAATTGCTACGTAAAGTGCTACGAAGAAATTTTGGAAAGATGAAAGTCTACGAAAGTTGTTTTGAGGGAGTGGTAAAATAGTTGCTTAAAATAATGGACACCAGTTATATGCAGGGTTCATTTGTTGTTAGTACAATGTTATAATTTAATAAAACTATAAAAACAGGTTTAATGTTACGAGTTTCGATGAGATCTTATACATTTTGACAAAAATACAAAAATTGTGTTGGTAAGAATTGTATTTATTTGGTAAATAAATATCTACTAGATCTTGTGTTGTTCTTTAATAAACAGATCATAGTATTACTTGTTACTGGCTTAATCTGTAAGTTATGGAGACAAAAAATATGAATTAGAACTTTCTTTCACAAAACCGTTATTAACCGAATATTTATTGGGCAGACCCAATAAATATTCTTTACCAGGGTAAACCTATTAAAGTACGAAATAAAAAAAAAACTTTTTAATATAGTTAAAGGGTGTTAAGAAACCCCTGTCCGACCCGAAAGGCTGATATAGGGTTCACAATCGCATGCCAATGAAATGAAAATATATGATAGAAGCAATAATAATGGATTTTGAAAAAAAAACTGTAACACCAATTTTGTCGGTATTTTAATGGTCCTTTTTTTTGTAATAAGGTAGCATATGGAATGACGGCAATGACGCCGAATCACTCACTCAGTTTTGAGAAAACAATATTTATCGGTTATAATTTTTTTTTTAGGTTGTCGCTCCATTTTGAGTTTTGTTTTTTTCTTTTTTGTTTCCACGTTTTTGTAATCATATATCGATACCTAACAACACCTTCACGGATCGGACAGGGGTTTCATAACACCTTGTAGAGTAAAATTAGTTAAGAAAAACAATTCTCATTATTTATAGTACTAAGGCTGCAATCGTAAACATTCGTCATACATGCACCAACTATGCATACGACCGCTGCGCACGGCTCACGCCGGCCGACTAAAGAGCCCTGGCGTTCACCTAAATTGCTTACGTAGGCCTCCGCCGCCACCAGCGCGACGGTGGCGCCACGTCGTGTAGCGGCAAACCGCGGAACACACGTACTTCGCGCTGATTTTTATGAAGCTAAGAATTTACTCTACATATATTACTACCAGTTTTTTATCTTATAAATAAATAATATGATTTAAAATTATGCCATTTAGCCAGGTTGAAATGAAATCTAACAGTTTGTTTTTTTTCTACAAGTTCGAAACCTTATTATATCTAAATCAGTTTCTGAACAGACGGAATTACTTTAACATTAATAATATTAGTATGTATTTAATACTAAGCAGTTGCTGTGTCAGCATGACGTCACACCTGTGCGAGTTGTATGTGTGATATCTGATACGTATCTCGAATAGTCGTAATATGAAGATGTTATTGTTTTACGGAATCTTCGATAATCAAGTTGATGTATAAATGTGAATTTATTTAATGAACAAGGAAATGTAAATGTGTTGCTATGTTATTATTACATTTACAGAACACACAATAATGAAATTTATTGTATCTTCTTGTACATACCCAAATAATAATTATAATTGCTAAGTTGTGTGATAAATAAGCTCAATTCTTAATGTAACATTTTATTACCTACCACATTACTAGTTTGTTGATTTATATTTAATTACTAAATATAGTTTACATTAAGTTTCAAATTATGGTCAAAAACACCAATAGGTGTTGTTGTGTGTGCTTACATAAATATTTTCCACAACCAAATAAATTAATAATAGTCTAACGTTAACTTCACTTCATTCATTTCTATTGATGCTGCGTGAAATAGCACCGGCCGGGTGTCTGCGCATGTCTACAAAAACTAAAAAATCTCTGTATTTACATAATGTTCTTAAGAGGGGTTCATTGAAGGGTGTGCAGGATTCATAGAGCCACAATTTTAACTAAAAATAATAGTACATTTATGTTATTTTTCATTCATAATTTACCGAAAAACATCAGAAAGTTCTCACCGGCAGACGCAACCGGCAAAAGTTCCTGATAAGCAAATGATCGATGTAAAACACAATGGAGGGAATCTTAGTCCGTATGCCTGTTAGCAAAGAGCGGAGTTTCCCGTGAAATTTTATCGGCGGTTAATGTAATCTGAATACTGCGTGTTCCTGTTTTCAAGCTCTCTTCAGTTTCTGGGCGCCTAGTACAGCGGAGCGAAGTCGTGCTACCTTCGCATTGACCTGCGAAGTATCGATCCGACCGCTATTGCACTCGATGTCGCCGTTCTTTGATGTTTTCGGCCAATATAAAAAATATGGTACAAAAATACAAGTTTATTAAACAACTACTCCCAAATACAATGAATTAAATTCATCATCATCATGTCATAGTAAATTTGGTAATTGATTTTGGTAATGGTCACAATACTTTATCAAATGTTCCGTAATATTTTGGTAATAAAAATCGTTCATTCATTCAAGGTTATAAGCCAAGTGTGAGTGAATTCAATACAGATAAACAACGCATGAATAAAACCGGGAAGCATGTAAATGTGTGAGTGTGTGAGTAAATCACAACACGTCACAAGGTGAATTCCATTAATAAAACACGTCGGGAAACTATACAAGTGTGGGTTAGATTCACTACGAAGCCATGTGCATACACGAAATACGTCAGGAAACCTATACTGGTGGAGGTACACTAATAAAGACACATGCGTATATCAAATACGTCGGAAAATGACTCAGTGTGGGTCTGGATTCACTACAAAATAAACTTCCTTTGTGTACGTACGGGCAATATACTTGTGTGAGTAGATTCACTAACTATAACTACAAAGTAACAATCGTGTATAAATACGGCGGGAAATATATCGGTGTGGGTAGTTTCACTGCAAATATTAGCTAATGGGTCTTGGAACTATATTTGTGTGAGAGTAATCCACAAGAGTGTAGGGAACACATTGACAACAAAATAAGACCGAGTTCAGACAACGCGTTTTAGCGGTGACTCGCTAGCGCTTTTTATTCATGAATATATGAAACTATACAAATCAAATGCACTTCGCAAAATTAAGATTGATAACCCCTAATAATTTAATCGTTCGTTGAAAATTGCATTTAAGAACTGATTCTGCTGAAATTGAAATAAGCATTATCTTTCTGCTGGAATATATCTGACTGAAAGTTAACTTGCCAACGATTACTTTTAAGAATGAACCTTTTTGTTTATTGCTTAGCAGGTCTATTACAAAAGAGCTTGTTTTTTAAATAAAGTGAGTGAAACTATTGTTACTGTTGAAGTTGGTCAAAAAAAGATTTGTTATTCAAATCACCGATTTTTGAGGGCTTGCCTCGAACTCTGAATGAAAAAAACGCTTGTCTAAACAATCACAAATCCTTGTATAAATAGGAGTTGTATACACGTCGTACGAGGAGGCAGCGCCTGAAAGTTTGCATGTGTGACTCACCAATCAAATTGAACCTCATTAGGCGAACTCTTCTGATTGGTCAGAAGACCTCCTCGCGTTTCTGCAGCCCTAGTAGCACAAGCGCGAATTTGGCATTTTCTGGCCGTTTTCCATACAATTTTCGACAAATTTCGATTCGAACACCAGGGTAGCATAAACGCAAGGAGGTTGTAGGCCACGCCCATTTCTTTGCATTATGTACAAATATCAACCAATCAAAAGCTTCGGTTATTTGAAAAGCCTAATTGCACGTAAACCCTAGACTACACTTGCGAGATGACCACTCTTGGGGCAGAATGGCCCCGACAGTGGTCACGTGAGAGATCTACATTTAATTTTGTTTCTTTCTGTATGCTGTGCATACTTTTTAACTAAAGTTGATCTTTTAAAAAGTGATGGTGAAGTTGCTTGCTGGGCTTTGCGATGTCTGATAAACAATCTGGCCTTAAGCGGTTAAAAAAAATATTTTTACACTTTTACGAAAATGATTCTAATATCAGCTATAGTATAATCAGTTGCTTTTATGTCATGCTGACGCAGGAAAATGATGAATAAATTTGAAATCAAAATTCACACACATTTTGCAAGGTAAATCAGAGGTCACAGAATGACCTTGATAGTTACAAACGACACGATCAATACTCGGACTGGCTCATCTAGTGCGCAACTCAAACATAAAATTGAAAATATTAAGGAAAATAAAAGAAAACCTTCAAGAAAACTTACTTTAAAAATTTAGAATTTATTCTAGTTTCATTGTGTGTAACAATTTTAGTACTTTTAAGTTATTTTTCATTCATAATTTTAGCAAAAACGTCGTAAAATATTTCCCGCCGATGAAACGGGGGAAAGTGTCTCTGAAGTAAACATTAAATGTGTGAACGGGTAACGTTTAAAATAAGAGCTTAGGTTTGTGGAATAAGGTCTATTTTTGTACGAAACTTTGTTTACACTTGTTATGATCCTAATACTTAGTGTTTGCTGTTTCGAGCTCCTCACATGTTATGGGCTCCTGGTACTGCGAATCGTAATTTGGCTCGCGTTGCAACTTTGTTGTTGACAAACAAATGGACGTAGAGCAACCCGGTGAGTATGCGGTGAGCTTGAGACGATCGAGTTACTATAATTCTTGACTATTGTATTTAACCCATAAAAATTACATAACGTTTTAGTATAAACACCTACTTCTTGTGACTTAAATCTACACTAATATTATAAAGAAGTTTAATATAAAAACTATGTTGTCCAAGGTTAAATCGTAAATTAAATCGATGTTACTTCGGTTTTTGCAGCGCAGCTTGCAGATGGCAGATTTGTTTTCTATGAATGTGTTATTCTTTTTATAAGCTGTATCGTAAAGTTTCATTATAATCCATTCCAGCAAGAAAACTCTCACTCTCACTCAATATTATAAAGAGGAATGATTTTGTGTGTGTGTGTTTGTTTGTAATTAATAAACTCGAAAACTACGGCGGCAACTAAACGGCAAATAGGTCGTGACAGCATAAACCTTACTATTATAGTTATGTCACAATAAGTGTTCTTTTGTTTCTTGTATCTTGGTAGAAATCCTTATCAAAAATAATACTTTACATTTAACGCTAATTCAATATCTTTACATAACTTTTTTAGCTATCCAAGTCGGTGTATGAATGTAAACCAATGTCTGGTGAGGTACACCATTTAAAACGCATGAATTCTTCGCCCTGAATAGCAGAATCTTATATTGGATTTTCCCAAAACCGTTAACGATTGACCATGTTTAAACAACATTTAGATACTGTGTGCATGTTAAATCGTGCTCACTATTATTATTTTATCGACAGAACATACATAAAAAGATTTAAAATAAGAACTAATAACACAAATGGCAGGCCAAAAATATGTAAATAAAAACAATATTATTTAAATTCGACAATGTTTTAATTTTCGAATATATTTCCCGCGTTTACGCATCGCTTGGAGCTAAGCTCCAAACCTACATAATTTTAATGCACATAATATTTTTTATGGTATAATAAACATCGGGCTAAATACAGAAAAATATTAGTCACGTATTTTTTCTTAAAGTCTACTACCGACACATAGCCAAACATTTTCTTATTTTTACATATCCGAAAAATCCAAGGTGAGAATCAAGTAATGAATATTCCCATTCATGTTCACACATTCGTAAATTTATCACCGCTGAAAAACTTTAGACAAAGCTATACGTACTTAATTTTTCAGGAAAAGTACTTCGAATCTATTTGAAAATCCGTTCCAAGATGTGTGTTAATAAACACATATATATGTACAACAAAATTATTACTGGATCAAATTGTTTTAAGAAACTGAAAAACAATCATACGAAATACCTAAATATCAATGTAACATATTAAATCTAAATCTGTCTAGTCGTTTTAAAGTGTAATTCGTAAGTCAGGTAACAATTCGTAAGTCAGGTAACAAAAGTAAAATTGGCGCCCATTTTATGTTAATCTAACGAAAATGTTATAAATGTTGCCGCTAAAGCACACTAACATGGCAATACTGACTGGCTCACATATTTCCTTACGTATCAAATAAAAACAAATTTTCACAAATGAAACTAAAATTTCCATCACATTTAATTTATTCACCTACTAAAATATTTATCAAAGATTTTCATCTCATGAAAATGAAACAATTCTTAATAATCTGTGGGAGTCCGTCAGATGAGGTGCAGAATCAATAAATCTCCGGAGCAACTGGTGCCTGCTAACTACGCCGCGCAGAAAAATAAACAAATAACGGTTTTGGTTGAACTTGCGTCGACGACAACTTGCTGAAAAGATGGGAGGTTTGTATATTATTATACTTTATATACAATCCAACGTTAAACAATTTTTTTTATCTCCTATAATAACTATAAATATAAATTTTAAGTATTATTTTGGGCTATTTAGAGAATTGTTTATTTTTGTCGGGTTTATCATCTTTGTATTTGATTAATTGTGGTAGACTGACTAGATTAATGTATTTCAGATAAAAATTGCATAGTGCATCTCAGGTAATAGGTATTGACCCACAAAATGGAGGACGCGCCATTAGTTATCGGAACTATTTTTATCACCTGTAACATATTAATTAAAAATGAATTTTAATTTTTAATTAAAAATCTATATGATTTTGATTTGTATCCATTATCCAGACTAGGTGTTTTGGTATTTACCCGCGTTTTTACCCGGGTCACTTACGAATAAAATATTATTCGATCTATATTATATAATAATATAGTACGATAACAATTTTTTATATATTTTATTATGAACAATGGGAAGTCCTAAAAAGACCTTACTTTATCACCATATGAATGCCGCTTAATGCCGCTAAATGCGTATGTAGCTTCTATTCATCACTACTACTCACATCTAACTAGGTACTCTATTAGATTAACATGATGACTGATGAATGTATTGTTCTGCAACCCTCACAGAGCGAGCAGCTAAGCGTGGTCGCCGCGGCCCGGGGCCCTCCTCCATGATGGACGACTTCAACGAGCCGGAGGAGACGCCGACCTCCCTGGCTGGCGACAGTCTGGTGCTGGCGGTGTTCAAGGACGCCACCAAGCAGCTGAACACGCGCCAGGACCGCCACGAGCGCCTCGTCAAGCTCTCGCGAGACCTCATCATCGAGAGCAAGAGGATCATCTTCCTGCTACACTCGCCCATCAAGTTAGTGACTTGCAGATACCACACAGGAAAATAAACCTGATGCTTTATACTTGATACGATTGCAATATGTAATCTTTGAAAACACAACTAATGAAAAGTGTCCTGATATTCGGCTTCAGCGACTTGGTATATTATTAATGCGAGACATTGGCGATTTTTCATTTGAACGTGTAAGAGCACATTCGTCGCAAGTCATAATTTTGCCTTTACTTTTCAGGAAGGAGGGTCATGAACGAGCCCTCGCTGACGCCAAGGAGCGCATTGACAAGCTCATCGACGGCCCCCTCAAGAACATCGGCATCGAGCTCGAGGAGTGCGCGGCGTACCTTCACCACAGGGCTGTCACTGCCGCCATGCAGGAGTACATCGAAGCTAGGACCCTGTACTCCATAATGTCTTCTGGCAAGATCCTGCCGTACGCAGACGCTCAGAAGGAGCTGGAGTACGTGGTGACGGTGAGGGACGAGCCCCGCACCGTGGTGACCCTGCTGCCGCACACGGACTACATGCTGGGCATCGCCGACCTCACCGGCGAGCTGATGCGCAAGGCCATCAACAGCGTCTCCAGCGGCGACCAGGACGATGTCTACCAAGCTTGCCAGATCGTAAGGGACCTGTATGTTGGCTTCCTAGGTAAGCATTATCACCTGATCACCAAAGGTGCACTACTTTGTTGGATAATTAATATTACATTGCAATTCGGTCGACACATTACAGAAAATAAAATTTTCGTACTCATATCTACATTTCAGTAACTTTACAGCCTGTGATCTTTCGGATTTTACAATAAATCCATTGCTGTGTGCAGGTCTGTCGGGCAACCGGCTGCTGTCCCGCAAGCTGCAGACGACGCGCACCAACGTCAACAAGGTGGAGATGGCGGTGTACGGGCTGCAGCTGCGCGACAAGTACGGCAAGCCCACCGCCGCGCTGCACCACCACCACGCTGATGACGACGGAGGCGACGACGGATTCTACTAAACTACAACATTAACCTCTCATCTCATTGTATTATCTTAATCATATCTCAAATAAAGATCTCTCTCTATTTGGCTGTTAATTATTTTACCTTTTGTTACTTTTTGATAAAAAACTACTTTTTACGGAATTTTTCGTGGTCCTGCAAAGGTGTCGAAACGTCGGGACCTATAATCAAAATATAAACCACGAAAAAATCCGTAAAAAGTAGTTTTATTTCAATGTCTAACAATCTAACTATAGATACAAATGAGTTACTTTTTTATACGAACCATAGCATAACTCACATCGTGAAGGTTGAAAGCAGATTCTTATGTTCTATATTTTCGGTATGATATGACGAATTGTAACAAACAAAACAATATCTTTGTAAAGTTTTCAGTTACAACACATCTTTTTTTCTGTATTATTTAACCCATAAAGCACATTATCCAGACAATACCAACATAATATCCTACAGAGATTAAAGCACTAATAACTTTGTATTTAAGCAAAATAGCAACAGGGTTATATTGTCAATACTACACCAACAGCTTTTAAGGACTAAATAATTGTATTAAATCATAATCACAATGGACACGCGACAGACTGATCATGACGACAGCTGCGTTTTGTACTCTGCTTTGTATTTCAGCCAATTATGTCGACCAGCAGACAAAACACATTGTAACACCAGGTTTTTTGCCATCAGTCTGACTTCCCATTATTCTAAAACAGGAAAATGCAACAATGTAAGTAAGTAGGGGAGCTGTAGTATTACCAGTGCTGCGATAAGTGTCATTTTTCATTTAGACAGGGTTTCCAAACATTACTTATTTTTTGGCATACCGATCGTCAAATACGGACAATATATGAGTTCTAAATTAAATAAAGTAATGTGCAGATACGAATTATTACTATTAAAAGTCAAATAAACACACAAACTGACAAATATTCCTTTCAGATATAATTATGTGTACCATTTTAAGTAGGTACTAAAGTTTCCCTACAAACATCCAATTTAATTCGAAATTTTCACATAATGCTGATACTACAAACAAATAGAAGTTCTTAAGTTCACGCTTGTTTTGAATACGTATAGTAGCAGTGCCATCTGCGGGCCATAGATGTAACTAAAGTCTGGGAGGGCGGTCGTTTGCCATGCGCGAGCCGAACCATTGTGCCAGTCCACCTGGCTATCGAGCTCGGCAACTTCACTCCACTAAACGTCTGAAGCATTCAGTTCGGTTACAGAAGTGTTAAAACAAAATAATAATATTCTGGTTATATTTTGTGATACCGTAGTATGTAAGCGACACAATGAGTGCCCGGTTGATATTCAGATATGTGACTGATAGTTTGAACTTGGTAAGTAATGTTTACGTCGCCTTTTTATTCGATTTGAGGTTTTAATTGGAATTAAAGTCATCATTATTTTACATTAAAAATTTGCATTTGTGTACCTTCTAATTTCTAAATACGTAATCTTATGAGAACATTAAAACTACGGACTTACATAATTCGTAGCATATTAGTTACAAAATATCTTCTTAAACGCCCTTGTATTTACTTTATACTTGGCACTTAAAGGCATATTAAACTCAGTAAGGATTGACTGATACTAAAGGTATGTTGCTACGCTTGCTGCGGTTAGTCCGTGGATGGGTGACCAATGTGACCATCAATCCATACATACTCGAACATATGGAAATCCCTAGTTACTTCGGAGACCATCTTAAGTCGTCAGTATTTGGTGCCATATGCTGATGTTTGATAGACCTTAACTCATTAATAAATAAGACAACCTATCCATTAAGGGATACTGTATTTGTCAGAAAATGTTTCGTGAAAGATAAGCTTTTTTAATTCAAATGAATCTTATTATCCAGTGGACACTAAAAGCCATAACATAGTTAAAAAAAAAAGACTCTCTAAAGTTACAACTTAAATTATAAATGACTTCAGCACATTGCAGACCACAATAGGGTCGCCCCCTATTACATGGACCTAAACATACCGACGAACTGTGGGTGTACATTGGTACACCTCTGCCTATACAGGCGTGATAGTACGTTATTTTATGTTACCTACAGAAAAACCGTTGTGTGTTTCTGTAAAATAATTCTAATAAATATCATGTCTATAAAACTACGTGTACGTACGTAAGTTTAATATTTAAATTCTTTCTAAAAACTCGTTTCCAGGTGGAGAATGAAGCGTTGTCGCGAGTTTGCGATCCATCTGCGTGGCTCCTGAAGTACCTGGTGGAGTGCACCGCGGCGCGGCTGCAGTACATCCCTGCCGACCTCCGGAAGTACTCCTCGACCATCATCTAGTAGCCACCACCTCCTGGATATCTTTAAGGCTGAAGCAGGCAGTAGATACGAAGCTGACAAAACAGACGTGTGAGTAAAACCTTTTTCTCTAACTAGCTGCTGCTGCTCAGCATTGCATAGTGGTATTAAGATAATTATACTTCCATGATATGTTTTTCATTTTGACTAAGTAGTGTAGGTTGCGTGCAAGTTTGTTTAAATACAATTAATATAGGTATATGCTACAAAAAATTGTACAACTGGGATTTATTCCCCTTATTGTTTAAAAAAAAATCAAACAAGCAATAAAAGGGCCAAAGAGAAAATCGAATAAGTCTATAGTGCGCCCGTATAAATAGGTAATACTGTAGTAGTATTTTTTACTATTTTTAGATAGTTTATATTTTAAAGACTTCCCATCGTCTAGACAAGGATCTTACTCATACCTATTGATTGCTCAGTTGCGAAATGTTTCACAGTCCTGATTATACATGATTTTGTTTACTTACGATACTTTCCTTCCCTTGTAAAGGGTGTCATTATGAAACGTAATTGCAATTATACATACTTACGACGTTAAATACATACAATACTGCAGTATAAATATCGTCAGTAGTCATGTACCTACGTTTCTTTCATACAGATAAAATTATATTCTAATAGTACTAGGAAACGTGTAAAAGCAGTAGTAAACACTGACCCGTGAGAAAAGAATACATAAAAGATAGATGATAATTATAGTAATTGTCGCTTGTCGTCTGTCGGTTCCAGATGGATGATAAACAACATAATAGCAGGAACTAGTTCATTGGGATCGATCGCAGCCAGCCGACGCCGGCGGGGGCGGCCGGGTCATGGGTGTACCTCGCCAGCTGACGTACACACATGCACTTCTGTGACCGACCACAGATTTGAGCTGAGTGACAAGGTAGGAAACTTTGTTTGACATAATGTGTGAAATTAGTTAATAAAGATTTTGAGTCGAGGTTCAAGTTGCAAAGAAGTTCGAACTTGAATAATGTGTATAAAATGATCCTTTACAAAAGTTTACAAACAAGTAAAAAAATATAGCTAAGTTTGTAGTTACAAAGCAAAGTAAATTCACTATCTCCAACAATAGAAATCTTGCGATTTTGCCTCCAACTTTAGCCGCAATTAAGTTTTTCCCACGGAACAGAAAAAACAGGTGGAAGGGCAATGCTCCAAAATTACTATAGGAACCGCTGTCGCCGAACTCACACAAATAATCCGATTGCACACGGTTATTCCCTCATTTCACCTCACCTTCCCCTAGGTACCTTTGAAAAATTTTCAATTGGAAGAAATTGATGAATTTTCCAAGTAGGATCACCCTCGACTCCTAGATCGCTTTCAGTGAAAAACCAACAAATTCATAAATTACTTAAACTGGTGTTAACAATATAAGAATCATTTATCTTTCGTAGCTAGAATTTAAATGCAAACTTGTATTATACTTACTGCTTAGCGTGATGCCTACAAAAATCAGACTGGATTTTACTTGTAGTCCATCAACTACAAGAAAATCCAGTCTCATTTTTTTTAAATATTAGTTATTGACCATCGTCAGTCACTATCATTTTAAACGAAGGGTTTTTCCATGAACTTTCTAAGATACCGTCTGGCAATGTGATTAAACATTTTTTGTAATTGACAGATGGAGTTAGAAACACCATCAGAGTCAATAAGCTCAGATCTTGCGGCGTCAGGTCGATGGCGTGTTGCTCATACGCCACTATGTCAAACATGGTATTGCCAACGTCAAGAGAGAGTCATAAGGTCACGTGGCAATGACTTTAGTTGGCAATAGCATCAGCTCAAACTGCAGGGTATGTTTGCATTTGTTATTTTGTTATCTGTGAGTGACGCTTGCGTAAATGTTCGTTGTTGTAACAAAAAGTAGCTAACCTTCTTTTTTTTTCATATCATTTTATCAAAATAGATATAGAGATATGCCAATTTCTTTAATAGTAGTTCAGAGTAACTGACATGATAGTTATAGTTGACCTAAATCATCCGTTATAAAACACTAGCGGGGAAAACATTTTCGATATGTAAAAAACTTCGTGTCTTAGGGAAATAAAAGTAATTCCCATATTTTTTAAATAAAAAATTTGACGGGCCGGAAAAGCTACATCTGAACCTAGGTAGTTGTTAGGTTGAATCTTGTTTAAAAAAATATAGTATTTTTTTCTTTTTTAAGCTTCTCCTAAACGTTACTAAACTTCAAATACTTACTTTACTTATTATTTGCAGGTGAAAATCGTGCAAAACCTGCGAAATTTTTGGAATCAATTCGGAGACATCAAACAAGTTTAATATCCTGCAGAGCGAATTTCGGCCACAGCGTCATAACGTTGTTGTCGAAATTATGTTCAAAAAGCTATGCCTGAAAGGAGGATGAATATGAAGGAAGAAATGTCACTGAGAACAGAGTCGCAGCCCTTCTGCCTCTCTCCCAGTCAGTGGCACAGGATCATCTGCGTTGACTTGATGTGAAATTGTAACCCTTTCACAGGCAAATTAAGCCACGTTTATAATCGATATGTAGCTCACGTTAAAGAACGAGCAATTTATTGGAAGTAAAAACTAAGGCAGAAGCTTTTAAAAGGCTTTTATCAAAGACCAGCCAAAATATGAAAATTAAAAAACTCAGCCACGTGACCAATGAGTGTAAACTTCTAGTCAAGAAAAAAACCTAACAAATATGTACTATTTTGTAATCAGACTACGTTAGTCCCGGCTGTTGACTCTTGGTCACAAACAATCTTAGCTTGGAATACTGTAACAACCAGTACATCATAGATAGTAGCTGTCAGATAGGCAGTTGCTTCTTGTAAACATGCTTTTTAAATATATTTATTCCGGTGAGACTGGAAGCCGACCTCAACATAGTTTGGGAATAGGCTAGGAGGAGGTTAACTAAGTGGTAACTAGAGGTGTAGGGGGTCATAAAGTAGGTACCCCTTGTCAACGTTTAGAGAGGAGTAAGCTCTAGAAAGTACAATATTAAAGTCGTTACATACCTTGTTGAGAAAAGTATAATAAGAGCTTTTCATGTGAATTAGCTCAAAGAAGCACACTACAAAATATTTGCATTGTATTCATATTTATAAATTGTGTGCCTTTTCTAAATAAAAACCTATAATCACTGAGGCTATTACTTATTTGTATTTTTACCTTTTTGACATCCTTTCAGCTTATACCTGAATTGTCAGTAGCTGAGTCGGTAACTTGGTAAGTAAACAGTAAAAGTGTATTTTTTGCTGTTGTGTGGTTTGGCCATGTCGAGAGAATGAATTGAAAGAAAGATTGACAAAATAAAAAGTGTATAAGGCGAGTGTAAATGAAGAGTACCCTAAACCTAAGAGCATTTACGTATGAAGAGAGTAATGAAAGTGGACGAAGCGAAACAAGTGTGTAAGAATCGTAGCAAGTGGAAAGAAGTGGTCTCTGCCTACCCCTACAAGGGAAAGAGGCGCGATTATAATATGTATGCAGTTGGTAAGTTAAATGATAAAATCGTGACTGTTAAATGAGCAGAATAATAACAAGAGACAAAAGCGTTTATCTATTATATAAAAATGAATCGCTAAATGTGTTGGTAAGCGCATAACTCAATAACTCCTGGACCGATTTCCATAATTCTTTTTTTGTTGTGTTAGTTATTTTCAGGAGAAGGTTCTTATGAAAGAAAAAAAATTGGAAAATTTGCGGACTTTTTTTTTTAAAGTAATTCTGACCTTTGTTACTATAGTGATTTGTTGGAATTATCTCCGTCCTCTATAATATAAAGACACCGGGAACGGGACCTATGGATTCACGCGGGTGAAACCGCGGGGCACAGCTAGTTTATAATAACAATAAACATGACTTACATTTTAAATACAAACTTTTCAAACAGTTAGGATCAAAGTACTAGAAAAGACGAATCAAACAAGCAATAACACGATGGGATTCTTTTTGTAATGCATTGTGACCTATGACCATCTTCAGGATAACATCCTCAGATTGAGAAATCTATCACATTATTTTGTCACCATATTAATACAACTATGCAAATGAAGTTCAAAATTTTGTTCTAAAACAAGACTTATATACTAATATACAATTTTATGTTGGAGCAGTCCTCATCTCGGAGGTGGGCGCAAAAAGCTGCGACACAGTTTTTTGAAACTAATGTGGCTGTTAACGCATAATTAATGTTACTTACTGGTTTATGTTCCAATAAATGATTTGATTTGATACAAATTGAATAGTGTAAGGGAAATAAAAGCTTGGACAATTTTTCCTCAACCCAGTAAATTATTTTTCATATAATTTATTTAAATTCGATGTTTATGACAGTTCAGTAAAGGGACTACGTTGTTTTTGGTTAGTTTTAATTAATAACATCAGACAAAAATAAATAACATACCAAACATTAATGTTGTCTGTTTGAAATTGAATGCCTTTAGTTCAATAATCAACGCAGTGTTGATAGCAGTAAAAATAAAATAGTCGACTAAATCGACTATGTATTCCAAACTTACTATCGAGAGTGCAGCGATGTATATGCATTTAATCGATTACGCTATTTGGCCGGCCATGTTGGCGTCATACCAACATGCATGATATTATTATTTTTTGTAGTGTTAAAGTTCATTTAAGGCGTGGGGACGATGCAAATAAAATACTTGTCTGAACAGCATATGAGGGCAGATGCTAGTCTATGTTGTGAGCTTGGTACCGAATTGGCGGACTATATCGCTTCGTTTTCATATTCGTGGCATCATTTGGAAGCTCGTTCCTCGTACCTAGAAGCATAGCATGATATCGGTGTGAGCCCACGAGGCATACGAAGCCGCCTAGTTCGATAGCAGTCTCACAGCATTGACCTGCACTCGCCCTCATCCTACTGAGAGAAGTACATTATTTTGAACGTCCACCGCGCCTCAAAGAAACTTCAACACTGACGCTGATACTAGTTTAACAGCCAAACTACTCGCTCAATAAGATAAACAAACTACAAAACATTAAATTCAATTTTAATACATACGATTTTGCACCTTATGCTGTGTAACCAAAGTTTTTATTACAATAAGTCACTATGCTACACAAACGTCGTTAATTCACTTAAAGGTCTATAAATCGTCCCTATCAATTGGGATGGCTTTGATTGGTTGAAACCATTTGCATACACAATATTCTGAAGCGCGATTTTTAAACCTCTCAAATAGTATTCCATATTAACAAAACAATCAAAACTATTCCACAATCTTCAAATCGAATCCTTCAGGAATGATTATAGGACTAAATTCAGGACGACAAACATTGTATAAAACCTTGTTTTCTTAGGATTATTGGTATGGTTCTAAATTTCATAAAGTCCGCGCTTTCGGCCTGTGATTTGATTGGATGGAACAAAACATATCTAGCAACCTATTAGATTCAACAGAGTTCATTGCGCATGTCAGTCAGCCAGCTTGGGGCCTTGCAGTTAATTTTTTAGAGGGAAAACCAATTGCACTAGATAGCAATAAGCTACAACAATCTATTTATGGCATTTTTAATAACGAAATGAATTCTTCGAATAAGTAACATTAAAATATCAAAACTAGTAGAATAATCTACTTTACTTTTGAAAATGTTCTCTGTCTTTATGACTTAATGTTTGTACGGACTTATCTTTAAAACGGTTTTAATGATTTTAATAAAACTATGTGTAATTGCTGAACAGATCATCAGGCACGACTAATGATACAATTTATTTAGAAAATTCGAATACAGAGAGACAAATCCAGCAAAATAAAGATAATAAAAATCAGTCTACCCATTTTAAGTCATAAATGGTGTAACTAACCAGACTTTCTTTTTTATTAAATAATCAGTTAACATTTGTTCATAGTTCCTATATTTATTTAACTGGTGTAAAAGTATTTATGAATGAGGATAGGACTAAATTCAGGACGACTATAGACTGGTAAAAAGGAAAAGGATTTATTAAAAAAATAACTTCCGATCACTCATCGTTTTCTTATAAAACTGTCAGACAAGCACAAAAAATATTGCAAATTACATACTTTTATACACTGCAGAAAGTATTAAGACTAATTATACGTCCTTTGTATAGACGCTTTTTTATACCTGTTTAAAATAACTGCAAAATATTAATTTAAAAAGACTTTTAGAACCCATGGTCATAATTTCACTTTACAACTAAAAACAAAGTCGATCGTTATAGGTCCATTCGTTTAGGAGCTACGATGCCACTGACTGACATACATACAGACAGACACATCCCTTTTTTTGGGTCGTGAGTTAAAAACACGTCGCGGTAGCAATTTCTACCTGTTGTGTACTAATAATTGTGTCTAATCTAAATCGATGCAGCCGTTTAGGAGAAGTGCACATCCAAACGTATGAACAAGAAATCTACACAAAGAAATAGCTTTAAAAGCTTACTTCAATGTAACTTTTAAATGGTGATAACAAAGAATTTTTCTATTCTACTTCAGTTTTTAGAAACTGATATTTCATTTTATTTATTTTTACCAACTGTAGGCTCATTCTGAGGCTGTTATTCGCCTCAAAACGAGCCTACAACTGATAAGAAATTTTGTCTTAGCTGAGCCAAGAAAACTCCGGTACACCAGCACCAAAACAGTATTACACGAAATTATAACATTTTAATTTGAACCTTATAATCACACCTTCAAGGTTTCTTAAGAAACGACCCGTCCTTGACATGAACACCTTATTTATCGAACGTTTCCATATCGACTTCTCATTGGAGCCTTCAGGGTAGAACGAGAGGAAGGCGCCAATTTTAAATCATCTGAAAAAAAAACTGAAATGCCCGATATCTCAGCATTTAACCTTGGTAGAGAAACTTTTAATAGTGTAGACGTCATTTATTTATATAAACTACATGTAAAAAAGTATAAATGTATGATTTGAGGAGTAGTTTACCAGTGTTATTATTATTTTTCTAAATATAGCGCTTTTCTATTGACTTGTGATTGGCGGAGCAGTGCGCAGGTCTGGCGATGTTCACACCGCTTTCCTTGACCGAGCTTTTCTCGGAAATGCCAGAGGTAGCTATTAGAAACGGAATCGATTTTCTAAAGAAAACCTACGCAAAATAATACACCAATGAGCACACGTGTGCTATGAAATATCCTATTTTAGAGCTTATATACAGTAGCTGGATTGCAGGATATTCGCTATTTGCTAGGCATATTATTTAAATAAATCGCATTCTTAACGTTCGCCATTGCATATACCTTAAAAATTAGTAACTTGAAACGCATCTCTCATCATAGAATACCCACTGAGATCCCCAAACATGTTTTAAAGTAGTGTTTTGTTTCTATTTAGTTCTGTTCTTGTCCTCAATAAGTGTGGGAAGGCCGGCGGGGTGTCCGCAGTTGTCATGCGCGCGCGAGGGGTGGCGGAATCAATCCACCTGCCCGTCAATAACGGAGCAACTTCACACCAGTTACATTTAACGTCTGAAGCTTCTAGACACGCTCACTAGTGAATATTATTCCTATCCCTTTAAATATACCTGAATTTCTTTTTGGATTTTAGCTAATTATTATTGTGAAGTGAACAGTAGACTTCAACAATGAGTGCCAATATTATACTCCGCTTTTTGACAGACAGCTTAAGCTCGGTGAGTGTATGTTTACTTTTTAATAAATTGATAAATACAATATTATGACAATAATATTATGGATTTTTTATGGAGTTTTAACGTTATTGGAAGTAGTCATTAACTCCAGTTGCTTATGTATACTTTAATATTGAGTCTAGGTCCAAGATTTCAATGTTTTTGCATAATATTATTGTCAACAAACAATTTATCGATTTTATCTGCAAGCAAGTTAGTCAAATAAATTACAAAGATAAATCAAACTAACGAATAGACGAATGCAAAAACAAATATTTTAGCACAAATTTGAAACTTTATCGATTAGCGTTTTTCTTTGGGTATTATTTATACTCGCATTTTTTTATAAATTGTTGCTATACGTAGGACGTCTGTGAATAACAAATGATCACAATCAGAGAGTGGGTTTTCCCACCGCTGGGCTAAGGTTTTTTACATTCTGTAAGCTTTAAAGTTTGCATAACCCCACAATATTTTGATATCCTCGTGTTGCGTAGTTCGGTAATCAAGTTATAACAACATGACCCAGTTTCGGATGTTCGGTGTATGGAGGTGAAACAGATCACATCACACATAACGATGTTATTGGGAGATGAAAGTTGGCCATGAAAACTGTAACGTAACGACCAATATCGATTTTAGCCTCGTTCAACTTGTTTGATAATATTGCTCTACTATGAACTTATATTTACAGTTTTTACGATTATAGCAAAGCAAATAGGAGTTTTATTCTATAATATCTTTTTAAAAAATGTGTAAATTAGATTAATCTTTTCAATAACAAAACAAAATTTTTGTGTAAACACTGTTCTTTTAGTTAAAGTTTACAAAATTTGATAGGTACCTATAGACATGGAAGATATCTATCTGTCTTCTGTTATTTATTCCAGCCCACTGGTTATTCCCATGAGTAGGCCAACTGTCAGGTACCTTAGGGTTAACGATTGTAATGGTGCGCATAGGAAAACCATACCGTTTATACTTTTTTACTAGCAGTATAGATTAATGGTCCACTTGAAATAGATATTTCAGTTTGCGAAAATTCGGATTGAGCTAAAAATTGTTGGAGGTCTCAAGTACACCATTATGAAAGAAATATCAAAAGTCCCCACCGATCGGAATTGTACAAAAATAAATATGGAAGGTCAAATGTTAAAAATATCAGCTTTTCCTGTACCTATTTAAGAGTTTTATATTTAAAACAAAACTACCTTTAAATGTCACACTGCGTAGCAAGCCTTCCCACGCACAGTTCCCACGCATTTTCATTCACAAAGTATCACCTTTAGAAATGTTATTTAACCTTTCCCTGTAGGTTGAGAACGAGGCAGCTTCGCGGGCATGTGAGCCGACTGCGTGGTTCGTGAAGTACCTGGTGGTGTGCACGGCGGTGCGGCTGCAGTGCTTCCCCCTGGAGCGGCGGAAGTGCCCGCGGTGCGCGCGCGCGGCCCGGGGCGCCCGCCGTGACGTCACGCTGCCGAAGCCGGCCGCTAAGGACCCCGCGGCTAATAAAGCCAAACCAGTGACTGATTGAATCCAACTACATGTAGGTTCAGATATTTTAATGTTTTTTTTATCTCCGGATACATGGCTAAAACTTTCAGACATTGACATAGATTGGCATTCCTCTGCAAAATAGGTACAAAAAATGTAGTTTAACACATAAAAAAATAATTTCATAATCCATTCAGAATCGTTTCCAAGTTACTTGGTGGTACTCCATGCTACTAGCGACTATCACCTGCCTTATTTATAAAACCTGTTGCTAATTCATGCCGTGGCGATTTTTCATTCAATTCGTTCAAGTTATTTCGTTGAAACTCCAAGAAAACCATACAGATCTCTCATTTGATTGTTGCAAAGCTTTAAATAGAACAAACTAGGCATCAATGCGCAAGTCAGATAAAATATTCCATAACATCGGTAGCCATTTTTGAGTCGACAAATTTAGAAAGAATCGATCCTCGTTTAGTTATTGAACTTTTCCAAGATATCATTAACCCAGACATTAAATATATAATATAACTAACCTATGTTAACATTGTTTGTTACAGTTTAAGATATATGCGCTGCGGAATATTAAGAACCATTTCATAAGCACGACCTCAGTGCTCGAGACCTCATTGAACCCAGCGGCAACATCGGGAGCTTTTGTTTTGTTATTCTATGGCGAGGGTGTACCCAGCAAGGCTACTCCAGTGGGGGTGGAAGGCTGCGCCGTTTCCAATCATAGGTAAGGACGCTATCAAATATTGGGCTTTAACGTCATAAAATGGAGATGAAGTTATTAATTTTAACCTGGACAGGTTTCTATTTAACAGTTAACATGTTATTGTATTTTCTACAGGTGTGAATGCCCCAGAGTGATATATCAGGAGACAGGTCCAGCCGGACGGAATCGAAAGACTGAATGAATGTAGCATGGGATCAGAAGAGACAGGAAAGTTTGTGGAAACGCTTGCCCAGCTACCGCGTGAGATGGGCTAGTTACGAATTTAATAAGGTCACACACACAACCATCAGTTACGAGCTCATGGAGACATCGGGAATGTGATGATCTGCATCCTCTGACATCATAGATGAACAGCAGGATTCAGAAAGTCTACGTCGACAGAAAACAACTGCCGTGGTGTGTTGTGACCAGCTAAGTTCTACAAGGGTCAATTCTTGGACCATTATTATTATTTGTTTTCAAATATGGCATATAACATAAAGAGAATCACAAGACAGTGCTTTTTTGCCGACAGTGAAAGTAGACTAGATAAAGTGTTTCAATTGTTATATATTCCCAGAGCCTAATATTATACAAGTGAAATACTGTGTTCAATTTAAAAGACGAAGACTTGTTTGTGGATTACTCAGTAGTTTTAGATATTGCTTTAGATGTTAAGCTGCAGTGGGGCCCCCGTATCTATGAGTTGGCCAAAAAGCTTCGCTCTGCAGCATTCGCCTTGATGTATGTAAGGGATTTTATGAAGGTTACATTTTTCTAGCATGATGTTGCAATGTGGTCCCCCACATGCTTTTTATAGTGGCGATGCCTTTAAGAGCCACCCAGTCGCGGCTCCCACATGGCCAGAACTCTTAGTCACTGACTGTACAGATTTCCTCGATGCTTAAAACACGAATACCGCCTCAACTTGCAATCGGTCAGTGCTCGAAACACCACGGCGTTCCCAGCCTTGCTGACAGAGAATGGCTTCGCAATGCTGCAGAAAAGAGTCGTTTGGACAATTTATAAGTGCAGCTCCTTATATTCAGAAAGAGTTAATTCATCTCAAATATAAATGTTATCACAGTAAATTTAATACGAGAACTTATTATACACTTTAAGACTATTTAATCTGTAAAGACAGTAATGCTCTCCTCGATAAGGATTCTGCCAATAGTTTGCAGAAGATATCAATGAACTGTCGACATGTACTCTTTAAAATATAGTATGATCTCAAGCAGTATTAAATGTTTAATCGATTCAAGTTCTTCATTAAATGAAAACTATGTAAATAAGGTTATTTCGACAAGTGATAATTAAAAGTTAAACCGACTTCATTCACATTGTGTATGGTATAAGTGCTGCTGTACCGAATGAAAATATTTTTCTATAGAAATGAAATTGATATATTTTCTAGTTTCTGTGAAGTACACAACAAATATTTATTAAATAATTAAACATAGGTGTTAAGGCCGCGAAGAATTTCCTCCCTTTCTGTTGTGAAGTCGGTTAACATTGATTTGTTTGACTATAAGGCTTTAGACTGAGCTGCTTAGAATATAAGAATATTACATTTGTTATATAATTGTTTTTTACTTTATAAATGTTAATTATCTTCCTTTGTATTTTATTGCCATTTGGAAGGCATTTATATTTTTATATAAATGACGTAGTTATAATTTTGTTACATTTTTTAATTTGTTGTTCATATTTTGTATTAAAATATTTTTTTACGAACTTATACAAATTATATATGTATAACTTACGAATATAAGATATTAATTAATGTATGAAGCGTGTAGGATTTATTACCTATATTTTTTGACATATTTTCTATAAGTCGAGACTTGAGTATTAACTGGACTCTGGTCTGCTCAAAGCTGCTAAGGTTTCTTCTTATGACCAAGTCAGAAAATCTAGGTACATTGTTCTCACAAAGTAAACACTATATCTAGAATAAACTAAATATCTCAAAGTTTGTTTTGGTGTTAATATCGATGGTAGTTATATAAGATGTCACTACGCCATGTATTGAACTAAAGAATTGTTTAAAAGAGTCTGTAAACCTCTTATCATGAAATAAATAATATTTAACTAACGACTGGTTTTATTTCTTCCCCTGCCTTTCCAGCGAGTTGGTTTGTCTTCACTCATCTACCAACATAGTTATTATACTATCTACATGTACTTAGAAGTGGAAATCGCGTGTAATTCTGTCTTGAATGAAACCACATAAAATTATCTGATAAAGCAAACATTTTTACTGATATGTGGAATTTGTGAAGTTAGGTTTGGTAGAGCTAGTCCATGTAGATTGATCAGAAGCTTACATGAGATCTGATACCTTTTACACAGGGCAAACCTTATGTGGTCGTCTTGGCAACATTTTAAATGAAATGTTTTTGGCGGGATATTATAGTTCTTGTTAAGTAAAGTTGATCAGTCAAAGTAAACGTAAAGGTAAGTACTCAATCCGAACTCGGAATTCATCATCAGACACTAGTCCAAACCGAAAATGTTATTAACTCAGTTTGTCAAGGGATCCAGGAATTTGTAAATTTATTCGTGAGCCGTATAATGATAATAATAATAAAATCATTTATTTTCAGGCTACTAAGGCCCATAGACCTTACAGACTAACATAGATATTTTATACACAAGTTGTTAGAATATATTGCTTAAAATTAAGTTAGTAATCTTCCTTGCACTACGTTTTAGGGCGTTCTGGTGGTACTTGTCCGCGAAAGCGACGGAACACCACATTCTGAGGCCAGAAGTTTTCATCAAGTACTTGATGCAAGATGCAATGTATAACCTATCCATACTCTATACTAATATTATAAAGAGGAAAGATTTGATTGTTTGTTTGTTTGCATCAAATAGGCTACATAACTAATTGACCGATTTGAAAAATTCTTTCCCCGTTGAGAAGCTGTGCTATCCTTGAGTGATATAGGCTCAATTATATTTTCAAGAACATATTGGTCGCTAAAGGAAATTGTGAAAAGTAAGGATCTACGCTATGACATAAAAAAGAAATCATTCGAGACCTGCATTCTACCAGTTCATATTTATGGCTGCGGGACTTGGTCAATAACACTTAACCACATGGAAAGGCTAGCAAAAGGCCAACGTGCCATGGAAAGAAGCATGCTAGGGTTCAAAATCTAAGACAGTGTCTGGAACCTAGACATATGATCAAGAACAAAACTCACAGACCTTCTTGCCCGGATAGACGTCCTAATCCTGGCTGGAAATTTGCTATGCCACCCCAGTAGCAAATGGACCAAGCAAGTCTTCTCTGGCAACCAACAAATGGCGAAAAAAGTAGGGGTCAAGTCAGGAGATGGGAAGATGACTTGAAACACAGCGGGAGCATTCTGGTTGAGAGTAGCAAGGGACAGGAGGACCCATTGGAAGGATTTGGAGGAGGCCTATGCGAAAAGGCACACCGAACTAAGGGACCTCGTGTAATCCTTTGTTAAGGAATAAAAAAGCCTATTATTAGTATCTTGTTGCTCTCTTAGTTCACGGGTAATCATCACTATGGGATTATCCGGTCCTTTGGAAGGCTCCCATGGGACACAGGTGTAAAGTTCTCAAAAAGGCCCTTTTGAGAACTTTACTCTATGATGCATTGGGGCATTTACCCGGGGACATCCACCCCCGCTCTAAGAGAGAACAGACATGAACGGCACGAAGTAGATGCTGGACTACCACCATATAAAATCATTTTTAATCTAACTGAAACTTTTTAATGTCACCTTATGACGTTTGACATAGAATTGACAGAATTCAACTTAGAGTAATTAGTCTAAGGAATTCAATTAGAAACAATAGTTAAGACGGGACAACGCAAAGTCTGTCGGGACAGCTGGTAAGTTATAAAGACTGTGTAGCTAGTAAAAAATCGCTAGTAGGCTACAATTTATAAAGATAGTGTATGAATTGTTTTTCAAGCGGCCGAAACTGCTGGGAACAGCTGGTAACAAATAAAGAATACACTGGATAAATAATTATATGAACCTAATTAAAAGGTAAACAGCTAGTAAAAAAGCATGAGCATGGTAAGAGTCCACGCGTTATTGGAGCCCAACGTGGGGCAGTTAATAATAGTACAAAAACAATCATTATAGGTTACTATAAGATATTCAATCAAGTAATTTTAGCACAATTAGTATTTCTGTGTTACTTAACTTAACTACCTTAACAGAGCCTAAGTTTTTATGCCCAGTACATTAAGACGTTCAAAAAATACTTGCACCTACATGTTAATTAAAAAAGATGCAGTAAAAAGTCTTTTTTTTTAATACTATGCTATAAACGCGTGTGTCTTTTTAAAGCTTCGAGTCGGGCTTGCCCAATACTTCTTCCAAATAATTCCATACTATCCAAGATTTTACATAATAATATGTTTTAATACAAAATTATAATTTTGTAGCCTAATTTAATCATTTACAGATGTCATTCACTTGAAATGAATGTTTTAATCTGCGAATTCTGATTCTCTTTCTCTAACTAGATGGCGTTGGCGTCGAATTAGATCGCACAATGGTTTCGTTACATCGTCTTTGCTAAATAGGCTGGATCGCACTCTTAACAGTACACTTATTAAAATAGTCATTGTTGCCCAACGACATTAAAATTTCTACAGACATATTTTTGTAAAGCTATAACTCACACTGTGAGATAGCTTAGAATTCTTTATAACATTACGATACGTTAACTATTTGATATGAAAAGTAATGAAAAGTATTTTTTTTTTGTTGTTTTCTATCCTATACTGTCCCACTGCTGGGCAAAGGCCTCACCCAAGTCCTTCCATTCAACCTTATCCCGCGCCACCTCAAACCAGCCCTCGCGGAATGCGAAGTATGAAATAATTTTATATGTACTGCTTGTTAAATAACCAAAATATTAGGATAATCAGTATAATTATACTTCAAGCACAATTACTGTTATATTTGGAGTTGGTGTCGGTCCTTATAATATAGTATTAAAATTTGACACGACTCCAAATATAACAATAATTGTGCTTGAAGTATAATTATACTGACTATACTATTTTTTATATTAATTTTGATAATTCTTTTTAGTAGATAGATACCACGAAGCTGGTCCCATATTATCTTACCCTAAGGGTAGGAAAATAAGGGTGATTTATTGTTCACTCACAGATTTTAATGCTTATAAAATAAGGTAAAAGCTATTTTTAAAATTAATAAATTAAGCGTGTATTAATTAGTAGATTGTAGCCACAAAAAAATATTAAATACAAACTTTTACACAAAAAAATACACGGTGCCGACTCAAAATTACTTAGTTATACTTACTTACATTCGTTTTAGAACTTGGTTATTAATATGAAAGAAAAAAAGGCTCGTTATTTTTTGCTTTTCAGTTTTTTGTGGTTTAGTTTTTTTGTTAAAAAGTTTTTATATCGAATGCTTTTGCGGAATAAACCACCGACGATACTTTTACGTGAACCGTTAAAACTATATCAAATAGTTAACGTATCGTAATGTTATAAAGAATTCTAAGCTATCTCACAGTGTGAGTTATAGCTTTACAAAAATATGTTCGTAGAAATAAATGTCTACTTACATTATGGATAATGAGGGTTTTTTATACGTGATGTAGAGTGCGATCCAGCCTATTTAGCAAAGACGATGTAACGAAACCATTGTGCGATCTAATTCGACGCCAACGCCATCTAGTTAGAGAAAGAGAATCAGAATTAGCAGATTAAAACATTTAATTTTACTGAATAGCATCTGTAATTTATTAAATAAGGTTAAAATATTATAATTTGGTAATAAAAAATATTATTATGTAAATCTTGGATAGTATTGAATTATTCGGAAGAATTATTGGACATGCTCGACTCGAAGCTTTTTAGTTAATTAAAGTATAGGGCTTTGATAATATACGACTAGTATTAAAAAATTAAGACTTTTTACTCTACCATTTTTAAATTATTTGTTGGCACAAGTATTGTTTGAACATCTTAATATACTTTGAATAAAAACTGAAGGCTGTGTTTAGGTAGATAAGTTAAGTAACAGAGTAATACTAATTGTGCTAAAAGTACTTGATTGAATATCTTATAGTAAGCTATTCATCATAATGATTGTTTTGGTACTGTTATCAAATGCCCCACGTTGGGCTCCAATAACGCGTGGACTCTTACTGTGCTCATGCTGTTTATCTTTCAATTAGGTTCATATAATTATTTATCCAGTGTATTCTTTATTTGTTACCAGCTGTTCCCAGCAGTTTCGGCCGCTTGAATAACAATTCATACACTATCTTTATAATTGCAGCCTACTAGCGACCGTAAGCGGCCCGGCCCAACTTCGAAAGGGTATTTTACTATTTTTTTAAACATAATTAGCTCAAATTATTGTTTATATATTTTTGGTGTGTTAATATTCGATTTTTATTCTGTTTTTAATCGACACCCCGCCCGTACCCCGGTGTCGCCTACATCAGCCGACTTTTTCAAATACTTACAGTTTTCATTCTGTCTTATAGTTTTACTTATTTCCAAATTTCAAAATAGAGAGTTTTTGAATAACGCAGTTGTTTTGTACTTTTAGTGCATTTTACTTATGACTTGAAGTCGGTGTTTTTTTAAATAGTTTATGTTGATTTTGTTTTTTTTTTGCGTAAGTATAGGTAGGCCCGTGGGTAGGCCTACGAAACGCGCTACTCATATGAGAAATCGTCGTTTGAATGAGACAAACGAGGAAAGAGAGAAACGCCTATCGCAAATTAGGAAATGTCAATCCAATGTTTTTTTGCGGGAGACAAATAAATAAGCAATTTTTTTAAACTATTTAAATTTGTTTTTTTTTATTGTTATAATCGAAACTGTTCTTTTTTTTCACTACCGAATCGGCAATATTACCCATCGCAGCTTAGCTTAAAATAAGCCCAAACACTATGTAGTTGCTATCAACCATTAAGGAGTTGCCTAAACTGTACTGCACCTGCATCACGGACCTTGCAGTGGCAGTCATTACCCATCTCAGTGTAAAGATCTTGTCAACACGAATAAAGTAAGCTGAAACACGAGGTAGTTAAGATGTGCCGTTGAGGAGTTCCCTCGATTACCTGTCGTCTCCATTATCAGATCTGCCCTAAACCTTCATAGTATTGTTTCATCGGATATACACATAAATATCAAGTTTTTACCCCATGCTCGCCTACAGTTTTCAAGAGATATCCTGAGAGGGTATCCAGACCTGATGACGATGGGACCAAATGACAAGCATAGCTTTTCAAATAAAAAAAAAAATTAAATCGGTCCAGGCTTCTTTGAGAAATCGAGTTACAAATATAAACAAAAAAAATACAACCGAATTGAGAACCTTGGCTGAAAAATTCATCCACAGCCCTGTCGGCTGGGAGTGTGCACAAATGGCTGGTGGAATATAGAAGATAAGATGAATCATAAGAGCAATGCTTATTCTTTGACTAAGGTAGTAGCCAGCCTTTAGGTCACGCTAAGTGTGACTTATCACAAATTGTTATCATTTAAATAAAAAAATATATTAAAAAAAACTGACTATTACCCCAGCAATTGCACTTGTAAGTTCAGATTATGAAAATATTTTTATCGAATTTAATAGATGAAATGTGTTTTAGCCACCGACACTATTTGCAATTTTTAACTTTCACTCAATGATGGTAAGCTTCTTGCACAAGGACCCACAGGCTTTTAGTAATATTATTTTAGTGCAGTCATCTGATACTATCTACCAGCGTAAAATAAAAGTAAAAATGATTACTATTAAATTTTTTTTTTTTTTAACGAGAACCGCCTTCAAAAATCCTATTCACTGAAAAGAATGAAATAATTTTAAATGTACTGCTTATAAAATAACCAAAATATTAGGATAATTAGTATAATTATACTTCAAGCACAATTATTGTTATATTTGGAGTTGGTGTCGGTCCTTATAATATAGTATTAAAATTTGCGATTAGCGTGTATTGTGCTTGAAGTATAATTATACTGACTATCCTATTTTTGATATTGATTTTGATAGTTCTTTTTTATTAGATAGGGGATACCACGAAACTGGTCCCATATTATCTTACCCTAAGGGTAGGAGAATAAGAGTGATTTATTGTTCACTCACTTTTTTAATGCTTATAAAATAAGGTAGGTAGCTATTTTAAAAATACAAAAAAAATAAGCGTGATTTAGTAATTAGTAGATTGTAGATACAAAACAATATAAAATACAAACTTTTACACAAAAAATACACGGCGCCGACTCAAAATTACTTAGGTATACTTACTTACATTCGTTAAAGAACTTGGTTATTAATATTAAATAAAAAAGGCTTGTTATTTTTTACTTTTCCGTTTTTTCCGCGGTTTAGTTTTTTTGTTATTTTTTTATATCGAATGCTTTTTCGGAATAAACCACCGACGATACTTTTACGTGAACCGTTTTGGTAAAACTATATCAAATAGTTAACGTATCGTAATGTTATGAAGAATTCTAAGCTATCTCACAGTGTGAGTTATAGCTTTACAAAAATATGTTCGTAGAACTGTTGAATATATTTTACAGAAACGGACAAAATAAGGGTCGTAAATTCTAGAAGCCGATCCAGCCTATTTAGCAAAGACGATGTAACGAAACCATTGTGCGATCTAATTCGACGCCAACGCCATCTAGTTAGAGAAAGAGAATCAGAATTCGCATATGAAAACATTCATTTTTAGTAAATAGCATCAGTAATTTATTAAATACTGGTAAAAAATCATAACTTGGCAATAAAACATGTTAATATAATGTAAAATCTTGGATAATATGGAATTATTTGGAAGAAGTATTGAGCATGCTTGACTTGAAGCTTTTTTAATTAAATTAGACACACGTTTTAATAGTATAGGGCATAATACGACTTGTTTTAAAAATTTAACACTTTTTACTGCACTTTTTTTAATTAACATGTATGTGCAAGTATTTTTTGAACGTCGTAATATACTGGGCATAAAAACTTAAGGCTATGTTTAGGTAGGTAAGTTAAGTAACACAGAAATACTAATTGTGCTAAAATTACTTGATTGAATATCTTATAGTAAGCTATTCATCATAATGATTGGCTTGTAATATTATCAAATGCCCCACGTTGGGCTCCAATAATGCGTCTGAACCCTTGCTATTCTCATGCTGTTTATCTTTTAATTTTGTTCACATATTTATTTATCCATTTGATTCTTTATTTGTTACCGTTCCACGCGTTATTGTAGCCCAACGTGGGGCATTTGATAACAGTACCAAAACAACCATTATGATGAATAGCTTACTATAAGATATTCAATCAAGTACTTTTAGCACACTTAGTATTACTGTGTTACTTAACTTATCTACCTAAACAGAGCCTTAAGTTTTCATGCAAAGTATATTAAGATGTTCAAAAAATACTTGTGCCAACAAATAATTTCAAAAAGGTACAGTAAAAAGTCTTAAATTTTTAATACTAATCGTATACTATGTTATTAAAGCCCTATACTTTAATGAACTAAAAAGCTTCGAGTCAAACATGCAATACTTCTGCCACATAATTCAATACTATCCAAGATTTACATAATAATATTTTTTATTACCAAATTATACTTTTTTTAACCTTATTTAATAAATTACAGATGCTATTCTCTAAAATTAAATGCTTTAATCTGCGAATTCTGATTCTCTTTATCTAACTAGATGGCGTTGGCGTCGAATTAGATCGCACAATGGTTTCGTTACATCGTCTTTGCTAAATAGGCTGGATCGCACTCTACATCACTTACAAAAAACCCTCATTATCCATAATGTAACTATACATTTATTTCTACGAAAATATTTTTGTAAAGCTATAACTCACACTGTGAGATAGCTTAGAATTCTTTATAACATTACGATACGTTAACTATTTGATATCGTTTTACCAAAACGGTACACGTAAAAGTATCGTCGGTGGTTGATTCCGAAAAAGCATTCGATATAAAACTTTTTAACAAAAAAATTAAACCGCCGAAAAAACTGAAAAGAAAAAAGTTACAAAGCTTTTTTTTATTACAGGACTGCCCCAAAAAGGAGTGTTATTTAATATTAATAACTAAGTTCTTAAACGAATGTAAGTATACCTAAGTAATTGTGAGTCGGCGCCAAACAGGAAAATTAATGTATTACAGTGGATGAAGCGAAACCAGTATGTAAGGATCTGCCTACCCCTACGCGAAACAGGCGTGATTATCTGTATGGTATGTATGTATTTTTTGCTTTTCTGTTTTTTCGGGGTGGTTTAATTTATTTTGCAACACCATCATGTATAAGGGAGTGCTTCTCGATAAAATTTGCCACCCTTTAACATCATTCTGCTCCGTAAAAAATGTGACAAGAGCAACACTGGTAACTATAGACCAATATTTACAAAATTTCTTATTAAAGTTATTGGGAACCGGATTGCTGACCAATTAAATTAACAAAAGCCTCCAGAACAAGCAGGCTTTCGTCCTGGTTTTTCCACTACCATCTGCAAACTATCAGTCAAGTTATTGAAAAGTGCAATGAGTATAATTTACCTCTACACCTAGCGCTTGTTGATTATTCCATAGCCTGATGATGATGTTGCTATAGTTGATTTAACGAGAAGTGAGTTCAGTTTTCTGATGACATGACGTACACTACGTTTCAGTTTTTGATCTACTTCATAATATGATGGTGAGCACTTGGAATTCAGTTTTAATGAGCAATATTTTTTGTTAAATTTCTTGATTACAATGTCCCAATTCACACTTAGCGTGATCTAAAGGCTGGCTACTAACTTAGTCAAAGAATAAGCATTGCTCTTATGATTAATCTTATCTTCGATATTCCACCAATCATGTGGGCACACTCCCAGCCGACAGCGTTGTGGATGAAGTTTTTGATGCATTATTTAGTTTTATAGGTTTAATTTAGTTTATATTTTTTCTTATTTCTATGGACATGGCTTTGTTTTTATATTATTGTAAATATTTATTTGTATTACAGTTGACCTGACAGATTTCGTACTGCCTCAATCGATAAATAAAACACTGTACTTTTTACCCTCTTCAAAAATAGGAGGTTCTTTGCTTGGCCGTACCGATTTTGATGCTGTTTTCAGAAAATAATTTGTCAGATCAAGGAGAAGGTTTAAGTATTTATTATTTAGCAGACTTAAAAAAAGGGAGAGTCTCGGATTGAAAGATATGATGAGTTCAAAACTGTAAGTATTTGAAACAGTCGCCTGATTTAGGCAAAACTGGGGTACGGGCGGGGCGTCAATTGAAAACAGAAAAAAAAAATCAAATATTAACACACATCAAAAAATATATAAACAATAATGTTTGTTAAAAAATAATAGTAAATACCCGTTCGAAGTCGCTAGTAGGCTACAATTTATAAAGATAGTGTATGAATTGTTATTCAAGCGGGTGAAACCGCTGGAATCAACTAATAACAAATAAAAACTTAAATAAAAAAAATTAAACCGCCGGAAAAAATGAAAAGCAAAAAATAACAAACTTTTTTTTATTTAATCTTCATCTAAGTTATTAAACGAATGGTAGTATACCTAAGTAATTTTGAGTCGGCGCCAAACAGGCAAATTAATTATTTATATATACTTACGTAAATCTTGATGCGCGTAAAGCTTGCCACACGTCGTTGCGAGTGGTCGTGCGGAAAGCGCATTCTTTGGAATTTTAATGTTTATCGTTGGAGATTTCACGTTGCATTGTTTATTTGATTTAAACTCAACACTTTTATTTGCTATCCACAGTGGTATTAGTAGGTGGTAGGTAAATAATCTATAGTACCTACATCGTGTTTTCTTTTGGTTGTTTCTTTAAAGTTATGAGAATTTTGTGAGCTTTGTTCATTGACAGTTTGGCGCCGACTCAAAACTACTTAGGTATACTACCATTCGTTTAATAACTTAGTTATGAAGTATAATAAAAAAAAGTTTGTTATTTTTTGCTAAAAGTTTAATTTTTTTGTTAAAGTTTGAATTTTTTATTTTTTTGTGGCTATAATCTACTAATTTCTACATGCTTAATTATTCTTATTTCAGCATTAAAATCTGTGCTTTAACAATAAATCACCCTTATTTTCCCACCCTTAGGGTAAGATTATATATTTATACTATTCAATAAAAAAAGAGTTATCAAAATCGAACTACTCTGTAAAAAGTTACACGTGGTAATACATTACAATCAGTGAGTGAAAAATCAAAAAACCCCTATTTTCCTACCCTCAAGGTGGGAATTCTTTTTCCAAATTTATATGGGACCAACTTTGGAGTATACCCTTTCCAATAAAAAAGAATTAAAATGACTACTCTGTAAAAAGTTATGCGTGATCATACATAAAAAAATATATACGTGTCGAATTGAGAACCTTCACCTTTTTCGTCGGTTAATAAAGAATCCAATGGATAAATAAAAATGCGAACCTTACTAAAATATAAACAACAAGTAAAAAAGCATGAGAATAACAAGGATCCAGGCGTTATTGGAGCCCAACGTGGGGCAGTTGATAACATAACAAAAACCATCATTATGATGAATAGCTTACTATAAGATATTCAATCAAGTATATGTTATCCAATTAGTATTTCTGTGTTACTGAACTTATCTACCTAATCACCGCTTTCTTTTACTATTCTATAGTAATCTCCACTTTTGTTTTTATGCCCAGTACTAAAGACGAATATAATTTGAAGACGTTCAAAAAAAGCTTGTAACTACAAGTTAATTTAAAATGGTGCAATAAGTCTTAAATTTTCAATACTAATTTTTATGCTCCATGCTATTAAAGCGAGTTCTAGTAAACTATTAACTAAAAAGCTTCGAGTCGAACATGCCCAATACTTCTTCCAAATAATTCCATTCTGGCCAAGATTTTACATATTAATATGTTTTATTACAAAAATATATATTTTTAACCTTATTTAATAAATTACTGATGCTATTCACTAAAAATACATGTTTTCATATGCGAATAGTGATTCTCTTTATCTAACTAGATGGCGTTGGCGTCGAATTAGATCGCACAATGGTTTCGTTACATCGTCTTTGGTAAGTAGGCTGGATCGAATTCTGGAATTTACGACCCTTATTTTGTCCGATTTTATATAAAATATTTACCAGTTCCTAAGAACATATTTTTGTAAAGCTATAACTCACACTGTGAGATAGCTTAGAATACCTTTGATTACGATACGTTTATTACTTGATATCGTTTTCCTGAAAACGGTTCACGTAAATATATCGTCGGAACTTTTTTCTTTATACCATTCAATAATCATATGGTTCTTGTCGATGACTGGTGCCACTACGTTACATGTTTCGGCGCTCGCTTCGCTCGCTCTGTTGCAAGGTCACAATATCTTTTTTTTTTTGTCAGGTGAAACTCTTTTATGAGCTAGCCTTGCATCCCCAGGGGGTCGAGGATGCAAGAGTCCGGGCTTCTAGAGCCTTGAGAAAGGCTCCGACTACTCCGGCAAAACACCTGGTGCCATCCTTCGCCTAAGTGCCGGCGATACGGTTCTAACCGGAGCAATGGAGCGGAAGGATCAGCCTCCCGCTCGCGCTCCAAGGTCTCTTTCTGCAAAATGACACCCTCGCAGAAATGAGACACAGCTCGCCAGATGAGATCGTCTGCGAGCATGGCAGTAACCACGCCCGCGAGTGAAAGGTCCGGTCCAACAACCCCACGCAAGACAAGGCGCTCCGCCTCGAAGGCACTGAAGACCTCAAGGGTGTGCTGCGCCGTGTCTTCCACCGCGCCGCAATGGTGGCACGAAGGGGACTCCTCCGGCCGGATCCGGTACAGGTACGATCCGAAGCACCCGTGCCCGGATAACACCTACACCAGAAGGTACGTGAGGAACCCGTGTCGTCGCCCCAGCCATGACTCCAATAGTGGACCCACAACGTCAGTGACGCGGCGTCCGTAACGGGCGTTGATGAGGTCTAAACGCCAACGGAGGACCATTTCATCACAGGCCTCACGCCGTATGGCGCCGCGTTCATCAAGGGCTAAGCGCTCCCCGAGTGCTTTCCGGGCAGCCGTCTGGTGATAGACGGCAGCCAGGATCCTGGCCTCTAGCTCCCAGGGGGGAGTACCAGCGATTGCGCATGCAGCTGCGTGACCCACGGTACAGTAAGCCCTCCCGATGCTCTGCGCGATTGCCCGTTGGGGCCTGCGTGGGAAGGCCACGTTTTCCTTCCTATGGAGGGAGTCCGCCCAAATTGGAGCTCCGTAAAGCGCCATAGACCGCAGGACTCCAACACACAGGCGACGGCAGCTAGCCCGTGAAGCCGGAAACCCACAGCGGCGCACGGAGAGGCTGTGCACGTGTGTTCAGCTTCGCTTTAGTACAAAATGTATGAGAGCGTTTCCACCGCAGCGCACGGACATGCTACGCAGCAATTGACGTCATAAACACACGCGTAGCTAACTCGAATAGGCGGAACGTAGCTCAGCCACGTGGCCGACCCACGCATCCCAGCTGCGTGGGTCGGCCATTTCTCGGCGACCCACGACTATGTACAGTCTCGAGCAAAAATATGTACACACATAATATTGTTAAGAAATTATTATAAGAATAAGCTACTATAAATAAGAGGTACAATTAATGTTCCTAGTATATATAAATACATTTAAGTTGTGATAAGTATAATTTATGTAAGAACTAAGTAATTTATAATACGAATAAGTAAAACAGATGTTACTACACAATAGCTAAATTTTATTGTTACTTGGAAGAGCTATTGTCTATATTATAAAAATAATATATTGACTTTAAGTAAAATTTTTTCTATTAAAAAAATATTTGATCCATTTTATTTTCAAGTGTCATCTGTCAGTATGCATTGATTGCTAGATGGCAGAAGAGATTCGACAAAAAATCTCACTAATTTCGTTTAACAATTTCGCATATTATTAAGTATACATATTTTTGCTCGTGACTGTACCCCACGCATAGCTATAAGCTGTGTGGGCGACACATCCGTGTCCGTGCGCCGCAGTGGAAACGGAGGCCGACGCCGCCGAACTAATGAGCCCACGCAGCAGAGGTGAGCCACGCATCCGTGCACAGCCTGCGCAGCGGTGGTGTTCCGGCTTGACTCCCCCAGGTTAGGGAGGTTAAGGAGGAGCCAAGAAAAGGCGTTAGCCGCTTTAAGACGGCGTGTAGCAAGACCATTAAAGTGGGGCCCAAACTCCCACTTGGCGTCCAGGATCAGGCCCAAGTACTTTATCCTGCTCTTGACATCTATCCTAACGCCCGCCACCACAACTTGCGCGTCAAGGGGCTTGCGCTGACGAGGCCCTGGAAAATATATGGCCTCTGTCTTTTCCAAGGCCACTTTTAGTCCCAGACGTCCCATTCTGTTAGCAACTAATGTGCCGCCAGCAGAAGCCAAACGAGCCGCTTCCCCATATATATTACCTCGGGCAGTGACTAGAGTTCTAGGGTCTACATAACAGAAGATACCTATGCCCGAGAGAAAGGCGCCCCTGAAGCACCCAGTTATATCCTAGGTTTCACAGGAGTGGCTCGAGGACAGACCCCTGCGGAACTCCAGTATCCATCCGGTGGCACTTAAAGCTGCCGTTCCTACTTCTGAATCAGATCTCGCGGTCCCATAGATAATCGGCCAGGAGCGTCGCCAGATTCCATGGTACCCTATGATACCTAAGGGCCTCCAATATAACGGCGTGAGGCTGGGAGTCAAAAGCGTTAGCGATATCAAAAGATAGAGCTAACACTCTCTACCCTCTCTCTTTCGCCTCCGCACATAGGACTTTAAGGCCCTGGATGGTGGCTATCGTGGACCGACCCTCGCGAAACTCGAATTTGGCCTTAGACAAGTCCGGGCCGGTCATGGCAAGGTGATCTTTGAGGCGGGTCGCAATGACCCGCTCAAAGGTCTTGCCAACTCATCCAAAAGGACGATCGGCCGATATCCAGAAGGGGAATCGGCTGGGCGCCCATCCTTTCGAAGGACTAACAAGCCCTCCTTCCACGATTTCGGGGACCTCTAGGTAGACAAACACCAATCGAGAAGATCCCGAAACCGTTCCTTCAAATAGGAAGTGGCGATTGCCATAACCCGCGCGGGTATTCCATCGGCGGGCGGGCCGGGGGCCGTCCTCTTGCTACTAAGGCAGGAAATCACGTTTTCAAATTCCTCCGGGGACAGCGGAGAACATTCCTCCGATGGGCACATCCCGTAGCGGGGATTCATCGTGGGCGGGGTGACGTTGGCGGCGCGAGGGAACAGAGCTTGAACCACCCCGTCTAAGAGATCAGATGGTAGAGTCTCCGTCAGTGGGGGGCCAATGGGGCGCAGCTTGTTGCGCACCATTTGGTACAGTCTTCCCCATGGATCAGCATTAAGACCCTCCAACATCTCTTCCCGTGCGGTGTCGTTTGCTGCCCAATGGCAGCCTTTAGCGCCTTTTTTTCCCCTGCCATTGCAAGTGGAACCGGGCCTTCCCCTGAGGATCTCGGTTCTGACGACGTCGCCGAAGGTGCTGAAACATTTTTTTTGGTGTGCATTCAGTCCTGTCGCATATCGGCCAGCTTGGCAGACCACCAACAGACCGCCGTCCTAGGCGAAGGAAGACGGGACCGAGGCATGAACGAATCACATAACTCGGTCAAAAAGTCCCGCATGTGTGAGGTTGCTACGTCCACATCCGGACTTGGCGGTGTACCGAACCAATCCTGCACTAAGGCGCCGCCTTTGCCACCTGGCGGTCTAGATGGGTAATGGCCCACCTCGGGAACGGCGAGCACCCTTGCGTGCCCTGCCGACGCTGAGTTAAAAACCCTATGCGTATGTGACGGTGATCAGATAGGGTCTCCACTAGCTCGACCCGCCATGATGACACGGTGGCGGCAAGTGCAGGGGTGCCGAAGGTCAGATAAAAGTTGTAGATAATTTTATTAGCTTTCATTGCGTAGAAGATCTCTTATCTCCATGACGTACCGTTTAAAAGATATTAACGAAAAACTGAAAAATGGGAACTTTAACCCCCCTCCCCCCACTCCACCTCACCCCCTAGACGTCAGGACTTTTAGTATGTTAACTCTCTAAGCACCCTGAACAATTTTCTGAAGTAATTGCTTAGGGCCTTGCTCACGCACTCTACAATCTCTTTGTTGGATGGACTACTATTATAATATAAAAACTTTCATTCAATCAACTCGAATATAGGATACGAAACCCTTCGTGCGTGAGTTATATTCGCCCTTGACCGGTTTTTTACATGTATGTGTATCAATTTGCTTAGTTATGTTAAATGTTTTAGTATAAATAATTTCATTTATTATATAGCTAAAGTAGATGTAGTTTTTTTGTTATCATACACCATTTTAGTGATCTTTAACTCAGGTTTTATCTATCACAGACACCAGTCTCTATTTTAGAACCTAATTACTAACTTTACAATATTATGTGACGATGAGAAAATAAACATATTTACTATATTATTTTTATTTTTGTAGTACACATCTTGTCTAAGTTACTATCAGACTTTTATTAAGTACTACTACTACTACTACTATTCCTTCTTGTCGGCTTAGAGAGAGTTGTTTTCCTCGGCTCAAGATTATAATTACTATCTAGTCATACCGTTTTGTACCTATGTACGACCGCTGCGCACCGTGCGCGCTGGGCGACTACTGAGCCCTAGCGCTCCGCTAATTGTTTACGTAGGTCTCCGTGGTCGCCAGCGCGACAGTGGCGCCCTTTCGTGAGTCACGGCAAACCGCGGAACACTTACTGCGCGCCTATTGGCCAACGTGTTTTAATGAGACTCTCAACTATATTTTTTACAAGAAAGAATATGTTGGTTAAATAAAGGCAGTATGTGAAACCGATCGTTTTATTACACCATATGGCTTAACAAGCACAAATTTACCATTAATTTGTTACGTTTGTAATATAAATCTATAAATTGCATATAAATCTTATTGTTTTAATTTCAATATATTATGTGTGTATCACGTGACTGCTGACACCATAACACATGAAACTACGTCGCTTTAGCCTTGGGTTGTGTTCAATACAAAATAACTGATAATTAACTACTTAATTACATATAATACCACGACGGTTAAAAGTAAAAGTTTCAACTTACAAACAATCTCAAAACAAAAATCGAAAAGAAGTATTTTGTGCTTCTGTGATCTTTTGTAACTTCTATAACTTCTTTTGACAAATATTCAATTGAAGTGAGCATCACAAAAATGCACAGTATTTGTTGTTAATGCAGCTATGTATGTTCTAGAACTTTCTCCTGAATGTTTGTTTTAGCACATGACTGTCGCTAGAGAGTAATACTTTTAAAAGCATACGTTTATACGTAAGCAGTTAAAATTTTAGCAAGAGTGTTACAAAGGAATAATATTTTTAACTGTCGGTACTCTTACTGCATCTATTTTATTGATTTTTGACAATAATCCTAAAAATGGTAGCAAGGAGGCAGCCCGGTTGTTAGGGCCTTAGGTGTTATACATTTTTGTTTAATTTCAGACAGCATTTCCTGTAAATATCCGCACATACATATAATTATCATCATCCACAGCCCTTGTCGTCCCACTGCTGGGCATAGGCCTCCCCTTAATTGTCATTCTTCTTTAAGATTTCTAATACCAAAAACTATAAAAACACAATTGCATACCAGCACAGAATTCGCTATTTCGTTAGCAGATGACATTTGTGGCACATTTTGTTAAGAACAGGACTACTGAACCAATTTTGATGAAAGAATGGATACTAATGAAAAACTAGTTTTGAATTTGAATGCAAATTTCGAAATGGTTAAACATAAAATACCCGCCTTTTTAATAACTAAAAAAAAATAGTAATTAGTTTTCCTAAGAACATTTTTTTTTAATTATATTAGTAAACATCGCAATAAAACACAAATTCGCTAGCTGCTACAAGTTAAGACAAAATGCGGTCGCACAGTTCGCAATGCTTGGTTTATTAACGCAAAATATTGTTTTATGCACTTACCTTAAACACGACCTTTGTTCTGCTGTTTATTAACATTCTCTATAAACTTGTATACCTTATCATAAATATGTTTTCACTTTTCGTATTTATCTCAAAGTTTTGTATAAAATCAAGTTTCTTTTCAAAATATGAAAATACACGTACAGGTAAAGAGGTGACAAAAACACAAAGACGTCCAATTGTTTAATTTTATTGATTTATATAAATCTGCCTCAGATCAAGCATGTTACATAAAGGGATTTCATACAAACAGAACCCATTGCATACAAATAATAGTATTAGGATTGGAATCAAAAACAAGTATGGAAATACAATTCATTCGGCCAAATTAAATGTATTTATTGAATACATGGAATAGATAGGAAATACTCTGGCAACCTGACTCACCAGCGATGAACAACTAAACAGCTTACAGGTGAACTCATCTCAGAAATGGATTTAATTTACAGCTGATTAGGGTTGGGCTAAACTAATACAATATGAACGAAATCACACTCTTTGTAAATAATAAAGATTAGAAAATGATAGGTGAGTAATGTATACATGTTTGTAGCAGATTATTAGTGTGGGAACAGATGTCGTAACCGAGCATCACAACCCTTACATATCACCGAGGTACCTTATCCAGAGTCCGATCACTGAGACTACAGCAGACGAGGTATATAATAATATAATTATAATTATTACATAAATAACGAATCAAAAACTATTTAGAAGGCATCCGTGTTGCTACCTATGTAAGCCGAAACATTCACTATTACATCTAGTAACCACCGCAGCGCAGTTTAGAAAGTCACTTATGTGCTGTACATTTGGTCGCTTGCCACGCCTCACTCCGCGCTCATAGAATACAGATACATGTTCTAGCTGCATGCATATCATGTAAAGAACAAAAACCAACTAACCTATGTGAATTCCTAATGTTATGATTTGGCTGCGAAGCCTACACTACTCGCAAAGTTGCTTTGTCGAAGTACTTATCGAGTTTGACTGAAGTCCAAAGTACGAGTCTTCAGACGTGCGCCTTCGCGAGGGACTCGGTCGTTTGTTTAACTTCGAGTCCTTAGAGTCGGGCGCAGACCGAGGCGAGCCGAGGTTGAAGCGATCAAAAGTGCTGCTGTTCACTCTTGTATCACTTCACTTCTATCTTCGCGAGTAGTGTAGAGCAGGTTTTACAGAATAATGCGTAAACAAGCCCTGAACAGAGCGTAATCACTAAAGACAAAAGTAGAATTCTCTCTTTCATTTCACTAGTAAAGTTACTGGCGTACAATAAGATAGTTAACAAACACTTGAGGCAGTACTGACAGTTTTTGATGATTATAATAAATTAGTAAGTTCTGGTAATCGACCAAATGTAAAGGTAACGTAACACTATGACTATTTACCGGGCAACGCGTGTAGGTGTAAAAATATAACGTATATCAAGCTAAGTTCTGATTATTTGCAAGTATGATTGCGATAAATCGACTATCACTATGCAACGATCACCCGGAAAATATATCACAAAAATATTTATAATACCACTATAACTAAGCTTTAACAGGCAGCTTAAGGAATCACAATCCTATATGATACGATCACACACTGGTCTAAGCGAGTCTCTAGCACACCGTGAGCGACGCCGCGACGCCGCCACTCAGACATCGGTCGCAACATCGCGCGACAATACGCCCCGACTTATCCAATTAACATTAATAACGCAATAAGTGGCACCAATTTTTCGATACTGGAACATGAGTGTCTTACAACTATGACCTTACTGTGAATTTAATAATTTAAAATCTAACAGGCAGTTTAATGTGTATGTACAATTTAAATAATCAACTTGAACTGTCTTACATAACGGACATATAATAACTTGGTGCTATTAAGTAGACTACATTAAGTAAACGTGTTAAGTTTATTACTAAGTTGCTACGTTGAGAGGTTATTGTACCAAGAATATTATTGCTTCGTTATCGTGAGAGCACGAGTACTGAAAGGTCGCAAGAGAGCGGGAAACACTGGGTAGGTGTCCATCATGGTCCACTAGCGCCGCTTGTGGCAGTGGGCGCGTTTAGTTCGTGCGCCAGTCGGCGGGGGGCGAGCGTCGCGCGAGTGACGAACATGAACTAAGGGCAGGAGCTAGGCGTGGGACTATTTGCGCGTGTTGATCGGGTTCTCCGCGTTCTCTTTCAGGATTTTGGACTTGAGGTGGTCCTTGTATTTCAGGATACCACCTTGCCATTTTGTGACGGTGCCATTCTCGCATATCCAGATTTCTTCAGCGACCTGTTAAGAAACATTGCAGTAAGTAAATACCATTACTAAAGTTTTCATTGCTCTATTCGTTTTTTTGCAATAATTTTCTCGTTCATCGTTCGCTGTAGCAGTTCGTACCTGGTTGATGAGCCTGAAGTCGTGGCTCACGAGCACCATGCCGCCGTCGAACTCGTTGATGGCGTCTCCGAGCGCGTCGATGGTCTCCATGTCCAAGTGGTTGGTGGGCTCGTCGAGCAGCAGCAGGTGCGGGGTCTGCCACGCCAGCCACGCGAACACCACGCGGCAACGCTGCCCGTCAGACAGCTGGCGCATGGGGCACACCTGGGTACGATGACACGATTAATATGCTGTCGGATTTTACTCCACAATTTGAGTTTAGTTGTATTTGGCAGAAGAGATATACGAATTTGTATAGAGGGTAAGTAGGTCTTATTTTCGTGATATGGCTTTAAAACGTGTTTTATTTTAACAATTTCCAATGTTATGAAACTCGTGATGGTGTTTTTTCAAATAAGATAAAAGTTGCGAAGAAAGCTACTTTAAATCGAAAAGTACTTGCATAATTTCTTAGCACCGTGCTAAGGTACCGTGAGTGACGTGTGTAAAGTGTGTATTTACCTGCTGCCGTCCAGTGAGGCCATACCGGCCGATGATCTTCCTCATCTCCTCGCGCTCGCGCACGTCGGGGAACTCCTTCATCATGTAGTCGAGCGGCGACAGGTCCAGGTCCAACAGCTCGTGCAGGTGCTGGTGGTAGCGCCCGATGCGCAGGTGAGAGTTCTTGCGGATCATGCCCGTTGACGGAACCAACTGAAAACGATGACTATTGTTTTAATGGTGTTCATAATGAAAGTGAAGTCAGAAGGTCCTGCAGGGTGTAGTAGACATTCCTTGAGTGAGAGGAGGACCCTGCAGGGTGAAACAGACATTCCTTGAGTGAGAGGAGGACCCTGCAGGGTGTAACAGACATGTCTCGAGTCAGAGGAGGCTGTGCAGGGTGTCGCAGACATTCCTTGAGTGAGAGGAGGCCCTGCACTGTACAACAGACATTCCTTGACTGACAGGAGGACCTGCAGGGTGTTACAGACATTCCTTGAGTCAGAGGAGGCACTGCAGGGTGTAGCAGACATTGCTTTAATGACAGGAGGCACTGCCGGGTGTAGCAGATATCCCTTGAGTGAGAGGAGGGCCTGCAGGGTGTAGCAGACATTCCTTGAGTGAGAGGAGGCCCTGCAGGGTGTAGCATACATTCCTTGAGTGAGAGGAGGCCCTGCAGGGTGTAGCAGACATTCCTTGAGTGAGAGGAGGCCCTGCAGGGTGTAGCAGACATTCCTTGAGTGAGAGGAGGCCCTGCAGGGTGTAGCAGACATTGCTTTAATGACAGGAGGCACTGCCGGGTGTAGCAGATATCCCTTGAGTGAGAGGAGGCCCTGCAGGGTGTAGCAGACATTCCTTGAGTGAGAGGAGGCCCTGCAGGGTGTAGCAGACATTCCTTGAGTGAGAGGAGGCCCTGCAGGGTGTAGCAGACATTCCTTGAGTGAGAGGAGGCCCTGCAGGGTGTAGCAGACATTGCTTTAATGACAGGAGGCACTGCCGGGTGTAGCAGACATTCCTTGAGTGAGAGGAGGCCCTGCAGGGTGTAGCAGACATTCCTTGAGTGAGAGGAGGCCCTGCAGGGTGTAGCAGACATTCCTTGAGTGAGAGGAGGCCCTGCAGGGTGTAGCAGACATTCCTTGAGTGAGAGGAGGCCCTGCAGGGTGTAGCAGACATTCCTTGAGTGAGAGGAGGCCCTGCAGGGTGTAGCAGACATTCCTTGAGTGAGAGGAGGCCCTGCAGGGTGTAGCAGACATTCCTTGAGTGAGAGGAGGCCCTGCAGGGTGTAGCAGACATTGCTTTAATGACAGGAGGCACTGCCGGGTGTAGCAGATATCCCTTGAATGAGAGGAGGCCCTGCAGGGTGTAGCAGACATTCCTTGAGTGAGAGGAGGCCCTGCAGGGTGTAGCAGACATTCCTTGAGTGAGAGGAGGCCCTGCAGGGTGTAGCAGACATTGCTTTAATGACAGGAGGCACTGCCGGGTGTAGCAGATATCCCTTGAGTGAGAGGAGGCCCTGCAGGGTGTAGCAGACATTCCTTGAGTGAGAGGAGGCCCTGCAGGGTGTAGCAGACATTCCTTGAGTGAGAGGAGGCCCTGCAGGGTGTAGCAGACATTCCTTGAGTGAGAGGAGGCCCTGCAGGGTGTAGCAGACATTGCTTTAATGACAGGAGGCACTGCCGGGTGTAGCAGATATCCCTTGAGTGAGAGGAGGCCCTGCAGGGTGTAGCAGACATTCCTTGAGTGAGAGGAGGCCCTGCAGGGTGTAGCAGACATTCCTTGAGTGAGAGGAGGCCCTGCAGGGTGTAGCAGACATTGCTTTAATGACAGGAGGCACTGCCGGGTGTAGCAGATATCCCTTGAGTGAGAGGAGGCCCTGCAGGGTGTAGCAGACATTCCTTGAGTGAAAGGAGGCCCTGCAGGGTGTAGCAGACATTCCTTGAGTGAGAGGAGGCCCTGCAGGGTGTAGCAGACATTCCTTGAGTGAGAGGAGGCCCTGCAGGGTGTAGCAGACATTCCTTGAGTGAGAGGAGGCCCTGCAGGGTGTAGCAGACATTCCTTGAGTGAGAGGAGGCCCTGCAGGGTGTAGCAGACATTGCTTTAATGACAGGAGGCACTGCCGGGTGTAGCAGATATCCCTTGAGTGAGAGGAGGCCCTGCAGGGTGTAGCAGACATTCCTTGAGTGAGAGGAGGCCCTGCAGGGTGTAGCAGACATTCCTTGAGTGAGAGGAGGCCCTGCAGGGTGTAGCAGACATTCCTTGAGTGAGAGGAGGCCCTGCAGGGTGTAGCAGACATTCCTTGAGTGAGAGGAGGCCCTGCAGGGTGTAGCAGACATTCCTTGAGTGAGAGGAGGCCCTGCAGGGTGTAGCAGACATTCCTTGAGTGAGAGGAGGCCCTGCAGGGTGTAGCAGACATTGCTTTAATGACAGGAGGCACTGCCGGGTGTAGCAGATATCCCTTGAGTGAGAGGAGGCCCTGCAGGGTGTAGCAGACATTCCTTGAGTGAGAGGAGGCCCTGCAGGGTGTAGCAGACATTCCTTGAGTGAGAGGAGGCCCTGCAGGGTGTAGCAGACATTCCTTGAGTGAGAGGAGGCCCTGCAGGGTGTAGCAGACATTGCTTTAATGACAGGAGGCACTGCCGGGTGTAGCAGACATTCCTTGAGTGAGAGGAGGCCCTGCAGGGTGTAGCAGACATTCCTTGAGTGAGAGGAGGCCCTGCAGGGTGTAGCAGACATTGCTTTAGTGACAGGAGGCACTGCAGGGTGTAGCAGTCATTCCTTGAGTGAGAGAGGAGGCTGTGCACTGTGTAACAGACATTCCTTGACTGACAGGAGACCCTGCAGGGTGTTACAGACATTCCTTGAGTCAGAGGAGGCCCTGCAGGGTGTAGCAGACATTCCTTGAGTGAGAGGAGGCCGTGTACTGTACAACAGACATTCCTTGACTGACAGGAGACCCTGCAGGGTGTTACCCACGCAGTGGGTGGCCCACACAGGTGTTTAACACTCATTCCTTACTGAATTAGACCACCGACTTGCAGTAGGACCATTACAGGCATATGAATATAACAACACTATCTAATGAGTACTCACGTCACCGTAGAGCAGTTTGAGCAGCGTCGACTTGCCGGCTCCGTTGGGCCCCACCAACGCCAGCCGGGTGTCGAGGTCGATACCGAACTCCAAGTTCTTGTAGATCCACGGACTCGTGTCGTTGTACCTGAATGATACATTCTGCAACAAATTTTAGCTTGGTTAACAGTTTCGTGGACTGGTGGAGACAAATCATCTGCTCCAGGTGTAACCTACATACTCGGACATGGGGGAGCAGTAATTACTAAAAACAACTTAAAGTAAGCTGTACTCAAAGCATCCCACTCTATCAAATAGAAATAAAAGTTATTTATAGGTTTGAAATTAGATTAATAAATATTTAAGAAAAGTTCTATTTGCTGTCACCAAGTGCGTTTGAATAACTGGAATCGGTATTTAGGTGATGATTTTAAACATCTTTGATGATGATCATGAGCATCATTCAGAAACTGGTTTTTAGTCTCATCAAGATGTGCCAACTTTAGGAAATTAACAGGAATATCAAGGTATATAACATTGATTATAATTAACTGCTTTGTATTCGCGGACAATCTACTAACATATTAATAGCAAAACGTCGCTTTGTACTAACCTGCACCATAATAACAGGCGGGGGCACCTTCCCGCACGAGGGGAAGTAGAAGTTGAGGATCTTGTCATCAATGACCTTCTCGGTGAGGCCCTGGGCCACCATCTTGGCGAGGGTCTTCTCCTTGGACTGCGCCTGTCGCGCCAGTTTCGCGGAACCGTGACCGAAGCGGGCGATGTAGTTCTGTGGATGACGGGTAAGTTAGTATTGCCAGTGTTGGTAGGTTTGAGGACTAAGACTTTATATTAATAATCCAAAGAAACACGAGTGCTCCGTGGGAGTCTGTTGCCCCGTTTCTTTTGTACAGCCAGAACACATGGCACACACAGGAAGCGATGAGGAGTGGACGATTTTTTGTTGTCTTTTCATATGATCGATCTTAAAAAGTGCTAGTAAATGGCCGAACCACTTTAAAATTAGCTATTCATATCTGATAGGATTTGAAATAGGTACCTAAAGCAAAAGAAAATGCACTTTGGTTGTATCACCATACCAATGTACGTGTCAACATACCACTTTGTAATTTCCAGATTAGCTGAAGAACTAAGTCTTTGCTCTTAAAATAAAAACATGATTAATAAATCAGTTACTCCTGTTGAGAGTTATGCTCCCTAATACAGAAAGACTACTCGATTAAGTTGAAACATATAAGCCATACCTTCATATGAGCGATCTGGTCCTGCTCCCAGTTGTACTGCTTCATCTGGTTCTCGAGCAGCTCCATGCGGGTGCGCACGAACGCCTCGTAGTTACCCGTGTAGTACTTGAGGCGGCGCTTGCTCATGTGGATGATGTTCGTGCACACGCCGTTCAGGAAGTCCTGCGAGTGCGAGATCAGCACCAGGATGCGTTTGTAGCTGCGGGACGAGAGAGTACGTTAGTATTACGTACCTGATATTAAAAACATAAGATTAGTATAACATAAGTTACTTGGAATGGAATGAAACATAGTCATGTGTTTATTTATGTACATAGGTACGGTTTCGTGCATCAGATAGATTATTAATTGCTGAGCAAATTTTGGAGAATGAAGTGTCAAAAGGGTGGTTTCTATTTTCCGAACTAAGTTAGTTACTAAAATTTTCTTTTCCGCTATATTCCTCATCTTAAACTTTAACGCCCTTGACTCAGCATCTCCCTGCCCTGATCCTATTTGTTTGGGGCCGGCGCAATGCGTATTCGGCTTCCATCTTTACTACTCGTCATCTCAGCTAGATATGAGAAAGAAAGGAGCGAATCCTTTCTTTCTCATATCCATCTTTCACACAATCCATCCACCTGTTTTCCGGAAATCCCCTGCATGTTTAGTCATTCAGTCATTTCGTATCTGATATATTGGGGTGTATTGCGATATATTAGCGTATATTCAATACGTTATCTGATATATTGGCTGTGCGATGTGATATTTGGTACGGGAAAGAGTTTCAATGGAGTTTGGCATGGCTGGTTGTTTTTATGTAGGTATGCACCAAAAGCACCTAAATTTTTATGCCGGTGTTGGTGAATGAAGTATAAGAACCATTTTACTGGCCAATTTTAATAATGACTAATCCCTAATTGTTTGTTATGCAATTTCCTTTCTAGAAGTAGGTAAAATATGACAAAGTATTGTGTTATTGTAACTGTAAAAAAAATTGTACCCTAAGTATATTATAACTCGCATATTGAAAAAAAATTAATACATAGTTAATAAAACGACAATGTACTAAGATATTTGTAATTTCTGTCTCCAACGGATGTAGTAATTATATAAAGAATGGTAAAAGGTTTATGTGATCTAGATATAGATAAGTCATTTTCAATAAAATGAAAAGACCTTAGAATATAATATTAAAGTTAGAAACCACTCCCACACCAAATGTTTTCTAAACAAACAACGTGTGTGGGTTGTATCTGTCACTTGAAAATGAATAGCCGTGAATAAATAGTCAATACGCCCACTTAACTGATCCTCCCACACAATCCTACACAATTAGCCCTAACCTTAGTCCTGGACACAGGATTGGCTGTGTGATCAATCTTTAAGGACATATTATCAGTTTTCCATTATAGATTCTAATTTCCTGCCAGTATATGAGAGCAGAATAAGCCGGTCATACAATTTGGGAAAAAATGACTATGCTTTTAGTTTAGGTGCGAGTATTTTATGCTATTGTATGGAAAAAATACCACGCACATTCTCACTAAAATACTTCTCTTGTTTTTCGGCTTGAGATACCAATCAATAACCTTTTTTTTTATTCAGTACTAGCTGTCCCAACAGACATTGTCATGTCTTAGCAGACTGAATTCTGTTTCTATTAGAATTCTGTGAATTCTTCGCGTGATGTCGTGACCAAGGGAAATAGCCATTCATTTTTATACTCGTATATACAGATGTAAGTAAAACAAACTCACTGTTTAAGTTCCTCCTCGAGCCAGACGCAGGCGTCTAAATCCAAATGGTTGGTGGGCTCGTCGAGCAGCAGCAGATGCGGCTTCACGTACAGCGCACGAGCCAGCGCGATACGCATACGCCAACCTGGAATACATACCATGACATTATGATGCTAGCGATACTTTTTGTTACGATTCTTCTGACATACGGGAGTACCTACTTATGAGTGTTGCTGCAGTGTCACTTGTGGAACTCTTATATTTGTTTGTGTGTGATGGGATTTATACGCGACTATGGGTGACTACGGGCTGAAGAAGAAGAAGATGGGATTTAACCATAAAAATGTCTAAATCGCCTTTCAGACTTCAAGTCTTGCGCTGCTGTAGTTTGTTGTTATTTTGCTCTATATTTGATTTTAGAACAGATTTTAGTCGCCATTGCGTCCGACGAGGGCCTTTGTTACAAAGTAGCATTGAAAAAAAATTTGATCAACGGGTGGCGGGACGCTGGCCCAACGATGATGGCCACCTTAGCGTCGCGTTACCGCGGCGGCAGGGGTCCACTCATGACAAACTTAACCTCAAAGATGTGTTTTATGAATAGTGTTAGTGACTTACCTCCCGAGAAGTCCTTGGTGGCCTTCTGCTGCATTTCGCGGGTGAATCCCAGACCGTGCAGGATGTTGGCGGCGCGCGCTTCCGCCGTGTCCGCGCTCAGGTCCTCCAGACGGTCGTACACGTCCATCAGCTGTTCCTGAGCGTCTGGACGTCAAAATAAACGTTAATATTTAATATTTCAATCAATATTTACTATTATATTTGCTAAGTAGCACAAGTAACCTGCCACTATTTACTTGTACGCATGTACAGGGGCCGTATCATCAGCGTTAAAGCAGGACTATCGCGGTTGAGTAAGCGGACCGCGCTATGCGCAGTGTAGTGGGCCATGTCGCTTCCACAAACGCAACAGTACTCATTGAGGAGAACTTGGTAAGGCCCCGTGGGGTACCAACGTATGTCTATGTTTTGTACCCATGATGTGCTCATTCTGAGTTGTAGCTGGGGTACCAAATAGGTAATGTACTATTATGTGATGTTCTTATATATTATACCCAGCTGTGTAACATTACCATCATCCTCGCACTGCGCGAGCTCCTCAGCCAGCTTCTCGAGCTGGATGCGCTCCTCGTCGACCTCCATGACGCACTCGAGCGCCGTCTTGTCGGAGGCCGGCATCTCGCGCGTCAGGTGGAAGATGTCGATGTGCGCCGGGATCGTAACCTCGCGACGACCCAGCACCGCGAGCAGTGACGACTTGCCTGGAAAACGAATTATACATTTATACTGTGAATTGGTGCATTCAGTTATTTGGTATATTGTTACGTCAATATGTGCTGCATTGGATAGATGACCAAGTTTTGTAGGGCAATGATGGACAGAGTTAGGTGAAGGAAAGTTTTGAGAAGCTGTTTTGTCTGAATGAAAAATTTGAAAATATTGGTAAACATGAATGAGGGAAACGCAGAGCGGAATAAATGTTTCTGTAAAAGTATACCTATATAAAAGATTCGCACATGTCTCAAAGATGATTACGGGTATATAAACACTCCACAACTGTATATGTACACGACATTCTACAACGATAAAAAATAATTCCAGATCGCAAAAGCTAATAAAAATAAAACGATATCCAAATTCTAGAATAGACGAGTGGTAAAGAAAGAAAAGTCAATCAAGATCATTTTACCAATTAAGAACTTACGAATACACTCTTTCTTAAAATACCCATATTTTTGTAGAGCGAGTATAAAACTACAGTAAAGTAAAGACCCACATAGCTTCGCCGTCTTGTATATCGGTCAGAAGGCTAAGAGTTTAGGTGAGCAGTTTGCAGCGTCGTGAAGTGGCGCTCTCTAGGGTCGCAACCCGAATGTGTAGCCGCCTTGTGTATAGGCCATTATGCCCGTATTCGCACAGCAAGTACAAGACTTATGTTTTCTAAACAAGGCTGAATACTCAACTACACTTTTTGAAACGATATTACTTCTCATGTTTTCACTAAGTTTTGGTGGACCATAACATGCTAAATATTTAAAATGATACACTGGTTCATCTTAGAAATCATCATTGTCACCCACAGCCCTTGTCATCCCACAGCTGGGTACTGGGTATTTGTGTACCGAATATAAAAGGTAAACAGAATCAAGGAAACAAATAAATTCTAATGTTATTCATTACCTAAAACGTATCCATATTCGCGCAGCAAAAACTAGATAAAATACGTTGCAAGTGGCATATAAATGTCCATTGCTTATAAATAAGTGCAAAGCATCAACATTGTTTTGATTCGCAAAGCCGCAACAGCTCGGCGCAAATTCGCAACGCAATACAATCTCTTAAATGTATAAGAACATAATAATATGAAATTTTAGAGACTTCAAGGCGTAGTTTGTTTCCCATTCGCATAATAATTTTATACCTAAGTTTAGAGCGTTTTAAAAGCTACTTGATGATGATTAAATTCCAGGAATAACACTGTCAGAACACGTTAAAATATTCTTTACAATATAGGAGTCCGAAATATGTCAAGTTAAAAAGTGGCAAAGTTTTTGCATGCTCCCGTAATGTCTTATTCATGACTCGACAAAAACGGTCCATTCATACTAGCGACGGAAAAAAGGGTTAGGAAGGAAGAAAATTCCCTACAGAGGGAAAATACGGGTATCCAAGACTGAAACAAAGTTCAAAACCACTAAATAATACGTTAGACTAGTGAATAGATAAAACCTTTGAGAATAATAAATAAGAATCAATAACACTCGAAAATTCAATAAATTATTGCAATGAGGGTGCAGTGGTTCGATACGCCCTTGCAACTCAGACATAATTGCCGTTAATTATATATTTCATGGATAGACCGAGTTGATTGATTGATACTTTTCAGCCAATTTGACCTGCTTTAAACTACTTATGAAAGCAGGTTGGCTTGTTCCTACAGTTTACTTTAAAGGTTTGAAGAAGAAATATAAAACAGTATATTGTGTACACATTTGCATGTCGTGTACCTTTGTTTTATATAAAGCTTATGTATGACATAGGGTCGCACTCTTAACAATTCACTGCAGTGTAAACATTACTCATGAAGGCATGCTAGTTTACCATTCGTTTCGTATAGACTAAGATGTGCAATTATGTAATTGGATACGTTTCTGGATGATAAGTATTAAAAGTGGCTAAGCTTACAGGTTTGAACTTGAAAAATGTTATAACGAAACTAAATTCAGCACCGTCTAACTCGTTAGAGCATGCGGTCTATCAGATAAATTAAATTAATTATCAGGAGAAATGCTGCTATAAATACGAAGCTAAATTAAAACAAATAAACTAAACTTAGGACGTAATAAAACATAAAATCCTTAGAGAATCAGTTCTAAATAACAAGGTATTTTCGAATAAGAAATAAACATCTCCGTATCTTTAGATAATTATCATTGCGAAGGATCCTTTCTTATTTTTAGATATTCAAAAATAGATTCCGTCGTATCCTTAGGAAATCCGTTCCAAGGAACGATATATTTCGAAATATTTAAAAATAGATATCATCGTAATGAAATTATTTTCATACTGCGAAGCCTTCGTCCTATTTCCAACAACCTCGATAACATTATTACGTCGTCCGGCTTGTTACAAACTTAGTTATAATTAATTAGCACGCTGTACCGGCTTCAGTAATTACCAAGAAGTTGTATAAATATTATAGAGTTACCTAAAGTGAAAAGCAAAAAATGGGGAGAAATTACCTACAACCACGTGACTCTCTGGAACCCAAAGAATAATGAACACCCGAAAGTGGTCTGCAGTGGCCTGTCTAGAAAGAACGCAATCGACTGCGATACCAGTAAGGCCGCTGTATACAACCTAGTACAATCAAAATTACTGATTCTTTTGATATCAAATGCGAGTGCTCTCAATCATACCATCAAGACCATGCTCCACTTGTTGAATCTCCCAGACTGTACGTAGCATTTCAGACGACTTAAAGCACGCTTATATTGAAACATAGTATGCCCAAGAAATATAATATACCTATCTACCATTAACACGAAAGAAAGACATGTACGAAGTCTGGCGAATAGAGAAAGAATCCAATTTATAATACAAAGGGTCGGTGCGTATTGTTTTAGGAACGAAAATAAAAGTTCGTCAGACGGATCGATTTCAGACCACAGTCCCTTGATATTCCAGGCTGTAGTCGGAGGCGAAGGTAGAACGTTGTACTAGAGATAACAATATTAACATTCGCCGCACCTACTTTAGCATTTATATACTCTGAGTGTAGACTGTTTCATCCATTTTGTTATTCCAATTCTGAGGTAACGTATGATAAATGGAAGATGAACAGTACATAAATAAGTTTATCGATATCCCAAAATATCGGCCGTCGGAAAACATTAAAACTAAATGTATTGAACCTTCCCACATATTTAATCGGACGCATCTTCCCCTTTTCGCACAACGTGCCTATTTGTACGTCTATCAATCACTATGGCAACCGTTCCCTGTTGCACGCATGGCGAGTCATAATAATAAACCTAAGCGTGCATAAGCAAATTGTTGGCTATTATGTACATATTGTACATGTAGCCTGTTACGTCAATACATGTTGGAGAATGTTCGATAATTCAGTGATCAGAGATGTAGATTTAGGATTTATTTGGAGAATAAACTCAATTAATAACTTCACTAAATTTAAATTGACATTTATAACTTGATGCAAAGTAGTAGCGATGTTTTAAAAGTGGCTGTTCTGTCTAGCCGTCAATTAGGATTGAATATAAAATCTAGCGGTCGATAAACTTTAACGATAAAACAGCTGTCCAGTTAATTTTAAGGTTAAAATTAATGTGGCGTACTTAAGACTTTATGGGTCACGTTGCTACCTCATACAAATTTTAAACCCGAAACAAAAGACCATTCATCGCACGTTTTCAAAACTTTTATATAAGAGCAGCAATTTCATTCCCGAGCCCTGAAAAGCCGTAGAAAATAAAAGCAAAAGCATTGTATATTTAAAGACGTCTTTCAGCTTTTACATAATCATAAATGTAGCAAGAATGTTAGTTGATGACGAACGTGCGCGTTGCTAATCTTCACCAAGAGCCCTTTTTGTATTCATTTATTGGATTCCAACGCAGCTCGGCGTTAAGTTTTTTGAGTTTAATTTCCCATCGGAAACAATAAGTTAGTAGAGTCAGCGGTACTCAGTAGTCGCGTAGCAACTGATAGGTGTTTCCACGCGTACGTGGTACTTGTACTTATGTGTGTAGCAAATACGGCAGTGCCAAGGTCGGTCGCAGTGTTGTATGAAATTTTCCATTCATTATTATATCTCGAATCAATGCGTGTTTACGTGCATTTGTTGACTAACTACACTTACTAGACTGTTGGTTAGAATTTAGATCGGTTTAGTAGCTACAGTAAGAAATACGGTTTTCTTTGAATCAATTACGATTCGCTCTCGCTTGCATTCGTGCACGTAGAAACAATGAGTAGCGACTAGCAACAATCCATTCATCTCGTAACGCGAGGAATCGGTGACTGTAGTAATGAACGTTCTTATAGCGCGGCATTATTCCGAGTTAGTTTTATTCAACCCTAGAAATACCGCTATCTATTTTAAGACGAAAATAAATCCAACATAAGTAGCTTTTCGACTTTCTAAAGAGAACTCATCTCAGAATTTCTATTGACTTGATGAAACTCGGCGGTGCTACGTAATAATTTTCTAGACGCGAAATGTAATGCGCTCAGATTTAAGTTCTATTTTAATGTACTGCACTAGTATGCAAGGCATGGCAAAGATGGAAATTATTGTAGCAAAAATGAGTTTCGAATAAATATCGAAATATTCGTCACTGTAGAGTGAATTCTAGATTTCAATACTGTAAGCAATTATTAAGAAAGATTACAATATTGCACATTACAAATCAAAATTGTGCAAGGACTGATGTAAAATTCAATCCATCAACATTTTCCCTTTAGTGTTTCAAGGAAGCTATGTTATCAATGTACAGACGATGGCATTAATTGTGTGTGAAATAAAGATTTACTTTAAGACTTCAATTGTTTTCATATTGCCATATGGGTCGACTCTTTCTGATGGAAACGTCTTTATGCTAGTACTTCGAATTACGAAAAACGTCTTTACGTCTTTTGATATAAAACCGCTGTAAATATTAAAGTGTAACCGATGTGCAGTCGACCAGAAACGGAATCATAACTCGGTATAAGTCGTGATTGTAAATGACGAACTAATTGCGTAATATTTTACTCTCGCGTCATTTTCTGACAATAAAGCTGGTGACTCAACGATCAAGATATTAATGTTTTGATGTGACGTTCAGTCATTTGGACGACTGTCGACATCTTGTACAGTGTACATCGCCTTTATTGCTTATAACTAAGTTGATGAGTTTGATCTTGTTTGTTTGTATGCGCATCACCGCTGCAGATACTAATCACAAATGTCAAAGTTTTTGACATTTAATTCTGAGAAAGTCAATAGTATATTTAATAAGAGGCTACATCCCTCGGGAGAAAAGCACTAAAGAGATAAAAATAGCTCAAAGAGTAAACAAAGGAAAAGTGCGGAGGTTCGATCCCATTTATAAATATCAGTTTTATTACACGCTACACGACGGTGGGTGGGTGAAGCCGTGGGCGAAGCTAGTTCCTGTGTAAAACACTCATATTTCCGAGAATGTACTCATAGTTTCATTCAAGGAAAGTCTAGTACGTTACTCAAAAGTTTGCGTCGTCTCTCGTATCGTTAGCAAGAAATATCGTTGTTTCGTTGAAATTGTTTCACTACGCGATTTTAACCACGAGTTTCTAGTACCTTAAAAGTATTATACGTATGAAAGAATAAAAAATGCCTTATGCACGGAATACGTTGTAATGCCTGAAAGTTAACTCTTTAAATTGCATATTCAGCTTTATTCAGAAATATTTTAACTTATCAATAGGATCTAAATTCGTGATAAGATTACAAGACAGACATCTTCATTAGACTCGACGACCCAGGTTCAAATCGAACTGAACTATGGAACTTGGAAGTTTAAAGGTACGAGTTGTAATAAGCCAGGAAACTTGTCGTCCTAACCACTTTAGACAAAACTGCGCAAAAATCGTTAAAACTCTGCAGTGTGACCTATTTAGCTGCTTAATCCCGTATAAAAATGTGACCTAGATACTCTTCGCATGTACAAACAATAGCGTAATTTAAAGAAAAACGCAAGCAGTTTATGAAATAACTGAAAGCATTAGCTCCATACAATATTTTAAATAACCTGTAAAATACACTAAATCAATATCAGACGTCAGAGTTGAAATGGCAATAAGTCAAGTCACCCTAAAACACAATGCTCAAAGAACAATAAGAGACAAAAAATCTTACAAGTCCAAATAATTCTCTTCCATCCTTATCAGTGGAATATTTCCTTAAAATTTTCCATGAAATATGATGGCGAATATTTTCATGAAATATTCCATTAATATGTATACCAAATTACGTCATACATTGTCGTACATACATAAATTGTCTCCAACCTTGCCAGTTACCCCATTTCAATAAAATAATATCAGTTCAAATCCGGTGAAAAAGCCATCAAAGTGGCGAGCTGAATTAAAAGTCGTTGAAAATTGAAGTACATACCACATCCGTTCAGGCCAACCAAGCCGTATCTTCGTCCGCAGTTGAGCTCGAGTAGCGTGTCCTGCAGCAGCTCGCTCCCGTAGAATGTGATGGAGAAGTTCGCGATCTTGATGTCCCTGGAGCGCGGGTGCACGGCCAGGGAACCGGTGCACGATCTGGCCTCGGAGTTCATCTTGGCTTCCTCCTCGAGCTTCAGACATAGTGCCTCTGTACCAAACAACACCCATGATTAGTTTAATACCAATTAGCAGTTTTTGGGGTGTTGGCTAGTTCTTTAAAACATATTTGGGACTTTTTCAAGTGTACAACTTTTTAGGCCATCTGAAATCTGTTAAGCTAATTTCACGATACCTTGAACAAATCTTTGCAGTTTACTTTAATGTCCTCAATTATTTTTATACCCTCATGGCGCTTTCCATCCTTTATATCTTTGCGTATAAGACGCCGACACCTCATCATGATTCAAGTACCTAATATGTGGAAAATATATTCACTAATCGGTTCAGACTCGGTTGAGTTCTGAAGGACAGATGGCTTCTATTTACGTAACATAATGTAAAGTACTCTAAGTAATAAATGTTATAACCATCTTGAACGCTTTTAAGGTAAATTAATTATCGTTGCTAGGCTAGCTGAATAATTGAACTACGTAACTTGAAGTGCCTAGAGCTCCTGCAGTTTCTCCTGACGTAATTAATAAACATATTAGAAGTTTCATAACTTACTCCGGCTTATTAAATACTAGCTATACTTAGCAGGCTGTATTGTGAGCTCTGAAAGCAGGACTTGCCGTTGTGGAAGCGAGACGACGGACTACACGACGCGACGCGACATTTCGCATCCACAACGGCAAATTCTGCTTTCAGAGTTCATGGTAAGCGCCTAGCCCTTTTTTTCTTTGATAATTTTATAAAGTTTCAATGAAGAATAAACAGTAACCTAATCGTCCATCAGTTTAGATGTCTAATTATATTTTTATTTCTTATTTCATATCCTTTGATCGACACATCTGTCACCGGTATCTGGTAAACATGGTACATAATATTGTTTTTGCTGGTTCGACAGCCATTGTGATGTCAAGAAAGGTTTTAAAACTCGTCCGTATGTTCAATAGCTCAGTTGTGCAAAAGAATTTAAATATGGTTATAAGACCGAATGGCAATAGCTTTTGTTTTTACATAACCAATAATGACAATAGCAGTAGTCACGTACAGTCCATCGTTTAGTATGCCATTATACAATTTGTTCATATCATTGCAAATGCATTGTCCTGTCTCTTGCAATTTGAAGCTATTATTCAGTAAATATAGGATGTCGCCCACTTCTAAATTATGGATATAATGTAGGTCATTAAAGGTTTTAATATCTCTTTATTGAGCATTGCAGTAGATTGATGCATCAAGGTATTTTTACCAATTTACTAGGTAAGACTAGAGTGCCTACTTATTAAGACGCTTAATAGGGTTGCAGTGTTCTATTGCATGGCGCCTATGGCCTTCTGCCTCGATCATAAGACTGCTATCACATTGGCGATTTGCAAACGAGTTCAAAATACCTAAGTCGAGTGCGCAATGAGCTCGCCGCGAATTCGCAATGAGAACGCGCTGAACATTTTACAAGCTGTTGCATCTGTTAATAAATGATTTAAGATATGAAGGCAAACTTCTAAGTTTTTCAGTATCTCCTGAAGAAAGGATCGATATTACAATAGTGTAAATTTAGAAAAAAATAAGAATGATGTGGGGCGGGCGGTAGTTGACCGCGAGCTTACAAAATGGCGTCGCTGGTGCTGTTCGCGGCGAGCTAGCTGCGCACTCGCCTCGCTCGCAAATCGCCAGTGTGATAACAGCCTAATGCCCAGTATTATGTACTTGCTCCCGCATTTTTATTTGTATAGTTCCCGTTCTAATGAATATGCCAGGATTGAATGCATCCTGTATATATCTTCTGTACTTATGTGTAGGAGATCAACAATAAATTCATTCATCCTTGCATGTACATTATTTAGTACACGAATATAAAGCAAAAACTAAATAATTACTTAAGTAAAATGTTATGAGAAACTGTATGGAAGTATACCAGAAAAACTAAAAATTTTTTGTTCTTGCATTATTTATTAAAAAATCAGTTTGTTATTTATAACTGCTGACTCAAGTATTAGTAGGTAATTACAGACTGAAAGTTTTGTGATTAATAAGTAAATAATTTATTACTTCCTTGTGTACTAATCATGAACAATCAAAGATAACATGTTGAAATTGATAGTAATTATGAATTTACTGACAGTGCTAATGACCATGTAAAAGATAATGTACCAAGTATGAATGAAAGTCTGGTCTAAATAATCTATCAATGTACCAGAGGTAAGTCTTGCAGACATAACAACAAAAACTTTGTGAAAGCATGACAAATCAGCGTGCATTTTCTTTTTTTTTTTTATTGGTCCACTTTATATAACTGTCAGTAGCCAAAATTGAGGACAAGAAAACTAATTTATGACACTAAGAATGGTAATTACTAATTAGGAATTAAGTAAATAATATTTTAATCAAGATGAGATTAGTGAGGACTAAATGTGCTAATTTTTCAATGTTTATATATTTATTTCTATTTCATGAAATTGACATTATACTTCATGAAGGATATAACCTTTAAATATTCAGCTCTATGTTTTACCAGTTTCATTGTATAGGCAAACTGTTATTACTTTTATAAACTAGGTTTTATCAGATAATATGTCTTTTAGAAAAGTTTCAACATAGTACATAAAAAGTTTAGTAGTTTTGAAGTTTAATTATAGGAGGTACATATTAATGAGAAGTATTGATTAACTTATTTGGCATACTATGTAATTTTTCCTTTGTTAAATAAGTATCAAACTGACTTTAAACCTATGTGAAATGTACTTGGAGTAGTTTGATTACAATAACCCAGACACAGCTCCAACAGGAAATAATACTAATTAAATAAACATTTCCAACTCATTGTAGGTGCAAACAAAAGCACAGTAAATGAGTCCACACCATGTGCTTGATCGCGAAACGTATAATTTTATCGTTAAACGTACAACCGGATATAAACAGATGGCCTCAGAAGTTTTAGAAACAAAGTCAAGTTTTTTTAATGTTAGTAATGCACTGAGAAATGAACGTGCAGTCATGCACAAAAGTAGCGCCGGAAGAGATCCAACGATCAAATTACACGGTGGTATTTACCTTCTGCGGTAAGCTCACGGGGCTCCTTCGAGTCGCCGTTAGTCGACGAGCCGTTCTCGTCATTGGTCACTCTGGCCACAGGCTTCTTGTTCCTGCTGCCCGCCTGCTCCTTCTTCTTCTGCTGAGCCCGTTTCTTCGCGTCAGACGGCATTTTGGTTACCTGATCAACGCCAAATTAATTACACGAACACAAAAAAAGTAGCACCTATCTGGTTATAATGTGTAACTATTATAAAGACGGCGCCAGAATATTCACGTATCAAAGGAAATTAGTTATGAAACAATCACTTTATGGTATTCACGTGTTTACAGAGGTTTAATATTAATATTACCTAAATTACTTTTATGGGACGATAAGCAAGTCGTCAGCGTCTACACGTGCTGAATTAGAAAGAAAGACATTTGAAAACTCACAGATGTACAAATGACAACCAGAGACTATAACTCTATGGCTCTGTGGTTTTTTAGTGTTGCCATTACGCTCAGCAAAATTACTCCCGATCTATCTACTGCATAAATATAAGGACTGCTTTAATAAAATTAAATTGCTTAACTATTTATATCAAACAAGATACGATATCACATTGAAGGATTTTTTTTTTGTTAGATTTTTATAAAGTCATAAATATATTGCGAATTCGAGACCTAAACGGCAATTTGTATGTTTACTAAGGTAGAAAGATACTGTACCTTCTTCTCCTACTTACATCAAGTTCCTTATTATAGCTGAGAGTTATGATCCCCTTCCTTTGTAAATAGTAATGTTTTCTAAACTATTTATATGTAACCCTCGCTTTTATATAGTAGTCCTTTTGACATCTTGTTTGGTGTATTTTTTTGATAATGTTACCTTGTTAATATTTATGCTCGCATGCTACCATATCCTGTTCCGCATAGAATTTACCATTGAACTGATTACAGTAACAGATTAGCAACATTGCATTAATAGACAAGTAGAAAGAGGTCGCATATGACAGTTCAAGTGACCGCGAATTTCAACATGGAATAGGTAGGTAGAGAAATGAAACAAGATTTAATTTTATTAGTTTATTCAGGTAAATATCAATCAACAGCCAATAATATTTTATTGAAATATTTCAACAAAATAATATTCTTTTACACAGTAGTTTACATATAGAATGATTAAAATACTTTGAGAATAAGGCGTACTTTAAGACAAAATATTGCATTCGTACTTTGAGTAATCACTATTAGTTATATAATAATCTGTATTTAGTAAATCTTCTCACATATTGTTTACGCATGACTGCTATCTTATGTTCAGGTAATTTTTACTTAAGTTTGATTTCAGTAATTTCGGACACTGATTAGTGGTTCTATAATAACATGTATTAGGGTACCTAGAGATGGTATTAAGTTCTGGTGTAATCTGTTTCGATAGCAGTCATGCTAATATTATACCTACTATAAACTTTTAAATGGACTCACGATTACATATAGTAAAAATATTTTGCTATGTAAATGCTTTAAGGTACTCGATTCTCTCGTTGCGAGGCGTCGCTTTCAACGCATCCTCTGGGTACAGTCGGCTCTGCTAACGGCCGTACTTCTAGGAATAGCGGATATTGTTAAACTCCTATTAAGTACGAGATGTCGATCAGTTAGTGCCACAGCAATATGCCTAATTCGATTGCGCTAGCAAGCCTTTGTATAGACAGGATTACATTAAAATACGCGTTTAATCGCCTAAGCTTACTTGTAGACTTAAATTCCAATACGAAAACGGTAATCTAGCAATACTACATTGAAGCCCAATAAGAAATTTGTTTACCTAACTACATGGCATTTAGAAGGTGCCATATTACACTAAATTACACAAGTTATTGGGATTTAATGCACGCTACACAGTACACATGTTATAATATTGCACACATGACTAATCATTTGACTAATAACAATAAAACAATTGTGTAGTTTAGTCTGGATAAATATGAAGCGTAATATGCTTTAACGAGTTAAATATATTTCACTAGTAGGGCTAATTGATTACCTTAGTGTTGAGGCGAATAGAAGACTGAGTCATTCAATCTTCTATAACGTTTGTATATAAATATATATCATTAGAACCTATACATCTGCGTGTTCAGACAGCTCCGACCCTCGGACACTACTACTATATCATAACAGTTATATCACGTAATGTATAATAATGTGAAAAATCTCTACATTGGTGCCATATATTAATTATTGCTTTTCAATTAGTATATTTGTGAATGAGGTATAAATATCATAAGGCATAACGTGGATACTTTACTTGATCACTCATCAATAAACGTTTTCTTTTATCATATTGTATCTATGTGGAAATGGAAGATGCAAATATGGAATTTCAAGTATTGAACAACTGGTTTAAATTGGATTAACTTAATTCTTTAGAAGCCTTATACTAGATTCAAACAAGATGAAAAGGGTAACAGTAATAGCAGTAAGCCTGTTGTCATAGACTCTCAACCTTGTATAACAATCAAAGGAGATCCGTTTGACATAGGACGTTTAGAGTACACACATGCAGATAGATATAGATAACAGAGGTGTTTAGGCGCTGCGTAGACGACGGACAGTACCACGCTTGGGTGTTGGTTACTGCGATTACGTGGAGGCCGATTTGAAAGCGCCATATGCCCCTTTCAACAACACAGCAAGCAATATAATTCGCGGTCATTACCTCAAGGCGGTTAGTTGCCTGTCATCTCCTCAACGCCATAATGTTAACAAAATAACATGCAGGGGATTCGTTTTTCAAATTTTTAACGGTTAGTACAACAATGAGAGATAAAGTTAGTAATAATAAACTCACCCAATACTAACAAGTTATCCAAAGATGGTTTTCCCAACTACAGATTGAAAAGTGACTTTGTATGGTTCAATCAAAATTCTATCTTTAGTATTGAAAAATATTTAAGGATATTTTGTTAACATTGGGTGTACATTGGCCTGCACATAATAGGTCAAGATGTTTCAGGTTGTTTGTTAATTGAAAGACAAAATCGCTTTATAATATAGGCACAGAAGTTGCAGGTATGTTAGAAGTTAGAACCTATCACTGGGATTACTTACCTACTTCAGGCCTTTCAACCACACCTACCAAGCTGTTTGCCAGTTTATCGAGCATCATCAATGAATATTTAGTCGATAAATATTCAAGAAGATCTATACAGTGTAAATAATAGAAAGCTTCAAAACATATAAAATTGTTAATCTGGCAAACTTTATTGGTGTTTCGCGAAACGATACATAAAGGTGTGTAAATTATTACCCTGAGCTATTATGTACAAGCCCTTAGACCAATATACATGAAAATTGAACTATTAAAGTAAAATGTAGGCAAAGGGTGGCAGTAGTGTACCTAACATATTTGCCTAATATATAATAATTTGAAAATTTTACCTAACACGAAGAGAGGAAAAAATACTATTCCTTTAATTCTAATACCTAAAGGACAAACATTTAAAAAGGCAATAGACAATTTAAAAGCCTAACTATTTAAATAATTTGTTATAAATAGACTATAATAATATTTAGATTGGAATATACTATGAAAAAATTGAGATGTTATTATGAAGTTTTAATCATGTTCAAAATAAGGTTTTCCGGGAAGCATGTTTATGTATTTACCTAAATCTGTAATAAAATATTATGTAGGCATAACATTAAATAGATATAATAATTTAATAAACAATAATACAATCAAGAGATTAGTTTTAATATATAACACATTCTTTTTACAACGACAACAAATCGAGTAATCAGAGCCTTGATAACTTTCATGTACGTGCAAGACAAACAAAAAAATCCAATAAATTAGTGTTCAAAGATCATACAAAACAAAAAATATAACATGTTTCACTGTTAGAAATAGTTGCTTTCATCACAACTACGAACCATCTAAATTTTAAGACAAGTGCGACATTGTACACTGAATGTTTTAATTAATCGATTCCAAAACTTAAGCCGTAATGTGATTAAGACAAGTTTTGCGCTGAAGACTTGGGAAGCATTAGCGTGGAAACAACTGCGGGGTTCATCCTACAATATAACACGTTACTAGAGAGCGGTCGTGATACCATGACACATAACAGAATGAGAGCGGGAAGCTACTACTAGAGCCACGTAAACTAACTGGTAAATGTACTCTGCTGTTTCTACGAGTCCAGAAACTTTTCTACTTTCTTCTATTCGGTCTACATTATATGTCGGCGTAAAACCTTATTTTTGAGATTTTCCTAAGGTTATACCTTATATAATTTATTCCAAACTTTTCGCTTATACTAATCACAGCTCGTTCCTTACCTCGTGTATAGTATAGCTGCTCATAAAACTAAACATACTCCCGTACCCATTTGTATTCTAAACAGAACTCTCTCCATCGGTTACATATCTCGTATAGAACAGTAGCCAGTTTTCTTTTGAAGTAACGGCCCTCTCTGGCGCTAGATAGTGAATACGACGGCACAAGACGACGAGGTTGCTATCAATATGGACGGTCTAATTCAATAGAGCGCTTGGTAAATAATAAGAATAAAATAAAAATAAACAAAATAAATAAAAAAAATTACATACTTTATTGTAATCACAGTTGTGTGGCCGACGTTGCGCCGGCGTGTCATATTATTCTATTACCACCTCAATTTTCCAGCAAATGCAACCAGGGTTCGCTACACAATTACAAGCTTAATAGATTACAATAGTCGTTCGAAACAATTAAATAATTGGAATATGTCACGTACGTAAAATAAATAAGACTTAACATGCACAAGAGCTATGTACAACGAAATGCAATTTGCTAATATGCTTAAATTAGAATGTGATGCGAGTTTGAGCTCGAGCAGTCAGGCATGACGTCAGCAGCGGCTTGGCGACGGCGATCACGTCATGTTGACGCCGAGCGAGCGGCTGGCGTACTCGTACACCACGTACGAGATGGACACGGCGGGGATCACCTTGATGAAGTTGGGCGTGATGCCGCGGTACAGCCCGCGCAGGCCCTCGCGTTGCACGATCTCGCGGAACGCACCGCGCATCGTGCCCTCCGCGCCCTTCGCTGCTTTCTCTGGAACAATGCAAGTTGCTACATCAGTATCGTCATTACAATTTCTTCCAAGATTTCTTTAAAAGTATGGTAGGTAGATAATAACTGGCTAGCACAGCATTTCAAGGCACATTTTCTAGAATAGGAAATTATTTAAGGCTAGGCTACTAGCTTTTGTAACGACTAAGTAACCATAAAAATAAATAGGAAACAGACACTGACTTTAACCATAATCCGCATACTTTAATGAATAGATAAGTTAAGAGTAGTTGGTGTTATCATGTGATAAAATATATGAAAACGTTACAACATAACTAGTCTGCAGACAAGGAAATGCTAGACTAACGTTATCAGCTCAAGATAGTGTTATCAGGCAACCTAATAAACCCTTATTAGGTTCCTATGTGGTAAGGTTGACCGTAGTACAAAGGGCAACATTCAAGTTACGCGTCGTATTATGAAATGAAACTTTGATGTCATTGTCATATCATTGCTATAACATATGTTTGTACCCAGTTCTTATCTTTCTACAATCAATTTGATGAATAAAATATTTGTTATCAACTGAACTGAACTGAACCAAGTCGAGAACTCCCCATTAGCTAGCTTAGGCATAGCATTGACATGACACTGAATTATTTTTTGCTGTACAATTTATATTCACCAAGGACAATAAGTGGCCAGTACCATAGATGAGTACTTGCTCCATGTAAAATACGGTATGGAGCTAAATCCGGTAAGATTGGAATCCGACCCCAAAATATTTGGGAAAAGGCTAGGCAGATGATGACATAGATGTAGAGATTCAATAAATAGAAATACTTAAAACAAAAATTAATATAGAGGTGGCGCTTTAGATATAGAATGATAACGTAACGTCCAGGCTACCTGAGGTCGGCATTATCAGTTGCCAACCGAGTTGCTGATAAGAGCTCTGTACTACAAGGGTGAACTCTTAGGCAGTAAGGTGACCTTAATAAACTTTTGGAAAGTTTTTTTTGGTGGAGGTCTTTGCAGTTAGCCTGAGCGAAGGCTTTGACTGCTGCACCTGACTTTTGGCGAGGACCTTAAGGCCTCCAGCCAGAGCAATAGGAAAAATTAACTTCGTCATCAACGTCCCCTAAGGGCACCCCCTGCGGGGTTCGGACCTCGATTTAGTGCGTTGCTAACAATCTTAATGAGGCCGGTTTTGGACAGTACTGACTCTCATTATTTAGTTAATTTAAAGTATTTATTAGTTTTTTTTTCAATACTATGTGGTCTGTTTTGTTCAGTAAATTAGAGGCAATAATGTAAGTTGATCAATATGATGACATATGTTTGCGATATAAGCGTGTTATGACAAACGAATAAGTGGACTTTGTACCGTACTTATATGTTCACAGATAAACTAAAGGCTGAATCGGCTTACTATTTATGACTATCCATAATAATATCAAATGCGAAGGATATATGTATGCCTTTCTTTTTCTTCCGTTTTCTGATAACCGTACCCCCCATTTAGCATACAAGAGGTCAAATCATCTGATTCACCTCCATAACACAAATACAGGAATGCAGTAACTAATCATTATGGAATGTATGAAGTACAATCGATTATTTAATGAAAGAACTTACTTTATTGTATTATTTAACTAAATTATACACTTACTTTCACTGACATTCAATCCAAAATGAATGCAAAGTTTACAAATGAAGAAAGTAAACAATAATGAAATTTAAACAAAATATGCCAATGTTGTTCAATATTATTGTTATTGGGCTGTACACACCGGATTCAAGGTGTTGCTAACTTTATGGGAATAGGGTTTCCATACGGGTCAAAGTAGAAAACCACTTATATTATGTCGGGTCTTGGTGTTTTTATTTATTCATATTCACATTTTCTCTGATTTAACGCCACAAGTGCTTTAACTAAGTACTTTGGGATCAGAATAAGACTAATCGACTAACATATATAACATCTAAGAAAAAGAGAACCTCTATGAAAATGTCTTCCTTTTAATATATATAGTACTAAGTATGTTCAACATAATACGTTATATTATTTCGAACATCAGTTAGCATTTTGACAAAACAGCATTAACTTTAAACAACCGCCCAAGTTTCGTTTTTTTATCCACATTAATCGAAATGAATCGAATCCAAGCTTGCATCTTGATTGGTGTGATTCGATTCACTGTGTCCGAGTCAAGTATTAATTGAACGATACTTGATCCTGTCTGCGGTCTTAGTGGAATAAAGGGTACTTTAACCGTGTTTCCTTCAATGTAATTTTGCAAGAATTAACTAAATACTAAATACAAAATGTATTTAGCCTTAGAGTATCTGTCACTGCGGCTACACACGACTAGTGCAGTTTGGCGATATTTTAGGTCATTTTCTAATTATGACCATTATAGTCATACTGTCATGTAAACTATCGGAATTCTTACTGACCTCTAAATGATGTACCACCCAGAGGTCATATGTAAGTTTTAGACCATTACAGTTATACAGAGAGTGCAGTTACACCGGTATCATAATGAAGTATCAGGAGGTAGGTAGTACCTTGTGCCTGCAGCCTCGTCCGCACGAGCGCCAGCGGGTAGGAGCACACCTGGCCCAGCGTGCACGACGCGCTGCCGCACGCCAGCAACAGCAGGATGCCCGGCTGCCCGTTGTGCGCCTGATACTTGCTGATGTACTTCTTCTTCAGCGTCTCGTACACCGCCAGGTCGATGCCCGCGTACGGCACGATCCCCAGGATGTTTGGAATGTAACCCTTGTAGAAACATTTTAACCCCTCCCTTAAATATATCTTCCTAGCGGCGTCTATTATCCCGCTGTACTGACCAGTCTTTCTTAACGCTAATCTTGTCTTCAACACTTCTAACGGATAGATCACAGTTTGACTCATGGCGCCCGCCGTCGCACCGGCCACGAAGCGCTCGTGTATTTCTAGTGGATGGTTAGTTCTGTTATCCCCTTTGATTAATCTTTTAACTTGTTCATAGGCGGCGAATTTGAGTGCCGACTCCGGCGCTATTTTAATAACGTTTATGCCATTTCCTCGCCATAGGCCCGTAATGCCGCCTTCGCTTATCATTTTTGATAAACATTTTCCCATGTTTTCTCTGGTGGGGTTCACCTGGAAATGTATAACAACATGCATTAGTGATGGCAGTTTAACATCACATGTAAAAATAAATTGGCATTGCATGCAAAAGTACAGTTGAACTTATTGGTCAGGGATATAATGTTTGTCATGGATAGTTTTTGAAAATACCATTATGAAAGCTCTTATATTTGAAGTTGTGTATATTCCGATAGGAAACTCAGTCTATAAAGATCTATTTACGAAGAAGAAAATAAATATACGTGTACCCACCTGTAAGAAAACTTTCAGTCTATCTAGGGGTGCGGTGCAGGTCCGGCTGACTGCTCCAGCAATGCCTCCGGCTAGCAAGTGTCGCCACCATTTGCCCGTTTGCAACTCACTCTGTGTGAAGTCATCGGGCACGTTCATATCCTCGCCGATGTCAAGGTACTGAAAAAGAAACCGCATCACGTAAGAACATTGCCAAGATAACACAACCAGTAACATATTTTATCAGTCGATTTCTACAAAGGCTATTTATAATTCTGGTTATAATGAATGCTTGTTCAAGTCTACTTCGAATATACATTACGAAGAAAGAATCCTTTAGTGCCAGATGATTTACATTTCTAAAACGATATAATATTTAAATTTGAATACGTCAACTTAACTATACAATAGGGCAACGTTTCCACAGAAAACTATTTTTAGATTTACCTACTCGTAAAAATTAAAGGTCTTTATTGTGTACAGTAAATAAATAATTTAGTTAACGAGGCTTAACAGTCCTACATGAATACAACTATCTACAAGGCGTATGAATCAATCGTGCCCAGTCTAATTACTAACATATCCGCAGATGGCGTTTCACATGAGAACAGCGCGTTCATCATGTCAAATTACAATCTCTAATAAGTAAAGCTATCTATGGATAGGTTATTGAAATAGGCGATGATCCAATACAATGTCGTCAATCTGTGAGGATATTACACTGGTATAGGTTCCTCCTCCACTGGCGGCGGGGGCGGCTCCTCTTTTTTCAGATTCAACCATTGATTAATTTCGATCTTAAGTTGATCATCCTGTGATAACGATTTTGTTATTCGAAAAGAAGGGAAAAAGTAAAGAACAAAAAATCGAACTGTGACGTCAGAGACGTATTTATAAAAAAAAAAACTAATTTGAACAAATGAATTAAAATCAAATAATAAGGAAAATTATTTTAGTATACCTACAAAATCAAAATCATCATCATCAAAGTTAAGAGCCGTATTTCTGCTTGAACATCCGACTTTCGTCAATTTCTGCCTTTTTTGAAAGTCGGGTATAAGAACCTATATAAATATAAATAGAATTAATAATTAAAAAAGGTTTTTGACTACAGTCAGGTTCAATGATCTAATTATCTAAATACGCTGTCTAAGGACAAAGTTGTGATGGAGGGTAGTTCCCTCTTTCATGGCGAGGAAAGTATGAATACTGCTGCAAAATTAAAGAGACCAAGTCGTTGAGCGACGACTAGATTTTAAAACATATTTGATAGTTCTGAGTTATACCTGAGAGGTATTCACTTCCTAACAGTTAAGTTTAGTGACCACATATTTGCAACGGGATTGTATCTACAGTCAGCTTGGAACACTCAGAAAATTGAAACCAAAACTGATTATAAGGATCCAACTAACTCCTTCAATAGCTGTCTGAGTGCGAAGGGGCTTAGTTTTAAGGAAGTATAATTACCGCCGCATCTTTGAAGTGGCACAGAGTTCTAGGGTTCCAGTCCATAGTCATAGATATGAAGGTCACATAAATTTTCCAATACATCGCGTTACTCCTGAATGGGCCTGTATAAACGGAAGATTTCAACATAAACTTAGCCGGCCGGTTCATTGTAGATATAATTTAGGTAATTAAAGCGAGCAAACAGCAAACATTATATTTTGAATTGTTGATTGGTCAAGTTAGATAATGTGACGGCTCAGTGACGTCAGAAAACGTCAAGTCAGTTTTTGTTTTTTAACATTGTGACACGTCAGTCGGTCTCGCGGCTGTTAGAGGTTTTATTAGGAGCAGTAATGATGGATGCGTAGTACACGATCAATTGGTATAAGTGGTAGCTGGCAGACATATGGGCACGTTTGGGATCACGTTTTACAGATGCTTGTTATATATAGGAAATAAGTCGGTGAAAGTATAATCGATGTCTCAAATAGTAGGATGAGAAATCATTTCTTTTTTTGTGGGTGCGGTTCAGAAATATCAAAATAATATAGTAGAAAGTGGCGTAGCTTTGTGTAGGCGGGTCCATCCAACTTAAGCTCGAGAATTTCAATAACTATTCTAGGCATATTTTAATGACTACTACAGATGAATTCTGGGAAGGCCCTTCATTTAAGGTATGTTTCGTTTAGACCTACGGGTAATTTAATCAGAATTCCTTATAGCAGGTTTATTTATTTGTGAACAGTAATAAAATAAAATGAGACACTGAATGCAAATACAAACGTGTGCTCTTCAATTAATGAAGGTCGGCTACCTGCTGCAAAGTATTTTATATGAACTTGATAAAGGATGTTCTTGTATGCAAGAACTACAAAATTATTAAATAATATACAGTTTAATGGCCGACTTAAGTGTAGAAAACGATTTTTTTGTCAGTTCTAATACCAAGCGAGTGTATATTTAACAAAATATCGATACATTTGAGCACTCGATTAAAGCAGAATCGAATAAGTTCGATACATTTCAATGTTCGCGTAGAAACTGTCTGTAGTTTAGGCGATTGGTGTCAAGGGTGCTTGGCGAGTATCAATGGGTTCGGCGCTAGACGAGACGTATTGCCTAAGCGAGACCACAAGGTCAAAGATAAACTTATTATATTGCATAAATTCAGAACTACGCATTATCACCGATAATATAACGGATAAAACAATTGACAATTATACAATTTTAGTTTCACGTAACGCTATTAGTTCCAGTTGCAACGATTTAACTTCCGTAGATGTTCACGAATCACAACGTAAGTATAAACTAAATGACGTTTGTTAGACAATAGCGTTTGCTTTATTTATTCGTATTGTGACGAACAATAGGATATGTAAGATTCTCTCATCGTAACCTTCCGTTCCATTAGTTTTTAGGTAAAGCGGTCAAAGCCAGCCGTCCGTGCAATTGCTAAATCGATATCATATTTTGTGGCACCCACACAACTTAAATCGACCGTAATTAAAATAATATTAGCATGAACATTCACTATCTGTTATTTTATTTGTCTTTATTTGCATAAACCTAATTACTACCTACCTAATTACTTAGCCAGGAACATCGGGTTATTCGTCAACTGAACACACTACGCTGGACACACGTGTGTTCAGTTGGTGAAACTCAAAATTAATATATTTATTGTTTCGTCATCTAGACACGCCAAGACATTTTCGAGTGTTCAGATAGTGAAACTTAAATTAAATCACTATTATGTTTTCTCCAACTGGACATACGTTCATATTTTACTTGAATTTATGAGAAAGTACAGTCACGCAGATAAATGTTCTGTGACACAATCATCATCGGTCTCTAAACGTTCCATGTTGGGAACGGGCGGTTTTATATGTCTTTTAAAAATTGTTCACCTTTTCTGAATTTAGTAAGTATATATTTTTTACATATTAAGATTATATAACATATTTTCATGTTATTATTTCCACTTTGTTCACCAAGCTGTTATCACCCAGGTGAACAAAGTAGACTTTTGTGTCTCCTTATTCCACCTCAGACTCTGAGCAGACTTTTTCTGTGTAGGTAATTTGTTCGCCTTGGAATTGTATCGCCCAGGTGAAAAACGCGACTTTTTGAATTATTCTAGTCGACTCAAATCAAACGTATACAAAGTGACAAGAAGTTCATTAAATTATATGAAAATTATTTTACTTTACTGATTGTAAAAAATTTAAAGTACACAAACGATATTCCATATAAATAAAATTATAATAAATCGGAATATATTGCTAATAAATACTTCAATCATTTTTAATGAAAAAATAAGGAAACATTCTTGGATACATTATCAATCCTATAAAAAACTCCAATGTCTATTAAAATCACGTATTTATTTTAAATTTTTAGTATATTCTGATGTTATTGTTAAAAATTTTTTAATTAACTTTTTTTGTAGTTGAATATTTATTGAAAATACCTACAGGTATTCAAAAAAGCTAAGCATAGGTGCTTTGCTTCAAATTAATAAATCTTAAAATGATTTGATTGTTAAATATTTGTTTTATTTAATGTTTTTAAACCTGACTGTACCTTTTCTTGCGGTGTGTCCAGTTGAAGACAACTTAATAGTGATTTAATTTAAGTTTCACTATCTGAACACTCGAAAATATCTTGGCGTGTCTAGATGACGAAACAATAAATATATTAATTTTGAGTTTCACCAACTGAACACACGTGTGTCCAGCGTAGTGTGTTCAGTTGACGAATAACCCGGAACATCGACCACATTTTAGTTGGTAATCTCATGGATTTATAGCAACAGGATTAAAAAAAACTTTATCTCAAGTTACCTTGTTTAGTCATTACTTAATGGACTTTGAAAGCAAAGTATAGGAATTTGTTAAATAAAAAGCAAGATTTAAGTGAAAGTTGTCATGCTTAATCATCGTCAAATTCAGCACACTTTCTTTGAATGATAAAAACATCTGTCTAATATATTATACTAAATAAGAGGTGTGCGGTGTGCAAGTGGCTCAAGGGCGCTTAAGAAAGGTTCTCTGGGCCTCCGCACGACCGGCGACCTTGCTACCTATCAAACATAGGCCAAAAGAATGTCTTGATTATTAATTAATAGTAACATTGAATCCTCCAAGTACTGCAAATACTTTACTAGTTGACGAATTGCAATAAAACAAAAAGCTAAATTTAATTGCAAATAAATTGATCTGAAAATGTTTTATAAGTTAAAGAATAGCATTGTCTAGAACGTCATGCTCCAGCAGAAGGTCGATAAACCAGACCAAGACAACCACAAGAATAAAGCTGGTTTATACAGGATGCTTATTCTAGAGAATAAGTTTAAACTTCCAAAGAACAAGTTCCTTTACAAAACTCGAAAGGTTACCAGTACCCAATGCTGACACCTGTTGCAAGATACATTTATGAAGAACCCCAAGCAAAAAAATATTGACTTTAAGAACTAGTTCTACAAATTCTGAGAACATCGCATCGGCAAATAAAGAAGTCTTCACAAACAAGATTGTCAATTATTTAGAACAGGGAATAAAAATAAACTAAAGGTTGGCCGATAGCGAAGCCATCCGCCGCCATTCTAAATGACATTTGGACTTGGAATTTAGCATCTATTATTAATCAGTGATATTTAAAAGGAAACGATAAAATATACACCGACACAAGATAATATTTAATCGTAAAACATATTGAGGGAATTTACGTATATGTCAGATAATGTAACTAAACTGAGGAATGTTAGTTGTATGTTTAATTTCAGCTGGTCTAAATAACTGCGCTATAAAAACGAACGTAATGTTACGTAAGAACCAACTGTTACGTTGATGTGTTAATTCATAGAGTCACGACATGGTTCAGTGTCACGGCATTCGATCATGATCTAAATAGATTCTTTGGAGTTTCGTAAGGTCATTAACACGACCTACGTTTCACTACACGTTTCCTTTGTCATTCAATTTATATACATTCAAATTTCAAACTATAGAAATATAGAACACTATCTAAGAACAAGATATCGCTATTATTAGTCTTTACTGCAAAGAACTTAGAAGCTAAATTTGCATGTCAAACTTTTATTGTTTTAATATGCTCATGGATACGGTAGTAACATAATATTCAGCTGTGAAACAGTTCTCAATTTTGGTTAGCAACAGCGTGTTGTGAAACGCTGCATTAGCCTATGCACGTGTACAAGGCATAATGTGCATAAAGTAAGTGATTTGTCACAGAAGCGATAGCGAGCGTTACAATACAGACATGTGACGTATTACTTAATATTGTCGATGTAACTATAGTATATAGCGCAGGAATCACGTGAAACGACGTACCTACATACTAGCTAAAATTAACCGTAAATATAGGTCTTGAGGTAAATATAGAATGGCGGACTATTATGATATCCATGTTAACGAAATATTTCATTTAGACAAAGGGCGGGACTTTAGCCAAAATATTCTAAAATAAGCTGTTTAAGAGACATCAAGAGGCGAACAGTTCTATAACAGTGACATTCAAGGCAGTTCTAAATTATTTACCTCATGAACACATCACACATGACTCAGTAAATTATGAAGTACTAATAGATTAAAACGGGAAACGGTGACGCCACCTCGATAATCTATATTTAATAAAGATAGTTTATAATATTAAACAATCTGTTGATATTATTGTTTTAAGACTGCGTAGAGCTCTAATCTCAAAAAATTACGTATTTACCAAGTAGTCCTTATCAAAATAATCATTTAAGGTTTAAAATACATTAGAGATAAATAGAGCCGGATTCTCTGTAGAATGTGCGCCTGAAACTGGTCACTGAATGGCCTTATCAGCGCCACGTCGAGTGAACCACTACACAAACGCATGAACATTTACAACTGCAAATAACGACTTGTTTAGTCTGTCTGTCACTACATTATAAATTCTTAAAATCGCCGTGAACGATAAAAATGTTCGAGTAACCTCCATGAGACCTAGGCCTTCATTATTTTAGAGATAGCGTTTAAATGGAAAAATATATGACGGGAAAAACGTGAATCACAGTGATAAGGATGTGTGCTCTACAATATAATGTTACATTATGTTTTATTTCGTACGTATTTTATCAATGAATTAGTAAAGTAAAGATCAAACTTAGGGGGCCTACAAGCTGAGGGAAAGTTCTAAAATGTTGTATGAAATACAATAGGCCAGAATGTACCTATCTACTGGTGTCTACTATCTAAAAATGGTCAGCAAAATCGCGTAGAACAGACATAAAGGTCCGCAGGCAGTCACAAAGCTACAGTAAAATATGGATAAGAATACCATAAATAGTTTTCAAGTGGTATGTATGATGTGTAACATGAGTATGTCATAAGGATTTCCCCGACGCGTTCATTGAATGCCGTTTGGCGTCTTGTCCGGACGCGTGACGTCACGCGCGCTGACGCGTCACCGACCCGCGGTATGCGCGCGCGACTCATACTGCAAACTCAGCACGCTTTACATCCGATCCCAGTTTATAACGAATACCAAATCGGAAGATGTAGATAGTATAGCTAATGGTTTGCTTAAAGCCTATTTGATTTACTAAAGATAACGAACGACGTCATTTTCGGTATCTAAGTTATGCACTCTCTCGTCACAAAGTAAATATGGAACAAAATATTTCAGCAAGTCGGTAGCGGAAAAACTTGAACTGTATTTTCACATAATCTAGGTGATTTAGTGAAACGATCTTCGATCAAAGCCATCCTACTTGACGTAGGTAGTTGTGACGCGTATGAGTCGTCCCGCTTTCGTTTGCCCTACATAAGTCGGTGACAGTCGTTTGTCAGCGAACTCTTCGTCTAACTTCTAGTTCTGTGATAATATGTGCGTTTTTACTTTTGGACGGTGGTCCTACGAAGAATAGACATAATTATTTTATACTATTCTTGTAAAAAAAGAACCTATTAACAATTTGTGGGGAACCAAAAACACGATTTATATGCAAAGAGAGTGTGGAGCTCTATACCGGAAACATAGTCTGTGATTCCTAATAGACCATAGACAACCTAAAAATAATCCAAAGATAAAACTGAGATTTCTTACTGAGTTTGTTGAAAAACAGGTACACGGCAAAATATAATAAGACTGTCTCACTTAATTATTACTTTGTTTTTTTAGTTATCGTCCGAGTAGAGGTAGGGTACTGATGATAGCGACAGGCACTATCTGCCGAATAAAATTAATATATTCGTAAACAACGTCTCGTTTAAAATGATGTAACTCTGTAAGTTAGTTTCGGTATTTTATTATAGACCTGTTAAGCAAATGATACCAGTTACCAGATGATAAGGAATCCGCTTGAGTATAATAATATTATTCCACTGTTATACAATTTTATGTTCTGCAAATTGGATTTTCCAGTCTGTAGTTTATTTACCTTACCGGCTAGTGAGTAACCTTTATATTGAGCAATGTTTATTCTATATCATGTTAAAGTCATGTTCCATTGTCTGAAAGTTCCCTTGAACTAGGACAGTCGGAATTAGTTAAGGTAAAGTGCAACCTTGTCTAGCTAAATTAGTTCTTTAAAAGTATTTGTTTCTATTCTACTTAAAATAACATTAACCTAATTAAGAGGAGTGAATCATTACGCTTGTTTGCTTGTACAATGGTTTCTCGTCCCCAATAGCAATGATATTAGTGATGTTACATCCTGGTTAGGTATTGTCGGTAAGAACTTAATTCGCGTGTACGAAGAATCGATACATCGAATGTACTCGAAATTAGAAAATTAAAATGCACGAATCATTGTCTCGTGAATTAATGCGATGCTCGATCGTGTATATTGCATTCGTATCGATTTAAATATTATGACGGTAAGGCTGCAGAAAATTGTACGGCTTGTTACTATACACAGATATGTTTGGACAACCTAAATATGTATTATCAGTACGGTACCTGTATCAATATGTAGGCCATGTTTTACCGCTGATATAAGCAAAGTTAACAGAGCATGTAAGTCGCTAGGCCAGACGAAAATGTAAAAGGTTTGATCTTTTTAAATTGCCTGTCGGATGTTAATACATTTTTAATCCATATAATGAAATATGAACGACTAAATTGTTTTAATGTTAACCCAGAGGGACATATAAATAATGACCTTGTTAGAATGTTTGCAAGTGATTAAAGTTATGTACACCAGTAATAAAAATTCGCAAAGCAGTGAGAGCAGAGCCAATGAATGTGGGTGTGTCAGAAAGTGAAGGCGCTTAGCTGATGATTCTGATCTAACAAAAACTCAGGAGGAAGTTTAAATCTTAGTACCGCCACGTGTTGCTAAGTCATGGCATCAATCATGAGTAGGCTAGGTAAAGATAGTGATGAGTGTGAATGAATTGCATATTTTAGAGATAAAAGAATAGTAAAACCGAAAAGAAGAAAAAATTTCAATGGCGATGTCATTAACATACAGGATGGAAGGTGAAAGTTGATTGCCCACTGTGCAAAGAAAGTTTCTATAAAATTTCGCGAATTCGCATTGCTAGGCCACGCACAGCTTGGAATGTTGAGTAGAGTACGCTAATCACTGGTTATACAATAAAATTATTAACATTCGTTCATATTTTTTTATAACTCTACGTTCAATAAGGTTATTCTAGAAAGTTCGTTACTAATAAATTCTGTCTACCATGTGGCCCACGCATGCCTAGTTACCTAGGCAACGCGAATACCACTAATCCAAGGTTATCATTCAAATAAGGCAACATTTTTAGAGGTAATTGAATGTTAAGAGACTAAAATATATTGTCTACAGGTACCGCATGACTCATTCTATCAGCCGCTAAATGTCAAAACCCATATTGCTACATTATAACCAAACTACCACGCAGTGACACGTGTTTCCCGCTTTATGCCGTTATTGGATATTCCCGACCGCACGCACCGCGAGCGAAAGAGACAACATCATTTCTAAATAGCTTGACAGATGGGTACTTTTCTTACGCGCAATTTTAAATTTTATTTCTGAACTTTTGAAAGCGTTCCAAATTACGAACACATTATGTAAAAAATGTAATGATGCACTAGACACGTCCTACCTTTATAAACCATTCCCAAGTATCACTGTACGACTCCATATCCATTTTTGGAGTTCCGAAACACAAAACTTTTAAAAAGAAACTATGCACCCGTTCCTGACGCAACGTATTTAGTAACTGGCATCAAGTCGACCAGCTGTCCTAGCTAACCCGAATTTAGAATGCATTTACCTTTGCCAAACATCGATGAAAGACGAGCAGGAAATCCTCGAAGACATCGCCGGTGGTAACGGTCAACTCCTCCATCTCCAGAGACATTTTATCAGATTTACAATATAATGTAAATAAGACAAATAAAATTAAACTATCTAAAATTAAGATCACAGACGATTTCTTCTTTGGAACTATATCAGATCGTATAATTAAATTCGAGTGTGCGTACGGCTGGCGCAAAAACGAAAACGCGTTTAACTTCGCCAACGGACAGGCTCACACTGAGTGCTCGGCATGACTGAGCCGAGCCGCACGACGAGCGATACGGTGTCGTCATTGTGATCGGGCAGAGAACCGCGTACCACCGGTTTGGAGTGGCCGACGAACACCGAGCCCTCGATACCAAGCTGCGCGTCGCGCGCTCTCGACAGCGTTAGCGGACCCCAGATTGAACTGAAGCGGGTGGGAGTGCGTGTACAGTGGTACAGGTAGAAAAACAGCTGATAATAAAGGCACGCTCGGGTCGAAATACAAGTTCACTGGGGGCTCGCCCCATACGTATTGTGCGATTTGCGATAGGACCGGGCACTGTGGCGCTGCCTAGCAACCGAACGCCGCCGCCGCGTTGGTACCCAACTATGCAGCAATGTGAACGAAGGTGAAAGTTGTCATGATACGAGAATTAATTAAGAAACTAGACCAGAACAATACTGATTAAACTGTTTTAAATGCAATACTTTGACCATATTTTTTTTAATGCCTACTAACAAAACGTAGCATAAATGATAAAAAGTGAATCGTCGGGTTTTACATTAAAATCCCGACTATCCAGCCAAGAAACTAGCTAAAAGTAAAAAACAAGTTATAAGTTGCCGCAGTTAAGTCAAAAATATACAATCATATAAAAGATTTAATTCTGTATAAATAAAACTTTTATTAATACACAATTAAATCTAATATAAGAACAAACTCCAACTATACTAAAATTAAAACTTACATAAATAAAAACTAAACAGCGTCAAAGAACTCATCGTCATCCTTGTCAATGGCGGGGAACGTGCCCAGAAGGCTGGCTGCATTGCCACGTTGAATGGCTATGCCGATTCTCTGTGCAAGGAACAAACCAGCCCTCTGATCACGAGTAGATTCTACCAAACGTTTGGAAAGTTCTTTGAAAAGATTTCGTGCGCTCGGACCCCATGACCCGAGCGTTTCAACCCCAAACGGCTCGAAAATATAATCACCCACAATGTTATTATACTCATATAAAATGTATTACTAACTACAGAAAATATACTTTAGGTTCAATCTCAATCTGGTACCAAGTTTCTGGTGCTACAATATTGTTGCATGACTGGCTGTACTTTGTGCATGTGACATGAAAAGGCAGTTTAAAAAGACTACGAAAACAACATGCCATGAAAAGTCAGTTTTCACGAAATTTCAAAGTAAATGTCAATAACTCAAAATGAGCTACATTGGATTAACACACAGTTAAATAAATGTAGCGTCTAGCATCAAGTTTGTATTATCAAATATTATCCTCTTACTATTTTAAATAGTTTCCTTTTTGGAAATAGAAAAATTAGTTGGGTTATATTTTTTATGGACATGACTCCAAAGTAAAGCTAAATTTGCACTGTTTTCAAAAACTTGGAATATAGTCTTACGGCATCATCTATACATAGCTATCTGCCGAATATGTAAAAAGAAATAAGTTGCTAAACTTCGACAACAAACGAATCGAGGGACTGCATCTATTTATAAAGTTGCCATTAAAGCAAAAAAGTTTTAGGTGACCTTTTATTAATAACCTTAAAGATGTAACTGCCACCTACATAGATGTTATATTTCCAATCTGTCAAGCGTCACCTGTACTCATGGCAGTCAGATGGTTGGCACGTGCTGATAAAATTATGACGGAGCTGTGACGTGCAATCATTTGGTCTAGTATTTATTTGCTCACCAGTTAGTGTAGCAATACTAATTACATTTCCCACTTTGTTATTGTCGAGATACTTAGTCCTACTTATTGTAAGGACATTTAGAGGTAAATACTATCGGTTAATCGTTCAGGGAATTTGTGGTGTTGCATATTGAGGAAATTATTTCCTGCGGTTGGTTAGAACAGTGATAATGTTTGACACGTACATTTCCCGCCGGGATTCTACAATATTCAATAGAAAACCGACACACACACACACGTGAAATAGACGCCCTTGAAGTCTGCAATGAAACCAACCCTTAAAGATACATTTTTACTTTCTGACAATAGGAGTGTTTAATGTCAACGTGTCAATTCGCTTATTCATTCTTCGCTACAGATAACTGTATATATGAAATGCCGTAGAAGTTAATTAAAAATTATTGTTCCGACCCGTTTCCTCCCATTTTGTGAGTACAAATAATCTACGTTAGTTCTGTTTAAAGAGATACAACCTTAAAAGTAGAGGGTTATTGTTGTGGGAACCGAAAAGTCTAGCGGTATAGGCACTACAAAACACTAGTATATGCGATCATAACATGAAATCATAATACGAACATGGCATTTGTATACGTCAATCGTTACGGACTGCTAATAAAATTAATTTGAAGACTAATCTAACCTTTCAAGCGTTTATGTCCGAAACTTGAACAAATAGCAATTTATTTGCAGTTTGTCGTTTGATGGAGATTGTGCGGTATTGCGTTGTTTAGAAATGTAAGATTTCAAGATAAGATAGTTATATTTGCGTTAATTGAAAGGCCACATGTTTAGAATTCTTCTAAAAGGATGCATGAAATGAATAGAGAGAAATAAAAGCAATTTTTGCGATACGGTCTCGTGTCTTGCTTTATCAAGTGAATAAACGTACATTTGCGGTGCATGTACTAGGTACTTTTATATGAAACGTTTTTTTTTGCAAATCGGCATTGACATAAATTATACACTACGCAAGAAAAACTCATAATTTGGCCTTCCCTAGAAAATACTCAACGTGTTCTTTTAAATTTACATACTTTTGTTGCTATGAGGAATTTGTAAGAAACAACATATCATGATTGAATATGCCTGACAGTATAGCAAAAATAAATTTTGAACTAAAGCCGTAGGTAAAGAGGGAACTTAAGATAAGGACACAGAGAGAATTAAAATAACGTTGTCGATACTCTTTGTATCAAATCGTATTATATCATAAGACACAATCGTTTTCAGTCAGCTGTGTAGTGACCAGTGACTCAGGAAAAGAATGCTTGGCAATGTGACAGCTCCAACAAGGTTGATACCCACCGTAACTTTTCCTGACGTAATTATTGTTTTTCAATACATGTCGTGTAGGAAACTTGGAAATATGCGTACTGTTTACGTTTACGTCGGAAACGGGAAATACAAACGAAGAATGTTTTTCTTTTAACGTTTTTTTAGTCGTGAATTTTGCTTTGGGACTTGTGTAGATACATTCATATTTTGTTTGGTGTTATAGAACGAACCGTGCTTCGAAATTTCTAAACGGGAGAATATTTTTTTTGTAAACTATATAGTTTTGCGACTGGCGGTCTGATGTTATAAGGTATGCAAGTTTGAAAGCTTGAAATTTAATAGATGTGTGATGTTGGCGTTTGCAACTGATTTGAATACTTGACTGATGCGAGACAATCTCGGACTTCCTCAGTTTTTCCAGATTTTAAAATATAGACATCACTGCATTTTGTAACGTGGTGGTGACCGCTTTATTCTTTTTAATTTCTTCGTCTTATTAATCTGCTTACAGGAGATAATCAGGAAAATAGACCTTTTTTTATTTTTTATTGAAAGTGGGGACTTAGCTTAAGGGGTACAGCTATGCCGATGTTAGTCCATAGGGGATCGATTCGATTTTATACCAAGAGAAAGAGTGTATGCAACAGTAAAATATCAAAGCAGTACTATTCTTTTATTTTGCCGCCCTGAGGACCTTAGTATTCCTATACACAACGATCCATTCTTTAGGAAGCATACGTAATATTTATTTGTGTGGTGACTTCCATACGTAATGATAATGACAGTAATTTAAGTTTAATACAAATATTTATGAAATAACAGCCTAAAGAACGGAAGCTTCTGTTTGTATATACATTTAATGTATCAACAGACAAAATTAAGCATGTTTAAGCATTCTTTTCCATCGTCTGATCATCATCATTGATAGCAGATGTAAATATACTTGTGTCTTTATGTCTAGGACATCAGTTTATGTCATAAGATTTTAGTAAAGGTATCTTTACCTGATTTATTTTTCAAGACCATAAGAATAAGGACGGGCCTGTTGGTCTAGTGACTAGAGGTTAGTGACCTTGACTGCTATACCGGAGGTGATGGGTTCGATTCCCAGGAAACACAGGACAAATCTTTGTTTGATGAGCACGATCATTTGTTCTGTGTCTGGCTTTAATTTATCTGTAATATGTATGTATTTAGAAACATTTAGGTATTTATTGTTCAGTTGTCTGGTTACCATAACACCAGCTCTGATTAGCTTGGGATCAGATAACCGTGTGTGAGTTGCCCTGGTATATTATTATTATAAAATATTTCAATTGTAAAAAATATACGTAATGTCTTGAAGGAGATGGGATAGAAGTCACGTTTTTCCTCATTGTTTCAGTTCATGTATCAAGTTTTCAGTAGGCAATTCGGAAAATTACAATTTTAAGGTATAGGACCGTCTTGCATCAATTCAACAATATAATTGTCTATCTCAGTAGTTTAAACCAGATTCTTTCGGAGCAAGCTACTAAGGTCCGCGTGGCATTGCATTTTTGTTCGCTCTTAATCGACCTTGACGAGACGAAGTCATTATAACGACCGGCTCCGATTATTCAAATTCCAATGATAGTTTTTAGGTGAAGCCAATAGAAACGCAAAATTACATTTCAATGATATCAAAAACTACACTGTTTGAAGTGTAAAGGACAAACTAGGAAAAACATTTTTTAAATAACTATTTATTAGCATCTTTTAATTACTTTACTAATATGATATAATTATTATTAAAGTTTAAAGCATCACTCTGTACTTTAGCTTAAATAAAAACACCGTACTCTGACCCAATTTAACATCGAACTACAAAGGTAGCTCATATGGTAATTTTATTTAAAATACTGACACCATTAAAATAAATTACATATTGAAGTAAAAAAAACACGACGAGCCAGTTACACGGAAAACAAGCGAATGTGGCCACTGCAGAAAACTAAAAATACTGTTGCAGTGCGATTGGCATGAAAAGTTGAAATTTAAATTTCGAATGTCTAGAAGTAGGGTAGTGAAAAACTTCGATAGATCACGCGTACATCGAAAGGTTCGTAAAGAACGTGAATAGATTGCATAAGTGTGGCACACGTGTCGCTTGCACTAGTGATAAGCATGAACCTGTAGAACTTGTACGCTATTGCTCTAATTAACTACAAACGTGATACATTACATAGCAACATTACAACGGTAATATTACAGTTTGTTTCACTTCAACAATATAAAATATTTTTAACTTATTTCCTTTAAAACTTGCTTCGTTCGTTTGCTTTTAACTATTTACATTTTGAAGTACTGTCGATACTTCTAGGAAACAAATGAGCACCACTAGCTATAGTGGGTCATTTGACAAATATTTGATCTTAGTTATGGCGTGTTAGATGTTCTCAGAAACTTTAATTATGTAATAGAATCCCATCTCGGTCTACGAACCCAGTGACCTTGAACCCTGTAAAGACCCCAATAATAAAGTACAAACTTACAGAATAGTGTCATGACATAGTAGCATGACAGTCTACCAAATTGACGACCCTTCGAATTTCAACGCCTTTCATCCAGTTTTGAATCAAATTATGCACTATTGTAGTGATCGAAAAGGCCCCCACACCACGATGACTATTGCAATGAAATCCAATTTAATGTTAATTTGAATTCAAGTTAAAGCTGATTTAAACCAGTACGCTTCTGACGAGACATAATAGGCCATTGGCCTTCATGTTGCATTCTTAACTATGCATGGATGTTTTACAGCCCATACGCAAATGTCTAAGGGTTTCAAACTCGAACCAGAGGACTAGAAATTTTTGACATATTACATACCGAAATATTTTTGGTCCTAGAATACCTCTACGAAAAAAATATAGATAACTTCATGCGAAATCTGGCATGTTGGCATGCTGTAAGCTGGACGTAAGTTTCGGGACTAAATTAGTACTGATTTATTACTACTTGATTGTTCCTTTATTACCAGGCACTAAGACATACTATCGCAAGTAATTTTTACTATTGACGTGGGATCCAGATACGCCAAGATATGTCAAGAAAGAAGCCATAGCAAAAGATGCCAAATTTTTATTCTAATTCATTAGGCGCAAGTGATTCGTTTAATGCATACTATGCTATGGCCGGGTTGCCAAACTCTTCAAAACAATTTATTGAAGACGTTTTAAATATAACTACATTATTTGTATTGTGGTAAATTCAGAACGGTACAAACACTTGTTGCTTTCGACTCCCGAAGATCCCTAACTTTAGAACTCGGCAAACATTGCATTCAGTTTCACAACTCGTTCAGTAGATAGACGTAATAAAATTCGTGACAGTTATGAAGATAGTTTTTGAAATCCAAATACCTAGATTTAGGCTAAAATTGAATCCTATTTGCTTTCAGTGAAACCTTATAACTGGATCAAACATTATTATATTACCAGTCTGTTAACTCAATAAATTCGCATAGAACCCGACTTTCGTGATGTCAACTGAGAGAGCTTTATAAGCCGGCGGTCTGTCAGCTAGTATATAAAACAATTTCGATTAGCGCCAAACAGAAATGCCTAATAATGCCAATTACGTAAGTACTAGCTGTCAAAGATCAAACGAGGCAGATGTCCATATCGTAAACTGCTTTATCGTTGAAGTGGTTAAGGTCGCTGTCCAAAGATCGTGAGGTCGACGAACAACCGGTAAACTAATTAAACAGGATATTAAAAAAAGAAAACAATTTTCACCGAGTGATAAAAGTAATATTTGAAAAAAAAAACGGTTTTTGTCCCTCCATCTGCTCTGGTAGGCAAATTAATCAATATCTGATTGCATTTCACAAACGACTGGATTTAAAGATGTTTTTATTCTTGCTGTAGTTCGCAGGGCCTAAAACTTGTACACATTGGTCTTTCTTTACATCTATAGGTCAAAGTACTCATATCGAGGTGAACTTTGAAGTATGCTTTATTGAACTGCAAGTGTTTTGTTGTTTTTCTTTATAAACTAATGAATGTGCAACGTGTTCTACAAGAGCAGTGTGATCTTTCTATGAAATACAATTTAATTGTTTGTGTAAACAGCACTAGACTAGTCACTTTTGAAGAACTCCGGAGTATATAGGTTTCAGTATACCCCACACATGTATTAAAACATTCATTCTTTTTTTGCACTGTTTTCCCAACTAGGATGTCAGCTACATCAACTATAAATATTATTGTCATCACCTCCTATGTCGGATTTGTCTCACTTTAGTGTAATCTGACCCAAACAATCGTCGGCGACCAAAACGCTCTTATGTATTAGAATTAAGGTTCATTTTCGTGATTCCTCGTTTTCACCGTCGTGTTACTGTTGTGTCCACATATTGTATTGTGTTCGTCAGTCAATAAGTATTGTTGTACAGACTATTTTACAGTCTCATCAGTTTCAATGGTGGAAGTTTGAGTAAACTGAAATGTAAACTATCTGCGACCGTATTATCTAGTTGCACAATTATATTCTAAAGGCTATTTATAACACTTTGCAATTAGGTTTTTGTTTCATTGTTTTGTGTACAGAGCCCAATATTGTTACCTAATAACTTAGGATTAATAAAAAAAATTGCTGACAAATTCTGGCATTCGCTCGATTTCCTAATCAGTCGAACAAAGTATCAATTTACATCGAGTTCAGAGCGTTTACGATAACACTTCTGTTTAATATAGATATGACTAGCTTCTGTTATAGAACGTACAGAAATATCTATGGCCAATTAACGAGCATGACGGAACACAAAAGGACTGTCCACGCCTGCATTATCCACCAATTAAAAGAGGACGCGTCATCTCACAACTGATAGAAAATCTATAAAACGTATTTATAATTACATATTTGTTTTCCTTTCTTAGTTTTCCAAGGCGGAAAATTACTTAATTAATGAACTTTATCGGTAAACAAAAACAAAGTGACTGCAAAAATGGTGACTTGTTTTCAACGTTAGTTTAATGTAATGATATCGTTTCTGAATTATTTTATTGTGTATACTTTAGTACTTGTCCACGAGCCCAAGAGGATCTAATGACTATGTGTAAACTGTAAGATTTGACCCCTTCCCCTTCGTGCCAAAGACAGCTGTTAGTCCTGACTGTCGTATCGTGGTCACATTTGTCATGAAGCAATTGCAATTCTGTCAACCAGTTTTTCTATGGAGTATCATGTGCAATATGTGTTACCCAGTAAATTGAGTTGTGGAGGTCAATACGGTTCTTTTTTTTTACAATTTATCCAAATCTCCAGTCATCTTAAAAAGTGCTCCTTTTACGAAGTGCACAAGTTGCGAAGTGTACCAAATGAGAAGTGCACCAGTTGCTAAATTCGCCATTTGAGCATGGTGTACAAGTTGTGAAGTGCACCAAATGCGTCAAACCCTTAATTATTTGCCCTTGAATACGATGTTCATTAACTTTTATGTATAATCTATTAATAAAGAACTTGTTAGATCTTCTAGTATATTCTGTAAAGGTCCATAAAATAAAACTTAACATATTCGTTCAGACAGGTACAATCAAAATGTATTCAATCGCGACACTTGACTAATCTTTGTCGCCACGCGCCATTCGAGTCGACAGCCCGTGTGACGTCACCAGGCGGCTCGCCAACATACCGGTTACAACCGGATCGACGCCCGCGGATTATTATAATGAATGATTTTCGAACAAACAGTTTGAATGGCGCTCACGTGATTAGGAAATGTCAGATTTTTATGTAACGCTTTTAAAATGCATAGACGATAAGATTGGAGTGTCAGAGATAGCTGGAAATAGTGGAATATCTTGTCGATAAATGATGGATATGTAAATGCACTTTCTTTAGAAAAGCTTCATATAGGTATATTGTTAAAACTACTAGATTTGTTTAAAGTACAAGAATCCTCAACAGCTGTTACCTACAGAGACACATTCATTTTCGCTTATTTAAAACAATTTGAAGTCTTTACTCAGTAGTTATAATACCCAAACCCAGCTTTAACAAACAAAAGTAAAAAAGGCAGGCACTGACCTTGCGACGGTAATTTGACATACAAACATTGAATACAATTAGTTAATTAACTCGTTAACGACAGAAGCGAATCGCCATTAGTTTCTGTCATACATATTTCTCTATTCGAGGGGTTTATAATAATAATTTTTGCAATAACCTTCGATTTAAAATTCGCCCCGAATGTGCAAGGCAAGGTCCGAAAGACCCTATTATTCTATGCTTAAAGTTTTGTTGATTGATGTCATGTCATGTCAATGTCAGTCTCAAAACTCGTACATCGCGTTCAGATAGACAGACGCAGCGAGGGGACAGATCTTGCAATGCTCTATACAAAGAGAAATAATAAATATATATTTTTTTTCGACATCTCACACGCGGTTATCTGATCCCAAGCTAAGCAGAGCTTGTATAATGGTAACCAGGCAACTGATAAACATACTTATATATTTCTAAATACATACATATTATAGATAAATTACACCCAGACACAGAACAAGTGATCGTGCTCATCGCACAAACATTTGTCCAGAGTGGGAATCAAACCCATGACCTCCGGTATAGCAGCCAGGGTCACCAACCACTAGACTAGGCCCGTCCCGTCGATATGTTTTATATGAGTGCTTCTGACTTAGTGACGTCAGTTAGAGCAACAACCTGAACCTCGGACACACCTTTGCACACGATTTATTGAAAAGAACGGCCTTGCTGGAAGAGAAAGGCGACATTGGTACGATAAATCCTGTTAGCACAGCTTATGATGTTAACAAATTATAGGAGCAATTTGCTATTTGATATTTGCAGGCAACAAAAATAAATAGAGCAATAAAAGGCTTTCGTTTAACTTGCACTGTTTGTATGTAATATGTTTGTAAATTGTCTGTCAAAATTTGCAAACCATTTTTCGACAATTTGTTGGTATCCAATTGAACTGGAATTTTGCATTCAATACTAGCCTTGTTTGTTTTGTTTTCACAAGTATTTTCGAGTAAAATAACATTTATTTAATAAAACTGTCATGTTACATATGGAATACAAATTGATGTATTTATTTTGTACTTGTGACTTTACCATAACTGCTGGGTTTTATAAATTCGTCATTGCTAATAGATTGAAAAGTGGAATCCCGACTTGCAAATAGCATTTTTTGTCCTTCAGTGCCGGAGCTGCATAATCTTCTAGTCACAGCGGTCTCAATTATGAGAGGCACACTTTCAATAATGAAATCTAAGGGTAAACCAAACCCTAATTGAAGCTTTTTATATTGTCCGTCACTTGTCTAAATTTAGCAGAGAATGTGATACAGATATAACTGACATCATTTACATTTATAAAAATGAGCTTCGTATATAGGACCTGATATAAGCACTCCTTGGTCTAGGTGCTTGAAATTCTAACGAAGGTCGGCCACACTGTCAGGTTAGACACTAATAGTATAATGTTACAAAAACTTGTTCTCACGGCACGTGACCGGCCAAACTTGCTCCAACTTTATAATGAGTTCGTTATAACTTCTAATTATTACACTTTTAAAACCTTTAGCACTTGTAGCGGGTAGGGTTACTTATAGTAGTGGTAAATTATAAAGCATTTGTGGTTATAGCGGTCCAAAGTCCGAGTCCATATTCATTATGGTGCTGAACAATTCCGACTAGTACCTACCAATGACACATATGAGAGTCCAACGCTTTTCGTGAGAAAGAAGTTTAGAAATCAAAAATCCACAAGTGATGGCTGATGATTTCTGCGTGTCGCCTTTCCATAATGGAAAGAACTTTGCCGCCTGACACTGGCCAGTATCGTGTGGAGTTAGCAACTGCATATGTAATGTAAAACAGCTGTTGAAACATCATGTGACGTAGCGCCTGACGCGTGTCGTTTTACTGTCGACCATATTACAGAGAACTTCGACCTTCTTTACCCACAACTATCAACAGAGTCTGTCACAGCTCTATGTTAAATGGTCTGTAATTTCATTCTCCACGTGCCTGATTTATATTTATTGTCTATAATTAATACCTTCAAGGGGATTCCTAATTTGATTGATCTATCATCGTTTGTATTGATTACACGTCACTATGTTCATGAAATAAGTTGGAAAATTCGTAAATTTTATTTTTACAATTACGTTATCAATCAAACTTGGTAATGTTAATAGTCATGTTTGTTTTTCCTTATTGCAAATTTATACATTGTATGTATGATTCAGGAGATTTGTGAAGGAAAATTATCTTATTGTTATCGGACATATTGATGTATTGAGTAACAGAATTATTTCGAGAAAGTTCGAAAATCTCAATAAACCTAGGTGTGTAGGAATGCGTATTAAACGTCATAAATTGACGTCGAGTATGAGAATTCCAAGTAGGAGCGAGAGTTTTGAATTGAACTTAGATTTGAATGGGCTGTTACCTGTTTTGAATTTTCTGCTTGAACGCACTGTTACTCAGTACCATTCTAAGGTTTCAAATTGGTCGACAAAATGCAAGAGCTGACCTTTATTATGCTTGGCTCAATGTTCGTTGATCCACATTGTTTTCTAAAACTATGTCAAAAAAATGTGTTGCAAATACAAAATTGAAAAACACGTATTACTTTTCAGACCCTACATTTTTCCTTTAAATACAAATACCGTGATAGAATTGCAGAAAATGTACGTCAAACATATTTGAGCATTCGAGTGTATCGTGTTAAAACAAGCAATTAATTAGTGTTGATACGACTGGTTCGAATGGCGACAACCGACAGCCCCTCTATTCAGCGTCTAGACACTCGCGCGGTGTCATGGCGTTGCTACCAGCAGTATCGGAAAATATCTCAAAATGGAACGGCGCGGGAGCTACTATCCTCCCTCTTTTGTTTAGAATTGAGGTGGAGAGGCTGCGGTCCATTACAGCTAATACATAGTTAGGCACATACTTAAAAAACAAAACAAAATTAGACTAAAATTTTTGAAGTGAAAGCTTCTTTAGCGGCGTTGTGCACTTTTTTTATAATAGGTAAAAGATGTTAAACTCGCGTCAGGACACCTGACCTGATCGAAATTTGTAAGACGGATGTCATGTTTGTGTACGATAGCGCAATAAATAAATATTGTACTCTACCACATAAATGATAGTACTTTTATACTGTAAAGCAATTCGTGCAAAATTATTTCCTAAATATTTTATCCTCTATTTGTTGTCTGTATTTGAGCTGTCTATTCCAGGTCTAGGTTTTGAACAATTATTCACATAGTCAACATTACTTCTCACTGCTCAGTATTTTAACCGGGGTTGATAAAACTCACACAGTTTGGCTGAATGTAAACAGCGTTTTCTAGTAGATACTAAACTATCTCTTGTTAGCTCAGTTTTCAAGTAATTGTAAAGTTGATTAGTGCTCGCCAATCTCTCGGAGTAGGTAAGTTTTTCACTAGACTGGTTGGCTCCAAGGATTTTAAAGTTATTATGTTCCGTTGAGAGGAAAGTCAAGTGATATTATAATAAAGTATATCGCACCTTGTGTCAGGGGATTTCAGAAAAAAATTCTGCTTACTGATAATATTAATAAAATATACAATGGTGGTTGTAATAAACGATTTTTCATTGAGTTTCATATAGATTAGGTACCAATGAATGTCCCATATACGCTACCGGGAATCAAAACTCCGCTACTGTCGCATCAGCTGTATCTTCCACCAATGAAAAACAAGGTACTAATCTGTGATTGGTGGAAATTGTCATAACAGATACCCTGAACTTGTACAGAAACCGCAAACAATAAATAGGTTAAATGTCTGCCGTTCATGGCTATCACAATTAAATGTATCTTTTTTATATTGAAGAGTATAACAGTGTAAGTTGATCTTTAACTCGTTATTCAATAAATTACTTCCAGTTCGTAAATACAGTTATTTGTACTGCACTTCAGGTAAATATTGTACGTAGCTTTCAGTATTGTGTGTTTCCTTTTCCGCTTCTCTTTTGTTTATTCTCGATTGTGTGGCAGGTAATTGCTCGAGATTTTTGCTTTATTAAAAGTGGACGTAAGTTATTTGTTTATTAACATTGTATGCAAGAGAAACATGGATATAATAAAGTGGGGTCCGGTAGTACTTCTTGTGAAAAAATTCATTAAGTTGGAACTTTCTGAAATTCATTATTTGCAAATTTAAAAGAAAAAATATTTTAATACATTAAACTTAAAACATTTACAATAATATAAAAACTAAGCCAACACAAGAAAAAAGAAGAATTATAAACTAAATAAAAGTTAAAACTAAGAACCAAAACAAGGCATCAAAAAATTTATGCTCATCGCTGTCGACTGGGAGTGTGCCCAAAAGGACTTTAAGACTATCTTGAGAAAATGTTTTTAGCGATATATAAATATCTTCGAACATAACATAACATCGTATTATTTCTCTGCTCCACAATGATATCAATATATTCCAAAGATAATACTTATTACAGTTTTGTCAAGATAACCTTGAACTTCCATTCAGATAATCAAATTGATAAGCTGTATGTACGTTAATATCATCCGTGTGTTTCATAATCTACTATACAGCTGGAAAAACATGCAAGTTTCAATTACTTATTTACCTATATTTTACCTGCCTCTTTGGCCTAGTGGTGCTAAGCGCTACTGCTACGCTAGAGGTCTTGGGTTCAATTCCCGAGTCGACCAAGGTGTTATTAGGTTTTTCTAAGAAATTCTCAGTAGCAGGTCGGAGTTTGGATTTGTGCCCGATTAGTGGCAATAAGCTCCCTATTACATGGGACCTAAACATATCGGTGAACTGTGTGTGTACATTGGTACACATCTGCCTACCCCTTCGGGGATACAGGTGTGATGACATGTTATGTAATTTTTACCTAAATTGTTGATAAATCCTTATAATATAGAATTTCAATTTTAATTATATATTGGGGTTTATTAAGACATACAGTTTTCTTTAAAAAGTTTAAAAGAATGATATGATATTGCACAAGTTTCTGACAATCATATTTTTAATAAAAAGCACCTACTTTTTTGCTAATTTATTAAATAATTACCGCAATTATTTTCACATTCCTTGCTACATACGCGATGTCGTTTCATTCCATAACAATCAGGATCTCATCTCGTCATAGCAGTCTCACAGACTCTGATCTATGCTAACTACGACCTCTAACCCTTTCTATCAATAAACAGGCGCTGGGTCAAAAACAATAATATTTGTTATTGTCTAACGTTTAACTTTGATACCTAATTATATTGTTATTTAATAGTTAAGGAAAATAAATATAATAGTGTAACAAATAGGTAAATTAAAATAATCTATTCCAAAAAAAGATAAAAACATTTTATTTAAGTTTCAAGCAGTCGAATTGCAGCCGAAAAATACACAATGTGGCAGCTAGAATATTCGTTTTCATAGAGTTCCCTTTGGTACAACTTTTACAAATCTTTCATATCGGCAGTAATAAAAAAGTTCAGTCAAGTAACTCCACCGACAACAAGCCATATAGCCATTATTGTTTGTCCCGTAGCTTAGGATGAGCCCGACAATACAAACTCTTTCGTTCGGAAACCACGAGAAACAATTATTGCGATTGATCGCAGCGAAACGTTATCAAACAAACTATAATGTACAGCGGCTTTCACGAGTACGTACTGTCGTGATCAGTGGAAGCCAAACTCAGTTCAAAATAAACTGTTTAGATATGATAATGTAAAATAAAAAATCGTTTATTGCAAGAAAATATATTCGATTTAGTTTCAAAATATTTATTTAAATAAAAGTATTTCAAATAATTGGAGTTAATTATTAAACAAAGTAGTGAAATAAAGTGTAAAAAAGTAAGATCATAGAAGTCTCGTAAATTTAATGATCTGAGGCAAACACATTGTGACGGCTTTGACCGGGTAAGACTTTTATTGTGAAGCAATTAAATACCATATTTTAATAAACGTAATTACATTAATTTACATTTAAAGCCAACAAAAATCTAGTAACATAGTTCAAAAGAACGCTTCACTTATGTAACTAGTAAAATTGCCACTGTCTTGAGTCTACATGGTATCTAGCGTACAAAGTTTAATCGGTATAACAATGATTAATCACCAACAGTTTGTAATACTTTTTCAAGGATATATGAAGCCATTGCTTAATTTGCTTATTATCATTATATGTCAATGTCGAGGTGAGCAACGTCAAACACTCAAACTTGTTGCTTCATCCCTTCATTCCACTTACATGACTAGTTTAGACGATGGGAAAATAGTGTGCTCGTTGCAGTACATTGCCGTGTGATATAGAACAATTATGATATATTAGCTGCGCAGACCAGCAATGTACTACATATCACTTTTATTTCCCGCATCTTTTAAATCAGGTCCAAAGTTTGCCACTTAACTACTTTGGGGACTGTACCGTAAAAATAAATCAATCATTAGTCAAATCTATTAAGAGATTAGTTGTTACTATTTTGTGCAACAAATAACATAAGTCCATAAGAGATTGAGTAAAGCCTCAAAATGCAATAAATCCTGTATGATAACGTAATTTCTCTCAATTGCCAGTTATAAACAACCAGCTTATGCTCAATAAGTGACATGAAATAGCAATACGAGAATACTAATTGCGAAAATCCTGTATGCATGTAAGAGGATTAATATTACGCTTAAAACGCAACTAGCGTAATAATTAGAAAGGTTACACCCGAGAATTGAGTTATCAAATGAAAAATCAGTTTTTCCAATCGGACTAATAGTTTCAGAGATAAGCTCATCAAACACTTTTTTTAGAGTTGACTAAATCCTATTCATGTATTATGGAAATGGTCATGGTCGTTGGAAATGGTATTTTAATTTTAGTCTTTTTTAGCATGAGCCTTGTAAGGTCAGTGTTAATTAAGATCAAGTAAAGCTCTCTCCGGGCCTTATAAATGACATTAAAACGATCGATAGCCATTAGAAGGCTGGTCTCTTCAGCCGCACAAGTTCTGTCTAAACATCGTCACAATAAACTTCAGTTAACTTTAGCTTCTCATACCAAAAGAAAAGTAAAACCGGTAAAGTGCAAGACAAACTCGCACATGATAAGCAAGATATTGCTCTTATATTAAATATTACACAAAGTTTTTAAAATTCCTTTTTGTTAAAGCAGCAATGGAATCTTGACTCTTTCAGAGAGCCTGACGGAAGGAAGGACAGAGGGTCCAGTAGATACCGTTTAGTTAAAGAACCCTAAAACACTCTTACCAAGTACCGATAAAATCTGAAGTGACGAATGCACTTTGTTGCTAATTTAGTAGACCAACCTATATTCCTACATTTAAATTTAAACTTTATTTACGCCACATAGAGTTTAAAACCCAAAAAGAATATATATTTACTTATATTTATGAGCGCGATAGAGTATTTAACACTTCCATTGTCTATTTGTATGCTCTTGTGACGTTTGTCTATAAATAAATATAATGGTTTATTTTTGGAATCTCCGTTTGTAAAAGTAATAGATGTTAATTATTTTCGCAATGACAATTTTTTTGCTATACTTAATAACAGTTTATTATTTTCTTTTGAAAACGAATGAAAGGTACTTAAACTACGTAAGAGGCTTATTATTCTTTGCCTTGAAGGTATTGTAGTGTTTACAATGTTATTATTATAGACAAGTCTTAGTATAATAATAGTTTTATGTAAGTCGGAAACTATGAAGTAGGCAACTCATGTCCGGCTACTTAATATGCAAGTAAAAGGGTTATGAAACCGCGAGCCGAGCAAGGCAATTATTATACGATAAGTAGGGTAGTATGTCCATTTATCTAGATTCTAATTAGGCAGTAACACAAACACGAGGAAGGGATATTCCGATAATCGCCTAATTGTAATGCACTGTATGTCTGTGCTAGTGTATTCGCTTACTCGAGAGCATGCTGGAGCATAGAGCTAATCAGATTAGTGCGCGATGCCGTTTATTCATTAAAACTTGCAGCTGTTATAACCACACTACATACTATCTTCGAATTAGTTTACAAGTACGATACCTAAAGCTGTCTATGTGGAAACAAGGAATTACGATAACATAAACCTTGCTACCTCTTAAACATGTCAACTGTTGCCATAATTGGAAGTATGACAAAGAAATGTTTATGTAAACATTAAGTTTAGGTTAAAAAGCTTATTAGTTAGAAGTTTATAAATATTTACACACATACGGATTCTCTTATTCATAAAGTACTCGGTTTCAAAGAAGTTATATTTTACTTGGTTTATCGGGGTCAAATAAACTAAGTTTTACTGCGCGATATTGTCGATTTATTACAAACTGCCTACTCGACGGATAAAAATACATGTACTATGAAACATGGAAGTAGGTGAGCCTACTCCCCGAAGGTATTAACTATTAAGATAAGTATTGGCGCGATTAACAAAGTTAAAGCTAGACTTCGCGTGGATGGTGGACAAAATAGGTTTTATTTACACTTCCACCTAACAAGAGCTTAACTGCGACGGTTTTTAAATATTCACCATGCATTAAGAACATTGATTATTTACTAAGATTTATAATGTTGCTTGGGAATAAACCTAATAGTAGCTGAAAAGTAAAATTAAAAATTAATTAATGGGTAGGCATGAAAACAGGAAATTGAAAGAATACGAACACCGACTCAGTGCTCAGGTATTCAGGTATAACTAAATGGAAACAATTGAAGGCAAACAAGTGTATTGGAGTGTTCAGACTGCATTCACCGTTGACGCAGCAATTTATATACTTTCTAAAAGATAATGTCATCGTTCGTTGACGCGAGCAAAAATTAAGAGCATTAAAAACAGCTAAAGAAAGTTAGGACTGTAAAACGGCTTTAATGCATAAATAATAATAATATACTAATCCAGCCTATAAACGTCCCACTGCTGGGCACAGGCCTCTACCCATATAGGGAAGGCACGAGCATTGATCACCACGCTTGCTCTCTGCGGATTGGCGCTAGGCCGCCACGACATTTCTTTTATGCATATGAATACATAGAGTAAAACTAATTAGATTGAAATGAGCACAAATAATAATTTTTAACAAAAAAAGAAACGACTTCAAAACAAAAATAAAATGCAGTAAAAAGGACAAAATAACTGCGTTACTTAAAAACTCTCTATTTTGAATTAGGAAATCTAAATCCAATGTTATTTTGCGCGAGATTACTAAATACACTATTTTTTTATTAACTGTTTAAATTGTTATTTTTTTTTAATTGTTATAATTTAAACTGTTTTTTTTTTTGTCTACACTATCGAATATGCAACATTACCCATGTGCGCATCAAAACGAATAAAATAAGCTCAAACACTATGTATCTGCTATTAACCATTAAGGAGTTCCCTAAACTGTGCTGCACCTGCATCACGGACCTTGCAATGGCAGTCATTACCCATCTCGGTGTAAAGATATTGTCAACACGAATAACATAAGCCCAAACACGAGGAAGTTAAGATGTGCCGTTGAGGAGTTCCCTCGATCCTCTGTCGTCTCCATCATCAGATCTGCTCTAAACCTCCATAGTATTGTAGTCTCATCAGATACACACATAAATCTCAAGTTTTTAACCCATGCTCGCCTACAATTTTCAAGAGATGCCCTCGATTTCTCAGGGTTTCCACCATCAGGTCCTGACCTGATGACAATGGGACCAAATGACAAGCATACCCTTTCAAATAGAACAATAATTTTTGAAATCGGTTCAGGCGTCTTTGAGAAATCAAGTAACAAACATAAAAAAAAATAAAAAAAAAATACAACCGAATTGAGAACCACCTTTTTTGAAGTCGTTTGAAAATGAGTCTTAATTGTGCTCTAACTGTGTCGTACATAATATGTAAACAATAAACATCATAGTCTCTATTACGCTTTACATTTTGTACAAATTGAAGATAAGAGGCGGATACACCAAAGTTATCAACTAGTTCCTAACAACGTGTCGTCGGCACTAACAAACAATAGGGCTGGTTTACACTGATTACATAACACATAATATGTTAAGAACCGACTACAAATTAGCAGAAAGTTAATTAAGTAAAAACACCTAATTAAAAAAAAAAGCATTATAAAAAGAATCATTAAAATTGGTTTAACTCTGAGAATCTCGTAACGTGCTCAAAACACACCGTTGAAATGAAAACATACTCCTTTTCGGAGACAGAAAAAATCTCTAGGTAGGTACTAAGATCAGATAAAGAATTCTCCAAATGAAATGTCTTTTTGGAGTAACAGATATAAAAAAAAACCGAATCGAACCTCCCCTTTTTTGAGCTGGTTAAAAACAGCGTGCATTACCCAGTGTAAAGTGCAAACGTCAATGAGTCGCTGTGGACGACACGTGAACTCATTATTAAAGATAAATACCAATAAATTGTAATGAAAAACGTGTGTTCCAAAGCATGTAACATCGTGTGGTAGGAATCTAAGAATAGACTCAATCTCTTATCGCGGTAGTGCAAGTTTTACGGGGGAGATGCGACCAGCCGTATCGGCAGTTCGTATTTACTTCGGGAAATGAAACGGTAAGAAAAGTCCAGTGTTCAGAAAGCTTTATATCTCTCGTATTCGGTAAATTATTAATAACATAAAAACTTCCCTATAACTAGATCATTTTTCCTATTTTAGATAGGGATTAATCATAATTTGCATGTATCTTTCAACTGGGGAAAATTACCTAAAGTTGAAGTATACACATAATATATCGAAATTAAAGATACGTTGATCGGCACGTGAGGGCAATTTACTAGATGTAATTTGCGCTTATTAAACTAGAAACGTCATGAGAATACGATTCTCGTGCAATGATCACATTTACTTTTCCTTTAAACCGCCCACAACTTAACTATCTGTAATTGTCTGTATCTATCTATTCTAAAGGTGTAATTGTTTTCGCTAATTCCTCCTAACTGAACTAAAAGTCAGAAACAAGTCACTGATAAATATTCAGTGACATTTAGAACATTGGTGATCAGCAAGTTTCTTGAGTTCAGCGAGTTTACTAAGAACTTTTGAGGAAGGGCCGTATAAGATGTGGAAGAGAGACATCACGCTACATTGCGCGTAGCGTCATCTCGCTTCAACAACGTCAACAGTCTTGCGTTAATAGCTCATAGTAGAGGCACTAGTTTCAAGGCTATCTTGTTTCCTAGTGCCCACCACCTCATTGCATTTAGGTTTGTAAATCTGATAGTGTTCATGGAACGTTGCCGAGGTACCTAGAATCCTAGATGGTATTGAAATTAAGTTCTATGTTGCAGTTGCAAGGGAGCGATAGTGAACGCGACGGACAAATTAATCTTCCTAAAGCTAGACTTACTTTGATCACAGTATTGTCGGGGCTCTGAAAGCGGTTTCACGTGGAAACCTTTTGTCTAACTATACATATTTTAGATGCTACTATTTTATGCTGCCTTGTCATCAAGAAGAGCACGGTTTAGCAGAACCAATAGCACGAATATATTTCGTGAACTGCAAGGTTCTGGTTCTTACATTTTCTTTAAGATTAACCATAATGGTGACAAGGTATATTCATTTTGACAACAACCAAGCACAGGAAAGTGTAACAGGAGAATTTATACCTACATAATGCGTAAAACGTTTTAATTAATCTGTGTCCTTGGTCGGCTAATATGCTTAAAAATGTTACCGACAACTTCTATAACATTAAGTCCTCAAAATGAAATTTCTAAAAGCATAAATAGATATACTTCAACTTGGTACTAGTAAATACAAATACTGAGTACACTGAATACTTTAAAAGGTGAACTGGGAGAACATGTCCGAACGCCAGTTGCAGCGAAGCATTCATTATTGAAAGACTACACGAAAATATTTTACTTTAAGCCAGCTGACCCCGTCGTTATCCTGTCAATCCACAATTTCATGTAAAATACCATTTATATTTTCAACATTTCCCGCGGAATATACGCTAATATTCTTTCATACAAAACTAGTCGGCTTACGGCCAACGAAATGAAAACTGTAAAAACTGAAAAGTTTTAACCAAAATCAGTGACGAAAATGTTTATCAGTTCCAATGTATATGGCCTTAAATTATTGTTTAAAACATGCTGCGATGTATTGACATTTAAGGTAATATGTCAGAAGGTCATAAGAAACTAATCAAATTATTTCCCAGGGTGCCGCTGTGAACAAATACCGAAGAGAAATAAAATGAAGAACCCTTTGGCGTCGTATTTCCTTTATAGTTCATTATTGTAGTTTAAGAAAAATAAAATTTTATTAAAACTTCGTACAGAAAAAGAGTTTTGAAGTTTTAAAGGTTATGCGTTGTTAGTTTATCGATCATCTATTTCTATTTTATGTTGAGTTAGTTAATGTAATACTTAAGGTTACGATACGGTATAGTTATGATAACAATATATTATAATTTAAGTAAACCCTTCAAATATCCGGAAAATTGGAGAAAACTAAAATTATTTTTTCAGGTTTTAAACAAAAAATAAACAATAAAAAAACCTGCATCATAATCGGTCCAGTGGCTTGTGTATCGTCCTGTCTATTACCAGTAGGTATTAGTATAACGCAACGAGGCAACGAGGTTGCATTTGAAACTATAGAGTGAGCCTATCAGAGTTTAAACCGTAAGCACTAGTGTGATCAAGTGTTGTCGTGAATTATGTATGAAGATGGAGCTTGCCGTTTTAAAAAATCTATCTAAAACACTAATATGATCCTTACAATGTCAAAACCATCCATATTTTCTTATATAAGTTTCTCTTTGCGCGAAAATTAACTTAAACAAAAAACGAAATGTACTAGGATCAGACTAAAAACTGCTCTCGCTTGGCACAAGGGGAACCTAGCGATAGTAGCAGTCTATGCATATCATACATACATCGATGGTATAAGGTCATATTATATTAAACAGTGCATAGTTAGTATTACAATGTGTACGACGGTACAGAAAACCCTTCGAATGCGAGTCCTCTCGGATAGTTATTTAAGTAGGTAATTTGATATTTCTTTAAAAATAAATAATGTGCAAAATAACAGTTGTGCATAAACAAAAGGCTCTCGTTTGGTACTAGGAGACAATAGATGAACTCTCCAACAATGCATGTTATGTTTAATATTCGTGTTTATAAAGCTTTTACGTGGACATTATGGCGTAATCATGTTACTGATACCGCCTTTGTGGATATTTTTTAAATGGTATAATAAAGTCACCGGAAATATAAATAGAGGTACAAAGGGTATCTAAATATTTTAATATTATGCTGGGTAGTATTTTGGCTGTTTCGTTTTAAAACCTCGACCAAGATAAGAGGTGGTGAAAGTTTGTCAGTCTGCGGCCTCGTAGCTCCAAAACGAATGGACCGATTGTGATGCGTTTTTTTATTGATAGCTGACGTGATTTAGATGGCTATAATTATTAAAATAAACACTTTGTATCCGTCGGGATTTTACAAACTTTGTATTTACGCTTAGTTATTTTCCTAAAATACTAAAGTAATATGTAGTTAAAACAAAAGCAGAAAACAAGTTTGACTAATACGTTTATCAAAGCATTGGAAACAAATAAATAAATAATAAAAACAAACATGGTTTCTAAATAATTTATTCATCCTTGAAGCGTAAAAATGCAACTTAGACAAAACTTAAAAAGAAAATCTACCATTTCTTTACACAGACGCACTCATAGAGATCTAAATCAAAATCTAACATTCATTTACGCACACATACAGAGCTACGAAAGAGACTATACAGAGAAAACAACTCAAAAACGCATAAACTAAATAAACATTTCTTATACACATTACAATTTAATCCCATTTACCTCAATTTGGCCGAAACCTTCCGTCTCAGACATCTTGTACACACGAGCTACTTTCGTCTAACACTGAACACACAGTCTCACAAAACTTTACTAACTTTTACTAAAGCCCTACTTCCAATATTTTTCTAACTTTTTTATATTGTTGAAGATTTATTTATAGATAAAATCCTACACTAATATGCATTTATTATAATATATGTTAGTAATTATTTAGACATGTTAAAAGTAGGATTCAATTAGAAATTTTATTTAATGCTTTTATTTCAATAAATACTGCGAGAGATGACACTTTAAATAACTTCACTTAATTATTATTTTAAAAGTTTAAAATGTACTGAAAGTACATTATCAGCTATATAAAGCGAAGCAGTTCCTAGGTATGTAAATATAGTAAAATGTCACACAAACACTACACTTTAATGATTTTAAGCGTTATTTATACACCTCGATGATTGTTCAAAAGTTTATTAATTTGAACAGACACTTAAAACATAGATCTTCTCGAAACACCAATATCTATTTAGTCTCCAACACCGACAACAGGTTGTTCTGTTACTAATTATTCAAGAACACTGTCTTTTAGAACTCAATTTGAATACTCAAACTAATTTAAATTTAAAAGTTTTAGTTTGGAAACAAAATCATTCGCACTTCACACTAAATTCACATTCCCATCACTAACATAGTCACTAATTATTATTTTATAATTGTTGATATAATTGTCGAATGCACGTTGCATATAAGTGCAATGAGATGTTTCTACGACCAGCCCGTTCCGAAGTCGGGCAGCGTAGTGAAAAGCGCGCGTCCCGAGCGCCGCCGTAGATAACTGGGACATACCTGCGAAACCTGAATGGACCTGCCCGTGGTCTAGTGCTTGCAGGATCTCAATAATACAGCCTGCGTACTGCATAATAATCATAATTGTTATATTAACTCATTTGAAATATACATACTTTAGGGTATACTATATACAGATTTTCGCTTTCAATTTACTTATTTAATTTCACACACTTTCATCAGTATTTTTTTAGTAGTAGACCGTATTCGTTTAGTTGTGTTTAAAGGCGAGCTAAATAATAAAAAGGTAAAAATAGTTAATTGGCATGTTCTTACATAAGAAAATGAGCTCATTGGTAAACAACTTTGGGTTAAGTTAAGGAATAAGAACGTTACACATTGTAGTTATGTATAAACGCAGGACTTATTAATTTAATAGATGTAATATAATAAATAGGAGTCAAATATGTCCAGGTATCTCTTTCGGGACCAGCCGCGCTGTCTCTCAATATTTGGTGGCGTCATTGTTGTCACTTTTGGTCAACAGTTGTCAGACACGCGATAGATGTGTCCGGCCCAGTTACATTTCAAGCTAGCGGATTTAAATCCAACCGCGTTTTCCGTTTTGGAGGACATTCTCCTCGCTAATCGTATAAAGTACAGTCAAGCTTTATAAACTAGTCCAAATGTTGTTTAAATATCCTTTCTGATGCATGTTTATATTTTGTTTCCAACATGTCTAGACAGTCATTTAATAAAAAGCTCTCTCAAAACGAACACTTAAAATATCTCTTTACTACATCTACAGTACGACATTCATTGTCATGAATATTGTTTATTCCAAACTTAAAAGATTTGGGAATTTTATGAATATTTAGTGAACACCATCTATAAAGATGTGATATGAACGATTACTTAATGTTAAATAAAAAATATGTAATACATACATGTGTAATCAATTCAATGGCAAACAAGACAGAGTAAGCACGGCTTAATTAACGAAGTATTAATTGCAACGCAAACAGCTTTTGATAAACTTACTGTTTATTGCACCTTAGTAAATACTTATTTTCAAACATACAAACTCGTATATATTCACTACTGAACTAAATTAAAAACAGAAAATCTAGCCAAAGATGGCTTAAAATAATCCTACTAAAAGACTAGTTAATTAAAAACTTTGTTAATTGACGATTGGCTTATGCGGTTTCATTTGTTTGATTTTGAAAATAGCTGAGCGAGGTATTATAAGATGAGGACGGGAACTCGTTTCCAGAGCAATCAAATACTTAAAAGAACTTTCAAAGTTTGTATTTGTTACCGGAGAAATATTGTAGACATAGTTGAGAGCTTATGTGGCCAATTGCGCACTACTTTCATAATGTAAGTGTATTTAATTTAATATTCAATACTGGGTTGAAAGACTGAATACTCATAATCATAACTAAGTACACTATAGATCGAATCGGTTAAATTAAATTGCATTAGTAGTCACTGATTCCTTTTGGCCGTATCGGATTACCTTCCCGTCGGATTATCGACCTTTTGATATTCATTGGTTTTATTCTGGCTATCTGTTAAACTAGAAATGCGCTCTTTGAGTATAATTGCGAATGGCAACCAAAATAACTGTCTACGTTTTCGCGGCTAAATCGATAAAGGTACGAAACTGAATAACGGAATAATTTTCAGACTAAAATTTCAACCAATTTTTCTAGTTAATTAATGAATTTATTAGAGTACACCGAGAGTCCCCATATTCAGTCATTGGCATGCTTAAAGGTTATTCTAGCAAAACTTATATTTACTAGCTGCGTACCGCGGTTTCGCCCGCGTGAATACCTAGATCCTCTTTCTGATTCCTGTACCCTGTTCCAAATGCCCATGTGTTATTTTGATGCATAATCTATATTATGGTAAAATTTCATTAAATCCATTCAGTAGCTTTTGCATGAAAGAGTAACAAATATCCATCCATATAAACAAACTTTCGCGTTTATAATATTTGTAGCATTGCAAGGATATTTAAAGTCAGTATTTATGTTGATTTTATTGCATATTCAAATAGTATATAAAACCGTTTAGATATGAAATATTGGTAAAATAGTAACACGTGTTAAAGTGACAGATTTCAATGTACAATTACGTAAGTGTAAACTGCATCACCAGTAGCTGACTTCATCATGATGTATTAGGTATTGTTTGACATTTAATTATTCATTGTAATACAAGTATTGAGCATTATTTATATTACACAACTTGATTACTCGTGTTTATCCTGAGTCATACTATAATGCCATTCATTCGTGTTCATAGATATTTTAAGTACGTGAAACAATAAAATTGAATGCATAAAGAAACCGTAATGTTTTATTTTTAATAGTTTTGGTTAGTATTTCGTTACTTGTCTTCACAATCTATCCAAATAAATACATGTACTTTCATTAATATTATAAATGCATAAGTAACTCTGTCTGTAACGCTTTCACTGCTAAACGGCTGAACAGAATTTCACGAAGCTTGGATCCCAAGACAGGACTAGGTTGGTTATTGCCGTGATAATTGACACCCACGGCCAAATCAGCAGTCAAAAGACAATATACTATACAACTAAAGTACTTATTTCTTTCCAAAACTTCTTGGTGCAAGGTAACTTTTACCAAACTAAGATATTTCAATTTTCAATATCAAGGTCGAGATACAATATCGTTAATTAAACTAATTAGTTCTACTATAACAACAATAGTCTATAAAAATAATACAGTTTGCAAGCAGAAGTCGAACTAATGTACAAAGGCCACAGTGGCTTTATACAGCATATACATTAGCATATTACTCAGTGCATCTTGATTTCTAAGAATGCTGCATCTAATATATCAAACAAACGTTCAAAGCAGGCGTCTCAAACGATCTATCCAATGGATATACCTGCTATAATATATGAATACATTGTACAGAAGTCAAAGAGCGCCCACATAAACTAGTACTAAAACGTAAAATCACATTTTATTCTGTAGGGACCTCGACGTCCCTTGCATTCCAGTGTCAACATCCACATGGAATATAGAAGAGAATAGATAAAAATGTTACTCATCAAATAGGTAATAGGTAGCTTATTTTGCAGCACTTTATAAAGGTCAGACAGTTTACGTAAAAAGCATTCGTCGGCCTTTTATTTTGATAACAACAAATTTACACTCTCTTGTATGCAAGCTCAGTTAAAATTAAATCCTTGCTATATTCTACCAACATACAGTGTGAGAAAAGGACTGCATTGATAATAACTAACTTTAGGAATGACAGACAAGTTTTGACTTTGGATAACGTCGTCTAGTTAATGTTGACATGTTGTCGGAAAAATTGCCGGAGAATTTCTGTTGGAACTTAATTTGGTGGTAAATTTTCTGTCCTTTTTTAATTATGTACAACGGAATAAGATGCGAATAGCCTAGAATAAGATTATTGAGTGGATGTTTAACGGAATCTGGGCCATTATTCAGGAGACATGTTTGTGAAAATAATGCCCCTTTCCAACCGCCAACACTCGACGATTTGTTTCGAAAGTGCAATAAAAACGACAAGAGCGCAGCGGAAATCTATAATATCCGTAATGACAGTACAATTCGTTCAGCTCACATATTGCGTATTATAACAGGGCCATTACTCTCAAGTACCAATGTAAACCTATTAGCTGTGTCTCGCGGTTTCATTTGCCTTGCTTTTCTCCCAAGGAGTAACGTAATGTTAGCTGTAGACTTCTCGAAAATTAGGCTATCATATTCAAAACGTATTTTCCAACTCTGACAGCTATTTTTACAACTGTAGTTTGACTTTTTTTAGTGTAGTAGGTAGATAGATATCTATCCGGTGTATCAATAAATTCGTTTATCAAAACAATCGCGACCCATGCACTAGCTTTGACAATATCGTTCAGTTAAACCAAGCCTTTGACAATAACGTAACTAACAAGCGACAGTTTTGTTTTTTTAACTGTCAAAGAGAATTCAAAATTGTATGAAAGTTCGAAGTTTAACCGTAGCGTCGTTGAAGGTAGTCTGGCGATACAGTGAGCCACTAACGGAACAAGTACAATATAATTGCTTTGACTCTTTGACGGCGTTTTGTATATACGTACTACTAACTACGTAGATTGTACGTAGGTTATGTACCCACACTAAATTGTTCGCACTCGATGTCCGACCGCGCCTACATTTTTGATGGATGATCCAATTACAGAATTATAGTCGGCGAGGGCTGTCTGCAGAATCTATAACATTTTGCATAAATACCGCGGCTGTCAGAAATGAAATTGTAGTGTGATCGATGGTGTTAGCACGCACTGTATTGTATCTTTAATTACCTAATTGATAAATCGTCTTGTCGTACACTTACCGTGCGGGTTTAAAGCTCAAGAATAATAGCTAATCTGCATTTTTACGGTCTTTCTTGCAATTTTATTACAGAAGCTATCTTTTAACTATTTATTAAAGCTATCTTTTACGAATTCATAACTTAAATGATGCAGACTTAAATATGCTATTTTCTAGTGATTTCATTTAAGAAACATGTAGTGTAAAATACGGCTTAAAATCATAATCCGGTCAAGCAGCACAAACTACAAACATACCACAAGGCAGTGGCCAACCACCGCAAACCTTTTAAAGTCAGATATAGACAGATTATCTTGCCAAGAACCAATACATTACGGTATTAAATATATTATAAATTGCCTCGTTGGCCTAGTGGCGCTAAGCGCAACTGCTACGCTAGAGGTCTTGGGTTCGATTCCCGAGTCGACCAAGGTGTTATTGGGTTTTTCTATGAAATTCTCAGTAGCAGGTCGGAGTTTGGATTTGTGCCCGGTTAGTGGCAATAGGCTCGCCCCCTATTACATGGGACCTAAACATATCGGCGAACTGTGGGTGTACATTGGTACACCTCTGCCAACCCCTTCGGGGATACAGGCGTGATGATATGTTTTTTTATGATGATTAAATATATTTTAGAAAGCGTATCACAATCTCAAAATTTCTCATTATTTACTGGAGGAAAATCTAATGGCTTTGACCTACTACAAAGCAATGCGCATAATATTCTCGTAATAGTTATCCGTCCTCTTTGAGTTGCCGGAGATGCGCGCTTCCTACCTCGAGCCTGATTTCCTAAGCTCAGTACTATCCATTTTCAATAACACTGATACTTCATTACCAATGTTAGATACAAGCTTTATTGCATTCAAACGTCTCTTTGACTGAATGCACGGTTTATTGAACTGGTTTTCCAGGCAATACCGCGGCACTCAAAATTACACATTAATTGGCTACTCATCACTGTGTTTTCATGGTGTAAAACTTGTATTAATCCTTTGTGGTACACAAACATTAACATTCGAGGAACATTATTAATATATAATTGCAACCATAATTATGCATTTTAACATTGACTTCACTAATCTTTTTATGTGAAATAGTAGGGATACTCGGAAATATTTTGAATACATGTAGCGTGAAATTTTTGGAATAAATGAACAAATATATTATAAATAAGGAATTTCGTATTTCGACGTTTCTACCGTTGCATTTCATAACAATTTTCAATATGAAGGAGTTCTGGAACGTAGACTCTTAATATAAGATTAATATTATAAAATGCTAGCAGCCCTAGCGAGCGGCGAAGTACGGCGTCACAAGAAGATCGTCGTCTTGCAACATACGCCACAGCTCACACCTCCGTTCAGGGACGAACTTAGTACCCAATTTATAAAGGCGAAATATTGCGCAATTATTACACTCGTTATAAAACATATTAGTTATTGTCTCTACATAAAAACATTAAGTTATGCGGCTGTTACATCAACACTTTGAATAGAATATCTCTTTGTTAAGTTTGACGTCATGACTTCTAAACGTAGAATATATTGATGTTCTAAAGATATCCTTATTTGAATGTAAAAAGAATAATCAAAGCTAAAAATAGAAAAATATTTTAATGAGGTTTATATCTAATCAATCTGTGACGTCAAAGTTCTTCTAGTTTTCCTGTCCTTGTTTAGTTCATTGTCAATTCACAATGACCTAAAAGAGGTTAGTTATCGGTTTTCGGTCAACTTTTAAATCGAAGCGAACCAAATCCGTCTCTGGCTTAGTTACAAACAGTTCAATATGAAAACTATTACAGCCGTCAGAAGCAATCAGAGTTATCAGACAAACCCCCCGTTTCCGTCGGACCACCTAGATCAAACGCAATAGAGACAATTACTCTCTTCTGCAAAACGTGCTAATGTTGCGTCACTCGCCAATTGCATTTAAAAGCACAATTATGTCAGTATCTTGATGCTAAGGTCACGGTGGCGTATCGGGTCAATGACCGGATAGCACACACGTGACAGAGACTAGTCTAGTCCAGTTTCAAACGTTTCATGTAACTTTTGAAAACTATGTGTCGTAAAATAGAGCTATTTGCAAACCAAGATGCTATTTGGAATTTAATGAATTCCTTAAGTTAACTTTTATCGTTAAATAACGTAAATATTTAATAATTATTTAAGATAATTTATCAATATTAAAGTTACCTACACATTCATATTGAAATATGATCTTAAATAATTATTATTTATTTTTATTAACCATACAATTGTATTTTCTTTTCAAGATAACTCCGTGATTTAGCGTACTGATTTTCTTAGGTTTTCCTTTAAAAATAAAGTAAAAGTTCTGGAAAAATTAAGCCATAGTGAAGTAACTGTGATCTATGTTCTTCGTCGATATATGCTGAGAAAGCCCTGTATAGGCAAAGTTACGTATATAATCCAACTAGTACGTAATAATAATCTTAGGTATAAAGGACATAGTAATTAAACTCGTGTTAAGTGGCGGTCAGTGTGGTAGCACTGAAAGGCGGTCACTTAATGCATTTACAACACCGCATACTAACCGGCAGCATTACCTAACACGCAATAGGATTTGACAGCATAAATATTGCATATATTACTGGGTGGGTTCGATTCCGACCTAGGGCGAATCTTTGTGATGAGCATGCTCATTTCTTCTGTGTCGGGGTTTTATTTATCTATGATGTGTATCCCACTAAAACATTGAATGTAAAATGTTGCCAAGACGACCACATAAGGTATTCCCTGTGAAAAAGATCTCAGATATCATGTAGAGCCAAAGTTCTGAATCTACACAGCCTCTAGATGTATTTAGGAATATAACTGTGTTTCTCAGTTGTCTGGGTAACACATTACAGGCTCTGCCTAAAATAACGCTTATTGTGACCTTACTATAAAAGTTAGACATAATATGCTGTCATGTCATTTTTTGTAGATAATTATGTGTCCTGCAAAGTCGAAGTACATTATAGCTTGGGGTCAGATGGCCCTATATCAGAGGCTCGAGGATATTATTATAAATGTGGATTTGCAATTCAATAAAATGACAATTTGTGTTACCTACCTTCACAACGCCGTACAACAAAGACAGGAGTAATTGTAAAATGGTCAACATTCTCATTTTAATTTGTGTTATATAGCGTGAGGAATTACAGGGATAATTTTAGCTAGCTTAATGCCATAGAGGGCAGGTTGGCTCGAATCAGACATAAATACAGAGCAAGCATGGTACTATAAAAGGTGAAGCTTATGTATTGTTGAGAATGTTGTGCACATATACAGCGTGGCGCTACAATGGTGACATTAATTTAACACACATATAGGTTTTCACATTTTTGTTTCATGAAGATATTATGTTTCCATTAAACGTTGTTATTTGCGGATTTATTTAAAGTTTTACAAAATAGCATTTTGGAGCAACCTGTACTTAAAGAACTTTCGCGCAGCGATCATTTGCCGACGTCACGGATCATAACATCGCATGAATGAAATTAAAATGAATAAGCAATAATTTGAAGGAAAGAGATATCCCTTTGTCGGCGTGCGGGCGGCGCTCCGAGTTAACGTAAGCCAGCTAGGTAAGTAATTTCATGAATGATTTTTTGCAAGGGTGATCCTAATTTTAGTTATATTTTTATCATTTAGTTTGTTTGAAAAAAAAAAAATATTTTCAATTGACGAGTTATTTTATTCTGTTTAATTTAATATGATTAAAGGGCACTAGACCTACATGTGTGTTAAATTAATGTCATCATTTCATTGTAGCGCCACGCTGTATAGTCTACAGCGGAGGCACATATTTTCCGCGACATATCTCTTTATAATGTTACTAAAATAACGATACTTGACGTAATTTATAATCACAGTAAACTATCTACCTATTATAGCATCAGCATAACAAGTAAGTACTACTTCAAGTCGTTCTAAAAAGGACATTGTTATATTACTGAGAAATACTTGATGGCTTTGCAGAGCTGAGGAGCGTCAAACAAGCACTTAAGCTTAAGCATGGTGAGGACTCGTAACGCACCCTTTAAGTACACATAAACATGCACTTATAGATTAGGCATCACTAATCTGTCAAAAGGTCATAGACCTGTAATTTTCATAACATAACATCACGCCTGCATCCCCGAAGGGTTAGGCAGAAGTGTACCATTGTACGCCCACAGTTCACCAGTATGTTTAGGTCCCATGTAATAGGGGGCGAGCCTATTGCCACTAACCGGGCACAAATCCAAACTCCGACCTGCTACTAAGAATTTAATTTCAGTAATTTTCAGTTTGACATAACTGTTATAGAGCATGCATTATAATAAAATGCATCATCCATACGCATCAGGTAGAGTTACACCTCAGTCTCTGATATCATCTTTGACCTGCATGAACTTTGACCGTCAGTGACCTTGAGTCGGTGACGTCACGGCTTTGTAAACTAGTAGTAATGACGTACGGCATATTTCATGGCGTGTGTGCTTAGGTAGTTAAATTGGTTATAAGATGTCTGGAAGGTCGATACAAGGGTCATAGGCAAATGTATCATAAGCGTAATGTTGAGTTTTGTTTACATTTACGATGTCAATTTCTTATTTTTTTAACAATTACTGGAACAGCTTCTTTTTCTGTTTTGAAAAAGGTTAAAAGGCGCTATGTAATTATTTTGAACACAAATTAAATTAAATATGTACATCCAAAAAAAAACGAATGTTGTTAAATAGGTTTGTATTTTAATTTTTAATATTTGGGATGGATATTACACATCCCTAAACGGCCAGTTATTCTTTTAACTGATATGGATTTGATCTCTGCTTATTACCCTGTGTTTTATGCTAAGTAAAATTCACCACGTACGAAGCACATTAGTAGTAAGTAGTACTAGTAGTAGATATTTAATAATGCCGTATTTCTATGACAATTATGACGTGTGCTTAAATCAATAGTATTTTGAAACAAATTAGTTCGGTCAATGGCCCTTTTTCGCATTGTGTCATCGCAACAATAAATATCTTTAAATCAATATTTATTTTCAATCGTTTTATTTTCTATACAAATCTTCAGATAACGTTTCGATGATTTTCTGCTACAAAATGCTAAATAGCCGAAATATCTCGCTGAAAAGTTTTAAATTTATTCAATCATGGACGCAGTGATGTCTAACAAAAAAATTGCCTTCAAAACCTTTTTCTTCTCGCCTTCATATATTCATGAAATAATACAAAACCTTAAAATTATAAAATTGCTTTTTTGCCCAACTGGACCGATTTTCACCAAGTTTACGTCACTGAAAACGTTTGTGGGTCAAAATAGGTCCGCTTTTTTAATCAAGAACTGCTCGACATCTCTGGTCCAATAAAGTTTAAAATAAAGTCTAGTACTCACAGTAGAATGCCTCCAAAAATGTATGAGAGAGTGTATGTCTGTGGCCGGCGCCAGCAGCAAGTAGTCCCGCCACTCATCGTAGCTGATGTTGAGACTGCCGTCCTGGTCCATCCTGGGGACAAACTCAACGAGTGAAGAAGACAGAGAGATGCGATGAGCTACGCTGAAAACATGCTTCTCCACAATTCCATTTTCGAATACTGTTTTTTTTTTTTTTTATAATAGGGAAGCGTTTTTTTATATTCGAATTTTAAAAAGCATTTTATCAGGTTTTTAATTCAATTTTACTTTTACGCAACAATGATATCCAAGAGGTTAATTTGTATAACTTTTATAATTAACTGAATAACCCAATGCATAAATAAAAATAAATCATATATAATTTTGGCCCAAATTATGCTTATTTTTTAACATTCAACACCATTTTAATTTAAATTGTGTAATTATGTCCAGTGCATGAATTCGTGCAGTGTGATGCATTCAGTATGTGCACATGCATTGTGCAGTTCCATAAAATTATGTACGCCGTGTTTAATTTAGCCTTACAAAGTATTACATTCAATCACCCAATGTCTAAATTATCCTATCTTACAGGTTCCTTAGTATTTTACAATTTATTCTGCTTTATTATATATTATATCAAATAAGCTTATATTAAATATTATGGTAATACAATTTTGTGGTCATCCTTTCTCGAATGGCCTCAAAGCACTACGCCTGTCTTTAATACAGCTTGGTCTAAGGCATTGTGTCTATTTCAAAGGGAAACGGTCAGAGAATCCATAGCAGGGTGGATAGTTAAACCAGGGACGTATTCTATGTATAACACGAAAATTCAGGGATGCGTATAGAGAAATTTATATTTTGGGGAAAGGATAATTATATAATCTGCAATTCCGTCCGAGTGCAATGCGTGCCTTCGAATAGAAAATAATATCGCAACAATGCTAATATTTATTCCCAGGTTATGTTAATATTTCTTCTTCGATTATGTAAATTGCGGTATAGATATCAAAATTTCGGAACAGTATCTGAAATTTCGTCTGAGTGTTGGTCCTTTTGTAAACAAATTATATTCCCAACAATACATTCATTCACTAAATATGATCATATTTCAAACCCTTCACTGCTCACTGACAAATGAGAATTAAACGCCATAAATATTTCTATTATTTATCCTACAGCACTTCGTCACAAATTACTAAAACCGAATTCGTCCCTTTTCCAGGGATATACACATGGACTTCCTCCTGAAAAAGGCGAAGGGGTATATCGGACTCTTACCGGCTAACACCACTCTAGTGCTTCCTTCCTTTACGCTGGAGACCAGGAGGGAAAGCAATGCTAACTACCGCAATAAAACTGAGTCCGTCCCTGTCCTAACCAGTCACCCTGCGTGCTAATTGAAACGTATATCGTCACAATACTGTGACGCCTCATCCATTGTGTCGCGACATCGAATGGTTAACAGGCGTCAGTAAATTGACGCGGCCGTTAATGAAGCATTCTATCGAACATTGTATAGGTTTTCGGTCACTTTATTCATTGCTACAGTATTAAAATGTTACTTTTATTTTTCATTTTTTTTTTATTACATTTATTTGCTTGCACCTTCTTTTCTTGCATCAAGGGTGTGATATGCTAAACAAACATATTTTACCATACGAATTTGTCCGAAATTTGTTTAATGATATTAGTCTCATTAAGAAAAAGGTATAATAATATTGTTTAGAATTGTATACTGTACCTACAGCATTTTTTTTTTTCAATTTTTATATTTATTGCAGGCATCAAGGCCCATATACAATTTATATGTATTTCAGATTCTGGAGGGCTACCGCGATCCACAAAACCCACGATTCGCTAGTCTCCCATCAGATCTGTTTGTCAATCTTCACCAATTTTAGGCCAGGTAAATATCTCGGTGATATAATAAAATTACTTAACCTACTCGTACCTAATACCTAAATTATTTTCTGGCTCTTTTTAAAAAAGTATGATAAGTTTGATTCTCTTTCTAACAGTCTTAATTACCTACAAATAGTAGATAAATTTGCGAAAGCAGATTATAAAAAATGTATTATGTACCTACAAATTCGATGTAGAACTGACTGACTGATATGACTTTAAAATAACTGAATAATTACAATATAGAGCTTTGTGTAAGGCCTAGTCTATGTGTGACACAGTACGACAATAGCGGAAATAGCCAAATGAAATGAGAATGATCAAGTGTTCGTTATACAATACGATGTATGTATAGGTTTGTACAGTTGGTACATAATCATGTGTAACTTAATCATCAATGTATCCCTATATTATTTTAATCAAGCGATCAATTTTCCTGGACGTAGAGCTGTTTGCTAAGTAATGAAAGGCCACACCTACGTTATGGATGGCTAACGACTTACATACTATTTATTAAGTAGTTTGCTTCCTGCGTAGTAACTTTTTTTCTACTTCGCATTCAAAGTAAAATATTTTCTTTGCAGTAATCTTAATATAATTTACTTATACTCGTAAAACTAAGACTAGTAACAGAGACTAGAAATTTTAAATGGGAATTATCAAAAAAAAAAAAAAACTAGTTTATACAGTATATTACATAGATTAAAAAAAAAGCAAATGATATTTCTAAAATTAATTGAGTGATCAGAGGAAAGCAATGTATACAAAAATGTATTTGTTTAAAAATATTAAGCTAAAAAAAACCTTAATATAATCATAAAGCACAAGAAAACAGTTGTGAAAACAAGAAAACAGTTTTGTCAAAATACTTTAGGTTTTACACACTTTTTAGATTAAGTCTGGCTGATATTAAGTAACTAAGTATCTTACGAACAAATTAAGTTGCAAATAATTTATCTAACTAAATACTAAAAAAAGTATTTGAGAAAAAGAATTTATAAACTTATAAAATCTAATCTTAATGTGCTACAGAAAACGTATTAGACTAGCGTCGATACGAAATCATTGCATCGTTACGTCACTGAGTTCCTAAGACCACCTTCAAGCGCCATCATCAGACCAACTCGAAAGAACTAGCAGCCCGCCCCGGCGTTGCTCGGGTGCAACGCTGATACCAAATATAACTAAACAATCATAAAGTTCTGTAGGGCGAAGCACAGCCATGGACGCACTATTTGGTATAGAGGCACACGACCCCCGGCCCCCGCGCGGCCCTCCGGCCGGTATCGCCGCAACCGCTATGTACCTTACGTACCATCAGCTTCTTGAACCCTCAATATTCTCAAGCAATACCGATATATATATCCCTTCGTTTCGGAGGTCCCATACCACAAACATACACAGATACACAGTCACACAGATATACATACATTCAAATTCAAATCTTTATTTATATAGTCATGCAGACGAACACGCCCGCCAAAAGACACATGTTAAACTCATATCATCCTTTTAAAGATGCATTTACACCGTCACCAAAAAGACATACATAACATAGACTGAATAATATAAACCAGGCAGCATAACGTTTTGCGATCCCTACCTACTATAAGTTAGTACTAACTTTGTATTTGACAGTAAAATGTTATAATATAATTTAATGACATGAGCTACAAATAACGCCAGTAATTTGGCCTAATTACTTAAAGTATTGTACGTAGGTGTGGCCATTACGAATTGCCACCAATTTCGTTACATATCGATAGCACTAAACACAATTAGCTTTAAAAGACGAGACATTTTCTTGACAATACACAAAATTTGGCAAAGGTTCGTGATTCCCAGCATACATACAAACGCGACATATTTACGCTGCGTTTAATGTTATGAGAAGCAATTGTGATCTTACGAAATGTGTTTGCTTGATTTTTTATAATTAGGGTACAACCTGCATAGACATAAAACTTTTTTTTTAATAATACCTAGCAATATATGAAATTCGTCCAAGCAGGTTGTACTTGTACACATATAAAACTGTCAAGTATGAGACTGGCCGGAATGTACTTCGAACTTCTTACGTTCGAAATTTAAATGACATTCTGTCATTAAAACAAGGCGCTTGTCATGTAATTTTGCAATTGGGTATTCGCCGCTTCCGTCTTATTTATTTATAGTACAACTAGTAAGCCTGTAGACAATAATAAATCAATTTAAAAAAGTCTAGTTTTATAGTGTTGACTTAACATAATTATAAAGATAATACATAATAGAAAATATTACGAAGCACAGTCACATAACGCCTAAGTTAAAATATAAAAAGTGAAAAATAGAAATATAACCAGTGATATCTACTACAGACATTATATGATCAAATGTACTAAATTAAGAATATTTAAAAACATAATCGTAAACAAATTCGCTACCCTAATCGTTGCATAATAATTCTCTAAAAATATGTATCTGATTAGCAGTTGTGAAAATGTTTAAATTAAACTCAATTATATAAATCAGCAAACAATCAATATTGGTTCGAGACAGATTGCCGCACTTTTTAAGGTAAATATTAATTCTAATTACGAAATAAAGAGTTAAGTATAACTTTCTTAATTAGTCGTAGACGTTTTTGTTAAACTGGCTTCCTATTAAGCATTGTATTTCAGAAAACTTTTAACAATGACTTCACTGAACAAAGGTTCATTTTCGCAATAATATTATTTGGCGACCCCATTTTTATTAATGTATTTTTTTTTAATAAGAGCTTCGATAATTCGAAATAGTGTTGATAATAGTAGCAATATGTATTCCATATGAAATAGCGGTCAAGTACCCAATTGTCCATTTTATAATTGTTTGGCAATTAATGGCAATGTTTTGATCTTAGCGAATGTTTAGCAAGCCATTGACTACTCGTGGTTTTTTTCGACTTACCACCAGAATATAGGCCAAACAGCTTTTCTGAAACATTTTTTTCAAATGTTCTTTTTAGTCGTATAGTTTTAGGCCGTGTTTTAAGTTCTTGTAAGTTGTAGTTTGATGTAAAAAATCTTGAAACTTTAACAAAAGTAAATGAACACACTTCGCTAATAGCATAACAAAAACATAAAAAAAAAACAGATTAAGATTAGAACATATTAATACATTCGCCGTGTTATTAAATATGTTAAGATAAAAAGCATCAGAACATGTTAAATGTTAAAACGCAATACCTTTTCAACAAGTTCGTCGCCTCATTCCTGCCTACCGCAATCCCCATATCGGCAAACGCCGATATAAGCTCTTCCAGATCCACTTTCCCTGAAAAAAAGAGAAAAGATTGTTGAGACTTTGAGTTCATCTTTTACGTCAAAAAATCGGTCAAGAGTGCTCCAAGTTAAGTTTTTATATTCTAGCTAATGCTTGCGGCCCGCCGACCTTCACCGCTTGAAAAACAGTTATCGCGACAAAAAGTGGCCTGCCCTTTTGCAAGTACCTAGGAATATTTTTAGCCTTCTCGGTACCCATTTTCTTTAAAGATATGTTATACTATTTATTTCTTAATCCAAAATAGGGACGGTAACATACATACAATAACAATATGGGTAAACATATAATCCACAAAGTTTTAACCAAAAAATATTATCATAGCACACACACCTAGTCTCATCAGAACATTAAATACAGATCTACAAAACAATAAATAAAAAACGTAAAAAGAAAACAAATTTAATAATGAAGTTTTATTGAACGGTGCAAGGAAAAACTGTCACGAATACTTTTGCCCAAAGGGCTGAAGCTTGCTTCCACGATAAATAACTAATCGAATAAAAATCGATCCGCTCCCTCATTAAAAAGTACACAACACTTTTTTTTAAGTTTAACCTCGAACCTATGGTTTATGTAGGTATTTAAGAATCGATTCAAGGGCTAAATCAACATCGCAATTGTTTGAACTGAAAACTGAAACCAAGCATTAAAGAGGGCTTATCATAACTAGCAGTAGTATTAAAAATAGGTACCCGTTAATTTTTGAGCTAGCCTATTAAATGCAACTTAATAAATTACGTATTTTTCTTCGTCCATGCACCGATACGACAATAACTTCATATATTACAACAATGATAGAAAACCTTTTTGGAACTCCCAATGTCGCGACTTAATTATAGGTATAGCATAATGAATATGTTTTGCCTTCGCTGTAAATAACGTCCACGCCATTATTGAAGGACAAACACTGATTTTTATCTAGATTAAATCGGTATTTAAAACTATTGTAATGTATTACTGTGACTATAAATACAGTACAAATGTATTATTATATTGAATACTTGAGACCTTCAATGAACTGAAGGCACGTGCCAATAAATAAGCATTAAGAAACGTTTAATAGGAAGCTGTTTAAGAAAATATTCATAATATACAGCTTGCCGCTTAAACATACTGAGAAGATACTGTATCCCTGCACTTAGTGATGATACAGGGCGATTCTATTGGGATGATAATGAAATAAAACTGACCACCGCGAATGGTAGTTGAACACTGATTTATTGAATTAATTTTCTTATACAAATTAAGTTTAACGATATGTAAGAAATGTTGAAGGTGAGTCAGTAAAATAATGTGTGGTTACTTTATGTATCTGTACGATACATAAAATAAAGAAATAGAAACAAAAACAAATGACGATTTTGTAGGTACCGTCTCATACTCGAAGATGAGTACAAGTAAATGTTTAATTTAAACACTGTAACGTATTTAAATACATTAGATATGCATAAATAATTATGTACATACTTAATGTATGCACAATTATTGTAATCGATTCGATATACAAACGACACCTCGTCAACATAACGTGTTGTGACGGCGCGATACATGACGGATCTATTTCAGTAGTCTTCACATTATTCTCGAAATTCTAAGATGTCAGAACAATAGTCACAGCTCACTTGCCATAATTAAACCCTTCAGTTAAAACGATCAAGGGTGAAGCTGCGTAGGTGGCTCGGAATATTCATAGGATGGTGAATATTCATCAATAATTTAGTCACATTTCCAGATAATTCGCAATTTAGTCAAAGATCGTTTGTTATTTACGCGTCTAGACTATTACGTAAATTATAATTGTTGTGTAAGGCATCGTATTTTTAAGCTTAAAATATTTTGTTGTTGAGGAAAACGAGATCGCGTTCCACGAATCGACACCTTATTTGGATACCTATAGATAGCCATATTATAGCTTGTGGTGTTTTATAAATGTCATTTGTATTTGGCATAAAATAGTAGATGTATGGACAAGATTCGAAATGTAATCTCAACGAGTGTTATATAGTCTCGTAGAACAAACATTTTAGCCATTAACCTAATGTAAGTACGAACCCATACATGGCAGAGGACCGAAGCCTTATGGCGTTGCGTCATCTAACATTGACTCCGACGAGAACATAAAAACTGTACTAAAGATCGTCGGAGCGTCGCGTAATCTCCTAGCTGCTCTTTCACGTTCGAATTTCAATTTAACGGCCACAGATTATAGTCACGATTTTAAATGATACATGGAAATTACTCCGTTTCTTCTCATCTTTAAAAATGTCGTATGCCTTGTAAAACGATGTAATAATAAATTCATCAATGCAACAAAAAATAATCGCGAAAAATGGCTTGCAACATATTTATTTAGGCCAAAAATGAATAGATATTTACCATCTTTATTCTTGTCGAGATGGGAGAATTGGAGCCTAAGATTCTTTTCATGTTCTCGCACGTAGTGGATGAACTCAGAGAGAGTGACGTCACCGCCTTCCTTCCAACCAGACTTCGCCAGGAATTTCTGAAAAGAATAAGTCAAAAATTTAAGTACATACAATTCATTATAAGCTAAGTACATGCTATTCACCGACTTGAAGCTATTTTTGCGGTAAAGGTAGCTTATTTGGGAACACAAATAAGTCAGTATAGAAATTAGTTCAGTTTAACACTGAAAACGTAACAAAACATCAGACACGTTTATACAATGGTGCCAAAGTAATAATGTCAGGAATGTTACGTGAAAACGGTCACCGATGTTATTTTCTCAGAAGTAAAAGTAGGATAAATTGCGAAGACTGAATGAATGAGGTTAGAATGCGGAGACAACGGACAGACAGACGAGATCGATGGAATAATATTTCACATTCCTGCGACCTCGAATGACCTTGTTCATTGAGGAAGAAGACAAAAGGCTTCATATCATAATACATTCCTTAACCATAGTTGCATTGCAAACTTTTAGCACGAAGCGTCGACATCGGTTAACATTCAATAGCTTTTGTCGCAATTACTTGACCTGGTCGCCGTCTATGATCGATTTGTTACAGACTACAGTTTATAATCATTATTCTGCCTGTATTTTCCTTCCGTCAAACAAATACACATAAAGAAGAATCCTAAATGTATTACCACGCTTAAACTGACGGGATGACGATTCCGATGTACTTATACTTAGTTGTTAGTTTTAGTCAGTGGTGTTAAGAATCAAAGCCGCATTATTAGAACTGAAAGAGAAATACCTACGTCCTACATAAATGTATGGTAATCTATTGCTGTAGTGACATTAAGAGGGAACGGAGAAATAAGTCTGCGTGCACGAATCGCCGCCGCCGTCCGCAATTCTCTTATTGTATCTTTTGCTACAACTAAATATAGTAGCAATGCTTTCCTTGCCAAAATTGCAGCTAGCTTTTACACTCTCTCGTATTCTGTATTGATCTGCTCTGCAGTACTAGCACAGAACGAGTCTTTGGTGTCTTGTTTTTTGACTGTACTGATACTATAATATCTATATTTGTTCATAGAATATTTATTTATTTTATTATTATATTTCTATTTTTTCCTACAATATTGGTAACTATAAAATTTGTATTTTCTCTAAAAACAAAGTAAATTGTATTCTTACCATAAAATTAAAGTACATTATAGTGATATAATGGTACGTATTTGGCCTTCGTTACTGGGTACCACGGGAATACGAGGTGGCCATTTTGTTCTATTTCGAGTGTACGAGACTGTGACACGGTATTCGTGCATACGTGCTTAATAGTTCCCAGATTACTATTATTACCAATGCTCTAATGCTCGTCAATCCAAATCTAACGGCTGTAAAAGCCATTTAGGAGTTGAAAAGCTTGCCAAAGAGAGGTAGACTCGCACACTACGGGTTCCGTACCATAGTTCAAGATAAAAAAGTGGCAACAGAAATACGCATTCTGTTACTGTTCCGGTTATTTTGATACAGCTCGGTGACAGGAGGATAGACTTAGTGTCAGTGGATGCTTAGAAATAGACCACGTTAGAACCCTTCGGGTACGAACACCTGAAAAGTACGGAGACTTCTCGCGGAGGAAGTAGGCGAACTCACAGCCGTTCACGAAATCTCGTCACTATTTGCTAATAATTTTCAAAAGAAATGTGGCCTACATTTCTTTTAAAAATATTTAGAGGACAGACCTTTCTCAATGATATATCGTAGTTAATTTTTTAACTACCTCGATTTCTAGCAATGCAATAGATTATATATTCGAGAAGAAATATGATATAGTCAGACTAACGCCTAGTTAAAGTCTATACTAAGCCTACAACAGAAATCTATACATATACTCCTAACAGAAAGTAGCCTTGGAAAAAATTGTTGCAGATCCAAGATCCGACAACAAGGCTGTTTTATAATTATTTGATTAAACTTTTTTGGACTCTCTTAAGCGCTTTACTTAATACGATTACATTGTTTGTAATTTCCCTCCGCCATTCGCGATCTCATAAATCACTCTGTGTAATTAAGAGCACGTAGACGTAATTTCATAGAAGCTAAACAGATGAAACGTCCATAAAAATCAGTACGGTAACTAAGAAACAATGAGCTTTACATGTGACTCATGACGTGACGTCATTATGTACAGCTGTTTCTAGCCGCATAAGGCGATGTTGTAGGCGAAACCAACACACTGATAACAAGTTAGTATAGAACCCTCGTTAAATACTTTGGAAAATGAATACATAGGTACTTGTTTAAGGAACGTACATACATATGATGCAGTACTAAAATAGTGGCACAAATTACGTTTTTAAGTCATTCAAAGTCTTGAAGTCTCTCTTCTTTCAAGGTCAATTAAGTCTAATTGACCTTGAAACAGGCATAAAAAAACAATCTATCAATAATATAAATGATGTATCAATATAAATCCCACCCTGTTATTAGTGGTTATAACAGAAAGGGCTACTTTTACACATGATAGGTGTGTGGATAGATTAACATATGCAGATAAAAATGTCCATGACATGTTTATTTTTAAAGAGAAACCATATAATACGAAGGTGAATATCATCATGATATTACAGTGGATAGAACATAGTTGGGCTTTCTCTTGAATATATACAATAATATATATATGAGCATAGCATGAGGAGCATTGATGATGCTGCATGCCAACCACTCATGCGGGAAGTTCAATTTAGATATTAATTAATGTGTACACGCTGGGATATAATGAATTGAATGTGATATATTATTTAAAAAATATATTACTGAGTTCCATCACCACTGTCTATATGTTGACAATTTACAAAATCCACATCTCTTAAGGGTTTAAACCATCGGTCACATTGGACATTGGTCAGTGTTAAAATTGATTTATATGAATCTTTTTTCTTGTAAACTCATATATTGAATAAGTGAACACCATAAAGATTAAATTATAATTATTTTCTAGTGAGAGATATCTATATCAGATACATGATTACATATACATCTAGGTGTCAATGCTATTACTAATGTTTATGTTTTTATTAGATACTGCATGATATACCCTCTGAGACACTGTTATCTTAGTAATGTAAACTTCTGATGTCCATCATAGATTAATACTGAATATTATGTATTACTGTTCTTTAAATCAAGTTTAAAAAAATGCTACCATAAGGGATTATAACAAAAAAGTTTGTCTGTATTAAAAAATAAGTCAGAATTCTGATAGGTACCTCATTTGAAGTTTCTATTTTTACTTTTTAAATAGGTTTAGGTAGGCAGTGAAAAAGAAGAAATTAGAACATGAGTGATGTCTTTAAGAACTAAAAAATATTCAGTTTCTGATGATTAACAAGCATAGTTTTACCTTTAAGGTAAATTGATTAGTTTCAAACTTGTCAAAGTTATTACATCACAGATGCCTGGTTTTATTTTCAACTGTTTTGCAGTGGTTTACCAAAGTAGTATTAGTTATGGCTATTGATAGAACTTAAATATGTGATAAATGAGCCTTACATAATAAGTGTGAATTATTATTTTTTAATATCAATTTGTTCAATCAGCTCATGCATGTTATAATAATTGCTCAAGAAATAATCCTTGAAAAGGAAATTACTGGAGTAGACCATACTGCCTTTAATTTAGATTTGTGACACAGTACCTTTTGAAAAAGTAACTTCCTCTGTTATCAAGATTTACTTTTATTGTTATGTAAATGTCTAGATCATTGAGATAGGTTTATTCAATCTTTTAACCAGTTTCAATAAATCATAAATAAAACATAGGTTGGATTATTATCTTTTGTTACAACACAATAAATCTTGACATAAGATAAATTATCAGTGATTTATCTATTTTTAAGCCTAACATTTGGACTGTTTTTGAATATTTTTCCATGCTTTTAATAAGAAAGTACCTACAAAAGATTTTATGTTTATTGTATGTCATGAAATGAAGAATAGGGTACTTTGTGCTACTTTTCTATTGAGATTACTATAAACTCTGATGACACTAATTTTTCATGAAAAAAGGAGAGGTTTTATGAAAAGTTAAGTGTGAAAAAAAAACCGCGGGCGATCGTAAGCAACTACCTACTTACAGAAAATGCTATAGGTTGTAAATAAGTTTTAAACAGAAAGGCACGCGTGGGCTCTATAAATATGACACTTAAGTCGAATTTGCAAATTTACGGACTGCAGTATACGTGTCGACAGGTAATCGAACGCACCGTGCGAAGGTGAAACCGTTAGCTGATGAACAATTAGGAAATGTCTAGCTACATTCTAACCTCTGCATAACTCCGGTTTATGTGCGGAGCCAGCTCCTTGAGTGCGACGGACAGGTCGTGGATGTCGATCTTCCCGTTCCCATCGGTATCTAATTTAGAAAACAACTTTTCTAATCTTTCTTCGTCTTCTTTTGGTATTTCCTCTAGTTCCAACGGTGGATGCAAGTGAACCATGGTGCCTGTAGTCAGCGTAAGTACTGCTTGTTGAATAACAAGTTATTATATTCTCATACGAATACGTACGGGCATACATAACTCTTAGCTAACTTAGTAACGTAATAGAATTCATTTTGTAAAGAAATATTGCACTCGTTTCTTCTTCCAGTAGTTTTGACAGCTACTTGCTGCCGCACTGCCGCACACAGACGCACACACGCAAGCATAAGGACACACACACTAACACAAGCTCCAAGTGTACCGTATATCCGTGTCCTACTATTTTATACAAGGATAAAAATTCATGAAAATTACTGAAATATATATCTTATTTCAAAAGCCATAAATTTCACTCAACCTGCACCAAACCTTCGTATTAAAACTGTCGATGTGTGTTCCACTTTTAGTGTTTGCCAATAACTTAAAGAAGCGCCATCTATATACTTTTAGTTGAGCTAATATAAGAGATGTAGATAAAATAAGAGATTCTAATATCTCCTAATTAAAGCGTAACAATTTCAAACTTTAATTTTGTTCTGTAAATAATAATTGTAAAGTTGAAAAGTAAGAAATAACAAAATGTAACAAAAATATTATTATAAGGTTGTGTAACTTGTCTAAAATTTCGCAAATTAATTTCACTATTTCTTTAATTAAAAACAAAAAAGATGTTAAGCAGACACATTATATTAGTTTGACATTAGTTTATTTTATATGTTTCCAAATATTTTGTTCTTGAATCATGTTAAGTACATATATTATGGTAACATTTTCAACCTTTCTAACTTCGCGAGTCGATTAGAGCGCCATCTCTTTATTATTACAGTAACCTTTTGAATCTTAGTTCTCCTACAAAACCGTAGATGTCGCTGTAAAATTTCGTTGAAAAATATTTAGTGCTTTCAGATTGGTCTGCGTAATTTTATACTAATTTTATCCCGCGTTTTCAGCAACTTTAGTGAGTAGTCATCTTTTTTAATTTCTTATATGAAAGTGGACTCGAACTTTGCCGGTTTTTTTTGTTTCTGACTATATTTTTAGGTCTAGCTAGACCTTGGAAAATAAGTTATGTTCAAGCGAGAGTATCTACCTGCCGTCAAAATCAGTCCATCCGCCTTACTCATGAAATTACACAGCTCAAAGAGATGTTTCAGATGTTTGTACGGAACCCTCGATGCCCGAGTCCGACTCAGCAGAAGCAGACTCAGAAGCAGTTCAATCGAGACTTTTTTAGTTTACAGTTTTTTACTGAGTGATTTTAGTAGGTTTTGCCTAAAAAGCTGCAAGCATTTTTCGCCTCTAAAAAACTGCATTGCCTTCTAAATTAATAAGTTAGTCACACCATACTAACAACCTTCTGAATTATCCTATCTCAGCCACTAGTTATCTCTTATGTCATCCACTATTAGTACAACTCATCATCGTGATTAATCGTGTAACATGCATTCAAACAGCGAACTTCTAAAATATCAAAACATTCCGTAGCTGCAATTTTTCTAACTCAATGCCTATAAAATAAGTCTCGTGCACATTGATCTTCAACATTTAGCTAAAAATTACCAAATAAGTAGTAAATTATGGCCATTGAAAGAACGTCAAAACAATTGAAGGATCTATGGATGCTTAAATTCTATTTTTTGATGTCCTTTTGTTGAACCAATGCAACGAAAAACGGTGATGATGTTACTATAAAACCTCAAACTACGGTAAATCCTAAGAGTTTCCAGTAAAACCTAAAATTTACCAATTCTTAATGGTAAAACATCCAAAAATCCAAAAATGCGATTCGTACTTTTACCACTATTCACTTGGTAAATTTTAGGATTTACATTAAAAGCACAGTAAATTCATGGTTTTTGATTTGTTGGATTCTTCGCCGACCCGAATAACATACCTAAAGACATTAGGAACGGGTTCTTGCTAGTGAACTTGAACTTTGAAGTTCTTGCTACTTGCTACAAAATGAAGGTAAACGGTTAGGTTTTTATAGTGCACCATATACATGCAGCGTCATTTTATCTACTGCTAATGTTTTAAACACGGTTGTCCTAAAAGTATTTGTCAAACGGTCTTCGTAGAGAAAGAGCGCACAAACATGTCTCATCTATCTATTAAATCCGTCTGTCTCACTGCAGGGCAAAGTCCTCCCACTCCCTCTTCACGCACATTCTGTCCTGAGATGGAATGGAATGGCCAGTCCTTTAGGTAGGAGTCTAGTTGGACTTTCCACCTTCCAAAATCATATCGCATTTTGAGGGGTAAAAAGGTTCCACAGTAATTTAATTCACGGCAATAAGCTCGTAACTATATGCATAAATACCTTTTTTTTTTCGTATCGACCGGGTACTCCGTCCGTGGTCGCATGCTGACTGGAGAAGCGGTGTCATCGTTCCGTGCAAGAAGTAGATGATTTTTCATCTACCTACCCCATGTTTTTAAGTTTAAAGGTTAGTAAAAAAGATTTTCTTTAACCTTTGGATAATGATTATTTTCGGATACAGCTGCTTAATGAGCGATATAAATCGAAACAAAGTAGTATTAACTTAGTGCACCAAAATTTAAGTACAAACAATTAGATCGATAGTCAAACACCAGAAAAACTGGTTCATTAAGTACCTAACTGTATTTAATTTCTTCCTAGTTTTATTCCAGTCATCACAAATAACGGTATACTTACTTATGGGAATGATATGAGAAGGACCTACTAATACAATTGAGAATCAAGGGTAACTTGGCACCAAAAAAGTGACTCATAAAATGGAGTCAGATATTTTGGGGCGCATAAACCGACGACAATAAGTCACATTCAAAAATATTGTCACGTACCCTAACGATGACACGGGAATAAAGGACTGTCACCCTATTATACTCTACTAAATTCACTCTAAAACACACAAATTTCGCTAAGTAGGTCTTTATTATGCCCCCATCTCAATGGCAGACCAAAAAAACAACGAGCGCGAAAGAGACGCAAGAGCATATTTGTCAAAAACCGTAGCAACTGTCATTGGGTTTCAACCAATAAATCCGTGAGGATGGGAGCTATTATGTCTGATATGATGACACAAATAGTCGCGACCGAAAATCTATAAACTGTCGAAGATACATCGCATGCAGGGGCTAAACAGCTAAACAATTAAAGCTCTATGGTTGAAGGCGTAGAGTTCAAAGTCGGTATTAAGTTACATTGCAACACGTGAGTGGAAAACTGAACTCTGTGCTATAGAAGTAGGGTTTATATTTATTGTCAAATAGTTTTAATTGTTGTTGGGATGAGCAGGCAAAAAAATTGTATAGGGAGGGAACAAAAGCTCATAAAAGTTTGAGATTAATCGGGGATTTGGGCACAATAATACACACATGCCGCTGTCGCGGTGAAGCTAGTCTGTTTGCCTGACACTGGCATGGGGGCATGCACTTCATTATTATTGCAGAGTCGTCGCCAAGGACTCCATGACGTGCTATTATTATAAAGAGTTCATTATTGGCCTATAGGAAGGTGTAAGTTGGCGTAATCTACTCGGGAAATAGAGTGTCATTTTAAAAACAAACGGTTACGTTCTTTATTAATACGTTTGAAAGGGTTTGTTTATGATTTAGGTGTCTCAAAACGCTTCTTTTTTCCAATCATTGGGTACGGTATACTGTAGAAACTCTATAATTCATCTGTATATATGTGTTATGTAAAGTATACACAAAGCAGTCACATGTTAACCATGTAGCTTAACCTTATTAGCCTGGCAGATAAAAGTACCGTAAAACTTTTTATATAAGAAACCTAATCCTATTAGGTCTTAGTTCCGTTTTCAATATAAAAGTAATGTCTTTTGTATGCACTCTTATATTGTATGTAGTTTGTTATTTGTAGTATGTCGTCTGAAATTGTATGTGCTGTATTGATGCTGCCGTAGTGGACGGCTCGGAAAGAGGTGGAGAGTAGGTCGACCTCGTAGATAAAAAAGAGTTTGAATATATACAGTATCTATATGTATAGAGTACATAGGTACGTATAAAGGAGTGAAATAAACAACAAGATCTAATAGACATTTATATTATAACACTTAAATTAACATACATCGATGATTTATAATACATTGAGAAGTTTTCGTCTAAATAGTAGATTATTGTAATATTTATTGTAGGGTAAGATTGTCTTGTTTTCTCTCCAAATACATACGAGAATATACTACTTACTACGTTATAGTTTTTAGCTACAATTTATACAATATCAAGTTAAGTGTGTTTGTGTCCCCAAGTAAATACACAAATATCAATCGAGAAAAAGTATACAATTATGAAACACCGAAATTGGATTTTTTAATAAATATTTCCTGTTTATTATTTTTTACGATCTAAATACAGTGGGGCACCATTTATAGTTATAAAAAATATATAATTTTGACTAGATTATATCTAAGTTAGTCTTCTTTTGCCAAGAAAGTTATGTACACAGTATCTACGTAATTAGACATTATAAGGGGTAGGTATATTACACTCTGAGCAAATTGATGACAAGCGTCCAATTATATATATAATAATTAGGTATATACAGATACAATTAGAGTAAACCGACATTCATGAAATATACACCGTGATATTTTTCACTAATTATTTATTACATTCGTTAATAGTTATAATCGATTAATATAGGTTACAATCGGTTTTTTATTTACATAGAGTAACATTTATGGGTATTTACAGTCAAGAAGGTATTTTTTGTTAGATTAAAATAAATTAAATCTTTGCTTAAAGATTTTTTAAGTTGTTGTATGGTTTACATACATCGTTTAGTAAAACTAAGTGCCTACCTACATATTTTAAACAACATGAATAGTGGAATGACATAAAACTCGGAATCAATAATTAAGATAAAATTGCTTTCTTAATCTAATTACACCTACTATACATTAATTAACAAATTTAGACCAAGATATCACTTAATCGTCTAAAATATACACATTAAGTACTTTGCTACTGATAAATGAAAATTAATACGAACATCAAAGTCTTTCATTTTGAAGAATGTACAAGTCTTCATAAGTCTTTAGTTACCGTAATGTTGGTTATATGTAAAGCACCATCGGAACTCTTCATACATGTAGCTACCGAGTAATGGGTACACATAGTAAGGGTTCATTTGGAACACAAGCCATAGGATCTTGTTGGGGTCCATCAGTCAGTCGAACCCCCTGTTGTTGGCGTGCATGTCGGCAATGATGCGCTCGATGGGGATCTCCCCGATGGTTGAGCGGAAGAAAAGCTCAACGATCACGAATCTGGGCACGCTCCTGATCAGAGCTATTAGGCTTTGTAGAGCCTTCAGACGGTTTAGCTGCAGCGGGTACGCTCGCCGGGTGTACTAAAAATAAACAATAATGTTGTACTCTGACGAAAAAATAATTATCTTATTTGTTATGTTAGTCTAAAGTGTGAAATAAGAACAAAGGGGGAAGCTAGATAACCTAATTTTGTCCTTGAATGTGTTTCGTTTTTTAACAATGGTAAATCTATCTATATGTGTATGATGGAATGTAATATAGTACAATGTTTTTATGTTGATATTATAACGCTATCTTTCTATACATAAGTTAAATAATAATTTTACTTTAATTTGAATGATAATTACTGTACTTTATTATTGACTTCTGATATTTAAAACATGTTTATATCTAAAAGTGTAATTGTGGAGACTTACCTCGTTCAGCATGCAAGCCGTCTGATCATGCATGAGTGCGACCTTGGCAGCATTCTGCAGCTTGCGCGTCACGTCTCGCCGGAAGGTGACGCTCTGCTCATCCATGCCGAAGCCGAACAGCAGCAGGGCTCGGAGACAGGCGTACTCGTTAGCATCCGGGCAAAGCTTCGTCACTTCGCGAAGGACTGTGTCAAATAGATCTATATCCTTGTTCGTCACCAACAACGTGTTCGCGTCGACCAGGATCTTGAAGTCCAGCGGGTACAAGAACTGAGCTATTGCCAGCACGAACATGTCTTTCCAGGAGTCTTCGAGCAGCAAGTGAGCGTCTTCCAGAGAGATGTTTGGGAAACCTGGTATATTTTTCGCCCATCTTATGTTCATGAACAGCAATTGGGCTGCAATCTCGCAGATGGCTGCGGGGCTGGTGGCGCCGTAGAGGATTGGGTTCATCATAAATGGAGGCGGCGGTGGTGGAAGCACGGGAGGGTTGATCAGACTGAGAGAGGGGAACGTGTAAGGGTTGTAGAGAGGGATCGGCTGCGGGAGGAGGTTGTGTTTCGGGAGGACCAGGTCTAGAGGAGGTGCGGGTGGTCTCAGGTCAGACGGCGGCATCGGGTCCTTCAGCAGCAACGCCATTTGGCGGCGGATCGTGGAGTTGCGAGGTCCTCTTTCGTGTTGAACAGCTGTAATGGAGATACACATTATTATAGATTCAAATAATACAAAAACTATAATTAAGTCATTACTGTCACTATCTCTGTAAGGTATAGAAGCGATGGATAGACATGGGGAGGTACAAGTAGTTTTTATTTATTATCCCAATACCTAACCTACCTAAATATAGCATGCACAGTTACTACAAAGTTCCTATTTACGGTAGATATACAGGTTGCTTCACATTTACCGCAACCTCAACCACAGCCACAACACGTGGTCGGGAGACAATATGTATGGAAATTAATTGTTTAAAACACACGAACCACGTTTTGTGTCTTCCTTATTAACTTTTAGCATCCCCGCGACATCGCTGCGTCTACCCCGCGGTTTCCTCTTTTGTTTTATCAGTCACTATGCGATTGTTTTTTGGATATTGGCGACCCGTAATTTAAGAACGAAACAAACGACAACCGCACCGTCGTCTTTAGAAGCGCTTATCAACCATAGCTTGACTACAATTTGTCGCCGTCGTGTGGCGGTAAGTCTTCTCCTTTTCATGCGGATGGTTACATCAAGGTCCATGGGCCCAGTATGTTGCGGCATGTGATTTAAGTTATCCAAAGTGTAGGTGGTAACATGGGACTTAAAAATATCGGCGAACTGTGTTTGATTATTGGTACACCTCTGCCTAACCCTTCGGGGCTACGGGCGTGATTATATGTTTATGTTATGTTAAAGTGTAGGTGCACTTTGGGGGCACTTTGGGTAATTCGGCAAGCCAATGATCAAAGACAAGACATGACGGTAAGTGAGTGTGATAGTTTGAAAGTTATTAAGTGTGAAACAAGTGTTTAGCTTCAAAATATCCTCACCTTCTTTATTCATGCCAGCCGCGAGGCACTTCTCGAGGCGACAGGAGCGGCACTGGTTCCTGTGCGCCTTGTCGACGAGGCAGCCTCCGGGCAGGCGCGCTTTACATGTGTATTGTCGGTCGCGTCGCACGGACCGCTTGAAGAATCCTGCGCAGCCGTCACAAGCGAACACGCCGTAGTGTTTGCCAGAAGAGTGGTCGCGGCAGACCGCGCACGGCACGTCGTATAGGATCCGACCTGGGAAATAGAGATTAATTTAATTATAATTGTGGTTATACAGCCAGTCAGTCGTGTGAGATTGGTATACATATGCTCATTTATACAATTAACAATAGAACATTAATTATTATAGGTTACCCACATATTATGTGGTTCTAAACGGCAAATTAGCAACGATTGAACACACATCAACACTAAGCTAACGATGACGTAAACGCTACAATTTAATGAACTGAACCCTTACTACGAGCTTTTAAGAATAGACTGCTACCGTTGCGGAAGCGAGACGCCGCTATGCGCAGTGCATCGCTCTATCTCGCTTCTACATTTGCAACTGTCTGTTCTCATGGTGCAGGCGCTTAAATATAAACTGTCTCACTGGTGAATACCACAACAGTGTGATTTGTAATTAAGCTAATTAGCATTATGGTAACCAATTCATTAGGGCTGCAAACAAAATTATTGATTTGACGGAGGATGAACATGGAGCTTTAAATTAATAAATACTTCTATTATTTTTGATGTAACTTATTCGAATTAACCTTTGTTAAGAATCGAAGATTACGGGTTACGCTCACGTTGCACCGTTTACCTATTAAATTTTTTTTTGTACCAGTTGAAGATATCTGCCAATTTAAGGATAAGGAATACAGGCTAGAGTATGCGTTTGTGGGCGAAATTATGCTTAAGGAAATTATATTAGGTATAATTTCCTTTACAATAAGGGAGTTTTCACTAGATAACATAAAAATAATAAATATCATAAGTGAAAATAGACTTTTCGAGAAGCGTAGGCTTCGTAAAGTGATTTTATTTTTGAATATTTTTTTATATCATCGTCCCTTATATTATCTTCTACAAGAAAACTCTCCTCTCAAGAGCAGTATACATTATATACTGTAAACTTGGAAAAGACCATCAATCTGTATAGTTGTCAGCGCAGTCGCAACACCCACTAATAAATCACAGTCGCTGTGTACCGTGCTGTCGGCCGCGCGCCCCGACCGTCTGGCTCCGCCCTAAGGGGAGGCATGCCTAATTAACTGCTAGTGCTGCTACCCTACCTTTTGCAGCCAGCGGCGGAAACAATGATATTCGTTTTTTTTTCTTGAGATTTTTTTTTGTGTTAATTAGTTATTTATGTATTTATTAAAAAAGACTTGGACTTATACAGTTGCCTATAATAGGTTAGCCAACATTTACAATAGAATAGTGGAAACAATGAAAATTGTTTAAATTATTTAGTTTTTATTGTGAATGTTAATTCTTATCCACTTCTTTTATTAGACCCGCAATTTACTATTGTATGTTAACTAGAAGACGAAAAGGCTGTTGTTGTTGTGCTTTAACCTGTTTAAAAATATGTGCTCCAAAAACTGAGACTTAAAATCATTTGAAAGCAATATTTCGGAATCAGATAGACCTTAGGTCTGTTATTCCCCTTAATATATATACCCCATTTTAAGTGCAAATAATAATTTATGGTAAGAAAATGTAAGAACAAATAAGTAAACCTTGATATTAACATTAAAGTATAGGTAACTATTTAAAGCTGTCGACACCTCTTTAGACCATAACCTCACTTCCTAGGCCTACACAAAAAAAAGTAGAAACTTCAGCAGCAAGTTGTAAGTTTAAAGCGAATTAAATTGATTTATAAAGCCTTATAATTCTCATGTCAAAATATTATCCGCACCGTTCTTTCTAAGAGTCTGTTATGTGGGATTCGCCATTCATTGCACTTTTTATAAAAAGTTTGCAGAGCCTTCCTATACTTTATTCTTACGTTGGTTCCGTATGTTACTGGCTTTAACTTTACTTAAGTAGGTAATATGTTCGTTATTTTACCCGTAAGTGCTGTCGCTAAAGTATTGCTGAAGGACAAATATGTAACTAATGCTTTTCAAATAACGCTACGTGTACGTGACATTAAATATTTTCTTCTTACAAATTGTATTTAGTTCGCGAAATAGCTAGGTACTTGATAAAATAAAGACATCTTAATTCTGAGTCAATAAAAATAACTTAGTTATTCACATAGGTACAGAATTTAAATTGTCAGTAAGGACCGCCTCCGTCATTAATTCCGCACACGACCGTACCCTAAAACGAATACAAAGGATCCTTTTCTCACGGCTGAGACAAGACGCCATTTTAGCGCGCCGCCCCAAAGCGACCCAAAGCGGCCCAGAGCGGCCAGTCGAGAAGGCATAAAGGCAAACTGAACAAGACTCGGGCCTGAATACACTTGCGATGCAGGAAGCGCGGTGTCGAGTGAACGAAACGTAAAGTCTAAACAATGCGCGACGAACGATGGGAATCAAAGACCGAGATACGTAGATGATTATAGGCTTGTGAATAGACAACTTTATAATAAAAGCTGTTCACAATGCTCTGGATTTGAGGACCTTTGCCGCACTTTTTATTTGTTTGGACTTTTGTCTACGCTTTCGTTTATGGGTTATTTTTTCAGTAATTTGATCGTTGATTTTGGTTTACGAGTTTTTTTTTTAAATGAATCGTTGAAAGAATGATGAGAAACGAATACTTAACACTTTAAATTCGTTTTTTGTTGACTCTTTTTGACTTAAAAAGTAGGTAACAAATACATTTTTGTATATTGTGCATTTTTAGTGTACACTATGACCAAAACATCATTTGGTTTGCTGAGGTACGTCGCACAGAGGCTTCTAAACGAGTGCTACAAATCTACAAACAAATCCTACAGTTTCCCTAAACTAGACATCGTTACAAACACAAAAGTGGTCTACTTTAAAACGTCATCAGCACCCACACATTATTAGCCTAAAGAGCCCTATCGGCGAATCATCCCTAACGATAGTATCAGGCGTGCGAACCGGCACCTGTGTGGATGGACCCGCTGCGAGGTCCCATGCCGCGGTGGCGTGACCAGGTCACACTACCCACGGTTACTCACCGACCATGCTTCAAAATTACTATGTATATTAATTTTATTCTCCGCTATTTGTTCCCACATCAATTTGTTTGACTGAACTATATTGAATTTTAGTTTGTTGACTGTTTTTGATACGATAGTTTGTTAATTGGTTTGGGTTGTGGATTTGTTAAATAATTAGTGTAGGTTTATACTTTTTATCATGCTTGTGGATTTTTATTTGTACATTTACTAATACAATAAGCTGCGGGCATGATTTTGTCCGACGATGTTATCATTATTTTTTCGGTAGATTATCGCTGTTTACAGTAACACTCATATAAAAACAAATACAAATTTTAAATAAGTACCACAAACCTATTAAGCCAGTCTCTATCTTTTTAATTTATTTTATTCTGCATTTCGCACAAAACAGAAACTATTATTACGAGTGTGAAATAATGAAGTACAACAATTTTTTTTTTTTTTTTTTTAAATCTTTATTTTTGTAGGAGCTTTTACGCATGGCGTATGTCAGCCCCATCATACCCTAAATATACATACAGGCAATTATAGGTGGGCCATAAATTCGAACAAAACTTTCGCATCGACTCCATTCGGTCGGGACAAAATTTTATGAAAAATACCTACGTCAGTCTTGTTCAAATTCAAAGCGGATATTAAATTATTTCTAACTGACTCATATCGGACACATTCCACCAATAAATGGTGTAAGTCTTCAACAACCCCACATTGTTCACAATTGGGCGAAGTAGTTTTCCTCATCATGAATGCAAATTTATTACATGGAATATGTCCCGATCTGAGCCTATGAGCAGTAACAACTAATTTTCTACTTAAATTACTATCCATAAACCAAGGCACCTGAAGAGGCTGACATTGAATTGTTTTATACCATATCCCGACTTCTAATGATCGTTTATTAAAATATTATTTCCAAAGGTTATAACACATTTTTTTATATTTAGGCAAATACTCTGAGTAGTCCAAACTTAAATAAGTTTCTTTACCGTTTTTAACTGCGCATTTCGCTAATTTGTCAGCCTCTTCATTGCCCCGCAACCCAATGTGCGATGGAACCCATTGCAATCTCAATTGGACACTTTTTGACCGTAGTGCGTCTATCTTCGATAGAATAACATAAGCTATCGATGCACCTCTATGGCCAGAGGCGCATCGAGCAATGTGTTGCAAAGAACTCTTGCTGTCTGTGTAAATAACAATGTTCTTATGTTGGCTGTCAGTAACAAAGGTCAAAGCTTCCGAGATTGCAACAAGTTCCAACGTCATAATGGATGTCTGTTCACCTATCTTAAAACAATGATGGTTTTTGTTATTTTCAATACTTATGCTAGGGACATAAAATGCCGATCCATGACCTTCTACACTCTTCGACCCATCTGTAAATATTGAAAACCATTCATTATATTTTATAGACAACTCTCTAATAATTTCGTATTTCAGTAAATTACTGTCATACGAATTTTTTGATAATTTTATTGCTTCTAAATTCACTCTTACTACCTCATTTACGTTAATATTAGTAACCCATGTACTCAAAGTATACATTAATAGAGGGTATGACGAACTTATCTGAGTTTCTTTCATTTCGTTATATAAAGTTACTAGTAAAGGGATAGTTTTATTCTTCCAATAACAATTTTGTCGAAGAGTATACAGTTCACTTAAAAGTTGATTTGTTACATTACTTTCTACGGACTTAGATTTTAGACAAAACTTACATGCTAAATATTTTCTACGTAAATACAGCGGAATTACACACAGCTCACTTTCCATGACATGAATTGGAGTGGTTTTAATAAATCCACTGAAATAAAAATGAAGTACAACAATATCAACAAAAATAGCGTCATTTAAAACGTAATAATAAACGGTATCAAAGCATCGTGAATTCGCGGGTGGGGGAGTGAGAGCGCCGGCAGATGCGCCCGCGCACCTCGTGGGAATACCGCGGCCGGGACAAATTGGCCCGGACACGTCATCTCGCTGCTAATTAACTACTGATAGGATAATAATAAATAACATGCTAATGACCAGCCATTGTGAATTAGTATGGTTTTTTGTGTGGGATGCGATATTATTGGGGATATTTTTTTAGGTAGAGTCATCTAGAGATAGTCAATAGGTCAATATTTAATTGCAGCCGTAAAATGGAACTGGATATTGACTAAAGTATTGTACCTAAATTGTTTTATACGTATGCTTAAAGGGAAGTATTAAGTACTCGCCCCGAGCGTAATTCGTTGAAGCACAAGCTTAGTACAAAATCGTTCGGCCGTACAGCTACGTGATAATGGCACTGGGAGCGAATTACAGTTTGAGGGTAACGGTTAGAAATCCATCAGATTAATTTATACATCTAAAATGAACTTCAATTAAGTATTTGTAACGTTAAAATATTTTCTCATAACATTAAATCTAACTTAATTTAGACCTATGTACAGGTTTAAATTATTTGAAAAAAAACATAAAAGTGTTTAAAATACTCACTTGAGGAAGCAGCTACGGAATGCATCTTCAAATCTCCAAACTATCCACTCATAATATCTGAAATGAAAAAGGTTTGCTATTAAAAAACGTTTGATTCATCTTACAACATTTTCACACAGGAAACATTCTCAAGTGCAAATCTTTCGCTCGCGGTTTTCAAGGGCACTTAAAAACGAATGCAAAGAAAGGAATCAATCAAGAATAGCAACAAATGTAAGAAAATAAAGTTGTATTGTGTTAGGCATTGTGGTTGACATCTTTTGGGCACAAAGCCGAGAGCTACTTGTATTTAGTTCATTATTCTTATTGTTCTAGCAACCACTTGTTGTAAACGGCTATTGCCACGAGGGCCGTTCATTCCGACCACTTGCAATCACACAACAGTTTCGTGTGAACGAAATTGTATTGAATTGATCTTGCGTTAAATGGCTGGAAATGTAACTAGCAATTTGTTTTATCTGTAAAATTTAAATGTTCACAAGAGCGAATAGATTAAAACTTTTTAAAATTTGCATAGTACTGAAATGGTTTTATTAATATACTTTTGTTTATGTGTTTCATGGATGTCTTCTTTTGAGATTAGCTCTAAATCGAGATTAAAAATAAACCACCGCATTCTCTGTCCAAAAATGTATGTCTCATTAAATAAAGTTTTCAATATTTTTCTAAAATATAAATAATTATTTTGTACCGTACCAGGTTGTATTAAAATTTTGCGATTAAAAACAATAAAAAAATACAAATGTTAATAAAGAATTTCGCAACGATTAGTATTGTAAACGGTTTGTTGAAAATCAAACAATAAAATACAAAAGGTATTTTGTTTGCATAAACCAGAGAAAGAGTCTCGGGCACAGTAGCAGAATTTCTCACTCTTTTGTTTGTCGGCCACTTAGATGTTAGGATTGCATGCTTTTTGCAAACGTAATTACAGCTTCGAAAAACAGGTTATTAGGATCGATAATCCCGGTAAGTATCCGGACAAAGGGTGGGATGAGCCGGGTCGAAAAGGCCTGGTGTTCGCCCGAGGGTTAACAACAATAGCGAGACCAATAATAACATCGGAAAGTCGGTAGCTTCTTGCTTTTAGAATTGAGATCCGACAAAAAATCACTAATACCTTTTTTGGATGTTTGAGCCTAAATAGCGAAGACAATTTGCGGCCCGATTTTTTTTAGTTTGACTCTACGCAGCTGCAGTAATAACAAACATGTATGGGTATATTAATTCGTAATATTTGGATATAATGCATTTTAATGTGGAGCCCGAGTGAGCGGGGATGCTGTGTGTTGACTTGTTATTGACATGTCAATATACCTTTTAGAGATAATAGACTGTAACATCAAACTAAATATAATAAACCATGAGGAATCTTTTTTAAAGAACTTATGTGTGTTATTTGGGAGTGGTCTATGTTAAAACCAAATTACACACGACTGTGGAAAAACAAAAACTAATTGAGAAGTAAGAAAGAAGTAGTGTATTTGCTAACATTATAAATTACTTCTTATTTTAATAAGAGCAGAAGTCAAAACACTATTTTATGTTTAAAAAGCTCCCTCTGACATAAAATGGATAAATACCAAATTTATGCGCTTGCGCAGATGCAGATGCAGAGTCAAAGTCATACCGCGGATCAATATTTTTATACCGTCAGTCAAAAAGTAGAAGTAGTGGGTTTTTTAACAACACTTATTTGACACATTTACGTATAGTCAACTAAAAATAAATTGTTTAATCCAGTTAAAAGTAGCTACTGTGATTTGTTTTTTTTTTAATTATGGAGACTCATTAATATTAAAATCACAAAGTCGAAAATAAGTACTACTTAGTTAATAATCGAGACACTTTTTTTAATTAAGCGAAATCATTTTAAAACAAAAAATAATGTAGTAAGTTATGTTAGAAAGTGACTTACGCAGGTTTTCACGTTGTCCCATGTAATGCTATCAAGCCGCGATAGCAAACGTGTTGACGTGTTAAAACAATTAAAAATTAAGCCAATAGGCATGACGAGAGCACATTAATAGGAAACCTTAACAACTTGACAAATAAGCGAAAATTAATTTCAGTATTAACGGCGTTGGTTATTGGTTTGCATGAGAAATTCATTTAACGCAACCTCCTGTAGACATTATAATTGTGTAATAGCAGATTAGGGGCTTAAGTACGTTACCTAACAAGTACGTAAGCTGAACGTCCCAATAGGTATCTTCGGTAATCAATGTTTTGTTTTTGAGTGACGTCAGATGCGTTATTAATAATCTTACGAAGATCCAATTACTTAGTTCTTAGAAATGTAATCTGATCCTCTACAGGTACTAAGATGGTTGTTAATAAGAGATTGCTCTACTTTTAAAGAGCGGAAAATATCTACCTACGTAGTTTTATCGGGTCAAGAAAACAGTTTGCCGTCGGTACGATTTCACGATTATGTGTATGCAACAAAACAAGGAAATCTGATCCAAACAGTTTTCGAAACGCTCTGTAATAATAAGACTCTGAGGCTTAGACACAAAGAGGCTAGATAAGATGCAACAGAGAGGGAATTGAGAGGTCTAGACCAGACTTACAGGTCAACAACTTGGCCTAGAGTGGAGATTAACTATTGCTTATGTTGAAATACTGTAACAGTATGAGAAAGATATTTATTAACACACAAAATATGTGTATGAACTGTAATGTTTTAGATATACATATTAGATTAATTCGCGGAGAAACAGAAAAATCAAAACCAAATAGATCAATTAAAATCCTTACTGCATTCGAAACGACGTGAAACTTTGTGATCCGACTGATAACTTTCTGATTTAGTAAATAAAAGTGAAGCTATAGTAATGTAAATGTAAAAAAACTAGATCAAAGTACTTGATATCATTTCAATTTAGAAGGGATTCAATCGATCCAGGCCTTTTCTAGTAATCGGTCAACACAAACAACGACCAAAAATAAAATATTCTGCGAAACTAGAAAAATATATGAACAAAATATTTTAACAGTTCACTTGTAACTTTTATTCGACATAAAATCAAACAATTCCGCCTTCAAATCATTTTGTAAATTCCCGTGTTGAACGTATCTTGTTAAGTTAACGCGTTTTAACCGCAATCAACACTTTACCGGTATTAACTGGTGTGTGTATAACAAAATTACTGGTTTTGGTTGAACCGAAAGGAAAACATTTTTAAATAAATACAATTGTTTTTTTTTTATTTATTTGAAAATGGTTACGGTTTGAAATTTTGTTCTTTAAATTTACTAAGGCTCTGTTGTGAACAAAGTGTACTACAGAGGGAGCAACAAGTAAGAAAATATGGTTAGGCATTCCTCATGAGATGAGAGTATCTAAATTAGATGGATTATACACATACTAAAAAAAACTTGAAAAATAGTAGAAGTTAATTTGAATTAAGTGACAAAATATTAAAGTGTTATATAACAATAAACATATTCTAAAATCTAAAACATATCCCCTTTTATAAATAACCCCTTTTCTATAAAAATGAAGTTAAAAATATCAAGTTTCCTTGAAAGTAATACTTCTTTACCCTCTCGACACCCGCATGCTTGGCAGTTGATTTCGCAAGTGCGCTCAGCTCATTAGTCCCTATTCGCGCTAGCATAAGGTTCAAATTAACACACAATTTAAATTACTACTTCATAGCCTATTTGACATCTGAGGGTCGACCTACCGCAGCTTCCTAGTATAGGTGGTCTAAGAAAATTAACTTATTAAAAAAGAAATAGAATTAAGGAATTTTATAGACCGTTGCGCGTCTCGTGCAATTTTCAATATCGGGCTTCACCTTCGCTTATAACTGAGCTTATTAAATTTGGATTCTATAACTTTTTTGTGATCCTGATAATAAAGCTTGAATTTCAAGCAAATGCGTTTAGAACAAGGAAAATCAAACTTGGTAGAGTCAAAGGTTAAGTATACTACGCAACAAACTCTAAAGTCACGCAAAAGCAAATTGAAGTCTGGATATGAAATAAATAGAGGTAAAGTTTAGAGCGATTCACGAAGCCTCTATTGTTACATCAAAGTTTAAAGATAAGATAGGCTTTAAATAAGGCAAACAAGTGACTTTAATGCAATTTCCCCATCATAACAGACTCAAATTGTAGAACAAATAAATGGCGACCCTACATTAATTTTTAGCTATTTAAAATACTATAATAAAGTTGTATTATAGTATTCTGTGTTTTTCCTAAAATGACTTTATATAATTTCTTAAAAGGTTAAATTAATTAAATATGTCACACGCAGAGCAGTGCACGTTGCAAAAGTTTATTCTCAAACTGTACACAAAGTTTGAATCCTTAGCAACTTGTCCAATTACGTAATTGAAAACGTGCTTAGCTGAGCTATATTCGTACATCAAATTCGCAAAAAATATTTTACACACAAAATAAGTAGATAAAAGGCTTTAGATTAAATGTGAAACTATAAAAGGTTTGTAATTTCGGAACTACGGGAACAATTGTTTTTATTATTGTCAATAAGTTTTATTGGTAATGCATAAAAATATCATATATATTTAAAACAGATTAATAATAATTATAATGATGAAATATATGATAATAATCGTTATGAGAGAATTAATATAGAATTGGAAAATTACGCATGAATACCAAAGACAGCGCAGCAATTATAAGAAAAATCATTACCTCAAAAATATACAACCGCCGACCGATGCCCGAACTTTGATTCACAAAAAAAATACTTTCAAATAAAAAGGCGAATAAAGAAAATTTAAACTTGGAACGAACACTGATAACTCACTTTTCACTTCACTATGATAAACACGGGTACGTCACTGTTTACTAGAGGGTTGGTCGATGATTGAGCGACTCCTGCGCAGCTCGCCGCGATGGGCGGTGGTTGCCGGCGGGGCGCGGGGCCCGCCCCAAACGTTGCCCATTTCAAGTCATTCATAGTTCACTGTTCAAATACTTTATGAATGGTTTGTTTGTTTTTAGATGCACTTTTTATGTTGACGTAGAGACGATTTTTGCAACACCAGATAATTTTAATTCACGTCTAATTAATTCACTTTAAATCACGTTTGACCCTCACATTCAAGAACTGCAAAAAAAACAAAATTGTTCCACTGATAAAATTATCTGGGACTGCACAAACCGTCGCTAAAACCTAATTTTCAACTATTTTTAATAAATACAAAAAAATATACAATTGCTCACTTCACGTAACAGCCGCAAATACGTTCTTAGTTTTTTACGTTTAAACCTAATCGATGTATTAAAGCGATTTGTTAAATATAGGTAAAGTAACCTAAGTAACATAGTTTGTAATTAAGAAATAGCAAAAGGCCGTCAGAAATTCATACATTTAAGATAAAAAAAAAGATTTTCAGGAAGCACAAATCTCCACGGACCGATAATGTTAAATAATATATATATAAATTATAACACACGACAATATATAGATAAACTCTTCCATACTCATAACGCTTTATCTATCCAGCGCAAAAAGAAAAGGTTAACTATTTAAAGAGACCATTTCTACAAATAGGAAAACACTTTTATATTTCCATTAATTCCTACTGTTATTTTCAATACATCAAAATTGCGAATAATGGCAATTAATGTTAATTCACGTTGTTAGACACAGTTTACAAGCAAATATTGTGAAAATGCACTGAATTTACGTTTGAGATATTGTTTACTTAGCTCAAGACAAAATCAGATTATAAAACAATCGATTAATAAGCTAACAAGTTAAACACACACGATAAACACTGGAGGCACATTTAAGCGGAATGTTAAAATCACAGTCATTAATAAATTAGAAACAAAATCACTTATTGCTTTAGATAATCTTCAAACATAAACAAAACAAGGTGATTAAAAACAATAAAAACATTATACAGGTCCCCGCGTATTGATTTCTTACGTATCTAGATATCCAAAACACTTGTAATAAAACCAATAACTGCATAAAAAACACCATACGAAGGAACAACAAAAAAGCAAAACCGATCGTTACTTAACGAAATATTATTATAATATTTAATTGGTTATAATCACAGTTCTATATTTAATTGCAGACACTCACTACAATTGATTCTATATTTTTTTTTTGCGAGAGATGACTGACCAGTTTCACATAAAAAAACAAAACTACGTATCTTGCAACACAAGGAAAAGCACAACAAACAACTCACCTAATTCCGGGGACGTAGACAACGACAGCGAGTTTTGAATAGTTTGCTCCTCGCGGGTCTCATGTCCTATGTAAATGTTGATAGACACGCGAGCTGGCTGATCCAGGACCTGTGGCCAGGTGGGAGGGGGGAGGCTGCAGGCGCAATCCCCGTGCGCCGATGACGAAATCAATCCCTTTATATTGCCACCAGCCACACTCTACGATACCTTTATTGTTACACCTGTTGAACATGCTGAGCAGAGGGCCGGACGCGTCTGAAGATGTAAACAAATAACTCTTCAAGGCTTATGCAGTGTATTGATTTTAATTATATAGGACGATTTTGATTTTGCCGCTACTGAATGCAAGCTGCGATTTATGGGCGGACGGTTGCTTTTCTCTTTCACTTGTTTGTAGCGTTCAACTTCGTGGTAAATTATATTTATTTACAAATAAATAATTAATATTATTTTTTGTCTATAATATTTTTACTGTTTTAGTTGGAGAATAATGTTAAATGTGTCGGACACTGTCGGGCTACAATAATTGTCATGTCCAGTACTTGTACCTATATAACTACATCCGGACATGTACTTGGCCTATATAGTTTGTAATCGTTCAATACGCGCTCATTTATCAGTGTTTTCATAACAGAAAATAAAAGTGGAGTGTTCACTACAAAAAAATAGTTCAATAAGGAAAGGTTGTGAGTGAAGTTAAAATGTCAAAATATGCTGTCTTAAAACACAAAACGTTTTATTTGCATTGCTTTTGGCTTCACTACTCGGAAAGTTTGGCATAGTTTAGAAAAGTTTGTGGTATTGATCATCCTTAGTGGTCGAAGTTGGTTTAATTTCAGGTGTGAGTTAAATAGTGTTAAAATATGATTAATAAATTTAAAAATATGTCAATTTTTTGAACATATAAAATCATTCCACGTTAGCGAACGAAATTTCCCGCTCATCAAGTCTAGTACCTATGTGGTTTATTCTGCGTTTTATAAAGTTGTGAAAGGGTGGGATAAAGCGAATCACACAACTTTTTTCACACGTTTTTCATTCCACGCATGCACAATGTACCGTGAGCTTTGATCTCGTTTTTATCTGTAGCCTGAATATATAGATCAGATAGGATGCAGATATCCTGAGTAAGATTTTTACGACATTTTAAATGTTATTATGCCTACTCTGAATACTGAACATTAAAATAGAGTTTGCTAAATGCTTTTATCTAAAAAGTTTTCAATAGAAAGCTTTAATTTGTTTTTACGATTTCACACACGAGTAACTCATTCGTAACGGTAATAATACTATTTTTTTAAACGTGGACAATGCATCGACAGCCGCATCTATAGAGCACTATAGGGTGATATCGTAGATGTCATTCTGCTGTCAAAAGCTCTTCGTAATTTGAATGCAGTGTTCTGATTGGGTAATCCTTGATGTCGTTATTAGGGGAGCGTTTTAATTTAGGGCCACTTTACCGAGATTACCCTTTGTATGCGTGACTCCGGGGTTGCCTTTGTGACTGGCTAGTCATTTTTTAATCGCTCCTCATTATTTCTTTGTTTGTTGAATCCTTTATGCTTTTATGTCTCAGTGTAGTGCAGTATGCCGTTCCTAATTTTGTCTCATCAATTTTTATTCCTTTTTCAATTTTGGAACTGGTGGTTAAGGTTGCCTGCCGTGATTTAGTTCACAAACCTACATTTAAATTATTATTTTTCTTGAATTTGATATTAAGTTAGAATTTAATTTTAAGAACACTTTAAAATAAAATAATTTACTTACTGTTTATTTTCAGTTGTTTTCAGACGGAAGTCTATAAACTACATATTGTATGTATGTAGCGTATAGTAAATCAATAACAGAGGTTGGGTGGTTTAACCCCACACAACCCTTTCCAGCTCTCGAGACAGCGATGTGTGCACGCAGCACTCTGTTATCGAATACTGGATTACAACAAACACAAACAAATATGAAATATCGCAATACGCAGTTTACCTGTGATTCCGTAGCGAAGTAAACGATCTGCTATTCAAAAGCAATCTTTATGGTCCTATAAATAAAGTTGAAATCGGACCAATATTGTGATGATAGCACTTTAATGTTTAACTATTAAGTTTCATTACATAATTGTGAGCTTTGGTGCGCCATCAACTGTAGAGCAAATCAATAATTATTTTACGCCAATAATTAGTTCATACAAAGGCTTTCAACCCTAGCGCCATTTAGGTACCTATACAACTAATTATTTACTGTTACATTTTTATTATATCTTGTTATTCAAGGCGATATCTAAGTGTCCCAAACTAAAGGTTTCTCATACCAACGGATTAGAAACATTATTATTTATTTCATTCTTTTTTTTTCTATTGACATCTCATACAGACAATCTAACAACGAGCAAAACAATGTTGTTTATTACAATTGTTTTACGTATATATTGTTATACGTACTTACTTCTTTTACTCACCCTAATTTCAGGCCAACGTGTTCAGTTCAAAATAGGAGACACCTTTGTTGCATCGGGCCCGTCTCGACGATCTTCCAGTAAATACTTTTCTCCTTTAATCGTATAACCAGATAGATTTTCCGTTGAATCCTTACACACACATATACAAACATACTCGATTACAAAGACGTTTACAGACGTGCTTTAAACATGTCCGCGTCAGAAATCGGCTTAAATGTATCCCGTCCTTATTACGCAGTGAGTAAACATGTTTCAGTAGCGAGACAAAATATAAAATCAATGTATATACGGATGAAATGTAATACGTGTCATATTCACACGGAAAATCTTATTTTTTTCATTACAAAATTGAATTAAACTACTTTTAATGAATTTTTAAATTGATAATATTTTTAGTTCTGCACAGAGGCCTTTGCACATAAATATATGATGCGATAAAATCCGCAAAACAATATGTAAAAAAAAAAACATTTTTTTGCAAACAGATTTTAGCTTTTAGTGCACAGGCAAGCAAGGATTCTATACTATAATACTACTAACCTACAGAAACAGGGACCAAGTAATAATGTTAACTTTTACTTTTAAAGATTAGAAAATAACCAGAAACTGAACTACAGTAATTACTGATGTATTTTGATACGTAACATGTAACCAGAATTGGCTGAGCTCCGATCGCCTTTTGTTTAGCTGTGTTAGTTTTCAAATCAACAGGTTTCCTTGATACAATAATGTCGCGATGGTTTTAAACACCAGTAAATGGCTATACGGTATTTATTAACTACCGACGTAAAAAGATGAGTAAGTTATAAGTTAAATTTCTCTTTCTGTCAGTGTTTGTGAATGGACCGATTATGAAGAACATTTAAAATAAGTTGTAGTGATCGAGACGGGTCTTAGCTACTCGTATAACTTATAAAAATATGTTGAATCTTCAAGTTATTACCTAAATGACAAATGTACAGTTACGTACTGATGGTCCACTCTGGGACACTTATGGCCACAAACGTATTTAATAAGGGTATGTTTAGTGTGTAGTGCAAACGAAGCATTATTAGGCTTCAGCGAGACAATATGATCAGCACTAGCTTTGGACCAATCCGCTTAACTCAAGTGGTGTATTGTCTAGTCACGTGTAATAATTATATTAGTACAATAGTGCATTAGCAAACTATCAAATTACGTAACTGAATTAAATACAAAAAATAAAAGTATTCAGCTGATAAAGGTTGGGAAAAAGCCGACATAAACATCGTGTTTTAAGTAACGGAACTAAACATTAAAAAACCAGTTAAAAATGCCTTCAATTGGTCCTACTCACACGATTTGTATAAACAATTAGTAAAAAAACTACATTATATATGACACTAATAGAAATAATAGGAATCTATTTAATAACTCTTTCAGTGTTAAAATAAATTCGTCTCATTTCAGTTAGGTATAGGGTAAGGCCCCACTACGGCTAAACCACCGCAGATTCAAACCGCCTTTTGTGAGTAAAGGAAACTCATGGAAACGGCCGCTCTTTCCGCGATTTTTAACCGTAGTGTGTGCTTCTCGGTTGGATTCGCGGTATTACGGTTTACCGATTGCGGGAAAAAAAATCGTAGTGCTTTATCCTTAGGTAGCTACACCTACACTATAAATATTTTCAATGTAGGTATTATCAGACACATTATATATTACTAGATGTGGTTTTTGAAAAATGCCCCCTTTTACAGACAATTAATAAAAAGAATCAAATACTGGAATAACTTTATTTAGAATTTTTATACATTCATATTTTAATACATTACTAAGTACTATGACTTTTTTTTTAATGTAAGTACAATCGTGGTATTCTGAATTTTAATTAGATTCGATAGAGAAATGTCTAACATTGGATAGCCATAATTGTCTTACGTCATAATCTTATTTAGATATTTCTGCTATAGAAAATTGTTTAACACACTACTTAATCTGCAAAGAAAATATTTCCATTTATTTTAAAGTGGATTTAATCTAAAAATCATTACTTAAACATGCTCTCACTCACTCGGAAACGAACTATCAACCATCTTTACAGCCTTACCGACTGTGCCTTTGGTATAATCTCAATAAGTATATAACAGTGCGGCTGATGTAACTTGGCAGGTCTGGAAAGAGCTACAATATATCACCGTCCCTGTCACACACACCGCGCATGTATATTGCATCTCACTAGAACTATCTTTTATCTCTTTTTAGACGTGCCAAGTTACATTGACCTACTATATAATTGTTATGTCCTAAAGTATACGAACACTCGGGAAATTACAGTTACAATATTTCGTTTAAACCTGTATTTACTACATTTGTGGAAATTAGGTATTTAGGCATTAAATGCACTCTACAAAATGTCGCCGATATTGAGAAAAACGGCTCTAAGTGTAACAAACTTTGACAATTGATAACTAAGCACATCATAAACATAGTCACTACCAAACATATGAGAGAATATCATAAAGTTTAAAATATCAATTTTGAATAGATTATATGAACACATATTAAGGCTCGCGTAGTATTTCACCATACAATGTAAGGTGTCCATAAAAATCAGTCGTGATTTCAGTACTTAAGTCCTCTACTGTATTTAGCTCACAGGAATACGCATAATTTTGTTGGTGACTATGTTAAACGATTCTAAACTGTTCGTATTAAGTGATTCTAATTTTAAATCATTTTAAAATGTTGGCTTTGCAACTAAAATATATCAAGATGAATATTAATTTTATTATTATTTATAATTATATTCATTTTTAAGGACTATTTTGTATCGAAGTACTTGCTGATTGAAGAAGCGGCATTTAACATCTTACTCTATACACCACATTTATTCTACACTCAGTATTCTCAACGTACAATATTGCAAATAATTCCGGCAGTCAGAATGTACAGATAAGTCAGCTTACACGCCAAGCCGAACTCAAACAACTATTACAGAATATTATATAATCCTGCACCAGGAATATGCAAGCTCAACGCAGTCCTTGCTTTTTGTTGACGTCAGTGGTGGCCATTTTAGAAGTGAAGCTACCTACCCTGGCTGCTCTTAAGTATTTGCAGATTTTGGGCGGTCAACCTCTTAGTCTTCTTTTGACAATAAATGACAGTAAGAAGAATTCATAAATAAGGTTACATATCGAACGTCCCTGCATCATTTAAAGCCGCCACCAGTCAACAGATCTTTGTCAAGAGAACCAGTAAATGCATCTAATCCTTAGGTAGCGCACTGTCGCTCTTCCCTCGCGAGTAGACTCTGTAAGCTGTTTTGGACCCTAGCATCCTGTCGAGAAGGCTGTGTTTGGCTCGCCGCCGATGGGTGAGCACCTCTCGGGACAGCTCGTGGAACACATCTCCGACCTGGTTGACCTGCTCGGCTGCCGCCACTTCCGCGAAGTTACATTCGAAGTCTTTTGCCAGGATTTCCCCTTCTTCTGGACTCACCTGGAACGGGATTTGCAAAATATTTATCATTCGTTCATAATTTTACTAATCGATACTTATATTAAAGATCACAAAAGATCCTCATTTTGAATTAAGTAGGTACGCTCTCAAACTTGTCAGTTGTTGTCAATGTCAGCACTGCGTTTTTTATTGAAAGGGCGATTATGTTAGAAAGATTACTAAATTTTATCAATGAATACAGGAAAGGAAACAAAAAATCGTTGAAGATACTTAGAAAAAAAGAAATCTACCTGTCTCAAATGCACCATATCGGCCTTATTCCCGACGAGCGTGAGCGGTATCTCGGGCTGCAGGCTCTGCTTGGCGCGCCGCACATAGTTGAAGGACTCCCTGTCCGTTATGGAGTACACCAGGAACAGACCGTCCGCCCACTGCGCTATTTCGTTACCAGGGAGCTCGTCGATACTCTGCAATGTATACAATAAACGAAATCAATAAGTGAAACCTCGCGGCAGGCTTAGAAGGAGATGGCGGAACGAACGTGAACTTTTTGCGCGAAACTGACCTAAGGAAGACATTGAAAACGTGGAAAGAGGGAAGGGACGCCACAAACAGCCACATCTATCTACCTGATTTTGGTATAACTTATCCGACTACTGAACCCAGGACCTCAGATCTTGCGACACGTTGGAACCCGGTGTGTAAGCCACTCAACCGCGGAGGTGTTCAAAAATATTCTAAAGAGGTTTAATTAATATTAGCCTCTTCAGATTTAATTCAATCTTAATTTATCTTCTATCTAGTCTTTTATCTCAGCGTCGACGGATTATTAATATCTGCGACAATTTTCCATAGAACTTTTTTCTTACTATTTTCCAAAACCTCCCTTTTTGACCAGGCATTTTTTCATCTCCTTTTTTCCTAGCCTTTTCTGTCCCACTGCAGGGCAAAGGCCTCTCTACCCTCCTTTCATCTCCTCAACCTTTCAATAAAACTGATCGTAATATTAAAAGCACTAGAAGAGCTATTTATTCTCATAACATTCTCAACTTGATTCAAGAGTTTAATAAGCTTATTAGGTACTCAATTTAAAATATTAGAAGAGAGAATTTATCAGAAAGATGTTTTAACGGAGTTATTGGCAAAATGTATTAAAATGAACAAGAGTCACGATCATAAAGGCTTCAAAAATGTGGAGTTCAGAATTATACGGTTTAATACTAAAAGTTTTGCTTGCTTTTCAGCTATCAGGCTTAGCGGTTAGTTCACTCATTTGTTTTTAATCTTCAGGCTCGCCTTCAGGCTTGCATAGCTGCTTAAAACACGGAAAATTCGCATCCCAGTGCGATATGATATCGGACAATTTAAATGAGTAGCAGAGAGACAGACTTTCGCATTTGTAATGTTGGTACGGATATATAATCATATGAAAATCAATTTACTAAGGAAACCCAAGTGCCTATGTAAGAGACTAGATCTCAATACGAAAATAGATATGTTTGAAAGTTTTCCTTCCATATATTTTTAATATTTTAACGGAGAATGTAAGTACAATTTCCGTCATAAAAATATTTAATTCTCTCAACCTGTTTATCTCGTTAATCTTGACAAGCTTCCTAAACCCCATTAACTAGCTATACAGATTAAATAAGAACGTCAAAATAAAATGCAACGTTATTTAAATTCATTTGTCTGATAGCCTGTTTGTTCCGGAGTGTTGTGCCAAGTACCGCCGCCGCGCCGTCACGGGAGTCCGCGCATGACACGGTGAGAAGCGAGACGATGAGTTATGTTCCTTGGCTAATGAAGTTATTCCCATTTATCAACATTCATCTGTTATGCATGTTATGTGATGACGTCATAATTGTCGTAGCTCGTAGGCGGCGTAGCATTATTTGTAGTTGTTTTAGTTTTTGTTTATTTTATGTTGTGCTTCTACACTATTAGCGTTAAATGGGAACATATCGGCGAACTGTGGGTGTACATTGGTACACCTCTGCCTAACCCTTCGGGGATACAGGCTGGATGATATGTTATGTTATGTTAAATGGGAAAGTGTTTTGTTTGCCGTTACATTTTAAGGAAGGTTATTCAAAACTATTAATCAATTGTAAGGTTCCTGTTACATAATCAAAACTAGAAGATAAAGTTAAAAAGTCTTGAATTGGAATAGCCCGAACCGCGATTACCGCGGAATTATCAGAATTGATTGAATGTTTTTGTTTTTCATAACAGAAATTCAATTTCAACAATAAAAATACGCATATAAACCAAACACTCGAACTTCATAACCATAAAAACCGCGCATTACAACCAGCGACCGCAATTCAAAACCTTAAACTGTGTATTACAAACGGTACCACACAATCAATGATGTCGTACCTTCGGGCAGGTGTCCAGTATCTCAAACAGGATGGGCTCCCCGTCCAGTAACACCTCGTGCTTGTACTTGCTGTCTGGAAATAATAATATAAAGCATTAATTATTGTAGCTATTTATTAATTAAAGAAAGTCAGTTGGGTTATGGATTTAATGATCTTTGCTTGTTTGGGCATGTTTCCGCGCCGAATAACTAAAAAAACATCGGGATCAGGGATTACGTACTTACGCGCCTAAAACAGGCATGTTACTTTCATAGACCGATGTTTAAAAGCTAAATGCACTGGTATGTGCTAAAATTATGTCAAGTTGCACAAAAGATAGGATAAGCTCGTAACTGAAAGAGATGGCTATTATTTATTAGAACTTTTTGTTAGGACGCTTTGGAGACCTCAAAATGCAACTAACATATCAGCCTCAGTTCATGTAGCATTATAAGAGACATTATTAAAATAACCATGAATTGAAGACTGGAATTAACAATCACAATAAGATTGACGTACATTTCTAACTGTGTAACGAACTTGATCACGAGTTATCCCGACTAGTGCGTCAATATACCGTAGTCTTATATTTTTAGCACACTAACAAAGGGACGTACATTTACTCAACCATTATTCCTTCATAAAATAATTAACTACTATAATGGTAGAAAAAGGAAATAACACAATCCGCTTGACGGAGCACGGATTAAAACCGATAATAAGCAATCAAATAGCCATCTTTCAGGTGCTTAACATTCCGATCAAAGTTCAAAAGGCATTTTAATGTAGAACATATAAAATAAAAGGATTGTGTGCACCGTACGGCTGTTCTGTGTTGGGGCGATCTCTGAACAAAAGGCGGGCGCAGCACAGAGCGATGCGCTTTTATTTTTATTGTTTTGAACTCTAGTTCATACGCAGCTTTGTGAACGGACGTTTTGAACTTTTTACTGGAACGGAATGGAATGTTTTTAGATAATTAAATTCCTGTTTTCATTTTCATGTGGAGGAGGAACTTAGATTAACTTTGTGGGGGAAAGTCAGGATTTTAGAGTTTAGTCCCTTTCGACTTCACTATGTTTTATTTAACTCGAGTATGCTACAATTTTTCCTGATAGTCTTAAATACTAAGGATTTTTGTAACTTAGTTTAAATATAACTAAAATATGTTTGATTTTCTATTAGGGTGTTGACTAAAACTTTTGGTGATAACCTTCAACTTCTTAATGTTTGGCTTTATTTAACGAAAACTAAAATATTTACCTTGTTGATGGTCGTATTCTCCGATGTACCGCTTTGTTAGAAATCGAACAGTGAGAGCTGAAACAAAAGAAAATAACACTTATTTATATTAGATTTAGACATTTTCTTCTTTGTTATATAACTAAGGATTCAATGTAATTATGCTAAGGCCATATTTTATTACAGTGTGATTTTTCCAGTCAGATAATTTCATCCAAGGTAAATTTTCAACCTGAATGGTTGCTATCTCTTGAGAGATTCTAATTTGTCCAGTGAAAAATCAGCACGAAATGAATTCGCAGATCATATAAATAAAAAAAAAGTAATCAATTTTTTTTTTGTGTTGTTTATTGAAACTCAAAAGCTATTGTTTATGCTTTCGTTAGTTCCTATCCCGCAGACAGAGATGTGCAGTCGTTGACATACAAAGTTAATGCGCTGGCTGTGTGAGACAGATATAAAGTCGATTGATTGCAGACCTCCTTGCCAAGACTATCGCGGTAATACCGTTCAAGGCCGTTCATTGTACTAGTAGATGTAAAGAAAGGTGTCAGTACCTAACAGTCTACGCGTCACTAATTGAACTTTTGGATTGTAAAAGAGTGGTTAATAAAATTATGATGTTTGAAAAACGTAGAGGAGACAAATGCGTAATGTCGCTGGTTTATTGCGTTCTTATAAATAAAAGAACAACAGAATGAAAGAAATACTAAGGTACCGACTTCATTTAATAAAAAATACACAAATAGTTTTATTAAATGCAATATAGTCTATTTCTTTTTTGGTCAAGTAAGTTTTCTAGACACGTGCCACTCAAAATAAAGTAAAAAGTATTGGCTGTAGATTTTACAGACTTACATTACAGTGACATATTTCTTACATAACTTTCAGCTGTCTGAAAGAAGCAGCATATGTAAATGTTCATGTAAAACAAAACACGACGCTATCGCATCACAAATCAGCTGTCAAATGCGTGACGAAGGCCGAGCGGGTTATTGCTCTGCCGGACACGGATCGGACATAAGGCTGCGGTTCCACTGCGGAGTAGCGGAGCAGAGCGAGCCGCGAAAAGCCAATCACGGCTTGAGACCCATATCTTTTCTCCACTCAGCTTCAACGTAATTGGTGCACAACTCGTCTCCACTCTGCTCTGCTCCACCTCAGTGGAACCGCACCCTAAATCGCGGTAAACTGACAACTGTTGGGACTTGCCAAAGGGCCGGTCTACCAAAGCGGAGATGAGCAGAGATGAGAGAAACACATTTTTAAAAAACCAATTCGTTATTCAAACTTCTCTGTGTATCAGGACTTGAATAATGACTTCCAATTGGTTATTTGAAAAATTACCCGCTCCGTTCGGCTCGTCTCCTCTTTGGTGGAGTCCGACCCAATGTCCTGCTCACACGAGGGCTTTTATTGTCATCAGCTGTAAGGTGCATAAACCAGGTGAGGGTCAGGAAGAACGTAAATATTGAAAGATTAAGATTTTAATGTCGTATATAATCTGCAGCAGTATATCTAAACATAGCATACAGTATTATCTGGTTTATAGACATTGAAACGTTGAAAACCAATTGAACTTGCGTACTTATTCTGTTAGCTAAAAAAATTATTAACAGCGAAAGTAGAAAGAGAACAGGCATTAAAAAGCACTGGCTACCTAGCTTAGATTATACTAATCGAAATTGTAGTTTTATCAGTAGTAGTAGTTGTCGTTTTTAGTAAATTAATTAAAAAAATGAAGCTTGCAACCGTGAATTAAATAACAAGATACTCAAACAGCGTAACATACAATGTAGAGTCGATGTTTCATGTACATGTAATAATTGAATATTAGGACAAAAGTAGTAGAAAATCTATGTACTACGGTAGGTACATACAGATTTTTCTTCAGTTTTTCGCTAGCGTTGGTCACAGTTCAAAGCTAAGCCCACCATGTAATTTTTACGAGCAATAGCTTTGTGTACATTATAGCTTAAACTAAATGAAAAAAGCAAACAACGTAACAAAACAGAGGTACTATACTCGCATACCTAACTTGATAATCACAAAATAAACGCAAGCTTAATAAGTTATTACACAATAGCAAATGTGTCATAACACTCTCCACTACTGTCTTAAACTACATACTACATCTGAATAAAATAAAAACATTCTTTAGAAAAGCGAAAAGAAAAATAAACAAAGAAATCTCGAAGGTCATTAGTACATCAGTGAGCACTAATTATAAACTATTATTACACAGCTTCCGCCATTTTTATACGTTTTTAACTGCCGTCTACGAAACAAGCAACTCGTTGTGTGGGTAATACAATGACGGAAATATCATACTAAATATGTTTTCTTAAAACATTTTTTTTTTCTTAAGTACTTGAATGTAGATATGTTTTTTTTTTAATATGTTCATAGAAAAAGTTTATAAATGAACTTAATTTGATAATGTAATACATGCAGAGTCTAGTAAATCAGTGATTGTAATAATTCTAACAAAAAAAACTGACTTAAAAATAAGTCTTATATTTATTTCTTATGAATCCCACCATCATAGGACTAAAATAGAATGGGACCACACGGGAGCACCAGCTTTCAGAATCATCAAAATCGGTTCTTCCAGTCAAAACTTCTGTATTCTCCTCCTTTTTTGAAGTCGGTTAAAATAGTTTCCTATGACATATTGTACCACAGTGAGCTTGATATCATTGAAGATTACTTTTTTGGTTTGAAAATCGTTCAAAGCTGGGCATGGATGTATTTTCACTCGATGCTTTTTGTGATTAGTATACCTGTAATGAATTGTTAAATACCTACTCACTAGCAGTGGTATGTTATCTACACTTTCTATTTGCGTTACCAAGGAGTTTGGTCGCGGCGCCAGAGACCTAATGACAAACGGATCGGATTCAATGTCCCGCCGGCCTCAGACGCGTCACTCCGCACATATGTTGGTCATCATCTCAAAGCTTACTCACACGGACACCACGTAATGTGACGACTATTCATTGTTAGAACTATAGAAATTATGTCACGCAGAACCATCAGTATGCAAAGCTTTAGGTATGGGCCAAAACTGCCAAAATAAAGAAAAGGTTGGGAAGTTCGATTGGCTTGAAATTTCGCATTTGTAAAAAAAGATGACAATGCAATTTAACTGATTTTTAAGTGTTTGGTGTAATGTTAGATTTAAGTATTGAATTGTAAATAAATATAATGGGTGATTTTTAGAGTGGTATGAAGTTGGAGCCGAAAAGTGGTCTTATGAAGTGTAGGAACGTAGTACAGTATCCTTACTTATAATTGTCTAAAACGTGTTGAAAACAAGATTTTTTTTCAGTTATTTTATAGTAAAATTATGTAACGAGAATAAGCGCATACAATGTACATGCTTATTTTTTTTAGATTTTATAAATATTTCTTATTAAGCCTATTTTATCGCTTTAGTGGTTTCCTGGCGTGTAAACGGCCTAATGCTAACTACATTTTCGTTGTACTCTACACTTTCAAGGAACTTCCGAAAATAAATCGGAGTGTTACGTGTTTTCCTCATACATTGTCATGTCGCAATTATTGTAGGAAGCTTAAAAATATTGCAATTATGACATAACCGTAAACAAAAAGGATTACATAATAAGTATGTTTGTGAGTTGTTTTTAACTACAAATTCAATAACTGTAACACAAACAACTTATCGCTAGATAAGTTGCATCCATCGTAAATTAAAGAAACGTTTAAGTAATTTCAGGTTTATGGAAAATCCTCATAGGGGAATATTTTTATACAGATGCTGGTGAAGCTTATAAAAGCTTGTTTAAATAATATACAGAATCAAATGTGATATTTTTTTAAAGGGTATATAAAACAGCTTTGTCCCCAAAAATCAAGCACTATTAATATGACACGTTTTAATAAAACTTAGTAGCAATATGAAGACAAGTAATTTGGCTGAAATTCACGATCTTAGTCCAATAAAAACAGAGTACGTAATAATAATTTTGCGAAATATCGAGATCTATCTAAATTGGTAGTATGTACAACAATAATATGATATTATAAATTGGTGTAATTGTCGCAACTGACTTCCTACACTTAGTAAGTCATTTGGAAAAATCAACTAAACTAAATATTGACGCTATAAACGTTAATTATTCTAAATATGTGTCAGTACTACATGAATAATTTGGATATCCATAAATCTGATAATTTACATAGATATGAGCAGTCTAAATTGTTTATCTAAAATTAATGAGCTTTATAACAATCCATGTAGAAGTAAATCGAGCATTTCTTAATATTAATCCGAGAATTGAAAATAACTTTGTAAAAGGATGGCCTTTGGTATTGTTCCATACAAAATATAGATGTAAGAGTATCGTGGCAGAACAAGCAATACGAGTATGTACTTGTTATCGTATTAATGCTACAACTATGTATTTCAGTATTTAAGCAAAATATACAATACTACCAGACCCTTACTGTCGTACTTGATGACCTGATAAATAACAAATCATATAGTACCTGCCTACATATGTTTGGATGCCTCCAAAAAATACGTGTGAGTAATCCGATAACTAAAATAACTATGAACAATTCTCTTAAAAGTTTCCACCATAACAGTACAATCAAAAAGCAAGTAAACTTCCATCTAAAGATAAAAACCTATTTATAATCGGCCTGGCAATAACCACCAGAATGCGGGGAAGTTCGTAAAGCAAAACATCTCATACAATGTAAACTGCAAACATACGGAATCGATATTAGTTAGAAATAAATGTAGCAATCGTTTTGAGTACGACGCTAATGTAAGCAGACTGAAACGTTTACAGCAAGATTATCGATTAAACGTATGGAAAGCGTGGGCTGAATCAAAAACTTCACACTTGATAAGTTTAGTGCGTTCCTCGGATTATTTTAATTTTATTTCCAGAAGTACGGCCGAGTTGAATTTAGATTTACGTGTTATTGTAGGAAGGAAGTAGATCTATGTATGGCTTTTGATATGAGGAGACTAGAAATGTTCTACGTTTAATTAAAATAACGGAAATTGGAAAAGGGTGGTGAAAGTCCATGATAATTTCTACAGATAATTTCTAAAGGTAAAAGGTAAAATTAAAAAGGGTAAAAGTAAGCAAGATGTAAATGCTTCTTGAAACCTGGCCACGGAGAAAGTCTTCGAGCATTTCCGCAGATGAAAAAGAAATAAAATAAAAGAAACAGAAGTCAGTACAAGGTGCCTGGGCCTGCGTCTTAATTAATAAGGACTCATTATGATGAAGGTACAGTACAATCGTAAAACAAACAGTCAAGGAATATGCAATTAAAATCTTTTACAGAAATATCCATATTCGATTGCCTTAGATAGTAAAAAACAATACGCATCAGTCTTATATGCCTACAGAATCTCTAAGATCGCACTCGGTTGGTTCTCGCACACGTTGCCCTGCAAATGTTTTAGTTTCATCACCTCTCGTAATATGTACGTTGTCTGCCTGATGCCGTTATTATCGCCTCGGAGTAAGACAATGTTGTCTATACAATTTGACAGGTTTGCGCACATATGACCGTGAATTCTTCGACTAAAAATAGGAAGCGAAAATACCTGAGGTGGTTCGCATAATATTTATTCGTACTTCTAAGAGAAAGCGAGTTATGTTTTGTGCGTAGCTGGTATAAAATTTTATGAATGTTGTTGGGTTGCGTCAATTCTTTAAAAGGAAATTTTGTCTTGCAGTGTGATGACTGAGTTACGGGCCGTTATTTTGTATACTTCATAAGATGGTTCGTAAAACCGCAAATAAATAATCTTCGGAGCCGTATTAAACCGAACCGGATTGCATCAATATCGGTTCAGCTTTTGAAACCGTAAAAGAAAGGCAAAGTTCGTAACCCTTTAAACGAACTATGCAACTGCTATCGAAAATTGGTTACAATTTTCTTAAACAATACAGTTTTCTCAAGCACAAATCCTATTCCTACCTTCGAGTAGTACAACAGAGAATAAACCTTTTCTATAAATATCTCCAAATATGTAGAATAATTTCTAACGGCAGCACGTTAGCAATTAATCGCGGCTATAAGGAGAAATCAAACATCCCACGGCGATGCCTGAAATAGGCATGTTTACGTAGTTCTCGATAAAACAACATAATTAGTGCCCATTGTTTAGTATTGCTCACGAACACACCTACCGACTACCCGCTGCGGAACTTGAGTGTTTATAAGTTACAGGGTTCTAAAAGTATGTTTTTAGGATTGAAAAAGTTTCGTAAGATCATACTTTTAAAAATTAAGAAGAATAAGAAACTACAGCTTAAATACTACATAATATCCCGGTAACAAAAATCACCAAACTCGAAAATTTACGTTTTTTTTTAATTCACCCTTTAATTCACAGTCGTTTAATTTAATTTTGCTGTAAGATGCTTCAGTATGTCTAATTAACTTTAGCTCACTGTAAAATATTCGCTATATTGCCAATCAAAATACAGGTACTTATTTCATTGAATTTGTTTACGATTTACGATGAACACGAATTATCTACAAGTTAATGAATCACCTTGAGAGTCCGATTTGTAATTTTCAGTATGACCAAAAAGTTGAAAACTATTTTAGTAGCTTTTACTTTTATAAGCATTCCACTGTTATACAATTCAAGGTCAGTCATGATCATCCTGTCTTCTAAATAACCGTATGACGTCACCGGCTATATTAAGAACACCATCTGATTAGCCAAAACACTGCCAAACTAATGACAACCATGTTCAAATAATTAAACATTTTAATTACGTTGTAATCTAGACGTCACATATCTAAAACAAATTTCCGACAGACTGACATTTAATTCGCAAACCGCTGCTAATAAAAAATACATTAGTCCACTTTCAAGAAAAAATTGGCGGCTCACATTTTCGCCGTTTTCTTTTTCATCTCAAGTTTTCCATTATACATTAAAACGCCTACCAACGCCGTTAACTCTATGATTTTTTTTTATTAAAATGAAAGATTTTTTTTTATGTATATCATAAAAATATTAGCACAGTAAAACTGTTAAAAATATATTTGTCATTTGAATTTGAAACTGTTCCGTTTTTAAACAGTCATTGTAGTTCAGCTCAACGAGTAGTCTTTTTAAAATCTCTTTCTATTGAACTAACCGCTTCAATATTACAGTTCTTTATATTAAAGGAGAAAAAACGTCAAACAGTTGGCTTAATACGACAAATACTTACTCAATGCAATGCAGAAAGTGAAAAGAATTGAACGAATAATATAAAATGCTAGTAAAGTCTGTTTAACGAAGATTTAAAAAAGAAAGTTAGAACTAAACTATTCCATTGTTGATTTTCAAAGAGCTTGCTTGCTTGTTGATCTACTATAGGTAACATTTATTTTGCTACCGTGATATAAATATAACGAGATTATAGTGTGGGCGTTTATATGTGAGCAAAATTATATGAAGCGCGAAATGTAATTCTTATATTTGATCATTTCTATCAACACCGCAATTACGCTTTTTTTATGACTACAACAAAGTGAATTGAGTAGACCTAGACACTTCCAAATTCAAAATTGATCGCGGCTCATTTGTTTAATTTATTTTTAAATCAGTCTAACCATTTTACGCGTTTTAAAGTTATGTTATACGTCAAAATAATTTATAGATTTCAGTTGCGTCTGACGCTTGGAGTAACAAGTTTTGGCTACGTACACGCATCATAAATTATGTTGTAATTCCACTGAAACAATTGAGCACCGATATTATATTATTATGTTGTTTTGTGTTGGCGCCGTAACCGTCACATTACAAGTTTGTTTACTATCGCCGGCGTTTTGACATTTCTGACACGTAATTACTCAAACATGGCGTGTTTATAAATTTAAAAATTATTGTCAACAATTTGGGTGACGGTTTTAAACGTTTTATTTTAGAACATACTCTCAATTTTTAGAACCGTGTTCCAGTTTTGAAAGCTTTTTATAGATGAGACTAAAATATATAATGTAAATATATGTATAATACAAAATGTAATGTAGATAGTACGTGACGTTTTTATAAAAAAGCCGTTAAATAAACTTATATGACAAATTCAAGTCTGTGTCATATTTAGTGGCCTAATTTTCAAATTTTATGTGTCACCAAGTTAGGATATTATTATAATGATGAGATTCTTACAGAAATTGAGGTCAACCAAATGTCGGAAGGTACTCCAAATACATAATCAAAGCAAAGCTGCATATTCAATGAAGCTGCATAGACTTGTATCATTAATCAGATTGCTCTGATCGCAATATTTCCCGCAAAGCAATCGGCTCTCTACCAACTTTTCCTGTATCACTTCCAATTACTGCGAGCCGGGCTGCGGTACTTAGCCAGCTCTGTAAGCCTGTAAGCTATAATTGAAAGCAGATCCACAGGTATGTCGTGAGTACACGGACATAGAACCATTGAGAGGAAAGACGCTCCACGCTCACAGTATTGAATCTAGTAGTGTGGCTATTATGGTCCGGCTGAGATAATGCGTTCGTGATACATGTCAGTTAATCTATTTGTATGGGATATAAAAATGCTTTTTTTTTTATTTCGGACAACATCACATACATTGCTCTCTACCCAAAGTAAGTGGCTATAAGCACTTGTGTTATGAAATTCAGAAACAACGAAGGTACCACAAACATCCAGACCCAAGACATTGTAGTGACTTTTTACATTGACCCGTCCGGATATCGGACCCGGGACCTCAGAGCCCGACACCTTGAAACCGGTGCGTACACCACTCGACCACGGAGGTCGTCTTTGCCACATTTAGGTTATATTTTCTTTTTGACCGCGACCTGTCCTGAAAGCATTCTTTCAGCAACATGAGAGTTATGACGAATAACCGTAGTGTGGTTATTAGACTAAATTCAGTGTTAGTCAAATTGTCAACTGCCATTGTGCGTGCGTTGAGTTCGATGCCCGCATTAAAAAATCAATAGTGTCATCAAGAAAATGCTTGTTGTATCTACGTATGGGTATTATTTGTTTTGAAATGAAAAGTTTTTGCAAGTCTCTTGAATAATAAATTCAGTGCTTACTTAATAATAAAATGATATTCAATTCATTAATTCATCGTCATTATTTCTTATTTTTCAAATAATTTGCATAAACATTCTGAAATTGGACGCATTTTGGAAGCAGTAAAATTTTAGAGTCCCTAAGCCCCTTCTAGCATGTTCCCTGGTCTGTGGCTCAGAGGTCGCTTTCAGCTCATCGCGCTGTCATCAGCCGATAGTTTCGAGTTGTGGTTTGATTGGAAAATGCTTTCCAAATTCAAAAGACATATTGACATCATTCCATTTCCCAATTAGGTCAACGGTTTTCTGAGCTGTCCTTTATCAGGTGTTATACCTCATTTTTACCTATGTTTACTAATATGGACTTTTAATAAATTACTTATTATCAGTACAGTAATTAAACAATAAATCAGTGACCTATTTTTTTTTAACCGACGAAACAGAGGAGGTTCTCAATTCGACGCGTATTTTTTTTTTATGAGATTATAGTTATTTGCAATGAGAAAACGGGGTAATTAAAAATACATTTAATTTAGGTAGAGACCCAACCTATGACTATGTTAATACAGGTACTAGTATTTTGTGTATGCTTTAGTCATGGGCTGATTTGGGAAAACAATCCGCGATCGCTAGTCTGTCTGCCAAGTATTTGCAAAGCTCTCGGTTTGCGAATAAATCTCTACATCATAAGATTGTGCATTAGAACAATATAAACAATAACTGTTGGGCATTCTACAGTGACGTACAGAAGGCTCACATAAAATGTTATTAGAAGTATTATAATATTATAATATTATATAAAGTATTAGAAGTATAATAATATTATATAAAGTAATTTAATTATCCAAAATGGCGGCGATGTGGTTCGCCACCCATCACGTCTCGTTCCTCGCGGGGGCGAAAAGTGGGCCACGGAGAGCCGCCTCGCTGCGTTGAATGCAAGAGGAGGAATGGATGGTAAGGTGGATGGAGTATGTCAGATGATGGATGTCGAGACGAAAATAAAGAATGGTATGCTGAGATGGTTTGGCTATGTCGAGAGAATGAATAAAAGAACGATTGACGAAAAAGTGTATAAGGCGAGTGTGAATGAGAAAAGGCCACATCAAGAGCATACCATAAACCGAACAGCATGTATGCAGGGAATAATTAAAGTGGACAAAGCGAAACAAGTGTGTAAGGATCGTAGCACGTGGAAAGAAGTGGTCTCTGCCTACCCCTACAAGGGAAAGAGGCGTGATTATATGTATGTATGTATAATATTATGACAATTTTAAAACGATATGTTCCTTCTAGACTTAAAAACCTACTCAAAATAGATTTTTACTATTAAAGATTATTAATTTGACATAATTTGTGGGGCCCTCAAGTGATGCTTCTTTATGTGGATTTGTAAAAATCAAAACAAAGGATAAAAATGTAATAAGTACAAGATAATAAACAAATATAGTGTACGTCTAGGCATTTCATCGTTTTCTATTCTTTGCTCCAAAGGTTTTTCTTTCAAAATAGTGTTAAATAAAGAAAACCAAAATTCATGTTTTAGCTGTATGTGCAAGCTCATAAATGTATTTGAAGTCATCTTACAGAGTTGTTCTACTGAACAGAGCTGCATAGTGTCGGCGTTATCGAGGTACATAACCATTGACCCACTTGTGTGAACGTGCGGTAACAATGTTTACGCCTAAAATTAGTTCACTTGTGAAACTTTCTATTTTTATGTCCACTTGAACTATGTTGCTCGTAAACTGTAAGGTGAACAAAACAATCCATCGACGTGTAATTTTATACAATATTATAATAGGAGTCGAAGTTGATTGTTTATAAAAGCTAACTTTCTGAAATACTGAACAGGTTTCAAAAAATATTAAGTACTAAAAGATTCCGAAAAACTTTATTTCGTTTTTTTCGTAAAAGTTAGCCACTTAGGTGAAGCTCCATCAATAGATATTACTAAGTTTTTAACTATTGATGAAATAACAAAAGCCTTAAGGTGATGTTGCTAATTAGTCGGTATGACTATAATAATATGACGTACCGAGTTTTCTCCGTTTCTCTTTCTATTCCCAAAGTTCCCAAAACACGGTATTCTCTCCAATAATCTCCCTTCAGTCTGCAAATCACCTTGAACGTATTATCGTATTACATCTGTCAATTGTTGCACTCAACATTCCGTTACGACTCGCCAAACATACCGTATGCGCGGCTAAATTCGCGTTTAGTACAGAAATCTTTTATTATTACGCCTACGATGTTCGAATAATCGAGATTCCGGCGCAACGAGTCATGTACATTGTAATTTTATGAATGCGAAAGTAAGTTTGTCTAAAGCAAACAACCATTGCTCTTGCGGATTTATTCGAAAAGTCCGACAAAGCAGTCAAAGCCCGCAATCAGCCTCACTGTGGTAAACTTAAAAAAGATCACCACCGCTTAATAAAAAATAACATAAATATCTACTACAGTTATGTTGAACTCCAAGAAAGAAGGCTACTTTTGCATAACCGACATCTAAACGATAGAAGCCGAAGCCATATTATAAGCTAATATGTAGTAAAAAAAAAATATAATTCCCCGCCATTGACAAGGATGACGATGAGTTCTTTGACGCCGTTCTTTAAGTTTTAATTTTAGTATAGTTAGATTTTGTTCTTATATTAGATTTAATACTGTAAAATAAAAAATACAATTAATAAAAAAAATATATGACGGTAATTTTATAGCTGATCAAATAACATGACATTATTGCAAAGGACGCGTGGCCTATAAACATGCATGAAACTAAAACAACAATTAAAAACTGGAACGCGTTATACTTATAGTTGTAATCAGATATGTCGTTAAATGCTATGTTTCATGTATTTGAAACTATGTCTTTGTAGTAATTTGTGCATGCTCTTGCATCTCAATATTTGATAAAATCGTTATTTGAAAGATAGAAAGAAAACTACTTCCACTCTTCATTGTATTGGATTACTCAGTACCCCATAGTAACAATAATAATCAGACGTGTTAATAATATTTACATACGTTTCAAACCTATTATTAAATATCTCTTTTATAACCGAATACAAGCTCTGCACCTGTTGAATGAAACGATCGGGAGATAAAACGTTTAGTGCCAGTCAAACGGAACATCGACATTTCTAAATTGATACAGATTTCGCAAAAATATGGTAATTGCTTCCATTTGAAACGGACAGGAAAGTTGCATAATTGAATTTTTCACGATTGACTGTGTTGTTGACAATTCGATTCCTACGCGTGCTGACATTTAATGCTATTTTTTAAACTGCTGCACTATAGAGTGAATGTAATAGAGATTTTAAATGTGGTGTGGGGAATATAGTTTGCGGAAAGTCACAAACTTAATCATATTCCAAGGATCTTCGTAAGGTTAGTTTATTTTAGAAGAAATAAAATGACGCTGTAATCATAAGTAAACCATTCAGGATTTTTTGAAAACCACCTACAATTTTAACACCTCAAAGTTGTCCTTAACATCTGCACCTGTTTAACCCTTTTAGCAAATTACATGCAACAGCAACAGCAATGCATTTTCTATTTTAATATCGTATACAACCACCACAGCTTCTATTATCACAGATAATCCCAGGAGTATTGCTTGCTCTGCAAAATTGAGGACAGTCAATACACTTAACGTTACGAGATTTAATGCACTTTGGCTTCTGCTGATCTTTTCAAGCAAAAGCATTAAAAAGTTGCTAGTGATTTTTCCGAACTCTATGGATTAAATCTCTAAGTTGTTAGCTATATAAGAAAACATTTTAAAGGAAAACTGACGAGAAAAAAATGTTCTATGACTTAATACACAAGTTAAATAAAAGTTAGTAGCAATAACGGGATTATCTCACAATACTTGCTAATATAAAACTAATTCTTATCCATAATAGTATTAGCGTACTATAATCGTGCTAGTAATAGACTAAAATGCTGCTAAATTTTCTCGGAATCTTAATACAAAGCCGAGCGTACGCTGTAGAGCCACGTGCCGAAACAATAATAAACGATAGTAACCTTACCATATTACAGTCGACGCGTGCCCATAAATAATCATTATAATCGCAGTTAGCTCCTTAATGCGGTAATACACTACTTAATGAGTTGAGATCTACATTCAATTAGTGATTTATCGGCTATCAATGTCTTACGCGTTTACACGTAAACGCTGTTAGCGTTGCACCTGACTTTTCTTAGGATATAGAGTATTTGCGTCAAAACAACATACGTAACTCCATATTAAATACTAGCTTTTGCCCGCGACTTCGTTCGCGTGGAATAGTGACTTCTGGCAGATTTTTGGTTTTACCCACGTAGTTCCCGATCTCGCGGGATATTTTCAAAAATGAAATGTGGAAGATATTCTAGGGAACTCTTAAAAAATCAACATAATTTCCACGACAGTACCGAAGCGCTCGGCCGATGCCCAACCAAATGCGTGTAACGAAACCATAGCGCGATCTATTTCGATCCCAACGCCATCTATCGAGCATAGTGACAACTCGGATTATATATTTACACTCCGTTCGGGCATTTACTTTGTACTAAAAGTTTAACTATATTGATATTATTTCTTTCATACCTTTTTACTATCATTTACTTTTATCCGATGAATTTTCAGTACTGAATTGATGCCGCTGCATGACCAATAGATGGCGATGTATGTCCGGAATAAATTTTATTTTTTATTTAATTTTTTGTTATAAAAACTATCCTATGTCCTTTCTCAAGTTCCAAACTATGTCTGTACCAAATTTCACACAAATCGGTTCAGTAGTTTAGGCGTGAAGCAAAGACAGACAGAAAGAGTTACTTTCGCATTTATAATATTAGTTTGGACATACTCCTTTCTTTGTACTAAAAGTTTTATTATATTGATAGTACTTTTTTCATACCTTTTTGCTATCATTTACTTTTATCCGATGAATTTTCAGTACTGAATTGATGCCGCTGCATGACCAATAGATGGCGATGTATGTCCAGAATAAATTTTATTTTTTATTTTATTTTTTTGTTATAAAAACTATCCTATGTCCTTTCTCAAGTTCCAAACTATGTCTGTACCAAATTTCACACAAATCGGTTCAGTAGTTTAGGCGTGAAGCAAAGACAGACAGACAGACAGACAGACAGACAGACAGACAGAGTTACTTTCGCATTTATAATATTAGTTTGGATAAGGCATATAATCTGTTCATGATTAAATTATTTCGGAAAATTCAACTACTGCTTAAACAATTTACTATGTAATAAATTAGGTAGCTAAACTAGGTTGCATCAAACTTCCGAATCTCACCGGTCAAAGCAAAGTTTAAAGACAATCGTCGCTCGGTCCATCCGAAGTTTATCAATGAATTAATTCTATGACGTCAGAAAGGGTACCAACAATATACATTATGACAACTATAGAGTATAATTAAATGTCTGCTACAATAACTGGTTTTCATTTCCGGGTATTGGATGACATACAAACACTACGAATGCTCGGAATAAATTAATGTGTCTGGTACAACTTTGTTTCCGATGTGTAAAACACCGGACGTTTCGAACTCTCGACAGCAGTGAACGGAAAGCGAAAAACATGACGTTTGCTGTAATGTATTTTGTAAAAATATTAAATGATAAAGCGCTTTATTTCGAAAAAGTACCTTCTGCTTATTAGCTCATTTAACAACTCACGCAAATTCAACGATCATTGGACATGATGTCAACCCGTCCGTTTTTAAATGACGGCCTGTTGGTGTAGTAGTGTTGAACCGGAGTTCTAAAGTTCGATTTCCACCCAGGACAAATCTTTGTGTAATGTGTGGTGAGCATAATCATTTGTGCGTCTTATCAAAAAAAAAAGTATTTACAATATATCAGTGGTCTGGTTACCACAGTACAGGTTTTGGCTAGTTGGGAATAAGATGACCGTGTGTTAGTTGTCTCAGGATATTATTATTATTAAATTGTCTCTATTCTGAAGTGATATAGTCGCCAGTACGGTGGTTAGTTTCTCAGTCTAATTTTCCTCTGTCTCTCAAAATGCTACAGAATAAAGCTGAATCCATTTCCAATTTCCCCTTTTGTTACAAGATAAGTATATTGTGTGTCAAAGTCACGGGCGACAAAGCAGGGCCCGAGGCATGGGTGACAAAACTATCCTCCTATGTTTTATGTACTAATACAATTTCACGCTTTGGCGCTACTAGTACTTAAGTTTGATTTGGGTGGAATTTCCTAAAATGTTTCAAATTAAGAGACCCGGTTTTACTTAAATTATTATGATGTCAGCTTCTATTCATCATTGACAACAACAAGCTTTGACCTCAATGTAATTAATTTATTATAGACAATAAGCCAGGTTTTGATAGTTTTATTGCCAGCCAGTTCTTTTGTACTCTCTTAGATTAAAACTGTACCTATATTTAGGTATAAAGCAACATAGCACGGACTCCTTCGGGAAATAATAGCGAAATGAAAATAGACTTAACAAATATTTGCGCTCGCGATATTGGTTATCGGGAATCAAACCCACACACCCAAGATTGCTGTCGAGCAACTTTTAACGGGACACATAAACTTTATTAACAAGTCATCATCATCATCATCATCAGCCGGAAGACGTCCACTGCTGAACAAAGGCCTCCCCCCTAGAACGCCACAATGAACGACAACTCGCCAATTGCATCCACCGGGTGCCCGCCACTTTGACGATATCGTCAGTCCACCTGGTGGGAGGCCTGCCGACGCTGCGTCCTCCGGTTCGTGGTCGCCACTCGAGAACCTTTCTTCCCCAACGGTTATCGGTTCTTCGAGCGATAAGGCCTGCCCATTGCCACTTCAACTTGCATATTCTTCGAGCTATGTCGGTGACTTTAGTTCTTTGGCGAATTTCCGTATTCCGGATCCTGTCGCGCAAAGAAACCCCGAGCATAGCTCTCTCCATAGCTCGTTGAGTGACTCTGAGCTTCTCCAAAAGGCCAACCGTTAGCGACCACGTTTCAGCGCCATATGTCATCACTGGCAACACACACTGGTCAAAGACCTGCGTCTTCAGACACTGCGGAATTTTGGACGAAAAGATGTCGCGTAGTTTCCCGAACGCTGCCCATCCGAGTTGGATTCTTCGGGCGACCTCTTTGTCGAAGTTGGACCGGCCTAACTGAACTATCTGTCCAAGATAGACGTAGTGGTCGACAACTTTGAGAGTATCATTCCCAACAATAACCGGTACAGGTGCGACATGGACATTGTGCATGATCTTGGTCTTGTCCATGTTCATTTTAAGACCCACCTGTTGGGAAACGATACTGAGGTCGCTGAGCATAGTATTAAGCTCCTCCAGCGACTCTGCCATGATCACTATATCATCGGCAAAACGAAGGTGAGTGATGTATTCGCCATTGATATTGATGCCGAACCCGTTCCAGTCCAAGAGCTTGAAGACGTCCTCCAACGCACTTGTGAACAGTTTCGGAGAAATAACGTCTCCCTGTCTCACACCACGCTGCAGTTGGATTGGCTTCGTGCTCTCGTCCTGTAACCGAATTGACATTGTGGCTTTACTGTACAAACACTTCAACACCTCGATATACCTATAGTCGATATGACATCGCTGAAGGGACTGCAATACAGCCCAGGTTTCGATTGAATCGAAGGCTTTTTCATAGTCCACAAACGCTAAACACAGTGGCCGATTATACTCTTCGGTCTTCTGTATAACCTGGCGGAGCGTGTGAATGTGGTCCATGGTGCTAAAGCCTTTTCGGAAACCAGCTTGTTCGGGAGGCTGGAAGTCATCGAGCCTGCGTTCGAGACGGTTCGTAATGACCCTCGAAAACAACTTATACACATGGCTCAGGAGCGAGATGGGTCTATAATTCTTCAACAAGGTGTTGTCGCCTTTTTTGAAGAAGAGCACCACCACACTCCTGTGCCATGATTCTGGCGTAGTACCCTCGAGTATGACGGAATTGAATAGCCTCTGGAGGACTAAAAGTACCGGTTTTCCACCCGCTCTCAGAAGCTCCGTTGTAATTCCGTCATCACCCGGCGCCTTGTTGTTTTTAAGTTGTTTCAGAGCCACTCTAATCTCGTACAGGCTGATGTCTGGGATATCCTCATACTATTAACGAGTACATCTGAATTAAAAAAGTTTTTTTTTTTTTTTTTCGAAACCTCAATGAAAAAGAAGGAGTGTTGGAAAATCATCTTTTGGTTTGTAGTGTCCTCAAAACCCATCGAGTCATTTCATACACTTTATGGTAAACCTCAAAAACAATTTGTACACATTGACATACAAGTTGGTTTAGAGCTTTTTTCTTAGTGTCCTCAAAACCCATCCAGGCATTCATAAACTCTTTTGTAAAACCCAATTTTTTCACATTTGACATACAAAATGGTTTAATACTGTTAGGAGAATCATATTAAAATTTCTCAGTAACGCCACACGTTGTACACTAAACAAGAGACAAATGAAACCTATTTCCGTGAAAAACGAACAAGTTTTACCGAACTATTTATAGAAACAATGTCGCTACATTTTTGAATTCGCTACAAAAATTCGCAGTGCAACACATTCGCCAAGCTTTTGCAGTTTTTTATTTCTAATATTTCAAATCTATTTATTTAGATAGATGAGTACAAAACTTGTGGAGGGTTATTTACATAAATAGGTGTAAATGAACCTATCGAATGGATAAATTTAGTAATAATCAACAATGACACTGGTTTTTTTTATCTCAATACTAATCGCATTTATTTTTAAAATTGTTAAACGTTTAATAGAAATTTTAATTAATATTTCAATTTATAACTTAATATTCCTTCGTGGTGTTAAACAAAGGGGTAACATACGATAGGTATAGTGTAATACATATTGTTAAGTTGCATATCGTAATACTTACCACTTACTTTTTCTTTTATCTCTTTCAAGCATGCTCTTTTTAGATAATTAAATGCGAAAACATGTAACTGGTTAATACGTTTTCTAATTATAATAAAATACGCATACCTATGTTTCATAGTTACACAAAGTGCTATACAAAATTGTATGTATCGTTTTATTGATATATTTGTCATGTGTCCTACTTAAAAATCAGTTGGCTTCACAACTCTATTTAAATTTATTTTAAAATAAGGTTTTCATTACATTACACAAAATTAGTTATCAAACAAAAGCGTTATTACTCTCGCTAATGGAAAGCTGTATCAAATGAGTGCGAAAAGCACTACTTGAAATCGCATTTGGCATATTTATTGATGACGGGTTAAAGGGGCAGTGCTTCTGTAATTATTACTGTATCTGTTTCTATATATTACAAAAGCACATTATAGCTATTAACCCACAGATTTAATTCTATGACGCACGAGAATTAATTACGAAATTCAGCTGTGCTTGTACAGAAAAATGTATCTTGTTTATTGTTTCTATGAGCAACTGGTATTTTTTTTATTATTAGGTTAATCCAATTTGTTTTACGAATTAAAATATCGTGCTGTGTTTTAGCAGCGACTTTATCCGCTCTTATGCGTATATTAACGACGTACTATAGAACAATAAATAGTAAAATGAGAAACCCTTCCCTACGATAGTAAGAACTAAGAAAAATTAAAGCAGGGGACCGGAGACCTACTAGATTTTATTAGTACCTTTACATGCAAAAATCTTTCCAACTTTTTCACAAAAGCCGCTGAATAGTCTAGATAGTCTATAAAAATGATATGACCATATCACTACGTGACACGCCATTTAATCCGCAATACCTATTAAACTAACCGCTAAATCAGTTGTACATAAGCAGCAAGTTTTCGGGAACATTTGTCCAGCAATGCGGAACTCTGGCGCTCACCCTGTTCACACCAGTGACGCTCTTAAGAGCTCGTTAATGAGTCTAAAAATATAAACAATAGCACATTTCTGCCGATGTTAATATGCCGTTAAATTGTTTGCGTATTCACAGCTTTTCGGCTAAGGGTTAGAACGTTGATTTATTTTCAAAATTAAATGAAGAAGGCATGTAAAGAAATAATTATTGCTGATAAATAGGTGTTACTAAGAGTTTTAAGTACCTATATAAGACTGAAACGGCTTTGTTTTAGGACAAATGTAACGCAGACAACTTTAAAATTTTCAAGTAATGAGCAATTACGTTAAATTCAACATTAATAATTTATACAATTTTTGCACAATTCAGCTCTACCATTACAATAATTAATTTTAACGAGGTTTTTTTGCTATAGTTACCTGGTTTCGCTAAAGAACAAACGGAGCGATACAGCAATTATTTATATAATAAGTAAGTGTGTGTAAGTGAAAGATATTAATGAAAGAAAAATCTAAATTTCATATATGAAGTTACTTTTTTAAATTTAAACTTTATTTATTTTTGAAATATCTGCCATTACTTATGGTTATTTATTCTTCAATAACTAACTAGAAACCTTAAAGTGCTTAACGGTTTTCTTGCTGAACTTAACAGAACCTAACTCTGAATTCATGGAATTAAAAGTTCTTGGCGCTAAGTTCTTAGTTTGTTTGGTTGTAAAACAAGAACCAAAGCTTTAAAACAAATCTACTAGAAAACTAGACTTTTGCGAAGGATGTCAATGATATCTTAGCGATCAATTTGCTTTTTACTTAAAATACGCAAACGTTTAATAAATAATAATAAGCAAATTACTTACGCATTAAAACTCTTGTGAACAATCAAGATTTATGTTAAAATGCGTGTATTTAAACAGTATTTTAAAAGTCACATTTAAAGACAAATTATACTTTTAACCGAATTTTGCAATAACATTCACATTGTCCTCTAAACTTCGCTTATAAAACAAAAACTTGTAAAATAAATTAATTGTAATGGCAACCAATTTATTTTTAGCAAAAAACTATTTAATTCATTTTTTTAACAAACGCGACGACTGACTGCGTGTTTGTATAATATCGCTCGATGATAAATTCCACAGTTTTATTGCTCATCGATTCCGTTCGCTTTATTGGTAACATTTACGATCTGAAAATATTCAGGACCTTGAGACAAAAACACTTGTAGTCCATGATGTTATTTTAGCAATGGTGTAAGCAAGCATGTCATACCTACGCACACATCCGATTATTTTTATATTAACTAAAATAACAAGCAACGTGTGGAGATGATTCACTTCTCGTAGGCCGTTGAGAAATTATTCCGTCTTACCAAAAATAATAAATTATAAACAAATCATATTTTGAACTTAAAAATTCGAAAAGTCAACAAAACACACAAACAGCACTTGTATATTGAACTAGGTGTAGAGTGAGTGCACGTACCGCTCTTGCCGACAGAGGGCGCACCGATCACAGCCACTTTAACTTCGGACAGCGACGACTTCTTCCGCCTGATCCCTCTACCGGACATTTTACATCCGACGCGACGCGTCCGTACTTCGTCCGCACACCGATTGCGCGCGAACTCGAAACAAAAAGCTTCAGCGCCCCAATCTATAAATACGCGGAGCGACACTCACTGACATCCACAGCGTGTTAATAGGTCAAGATCTGGCCAAGATCAGAGTCGTGCAAATAGCCCTGTTTACACCGGCTTCCTGGCCGCGACTGTGCATGGCGGCAGGCCAACGCTCCGCCGTGGCCGGCTCGCTGCTCGCTGCTCGCGGCTCCAGCGCGGTCATCACCACACACTTACATACATATCATTTACTCGTCAACGTTCTTACCGCTCCCAACGCCCTGAGTGATGTATGACGACACTGCTTCACGAAGGATTTAATGTAAAACACTGGTATTGTCAGCTGTCAGCGATGAAATCAGGTGATTAATATAAACCTCACGGCGCGTCTGAACTGTTTCGCGAGCGACGTAAATGTTAATTATACCTAAACGTAAATATAAATAACACGTGTCCTAACATTTACACAATATGTTCATTTATGTTTGCGCAGTAAATATTTTAATGTACATTTTATTATTTTATCAAGATACATAGTTTCATTGCAATTCATGCATTAAAAATGAATTTAGAAGTTTTGGATTTCTCGCTAACCAGATAAAAAAGACATACTAAATAACGTTTGAAAAAAATATTTAAATAAAACTACAACATTGTTAAAATACAAATGCTGTAAGAAATAATCTTTACAACATAAAAAATCCCATAATATTTTGTAGTGTTTGTCATACGAGACATATTAATGTTAAATCATATTATTCGCCTGAGTGTCATATTTAATGGCGCAGCAACTGAAGTCATTCCCGTCGTCGGAGTCATCTCAACTTACCGTCTTTATTAGATCTACAATATTCTACACAAGATTCGTTTCACTTTAAACCGTTCACAACTTTACACGTTGATTTAAAAATACAAGCATAGTGCATTACGAGACTCTGCATAATTTACTGTAGATAAGTAGTGTTGTTATTTATGTACACACAAGAGACAAACAAATGAAAATGTCCATGTCTGAACTTTTGTTTTAAAGCGTGTGATCATTGGGCTGATTATACATATTTATTTACAATAGGTGTGTATGTAACTTACTCAGCTAACCATAAATGTGGATTCGAAGCTACTGTTTGTTTTTCTTGACCTTTGGTATGTATTTATTACGTGCAAATAATCAACAAGACAGAGTGTACAAGTTGAATTGCTTTCCGAAATAAATTGATGTGCTTAGTAGCAACTAGCGCCAAATTGTTTTTTGCGCCACACTATTAATTTTAATGAAGTATAAAAGTTACATCGTAAAATATTACAAAATTAAGACAATAATATTGAAACGAGCCCTTTAAAACACACAGCAGTATAAAACGCAAATAATATTGTTTCGAGTGAAAACAGGCGCATAACCAATGTCCTTAGTACGGATGCGTCCGAGGGCGAGCTCAGTGAAGCAAGCGTTTTAATATACACCTCGCAATGACCAGCATTTCAAAATAATCGCTTTAAAATGAGTTTTATACGAACAAAGGTGGTGTATCACTGCATAATGACTTGTTTTCGGGTAGCCAACCTGAATATCATGGATTTTGGCACTTAAGGATTTTATTGAAGGCCAAAAATTGTGTGTCATTTTAATTTTAGAGAGAAGTACAACCTAGTCAGAAGTGAAGACTGAATATTTGTTCATAATAATTTACTAACGGATAAATTAGGCCCAGACGGAGATGGCGGGACGAACTGGAGTCCTTTGATAAGGAGTGGATGACCGCAGTCCTAACCAGAGTGAAATGGAAGGAGGGTAGAGAGGCCTTCGTCCTGCAGTGGAAAAGAAACGGCTGGTTTTTTTTTTAGTTTTTACTGTAGTTATCAAGACGGGCTTAATATATAGATAGATATATACTAACGCCTGAGCAACATATAAATAATATTATGGAATAAGGTCAACCACCGCCTATCACAATTTCTCTATGCCTATTATAAGTTTGTGTAACCAAGGTCTTACTTATCGCGTAGACATTCGTAGCGAAGTGGCTACGGCGTAGATCAAGTATAGCTACATAGCTACGATAGCTACCACTTTCACTGCCTTTGACTGTAACTTGTTGATTATCTTCACTTAAATACCGTCTTTTAACTATCTTCAATAAAATAAATGTAAATAGTAATTAATTTTCCGGAGGTCTGTTCATTTATTTTCGTATACAATTTCCCGACCTGTCAAAAACAAGCAAATGTTAATGTATTTCATTGTACCTTTTGAGAAACAAATATCCGGTATTTTCAATGGCTCTTGCAGACAATTCAACGTGGCTAATATTAAGACAACGGTAAGAAAACTATATGTATTGATAATCGCGATGTTCGTTTTTTTTTCGTTATAATTTTGGTAATAAAAAAGAAATGGTCTGCGTTTCATTTGTTTATTGTTCATCCTAGCAAATACAGCGCTCTCGTGTATTGTACGCATGTCATATGGAAGACAATGGAGTGTACAGGCGCTTGTAGTGCGGCGGGCATTGTGTGTTGAATTGATAACATTGATGACGACAAGACTGTATTCAGGTCAGTTATGCCCGAATACTGTGACGTCATACTGTTGTCCCGTCAAGACATCATGCTATCTCTGTCAAGTGAAGGTGTGGAGTAGAGACAGATAGACATTTAAGAAGGTTTTAAAAATAAGTTAGTCTTACTCTTAACATTATAATTATGTTTTTGCATTAAATTAATATTTGTGGTAAGTTTTAAGATTCAATGTTATCTGCAAAAAGAGATCCTGTTGAGAATATAGTTAAATATCTAAACCAGCCCAGTTAGAATCTCGTGCTAGTACACTCGCGAACAAAGTGATCCGCTTAGCACATCTGCGAGTGACTGTCCGACGAAGCTAGTCTAGATAAGTAAACTGTCAAAAGTTAGAAACACTTGTTCATAACATTGAAACTAATTCTGTACAAGTAAAATAATTCTAACAAAAAAAAGTCACTTCAAAATAAGTGTTGTATTTATATCTTATGGAACCCACCGTCTAAGCTGGACCAAAAAGGGGAAAGACTAAAAACACCAGCTTTCAAATAAAAAAAGAATCATAAAAATAGGTTCACCCAGCCAACATTTACGTGGCAACAAACATAAAAAAAAACAGTCGAATTTATTACATCGTCCTTTTGAAGTCGGTTAAAAAAGGAAAATGGTTTGGTTTGCGGCTTGTTTGTAAAAACTTCGAATTAATTAAGTGTTGATAAAAAATGTTATAACGACAGATATCTGCTTTATGTTTGAGTGTTATATGGTAAGTTTATATTCAAAATACCGTATGCCGGGGCAAAGTTTTTTTTAAATTAATTGTATTGGTATCATTGATGTTAACCTTTTTTTTAAAAGAGTAACCTCTGGAGTTTCTTGCCGGTTCTTCTCCATTGGAATGACATTTTGGAACCTGCAACTAGAGTCAGTAAATTTAACGTTTTAAAAGAGCTTAACAAGGCCTACTTAAAATAAAAATATTTTGATTTTGATTTTGAAAGCTATGGATTTAAATTAGTGTAATTAACTTTAACATAATTTGGTCAGGGTAATTACTAAGCTCTCATTTTGAGTGCTATTAGCCTCATCCTGTGATTATGTGGCCGCAGTCGCTTTGCCACAGGTCGCGGGCAACCGCAAACTAGAACGCATAATTTTAATAACATAACATATTATTATCATCACGCCTGTATCCCCGAAGGGGTAGGCAGAGGTGTAACAATGTACACCCACAGTTCGCCGATACGTTTAGGTCCCATGTAATAGGGGACGAGCCTATTGCCACTTACCGGGCACAAATAGTAATAATTTTAATATCTACAAATAACTATGTCACTACATATTGGACTAGGATAAAAGTACAGTCTACAAGCATATATATGTATACATACATACATACATATAATCACACGTGTTTCCCTTAGGGGTAGGCAGAGACCACTGCTTTTCACTTGCTACGATCCTTACATACTTGTTTCGCTTCATCCACTGTCATTATTCCCTTCATACATGCTGTTCGTATATGTATCCACTCTCCCATTTTCAATAATTCTTTATTTCAATTATAGATTGATATTGTATTAAGAAAATTTTGAAAACAGCTCTTTTATCATGTGCATAGTTTTCTTTTTAAGTTTCTAAACAATCTCACTAAAGTTTAACAATTTCGCTATGTGTATATGTTTGCTCGTGATTGTATAAGTTGAATATGAAAAGGTTTTATTTTTGGGTTTAGTATAAATTACCTAAAGGAACATTTTGACAAGTTTAAATTCAACAAAACTAATACCAATTTACCATTTTTATGAGAAATATAGCACATAAAACACGAGAAAGGACATCGTCCATTTTGGTCCAAAATTCGAAAGTGCCGTAAAACATGTTATATTCTGAAAGAAAACTTGTCCTCCTCAGCATTTCTTAATATGGCACCAAAGCTGTACAACGTCTGTATCTGGTAGGAACAAGACTTCGAACATGGAATCCGCGGTGGCAAGTTTTCAACTCCCCAAAGTTTGCCAAACACAACTTAGTTCAAGAATCTTCGAAGCTAATTTGTTTAAGTAGGTCACTTAGCAGATCATATTCAGTTCAAGCAGCAGAGGAAGTAGTGGTTTGATTCTGATAATATAATATATAACAGTAGAGGCGTACTTAAAGCAAAACGCGGAAAATAATTCATCATTAATAACTCCAAAGATGTGCTACCATTATTTATTAAATTTAAATTAAGCAGTCATTTATTAGTTACTAGAGAAGTTATGAGCGGAGCATAAAAGCAAGAAAACTGTGAGTTAGATACTTGAGAGCATTTGTTACAATCGTAGCAAAATTGATAGAGGTAAATGTATTATGAAATACATAGATATACCCCGTGGCTTCACTCGTACAAGAACATCTAGTTCTAAGTGATAAATGGTACTAACCACACATCGGTTTACATACACACATAGAAGCCTTATCCAAATGGAATTGTTGACTAAGTCCGCAGGTATCAAGTAATAACGAAACCTAAAAAACGACTAGTTTAGTATCAAAACAATATTTTATTACATTCTATTTTTTCTTTACATATCGCATTACTACTTTGTGTGAAGGGCCGCTGTTTAACTCCGCCGCTCAACAGATGGCGTTGTTAGTTGGGAGGCGTTTTCTGAATGGCGGTGTTAAGATTTTCCGCGAGTGAACGACTACCCCGGGCTGTGTATTGGTCGGGCATCATTTTCAGAATTACAACCATGCTTAACACAGCATGACTCAAATTTTTGGACCGGCCTGCCCTTTGGCGGGCCTTGTAAATACTCTAAGTAGTCGTCTGACATACATGAATATGTTCATGTACTTAAGAAGGCAGTGGTTCGATTTAGAGCGAGGAGCGAGCAGAACTATGAAGTAGAAACGAGTCGGCGAGCAGCGAGTGTATAGTTGTGTAGAATAATTAGAAACTAGCTAGTTTCTAATTATTCTATACAACTATAAAGGAAGGGAGGGAAAAATGGAAGATGCCTTTAAAACCTGGATCATATGACTTTCGCGCGATTTAAGATGCACACAGTATCCGGCGGTTTTGTATAAAACGACAGTCTAAAATAATTAAATGTTTAGGTTTTATTAAATCGTGAAGGCAAACCTTCCATCTTGCCCTCCCTCCTAATAATTGTTTTAAATTCGAAACAGCACTTTTAAGCAGTGGTCGGTCTTGGGGTTTGATTGGCAAGCGAGTCTCGCTGAGGTATTTCTTAAGAATACAGATGTCACAAGTTCTGACTAAATAACATGCATGCAAAGGATGCTTATAAATAAACTACGGCACCCTTATTGCCATATTATCTATAATATGTATGTATTTAGAAATATATATAACTAGCGGCCCGCCCCGGCTTTGCTCGGGTGCAACGCTGATACCTACACTATACATATATCTACACAATAATAAAGTTCTGTAGTGCGAAGTACAGCCTTCGACGCACTACTTGGTATAGGCACGCGCCCCCCGGCCCCCGCGCGGCCCCCCGGCCGTTACCGCCGCAACCGCTATGTCCCTGCATTTTAAATTTGTAATATCTTCGAAAATATTCAATTAATTTACATGCTGTAAAGGGCAATATCGATCTATATTACATGCACAATTTATTAAAGGTACTTAATTGGATAAGGATTAATACTGTATAGCTTAAAATCGCTTTTTCGTAAATAAGTAATAAATAAACGATAAAAAATGGTTATTGTGGGTTATCCTCAAGAGATAGACATGTACCATCGCGGACTTTTTTGTAGATCTTTTTAAGGTGCACAATACTGTAGTACATTATTTTGATCTCTCTCGTAGGGTTCTGCCAGCGTATGCAATGTAAGCGCAAAAAAATTGTTAATTTACTTAAATCTCTAAGATTATCCGTGTTCCTCTGCTATATTATGCATGTATTATGCAAAGTGTGACAACTACATAGTAATTAATTTACATATTTAAACCAACGATTGAACTTGGTTAGTATTAAATATCAGAAATCGTTTTAACAAGTGTTTATAACTCTATTTCTATTCCTCATGAAATGATTGTGTAAGAAACCTTTATTCAAATTTACTTTACAAGAATGTATAAACTCCTATTTAATACGTACGAAAAATAGGATTGTGAGGAACCACAACTAAGGATTTCTTGAAGAAATAATGGTTCGAACACCGTTCCTAACGCAATGTTGCCACAAGGCAAAGTAAAATACATAACTATTGGTCATCGAGAACCAAAGAAGCAAATCTCAATGTGTAATAATTGAAAAGAAATTATGTTTTCCTACTAGGAATTTGATTAAAGTTGTAAGTTCTTTTTTCTCAGTACATCAAATGATCCACAGATATGTCTTTTAGCAGTAACAGCATAAACAAGCAACCAAGTACTTTTACGACTAATTTCTTCAATTTGTTAAGAAAAAGGTTTTCTTTTATTATTACCTTTTTTCTTCTGTGTAAATGTATATTGTAAAATGTATAATTTTATACATTTTACAATAATTTCTCAGTTAATTTAAAGTGCAGTTACTGCAATTGCAGCTTGCGAACATTCAGTTAGTCCATAAGAATTACAAAACTCAGATCATTTCACACATTTTGTTAGATATTACAAACAATTTTTAATCTAATTTTCTATCATATTGGAATATACATCTGGAAACTGGTATATGTATAGTATATACAAAGGGAAATATATGAAAATTTATGAGCAATTATCATGTAGAATACAAATACTTTTCTTGATATCTGATAGACGTAAGGCAAAACTGCCTCATGTGTACAGGGTGGGTTAATTGTATCCTTATTTTGACCCTCAAATACAATACCTACTGTATCTTTCTAACCATTTTCTATGAAGTTAATAGTTTGGGAATCTATTTTTATCTAAATGATTCTAGCATACCGTATGTAGTGAGCAGTAGAGTAGCTAACGTTGCATTTGGGATTAAATATTTTTATGCCATTACAACTTCATAGAAAAATAAACAACTTTCAGATTATCCCCTTATAATTAATGTACGAGTATAATAAAGTTCCCACCCTGTATACTGAACATTTAGCTATTTTATATAACATATAGTAGTAAAGAATCGATGTACTGCGTCGTTAAGTCATACAACAGACTTAGATAATACGATCAGTCAAGTGCTACGTCCCGACAAATACTACCAGCGCAGACATCAAGTAAAGGAATAAACAAATAAAAAATATATTTAACATAAAGAAATCATATTCAAAAAGAAATACAAAATAAACTCATCTCTCAAAGGTAAATTCTTAATTTATATTTTTCTAAAAACGAAAATTGTCTAACATCGACTAAAAATAAAGTTGTTATTCGAATGATTTAATCGTCGGGTCTCGGTTTAAGCAGAGTATGTCTCCGTGGAGTTCCACTGCGATCTGCAGAAGATATCCAAACATTAAAATCGTTAGATAACTCCTACACAATACAAAAATTGAATGAACGTATAGAAAAAGAAAAAAAAACGCGTTTTAGAAGGCCAGTTACGGTACCATGCAAACTTTATGGCGGCTCTGAACACGAGGCCAGTCACTGCGCAGTAATAAACTTATGCGCCAGCGTGTAGCGAACTTTAGAGCCGCCATTAAGTTTGAATCCAACTTTAACATTGTCAATTATCTGTCAAACTGGGATTTTTTAAGCTTTTTCAATAAATCATATTGATTAGTACGAAATCTATGTTTTATTTTTAAGTATGATAAAGACGCAAAGTCATAAGTGTGTCTTTTGAGTCAGAACTATATAAAGTTTAAAGAGAAGGACATCTCTAACGATTTGAATATATAGATATCTTTTGGGTCCGATATATGTAATACACTTCGATTAACTTTGTAGAGAATCCAAACATACTTTACTTAAAGGTGTTTGATCTTCACGGGGGTAATGGGATACAACGAAATTATAAAAAAAAAACTACTTTTTAATATTAGTCAAGAAGTTTTAATAGTATAGTAGTTACAGTTTTAAAGATATTTACAAAAATCGACGGAACTTGGTCCAAATAACCCCGTGAACAGCCACACATTATAATAAACATAATAAAATTGACGTTATGCTTAAATTATAATTGCTTAATGGTACGTCTGCAGCTGACTGCACAAGTAATGTACAGAAATGCCATCAAAAAGGGACTAGCATTAACGTTCGCTTGAGAAAGGCTGATTCCTAGTATTATTTACAAAATATACATAAGATAGTGTTGACCCCGCTGTGTACAACTTTCGAGAACTAACCGGCTGTAATTATTAACTAATTTATTATGAACATACAATGATACAACCAAAGAAATGATAATCTATGACCTAAATGAATTATTAATATCTGTACCGGTACACTAGACCACCCAGTGCTGAAGTTATATAATTAAACTGTCAATCCACAAGTAAAGTGCTGTGATTAGCTTCCACTGTAAGTCCATTCATACACAAGGCGACGTAATGTTCCGAATACCCAACGACTTCAGGCCTTTACGTACACGGGACTATTAAAATCGTCCGGTATGGTCGTTGTGTCGCCTCGTAAGAACAGGGTTGGTCTTTCAGTCAACAAATTCCATTGTGTTTGAGCTGCCTTTCCAATACTGGGCTTAATATTAAGTAACGTGATAAGTCTGTGTAAACATTTGTTATTAAGACTGTTATTTACTATTTACTTCGATGCTAGGTGAAACACATTAAGAGAATAACAGAATAAGAATATAATTTATCATTTTATGAAAAATAATTATTAATTATATTATACAAAAATCTCAATTGCAAGAACCAAAACTCTAGACCTACTAGAAGTCCCCGATTTTGTAGACCTATAGGTTTTGCTATTTCGATTTATTTAGTACATACATTTGCCAAGAGTGAGTTACCTAAATTATTTACCTAGAATGAGACGGATGATTAAATTCTAATATATTTTCATTTGATATACAACATGTTATGACAAAACCCTGAATTTAAATGAACATTAAAGTAACTGATTTAGAGGTCTGAGGTTACACTCAGTCACTTAATATACATTTTTTTATTGAAACTTCATCGAGCATATTTAAAAATAGGGTAATTTACATTCAGTATTTCTGACGTGACATTCGAGACTAGTCTGTAGCGATCCTATAACTTGAATATTACTTATATTTTTAATTAATTATATTGAGAAGGCGCATGAGACAGATCAGTAAGTTAGCTTTTCGAGACACTGTCCATACTCCCTTTTAATAGGTTTACCATTTATAGAAATAGTTTGAGAAAATGTAAGAAAGTATTCGCTCAGCATTTATAGTGAAAATTTATACATATTATGGTATCTAAATAGAAAAGTCTAAACTATGAGGTATTCGATACAGATATTGAGCTGTAGCCAGCCTCAGCGGCTAAGAACGAGCCTTCCCCAAGCTTATCACTTAGCGCTAATATTACAAAAATCTAAGTGTTATACCTAATCAGAATTATAATTAGTCTCTTGCATGAGTGGTTGAAGATCTTCGCGTTTCCTGTCGCCTCGATTTGATATCCGCGTTACGCCTTCTAGCACGCCGATGTCTGATAGACTGGAAATAGAAAACAGCATTGCTTATTTCTTACGTTTTATATGTAGGAATATGCCTAACCTCCACATGATATCTGGCAATGCATAAGCACATGATTAACAGTGGCAAATACCCATGAGCAATGGTTTTTGTCTTTAGTATTAGAGCTTTAATTATGAAGACCTGAAGAGGTAAATAGATAATATATGAATGTCGTACTAGGTCCCTTAGTTAAAATAAATTACCTAACCAGTCTTACTATGGGTTACTGTTTCCCAGTAAAATGGGTTGTTGAGGTCAGATAGGCAGTCGCTCCATGTAAAATACGGTCTTCAGCTAAATCTGGTAAGACTGGAAGCCGTCGCCAACATAGTTAGGAAAAGGCTCGGGGGATGATGATGTCTCCCTTTTGTTATAATACTTACACTTCAGGCTCGACGTCGTCCAGTTGCGTGGGCGTGAAGTAGGGGTTGGCGGCGGCCGGCCGGAACTTGTAGCCGGTCATCACGAAGAACACGAGTGTCGCCATCTCGCGGAACATCTCGTCGATCCACGCGTACTGGAACGGCACTGTGATCTGGAACATGGTATACATTAAATGCTATGAAGAAACAATGATCTGATAACTCTAAAATGCTATTATACTTAGATGATAGATAAGAAACTATATAGTGCGCATATGAACATGAACGTTAGAACTAGTGTGAACTAGTTTCGCCGTAAAAATAGTATCAAAACAGAGCGGGCCGTGTTAAAAAATCTATCTGAAACCGGATTATATCGAAACCATCAAGATTTTTGCATATATGTCTGTCGTTGCACAGAAAATTAATTCAATCAGAAAACTAATCTATACTAATATTATAAAGAGGAAAGATTTGATTGTTTGTTTGAATTGAATAGGCTCCGAAACAACATGACCGATTTGAAAAATTCTTTCAGTGTTGGGAAGCTACACTATCTGCGGTTAACATAGGGTATATCAAATTTTCAAAAAGTTAGTGGTTCATAGGATATAGGTATTAACGCGGGTGAAACCGCGGGGCACACCTAGTGTTATATATATCCAAAAATGCTTACGCTCGGCTCAATTGGGCATTAGCGATACTCGCATTATAAAGTTTTAACTTTTATAGCTCTATGGCCACAAGTATCTTGTTACGATAATGGCGATACGTATTAAGGTCTTACATTGAGAATGGAGATGACGATCCTCGTGAAGTATATGTAGCAGACGACCATGACGTAGAAGTGGCGGAACAGCTTCAGCTTGCGCAGGTTGATGGCCGCCTTGCCGTCCGTCGTCGACGCGTCCTGCAGGTGCCGTATTGACCTGCTCATACAAACATGTTTACTTAGCACATTGTCATGATAGTACACAAATAATGTAGAGAATGACCAATAAAAGCTAAGAGTATTATCATAACGAAAGAAACGAGAACATTGTTTTTTAGTCCAGACGCTTCAATGTGGGACTTTCGTAGAAGTAAGATACTTTGAAGGGGGTCATTCGTATCAAGGAGATGCTAAGTGGGGCATTAGTAGCAGGACCATGATTGGATGTAGAAGGAAGGTGCTTTTAAGACATTCGTAGCGGGAAGGCGGTACGCTGTGAAACATTCGTCGCAGACAAATGCTCGTCACACAGACACCACCTAGTATCAGTGTAAGGCTATGTACCACACGACTGGGAACATGATGGCCCCGCAGCACAGCAGCTCGACCAGCACGAAGATGTCGCGCCACGCGTTGTGTTCCGCAGCGCCCTCCTCGCTCTCCGCCAGTATTATCTCCGCCACGTTCGCAAGAACCTGCAACAACATTGTTTTATTACGAAATAAATTCATTTTAATTCAGCTGACGGAGAAATTTGGTCGCATACATGGGGCATGCAGGGCACACATTTTGGGCATGAAAGGTGTCTCTATTTCCCCTATATTTGTTTGCTCTGTGCGCTAGCAGACGCAAGCACTGGCGGAAATCCCAGCAAGTTCGGACTCGTCCGATGATCAGCCATTTTCGGGTTACTTCGGACGCTAACGGTCGTATTGGTGTATGTATGCACTCTCTTTACTTAACTAGTATTTAAATCAATGGTACGAGTACGACCGTCGACGCCCGAGCAAACTGGTGGAAAGGTGGTGAGCCAATTTATAGTAATTTTTGCTGACCTATCATTTGATCCTGACGTTATGACCAAGGGACCACTTCGAAATCGATTCGACCAGGGCGTCTTCGAATTATCGGATAACATACACCAAAAATAAAAGAGGAGCTCTTGGCTAAGTATAGGCCGTACGGTTTCACTGATAATCCAGGTAAAGCCGCGCTCGTTGCGGTTGGTCCGTCGATGGGTGACCATTTCCGAACATACCGAGACCCCTCCGTGCCTCAGATAGCACGTAAAGCCGTTGGTCCCGACTGTCATACGCTGATCTTCGGCAGTCGTTAAGTCAATTCTGACAACCAGTCTTAACATGGGACACTGTGTTTACCCAGTAAAATGGTATGTGGAGGTCAGATAGGCAGTCGCTCTTTGTAAAATATGGTATTCAGCTTAACCCAGTAAGACTGGCAGTCGACCTCAACAAAATTGGGAAAAGGCTTGGAGATGATGATGCATAAAAAATAAAGTTGCTTCAATATTGAGATCCTTGTTTTTTTTAGACCTGTTAATAATAACCTTAGCTAAAGAATATAGGTTACCTGCAGCGGTATGACAATCATGAAGAGTTTCTTGTCCCGGTCGGAGAGGATGTGCTTGATGAAGTTCCAGCCGGTGCCCACTAGTACTATCGTCACGAATAGGACCGCTCCCTTCAATCTGAGGAGGATAGAACAGTTTTATAGTTCTTAAGTAGTCTGAAGTTTTTACTGGTGAGTCATGGATCACGGTTTAAAATCGTCTGTTACATACGATTTTTGAAGAATAATTAGCCAAATGGTGCGATAATCATGTCCTAGAAACAGGCAGGTACAGTTTGGGCTCTCCAGTCACATCTGGGGTTCAATAGTATTATTATAATGCGTTTAAACAGCCCAATTCGTTCTCTTACACTTCAAGTGCATTCCCATGTAGCGCATGAGGGATTGTCGCTACTGTTTAAGTTTTTGGGTTAAAATTATCCGTTTTTGAGTTTTAGCCAATTTAAGTTAATAGCTTGTGAAGTTAAGATTTACTCATTAGGCAGTAGATATAGCTCATTTTTTTTATTTAAAGGAAAACTTTAATATTTATGTGGTTTGTTCCTTGCACAGAATAATCGGCATAGCCCTTCAACGTGGCAATGCTGCCAGCCTTCTGGGCACGTTTCCCGCCATTGACAAGGATGACGATTTTTATAAGTTTTAATTTTAGGTTGTTATATTAGATTTAAGTTTTGATCTATCAAATTACAAGTTAAATCTAACTTAAATTACTGTACAACAAACATACTTATTATCACTACATAGTATAAAACAAAGTCGCTTCCCGCTGTCTGTCCCTATGTATGCTTTAATCTTTAAAACTACGCAACGAATTTTGATGCTTTTAATAGATAGAGTGATTCAAGAGGAAGGTTTATATGTATAATACATGCATAATATAGTAGAGAAACAAGGATAATCTTAGAGATTTTTGACGTCAGGTCGTAAATCAACACATTTTTTGCGCTTTCATTGCAAACGCTGGCTGAACCCTACGAGATAGATCAAAATAATCTACTACAGTATTGTGCACCTTAAAAAGATCTACAAAAAAGTCCGCGACGGTATATGTCTATCTCTTGAGGATAACCCACAATAACCATTTTTTATCCTTTATTTATTACTCATTCACGAAAAGACGATTTTAAGCAATACAGCATTAACCTTTTTCCAATTAAGTACCTTCAAAAAATTGTGCATGTAATATAGATCAATATTGCCCTTTACAGCATGTAATTTAAATGAATATTTTCGAAGATATTACAGATTTAAAATGCAGGGACATAGCGGTTGCGGCGGTACCGGCCGGGGTGCAGCGCGGGGGCCGGGGGGCGCGTGCTTATACCAAAAAATGCTTCTAAGGCTGTGCTTCGGCCTACAGAACTTTATGATCGCGTAGTTATATTTGGTATCAGCGTTGCACCCGAGCAAAGCCGGGGCGCGCTAGTCAGAAAATAAATACTTACAAATGAGTAATATAGAAGAGAATCGCCCAGGCCGTGACATGCTCTCCCTTGGTCTGTATGAAGTGGTAGTTGATGCCATGGAAGGCGAGCGACAGGGCCTTGAGGTAGACCAGCACGCACATGATGATGTGGATGCGGTACACCGGCTGGCGGCTGGTGCGCAGGATGAAGGTCCACAGCGCGGCGCTCATGAAGAAGATGAACGACATCATGCTGTATAGCACCGGGAGCGGCATCTCGCCCGCTGAGAGGAAGTTGCCGTCGTTGCTCTCGAAGATCTCAACCTGGATGGAAATTGATTTATATATGATGTTCCTATAGGAAGTGTGTTTTAGACTTTATTTATTCATCATTTCCACCATAAGGTAAGTGATAAATATGGACTACAACGAGCTGAAACTGTCAAAACAACAGCCTTTTAATGATGTGAATTAGTTGTATTACCTTAATTTGCACAGTTATGTTTTAGGGAGTATACCTTAAAAAAGGGGCAACCCTTAAAACCCTTACACCCCCAAAAACATACTCATCTTTATGTACCACCTAGATAAAGTAAGAATTCGTAGGCAAAATCGGGTTTTCACTAAATAAGGAAAAAAACTGTTAGACAGGTATGCCTGTAATATTTGAGGTAGAATTACTTTAGTTGCCTGCCTCCTTGGCATAGTGGTTCTTAACGCGACTGCTACGCTAGAGGTCTTTGTTCGGATTCCCAATTCGATCAAGGTGTTATTGGGTTTTTCTATGAAATTCTCAATAGCAGGTCAGAGTTTGGATTTGTGCCCGGATAGTGGCAATAGACTCGCTCCCTATTACATGGGACCTAAACATACTGGCGAACTGTGGGTGAACATTGGTACACCTCTGGCTAACCCTTTGGGGAAAAAGACGCGATGTTATGTATGTTAAGTACTATAGTTTGGTGCTTACCAGCATGTTCACAGCCGGGGCGGTGCCCTCGCTCGTGTTCGGACAGTTGTTGAAGTACAAGTTGTAGAGGCCTTCCTCTTTCTGTGTCGCCACGTACAACGCGAACTGTGGACCAAATAAATTAATTGATGATTAGGTATTTTATTAATATTGCTCAAAATATAGGTAAGTAGGTACCTTATTACTCGTCTAAAAGGGAGAGGACTTTTACTATTGACTGTGGAAGCCAAAAAACAGTTACAAAATTGGACACTATACATTGGATGACAAACACATATTTTGTCAATAATAACATACAAACTAAGCAATCATTTATAGTGAGTATGGTGTTAAGATATTTAACAATATGATCAAACATTAAACTTTGATTTTAAGACCCAACATAAACAAATTAAGACATCTGACGCGCCTGTGGCGCCAACTGGTGAGCTCAATAATGTTAGCCCTCATTGGTTGGTCCCATTCTTTAGTAGTCAGTACTTTTAGTGACAAGAATGTTGAGAACCAGCCCACAGCGCGACTCGTAACATTTAAAGTAATATACTTACACTAGTATTGTAGTAATCGAATCCATTTTTCGTCTCCTTCTTCATAGGCAGCATAGTGTAAGAGCATTTCTCCTCGTCGGGTATGGCTGCAAACAAATTCTATTTTGTAATAATGTATATATCAGCCACTTTAAAGTGATAATTAACGTGCTTTGGGGTTTGAACCTTAATTCAAAGGCTCATAGTTCAGTTTCCATCACATTTAAATTACTTTTAAGCCATTTTCGGTAATATTTGTCATTCTAAAATGAACTTAAACACATGTTGTCAAAGTGGATAATCGTGTAATTAGTAATAACGTTTAATTCTCTTTCCATATTGGCTTTAGTTTAATTTGTATTACAATTGTCTAAAATGGTTGTTTATATATTTAGATTTTAATAATTTTAGGCTACATTATGGCAGAGAAGTGTGATACATCTTTAACACTTCATAATAGCAGCCCATCTTGCAGTGATAGTGGAAAAACTGATTAAACTATGAACATGAACTTACTTTCCGGTATAACAGACTTGTTCTCATAAAGATGCAGTACTTTAGCCTTGCAAGTCACGTTCAACCTGCAAGAAATTCATTTATTGAACATAATACTACATTAATTCATTCAGATAGATAGTTACACTTTCACAGCTAGACCTGGGAAACAATTTTGATAAAAATTTAGTATAGAGTAATCTGGATCCCATAAAAGGACATAGGCCTATATTTTTATTTTTTAACGAATGTGTATAGTCCTCAAAGTTCATGTAGTTGAAGCGACTCATATTTATAACTAGCACCAATCCGTACTTCTAGTACCAGGACCGAACAAATTGATTGAGGATAATCTGGACTTTGAGATACTTTGACATGTCGAAGGTTTTTCTTTCATACCTGAGGTTCTTGAAGTCCATCTTGAGGAATACGATGGCGGGATGCTGCGGCGAGAGGATGCTGTTGTCGCTCTCCTTCAGGAAGCATGTTGCCGAGTTCGACTGCGCCAGGTACGGGCTGATCGCAGCGTTTATCGTCCGGTCGAGGGTGAAGCCGTACTGGGGAAAAACAAGGCAAATATATGGTGCAATTCATTTTTGAACTGTTCTGCTTGTTCTACTTCTGTAAGGGTGCGTACAGATCTAGCGAACGCGGACCGAATGTGCAGCTACAAGGGCTTTCATCCTTTCTATATTTTTTCTTTTATTTTTTTTTATACCCGCGGTGTTTTATCTAGCTTAAGTAAATGGTCTTCAATATAAATGGGGCTCTTGCTTAAATTTTGCTGGGCAAGATGGAAAATATAGCTTAAGTTAATGGTCTTAAATATATATGGGGCTCTTATTGCTTAAAGTCAAGGCAAGGTGGAAAAAAATATACTTCAAAAAGTGCCTTAGCATCCAAAAACAAGAGCGTTGAAAATTTGGGTGATATGCCCTTACAAAAGTGAGATAAGACAGCACAGACAAGTAAAAATGCTCATACACAAAATCTGTAAAACTACTGACGTATGAATATCAAACATAAAATGATTGGTAGCAACGAAGGTTAGTGTTATATTGTTAGTGTGTATTATACAAGTATTCGTTATACCTATAACAATAGTAATATCACCTTTGTTGTAGTTACAATTACAAACATGAATCGGCTTTGGGAGTGCAAACTGTGAGAAACGTAATACAAATAATTCTATTGTAACGAACAGCAATTTACAATGGATCGACTCTTGGATAACGTTTCGAGTATTTTAACTTGTCAATAAGTATATAAATGGAATAAATTGGCGACAACGTCAGGTACTAGGTACTGGGAAACAACTTGGAAAGGAAACCTGAAACATTCCCGGTCTTACAAGAAGTCTTTATTCATTGTGCAACTCTTATTCAAGAACGAAATTCTCATGGACTTTCTCACTTAGAAAGACGGAGCCCGGATATACATAGAGGCTAAAACCATCAGTCATTTCCAATTCCAACCAAGTGACAAATGGGGAACGAAATTAGATTTAATAATTACTAAGTACTTAAAATGTTTTGCATGCCCGTAATCAGGGTGAAATATGTCATGTACTGTACCTACATAAATTTAACAACTTTTGTACTACCATATTTCAGTCAAATAAATGATTTGATTTGATTTTAATTTTTAAACTACCTCAATATACAGTGCCAGTTCAAATCAAATGAATAAAATAAACACCATTGCAAGCTGGTTCAGTTCTAGTACATAAGTAGGACAAGTGTCGCATGTTCTGATCAATTGAATATACCTGTCTCTAGGCAATTTACAGTGCAGCACTGTAATTATTCATAGGTTGATATGTGACCTGTAAGATTCTATACTGAATCGTTCGTATTGATTCTTTGTGTAGCATCGACTATCGTACTTATAGTATTTATTATTCAGCGCATCGTATTGACAAAACGCTTTATTGAGTATGCAAGACCCGTGCAGTTGTGTATCAGTCAATATGGAGACGACAACCTTTAACTAGGTTGGCTTTTCAAGCATTGGATTATAGCTAGCATAGTGTTAAGCATTTTATCTAAAACGAAAGCTAAATACATCACATAATTTTTAATCAATTTGAATGTATAGGATAATTGGTGAAAATACCAGTAGTACACGAAAAATATACCTATCATCTCAAAGCAGTTTTTTTTTAAATAAAGGAGGCATTTACACCACGCCTCTTCAAACAAGGACCCTCAAAATTCGTTTAGGACCCTCTCTCGCTTTCCATTCCTAGACTGTCTCGATCTCTAAATTGAAATCATGCAGTGAAATAATATGCCCTCAAAAAGATAGGCTAAATGAGAATTAAATTATGCTCAAATAATATTGGTAACTGTTTAGGCGAGTCCTAGGATGAAAGTGTCGACATAGACGCATATAATTAAATCTATGTTGCAACTAACATAGTCATTTATTTACTTTCATAGATTTATGGTACATTCCTCATTAAACTTACTTCTCCGTAAACAGGTCCTGAAGGCATCATGAAGTTGACCATCTGCACGTCGAGCACGCCACCCTTGAAGAAGCCGAAGGTCGTGAGGTCCACGAAACGACGCTCATCGTCCTGCAACAGTACAAAATATGTTGTTATTATTTACTATCTGTGCCAGCGACTTCGTTCGCTTGGATGACGAAACTTATCAATTTCCCAACATTTATCTTCACTGCACTGATCCTATTGATTATGGCGTGATGAAGAGTATACTATAACCTGCCCAGGAGTATGAACAATAATTTTAATAAGTTTTGTTAAAATCCGTCGAGTACTTTTTGTTTCTATAACGAACATACAGACAAACAGACAAAAATTGTATTTTTTGCCCTCTGATAATTATTTTGAAAATATATTTCATGTACAGAATTGACTTCTCTACAGATTTATTATAAGTACAGATTTTAAGCCGGAACTGTCCCACTGCATGGCAAGAGCCTCCCTTTCCTCGTTCCAGTTTCTTTAGTTTGCTGATTGTTATCATTAAGGGAAATATAAACAAGACCAACATTCAGAAAGATAGAGAGAACTAATAAAAAATTGTTTATTTTTTACTTTTTGAAAGATTCACAAGACAGATTCATCATCATCATTATCATCATTACATATGGGTCACACTCAGTAAGATAGCTGTTTCAGGATTAAGATGATAAAGAAGTTAGAAGTAACCGACCTAACCATTAAACAAACTTTGAGAAGTCTAGTTTTAGGTGAAAATTCTGTGTGTGTGTTTTTGTGTAAAGGATATGAGAGAAAGTGTAATCCTGCTTGTATAATCTCAGCAGTTTCATAATATTTGTTTTATAACCAGCATAGCAACCGCGTAAAACCTAAGAAACATAAGAGTATAATCCTATTTATATAACAAGCGTATAATATAATCGGTAAATCAATAACAAGCGCAAAGCAGGGTTTCGCAAATTAAAACAGCACAAAAGGAAATTATTTTACTCATTACAATACATATTTTGGCTACATTTTTAAGCCATAGCCAACAAAACATGTCCTAAATACGCCAATGTTAATGGATACTCCGCCGATTGTGTATTCAAATGGTAAATGTCCGTGACAATACATTGCAAGGTTTCTATGGCTTACTCTTATCAATCTGTAAACGTCCACTTTTGAACATTGCGCCTCACAATAATCGTTACGTAGCTTGTGATGGGGTAATCACGTAATCATTTTACTTGGGATTATGAAACCGATTGGAAGTTTTAGGGACTGCAGTAACACATTTTTTTTTGTCACTGGTGTTCTCAAAAGACGCATGAGTTTAAGTAATTTTAATAATACATGTGGCTTAACTTTCACGTTAAAGAAGAGGAGGCAACATATCAGTAACTATATAAAAAATAAGGCAGACCGTACACGGACCCATTGATCTATATACATGGACCGTTCGAGTTGTTGAACGGAATTCTTCAAGCAGTTTGAGTACGGGCGGCTTTAGGAACTCATGAGACATTCATTTAACCCCTGTGTCCTATATGACACATCCAAAAATTTGACTGGATCTTAACGAAAACGCTTCAGCAAAAATTAGCATAAATTCAGTTGAATAAGCATGTCATTATAAATTAGGTGCAGAAGTTCATAATGAATTAGTTCCACCGCACAAGTGTAGCGAAGTGAGCGTGGATTCAATGGCAAGGTTGTGCGAGGCTAGCGGTACATATGTGTATCTTTGTCGCTTAGCTTTGAGCGGATCAGTGCAAGTACCGACATGAACACGCACAGTTCACTGATAAGTACACTTTTAAACTTTCGCAGAGCGAGGTATGGTTTTACAGGCTGTTTTCTCAATTCGCAATCAATATTTCGCCTAATAGACTATTACTTACATAACATTTATGGTTCCAATTTCTCAATATTTTAACTACCAATAGCCTTAGAATTGTGATACTTTGATTAGAACGTTATCGTTTGTCTATAATATTGGCAATAAATAAAGTAAAGATACTCAATCAAGTGACTTTCCCGCCAGCAGTGAAACAGTGGCTTACCTTCACGCATGAGTACCTACGTACGTAAAAACACGGTTAGGCAAACAAGTTTCACGTCAAAATTAATTAAAACACATGACTGAATATGTCCCTGTAACAAACAGATACTAAAGGAGAGTAATTAAAAACATTCGCTTTTGCTGCTTCTTTACGTAATACATGGACTTCGAAAGTAATCAAGTAGTGGAAACAAAATTAAAACAAAGTAACAAAAAGTTGGGATAACACTGTATTCATAAAATGTTTCGTGATTTCTTTACTATTTATTTTTACTCCCTTTACAGATATCAGAATACAAATTAACAAAATTAATTGATTTTACAATAATAATCTTTCGCTTTGCAAACATTGTGATGTGATTGTGTGTGTTTTGTGTTATGTATAAAATATTGGCAAATGCGGTAATCCACGGTCTTCCACCTATAAAAAGGATTGACTTGCTAATATATTTATTAAGGATTCGTAGTATTGTGTATGAATAAGTGAACTTCTCAGAAAAACCAACTCGAGGACACAAAAGTTGTTTTTGAGCGCTTTCTAGAAGTTTCTAGTATTTCCATGAAAAGTAAACGATTAAGTAATTAATTCAGAATGTCAGCGATACACTTTTTTTCTTTTAAACCAATCAATAAAAATGTATATTTTCTTATCGATTGAATATTACGTGACAAATAGAACACTATGTGCAAAATTAATAATGACACTAGCGATGAGACTCCGGCGACACTTTGGCGTACCGCAAGGTAGCATACTGGGTCCCACATTGTTTCTGACATAATACCTATATAAACGATATATTTTGCCAACTAATACTACCTAAAGCTAAAATTTAAAAGTTCGCTGATGATACAGCCTTGCTTTTCAGCGGAGACACGTGGGAATATTCTTTCGTGCTCAACAAGTCTTTAATACTGTAAATATGTGGCTCGGTGAAAACTTCCTGACACTCAACATGTTTTTTGCGTTTTCTTTTATCCAGATTAGCGTCCTCTCAAGTGACATTATATCACACTCTTGAGTTGACTTACACTTACTTACTTAACATGCGTGTACTTGCCCTAAGCTACAAAAAACTTCCTCTATCAAATACTGGGGCATTGTGATCGATGATAAGTCCAATTTTCACGCTCATATATTCTATTTGCAGCATTTGGAGGTAGTTCAGTGCAACCAAAACCGCATTTCTTAAAAATTTAAAGCGATTTTATTATTATTTCTATTATCAAACCAAACATTTGCTATTCTTAAGCGAGAAACAGGAAAATAACTAGTTTATTATAAAGGTTGATACAATTTGTGCCGTCGTTAAATCATTATAATTGCTTGACGAATGGAAATAGATGTGAGTTTTATAGAAAGAAATCAAAAGGAAAAAATAAGGTGGGAGGAGGTTAATGTTGCACGTGTCGCTGTGGGCGTATGAAGGCATGACCTTAAGTATGTACCAGTTATAAGTCTTCCTTGCTATACCTGTACCATGAGCTCGTAAAGCAATGTTAATGCGTTGTGAAAGCGAGACGGCGCGCTACACTGCACATATCAGCGTCTCGCTTACACGACACAATAAGTCCTGCTGTAAGAGCTCATAGTAAGCGTACTTGTTCATGACAGAGAACGCCAATCCGAAACAGACATCTTTGTCCAATAAGGCCTATGATACTATTGGTTATGTGATAGAAAATACTATTAAGTTTGAACATATGACTAGAGAACAAATATATTCCCGCATTCTAAGCCTACTTTAATCTACATCATCAAAATGCAGGCCCCTATTTTAGTCACTTATCATCATGGAAAACTAGATTTGATAAATCTAACTTAAATATTTTAGATTTCAAATTAAATTTATCTACTATTGAAAATAGGTACAACCTACCTTGGGTACATATATACTTCTATTGAATAATACAAATTATGTCGGATATCTGCTAATAGCAAACAAGCGTATCGATTTACGTTCTCAAAGGACTCAAGGGACGTCTAATTTGCTATCAAATTAGGTTACATAGGTAGAGACTTAATGAGCGCACGTAAATCAGGAAAATATCTGTCTACGTATCTGTTTGTACACGCTAATTTCGGGATTTTCACTGGCATAGGTATGAGGTAACTAAGACTACTTTTACATCAGAAATATTTTGTAAAACTGAAATGGTATGATTTATAACAAAATCCAATAAATAGTTTCTGATTTTTATTACAATTTCATCACGCGGTCCAAGTTGCCATAATTGCGAGGTTTAATAATAAATCCTAAAACCTTCTTGATCTAACAAACTATTTTCTGAAAACCGCATCAAAATCTGTTCAGGAAAACGAGGGATAATCGCGGACAAACATACATACTTGGAGGTCAAACTGAGAACCTCCTTTTATTGAAGTCGGTTAATAATATATTAGATACGATCCTATGCGATTGTCACGCAAGCAAGCAAGCGCTGATGTAATGTAAGTATCGCTGCACCGATGAATGCGCTCGCTCGACAATGGCTACTGTGCACGCGCCTTTGAATGAGCCTGCACTAATATAATTGCTTGATCGAACCATGCAATCTATTATAGAACAGACTGTACGGCGACATTAATTCTAGGAATATTGTCATAACTGCTGCTATAAGTACAGATTTATATAACAATTCTCAACTGGCAATTTTTTGTATTTAAAAAACCGACCTGTTTAAAGATGGTCAGACTATGGCCCCTGCCGGAGCTGCAAAGCGTTTTTGGTCGGTGGAAGTCCGACATATCTCCACGTCGTGCCCTCGACGTGGGTCAATCTCATTAGATTATCACCCCGGTCAGACAATGACCTTTTAAGAAATAGAAAATGTCTCAATGGTACGAAACACTCTCCGTGCAAGTTGACCTTGTCCAATTTTATTTACAACATTATCTTCTTTTCCTTTAAGAGATTATTACACTAATTTTGCTTTGATTTGTTTTCATACACCGATTGAAGGATTATGAATTTTCAAAAGAATTCATACAACAGTACATTATTAGAGGGAATTGTTTTCGTAATTAATAGGACATGATATTTTACTAATATCAGATCGTTCATTTATGAATCAGATGGCTTGTTAGCTATTTGTTAATAAAAACCACATGAAAAAGTAAAGAATTGTTGTCTTTATTACGGTTATTTCATAAATACACGACTCAAATAAACAAGAAACGATAATAATAAATAAATTAATATTTTATAGTTTACTTGGTAAAATGTGTTGTATAAATTACTTAGAAAATAAATTAGGTTCTAATCGGCCGATGAAACCATGGAATTCCAAGTGATATAGTGTATTTATAGATGCTATGTCAGCGACAAATCCGTGAAGCCAATTGTTAGAACGCAGCTTAGCAGAACGAGACTTCTCACATGAATAGTTAGCTAAGAGAGCCATATTCAAATGTTTAGAAGTTATTTAAACACTTTAAATAGGTGCATTGTTATTGAAATATTTATTTGTATTGTTTTAATTAAACATTTGTTTAGATACCTACATTCTTTGATCACTTATATAATAAATCTGTTCTTGTCAAGGAAATGGTTAAACAATCATTCACTAAAATACCTGTTACCATTAAACATAGCCAGGCATTAATTGACTACACGGATAGCAGAGCAGCACAAACCATAATAATGGTCTAATATATTTGGGTTCGTCGTGGGTACGATCCCCGCATGGGGCAATGATTGCCCCACATGTGTGATGTATGGCAAAAATGCTTGATACGAGTCCGTTGTCCTTTGCATATGATTTGAATGGTTGTGAACCCCGCATAACTAAGATAACATTTCTTAGCTGACTCCCAGTTTATAAGAACACTAGAAACGGGTATACAAAGTATTTGAGACCACCTACTCTGGGTTGCATGCAGAATATCATTAATTATAACCAATGCTTGACATCATCAATCATCATCATATGCAGTACCATTTGCAATTCTTAATTTAGTGACAATCAGTTCTCACTAGAAACAAGCATCAATGATACCTTGACTATACTATTTGCATATGATATATGTATAGAGAGTGTTTGAGAAAACGTGGAGATAATAACTCATACCGCATGTAACCATCCAAGGGTCAATTTTGTTAACCTTGATATTGAATCAATTTGTACCGTCATATGTATAGTTATATAAACCAGCTACCTATACATTAGATATATAAGCGTTTATAGTATCCAATACATTTTAGACGAGTTTCAGCTTTGTTTACCCACAGCAGATGTTTTAATATTTGTGTTAATGTTCATATGCCACATAAGACATCAAATAGTATTGGTTGCTCACTAGTTTCTTTATAAACAAACGAAAGACACATATTTAGTACAAAATGAAAGAAATCTACATATTGTGTGAATGGAAAGCAGCTTGTAAAATTTATAGCAAATCGTATAGTTAAATACATGACTTTTGTTTCCACATATCTCTTATTGTTCATTTTAGATCACCTTTATATCAGTATCAAATATTCATTCAAGCGCCAAACTATAAACTACAATACACAATGTGTTAAGAAACTCGGCCCTAAATCACGGTTATTCAATCTGAATGGTTTGGAAGTGAGGCAGAGGCATGTCTACAGACTATATGAAGCAAAGCGCAATGGATACATGTCTAAACAGGTCCAAATGCTTGGAATGGCATGTTCTCATTTTGAGAAGGAACAAGCTTTGTTCAACACACATGCTACGTCAAGAGTTAGCGATTCTAGATAAAAATGTATGCATTGCATGTTTCTTAACATATGTTTTCCCTTCACTGATATTTACAAAACCTTACAATATGAATCTTACACATTTTAAATAAAAAGTCATCCTGTATACATTACATCATTCCTAGCAACATATAATACACTTACATAAGATAAAATATGATAAAAATCTGATTATGCAAAGCCTAATTAAATAGTTGATGATAATAAGATCCCTACATAAAACTTTTTTATGACATTCTTATCTATACCGGCTATAATAGATTTGATGTCTGGTTGTACATTTTATTAAGAAAGGTTCTTATGACTGAAAATGTTAGAGAACAGCTACACCTGTATTACTTAGTAAATGATGGTGGTAATCTGTGGTTACAACAACACAATTGCACTCAATTATAAGAAATGGTATACATCACTATGTAGTGTCATGTACACACACACACACATCTCAAACAATTATTTTTACATATTTCTTACATTAACTCCCAAAAAAAGTGTAAAGTATGTAAAACCTAAAATTAAAAAAAAAAACAGCTTCTATTTTCCACCTTTTTATTCCTACTTGGCTGACTTAAAGTAAACATTTTAGTTGACAAAGTACACAAAGCCAAACTTTTGAATGAATTAGGAATACCCTATCCTATTCTTTGTTTATTGAAAGTCAGAAATTCATCTATCCATTTCAAAACAAGATTCGGGATGTACTTTTAAATTATACACAATCTCTAATAGTGCATCGAAAGGACTCCTACATAAAAAAAAGATCGTACACAAACGCAGTGCTTGCTGTTTAGCTGTAGTGGAAAATAAATTGTTTTGTATGAACACAGACACAAGGTTAAACGTCAATAATATACGATATTCGAAGGTTTACGGTAAAATACAATTATTTATAACAACTCGTGAATCAAACTCTCAACAAATTCTACAATATTGTACATAAGGAACATAAGTTATAATTTCAACTTACAGAAAGATGCAGTTTGTGTATTCTACAGGACACCGACGCAGCAACCAACAGGATGCACAGTATAGCTTTTTTCACTACACGAAACATGTTTCATGACGATATCGTTACAATTAAATATATGAACTTTTTCTTCACTGTTTTAAAAGTGAACAATTCACAAAAACATACTTTTACTAAAGTCAAGAATAATGACGGAGATATCATAGACTAAAAAATATTAAACGTTATAGAGTTGCGACCTCTCTGTATCTTCAGATATTGCCATATATTAAAATATTGAGATTTATCGATTTCTGAAAGTAAAACGAAGGCACTATCACGGGCCTCGTCTGAGTGCCTCATGATGTCTTATCATGGAGCCCATGATGTGATCTAGAACAAAAATACAAAAAGGCACTGGCTTATCAAATCTTTGTGGAGATAAATAAATCAACAAACATGTGATTTCTTTAAAGTATTCATCTGGAATCGCTTACGTACAACTAAAATCCAAGTCATGACATATAAAGCCAGTTTAAGCACTCAGCTTTGCATATTAATACCACAATAAGTGCAAAACATTTAGCTTAAAAGCCTCTTATCCGTAATTTTGAGTAGTGATGATTATTGATTTATCGTACTTTTTGTGCTATAGACACACAGATAGTTGTATACGTACTTGTGTCTCTTCTCCAGACGAAGTGCTTTGATCTATGGGTTGTGTCGGTATTTCGTTTTCATAAAACATACATTTGAGCATGAAAATTAATTATAAAGATTAGATACTAAAAATTGTACGAGCCGAGTAAAGTGCCGGTGATTAGTTTCTTTAGAATTTCACATTTTAGAAAGGGGTAGTTTTACTGCAGCGACCGGTTAAAACAATCGGTTTTGTGGTAACAGAAACGTGTGTTTATCACTTTACTTTCCATCTGTATTGCATAAAATTTAAAAGTGGAGATCATAAATATCCTCATGATGAAACTAATCTGGCAGTGTTTGTTTTCGCCTCGGCTGTATAAAGTGTACAAGGATGGCCCGAAAGATGTGAGTATAACAATTAACTTAATTAATTTTGATCTTTGGTAATCTCATTAATATGACGTAAATTATTAACATATTATCGACGTACCTATGTTGGTAAAATAATTTGTTATAAATTATTCTGTCCTGAGCCTGTATACTTTGATTGATCTATTAATAAGAAAAAAAGTAAATAACACAGTTAAGAGTACAGACAAGCAAGGTATACCTATTATTTATTTTCTAATATGTATTTCATGAGAGGTATGGGAGGTTTCAAAGAAGTAGGAAAGGTAAGCACAGTATGAACAGTGAATCTGTTCAAAAGACAGTAGATTCAGCGAGTCTTAAGAGTACACATTAATGTTGAGTTAGACAGAAGTAGCAGAATCTTGGTGCTCTTTTCAGATGCACTTAATTGCACTGTTCACGCTTTACATTAAACTTGTATGTTTTAAATAAAGATATTTCAGAATTAGCATAAACCATTAGTCTTGGAACAACAGTAACAATAACTTGCTAATTCACAAGTAGTTAATTAGAACTAGTAATAGATCATCATCATCCAGCCTATAAACTCCCACTGCTGAGCACAAGCCTCTTCCCAAATAGGGAAGGCATGAGCATTGATCACCACGCTTGCTCTCTGCGTATTGGTGATTTCAGACCCCAAGTTTTTGAAATCCACGACATTTTTTAAGTAATATAGGTGATGTGATGTGATGAGTTTTAGTAATAGATGGTGATGATAATTTAAGAACTTACTTTACCATTATCTTATAATATCAGCCTGTTTCGGTCCTACTGATAATAAACCACACAAAAGTTTTCCTTTTGTTCTGAAGAGAAGGCACAAGCCTTTATCATTATGCTTTCTCACCTCAAGTTGATGACATAAGTTGATACTTCATGGCGTTCTGGCCACTATCATATGCAGAGAAACATAATTAGCCTCTTTGCTAGGCCTCTCAATATAAGTCTGTGAAAACTGTGGTGGTTACAAATATATTTAATTGGTATTTATACCTTGTAATACAACAAACAAAATACAATGGGAAAACCAACATGCAATTAACTTTGATATATAATAGCCATTAATGATTTAGGCTAAGTAAAATGTCGTCGATTTATTTATCACAATATTTAACCTAATCAAATAAATGTTAAAAGAAAGTATATAACAGCTGCATTATTGTATGAGAGACGGAAACATAAAATAAAGTTGATTTTGAAATAGGATGCACACAAGTAAAGCAACAGGTCCCAGATGCTAGCTGTCTTGTATTCTATTCACAATTCTATAGAGACAAAGATTAAAATCCCTGCTTTACTAAAACGCCTTAAACATTGCTCGCTCTTTCACAATTATAGAATACTAGCTGTGCCTCGCGGTTTCACCCGCATTAATACCTATATACCGTTCCCATAAAATAAAGGGATAAAAAGTAACATATATATATATATAACCTATATCCAGGGTATAACCTATCTACATACCAAATTTCAACCAATCGGTCCAGCCGTTTTTGCGTGAAAGAGTAACAAAAATCCACACATCCATTCTCACAAACTTTCTCATTTATAATATTAGTAGGATCTTGTATTAGATCCAATGTCGAACCTATTCAAAACCAGTTACAATCTCTTGCAGCAATCTTCATATTAATTAAATACTGCCAGGCAGTATTATAATAGTCATTGTTATCTCAAAATCCAATCCAATTAGCAGACTATAGGCCATTATGGATAATCTATCTATAGATGGCATTTCTAGTGTGGTCTGGCTGATGCTTTCATGACACATGTCTGTTGGTCTTGAGTTTTAGGGGGATGTTAAAAATCGTATTATATTTTTTTTACTTGTAACCAGGCATAAATAATAGTTTTAAATGATATTATTCATTTACAGGACAAATAAGTGATTATTCTTTGCCACATTAAAGTTACATCTACCAATTGACCACCACCTGTTTAGACGCATCCTTTCAGCATAGAGGACCATAAAGGCATAAATTTCAAATATAATGTGTACATATAGAATTGTGGATGAAACAATCACTTGTCTCATGTAGTGAATGTTAAACCAATCCAATTCACAGCATGTTGCGCTCATTGGTAATTGGGGCTATCATGCAGTTGGCTATCTGTATCAGTGTAACCAGCTTTGCATAACATATAATGTTTTCTTCAGTAGGTATCCTTATGTTGTTGGTAGCTAACTACATTAACTAACTAGTATATGTAAGATAGGTCTGGCACCTGGTATTGTGCTTACATGTGCTTCCCCTTTCTACATGTGAAAATCTGGACTGTTTAATTCTATTTCATACAAACCACTCTTTTTTCATTTTTGGATGCATTCCGAGGAGTGAAAAATGTAAGATTCCATACATCTCCACTGTTCACTATTCTACAATACTACAACTGACCTCAGGTTTTGAACAGATGGTGGCAATTTAGAAAACTCTTAAGCAATTACGAACCAATGAGTGTCCCTCTGTAAATACTACAGTGAACATGATCAAGTATGGCATCATCGAATTTTCACGTCCCCTATGTGACTGTGATGCCCTGTCACAAAACAAGGCTCATTTTCTGTCTTGCCCGTCAGAAAAACGACCTGGCCATCTAGGCATAACGAATTGAAGGGTTATTATTGTGTCTTGTACTTTCATCTTTCCTTTTCAATCTAATATGCCTTCGAACAAAAAGTGAAGCGAATAATGGAGTTCTTATAAAAGCACATTGTCGACGCATAATAATGGCGCGTATACATTATTCATTATTCGGTTGGATAGTATACTGGCAGCAGCCCATAGATACTCGCTCTCCGAATAATGTACGCGGGTATTCCGATAGCTCGTTTAGGCACTGAGTAAAGAAAGCAAGTATTCGGAGACGAGAACAAGACTGGAGACGTTCGCCATTAAACCGAAAGCGGTCTCGGAAATTAATATTGCTTTTGAGGAACGCGAATTTTAGAAATTGAAATAAAATTGTGATCAGACTCTCACGGTATCGCGGTTTAGTTGTATTTAAGTCCTGACTTTTCGACCCATTTGCAGGGGTCGTGGTCAAGAGCAGACTCTGTCTGTAAGCCGTTTAAATTAGCTTTATTTCGACAACCAACCAATGTAAAAATCCTAATTCGGTTAACTGATCTGGTTAAAACAAAACCGAGCGCTGGATTTGGTCACAAAACTAATGGAAACGCGACATAAAGGTTCGTTATGCTGTGTACAAGCCCTTAAAAGAAATAAACATATTTAATGTATTTCCTAACTCATGATTGTAATTTCATTACGCTTTCTAATGTAATAAATGCGCAAGTAACTCAATCGACCTTTTCCGCTTTCCGAAAAAACGATTTTGATTAAACTTGGTAGCATGGACCTCAAGGCTACTTTTGCCTTGACAATCGACAGAGGGTGGAGCCGCGGTGAACAGTTAGTACTCGTAACAAGATAGATACAGGATATCCTGAACATATCCCCATGCCCCATCCCTTGTTCTCTGCTCAGACACCCAACGCTCTTTTTGTTTGAGTGGGGTTGGGAGGAACTGCAATATGCAGGGATGCTAACTGTTATCGATTCATATTGAAAGAGATATGAATATGTTTTACATCTCTTCCCACAGCTTGTAACTATACAGGTGTTTGATATACGCGTATCATTTTCGACGAAACAAAGGAGTATAGGTTTTAGGTGTTTTTAAAGGTAGTTTTGATATGCAGATGGGCTGATACCGGCTAGTATTATTAATTTTAAGACTCAATCAACAAATTGCAGTATTTTACAATAGTGTCATAATTTATTACCCTGACTACTAATCGGGTGGTATTCGGTTTGATTCCCATCTAGAACAAATGTTTGTGTGATGAGCATGATCATTTGTTTTGTGTCTGGGTATTAATTATCTAAATTATCAGGTTTTAAGAAATACTTATAAATCGTAATAAGCTATTAAAAAAAAGAATGAATCAGATGCAAAATGACCATATCAAGGTTTACTTAGCAGTGGTTGCGGCTTTTACGATTACATGTAAGATAAATTCGTTTCTTTTTGTTTTAGTCTATGTACCAATCCCAGGGCCTGGAAAAATGGGGCGATAGAATCATTTCGAAGGTAAGACTCGAGAAAATTGGTTTAAACAAATATGTATTTTTTTTTATAAATACTTTATTTTCTATCCCTTCTTTCAGGCCAATACCATATTAAACATCGGCCTATATACATCTCCCTTCATCTGTATGTATATCTATAAACGCGGCTTCTTCACATATGACGAGATGCGCACCCTGGGTCGTTTCTTCGGCGGTATAACTTGCTTGATAATCTTCTCGTTCATACTACGTGGGTATGGACGAGCGACCAGCGCGAAGTACGCCCAGTTCGTGAAGGCCCTGTACGCCCCGATGACCGACCGGAAAGCCTACCTCAATGAGATAAGGAAATATGACTTTGAATTCAATGCTTGGCCGACCACTTACAGCGTGGCTGCGGCCGAGAGGTAAGTTGTAGTGGTTCTGATCATCTCATACAAAACTTGTACGCCTATCACTTATTAAGTTATTCTTTGAAATTACATTTCAGTTACTTTCTGTGGATATTATAAAACAAGTTTTGTGTGGGATGATGCTATTTTGGGATTCTGTAGCTACTCACTTCATTGTAGATAATAGCTTTTACTGACATTATTGACTGAAGGGTTGAAGTAACTTTTGGGTTTAAAAGGGTTTATGTATAATCTTTGATTAACCAAGTAGTAGGAAACTGTTTTTTGTAGACTAAATAGCGTATGAAATATTAATGGGTCATAGTGTTAGCCACAGAACAGCGAAGAGTAAGAATAGCGTGCAAAAGTTTTGCGGTTTATTGCAAAAGCGTTTCCACCTGGTAGGGAATGGAGCACAACTTTTCGTCGTCCTAAGGACGGAGGAAGTCTGCGATAAATAAAATAATAATTTTCGAAAAATTGTATCCCTTGACTTGAGGCAGGTATAGAAAAGTTTGCATGTTACCTTTGATGCAAAATATTACAAGCTACCTCTGTCGGATATTGAAGGTTGCGAGGTCCCCATCGATCTCGCGCCGGACGTAGGCTGATTGGATTGCTATAAATAAACTGTCTGCGCGCGCATCTTGAAAAATATATGCAGATTGTAACGGGATTTTAGATGCATTTCCGCTGATGTTTGCACAGAGATTTACTGAAGGATTCGGTTAACTTTTGACGCCTTTCTAATTTCAGTTTTACAAGGGATCCTATGATTCGAATGGAATCCATTGTCGGAAGGCAAGTATCATGCTATATAAGAAATGCTGCCTGTTTATTCGGATCTATTGGAAATGTAAAGAGCCAGCATGCATACAGCTTATTAAATAGACTTCTGAATGCTAAATATTATTTTTGGGGTATAAGTTTAGATTGTTTAGTTTTAATCCCTTATGATAAGTGTTTTTCTTTCTTTTGGCATTCGTAATACGAAGTATAACAAAAACAAGGAACAGTGGGAATAAATGAATGTATAGGCGAGTTACTAATGGGTGTAGATACCGGCAAACTTCTCAAGAAACTTAAAAAAAAATGTTATCTAAACTATAAAATTTATTTTAATTTTAGGCATACATTGTGGGCATAATACAGCGTAGTCGAGAAGTTAGCCGGTGTCTTTAGGTAACTACTTATGTAAGCATCTTGTATTTATTTGATCGTTTAGTAAGACGACTCAAGCACCTAATTGCTTGATTATAGTCGAAATGGATGTTCAACGAATGAAGAGAAAGTGATGGTGCTTGTAAGATGCTTTTACTGTTTTGTGGTACAAATAGAATTTAGTTAATGTTAGTTATCTATGTTCTTATTTCTTCTGCTGTTAATAGATAGATGTTAATGATTAGATAGTCTCATTTCCATGTATATGTTTAGCTTTTAGTATGTAAATACTAGGTCTATCTAGTTTCTTCTTCGGAGCTACTAAGTATTTCCATAATTCCAACCCATTAATGTTTCTTGTGTCATCAACCCGTTTATTAAGATCTGTGTAATGAAGTGCTAAGGCCAAAATTGCTTGCTCTCTTTAACACGATCATTTCTTGAACAATCTTGACTTGGTGCTAAAACGTCGTTAAAGGGTCTCAATTACTCTTAGACAGTTTTCCAAACCTACATTTTGCAGATCCTCGTGGCTGGACAAGCACCCGTTCAAGACCTGCGCCAACCTGCACCTGCCTTTCTACCAGAGGGCCACCATTCAGATCCTCGCGTTTGTTGCTACACACACCTTCGGCCTCCGCCTTATCTACCCTGGCTCACTTGGGGTCCTCCAAGTTCTTTTGTGTAAGTATGCATTCTACTGAAACATCATCATCAGCAAACTCACGTCCCTGCCCTGTTCCCAATTAAGTTATTTGAGGTCGGCGCAATGCGTATTTTACCTTCGTTTTCATTTCATCTCAACTGCTCTTCATCTCAGCATTCGATCCATCATTTTTTTGTCTTCCTCTGCATGTATATCATGTCATGTGACTTTCATTTCTCCTCACATCATATCCATAACACCACTAAAGCTTTATTCATCATCATGTCACTAACAATCTTCCTTTTAGGTTCAACGTTACTAACAGCGCTACATCGCCATCTAAAAATAAAAAGATTTTCTAATATATTCGTCTTTTCTTTCACATCCGTCGCCCATAACATCATATCAAAGGGATTTCTAGCTATACCTTTTTCAGGGGGATCTCTCTTCCAAGGTAGGACAAAACTGGTGGAAAATCACGATGGGAAGCGCACAAAATTGGGATCAGCTGATGGCAACACCATCGACACCATGTTCGTTGACAACCGCGGTCAGAACCCGAACGGCAAGACCCTGGTGATATGCTGCGAGGGGAACTCCGGCTTCTACGAGATCGGCATCATGGATACTCCAGTCAAAGCCGGCTTCTCGGCCCTCGGTTGGAACCATCCAGGTTTTGGTGGGAGCACTGTAAGTACCTTTCAAAATTTACCTTTACTATTTTTTTCTCTTTATGGTCCAGGCTGTGCAAATGATTGTACTAAAAATGACAATAGTCCATAGTATATACTGTGTTTACAATTCTTCTACTATTTATCTATGCTAAGCTTCAAATGTTATACAAGATACCTCTGTAGATCGTACCGTTGTAAAATGATGGTTAATCCGGTGAAATTAAACTGTTGATTACAGCCTCATTACATAGTATTATCTCCTCTTATTATAAAACGTTTTGTATTTCGGGTGGCATACTAAATGTTCTTTGTATGTAAATCACTTTTGTCGGTTATCTATTAGGTCTGACAGTATGCTTTTCTTATTTATGTGAAGGGTACATATAAATAAGAAATATATTGTCTTTTTGAGTACGAAAGTTAAAAATGTTGTAGTGTTTGACATGGAGGTATGTAAAGTTTATTAAAGTATTTATAGGCTGTCATATTGCCTTACCAGTAAATCCCGCTGGTTATTACAAAGAAGTCACGATTTCAATAATCGACCAATCTTATCGATTGCAACTTCGAAATAACAATCGATTTCATAAATTCGTATATAGTCCGTGTGCCTTCTAGCGTTCTTGCTTGTGTCTGCTTTAATCGTGCAATGTTTTGGTGTTCTACAAAATGTTTGAACAAATAAATCCATGGTGCAAATGTTCTGCAGGGTCTCCCGTACCCGTCGCAAGAGCACAACGCGATCGACGTGGTGATGCAGTTCGCGATCAATGAGCTCGGCTTCAGCCCCGATAACATTGTCATGTTCGGCTGGAGCATCGGGGGGTACACCGCCGCTTGGGCCGCCGTCAACTACCCTGTGGGAGCCCTGGTAAGGAATAAATAAAAAAGTTCAAGAACATGAGGAAATGCTCGAGGTTTGACTTTGAAAAAATCCATTCAAAAAATGTTTGGTAAGTTTTCGGATTCAGGCTGGTCTGTTGTCGAAATGAAGAGAAAATAAACGTCTGCATGGCTTATTCTGCAGTTCAAAATTTTCATTTTTCACTTTTCGTTTACACCCAAATTATATCCATATCATGGAGTGTTACATACAACAACTACAATATAAGTTCTCCGCTAGTTTTTACACAGACCAGGCCAACAAGTCACTTAAATCAACAATAATAGTGTAAAGTACGTAGAATCTCTAACCACGAAGGCTCCTATAGATCCTGGACGCGACCTTCGACGACCTGCTGCCGCTCGCGGAGAACCAGATGCCGGCGTCGTGGTCGCTGCTGGTGAAGGAGGTGGTCCGCTCCTACGTGGACCTGAACATCGCCGAGCTCGTCACCAAGTACGAGGGGCCCGTGCAGCTCATCCGCCGCACCGAAGATGAGATCATATGCCTTAGGTAACAAAGACTATTTTTGGGAGACGCAAATCGAGGGTTGTAATGTTTCACGGGTCGGTCTGTGTTTTTACTGAGGTTTCGCAGCTCTTATAGGAATGGACCCTATACCATGGGAATTGGTTTGATAGTTGACCTGATCGAGAGCGTTCTTAGCTAGAATGTTCCGTATTGTAAAAGTTATCAGCTATAGCTATTTTCTTACAAAAAGCATAGGGCAGGCTAAAAGATTTTTAAATTTTTACTTCGTATTTATTTGTCATGTTCCCTTCTATCTAAGGACTCTACACTTTTTTTTGTGGTTTTGGATAAATCTTTAAAAATACCCTTTATTGTCCTACAACCTGTCATAAATGTTACTATAATTAAGATTTCTACTAATTGTTGAGCAACACGCAATGCGTGCATTGCTAATCTTCCTTTTAATGTTTTACAACACGTGAACATATTTAACAAACAGTATCAATACTACCAGTTCACAATATATTTAATGTACCGACTCATTTTGTTTCTATTGTTTTTAATAAATAAACTGATGTAGTAAAATCGATTATAACGATTTTACTTGGCTTGAACCTTGGCTATATTTCTGAGTAACATTCTCATAGTAAATATTATTATAGTTATTTAAAACGTTATATTACGCTGGTTAGCACAGTGAGTGAATCATAAAAACAAACAGAAGTATAAGTTCTCACACAGTACTGAATAAACCCAGAAACAATACTAGTAACTGGCTGGGTTACTGGTCTGTCAAAACCAGCCAACACAGTCATATTAAAACAGGTCATTGTTGTTGCCATTGATCGTGGTGAAAGGGTCAGCCAATCTGCGTTACCGACTCAGCTGTCCACGCAGATTGCCCAGGGTGCGCCGGGCGTATGGGGTACTAAGATACGCCGCTTGGGGAGGTTCCTTTCATGTTAGACCACCATATAATACGTATATACTTATACTATGGTATCGTTTAGACAAGGCCACCTGTCGTCGAACCGCGGCAACAACCTGGTGATGAAGATCCTGGACCACCGCCACCCGGCGCTGCTGAACAGCCAGATGGCGAAGGTGGCGCTTAACAAGCTGCTGGCCGCGGCCGACACGCCGCAGCATGCCGTCACCAACGCCGAGCTCGAAGACTACGAGAAAACTCTGCAGCCACTGGTAAACATATCTTTATCTTAATCCACTTTTTACTAGTGCTCACGTGTTGGAGTACCCGGTCAACAACGCCGCAGTTAAGTATCTTAAGTTCCTGTTCTATATTTTAAGTGAAATCTACAACGACAAAAACGTGATAATAGCATTTAGTCACGTGAACTAGTTTTTGTGTGATGCGCGAACAAACATACTGACAGAAAAAAATCTAGAAAGTTTTGGACATAACATGGCATTGAATAAAGATCTATCTCTAAATATATTCTAAAGTGCGTGTTTTCTTAGGTGTCCAAGTACATGCGCGACCTGCGCTCGACCCACTGCTCGCCGCTGCCCGAGCGCGACTTCTCCGAGATCATGGAGCACATCGAGACCACCCGGCGGGAATAATCAAGTCCCCCACGATGTCTCAGCGTCGTACCCACAGTAACTATCACTATAGAACCTTGGGACCCACCCACTGATGTCCAAACAGTGTAGACATTTGACTTATATCCCTATTCACGTGTTGCGTGTACTACTAGGCTAGATTATCGTGAACGATCGGCTGTGCTCGAGTGATCAAGGTGACGAGAAATGTTCGGTGTTTGCTGGTCGGTCGTCAGCGAGGACTCAGAGCTTCAGTGGTGATAATTCTACATATTGTATCGTATTTTTTGACCCAGTTTATCTCAAACTTTCACAGGTTTAAGGCCACAAATGTAATCCTTAGTAACCAAATCGTAGATAGCCTCTGTACTCGTTGTTTTGCTCGTTAATTAATGTTATATTTAACGTAATTGTTATTCATAAAAGTTATGCAGCGATTGTGTAGGTACGTAAAATGTGCGGAGAGTATTATTTCAGAAATGTACTGATACGAGAAGACTTATGTAAAACGGTTCGTGAACCAAATGATAATGAAACGAATGGTTTGGAAGTAGTGCTTGTACAAAGTACATGGCGTCGGGTATTTTATATCGTTGATAAACTATATTTATTGTAGTATTCCTTTTGTAGCGTTTTCCCGGAGTGGCTGTTGTATATTTGCTCATAAATATGCAATTAAACACATCTATCAATAAATAATATATGTGGTTATAGTTGGTTTGCGCATCCCAAATAGAGCTGAGAACCATATTTTATTCATATAATAACCTATATGTGTCAAAATGTTATCCTTTAGTCGCATTATGCGACTTTTATTAGAATAACTGGTATTATTATGAGGCCTATACATAGCCAAGAGGACGAGGCGATAAGTGTTTCAGATTCAAACTTTTTTGTGACTGAATCATAGGATATAACATTTTAATTTATGTGTAGTTAAATTAATGTGCATATTTCAATCACTGCAAACTGATAAATAGTTAATTGCGTACTGGCAACATTGGATGTTTAAATGTTTTATTGTATCTTGTTTATAGGAATTATTGTAATATTAAGTCCTAGCATAACTGATATTTTTAGTATTGATCAGTATAGCCAACAAAAACTAGATGACAGCCTTCACTCGATCCATTGTTGATAGTCTGACAATACTAAAATTAATGTGATGCTGTATTTATCCATTCAAGTTAATATATTATTATAATAGCTCATATACAATTCCTAAATAAGTATTTAATCATATTTCAAGTATTTCTCTATGATGTTTAATTGATGTTTTATAAATTAATATGTGTATTAGGATGAGATAAAACTATTGTTTCATATTTAACCCAGTATAACAATTATCTGAATGTAGAAAAATTATATTAAATGTGACATAGATGTATTAATAATTAATGTAAAATTCAGTCCGATACAGCAGTTTTGTAGTTCTCTTTATATCTTCAACGAATTGTTTGTCAATTGAAGTTATTCAAATAAACTATAATGATTTGATTCTGTCAACCACACCTCAGGAGCTTAAATATTTATTCAGAATAATTCAGTCAGAATGTCCCGCGAGTCGCGACATCCTGCCTATCTGAATAACAAATTCAATAACAGAGGTGTGGTATTGACATATATTTTGGCGGTAAAGTGCGTTGTAAAATCAAATAACATCTAAATTAATTGACAACTGACTCAAACTATATTATGATCAAATTCTTTAGTCATTAATTTGTATTTTAACTGTTAAATTGTAACGCATAATTTGTTTTCGTGTCGTTATAATTTTAATTAAATCGCTCAATTTGTATCGTATTTAAAAGCAATACACAACCACATTTCATTTTCCAAGACATTCTTAATCAGCATATAGCACTTACAGTAGTATTCCAGGGGCCCGAGTCTGCTATTGACAATTGTTTGAGTCGTCTGAGTGGGTGGCGTTAGTAGGTCCATTTTAGGATAATTACGCAGGTAAAACGTCATTTTAACGTCAAAATTGGCCATTGGGACGGCCAATTTTGACGTTCTGACATTTAGCAGAATGCTAATTATCCTAAAATGGACTTACTAACGCCACCCACTCAGACGATTCAAACAATTGTGTCAATAGCAGACTCGGGCCCCTGTAAGGCATTTTAATGTTTCTTATATTGTTGTGATTGATGTTGTAGGTAAATGTCGTTAGTACATATTTAAAAGTACTCAATATAATTTATTGAAACCTTGATAACTTTGCGGTCAAGACAAGCTGTTACATATGTTTATTTATATTAATGACTTACAGTTATACTTGTATGCTTTAATTTACAATATAAAAACGAAAGCATCTTTTTATTTTCCGGTTAAACCAGTTGTTTTGATTTCAATATATATCGGGCGTATCTAATACCACCCCATGCGATACCGACACCGCCTGTTAATTCCTTCCGTTTATTAATATTTTAGTGATTTTTGTGGATTGCGATAAATCAGCATTTATCAGATCATGTTACAATAACTATCTTACTACCATATTTATTCAAATGATCTCTGAAACAAAACATGAATACAATTTAGCTACCATGCTATGCATTGACCATGTATCAACACTTATTTAAATTGTAACCGAATGCCTTTCAAGAAGTATTTAATAATTTTATTGCATTGTTTACTTATAGTTGCGAACATTATTGATTTTCTTATCAAGATAATTTTGTATATTAGCTTTTTTATTAATTCTGTTATTCCGTGCATGGTATTAATTTGTTAAAGAAAGAGGTTTCGTTATTTTTGTTTTTGGTTTTGCATTCAAAGCAATTAGAAACTATTTAGTAATTTATTTGGATATTTATTTGTGACATAGTGTAATAAGAATAAAAAACATTTTACTGTAAACTTTGTTTTATTTATTTTATTTAACTACTGATGTACCACCTTGTAGGTAAATCAAAACTATGTAAACTTGTAAAATGTGTACCCTCATCGGTATCGGAGCGATTGAGCGCCAACGGGGCCCAACATCGCCAAACCGATATGATCCCTTTATCTCTTGACATAGAAGGTTGGACGATGGTGTGTAGCTGGCACAAGGAACTTATATACTAACTGGAATGAGTACGAACAAAATACTAAAAAAAAAAAAAAACCCTATCTCAAAAGCTTAGAGTTTGAATTTGTATAATGGATTCAATAGAAAAAAAATACTCCGAGCGAGAAACCGACATTGGTGGATGGTGTCTCTGTCTTCCCTTGTCACCGATGTAAACAATATGGCCGATACACTTTCGCGTTGAAGTCATATTTTTGCGTTTTCAAGTTCTTTTTAATGTATTTAGGTGAATTCACCAGCTTTCATAATGGTAAAATTGTGTTGTGTGAAGGGGTGTAGTAGTGAGGGGTATGCTGGATGTGGAATTTCGTTCTTCAGGTAAGTTTTATAACTTTGTTTGTTTATTACGACTAGGGTTACCAATGTTTCAGATTGATAAACGGGAATTATCCAAATAAATTATTAAAACAGCTCAGTTCGAAGTTTCGAACATCGTTGTCCTACATAGTAATCAAAAGTATATTTTCATTTTATAAATTAGAAACATCGGACTAGTTTGCTTTCTATAAATATTGTTTTGTCTCCAAACAGATTCCCTAATAAAGAAAATCTGCAGCAACGGTGGCTTGAAGTTGTTCCTTTAAAGAAGAAATATTCAAGCTATAGCGTAGTTTGCAGCCGTCATTTCCTGTCAGAGGACATAATCATTCATACAAGAAAATCAATACTCAAACATGATGCCATTCCGTCTATTTTCCCTATTGTAAGAGTTTTAGTTTATTTCAAGTTATACCTAATTTAATAACATTTAAAAATCGTTCGTTCCTTGTCATTACATTTATCGCCTAAATTCAAAATGTACTTACATAATTAAATGCATTTCTTTAAGTACACATGGTCATACAATATATTATAACAGAAATCTTCAAGCGTCAAATTGCTTATATGTATTATGTATTGGTTATATAATTATTTATTAATGTAATGTGTCTTCATTTTCAGGAGATTTCAACAAATAAACAAATTAATGTTTTAAGTAACATCACTTTAAGATCAGCTCGAGAAAAGGTTGAAGCCGGCTTTGATAAGGTAAAATTTAAATCTTTTATCTGTTGATGATATAGTACCAACCTTAGTATTAATCTTGATTTATTATTTCTTCAAGAATCACATTTCTTAATAGCAATAGTTATTATTGTAACATTCACAATGCTGTTCAATTATGTATTTTCTGACTGTTTTATTATTTTTCAATTGCAGATACAAGAAAAACAAATAGAATTGATTTCGGCTCTTCCTGAAATGAAAGAAAATTTAGAACCAACTCCGGGCACATCCATGGAACCTCCATTGAAGAAAGCTCGACAGGAGGATGCCATTAAAAACCTCGTTGTAGAGAAGGACAAGTTAAAATATAAAGTAAAATTATTGTCACAGCGCCTGAGAAGACGGGATATGAAAATTAATAATCTTAAGTGTGCTTTAAATTTGATAAAGAAGAAGTGTACAAACTTTGAAGAAGTAGAAAGTGTATTAGTTAATAATTTTAGTAACATACATACGCATATGAATACAAGAAAATCAGATAAAACTGTACGGTATAGTGATGAGCTCAAATCTTTTGCGTTAACTTTATACTTTTATTCACCAAAAGCTTATATTTTCTTAAGAAATCACATCAGTTTACCTCATCCGTCAACATTAAGACTACTTCTGTCAACACATAATTGTAATACTGGTTTTATGAAAGAAGTTTTTGAATCTTTAAAGAGATCTGTGGAGAAAAATGATTATTTAAAAAATGTTAGCATAGTTTTTGATGCTATGTCTATTCGGTCAGAACTGACATATGATAAAAAAATGGATAAATTTTGGGGTTATGTGGACTATGGTGGAATTGTAAATAATGACTCAGAAATACTCGCTACTGAAGTACTTGTTATTATGATTGTTTCATACACAAGGAAATTCAAATGTCCCATTGGGTATTTTTTTATTAATAAAATATCGGCCAATATACAAGCACAGCTGATATTAACAACCTTAAGGCTATTGGCTGATGCTAATATTACTGTTAGATCATTAACATGTGATGGTACTATTACTAACATTAAAACATACGAGCTCCTGGGTTGTAATTTTAACGTCGATGACTTAAAAACTAATTTTAAACATCCCACAAAAGACTGTAAGGTGCACTGTCTATTGGATCCACCACACATGATTAAGCTAGCACGGAATGTTTTTGCTGAATGTAAACTGTCTTCTGACAAAGGAAACATTGATTTTAATTATGTCAGAAATTTACATACATTACAAGAACAGGAAGGGATTAAATTAAAAAATAAGATTTCCGCTGTTCATATAAATTTTTATGGAAAAAAAATGAATGTTAAATTGGCGGCACAAGTACTAAGCAGTTCTGTGGCTGATGCTATTGAATTTCTGGCTAAAAGTGGTCATAAAAATTTTGTTGGGAGCGAGGCCACCATCGAATTCATTAGGTATATCGATAGGATCTTCGATATATTTAATGCCAAAAATCCTTTTGGCGTGGGTTATAAGGCACCTTTACGCCTTACAAATAAAAACTTTTGGATGAACGTTATCTCCGAAACCAAAAATTACTTGGCCAATTTAATAATTGATGAAGAAAATATATTGTCGCACAGACGTAAAACGCCTGCTCTCGGCTTAATAATAGATTGTGTAAGTTTTAAAAATTTAATTGACGAATTATTATCTGACGACGGGATCAATATGAAGTACTTCCTACCCTACAAATGTTCGCAAGACCACGTGGAAATATTTTTTTCATGTGTTAGAGCGAGAGGTGGTTTTAACGATAACCCGAGCGCGCTACAGTTTCGTTATATAATGAGAAAACTATTATTTAGAAATAGCGTGCAGCCTACTGTAAGTGCGAATATAATCGCCGATGAGGGTAGCATACAAACTACACCCGTATTAGAATTTAAGTATCCGAAAAGATCAAATAGTTCGCAAGCAAACCTTGAAGTTGATGAAAACATTGACCAATTAATGGACCAAATAAGCAGAACATCAATTTCTGATTTTAAAGATAATATTTTATATTATATTGCAGGGTATATAACAAACAAATTATCAAAAAAAAATTCATGTGCGTATTGCATTGCTGCTTTATTTAAATTAAAGGAGCAATGCGACCATAACTATGCAGTAGATATTTGTAAGTTTTCCTCTTTCACAACCTTTATAGACAGAGGAAAACTTAAATATGTCACCAAGTTCGCTTTCAATATTGTGAAATATTGCGAAAAAGTATTTCTAACAATGTGCCACACAAATGGGTTAAAAAACTTAAATAAAAATAGATTAATGTTGCTGGTAGTACAACATTTTTATATGTCAGGAAATATGCATTTTGACCCACCTCACCCAATCGAATCTTTTAACTGCGAAGATTCACACGAGATCGTGATATTGAAAAGCATTGCATCTTCTTACCTAAACTTAAGATTATTTAGTCATACAAAAACCCATAATTTAAAAATAGTTGGGCAACGCTCAACCTTACGCCAACGTTTACATAAAACGATACTTTTTAATAATGTGTAATAAATGTATTAATTAAAATTATGTGTTGTTTTATTATAGACAAACTCATGCTTGGTCTATGTGAATTGCATCCCTGTACCTATGCTTTGAAAACTCTTAAAAATATGAAGGATGTAACTTTACATAAGTATCTTGAAGAGCTTTAATGAATACGAGTGCCACGTACTTCACATCACATAAAAATCTGTACCTAATGGGTAAAGACCAAATACAGGTTTTTTTTTTAATGGGCACGCTTGTATCTAGTATGTGAAGATAAGTATCAGCATACATAAGTTGCAAAATGGATAGTTTGCAACTGGACGGTACAGACATACATTTAAGTTAAAGGTAACTAGCGGACGTCACGCAGTTTCACCCACGTAGTTCCCGTTCCCGTGGGAGTACGGGAATAAAATATAGCCTATGTTACTCGCTGATAATGTAGCTATCCATTGCTGAAAGAATTTTTCAAATCGGTCCAGTAGTTTTTACGTTTATTCGTTACATACAAAAATACAAATCTTTCCTCTATAAAATATTAGTATAGATATAGATAAGTTAACATAAAAAGTTTTAACATAAATGCTATTAAGTTGCAGGTCATCATCATTAAATAATAAAATATCAGTAGTCCGTAACTGTCTCAAGAGTTGTATGATTATTGGACACCCTATTAGAAAGAGACAACGTCCACTCTCGAAGCTTTCTCGCTCGGAGTGTTTTTGGTATTATATTTCTCTATGGTTTTTGGATTGCCCGTCCTCATTCCAGGTTCCTTGAGCTGGCATTATGACTTGACAATAGCTTGACAACTTTGACAATGTCGGAACTTGACAGACCATAGTGATGCACACAGATCGACATGATGAGGGATACCTTTTATTTAGTTTGACTTGTCGGTCTGTGTGCTTGTCTGAGGCATCGTGGCTTTTTATCTCACTATTTGAAAGATATCAGAAGGTTTAAAAAATTGTCGGGGGTTTCTTACATTTTTAATTGATAGTTATTGGTAAGACCACGTACTAAAGGGTGTAAGGTATTTAAATCTTTAAATAAATATTAACCAATCACAAAACTTGCTTTATCTTACAGTAAACTTTCAATTTATTGAATTTTATTAGTAATAAAATAGAGCCGACGAAGGTTTTCATTCTAAAGCATTAGGTACGAGCCTCTGAGTAAATAAAAAAAAGTAGGTAGAATAGACCACCTAGGGACATAAACAATAAAGCTACGAAACAAGTGGTCAAGTTTTAAAAAAGCTTGATATAATTTCGCTCGAGGAGCCAGCGGTCTACATGTCAACTTGTCAAACAAGTACTAAGTACAGTGCTAGTTAGAGACTGAGTGTTCTGTGGTATACTTCGTGAAAAACAAGGCGAAGTGCTTGATAAACTCTAAAAAATCCCAAATTAAGTGTAATTCATGTAAAGGATCTGAAAGTTTAATTCACACAAGGATATTGCTACTTTTCATCTGTATTCTGTAAGTGATTTGTAGAACCTTTGAGCATTTTGCAAAGGTAAAGAGGTTGTCGTAACTCGTAAGAAATACTTTTGTGTTGCCACTTAATCAAGTAACAACTATTTTAATTTATTGTCTTAGTGAAAGTTGCAAAGCTAATGAATTGAAATTACAACAATTTAAATACAATACGTATTTAAATTGTTGTAATTTCTGTGACACTACACTGCTGAAATCACTAAATTATCTATTTGTATCGTTTATGTGGTCATAAACTTTGTATATTATATTAATCATGTCTACGAAATATTTATATATTTTTTAAGAATAATAATAATTTTATAATATTATTATTATGAAATAATCCAAATATTAAAGCCTTGCTCTCGTGTGAAATTAACTTTTGAGGTTGGTCACACCGGAAATCAGACGTACCTACTTTAGTGCGGCAGAATCTGAATATCGATATCGGTGTTTATTGATTTAAAATAATTAATTTCTACTATACCAAACATTTTGGAAAAAAAACTAAGGGTTAAGTTATTAACGAAATACTTCATAGGTCATTTTTAAATTAAATTCTACAAAAAACAACACAATTAAACTTACGATTTTCCGAATTATGTGTAAGTTAAAATTGAATCTCTTATTTTGAAAATGCATTTACAAGATTAAGAACCTTATTTTATTATAGTTGCCTACGCTGTTATAAGTATATTTAGTAGGTGATACAAATATACTTGTATAAAAATAAAAAAGAAAATTAGGTAAATCCAAAATTGTCTTAGGTATCTATAATATGTAAGTACTGTCATACATAAAGTCGCAGTGATTTCTAAGTTGACATATTTACCACACATCACAGTTTAAGTAATGCAAAATTTATAGTGAAAGTTGCAAAGCTAATGAATTGAAATTACAACAATTTAAATACAATACGTATTTAAATTGTTGTAATTTCTGTGACACTACACTGCTGAAATCACTAAATTATCTATTTGTATCGTTTATGTGGTCATAAACTTTGTATATTATATTAATCATGTCTACGAAATATTTATATATTTTTTAAGAATAATAATAATTTTATAATATTATTATTATGAAATAATCCAAATATTAAAGCCTTGCTCTCGTGTGAAATTAACTTTTGAGGTTGGTCACACCGGAAATCAGACGTACCTACTTTAGTGCGGCAGAATCTGAATATCGATATCGGTGTTTATTGATTTAAAATAATTAATTTCTACTATACCAAACATTTTGGAAAAAAAACTAAGGGTTAAGTTATTAACGAAATACTTCATAGGTCATTTTTAAATTAAATTCTACAAAAAACAACACAATTAAACTTACGATTTTCCGAATTATGTGTAAGTTAAAATTGAATCTCTTATTTTGAAAATGCATTTACAAGATTAAGAACCTTATTTTATTATAGTTGCCTACGCTGTTATAAGTATATTTAGTAGGTGATACAAATATACTTGTATAAAAATAAAAAAGAAAATTAGGTAAATCCAAAATTGTCTTAGGTATCTATAATATGTAAGTACTGTCATACATAAAGTCGCAGTGATTTCTAAGTTGACATATTTACCACACATCACAGTTTAAGTAATGCAAAATTTATCCAAATAACTTCGAGTAAGCTTTACCCGGCGCCCAAATTATAATAAAGGTATGAATCCTATTTATTTTATATTATTACTTGATTTCGTCAGATTTTATAATTTATAGCCCCCAGAAATCCAGCGCTCAATCATGACGTTATATTTAAGCTGGTGAATCATTTATACATCATGGATAAGTAACATTTGCTAGGTATTTTGGATCTTACAAAAGTGCAACAAACATTACGATGTTTAAAAACGTACACAGCTCACTGCACTCTGAACTGTCAAAACACTGGGGAGGCAGCCTAGTACCTATAAATTGCACTTTATTTTACCTCGAAATTGGGGAGAGCATCGACTGCAGGGAATATAGACAGGCTAGATTCCTCCCAAGTGTATCTGTGAGGAGGACGTCAAGGCTGCATATGGCAATTAATGATAAACCAAATGTCATCTAGCTCTCGAAATATTGATTTCAGACTTTCAGTGCTTTCAGATGCATATCATAAAATGTGTTAAGGTGTAGTTTGTCTTACAAAATTCTCATATCATTTTATAGTGCTAACTGCTGAATATTAATCAGTGGCATCATATATTTTTGTAACTATCTAAAACATCTATTGAAAAGTGTTTTTAATAGAAAAATATTTATATTTGTTAAAATTATATTAAAAGTGATAAAAAATTTCCATCATGGCTGAACTAAATGTGCCAAAATTTATGAAAATTACAATGAATAAGAATTGTTTTAGTGTTATCATATCATCTTCTATGAATGTCTTAGGTGAGTAGAATTTAAAAAGGTGTCAAATGTTCTAATGTCTATGCTTAGGTAAAATCCCATTTAAAGAGTGGGGGGAATTTACCATATTGTACTATGAATTAGGTTGAAAATGATATAATATTGTATTGAATATTAGCATAGTACAGTAAATATGTGTATTTTTGGAACTTGTTGGAATATCATGTTCTAATAGGATTCTTACATATCCTAAAAAGATCCTGTTGATCAGATTTTCATAATAAATATCTAGAAACCGTCTTAAACACATTCTCATTAGCAAAATTGTCCATTAAGGATGCTACAATGACACAATTTGAGTTTTTAAAGAGGACAACTGTTATAGGTATATGTATTTTTGAAATATGGAATAATATATTTGTCTTTGTCTTGTAATGAGGAAATGAACATATATCTAAAGCCAAACTAATCTTGCAGGATATGTCGCACATTAACGATTTAATAGGAGTATTAAGAGGTCTCCGTCTTGTTGCGGAAGCTGTAGCAAAAACTCAGGCTGAAGTAGCAAGTGTAGTATGGAATAACTCCAGTATAAAGCCGTTATTATCAAACTGTCCAACCAACACCATGGGGTTCAATCCCGGTCCCACTACTGCCAAGGAATGGGTAGACAGGGTGATTGTTGTTGCACATGGTCTCAGACAGTTTGCAGTCATGAACATACCTAATATAAAACATAGTGCGGTCAGACCACAGATGAATCAGCAGATGAGGGAGGAAATTGATGAATTGGAAACAGAATACAATGAAACATTTGAGTCTTTGAAAAGGGTTCAGATTGTTGATCAACCCGTGGAATCTGAGTCTCCTTTGGTGGAAATAGTGGCTCCGATTGAGGATCTTCAGAGGCAAGTGGAAATGGCAAAGACTAAGAGGGTTGAAGACATAGTGCAACAAGTCTACTCCTCAGAACCTGTTAATTTCGAAGAAGAGCCTGGTCCATTCAATAATGATGTGGTGCCAAGGCCTAAGCCAGTGGCGAGAAAGAATGTCAGGCTGGCTGTAAGTGAATATGATTTTTCTTCTCTCCATCCAATCATAATATCCTTACAAAAAATTAATATGGTATATTATATTTGCAGCTAAGCGAGAATTCAAAGCCTCGTGTGGTGCCATCTTCGCGTCTCAGCCGTATGTTGTCTTTCGGCTCTCTGGCTGCTGGTTTGGGAGTAGGTACCGTAGCACAGTATGCCAGAAACACATTCCAGTCAGTCACAGGACGTGTAGATGACACGGCCAATACGTTCCTGTCTCCAGCAAATGCTGAGAGGATTGTTGACACTCTGTGCAAAGTCCGAGGTGAGTTCCTGAATTCATTTAACGATTTTTACTTTCTAGTATTCTAAGGTTTTCTTTCTAAGAGAAATGGAGCCGCGTAATGATCATGAATCTACAATATTTGTTTTAATGCAGGTGCTGCTCTGAAGTTGGGACAACTTTTGAGCCTCCAGGATGACTCCATGATATCGCCTGAGCTCCAGCGTATCTTCCAGCGAGTGCGCCAGTCTGCTGACTTCATGCCGTCCTGGCAAGTTGATAAAGTGATGACGTCACAGCTGGGCCCTGAATGGAGAGTCAGAGTTGCTAGTTTCGAAGAGAAACCTTTCGCAGCTGCCTCCATTGGTGAGAAATCACTATTCTAGCACATGCTATTGAAAACTACTGCTAAACTTAGCATATTTTTGTTGTGGGTGTAAATTAGTCACCTTACATCATTTTTATTTATGTGCAGGTCAAGTACATCTGGCGATCTTGCACGACGGTACGGAGGTGGCTGTGAAGGTGCAGTACCCGGGCGTTGCTAAAGGCATCAACAGTGACATTGACAATCTAGTCGGAGTCATGAAGGTACGAAACATAACTTCATCCATTGATAGGTAATCATTAGGTGATGTTGAGAGACTGGTCTATTGGTTCCTATTGCTGCCTTTGTTTCATTGAGGGATAAGTGACACTTTATAATATGTATAATTCTTTTTTTCTCAGGTGTGGAACATATTTCCGAAAGGAATGTTTATTGACAACATGGTAGAGGTCGCGAAGAAGGAGTTGTCCTGGGAGGTGGACTACGTGCGCGAAGCCGAGTGCACCAGGAAATTCAAGAAACTCCTGGAACCGTACCCTGAGTACTTCGTGCCCGAAGTCATTGGTGAGAATATTTGTTTAATTTCTATAGGTTCGAGGTTGCGACTTTGTGTTTTGGCTTGCTGAAGCAAATTTTAAATCAATATTTCATTATAAACGATTTAGTTTTAGAAGGAATACTTGGCGTTCTTGTTAGATCTTCTCTATAGTTCATCGCAGGTAAGTTTTTGAAAGGTATTCTAACTTTGATGTTAGCTATGGAATAATATTTCATATCGTTGTTTAGATAACTACTTATATTCATACATACACCAAGTTTTGTTTGTAAGCGATCAAGTATAATTTTCGGAGTGTCTAATTGACGCCTAAATATATTTGAGCTAGCTTTGAGGTATATTTGACCAGGCGTCGGTGAGCCATGTGTAACATTGTTACTGTCTTTTGCGAATTTCACTGTGCTCATCTTATATTTTTGCTCTTTTGTGTTCTTATGCGAAATTAGGCTAAGTACCGTTTCATACCATTAACAGGAATAAAAATTGCGAGAGTTCGATCTCGTTGTGATTGGCCTCATTGTGATTCAATGTGATATCAAATGAATAGTATTATCGGTATTCGTATTCATGTATTACCGGTTGCAGATGAGCTCTGCTCTCCTGAAGTAATAACTACGGAACTGATCGATGGTGTGCCATTGGATAAATTGTTCGACGCGGAGTACGAGGTACGCGTCGACATCGCGCAGAAGATCATGCAGCTCTGTCTGCGAGAGATGTTCGTGCTGCGCTGCATGCAGACTGACCCCAACTGGGCCAACTTCTTCTACAACCCCACCACCAAGCAGGTACGACTAAGTTTTTCTGTTTATTGAAGCGTACAGCCAGTACAGCATTCTCAATTACCACTTTTGTCTTAATCATTGTGTCCAGGTAATCTTGCTGGACTTCGGCGCCACCCGCGAGTACTCCAAGGAGTTCATGGACCAGTACATCGAGATCATCCACGCCGCGTCGCTGGGCGACCGCGACGCCATCTTGCGGATGTCGCGCGAGATGAAGTTCCTCACGGGCTACGAGTCCAAGGTAGGTGGTGTAGTCAGTGAGTGGTGAGTGGTGAGTCGTGTTGCTAGGCCGGCGGCTACAGCGGCAGCTACGGTGTTGCAGGTGATGGAGCAGACGCACGTGGACACGGTGATGATCATGGGCGAGGTGTTCACGAGCGCGGGCGCGGGCGAGTTCGACTTCAGCACGCAGCAGACCACTCGCCGCATCCAGGCGCTCGTGCCCACCATCCTCACGCACCGGCTGTGTCCGCCGCCCGAGGAGATCTACTCGCTGCACCGCAAGCTGTCCGGCGTCTTCCTGCTCTGCTCCAAGCTGAGGATCAAGATGAACTGCCGCACCATGTTCCAGGAGATCTACGACCAGTATAAAACTAATAGCTTCAGATAGACTTTAGCCTCCGTAGCCAAGGTGTGGTCAGCCTTCTCTTATACCGTTTTCACGAAAGATTTTATGTCAAACTTTGAATTTTGAGCATAGAATCTGCCGTTTACAGTGAATGTGTCAATTTTATACTTATGACCTAAGATACTTTGGAGACGAGAACGAGCTTTCTATTCCCGTTTTGGGCTGCCAATCATCATCCCAGTTTTTTAAAAGCATTATTTAGGACAATATCTGCATTTCATTCTGAGAATGGAATAAGATCATCGATCCCTTGAGTATCTTGGACTATAAGAATATTGTTTGAAATTAGTAAATAACTGTTAACAGTTAAGTCATTCTATACAATACTCTATGCTGTTTTTGGTGTACTCAATTGATGTTAAATTTAAATGTTATTGGTGTACTCAATGGATGTTAAACCAGTTAATTATTGATGTTTTGGTGTACTTAATCGATGTTGGAGTTGTTATATTGACAAGTTTTTGGTGTACTCAATCTATGTTACAGATGTTAAAAGTTGATGTTTTTATTGTACTCAATCGATGTTAAATCCAGTTATATACGTTAAGATAATGTACTCATTGGAATACAAGTATGTGATAAGATTTTAGTGCTTAAAGAGTATGGAGTATGAAGTTAATCAGTATTATGTAGCTTGTAAACAACTGTATCGCAGCATATTATGTTAACCTTTCATGCCACATATAAGCTCACATCATGTTCTGAAAAAAAAAACAACAGTTCATCTAGTAGTTAGTTATAAAATGTTGAAACACACTTTGAAATAAAGTAGTTTAAGTGAAACAGAAAACAAAGTAGTACAATCATAAAGGAATGAAGTATTCTTTTAAATGTAGCTGCACTGTTTTTTCTATTAGTACGTAACTAATGATTGGAATAAACTATGGCATTTTATGGTAATCTTTACTTGTGTAAACATGTTTGATTACTGTATAACTACTAGATTAGAAAACATTCCAAAGTATAATCTTGGACCTAGTCAATATACACCCTCGCGAGTGCTTTTCGCGCCACATTCCTGATATCTATCCTAGTTTTAGTTTTCACCGTTCTGATGGTACCTAGTCATTATTAATAGTTTACATTTTAAGGTATTTATAAATATACCGTGTTTTAAGTTAAATTTCTACATTCAAATATTTTAATGAATGTATAATCTCTACATGTCATTAAGCCTAAAGAAACGATTTTTGATTTTGTCTAAAAAACATATCATAATATTGTTTTGGACTTTTTCACATTGGTTTAAAATACAGGGTTTAAATAATAACTTTGAAGGTTCATATGATTTAATCATAAATGACTATTGTGCGGCACAAGAAGCTATAATTATTTTTATAATTAATGACCTACTTGATTTTATTGGTGCTAAACTCTGATGAGTTAAAATGTGCACAGTTAATTTTGTATGCCTATATGTACAGTATGTACCCTACAAATTAAATGTATATTTAATGTAATATTTTAGTAGTAGTGTACGTTCTATTGACTTTGACCACACCGAAGCTACGAAGGACTTTTCTTTATAAACTACCTCTTCTAAATGTAAAGTACAGGTAAATTGTGATGTAAATTTAATATACGTAAAACTTGTGAAATCTCACAATAAAATATGTAACATTTCTAAAGCGATGTAAGATACTGCTTATTTAAAATATTCAATAAATAAAGTAACTTCTTGTGGAAATGTATTGTTTTCATTGCTCTGCATAGACACGAGTCTTATCTTTTTGCCTTGTTACCTATTGGACCTATGAGCTTTAAGTGAGCGACATACTCTATGACGACATCTATTTGCCCTTCACAGCAAACGTTATTCGAGTATGGCAAAAGTCAGCCATTAAACTTTCGAATTCAACAATAAATTGCTAGATGGCAGGCAGATCGGAACCACCTCTTCACGTTTATGCTTTCCTGGTACCTCACGTGAACATTTTAACGGCGCTTACACCCTATTGGAGTTGAGATGTCATGGCGCTTACGCTGTTGTACAACGCGAAACTGACCGAAGTTGGCGGATAGTTTTAAAAGAATTCGTCAACTGCCGTAACAATATTTTGACTGGCCTGTTGGTATAGTGATTAGCGACCCTGACTGCTATACTGGAGGTCGTGGGTTTGATCCCACCCAGGACAAATCTTTGTGTAATGAGCACGATCGTTTGTTCTGTGCCTGGGTTCATACGTATGTTTATAAGTTGTTTGGTTACCATAACACAAGCTCTGCTTAGCTTGGGATCAGATAACCGTGTGTGAGTTGGTCCGGGATAATATTATATTATATTTGCCACGAGACAAAACAGCCAAGTTCAATATTGAGATTACCATGTGATGTGGGTGTCGCTTTTCAAATCAGCTTTTGAAAAAAATCGCTCTTCACAATCAGGCCATTCGTTTTGCGTTTCTTATTAGATAGGTTGGTTCAATATATTTCTAGAAATAAAACAACATTTAATTTTTAGAAAGTTTATTGCAGGCCGAGAATGCGTTGGGGGAACATTAAAGCAACCATACATCGAACCTGCGACCTTACGTTGGCCGCTATTATCTAACCTTTACATTTCTTACTTACACACCGTGCCGCATACAATTATTGTTTAATTGAGGAACTGAATACCAAACGACCGGTTATTGAAAGATAGATAATAAACGAGGATAATTGGTCTAAAAATTCAACATATTGGAGTTAAAAGCCTACAAAAGCCATGTTTCTTTGTGCCATTGTTGCGTCTCTAGATGTTGCAATATACAAGGCTGCCGTGCCCCCCGGTCGGTCTCTAACTGTAAATCTACAAGCCGTGCGACAAAATAGCACGTCTCACATATTTACATCTCCAACGCAGCGGGAAAACAGCCAAAACACAAAGATAATAGAAATTAACTAAGACTTAAATCTTCCAAAATATTTAATTCAACTACAAAGTAATATAAACGTAAGGTTCTACGTTTTCAATATATAATTTCCTAAGCCTCGCGTCGTGTCGGGCTTACTAACATTCTGTAATGATTGTGTTTCGGCAGTGTGGTGCTGGCTGCAACATGCTATATCAACAAGGCACTGGGTAACAGTCGCAAGCTGTGGCAGATTTGAACGAGGATGAGATTACAGTCCGGTCGAATGGCTTTGGGTCTATGAACTTTTGGATAAATTTAGGTCATTGTTGGTACCTAATAGTCAGTAACAAAAATCCTGTTTGATCAGATGTGGACTGCGCGTGTCTCTTGCACGTGTTATAAGATAGGACATGAACTCATACTGCCTTCATGTCTCTCGCAAACTGTCGAATCGCAGCTTCTCGGTATTAAGGACCGCGTGGTACTTTCGTGTTGGCCCATACGGCACTACCACTAACTGATGTTAAAATATACTAAAACTTATGAATAATCAGCGTTGTTGATAAAATGAAATAGTTAATTTTTTTATCACTGTCCATCAGGGATTTTGTTACATTCTATGTTTTCTCTGCTTTCTTTAAGTTTCATGTTTTGTATTTGACAAAGCAATTGCATACGGCACTTACCATCAACTACAATCTTGTATAATAATAGTTACAATAGTCTTTAAACAGTAGGTATAAATATTTGAATACTAATTGTTTCTATTATTCTAATTATCATATTATTATGTCCGATATGCTGAGATTATTTGAAACATTAGTATTAACGATATTATATTTTATATTAGAGTACCTACTTATATTCAAAGCCATGATATAGGAATAGTATATGTGCGTATTTTACGTATTATATTATTAGGCCTCGTTTAGTTAGATATTGGGTTGAGATTATGATCGAATGCCTAAGTTATTTATGTACCTATATAACGTGTCTGTCCATTAAAATTACTTGGTTACGTTGAATTAGAGAAAATTACTTGTGTAGGTATATTTTCTCTATCTTCTTTTTATTTTGTTAATGTATTAATTTTATCAAAGATTTCAAAAATGCAAGTATAATGCAGTTGCCAGTCACACTCAGATTAAAATTATTTAACGTTCGATATATTAATTTGCTCTACAATATTCTTATATCAGTACGAACCTGCATAAACTATCATTTAACTGGAAATAATTAGTGCAACAACATCTACGTGATTATATTTATTGGATATTCAAGGACCGATAGATACTCGGGATAACAACACAAAACAGTACACACATAGAAATGAAACATTCATTAAGTTGAGTAAAGTGTAATTCAGATAATCTCAGCAGCAGAACTTCTATCAATTCAGTTCTCTAAAGTAAAAGCAACACTTATGTAATGTATAGATATAAGGTAAGTAATTGTAGGTATCACAAACAACAATAGTTTGCACCTATAGTATAGTTACAGTCAACATTATAAATCTGTGCATCGTTTGATACAGTGACAATATTATTCTACACAGAGTGCTACGTACCTCTCACTTTTTTTGGATTTTTTTTTGTGATTTTTTATTTCATGAAACGTGGATCAACCCGTAAAAACACAATTCTGTATGACAAGTAACTGATTGTTGAACTCCCGAGGTGATACGAAACTTTCTCTAAAGGCAGCGCAGGCGCAATCGAAAACTACCGATGGCTCTGATAAACCTCTTGTTTTTACGGGTTTCTTAAAGAATGTATATCTAACAATAATATAGAATAATTGATATATTTTTATTAAATAAACACAACACATTAATCACATCGTTAAACAGCTAATAACTACTTGGTTAACATTGATCTACGTACGTCGATTAAATGCAAATATGTGAATACTATTGTTAACACAAACGTGTGCCAGTCCTACGTGGTACATTAAGACGGTCAATTGGTTCATAATTCATTCAAATGTTCTACAGCCAAAATGTTCATCCGTGGTGACCTGTGACGTCACAGAGGTCGTTCACACGATCGGCACGCTACACCATACACCTCCGTTACATTTCAACCCCAAAAAGGAACATGTAGTTGTCAAATAGCATTTAAGCAGAAATTATTTGGCTTCAGAAACATGAAATGTATTAAAAAGCTAACTAAACCGATTGTCTCTGGGCGTGGGCGCTAACGTGATCAAATAACAATGTTTTAAAATAAACTTCAACTATAAATGTAACAATATTCTGTAGGGAGTTAGAATATATAGATAAATCAACGAACCATTTCTATGTGATAATGGTAACTTAATCCGAGGCTGTTACTTGCTTATCTTGGATGTTTCTACAGGACCAGAACAGGAGTCTAAGCCTCGGAGTAAGCTAGTAACAGAGTGGTTCCAACAATATTGCTCGGGTATGAGGGTGGGTCCACGGCCGCTGCCGATGACGTCACAGCGGCGCCCGACTGGCCCGGTGTCGCGGGGAAGTTAACCAAAGAGAAGCTAGTAACACCCTGTATGTTCCTAATCCTACCGTCCGCCGCTGACTGCGAGCGCTGCCCGCGTTCGATGTCACCTTCAGTGGCGGAGCTTAGTTACAACGCTACGCGGTGTGTTGACCCCTCGCTGACTATCTTGGCTACTGTTGTTGGTCAGCAGGATTCTCTTCGTTGTTCGTCGTTTGGTCTGGTCAGCCGGCACGGGTGGCGGGTCAACACGCTGCGTCACTCTAACATACGCCTCTAACATACCCTCCATTCGCAGGTACTAGACTGTGCTCCTGTACTTATTAATAGTAATAAGTATTAATAGCTATATACAGTACAATCTACATGTCCCGACCGTTCCTCTACGCATAACGGATCACCGACAATTTTATCATTATCTTGAATTTTAAATTTTCCTTCATAAATTCTTAAAAACAATATAAATTCACATTCAATGTACTAACATCTATAAACATTAGCTAATAAAAACATCTAGTTAAATTGATATTAAATTTCGCTAGGTAAATGAACATTTAGATCTAACACGAACTGTTGGGGTAAGTCGCAAGGCTACAATTAGCGATATACTTAGTTTTGAAAATGAAAATAGTGTGAATACACACGTCAAAACTTGTCTGTTGAGTATAACTACTGCGTAAATATAGGCTCGCTACTGCGAGGAAACATCGCTAATACTGATAGCAGAGAAACGGTCTAGTGTAGAGGGAGAGAGGCCCTAGGCGTTGGACTCCTTGAGGTCCTGCAGGCGCGCGAGCTGCGCGGGCTCGAGCTCGTCGGGGATGGAGGCGCGGCCGGCGCGCGGGCCGGGCGGGCTGGCGGGCGCCGTGGGCGGGCCCGACCCCTCCGACCCCGTGGACGAGGACGCGGGGTGCGGCGCCGCGTCCGCCGGGCCCGAGTCCGAGTCGCGCAGGCACACCGCCGTCTGCTCCGACAGCGACGACTCCTCGTCCTCCACCTCCTCGCGCTCCGCCTCGCCCGCCTCGCCTAGTGCCTCGCCCGCCTCGTCCGTCTCGGCCGCCTCGGTCGCCTCGGTGGCCTCGGCCGCTGGCTCCTTCTCGGCCTCTGCCTCGGCCTCGGGCTCGGGTGGAGGGAAGGGCTGCTCGGGCTCCTCCACCATGGGTGTGGCGGCGGTGATGACGATCTGCGCCACGCCCAGCCCGCAGTCCTCGGAAGGCTGCTCAACTTGCGGCACTGCTTGCACCGGGTCCGGGAGCGCCTCGATCTGATCACAAAAAGGTTTCCAAATCTCAACTATTACCGGTCAAAGTAGACGAGGAGGCCAATTAGAAGTTTATTCAGTTAGGCACGGCTGTCAAACTCGAGATTTAGGCATTCCGACAGTAGACATGCTAAGCGACATGCTATGATGACGTGGGCTACCGAAAAAGGTTGAATCAATATAATGATGTATTAATAGTTAAAAGTCAACATCCAAGTAAGTAGATAAAAGTGTTGGTTTCCTGCGGTAGTCACCAGTCGTTATCAACAGCAACAAGCTACGAGTAGTGTGTCAAGCTCCGACAAGCAACATATAGGACGTATACAAGGGCAGAGAGGTATAGATTTGTATCAAGAGTCAAACCTCGTCATACATTTCACCGACGACTTCATCAACTGAAGCATGTAAAAGAATTCACACTTAGTTAAAACTAAAACATAAATAACACACACATGTTAGAATTATACAGTTACATCTCAATCGTCAAAAGCTATAGACAACGCTGCCATAATAAACATTATTATTTAATTATGACATGAACCTAACTTGCTTCTTAACATTCGCTTTCCAAAGTAATCTCGACTTATTTTACAAAACATATCAATTATTAAGGTATTAAGTGTTCGGACATCTTGTAAGGATTTTTACTGTTAGACCTACAGTCGTCTATTCAATTGTGTTTAGGTACTTGACAGATAAAAGTGCATATCACCAAATGGGTCCACTATGGTAATAGAAACACCTTCATTTTTTTACCTGGCTGAGGTAATACTATACGATCAAATAAATGAGCCTGTCTGTGTATCCGAGGTGAAAAGTGGACTCATAATAGTCTACATATATACGTCCTATTTATTTAGTTCAATAAAAGAACCAAGTACCTAGTACTTTTTAGTACGTACATAATACATAACATCATTTTATTACCTACTTAAAGCACATCTCGCGCCTTGTTATGGGTACAAAGGACAATGCCAGAAACTCTATAGAACTTTGACCCATGCAGTAAAAATCGTTTACAAGCATGCCATATGCAGCATTTTATTGCTGTTTTATTACTGATAACGAAACATATGTCTTAATGCATTTAGAACTTACGGTTTCTGTTTAAATCTAAGAACAATAATTACATTTAGGTGCCTTAAGTTTTCGGACAGCATTAGGTTAGGTGTAGTTTATATTGTGAAAATAAATAAATAATTGCTGTTTATCGTTATAATGCCATTGTTGGGCGGGAGTTCAGCATGAGGAAAGAGGGTATTATTATAGATACAGACCCGGCAGTATCGACCCTAGTAATACTACTGATGTAGGACTGTTGCTAGGAAATAAAACAACTTATAAAAGTGATTGATCACAGAGCGAATGAATGACATTGACATTTTGACATAGCATGTCAACGACGTTCCAATAACCAAACGCGCGAATGCATAACAATGATTGTAATTGACTATAATAATGTACACAATTATTTACATAACAATTGTTTTTTATTAATTAACTATCTATACTTGAATAAAATATATATTATGTTTTGTAAAAAATATTTTACGCTACATGAGATTTTTTTTTATTAACAGATCTCTTCAGTCCGTCTTTTATGCGTACAAAGTAACGCAAATGGTCGCCATTGCAATACAATTGTGAATTAACCCTTCTTAGCATTTTATTGCTAGATTCATTCATTCATTCCATGTTTGTAACCAAACGTTCATTCATCCGTTCATTACACAAATGCAGTTTCTATCGTACATTATTTTACCCTTCTATCGAACAATCCCTCAAAGTTCTAACCCTAAGCTAACCTAACCCTAAGTAAAGTAAGTCAATACCGTATCGTTCGTCGAACTTACCTACAATGGTGACTGCCGGGGCAGTGAACTGTGTTCCGTAATGCTCCTGCTGGTTCCTACTAAGCTCTAGATTAAAGCTGAAGTCGGGCTGGCTATCCATGGAGTCGCCGAGGTCGGGCGGGGGCGGCGGCGGCGGCGCCAGCGGCGGCGCGGGCCCTTTCGTGTTGTTGTTCTCATTGCTCAGCACTGCCAGCGTCCATACATAACACAAATCAGCCTACACCACCAATGTGTGCAAATATCGCATGCATATCATATTCGACTGCCGGTACACATTGCCAACACTAGCTCGACATGAATTCAAAAGCCGGCGGAAATGTTTCAGAGTTTCAAATCCGGCGGAAATGTTTCAGAGTTTAAATGATATTAATTTGTAAATCAGTTTCTCTTTTATCGATTTAATGGCAATGAGTACCTATCCGGCCATGCTAAAATATATGACCTTTATATAAAGCATATTATACATAGTTGAAGTTACAAAAGTTTCAAGCCGTGTTATTTGTGTCAGCAAAGTATCTATCAATACTGATGTTGTATTTCACATTAGAAGCTTTGTGCTTGCGTGAACTCTGTGTTTTGAAAGACATTCCCGCGGTTTCTGACAGGCATGACTGCGATTAGACCAACAGACAACTAATCAGAACGTTGAAATTGAGATTTTAGATTGAATGAATACATTAATGTATTATTCATCGTTTTAGAAACCGGGGGAACAGTTGCTTAAATTAAAACAAAGCCACGCTGTTGTAGCTTGAGTGTGAGATCATTTACCGAGTGCATGTTACAGTTTTTGTCGAAACATTTAAAAGCATTGTCGCTTATTAAAGATCATTCAGAATTAGTTTCCACTGACATTTATTCAACTGCCGAATGTCTTCAAGTGATTTTGGCTTAGTCATGCGAAGTTATTATTTTTTTCTGCCGTATGGCCCTAACCTGTGTTTAAGTTGATATTGTCAAAACAGCCATAGTTACACTTTCTAAACACACATGACTTAAACGTCGTATACATTTACCTACATACAATATCTACCAAAACTTTACTTAACAACTAATAAGATTAATATTAATTTTATGTTTTCAAAAATAAGTCCTATTCATGAACTACCTTTTAAGTACACAACCTAGGTAAACTAGGTACATAACCTATTTAATGAATAAACTTAGACAACATTCTTGTTGTTTGATTGTGAGTATCAAATTGAACTGCCAAATAAGATATGTTGGCGACCGTCAATTGGCTGAATGTACGAAGTTATAAAAGCCATAATACACAAGGAAATGTCATTATATTATGAGCTTCTAGAAATGGGGCTACCGTCAGAGGTGATAATCACGCGGTGTGTCTCCATAATGTTAAATTCCATAGTTCGTTAGTGGAATGCGATAGTTTATTAAATAATATCAATATAATAATCTTGATCTAGAGTACATTTTTGATATGTTCAGAATCTTTTGATCGGGAAATTTAAATCACGAAGGCTGATTGGCGAAGTGATGATTTTTATGCGACATGGTTGCCCATGATGCATCATTGGCGCCATCTAATGAGCACACTGACAGTAGCCCTCATTTAAGACAGTATAAATATAGTAATCAGTAATAATTCCGTTGTGTTTCCCGCTAATCGAGGTGTAAAACATATAAATTTGTCATCGGTCATATCGGTTTTTCTACATGTAATATTATTTACTTTCGTGCAAAACATGCATTTAATGTGGCGTCTGACCTAGCGACTAGCCGTGCTTAGATACATGACAACTGGGAACCGAATTAGGATTATTTACCCAATTAGCTAAAGCTAACGTCACTATGGAATGTGAACAAGTCAATCGTAAAATCCTGGATATCATTTTGCCTGAAAGGGGAGCATTTCGTAAAAACCCGACGACATATTAAAAACCCGATGACATTAAAATTTCCCTTTCTATTTGCGACTGAAATTGACAGTCTAATAAATAATTTCTATGGAAATTGCCACTGTCTTGTAGGCAATTAACACCAACTTGTCATTATTTTACGCTTCAGGCATAAAATATGCAGAGACCTGCTGCAATTACAGGTGTGTAATTTTGTATCATAATTAGCAGCTATGCATAGAGTAAGTAAATGTTAGAAGCCGTGGTTTCAGGTAGGCTTTATAACTCACTAAGCATTTGATTGTGGTAATTTTAGGAAGTATAGCATGAGACAAATTTTTGTTTTCATTTGGGCATTTCGTGGACATTAAATTCGCCGTTTGCTGGCTTTTATTTTTTTAGAGAGAAAAATAAAGCAGTTCTATATATCCATACTGCATTACTGGGATGCAGCTCGTTGACAGAAATACTGACACAAGGAAGCTGAACAGACAGTGGAGGCCCAGAATTAGGTTTTTATTCCGAAAATTTCAAAAATAGCTTCTGTTTAATGGAAAACGTGTCTGGAAATTAATGCAAGTTTTATAAAATGGTCCCCTTTCTATCGGCTGTAGGCTACTCAAGCAGTTTCCTTACGGTCGTCCTCCGCGGGCGGCGACGTCGGTGGCGAGGCGAACACCGGCGGAGCGGCAGCCAGCGGCGTCCAGTCTTCCGCGCCGCTCAGAGGCTCACCATTCTGAGCATTGCAATTCATTATTGAGACACCGAAATTATTAGATACTTGATCTACGAAAATAATGAAGTAAACAATTTTAACAACTTAACTGTCCCGCCAGTAGATACAATAGTTAACAATGATAATGTTCATATGTGACTCACGGGACAGGTTAAAATACAGAAAACGGAAAATATTCTGTTAGATAAGTTACTTTTGGAAATGAAGACAAGAAATTAAGAAAACAATATTTTAACATTTCTATACCGGTTATCCGATTAGGAAGTCGTATAAAAGGAAAACAACTTTCAAGAAAGTTTCAAAAGAAACTCGACTGTAGATTTAAAGGGGAAGAAGAAAGAAAGTTTTTATTGAAGTTTCACAGGTCTGAATCTTAATAATTGAAGTATTAAATTTTTTAGATACCTGTTATTCTTGAGGAACCGGGCTTCTTCATAACAAAAGCACTATTCCTAAATACCTTACCTGGGGGGTGGTGATCCAAATCATCTTACTGCGTACATCAGAATTAATGACACAAAAAAACTAAAAGAAAAAAAAAGGTAAAAATAAATCAGGGTATAAATATAAATACCAATTATTCGTTTTTTATAATCGTTTGTATCCTTAGGAATCAGCGACAGGATGTCGTATAAATTCATAAAATAAAAACAACTGCCGTGTTCGTAAGGGGAAAAGGGGAAAAACAAAAGAAGGGTATAATAATAAATAACAAGTGCATAGTTTATTGTATCATCTGTGCGGGTTGCCGACCTCATCGCACTCCTCGACGATGAGCGAGGGGAAGTTGCCGAGCACGCCGTTGGCCTCGCCGCGCCACCAGCCGTCGTCCACGTCGTGCGCTTGGCGGGACACGATGCGGATTATCTGGATCATGTCAAAAATGTAATTTTTAACGCGGAACTGAAGCCAACTTTCGCTAATTGGAGAAGAATTTGGTGCAAACTTTTTGGGCAAGAATTCTAAAGTTTATCTTGATTATGTTAAAAACTTTATTTCCTGATCTTGATAATATTTTTATAATAGTTTCAAGAACCTCACCTGTCCCTCCTCCAGGTTCAGTTCATCAGAACCTTCAGCATCATAATCATAAATGGCAAAACAGTAGCCCAGGGTCGGGAGCTCTTGTTTCGGAGCCGGGGCTGGGGCTGTTGGCGGGGCCGTGGTCGGGGCCGGGGCAGCGGCTTGCATGGTCTCGGCCGCTGGCCACACATCCACGAAGGACTCCATCTGAGGTGGTTCCTCAACCTTTGGCTCTTCAGGCTTGGCGACGGGGGCCGAGATCACGGAGATCTGGTCCGGAGACTGCACCACGTCTGCGTCTTCTCCCTCGACGGTGTAATCGACCGAAGAGAATGATATCTGGGAGACCAGGCCAGGAGCTCCAGTGCTTGAGCATGGCTGGTAAAAAAATAATATAATATATATATATAATAATAATATAATATTCCGAGACATCTTACACACGGTTGTCTGATCCCAAGCTAAGCAGAGCTTGTGTTATGGTAACCAGACAACCGATAAACATACTTGTATATATATAAATATATACATATTATATGTAAATTACACCCAGAATATTTCGTGAATACTTCAGTTTAGCTTCTCGATTTTAGGATGAGATCCTTATGATTCATGTACACCATAGACGATAAAATAGAAACCGGCCACATGTCATTAAATAAATAAAATATTACTGACATTTTGGATTCCCATTATTACTTTCAAAGTTTTATAAAACTGTTTATGTTTATGTTCCTCTGTGTCTTTTATAAAAGGCACATAGAGGAAGGAAATGCATCAATCGTCTATTGGGTATCCATCTATAAAGGGCACCACATTTTTCAATTCTAGAGAAATTCCATTTTGGTAAAATCGATTAATTCAGTTTAAAAGTTGACTTACGTAACACGAGGACACGAGGCATTATGTAATAGCACGGATAAGACAACAGCGTTAAAAAAATTGAACACCTATTTCGAGCTTTTTACGGCGAAAAAATCGAAGGTTTACTGTTACCACCATTTGCCGTGACCTTTGACAAATACGGAGCATTGGTATGAATAGTTGATGCGATGCACGTACCTGCTCGCGGTCGACGTCCAGGTAGTTGTGGGGCACGTACCCCTCCTCGCCGCGGTAGTTCCGCGCCCGGAGCCAGCCGTCGCCATCACCTTCGCCAACTACCTCCAACTGCTCGCTCTCGATGATTGACAGCTCATCAGGGTTTTGGGCCTAAGTCAATTGTCAAATTTTAAAACCAATAATATTTTTTTAGAATTGATAATCTTAGGCCTGCCGAACTGTGAAAATCTTTTTTCGATTGATGAACTTCTAAGAAACAAATGATAAACTTAAAGCATAAATAAATCTATATAAATCTAGATATATATAAGCTTAAAGCATAGAATTAAATTATGTAAGTAAAAAAACACACACAAGGTTTGACATATATACTTAGTAATTGTGGTGGAAACCGCGTAAAAACCCAGAGCAATAGCTGAGACAAAAATGGGACATATTTTTATCAAGATAAAAGATCAAACGAGTTGGCATATGTCATATAGATAGCGATTCTATGAGGGCCATTTACCAGTATCGTCTATTTTGTATTTGTATGTTTGGGTGAAATCTCTTAAAATACACGTTTTACAATACAAAAGAATAAAATCACTTCTAGAGTTCTTGGTATCAAAATTTTGTAGAATTTGCCTTTTTTAAAGGAACGTCTGGTCTTCATATTTGTTGAACTGTTAAACTATCAACAATATATGTTATTTCGCGAAGTAAACATCTGGTCAAAAGTTGTACTTTTGAGGCGTTATCATGCTAGTTTGATTGCTTGCGTCGAGAGGTTTTGTATCACTACGAATAGCAAGCTTTACTCCTACGGCTTCCCTTTCACCATTGCACTCCTGATCATGATCAATCATAAGACAGCTTTTTTCCCTTTTAGTTTATTTTGCAAGTCTTGTAAACTCGTCAGTTTAATTTTATCTAAGAATGTAAACTTCAATTTCAATCTCGTAGCAGTTCTGCTACATGACACCGTAGCTACGAAAGTGCTACGATTTACGCTACGCTAGCTACGAAAAGTGAAAATCCGTGTTGAAAGTTCGAAACAAATATGGCGAGTTTATTTAGTTAATATTACAGACCGATTAACTTAACTAGACCATGTTAACAGATTTCCAGCACTTAATTAGCCGATCATTCAATCAGTAACAAACGATTTAATTACTTCGGCAGACACGATCATTGGTTTCAGGTTAATGATGGGTGTCTGACTCTAAATACAAACAATTATCTCGGGGGACATACACACATATAAATGTTTTCGGGTAAGGTTACTGCAACACCGAACAATTTTCTGGGACAGGTTTGAGACTTGTTTTGGCCAGTTTACACTACTAATTTCTTAGAAAGAAGAGAGTTTATATACCGCAATGTCATACACTTGGACGCTCGTTAGTCTCGTCAAAGCTTTATAAGCTTCATGTATAAAGCTATGACGAGAGCGAGAATGAACGAAGTTCAGCGGAATCCGGACCCGCGTTCCAGCCTTCCGCGGATCTTCCTAGCCGTAGAGCCGTGTTCAACGATCAGCTTAGAACTGGCACGGACAAGGGGAACCCGATTGTCTAATTAAAACAAAGCATTGCGATGACCCTCGCAGGTGTTGACGCAATGTGAGCCCAGTGCTCTGAATTTCAATATGAAGAAATTCAAGCAAGCGCGGTTAAACGGCGGGTGTAACTATTACTCTCTAAAGGGCCCAGGGACAATAATGCACTCTACAGCTGTATGTCTGGCAGCGGGTGTGTTCTGCCTTGCCTTTCATATCTGTACCAATTGACCCTACCGTAGACCCACCGGTGAAATGGCCGCGAGTTTTAGTGACGGTGTTGGGACAGTGGGTGTCCCGTCACTTATCCATAAAGATTATACATATCAAGGATACAGGCATATGACTCGTCTGCAAAATAGCCAAAAAACTCGTCATCTAATTTGTGACGTTCATGAATGGATTAACGAGATTCCCACTGTCCCTGTCTACTTGGTGTGAAGTTCTGTTATTATATCTGTCATCTGATGGCTTCTTCGTTTTTATATTTTTGCCATCAAAATGGAAGTAGAAGAAAAAGATCAACGCATTTTGACATTGACAAAGCTTTGTTAAAACAGAAAATATGAAGTTATATATTTAAGTAATCCTGAAATACAGAAGTAAAGTGGTGTGGAAGTAATCTAACAGAACAGTTAACTCGCGGAGAGCTCTCGTCTCAAAAATAGAAAGTTACATAATACCCATCAAAGATCACGATTCTATAATTCATCAATCAATTTTACTCCAACTGTTTCGACGAAAACTGTAAATTAAATAGTTATTGCCTTATTTTATTTTATTTAAATATTAATGCCGAGTTTTCGACGACAAAGGCACGTATTCTCCGTATCGGTACTATGAAGACATTTTAACATACTTAGCTGTCATTGCAGCTTAGCTGTTCACTGTTATTTTAACTGTCCGTTTTTGTTGGTTTAACTTCTATGAATGCTGATTCTTTTGGTAGTCAAAACATGGCCTCGAATAAGATGAGTTAAGACTTTGGAAAATACTACTAACTAAAAATGGATAAATATTAAAGACCGGACAAAATAAGACGTTATTTGAAAAGCTGGATTGCAAACGGTCTTCGGGAACGGCCGCTGTTAGTGGATACATACCTAGTACAACACTTACCACATACGAGTAGAGTGCCGTGCACTTGTAGAGGGGAGCTGCTGGCGGCTCCACAGCTTCGGCGGTGGACTGCTCAGGCTCGTCCCAGCTCACCTGGGTGGGGTCATCCCAGCCCACTGTCAGTTGCTCAATACGCATGCGCTCTTCTTCCAGCACGGCTGAGTGGGAAAGGGGAACTTAAGATTTTTCTTCAGAGATTCATACTAAAGTATTTATTTCTTGACTTCTAGCAGAGGATCAGTTGCGATGATTATGTCATCATTGTTAAGCTTTTTCAAGTGGTTACCAATGTTAAACTACAGATAAGAGCACTAGAATAGACGGTTTAGGTCTTAGTTGCAAGTAAAATCCATTTGAAGCATATCCGTTTTTTCTGGATTTAGATTTTATTTTAGATTTTGTCCTGTTCTACCTTTACTGGACTAACATACAAAACCAGTAGAGAACCTCGCCTTGCAAAAGTGTCTTATCCAGCCGCATCACTCCGGTGCCGTTCTTCTAATTAGCATATAACCATCAAAGAATCTTCTAGGTACTTACCATCAACGTCCTCATCGTGCTCGTCCTCGTGCTGGGAACCGGAGGTGGTGCGCTGGTGGCTGACGAGCGCGGCCACCGCCGACGCCGACGTGCCCTCGCCCTCGGTGTTGTCGCTGTCGTAGAACGAGTCGGAACTCGGCTGGTCCTGTAGATACCTCCTTATGTATTACAGCCGATCGAATTTTGAGAAGAAAAATGGTTATTTCGTTTTCGCGACCTTGCAATGGTCTAATTACAATAAGCTAAAAGTAATGCAACATGGTGGCCCGTATAGATGACATTACAATGAGAACATGGCATCCTAACTACATTCGAAACAATTATAACGATAAAACAAAATAAATTTAAAAATAAAGATAAGTCATGCATTTATTCGTTGAAATAACAATTTGCCAAGGTTGTAAAAGCTGAGCGCATAGCGGACGCCTTAGCGATAATAGCAAGGCACTTATCAGAAAAGAAACAAAATTACATTTTTCACATAACTAATATAAATAGGTCGCTATGATATAAACGCAAGCTGCAGCTCTAGAAATAATTGCCATGCACATCGCTGCCGTCGGAAAATATGAATCAACCAAATAGAACAAATCAAGAAGATAATCCACAGAAATTGAAAACAAAAGAACAATGACTAAAAGAGAAAAAAAGACGCTTCAGCTTTGCTACGTGAGGATACACCATGAAAGAGTAACGATAGAAACGGAAAAGAAGTAGTGGAATACTCACGGCAGCTCCAGACGCGTCAGTGCGGACGCTGAGCAGGCTGCTGCTCCTGGGTAGGGTCTCCTGCACAGCGAGCAGGTCCACTTCCTTCAGCCAGTCGTCGACGGGCGCGCCGCTCACCCGCAGGCACTCCAGCCGGGACTCGTACTTTGCCTTCGACGTCTCCGAGCGACGAATGGTGGACCGCAGCTCGTCCAGACGAACCTCCAGCTCGGGACCGTTCGGATCACTCGGGTCCACCTAATGACGACAGTTAATAATACACTTATTGTACACGATAATTTACCCATAAATCAGGTAAGACTTACGTTCATTGATTTAGTTTTGAGGATTGATCGGGGTGGAATGTGAAATCAAATAAATAAACGAAAAAGAAATGTTCTCGAGCATTAACCCCTAAAATTGTAATTGACAATATATGAACTTCGAAAACGTATTTCATAAAAGTTGACCCTGAGCACGACACAAAACGCGAATCGGCCAGAATTGATAAAAATCACAAAAATGATCACGTCACGGCCGTAATATGTAGAATATCTCACCACCAGGTCTCTACAGAACTCGAAGGCTGAGCAGAGAGCGCCCATGGCTTCTGATGCTTCGACTTTAAAGTTTAAAGGCACGCGTCTTAAGCGACAGTTGAAAATATAATGAGAGAAAAAAGGCGATCGCGAGCGCTGCCCGCTCAATGTTAAGGTAATGGGGTGATTTATTATTCAGGGTGGTTTACGGCTCCGTATTGACTGTTTAGCTCTATACTGTTTCGAAACGACTATTGCATGGCAATTATGCAACTACAATGGTCAAACTTCAAAGGGAAAGGGCTTTTAGTGAAGTGCGCCTCTTTTTCCGTAGTTTTTGTTTGGCCGCGAGATTTGTAGTCGCATTCCATATTCGGAGTCCCAAATCGTTCCATGCCGTATGTACCAAATTGTAAAATATTATTATTAGTGTTTAAAGTTTTAGTACATTATAATTATTAGTATTTTTTTATTTTTGGGTTTTTATTAATTTTTCACTTTAAAAATGGACGTGTAAAATTTTTGATTAATATATCAGGGCAAAGTTTGAGATCCATGAAAATATAATGTAGGCTATCGTCGATTCCGTTTGCAAGAGAATATAAAATGAGGTATATTCAATTAATTGTAGTGTTTCTTTAGACGCTCTGTGTGTGTGGGTAGTGGCAGCTGAATCAAAGTGCCGTTTACAACGTGCAATTTGTGTGCCATAATGTAGGGTTGATAATTATGAATACAGGGTTGAGGCATCGGGAAAATTGCAATGTAGGAAATGTTTATTGTTTTGATTTTACCAAAGAGTAAGGACGTCTACTTTTAATAGTTCAAGTTGGAACTTATCCGTGTTTGGGAGAGGTGATGGACCTTTTTATCTGGCTATACTTTAGGGTTAACGAGTGTAGCTTAGGTGATACAGCAGATACAGGCGTGATCATATTACCGATATTTTAGTACAGGAAAGTAGGGTCAGTGTTTCCATTGCTATTTTAATCGTCAATGTCAGTCCTATGGATTTTTATAGTTTTTCTGTTATTTCGGAGTGGAACCAAAACATCACGATAATCGGTTGAACCGTTAATGACGTTGATATGGATATAGAAGATATGTTATGTAATTATGTGCATAAAAAAACGCCTTAAATGGCTTTGTTTTGGTATCTTTGTTAATAGGCGCTGATTTCATGGTGTAAATGTTTAGTGAAAGTGACCAAAAACAATGCACTATCGAAGATCTCACGAGTGACAACCCTCATATTTCAGGCTAAAACACTAGTGTACTACAATAAATAAATTAAGTATCGATGGCGTCTTGACATTCATCAAAGACGGACTAACTACATATGATCAAAGCACGTCATTACAGAGTCATTTGCTTTGACAAAAGAACTCATTCCTATCACTATTGTTGTGCCCTGCTAAATGTATGGAACGATTGTCAACGTCTGTATTTTATGGAGAAAAAATCCTTTTCACTCTTTAAATCAGTAATATATTCAATGTTATTTTAATTGTTCCAGAAATCCAGACTGAATATTCGCTGTGACGTCAGATTTTTCTGAGCAAAGCTCCACTCGGTAAGATATTATAGAATAGTTTTAAAGTACCATTGTTTGGTTAATAAAACGATCTTTTCTTTCTTCAGATATTTGGACCACTCAAAAGAACCAATTAGGAGCACTAAAAAGATTTCTGTCAAGTTTGCTGAGGCCGGTCGAAGCTAAAAGAAAATTAAGAAATGTCTTTCTTCATCCTACTTCTACTAATTTACATGTTCTACAAAATTAAATGCAGACGCAATGAACAGCGCCGACAAAATTGAGCGATTAAGGATGAGAGTGTATGTATGTGTGTGTATCTGCGCACGCGAGTGTCAGCGGGTGTTTCAGAGCTTTATAACAGGTACAGGCACTTGTTCTAGTAAAATAGACTATTAGTATAACACAAATGCTTCTATTGTTTCATACTGTTTTTTCTCCTTTATTAACCAAAATTGTTTGAACACTTCATGTATATTTTCTTTTGTGTATGATGCAAAGGATATTTACCTTCTGTCCAGCATCGCGCATTGCTTGGTACAGCGCCATCTTGCGAGTAGCATCGCGCACCAGCGAAGTTTCGCGAATGACGCGCGTTGCCCAGCGTCGGGCTTCTTGGCCAAGGGTTTGGGCAACAGACTCGTGCTCGATAGTCACCGCGTCTATCGGATCGTTGTCGCAGGGTTCGAACTCGTACTGGGTAAAAAAAGAAAAGAATAATACAGAGATGGAAGGAGGGTAGACGTAGTCTTTGCTTCGCCATGGAATAGTTACAAATGTAGACTAGGTTGCTTTGCAGAAGCTGAAACTACTATAAACCAAATTATGTATCTGTACATCTTTCGTCTACTGGTGTCTATTCAGGTCTATTCTTCTATAGAACAGGTGAGAATGAGCCCTGATAGACGCCAATTCGAGAGATAGCAAATTTCTGTTTAAGTTGCAGTATTATTTACTATTAATGCTTGAATGTAAACTTAATTGATGTTAATAAATGCTAGTGCTTGCTGCTGGATGTTTTAATTATTTTCCTAAGCGCGTATGTGTTAAAGCATAGAGCGACTGATAAGAGTAGATTTAATAAACCTTTTGTTAAACAATTTAGGCGAAACTATCTTGTCGATAAGGGCCAACTAGTTAATACTGGTCGGGTCTTATCGACAAGACATACCTCACTTTATCTATTTGTCTAGAGACGAACAAAAAAAAGGATTAAACGTCAATGTACCAACCTGAATATGTTGCTTCAGCACCGGGTAGTAGAGATACAGGCACTGCAGGTTGTACTCGCGCGTCAGCTGCTGCGCCTGGTCGCGGATCTTGCCGAACGAATGCTGCGTGGCAGAGCAGGTCAGCAGCTCGGTGCGGCCCATCAGCGTCAGGAACTCCGACACCTTCTCGTACACCGCCGCCTCCATGCCCATCATGCAGTTCTGGAGCTCCACCAGGAAATAGCGGGTCTGGAAAGGGAAAATAGAGTTAGGATTGCGAGAATTCTAAAAAAGTAATAATTTTAAGGTTGGTCTTTTGTCAAGGAAGGAGGATGTCCATGAGAAAGTTTCTATCTTTTTTCTCGTAATCGCTCTTCACATTAAACCTTAGACTATCATCGATGGTCAGTCTGCTTTCACTAAGATATCAGCTGCCAAAACCGTTTTAGATTGGCAATATACGTAGGAAGTCTAGTCTAATTTCAACCGTTCAGATTTTTGAATGGCATTCATCAATTAGGGCCGTACCTGGTGGGCGTTAGCCGCAGCGATGCTGAGCAGGTAATCGTTCCTGGCTCCGGTAGACTTCTCCTCGAGCTGGTCGCGCCGGGAAGACACCTTGGCGCTGTTCTTCTGCAGCGACGTGATCGACTGGAAGAAGGAGCCCTTCTTCTTCTTCAACCTGTGATGAAGAACATCAATTGTGAGAAATATTTATGCCAAGTAAAATATTTGCTGCGATTCAAAAATTTTGTGGCTCATGATTGTATTTCCGAAGGGTCAAGTCGACAAAGGTTTGCTTAACGTAGTGGTTTTGACAAGAGAAACTTGCACTGTTGTAAGGTATTTTCTACGCTACATCCTGATGACATTATTGCATTTTCTGAAGAACGTATTTCAAGTACTATAAACGATGTCCCTAGTTTAACTTCGTTTGGACAATTATTTTCGAATTTTGGCTACTCTCCATCTGCAGTGCCGCAACGGGAAGGTCATACATAGAAATCAATACGAGCATCCCTAACTAGCTTTGGGTGCACTTGCACTTAATTCAGGTGAGAGTATTATCCCTCACTTGAATTCATGTAGTATCTATAATATTCTTAAAATAAACGTGCAACAAAGCCTGGCATTGATGTGGTTAGGTTTTTTGGCTCATAAAATGATAAATAGTAATAACTTCAGATTTAAAGGTCTGCATTAGATTGCCGTAACTTCTTGTCACTGCCAATCTAAAAACGTAAATATGTGTTTGTCTCTCTTAGTAATACGAACTAAAAAGAAAAATAAAAAAGATAATGATACCGTTGCCGCCATTAAATTGCCCACCAGCGGTTAGGTATTCTTTCTGCCATAACAACGACAACTGGCTATTTACAAACGAACTCTCATGAATTCTTTAAATGTTTGCAAATACAGCGACGGCATGCTGTCTCACACGGCAAATATAAAATTGCACATAATTGGAGTTTCATGGACAAAGTAGGTTTGACATCGACTTTGTAGGCCAGTGCACTGAATTATTCCTTTCCGACAGAACGCTCTTTCATGAAACATAAACCTTTTTCAACGACAAAATTGATAAAACAAGAGTTTTAAGAGCACAATAAACCGGTAACAAACAAGCATAAATAATAAAGTATATCTGATTCCATTCGCGGGATATTGAATAAAAGCTTTTTCAAGTAGTTGCATCGGACTCTTCTGTATACCTGCCTACCTAGTATTCTTTAATGTCCCTCAATTTTATCGTGAATTATTTCTTATTTTAAGTGAAGTGAAGTCAATAGATTTGAGCGAAATAAGGCTTTCATTTTCTTTACATCTACGTTTAACGGAAACAGAAACAATAATTGAAAAGACGTATCTCCGCGTACATGAGAACATGGTGGATGGGTAAGATGTTTTAGTTCAAGTAAAGTAAGAGGAACAAAATGAAAATATGATGTGCCAAATAGAGGGGTTATAGCAACAACAGCGAAGCAAGATTTTTGTATAAAACATTCTTATATTGCGATAACTAGTTACAACCCCGCACGCAACTGATTGAGGTGCGATCTGCAACCATTCAGGTTCGCTAGGGATAAAAGAGGTCATGGTTTTAGTAAATGAAATGAAAGTGGACTGGAGTTTTTCGTGGCTCTGTGTGGACAATGGAGAGGTTTTGTAGTGGTATGATCCGCTCAGCTCCGGACGTGTCGCATCACACTATGATTGGGAGACATTGTTCGATCTCTATTTGGGTAATAACAGCTTCCGATATGTCGCCATAAAGCCGGTACTCTTTGATACAAGCTCGTTAGTTCTCGCTTTGAATCCGCCGGCACGTTCCGCATTGATACCGTCTGTGACGATGGAAGCTACCCTTTCAGTCGCATTTTATTGAAATTTAATCGCACAGTTGAAAGAGCAAACGCCTCGGATCGGAGGTCCACTGGTCCTGCAGTAATAGTGCGCTTTTATGCGACTAATACGACGCACGGCTTGTAGTGAATGAATTTTTCATATCTTTCAATAGCCTGGCCGAGAGCGACAGGATAATTCCCCCGAGCAAAGTCCGAGAAGCTTTGGAATAAATATTACAATGAAAAAATAATATTTCATGTAAATTACATGCATATTATGCTTGTGCCTATGGATGCGGACTAAAAAGAAAGCACTTTCGAGAGGATAACGGTCGCAGAAGAACGTTTGAAGGTAACAACTGATGCATCTTCTTCGTCGGAGATCCATCAAGTAACCTGTGAGATCAATTCATGCATTTATAGGGTATATCCCAAAAGCAATAGAAATAGTGTTTAATTAATTCACAACTGCCTCGTTGGTCTAGTGGTACTAAGTACGACTGCCACGCTAGAGGTCTTGGGTTCGATTCCCAAGTCGACCAAGGTGTTATTGGGTTTTTCTGTGAAATTCTCAGTAGCAGATCGGAGTTTGGATTTGTGCCCGCTTAGTGGCAATAGGCTCGCCCCCTATTACATGGGACCTAAATGTATCGGCGAACTGTGGGTGTACATTGGTACACCTCTGCCTAACCCTTCGGGGATACAAGCGTGATGATATGTTATGTATTATTAATTCACGATTTACAACATCCACATCATTATAAGCTTTGTTATGTCATCTCTGGGGTATGTCTGGCGTATCGTGGTGAGCACTGGCCAATCTCTACCACTTAATGAGCGGTGCACTGTGAAACAGCTCAGTAGTGCGATTCTGTAAGACTTCATTCTAAAATTCGAATCTGAATCCGCAGTGAGTTTCTTGATTGGCATTCTGTAACTCGATTGATAATTCGAATCTGCACTAGCGCCACACTTGCGAGCGTGTTTGCGAGTTGAACTAAATCAAATACGAGATTTTGACAGATAATGTATGAGATGACGTTTTATCTGGCATTCTGTAAGATAATTCCTAAGTCACTTCGACGCTCACTTCGCACTCAATCTCGATCCAAAAATAAGCATATATTTTACGAGTGAAAAAAAATTTTTTGCAAAAAAACGATTTCAAAAATGAATAAAAGCACTAAAAGTTAAAAATAATACTATTTTAGATTTAGATTTATTTATTTACTTTCTTCAAATCTTAACACTAGGTTACATTACATTGCCCCACAAAACTGCTTACGCAGTTTAACTGTGAATGAAGTTTATTACCTACCTACATTAATAAACCGAACCTAAACTACTATTAACCTATACTTAATACAATTTAATATTATTTTGGAGACGGTGCCTAGCTAGGTAGGTAATGAAACGACAAGTAATTCCTGAATATATTGATGGGTACCTATTGTGTTTGTAAAATTGGTGTCATGTTATGGGGAAACAGTGTCAATTGTATCGATCTGTTTATAATACAAAAGAAACTTGTTAGAATCCTAGCTCAAATAGACAATACAGAAAGCTGTAAACCATACTTTAAGGAATTTAAACTATTAACGCTACCATCAATATATATACTAGATATATGCACATTTGTTTATAAAAATATTAACACATTTAAAAAAATAGAAGATTCTCATAACATCAATACCCGTAACAAAAATAAATTATGTTTACCACAATCCCGTATTAAAATGTTAAATGAAAGTCCATATTATATGGCAATTAAATTATTTAACAAGCTACCAATAGGTATAAAAAATCAAGAATATTTATTAGCATTCCAGAGAAAACTAAAAAATTATTTAATCCAGAATTGTTACTACTCCATAAAGGAATGTTTTGAAAATAACAATTCTTATAAATATAAATAGGAACAATAAATTACTTAATAATTATTAATATAGTTACAACATATGAATATATAAACTATGTATATAAATATGTTCTTTTATATCCCTATTGTAGCTGTGTGTCAGCTAATACCTAACTATAAGTACCTAGAATATACCCTTTGTTTTTTGCTAGTTATTAAGTATGAAATTATATAGAGTCAATAAATTAGATAAAACCAAAAAAAAAAGTTAAAACTGTAAAGGATAAATATATTAATTATTAGATGCTAATTGTTTTAGAATGAGTGTTAGATTTTTATAATAGGTATTAATTATATTGCTATGCTTGTAAAAGGCAACTAAGTAATAAGTCCCACATATTTTTATAACATCTAATGTACACTTAGTATGCAATAAAACTTTTGACTTTGACTTTGACTTTGAAATGTATTATTTTCCGATTAGAATTAATATTTAGAAGAATGTTTATGTTTTATTTTTTCTGGCTTCTTCTTAGTCTGTAGGTATACTATGCAGTCATTAAGTTTTGTATATTGTTATTCCATAAACTCTACCAGAGTTTCAACCTGAGCCGACGATGGGTGAGAGGAACGTGTCTCATTTGGACTGAAACATTATTAGAACCAGATTAGAAAACAAAATAAACACTTCTATAATTAATACAACAAGGAATATATACTTACTTCATGATTATTTTCCAATTATTATCAAACCAAACTCGAACAAAACAACGCAACTCACAAGATTAATAATATAAATATTGACCACAGATTAGTAATGATATTGACTGTCAGTCATTTTTATCGTTAATTATGTAGATTATATTCACGGCACGAATTTAGAGTTTTCTCTGTATTGTTTACTTATTAGCCGTCTTAAATTCCTTAAAATAAGAAATTTTGATTTAAATATCAAAACAGCTAAAATTCTGAGCCAAAAACTAGTAAAATAAAAAAACCGATAAATCTCGAATTAAATTTTGTTGAGTGTGGCAATCACTAGTGCAGTTTTGCTCGCTTCGGAACTCACTTCACTTCGCAACCGCCTAAGTGATGTTAACAGAATGCAAAATCAAGGTCATTTGGAATGTGATGCGAAGTGTAAGTGAATAGCGAAGTGAGTTGCGAGTTGTTGAGTGAGTTTTACAGAATCGACAAGCAGGTTACGAAGAAGAATACTAGAAAATACCTCATTGAAAGCAATCATTTATAAATGCCTATCCAAATAAGTCGCTAATCTAAGCCTAAGTAACAGACAGAGCATGAGTTTGAGTATTCGGCTGAGAATTGACAAAAGTTAAAAGATGGCTTGGATAAGACGCAAGTACATGGCTGGTGGGAAAGATAGAGACAGCTATGTCTTGTTCCTTCGAGATGTGGCATATATCGGCCGCTCTGTAGTGTTAAGAGTAGAAGTTAAATTGGTTTGTTTGGAAAAGATTTGCATATTTTGCTTGAGTGTTGGCTTTGACTCATCATTTCCCGAGCCTTTTCCAACTGTGTTGGGGTCGGCTACCAGTCTTACCGGATTCAGCTGAATACCGTATTTTACATGGAGCGACTGCCTATCTGACCTCCGAAACCCATTTTACTGGGAAACACAGTCTCCTATAGTAAGACTGTGGTTGTCAGAATTGACTTAACAACTGCCAAAGATCTTTGTATGACACCCGGGACCTACTGTTTAACGTGCTTTCCGAAACATGGAGGGGTTCCGGTATGTTATAAATGGTCACTCATCCACGGACTAACCGCGGCGAGCGCGGCTTAACATGTATTATCAGTCAAATCGTACGGATTACACTTAGCCACGAGCCCCTCTGAGTGTTGGCTTTGACTGCTCCACCGTAATTCGAGGAGTTGTACTCACTTCTCCTCGATGTCCTTGGCCTTGTCGCGCACGTCGTGGGCGGTGTGCTCCTCATCGAAGTACAGCTTCTTGGTCTTGTCCACGTCCAGCACCGTCAGCTGCAGCTCCTTGTGGGCCTGCGCCAGGGAATCCGTGCACTGGAACAACAACAAAGTATTTTGAAATATTGACAAAGAAAGAGCTTATAAATTTAATGAAACATAGTTTCAAAATTGGTTGGTTTATAGAAAAGAACTAGTCATAAACTAAAGAGCTGACAGTCTTCCAACGGCAGACTTTGTTTTTAACTGAAAAACTAATAAAGAATAAAAAACAGCATATCGATTTTATATTATTATTTGAAACTGAAGACACGACTAGTCAATGTATTATATCCCTGTAGTAAAAATAAACGAGTATTTCTCCATTTAAAATAATTTTCCTTCAATAAATGATAAAACATTTCAAAATACAAGATATGACATACTTAAAACACCGAAAACACAGAATGAGCCGTTTGAAACGCCTACGCGTAAATACAGCGTGAATATCAAGTCGTTGTTTTCCCGAAGCGAAATGAGTTTGTATCGGTCATACAATCGATTAATATATGTAAAAAAAATTAGACTCAATAAATGGCGGATTAACAATTGTTATAAACAAAACTCGAAAGTGACTTGAATCAGTAGTAATACATCGCGCTATACCTACGCGGGCGGGCGCGCGGTTACCCCGAACGCCGCGCGGTCGTTGCACTTCGCGTGTAAATCAGCTGATCGCTACTCGTGATTTAATAAAACACAAAACCAATAAGTAATTCAAATTTTCGCTTCAAACTTTTACGGGCTTAGGATCGTCATAAATACTTAAAAAATCAAAATAGGTATCTTTAAAAAAAGTCGGAATTTGATAATTAAGTATTTAAGGCGTAGGTATTTAAAAATGGAATCGACTTATTTACAATGATTTTGATTACCTAGCCTACTTTTAAATGTTTATTTACAAAGTACGAGTACTTACACTTAACGGTAGCGGAGTAATTGTTCGAAATGTAAACCACTACGTTCAATGCACAAACGAGCACGTTTTAACTGATTGTCTTTCAGTTTCATTATGTCTCTGTCACGTCTCACGATATTAAAAGCGTCCACTATCGCACTTATCAAAGAGTCGCGTGTTTGGTGTTCCTCACGATACACCAAGTTCTTGAGCTCAGACTCTACCACAAATAAAAGTCCAAGGGAGTCAAGGCCGGGCTCCTCGGTGGCCAAGGGTGTGGCCCGCCACGAAAAAAAATTTATAAGGATGCAGTCCTTCTGTGTTGAGCACTTTCATCGCACATTCATCACTTGACGTCATCGACGTTCGCGCACAGAACACTAACTAAGCCGTATAGTCCAGTCAACAAAGTGATTGTAGAGTGCGTGAGCAAGGCCCTAAGCAATTTCTTCAGAAAATTGTTCAGGGTGCTTAGGCAGTTAACATACTAAAAGTCCTGACGTCTAGGGGGTGAGGCTGAGTGGGGGGAGGGGTTTAAAGTTCCCATTTTTCAGTTTTTCGCTAATATCTTTTAAACGGTGCGTCATGGAGATAAGAAGTCTTCTACGCAATGAAAGCTTATAAAATGATGTACAACTTTTATCTTATGCATTTTTTAAAATTCCTACCTATTTTCGAACTACACGTTCCGGAAGAGTGAAAATTGAAAAAAACTTCTTCGATTGAATACTACCTTTTGTATACTACTTCCTTCACGTTATTTGGGGATCTAGACACGCGGCAGCGAGTCAACCCAAGTTCAAGTAAAAAAACTGGCTAACCAGCACCAAGTGTATCATTACACGAACCACTTGGTGCCACTTTTGACCCTTCTATAACTCAAAACCTCTTTAACGTAAACACTTAAAACTAAGTGTGTTTAATGATATCCATAAGGACATCTAGAAGCCCAAATTTCATGAAACTAGCTCAAACGGTTATTAAGATATGAAAGTCAAAAAGTCATAAACTATTCCAATATATTTATTATTATTTTTGCTAAATACAGTAATACATGCATTGGAATAGTTTCAAATATCTGCTTGTAACGGTTCCAACGCTACAATTTTGTTTTTTTTTTTTTGTATGGGGACCCGCATATTTTTTAACTTTTTTTTGTTTTTAGTTTTTTTCCTACGTTTATACACAATTACCAAGCTGGATACCAAATTTCATTCTTCTAGGTCACCTGGAAGTAGGTTAGTTTTAGGTACTATATTATTATGTCAGTCAGTCAGTGCTAAAATTTACGACTTTTTGACTTCATATCTTGACAACCGTTTGAGCTAGCTTCATGAAATTTGGGCTTCTAGATGTCCTTATGGATATCATTAAACACACTTAGTTTTAAGTGTTTACGTTAAAGAGGTTTTGAGTTATAGAAGGGTCAAAAGTGGCACCAAGTGGTTCGTGTAATGATACACTTGGTGCTGGTTAGCCAGTTTTTTTACTTGAACTTGGGTTGACTCGTTGCCGCGTGTCTAGATCCCCAAATAACGTGAAGGAAGTAGTATACAAAAGGTGGTATTCAATCAAAGAAGTTTTTTTCAATTTTCACTCTTCCGGAACGTGTACTTCGAAAATAGGTAGGAATTTGAAAAAGTGCATAAGATAAAAGTTGTACATCATTTTATAAGCTTTCATTGCGTAGAAGACTTCTTATCTCCATGACGCACCGTTTAAAAGATATTAGTGAAAAACTGAAAAATGGGAACTTTAAACCCCTCCCCCCACTCCGCCTCACCCCCTAGACGTCAGGACTTTTAGTATGTTAACTGCCTAAGCACCCTGAACAATTTTCTGAAGAAATTGCTTAGGGCCTTGCTCACGCACTCTACAACGCCTTATGGGTGATTTATTGACTGAACTAGTAGGCACAGAGCGCAACATTTGGCGGCATTCTATTGTGTTTCGGCGCTTGCCGCGTGCATGCAAGCTAATTTATACCGTAACACCATGACCGAGAGCTTATTTTGCTCTGAACATTTATTATTGATTCTTTCTTTGTAAGTTTGCCGACAACACGTGGCGGCGGCGTGTGCGTTTCGTGTTACCTACAGGTGCCTACGTTATCTCTAGTGAGTGAACTACTATTGATTATCGCTCTTTCGAGTTTATGAATACTTTTTTAATGATTTGAAAAAAAAACATTATGTTTTTTAAGTTAAACTTTGTATTTCGATAGTACTACTGATGGGTAATCGTCCTGCCGCGGGAAAACAACGATTCAATTTTCACGGTGTATAATATAAAATATGTACAGTCACGAGCAAAAATATGTATATAGAATACACATAGAAAATTGTAAAACACACTTAAAAATAAAAATAGACATATTATAAGGAACTGTTTTCAATAATTTCTTTATAACATGTTTTACAATATCAATTTAGAATTGTAGAGAAAATTAGTTATTTGTAGAGTGTATATTTTTGTTCGTGACAGTACAAATAAGCCCTTAGAGCAAGTACTTCAAACTTCAAAGGACTTTTATCACATTATTTAATTAATTTGTGGGATTTTGTTATTGTGCGTAGGTGTAATACTTTATTTACAAAACAATATTTCAAATTTTTTGAAACTTGAGGACCACTAAGAACGTAATGCTTTATTTAATGATAATGATAACACTTGCTTTATGCTGTGAGACTTTTAGAAATCGTAGCGGATACTCAAATTATTTAGAAAACATAATTTATCAACGAGGTTGCATTTGAAACTATAGAGTGAGCCTATCAGAGTTTAAACCGTAAGCACTTGTGTGAACAAGTGTTGTCGTGAATTATGTATGAAGATGGAGCTTGCCGTTTTAAAAAATCTATCTAAAACACTAATATTATCCTAACAATGTCAAAACCATCGATATTTTCTTATATAAGTTTCTCGTTGCGCGAAAATTAACTTAAATGAAAAACGAAATGTACCAGGATCAGACTAAAAACTGCTCTCGCTTGGCACAAGGGGAACCTAGCGATAGTAGCAGTCTATGCGTATCATACGTCGATGTAATTTATACATAACAATAAGCTGTAAAAATATAATTGGGGCTAAAATAAAGTATTTTTTTAAGGAATTAAAATAACAATAAATGTCACGAAACAACACTTTTTTAATGGCCAGATTGTTTTTTATTCAATTTTGATATTAATCTCGTACTTATTTCTATGAATTCGCATTGTTTTATTATTAATCTTCTATGGGTACACCTACAAATTATGTCAAAATATACGTGTATCATTTTTATAAACTAGAACTAAATAAAAAAAAATAAAAATGTATTTGAAAATTAAAAAAAACAAAATAACGGTCGCCTAACGTTGAAGTCATTGTAAATGCGTCCTTATAACGTAGTCATAGGATCCCTAACGACTCTGGCATATCGACTAAACGCCAATCCAATGATTAACATCCAGCCAGCCTACTTTAAAATGGACGTGCAGTTACAAACGAGTGTTACGTGACCACAATCAATTAATAGTAAATTAAAGGCATTCCTAAAAATAGTGAGCTGGCCTTGTGCATAAGCGAGGCACGTGTAATGTATGCAGGTGAAGAGAGGAAAGGGAAACGGAAAGGGATGGAGTAGGAGTGAGCGTATCTTTTGTAGTTTGCTCTCGGGAAATAATGATAATATGACGCACGTACGATGAATATACAAGCAAAACTTAAAAAAGCTCAGTACATTTAGATATGAGTATTTTATAAAAGATTATGGTACAATATTAGCGAATGGCAGGTCTCTGTAGGGGTAGTATTTCGAAAATTTATATCTCGTAGGAATTTAAACTCAGAACAGACATTGTAAATTGTGTAATAGATGGTCTAGAATGCAAGCAACTTTGAAAGAGTTTGTAGCGAAAAAATTAAGAGAGATTCAGATGTTCTAATCGGTTTTGCTTGCTGAAGATCATTTGACTTTATTTGTAATATAATTTAATCTAATGTGTCTAATTGTCACATAGATTTAAGAGGAAAATCAATAAGAAAATATTAAGTAGAAAGCTTTTAAAGGTAAATATCTTTATTCATTATTCAGGGATTTTTTGGTTTATAATATATGATAACAGCTTGTGTAGTAAATAAAATTTGGAACTCAGGCACATTCAAATAGGAATCATTTAAACTTCTTTCTATTTAAACTTCGTCGCAAAAGAGGCTTGTAGTAACTTCTTGAGAGTTCTTAGCTGAATTATTTTTTACATACTAAAGAAGATTGTCTTCGAACGACAAACGACGATTACTTTACTACTTACGAAAACGAAACGAGTATTATAGTAGGTATTTTAAGATAAACTATTAGAAACGAGTATTATATAACATTCCTTTCTTTTCCACAACAGTGTCAAACCCGCCTTACGTCTCAAGACCTGCGTCATACAAAATTACATTTTAATCATATTTGTTCAGTTACACAAGTGCCGTTTTCGTGCATCCATCAGACGCCATTAGTATCAAGAGAAACTTCGATAGAGTAACACGTTAAGACAAGAACAATGAAATACCATATTGGAATTAATATTATCATGAATAAATACCGGATTAAAAAAGCTTATAAAATATATCTGAAGGTGATGAGAGTGCTTGTCAAGAAGATTGCTGGGAAGTGCAGCTGCAAGGTCCTCGACTATGGAGGACAGAAGTAGGGTTGACCACCTACTTAGTTTTTGCACTTAGAGCAACGCACTCTTGTAGATTGACTCGATGTCGCTAGCTCAAAAGGGAATTCATCTTAATACTGGATAAGAAAGAATAAAGAAAGCGGATAAGCGAAGGTCCAGTAGATCATGGAAATAAAAAAAATATCGCCGTAAAATGCATTTGGTTGAAAATTTCAAGATGGCTACCATCAATGGATATGGATTCTTCAGTTTACTGGATATTTGAACCAAGAAAACTAACTTGACGACATGTCTATTTGTGAGTAAGTTATAAGGAGCTAGCAAAGCATGTAGTATGGAAATTAGTATCACCAAATATACAACGAATTAAAAATTTGCTTGGCGTTTTATTTTAATCCAATTAACGATAAAACCTGTTAAAGGGTTATTCCTGGATGTGATGATTTAAATGCTAGCTGTTTTAATGAATCTTTTGCGTTATTCCTTGGCAATCATATTACATAGGAGTTAAGACTAACGAGCATTTTTAATAAGCTAGGAGATATTACTAACGCGAATATCTGCGAATGAATAACGGAATCCATGGGATACTAAGTCCAAAATAATCCCATGCGTTAGCTTGCTTTTGGTATCCATGGTTTTACATAAAACTGTTGTGTCTTATATTATGTAACATTTTGTCTGTGCATGGAAAGTAGTACATTTCCGGCTACTATGACCAAAGACTAAGCAATTAGGGATACCACGAAAGGGCACACTATATTTTAAAATTCTGTTCCGAGGATTTTACATTATTCACAAGTTCCCTGTTCGGCCAGTAGACACAATAATTGGTAAACAGACATGCTCTTGTGTGACTCACGGAAGGGAAATGTTACGATAGTCTTTTTTTTAACTATAGGCGGTCGCTTGCATTTGCCTTCCTATGGCTATTAAATTATTCACAGAAAATGCGCCTGGAAGACTCGTGCATTTGAAAAAATAATGTTTCTAAGTAGGATTGTTGTGCTTTCAATATCAAATGCGAAGACAATGTTTTAATGAGGCAAATAGCGGAGTTGGTTTAAAAGATTTTTTCAAGATGAAGGAACGAAACAACTTTCAGACGATAACAGGGTCGTTATTGGTTGTTAAGTATAGTATAAACACGTAGTAAAGTAATTATAAATATCATTATTATTGCTAGCCACACTGTAACAAATTTTGAGAGTTACCGTTCGAAAAAAACATGACTGTCATGTCCATAGCACTTTAATCACAGACTTAAAAAGATTATTTAGATATTCAGATAAATTCGCCATCTTTTGTTTTGAATCTCATAATTCGGTTCCAGACGTTCGAAACACAAAAAATTAGGTTATCTACGTCGTATCGTAAAATGTAGTGGTGGCCTAGCGGTTCATTGAACGGATTTGTATGCATAAAGTTGCAGGTTTGAACCCAAGCAAGTACCTACCTATGTAGCTTTTTCAGAGTAATATGTACTTTTTTAATCATTCCATGACACTTCTGACAAACGGTGAAGGAAAACATCGTGAGGAAACCTGGATTCCAAAATTTAGGATCTGAAATCGCCGATCCGCAGCAAGCATGGTGATTAATGCTCACGCCTTCTCTATATGGGAAGAGGCCTGTGCCGCTGTGGGACGTTTATAGGCTGGATAATCTATATAAATGAATCGCTAAATGTGTTGGTAAGCGCATAACTCAATAACGCCTGGACCGATTTCGCTAATTCTTTTTTGTTGTGTTATTTATTATCAGGAGATGGATATTATGAAAGAAAAAAAATTGGAATATTGCGCGGATTTTTTTTTTAAGTAATCCTGTCCTTTATTACGTTAGTTATTTGTTGGCTTCATCTGCGCCCTGAATAACATAAAGGTACCGGGAACGGGACCTAGGTATTCATGCGGGTGAAACCGCAAGCACAGCTAGTTGTAAATATATGTACGAACCTTCTTGGCGACGTTCAGTTTGTGCTGCCTGAGGAACTTGGCCTCGTCGGCGATCTGTTGCTGGAAGACTTCGACAGCGGCGAGGCGCGCGCGCGCCAGCTTCTCGTTCTCCTCGAGCACCGTGCGCCACACGTTCCACATGTTCCTGGGGACAACACTAGCTGGATCATTTCGTTCTACATTTAAATTTATGAGTTCTTTACCAGTTAGTACTGGCAGCTATTCAAATGTTGACTTCTAATGTTAAATGTACAGGTAGGAAAACGGTGTATAGGTTAAAAACTCAATTATTTTTCTATATGTAAAAAGGTTCATTGATTTGTAAAAGTTAGTTCTTAAGTCAAAAGTACTGTAGGAAAGAACGCTGTATACGTCATGATTATTTTTAATGTAAAAAGGGTCATTGAATTTCAAAAGTTACTTTTTTAAGAACGTTGTTGTTCACAAAAACAAATTGCATAGGTACATTACATTATATGACACTTATATTTAAGTAGTCGCTTGACATTTTATCATAACTACTAGTATCAGCAGTTTTGTAATCGCAGTTGTAAAGCTAAGCTAGATGCATTTATTCTCCTTGTAATAATATGAAAATGCAGTGAGCTTTAAAAATTCGCGTTAGCAAAATATGTATACAAGTAAGCTTATAGTACAATATTATTTATTACATTCGCTAAACAACACAATGAGATTTGCTATAAAAACAATCGCTCTATGAAACATCATTGCTTATTCATAATTACGACGCTACTTTCCGATTTTCATATAGACATACCGTCATACAGAAATTCACAATAGATAAAAAATACAAACATCCGAATTGAGTACCTCCTCCTTTTAAAAAAGGGGGAATAAAGTAAAACATGATAATATAATTGTGTAATAAAGCTTTTATGAGTTGTTCGTGTTGATGTTTTTGTCACTTTTTTAAACCTGTCTAATTACGCGTCGCTAAGGGAAGAATTTTTAATTAATAAACACGTTTTTAATAAACGTTAGGTAATTGTGAAAAGGCTTTTATTACAGGACGTCCTTTTATCGGACATTAGCTAGACGTCCTTTATCAGTATATGATATGAAATTTTTATAAAGCATAGATAATTTTTTATTAATTTACAGCGAGCAAAAACTTGAAAATATGGATGTGAAAAATTCATTTTTATTTAAGTGCGCATTTACACGTTACGAGTTAATATAAAACTCTCAGTAAAGCAAAAAGTGCAATATTATTAAGTTTTTTTTGCTGGTCTACACTGGATTTATCGCAATTATTTAGTGTAAAAGCTTTTCGGAAAAGCTCTATAAAGTCAAATCGAGTTTGATGCAAAAGGCTAGCATTACTAATAGCCCGTACATCCTATTTAATTAGCAGACAGCATTATACCGGGGTATCGAAATCGTATTTACTTAATAGGAATCTTTGTGTGTCTGGCAAAACAGTAGGCAACAATATATTGCAGGATCTAGGTACACAAATAGTTACAAACTAGGAAGCTTGCACATTTTTTCTTCTATTATACCATTGTTAAGTTAGTTCTTATATTATTTGAAATCGTATTTTTAGTTGAAGAAGAGTCAGTTAACAGTTACATTCCGATAAAAACATGAGAATCATGTACATAGCACTTTAATCACAGCCATAAAAATGATATTCAAATAAATTCGTCGTCTTTTGTTTTGAATCTCATAATTCGATGCCAGACGTTCGAAACACAAAAAAATAAAAGACGTATTTTATGACGCCAAAATAAAAAGGTCGCATATGTACGAACCTTCTTGGCGACCTTTGTGGCAATGAATACGCTGGTAAGTAAAATAATTTAATATAGTGCTACTATAAAGGCTGTATATCTCATTTTAATAACTATTTCACTGACATAGCAGCTAGCTATTCCTTCAGTAAGCACCGTGTTTTGTTTCACACAGCTTTATACGTCACAACCCAGTACTACGATCGCTAGGAACGGAGATAGTATGAGCTAAACTGTGGCTAATAAACCGCTTAACCACAAACCGCTGTCGGAGGAAGTGATGCGCCCAGTGTCTGAGGTTTGATATAAACGCTTTAGAGGCATTCGCGTACTTATCAAGAGTTATGACATAACATAACATACATATCATCATGCCTGTATCCCCGAAGGGTTAGGCAGAGGTGTACCAATGTACACACACAGTTCGCCGATATGTTTTTTAGTCCCTTGTAATAGAGGGCGAGACTATTGCAACTAACCGGGCACAAATCCAAACTCCGACCTACTACTGAGAATTTCATAGAAAAACCCAATAACACCTTGGTCGACTTGGGAATCGAACCCAAGACCTCTAGAGTAGCAGTCGCCCTTGGGGCCACTAGGCCAACGAGGCAGAGCAGGCAGAAAGAGTTTTGAGGATGAAATAATCGGTGAAAAATATGTGCCAATGTAGAGAACATAGGCTTTGGTTGATGGCAACTGCATTACAGATAAAAGGATTTTGTTCCTCGCTGTGAACGGGAAAATGCATGTTTTTAAATTCGATAAATTTTCAAAGCTATTACTAAACGCTGACTGGTAATGCTTTGATTCAATAAAATCCGCAAAAAGGGCTGTTGCACTTACACTAAATCATGGTGTAACTATGTTATTCATTTTAGGTACTTTGTTGAAAATACAATCATTTTCAAATACGACTGATAGCCTTCAAGATAAATAGGTTTCCAGGATACCTCTACAATTTTCGTGTACTCCTGCCTATACCTCCAATTGGCGTGATGAAATAAACAACTGTAAATAATAATAATACTTTTCGGCTCGCCATGAGTTTACGTTTAGGTATACCCTGTGTCGCATGTCATCGTTGTCAATGCGGTGAGACAGTCGACAACCTCGGTCACCATGGCCTGTCCTTCAGCAGGAGCGCAGGGCGTATATCTCGCCACTCAAATTTGAATGACATAATTCGTCGTGCTCTTGTCACCGCCGGTGTACCAGCTGTTTTGGAACCCAATGGTTTGGTGCGCGGCGATGGCAAGAGACCTGACGGTATGTCATTGCTGCCTTGGAAATTGGGTCGGCCTTTGGTGTGGGACGCAACGTGCGTCGACACCCTTGCGCCGTCCCACGTTCTAAGTTCAGCAGCCTCTCCTGGCGCTGCTGCTGGAGCTGCGGAGACCCTTAAGCGGCGGAAGTATAATAACATTGTGGGTGATTATATTTTCGAGCCGTTTGGGGTTGAAACGCTCGGGTCATGGGGTCCGAGCGCACGAAATCTTTTCAAAGAACTTTCCATACGTTTGGTAGAATCTACTCGTGATCAGAGGGCTGGTTTGTTCCTTGCACAGAGAATCGGCATAGCCATTCAACGTGGCAATGCCAGCCTTCTGGGCACGTTCCCCGCCATTGACAAGGATGACGATGAGTTCTTTGACGCTTGTTATTTTTTATTTATGTAAGTTTTAATTTTAGTATAGTTAGAGTTTGTTTTTATAATAACTGTAAATTATTTGTACATAAATATAAATATGTAATGATAAAGACCATACTAACATTACAGTTGAATGAACTGTTTGTGAATTCTGTTAATATTTATTTCGTGTTCATTTATAAAACTGTATTTTATTGTTGAGTGTTAGAGAATGCCTTCTGGCATTTAGACCGCCTAGGTACCAGTGCACGGGGAATTAAATAAATAAATAGTTCTGTGTATGGAACTTGGAGTCAGTGTAATCTAATCTCAGCGCTAATAACTAGCTGGCTGAATAGTTTTCCTTTAATTAAGTATGGCTAAGGTAACACTCGATCACGACACATTAAAACAAAAAAAAAAACACTGATTCACAAGTTATATCAGTAACAACTTTATTTTTCATCTAGTTTAAAAATAAAATTATTTTCTCAAACCAATCTCGAGGAAACCGCGCATAAAATAAAATAAGATTTCATGTTTTTTTTTATAATAAAATCTTTTAATTCCACTGAACGTCGAACGGGAAATGGATTGCAAGAACTGAAGGAACGAAGAAAAATATAGTTATCGTAAACCGGGAACCGTCAAAGCTCCGGAAGGAACCCTATTTAGAACCTATTTGTAGAAAATAAAACTCACTTCTTTGCGTTTTAAAATTACAGGAACCTTTGAGTTTTTCTAATCAAGTGCGAGCTGAGTTGCATTGCAAGTAAAAAGAACGAATGATTTCTACAAAAATGTTCATTTTTTTATTTATGTTATGTTTAAATTTATTCATTCGGCTCTTATGTATGATATTCATATTTACGAGAAGCACCTGTGCATGCACACCTGGGATTTATGTGAATATGCTCGGAATATGAATAGTACAATGCAATCTAGGCTCCTCAAAGGCGGAGTGTTATTGGGTTGCCGGTACAAAGATTCTGAAAAGGTCAGAGCTTGGGTGGACAGACAACTAGTCTTGCGTTACTTGGAATATAGATTGTGAAGGCTCTACCCACACACTTGTGGAATGAAGCTCTAACGTAGTTCAAATTACAAAGAAAAATACAAAATCGCAGGAATTGAAGCTAGAATCCTAATATTTAACTTGATTTTAAAAAATAAATCATTGATGAAAAAAATTAATAGATACAAAAACTATCACTTTTAAATCTCATGTAAATAACACCTAATTTAGCAGCTAGCACATAAATTAGTAACTATTTCGGTAATAAGTACAATCACAAAGCCTTCGTTAAGTTGCACCAGAACACATCACATTGAGATATAAAGCAGATCAATGGATACCTAGTAATAACAATAATAATTCTAGCCAATAAAAGTCCCACTGCGGGCCGCAGGCCTCTTCCCGTATAGAGAAGGCACGAGCATTGATCGCCACGCTTGCTCAATTGCGGGTTGGCGATTTCAGATCATAATTTTAGAATCTATGTTTCTTCACGATGTTTTTTTCACCGTTAGCCATAGGAAAGCTATTACTGAATCTAAAAGAGGTTTGTATGAGGATCATTACAAATGCAAAATAAATGAAATAAAACTCTTTGCTACGAGTCTGGGAGCATTAATGTCTGCGATGGATTGGGGTGGCATGATGGCATGACGAAATTCAATTAGAACGACCAAAAATATGATTGGGAAACCGTCAAATTATTGAGTCATGATTTTTTATGAGGACTTTAAAATGAGGTCTTTAATATCCCGCATAAAATGATACATTATTTACTCGATTTAGTTCAGATATAAAAATAGATAAGTGAAACATGATGCACGTATACCTGCATGTCGTTTTTGTTAATGTATTATATTTGTATAATAATATCACCGACACGCTAAGAAGAAGTATGGCAATGAATTAACCTATTAACATCTTCGTCTTGAAGTCCTTCGATATACATATTTGGTAGTGTTTGTGTGATCCACGGGTATGTGGTGTGGGTCTAGACGTTGGGATTACTTGTATTCATGAAAGCTTGAAACGGAGGTCATTTCTTGTTCGTTGATCTTTAATTAGCAACCATTTATTTATATTTTTTAAACGAGTTTTATTTATTCCAGCTTTGTTTATTACTATACTTTTTTTTAAATAGTGTGTTAACACATTAAATCGCTAGTTCACTGCACGTTATTCATATCTAAAAGAATATTATTCGTTATTCACAAAAGTTTGGCTCCTCTTTAGTCACTTATTAGAAGTATGCATTGGCATTTTTGTGTGTTAAGTATTTATGTTTTTAACCATAGACCAGTGCCTAAAAGCACGAAACTTAACACAAAATTCAACATGCATAACAGTTACGTTGTTCGCAAATGTTCTAGAAAACTATTGAGTCTTCAATTTACGAATGCCGCGGAAAGTTGGTTCTCTTGTTTTCTGTCATGTTAAGGTTGTCTGGCTGTGTTGGCCCCAGTTGCGCAACACTCTTGGCTTTCAGCAAGGATTGTCATCTAGTTCTGTGCATTCCACTCGCAGTAGCCAAATGTTAGTTCGAAGATGAGTAAAACGCGAAAAGCGATCTTAATTATGTTGTGTATTGTGCAGGACAACCTAGATTAAATTAATAATATCGTATATTATTATGTTGTTGGGATATCTTCCATTCAGTAACGTTTTGAATTAATATTGGAATAACAATTGCACGATACATTATTAATTGCATACAATTTAACGTACCTTTTGGATTGTAAATTCACGGTGTAACGTAGGTATTGCATTGCTAAAAGCGTAAACTTCAGGACATATCCTACTAATATTATAAATGTGAAAGTTTGTGAAAATGGATGTGTGGATGTTTGTTACTCTTTCACGCAAAAACTACTTAATGGATTTTAATGAAACTTTACAATAATGTAGTTTATACATCGGAATAACACATAGGCTATAATTTATAAAGATAGTATATGAAGTGTCATTCAAGCGGGTGAAACCGCGGGGCACAGCTAGTTATTGTATAAATAAATGTTTCTTTTTTGACAGTAGCAATTTGACAATTAGGTAGATTAATAAAGGTACGATTAATTACTTCTCAACTTATATGATTACAGTTTAGGCAAGTTTGTGTCTTAGTTATTGTAATAATCTGTATTCTAGATGAAAATGTCTTACTATTAATACTATTTTAATTAAGCTTTACCATAGATATTTCAATATAATATGTGTAGCCCAAATTTTATTGGTACCTGAGGTTAGACAGAAGTCTAAACTAATATATTTTATAAATTCTATTATTATATTGGGATTATTGGAATTATTGTGAAAATGATCACAGCCTGTATGTAATGCATTTTTTGATTTATTACTCAGTAGTGCCTTGGCGCTTTCTTAGTTTTACACGAGTCTTTCTGTCTGACGAACACTTTGTAGACTATCTAATTAAAAGCATAGTGGTTCCCTTGCATCTATAATTAAATTTCCTTTTCATAGGACGACGTATAATGTCTATGGGGCTCTCTTTATGGGACTAATGTAATATCCCTCACAAACGGCTAGTTAATATACATTACACTTTCCTTTACGGCGAAGGCCTTAATAATTTGGAAAAGCAACAGATTTTTTTAATAATAAGAACGTATTGTTTAAATATTGCGAGCGTTCACGATGAGTATGGGTCACCCACCAAAGATCTGTTACATGGAATCAACTTAGATATTTGAAATTAATCTGCCAACAAAAAAGACAACATACTATTAATCATGCACCACATATCTACCTACAAAAGCATAATATGAACCACGAGAAATGCATGTAAGAAAAAAAGTAGTACATGTTATGTTATACGTGTACCTAAAATAAATAATATTTTTTTAGCAAATACAATACGGTCACCTTTTTTGCGCTTTGTAATCTTTGTAGATTGATCGTAACCATTCCACTGTAAATTTTGTCTGCAGTCAGCTTTATACCTAATAGTTTTATTTATAAGAAAGAGTTTGAATGTAATTACACAGAGATATGGAGATTACACACAGTCAACGCATGTCAGATCTACTTTTGGACGGCAAACCGACCCTTTACTTACAAAACTTTGTCGTCAGTATTTTGTTTACAATGTAACCCGCGGGACGCGGCTACCCGTCTAATTGACCGGACATAACGGATGCTGTAAGGGCGCTTCAAGGACGAACGGATCTCAAATCTGTTTCCGTGTCTCGTCCTTAAAAATATCGAAAGATATGTAAAGAAATTGTTACTTATAAACGGTATAAAGTTTATGTTGTATTATTCGATTCCTGATAATTTTATGTTACTCAAATGTTTTGTTTTCACTTATTGAACGTCTGTCTATTTAAATTAATTTTAATTCAAAACCCCGCACTAATAAGTTTATGAGCAAATCACGGGGTTTTAGCCACAAACAAACTATTTGGCTACGTACATTCTAATAGCTAGATGACATTAACATAGGATAACAAATAAATAATAATACTTACAAAAAAAAGACTTCAAAACAAGTCTTATATGGTTTGCTTACGAATCCTACTGTCATAATTGGCCGGAATTAAGTACCACCTTTCAAATATAAAAAGATAATTAAAATCAGTTAACCCAGTCAAAAGTTATGAGGTAACAAACATAAAAGAAATGCAATTGAATTGTGTACATCCTTCTTTGAGAAGTCGGTTAAAAATAACAGCAACCTAATTCTGACGCAAAATATCCAATGCTTTTTATATCATCTTTAGAGATGAAGTACAGTCCACTCTAATCAGCTTAGTTAAATACAAGCCACTAATAAAGTCTTCCGATCTAGCATTATTTAAAACTGTAAGGGAATTATGGTAATTACGGGAACGATCGGGCTAGATTTAAAAGAGTCAATATCGCGCGAAGCGGACGCCGCTCATTTATCATACTTAATTACTGTATCTAGTTTTTAAACGGCCAAGACTGAAACGATAATTAAGATTAAGAAATTCTAAAATGTCTAACAGTCACTGTTTGTTCTTTTTTAATTATTATTATTCTATGACACTTCTGAAAAACGGTGAAGGAAAACATCGTGAGGAATCCTGGATTCAAAAATTGGGATCTGAAATGTCCAATCCGCAGAGAGGTATGAGGAGATATGGGCAGAGGTCTTTGCCCAGAAGTGGGACGTTTTATTATTATACTATTTTACTGTTTAAAGATACACATGATGATTGATTTTGGAACTTAAAACTGGTTGACGTTACAGTGTTCGGAAAATTATAAAGTTTAAACAAAATTTTCGGAGCCAATAAACAAGTTACGGTAAATAATATTATGTGCAGTTTAAAATGGTTATTTATTTTAACGATGTTATTCATGTTATAACGTGACTATTTACTTTATAGGTTTATTTTGGAATACAAATATTGAGCCCGTCATGCCGTGTGTACGTTAGTGTTTGACTGACGAAAATAAGATGGATAAAAGTCCTGTAAATTTATGGATACAATATAAAAACAAGAAATAAAATTGTACAAAATAAGGAATCAACAAAAGTGATTCAGATAAGATTAATACAAATAAGCAATAGATAAGTGTGGAATGTGAACACAAATCGCAGAGGCTTCGCTAGTTGTTATCAATCGCTGCAAGACGCAGAGCACACACTAGGACAGCAGAGGTACATAGGTACATAGGCACGAGTATTTGCAATGTATTGGGCAAACATTCGCTCAGCCGTATTTGAGCAAGCCTGGAAGCTAGCATATTTGTTTGCCTGTAGCCGTACTGACAAAATTAAGCCCCAAAGACATGTTTGAGAAGGTGTTATCTAAAAAATATAGGAGTTCTGACGGATTAAAGTGCAGCCGGAGACGTCATTACCTATGATGTTTGAGTACTTGGCGCGACATCCTTTGCTTGTATTTGATACCGCGCCAAAGGATAAAGTTCGAGCGCAAAATCTTTATTTGTATAAGCTTACATTAAAAATAAATGTGGTAATTCTAGACAGCTTTCAAAAAATCTTTTTGCAATTTAATGTAACCACTTAGTACTTATTATAATAATTATTCACAAGACAGGAAGGAAATAACAAATACCTTGAAGAACCGGTTAGAATTTTAAAACTTGTCAACAGACTTAAATAAAAACAGTTTCTGAAAAGCTTTTAAAGGTTTTTTCATGAGTCTGGTCGGTACTGCGTGCTCCTGCCATTAACTCGCCTTTTAAGACACAATTACGTTCAGAACTGGACACGTGTAAAATGAGAAAATAATTCTCCGACATTTTATAAAGTTAGTTAAGTAACAAACTAAAGCTTACTTTTGCAACAACTTGGACATTTTTCATTTTAGCGTTTTGATCACTTAGCTTAATGAGCGATGTTTAATGTTGTACTTTTCCACTTATTTGAGTGCCTTTCTTATTTTAGTAAACACAAATTAACTTGTCAAAGTTTTGTTTTACTCATATTTCATTTCTAAGCATTCAAATTAATTGCCTTTTGAGGACAGCAGCATCATCTAAAACAGTTTTTATCCTTGGGCCAGTATCAGGGTAATGTCTGTTTAAAGTAAGTAAAATCGGATTGGCTTTGTTTCCGCTGCAACCATAAAAGGTTTGTAAGCAATACGACAGGTGAGAGGCACTAAGCGTATTCACAGGTCACCCTATTTTAGGCGCGAATCCCGAGAGCTAGCTTTATTTAAAGCTAATCACGAATTAGCCATTCAGTCATTCATTCACTGTTTACCATTCAGAGTGACGTTCCCTTAAATAGTTCACTTAGTGGACTACACTTTTAGAAAGCAACCTACATTATTTAAGCGAGTTCTTTTGATCCACAAAAATTTAAAAATTGTAAAAGGACTGACAATCTTTAAAAATACTGGGTTTGATTTTGATTTAGTGTACCGTACTGCTGTTGTTTTCACATAGATTGAAGTTCTAAATTGCAATATATTGTGCAAGTCGTTTCACAAGTTGTAAGATTCAATTAAAGGGATACAGTTGAGAGCTGTGGATTCGAACTAGTTACTTCTGCTAGCCCCCACGCGGCGACTTTGTGGTTTGTGGTCGACTTGGCTAAGTTACTCCGAAACTGTTTAGCTTAGATGCCGATTCAATTAACGTTTGTTGAGCGATTAGAACAGTATAGCTATTCGACAGTTATGGTAGGATAATATTCTATATTATATTTATCTATAATATGTATTTATTTAGAAATATATAAGTATGGTTATCAGTTGTCTGGTTGCCATAACACAAGCTCTGCTTAGCTTGGGATCAGACAACCGTGTGTGAGATGTCCTGGAATATTATTATATTATATTATTAATATAGTTACAAAATTAAAGTAGATGTCGTTTAAGTTATTCTTGAAAGGAAGATAAATAATTACAAGTTATTCTAATATAATCCACAGTTATTTTGCACCGAGATCTTTACCTTTATCACACCCATATAATTATTTATTTGAAACAGATTTTACCCAAAGGACACCAAGGCTCAATCAACTGGACATAGGTTCACTTTCATGTATTTTTTAAGCGTTGAATTAAAAATTAAGCATTGCCTTTTACACTGGTAAAAATATAAAAAAATATAAGCACCATTGATCAAAGACATGATGCAATGCAAACCAAATAAACATGCATTTGTTTTTACTCCATTTTTTTTAATATCCCCGCCGGAACTTTTTTATTGGAATATTTATGTTTTTCGATTTCTGTTTGAGTCTGTTCGCTGTTGCATTCCCTCAAAGAGATAAGGTAAACAGACGACCATACCAAAAATAAAAACATCCAAATTTCAGTCCTATAAATGTTTGTTGCTCATTTGATTTTTCTCTGACGTGCAGTTACGAGCAAAACTACACGTAGCGAAATTGTGACATAAAATTAAAGAGATTTTTGTGTTTCAACACAGAAAAAAACTATGAATATGAATAATGAACTATTTTCAATAATTTTTTCATAACACATCTTACAATACCAACCTAGAATTGAAGAGAATACTTTTGTTTATGACTGTACTAGTCTAATATTACCTGTACAAAAGCCAACAATGGACAAAGTGTTGTTGCTTTTTAAATAAATATATTTTATAAGCACATTTTTATCGATAACAAAAGATGCAACGACTTTCTTTGTGCCTCAATTTTCTATTGTAGTTTCATAATAAGATAATGTCGTTTTAGTAAACAATGTTTTATGCTCTTTATTTATACCTCGAGTTCCTCGTTAAGTAATGACTAGCTACTCGTACTATAAATAAAAGGACTGTAGACTGTGCTTATGAAATACTGTGGACTTAAAGATAGTTCAGGCTATAGTTAGGTACAATTATCATAATGAATATGAACTACTAGGCAGGTAACTACGGTTATAATTGAGAGGCAGTGGGCGTGAAACGTAGCGTAGGCCGCATAAAGAGCGACTGTGGCATGTCCTAATGACTGGACTTGAATAACCAATGCTATGTGGAGCTCGCAGCTAACCGCATCGATATTAGCGGAAGCTCCCTATTACCCGTCACAGATTAACAAAGGCGGGTAATTTCGATAGGAAGTAGCCGACAAAGGCCTTTGCGTGGGAACCCTTTGTACATTCAGTTGCGGTTTGCATGCATTTATATTTCAGGTTTCTATCTAGCCTACCTGTCCAATGATCTCTATTTTCTGGGATAATTAGCGGCTTGTTAGGATCCAGCCTCTATCCGTCAGGCTGTCGGCCGAATATACGAGGATGGAAATACGCGAACAATTTTAGCGGCATATCAAAGGGGAGGACGGCTCTATATTAGCCGCTATTGACATTACCTTGCTTCTATGTTTTCGACTGTTTTAGCGTAATTAATTGCGTTTGTTTGCACTCCATATGTAAATAATTGTATTATTTTGGATGAGTGTCGAACCGTGAACTAAATAATTTGTTAGAGTAGATTGAACTTTAAACTAATATATATTTTAGTAGGCATTGGTCAAATAACGAATGTGCTTGTAACTACTATACATATACGTACTTATCATCACATTAAATTTACTTTGAATACGTTACAGATTCCTGTAAAGAGAGACTTTACGTTTATTACGCTTTCACGGCAAACCTGCTAAGCTTAATGAAACTCGGTTTGGTATAGGTAAGCTAGTTAAGTACATTTTATAATTATGATGCTGAATTATACTTCTAAATAGCTGTGCGCCGCGGTTTCACCCGCGTTAATACCAATATCTTATGGATCCTTAACTTTTTTGAAAATTTAATATAGCCTATGTTCACCGGAGATAGTGTAGCTTCCCAACAGTGAAATAATTTTGCAAATCGCTCATGTACATTCGAAGCCTATTCAATTCAAACAAACAATCTAATCTTTCCTGTTTATAATATTAGTATAGATAAATTGTTTTGCGTGCAAGCAGTTGTTTATCAAGTAACGTGTAGCCCTGCATCTGTGTAGCGTTGGTTCTTATTATGTTACCTTCCTGTAAACAAACCTGGGGAGCGCATTGTGCTCCTGAGGATACATTCTCGTAATCAGATATTATGTGTATACTATTTTGTTTAGAATGCAGTTTTAAGTTGCATGGATTCTCAGTTTACTAGAAATCTGTTATTTTTTATTTAGGTTCGTCTTTACTCCATACTTTTTACATATCTATCACGGCTGGTTTATTTTTGAGTATTTATGTTATTTTCCGATTCCTGTTTGAGTATGTTCGCTGTTGCATTCCCTCAAAGAGCTAACGTAAACAGACGAGCATACCAAAAATAAAAACGTCCAAATTGTAGGCCTATAAATGTTTGTTTGATTCTCAGTTTACTAGAAGTCTGTTATGTAGTATTTTTTTCATATTTTTAGTTAATATCAAGTATTCTGTTTGTTCATACCCCGTGTATATCTACGTATGTATTGTCATGAAGACTAGAAGGTTTTAAATTTCAAGTGTTCTTGATAATAAGATGTAAACCTTAGTCATTTATTAGTTATCAGAAATCTTATTTAAATATCAAACAACAGAAATATCGTGTAGCAATAGATCAAGTCTTAGTTATAGACTAATCAAAATATCAGAAACAAAAACCACAGCAGAATAAGTTAAAGTTTTACTTAATCTTTTATCTCTCTTGTTTTAAGAGAATATGGCTCAATATGATGATGTTAATATTCTCTGAGATAGAGGTTAGAGGATGCTTAGAGTTCTTACGGTGAGAGGTCGGGAACCGAGGTTTCAATGCGAGTGGGTCACGGCCGCATGACGACCTGGAATAAGGTCGCTGAAGCAAACAGACTCAGCCTTAAGACTGTACCCACATTTTACTAGCTTACGAATTTTATAAACTTTCTGTGTGTTTCTGAATGTTTGTTATTACGTATAAACTTTTATACGGCTTAGGTTTGGTGTAAAGATAGTTAATACCTGCAGTTATTTTATTGCTTGGATTTACATACCCCATATTCACTAAGTTAATGACGTCGAACCTCTCTAGTTCAGAAATTTAATTTGGAAAACCATGGTTTTTTTTTTTCTATCTCAAAATCTAGTATTTTGTGTCAAAAAGGCTACTATGTAGCACTACATACATTTTCAATATAATAGACACCCCGAAACACCGCTTCCTACCTTCACCGCTTCGCTCATTTGTCGCATTTTACAAAGTACTAGTAAAATAATAAATTACAAAGAGTCTGCGCCAAATAAACAAGTGTTTGAGATGTTTTGTCCTCGGTTACCATGCGGGTACCGGGTCCCTGCCAGTGCAATCATAAACTGTTTATACCCATATATCTCCAAACAGGTCAATGAACTATCATACCCTAGAATTTTATGATGCCACTTGGCAAACTTCCAACACATTTACCAAATTTTCAATTGGATATTTTTGGCATAAATGCAATGAAATTGAACATTATAAAGCTACAAAACTGACAATAAATCTGCTGAACCTTTAAACACTAAAGGAGACGGATACGCTTTCATACAATTTTGGGCCAGAATGTAAAAAGATGAAACTGGTGTGAATTGATAGCTACTATATTAACAAACAATCACTGAAAATATGGGCGATTTTGGCAATCTGAGAGCTGAGATAAAAGAGATTAAGTTTAAGTAGAAAACTATACTTTGCTGCCTTAGAGTATAGGTAAGAAACTAAAGAGTGATTCTATCATGGCTTGTTTAGTTCGCTTAGCAGTCAAGGTTTATGATGGTTTTGTTTTTTTTTTCTTATAATTTAGACAGGATTTTAAATATTTCTGTAGAGTGGGAAGGAGGTGATGCACAAAAATGAAAATCGAATTTTATTAGTATTTCTATTCATCTTCTATTATTACAAGAACTTCATCTAAGAATTGTGCAGGTGGTACTATATTATCTTGGTACCTAGCCCAACTAAGGTACCATATTATTGACATCACATGGGCGCAGCAGCCCACCGTCCGTTTGCCTACGATGCAGTTACAATAATATTTTAATATTGCTTCCCTACGACCGACTTATTTACGAAAATATCCAGGGTTTTGACATTGTTAGGATAATATTAGTGTTTTAGATAGAATGATTAAAACGGCGCGTTCCGTCTTTATAAAAAAAATCACGACAAAACTAGTTCATACTAGTGCTTACGATTCATACAGAGATGATAGGCTCACTCTTTAGTTTCTTGTATAATATATACTCTAAGGTAGATAATTTGACACTCGTTTAGTGTCGAATGTCGATCGATGTCAATGTTATGCATGTCCAGTCATAGTTAGCACAGATTAAAGAATACAATAATCGATTATTAAATGTGAATCTATTTATCTTAATTATGTAATACTTAATCTCTTAATACTCTAATTCTAATGGATTAAATTATTTTCAAACGACTTCAAAAAAAGGAGGTTCTCAATTCGGTTGTATTTTTTTTATTTTTTTTTATGTTTGTTACTTGATTTCTCAAAAACGCCTGGACCGATTTCAAAAAATATTTTTTTATTTGAAATGATATGCTTGTCATTTGGTCCCATCGTCATCAGGTCAGGACCTGATGATGGAAACCCTGAGAAATCGAGGGCATCTCTTGAAAATTGTAGGCGAGCATGGGTTAAAAACTTGAGATTTATGTGTATATCTGATGAGACTACAATACTATTGAGGTTTAGAGCAGATCTGATGATGGAGACGACAGAGGATCGAGGGAACTCCTCAACGGCACATTTTAACTTCCTCGTGTTTGGGCTTATTTTATTCGTGTTGACAAGATCTTTACACCGAGATGGGTAATGACTGCCATTGCAAGGTCCGTGATGCAGGTGCAGCACAGTTTAGGGAACTCCTTAATGGTTGATACATAGTGTTTGGGCTTATTTTATTCGCATTGATGCGCACATGGGTAATATTGCATATTCGATAGTGAAGACAAAAAGCAGTTTCAATTATAACATAAAAAAAAAACAATTTAAACAGTTAACAAAAAAATAGTGTATTTAGTAGTCTCTCGCAAAATAACATTGGATTTAGATTTCCTAATTTGCGATAGGCTTTTCTCTCTTTCTTCGTTTGTCTCATTCAAACAACGATTTCACATATGAGCAGCGCGTTTCGTAAGCCTACCCATGTTTACACAAATAACAAAATCGTCAAATTCACTAAAAAATCTGGAAATAATATAATTTTTAACAAAAAAAAAACGACTTCTAAACAAAAATAAAATGCACTAAAAAGAACAAAATAACTGCGTTTGAAAAATTATCTATTTTGAAGGCGGTGCCTAGTAAAACTATTAGACACACAATGATAATGAAAAATAAATCAATATTAAAAGAAAAATGAGTTTAACTAACAACCTTCTTTAGAAGGCTATCTCTAGTACTTAATATAATAAAATACATAACTAATAGCACAAAACTAACACACCTATTCGAAACTTAAAAGTCAAAATGAGAAACTCAGACATCTAAGTTAATTCAATTCGTTCAATAGTTTTACTTGGCACCGCCTTCAAAATAGATAATTTTTCAAACGCAGTTATTTTGTTCTTTTTAGTGCATTTTATTTTTGTTTAGAAGTCGTTTTTTTTTTGTTAAAAATTATATTATAATTAAATAAATCATCTAGTGAAAGCATTTTCGTAAATAGTATGAACTCTGTTGATGATGACATTTTAATGTCATCATCAACAGAGTATTTACTTAGACTATTTACTTCGTTACCCAAACTTAATTATTGGATATTTCATTTTCCAGATTGTAAATTGAGTTGATTTTTCACACTTTGAAATAGAAAAATATAGCCTTTTTTTTAAGCCATGTCTTAACTTATTACAATTTGGCCCAGAAATCCCCGTCTCCTTTGAACTGTGCAATATGTTAATTATGTAATCAAAGTACCAAATTGCGTCACAAAATTCACATTTGTAAAAATTATATTGGTTACGAAAGTTTCGTAGCGCGCTACGGAAATGCTACGAATTACTTACGTAGCGCGGAGCGCCATCTGACAAGCAAAGGCAACATTAAATTAGTGCTAGAAACAGCCCATAGGTATCGTTGTATTGCTTTATCGATATTCCAGTTCACGGCCACTTAGTCTGTCTCACTCACTAGGTAAATCCCCGGCGCTTTTGAAACGAGTTTTTTCCACCTCAATATTATTATTGATGAGCGTTTTAAAAAAAATGATATTACTTATTAAGACTATAATGTACTTGAATTTTACTACAGAGTCATATTTAAACTATGACAGGGTTCAAATCTGCTTAACATTTTTATTTTAACAAATAAATGAGATAAGCATTGTTTAAAAACTCTTTATATTACCCAAGACACTATTTTGTAGCCATATCTACGTTTAAAATGAACTGTATCATAAATTACGAACTGAACTAAATGGAAATAATATAAACGCAGCAGAAACGCCGCGCCTGTTATCCGCCTAGTGCGAACACGTTACACTATAGATGCACCTGTGTTGCAATGCAATTTAAATCATATTCGATAGATGGCACTAGTATTCACGAACCGGTGAACTGTATAAAGTTTGTAACTTGTCAGAGGAAAACTTTTACGAAGTTCGACACGTATTTTAATTGACATAAGAAACTGAAAACTTAACAAAACACGCAAATTATAATTGGAACGAAAAAGCAGTAACGACGTAACTTTTAAAATGTATATTTTGATGTTTTTAGTTTCAAAAAACATATGTTTAGAATGTTTGAAGTACGCTTTTCGCGTTTCTTGCAAAATGCAATATTGTTTATTTTAATTGTATGCAATATTAGATTTAATGGATCAATTGCTTTACATTCGGGGCTATGACGTACATGTTTTTAGGGTGAATATTTTTTGTAAAAAGTGTTTCAAAATTATACTTAATTGATAAATTATTATACGAAAGATGTGACGATTATAATTATTTTCTAAAAAATATTAGTTACCTACAGCAATGACAATGCTGAAACCTACAACAAAACTTTAGAAAAGTTTATTTATTTCATACCGATTTTCTTTTACATTTTTCCGGAAAAGAGTCGATTGAAAAAGTATTCTACACTTTTCTCAGTAAACAAAAGTCGTCATCGCATTTCGCCAGAAATAATTCCATATATGTTCGCATAATACTTATGATATTATTATAGTACCTATTTTTTTGTTATCTGGGGAAATCCTCATGGACTTCCTCCGCCCTGGGGAAGGCGGAGGGGTATCCCGGACTCTTACCGGCTAAAACCACCGGATTTTTCACCCTTATGCTGAAGAGCAGGCGCGAAAGCAGTGCAAACTACCGCGGTCATAATATAGTACCTACGTTTTGGTTATTGAAGGTTATTGGTAAGTACTGACCATTTCTCCTCGGCGCCATCGACCTTGATGTCGGGGATGTTCGGGATCTTCTTGTTGAGGTACGCAGAAGATATCTTCAGCAGAGCCTGGGGACAAACAGTACGGTTAGAGACGTCACAAAAAAACATGCTACGTTATTTTATATCCTATCATCATGTAAGTTAAGCTGTAGTGTGTTATGTGCGCTATAACAATGTGATAACAACTCGTTTCGAGTCGTTTTGTTTTTGTCGATTGAAAGGAATCACCACAAACTACCATTTAGTTTGTGGTGATTGATAAGTGTAGTGTAAAGCATTAATTTAAGTAACTGTAATCGAAAATTGGAGCCTCTTGGCCTATACATTCTTTGTTCATGAAGGAGATGCGTTTGCAAAACTTAGATGCTATTTAAAATGTTTTTTTTCGTTCTTCATAAAAATAGTCATTAGAGAAGACACGTAATAGAGGTATGGACGAGGGGTATCTGAACAGATTCTTAAAATAATTAAAGGAAATATGTGGACGTAGAAAACTGCACATGTCATAGATTTTAATAGTTTAGTTTAAGTTAAAATTGACGCCAAATAAGGTAACACAAACGACTGATTATCGTCTCAGTATTTTGCTTCAAATAATTAAGCGAATGTAAGATTGTACTTATTATATTCGTAAGTGACCAGTAATAGATAATTTTGTGACTGTGATACTCGCTCAGCGACCTTTCATATTAGTTCAGTCAATAAATCACCCATAAGGCGTTGTAGAGTGCGTGAGCAAGGCCCTAAGTAATTTCTTCAGAATATTGTTCAGGGTGCTTAGACAATTAACATACTAAAAGTCCTGACGTCTAGGGGGTGAGGCGGAGTGGGGGGAGGGGTTTAAAGTTCCCATTTTTCAGTTTTTCGCTAATATCTTTTAAACGGTGCGTCATGGAGATAAGAAGTCTTCTACGCAATGAAAGCTTATAAAATTATGTACAACTTTTATCTGAAACACTTTTTCACATTCCTACCTATTTTCGAACTACACCTTCCGGAAGAGTGAAAATTGAAAAAAACTACTTTGATTGAATACTACCTTTTGTATACTACTTCGTTCACGTTATTTGGAAATCTAGACACGCGGCAGCGAGTCAAGCTAAGTTCAAGTTAAGGAACTGGCTAGCCAGCTCCAAGTGTATCATTACACGAACCACTTGGTGCCACTTTTGATCCTTCTATAACTCAAAACCTCTTTAACGTAAACACATGAAACTAAGTGTGTTTAATTATATCCATAAGGACATCTAGAAGCCCAAATTTCATGAAGCTAGCTCAAACGGTTATTAAGATATGAAAGTCAAAAAGTCATAAACTATTCCAATATATGTATTATTATTTTTGCTTAATATAGTAATACATGTATTCGAATTGTTTCAAATATATGCTTGTAACGGTTCCAACGCTAAAATAAAAAAAAAAACTTTTTTGTATGGATACCCCCCTATTTTTTTAACTTTTTTTGTTTTTAGATTTTTTCCTAGGTTTACACACAATTACCGACCTGGATGCCAAATTTCATTTTTCTAGGTCACCTGGAAGTAGGTTATTTTTAGGTACTATATTATTATGTCAGTCAGTCAGTGCTAAAATTTACGACTTTTAACTTTCATATCTTAACAACCGTTTTAGCTAGCTTCATGAAATTTGGGCTTCTAAATGTCCTTATAGATATAATTAAACACACTTAGTTTGATGTGTTTACGTTTAAGAGGTTTTGAGTTATAGAAGGATCAAAAGTGGCACCAAGTGGTTCGTGTAATGATACACTTGGCGATGGCTAGCCAGTTCCTTTACTTGAACTTGGCTTGACTCGCTGCCGCGTATCTAGATTCCCAAATAACGTGAACGAAGTAGTATACAAGAGGTAGTATTTAATCAAAGTAGTTTTTTTCAATTTTCACTCTTCCGGAAGGTGTAGTTCGAAAATAGGTAGGAATGTGAAAAAGTGTTTCAGATAAAAGTTGTACATAATTTTATAAGCTTTCATTGCGTAGAAGACTTCTTATCTCCATGACGCACCGTTTAAAAGATATTAGCGAAAAACTGAAAAATGGGAACTTTAAACCCCTCCCCCCACTCCGCCTCACCCCCTAGACGTCAGGACTTTTAGTATGTTAATTGTCTAAGCACCCTGAACAATATTCTGAAGAAATTGCTTAGGGCCTTGCTCACGCACTCTACAATCACTTTGTTGACTGGACTATATTGATTTTTACAAGACATTTGGAGCGTAATATTATGTTGTCTGGGAGCCAACTGGCAGATTTCTGTATCGTTATAACATATGAACGTTCATATTACGCACATATCATACAAAATAATCGTTGTGTTGTTAACAATAATATAGAGATTATATAATAGAAATGAAACTACATTCACGGTTTATTTAGATATTAGTGAAATTAATGTTAAAAAACTATTTTAATTTTAATGTAAACTTCAGACATTTCGTACGTAGTTTGCTAAAAAATGTAGTTTGAAAATAGTTATTTGGTTATTTTAGTTTATTAGATTTAATAATTATCAGATTTTGTATCTATTTTAGAAGATGTAAGGCAGGCGTTCCATGTAAAACAAGGTATTCAGTTGAATCCGGTAAGACTGGTAGCCAACTCCGATATAGTTGGGAACAGGCTCGGGAGATGATGATAATGATGATTAGAAGATGTAAAGTGTCAAATTAGTAATATTGTTATTAGTGAAGGTATCCTAATTGGTATCTGAATGAAAAGTAGATGAAAGAACAAGTACAACATTAATATGTTGTCTAATAAGGTAAAGCCGACAGCCTAACCATTCGGGACTACACTCGTAATTATATTTTTATAATGAGAAAATAATAATGTTTGTACATTCGGGTTGTACGATTATTCCAGCTTTAGGGAATAGATAATTATGTTTTAACGAGTATTACTTAATTGACGGGGATTTAATTCCCACATCTACTGACCGTTATTACGTTTCGTAAACAACGAGCTTTTCATGAAAAAACTGACTTAATACGTAGCATAGAATAGAATAATTGAATAATTTCTTATTGTAAAAACATGAGTATGTATACATCAAACAAATATGTGCAAGGTCTAAAAAATAACAGATAGATCTGCATGTTTTGCCATTAATGGCGTACAATAACAAATGTTTTTTGGTTTAGAGAAAAAAAAAATGTATTTGTCGCTACACAAACAAAATGAAAAAATATTAACTTAATCCTAAATAAAAAATAAGAATTTATACTAGGGAAATTAGATTTGTAAATTGAAATATAACAAAGACTTTTTAGTTGTTTAAACAGTGCCTTTAGAACACGGAGAATAACGGACTACCTATTTGTTTATACCAACATTATTATGCACTGCGGCTATGTCAAAGATACAAATGCAATGATATAGTGTTCCTAGAATTCCAGAGCAATACTATTCAATGTGATAATATTCCCCGAAGCTCTCCCACATGTTTACCCCAATAATATCAATTACGATGTTTCGTAGAAACCTGCACCAAACAGTATTAAGTACAACACGTGCCCTCCAAGAGGAGTTTCCCAGAAAATAGGATTAAATGTTGCCATATACAAGCTTGCAATTATTCAAACGTGGGAAATTGAAGAGAGAACGTTGACACAAATTAAATGTTTGGCATATGGCAACATTCTCACGGATAATCCTGCAGTTAGGTTAGTAGTATATTTAACTTTTCTTTTGCTAAATTTAATTAGGTACTTATTTATTAAGAATAATTTACAGTACTAGCAAAATAAACTAATAAAACATAGGAAAAGACATTTAGATTTATTTTAATACAGACACTTTTTGAATACTTCGTTATGTAAAGTTTATGAATTATTATTCAAATATTACAAAGTTTTTGATTAGAATGTTTGTTCACGTTGTTTTATAAATGAAATGTAAAACGAATTCAGTAATATTACTAATACCAGTTTATATATTTAATCTCAATTAAGTAACTAGACAAATTATTTATCGACTATTAAATTGTTTATTTACAATTCAATACTTAAATCGAATACAACAACAACAAACACTTTCAACTATACCACTTGGGTACTCTATTGTGAAAATTATTATCTGCCTCCAATATCAAATACTCTCTGTTGAGAAAACTATTATCTTCGTCCAATAACGGAGGATTACCAGTGATTGCGGAGTCTCTTTTAAACCGACAATTCTAAAGATTGATTAACACAAAGATTGAGTTTAGGTCACCTTTAAATGTAACAGATTGTCTGACCAGAATATTGACATAATACCTATCCAGATTATTTTGAATACTTATTGTATGTATATAACTTTAATATACATCGAATTGACTTTTACAGGCAAAAGCTTATACAAGAAAGGCAACCTATGTTAAGATCGAGTTTCAGATTCAACTGCTGGCTAAGTTTTCGTTCATTTGGGTAATAGATTGTTTGGTAAGATTTAATTAAGGCTACGTCAATGTAAAACGATTACCGCTGTAATTCGCGTAAAAAGGATACGTTTCTTTGACTTGACGAATATAGGTATATGAAGCCAGTTTTAGTTATCGGTAGTGGTCTCCACATACACTGGCCTTCCTTTGTTAGATTATTTCAAAGGATGGTAAACCTTTAAAACTCCAGCCTTATGTTATAACAAGAATGTTCTGCGATATTCAGTTGTTTTCTTGAGGCCAACAGTAAATATTGTTATTTCAGTAGCCACAGTCCCTTGAGTTGTTTACAAGAAAACGTTGTGGAAAGCGTATTATATTTTCTGAAGAGTGTTTTAAAATGTTTTTCTTTTGGAAGCAAACGTGTGTCATGATTGCAGCGAAGACATAACGACAAGCCTGTATGGGAAAAGTATAATTATAAATTGGTTTGGAGGTTCTAATAAACGTAGATTTTTTAAACATTCCCATTAGTTTTAAATATTGTCCTTTCGTCATTTTGAGTTGTCGGCAACAGTTTCTACAAATCTCATATATAATTATACCCGGACTTCCTCCAACTTATTTGTTTACAAGTAATTTAGACCACAGTACAAAACACAGGATACATTACGTGTGTAATGGTCGCTCTGTAATGAACAGCCTACAATAATGAGAGGCGCAGGAAATGCGAGGACTTTCTGCAGCATTGTACTATTCTTGCATTGAACACACTACCGCTTAACGTGCGTTCCCTTAAATGTGGCATGTTTTTGCGTTTCTCGTTGAGATATTTCTTGCCTACAGAGAGGAGAACTTGTGGCTTATTTATAAGAATGCTAGTGGAATTTGGTCGGCAATTAAAAGTAAAAAGTAAGTAAAATTACGTAGGATAGAAAAGTCACATTAGTCAAGATATTTTTTGAACTCGTTGGACTAGACTTAATTACATAACGAAACGCCTTAATAAAACAATGTTTCCAGGCTAAAATGATGATGAATTAATATGTTTAAATGTCAATAAGGTCAATGACTCTTGCTATATAGACGTAGTTTTCTAACCTCATTCATGAAAGTAGCAGTAAAAGTAAACGTGAAAATAACAATCTCAAAATATATCATTCAGTTCTTAAACATAAGATAAATTTTATATGTATGATTTTCCTATAAGTAGTATACTTTAAATACCCGCTACTTACTCACTTCAAATAAAGTGAATAAAATTCGTATTTTTGTGGTATTTCTCGAGTGAAAACGTTATAAATATCAATGCCCGATAGCCTCGCCTAAAACGGCCCTCGGGAGCAATGAACATGATGAGTGAGGCCCGTCACGCCCGTATTCCCAAGTGTGGTACTGCAGCTTGCAATTGGTCACGGACAGTTCAAACCACCCATCCTTGAGTAGAAGTGTTCCTACATAATCTGCAGCCTTTTCCCGAGCTTGTTGGGTTCGGCCTCCAGTCTTACCCAGGATTCAGCTGAGCCCCAGTTTACATGGCTGCCCATCTAACCTCAACAACTCTCACACGGCTGAGTGTTTTGACGGCACGGATAGCGGCGTTGTATATGTTGCCACCGCAGTCATACCAGAACGAAACGTGCCGCGCGCGTGGGTTCGATTCTCGTATGAGACAAACATCAGTATAATCCACTATTATTTGCCTGGCCGTTTCTTGTAAATGTGTATAAAATGTAACCGCCCGCAATACGATGAATAATTTCCATAGTGCACGATTCCTTACAAAATAAACAAAAACAAAGAGAGATATTATACTAAACGAGGAGGAAACGTCTCTAACGTTATGCAATTTATTGTTCAGTTTATGTATTTCAACAAGCTTTGTTAAGCTTATTAATATTCACAAACAACGTACAATCAAGCATTCAGTTAAACGTAGTCTTTCCAACCAATTATACATTAAACTCGCCGCTTAGCTGCTCGCTGCAATTTACGCGGAAATGCTACGTTCAAACTAAAGGAATATTAGCTAATTGACGTTCCCTGTATTTTCCCGTTGAAATCCGCGTTTAATGGCAACCTAGGTAAATGCGGAATGTAAATCATAACACTCCACGCGTCGACTTTAGTTCTCGTAACAGATTAGTTGATGCTTGCTGGCATTTTCCGGGATAATCGCACGTAATATATTGAAACAACTCCATGAGTGTTCGAGGAAGGAATTATTATATAACTAATAACAAATAAATTTAGAGAACTAATTGGAAATTGTATTCTTTGTTTGTTTCCCCATTTCAATAAAAAGTCTCATTTCAGTAACATACACGTAAAATCGTAATAACAAGAAAATCTTTTTCGCTCACATTTAAAACTTAACTCTGATTCAAATCTTTTCTGACATGCTTTTTTCTCTTTGTATGTTCATAACATATTCCCCACTGCACCAAACGAAGTCTCTTTGTAATTATATTTACTACCAAGATATTACTAGGTTCATAATAATATAGGTAGATATATGATGCACGCATGCATTCCTTTGACATAGCAATCTAATAAATGGGACTGTCGCACACGACGTCAAAGACAGTGTTGTATATTAATATGGTTTTGTGCGATATATAGCCACCTTACAGCTTATTGCAATAAACCAGAGCCTCGACTCCTACTAAGAATATTCTTAGGCCCTTTGTACACGTGGATACGTAGGTTGATAGGCTCGCTGTTCAAGTTGCCACGTGTCTCAACCTCTTGAGTTTATATCGCGGAAGTCGCTACAGCTATACGACTACAGTTGCCTCATATTGGAGATTGCGTTGACACATGTATAAAATACATTAGATACAAACTAGATGGTAAAAGGTATGTAACTGAAATCAAGCTGCATCAATAAAGAGCTTGTAAGACCAAGGAGGTAAATGGATGATACACACAACACACACACATACTAATTACAATTATTATTATGATTTTAATATTCTAGAAGTTTGTTTTTAAGGTTTTTTTGTAAACGTTACTTCTTATTTTATAATTATTCCTTGTACATAACTTTTATCATGTTTAACAATGTAATTGAAGAGCGGGTCCTTCTAGCACAAGTACATTATTACTTAAAAGGAGGTCCCTGCGTAAAATTAACTGTAAAAGTTCAATGGTTGAAGAATATATATATTTTTTTAATACATATCATGGACTGAAACTAAGAAAGACTAATGAACTATTATTTAGAATAGCAATTATAAAACAGTTGTGTAAAAACACACTTTGTAAATTCTAAAGTTTTCTTCATGCAAATAAGAAAACAAAACTCGAACACTAAGAACTGAACAGTAAATAACTAACTCCAGATTAAGTTCCATTAAATGTTAAGTACTAACATTCCCCCAACTCTTTCACTGTAAATGGATTCGAAATACGTTGAGAGTAAATAACAAAAAGTTGTAGAGCTGTCGAAGTCAGTGACATCCCGCCGTCCCGCCGTGCCGGTGTCGAACCGGCGTCGGACCGGCTCGGAAACCGTAATGAAGTGTTTAAGAGCAAATTAGATCGCTAACTGGATGAATTGTAATCAATAGACGCTTATAGCTACACAAATTGACACGGACAGTTTTGTCTACTTTGTATCCGGCTCTTGTTTTACTTTTTCTTGCAGACACTTTTAAATAAAGAACTAGGAAGTAAGAAGTTTTTAAGTGTTTAATGGCTGGTTATTTAATTCAAGAACAGTGTTTGCTATTTATTGTTGTAATCTTATTTTTAACATTGAATTTTCTTAATAGATTTGTATTAAGGCATAGACAAGACTGCTACGTCTAATTTGGTTTTTGTTTTGTTTTCTCCTTAATTTTTAGAGAGTATTTATTTTATCATAATTTTTGGTTTTCACTTTTGTAAGTTTAATAGATATTTCCGAACCCCATCTTTCTTGTACCACTAATGCCTCGTAATCTGAAGCCAAGTAACTTCGCGGTAGGATTAAATGGATTGCATTCGCGATCCGAAAGACTGCACTACGAAGGCGGCATTACAACACCTTGAATTAATCAGATATTAAGACTGTTCTATGTAATTTTAATAATATAATCTCCTTTAATATATGTCTTCGTTCATTTGAAAGATGAAACAGGAGTCCATGGTGAGACCTTTCATGTTTGTTTTACAACTCATTGACTGAAAGAATGAATAAATGTTTAGTTGTTTTTTCTTACATCTAAAGCAGTCAAATAAAATGTGTTATCAATGAGAGGAGTGCGGTTTCAGATCATAAAAACAACATTTCCAAATGTCAAATCAAAAATTATCTAAAGCAAGCCTAACACTCAAAAGCCTACACACTAATTTACACATTCCCAATAACGTAATTTGCCAATCAGCTCGTTACTCAGTTACTTTAAGCGTAAAAAGGTTAATTATACTCGATAATTAAACTCCTAATTATGAAGGACTATTTGTATGGAATTAACACGTAGGACGTAGATCATATATTGGCTGCAACAACCTTGCCGATGTCTGCCTTCATCAATCAATCAACGGACTATCGGATATCAGTGTCGAGTAGTTACAATGCAATAGCTACTACCCGTGAACCGGTAAACCCTCACCCGTCTTCGGTATTAGATATACGATATCCAAATAGCTTAATGCTTTTCTCGTTAACACCTACGGTCTTACTAGAGAAGATTTTGAACAAATATTCAGGATGAAATAACGATTTTGTCCAAGTACTAAGTCACAACAAAAGTCTCACATAACTTAAGACGAATATTATAAAGACACGCTTTGTTTTCAAATGCAGTTATTGTTTTGATCGATGCGATTTGTCTAGTTAATGACTGTTAATATTTTTGTAAGTTCAAATATTACGTCAACTGTAAAAACAAACAATTTTGTGAAAACATAATGCAAGGAATCTAATACGAAATATTTGTAAGTGCAGCATGTATGGAGCGGACACCAGTACGACTAACGCAAAGAGGAATACCATGAATTCTATCGCCTAGTGTTTGTATTTCACCTCCAATAACTTCTAAAATTCGAGAAATCAGTACACAACAATCTTTCAATGGAATTTATCAATATCAAAGCGAACGGGAAATGTCAAATAGCCAACCCTAATGCATTGAAAACGCGTGTAAAACACACGTACAGTCACGAGCAAAAATATGAATACACCCACCGTAGTTATTATTTATAATTTATATTTATTATTTATTATTAATGAAAATTAGTTATTTTGATTTCAATTCTAAATTGGTATTGAAAAACGTGGTTTGCAGAAATTATTGAAAACAGTTCCTTAATTATGTACATATTTATCTTTTCCAGATTCAACCTAAAAATATCGTCTAATATTCGCGTAAACCTAAGAAACTAAAAATATCGGTTAATGTTGTACAATTTCGCGTTTGAACCCAAAAATATCGGTTAATTTGCTTTACAATATTTTTGCTGGTGACTGTACAGCGCCATCCAAACATCGGTAGAATTTGAAATACAATAGAATTTCGCAGCTCGCTTGAAAAATACCTGTCCCATGCCTGCCTGTGCCATGCCTGCCTGTGCATATTTAGTAAAATGTAGTTTTGAATGACTGGTTGCACACTTTCGATGGAATTCTTTTGATGGTATTCATATTGCTTTTGTTAGCCATATCACTGTTGTTTGTTTATGGTTTCGTTTTGTTAAGTTTCATATACAGTTATGAGCTTTTACAGTTATGAGCTTTTGAATAGCTTTTCAGAATGGTATCAGATACAAATATTTTGGTAAAGTAAGTTAGGAGAGAATCTGTTGCATCCCGTAAAAACTCGTACCTTAGTGGTTTGATAATGATAACCATAATTATAAATGCGAATACTAAAATATTATCAAATATAATATGGCCGCTGAAAGAATGTTTTTCTGACAGGTGATCTTATAACTTTATATGGACGTTACTATCTACATCTTTATTGTAAATGAGTTTGTTCTAAAAATATTCCTTAACATTTGAAGCGTGTATGCTCGCATGTCCCACGATGACGTCAGAACACAGCAACATCTAGTTTTACGTATTAAAACTTTTGATAACGTCTGGTGTCGGAGACAAACATTGCGAAAACTAGTTATAAATTAATGTTATATGGATAAGGTCTAGCCGCGAGTTGGTATTCGGTTTACTCTTAAACTTTTTGATTTTACACGCTGTTACATACGGGATTGTGATTTTGTATTTTCATACAACTCTGTAGATACAGATGTTGTTTGTTTCAAGCCGCAGAAAAACGACGATTTTTATTTTACGTTATCTATTTGTTTCTTTTTCTAGTTATCTACATAAAATTCATATATTCAAATCCCATAATCCCCCCTTCTAATCATAAGCCAAATGGACGTGCTTTTATTTTTTATATGGATTGATAAGAGGCTAACCATTACATTACGTACAAAAAAAAACTCGATATTAGTAGAGAGCTCGTGTTAAAACGTACAAAGGAAGCCGGAAGAGTCCAGAGATGAATTGCTAACGTATTGACCATTCGCAAATCACAATAAGACAGAAAGGATCGCCACAGCTTCGAACGTCGACGGCAGATAACAATGAACAAAACCCAACAAAGCGCGTCTGATGCTTTATCACGTAAACCCAACCCCAATCGTACGCGCAAACATTCGTACACCTCCCGAAAGTTTGCATTTGTTTCCATCACATTGACGGGTCTGTTGGTCTAGTGGTTAGTGACACTGACTGCTATACCGGCGGTCGTGGGTTCGATTCCCACCTAGGACAAATCTTTGTGTGATGCACGCTTATTTTATTCTGTGTTTGGGCGTAATTTATTCATAATATGTATGTATTTCGAAATACATATATAACTATGTTTACAGTTGTCAGGTTACCATAACACAAGCTCTGCTTAGCTTGGGATCAGATAACCGTGTGTGAATTGTCCTGGAATATTATTATTTGCAACATTACACTGTTTGGTTGGTAAAAAGTTCGCAAGAACATTCGCGACTTTGTCACATTATCGCTCGCATTATTGTGCATGACCCGTATAAGAACAAGTATTCATCTCTTAACATTTCTGCGATGAAAAGCTTGTATCAATAAGTCCATAATTACCGCACTGCATTGTAATAGCGCCAGGAACTCGAGATTCCATTTAGACTCGACACATAACTGACGTTATTCGGGCAGTCGGCAGATCGGTAAGAACATCGCGTGAACGCGGAACTTCTGAATGTACTTGTAACGTCTTTTGTGGGAAAACGGATTTTCGTGTTTCGCATAGATTATCATGTAAGCTAAGCAAGTTACTGCTCTCCTAGTCGTAGGTGTACTATACAAGTTTTGCATACATTCTTAATTTATTGCGAAATCTACCATTATGTTGATGACCTAATAATGTGATATAAATAAATAATGTAATCAGTTGTAATATAAATTTATTATTGTTATTTTTTTAAGTTTATTTTAGGCTAAAACGTCGTGGTGGCCTGACGGTTCAATGAACGGATTTGTATGCACAATGTCGCAGGTTCGAACGGGGGCAGGTACCCATGTAAATTTTCAAAGTTAGATGTACTTTCTTATTCTAAGACACTTCTGTCAAACGATGAAGGATGTCATCTTAGGAAAACCTGAATTCCAAAATTGGGATCCAAAATCGCCTATCCGCAGAGAACAAGCGTGGTGATCAATGTTTGCGCCTTGTGGGAAGAGGCTTGTCCCCAGCAGTGGGACGTTTATAGGCTGGAATTATTAATTATTATTATTCAAACTTGAAAACTAAATTCATTCACCTTTAAAATTTAAACAACATTTGTTCGTAGACAGATATAAAACACATAATTATTTTTATTTTTATTTTCTGTTGATTGTATGAGTTTAAATGTTTGTAACGCTTTACATGTCAATATGTAATAACAACATGTAACTTCGGAAACGTTCTGTCAAACGCATAAAGGTAGTATAAAATGTATTGTTATTTAAACTTTCCGTTAAACTTCTGGCAATGACGTTCAATGATTCTCGTATTTAAACATGAAGGAAATAAACTGATTTAATCACAAAATGTTGGTATATCAAATAGTGATAAAAAAAAAAACAAACTATGCAGAGGTATATTTACAATTCTTCATTGTTAACCCTAGTCGGTATATTGTTATATACTCTTTCAATAACACACTGCAAATTAATGCAACTTAATATTTCTAAATTATGATATTTCAACAAAATACAAACTAAAATAGTATCGCTCTTAACAACGTTATTCTGACAGACATTTCCAAACCGAACCTAAGTACAATGCAAGCAGAATTTAGACCAGCGGTTAGGTTGATGCTAAAATAACTGAGAATTATGAACATCAAAGCTTAATATTTGACGTACACAATGAGATTTAGGAATTTAAGACCGACGATTCTGACTCCATCATAAAACATTTCAGGTTTAATAATATGGCTAGAACACTAAGCTCGCCTTTGCTAATAGACAAGATAATATTATATTTCCGACGTCCTAATGCCGGCTATTTTCAAATTAGACAGATTTTATCTTGCGGTTCATATATTTTGGAAAATATTTCTTAGTTTTCACCGGCTTCACATAAAAGGGGTTCTCGATTCGTGTGTGTTTCTTGTTTTTTGTATTCATTTTACGCGATTGCTACGTCCATTATGAACCGATTTCAATTCACAAAACACATTCTTTATTTCGCTTATAGCGTAACCCAGAGGTGATCTCCAATATAAATATCATAAAAAACGATCGATTAGTTTGGTTTTAAATTGAAGTTGTTTTTTAGACATTTTTATAGCCATCAATTAAAACAGTACCTTCTAATTAAATTCTACGTTTATTTTAGAACCATGAAGGCATATAATTATCTCGGCTTTTATATGTAGGCGTGCTAAGCTTCTTATCTAGCATTACGATCCCACGGTACTTAGAAAATCTAGTACTCATAGGAAAGAATATAGTAAAGCTTCATCTACGAAAAATGCCAACTGTTGTATTGTCAACAAGTTTTGCAGATAGTTTTCTGTAATTATAATGTTGAGGTTAATTAATAACGTGTATATTAATAAGAGGAACACGTATTATACTTTCTTTACAAGTTCAACACTGTGACGTCATTAGCCCCCACTTCTAATCTAACATTGGTTTTAGTTTTTACTTATTAAACAAAGCAAAACTGCACTTCTTTAATTTTCTACCTTAATTATCATTTAAAAAAAAATGTAAAAAGAAATCGATAATAGTTTCCGTTTTTGACTATAAACAAAAAACCCGCCGGAAAAAACCAATAATCCTTTCATTTGTTTTGTGAAAACACTTGAGTGAGAATAAGCCTTTATTTTGTATCTAATAATAAATACTTCGGCTGCCCGCTATCGTCGTCCATAGACATTTTACTACCAATACTGGTGCAGACTAGTTGACAACTGAAATTTCCCCAATTTGTTGGCGATTTGTTTCAATTTGGTGTACACACAACGGAAAAAAAAAAGTGTGTTTTTGCAGAGTTGCAAACAGTTCGACACAAAAGTTACCGGCAATTAAAGTGAAAGCCTAACATTTATGCTTATTATTAGTAATCAGGCATGGTAAAATAAATCTTGCAATAGAGAATCTTGCAATAGATATCCCTTCTTCAACTATCAAAAATAGAGTTGCCACAATAGTAGGGCCACAATTCAGCAATTTTAAATGCATGTCAGTGATCACCAGTGTACTTGTGTGTCTAATTTTTGTATTCAGATAAGTACAATAAAATCTCATAGAACTATCGAAGACAATGATCGTAATGACAGTTAGCAAAATGCCAATCATCGTAAAAATTACCAAATAATGAGGGCATTTGGTCAATTCAAGATACTCTTAAATATCTGTATCAAGCCCCAGATAATCAGACTGTGCTTGTATATCGAGCCAATCACTAATCTAGAGTGCATCGTGACTGTGTAGCTTGCGGCCGTGTTACAATGCTATTCTCTGAACCATATCCTTTAGGCTAAAGGCTAAACACACAATACACGCGTGTTTGTGTTATCGGAATTCATCAGGACTCTATCAATCTGTGGCGTCTGTAAGCTTAAACAGTGAAACTATTGTGGGGAAACATTACATACAATGGTAGATAGCATTGATGTTAGCTGAAACAAGCGATTATGAACCTTAAAGGCACTAAAACATTATCATACTTTAAAATTTGTAAATGTCCTGACATTTGAACTTTGGCTTTTGAAATAGGATTAAAATGTTTCCCGTATTACGGATTAACTTGAATTTCATTTTCAGTGTAAGATGGTTCAGACTCTTATTACGATACTAATGTTATCTCAATATGAATCGTAGAAAATTTAATTGTTTAATATCTATAACCAATAACGAATTATTACCCCTCTTGAAGTATACTATACATTGGACAATATGACTAGAGTAATTCAGTAGGTGCATGAAATTTGCATCATATTGTTATACCGGACACATCAGACGTGACTATTCGTCATATAGTTGTTTAAACATGTAGTGATTGGTCCATTTATCTACGAAAAGCACCCACGGGTGCAACTACAACCATGCACTATTAATATGGAGTTAATAGACTGTGAGCGATTCAGATACCTGATAAAACTGTACGAAAATGCTACAATAGACAAAATTTGCGTTTACTTCCACAATATATCAGGATATATACAGTTTTGCGTAAGAATAATTAATATTGTGTCTTTAAAAGGAACCCAAATTGATCGACATATTACCTAAACAGTAGTAGAATAGTTATGTTTGTGTGCAACAGGTAATTTCCGCAACTATATTATGTCATTTCAAAACTGACAGACTTTTATTGCTCTATTAATGAGTGTCGGACGGGGCCGTCGGCGAACACGTTTTATTGGATTGAAAATAAACTAAACCGGACTAAACCGATGACGAAACCTTTTTATGACAATAAAAAACTTTACAAATCTTTTCCGTTTTTTAAACTTGGTAACCTTAATAATACTACTTTAGTTGATACTTCTGATACAGTATCTACATGCACCCACACCGGCGAATTAAATCACCAATCAGGTCTGCGGTCAAACTAAAAAAATCTGGCATCAATTTTCAAGTAACTTTATCAGGGTATGCGGCATTTGACACGTTCCGTCAACCGAGTTGATAGTTTGACCGGACACCCGGTTCTGGCCACCCGGCTGTGCAACGTGTCGGAGTTATTTTTAAGTGAATTACACCGGTTATCGGGACCGGGGCTAATTTAATTTTTGGTTTAACTTATCCTACGCCTATTAGATCTTGGGGGTCAATTTATAATCGAATCACATATGCGCTTATCAAAAAAAAGGAAGCTTCGATATTGGCATAAATCGACAATCGTATTAGTATTTTAAATTCTAGGAATCCACTCGCGTTTAAAAAGGACTTTTGAGGGACAAATAGAAAGCGAACGGGTTGTGTTACCTGCAAACCAGGCTACTTCAGCCACCGGAACCCTAATAAATTATTCACGAAATCTATATTAAGTACTCTACACGGACAAGTAAGGAATAACATTAATGTTTGCTAATATTTCATAGTTATAACGTGAATGTATCTTGGTTTCACTATGATTGATCTTTTGAGTTTTCATTCGACATACTTAATTTTTTGATTATGAAGTAAATATTTGCCGTATTACATTATACTTTTGCCTTTTCTCCTTGCACTATGTTTGACTAAAAAATTAGTGTAATTAGATTTATGTAGCCTTATTTGTAGTCTAAGTTGAAAAGTGAGTCGAAACGGTTTGAGTAACTTACCCAAACCAAAATAAGATCTGAACATTGAACAACATACATATCATCACGCCTGTATCCCCGAAGGGTTAGGCAGAGAGAGTTATGTACACCCACAGTTCGCCGATATGTTTTAGGTCCCATGTAATAGGGGACGAGCCTATTGCCACCTGCTACTGAGAATTTCATAGAAAAACCCAATAACACCTTGGCCGACCTGGGAATCGAACCCAAGACCTCTAGCGTAGCAGTCGCGCTCACATAGTAAACGAGAGAGAAACGAGCAGCTACACTGACTAAATTTCAACAAAACAACTACATTGCCAGAAGTTGTACAACCACCATTTTTAAATAAACGTACCGGTCTACTTAGGTAAGCGGTACTTTTAATCATGATAAACAATCTTTACGTATTTTATTTACGAAAATGAGGAATGTTTTTATGCGTCCCAATATTTTGTTCACAGCGACGACGGGGAACCGACGGGGAACCGTTTTGTAAAACGTTATTAAGTTACATGAGGACGTGCATCCTCGCATTCACATTAGGTAAATTGAAATACCAAAAATGTATCGTGAATATTTATATTAAATTATAAACATTCGTTTACTGAAAAATGCAAATATTTAAATTGTTTCCTGTGTTCCTTTTTGCTTGCTTAATTATTACTTGAATGCGCTTTAATATTGAATTACTGCGTAAATCATGAATATTGGGTTAATTTAACGTTTTCGCGTAAACATAGTATTGTAAAAAGTTTAATAAAAAGTAAAGAGGTAATGAGCATCAATAAGACGTTAACTTGTCCTTAATGCTTATGCTCTGCCAACAAGAATGTAAACATGTCTCTATTGTCTACGGACTTCTGAATACTTGACTTATAAAATAAATAAGTAAATAGATAAGTGTGTGAAAAAAAAATACATTTAGAGGAAAGAGTTAATATTCTATAAAATCAGCGTTGAACTCTGCTAAGCGACAAAACGCCGATTCTAAATCACGGAGGTATAAATAGAGATTAAAAAATGCAGTTCCGCCAGCGTAGCCTTGGCATTTTCTTTGATTTAAAGCTAACTACATCCGAATTTAACTAAAACGAATTTTGTAGCCGTGAAAGCGTATCAGAAGGACAGTAACTTTACAAGCATAGATTACCTATCAAAATCAAAATCAAAATAAATTAAGATGATTGCCTTTTAAATTGTCCATACCACAAATACAGCTGAATAATACATTATTTTTAGGTACCCATACAATTATTTTACATCCATAAAATAACATGTTTGATAAAATATGTAAGTTTCTCAGATATTTCAGCATGAAATAGGAGAATAAAATAAGAACGTCACATTTTATCTAGAAATATTTTATGATATTTACATTATAATGTTCAAGTAAATATAACATTAATCTGATTATACTGCGCGTTTGAGTTTCAGCTTGAAGACAGAAATAAAAGATTTTCTTACCACCGGAACCCAAGATGCTTGGGACTTAAAAACCAATAGTTAACAATAGCATATATATTATAAAGGTATAATATACTTCATCACCTATATTTCTTTGTTGTGTTTTTACCAACCGATGTACTAAATCGTACATCGTGTATAACGTTACAAAACATGTGAAGGAAACAAATTATATTAAAAATTGTTCAGAAAAATTCACCGACTTCTGAAGAGACGCGAGTAATTTCATGGTTTACAACAAATAATACAATTTGCTGGTACTCAAATATTGGTACCATGACTGGATGTTATAATCTAGGGATAAACATATTTAAACAATAAGAATAATGTTTAGGACAATTATTATTTTTTATTTTTTCCCAAAGGTCGGTTTCCTGTCTTACCGGATTCAGCTGAGTACCATATTTTACATGGAGCGACTGCCTCTCTTCCCTCCACAAGCCATTTTACTGGACAACACAGTATCCCATGGTAAGACTGGTTGTCAGAATTGACTTAACGACTGCCAAAGATTTGTACATTTTGTTATTTTCTTACTTACGGATTATCGCATTAAAAGTCTCGAATGTAAAATATGTTTAATATGAAATTTAAATATATTTCTTTGAAAATTGTTTCTATAAGAAAATAGTTCTTAAAGGTTAAAAGAAAAGACAGAATTAATATTTGTGCAAATGTACATTAGCAACGCTATTCCACTGAAGATTTCAAGAAAATAGTTTCTACGAAGATTTCTCTTTTACAGAAAAATATTGTAGAAAGTAAACTGAATCCATATTATGAAAAGTAGTGAATGGGCGTTTTTCAAGTAAACAAGTAATCTTTATTTGTATTATTTTGCGGCAATCTTATTTTTACGTCGAATGAAAAAATAATTCATTGAATCAAAAAGCATCAAAGAGAACCATATTGAAAATTTTAATTATGTTAAAGGATATATTTTTTGTTGTCTAGTGCCTTATTGAAGTCTTGTCCTTACTTCAAAACTAAAACCCCATCTTGCACAGCAAAACATTTTCATTTAAATACTCCATAAAATACTTTAGATATACGCATAGTACATTAAACAAGCGTTTAAAGGTTTACCGTTTCTTGCCGCCTCAACCGTGACGTAAACCAATGCATGAGTTTTGTCACTCAAAGGTTATCGTAACGAGATCGTAACTAAGCCCTCTCAGACCCACAGCTGTATGAAGAATCGCAATTCCCCACGATTCTCACAACTTCTCGCAAATATTTTGTTCAACTGTAAAATTCTCAAATATTAGTCTTTTTGAACGAGGAGTTTGCATTTCAAGTGCAATTTTCTGCAGCTCTATGCGAACCAGTCAACTAACAAATTTTAAAGATGAAAGCACTTTGCTCGATATTCTATTTCGATTTCGAACGATTCTGTCAAACTTGTTATTCAATAAAGTAATATCTGTTGTCCACCCTTTTCAATATTTAACGTATTTCGATAAGAAATTCATCGATAAGGCTAATTTGAAATGCTATTAGCAACCAACTAAGGAGGTTCTATCACGGAGTTTCATTGCCACCACAAACCGTGAGATGTTATCCATTAGAGTCGTCTCGGAATAATATTAACTGAATCACAAGTAAATAATAGATGCTCTCTACAATAACAGAGTTATTTACTCAATAGGAGCTATTAAAATGCAGTTGTCGGAATAAAGCTTTTTCAACAATTTATTGTTTTTCGGAAGTTATGCAGTTACATCAAGAGTACGGGGCAAAAACAAAAGAAAATAGGTTTGAAACAGAAAGGCTCGCATGAAAATGCGGTTCAAAGCAGTTGTTATCATCTTACAAACAACCAAAAAGGTTTACATGACTATTTCTTGCTGACTGCAATGATTTTAATCGCCCATTTTGTTAGAAATAAGTACGACCTTTTGGTGCAAAGAATGGTCAAAGAAATTATGGTATATCTAAGTATGTTCAAAAAAAAAACAAACTTTTTTTGTAAGTATCGATGATAGAAGTCTAGTATGTATGGCGTATTTAGCATGTATATTAAATTCAGCGTTATAATATAACACATCTCAAACCGATAACGTAAGATTTCATACACACAAACTGCGCTTTCAGTAAATAAAATGTTCCTTGTGCATCGAGTCTTACAAAACGAATCAAGTACTTTTACTCTTATTAAAAGGACGCCTAGAATTCTATGAAGAATATTTTCTAAACTGTGTAATGGAGTAGTTCGCGGCTTCGCTTTGTACGGAATGAGTCTTGTTGTCGTTGTATCTAGCTTATGATAGTACGGTTACATTACTGTGGGCACGGAACAGAAAAAACAGGACTGTGGGTATAGTCTGAAGATACTTAAGAAGAATGTTTGGAAGGATATGGGGAAAGCAATTGTCCAGCATCGTGACATTGTTCTTTGACCTACAAATGTTTTAAACCGCAATCAAAATAAAAAAAAACTAACTACATGAAATTGTAATTGGGGTATAACTTAACAATTTACATCTAGTTTGGTTTATGTAAACAAGTTTTCACAAACCGGGTCAGATTATGTCCTTTACTTTTAAGCTAGAAACTTTAAGATAGTGTTACATCAGTTTGTTTGGTCAGCCCGGAAGAGAAAGATGTGTGGCCTTGAAACCCTGCAGACTGACTGCAGACAAACTTCGCAAATTAGACCAGGAGTCCAGGACAACAAACAATTACTACTCGGAGCTAAGTGAGTTAAAACTGTTATAATAATATTTAACTTTAACATGTAAATGGGATTTCCTTAGAGATTAAATTTCCTTCTCGATTTTATACAATCAAACACAAAAGTCCAAGTAAGCAAACACCTTTTTAAATTGTGGGGATACCTATTCCTAGTAGTATTTTTATTTGTATCAGTAATAACAATATTTTTATCATAAATACTAAGGTGTTTATAAACCAACATAGCTGTATTTAGACCATTTGTACTCAAACCAGACCAATGCTTAAGTTATTTTTTTTAAGTTCACCTTATATTTTTTAATTGATGTGTGTTATTTTTTTTTTATTTATATTGTTTTATTATTTGCTTTAAATTCGTTAGTGTTAATTTTTTTAGTTAGTTTTAATTTGTGTACTGTGTATACATTAGTGTTGTTTTCTTTTTAAATTAGTATAGCATATAAGCGTTTTGGTATTTTAATGTACTGTAAGCTTGTTATGTTTCTTATAAATAAATAAATAAGTAGCTAAATAAATAAGTAAATACTTAATTTCCCAAATCAACACGCGTCATAATACACCCTATCTTATTTTTTCATAAACAAAAACTTCTTTTCACGTATTAATACTCTAAGTATTTATGAAGTAATACTTCACGACCGTTCAGAATTGGAAACTAAATTAATTTTCTTCATAAACCGCAAAGCTATTAATTAATGGACTGATAATTAATTATTCTACAAAGAGCGAAGCAAGCTGCGAAGAATTACAGGAATAACGAATCAATAGAATTACCTACCGACAAATATGAAATAACGTACCTGGCAAACAGGTTAAGAAACACGCTAATTAAAAAAAAAAGAAGCTAATTAGCGTGTTTTAAATAGCCTATACTAACCTTCCTCGAGAATTAAGCTATCAAATGCAAAAAGATTTTTTCAAATACGACTGGTAGTTTTAGAGATAAGCGCCTTCAAACAAAAAAAGACTAGCTTGATAATATTGCTATTTGTATGGATACTTAGCATCTTCTGTCCTGCCCGTCCTGCACCACCACCGCCGCCCTCCAGGACTCAATGGAAGCCAACGTCAAAGCCATTCAAGTGGCGACTTTTTGGTCAAGCAGAGTTTAGAGATCATTGACTCGAGAAGAAGAAGAAGAATAGATACTGGCATCGATCATCATAACGCTTGCTGAAATCGGATAGGCGATGTCAGTTTCAAAATATTGGAAGTTTACTCACGACCTTTTTTTCTGACCGCTTTGTTAATGATGTCTTCATATAATCAAGAAACTAACAGTAAATTAACTTTGATAATTCCACATAGGTTCGAACCTAAAACGGTGTGCAAACAAATCCAAATTAAACCGCTAAGCCACCACGATAATATTATACAGATTTATAAATTTTGGATTGCGCTCTACAAACAAAAAGGAATGCTTTGCTATACTAATAATTAATACAATATTAAAGTTATTACTGAGCACCTAAGTACGATCACAATTTTAAGGTTTTACCACATCAAGTAAAGCGGGAAATCTATAGAGTTAAATGGCAATAACCTTTGTTTGCGATCAGCTATACTTTTAAGTAACATCTAATGACGTCACAAATGCATAGCTATTGACAAGCAATGCAGCGGCGCCGTGTCTAGCGCGCGATGATGCAATGAATTGGAAAACGTGAAGCGTCGCGTCGACTCGTCTTATCTTAACTTTGTAATATGGAATACCTATGCTTCAAATCAAAATATAACTTCAAACACCTTACACTAAATATATGGAAACGCAAATTAACTTTGAGACGATCCTAAACGTCTGGGCCTCGATTCAGCTATTTTAAATGCATGTCAGTTGGTCGGTCAGTGTACTTGTCGTTATGACTAATTTTCGTATTCAGATAAGCCTACAAAAAATCTCATTGAACTCTCGAAGAGAATGAGAGAATAAAAGTTAGGTAAATCGTAAAAAAGACCAAATGAAGCACGTCATTGAGACAATCCGAGGAACTCTTCAATAGCTGAATCGAATCTCTGGTCACCTTAAAATAAAAGAGACTGTATGAAACAAAGCGTGGGATCAGGATTCGGCTACTGTTGAAATTTAATGACATTAGTTTCTCGTTTCCACATCCTATGAACAAGAAAATTAATAATAAGAACGCAAAAACAATATCAATAAGAACGAAAATAAAGAATTATCTTACAAGGGTAATACGAAAAAGAGATTTAGATTCCTCGAAAAGCTTATTTTCTTTTACCAGTTTTATAACGAAGTATGAAAACAAACAAAGTTTGTGCCTGAAGCAAAAATGTCCAGCAACTGCGAATGTTATTAGCTTTACTTTTTATTTCCGCCTGTTGGCCTGCTCAGGACTCAGTTATAAAACTGGGTGACTTCATTATGGATCCAGCCAATAAACCGTAAATAAATCGAACACGGGGGTGGCATTTGTTTATACTTTTTAACTACCTATACCCAACGAAAGAGGCTATCATAAGTTTGATTCAATATGCCTATCTGCGGGATCGTAGCAACTAAAAGAAAGAACGACTTGGACTGAATTTGAACTGATGGGAACACGGAGCAAAAACTCAACTGGGAATGACCAGGTCCAGGACCTTATTTATTTGGATTTGTTACTATTCCAAGTTATGCGGTACCCAACTAAGCAATTGTTCAGCCCCAACCATAGTGCGATCTAAAAAACAACATAGCGTAGTGGCACCAGTAATCGACATGCACCAGTAATCGACACTTTATTTTTTTATTTAATAAAATAAAGAGTAGGATACCGATTTATTTATTTGACGACACTGTAACATAGAAAGCACACTTATTACTGGCTCCCATTGACATTTGAGCGATATTTACAGTTTTATTTGAAAGTAGCGGTGTGACAACTGATTGTGGCTCGAGTACCGGCGAGAAAAACAACATTTCTTACTGAAATCGTTAAGGAAGGGAGTACATTTCTTTGTTAATTATGCTAATGTATTGTAAGTTATTTGAAATTTATGAGTTTTACGGGTTTTTATAAGAACTAAAGGGTGGGATTTTGTTATAACAAAAGTTCAAGATTATTTTAATATTAGTAAAATGTTGGTGTCGATCATTGGTGTTCACAAACTGACTTTCTCCAGTTATCGACACGTGTCGATAGTAATTATTAGAAACATTTTTCATTTGATAAGTGAATATATAGCTCTTCTAACTTTGCTTCTCGGTAGATATTTGAAGTAAACTAATCAAAGTTGACTTACCAGAAATCGACAAGTGACGATTATTGGGAAATAATATGTGTAAATGATTGGTTTTAGAGATGGCTCTGAGAAAAAATTATACTCCCGACCAGTTAGGTTCAGTGGGTCGTCTTAGGGGCGGAGGGTAGGAGTTGGAGCATACGCTTGGGCACTATGAGCACCAAAGAAAACAAAAAAAAAATAGTAAAAAAAATTGGGACACCTTTTTTAGTTTTCTTTTTTTTTTATATAGAATTCGAGCATTTTTATTGCAGCATCTGATTAAGCTTATCTATAGAAACCATTTATGATCTTAGAAGTATGGCCCTACGACGCACAGTTTCCGACTTATGGGCCGTTTACATTAAAAGGCCGTTCAAGTAAAAGGCTCATAACTCGAAAACGGTGCGTCGTGGGGCCTTGTTTTTTAGAACATAAATAGTTGCTACAGACAAGGTCAACCTAATACAAGAAAAATTGGAAAGATTCCGAAAAAAAATAAAAAAATTTAAGTCCTATACAGGACTTATAAAAATTATAGTTTTTTTTTATGTCCCTAAATAATAAAAACTTAGATCCAGCAATCCCTTGTTGTTTTGCTTTATTAAGATTGTTAGCAACGCAATAAGTCGAGGTCCGAACCCCGCAGGGGGTGCCCTTAGTAGACGTTGCTAACGTAGTTAGTTTTTCCTATTGCTCTGGCTGGAGGCCTTAAGGTCCTCGCCAAAAGTCCGGTGAAGCAGTCAAAGCCTGCGCTCAGGCTAACTGCAAAGATCTCTACAAAAAAAAAGGAAAAAAAAAATATAGTTTTTTAAACCATACGGTTAGGTAATAATTTTGCACGATTTGCTTTCATTATCAGTATTAAAGTACTATCATACCTGTGGTAGAAATACAATATAAATTTATTGCGCTATCGTACACAAACATTACATCCGTCTTACGAATTTTCGATCAGGTCACGTGTCCTGACGCGGGTTTATCATTTTTACTCATTACAAAAAAAAAACTGTGAAACTTGCCAACGTTGACCTTGAAGGATTGCCAGTGGCTATAACAAGTGTAAAGTGCACTGGAACGTTTATTAACCTGACGCGAGTTTAAATTTTTTTACCCATTACGAAAAGCCGCTAAAGAAGTGTGCAATTCAAAAATTTAAAATTATCAACACAGACAAAATCAGAACCAAAATCAAAATAAAAAATCATTAATTTAAGTTAAGCTACAAAGTAGCACTTATCAAACGTCAAAATTTTAATACAAAAAAGACAGCACCCTAGGGGTCGGTTCATATCCGGCGGAAAAGGCAGCGCGCAACATCGGCCGCGCAACCCCAGAACGAACAAGCACACAACTTTACATCCAACCTCCCACACCTGACGCGTCGTCGGGTCAGTGTGAAAGGCTGAATCCTCCATCATGCGCCCGACCGACCCAGCGCCACGCGACTGACAGCACGCCACCACCGTCAGATATGAAACGACCCCAAATCGCCCACCCTTCACCAAGTGCTAGTCAACTTGTCAACATCTTCTGTCTTGTACGAGTATTTACATGATTAATACCCATTAGTAAGAGAAATATGGTTATTGTAACAAAATATGCATAGGTACTTATTAAACAGGTAATTTTATTTTAAAGACCGACAAATGTGGTCAAATCGTGTGATTATTTGGCAAATACTTGTAGTGACATAGTACATGTCACAGTACCATGGAGCCAATTACCGCATACCACCTTTACCACCGAACCAGTTACCAGTTACCAATTACCTTTACCATCAAAACCAGTACCTTACAACATGTTTGACGTCTCCAAGAAACAGTGAAGCAACCGTCTTGATAAAGACGAGTTTTTTGACGTCTCCAAGAAACAGTAAGCAACCGTCTTGATAAAGACGAGTTTATGACGTCCACATAGAAACACACAAAGCGTTATCACAGCGCCGCACAGGCTAGCCGTTCGCTTCGAAAGAAGCGGTTGTTTGTGGCGCAAGCAAAGCAATCAAGCAAGCGAGCGACCGCGTCTTCAGCACATGCTTCGGGACCACGTGGACACAACACAGCGAGACACACATTCCACAGAGCGACAGGATCTTCACTCGACGGCGGCGCGCGGCGAAAAAGGGCACGCGCGGCGCGTGACCCGTATTTATACCCGCGCGGCGAATAGTACCGGTGCACGCCAGCGCCCCGCGCCCCGCGCGCGGCATGCGCTAGGGCGCGCTGCTATTGGTGGATTTGTGTTTAGGAATAATTGTAAATTGTATATAAGTAGGGCTTTTAGATCAATAAATTATTACGGTTCGAGCAGTCTAAGAGTTTTATTGAGAATACCTACAAAGAGTAGAAACCCTCAAAATTGGTGACCCCGAGAAAACGAACCGAAGCCGAAGCCTGCAAGCTGCAAAATAAGAATACTTCCAGAATATCGAAAGGAACCGTCAGAATGTCGAGAGAAAACGAAGATTTCAGCGATGCGCAGGGCATCACAACGATGAAGAGCGACGTGGCAGCAATATCGATCCCTGCACGACTACCACCATTTTGGCGCCAAAATCCACGCCTGTGGTTCGCGCAGTTTGAAGCCGCTGTCGCCGCCAGCAAGTTAGGTGAAGACCAAAAATTCAACCTCGTCGTTCCACTGCTCGGCAACAGCGATCTAGACCAGATCGGAGACATCATCCTAAATCCACCGAGCACCGGCAAATACAGCGCACTTAAAGACAGGCTCATCGCGACATACCAAGAGTCAGACCACCGGCAGTTGCAGAAGCTACTCAGCGGCCTAGAACTCGGCGATCACAAGCCAAGCCAGCTGCTGCGTAAGATGCGAGACCTTAGCGGCAAACTATTATCAGATGAAGCGCTGAAGATTATGTGGCTCAACCAGCTGCCCGCACAAATTCGCGCCGTGATCTCCATCAACACCGAGTCACCGCTGGAGGTATTAGCCGCGATGGCAGACAAAATGATGGAGCATTTTGAACCCGCTACAGTCGCCGCAGTCTCCACAGTTAACTCACCGTCAACAAATCCAGCAAATAACGAGACCCAGATAAACGCGATTACCGCACTGCAAATAAATCTACTTACGAAGCAAATAGAGAAATTATCACTAGAAGTCGCCGAGCTCCGAAATAATCAACACTCGTCGTATCGCCGTTCCCGCCAAAACTCCGCATATCGTAGCCGCTCACGCTCACAGTCAAGACAGCGTAATGATAACGCCCGCAAGCCCGGCGATCCCGACTGGATGTGCCGTTATCACTACCGATTCGGGAGCGGGGCACGAAAATGTGAATCGCCGTGTTCCTTCAATAAGCGGGAAAACTAGAACGTACATCGATAGTGGCGGGCGTCGATGTAAACCAAACAAGCCGCCGCCTATGTGTGATCGACACTAAGAACAAAGAAAAATTTCTTGTCGACACGGGAGCCGACATATCGGTATTAGCCGCTCGAAACCAAAAATATGCAACGCCGGCGGAGAATGTAGGCTACAAACTTTTCGCGGCAAACGGAACAGAGATTCGTACCTACGGAGAGCGCACACTCGAGCTCAACCTAGGCCTACGAAGAAGTTTCAAATGGACTTTCGTCGTCGCCAACGTGAAGACTTCATTACTGGGTGCCGACTTTCTAGTACATCATAAACTGTTAGTCGACTTGCACCGTAGAAAACTTATCGACCGCGTGACCGAGCTAAGTGTAAACGCCGTGAAGATAAACTCCAACGAAGAATCAATTTACATTATTAACCGCGACCACACTTATCACGACCTGCTGAAGAAATATCCAGATGTACTTCGACCGATGACTCTAAAAACTCCAGCCAAGCATGACGTCACACACCACATCGAGACAGCCGGCCCACCGATCTACTCTCGGCCGCGCCCTCTACCGCCCGATAAATATAAAGCGGCTAAACTCGAGTTCGAGCGCATGATCGAGATGGGAATCTGTAAACCGTCAAACAGTCCGTGGGCGAGTCCACTTCACATAGTGAAAAAGAAAGACGGATCACTCCGCATATGTGGCGATTACAGGCGACTCAACGCCGTCACCGTTCCTGACCGATACCCTATCCCGCGCATTCAAGATTTCACATACCAACTCCACGGCAAGAAGATATTTTCAAAGCTCGATTTGAAAATGGCATATTTCTGGATACCTATTGAAAAACAAGACGCTCAAAAAACAGCAATAATAACACCTTTCGGACTCTTCGAGTTCACCTGCATGACATTCGGCTTGAGAAACTCTGGTCAAACTTTCCAACGTTTCATGCACGAGGTGTTACGAGGATTAGAGGACAACGTATTCTGTTTCGTCGACGATCTACTCGTGCACTCAAGAAATAAGGAAGAACATCGCCGCCACTTAGAATTAGTACTCGAACGCCTAAATACCTACGGCGTCAGTCTAAACATCGACAAGTGTGAGTTTGACAAAGAAAACATCGAGTTCCTCGGCTACGAAGTGTCATCCGAAGGAATCAAACCCACTCAAGAACGAACGCAAGCCATAATTAATTATCCGAAACCACAAACAGTACAAGAACTAAGAAGATTTTTAGGAATGATAAACTTCTACCGTAGCTGTTTACCGCATCAAGCCGAATACCAACATGAATTAAATAAATACCTACACAACAGCAAGAAAAACGACAAAACTCCGATACAATGGTCTCAAGTCGCAGAACAAGCCTTTGAGAAATGCCGACAAAGCGTTCTCGAGGCGACAACATTGACTCACCCGATACCTAACGCACCGCTATGTTTATTTACCGACGCATCAAATACTAGCATCGGCGCCGTTCTACAACAAAAAGTGGACAATATATGGAGACCATTAGCATTCTACTCAAAAACTATGAGCGAAACGCAACGACGCTACAGCGTGTACGATCGCGAATTATTAGCTATGTACACCGCTGTGCAACACCTACGACGGCTGATAGAGGGCAGTGACCTAACTATATTCACCGATCACAAACCGCTAACTTACGCCCTAACAAGAACGCCGAGTAGCAGTGACACACCACGAAGAGAACGCCAGCTACACTACATAAGTCAGTTTTGTTCAAAAATCGAATACATTCACGGCGATAAGAACGAAGCGGCAGACGCCTTATCACGCATCGAAGAAATCAACTTGTCTCACTCCGCGATCGACTACAACCAACTCGCCCAAGACCAAGAAAACGACCATGAACTGAAGATGTGTATGTCCAACCCAAGTCTAAAGTTTACGCCTATAACATTGCCCGGCGGTCAACGACCCATTATATGCGAAACATCAACGGGCAACGTGCGACCTTACCTACCGGCGACTTACCGTTTAGCAGCATTCAAAGCGCAACACGAACTAAGTCACCCCGGCGTGCGAACAACAAGAAAAATAATGTCTACAAAGTTTTTTTGGCCAAATATAAACAAAGAAGTCGGTTTGTGGGCCAAAACATGCATCGGTTGTCAACGCGGGAAAGTTCAACGACACGTTATCAGTCCACTCGGCGAATTTCAAAAATCGGCGCGCTTCGAACACATTCACGTCGACATAGTAGGACCACTACCGCCATCTGACGACTACAGATATCTAGTAACGATGATCGACCGCTGCACTAAATGGCCGGAGGCAATACCTATTCGTGACGTCAGCGCCGACACTGTTGCTAAGGCAATCTACGAGGGATGGATATCGCGATTTGGCTGTCCTTTACGTGTAACGACGGATCAAGGTAGACAATTTGAGTCATCGTTATTCAGCGCACTGATGAAGAAATTCGGCATTACCAGGATACGAACTACTGCATATCACCCGCAAGCAAATGGTTTGGTCGAACGCTGGCATCGAACGTTGAAGGCCGCCCTCATGGCGAGAGGCGCCGGCGTACACTGGAGCAGAGAATTAGCGACCGTGCTGCTTGGACTGCGTACAGCGCTTCGTGAAGACACGAAAGTCAGCCCGGCTCTAATGACCTACGGATCGACATTAAAAATACCGTCAGATTTCTTCGCGCCTACACAGCCGAAAAATGAAGACGCAGAATTTGTCCGCCAGCTGACCGAAACAATGTCATCGCTCGCACCACGCAGCCAGTCACGTGTCAATAACAGAAGCACATTTTTGCACAAGGACTTAGCAACATGTACTCATGTTTTCGTGCGCAATGACACCGTGCGGAGCCCATTGACCCCTCCTTACGACGGCCCGTTCAAGGTTATTCATCGTGAAAACAAACATTTCACCATACAAATGGCAACTCGAACTTCAGTTGTCTCTATAGATAGACTTAAGCCTGCCCATCTACTCAACGAAGAAGAGTGTACCACGGCTACAGAATCACATGCGCAAACGTCAACAACCACGAGCGTCGAGCCGCGGTCATCGACCCCTAGCGCGCTGCGCGACGCATACGTCACTCGATCCGGCCGCGCAGTGAAACACAACGTACGCTTCGCTTAGGGGGGAGTGATGTAGTGACATAGTACATGTCACAGTACCATGGAGCCAATTACCGCATACCACCTTTACCACCGAACCAGTTACCAGTTACCAATTACCTTTACCATCAAAACCAGTACCTTACAACATGTTTGACGTCTCCAAGAAACAGTGAAGCAACCGTCTTGATAAAGACGAGTTTTTTGACGTCTCCAAGAAACAGTAAGCAACCGTCTTGATAAAGACGAGTTTATGACGTCCACATAGAAACACACAAAGCGTTATCACAGCGCCGCACAGGCTAGCCGTTCGCTTCGAAAGAAGCGGTTGTTTGTGGCGCAAGCAAAGCAATCAAGCAAGCGAGCGACCGCGTCTTCAGCACATGCTTCGGGACCACGTGGACACAACACAGCGAGACACACATTCCACAGAGCGACAGGATCTTCACTCGACGGCGGCGCGCGGCGAAAAAGGGCACGCGCGGCGCGTGACCCGTATTTATACCCGCGCGGCGAATAGTACCGGTGCACGCCAGCGCCCCGCGCCCCGCGCGCGGCATGCGCTAGGGCGCGCTGCTATTGGTGGATTTGTGTTTAGGAATAATTGTAAATTGTATATAAGTAGGGCTTTTAGATCAATAAATTATTACGGTTCGAGCAGTCTAAGAGTTTTATTGAGAATACCTACAAAGAGTAGAAACCCTCAAAATACTCATTATAGATAATAGTCGATAACTGGGGTGTCGATAACTGGTAAGTGTCGATAACTGGGGTGTCGATGACTGGGGTGTCGATAACTGGGGTGTCGATTACTGGTAACAGTCAAATGACTAGGTGTCGGTTACTGGAGATTCTTACACTTTTTCATTTTTTTGATTTTTTTTCTTGTCTGTTTATAGCAAATAAAAATAATACATTCTATTCTTATCTCAAGAATATACCTTACCATACTCAAATGTTACTTTTGGTTTAAAAGTGACTAATATACCTTTAATTTAATAAAGAAACCCACTATGATCGATTAAGATCCTTAAAGTGTCGATCATTGGTGCCACTACGCTATGAACAAAACCACAAACGACATTTAAATTAAATCTTAATGTAACCTACACCTACCTATCATACTTAATTGCTTAAAAGTAGATAAAGTTCTATTTTATTTATCTCAATCAATATACCTACGTACGTACGTTGGGTACTTTTTAATATAAGTAAGCACCACAAATACCACAGCACTCTCGCACGTGTTGCACTTAATTGACAATAAATTGAACCCTAAAATACAATTTCACTTTCCGCGAACACTATGACCTAACCACTATGTAATGTGACATTTCATATTATGCCACTGTTTGTCAATCACATAATTGTGTCGTCCCGATTGGCTTTGATGTTTGTGTTACTCGCAAATATTAATTTGGGTATATTAGCTAATTAAATGGTGAACTTTTCATGAACACGCCCACGTCCTACTATGACAAAATTAGGTAGGCAGGTATATAGACTAAGGACACAACATGTCACTTACTCTTTTTTGTATGGTAGAATAAAAATCTGCCTCATGTTATTCATTGTAACCTGGCATAATGATTTGAGTGTTATTATTTATTTGTAAAACAAATATATTTATTTGAGCTAGGCATTTATTTTATACCGACGGAGAACTTCCGTAAGCACCAAAAAGTCGGTTAAAAATAAAAATACAAGCAGCAGTTACGATACCATCAGCTGGTGTAAGTAACTCATACCTAGCTATAAAATTATTGTGAGTTGTAAATGGTAAATGTTCACCCGGCTCTAACACAATTAAATTGTAGTTTTTAGACATTTATCATTCCGTAGTATTAAATACCTATCTGGTCATTAACGAAATACAACGCCAAATCGAACAATAGCAGCAAGAAGAATAAGACAATGAAGATGTGTACGTTTAACTTTGACAAAGTTTTTACGAAGTTCTGATGCAATACGTACAAAATATTTACATTGCATAATGAAGGAAACTAAATATATATCTAGTAAAATGTTGCGCAACATTGCAAGTACAGGAACCAGTTAAAAGTCTTCGAAAAAATATTGCGTGGATGCCTTTCGTGATATCGATTTACCTTACCCCACGACTCCACATCACTATTTGTTTCGTTAAGTTGGTAGCCTTCTTCGTACAAGCTTCGTACGTAGGTCACTTCGAGTGTTATGTAATCTGTGGTTCAGTCTGCTGTGGACAATCATTTCAATTCATGTTTTATTTTTCGAAGCATGACCTTAGTTCTTAGCTGTTTATTCAAAGCAGATTCCGGGTTACCTATGTGCTTGTTTGTGAACTTCCTTACGCAGACGTGAATTTTATTATCTGTTGTTGGATTCTTAATAGGCATTCTGTGGTTTTGACAAATTGACTTTTGAGTTTTGACATTAGTAGTCTTGAGTTTTGTCAGTTCTGTGGATCTGTTGGTAATTGATACGAAAACCCCGCGTCCTCAATGCAAAATTAGTAAAGATAAACTGACCTTATATATACATTTCATAAATTAATGTACTGTAATAGTGATTTTTAAGTTTATTTATATTTTTGTGATGCAATTTATGTTATGCAATATTTAATATAACCTTGAAAAACTTCACCCGGCACCCACACTCGAAGGTATGAATAATCTCTGAATTTTTCCATTACCGATAGTATGTAAATATATTATAGGTTTTATGCCCTTTCGAAAATACGAGTGCAGTTATCAGGCATTCGCTAAAAGAATGACTAGAATCATGGAACTTCTACCTACAGTTGATTGTTAAGTCATGGATTAATAAATCAGCAAAATATATTACGTCACATATGCACTGATTCATAACAAAACTGACCATATGGCTTACACACTATTATTGCCTTCCAATTTACACTTAAAGTTGTGTAGGATGCAACCGCATATACCTAGTTATGTCTAGTCAATGTTGATAAAAAGGTATATTACGTATTTCTACAAAAAAAAACTGTATAGGTAATATAATAACAATAGTAAATATCCTTTAAAGAATATTCTCTTAGAATTTAGTTATTGCTAAGTTATTTCAATACATAAATGTAAATAATTAACTCAGTTCTAAATGTACATGTTGTCTCTGAATTAATCACTATACTTTATTAAAAAGCTTTGATAATCATTATTATAATATTTAATCTGAATAATTATATTATACAGCACAATATGTATATAACCTAACTAAACTTGCAGGAAAATGTCGCACATTAATGACTTAATTGGTGTATTGAGGGGCCTCCGTCTAGTGGTGGAAGCGGGGGTAAAGTCTCAGCAAGAAGCATCAAGTCTAATATGGAATAACTCAAGCTTAAGGCCACTGCTAACAAACTGTCCAACTAACACCGTATCGCTGAATCCCAATCCCAATGCCAACACAACCACAGACTTATTAGACAGGGCGCTTGTTGTTGCGCATGGGTTTAGGCAGTTTGCATCCATGCATATACCTAGTATGACGAACACTGCTGTACAACCACAGATGGATCAGCAAATGAAAGATGAAATTGAAGAACTGAACCGGGAGTTCAATCGGACCTTTGAGTCTTTGAAGAAGATTGAGGTAGTAGATACACCAGTGCAGCCTGTGCAGCGTTTCATACCTACAGTAGAAACGGTGGCTCCTATTGAGGACTTGGAGGAGCAAACACGGAGTGCAAGGGCGGAGGAAATAGTCCAAACTGTTTTCTCCTCAAAACCTGCTGATTTCAAGAACGAGGCTACCACCACCTCTACTACTACTACTGATCCAACTGTTATTACGGCTGCAGTGCCAAAGTCTAAGCCCGTGGCTAAGAAGAAGATAAAAGTTGCGGTAAGTAAAGAGGATTTATTCTATGCTGAGTATTTAACTTAACAACCTTCACTCAATAATATTATTCCAGTTAAGTGAGAACTCGAAAGCTCGCGTGGTACCATCCTCGCGAATTGGCCGTATGTTTTCCTTTGGGTCATTGGCTGCTGGCTTGGGAGTTGGAACTGTGGCCCAGTATGCCAGAAACACATTCCAGTCAGTCACAGGGCAAGTAGATGATTCAACCAATGCATTCCTGTCACCAGCAAATGCAGAGAGGATTGTCGACACACTGTGCAAAGTTCGAGGTGAGTTTCTATATGGTTAAAGGATGATTGTTTTATTAAGAATTGTGGTTCAATAAACTCATGTGCTCTGGATTAAGGTGCTGCTCTCAAACTGGGACAATTGCTGAGTCTTCAAGATGACTCCATGATTTCGCCTGAGCTGCAGCGCATCTTCCAGCGAGTGCGTCAGTCTGCAGACTTCATGCCGTCCTGGCAAGTTGAGCAGGTTATGAGCTCACAGCTTGGCCCAGAATGGAGGTCTAAAGTTGCTAGTTTCGAGGATAAGCCTTTTGCAGCAGCTTCTATTGGTAAGCCATTATTTGATTAATGCTAACATAGCACACAGATTCACCTGCATCATCATGTATTATGTTTTTGTGTGCAGGTCAAGTACATCTTGCGACCTTACACGACGGTACGGAGGTGGCTGTGAAGGTGCAGTACCCGGGCGTTGCTAAAGGCATCAACAGTGACATTGACAATCTAGTCGGAGTCATGAAGGTATAACCTCGAAAATTAATTACAGATTTATTCATTACGAAGTAAAATATAGGGCCATGAATCATGTTTGTTGTTCACAGGTGTGGAACATGTTCCCTAAAGGAATGTTTATCGACAATGTCGTAGAGGTCGCCAAGAAGGAGTTGTCCTGGGAGGTGGACTACGTGCGCGAAGCCGAGTGCACCAAGAAGTTCAAACATCTCCTGGAGCCGTATCCTGAGTACTTCGTTCCTGAAGTTATTGGTAAGTACATTTGTCATTCAAGAGGAAGAATTCTGAAGCTATAGGTACACTTAAAAATGTTATATGTTTGCTTGTTTCTCAGTGCTCTTTAGGGACCAAAACGGACGACTATAGGTAACACACATGTCATTGGTAATTTTGACAGATGAACTCAGCTCCGCGGAAATTTTGACTACGGAACTGATCGACGGCATGCCGCTGGACAAGTTGTTCGACGCGGAGTACGAGGTACGCGTCGACATCGCGCAGAAGATCATGCAGCTCTGTCTGCGAGAGATGTTCGTGCTGCGCTGCATGCAGACTGACCCCAACTGGGCCAACTTCTTCTACAACCCCACCACCAAGCAGGTACGACTAGGTTTTTCTGTTTATTGAAGCTTATATGCGTACATTAAACGCCACCCATATAGCATTCTCTACTACCACTTTCGTGTTTATCATTGTGTCCAGGTAATCCTGCTGGACTTCGGTGCCACCCGCGAGTACTCCAAAGAGTTCATGGACCAGTACATCGAGATCATCCACGCCGCGTCGCTGGGCGACCGCGACGCCATCTTGCGGATGTCGCGCGAGATGAAGTTCCTCACGGGCTACGAGTCCAAGGTAGGTGGTGTAGTCAGTGAGTGGTGAGTGGTGAGTCGTGTTGCTAGGCCGGCGGCTACAGCGGCAGCTACGGTGTTGCAGGTGATGGAGCAGACGCACGTGGACACGGTGATGATCATGGGCGAGGTGTTCACGAGCGCGGGCGCGGGCGAGTTCGACTTCAGCACGCAGCAGACCACTCGCCGCATCCAGGCGCTCGTGCCCACCATCCTCACGCACCGGCTGTGTCCGCCGCCCGAGGAGATCTACTCGCTGCACCGCAAGCTGTCCGGCGTCTTCCTGCTCTGCTCCAAGCTGAGGATCAAGATGAACTGCCGCACCATGTTCCAGGAGATCTACGACCAGTATAAAACTAATAGCTTCAGATAGACTACTCATCCCGTATTCATCTCCAAATTATAGCTTGTTGAAATTAAATGTGGCTTTTGCATACGCACATATATGATCAAATTAGCTTAGTATGATTCTTGTCTATTCTTGCATTGTGTGCTCTTTACATGGATAGTTATGAATTGAATTGAACATTGTTCAGGCGACCTAAAATTTTTGGTCTTTAGAACAGTTTCATGGAGTAATATTAACGACCAATAATATTTATAATTTAAATTATGATGTAGTTTCTCTAATAACAAGAGTGATATAATAATAATAACGAAAAATGAGATACAATATCCAAATAAAAAAATACTTTGTGTTGTAATTTCACGATTTTTTCCTCACCATATCATGCATTTCACAGTTGTTTAAGTTCTGTAATTATTACGACGATATCGAATAGCGGGCTGCGCAGTGGTGTACTTGAGGTTCACAAATTCGATACGTGCTCGACATTTATTTTTGTGTTTAGTTAATGCTACTAGTGCAGTCGTTAGACAGATTTGGTTTTACAGTTGTCACAAGTTACATAATACTTTTAGTTAGACATTGAACAAACTACCTCGCTAAATGAAGAGTATTTATTATTGTAAATGTTTTATACACGATGTAAATAATTGTTAATATACGAAGTAAGTAAATTGTCGTCGAAATGTGTTGTTTTAGTTTGTGCCTTTTTGTTGTGGTGTAATATGGAAGGAATAAATAGACTAGATCAGCACTTACATTTTGTTCTTATTTATTGTATGTTAGAACCCTACTAGTTTCTACTAACTACTAACTAACACGATATTCCCGAAGCAACCAACGCAAGATGAGTACCTGTGGCATCATAGACGACTTTTCTATTTTGATTCGAAACTGAAGCTCTTTTTTTAAGTAAGTACTAAGTACTTACTTGTAGTTGACTGTATAATTAAACAAAAGATTTACCTATAATTATAGTTCAGCGATAATATGTCTGTCGAAGGACCGATAGCCGTTGGAGCGGACGAGTCCTAGAATGGAGACCGCGGCTCGGCAACCGTAAGGTAGGACGCCCGCCTGCCAGGTGGACTGATGACCTGAGAAAGGTCGCTGGAGGGGACTGGATGCGGAACAACAACAACTTGTTGGTCAACAACGCGGTTTTTATTATTCATTATAACGGTTTGATTGCCATAAATTATTATTATTTTAATTTATTTTTTTCGTTATTTTATTAACGTAGTTTTACCTCGGTGTTGACGCATATATTTAACCAATAATGTAAAATAATTGTAATAAGTTTATTTTTAAAAGAGTAACCTATGGAGTTTCTTGCCGGCTCTTCTTCATAGGAATGACACTTTGGAACCGAGCAACTAGAATCAGTAGAGTTAACGTAACGTTTCTTGAGCGCCTTTTTTTTGGTTTATAAGAAATAAAAACATTTTGATTTTGATTTTGGAAGGCGGAGGACCGGGTGTTGTGGCGCAAATTGGGAGAGGCCTATGTCCAGCAGTGGCCTATGATTGGCTGATTGATTGATTTGATTGATAATATATTTCAATAATACATTAATGACGTAATTATTTACTATTATTGCTGTCGTCTAACCTAAATAGAAACTTTCTGCTAACGATATAACAGTATTCCCGCAGACTGATAGTTCGGCACTTCGGCGCCGTCAAGAAACTTTCATTACCGCAACAAATCTATCTTCATTTCACACGATAGCTACTTATCTATATTCGCCAAAGTCGTTAAAACTAACTATTTTAAAGCATTAAAGGTTGCATCAATCATAATCTCAACTATTGGAGATTTCATCATCTGCTGGCCTAACCTTTTCAAAACTTTAGATAAAGTTAAGCTGAGGAATTGAGTTTTCGAGTCTATTAGGTACTACTTACCTATTTCAAATATTTTTGTGAGAATCGAATGATTAAAGACTTGTGTTATGACGGCAACTAACTAGATACTAGTTTGGATTACTTTTTAATAAATGAAAGTCGTAGGTCCTATATTAGTCAACTATACTAGGTTTTTAACTGTAGAAGTGGTCATACCCTGAACTAAGTCTGTAGCGCTAGTCTTAGTAGGTACCTACATAAAGTGTGCCGATTTAAAAGCTCTTTGATGTCTGCTCAGTCCCGTTAATAACAAGATTGACCATATTAACATCAAATTAAAGGACACGCTAGAATCACACCTGTCAAAATAAGAACAACAAAATCTGCGGTTTGTCATATTAGGTAAGTAAGTAGTTACAGTTTGACAGCCGATCAAAGGAACTATCGATAAAACCAGAGAAGTATAACTAATATTGTAGGTAATATGCATTAGTGGTTCTTATGAAGCTAGCTAAAGTAAGCGGCGTGATGAGAGAGACTCCGTGACAAACTTGCACCGCCATCAAAGTTGCAGTAAGATAGGTACCTACTTTATGAAGTAAATCTCTTTAGTTATCTTGTCTTCGTTTATTACTTTAATGTTTAGGGTAGGTATTTAAAGGCATGGATAAAATTTATCAGTTAGTTCATAAACTTTCTATTTAATAAATAGGAATCTACCGATTGTCCATGCTTTCACTTAGTAGACGCTAGATTTTCCTAGGAAAATCTAGCGTCTTTTTTTGTCAATGATTAAATGAATGCCTAGTATCTTATTTTGACGGGCCTGTTGGTCTAGTGGTTAGTGACCCTGATTGCTATACCGGAGGTCGTGGGTTCGATTCCCACTCATGACAAATGTTTGTGTGATGAGCACGATCATTTGTTCTGGTCTGGGTGTAATTTATCTATAATATGTATGTATTTAGAAATATATAAGTATGTTTATCAGTTGTCTGGTTACCATAATACAAGCTCTCTTAGAGCTTAGCTTGGGATCAGATTACCGTGTGTGAATTGTCCAGGAATATTATTATTATTATTCTATTATGATATGTTTTTTATATAGTTTGAGGATCGACGTTAAAGTACATAAGTATCGCATTAAAATTATTGTAAATACTTGCGCAACCTACATGTAGGTACCTAACTACCTCCGAAAGTTTCAGAAGAGAGGAAACCGAATATCATAGCTAGGTATACTACCATATATCATCTTAATTATAGTTTAATGTAGGCACCGCCTACCTACCTAGTTATTTAATTTTATGTAGTTACGAACAATGCGGATATATGTATTAAGGATTAACACTGACTGAAGTGGGTTTCTGATTACCACTAATCCTGTTAACTACTACAGTGGAGTTTCAAATTGGCTTTTCTCGTGTACATAAATTAAATAACTATCGGGAAATCGCAGTTTTTACTTCGTAGGGTACTCAAGGTAGGGCGGTAGAACAATGCGTACCTACGGCGGTAGAGAGCAAATGTGTTCCCTCTTCCCCTTTCTAACGGCCGGCACGGCAGCCTTATTACGTATCTTGCTTAAGCGTAGCAGTGACTGACTGAAAAAAAAGAGATCTACTAGCTACCTACCTACTTATTATTAATTTTATAACTTAAATGTTTAATATCTAATTTTAATGACGGCTTGCCAACATAAATGTTGAGGACAACAAACAAACATAAGTAAGCGTCATAATAATTATTGCTATGTAGTAACTATAAATTAGTTAAGCTTAATGTGAAGTTATTAGATAGCAATTATTGTACAATCTCGCGTTGCTTTTGCATGACACGTAATACCGCAGCGTTAAAGGGAAGGACTCAGTCTCCGGTGGTTTTAGTTTGTAAGAGCTCGAATCCCCTCTGCATTGGGAATCGGTCTACACGCATTTATTGCCAATCTTTATAGTAAATCATTTTTTCATAAGGTATGTTTTTCTAAATTCGGGGATTAGAAAGAGATTATTCTTAATTTACTCAAAAATTTATTATTTTTAACGTTTGAAAATTATCATATTTCTCCCTGCAATTGTGTCGACATTTTTAATTCAGCCTTTTTATATCCAGCCAACCTTTGCTAGTTTAGACAGATGTGCGTCAGTAAATGGGACACAAGCCACAGTATAAACAAATGTCAACCTGTTAGAAAAACGAGCAAATCGTGTCGGTAACGCGTATCGATCAAACGGCAAGCGAGCCGCGTTTTGATAGGAACTCATTTTTCACCAAAAGTCACCTCAATATCAAGGAGGTGTTATTTCTCTCTCTGTCTCGCAATTCTTGTTTCCTTTTCCCAGTTTCAGGCATTTTCCTATTGTTGTTTATTCCTCAATTCGCTCAGCCTTATACAGATGTTAGATAGGAACATTAGAAAATAATTCACGGAGACAAGTTTTTTACCTAACTAGCTAGGTATCTTCTGATACTGTCTTATTTGAGGATGTCAAATTAACCTTTAGGTTAATTCTATTTTGTAATTTTCCTATTTTTATTGTAGCAAAAAGCTTTAGCTTGATCCAAAATAATTTTAATGAAAAATCCTGTAACACGTAATTTATTGTAGGTAATTTATGTCCTTAATGCTGACCAGGTGCTTAATTAGTACTTATTTACTCCACAGATATGTCTACTATTACCCTGTATTAATATCTACTAATGTGGTCAACGAATATCCAAAATATAAATCAGACATTGTATTCCTCTCAATGGTTTATTTCAATTTGCTAAAATGTTGCGCTTTAGTTGACATTTTCGTTGAATGTGTTAATTTCCGTATCCAAGAGAATACTACTAACGCTAATGGGCTGACGAACAAAGCTGATATCAGGTTTTCATTTAAGTTCATTACAAATTGTCCGCTAAAATTAAACTGTTTGTGACGTATGATTCTTGTTACATCAATAATATTTAATGTTGGGGTTTTATTTTATTTTCAGTGAACTGAGTATTGAGTTTTAAATAAACTACTGAATTTTACAACTTCATTTTTTTTTTTGCCTTATATATTTACCTAGAAGCCCTTTTTCAGGCTACTTGTATTGTCGATTTAGATACCGAAATATATCATTCTTGCCTCAGATTTCTTCTTTCTCATAATTATAGCTGGTACCAAAACTTCAAACAATGTACTTTAAAATGTACCGAATCCAAAAAAACACATTTGAATCGATATCATAAAGCCTCCCTCGTGTAGATACGATGCTCTTTTTGGTTTTGGGACTCACTGTCTCGCCTCATCATGCGCACCATTTTAGAAAAGACTAAATCAACAGCTTAGTTCGTGAATGTCATGGCAAGCTGAAAGAATTTGTCCACAAACTTGAACCGTGAAATACAGCCGTGCCAATGGCACTGCAAAACGTACGGACATGGGGATTTGTACCTCGTGGACGTTTTTTATGAGTTGCCTATCTCGCCGGGACAAAGCGAAGCCACCTCCATGGCTATATAATTCCTATTGAAATATCTGACAGGCAGTGACAGCTAATTAGGTGTTCGTTTGACCGTCACCATTTTGGAAGCTTTGCGACTCTTTGTGAACAGACTCAATACGGAAGATTATTTTTTAATAATTTTGCGGCTTACGAGCGTGAAGCTTTTGATGCTTCACCGGTCTATTAATAAGGGACGTCACCAATCAAATATGTCCATTTTATTTTGGTGTAAAGAGCGATTTTCCGTCCATTCATGGCAAAATACCTTTAGAAAAGCAACTAACTTGTGGGCAATAGCCATTGATGCCCATTTAGCGAACGCAGGTGGCTTGAGGTTGCCATGGCAACGTGCGAGCGTTGAATAGAATTCCAGAGATAGCGCTGTAATCCGGTACACATTTCAGGTGAATTTAAGGCGGAGTGTACATCGTCGCGTGACTGTTGCTCCTTTGCGGGGTTTGGGACTCACTGGCCAGTATTTTTAAGTCGAGGACTTTTTTATTTGTAAAATGCTGTGGAAGATACGATGCAAAGTCCTATTGCAGAGATATAATGACTTTAATTCTACTTTTAGGGGAGGTTATATCTATGTGTTCCAAACGGCTTTAAAAAATATTTAGGGTATTTTTATTTTCATTTGTTTTGACGGCAATGGATGGGTATACCGAGCCTTATAGCCTTTTTGTTTTATGAATAAATAGAAAACCAGCATATAACAGTCAAATTGCGGTCTGACGTTTTTATTTCACGCCAATTAAAATTTATTTTTGGGAATATATTATTTTTAAAACAGAAAGGTTATCAAAATATCAAGTCACCGGTCAGTTTCGACTTTCTGGCAAACAATTGCACTGCATCACAATTCATAATATGCTTCTGCTTATCCGGATTTTTGAGTAGCTCTCGTTTAGCTGTATCATATTATGTTAAGACAAAATTCGGAAGTAGTACCTACGTAGTTACAAGGCCGACACGCAACCCAAAAAAAAATATTTCGATAGCATAATAAAAAAAGCACTTTCACGCTTTTTTTTGTTGAGATTTCACATTTTGTCATATTTCCCGACTACCGTGAAAAGGAACGTCAAAACTTATTTCTAGTTAGAATTGTAGTTTCTTTTGAAGTCGAAAACTCCAAATTCAAGAGTTTCATTCATGTATTTATATTCAGAGCATTAAATTGTTACAACAAAGTACGAAAACAACCAACTTTCAAAACTAGTCTAGTCTAGTAGTTTGGTTAGTTAATATAAACTCTACAAAGACGATTTACTTAATTAAACTTCATACATCACTCCAATTAAGTATTTTTGGTTGAGTTCTTTGCAGTTAGCCTTTGTTTGCAACACCGGACTTTTGGCGAGGACTTTAAGGCCTCCAGCCAGAGCAATAGGAAAAAGCTAACTACGTCAGCAACGTCCGCTAAGGGCACCCCCTGCGGGGTTCGGACCTCGACTACTATTAAGTTAACTTCTTATTTACTTCGTTACTTTTTCTAAACATTAATAATACTTTTTATTTTGATTATATTGTTACACATTAAGATTAATGACGAGTGCATCAGGCGCATAATTACCTATGTTAAACGCCTGTATTTGACCTCTGCATGATTCGCGTTCGGTTTACATACTTACCTAATTGATTGATGATATGATGCGATTGAGCACTTAATTAATTGGCATTTGTATTATATTAATATGATAGTATTCTAGTGTTGAGTCAATTATGACAATAAATAGTTTGTATATTATATATACATATACTTTTTCGAATTTGATGCACCTGACTAAGTTCCGAGCAGTTTAAAAGGACTGGGATCTAGTTTTGTTTCTGTATTCAAAGGAAATATTATAATTATAAATAATTACTGGATTAATGTTATATTATTAGAAAAATGATTTAAGTATTGTACATCATTACAATTGTTGTCATAAAACTTTGATTCTTATACTTGTGCTTTAATGTAGACTCACTTGCCTGCGTACTTACCCGGCTAAACTCAAATCTCACCAACACACGTAGGATTTAAAATTAATGGCGAAATCGACGTAATAAAAGTAAGTAGATGATAGTGAACTTGTAAAAAACAAACGACACCAGCTAATTACGTTTATCACAGATTCGTGGCCAATCGCGGGCTGTTTCACAGGAATAGGATTACAAACACATATGACGCCCAGACTTCGGGATCAAGCAATGTGGATCGCACATACGCCTGTCCCATGCGGGAATCAAACCCGCAACACGTCGCGCACAGTGCTAATCCGGTGACTACCACTCGACTGTCTGTGCAGTCGATGGTGGTGTCGTAAATTGTCAAGCGTTTTGGTCTACTGGTTAGTGACCCTGACTGCTATACCGGAGGTCGTGGGTTCGATTCCCACTCAGGACAAATCTTTATGTGATGAGCACGATCATTTGTTCTGTGTCTGGGTGTAATTTATCTATAATATAGTATAGTATGTATTTAGAAAAATATGAGTGTTTATCAGTTGTATGGTTACCATAACTCAAGCTCTGCTTAGCTTGGGATCAGGCAACCGTGTGTGAATTGTCCTGGGATATATGTGGTTTCCTTCCTCTTTGGGTACTTACCTCGGAGTAGGACTTCTCGACGGCAGAGCGCTTGATGGTGTAGGTGCGCAGATCTTCGAGGAGGTCGCACTCGTGCTGGTTCTTCGCGTGGAGCTTCGCGATCTGCTCCGTGTGCAGGTTCTTCAGGAATTTCGTGTAGTTACTCTGTAACAAGGTCACAGCTGTTTATTATAGCCTACTTTGTCAGCACGCTGAAGTCACGAGTTCAATCCCCGGGACGAGCATTTGTGATACACAGACGCTTGTTCCAAGTTTACGCTACGAACGATTCTTTTGCGTGCCTTATTAAAAAAAAAACTATTTTTGTGAAACCCGATACAGTAATTAAATTATGAAGTGTGGGAGGCGTTTATTTAAAACATAAATCAAAATAAGAGACTTGAATATTTTTATCAATGAATACGTATTCCAAAAAAATATAATAAATAATCTGGACAGACACCCACACATTCTTATAATATAGCAAGGAAAAGGTAACGCCTACACAACAAGACTAAAAAACATTGAAGCAGAAAAGGGTAGTACAGAAAACGTAGTCTATTTAAAAATCCCGAATTCAACAAACAGCGTGTTCATTGTTGAACTGTTATTTATCTACGCTCCAAATACCTCTTTATTTGATTTGTAGGTAATATTACATAACATCTTGTTTATCACATACCCCTGAAATTCCAATAAAATGTATTTATAGACTACATTATTTATCATTAGACCTTACACTAAAAGAGTTCGTTTTAAGGAACCACCATAATGCACGACCTTTGACCTTTAGTCTGCCGGAACGTAGATCGTAATGGATGGATGTATGTAATACCAGCTACATATATGTAAGTACATAACCAGCAAACGGCCGTTTAATGAATTAAAGATGAATGTGCAAAAATGCACGGATATTACATCGAACTTTAAATTTATTTCTCTAATTAATTTTTAAAGTTCGTATTATTCCACTGCAGGGTCAATTCGTGTCTTTTTTAAGGCAATCCTTGCTGGGTGAGCTTGGGTGGCAAAGTATTTTGGGTAGAAGTGCGGTTGGACTCTATACTTTCTTCTCGGTAGCTTAAACTTATTTTTAAGCTTTACATCAAGATATTTGAAAACCTGTTAAAACGAAGATCATTTATAATATGCATCTCTTCAAAAATAGTTGAATTAAAAATTAAAGAAAAACTTGTGGTAAGAGGTCTAAACATAGTTAAAATAGGTAGGTACATTGTAATAAGCCTCCAGATATAAGTAGGTATGTACGAAGCAAATGTGAAATAATATGGCATAATAAATGAAATGATAACACAGAAACACGTCTTATTTTTTTGTCCACGTCGTTTCTATAAACCTTAGTGGTCTAAAATTTATCTTACTTATCAAATATTAAATGTAAAATACAATTATTAAATACATGAATATATCCTTCAGACAATCAGAATCTATTTAATAAAGCTTCCAAAAACCATAATATACTGTCAGTAAGGTCGTTATACACATTACACATACCTACCATCTACGTATAATACTTTGAACTTTGATTAAATTGTCAATGTAATTAATTAACTAAGTTAACCACTAAAGGGAAACCATTTACTTAGATTAGATTGTTATCTGTTTTGCACTTAAACGATTGAAATAGCTTTTGATTTGTGAAATATCAGTTCTATGCGCGAAATATAGTTTTGCAGTTCCATTTGAATTAATAATGCTTAGGTTGTGCTAGATCACCTCACCGCTTTTTCACGAAAATAGCGTGCCTAGTGGGTAGTGACAGTCAATTCATTTCATGGATATCGTGGGTATTTTATTATTTGTTGAGATTGCTTTTAAGCATTCGCGTGTAATGTAACGTTACAGATTTGAGCATTACATCAGTGAAGGAGTAGAACCGAGCATTACAATGCGCGCCTTGTAATGATACAAAACAGGCATACATCAGTGAAGAAGAAGAACGTCGAATCTATATGTTACATTACACGCAAATGCTCGTTAGTCACGGAGGTATTATTGTAATGTAATGTAATGTAGTAATAAATAATATTGAAGGTATGACTAACACTTAATGAAGGTATTTAGGTAGTACTAAGTAAGATAAATAACAGCTCTTTTAGAATCAGATGAAGATAAAGAAGGATGATATTACAATTGATTTTGCTTCGCTCCGGCTTCTTCCAACCACTTCAATTACTTATGCCTTCAAAACCTTTCTAGTCTAATTTAAGATCGCCGGGAAAGTACTACAAAATAATAAGCAATAGAATAGTCTATTGTATGAATGGTTTTTTTATTTTGTTGTCGTTTAAGATAGAGTTCTACTTAGCTGTGTTTACTTGGTCCGCGGCTTTCCACGTATTTTCAAGCAATTTTACCGACCTAGGAATAACATATTCATGGCTTTGTTACTGTTTAAACAACACTTATCTTATTGTTGTTCAAGCAATAAGGTTAGTGTTGTTGCTACACGATTTAAACAGATATTTTTTGAATAAGTCGCGTAAATAAATGTACTTTCCTACATACCAACCAGAAAAATACCTAGGTACACTAATTCCTGGAATAAATTTTAAAGCTTATTTGCAACACATTATTTTTCCAATCAACCTCTTTTTAAACTCAAGATATTCATATTCGTATTTATTTGCATTCCACAATGTGTAAGAGATGTTACAGAATATAGATAGTAGAAGATATTGCAACAACACAATATTCAGAGTATCGCTATCATAACACTTTAAAGCAATTAACTACTTACAGCTTACAATAACAGGCAGTCAAACGGAACACGTAAGTAGGTTTAACTAGTCAACTAGCTCCGTGAAGTTCGGCATGACTTGTCTAGCCTAGACTTGTCTATGTTCTAGTTCGGCAAGTCCATGACGGTCGAATGTTCCGTTACATCGCTGCATCGCTCGCACTTCGACAGTTCACAAAACTTTGGACATCGTCGATGAGACTGTTTGTATGTACACAGAGCTCTTAGATTGACCTGAATACGACCTTTTTGGTTCGATAGTTAGAAACAGAACCTGTGTAAATGAATTTGGAAAATATCTAAACGAATATTATATATTGAATAAAACTACTTTTTAAGGATTTCTTTGTGGTTTAAGTTTAGATTTTAGCTCCCGACGTTTCGACACCTTTGCAGGTATCATGGTCACGGGTAGACTAAGATGGCGTTTCGTCTTGACAGTAGATGCTTGTTCTACCTTCAAATTTTAACTAATTATTTGAGTTCCGACCTACGCAATATTTGCTCACTGTTTATAATTTAATAAAATTATTAAATGAGTTACATGGGATACAAACTTATAAACAAAACTGAAACTTAAATATTGTTTGTCCTTATTAGTTAAACAGATTGTTTAGTGGTTAAGACAATAACAACGGGTAACATAGATGCATAAATTAAAACAAGAATTAAATGTACGGACACTAATACCTAACTCCCGCACCACAATACATATCTCAAAAAGATTAATCTTACATTTATATAAACCACTAGTTTTGATGATAATACGTCTACATAAGTTCAGCAACAGAATATTTCAGGTTACAATTTGTAATAATGCATGCATCCTTTCGCATAGACAAAGCAAAAATGCATCTATAATAGATGGCGATTCATTACAATGCAGGCCTTCAATAAAAGGAAACTTTATTCACATCCGAAACAATTAGAAACTCGCTCGAGTGTATCGGGTACAGATGAAAATGCTTTGGAAATATCCATACTGATCCTGCACAGAGTTTTGTTACAAACTCTTAAATTGCACTACCTATTTTGATTAAGTGTACCACGTGAGCGCGACAAATGGATGTGCGATTAACGCTTATGCGACAAAACTGTACTGCGACTCACCGTAGTTCGAATGCACGCTAGTGCGACACACTGTAGATCGACATCTCGCTAGTGCGATATGAAGAAATAGAACATAAACATATAGAACCGACATAGGCCCAGACATCCATTGCTTGGTTAGGTTCAACTTTGTGACAGAGATCAATAGGTTAGGTTAGGTTAGATATTGTGACCTTGCAATGGAGCGAGCGAAGCGAGCGACGGCCTTTGATTAGTTAATATCTACTTATTTAATATATGTAATTCAAAATTTATCTCAGCAAACTACTGTAATACTGCATCAACGTACTACACTACCCTTGCTAGGTGTCAAACTACTGCAATACTGCACCAACGTACTGCACTACCGTAGTGTCGCACTACCGTAGTGTCGAACTACTGTCGCGCAATCGTTTGTCGCACTAGCGAGATGTCGATCTTCAGTGTGTCGCACTAGCGTGCATTCGAACTACGGTGAGTCGCAGTACAGTTTTGTCGCATAAGCGTTAATCGCACATCCATTTGTCGCGCTCACGTAGTACACTCATTTTGATTGGAATAACTGATAATGTGAAAGAGAACTTAAAAAAAATTGCGCCTCTTGCTGAGATGTATAAGCATCAGGTATTTTGTAGATTATATTTTGCTAATTAAAATGAAGGCTTTGTATAAGCTACCTTTCATTAATATTATGTATCTAATTAAAAATCAAAGCTTAATGTTTCTTGGAAAATGTATACATACCTACATACTCAGTAATTGGTATTAACAAAACTCGCTTGTAATGAATGTGAATGGAATTTAAGGTCGTAAGTAAATCTAGTGATTCTAATTTACATTAGAGCAAGGACAAATGTCCTAAATTATACGAAACATATTAACTACAAGATTGACTGAAATTAACACGCTTAATCTCTTTCAAGATATAAAAAAAAAGAAGTGTTAAAACAATAAAACAAAGAACGCCACTCAAAGAGGTTTGGGAAAAAAGTTTGCATTGTACCTTTTCAATAAGCTTTAATCTGGCTTCCTGTTTCTCGAGTAACCCGGAGCTGAACAATGGAATCCAAAGGAAACAGTTGAGCTTCAAGAACTGGATTTAATTAATTGTGTAGCAGTTAGGCATCGCTTGTTACAGGATAGTGCTAGAGCCTTTTAGACTATTCGTTCAGACTCTGCGCCATTAGCGCATTCGCAAGGAAAACAACTTATTAAGATTATGTTAAATTAAATATTAGTACCTCCTTCCCCCATATTATAAATAGTGGTGCTCCCCCGTTAAACCACACTATCAACACTTTTTGAAATCTACAACCGTCTGTTAAAATCACAAATACTTTTTGGAAAATGACCGACGACTTCAAACAAATTAAATCCTGTTAAATTTAGTATAACCAATCAGTAAATATGAAACAAAAGTAAAAAACTAGGTTTGCAGTTTCTAAGTCACAAAGTAACTGCTTCGAAACCATCCATACATCAAATCTCCAAAAGGTTTTTAAACTAGGAAGCTAAATCATGTTCCGGTAATTAATTTCAGAGTCCGCACAAAACCTGATTTACTTGCACTATAAGTATAAAATAAAAACTAAATATATGCAACTAACTAAGAGTTACGTGCAGGCTTTGTTTCAAAATATTTTAAGCCAGTACTTTTACCTGGCCTCCGGAATTTATACTAACGAGAGAACCACGGGAATTGGGTCACGAACATCAAATAAGGCCCTAATTAATCAGTCCCCAACAGAAGTTTCTAATCACACAAAAAGACAAAAGATAGATTCGTCTTTTTTTTATAACATGTTGAAGTAACTTTACTTCACATTCATATACTTATTTATTTATTTATTTAATAGGGTTTACCAACAGCTTCTGTGTACAGTAATGCTTATGTATATTAATAGCTATGTCTACGACTGACACAGTCGCCAATTACTGGTCAACCAGCATTCACAAAATAAGTGATAAGTGCTAGAAAGAATAAGTATAAATATATAGGTATTTTTCGATTATTAAATGCGATTTTTTTATGTGTTGCTAGCCAGCAGCGTTTAGGTTCATAATTTGAGTTCTTTTGGGAACATTATTCGTATTGTTATTATCTAGGTCATGTGACGAATGTGAAACATGAGAAGGAATTTAATATTCATACCGAGGATAGAATCTTCGTAAATATGCGTGTCGTTATTATTAAAACAGACGTAAAAATATTATTAGTTTGGTTATAAGAGACTTGCATAGCTAGCTTTAACCTAAATACATAAAGTATATATTTTCATTTATGAATTAATTGTTGTTTTCCAAAAGATATTTGATTTTTAACTCTTAACAGGTTGTCTGCAGTAGCAATAAAAACCCCGTTAAATTCGTAAAGGAAATTCGTTCGCGCGGCGAGATTCAATTGAAACTTCAACTCAATTTGGTTGCAGTGTGTAGCGCTGACATCCGAAGCATTCACATCGGCTGTACTCTCAGGCTAACCTTTGTGAATCCAATGCAATAAGTAAACTGTTTGAGTAAACTGTTTTTACACAACTATGCGTAAATATGTGCATCACTGGTGTGCAGGGTGCGGGGCAGCTCCAATAGCATTCTAAAGATGATTGCAAGTCGGCTAGATTGCACATACGTGAACCGCTGTAGTTTTATTTCTCACGGAATGACACAGCAGTAAGTCACAGTGCAACTTAAATAATCTAAATTTATAATTTTATTTTTACTAACATAGTTTAAGTCATACTAACTAAACATTGTTGAGTCCTAGTTACTTGTAATAATAATAACATTCGCACGAATACGCAAACGACGCGAAATCCAACCCGCGAATGTTCTGAGCGTAATTGTTATAGCAAATTCACATGCGTGCAAATGAAATGCAAACTTTCGTAAAGTGTAGGTAAGTTTGTAATCAAATGTCTCACCCAAAGAACTCAAAGGCTAAATTTTAAGACGTTCTGAAATATGTAACTTTGAATACTTTATACCTTAAAGGGACTTGGAAAGTATGAGACTTAACAACGACTTAATATGAAATGCATTTAAGTACCCGGCTATCAGACGGTTTCACGAGCCGTGAACCGAAAGCCGCGACCGACTGCTATCTCATCGAAGTTTCAATAACTTTTCTTATGGCTCACGAAATCTTGTTTGCAGTAAAATCCAGTTTCATAATCTGTTGGATGTTACACCTATAAGTTTTGAAGTTTTGGATACTTAGTAATATTTATTTTCACTACTAACTCTTTATCTAAAAGTTTGTCTGTTTTACTCGTTCGATTCAATAATTAATTGTAAAGTACCTAGTTCTTCTTGATTTGTCAAATCTCACCGCCACAGGTTAACTTAATTGTACCTTACCTATACTTTTTAAACGAAGTGATGCAACAATCGATCCCCAGACACAAAAATGGTTGAAAATGATGAATATAACAAAGGTCGAAATTACAAGTTAACTAGATATTTCGTTTTTTATCAACTTAGTTATACTTATATAGACTTTAATTTACAGTTAAGCCCCCTTTAAAATACGGCGGATCAAAACTCATGAAAAATTATCACTTAAAAACCATTTTCATTTGTTGTAACTAAATACACAAAAGATCAAATAAAAACCGGTACAGAAATGAAAAACGGCAATTAAAAATATGAAGAGAAATGAAAACAACATCGCAATGTTTCCACAACAAACAAAATGCCTAAAAATATATATTTAACATGAAATTGATGATAAAACCTGCATTACGTGAAAACTATTTATTTATATAACTGCAATCAATTGAAGTGCAGTTCTGCTAATGGATTATTTCATTATAAAAGATTGAGTTTTTTTTGCCATTTAGGTATTCCATCAAAATAAATTCTATTGAAACTAAAAAAGACACGTATTTTTTATAAAATATGGTGATGTAATAAAGAACTACATACTAAATAGTTTACTACTAATAGTTTTTTTTGGCTTCATATATTTGTAAGCTATTAAGGAACCTTTAACTTGATACCACAATCAAAGAAATTTGTCAATAACTATTTCAAGGGAATACTCTAAGACACACTTGGCTTGAGATTTTCGCGTACACTAACCTTTATACACGATAGGCAGGCTGTATGGTGTCTTCGCGTAGACACAGCATATTCAATGAACGTGAGAGAACACGGTAGCTTTGACATTCCGCGCACAATGTCCAATTAGCACTCGCGTCTTAATCTACTTAACTCTGTATGGAGATGCTGTCTACCCTAATGACGTCACTCAACACCTAATCACTGGCAATGAGCAGTCACCGATACTCAGTGAATAGATGGAATGCTTTGATACGAAAAACAAATTACAAAGATAACTTGGATATAATTTTAAGCACCTTAACCCTTATTCATCGTGTGTGGGATGTCCGGGAATATTATATTAAGTATATTATTATTATTATCTCTATACGTTTTTGGTCCAAATTCGAAAGTCAACAAAAAAATACGTTTTATTCTGACAAAACTTGTCCTCCTGAGCATTTCTTAATATGGCACCAAAGCTGTACCACCGCTGCACGTGATTTTATTCAGAGTAAAAAAATCTGTTTTTTCATACATTTTCTGAATTTTTGGATCTCATACCACGATACTTGGCCGGCACTTCCGAATTTTGGACCAAAACTGTTGTCCTTTGATGTGATCAAAAAACTTACTCACACAGATACAAACTCACAATACACACATACACACACTACCTTCAAACAGCCAGGGTTCGAAATTCAAAATGAAGTGTCAGTTATTCTTAGTTGACATTAGATTTTACGAGAGATTAAATACGACACCCTCTATTTACAAAGTGGCCGACCTTACCTAGGTGAGTTTTTATTAATAGATTTGCGTGATACTATTTATACTACCGAAGGGAATCATTATTTAGAAGCCTCAAGTTATTAACCAGAGGTCAGCACACATCGATTAAGTAAGATCATATCGCCCGAATCGTTTAAAAAAAAGATTACGTATAGATAGTATATTTTATTTTAGTTAAGTGTCCTGTCGAACATTTACTGATATTTAATGATAAGTATGTAATTAGTCCTACATGTAAATCAAGCTTACTTAGAATCCATTTAAAAGCCACAGTTTAAAAACTTTTAAACATTATCATTAACACAACAAAACGTTTTTCTATGAATCCTGAACGAAAATTACGTGATAGACAATGTGAAACGATTATTTTTCCACCCTCGTTTCAAAGTTATAATTACTAGTTCTAGGTGAGACAAGGATAGTGCTATATGTCTATATAGCTCTATCCCTCTCTAATAGGGTAATAGAGTAGTAATTGTGGTGGTAACGTAGTACGGCTTCTGTATTCCGAACAATATGTCATTGGGAATTATACCCTTGTTCTGCATTTCTTTTTAATCCGATAATTTAGTATTGCACACTGCAATTGTCATAAGTGGAGCGGTAGTTGGATAATAAGTCTATTAAGTAGGCATTGTGTTTTTCAGTTCCGGTTCTAGGTATAAAGTGAAATATTAGCGTTGTATACTAAAGTTTAGTAAATTCATCAATAAGACTTCGTTGTAGCTTTAAGAATGATATTTTTTTTGTCAAAATTTGAATGTGAAGTTGTATCATAACTTGAAGGAATGACTACCTAATCAATTAAGCAGATTGGTTGACGAATACTGAAACGCCTAAACACAATGCGATTGCGTCGTCGTGATAACGTTTCTATGGCCACCTTCGGGCTCAATAATCGCCAGAATATTGTACTGCGAAAAATAAAATAAAAAACGGACAAGGTTGCCTTTGACGGACAACTTACAAATATAACATAAACCACACAGTGCAAGTTAAACAAAGCTTGTTAAATCATTTCTAAACAAGTCTCTTGCTGTTTGTCGAACTGCCGATTACCCGCGAAATCGACAACACATTCATACATTCTGGTTCATTCAGTCAATTCACTCAATGAACGTGCAATGTCAATGCAGTTCGATCAATATTGAACTTTCAACGCACGGCTGAGTTCACGGCACAATACTAATGTTGTTGTTGCTTTGATTGAACCTTCGATTCTGATAAACGATTGATGAAAACTTTTTTATTATTTTTATCATTTAGAAAATTATACTTTGTCCCCGCTTTTAATCACATAGCATTACTAATTGCAAAAATAAACATCTATACTTACACATATTTTTTCGCTAAATCGCAATCTTCAAGCATAATAAGAATATGATAAAACTGGTGTGCTAAACTATATTGCTGTTCAAATTACAATGCTTTACAGTAATTTGCATTTATTTTACGCACGCATAATACTTAGTCTAATAAAAATGTATGAATGTCGATACCTAAATCAAACAAATTCTTTGAAAGGTCCTGCTGGTCTAATCGAATGCTCTAAGAAGGTAAATACTCGATTTGATGTTTTTTTGTGTGTTCACTGAGACTTGGTCTCAGTGCACACAACGCGGTGCCGACGAAGTATACACCCGGTTTTAAAAAAACCTTCGAATGACTCCTATAAAATATACTAATAATATAGAGAGGCTTTTAAAAAATGTTAAATAATAATATTCATAACATGAACGTTAAAACAACAGAAAATGCACAATGGATGCCTATAAAGAAAGGCTTTATACCGAGTACCTGGACACTCAAACACAAATGAAATTTTCAGCACAAAAACCCTGTCGATAGCACCTGTCGGGGGACACAATGCATGCTGGCTGGAAATAACTCCTTTATCGCAAAGGGACTAGATAGTTAATAAAACATGCTTAAATACACTTTTAAAGCTACAAAACGGTTCGTATTCATCGAAACATGTTATTTAGCTTGATGCAAAACTGTCATTCTCGTCAAGACATGTCCGACGCCATGTCAATCAAGACTGTCAGTTCCAACGGCGCCTCTCTCACCGCTTTGTATTTACGAATAAATTTTATATCACCTAAATGGTAGTTAAGTGCTTTTTTAATACGTTAGTCATTTTTATAAACCTTTCGTGTCAATTCTAACTTTATAGGTATTTCAATGGCTATTTCAGTTAATATGTCATCTGAATAATGTAATAAAATTTTGTTGGTTGGCCAATGGTTTTCATGAACCGAATATACAAATGTTCTTTCTTCATCTTAGTAGGTATATTTGAAAAGTAACTACAGTTTATTTCTTGGGTATGAAAAATATTTACGGCAGACTCCCGAGTGCATTTCGATAATTTGTCAACAACGACTCAATCATCAGTCTGAATATCTGCACAAAGGGTGAGCTGGCATCCGATTCGTTAGCAACAATCCAAAGGATGGAACTAGAAAAGGACGTCACTTCCAATTTCACTGCAACAGTAATTGAACGGTATTGACACTTACCTTTGACGATCCTGCACGAGTGCAACTATGCACTAAACCAAGCATTCTCAGGTTACTACGCGAAAAAGTTGTCAATAAACTTCAAAAATGTCGAAAGCGTTCGCATGCGAGCGTTAAAGTAATTATCTTGCACTCGGGATGAAAGGGTTACAAGCTAGATACAAATTAACAATCCGTTGCCAGATTTCAGGCGGAACAGAGAAACTTGATAATATGACAAAGCCGGGTACAACTAGAATTTTGAGCCAAATACCTTTGGAAAGGTTTCGTAAAAGGCTGGACATGCTTCCATACACAGCTACCAATTAGCAAAGGCTTTGTGCATTGTCATATATATTGGGGACTACCCATACCTACATGTTAAAAAACAAAAGCTGTTCGACTGTAATCGACAATTGTACTTTAAAAATCTGAACAAAAATAATTGAGAAAGTATTAAGTTGTTAACTTTTATACGCCGATAGAGCAATTGAGAAAACGTATTGAAAGCCTGCTCAATTTACAAATATTCCGCTGCAACTGCCGTTCCGTGCCCACGATAAGAGACCAATGTACCAATGGGTAGTTCACTTCAGTCAACTCCTACATACATTTTCACTTGATAACACAATTAATGGCCGAACTTATGACCGTTCACGATACAATTATTGACAACTACCTACATACTATTTCAAGCAAATATTTCTAATAATAGTCACAAACTACTTAAAAAATATTATAAGAAACCATATTCCCACACGATAAATAATATATGTTAAGTTATTAGTTATTTAATAATTCGTCTGCTGGGAGAATGCGATCCTGACGCATGTCAGGTGGTCTTGATTTGTATGGCGAAATAAAAAACCGTATTATATTATTACCTGGCATAAAGTTTTGAACGATATTATTCCTTTGGAGGAGAAGTAAGTGAATGTGTGTGTGTAAGGCCTGACCACGACCAGGGGCCCGAGCCCGTTATTTTAAGTCAGTGAGTGGTGGGTTAAAAAACGTTACAGTGTACTTGTTATTGTGTCTAATTTTCGTATTTGAACGTAAAATGGAAAGTTTTTGATCCAAACACTCACTGAATTACACTAGCGGACTCGGGCCCCTGTCAGGAACGTATTCTGTCAGCGGCTGGACTGTACTATTTAGTAGATGACGCATGATCTAACTCTATTTCACGGCAAGATGGACAGCCGCACATTAACATGGAGATTGGAAAATTGACGTCACTTGTTGATATAGCTGTCTCCCTCTAATTCGCAATAGTGTAGTGCTTATATAACTAGGTAGCAGGTTCGAACCCAGGCAAGTACCAGTGTGGGTTTTTCAAAGTTATATGTGTTTCTTTCTTAATTATTCTAAGACACTTCTGACAAACATCGTAAGGAAAACTGGATTCCAAAAAATTGGAATCTGAAATGACCAACCCGCAGAGAGCAAGCATGGTGATCAATGCTCGCGCCTTATCTATACGGGAAAGGCCAGCAGTGGGATGTTTATAGGCTGGATTATTAATCTATTCTGTAAATAGATAGGTAATCTCGCTAGCCGCTCTACGTGTCCGCTGTCCGTGTGGTCGAATTGCTCCAGATATCTGTTCCAGGTTCGAGATCTGACTCGTTTCACGTGTACTATGTATTAATATTTGATGTAGTTTCCCGCCGAATAAATAGCTGAATCGCTGTTATGAATAGGAAAGAAACAGGACGTTTTTGATTTTATTATTGTGAGCGTGGTTATTGTAAATGACCGCACCAATATTTTGAACTTTGAATATTTAGTTTAGGTTATTTTGTTTATCGATATTCGTTAATTTATGGACTGATTCGGACTATATGCATATATTTAGGTAGATATGTCTATTGCTGACTAAACTAAGTTGAGAGGCAAGGTAATGTAGATAACCCATCAATGCTCATTCTATAAAAGAATAGGGAAAACACAAACAATAGTAATTAGTATCGCTGAAGTCGGCCACCAACACACTTGTATGTGTTGGTCAGTTAAATTGACATTTAACTAATTAGTTCCTACCTATCAACGAGGGCTACATTTACACCATTCAGAACTACCGTTTAACCGATTTTGATGATCTTTGTTTTGTTTTATGAGTCTCCGCCCCGAATACCTGAATAACCAAAAAGACATCGGGAATGGAATCTAGGTATTCAAGGATGGAACCGCGGGACACACCTAGTAGGTGTGGCCACCTACCTTTTATTTGAGAATTGTCATAAAAACCTGTGCCACAAACATCACATACAGCACAGTGGCAGATGGCATATTGGCCTAGCCTAATATCATGAAGTCAACCTTAAGCTCAAGAAAAGCTGAGTTTATTTCTTTTTTTTTAATACCTAGCGTCTAGCTCAGGATGACAGATAGCCGGCTTATACAGGCCGACAGAGGCGTCGGGACTGTTATAAATTATTTCCATAATTCTGCTGCCAGCCCTGATGAGATGTTGCATAATAATATTGTTTAAAGTTGTAAATCATTTTTATTTTAAGTTTAATTTTATTTATTGAACCATCGGTCAAAAATAATAAAATTTTAAAACATTAATCGTACCATACCATGTTATATTAAAATAAATAGTTGTAAAGTTGAAGTAAATAATATATAATAAAGTTTTTATAATTTAATTGTGCCAGTAGAACAGACTGATTTTTGCCCAACCCTATTTTGACTATGAGCCATAGTTCTCCGTGTGAAAAGCAATCTTGACGTAAACCGATTCCTACGTGTTTCAATGTTTGCCGCCTGTGATTTATTAATTGTTAAAAACATTAAATTGCAATAAAAAAAATGTACAATCAAAGCTAAAACAGCGATTTTTATCCGTAATAGTTTACCGCAGTTACATGCAATTGCATCTAGCATATTCCTTGTACTTCCACTTACTGTAATAAATAACCTATAATGAAAGGCCTGATGGTTGAAGTCCTGTCCCGTTATTATTGTTCCCGATGTCTTCAATCTTGTTTCCACAGTCATTAAATTATTTCATATCAAAATTACAAAGAAGAAGCAATGGCCGTTTTTTTTTCCTTTTCGTTTATTGGTGACTTCTGTTTCCTACATAATCACGTAATATCCACGTACTGGATAAAAGAAATAGTCTTGCCTATTTCTAGACCGCATTTCTTTTGACTTGATTTTGTGTTGACGGAACATTTTATTTGCAAAGTACTTGAAAAGTTGGCTCGATGGAGCCAATGGAGTATTTCTTAAATTTTCACACAAAATAAAGTAACTGTTATGAGGCTGTTAATCAGAGGTTCATTATTTTTATTTTGAAAAAGTAAACAAAAATATTAGCCTTCATTTCTAAATAATTAAATTCCAATTTGAAAATAATACCTCACATTTCTCAAAAACTTAAGATTAAGACATACAAAAAGGCTTGAGTGCAAACTCCTTGTTTAGTTGCTAAATGGTGTAATATAATAAGCCTACTTGAGATAGGTTTTAAGTACTTGCTTCCAATGCTTACTGTCTATTAAGAACAGGCCCCCTGCTGGTATAGCAACAACTCAAAATGCCACGACAGTTAGAAGAAACAGGGGAGCGGCAATCTTAGAGTAACCGCTAAATGGCAGCAAAAAGCGGATTAATAGAATTGCGATGTAATTGACTACATTTTGCCCATAGTTTTATATTGGTTTTCCGTATCAAAAAGATTTATCCTATAACTTAAAGTTAGCTCATAAGATAGGACAGAATGTGATGCAGTTTTTATGTATTGGTTTCTTAGGTTTACGTGAATGTTAGACATTGAAATAAAACTACTTTTTACGGATTTTTTCGCGGTTTATATTTAGATTTTAGGTCCCGACGTTTCGACACCTTTGCAGGTATCGTGGTCACGGGCAGACTGAACTGACTGTCTGCCCGTGACCATAATACCTGCAAAGGTGTCGAAACGTCGGGACCTAAAATCGGTTTTTATGTTTAAAAGGTGAATTGTACTACATGGTTCTGAGCCGCATTTTATCATTATGACATTGTGTTACGTATTATGCAAGTCTTAACAATTTTCTGAAATTTGTCGGGTGTTTTTTATATTTTATTGTTATTAGTTATTTTATTAAGAGTATGTACCTATGGAATGTCTTACCGGCTCTTCTGCATAGGAACGCCATTTACGAAACGCTCACTGAGAGTCGTTCGATTTAATGAGGTAACAGGTTCTAAGCGCTTTAATTTATAGGTGTAGAACAGAGTGTTGGAAAACCATTTTAAAACTAAACCATTTCACCATATAATTCCTAATGATAAATAGTGTTTGGAGTTTGATAGCTGTCACAAACTTGATATAAAAAATTACAACTAAAGAGGTCCTTAATCTTACGGTACTCTAGAGGAGACAAGACACTTGACTCGACCTTCCGTCTAGAATCGACGACATTTTTGTCGGCTATTTAGATTTGACTGTCTCGTTGGCCTAGCGGGTCTTAGCGCGACTGCTACGCTATAGGTCTTGGGTTCGATTCACAAGTCGACCGAGGTGTTATTGGGTTTTCTATGAAATTCTCAGTAGCAGGTTGGAGTTTGGATTTGAGCCCGGTTAGTGGCAATAGGCTCGCCCATATTACATGGGAACTAAACATACCGGTGAACTGTGGGTTCACATTGGTACATCTCTGCCTAACCCTTCGGGAATATAGGCGTGATGGTATGTTATGTTATGTATTTATATTTGGTTAGCGGGTACAACTCGCCGATATGATTATTTTTCATAGCAGCTGACATCAAGACGCAATGATCTACCGGCGAGCTTAGTGTGTAGACTTACAACACCGTCCTACTATAATTAATATGTATCATATACCAGTTATCATCGGGCTAGTAAGCTGTTCAGATCATGCGATTATCTAATAGATACGCGATTACTTGTCCTCGCAAATTAGACTTTGATGTATTACGCAGCCCCACATGTACAACACAAATAGGTGCTACATACGTATAGGTACAAGCTGAGTGGAGCATAGTCATTGTAAATTATCTAAGATCTAGGTAATTATGTAGATACTATGTAAGTTGAAATGCGTCTTGCATTAACTTTCAACTCAAGCTACACCTACTTGCTTTATAAAAACACAAATTTAAAATTGTCTAACATCCATTTTTTACTACTAGATCTAAGTACTGAAACCATACTACAAAATGCAAATAAAACTTAATATATTATGTTTGTGAAACAGAATAAACAAGTGAAAAAATTAGTTATAACTAGGACACGAACACTTTAATTAAAATATGATGTTTTAAATGCGCGACATTCAACTTCACATAACTTGTATTTTTTAGTTTATTCCCTAGTTGCGAATAAACTATTTTGTTGCAACAGTTTTTTTGCTACCTGAAATATTAACACAAGCAAATACAATGGCTCGTAAGTTTATAATTAGTTGAGGCGTTATTAAATACTCCTTACTTTGAAAAGGCTGATAATAATCTTTGACGTATTCTTACACTGATTCTAGCCAAGAACTTTTATATGAACGTATGTCCTTCTTCCTATTTCATATATTAAGTGATAACATATCGCAGGACGAAAGATTCACCGGCAGACACGTGGTCGGATAAAAATATGGAAGAAACCAGAAACTCGATACAGCTATTTTAAATGCATGTTAGTAGACGGTCAGTGTACTTGTCAAATGTGCCTAATTTTCGTATTCAGATAAGCCTACAATACACTGGAAATCCTACGATGGCATCAGGGGCAAATGTGTACTTATATACTTATTATACTCTTTGCGTGAATTGTAAAATTCACCAAATGAAGCCTAAAAACCTGTATGAATTAGGCTAGTTTTCATTACGAGAACTATAATACTCATGGATCTAAATTTTATAATGTTCTTCATACAACTAAATGTTATAATGTAACAGAACATATGTAACGACATCAGTCGAAATCATGTTAATAATAGACTTAAAAAGCAACGTAATAAACCGTTCAGTAACTTACTGCACGAGTGCAGTATACCGCCTGTAACAAAGGAGCGGAAAATTCAACCTTATCGCGTTTAAAATAAAGAACACGACAAAGTGTTATTTTTTTCGGTTTGCTGTACTTGTTAACGAATTTGTATTGGGTTCTAAATTTTTTAGACCAGGAAAGTGTAATGTTTTTTGCAAGACTTGTCATAATATATTAACTAGCTATTTTGTGAGGATATTACGTTAGTCTCATAAAGAGAGCCCCATACATTATACGTCGTCCTATGAAAAGGAAATTTAATTATAGATGCAAGGGAACCACTGTGCTTTTAATTAGATAGTCTACAAAGTGTTTATTTTTACAATATTTTGTTCCCGAGTTCCCTATCGTCATTCCTGTCCATGGAATTAATTGCTAATGGGGTTGAGACTTCCTTTTAAAACACCAATGTACACAGTCTGAGCAATAAATAACTTTATCTATGTCATGACAAAAAAATACATTTTTATTTTGTTGTAGTTTCAGTTCCAAGTATGGGGAAGCCCCTGTTATATCTTTGGAGGATATACTGGTGCCAATTAAAGTCCCGTAATTTCAAATATACGTTTTATTACAAATAAAATAATGTTACACGGTCGGTGGTTCAAGGGCAAGTGTATAATGACAGCTCATTTTCTAATGAATGCAGTGTCCGTCTACATAAAATATAATAGTTGCGATAGTGAACGCCTCTAATTTACTATTGCATTTCTTGAAGGCGCTTACGCCTGAACATACTCCCGGCCATTGAAAGTATGCTTTCAATAATCCTTGAGTTCTTCCGCGGTAGGTAGCCTGCAGAGCCGTACGAGCGAGCGTCGCACGATGCCCCTATTGGTGAGAACGTCTGCTACTCGGGATATTCCATCAGTTCCAGATATGAGACGAGTAACTCGACCGAGTTTCCAAGCGAGCGGGGGCGAGTTGTCATCTGCCAAGAGTACCATATCTCCAATGTCCAGCCTTGACGTGTCTGCCTTCCATTTTGTCCTCTGTTGCAATTCCGACAGATACTCTCGCTGCCATCTTTTCCAAAAATGTTGGTGTGTCCTTTCGAGACGCTCGTATCGACGCAGCTGGCTTTCTTTTACATCTTCTAGTTTAGGTGCTGGCAGAGCAGTCAACGGTCTCCCAATGATGAAGTGCCCTGGCGAGAGAGGAAGGAGGTCGTCAGGATTGGAGGAGAGTGGGCACAAGGGGCGGCTGTTGAGAATAGCCTCCACTTGTGCAAATAACGTTGAAATTTCTTCGAAAGTGAAGTGGCTGTCGCCAATAACGCGTCTTATAAAATACTTTGCCGATTTGACACCGGCTTCCCAAATGCCACCGAAATGAGGAGTATAAGCCGGAATGAATTTAAATTGAATTGATTGTTGACTTGCAAAATCCGACAGAGGCTCCTGATTCTCCCCTAGGAAAGTTCCTATTTCTTTCGCGGCGGCTACAAAGTTGCCTCCATTATCGCTAAATATTTCCACTGGTTTGCCTCGGCGACCAATAAACCGTCGGAGTGTCATTATAAATGCCTCTTTTGATAAATCGCTGACAGCTTCCAGGTGAATACATTTGTATCGTAAACAGACAAAAAGACATAAATAACATTTAACTACCCGACTGCCGCGGCCCTTACGATTAATAATATAAAAAGGGCCAGCAAAATCCAAGCCAACGGATAGAAAGGGATAGTCAGCTGTGATGCGTTGTGGTGGTAGATTGCCCATCTTGGGTTGCAAGGTTGTGCCGCGTAGACGCCGACATCGTGCACAATTATTAACGGTGCGCCTTGCAAGATTCCTACCATTAATAGGCCAAACTGTTTCACGCACGACAGCCAACAACAACTGGGGACCTGCATGCATGTGGCTTATGTGCTCCCTTTTGAAATATAACTTGGTTAATCTATGACCCGCATGAAGTAGTATTGGATGCTTCTTTCCAAATGAATGCGTTGATTCACCAAGACGCCCACCAACACGAATAAGCTTATACTCATCTAAAAATGGTGACAACGATAATAACTTACTATTGTTACTTAAAGGTTTATTTTTCAATAACAATTCATAATCATTAGCAAACGTCTGACCTTGAGCGATAACACATAGCGAGTAAAATGACTCACGCAGCTCATTAACGGACAATACACCGATGCGTTTGTTATCTTTGTTTTTAAGATTAAACACAAATCTAAGTATATAAGCGTATACTCGTTGCAACTTTGTTAAAGCGGAATACTTATCAAAGTTAATCATCGATTCATTAATCACTACAGAATGTACCTTTACTTCTGGTACAATTTCTGGCTCATTAACGTTTAACTTAGGCCATTCTGACTTATTTTGTAATAAGAAGCTAGGTCCCGTCCACCACAACGCCATTGATATAAATCGTCTAGCATCTACGCCCCTAGAGATTAAGTCAGCAGGATTAGAATGCGTTGGAACATATCTCCACGCTGACGAAGAAGTTAATTCTTTAATTTCAGTAATACGGTTAGCTACATACACTTTTAGCTTACTGACATCGCATCGTATCCAACATAATACTACTGTGGAGTCACACCAGTGCACCAGTATGTTGAGCCTGCGCCGAAGCGATTCCATTACTGCCCGCGTGAGTTTAGCGGCGAGTAAGGCTGCGCAGAGCTCGAGGCGCGGTATGGAGGTAGGTTTTATGGGCGCCACTTTAGACTTTGCGCACAACAATCTAACTGTGACGTCACCATTAATATGTATGCTCCTCATATAAACGCATGCACCATAAGCGTGTTTTGAAGCGTCACTAAACGTATGTAATTCAATAGCTTCTGGCGATTCACCTAAAACTAACCTTGGCACTTGTAAAGTAGACAAAAAATTAATGTTTTCAGTGAATTTATTCCAGTCGTCCTTTATCTCGTTGGGCACAGGTTGGTCCCAATCTAATTTTAACTGCCAAAGTCTTTGGAGCATTATTTTAGGTTTTACTACGACTGGACTTAATATACCTAATGGATCAAATATTTTGAAAGCGTTTGACATGATAATTCGTTTTGTTATGTTTTGATCACTAACACTTGAGAATCCCTTTATAGGAAAATGTAGCACATCGCTAGATGGTGTCCAGCCCAATCCTAGTGTGCTTGAGGATTCGCTAAAAACTAACTTATCTTGTTCATTTAAAAGAACATTGTCAAAAATAGAAGAATTATTTGTTTTAAACTTTCTTAAATTGAAGCAAGCAGATTTTAAGGCTTGACATACACAATTGTGAATGTAAATTAATTCCTGTGCATCATCTGAACCCGTTATAAGGTCATCTACATAGAAGTCCCTTTGGATGATGCATTTAATAAGCTCATCGTCCTGCTGCTGACCAACCTGCCACAAACAGCGAATACTCAAGTAACTCGCACTAGCTGTTCCGTAGGTTAAAGTGTTGAGGTCAAAAGTCTGAATGGGGTCAGATTCCTCTTCCCTCCATAGGATGCGCTGCAGATGTCTGTCATCTTCATGTACCAATACCTGGCGATACATCTTTTCAATATCACCGGTAAGTAAATATTTATATTGCCTAGAACGTATCAGTATAGAAAAAAGAGTATCCTGCACGTTTGGCCCTACCATTAATATATCATTCAGTGAGCAACCTGAAGAGGACGGCGCAGAACCATCGAATACCACGCGAAGCTTGGTAGATTCGCTTTCCTGTTTCAGAACCGCGTGATGACAAAGGTAATAACCTACGCTTGATGCTTCTTTAACGTTTACCGCCGATAGATGGCCTAAGTCTGCATATTCTTTTATGAATTTTGCGTATTCTGATTTTAACGTAGGGTTTCGTCTTAGCCGCTTTTCCATATTTATCAAGCGCTTTCTTGCTAACTTGTATGTATCGCCTAAACAATCCTCGGTATCCTTAAGCGGTAATTTTACGCAAAATCTACCTGTATTAGTTCTCGTTGTGTGAGCGAGAAAGTGCTTTTCACATTCGTTTTCACTCGTTATTTTTGAATTTACAGTCATTTCTTCCAGGTCCCAAAATTTAGTTAGCATTTTGTCAATGCTATCGTTATCTTCGGAGATAACACTATGGTTACAGTGCACGCTTTTGCTAGGCGTGGCTGACTGAATGGGACCGGAGACTATCCATCCTAATTGTGAACACCTCAGCTTAGGATTATTGACCCCTAACGAGAATTGTTCGTTACCTAAAATATCCCAGAATATATCTGCACCTATCAATATATCTATGTTGTCTGGTTTATAAAACATGGGGTCGGCTAACTGAATTTTATCAGGTAGCTGTAATAAGCTAATATCAATAGGAACCTTTGGCAGGCGCCCCGTCAGCTCCTTTAGAACTAAACATGAACAAGTAATATTGAATGAACTATTTATTGACTTTAGTCTAATGTTACAACTTTCATTTACATTATTGTTCGGTGCATTACCTATGCCAATGACCTTCAGAGTGTCAATGCGATAAGATTTTAATGCTAATCTGATTTTTAGGGACTCGGTTATAAAAGACGATTGACTACCGCAGTCTAATAGTGCACGAACCTTGATCTTTTGCTGATCAAGTGGATTCAATACCTCGACCATGGCAGTTGATAATATAATTTGATTTGTATTTTTATTACAATAGCTTGATACAATCTCACCCGACCCTTCAACGGTGGCGAATTGATTTGTCGACCTAGATGCAGATGGCTGGTGTAGCAAGCTATTATGCTTCTCAGTACATCCAGGCTCTTGGCAGTATCTTAAGCGACAGTCATTTGCAGAATGACCCTGCCTCAAACAGTTGATACAGAGTTTGTACTTTATGACATCGGTCATCCTCTCATCAATACTCCTAGCCTTGAATGTAGGGCAGTCATAAATTCTATGACGTTCATCACATATGATACATGAAAACCCTTTTGGTGCTTTATTTTTATTATTATTAATAGAAGTTGCGAACGATTTAACTATGCTATTCTGATTCTTTCTTTGATTATAATTTGTTTGATTATTGTTTATAGAAGAGCGTTGAAAATTAACAGGCATTCTAGGCACAACAGTACTCTCACAATGATTGTTATTACGACTTATGGACTCAAGCACATTAGCGCGATCAGTAATGAATTTAAAAAACTGTTCTAAAGTCGGGGCCTCGTTTGCCATAGTATTTCGACACTCCTCCCACTTAAGCAGTGTTTGACTATCTAGCTTACTTGAGACCATATATATGACTAGAACATCCCAATTATCAGTTGACTGTCCAAGACTGGCCAGAGCACGCAGATTTTTTGTAATGTGATCAACCAAATATCTTAATGATTTTTCTGACTCACGTGGAAGCTGTTTTATGTGCACTAATGAACTAATATGATGATTCATTAATATTCTCTTATTATTATAACGGTTGCAGAGCAACTTCCACGCTTCATTATAATTTTTGGCCGAAACTTCCAGGTTCGAAACAATCCTGGCTGCGTCGCCTTGCAAATATGAATTTAGATAGTGAAATTTATTTATTTCTGGAATACGATGATTTTTATGAATTAAGCTTTCAAAAGTGTCTCTAAACTCTAACCAGCGGAAATATTCACCGTTAAACTTTGCAATTTGAATTTGAGGAAGCTTCAAATCTACATTATGATGATGATCATCATTGCAACATGAAGCATTGTGAACGGAGTTACGCCTTTGCTCGGTTTCATTCTTGCTAGAAAGTATGTCTAATAAGTTCTTAGCCGTGGCAATGTTAACAATTATGTCCCGTTCCATATTATCGCGCTCGTTAATTTCGGCCTCAATATTCTCAGGATACAAAACCTCTATCTCACTCTGCAAGTCATCAACCCTAACAGATAAAGCCTCAAACTTGGCAAGCTTCAATCTTAATTCTGTTAATTGAATGTCGTTTAGTTCATTTTCCTTGGAAATATTGCACAAATAATTTTTAAATTTTGTAATCTGTCCTTTAGCGGACACTCTTTTGGTAATCAATTCTTTGTAACGCTGTTTTTGTTCAGCCATTGTGAATGAGCAGTATCAAATCAATTTACACTTAAACTTTAAAACTTGTAAGCTTAAACGAACTAAGTAAGAAAATGATTGGGCTCACGTTCCTCGTTTCGGTGTCACCTGCCGCTTAGGAAGCCGGGGACCGCGTCACACGCACGATCAGCTGAGCGCCCGCTTGCAGGCACGAATCGGGTACAATAAATCGTCGCGCAGGCAGTCCTGTAATAGTCGGCACGAGACGCTAAGAATGTGTTATGGTAATTTAAACTAACTCGTAAGTCTTAATGCGAACGTAGAACAGATTTGATAATGAACGAGACCGTTATCTAAAAAACTAAACAACTGAATAAATCTACAATGTCTCCTCAGTATCATTAGAAGTTTACTTGAATTAGGATATTTATTTTAAAATCCACATAAAAACAGTTATTCGTGACCTTTGTTCGACGAATTTATTTTGTTGGAGGTAGTTAACAAGAAAAAAGTTTGTCGCATATATTTTAGTTACGGGAAACTTCGGCAAAACTATGCACGAAATCACTTTAATTTACACAAATGAAGTACTATTCTCAATGGATAAATAGGTATTTATGGAAATTTGGACTATTATTGGAATTTACGCTAAGTATGGGCACTTAACTTTGGTCAACACGTCGACGCTCGGCTCGATGTAATGCTTTGGCTGCACCACTGCTCGTATCCTGGCTTCTTGTTCTGTCCAGAAGGCAATCCTTCACACGCTGGACCCCGTGACCTTTGCTAGATCACGTCGGTGTTCCAAACTCACGAAGTCGTTGCCGCCGCCCGTCGTTGATCATTTATCGAACTTGAAGACTTTCGTGGATTCTTCTTGTAATATTTTTAGTTCCCCTCATGGGCCACCATGTTATATCTTTGGAGGATATACTGGTGCCAATTAAAGTCCCGTAATTTCAAATATACGTTTTATTACAAATAAAATAATGTTACACGGTCGGTGGTTCAAGGGCAAGTGTATAATGACAGCTCATTTTCTAATGAATGCAGTGTCCGTCTACATAAAATATAATAGTTGCGATAGTGAACGCCTCTAATTTACTATTGCATTTCTTGAAGGCGCTTACGCCTGAACAGCCCCATTTTTTTATTAATATTTTTGTGTGAAAATCCTAATGCGATTCACAGAATACATCTTATTCCCAAGATTCAACAGTATAGTTCTCATAGTTTCGGAAAAAGTAGCTGTGACCTACGGACGGACGGACAGACAAACATGGCGAATCTATAAGGGTTCCGGTTTGGCTACAGTAGCCATTTGGCTACGGAACCCTAAAATTTGATATAACTCTTAACCATTAACCCTTCACAAGCCTATTGACTTGGGAAACTTGGAAAACATAAGTTACTTGTTCGTCACATCAAGTACCTCGAAACGATTAACTATGAAAACACTACGCGAGTGCTTCTAAACTAGCATACACGTCAAATCACAAAATACTTATCACCAACGAAAACGTAGTTAATAGTCATGGGGGGTAAACGAGAGATTTTATACCAGAAGCAAAGAAAATACTTCATTTTTTTATTTAATTATAACCTTATAGTACCCGTCGTGTGTTCGAAAGTATTACCAGATTTCCAGTTTCCATCGAAATATTAAATACGCATAGAAGAGCCAATGGGCGCTGTGACGTCACATAGGATTTATGTATTTTCGAATGCCGAATCCGTGAATTTGTCTTTTCAGTTTCTCGGAAAACCGGAATTTGTTTGTTAGCTTGGCAACCACTGAACTGAACTAACATTAAGATACACATGTTTTCTAATAAATGTTATGCATTAAAATATGACATAAAATCTTAATGCTTGCCACATTTGTAGTAGGTAAGGTAAGGTTCTAATTGTCTCAACCATTTTCTTAATGTACTGTCCGAGGGTCATAAGATTTAACCATGAAATATTTTTTCTTGCTGTATTCAAAAATATATTAAACGCACGGACCTTTTCTTTTTGTTAATTATTTACATTCATCTAGAATAAAAATCTGTCTATTGTACGTTGCGTAATCTCCAATCATGGACATATAAATGATAATTCAAACTTCCTCGGCGAATGTTTAAAGAGATCACTTTTATCGATGTCAGTAAATATTCCAGGCCGGTGTCTTCAATCGTCATATATTTGGAATTGCTCTTGACATTCAGTTTTATTTGGGGACCGCCTCGTGGAAAGTTTCTCGTCTATTTCAGGGAACTGTTGACAGATATCGGCTGAAGTTTACACGAGAATAGCAACGGCCTGTTGCAAGGGCTAGGTCAGAACTAGTTTTAGCGTACTATGTAGAGTGAGTTCGTTTATCTAATCAAGTGAATAACGTTTTTTTAAATAATGATGCAGTGTAATGGGATAACTTACTAATGTTTTGATGTCCAAGTATGCGATTTAAGGAACATTATAACCTGTTTTTATCTTTATTCAACTCTCACGACGAAACACGCCAGTAGTAATGTTTCAAAACGTTTTAATTCATAAAGCTTCTTTATTTTTAATGGCGCTAACCGCATACTAAATCGTTTCAAAATATCAGCTATTATTTAATAACGATATAAACGAAAAGGTTAATAAATAAAATTGGTGTGGAATGTTCCCGCCTACAACGTTACTGACGTTAATGGATGGCTGACAGACAGACTATAATTGTCCGCTAATCGCCGAACTGATTAATAATACTCTAATTACGATATTACCCGTGTAATGATTTTCGATGTATCGGATTTTAATGTGGAACACTAATGTGACTAAATGAAAAGCTATTCAAAATTCCGTTGGCGTAAAACCTACATGATTTAAAAGCACGAAAAAAATATCGGTAATTTTCTTAACATAATATGTGTATGGAATCTATATTACCTATATCCAAAGAAACACAAACACATCTCAGTTGAAACACTATTAATTAGATAAGAGGAATGCTCTGTAAATCCCGTCTAGTTTAATCGGTCGGGTAACTGGCGGAACGATACGTCTAAAGCTAATAGGTTTAAGACGCACGGGGAGCCTGAAAGCCGCGTCATTGATACTGATAGCATAATGGCCAAGACTGTTCTCACTTTAACCGATACGATATCACTATCGAAGGCGGATACGATGTTGGGGGCAAGTAAATGTATGGAGCTAGGCAGGCCATTTTGGCCAGACGAGGCGGTAACAAACTGGTTGCCAAGGCAAGGCGAGGTGTCGGTCGTCCGGGAGCAAGATGGGTCGACGACGTCATAGTTAAAGTCTCGAGTCTGGATGAGGCTGGCACAGGACGTAGAGAATGGCACGAAAAAGGCCAGGCCTATGCCCAGCAGTGAGTGGGAGGGCTGTGGATGATGATGAAATGTTTGAAACATGTACCTGTCTTTCATATTATCAGAAACGATATTTTCTTGCTCGGTAACGTATCGATACGATATCGTGTCGGAAAATGAAACACTAGTTTAACACTACACAGTTCTGGGCTCCATTCAACTACAATGGAATGAACGGGAAAATTGTCGGAAAGATTTCTAGTGATTCTTCAATGAGGCCTCTTTAGTTGAAAGCTTCTAATTGATAGGACTTTACCACATTAATGTACTAACGCACATTTAGGTGAACTTCTTATGCTCTTGATTATATTATTAACCTAATGTTTAAGTAAGATACAATTCCTTACAGTATTGCAGTTAGAATTTCATTGCTAAACGTATTGTGAATTATGACGTAACAGTTTTTTTTCTGTTTTCACATTTGCGAACCGTGTTATTACGAAAAAATCAATTTCCATATAAGATGTAGGTAACTAAGTTTCTGAAACGTGAACAGAATTATTTCTACTTCATGTAATATTGGATATTCTTTTAAAAATAGAAGTACGAACTAAAAATTTATATCCAATTAAATCATTATTTAAGATAAAATCACCATCGCTCAAAACATCAAAAGTTAGCCGATTTTTGTCATGAGACATGCAAATGCCATTCAGCATTTTGTATTAATGGATTTCACAGGTAATGCAGTTCCAGGGTGTCTTAACCTACCGCGACCAGCCTTTGATTGCTTTATACAAATACACCTATTGTTCTAGCTCGGCAGTCGGCATAATTGGGGGAATTAGACCTGGTTTGAGTAAAGGCTAATATATATCTTAACACCTTAGTTGATACTGGATAAAGCGGAGTGTGTATTATAGATCCAAAAAAAATAACGTACAAAATTTAATAGCACAGGTTGGTTAAGATCTTATCAAAATTATAGACTTCAGAAACACCAGACCGGACACTACTAAACATATTGAGAGAAAATCTGAAATAGCAAAACGGGTTGAAGAGGTTCAGAGAAAAAGCTCGCTCCTGTCTTAATGAGAAGCGTTTAATTAATAGTGAGAGATTCTGTCCACTTAGAAGGTTTTAGTACATTTAATGTAATTATAAGAAGACCTTCAGCAACTTTCTTAGCTAATAATTACTAAAGAACGGTTTCAATAAGTACCACTAAGTATAAAGTATTATTATTATTATTTAATTATTATTTAAAGCCTGAACTGTCCCACTGCAGGGCAAAGGCCTCCAGCGTACACGGGTAATATCGTAATTAGAGTATTATTAATCAGTTCGGCGATTACTTATAAAGTATAATAACTACAATATCCTAACAACAGTGTTAGACAAACAAAAGCTTTACGTTGCTCTTTATTTGTAAAAACGTTTTACAAAACTAAGTTCGCAGTAAATTTATGAGGAATTCAATAAAAACCTAGTTTCCGCTGCACTAGAAATATAAGTGTTTCGTATATTTTATTTGCAGTCCGGAGTCACAGTGATCGAGTGGAAATGAGTAGGATGCTCTATGCGGCGACTGGGAAGTCTTTTAAAGATTCTTCGAAAGGTCGAATGGAATATCGAAATTGCATAAATTGCTATTTCAATCTTGGAAATCTATTTACCTTGTTTAGAAATTTGCTACGACTATTTTCGATTTAAGAAATAAACTAGAATAAGAAATAAGGTTTACATAGCTTTTAAAAACTAACAGCTTTTTTGGATCACAGATAACTTGGAGAGTTTTAGCGATCCTACCTATAAAAGTGCCTTACCGTACAAATAAGTAGGTACAGCATTAATTGTCTCAATACAATCATAAAAATTTAAATTAAAAACTTGTTTACTTTCAAAATCTGAAAATATTGAACCGTTATGCAAACTGCTTGTGACCGTTCAGATTTCAATTCCTAATATTTTTTGCGCTGCTCTTACCCACCTCTGCAAAAAAGCGCAATCTAAAAGGAATTACCACAGATCACTAAGAGCGACGGAATTACTAACTGCTCGTGTAATATGTATTTCCTGACATAAAACATGCACTTTCAAGTCGTTCGTTTTATTTTAAGTGAAGTGTAAAAATAACGACAAGAGAGACTATGAAATAGCTGTTACAAGAATTAAATATTCAAATATTTGAATGATGATAAATCATTCAAATTTTATTTTCTAATGTATTTTTCACAACTTTATTACAAAAAAAAATGTTTTTTTTTAGTACGTACTTAGGTAAACTAAATCGGGTAGTGCTGTGTAGCTATTTTGTGACAAAATATAAAAAAAAAAATTAGAATCATGGAGTTGTAAAACAAAAGTATTTTTATTTCGGCTTTCCTGTAAGTCTGGTAAGTTTGTGAGTTGAACAATACTCGCAAAGTTTGTTTTTGTAAGGTTTTAGTAACAATAATGGCCACATTATTGTTTATTGTTCACATTATTTATACAGTTTTCTTAAAATAGTATTGTTAACTTTATTAAAGCGTCTGAATGAGCCAAAACTTAATTATCAAAAGGTTAAAAAAAAACAATTATTAAATTATCTGATTATTTATAAGAGTTAAGGCACAAACATACTTACGTGTCGTGGCGTGGCGTGGCGCGCCACAAGCACGCCAGAAGCATATCGGTTTCATACATTTAATATGGTTAGAGACACATTTGCATGTCGACATGACACGACACGTATGTTTCTTACCATATATAATGTATGAAACCAATATGCTTCTGGCGTGCTTGTGGCGCGCCACGCCACGCCACGACACGCCACGACACGTAAGTATGTTTCTGCAGCATATGCACATTTTTAAATCACTCAGGTAATTCATGACTTTCTAAATTTTTCAATAATATTTAATTAAAATAATGGCCACAAATCGTATATTAATAGTAACTTGGAAACTTGCAGTACATTAAAAAGCAAACTCCACACAGGACCCGGTGCTCATTTGTGTAGATCTCAAGTTGTCCGCAAATACAGCATGCGATTAACTAGCAATATTAATTAAGTTCGCACGCAGGAACCATTTCCTACACATCCGAAATTAGTGTGCTACCACAAAATAACGAATATTATAGCGTAAAGGCAAGCTACCTATTTGAAAGATTCTATAACATACATATCATTCCACTTTTTACTATTGAAAGACTGACTACATATTTTAAAAACAGTTTTTCTCCACTTTAAATCTTTTTTTTACGAACTATAGGTTTCTGCTAAAATTCAATTTATTTTTCGATTTGATGGCAATAACATGATATATTATTATTTATTTTCTCTTCATGTCAGACAGCGCACTGTATAAGATGTAAGTGAGTGAGGCTGTGCGAGTATCAAAAGATGAGGCTTGGGAGGAATGCCGCGGTCCGCGCCTGCCTTTATTATAGCGTTATTGTATGGAATACCACTGAAAACAATATTTACGTAATGAAAATAAAGAGGATTAAAATAATTAAGAAAAAATAGGAACCTGTTATAATACAAAATAGTTTCGAAATTATGTAAGTTCGTGAAAATAGTGAAAATGAAATTATACTTAGTGACTTATGTTTTCGTCATAATATTATTACGTAAATTAGTACCTACTCCGTGCTACAAAAAATGCATAATCGACTTTCCAATTCTGAGTCCGTTTGATTAACTCTCCCATCATCCTGTAAATAAGATTGGTCAGCAAATACTGAAAGTGGTTAAACATTCGCGACCGCTGCGACAGAACCTAGTCAAATAGCCCACGATCCTGAACGGTAATCCCGGAGGCAATGCATTTAATTGATAGGGAATAAATCACTCCAGCTTCGGGCTGATTACGTAAGAATTTCATTCGTTCAATCTCGCTGAATGAGAGAGTGACCCCACTCGGTCCACATTACGTCCGATCAGCGTTTGTGGTTCCGCTGAATACCTAGCAGGTACGCGTGAGCCTGTAATCAGCTAAAATGGCTTGAATAGGTCCTTTTGATTTTGTCTGCCGATACGATAAATATTTTATCTACTTTCTTATTTTTGTATAAGTGTAACCAGATCACTTTAAAACTTACTATTTAGAACGCGGTAACACATGTCAATTGGGAAATAAAACATCGTGTTATATTAATCATTGAAACCTGGTATAATGATTAAGTTTCGAATGGTATTCGTCGACAAATAACCTACAATATATCTTCCCGTAGACCGTGACATGCCAGGAACGCATTTTTTCAGCCACTGCCTAATATATATCCATAAAATTTCTTTCTGGAACACTAACATAACTAATTAAGTTATTCGAAAGAAAAGACTATACTTTCTGAAAGTTGTGTTCCGAATGACGGTTGCTCTTTCATTTCAACATTCCTGAAATCCATTTTGCAATGTCAGATTTATCTACTCGTACCACTATTTCTATAATACCTTCTAGCATGATTATACTGGATTCAAAGGAAGAATAATGCACTCAATATATTATAAACATAAGTTCATTATTGCAATACGAAACGCTCCAAAGAATTTCAATAACAATTCCAAGTTTCATTTCTGCAGCAAACCGTATTTATTTCAAGAAACCGAATAAAAGCCAACAAACGTACTGAGAGTAATATCTTAAGTAACCGCAGTCGATAGGAATATTAAAGTTTATTTGTTAGCTTTAAGAAGTATTTGTATTGCTTTAGAAGGATGTATAAAGCATTCTCTATTCTGAGATTGTTCATGTCGCCGTCATCTTCAGTCACGCTGGTGGCAGAGAGCGAATATTTTATGCAACAACTTAATGTCATAACTTGTTTGATGGTAAGTACTTCGGTGTACGTAGGATTCTAAAATCTCTATAAAATTTTTTCAGTGATATTACAATAGGTTGAAAACGTAACAAGTTATGGAGTAAACTGAGTTACATTTGTTTCAATTCCATATTTTTTTTGTATTTTTAATATGAAAAAATACGTTTGTATACTTTTAGCTATTTGAAAAATTCTTAGGTGCTTCCTATTGTTCTGTTCCTTTGTGTTGATATGTATGCAGGCTTTAAAGAGACACTCTTGAAAGCGCGAAATTGGAGTGCAAGCAACACTATCATACTTTGATCTCAAAGGACACAAAACTGCGATATATATTAGAGGAAAGTGAACAAGTGTTTGCACGAATGCAGGTGCACTGCTGCACACATTCTCTCAGCTTTATAGTCCCTTAGGACAATCCGCCATCAACGGTGAAGAGCTACTTGTGACTTTTACTTTGAGCTATAGACATAAATACCTAGACTTTTATTGAACCTGCGATTCCTTTAGTAAACGTATAGTGATGAAATCATATGATATTTATGGAACAGATAAACACTGAGAACCTTAAATTTATGTCCGAAAAATAGAAAAAAGGTTCATCCAACTTAAGATTACCCCAAACAGACTACGGATAGATGAACGGCTCTGCGCTACTATGAACTGACCCTTAACCAAGATACGACCGAAATACAACACATTAGTGTTATTACCTATAGACAAAGAAAAGCTAAACCTACCTGTCAAGTCTAATTCACGCGCTGTTCGCTCATACAAGTAGACAGACAAACATGTTACAATTTCATTTGAAACACATTTCTTTAAAGTTATAAATGGCAGGAAATTGAATATTCTCGCCGTGGTACTTGTCTGCAGTTTTGTGGAAAATATAAAACTGATCGACGTTTGTTTTCGCCGTGTCGTGACACCTTTCTGTGGCGAAAAAGTGTACCATTTTCGACTGTAGATTTAACGTTAGTTTAAAAAAACGATTTTGTTTCGAAACGTGTGGGAAAATGGAACGAACGGGCTAGTGGCACGCCTACTGGCAAGAGTACCTGAACCGCTACTGCAAACAAGCTTCATATAAACTTTTACCAACAGTTACTACATAGTTGATTAACGTAACTTTCCTTTAGTCTAGACAAATGCAGATATCGATATTTCTATGCGACAAACTAAATTTGCAGATTAAAGAGAAGTAGCTGTCAAGAAGAAGACAGTTGTATTCCTACTAAACGATTTGATGCTTAGAGTTTACATATGAAACTATAGAGTGAGCCCATCAGAGTTTAAACCGTAAGCACAAGTGTGAACAAGCGTTGTCGTGAATTATGTATGAAGATTGAGCTTGCCATTTTAAAAAATCTATCTAAAACACTAATATTATCCGAACAATGTCAAAACCATCGATATTTTCTTATATAAGTTTCACGTTGCGTGAAAATTAACTTAAATGAAAAACGAAATGTACTAGGACCAGACTAAAAACTGCTCTCGCTTGGCACAAGGGGAACCTAGCCATAGTAGCAGTCTATGCATATAATACGTCGATGATTTGATGTTTCCAGGCTTGTCAATTGACACTTATAAGAAATTAGATATACTTGAATATGTGATGAGTGAAGTACCTTAAAGTTAGTTACCTCAAAGTTCCAAGTCTGAAATACCTAGCTAACACTAATAGTGACTGAACATTATTATCGAATATCGCTACTTCTACACGTTTTTGTTCATCATTGTTCAGAATCCCTTTATTTCAAAGAATACCTGGTAAATACTTTAAATATATCCTTATTAAAATCAATCTTAACAATGGAACCAACCAATATTTAAAAAAAATGTATAAAAATAATTTACTACGAATATGATTGTGTAACTTACACAAGTGAATTCGAAAATTGATCAGAGGGGCTCGATTTTAGACAGCACTCAAAAAAAAACAAAGTATCAAGTATTTGAATACCTAATCCCTTCAATAAAAACAGCATTTAAAATATTAAGTACATTTGAAAACGGAACAATTAACGTATTAAACAATCATTTAACAAAATGAATCTTAAATAAATCTGTTCACGATCTCTGAATGGCATTATTGAAGGTTGCTAGTTCGCAGCGGGTTCCGATCGCTTTCGCGTCATTAGGCCGCAGCCCCGGTGACATTATTACCGACACTGTGTTCTTGTGCCTCTGATGCAGTGTAACTCCTAAACAAGCGACTAAGGTAGCGGAGCGAGTAATAAATGGTAAGACGAGTGACATTATGTAGAAAATTACTGATATCTCGGAGACAATACTTAATCTACAACGGCGATCAGACTGGCATATACTTTATGAAGAGGCATGGCATATGGTTAACAATTTTCGTATAAAATCCTGCTTTTATTTTCAACCGACTTCAAAAAATGAAGAGGTACCCAATTCTACTTTTGACAGGGTGTAACGATTTTGTTTGTTCTTTTTATCTAAAGCTGGTGCTTCCCCTGTAATCACATATTATTTTGGTCCTTTTTGACAGTGGGATCCATGAGAAATAAATAAAAGACTTATTTTGAAGTCGGTTTTTTTTGGTTAGAATTATCTTGAGATATAATTATCTCAATTAGACGCGGGATCATCAAGAGAATCGAGATTATCTTCTACTAGTCTCGTTCAAAGGCGCGTGTATTCTGGCCTTAGATAAAGACTGCAGACATGATCTCGTGGTGTACCTGGTTAATCCTTGGACATTGCAGGATTATATTGTTCGAATATTTAGATTTTTGATCTCGACGTTTCATCGTTTTATTTCAACATTGCAGGATTGCTTGAATTAACATAGAATCGCCTGTCGTCGATAATATTATATACGTTTGTATACAGTCTTCGTCAATTCTAATTTTGGGTATGCATTTTGAATTTATCAAACAAGTGTCGACAATCCAAATTATCAATAATTATATATTCTTTATGTATAGTTCTTTATATATATACCGGCGAACTGTGGATACCGGCGACCTGTGGCTGTCCATTGGTACATGTCTGCCTAACCCTTCGGGGATGATGGTATGTTATATCATGTTTTTTGTGTAGTTCTAGTTAACATTTTACATCTGCTCATTTCACAGCTTGATCATGTAACGCCAGATAACTGCATTGAGCACGCGCCCGCATATTATTTCTTCTAATTTCAGATGGATCCCCAACGCATTTAACTTATTCTCAACCATGTAAAATTCATGCCTTTTCATTCGATTTTCATATAAACTCGAACTTTTCTGTAAAAGGGGATGTATCGCAACTTATGACATTACACGATTAGAATGTATGGACTAGGATTGTGGTATGTGTAGCAAGTATCTTGTCCGATATGTGGGCCGCACATGTCAGAGGCACTAAGGCGAAGAACTTTGGAAGAAGATACGGATGGCTTTTGCCCAAAAGATAGAGAATAGGCTAGATAAAAGTACTAGAAATATTGTCCATCTAAGACCGCTGTCGGCCGACAAAATCTGTGTTCACAATTGCGTATGCGTTCTCTATTGATGAAGTCGCATAACCTGGCGTTATGGAGGTCCGACCTGATCGGATGGAGGCCCAGGAAATAAGCTTTTACGTAGGAGCGTTCCGAGTCTCGGGGAAACTCACGAGACAGACAAGCCTACCCGGCAAGTAGAAACAATACATTTTGAAATAAAACTGTAGTATGTATGAGAATGACTACCAAATTGAGATTTATTTTGAACCTAGACGATACTAATTCGGAAAGCAATTTATCTTCTGGTGATTGTCTTGTTACGTTCTATGGGAATTTAATCATTTATATATATGTAAGGTTGAGTCCGGGTATGCGGCTGGACGTATGATAGCAACGTTATGTCATAGGATGCAATGAATAAATCAGAGTAACCCTACAAAGTTGCAAACATTGAAACAGACAAATCTAAACAGGATATGCAAATCTATGGAACCCTGTAACTTTTAAGTTATGCCTTTATTATCATCCTATAAGCAAAAACAACTTTATTCATTAAAACTTATTGTAAAAAGATAGGCGGTATGTTAACAAAATTAATGATCGTATTCAAGTTTTTTTTTAAATCCAAACATATATTTTGCGCTTAAATAATATAGACTGTATTCATCGACTCTAATTTTCGTTGTATTCATTAATTAAATATCATTATCAATAATAGGTGAGGCGTTGGTTTGCTCATTTAAAATTTTATTAAGCTTTTAATATCATTTAGTGAACTAGTGAATATAGGTGTAAATTGGTGAAACATAACGCTGCCGGCACTCAATCTGCCAATATACCGATACCACAATAAATGTGAATAAAAGATTATCGTGACCGACGTAATTATCGGGCTATTAATAACATGGCAAGAGTCGACCATACAATTTGTGAAAGGTGAAATTGTTTGACGGTTTACGATACAATTCATTGTGTATTAAAATATATTATGATAAAATGTTTGGTTTCCCCTCCGCTTAATCTGAAAATGTGCTATAATAATATAAAATACAAGCAATAAAAAATAGCCACACCACCTATCACAGAGATCGAATATCTTCTAGCACAAATTGCTTTAGTAAAATTCGCGTATATTTTTGTGTTATGTTTTTATTTTAATCTGAACTCATTGAAGAAAACGTTTCTGTTCTACTTATCCGACCTAAGAGCCGATTTATAGTCCTCAGAAAGTTTCCGTCTATTATCGCCTTAACATTGCCCACAATTAAAACTTGGTAACAATATTAGTTGCAACTGCATCACTGGGTTGTAAATACAACCCAGTGATGCAGTTGTAACTTGGTTGCGGGTTCGATCCCCGCAGTTGTGACATTGCTTTTTTAATTTTCAGGACTAGGACTAGGACTTTTTGAGTAGTTTGTAATGATTTTGAATCCCTTGTCGTAGGAGGACTGCAATTTTATGGGGGTAACCGTAATTTTTTTTACAAAAGGTGGTCAATTAGGCTTGCATTTCAGAATCAAGTGGTTGGACACGACTGCATCATATCTTTACGTTTGACCCGCGGTCATTGACCGCAGGTATGTCGAGTTATGTCAATAAGAGCATGCCCTTTACGGCATTATCAATATACATTCAATAGACGAACGTTTGTCTTTGCCTAACAGTCTTTTCCTCTAACTACTTCATTTTAAAACGATGTCTTGATGAAAGACAATGCAGCGGGTTCGATACCCGCTCAATTACGATGTGCTCGCCGTGTCCTCGCTTTAATTGGATATAGAGCTCGTCTGATACAATACCCCTTCAACCCTGACTACCTCAAACTGTATTATCAGTAAAAACTATAGCGAGGAAGTACACGAACATTCCTCGTCTAATTAAAAGTTTTACGAGTAACATGATGTGTGGGATATCGAGAACTAGATCCATCATACAAACATATTCTCAGCGAGTCGGTTATGTTTTGGGTTATAGTTGTTATGGAGAAAGGTACGAGTACCTACTACATATAATTTGAGCCCCAAAAATAAGCGAGTTCCTACATAGTTAATACGTAGAGGCCGGAGTGAGGAACTTTTAATTACATGCCATGCGTACGAATAGAAATGGACCTTTCTTTGCGTTTTCACGCATAACATACGCACGAACCTACATTCCTCTTATAAATTTTAAATAAAAATGAATAAATCTATAAAGGTATATTTTAAGCTCAAAGTAATTAAAAGCATCCTAAATAAATTGCAACTACGATTAAAATAATACAATTTATCTCATTGTAAAAGTGCAATTTCCACAAACTACAATGGAACAGATATTGGGATGAAGCAAAACGGTAACTGGTAAAATAAAATGATAAAACCTCACGCATTCGGAATATGAAGGAAAGCGGAGCCGTTCTTGTGTCACGCATTCCGATCGTCCGAGCAACAGTAACTACAAAACTGCTCATTTATTTTTAAATAAAACTTTCACGGTCAACCAATATTATTCTCATTCATTTCCTAGTTTTTATCTATTGAGATATACAGAATCTAAGAGTATTTACCGTCAATACCGCCTGTTTAGAGATTAGAAAATTATTGATTAATTCGTCACGGCCTACGCGTGCTATTTAATCCGTCGTTGCATTACGATTCTCATTACACGCGTTCTAATAAACGGATAATTTTGAAATTTAGCCCAAAAAATAGTATCACTCGAGCCGCAGCGACCAATGCACCCGCAGATTAAAATACAAACATAACACTCAAGTTATATAATTTCGTAGTAACACGCGACTTGAATTTTGACGCGTCGAGGGAAGTTACTCATTCACAGTTCTGCGGCACTTTTAAAAGTTTGTGTAAGGTTTGGTGGTAGTGGGCGCCGGTGGTGATCGCGCCGACAGCGGGACTCACCTTGCGCGGGGGCGGCTGCATGTTGGCGCCGTCGCCGGTCCCTCGGCGACTGAGTCTCGGAGCACGAGGACGATCGATGGCGCCGCACGCTCGCTCTCCACCCTCTGCCGCGGCCGAACGCGTCCGCGACCACAACTAGACAACGCCGCGCATGCCTCTACCGCCCTCACTACGTTTGCCATAAACTACAAGCTTACTTTTTTATCGTGTTAACCAAATTATTTTGGTTGTATTTTTCATAAAGCACGCTATAAAAATACAGTATTTTTTGTAAGTAATGTAATATATTTTATTGTATTCCTTTTTTGTTAACCTTTTAATATTGTCGATGGATCCCACAGGTTCTATCATCTTACTAACCGTGCCCCGGATCCCGACGTCCCCTCCCTACGCTTTCGTAGCGGGGCGTAGCGGGACTCGTAGCCGATCGAATTTTCATTATACAACAGCTGTTTACACGGTCGTAGCTAAAATAGGGTTCGTGTATTCATGATGTTAAGAACGAAACCGTGTATGAAGTATATTTTGAACAGTTGGGCCAGATAACGACCGTTTAATAAATGTAAATACAGTATAAAAATATTATGTTACAATTCATATATTTGTTACTTAGACCAAACATATCTAGTCTTCGAATAAACAAGCGCTTGAGGGAGTCTAAATAATGAGTGGTTGCAATTACAATTATAGTAGTGTTTCATAAATACTAAATGTGTTTCAGCTAGTCTGCCGTGAAACTGCCCTAACTTGTAAACACGTTGCCTGTCATCAAATGACGCGCGCAGCACACGCTCATTTATAATGCACTCGTTTCCTTCAACGTCCAAGAAAGCTATTTGTTAAATATCTTTGTGCCTTTGACGACCTTTTAAAAAGATTTTAGTGCAAAATGGTATTTAAAATGTAAAGGTTTTGTGTTGTAAACGTTTTGACAGTCGGTGGAGGTTATCGATTTGGCACTGTGACCCACTGCCCAATATTTACTGGCCACATGAGAGTATTGTAGGTTAGATGTGTAACAAATAATCAATATAATAATTAACCAGCATTCTGGTTAATTATTAAATTGATTATTTGTTTATCTATATTATTTTTTATTATGTTTATCATGAGATGTGAATCAAAATATCATTACCAAGGAACAAAAGAACTTTGGTGTAAAATAAATATAATTGAGAATTGAGTTAAGCCAAAGTAAAGTCATATAAACTGTGTGGATTTAAGTGACAATATATTATATTTGGTTCTATTTATTTACAGAGAAAGAGGATCTAAATTAATGAACTTTGACTAACAGAATTTTAACTTTATGTTATCAAAAAGGCAAATTTCAAAAATAAGTTTTAGCCTGCTCGACTACTTATTTCAGTTAAAATATGTGACCATGTCTGAACGCCAAAAAGCTCTTTTTTAAGTCGCGATTACATTTTGTTGTCTCCTTCTCTTTCAGGTTTACAGCAGCGACAGATAGACATTTAAGGGCGACTTAAATTGAGTAATTTTGCTTATTCGATTTTAAGCTTCACGAAGTAAAGTAAAACTCTACAAAATATATAAATAACGTTTTAAAAATAGACCTACTGCAGGCTTTGAACTCGCGACCTTGGCCATACCGAGTTGATTCACCTTTGAGCGTACGCGGCGTCTATTTTTAATTGGTTTTAATTGTCAAATAGATACTAACAAAAATAATTTACATGTATTTATACAATATGTCCTGATGTTTACGCTTCTAACACTAAGCAGTGTTAGAAGCGTACCTACGACATAATGTTTTGAAAAAGACAATTATCGTGGTAAAAGGCCTATGTTTTTTCTTAGGATCTCAACTTACCCCATACTAAGATTCATTAAAATTGGTAAAACCGTGAAAGTGTACCTAACAGAAACCTGGACGAATTTGGATGAATCTTATGTTTTTGTGATTATTCTAGTTAGTATTATTGTTTCTGTGTCAGAACTTATTGGTGTCAAAATCCTACCAAAGGCTACTATGATAATTCTGTTGTGTAGGCAAGGCGAAGAACATCTCACGCCTGGGCTTTCTATATAGAACGTAAATATCAACTAAAGCTTTCCAAATACTGTACTAATAATCTTCATATTATACCATCGTCATGAACCAATCTGAAAGTCGGACAGTGATCGCTGACGTCACTATCCCCATGATGAGAACCACGCTTGCGAAGGTTTGTTGTCGACGGTATGTGGAAGGTTGATACAGCAATTATTATTCCAATAATCATGACAGCCAATTGCTTAATAGCCAAGAGACTCGACCGACACCTCGAAATGCTACCCTCAAGTGTACCACACAGAGGCAGTGGGGTCGGAGGCTTAATTTAGAAAAGCGTCTCTGCCGAGCATTAAACAAAACATTATTTCATTTGCTGAACAGTTCAACCTTTAACACCATCATATCACGTCAGGTTTCAAACAGTAAAGCCGGAACCCCACAGCGGCGCACGGAGAGGCTGTGCACGTGTGTTCAGCTTCGCTTTAGTACAAAATGTATGAGAGCGTTTCCACCGCAGCGCACGGACATGCTACGCAGCAAATGACGTCATAAACACACGAACGTAGCTCAGCCACGTGGCCGACCCACGCATCCCAGCTGCGTGGGTCGGCCATTTCTCTGCGACCCACGACTATGTACAGTCTCGAGCAAAAATATGTATACACATAATATTTTTAAGAAATTATTATAAGAATAAGCTACTATAAATAAGAGGTTCAATTAATGTTCCTAGTATATATACATACATTTAAGTTGTGATAAGTATAATTTGTGTAAGAACTAAGTAATTTATAATACAAATAAGTAAAACAGATGTTACTACACAATAGCTAAATTATATTGTTACTTGGAAGAGCTATTGTCTATATTATAAAAATAATATATTGACTTAAAGTAAAAAAAAAATTTTATTAAAAAAAATATTTGAACTATTTTATTTTCAAGTGTCATCTGTCAGTATGCATTGATTGCTAGATGGCAGAAGAGATTCGACAAAAAATCTCACTAATTTCGTTTAACAATTTCGCATATTATTAAGTATACATATTTTTGCTCGTGACTGTACCCCACGCATAGCTATGAGCTGTGTGGGCGACACATCCGTGCCCGTGCGCCGCAGTGGAAACGGAGGCCGACGCCGCCGAACTAATGAGCCCACGCAGCAGAGGTGAGCCACGCATCCGTGCACAGCCTGCGCAGCGGTGGGGCTGCGGCTTTAAAGTCACAAAACTATCGGTCAATCTGTTCGCGAGCTATGTGTCATAGAGTGTCACAAAGGTATTTCCTCTAAATAATAAAACAACTCACCAACACCTTAGGTCGTTTGCGAGTTTTCCCGTAGTTTCCAGTACTCATAGTATTCACATTTGTTTATTTACTTTAATTTAAAACAATACACACTTCACGTTTCACTAATATTTCACTTAATTTTCGTAGGGTAGTTAGCTACTTTATCAACTAAACACACAACATTGCAGATGGCATTGCCGGCTTTTGTTAGTTGGTAACTATCACATGTACTTGTCGACATCACTATTATACGATAATGGAATTAATCATCGAACTCGTTTTATCAGATTTCTGTAATAGATATAAGAACCTATACAATTTCAAGAATGTACCAAACCAGTCACCTAATTTACAATCTTATTTTGAAGTACATAGAAGTCATTTTGGTGCGTTGTAATGAATGGTTCAAACTATAGATAACAAACTAAACTCATATATTGCCCTTCAAAGGAATGTTATTGTGATATACATTTGTTTGATTTGTTTTCGCACGATTACACCGCAGTGATAAGGTGACGGTATTAGCCGCGACATTGATTTAACTGCGTTTACCGGATAATCGCCGCGGCCCTGAGATTGTAAGATACACCTTAAACACCAAGCCGGACCTTTCCTTTTATTTGTTAGTACTTACTCAGATATTTAGTACATTTATGAACTTATCAACAAATAATTTCCTTTCCCCTATTTATTTTCACTGCATGTAACGTACCTATACAATATTATTTAGGTACATAATTAATAATTATACAAACACTACGCTCACTCTTTAATTCTATCTCTGTTTGAGGTTCAGTAAGAGAGAGAAACCAAACCGCTATAAAAAACAACTTTTATCTAACTAGTAACGTAGCTATGTTTGGTATACGAACTTTAGGTCCAATCTTGGAACGAAATTAATTAATTATTAATTAGTGTTGAAACCAAATCTTTATATAAGTGCGTTGCCAATACATTTGGTATTTGCTAGTTTATCGGATGGTAAAGTCAGGTGGCTTAAGGACCGGAGCAAAGCTATCCCACCGAACTTGGATGTTGCGAGTACGAGATTATGATACAACATGATTTAAACGCTTGTTTTATTTAAAAAGTAGTTCGAATGAAATCTCAAATAGTAATATCTGTTATAGGTTTAACGTAAATAATTTGTTTTCGTGTGATGTCGTGTGGAGTTCAACGACCCTATTCTTATGCACAAGGGCATGTTTCATATTTGATAAAAGGATTACATACTGTGGTGAATTTATCAAAGATATATTATACTCGCTTAGTAGTATAAAGACAGCACTGACTGATATAGGGATTATAAAATTAGGAGTCTGAAATCGCCAGTAAGCAAAGGGGGTACACTCCCTATAGATTCTCATGCCTTCTCTCTGTGCCTTGCTCGGCATCTAAATTCATCTAATCGAGAATCTAATGTCCTACTGGACATTAACTGTCAGGTCCATGTTTTTTCATAATTTAAATGTAATTTAATTATGAATGTAAAGGAGCATTCACGTGTATTGTAACATTATAGATTCGAGTTTGAGCATTACATTAAAATAATACCTCCCTGACTAACGAGCATTTGCGTGTAATGTAACATATTGATTCGACTTTGAGCAAATAGCAAGATGTCAGACGAACCGGGAAGTGAAGCGCATTGATGCTACAAGTTGTATCAAGATATTACACATTGTATCATTACAAGGTGCGCATTGTAATGCTGGGTTCTCCTCCTCCACTTATGTAATGCTCTAATCTGTAACGTTACATTACACGCGAAGGCTCCCGGTGAGGGAGCACTTTAATACAAGAACAAACACTTATATTATTATTATTATTATTATTATTAAGAGCCTGCAATGTCCCACTGCTGGGCAAAGGCCTCCCCAATCTCCCTCCATAACACTAATATACTAAAATTAAATGTTACATTGATGTTGAATTTATTACTAAAATTAGGTTTATTATTACAGTTCTCGCGACTTGATTTACATAGTGCACACAGCAGCACACAGCTAATATTACACATGTGCTACCAAGAAAAATAACGTGGTAGTGTTCGTCTAGATTTCAGTCATTCCGTTGTTTTTCTGTTTGCCCCTTGGAAGAAAGACTCACGTCGTCCCAGTGCGGAGCGGTCCAAGATTTCCACAAGCTAAATAAGAAATTGCATCCTTTTCAATAATCCTCCGCATTTTCTTACATGTTTCAATGAACAATATAAGCTTTCGTAGCTGTTTCGTAGGCGCGTAGTTGTTTATATTTCAACGCGTAGCAGTTTATTGTTTGTAGAACTTTAATTAAGTGAAGATCGATAAAATCCTAATAACGCCATTCTTTCTTTGAATAATATTGTATTTAAAGCATGTTTTGTTCTATAAAAATAAACAAGTTTTCTGTAGCTATTTTATCTAAAAACTACTAAATAATTTCACAGGAACACCTATTGTGGGATTTACCTCAGGGCAAGCTCTTATGATGCTATCTATTGGTGTAGTAAAATGTCAAATTAAATAAGTACATACGCACTGTGACTCGCAACTAGATTTTAACGTGTGCATGGCAACTATGGATGCGTTGTTTATGTAGATATAATTATCTACCTTTTTTTATTCTCTTTAAAATGTTCCTTTTTTATGAGTTTAATTAACTACTAACATATACCATATCAGCTTATACTTGTTATCATAGATAATGTAGCTCTTCATAGGTAAGGGAGTTCTAAAAATCAGTCCTAGTTTTTTTTCTACTAATTATAAACAAAAACGACTTGCTTATAGGTATTTTTAAATTCAACCACAATGTGATTGTGGTTGATGCAATGCGAAGAAAGCTATGTTTGTGTCTGTTAACAGTAGGCTTTAACGGCTAGACTGTTAAACTGATTTTGATGAAACTCAATAGAAAGGTAAATTCGACTGTCTAACCTGGCAATTTTAATAAAATTTTAGTGTTATTATTTTTAGCATCTACCGTCCCACTGCCGGGCAAAGCGCAAGTACGTGCAAGTCGTCCCGTCATGCGCCATCCCGCCACCACTTCCTGGCCGGCCTCTGCGGCGCTGCCCTGCTGGCTCCCATTGCGTACACAATCATTATTTAACGATAAATGTACAAGAAATAAGCTTCATCCATATTCACATAATATCTATCTTTTGTAAGTTAGTAGGTAAGATTAGGAAAGCTTCTTAATTGTTATGAAAGCGTAGGTGCTAATAGTTTCACTGTTCTCAGGTACCTAATAAATCTAAGTATTAAATCTAAGTCATAATCCCATATTCGAAACCAGGCTTTAATGTAGTGGTTAGTGAAACTGACTCCTATGCCGGAGGTGGTGGGTTCGATTCCTACCCAGGACGAATCATTGTGTGATGAGCACGATAATTTTTTCCATGTCCGGTTGTAATTTATCTATAATATTTGACGAACTCCGTAGTCGAGTGGCGTACGCACCGGTTTTCAAGGTGTCGTTAGCTCTGAGGTCCCGGGTTCGATCCCCGGACGGCTTAATGAAGAAATTCACTTTTCTACATTGTCTGGGCTCTGGGAGTTGTTTGTGTTACCTTCTTTGTTTCTGAAATCCATGACACAAGTGCTTAACAGTTACTTACTTTGTGTTCAGAGCAATGTATGCGATGTTGTCCGCATTTATTTATGATATGTTTATTTATTTAATATTTATGAATTAAAAACTGTTTACCACACCAAAAGCTCTGCTTACTTTAGAATCAGATGATCGTGTGTTAGTTGTTCCAGAATATTACCATTATCTCTTTTATTCGCGGGATATATTTATAAGAAGAAACCCAGTCCTTTGAAACGCTTGCAAGGGGACACAGGTTCAACTCGCAGCCGCCATGTTCAAAACTTTACTCTGATATGAAAAGGGGCATCTAGTAGAAGCCATCTAGCCCTACTCTATGGGTAAAAAAACCATGGACGGCTAAGTAAGTGAAAGCTCAAGTTAGTATTATTACTTTACTTCCTGTTTTACGTGAGCTTAGTCTGTGACTTTCTGATAACTAATGCGACCTGCATCATGTTAGTTAGGTAAGTACCTATTGCAGGTATTTATTCATATTTTTGGGTATGCCTAATTCTATTTTCTTCATAACCTCAATAAATCGAAAAATTTGCTGTTATCACCAGAAATATAATTGTATAGGTAGGTACTAAGGCATCGGCGAAATACAGACTCAAAACGATTAATAAAAATTACATTTATTTATATACTTACATGACACTACTTATTTGAATTGTTATAATAATAGATTATTAAATAAAATAATGTAACGAGGGCAGACTAAAGTCAGCGCGAACATTTAAACCTAAATTACAATTTTGTGAGTGGTCTACAAAGGATGATTCACCCTTTTTACCCAGACTCGTAATGTTCGAATTAAAACGAGAATTTTGTCAAGACCGCCCATTGTTGGTACAACTCTTATCATTCGTTACGTCTGTTGTTAGAAAGCAAAATCTCAAATTAACACATGAACAAATTCTATGAAATCGTTGCGTTCACTGGACGGCCTCCCAATGATCACCTCCCGAGGTTCATCGGCTATGAAGGTGCGGATACACCTGAGCATTCACTCGTAGCGAGCATTCTCGTGCAGTGACACATTTGTTTGGAGAATATCGCCAAACTCTAGGTTACAGAGTTACTTGCACTCGACTAAGCGCGTGCGATTTTAGCTTTATTTTTAACATCACTGTCTTAGAACAATTTTGTACTTGTTCCGTCACATCCTCATAAATAATATTTTTTACGAGCATTTATTACAGATCTCTAGAATGATCTTGAAATAATTTCCTAAACGATGTATATAAAACGGCGTATGCTCGAAGTTCTGTTACAAGAGAATTCTCAAGTCCATCAGCACCGTCATAGTTTGTATATGAACCAAGTGACTGTCAAAGTGCTGTGCCGCTATTCATACTGCCCGGGCGTCACAACACAATTATCTAATATAAAATAACCAAACAGATTTTATGTCCATTTCAAACCCAAAAACCGCTCTCGACTTTGTTTTGGTCTTGTTTTTTTTTCACAAAAAGAAGTGTTTTAAATATAATTAATGACAAATTTATCATACATATAATTTACCAGGCCTTTCACACAATCTACAAAATCAGTTTTACCAGAGATCACAAGACAGTCGATAATAAATTTGACATTATTCACACCTACTGCCCGGGCATTATAAATAATGACCTTATAAATGATTACAAGATCTATTAGTTTATTTAGAAGACTCTACCCTGACCAAGGTACTCGTGCAGTACTAAACTATATGTCAGGGCAGAATAACAGTGCTTTATATTATTTCTTTGCTATATTTAAATAAAGTAAAAGATTCAACAAGTTCGGGAGCTCCGATAGCGAGACACCGGTACGCTGGTGGAGATCAGGCTTACGCGATCTGAGTTTTTGTAAATAGTCTGCCTTTTGATTATTTTTACTTACTTTAATCAAGTGAATTGCTTCCGATCCAACGCCACAAGATTAGTCGCTCCTTAGTCGTTTATCCGCGCCGTTAACACTTTACCCAATGTGGTCTACTTATTAATAATTTTAAACTAAACCACGAATTTATAAAAATAACATCTTCAAGTCACATTAATAAATTGTTAAAATCCTTTTAAGCAAGGTAACGGAACAGAACACAAATCAGGGGGTAACGGTAAGGTACTGACAGTTTTATAGGCAAGATAGGAAGTAACAAACCTTGATATGGAATTATTAAAATTTCTGTTTAGTACCTACCTATTGTAACCAAAAAAAAGTCGAAACACTGAGCTGGTCCTTACTGCTTTTTTATCTATTGACCAAAATAACTTGCATCAAAATACTATTGGAAACATGTAAAAATAACCCATTCTACTGAACAATTTATAAAAAAATCAACTTTCCTGGTCTAGTAAATAAATGTTATTATTTATATCTTTGAGTCAGTGTATTGAGTGATTATAGAATTGCGAATGGTAGTTCATTTACAATTTCTTGTGACTGTGTGCTCCTGTGGAGTTACGTTGAGCGTGATTATAATATTAATTTCATGTTGTTACTTTTATTTCACATCAAAGGCCAAATGTACTACCTAAGTAGTAGCTGCCCCATGTGACAAGGGTAGTATATAAATTTCGACTGATTCATGTTACCCAAATTCACGTTTAAGACCCCATCATTTAAATCGTCAAAACAAAAACAAGAGGAAAACAAAACTAAGAGAAGGCAAAAATAAATCATAAGGAAAGATTAATTGATCTAAAAAATTTATTAATGAATGAGGCGACTATGTGCACATTGAAAACACTTGTTATATTACAATAATTATACTTGTACACTATTTACAAAAACCCACGATACATGTATTCCTCTCTTGGCCAAGCGTACACGCCACCTTCAGCTTCACCATATCTTAATTTACACACTGTACATAAGTAGTTTGTACAAGTTTACTCTTAAAGTTACATTCGTTACACTAACAACACTAATTTAAAAACAATGGAAATATTGTTGATCATAATACTTATACGGATAATGGTATAAGAATTAATTTTAATCTCTTAACACTAATACTTAAACTGACTATATAGTCTACGATATAAATAATATAATTAATATATGTATTGAATGTTCTATAAGCTAATGACTGGTGCGCGACGCTCAGCCATGGCCGCCGCGCGGGCGAGCCGAGCGCCCGCGCGGCCCGACAACCTCCGATACGGCTCTTACGAAGTCAACACAAACCTATCGAGGGCGTTAGCGTCCTCGTGCTATCTATTAGATACTCACTACATCGCGCGTCACATACATATAACATACATGTAATAATAAAGAAACGTCCAACAACACACATATCCTTAGATATCAACATCGTCTTACAATACATTGTAAATTACAATTCCATGCAACACTTGAATTTTTAACTCGAACTAAAATACTCATTATAAAATGCGCTTACAGCGTAGCAATAATAACGACTCTAAACTAAGAAAAAACTTACAATCAGAATTATTACAAATATATATAATTTACATCGACAAAATATGTAAAAAAAAGTACATACAATTATTTAGGTATATAAAAAATACGTTTTATCAACAGAAGAAATTTAAAACATATGTACATTATCAAATGATTATTTTTATTTCCTGCAGTGGGAATCTCGACGTACAAAAAAAAATACTTAAAAATCTATTTGATTTATAACATAAATTAAAACAAATCACAGTAACAAGGTAATGATCGATATAATAATATTGAAATGTGATACTCGCATCACCTGTAGATTTGTGCGTACGAGTTGTTACGAGCGAGACTGAGCTAACTCGAGCGGGGCCTGCAGTGTCAAATTGCACGTCAATAGACAATCGCTGACCAACATCCAATCGACACTGTCCACAGTTAGCGGACTCCGACCCTCCACGAATGATACACCGAGCTTCCCTCGCCTCGTTTGCGTAGCTTTCTAGCCCTTGCACATTGATTAAGTATTGTGACTAATAAAAGCTGTTTTATAAAAGAAACCTTCATGAAAGGAAGACTAATCAAAAGGTGAATTTGTAAATATAAACCATTGCAAGAGAAACCTTTGCGATTATATTTAAAACGAGAATAAAATAACAATTGATTTGAATAGAATATTCCATGACCCCGGTTCATATAGTAGGAATGAGTGGAGCCGCCGCGTCAGCTCAGACTACTTGCGATTCCGTAACTAGGCGTCACGGGAAACGGGACCGGCTGTTACCAAATAAATATATATAACCGATTAACCTCACAAGATATAGTAGTTCTGCTATTACATTTAGGTATATAAGCCCACTGAATCAGAGATCCTATGTGTATAATTTTCCTAATAAGAGAAATTTGACTACCTATGATGTGTGATGTATATGCTGTTGGTGTACCTTTATAATTAAATAAATAAATTTGGAGTACCCACTACAAACATGATTTCAATAGATATAATAATTGTTCGAGAGCTCATACGTCTGGATAAATTAGACGATTAATTTAATCTTAGCTATTATTTTAAAACTGTACAAAATATTTCGTAAGAATGGAGCCGAAGATTGTTTTTTGTGTTTTATTGATTTTGTTATAAATATCAATAGTATCGAGCCTGTAAACTAATCACCTCTTCACTGTAAAGTATTCAGTGTAATATTATTAAGACGGTCTAACTTGTGTAATACGTTTAAGATCTACATCTCACACATTGCCTATAATGTAAAACACTTCAAAATCAGTCAAAAATGTTAAAACGGGTTTTAAGCTCTACGTGGGGTTTTAGTACAGTAGTTTTATTATAGACAATGTGACTACACTATCACAACAGTGATTTGGGCTGTAACGAAATGGGCAAATTCCGTAATTAGAACGAATATTGCTGAGTAGCAATAGTATAAATATACGTATATCCTTAAGGAGCACAAATCCAGTAGTATAAGTAGGCATCATACTCAACATTGCCAGGCAATGTCATCACTGCAAATGTATCCAATAGGTTAGACATTTAGGCTTGGGTAAACAGTGTACACTAACACATATTTCCTAATCTACCAATAAATACATTTCCAAATTTTATTATTATACAACATTATACCTATAAACTACTTTTTATAAATATTGAGACTTAAAAAGTGCCTTGTCCAATACGAGAGCTCCACCCTGATTATTCCGGAGTTTGCCCGCAGAATTAACGTAAGCTGAGTGACATCATGGACTCATACGATACTATTTTAATATTCAAATAAAATTTCTCAAAACGACCGGATAAAATCTGTACAAATAAATAAATTAAGCCGTATTTTGTACAGTCTAATTTACCTCAGAACGTGTCATGTTTGAGTACTGTGATTGCAAAAACATAATCTTAAAACAAGTGCATAAAATAGGTCAATAAACCTAAATACAGATTATTAATTTGTGTTGCAGTCAAAAAGCTGAGTTTGTATGAGTTACTGGACTACGGCGTCTTGTTTTCATAATTAATATTTCCTTTTTGAATCCCGGTTTAACCGATAGACCGACAAGTAATATAGAAGCCTTTATCGACGGCGATCTTTCAACAGGAATAATACAGAACTTTATTTACACACCGTAGTCTGAACGTGTGAAGTAAAGTAATCTAAATATTTTAAATATTAGGCTATGTATTGATTTTAATCTAACATATTATTATGATAGAGTGTTCGCGATATGAAGTATGTACACAATTAATGGATGCAGGATATTAAGACGATCGCGTCGTAGGACCCATACTCATAAGACTGCATGATAAATCTCAGCATATCAAAATAAATTATACTTTGTTAAGAAATATATTTACCGTCTCGATTTCATTGTTACAAAAGGAAATTTGTCGACCATGAAAATAGTTTCAACCAGATTATTTACAAATATATATAATTTAAAAGTATGGTAACTTTGTTTTTATTTACGGATTAAATTATCGATTATATATACCTAATATTGAATACAAAGACACGAATAACTAAGCTGTTTTAAATTTGCTTATGACTTACATTCATATTTTCCATTTTGGAACTTACGTAAACTAAGTAGAGATATTTACACTTTTTACATTTACTTCCTAATTTTAATAATAGTAATAGGTATCATTTCCAGCTAATGAACATATTAAAAAAAAAAAACAAATTCTAAAGCTTTTAAAAACGTCGATCCGGTGTTTCAGATATAATTTTATATTCAACGACCACTCTTTAATTGTTTTGTGCAGATTGATTTTACTAAAATACAGTTGGAATATTATATTAAGTATTGCATTGTAATTGCAAATCATGTTTTAAGGGAAATAATCATAAATCAGTTTCAATGTATTATGTTTAATCTCATATTTCTGGTTAGTTTATAAATAAATTTATTTATACAGGCACCATTCATTACTTTTAATTTAAATGCAATCACTGATATCGTTAGTAGTTTTCACTAAGTATTGGTTATTTCTGATACCGTAAAATTAAAACTTTTTCTCATATGAAAAATATAAAAATATAAAAAATCAGTAAGCTCTCGGTAAGCAACACAAATAATTAATTCCTGCACACAATTTACATTGGTTTATTTAATCGTGATAAATCTTTTTAGAATGATTTTTCATTTAAATAAAGCGAAACTAAGCACAGCCTACAACCTCATTGGGTTTTGTGATAGCACAAATAATTTACTTATATTGCCCAAAAGAATAACCGCTGCGCCGGCCATCGTTATTATGCCTATCACTAGAAACATTTATACACCGATTCCAATAAGTATTTGATTTACAATTACCATGTATGTACATTGGATTCAACACTACTAATGTCAGATTGGTATTAAGATTACATACATTATATACCGAACGTGTGGTTTAAACATTTAATTTTATACTAAGCTCATTGATAGGCCGCGGCCCCGGGGCCCCTGTCCGGCTCTCGCGCCGACACTCGCGCTCGGTGCTCGGTGCGGCCATCATTAACACCATCCATTTTATCTATTGCTAAGGCACTGTCCAGATGTAATACTATGCGTTGGATAATCAATTCAGAAAATACTGCAATTTAATCATTCATTTCAAATCATCTTCCCACACAATTACTAGTACATAAATCTGAAAGTCACTTAATAGTTCCAACAAATAAACATTCCATAATATAAAAAAAACTAAGCCGTAAAAATCTTTTCTATTCATATTCAACACATTCTCCGCGAAAACTGAACATAACAAACAAAATAAATTGTATCGGTCGATTTTTAATCGCAAATCTGGACATGGCCTTAGTACGTTATTAAATATTTTATTTACAATCGGAACGAAAATGAGATACTTATAATTAACGGACAAGCACTTAAACCTAACACACCATGTCTACGGTCAATCAATGTTTGACTATACGATGAGTATTGCCGAATATTGCACAAATAAATAAAATTATGTTGTGTTCGTATCACTTTTATATCAGTACCATACGCTACGAGACGACTACGTGGTGCCATCAATCACAAAATACTCGTCATTTGGTGCTCGAAAAGGGGTTATGTGGAAACTTTTCTAGGAGTGGGGATAATTGAGGATCTTATAGATTGCGACATGTTCTTTTCGAATTTTCTCTTTCCCACCTCTTATCTTTGCCGCTCGCTCCACCATATTGGAAAAATGGCGCTCTAAAACAGTTTTTTGACAATAACTCCTTTCAGGATCATTTTACGAAAAAATAGTTCTGTAATAAATTAAACTAGAGAAAATTTCATACAATTTATGCATCTACTTTTGTACATAATCAGTTGTTTTAGCGTACGGGCGTCGCAAAGTCAACTCCAACACGCGTGATGAGGTAAAATACGTGGCGAGTCTTTTTCTAGTTTGACAATATAGGTGTTTGAAGTTCTTGAGCAAACTTAAAGCGAAATCGAGGAACAAGAACACGAACCCTATGATTCCATCGTGTGAAAGAAATGTATATTTCTGACATTTCGAGACTCGGTTTTGAAGATGATGAACTTGCAAACCTGATCAGTAAGAATCTAAAACTATTGATTCTACAAACAAAAGGAGAATCAATAAATTGTGGGAAATTTTCTCTAGTTTAATTTATTACAAAGCTATTTTATTGTGTATTTGCCTGAAAAGAATTATTATCAAAAAAACTGTTTTTGAGTATCATATTTCTAATATGAAGTGAGCGACAAAGACACAAGGTGGCAAGTGAAAACCCGAAATAAGCACGTCGTAATCTAAAAAATCACAAATTGTCAGACTCCCGGAACACTTTCCTGGTAGAACTGACCAAATGACTGCACTAAAACGTCGCAAACTTATTTCATGTTTTTATTTGGTTACTTGTGCATCCATATCGACGATGTGTCAAAGACTAACTTTGAGAATCATATCATTTATTGAATCAACAACCTTTTTAGAATTATTGCTACCTTAAAACTGTAATCAAATGATGCAACCAAATAGATTTATCCAGCATCACGTAGCGTATGCTAAGAATGTTATTTTCTCTCAAATATATATTAAAGAACATTGAATTACGACATCAATTCATTCTCTAGAACAGTCTCTCTAACTTAACCTATCCTTTACATAAACAGATTGCCGACCGCGGAATTTCGATATTAGTTCTAACGGGACAAGCCCAGTTTTCAAAATGATATGAATTACAGGAAACAAGCTTTTGTTAAAGACTGATCGCAACAGAAGACCACGCGATAGTAATGAGACCACGAAAATATTTACACCATGTTACGTTATGCTAGGGAAACATAGAACATCAATTTGAACATAGTTGTGCGTTCCTTTGCCGTCTCCGAAACGCCGATGTCCGAGACGCGCGACTGAACACACAACTAACTAAAATTGCCTACGCAACTTACATCGATATCTAAAATCCACAAATTACCGAAATTACTTGTATTGTAGTACATCTATATACACGCCTAACACAAGATATTATTCTGTAACATATTGTATCCTATGCCTAGATGCGTGGTCATACAATTACGGGCAGCCTACACTAAATAATTAAATAACATTCGACTTGCTTAGCTTATTTCAATTTAGGTATTTCATACACGATAATAATGAACCGTGCGCCTCTGAATGCTGTATGTATGGACAACGCAGCGCCGATTCATCATATTCCTTTGTAATGGCACGCTGCACGGATCTGGTAGTCATACCATTTACTTTCCCCCGTTCTTAATTGTACTTTATATTCCCTAGAGTTTGTGACGAGCTCTGCGTGAGACTATCTGAAGAGAGGTGTTACGTGCTGTGTTATGGATATAGTGTCGTAAAGTATCGCGTCAGTGTCGCGTTGCAGTAGTAATGCCCATTGGGAAGCAGTAACTTTCGTCATGTTATCAATCTTTGGTAAATTCAAAAAGTGAGCGTATGATGGTCAGTTTAAAGATGGGCCGCCCGTATTAGTTAGCGCTTTAGAACGTTGTCAGATCGTGACAGCTGCGTGTCAGGTGTAATGATTGGGATTGGATTCTAAATCGTCTGCAACCTATGCATGTGATGCTCTTTGTGATAGCGAAACCTTTAAATTTAATCTACATAACTATTCTATAAAATTACACAGTTAATTCATGCAAAGTTAATGAGATTCCATATGAGGCACAAATTAAACAGTAACTTTAACAAAAATATATATATGCTATACTATAATAAGATTTACTTGTGCATAGCATCATGCACAATACTCTATACCTTAGAATAACTTTAAGTTAATCATTGAGCTTTCCATTTATACAAATAAATAATATATGTAATAATAGACTACACTATAATATTATTATTAAATAATATTGTTTTGAAAAATATACAGACAATATCAGTAGTTTAACTATACAGGAGATTTTATACTTGTTGTTCTATTGTAACATAGTTCATTTAACTCTTGTCCTTATTTCTTAACTTAACTGTCTACTTCCTTACATTACCCTTAACTCTATTCTTAGATAACACACGCTTTTTTGTGTCCTTAGCATTGTCCGCGGCACGCCCGCGCTTGTTGGCGCGGGGTTTGTATCACCTCACTTCACAGTGTTTATTGTTGTTGACGGGCAGCGAGGCCTCGCCCGCCTCCTTCATGACGTAGCCGGAGCCCTCCGAGCTGCGCGCCAGTTTTAACCGGATCGGCGTCACCTTGTCCGTGCGCACCTTGCGCATGGCCGACGACGCCTCGGCGTACGAGGGCGGGTCGATGGCGAGCGGGTCGGGCGCCGACGGGTCGTACTCGAACGGGTCGATGGCGGGCTCGGCGGCGGGCGCCACTGCTGAGCTCGTGCCCGCGCCGCCACCCGCGCCCCCGTCCGCGCCCCTGACTGCGCCCCCGACCGCGCTCGCGCCCGCGCCTACGCCCGCGCCCGCGCTCGTCGACGCGCCGGCTGAGGCGCCTTCCTTCGACTCCTCTTCCTTGGTGCGTTTAATTTTTATGATTAACTTTGTAGCACTATTAGTTTCTCTGTTCACCACTTGAAGTTTTTCAGCTTTTTTGTCCTTTTTCTTTTTACGTTTCTCGCTTTTATCACTTTTCTCGGTCTTGGGTTTAACTTTTTTAACTTTTTCGTCTTCCTCAAAGTCAGCCATCACCATTCGCCGGTACTTCATGCTCTCACGCCGCAAGTCCTCCAGGCTGGGCTTGTTCGCCATAATTCGTTTCTTAGGCGGACGAAACATGGCGGTCCCGGCCGCGTCGTCGGGCGCGGCGGCAGCGGGCGCGTGCACCTGCTGGACAGTGTTGTTGCCGATCTTTATCTTCAGCTTGGGCGCGACCGGGGACGTAGCATTAGCTCGATTCGGTTTGGTAGACGTCCGTCCCCGACGCTTGTGAGCTTGTTTGCTAGACGTGCCAGCTATCGTTGACAACTTTACGTCATCCGCAGGATCGGCATCGTCATTCATGCTCACCTCTAAATGTCTTAACTCTCGGGAGAGACCGCTAGTAATTTTACGTTTTTTCTTCTCTACCGGACTATCGCTCATCTTATAATCCTCACGCGTTGGAATGCTAGTCATGGACGCCACAGCTTTCGGGATAGTGATGACGGCTCGCGTGAGCGGCGAGGGCGCGGCCGGCGGCGGCACGGCTCCTATCGTGGCGTTGTGCGTGGGGTCGTCCATGTTCATATCTTGCGTCCAGTATTGACGAAGCAGTTCTTTCTTTCGCATTCGCCGCAAGTTCGTGGAACCCGACATCGAGGTAGATGAGGTAGCATTCGATGCGTTGAACCCGCTCGTGCTGGGGTCATTGACAGGCGCGGGTGGCGGAGGCGCCACCGGTTGCGATGGCGTCGTCGAGTAGTTGGCGTCCAGAAAGGGACCCTTAATCTTAACCTTTAGTTGATTTCTTGAGTCGGAGAGCGACACCTTTGGTAGCTGCGGAGCGACGACCTCTTTGGGCGGCTCGCTGGTCTCCGCCGGCTGATGACTCGGAGATCCCGTCTGCGGATTACTAGCCATTAGTGCTGTGTGAAGTTGTTTCTCTACTTCTTCGTCTATTTCCGTTAAATGCTGTTCCGCGGTTCCACTAGCAAACGCAAGTAAGTGATACGCGTTTTCGGTAGGAGGAGCTGGGTTTTCGAAAGGTTGGTACGTACGCATATCTACGGGCCCCGGCAGCACCGGCGCTACCTGGGAGAACCCGGACGACGTCGACGGCGACGAGTTCGGCTCCGCGGGTTCGGGGGACGGAGGTTTCACGTCTTTACTGTCTGACGGCGTGGCTTTTTTACTCGGAGGAGGAGTTATAATGCGAGGTGACTGAGAAGAGTCTTTGTAGGAATGTTCTGATTTCCTATCGTCTCTAATATCGATAGATTTACGTTTGTCACGAAGAGTTTTCAGATCGACACCATCATTTGCGATTTCTTCATCGAAGTCGTAAACTGTGCCGACTAGCTTGCTTTGAATGGAGTTTCCTAAATATTCCACGGGCGGGAACCCTTGGCCTCGGCTCTTAGACCGGCCGCGGCCTCGTTGGCTTCTATTGCTTCTGTTACTAGAACGTTTCGTGCCCTTGCCGGAGTCGCTTTGCTTGGGCGATATTCCAGGGCTTTTGCCTGGAGACTTCCCAGGGAACTTAGTTGGTAGTTTAGTCAGTTTAGGCGGAGACTTGGATTCCTGTGGGTGCAAGCTCGTCATAGTTTCATTGCTGTCGTTGGACATTTTCGTAGGAGCTTTGTTACTGTTAGTTTCGTAGGAATCTACGCTTATTATACTGGGACTCGACGAAACAACGTGTATCGAGAACTTGTCACTTCCTGTGACGTCAATATCGGGCCCAGGCGAATCTAACGGTTTCGGTGTGGGCGGGGCAATCATTGCTGTAGTCAGAGCAATATTTTGAGACGATGATGTGAAAGCCGCACTGTAGAAGGCGGGTTTGAGCGGCAGCGGCGCGGAGCTGGTGTAGGGCAAGGCGCCGTAGAGGCCGGGCCCGGGCGACGGCAGCGGCAGCTGGCCTCCGCCCGCGAACAGCGGCAGCGAGCAGAAGGGCGACGCCTCGGGCGGGTACGTCGTGTACTGGTTCAGCGGCATGGACGGCTCCACCGGCCGCGAGTACGCAGGGATCGGCGGGTACGTATCTATCTGTGGCATCACATTACCTGGACGTAGATCATTCGATAGATGAGATTTCAGTTCATTCTTGTGAGAGCTCACGGAACCTTCAGAGGTCGTGCTCGAGGCGGATGACCGTCTCGTAGTGATCTTGCTCTCTCGCCATTTTTCTTGGCTAATATATGGCGAGGATGTCGTGGCACAATCTGAGTGTATTAACTCATTATTATCATAGTTTTGGTTATCATGTACTAGTTCAACGTCGTTGCTATGAACAGAGTGATCCACGACGGACAAAGATTGTGAATCATCGCTTTGTTTGGATATTGAAATCGTGTCTCCTACTTCAGAAACAGACCGAACGTCCGACTGCATAGTAACAGGTTCCTTGACATCGTCTGGGTATGAGTTATCGTACTTTTGGTCATTGGCAGCCTGGCTTTGCGTATCCATTTGTGACACTGTCAAGGGTATGATAGGCCATTTTTCATTACTTGCCATTGCTGTTGCTTGAAAATCTTTAGCATCCATAGCAGTATCACCAGATGGTAGATCAATGGAGGGTGGGATCCTCGAAATGTGGTTGACTGTTTGGCGGCTCTCTTTCATAGGCGACCGCTCCGACAGCCCGAGAGAGGGTGTTCGCGCTTTAGACGATGGGCTGTGCTTCTTCACCAAGTTGGACGCGACAAGGCTTTCGTCTTTGTGCTCCTTGGTGTCTTCGTCGATCACCTCTATGGGCTCGTCTTCTTCAGGAACGGTTTCCGGTACTTTCTTAGTGTTGAGCCTTATCCTAAGTCTGTCCACTAAATTCAGAGTTTCCTGAACACCTTGCTCCTTAGAATCTTCTTTGAAAAAGAATTCTGGATAAGTCGCAAACGGTTTTATAATATCGTCATGGTTAAAGCCGTCATCAACAGCCATCATCTCGAAATCCAAAAACTCATTTTCTTTAGATTGCGGAGAGAAAATGGCTCTGTTAGGGAATGGATTGCCTATTGAAGGTATCTTGGCACTCTTGGAGATTTCAACTCCTTGTACATGACTGGCATCTTGGGTTATGAATTTCTTTTCTGTCGATCGTTTCTTCATATTTCTTGCCACGTTTTCAACATCAATATTTTCTATATTTACTGTCCTTGCGTCCATTGGCGTCTTTGGAGATTTTATCATGGTGTTTTCATTAAGGTTTGCCTGTATTTTAGCAATCATTTTGACGCTGCTTTTGTCTGCATAATCCGAGTCCATAGATTTATCGTCAGTCATGTATTTTTCATTACCACCGGGCTTCTCCACTGCCGGCGGGATGGCATTCGGGCTCGGTGCCTTCGGCAGCCAATGCTTATCATTGTCATGGTAATCAGTACTGATGCCTAGAGGACTCTTCTTGTCAATTAAAGCTCCTCCTAGCGATTGTTCTGAAACCGCTGGCAGACTGGATTTCTTCTTCATTGGTGAGCCAGAACCACGGTCTGATGCAGTCACGTTTTGCGCCACACTGAGCCTCCGAACTTTCTTGGGCGGTTCTCGAACTTCATCGGCCTTCAAGCGGTCTTTTTGCGCAGTGTCCTTCACGCTTACTCGCCTATTAGACAATTTATGTTTTAGCTCCGCACTCTTGCGAGGACTTACTTTATTCAGTGGCGGTACTTCAACTTCAATGGTTTTGTTGACTTTCTCTTTATCGTCATTGGACTCGCTGCGTCTTTTAGGCTTACTAGCTTTAACTTTGATATCATTTTTGGGAATTTCATTAACTACATCTTTTTCCAACTTTACATCTTCTTTGATTTCCTCCTTTACCTCCTCGTTCGCTTTCCGCTCCGCAGTTGAAAGTTCACTGGACTGGCCGCTCTCTTTGGGAGTTTTATTGGGGCCAGCGGTAAGGGTGTCGTCTTTAGATGATTTTCTAGGTCGGGCATCAGACTTATTAGGCATATTTCCGCCTGAAGTAGTGCTTCTGGTCCGAGCACGTGTGGCAGCGCGCGCATTGCTGGCTCGGCCAGGTTCCTCTCTTTCAGAAGTCGGTGATGGTACCCTACACTCGGACTGCCGTTCGGAAGTTTTAAGCTTCTTGTCTGGCGCCTTGCGAGGGGACGCATCGTTTGACATGCTTTTGCGCTTTCGTCGGCGCCTAGGTCGCTTAGGATAGGGACTTTCTGACCTGGAACCGTCTGACTCTTTAGAGCTGTCAGAATCACTCGAGGCACTAGTCGAAGACAGCGGTCTTGACACCCTGTCGAGAAAGGGCAAGTCCACTGTAGGTCTAGTGCCGGGAGGAGAGAACATTGATGGCTGCCGCGTAGTTATGGCGGGTTTGATCTCACGGGCCTTTGCGGTTGGCTTGATGCTCGGTTTCTCATGCTCCTCTTCTGAACTGGACGACGACGAATAGCTACTGCTACTTGAATTCGAAGAAGAACTCGAACTCTCTTTCTGTAGGGTTTTAGAACTTTTCGCCTCATCTTTTTCTTTCTTAGGTGAAAGTTTAATCTCGGATTTTTCATCTTTCTTTTTGTCAGAATCGTTTTCGACGGCTGGCAACTTTGTACCCAACCCACTTTTTATGTGAGCTGCCGCTTTCTTAGCTGCCTGTCTTTGAGGGACATAAGATATGGGTTCTTTTTCGGTCTCTTTGGATTTTTTCTTGCTGGATTTTCCACCTCCCCCATCTTTTGTTTCTTTGCCCTTTGACTTAGATTTCACTGGATGTTTAGATTTAGTGTCATCACCGCTGGCTTGCTTTTGTTCTCTTGGTTCAGGTACAGTTTCTTCTTTCTTGACTACTGTAGTAGAACGCATGTTTTCGGAAGCCTTCTTGGCAGCTTGCCTTTGAGGAACAATTAAATCTGTCGGATTGTCCGTTTGTTTAGAGAACTTAATGTTCTCTTTATTCTTGGCTTCATCGTCAGATTCTGTTTTGGTTGGCAGTGGCATCTTTTTGTCCTTATTGGATGGTTTCCGTCCCCGTTTTCTTGGACCTGTTTTATCTTCACCTGGAGCTGGAGCTGTAGTTTTCTTCTCCGGTTGAGTCGGAATAAATTCCTTCATAGCGGCCTTTGTCCTCGGTAGAGGTTGTTGAGAATCATTACCGTTCGGCGACTTTTCCACCTTAACCTTATCGGATTTAGTCTTTTCAGTTTTGACCTTCTCTGTTTTGACCTTCTCAGATTTAACCTTCTCGGGCTTAACGTCAGTCTTAGTGTCCTCGCTACTATCTGAGTATATATCAACTGGAAACTTACTGTTCTTCATAGGCCTTATTGGCATTAGATCATCGCTATCTGTACCAGACTGACCCATTTGTCCAGCAGTCATTTCTTGTTCCATTTGCTGCAAAGTTTTGCTTCGAGATCGATCTTTCTTCAGTCTAGAATTCAAGGAATCATCGTCGCTGCTGCTTTCAATTAGCGGTTTAGACTGTGGAACCTTTTTCCTCTTTCGCTCAGTCTTTTTAGGAGATCTCTTTCCTTTGCCCTTAGGTGAAACCTTCTTCTTTGGTGAAGTTCCGGGTCTTCTACCATCATCATCAGTACTAGAACCGATTGCTTTACCACGATACTTACTAGTTCGAGGTACCTCTGTAGCACTCTCCTCACTTGAGAGGCCGCTGTACATGCTCCCACTGCGGCGAGAGCCGTTAACGTAATGTTTCTTGTACGGATTAGATGACTTGGAGCCCTTTACTAGACCGTTACGATCTTTCTTTTTCTCATCACCAGATTCTGTTGGCGCGATACGCGCTAATAGCTCCTCGAAATCGTTCTTGTGGTCTGGAGCGTTCGCGTGAGAATATAGTTTTTCATAAATTGAAGGTCCGTGATTTGCATCAATGATGGCAGCCAACTCCTGTTCTGGGATGTCGGCACCAGCTGTAAGCACAGCCACTTGTTTATGAAACGTTTGCTCTCTCATCCGAAAGAAAGAGCGAGACAACTTTTCCCTCCTGCTCACCATGTAGCACAAGTTGCGGACTCTCTCCAGGTCCTGCCGGAGCTGCACAAACATTTTCATTTTGTCAATGTCGGCTTGTTCCTGCTTGTGAGTATGCACCTCAGTTTCTTCAGACTTGGGGGGCACCAAGGGTCGATTGTGTCCCGCTCGTCTCTTCAGTTTCCAATAGTTGTAAATATAATTAATCGCGTCTTGATCAACGTCAAGGAGATGTGTACTAATATCCTTCACACTGACGTGTTTGTCGAAATCTCTTTCAATGACATGCAAGCGTGCGGCTCTCGCTTGTGTCTTCTCCTCCGATGTCATATCCTTCCTACGCTTTCGTTTAACCTCCTCCTCCTCCGAACCCGAGCCGTTGCACTTTTCCTTTTTATTATTAACACTATGCTTTTGACAGTACGAACGTAATTTAACACCGTCGTCAGCGTTTTCGTCCTCTATAATAGCGCGCATTTCAAGACCATGTTTAAACGCGCACGTGACATGGTATGCAGTTTTACACGTTTTAACAGAGCATTGAATACAAGCGCCTTTACGATTACGGCACAAAACGCAAACAAGCGACCAACGAGAGGGCGGAATGGAAGATATTTTAGTGATAGGTTCCATAATCTCCGCGCAACCGATGGAGACCTCGGGTATCCATAGCACACAGCTAACGTGCGCCCACTTATGCCCAGACGGTGTACATTTCATGGCACCGCCATGGTTGGGGCACAGCACGCAGCTAGGCCTGACGCCGTCACCGCACGGCCTACACAGCCATTGGCCTGAAATGAACACGGTAAAAACATTACATACCTTATCAAAGATTCATAGTTATTTAGCAGTATCAAACTTTAGTCTGACCTTACATTATATCAAGTATAATAATCAAGCTTGCAAGGGGCAAATTCTTTTTTAAATAAGACGGTTTATTTTCTAGGTTTCAGCATATTTATTAGTATGTGTACCATAATTACTTTAGAAAAAATTGTTAATCAAACAGTGTGTAAACTAACTGCTTGTTTCACAGTTGTATTGGCAATCCAAGAATATAAGTCTTATTGCCTAATAATACTCGTAATATTTATAAAATATGCTCTTACGAGGACCTACAACTTTAAGACAAGATAGGAAGAAAAGTAATCACAATAACACAAGGTGAAAGAACTGGGCAGGGTGTATTTTAATCGTACTTGTATTAGTTTCGTGACGTTGTACGATGAGATGTATCGCTCTTTCAAAGAATATCAGTTTAAAGTTAAAGGGGTTGGAAGAATGCACTCGTATTAAACAACAATAATAGACGTTACTTACCGTCCGGTATAACGGTGATCCCGTAGCAGGCCTGGTGCACGCATATGTTGCACGAATCGCAAAATACCATCTCATTGCCATCCTCCGAATCAGGAGAACGACAAACATCACAGATGACATTCTCGTCATACTCGATACCGAGGCCTTCTTCGGATCTCACGATTGCCTGGATTTTATCCCAGCTACGTATCTATAAAAGACATTCAAGTAATCTATTGTTACTATTGTATTTAACATTGACAAGAAAATATTTCTACTTTATACATTACACGACAAGGATTGAATTTAAATTTTACAAATTTTATTATAAGTACTCTTTCCAAACCTACACGGGTTTAAAATGTTACATGTGCCGCCGTTTATTAATTTATACGTGCAGTAATTAATACCTAGATGTTGGGTTGTTTGCAAGTGCCTGACATTGCCGCGTTAGATCCACACAAAAGCGATATGCACGAGTACACACTGTTACCGCAGAGTAAGTTAACAAGTTATAATATCGGAGGATGCTGGTACCATGTACGTTCCAATTATCTGATCCGTGTATTTATTATTTGAAAAAAGATTTTACTTCTCCAAACCTAGACACATCACTGACCAGTACGCACCGCGACGACATCGGGACTAAACGTTTGCTTGTGGAACCGAACGGAGATACGCACTACTTGAAAATAAATAAAAGCTTCGAACTGGTTTAAAAATACATAAAGGGTAGCAACATTGGTGGCCACTTTTAAACTCTGTTATTGGTGGACAAGTTCTTACAATTTGAATGAACACAGCAAGCACAAAAGATAGAAATCAAGATTAAAAAAAAGCTATGCATTGGTTAACGCAAATTTTAGCTAGAATTGCATTGTGTTACTCATTGATTGAGCTTTCTAATAAGTTACTTTATAATAACATTTTTGCTTCATAAATACCAACCGAATGGTGACAAATAAAGATTACAATTGCTGATGAGAAATGAAGTTGGTAATGATTTTGCTGTAATTTTACGGAGCACGAACCAGGGACCCCGATTTTCTACTTTAAAAACGTAAATAATAATCGGAGTAGAAAAATAAAAACATTTTTTGTTTTATGAGGTTAATTTAAATAGCTATTTCTAGTCAAATTTGTCTGTATATAAACAAAAATATACACGCCGTTCTTGTTACAGCTACAATTTTAAAGCAAAAGCTCTAAAGGTTTGATAAATGACATTTTGGAGTTCTCTTGTACTAGTCAAACAAAATAACAATCCACAGAATGATTTAATTGTTCTTGTTTCTAATCATTGTCGCAGCAAAATACAGAGAAATAGGTTTAGCCGGTTAATTCACGTAGCGCGGAAAGGAAAAATACGAACGAACCCTTACTTTGGACTAGGGAATGACGTCACTTTTGTCTATGAATATTGCACAATAAAAAACTGTGATTTACCATGTATCAAAATAATAATATTTTCAGTTATTTATTAAATTACATTAAATCAATAATATGAAATATTTTAAGTAACTATTGACAACTCTGAATGAGGCAGTATTTAAACAATATTCATCATTAATTAATCTTAAGTTCGAGTAAGTCAAATATTAACACTTGTATATACATAGTTTCAGTTTTCTTTGACCGTTAAGATCCCTGAGAAAACGACATCAGATCTGCAGACCAGGAGCTGCACAAGAAGCCGCAAGAATACATGAGGCTGAATATAAAAGAAAACAAAGGGTGTCGATTGTTCAAGTGAAGGTAATTCCTTTTATGTCATAGTTCAACCCGGTTGTGCGTTTTAAAAAATCACTGGCTCATCCTAAACCGGTAACCATGCGAAAATGTTTGGTATAATAGTCTGAATACAATATCCTACTTTGAATACATCAATTGAATACGTCAGGATACTTTCACAAGTTCACGTGTCTTTTATCATTAAAAACGCAAGCGCGAGGTCATCTCGGCTATTGGCGGAGCGCACACAATAAAAAATCTGTGCAAAATATTGCACTTTTAGCCGCAGCGTGCTGTTGACATGCTCATGTAACAGTTACGTGCCATTAAGACTGTCGCCGGCATAAAAGCTGACTTTTTAAGCTAAATTAATCCATTTTGTTTTACTAAATATTTGATTAAGCTCAAGTGAGTACAATAAAACAAGAGTTCATTTTGAACCATTAATTTCGAATTATCTTTGATGCATCAGTAATATTTCTTTAAAACCCTTAATAGGAAACTTGCTCATAGAAATCGGTATCATAAAAGTACACATCGTCTGAATCCTCAAAGAAGTGGGCAGAGGAATGTAATGCACACCCACACTTCGCTTACCAGTCCCGCAAGGGACTTTTCGACAACTATCGTAAATAAATTTGTCTTTTATTTTTAGGAAACACTTCTAAAGAAGGATGCATGTATCCAAAAAAAAACTTAAATTAAATTGATTTTAGTTTAATTATAACTTACATTAGAAACGTTTACTATAATTTCGATTTCATCTCGATGTTACTTGTTTACTTTTGTAGTTTGCATATTGCGTCCAAATAAACAGTTGCTAGAAATAATTACGGTGGATGCAAAACTATGTCAATTTCAATTTGGTTCCAGGATTATGCGATAGCTGGTATTCTAGCATAAACATATAATCTGTTTTTCGTCAATGTTGCGCAGTACATTGTGATCATAGAGGGACCCCCGCCCCGGACCATAAAAAGCCCTGTTCTCTTGTCCCTAACAGTTCCACCTCCTACCAAGCACCCCGCCACCCATCCCTTCCAACATACCCCACGCCCTTAAATTTGAACCCCGCCTATCGTTTACTTTTTGCCCTTGTCGTCGCCCAATCCCTATTTTCTGTAGTACAACTATCCATCGCTGCTCACACAGAGCACACTCTTCCTCAGCGTAAAACCAACCTGGCCCAATGTTCACAGACTTGGGATACGCGATTTTTTTAGTTTTACTTACAATATGGGTAGAGATGCGAAAATTGCAGTTAATGTGAACGTAACTTGTGTATTAAACACTTGTATGCTTAAATGTCATAGAGAGCTGTAGGTTATTTAGCAAGAATGCACAAACGCATCGCGTATTGTTGGAGCAAGATAAACGTCGTGACTTCACAAATGTGTAATATTGCAAACGTTGATGAGCTTCGGCTTTGACGCTGTCCTTGCAGTTCAAATCATAGCTACACTTCAGTCTTGTTACAGAAATTACTTCTTAATAAGATATTTCTTCAACTGATTTACTTAAAACGTAGAATATGCGTAAAATAATTTAATTTATTAAACCGAAAATACTGAACAATAAAAACAAAATAAAAATAATTCTAGTTAGATTTCGAAAGCTTTATTAAAAAGTTCAACCGGCTTTACTGTATCAATACATAATAGATTGCGTACTCTTGAAAAATGTTATGTACGTTCAATAAAAAAAAAATGTATTTAAATATAACATGCAATACGCAACTCTAAAAGGATGTAGGTATTAAATTCATTTCGTATTCCAGATTTGTCGATATTTACACTTTATTTTCGAATTCGTTTTATATATTATTTTCCTGAAACATTTTGTTTTAAGCCCCAATAAAATGAGTTTTGTTAACTACATGTATTTGAATAATATTTTTTAGAACTGATATTATCTATACAGAATATTTAATTGTATAAAGTAATGACTATTTGTTTAGAATTTACCTATTTAATAGAATACATTTGGTTTCACGTAAAGTATGTTGTAGTAGGTACGGATGGTATCCAGTAAAAGAAGGTTTACACACGTCGATACAAACAGAATAAGATGCATGATAATTTAATGCACAAGAGACGTTAACCACCGTCAACGAAGAAATGCAGGTAAAAGTTTGCAGGGTATGTTCCTTCGATGTTTGTCAAAGGAAATCTACTAAACAGATTTAAGCTGCAAACTAAGACTAGAAAACAACAAAGTTTTAGCGAATTTTTTGCCGCACCTGTTGCTACGAACAACTTACCACATCATGTGTACTAGCAGTAGCGTTGGCTCGGTTTTGCTCGATCTATAAGTTAAGTAGGTAAACGCATTCATTAAATTTATGCATGTTATAAAACCAAATGATCGCACGCCTCGGAAATTACTTCGAAATCAATGGCTTCGTTTCAACAATGTAGCATAATTATGTATGAATGTTGATTTTGTTAAAATTATTTATCTTCTTTACAAGATGTAACGAGATCAGATGACGAGCTTGATATAAAGGAAAAGTCTCAGTAAGGAAATGTAACATGTGCAATGTTTTTTTTTTATTTATTTTAATATTTACGCTTCATATTCCCCGTAGGTCTAGTAACATGACTTTAATTGAAAACTTAATTGAAATATAAGAAACAAATACTCTAAATAAACATACTGTTGAAAATTGGGTTTCAATATTGTGCACACATTGCTACTTGTTCTGTAGCATTACAAGCAAGCTTGAGCTAATTGAACCTGCCCTTAAATATATGAAAGTTCATCTTTATATCGGCGGAAGAGCAAAGGCAACCATGCGAATGTGTAAGCTTAGGTAATATTAATTAATTGATAAGTTAGTTGCCAGCAGCGCGAGTTCCGTCAGTGTGTAAGTTATAACGGTTACTGCTTCAACTGTGGACATCTGCAGTTCATAAAGCTTAGGTTCATCTAAAACGATTGATTTCAAAGTAACTTCTAGGCGTCCTTTTTTATGTGGACATATCACAGTCTGGTAATGTGGGTGAACTAACACTACCTAATCTGTTGGGGGTCTCGAAAAATAATACTCAAATCAAATCTACATTTCCTGTTCGAATAGAGAAGTGCGAAGAACACCCACATTATGTTACCAACGACACTAAGACGGGGAACATGCATGAGCCACAATTCTACATTGAAGTAGCTACGCTCAATAGGTAGCAATACCTAAGTCGGCACGAGGCAATCAATAATGCAGTAATCTACAGACGCTAAATAATAGTATGAACGATTACTACCAGAAATACAATACGTCTTTACGGACAGGTGACCTTTTTGTTGCAGTAAATAGCTCAGAAAAAAACTCGTTAAGTTACTACAAACTTAGTAACGCGATACTAAGACATTTCAGTAGGCCGTTGAGATAGTTACCAGTTACGAGCTTTCACGAATACTTATGCGAACAATCATACAACACAAATACCACAATTATGACAATTAGAGCAGATAAAGCAAAACACTACTAAACAAAAGACAAGCACGACAGCAACGTCGATGAGGGAATCGAACCCAAATCTCATCGTCAATCGACTTCGAGAATACCACAAAGCACTTTTAAAAATTACAAATGTACCTACAATACGAACACAAAATTACTAACAATATTTTACTGTGATTCGTTCACTACAATGGAAAATGCACTGAAAATCGAGATCTAAAAGCCATTAACGAAATGACAGCGGCGAAAGTATAGGTTAGAAAAAGAAAAATATGCACTTCATCTAAAAAAATACAGGACCACTACAATCCGATTAACTAGAAAAAAATAAAGGACAGGTAAAAGCTTTTCTAGAGAAACACATAAACAATCAACTAATTAATTGGGGAAAATTCATCTAGTTAATCGCACCACACAAATGATTTTGTAGCAATTACATATACTAGGATTGCATAAATCTATGCACTCATACTCGTACATAATATGCAAAACTGTAATTAATCACAATATTGGACAGAGGGGAAGAGATCTCGTCCCCATGTCGAATGTCCGTCGGTGCGTATAAGAGTGTTGGCTGCAATAACTTAATATCGCCGGAGATGTCCGATCCAAATTCATTATAAAGAAAATGCAATATCATAGCTTGTAAATAATGTTTTATATTTAGTATTTTACTTAAATATGTATCGATATTTCAAGGAGATTTTTTTGGACTAAACAGATAACTATTAAGCAATGTAACAGTCATAAAAAAACGAATAGCCATTATAACATTTAAAGTCACGTTAAAAGCAGGACTTAATCACTAAATAACATATATTTATGATAATCTACATTTAACCAGTTAATAAAATAAATTATCGTCAAAATTTACTTTTCAAATCATGTTAATGTTATAACCTTTTTCTATTATTTCTTTCAGTTTAAATTTACCACACATTTAAAGATTATTTATCATTGTTAAGTAATTCCGAAAATGTAGCAAACGCTTTCCCGGAAGCTTTCCCGTTACTACTTTATTTAAACTGATTAGAAAACACAAAATTACTACTAAAGCTTTAAACTATTATATACTCACTTCGAACAACCGAGCCCAAAACTTCTTCATCTTAATATACATGTTGACCACGAAAGAATTATTCCAAACTCAAGTATAAAAAGAGTAAAAAGAAACAAAATGAAAAGAACAAAGACATTAAATAAGTGTAAACTAAAAACGATATAGTAACCGGAAACATAATGAGTGATCACAAACTCGAAACACGATAGAAACTAAGTGGGAGAGCGCGAGTGTTCCGCAGAGAGGAGTGTGTCGCCGCGGGCAGGTGTCGGCGGCGCACTGGCGGCAGGTACGCCGCGCGCCGAGTGGGCCGCTGTCACCCGCGAGCTTGGCGCACGCGCACTGCGACACCGCCACTCAGAGGTGCCCAACCTCGGCCCGGGTTATACCTCCATTTTATAATATTCGCACTATTTTCATAGTTTGTTTAAGGCCTTTATGTTTTTCTTTTTATGGTTTCAAAAGTTTAAATCCCGCTGGCGGTGTCGATTCCGTTTGATACCGTAGCATACGACTAGTTTTTTTAGGAATTACTTATTTATCTGTGTATACCTGAAGTGAAAGTAAATCAGTTAACGCTAACATTTTGTATTAAATGTATTTCTTATCTTTTGCGCTGAACAAAGTCAACTTACCTACCTAACTTAATATTTTCGCGCAGCGGAACCAACTTTGGTCCCGCTAATGAGTCCTATCTTAACTTTGGGATACAAAAAGCCAAGAAAAAAAAACTATATTGCATAAAATATATATTTCGACATTTTGCGAAAGAAGTAATTGTTATAAATAATTCAAAAAGTTTTATAAGCCGAAGACAACGAAATGCACGCTTCAACGATTCCATACACAGCTACTTTTAACAAAATAATAAACATTCAGATGTTTATAAACAAATAAGAAACAAATTCCTCTGTATTTAAAAAAACTTACAGCAAAAAGTATATTTGGAATCAGAGAAAAATATTAAATGCCAAAACTTTAAAGAAACACCTAAGTCGTTGATTCTGTCACTTGTACCGTCGTGTTTGTATTAATATTTTGAAATATTAGCGAGACGTACCTACGTAGTGTCCAGGAGACTGCACAGATCGTATTATTTATATAATCGGGTATCTCGCAAGCTCGCACAGTACGACTGCGGTCTACATCAGTTGAACAAGCCCTTGTATGATGCTCAAATGTTTTTTTTTCTAAATGTTCCGCATTTGTTTGTTTGCAAAACTGTGATATAGGAATTAAATTCCGTTGAAATTCAATTCCTCCCACTACCCAAAAAACGAATACGATTCCTGTTGTATTCTTTAAAGGTTTTCCTTTTTTGTGTCAGAAAATACGGGTTACATGCAGACATTTTACCTTGCTATGACCTGGGAGTGTTTTTTAGTTTTAAGGAACTTATCTCTCATTTCAACAAAATATAAACGGTTTGAAAAAAGCATATTCTCATTGTTTTATTATTTTGATGAATCTATCGGGATGTTTGGTTGCAACAGCCACAGTAACAATAAACCTACGTTTATAAAAAGTAGATCTACATTATGTATTGATATAGCGTTACGTTGTTGACGTCATCACGAAAAAGGCTTATTTAAAAGAATATGCTATTAAAATATTGTTTTTATGTTCCAATTTCTTCAATGTACGTGAATATTAATCCAAAATATAAAATGCACGTTGTATTAAATGTTACGTAAAATATATTTTACATCGCGTTATTTTCTTTTATGAACAAAAACATGAAACCCACAATTATGATAATTATTTACTATGAATACAGACGTGAAAAACAGCATCACGTTATAAATAAACAAAGTATAGTATATCAGTCTTAATTAACATGATTTGAAATATCCTTCCATGAAACATTGCTGTTCCGGGAATTTCATTGCATGCGCTGAAATGGAGGTGCATATTACAAAGATCGCGAGCGGCATATTTATATGGAATGAGTTTATTTATACACGGCTTTACAGGAGCGGACCTCTGATATTTTGTTTAATGGGTACACACGAAAATAGCTAAAAATTCTAAGAATCTTCCCAAACGCTAAATTCTCTGTATTGCTCAACCCTGAACTTAAGAGCACCTTGAATACTGCAGAATTCAGAGAGTAAACAATGTTCTAAATATGTTTTATTTGTCAAACGGTTAAGTTCTAATTTACGATATAAAAAATGTATATTTCCGAAAGGGATGTCGACATAAGTAAACAGTCTGGCTGTTCCGCAAGCCACCGTTCACATGCCGCAACAAATATACTTCAATTTGGGGATGAAAAGAAAAAATGGTTTCTAAGAAACTTTGTTTTGTAGGTTTCTTACTTAATTATGGTTCCAGTTGACGACAAGGAAAAAATATTGATTTTATGGATATGAGTAAAGAGTTGAATTTTAGAGGTAAAAGTTTATTTAACATAGAACAGTGTTTTTGCAGATTAAACGAAAATAAACTAGATCGAACTACGGAACAACTATTTCAATATAGGTGGCCATTTTATTGCAACAGAGTGTATTTTCATTTAATACACAAACTGCTACGAATATTTGTCCAAAATAATTAACCAAGGTACTCTGGAATTGATGCTTTTCCCATTTATTGATAATAACGTACGCAATATTAAACATTTTTAGTAAAAAGCATACCATCGAACATTGGAGTATTAGTTTAATAAGCTTTGTTCCGCTCGCCGGATTTGTAATTATACTAACTGTCATGTAGTAAATTAAAAGCCAAAATACATATTGGTTGAGTATTGTTTGATTTGAATGTTGACTAGAATGAAATTGAATGAAAGCCTAATAGATCTGTGCATAAAATCAAACTATGCAACACAACGTGTTATAACCGAACCGATTTAAACGTTTTATGTAACGAATGTTATCGATGGACTGGTAAAGAGGACAAAATTTTAAAAAACAATTCCATGATATATTTACGTCATAGTTGAACCACAAACTGGCAGCAAGCCAAGTAGTTTTTATTTTCAAACAATTTACGAAGTAATAAAGGGTAACATTGCATGTAGTTGTACAACAAACAACTATGCAATGTTCAACAGGTAAGGGAAACAATAGTTGAAATAGGTGAACTTATTGTGACGGATTTCTATCAAGTATGTCTTGTATCCGCTACGGCGCGCTACGCCTAGAGTAATCAACACAAGTTTGGTGACCGCGGCTCCGTAGCGCTACGGCTACATCGTAGCCACATGCCTACAATGAACAGTTCTTGTACAGATCTAGTAATACTTGTAGCATTAGAGCGGGCTACGGCTCGCTACGACGTGCTACGAGGCGGGCTTTTTCGATGTAGACTTTCGTAGACATACTCGTCAAGCAAAATCGTAGCATGAAGCAGTCTATATCGACTATTTTAAACTGCGACCAACTGAAATGTCGTGTTCTAATGGCCACCGACACACGGACTTCTTGAAGCAGTGCGCCGGTCGCCGAAACAAAAGGCTGATGTGACGCCAGCTCTAGCAATCTCTGTACGGGTCGGCCATCTTACCAAGACACGATAGTATAATTTACGTTTTTCTTTTTCCATGTAAAAATGAAATAAATATTATTTTACAGTCCCAGTCTCAACTATTGGATGAACCATCCTCAGACATACCTACGCATATTAAAGTTAGAAAGCTAAAACCGACGTAATAAGTTAATAAGATTTTATTTATTTGATTTGTAGAGAACTAGACTTTTTCAATCAGTTTCTACCAGCCATCAAAGAAGCAGCAGTGTAGTAGGAGAAAAAAGCATACACGTAATGAAATTTTTCTTATTACTAATTAGCATAACATGGCAACGGTATATTAATCCCACTGGAAATGTATTTAAAGACATCAGATTTGTTTGAAAATATATTTCATGAAAATACGATATTAGCTACTTTCTATCTGATCTGATAATTATGGAGCCAAAAGGTGGCCATAAGAGAAACGAAGTAATTCCTTTGAATTTCGGTTCAGAGGTCATTTTAACAAACCGTTTTTAAATAACTTAATCATTTTATATTGCGCAGCGCATTTTATACAGTTTAGGTATAGTTTGATATGCCGTAAAAAGTTATCTAAATAAGCATAAAGTCCGTGTGATGTCTTTTATGCATGAATTCAACAAACCTGTGTTACCTCGAAATAAGAGACATTATTTCATTTTAAAATCGACACCAAGGAAAAATACTGCTCTAGTTTCTATTTTAAAATAGAACCCTACATACATAAATGAAATGTGAGATACATAGAAAATTCTGCTGAAGACCAGCTTTTCTTTTATATTTAAAAATACACGCAATTCGCTGCACTGGACGAACTAAGGAGGATTACTTTTACTTATATCCCTTTGATGGACACACACACAGGACACACACACAGGACACACACACAACATTCTTGGAAGAACAAACTGCTTCTTGTTTAGGGTGAAATAAATGAACATTCTCGATAGATGGACATTTTAGAGCCATTACAAATTGTAAAGAGGTGGGAGGGAGCTTTGAGCGACCCGCGCCGTCAACCACGTGGACAGTTCAAGTGCCACCATACCTGCCTATTTGATAGCGAAAGTAAAACATGAAACATGATTAGTAGAAAACATAAATAAGAATTATACCTTTGAATATATTGCAAATATTTAATAAATTATAAATGTATATTTTTTATTCTGATTATCGGAAAACAAGATTGACAACAACTGAAACGAGGGTCATGATTGAACATCGAAAAAAGTCACGTTTCAAAAAATTTGTGAAAGTTTCACTCAAAACACGCAAGAGTTTGAGCGTCGTTTCAGCATCGTGTGCGACTCGACGTCACAAGCCGTCACCGTCAATTTCACGTGACCGACTGATTTAGCGCGTAATTATAATCAATGGATTCAAAATAAAACAATATTTCTTTCCGCTATTAAAAAACATTCAGAAAATCAAAAGTGAAAGACAAATAGAATAAGTCAAAGTTAACTTATTTTACCGAAATCAGTCAAGTAGCCAATTGAGAGGAATGTAACGACGTCTCTCAAGCTAATATGGATCAAACCGTGTAGGCTACACGTTGTGCACAACACATACACATGTGCACACACGAGAAATACAGTCTTCTTTTTAAGCTTAAAGCATTTTTATCTTTATCTTATGGCATTAGCAAACATTTCCTTCAGTTTATATTTCAAGTTTTAATGTAATATTTTCCAAGAAAGAACCTTTCTAGGTAGATTTATTTAAGCGATATTATTAGAAATTGCAAGAACATATTTTTCACGACAATTTTTCTCGGTACCTACATATTTGCGCTTAATATTTAATAGAGACTTTTATAAAACTCGTTTTCATCATTTAAGATATTTAATGAAAATATGATATAAATTAATTGCTGATTTTTACGACAAGTTTTATAGAAAACCTGTGATGCTCTACATTATCTTTTTTTTTAGATATAGCACGAACTTGTAACGATGCAATTACTTTTTCCGCTTGTTATGGATAAACAAAATAAAAAACATCAAAGAAAGGCCTTTCACAGTAAATAAATTAAAAAGTGGCGCACTGTTTTACCTGTTACATTTTATAGTGGTTTGATAAAAATAGAAACTTTTTTAAAAGCACTTGATGCTGGTACTGCCTGTTTTATAACAGGGTAGAGAACCTTTTTGATGTACCTAGTGAGAAATCGATAAACCTACTGAACTGTAGTCAGACTCGTATTAACTACCTACGCCAAATTCGTATTTTTATTTTTATTCTATCATTTTAACTAGTACATCATTTTAACTGTAATTATTGTTGCAACCGTTTTACTTGCTAAGGAGCTTCGGTCTGCGTTAGTCTGCGCAGTTCCCATGCATTTGAAGCACATGTTCCTTCTAGTAATTTCAATCATTTAAACTCATATAACATATCACTAAATCACACATACCGCGGTTATTGTTGTTATAGGTACGTTTGGCAAATGGACTATTGATGGCTTTATAATAGGCTACTTTGATACCGATACTGATGTAACTTAATATTGTAAATATAACAACAAAACAAATGAGCATTGGATGGCAAAAACCATATCCGTCGAGCCGGCAGCCCACGCTCCCGTCTAACAATACAACAGCGCAACAGTCGCATATTCGAAAAGCTTTATCGTATGTTTCATGGAAAAAGACATGAAATTCTTTCAACTGGATATTTTTGACTCTATGAAACACGTGTACACATGTAACAGTAACGCTAACAATAACTATTGTATAATAAAAATACTCCTTAATCTTGCTTAGTTAACCCTTGCACTAAACTTTCGTCCTTGCATTAAACCGCGCCAATCTTTTACTTTGAAACTTAGCCAAGTTTCAAAGTGAAAGATTGGCGCGTCAATATCGAAGTGAAAGTTCGAGTGATCAAAAAAGGTCACTTCGGTTGGACGTTAAATGATAAATGAACGAAATAAATATCTCTATTAAGATTGGGAAGCACGTGGTTGTGCATTTCATCCCTTGTTCGATCAAATCTGGTTCTCCCCTAGTTTAAACATCGAGGGTCTGTAGACCAAGGTCGTCGGGTTCTCGGTCCGGGAAGCGCGATAATCAGTTGCGTAATACTTTTTTTGAGAACCTTAACATTATAGACATTTTATTGAAATGGATATTGGTGATACGATAAATAATTCCCTTTTCTACTCATAAGTGGTAATATTAAATACCGAAATTTACTCTAAGACATGTCTGACTAATGTCATAGGTTCGACTTTATATCTTTGGGTAAAGTAATTTCATGTGTTTGGTAATACAATTTCAATTGCTCCAGTTTGTGTGTAAAAATGCGTTGAGTTATAAGCGGCGTAACTAACCCAACTTGTTTATGCCTTAGATTAAAAGCATCTGAGTGCTTCCAGGTAGGGTTATTAACTTATTTTCGCTAGAAATATTGTGAAACGGTTTATAAGCTTAACATTCTTGGAATACCATTTCAGGCTATAACAAATTGACACAGATACCTACTTAAAACCTTAGATAAAGATGCTAAGGTACTGTTGGCTTCACAAAGGGTTTCTTCTATGAATCATTAGGATTACATAGAAATAGTAATGTTAGTATAGATATTACCTTTAGAATTCTAAGTACTTATCAGCCCGCTCTATTTCTTTAACTTCCTGCTATCAAAGCCTGATCACGCGAATAACAAAGGACATCTTACATTGACAACAACATGTTATTGTAATAAATACTTTAATTGGAGGAAAGATAATATTTGTATCTTATTCAATATTTGTTATGAAAACACTGTTTATTTTATTTCGTGATGTTATTAACTCCATTCGATTTATATATAACTAGTGACAAGCGTCGTCCGCGCGGGGAGCACATCTTACTGCCTAGTGAGCTATCATACGGTTTATTTTATATGTAGTTGTGTCGAAGTATTGCATAGAAGAATGAATAGTACCATAACAGCTTATAGCGTACAGTCTATCCGGCGTAGGCACGTAGGAATTAGTTTACCCGCGCGATACATTTAGTTTGAAGATAACTTTCAAGATATCGATTTAAATTTTATGAAGTAAAATATAAGGGTATGGTAAAGAAAATGATAAAGCAAGAGATATATTAGTGCAAGTTATATCAAATAACTTTCATATTCCAGAAGATAAAAATCAATGGCAAAACTTATCAGCTAGTTCTATTTTAATGGTGATTATAACGACGTTAATAAGCACGAAACGGATTTCCAGATTAGGGATCCTTTGCTAGAAAAATATAACTTCTAGAAAGCCAGACAGTTTATTAATATCCAATAAATACAGCATTAAAACAATATTAGCTAGAAAGGTTAATTGAGTTCGTCAGTCGCTTTCTTTTTGTTTGTTTAGAAACGTAACCTGTGCAAGAAGCTTGATTTCAAAGTATGAAAATTTGAAATCTATTCAGTCTATCAGTAAGATAAAAAATAGGAAGTCTTTTAAATTTTTTAGGGCTGGGGGCTTGTGACTTCACGTACTCGCAAAATTGTACCGAAGAGTGACGTCTCTTATTATTTTATGTGACTGTCAAAACATCTTTTAAATCTTTTGTTTTGGAGTGTAACCTATGGATGTTTTTCAGGGCACAAAATAATTTCCATGCTACATTGAATAAAATGCAACATTGAGTTACAGAATTAAATTCCTACCGTATCGACTTGGTTGCTTAGCGAATGTCAATGTGAAGTTTCAAATTATAAAATCAATAGGTGACCGGAACACGATGAATAATATATTGAAAGTGGCATTACGGTAGGTGATGGTTTCACCGAGTGGAAAAGAAAGAGTTACACCTTCATTTAACTTTAAGAAATGAAACACGATGACCTAGAGAAAACTTCGTTCTCTTGAAAAATATTGAGCAAAATATGTAATATGATTATTAATTGATTGTATCTGCGGAATGTCGGCTTATCGATAGGAATGAAATTAATTAATCGACTGCGGCCAAGGCAAAGAGGAACGCTAAAGATTTTGGCATGTATTCTTATTATAAATGTATTACAAAAGCTCATCGAATTTAATGCGCTTAGGAAAACAGCATCGCTCTTCATTTTCTCAAGTTCCAACTGCCGCTTTATTACAAGTAGGCACTAAGAATAGCGAATATTGCTCTCCAGCTAAGTTCCTTGAGAATACCCACGCTTGTGGTCTTCCAGACTACATTGCACACAACGCAGTAAATTACTCAGTGAATTATGGATCTACGACGCAGAGACGAATCGGTTTCTTAAATATTAAAGGACGTCATGGTATTTTATGGTACTAATGTCCTAGACGTGAATGTTACGAACGTGTACACAGCTCCCCTAACACCTTTTGAGATAAGCGGCAATACTAGTCACTTGCTTCCAAAGAAGAAGGAACTATTTTTTTTTTGTATTTTTTTTGTGACCTTTTCTTTTTTATTATTTAGTCAAAAGGGTATTAGTGCTAATAACATAAACCATCGCCAAACTGCATAACAGCTTGATGACGACTTTACTTCATATGTACATCTCTTTTAATATTAGTGACGTGAACGCTGTTCCTTAGAACAAAGCTATGGGAGGAAAATATGAACAAAAAGATACATTACCTTTAAAATCTGGAACTATTCTTACACACATTGCTAAAGGACGTTTATAATGAGTACACAGGACGTGCAGCCTCTTGTAAAGACTTACAGTGAATGTGATTCACCGCCACTTCCTATCGATCGACTTTCTTTGCCTGCAGTTTACCGGATCTATAATTAATCGTGGGCCTTTAGTAGTGTATTATTCATATTTATTGATCATCAAATGTCCCTTTGTAAATTACTAGCCTTGACATGGAGTTTGAAATGCATATAAAATGTACAAGATCAAAAGGAAACCAGTCACACGCCGAACGACCGAGGCTTGAGGAGTGTCCAGCCGCGACGGGTATAAGTTCAAGAACTGTATCAATCGAATTTTTAATTAAGTGCGCTTGATATTTACGTGCACGGCTGTAATTGGAGTTTGTGAATAAAATATAGACTTGCAAGGTAAGAAGGCACCCTAACACGCAGTGATTTATACCTCGGTATTAGGTAGCAGCGCACTGAGTGAGGTGCTATAAATGAGCGTGGGCGGAACGAAGCGCGGAAGTATCGCCGCGATCATATTAACATTATGTCTGTGTATCTGAGGGCAGTCAATTGCCGAAGCACGTGGACCCTGACAGTTTTTGACGTCCGCTCCCCGTTTTAAATTAAGTGCATTCCACTCGCACAAAGGCTAGGGTTCCCCCTCGAACTAATTATTTAGGCTGGGACTTTTATCCGTGCACTGGCTATAACCAAGTGGTAAAAGTTCAACTGGAAAGATGATATGCGTACATATCTGATTAATAGTTACATTTTTTAAATGACTTTTGTATCGCATTCTATTAGTACAATAGTACTGCTGTCCATCGCAGATTGATTAACAGTAAGTTGTCACTAAGATCTGGTTTGAACTTGGCCGTGAGATGTCATCAATAAATAAATAAAATATATTCCGAAGAAGTCCGCAGTTAACGATAAATACTATAAATAAAGTAGTCGAAAAATGATAAAAGAAAACATGTTTTGATTCTAAGAGTGTGGGTAGCACCAAAATATCGCCAGACAGTATCAAGTGGCATGTTTTGAATGAGGTACTAATAATATAATCGTAAAAACATACAATTGTAATGTAAAACATTATTTCCACATATAAGCTACCTCTAGTTTCTGATAGACTGTATAATCTTATATCTTGGCAAACCTGAAGTCAATAAATGGGATTGGTACAACCAATCACAGCTCTGGTTGATTATTAACTTTTGTTTGTCGGCCTTCGAGCTAACCCCCGGTGGGTTAGTCCAGACCAGCATAGAAGTGATTTTAAACTGTTGAGGTCCCAGAGTCAAAGGCCACGCGAGGTGATATTCCTGCGAGTGAAGTGTGACGAAACTATTTTTTTTTTTAATTATTAAAATACTTAAAGGTTACACGTGTGATATCACTCCTTTTTGCTTTCACAGCAATATTTTGTCTCGATTCGATATTTCGTTCTTCATTTGCTATCGGCCCACTCTTTGCGTTAAAGAGATCGTAGTTCATAAAATAAAATGGGCATGAATAAAATTATATTTTAGCTCTTTAATTGGATACGTTGTTGTTCACGGACAGTGAAGTAAAATTAAAGGTCACGTTATATTATTTTGAATTTTTTATTTGTTGTTTATTGTAGCGATATTAATTGAAACGTAGTTGGAAATAGCAAGTATTTACGTAACCGGTGATGCACGCACTAAAGGTACAACGTTGACATTCACATCGTCCGACACTCGCAGGAATGTTTCATAATGAATGCATCTAAACGAATCCATCATGCACCTAGAAGGGTGATCCATCAATTATTAAAACTTTTGCCGAATCGCTTTTTTATTTGTTCAAAATCTCGGGGGATTATAGATATAGATACAATATCAGTTATCTCGGCCTAACTTGTTGAGACGATTTACCGGTTTGTTATTGATAGATCAGATAGATAGAATATTCTTTATTGTACACCATTAAGTTATTGTGCCAATTTTAGGTATTATTTTTTCGTAAATATATTCCGGTCTAGCATTGTGTTTTGAAGACTGCCATAAATGTTATTTTTCAATGAATACGGTAATTCTGTTGGACTTTGTTGTTTTTTTTTTTTTTTGTGATTATTACTTCATACACATTTCAAGTGTGCGTAGGAACGTGACAAGTTGAACTAAATCTCGATCCACGTCTAATTGATTTGAATGGTCCAATTTGCACTTTGCAAAGGTGGATGGTAATTTCTCTTATTTTCTTGCACGCAATGACATCGCCTATTTTCTTGCTGGTTTGTATAGTGATTAGCATATGCTTATGACATAGGCATATGGTTCCTAATATTTTAATATTAGAAAAAAACCTGATCGCTCACAAAAATATATTTTCAATCGCTGTTTTCAGAGGCACAGTGTACAAATAGGACAACTATTATTAAAGAAGTCAAACGTATGAGGGTAGTTTATATTTTTCTTATTTCGTACATATTTTCAAAATTGATCGTAAATGAAAAAATAGATGAACCGGACCTTGAATTTCTTTAAGCTAAATCGATCTAAAGATGGATCCGCAGTTGTCCTTGTCACAGTTGGAAAGACAGGCCGGAAGCCGTGAGACAGCAATACTTTATTTAAATACTTCATGTGTTAAAATCTCTCCTCAACAGAGTAATTTTTATTAATTATAAACGTTATATTCCAATTTCTATTTACAGTACAAACATTTCGGAATGGACATTTGTCAATTTGCTAAAACCATTTCGGTTACTAGGAACGCCAAATGATGAAAACAACTCGTTTATTTACAAAATCGCTCGTACTCGTACTAAATACCCTTCAATTTCTGTAAATACTCATTCATAGTTAGTTCTGCGTAACTTTAATATAGTTTTCGAGGAATGTAATATCCGGTATTTTGCAATATTTATTAAAAACAAATTTAAATTACATCATAATATATTTGAATGGTTGTTATAAAACTTATAAACCTTACATTAATTTGCTTCATAACGCGTGTTAAAAATCGATAGGATGCAAGGCAACAATAGCCGAATGCAATTTCGTCAGGGGGAGCTGTGCTCGAGCCTTGTCGACTAATTGAGTGTAATCATGTGTCCAAGACCTAATGATAGCTTCCTGGCGCATAATTAAAGCAACGCAATATCCATCAGACGAGCCGCGATTTCTGCGAACAACGTAACCACCTTTAACAGCAACGGAACAGAGCACTCCGTAAAAGGCATTTTCTCTTTTTAAGTTGATGTGCTGCAAATAGAGAAGCTCTTTGAGTTACACCTGGGCACGTCCGGTGCGTCATGGATGGTTAGCCTCGCAAGCATCCTTGTTTACTGGTCACTCACTCTACCTACATTCTCGTGACTGTAGCTGCTATGTAAAGGGGCTCGTGCCCTTTTTATGCGAAATTTTGTATTTGACAATACAAAAGAGAATGTGTTTCCAGTGCGGTTAAGTTTTGTTTAGCAGTCTTATTAACATAAGCGGTGTAACTAGTATTACTGGTCATTTTATAACCTGTTAGGATGGACTGGGTTTAGTTGATCCCAATGCAGCGTTGTCCTATACGACATAAGCAGGCTCTCACAATGAGCATCGATTCTTTATGTTTATGTTGATACACGTAGAATTAACGGTGAGAGTCTGTGTGATAAAAAAACACTCAAAGAACCCCATGTAGTATAGTTTCCAGTATTCGAATTATTTTGTTAAGCCATGGTAAATGTTATATTCATATTTACACCACTCAGAGTCAACCAATGCAAAAAAAAATGATCGCGGAATCAATTTTGCAATCAAGGTTGGCCTCCGATTCAGTGGCTGCAGCTTACCCGAGTGAAGGGTACTCGAGCCCCAACCAGTGAAAAACAACGAAAAAATCATACAGTGACTGCAGGGGTACCTAACTAATATCTTCTAGAGAATTTGAACTGGTGAGTGTCTCGACGATTGATTGTAAGCCGAAAATTATTTTATATTAATTTCAACCTAGTGCCAATTCAATACACTTGTTGCACTTCTTTTTAAGACCTCTCTAATTTCCTTAGCGATTCAATTTTAAGCATAGTGAGAGTAGAGTGTTTCAATTTTTACGTTGATATCTTTATTACAAAGGTCTATAAAAAGTTGGTCAACAATAATAAAATGACGTTATTAAGTCATATTAATTTTCGAAGGACTAAGCTGAACTAGCATAATCATAGTTCGTAAGCGAATCTTATTTTCTCGCCGAGAAACGCCAGATGCCGAGGGGCATTCTTTCGCTCACAGCAAAGCTTCCAGTAAATGCTAAGGTCATATTTTTATTTTCTACTTCATTGGCTAAATACTTCAGAAGAAAACATTTACCCTTCTATTTCCATGAAAAGAACACGAGTTCTCGATTATGATTAAAATTTATCTTCACAATCTCATAGACATGATTATAAAATATCGTTTAAAAAATATTTCCTAATTTTTATTAGTGGTTTCACAATATCCGTGAAGGCTCGTGACACGTGAATAACTTTCGAAATCCCAACTTCGCCAGACTCAAGCCATAGCAATACTGCGGGCAGCCAATATAAACAATTGCTCAATGTTTACGCGGTTGCGCGGCGAATAAGTGAGGCAGGAAATATACGTACTTAATAAGTACATTTCAGCTATGTCGAGTACCGGGAGGGGTAGCATTTGACTTGTACGATTTATCTAGAGGTACATACTAACAAGACAAGTGATATATTAATGATTTTCACGGAAAATGCAAAAACAGAGGAGTTTTGAAACTTGGGTCAGTTAAAGTTCATAGGGAGAAAGGAGCAATAAAAACTTCTTTCTAATATGCTTTGTAAATGCGATGAATGAATAAAAAACACGTAACGCATACTAGCCATGCCTCTGACATTCATTTATACACTATTAGTAACTAGACTCCTAAAAGGCAGTGTCTCAATTGATTTCTCACTACCCCGTCCTCTTGGATCATGAAGTTAATGATAGTTCTAACTTTCGCTAATCCCTTTTCTATAATATTACTATAAACATGCAGCGCGATACTATAAAAGTTATTAACTTTAAATAAAAGTGTTTAAAATTGTTATCATAGCACACGGCAAGATAAAAACAATAGTGTTTCTCAAGAGACTGCAAAGTAATGCATCTTCGACGTCATATTAAAGCTAAATCAATATAATCTGTCACAATAATATAATAAATACCTATTTCTCTCTTGCGATTGTTTTTGTTCACATTTGAGTAAAATAACACATTTAAAATGAGATTGGTTTAGAGAATCCCACGGTGTGATTGCGTCGTTTTGCTACAGCTTTACTTTAGGTTCCAACATCTGGTTAATTTGAAAGTACCATGACATTGTAACGTCACCAAACTTACATAAATATGCGAAATTTCATCTAAATCAGATCTCTAAACTTGTCGATACTTAGCTTCTAAAAAACGAAGAGAAATGTATAATACACATACATTCAAAGTGCACATACGTATGGATTTGTATATGTACACACATACATAGTATAAACTCCATACATACAAGCTTGTCATAATACATTTGAGGAATATGTAAAGATTTAATCAATAACATTACGCTTTAAGCACGGGACTAGACTACTTTTGCTCACAATCTTAATTTATTATTACTCGTAACATATTCGCAGATGGTTCTACCTATTACAAATAGACGGTATTCTAATAAGCATCTTAAATGCAGTACAAATTATGTATAATTTCTATTTCTAGCAGCAAAACCCTTGCACGGGCGGTTTCCATTCCTTTGGTCGCCCACATGCCATTGGTATGAATTATAAAAATCACCTTTAAGGCCATGAGAATAACGGCGTTTTCAATGTAAGTGTTTCTACTAAAATGATGTAGAAATATACATTAAGTACTAAAGGACTCAATTAAAGGAGACGAGCGCCGTAAGAATACGGCTCAGTACACGTGCATTTTTAACCGGCTTCTATGAAATAGGGGGTTTCACTCAATATTCTTTATTAGAAATGACTAACACTGAGTTTTATCAGAAATATTATAAAAACCGCAATTTTATAATGATAACACATTCTTAGTACTGATGTTTAGCGATATTATGTTGTATATCCCTTGTTGGGGACCCTTAAATAAATAAATAAAATCCGTTGAACCAGTAATTTTTAGATCCTTTATTTAAACCTGTGTTTGTAAATGATAATATTTATAACAAGTACCTATTTAATAATAATATAAATTATAATTATATGTTTAATTAAATAAGCTCCCAACTTTCCGTACCCTTCGATTTGTGTAAAGAGATTGTGATCGGACAGACTAAGTTAAGAAATCATGAAGCAAGTAGGTACTCGTGTGTCGGAAAAGACATTCGTCCCGAAATTCCGAAAATAGCTCAGACTGAAGTTAGGCCAGCGTATTGATTCAGATGACGCCTACAGACACCTCGAACGGTAGCAGACATAACAAGCTACTATTAATGAATTTATGTTGCATTTTTCTTAAACTATTTGCTGTCAGTTTCTAATATAACTTTACTATAATAAATTTAATAGTATTGAAAGACCTTACATTTATGTACAGTATTCTTGTTTGGTGGATTAAAAAATGTTTGTTTACATCACGTTTCGCTTGATTTTTTTTACTAGTGTGACTCCGTAGACCGCTTCCTTGTCGGTGCAACAGCGGTGCAAAATCGATGGATTACGTTTCCGAGAGGGGTCACGGGGGTACGTATCGTTTCGGTTTATCGCGTCTCAGTATGCACGTCAAAAAGGCGATCTCCAGTACATTTGAAGCAAACAAATTGCGGAAAAAGTTATCACATGGTACTGGAAATTGACAAACAGTACCGCAATTGACGGGCCTGTTGGTTAGAGACCCTGACTGCTATACCGGAGGTCGTGGGTTCGATTCCCACCCGGGACAAATGTTTTGTGATGAGCACGATCATTTGTTCAGTGTCTGGGTGTTATTTATCTATAATATGTATGTATTTAGAAATATATAAGTGTGTTTATCAGTTGTCTGGTTACCATAACACAAGCTCTGCTTAGCTTGGGATCGAATAACCGTGTGTGAGATGTCCCGGAATATTATTAATTATTGCATACCGTTTAAAGTGTAACCAAGAGCGTAGCGTGTAGCGTTTCAGTACATTATTTCCCAATTCCGCAGAATTGCCTCAACAACGAATAAGAAAAAATCAAGACTTATTTTTTCCTAGCATTATAATGTGACAGTTGGTATTTAAACCAAATAATACTATAGGATTTAAAAGATATTTGGCTCATGAGATTTATATTATCTATTGGACTATAATTGTGATGATTATGTGACTAACCATCTTCTATCCGAGTAAAAACAAAGAAAGGAGGTGGCAAAAAGTAATATCAGTAGGCAAGCAGGGGTAATGAGGCAGCACCGGCGACGAGCACACAACTAACAGACCAAATTCAACATTGACCGTTATATATGAAGGCTGTGAATGAAAATAATCATAAAATCAAGTTAACCTAATGAGAACATACTGCGAGATATGTATATATCCTATCATGACTTACAGCAGCGTTGCCTTTCCTCACGTACAGATTATCAAGTCAAACAATTTTTTTCTAATTCTCCAAAGTCGATACGTAGAGCGACAAGCGCTTTACGTTACATTCGTGCCTTGTAACTGCACTGCGAGTTAAAGCCACCTGACCACATCGAGACACATGAAACGCGCCGCGATCCGATACTTCGACTACGCCGAAACTCACCGCGACCCGCCAATCGAAGCGGCCGCGCGATACCGAGCTTCTGTCATATCTAAGATTATACGCCCCAGATATACTTTCTCATACCCCGACGATAAAACAACACTTTTCTAAGAACTGGATTTAACTAGCAGTAGCAATACAAAACACAACCACCGTATTTTACGTATTGTAAATAATAGTAACGAAAATGTCACCCTTCCATTCCCAGATCAAGCTGTCTCGAACCGGCCTAACTAGCAATAAAAATATGTATCCAATTCACAAAAGCTCAGATCAAGCCATCCCTTGCTGTGTTTGCCTTGTTAAGTTGTTTACCAACGCACTAAGTAGAGATCCGAACTCCGCAGGGGGTTAAGGTTCTCGCCAAAACTAATACAGCGGGTATTTTTTTAATAACATGCACCAATGGAGATGGCGCTGCCGTCATGTTTACATCGTCTCCGTGCTTAAAAATACTTTAAAAATAGTTAAACAGCTCAAATTGATAGTCTCTTAAGTGTAAAATATATAATTAGACGCAGTTCATTAGTGGAAGTGAAGTCATCAAGAAAAAAACTCAACATAACATAAAAAAAAACAGTTTTTAAATCTCAAAATTCTTGCCGTTGCAAATCATAACAAAAGTGAAAAAATAAGTATTAAAACAACATAAAAGTCATAAAATAATCCCTAAATAACAATAGCTAACTGTCTAGTATACAAAATTCTATATTATTACGTCAATATAAACATTAATAAGTGAAAACCAAAAGTGACCAGTGAAACAAAGAACATTTGAATAACATTTAAACATTAGTAATCGTAACGAACTTTTTAATTTTGAGAAGAAACCGACTAATTATTTCACCATCTCAGTAAACTGTCTCAATAGCATTGAGTGCAAGTCCTCTGCCTGCAGTGTGAACGACTGTGCGTTCGAGTCCTTACTACGGGTTGCTCTTTTTGTGTTTTCTATAAGAACATAAAGTAACCAGTTTGAAGAAACCATTTAAATAACGAAAAATATAGTTATAATGGAGATCTCCGAGAATATTACGTTCCGTCGTAAGCATACGATATCGGACACAGTTTCTACGGATACGAGGGTAAATTTAAACGAAACTCTCGACGAATCGTTTGATAGTTTACCAAACATGTCAGAATCTGACAATCCAGACGGTGAATTAATTTCAAAACTAAAACAAGAAATAGAGAAGCTTGTGAATAATTTAAATAGTGCTCACCAACAAATAGAAACACTATCCCTCGAGAACAGGAACCTTATAAAAATGAATGAAAATTTACGCAATAAGAAAGATTTCAACAACAAAATAAGTTGCAGCCCTACAACGACGAAAGAATTATCTTCATCAAATGAAATGCAAAATGTAGTTAAATTAAACGATGCAAGTAAACGATCAAAACAAAGGTCCACAACGCCAAGAACCAACTCCACGAGAAAACTATCTTCTTCAGAAAGGAAAAGTACCTTCAACACACCGAGTGAGACCAACAACTCAGCATCTCCAAAGAATAAAATATGCATTGTCAGTACAAATAATACTAATAAGATTTTATCAATAGCTGAAGAAACTTTTCAACACCACCAACTATGTCATTATATTTCTCCTAACTGTAGTACAATACGACTTATCAGCGACCTGCATAAAAAACTGACGGGCTATACTAAGAATGATTTTTGTATTATTTTGATTGGAGAAGACGACTTCAAAAGAACCGAAAACTATGTAAATATTATTATAGAATTAAGGGAAACATTACTAAAATTACAACATACGAACATTATACTATGTGTTCCAACATTTAAATTAAGTAACTTTTCTACAATGTTTAACTGGCGTGTAGAAACTTTTAACAATTTGTTACAACTTGATTTGGAAACATATAAATATGCAACTGGATTTGATTCAAACTTAGATTTAGCCTACGACTTTAGCATGTTCTCTAAACTCACCAGAAAAATTAATGACTGTGGCATGCGTAATGTTTTTAAAAATTTATTGTATACTGTCACTCATTCCATAAAGGATAAACAGTGTCCACAAAAAATAACTGATAATTTAAACACCGCATCGCCACATCGTCGTGAGCTTTTTCTATGATCATATGTTTATCTTACACCAAAATATTGCCGGCCTTTTAAATAAAACAGACCTATTGACTGTGTACATTCAAGAATTGTCAAGCCAACAAAAAGATTTAGATGTAATATGCATAACAGAGCATTTCATAATGTCGGGCCAGGAAAAGTTGTTACATATTCCTAATTTCAATCTAGCAACATGTTATGCTAGGCAAAATAGAAAGAGAGGCGGAGCCTGCATCTTAGTTAAAAAAGGTCATGAATTTAAAGAACTGGCTTACATCATGAAGTACTCTATTACAGGTATCATAGAATGTTGCGCTATTGAATTACCGGTACAAAAAATAATAATTATATGTGTATATAGACCACCAAAACTGATCAATCTTACAAAATTTTATGAAAATTTAGATATGATTTTAAAAAAAGTTTGCTCCAAACATCAAACAAAGGTAGTGTTATGTGGAGATTTTAACATAGATGCTTTAAAAGAAAATAGAATGTCATTGGATTTTAAATGCTTTCTTATGAGCTACAACCTTAAGTTGGAATTAAAACAAGTGACTCGATTTAGAAGTAGCACTTGTCTCGATAACTTTGCCCATAACCTTAAACAAAATAGTAAATGTGAAGTAATTGATTATGGTCTATCAGACCATACCGCTCAAATAATGAAGATAAAAGTCAGTAAATATAGTCCAATTATATCGTGGAGAGCAACGAGACGCGATACATGTACTGAGAATCTCATAAAATTTAAAAACCATCTTCAAAATCTAACTTTTTCCGATGTCTACAGCACAGATTCTCCAAATAAAGCATACGATAATTTCTTAGAACTATTTACGCTAATACACGATTCATGTTTCCCTTACAAATTAGTTACTATGAGATCCGAAAAAAAGATTAAATGGGTATCGCGAGGCATACGCGTATGTAGCAAAAAGCAGCGACAATTACTATGGAAAAGGCGGCTATCACCTACGTCTCAAAACATAATAAATTTTGATAATTATTCGCATAGATTTAAAAAAATCATCAAATTAACCCAAAAAGCTCAAAACAACTATTTAATTAATAATTCTAAAAATAAATCTAAAACATCTTGGCAAATAATAAATAATTCAAAGCAAAACAGTGAACCTATTCATAAACTAGTAAAACAAGACATCGTTATTACTGACCCTAAAGAAATAGCAGAATCGTTTAACAATTTCTACATCGATCAGATCACAGAAGTACCCAAAAATATGTCAGCTAATATTATTGGATTAGACTATAATACACACTCCATATTTATGTCACCGATATATCCCGAGGATGTTAAACGTGTAATAAAATGTTTAAAAAATAAAAAAAGTTTTGGTTATGATGGTATTTCTACAAAAGTAATTAAATTTGTCGCCGATTGTATAGCCTCACCTCTATGTCATATTATAAACGCAAGCATTTGCACAGGAGTGTTTCCTGAAAAACTTAAAACTGTCATAATAAAGCCACTCCACAAAAAAAGCTGTAAAGAAGAAATGTTAAATTACCGTCCGATTGCTTTGATTCCCGTATTTTCAAAAATAATAGAAAAAATAATTTATGAATCTCTTTATAATTTTCTAACAAAATTCAACATTTTATGCGACGAACAAAAGGGTTTCCGCAAAAATAAAAATATTAATATGGCTATCTTCGATTTTCTTAGTACAATATTTCCGAATATAGATACAAAAAACCCTATTTGTGCTATCTATGCTGATATGTCAAAAGCTTTTGACTACGTTAAACACGAGACACTTCTTAACAAACTTTGCGCATATGGCATCAGAGGTACAGCATATAACTTGATAAAATCGTATTTAAAAGGTCGTAAACAGTATACAGAAATATCCAGAATTTGTCCTAAATCTAAACGTGAAATTAAATACTTATCCTCGTGTAGAGAAATAAAATATGGTGTACCGCAGGGTAGCGTCCTCGGTCCACCATTGTTTATTTTGTATATTAATGATTTACCACGTCAAACTCTTCATCCAATGGTACTATTTGCAGATGATAGTACATCAATTATTAAATGTATTAATAAACAATCTTATGAGAACGACATAAACAATACTATTGAATCTTTAATATACTGGCTCAATGATAATAACTTAATAATCAATATTCAGAAAACCAAAATAATGCATTTTCACCAACGTTTACCCCCAGAAGACATGAATATAAATTATAAAGGTCAAACTATAGAGAAAGCTAATGTCACCAAATTTTTAGGAATTTGTATTGATCATCAACTTACCTGGAAAGCTCATGCAGACGAAATTTGTAAAAGACTTAGCACTTCAGCTTATATGTTGCATAATCTATCAAAAAAGGTTAATCTTCCTACTATATTGGTCGCATACCACAGCTTAGTAGTTTCAGTTTTAAGATTTGGTGTAATATTTTGGGGCAACTGCAGTGAAAAAGAAAGCATCTTCAAAGCACAAAAACGCTGCCTCAGAGCAATATTTAATTTAAAAACAACAGATAGTTGTTTACCTATTTTTAAGTCTCATAAATTACTAACATTCCCATGTCTGTATATCTTGGAAATAGCTTTATTTGTGTACACCAATAAACATTTGTTTACTAGTTTAAAAGACTTTAGAAACCGTAGTACAAACATGCGATCACAATATCAAAACTTATTGTACACAGGAGCTTACAAAACTACTTTGCTAAGGAAAAATGTAATGTGCATGGCGCCTAAAATTTTTAACAAAATTCCAGAACCATTTAAAAACCTACCTTATACCAAGTTTAAAAAACAATGTATATCATTCCTACTAGATAAATGTTACTATTCAGTACAAGACTTCATAGATGATAAGATAATTTAATTAAGATTATTGTTGGTTTCAAGTTTTATTTAAACATTGTTAATAATATTTGCATGCTAAATTAAGGCAGAATTGTATATGGATTCAAATTTAAATGTAACACCTTATATTTACCTACATTCAATGCAAATAAAGATTTCTATTCTATTCTATTCTATTCTATTCAATATACGGCAGCTTAGGTTGTCATTGTTCCATCATACATAGTATGATAGGAAATATACATTGGTATTTCTTCATATTAGTAATCAAGATGTAGAGTTATATAATTTAATATTGGCAATTTTTGTAATACTCATTGATTCGCTCATGACGTCATATTTATTTTCTTTGAATGCGAAAGCAACTCTTTTTGTCTGTTATGCTTTCACGGCCATACTGCTCCACCGATTTCGATAATACCTGGTATGGTATATATGCTGCTAGTAGCTGACACACGTATGGAGCCACAAGCAAATCCAGTTGCTTATAAACACTTCCATAATTGTAACCGTCGCGCAGTTCGCTAACGAGAAAGCCTTATTTGCAGCTCTATCACATTGGGAAAAATCAAAGACTATCTGCAAAAAGCGTTCCTTTAGTAACCTCTACAGGATGACAAAAACAACTGTGGTCTCTACCCCGGCATAACGATAAAAACGAAGGACAAAACTGAACCAGCTACACCCAATTATGTTTATAAAATTGAATCTGCGTTCTGTAACATATTTGAACATTTAAAAGAAAAGAGAAAATCTTAAAAATAAAAGAATTAATTTTAAATTTTCCTTGATTTCTTAAGAACCCTTACATATACTCAGTTTCTAATTTTAGAACTATAGGACTAAAGAAAAAGACCAAAAAGAAACAATCAAAGAATTCTCCAAATAGATTCAGGCGTCTTGGAATAAAAGAGAAATTGCAAGAATTTATTCCCCTGTATTGCACATATTATTATTGAACATACTTTTTTTGAAGTCATTATATGCGACCACAAATGGAGGCTTAGCGAACACTTCTAAGGAAAAAGAGTAGCACTCGTGTGTGCAGTACATATTAAGAAGAAACGTGGGTGGTCTTTCTGCTATACAAATGCTCCCACCTGTTTTTTTGCTGGTTTCTACTACAAAGCCGTGATATTTTACAGAAATAAAAACATTATTAGTTGCATGCTTATTTTTCTGTTTGTTGATACATAATATTCAAAAGCACTAGTACTGCTATTCTGTTAAACGGGGTGAAGATAAATCAAACGAATCAAAGATCACGAAAATGGCCCAACTTTGATTTACACATAGCAAAAATGATATTTCATATTTAGATCCCGTCCTTTATCACTATATTTTAAAGGAGATCGTTATTAATACTTATGCTTACCGCATGCATCTTGATTTTTATAGCTATACTAGCAGCCCGCCCCGGCTTTGCTCGGGTGCAACGCTGATACCAAATATAACTACACAATCATAAAGTTCTGTAGGGCGAAGCACAGCCCTGGACGCACTATTTGGTATAGGCACGACCCCCGGCCCCCGCGCGGCCCGCCGGCCGGTATCGCCGCAACCGTTATGTCCCTACATTTTAAATTTGCAATATCTTCGAAAATATTAATTCAAATTACTTGCTGTAAAGGGCAATATTGACCTATATTGCATGCACAATTTATTAAAGGTACTTAATTGGATAAGGATTAATACTGTATTTTTCGTAAATAAGTAATAAATCTAATATATAAAAATGAATCGCTAAATGTGTTGGTAAGCGCATAACTCAATAACGCCTGTACCGATTTCGCTCATTCTTTTTTTGTTGTGTTAGTTATTATCAGGAGAAGGTTTTTATGAAAATAAATGGGAAATTGCGCATACAAAATCAAAAATAAGTAAGTAGGTAATCACCGGCCAAACATAAGGCACCGGGAACGGGACCTAGGTATTCATGCGGGTGAAACCGCAGGGCACAGCTAGTACAAATTAAAAACGAAGGTGTTCATATACTGGTGACTAGATTCGACGCAAAACTCACCCCTTTGATACGGCGGCCAAGCGATATCGAGCCTTATTTGTATGAGATAGGATCACTATTCCCTCATGTAGTCCAATTTTAATAACACGAGTTGGAGTTGCATTAATTTGTCCGACAGGACACCCATAATAGGCTTTAGTTAGGGTTCCTTTTATGTCCTGGTTTAAACATCCCCAGTGCATGATACAAGGGGTACTTAATAAGACACATCTCAATTATAATTGACGGCTCGTGCACCGATGCTGTTACAATGGGGTACATCACTAATTATTTTAATGTCGTTCAGATCGATTTACAAATACTAGACAGGTGGTTCGCTTTTACGTCACCAAAATCACGAGAATACATCGATTAGAAAAATTCCCGGCCGCCACAGTTTTTGTCATTTGCTGCTTTAGCATGACGTTATTAGCCCATCTACCACACTTCTAAATTTCAGTCCACTAAAACTACTATTATAAAAAAGTCTTTTTTTATAATCTAACTGTGGGACTAAATAAATATTTTATCTACATTCAGTCATTTACCTAACGAATCATCTCTGTTTATTTGTTATTTTATGATATAAAATTACCCTTTTATTAATGCAGATGCATTTTAGTCAATGCGGCTTCGACACTTTACGCTGTGGTGTAAAACATGTTTCCGCTATCCCGCGAAGTAAGTCATGATGATGTAAGTGATGCGCCGGGTGACTGCTTTCATGCTAACCCCAAGACGCGTCTGTCTTCGTTGAAACAGCCTTTGACAAAACAAACCAGTTCTGCAGAATAACAAGATACAAAGGGAAGAAATTGCATTACTAAACCCGTGCGCTCCGAAGTCTATGTATGTTAAGTAATTTAAGATCCATTTATTACTTTTATAACGGTGCACCGTAAATCTCGTTTGTATAAATGTATATGCGTCTAAAACCATAAAAAAGAGGAATTTGAAAGCTTTTATGAAGCGTATTAAAGAAAAATCTGTCCTCGCAAATATTATATCAATATGAATTTCATAGTTTCAGTTCTTTAGTGGTATTTGAGTATTTGTTATGTGAAAGTTTGGTTAAATACACACTTACATCAGACCCAGCCGATATGAACAACATTTTTACCAATAACATTTTAGTTATATAAAAAGAAAGTGAATGTTTTGCTTTTATTAAGTAACGACGTCAGTATGTGTTCGTTTAAAAATATGCTATCAGGATAAGCATCTCGGTAAGATCGGCAAAGGTTGGCGAATAATACAGGATCCCTAATGTATAACTACAAACTTGTCAGTTTCCGCATCTCCGAGGCACACAATGAAACCGCGCGATATTTATGCACCGGAGTGTGACCCGTCACCTTTGTCGGGTGCTATTCTGATGCTATCACGAGTACCGTACCGGATACTTGCATACGATATTACAAATATGTACAATCTGAAAATTCGCGAAAAAATTAACACAAATATCAATTAATTTATCGAAACTCACAATTACTTTAAGAATATTAATAATAGCATTAATTTTATCGCTTATATAGGGATACAGAACAACCTTTACGATAATGTAGGTTAGGAAGTACTAAAAATAGAATATCTTCCATTAGAAATGGAAGAAGTACTACTCACAGTCAAGTCACACCAAAAGTCCATTACAAACTAACTCTTTAAAAATATTTTCTAAACTTGTCAATACTTCCAAACAACCCATTATTTTTCATTACTCTTATCATATACCATTTTAAACCTTACTGGCGGCACATACGTAACAAAGAAAACCGTTTGCGTAACGTGTATCCTTTTACACTTAAAGTCCAGTTTCGTGTGCAGTAACTGCACAAGGTAACAAATTTTAAAAGGGAAATGATTGATTCCTGAAATGTGTCGTATACAAAGTGTAGACTTACCTCTAGTTCTTCAATGACTTTTTCGAGTTGGTCCTCAGTGACTGGAGGGGCGCCGGCCCGAGCTCGCTCCGAGTTGAGTAACTTTAGCCACGCGGTGTCAGTCGCGTCCAAATCGTAACTGCAAGCGGCCTCTGCTCGCGCCGGGGTTGTACTCAGTAAATGTTTCTCCGGTTGATAGTGAACATCGCGACTTAGATGAATGTATTTATCCTTGGACCTGTCGACATTAAATCGTTTTATTTACTAAATATGTTTATCAAAACAGGATTGTAAAAGTTGTTCAGTGTAAGGGGTGACCCGTTTTAAGGTAAGCTTACGGTTGTATTTAAGTCACAATATCTACAATACCAAATCTTTTGTTGAACTTTTGAACTGCGTTGCTGTACGTTTTTATTGCTGTTTTAAATAATTGTTTGCCTTTTTAGGTACGCTCATCACATTCTCATCACATCACAGAGTTGTCATGCAAGGTATCAGAAGCGAAATAGACCTTGTTGAATTTAACGTTAAATATTAAAAAGTAACAAAGAGTTCACTTACAATTTGAATTCTTGGAAGTTCGGTGGTTGCGGATTGTCAATGATCTTGACTTTGGGCGCGGGCAGAGAGTCAGGGTTGACCGGCACCTGCACTCCTCTCTCCCAGTCCTGCTTCCACGTGTCGGTGATGATCCAGTATGAAGACGGCGTCAATGGCTCATTGTCCGGAAGCTTCATGGCGCTGATTAGGTCCTTTCTGAAAATCATATATTCAGGTACGGTTAGTATTTATACGGGTGATTGCGGTTCTTGCACTCGTACTTAAAATAATATGGACGACATAGTAGACTACATTTTATTCTTATAAAAAAGTGAGGTGGTATAATTTACAGTAGTATAGCAGTCGTTTCTTAGTTTATGTATTTTACATCAGTTATATTGTTTGATCATACTAATCTTTTCTGCGACGTAATTACATAGTCGACTCTTACCTCTTGCCGGGCCCTTAAACACATTGCTAGAAAGTCAGCGGTGCTTTTTGTATTTTAATTCCGCAACTAACAAATAATTCATTATGTTTAAAATCTCATGTTTGGCATTTCGCAAATATTATTTTAGTTTTTATAGCTTCCCAATCTATTGTGTTTTACATATTAATATATAAGGCTCCGCCCAAACAGAATGTCCCCTTATATCAAACAAAAAGTAATGGTAACAGGTAAGTTAATAGATATGAAGTATTAGTTGGTATTAAAATGGAAATTATGTATTACAATACAGAAAAGATTACCATGTCTGAGCTTGTGATGTTATAAACAATTTTGTAACATGTTATACCCCGTCATAATCGACAGCTTACAACTAACGAATTCTGTAGGTAACACATACAAGTGACTATAAAGATGACAATAAAACAACACCTTACATTAGTTTGACTTGATGTAAACTTATCTTATGACCTCATGGTCTGTCGGTTTAAGTTATATACAAAACGTTAATAATTTACAATTTCTGGGCAAAAACTCAATGATAAAAGACTTTCTGAGAAACGTAAATGTTGTAATACTTGCTATGTTTAGTATAATACGTAAACCGACAGAAAATTTGATACCCTTTGTCTTAATTTATCTCTACATTGCAATGCCAAAAACATACTGAATGTTCTCTTTTTATCTGAATTACAGTTTAAGCGCACGCTGTAGTTCGGCCTACAACACAACAATAGTAACCAAGGTAAGATGGACATATCTTTTTGACAATAGTATTATATAGCATTCGCATAACATTATTTTCAGCAATTCATATCATATAACCATTTCGCAAGTAATCTAACTTACATACTAAAGGGATGTGCCTTTTATAAATAATTTCGAAACAAAGTTGTTTTAATAAATGAAAATTTACATCTATGGTTATTAAATCTAAGGATACTTTCATTTTCATACAGCTAGGCTTTTTTTTGTTTTAGCGCCTTGAGATAACATAACAAATATTCAAAAATTAATGTAGTTTATACCCCAGGCACAACTTATAATAACAAAAATATATTAAAATATAAAGTATATAATCATTAGAGCTTATTCTATACTTGATTTCGGAATGTCGTCGTAATGATTTTAGTTAATTGATTATTTACGCATGAGGTTTTGTTAGAATAAGAACTTCTGTAGAATCGTAAATATTCTTAGATCAAACTGATCTAAGAATACTAGAGTCTTGCATGATTTAGACTTAATTTAGAGTAAGCATTATTTGTAGTTGAATATTTATAGTTTGATAAAACCAATGCGTCAAGGTGTTATTAGGTATCGATGTCTGATTAAATTATTGTAAAAAAATATAAACAAACAATATTTTTTTCGCAAAATGCGAGTGAGTGTCGGCGTCGCCATAGGTTCTGTCAAATGATCATACAAAAGGCCGCCAGTAATACAGACGAAAATACTGATCTACTGCTTGATTAAACTTCCTATTTAGGGAATTTAGCAGCAAAAACATATATCACAATTAATTATTATTGTCATTAGTCTTGGGATCGATTCCCAAGTCGACCAAGGTGTTATTGGGTTTTTTTTAAAAGTTAGTTGAAGGTTCGGAGTTTGGATTTGTGCCCGGTTAGTGGCAATGCTCTAGCCCCTATTACATGGGACCTAAATAAACCGGCGAACTGTGGGTATGCATTGGCACACCTCTGCCTAACCCTTCGGGGATAAAGGCGTGATGGTATGTTATGTTAAGTTTATATGTCTTGACGAGGTGTAAAATAATTATCTTACTGACTCAATCAATTTATCTATGTGCGAGTATGTATTCAATTTGGGCTCATAGTGAATGTTTAGTTATAATAATGTTGTATTTGAGTTTAAAATTGTTACCAATCCGAAAATTTACCAATAGAACTGAACATATTTACCAATAGGATTTATAACTGAATTTGCAAGAGATTTTACCGCCTATTTGTGTATGTGGACACTAATATGTTTATTTTTGGAAAAGACAGTTACACGTATCGGCCGACATAACATATAAAATTAAATAAGAAGCTACGACTTCAGGAACCTGTTAATAATTCTATGATATACTAGCTTTTGATATTACAAACACTTGTATTGCAAGTCACAGAGTTGTATAGTATGCTACTCTGTTTATCTTTTATTAATGTAATAACACAACGGAAATATTGTTTGAGTTAACAAAGAAATTCTACTGAACCTGATCCTAAATCTATTGGAACTGTGGTGATGGCGTTAACATGAACATTCCTGGGCTAAGCTTGTTTTTTAGTATTTTGTTAACAAATAGTTTTTACATTTAGCTAAACAATACAGAATCTACATATTACTCTGAGATGTAGTGTTGTAATGGTTCACATTTTTTGATAATCATAATCATACAAGTAAATAAGTTTTGGTCAATTACTTGGATCCACAAATTTCAGCATAAAATTTATAGACTACCCCAAACACTGTATCAATAACCCTTTTCACACTTAATTTCATTTGGTTTCGCTCAGGTTTATCATGAAACATGAGCTATACCATTGACAAGATATCTACATTGTATACAGATTTATACAAAAATAGTGGTTATACTATTAGTCGCTAATAACAACTTTTACAGAAATATTTTAAGATCTCAATACATGAGCAAACACTTATTCCTTTTTCAGAACAGCCAGCAGACTAAGTAAGTTACTTGGATACAAGAATATTGAAACGGGTAAGTTTATTTTATAATATCTTACTAGTTCTCACAAGATCTTTTTTGAGATGATTACAGTGGTTGACATATATTTACAATAAGAGGTAATTTATATTCATGATTCTTAATACAATCATCCCTGGATGTAGGAGAGCGTAATGGCAGTAATTATTAAAAGATAACAAGGAAAGTGCAATTAGCTCATAAGCACTAGCTCAGGTCATTACTACTAATTTGATAGTGTCAGTACAGTACAGTAAGGGAACTCCTTAAACAGTGAAGTGAAAGCTTGCTCAAAACATGATTAACACAAATATTCTATATGTCACTAAACATTTGAGACAATTTAAACTATAGTACTACATTCAACAGTAACTACATAGATACACAATATATTATATTATATGACATATCTAATCTGCAAACATGCTATATACATATATATTCATGAACTTATGTCGCAGTACATAGAAGACAAAGTCTTAAGTTTTGTAAATGTTTATATTAATATTATAGAACGGGGATTAGCGCGAACATGAAAAATCATCTACTACGAGTACGGAGCAATGACACCGCATCTCCAGTCTACTTGCCACCACGGCCGGTGTAACCTGGTCGAAACGTAAAGCCCTAAAGGTATGCATGTTCGCGCTAATCCCAGTTCTATAATATTAATATAAACATGCAGCGCGATAGTTTAAAAGTTATTTTTGTAATTGTTTTCGCATTAACTTTTAGGATATAATACTACTAAAATATGCAGTAGTCAGGCACTTGTGCTCACACACCTTGTGTACTAGGACTATAGTACAGTGTCTTAACAAATTACTCATTAATGAAAGAGAAAGATTATTTCTTTACTTAAGTTTTCATCACAATCATTCTATTGGGTATTGGAAAACATTAACTGGATTAAATCATTCATTCCAGAGATATCCAGTGATGCTGATACAAGGTACACGTATCTGGAAGGGAGACTGATAAATCTATTTCATTTATACATTTTATGGTACACATCATATTAAAGTAAGTTAGGTTTAATTAACAAATCAATAACATGGGTCATGTCCTCAGGTACCTTGTTTAATTTGAATTATTACGGTTTTAGACATTTATTTTCTCAAAAGATTTACATAATCACTTACAGAGAAAATACAATATTATAATTATTAAATACATGAGGCTGATTTGCGTAGTGGATTGGTACAATAAGTCAATAACATCACTTCGTAAACAGTAATTAGTAGACTGGTAAAAATTAAATATGAAGTTAGGGTTATTGTAGAAATTTGCACGACATCGTACGCGCATCGCTAATTCGGGTAGAAGTGCATAAGCTGGGGAGTACGGTCATAGAAAAATACAATACTTGTTGATTAGGGCTCATGACACAGTGGCTATTAATTAACCGCGTTTACTTGAGTTTCATTAAGTATTTATGTGTAATATTTATGTATTAAGTGTTAGGTAAGGAGGAGTGTGGTTTTTATTTGTATATGTTATACCTAGAAAATTATATTGTAGTAAGTAGGAAGAGTTAAATGCGCAGACTAAAATATTTTAGATAAACATATTGTATAGCAAATATAGTATAGTTTGATGTATACAATTTTGTATCTTAGAGTGTGGTTTTTATATGTTAGGTATTAAAATATTCCATAATAAAATAGAACACAGTGTATTATGTCTATTAATTATAACATTATAATCTAGTCTTTGTAAATATACTGTGCAACATAATCCCAACTAACATTATACAAGTAATTTGTTAAAAATATTGTCTAACATATAAATTACTAATTATTGTAATGTATTATTTTTTCAGTTTCAAGTACTTCAGGATGGATGTAGATACAAGACAGGCTTATTACAGACTTAATATTTCTGTTTACTTCATGGTACTCCTGATATCATACTTCTGCCACGGGTTAGCCTACTGGATACTAATTCATATTACATACTTTCTGATATGCTTAGCTGTTCACCAACACTTAAACTAATATAACAGATATTATGTTAAAGAATTCCAAGGAGACAAATCTAGCATGTCAAAAAAGTTTAATTCCTTAACATAATGTCTAATTCCATAACTTTTACTTGATGTATTGTTTTGTGGGTGATTTAAAATACATTATGATTATTGTGTAATTGATACTTTTATTAAAGGCACATCCCCGTTTATATTTGCTTAGCAATATACTATTCTAGTTTTAAATAAGATAATAAAATAAGGGTTAATAGAAATTAATAAAAAAGATAAATAAGTTGACACTCGCTTGTTGGCCTAGCCTGCACTCTTTGCTATTCAATTCCAAATAACGCCTTAGCATTTCATTTGACAAGTTACAAATAATTACTATTCTGATATTTTAACATAAATTCCTTAATGTAATTAAATATTGGTCTAATATATGTATCATACTAAAGCTTGTCTCTTGATGCTGTAATTTGCTGTATGTTTGAAGGATTTGCAACAAACTTAGCATTAAGAATTTAGCTAGCACATAAATACAAGAAATCGCTGAGCATTTTAGCAAAATACAATATTTGATAGAAAGGTCTGCAATGTCCTTTCCTGTAATACTTTAAATATTTTGGTACAACAGGTGTTGGTCTGTGTGGTATGTATTACAAAGCTCAGCAAATGATAACCTTCTGGTGTTAGTATTGGACATAGAAAATTATATTCGCAGGGCTGATGTTACGATTGCTGAGGGGTTTATCAAAATTTAAATACTTAATTCAGAAAGGAATTTATGCCAAACGTTATTTTACTTTTAGTACACACACAATGAGTAAATAAGTTATACTGATTTTAAATTAATTAAGTTCATAGGAAATGAAATATCCTTAGCCAGCAGACATTGCAAGATGTAATACTGTTTTTATGTACTTTAATACTACTTATATAATATTGTTGGTTGTTTAAAATGTTCGCAAATGCTGAAACACATATTTTAAAAGGCATTGGCACATTTTGATTTAGATTAACTTAGGTAACAATTATAAGATTAAAGGCTATATATATGTAGAACTACTATTAAGAAATATACTTAGTATAGTTTAAACTAAACACAAATATCACTGTTTGCCTAAAACCTATTTATGTTGTAACTGTATTAAAGTGATTGCATTGAATCCAAACAGAGCACACAAACCTGAATAGTTCAGCGGGTGCCTCTGAGGCACTCCTGTTATATATTGATGACATCTTGAGGTCACTGACAGGGCGGAGCTGCCAGAGAGCATCCTCGGGCTCCGCTCTGCGGCGCTTGGATGCGCCGGCTTCGTCACCGCGCATCCCAGACGCCCGCTTTGTGCCTCTCAACGACATCTTGCTAGGTTGTCCACAACCTACATGTTCACGATCCCTCTACTGCTTTACACTTGGAACGTGGTAACAACATCGTGTAGAATGTCACATCATTCATTACATGGCACTTGAGGATGCGTCTTGTGAACCTGGAAACACCAAACATCTATGTTTTACATTTGTTCTATGATTCACAAATAAAGGAATGTTTACAAGTAATATATGCTTCACTTCTTCTATTTTATGACTAGAAAACCCTCCTAAACTGCTCAGTAATGTATACTAGAGACTTTTGACAGTTCACAAACAATGAGCACAGTCAACCCAACAACAACACATTGTTGACATGAAAGACAATTATTTGTAATTCTACATTTCAGAGTACTCAGGCAGGCTAGTGCATGGAATTCATTTGGACAAAAAGCAATTTTGACGTAAGAAAAATTGTCAATTCAGCTCTCAACAACGAATCATGTACAGGTGCTCGAAGTTCGACCTCAACACAGTACCTACCTCAAATTCTTAATGTAATCCGAAATGTACGATATTGAAGTGCATGTCGATGATAATGAATAACAATTCCGTTTGACGTTTCACTTTATTGCACGAGTAAAATGTATGGCGGGCCAGTGGACAGGCCTGCCGAGACTGTAAATAGCGGCGAGCCACACATACGGCTGCTCGCCAAGGGCCACACGCACGCACCACCGATCAACAAAATGCACTCACTACGCAACACCCCACATTCTAATAATTTCATTCTATAATAATTAACCGTAAATATTTATCTCACGAATAGTCTCCATTGTAGGCTACATAACAAAGTTGACAACATAGATAGCAGCACTGTTTTGTTGCCAGATTGACGTGAGTCCTACGCATCATTTTCTCCCTCATTTCACTATGAATATATATCTAGTATACAATACTTCGATAGTATAACTATTAGTAATAATGTTCTATGTCGAAATACCTCATAATTCACATACATTTTCTATAACAGACATTTGGCGCCATTGATCCAAAAACCACTTGGTCACGTGACTATGTACGAATCACCAACGCAAGCCAAGTAAAATGGCCAAAACGCACATCGAGTTCATCTAATGTCATTGGTTTTGAAAGTAACTTGCCGCATAACATATTATACATGGAGACAAGATTTTTTATTTGTCAAAGCCGAGAATAAACCAAACACGAACACATATTCAATAAACATTAGATTTGTCAGCAAGTAGCACAAATTACTAGAATAAATTACAACATGAACATAGAGCAAGAGATATCAATAAGAAGTTACAGAAATTAGCCACCAGTTGGCGCTTGAGTAGCAGAGTCAAATTATTGCCATATTAAATAAATAAATGTTTGGAAGAGTAACTTTCTCTTGCATTAATGAATTATTGTGAAACTTGCTTACGACATAGTCGGTGCAATCTTTTTGCTAGTGTGTTATATCTATTAAAAAATGAAAAAAATACATTTGAAATTTGGGTTTAGATAAATATTTTAAGACATTTTTTTATAAAACCCTTGATTGAGTTATATTCTGATTTAAAATAAGACATAAATTTTAATCAACTTAAATTTAAAAGATTTCTAATTTTTATTAAGCATACATTCTGTCATTTGAAACAAAAGAATTTTCTTTACAATACAGAAAAATTGCATGTTGAATGGTATTTATAAAGATCAGGCAAACCGGATGATATTCTCATACATACTATTTATTAACCTAATTTTTTATTTGCGTCCAAATCAATATCAAAACTAAACTGTATTCATTCATTCATGCTATTTTGAAGAAGTTTTGGCGTGAGCATGGAAGTATGAAAATGTATTCCTCTTCTTTTGTTCTAAGAGTGCCATAAATCAAACAAAGCCGTTGCTTAGCTAACAGAATACTATTTTTATTACAGACATGTAGCATCCTTACCTACTAATTATTAGGAAAGTGCTAAACTACTCTGTTACTAAATAAAACCAGTCAAGGGTTTTGTATCACCTTCTATCTTCAAACATAACCGACACGAAGACACATTTCTTGATGGACACTAGATCTTTATTCGTAGTAGGTATTTATAGAAAGTTTGAAAGAGTAGGAAACTTTTTACTTGAGTTATTTTGACCGTCGGACTTGGTCGGACTTACTTAGGTATTCATAATTAAGTGGCGCCTAAGGACCGGCACCCGGTGCATGCAACATGCTAAGAATAGGACAGGTAAAGTGGAGATGGTCAACTTAAAAGGAAAACAAGCTTTCTGAATTACTTTCCTATATCAATAAAAGTTATAATACCTAACAGTAGACAGTATTTACTACATACATACCTAATTAAAACTTTGGGTAGGACTTGTTGGAATATTAAATATTTTCATACATTTAGATTTGAAACAATATCAGAGATTGAAAGCAAGTTTGTTTGGTATCACGAAAGGGCGGAAAAATTCCTACCTATATCATAATAATTTGGAAAATACGGACTTACGGCGAAGCCGATTTATCTGCGGTTCTAGATATGTAGGTACCTATGTTTTAAGGTTACAATTACGAGGGGGAGCTGCAGTGTGGGATCTTCCGCTGCATAACGTGTTCATTGAGATCCACTTATATTCCAAAGGGCAATCAGCTTTGATATAAAAATGATTTTAACAATGAAACTGTTTGGTTTTGATTATGTTAATTGTTGAAAATCAGAATCAGAAGAAGTGAATCGCCCTCAGTACACAATGACGAGAAACAAAAAATAGTATGTTATTCTGTGTAGCCTTTAATAAGGCTTTGCTTCTGGCCATCTGACCTCCACTATCCATTCTCCTATCTAGGAGAATGGCAAGACTACCCAGTCTTGCATCCCTTAGGTACCTCGAGTCAAAATTTTAAAATATTCGTAATAACAACAGTATTTCTTTTCTTTTTAACGGCGAGCGCGGCTTTAACCGGTAAAATAGTTTAGTCTAGAACACACTGATACCAATAGTGTAACGCAAACGTCCTTGAAAAAGTTGGTTAGAAATAAAATTGGCCCAAAATTTTCTCTCTTCTGCTCCTCAAAAGCGAAAGACAAACCTTCCTCTGTAAATCCACCTTCCGCCTTGTACCATGAGCTTCTTTCTGTCCATGACGCGCTCCCTCGATAGTCACAGATAACGTGATTAAGTGACGGAAATAGGCGTGGAGTCGACCACAAAATCAGTCCTCAGAATCAGAGAAAAAATCGACCCCATTATCTGTACTACAAGAATTCTTTCTTTCGCGGGTTCCAATATAGTCTAAGGATCGGTTCATAGAACTTAAGGGAGCAATAAACATCCACCCACAAATATACCTTGGTAGAAGTAAAAGAAAATTATATGGATAAAGTTTTATTTAATTCATTACAGTGTTTTTGTTAACAATTTATGTATTAAAATTTAAACAATTAACTCTAAACATACAAAACTACTTCTAAATTAAATATTTTAGTTTGGATTCGAAATGTTTTTGATCTACTAATAAAAAATGTATCTCAGTATCAGTATTTTTTGGCATGTAGATTCGAAATGAAAATCCGTTTCTCATAAAATGTAATTAAGTAATTGCTTTTTATTTTAAAATTGAATGCATATCAACAGAAAACACGAATATTTTAAAAGTAGGTCAAGACTTTATTGAACTCTGATAAAACATGACGTGTTTGAGTTATGTTGGCTTCATATCACATATTAAATTTTTTAAAGAATTTGTTAATACAATATTAATATGAATCAGGTACACTTTAATTAATACAACAGACATTTTTATTTCAATATTATATAAGAGTGCCATTCTAATGGATAATAATATTTTTGTTTGGGGTAAGAACAGAAGAAATTCACTATGTGTACTCATACATTTTTTATTAGTATGGATAAAGGTACTAATTTTAGACAAGCGCAGCTTTTATAAAGCCGCTGATAAATATATGGATAGTAACAGTATAATAAATCATTAAACTAAACATGATTGTTACATCATATTTCACCTACCTTCTTAATTATTATTAACTAAATCTTATAAATACCCTTTCCGGTCATAGAATATTAATTTACAAAATAATTATTAAATAAAGAAATGAACTTCGTTGTACGATATAATATAAAAGAAAATTGATTGATTTATATTTAATTCATTATAATGGTAAATTCTTTTACACATAGAATATACATAGTTAATGCTACACTACACCCAAAATGTTGGTATAATGTATTTTATTATATGGCGAAGCTATATCTAACAAGCCGACTCTTAGGACATTACGAACAGTTACTTTCATTTTATAAAATAATTGTTCACGACGAATCCGGTTGACCGCGAGTCTGACTCACACGCCCGATGCCGATAAACTCGGCACGATCAGGAAGCACAGCGCCATCTATCGTCACAAGGCGGTTACCAAACACAATCTTTCCGACATATTTTATGATTCCTTCCATTTTTTTTAATAGGATAAATATTTCATATATAAACTAACACAGTTCATTATAATAATATATCTAGTATATATTTTATATTATTTTGGATATTTAAAAAATACCACATGGGCATTCGTTTGTGACATTCAGGTTTGGTACTTTGTAGCTAATGGCACACATTCGTTAATATTTTTGAAAGTTTAGTTCTGAAAAAGCCGGCTGCCTAGTTATTTTTTTTTTTAATATTTTAACCGTAAGAAAGTACTGGCGGCAAGTAATTCATGCTTGTTTTTAACGCGATAAAAAGGTATAGAAAATTAATAGGTAATGAGTTTTTGGGTGTATAAGAAGATTGTTGGGTAATTAAAAAGTTGAATTAAAGAAATTGGTTGTAATAAAAAACATTGCATATCAAATATAAATTAAAAACGCATCGGAAATAGATTGATAAAGATAAATATTAAAATGCAAACAGAGATCAATAGAAATAAATGTCTGTTTAAACAAATGGATGCAAAATAATCACTTACAGACAATATTAACACGCAAGTTTTGCAGCAGAGTGATAGATTGGCGAGTTTATTGGCTTGATAGAAAGATTATCCCCCCAGCCGGGGCGTTATTATATAATGGCTGAGACCTCGAGGCACCCTATAAATATACAGCAAGAATACAATATGAAGAATGTATTTTTTTTGCATTGCATTGGAAGATTACCAAAACATTTTCTAGATTTTTTTTGTCATACAAAAGGTAAGTTGTTTAGCCGAGAATCGGGCACGCGGTTCATCTATTTGTAACTTTATAATATGTAAGTGAGGACCGCCACTACATTGTTTGCAGTCTGAGCGATATCTTTTGGAGTAGCGTTGCCAGCTTTTAAGATGGGTCTTGCAACAGAGTGTATCAGTTTGTAGGAATAGGAGACACGTCCGGCTACATGGTGCCTTCACCAGGACTGGTTGTTACTCGGAAATTACAAAAATACAGTAACAGAGTTAATATACATCCGTAATATAAACAATATACGCAAATAATCTTGATCGCGTATAGGAGCGTTATTAATTTAATATATGATATAGCTGATGGTTAAAGAAATAAGAGTTATAAAATAATAATGAAAATAGCAAAATATGATTATTAGGAATGTAAAATATAATAAAATAATATGCGACTGCCTCGTTGGCCTAGTGGCGCTAGGCGCGCCTTCGATTCCCAAGTCGACCAAGGTGTTATTGGATTTTCCTTGAAATTATCAGTAGCAGGTCGGAGTTTGGATTTGTGCCCAGTTAGTGGCAATAGGCTCGTCCCGTATTACATGGGACCTAAACATATCGGCGAACTGTGGGTGTACATTGGTACACTTCTGCGTAACCCTTCGGGGATACAGGCGTGATGATGTGTTATGTTATGTAATAAAATAATCTCTGAAACGTTTTGAAAATGAATATTTACATAAATAAATATCTTCCACAAAGTCAACTTTTGCTCGCACTTAGAAATAAAGTAAATAATTATTTTGTTTTGTTCTTTGCATATGGAAAATCCTTTGGTTCGCGGCAAAACATAAATTTTAACACTTTCCGTAAGCAATCATAAAGCCATATAATATGTATTTACTAAATAAATTACAAGTAAAAAGTTTTCAATATTCTACTTAAGCACAGTCATTAGGCAAATAATTTGTGTTATGATATTAGCCGGAGAAAGTAAAGGTTAGTATTAGTTGATGAATATAAAGTATTGTATGTTATAATACTTTGTCTTGTTCCTTTTAACATGCATTGCTGATGGCAGAGAGAGACGTTTTGATTTGAACGCCTTTGAATTTTCCCGGTGACTGTACACACATAGAATATTGGTTACAACGCAGAGAGACCCTGTAGGTAATACAAGATGTTAATTATAAACTAATAAATATGTGTTCTTAAAACTACATAACCACTAAGTACTCTTTGTTATTTTTGGTATACAATCCTTATATTAAAGTATTTTAGAAGAGTTTGCCTCGAGTTTAGAAGCCTCAACTATGTTAGTAACATGATTATTTCTATACCAACTAACTACTCTAACGAGAGTGATGAACGAATGAGTTCATTTGAAGTTCTTACAAGTATGCGATATAAATCCAGTAGATACAGTGCTATACAAGTTAATAATGTATAGAGGGTTCGTTTTCAATGATAGTTTGTCAGGAACATACAATTACGGGCTGAAAGAGCGTTAAGCGGGCACGGGCGCGGTTTCATGCACTTTTGTATGAAACCGCGCCTGTACCCGCTTAACGCAGTTTCAGCCCTAAATCATTGAATAAACGTGTATAATTAATTGCTTAATTATTAGCCCCGTATTATCTGACCACTTAGAACAATAGCTATATTGAAGGCTCTACATGTTCGAGTATACAGCACCATGAAGTTTGGCGACTCTCGACTAACGAGACTCACACTGAAAGCGAACAGCTTAATGCCCGTAAAAGATTAACTTAACACACCCCCATGTTTAAATTAGCTTACTGTAAGACGTGACATTTGACATATATTATTATATAGGTAAATATTACGCCAATGAATATGGTGGGTGATCAAAAGTGAGCACTCCACAGGCTGACAGATTACATGATTGATCATTAACGATTCAGAAACTTAAATGTGTTCGGCCAGTACCCTTAAAATGTATTACAAAAGGTTAATCACTTATATAATTTCTACGAAACTAACATTAAATATAGTTATTTATGTTTACTAACATTTACTACGCTCTTAACCTTATTTATGATGTGTTAATATTCATATTACATTTATATTATTAATGGAATATTGTACTACAATAACATAATACGATTATATTTCAATTTACTCATTCACGATGATTGTATAAACACTAATTATGTCGTATAAGTTTTAGAGAAAGTGACCATGTAACTTAAATTCAGAATAGATAAACATAAAGCCGGAAACCCACAGCGGCGCACGGAGAGGCTGTGCACGTGTGTTCAGCTTCGCTTTAGTACAAAATGTATGAGAGCGTTTCCACCGCAGCGCACGGACATGCTACGCAGCAATTGACGTCATAAACACACGCGTAGCTAACTCGAATAGGCGGAACGTAGCTCAGCCACGTGGCCGACCCACGCATCCCAGCTGCGTGGGTCGGCCATTTCTCGGCGGCCCACGAATATGTACAGTCTCGAGCAAAAATATGTACACACATAATATTGTTAAGAAATTATTATAACAATAAGCTACTATAAATAAGAGGTACAATTAATGTTCCTAGTATATATAAATACATTTAAGTTGTGATAAGTATAATTTATGTAAGAACTAAGTAATTTATAATACAAATAAGTAAAACAGATGTTACTACACAATAGCTAAATTATATTGTTACTTGGAAGAGCTATTGTCTATATTATAAAAATAATATATTTACTTTAAGTAATTTTTTTTTTATTAAAAAAAATATTTGATCCATTTTATTTTCAAGTGTCATCTGCTAGATGGCAGAAGAGATTCGACAAAAAATCTCACTAATTTCGTTTAACAATTTCGCATATTATTAAGTATACATATTTTTGCTCGTGACTGTACCCCACGCATAGCTATGAGCTGTGTGGGCGACACATCCGTGTTCGTGCGCCGCAGTGGAAACGGTGGCTGACGCCGCCGAACTAATGAGCCCACGCAGCAGAGGTGAGCCACGCATCCGTGCACAGCCTGCGCAGCGGTGGGGTTCCGGCTTAAAGGTCATAGTAAATAGTTTTGCGTTACACATATAATACTCAGACTATCACACACGCTGGTATCAATCAGATCCATTTATTCCTATCAGTCAATCTGTATTCACAGTGAGTAACAAAATGTATATATTATGTATATGTTATATAAGAATTCACAGAATTCATAGTTCTCTAACAATTCCAAGATAACATAGCAATAGATGGCTACACTATATCTTAACAAATTCTCAGCAAAAGTATATTATACAACAATATTGCTCACAAGTATATCTGTATATTCTACAATAGAAAAGATTTCAATGTTTTATAAACACTTTTACACAAGTGGAGTATAGTTGTTAAATATAATAGCTGTTAATTATAAATGAAGAAAAAGTACATAATACATATTAATATCTTTGAAAGGAATGCATATAATACTGTAAGTTTTAATAATTTTGTCAGTCCAAAAAAAGAATTAAGCTTTATTGACCTTCTAAATAAAAAAAAAATTGTTTTCTTTATTTAAAAGACACTGTTCGACTGTCATACAAATAAGTTTAAAAAAATGCATAACATTAGTACATGGACGACTTTAAATTTCTCTTAATACAAAATTATTTTAACAAACATAAACCTAAGAATCTTACTGCAGTACAGTCGAGAGATGGCTTACTTTTAACTTGGAATTAAAATTTAAATTATCATGTAAAATCATAGTTTGCACATCGGTTTTCAATCGCTACGTTTCAAAGAGTAAACTTGCATAAATAGTTGCCAGACTGTTGTTTCTGTAATAAGATTTCGTAAATAGTTGAACAACAGTTAAATAACATTTTCATATGGATTCTCATGAGTTCGCTATACCATTTGTTTATGAAAAGTAAAAAAAAAAAAAAAAAAATTTGTTCACGATTGGAAAATATCGCGTAGCTCGAAATCAATGTAAGCAAAAAAAGTATTATTGAAAAGTTGTGTATCTATATGTGTAGAAAATCTACGTAAATCCGTGACATTTAGTTATGCAAGTTAACTAAATAAGTATTTTTATTTGTATGTACATACTTGTGCGCATTTTTGTCTGTTGTTTTAGTTAAGGGGTTTCAAGTAAGCACATCGAACCAAATTAATGTGAAAATTAAAGAAATAGGGATATAATTTAAGGTAAATTTGAAAGGTTTAAATCAAGTTTGCTATAACTAGTTTGTAGGTATAATTTTTAAGCCAAAAATGATCTGTGCATTTCTATAATTTAGTGACTTATTCCTGTTTGTTTATCTATCAGTGTTATATACAGTTGCCTTTCTGCATAAGGGACTACGCACACTTATTCAGCTCTATTCAGTTTTCCGTGTCCATTCTGCTTTCGCGGCAAACCGGTATAAGATGAGGATAAATGTGTTTTTATCATGCGAATGCTATAGAGAGCCATCAGCGCTGTTCCGCCGCAATCACCATCGAACGCGGCGGAACAGCTCTTTACAGGGGTGTTTCGCGACTACTTGTGGACAAGTATTGTTCCTGCATTGATTTGATTTATTATTGCGTAATCATTATGCACGCAGGGATTAAAGAGTTCAGACGTGTTTTCTTTTATTTATACGAAAACTGATCGACTCAATACTAAATGAGTAGTTTGCCGTCTTCGCAGCATATTCTCAGTAGACAGAAGCGTTTCAGCGGAGATAGCACGTTATGACGGCTATTTATTTATATTCTCAGTCTTACAACGCCGTACGCGGCTGATAGAAGCAGTGCTGAATGAGTGTGACCAAATCGTTCAGCGAAACGCGAATGGAGCTGAATAAGTGTGCGTAGTCCCTAAAGCATATTGTTTGGCACTAGATCGGTAGTTAGCAATAGAATAGAAGCTGGGTAATGCAAATATTTTTGTGCGTGGCAACATAGCAATAAATACAGAATAAAAAAGGCTTCAATATTTTACCGATTATTTTTAGCGCAGTTAGACGAACAGTAAGGAAATTTAGTTTACTATGAAGATTTGGTCTTAATTATGGATTTATTGATTTTTGTGTCTTTGGCTCTGCGATATCTACATCTAGTTTAGGAAGATATAATACTACTAGCAGGTCTATATTGGCTATCACTAGTCCAATAATGTATCGTCTAACTACACCATCGATATCAAGGCCTAGTTGTTAAGCTAGCTTCGACTACATTACTTCAGCATTGTTCACAAGAGCCCTAACACACAATCGACAGATCCGGCGACAGCGCAATCAGTGTGTTAACATTTTAAAATTTCGCTCCGTTCGTTAGTCTCACATGTGGTCTATCTGCAAATTCCCACCAATCACGAACTAGTAGTTTGTTTCTCATTGGTGGAAATTGTCACAGGGACCTCATGCGACACTAGCGAAACTAGCGGATTTTAAATCGTGAAAACACTCATTATAACGCCACGCCATCTTTGAGATACTTCGGTTCAAAAATATCGACCATATTGCACGATAAAAAGACCTTATGTGTTATGGTTTATAGTCTCTAGCTATGTTAATGTCCAGATAATATTGTGAGGTGCGACCTCAAGTGCGCTACACGCAAGTTGTTGTGCAAAGCGTCATCCTTATACATACTTACCATATTTATAGAAGCAACTCTCTCTAATATGCATGTGCCACACACCTTGACTACCAAACCCTTAGCGTTATTATTTTTGTTGTTTAAAGCGTTTTTACAAGTCTAATTACTGATACTAAAACAAGCAAAAATATTACGCATTACTTGAAAATTATGCTGAGATATTATGTTTTATTATTATGAGTAAAATTACTTGGAATGAAAAAAATAGATGTTATCAAAGCATCTTAAGGTTATTGTGTTATTCGGCTGGTGTAAGCAATTTGTTTAAAGTGAAACTTTGCATAAATAGATAGTGTAATCATGTTAAATATTATAAATATTGGTTTAAAAGCCCAACCCAAGCTGTGGAATCTCAATTGTTTTTCTTACCTTGATAACGTCCTAGCCATGTAGTTAACCTTGGTATACAACAAGAGGGTAAATTAATGTGTTACACCCGGTTTTAAAGATATTATTTTTGATAACCAATAACATTACATTGCCACATGAAATACATCTAGATAGTGATAGACAGAAACGTCAAGTGCAGCCATCGTAATACTATTCCTACGGAGATACACGAAGGACCAAGATAACAGAGATTCGAATACAATTCATGATTTAACTTTAACTCTACTTCTACTATTGTTTAATATGTTATTATAACTCAGTCCGGTTCATAGAGCGTTGAATAAAAAAAATTGCTGGAGTCACTTTTCAATCATCAAATTACATTCAGCGTAGAAAGATTCTAAGTAAATCTCCTGGAACCGGACTATTTAAGACATTCATAAAGAGCCTACCATAAATTTGGCATGAGATTTAAAAAATGTAAGATAAATTCTTAGGTGACATGGGAATGGTTGTGACAGCAGCTTAGATGATGAAGATGGACTCCTGGTGCGCGAGCAGGAAGTCGGTGAAGTTGTTGATGGGCGCGATGGAGAGCAGCGACTGCTGGCCGTTGGGAGGCCACGCCAGGTTCGGCCCGAACACCACCGACAGGTTGTTCGTCGTCATCTTGTTGAGGCAGCTGCGGTCCTGGACCTAAAACACACATTTTGTACTTAAAAAAAATACAAAAAAAAAACTTAAAACATTACACCAAGGTATACATATAGCTTAATTTTCTTTTATAAAATAAAGTAGTATTATATACCTTCCAGAGGAACTGGAACACGTATTTGAGCAGCTTGTAGTTGTCGAGCGGCAGACGCTCCAGGATCAAAATCTTGACGCGACGCGGCTTATCGCGGGCTGACCAGGCTGCAAACAAAACACAATCGCTATAAGAAACATTGGATATAAAAAAAAACAGCATCATCTAAACAACAACTTACTCTGGAACTCAATTATTTCGTCGTACAGTTCAAATGTGAGAAGTGGTTCCTCCAAATCACGCAGGAAAGTCTTCAACAGGACGGCGGCGTTGTGAGGATCGTTGCGGAAGCGCAGCGGCTCGCCGCGGTTGCAGGCCCGCTGCAGCTCCTTAATCACGGCCATGTTGGCAGAACGACGGAATATGCCCTCGGTCTCCAGAGCTGTAACATTGCAAGTAACAAGTTTAGTGCTCTTCAACTTAAGAGATTTGATTGTATATGATTGACCTTAGAACTCACCATCAGGCTGCATCAGGAACTCAATGCACTCGCGTACGACCGGCGGGATAGCGCCGACCATGTTTACATTATTCTCCTTGATGAAAGCCAAGGAGACCCCGAACTGCTGAGTCGGGGGCGGCGACAGCGAGTCTTTCGGCTTCTCAGCGGCATCCACGACTGGCAAGCGGTAGGCAGGCATCGCGACCTGGCGAGCCGACTCTGCAGCCTTTGGGTTTTTCACCCGTAGCATCCTATCATACCTGAAATTAATGTGGTGACTTAAATTGCGTTCCAAGTAAATAAGTTATGTTATCACAACGGGTGATGACTATGTTGATGATAAATAACAAAGAAAGGAAGTCTTTACCTCGTGGCCTGAAACATAAAGACAGAATAAATGAAAATGTGGGTGAAGAACAAAGTAAGGATGAGTCACTTTTGTTCATGCTGGAGGCTTAACAGGTCTACACACCAACGTCTCAAAATAGATCCAGTAGGCTTAGCCGACCTCATACCACCCTTTTGAATACCAGAACCAGAAGCAACTACGCCATCATCCGCGCTATTTGCTGCATTACCGCTGCTTGCGGCTCTTTCGGGCTCTATCTTATTTTTGTTTTTCTTATTAATAGAGCAAGATAAAAATAGTTTTTTTATAGTTCCAGTATTAAGCCTTTTCTTATCGTCGGTTTTTCCAGGCTCTTTCTTAATAGCATGACTCCCAAACATTTTTTTCATAGCGCCTGATCCGAGCATTTTCTTTAAAAAATCATTCCCAAAACCCTCATTCACTGGTTCGTCATCAAGTTCAATAATGTCGTCAGACTCGACACTTTCTAAAACAGCGCCATTTCCTTGATCTATTTTCATAGCGCTAGTTGAAAAGCGTTCATTGATAGCGCCAGACACCTTTGTAGAAGCTCCAGTTGAAAAAACATTTTTGATAGTGAGAACATCTGTCTTCTTTTTTACCGTGCCGTTATCAATACCGTTGTCTGAAGCTCCGTCGTCTGTCTCAAGAGCGTAGAGAAAATTATCGTCTAGAGAATAAGCTCCAGCCCGAGAGTCTCCGTCGTCTTCCGTACCATTGCGCTTGCCATAGTTGGCGTAAGCCCAAAACACATCGTCGTCGTCCGTGTATGTTTCCTCTTCAGTCATGTCTGGCGATTCTGGATCTTGATCAGCTTCTTTATCGTCGTTCACGGTGCTCGATAAACCGCTTCCACTAGCGATGATGCGAACTTTCCCATATTGAGGCCCAGACGGCAGATGTATAGTGACGGCATATTCGTCAGTCTTTTCATTGTCTTCTTTCAATGATTTGTCGCCTTCTTCAAGAACAGACTTCTGGTCTTTCACGGAAGCTCCACCCGCACTGTTCTTCTTACAGAGAGCAAACATTTCATGTTTAGTCTCTCCTCCTTGCGGGAGCGGCGAGAGGGAGGACGCGCTTACTTTCTTCGAAGACTCGGTATTACTAACAGAGTCCTCTTGAACCTTGAGATTTGTTGTGGGCATCTTGGCAACCAACAGTTTTAGGAATGATTTGCCTACAATAAACATACAATTATTATGATTTAACAATTTTCTGAATTGTATTTACAAAATAAAACTTCGGCATAGTTTTTAGTTAAATAACACCTAGTTATCGATCAAAAGAGACGAAAACATTTAGCCATCAAAGCATTATGAACTGCAAACAGTTAGCCTAGCAGGAGGTTTTGTTCTAAAACCTTTACCAATATACGTGACAGTTAAAGTAAGAGACCCCAGTAATCCCCTTGTAAGTCAATAGCAAAGCTATTTAGACAAAACAATTTCCAATTCTCCGTAACAGTGGGTACAGGCTTGCTACCGAGAATATCATAACTTATAATCCCATTAATATGTGTCATCGAAACAAATCGAAACATTATTATTGAATAGCTTGATGCGAATCGAATAATTTACTTGTATCAGAACCAGATACCGATTCAAAGCAGAGCGAAGAACGTTTTCATATTAAGCTCGGACTGTATCGATAGTGGGGCGCTGTCAGCGGCTGCACCTGTGAGGTGACCTAGTTCTGGAGGCGAGCTGGACCACACACCCTACGTCTGCGGAGCTCGGCCGAACGCGCTAGTCATCAACGCAGCGAAGTTAATCGACACCCGATGACCTAATTTTTTTTTTTTCTCCTTTCTTTAGCTACTTTTTTTCTAAGCCTAAATTTTATTACAGGACAAAGGCTTACTCCAAGTCCTTCCATGAAATAGCTTTAATTTATTACTATCACTGTGTTATTGTAAAAGTGTATATAATTATATACTTAAACGTATTAGCCTAATTACAATTGCTCCTACTATTAAAACTATATCGCGCGATTGTTGAAATCGACGCAGCTTACAGTAAACCCTACGCGTCGCTTCAGACTGGCCTCTAACACGGGATTATAACAACCCACTCCTTTGTCTGACAAGCCAACTAAATTTCACACTGGGCGTACAGGACAGCGGATTCGATGCCCGGACGCGAAAATATATGATTTTAAAAAAAATAATCTGACATCAAATTATATTAAGAAAAATATTTACACTAAAAGCTTTTGTCAGAATTTTAGTTTTTCGTGATAGGTTCACAGAATTTAATGTAAGCCCTTAAACGGTATAGTAATAATTTTAACAAACTATTTGATCCGATACCCGTTTCTAACAAATCTACAGGCACACAACTTTATAAAGCTACTAAACCGTCCGGCTCGTCTTATGATTAGACATCAACGCATTCGAGTGAGACCCTGTCGCCGCTAAACTCCCACGAATCGAAATCTGGCTCCAATTTTATGTAATGAACAAATGTTTTTAAGTCAAAACGAATTAATTGTTATTTTTTCATTTCTCCATCGAAATATTTATTTAAATAATTTTAAACTAACTACAACACTGTCACTGTAGGATTCAACCCGCAATCATTAAAAAATATTTAAATAAGTAATTTTATAATTACTCTACTATTTGTTTCGAATTAATTTATTTTTTATCACTAAATGAAATAATAATACATCGAACACTGCCTTGAAATAACTTTAAATCGTAATGACTAGACTGATTGTAAATCAGCAAAATTCCGATTACTTTAATTTTAAACACAATTAATTTAAATATTCTTTGTTTTCGCCGGCCCGAAGATGTATAAATAGGTGTTACTAATGAAAAGTATTGTAATGAGCAGATATGCCGTATATATTGGCGAGTGCAGTACCGGATGGGCCGGATGGGCGCACGCGAGCTGTGACTAGGACGATGGCGCGGCAAACACTGAAGGCCGACGTATCCCTATGCTCAATACGTGCATCCCATATTCCGGTTCCTGAAAATATTATTAGGTCAACAATTACATACGAACCGGAATATACCTCACGTGTGCTGCTATTTATTACCGTTCCATTTTTACTTTTAAGTAATGATAATTAATACAATTATTGATTATCATGGATTAATTAAATTAGATTATCCAACAAAAAATAAAATACGCTGTAAATATTTTGATTGTTTTGAATTTGTGTAAAATAAAAATAGATACGCAATGTTTTCAGATATCAAAAATATGTTAACTGCAACTTTTAATTCGGCAGATGAGGTTGTTAAGAAGGCTTAGTGACAATTTTGAGCAAATATAGGTCTCAGTATTCGTTTTTCGTCACGCATTGAATTAATTACATTCGGAACAAAAACATTAGTGGTCACTGATTTGTTTTCAATATAATTAGTAATTATTGGACAAGCATGCTCATGCTATCACAAACACTGCTATTTCGAAGAGTTTCATTTAACGGCTAAAGCCAGTTGTATACTTCCATTAATAGAAATATAACAAGTAAACAAAATGTACTTTTTTATTGTTTATGATTTCGTAACTTAGTATTTAACTTTTTGAATTAAGCCTGAAAGTATATAATGTATAGGTGACTCAGTGGAGATTGCCGAAGAAGTACACTTTATAGTTATTTCATAGGCAGGAGCAACGTGTACGTGTGTAAGCTGAAACAAAGGACGGCCCAATTGGACAATTTTATGGTAAACGCTCAGACTTCGTAGTAAGAAGCCCTGAGCTGAAATAATAACGCTGATGCGATTAATGTGTATTTAAATAGAAAACAGCAGTAAGCGTGGCCCGACTTAAGAAGGGATCGAGACTGCGACGGAATTTATATTAATCCAGTGCATTTGTTGGCTCGTATGTGAAAAAGGTACCATCGGAGTTTATGGATGTTTCCGGATTTCCGTAAGATTTTGTGATGAAATTAAGATTTCATACTTCACCAGTCGGCTACTGTGAGGAAAAGCAAATTAACATGATATGGTTGTAGTTGGATATATGACATAAATTCTACATAAATCAAACTACAACCATATCATATAGGTCGTTTTACCGAAACACGTAACTATTATCACAGAACTGCAATATATTGATAGCTTTGTTTGAAGCCACGATCTTCATGAATGATATTGACAAATTATTTCGGACATAATTTAGTAATACGTGGAAAGCCTAGTAGTTGTTTTAAAGGACAGTTACTATGAATTCCGTTAATAGATTACATTTTCCGTGCAAATTGGGAAAAAGGGAAGACTTTCATCATAATCATCTTATAATGCATAATGGGCATATAGGTCTTCACGAGGCGTTTTCTTTGTTCACAAATCTGGTTTGTCCGAACCCTGTGTACATTCAGTTGTAATTACACATTCAATGGAGCGTGAGGTCAACGAACTCCCGGGCGGGAAACAAGCCCGCTTCAGTTTCGTACTCTTCAAGAATGTTCATATCAACAGGTGTAAAGAGCGGTCATGTATGAATATATCATCACTACATAGTATAAAACAAAGTCGCTTCCCGCTGTCTGTCCCTATGTATGCTTAGATCTTTAAAACTACGCAACGGATTTTGATGCGGTTTTTTTTAATAGATAGAGTAATTCAAGAGGAAGGTTTATATGTATAATACATGTATAATATAGTAGAGGAATGCGGATAATCTTAGAGATTTCTAATGTAAGGTCGTAAATGAACCCATTTTTTGCACTTTCATTGCAAACGCTGGCTGAACCCTATGAGATAGATCAAAATAATGTACTACAGTATTGTGCACCTTAAAAAGATCTACAAAAAAGTCCGCGATGGCATATGTCTATCTCTTGAGGATAGCCCACAATAACCATTTTTATCGTTTATTTATTACTTATTTACGAAAATGCAATACAGTATTAATCCTTATCCAATTAAGTACCTTTAATAAATTGTGCATGCAATATAGGTCAATATTGCCTTTTACAGCATATAATTTAAATGAATATTTTCGAAGATATTACAAATTTAAAATGTAGGGACATAGCGGTTGCGGCGATACCGCCCGGAGGAGCGCGCGGGGGCCGGGGGTCGTGCCTATACCAAATAGTGCGTCCAAGGCTGTGCTTCGCCCTACAGAACTTTATGATTGTGTAGTTATATTTGGTATCAGCGTTGCACCCGAGCAAAGCCGGGGCGGACCGCTAGTATATGTATATATCAATGTTACTTCTAAAGCTGAATCGACATACATTTGAGAATTTCAAGAAAATTTAAATTCTCAAACAGTTACTCAAGAAAAACAACTGGTCATTTTGGTTATCCTTTTTTTGGCAGGGCATTATCGACTTCATCCGTTGTCGAGTGGCGTACACACCGATTTCCAAGCTGTCTTTAGACCTGAGGTTCCAGGTTCGTGATCTACGCAGATCCTTGTCCGTGTTAGTGGTACCTTCGTTGTATCTGATTGCGTATCACAAGTTCTAGTTATATACCTATATATAGCTTGATGGTTTATTATATTGAAGTTCTGCTAGCCCTTATGCGAACAGATGCACACACCAATTACCGTCACGACACCTAGTAGAGTCCGTTAGTGGATACAGAGACGAAAAGGCTTACTGTCATTGGTTGTTATGCGTCGCAATCCGACTTAGATTACCTGATTCAACTGTGAAATACATTGACTCGTAAAAGGACTTCAAACTCACTATCCAAATTATATTACCTGGAAACAATTTTGTAAGTCGAATAGAAATGTATTTTTATATTTAATTAAAAACGGCGAAATAACCAAATATGTTTTCAATCACACTCCACTGCACTCTATACATTTTTTTAGCTATAGAACAGGTTTTCAATTGAAAGTAACTCTAATATAGATATTTTTTGATTTGTTAAATATTCAGAAATTAATATTCTGTTGATGAATACATGGTCCACTAGTCCTCATTATAAAAATGGGAATGTAGTTTGATTAAATATATTTGGATTTTATATTCAATATTTTAAATGTAGTTTTTTTAAGTTATAATTTTTACAGTAATTACTATAAACATGCAGCGCGATAGTTTAAAAGTTTATATTATTTTTACGTCGTTATTGGCAGGACTTTTGTAATTACACCTATGTTCTGCAAATAAACATTGCCAAACAAATGATAGAAGAAATCTTCTTTTGATGCACAGAGGACGCATAAGAGGTATTTTAGCGCAGGTCCAGGTGCACTACTCATTGGATGTTTAATTAAGAGTTTCGTAGAATTCTATGACGTTTAATTTGAATGCTTTGATAAACGGAGACCGCTGAGAGCGCGCCTGCCACACAGACCACCGCCGCTATTTGGACAATCATTTCCGAAATGAAAGTCGCACACAAGGAACTTTACATTATGATTTCCATGACCACGGAAAACAATTCGTAGTGAATCAAATATTTATTCAAACCCGAATTTCATAGACTGTATAAAATAACATTGCTGGCATAATGTTTAAATATTCTGTATCAATGACAATAAATACTGATTGCAACAAATCCAGTTTATTTTTTCACTATAACCTACTTTGAAACTATTCCTCTCCAATCGTAAGGGATTAACCGTTCGCAAAATATCACGGACGGGGTGGATTTACTATTGATTCCATCTCCATGTAACACTGATATTTTACGTCAGCGAGGATTGGTTTCACCAGTATTCCTTTGTTTAATTACTTACTGTTAACCCAGTTTTAAAATAATTACTAGTATCTTTTGAAATACTGAAAAACAGTGCTCTGCATGACCAGTAAATATCAGAAATTTAATTTCTTGAAAAGCACTTACTCTTTTTTGCTAGAAAAATACAATATGTGCCTATATATTTTAGTCTTCACGCGTATTTCCGAGTAAAGCTGCTACGCGGTAGCATGTAGCGATCGCTGGCGTAGCCGAAAATAGTGTAATCACGTCTACAGCGCTACGGACATCTACGAGAGGGCTTGAAGACTCGCTAAGAAAATATTGTGACAACTTTTTAATTGACTTTTACTAAGAAAATTATGTATAAAATTTATAAGTTAAGATCTATTAAGGAGAACAATTGTTTGAAATACCGCGTATAACCCCAGCATCGCAGGTCGCTGAATGCGTTTTTAATTCATAAGAATACATATGCTTAACAGTAAGATGGAACTAATCAACACTGAGGTTCTCTCCATATTCAACCAATGAATACCATAATACAGTGAAACATAAATGACTACCAACATTAGCAGATTGACAATTCCAATAAAGGTTGAAGCAGCTGAATACTTATTTTCGTTGTTTGTATTAATATCCTAAGCGCCAACGACTGCCAGACCTTAGTCATTTTATAAAGGCTGAAAGTTTCTCAGTGCATGTGCCCTATACAGGTGAGAACGACCTGCGGATATGGAGTTTGGGTTCCGGTTACTTTGGCAGCTATCAGGTGGTAAAGTTGTAAAAATAGTATTTTTATAAAATGACGAAGGTCTGGGAGTTGTGGGCTCTTGGAATATACCTAATAGTTTCATCGAATCAACGGAAGTTTATTTTCAAGAAAAAGAGGTCAATGCAATGGTGGTCGCTCTAACCTAGAATTTAGTTTCGCAATACCTATAATTATTAATTAATAATTCGGACAACTAATAAAAACACATCAAAACGTAAATTCTTCAAGTACATGGAGAAGAGATTGATTAATGAAGGAACCAGGTAACGTACAGAGTGAGTATAGTGTGAGCAGTAAAGTAACAATTAATATGAATAAAACCTTGTGTCTCTGTAGGGAAGTTCGGAGCAAATTAGTTATCCAAACATAAAAACAATTTTACTTTAACTTGACTGAAACGATGTGTAAAATCTTAAAAATAGTAGGAACTTAATTGCATTACGATTTTTTTTTTCAATAAAGTATAGTAAAATGTGTGGATAATTGCTTTCGTGTAGAGAACATATGAGAGAGTACTCACTCTAAGACCGCGTCGGGGATGCACAGCTTGTCGAGGTTGAGGTACTGCTTGAGCTCGTGCAGGTAGTTGACGTACATCATCTTCCTGCCGAACTTGACGCTGATGGCAGGCTTCAGCATCTGCCATACGATGCGGATGAAGTTCGTGGGGTGCACCAGGTACAGCGCCTTCAGGTTCTTCTTGTACTTCCTGTCGAAGGCCTTGTACGCCCGCCACAGCCACGACAGCGGGGGCTTGTTCTTGCTCGTCAGCCCGCAGTGGAAGTACACCACGCTGTAGTCTTGTTCCACGTATTTGTCGAGTGTGAACATTAGGTACCTTAACAAGAAAAATTATGTTCAACAGCCGTTATATATTATTATGTCCAATTGCTATCACATTAAATTTGATAAAGATAAAATAATGGGAAATCTCACCGGAGTAATTTGTCAGGTTGCAGGTCCTTGCTGGGCGGCAGCCTGCAGGCCGACACCACTATGATGCGGCGGCCGACCTCGTCGTCTCCCACCACCTCCACCAGCCCCGTACCTGTCAGTTCCTCGAACGACTCGTCTTGTGAAGAAGTGATCTAAAGTGAAAGCTTAGCTTTATCATACCACAAGGGAAAGGAAAATCATAGCTTCTTTCGCTTTTGAAATAGTCGACAAACAGCATTCACCTGAAGGACGATTTACATCGGGCAAGTAGCTGGCGTCAGTAGCAGGAGTAGACTAAGCTCAAACAACCTATTGGGAATATTAAGGTCGGACGACCAACGTTCACGATGGCAGTATTAGGTCAGTACTGACTCGGCCCGAATTTGAAATCTGTAACTTTGTCAATGTGAATCAGCTTCGATTGCCTTGGCAGGCATATATGCAACACATTTAATTCGCTGTTGTGTATAACCTACTTTCATTTTAGCAGGAGCAGATATTTGTTATACAGAAAAAATATACCAATTTTCAATGGCCAATAAAATGTATTGAATTCCAGGTACGTTTTTCTCAACAAAAAACACCATCATTCTTAATTACTAAAAGTTTTGACTAACTGCCATTGCTGCACGATTTACGATGTGTGCCTATTAAATAAGGAAACTGACTCCTGAGAAGTGTGTATGCGTCGAACGCAGAGCTACCAACAGCTGATATATTAAAGACTTTTATAACCAAACCAGTATAGCCGTAAACCACATTCGCAATTGGGTTGTTAGTAGGACGAGATTTTGTAATATTTTACAAGAATCTGGGAAAAGCCCGAAACGACTTATTGGATGTGTATGGCAATGATTCTGCAGGTGTTTTTGAGTGAAAAGGAACAAATAAAAAATGTCGCAGAAAAAGAGTGTAAACGTGTTAAGTATGTATAACTATTATTTTAATGAAAGTTATACTTTCATTGACAAGTGATGGGAAGTTGGCATAAAAACCATCTATGAATAGAAAACTAATTTAATAAACAGGCGGTAGCCTATAATTTGCTAACAGCAAAAACCTGACATCAGCAAAGTTTCGTGAAAGCTAGAAGCCGCCTTCGACGTAGAGTGCAATGTGCGTCTAGTTGACGTTTTGGGCTCGCAGTACATTTAGAGGCACTTAGGTCAACATTTCACTTTCATTAAGCCGCGCTTCAACTGCAAAAGGGTAATAGGAGACAAACGGAACGGACTATAGCCAATAAACCTATTGCCACCATTAAGATAGAGTTTAAATTATACTGATAATGAGCCAGTCATTTTTGTAAAATATTACTCGCTCCACATTTTCCACAATACTCATGGTGCAAACATTTTAATGAAATTTAGATATACTTATTAATATAATATTAAGACGACATATAATAGTAAGAAGTTCCTTTCAAAGATAGACAGTATTTTTATTATACTTTTTGTCGTCTGTTTTACTGTGCTACATAGAAGTGTAAAAACATCTTCTTTTTGACATTTTTATATCTACCTATGACTAGATATATCTATCGTTGCCTAGCGGTTGCTCAACATGGCAAGTAGCCATTACGATTTCTTTAAAGTTATATGTACTTTCTTTTGTATTATGACGTAATTGATAATCGGTGTCCGGTATTGGGCAGGCGGGGTGATGAATACTTGTTCTGCTCTGCGTGAGACGAGAGGAGAGCAAAGCAGTGGGATATTTAGGTATATGCTAGTATTATTATATTTTTTCAATTTATTCTTATTTCAAAAGTTTACATAACTTCATTGTTTGCATTATAATTTTTGTTAAACGAAACATTCAAACTTTAGAGTGATAGAAATCTCTTCACTCATCATCATTTTCTATGAACATACACGCTACGTTACCCTTCAACTTGGGCCTGCCAGAGCGTGACCGCTTGACGTATTAACGAAATGCAACTAAATCCTATGTTTGGATTAAAATAACAAAATAAATTTTCAAGGTAAACGTACATTTTAATTAGTATATGCACTATTTATTCATGTGGTCATAACACGAATCGAGCATACCGCGAAACTTTGACAATGGTTTTCAACGCGAATGTACATTTTGCTATTATATGCAATCAGAATAGAAATCAAAGAGCCGATTATATCCTGTCCGTGGAAATTCGATTGACGAATGATCAAATAAGTTTTGAATAGATTGACCATTTAACGTTGGTAACAATCAAACTAGAGCAGTATTAATATTATCATAAACGTTTCGGTACGTCCGAAAGCCTCAAATGGAATTGGTAGGACCTTTGACCTAGATATTTCAATGCGTTTGATAATTGCCGTAATAGGTCTTTACATTTCTAAATACCCTGTAACTTGTAGGTTAGGTATTGAGGTATCCTAATGATGTCAATTTTAAGCTTGTTCGCAGTGTTTGAAAACAAAAAATGTACAAAGTATTGGTATTAGACAATTGTGTTTGCATGCCATAAAAACATTTCTTCATCTTAGAAATAAAAAAAATCAGATTTGAAAGGCCTAACCGGTTGTGCACACGATGCCACCGTTGCCACCGCCGCGACGTGTAAATAACGCAAGCGACGCAGAGCTTACACGGTTAGTTAGAAATAAGTGGGTACCTCTGCGTAGACTTCGGGTGCGGACGCCAATTCTTCCTCGAAGTTCTCTTCAATAGTGCCATCGCTTGCAGAACGTTCTAGAAGATCGTCGGGGATATCCAGCAGTTCTGGAGGCAGCGGCGCTGAGGACAAAACTTCAATCACTCACTCTCATCTTAACAATAGTAGGTGAAGCAAAAGTGTCGATGTCAGTCACCGCCGCACTAACACTAGCATAATGTAAATGTTTCTAGTCGAAATCGAAGTTTTAATTTCAGATTTAATAAAATTCGGTGAAACTTTTGTTTGTTTAATATCGTAATTTAAATAGTGATTATAACCATGAGCTGCAACATTTGATTAAAAAAAATGTACACAGAAAGTCCTATAACTTTAATTTCGCATATAAGCTTTGTTTTATATTTACTAAAGATTACTTATTTAACTAGGCAATATTAATGTGGATAAGCTTTATTCTCGCATTCGTTTGTCATTACAAAAAGAGATGTAAACAAAATATCTAGTAATCAACAGATTTGTACAAAATCATTTGAATATTTTTTTTGTCAAACGAATGTTTTGGATAATCCGACTATAGAAAATAGAAAAGTAAATAATATTGTTTATTTTCGGCTTGTTCATATTTTTATTAATTCAAATATGAATATATTTTAAGCATTTAATAAAATACGTTGAAATGGTTTTGTTCACGGAGTTCTCTTTTTTTAGGTATCGCTATTAAAATGAAATATCTAGTTTTCTAGGAACTGACATCAATGCATGAACGTATAGGTTTATAATTTTTATCGAAATATCAAACAGCCATTTCAATAGAAATCTAAACAAGAAGTGGGTCAATAAATTTATATTTTCGAAAGTCTGTTATGGCAAACCCTGATCTATGTAAAAGTTGTTTTTACACAGCCTCCCCAAGAAAGTAAAAGGAGACGCATCCAGAGGCGGAGGTACTGGTTGAGGGACGAGGTCTGAAGCCGCGCATTCACTGCATGCTGCGCAACTATTGCTTGTTGTTTTTCATTCTTCTCCCTAGCTCATTGCATTATTAATAAAAACCTACATTTTAGATTCTATTTATATTAAGCGATTCACTAAATTAGTTCCATACATCTTTTCCGCAAGAAGTTATTGTAAGTTTGACGTGCCTCGGCGGGTCTGAGAGCCTGTCTGTGACATCGTAACTCCTAAACGAATAGACCAATTTTGATGGTTCTTAGATACAGTTTATGAAAATCTATTGAGTGTTTTGAAGCATATGAACAATTTTCAATCGGCGGACGGCAACTCTTCGACATGGCGTGATCAACTCCATGCCACAAATTGAGTGCATCACGGACAGACAATAACTCGTTTTATGCCTCAACATAAGGCGCCACGACATCCGTGCACAGCCTTCGCAGCGGTGGGTTTCCGCCTTAAAGGTTATATGCACAACTTCCTATTGTTCGGCACCCCGCTAAGCAAGCGCAATAATATTTAGCTATCGTATTAATGCCAATTACGTTTCTACAAAGTAAAAGGTAACATTGATTTATTTTTGCCCGCATATGTCGAGATTGTATACGGCCTAGTAATAATCACACTTTGAGGAATTTTGGACCGTTCGAATAACAATAATAATAAATCTCCATGTGCTGAACATTTACAATACTGATGGTTACATAATATACTTCTTTACAAGATAGATTTAGGAGTGTACATTTTTACCTTTTTTGAAATGCATATGTTTTGTAACATAATTCTCGGGAATGGTAAGGGACATTTTCCACAACATGTTGCTTCGTTTGTAAGCTAGTGTGAAGTAGCTTTATGCAACCATCGTCTATAAACAAATATTTACAGATGGAGTTTCGCTGTATTCTGGTTGTTAGAGCTGTTCAATAATTGCCTCGCTAACACCCGCAAACCGCGCCTCTGGCGAAATCAAAGGTAATAGCAATTATTAAACCCGACAGTCCGAGTAATGATCCCAAAAGCTATCGGCCTATATCGTTACTTTGACATACGTATAAGTTACTGAAGCGGATACTGCCTAATCATCTCGTTAGTGCTGTTCGTAAAAGTTACTGGAGCGAATACCCTAAACTTGTCCCAAAGCAAGCTGGTTTTAGACCAGGCAAATATTGCTGCCACCAAACACTGCACCTCACTGACCTCACCCAATACTTTGAGGTTGGATACCAATCAATCAAGTAACGGAAATAGTGTCTGTTGATTTGTCATCTGCGTTTGACACAGTTAAGTTAAAAAGGTGAAACGTGTGTGTTTTTAGTGTTAAACGTAACAGAAAGAACACGAGACCTCCAATGTACCAGGATAGTTCACTTGAGAAGTAATCAATGTTTCTGGGGAGCTTTTTGCACAGTTTCTTCTCTTACAGCTACACACACTCTTACAGCTTTAGAAAGCAGTAGATCGTGGGCGATATAGAATGATGTCTTGTAATGTGATTAGCTTTTAAAAAGTGCTAGATACTATACCTTGTGCGCTGTAGCTTGGTGCGGGTGACATTTGTCATTATGACGTTGAAATCTATCAATATCACATGGCTAAGGATGTAAAGTCATGCAAGTCATTTTTATCGATTACGTTTTTCACAGCAAAAATCACATTCCCTTTTTTATTGTTATAAAAATTATTGTAATATTAAATTCTTCTTAGCGTGTCGATGACAATCTGTTTATATAGTGTCAGCCCAAAATTCTGCTACGAGAACTGCATTGTCAGTAGCTTGCATTAATTTAAATTAAATAGCAATATTCATTTTTGTATGTATATTGTAGTTAAAAAAATATATTTTTGAATATAAAATAAATAAAAACGCATTCAAAGCACTGTAACACGGTATTTTATATTTTTTTCATGATAGAATTTTTACGGCAAATAAGATGCTGACCTGCAACAGGCCAACAACAATGTTCAGCCTGAAGACTGGTCGAAGGACGTGATTAAAACAAAAAGGGACATTATGTCTGATTGGGATCGTGATATCCATATTGATAATTTAATGGAGTCATCGTTAAAATATCAGTCACAGATTCAGATGATGAATTGAGTGACCATTCAGATGTTTCTGACTCTGATATGAGTTTAGACAAATAAAATGTACGTTTTTATAAGCTTTAAAAATATCGACTATCCATCGTAGCAGTACATCCCATCACTAAAGACGTATTTGGCGTTACGTTTTACGCATAGCACTTTGCTTATTTTGTCTTCTAATATAATTGTATTTGTAAACTAGAATATTCTGGTTGGTTTAATTTAATAAATAACCATGATTTATGATTTAATATATTAAAAATATGGTGCACCTGAAATACTAAAGTCATAATTGTAAATCGCGGCAACTTTCAAGAGTGAAACGAAACATGACTGACAACTGTCACCCGCACCATGCTACAGCGTACAAACTGTAAGTGGCACTTGATAAAAGCTTTTTTTTTTTCAAATAAATGAATTGAGATTTTATTCTCGGGTGGCCATTGAATAGAAAAGATGGCTACAAATTATCATCTACTTGAGACTCAATAATACACAAAATAAAACAACTCAAGGACAGCGCTGCAAGGCCTCTGATCACCGTGAGCTCATATTGCATTGGTTGGAATAAAAATAATTATTTATAGTTTGAAGGTACTACTTTCACAATTTACATATTGCAAGTAACATTTACATATTGTCGAGAGGTATACCACCTCAGCCTGTCTATGATCATGGCAACTGCAGAAGTATCCGCAAACGTCAGAAACTGAAATCTAATTAAACTGCGATAAAATTCGTTTAATGGTCGCAGCACACATAAACGTAACGTAAACGGAACGTAACCGTATCGCCATTCACCTCGCCGTCAACTATTCGTCAACTATTCGACGGATAGTTGACGAATATTTGACGACTCGCGGCCGGCTATCCCACCGCTGGTTGGTGGCAAGGTGTTCAAGCGTTATTTCGAACGTCGGGTTCTATGCCCGGGCTTTTACTTTTTCATATTATTATGTCATAAAAGTAAAATAATAACGAAAAATATAACAACGAACAGTGACAACTACATTTTATTACCTCCTTAATTCTAAATATCTTATTTCTTAATATCTCTGTAAAATACTCAATTAATCCCTGACACAACTTTAGTAACAACTTAGCAACTTTAGTATGGCGGGAAAATATGAGCCGATTACTTTGATGGGCCTGTTGGTCTAGTGGTTAGTGACCCTGACTGCTATACCGTAGGTCGTGGGTTCGATTCCCACTCAGGACAAATGTTTGTGTGGTGAGCATGATCTTTTGTTCTGTGTCTGGTTGTAATTTATCTATAATATGTATGTATTTAGAAATATATAAGTATGTTTATCAGTTGTCTGGTTACCATAACACAAGCTCTGCTTAGCTTGGTATCGGATAACCGTTTGTGAGATGTCCCGGAATATTATTATTATTACTATCCATAAAATTTTAAATTTTGTAGGTTTGATTAGGTTAGCACTAGGATAGGCTCTGGAGTACCTAAGTGAGCTTATCCTAGTGCTAAGAATAAAACAACGATATAACAATAACGAATTTCTATTTAGGTATTATTTTAAAGTTTAAATGTAAAAACTTAAAGCAGTCTGAATTATACATGTTACATACGTTTTATCCAGTACGTTAACAAAATATTCTAAAATATTTTTGAATCCAATAACAGGGGGTCTCACCCTACGTTACTACGATACGGAATGACGTAATCGAGGCGACGACTATTCGTCAACTATTCGACGAATATTCGTCAACGAGGCGTCCGCGAGCTAGTCCCGAGGCGAGGCGGTTACGTTACGATTCCCATTAGTGTGCGTTGCAGTATGAAGTTTCATACAAATGATACTGAACGTCTCGAGTTGATACGGTTACGATCCCTTTCCGAGTTGATATGTGTGCTGCGACTTTAAGGGAGCGTCCACATCGTCGTTGGTCGTTCGTCAGATGTGGACGCACCCTATTGTTGTAACTGCTCGGCCAGGCTCCCAGTGGAACACAATGGCATAGATTAAAATACAACTTTATCTGCTTAATAATAAGTAGAGATGTTCATGTATTTGATACTCTGGGTTTTAATCAGCATCGTCATCTCTCTCTGCCATTTTCCCATTTATTTGGTGTCAGTGCAATGCATATTTATCCTCTTTTCAGCCCTACTACTCTCCATCTCCATTCACTTCACCAATCCGTGCTTATAGTGCAAAGTTAAAGTACTTAGATTTTCCCTCAGAAATGCAGCTTTGTAGTAATAATCATAGAAGTGACAATAAACATAGAAATATTATAATTACTTTTATTGTAAATTGGTAAATATATTAAGTGATGCGGCTAAGTCAACATGTAATTTTAAATTAGGTAGGCGTGGGAGGGTGGTAGCTGGCTGGAATAAGCATGTCAATGAAAGCCTTCATTCAAAGATAGACTTCAGAAATTTCTGGAAACACACTAATAACCTAAGTGCTAAGCCCAGCGTTCCTGTAAGCGTCGATGGAGTAATTAACCCTGTCGATACTGCCAACTTATTCAAGGATCACTTTCATGTAAAATCTCCCCTTGGTCCGCCGTCGAGAGAATTCGACGTTTAAGCCCAAACAACACTAACAACTACCTACTTTTCTTGCTAAAGATATTAAAGCCGCAATTAAAAACATGACTGGAGGTAAATCACCAGGCCATGATGGGCTCAGCGTCGAACATCTCAGACACGCCGCATTCATTTGCGTCGTGTGCTCGCTTTATTGTTTAATTTATGTTTCAAGTCACTGCTACCTTAATCCTGAATTAATGCAGACTGTGGTGGTACCACTTACTTAGTTTAAAGCATTCGGTCAAGTACTATACTGATACACGCGCCTGTACGCCTGTTTCCTGGACCTGTCAAAGGCTTTTGACCTGGTCTCCTATGACATACTATGGCAAAAGCTTGCAGACATAGGTATTCCGCCAGAATTAGCATCGCTACTTAAATACTGGTATCTGAAAATCGCGTCAGATGGGCCGGAGAACTTTCGGACGCAAGCAGGTCGGAGTGCGGGGTAAGACAAGGGGGTTGAGTTCGCCTCTCCTCTTCAACCTGTATGTGAATGAATTGGTTGAGAGGCTCAGTGGTACACGTGTCGGCTGTTGATGGTGTTTGCACGAACAATATCAGCTATGCGGACGACATGGTGTTGCTGGCCCCCTCTGTAGGGGCTCTCCGTAAATTATTATCGGCATGTCAGTCATATGTCGCATCACATGGTTTATTGTACAATGCAAGAAAGTCAGACTACATGTCTTTAGGTCCGGTCCCAGAGCTCCTCCTATTCTCTCCGTTCCTCTTAACGGTGTGCTTCTTAACAGGGTACATCAGTTTAAATATCGAGGACACTGGGTAACTGAATCCTCAAAGATGATGTAGATATGGAGAGCATTGTCTGTCAGTGGGAACATGTTGGCCCGCACATTTTCCCGATGTATGGATGCCATGAAGGTGACGCTTTTTAAAGCGTATTTCAGCGTGGTTCAACTATACCCAAAGGGCTTATAATTCTCTGCGGATCCAGTACAATAATACATACAGGGCACTGTTGCGGCTTCCACGATTCTGTAGTGCTTCAGGAATGTTCGCTGATGCACACACCGACGGTTTTGACGCTGTATGGCGTAAGAAGTCAGCTTCTCTGCACAGCAGAATACGTGGAAGCAGCCACAGCATCCTGAATATGATCATCAAAATGGGACTGTCCACTTATGAATGTTTTTGCCCAAATTACAAAGCCACTCTTAGTGATACAGTACTAGTATTTAAGTTTGAGTTATGTGTGATGTGTACCAGTATAAAAAAAGTATTTTAAATATGTTGAATCCTGGTTGTTTGAATAAATAATTTTTATTAATATATGTATAAGCACGGATCGTTCTTGAGATTTACGGTGGTAATTTGCTTTTACTGATGACAGTATTATTATGCTTTTCCATTATTTAAGGAATGTTTGTTTAAGGGTGCGTCCACGCATCCTCAAACAAACCAAAATACGTTGTACCAAAATAATGTTGAACAGACTAAAATTTCTTTTAAAATTAAAAAATCAAATTTTAGTTATCAGTATTGTTATGTCCTCTTGCAGATGAAATTGAAAACCAGGGTGTAGAAAGAGTCGGATATTTCGTATATTGGGATATCCTCAAACCACGAGAAGGGATGCCATCCAACGATATAGATTAACACCAACCGACCGGGACCGGTATAAGAAAAAGTTATCGTACGGTGCGTACTTCTGTGATGGATGACCACTGTAAGGGCGCGTTTTCATTTTGTCGTGACGACAGATAATGGTTTAGTTGAGTGTCGTGGATTATAATATATGTTTAAATGGAGGTGTTCACATACATAACTGCCTCGTTGGCCTAGTGGTGCTAAGCGCGACTGCTACGCTAGAGGTCTTGGGTTCGTTTCCCAAGTGGACCAAGGTGTTATTGGGTTTTTCTATGAAATTCTCAGTAGCAGGTCGGAGTTTATATTTGTGCCCGGTTAGTGACAATAGGCTCGCCCCATATTACATGGGATCTAAAACATATCGACGAACTGTGGGTGTACATTAGTACACCTCTGCCTAACCCTTCGGGGATACAGGCGTGATGCTATGTTATTTTATGTTATGGTAGTTCACATATAAAACGACACGATTTACTGCCTACTATTTTTTTGCAGTGACGAAAGCTTACTTGTAAAAAAAATAAAAAAAGCGTTACCACTATATCGTCACGCCAACTCCATCGTAGCCACGATAAAAATATCGTTTCGTCGTAGTTTTGTAGCTTGCTAATGATGTGTAAACGACAAAGCGACAGCCGCGAAACGATATAATGTCATCATGATCCCATGGAAACGGTAGATACAATAGTCGCTAAAAGATAAAAATGTATGATGACAAACAATCGTTATAATAGGAATAGATAGAGAGGACAGTCGTCCAACGATAAATTAAGCGTTACGACATAGTGGGAAAGCGCACTTAAGAGTAAAACTTTCTCAAAAAATGTTTCACTACCGCTCCTGGGGCCTATAGTCCCTTATTCGAGGTATGAAATGTAAACTTTAGCATTAGAAAAGTAAGAAAAAGTATTGAAGAGCATAATTTAATTGGATTCTGATCAGTTCCAGTTCCAGCGAGGACCACAGAGGACCGAAAGCTACACTTCGTTTTGCTCAACATCATCGATGGAGCATCATGGCAATGGAAGATCGTTCTCTTCTCTGAAGAATCCAGGGCAGCTTTAACAGGTCCCACTTCCCAGTGGACACGAGCGAGTGTACCGTTGCCCCGATGAGGGATTGTATAGTCGCCATCAGATATATCGTAGCAGACAAGGTGACCAAATACTTCTGAACAATTTAAAATGTCAATAAGTTCGATTCGCTACAAGTTACCATTAATATCTGAACATTTATAACCTCGTTAATATCTGAGCAAATGCTTGCCAATAATTTCTATACAAACTACAAACCAAAAAATCTGAACACTCACAACGTCAAGTCAGTCAGTCAAACGCTGAGCTCACCTAGTTCGTTATTACGTGATATAAAGGAGGAATCAAAAATAAATATAAGTATTTTGTGTAATCTCCTTCTGCATTCAATACGTCTTGTAACCGCCTCGTTGGCCTAGTGGTGCTAAGCGCGACTGCTACGCTAGAGGATTTCCAAGTCGACCAAGGTGTTATTGAGTTTTTCTATGAAATTCTCAGTAGTTAGTGGCAATAGGCTCGCCCTCTATTACATGGGACCTAAACATATCGGCGAACTGTGGGTGTACATTGGTACACTTCTGCCTAACCCTTCGGGGATACAGGCGTGATGATATGTTATGTGTTTGTAACCGTTTCCGCATGGAACCAACAACGTTTTCACAAACACGTTGTGAGTGTTCAGATTTTTTGGTTTGTAGTTTGTATAGAAATTATTGACAAGCATCTGCTCAGATATAAATGAGCTAATAAATGTTCAGATATTAATGGTAACTTGTAGCGAATCGAACTTATTGACATTTTAAATTGTTCAGAAGTATTTGGTCACCTTGTCTGGTACGGTATATCTGATGGCGACTGTACAGTGTTCTGTTGTCGAAGCAGAGACCTATCAAGGTGGCTCTTAAATTATATAGAGCGGGATTTCTTGTGCAGCTTGTACAGAGATGGTGTTTTTTAAAAAGGCAGTTAGAACACTCAGAGGCCCAGGTCTAACTATGTCATATTACCTTGCAGCTCAGACCTAAGTCCTAAACAACATGATTACGACAATCTAAAAGAGCGGATACGAGGTCGGGTTCCTACCACTAAGCTAAACATTGTTCAAGGTGGCCGGTTAATTGTCCCTCTGAATAACATATTCATTAATTACTAGCCGTGTCCCGCGATTCAAACGCGTGAATACAAGAAACCCGCTTCCGATGTCATTACAGATATTTTGTTATTCGGGGCGGAGACAAATCCAAACAATCAAAGATTATAAAATTCGGTCTACCCTGTCTTGAGTTATGAATGGTTTAACTAATCCCGTGTGGTTCCAAACCTATCTCGCATTATTTATTTAAATATTCGTCCTAATTACACGCAGTTATAAAATTTGTTTTGATAAGAATTCATAATAGTTGATAAATGATAATATGACCAATATAGTATGGGACAATAAAGTCAAGTCAAAAATCTTCATAAGGCAAAATGTGTTTTTTAATTGTGTATATCATGGATTTATCAGTTCGTTTTTACAAGCAGCACTAAGCTTGCGAGCTGTAAGGGTGTGTCCACATCCGACGAACAAGCATTACACGAGCAGCTTGCGAGCATGCCGCGAACTCAGTAGTGTTAATTACGCCGTCTGACAGACGTGCACGCGCCACTTGCGAACATGCCGCGAGCGGCTCGCGAGCAGCTCCTGTAATGCTCGTTCGTCATATGTGGACGCTGCCTTATGCTCGTTCAGTGCGCTTTCGTCAGATTTGGACGCCCACCTTTTTAGTTCAGAAACGCTCATATACAACGGTAAATGCAAAAAAAAAATGCGAAAAATGATTTAAAATGATAAATTGAAACCCTTCCACCAACGTCAATTTTTTTTTTCTTGTTTGGGAGTACTGTAGTAACCGATATTGCTACACCTTACATCTCAGCATCTTAGACAAATTGTAATGCTCATAACAATAAAACACAACATATATTGCATTTAAACCTTATTCAAATAGATACGATACAATCCACTATCACCGACTGTCTGTCAGTATGTTACGCTTTCACCGCTAAACCGTTAAACCGTTAAATCCTAAGAAAGAACATAAATGGCTTAAACCGTTTTCTAAAGTTTTCAAGTCTCCGAACAATGAGACCCGTAGACAGTTACCTAGTAGTTCAATAAACAGCAATTACAAGCCAATATCCAGTATCAAGAACTTATCAAGTAATTAACTTCAGAAATATTCAACGCGCATTCAGATTTAAAATACCTGCAAAAGAATAGCATAGCGTTTAAACAAACAGCGCCACTACTAACGCCATCTATCGTCAGCAAAAGGAAACAAGCTCACGTTACAAATTGCATTGCAGCCGGAGTTTTCCACGGCGACAATACGGTGTTCAACAAGATAATACGGGGCCAATCAGCGGTCACATGGCAAGTGTGAAGTGCAAACACGCACAAGCCCAAGGACATTCATACATAACCAACTGTTTGGTAACTGCCAACCAATCACGACAGTTAGAGCAATGAATGAGTTATCCTTCCGACTCCGAGTGAATGCAATTTTCTAATCAATTGCTATGACGTTCCTTTGTGATACAGACGATATGAATTCTGTTCGTGATCTGATACGACCTATTTACTTTAGATAGAAACACTAATCTTTCATATGACCCCCGGTTCTGAAATGGTGATCAACACATAAATTAGTTAGTCACATATAAAATCTTATCTTAAACGCTGTGATTGGTTGTTAGACTTTTAGACAACCATTCACAGTCGTGATCAGCTAACTGGATAACAGATTAAGTAGATCAGCCTTTCCAGTCAAACATAATTGTAATCAAACGCAATATATTATGCAAGCTACCCCCACTCTCCTTTACTGGATACAAACTAGAATACACTAGACTGAATACTGAGAACTTTATTTTACCCACTTGAGCAGTAAGCTTTGATCCCTACATAACAAAAGCTAGTATGACGTAATCCTCACACAATTTGGTTTTTTAATTAGGAATATATAGTAGCATAATTATAAGCCAGCATCCACCATTTAACCCACAAATAGAATCAGTCTTATATTTTTATAATTACAGAATTATAGCCAAAGTTAATCTGTCCATAGACTTTGTCAACAAGACAGAAATTTGACCTTTGACCCTTAGTAGAAACTATTTAAGGATCAGTTATTTGTTCCTAATGCTGGTAATGGTCTCATTGAAGACCCAGTCGGAGATGAATGTATGAACTGGATGCATACGAAAAGGAGTGGCAACAAGCAGCAAACAATAGAAACCTATGGGAATGAAGAAAGGGAGGCCTTTGCAATGCAGAGGGACAGTTCCAGCTCTAAATAAAATAATAGGTAATGACATAATTTCATTAAGCATGATGACATTGTAACGAATTTCATGTAAATGTTTGAGCAAGGAGGGTCTCTCATCATCATCCTCCCTGTTCCCATGGGAATGTGAGATGTGAATATGTTAACATAAAATCTCCATTTCGTTCTTGAGGTAGTATGTAGTCAAATGGTGATACCTATGCATATTGAGGAACCTAAAACCTACTGTCACAGTGAATTGTTAAGACGAAAACCATTATCGATATTGAGTGCAGACCTCAAAGCTTATACACTAAAGTAGCATTCTTTAATTTTTTAAAGTGCTCCTTTTGCGAAGTGCACCAATTGAGAAGTGCACCAGTTGCAAAGTGTGCCATATGAGTAGTGCACCAGTTGCTAAGTTCACCATTTGAGCATGGTGTACAAGTTGAGATGTGCACCAAATGCGTCAAACCCGACTCTATGTACACACCAATGGCTACAGTTACCTCTACCATTGTCGAGTGTTGCACTGCTAAAAACATGCTTCAGAAATGAATAAGACAAAACATTACCTTGTACGCTTTAAGTATACATGATTTTACCTCTGTTAGCAAAATAGTGAAGTTACCAGGGAAATAAACAATATTATGACAATGGGTTAATAAAATGATCAAAGAATTATATAATAATAGACTCAGACAATTTCCCATGATTCATTGGAGACAACATTAATCCTAAAATGACGTATTAATTAGTACTAGTATTTATTTTAATAAATTATAAGCACCTTGTATGTTTTTAACATGCTATTTATGCAAACAACTCTTGGACTAACTAAACTAGGAAAAGGTAATAACTTTTCAGATCTGGCGGATCTCTGCCAAGCACTTTGAACTACCATCTTTATATTTCTGAAGTAGTGAAATTAATAAGTTTAAAACCTTGTTTAAGATGATGTTAGAGATGTTTCATAAGATTTGTTGTACTCTCAAGTTCTCTAAAAAACCGTCCTGCTAAATAAGTGAAGTTCTCAGAAAACATTTGTGAAATCATCACTGACTAATGCTGGACCACTGGATGATGTCTATACTACATGTACATTCTTTACAATGTAAACAGGAGGTTTTGTATCTTCTTGATAAAATCTCTATTGCCGCATACTCATTTATGGATACAGTGAGTCATTACAAAAATTATAATTGACAAATATGCATGCTTACCCGTGTAAGCCCTATAAATACCTCTATTTTTAAATCAAATCAAATCAAAAATCAAATCATTTTTATTTGCCAGAAATGTGGTACATTTAGGTGTTACAATATTGCAAGATCCTCACATATCGCCAGTTTTGGCATACAAATATTACAATATACCTCATATGCAATTTATACACAGTTGTGACTTAAACATTATTATTATGAATTATTTGTACTTTAATGTTCGTTTATACGTATAGAATTTACACGGATATTTATGGAAAAATTCTTCGATTGAGTAGAAACTTTCATGTAATAACCACTTCCTCAATACAGTACAACACAGCCGTCTGTATTAGCTGTTTGTACCCTTTCAATGAAATACAAATACACATTGTTTGATTGAATACTCAGGACTTATCTAAATCAAGGTAAAGATGATATTTTATGCTTCAACAGCTCAAACATGAACCTCAATGAAATTATAGGGTTGGGTAAACTACAAAGGAAGCAAGCTATGTTTGGCAGGGAAATAACATATTTATGCAATCAGAGTTTTGGCAAAATCTTATATGCAATACATTTATCACAGCTGTGCCTAATTGTGTTACAAGCAGAGGAAGTTTGAAGAATCAATATCCTCTTATGGTTAGTATTGCATCATGAAGATATTATGAATGCACTATTGTATACAGGCAGGTCAGACAGTTATAGGGTAGTGGCATTCTGACTGCAATGGACAAACCAATCAAGCATTGTTATCAGTTAGTCATTGTATTTAAAGAGTATTCTATAGCATTCACTTAACAAGCTTGTGACTGTGGTAGTCCCTCTTCTAGGCTCCTAGCTCATACAACATGTTATTGTTTAGTTGAATGCAATTCTCACACGGATATTTTTACACATATTTTATCTCATTATTGACTTATTTATGAAATGTCTAGCAAATTAGTCCATAACTGTAGAGAAGGCACATTAAAAAGTATAACTTTTAACTTAGGATAAGCAGTCATATCTGCTGTTGTTGTCACTCACATTTAGCATGTTATTATATCAATAGGGTGCGCAAATACTATGCAACAGTGATAGTTCCCTGACCATATTTCCTCATCAATAAATTAACATAGCATATTCTTATTAGATTTGGACTACCTACATATCTGACCATAAATATGTGATGAAAAATATTAACATAATGTAGTGCCAAAAGTGTATTCTTTGTCTATGTGTCTGGTAAGTGAAAGCGGGGAAAAGGGAGGCCTTACTGCCCTGCAGTTTGTTTTTCTTGATGTTGATGGTGTAAGATGTTATGGATCCAAATACATGTTTATTATGTGAACCTTAGGTTTGTGAATTACCCACAAATGAAAAAGTATCTTGATTCATTTAATGTCACATAATTTATTAGAACCATCAATTCCAGTTCAATAATTGAATAGTTCACTGATACAATGCAATAATAGTGCATTCTATCAAATAATCAATTTAGACACTGAGAAGGTCAAGCAAAACAGTATGATATAGAAAAAAAAATCGTTCTAAAATAGAATTAAATGATTACCTACACGTAAATGTGCTAATAGCTTGTTGATTTGTACATACTGCAAATATCTTAAGCATTTGGTCAAGTGTTGTTGTGATAAAGACTTACCTAAGCCACTGGTCTGTATGAGTTCTGAATCATCGAACTCCAAGCTTGGCTCGTAGTCGTGGAACTCTGACAGGCTGGTGTATGTTTCGTCAGGGTCAGGGTTGCAGCCATGAAGCACTGAGACGCAAAACAACAATATCATTGACATGGATATTTACAAAACTACGTCACACAATTGAAATGTTATTAACTAATTCCGTACCTTGGAAAGCCCTCACGGGGCTCAACTTTGGCTGATGCTCAGACTCCATCGTATTTACACCCACTTATTATTTCGTTATCACAAAGTTTTTGTACCAGTATCACTGCGCGAAATGTCACTTCCTCTGAACGAAATTATATTTCAACACTGTTGGCACATCAACAATGTTTATCTTACGTCACACAATATACTTTGGGAAATCAAAATACGACGCTTTGAGTAAACAAATAATACACAACGTCAATTCTTCAACTGGTACTGGATAGAATGAAAAACGTTTTCATAAATCTGTGAAGAATGACAGAGAGAGACCTTAACCACAGTCTACACAAATACAAAAGCTAGTTACAACAGTAGGTTCACTTGCAGTTAAGCCACAGTCTACAAACTATTGATAGAACGAAACGTTATAAAACAAACTTTTCTAGTAGATTGAATCAACTTCCTTTTACTATCTTTTACACAGATTTAACCTCAGAGTAATTAAGGATTTAACATAAAAGCTTACGTATCCAACACTAAATAAAATTTCTATAATTTTTGCTTTGGTGTTCAACTCGAGGTTTAAGTAATATTATTAAGCAAGAACTTAAATTATATTATTAGAATATATTTAATTTAGCATTAATGGCTTGGTAAAGTGAACGTTGGATTTGACTTATGTTTAAGCTCTTTTTCTTCATCATAATGCTTATTAAGGCTTATTATACATATCTTTTATATAATTCTTCTGTGAGTGTGTATGTCACTGAACTTCTCTCAAACGACTGGACCGATTTTGATGAAATTTTTTGTGTGTGTTCAAGGGGATCTGGGAATGGTTTAGATTCACAATTTTGTTCGCTGGACAATGTTTTTTTAATTAATTTTTAATTTATTAGTAGTTGTTGATTTTGGAATATTTTACATTGGATCCGACGGACGGCGCACCATCGCAGTGTCAAAAATTAAATAATATTCGAATTTTAATTTTAGTCTGTCCGGAAGTTAGCGCAGCGATCAAATAAAAAAAAAGTTTTGTTATCATTGTGTTATTGTAGACCATGTAGACAGGACAACGTCTGTCGGGTCCGCTAGTATATATATATATATATATATATATGTGTGTGTGTACTCATCTAGTATAACAGTATAAATCGTAAATCCTGACACACTGTGAAATGCATTTTCCGTCATTATGGTTTTATTCTTTTCTATTCAGGAGATAACTTTGAAAAAGACCCGACTCTATATTTTATAAAAGCATTTATTGCCGTGAATAGGTAATAAGTGATTATTAAAACAATTGTCTTATTAGCAACGGGCGCAGCCGCAGCGGTATTCAACATTAGCAATATGCGTTATAAAAAGCAATGTAAGAACCCACATATCGTCTAATATCGATGAATAACTAGATGTTCCACAACGTACCTAGTTGGTCACCGACGTGAGCCGATAGTTAAGTGCCATACAGTTATTGTAACCTAGTCAACATCACTTGGGTTGTCAACGAGAGATACCCAATACATATACAAGCAAGACACTTTGAGCTCCTGGCTCAAAGTGTACTCTAAAGATAATATGAAGTAAAGGTAACAAAAAACGGTTATTATTATTTATGTACTTATATCCACGGTCTTTGCCTTATTTAGAGGATTTGTAAGAAAGTACAAAATTAGTACCGTTTTAGTAAAATCATTTCAAATCCTTATATTATCGGAACCATCTAATATACGAGTTTTTTCGAATAAACGTTAGCAATCGCACGGATAACTAACGAATAACTTGCTGCGCTCGCACTCAGCACACTGGACTTTTAGCAATATTCGCACTCTATACTTTTACTGATACATTGGGTTTATTTATTTACAACAATACAATTTAACAAATAACTAAAATTTATTTACAAACTACTTAAATAAATCACTGAAGCTTTAGTCTTTACTTCTTTAAACTCTATGATGCCTTATGCTGTATTTTATCTATGTGGTCATCTGTGGTTTTGATTCTTGTCATTTGTTACAAAGTTAGCTTTATTTACCTGTCGAAAAGCTATAATACAAACTTACGAAAACCAATTTATAAATTCAAGGATTGCTAATTGTGTGTGCAACTTTAGTAGAACTCCATTATGCTCGGATATTCTAACGCGGGTATTCCAGACAAAACATGGCAGCCACAAGTGGCTGTTATAGAGACAACGTAAGCTAATTACAAACAATCAACATAACCAAAAAACAAAATTCGTTAATGCGTTCTGTTAAAATATATATATATTTTTTTTAGGATGGGCACCATGACTGTAGAGATGTATTGGAAACATGCACCTATAACGTGCAGGAATTTCATGGAGTTAGTCCGAAGAGGTTACTACAACAACACGAAGTTTCATAGAGTTATTAGGGATTTTATGATCCAAGGTGGTGATCCGACCGGCACAGGCAAGGGTGGACAATCTATCTACGGTCCTGAATTTGATGATGAAATATCGTCCGATTTGAAACACACGGGAGCTGGGATTTTATCTATGGCTAATGCTGGTCCCAACTCCAACGGATCTCAATTCTTCATCACGCTAGCGCCCACGCAGTGGCTGGATGGAAAGCATACCATCTTCGGTAGAGTTCAATCTGGAATGACAGTAGTTAAAAGAATAGGTTTAGTTGAATGTGACAAACATGATTGCCCTGTTGATGATATTAAAATAGAAAAGGCTTATATACAAAAATAGTAGAATAACTTATGTAGCTAGAACAGTTTTAGTCAGTAGAGAAAAAAAAAATATGATAGTTATGTTGTATACCTTTTTGTTTTAGTTTCTCTGTTACTTTAAATCACTCCTCTTTAATTTGCAGAATCACTACTACTACTGAAAGACTAGTTTATTATCGTAATTTTTTATTGTTTAATTTCAATTTTTCTGTAATCTAGAGTGAATGATACATAGTGAATTGAGTGTTGTATATGTTATTCTACTTGTAAGTGAAGATGTCAGTTACAAGCAGAATAACATATGTTTGGTATTGATGATGAGTACTGGAGGAGTTGTGACAGATGGTATTGCAGTGTAAAGCCAAAGGCATACAAACTGAAGCAGGTATTGTCTGCTCCAGCTGTGACGGCATGGTAAATTATACATAGATTCCTATGACTGGCGCACACAGACTGCTTGAAGTTCCACTGCATCTGTTTGATGAGCTTGGTTGACGGCATTGTGTGCTTATCACTTACCTCTAGCAGTTTGTGTAATGGTCATAGAAGTATATATTTCACCATGTAGTTTAAAGCATGCTACAGTGCTTTACACTTCAATATCTCCAACTGGCCTTACATAGACATACTAGTTGAGAAAAATTGTTATATCTCATTGTGGGTATCATGTGTAAGTTAATGGGATGTTATAAGAAGTATACATCATGTAAAAATGTTCACAGTGACACATGTGATATCTCTTTAATCATATATGGACACAATAAACATATAATGTGGAATAAGAAAAAAATTGCTTTAAAAAATGTGATTAATGGTGTATTAAATTAATGGTGTAAAAGGTGTGTGTTGAAAACTTAAATAACATAATATTCTGGGACAACTCACACACGGTTATCTGATCTTAAGCTAAGCAGAGCTTGTGTAATGGTAACTAGACAATTGATAAACATACTTACATATTTCTAAATACATACATACATATTATAGATAAAACTACACCCAGTCATGGACAATAACCACTGCCTATATACCTGCATATTAACATAATTTTTTACTGGAATTGCCTGTTACACTTCCAGGGAACCTATTACACTATTTTAAAGTCAGTGGGTGGCAGGTTAATGAACGTTCCAGACTTCCAGTGTACTTGGTATTGTGCCTAAATTTCGTATCCAGATAACCTACAATGAACAGTCAGTGGCAATCCTACAATGACAACAGTGGCAAGTAGGTGTACATTAAAATTTGTCATAAACTAAAATCATCTGAATACGAAAATTAGGTAAGCACTGGAATATTTTTTCACCTGCCACCCACTGACTTTAAAATAGTGGAATCGGGCCCCTGCTATTTCTTGTTTCAATTGATATTTTTTATGTTTTTTGTGTATCTTCTCTGTAATAACTTTTCAATAAAATGATTATCAAAAATACAGTCAATTATCAGTCTTTTACCATATTATGATGCCTTTGCCTAGAATGTATGTACAAATTCATTTTAGCTGTTTTTAATTAACTGATCCTCTTATCCAATGTAAATCTATTAAAAGAACAGCCTATTATAAAAATATTGTCACATACAGTATGTATTGCACGTTCACACTACACTCACATGTTCAGGTAACTTAAGGGTACACCTTCGGAAGATGTTATCGCATTTAGATTCCGATTAGTGCGATTATCGGTCACGACCGCAATGCTTACAAACTGATGCAAAACGATTAAGGTTTCCCACAAATAGGAATATGTGAATAAGAAGTGCTTACCTAAGCCATCTCGTCTCATCACACTTAAAAACATTTTGCTACACAGTCTTTTAAGTGTGAAGGTGCCATTTAAAAGCCGAAAAAGAGTAATCATACCGCCTTCCGCACACAGACTTAAACTATACTAGACTACGGGCCCATGAACAAAATGAATGGGTCATATGAACCACCAGGTGACGTATATAGGACGATAGAAGAGCATAAAATAATAAGATTCAGCACTATGCCGTCACTTGTGATCAGTCCAACTGGGTGCTGGTGAGCATTCAAAAGTGCAGCTAGAGTGAGTACATTTTGGTCATTTATTTCTGTACGGCATTGTTACCATCGAATAGATCCATGAAAAATAATAAGAAAGCGCGCAGTGCCGTACAAAAATGGTGGTCCAAAAAGTTGGTATTTTAGTTTTACTTTCTGTCAATTTCCAGGGTAAATTTGGTCATTTGATTCTGTACGGCGTCAGTTTCATATTGTTTCAATACAGCTTCTAATCCATTATCTAAAAAATATTATCTATGCATGAAATACTTTCAAAATAAATAATTTTATGTTGTTCAAATCACCCCTCGGACCACGGAATGAAGGCGGGTTGCAACCCTCGATTTTTTCCCCTTGTTCAAAGATTTTTGTTCGTTTGTACGGCGTTGCGGAATAATGGATTAGAAGCTGTATTGAAACCTATCCTATCTATGTTTTTTAACCGACTTGAAAAAAGGGAGGTTCTCAGTTTGACCTACATGTATGTATGTATGTTTGTCCGCGATTATCCCTCGTTTGTCTGAACAGATTTTGATGCGGTTTTTAGAAAATAGTTTGTTAGATCAAGTCTAGTCGGTAGTTAGTCGGTTAAATAAATGGTCCTAGAACCTTCTCGGTTTTAGGATTTATTATTTAACCGACTTTTTGACGAGATTACCTCGTGTTTGACTGAACCGATTTTGATACGGTTTTCAGCAAAGTGTTTGTTAGACCAAGGAGAAGGTTTTGGCATTCTACAATTAAACGACTTGAAAAAAAGGGAGGTTCTCAGAATGACCTGTATGTCTGAATATTTTGACGCGATTATCTCGGGTTTGACAGATTTTGATACGGTTTTCAGCAAAGTGTTTGTTAGCCCAAGGAGAAGGTTTTGGCATTCTATAATTAACCGACTTGAAAACAGGGAGGTTCTCAGAATGACCTATATGTATGAATATTTTGGCGCGATTATCTCGCGTTTGACTGAACCGATTTTGATACGGTTTTCAGTAAAGTGTTTGTTAGACCAAGGAGGTTTTGGCATTCTATAATTAACAGACTTGAAAAAAGGAGGTTCTCAGGTTAACCTGCATGTTTAAAAGCGGTTATCTCGCGTTTTACTAACACTAAAAAGTATGTAACAAAAAAAATGATAACTATTTTATATCATAACAAAACCCCTTCAAAAATCCTATTCACTGAAAAGAATGAAATAATTTTAAATGTACTGCTTGTAAAATAACCAAAATATTAGGATAATTAGTATAATTATACTTCAAGCACAATTATTGTTATATTTGGAGTCGGTGTCGGTCCTTATAATATAAAAAAATAGCTATTAGCGGCTAACACCGACTTCAAATATAACAATAATTGTGCTTGAAGTATACTTAGCTATACTAATTATCCTAATATTTTGGTTATTTAATAAGCAGTACATTTAAAAGTATTTTATACTTTTCAGTGAATCGGCTTTTTGAAGGCGGTTCTCTTTTTTTTTAAGAAATTCAATAGTAATCATTTTTACTTTATTTTTTTATTTGTAACAGATGATACTATACATATATAGTTCAGTCAATAAATCACCCATAAGGAGTTTTAGAGTGCGTGAGCAAGGCCCTAAGCAATTACTTCAGAAAATTGTTCAAGGTGCTTAGAGAGTATCGACGTACTATATGCATAGACTGCTACTGTCGCCAGGTTCCCCTTATGCCAAGCGAGAGCAGTTTTTAGTCTGATCCTAGAACATTTCGTTTTCCATTTAAGTAAATTTTCGCGCAACGAGAAACTTACACGTTATTTGGTTATTTCATATCTTAATAACCGTTTGAGCGAGCTTAATGAAACTTGGGCTTCTAGATGTCCTTATGGATATAATTAAACACACTTAGTTTTATGTGTTTAAGTTAAAGAGGTTTTTGAGTTATAGAAGGGTCAAAAGTGGCACCAAGCGGTTCTTGTAATGATACACTTGGCGCTGGCTAGCTAGTTCTACTACTAGAACCGAGTGTAAATAGCAGACTTGGGCCCCTGCAAAGGTGTAGAAACGTCGGGAGCTAAATTTCAAATACAAACCGCGATAAAATCCTTAAAAGTAGTTTTATTTCAAGGTGAAATCCATTTATGAGCCAGTCTTGCATCCTCTGGGGTTTGAGGATGCAAGTGTCCGGGCTTGAAAAAGGCTCTGACTACTCAGGCCAAACACCTGGGGCCATCCTTCGCCTTAGTGGCCGTGTTACAGGTCCAACCAAGGTCTTAGCAGCATAACACCCACGGCTACTGGCCGCTTAGTGGCATGCTCGTCATGACCACCGTCCAATGTAGGAGAAAGGATATCGAGGGCAGTGCATGACACTGCAACACTGTCGCCCAGCAAGGAGGAAGACGCGTACAATGAAGGCTGAGGGACCCCCGTCCCCGCTCTCTGCGTCCCCCTTGGGCAATTTGGCTACGGAAATTCTAGTCCGCAGCCTACCCGCCGTCGGCGGAGCAATGGAGCGGAAGGGTCAGCCACTCACGCTTCTAGGTCTCTTTCTGCCAACAACCATACGAAATGACAATCTCGCAGAAATGAGACACTGCCCGCCCGACGTGATCTTCCGCAAGCATTGCATTAATCGCACCCACAAATGAAACGTCTGAGCCATACTTACCCATATCTATACTGATATTCTAAGCTGACGAGTTTGTTTGTTTGAACGCGCTGATATCTGAAACTGCTAAATGCAATTATAAATCATTGGGTTGAATAGTCTATTTGTCGACCAAAGCATCAGTGAAAAAATATGCAAAAAAGAATCATATATAAAGGCTTCCGTTGCCTAAAAGGTTCAAGATACCTACTCAACAAAATATGTATGGAGGAATTAAATAATGTACCTACGCGACGGTATATTTTACGTATTTATATTTAACAAAGGAGAATGACCATTTCCAGTATCGCTTCAATCTAAATTGTGCCATAAGTTGTTAATAACGATAATTCCTTTTTTATTTTTAAAGCCTATTTCTGATCACTACATATTATGAAACAAAATCACTTTCCGCTGTCTGTCCCTATGTATGCTTAAATCTTTAAAACCACGCAACGGATTTTGATGCGGTTTTTTTTAATAGATAGAGTGTTTCAAGAGAAAGGTTTATATGTATAATACATGCATAATATAGTAGAGAAACACGGATAATCTTATAGATTTTTGACGTAAGGTCGTAAATAAACACTTTTTTGCGCTTTCTTTGCAAACGCTGGCTGAACCATACGAGATAGATCAAAATAATGTACTACAGTATTGTGCACCTAAAAAAGATCTACAAAAAAGTCCGCGATGGTATATGTCTATCTCTTGAGGGTAACCCACAATAACTTATTTATTTTTAAAGCCTATTTCTGATCACTACATATTATGAAACAAAATCACTTTCCGCTGTCTGTCCCTATGTATGCTTAAATCTTTAAAACCACGCAACGGATTTTGATGCGGTTTTTTTTAATAGATAGAGTGTTTCAAGAGAAAGGTTTATATGTATAATACATGCATAATATAGTAGAGAAACACGGATAATCTTATAGATTTTTGACGTAAGGTCGTAAATAAACACTTTTTTGCGCTTTCTTTGCAAACGCTGGCTGAACCATACGAGATAGATCAAAATAATGTACTACAGTATTGTGCACCTAAAAAAGATCTACAAAAAAGTCCGCGATGGTATATGTCTATCTCTTGAGGGTAACCCACAATAACTTATTTACGAAAAAACGATTTTAAGCAATACGGCATTAATCCTTATCCAGTTAAGTACCTTTAATAAATTGTGCATGTAATATAGATCAATATTGCCTTTTACAGCATGTAATTTAAATGAATATTTTCGAAGATATTACAGATTTAAAATGCAGGGACATAGCGGTTGCGGCGGTACCGGCCTATTCCAAGAAATGCCTCTAAGGCTGTGCTTTGCCCTACAGAGCTTTATGATTGCGTAGTTATATTTGGTATCAGCGTTGCACCCGAGCAAAGCCGGGGCGGGCCGCTAGTAGTAGTAATCATAACTTCCCCGGACAAAAAAGTGATAAAAATAAATGTTTAATAACGTAAATGACATAACGAAATGACATGTACCTACTATTAGACAAGAGATGGCACCATACGTAAAATTAAAAGTCGCTATGGTTTCGTTCAATCCGATTCTTCTATCGAGACGAAGCTCATCGAAATCCCCTTATCGTGGCGGCCGCATGATATCGCCCCCCTCTTGTATCTTGCGCACCCAGCGCCCCAGACATGCTCTCGCGTATCCTAATGATAGTATTAAGCTTAAAGCGTTAGCTCCCAAACAGACTAGCAACACTCCACACAAACGGTCCCGACACTATCGTGTCCGTCCTCGCCGGCGAGGCTCGTCGCTTGTTGTTGTAAATTTTATAATAGTAACGTTAACGTTGCCCCCCCGTCCCTAGATAATACCGACCCGAGCCGGTCAAACTAGAAACAAAACAGTCCCCAAATAATCAATCATTGATCCAGCCCTCTCTTGCTGTTTTATTTGTTATGATCGTGAGCAACGAACTAAGTCGAGGTTCGAACCCCGCAGGGGGTGCCCTTAGCTCTCGTTGCCACAACTCTCGTATTAATTTGTAGCTTCTGGCTGGAGGCCTATTAGTAATGTCTCGCCAACTTAGTCCGGTAAAGCAGTAAAAGCCTCCAAGAGAATAATTGCGGCAGTTCTCTTCTAAAAAGGTACTAAAAAGAGTCACAGTCCTAGCAGCATAAAATAGGTGGAAACGACTCCCCCTATTGCTAGCACAACATACAGATTACCTTTAGATTGATTTTTCTCATTCTAACAAGATGAAATCTGTGGAAATAGTTGTAAAAAGCTTTTTACAACTTTTTCAATTCAAAACTATGGCGAAACCCGGAGAATTATTTAAAAAATATTTACTGTATTTAAAACTACATTAGTCATAATTTATATTAAGATATATAACATTGTGGCACAATACATTTGATAGCGATACTAAGTGCCATAGTCACTTTGTCTTCTCCTTTGGTCGAAACTAAGCTGGCTAGCTGGCAACAGATAGCAATATCATTTACGCAGAAAAACTTAAACATATACACCCTTATTAATAAAAATGTCGATATGGATTAGCCACGGATTAATAGATTCTAAATTCAAATTCTCTATAGAAAAATTGAAATTAGAATCTGCTAATCCGTTGCTAATCTACATCAAGATTTTTATTAATAAGGTCCATAGGTGTTATTTTAAAAACTTCTTAATCGCGATTAAGTATATTGACAAATTGACGCATTGTTCGGGAGCAACAGCTATTTATAGATAAACTAGCTGTGTCCCGCGGTTTCACCCGCGTGAATGACAATTCATACACATACATACATACATACATATAGGTTATCACGCCTCTTTGCCTTGTAGGGGTAGGCAGAGACCACTTCTTTCCACTTGCTACGATCCTTACACACTTGTTTCGCTTTGTCCACTTTCATTATTCCCTTCATACATGCTGTTCGGTTTATATGGTATGCTCTTGATGTGGCCTTTTTTCATTCACACTCGCCTTATACACTTTTTCGTCAATCGTTCTTTTATTCATTCTCTCGACAAAGCCAAACCATCTCAGCATCTTTCTTTATTTTTGTCTCAACATTCATCATCTGATATACTTCATCCACCTTACCATCCATTCCTCCTCTTACATTCAACGCAGCGAGGCGGCTCTCCGTGGCCCAATTTTCGCCCCCACGAGGAACGAGACGTGATGGGTGGCGAACCACATCGACGCCATTTTGGTTAATTAAATTATTTTTTTAATTATCCATTGCGTTCCTGCGGGATAAGGATTTGGGAAAGGATATGCTGGAAAGGATAACAAGGTAGGACGGGTTATAGGATGCTACCATCACGGAGGTACAATGAATGTGACAAAACAGCTAGGGCAGTCCGGGGTCGCGTACCCGTAGTGGATCTAGCCAGCTGTCGGACAGATAATTGGTAGATCCACCCCCTGAAAAATCACAAAAATCACACTATCTTTATAAGTTATATCCTATCTGTTATTCCTATGTATAAGCTACATTATTGTAAAGTTTCATTAAAATACATTCAGTAGTTTTTGCGTGAAAGAGTAACAAACATCCACACATCCATTCTCACAAGCTTTCACATTTATTATATTAGTATATAGTATATAGATAAATTACACCCAGATACAGATCAAATTATTTTAGTCCTGGTCGGGATTCGATCCTACGGTACTAGACCAACAAGCCAGTCAAAAAATTAATCTACTTGTAGGGCAATTAGCTAAAATTGTTGGTTTGGTTTGTTACAGCCGTTATTATAGATAGGTAAAGAGGAAAGGTAAAATTCTAACTTTCATTTTAGAACAAGTTAAGTATTTATTCTTAAAGTAAAATCCTTATTACGGCGACCAATACCTAAAATTGCAACACGACTACTTAATGTTACGCGACATCTGAAATCAACTATCGTAATTTAGTACAACCTTTGTATCTGATTTTCCATCTGACGGACTAATAAGTAGAGTTAGTCATCTATCCCATTCAATGCGCCATTAGCTATGTTACTGTGACGACTATTGAATTAATAAAATCGGCGACGAACCGTATGTGAGGCCGGAGCGTCCGGGGCCCGGGCCCAGCCGGATATACATTTGGATAAAGCCTTACTTAGTTACGGCTGACGTTGACGTTTATTTGTAAAGAAAACAGTGTGTATTCTGGGATAAGAGAGCTTATACGTAGGAATAAACAGCAAAGGGGCATTATTATGAAAAGTAGGCTTTGACAGCTACCTACTCATAGTAGCTAGTGCTTTTAATCCATTCAATGCGGCGCACGCCGATCGGCGTATAATTTTTTCATACTCAGATTCTGAAAACGCCAATCGGCGTAATATATAATTGTTTTATATTTCATCAAAATTTGAAGATTTAATAATAAAACATAGACCAATGTGCTTGTAATTTATAAGTGAATTCCTGGTACAAGTAGTTTTTAGATATTTCAGTAGCGTACCTAAGTGTTCTAGAAAAGTTGAGTTTTCATACTCAGGTGCTGATAACGCCAATCGGCCAATATTCCAGGGATTAACAACGTACTTACTTTTATTGGATTAAAATATATATTTAAATCTATGATTTTATAAACCAAAATTACTTCGTTTAAAATCTAGAAAACAAACTAATTTATTCTGATATTACGGCAAAGAAATATTGGTAGATGGATAATTGGACTTCAGATTCACCTAAAGTATGTTGCCCTAACCTTAGAGTAATATAACTCTAAGGCCTTAACTACACTAATTGTCTTAGTCTGTAGTCTGTCTCTGTACTTATTAAAATAAAATGGCGCTTACACAAAAATACCTTTGTGATTTTTGAAGTGCGATAATTTTCTTGTTACATTTCAAGCATGAAAAAAAACTATACTTTTCCGGGCATTATCGCGGTATTTTAATATTATTTATATTCCCAAGTACCTAAATGTGAATAATAGTAAAATTCAAAGTATCAAAGGCATTTACGGCATTTATGCTAAGAATTTTTTACTTTGAATTCCTAATTACTTTTGTCTTCAATTGTATTTTTGTAAAATGGTTTGCTAACCCTGATATTATTCGAATTGATGATTGAATTCGAAATGAATGATATGAAATTCATAACGAAGTACCTACTGAAAACGACGTTTGGCGTGTTTTCTTTTGCCCGTCAGGTGCGGCTCACGCCTATCGGCGTTTACGTTAAAACCTATGCCGCATCTGGGTAGCGAGAGCAAATTTTTTTCCGCATTGAATGGGTTAAATCATCAAATTTGGATAAAATATAAAACAATGAAAACAATTCTATATTACGCCTATCGGCGTTTTCAGAATCTGAGTATGAAAAAATTATACGCCGATCGGCGTGCGCAGCATTGAATGGGTTAATTATTAACATAACATATCATCACGCCTGTATCCCCGAAGGGGTAGGCAGAGACGTACCAATGTACAACCCACAGTTCGCCGATATGTTTAGGTCCCATGTAATAATGGGCGAGCCTATTGCCACTAACCGGGCACAAATCCAAACTCCGACCTGCTACTGAGAATTTCATAGAAAAACCTAATAACACCTTGGTTGACTCGGGAATGGAACCCAAGACCTCTAGCGTAGCAGGCGCGCTAAGCACCACTATGCCAACGAGGTAGTCTCTCTTAATTATTGGATATTATATTATATTTATTATATTTCATTTTCCAGATGCATTCACCTTAAAAGAAAAATCACAAATTTTCTGGTATGAGAAAAAGTAAACACTGCATATATTAACATACTCATATTATAACCACATATTTTATCCTATTTCAAGACCGATAATATATACATTGTATCTAACGTTTGTTCGTTGCTTCGCAACATGAGGATGGATGAGGACATGTCACAAGTGAGCATCTAAAACCAGAAAATATTGGTAAATAATAATTGTCTTATTTCAGCTGCCCACAAAGTAGTTTTGTATTTATATTCTTCAATATTCTTTAATTTATTAATAATAGTCTTCTTTCAGATGACTACTAATTAGTTTTTTAATTGTATCTTCATCTAATCTTTGGAACTGCAGTCAAAATAATAAAGTGGGCACCGCAAAACATCTGAAAACAGAATTTACTCATTAGTTTTTGAATATCATGTCTAATTCTTAACTTATCTTTGAAACTGTATTTTTATTTTTTTTACAGAAGCTCATAGTTAACCATTATCTCCCTTTATAATTTATAAATATAATATTCAGGATTGTGACTATCAAATTTGTACATTGGTTAACCTTATTTGTTTCAGCCCACTGCCTATTTGCAAGTGCCTGTTTTAAGGATCGTCCCCTACATAGGATCATGTTGACACTGGGGTTATGTGGATCCTGAGTATCCAAAATTAAATACTTTTTAATAAAAAGCAAGATGTAGGTAATAAAAAAAATATATATTAAATACCTGGTTCTGTCGCTCCCTTTCAGCATTGGTCTCCTCAGCTGTGATAGGTATTACACGGACTCGGTCTCTTTTGGCAATGTTATGCTGAACACTGCATGCATCGTTAATTACCCTGCTGTAATAGGGCTACAGTGCACAGTGCGTGCCAAAAGCAAACATCTGAAAACACATCTTTTTTTTTTATTTACACTCAAGGTTACATTAGAAAGATAGCTTAAATCAATATGTGTCCATTGTATTACCTTAAACTTGTATTTAGTAGTTTAATGCAGCGTTCCACTAGGTTTAGGTCCTAAAATGGACTTACTAACGCCACCTACTCAGACGATTGGAGCCATTGTAAATAGCAGACTCGGCCCCCTGGGCCCGGGCTGGGCACTTATACAACAAAATAAATAAACAGCTACAAATATATCCACTTACCAAAACAAAATGTAAACAGAAAGTTAGCTCTTAGCTACATGAGTTAGATTACGATGACACGGAATGCTTACTCAAACCAGTATCTTATTATTAATATTTATTACATATAGGTATTTAAAAACATCTCAAATCTCAATGTTTATTGAAAAGAACAATAAAAGAAAACTTGTCTTCACACATTAACAAACATACCAACACACACACAAATAAACACATTTACACGCACCCTCACACACATACCACTACACTCAAACCTATTACTCGTATCCAATTAGCCACCTTATTACTTTCTTACTTTTTTGATAATGTTCTCCACATTTAAAATTAGTTTAAATTTTTGTATCTTCCTATAGATTTACCTTTTTGATCTCATAGTTTTAGCTTTAGTTTAAAATACCTATTAATATTTAGACTAGAATTCTCTCTCCATTAATACTTTTGTGTCTCTTCGGAGGGTAGCCTGGTGATCTGTAACTCAGGTTTTACCTATCACAGACACCAACCAGTGTCTATTCAAGAACCTAATTACTAACTGTGTAATATTATGTGATGATGAGAAAATAAACATTTTTAATGTTATTATTATTATATTATAGTTTGCGATGGACGGGCGACGGCTAACCTAGCAATTAATGTGTAGTATTTTAGTTATGAATAGGTAATATTAAAATTGGCATAATAACATTTTTTTAATAACATTTAGGTTTTACCAACCCTGACGTAGGGTACGTCGATTAAGCGGCGAACGTGAGTCAAGATAACTCGTGGTCTTTTATGTTCGGCGATATGTACATCGCTCCTCAAGTACGGTATGATGGTAGTAGCAACCAAATTAATAGCTTTTGTACAGAAAAACAAAAACATAAGAGCAAATCGCCGACTGTTTACCTTATCATTTATGATGACGATATTGATCAAAAGAAATAAACATGTTGATATTACACTAAGTTTGAACTAATTATTACCTAAAAATGTACTGAGGAATATTACTTGATAAAAGTTATATTTAAAAAACAAAGATTTTGTTCATAAGTAATTTATTGGACGGAATACACAGATATGTAATATCTACTAAATGCAACAGCAAGTGCCTGTAGCCATCATCATCATAATTGCTCATATGATTACTTGTGTTTTGTATAAGAAAAACCTTAATGGTTTTAACATAATTCTTATTATATATGTGTACATAGCACACTAACAGTCTGCTATAGATAATTGTATAATTATCTGTGTTTTAAAAAACGCTATATTCTATATGGAAATACATTGATAAAAACCATTAGTAATATCATTATTTTGGACGGATAATATTATAGCTGCCTAAGTGCAAATAAACATTATTTGCATTTATTCAAATATTATAACAAAATTAAGATAGATCAATCTACAAATCAATAGACAAAGTAAAAAGCTGCTCCTTACAAATAGTATCTGAACACTGTAATTTATAACTAACTTACTAACTTATAACTATGGTGTGTAAAAAACATTCACTTAACCTATATCATATTATTTTGTTACACAAATGCATTATCAAATGCCTATGCATAAGATACTTTTTGCTCATATGCATCATCTTCATTCCAGTAATCCTGCTCTGGTATAGTATTATGACGGAGCTTGCACCACTGTGCCCCAAATCTTAACATCAGTATGATAACCATTAATACAAACATAGAGAGAACAGCAACAGCAGGGTATAACATTAGGAAGGCCATCTTTATATATCACTTTCACGTTTGTGCAACTCTAAGTATTCTTGAGATGATGTTAATGGCTGTTGGGATATGGATGATGAAATATTGTGTGCAGGAATGTCACCACGACTGTCAGAACTGTTGTCACGGTAAGGATGAACGTAATGGACTTGGGGATAGCTACTTTCCAGTTCAGTGAAATCCAGAGGAGGCTGCTTGTGAGGAGTAGCTGACCAGATTGATACAATCCAGCGGTTCCCTGGAAGCATACAGAAACAAATTCAAACATTGGTGCTTTGAAACTTATTGACTTATATTTGATTTATAGGCTCACCAGTATACTCACTGGTACACCTCTGTCTTACACATTATGTTGACATGGTCGTTTAACATACAAATCACTACATAGTATAAAACAAAGTCGCTTCCCGCTGTCTGTCCCTATGTATGCTTATATCTTTAAAACTACGCAACGGATTTTGATGTGGTTTTTATTAATAGATAGAGTGATTCAAGAGGAAGGTTTATATGTATAATAGATGCATAATATAGTAGAGAAACACTAATAAACTTAGAGATTTTTTATGTAAGGTCGTAAATTAACTCATTGTTTGCGCTTATATTGCGGATGCTGGCTGAACCCTACGAGATAGATAAAAATAATGTATTACAGTATTGTGCACCTTAAAAAGATCTACAAAAAAGTCCACGACGGCATTTGTCTATCTTTTGAGGATAACTCACAATAACCATTTTTTCTCCTTTATTTATAACTTTTTTACGAAAAGGAGATGTTAAGCAATGCATCATTAATCCTTATCCAATTGAGTACCTCTAATAAATTGTGCATGTAATATAGATCAATACAGCCCTTTACAGCATGTAATTTAAATGAATACTTTCAAAGATATTACAGATTTGAAATGCCGGGACATAGTCGGTTGCGGGTACCGGCCGGGGGCGCGTGCCTATACCAAATAGTGCGCATAATCCAAGGCCGCGCTTCGCCCTACATAACTTTATTATTGTGTAGTTATACCTATTTGGTATCAGCGTTGCACCCGAGCAAAGCCGGGGCGGGTCGCTAGCAACAAATAATTGGTTAACACGTTCGTTGCATTACGAGATCTATCAGATCTCTTGCAGGACTTTTGTATTGTGCGTTGAAGATAATCGTGTTGTTTCACTCCTTGCGGGAGGATCTAACGTGTAAAGTTCTTTAGGTATGAGTAGGACAAATATACATATTTGCTTCCTACTTAAAGCTGAATTCAAGGAAATTAAAAAAGAAATTAGAGATGGATTAGGTCCCTAACGCACAGTACTGTAATTATTTTCATTCCTTGCGTTAGGAGATATGTCGGTACTCGGGGAATCGTACGCCTCGTAGACGCAAGAGAGGGAAGGTGGGCGGCGCGGGCGCTGCGTGACTCGTTTTAGTGTTGTCCTAGCATCGCTCATTCACATCACTCTCTGGTAAGTTTCTGGTAGCCTAAATTTCAGTTATTAAAACAAAAACGTTGTTATAGTAAACTTACAAGAGATCTGTGACATCCAGCTTTTATTTAATACCTCCGTATATTTTTAAAGCAACAACAGCCTTAGTACAAAAATATACATAAGATATTCGAATAACAAAACTAATAAAATTGGATTCCATCGCATTTACTTCACTGACATAGTTGCATGCTGTTTATTTATACAAAGCATTTTATTACAGAATTACCAGAAGGAAGATGTACTGATCATGTTTTCCAACGTGGCGATAATGACAATAGTGTGGGTTGTTACGAAAAATTACGACGCACATTAAACAGCACTGACGCTTCTAAAAAAACTAAACGTTTTGTTACCATTTGCGCGCAATGCAAGCAATCAATGTGCTTACCATGTTTTAATGAAAAACACTTTGCATACTTAATAAAACTTTTTCAATCGACAACTGAGATATTATTTTGTTCCCATCACTACTTACTACACAAATTGAACTATCTTCGGTTGCGGTACGAGATACAATCGATATCATATTTTTTTTTGGTATTTGTAGTTTATTCAAATGTCATAACTGCGTGCGAACCTATCAAAATATAAAGCAATAGGCTATCTTTCACCCACAAAAACTTCAAAATATATTTGATTGTTTTTTTGGAAGATATAAATTATTTTCAAAACTGTATCTTTAGGAGACTGATTAGGTCTCAAACGCACCAAAAGGTAGGTTAGTTACGAGATCTTTTAGGTCTCCAAAGCAACAGCTGAAAGTTCTTTGAAAGTGATGGCGCAGGGAACGTGTTAATGTATATCATTCTAAATGATGTACCCAGTAGGGAAAAAGTTTAAACAGGTAACAAAACAATGTGTATTCATGACAAACCTGTATGTCTATCCAGCCAGTAGTCTGAGTATCTTGAACAGCAGCACACAATGTTCAGAATGAGCAGGAATCCGAAGATCACCGAGCAAATAGCAATGGCTATGTAAAATGGAGTGAAATCACCGACTTTCGATATTATGGGGTTTATAGATTTGTACGTCCCATTTCCTGCAAAGTAAGTGTTTATTTCAGATTCCGACATTCTTAAAACACTGGTGGCAACCTGTTGAAGAAAAAATCCCAATCAGGAACTAATGCAACGATGCTGTGTTGTGGTTTGTGACCGCGCCTAATACGAAACGGTTAGTTGTTAGGAATGTAGGGCGTGGTAAATCATAAACAATTTAATACTCAAAAACAATGTAACGATACCGACACTTCAACAATACATACAAAGATCATGAGCGCTTGAATTTTTTAAGAAATCGTGAATCAAACTTTAATAATATGATAACATACCGTTTGAATCTGTTCGTTTGACAATCCTCCACTTACTAACTTTCTCAGATAATTCGTTAGCGTCAGGCGTCAGCGTCCAGCGGGCAGCGATGCGATGTTACGGTTTCTTTGACTACCAGTGTTGCCACTTGCCAACATTATTATTATAATTATGATATTCATCCATTATCATACCACAGCAGGGCAAAGGCCTCCCCGATCTTTCTTCCAATTCAGAAAAGGAGTCAAGTTGGTTTGAACTTTATATAATTATATTTTCATGTATCTAAGTAGTACTCATAAGTCTTTTCACTCTATGGTTACCTATACCTTTTCTACTCTATTTAAATTTACAATTTTACAAAGTTGACACTTGACAATGATCTACCCCAGTTAGGTATTTTGAATTAATTTCTTAATTTGCCCTGTGCTCGATATTAAAAATATTAATGAATGTTGTGAATGCTGGTTAACCAGTAATTGGCGACTGTGTAAGTCTTAGACATAGCTATTAATTTACATAAGCATTACTGTACACAGAAGCTGTTGGTAAACCCTATTAAATAAATAAATAATATATACTCACTATCATACTAATAATTATAAAAAAGTGGTATTTATTTACTTGAATAAGGAAGCTAAAACTGGCGTCCTTACTATCTTTCAAGGTAAGAATCTTTTACTTTAAAATTTGTAAATTCTGTTAGTATTTATTCTTTGCTATGAAAATTGCAATTATAAGTCCAGTGCATCTATGTGGATAATGACAAGTCTGCAACTAACGTTTAAACCAATGTCACCTAGCTCTAAAAAATATAATTTATGAAGTGTCGCTGCTGCATATCCAGAAAATATTTTTTATATGTTCTTAAATTGCTAACTAGAATTTATAATCTGTCACATATTAACTAAAAGTACATATATTTCAGTATTTTATATAATATTCTTATTTGCTCTCAGGACAAATAAAAATTAACAATTTAATTTAACCAAGCAAAGAAGAGAATTTAAGTATTGTGGTCAGTAAATGAAATTTTATTTAATAGTGACATTTAATGTTAAATTTCTTATGAATTCTGTTTTCCTGTTGCAGATAATGTGGTTATAGACGCTCTGCTGGTTTACCCATAGCCATCAGTGCCAGTATGTCAAGCATGTGGTCCAGAAGCTCACAGGCTGGTTCACTCTGCAAAGTTCAAAGGTGGGTTCAGAAGCTTATGTTCTGTGAAGAGCATGTTTCTAGAAGTTGCAGATCAACAACTTGCCTGTTGTTCTAGTGGTTAGCCTGAACCTGAATGCTAACCTGCAGACTGTAGCTTTCAAGTTATTAAGTGGACTGGCCACAGCCTAATCTTTGTGTGATTCACAAATCTATATTAGCCAATATCTATAATATGTGTCACCATCTTTTAGCCTAGCCTTTTCCCAACTGGTCTGGTTAAGTTGTGATCTTCCAGTCTTCCAGATTCGGGCATATACATAGTATATGTATTTAATCAAAATTCAATAATATGTATGATTTCAAAATTTGAAACCTACATTCTGAGCAAATAAATGAAAAATATTATTATTGTTATAATAAGTATGTTTATCAGATTTCTGATAACATAGTACAGACTCTGCCTAGTTTGGGATCAGATAATCTTGTGTTACTTGTCCCAAGATATTTTAGTTGAGTACTAGTGTGTTTAACAATTTGTTTTTTATTTCAGGTGCTGTTGTCAAGCGGACCCCTTCTAGGGTGACTTCTGCTCGTCTCACATCGCTGGACCTGTATGGATACTTATTTTTATTTTCCAGTATTATCTTTATATATATAATTCTTCTGTGACTGTGTGTATGTCACTTAACTTCTCTCAAACGACTGGACCGATTTTGATGAAATTTTTTGTGTGTGTTCAAGGGGATTTGGAAATGGTTTAGATTCACAATTTTGTCCGCTGGACAATGTTTTTTTAATTTATTAGTAGTTGTTGATTTTGGAATGTTTTACATTGGATCCGACAGACGGCGCTACCATCGCAGTGTCAAATTTTAAATAATATTCGAATTTTAATTGTAGTCTGTCCCGACAGTTAGCGCTGCGATTAAATGAAAAAAAAGTTTTGTTATCATTGTGTTATTGTAGACCATGTAGACAGGACACGTCTGTCAGGTCCGCTAGTTTACCTGTAAAGTTTTAGAATACCATTTTTTTTCTTGATAATATTTTAAACTTGGTCACATATTTTATTTTCTTTGGTTATGCATACATTGATTTTTTAACAACAGACTAATTTTAAAATATTAGTAACCTTATTGTTCAGGCAAAAAAGCTAAATTATTATTAAAAGGATTTTTTGATCATTTTCGTGCTAAACTCTGGTGAGTTGCAATGTGAACTATTAGTTTATAAGCTTTTATGTACATTATGTACTATACGACATAAATGTATATTTAATAATTATATAGTACCTATTTTTGTACATTCTCTTGAACATATACATAAGCAACAGGACCGGCAATTTTTTTTAACCCTAGAATACTAACCATCGCCTGCGAGGCCGTCAGTCATAACAATTTACGCAGTAAATCAAAATTGCGCGGCGATAGCGGCGTGTGCGCTCGTGCCAACTCAGTAGTTGGATTAAAAGTTGGCGGTTCTGAAGTTGTCTACACGCTGTGCAGTACCTCGCCTCGCACCCCCAGCGACTAGCGTCGTGTTCAGAGCCGCCATTAAGTTTGCACCGTACTGTACCCCCCGCGCTGCGTTGGATAGCAGACGCGCGTCCCGCGAGCCTTACCGTTGGCGAGTTATTGACCTCTAGATCGCCTGACAGGTGATCATTACTATAAAAGGATATAAAGAGATATTATTATTTTTGTATACTGGTTTTTCAGTTTTTGTGTTTTATTACGAAATGTTTGTATAATAACATGATTTTAATAAATACTTTATTGTTTGTTAATTTTTGTTTCTATAATTGTTTAATTTTTCGTACATTTGTTATTAAATACTAAATGTCTATGTCGCCAAAGTAAGTGAGATTACTGTTAAGTTTAAGGCTCAATTTAAAAGACTGATTGAACTATTGTCAAGTATTTAATAATATTTTTAAGAAAGGCAGAGGTTAACCTTGTCATGATGATATATTTTTTTAATTTTAATAAAATGTGTAAAACAAACTTTCCTGTTTTTCTTAAGGTAGCCTCCCAAGCGATCATTAGTATTAAGAAGTACCTATATGTATAAAGTGTGTAGTTCTGATAGTTTTGTCGTTGGGCGAGAGAGCGAGTGCGATATGGGCGATACTCGCATCACTCGCTCGCGTCATTCTTCTATATACAGGGAGGAAATGAGAAAAAAAATGGAAAAATAATTGTATAGATTTATTGAAATGATATTTTAACATGGAAAATGATTTATGTTCTTTAGAAACTTCAATTTAAAATTGAAATTCTTTTGTAAAACCATATTCAACGTTAATCGAATGTCAAGAAATAAAAAATCTTTCATTTGCAAAAGGTACAACACCATAGGTACAAAGAATATCAGGCATTTCATAGGCGAATGCTACACGCTCGATATGTATCGCGATATTGGGATCGTAATCCAGGAACACGATATTTATCGACTCTGTAGTATAGAGTATCACCGTACCGTGATACGGATCGCTGGATTTATAAAAATCCACGATTTGTATCTAGTGTCGTTGATAAACATCGAGCATCTAGTCTCTAATCGATATTAATCACGTCAGTATTAATTTATGTCAGCGATGAAAGAGGACGCGCATGTTGAGTCGGCGCCGGCGGCGCGGCGCCTGCCGTACCTCAAACAAACGACCATCATTCAAAAGAATTCATACTAATGTTAGAAACACTACCAGGGGCCCAAGTCTGCTATTTACACTCGGTTCAATGTCTTCATAGTGGCGTGCCAGCAGAGCCATTTTCGGAAAATTGGTATTCTACTAAACGTCAAAACGTCAAAATAGTGCGAGAACAAATGGGTCATTAGGACACTGTGTTTACCGAAAACCTACACACACTGATAGATACCTGCATAGTACGTCGCATCATCACCCTAGACACCTGCAATCCATCATGACGTCATTAAAGAATAGAGCTTTTGATCTCTGTGACCCTGAACACTTAGAGCGTGAGCTGGAACATGTTCAGGAGGTGCTACAAAAGAATGGATTTCGGGTGAAAGGAAATATGAAGCGACGGTTGAAGCGCGTCGAGCATCCTGACGTTAACAGACAACGAGCCTATATGCCTTACATCAGAAGAGTCACGCACAAAATCGGAGCTGTACTTAAAAAAGTCTCCATTCCCAGCCGTCTACACTCCAGGGACAACGGTAGAAAACATGGTGGGCACAAGCGAAGGATGTTCTACCCCTACAACAACCAGGAGTATATAAAATCGACTGCAGCTGCGGTAAGTCATACATAGGGCAAACAAAGCGAACGATCGCGGAAAGGCTCAAAGAACATATCGCAGCTGTAAAAAACCGTCAGACATCTAAATCGGCCATTGCAGAGCACCTACTACAGCCGGGCGTCAGTCACTGGATTTAGTTCCATCGCGCGCAAGTCCTCTCCACCGATCGCCACTTTCATTCGAGAGCAGTGCGAGAAGCGATTGAAATCAAGAAACATCCTAATTTCAATCGGGAAGACGGCTTTAATCTATCAGCATCGTGGGATCCAGGGATTCGTTTAACACAACCGCGCGTTTCTGCAAAGTCGAATAGTGATCGTAATACGGACACAGTCAGTGCAGTGTGTAGGGTAGTTAAAAAAAAATGGGGTAGATGAAAAATCATCAACGCCGTGCACGGAAGAATGACACCGCATCTCCAGTCTGCTTACGACCACGGCCGGTGTAACCCGGTCGAACCGTCAAGCCCTAAAGGTATTTATGCATTAACGCGCTAATCCTCGTTCTATAGTTCTATATTACTATAAACATGCAGCGCAATAGTTTCTAAGTTTATAAAAACGTAACAAATTTTAAAACGGCAATATCCTGTTACCATGCTTATGTAGCATCAATGTTACGCTACGGGCTTATGTGGGGCAATAGCATAGATCAAAACAGAGCTTTTGTCGCTCAAAAGAAATGTATTAGAGCCATGTATGGAATACTACAACCTGATGAATCATGTCATCCGATTTTCAAAGAGCTTGGTTTGTTGCCGCTGCCTTCTCTCTACATTTATGAGATTTGTATGCATGAAAACTTGTTTACAATAGCAGACGACGTAAATCCAAGGAGTAGACGAGATCCACTCAGACTATTGCTTAATGATGCTGCAAGGCTGACTAAATTTAATAAAAGCTGTCTAGTGATGTGTGTACGTATATTTAATAAGATACCCTGTCACATAAAAATATTAAATGTCCGTTCATTTAAAATGCAAATGTATAAATGGCTATAATCTTGTAATTTTTACAGTGTTCAAGATTTTATTGATAGGACATGATTAAAATGTCCATACCTACCTATTATTCTAAGTTTTAAAATTGCATGCTATGTTAAGCAAAACAAGTGTAACATATTTGTTCATGACAACACTAGCGTCTAACGGTTGGCAGTACTGTCTGTCGAGCCAGTCGCCCGTTTTGCCGTATTGACGTATTCAGTTATTATTTAATTTTATTTTATTATTGTAAAAATGATTCTTCATTATAATTTCATGTTTACGAATGTATATTCTTATTTAAACTAACCGACGTCTTAAACATTTTGGTGACCCCGACGTGATTGAAAATTGCCACTTTGCCGAGCCACGTTTGCATGCTGCGATGGAGAACGATCAAGGAAAGTAGCCATTTTTAAAAGCTTGTAAAATTTAAAACATGAAATAGATATATCGAGTTCAAGTTTGCCTAGTTTGGTTTTGCATAGGCACGAATATAATTCGAAATAATAATTGCATCTGCACATAGCTTTGGGCTTGCAAGCACATACTTATTCACGTTCTGCTTATTCTTATGGGTAATAGATACCAAATTTCACAGCTTACTACATGCTAAGTTAACCTTTATCTTCACTGCACGTTCTTAAATAGGTGCATATGAATGGCATAAACGCATTTTGTTCACAATTACAATTATTTCAGCTGCTGTCGTTACGTTATCTGCTAAATGTGAGTGTGGTGCGACTTGTTCGAGCAAATTCGTGTTCAAAGCTCTCGCTATGTCACCGGCACCGGGATCAGCTGACGGACTGGGTTTGAAGGCATGACTGTTGTACATAGCTACAGCGGTCTGCACGGTTTGGCTTTTAATATTGTTATATTTGCTTAATGCGTTATTCGTTCGTACTTATTTTACTATCATGGCGGAAGAGTTAAGAGGTTTAGTACATGTACGTGGTACAATTAAAGCTAGAATAACTTCCTTTACTAAATACTTCAACAATGTTAAAGCTATTGATTATAAGATTATTCCTAAGGTTCAGATTGATGAACTTCAATTGAAGTTAAGTAGACTTCAATCTTTAATGTCGCAATTTGATGATGTTCAAGGATAGATAGAGTTAATTTCATCTGATTCTGAGGTACAGATCGGTGAGAGAGAAGTCATTGAGGATAATTTTTGTTCATTAATTGCTCAAGCTCAAAATTATATTGAATGTTACTCTGATGTGCATAAAAATAATGAAAACAACTTAGATTCAAATTCACTTAATTCATCCAGAGCCTCAAAATCTTTCAATATTAAGTTACCGACTATTAATTTACCTAAGTTTGATGAAAATTCATTTAAATGGCTAGAATACCGTGATACATTCAATTCATTAATAAATGAAAATGACAACATCCCGGAGATTAATAAGTTTCACTATTTGCGTTCTTCGTTAGAAGGTAGTGCCACTGTTGTCATAATATCAGTATCCTTTTCAGCTGAAAACTATAATTTGGCTTAGCTTTTGTGTAATAGATATAATAATAGTAGACTTTTGGTTAACAAACATTTAAAAGCATTATTTTCTTTTCAACCTTTTTTAAAGGAATCTTATCAATCATTACGTTATATGATTGACTATTTTACTAAAAACTTACGTGCTCTCAATACATTGAAGGAACCTACTGATTCTTGGGATACTTTGATAATTTTTATGATGACTAGCAAACTAGATGGCGCCGCCACATGTCGCAAATGGGAGGAGCACAGGAACTCGTTATCTGACTCACCCAGTCTTGAAGATTTTTATACATTTCTACGTAATCGTGCGGATGTTTTAGAAACTTTACACTACAGTAATAAATTTGATAATTCCAAGTATGAAAAACCTTCTTATAGTAAAGATACAAAGGTAACAAAATCCTTTGTAGTGTCTAAGGAAGGGTCTAATGTTAATAAATCTTGTGTTCTTTGCACAAAAGATCATTTTGTGCACGAGTGTGACAAGTTTAAAAGCTTGAATGTAGACTCGAGGTTGAGTGAAGTGGCCAGATTGAAACTGTGCTCGAACTGCCTCCGACCGGGTCATCGTTCTTCTCGTTGCTTTAGAAGGGGCTGTCAGATCTGTGAAACTAAACATAATACATTATTACACAAACAGTCGTTAGATAATAATTTAAATAGAGATAATGAGGTAGCTAACTTACCAAGTACTTCTTCGGGTACCTATGATAATAATAAGGTTTCATTATCTGCTGTGGTGCCTGGGCAGGTGTTATTATGAACTGCCCAAATAGAAGTTTTAGATCCAAACATTAATAAAACATATAATGTAAAGGCACTTCTAGACAGTGGCAGCCAGTCATCTTTTTAAATAAGAATATACATTCGTAAACATGAAATTATAATGAAGAATCATTTTTACAATAATAAATAAATAAATAAATGCGGAGAACATCACATACATTGCTCTGAACCCAAAGTAAGTAGCTCAAGCACTTGTGTTATGGAATTCAGAAACAACGAACGTACCACAAACACCCAGACCCGGGACAATGTAGAAAAGTTGATTTCTACATTGACCCGACCGGGGATCGAACCCGGGACCTCAGAGCTAGCGACACCTTGAAACCGGTGCGTACGCCACTCGACCACGGAGGCCGTCGAAATAATAAAATAAATAATAACTGAATACGTCAATACGGCAAAACGGGCGACTGGCTCGACAGACAGTACTGCCAACCGTTAGACGCTAGTGTTGTCATTAGCAATATTTTTCACTATTGTGACACCTTTTTATACCGTGTTTTATGCAAATACATTTATTATTATTATTAAAAAATATAGGCTAAGTTAACTCGTATATTTTCAACAAGTGTAGTAAATTGTTCAACTATTATTCTGGTAAAACATTTTCGTTTATTGAAAAATAAATACTATAACATTGTTTTTTTTTATATTGTGAAGTGAAGACTCTACAGAATCCACTTTGTATTTTTTTTGTTTCGGGTTGAAAAAATTGAATAACACATATGTACATAACTTTTTTTTCTTCTTATCATCTAAGCTTGGCAACCCAATAGGTCTCTATGACGCTAGAGTCAATCAATCCTGTATATCGTGTGCTCACTACCAACCACCAAATTGACTGATATGCAATTCATTCCCATGGCTCATCTAACCGCGTTGGAAGAATTGTTAGTCTTTGATTGTAATTTGCTTCATGATATTTCGATATAGAAGTGAAATCGAGCTTTCGTTAACACTAAAAGAATGCTGTAGATCTAACTTTAGTTCTTTGCTCTAAAAGCCACGTTTAGACGGGTTTCGCCGGGCAGTGTTGTACCTACCTACCTATCTCTATATACGCGAACTCCATGAACCACGTAAATACGTGGCTAGATACTAGGAGCTCATAAAGCATTGTAAGCCTTTAACGAAAAATAAAAAATCTGGTTCTTCGTAATTCCACCTACAAAGTTATACTGAAGTAAGTCTTAGGAAAACGGCTTTTAAGTTCATTTTCACAGATCCTTATAAGGCACTAAGGCTTTTCAGTCTTAGGTTTGAAACAGAGCTTCAATCAATAAATAGGCGTTTTTGTGGTTTTCGCATAGATTTATAACATTAATTGAGATTTTTGTCATAAGTGTACCATGATTTGGCATGGCATCGAAGCGTAGCATGTCATTATTCAAATATCGGTACGATAAATTGAGTGTTCTTTCGTACTTAATTCTGAATTCGTGATTTTATGAGAACGTTGATCGCAACGACAATAGTTTTGTGAAGCATGCCTTCGAACACGCCTACTTCTAGGACACGCCTACTAAATTTTACTTGTGTGGGGCTACAAATATTTTTAGACTGCAAAAAAAAGCGATAATACACTGTTAAAGAACGTGTAGATAGATGAAGGTGATATTTATTTGGTATGAAAACTTACCGTAATTTAATAATTTGTTAGTAATTGTATAAGCACTATTTTTTTTAAACTTGTTATAAGTTATAATATGTTCTTAAATTACTACTTTACTCCATATAGCAGCTACTATGCTAATGACAGTAGCAAGAATGACCTTCTTAATTTGAAGTACAATTAAGCACGACAGTACGTAGAGCACGTTCTTACCAGCTGCAGAGAGCAAGGAAGTAAGTACCTTCTTAAGGGCCATCGTAAACATATTGTAAGATACCAAGCCAAAATGATAGGAATACGATGAATTAAATGTTTCCCATTTCATTAATTGTTCGTGTGAACGTCATCGATATTACCGCTGCAAAGTTATGTGCTGCTAGTACTCCTGACGCTGCCATAGTAGCCAGCACTGGCCGCCACCCGGTTTGTCATATTTATTATTATTATTTTTTCATATTTAATACATATTTTATTTTGATTCCTGGAACTAAGTTTTTTATAAAGACCACTAAACCATTTAAAGAACCTCAGGGTTTTTTCGTAGACGAGTAAGGGCATTGGCTTTGTAAAGTTTAACTGAATTGGTTTCTGGCTTCATTTCATTAACAAGCCTTTACAAGCAAATGGTTTTTAATAAATAATATTTTTCTTGTTCCCAGTTATAAAAAAGCAGCATCCACTAATATGTATACTAATATAATATTATCAGTAGTTAACTTAGACCACAGCCTTAAAAGGTAAGTGAATTATCGTGACACAAAACGTCGTGGTTTCTATACGTGTGACGTCGCGGCTCTAGGGATGTTGTAGAAAACGTGAACAATACTAGTTGTACAGTATCCTATATGCATAACTAAGTAAACGATACATGTCTAAAAACGCCGGTTCATCCGCAGTTCTCGGGTAAAATAGCAAAAACTGACGAAATTATGTGTGTTTTCCAACAAATAGTATCTGATTACTGTTCTTAATACATTCACAAAAGGTTTTTGTCTTTTGTTTTCAGTATTTAATGGCAATTTAATTCAAAATTGAGCAAATAAATTACGAAACACGCTTACGTCCAAGCAAATGGCGTCTCGTACTGGAAAGTAAATAATAAAAGTGCCAACGTATTGCAGGGTAACTAAGGACTTTATTTGTACTGCGGCAGAAAATAGATTGCTTTGAAGTGTTTTCAGTAGTTAAGGTTAAAGTTGAAAAGCTGGAAGCTTCTGGTATGTTATGGTCTCCTAGTAGGGGAAATCGTAGTTTTGCTTCGTTTATCGAATGGATTCATGTCGACGTTAGATGAAGAAGGAAGTGATAAAAAACGACCTAATTAAGTAATAATAAAAATCTATTTTTCTTTCTCTAATAATCAATCGATTGGTGTACACTCAGTTGAGCCTCTATCAAAATAAGCCTCAACTAAAATCTTGCACTTGTAGTGTGTAACAAACTAATTTAATTTTTTTTTTATTTAAAGGCAGGCAACGCAATGTTCATTACAACAAATATGTATGTATACTCGACTCTAATACGATCGATGAGCTTTTCATTACATTTTTTCTTCAGCATTTAATGTTAGCTTTTTAAACTAGATTGCATAGTTGTTGTGTTAGATAGCGATATGATCTGGCTGCGCCACAGTCGCACTTTGAATCGGGGTTAATTTAAATAAATGTACAAAATATGTTCATAATTGTACTAAATAGAAAAAAAAATGTACCTACTTGAAAGATTCCCGATATATTTAACAAAATCGGTGGCGCGGCCAGATAGCATGTTTCCTAGCCGCGCCACCGTGTAAATACTGTATGTAATAAATAGCCAATTATGATACGAACTTAATGGTAAACGATTGCACGACTATTGTTCATTCTTTTGTTAATGGGAAAAACTGCAAAAAGTCATTATGTCATATGAAGTCATATTGAAAATCGCTTATCCAATGCTCATACCTGTGAATATTTATTTGTAAAAAAAAAACAAATTATCAGGCTTTAACAACTACCTACATAATATGTAAGTATAATTTTAATTATAAATCATAAATTATTGTAGAGGTACAGTAAAAAGGAATGTTGGGAATGTTACGATATGTGTAAAAAGATGTTAAAATCACTCTCATTTGATAATATAGATTAAGTTATAAGTTGATCAATATAACTGCCATTATTGGATAAACATTTTGTAATTATTTTGTATCCGTCTTTTAAGTAGCAAACTTACCCTATATTAGTTTTTAATGACGACCCAAAATAATAGCCTATGTCACCAAATAATATCGTAGTTATTAACCTTTTGGCCGCCCATCTATATAAAACAAGATGTGTCCTCCAGCGCCACGCTACAAAATGTATAACGCATCTAGAGTAAAACACAACACCTTACACAACTTGTAACCCTGTTTTCTGACACTGCGGGGAATTTAAACAAATTCCGTAATCCAGATAAGGATAGGCTATTTAATACATGGGTCTTTCATATTGGTGGTGACATTTAACGACTTGAAAATAACTACTTTTTCAAATACCGCCACATCTGTAATGCTCATTTCGAAACAAAATTTTGGAACCGGGCAACTAGAGTCAGTAGTTTTTGACGAAACGTTTCTTAAGCGCCTGTTTTTGGGTTATAAGAAATAAAAATATTTTGTTTATGATCAGTGTTTTATTTATTGAAAAACATCCTATAAATTTTGGAACTCTATTTCATAAAACAAAAAAGTCTCTCTGTGCTATAACTGCAAATACTGTACCGTGTGCTAAGTAGTCGTGGGCTATTACTTATTTTATTCGGATGTACTCGGCTTTGACCCGAGTAACCTGTTCGTTTGCGCTCGCTTACACATAGTTCGGTTAGTATGTGTGTACTTTGTACAGAGACTTGGGCGAAAAGCTCTGTTCTTCGTTGGCTGCATTCCATGCTTTTACGGGATGTGACTTCAATCCCACATTTTATAGGAAGGGTAAAAACAGACCATTAAAAGTATTGGAGAAATCTGAAGTTCCAAGACGCATTTATTGAAATAATACGCAGGGCATAACACGTTTGTTGCAGGTCCACTACCCATGGAACAAACTTTCAATGTTCTGCAAGAGTATGTTTGCGTTTTATACAACGTAAAAGCAAGAAAAACAGTGATGAAGCATGGTGTATCAAATTCGATAGGATTTATACACCGAGAAGCTGTAATGAAGCTTTGCTTTAAGCAACTATGAAATTGGAAGCAACGTCATTATCCCCTTGTTCCAGGGAGTTAAAACAACATATGAAGAGAAGCACCTACATAGCGCAGATTTGGTGTAAGGTACTATACCTACACCGTGTCTATCCAAAAATCTGCAAATAGAAGAAACACAGACAGAACTGTCACAAGCTTTTTTATGCCCCTATCTGGAAAGCTAAAACCCGGAGGTCTACTTTGAAAATACGAAAGCGAATGTTCGGACTGAAAAAATCACAGCCGAAATACGCAACAGTGTCCTACTCTGAAAATTGTTCGGATTCATAAAGTTCGGCCGGTGCCATAGCCAATGTTCGGATGACGGTCGGATCGAACGAAATGTAGTGCTACATTATTAGATACATTATATCTTTATAAGAAGAACTTGTACTTAGGAATATTGTAATATTTCTTGAAAAAACAACAATAAAAATTAATCGATAAAATTATCGAACATGAAGGATGGAGAAGGGAAAATAACTATAAATAAATAAATATATCCGAAGGGGTGATATTATGCCCATACAAATACGACATACAACACTTTCCTAAGCAAGCAGGATAATAACGTCTAAGCCAATATAGTGTAAAGAAAATAAAAATTTAAAAGCAATATTTTATTGCAATCCGTCAAACGACAAAGTGATTGGCCAAAATTATTTTCTTAAATAATCCAGATCATATACCTCCAGCAGCATTATATTTGTTTATGCTACTCTGTGGCGCAAAAGACGCCTCGCCGCGATAGCTCGCTAGTTTCCCGGCTACGGTCGTTAGGGCGCCGCGCGCACATGCTTCGATCAACCTCATGCTTTCCGGCAAGGTTAACGAGGCCGTTATCGAGGCACACGCCCCATGGGAACCACATACCGTCGTATGGTAGCTAAGATCTGTTGTAAATTTTATGGTGAGGACGTTTGGAACAAATTTCGGGGGGGGGGGCCTATGGGGCCTATCTAAATTCTGGCAAAGGAGAGGTTATTCTGAAGGTTGACATCAAAAATGCCTTCAACTCTATTAATAGGGATATCTTGCTGGCAGAAACTAGAAAAGAATTACCAAAAATTTTAGTTTCGTTTGGCAATGCTACAGACGGCCATCAAAATTACTGTATCAGGAAAATCTATTAAAATCTGCAGTTAGTTGTCAGCAAGGTGATCCTCTCGAGCAGGTGATTTTTAGCCTAGCCCTCCTCCCACCCATTCATTCGGCAACTAAATTCTAAATTCAACATGTGATAACGGGATTCTCGGAGGGGATGTGGATACAGTTGTAAATGATCTTATATTCTTAGACTTCAGCTCAACTTTTCGAAATGTGAACTTTTCTTAAATAACGTGACTGATAGACAACTGACTATCAAAATTTATCACAGTAACCCCTGAGATAAAAATTAGGGAAAAAAGCTCTCTCAATGTCCTTGGGTCTCCAATCTTCGACGACGCCTTTCCCACTTAGGACGATTTTTTTTTAAATGTCAATGATGTTTCGGACAGACTGCACCAAATTAATATGCATTCGGCCATTATACCCTAATTCGGTTTTGTTGTTAGGTCCTAAAATTGTTAATTTATTTCCTTCGTGCTTCACATTTATGGAAGCACTTTTGGAAAAATGTATCAAATTTTAAAACATACACTCACTTCAATTTTAAATGTGGCCATGGACGACCGAGCTTGGGCTCAAGCCACTCTTCCCATCCTTATGCCCATACGGATGGGAAGAGAGGGCTTGGCGTCCGCAAAATTACAAGTATCAGTTTACCGGCTTTCATATCCTCGGTCTACGGCACTGATAAATTAATCAGAAATATTCTTAGTTCCACACTGATTGATTTTGAGGTGCTGTGCTTCACCGAGGCTATGGATGCCTGGAAAAGTGCCTGCCCGAATTCAAATACTCCTGTTTGCCCATCTTCCCAGAGACAGCGGGCCGAACCGCTCTGCAGAGTAGTTCAGGAAAATCTAATCTCTTCTTCAAATACTTCTGCTGAGCGTGCGCGCTTACTGGCTGTTAGAGAGTGGGAGTCAGGCCTTTGGCTTCAAGCATTGCCTTCGTTGAACATAGGCAGGTGCAGGTGTCATCGGACAAGATTGTTCGACGACACTACTTTCCGCCTCGCTGTTGCTCTACGCCTAGGGGCTTCGTCTTGTACCCCGCATCGCTGTCACTGTGGCGAAGTTGTCAACAGCCTCGGACACCACGTCCTATCATGTAGCCGTAGCGCGGCCCGCATGGCGCGGCATGCTAATATAAACGACAATATCCGACGAGCTCTTGTCGCCATCGGCGTTCCGGCTGTCCTCGAACCCAATGGCCTGGCACGCGATGACGGCAAGAGACCGGACTGCATGTCTTTGTTTCCGTGGAAGGTGGGTAGGCCTTTAGTGTGGGACGCTACTTGCGTCGATACTCTGACTCCATCCCATCTTTCTAGTACGTCGTGCTGTGCTGGCGCTGCTGCTACTGCTGCTGAGAACCTCAAGCGGCGGAAATATACCAACCTAGTTGGAAGTTATATATTCGAGCTGTTTGGGGTTGAGACCCTTGGTCCATGGGGTCCGAGTGCACACAGATACCCACATTACATTTGCCAGGTATGTACTTGCTAGTTTTATACCATAATTTTTAACATCAACGTGTGTATTACATAAAAGATTATTTTTAGGAATCCACGTGTCTGCTACAGAACAAGAGACAGTTGGTGATAATGAATTGCAATCTCATCAGACCATACACATGCCCTCTGGATCACATCAAGCACACTTTCCATTATCACCAATATTACACACAATGGAACCAACAAGAAGTAATAAACCAAAGTTTGTTACACTTGTAACAAATACAGTAAACAGACAAATTAAGAATTTAAATCGAGAAATATTAAGATTAAGAGAAAAGGAGATGCCTATCAAACAAGAATTGATAATGCAGAATAATTAACCAAAAATAAATCATTCCAATTGGAACTGCAAAAATCAACTTAGCCTCCAAACTTTTCACAAACATGCAATATCGTGAAACTATGAAACGTCCCAAAGGTCGTCGTTTTACCATGGATGAGAAGATATTTTCCCTTTCTTTATTTAAAAGGAGTCCAAAATCGTGGTGAGTATGAGTGATGAGGACAAGCTGTGTGTTTTAATGTTTGACGAGATGTACATCGCTCCTCAAGTACAGTAAGATGGTAATCCCGACAGACTTAAGGGGTTTTGTACGGTAAAAACCAAAAATCAACACCAAATCGCCGAACATGCACTTGTATGCATGGTGCGAGACATAAAAAAAAATTATAAGCAGCCTGTTGCATATTACTTTACACAAAGTTTGAACAAAATGGAACTCAAAAATTATATAAGGAACGTTATTAAAGAAGTATTCGCGACAGGCTTAAAAATACCGGTTTGTGACCAAAGAGCGACAAATATCGGAGCCATAGCCGAGTGAACTAATGAAAGTAAAGCTTTATTTTGGAGAAATGTGAAAGAATGGAGAGAAGATTGCATCATTATCGACACTCATAAAATTATTACGCTTTACGATGTACCGCAATTGTTGAAAAGAAAAAAAAATACAAGGATATGAATGATGGGAATAATAAAGTCATGAAATGGGAATATTTTGAAGAATTGTACGTTGCCGATGTGAGTTACGGTGAATTACAAAATTATGCATACAATAACAGATCATCACATACATAGAGAAAAAATTATCAAAATGAAGGTAAAATGGTAGCTCAAATCTTTAGTCGTAGCGTAGCCGTCGCCGCAAAACATTTGTCCGAGGCGGGAACGGTTAGGCCTGAAATAAAAAAAAGAATACTATATTTGTTTTAAAGATTGATAAATTATTTGACACCCTAAACTGTAACACTTTTAAGGTCAAGGATGGAAAAAATTACCGGGCAGGTGTTAAAACTGGTTCACCACACTACTAACTCTGGAACGTAGGTATTTTTTTTTAAATACTAAATTTTTTGAACAATCGAGATCGGCTGACTAATTTCGTTTTGTTGCTAAAAGGTACCTTCTATTAATAATTTAATAAAAACAATAGAGGGAATGCACACTATTTAGAAAGTATTGTCAAAAAGAAATGGTTTCGACACAATGTTGTGTAGGAACTTCAATCAAGATCCGATTGAAAATTTCTTTGGGAATATTAGAAGTTTAGGGGCCAGAAATGTAACACCAAATAGTGTAGGGTTTGAAGGCGCCTACAAAGCTCTACTGTTAAATAGCTTTTCCTCTTCGCACTCAATTAAAGCAAATTGTTAGGAGGATATCGCTACGTTTCTGCAGTAATTCAACTTTTTCTTAGATTACAATGAACCCGCAAAATTGACAGACGAAAGAAATGATAATGACCTGCCTCTACTAATTCCTTTGAGTAACCAATTGTTAAACAATGATGCTGATATTATGAGACATACCGTTTTAACTACAAGAAATTAAGTATGTGATAGATCTTAAAAAAAGTTTAACCCGAATTTGCAAATCTTGTAAAACCGGCAGAGAAGAACTTTTTGAAAATGAAATTGGTGCAAGTGCATCTTTAATAAAAGATAAAGAATATATTGAGGGGAAAAAAATATTGATATATCCTTCTAACAAAATTTGCGAATATTTTTATGAAATAAAAAAAATTACGTCAGATAGTTTAAAAAGTAACGTAGGAATAGAAAATACTAGACTAAACATAAAATTAATTATCGACTATTTAGTAGAAAAATTCAATTTAAAATGCAAGAAGCATAATGTGGCTTTTAAACAGTATTTTGAAGATTTGGTTATCAACATTTTAATATTTAGTTGGGTCAGATCAATCAATAGAATTTTGACCGGTAGGGCAAGATATAGGGGTGTCGATGAAACAAAAACGGCAGCCCAATCATATTATGACAAATGGAAAAAATACAAAATTAAAAAAAAAAACACTGTTCTTCTTTTTCGGAAATCTTTTTAAGGAACTTTAAAAACGTTTGGTCGACTCTACTCGTGATCAGAGGGCTGGTTTGTTCTTTGCTCAGAGAATCGGCATAGCCTTTCAACGTGGCAATGCTGCCAGCCTTCTGGGCACGTTTCCCGCCATTGATAAGGATGACGATGAGTTTTTTTACCGCGTGTTAGTTTTATTTATGTAAGATTAATTTTAGTGTAGTCAGAGTTTGTTCTTGTATAAGAATAACTAAGTTGTCCTATTAGTATTAAGTTGTACATACTAGTTTTAGGACTTGCAAAAAAATATTTAATAAACTATACACTATTAAAATGAATTATTGGGTTTTATTTGGTGTAAACGTATGCGGTAGTTTATAATAGGAACCACCAGAATCCGCTACTGTAGCATCACTCACACAAAGAAAATAGAATTGCGGAAGTGTGTGTACTGTGTACGTTAGTTTAGGAATTTAGCTCCCAGAATTCGCTCGCTTGCTAGGGCGACACGTTTGAGCCACGAGAGGTCCTCTATACCCTACTTATTATATTTCTCTATGATGACATGAAAACAATCAAGCGGTCATTGAATTTATTATTTCTGCAATTTATTAAATAATAAAGCTTAAACCAAGCTAAATTCAAGCTTTATGCGTTGTAATCTTTACTGACGAAGTGTAAGATGTTCAGTGATGAAATTATAAAAAAAAATAGAATATAAATTAGATAACTTAATGCTTTATGTGGTGTATTTTAAGTTTGTTTTCTTGAGTTAGGAAAAATACAGAAGAATTGTTTCTTATTTTTGTTGATTGAGAAAACTTATAATTTTTGTTGCTTAGTTTTATAGAAGTTACATAAAACTAATTAATATTTCATAACAGCTGTATAATTTATTTATCATAGCGTTTGTAGTTATCACCAGCAGGTCTTCAAGTTCAACACTGTGTGTTTTAGCACAGCTCATAATATGACTGTTTTACATTACCTCCTAGACAGCCATGCTTCTCTGGTACGAAACCAGCGCGTCGTAACCATGGCAACGTGCTCGGCGAGCGCCACCGTGTTCAGAGGAGTTTGGGTGTAGTATGTTTTAAACAATCAAATATGTATTTTCGGATTGAGGAGTAATTGCAATCAATTACTATTGCAGAAGAGAATAACGACTGTAGTTACGTCTTGTAACTAGCTCCAACAACCGTAACAATCAGCAGTGTGCAAATACTTATTAACTAAATGTTTGCACGAAGTCTCGCGTGTACGAGGTAATCAACAGACAGTTTTGTTTACTTTTTGGCCCTAATAAACATATCTATCCGTCCGATGCTGCATCCTCGTGAAGATGAGGTCTCCACAAAATCCCTTTGTTACTTTGTTTTTTGCGAACGTCTAATACGGATGGTAAACACACTAGTTTTTACACTCTTGTAATGTTTATTTTTGTTTATGCTTTGCCCTTGAATTGCGAATTATATACGAAAGAACAGAAACTTGTATTTTTCGCCATTGAACTTCAATGTTGCTACGTTCAATTCACTAGAGAAATAATAAATGATAAACACAATAAAACTACGAGTAATAAATACGACTTAAACGTATGCAACGCCTGGTATCTGGACTCGATTTCTATGAAATCTATGAATTGAAAAACACCTGTCGTATGCAACGCAATCACATGCAACGTCGATCTGCGAAAGAATTTTTTCATCAATAATAAAGCGCTAGTCGAGACAAACTTTTCAGACATGCGCACTTGCGCCACGTAGCGCGGCTGAAAGACATCGAGCGGTTCTTGTGTCTGCGTACCAGGAGAACATGAATCGAAAAGGGTATGCGTCAATGACGTGTATAGGTGGGTGGGTAGTGACGTACAGGGGTAGGTGGTGGCTTGCGAACTGGGCAGCCGCGAGAAGCCTTTGCCACCGGGTAACTGATGTCGTCACGACATACGTCACAGTTGCCAAGCCAGAGTCGTAATTTTAGTTTGTTGTTGTTCTTTGCCTGTGACTAAAACATTGTAGCGAAGCAAAGTAAAATTATACAGTTCCGAGGAAGCTAGAACAATTAAAAAAAGATCTTTATTTGAGTAAATAAACATGTGTATTAAGGTGATCCTTATTTTTCGAACTTTGAATTATGCCCTGGGCACTTTGTCACATCATTATATTTTTATATATATATATATATCTTAATATAAGTTTATTTTCTTTCCTTTGTTCGGATTTAGACGTCGCTAACAGCGACGTAGTACGCTACGTACTACGTACTACGTCTACGTAGTAGACGAGTGTAAAAATTTAGAAAAAACTTTGAATCGGCCTTTATTATCTACTAGCTGTGCCCCGCGGTTTCACCCGCATGAATGCCTAGGTCCCGTTCCCAGTGCCTTTATATTATTGGGGCGGAGATGAATCCAACAAATCAGTATCGAAACAAAGGTTAGGATTCCTTAAAAAAAAAAATCCGCAAATTTTTCCATTTTTTTTTTCATAAAAACTTTCTCCTGATAATAACTAATACAACAAAAAGAGAATTAGCGAAATCCGTCCAGGCGTTCAATCCTTCCCCCTCTACCCTTTTTCCGTAGGTATCGACGCGTCGAAGTAAGCCCGCCCCGCACTTCAGTTCTACTATAAGTGTAGGAAAGAGTACCCTAATACTAACCAGTCAACCTATTTCTCGTAAAAATAAATGATTTAAACACAAAAAAATATATTTTAATTCATATAAATAATTGATAAATAAAAAATCTGATTACCTACTAAGTATTTATGTAAGACTAGCTGTGTCCCGCGGTTTCACCCACGTGAATGACAATTCATACACTATCTTTATAAATTATAGCCTATGTGTTATTCCGATGTATATATAAGCTACATTATTGTAAAGTTTCATTAAAATACATTCAGTAGTTTTTGCGTGAAAGAGTAACAAACATCCACACATCCATTTTCACAAACTTTCACATTTATAATATTAGTATACGACGAATTTTCATTTATTTGGGTAAACCTTATTTTATTCTTCTCAATTGCAACAACCATTATAAGTGTTTGGTGTGTTTGGTGAAATTGGTAAAAAGATGAACTATCCAACAGTTAATTGTATTCGATTTTAAATTGTATACTCCTAAAAATTCTGCAGTGTTAGTAACATAACCACAATGTGATCAATACTAGTTGCACGTGACCTGTACATACATAACCTTCCGAACTGAATCTCAATATCCAACTAAAACGCCGGTAGCTACTATGTTTGGCGATAAAAATGATGAAATTACGTATATTTACAAGGAAAAAAATACCGAATACTCTTCTTTATTCAGTTTCAGGCCAATTTTAAGTAATTATTTATCTATTTATGTCAAATTTCATTCAAAAATTGGCAAAAAAGGCAGACACTACTGTCGTCTCGAAGCGAATGGAGATTACTGCGTGTAAAGAAAGAAATAAAGTACCAACGCACTGCAGACAATTTTAAGCTTTAAATATACTTATGTAGAACCTAGCATACTCTGACGCTTTATCGGAAGTTAACGTTAACGTGTAAAACTGAAAGCTCTTCATGCTTTATGATCTCCTAGTACTGAATATCGGAATCGGAATGCGTATTTCGAATGATGGCAACCAAGCAAATAAATACATAAATGATGTATACTCCTAAAAAATCTGCAGTGTTAGTAAATAACCACAATGTGATCAATACTAGTTGCACGTGACCTGTACATACATAACCTTCCGAACTGAATCTCAATATCCAACTAAAACGCCGGTAGCTACTATGTTTGGCGATAAAAATGATGAAATTACGTATATTTACAAGGAAAAAAAATCGGCGGCGGCTGCGGCGGCGGCGGCTTCGGCGGCGGCTTCGGCGGCGGCTGCGGCGGCTGTGGCAGCGGCGGCGGCGGCAGCGGCAGCAGGGCGTGTGGTGTTGTGCGGACGCTTTTGACATTTTCTAATGAGTGTTTTTTCTATTTTGTAACTTTTTATGTCTTCAAATGCAGATTGTGACGGGTCCGCGGGTAGTCTTATCCAATCATCATCCATATCAAGTGGTTTGGTTAGCTGCCCTTATTGTACTCAGGCACGATTTTTCAAAGGTGATCGGGGCTTGAAGATTCATATTGGAAAGGTCCACAAATCTCCAAACGTGTCTTCCAGCCGTGATGCCTCCTCGATTCCAATTATTTCTCCGCCAGCCACATCATTACCGTTGTGGCAAACATTATCAAATTCTAAAAAATCCGTTCCTATTTTAAAACGTGTTCCCCGGGGTGCAAGGCCTTCAGTTGCTTTTTATCTTGCAAAATGTGTTCGTGTTGCATCTCGCGAAAATACTTTAAGTGCCTGGGAACAATTACTCACCTTCCCATACAAAATTTTACACGTAAAAAAAATTTGGCTTCTAAGAAATCCCTTACGGCCCAAATTAAAGATAATTATAGTTTTTCAAATCTTATTTTCCAGTCCAAATTCACATCACAAAAGCATCACGTACCGGGTGATATTTCTCGGGTCGTTCAGACCAAACTAAGTGAAGGTGACATTAGGGGAGCTGCCAAAATATTGTTTAGCAACGACGAGGTTGCACCATGCTCTCTACAAACCCTCTCCGCGCTAGAGAGCAAACACCCCGTGCCTAGAGATAAGCTTTCTTTTCCTGATCCACCAGACCCAAATTTACACTCTTTTCAAATTTCAGTAAAACAGTTGGTCGAAGCCATAGGTTCTTTCCGGAGCGGCTCCGCTGGCGGTTTGGATGGCTTGACCCCACAGCACCTAAAAGACCTCACAGGCCCCACTGCCGGTGAAGCTGGCGAGTCGCTTCTGAAGGAACTTACAGCTTTAATAAATTTAATGCTTGCAGGTGGGGTCCATGAGGGTGTCATTGACACCCTTTATGGAGCCAACCTCTGTGCCCTTAGCAAAAAGGATGGTGGTATTCGCCCTATTGCTGTTGGCACCATCTACAGACGCACGGCAGCCAAAATTTGCTGTAAGTTGTACAGCAACGTTTTGACTGATAAATTTCAACCGCTTCAGTTAGGTTTTGGCTCAAAGGGGGGTTGTGAAGCTGCCGTACATGTGCTGTCCACATTTTTGGCCCACAGGAAAAGTGAGGTTATTCTTAAAGTTGACATAAAAAATGCGTTCAATTCAGTTAACAGAGACACCTTGTTGGCAGAAGTCAAAATTGAAACCCTCAAAATTTACAGTTTCCTTTGGCAATGCTACCGAAACCCTTAAAATTAGTTTATAAAGACATTGTTTTAAATTCGGCTGTTGGTTGCCAACAAGGAGATCCGCTCGGGCCGGTCATATTCAGTTTAGCCATCCATCCCATTATCAAAGAATTGAAATCAAAACTTAACATTTGGTATCTGGATGACGGAACTCTAGGTGGCGATGTCGACACTATAGCAGATGATTATATATCCCTTAAAACAAATTTACACAAAATTGGTCTTGATTTAAACACAAGTAAGTGTGCAATATATATTCCAGATACACATCTTGATAAAAATTTGGCTTTACAAAAAATCCAAACTATAGTGCCTGAAATTAACATAGTTAATAACTCCTCTCTTCGCCTTCTAGGGTCCCCAATTTTAGAAGAATCATATGAAAATTTTATAGATGATAAAATTGAAAATTTTCAATCAATTTCGAATAGACTTTTCAAAATCTCTTTACATTCTGCTATTACTTTAATTCGTTTTTGTTGCTTTGGTCCAAAATTTACATATTTTCTTCGTTCTTCACGATTATGGAAAAATTTACCGCTTTTGGAAAAAGTCGATAAAATTATTCGGTCCACGTTAACGTCCATTTTCAACGTAACGTTGGATGACCGAGCCTGGACCCAAGCCACGCTGCCGATCCGATTTGGTGGGCTAGGTGTACGTAAAGTTTCCAGTTTAGGCTTACCAGCATTTTTGTCGTCTGTCCACAGCACTGAAAAGTTGACCAGGCAAATCTTAGGGCCTTCTCTGGTTGATTTTCAGATTCTGTGCATGACTGAGGCAGTAAATAGTTGGGAAATGTCCTGCCCGGGCACAGATCTACCCGAGCAACGTTCTTCTCAGAGGCAGTGGGACAAGCCGCTTTGCAGTTTGATACGGAAAGAATTGATCAATACGTCAATCAACACTGCAGAGCGTGCGCGTCTCCTGGCGGTGGGAGAATGGGAATCGGGCCTCTGGTTACAGGCACTTCCATCATCCACTCTTGGTACCATTTTGGATAATAATACTTTTCGGCTCGCCATGAGTTTACGTTTAGGTATACCCTGTGTCGCATGTCATCGTTGTCAATGCGGTGAGATAGTTGACAACCTCGGTCACCATGGTCTGTCCTGCAGCAGGAGCGCAGGGCGTATATCTCGCCACTCAAATTTGAATGACATAATTCGTCGTGCTCTTGTCACCGCCGGTGTACCAGCTGTTTTGGAACCCAATGGTTTGGTGCGCGGCGATGGCAAGAGACCTGACGGTATGTCATTGCTGCCTTGGAAATTGGGTCGGCCTTTGGTGTGGGACGCAACGTGCGTCGACACCCTTGCGCCGTCCCCCGTTCTAAGTTCAGCAGCCTCTCCTGGCGCTGCTGCTGGAGCTGCGGAGACCCTTAAGCGGCGGAAGTATAATAACATTGTGGGTGATTATATTTTCGAGCCGTTTGGGGTTGAAACGCTCGGGTCATGGGGTCCGAGCGCACGAAATCTTTTCAAAGAACTTTCCAAACGTTTGGTAGAATCTACTCGTGATCAGAGGGCTGGTTTGTTCCTTGCACAGAGAATCGGCATAGCCATTCAACGGGTCAATGCAGCCAGCCTTCTGGGCACGTTCCCCGCCATTGACAAGGATGACGATGAGTTCTTTGACGCTGTTTAGTTTTTATTTATGTAAGTTTTAATTTTAGTATAGTTAGAGTTTGTTCTTATATTAGTTTTAATTGTGTATTAATAAAGTATTACTGTCAATGATGTATTTCGCCACATTTTCATGTACTTGAGACTTCTGGATAAGACCAGAACGTAGAAATTTTCGTCATCCAGTAAGCTACAAGAAATACTTAAAATCCAAAATTTCATGTCTAGGCCATTATTAAGGACGCAAGTTACACGAAAGCAAAGTTTCGCATTTATGACACTCGCTCATTCATCAAAGAAGGTTTAATTGAATACTTTATTTTATTGTTATAGTTATTTGGTACTCTTAGTTTTATAGGTTTAATTTACAGTTAAGCAGTACTTCGAATCGCGTTCGTATATATATGTACTTTTCTAGTATTCTAGATTTTGTTTATTTAGTTAGATATTACTTCGTATCGTTTAAAAATATCATTACAATACCTGGTATTTCAGTACTAAGAAGGTTATACCTTTGGTAGAAAATTCATTGATAATTAATTATATTGACACTTGTCTAATAATAAAGAGTTACCGTTTTGTTTATAGTTTGTATGGATTGTGTAGGCTGAGTAACATTTTGTTTGGGTTTTTAGTATTAAGACAAACGAAGTCTTAAAAGATATAGGTAATTATTGTTTTAGTCTAACCATACTCGGTATTTATGATTTGTTGTCCATATAAAGGTCATTGGGTTTATTTGTGTTTGATTTCGCAAGTGTACACGTGTGATGCTGGTGGTGATGTATACACGAGCGCGCAATCCTACACAAGCGCTATGAAGAAGCCCACTACTTACGGCTCAGCTTCTGAGCTTATGGCTGCTGGAATAATCTATCCCTTCGCTTTTGAAGTGCATGAGAATGTTATACTAAGAGATTCCTTTTGGTAATATCATGTATGTAATGTTTATCTATTACGGTATCGTACACAAATACCACACCCGTGTTACGAACTTTCTATCAGGTCACGTATTGTCTTACGATTTTTCCGACCGGTCACGTGTTTATCTTACGAATTTTCCATCAGGTCACGTGTCATGACGAGTTTTACCGGTACTCATTTCTATACGAGATACCTCTCCAACGTCAGCCCCTTTGATGCCATAACATTAAATTCTGTAACATCAGATACTGCTATATGTACATTATATAACTTAAACTCTACACAATGCGAATTGAAAAATCGAATAAAATAAATCAATATGCAGTAATATACATACACTTCTCATCAAAAAAATCGAAACACCTCGCAGTTTATGATTTGATAAGGATTATCAGAAAAATGTGTATATTTAGGAATAAATGTAAAATGTCATTTAATAGTGAGTATTATGAGGTATTAAAATCCTAATGTTAATGTTCTAAATTCAAATTAAGTCTTCATAGGTTTCGTATTTTGTATAATGAGTAATTTTTACCCTATGTGGAATATGAAGGAAATGGGTAAAAAACACGCGTAAATGAAAAAAAAATGTAAGAAACGTTTATTTAATAACTTGTATTCCCTCCGCGAGCTCTTATTACTGCTTCCATACGGTTCTTCATCGATCGGATGAGAGTCACGATCACATGTTGTGGTGGTATATTATCCCGTTCCTCTTGGATTGCATTTTGCAGCTGGCTAAGTGTTTCTGGGGCTGGATCTCTTGCTCGAATTCGTCTCTTTAATTCATCCCATAGATGTTCAACGGGATTCATGTCCGGGCTTCTGGCTGGCCATACCATAATGGAGATACCGACTTCGGTAAGATAATCTCGTACGAAGCCCGCGGTGTGAGCTCTGTCAATTCATGCATTGTCGTGCATGAATATGAAGTCGTTGCCAATAAAATGTGCATAGGGCATCACATGAGGTTCAAGACACTGTTCGATGTACCGATGAGAGTTTAGTGCAGGCAGCCGTGGCCCAGACACAAAGGCAAGTTCTGTCTTACCGTCGGCGCTGATTCCTCCCCAAACCGTCCACGAACCGCCACCATAGCTGATCTTTTCTTCAATGCAGCATTGTGCAAAGCGTTCTCCATCTCTTCTGTAGACCTTGTTCCTTCCGTCGTTACCATACATCATAACTTTACACTTATCAGAAAACAGTACTTTGCTCCACTGAAGGTATGACCAAGTTAGGTGCTCGCGTGCAAAGTTAAGGCGCGCTCTTCGATGGTCTGCAGTTAATTTCGGCCCATTCGCTGGCTTATGGGGTGCCAATCCGCGTTCCTTCAACCTTCTTCTTATTGTAGAGTCACTTACAGCTACTCTTCGTACAACGCGAAGCTGCGGCTGCAGTTGAAAAGCGTTAAGGCGTCGATTTCGTAAAGAAGTTGTTACAATAAATCGATCATCTCGCTCAGAAGTGACCCGATTCCTGCCAGATCCTGAACGGCGCGTGAACGAACCAGTCTCCCGATAGCTTTTGTAGACTCTATGAACAGATGATAAGCTTAGATGCAATCTTGCAGCCACAACACGCTGACTAAGTCCAGAATCCAGCAATGCCACCACTTGGGCGGCTTCTGCGGGCGAAGTATCCATATGTTATAGAAAAAAAAGTTTTTTCAGACGTCCCAAAGTCACAGTAAATGAAATAAGAAACAAAAAGTTTAAAGCGCTAATTTTTAGTTTTTAAACGAGAAACGTACTCCAACCCTAAATACACATTTGTCTCAAAACAGTGATTAATTTCATTTATAGGATAAACAAATGAAATTCTAATTTCGAATTTTGTTTTTTTTTTCTTACTGTAATGACCAAACTGCCAGCTACACAATAACGTTTTTTTTTTCATGGAATTAATTCTCTTTTGTAAAAAATTAGGACAAAAACAATAAAAACGAAAGTGTTTCGATTTTTTTGATGAGAAGTGTATATATGTACGTTTCTACAAGAAGAAGTGAAATCCAACCAAAAACATTCTGTAACAAACTAGCCAAGTCTTGTAGCAGCTGCTTAACTCTTAAAAGAAATGAAATCTAGACAAAGTAGTTTTTATTATTTTAGTAAATGCTGTGTGACTACAGCATGAATAACGCAAAGATAGTTCTGAAATAGTTTTGACAAACTTACCAATTTAGCATATATTTGGGAATTTATTGAAAGCTTTAGCATGTTTCTCAAGGTGACGGACTTCTTTACAAAGGAAATGTAATCCGTACGTATGACAAGCAGATAAATGTTAATATTATATTTCTATTAGAGAGCGCCAGACTTTGGAAGGCACAGGTTTTGAAGTAGTTTATACAATTCAATTCCGATCTTCGAACAATAAATCTGCGATATTTAACATAATAACTGAGACTTAAGCAGGGTGTGGTCAGTTAGTTTAAACTTTTACTTATCATGATATTGTTCGGGAAGACTTGGACTTGAACCATAAATAAATAAGAGCTAAACGTAAAATAGACAACAACTTTGCCTTAAACAATCCCAATTAAATTTAAAGGGAAGTCAAGAGAAGGTACACATTATGCTAAGCAGAGTATTTTTTTAGTTGCCCAAGTTATGAACGATGTGCCTGACCTTTGCCGGCAATCGTACTATATACTACAGACTTTATATTATATACTAATGTTAACAATGTAGTAAGTTCATATAGTTGTTGCAACGCGACTCGTTCCATCTCACTTTTACATGAAACTTACCGATTCGCCTATCTCGCGATGCAATAACGATGCATGTGTGCGTTAATAGGTGCGTAGCCAACGGTTACTAGTGTGTGTTAGATAGACTTCATTCAACAACCATTATACAAACATCTCTTCTAATTTATATGTGGATCAAGATGGCTAGCAACTCATCACCGAATTTACGGAATATCAAGAGGATTTGTCTAAACGATTTAACGATTTAGCCTCTACAGTTAGCAAGCTCAACGAGAGTCTTGAATTGAAACTCTTAGAAAACAGCAGACCCAAAGGAAACAAAGTCGATTTTTTCACTGCTTCACCCACAACATCTTCTTCCGGGCCCCAGCAACTGGCTGTCGCTCAACAATTAACTCTAGTGCCTTCATCCCGTTACATTAGCTCTTTAGCCTTAGTAAACTTTGATGCCAATGGAAACATGACCATGACTATAACTAGTACTGAGGGATCAGGACTTAATGAAGTTAATAACCTAATTGTACCCGTTTCCGTTAAATTAACCCTACTAAACAATATAACTTAAATTATAGTGCCTGAAATTAACATAGTTAATAACTCCTCTCTTCGCCTTCTAGGGTCCCCAATTTTAGAAGACTAATGTGAAAATTTTATAGATGATAAAATTTTAAATTTTCAATCAATTTCGAATAGACTTTTTAAAATCTCTTTACATTCTGCTATTACTTTAATTCGTTTTTGTTGCTTTGGTCCAAAATTTATATATTTTTCGTGAATTTTCTTCGTTATTTAAGATTATGGAAACATTAACCACTTTTGGAAAAAGTCGATAAAATTATTCGGTCCACGTTAACGTCCATTTTCAACGTAATGTAAGATGACCGAGCCTGGACCCAAGCTACGCTGCCGATCCCATTTGGTGGGCTAGGTGTACGTAAAGTTTCCAGTTTTCGGTCCACAGCACTGAAAAGTTAACCAGGCAAATCTTAGGGTCTTCTCTGGTTGATTTTCAGATTCTGTGTATGACTGAGGCAGTAAATAGTTGGGAAGTAAATAGTTTGGCTGCCCGGGCACAGATCTACCCGAGCAACGTTCTTCTCAGAGGCATAGAAACGAGCCGCTTTGCAGTTTGATACGGAAATAATTAATTAATACGTCAATCAACACTGCAGAGCTAGCGCGTCTCCTGGCTGTGGGAGAATGGGAATCGGGCCTCTGGTCACAGGTACTTCCATCATCCACTCTTGGTAAGATTTTGGATAACAATTATTTTCGGCTCGCCATGAGGTTAAGTTTAGATATACCATGTGTCGCATGTCAGCGTTGTCAATGCGGTGAAACAGTCGACTGTCTCGGTCACCATGGCCTGTCCTGCAGCAGGAGCGCAGGGCGTATATCTCGTCACTCAAATTTGAATGACATAATTCGTAGTGCTCTTGTAACTGCCGATGTACCAGCTGTTTTGGAACCCAATGGTTTGGTGCGCGGCGATGGCAGGAGACCTGACGGTATGTCATTGCTGCCTTGGAAATTGGGTCAGCCTTTGGTGTGGGATGCAACGTGCGTGGACGCCCTTGCGCCGTCCTGGCGCTGCGGAGACCCTTAAGCGGCGAAAGTATAGAAACATTGTGGGTAATTATATTTTAGAGCCGTTTGGGGTTGAAACGCTCGGGTCATGGGGTCCGAGCGCACGAAATCTTTTTAAAGAACTCTCTAAACGTTTGGTAGACTCTACTCGTGATCGGAGGGCTGGTTTGTTTCTTGCACAGAGGATCGGCATAGCCATTCAACGTGGCAATGCTGCCAGCCCTCTGGGCACGTTTCCTGCCATTGACAAGGATGACGATGACTTTTTTGACGTTAGAGTTTGTTCTTATATTAGATTTAATTGTGTATTAATAAAGAATAAAAATAACTTAGCTAGTCTAATATGCCAACGCATATTAGACTAGCTACAGATTTAATTATTTTAGTGCCAATTTTGTCTAAACCAACAATACTTGTATTTTGCAAAATATTAACGATGAAGTACTTAGAGAAATATCTAAATGATCGCTATATCGGTCGGATCGGTTCTTCAGAAGCTTTTAAGAGTATTTTCCAATTTCCTATTCATGAACGTTTGCCAGCTGTAAGTCATTTGGAAAATGGACAAATAATTTATTTTACTAATGAACATCTCCAAGATCGGGTCATTAATCCTCCTTCCACAACGCTTACAGCGTTTTTCGATCTGTGCAAAAGAGATGATTTTGCAAAAACTCTGGGAACTGGGAAAGAAATACATTTAACAGAGGAAGCGCGGGTTCGGTTTATGGTACTCTTGATCTGGCTTTTTTTCGGTATATAATAACTTTTGGTTAGGGTTTCTGCTTGTGGGTAGACACAGTTAAACACATATTTTTTATTGTTCCCAATTAATTTTATGTTATTAATATTATTTTGAATTATTTTAATGAATTAATTATCACAATTGCTTCTTAAACCTCACAAATAATTATTATCCGGTATCTCACACAACAATTTTGAATACATCACTATGGACGCTTAACTATCTTCAAACTTGGAGGACTTGGAGGCGCTGTTTAACACAAGGATGGCTGTGTATGAAGACAAGCTGGCATTGGCAACATCTGGGGCTTCTTCAGCTTCAACTCCATCGCCAAATCTCTCATCCCTCCAGCAAGAATTCATGGAATTTAAAAGTTTTGTCTGGCAAGCACTGTCAAAACTTAAATCCCAAATGGAGTTACTTTCATTGGGTTTTGACAGACATGAAACCGCTATGCGGCCCAAAGTGCTTCTGATCCACGGCGTTGCTGAAGAAAAAAATGAACAGGTACATGACATTGCTTTAAAAGTTATTAACCAACAAATGAGGCTGACTGAGTTGAGCCGGGAGAACATACATATTTGTCACCGTCTTGGTTCAGTGAAGCGCAATTCCAGGCCTATACTTGTACGATTCTTCACCACCAAACACCGCTATCTTGTTTGGGACAACAAAAAATCTCTGAAGGGTTCTGGCGTCACTATCTCCGAGATTTTGACTCAATTGCGACACCAGACTTTTATGTCAGTTGAGGGCAAGATTGTAGTCATTACTCCCGACAAGACACGCCACAAAATAGAAACGATGGACGAGTTGCATAGGCTATCTTCAAAGTTTCCGGTTAACAACGATGACTGTTTGCCGACGGAGGACTCTGTTTCATCCAAATCACCGCCTACGGGGACCCCTCTACACCCATAGGCAAGGTCCAAAGAAAAACTCGTCGTCGGAATTAAGTTTTTGTGCTGCTAAATAACTCCTTTCATAAACTGTCTTTTTTGCTTTGCACCGCTGCTTTTGGAATACTATGTTGTGTCGGTACAGCTTCGGTAAAGCTTCGCAGGCTCTTGGGTTCGTGATGCGAGTTTCTTCTGGCTTTAAGCTAAGACGTTAAAAATTTTATACTGTTCGTTTGTTCGAAGTATATTGGAATATGGGTCACAGATTTGGAATCCCAGGTACGACAAATATATCAACAGGTTAGAAAACATCCAAAGAAAATTCATTAAATATCTTTGTTATCGCACAGGTTATTATTACAAGTCTAATAATTATTTAAATATATGTGCTAAATTTCACTTACTTTCTTTATGCAATCGAAGGAAAATTGCAGACGTTATTTTTATGCTAAAAATTATATCTGGCCGTATAAGTTGCCCCGAACTTCTGTCTAAAATTGGTTTTAACACTCCCACCAAAGCTATGCGACATTATGCACCACTTCACATACCACTAGTTTCGTCAAATTATCGTCAAAACACTTTCTTATGGCGAGCAAGTAAGACCTTAAATTTGATTTGCAAAACTCACGACATTGATGTTTTTAACGCAAACTTAGTATCAGTGAGAAGGTTGCTAAGCCGAGATTTTTTCGTTGACTTTTAGGGTAGTTAAAGATTTTTTATATATTTTATTTGAATATAATATGTACTATTAGAAGTTAAACTTAAGGTAGGTAGTGTTATTTTCATCTGTCAATTTTATTGTGCAGTGTATCAGTGAAGACTTGTAATTGGCTGTATGTTGCAAATTCATGTATTTTTACCCATTGTAATAGCTGTTAGTCTTCCTTATATATGTATAAATAAATATAATAAATGGAAACTAGAAGCGCTATATGAGGTTCATTATTTCACATGACTGAATCATTGAGTATAGTAATGATCATTAGCAATGAATAACCCCGAATTACTCAGATATTACATTTAATTCAATATCTTGTAGACTTTAAATCTGCATCTATGCATAGGCCCCAAGCCAGAGCAGAGCCATTCTGCTCGTCGTCGTTCGCGGCTTTAAGTGTGGACGTTAATGCGTCGTCAAAGATCACTGTCCTCGAACATTGCTGTCCGTCTTTGTTTTTTTCAAAAAGCGGTGTATAGGGAAGCACCGTAGAGCAGGAGCCGAACACTCGGTGCGTGCTCTTTCGAGGTTCGTTAGTAAGTTCACCTTTCACGTATTCATGCTCGGCTTGTGCTTTGCGCATCCTCGGCTCGTAAGCTTCTAAGCAACTTTAAAATTTACAGTCTATAAAATTCCAAGACAGGGACATAAGAAAACAAAACCCCAAGGAGCATTTAAATAATGTTAACAACATTTATTTAGTATTTATTTATTTCATGTAGAATAAAATAAAAAAAAGAACAACAATAACACGACCATTAGCGACATATGTACAAAAATTATAAGCAATAAAAACTTAGGTTACATTAAGTACTGCGTAAAAACCCATCTAATGTCATTATTTATTTTGATAAATGTTAAAAATCCATAGATATAAAATAAAAACGGCGGGCTGTGCGCAACGTCTTTATGAAAGTGCTCAAAAAAATTTGTTGCTTTGCGATTCTTCGACACTGAATAAAGGTGAGTTTCAGTTCAGACAGTAAATTAAAGTTTAAAAACTTAAATAAAACTAAAATGTTCGCAACATTTTTATGAATATTGTTAATATTATCAAAATTGTGTAGGTCTCAAATCCGGGTAACTTTGACTCGGGTCAAAGTTACACTGACAGTTTGAACTAACTCCACTAAAGTACTGGGGTAACTTGAATAATTTAAGTGTTGCCTTTTTTTAAAGGTAAACTTAAATTAACATGGCGCGAAAAAAGTAGGTAAAAAACATACTATACATTACATCATTATAATACATTTCGATGGTAAAACGCTTAAAATATCGCTCATGCAGAAGGCGATGGAGGGTTGAAAGCTGCCCACTGAGCCTGATATTATACGCTGTTTCCCAAAAAATGTCGTAAAATATTTGCCTACTACTTAGTAAGTGACAAAAAGAAAGTTTTTTTTATCATTGACTAGCGGCCCGCCCCGGCTTTGCTCGGGTGCAACGTTGATACCATATATCTACACAATCATAAAGTTCTGTAGGGCGAAGCATAGACTTGGACGCACTATTTGGTACAGGCACGCACCCCCCGGCCCCCGCGTGGCCCTCCGGCCGGTACCGCCGCAACCGCTATGTCCCTGCATTTTAAATTTGTAATATCCTCGAAAATATTTATTTAAATTACATTCTGTAAAAGGCAATATTGATCTATATTACATGCCCATTTATTAAAGGTACTTAATAGGATAAGGATTAATACTGTATTGGTTAAAATCGCTTTTTCGTAAATAAGTAATAAATAAACAATAAAAAATGGTTATTGTGGGTTATCCTCAAGGAATAGACATATGCCGTCGCGGACTTTTTTGTAGATCTTTTTAAGGTGCACAATACTGTAGTACATTATTTTGATCTATCTCGTAGGGTTCAGCCAGCGTTTGCAATGAAAGCGCAAAAAATGTGTTCATTTACGACCTTACATTAAAAATCTCTAAGATTATCCGTGTGTGTACTATATTATACATGTATTATACGTATAAACCTTCCTCTTGAATCACTCTATCTATTAAAAAAAACCGCATCAAAATCCGTTGCGTAGTTTTAAAGATTAAAGCATACATAGGGACAGACAGCGGGAAGCGACTTTGTTTTATACTATGTAGTGATAATAAGTATGTTTGTTGTACAGTAATTTAAGTTAATAATCTTAATAAGTTCTAAAAAAACGTCTCCTTTTACAAACTAGTGATTTCCCTAACTGCGCACTTTATTTTTCATGTTTTCAACTATAAACCTTTGAGAAAAAAAAAAACATTGTTTATAATGTTAGTTTGTGTCATATTATGGCATAAAAAGAGGCTTAAGTTCACCAAAAATAACAAAAACTAATTTAAAACAGAAAATCCGTGTGTGAGGTAATGTTACCCAAGTCACAGTATAACTTTGTCTCGCCGAATTGTCTGTAGTTTAAAAAAATATATTTTTTTTATTTCTTAAAAATAGGCATTCTGAAGCCATTAAAACCATTTATTTCACAGTAGTTTGGTTAAAAAATCTATACGTAATTTTAAGAAAAGCTCATAAAATGGGTCAAAGTTACCCAAAATGATGGTAGCTCTCCACTACTGATTGGACTCTTCCCATCTATCCACGAAAACGAGTAATAGTTCAGTCAATAAATCACCCAAAAGGAGTTGTAGAGTGCGTGAGCAAGGCCCTAAGCAATTACTTCAGAAAATTGTTCAGGGTGCTTAGATAGTTAACATACTAAAAGTCCTGACGTCTAGGGGGTGAGGCGGAATGGGGGGAGGGGGTTAAAGGTCCCATTTTTCAGTTTTTCGCTAATATCTTTTAAACGGTGCGTCATGGCGATAAGAAGTCTTCTACGCAATAAAAGCTTATAAAATTATGTACAAGTTTTACCTTATGCACTTTTTCAAATTCCTACCTTTTTTCGGACTACACGTTCCGGAAGAGTGAAAATTGAAAAAAACTTCTTCGATTGAATACTACCTTTTGGATACTACTTGCTTCAAGTTATTTGGGGATCTAGACACGCGGTAGCGAGTCAAGTTAAGTTCAAGTAAAGGAACTGGCTAGCCAGAGCCAAGTGTATCATTACACGAACTACTTGGTGCCACTTTTGACCCTTCTATAACTCAAAACCTCTTTAACGTAAACACATAAAACTAAGTGTATTTAATTATATCCATAAGGACATCCAGAAGCCCAAATTTCATGACGCTAGCTCAAACAGTTATTAAGATATGAAAGTCAAAAAGTCATAAACTATTCCAATATTTGTATTATTATTTTTGCTAAATATAATAATACATATATTGGAATAGTTTCAAATATCTGCTTGTAACGGTTCCAACGCTAACATAAAAGATTTTTTTTTTTTTGTATGGGGACCCCCTCTAATTTTTTTTTTGGTTTTAGCTTTTTTCCTACGTTTACACACAATTACCGAGCTGGATGCCAAATTTCATTCTTCTAGGTCATCTGGAAGTAGGTTAGGTTTAGGTACTATATTATTATGTTAGTCAGTCAGTGCTAAAATTTACGACTTTTTGACTTCATATCTTAACAACCGTTTGAGCTAGCGTCATGAAAGGACAATGCCAGATCGTGACCCACCTATTTACAAAAAATGTAAATTAATGAAAATAATCTTATGAATATAAGATCCTTTGATAATGAACTGTAAATCTGTTATACTTGCGGATAAGAAATGATTAAAAAAAGGAATTAAACCCCCGGGTCTATTTCCCGTTTTTCTGGCGACCATTTGCGTTACTTTGTACGCATAAAAGACGGACTGAAGAGATCTGTTAATAAAAAAAAATCTCATGTAGCGTAAAATATTTTTTACAAAACATAATATATATTTTATTCAAGTATAGATAGTTAATTAATAAAAAACAATTGTTATGTAAATAATTATGTACATTATTATAGTCAATTACAATCATTGTTATGCATTCGCGCGTTTGGTTATTGGAACGTCGTTGACATGCTATGTCAAAATGTCAATGTCATTCATTCGCTCTGTGATTCGCTCCCTGTGTATTACATAGTTTGCGTTTACTATTTTACATATATTTTAATTGATAGAGAGCCTTGTAGTAGCCAGGCAATCAACTCTATATTAGGATATTGCTGCAGTTGTGTTGTAGGTAATCGAACAGTTGGTTGTTGTTGTCATATAATGACTTTGATATCGACGGGTCCTACGTATACTGGTGTAACCCGCAAAACAGCGAAATACGTTTTTTTGCACCAAAAGCCTTAAAATTACCTTAACTTTATATCCTGTAAAAATTATATTAAATTATCAAGTAATTTCAAAGATACAAACTTGTAAACTAATATAAGTGACATGATTTTCTGCCACACGACCATCTACACTGATATAAGTCACTTGCACCAGTGTAGGTAGTCGCGTGCGACGCGACTCGTGGTCGGGAGCACGTTACAACACTGGTATAACTGCGATGCGTTTTAGGTTACATATTCATTTATTAAAAAACTATTCAGATTTGGTTTGTCTTGATTTAGTAGTGGTAACATGTCACAACAATGAAGCGCTCAAGAGGTCAAGTAATGCTAGATTTATTAGAAAAAAAAAATAGTAAAATAAACACTCCAGGAAATTACGAAAATAAATATTAATTGACATTTTAAATAGTATGATGATATATTTTGTATTGTTTGATCATATATAAAACAAAGTAACTCAATCTTTCGTTTTTGATTTTAAGTTTTGCTTCCCTTTTTTGAAAACTGGAAAATAATTCCATAGGGGAACTTTAAAAAAAAGGAGGAGGTTTCCAATTCGGATTTTTTATGTTCGCGCATATCTCCTTTGCTTTCCAAACCGATTTGAAATATTTTTTTTCTTTTTTGGAAAGGGTATACTTCCCAAATGGTCCCATAGTCACCAAGTCGGGATCTGATGATGGAATCTTGGTGAAATCGAGGGAACTCTTCAAATGTTATAGCGTGATATAATGTTATAGGAAAGCGTACAGCAAATTTGGTTTTTTCTACAGCAAGTGAAGCATTTGCGTTCAAAAGGAACCATTCTACCATCAGATCTGATGATGAAGCTACGATGGCCTCGTGAATGTAGCCGGAATTCGTTGTTTGTGAGATGCGTGGCACTGCATTTGGTTTGATGGAAATTATCATGAGAATGATGAATGGGCCATATTATTATTATTATCTAAGATTTAAAATATATCACTAAAAATAAACCAATAAAAAACTTTGTGCAAAGAATAAACTTACTTTAAAAATCGATAATAGCACTAAAAAGTTAAAAATAATACTATAACCTACCTAACTATATTAATAAGCCAAACCTAAACTAGTATTAACCTACAATACACCTTTATAATTTTATGGAGTCTGTGCCTTGCTAGGTATATAATTATAATTACCGAAAGTTCCTAATTAAGAAGATTAAATTTTTTAGTTTTATTATTTTTAAGATGGCAAGTCCATCGATTTTGTTTTTCATTAAGAGTGCCGCATACAGGATAGTAATATTATTATGAGTGCCATAATAATATTAACCTCCGATTAACAACACCTATTAAGCATAGGTAGGTCTGGAAAAGACTTCAATTTTGTATTTTTATTTCATTTCCTGCCTCACCCTTTAAATATTTAAGTTTAATAACAAATAACAATGCAGAAAACTGTTGCAAGTAGTTTTCCAGTACTGAGTAAACTGGTGTAAGTGTTTAAAAGTCGATAAAAGAAGATGTTATTGTTAATATTATAACCTCATATTAATCAGTAGATTGGAAATAGCATATTAAAACAGTAAAATTCTTAAATTTTCTCTTACTACAAGAATAAGTAAGTACATTGTATACTGGTATAAGTGGCCACTTGTATCAGTTTACAGGTTTTACCATAATAAATAATACAAGCTACATCAATGCAAGTGACACTATTTTCCAAAGTATAAAAAAAAAATAAGAAACAATAATGCAATCTTGTTTCTTAGAGATTCAAATATAACATCTCAAAATTTCAAGTATTTCTACTGATTTATGACAAAATTACAAGCTTTAGAACCTTTGAACCGCTCTCCTGAACAGTTGTGTTTTTGCACTTGTACCAGTATACGTAGGACCCGTCGATATGGTATCTTGGTTGGGCACGACATCAAAACAATATTGATGCTCCGGCAGCATTTCTTAATAATATATTGATAACGTTTGAAGATTAATAAATCAATCACTTTTATAAGTTGTTTTATTTCCTATCAACAGTCCTACATCAGTAGTATTACTAGGGTCGATACTGCCGGGTCTGTATCTATAATAATACCCTCTTTCCTCATGCTGAACTCCCGCCCAACAATGGCATTATAACGATAAACAGCAATTATTTATTTATTTTCACAATATAAACTACACCTAACCTAATGCTGTCCGAAAAGGCACCTAAATGTAATTATTGTTCTTAGATTTAAACAGAAACCGTAAGTTCTAAATGCATTAAGACATATGTTTCGTTATCAGTAATAAAACAGCAATAAAATGCTGCATATGGCATGCTTGTAAACGATTTTTACTGCATGGGTCAAAGTTCTATAGAGTTTCTGGCATTGTCCTTTGGGCTTCTAGATGTCCTTATGGATATTATTAAACACACTTAGTTATATGTGTTTACGTTAAAGAAGTTTTGAGTTATACAAGGGTCAAAAGTGGCACCAAGTGGTTCGTGTAATGATACACTTGGCGCTAGTTAGCCAGTTTTTTTACTTGAACTTGGGTTGACTCGCTGACGCGTGTCTAGATCCCCAAATAACGTGAAAGAAGTAGTATACAAAAGGTAGTATTCAATCGAAGAAGTTTTTTTCAATTTTCACTCTTCCGGAACGTGTAGTTCGAAAATAGGTAGGAATGTGAAAAAGTGCATAAGGTAAAACTTGTACATAATTTTATAAGCTTTCATTGCGTAGAAGACTTCTTATCGCCATGACGCACCGTTTAAAAGATATTAGCGACAAACTGAAAAATGGGACCTATAAACTCCTCCCCCCACTCCGCGTCACCCCCTAGACGTCAGGACTTTTAGTATGTTAACTATCTAAGCACCCTGAACAATTTTCTGAAGTAATTGCTTAGGGCCTTGCTCACGCACTCTACAATCTCTTTGTTGACTGGACTATAAATAGGCTCTTCGTATTTCTTATTAGAAAGCCGTGAAATCCATCTATAGGTGCAAACATGCTCGGAGTGCTCCAAAATCTCAACAATCTGAACAGCAGCAGCACTTGGCTGCAATTTTCGTATGGTTGGCTTGTTTTTTGTTGTAATTACTTGAAAATCGTACACTTCAGTCAGTAAAGATTACGACGCATGAAGCTTGGATTAAGCTTAGTTTAAGCATTATTTTCATATATTTTGCAGAATATTAAATTCAATCATCGCATGATTGTTTACATGTCATCATAGAGAAATATAATAAGTAGGGTACGCCATCCTTCGTCATTTTTCAAGTTGTTGTTGCGTATTTCGGTCTTGATTTTGTCGGATTTTTCACATAACTGCTGAAAACAGATTATTATTTCCTTGTTTTCACTTTTTCTTGAGAAACACATTCATTGTAGTTTTACAATTATTCCATGTTTTTTCTTTATTTGTTTAAAAATATGCTGACGAAAAACAAAAAGATTTATTTTATTCTGCAGTGTAGTCTCAGTTAAATATGCTTTAAAAACATATAAACATTTTAGATAATATTATTTTCAATACATTTTGACTGAATTGAGGAAAACCAAAATATCCCTAGACAGTGTTGATGTGTGTATATGAAATTTCTGCGTAGCTGACTTGGGCAAATAAAACACTATACATGTCATCTAGAATGGATGTTGGTTTACTCTGCTGAATGACGGAGACTTGGCAACGGTAGTTCATGCACTAGGACAGCATGAACAGGTGAAGCCGACTGTTTTACTGGGCCAAGGTCATTGGTACAACATACGTGATCCCACACACCGTAGAAGTAGGAGCCCTAATTTTTTTATAGATATTGAAACATTTTAAACATTAAAGTTTCATGTTCAAAGACATTTCAGAAATTCCGTAATATGTTTAAAAGTTAAGAAAAAAGTATTTTAAGGGTTTATGCTTGGTTATTTTCCGGACTCATATTATCTTCGTGAATAAGCATGTTTTATAGACAGAGGTATACCGCAACATAACTATCATAATAAAATAAAAAGTCGTTCTAAGTTTGAGGTCGTTATTACATTAGGTATTATGGCGTTACACCAAAACAAGTTAGATAGAATACGGTTGCGTAGCGATGAGACGGCAATATGATCAATACTTTGTGGTTGTACAGTAAAACTCCACCCCTTCTCCCTACATAACTGTAAAACCAACTAGATACCAACATGGCGCATAAAATGACCATTCCATTCGCTACTTTTTGCAAAAAACACAATAACTGATGAAATTAAGCGCGTGTACTAGGAAAAAGCTACTGATTCCTGTTCATTATACTTTTACGCAAATGGTTTGTGTTATCGTATGTGCATTCATGTCAATTTTAATTAATAATTTGGCAAAATAGTCACGGAGCAACGTTACGTCCAAGCAAATCTCTGTTTCCGCAAGAATCTAAAGAAGCAAAGTACCATCACATTGCAAGCGAAATTTGACTTTAAAAGTACTGCTGCAGGATCTAGTTTAGTGTAAAACCGTAACGACAGTTAATGTTAAAGTTTGAAAGTTCAAGCTCCTCATACGTTATGGGCTCCTAGTAAATGGTATCGAGATCGCGCGCTGCTCCAATGTTTTGCGACCAGCGACTACGCGACATTGGTCGCCTGTCGCAAGGCGACCCCTAGCTTGCGGATGTCAGCGACCGCGACAGCGCCAGTCTTACCGCAGTTTTTTATAATATGTGACGGTTGTGTTCTATTGTAGTACAATATGTCGGTGAATTTCTCCGGGCGAAAAAAGTTATTCAACAGCTATTGGAGGATGAGGAAGATGATGATAATCTTATCAAGTTCTTATCTATGCCTCTGGAAAAAGCATCACGAGAAGAAGAAGATTGCTTTCAAATACTAATAAAACGACATTTAATTTATAAAGAAGAAACGTTCCGAAAATATTGTAGGTTAGCATAAACAGTTTGACACAAATAGTATTTATTATTCTGGAAAAAGAAAAAATTCTATTTTGTGTGTATGTTTGTAATTGGGTGAATTTCCCAAATGCCTTATTTTTTTGTCTTCGTTGAAATTAGTATTTGAAAAAAGGAATATAGTTCTGAATTATTTTTTTTAGTATTCAATAGGTAGTTATTGGGTTGTGGCAAAAATATGATTTGCCTAGGACTATTACAAAGGTATAAATAAAATACATAAACCTCTATTTTTGTGCAAATCGGTGCTGTCCCACTACTTTTTTTGTAAACAAAACAGCTTAAACACTAATAAAAATAAATAAATTTGGTATATAACTTATTCTATTTCATAGAATATTAGTTTTCTTATTAATATATAGCATATTTTATTACATAATTAACGATTATTATTACTGAGAGGCACAAACGTACTTGTCCTGAAAAATATTCTCATATCGCTGGACAAAAGTAATTCAAACATAACTTTACATCGACAAGTCGGACAGCATCCCCACCCCAATTGTATTTCCCTCGTTGGTGTGTGCTAGTGGGCAGTCAGGATAGAAGTGGGTTAAATCGCTGCATATGCCCACCAAAACTGTAAGAACGACATTTCAGTTACTGCCGGACAATTATTTTATATAATCGGTGGTTGTATTTTTCTAGTGTAATGAGTAGCTTTTTTATTGTTGTTTGGTTCTAACAGAGGTAGTAAGTGAATTAGCTTCATTGTCTGTTATTGAATTTATCCTAGATATTATGCATTTTTTATAATTTTCTAAAAAGTGTGTATTTTCTCATGTCGCTGTTCTCATATCGCTGTAATCGGTGGTCTTTTTTACCACCGATGTGATAATTTACACCGAAATGATAAGAAAAAATCAATCGGTGTCATATATCTAATATCGGTGTTTTGATTCGTGATCAACGCACAGTTTTGTCACATCGGTGGATTGCTTTATCATATCGGTAGATCATTTTATCATCTCGGTGAGTCGTTATATCATATCGGTAGATCCCGTGTCATTTCGTTAAGTATACAAAGAAACAATGGCACATACATATATACCTACATACAAACATTCGTACATATATACATACTAGTAAATTTACCCACATAGACTGCCAAAACCATTACCTCGATACCACTGGGTAGTTTAAGATGTATAATAAATGTATCATTAAGGGAGGTCTGTATTCGGTAATACGTCCATAGGCTGAGATGATGATGGTGAGGTGGAGCAATTTAACGCATTAAAATTTCTGTGGCAAAAAAGTTTTTAGTTAAAAAAATTATAAGTACGTAATAATAAATAACAAAATAATTAAAAGCTAAAAAGAAAACATAATAGTAGCTTAATTTTGTTTAAGAATGCCGAGGCCAAAACTAAAAGATGAGGAGAAAAACAGGTGGAATAGGTTGCTGGAAAGAATAAGCAAAGCTTAAATCAAAAGCGATTCTGTGTTAAGAGATTTTTGTTTTTTTTTTCATAATTCATTTTAATAAAGACAATGATAATAAATAATATAATCATTATTTTTTTAATTTTAAAAACATAAAAAATAGGTACATAATTTCAAAAATTCATTTTTATTTTATATCTAAGAACTCAGTTCTCTTTGGATGTGATCTACCCTAAGTTCAGATCTTCATTTCTAAGTACCTACTAACTATTTCCTTTTTGATGTTCAAAGGTGAATAGATTATCATATCGCTGGATACGTACATCATTTCGGTGGATTCACTTATCATATCGCTGTACAAAAAAATTAATCGGTGCCGGTTTTTCACATCGGTGGAAACCAAAATTCAAACTGAATTTTCTCCTCAGTCTTAAATGATACGTTGATGATATTAAATTTGGGGATATTTTGTATCCTAAAGATTACATAAAACCTGAAAAATCTACAAAAAAATAAAAGTTGTAAAAGTTCACCGATATGATAAGAAAAATGGCATTTGTTGAAATTGACCCAATTATAGTATGTTTTTCTCTCCACTTAAGACAAGCTCCATCCCCGATTTTAGGACAACGGAGTGTGATACGTGACTCAGAAAAGTGTAACACCGAATAGCACGTCCCTGTAAGTTTTATAATACGAAACACTTAACAACGAATGCACGCTACCACGAAAAACTTAACGCCGTAGCCATGCGATCTCGAAGAACTAGCCTCTAAAAGTCATCATAAATGGTCACTATCAACTAAATAGAGAAAAAAAAAAGAATTATTTTGTTGATCAACACATAATTATGTGTCGGTCAACAAAATAATTATATTTTCCCTTAGCGAGAAAACAAGACTTCTCCAGCTGTGACCATTTTGGATCCTAGATGGTATATTTCGTACCTGTCCAACAGTTTTTTTTATCAAATTTATGCAGTGCACGGATTAATTGAAGTGCGTGATACCGTGGAAAAGGTGGTACCATTGGTGTTTGGACTCCTGCCTAACAAAAGGAGCTTTGAGTTCCCAATTTGTGACCCGACGTAATAATTATTGATTTCGAAAAAGCGTTCTTCTCAAAATATTTGGAAGCATATCCAATCTACCGGTTTCTCCAAACAATACTCAGAATCGACATCTCTTGCTCACGAAATGCGTCATTTGGCCGCATACGCCTTTTTAAAGCCAGGTGAGATACCTGACGCTTTTGGTATACTAAAAGAAAAAGTATTTTGACTTCATATCTTAACAACCGTTTGAGCCAGCTTCATGAAATTTGGGCTTCTAGATCTCCTTATGGATATCGTTAAACATACTTAGTTATATGTGTTTACGTTAAAGAAGTTTTGAGTTATAGAAGGGTCAAAAGTGGCACCAAGTGTTTCGTGTAATGATACACTTGGTGCTGGTTAGCCAGTTTTTTTACTTGAACTTGGGTTAACTCGCTGCCGCGTGTCTAGATCCCCAAATAACGTGAAGGAAGTAGGATCCAAAAGGTAGTATTCAATCGAAGAAGTTTTTTTCAATTTTCACTCTTCCGGAACGTGTAGTTCGAAAATAGGTAGGAATTTGAAAAAGTGCATGAGATAAAAGTTGTACATAATTTTATAAGCTTTCATTGCGTAGAAGACTTCTTATCTCCATGACGCACCGTTTAAAAGATATTAGCGAAAAACTGAAAAATGGGACCTTTAAACCCCTCCCCCCACTCCGCCTCACCCCCTAGACGTCAGGACTTTTAGTATGTTAACTATCTAAGCACCCTGAACAATTTTCTGAAGAAATTGCTTAGGGCCTTGCTCACGCACTCTACAACGCCTTATGGGTGACACAACAGAATTTATCATTGTTCTAAATATCCCTGTTTTATAGAATATAATTGAATTTTATTTTGCAAGAATAGGTAAAATACAATAGTTTTTATAACATATTAAAGCCCTGCCATATTTTAGCATTTGGCATGCAAACATTTACATTATTTAAAACAAATGCACTTGCATTTAACTGGATTTAACCAGATCTAATTATATTATTACTTATTAAAATTATACTTCAACATATAAGTTACTCAAACATTATTTTCACTACATTTATCACTAGATAGTATAAAACAAAGTACCCTTCCCGCTGCCTGTCCCGATGTATGCTTAGATCTTTAAAAATAAGCATAAGAGTGATTCAAGAGGAAGTTTTATATGTAAAATACATGCATAATATAGTAGAGAAACGCGGATAATCTTAGAGATTTCTAATGTAAGGTCGTAATTAAACTATTTTTTGCGCTTTCATTGCAAACGCTGGCTGAAGCCTACGAGATGGATCAAAATAATATACTACAGGATTTTGCAAGTTAAAAAGATCTACAAAAAGTCCGCGATGGTATATACATATATATCTCTTGACGGTAACCCACAAAAACCATTTTAAATTGTTTATTTATTACTTATTTACGAAAAAACGTACCTTTAATAAATTTTGCATGTAATATAGATCAATATTGCCCTTTACAGCATATAATTTAAATGAATATTTTCGAAGATATTACAGATTTGCAGGGACACGGCGGTACCGGCAGGGGGGCCGCGCGGGTGCCGGGGGGCGCGTGCCTATACCAAATAGTGCATCCAAGGCTGTGCTTCGCCCTACAGAACTTTATGATTATGTAGTTATATTTGGTATCAGTGTTGCATCCGAGCAAAGCCGGGGCGGGTCGCTAGTCTACAATATAAAAATGAATCGCTAAATGTGTTGGTAAGCGCATAAATCAGTAACGCTTGGACGGATTTCGCTAATTCTTTCTTTTTGTTCTTGTGTTTCTTTTTCTCAAGACCACAAATCACCCATGTTACACCTTGACTTATTATAAATAAATTTACATAACATAGACTTACACTTAAGACAATTTGCTTAAGATAAGAAGATTTCCAACGGCCTATCATTCATACAAAGTGGTGCCAATACAAGATTTTTTTGAGCCCATATCATTTTTATTTGTCCCTGGTTATTCATGTCATGATACTAAACTGAAAACAATAATTTCAATAAACACATTGTTTGCCATGCTTACAATACTTTTATGATTGAATTTGAACAATGCGCTCATACCATTAATTAGTTCCCATTATTATTGGTGGGCATAATGTGTTCAACCAAACTCAGTGGAGGGGCTTGACATGTGGTTTCAATCCTCAGCAGAAAGGGACCAAGGACGAAGAAGAAAAAGAAGAAATTTATCTCAATAAGTGATAACAAACAATGACAGTGCTGGTCTTCTTCTGCGTAGACATCTTCCACACTATTTTAAGATTGCCTTCAGCAGCTGTAGCTTGCTGCAGCAAGCTACAGTTGAACACCAGAAGCTTGCATTTAGGCGTTAAATAACCATGTTGATAAATATTCTGAAACAAGAAAATCTGTTCTGAACTTTGCATTTATTCTTAACTGTTCCAAAACATAAATGTTAATTGAGGCATTATTTATAGAAAAATATTGTGAAATTATGTAGACCAGTTGATCAGAATGAACCTTGTGATTACCATTATTTACTTATTTGGGTAAATATGAAACAAGTGTGTACAATGTTGGATACCTACAGAATTAGTAGAAGAGAGGATAAAGACGTCAAATTGTTCAAAATATATATTATTAGGGCATCTAAATACTGGACTAGTATACTTTATGTTTTATTACAGTGTAAGGTAACAGGAAGTACTCTTCAAGTAACATGTTATGCTGCTATTTAGGTATTCTGAACATTTTAAAATACACTACCTATTTGTTTCCCCAATGTCTTTCTTGCTTTATCCTGGTGATGTATCTGGCCGTCGTTGATTGCGCAGAAGTTGTTTCAATACAGCAGGTCCTTCCAGCTCATTAATGAGTTCTCTGTGAAAAGTAAGACAGATACTTAAGTCGAAGAAGTTTTACAACAAAGATTAAAAAACCCAGAGTAATAATACTTCAACACACCGTTAAAGTAGCCAATATTCGTGTTAGTCATTCAATCATCAAATGTCCAAACGTTTTCCGTTTTAAAGAGTACCAAAGCATAAAGATATCAATTTTGACAGTTCGCAATAAGTGACACTAAAATGACATCAAAAAATTTGATACAATGGCTATTCATAATTAAACAATGCAATGAAAATTGTTAATCACAATTTATTTTTATGTTATTATTGATCTAAGTTAGGTACCTTAACTTTTGGGGGCGATATTTGGTGCATGTGCATTTGCATGTGCTCGACAAATTGTGTTTAGCTTTATATTCAAACTAAATATCGATAAACATAGTCAAAAAAAAAGTCCTCAATAAAAAGGGGAAGAGATATAATATGTAAATTAGTTAAATATGAACCTCGATTTAAAAAAGTGTGCATTTTGTTGTTTGCAGCGATAAATCGATGTCTCTTAGTCAAAGTTTCATTTCATTAAGGAGGGAATAATCAAAGTCTTTTTATTCATTCGGTTCATGCAAATATCGATGATTTAAGTATGTACGAGCTTATTCCTACCTAATAAGATCTAAAATATGAATTTCCTGCAGCAGGAACGATCAGTGCGCATGTCACTTGAATACACAAAGCCTTGACATCGCATTTTGGTGTTTCAAACTGAACTATTAAGACCTTTAACATTATATTAATTCAAACAAAGTTGCTAAACACGAGATGAATAATATTCTCTTGACGAATCATGTTAAAGCAATATGAAACTTTAACAACTTTGTCATCCATCGGCCGGTGTCCAGGGGCCCAAGTCTGCTATTTACACTCGGTTCAATGTCTTCATAGTGTCGTGCCAGCAGAGCAGCAGCGCAATTTTGACGTTTAGACGTTTAGTAGAATACCAATTTTCCGAAAATGGCTCTGCTGGCACGACACTATGAAGACATTGAACCGAGAGTAAATAACAGACTTGGGCCCCAGGGCTTGACGGAGGAAACATCAATAATAATAAGAAGTCTAAGATGGTTTTCCCCTGATTATTCCGGCGCTGTTGCTATAGGTACGACGCTAAGGGGGAATTGGAACCCGCATTCTAATGTGTTTATGACATCATGCCAGTGTTAATTCTACTAAAGGGTGCAATAATATTGATGTTGTCCCTCAACTGACAGTTTTGATTAGCCTGAGATTTATATCGCTAAATTAGTTTAACAATGAGTGCTCGTGTAAGATTTAAACTCATAACGGACAGGTTAAGCGTGGTAAGCTAATATATTAATATATAATAAAATAATATAAGCTAATATATAATAAATTAATATTACAAATAGTTGCATAATAAATAAATTAAAATAAAACATGAAAAGTAAGATAGGTATTTAGACAAATTTAACCGATAAAATTTAATTGGTCCTTAGGAAGATGTTTGGGTAAAAACTCCTACATTGTACAATGAATTAAAAATTGTTTAAAAACCTACTTAAAATAATATAGGTGATGTTCAGTGAATGCCATTAATGTATGTATATTTTTATATTATTTTTGTTAGCGCGTACAAACATTCGCATCAACCATAATCATTACAAACGGTTACAGTTGATAATATTAGGTCTGATTTTGGTTCAGTACAGTAGTATTCCAAGTTAGGTTTAAAACTAAGAGTCGTGAAAAAATATTCTAAAGTCTAAATAAATCAATGCAAAAGGAAAGTTAGCTTCAAGAGATGATCAAGAAATAATCTATGTGTGGTTGTTGTCTTATGAATTGCAGGCGGGGTATAATGCTCTCAATAGTGTGTGAACCATTGCGTGTATCATGACCTGGGGCCCAAGTCTGCTATTTACACTCGGTTCAATGTCTTCATAGTGTCGTGCCAGCGGAGCCATTTTCGGAAAATTGTTATTCTACTAAACGTCAAAACGTCAAAATTGGGCATTGGAACGATTCGGTTCAATGTTCAACGACTGTGACCAATAGTTCATACATTTGGTACAAATTGTAATGCGCAATTTTGACATTTTATTATTTATTTATATATTTATTTATTAATTTAAAGCCTGAACTGCTGGGCAAAGGCCTCCCGTCCATCCACATCCACAGGTCTCTATTATAACTATAAAGGAAGTTTATTTTTGTTTACTTTCGGATGGTTAAGAACGATGAGCAGAGTGTTAAAACAACTTAAACAAAAACTTCGAGGTCGTAGGACATTACTTTTCTCCACTTGATGCAACATGGGAAATTAGATACGGGTCCCCTGTATATAAAACTGTGACGAAGGATTGAATTATGTTTAAGAACAGTGTTTGTGCCCTAGAACGATGCACGTAGTCTAATAAATAGAGCAACTTGTAATGGATTGTTAAATTGTTTAAAACGGTTTTCGTTCCTCCTTACCTTAAGAGTAAGAGGAACAAAAACCGTGTCCCGTGCACCTTAAAGCGTATTTTATTTAAAGCGCAGTTTTAGCATCGTACTAGTAACAGAAGTAGTTGCTTACCGGCTTTTGGTGTAACATACGTTCATACAGTAGTAAAACGAGCGTGTGGAGCGGACTGATGTATCAACGCCCCTATGATGGTGAAGTTCGGAAATATGTATGTGGCGTGAAAAACGGTGGTTCATTCTGCCCTAATCTATAAAATAAAATAATAAAAATAAAATAATAAAAATAAAATCTCTTTATTAAAAATCTGTGAGGACTATGTTAAAAATCATGGCCTTAAATATATTGTGACACGAAAATGGGGCTCATTGCTTTTAAGTGAGGTAGCAAGAAGTGTCCAGAATATGTGCCGCTGGTGAAATTAAACCTGAAGAAAGTCCTGAGTCAGAAATATCCGAAAATGAATCGGAATTGCCAGTGCAGGGAAGCTTTTCCGTGTGGCGCAGAACCGAAAAATGCCCCAAAAATTAACATCTAGCCTTCGGTAACGGAGAGGCACTAGAAGAAGCACAAAATTAGCTGGTACATCAATATAAATACTATGCTCAATTTATTGATGAATAATTTGACGACGACTTTTATATGGAAGCTGAAGAGTTATTTTGTATATTGTTAATCTTATTGTCCGGTTATTTTGAAAAAAGGTCAAAAAGGGCTCTTGAGAACCTACTATCGACTGCGACTGAATAGCGTCAGTCACAGTGGTAGTTTAGTGGCTTGTAATGGCTACCTAGATGTGAAAAGTAAATTGTATATGTAAATAATTCTAACCTATAAATTTTAAGTGTCTAAATATTCAATAGTAAATATTGTAGAGTGTATTGGTTGCATTCAGTATCTATCTAAACACACACCTACATGCTTTGTAATAAAAACGTCAATAAAATATATCTGAACTAATATTATTAAGACGACATTATTATTGATAGCTTGTTTGTTTAACTTTGCATTGAATAAGCTCCGAAACGTTTTGACCTATTTGAAAAATTATTTCACTGTTGGGAAGCTTCACTCTCTATCTCTGGTGAACATAGGTTATATTACATTTTCAAATATTAGCCACCTTTGGTGCCTGATTCAAATAAATTAATAAACATAATTTTTCAAAAAACTTGGGGATCCGTACTGAAACTCCAATAATGTAACACAAGGTGTTGAAAAAATTACCAAAAAACTTTCTTCCATCGCACGCGTTGCGAAAAACATTGATTATAGAACAAAATACTGTACTACGTTTTTGCAGAACATTTTTGCAGATACAGAAGAATGTTGTTTTTTAAGTAAGTTCTTAAGTAAAATATAACATTTAAGTTCAAAGTGGCAAGTCAAATTTTTTGTGAATTATTCCCCTAAATCAAAAAAAACGAGAAATGTGAGCACAAGACGTAATAAAAAATTGCCGATGCGGTGATCACAGACCTATTTTCAATAATCAACAACAATAAGCCCTTTGTTATTAGTTTTTAATATTTATGTTGAACTAACAACGCAAGTCTTTGGCGTTGAGGATCGTTAAGGGTTCCGTTATTATCATTTGACAAAGGAAGGTTCCCCTTTTTCAGTTTTTCGCTAATATCTTTTAAACGCTGCGTCCTGAAGGGAAGAAGTCTTCTACGCAATGAAAGCTTATAAAATTAAGTACAACTTACATCTTATACACTTTCTCACAGTCCTACCTATTTTCAAACTAAACATTCCGGTAAAGTGAAAATTGAAAAAAAGAACTTGAATTGAAAACTACTCTTTTATACTACTTCACATACAGCATATTCGGTTCTACTACCAAAGCTGTTGCACTTTCTGAAATGGACAAAGTGGTGGACGGTGGATTCCTACTACAGAGTAATTTGCCAAAAAAATGCCTGTCTACGATTTGTGATGGATATATCACCTACATCAACCGCCACTATCCTGGGATGAGGCGTACTTAATCTCAGCTAACTCTGTAAACTCATAAGAACAGAGGTGACGATATAAATTGAGAAGTTCGTTTTGCTTTAGTTCAAAGTAGTTTTACTTCGATTGGAATTCATCTTACGGCTGCTGTAGGTGGGGATGAAACCTAGTCCAAATCACCAATTCTCCTTTGAATTTAGGTTTTAGAACGTCGCAGTTAATAAAAAAAAAACTCGAAACACTTGAGAAATATTTGTCTGGGATTCTCGTACTTCGAGAAACAAGCAACAGGTCGTGACAAGAACCTCTAAATGCAATAGGCATATGCAGAGGTCGCTATCTAATCAGCTGATTTGACAAATCAAGTCTGCACACTAAAATGTAATCAGAGCTCCCATTTCAACACATTATCGCTACCTCGGTGCCACGTATTACTAATGAAATAGTTGTTAGGAAAACACATCAAAAGAATTATTACTAAATATGGAACATGCCGAAAAAAATACTAACAAAAAGTTTCGTTTCTCCTCGGCAGGGGATCGAACCCTGGTCTCCCGCGTGACAGGCGGGGATACTAACCACTATACTACCGAGGATTGCGAAGTGAATAAAGAAATCAAGGTTATCATTCTACATGGCATCCTGTGAAATGACAATTTTCTCAGTCGCTTATCATCTAAAATTAATATGCGTTCTTATTACAAATACCTCTGGGTTAATTTAGTTTTTGGGCGTTTTAAAGATAATTCAATTAAATTGATGTGGCTACGATGTATACAGCAGAGCACCCTTTGTATTTTACCCGAGGAGTTTCATTTGCAAACGTTCTGCTAGCCTCATTGCAGTTTAGTTTCGCGAAGGGACGCCAGAGAGTGCGCTTTTCAATTAAGTCTTCATAATTTTAGAAAGCACTTTTTGAAATATTGCGGATTCGGTGCTATTAATGAAACTTAACGACCATAAAGGCGAAAATTAACGACGAAATATACAATACTTAAATGAAACTATATATAATAAAAAATCAATCTAATGATTGTGCCAAGAATATGGTTGTAACGTTTTTTTGTACTATGATGAGCCAGTAACTTTCATAATTCAAAAAGAGGTAAAGTGACAATACAATAATCAATAATAATTAATTACATCATTAATATTGAAAAAAAAAAACAATTCAACAAACTTGTCACTGCCCTGAACATGTTCAAATGATTTATAACTTTATCCCAATTAATGTAGAATTTGAGTCTCATATACATAAGCTAACATGTGCTTATCACTCCGCGTTATTTATATGCAAAACATATTTTAGAAAATTTAAAAAGACTAAAAACAATCTGTTTCTACTCGGCAGGGGATCGAACCCTGGTCTTCCACGTGACAGGCGGGGATACTAACCACTATACTACCGAGGATTGTATTGAAACAACTGAATTTGTGATTTTGGTTCATCATTTATTTCAATAAAATATTAATCCATTGCGGTATGGTTAATAGGGTGGTGAAAACGGTAATCACGACGGATAAGCCTGAAAGCAAGAGGAAAATTTAGTGTCAAGTTCGCACCCCCAGGTAACAGATGCCTAGAAGCCGTGAGTGTTGCAATTAATAAGGCCAGACAAGACGTATCCTGTCTCAGTGCAAATATAGTCAACTGCTGGGCCAAAGCATTCAAAGATACCATTCAGTTAAGAGCCGTTATGGAAGCGTCATTCCTTACACACACTACAACCCGTTTGCCGCGAAAGTTGAACGGATGCCTAAACGTTCCCAGAAGCTGAATAGAGCACTAATAGGCTTCATGACATGATAACATAGCAAAATGTTAGACTCCCCGAAATCATTCACGCAGGCTTTTCTTTCATTTAATAAATCAAATAAAAGTTCACTATTGAATGGCCCTGGTAGGCGCAACTTTAAACACCAGTAGAAATTAGTTATAAGGCACTGAAATCGATTAATATACAGAATTCTTCCGCCACAATTCGTTGCCTGTAATACACTTCTCATCAAAAAAATCGAAACACTTTCGTTTTTATTGTTTTTGTCCTAATTTTTTACAAAAGAGAATTAATTCCATGAAAAAAAAAACATTATTGTGTAGCTGGCAGTTTGGTCATTACAGTAAGAAGAAAAAAATCAAAATTCGAAATTAGAATTTCATTTGTTTATCCTATAAATGAAATTAATCACTGTTTTGAGACAAATGTGTATTTAGGGTTGGAGTACGTTTCTCGTTTAAAAACTAAAAATTAGCGCTTGTCTTTAAACTTTTTGTTTCTTATTTCATTTACTGTGACTTTGGGACGTCTGAAAAAACTTTTTTTTCTATAACATATGGATACTTCGCCCGCAGAAGCCGCCCAAGTGGTGGCATTGCTGGATTCTGGACTTAGTCAGCGTGTTGTGGCTGCAAGATTGCATCTAAGCTTATCATCTGTTCATAGAGTCTACAAAAGCTATCGGGAGACTGGTTCGTTCACGCGCCGTTCAGGATCTGGCAGGAATCGGGTCACTTCTGAGCGAGATGATCGATTTATTGTAACAACTTCTTTACGAAATCGACGCCTTAACGCTTTTCAACTGCAGCCGCAGCTTCGCGTTGTACGAAGAGTAGCTGTAAGTGACTCTACAATAAGAAGAAGGTTGAAGGAACGCGGATTGGCACCCCATAAGCCAGCGAATGGGCCGAAATTAACTGCAGACCATCGAAGAGCGCGCCTTAACTTTGCACGCGAGCACCTAACTTGGTCATACCTTCAGTGGAGCAAAGTACTGTTTTCTGATAAGTGTAAAGTTATGATGTATGGTAACGACGGAAGGAACAAGGTCTACAGAAGAGATGGAGAACGCTTTGCACAATGCTGCATTGAAGAAAAGATCAGCTATGGTGGCGGTTCGTGGACGGTTTGGGGAGGAATCAGCGCCGACGGTAAGACAGAACTTGCCTTTGTGTCTGGGCCACGGCTGCCTGCACTAAACTCTCATCGGTACATCGAACAGTGTCTTGAACCTCATGTGATGCCCTATGCACATTTTATTGGCAACGACTTCATATTCATGCACGACAATGCATGAATTGACAGAGCTCACACCGCGGGCTTCGTACGAGATTATCTTACCGAAGTCGGTATCTCCATTATGGTATGGCCAGCCAGAAGCCCGGACATGAATCCCATTGAACATCTATGGGATGAATTAAAGAGACGAATTCGAGCAAGAGATCCAGCCCCAGAAACACTTAGCCAGCTGCAAAATGCAATCCAAGAGGAACGGGATAATATACCACCACAACATGTGATCGTGACTCTCATCCGATCGATGAAGAACCGTATGGAAGCAGTAATAAGAGCTCGCGGAGGGAATACAAGTTATTAAATAAACGTTTCTTACATTTTTTTTTCATTTACGCGTGTTGTTTTACCCATTTCCTTCATATTCCATACAGGGTAAAAATTACTCATTATACAAAATACGAAACCTATGAAGACTTAATTTGAATTTAGAACATTAACATTAGGATTTAAAAACCTCATACTACTCACTATTAAATGACACTTTACATTTATTCCTAAATATACACATTTTTCTGATAATCCTTATCGAATCATAAACTGCGAGGTGTTTCGATTTTTTTGATGAGAAGTGTATATGAGATATTTCTTGAAAGTCGAAATGTTTCACGAAAAGACAGAAAAATAACAAAAGAACTAGTTCATGAATCTTTCTGAACTTTATTCTGTCTAACGCCTCTTTTTTGACTAAGTAATGCAAAGTTTCGTAAAAATTGATAGCATGCTAGTAAAAAAAAGAACTGTGCTTGATTTAATGTTATTAATAAAAAACCCGTCTCGCTTTTGACCCGCTTTTATTGAAACCGCAATGGAAACTTGCAACGTTGCAACAAATAACCACCAATTGTACCAGGATACTATAAAGTACTAGGATGTCTATCGAGCACTAACTCACACATCCAAGGCACAAACACATGCAAAGCAAAGTTATTCCTACAGAATGCAGTAGGACATAAAATGAGATAGCCAGATACAAAACTAATTGAAAAAAGTAGGACAAAACAATAGCATCAGGAAGTAGATATTCTGTCTCAACGTGTCTATGGCGGGCTGCGTATAACATAAATCAATACCTGCATGCTTAATGAACGATATACAGCCCGAATTTGGGCCATATTCCCACCTGGCACATTAGCTCGGCTGGATAGAGCATCGTAGTCCGGGGTTGAGACACGAAGTCCGTGGGTTCGAACCCCACATGTGCTGCCACCCTTTTAAATGAGAGTTTTCTTTTTATAATGTGAAACAAGTGTTAATTACTATAGGTTTTTTATAAACTATTTTGTCTAACATCAAATTAATCTAAAGCTTCTAATAAATAAAAATATTAATGCAATGCAACGCGTCGTAAAGATTTTGTCTGAAAACATTGTGAGGATTTTTTTTTTAAGGTATGGACCTCTTCCCATATAGAGAAGGAAGAAATTATTTTATAATTCATAAAAAAGAAAAATTTCATTAAAAATAATACTATGCTACAGTTAATAATAAATAATAATAAAAAAATCGAGACCACATGCGTCAGGAACGCATTTTCTCAGCAGCCGGACCATAACATAATACCTACTATGTTACAAAGAGTTAATAATTGTTTGAATATAACATGCACATTTTTGACAAGCACTGTTCTAAATTTTTAGGTTTCCATGCCTGAAAGGAAAGAAAGGATCCCTTATGATCACTTTGTTGTCTGTCTGCCTGTCAAGACCCTTTTTTTCAGGAATGCATTATATACTGTCCCTTGGAGCTAGTGTTGCCCAAAATCGGTCTTGGTCTTGCAGTCATGGTCTCGTTATTTTATTTTTGAGACCAAGATAAAGACCGCCTTCTTTTAGCAAAGAACAAGACCAAGTCTGCGAGACTCTTGCGTCTTGCAATTAGGACTGTTTTTAATTGTACTTTGTATAAAAATATGTTTTTAAAAGCAATCATTTTTTTTTAAACAATCACGTTTTTCTTAGTAGACCCCTTCGAGTGTCGGTTTATCGGAGTAAGCCCCCAAGACTAATGCGCGCCGCACCAACGAACGCTTAGAGCATCGGCACTGACCGCTTAGTTAGGTCGTGGGTTCAAACCCCAACCGGTGTCAGTTGTTTTTTGAATTTCTCATGAAATGTTTAGACATTTATTTATTTACAGTTGGTCTTTACCATGGCAATGTTAATTCGAGCTTAAAATGTACCTACTCTGTTGCGTTGTTCTAATATCTAAAGTTACGTTTAATAAATAGCGACAAGCTAATAGTTAATTTCAGGACTTGCGAGTCTCTTGCTGCAAAACCAAGACCAAGAAAGACCAAGACCAAGAAAGACCAAGACCAAGAAAGACCAAGACCAAGAAAGACTAAGAAAGATCAAGACCAAGACTGGGAGTGCAATACCAAGACCAAGACCAGGCTTATTGATGCAAGACCAAGACTGGCCAAGTCTCGTCTTCTTCTTGCATTTGGGCAACACTACTTGGAGCTATGAAAAAATCGAACTTCTAAGCCAGCAATCCATACAGCCGTTTACGGTGCAAATATTCCACGCTCGCAAGGGAATCAAAACCTCCAGAGTTATCTTCCACTCATTTGAATGAAGCAACTGTTTTATATAAAGTTAATTGGTACAGAAAAATTGTTAAAAGCACGTTGTTAATCATAAACATTTTTTTCAGTAAGCAATAAATAAACCATAACTTATATACCTACAGGTTTGTACGGAACTATATCGAACATGGCCGGATTATTAAATCCACGATTTTTTTGTAAATATATTTTATCTGCGCCGATTGTCTTTAGTCTTTACCACACTAACTTTCAGACTTTTCAGACAAAAAACTAGTTTAGTTAATAGAAAGGGAGAAAAGATAATTATCTACGCATAATTTTTTTACACTAATGGGATTCCGTCATAAGACCGACATGGCCATTCTCAACGCTAACCTTTATTTAAAACGATGAAAGTGAACGATTCCATCAGGACGTAATGTACGCTGAGAAGCGCTACAACGAAAAATTTACAGAAGCAATGCTTGACGATTTTTGTTATGATATGATTTTTTTTTAAGTAATATTATAAAAAATATTACATGTAGAAACACATTGTATAATACAATATCTGCAATCATTTAAATTGACAGCAGATACTTTTTAGCCTATTTTTAGATTATTTTTAGCCTACTCTATTTACGAAGTCTTGCATCGTACCCTCATTATACTAGTGCTCAATATAGAGTGAAACGATAAATGAGTCAAACACAATTATTTTAAGTACCTAGTGACCTAGGCACGATGAACTTTTGTAGAGTTTTTAAATACACAATTAAATACAATATAAGAACAAACTCTGACTACACTAAAATTAAATATTATATGAATAAATAAAACTAACAAGCGTCAAGAAAACTCATCATCATCCTTGTCAATGGCGCTAAACGTGCCCAGAAGGCTGGCAGCATTGCCACGTTGAATGGCTATGCCGATTCTCTGTGCAAGGAACAAACCAGCCCTCTGACCAGTAGAGTCTACCAAACGTTTACACAGTTCTTTAAAAAGATTTCGTGTACTTGGACCCCATGTCCCGAGCGTTTCGAAAATAATTCGTCGGAGAGTGTAAAGAGGAGCGTCAAGGTTTAACCGCCTTGGGCGTATTCGGGATCAGATGTTGACAGCACCGTGCGAGCAGTCAAATTTGGCAGTGTGGTTTGACATCGGGGGGAATGCACGAGAAGCTAACAGAAGAAACCGACTTCGCCGCGTTCCTTGAATACATCGATGAAAGAGGAGCAACAACGACCACCCGCCATTCCTCTTCGTCATATATATGTTATATTATATTAAAATTACCGGCTAGGTTATTATTGCTTTTCTAGAGTTGTTTTTAGTGCATTTATTTTCAAAGTTGATTTACTAACCACATAGTTCCTTATATTTATATATTTAAAAAAGTCTTCTACGCACAGCAAGCGATCCTAAGGTTTTCATGGGAAAGTGAATACGCACCTGTTTACTTATTGGGGAATCATAACTTAAAAGGAGGTGGTGCATTGCATTTGAATAGCAAAGACTAGGGATGGCGCGGTTTTTCTGCTAGTTGACGTTAACTATGCATTATACATCTAGATTTGACAGTTGACTGACGACACCAGGAATGTTATATATATACTTTTATACTTATACTAGCTGTGCCCCGCGGTTTCACACGCGTGAATACATAGGTCCCGTTCCCGGTGCCAATAACAATAGGCAGGATTACTTAACATGGTGATTAAATATACTAAAATTTTCAAATTTATCGCTCAATTTTTTCAATTTTTTCTTTCGTAATAACCTTCTCTCGACAATAACAAATACAACAAAAATGAAGAAGAATTAGCGAAATCGGTCCAGGCGTTATTGAGTTATGCGCTTACAACACATTTAGTTATTCATTTTTATATATAAGATTATAAAGAGAGATTTGATAGTTTCATTATTTGCATTGAATAGGTTTGAAAAACATCTTCATCTACAAAAAAAAATACTTTCTTTATAATGTACAAAACTTCATTTAAAACCCGACCCAAAAATAAAGGTGTAAGTGTTGAAATTTTCTTTTGTGAAATATTTGTAAAAAACCCGGGCGAGGCCGAGGCGGGCCGCTAGTGTAAAATAAATAAAAGCACCGAAGAATCAGCGCTTACTTGCAGATGACATATTTCAAATTATTAGATGGAACTTTAAGTTTCTGTGAAAAATTATTCAAAATGTAAAGCTTGAATTACTCTTGTTTTCTTTTGCGCAAATTAAAAGATTCTTTCATTCAGTATTTTATTTCACATAGCTAACATAGATCAGTTACTTTTTTAAGATATTGAAGTTTTCCTAACTGACTCCTTTTTCTTAGCTATCCAAAGTCGTTGCTGCCAAGGTAATTTAACTTTCTTATATTTTCCTAACCCTTGTAAATTAATTAAATGAACATCGGACTTGCTGTTTCATATTCTTATGTTGTAAACATACTCTGTACTCTACTTCGTACTTCAAAGTGTAAGTATGTGTACTTCTATTTTATTCGAGCTAGTTCAATGGTGGTTGTCTCACAAGTTTTAAGGTCAATGGAAATTAATGTAATTGCTAGCTGTCATACTATTGATTGTATTTTTACGCCTGCGCTTTACAAAAACAGTACAAGCCAGTCATGTTCTCCTGGTACTTCTCTAAGAAAATCGCTCGATTTGGGACGACGTGATGATAACTTCGCGCATGAGCTTGGAGAGAAAGGGACAGTATAACACAATACAGTACAGGTTACCAAAAGCTCAAAAAAGCAAGCTAAAAAGTTTTCTTTTGAACTTTGTCAATGTTAAAAATAAATGAAAGTTCTGGGGAAATGATATCTATGCAATATTTTAAGTTAAACGTATAGGCAATAATTAACTTATAAAAAAAATGCGTATCTTTTTGGAAGAGGCATATTTAAACACTAGTACCTTAATGAATATATTTCACTATTTCATACCACTAGCGTAAGGTATCCCCTAATCATCGAGGCATAAAAGGACCTTACAAAGCATATTTAGGATCTAGGACCATGGAAAGCACCTGTCAGAGTGAGAAAAATGTTCCGTTAATTAGGAGGGCATCCGACCTTAGGAAAGCATTTAACTGTTTCATAGATCCCGAATCTAATCTAGGGCAGTCAATCTTGAAGAATCTAGAGTAATTAACAGAAATCACCTGGGTAGAATTGGAATTTCACTTCTGTGCCACACATTTAAACTTTTTGAAAGGCTTCTGTTGAACTGACTCACGCCCATAATTGAACCAGATCTAATTCCCGAGCAAGCTGGATTCAGGCTCGGAAAATCATGCGCAAATCAGACTCTGAGACTAACGCAATACATTGAGGATGATTTTCAAGAGAATAAAGTCACAGGAGTGGTATTCGTTGATCTTTCTGCAGCTTATGATACCGTAAATATAAAACGGCTCTTACTTAAAGTCAGCGACCTTACTAAGGACACGGGTTTTGTAAAAATCCTACGCGTAATCCTAGATAACCGTCGGTTCCAAGTCCACCTTAATAACCGCAAAAGCAGATGGCGGTGTCAGAAAAACGGGCTGCCACAAGGTAGCGTCCTGCCTTGTTTAATATTTACACAAATGACCAGCCCTCCACTGCACTAACTCAACGCCTCTTATATGCAGACGATCTCGCTCTAGCCACCCAGACTTACATACGCCCTAGAAGCACTTGCAACATTTTATAAAAACAATGCCTTACGTCCGAACCCATTAAAAACCCAATCGTGCGCCTTTCATCTGCGGAACCGTCAAGCGAACAGGACACTCAACATCTCCTGGCAAGGTGTCGCAATAGAACACTGCTCCCAACCACGTTATTTAGGTATCACTCTGGATAGATCTCTGACGTATAGGGCCCACTGCTTGAACACCAAAAAAAAGTGGGCTCAAGAAATAGCTTACTCCGTCGCCTTACATCTACAACATGGGGAGCATCGCCGCAGGTTCTTCGCACAACAGGCCTGTGTCTATCTTTTTCCGCCGGAGAATTTGCATGCCCAATGTGTGGCATCGTTCTACCCACGCTAAAGAAGTAGACATAGCGCTGAACGAGACCTGCCGCATCATTATCGGGTGCCTAAAACCTACCCCTCTTACGATGCTGTATCCCTTGGCTGGAATAGCTCCTCCAGACGTGCGTCCCGAAATAGCTTGCCGCAATCAAAAGTCCAAGCAGGAGACAGACAGTCGCCATCCTCTGTTCAAATATCAACCTCCACGGGCCCGCTTAAAAAGCCGAAAGTGCTTTTTAAGCCGTACGATTCGAGCAAAGGAAAGTGCAAAAGATGAAAGGGACGACTTGTGGAGAATTAAACATCCCACTCCTCCACATTTCGTCGCTCCTCAACAACAACTGCCTTCAGGTCACGAACTGCAGTGGCCCATTTGGAAAACTCTCAACCGACTACGGACCCAAGTGGGCCGCTGCAAAGACAACCTGAGCACATGGGGCATGATTGAATGTTCGGCACAATGTGAATGCGGTGCCCCAACTCAAGACATGGCGCATCTGCCAACGACAGAGCCATTCAAGTTGCGACTTTCTGGTCAAACAGAGTATAGAGATCATTGACTCGAGAAGAAGAAGAAGACCTGGGTAGAATATGGGTTACAAGCTCATAGGTCAGGTTCAGCACTTCACAGATTTAAGATTGGATTCCGGATTTGTGTATCAACATCCTGATGTTGCCCTGATTCTAGAAACCTAGAAACCTGGAAACCGAATGAGACGGAATGGATTAAAAAACGAACAAGAGTTGAGTTGAGGCTGGGAGACTGGGGGTGAAAATCAAAAGAAGAACGACCATTCCACATTGGAATAGGAGATTACCTACAATTCTCGACGAGGTCAAGAAACCTCGCCCTCATTTCCCTTGGTACTAAGAGACAAGTTAGATCCCCGACATTATATACTTGGTCTAGTACTAGTATAGATCAATCCGTTCACCTTTCATCGCGGCTCTGTATCGAAGATCTGTCCAATACTTGAGGATACCTCTCCCTACACTCCTATGACAAGTGTTGTTCTTGAAAGATTACTAAAGCTCGTAGGCAGAATTAATATTTGGAGATCCGATCGATTTCTCCAAGAATTCATCAAGATCCCACACAGAATTCCTCCCTCTTATCTATTGAACAACTCAGACTTTGGGGCCCTGGGACATAATTATTTGAGAGCACTCTTCACTGAGTTCCGAACTATTTAAATCATCTACCATCATCATTTGAAGAGTTGTGGATATTTGGTGACTATCAAGATGATATTGACCTGATATAGTCATTCCGTTTGTAATTACAAAATATGGTATACACTTATTTATTATTTCAGTAAATTGGAGTAATATAGCTTGAAAAGGCCGAAGGAATTGAAAGAGATCCTACGGGAAGAGGATGCCATTAAACAGAGACAGAGACAGAGTGCAGCTCATTTTGAAGTTGAGACGAGTCTGTCAGATAGATCAGGAGAACATGCATTGAAATCCATCCCTGCTGTAGATGACTCCGCCAGGACTGTGTTGACTCTCTAAGAGGCGGGATGGGGACGCGAAATGACAGGCTTTACATTAGATATTGCTGTAATTTACGAGCGGGACCCAGTTAATGTAACTATCTTTTCAGAAGTTCCAAGGATTCTAGACCCTTTAATTTCTGGTCTCAGATTATGCCAATGACCCACTGGAGCTCATTACAAAATCAGAATAATCATTGAATGTCTCCGAATTGATTATCAAGACTGTTTAGTCGGAGATGGATCTCACGGGATGAATCCCATCTCAAGAGCTATATTCAACAGCCTGTTAAAGTTAGAAGGAGTAGAATTAAAAGGGTTTCCTTTTACCTTCTCCACCTTTTCTTTTTGCCATCGTTGCATACCAGAAAAAATAAGATCGGTGTGTCAATTATAATACTGCATGGAAAAGTTCCTCAGATTTAAGGAGAGCGGAAACGTGGAAAAACGTCTGCCTCTTAAAACAAACTCATAACCTCAGGTTGAATCTACTCGTATTTGATGTGGAGACAGTGAAAATGTATTATCTCGATACATAGGATATTAAGAAACTGGACCTTTGAAGTAGAATAGAAATTGCAAACATTCGATGCTCTCCGTACTGGGAAATTATGTCCGGTGCCGAATGCCGAAGTCCAAAGACCTTAAAAATTGATGTATCAAAAATGTTCAAAGGAGTCCCCGCCAGAATTAAGGTCAGATCCTAGGCTGTGACAGCTGAGATGTGGGGAAAGAGCACGAACGAGGAAAGCACGAATGAGGAAAGAAGAGTCCTTCCTTTCTATCTCTTATTTGTCACTATGAATTTTCTTCTATGTATATCGAGAGGCGAGAAAATCCAGACAGTCTGGATAGAACAGTTTACCAGTTCACGGGTTTACTTAACTGACTGGCCTGGGTCACATAGAAGTATGAATACAAACAAACCGCTCAACACTACGTGAATCATGGCTTTTTATTTTCCTGGAAACATTGGAAGACTCAGTCTGGTCTTTATTTCAAGAAAATATCCACGACTGGTGCTTATTCAAATGACAAGAATGTATATTTAGATAACAAGATGGCTGCAGTGGAAGCTAAAATAAGGACTTTGGCTAGATTGATGTCCCCTCCCCATACACCTATTCCCTGGGTAAAATAAAATCAAATGCATTGTGTTGCTAAAGTTTAATACCGGGTATGGAATTAAAGTGATTCGAGAGAGAACAGATGTGCTGGAGATTTTAACTGGAAAAGTTTCGAGATTACCTACTCCCGACCTATATGTATGTTTATATTAATACATATAAGCATTGGCTTATGCAGTGGATAACGATGAAGCTGCTTGAACTCAAGATGCTGTTTAAGACATCAGACTTAGGAATTAAAGTGTTTTAAGATTAAGATTTCAATATAACAGTTATTAATAACACTACCATTCAGTCTTCAGTATATATTTCATAAAAAATATATTCGAAAATATAGAGAAATCCACTCGGGTTACTAAAAACTATGCTATTTATTGGTACTTATGATATCCTGGTTGCCAAAGCTTTATTTATATAACTTTGCTCGAAACGACCAAGAGGTCGTTGTTTGCTAGTAAGGTACGAAAATAAATTAAATAATAAGTTAATTAATAAGAGTATTTGTTAAAGTAATTCGTAAATGTACTATAGTTTCTATTACACGACAAAAAATATGTAAAGAAAATTATTTCTTTAAGGATTGTTTTAAACGCATTGGAATTGAATTGATACGTTGGAATTTAACGACAGGATCAAAAAATATTAAATGTCGTTTCTCTTCTTACAGGTTGTGTATAAATCTTGTTAACAGTAATTTCCTATTATGTAAATTAATTAAAGAATAAAACTCTTCTTACAGAGAAACCCAGTTTTGTTTCAGTGACATCGTTCAGAAAAAACGGAAGACTATAATACGGAACGGAACGGAAGAATATAATAATATTATAAACAGATAAAGCAACAAAATAACCTAAATAAAAAGGATATGGGTCGTAATTTCACTATACTCTCAACCGGCCCTGTGGCGCAATGGATAACGCGTCTGACTACGGATCAGAAGATTCCAGGTTCGAATCCTGGCAGGGTCGTATCTTATCTTTTTTATTTTTTCTTTTTGTTGTAAAAATGTTTTTGTTTACATGAGCTGTTTATTGTTAAGAGCTGATTATTATTAAGGATGCTATTCACAAATATTTTACCTTTCGTCTACATTTGTAATTGAAGAAGTGATATATATTAAATATTTAATATGAATATGAATATGAAAACATCGGGAACGAAATATAGGTATTAACGCGGATGAACCGCGGTGCACTGCTAGTGGGATAATACATTCTGACTTCATTTATCAAAATGTGTTTTTTGTATTTAATTGATTTTTGAGTTGATTTTTAGTAATTTAAGTTAATTAAATTTAGTAAATAAAAGTAAGTTATAAAAAAACTCAGTGCGAGAATTTACTACTCATACTCAGAGTTCCGAACCTATATAAAGGAAGTACTAGGAGGTCATAATAGTAAAGAAGGCCCAAGGTGCACACTTGCAAATGTCTATTTCTTCTCATTTATGTTCTCTTCGTATGAAATTCTAAAATTATCGACAGGATTTCACTGCGCCACTACATAGTTGAAAAATCAATATGCATGTTTGTGCAGCAGAAAGTGAAAGGGTTTGGAAGTTACCTCCTCACATTCTATGACATCCTTGTACATGAATTTCAGTTGCGCATGCCCGCTTAATGCACGTTCGTTGCTAAGGACTTCTCGCGAGTTCATTGAATTACTTAGTTACTGCGTGTCCTAGAACACTAATGTGAAACAATACCTACAGCATTGACAAATGTTTTTTTTATATATCAATGATACAGCGATAAAACGTACGAAAAATGGTCTAAGTAGATCTAGAATTAAAATAAAAAATTACAGGAACGCAATGTTTTATATAAAAGTATCTACTGTTTTTTATTAAAGCTTGAGAGAGATCAAATTATAGCGGTGGCATAACGCATGACTTGAGGAAATGAAAACGCAACAACAAACTTGTTTGCATAAATTTTGTAGATTTCGGCTAAAACATTTTAAACCCAGTAATATTTTTAGTTTATATCTACCTCGGGGGTTTTGTTTTACACCCGTCTGTATATACAACAGTTGAATGGGCATAATATACAAGTATTCTAATTAAAGTTATGTCAAGCAGTTCATGTTTTCCTGGTAGTAGCTTCTATATTTATCGACGAAGTGTGACTGCGTTTCCGCTATGTTGCAAGAATCAATATGCAGCAGAAAGTGAGGGTTTGAAAGCAAGTTACCTCTTCGCACCCTTTGACATCCTTGTACTTGGTTATCAATTGCGCATGTCCGCTTGCTGCGCGTATATCTCGGGTGTCATGCCATTTTATTATGAACTAGCTGTGCCCCGCGGTTTCACCCGCGTGAATCCATAGGTCCCGCTCCCGGTGCCTTTATATTATTGGAGGCGTAGATAAATCCAACAAATCATTATATATATATTTTTTTTCATAAAAACCTTCTCTTGACAATAACAAATACAACAATAAAAGAATTAGCGTAATCGGTCCAGGCGTTATTGAGTTATGCGCTTACCAACACATTTAGCGATTCATTTTTATATATAAGATTAAGGTTGCATATTTTGTGATACGAGTAATATACATTTATTCTACTGTATCAAAATAAAACGTTCTATCTATCTATCCTGACCGATTTCGGCCAAGGCGACTTGGATCTACCTATTGAGAGCTTCGCTGATGTGCTCTCAAGTGACTGATGTAGCCAATTTTTCAAGTGACAATCACTGCAAGTCAGCACTCCGCCGACATAATTATAAAGAATAGCCGCGGGTAGTCGGGCTTTAAGCTCACTCTTTTAGCGTCGAGCTCTACATAATATAGTATAGTTAAATAGCAACAATTAAATTTATCTAGAAATTGCGTCAAAAACATAAATGTAAAGATATTAATGTTTAATTGACATTGTTTGTTTTTACGTTTGAATTGCGCGTGCCACCCGCATTCCCCTCTGTCTTTCAATGACAGTGACAACAGCACTTTAAATGATGGTTCTTAAACCTCTTCTGTAATTTACATGAGCCGCATGAAATTATTATGGACAATGGCACTGTCTCATTCGGATCAAAAAATAAACCTACAGCAATAACTGAAAGAAGGAAGGAATTTCACATTTCGTTTGGAAGTTAACGACTCATGTTGAAGAAGAAAAAGAAAGAACTCTTACATTTAGAAGGAAAATTTAAGCCCTTGACGAACAAAGAAATACACGACAATCGGCGTTTTAGCACTTCGTTATGAATTTAATATATTCATTTCGAATTTGTGAACATGTTAACCAGATAATAACTTATGACATGTGATGTACGTTTTAATGCATATTGGAACTAGACACTATTTAGTAACCTACAGGACTGTCCCTTCAACTCCAATTCTGATAAGGATGACGATATTGACTTTGTACAGTTTTATAAGTAGTTTTTTTTTGTTTTTATCTGAACTTATTAATTATTTTATTAAATGAAAACATTTAAGTAGCCTAAGTTGAGTTTAATTTTGAGGTATCATTAAAAATGAGAATTTCTTAGATGGGCTTTCCTGAACGAAGTCCAAGGGCGAGTCAAGGAGTTCCTGCCGAGGTTTACAGTCTATCTCCGAATAATTACTTTTGAATAAATCATCTGTTACTATCTTTATCCATAGAGAGAATAACAACATTTTCCTGCCACAAACCCAAAAATCAGAAAATAAGGGAATAATAGGTAAGGTAATTACTTCAGAGATAGCTTGCCTCACCAAAACATTACCTACTACCGCCGCATTTTCTTTGCAAAAATATGTGACTTGATAAACAATTGAAACAAACTACTGTCCCTAACAAAGATATCATACGTGCCAGGAAGTCCTTTTTTGCTGAGAGAGTCCACTCGCAAATATTCTCGATAAGTGACACTAGTACCACAGGCTGTTGCATAGTTACTTAAATATAAATCTACAGATTATTCGTTCTTTCTAGACAAGGATAACTTTAGCAAAACGTGGCTGTGTTAACAAACACTTCATAAAAATTTAGGGACAGGAAGTCCTATCTTGCATTTATGTTTCCTTATATTGAGAACTGAAGGGTTTATCTACCTGTCTGTAGCCTGATTCCGACGCCATTTTGAAACTCCATATTTTTATATGTATACTAACAAGAAAGAAAGTTCCTATTTTTGACGGGCCTGTTGGTCTAGCGGTTAGTGTCCCTGACTGCTATACCGGAGGTCGTGGGTTCGATTCCCACTCAGGACAAATGTTTGTGTGATTTTGTGTGATGAGCACGATCATTTGTTCTGGTCTGGGTGTAATTTATCTATAATAAGTATATATTTAGAAATATATAAGTATGTTTATCAGTTGTCTGGTAACCATAACACAAGCTCTCTTAGAGCTTAGCTTGGGATCAGATAGCCGTGTGTGAATTTTCCAGGAATGTTATATATTGTTATATTATTTATAGTATGCAAATACTATAAAAGGGTGAAATTGCATGATGAAAGGAAAAAAACCTTTTTTGTAAACAAGTTTAACTCTGCCTTCAAAATTTTGTTAAGTACGGCTTTTGTGGCTTGTTTGTTTATCGAAACTGCAGCCTTCATTCACGGTATTTTATAAAGTTCTACATTGTGTAACCATGCGCAGTTAGCGGACATGCGCAATTGATAGTCACTTACAAGGATGACATAGGATACTAAGAGGTAACTTGTTTTCGAACCCTTTCACTTTCATTCATTGATTGTTGTTTGCATCAATGTGGAGGCCGCAGTCAGACTCTAGTCGATAAATATAGAATCTGTCACCAGAAGAACATGAACGTGAAGAGTAAGTTTGTTAACAATTTGACAACATAGTGTATATGTAGGGGAAACTGGGGATACTTGATCCTTACGGGAGACTAGGACTAAAATTTCCGTAAAAGTTTACATTTTGATTTAACATTAATGTAAATATGGTTTTTAGGTGTGTATGAATTTAATTCGAGTCATTATCTATATAAGTAGCGATTTGTAGCATAGAAGAGTGGTAATCTAATAGACACCTGAAAATATTCTTGTTTATAACCTTAAACTGCTCAGGGTACACTTGGTACACCTAGCTAAGGGAGATTTGATCCTCTTGGATAAGTGTCTCTTAACTTTTATTTTTCAATTAATTTCAGATAACCGATATGCCCAGAGTATACAAAACACGATAAGGTGCCAGAAAAAGACTAACAATCGATGAAGGAAAATTGCGATCGGCAGTGGACGATGTCATCGCCGGTGCGAGTATTCGTGGTACTACAAATTAAATTAAGATAGGCACCTAGATGATAAGACTTAATGAGACCAAAGGACAATGGGCAGAAATGTATGGAGCTTTTCCCATCGGCGGCCCACGTCTGTGCTATTTATTTCCCAGCAGCCAATTTTGTATAAAACAAGACTACAAAATATTGTTTCGTCACTTCCATGGATAAATAGTTATAAAACTGTAATAATTCCTTTAAATAATGTAAACGAATTCTTACAGTTTGTATCTTAAATAACATATTTTGTACGACTCGCGATGATGTAGCATTGACATAATAATTAATTTAAGTATATAATAATCTTATAATTGTGTTATTTAAAACATATAAAAAAATTTAGGTAGGTGTTGATTTATTGAAATGAAAACACGTATTTCAGATAAAAATAACACAAAATTGTACATAACTTAATTACTGCAATATGATTGGATCATCGTCAAGAATTTTACATTTAAGCCCAGCATCTTATTTACTTTATGTACCGATGCAATCGTCAGTAAAATAAACAAAATACAATGACTATAGACGTCTATTTCGTAAAAAAAAAATTGCAGCTATAAAAAAGTGGTAGTACATTAAAATAGTATTTTACCTATATCTTTTTTCCCCAATGATATTTAGTCGTACTCCTTTAACAACATTTGCTCTAAAAGCCTATCAAATGATACTAATTTCATTTGTATGATGGGCCAGAATGCCCACTGTCCTTAATGATAAGATTTAATTTTTATAATTGATTTAAGATTGTTACAGATTGTTAAACTCATACTGTACATTTAAAATAATAACTTTTTTTTAATCAATACAGTCTTTCAATTTTACCTTTGGTGATCTTATCCCTCTAACATTGTCTATTTCCTACTAAAGAGCAATTCAATCATATTGATTAAGTTAACCCTTAATTTGGTATTGTATATTATAATATACATACATTACAATACAATAATGAACCTAGTGAACTTTATTTTTTTTAATATTAAATGATATAATTATGTAACATGAATATAATAATATATACATCTTATATGTATGTAAACTTGCATAGAAATGATCAATGTAACAACTGCATCTCTAAAGTTTAACTTGATTTGAACCACATGCCTTGTCCGTCTTGTGGTAAAGATGATCATCAACGATCAAGTAGCGCTAAATGTACGAATAGAAAGAGACGCATCCGAGAGACTGAGCTATCTGCAAACCAGGAGGTGTCGGTATACTCGGTCAAGAAGGGTCTAACTTCAATAGTGTGCCCGCTAGGAAACAAAAGAGATATGATACTCAAAACTATCCGTGATGATGTCAAAGAATTGTCTAGATTGAGTATAGAGCTATCCTACTTAATCAATCACTTTTACAAACGGTACGCGTCTAGAGAAGATTTTTACATTCTGTTTCCTAAATTTGAAGCTCTTCAGTTCACGTATGTTTTGAAAGGTGCACAACATAAATTAAACGATCCCGAAAATGTACTCGACGAGTATTTATCAAACAGAGCCAAAAGATTTTACGATTGTAAATTGCGATCTTTCAATATTATGCAAATTGCAATCAATTATAGCACTATGCTTGAGACTAACATTTCAGTTCACGCATTCAAGAGATTAAAACGGTACATGCACCTGAAGTGCGGTGACAAATTGAACAAATCCGAAATACACGCGTCCACATATGACGCCTATTACAATAAAGTTCACCGATCCAACGAGATTGGTGAATGGTTCGCTATGAACAAAATAGACTCTGGTGATGTAAAACAAAACTTTTGGAAACACATTCGACTCTTTATAAAGATACAAGAAGATTTGAATCAAAGTAATCAAAAGTCGTTCTCAGTGTTTCCCATATATTCGAATGGTCTGTTGCATATTACGTACGATACTAGGTGTATACATGAGCTCTTGAGAAGAGTCGATCCAGCAAACACACCTTCAGCTTGGTCTAAATTCTCTGAAGATCCTAAATCGTACTGGGCTCGACACTTTATAATACCGCCAAAGTTTGGATACAGTATCGCAACAGACGGCGTGAGTGTATCGATGTCGATGAATCGTATCGTGTCTAAAGGCACAAAGTTTAAATCCAAGAAAGTCAAGAAAGTCGAAGACTCTATAGAAAACTTGAAAGCTAAATCAAATAGTTATTCAAAGATTATATCAGTGGATCCCGGTGCCAAAACACCCATAGTGACATGTACTCGCTCAGTAGATGGAGGGTTCGAGTACAGGGTCTTGAAAAAGGAGCGAGTTGTCTATGAATCGAAGGAATTGCACAGGGAAAAGAAACGTTCAAAGTTTATCAAAGACATAGAGGATCGCATCAAATTAGATAGAGAAAAGGTAGAGCACGAAACTGGCGTGATCATAACAACGAAATCCGCCGACATATGCGAGTACACTAGATTTCAATTGAAATGGTTCGACGAAAAACAAAAAGTTTACGAGCAACGTAGATTACAACGTTTGAAATTCGACAAATATATAAATGATCAAAAGATGTTACACAAATTGGTGGACGAATATTTCGGTAAAGAACCAGACACTCTAGTCGTGTACGGTGCCGGATTCGATTTCATGAACACTGGAACCTTCAAGGGTCATAGAAAGTTTAGACACAACGATGTACTCAAAATCATACGACAGCGAAAGAATTTATCAGTATTCATAATAAATGAAGCGTTCACCACAAAGAATTGTAGCAAGTGTTACGAGTCTGGATTAAAGAATCATTTGCACGTATCAAAATCCCCTCACCGTTACGTATACTGCAGTGTATGTCGTAAGGGTATCCACAGGGATAAGAATGGTGCAAAAAATATATTGTTGAAATATGAATATACAAAGTTGCCGAATAGTCTTTCGTCTATCGGTACTGATATGAATCGTACGGATGGTGGAAGTTCGTAAGGTTCATTATCGTAACTCTGTATTTGCTGTAATGGTAAATAAAGGGTTAACAAAAGAAAAAAAGGCCTGTATCTCTATATCAGCCCACTCGTAATCTTTCACTAACTCTTTCATTCAAGAACAATTCAAAATGTAAGACTTAGTGTCATTGCGTTTTTGCTTCTTGTAGTTTTAGATGAAATATTTAATACTCAGCGTGAAGATTACAACCCTCCTGAATCTACTCAAATACATAAATAAATCTATATTGTTACTCGGAGAATTAAAAGAGGGAGATATAATTCCAGTGATTTATCTGAAAGATATTAGCACAAGATCTCTACAAGGATATATAATAAAAGATTTTGCTAGAATTGTTCTTTGTACAGACAACCATTCCAATCATCAGGGTGTTAGTACTATACCTTCTTTGTTCCATAAGGCTATTAAAACAGAACTGATAGCTGATAAGGAGGGCAGAGACTCTTGGATTGAAACTGACAGTAACTATACAGTCTCTAATGTATGTGACATGTTTCCAAATGATTTGGTTTTACAGATTAATACCGGAAATACAATTCCAAAGAGTCAATTCTACACCCGTTACAACCTGTTGTAAATAATCAAAATAAGTGAAAACAAATCAAGATTTGTTACCACTTATTTTGATTGACAAAGGAGCAACCCATTTGAACTAAATTCTCTAATATACCACTTTCATGTACCATTACCTGATTACCACTATCCTGCTTGTAGATTAACACCTGATCACGGTGAGGAAGCCCTTGTTACTCAGGTTACAGATCATCATTTAAATCTACACATTCTAGCTACTGGTAACACACCAATCTTATTTAACGATCTCTACAGTGGAACATGTTTCTTTGGGAGGACTCTCATTTCTGTTTACTGGATTATCACCGGACGTTTTGAAGTTCTAAGACATGTCTTAAATGTGGATCGTTATTAAAACAAACATCTTCAGCATCCCAAAATATCATCCTATAGTTTAGAACTCTCTATTTCTTAAATCCACAGGTTCTTACAATTATATTTATTAACGTTGATTATTTTGCTAGAACACCTAAATAAAGCTTAAACGTAACTTGAAATTTTGTTTCACATGTCCTGGGTTCAATTCAATAAGACAGTGTTTCAAGTCTTTATATTAATTACGTTTAAAATTTTATTCAGGGTGCCATTGCGAGACATCTGAGTTCTTTTCATCATCATCAATTTAAGAGCCATGCTCTTGTCGGTGCTGCTGAGTTCTTTTTTTAAGATATAAAATAATTTTGTTTTGAGTTTGTTTTTGTTTTTAATATGAAACGGTACTTAGTTTAAAATTTAGAAATTGATTTATGTATACGAGACGTTGTGATATGCTTATGTGATGTGCCTTGAAAACAATCTAAAAAAGTTTATCATATGATAAAACATTTTTATTTATTTCCTTAGTAATAGTATCATGTGAACCTAGATATGGGAGATCATTGTCATCATCCAGATCAAGTCGTGCGTATATACGGGACACTTGATACTATTCCCTATTTTTACTTTTAGTCAAATAACTATAAAATTTAGACACTCATATCTTTGGGTCTCATATCAATTATAGGCAAATAAATTACACGTAATTCAGTACCAATATCTTTTGAAATGGATAGTCACTAAGGAAATTAGGGGTGAAAAACAAAAGAGGGATCAAGTGTCCCCAGGTTTATGCATTTAAAAACTACATGCGCACTTAGCTGCGGCGAAAATTTAAGTTTAATTAAATAGAATTTACATCTTTTTAGACGTACCTATTTACTTATACTTTTAGGTTGTCGGCCGTCGTTTTGTATAAAGTAGACATATTAGAATCGAAGACGGTAAAAATATAGCAAGAAAACAAATGAGAATGAATAATAGCTCAATTTCTTTTTTTTTATAACTTCATTTAAAATGTTGAGTTTTAAAAGTAACAGTTAAACCGTTACTACGGTTTTGTGGGGCTTATTTTTCAATTTCCTTAGCAAAATGAAAAAAAAAAAAACTATTTTATTTCAATGCTTTAATTTTTTCTTTGTTTTCTCTTGAATCCGACTTACTTTATCAATAGAGTATTTTAATTATTTTAGGTGAAAAATAAAACCCGACTAGACAAAGGACTAAGTTAAGGGGGCTTAATTAATAAATAATAGAGTGATGATTTCAAACGCTAACTAGCGCGAATATCGAATAAAAATTTAACTCTCTTTAGTTCATGTCGTTCTAGTAAAATGGATGCTTTTCGTTACTATGACAACATCCGTTCCACCAGTAATAAGTAATCTTCTTTGTTATGTCTTTAGGTTAAAACTTATTATGTTCTAAATTATTACATGAATATTATTGGTGTCTGGCGGTCTGCAATCAGGACCGCTACTACTACGGACATTTCAAATACAGCGCAAAAGTGGAACACTACTTTCAGAAATTATGTATTCCCATTATTTCCCGATTTTCGATTTTTACGATATATGATATACTAGCGGCCCGCCCCGGCTTTGCTCGGGTGCAACGCTGATACCTACACTATATATCTGTTGCAGACAAATAGTATAATATGGCATTTTACATATGGCGTCGTCAGTTTAAAAACGTTTGCGGTTATGTAATATGCCGAAGGCAAAATGTCAAATCATTCAATCGTTATAATGCGACGTTAGTGTTATTTTAGGGTGACTATACTCATTAAAATCTCGAGAAAAACTTTGAATTACATACATACGTCGTCGCTCGCTTCGCTCGCTCTGTTGCAAGGTCACAATATCTAACCTAACCTAACCTATTGATCTCTGTCACAAAGTCGAACCTAATCAAGCAATGAATTTCAAGAAATGAAATAAATAAATAAATAAATGAATTTCTGAGCCTATGAATATATGAATATTCGATCAAATACATGGTTTTTTGACCTAAAATACTCTGCAGGAGTCCTTCACGACCCAGGGTCTATGGATACCTTAGCATTTTTGACGTGCTGGATAACCTCAAAAACTAAATACTTCAATTTGCCTCGGCATTATGTATATTATAAAGTGACACGGCAATCTACATTTTGCCTTGGGCATATTACATAACTGCAAACGTTTTTAAACTGACGATGCCGTATGTAAAATACCAAATTATACTATTTGTCTGCGACATATCTACACAATCATAAAGTTCTGTAGTGCGAAGCACAGCCTTCGACGCACTACTTGGTATAGGCACGCGCCCCCCGGCCCCCGCGCGGCCCCCCGGCCGGTACCGCCGCAACCGCGATGTCCCTGCATTTTAAATTTGTAATATCTTCGAAAAGATTTATTTAAATTACATGCTGTAAAGGGCAATATTGATCTATATTACATGCACAATTTATTAAAGGTACTTAATTGGATAAGGATTAATACTGTATAGCTTAAAATCGCTTTTTCGTAAATAAGTAATAAATAAACGATAAAAAATGGTTATTGTGGGTTATCCTCAAGAGATAGACATATGCCATCGCGGACTTTTTTGTAGATCTTTTTAAGGTGCACAATACTGTAGTACATTATTTTGATTTATCTCATAGGGTTCAGCCAGCGTTTGCAATGTAAGCGCAAAAAATTTGTTCACTTACTTAAATCTCTAAGATTATCCGTGTTCCTCTACTATATTATGCATTTATTATACATATAAACCTTCCTCGTGAATAACTCTATCTATTAAAAAAAAACGCATCAAAATCCGTTGCGTAGTTTTAAAGATTTAAGCATACATAGGGACAGACAGCGGGAAGCGACTTTATTTTATACTATGTAGTGATGATATATCTTCTTTGTGCGTAGACATTCAGACTCGTATTTGTGTTAAAATGTGTAACTGTGTGCAACTTAGGTCTTGATATACCTCCTTGTATATTATTGTATCCTAGTAGTAAGCTTGCCGGCTTTTATGCATTTGCATTCTCATTCCATTGCAACTTAATACAACAATGCATTTTTTCATATCTTGACCATTTTTGGTACTTATTGGATGCATAGTACAAAACGGTAATTAATATAAGAAAATCAATTTATAATAATAATATTTACGTTTTGAACTACATGCACTATGTCGAGGTCTATTTTGAGTGATTGTCTACTAAGTTTGTATACTTCGTAGCGCACAATCATGTTGTTACTACGCCGTAGACACTAGTTGAATCCCATCTATATGGCTATCATATTCTGATACTACGCTTGTACCTAAAACTTTGTTCCTTAGTACTCACTAAGGAACAAAGTTTTAGGTACAAGCGTAATAAAGTCGCAAGTTGCAACGTTACGTTGTATTCTACCTCTCGTTCTCTTATTACTTTCGTATAGCACTATCTCGTATTGTATCACGTAGAAGTGCTGGGTTTGTTTGTCTATTGGTAGCAACATCCTAGAATTTATATCGTCCTGGTAGACGTTAGTGGTAATAGTGCTATTCACTGCGTCGTGTGCAGGTATGCATTAAAATTTTCGTGCAATTAATTGACTATGAAAAGCCCCTATGCATCACTTCAAGTGCGGTAGCTATTTATAGTTGGATAGCATAATCTACGTATCTATTTTAAATCTATATAAAAGATAATCTTGATAATCACGCTACAAATTCCGAACGTCTGTATCAAATGGGAGTTAGTTTTGTGTCGTTCCTTATTGTAAGGGCAGGATAAACTAAACCAACATTGGGAAGCCGAAACTAGTTGTGAATAAAATCTGTTATACCAAGTACCTACCATCTTACTTCAAAATACCTTTCGTTTCTCTTCAATAAATACTTATAGAATCTACAACTTATTTTTTAAATTCTTTGATTTCGTGTCTTATCTTATTATGTTTTAGGCTTGTGAAAAGAATTCTAAAATAAACAGAACGGGGTACTGCTTAAGTAGTAGAAGTAAAATAACCCGGCTTCAGTTTTTGTGTCGTATTGGGTTGTAACGCGGATTTCTGTACCTGCGTGTAAGAGCTGCTGCGGCGCAAGCTACACATGCGCGGTAAATGTTTTGAACCAGGACTTCAGAAGCAGGAAGTATGTGTGCAAGTTTTCACACATATCGACAGAATTGTTAGTATCCAGTCGCTCTCCAAAATTATGAACCAACCGCTTTGTTTACTCACTACGTTTTTAATAAAAGAGCATTTAAATATTTTCGCATAAAAGAAAATTATATCCAGTCATATATGAAAAAAGGTGCGTTACAATAAATGATAAGGGTGTTAAAACATACATAATACGGTAAAACACAAAGCACTGTTTGGATGGTAAACGTACTTGTCTAAGACAATCAGTGCGGCTACTTTAGTTTAAAAATTTTTGACATCAGCAATTAAGTAAACTTTCAGAGAAAAAAGCGCAATATCATTCTTATTGGAGCTACGATGCCACAACCAAACACGATAAACCCTCTTTTTGTGCCGGAGGTTAAAAAACCACTTGTAGCACAGCAAGGTGTTCACAAGTCTTGGTTAACCCAACATTCCAAGGGAATGTTTCAGCGACAATGAAAAATTGTTAGTTTACTACCTACCACCGTAAAGACGGCATCGTATTTGATAGTTAGGTTTCAGGAGAAATTACCTCAACTTTTTCGTTCGGCTACCAGGACAACATCGTTTACAGGACTTGGAAATATTCTGGGAATCAATATTATGAAGCACTTCGTTCCCACTTTTTGACGTAGTAGGCTTTAATTGCGCATGGTCGTCATTAATTCATTCATTCAATAGTCATTTGTTTTGAAACATTATCCTTGCGCTGTTTTCAACTTATCATACTAGGTATATTAATTGTTCTTAAACAGTTTATATTTTGCATTTTTATTTCGTAATAAACTGGAAATTTAATTCATTATGCAATATATTCAACCTTAAGTTTAATTCTACATTTTGTTGAACGTTTATAAATATTTGGCATACTCGTACAAGAAAATTAATAAACATACACCAAAAAAATAATGTAGCGGTCTAAATTGGATAAAGATAAGTAACAAGCACCGAGTTCTTTATTTATCATAAGGCATATCCGGACTTAAGAGACAAGTCCAACTGCCTTATGAAAGATCACACCTACAAAAAAGTTCCTTTACGTTATAATGCTGTATATAGACTACAGCTGTAGGACTCTTTGCTATTGCACCCGCGGCAGCGTTCTATCTTACTCTTATCATTACATCTATCTCACTTTGCAAGGTGGGCGTTTGGGTTTTAGATATGTCGGCGTCTGTTTGTGTGTGAGTGAAACTAGTGCATTCTAGACATCCTAGTGTCCATAAATTCCTGGTAACCGATAGTAAAACCAGTGCATTTTTCTGCACTTAGTGCGTTTAGAAAAACGGTTATTGTATCAAATATACATAGTTGATAGTTTGGAGGACGATCTATTTTTGATTTTAGGATCCTGGACATAAATATTTTTTGTGAGTTGTATGTACACGACCACTTTCAGTAAAAGTACCACGTGAACTTGCAAACACGTGGACTGCACCGATTTGCGCTTTCAATGGCTGAAGTTGGTGCAACTACGATTTTCATACTAGGCGTCCATAAGTCATTACAATATTAACTATCTCCATGGTCGAGTGCCGTACGCACCGGTTTTCAAGGTTTCTTTTGGTTTTTCTCTCAGGTCCAGGGTTCGATACCCGGACGGGTCAATGGAGAAACCAACTTTTCTACATTCTGTGGGTGAGTGATTCTGAGTGTTTGTTTCTGAATTTCATAACACAAGTGCTTTAGCTAATTTTATTGGGTCCGTCGTCTTTTAAAACCTAACGAAAGTCCGGTGAAGCTGTCAAAGCCTGCGCTCTGGCTATAAAGACGTCACCTAATTCTTTTAACTATAATTTATTTTTCTTTACGTGCGTTTTATAAGCGTGCGTGAAAAGTGGAAATCTGTGTAAATACGGATTTTGATACTAGAAGTCCATAAGACGATGCGACATGAAAACTTACGATGGCGATAACTGAAAGGTTACAAACACCAACATAGAATTAGTATATTAATATTATAGAACGGGGACTAGCGCGAACATGCACAGCTAAACCTTTAGGGCTTGATGTTTCGACCGGGTTACACCGGCCGTGTAAACATAGAATTAGTATGTTTTATGGTATACAATCCAGGCAATTTTTTGTCACTTATTCAAACAACTTTTTAACTGATAAATAAGTTTTTGTTGTATGTTAATGTTTTTTACAGATTTCTTTTGATTTATAACATAAAAATATAATATTAACTTCGTAAGTAGGGTGCACAAAAGCTTTGTGCAAATCCAGTCTTTCACAAACGTACAAAGCATATTGATATTAAATATCATTTTTGTTGTGATTTAGTAGGAAATAAAACTGTTAAAGTACTGTATTTGCCAACAGCTGATATGCCGGCTGACATTCTTACTAAAAGTTTATGTTCAGCAAAACATTATAAATTTATGTTGCTTCTTGGCATAGTTTGTATAGAATGATTTTGTATAAAAATTGTTTGATGAATATTGCGATGAGTGGGGGTGTTATTTTGTATCGCGAATATTCTGTATTAGAAACTTTTTGTTACCTCTGGTATATGTTTTAAATAAAAACAACGATCCGCGTTAAGTTACGTCGCATTTTTACTCAGATTTAAATTAGTAATATTTCAAAAAATAGGCACAGGTGTACTTCAGCTGCTTATTTTGTCAAATTTTGTAAAGAAAATATGCAAGTATTGTACCTTCCCAAAATCACCAATATTCAAGCAAGTTTTTAAGATTGTTGTACAAAAATTCTACATCGTTACGCCTTTTGCAGCCCTAGTATAAAAATGAAGGTGCATCGACTTCCACCGCTCGCGCAAGCGCATATCGGTACAAACCACGTGGCTTACTAGTAGATTTAGTTACGTATCGTCAATATGAAATAGTACCTAGGTAGCGACAAGCGATGATACTCCTTGTATTTATGCAAGCCTTGTAAGTACCGAATTCCCGTGGTAAAATAGCACTGCTAACTCTCTTACACAACTTTTTCCCTTTCACACTGTTTGTTTGAGTTCTATGAAGTGAGAACAGGTGTCACTAGATTCAAAGTTCGGGAAAATGTCGCCAATAGAGCTGTTAGGAGGGATACCTCCGGTAAACCGGCAGGGAGATGACACAAAATTTAACTTTATTTGGCTTAATTAACAATCATGTTCGTCTACTTCAAGGCATAACCTTTGCTCCCTAACAGAGGATAGGGATGATTACGAGTTTAGGTCCACCCTGTCGAGCACTGATGTTAGTAATGGAGGATAAATATTATAACAAGCTTTCATCAGCATTACAGAATTGTCTTTCAGATGCTACCAATGGCAACTGAGATCATCAATTGGTTGAAAGAGGCACGCACTCATGGAATATAGCAGGATCCTTAAAGAGCTAGGAGACATCCTTATAATGACTACAGTTTGAACCACTTAAGAGTAAGGTCTATTGGGTAATGCGGAACAAGCTTAAGGTAACTAACTCCTTTCTCCTGGAGTTTCTCTGGATCTAATATGATAAAAGTGTTTTCCAAGCTTGTTGTAGATAGAGAATAATATGATATGAGAAAAACAGCTCAATTAGTGTTCCACGCTGTAATTGGTACATACCTCGATGACTTAGATGTTGGAAATTTTCAAAATCTCTTTGTAAATTCTGCTATTACTTTAGTTGTTTTTGTTGTTTACATATTTGGTCCAAAATTTACATATTTTCTTCGTTCTTCACGATTAGGGCAACATTTACTACCGCTTTTGGAAAAAGGCGATTTAGATTAGATTAGCTAAGGTGGACCGAAAATTAGTTTTTCGGTCCACCTTAGCATCTATTTTGACATAACGTATTATAAACTAATACTATGAATTATAGTATTCGTTTAAATGTTCTATAAAATAAGCAGAATTAACAGCAGCTTGTTCTACTGTATTTCAAAGGAATTCAGTGGAATAAGGCTTGCAGGAAAACAAAGAGTATCGCCTATTGAAGCCGCTCCACATCTTGCTAGAGTTTACAAGCAAAACAACGTAGAGTAATTAAACTGTCCCTATCCACCACACGTTTTTTGCACAGATTTGCGCTTGCGCGAGCGTTGGAAGTCGATGCTACCACGACTTTGTTACTAGGACATCATAAGGCATAAGGATGTAGAATCTGAAAGTTTATGATAGCTGGAAAAGAACAAAGACCTCAATAGCGTTATGGTGAAGTGGAACTTATACTGACACTTTTTAGGTATAATATCCCGAATAACTTGTCATTGTTTAGGCAGTTAAATTTTTGGTTATTTACTTCGTTGTCTGAGTTTGGCTGAGCTATTTTGTAGATTTCTCCATATTTTTGACAATAGTGTATGAATTAACTAGAGTCACAAGATACAAGAATATCTTAGTTTGTGACTCAACGAAGTTGTGTTTTTTTATGAAACTTATCTGAATAAATGATTATTATTATTAATTAAAATCGACACATACAGTCTTATTCCAAAACGCGGACTGTATAAAGTTCTAGTACTTCATTAGGTATCAAAGATGGTACCAAGTATCACTTGTTGACACTTGTTGTGGTACTAACTATGGTAATAGTGATAATCCACTGCGAACCCTACTTCAAATATGAGACTAGCTATGGTAACTATGGCAACGACTTCATTTGACGTTAGAGTTTGCTGTATTAGGTCATTTGTAAAATACATTATTTATTTAATTTCTTTTAATTACTCCAAATTATATCTTACATCAATAACCATGATGGATTTGGAACACACAATGGAGACTGCGATCTGTGAGACGTTGGGAGAGGTGTTAATCGTTTTGAATTGAGGATTTTAGATGCAAGTATAGATTTAGAAAAACGAAAATTGTGGTTATTTTAATAATTAAGTCTCTCACATAAAATATCTCGGTATATTAGTTGCCCAGCGTCTTTCCTGCAACAAAGACAAAGTTTCTTGAGCTAGCGCGAGCTCAAAGATCATTAATTAAGGTGATGTACTTCAAGCCTTTCAGGTTCCCTACAGAAGATTTGTACGCAGTTAGTGACCTCAAAGACAATTCTACTTAACCCATTCAATGCGGCGCACGCCGATCGGCGAATAATTTTTTCATACTCAGATTCTGAGGTGGTGTGCACATATCCCAAAATGTACTCACTTCACACCCTGTCGTCATTAATAAATACGCCAGCAACATCCAGATAGTCTTTTTGGAGGAAAAAAATCTTTAAACCCAAACGTAAAAATCAGTATTGAATTAAAAAAAATCTAGCACCATTCGTAAGTTTTGCATGCCCAGGTATGATTTAATACCCCTTAGAACTTAGAACCTAAATTAGAGAGAGAAGCCGGTGCGATATTCGTACGCAATTGATACCAAGGCCTCATAGATTGCAGGGGATTGTGAAAAACATGAGAGGAATACGACTGTTTAATCGTCTAGCTCACTCAATAGTTTTCTTTAACAGCAGGCGATGAAAGTAAAGCGTGACATCAAAGAGTTTTACGAGTCCATTACATTATTCAAGCCTTATCCCACCCCTCCTTCCTTCATGTTTGTTGTTTCGTCGGCAAAATGACTACGTGGTGGGTCCCAGGGGTGAGCCACACGACCCGCCCGACACGTGCACTAAAACGAATTGCGCGTGCGTGAAAAGTGGAAATCGGTGTAAATACGATTTTGATACTAGGAGTCCATAAAACGATGCGATATAAAAACTTACGATGGCGATAACTGAAAGGTTACAAACACCAACATAGAATTAGTATGTTTTATGGTAAACATTCCAGGCAATTTGATGTCACTTATTCAAATAAGTTTTTGTTGTATGTTAATGTTTTTTTCAGGATTTCTTTTGATTTATAACATAAAAATATAACTTTAACTTCGTACGTTATAGGGTATTACGCAGATTTCAGCCTTTAGAAGAAAACTCTGTATTTATTATATTAACAAAATAATTGTAGATAGTGCCATGCATTCTAGGTGGATCCTATTAGTCGACTGCTGTACGGCGGGTACGTCCACGATAAAGAAACTTTGTTTTTTTTTTCTATTATGTCAGGTTTAAGACTCTCGTTTCGGTTCTGGTCAAATGTTAAACAGTAAGAAGCAGAGTTTGATTTAAAGATTATTGTTTTAGTACTAATGTTATGAAGTCTACTTTTTCGATGGACGATGACGTTTTTCACAGAAAAAAACACATTTCCTTTTTCATTATTATAAAAATAATTGTAACATTAAATTTAATTTTATTTACGTTTTCATAGGGAATATATATTTAATATTCTTCCCGAACCTATAAGAGATACTTACATATCATTTTACAAACGCTTGAGTGAACATCGGCAACCAATCCAAAAGTCAATATTCGTGTTTTCAATTTGAAATGGCAAGAATTTGTTCAAAAGTCTTTGTGTACTGAGAAATATAGTGCTGGACTTTAGTAAAGCTTTATATCTGTTTAATCTACTCTGTGGCGAAAAAGACGCCGCGATAGCTCGCTGGCTGGTTTCCTGGCGACGGTCGTCAGGGCGCCGCGCGCACATGTGTGGCGGCGCCCCGTGCCAGGGCGGCTGCGCTACGTGTCACGTCGTGCCGTCAAATATGACTTTACTTTTGTGATTGTTTTTATCTAGTTTTGGTTTTTTTGTATTGTAATATACTAATATTTATAAGCATAATTTACGCATGGATAGTGCCAGAAGTAATGCGGAAGTGGACAGTGCTAGTCAACCTTCATACGTTCTGGAGAGGTGCCCTCTGTGCACCCAGGCACGATTTTTTAAAGGTAAGCGGGGTCTGAATGTGCATATTGGGCGGGTGCACAAACCCCAACATGCTCTCCCTTCGGACCCTGTCATTACTCCATCAGCAACATGCAGTTTTGTCCCTTTATGGAAAACCCTCTCTAAATTCAAAAATTCTTTACCGGTTTTAAAGCGAGTTCCTCGTGGCGCTAGACCACTAGTGGCACAACACCTGGCTAGCTGTGTTCGCCTCGCTGTCCGAGAGAACTCGCTAAGTGCCTGGGAAAACCTGCTCACCTTCCCATACAGAATTTTACATGTTCAAAAAGATTCGGCAAACAAAAAAACTTTAACTAGCCAAATTAAAGAAAAATGTATCGTTTCGGCCTACAATTTAGACTCCAAATTATTGACACATAGGTTTACCTCCTCTAGAGGTATTTCCCATGTTGTCGAATCAAAATTGGGGGAAAGTGACATAAGTGGAGCAGCCAGAATTCTTTTTAGCAGCGATGTGGTGGCTCCTTGTTCTCCAGAAACTCTCGCAGCTCTGGAGAGCAAACACCCTGCCCCTGCTGATGACCTCTCTTTTCCCGACCCTCCTGACTCAGACACTCACTCCCTCACCGTTACAGGTCAAGAGGTGATCGCAGCGCTTGGTTCCTTCAAGAGTGGCTCTGCTGGCGGCCTTGACGGCCTGAGCCCACAGCACTTAAAGGACCTTGTCTGCTCAGGCGCCGGGGAAGCTGGTGAGCTACTTTTGAAGGAGCTAACGGCTTTGATCAACCTCATGCTCTCCGGCAAGGTTAACGAGGCCGTCATCGATGTCTTGTACGGAGCAAATCTATGTGCCTTGCGCAAGAAGGATGGCGGCATTCGTCCCATTGCCGTGGGAACCACATACCGTCGTATGGCAGCCAAGATCTGTTGTAAATTTTATGGTGAGGACGTTTCGAACAAATTTCGGCCCCTGCAACTTGGCTATGGCTCCAAAGGGGGCTGTGAGGCTGCCGTACACGCGTTGTCGACCTATCTAAATTCTGGCAAAGGAGAGGTCATTCTGAAGGTTGACATCAAAAATGCCTTCAACTCGGTTAATAGGGATATCTTGCTGGCAGAAACTAGAAAAGAATTACCCAAAATGTTTAGTTTCCTTTGGCAATGCTACAGGCATCCATCAAAATTACTGTATCGGGAAAATCTATTAGAATCTGCAGTTGGTTGTCAGCAAGGTGATCCTCTCGGGCCGGTGATTTTTAGCCTAGCCATCCTCCCAATCATTAGGCAGTTAAATTCAAAATTAAACGTGTGGTATCTCGATGACGGGACCCTCGGAGGCGACGTGAATACAGTAGTAAACGACCTTATATTTTTAAAAAATAAATTAAATACCATCGGACTTCAGCTTAACCTCTCTAAATGTGAGCTTTTTTTAAATAACGTCACTGACAGACGACTGACTCTATCAAAATTTTTCGCAATAGCCCCTGAGATAAAAATTACAGAAAAAAGCTCTCTCCGTCTCCTTGGGTCTCCAATCTTCGACGAAGCCTTTCCTACTTTTATAGACGAAAAAATTCAAAATTTTAATGATGTTTCGGATAGACTGCACCAAATTAATATGCATTCGGCCATTACCCTAATTCGGTTTTGTTGTTTCGGCCCTAAATTAATTTATTTCCTTCGTGCTTCCCATTTATGGAAGCACCCTCAACTTTTGGATAAAATGGACCAAATTTTAAAACATACACTCATTTCAATTTTGAATGTGGCCTTGGACGACCGAGCTTGGGCTCAAGCCACTCTTCCCATCCGTATGGGCGGGCTCGGCGTCCGCAAAATTACAAGTATTAGCTTACCGGCATTCATATCCTCGGTCCACGGCACTGATAAATTAATCAGGAATATTCTCAGTTCCACACTGATTGATTTTGAGGTGCCGTGCTTCACCGAGGCTGTGGATGCCTGGAAAATTGCCTGCCCGTATTCAAATACTCCTGTGTGCCCATCTTCCCAGAGACAGTGGGACGAGCCGCTCTGCAGAGTAGTTCAAGAAAATCTACTCTCTTCTTCAAATACTTCTGCTGAGCGTGCGCGCTTACTGGCTGTGGGAGAGTGGGAGTCAGGCCTTTGGCTTCAAGCATTGCCTTCGTCGAACATAGGCACCTTGTTCGACGACACTACTTTCCGCCTTGCTGCTGCTCTACGCCTTGGGGCTTCGTCTTGTACCCCGCATCGCTGTCACTGTGGCGAAGTTGTCAACAGCCTCGGACACCACGGCCTATCATGTAGCCGTAGCGCGGGCCGCATGGCGCGGCATGCTAATATAAACGATATTATCCGACGAGCTCTTGTCGCCGTGGGCGTTCCGGCTGTTCTCGAACCCAATGGCCTGGCACGCGACGACGGCAAGAGACCGGACGGTATGTCTTTGTTCCCGTGGAAGGTGGGTAGGCCTTTAGTGTGGGACGCTACTTGCGTCGATACTCTTGCGCCTTCCCATCTTCCTAGCACGTCGTGCTGTGCTGGCGCTGCTGCTGCGGCTGCTGAGAACCTCAAGCGGCGGAAATATTCCAACCTAGTTGGAAGTTATATATTCGAGCCGTTTGGGGTTGAGACACTTGGTCCGTGGGGTCCGAGTGCACACAGTTTTTTTAAAGATTTATCCAGACGCCTGGTTGACACTTCGTGTGACCCAAAGGCTGGCTTCTACCTAGGTCAGCGCATAAGCATTGCCATACAACGTGGCAATGCTGCCAGCCTTTTGGGCACACTCCCAGTCGACAGCGACGTGGGTGAATTTTTTGACGCCTTATTTTAGTTCTTAGTTTTATTTAGTATATATTTTTTCCTATTTAATGTGTAGGCTTAGTTTTTATAGTATTGTAAATATTTTAAGGCATTCTGTACATATTGTTAATTATTAAAAATTAAACCATAATGCGTGTTAAAATGTTATGATTGGATAATAATATCAGATCTCATGTTGGGGATAAAAAATAGATACGTAAGTTGATATTTAACCGCTGCTGATGAGTTATTAGCACTAGCAGATTTGGTGCTATGTCTTTATGAGACAATTTCAAATAGAGCAGAAAAGATACTTAAGTTTGTTGCTGCATAACAATGCGTAGTTTCGTAAAGAAAGTTTAACAAACTAAAGTAAAGGTATTGATTTTGGATTGATTGACCAATGATATTATTAAAAAAAAGGATGTGTTTTTATACGGCGTACCAAATAGAGCGATATAGGTGTATTTACTAGAAACTATTAAATACTTCAATATCTCTCAATATAATATACAAATTGACATCAAACAAAATGGTTTTTTTTAATATTAGCCGTATTCGGTATTTGGGATTTATAATTTACCTTAAAACAAACAGCCTATACTGAAAAGAATACATGATACTGAAGTTAGCAATATATGTATATTATATGTCGGAGAGTAGGAAAGAAAGTCAAGTTTTTATGGACTAGGGTGTATTCGGGATCTAATTTTGGCAGCACCGTGCGAGCTTACAAATTTGGCATTGTGGTTTGACATCGGGTGGAAAGCACGAGAAGCTAACAGAAGAAACCGACCTCGCCGCGTTCCTAGAAAATATTTACTATGGAAGGAGAGCTGAACAGCAACGACCGCCCTCCGTACCCTTCGTTATATATATAAAAATGACTTATTTTGCCTCGGTCTCGGCATCACGCGTGAACGGTTGGACCGATTTAAATTTTTCTTTGTTTTTTTTTTACTCTCTGAATCTTATCTAGAAAATTTAGCGGAGAAATAGAAAAAATACGTGCTGCAATAATGATGTAAGTAAAATATGACAAAGAGGATGTAAGAAAAATTAATGTCGTTTAAAACAGATGCTTCGAGCGGAGCATTTGCAATGTTTATAAATAAATCTTAAGGACAGTCTCATGGCCAATAATTGTCTGAGGCATTAATCTTACAAATCCATGATTTTCACATGTCATGGCCATTTATGTGTCGCCTGTTCCCTTGTCAGAATATCAACAAAACTATTCATTACCGGCCAGAACAAAAAGAAAAACAGAGAAAGTTGTATATCATAAAGCATTAGAATAATAACGCCTTGTTTCAGACATAGCTTTTTAATTAGGTATTTCAATTAGAAATCAATATTCATAGTTAAGACAAGGACAACGTTTGTCGAGCCCGCTAGTATTTTGTAAAAGAGAGAAAGACAATATTATACAAATTAAAATCAGATAATCAAGTTTCAAAATAACTAAAAACATTTTTTATAACAAGTTGCAATAGTCACATCTGATGTAAGTATTATTTTGCTATATTACTATTGTTTTACTTACTACTAAGTATTACTTTTTATTACGATTTCATCGTATGTTTTATCAAACTTTATTTATACACAATTTAATCTAATATTAGAACAAACAATCTTATCATCGTCATCTTGAAAACGTGCCCAGAGCCCCAGAAGGCTGGTATTGCCACGTTGAATGGCTATGCCGATTCTAATTTCATCGTATGTTGATAATAAAATTGTACTGGATAATATTTATTGGTTAGAAAGGGGCCACGTGGTCTGAGAAGAGCGGGGACCGCGCGCGATTACGATACGGGTTACTAGGAGCCCATAACTTATGTGGAGCTTCATCCTGCAAACTTTAACATTAACTAACGTTAGGGCTCTACACTAAACTCTGTTCTGCTGAAGTAATTTCAAAGTCTAAATTCGCTCGCTGTGTGATGGCACTTTGTTTCTTTTGATTCTTGCGGAAACAGAGATTTGCTTGAACGTAAGGGTGATCCGTGAGTATTTTGACAAATTGTTAATTAAAATCGACTTAAATGCACAAACGATAACACAAACGACTTGCGTAAAAGCATAATGAATAGGAATCAGTAACTTTTTCCTAGTAAACGCGCTTAATTTCATCAGTTTTTAGGGTTTTTGCAGAAAGCTGCGACTGAAACGGTCATTTTATGCGCCGTGTTGGTATCTAGTTGGTTTTACAGTTATGTAGGGAGAAGGGGTGGAGTTTAACTGTACAACCACAAAAGTATTGATCATATTGCCGTCTCATCGCTACGCCACCGCATTCTATTTTATTTTGGTGTACTGCCATAATACCTATATAACAACGACCTTGAACTTTGAACGATTTAGGTTCTTTATTATAATACCAATAAAACGTGCTTATTTTTTAATTATTATATGACGTTGGATAATGACCAAACAAATCCTTTGCAGTATCCTTAACTTTTTGACGTATCACGAAATTTATGAAATGTTTTAAAACAAAAATTTAAATCATATCCAAAATGTTTCAATATACCTAGATATTCATAGAATATACGTGTAAATGTTTAGAGCTGTGTACCGATAAATGTTGTTAAACATTGAGGCTTCACCTGTTCATGCTGTCCTAGTGCATGAACCACCGTTGCCAAGTCTGCGTCATTCAGCAGAGTAAACCAACATCCATTCTAGACGACATGTAGTGTGTTTTATTTAGCTCATTTCGCTAAGCAACAAATTTAATTAGTAAAGTTATTTTCAGCTGAGATTAGTGTTATAATAACGCGAAAAATAATGTATTTATAATTTACAAATCGATGGATAGTAACGTCTGTAAAAAATAAACCTAACATGTTTTTTCATATTGGAATATAAACCTTTAGTGGGTGGTTATTATAAAAAACTATGGAAACATTTAAAGCATTGATGTGGACAACTAAAACGGGCGTATTGAATTTATATCTGGCACTTATAAAATATTAAAATTTAAATAATAAGGAATAGTCAGTGACAACTCAAATATCAATTCAAACCTGTACAGCACCGTTATAAGGATCATCATCCAGCCTATAAACGTCCACTGCTGAGCACAGGCCTCTTCCCATATAGACAAGGCATGAGCATTGATCACGACGCTTGCTCCCTGCGGATTGGCGATTTCAGATCCCAAATTTTGGAATCCAGGTTTCCTCACGATGTTTTCCTTCACCGTTTGTCAGAAGTGTCTTAGAACAATTAAGAAAGTACATTTATAACTTTGAAAAAGCCACATTGGTACTTGCCTGGGTTACCTACAACCTTGTGCATACAAATCCGTTCATTGAACCGCTAGGCCACCACGACATTTTATAAGGATACGTCATCGTTTTAATTGTGTAGTGAAAAGAACTGGGCTCGCAAAACTATGTGTTAATCGTTATTTTGCGCCATTATAATAAATAAGAATGTTATCATAATGGGAAAGTGTTTTTTTTTTATATTACAGAATGCACTATAAGATAAATATAATGAAGTTGATTAGAAACCAAATGCAATTGCTTATAAAAAAATAATACAAAAAAAGACTGAAAGTTCTCTAGTTAAACAGTTCGTCGATATCTTTTTATTCGAGCTATTTGTATTTTGGGCAGTTTAAAAACATTAAAACGGCTGATTGACTTACTTCCTCTTCTCAGTCCAGACCTGTGTTTGATATGTGTTATAAACAATCTGTCTTTGCGATCGATCATATTATGACATAGGTCTCGTCATTAAACATGCGATGCGTTATGACTTCCTGGTATACAAAAATATTACACACCATCTTAAGCAGCCGTTCAGACAAGAGCAGAATATAACAGAGAGAAGGATGTCGATATTACATAGGCAGTTGGGACTAAGGCGACATAAATTTAAGGAAAACTATCAAAATCCATCGAAAGCTAATAAAATGAGACTTAATTTTTTACTAAAATCTTTAGTGCTGTGTACTCACAGAAAAACACCAAAACGTTAGAGAAGAGCTTATTTAAATAGGAACGCTGAATAATTATCGATTCCACAATTTTTTTAAGAATATTCTGAAAACAGCGAACGAGGTTGACATTATTGTAATGTAAAATGTCGCAACGATACATTTAGCTAGCTACCTAATTACATTTGTTTTGTCTAAACTTAAACACGTGGACTAACTAACAAATACCCCGTCCGCTGCACGTGGACTGCTGCAATTTGCGCATGCGTAACTTGTGGAATTCAGAGCAACAACTATTGAGATACTAGGAGACCTTAATTATTTAAGACTTTAATTATTGTTATACCATTCAATTCCACCTATTGAACCATCCCAGTAGTTCTACCGTAGAAAAGTTTTGTATAACGAGTGGCATATGCATGAGCTTTCATTTGAAACTTAGATTTCATCTTTATACTTTTTTACATTATACATTCAAAGTTTTTTAGGAAACATTTTAAAGGGTTTGTTTTCAGAGCAACATTTTTCGTTAACCTGCGATGTCTCGTGAACTTCAGGTTAACGAAGACGTTGGAACACTTGTGAAACTCTGCAATATGAATTCACCTTTCATTCGGATGGAGAGAAAAATGAGGAGACAGAGCTGATGTATGTATCATATAAGTCAGTCGGATATTCGAGTTGGTAATAGAGCCAACAATTAGGGTCTTCCTGATAAATATAGGTCATTTATAAATCTAGTGGCTATAATTAAAGTGACCCACGAATTTCAAAAACTTCAGGTCTGCATAGCCTATAACTAAGTAGAAAGAGGAAAACAACGTTTCAGAGCAAAATCTGCCAACTTTCAAAAGTAACTGAGTACGGTATATTTTTGAGCACACAACAATCCATTTAGCAAGGTTAGGTGTCAACGTGTTGTATATATGGCCAGTCGCCCGCTACACGTTGTGGAATTCAGAGCAACTACGATTTAGATACTAGGACACCATGAGGTGCTGTGATATACAATCAGAAGGTTCACGGTAGCTGAAAGAAAATAAAGGCCTAGACTGAAACGATGCTGTAATGAATCTTATTCCAGTTACTTTTGGATACAACACAATGTCCTAGACAACTTGTAGGCACTTATGCTATCGGTGATTTATTTTGTTACTACATTTCAGCGATTCAAAAGCTTTTTTTGTAGCTTTTTTTGTAGAATCCTCTTGATTTTTGAAAAATGATTTAAATTTTTGAAGTTTAAAAAATGTTTACTTAAACTTGGTACGACACAGGTTATTGAACAAGTATCACTAAATATTTTTCATAGAAGCCTTGTAATAACATCCATTAAATTTTTGGTTCATAGACTGAGACAAGCTTTGCCTTTGGATACACATAGTCGACTGCTGTACGGCGGGCGCAGAGTGCCTGTACGGCGACGCTAGCGCGTTTATTTTCGCCGTTGCCTACAATTATAAGTATAACATAATCGTGCTTTTAAAACAAGTTGCTCTTCCCAAAATTTAAGTCAAAATGTAAAAAATATTTGTTCGACCATTTAAATTCCTTAACAAGAAACAAATGGTATATTTCGCCTTATCATATAAGTTGTAGATTGTAAAAGACACAAACAACACGACTGATGATAAAAACACAATTGTGACTGACCACAGCAGTGACGAAACTTTTATTGACGAATTCAATCCAGCAGTTTGAAAGAGACGAAGTACATTATTTTTTACAAATACGTCCTTTTTTGTCTGTAAAAGACGACCTTGATAAATATCAAATAGCTGACACGCTGAACCATCGAACGCCATTTTTTTCGAAATTCCCTTTACACTTCCGAAAATAACGACAGCAATACTTTTTTGTGTATATTACAGCAATATTTTACGTTTTATTTTCCTCTATATTCACATCAATTAACACAAAACGATTCAAGCAGTTGCAAAAAAAAACGTTAATATACATTTCATTGATTTCAAATGAATAAATTTTACCATTCTGTCAAAGTTAACATTTTGACGTCGAAATGTCATTCACGTAACTGGCCTGTTCTCAGAATAAAACTAAAGAAGGTCATATATGTTATTTAAGTGTTTCATAATAAAGGTCGGTTGGTATTCAACAAAACTAGCTGAAAAATTAGAAATCAATTTTAGTCAGTCAAATAAAAAAAGGAGGACGTTATTTATTATTCTTCATAGTCTTCTTCCTCATAATAAGCGCGGGATAATAGTCCAGTCAAAACATTATGATTCCAGTTTGCATTAATTCCCAACAAGCCGGATTTTTGTGCAGGCCTTGGATGCGTCATTACAAATGACATATCAAAACTCCCCATCGATCCAGCTTGTGCGTTGTTTTTTATTCGAGGTCAAAGGTCACAAATTTTCTTTTTTTCGTACTTATGTTAAACTTACGTACATCTCTGCGTATATCTCTGAAACAATGAGAGCTACCGAAAAATGGTTCAAACAAAGTTTGTAGATCGTAAAATTGTCTACAAAACAGATTTCAACACTTTCTACTACGGTGCACTGTTGTCGAATTATGGCTATTTTAAACTGTTAGGGCTCACTAATACTAATACACTAGTTTCCAAGCCAGTAACTATTTGATTCGGAATATTTTGTGCTGGCAACAGTTTGGTTTGACGATATAAAATGGCCAACCAATCACGGAACTCGATTTTACTGCGGATTTATAAATTGGGAAGGCGGGAAAGGGTCGGTTGGACATTCGGACTCGAGCTGTTGAGCGGGAAGAATAAAGTTTTGTTCTTGAAAACCTGCATTTTCTTCAGTACTTCACCTAAGCATCCTGAAACTAAGTTTAGTCCATAGTCTCAGTTATATGCTCTAATATTTAAAGTCGAGTTCCCTGAAATCTATATCTTCTTCATTACTTCACCAAAGCGGCCTGATACTGAGTGTAATACGTAGTCTCGGTATTATGTTTTTATAAAACATAGAAAATCGGGTTAACCATTTGAACAAAAAATATTAGATCATAGTTTTGTTTGCCCCATGCACATGTACGTGAAAAATATACAATTCTGAGTGAGTCATCGTCCGTCCCTAATTCTATTGGGCGGTTGGCCTTGAGAAACATCTGCCTGCGACACTCCATTTTCAACCGACTTCAACAAAAGGAGGAGGTTCTCAATTCGGCTGTAAGTTTTTTTTTTTTTTTTTGTTTGTTACTCGAATTCTCAAAGACGCGTGGACCAAAAATTTCAAAAAATATTTTTTTTACTTGAAAGGGTATGCTTGTCACTTGGTCCCATTGTCATCAGGTCAGGACCTGATTGTGGAAACCCTGAGAAATCGAGGGCATCTCTTGAAAATTGTAGGCGAGCATGGGGTAAAAACTTGATATTTATGTGTATATCTGATGAAACAATACTATGAAGGTTTAGGGCAGATCTGATGATGGAGACGACAGAGGATCGAGTTAACTCCTCAACGGCACATCTTAACTACCTAGTGTTTGGGCTTATTTTTTGTGTTGATAAGATCTTTACACCGAGATGTATATTGACTGCCACTGCAAGGTTCGTAATGCAGGTGCAGTACAGTTTAGAGTACTGCTTAAAGGTCGATAGCAGGTGCATAGTGTTTTGGCTTATTTTATTCGTATTGATGCGCACTTTAAGCGGAGATGGGTAATATTGCAGATTTGATAGTGAAGACAAAAAACAGTTTAAATTATAACAATTAAAAGAAAACAGTTTAAAAAATTGATTGTTTAGTAGTATCTTGCAAAATAACATTGGATTAAGATTTCCTAATTTGCGATAGACTTTTTTCTCTTTCCTCGTTTGTCTCATTCAAACGACGATTTCACATATGAGCAGCGCGTTTCGTAAGCCTTCCCATGTTTACGCAAAAAACAAAATCGTCAAATTCACTTCTTCTTCTTCTTCTTATCGTATCGATCAATGGCTGCTTTTTTTTATCGTTGCTAGATTTTTGCGGACCAGTACTTAGCCACGCGGATAGCGTTATCGGTAGCGTTGTACAAGTCCTCGCGTGTACAGGTGGTGGGACACGCTGGGCAGCTCAGCAAATGAGCCATGGTCTGGGGAGAGGTATCACACTCACAAGGCTCGTATGTGCTGTAACCCCACCGATACATATTCACTAAAAATCTCGAAATAAAACAAATTTTTACAAAAAGAAAATCCGACTTCAAAACAAAAATAAAATGCACTAAAAAGTAAAAAATAACAGCATTATTTAAAAACTCTCCATTTTGAAGGCGGTGTCTAGTAAAACTATTAGACACACAATGATATTGAAAAATAAATCAATTTTAAAAGAAAAATTAATAAAACTAACAACCTTCTTTAGAAGGCTATCTAAATAACTATATATAATAAAATACGTAACTACTACCAATAAACTAATACACCTATTCGAAACTTAAAAGTCAAAATGAGAAACTCAGATAAATATAAAAGTTAATTCAATTCGTTCAATGGTTTTACTAGGCACCGCCTTCAAAATAGTGAGTTTTTAAATAACGCAGTTATTTTTTACTTTTTAGTGCATTTTGTTTTGTTTTGAAGTCGGTTTTTTTTTTTAAATTTGTTTTTCGGGTTGAAACCACCGTGTACCTGCTTTTCCCGAAGGACATAGCTCTAGCAAATGCAGTCAGTTTTGAACGGTTTTTCGTAGTGACTAGACGTGTCGCGTCGCTTTTTAAACAGTGCCAGCATCGCTGTTGCTTAAAGACAGCGTGAGACGGAGATAGTTACCACATCTGGGATTACTCCTCCTCGTACTAGAGCACGAGGTAATGAATCGTCTTTTTGTTTCAAGAAATACTGTTTGTTCTGTGGCAATACGACATCAGCAATTTTGAAAAACGTGAAATTGATAACGTAAAAGTATTTACAAATATTAACTTGTCAGCAGATGTTATCTTCACCAATGGAATTCGTGTTCTACTTGCTATGTTTGGAGCTCCAAAAAAAATGGAATAGATAGACAAGTATAAATATTTTAGTTTTGTGAAAAATACAAGAAACAATACGAGAGCGCAGTTATCTTGGCTCCGTCCAACATCTGCTTCTGCTTATCAACACTTGTTTCGTGTCTTCTACCAAGTGCAAGTGTGGCTAGGCAATGATCGAAATCCTGAAGATTGGGGCTGGAGATTGGTGAATAATAGTTTGGAGTCAATCCAGACTTTACTGCCACCTGCTCCAGAAAAATTACTCAATACATTTTTTATAATTGCAAAAAAGGGTGCACAAAGAATGAAAATGTTCATCGGTATGTACCAATTGTCAAGGCCAATCTTGCACCAACAACATTGAATCAAATACAACAGATGAAGATTGTTTCGAAATTGATGAGGATATAAATGATTTATTTATTTATTAAAGGCAAACCAACAGCTTCTTTATAGAACATTACATAAAAATAAGCAGAAAAACATCAGACTTACACAGTCGCCAATAATAGGTCAACCAACATTCTAAGTAATAACATTGAATTTATTACTTATTAAAATTATGATAAAAGAAAAACGAAAATAAATGATATATCTCTCTTCTTGGAGCAGACTACACAAATCGAGCATGAAGAGAATGAAGACAGTGAAGAGGAAGAAACGAGTGACTATGAAGAATTTGATGATAAAAGATGATTAATTTTCTTGCTGTTAAAATTTTCATTAGTTTAAAAAAAAAAAACTTCGATAAAATAGTGTCCCATTACATTCTCTCGATCAAAATACATTGTGGAGTATTAGAACTGGAGAAACCACGTTAAAAAAAGCGCCGTGTATAACAGTGGCACCTCAGAGGTGGTCCGGAAATGTGTGCATGTAGTCGAAAATACGACTTTCCTGCGGTCTGAAGTCACGATATCTCGAAAGCGATGCTTTGTAGAAGAAAAGTGTTGAAATCTTTTTTGTAGACAATTTTACGATCTACAAACTTTGTTTGAACCATTTTTCGGCAGCTCTCAATGTTTCAGAGCTATACGTAAAAAACGACAACTTGTGACCTTTGACCTCGAATAAAAAACAACGCACAAGCGGGATCGATGGGGACTTTTGACATATCATTAAAATTTGTAATGACGCATCCAAGGTCTGCACAATAATTTTGACTGGACTATAAGGTAATATGGAAAGAATTGGGGGAGGCATTTGCCCAGCAGTGGCACAGTATAGGCTAAGAAAATAATAATAATAATAATATGATATGATAATGTAGTCCATCCATTTGGTAGTTATACCTGGAAAGTTATCCGGGAGTGTTGAAAATTGGTGATTTTCTAAATTCCGACGTTCATTTTTGAATTTTCACTTTGCCACCTCGTATCTTTGCCGCTTGCTCCGCCATATTGAAAAAATGCGCTCAACAACAATTTTTTGAAAATAACTCCTTTCAGCCTCATTTTACCATAAAAAAAACATCTCGGTAAATAAATCAAACTAGAGAAAAAATTCTACAAATATTAATTCAGCTTTTTTTTTGAGATTATATAGATTTAGCGTACGAGCGTCACAAAATCAACTCCAATACGCATTCGGCCAAATCACTAATTTCCACACTATCATGAAGTAAGTAAGTGGCACGTTCTCCTTCGCTTCGGTATTATTGCTGGATAAAGATTTGCAAGTGCATCGTCTTCAAAACCGAGGTTCGAAATTTCTGAAATATTTTCTTTCACGCCATCCACGATAGAATCATGGGCTTCGTTGTTGTCGTCTTGCTCCTCGATTTCGATAAAACCTATAGCTAGCCTAAAATTTTGTGCATCAAATGACTGGAATAATATTATGTATCTGAATTCTAAAAAACGTGTGTTTTGACCTTTGACGACGCATGTCCTGCAAAAAGTTACGGGTTGCGAATTACAATCGTATTACAAATGGCTGAAAATAACTTTTGTAATATATTATTTATATTTTAGACATTTTTCGTTGGCTTCTACAAATATTTCAAAACCACTTTACCAACTATTAGAAATATTGTTATAAATACATGTTAAACGAGCTTTTAAAAACTAGAAAGTACATGCTGCAAATTTATTCTTCGAAGTACGGTATGAAGTAACAAACTACGGGCTATGGCCAGCAATGGACTGTTATAGGCTGATGGCCTCTCCAATTGAACTTTTTCATGTCATCCATACTATTTCCATTTTATGAATGAACCAAGTGAAGTTTGAAACCACGCCTTCCAAAGTCGAGGATGAGACAAAAAACTTTGATTCTCACAAATATCTCTGTAAATACAGTGGTGCCACGTGAAGTTTTTTTTTTTTATATTGGTGTATAATAATACAGGTTCATTTTCAGGAATCATTTGCAAACATTTATGTCATAAATCGTAAGAAATTTGCAAAAATCCATTCGACACGCCCATTTATCGATTAGAAGTCTAATAGGATACAACGATTGTAATGTCGATGAACCAACAACTTGCATTGAATAAAATACCTTAAAAGCGGTTGGTTAAAGGTTCGATACAGTTTATTGCTGAAATGGTTCTTGTGCTACTTCCATCAGTGTGAATTGGATGATACCAGCTCCTGAAACCTTATGGCTTCCTAGTAACAAAATCGTAAAAGCGGTGTTTTCGAGTATGATTCATATCTGAAGCTCCGAACAAGGCCAATACGTTCCTTTCTTTTCAACACAAGATTTTTTTTTATTGAAATGTGATTTACTTTTGCTTATTATGATTACTGGCCTTTTATTTTAAGATGTTTGTAATTTATTCCGACTTAGTTACATCATTAGCAACAGTAGATCCGATTTTTTTATTTACTTGCTCAAATAAAACCCGTTATTTTTGGGGAAGTTAGATTTGTAAGCAATTTTATGAAACAAACATGCCTGCCTCAAAACATAAGGTAAAACGAAAATTCCTTTTTTACCGTGTTAAATATAATTTTGTAATTTTGAACTTTACGCCTTGCAACACCAGCTCACGCTTGACCGTTTCTCTTTGCTCTGTGACATTATAGTGACTGTATGTGTTCTCGGTATTTTTAATTAAAATAAAGTATTTGTGACTCATTAATCTTATTTGTGACTCATTAATCTATCATACCGTATAATAGTGACATTTTCATTCAAAACAGAAACGAAGTGTAATCACCAGGCCACGCCTCAAAAAAAGCCGGCTACGATACAGAACACTGGGTTGTTCATAAATAGCGCTGTTAATACACCGTCGCTACCTAAAGTATTTACTGATATAGATGTATTACAATGGTTTGCTCCAAATTTAATCGTCAGTTGTTAACATTTATGTCATGAATTATTATAAATATGCAAAAAAGCAAATGACACGCCCATTTATCGATTTAGTCTTTGTTAGAGGCCAAAGAACGAACAGTCGATGTACCAACAACTTGTTTGTGATATGAGACTCTAAAACTACTAGAGAAGGTTTGAAATCAGTCTAGCTTGCAGCAGTACTCATGCCCTGTTAACAATATAAATTGTCAGTTCCTAGCCTCCGTGGCTTCATGGTCTCCTAGTATTGAAATCGTAGTTGCGATGAACTTTCTTAGTTTTCAGAAACTTGGCTTGCGACACAGAACTTTTTCGCCACTGATCATAAATTTTCTAAAGTTAACTTTTTTGTTGTTATTGTCTAAGCTATTTGCAAAGGGGGGGGGGGGGGGGGGGGTTAATTTTGCTGCATATAATGTAATTATGTTATTTAATTAGGTTAGTAGTCATTATGCCATAGTAATTAAATGAAGAAATTAACGCAAAAAAGAACTAGAATAAACAACATACATGAATTAAGAACAAGATATCGTTTTCCGAAGTACGAGTATAATTACATGGGACCTAAGCATATCGGCGAACTGTGGGTGTACTTTGGTACACCTCTGCCTACCCTTTCAGGGATACAGGCGTGATGATATGTTATGTTATGTTAATAGGGAAAAACATTATAGAAAAGGAGGCAGATGTACCCTCCTTTCACATCTGTCCGGATAGGGCTGTGATGAACTAATTGCTATCGAAGCAGTCTAGCTCGTCCCGTCATCTCTTCCTGGGCTTACTGCGTTTGCAATAAACAATTCAATTGATATATCTAACTCTACAGATTTGTGTTTCCCTGTCATTTTATGGTTTAATACTAGACACATAGGAAATCTGCATAGCTTTGACGGAATGAAAGTTGTTTGAATTAGACAGTTTCAATACATGCGTGCAGCTACAATAACGCAGTTGGTTCATTTGCTGGCTGTTAGTGATGTATAATTTCGTATAATAGTGTATTGTATACCAAAAAAACATGGCGTACGTTTAGGTAATGTTATCCTTGTACTTTGTTATGTAGTTCGCTGTATATGCTAAATTTATACTACTATGCACATCAATAAGCCTGCTCATTGAGGTGCATAGAGGCACGATTCAAAATGTGTAATACGTACTCGCAGCCCTTGGAGTTTTAACTAAACTGAATCTGAATTGGGTGACCAACTTCAATAGTGGTGGAGATTCTCAATTTAATTATTACGCGAAATCAAATTCCTGCAATCTTCTTGTCATCTATAATGAGTAAGTAACATCAGAGGTGGTCCCACATATGTCATTAAAGTCGGGACCTTTTCAAAATGTGTAATCAATTATAACGGCTAAAACTTCACACTACAAAATAACAGCGTCTTGTTCTTATTACGACGCGTCTCAAAATAATCAGTAAGACAGATTATGCTTCATCATTATATTAATATATTTTATAAAATATCAAATAATTCTATGTTAAATGTCCTCTACCGCCCCTTTATCGGATCCCCGACGTATAACTAATAACCCTGTATGTTGTCAAGTAGGTATGTTTTTAGGATCAAAGGTTCCACAAGAAAGATAATCGCGTAGCACGCAGGGCACAATAAATATGTTGTCCATATACGAGTACATAAATAAATATATTTCACACCAACATCGTCGTTAGTGTGCTCTGCCTACTAAGCGATTAGCTGTGTGTACAATTTTTTTTATATATCTGGATCTGAAGTAATGATATATTTTTTTATAAATACCTGTGTTATCTTTTTTATATGAAACTAAGCTGTGAAGGTGGTGGGTCCGTGATTATTGCATTTGGTCATATTTTTTTAAAGACGATCCTGGAAAGGATCGATGCAAGCAGTTAATTAATAGCATAATAGGTTAACACACGTTCGCTAGCATACCTTATATCCATCCTAACATTGTAATTTGTAAGACTGTCTGTCTTTCCGTCCGTTATGCTTCTACGGCTATACCACTCAACCGATCCAGATGCAATCGGTATTTAATTAAGAAACTTTTTTGCAGTTATAATCCACAGTCACCTGACTGTAGTTAAAAGGTATTTTGCCCACTTGGAGACCTTATATGACTTTGGCGTTATTACGTACGTGTACTTCTTACTCACAAAAACTGTTCGGCTTCGCTGCTAAATCAATATGGGTTTGGCTGCATGCCAAGAAAATCTATTAATACATTCACAGTACCAGGGTCCCATAAATCTCAAGGATAAAATATAAGAGCACCCTAGTTTCATCACCCACACATATAAATCTTTTCCCTTTTATGTATCGTTTATGCGATGGCTGTAGACAAACCCTTTATGGTAAAATCGTGTCAGGAATGCTTTCCAATAGAATGACACAGCACTCATTTACACTCATAAATTGGTTTTGGATCGGCTCGGCAATTATTTAGTAACACTTCTACTAGCGGGTTAGGTTATGAAAAGATATTTCTTATAGCTTTTTATAAAACAGGCATCTGCTGGGATATTTATATTTTGAGTTAAAATAGAGAGATTAAAACAATGCTACTTTTGTAACACATAATATCGCTTTCTGTTATGACACATTATTAGACATCATCCTAATAAATGAAAATAATTTCATTAAATAGCCTTCTCTCTTAACTAGTTTCTAGATAATGAAAAATATCTATATAGATATCTTATTTAAAATAGAACAACAAACTCGTAAACTTACAACTATACTAAGATTAAAACTGACATAATAAGAAACATATATGTAAGAAAGTCGTGTTAGTTACACTATTTATAACTCGATATTACTGAAAAGTGGTGGGGAGTTTGCCTAGGGCTCGCTCAGGAGCGGCACATAGGATACCGAGCCTTCTTTCCTATTCAATTTTCATGGTTACGATAGTCAATAGTAATGTCAACGATCGGTTATTGTTAAATGTTTGTTGATTATTGTAACAAAAATGACAATGAATTAATAATAATATATTGTACACCTTCTGTTGTTTTATGTTTATTCACCCTTTACAAAAGCCTTTACTGCATATAAATGAAATGAATGGTTTAATGGTTGGAAGTAGTAGAGAGTACGGTAGCAACACAAATTAGTCAGTGCGTTATCGAAACACGCAAACATTCTTTGTTCTCTAATTTATCTATTTCAAGATTGGTTTTTATTCCGATAACCTATTGATTATCCATTGACCATATTGTCATGAGTTTCGGTTTCGGCCGAAACTGAAGCCACGGCTGAACATTCGGTTTTGGTTTCGGCTGGAAAACCAACTTCAGGCGGACTCTAATTTCTAATTGTCTACCCCTATTTTAGAATAAAAAATCGTTGTATGGGAAATTAATTATACGACAATAATAATATTACGATGCTTGTCACAATATTGGAAAGCATGTCCCAAAATTTGTAAAAATCTGGGTGCAAAGCTAACTTCATGAGATATCATGGTACGATCAACAGGTAGTCACCACGTGACAATTTGTAGAAGGCGTACCAGGAGACTATAGATGGGCAGGAAGGTGTGAGCATCAAAATGAATGGACCAAATGTCCATTTTTGTCTTACATATAAAAAAAGTACCATTAATCCACTACCTTTGCTATAATTTGAGACACCTCAAAACCGCTTGAGTTGAATGAAAATATAAAAACTGCAATTTGTGATATATCAAAAGGGAAGTCTTGTTGTGAAGATCATGAATCATTTGTTTTATTATATACAGGGAATTGACAATACTCATCTCCGACTACTGACCTAAAAAAGAAAAATCAAAAAATTTAGAAATTGGTTTTCTGTTTATAGATTATAGGAAAACCTGTAAGAAGTCCATGTTATTAAAATAAGATCGTAAATCACTCATTTAAATGAACATGACAGATCGTACTTGTCCCATTTTTATGATGCATATGTTTGAGATTCCGTCCTTAATTTTTAGCTCACAACGAATTTGCTCTTACACATTGAAGGATCCATCTGCTATTCTCGAACAGTTCGAAAAAGTTCAGCAACAGGTTGCAAGGGCTTGCCACGTGACTGTCACGTGGGAAGCAGTCATGCAGGCACCAGGAGGTCATTTTAGGTTTTATTATTTCTTTTTCCTGATAATGTTTTTATATTATTGTAAATATAATTATGTTAAAATTTTGGGCAAAACGGTACTTGAATATGCATACAATATCTTCAGGTTAAAGAAAGAAATCGACCACGTGCACATAACTTTGCCAACTGCGTTCAGATACCGGGAAATCATAAAAGATAACAAGCTTGCATAACCAGTTCTTATTTAAAGATTCAAACTAGAATCTATTTAATTTTATACAAAATAACATGACAAGAACTGTTTTTCGTGTAAACTGACTTAAATTGTGCTACCAATAACTATTTATTTTTGTAAAAATAAAAAAATCGTTGAAGACATTGATGTAAATTATGAAATAATTAATCAAAAGAGTTTTGTTAATTTGCAGAACTAAAAGTAATATCTCGATTGCAGCACCCTCCATGATTAACAGATGAATTAGGAAGAAAAGGAAAACCTTCTGACGGAAACCGTCGGATGGCAGTAAAGTATAATAATAAATTCATGCAAATAGGTACAGGTTTTGACAATTTCAATATAAACACTTTTATTATGCCTCCCATAGAACATAAAACCTGTAAAAATTGTAAAGTGCTTTATTAGTATCAGAACCAGCGTACCAAAACTAACAGGTTCACTGTGTTACGCATCACAAAAAAAAAGCGATTGCGCGTAATTTAATATTGAAAGAAAGCAAGCAAGTAAAATATTAGTCTTAGTTTATTTGAAAATTAACCATATGCACTTGATAACAGAGTGGTTTATTATTCCTTTGCTGATGTATTCAGAATAGTTTCACGAGCACGTTCTGCTAACCGCCGCTAGATGCCACTACACCTATGAATAATTTCAGCTTTCGGTTTTACAAAATTTTTTAAATTGCCTGCATTCATTTGTGACTATGTCGAGCCAAATTTTTCTTTTATATTCCTACTGGATATTGGATAATATTAACACAACATGTACAGGGTGTTAAAACATCCCTGTCCAATCCGTTAGGATAAGGGGTTGTTATGTATCGATATCTGATTACGTTAATGTAAAAAATGAATGGAAAGATAAAAAAAATATAAGACCAAAATAATTACTTTTCTCAATTTGCGAGTGAGGGCGTCGGCGTCGTCACAGTTTCTGCCAAATTATCATTAACACCGACGAAAATGATGGTATAGTGTTTGATTTATTTCAAATTTAGGGATTTTTGCAGCTATTTTAAAGTTCTTTATTATTGTTATTGCCATCAATATTCCAAATTTAATATTTTATTTTGGCCTGACATTGTGAACCCTATATCACCTTCGGGTCGGACAGGGGTTTCTTAACACCCTGTATATCAACAACATTAAACATAATGAATATAAAAGATGTTATTTATGATATGTATAAAGCTATTTTAGTAAAATACATTTTCGTAGCAAACTGAGCGCATCCTGCATCACCGTAGTTGCTTAGTTACGTAGTACTTGTTTTCCCATGTAAAGAGTATGAAGGTATAATACGATTTTAGCTATATGATATAAAAAAATGATAAAGTAAATCCAGCATAAGTCTTCTGATGAGGTATTTAATATAGTGATGCAGTTGCAGCAAAAATAAACTTTATATTTGCAAATATTTATGACGATAGCCCTATTATCTGTTTACAAACGGATCTTATAAGATCTCTAACAAGAATAAATTACGGTAAATATGGTTAAAGGAGTTTAAAGGGTTACATTTAACCCACTTTTTATATAAAAAAGCGTCATCTTTTGCTTTTTATCTTTTTTAATTTGATTCTAGGACTAAAGCAAAAATGTACAAAAATCTCAAAAACATTATTAATTTTCAAAAATTGCAGGCTACATGAGGGACTTGAACCCACGACCTCCGTGTCTCAACCCCGGACTACGGCGCTCTATCCATCTGAGCTAATGTGCCCGCTTAATAAATTGTGTAAATACGGATTCTGTTTGGTGCATTCAGGAATTGCAACTTCAAAAATATTCGAAATCCTAAAGCTGCTTTTTTTTTATTAATTTAAATAACACCATCAAGTAAACAATGATTGTGAACCTATTCTAAGAAACAAACCGATATGTAATCTTTAATGCATTAAAGTAACAGCTAATATGAATCTTATGGGTTCCGATGAGAAAACCTAATCTTAACCTGTTAAATTTGCCTTTTTTTAACAATCTTACAAACAGATTAATATTATATTATATTATTAAACAGTTCTTAAGGTTTAAATATGATGATTAATGTACAGATATGGTCATATTAATTAATTTTACGGCCGTTTCAATCGAAGGGGTTGTAAACATGTACACTCTTAATATTTTAGTAAGTACCTACATTTTGAAACAACAGAAAATCGATCGGTTTGAATGACAGAGATGGATGGTTGTTTGGAAAGAGAAAGAAAGAGGAATTTACAGGAGGGTGAAAAAACAAGGTCAAGGCAGTCTGTGTAGGGCAACAATTTAGGTACTCATTATTTTTTTAATAAGCCAAATTGAAATCTAACCTGAATATACAGGGCGACGCATGTTAAATTTCTAATCATCGGGGGACGACGAAAGCTACAGACACCTTCCTTTTTTTGATTTTATTAAAAACAGTTGTGTAGCTTAGCCGTAAAAGCGCAACATAAAAAAATATTTCCTATACATACAACCAGTTTTTCGCATTTAAATTATTACGTAGCTTAGATGATTATATTAACGTATTGTTATACTCTGTTGTTCTTTAAGACACTTTTTCTTTTTACAGATTTCTATATTCTGCATCCGCGTCAGTTATTATGCAACTTCTTCATTCTACTGGTGCTCTGGTACCTAGACGCATGTATTCGTTAGCCGCGTAACCTTAGCAACCAGCGATGCAACGCATTTTTGATATGGGATTCCATTTTGTGTTTGTTATTGTTAAATGGGCTATATTCATTGACAAATGATTATAAATATCTTGTAATAATAATACTATTTCAAATTAGATTAATTTTACCGTCGGCATGCTGTACCAAATATTACCGCCTTTCGGATAACTTACTCAGTCTGGATCCCGAGACTAATAAATTATGGAATTTCATTAAGACGCTGTGGTAATACAGTAGTTAACAAAGATTTGCTCATGTAGCAACTTCATTCACACACACGAAGGAACGTTGAACAAAAGTTGTTGACGATGAAAAGCGGTAACGTGCACTTGAACAAAAAAAAAAGAAAAAAAAAATAAAAAACTTGGGGTTCAAGACCAAACCGGTATTTAGTTGATCGACGTCTACAAAATAAAGATAAAGTCAGAGAAGAGCGAACAAAAGGGGACATAATCATCTGTTAGTAAAGTAGTTACATGCAATAAACTTGCCAGGGCTGTGAAGGGGGAGGGTCTTGAAGGGCGGGGATTAATTTATAAAAATCTGCACAAAAATGCTTTGCGACCAGGAATACAGAAACGATTGAATACTATCTATTGCGTTACTATGACAACCGATTCACAGGTTGAGCATCGTACTAGAAAACTGAATGAGACAGCACCAGTTAGGAGAGGGTAGAAAGTTCAATTGGCAAACGTATAATTGTCACGTTTTATTTCAGGAATGTATACCATTGTACTCAGGCCAGACAGAGATAGAGAGTAGAGGACAACTATAGTGCTGTCTAGCCTCCTTGCCTCTCCCTAGTGGCAGCCATTGCGATAATTTTCACCAGGTACCACGATACCAAAATCGTTGTTGGTATCAGTCGTTTAAATACTAGGATAGCAGTAACTGCAGGATATTTTAATGTTTGTATTTTCTTTCACCTAGTTAAATTGATGATTTATAATAATATTCATATTAAACTTAGTCGAGAAGAATTTGAAAATAGATATAATAGTTTCAAAAAATAACACTGTTAGTGATGTTACGTACATATTGCGTAACTATCTAGATTTTTCCCCATTCAGGACAACTATTGTGGTGTCTTATAATACTATAGAAATAATAAGTAGGTACTGAAACAGCAAATAGGCACAAGCCAACCTATAAAATAGTTATGGTGTTAAGCACAACTCAGTTTAGCCAAAAGTAGCTGTTTGAAGTGCCCCATAGTCTAACCAAATCTAAGGGAATATAAATGTTATAATATTTCTAGGTTTAATTACTACACGACTGCCTCGTTGGCCTAGTGGCGCTAAGCGCGACTGCTACGCTAGAGGTCTTGGCTTCGTCTTTTCTATGAAATTCTCAGTAGCAGGTCGGAGTTTGGATTTGTGCCCGGTTAGTGGCAATAGGCTCGCCCCCTATGGGACCTAAAACATATCGGCGAACTGTGGGTGTACATTGGTACACCTCTGCCTACCCCTTCGGGGATACAGGCGTGATGATCTGTTATGTTATGTTAATTACTACAATACAGTAATATAAAGTAAGATTAAAACTTAACATAAGTCAGTTACTTTATTTTGCCTTCTTTTCTTGCAGATATTTGCGTGTGTAATCTAGATAATCATCTAGATTAGACGTAAACATCTTTATACGGTGCTACCCGGAGTAGGTATCAATATTTACGGTAGTAAGACCGATTGTCCGAAAAATTGCATTTTATATTTTGCCGCATTTTATACGTTGTTTGGTACAACGCAGTAATACTCGAGTAGCAGTAATTATCAGTTAACAACAAGTCACCAACAAGTGTTGACAACACGAAAGTGGCCAACTTCTGTTTACTGGAGACTCGGCTTTATACGTGATTCGGAAGTTAACCGAATAAACGCAGCGAAGTGCTGTTGCAAGGCCAGTGTTGCCATACGATGCACTGTGGTTGTTACTATTGATAATCACATAAACTTATTAAATTTAAATGAAACTAAAGCAAGTATAATAAAAAATACGTTAATGGTTATCTTTTAAGAAGAAAATTATATACCTAAATCGGTTACCTTACTTTCATAACCATTATTATAGAAGCTTCAGAAAACAGTATGACTTGTTTATTCAACAAATATTTAAAGATATTTTAAGATAGTATTTTTAGTGGTAGTTGTAAACTACTAACATTGTTCTCACGCAAATGTCTACAGGTGAAGTATATTTATTTGCATGTATTTAAATTAATCTTTTTTAGTGTTTGGTTATGAGGGATTAGGGAACACCTAAAATAATACCTTGTTTGAATCTTATTAGTTCGTTTGTATTGTAATGTAATTTGCAAACTGATATTCTACTGCTATTCCCTTACGGTTTAAGAAAGAGAGAGGAAGAGTGAAGGAGTGGAACAGAGCACGGGGGGATGAAAGAAAGGGGTGCGGCAGATGGCGAGTTGCATCGATCGGGAGGTGAGCAACACAGGCCAGGCGGGCAGGCGGGCATAACACGCTTAACACGTGCCACAATCATCTGCGACATTCATATCATTATAATAGTAGTGTTCTGGACTGTACTATATCTAGTTGAAATTAATGAAAAAAGCAACAAAATACCAAATGCTTTGTTTGTTACTTGTACTAACTTTCCAAAGATAACTAACGTGAACTTTTACTGTGTACGTCTTGGACCCATAAAAGATTTACAGACCTGTACTCGAATACATGCTTGTGATGTAAGTAATAACATACCTTATGTGAACTAATAAACTTAGGTTATAAAACAGAAGACAAATATAACACAGTCATGTAGGTTAGAAATATAAAATATTACAGAACAATCTTTTGGGTTTGAATAACTAATAATAATGAGTTAAAAGATGATATCTTATTATTATTTAAAGCCTGAACTGTCCTGCAGTGGGATATCTTATAATCGAGAAAAACGCAAATAGGCCTGAAACTGTTCTTCTTGAAAGAGCTAGTCTTTGAAACAAGTGTGATATCTAAATAAACTGTAATTCTCATGACATTCGTATTTATGTGCTTTCAGTGTTGGCGCAACCGCTTGTTTAAGAGTTCCGTACCTGGATTTGAGGATACATCAAAGTAAGTTCCTCTGTCATACTCTGTGGAAATGGTTATGGTTTCTGATAAAACAGAATAAATCTAATATAACTCTAAGTGCAAAGCAATCAAAGCCATCAATAATCTCAAAAATGTAAACAGTGTCATTAACTAATGCTACCTTCATACCCTAGACCACCCTACTTATCTTATTAATAAGTCGATAGGTTCTAGTGGGTAACAATCACCAATCATTTGTAACAAATATCCAGTTTAGTTTTATTAATAAAAGGGCGATTTAACAAAAATATTTGCTCACAGTTTCAGGCATCGTAGATCAACTGTAATAAAGGTAAATGAGCAAAGCGGCGCTACAGCCATCCGTGTCAAACGCAAAGCAATCACAGAAAAGTCAAACCTTCGACCAGCTACTGCAGAAAAACCTTGAAGTTAAGTAAAAGTGTCTATTTACATATTCTTTTCGGAGCTTCTGTTTATACCTAAGAACTAGCAATGACTCAAAGTTGCACAATCATAATCATAATAATAAGAGCCTCGACCAACACCTCAACAGGCTCTCGTTAGGCATAGGGTTTGATTCAGAGAGCGGTACTTCTCGACACGGCGCGTATCGTAAGGAGGTTCCTCTCTCTGGAGCCCTAACCACCGGCAGCTTGGACCCTGTCCTGAGGCCGATCGGACATTACGATTTATATTTTTAAATGCCACATCTAACCTACTTTAGGATAGAACATTTTTAAATGACAGCAATAATTGTTATACATATTGTCCCGTCAAATTAGCTTCAAAAATAGGGGTACCTAAGCCTACATTGATTCGCACCCAGCAAAAGATTGGCATGAACGTTGGGAACCCTATTACACACAATTTGTCAATTATCCACATGAATCCAATGTGTGGAAATAAAGTTATTCAAGGTCAAATGTTGCAAACATAGTAGTTTACCAATACAATCATAGATAAAAACAAAACTATAACTTATGTTCTTTTGACGCTAAAGTTTATCTGAGTACATGTGGCAGCCTTCGTCTCAACCACATAAAGGCTTGTTCATTGTTTAATTAAAATATTATAATCGCAGTTTAAATAAGTTATTTAAATTCTTGACTGCAATAAAAATAAAAGGTAATTGATTGTCATTTCAGAGTCATAAGCGGCACACAACTTCAAGAGATTTTATAGCAACGACAAGTATTCAACATGGACGCTTAAACCTGGACACTTACCGCCATCCCTCACTCACGACGTTTAAAAGAAGTAAGAAATAATTAACAACTATTTTAATGTTCGCATACACAAACTTCTACATTAAGAAAAATCTATCTTTTCTGTTTCTTAGGTCCGATCACCATAATTCTTATAAAATCCTAGCAAAGTTGTTATCCAGTATCATGGGCAGTATTTATGTTAAATGTGGAATATTTTCACCACAATGTAAAATAAATACATTATGAGTTACATTGGATAAGGTTTCAATCATAGACGTTATTACTTTGTTCTATAGGCGCTGCATTACAATATACAAATAAGATGGCGGCGCGACATATTAAAAATAATTCCATAAGACGCGTATAATAAATTTTGCAAAAAAATTACAAGAACCTTAGATACTTTTTAATGGTTGTTTTGCACGAAATGTTAGAAGGACTTCCGACTGCCAAAGTCAGCAACCGCTTAGCGTCGATTATGAAGATAAACGTATATAGTGTGGCAGCGACACATCCACGTCGTTTCCTTGGAAATAATATGTTAAAGCCACTAAATAGTTCAGAAGCAGGATATTGTATTCAATCGAAAGAAAAATGACCTGCATTTTACGTCAGTCTTGTTTAATCTTACAGAAAAACATTATTTTCCGACTCGTAGCTTCCAAATAACAATACATTAGCGATTAAATAGAGAGCTGTTTTCGATTTGATTAAATTATCTATTATTCCATTTTAGTTGCTCCTAAATGTGGATTTGAAACATGGTTAGGCAACCTACTAGATTATTTGTAACATTTATAGCGTTTCGATGAACTAGGAGGTATCATACCTTAATTAATATTATATCGTCATGACATTAGCGACCTTTATAAAACTATTGGAGCGATTCATTATCTGAAGTTTATGTAGTAAAGCCGCGCTTTACATTCTCATACATGGTATCTCCAGTCTAAGCTTTTTGTTTTTTTATTAATACTTCTTTCTGATTTTAAAGAAGGGTCTAATAGCTTTAAAGTAGGCTATTATTAGAATAAATATGTAAAACAACATATGAGATTTTTTTTTATTAATACCTACACTTTTTGCTATTAAATTAATAGTGCAGTCAAAATAGACAGAAAAACCTCGTAAGTTTGCATTAATTCAAAATGCCCCTGGTACAATACCTCATAGGGTGTGCGGAAATGTGTGCGTAAGATGTAGATTATGACTGTGATACATATATTTTTCAATCCTTGTCATCACGATATCTCCGGAACGGTGATCCGTAGGGTTAAAGTATTGAGACAATTTTGTAGATCTTTGCATCATCTACAACTTTTGTGTGACTTAATTTTTGCGATAATACTCGCCATTTATGAGGGAAATTCAAAAAGGAGTCATTATTGACTTTTGACCTTGTGTAACGTTTTTAGCACAAGTCGGATTTTTGGGGACTTTTGATATTTCATTTATAATGGTGTGCACCAATTTTCAGCTCTATGCGAATAAATGCAAACTGATATGTCTATTTTGACTGGACTATATGTTATTTAATGGATATGAAATTGTAGTAATGCAGTTTTTTTATACTTTACAGATTTTTCAAGATCGATTGCAGCAAAAAGATTCCGTTATATTCTTATGCTCATAAAACTTAATCTCGTCGATTATATAATAAAACAAAGGAGAGAAGACTTATGATGGGAGGGACTGATAGTGCGAAAAAGTGTATTAATTACGAGAGAGATGATATGAATGGAAGAATAGTGAAAGATCGTATGTCAAGTATAATGGTAGAATAGAGGTAACGTTATCTTGAGCTTCAACTGTACAGCGCGGAACAAGAAGAAGAAGGAAACATAGAAAGACAACCCCACTTCAAAACTCCAAGGTTGTAACACATTTTAAAATGCCTGTGTTAAAAGTTTTAATAGATAAAACGCTTTTAGAGTTTGTGTTTATTTACCTGTCCTATAATATTAACAATTGAATACCGATCGCTTTGCCGAAAGTACACATAGGGCACGTATGTCTACTTTCAGCAAATATATTATTGCTATATTTAATATAGCAATAAGAACTGAATAACAGGAATTGCCAACAGTAAACACAGCAATTATATAGGTTCTCGAAATATTAGCTAATACATAATGATCTCATTGGCCAAATTGTGCTTTTAAAGATTATTAGGTGTTGTGTGATCTTTGTTAATGTGATTACTAAAATAAATTAATATAAAGGAACACCTAACTAACTAAACGTTGAATTTGTTTAGTTCAATAGAAAGACAAAACCAAATAAAAAGAAGGCAGTAAACACAACAGTACAGGCAGTAAAACAAAACACCTTTGATAGTAATCGAATTTATTTGATGAAACATCTTGGCACTACATACCTACCACGACATAAAACATTCATTATTCTAACACATTATTTTATATACATTATTATAAATTTAGCGCCTTACTTTCTAGTACTACTACACTAATATTCAAATTTCATGTAACATTTATACACAATAATAATATATAATATCACATCAATTATAATACCACAACATTTGTAACATATTAATAACGTAACAATTAATAATACGAAGACATAGAAGACAAAAAAATAACATGACAAAAAATCATCGGCAGAATTTAATCGTCTTCGCCGTCGGAGATCTCGATAATTTCCGACTTAAATTCTGAGTGAATTGGCTTAGCATTCGTAGCTGCATGGTAAGAAGGCTCGGGGCACGAAGGCCTGAAGCTCGAAGGTTCAGGGCCTAAATGTTCAGGGCCTAAATGTTCAGGGCCCGAAGGTCCGAAGCACGAAGATTCAGGACCTAAGTTTTTCGGGACCGAAGGTCCAAAACATGATGGATCGAAGCCAGAAGGTTCAGGACCTGAATTTTTAGCGTAAGATGGTCCGAAGTACGATGAACCTAAGCCAGAAAAATCAGGGCCTGAATGTTTAGGGTACGATGGTCCAAAGCAAGAAAGTTCAGGGCGCGAAGGTCCGAAGCGCGACGGTAAAAAGCCAGAACTTTCAGAGCGCAAAGGTCCAAAACATGACGGACCGAATCCAGAAGGTTCAGGGCCCGAACATGTAGGGTGTGACGGTCCAAAGCACGACGGACCAAAGCCAGAAGGTTCAGGGTCTGAATATGTGGGGCGCGGCGGTCCAAAGCACGACGGACCTAGGCCAGAAGGTTCAGGGGCCGAATATGTAGGGCGCGGCGGTCCAAAGAACGACGGACCAAGGCCAGAAGGTTCAGGGGCTGAATATGTAGGGCGCGGTGGTCCAAAGCACGACGGATCTAAGCCAGAAGGTTCAGGGGCCGAATATGTAGGGCGCGGCGGTCCAAAGCACGACGGACCAAGGCCAGAAGGTTCAGGGGCTGAATATGTAGGGCGCGGCGATCCAAACCACGACGGACCTAGGCCAGAAGGTTCAGGGCCCGAATATGTAGGGCGCGGCGGAACAAAGCACGATGGACCAAGGCCAGAACGTTCAGGAGCCGAATATGTAGGGCGCGGTGGACCAAAGCACGTTGGACCAAGGCCAGAAGGTTCAGGGGCCGAATATGTAGGGCGCGGTGGTCCAAAGCATGACGGACCTAGGCCAGAAGGTTCAGGGGCCGAATATGTAGGGCGCTGTGGTCCAAAGCATGACGGACCTAGGCCAGAAGGTTCAGGGGCCGAATATGTAGGGCGCTGCGGACCAAAGAACAACGGACCAAGGCCAGAAGGTTCAGGGGCCGAATATGTAGGGCCCGAAGATCCGAAGAAAAAAGGCCCCAGGCCCCTAGGTTCGAAGCATGAAGCTCCAGGGCCCGTAGATTCAGGGTGCGGTGGTCCAAAGCAAGAAGGTTCGGGGCCCCTTGTTTCGAAGCGGGAAGGTCCAGGGCCCGTAGGTTCAGGGTGCGAAGGTCGAAAGCACGAAGTTTCCGGGCAAAAAGGTTCAGTGGATGAAGGTTTAGGTTGAAAAAAGTTGGCAAAGCACGGTCCGGGCCTCGAAAAATCTGCTGTGGAAGGTCCAGGCATTGAAAAATTGTCTCGGAAATGTCCGGGCTCAACAGAGTCCGCTCTTGGTGGACTAGAGCGTATTTTTTCTTTGTCTTCTACTACTTCTTCTTTTTCTACGTCTTCTTCCTTAATATTTTCTTCTTTTATGCTTTCAATTTCTTTTTCTTCTTTAGGTTCTTTTCCTTCATCCGATTCATTTTCTTCTTCTGGAGTATGGAGTAGAACAGAACTATGCGGATCCGGAACTGCCGTATCGTTAAAAAAAGGCGGGTCAAATTCGGGAATTATGAAGTTTCCTCTCAAAGCAATCCGCTGCGCAAAATCGATATACTCCTGCATGTCTGCTTGGTCAATGTTCAGTTTGCCCGTATAAATAAATTGTATAACGTTGAACAGCACTTCAAAACGGACATCCGATAAATAGAATAGAGATTGACCTTGAGGACTTGCCTTAAAGATGCCCTCAAAATAGGCTGATACTGAGGACAGGAGCGATTTGTGGGCGGGTATGAACTTCCCTTCGCAACCCAAAACACAATCTGGAACTATTGGCTTCCCTGATGCCCGTCCAAGGTCATCTGTTCGTCTGCTGAAACGACCCCAAACATATGTTTTCTCCGTGGCGAAATCATATATCCGGTTGTCCATGTCTTCCACATCCTTAAACATATTTAAAAATTCTGACATTTTTGGCTTGGTTGGCTTGGTTGTTTTTGTTTTCTTGTTCACGCACACTGCTGTTTTGCTTCAATTATGTTAGTATGTCAGCTAACTGAATTTACGTCCTTAGGTGTGTATTGATCGTTTATAAAGCACAGATCTTTTATCCTCATCCAACAAATGTTCACAATTGCGCACATGAAAGAGACGTAAAATCTCTATGTTGTCATAACAAAAATTGAGTCAAAAAATAATAATTAACATTAAATGTTAAAAAACCGTTTGTTAATATGCAATTTAAATTTGAAAATAATTTATTAATTAAATAAATATTATGAATAAAAACATTATTTATTTTACAAGTTCAACGCCATCTACGCAATGCAACCTTAATAATTGCTTGATATCGCCATCGCTCTGCATTGCCTTGTTTCCTTTTTGCAGTTTAAAATTAGGTCATGATCACAGCCAATTTGAAAGATAACCATTTCAAGAATAACTACGCCATTGTTCCTAATTTACTTAGTAATAACAATGTTTTACTGGTTACTAAGTTTGTTTATCGTGCATCTATTACCACCCCGTAAACGATGTTACATGACAACCGTGTTGCAAACGCAGGGGAGCCACGGCTGGCTGACGTGATTATGCTATCTGTGGCTGGGGAGCGGATTCTGTAGACACGGTCGCAAACCTGTGGCTCCCCCACACTAGCAACACGGTTGTCATGTAAAATCGTTTGTCATAGCGATGTTGATGATGTCTGGAGCCGCGCTAACACTTTGTTTCACGTAAAAAAATATTAATTGCATGTATTTATTTTTGGGAAATAATGGTTTGTATTTGATTTGCCGTAACTATTTATATGTACCTAATTAATACCTATGTTATATTTTTGTTATTGACATTCAATGTAAAAATAAAATACCCGTTATTTAAATAAAAATGACGTCAAAAGAACAGTATCAATTAGGAAAAACTGTTACATAGCAAGGGAAGAGCGAGTAGGTTAGTCAAACCCCACTTCCGAGTAAAATGCAGACAGGGCAGACCAGATTAACTTTCGGGTCTTGTTACCGCGACGATGGATATTAGGTACATTTATTTTCGGTAATATTTACAGTAAATAGGTAATATACTATAAAAACCGGCCAGGCCAAATAAAATAAAAGGAGACAACAGAAGTGAGCCCATACACGATTAGTTTATCAAGTAAGAGTATAGTGAAGGAATTCCTATAATTATAATATTATACGTATAACATAAATATTTAAATAACTGTAAAAGCGACAAAAAATCTTAGATCTTTGTAAAAAAATATGAAACGTATCCAAACACAATGGGTTAATTAAGGCTTATGAGTAGAGCGATGAGACAATATGATAAATAGTATGTACCATGGTATTTATGTTGCTATCTCTAGTATGGTCCGCGTGTCTGAGACGATAGATATGAAGGTCTCGGACCAACGGCTGTTTATTTTTTTTGCAAGCCTTTACATGAGTATCTACTCATTAATTTCGCTCGCATAGCTATACTATAAAGGACTTATATTGAAGTTAAGCTTTCGCTCAAAACATGCAAACATTTAAACTTCAGGTGTCCTAGTTAAGATAGTGTGTTTTTTAAAATTAATAACAAAGGAAATGTATCTGATTGATATATTAATCAAATTACCTATTAAAATCAAATTTTAATAGGTAATATATGAATCCAATGTTATTACTTAAAATGTTGTTCGACCAATTTATTGGCGACTGTGTAAGTCTGATGCTTAGACTACTTATTCCCATGTACTGTTGTATACAGAAGCTATTGCTTTGCCTTTTATAAATAAATAAATTAAAAGTGCATTTACTATTGGCTTGTTGCTGTTGCATTAAGTATATTATTTGAAAAAAAATGAAGTGTTTTATGGTTTATCAAGCATGAATACCTAAAACGTTAAATAATGAACATAGTAAGTTCGTAGAACATAATGTGACCATTATTTAGTAGGTATACATGCATGGACACATTAGCCGTTATACAATATCTTTGTATAAGGTGCTATGAAAAATGTTTTGTGTTAACATTAGCAGGTACAGTCGACTGCACATAAAAGGTAGCAATAAATATAAAAATAACATATAACTGCCTGTTTGTCATCAAGATTGATAGAATATTTATGGTCAAGGCTAACAAGGTTACTATTCATTTGCCGTCAACTGTACCTGCCACTACTACTACTGAACAAACTTTATCTCTGATGTTTGATAACATTATGCTGAACTTCAAAACTATGTGGAATAACGCCAATGTTTGCCGGTTTTTAAATTCCCGAATGAATACCATGAGTGCTCTCAGGTTAAATACTGAAAACTTTACGTAAAATGTTTGTCGACGTGATAGTGTCATTTCACCTAATAGAACTTTATGTAATGCAATGCTGAATTCGAGCATAACATTGAAGGAGTAAATAAATAAACTACACTAGACGACGAAGGCACACGTCAATGACAATAGTAAATTATTTGTGATAACTTCAATGAGAATGATGATTTGATTGACTAGTGAATTGAAATACCTCAGTATAAATCCAGGTTCGAGTTTCGCTATCTCTGCAGTCAGGCATTTAACTAACGACATCTACTACTGCATAGTACCTATGACTAAAAAACTATGACTAAAATAAAAGATAAAAGAAATCCCAAGGCAGTTTAATAATGTAACAAAAAAAAATACAATTGATAAAATTGAGTTTAAATCTAGCATATGGCAGTCAGTTCTTAAGACATTCGCATTGTGCCGACGAAACAAATATTTTAAAACAACTACGTGTTATTGTAAAAAAAAATTTCGCTGAGCGCGATGCGCTGGGTTGCCTTAAGTAGGTACATCTTGAACTTATCATGTATTTACCTTTATTTCGAACCACGAAAGTCAAAAGAAACGACTGACATAATGCTTGTGGTGGGGAACGCCTAGACCGTCATGTAACGGCCACGCTGCGGTACCATTGCGTTATTAACAGACCTAATAACTACGACAGCTTTCACTTGTCTATTATACAATTAAATTTACTCATGAAGTATAGCATTCACCCACTAGTTTTGAAATTACAAGTAATAATCGAAGTAGACATAAAACAAGATTTTGAAATTGAATACCACGTCGCGCCGCATATGCTGCCGCAAGTGGACTGTTCTTGGCACATTAAAGCGAATTCACATTCAGTTCATGCTCTATCCCTTTCTTTCTCAGCGAAGCTATTTCATATAACGCTTAGGGTAAAACGCCGAATGGTTGGCCTTCTTAATTTAACATTGAAAACTTTTGTTGGGATGAAGGGTTTTATACCTCTTGTGAATTATTAAATCTTATTTAGACTGAAATGTACCTTCTAAGATGAAATATGAAAACTTTATAAACACGCTGTAGGGACCTACGTCACGAACATTACATTTTCTGTGTTATTCTCATCATCTCACGCACAGGTTATTGAGATTAGAATGTAGCATCTATGCTCTTAAGGGTCCAATAACAACTAAATATTTCAGGTCGAAAAAAATATAAATTTTTGTCTTAGACACTGTATAATTATATAGATGTTTGCGGTGTAAGTTTGATAGTTTTTAGATTTACTAATGTTCTTTGTCTATAAAAACAATTACAGTGATTATTCAATAAACTAAACATTGCTAGTATTTTTGCTTAAAGAAATATTGTGTTACGGATGTATCTTTCAAAGTAAAGTCAAAGTATTAATCTATGTATGCATTATGAATATGTAAAATTCTCTACCTGAAGGGTTATTTTTCACTTTAACACGATAATAGATTGAAACGATTTCAGCGGCATCCGTGTTGTCAGCAGTGAACTACGTTCTTTTGTAGACATGTATGAAGTTCCGCTGTACATCTTGCCGCTGGTAGATGTCTCTATAACATCTCTCGATGACGAATACTTACGACTAAAGCTAACTACAATACAGTGGTTTTAATACTTTTAACATTAAACTTAAATAATTTAAGGCCCTCTTTTTACAATTAAATTTATAACTTTTGCTTTAAGTCATTGTTTTGAAGTATTACTTTTTACTAGCGTTGAATAAGCTTGTAAGTAGTAGGTACAAACAACTCATACTTATTGACTATAAGTATGAGTTGTTTGTACCTACTACTAAATCTAGTTGAGGTCATTACATTTTTATTTAAGAAATGGGGAAACGTAATTAGAACTAATTTCTATTCATATTAGAGACCGACACACAATAAGCTGCTTTTTGCGGTTATTTACTGCACTTTTTACAAATCATATTATTATGAAACCTGTAGAAATAAGTAAAACTATCCCGAATTTACCTACAATAACAGTTCTGGATGCTTTTGTTTATTGTTTACTGTTCAATATTTCGTAGTATCAAAATCAAATAACACCGTAAAAAGTTAACCACATACGACTTACGCTTACACACGCAGTACCAGAGTAACATAAAAAAAGGACTGGTCGCCTTGAGAACGGCCTAAGATAACCTATAATATAGATGAACTTGATTTTCTTTGGTGTCGATGTTTGGCTGCTGTAGTATATTTGGTATTGAACATCTCTTGCGTAGTGGATTCACCACGCATGCGCAGTACGCGGCGGTCCACGTGGATCGAAAGTGAACTCTACTTTGAGGTCACAGGGCGTAAAAATTGTTAAACGACCTTGACGATCAATCGGCCATAAACCAGGATAATGAACGTTTCTGGTTCATGTAGATATATATCTACGAGTATTCTTATTTTTTCTAATTTAATACTTAATGTAAATATGAGAATTTACATAATACTAGAAAACGGTGCGATGATTGATTTAGCTAAGTACTTATTTTACGGAAATACGATAATATTAAGAGAATCTTTGGGTTTTTTCTTGAAAATTATATTTAAAAAATAGTTTCACCATAACATATGGAAAAATCATTTTGTTTTAGGAATTTGAACCCAGTACATAGAACTATTAGAAACATATTCACGTTCAAAGAAAACAGTTACCTATGAATGTTTAAACGTAATGTGCACGACATGTATAAGTGAAGAAGGTAGTATTCCAAAGGTAGTGTTCAAATCAAGTAGTATTTTTCAATTTTCACTTTTCCGGAATGTGTAGTTTGAAAATAGGTAGGAATGTGAAAAAGTGTATAAGGTAAAAATTTTACATAATTTTATAAGCTTTCGTTGCGTTGAAGACTTCTTATCTCCATGACGCAACGTTTAAAAGATATTAGCGAAAAACTAAAAAAATGGGAACTTTAACCCCCTCCCCCCACTCCGCTTCACCCCCTAGACGTCAGGACTTTTAGTATGTTAACTCTCTAAGCACCCTGAACAATTTTCTGAAGTAATTGCTTAGGGCCTTGCTCACGCACTCTACAATCTCTTTGTTGGGTGGACTAAAAGTGCTTTTATTTTTTAGTCTTAATATTTTTTGCAAATTGTTTTTGTTTTTACCATATAACATAGTAAAATATTCCATAAGGATAACTTGTAGTACAAACTTGTTTTATCAAGTAGGCTAAACAAAAGGAGCTTAACGCTCGTCGTCATCTGCAGTGTCTGAGTCCGCATCACTACCAGGATAACACGAGCTTTTAGTGTGTGTAAAAACGATCTCAAGCAGCAGACCATAATATGCCTTACGTTTATAGGAATAAAAACCATGAATGATTGTGCCAATTACATAGGGACTTGACTCAAAAGCAACAAAATCAATATGTTCCTTCTAGAGCAGTGACAACTGATATAGTTAGAACAATACTAATATTGTTCTAACTATAAGTGTGCTACTAATAGCAAACTATAAACAGATGCAATTTTCTATAAATTAAAAAAAAAGGATCCGTTAAATAGTTTTTTCTACGGTTTTACGTACGTTTTTCTTCTAAGGGATTAAAATTTGGGTTGATTTAAAAATATTCGGTTCCCTTTATCAAAATCTAGCTAAATACGAAAAAATACAACAGAAACATAAGCGAGTATCATGCATCCTCAACGATAGGAAATAACTATAAAACTGGTAAACTTTAATCTTTACATTATATGAAAACTATAAAACGTTTTAAAGAAATACATAATACACTAAAAACACTTACTACTGTTTAGCTTTGTTCACACGGACGGAATGCACTCCTGTTGCACTGTTTTCATAATACCACGTATCGCTCGACTACAAACTGCATTTTATTGTGCAAGTAGGCAAACTTAACACGAGAGTACAGGGCGCTGCAATATGGCGCGAATCACACCAAAACATATCACAAATTCACAACTCTTGGAACATGGAACAGACATTTATTTTAATGTAACACTGACGCTGACTATACGAACTTCGAAATTACAGCGGCAATATTTTCCATAAAGGTTTCTTACGGAATATACGTGTCCACATCGGAGACTCTTACTTTTCTGAATCCGTCCATAGGAATCCAATGCCCCACTGTAGCGTTAAACAGAATGCAGAGGATTACACGAGCCTTTCTCTTATAGCGTTCGCAGATCAAAGAACAAACAACAATTAGAATTATTAGTAAATAATAAATTCCGTGCAAATATTATTGTAGGTTAGGAAATAAAACAAATTCATGAAACACTTAAGTAGGTGAAATGTAGTTTCATATTCGTCCCCCAAGGTCAATGATCTCATCGCTCACATGATGCCTGTCGAAATAGGGCTAGTAAATTATGAGTTGTGTTGTGTCCTAAATTGGAATATGAAGATGTAATTTAAACTAAATTATTATTATTATTAATTTAAACTAAATAATATGTATTCCAGTTAAAATCATACGAACTTAGCGGAACATACTTTTGTTCAATCCAGTGAACATTCTACGATGTTACTTAAAAACCGCAAGATTAGGGGAAACGAATGTTAGGATACCTACACGCTACTACCGAGCAAGAGAGAGACAGCAAATGGTGCGATTCTCTTTCATTTTTACGAGTAGTGTTTTCGTCAGCTATTATGAATGGCAGTAAGAGAATATTGCCCTAGTAGAAACTGACTCGGTACCTACTGCAGTGTAACGTAGATTCTATACTATCAGTATACATTGAAAGGAAATACGCTAAAACATTAATAACTAAGTTTACAAACCGTTATTTGTCGCGTCTGCTTTTGATAATCAAAATACCGATAGGAACTTTTTTACTTTCTAAATGATTGTATATTTAAAAGTGTCATTTTGCCATATACCTAACGGGTTCAATGCCGATTCTATACTTAGAAACGTGGAGTAATGAATAAGTAGAATTATGATTAGTCAGTCTAGCTGCACATACGGCGCGCGTTCGCCAGATCTCGATACAATACACCCATAATAATCACTATCACTACATAGTAGATATAAAACAAAGTCGCTTCCCGCTGTCTGTCCCTATGTATGCTTAGATCTTTAAAACTACGCAACGGATTTGATGCGGTTTTTTTAATAGATAGAGTGATTCAAGAGGAAGGTTTATATGCATAATACATGCATAATATAGTAGAGGAACACGGATAATCTTAGAGATTTTAGTAAATGAACAATTTTTTTGCGCTTACATTGCAAACACTGGCTGAACCCTACGAGATAGATAAAAATAATGTACTACAGTATTGTGCACCTTAAAAAGATCTACAAAAAAGTCCGCGATGGTATATGTCTATCTCTTGAGGATAACCCACAATAACCATTTTTTATATAAAAGCGATTTTAAGCTATACAGTATTAATCCTTATCCAGTTAAGTACCTTTAATAAATTGTGCATGTAATATAGATGAATATTGTCCTTTACAGCATGTAATTTAAATGAATATTTTCGAAGATATTACAAATTTAAAATGAAGGGACATAGCGGTTGCGGCGGTAACGGCCGGGAGGCCGCGCGGGGGCCGGGGGGCGCGTGCCTATACCAAGTAGTGCGTCGAAGGCTGTGCTTCGCACTGCAGAACTTTATGATTGTGTAGTATAGATATATAGTGTAGGTATCAGCGTTGCACCCGAGCAAAGCCGGGGCGGGCCGCTAGTAATATTATATATATACATACAAACCGGTCACAGACCGCATTGAAATTTGTCATATTGCCGTAATATGTTCACATAATATTTCCAAAGCAGCATAATATACGACATATACCTACAATTGAAATCACCTGTTAATACAGCAAACAAATATTTATAATCTTCATTCTCAACATAAAGTAAATACAAAAATAACGGGAAAGTAAACATGGTAAACTTACTATTAACAAGGTTATCTGTGAAGGTTATGACCACAGAACACTTATTTAAGCCCTATACGCACTAGCGGTTAACCGTGGGGGTGGTTAGCCGCGCGGTCCAGTTTAATATGCAACCGCTTGGCGGTTGAGTGCGTACAATCACAAGGCCGGTTGCATATTAAATTGGAAATGCGGCTAACCGCCCCCGCGGTTAACCGCAAGTGCGTAAGAGGGCTTATTCTCAGACTGACTCAGAGAGGTTATGACATATTTTGACACACAGTATTTATTTTTAATTATATGAAAATTTGTCGTCCTGGCCAGTAAAAATGTGTAAGGAGGTATAACGTTGTCTACTTTTATATTAATTATGATTAAAAGAAAACGCCATCAATAAGATCCACTCTACAAAATATAGGATTTTATTATTATTTATTATTTATTTATTTTATTTGTTAAATATATAATTACAATATGTAGTTCTCCACAAAACCGTTTTATCGGTTTGTCTGTGGACGAGTCGCAATTAAGTTTAGTTTACACATTAGTTTACACATATACATTTAGAAGTTATTTACATGATATGCACGTACCTACATTGGCAGACTTTGACAGATATATGAGTTTTTGTACGGGAATAATGTCATTGCCTACCATTTAGCACAAGCGGCGCGAGTGGCAAGTACGGTTCTTAGGATGCACGCTGAACGAGCCTTACATGAGGCTTTTCAGCTAAAATAAATGTTTGTCTCCACTACGGTCAGGTTAATTCCGAATAAGAAGAATGGATACCCCACAAAATACACGATTACGATTAGTATGCAGTTTTAAACGGTTTTAATTAACGAAAAAAAAATATTTAAGATAATAGTTCATCATCTGATGATGATGATCTCTTCCTCCCTGCCCTGTTCCCAATAATTAGGGGTCGGCGCAATGCGTATTCAGCTTCCATTCATCTCTAAAACTCGTCCTCTTAGCATTCATTCCTTCCTTTCTCATATCACCTTGCACACAATCCATATAAGATAATAGATATCGAGAATTAAGTATGTAAGGAGTTTTTAGTTCAAGTTTCTGGTCTTGTTGTGGCCATTCCAAATTCAAACATTAATCGAGTGTCTTTTGTAAAGCATCAAGTAATTATTCCGATTAAATCAGCCAAAAGTCAAAAGTGTTACGGGAATTTATCTAGAATACAATATCTTTGTATGAAAATTCCATAGTTCTCTTTTTTAAACTAATACGTTGATACATCAAGCTACAAAACATGTTTTCAGAAGCCGCTAATATACACTGTACTTCGCTATAAAATTAGTGATTTTATAGTCATAAGAAGGTATTTTGGTCACAAGGGAGTTTGAAATTTGTAAAGTGAAGTAAAAATGACGGAAATACCTCCACCAAAAAAACCGAAGGCACCGGCGGATGTGAAAGGTTTCTTAAAAGATTTCATGGCCGGCGGGGTCTCGGCGGCAGTCTCCAAGACCGCTGTGGCTCCCATAGAACGAGTAAAGCTGCTTTTACAAGTGCAGCATTCAAGCAAACAAATAAAAGCGGATAAGCGCTATAAAGGTTTGTTCCCACGAAAGATTATTTCTATTCATCAATATTTGCCAATGCACCAGTTGGTATTTTATCAACTTCTTAATTTGAAAATGGTAGTCATCGTTTTGAAGTTTCATGGTGTTTGGTGCATTTTCTTTTGAATTAAATTGAACGATTTATTTGCTTGGTGATTTGTAGTCCTTTTTCCCAACAACACATTCCACAAATGGACAGTTGGTAAAAAAGTGTTCCAAATTTTTAATTTTTCATTAAGATCGTGATGCAAAAAATATATGACTTATTACTTAGGCGGGGTTGAAGATTGAGATAATATTTCTTACATATTTTGTATTCTCTATTGCTTTTTATATTTCTTAATAATAACAAACTTCTGAAAACACACGTACCTATCAGTAACTGTTGTCTCTAGTTGAATTGTATGGTAAATAACTTACTTTTGTAGGTATCTTCGATGTGATCGCACGTATACCAAAGGAACAGGGCTTCCTGTCTTTCTGGCGCGGTAATTGGGCAAACGTGCTCCGATACTTTCCGACGCAAGCCTTAAACTTTGCTTTTAAGGATAGGTACAAAGCCATTTTTGTCGAAGGCATAAATAAAAACACTCATTTCTGGAGATACTTTGCTGGAAACCTGTTGTCAGGTGGCGCTGCTGGAGCAAGTTCTATGTGCTTCGTATATCCATTAGATTTCGCTCGAACCAGGTGACTTAATAAATAGTATCATAATTATATAAAGAGTCGATGTAACTATGGTTATACATAATTGTTGTTTGTGATTGGCAGATTAGGAGCCGACGTCGGAAAAGGGAAAGGGAAGGAGTTCCACGGGATTATTGATTGTCTTGTCAAAACATTTAAGAGTGATGGACCTGTCGGCTGGTACCGTGGCTTTGTGGTATCAGTACAGGGTATTATTATATACCGTGCCACTTACTTTGGCTTCTTCGACACAGCGCGAGCCCACCTGCCTGATCCTAAAAACACACCTCTAGTAATCACTTGGATGATCGCTCAGGTGAATATGCTTTAATATTCATTTATAATACCTACGCCAGTATTGACAGAAAATATTTGTCACAAAAGATTATCCTCTTAACCAAAAATGAAAGGTTTTCTTTTAATAAAATAAAGTTGCAGTGTTTTGTAATTACCATGTCTGAGAAATTAATTTGAATGTTTCTTACAGTCTGTTACAACATTTGCCGGATTCTGCTCGTACCCACTGGACACGGTGAGGCGGCGAATGATGATGCAGTCAGGCCGATCGATGGAACAACGCCAGTATAAGAGCACCGCCCATTGCTGGGCAACCATCCTTAAGAAAGAAGGATTCCGAGCATTTTTCAAAGGTGCCTTATCCAACGTGTTCAGAGGTGCTGGAGGAGCGTTTGTGCTGGTGCTATATGATGAAGTCAAAAAAGTTATATAATATTGAAAACGGTAATAGAAACGAACATAATTTTTTTATGAATCAAAAATATTAAAGCCCCCGTAGATCATTGTTATTCATAAAAAATATGTTGTTTAGCAACTGCTTAGCATATAAATTTCTAGAGAAAAAAAAAGTAAGTAGTCTAAGTATTTGTATTCACCGTTGAAATTTGTTGGTCCTAAGACTTGATGAGCGGGCCTTTCGAAGCTGATAATAGTTTTTGTATTTTTTAGGTCGAGTTCGTGAAGCCCTTTGTTGAACATTACTTAGTTTCTTTAATACAGTATTTTTTTTTATTTCCTTGTTTAATTTGATAAAAAGTTCAATTACAAGTAGATATTTTGTGATCGGTATATAACAAGTCATGGTCGGTACCACTCAAATCAAAATTAAGTAGTTATGTACATAATAATCGAATCAAACAGTTTGGTTTTTTTTTTTAATATGGCAGCAAATTTTTTTTAGCTCTGCGTAAAATACATAGCTTTTGAGATGGCTTTGACGTTCAACAACATAAACACAAGTTTTCGTAGCTTAGGTTGTTCAGCCAAACGAAATGAACTTTTCTACCGACGAAAAAGATAGGTAGATTACGATTTATTTAATTTCATGGATGATATATTATTAGTATATTCTTTTGTTAATAAATTTGAATTGTATTGCAAATCAGTCACCGCCATCAGTCATAAGCTGCATAGTAATTTGTATGTGTAACGTCACGTGTTCGGATAGTTTGTTTCTTATCATGCAGTTGTACTTGGCTCATGTAAACTATGACTTTGATGGACGGTTTGACAATCACGTCTTTATTATAAATGCTTATTTATATGGAACTCTATAAAATAACTACATTTACTGCAATCATTATTGATATAAGTCTTTAGTAAATTTGCCTCAACGAATGCCTCATAAGACGCTATGGAGCCATTGCCATCGCATATGGTTGTCAAACCTTATGGCGTCTAAACAAAGCAAGGCTCGAAACCCGCTTCGCCTTCATTAACCATCCTAAAAGTAGACTCCTATAAATGAGCCTTTATTAAACAATGTAGTTTGTGGAATGTAAAATAATTATGCATGAGATGTGATTGCTATTAATTAAATCTATGCTAAACGATTTAATCTTTTTATTTCCATGTTCACATAAATAATTGAAGAAGTTTAACATTCACTTGATATCACACAGCAATGCCACACCTCTTAGTGTCCAGTGCCTCGGGTTGCTGTCCGTCTCAAAATCTATCGAGCCCACGTACTTGGCGTCAGTGCGCTGTGGCTTTCTGTAGATTGGGCATTCGTAGAGCCTTGGGTCCTTGCCTGCAGTTGTGTTAATAGCGAAGATGTAAATAACAGGCATTTGTTCGTACAGCACTTTGGCCTTCGACTCGATGAGCTTTCCTGTTTTCCGGTCCAGTGAAGCTCCTGTGAATGTTTTTATTGTTTAATATTAATTTCTAATGGTGCTCCTACACAGCAGTTATATAACGTTAGATAACATTTGTTTTTAAACAAATTATAACAAAAGTTATAAATTTTTATTGATGTTATACAAATTCATTTAACAAATTGTTTTACAGCGTTTCATATAACATTTCTTAACATGTTGTAGAGAATTGTTAAGCGCTGTTATCGTGTTACACAATGTTGTATAAAGTTATATATCTGCTGTGTGGGAGCACCATAATGTTTGAGTATTACGGTAGGGGTGGCCAAGAGGCTAAGCAGGGATTTCCTCAAGCGCGTTGGTACCTATTAGGTTGTGAAGGTTAAATGGTCAAAAGAAAAAAGCTATACCACCCTATCACTGGTAGGAGCATAAAAAGCATTAAAAAAATACTAAATACCTAGTACCATAATCATAACTTTGCTGTGTTTGTTACTATACAAACTGTCCCACTATCTTATGTGATACTCAAAGTATTCATACCATAGGAATTATATAAATATAATTAATATAAATATAATTCTATTATTTTGTGGTAAATAACTCGAAGGAAGACGTACCTTCCAAAAAGAGTCCATAAACATAGACGCCCTCAGCGGGGCCCTCGTGGACCTCCTCCCGGTTGAGCTTAGTGATGTGGTTCTGGAGCACCACAGAGTCCAGCGCCCAACCCTTGTGGCTACGTGTCACCTCCTGCGTGTAACAACTTCGTCGATATCACTTCTTATATAATCACTATGAAGTTTATTATGATCCTTATATTATCATTACATACGATATTAATTAAAATTTAAACAGACTCAATTTTCTTTTAACTCTGTAATTGCTGGCATATTGACGACTATTGTTTCCCTAAAAGTCGAGTTTGTTAACATAATAATATATTCTTATTACAATATTACTTTATACTGGCCGACTTAAGTCCGGAGTCTATTCAACTTCATCGCCGGTCATGGTAAGCTCCTACCAGAAGGATTTTAGGTAGTTTTGAATGTGCAGTGGTACATTTCTTTCCAGAGTAGAAGCCTGGTCTTTGGGTCATCACCGCACAGATTGCGAACGCAGTATACCTGTCTCATGGCTGTCAGAAATCCTTGTGGGTTAAAAAAGCCAGTCATCCAGAACGCGGAGGGTCTTCCATTCCGCAGCCAAATCCTGTACTGTTGTTCCCGCTCCAACAACTCCGTGTACCAGAATCCTAGCGTCGCTGACTCCCAAGACACCTTTAAAATAATATAACCCTTATTATATTCTACCATTATTTATTTACCATTACGGTGATTTGTGTCGCTTTGTTTCTCACCTTAAGCCATTTCTGAGGAATACGCGCATCATACATAGCGTCTAATGACTCTCTTAGACCCTGACTCATCACGATGGTGCCGTCAATTGCTAATTTGAGGTCACACAATGTGGAACTAACAGTTTTTACTACTTTTTGGATTCTATCGATTTCTTGTCTGTAATAAAAACAAAACATGACATAAATCATACTATGATGGATCATGAAATTACTTAGACTGAATGTGAATATCATCATCATCATAAAAAGCCCTTGTCCTCCCACAGCTGGGCATAGGCATTTTCGTGCCATTATCTACGGACCTGTGCCAGCCTCATCTAGACTGGGCCCGAGACTTAGAACTATGTCGTCGACCCATCTTGCCTCCCGGAATGTGATTATGATATTATTATGTTTAAAATATTGTGTGTTTTATTACTATTTAAGTGTTTTAAATATAAATAAGCTTTGCAAGTAGTCAAACACTTACAATATATAAAGCTTTGTTTAGTAAACAACAATTTGGTATTGAAATAAAAGTAAGATATTGTTTCTGCAAATCATACACCATGTCTAAACATTCTCCAACAAAATCAACCATAAATAACATCACACAAATGGCAAAACAAAAAATACCATACACTTTACATTAACCAATTAGGATGCATATTATACTACCTACCTCAAAAAAATATTCATAGGTAAAAAAGCACCCATTTTGACTAGCGCTTCTCTAACCTCAAAACTGACGTATTGTTTTGGTAATTTTTCCAACATGTCTTCAGCTAAACGATATACTATACTTTCTCTCGTTTCTCCACCTTGACTGCCTCCTTCTTTAGGTTGAACACTCAATATCGTATCCAAAATATCCTTAGCACTGTTAATCTGGTATGTTATATCTGCATTGCCATGTAACCCAAATACTTCAGGAGTGTCAGTCAATGGGAGCTGATTGATGTAATCTACGTATCCTTGAATATTCCTCGTAGTAGGAACTTTGTAACCTTTGTAAAACTCGAAGCCAGGGCGTAAAAGTACGTCACAAAACCACACATTAGTAAAAGTAGTCAGCAAGCGTTTATCAAAATCATCTGTGACACGACCACCATACATTACTTCTCCAAGCATGTAACATATTGTCGGCCAAGAAATACCCTTTTTCGGATCAATTTCATCCAAGTGATTTTGTACAAATTGAACACTAGCAGCATAATCTGATTGGTTAAATTCGTATGGAATATTCCAACCTAAAGGTCCAAATTTCCGTCGTTCCTGTACGATAGTGTGTAGAAATGCGACTGCATAAAGAAGTGGTGGCCACTGAGATAAAGATGAATAATCTAGGCTGTCTTGGGTAATGTTTTGATACGTTCTCTTCATACTCGCTCTAATGCCTTGAGGAGGTTCATTTGTAAATTTGATAGCCATTTGCAAAAGGCCGATGGGAAATTCAGTGTGGACTTCTGTTGTAAGCCAAAGCCTAAATGACTCTTGAATGTGCTCAGTTTCAATTAGGGCATCCATTCCTTCTACACAAAATGGAAGTGATAAATGAATATTTTGAAGTAGTACCCAACCACCTTCGTTCATCGAATCGGAAATCATCTTTCTTGCTACAATTTCTTGCCCTTGACCCATAGACACCGATTTTAAAACTGCAAAAAGTTCGGGAATAATAAATATAATCATTTGATCTTTACTAAAGAAATAGTTTTAGAAAATAGGGCTTACCAATTTCTTTAGCTTTTGCAAGTGCTGCGATTTGCGCTGATGGATCAGAACCTATTGATAAGATACAAATAAGAGGGGTACGTGGTTCGGATTCCTCCCAAGTGGTTTCTAAGTTAAGAATGCAACCCTCGCCATATTCAGGGCCAAGAGAATCTGAAAAATACCATTAAAGTTCTGTATAATTGTTTACATCAGTTATTTACATAAAGAAAAAGATTAAAGTAACGTCTTACCACAAATATATTTCCGTGCTTGTGACAATGTTCTGTCAGGACTCCACGATCTAATAAGCAATAACTTTCTAAAAACATCGAGGCTATCCTGATATCCACATGGAAAAATTTCGTCTTCTGGCTTTGCTTTTTCATACCATACACGCCATTCTTTTTCATTATTTGTTATCTGCATTAATAAAGCAAAAATGTTTAAAACAATTTTGGTTAAATCTATTTAAAATATCGAAAATTTAACTTACCCTACTGAGGACATCGCCAAACGTTTTAAGTTTACTTATTTCAACAAGATTCAACCAAGTTATATCAAGAATCCATCTAAAAGGTTTTGGTGTGACAGCGTTTAAATCTAACGACGCACCGCCTTTAATGAACGCCATGAACTCGTCATGAGATATCAAACAACGTTGGCAATCTATTTTCATCGCTAACATAAGAGTAAATAAAGCTTTGTGGCGTTCATACAAGCTGCGTAAAGTAAACGCCCACACCTCATGTGTTAAGTACTTGAGAATTATATTGATCCGTTCTTCAGTTACATTGGTCTTGGTAGACTTAGTAATCGAGTTATCAAATATATTCAAAAACTGCTTCAATGAATTTTGGTACATTATGTTAACATTACTCATTTCTACAATCAAGAAGTACAAGATAGAGCCTCTGGCAGCTACTGCTCTAAACTCTTCTCTAGCCTTAACAATCTTTTTCTCTGTTACTTCTGCTACTTTCAGCTTTTCGTTAACTTCTTCCGCTGTTGTCTTCGTTATTTGTAAAACTTGAATTAAAGCTTCGTCATCTACTAACGATCCTTCAGAGGAAGTTAAGCGACAAAGTAAATTGCTTTCCAACTCTTTCATACTTCTTTGATTGTTCATTACAGATTCAAATAAGGCAACGCGTTCTTCTTCTAAATCAGATTTTTCCATTAAGATCACTCGACCAAGCAGCTGGTCTTCAAGGCCTCGCATAGTTACTGTAAAATCTATAATCGATGTTTTAGCACTAATTTCAGGTGAATAAGCGGGGTTCGGAAGTTTTGTAGTGATGTACAGCATAAATCCAGGCATCACGTCACACTCCTTGTCGCCTACAATTACTTTTTCAATAGATCCTGACTTAATGAAATTCTTTTCCAATACGTTGTCTATAACGGGATCTAATTCAACAGCAACATCTTCTATAAGCAAAGGCCTACCGAGAGATAGGCTATCTTCCAAATGTGTTCTAAAGTATTTGTGATTCAGCGAAGTAATTTGTAATTCATTCGAACTTTCTTTGTTCTTTATCCAGTTCTTTCCTTGACTTTGAGGATCTACTAGAAGCGGGTAAGAACTAGATTTTGTCACAATAAGGGCATTTTGTACTGATAACTCATCATTTGGAAGACCTTGCAGTGTCCATTCAGATATTGTTGCATTTTCTACCAACATATTTGTAATGTTTAAATCTTGAGTTACGGGTATTTGTTTACTCGTCAAAATCCCCATCCAAGTCTTAAGTAAATTACTTCTAAACTCCTGATTGTAAGGACCACAATATGACAAAAACCCGGTAGCTAAAACAACGTCACCGACTAGTCTTCCCAACTGTTCCTTAAAATCTTTACTTTGCTGCGTCCATCTTATCTTTTCACCTCCTAATCCATTTATAAGTGCCGTGGCAGCTGTCATCTTTCTAAGACATACATTAGCAGCATCTGTCAATTGCTGTTTTTCGGAAACTGCGGATTCGTATTGTTCCTTCACCTTTCTTAACGACATTTCTCTTTCTTCTAACTGTCTTTCAGCGGATGCCAGGTCATCCATAGCCACCTGGGAGTAAAACACTTATGGTTAAGCTGACATAGACATTGATGCATATAATTACATTTGGGAGATAAAAGGGCATTTTTTAATGTTTAGTAATAAAATATATTGTTTGCTTCAGGGCGTAAATCCAGATAAATTTAAGTAAGGTATAAAAAATGCATACTGTACCTTCAGTCTGGCTTCTTGCAGCAATAAGTTAGCTTTTAGAGGCAAAACTTCTTTATTGACACTATGAAAGAACGCCATCGCTTTGGTCCAAGACAGTAAACCCGCAACGTCACCGCATACTCTCTTGGCGGTATCCATATTGTAATCTTCCATTTCAAAGTATGGATTCAGATGTTCAACCATTTCATTATTTATTATGTCTTTTGGATAGTTTTGGAGTTGCAATAAAAATGTTGTACTAGCCATCATCTAGAACAATGATAAAATTTAAATAAGAATTGAAAAGAATTTCAACATAAAATCTTTATACAATTTAAATACCTTTAAAGATTCTGCCCAAGATGGCTTCGGACAGGGAGCAGCTGTATCCGATATAACAGGGTGCAAACGTCGTTGAAAGAGAATGAGCACACAGTCCATGATTCTCATGATAAGATGTGGAGGTCTGCCCAACTTCCTAACAGTAGCTATATGTGCTGGTTTAATTGTGTTCAAGGCAGCCTCAGCTTCTTCTAAAGCAGGTTTTGCAGCTTCTAGTTTTATTTCAGCCTTTTCTTTTTCCTCTGCGATATAGGCTACAAGGGCTTCTGCTTTTTCTTTGACAATCTGTACTTGGTTTTTTACTATTTCAGCCTGCATAGCTCTTTCCGTTACTTCAGTCAACACTCGATCGGCTTTTTCTGAAGCTAATGCTAAGTCCTGCTCCATGACGGCTAAATCTTTCTTTAACACCTCAACAGATATAGAAGCTTCTCGGAGTTTTTCGAGGCCAGTATCCATTCTTAAAGCACCATCCCCTAATTCTTTTTGCTTCATCTGATAAATAGTTTTGTATCCACCAATAAAATTAAGATAAGACTTGGGTGTCACATGTGACGACCGACGGAATCTTTGATAATATTCGACTGAAACTTGAGAGACGACGTCTTGAATTGTTCCTAAGACTGTGACTAGTTCTTTTTTTACTTCTTTTGTACATTCAATTTCAAATTCTGCCAAGAAATGATCAGCTACGGAAACTAATGCATCTTTAGGCCATGGTTGAAACCAGTCGATTGTGCATCCAGATATAAGGGCAGGAAAACGCATAGCACGATATCTAAAGGCTTCGCTCACCTAGAATAAAAGAAAAATAAAATTAAATAAAAGGTCCATATATGTAATTTAGTGACTGCACTGCAATATCATTATTTAATTGTTGCAAATCGCAAATCGTTAACAAAAATAATAAACGAAAACGCAAATTAAACGGGGTTTCCCACTTTCTTTACTTCATTGAGCAAACTGGAGGGCATGGTTAGCAAAGTATAATTTTATGCCAACGATTACTTTAGAAATAAGTGTTGATCTAGATTTGATCTAGATTGTATCGCTCACAATAAAATGTAGTATTATTAAACTTCTAAGGTTGTACCAATTAACAAGCAACAGCTAATTAATTAATCTTATTATAATAAGAACAAATATTTGACCTCATTCTTTATAATCATTATTTAATGATTTACTTACTGGAGAAAAACACAGAACTACGTGAAGATTCTGACACGTTCTGTTCAGAAAATATTCCATTACCAGTTCATTTGTTAAAGTTCTCTTTTGATTCTCACGTTTCATTATAGGAGTCAGCTCAGAAATAATTTCTTGTTGCTCGTCTTTTGTGAATAGATTGGAAATAACCCCGGATGATAAAATGTTATTCAGATATTCCAAAAATCCTTCCTCTTTGATGTCAAGGTCAGTAAATATAAAAGTAGTTCCTTTTCCTTGGACGCCACACGATCTATACAACAATTTTAGATCCTCTAGGAAGTTGCTAACGTTGTATGACCTGGTCAATGCTATTTGAAAAGAACGATAACCTGCTATAAATGTAGATAATTTTGTTAAGGATTGCTTTCCGGAACCACCAACACCGACAAGCATGACATTTCCTCTGGGGTGCCTTATAACTCTGGATATTTTGACTAAATGGAGCATTGCATCTGGAAAGAACACCAAGTCCATGCCAGAGCCGCGAACCATCTCATTGAACTGTGCTAAAAACATATCTAATCTTTCACGGAGTTCGGCGTAGTCAAATACTGGTTCATATACTTTGGGCAGCTCCATATCTGTGTCTTCACCCTCTTCACCAGTTGGTTCAGGTGCATCTCTGTAATCAGAAAATAAGTAATTTATAAAGGCATTCCGTTCCTGACAATACGGATAGTATGAGACTATGGAAGAGTTATCGGCGCGGCAATGGATTGCGATGGTCACAAGTCGAATTAAAAAATAAATTACGTCTGAAACGAAACCAATTTGATCTATCACCATAATATTATAACACAAGTAGTTATTAGATTACTCTATTCAGAGTTCTCTCAATGAAACACTTTGTTGACAGATATATAGTAAAAGGTTGTAGGTATTGCTTGTACTGTCTAAACAACGAGACATGAAAAGTGAAAGTATTAGCAAGGCTGCAAATTATGTTCTCCTAGTAACTGATTCTATGCTTAGCATTTGCAACCTACATTACCTCTTAAACTTAATAAAGATTGTGATAATGCTCACTGAAAAAGTAAAAAAAAAATGCCACCGTGTAAGGATGTCAAAAAAAGTCACGTAATAAATAAATCAGGTAATTTTAATAATATAAAAAATAAATATTATTTAAAAAATAACATAAGAAATGAGACCACTTTTTTATCAGTCAGTAGCTGTGCCCCGCGGTTTCACCCGCGTGAATCCATAGGTCCCGTTCCCGGTGTCTTTATATTATAGAGGACGGAGATAATTCCAACAAATCACTATAGTAACAAAGGTCAGAATTAATTTAAAAAAAAGTCCGCAAATTTTTTATTTTTTTCTCTTTCATAAGAACCTTCTCCTGACAATAACTAACACAAAAAAAAGAATTATGGAAATCGGTCCAGGAGTTATTGAGTTATGCGCTTACCAACACATTTAGCGATTCATTTTTATATAATAGATAGTCTTGCATCTGCCGTGTGTACCTTCAAAAAAATGTGAAAGAAATAGGCGGCTAATTCCGACTTAGTCCTGCTAAGCTTAATCTGGCAACATTTAAAGCGATTTATCGCAAATCAAAACTTTTGCGTTCATAGAATATGTTGGGAACCGATTGGTAGTAACAATTAAATAATTACGCATTTAAGCTTGATGACAGAATTCAACTTTAAAGGATTTCTTAGGACTTCCGTTATAGCTTGAACATATATTTAGGATACACCTCCTCGGTGGTAATGTAGTCCTAGTACTCAGAACGATGGAAAATCAATACCAGCACGCCTTTAAAAACAAGTACAGTCAGTAAGCAAACTTAAATGGCGTATTGAAAAATATTCCGTTTATTACGTAGAGCGCTAGTGACATCAATGCAGATCCCGTCATAAATGACAATACGATCTTACCTAGATAATAATATATTGTTTACAGTTTCAAGCAATCATTGTAATAAAACCATTCTCTTAAAATAATCATTCGTTTCTCGATTTTTGTTTTACTTTGAAAAGAAGAAGAGTCGTAAGACTTAATAATTATTTTATGCGCCCGGAAAATATACTAAAATTTGAATAGAAAGCATGAAATGTCTTTTTACAAACTTTTAAGTCTTTTTTCACTTTTCCACGCACAATATACGATAGTTTAAGCAAAAGAAATACATCATAATGAATCTGTCATTAGATGATACATTATAGGTAATTTTTTAAACAATCTTTGAGTGAGTGGACAACGGTATTATCATTTTGAGTGAATTTGACTGTACAAGTGCAGTTGGGACATGCGCGTTAGAGTTGAAAAAGAAGAGGTTGTCAGTGCAGCGGCTGCGAGCAACTGCATAGGACGTATCGTTCGTAATATGTTCGAGACATAACTTAAAAGTTGATTAAAACAATGCTTTTTCCCGCACAGCGATATGGTAATTTTCGCCATAACAATAATTAAAGTATGTATATATAATAAAATAAACCTTTCCAATGAAATAGGTGGGTTCCTAACATCCGCACAATAAATACTTTAAAAATTATGTTGAATTAAAGACGTATTATGAAACGGTAAAAGAATAAAAACAAGGCGGTATTAGTTAGTTATTTTTTTAATGGAATCTTTTATGATCCAACAACTGCAAGCAAGTAGAGATATATGAAATTAAAGGATTTGGTTTTGACTTACGGTGAATACGAATGAAGCTTTCAATAATACCAATGAAAAACCAGTAAATGCAACTCTTTACTTTATTAATGAAACCACCTGCACATTGCAAGTTATAAAAAAGCCTTCAATAATATAAATAAAGAAATAAAAATAATTTTTTTTTGATTAATTATTTATAATAATAAAAAAAGGCTTTTTCATAACTTGCAATGTGCGGGGGTTTTATTAATGAAGTTTGAAGTTTAAAGAATCACAGGATTCTCATTAAGGTACACACAAAGCCACATGCGATATTGATTGGGAGTTGGAATGTTACGCGATTTTATTACTAGGATCGCATAAGGCATCAGGAGCTGATAGCGGCCAAATAAACAATGATAGAAATACCACAAGAGCCACTCCAGCAATAAACTGTATTGAATCCTAAACACCCACTTTTAAGGTGTATTATCGTAGGTAACTCCTCGGTGCATCGCACGTCTACTCTCTATCTTCTTTAAAAGTAAGACCGATAAATAGGCGTTTCAAATGTTAATTCGCATAGTTCTAATGATTTATAACATAAATACTGACAAATTACGGTTAAATTTGATGCTGAACATTATAATACATCAACACATGTAGGTACTACAGGTAGCTCCGGAGTATTAACAACACAATTTCTCAATAAACTAAATGTTTTGTCTCGTAGCCGGCTTTTGGGAGGCGTGGTCTAGATTTTCATTGAATTCCTGTATGATTGAGTGAAAATGTCGCTACGTGGTTACGTGACGTAAATATACGAGTAAAACAAATTGCTCTTTTTCGACAGTTTGAAGGCTAGACAGTTCTCTTCAGAGCTTCCTACAATCCTGACGCAATAAAACATTAGCACAATTTTTAAACCAAATGTATTTTTATATCTATTGTAAGTAATGGTGAAAACGGATATGAATGAATAAAAATAATTATCATTAAAGCGGCGGCCAGTAAAATGTGTCAACAAATAATAGATAGCATAACATTCAAATTATCTTGATAACGCAAATTTTGAGGAACAGCGTTGTGGCGTTGTTTATAAAGGTGAATTAAAAAAAAATCCATCCATTATAAAGAAAATCGACAGTGATATCAAAGAGGTGAGAGAGTCAGATGATGGTGATTATCAAAGGGCATCGTCTCATTTCCAGTTTTGAGAGGCGTGGCTTCTAAGTTCATGGATAATTAATTTTATTAAAGTTTTTTGGGTTGGAGCACAAACTCGATGAATATTAATTTGCCTAAATAATGATTTGTCTAAGTAATAAGCAGAGTCGGCTCCAGTGTTAAGATATTCTTTCGTACCTATAAGTAATAATTAGAATTGACAAATAGCACGAGTTTCATCTAATATTTGATATTTATTGTACGAAAACAACAATAATCAAAAACTTTAATAACAATAACTAAACGTGCTGCAGGGCCGGGTCTTTAATCCAATATATTTGATATGAGAGAGGAAATGAATAGGAAAGGAGCAGCTTTTGCAACAAGGTGTGAAATAAATTAAAAAATCTAGGTAGAAAATAATATTTTTCTTTTATAAATTATCATCGCTGACTATAGTAAATCTATGACATAATAAATATGCTAAGATGGGCACTATTATTTGCATCCACCTTTGGTGCAGATCATAATGTCAAAAATCTAAATCCAAAAATAAATTGCAACCTTTTGAAATATTGCGATATTCCGAAGGTAGACAACAAACTTTGCGAAAAGTCAGAAAGTTCATCGTAACTACGATTTCAATACTAGGAGACCATGAAGCCACGGAGGCTAGGAACTGACAATTTATATTGTTAACAGGGCATGAGTACTGCTGCATGCTAGACTGATTTCAAACCTTCGCTAGTAGTTTTAGAGTCTCATATCACAAACAAGTGGTTGGTACATCGACTGTTCGTTCTTTGGCCTCTAACAAAGACTAAATCGATAAGTGGGCGTTTCAGATGCCTTTTTGCATATTTATAATAATTCATAACATAAGTATTAGGAAAATACCGATGAATTTGAGGCAGAACCTTACATTACATCTATTTCAGTAAATACTTTAGGTAGCGACGTTGTAATAACAGCGCTGTTTATGAACAAATCAGTGTTCTGTCTCGTAGCCGGCTCATGGGAGGCGTGGTCACTACACTTTGTATTGAAATGACACATATAAATAAAATTGATATGACACATATAAATGTGTTTCAAAAATTGAAACAGTTATGTTTCAATGCTTACTTACAACAATATAATAGTGGCAATAGGCTCGCCCCCTATTACACGGGACCTAAACATATCGGCGAACTGTGGGTGTACATTGGTACACCTCTGGCTAACCCTTCGGGGATACACGCGTGATGATATGTTATTTTATGTTTATGCATACTCACAACACTAATCAACGACCACGGTCACCTATCTATAAATATTCAAATGTTATGATGTAGAAGTGTAATTATGTTAGATTGAAAAACATTCTTGAAGTGTTGGCCAGTCAGTATTTAGGTATGATTTAAATTTTTATATGTTGCGTTGATAAATTATAGACAATAAAGAGGCATAAACACATAAAAAAATACATCCCAAAAATTAAATAAATAATATGCCAAAATTATGAATGAATAATAATAATATATCACAAAATTGGAAACGCAATGGCGGCGCTATGAGATTTGCTTCAGAATATGAATCATAATCACACCGCTCTTGTGATGAAGCTAGTTTAAGCCAATTCACATAGATAGACGTAGCATAAGAACAAGTCCAGCAATAAACTGTATCGTACCTAACCAACCGCTTTTAAGGTATTTTATTGAATGCAAGTTGTTGGTTCATAGAAAATTCATCTGTTGGCTGCTTTTAGGTTTTGGATCTATAAATAAAACATAACATATCATCACGCCTGTATCCCCGAAGGGGTAGGCAGAGGTGTACCAATTTACACCCACAGTTCGCCGATATGTTTAGGTCCCATGTAATAGGGGGCGAGCCTATTGCCACTAACCGGGCACAAATCCAAACTCCGACCTGTTACTGAGAATTTCATAGAAAAACCCAATAACACCTTGGTCGACTCGGGAATCGAACCCAAGACCTCTAGCGTACCAGTCGCGCTTAGCACCACTAGGCCAACGAGGATCTATAAATGGGCGTTTGAAAAGGATTTTTGTTAATCTTACGATTTATGAGATAAATGTCTGGAAGTGATACACGAACATTAATTATAACGTTATATTACACAAATATCAACAAATACTTCAAGTGACACCACTGTATTTACAGTGATATTAATTTGTGAGTATCAAAGTGTTTCGTCTCATTACCGGCATAGGGAGGCATGGTTTCGAACTTCGCATAATTCACGCAAGTCATTTCATTTCATGACAAGATTGATATCATCCGGCCGCTAAGGGAATGCGTTCCTGACACCTGTCAGTTGGATTTAATATTAATGGGGAAATAAAAACCGTGTTCTATTTTTCATTATAATGATAGTTTTGAAAGATCTTATTTGTTATAAGACGGATAAGTGATAATGATTTATGCTTAGCAAATTCTTCGCCACATAGTCTCAGCAGGCAGGACATACGTGGATACATTATATGGTTCGTAAAAGTAAGGACTTCTGGAAAAGCCTAGATGTCTTAATACACTAACATTAGTATTAATAAATTCCCATTTATGTGATATTATTGACATTCGACCTGGTGTAACTTTTTTAGCACAAGTCGGGTTTTTGGGGACTTTTGGTATTTCATTAATAATGGTGTACTTCAGACCTCCACCAATTTTCATCTCTATGCAAATTAATGCAAACTGAAATGTCTATTTTGACTGGACTACTACTCGTATTAAATTTCATTGGTTTGATATAACTATGATTTTTACCTCTTCATATTTTAGGGCAGACAAGATTTATAACTTAAAAAAAAATGGATTATATTAATATAATAGTGTAAAGGTTTGTTGGTGTTATAATAACGTGTCATATATATATGTATATATGTTATACAGCGACATTACGATTTTGTTACTAGGAACTCATAAGGCATGAAGAGCTGATGACTGTCGATTTGCATTATGGAAACATCACAAGAGTCCACCGTCAATAAACTACATTCAAACCTTACCACCCACTGTTAAGGTCTATTATTGCTGGTAATTTTTGGCACTTTGTCTTTTCAAATCTCGACACAAATCAAGCTTTAGATCAATAAATGGGAGTTCCTAACGTTCTTTAGCAATTTTCTTACGATTTATAACACAAAAGTTGACGAACTTTGCATTAATATCAAGCTTTACTTTGCTGTGCATCGATATCAGTAAGTATTTCGCATGACAACGCTGTAACAACGGTATTGTTTGAGATGTTTCGATACAGTACCGGCTTTGGGGCGTGGTCTCGTGTTTCACTAGGTTTATTAATGGAATGCATTTCTAAATACTATGAAAGGAGCAAAACAAGGGAGTGTTAATAAAGTCATATTCAGCCTCTCTTGGTAATGCGTGGTAATTTAGAAGCTAGCTACAGAGCTCACTTTGTGGTGGAAATATGTATGAAATAGCCTTGAAATATTTTATTTTACAGTACTATTTCCATAACGTTTGTTTGACATCAAGAAATCGTTTTTTATAAATTTTGCCCTTTAGTTAGTTGCCCAATGACAAGAATCTGGAATGTTAGGTATTTCTTCAAACGAATAACACCATGAATCCTATTTTTCTTTAGAATAACTGTTTTGGTCTATTAAGGTGGGCAATTTTGGAAAGAAAATTTACAGACTTTTAATCGATCCAACAAAAAACATTATTTTTGCTTACCTCATAAAATCTACAAAGACTGGCTCCTTGTCGAGCATCATCTTTCGATATTCAACTCCAAGTACTTCTTCAGCAATATCATACAAAGCTTTGTTGAACCAAGCCTTATCCTTTTCATGTGTAAACCGATCGGAGAAAACTCTTGAGAATTCATGTTTCCACAAAAGCATGAGACATTTCTCCGACTCAATCACAGTGGGCAAAGTACCAACCATTCCTTGCCAAACTCTAGAAAGATCTCTTAAAGAGAAAACATAGTGGAACTTTGCTGGTGTAGGTAAAAGATTTGCTCTAGTTCTAGCCCAAAGTTCTCTTGTTAAAGGAATCACTTTCTTTATAAGGGATCGTACCTCAGCAGTAAAACCACGCTTCGAATTATAGTGTCCTTCTCCAATAACTTTGAAAATTTTGTCAATTGAATCGTTGTTTGGCAAAGGGCAGTTAAATATCGAAAACTGGCGCTTTAATCGAGCCGGAATATCGTTTCTCCCACCACCTGGAAATAGTAAAAAGTGATAAGAAATAATAACATTTTTAAGAATTATTCAATCATGATTTACTTACCTGGCTGTCCCATAGCAGCTAAAAATAGTATGTCAATTACTGTGGTAAAGTCACCGGGTTTTTCTAAACTGTAAAAGCCGTTCATGCTCATGGTCTGTCTTACAATTTCATTTGTAATCTGATCACCCCATTCATTGATCTGTGGCAAGTTAATATCATCGATGAACACCAACATTTTTTTACCACCTGGAGGCCCAAAAGTCATGCCACTGCGTTTTTCTACATAACTCTCAATAGTTTTTTGGAACTGATACGGGCTTGTCGCTGAAGAGAAATTAAATGAACGACCAATAAACTGTTCCGGATTACAATTTTTCATGTAAGCCTTCATCATAACAGTTTTGGCTGAACCTTGTTCCCCTAGTAGCAGTACAGCTTTCCCTTGCTTAGCAATACAATGGATTAGGTAATTAATCCTCACATTGTCGACTATCGGAACTAAAATACTTGCATAGTCAGGTGTTGCTGTGTCGGGGTATTGGTAATGCATCATTAAATCATCCCACAGTTCCCATTTTCCGGGATGTTTAACAAAGAAGTCAAAAACTATACACGGTTTATTATTTGGATGTTTTGGAAAATCCAGAAATTCACTAAACGTTTTCCGCAAGTATTCATCAAATCGTTTCCTATCACCAGTCTCCAGCAGAGACCCGAAGCCCCATACAAGACTAAAGACGTAGACCTTGTGCAGATGTTCATGTGTAAATAATATAATTTCTTCTCCTTTATCTTTTTCTTCTTCGTCGTCATCACCGTTAAGAGACTTATTGCCGGAAGGGTCTTCTGTTTCTATAACCTGAGGAGGTACCAAGCCCTCTAGAAGGCTCAACATTTGAGCTATAATGTTACTTTGAAGTACACGCATACTAAAGATAAGGTTCTGAGTGCACCAGGTGAAGACGACTGGGAATGTTTGCTCGAAGAGCGGAGTAAATACTTCGTTTTCACGTGCCGATCGCGTTTTAAGCCAAGCACGAAAAACTGAAAACATGAAACGTAATTAAAATCTTTGCGAACCAGAAAATTATTGCAAACTATTCACTAAATATTACCTGGATCCCACGTCAACCCTGAAGCGCTCATGTATACCATGCCATTCCTAGATACAGTGGCTGGGGACGCATTATCAATGTTTTCCGGTTCAAAGATAATTTTGGATGTGGGAGACATGGTCAGACGATCACCGTTGGCTAAAGTCAGGGTTTTATTATCATCGAGTACTGAGTTCAAGTTTTCTATCCATATGCTGTCAACGGGTCCGTCGAGCACCAGCCAGATATGCTCGTCTGTTCTTATCTTCAGGGTCTTGCGCCACAGAGCTGAGAAGATTCCGTCAGTCCAGTCGTTGGTAGCCACATCTAGGCGACCGAACATCTGCGCGGCTGTAATTGCCTTCGGGTTCATTCGCATTTCTCTAAAAGCGAAAATTTAAATTTACCAAAAACAGTTATCATTTTCGCTACCTTTTTTCAAAGGTTACAATTGAAAGTGATCAAAACGTACTGTGTACTTTAATAACGTAGATACTTGATATGCTACTTTGGTAATCACTCAACGATGAAGTGGCATTAAGGGTGACCGTGTCGTACTTACTATGATACCTGTAACTCTATAATGCAGATTGACCCCGCTTAGAAGTTGTTTATAAATGTTTCTACATGGATTTTGCAATGTGAACTTTTCCAACATATTTAAATAACCATGAAAAGTCTTATTGAAGAAAACGGTTTCCGAACATTCTAACATTCACCAAATATGATAGTACCTTGTATTGGAAAGATTTATAACTAAATATTTTTTTACAATAATGTGTGCCCATAACTGGCAAGGACATGAGATGGTGAATGATCATATCAATCTATAGTAATAACTTTGAGTGATAGTGGCTTCAGTGAAGAAACGATTTTACTTCTTCTATACTCAAGATACAGAGAGAGCTTTTTATTACCGGTAGTTAGTTCAATACTTTGCTCATACAAACCACATACCTCCATCTGTAAATATAACAGATTGATATAACGGTGTATCTCGTAAGTCAATTTCATTACATAAATGATGATCCTGCTGCTTATTTTCTTTTTTCAGTCACCTTTAATAATTTCAATGAATTCATAGATATTTTAAACGTAATAATTGTACTCAAGTAAGATAAATCGTATTTTTTTTTTGTTTTCCATAATAAGTGGGATATTGTACCCAGAGATTTATTTATCAGTTTGGTTATTGGTTTTTTAAAACGACTTGTGTTAGAAGTGGCTTCTTCACAAATATAAGTTAAACTGAATTGATATGTGAGTAGAATAAGGTGTGTAGTAGGAATAGGCTGAGCAGGTGAATTGGGGCAATAAATATGAATATAATAGAAAAAAAAATACGTATGCATTTTCACGCTGCCACAAATAAAATACCCCTATAAGTCATATCTGGAGTAGAACTGCAATCGTGTCGTATTATTGATATTCCGGCTTTAGTTGGCTACTACGGCGGTAGTATTGAAAGTGAAAGGAGGACTGTTTCTGAATGAAACGCGGATACTATTCTACAGATAGGTATTACAGCTTTTCATTGCAAGGTCAGCGCAGGTGTTCCTTTCTATCTAGCTGCATCTCTCTCTACCTGCAACGCAAATGGATGCGCTCGATACATGTGTGTGTAAGGAACACACAAATTTCAACGTGCGAGTAAAGATAGACTACCTAGTGTTTATTGTGCCCTAGTAACTTTGGCTAGCTCACTGCATTTCTCGATGCTTCGTTCGCTCTTGGACGATGCAAGTTGCAACATAAAAAGGTTTTATGCAAATTTGATAATGCGTTCCAGAATTAATAAAACTTAAAAAAAAAACTGAATTAAAAATTAAGTTACTGAATTGTAAGATTTATTTAATGATTTCACTTAATTAATAACAATCTAATAAGTACGGTTATTGTCATATAAATAAGTAATTTTCATACTTGAGGGGATTTTATAGGCAAGAGTTAAGAATAATTTACAGGAGTATCGATGGGCCTCTGAGCAGCGTGAGCCTCCAGTGCGGCCTAGCATCCAACTAAACTGAGAATGCATTCCTCACGACGCGGCTACGCGCAGGCGATGCGCAATAATAATGCGCAATAAAGGAAAATTACTAGGCTACCATAAACCTCAAAGGTCTAAGCCGATCATGCCCTTGTGTGCAATATCATGACGTCACCGGACACGACCTAAGCAGGTTCATACAAACTGCATGACATCACTTTGATTTATCGAACCGCTTGACCACTCCGTCACCTTTGTTTTCAGTACATTAATAAATAAAGTTTTTATGACATTATACATTATCACATTAGCGTAAACCTAAGAAACCAATACATTATTCATATTACGGCGCGGGAAAAATTAAATAAAACTAAATGTCTGTTTGAAAGTTACACTTGCATCAAACTTAAAGTAGCTACGTATCTGCTACAGATAAATGACCGTAGCCGATACATTGTAAGGAGCTACGGCGTAGGCCTAGCTACGACGTAGCTGCAAATTCAATATTTTAAGTCTATTTTTTTTAGTAAGGACTACTGATTTAAATATTTTAATAGTGGCACCAGACAGTGGTATATGGACCATATTATTATATATAAAAAAAATGACAACTCACCTATGCGGGTTTTCTATTTCAGTCAAAGCAAACATAAGAGTTGTAATGCAGGTCGTTTTGCCAGCTCCCGGTGGACCCAATGTCATTATACCGTGACGGACCCGCTGGGTTTCATATAGCTAAAACATAATACGTTAGTGATAACTACGAATGTTACTTATTTTTAATTTTTAGTTTTAGTTTGAAATATTTGTTAATTGCCAACCTGGCATAAAACCTTGTCTATTATCTCTTGCAATAAATGCCAATGATCAGACAGAATTTGAAAGTTGGATCTTAGACTCGAGAAGAAGAAGAAGAATGCAAAATTGCTTGGACCAGACTGTCCTGCTTGTTATAAAAAACAAAATCAACGAATTTGTATGATATTAAGTCAAAAACAGTCATAAACAGAAGGTAGAAAACAGGCAACCTGTATAATTTTCAAGAGCCACGGCGGATGGCTGATGAGTCCTAGCAGGTCGACTTGCTTCTTGATAGCGTCCTCAAGGTCGGTGTAGGTGGTCTTCTCGAGCGCCTGGTTGGGGAACAGGTCGGCCACCAGCGATATGAAGAGCGGCTCGTCTTCGTCGATCAGCTTGGACAGGTTCATGTCGCGGAGCACCCTCATCACGATGGTGCTCTCGTTGTCCTTGCAGTTCACCCGCTTCACGGCGCCGAGGGTGCGGAGGACTGACAGAATATTACGGAGACCAAAATCGTAGTGGACCTAGAATGGTGAAATTGAAAGTGAAAATCCTAAAGTCCGGTGAAGCAGTCAAAGCCTGCGCTCAGGCTAACTGCAAGGAAATCTACCAAAAAAAAAAAGTGAAAATCCCTTTTCGATTAGAGACTATGCGACAATCTGAAGTAAAACTTGACGTGAATTAAAAACCAAGAGGAAATTTGAATTATACTATCTGAAAATAATTATAAAAGAATAGTCTACTTTGTTATTTCTTTGTAATTGTAAATTGTAGTTGAAAAGTTACCTGTTTAGTCAATTGTTCTTCACAAAGTTTGTAGAGCGTGTAGAACTTCCTCGCCAGGGTAATGTTTTCGAGGAAGCCGCAGGACGCGAGCTTCACTCTGATGATGATCTGTCTGTCAGGCACCATCATAGCCACCGTGCGAAACTGGATCTTCAAGTTTTCCGGCAACTCCTTACGACCGGCGTACCCTGGGTTCTGAAAAAATATTATAGTAGGTACATAAAAATTGTATTTATATTTAAATAGAAATGTCAAAAGCTGAATGCTTTTCTTTTTTAAATGTTCTTATTCTAAATAATATTCGAATCTGCGGACCATGGTAATAAATATTCCAAACTCCGGGCACATTTCAGACGTATCGCCGTCGGTGAATATGAAACTTTTCTTCTTCTCCTTCTTAGCTGCGAGTACAACGGCGACTTGCTGCGCCGCGACGGACAGCACGGGCAGCTCGATGCGGTTGAACTCGTCGAAGCAGCCCCACGAGCCCGACTGCGCCAGACCCTTGTAGATGCGCCCGAGACCTCTGGAAATACGAGCACATCAGTGGAGAGGATCAATCAAGTGCAGCTTTTACAGTTCTCAACAGAAACATGACTGACCATGAACGGATAACGATAACATTGTTACCAGTTGGTCTCTCACTGCATGCCATTTTAGTGAAGAAATAACAGTTGTCAGAAGATTCTCGTTTAGGTATAGGATAGATAGATTTTTAGGACATATGAAATCCTTTTTTTTTACTTAGTAATTCTATAGGTTCAATTAATAAATAACTGACAAATGTCAATCTTGAGTAAATCATTGCAAATGTTTAGGTATGTACCTGTAGTCCATCTGATCAGAGCAATTGAAGACCACGACATACTTGGCCAGGGTCTTGCCCATGTCCTTAACGGTCTCAGTCTTGCCCGTGCCGGCTGGGCCGCAGGGCGCACCGCCCATACTCATGGCCAACGCTTGAGCGAGGGTAATGTAACATCTGGAAATTTGTTAGTTTTATGATAAATCAATAAAAAAAACCTGCTTGTTTAAACGTAATGTTTTGAGAGTCGTCAAGAAGGAGACAGACATTCTACAGTATCTTTATCTCAAATATACTCGACTGTTATATGGACAGGGACACAACATATCTTTCAACTAACTATCGGTTACAGCCCCGTACTAACAAACGGTAAGCTAGCGACAGAATGTCGATAACGGAATGCAGTACTAGGGTAGCATGAGTACGATGCAGTTCAAAATATCGTCTATCTTTCACTAACTCGGTGTAATATTATCGTGCTGCCCTACTCTTCACTAAGAAACCCTGTCCTTGTACCAAGAGTTATAATTCAATTTCATAAAACTTTAATTTACCTATCAGTCAAAGGTGTAATCACAAGTCTGTCGGTACAACCGAGGTATTCATTCTGATAAGTGAATGTAACGTCTGTGACTGAGATCCATGTTTTGTCCGCGTCCTCCTTGAAGTAGAACCTGCATTGTTTCAACCATTCAAAGTCATTCGCGGACCGGACATTTAGACGGCACTGTAGAAAATACTCAGGTTAAAAACAAATGTAAAAACAATTCAATGAAAATAGTAAAACAGAATACTAATTGAATTTAGTCATTCCCACCACCCACTGTACGGAAATCATTTAGTACGCTGCAGAAACTAATACAAGTTGTTCATATTTTTCTAGTTTATTAACAATATGTACAGAATACCTTAAAATATTTACAATACTATAAAAACTAAGCCTACATATTAAATAAAAAAAATTATATACTAAATAAAACTAAGCACTAAAATAAGGCGTCAAAAAATTCACCCACGTCGCTGTCGACTGGGAGTGTGCCCAAAAGGCTGGCAGCATTGCCACGTTGTATGTAGTTGGGGTACAATTTTTTCTAGTTAGTTATATTTATCTAGATAGAGACAGAGGCTCTGGAAACTATTTATAGAGCTGGTTACTGGGAAAACAGCATCGCTCAGCGGTTTATCAGCAACGCAGTAGGTACGCAAGCGAAAGTGCAATTCATTCAAGTGCCGAATGCAGCTAGCTAGTTAGTCCGGTGAAGCAGTCAAAGCCTGCGCTCAGGCTAACTGCAAAGAACTCTAACAATAAAAAAAATGCAGCTGGCTAGGGTTGTTAATATATTTTAAGCAGTTTGCTTCCTATTTATTTTGTTACTGTCCTTTAGGTCTGATTTTATAGTGGCTTAGACTAAACAAGTACATAGTAAAAATATGTTTACTTATTAGGAATATACCCACCAGCATATCAAATATATCTCTTTGATGCACGTGTATAGTGATGAGAGTCTCAAATTTTATTCTCTCTATCTTAGTCAAGTTCCTTGTAGTTTGGTCAATAAGAGTGTTCAGTAACTCTAAGAACTTATTGTTGGTATCCATCATAATCTTCTTGTCTTGTCGAGCCTGCATTAGCGCCAGTTCGGCGTCTCTCGTCCATATTATTTGTATTCCCAAAAGACCAATCTGTAAACAACACAAACAATTATATGTATATTATGATTATTAAATACATGGTCTCCAATATGCAGATCTTCAAGAAAATAATCAAATCTTTTTAAAATAGTCACCAAAAGGTAAGTGGTTAGAAATTATGGCAAACTTAGAACTACATCTCAAATATCGTTTTTTAGACTCTTCCGCCAGAAATTATTTATGACCGAAAAATACAGTTTTGTGGAATACAAAATTAAATAGTGCAAACCTCATATAACTGCATCTGTCAATATATAGTCAGAAAACTATTTATAGAGCTCGTTACTAGGAGAACAGGAGTGAGCAGAATCAATCAGCTTCAGACAAAACGGAAAGTGAAATTCATTCACCAGCTGATAGGCGTTAGGGTTGGCTGTCGTGTAATGCAGTTCGAGAAACGTAGCTTTTACTAAATCTAACATTTCCTGCATGTTGAATCAAGCGCAGTCTGTAGTTTTTGGCTATGGGTTTGGGTGGGTATAGCTGTGGTTTACTTTATGCGCCTCGAGTTTAGCAAAATAACAATCAAAAAACTTTTTTGGTGCAAGCGTGTATGTAACTTATTTTACTTTTTTGAGATAATCTTTTTCACCAAACAGTTAAATATAACATCATTTGTGCTCATAATCGTCTATTAATTAGCCTGTTAATTTTCAAGCTTTTATTAGCATACTTGAAAATTAATCATAATAGATAATATATGTATATTAGTGCTTCGCAAAGGTAACATTCTAATAAAACCCAGGCCTAAGGCACACTTTGCACCACTAGGCCAACTGCCTCGTTGGCGTAGTGGTGCAAAGTGCGACTGCTACGCTAGAGGTCTTGGGTTCGATTCCCGAGTCGACCAAGGTGTTATTGGGTTTTTCTATGAAATTCTCAGTAGCAGGTAGGAGTTTGGATTTGTGCCCGGTTAGTGGCAATAGGCTCGCCCCCTATTACATGGGACCTAAACATATCGGCGAACTGTGGGTGTACATTGGTACACCTCTGCCTACCCCTTCGGGGATACAGGCGTGATGATATGTTATGTTATGTCCTAAGGGATTGAAATTAGTAAAAATAAAGTATATCTTTTGTCACCGGTTGTCAACTCTTTTGTTTAACGGTCGTGTATCGCTTACTGGCGGCATCCAATAAAACTAATATTATTTTGCATTCAATTTATTGTTTCATTGGGGGCGGCCTAACAACTCCTGTACAATGTTTATCATACTTATTATAGCGTATCGATGCGTAACTAAGGCTCTATAACACAGCTCTTGCAAAACCTGACGTCCTGGTACTAGTGCGGGCGTTTTGATGTACACGGTTATGTTTTATCCGCAACGGATGGTAGGGTACTTCAATATTATTTAACTTTGTTTACATGAAAAAGTTATTTTTAACCAAGTTCTTTAAAGGAGGAGGTTCTTAATTCGGATGATTGTATTTTTTGAAATTTTTGTTCGCGTTTAATTCCGTTGATTGCCAACCGATTTGTATAACTTTTTTCATATGATAAATATCGCCGTAAGTTTTCGAAATATCCTTTGAAATAACATTAAAACTTATGATTCTTAAAAGTAAACCCTAATATAATCACAACCAACCACCTACTCCATATAAAATCTTAGATAGGATTTTTAATGAGTTTCAATGCTAGTTCTCAAGCTTCTTCCGATTCTGACGTCCTGATACAAGTGCGGGTGATTTGATGTACATGCTACGCTGAGTTTTATCCGCAACGCAAGAACGCAATACTTATTTAATTTAATTTAAATACCTATATCAATTTTATTTATATATCTAAAATTTTGTAAAAATGTAAAAACAGTTGGTATTTAATAAAAAAACGCGTTTTATTTCAATTATATTGAAATTAAATGCGTTTTAATTTTCCATGGCTATTTAGGTACTAATGATAAGTATCGATAAAGAGATAACTTTGTGAGATAGGACTAAAAGTAAATAGACAAGTACTAACAAAAATGATTAGCTTCATCATCATCATCATCAGCCGGAAGAATTCCCCTGCTGAACAAAGGCCTCCCCCCTAATTGTAGAGCTTGCACCAAAATAATTTCAAAGCCTTTTTTTATTGAAAATATTTAAGTAGAGGAAAAAAATGTTCATGTTTTATCTACACAGGTTAATAGTGCATTTAATAGTAATCCTAGGTCCTGTTATTTATTAAGCCCTGGTGGTTGCGCGTGCTGTAACGTTTAGCTGCATTGCTCGGGTTCCAAGCTAGCAATGGATGCATAACCAAAACTTAATTTAATAAAGTTAGTTTTAAAAAGTAGTATTTGAAACGCACCCTTTTATTATTTATGCAAAACGAATATGATGAATTAAATGAAGCTAAAGGTATCAACCATTTAGCTTGCACCACAATTTCATTTAAAAAAATAGAACATCCATGTTTTCTAATATTATCACTATGACTAACTTATAGTAGGATTATTAAACCTCGCCGAAAAACGAGGAGTGTTATAGGTTTGGCGTATCTGTCTGTAGCATCGTTCGTGTCTCTGATGCGAACGGAATGCGAATAAGCGGTTTTCTTAAAGCCGAAGTAATCGAGATGGAAATTAGCTATAATTTATAAATAGTAATGATTAGTATTTTTAAAATCATAATTGTATATATTGATTAGCAGTAATAATGCCATTGTCCGGAAGTAAAGTAATACATTAATAAGTATTATTTTTAAAGTAACAACCGTATACTAGAAAATCCGCGAGGCGGGCTCTCGCGGGTGTCGGGGCGCGGGCAGCCAGAATCAATCCACATCACAGCGCGTCACTCGCCAGGGACTGATGACTTTATATCGCTGGTAATCAACTATAGTAAATAAATACTAAAAATGGTTGAAGAACTAATTTACAGTTTTCTGCGATATACATATTAGGCATTATCAATAATATCTTGTTTTAAAGTATTTTTAATTTAACTTGGATATCATAGTTACTTCACAAGCTTTTACTTTTTCTACTGCGCGGTAGGCTCCAGTGTGTCGGATTTATCAGTTATATACAACATTAAATTTAGTTATAAAAAGTTTAACAAATATTTTATCTTTAAACTTTGAAATAGTCCAATATGCTACCGGGTTATTATTTTTTAGTGTCTTATATAGAGCGGGTGACTCCGCTGTGGGGTGGATCGATTCCCCGCGCCCGCAACCCGACACCCGCGACTCTCTGCCGCGCGGACTTTCTAGTGAAAAATCTAACATTAAAAAACTGACTTCAAAATAGGAAGGTATTTCTTATGGATTCCACTGTCAATACTGGACCGAAATGAAATGTGAGCATACGGGGAGCACCAGCTTTCAAATAAAAAAAGTATTATTAAAAGCGGTTCACACAGTCAAAAGCTCTGTGTAGGGTCCTCCTTTTTGGTAGCCTTTTAATGATAAGTTTCAATGATTTAAATGTCTTAACGATGAAAACAAATTCAAAGATATATTTTATACAGATGTCCGTTGAAGTACCTTGGACGGTCGTTTATGCAATAAATGTCGTTTTGTTGTAAAGTCTCTCTAAAAGCTAGCTTGAATTTACCCACGAAGTTTGCTTTCGTGTTGTTATTATTATTATTGCTTCTGTTTAATCGTTTTTTTCTCCCTTCTGAAAGGGTAGTTAGTCTAATCACAAGGACCGTAGTCAAGTGTAAAAAGACGTTAGTATTTAATTAGTTGTGAAACCTACGGAGACAGATGATGTCGTCAGAAACTTGCGCGTCAGTCGACAGGTGTTTAGTATGACCGCTTTCTGTATTGTGTTCAGTGTATGCTTTGGAATATCTATTATTATTATTATTATCTATTATTGTTATTATTATCAGGATAAAAAATATTTCTTTGAACCTATTACCTAATTATCTGTTGGCCAAATTTCTTTTTTTTTATGATCTATGCAATGAGTCGAGTGAATCAAACCATAAATCCTTAAAAACAATTCAATTGATTATAATTTCTATCGTGTTTCCAGTATCGCTAACTTCGTAACCTCGAGAAGCCTTTACAAGACAAATCAATACAACTTCAGCATGGCGACAGTCGGCGTTCCTAGCAACTCTACATTCCTGAATTATACTAAAATTACAATCTTTTTCTTAGTAGTGTTTATAAAAATCAGTGCAGCATGTATTAATGAATGATTTTGGTTAACAAATTATGCGATTTTATGTCATTTTTCATTCATATTTTCGAAAAACAAGGGGTCGACGTCAAAACATGTAAAAGATACTCGGAAATAATACACATATGAAACGATAATATTCACTCAAATGTGAACTGTAAAATTGTTTTGATAGAGTCTGGTTTACGATGAAACTTTTTCAGGACCTATAGGGATCTGATTTTCTGTTGAGTTCCTCTTGCTTTATGAGCCCCTAGTACTGAATATCGTAATCGGGCGAACGGGGGTAACCGGAGCGATTGAAAATAGTGTGTTTAGAAATGTTTAAGAAGTTAATTATCAGAATAGTTGACGCAATACAAGATTCATTGACAACAGTTTAATCATTTTTTATAAAATCCTTGTCATTTGTTAAATATCGAAATTTTGTGTCATTTATAGACTAAATGGAAAGTCATTTGGCGCAACACTATCTTAAATTTCAATTCAGTCACTACAGAACTAAGACTGTATGCGACACCTTCGTAGGTACATTCATTTCCTCACATAACTACTGTCTGCATTACATGTCAATGATGTCATTTCATGTAGTGAAGAATGAGGAATGACAAAATAATTAAGAAAAAGCAAAATAATTAAATTTCAGCACATATAAAAAAATCTTTTTTTACTGCGTTACTACAGCACACTATGTAATATTAATCCAATAGAAAAGTTTCTATAAATTTCGATTAGGTTAAAATAACATTTACCCTTAACTTAAAACTTAACTAGAATTTAACCTGAACAACATTTATCAGAAAAAAAATAGAAAAGCTAAGTTAAGACTAATTGAAGCCGATCTCGCAAGTGTACTCCGTGCATTAGCTCAGCCGGTATCCGGCTTCAAATAAACCATCTTCTCATGTTCATGTTATCCTAATACCAACAGGTGAAGATAGGCTCGAAATGAAAATTTTAGTGATATTTGTTACCAGGATCGCATATATCGCAAGAGTATAGACCACCAATCCGAAACTCCCACGTCGTGATTGGTTGGAGTTGTAACTAATATGTTTTCCACTATATACTGACGAAGGTTTCTGTGTGTGGGAGTCACACGAAAAAATGTGGATGTATTGAGCATGCAGTGTTCAAACGTCCGAGCTTTTTACTAGCAAGTCTACTTGCTTCGATTAAGTTCTTTGCTGTTGACACATAGGAGCAAATCAGATGTCGATAATTAAAACAGAAAAATTCGCGAAAATCATTCGTCAATACATATAATTAGCAGTAATTAGAAAGCATTTTTTTAAGCTTGCATTTTACTCTCTGATTAATAAAAACATCATTAATTTTTTGATAAACAATTTTGCAGTTTTCGCAGTGACTGCGGATTGCGGAGTAAAGTGAGGATCCGTAAAACAGTTATTTCTGCAGTTTAATAAGGAGACATGCCTCCCAATGAGGTGTTCGGTTAGGAATGAACGGGCATTAGTAAAATAATTTGGCACATACATACATATTTGTTTAAGACACAAGCGGCCTTTGCCGACGGTTTTAATGTTAGAATTAACCAAAGAGGTTGCGATTTTTATTTAGATTTTGGCTTGAACACCTATTTTTTTTAACTATTGTTTTTAAATATTCGCATTAAGTTGGCACTTGCTTGCAGTAGATAATACCGTTTTGTTCTTTAGTCTTATGTGCAATTTAAAAATTCAAGTAAGTGCACAATGCTCATTTTATACATGTTGTTTTTTCTTTTTAATTTCTGTATTCAAACAAACCTTTGGTCTTTATTTTAGACATAATAAATTATTCTGGTAGATTTCTTACTCAGACCAATTTACATAATAGTATTTGTTTTCGCCAACCTTAAAATATTGCCAATTCATCCCACTCTTACAGATCTAGAAGATTTGAATGTTTCTTCGCAAAGGAATTAATCGGGTTTTTTAATGTTTTGTACCGGCACACCTTGGTTGTGCTCTTTCACCGCAACGTAAGTGCCGCAATCCGTCCCCCTCGCACAGAGCCGCAATAACGATCCGCAGTCAGCTCGTACCCGCACGAGTACCAGGCCGACATGAATACCAAGAGATTGAGTTTCAGCTGGCTCGATATCTATTTTATGTATCTAAACATATATAAACTTGTCATACAGTTATACAACTACTACTACCTGCTTATAAGTTAGTAATAAGCTGTTGTGAAAAGGAAAATTAATTAAATAAAGTAAAATGTAAAAACTTTTTACACTTTAGCCTAGATGAATAGGAATATAACTTCAATCTCATTTTAGCTACGTTTTTTGCAGTCCAGCTTGTTTAAAATTTATTTTTATCATTATCATTTATAATTGTATTCCATGCTTTTAAGTAACAAGTTTATGATTATAATTCACAAAAAAGTGTTATTAATAATATGAATACAAATTACAATTACAATAACATAGTAGTTGTGCTACGAATTGCTACGAATAGGTACGTTACACATCGTAGCATATTCGTAGCAAAACTTAATGTGTTTTTATAACCAGTGTGTAGCGAATTCTGTTGGGCTAAGAACGCCACAATGAGCACCATTACAAAAAAAAAGCAAATGGGTTATAGCTTTTGAAAAAGTCTTCAGTTTAACTAGCTTATGACTTGTAACTGGTACAAGAATCAAAGAAAAAGCTTTTCGATAAAATACCTACCTATGTAATACTGTGTTTCATGGAATATTATTGGAACTGCATTATATTCTTCACATCATAATTAATATATTAGACTGTAAGGGGCTTTCAAGAAAATGATTAAACTAGATTGTTATTTATTATAAATATTAAAGTCGATCTCGCACGTGTAGCCCATGCACTACTTCCATTTAACAATAACTTCAACATATCCGAAGGCTTCCTTTAGCTTCCGACCAATGAGGACATTCACAAATACCTAACACTTCTGATTGGCTAGGTTACAAAACCATCTCCTCGCATTTATGATATCCTAATACCGTCGGATGAAAATCGACACGAAATCTCTGCAAATTTCTTTCAACTGCAAAATGTTACTAGGACGGCATAAATCGAAAGAGGATATGCAACCAATCAGAAGCTCGCATTCTATAGTCTTATTAGTGCCAGGCAAACCCTATATATTCCCCTTCTTTGTGTGTGTAGAAGGAGTGTTTAAAGGTACTAGTCGACTTGATACTAGCAAGTCAACTCGCCCGTTACGTGATAAACATATTGGACATTGTTATTTTTTACACTGAACCAATAAAGGCTTCATTAGTCGTTTGCTACCGCATTCGGGTTGCAGGCGATGTAAGTCACGCATGCGGTCCTTATGGCGATAAACGTTGGAGCGGTAGATTAAATTAAGAAAGAACTGTGGTGACTTTCATAACTTGCTAGACCGCGTACGTGTCTTCGTTGATAGGCCGCGTGCAGGGCTCCGCAAGCAGTATAACGACTGCATCAAATTAGGATGTTATGATATTATGCAACATAATTTACATATGAATCGAAATGAACCCGTTCAGTAGAAAACCCGCGCGGCAGGCTGTCGCGGGTGTCGGGACGCGGGGAGCCAGAATCGATCGACCCCACAGCACGCCACCCACTATGTGCGAAGACAGAACTATGAATGTTAGTGTCCGCAAGAGCCTGTCTTGCAGATCTCTACTGAATAAGTAGGAACCCATTAAATACCTATTGTAAATAGTTGGAAAATAATCTAGTTTTTTTTTTTATTATTTCATAGTCGATCCTCGACCGCATAATATACTTCTCTACTCTTACTCTGGTTACATTATGAAGTAAACATGATTAATGATGTTAGAGGTTTTCTTTAAAGGTTTCCATGCTTGTTTTCAAGCTCTTGCCGATTCTGACACGCTGGTACAAGAGCGGGTGTTATGACGTACATGCGGGATGTTTACCTGCCACGGATAATAATTATAATCTAAATTTTTTACTTGCTATTTCGTTCTTTACTAATCTATAATTTGTTTTGATATTGTAATATTTTATTAGAAAAAAAGACTTTTGACGCGTGTTAGTTTTTATTTATTTTTGTAAGATTTAACGTTAGTGTACTTATAAGAGTTGGTTCTTGTATAATAAGATTTAATTGTGTATGAATATAAAAATATCTACTATATAAAAATAAGTCAGGTTTTCCTTCCTGACGCTATAACTCCAGAACGCACGAACCGATTTCCACGGTTTTGCATTCGTTGGAAGGTCTCGGGCTCCGTGAGGTTTATAGCAAAGAAAATTCAGGAAAACAAAAAAAAATATTCATATTTTAATCACCAAACGAAATGTTACATAAAACAAAGCCCATCTGGTGGTGAAACGGAGTTCGCCGGGTTTGCTAGTTATTATTATAAAAAAGGGTTGTTATCAGGTGAACAGGTTAAAAGGTGGGGCAAATTTGTAGGTTCAATAAATCATTAGCTATTTGATTGTGTTACACGTTCGAATCGAATTTCAGGATGATAGCTTGACACACATTTATATATCAAATGCTTTGTCAATATATTTATTAACACCATAACAATCATAATATTGAACTTGGCGCCACCATTTTCACGTGTATGCCTGTCGTGAGATCAATACTACTCCAACATGGCGGCAGCCGGCATCGGCACCAGTTCTACGCAACCCTCTATAAATTCGTCAATTCTAAAGAAAGTACATTCGTGTTGTAAGTAATATTAATGAATAATTGTTAAGCATTTGATGGCAGATGACTTTTGAGAATGTTTTGAGTGATTTTATGTCATATTTCATTCATAATTTCATTGAAAACATGAAAAACAAGGGCTCTTGGACAAAAGTTGTGAAAGTTACTCGGAAACAAGTCACCAATGTACGGATATTAACCATTCAAATGTGAACTGTAATGTTATTGTGTGAGAGTCTAGTATAGGATAAAAAAAACAGGACTTATCAAGATCTGATTTACTGTTAAGCTCCTATTACTTTATGAGCCCCTAGTACTGAATATCGTAATCGGGCAGCCGGCGCGACTTTGACATTATCATGAATGGTTTGTAGAACTGATTTATTTATTTGACTGGCACTTTGATAAGATATTACAAAAACCAAACGATTAACAACAATTTAATATAGCAAAAAGTGCAAATTGGTCTAGGTGCCTTCGAGGACAAATGGCATATGTGTATGTTGGAGGTAGAAGATTCTATAACAAAAGAACTCAATTACTAGGATTATACATTCATGTACCATTCCTTAATTTTACTTTAATAACATCCTAAAAGTGTTACTTATAGGTATTGGGCAGCAAACAGCTGTAGTTTTGTTGCATAAGATACGTAAAATAGCTTGATCAACACATAAAAAAATATTTCGTCTTTATTATCTATTGTTTAAATTATCTGTTATTATTTACACTAAAAATTAACGCGATTTCACAAAACAACGACATCTGTGGATTTTATTTAGTAATACTAAAATCAACACGTTTGGTAAACCCACTGGCCATTTCCATATGACATCCTGATGGCGTTGCATTCGTCCAGATGGCGTTGCCGTCACAACAACTGGGAAATTGTTAAAAGTGAGCAAATTGCGACTTCCTAACAAAAATTCGTTCCTTTGCCATTGCAAATGCTATAATTTACGACTTTAAGTTCCTGCATTGTTAAAATAACGGGCATTTTTAGATAAAAAATTATAGACTTCAAAGAGAAATTGTACTAAAACTTCGTAAAAGCAGCCTTTTACTAAAAGAACAAAAACGTTGTAGAATCTGTAAATCAACGATTAAAATAATTTTTGAATTGTTATTTTACTCATTGTACTGACAAAGTAAACCAAAAAAAATAAAAACATTGGTATATAAAATCTTGGATACCGGGGCGGCCAGTCAATAAATAAATAAAATCCACGCTGCGTGCCGTTTTCGCATCTGCTGCGGAGCAAACTTGGGATCCGCAAAACATTCTTGTACTAGGAAAACATAGCACTCAAAGAGGTGATCAGTTAACGGAAAACGGGGCATAAATAAACAATCTGCGCAATAATAAATCCTATTAACAACGAATAAGATCTACGAAACATTTGAAGGGTTGTACTCGTTTTGAATTAAAGGAACTGACTACCGCGGCCAGGCAAAAGGAATTAGGAACATAATAGCAATAAGAAACACATGTTGTAAATTATGTTTATGTTTGAATACCTAGTAATGAATGTTCGTAGTTAGTTTATACTTATTTATTTGATAACCTTATCACACTATCCTGATTGATTTTAGCCGACTGTCAAGTTTATTGTGTTTTCACACGTAACTTGTATGTGTACGTTTGCCTTTCTGTTTGTTTATCTGTAGTTAAAGTATCGTTAAACTTTTGACAAATATAAAAAAACAAGATGGCGTAGTTGCGCCAATGCCTAGCAAGTCTTTAAAATACTTGTTGTAACCAACCATAAAATGAATAAGGAAATAATCTTATTAATTCAAGACAATACAACGGAAAACATAAACCAAAAAGTACGTAATAATCTGTTGTTACTTAACTTACGATTTTCGTTAAATAACCTATGTACAATTTTGGTCACCTTCTGTCATTATATTTATTTATTTTGATAAATATGTTGCATTAATTGCAGAATGTAGGCAGTAGTGAATCTAAACGATTGTAATATCCACGAATACTTTAATCACAAATTTTAAATTAGATAGGAAAATATTTTAATATATAATTGGTTTGCATTATAAAAAATACATTTAGGGTTATTCAATTAAGTAGTCAAATAAAAGCCCTCTTTCTTTCTGCTTCTCTTACAGTACCCGACAGGGTTCACAATGATAAGAAAATTTTAAAACCTACTATCAAAGTACACTTGTGGAAACAATAAATATAATGAGTAAGGAATAAACTTTGGGAAATGAAGTTAGTATGAGATATCAAAGGAAAAGTTAGAGGCGCATGAAGAAAAAAAACAAATATTCATTCACTATAGATGCGAGAGTAGGTTTTTCTAAAACGCTTTAACAGATAAAGCGATAAAGAGACTTCGAGGAACTGTGGTCGGTTTAAAAAGAGCGTGATAACAGATACAGACGCGGGAGCCGCAAGAAACTGTTATTTTAGAATAATCGTTTTTCTCTTTATGAATAAGTGTGTTTTACTCAGGATGTTTTGACTAACTTTTTAGTCTTAAGAAATCTTCTAGGGCAGATTACTCCATTTCTATATATTAAAGACCCAAGTTTGGCGGCCAAGGTCGCCCCGACAGCCCGTTCACGAAATTTCATACTAGGAGCACAGAAAGCATGAGGAACTTAACAAAAAAACAGATTCCGATAAGTTCTGAAAAAATTGCATCGTAAAATACACTTTCCCCCAACAGTTTTACGGTCAACTTTTCAGTAATTCATAACCTGACATTGGTAACTTATTGCCAAGTGAAGTTTACTGGTTCTATCGCGAAACAATTGTTTTTATAGTGCTTTACGAAATTATGAATGAAATATGATATAAAATCACATGCATTATTTATGAGAATTATTAGTCAATAAATCCTTAACATTTTTTCGTAAATACTAATTCAAACAAGATTGTAATATCAGTAGAATTCTTGTATTGATAGAGTTAGGAAAAACGCCGGCTGTCGCCATGTTGAAGGAATATTGATCTTTCATGCAGTGCGTTGTGGGGGTGGCTCCCCGCGTACCGACACCCGCGACTGCCTGCCGCGCGCGTTTACTAGTAAAAAAATACAACTTTCGTTGCAAAGAAACGCTTTATATCTTTCTTAACCTTAAACATTTGCAGGAGTACAGTGTTGCTAAAATCTTATTTATTTTTATTAATTTGAGTACAATTTCTGAAATTTACATTTTGTTCTTATAATTAAAGATCCTTCATAATTTGAACATTAAAATTGAAGTTTTTGATTTGGATTGGATTTAGATTGATTAAATTTTGAAGTGAACCAATTTTATCTAGAAATAATACTTTTCTAAAGGTCAGTTGTTTTCGGAAATTCGTCGATGGCATTTTATATTAATTTTAGTTGTTTTACTTCTGTTTTATTATTAAATAATTTTCTTTATAGAGCGGGTGGCTGCGCTGTGGGGTGGATCGATACCCCGCGCCCGCAACCCGACACCCGCGACACTCTGCCGCGCGGACTTTCTAGTGAAACTATAACTGAACATTTGATACAGAAAAAATAACATTGATGTCAATTAAATATTTTCTCCTTTACCTAGACCGTCTTACAAACAAAGAACCGTCAACTACTAATACATCTAATAGAATTGTAAAAATTAAGATATTTTTTTTCTTTATAAAAACCCGTTGAGAATTTATTAAATAAAACCTATCTATGAATCTTTCCTTTTATTTCTATTGTTTTTGTTATCTTTTATTATGACGCTAACGGGTGGCTCCGCTGTGGGGTGGATCGATACCCCGCGCCCGCAACCTATCACCCGCGAGCCCCTGCCGCGCGTACTTTCTAGTGAAACTATAACTAAACATTTAACATTAAAATAATTAAATAATAATTTTCTTATAAAAAATTAATTATGTATATGTGTAAATCTATACATCTAACAGATTTGCAAAATAAAAAAGTAGTTTATGTTGTTTTTACGAAATCCGTTTGCAATTTAGTAACTTCCTATCTATATAGCTATTTCAAAATGTTTCTTAGTTTTCTATTGTATATACCTATATGCTTTATTTTATATGACTGTACCTGGTGGCTCCGCTGTGGGGTGGATCGATACCCCGCGCCCGCATGCCGACACCCGCGACTCTCTGCCGCGCGGACTGTCTAGTGAAACTATCGTTAAAGTTTCACCAGTTAAGACTCATGATACAGAAAAATAATAGTGAGTTTTATTAAATATGTTCATCTTAATTAGATATTTATTTATACAATAAAAATCCGTCTACTAAGAATACATCAATAGAATTGAAAAAAAAAAGATTAGTCTTACGAAACTCCGTTATTAATTTAATAAAAACTATCAATGAACCATTTTATTTGAGTCATTTTGTATGTGCTTCATTTGATTTGGTACAAACGGGTGGTTCTGTTGTAGGGTGGATCGATACCCGTCGCCCTCAACCCGACACCCGCGACACTCTGCCGCGCGGACTTTCTAGTAAAATTATAAATTTTAATGCACGTGTTAAATAATAAAAATTTAACATTTTTGAACAGAAGTTATACATTTAATAGATTTTAATCATAATTTTATATTTTTGAATAACTTACAATGTGCATAATTTCCTCTTAATATTATTGCAGTTTTTGCAACACATAGTGGTAAAAACATTTATTTGTTTTGTGCTACAAGCTTACGTTACCTATTGCATGAGAACAGACCTACAAGAAGACTTAGACGAATGATCGAACCTATTCAACATGGCGACGGCCGGGGCTGTCCGCATCTATAAATTCGCATAAATTCGCTATCAAATCTAATGATATTACAATCTTCTTATAAGTAGGATTTACAAAAAACTGTAAGGATTGATTAAGGAATGCTTTTTGTGAACATTTAATGTTATTCTAGGTCATATTTCATTCATAATTTTGTAAAAACTTGAAAAACACCGGTTCCGCGACAGCAACTTGTGAAAGTTACTCGGAAACAAATTACCAATGTCAGGCTATTAATCACGCAAATGTGAACTTTAAAACTATTGAGATAGATTCTAGTTTACGACCATCCTTTTGTAGAATTCATCAGGATCTAATTTACTACTAAACTCCTGTGGTTTATGGACTCCCAGTACTGAATTTTGTAACTGGGCTGCCAGATTGAACGCACGTCCGAGCTTTGATTAAACATGAAGCCAAGAAGACATCACAGACGATTGATATATTCACCATTCGACGTTTTTTATAACAATAAAAAGTTGATAAAAAATACAATATTAACGGTTATTTTTAGTAAATAATAAAATAACCTTTCCCTTAATCGAAATTTAAGCTTGGACAATAAAGTGTCACATAAATGTTTCAGCGCTTTAGGCGTAAAAGTAGACAGACAGACTTAATTTCGCATTTGATTATATTTACACATTACAATTACAACCACCTTCTTAAATCATACTAAACCCGTTTATAAACTATTAGTTTCACTACCATTCCGGTCTTATATTATAAAATCACAATAAAAGTAGTGGGAAAATTTAAATGCTTTCGAATGATTTATTATTATTTAACTGAATTGCAAATCGTTGGTATAAGAAAAGTAAGTTATTGTTTAAACTGAGAAACTTTGAAGTTGTTTGAATAAATTCAATCTCGCAAGTGTACTCTATGCACTAGCCAAGCCTACTTTGGGCTTCCGACCAATGACGAGATTTTCATCTTCTCTCGTCTATGGTATCCTAATAACATCAGATGAAACTTGGCACGAAAATAGCAAAATTTCAGTGATTTTACTAGGACTGCATACATCGCAAGAGTATCGATGACCAATCAGAAGCTTGCTTTCGCTGTGTTGGATAAAGGGGCTGTAACTGAAATGTTTTCTCCTATGTACTCACTAAGGCTTCTGTGTTCTGTGGGTGGGAGTCACACGAAGACAATATGGATATGGTGAACCATGCAGTGTTTACACGTCCAAGCCTTCTAGTAGTCAATTTTCAGTTACCTTTTTGATGAGAATACAAGATAATTCCTACCCCTACTCCCTTTATCTGGTTAATTTTATAAAACGTTAAGGTATTTTTGCAAGGCATGTCACACATATGATTTTATGATTTTTATGTTTATTGGCTACTACAGCAGTTTCAGTGAAAAATAAATATTTGCTACAACTTGCCTAATTAACTCATTTTCATTATCTTACTAGTCTGAAGGATGAGAAAAGTTGTAATTGAAATCAGAATTTACCTTTTTTATTCTGTTCCTTATTCATTGTACCTGTCGCATCAATTATAAAATAATAAATATAATAACTACAGTACTGATCGATGATGTTTTGATACTGTTCGAATCTGCTAGTATGATCGTTAAGCCAACTTACAAGAGGTGGGGTGAGTGACGCCAACTCATGCAATGTCACATTCGCGGGGGCAGGAGCACTATTCCGATATTCATTACTAGGAGCGCATGAAGCTACAAGAACTTAACCGAAAATCAGATCTATGTAAGTCCTGAATACATTTCCATTGTAAACTAAACTCTCTCTCGACTATTTTAATGTTTAAATCTGAATGATCAATTGTTACTCATTGGTGATTTGTTTCCAAGTAACTTTTACATATTTCGTTGACAACACAGTATTTCTGAAGTTTTTGATGAAATCATAAATGAAAATGATTAAAAATTAAAGAAACGATTGGCCCATATAATTCATCAATAAATAATTGACCGATTTTGTAAATAGCACTACGAATAAGATTGTGTTTTTATTAGAATTTATGAATGTATCCAGATGCAAGAACTACAATGAACTCCGGCAGACGCCATTCCGCTGTCGTATTGATTTTGCGTGTAGACGATATCGTAATGTTGACTTGTCGTTAATTCAGTCTTAGGAATTAGGAGAAAACAATGAAAACGGGCGCGATTTATTTACTTATTTTTAAAAAGACATTTATTACATTGTTTATGTTTGCAGGATTATTTATATGATCAAAGTTAATTTTGTTGGGTACTTGCAGTTTCGACGTTATAAGGGATCTAGACCACTTACCAAGTTTATGATGGAGAATGGAAGTGTGCATAAAAAATCAGTCAAAAATACGTCCTTAATAACTGCAATTAATAACGGAGCAAAAATAAAAAAAATAAACTTAAAAAGCCTCACACCCCCATTTTTTTTATTCTGGCCTTTATAGTAAACTAACACGCAGCGAGTTTCCGCAGTGACTGCGGAGTGAAGTTGGTTTCCGCAAAATGTCCGTATCGCAGTTTACTAGGGAGACATGACTCTCAAAGAGGTGTTCCGTAAGGAATAACGGGATTTCAAAAGCATATAATACCCGCGCAATAATAACTGTTATCACCAACGCATAAGAGCTAAGGCGGAATTGAAGAGCTGTACATCCATTTCTGGTATACAGAGTAGTGTGGTCAACTGTCGGCCAAAAGCAATCCTCGCGGCAGGACGAATCTTACGATATAAATCAAATGTTATAACTTTTTATTTCCTCACTCAATTAATTTAACTGATGCTTATTTTTACTTCAAATACATGTTACTATAAACAGATTAAAAACACAAGCAACTACAATAATACACATGAACTGGTTAAAACTTTAAACTTCCCATTAAAAAGTTTATCTACATCGCGGGTGCTCAAAAGGCTGGCCACATAGCCACCATGTATGTTGATAAAACTTGAAAAAGCATGTGAGAACTCAAACTCTACGGACCAAGAGTGCAACCCCTAACGGCTTGAATATATGGGTCCCCATTACTATATTTCCGAAGTATGAGGTTTTCAGCTGCCGTAGCCACAGCGCTAATACAACAGCAGGCGCAAGAGTGTCTACACAAGTAGCATCCCACACTAAAGGCCGACCCAACATCCACGGAAACAAAGACATGCCGTCCAATCTCTTGCCATCGTCGCGTGCCAGGCCATTGGGTTCGAGAACTGCCAAAACCCCGAAGGCACTGTTGGGCCTTCGGCGTTCCGCTCTAAGGCTACATGATAGGCCCTAGTGTCCGAGGCTGCTGACAACTTCACCACAGTGACAGCGATGCGGGAAGCCACATGAACATGGACATTGCACAAAGTTTAGTTTCTTTATATGTCTTTAGTATCTGCAAGAGTGCACAGCGTTTTAGTGACATTTAATACAGCGCGTAAATTTTTCGATAGATATACTAAAAAAGCTAGTTTTATCAACTTTTTTTCTTATCACACTTAAATAACAAAAACCTCGACGATTATTTTGATTTTTTTGTAACAAAAGCTAAGCTTAACTAACGGCAGTTAAGTCCACCTGCGGAGTGAAGTTGGTATCCGAAACGTTTTATGCCCGTGGTTTACTAGGGGAACATGACAATCAAAGAGGTGTATCGTTATGAAATAGCGGGATTTCCAAAACATTTAAGCTGCGCAATAATAACTGTTATCACCAACGAATAAGATCTACGAGAGATTTTAAGCGTTGCAAACCCATTCTTGGTTTGAAGAGTAGTGTGGTCAACTGTCGGCCAAGGGCATCTCGAGGCCGGCGAATTTTATCATAATATGGTTGATATCAACTGGTTGAACCTTTAATTTGGCATTAAAAATTCATACACATAGCTAACGACTGAAACCGTGCCCATAAGGCTAACCCAACATAATTATGTTCAGTTTATTTCTATAATTATTAAGCATTTTTACTCTGTGTTACAAACTAAACTCGGTTCGTTAGAGCGTATTTATATAGTTTTATAGTTAGCATATAGGTATAACTTTGAAAGCTGCGGAGTGAAGTTGGGATCCGCAAAATGTTCGTCCCGCAGTTTACTAGGGACACATGACTGACAAAGAGGTGTTCCTTTAGAATAACGGGACTTCTACACTGTAAATTAAAAAAAAAACAACAGAAACTACAATATATCACCTAATGATTACTTAGGTAGATATCTGATATCGATTCTGATAACCTCTACAAGGACGCAAGCGTTTTAGTGAAAACATTAACTAACGATATGCGATTCTTTATTTTTTTCTTTTATATAATAAGAACAACTTATTTTATATTTTAGTCATCATATATAGTTATTATATAGTAAAATAACAAAAAGACCTACGAAATTGATATAAAAACAAATCTTTCAAATGACACTTAAAATACACGCTGCCTGCAGTTTCCGCAGTGGCTGCGGAGTGAAGTTGGGATCCGCAAAACGTTCGTCCCGCAGTTTACTAGGGACACATAGCAATCAAAGAGGTGTTCCGTTAGGAAATAACGGGAAATCAAAGATATAAACTCCGTGCAAAAATAACTGTTATCACCAATGAATAAGATCTACGACAGATTTGAAGGGTTGTACACTCATTTGTGTTAGACAATGAAGTCGCACAGTAAACTGCCCGCCAAGGCCAATCCTACGATATGAATACATTCTGTTTTATTTCCGCACTCCTTAATTAAAATTTTGTTTATTTGTATTTCCATTTTTATTAAGCAAAACAATTGTTTAATAGTGTTTTACACAAACCCTCTGCGTTTCTCTATACTAAAAATATTATTATAACCTAAGCTTGACATTAGTAAGTCTTAATAAAAAAAAAGAGGTAGTGGTCAATCAGTGGACACTAAAATATAACTTCAAAATTAGATATATAAATTATATACAAAATAACATTTTGAGACATATAATATATCCCCATATAATAAATTATTAACACCTGAACTTACAAGTAAGTACTAGTATAATTAGCCTATCGACGAGCCAAACAGCGATGCTATAAACGAATTGCAAAGAAACCGATTTCAGTAACAAATAATAATAAATATTTATTTAGATACCTTTTTGTCTTTTTATGTATCTCAATATTCATTTACTTAATTTTAAAAATATCTTAATATTTGCCTATCACATTTATTAACAAGTTAATCTTCATATTTTATTACACATATATATTATTTTATTAGGTTTACACTTTATATCAAAATAGACGGCTGATGGCCAAATAGTTTCGCATCTGCTGCGGAGTGAAGTTGGGATAACATTTGTTCCCGAAGTGTACTAGGGAAACATAACCCAAAGAGGGTGCTCGGTCAGTGTAAACCGGGCCTCCAATAAATATAATCTTCGCAATAATAACTCTTATCACCGGTAAATAAGTGCTACATCAGATTTAAAGGGTTGCTTACTCGTTTTTGGAGGACGAAGTTACTTTCGGCCAAGGCCAGTCCTCTAGGCCGAAAAAGGTTTACCATATAACATAGATAATACTTTTTATTTCCTAGCTCGATGAATTATTATTTAAATATCACGCAAATGTTTTGAGTTATTTAATTCTATAAAAAAAACTATCAATAACAAAAAGTAATACTCTTTTTTATAGTATTGTTAACAACTAGTTTTAAAATGGCAATGAAAATTGACGCTGTATGTCGTCGAATTGGCTGCGGGGTGAACTTGGGATCCGCGAAACATTTATGCCCGCAGGGTACGAGGGAAACATGAACCTCAAAGAGGTGGTTGATAAGGGATGAAAGGGGCATAAATATACAATTCTCATCAAAAAAATCGAAACACCTCGCAGTTTATGATTTGATAAGGATTATCAGAAAAATGTGTATATTTAGGAATAAATGTAAAATGTCATTTAATAGTGAGTAGTATGAGGTATTAAAATCCTAATGTTAATGTTCTAAATTCAAATTAAGTCTTCATAGGTTTCGTATTTTGTATAATGAGTAATTTTTACCCTGTATGGAATATGAAGGAAAAGGGTAAAACAACACGCGTAATTAAAAAAAAAATGTAAGAAACGTTTATTTAATAACTTGTATTCCCTCCGCGAGCTCTTATTACTGCTTCCATACGGTTCTTCATCGATCGGATGAGAGTCACGATCACATGTTGTGGTATATTATCCCATTCCTCTTGGGTTGCATTTTGCAGCTGGCTAAGTGTTTCTGGGGCTAGATCTCTTGCTCGAATTCGTCTCTTTAATTCATCCCATAGATGTTCAATGGGATTCATGTCCGGGCTTCTTGCTGGCCATACCATAATGGAGATACCGACTTCGGTAAGATAATCTCGTACGAAGCCCGCGGTGTGAGCTCTGTCAATTCATGCATTGTCGTGCATGAATATGAAGTCGTTGCCAATAAAATGTGCATAGAGCATCACATGAGGTTCAAGACACTGTTCGATGTACCGATGAGAGTTTAGTGCAGGCAGCCGTGGCCCAGACACAAAGGCAAGTTCTGTCTTACCGTCGGCGCTGATTCCTCCCCAAACCGTCCACGAACCGCCACCATAGCTGATCTTTTCTTCAATGCAGCATTGTGCAAAGCGTTCTCCATCTCTTCTGTAGACCTTGTTCCTTCCGTCGTTGCGATACATCATAACTTTACACTCATCAGAAAACAGTACTTTGCTCCACTGAAGGTATGACCAAGTTAGGTGCTCGCGTGCAAAGTTAAGGCGCGCTCTTCGATGGTCTGCAGTTAATTTCGGCCCATTCGCTGGCTTATGGGGTGCCAATCCGCGTTCCTTCAACCTTCTTCTTATTGTAGAGTCACTTACAGTTACTCTTCGTACAACGCGAAGCTGCGGCTGCAGTTGAAAAGCGTTAAGGCGTCGATTTCGTAAAGAAGTTGTTACAATAAATCGATCATCTCGCTCAGAAGTGACCCGATTCCTGCCAGATCCTTAACGGCGCGTGAACGAACCAGTCTCCCGATAGCTTTTGTAGACTCTATGAACAGATGATAAGCTTAGATGTAATCTTGCAGCCACAACACGCTGACTAAGTCCAGAATCCAGCAATGCCACCAGTTGGGCGGCTTCTGCGGGCGAAGTATCCATAATATGTTATAGAAAAAAAAAGTTTTTTCAGACGTCCCAAAGTCACAGTAAATGAAATAAGAAACAAAAAGTTTAAAGACAAGCGCTAATTTTTAGTTTTTAAACGAGAAACGTACTCCAACCCTAAATACACATTTGTCTCAAAACAGTGATTAATTTCATTTATAGGATAAACAAATGAAATTCTAATTTCGAATTTTGTTTTTTTTTTTTTCTTACTGTAATGACCAAACTGCCAGCTACACAATAATGATTTTTTTTTTCATGGAATTAATTCTCTTTTGTAAAAAATTAGGACAAAAACAATAAAAACGAAGGTGTTTCGATTTTTTTGATTTGATTATTATCTGCGCAATAATAACTCTTATGACCAATGAAAAAGCTCTACAAAACGTGCTCACGCATTTCTTGTATACACCACCGAACTGACAGCCTATTCTTTGGGCCAAAGGAATTCTGAGAAATAAAAAATCATTATTTACGATACTAATACGATATTAATTAAAATGTATATTTATAAGTGTTGAAGTTAATTTGTAATTGTTTATAGGGTGCTCAGAATCGCAACTTTTTTAATGCTTTAAGTGAAGCTTAACTCGTTCTGTGTGAAGGAGTTATAAAAAAATTTATTACCAATTTAATAGATGAATGTGTATAATTTAAAATAAAATAAATGACGCTCATACCTATTTACAAATAAGTGGTAGTATTTTTACCGTTTAAATTAATATAATATACTGCGAACAAAAAAAAACTAAATTAAACTACATATATTGTGTAGCCGAAAACAAATAATAAACTTTAGCTATTCTCTTTTACATTATTTATTGCAAATATCCCCTCATCATCATCATCATCAGCCGGAAGACATCCACTGCTGAACAAAGGCCTCCCCCCTAGAACACCAACGCCAAATGAATGACAACACGCCAATTGTATCAACCGGGTGCCCTAGTTAAAGTTTTGTTTGTTTATCAAATAATTTTTGTATGGTAGATAATTTTTGGACAAAGTATAAAGCGCTGCTTGCCCGTCTCCCCCATACTACGGAACTTGGCCGCAATAGCGATCCGCAGTCGCCTCGTACCCGCACGAGTACCAGGCCCACATGAACACCAAGAGATTGAGTTTAAGCTGCCTCAGACACACAGCCAACTTCTAAGTTACAAGTCACTTGCTAGGGAAAACCAAGGTATAAAATATTTTTTCATCTAATGTTTTTCATAAATCTAACTTATCAGAAACTCGACAAGTGTGTTATTTTCTATGTTTTAGTAGCAACAGTCATATTATTTTCTGAATTAGGTAATGTGTAAATTACAAACCTTAATTTAAAATCCAATGTATTATTTTCCCATTTGGAAATAGCATCATACTTTCACCATATATTATACCTATAGATACATTACTTATATAATCGTATATTATATAATCATATTATTATTTAAATTGTAATAATTTATTGTGTAACTGCCCTTTCAATGTCTTTCAGTTTTATTCTTTACTCGATAAGCTTAGTTTTTTTTTTCTAATTTCGGTCTTCTAGCCCTTCTAGGAGTTTATGTTTTTCTATTATGTTGTAGTTTAAATAATGGATAATGAAGTAAGTTACTTTTGGAGCTAATTAGAACGAGATTAGATCAGCCTTCGTGTATAGCGCGTCCCGTTATAAGTAACGTAGTACTTCGTAGCAAAATCGTAGCACTTCGTAGCAAAACTCGTAGACTCTCTTAAATAAATAATCGATGATTTAAATAAATGCTTAGGTAATTCGTTATAAATCAGTCTATTTGTGTCTATCTGTTTGCACAATAAAGTTGACATGCAATTATTTTTGAGATTTAAAAAGGAGATTCTCCAATCTCAAAACGGTTGGAAAATTTCAACATGGTTTTAGATTTAGCATCGAAACATATGATTCTAAGTACTAATGATATTTCATCTCGATCGTGTAGCCCATGCACTAGATTCAATAAAATTATTTCTAACCAATCCGAAGGCTGGTTTAAGCTTCCGACCAATAAGGAGATTTTCAAATACCTAACACGTCTGATTGGCTAGGTTAAAAAGCCATCTCCTCGCATTTATGATATCCTAATACCGTCAGATGAAAGTTGGTATGAAAATTGTGCAGAGCATAGTAACATAGCAGAGATGTTACTAGGACAGCATAAATCGAAAGAGTGTGTCTAACCAATCCGAAGTTCGCATGCTTTGTTGGTAAAAGTGTTATTTACTGCCACGTAACCCTTATTTACTCGCCATAGTTTCTGTATGTGGAACACACATTGCACAGAAGGAGTGTTTGAATGTGCAAGTCAACTTGCTACGAGCAAGTCAACTCGCGAGCTCTCATAACATTCATACTACCAAGGACACGCAATGCCTACTTAACTAACATACACTTAGTAGTCAACTATTATGTCTAGTAATTCGATTACATAGCTTCATATATTTAAAATTGATTGTTTGCATTCTAATTGAATTTATTGCCAACGGTATTCCACGATATGATGATGATGTTGATGATAACGCCGTGTTGTCGCTATCGCGAGCTCATTGGAATTGAGTCCTAGAGCTTTGCTCGGTCAGACTTTTTCTATAGCTACGGTGTGTGATTTTATTTATAATTCATGTGATTTTTAGAACGTATGTAGTAAATCGTTTAGAATTAACTATGAGTTTAAAAAAGATAACATAAATTTTGCTATACCTAATAAGGTTTTGATAAAACTAATGTCACAAAGTATATCAACAATTTTTGTCTATACCTGAAGCAAGAGCCGTACACTAAAAAATCCGCGTGGCAGGCTGTCGCGGGTGTCGGGACGCGGGGAGCCAGAATCGATCCACCCCACAGCACGCCACCCGCTACGAACTGATAACGTTACATCGCTCGTAATTAAATATAGTGAGTACTCACAACTTTAGATAAATACATAAATTATGTTATTAGACACCAAACCCACCAAAACCTAATAAAATTAAGAATGCAATGTATTTTAATAACTCTTTAACAAGTTTTAACCAAATTTTGTGGTAAAATAAATTTTTTGATTCTATTTATGTTAACTTGTTTATTGATAAGATTGATTTATTTTTATCAAGATTTTTCTTCGTACATAGCGGGTGGCGTGCTGTGGGGTGGATCGATTCTGGCTCCCCACGTCCCGACACCCGCGACAGCCTGCCGCGCGGGTTTTCTACTGAACGAATGTAACATTTGATTTTACATATCCGGAAAAATTGATGTTAGTAAAAAAATTGTGAATAACATTTTAACATACAATTTAAGCGCAATATATAAAAAATAGCCTTAAAAATAGCGTATATTTTATTTAAGAAATTCCGTTTTTCATAAGGATTTAACTAATTTTCGTTATATTTCGTTATTAAATTTGGTCTTATATCATTTGCTGACATTCGTGATAATGTATCGCTTCTAGAGCGGGTGGCTCCGTTGTGGGGTGGATCGATACCCCGCGCCCACATCCCGACACCCGCGACATTCTGCCGCGCGGACTTTCTAGTGAAACTATATTCGAATAAAAGTAAAAAAAAAACATACGACAATGGCACAAAACAAAACCCACTATTTAAAAAGAAAAAAATCTCTAACCACTTCCGTAATTTTTATTAAAAAACTTGATAAAACTGTGTATCCGCGTATGTTCCAATGACGATATAATTAATTTATTAGCACCAATTTCTCCTAAGATGTCGTAACATACATTTAATATCGTTTAATTCTTTGACACTTTTCATGTATAATTTGGTAAGGAATCTCTACATTACTGTAATTATATCAGATTCACCGTACCAAGCAACACTTAAGTCTAGGCTTTACTACTAGAGTGAGATGTACATTCAATTGAAAATTTGAATATGTATTGTGAAATATGCGAGATCTCTCTTCAGACACTGGGGCCCTAAATAAACGGATGTTTGAGTGAGTAAGACGGCAACAGCTGGTGATCAAAGTAAACACACATCGCGGGAATTTTACTTTGACTCCTTGTTTTTATGCCGCCTTAGTAGCAACAGCCTCCGGAATTCCGCACTAGCTTCTATAATAGAACAAGCAAAATAAACTTCTACGGACGCTATCTATAGGAGCGACTTATTTCGAATTGACTAGTAATAGCACACTAGTAGCGTAAATCACATGTGTGTAATACAATTAAGAATTAATATAGAATTGCTTTGGGGAGGTTACGGGAAAAAACTTTTGGATGTTCATACAAACTGACCACCACATAGTACTATGGTTATAATAAATAGTAAAGAAGGACGGACCACTTGCTTTTAATAGAACTTTTCCGACTGTTAATGAATGTGAAAAAACTTATGCCAAGTTCTTTTTTATCTAAGGAAATATATACTCATAATGCAGCCTTTTTTATGTATATTTACGATTTGATTAATGAATTTAAGATGGCTCCAGATAATTACAAAACCCTGCCATGTTTTAACGGTTAGCCACTATTATCATTAATTAGTTAACAGCGAGAAGGTTAAAATACCTATACAATTTCAGGAATTCTATTTTTTAACTAATTATTACTGAAAAATATACCTCATCATATTATTATGCGCGTTAAGTTGAGTTAGTTTAAAGTGCATGGAAGTGCGACTCAGTCGGATTTATCAGGGCACTGTTACCTACGACGTTTTGACAAAAACTATTATCGTACATGCGCAGAATCTGCCTTACCTTTCATCGAGCGAATTTTGAACCGGCTCTACCAGGCATACATAAAATTGAGGCGAAAACTGGGCAAACGCGCAAGCGCGGAGATATTATGACGCAGTAGTAGTTGTCGTGACGTCATGTGGTCGTTTTTCACACGACGTCACAACTGCGACGCGTTTCATTCAGCATTTTGGAGTATATGTTTAATAGATGCAACGTTGTCTTATTAGCTTCGATATAAATTACGTGAAAAACTTTGAATTTTTTTAAGAAGTTTAAGGTTATTCAAACCAAAATTACAGATAAGGTACTAGGTAGTAGGCATAATCTACTCTGTAATTTAGTAGTCTACCAGTATGTCCTGATCTGGAATTTGATTGGATATAGAATGTGACCTGTGCGGGCATTTTATCCAAGAACAGCAGGAGGTTGAAGCCGGGGTCGTTGAGCACGGCCACGGCGTTGCGGATGATGGCGTGCAGGCTGCCCTGCGCCGACTGCAGCAGTGACGTCAGCCACGTCTCCACCGAGCCCTCGGCGCGCACCGGACGCTCCAGCTTTATCTCCTCGCCCTCCGAAGACAAGATGGCTATCATTTTATTGTATTCTGGAAAAGTCAATGTATTTTATTAATGTGTGTGCAATTAGTTTATTCAAAATCATTTTTGTGTGAATCGCTTTTTGAATATTGTTTAAACTGTCATGAATCACATTTAGATTAGTTGCATAGGGTGTGCATGAAAATATAAAAGTGATTTCGCATAGGTAGAGGATGCTTAGAATCCTTTTTTGATGAATTTTAACGTTAATGCCATAAAATCCTACGATGGAAAAGTTATTAAAAATAGTTAAAACACGAGAAGTATATAAAATATATTGTAATAATGATGTAAATAACCTCTCAAAGATTCCGCAACGTTCCAAGATTATGAAAGGTTTCACCTTCAATATGTTTTGGCCTCCATGGTCACATCTTATCGTAGCCAATGTATGAGCATGTGATAGGCAGACTATTAAGCTAGTGTAGAAATAACTAGGAGCCGTATATAGCGCCTCACCAGGCCAGTGTGAGGGAAAATATTTGAAAATAACAAAAACTTTTCGTATCTCTAAAAAATTAATTGATAAGACGTCTAAATACAAAGTAGGTATAATAAACAAAGTATAGTAAGCATGTTTCGGTAAACACGCAATCTAAAAACAAGCTTTTATCATATGTATGTGACATGTAGACTCTGATTTGACGTGAAACGCAAAGTTCAAAACCACGCCCCTAAAAGCCACAGGTGAGACGGAACATTTGTTTTTTTCCCAAACAGCGTAGTTATTACAGAAGGACCATCTGATATACTGAGTCATACTAGTATATTATAATGTTACAACTCATATTCATGCCCAATTTTGTAACATTTATGTCATAAATCATAAGAAAATTGCTAAATAGTGGCTAAACCTCCCCTTTATTGATTTAAACTTTGATAGAAGTCAGTGACAGGATAGTCAACGTCCCAACAATTGAACTACGAAAATAAACTTTAAACGTGGGTGGTGAGGTCCGATTATGATATATTGTTGCAGTGGTACTTATCCCGTTGCACAGATTGGTTTAACCGTAACAAACTCTTTAATCTTTATGAGAGCCTAGTATCAAAATCGTACTAGCGCTCATTACGAGGCCGCTTTTAAGTGAAGCGAAGATAAATTAGATGTATCAAAACAAACATTTACTTTATTACCCCCTTTTTTGGTTTGAGTTTGTTCACACATTTCTGATGGTCACACTCGAAGGTAAATAATAAACGACCTACAATTCATGCAAACTTTATTTTGTGGTACTCTTTATTTATTTTTCAGGTTACAAACGTGGGCAGTTAATATTTTCTGCAAATAGCAATAGTAAAATTGTTTTTGGCTGTATTGTATGGAATAACGACAAAAACTTCTGGACCGATTTTAAATATAATTTTATCCTTAAATTTTAGAAACTTTATCCCTAATAGGCTATATTTCTGTGCTAGACGTCCTCGGAAAGGGTCACCAGAAAGGAATCAAATATAATAAAAAGTTGAAATCACCCGAGGTCTCAACCAACACCTAACCCGGCTATTATGCGACAAACTTTTTCTATATGTTCATGACAACACTAGAAGAGTACTGGCTGTTGAGGCAGTCGCCCGTTTTTGACGTATTGCGTCATTATATAATTTTGTTTTACTCTTGTCAAAAATATTATTAATTATAATTTTCATGTTTACGAGTGTATTTATTATTTCATTTACCGACGTCGTAAACATTTTGGTGACCCCGACGTGATCGAAACCTGCCAATTTGCCGAGCCACGTTTGCTTGCTGCGATGGAGGACGATAAGGAAAGTAGCCATTTTTAAAATCTCATAAAATTTAAAACATAAAATAAATTTATCGAGTTCAAGTTTGCCTAGTTTGGTTTTGCATAGGCACGAATATAATTCGAAATAATAATTGCATCTGCACATAGCTTTGGGCTTGCAAGCACATACTTATTCACGTTCTGCTTATTCTTATGGGTTAAAGATACCAAATTTCACAGCTTACTACATGCTAAGTTAACCTTTATCTTCTCTGCACGTTCTTAAATAGGAGCATATGAATGGCATAAACGCATTTTGTTCACAATTACAATTATTTCAGCTGCCGTCGTTACGTTAGCTGCTAAATGTGAGTGTGGTGCGACTTGTTCGAGCAAATTCGTGTTCAACGAACCTCGCTATGTCACCGGCACCGGGATCAGCTGACGGACTGGGTTTGAAGGCATGACTGTTGTACATAGCTACAGCGGTCTGCACGGTTTGGCTTTTAATATTGTTATATTTGCTTAATGCGTTATTCGTTCGTACTTATTTTACTATCATGGCGGAAGAGTTAAGAGGTTTAGTACATGTACGTGGTACAATTAAAGCTAGAATAACTTGCTTTACTAAATACTTCAACAATGTTAAAGCTATTGATTATAAGATTATTCCTAAGGTTCAGATTGATGAACTTCAATTGAAGTTAAGTAGACTTCAATCTTTACTGTCACAATTTGATGATGTTCAAGGAAAGATAGAGTTAATTTCATCTGATTCTGAGGTACAGATCGGTGAGAGAGAAGTCATTGAGGATAATTTTTGTTCATTAATTGCTCAAGCTCAAAATTATATTGAATGTTACTCTGATGTGCATAAAAATAACGAAAACAACTTAGATTCAAATTCACTTAATTCATCCAGAGCCTCCAAATCTTTCAATATTAAGTTACCGACTATTAATTTACCTAAGTTTGATGGAAATTCATTAAAATGGCTAGAATATCGTGATACATTCAATTCATTAATAAATGAAAATGACAACATCCCGGATATTAATAAGTTTCACTATTTGCGTTCCTCGTTAGAAGGTAGTGCCACTGTTGTCATAAAATCAGTATCCTTTTCAGCTGAAAACTATAAATTGGCTTGGGAGCTTTTATGTAATAGATATAATAATAGTAGACTTTTGGTTAACAACCATTTAAAAGCATTATTTTCTTTTCAACCTTTTTTAAAGGAATCTTATCAATCATTACGTTATATGATTGACTATTTTACTAAAAACTTACGTGCTCTCAATACATTGAAGGAACCTACTGATTCATGGGATACTTTGATAATTTTTATGATGACTAGCAAACTAGATGGCGCCACGTGTCGCAAATGGGAGGAGCACAGGAACTCGTTGTCCGACTCACCTAGTCTTGAAGATTTTTATACATTTCTACGTAATCGTGCGGATGTTTTAGAAACTGTACACTACAGAAATAAATTTGATAATTCCAAGTATGAAAAACCTTCTTATAGTAAAGATACAAAGGTAACAAAATCCTTTGTAGTGTCTAAGGAAGGGTCTAATGTTAATAAATCTTGTGTTCTTTGCACAAAAGATCATTTTGTGCACGAGTGTGACAAGTTTAAAAACATGAATGTAGACTCGAGGTTGAGTGAAGTGGCCAGATTGAAACTGTGCTCGAACTGCCTCCGACCGGGTCATCGTTCTTCGCGTTGCTTTAGAAGGGGCTGTCAGCTCTGTGAAACTAAACATAACACATTATTACACAAACAGTCGTTAGATAATAATTTAAATCGAAATAATGAGGTAGCTAACTTACCAAGTACTTCTTCGGGTACCTATGATAATAATAAGGTTTCATTATCTGCTGTGGTGCCTGGGCAGGTGTTATTATGTACTGCCCAAATAGAAGTTTTAGATCCAAACATTAATAAAACATATAATGTAAAGGCACTTCTAGACAGTGGCAGCCAGTCATCTTTTATATCAGAGACATTGCAAAGGCAAATTAATTTACCTGTTTCTAAGAAAGCTGCAGTTAATATATTGGGCATTAATAATAACACTAGCGCTACTTCACAACAATGTAATTTAAAAATAACATCTAGAGTTAATTCTTTTCAATTGACAGTGTCGTGTTTTATTATACCACAGATTACAAGTCAATTGCCAAGTGTTGAATTAAACAGTTCAATGCTTAACTTACCTTCGAACATTGAGCTGGCTGATCCGAGTTTCTTCAGTCCTTCTGATATCCACGTGCTACTAGGCGCAGATGTGTTCTGGGAGATAGTGCACGGTCATCAAATAAAGCTCGGGCGAAACAAGCCGACTCTTCAGGAATCCGAGTTTGGGTGGTTGATATCTGGCCCAACCGGAATTAAGTCTTACTCTATTAACAAGGTTTGTCACTTTTCAAAAAACATTGAAAAGTCTCTCTCAAAATTTTGGGAGATTGAAGAACTACCTTCTATTGATAAAAAATATTTCTCAAAGGTCGAAGAGTTCTGTGAAGGTAATTTTTTAGAAAATGTGCGACGTACTAAAGAAGGCCGTTTCTCAGTCAAAATCCCTCTGAGTGAGTCACCTGAAGCCGCTTTAGGTGACTCTTATAATAGAGCTAAGTTTAGATTTTTAAGTTTAGAGAGAAAACTTAATAAATCTCCACTTCTTAAAGAAGAATATAAAAAATTCATTGATGAGTATGAACGGTTGGGCCATTTATCAACCATTAACCGTCCTCCTTTTGGGTATTACATGCCGCATCATGCCGTGATACGCGAACAGAGTGAAACAACACGTCTGCGCGTAGTTTTCGATGCGTCTTGTAAAACTGCAAGTGGTAAGTCCTTTAATGACATTCAGCTCGTAGGGCCTGTGGTGCAGGACGATTTGTTTTCAATCCTGCTCCGTTTTCGAAAAAATGCGTTCGTCGTAACATGTGACATTGAAAAGATGTACCGGCAAATCGAAGTGCACGAATCACAGCGCCATCTGCAGTTGATAATTTGGAGGGACAATGAAGCTCAACCACTCAAAGTTCTGCAGCTTAACACGGTTACCTATGGAACAGCCTCTGCGCCGTTTTTAAGTACGCGATGCCTTGTGCAGTTGGCAGAGGAGTGTAAGGATAACCCGGACGTTGCTAATATTATTAAAAACGATTTTTATGTGGACGATTTGAACACAGGTTCTAATTCGAAACCTGAATTACAGAAAAATTTAAAAGATGTTATTTGTAAATTATCGGAAGCTTGTCTGCCATTGCGTAAGTTTCGTACAAATGTACCTGATATATTCGATAATATTCCTATAACTAATCAAAGTCAGGACTTCTCTAAAGAATCTACGGTTTTAGGGCTAAAATGGTCTCCTGAAACGGATACTTTACGGTTTTCTACTATGCTTGAGGCTGATCCAAAGGTGACCAAAAGGAATATTCTTTCGACCTCGTCAAAGTTATTTGACCCTCTTGGTCTATTGTCAGCCACTACAATAATTCCCAAAACTTTAATTCAAAAATTATGGTTGCTAAAAAACGGCTGGGACGATCCAATTCCAGATAATATTACAGATGAATGGCAGGAATTTATCTCAAATTTACACTCTTTATCCACTTTTGAGGTCCCTAGGCACGTCGTTTGTGAGACTCCGAGCAAAGTTGAATTGCATTGTTTCACGGATGCTTCGCAAACGGCTTACGGTGCGTGTTTGTACCTTTTGTCTACTGATATGACAGGGAAGGTTGCAGTCCATCTTTTTTGTGCCAAGGCAAAGGTGGCACCATTGAAGCCGGAACTAACGATACCTCGGTTAGAGTTATCAGGCGCTCTATTAGGTGCTCGACTTCTTACTAAGGTTGTAAAATCATTACACCTTAAAAATTGCGTTCGTTGTATTTTGTGGACTGACTCAACCATAGTTTTAGGGTGGATTAATTCTGAACCAAAAACTTTAAAAACTTTTGTGTGTAATAGAATAAGTGAGATTCGTGAACTTACCTCGAAATATGAGTGGCGGCATGTGCCTACCCAGGATAATCCCGCTGACCTCGCTACTCGAGGTGTGAAGCCGCAACATCTGAAAGAAAATATATTATGGTGGCACGGTGCGCCCTTTCTAAAGCGACCAGAGGCGGAATGGCCAGTTCATCATATGACTCACACGACACTACCTGAAACTAAAGTTAGTTTGCACGTACAGAGCGGTGAGACTTCTAGCTTCGAGCTTTTCCTTACTTGTTCGAATTTTTATAAAATGCAAAGAATATTAGCTTACGTAATGCGGTTTATAGAAAATTGTAAGTCAAAAACAAAGATAACGGGCAGATTAACAATTAAGGAAATGCTGAAGTCTTTGTCTACTTTGACTAAAATATCACAAAGAGAATCTTTCAAACAGGAAATTAGTTCTTTAGAAAAATTTGGATGTATAAATCGTAAATCGAGAATTTTGTCGTTTAATCCTTTCCTAGACAACGACAAAATATTACGGGTTGGAGGTCGCCTTCAAAAGGCACTGGTAGGATATAACAAAAAACATCCAATTATAATAGACGCAAATTAAACATCCGTTTACGAAACTTTTATTTAAGCAAGAACACAATCGTCTGTTACACTGTGGACCCACACTGTTACTATCGTTGATTAGGGAAGATTTCTGGCCCATCGGTGGCAGAGTCTTAGTCACACAGACCGTCAATAATTGTGTTCAGTGCACGAAATTAAAGGGAAAAACTATTCAACCCATAATGGGTAATTTACCCAGCCCGCGAGTTAACCCAGCTCCTCCTTTTGAGACCTGTGGAACAGATTTTGCGGGTCCGTTTCTTATATCGAGTCGCAAGGGTCGTGGAGCAAAAACTAGTAAATGTTATTTGTGTGTTTTCATCTGTTTCGCCACGAAAGCTTTGCATTTGGAGGTTGTGGGGGAGTTAAGCACTAACGCATTCATACTTTGTTTACGTAGATTCATTTCTAGACGTGGTAAACCACGTACTATGTTTTGCGACAACGGCAAAAACTTCGTAGGAGCGAATAACGAATTAGGCAGAATGCTCAAAGCCGCTAACGAGTCTGTCTCTGATTTCGGTCTCTGTGAAGGTATTGAGTTTAAATTTAGTCCAGCTTATGCACCTAACTTTGGTGGCATTTGGGAAGCTGGCGTAAAGGCGGCTAAATTTCATTTAAAACGTATAGCAGGCAATACAAGTTTAACATTTGAAGAGCTTACTACTCTTTTTACGCAAATTGAGGCAATCTTGAACTCGCGGCCGTTGACCCCATTGTCAGCGGATCCTTCTGATTTGTCACCCACTACACCCGGGCACTTTCTTATCGGGCGTCCTTTGTCGGCACTACCATCTCCGGTCACAGACAAGATCTCTGTTAAGCGATACCAGCAGCTGGAGCAAATAAGGCAGCATTTCTGGTCAAGATGGTCACGAGAGTTCTTGTCGGAACTGCAGCAGAGGGTTAAATGGCATCGATCCAGTGGAAGCAATGTAAAGATAGGAGACATGGTCGTAGTAAAGGACGATCAGCTGCCGCCGATGAAATGGATCTTGGGGCGTATCAAGAAGAAGCATTATGGACCTGACGGAGTCTGCAGGGTTGTGGACATTACTACGTCCAAGGGCGTCGTCAAAAGGGCGTTGACAAAAGTCTGCGCTCTGCCTAAGGGAGATTCCCATGAGCTCCTTGGAAACACAGCTTCCAAGGGGGGGGGAGGATGTTCATGACAACACTAGAAGAGTACTGGCTGTTGAGGCAGTCGCCCGTTTTTGACGTATTGCGTCATTATATAATTTTGTTTTACTCTTGTCAAAAATATTCTTAATTATAATTTTCATGTTTACGAGTGTATTTATTATTTAATTTACCGACGTCGTAAACACTATATTTTAAACAGCCTATTTATCACTAGAAATATTTATAAATAATATTGGTGTATTGACACGTTCGGGATCATTAGTATATTATTTTTTTACAATATTTATGTCAGAAAATGTTAGGTATGCGAACTGGGAGACAAGTGAAACGGCGAATAGCTAGTAGCACACTGCGTTTATTTGTCAAGTGGCACGTTTATAAGCACTGTCGGAGTGGGTGCAACCACCCTCATATTTAAATATGAATAACATATACAACATTCCTCCCCCTAGCTTGACAATATAAACTTTACTACAATCTAGTAATAAAAACGCTTATAATCTACCCTGGGCACAGTCCGCAGACCTTTTCCGTCATTAGTTTGCCTTTCTCTCTGTGGAGGATGGCTTGTGCTCGACTCCACGAGTGCTCCAGCAGCATGATTTGCAGCTGACGTCTCTGTCGCTTCGTAGAACTCCTCTTCTGCCTCTACTGACTTGTCGGATTGATCTTCCGTGCACACGTCATGTTCATTCCCTCTTTCTCCTTCCCCTTGCGTGACAGCCGTGCTTTCATCCGCTGGGAAAGCAGGTGGTGGTGATTGAACCGCTTGTGGAACAACATCCTCGAATTCAATTGGGCAGTCACCCGGTCTGTATAATTTGTTGACTGTGCCTTGGTATGCTATTAATTGATTTTTGTGTTTTTTAACAATAGAAGAAGTTATGCAGTCCCTAACTATATATATTACTTTACCAATTTTCCTTATTATTACACCTTTTTTCCATGATCCTTGTTTGTTTATGTTATTTTGCTTGTACAGTACATAGTCTCCTTGTTTAAAATATTTTAAAGTTTTATTTTCTAACACTTTAGACTGCAAACACTGTTGATTTTCGTCGGTTCGAGTGTGAGTGACAGACGCCGGGAGTCGTGAGTTTGGGTTAATTAAATCTAATCGCGATCGCAATTTATGTCCAAAAACCAACTGAGCGGGTGAGCAGCCCGTTGCAGAGTGAATGGAATTCCGATAATCAAATAAATATTTGCTCAGTTTGTTATTTAAATTCTTAATATTGCTATCACTCAATATACACGATTTGATACCCTTCTTTACCACTTTAACGTAGCTTTCTGCTTGACCATTACTAGCCGGATGATAAGTCGGGGACGTCACATGCGATATACCGTTAGACATACAAAACATCTTAAACTCTGACGAAGTAAACTGCGTGCCATTATCACTCACTATCGTATGTGGTAGCCCAAATCTTGCCATGTACTCGTATATTTTATTAATCATTAACAACGTGGAGGTACTCGTACCCATATCATAGGCTTCTACCCACTTCGAGTAAGCGTCCACTATTACTAAATACGACCGGTTATGTATAGGGCCAAGAAAATCAATGTGAATACGATAGAATGCCTCTGGCGGGTGTGGCCAAAAAGCGGGCGGCGCGCGCGGGGGTAATTGTCTCAACTGTAAACAAATCTCACAATCCGCAATCATTTTTTCTATGACGTTATCTATGCCTGGAAAACAAAATCTACTACGTGCCTCCGCTTTTGTTTTCACGATACCTAAATGTGACTTATGAATCTCTGCTAATAATTTCGTTCTAAGGGCTAGTGGTATAACTAATTTGTGTCCTCGCATAATACAACCGCCTTCGTACGACAATTGAGTTCTACATAAAAAATAAGGTTTAATTAATGTATCGGATATTCGGTTAGGCCAGCCCGTAGAAATATATAATTTAACCTTTTGTAATATTTGGTCTTTTTCTGTTTCGTCACGGATTTCCTTTAACGTGACGGGTAAGCTACCATCTATAACAAAGTCAATGTACGATGTTAGCGGATACCTCAGGGATTCCTTTATTTGGACCAAAAATTGATAATAGGGGCTTGTGGTCTGTACGTAGTATAAACGGGGTGACCCTTCCATATAAATATTGGTGAAAGCGCCGCACTCCGAAAACAATCGCTGTAGCCTCCTTTTGTAACTGTGAATAACGCTTCTCTGCGGAATTCAGTGTACGTGATGCAAACGACACAGGACGTTCCACTCCGTCAGAACCTATCTGAGATAAAATAGCTCCTAATCCACAAGGCGATGCGTCTACAGTCAAAATTATTTTTGAGTTTGGATTGAAATGTGCAAGTACCCGATTTGAAGCTAAACATTTTTTAATCGTATTAAATGCTTTTTCATGTATAGCGTTCCATTCCCATTGTTTGCCTTTTTGCAGTAACGAGTAAAGTGGGCTCAATATTGATGACGCGTTAGGAACAAAGTGCCTATAATAATTAACTAATCCTAGAAAAGACTGTAACTTGTTCACATTTGATGGTACCGGTGCCTCAACTATAGCTTTGACCTTTTTTGTTGATTTTCTCAGACCGTTTTTGTCAATTGTGTAACCTAAATATTCTATTTCATTTTCGAAAAATACACATTTATCTTTACGAAGTGTAAGACCAGCGTCTTGCAACCATTGCAAGACTGCACATAATCTTTCTAAATGTTGCTGTTTATTGGACCCTGTAATGCAAATGTCGTCAAGCATACACATAACCCCTTCTAATCCCGACAATAAACACTCCATAGCCCGTTGAAAAATGGCGGGGGCGCTAGCGAGTCCAAAAACTAAACGCGTATAAACAAACAATCCGCGGTGCGTATTAATACACGTTATCTTCTGAGATGCCTCGTCTAGCACAAATTGTGAATATGCTTGAGTTAAATCTAGCTTTGTGAACTGCTGTCCCCCATATAACCTAGTGAAAAGTTCACGTGCCGTCGGTAACGGATACTGTTCAACGACCAGCTGTTTGTTTACACTCACTGAATAATCAACGCACAGTCTAATTGAGCCATCTCGCTTTAATATAGGTACAATAGGTGACGCATACTCCGCATGTTGAACTGGTTTTAATACGCCAATACGAACTAAACGGTCGAGTTCATCGTTTATCTTATCTCTAAGCGCGAATGCTATAGGTCGTGCCTTGAAGAAAAACCGGTTTTGCATCATTCTTTAACTGTAATTTTACTTGATATTTTGTAAATAAGCCAAGTTTGTCGGAGAAAACAGATGGATACCGTAACTGCAATTGGTCGATTATTTTATTAGACTGACAATAATTTACTTGCAACATTTCTAATTTAAATAAGCTAATAAAATCTCGGCCTAATATAGGGGGTCCGCCTTCGCGTATCACCCGCACGTTAATAAATTCTGTCTTGCGCGAGTATGTAATAGGTAATTGCACTATTCCTAAACATTGTATGATGGAACCCGTATATGAAAATAAGCTATCTGTCGGTGGTGATAATGGCAAATATTCAAAATATTTTTTGTAAACTTTTTCGGATATCGCTGTGACTGCCGATCCGGTATCCACTTCGAATTTGAGCTTAACATTGTATATCAAAACTACTAATATCATTGGTTCACCTTTGTAAGAACAAATTTTTCCCGACTTACCGTCATCGTCACTCTCGCTCGAACCGCCATTTCCTACGAAATTTATCTTTTTGCACATTCGGCGTAGATGACCTTTTACGTTGCACTTTTTGCAAGTATAGCTTGCAAACCGACACTGAGATGTCTTATGGTTTTTATAACCACACACAGCACACTTTTCTTTGTTGACACTGGGTTCCTTTGTGAAAGAATCCATCTTGAACAGCGGCTCGCTTACCGGCGGCGTCTGCGCCGACGACGATGATGCTGCTGCTCCCTTGCGCGCACTGCGCACACTCTCCGCCAACTCCACCGCCTTTGCCAGTGTCAACTCACCCAGGTCACGCGCGAAAAGCTTGTCTTTTTCCGGACCCGGCAGCATTCCCATAACAAACCGGTCACGCAGCGCCTCTTCTACATTCAGAAACCCGCAATGTGTAGTGAGGCCGCGTAGCCTTGCAGCCCATTGCGAGTATGTTTCTTCCAGGCCTTGGGAAGCGGCATAAAAGTTGTGCCGCTCACCAAATCCACATTTTTTAGGCGTGAAATGCTTGTCCAAAAGCGTGAGAATGTCTTCGTATGGCACCAGCGTGAGTTCCTTCGGTAAAGCCAAATCAGCTGCCAGTTTGTAAGTGCTGTCGGCGAGTGCGCTCAGCAATATTGCCCTTCTTTTCACCCCTTGCGGGTCTTTGGCATCGTCAATATCGTTCGCAATATACCATTGCAAAATACGTTGCTTATAGTTTTGCCATGTATGCGTGTTATGGTCAAAACTAGACAAAATTCCGAAATGAGACATTTTATTTTTCAATTTGTGTGTTGTCCTCGTCGCCACTGTTAGGTATGCGAACTGGGAGACAAGTGAAACGGCGAATAGCTAGTAGCACACTGCGTTTATTTGTCAAGTGGCACGTTTATAAGCACTGTCGGAGTGGGTGCAACCACCCTCATATTTAAATATGAATAACATATACAACAGAAAACATGCAACAATGCTCACTTATTGACTTGATATATATGAGCCCTGCTCGATAATTAACTGTAAGAGTAATAAACTTTAACGGTAAAATTAAAATTCAAGTCTTAAGTATTGACATTTTGCTTGAGTAGTTATTTTGTTCGAATTGATCGCTACCAGCTCTTGATGCTTCATGGGTCCCTAGTATCGAAATAGTTACCCCGCACTTGTATTGATTCCAGACCACAGGAAAATGTTCTTATTTTGTTTATTTTTATGGACTGTAACTGTGTGTGACTAGTTCATCATTCTACTAAGAATGAAAACAATAAATAGCCTGTAACAACTATACTAAAATTTAAACTAAGTCTACAAAATAAGTCTAAGTATTTGCAGTTTTTGATTATGTTTTTTTTTATGATATTTATTAATACACAATTAAATCTAATATAAGAACAAACTCTAACTATACTAAAACTAAAACTTACATAAATAAAAACTAAACGGCGTCAAAGAACTCATCGTCATCCTTGTCAATGGCGGGGAACGTGCCCAGAAGGCTGGCAGCATTGCCACGTTGAATGGCTATATTATGGAATGTTGTATTTCAATTACAGTTTTAGCTGTCTTTTCATTATAAAAGGGAAAGTTTGGGTAAAAAATATCTCTCATATAGGTCTTAATACGTAATCTTAAAGCCCCATCTTTTATAATAATATTTTTACTAATTTATATATGTTGATTCAATCAAACTTTATTAAATAAACGAAAATTCAACGTTAACTGTAACTACCGAAGTCAAAAGTGTAACTACAGCAACTGCTGAGTAACGATATTAGTTCAATATTTTTGGGACATTTGTCATATTACAACCTGCTGGGTAGGAAGAGGAAACGCTTTATCTTGCCTTGCATCTCAGACACAATTGAATAAAATTCTTTTTCCAAGAGCCTAATTTTAAGATCGCTGCGGAAAAGATTTTGCGCAGAAGGTAAAGAATAAGTCAAAAGTATATTTTAATGTTCATGCATGTTTAATTATTACTTTTTTGTTATATAAAGTTCAAAACCACTCGAAAAATTAACCATATATTTCTGCAGGCTTTCTCGTACTGGGAAATTTATTACGTCATGTTCAGTAACAGAGAGAGGCCACGCCTTCTAAAGCCGGGACTGAGGTGACACACGTTGTTTTAACCAGACAGCGATGCCACCCGAAATAATCACTGATAAAGGTGTAGGCAGCCATTATGGACCACATTTATGTCAAAACTAGTTATGTTTATGTCATAAATCATTAGAAAACAGCAAAATAATCTTAAAACGCCCATTTATTGATTGATACGTCGATACTTACTGAAGAAAAAACAGACGAAAGGACATCAAACTGTTTGCGATATCAGACTTTAGATCCTAGGTATTAAGGTCGATTATAACTCTTTACTACGGCGTTGCTTATGCAATCCTAACAGCTGAAAATTAACCTAGCTACCTCTCAATACCTTATGGGTCCCTAGTATTAAAATCGTAGCTGAGCTCGTATTATTGACCCTGACCACGTGGTATTGTTATTGTTTTTGTAGTTCGTAATGTTTTTTTTCTTATTACTTATTAGGGGCCGTAGAATCATCAAAAATCGTAAGCAGGTGGTTGGTTTATTAAAAAAAAAATCTATCCTAAACACATTTTTAATAAAAATAATAATAAGAAAGAAGACGATTAAATGCCAGAAACATAAAGGAAATAGAAAAAAAAACCAGTGGATTGATATAGGTGCCATTGCTGTCATTTAAGGCGTCTATTCGGATAGATAATTTGTTACTACAGCGACAATCCTCCAATATTTGGAGGATTGTCACTGTCTTATATAGGTAAGGTATTAAAGATAGATATATTCTGGTTGAAAACTCTTAAACATTTTTTAAAGATATAGCGACCGCAATGTAATATTGTGCTCTCTTACGTTTATCTGTTCAGACTACGAAAAGGAAACGTAATGTCTGATCACGCATGTATTAAAATTAGTATGTATTGCTCCCAATTTTAATAAGTGTTAGTTACCTGGAATATATAATTCTTAACGAAATGCAAAATTTTCAATCCCAAATGAACAAAGTAATTGTGAATCAAAACCCCATTGATTATTACATATTTAACTCGGTACTTTGGCTACTTTAGTTGCTAATCAACTTTATACTATATTAAATTACATAACAGCTATGAAATACAATCATACTCGTAGCTGTTGAAAATTAATTAAGTCAATACAAATCCCCCATTGTCTATTATTTCTGATTATTAGCTCCGTTTAACGCTGCATTAACAGTTTGACAATGTTCAGGCGTTCTCGGTTCCAGAAAGGAATCACATGTTCAGTAACTGAGAGGTTTCGACCACGCCTCCAAAAGCCGGCTTTGTTTATTACACGTTGATTCAGTAATAAATAGCGCTGATATTACAGAGGTGCCACCCGTAATACTCACAGGTGTAGGTGTAGAAACATATTATCGGTCAAATTTATCAACAATTTTGTAACATTTACGTCATCAATCAGTGGAAAATAACAAAATAATATCTGAAACGCCCCTTTATTGACTACAACGATGATAGTTGCTAAATAATTAACAGTCAATGTGCCCAAGCCCTGTTTGGGATAATAGACTTAAACTGTTGGTGTTAAGGTTCAATGATAACTTGTCACTATAGTGGTTCTTATGTTACTGTAATGATCGCAGGTGACTATTGACAGCTCTTTATGCTTTATGGGTTCCTAGTATCTAGAAATCGTAACTGCGCTCGTATTGATTCCAAACGTCATGCTGTTTGTTTGCTCAATTGTTTTTCATTGAAATTTAAGCGGGCTTCTTCTGCACAATTATTATGGTGTAACTCATAATTATTATATTTTTACATTCTCTAAGCTTGAAGGTACTTTAGTAGCTAAGTGTGTTTTGCGATATAATATCAACAATGAGATATAAATGTAAGACGAGAATTAAATGTACAAGAAACCGCTGTAAAAAAAATATAAATTAATGTTTGAGCCGACAAATTTATCACGCACAGTATAAGAGCATAACAATATTCTAACATACTCAAACGTATTTTGTGACTGAAAGATGCACAAGAGATGGCGCTACGAATTGCGAAGCTCTCCGGCGGTGTCCGGATTCTGCGCAGAAGAGACCTCACTACAGCGATCGTGCCGCACGGCAGTCCCGACGCGTCAATTGGGCCGATCGGAGGTCCTAATTGACGTTAGGGATAAGTCCCAGTCTCGGGTATTCGAGGCCGGGACTGACAAATCCAAATGCAACCGGGATTGACACCCGTTGTATTTTTGTAGTTATTGTTACCATCACTACCTATTCCTTTATTTATGTACACACAATAGGTGCTATATATATAAAATATATTAGAATGTTTTACATTATATCTTTACACATTTTTGAAATTCAAAATTACATTATTATAAGGTTAGCGTTTTATTTAAACAACTAGGAGGAAGCAGATATTAGTGTTTTACCCGTTATTTAGGCCACACCGCGGCACCGGTGAGAGACAGTTATCTGAATATGAGTTTTAAGGGTTTGTAAATGTGTATACTAATGGTTATATATTTAGCAAGCCATATTAGCTATTTTGTAAAGCAAACCAGCCTAGATTTATTCGGCACAAACGTAAGGGTTGTTCAGATCAAGTGAAAGTGCACCAAACATACAGCTTGCGAGCTGCGCTATTGCGCAGCTCGCAAGCTGGACGCAACACTAATTGGAACTTAAAATGGAAACGCGCAGCTCGCGAACGGCTTGCGACCTGCGCATTCGGTGCGCGATCTTCAGATCTGGACACACCCTTAAGTTTAGTTTTTTTATTGCTTTAGGGAAGGGCACTGTCCCAAACAGGGAACCAATATGTTTTCTTACGTTGTATTTGAGTGTATTTATTTACACGGTCGGACATTACGTATGCAGTTTCGTTCTGAAGCTAGTCTAATGCTTATCATACTATAGAAAACCAGAGAGATATAAAATAATGTTGAGAACTCAGTAGCACTAAGTAGTTGTGGTTATGCTAAGGTTTAGAGTTTGTAGACGCGGACAGGGACGGTGTTACGCGACCAACGCATATTCTCGGATTTCTGGTTCAAGGGTAACACTATATCCTGGAAAGGCAGGAAATAGAAAGTGTTAGTTTGTCAAGTACTGAGGCTGCTAAGCAGGCAAATAGTATTAGAAATTTTGCGTATTAACTTACTGGTAGCTTTGAGTTACTAAAATCGATTTGTTTAAGGACAGTAAGTTTTAAGTTTTCTAAGAAACTTAGTGTCAACCTAGCGTTCTACAGGTGGACCGCAAAACATGGATATTTATTTATATAAGCACCTCTATGTCGGACAGGCTATTACTAATAATTTATTTAAACTGATTGTTTGTTACTCAGGGAATAATCGACGACTTATTTACTAAACATATAACGACGGCGAGGTCTTCTCGTTATATGCCAAAACCAATTTAAGAAATTATAGAATCAATACTTAAATTACTAATTTAATCGTTAGGCTAAACTTATGTTTTTCTTTTTAATTTCCGGATAATATCAGGCTAATTGATACCCTAGAACGGGAACCACACCAGTGAATCCAGAAGTCATTATCGATTTGAAGAACATGAGTGAAGTTAGTGCCATCTAACCCAAATATTGCGTACTAAATCCACAGAGCCAGAAACGATATCAATCCAACATAAGGGGTGCTTTCAAAAGTTTCAAAGGGTTATCACGGCGCTACCGTCGGATGAAATGAGTAATACTTTGTGGCAAGTTTTCGTTCAATTATTATTAAAGTGGTTTGCTTTACTTCCGAGATATTACTGGAGACATAGATGCTTGACAATTTAAAACCGTGACCATGAGCTTAGGACGAGGCGATGGTCTTATTCGCATACGCTTCACCGCTTCCTAAGTGCTTCGGCTGTGGAGAATCAGCAACAAAATCTTCTATGTATACCTACGAGTATAAAAGAAAGTAGTAGTTACACTATCTATAACTAAAGAACGGCTAAACCGATATGATGACTGCAATTTAGTGGAGAGGTCGAACAAGTAGCAAGACTTTTCCCAGATTTTTCGCTTTACAGCATATAATTTGAACGAATGGTTAAGGAGATAATACGAAATAGGTATGGAAGGGCAAGATATATTTACTAATCTAATCTATCGCCGAGCGAGTATCGCTCAGCCAGACTCGCTGAGCGAGTATATTATTATAGTTCTATTCGCCGCAAAAAACAAATGCTGAGAGTGTTCTCGCCGGTAATGTGAACAGTCGGCGAATAACTATTTGTATATGCATCTCCTTCATTTACACGGGATCTATATTATGCCGTACCTTTCTTGAGCGATTTTATAGTCGATAGTTACTCGCTTCTCGCCCGTAAGTCGGACAACTGCCTAAAGCCACGCCTTCCGAAGCCGGGTATGAGGTGACAAACATAGATCGAATCGAAAATACCGCTGTTATTACAACGATGTCACCCGTGACACTGCCTGGTACAGGAAAATCCTTACTTCTTGGATCACTTTTAAGTTAAGTTTTGTTACATTTATGTCATAAAACATGGGAAAATTGCAAAATTATTTTATAACGCCCTTTTATTGATTGAAACGTCGATAGCTGCTAAAGAGTAAACAGTCGAAACATCAACAAACTGTTTGCGACATTAGACTTTAGGGGGAGGTATTAAGGTCAGTTATATCATACTGCTACAGCGGTGTTTGTGCAATCATGACTACTGAAAAATTTACTTAGCTACCTCTCAACACCTTATGGGTCCCTAGTATTAAAATCGTAGCTGCGCTCGTATTATTGAACCAGACCACGTGGCCACTGATTGTTATTATTTGTGTTGTCATAGCAATATTTTTTGTTCGTTACTTATATTGGCCATAAAATAATACCAATTACTGTTCATCTTGAATGTAAGAATTGTTGTTATGTTTTTCTTAATTTACAAGATCAATAGCCATATAAAATTAACTGTTTACTGTAATTTCCTGTTGCAACACATGTTAGTCAGACAAAGTTTCTAGATAATAAATAATTTAGGCTTGATTTGATTCAATTGACCTGTTATTTTTATACTGTTTAATATTCAGACGTTCTGTTTATTATGAAAGAATTACATTTATTTATGATCAAAAACATGCACAACATAACAGATAAGACTAAATCGTTGTACAGTAAAAGCAATAATTAATATCTAAAGAACACAATACCAATATCTACTAACATAAAATATTCATATAAAACATATGAAAATAATTAACAGAATATATATATATATCAGTCATTCATCATCTCGTAAAATCTCAAACACTCATAACATAAGTCCACCCATTTCGTCGCAAACACATCACATTCAGGTTCTGACGTCATGAGTGCATTGATCAGTGTGAGCGCGCGGACGAGAGGAGAGTTGGAGCGGGAGACGGTGCGGGCTTCGGGCACGGCCAGGAGCGGATGTCTGCGCGGTCTAAGTTGCATCTTAGGCACCGGTGGGACAAACAGACGGACAACTTGAGACACTAAGTCAGGAAAATCCGAATGACCGCGCAAGACCCTACAAATAGTTGTCATTAAACAGTTATTATACATGTATGAATATCAACATGATACAAAGACACTTTACTAACAAAACAAAATCAAGACCGTCAGAAAAACGTACGAAAATTGTTGAAAATGTTTTTATTAGATTTTTTCAACGAAACCCTTTAAAGTGTAGCCTAAGTTTATACAAGCTTTCTCTTTGTTTAAAAACGAATCACATGTTCTGTAACATAGTTAGAGACCACGCCTTCCAAACCGGGTCTGAGGTAACACACGTCGTTTTAATCAGAAATACCGCTGTTATTACAGCGATGTCACCCGTAACACTAACTGGTACAGGTAAATCCTAACTTCTTGGATCACTTTTAAGTCAGCTTTTGTAACATTTATGTCATAAAACATGGGAAAATTGCAAAATTATGTTTTAACTCCCTTTTATTGATTGAAACGTCGTTAGATACTAAGGAAAGAACAGTCGATGCGTCAACAAACTGTTTGCGGCATTACACTTTAGGGGTAGGTATTATGGTCGGTTATAACGTATTGCTACAGCGGTGCTTATGCAATCCTAACCGTTGAAAATTAACTTAGCTACCTCTCAATACCTTATGGGTCCCTAGTATCAAAATCGTAGCTTCGCTTGTATTGATTCCATCCAGACCACGTGACAAATGCATTGTTGTTTGTTTACTTATCGTCATGTTTCGAGTTTATTAGTTGACCGGGATGCATGGACACAATTTTCATGATCTTTAGAGAAGAACGGATGTAACAATGACCAAACAAACAAATATGACTAAATTTCCGCTCACATTTAAGTAGATGGTTCATTTAATTAACAAACTACTAACGAAATCAAAAAGTTATTTAAAATCTTTATTCTAATGGCTGTTGACACTTATGACCACGGTAATGTTTACCTTCTAAAGTCTAAATTGTATTTTTTTAACTCTGGCCTTCTTAATTTTTGTGGTGATTTAATGCTTTAGCTTCCTGTAACTTTGACTCTTATTCATTCAAAACCTTTCCTTTCGAGACAGTGCTGAAACCACGCCTCCTAATGCCGGCTTTAAAGTAAACAATGTTTGTTATGATTACAAATAACGCTGTTATTACAGCGATCCCCTCCGACATCTTTACTGCAACACATAAAGCTTGACATTGTAGATCTCTTTTATCTCAAGTTTTGATAGATTTATGTCATTAAACAATAGAAAATAGCAAAATAATGTCTGAAACGCCTATTTATTGATTGTAACATCGACGGAAGCTCAAGAATGAACAGACTATGTGTCCACAAACTGGTTGCGATATCAGACTCTAAGAGTCAGTGTTAAGGTTTCAACTTCATCGGACTTCACAGCGATACTTGTGCTTTCCTAACCGTTGCATATTGCTGTGCCTAGCTCTCAGCACGTTATGGGTTCCTAGTGTTAAAACCGCAACTGCGCTCGTGTTTTTGAATCAGAACACGTGGTAAAGTTATCATAAGCAAAACGTTTGTATGTTTTAACTTAAAAAGGGCAGAAAAACAATAAAGAATGACCTTACATAAATACTAAACGTACTTAAGTATGCTTGGTCATTAATTCATCTTATTTTTTTAGATATTTTTTTCAATTGTTATAAAAATAAGACAATGATTATAAAAACAAAAAACCTTATTTTGTCTTAGTATTAAATAAATATAGATTTCTTTTTTTATTAAATAACAGTGAAGTTAAATAAAATAAGAGTTCTTAATAAATGTTTCTATGTTTTTTTTATTTATGTTGTCAAAGATTTAAAAGTATAGACATTTCATTTCTAAAAATTGTTTGTGCAGCTACCATAATTATTATAGCAGTTAACTGTAGCCTGTTATTTTTATTCTGTTTGTTATTCAGACATTCTTTTTGTCGAAACAAATCTCAGTTTCAGTAACCGAGTGTGAGACCACGCCTACAAAAGCCGGGTTTGAGATGACGCCAGTCGTTTTATAGGAAAAGCCGCTTTTATTACAGCGTTGCAACCTACAAGACCTGCTGATATCGGTGCACGAAGACATTTCGGATCACATTCATGTAGAAATTCGTATCATTTATGTCATTAATCATTAGAAAATAGCCAAAGAAAGGCCGAAACGCCCAATTATTGACTTAAGCGTCGATAGTTGCTCGAGAATGAACAGTGAAAGAGCCCATGAGCTATTAGGGACAATAAACTTTAGGCGCTAGGTGTTAAGGTTCAATTATGAAATATGCTCTAGTGGCTCTTCTCTCTATCATATTTCCGAATTGATATCCACCAGCTCTTGACGGTTCATGGTTTCCTAGTGTTTAAATCGTAACTTTGCTTGTATTGATTCTTTGTTGATATTTTCTGGAGCCACAACGTGATTCTTCGGATGTCTCCAGCCAAAAACACAAGTCAAATAAATGCCGGTAATGGCGCCACCGGCTGTGTTTGGTCGATTGAGTGGACATAGAACATTCGAGCACTAAACTTCCCTTAAGATAAATACCCTTAAAACAAATACTGGACATAGTACAAATAAGCACAAATGTTGTGTACGGTGTCGTGTCACAAATAAAATTGAAATGATTGGTTTGCTGCTTTATGAGAGAAAAGTTTAAAATTTCCCTTTACTAGCAGGACTGACATTTAAATCTTAAATATACTGCATTTAAAGTTAATTTTAGAAAAATTTGGAGCAAAAAAGCACTGAGGCGACGATTTGTATTGTTTGTGCATAAAATGTTTAAGTTTGTCTGTTGACCGGAGTGCTACTCTTTCATGCTCTAGTAGAGAAACTCATTTCACTTATATTGCAAATGTAAAATTTTTGGTATATTATCTCATAATAATGGACGAACAGATTTTGAAAAAATTAGGCTGTTTCGATGAATTATTTGACAAACTATTTTGTTTTCTTAAATCAAAATAATAATATGCTCATCGTCAACCGTTTATTAAAGAAAAATTTTCCTTTTCAGTTGCTATGGAAACACAAATCATGAGGACGCCATTTTCTTATTCCTCGGAATTGCAAAAATCTGCCGTATAATGACTTGCTAAACGTCAGGTAGTGGTTGGTAGAACGTGAATTAGATTAACTCTCGTAAAGCAGCGACTTATACGGCGTCTTATTCTTATTTTGTTTTCTTTTCTTATTGTTTTGCAACGTCTTTTTAACACCTAGTTTGCAAATAAACATTTTGTCTTTGACTTATTTATTTTTGGACGACTACAACCTTAGTGGTCTAGGACCACGCCTCCAAAAGCCGGGTCTGGGGTAATACACGTTGTTTTAATCTGAATTAGCGCTGTTATTACAACGATGTCACCCGTGACACTGCCTGGTACAGGTAAATCCCAACTTCTTGGATCACTTTTAAGTTAAGTTTTGTTACATTTATGTCATAAAACATGGGAAAATTGTAAAATATTATGAAAACGCCCATTTATTGATTTAAACGTCGTTAGATACTAAAGAAAGAACAGTCGATGCGTCAACAAACTGTTTGCGGCATTACACTTTAGGGGTAGGTATTATGGTCGGTTATAACGTATTGCTACAGCGGTGCTTATGCAATCCTAATCGTTGAAAATTAACTTAGCTACCTCTCAATACCTTATGGGTCCCTAGTATCAAAATCGTAGCTTCGCTTGTATTGATTCCATCCAGACCACGTGACAAATGCATTGTTGTTTGTTTACTTATCGTCATGTTTCGAGTTTATTAGTTGACCGGGATGCATGGACACAATTTTCATGATCTTTAGAGAAGAACGGATGTAACAATGACCAAACAAACAAATATGACTAAATTTCCGCTCACATTTAAGTAGATGGTTCATTTAATTAACAAACTACTAACGAAATCAAAAAGTTATTTAAAATCTTTATTCTAATGGCTGTTGACACTTATGACCACGGTAATGTTTACCTTCTAAAGTCTAAATTGTATTTTTTTAACTCTGGCCTTCTTAATTTTTGTGGTGATTTAATGCTTTAGCTTCCTGTAACTTTGACTCTTATTCATTCAAAACCTTTCCTTTCGAGACAGTGCTGAAACCACGCCTCCTAATGCCGGCTTTAAAGTAAACAATGTTTGTTATGATTACAAATAACGCTGTTATTACAGCGATCCCCTCCGACATCTTTACTGCAACACATAAAGCTTGACATTGTAGATCTCTTTTATCTCAAGTTTTGATAGATTTATGTCATTAAACAATAGAAAATAGCAAAATAATGTCTGAAACGCCTATTTATTGATTGTAACATCGACGGAAGCTCAAGAATGAACAGACTATGTGTCCACAAACTGGTTGCGATATCAGACTCTAAGAGTCAGTGTTAAGGTTTCAACTTCATCGGACTTCACAGCGATACTTGTGCTTTCCTAACCGTTGCATATTGCTGTGCCTAGCTCTCAGCACGTTATGGGTTCCTAGTGTTAAAACCGCAACTGCGCTCGTGTTTTTGAATCAGAACACGTGGTAAAGTTATCATAAGCAAAACGTTTGTATGTTTTAACTTAAAAAGGGCAGAAAAACAATAAAGAATGACCTTACATAAATACTAAACGTACTTAAGTATGCTTGGTCATTAATTCATCTTATTTTTTTAGATATTTTTTTCAATTGTTATAAAAATAAGACAATGATTATAAAAACAAAAAACCTTATTTTGTCTTAGTATTAAATAAATATAGATTTCTTTTTTTATTAAATAACAGTGAAGTTAAATAAAATAAGAGTTCTTAATAAATGTTTCTATGTTTTTTTTATTTATGTTGTCAAAGATTTAAAAGTATAGACATTTCATTTCTAAAAATTGTTTGTGCAGCTACCATAATTATTATAGCAGTTAACTGTAGCCTGTTATTTTTATTCTGTTTGTTATTCAGACATTCTTTTTGTCGAAACAAATCTCAGTTTCAGTAACCGAGTGTGAGACCACGCCTACAAAAGCCGGGTTTGAGATGACGCCAGTCGTTTTATAGGAAAAGCCGCTTTTATTACAGCGTTGCAACCTACAAGACCTGCTGATATCGGTGCACGAAGACATTTCGGATCACATTCATGTAGAAATTCGTATCATTTATGTCATTAATCATTAGAAAATAGCCAAAGAAAGGCCGAAACGCCCAATTATTGACTTAAGCGTCGATAGTTGCTCGAGAATGAACAGTGAAAGAGCCCATGAGCTATTAGGGACAATAAACTTTAGGCGCTAGGTGTTAAGGTTCAATTATGAAATATGCTCTAGTGGCTCTTCTCTCTATCATATTTCCGAATTGATATCCACCAGCTCTTGACGGTTCATGGTTTCCTAGTGTTTAAATCGTAACTTTGCTTGTATTGATTCTTTGTTGATATTTTCTGGAGCCACAACGTGATTCTTCGGATGTCTCCAGCCAAAAACACAAGTCAAATAAATGCCGGTAATGGCGCCACCGGCTGTGTTTGGTCGATTGAGTGGACATAGAACATTCGAGCACTAAACTTCCCTTAAGATAAATACCCTTAAAACAAATACTGGACATAGTACAAATAAGCACAAATGTTGTGTACGGTGTCGTGTCACAAATAAAATTGAAATGATTGGTTTGCTGCTTTATGAGAGAAAAGTTTAAAATTTCCCTTTACTAGCAGGACTGACATTTAAATCTTAAATATACTGCATTTAAAGTTAATTTTAGAAAAATTTGGAGCAAAAAAGCACTGAGGCGACGATTTGTATTGTTTGTGCATAAAATGTTTAAGTTTGTCTGTTGACCGGAGTGCTACTCTTTCATGCTCTAGTAGAGAAACTCATTTCACTTATATTGCAAATGTAAAATTTTTGGTATATTATCTCATAATAATGGACGAACAGATTTTGAAAAAATTAGGCTGTTTCGATGAATTATTTGACAAACTATTTTGTTTTCTTAAATCAAAATAATAATATGCTCATCGTCAACCGTTTATTAAAGAAAAATTTTCCTTTTCAGTTGCTATGGAAACACAAATCATGAGGACGCCATTTTCTTATTCCTCGGAATTGCAAAAATCTGCCGTATAATGACTTGCTAAACGTCAGGTAGTGGTTGGTAGAACGTGAATTAGATTAACTCTCGTAAAGCAGCGACTTATACGGCGTCTTATTCTTATTTTGTTTTCTTTTCTTATTGTTTTGCAACGTCTTTTTAACACCTAGTTTGCAAATAAACATTTTGTCTTTGACTTATTTATTTTTGGACGACTACAACCTTAGTGGTCTAGGACCACGCCTCCAAAAGCCGGGTCTGGGGTAATACACGTTGTTTTAATCTGAATTAGCGCTGTTATTACAACGATGTCACCCGTGACACTGCCTGGTACAGGTAAATCCCAACTTCTTGGATCACTTTTAAGTTAAGTTTTGTTACATTTATGTCATAAAACATGGGAAAATTGTAAAATATTATGAAAACGCCCATTTATTGATTTAAACGTCGTTAGATACTAAAGAAAGAACAGTCGATGCGTCAACAAACTGTTTGCGGCATTACACTTTAGGGGTAGGTATTATGGTCGGTTATAACGTATTGCTACAGCGGTGCTTATGCAATCCTAATCGTTGAAAATTAACTTAGCTACCTCTCAATACCTTATGGGTCCCTAGTATCAAAATCGTAGCTTCGCTTGTATTGATTCCATCCAGACCACGTGACAAATGCATTGTTGTTTGTTTACTTATCGTCATGTTTCGAGTTTATTAGTTGACCGGGATGCATGGACACAATTTTCATGATCTTTAGAGAAGAACGGATGTAACAATGACCAAACAAACAAATATGACTAAATTTCCGCTCACATTTAAGTAGATGGTTCATTTAATTAACAAACTACTAACGAAATCAAAAAGTTATTTAAAATCTTTATTCTAATGGCTGTTGACACTTATGACCACGGTAATGTTTACCTTCTAAAGTCTAAATTGTATTTTTTTAACTCTGGCCTTCTTAATTTTTGTGGTGATTTAATGCTTTAGCTTCCTGTAACTTTGACTCTTATTCATTCAAAACCTTTCCTTTCGAGACAGTGCTGAAACCACGCCTCCTAATGCCGGCTTTAAAGTAAACAATGTTTGTTATGATTACAAATAACGCTGTTATTACAGCGATCCCCTCCGACATCTTTACTGCAACACATAAAGCTTGACATTGTAGATCTCTTTTATCTCAAGTTTTGATAGATTTATGTCATTAAACAATAGAAAATAGCAAAATAATGTCTGAAACGCCTATTTATTGATTGTAACATCGACGGAAGCTCAAGAATGAACAGACTATGTGTCCACAAACTGGTTGCGATATCAGACTCTAAGAGTCAGTGTTAAGGTTTCAACTTCATCGGACTTCACAGCGATACTTGTGCTTTCCTAACCGTTGCATATTGCTGTGCCTAGCTCTCAGCACGTTATGGGTTCCTAGTGTTAAAACCGCAACTGCGCTCGTGTTTTTGAATCAGAACACGTGGTAAAGTTATCATAAGCAAAACGTTTGTATGTTTTAACTTAAAAAGGGCAGAAAAACAATAAAGAATGACCTTACATAAATACTAAACGTACTTAAGTATGCTTGGTCATTAATTCATCTTATTTTTTTAGATATTTTTTTCAATTGTTATAAAAATAAGACAATGATTATAAAAACAAAAAACCTTATTTTGTCTTAGTATTAAATAAATATAGATTTCTTTTTTTATTAAATAACAGTGAAGTTAAATAAAATAAGAGTTCTTAATAAATGTTTCTATGTTTTTTTTATTTATGTTGTCAAAGATTTAAAAGTATAGACATTTCATTTCTAAAAATTGTTTGTGCAGCTACCATAATTATTATAGCAGTTAACTGTAGCCTGTTATTTTTATTCTGTTTGTTATTCAGACATTCTTTTTGTCGAAACAAATCTCAGTTTCAGTAACCGAGTGTGAGACCACGCCTACAAAAGCCGGGTTTGAGATGACGCCAGTCGTTTTATAGGAAAAGCCGCTTTTATTACAGCGTTGCAACCTACAAGACCTGCTGATATCGGTGCACGAAGACATTTCGGATCACATTCATGTAGAAATTCGTATCATTTATGTCATTAATCATTAGAAAATAGCCAAAGAAAGGCCGAAACGCCCAATTATTGACTTAAGCGTCGATAGTTGCTCGAGAATGAACAGTGAAAGAGCCCATGAGCTATTAGGGACAATAAACTTTAGGCGCTAGGTGTTAAGGTTCAATTATGAAATATGCTCTAGTGGCTCTTCTCTCTATCATATTTCCGAATTGATATCCACCAGCTCTTGACGGTTCATGGTTTCCTAGTGTTTAAATCGTAACTTTGCTTGTATTGATTCTTTGTTGATATTTTCTGGAGCCACAACGTGATTCTTCGGATGTCTCCAGCCAAAAACACAAGTCAAATAAATGCCGGTAATGGCGCCACCGGCTGTGTTTGGTCGATTGAGTGGACATAGAACATTCGAGCACTAAACTTCCCTTAAGATAAATACCCTTAAAACAAATACTGGACATAGTACAAATAAGCACAAATGTTGTGTACGGTGTCGTGTCACAAATAAAATTGAAATGATTGGTTTGCTGCTTTATGAGAGAAAAGTTTAAAATTTCCCTTTACTAGCAGGACTGACATTTAAATCTTAAATATACTGCATTTAAAGTTAATTTTAGAAAAATTTGGAGCAAAAAAGCACTGAGGCGACGATTTGTATTGTTTGTGCATAAAATGTTTAAGTTTGTCTGTTGACCGGAGTGCTACTCTTTCATGCTCTAGTAGAGAAACTCATTTCACTTATATTGCAAATGTAAAATTTTTGGTATATTATCTCATAATAATGGACGAACAGATTTTGAAAAAATTAGGCTGTTTCGATGAATTATTTGACAAACTATTTTGTTTTCTTAAATCAAAATAATAATATGCTCATCGTCAACCGTTTATTAAAGAAAAATTTTCCTTTTCAGTTGCTATGGAAACACAAATCATGAGGACGCCATTTTCTTATTCCTCGGAATTGCAAAAATCTGCCGTATAATGACTTGCTAAACGTCAGGTAGTGGTTGGTAGAACGTGAATTAGATTAACTCTCGTAAAGCAGCGACTTATACGGCGTCTTATTCTTATTTTGTTTTCTTTTCTTATTGTTTTGCAACGTCTTTTTAACACCTAGTTTGCAAATAAACATTTTGTCTTTGACTTATTTATTTTTGGACGACTACAACCTTAGTGGTCTAGGACCACGCCTCCAAAAGCCGGGTCTGGGGTAATACACGTTGTTTTAATCTGAATTAGCGCTGTTATTACAACGATGTCACCCGTGACACTGCCTGGTACAGGTAAATCCCAACTTCTTGGATCACTTTTAAGTTAAGTTTTGTTACATTTATGTCATAAAACATGGGAAAATTGTAAAATATTATGAAAACGCCCATTTATTGATTTAAACGTCGTTAGATACTAAAGAAAGAACAGTCGATGCGTCAACAAACTGTTTGCGGCATTACACTTTAGGGGTAGGTATTATGGTCGGTTATAACGTATTGCTACAGCGGTGCTTATGCAATCCTAATCGTTGAAAATTAACTTAGCTACCTCTCAATACCTTATGGGTCCCTAGTATCAAAATCGTAGCTTCGCTTGTATTGATTCCATCCAGACCACGTGACAAATGCATTGTTGTTTGTTTACTTATCGTCATGTTTCGAGTTTATTAGTTGACCGGGATGCATGGACACAATTTTCATGATCTTTAGAGAAGAACGGATGTAACAATGACCAAACAAACAAATATGACTAAATTTCCGCTCACATTTAAGTAGATGGTTCATTTAATTAACAAACTACTAACGAAATCAAAAAGTTATTTAAAATCTTTATTCTAATGGCTGTTGACACTTATGACCACGGTAATGTTTACCTTCTAAAGTCTAAATTGTATTTTTTTAACTCTGGCCTTCTTAATTTTTGTGGTGATTTAATGCTTTAGCTTCCTGTAACTTTGACTCTTATTCATTCAAAACCTTTCCTTTCGAGACAGTGCTGAAACCACGCCTCCTAATGCCGGCTTTAAAGTAAACAATGTTTGTTATGATTACAAATAACGCTGTTATTACAGCGATCCCCTCCGACATCTTTACTGCAACACATAAAGCTTGACATTGTAGATCTCTTTTATCTCAAGTTTTGATAGATTTATGTCATTAAACAATAGAAAATAGCAAAATAATGTCTGAAACGCCTATTTATTGATTGTAACATCGACGGAAGCTCAAGAATGAACAGACTATGTGTCCACAAACTGGTTGCGATATCAGACTCTAAGAGTCAGTGTTAAGGTTTCAACTTCATCGGACTTCACAGCGATACTTGTGCTTTCCTAACCGTTGCATATTGCTGTGCCTAGCTCTCAGCACGTTATGGGTTCCTAGTGTTAAAACCGCAACTGCGCTCGTGTTTTTGAATCAGAACACGTGGTAAAGTTATCATAAGCAAAACGTTTGTATGTTTTAACTTAAAAAGGGCAGAAAAACAATAAAGAATGACCTTACATAAATACTAAACGTACTTAAGTATGCTTGGTCATTAATTCATCTTATTTTTTTAGATATTTTTTTCAATTGTTATAAAAATAAGACAATGATTATAAAAACAAAAAACCTTATTTTGTCTTAGTATTAAATAAATATAGATTTCTTTTTTTATTAAATAACAGTGAAGTTAAATAAAATAAGAGTTCTTAATAAATGTTTCTATGTTTTTTTTATTTATGTTGTCAAAGATTTAAAAGTATAGACATTTCATTTCTAAAAATTGTTTGTGCAGCTACCATAATTATTATAGCAGTTAACTGTAGCCTGTTATTTTTATTCTGTTTGTTATTCAGACATTCTTTTTGTCGAAACAAATCTCAGTTTCAGTAACCGAGTGTGAGACCACGCCTACAAAAGCCGGGTTTGAGATGACGCCAGTCGTTTTATAGGAAAAGCCGCTTTTATTACAGCGTTGCAACCTACAAGACCTGCTGATATCGGTGCACGAAGACATTTCGGATCACATTCATGTAGAAATTCGTATCATTTATGTCATTAATCATTAGAAAATAGCCAAAGAAAGGCCGAAACGCCCAATTATTGACTTAAGCGTCGATAGTTGCTCGAGAATGAACAGTGAAAGAGCCCATGAGCTATTAGGGACAATAAACTTTAGGCGCTAGGTGTTAAGGTTCAATTATGAAATATGCTCTAGTGGCTCTTCTCTCTATCATATTTCCGAATTGATATCCACCAGCTCTTGACGGTTCATGGTTTCCTAGTGTTTAAATCGTAACTTTGCTTGTATTGATTCTTTGTTGATATTTTCTGGAGCCACAACGTGATTCTTCGGATGTCTCCAGCCAAAAACACAAGTCAAATAAATGCCGGTAATGGCGCCACCGGCTGTGTTTGGTCGATTGAGTGGACATAGAACATTCGAGCACTAAACTTCCCTTAAGATAAATACCCTTAAAACAAATACTGGACATAGTACAAATAAGCACAAATGTTGTGTACGGTGTCGTGTCACAAATAAAATTGAAATGATTGGTTTGCTGCTTTATGAGAGAAAAGTTTAAAATTTCCCTTTACTAGCAGGACTGACATTTAAATCTTAAATATACTGCATTTAAAGTTAATTTTAGAAAAATTTGGAGCAAAAAAGCACTGAGGCGACGATTTGTATTGTTTGTGCATAAAATGTTTAAGTTTGTCTGTTGACCGGAGTGCTACTCTTTCATGCTCTAGTAGAGAAACTCATTTCACTTATATTGCAAATGTAAAATTTTTGGTATATTATCTCATAATAATGGACGAACAGATTTTGAAAAAATTAGGCTGTTTCGATGAATTATTTGACAAACTATTTTGTTTTCTTAAATCAAAATAATAATATGCTCATCGTCAACCGTTTATTAAAGAAAAATTTTCCTTTTCAGTTGCTATGGAAACACAAATCATGAGGACGCCATTTTCTTATTCCTCGGAATTGCAAAAATCTGCCGTATAATGACTTGCTAAACGTCAGGTAGTGGTTGGTAGAACGTGAATTAGATTAACTCTCGTAAAGCAGCGACTTATACGGCGTCTTATTCTTATTTTGTTTTCTTTTCTTATTGTTTTGCAACGTCTTTTTAACACCTAGTTTGCAAATAAACATTTTGTCTTTGACTTATTTATTTTTGGACGACTACAACCTTAGTGGTCTAGGACCACGCCTCCAAAAGCCGGGTCTGGGGTAATACACGTTGTTTTAATCTGAATTAGCGCTGTTATTACAACGATGTCACCCGTGACACTGCCTGGTACAGGTAAATCCCAACTTCTTGGATCACTTTTAAGTTAAGTTTTGTTACATTTATGTCATAAAACATGGGAAAATTGTAAAATATTATGAAAACGCCCATTTATTGATTTAAACGTCGTTAGATACTAAAGAATGAACAGTCGATGCGTCAAGAAACTGTTTGCGACTTTAGACTTTAGAAAAACGTTATTATGGTCGGTTATAACGTATTGCTACAGCGGTGCTTATGCAACCCAACTGTTGAAAATTAACAAATCTACCTCTCAACACCTTATGGGTCCCTAGTATTGAAATCGTAGCTGCACGCGTAATATTGACCCAGGCCACGTGGCACTGGTTATTATTGTTTGTGATGTCGTAGCAAACAAAACTTTTAGTTAGTTGCTTATATGGAAAAAGAAAATAATTGTAACCTTGAATGTAGGTAAGAAGCATGTTTGATTGTTATTTTTTCTATGGTTCAAAATCAATCGCCGCCATATCTATTAACCTGTTTATAGTAATATACTTAAAAACTACATAAGTAATTGAAAAGTTTTTAATATTATGCAATTCAGAACATTATGCAGTAATCCTCTTAATGTAGAAAATCATAAAATCACTTGTTTAGGACCGAGTTTATTAAAACCACGCCTTCCAAGACCGGGGCTGAGATGACAGACATTGTTCGTATCAGAAATAGCGCTGTTGTTACAGAGTTGTCACCCATAATACTTACTGATACAGGTAAAGCTTAACTTCTTTAATCATTTTTATCTTATATTTTGGTACATTTAGTCATTGATCATTAGAAAATAGCAAAAGAAAGTCAGAAACCCCCAAGTGTTGACTAAAGAGACGATAGTTGCTAAACAATGAACAGTTAAAGTGCCCATGAACTGTTTGGGATAGTAGACTTTATGCGTTATGTGTTAAGGTTCAAGTATGACATATTGCCATAGAGGCTCTTTGGTTATAATACGTTTCCGAATTAATCGTTACTAGCTCTTGATGCTTCATGGGTCCCTAGTATCAAAATCGTAACTTCGCTTGTATTGATTCCAGACCACGTGACATTTGTATTTGTTTGTTTACTTAACGTAATGTTTCGAGTTTATTAGTTGATCGATATGCATGGACACAATTTTCATGATTTTTGGGTTAATATATGTAGATGGTTCATTTAATTAACAATTAAGATATTTTTGTCTCGATGTGAGTATCTAATAATGAAATCAAAAAGGTATTTTATATTATTTAGTCAAATGGCTGTTGACACTTAAGACCTCGGTAATATTTTACTTCAAAAGTCTAGGGCAATAGTTGTAAATTTATTTAATCCTAAGTTCCTAATTTTTATGGCGAGAAAATGCTTTATCTTTCGGTAACTCTGAATCTCATTCATTCAAAAACATTTCCTTTTAAGACAGTGTAAGTGGCTTGAAACCACGCCTCCAAAAGCCGGCCTTTGTTCCAATTACAAATAACGCTGTTATTACAGCGATCCCCTCCGACATCTTTACTGCAACACATAGAGCTTGACATTGTAGATCTCTTTTATCTCAAGTTTTGTTAGATTTATGTCATTAAACATTAGAAAATAGCTAAATAATGTCTGAAACGCCTGAAACGCCTGTTTATTGATTGCAACGTCGACGGAAGCTCGAGAATGAACAGACTATGTGTCCACAAACTGGTTGCAATATCAGACTCTAAGAGTCAGTGTTAAGGTTTCAACTTCATCGGACTTCACAGCGATACTTGTGCTTACCTAACCGTTGCGAATTGCTGTGCCTAGCTCTTAGTACCTTATGGGTTCCTAGTGTTAAAATCGTAGCTGCGCTCGTGTTTTTGAATCAGAACACAGCAAAGGACAATGTCCAAATTTGTATGAGACCCCCCCCCCTCCAACAGATCTTTTGTAAGTGTTAGTAAGTTCATAAGGACCTATAAAAAGACTAACGACCAGTTTTCATCTTAAAATCCATGGGGTTTAGAAAAAAGAAAATGAAAAAATCTTTGTTTATTGTTTTTCATTCACCACAAACATGTTGTAATAAATTAAAATAACAACATTATAGGCTATTATGAAGCGTATATACGTACACTGAACGCCGTTGTTGTATTATTGTGTGGCTTTGGTTGTCCATATATTTAAAAAATACTTAAAATAAGTAATGATATAAAATAATCTTAATAATCATCTATTATTATACTATTGCTCTAGGTGTCACCTGCTGCAACCGATCGTTACTATATTTTACTGATGGTTAACAGACTTCATCGTTGCCTTTAAATAAACTTATCACATAAACTAGGTATTTTTTGTATACGTAAACGTATTTTTTAACGGAATCCAATACACAATAACAAAGATAATAATATGTAATTATGATAATAATACTATGAAACACAAACTGTTCTTTTGTGCCAAAAATAATAATATTAAAACATTATTTTCTCGGAATATCCCGGACTTTTGAGAGATGTCGCAAGAAAAAAATTATCACCTTACTAAGATGTTTTGACTGAGATACATTTCAAATCTGTTGGTCGATGTTAAAGTTGGGGGACGTTTTCACGCATTGTCCTTTTTTGTATGTTTTAACTTAAAAGGGCAAAAAACAATAAATAATGACCATACATAAATACTAAACGTACTTAAGTATGCTTGGTCATTAATTCGTCTTAATTTTAAAGATTTTTTTTTCAATTGTTATAAAAATAAGATTATAAGTATAAAAACATTATATTGTCTCAGTCACAAATAAATATAGATTTCATTTGTTAAAAATTTTTGGAATTTGTTTTCCAATATGCAGACAGGAAACAAAATAAAGCATCCATATAAGGGCAGCGCTGCAGGCGAGGATTGGTACACAGGTTTTTTCAAGACCCTTAAAAAACTATCGTTGGTCGCATCATCACTCAGTATGTAGTAGCGAAATTATTTGGGGAAGCATATATGAAAGCAGCAAGTGCCCAAAATGCTGTAAAAGGATTTTTGTGTACAGGAATATGGGACACAAACAGGAACATCTTCGACGATTCCGACTATATGCTATCAACTGTGACCGATCGGCTAGAACCAACCCATGGTCCAGCTGTTAATGATGAAGGACTATCTTTTGATGTGCCCATTGCATGAAATGCTTTGAGGTTGAAGAGCATCAATCAGAAAATTTGTATGGAGTTAGTTTTAATTGTAAACCTCCAGAGCCCACTGTAGCTGATGAACAAATTATTTAAAATTTAATGAATAATGTGACTCCTGATAAGGACCAAAATAAAAGTGAAGATGCGTTACATTAGACCCCGCTTGATATCCGACCAATACCAAAAATTGTCCCAAACAAAACTAGTCGTAAAAGGAAATCACAAAGACCTGAAAAACTCACAAGCACTCCTATTAAAGAACAACGGAGAGAGAGAATAAATAAAATAAATACAAGAAAACAAACGAAAAGCGCAACAAAGAAATTTCTACAAAATAATAAGCCATCAACTAGTACGAAGCGACGGAAAAAAAATGCGAAAGAATTAAAAAAAGGACAAAGGAAAAATTAGAGTGATCTAAACGAGTACCAATGCCTGGTGTGCAGCGAAATGTATGAAGAGCCACTAACAGAAGACTGGATAAGTTTCTACAACTGTGACATTGTGTCTAGAATCATTTCTGACTAATTTGAATTCAGGCTGATTTGAAGACTGTGATAATTATAAAACCAAAACTGTTATTTTAAGTTCTAACTAGATGTTCAAGTTGATTAATCTTATAATTTTTGCTACTACCCGTTTTGCCCAATAGCCTTCCCCGCTTCAGGCACCCCCTCCGGGAAAAACGGGTTATTTTAAGGTTTGAGATTTTAGATATTTTTTTTCGTAACAAAGATATTTTATTGAGTTTGAGACTGATTTGTTAAAGATTTTTAGGTAGGGTATTAACTATAATACTTAAATTAATGTTTGAAGACTATAAAGAACCTGGTTTTTTTTATCTAACCTTAGCTTCCTGTTTTGGGCTTGTCTCTCCAATTCCACTAGTGGATGTCCTCTCCATTATATTTCCGAATTGTGATATCCACCAGCTCTTGACGGTTCATTGGTTTCCTAGTGTCTAAACGCTTGTATTGATTCCAGACCACGTGACATTTGAATTGTTTGTGCACAAAACGTTTAAGTTTGTCTGTTGACCGGAATGCTACCCTGTTCATACTAGATGAGAAACTTATTTTACTTAAATTGCGAATGTGGAATTTTTGGTTTTTAATCTTGTAACAATGGCTGAACAGATTTTGAACTATTTTTTTTAACCCTGAATAAAAATAATGCTCATCATAAACAGTTTTAACAAAAGCTGAAATAACATCTAATATTGTATTAAAAAGATCAAAATAAAAGTGTTGGCAATTTTGTCCTTCGTAATTTAATTTTAGGTCACAGGTGTATCCTACTCCATGTCAATAGTTTTCAAGTAAGATTTTTAACCGACTTCAGCAAAGGCGGAGGTACTCAGTCCGACTGTATTATTTTATTTCATTCGAAATATTTCTTTTTAGTTGCTATGACAACACAAAACATGAGGACGCCATTTTCTTATTCCTCGGAATTGCATCGTAATCCACAAGAATCTGCCGTGTGTAGTGACTTGCTAAGCGTCAGGTAGTCGGCAGTACGGCGTCTTATTTTATTCCTTTTTGGACGAATACAACCTTAGTGGTCTAGGACCACGCCTCCAAAAGCCGGGTCTGGGGTAATACACGTTGTTTTAATCTGAATTAGCGCTGTTATTACAACGATGTCACCCGTGACACTGCCTGGTACAGGTAAATCCTAACTTCTTGGATCACTTTTAAGTTAAGTTGTGTTACATTTATGTCATAAAACAAGGGAAAATTGCAAAATTATGTTATAACGCCCATTTATCGATTGAAACGTCGATAGCTGCTAAAGAGTAAACAGTCGAAACATCAACAAACTGTTTGCGACATTAGACTTTAGGGGTAGGTATTAAGGTCGGTTATATCATATTGCTACAGCGGTTCTTGTGCAATCCTAACCGTTGAAAATTAACTTAGCTACCTCTCAATACCTAATGGGCGCCTAGTATTGAAATCGTAGCTGCACGCGTAATATTGAACCAGACCACGTGGCACTGGTTGTTATTGTTTATGTTGTCGTAGCAAAAATGTTAGATAGTTGCTTATATGGAATAGAAAATAATAGTAACTATAAAATGTATCTTGCATGTATGTAAGTATGTTTGACTTTATGTCTTTTTTAGGTTCAAGATCAATCGCCATATAAATTTAACTCTTTTTAGTAATATTCTTCACTTTTATAAGCGAGAGGCATGCATGAATACATCATTTTAGGGCTTGACGTTTAGTTTTAAATAATATTGTAAATTGAAAAGTTTTAAATATTATGCAATTACTAATCTTATGCAAAAATCCTCTCAATCTAAAAAAAAAAAAAAATAACATGTTGTTTTGGAGCCGAGTCTGAGACCACGCCTTCCAAGACCGGGGCTGAGATGACAGACATTGTTCGTATCAGAAATAGCGCTGTTGTTACAGAGTTGTCACCCATAATACTTACTGATACAGGTAAAGCTTAACTTCTTTAATCATTTTTATCTTATATTTTGGTACATTTATGTCATTAATCATTAGAAAATAGCAAAAGAATGTCAGAAACCCCCAAGTGTTGACTCAAGAGACGATAGTTGCTAAAGATTGAACAGTTAAAGTGTCCATGAACTGTTTGGGATAGTAGACTTTAGGCGTTATGTGTTAAGGTTCAAGTATGACGTTTGCTACAGGTGGCTCTTTGGTCTGTATTATGTTTCCAAATTAATTGCTACCAGCTCTTTATGACTCATGGGTCCCTTGTAACCAAATCGTAGCTTCGCTTGTATTGATTCCATCCAGACCACGTGACAAATGCATTGTTGTTTGTTTACTTATCGTCATGTTTCGAGTTTATTAGTTGACCGGGATGCATGGACACAATTTTCATGATCTTTAGAGAAGAACGGATGTAACAATGACCAAACAAACAAATATGACTAAATTTCCGCTCACATTTAAGTAGATGGTTCATTTAATTAACAAACTACTAACGAAATCAAAAAGTTATTTAAAATCTTTATTCTAATGGCTGTTGACACTTATGACCACGGTAATGTTTACCTTCTAAAGTCTAAATTGTATTTTTTTAACTCTGGCCTTCTTAATTTTTGTGGTGATTTAATGCTTTAGCTTCCTGTAACTTTGACTCTTATTCATTCAAAACCTTTCCTTTCGAGACAGTGCTGAAACCACGCCTCCAAATGCCGGCTTTAAAGTAAACACTGTTTGTTATGATTACAAATAACGTTGTTATTACAGCGATCCCCTCCGACATGTTTACTGCAACACATAGAGCTGGACATTGTAGATCTTTTATCTCAAGTTTTGTTAGATTTATGTCATTAGACATTAGAAAATAGCAAACTAATGTCTGAAACGCCTGTTTATTGATTGCAACGTCGACGGAAGCTAAAGAATGAACAGACTATGTGTCCACAAACTGGTTGCGATATCAGACTCTAAGATTCAGTGTTAAGGTTCAACTTCATCGGACTTCACAGCGATACTTGTGCTATCCTAACCGTTGCGAATTGCTGTGCCTAGCTCTCAGCACCTTATGGGTTCCTAGTGTTAAAATCGCAAATGCGCTCGTGTTTTTGAATCAGAACACGTTTGTATGTTTTAACTTAAAAGGGCAGAAAAACAATAAATAATGACCATACATAAATACTAAACGTACTTAAGTATGCTTGGTCATTAATTCGTCTTAATTTTAAAGATTTTATTTTTTCAATTGTTATAAAAATAAAACTATAATTATAAAAACAAAAAACCTTATTTTGTCTTAGTCACAAATAAATTTAGATTTCTTTTATTATTTAATAACAGTGAAGTTGAATAAAAAAAGAGTTCTTAATAAATGTTTCTATGTTTTTTTATTTATGTTGTCAAAGATTTAAAAGTATACTTATAGACATTTCATTTCTAAAAAATGTTTGTGCAGCTACCATAATTAGTATAGCAGTTAACTGTAACCTGTTATTTTTATACTGTTTATATTATTCAGACGTTCTTTTTGTCTATAAAAAAAATCTCAGTTTCAGTAACCAAGTGTGAGACCACGCCTACAAAAGCCGGGTTTGAGATGACGCGAGTCGTTTAATAGGAAATGCCGCTTTTATTACAGCGTTGCAACCCACAAGACCTGCTGATATATGTTCACGAAGACATTTCGGATCACATTCATGTAGAAATTCGTATCATTTATGTCATTAATCATTAGAAAATAGCCAAAGAAAGGCTGACACGCCCAATTATTGACTTAAGCGTCGATAGTTGCTCGAGAATGAACAGTGAAAGAGCCCATGAGCTATTAGGGATAATAAACTTAAGGCGCTAGGTGTTAAGGTACAATTACCAGCTCTTGAATATTCATGGTTCCCTAGTGTGTAAATCGTAACTTCGCTTGTATTGATTCCAGACCACGTGACTTGTATTGTTTGTGCATAAAATTTTTAAGTTTCTTGTAGACCGGATGGATTGTCACTATTATTGCTCTAGTAGATAAACTCATATTACTTATATTGCGAATGTGGAACTTTTGGTATTTAAGCTCGTAACATTGACCGAACAGATTTTGAAAAATTTAGCTTACTATGATGAATAGAAATAATAATATGCTCATCGTCCACCGTAAATTTAACAAAAAAATATTCCTTTTCAGTTGCTATGGATACACAAAACATGAGGACGCCATTTTCTTATTCCTCGGAACTGCATCGTAATCCACAAAAATCTGCCGTATAGTAGTGTTGCTCAAATGCAAGAACAAGACGAGACTTGGTCAGTCTTGGTCTTGATCTTGCTTAAATTAGGCGATCTTGGTCTTGCAAAAATGCAAGAACAAGACCAAGACTGGTAAGACCAAGACCGATTTTGGCCAACACTACCGTATAGTGACTTGCTAAACGTCAGGTAGTGGTTGATAGAACGTGAATTAGATTAACTCTCGTAAAGTAGCGACTTATACGGCGTCTTATTCTTATTTTGTTTTCTTTTCTTATTGTTTTGCAACGTCTTTTTAACACTTAGTTTGCAAATAAACACTTTGACTTTGATTTATTTCTTTTTGGACGACTACAACCTTAGTGGTCTAGGACCACGCCTCCAAAAGCCGGGTCTGGGGTAATACACGTTGCTTTAATCTGAATTAGCGCTGTTATTACAACGATGTCACCCGTGACACTAACTGGTACAGGTAAATCCTCACTTCTTGGATCACTTTTAAGTTAAGGTTTGTTACATTTATGTCATAAAACATGGGAAAATTGTAAAATATTATGAAAACGCCCATTTATTGATTGAAACGTCGTTAGTGACTAAAGAAAGAACAGTCGATGCGTCAAGAAACTGTTTGCGACTTTAGAATTAGGGTATTATGGTTGGTTATAACGTATTGCTACAGCGGTGACTATGCAACCCAACTGTTGAAAATTAACTTAGCTACCTCTCAACACCTTATGGGTCCCTAGTATTAAAATCGTAGCTGCACGCGTAATATTGAGCCAGACCACGTGGCACTGGAAAAAGAAAGTAATTGTAACTATATTGGTACCTTGAATGTAGGTAAGAAGCATGTTTGATTGTTATTTTTTCTATGGTTCAAGATCAATCGCCGCCATATCTATTAACCTGTTTATTGAAACGTTTTTAATATTATGCAATTTAGAACATTGTGTGAACCTCTTAATCTAGAAAATAATATAATCATATGTTTAGGAACCGAGTTTGAGACCACGCCTTCCAAGACCGGGCCTGAGATGACAGACATTGTTTAAATCAGAAATAGCGCTGTTCTTACAGAGGTGTCACATGTAATACTTACTGATACAGGTAAAGCATAACTTTTTGGATCTATTTAATCTTAAATTTTGGTACATTTATGTCATTGATCATTAGAAAATAGCAAAATAATGTCAGAAACACAAAAGTGTTGACTCTAGAGACGATAGTTGCTAAACAATGAACAGTTACAAGTGTCCATGAACTGTTTGGGATAGTAGACTTTAGGCGTTATGTATTAAGCAACGAGGTTGCATTTGAAACTATAGAGTGAGCCTATCAGAGTTTAAACCGTAAGCACTAGTGTGAACAAGTGTTGTCGTGAATTATGTATGAAGAAGGAGCTTGCCGTTTTAAAAAATCTATCTAAAACGCTAATATTATCCTAACAATGTCAAAACCATCGATATTTTCTTATATAAGTTTCTCGTTGCGCGAAAATTAACTTAAATGAAAAACGAAATGTACTAGGATCAGACTAAAAACTGCTCTCGCTTGGCACAAGGGGAACCTAGCGATAGTAGCAGTCTATGCATATCATACGTCGATGGTATTAAGGTTCAAGTATGACATATTGCTACAGGTGGCTCTTTGGTTATAATACGTTTCCGAATTAATCGTTACTAGCTCTTGATGACTCATGGGTCCCTAGTACCAAAATCGTAACTGCGCTTGTATTGATTCCAGACCACGTGACATTTGTATTGTTGTTTGTTTACTTATCGAAATGTTTCGAGTTTATTAGTTAACCGGGATGCATGGACACAATTTTCATGATTTTTAGAGAGGAACGGATGTAACAATGACCGAACAGATTTCATTAAATTTCCGCTTACATGTAAGTAGATGGTTCATTTAATTAACAAACTACTAACGAAATCAATAATTTATTTATGATATTTAGTCTAATGGCTGTTGACACTAATGACCTTGGTAATTTTTATCTTCAATAGTCTATGTAAATAGTTTTAAATTTATTTAACCCTAAGTTCCTAATTTTTATGGCGAGAAAATGCTTTTTTTATCTATCGGTAACTTTGAATCTCATGCATCAAAAACATTTCCTTTTAAGACAGTGTAAGTGGCTTGAAACCACGCCTCCAAAAGCCGGCTTTTGTTCCAATTACAAATAACGCTGTTATTACAGCGATCCCCTCCGACATCTTTACTGCAACACATAAAGCTTGACATTGTAGATCTCTTTTATCTCAAGTTTTGTTAGATTTATGTCATTAAACATTAGAAAATAGCAAAATAATGTCTGAAACGCCTATTTATTGATTGTAACATCGACGGAAGGTCAAGAATGAACAGACTATGTGTCCACAAACTGGTTGCGATATCAGACTCTAAGAGTCAGTGTTAAGGTTTCAAGTTCATCAGACTTCACAGCGATACTTGTGCTATCCTAACTGTTACATATTGCTGTGCCTAGCTCTCAGCACGTTATGGGTTCCTAGTGTTAAAATCGTAACTGCGCTTGTATTGACTCCAAACCACAAGACGAGCTTCTAGCTAAGAAACTTATTTTACTAAATTGCGAATGGGGCACTTTTGTTATTTCATCTTGTAACAATGGCTAAAAAGATTTTGAAAAGTTAGCCTACATACAAACCCTGAATTAAAAAAAATGCTCATCAGACACAGTTTATTTAAAAAAAGTTGAAATAACATCTAATATTGTATTAAAAAGATCAAAATAAAAGTGTTAGCAATTTTGACATTGGTAATTTAATTTTAGGTCACAAGTGTATCTTCCTCCAAGGCAATTTCAAGTAAGATTTTTAACCTACTTCAGCAAAGGCGGATGTACTCAATCCGACTGTATTATTTTTTTCAATCGAAATATTTCTTTTCAGTTGATATGACAACACAAAACACGAGGACGCCATTTTCTTATTCCTCGGAATTGCATCTTAATCCACAAAAATCTGCCGTATAGTGATTTGCTAAACGTCAGGTAGTGGTTGGTAGAACGTGAATTTTGACTCTCATCAAGTAGCGACATTAACGGCGTATTATTTTATTCCTTTTTGGACAACTACAACCTTAGTGGACTAGGACCACGCCTCCAAAAGCCGGGTCTGGGGTAATACACGTTGTTTAAATCTGAATTAGTGCTGTTATTACAACGATGTCACCCGTAACACGGTCTTGTACAGGTAAATCCTAACTTCTTGGGTCACTTTTAAGTTAAGTTTTGTTACATTTATGTCATAAAACATGGGAAAATTGCAAAATTATGTTTTAACGCCCTTTTATTGATTGAAACGTCGATAGCTGCTAAAGAATAAACAGTCGAAACATCAACAAACTGTTTGCGACATTAGACTTTAGGGGTAGGTATTAAGGTCAGTTATATCATATTGCTACAGCGGTGCTTGTGCAATCCTAACCGTCGAAAATTAACTTAGCTACCTCTCAATACCTTATGGGTCCCTAGTATTGAAATCGTAGCTGCACGCGTAACATTGAGCCAGACCACGTGGCACTGGTTGTTAGTTATTGTTTGTGTTGTCGTAGCAAACATTTTAGTTAGTTGCTTATATTGGAAAGAAAATAATTTTAACTACATACCTTGAATGTATGTGACAAGCATGTTTGGTTGTTATTTGTTTTAGGTTCAAGATCAATCGCCGCCATATCAATTTATAGTAACATACTTTCGGGAATTCGGACGCGATATACATGAAAACATTTTTGGGCTTGACTTTGAGTTTAAAAATGATATAATTAATTGAAAAGTTCTTAATTTATGCAATTTTATTAATAATAGAAAGTAACAAAATATAACGTTATAATACGTTTCGGAATTGATCGTTACTAGCTCTTGATGCTTCATGGGTCCCTAGTATCAAAATCGTAACTGCGCATGTATTGATTCCAGACCACGTGACATTTGTATTTGTTGTTTGTTTACTTATCGTAATGTTTCGAGTTTATTAGTTAACCGGGATGCATGGACACAATTTTCATGATTTTTAGAGAGGAACGGATGTAACAATGACCGAACAGATTTCATTTAATTTCCGCTTACATGTAAGTAGATGGTTCATTTAATTAACAAACTACTAACGAAATCAATAATTTATTTATTATATTTAGTCCAATGGCTGTTGACACTAATGACCTCGGTAATTTTTATCTTCAAAAGTCTATGTAAATAGTTTTAAATTTATTTAACCCTAAGTACCTAATTTTTATGGCGAGAAAATACTTTATCTTTCGGTAACTTTGAATCTCATGCATCAAAAACATTTCCTTTTAAGACAGTGTAAGTGGCTTGAAACCACGCCTCCAAAAGCCGGCTTTTGTTCCAATTACAAATAACGCTGTTATTACAGCGATCCCCTCCGACATCTTTACTGCAACACATAAAGCTTGACATTGTAGATCTCTTTTATCTCAAGTTTTGTTAGATTTATGTCATTAAACATTAGAAAATAGCAAAATAATGTCTGAAACGCCTGTTTATTGATTGCAACGTCGACGGCAGCTCAAGAATAAACAGACTATGTGTCCACAAACTGATTGCGATATCAGACTCTAAGATTCAGTGTTAAGGTTCAACTTCATCGGACTTCACAGCGATACTTGTGCTTTCCTAACCGTTGCATATTGCTGTGCCTAGCTCTCAGCACGTTATGGGTTCCTAGTGTTAAAATCGCAACTGCGCTCGTGTTTTTGAATCAGAACACAGCAAAGGACAATGTCCAAATTTGTATGAGACCCCCCCCCCTCCAACAGATCTTTTGTAAGTGTTAGTAAGTTCATAAGGACCTATAAAAAGACTAACGACCAGTTTTCATCTTAAAATCCATGGGGTTTAGAAAAAAGAAAATGAAAAAATCTTTGTTTATTGTTTTTCATTCACCACAAACATGTTGTAATAAATTAAAATAACAACATTATAGGCTATTATGAAGCGTATATACGTACACTGAACGCCGTTGTTGTATTATTGTGTGGCTTTGGTTGTCCATATATTTAAAAAATACTTAAAATGATTAATGATATAAAATAATATTTATTATCATCTATTATTATACTATTAATCTAGGTGTCACCTGCTGCAACCGATCGTTACTATATTTTACTGATTGTTAACAGACTTTATCATTGCCTTTAAATAAACTTATCACATAAACTAAGTATTTTTTGTTTGACCTCCAAGTACCAATAAGATTTTATATAAGCGTATTTTTTAACGGAATCCAATACACAATAACAAAGATAATATAATATGTAATTATAATAATAATACTATGAAACACAAACTGTTCTTTTGTGCCAAAAATAATAATATTAACACATTATTTTCTCGGAATATCCCGAATATAACTTTTGAGAGATGTCGCATAAGAAAAAAATTATCACCTAACTAGGATGTTTTGACTGAGATACATTTCAAATCTGTTGGTCGGTGTTAAAGTTGGGGGACGTTTTCAGGCATTGTCCTTTTTTGTATGTTTTAACTTAAAAGGGCAAAAAACAATAAATAATGACCGTACATAAATACTAAACGTACTTAAGTATGCTTGGTCATTATTTCGTCTTAATTTTAAAGATAATTTTTTCAATTGTTATAAAAATAAGATTATAAGTATAAAAACATTATATTGTCTCAGTCACAAATAAATAAAGATTTCTTTTGTTAAAAATTTTTGGAATTGTTCTTCCAATATGCAGAAATGGAACAAAATAAAGCATCCATTTAAGGGCAGCGCTGCAAGCGAGGATCGGTATACAGGTTTTTTCGATGCCCTTGAAAAACTATTTTGAGCAGAGCGTTTCCGTTTTCCAAAGCACCCACGTTGGTCGCATCATCACTCAGTATGAAGTAGCGAAATTATTTGGGGAAGCATATATGGGAAAGCAGCAAGTGCCCAAAATGCTGTAAAAGGATTTTTTTGTACAGGAATATGGGACACAAACAGGAACATCTTCGACGATTCCGACTATATGCTAACAACTGTGACCGATCGGCCAGAACCAACCCATGGTCCAACTGTTAATGATGAAGGAGTATCTTTTGATGTGCCCATTGCATGAAATGCTTTGAGGTTGAAGAGCATCAATCAGAAAATTTGTATGGAGTTAGTTTTAATTGTAAACCTCCAGAGCCCACTGTAGCTGATGAACAAATTATTTAAAATTTAATGAATAATGTGACTCCTGATAAGGACTAAAATAAAAGTGAAGATGCGTTACATTAGACCCCGCTTGATATCCGACCAATACCAAAAATTGTCCCAAACAAAACTAGTCGTTAAAGGAAATCACAAAGATCTGAAAAACTCACAAGCACTCCTATTAAAGAACAACGGAGAGAGAATGAATAAAATACATACAAGAAAACAAACGAAAAGCGCAACAAAGAAAATTCTACAAAATAATAAGCCATCAACTAGTACGAAGCGACGGAAAAAAAATACGAAAGAATTAAAAAAAAGGACAAAGGAAAAATTAGAGTGATCTAAACGAGTACCAATGCCTGGTGTGCAGCGAAATGTATGAAGAGCCACTAACAGAAGACTGGATAAAATGCGGCATAGGTTTCTACAACTGTGACATTGTGTCTAGAATCATTTCTGACTAATTTGAATTAAGGCTGATTTGAAGACTGTGATAATTATAAAACCAAAACTGTTATTTTAAGTTCTAACTAGATGTTCAAGTTGATTAATCTTATAATTTTTGCTACTACCCGTTTTGCCCAATAGCCTTCCCCGCTTCAGGCACCCCCTCCGGGAAAAACGGGTTATTTTAAGGTTTGAGATTTTAGATATTTTTTTTCGTAATAAAGATATTTTATTGAGTTTGAGACTGATTTGTTAAAGATTTTTAGGTAGGGTATTAACTATGATACTTAAATTAATGTTTGAAGACCATAAAGAACCTGTTTTTTTTTTATCTAACCTTAGCTTACCCGTTTTGGGCTTGTCTCTCCTCCACTAGTGGATCTCCTCTCTATTATATTTCCGAATTGTGATATCCACCAGCTCTTGACGGTTCATGGTTTCCTAGTGTCTAAACGCTTGTATTGATTCCAGACCATGTGACATTTGAATTGTTTGTGCGAATGTGGAATTTTTGGTATTTAATCTTGTAACAATGGCTGAACAGGTTTTGAACTATTTTTTTAACCCTGAATAAAAATAATGCTCATCATAAACAGTTTTAACAAAAGCTGAAATAACATCTAATATTGTATTAAAAAGATCAAAATAAAAGTGTTGGCAATTTTGTCCTTCGTAATTTAATTTTAGGTCACAGGTGTATCCTCCTCCATGTCAATAGTTTTCAAGTAAGATTTTTAACCGACTTCAGCAAAGGCGGAGGTACTCAGTCCGACTGTATTATTTTATTTCATTCGAAATATTTCTGACATTACACAAAAATCTGCCGTACAGTGACTTGCTAAGCGTCAGGTAGTGGTTGGTAGAACGTGAATTTGGACTCTCGGCAAGTAACGACATATACGGCGTCTTATTTTATTCATTTTTGGACGAATTGTACTTTGTTAGTTTAATGGTGGTGGTGAGACCACGCCTCCAAAAGCCGGGTCTGGAGTAATACACGTTGTTTTAATCTGACTTAGCGCTGTTATTACAGCAATCTTCCCCGAAACCTTTACTGAAACACATAAAGCTTGACGTTACAGATCTCGTTTATCTCAAGTTTTGTTAGATTTATGTCATTAAATATTAGAAAATGCCAAAATATTTTGAAAACGCCCATTTATTAATTGAAACGTCGTTATTGACTAAAGAAAGAACAGTCGATGCGTCAAGAAACTGTTTGCGACTTTAGACTTTAGAAGTAGGGTATTATGGCCGGTTATAACGTATTGCTACAGCGGTGCTTATGCAACCCAACTGTTGAAAATTAACGAATCTACCTCTCAACACCTTATGGGTCCCTAGTATTAAAATCGTTGCTGCGCTCGTACTATTGAACCAGGCCACGTGGCACTGGTTGTTAGTTATTGTTTGTGTTGTCGTAGCAAACATTTTGTTATAATACGTTTCGGAATTGATCGTTACTAGCTCTTGATGCTTCATGGGTCTAACTTTAACTTTCTAACTTATTTTACTTAAATTGCGAATGTGGAACTTTTGGTATTTAATCTTGTAACAATGGCTGAACAGAATTTGAAAAGTTAGCTTACATTTTGATAATTCATTTAACAAACTATTTTTTTAACCCTGAATTAAAAAAAAATGATCATCATTCACGGTTTATTTTTAAAAAGCTGAAATAACGTCTAATATTTTATTAAAAAGAACATTTTTTTTCTTATTCCTCGGAATTGCATTGTAATCCACAAAAATCTGCCGACTTGCTAAGCGTCAGGTAGTGGTTGGTAGAACGTGAATTTGGACTCTCGTCAAGTAGCGACATATACGGCGTCTTATTTTATTCCTTTTTGGACGACTACAACCATAGTGGTCTAGGACCACGCCTCCAAAAGCCGGGTCTGGGGTAATACGCGTTGTTTTAATCAGAAATACCGCTGTTATTACAACGATGTCACCCGTGACACTGACTGGTACATGTAAATCCTAACTTCTTGGGTCACTTTTAAGTTAAGTTTTGTTTCATTTATGTCATAAAACATGGGAAAATTGCAAAATTATGTTTTAACGCCCTTTTATTGATTGAAACGTCGATAGCTGCTAAAGAGTAAACAGTCGAAACATCAACAAACTGTTGGCGACATTAGACTGTAGGGGTAGGTATTAAGGTCGGTTATATCATATTGCTACAGCGGTGCTTATGCAATCTTAACCGTTGAAAATAAACTTAGCTACCTCTCAATACCTTATGGGTCCCTAGTATTGAAATCGTAGCTGCACGCGTAATATTGAACCAGGCCACGTGGCACTGGTTGTTAGTTAAGCCGGAACCCCACCGCTGCGCAGGCTGTGCACGGATGCGTGGCTCACCTCTGCTGCGTGGGCTCATTAGTTCGGCGGCGTCGGCCTCCGTTTCCACTGCGGCGCACGGACACGGATGTGTCGCCCACACAGCTCATAGCTATGCGTGGGGTACAGTCACGAACAAAAATATGTATACATAATAATATGCGAAATTGTTAAACGAAATTAGTGAGATTTTTTGTCGAATCTCTTCTGCCATCTAGCAATCAATGCATACTGACAGATGACACTTGAGAATAAAATATATTTAAAAAAAAAAAAAAACATTTTACTTAAAGTCAATAATAATATATCATTTTTATAATATAGACGGATAGCTCTTCCAAGTAACAATATAATTTAGCTATTGTGTAGTAACATCTGTTTTACTTATTTGTATTATAAATACTTAGTTCTTACATAAATTAAACTTATCACAACTTAAATGTATGTATGTATGTATGTATACTAGGAACATTAATTTTACCTCCTATTTATAGTTGCTTATTCTTATAATAATTTCTTAACAATAATATGTGTGTATATATTTTTGCTCGAGACTGTACATAGTCGTGGGTCGCCGAGAAATGGCCGACCCACGCAGCTGGGATGCGTCGCAAGGCCGTGGCTTGAGCTACGTTCCGCCTATTCGGGCTAGCTACGCGTGTGTTTATGACGGCAATTGCTGCGTAGCATGTCCGTGCGCTGCAGTGGAAACGCTTTCATACATTTTGTACTAAAGCGAAGCTGAACACACGTGCACAGCCTCTCCGTGCGCCGCTGTGGGTTTCCGGCTTTATTGTTTATGTTGTCGTAGCAAACATTTTAGTTATATATATATAATTATAATGCGTTTCGGAATTGATCGTTACTAGCTCTTGATGCTTCATGGGTCCCTAGTACCAAACCGTAACTTCGCTTATATTGATTCCATCCAGACCACGTGACAATTACATTGTTGTTTGTTTACGTATCGTCATGTTTCAAGTTTATTAGTTGATCTATATGCATGGACACAATATTCATGATTTTTAGAGAGGAACGGATGTAACAATAACCGAACATATTTGGGTAAATTTCCGCTTACATGTAGGTAGATGGTTCATTTTAACAAACAAGATATGATTTCCCATAAGATATGAAATCAAAAAGTTATTTATAATCTCTAGTCTAATGGCTATTGACACTTATGACCTCGGTAATATTTACCTTCTAAAGTCTAAATTGTATTTTTAACTCAAGCTTCTTAATTTTTGTGGTGATTAAATGCTTTAGCTTTCTGTAACTTTGACTCTTTATTTATTCAAAAACCTTTCCTTTCGAGACACTGCTGAAACCACGCCTCCAAATGCCGGCTTTAAAGTAAACACTGTTTGTTACGATTACAAATAACGCTGTTATTACAGCGATCCCCTCCGACATCTTTACTGCAACAAATAGAGCTTGACATTGTAGATCTCTTTTATCTCAAGTTTTGTTAGATTTATGTCATTAAACATTAGAAAATAGCAAAATAATGCCTGAAACGCCTGTTTATTGATTGCAACGTCGACGGAAGCTCGAGAATGAACAGACTATGTGTCCACAAACTGGTTGCGATATCAGACTCTAAGATTCAGTGTTAAGGTTTCAACTTCATCGGACTTCACAGCGATACTTGTGCTATCCTAACCGTTGCAAATTGCTGTGCCTAGCTCTCAGCACCTTATGGGTTCCTAGTGTTAAAATCGTAACTGCGCTCGTGTTTTTGATCGCGACCGCGTGGCAAAGTTATCATAGCAAAACGTTTGTATGTTTTAACTTAAAAGAGCAGAAAAACAATAAATAATGACCATACATAAATACTAAACGTACATAAGTATATTTGGTCATGAATTCATCTTATTTTTTAAAGATTTTTTTTTTCAGTTGTTGTAAAAATAAGACTATAAAGTATAAAAAAATCATTATTTTTTCTTAGTCACAAATAAATATAGATTTCTTTTGTTATTAAATAACAGTAAAGTTAAATAAAATAAGAGTTCTTAAAAAATGTTTCTATGTTTTTTTTTATTTATGTTGTCTAAGATTTAAAAGTATAGACATTTCATTTCTAAAAAATGTTTGTGCAGCTACCATAATTAGTATAGCAGTTAACTGTAACCTGTTTTGTTTATACTGTTTGTTATTCAGACGTTCTTTTTGTCTATAAAAAAAAACCTCAGTTTTAGTAACCGAGTGTGAGACCACGCCTACAAAAGCCGGGTTTGAGATGACGCCAGTCGTTTTTAGGAAAAGCCGCTTTTATTGCAACGTTGCAACCCGCAAGACCTGCTGATATCGGTGCACGAAGACATTTCGGATCACATTCATGTAGAAAGTCGTATCATTTATGTCATTAATCATTAGGAAATAGCCAAAGAAAGGCCGAAACGCCCAATTATTGACTTAAGCGTCGATAGTTGCTCGAGAATGAACAGTGAAGGAGCCCATGAGGTATTCGGGATAATAAACTTAAGGCGCTAGGTGTTAAGGTAGAATTATGCCATATTGCTCTAGTGGCTCTTCTCTCTATCATATTTCCGAATTGATATCCACCAGCTCTTGAAGATTTATGGTTCCCTAGTGTGTAAATCGTAACTTCGCTTGTATTGATTCCAGACCACGTGACAGTTGTATTGTTTGTGCATAAAATGTTTAAGTTTCTTGTAGACCGGATTGTCATTATTATTGCTCTAGTAGAGAAACTCATTTTTATTTATATTGCGAATGTGGAACTTTTGGTATTTAATCTCGTAACACTGGCCAAACAGATTTTGAAAAATTTGGCTTACTTTGATGAATAAAAATAATAATATGCTCATCGTCCACCGTAAATTTAACAAAAAATATTCCTTTTCAGTTGCTATAGATACACAAAACATGAGGACGCCATTTTCTTAGTCCTTGGAATTGCATCGTAATCCACAAAAATCTGCCGTATAGTCATCATCATCATCATCATCAGCCGGAAGACGTCCACTGCTGAACAAAGGCCTCCCCCCTAGACCGCCACAATGAACGACAACTCGCCAATTGCATCCACCGGGTGCCCGCCACTTTGACGATATCGTCAGTCCACCTGGTGGGAGGCCTGCCGACGCTGCGTCTGCCGTATAGTAGTGTTGCTCAAATGCAAGAACAAGACGAGACTTGGTCAGTCTTGGTCTTGATCTTGCTTAAATTAGGCGGTCTTGGTCTTGCAAAAATGCAAGAACAAGACCAAGACTTCAAGACCAAGACCGATTTTGGCCAACACTACCGTATAGTGACTTGCTAAACGTCAGGTAGTGGTTGATAGAACGTGAATTAGATTAACTCTCGTAAAGTAGCGACTTATACGGCGTTTTATTCTTATTTAGTTTTCTTTTCTTATTGTTTTGCAACATCTTTTTAACACTTAGTTTGCAAATAAACACTTTGACTTTGATTTATTTCTTTTTGGCGAGTACACCCTTACTGGTTAGAGACCACGCCTTCCAAACCGGGTCTGAGGTAACACACGTCGTTTTATTTAGAAATACCGCTGTTATTACAACGATGTCACCCGTAACACTGACTGGTACAGGTAAATCCTAACTTCTTGGATCACTTTTAAGTCAGCTTTTGTTTCGTTTATGTCATAAAACATGGGAAAATTGCAAAATTATGTTATAACGCCCTTTTATCGATTGAAACGTCGATAGCTGCTACAGAGTAAACAGTCGAAACATCAACAAACTGTTTGCGACATTAGACTTTAGGGGTAGGTATTAAGGTCGGTTATATCATATTGCTACAGCGGTGCTTGTGCAATCCTAACCGTTGAAAATTAACTTATCTACCTCTCAATACCTTATGGGTCCCTAGTATTAAAATCGTAGCTGCGCTCGTACTATTGACCCAGACCACGTGGCCACTGGTTGTTAGTTATTGTTTCTGTAGTCGTAGCAAACATTTTAATTAGTTGCTTATATTGGAAAGAAAATAATTCTAACTATAATTATATATACCTTGAATGTATGTAAGAAGCATGTTTGGTTGTTATTTGTTTTAGGTTCAAGATCAATCGCCGCCATATCAATTTATAGTAACATACTTTCGGGAATTAGGACGCGATATGCATGTAAACATTTTTGGGCTTGACTTTGAGTTTAAAAATTAAATGAGACAGTCGACAACCTCGGTCACCATGGCCTGTCCTGCAGCAGGAGCGCAGGGCGTATATCTCGCCACTCAAATTTGAATGACATAATTCGTCGTGCTCTTGTCACCGCCGGTGTACCAGCTGTTTTGGAACCCAATGGTTTGGTGCGCGGCGATGGCAAGAGACGTCCCACGTTCTAAGTTCAGCAGCCTCTCCTGGCGCTGCTGCTGGAGCTGCGGAGACCCTTAAGCGGCGGAAGTATAATAACATTGTGGGTGATTATATTTTCGAGCCGTTTGGGGTTGAAACGCTCGGGTCATGGGGTCCGAGCGCACGAAATCTTTTCAAAGAACTTTCCAAACGTTTGGTAGAATCTACTCGTGATCAGAGGGCTGGTTTGTTCCTTGCACAAAGAATCGGCATAGCCATTCAACGTGGCAATGCAGCCAGCCTTCTGGGCACGTTCCCCGCCATTGACAAGGATGACGATGAGTTCTTTGACGCCGTTTAGTTTTTATTTATGTAAGTTTTAATTTTAGAATAGTTAGACTTTATATATCTATTAATAAATGATAAATAAAATGATTAATTGAAAAGTTTTTAATATTATGCAATTTTATTAAAAATAGAAAGTAACAAAATGTTACGTTATAATACGTTTCAGAATTGCTCGTTACTAGCTCTTGATGCTTCATGGGTCCCTAGTACCAAACCGTAACTTCGCTTATATTGATTCCATCCAGACCACGTGACAATTACATTGTTGTTTGTTTACGTATCGTCATGTTTCAAGTTTATTAGTTGATCTATATGCATGGACACAATATTCATGATTTTTAGAGAGGAACGGATGTAACAATAACCGAACATATTTGGGTAAATTACCGCTTACATGTAGGTAGATGGTTCATTTAATTAACAAAGAAGATATGATTCCCATATGATATGAAATCAAAAAGTTATTTATAATCTCTAGTCTCATGGCTGTTGACACTTATGACCTCGGTAATTTTTATCTTCAAAAGTCTAGGGCAATAGTTTTAAATTTATTTAACCCTAAGTACCCAATTTTTATGGCGAGAAAATGCTTTATCTATCGGTAACTTTGAATCTCATTCATCAAAAACATTTCCTTTTAAGACAGTGTAAGTGGCTTGAAACCACGCCTCCAAAAGCCGGCTTTTGTTCCAATTACAAATAACGCTGTTATTACAGCGATCCCTTCCGACATCTTTACTGCAACACATAAAGCTTGATATTGTAGATCTCTTTTATCTCAAGTTTTGTTAGATTTATGTCATTAAACATTAGAAAATAGAAAAATAATGCCTGAAACGCCTGTTTATTGATTGCAACGTCGACGGAAGCTCGAGAATGAACAGACTATGTGTCCACAAACTGGTTGCGATATCAGCCTCTAAGATTCAGTGTTAAGGTTTCAACTTCATCGGACTTCACAGCGATACTTGTGCTATCCTAACTGTTACATATTGCTGTGCCTAGCTCTCAGCACGTTATGGGTTCCTAGTGTTAAAATCGTAACTGCGCTTGTATTGACTCCAAACCACAAGACGAGCTTCTAGCTAAGAAACTTATTTTACTAAATTGCGAATGGGGAACTTTTGTTATTTCATCTTGTAACAATGGCTGAACAGATTTTGAAAAGTTAGCTTACATTTTGATAATTCATTTTACAAACTATATTTTTAACCCTGAATTAAAAAAAATGCTCATCAGACACAGTTTATTTAAAAAAGCTGAAATAACATCTAATATTGTTTTAAAAAGAACAAAGATCAAAATAATAGTGTTAGCAATTTTGACATTGGTAATTTAATTTTAGGTCACAAGTGTATCTTCCTCCAAGGCAATTTCAAGTAAGATTTTTAACCTACTTCAGCAAAGGCGGAGGTACTCAATCCGACTGTATTATTTTTTTCAATCGAATTATTTCTTTTCAGTTGCTATGACAACACAAAACATGAGAACGCCATTTTCTTATTTCTCGGAATTGCATTGTAATCCACAAAAATCTGTCGTATAGTGACTTGCTAAGCGTCAGGTAGTGGTTGGTAGAACGTGAATTTGGACTCTCATCAAGTAACGACATATACGGCGTCTTATTTTATTCCTTTTTGGATGACTACAACCTTAGTGGTCTAGGACCACGCCTCCAAAAGCCGGGTCTGGGGTAATAAACTGAATTACATTGTTTTAATCTGAATTAGCGCTGTTATTACAACAATGTCACCCGTAACACTGACTGGTACAGGTAAATCCTAACTTCTTGGATCACTTTTAAGTCAGCTTTTGTAACATTTATGTCATAAAACATGGGAAAATTGCAAAATTATGTTTTAACGCCCTTTTATTGATTGAAACGTCGATAGCTGCTAAAGAGTAAACAGTCGAAACATCAACAAACTGTTTGCGACGTTAGACTTTAGGGGTAGGTATTAAGGTCGGTTATATCATATTGCTACAGCGGTGCTTATGCAATCTTAACCGTTGAAAATAAACTTAGCTACCTCTCAATACCTTATGGGTCCCTAGTATTGAAATCGTAGCTGCACGCGTAATATTGAACCAGGCCACGTGGCACTGGTTGTTATTGTTTGTGTTGTGGTAGCAAAACTTTTAGTTAGTTGCTTATATATTATGGAAAAATAAAATAATTGTAACTATATAATGTATCTTGCATGTATGTAAGTATGTTTGATTTTATTTCTTTTTTAGGAACAAGATCAATCGCCATATAAATTTAACTCTTTTTAGGCCCGGTTTCACCAACATAGAATAAGTATTAGTACTAGAATAAATCGTTAATTACTCCCAAGTATATCCATTTTACGTTTCACCAACATTTAAACTAAGAATAAAACCTCTATACTAGAATTAAGTCATATACCACTGTTTTCGGCCATGTAAGCTGCTATTCTTTGGTTAGTAGTGTCAAAGTCAAGTCAGTTCATAGCATTTAAAAAATGACGCGCCGTTTGTATGCATTAATAAAAGAAACCGATAGCGAAGATGACGATTATTTTTGTCCTCATCCACGGTGGTTTAAGGAAAGGCCTAATTATTTTGAAGAGTACGACGAACACGATTTCGTGATAAGATTTCGTTTATCCAAGAAGGCGGCATTACACAAACGCACACAGAATTATTCACCCAAGTCAGTGCAGTAATAGTGTCGGCGACAGAAATGTATAGGAAATACCATTAGAATAGTTTAGATGATAAGTTTACATATTTTACTAATAAAGTTAACTTAATGCGAGGTATCGCGCTAAACGCCGAACCAGATTGTAATGTAAGGTGCTAACGCAGTGTGGGGTACCCCGCTGGGCCGCCCACCTATTAGCAATAATTGTTTATTAATTCTTTAAATTTTGATTGTTTATATATTGTTTTATATTATATTTAGACTTTGTAATGATAAGTAATGTTAGGAATAGTAAGTAAAGTATAAGGAAACACAATCTCGTAGAAAACACAGATTTGTAAAATTGACACAAAAATTACGTACCTTGAAAATCAAGTTTTTTAATTGTATAGGAAAAATATTATCATGGTGTCTATCATATGGGAAATCGCCCAGAAATGCCAAATCCGTTTAAATCATAACAATCGGTTTACGGGTTTAGAAGATATTAACATATTTAGTTAGTAAACAAATATAAGGATACAAGTTTGGCATTTCTGGGGCGATAATTAAATAAATAGACAAGAAAGGGTGGTTATCAGATCGCTTTCTTTTATTGTTGACCATCGTTCATTTATCGGCAATAAAACTAATAACTAAATAGGATGAAAGTATAAGTCAAGACGGTCGCTGTTTTAAGGTTATTCTAAACGTCAGGTTTGCGTATTATCCAAACAATTTTAGGAAATAGGAAGCGCCATTGCTGAGGCACGGAACAACCTGACTATTTGACTTGGGAGCGTTCTAATGTCATTCCATACATTCGTTCACGGTTACAGAGTAGCTATATGAGATTAAGATATTCGCAGACTAGCATGGTGAAATGAAATTGAAGTTAACCAAAGAGTAAATCGTTAGAATAAATTAGTACTAGGGTAGCTCCTCTCGCATTAATTCAAAGTTGGTGAAATCGAGTCTTAGTAATATACTCTACGGGAATAAGCGAGAGGCATGCATGAATATATTTTTTGGGCGAGTTTTTGGGCTTGACGTTTAGTTTCAATTATATTATTAATTGAAAAGTTTTAAATATTATGCAATTACTAATATCATGCAGAAATCCTCTCAATCTAGAAAATAATAAAATAACATATTGTTTTGTAGCCGAGTCTGAGACCACGCCTTCCAAGACCGGGGCTGAGATGACAGACATTGTTCGTATCAGAAATAGCGCTGTTGTTTATTTTATTTATTTATTTATCAAAATGGACATTATTTACTATATAAACTAAAGTATCGCCAAACTGCACAACAGTTTGTTGGCGATAATAGCGCTCTTGTGTAACAGACAACTATATTTATAACAATTTAAACTTATTTATATGTACATATACTTGGAAACATGTATTGTACCTCTTATTTAAATAGTTCAGTAGCTTATTCTTAACATCATATTTTATGTAATGAGATCTGACTTATTTGTAATATTATTATCTTATTTACTACATTAATTATATTTATAACAATTTAAACTTATATATATATATATATTTATGCTTATTCTTAACAACATATGTAATGAGATCTGATAGGTACTTCTAACTTCTATATTAATTAATTTATACTAGTAATACATCTTTCAGTCTCTTCTTTATAGTTTCTTTAGACATATCTTTGGACTTTCTTATAAGGTCTATTTTATTGAATAGTAATGGAGTTAAATATTTCCTTGTTCTTTTACCATAGTAGTTCCTTACTGATGGTATTACATATTTACCCTGGTCCACCTGCCTAGTACGGTATTTGTGTGTTATTGGATGTTTGTACTTACTTATCTTATACTGTTCTAATGCGATGAGGTATTCTACTTTTGCATGCACTTGCATTATGTTACATTTTTTATATTAATTTTTGTTACAGAGTTATTACCCATAATACTTATTGATACAGGTAAAGCTTAACTTCTTTAATCATTTTTATCTTATACTAGCAGTGCCCCGCGGTTTCACCCGCCTGAATGCCTAGGTCCCGTTCCCGGTGCCTCAGATTAATCCAACTAAATCACTATCATGACAAAGGTCATGATTAATTTTTTTTTTCGCACAATTTTCCAATTTTTTCACATAAGAACCTTCTCCTGATAATAACTAACACAACAAAAAAAGAATTGGCGAAATCGGTCCAGCCGTTATTGAGTTATGCGCTTACCAACACATTTAGCGATTCATTTTTATATATAAGATTTTGGTACATTTATGTCATTAATCATTAGAAAATAGCAAAAGAATGTCAGAAACCCCCAAGTGTTGACTCAAGAGACGATAGTTGCTAAACAATGAACAGTTAAAGTGCCCATGAACTGTTTGGGATAGTAGACTTTATGCGTTATGTGTTAAGGTTCAAGTATGACATATTGCTATAGTGGCTCTTTGGTCTGCATTATGTTTCCAAATTAATTGCTACCAGCTCTTGATGACTCATGGGTCCCTAGTAACCAAATCGTAACTGCGCTTGTATTGATTTCAGACCACGTGACATTTGTATTGTTGTTTGTTTACTTATATCGTCATGTTTCGAGTTTATATATATAGTTTAGTTGACCGGGATGCATGAACACAATTTTCATGAACTTTAGAGAAGAACGGATGTAACAATGACCAAACAGATATGATTAAATTTCCGTTTGCATTTAAGTAGATGGTTCATTTTTCATTTAATTAACAAACTACTAACTAAAACAAAAAGTTATTTATGATATTTAGTTCAATGGCTGTTGACACTAATGACCTCGGTAATTTTTATCTTCAAAAGTCTATGTAAATAGTTTTAAATTTATTTAACCCTAAGTACCTAATTTTTATGGCGAGAAAATGCTTTATCTATCGGCAACTTTGAATCTCATGCATCAAAAACAAGTAAGTGGCTTGAAACCACGCCTCCAAAAGCCGGCTTTTGTTCCAATTACAAATAACGCTGTTATTACAGCGATCCCCTCCGACATCTTTACTGCAACACATAGAGCTTGACATTGTAGATCTCTTTTATCTCAAGTTTTGTTAGATTTATGTCATTAAACATTAGAAAATAGCAAAATAGTGTCTGAAACGCCTGTTTATTGATTGCAACGTCGACGGAAGCTCAAGAATGAACAGACTATGTGTCCACAAACTGGTTGCGATATCAGACTCTAAGATTCAGTGTTAAGGTTTCAACTTCATCGGACTTCACAGCGATACTTGTGCTTACCTAACCGTTGCGAATTGCTGTGCCTAGCTCTCAGTACCTTATGGGTTCCTAGTGTTAAAATCGTAGCTGCGCTCGTATATTGATTCGTTGCACTATTGAAACCGGCTTAGTTGTAAGAGGCACTTTGTTTGAGACATAAATAATGCGTGCATTCAATAATGTTATGTACGTTTCATATCTTGAATAGGATTATTACATCCTTAATTTGCAAAAACAAAGTCCCAATGAAGCTCAAAATATATAAGAAGCTAACTTTGTCAGTCACTTGCAATTAGCATAATTATTTGCAATTATAAGTTTGAAATCAAAAATATATATTTTATTGATGTTATAATTCTATAAATTTACACACTGTCAAGTATAATTTCCTGATTTTGGATCAAGAGCAGTACCTATTCAGATTCTGGTTCTGCGCGTCTTGAAAATGTATCGGAAAACCAACAGGAAAATTGGCTGGCTGTATTTTTTTATGGCATAGATAGTAACCATGTTTTGGTCTCATAGACCTAAGTATTCGATATTAAAATCAACACGATACAAATACGCGATCCTGAGAAAATAAATCATATCCGACGCAAAGATGTATAAAAAAGTGTCACTTTTTTAGTTCTGCATCTTAAGTGGACTTATAAATGCAGCGTCCGTACGCTACATAACAGAGAGACCGACATTTATTTTCGCACTGATTAAAAAAGTATGATTGCTTTTACTGTTTTATAATTATTTTTAAATGAACTTTTTACAAGTCATATCTTACAAATAAAACCTTCAAGCATTCAATCCATTAATTGGTATGAGTAGTAAAATAATTCGGGGTGTAATCTTAGACAAACATAAAAATACTAACATCTGTTGTCAACAACTGTGTTAGAGGGAAAAACATACAGTGATTGTGTGAGTGATAAATAACCCGTTCAGGAACTAGGTGAAGTTCAACCACGCCCCCTAAAATGCCGGTATCGCTGAGAAGCATCTTTTAAATACGTGGAACGCTGATATTACAGCAGTGCCATGTAAAATACTCATTGATACTGCTGTATTACACTGTTATACGTCAAATTCTTATATGATTTTGTAATTTTTATGTCATTATTTACAAGAAAATAGCAAATAACCATCGAAAACGCCCATTTATCGACCTTTAAACAGCGAAAAGTAAAAAACAAAATAGTTAAAGGACTAGCAGATTGCGCGTGAAAGTAGACCTTAATTGCTACTGCATAAAAATCATTATAGTGTGCTGCATTGACTGGGAGATATGTTGTTATTGTCAAAGTTCGTGCAGGTCTGTAACTTGCTTTCACTTATGGGTCCCTAGTATCAAAATCGTAGTTGCGCGGAAATTCGCTCAATCCATTCAACTACTCAAACGGAGGTGTAGTTAGTCCAAGAGCGCGTAGGTTGTTTTTTAGTTGAAGTTCGGTCGTCTTATTTTGTTGCTTACTTAGATAAAATTAATTAATAATTTATAAAATATTTAATTATCGCTTAGTTTTTTTTAGTTAACTAGTCGTGTAGTTGTTTTCACATGTGGCGTCATCACCAAAGCTATTATTTAAATAACGACAAATTAATCTACTGAAATCTCTCGCTGTATGTAATAAATCCTATTTAATTCTATCAGTTCGTAATTTAAAAAATAATGAAGAGGAAAACTTACCAATATCGTGGAACTTGACATATCGGATGTTATCAAATATCGACAGCAAATGATTCTGAATGGTGTGAGAGTCTGAAGCTTGTCCCAAGATCTCCAGCAAAGCAGGGTCGGACACGAAAAAGAATCGTGGAAACATTGTCCTTTTCCTCTCTAAGTAACCACTGAGACTCTTTTGGCACAGTTCTAGTTGTTCTTGAAGATGTGGTAGCAATTGTTTTAGCAGGTCATCTCCCACGCAGCAAGATACCACACCAGGCGTCTCGTGAGCTCTTTGCATTATTTTCTGCCAGGATTTGTCAATTTTAGAGAACCTTTTAGCCTCCTTCGGCAGTTGCTTTGCGATGTCACCGCCGACGAACACGGCCTCGAGGTACACCCACATGTTCTGAACGAGGAGCCATCTCTCTAGAATCTCGTTCGTGCTTTGAAGGTCGTACAACCATTGTGTTATTTGTTTTCTGAATGGAGCGTTGTATCTGAAACGTGCAAAATAATAGTTAATTTTAACAAGCTCTACTCAATAGATCAAAACTCTTCACAACATTTTGACTGATAAAAACTTAATTTCCTGACATCATATTTAAAGCAAACATAATTAATTATACATTAATAAATTAAAGCCAATAAATAACAGATACCTATAAGACTTTCACAATAAAACATAAATTTAAAACAAAAGAGAAATTACGGTAAATTAAAAAGAAAATCGCGGCCAGTACAAACTTTTTTTTATAATGACATTAAGATATATTTAGACCCTATGGTTAACTAAAGAGGTAGTGTAAAAAGTTTTTATTATTATCCTTAAAACGTTAAAATCATACTTAAAATATGTGGCTATGACTTATTTTTACTTGTTTGCATAAATTACGTTTCTAACACAATAAAACCAAACCGTCAAGCCTCAAGGAACCACAATAAAAGATTTTGAGTGTTGTGTTCAAGGAATGAATGTGAGAATTAGTTTGGGACAAAGTTACCCCCAATACTCAAACAATCTGGTATTACGTTGTTAAAATTAAAGCAATATACATTTTATTATAAAGTAAATAATTAAATACATCATTGTTATAATTTACTTTAAAAAAAACACATGCTAAATAGATACCTGGATCACTACTTTTGTTTTTTGTTACAAGAACACCCAGCCTTTCTTAGTTACTAAACCTTTGTGGGCCACACAAACATCCATGGCATAATGACTCCTTTTACGACGATGCCGCGATGGCGTAATTTCAAACAACATTGTTTATTTCGTACTTTAGTACGAAAATATATTTGCTTGTTGCAAACGACTAATGATTACAGACGTTTTACAGTATTATCCATAAATGATGAGTAAAAAATTTCCTAAAATTTAGATAAAAAATTACCTTATACTTCCTGAATTCCAATTAGCTTCTTGATTTGCAAATGGTAAGGGTTCTATAAATGAAGAAACTACTTCAATCACATTTTTATAAGACCACCACTTGATATCGACACAATTTCCACAGATATCGCGTTGCAAACATATATACAAATTGAGAGCTTCATCCTTTTGAAGTCGGTTAAAAGGAACATTACCTGTTCGAGAGCAATGAGCCCAATATCATGAGACTGTCTTCCAGCTGGCCTATGGTTTCCGCCGTGGTGTCGCCTCGCAGCAGCAGCTCGCCGCGGTTGTTGAAGGTCTGAAAGGTGAGCTCGTGCACCGACCACTCGTTGGTCACGCCCCGCAACTTGCCCTCAATATCCTTCTCTTTCATTGCTGATATACAGATATCCTGGAAATTTTAACAGAAATGCTTTTATAACTAATTATTGCACTTATTTTGCAGATTATCTGCAAACAAAAAAGGTGCAAATCGTGGAAAGTGCTTGAAATCGCACGGCTTTTTTACATCTCCGAACAAATAAATTACAGTTATTAAGGATACATATGTATATCTAAACTAGATTTTTCTGCAAATAAAAATAAACCAGAAAAAGATGTTTCAAAATATGTATTATGAACTATTTAGAAAAGTAGAAACCCGAGTTGCACCGGTTGACTGGAAATTGTATCCGAGCGGGAAGTAAACTACCCGCACTAGCACTAGGGCTGCAGATATTAGAGCAGGTATGTCAGAAAGGCAATTAAAAGAAAAGGCACAAAAGGTCCACCCCAAAAACAGTTTTCACAGTATTGGCACAAATGAGTTTTCTGGGTTGCGATCTCTTCTTGATCTACCCCTCTCATATTCCATCTCACTTACCCCTTCATAGTCCCACCCCTTATATTTGCATTTCACAAAAGTGTTTTCCGTTTCATTTTCTCATTGATTGGGGGCGGGCAGGTGACGTCAGTTCTCTACTCAGGGTCGACGACATCTTCTTGATGCTGTGCGCCTGGTACGCAATGTGCAATAAAAACCTGTCGATTGTCGATTGCAGGCAATGCGCGCCGTAGGAAAACGCACAAAGGGATTGTAAACAGCATTTTTAATAAACTCATTTTAATATACTTAATTGATTTATTACTATTAAAATAAAATAACTAACGAATGTAGGCACGCGAGTAGGTTTAGTTTATGTTCGGTTTTGTATTATTTAAACATAATTGTATATTACGTACGTTTTGTTTTTTTTTTAATATGCATTTTATTTTAACAACCGTTTGGAGTTTGTTTATTAAATAAATATATAATAATATTCCATTTGTACATTTTCAATGTTACGTGTTTATAAAAGAAATTGTTTGAATTCACGCACAGAAGTAAAATAAAAAATATATTTAAGGGTCAATACGCATTATGCATAGTTTTTTTATGATATTAGATAATATTTGATGTGATTATAATAACTTAGTCGCAATTTAGCAAAATAAATCAAATTGAATATTTCTTTGTTACTAGGAATAATATCACATTTACAAAATATTTTTGATCTTGCTAGATTTTGTCGTTTGTGGCACAAAATATATATAATATTGTGTGAATAATTGACAGACAAATTGATCACCTCCTCCTACAAAGTCGGTTGATAAATGAATGCAGGGCCGTTCACCAAAAGGGCCGCTAGTCCGAGAACCGCACTAAGGATTCGCAGTTGCCTCATATCCGCACGTATACCAGGGCAGCATGGTTCCAAAGAGATTCAAAGATCGACTTTGACCAAGTTTTCCCGTTTGTCTACGAACTTTAATTGTGAAATTTATTTAAATAAAAACTTTAGAATTATTTTTGTGACTGCGCAAAAATATATAATTTGTTTTCTATTTTTTTTTTTCCCAATTTTTTTTTTTGGCCTAATTTTGTAGATTTAAGCCAGCTGTCATTTACGAAAAGATTGATTGATAAGACACATAAAAAAATACGAATTTTATGGGTGGCTGTTCGTGACAATCTAGGTAATAGTTATCATAGAAAGAACTCTTCGACGTTATGCTTTCCCTGTGGTAAACCCAGTATGTAGCGTGTCTTGTTGTGCTATATTATTTATCTAGGTTACATTATTGTGACTACATGTCGTTATGCTCGTGGCTTAGTGAATTTCGATTCTAAAACTGAACTGAAATACTTTTCTAATAAAATGTTTACGGAAGACAAAAAAAGAATAAGGACAATCCACAATAGCTTACGACTACCATTTAACGTAGCACAACGTAGCACATCGTAGCAATTCGTAGCAAAACATAAAAATTTAAACCTTTTTCTATATTGTCACGAAAAAAAGGCGTCTACTATACTTATATGATAAGAGTTACTTCTCTGGGTGTAACTTTGCAATCAACGCGGGCAACTTAGTGGAATAAAAAGAGCTTACATCCAAAAAGGAAAGTCAGTGGAATTAAAGGCATAATAACGAATTTGCAAAAAAAAAATGATACACCAGGGGTTCATAACGCATCGAGAGATTATACGGCAAATATAATTTAAAAAAGCCCACGAGGGTTCCATCGAGAGGATTGGAGTACCGCAGAAGCGACATTGAGCTGTATCCATACTAAGACTTCATAATACACTAAGAGATAAAAGACAAAATAAATACATTAAATATGATGCGTTAAGGGACGTCGACTGAAATAGAAGAGTATCGGAGAGGCGACATTGAGTTCTTTCCACACTAGGACCTCATAACGTATCGAGAGATAAAACTAAAAATGATAATGAACAAGCACGAGGGCTGTACATCGACTGAAATGGAGTATCGGAGAGGGGGACGTTGAACGCTATTTATACCAGAACTTCATGATGCATCAAGAGTTATAAAATTCAATAAAATAGAATAAGAGTCCAAGTACCAACGGAGCTCAGGAAACTAAACATTTTCAAGCTCTTAATTAAATTTGTTTTTTTTTTTTTATAACAACTAAAATCTATTAACTATCTTAAATGTCCGACAAAATATAGAAAATTGAGCATTTTCATATTTTTTAACGTTTTACAGAAAATTATAACTATCTAGAAAATGTCAGCTTCCATACAAAAAAAAAGTGTTAAACTGACAACACCCTCCTTTGACGGGATCAAAAATAGGTTTTATCTAGCCAAGAAGTAGGTATACAATATACAGAAAAATTGAAATGCACATAATTTGGCGTTTTCTAAAATACCCCATATAAAAATGTGATGTAACTTTTTATAACTCTTTTCATAATATTAATGCGAAAAATCTTTAAAAAATGGTAACTGAAAATAGTTGCGCCTTGGGAGTTAATTCTTGCAAATGTAAATACAAATGTTTTACAAACTCGACAATAAGAAAAAAAATGTAAGTATTTTATATTAAAAAAAATTGTTATTTTTTTTGTCCAAGGCCAATGTGTATTCAAGTTAGATCACAGACCTCTGCCATACATCTGAAGTCTTGGTATTATGACTGGCTCTGACGGCCTTTTGATTATCGAACATGCGCATTACAAATAGCACTACGTCACAGAGTTAGGGGCCCCGTATTGATTTGTAGCGAATGTTGAGCTCTTGTAGTTTATGTTCTCCTAGTAAGTCGAGGCGGTACGGTGACACCATCTAAGGTCGCGCGAATGGTTCAATACAAGGGTCGTTCATTCAAGTTGAATGGGTGGGGGCTACGATGTGTTTACTATACGCTACTTTTGTGTGTTAGTATATTATAGATCATGTTAATTTTATACGTCGCCGTCGTCTGGGTTTAACATTAATTATACAATAAAATATATATATAGGTTTGCGTTTCATGAAAAAAGTTAAATATATTGTTCCGCTTCTTATGTAAATAATAAGATATCCCAAATAAACTATTATATTAATAAAATATTATATTATTAAAACCACAACTTCAAGTTATATCAATTTTAGGGTTAAGTAATATATGAGAAACAAATAATACCTCAATATCTTCTTTGTTAGGCAGTAAAGGTGCTTCCAAAATATTTTTCAGGCAAAAGTCTTCGTTGTCCAATTCGAAGATGTATTTCGTGACTTCCATGATGCGTTGCCAATGGCGTGGCTTCATAGCCTTGTTAGCCATCAACTCCAACAGAGGGCACATGTCATTGAAGTCATCTATTGTCTTTTTGAGCGCGAAGAACGCCGGCCATTCCTTGAGACTGTAAGGAAGGTCAGATAGATTATTTTAAAGTTAGGGCCAGTCTTTCCAATACCAGATAAATTTCATTTGTGTAATTTTCACGCGACTACTACTTTAGAATGCATTGAAGATTTGTTAAGAAACATTTTTATTCCTTCAGACAAATCATCTGGGTGGGAAAACGAGCCCTTGGCAAAGTAAACATTGATTAGTCAAACCACACATGTGTATTTAGATACAATAATTACTAACCCTTTAGGCAACTTTCTGCATCTATTCTGGAACTCCATAAGTTCATTGTTGATCTCCTCGATGTTCACCTCTCCCCACGGTATATCGTAATAGCTGCTGACCCGATCTATGACGTCATTGTACAGTTTGTATAGTTTTTGAAGAAGGTTCAGTTCCTTTCTTATCTGAGCTAGTTCGGGATATTCTGTGTGCGGTAGACCGAATAATTCCTCCCCGTTTTGGTATGTTTGTAGTTTTCGCCACATGCCATCGAAGCGGTTCTACGGTGAAAACAGTTATCATCGTTTTATTTTTAATAGCGACTGAATAAAGAATAACGTCTAAGGGACTTTACAAACCTGGAACAATATCAGCCTGTCAGAAGCTTCTCTAGGGCTGAGTCCCGGCTGCATGGGACCTGCATTGCGGTATTCATGCACGTATTCGGAGTTATCCTCTCTGAACCTGTCCAGGTTGCTGTTCAGGTCAGCCTCGAGCTGCGGCTGCATTTTCAGAAGTGAGAAGTGCGACGCTAGTGATCTAGCCTGAAGTTGTTGCCACGTATACCGAAGATTGTCTACTTGTTCCAGATCTTCTTTGCTTACAGGCAACTCGTATCGAGTTATGACATTGAAAGCTTCCTGTAATGAATTATTTTGAACAACTATATTTTCTTCTACGTACCTTTAAAATTAAAAACTTTCCCATTAAACTAACATGCTGAGAAGAAGACTAATTAATGTCTACTTGAAATACATTATAGCGAATAGATCCCTTATTTTTACAAATAAATACTTATTATAATAAATAGCCCCGAGGCTACAATAGTCACATTGATAAATAATAATATATTAATCCCCTTACCATCTGTTACGATTAAAAGAAGTGCGCAATACTGGAGTAGTACATACTATTATGCGATTGTTATAAATACCTCAACCGGATCGATTCTTAGTTCCATGTCGACTTCCTGCTCCCTAATTTTCCTGAGTGTCTCCATGACAGTCCTAACGTCATCAAGGTCTCTTATCGGTCTCTCCAACTTGCGTTCCAAGTCATTCATGATGGCGTACACGTAGTCCATTTCACGTTTATACTTCTTGCGCATGGCTTGACTTATTCTGTGAGTGCCATCTAGGAAGATTGATATAGTTGTTGAATAAAGGTTGTTCATACAAAAGGTTCCTAGATTATAAATACTGTTTATTTAACAATATCTTGTCCGACCTGTCGTTTTCCAATTATCTAAGAAATCAGTAGTTTTGTGGGAATGGAAATATATCAGATTGTTTGATACATTGCATATGATGTAATTGAGGAATATGTAAACGTATGATAGTAAGTGAATTTAAGAAGATGGACAATAGATCAGAATATATTTTTAGTTCTTTCTTTTGAGGAATTGAAGGAATTTTAAGCTGTTAAAGATTTTTTATGGTAAGTATATTTTGTTTTGACTTCGATTAAAATGTGTATACAAAAATTCCGCGCGGCAGGCTTGCGCGGGTGACTGGATGAGGGTCGCAGGGTATCAATCACAGCACGACCACCCGCTATATTTATTAAAAATGAGGTATGATATCACGAAAAAATAAGCAGCGAAATATTAAAAAAATATTTTTTTAATAGAATCAAAAAGGAAAAAAAAATCTTTTTCTTTATATTCTGATCATTCCCACTGAAAACATTTCATTCGAGGCAATATTGAATAAAATGTATTTCCTAATAATTAATTCAAGGAAATTTTAATTTAAATTCTTTTACTAGAAAGTCCGCGCGGCAGTGTGTCGCGGGTGTCGGAATGCGGGCGCGGGGTATCGATCCACCCCACAGCAGAGCCACCCGTTTGCAACAAATCAAATAAAGCAAATACATGACTCAAAAAACAAGAAAAAGATTCATAGATAGGTTTTATTTACTAAAACTAAATTATAAAGGTTATCGTAAGATAAAAATTTCTCTTTTCGTTCAAGCCTTTTTAGTATTAGTCGGCTTTTTCTTGCATAACAAAAAAGATCAATTAAAGGTGAACATATTCAATAAAAATCACTATTATTTTTTCTGTACAATAATTTAACTAACCTAGTGAAACTTTAACGATAGTTTCACTAGAAAGTCCGCGCGGCAGAGTGTCGCGGGTGTCGGGTTGCGGGCGCGGGGTATCGATCCACCCCACAACGAAGCCACCCGTTTGCACCAAAACAAATAAAGCACATACAAAAGGACTCAAAAAGGAAGAAAACAAATCATAGATATGTTTTATTTTACTAAATTATAAACTGATTTTCGTAAAAAGATTAATTATTTATTTTTCAAGCCTATTAGGATGTATTGTTAGTTGATCGTATTTTTTTGTTAAGAATATTTTTAAATATAGGTGAAAATATTTATTAATCATCAATAACATTTTTCTGTATCAAATGTTCATTACTAGAAAGTCCGCGCGGCAGAGATTCGCGGGTGTCGGGTTGCGGGCGCGGGGTATCGATCCACCCCCCAACGAAGCCACCCGTTAGGTTACCATCATATCAACTTTAACAAATACAATAGAAACGATAAAAAAATGGTTCATTGACAGGGTTTATAAATTATTATCGGAGTCTAGTAAAGAAAAAACTATTTTAATTTTGCAATGCTACTATATGGCGGCGGCTCTTTGCTTGTAAGAAATTAATACTATCTAACTAAAGGTGAAATTATTTTATAAACATCTACATTATTTTATTTGTGTCAAAAGTTGAGTTATCTTTTCACTAGAAAGTCCGCGCGGCAGAGTGTCGCGGGTGTCGGGTTGCGGGCGCGGGGTATCGATCCACCCCACAGCGCAGCCACCCGTTTGTACCAAATCAAATAAAGTACATACAAAATGACTCAAGAAATAAGAAAAAAAACATAGATTTGTTTTATTTACTAAATCATTAAAGAATTTTCATAAAAAAAATATGTGTTTATTTTCAAGCCTATTAGATGTATTACTATTTAGAAGTTTTATTTTTGTAAAAAAAATATGTTCTAATTAAAGGTAATAATATTTAATCAACATCAATATTATTTTTCTGTATCAAATCATCATGTTCAGTTATAGTTTCACTAGAAAGTCCGCGCGGCAGAGTGTCGCGGGTGTCGGCATGCGGGCGCGGGGTATCGATCCACCCCACAACGGAGCCACCCGCTACGCGTTGATAAATAGAGTTATAACTTATTTTGGACAAAATCAAATAAGTCCTAATATATTAAAAAAAAGTGTGGAACGATGAATGGAAGTTTTATTTGTATGTTTATATCCACATTATATCGGGACTGAGAATTAATATTTTTTTTAGATTTTCTTCGTAGTACTGAGTAGTTATTCTCACTTTTGAGTTCTGTGGTCAGTCCCAGCTTCAGTTTTTCAGTGGAAACCGCCAAAGAGTTCCCGATGATCAGCACGTCAGCTTCAAGCTCCAGCTTAGCTTCAAGCTCACTGTGCCTCTTCAGAGACAATTCAAAATCATTAAGGTTCCATGCAAGCAGTTGTCGAAGAGTTTTCTCGCATTTCCATAGATAATGATAGGGACGCCAGCGTTTTACTAAAGTATTTACTTCCTGAAAGTGAGTTCGCAATCAATAAAGGTGCCAGTTTTGCATGGTAATAATAAAAAAAAGAGAAATGAAGAGAGGTTTTACCGTTTTCACATTAGCAGTGCACATTGAGAGTAAAGTTAAGGTCTTAATGATTTCCTTGTTTTCCATAACATAGTTATAAAAGTTCTTCTGTTGAAAGGGGAATTGTGGTTTCTCTTCAGATTCCAGGCGGTAATGCTTTTTCCTTCTGCTCTTGGCCGCGTCCAGCATCTTGTTGGACTTCTGCGGCTGGTTGGGCGGCGCCGACACTGACTGAACCTGTTCGTCAAGCTTGGTAACAACGTCGTGTAGCGGGTGCGACGGCGGGCGAGCGATTTTCTTCCAGCTCACCTATATACGTTTAAGCCAGGACGCGAAGCATATTCACAGCATAAAAGAAGCCACATCAAGTGCGAGCAAATAAATATAAATGCAGAAGCACATTGTTTGCACACATCACACAGTCAAGTTCACAAGGTGCCAAATGCAAAAACATCACAAGACAATTAACATCACAGGGGAAGGAGAGAAAACGATACAAATAAGATTAATTTGTCAACAAAATGTAATTTATTTACATTTTGTTGACAACTATGCCAACACACAAAAATTCAATATTAATGTATTTTTAAAATGCAAATCTTTAGATTAGAACCTTTTCTAATTACCGTCTGAACCAAACATCAACTGATATTCTCAAAGGATAAATATTACATTGTATTTTATTTGCTCTTAATATTTTACAAACGTGCACGTTATTAACATCATACCCGTGACGTTTTCCCGCCAGTCCAGAGCGCGACTCCCTTGGACAGGCCGGAGATGTGCTTGCCGGCGAGGATGAGCACCTCTTGAATGTCGTCCAAGGTCGGCGTCACTGACACGTTCGGGATCATAAGCGAAGCGTTCAACAGGAATATAGGCTTCTTTTGAACATCTATAACAATATGTCGTACCTTTACATACAGAATTAATAGATCAATGGTCGAAATATATCCTCTAAAATAATTAGCTGCACGACCTTTAAAAATCACTTTCAAATATGCAAATATTTAATAATATATACGAAGTTGACCACTAATAAGTATTTTTCATTCATGGTTTTCTTCCCGAGACATGACATTTCAGAATACATGAAGAAATATACTGCTTATCAAGTTATATAATTATTTTATTGTTAGGATTATCAGAATACTAGCCTCAAAATACAAATTACCGAAAAATTTGCCAAGTATAACGAATTAAACATATCTACTCATATATAATACAAAAACCTATACGAATCTTGTTTATTTAAAATGTTCGCGGCAACATTCATAGTGTATCCCAGATGAAGGTGCGCCGAAGGACCGTGACTTCGCTGCGTAAATCGCGCCTAATACTAGGAGCCCATAAGCCCGAAGAACTTAGAATTCAGCAGTTAAAACGTAAGTATCATCAAAATTTCTGTACAAAAGAAAGCCCTATGCAACAGACATAAAGTCTAATTTCAACGGGCGATTATTGCGTAGCTGCTCAGTAAGCTGCGAATTTCGTCGGGTTAGTGCGATGTATTTGAGATTTTTATGGAAATTATGACTGAAAACTCAATTAAATTCATATGAAATCAAAGCATTACAATGTGAAGAACATTTTTATCCACTTTTCAAGTTGAAAAACATATTGTTTAAGTAGATATTACAAATATTCTCGAGTCGGAACGTTCAGTTTTCCTCGTAAACTCCCTGACTACGAACAAAACATTCAGTTTTTTGAGTAATTATGACAGAAATGTTCCATTTCTTGACTCAAAAAAGACGCGCAAGAAATCATTAAACATATTGAAAGTATTTCTGTTTGAGGTCAGCTGGTAAATATGTGTCAATTTTAGGTTTCATTTGATGTTTGAGCATTTGCCGGTGTTTCAGGTGTAAACATATCGATCCCCCCTTGCTGACGTATGCGGGAGAGAGACAGTGATATCAGCTGTGTCAGTGCACGCACATTTAATGTAGGCTTCGTATGTTTAGGCGCAACATTTAAAGTTTGGAATTTCGATTCAATATTTTTCTTTTGCGTTTTCTTTTTCTTACGATTACGATTGCGCCAAAACCACAGATAGCCTTCTGAAGGTAGAAAATATAATTTCAGACACAAATGGCAATTAACTTAAAAAAATTGTAACTTTTGATAAACCAAAAAGGAAAATTGTTACAATGTAACAATTTCTGTTAATTATCAAAGGTTATGTAAATTACCTTTGTCAGTCAGATAAACTTGCGTACACAATAAACGAAAACCAGTTCTTGTTTTATAGAGATACTGCCTTCGTAGTCATGTGTCCCTAGTCTGCAGAGAATTTTGCATACGCAATTTTTCATACTATGAGCGCGGGTGGAGGAGGGTTTTGGCATTTGCAGCTATGGATTGCCAATGAGACTTTAAAAGCACGGCATATTATTATTTTTACATTACAACGTTATTTAACGTAATCGTCATAAAACTTCCTATAAATAAGTAAGTAAAAACAATACTTGCCTTATTGACAGGTTTTCATGGTCTTTTATATAGTTAAAACACTATGAAGGATAAAAAATACTACTAAATACTACCTACGCAGTACAGAAATAAAAGAACACGTTTTTTTTTGGATAATTAGTCGTTTACACTGATTATTATATTTTATAGATTAGGATATAGTATTGCAATTAAATGGAACCCTTTTACTGGTATCAGAGCATAATTATTTCTTAAGTAGCCTTTCAAAAGTGTATTCTAAACGTAATAAACTGGAAAAATAATAATTTAAAAACGTAAGAGTTAAAATATAAATCTCAGAATACTAGACATCACATAGAAAACTATCCGTGAATAAAACGACAATTGTCGCATTTGAGTAAGTTAGGGGTCCATGCAGTGTCTGCTCCATGCATCACCCTGCTACCATGATGCGCATCGAGTGCTGCGAAGGTGTCAGGATCGCGATTTGCGGTACCAGGAGCCTATAAACGTGAACAAGTCCAATGCAAGTCACTTTAAACAGTAGAATGGTGACATGAACCATTGCAGTTTTATTCAACATCGTTCGTTTTATGCAGAGATTTAAGTATTAAAATCCCCTGCATGGTATTTGAAAGTTGATATTGCTTTTCCACGCTCAAACACAGCTTCTCTGTAGTAAGAATGGCGATGGTAGTTCATTTAGTAATTTTCTTTAGAAAGATGACAGTAAAATATTAGAAAAGTGGGCAGAAATTAAACTTTATACTTGGAACTAATCTTTCATATAAATTAAACTAATAAAAACTTTTTACTTTGAGCCTTCCTGGTGTAAAAACAAAGCACCGCCGCTGGCAAAAAACATTATATTTATTTATTAACATTATATTTTTGGGTTTATAAACTCCAAGTAAAGCAATAAAGACGAAAAAATATATATCGAACGCGCGGCATTTTTTACGCTCGACTTAAAAAAATCACAAACCCAAATATTAATAACCGGACGATAACGTTTCATTTCGGGATAAAAAAAAACCAATATCGAACGAATATGTAGTAGGTGTCAAGTAAAAAGCTTACTTTCTCCGATCTCAGCAGTGAACTGCTTGATGATTACATCCAGAGTCCTTCTCGTGACCTTGATGAGCACGTCCACTACCTTTCTGCTGTAATACCGCCGCATTTCACTGACAGCATTCTTCACCATTTCCTGCAGTAAATGAAACACGCTTTTATTAGTGTCATTAGTTCTATGGATGTTTAAGATCAACCTATATCGAATGATTGATCATGCAAGCTTTTAGAAGGTTGTAGCTATATCGTAAAGGGTTATTGTAGCCTAAACTGGGTTAGCAAAGAGAAAAAAAATCGTATTTTTTTAATGGGTGCCAATTCATTCTAAGGCACTAGCTTTTGTTTAACTTAAATTCATAAAACGATAATAAATTCAAATTCAAATTCTTTATTTTGCAAATAGGACTACATTCAATCACTTTCACACGTCTTCTTAATCTAGATGAGGTCGACATTTCCTAAATGACTACCCTGAGAAGAAAAGTCGAAACAAACTCGGGGGTCACAGTCTCTTTTAGTCCTGATAGTACAATAGTAAATTTGTGTAAACAAATGCAGAGTATTTACTGGAGTGGTCTTTAGGAAAAGGAAACTATAGTGTGATATACATATTTTGAGAAGGAAATGAAGGGAAGGCTAATAGCATGATTAATTTATTAAAACCTTATATATAAGTATTTTAAAATACTTTATTATCCACACTACTTTTCACTAAAAACAATTACCATACTATTCACACCATTTTATTGTATAATAAGTCTTTTTGTAGGTCGTGGCTAAACAAAATTAAAAAATAGTAAACATCGAAAGCGAAATTGATGACGTATAAGTGGCGGGTTGACGAACCCAACCTCTTGCCGCCGAAGTATTGATCCATATTACGGCCGTAGCGACTTCACTATTCGAAGTACTAAGCTCGCATAAACCGGCAGGATGTTCATTGGAATGTGTGAAGTAGAGGGCATGGCTTTGGTACTATATGTAACTAAGTATAGTGTGTATACGTAAGATCAGGAGAAACAAGGTAAAGGAACTTTTGTAGTAGCTATTTCGGAACAGAAAGTAATGACATGTTGCTTGTACTTTCAAATTATTATTTCATCATATTTTTTTAGCCTATCATGTCTCCCACTGACATAGGTCTCCCCCGTCTGACTCCAGACATTCCTGTCTCGAGTATTTATTTATCATTTATCATAATAATTAGGGTTATGGTAATATTATTTCGTATAGTTTACGTAGCTGGGTAGTTGTCTTAGAAAGTTAAATTGCAATTTATCATCATAATAAAAAAAGATCGGAACAATGTCAATAGTCGTTTTTTTATAAGTGGTTCTTAGTAATTACTCTGCAGTTACCCCTAGATGAAAGAAGGAAAGTCTTAAGTATACCTGCATACTCTTGGACAGTCCTCCTGCGGGCAGGGACAGCAGGCGATGGGGGCTCTCGAAGCACTCCCACACCGCGGACCAGTCCTGCTGCCCGCTAGACGTGGAGTCGTTGACAGTCGAGGTCGCACCGCTACCGGCTTGGCTGTCATCTATCAACAAATTACGATTTAAGAAAACTTGTTAGGTCAATTCTCAATTCTTTACTATAGCAGTCCATACAGGTACACTTATAAGGTAGATACAATATGAACCCGGTAAGGCACAGCTTAAAGAAGTTGGTATGAACCCGGTAAGGCACAGCTTAAAGAAGTTGGAGAGTTATATACAGTAGCTTATTACTAAAACTATACTTAATACTTTTATAAAACTATTAATTTATAACAATGATTTATTTTTAATGTGTGTGTATGTGTTTTAGATTTAGGTCTTGTTGGTGATGACTTTTGCATCTGACGTATACCATAATAATTCATCACAGATTAGAGTAGTTGGGGATACTGAAATAATAAAAGCGAATTTTAGTAACTAAACTGTAAGCCATAAATTACATAATAATTTGTGTGTATGTAAACCATGTTTCTACATCCTGCGATTTTCTGATAGCCTGGTACCTTTTGGACGGGAATCTATATCTATAATGTATTATAATAAATCTCTCCTCACACTACAGAAAAAAAATAGACTTCTATGTAAAATTATTAATTCACAAGGAAAAAATATCATTAAGTATAATTAAAATAAAAAACCCTTTAGTAAACACGTCCGAAGAAGACTTACTGATTATTTATTTGTTATTATTATTATTATTATTGTTTATTCTGTTTTCTGACGCTCATGTAGTTTTGTTTTATATCGTCGAAATATATAGGGAAATAAAAAATACAAAATATTTTTTTTTGGAAATTGTTATAAAAGGAATGTTATTTATAAAATAAAAATAAAAAACTAAATGTGCATTAGGTCAATTAAAAACTAAAAATAAAACTAAACAAATCCTACCTATAAATAAAAAATAATAATATACCTATGTACTTTGGGTATCGGTTAACTAGGTAGGTTATGAGCAATATGATTAATAGAATTAAATTTCAGGTGTACCAATTAATTTAATTAGCACACTATATAAACAAGCGATACATTTATAGATACTACGATAGATATAATACAGGTATATGTTCAGTTACGCAGTTTACCAGGTAACCAGGAATAGAAAGAGGTTTTCCAGTAAACAAAGCTACGGCTATATGTACTCGCAACTTATATATAGAACCCTACTAGGTTTAGATAAAATGAGGGAAGCTGAAGTTTATACAAATAGTAAGTACACCTTTACAATAAAAAAATACCTATGTGACTTTAATTTACATATAAAACTATACATAGGTAAGGTATATAGGTACTATAATTAATTATTATTTGCAACAAAAGAAAAACGGGCATTCCTGTCTAAGAAACCAATGACACCATACCATATATCGTTGGAAAGGTTTTATTGAGTATTCTAACTTTTGTAAAGGTGAAGACTTAACTTGATATTTGACATTTGCTTTACTAAATTTTCTATTGATCAACGTTAAAGAAACAGGGATTAGTCTTTATAGCTGAATAATAATGTTCCCATGGTAAATGAAGGCTATGTTAAGTATCTAATTATGCATAGACAGGTATCGCGAGTTGCAGCAACATACGATATGTGTACGGGAAATTCAATTAGGGACGCCAGATAAATCAAAAGTAACAATAGGTGTAAATATGTTTTTTTATAATAAAAACATTAGGTGAAAGCATGTTTTTATTACGTTTTATATTAATAAAATTGTTGCGAAACGGTGAAAGGAATGGTGCTGTGAATACTTTATGTAACTATATATTTCATAGGTATATATTTCTCTCAGTGAACATACTAGGATAACAGAATGTGGTAGGATGTGTAAATACTGCTCAGATTTGCTATATACTACCTGAGCTTTTAGACATGTAGATTGGACTAGATTGTGCAACATGTTGCTAACAGAGGAATATGCATCAAGCAAACTGCATTTCGTTCCTACTTTTAAGGATGAAACTAATAAATTAAGAAATGAATTGTCTCAAAATACTAGTTTTAGTTCATAAACACAGTTTTCTTTAGCAATATGTTCTTCAGTCAGTGAAATGGTATCCATAACCGCTGTACCTAAAATTATAACGTGCACTCATGGATATAAAAAGTGACACTTGTAACTATTTAGCTATGAGTTCAGTTAATAACCACAGGACTGACATAGCAATAGGAATCTCAGGAGTAGTTGTCGAGCCCCAAACGTACGCGGCCGCATTGTAGAATCGTAACGGATGCATTGCGGTCTCCCACAACGGCGGGAAGGAATAATAATTATTACAGTCGTATACGACTGGAAATACAATTATAATAGGTATGTTAAATACATATTTTAATTTTTTCGTGTTTTTATGTAATTTTATTTACTTATTTCAATTTTAAGTAGTACTGATTGCGAGTACGGTATTTTGCCAGCGTTCGTGGAAAATGCATTGCTCGGGAAGTGCATAAAACGCACGCTTGACACCAGGAAATAATAAAGCCTAGGATGTCTAGCAAACACCTACAAGCACATAAGACATGTTCACATACTGCACGAGTATTTCTGTATTGCATCGTGAGACGGCTACACGTGAAGCTATGTCGAACGACTGCGATAGCACCAATGTATTTCACACAATCACACTGCGGTAATCGTCGTTTGTTCATTCATAAAACCTACATAGAGCGTATGAAAATGATACACTATTTCATACTTAACAATCATAAGTATTTTTCTTAAGTAAAGTTACTTATACATAGAATTCACGGACTAGGTATAAATAGTGCATGAAATAATAACGATTAGCATTATACTAATACGCGATAACACCATTCCGTGTTTGAATTTCGATAGCAACCACCTGTTGAGCGCGCAGCCACGTGCAAACCACGTGCTCAGCGAGGCTCCGATACCAGGGGATCAGATGCGGGTAGAAGATTCATTGTTTACAAAACGTTCCTCACGTGGATAACCTATCAGACTAGAAATTGATGGTTTGATAAGATGCTTTGAAAGTTTTGAATGTTTATAGCAGAAAACAATTTTAACAAATGACAGTATTAATAATAATTATCGTCTTTTTACGTAGTTTAAAATATATGTTATGAAAGCTTTTAATTTATTAAGTAAGATTTGAATGTAGTAAGTTATTTATAGAAATGTCTATAAAGACAAATGTCTTACAAAATGAGGGGAAACCTTCATAAAATAATAATATTGTACCTACAGTCTCAAAATATTGAGTGCACACAATTTAAATATTATGCGGTGTATTATCATCACAAAACAAAATACTTATTCATAATTAGTAAAAATAATTGTGAATAATTTATGATAGTATTGGTTAGCTTGTTATCAATTTGTTTAATACGCAAGCGAATATATGTAAAAGCTTGTGCAGCGCTAGGGCGCGCGCATCGGCGCAGATCACTGCCAATGCAACAGCTGTTTGCGATGCTTCCAATCAATACTCCATTTTCGGACCTTGGATGTACTAGGAAGCCATAACACTAAAGGAGATCGGTCGAAAACTGCAGTTGCATGCATGTGTTAGTGTGAAATATTATTTACACACAGAAAAGTGGCTGTATGAAAAAAAATATTACGACTCGTAAACTCCTTCGAATTATTTTATTTTTTGTCTCCTTATTGTTTTTGTTACTAAAGTTGCCACCTTTACGCAAAACATTATAATTAATTGTATTGGAGGAGTAAGGAAAAGATTTTAGGGTGCAATTACAATTTATAAAAATAAATGCTGAATATTGTCATAGCGACAATCTCACATACTTTATGCAAGGAGAGCCTTGCACTTCTTAAGAAGCCGTTACGGGTCCATTGCTTTCATTGCAAAATTAAGAGATTAGTTTAAGAGGAGAACTAAGAAAAGATTACTTTATTGCCAGTTTGTACATAATTTGACACGTTTAATCATTTTAAATACTTTATTAAACTTTTATTGTGTATGATAGACTGAAAAACTTTTAACGAAGTCTTGCCCAGATAATAAATAACCTGAAGAAAGTTCCTAGGGTCAAGAATATTTAAATAACAAACTGCGAACAGGTCCCCAAAACAAGATAAAGCGACCTAAAGATGTTAAATATTCAAGATATTATTATACTCGTGGGATATTTGTTGCGCTTAGGAGCATTATGCATTGAATCCCAAATCTGGGCCACACTTGCTCTAATTTCCATAGAACGACTTGATTTTTTATGTGTAGAAGTTTATTAGAACCCTGCACAATCTACAATAATTACTTTCAGTTTTATAATGAGCCTACTATTTTCTATCTATCTACAACTTCATTTTCGATCTTCTTTACATTATATATTATGCAAAGTCATGATGGAGGTACCTACTTAAATAAGGATTGGGCGCTGTGCTATACTACACTATAGCTACATAAAACGATGTATGTACAACGTAGCCTTCATAACCTATAAAGCTGTAGTGTTCAAACAATTTGTTAACTGAACGTTTTCCAATCAGTTATACCTTACACTTGATTGAAGGAAATTAAATAACTATAGTGATTCATATGTATTTTGTTATTTATTTGTAATTCTGTTTTGGTTACACCAACTATTTACCATTGCAGTAAACAAGTAGCGCTACCATGGCAACCAGCGGAACGGCAACGTCGCTTTATCACAACAAATGTATAGGCATTTGTGGAGAATGCTGTACCAGGATAACATACTATTGAGAGAGTTGCTTTTTAGTCACTACGATATTATAAATGTAGGTAGATATAAATGTTGCTCCTGAAGTAGGTAATACGACATCGTTTTTTTTTTTTAATCATGTAAATTAGTCACTCCGTATGCTCGTTTGACTACATTTTTAAGCCTTAATTTCTAAACTCAAAGCATTCACAATGCATGTTTTATGGGGTATACCTTTTTAGGTTAATATTTTCAATAAATATTACTGACATTCCTATTGTCATTGCATTTATTGTTTTTACAATCAAAAGTTATATCTTGTTCATAAACTATCCTGACGTTTGGAAAATTTAGCTCTATTGCGGTACGCCTAAGAGACGATTTATATATATATACTGTTATTGGGTGATTAGCCAGGAGCTTGGCTCGTCACCAAAGAAAATGCTTGGCTCGTGTCACCACCTCGGTAAAGCTCGCGCATCACCGATATATTATTATTACCGTCGATGAACTAATATTCTCCATCCCTATGTTGTCATTTGGTGTTTTGAGTACGTGTGTGTTTATTTATGTGTTTTTAATTTTAACATAAACTAGAAACTATTTAGCGACAACAAAACTTTAATTCATCTTAATCACCTTTATTAACACTCAACACCTAACTAACTAAAATTACGATTGCATTTCTATATTTTTCTAGTATATCAAATAAGGCCGCCTATTCACAACGAGATGTTATCTGAAGTTGGCGTGCGAGCAGTGAAATTAAAACGGTTCAGGTTAGCCCACCAGGATAGCATAGGAACTAGGAAGTTTACTGCTAGTCTCTGAATTTCCCGCGCAGAAGTCCCGCTGGAGTGAGTAGGATGGCTCTTTCACTCTTGTTAGGGTTCATTTTGCGAGACAAGGCTAACAAAACTATTCATATGAATGGTATAGCTACTAGCGTCTACTCGCTCTCCTATCCGATGCAATGGTTGCAGTTTCTTAACTACAAAACTATTTCTTGCCTCGTCTGTTTTTGAAGTATTGATACCAGGCATTCATAAACTAGTAGGAGTTCATTTCAGTTAGTTTTAAAATATTTTTTTAGCACTATGTAACCTGTGTATAATGTGGTAAATAAAATATTGTTTCTTAAAGAACTTGACACGTGTTTCATGACACTAACATTTATATGGGTCATCTGATTTTAAAAAATCGCATTTGCTTGTTAGTCATTTTAGGCATTTGCTGTTAGTCGCTAAATAGTTCGCTAAAGCAGTTAGTCAAGTTAGTATATGTGCCAGCAATAGTATTTGTAATATTTATTACCTTCAAATTGAGTCAAACGAGCAAACGGGACAATGTGCTTATTAAATTATGTAAGTAACACTGTCGGCGGCCATTTTGCCTAGCTATGTTGCCACTTTGCAACATAAAAGGTGGTGACGAAAACTGTTGCATTGCGTTAACATACTCCAGGGAAGTTTTCTTTGGCGTACACATGATGCGACCTAAAATATTTTGAATTAAAAAAGTAGAAAGAATTAAAAAAAAAATAGAGACGTGCGTCGGCTACAACAACTTTGAGTTAACTGAAGGACAAGCAAGCATTCAGAGCGAGTCAAATATCCGAGTATGTTTTATCTCGTTTTCGCTCCAAGCAGTTAGTTCGTGCTTATTCACTCACCGTGTACTAGGAGAACTGCACCTTAAAACTTGGTGATATGCTCTGCAGCTTCCTGCATTCCTTATAACTACAACGTGCATAATAGTAATGAGGTGCTCGGGGATAGACATAGACCAAATCCACATAGTATGCAACATCTAAATATATACATTGAATGTACCTTCAGCTATGAGGAATTCGAAGTCGGGGTTGATTTCGGTAGGCCTGATCTGCTGGGCAGCCTTCTTCACCAAGTCCAAGACTTCTTCAACCGCTTCTTCCACCATAAGACTCTTGCGGTTAAGTTCTACGCACGCATTCCTGTAAAAGAAAATTATTTCATAAAGTTTAGCCCAACTTTGTTGTATAAACGAGAAACGTGATTTTTAAATATTATCCATTTGATTTTTAAATACGAATAATAAAAAAATGTGAAAGCGTGGCCTATTTTTCATTTGTTTTGCATGCACCGAAGCTCCCCTAATCATACCAGTGCAAGTACTAGGGTATAATACAACAAAGGCGGCTCGAAATCAAATGTATTGTGACGTGCACCCTTTGCGAAAGCCGCGAACACGTTGTATTTGATATTTGTATTTTATGCTTTAAAATATTACATTAGGACCAAAATTTTGATTGTATAAGCTCTCTTTTTCTATAAGATTGGGCTACATGTTTTTCAACGATTTATAATGCTTCTTGCTTTGAATTCATCAATCATCATTTCAGGCTAGAATCAAGTCGCTTGGGCCTCCCTTTTTTTTGCCATTGTGGTCTGTCTGGCGCGTATAATATAATTTTTAATTTCTGAATTGCAAATTATCAGAATTAAATAATATTTTTTTGATGAGCTTTCTTTCATACGTAGATAAATAATTGAGAAAAAGTTAGGCATTTTGGTGATTTATTGTCGACTAGACATTAAAGTAATATAAATTACCGACATCCAGTTTCAACGTTCTCGATAAACTCCTCGACGGACCACGGTATTTCTTCTGCAAAATTGAACACATTAGTTATGTTTTTTACCTTAAACTTTTATTTTTTGTTAGTCCATGTATATACTTTGTAAAGAATATTTTTATAAAAAAAAAAAGAAATGCGTCCCATAAATTGCCAGAATTCATCACTGTATATGGCAGTTTAAATAAAATCGTTATTATGTTATGTAATTAATATTACTTACATAAATGATAAATGGCGACTGTTACATTTTAAGTAACAACTCACTCAATGCATTTTTTTAGATCTCAGACAAAGGTTTATTTATCACATTGACTACAGAAATGCTTAGACTTTTAACACTAACATAACAACATAACATATCATTACGCCTGTATCCCCGAAGGGTTAGGCAGAGGTGTACCAATGTACACCCACAGTTTGTCGGTATATTTAGGTCCTATGTAATAGGGGACGAGCCCATGGCCACAAATCCAAACTCCGACCTGCTACTGAGAATTTCATAGAAAACCTCAATAACACAATAACTTGGGAATCGATCTCACGACCTCTAGCGTAGCAGTTTCGCTTAGAACCACTAGGCCAACGAGGCAGTCAGACAGGTTTTCAACACTACATATCTTATAAAGATTAAATAAATGTCAGTTACAAAATCATGTTGTATTTACTTACCAGGCAAGGTAATGAGAGTAACGTCTTGCATTCCACTCAACATATATATGATACGATTAGTATATATGTCATGCACCCTCGTTACCAGGACATCAAAGCATTTGATGGCTATGTTGGCTCTGTCAATGAACTCTTGCCAGTCATCACTGGTCCAGCATACAGACTTCAAACCGGGGAGTAAGAGAGAAGAGAGACGCACGACTTGAGGCAGAAAGAGAGGGCGCACTTCCAGTTTCACGCGTCTCACTGTCCGGAGGTAATCTTCTAGCAGAAACTGAAAAATGAAGTTAAATTCCTTTTATCTAAACTTTTGAATTCTTTCTTTAAACTGGTTTAAACATGTAATATTTCATATATATAAAAATGAATCGCTAAATCTGTTGGTAAGCGCATAACTCAATAACGCCTAGACCGTTTTCGCTAATTCTTTTTTTGTTGTGTTAGTTATTATCAGGAGAAGGTTCTTACATATAAAAAAATGGAAATGAGTGAAAAAAAAATTGTTAAGTAATCCTGACCTTTGTTGCGATAGTGATTTGTTGGATTCATCTCCGCCCCAATAATATAAAGGCACCGGGAACGGGACCTATGGATTCATGCGGGTGAAACCGCGGGGCACAGCTAGTATTTCATAAAATCCATAGACTTATACGCAGCTTGACTAATAGTAATTATATAATAAATTCATTTTACATTTGAATGTCTTACGTTTTCAAAAGTGCCAGTTTAAAGCCAGAAAAACAAGCTTGTCCTCGATCCCGTTTCATCAATGCTGAGGATCTTGCGAATCTCAATAAGTTACATCTTAACAAGTCTACAAAAACTAAGTACCTACTCGTATATCATAAAAACGCACGTAACTTTTATTTTAATTTCAAGATAAGGTTTTTAGTAAACTGATAGCTATGTTCGTTGGTGGCTGGTGACGGAATAACAAAATCATAAACGAATGACGGTACTCAGAGCCGAACTCGTGACTGCACCAGCGCTTAGGACGATTCTGCAACTTACCTGCAAGGAGTCGTTGACCAGCGTGAAGTAGTTCTTCTTGGCGTAGAGCGAGTGGCAGACGATGGGCAGGTCGAGGCCCATCTTGACGAGGCAGTCGGACTCGCGGATGAGCAGGCGCACCGTGTGGTCCAGGTTCACCACCACGCAGCCGCTGTCGTCGATCCTCAGTAACGTGTTGTTCAAACTGTCATCTACGTCCCACAACTGGTAACAATTTACTTGTATTATACCATGTGTATTTTAAATAAAATATTTTATTTAAAGTTTTTTTGAAAAGAATTGTTTAAAATAAAATAATGCGGTAACTATAAGAGAATTTCAGTAATTAACAGACATTAGAACTATAGTTTCTACTTTAATACGTAAAAGAAGAAATGAAATTGAAACATTCATTTGTAAGACGTGGGTGAGAATTTGTTTAAACGTACGCGATAACAGTTAACTGCTACATTCAGTTGCGTAGCAAATTTTATCTCTACGACTGCTACGCACTTGTAGCGTATACGAAAACGCCTACGAAAAATGTTAGAAAATGAATTCTCACACATTTGCTGATAGAATTGTAAGTTTTAACTAACAACGTGTACTTTATTTACGTATCTCACTGTAAACGCAATTGTTTTGATACATTTTATTATTCATTAAAATTTATACGGTCCAATAAAAATTGCGCAGTAAATTTTTGTGATTAGCATGGCGCTGGCTATGGATATTATAAACACTAGTATAAAACGTAAAATATAGAAGAATATTGTATGTCTGACTATAGGCAGCAGCAGCCAATTATTACGCAACGATCATATAACATGAAAGTAAAATGGTCAATAAGAAATATGTGTGTGGACACCAAGAAAAATTTGATTGAAATATTGGTTATTCTGAGAAAGTGGATTTAATCCGTATGCGGCTTTCTTGATAGGCACGAACGTACCAGGATATCAGACTTGCATAGGAGGTCAGGGGTCCGGGAGAAAGTAACGCCCCTGCTTTATAGGGGTGAGAAGCGTTTTGGCGTTTAATATTTTTGCGTATCGAGACATACGTTGCTATCTCTTTCCAATCATAGGATTATACATCTGGTAAATGTTTCAGGAAGCAGGATAGATCGTAAAAAACATGTTCTAAAAACACATACTTTTATGTTGTAAGTGTGAGTTCAGTGTATAAATGTGTATTTAAGGGTAGATGCGGAATGATAGCGTGCATGGTTTAGGATATGATACCAAGTTCGACCCGGACTGTGCAAAAAAATTGTGAAAATGATATCTATAAGCTACAGATTATATTATTAATTAAACAAATGGACGGGTCACAGTATTTAGATCTCCATATTACAGATTTTATACTAGATCAGTTTCAACATAATTGTTATTATAAAAACAACTTGAATGAACTTTGACACTATACTATTTTTGTTATTGGTAGTTCAAATGATGTTTGTGTTCCTTTTTATCAGACTTGAGAAGTAAGATTCTACCCTTAATAGCCAGGAATCACTTCTTTGCATTTATGCTATCTTGGTAAAGGCGTCGCGTTGTAGGCATGTAATGATTGACAAGCAAAAACGTAGCATTAAAATGCCTTTGTCTATGTTTCATAAACAGAACTTTCAGATTATTTCTACTGTTTTACTACAAAGTAAAACATAAACTCAAAAATAATAGTAATCGATATTGTATTTCGGAGCATTGTATTTTTTTAATGAAACCTTTATTAACATCTAATTACTGTAAAATAAACAAAATCCCGGTTTTTGTTTAGATGAAAAATTACTTTCGCCTTCTTTTTTTTTAACAATTAAGTATTATTAAATGAAGGCCGATTAGAACAATAGCCCTGACTCTGACCCCAGTAAGGACTAGACGTCGTTACTGTGTGACGTCACAACTGACGTCACCAATTGGGTGCCAACTGAGATCTCACAAGCTTTACCGCTTGCGATTTATGTTGCCCTTGTACCAAAGGCTTCCAGAAAAACGCACTGGCTTCTTACACTTAATCGAGGAATCTGTATAATAGCAATTATCAAACATTCTATGTTAATAATTGAAATCCCATAAATAACTGCGTAATTTTTAATTTTAGTATAGCTGTAAGTGTTTGTTGTTTGTTATATTAGATTTATTTGAATTGTAAATAAAGTTTTATTCACTTGTCTCTTTAAAAATATAAGAATTGTTAAAACCAGAAAGGAAATCAATAAAAAATATTTTCAAATTTATTAATTGCCTGCATTTTCAAAGTTATTTTTTACTTTTTATACATAATTTTAACGAGGTATTCTAACAGTAAAATTGGCAAGAAGTTTTTATTAAGAATTTTTTGTGAACTGACACACTGAAAACCTATCATTACAACTAACGCAGCCTGTATACGTAAATACAACAACAAAACATAACCTACTCATGCTTATGGCCCCCTAGTACCATGGCATGCAGAACACAGCAGAGGATTACTTCACCGAGAAACCACACTAGGTAACTATAGAAAAACCACATCAATAAATTATTGTTTTAGTATTAGATATATTATTTATTATAATAATCTATATTTTTGGAAGATTAATTAATATAAATAATTATTCGTAAAAGTGGACATTATAATAATAACTTTACGCAAGTGACAATTTTTTTTTTTATAATTCTCGCCTCTTTTTGATGCACTTCTGAAGAAAACTTTTCAGTTGAATAAGGCCGGTAGGAAATAAACCTAATAATCGTTTCATTGATTTGTTGCAGCCGATCCAAGTAGAGTAACATTTGCTCAAATAATTATATGAATGACTTAATTTCTAAGTTTCTAAGAATTAATAATAATAAATGAGTGTTTTAAACAAGTATCACATGCTTCTTTAGAAATAATAATAACATAGTTAATAATTATGATATATTTTTTTCTACGTCGATTTTTTGACACATCTATAGAGATGAGATTAATGAAGTGCATATACGGTGATCACACTGTCTAATTACAATCATAACTACCTATCCTTTTTCCTAAACAAGCGCGGTCCTTGTCTAAAAGTTATTATCCTGCTAGCATTTATGGCTCCCTAGTGCCATACGCCTCCAGAATAAAGCAAAGGATTCTTTCAACAGGCTTTCTTCAGTCTCTCAACTTTCAATATGTTTTATGTTATAAGTACTTGCCGTATAAGTACGAAATCAACTGGACCATGCCCCACTTGTTAAATTTCCCTAATTTTCAGTACACCTGCACTTTAGATGACTTAAAGCACGTTAAGGATGCTGCCGTTAATGTCGCAACGTACTGGACCAATATACTCTAATTTCAATCTACCATCGACACAAAAAGAAGAAGAACTGAACCGCTGAAACTTCGCTTCGCCTATAATGAAAGTACCTTGAATCTCAAAAAAAAAATCACTTGGACTTGTAATAATTTTTAATTAGTATAGTTTTGGACATTAGCAAATAGCTGTCTGCCTACTTCTCTTGGTTAGTAGCGTAAGTTTTGTTCGGGTATAAGGTAAGGTAGCTACTTTACGTCTATGCTATCCTGGTACACACGCCTCCGGAATATCCCATTGGCTTCTATCACTCAGGGCTTTACAATATTTCTGACATTCCTCCGATACATGCAGGGTGAATGGGAGCTTTATCTAAAAAAAAAATTGTTTTTTTTTACATCCTATTCTAAAAGTTCACTTTAAAATGCAGTGTGTAAATGAATGTAGTGAATTGTATTGTTTATATACATACCAAAAAAGTTTTTTGTATATAAAATTTAATGAAATTCCCTTATTGATGTATGTTTTTTTTTTGGTATTTATAATAATCTCTAAATTTTTGTTAGGAACTCTGTAAACCATATTTTATTACAAGCGTGAAGTTCGACTTTAGAATAACCTTCTAGCGTCTATGCTGCCCTAGTACACATCGCCTCCACATTCTACACTGGATTCTTTCACTGTAGAATTTGAAGTTCGTCCCTTCATATTTCGTACGATAACTTTCTTCTTAAAATTTAATTGTACTCTAATAATGTCACAATGACCAAGAAAATTTTCTATTCGTTTAACGATGGTATGGTTTGAATACGAATCGATAAAAACTAAGCTCTCTTAGCTAACTGAAACAACATTCTTATCTTCTAGGAGTCCAGGGCCCAATCGTTTTATTGGTAAAATAGTTAATCATAACATAGCCAAATAGTTAGTTTTATTTATTTGTATGTTTTAATTTTTAGTATAGAATAGTTGTTAGTATTGGTTGATATATATTTAAGTATTGATTCAATAGGCAAATACTTAAAAAAACCTAACAAAAAAAAAACCAGTATAATTTATATTTCTTTGGGCTTTATCAAAGTGGAATCAACTTGTTCCGATTAATTCCTCCTTGTCAGATTATTATTGTCTTTTACGATATAACATTTATCTCACGACTTCTAAAAGGGCTATGCGCCAATATACCTACTATGCTAGTAAAGTTTAGTACCCAATTAAAGCAATATATTATTTCTTATTTATTGTGTAGCCTTAATTTTTTTATTATTGTAAATATTTAAAGTTTAATTTCTAAAATAAATGTTTACTTTTAATTAAAGCATTTTTTCATAAAAGTAACTCAACTGAAACTATTTTTTATGAAGTTAATGCAAACATTAAATCTTTATCATGGAGGGCCAACATAAATTAAGTGATAATTATAATTCATTTGCAACAGTAAATCTCTTTGTGTAATCATGAAATACACAACCAAAAACCACTTGTTGATCCGAACATTTTCCTCAATCTATCTAAACATCTCTATAATAGATAGTGCAGTGGAAAGCGGTGGCAATACAAATCTTTGCATTTATGACAGCCTGGTGCATGAAACTATTTATGGAACTAGTAACATTCGCTACTTAATAGAACCCCAGTTAAGTTGCAGTTTCTGTTTGATTGCTGAGGTTAAAATCAGTTTTGTTACCTTTAGTAAAAAAAAAAAGTTCTAAATGTAAGTGCATATACAATTCAATGACGTTACATACAGCTAGCGACCCGCCCCGACCTCTCACGGGTAGACAAAACATTAATTATAACTATTCACGGAAAACTTTCTCTTAAATAACTCTATTTATGAAAACCATAGGAAAAACAAGTCGGTAGTGTCTTAAGTTATCGCGTTCAGAGAGCCAACCAGACCGTGCAAGACTTTGTTTTAGAATGTTATGATATGTATAGATTAATATTATAATTATTTCCTCTATATAGAGTAATTATGCAATAAAAAAAAAATATGAAATTCAATGTTCCAGTGTCAACATGACATGAGTCTTTAACAACTTACATTTTGGTTCATCCACACGGCCTTCATGGTCTCCTCGTAGTTGTGTATGAGCGAGCGGGTGTTGGAGTACTTGCGCATCATGTCGGCGGAGGCCGGCAGCGCCTTCAGCACGGGGTGCGCGCACACGCTCTCCACGGTCTCCGTCATGTTGTGCATCAGACAACGGGACCACTTTATACGACCTGAAACACAATATAAGAAAATTAAACTTCCAAATTTGTAGTGGCTTTTGCCCACGGTCACACACGTGGCACACGATGCCACACGTGTCCGGCCCAGTCCCATTTCAACTTGGCAGCTTTCAGGGTGACGTCCGCTATTTGAGTCTTGGAGCGTAGTAGAAGACCTAGGCGGAGATGGAGGGATGAACTAGACGCAAACAAAAAGGGGTGGCAACAGACAACTAGGAAGGAAGGGAGGCCCATGCCTTGCAGTGGGACAGTTCAGGCTTAAATAAATATTTTCCAATAACTATTTAATATTTAAAATAGTTGAGACATCACGGTAGGCCCAGACGGAGATGGCGGGACGCACCGGAGTACTGTGACAAGGAGTGGATGACCACGGCCCTAACCAAAGAGAAATGGAAGAAGGGTACATAGGGCCTTTGCCTTACAGTGGGTCAGAAAAAGCTAGGAAAAAAAAAAACAATATTAAAATAGTATGCGTTTGTTTAGCTAATAGCTCAAAGGTGATTATGAATGTGGCTTTAAGGTCATCATAATTTTATTTATCAATCATTATTGCAATAGTATTAAAATATTTTACTAATAAAATCTTTTTATTAATAAAATCTTTTTATTAATAAAACATTTTTACTTGGAAAAACATTCCATCGATTTAGTGTTTTCGCGTGTAATGTAACATTAAAGATCCGACTTTGATTATTATATTACAACGTAACACTCTCGTTGACGAGCAGTCACATATAATTTGACCTTATTTATTTATTTATTTAATAAATGTATGTAACACATTAAAAAAAATTTCATAGACCTTAGTTATATAGTGTCAATGTAAAGGTTACCAGCTACGGGCGAGTAGTTGCGCGGCAGCGGCGGGTCCTCCCTCTGTCGCTTGAACATCTTGGTGATCTTATCGACCTCCTTCTCGCAGTACCGCAGCACGCGGTCGTACTTCTCACTCAGCTTTGTTATCATGATCTTCTGACTCACCTGAGAGAAGACGTACCATTTACACAGAAGCAGTGGCAGCACACATAACAGCTTATTTAGAGTTGCGGTACATTGCCGTCTATGATCCATCTCATACGACACCACAGGCGCGCGGCCCCGCAATGTACTGCAGCTCGCACTACATTTCTCGCTCCGTCTAAATGAGGGCTAAGTCATTAGCCATAGTAAAGGGTAATGACTTAGCCCTCATTTAGACGGATATTAAGTAATGGGTTTTTAACTCTAAAAGTTGAAAGCATGCTTTTATAATTGACATTTCCACGATTCATTTACTCAATAATTTTACCGTGTCAATACCCGTTCGTTAATATTTTCTTACCATGCTACGCGATAGTTTTAACTTTTTTTATTATTATCATCCTAATAATATTTGACTCTAATCTTTCCAAATAACGAAGTAATTTTCTTGCATTCAAAGTCACGTGACCTCACCGGGATTTATTAACCTTGCCATTATTACCGCTAGACATTACTTTCATAGTTGCTTATTTCATTACACTCTGTAGTTAAATTAAACGTCTAAACAAAAGCTATTTTCCAGAAGATGACTGTTGCTAATTCTTGGCCATTTATAGCCAATTTAAGATTAGTTTCCTTTACCTTTTCAAATCTGGTCAAGAACTTGATTCCTTGAGGAGTTTCCCACACTGTAGCGAAGTTTTCTTCGATGGTGTTGCCTATAGAATACCGGAGAGCGTTCGTCTTGTCCTCAAATGTATTGTAATCTTTGTCAAACTCATTGTTTCTGTAATCCAAATAATCGTATTGGCAAGTAGTCACTGCTTTCTTAGCTTCTTCGAATGTGTGTATAGCTTCTTCAAGATCTGAAATAAAGTATTGTGAAAATATTTAACTTGAGCATGAGTTATACGAAAAAAGAAACCGATGTCGTGAGGAATGGGCAAATAAATCACTTTAAACCTTTTTTATATTGATACTCATGAATGTAAAAACCTTGATTTTTATAAACTATTTCACCAATCACATAATGAAATATCTATAAATACCGAATCTAGCGAAGAAAAGGAATCTCCATGCAAACTATCCTGAATTTTCGAAATGTGTGTGAAGGCTCTAGAGTTGTTTGTGATTGATAAAGAAACCAAATTCTTTACAGAAATGTTATAGGTTTTTTAACATAACATAACTTACGTATTCTATTACTAAACCCGATAAACTTTTCCCGCTATTTATATAATTTCCATACTTTCCCTAACAATAATTGACTTGAACTTGACTTATAACTAGGCAGTATATATATAGTCTCTGAGGCAGCTTAAACTCAATCTCTTGGTATTCATGTCGGCCTGGTACTCGTGCGGGTACGAGCTGACTGCGGATCGTTATTGCGGCTAAGTTCTGTGCGAGGGGGATGGATTGCGGCACTTTAACGTTGTGGAGAAAGGGAAACAACCAAATTGTATTAGTAAAAACAAGTTTTTTTTTTTTAAATCAGTGTAACTGATAAAGTAACACATTAAAATTAACCAAATACCTATATACCAAAAAGCATTTACTTATTTCTTAAAATTATCTTTAACCCAGGGAACGCTTGCTGGAGTATTGATTGGTTTTGGCCGTCGTTCCGTGCAACTGTTTCCAGGCAATGTGTTTTCAGACAAAACTTTGAGATGTTTCGTGGAAGAAATTCTTTGGTAATTATTAAGTAAACAGTATTAATTTACAAAAGTAAATAAATAAACTTAAATTTCTGATGATGAGAAGTAAGATTGTTTTATTAAAGTATTATTATTGCGTCAATTATATTTATTTATACCACGTTCTACCCCAACTAAACACCTGCGAGTTATGTGTCCCTAGTACAGTGCGGGCATAAATGTTTCGCGATCCCAAGTTCACCCCGCAGCCGATACGAAAATCGCACCCAGCAATTTTCGTCATTTGAAAAAAAGCGGTAAAACCATATATAAAAAAAAGTTGAATATTTTGCTTTTAAACATGTATTATTATACTCTAAAACAACAAATTTTTAAATGTGTAAATAAAATATTAACTGGTTTTCTAAATACTATTATGAAAAGAGAGAAAATATATTTAATGTTATACAAAAAATAACTCATATCATTTGCCAATACTTAAATAATAATTAATCAAGTGAGGAAGTAAAAAGGCTATTTTATATCGTTGAACTTTTCAGGCCCAGAGGATTGGCCTTGGTCGATAGTAACTTGCAACTCTTCGTCAACCAGAAATAAGTAAGCAACCCTTGAAATATTATGTAGCACTTATTTGCCGGTGATAAGAGTTATTATTGCGCAGATTATATTTTTTGACGACCCGGTTTACACTAACCGAACACCCTCTTTGAGTTATGTTTCCTTAGTACACTTGGGGAACAAATGTTATCCCAACTTCACTCCGCAGCAGATGCGAAACTGCTGGCAGCCAGTCATTTTAATATAAATTGTAAACCGTTAAGAAAATAATTTCTAAAGAATAAAAAAATATATAAAGACAATATTAAGTTAGTTAATGTGTTAGACAAATATTATTAAAATTAATCGTTTTATTTAAATTAATCGTAAAAAATAATTTATTATTATTTGTTACTGAAAAATGTTTATTTTTATCTCTGCAATTGCTTTTATCATCGCTGTTCGGCTAGTCGGTGAAAGTACTTGTAAGTTCAGATGTTAATAATTATAAATATGGGTATATAATAATATGTCTCTTAATGTTATTTTGTACTTAATTTAGAAGTTTTATTTTAGTGGCCTATGACTATTAATATTAAAGCTTAGGTTTTAATAATATTTTTACTATAGAATGACGTAGAGAATTTGTATAAAACACTATTAAAAATATGTTTAACTTAATTAAAATGGACATAAAAATTATCATATATTTTTTTTGCGCTTAATTTAAATTAAGGAGTGTGGAAATAAAACAGAATATATTCATATCGTAGGATTCGCCTTGGCGGGCAGTTTACTGTGCGACTTCATTGTCTAACACAAATGAGTGTACATACAACCCTTCAAATCTGTCGTAGATCTTATTCATTGGTGATAACAGTTATTTTTGCACAGATTTTATATTTTTGATGTCCCGTTATTCCCCTACAGGAACACCTCTTTGATTGCCATGTGTCCCTAGTAAACTGCGAAACGAACGTTTTGCGAAATCCCAACTTCACTCCGCAGCCACTGCAGAAACTGCAGGCAGCGTGTATTTTAAGTGTTCTTTGAAAGATTTTGTTATGAGAACATTTTTAAATAAAAATCGATGTACTTTTGTTGTTTAACTATATGATAATTATATGTAAGGACTTTAATATAAAATAACTTTATTAATTGTTTAAAAAAAACAAAGAAACGCACGTCATTAGTTAGTGCTTTACTAAAACGCTGTGTGTAGGGAGGTATCAGATAGGTATATATTGAGTTTCTTTTTTTTTCAGTGTGGATGTCCCGTTATTCCTAACGGAACACTTCTTTGATAGTCATGTGTCCCTAGTAAACTGCGGGTCGAACATTTTGCGGATCCCAACTTCACTCCGCAGCCGCTGCGGAAAATACCAAGCAGCTAGTCAGCCCTTTGCCGTTTTTTTGCCGTTCGAAAATTTATTATCTTATATATAAAAATGAATCGCTGAATGTGTTGGTAAGCGCATAACTCAATAACGCCTGGATCGATTTCGCTAATTCTTTTTTTGTTGTATTTGTTATTGTCAAGAGAAGGTTATTAAGAAAGCAAAAAAAAAAAAAAAAACAATGCGCGGTAAATTGGAATATGACCATATTTTGTTGGATTCATCTCCTCCAGCAATAACATAAAGGCACCGAGAACAGGACCTATGTATTCACGCCGGTGAAACCGCGGGGCACAGCTAGTGAAGAAATAAATAAAACATGTTATTAAAATTTAAGGTTCTGCTAAATAAATATTGAAAGAACCATATTACTTATTTACTTGATTGATATTATAATTTCAGTGTGTAACAAAAGCAAGTCACACATAAAACAACAAAGAACATTTTTTTATTTATTTCTATTTAAAACTGATTACACAACTGCTTTTACCATAATCGTCCCGCTCGCATAGTAGTAAAAAGTTAAATAAATACGCTCTTAAAAGGACACAGTTAAACAGTTTTTGTTGGTGACAAAAGTTTAAAAAAAAATATTTCTTAATTATTATAGAAATAAACTGAAAATATTTTGGGTTAGCCTTTTGGGCACGGTTTCAATCGGTAGCTATGTGTATGAATTTTTAATAGCAAATTAAAGTTTCAACCAGTTGTAAATCATACAACTGGTCGAACCTAATGTAAAAATTCGTCCGGCCCCGAGATGCCCTTGGCCGACAGTTGACCACACTACTCTCTAAACCAAAAATAGGATTGCAACTCTTAAAATCTCTCGTAGATCTTATTCGTTGGTGATAACAGTTATTATTGCGCAGCTTAAATGTTTTGGAAATCCCGCTATTTCATAACGATACACCTCTTTGATTGTATGTTCCCCTAGTAAACCACGGGCATAAAACGTTTCGGATACCAACTTCACTCCGCAGGCGGCGGGCACTTAATTGCCGTTTAAGTTAAGGTTTTGTTAAGTTTCGTTTAAAATCACTACATAGTATAAAACAAAGTCGCTTTCCGCTGTCTGTCCCTATGTATGCTTAAATCTTTAAAACTACGCAAAGGATTTTGATGCGGTTTTTTTTAATAGATAGAGTGATTCAAGAGGAAGGTTTATAGGTATAATACATGCAAAATATAGTAGAGGAACATGGATAATCTTAGAGATTTCTAATGTAAGGTCGTAAATGAATACATTTTTTGCGGTTTCATAGCAAACCGTGGCTAAACCCTACGAGATAGATCAAAATAATGTACTACAGTATTGTGCACCTTAAAAAGATCTACAAAAAAGTCCGCGATGGTATATGTGTATCTCTTGAGGATAACCCACAATAACCATTTTTTTTCGTTTATTTATCACTTATTTACAAAAAAGCGATTTTAAGCAATACAGTATTAATCCTTATCCAATTAAGTACCTTTAATAAATTGTGCATGTAATATAGATCAATATTGCCTTTTACAGCATGTAGTTTAAATGAATATTTTCGAAGATATTTCTAATTTAAACTGCAGGGACATAGCGGTTGCGGCGATTCCGGCCGGAGGGCCGCGCGGGGGCCGGGGGTCGTGCCTATACCAAATAGTGCGTCCAAGGCTATGCTGAGCCCTACAGAACTTTATGATTGTGTAGTTATATTTGGTATCAGCGTTGCACCCCGTGGTTGCACCCGAGCAAAGCCGGGGCGGGCCGCTAGTAATAAATAAAACGTAGAAAAGTTTGTTATGTCAGTGTGATTTATCAACTAGCTTTTATGCTACATAAATAAATTACGCGCATTATTAAGTGCGTTACTAAAACGCTGTGCACTTTTTAACCGACTTCAAAAACAGGAGGTTCTCAGGTTGACCTGTATGTATGTATGTTCGTCCGCGATTATTCCTCGTTTGGCTGAACCGATTTAGATACGGTTTTCAGTTAAATGTTTGTTAGACCAAGGAGAAGGTTTTGGTATTCTATGATTAAAGCCTCGGACACTGCAGCTTATCATGTAGCCGTAGCGCGGAACGCTGAGGTCCAACAGTGCCTTCGGCGATCCGGCTGTACTCGTACCCAATTGCCTGGCACGTGACGATGGCAAGAGATTGGACGGCATGTCTTTGTTCCCGTGGATGTTGGGTCGGTCTTTAGTGTGGGATGCTACTTGTGTAGATACTCTTGCGCCTGCTGCTGTACTAGCGCTGTGGCTACGGCTGCTGAATACCTCATGCAGCGGAAATATAGCAATTGGAGCCGTTTGGGGTTTGGACTCTTGGTCCGTATAGTTTGAGTACTCACATGCTTTTTCAAGTTTTAACAAAACGCATGGTGCCTATGTAGCCAGCCTTTTGAGCACGATGTAGATGAACTTCTTAAAGGCAAGTTTAAATTTTTAACCAGTTCATGAGTATTTTTGTAGTTTCTTGTATTTTTCATCTGTTTATAGTTAAGTTTGTGTATCATTTTATTAGCGAACATACATTTGAAGTTATTAATTATAAGCATCAGTTAAATTAACTATTGACAAAATATAAAGTTATAAATTTGATTTATATCGTAAGATTCGTCCTGCAGCAAAGGATTGGCCGACAGTTGACCACACTACTCTGTATACCAGAAATGGATGTACAGCTCTTCAAATCAACCTTAGCTCTTATGCGTTGGTGATAACAGTTATTATTGCGCGTGTTATATGTTTGTGAAGTCCCGTTATTCCCTACAGGAGCACCTCTTTGACAGTCATGTGTCCCTAGTAAACTGCGGGACGAACGTTTTGCGGATCCCAACTTCACTCCGCAGCCACTGCGGAAACTGCAGTCAGCAATTTACTGGAGTTCGAAAACCCTTTTTAACTATAATTCGAAACAAGAATCAATAAAAAAATATTGACACAATTGTTTTTAAACAATTGTGAGTTAAGTTAAAATAAAGTGTTTATTTATAATCCTTACTAATATTATAAATGTGAAAGTTTGTGAGAATGGATGTGTGTTAAGGATGTTTGTTACTCTTTCACGCAAAAACTACTGAATGTATTTTAATGATTTTTTACAATAATTCATTCATTCATTTATTTTATTTCAAACAGAGTCCATAAAACTAGATTACATTTTTGCATACAAATTAAATTAAATTAAATCAGATAACAAAACATTAAGTTAGAATAATAATGTAGCTTATGCATCGGAATAACACATAGGCTAAAATTTATAAAGATAGTGTATGAATTGTCATTCACGCGGGTGAAACCGCGGGACACAGCTAGTTGTTAAATAATTGATTAGGAAACTGTTTTACTCATTAATTAATTTCGGTGTATATATAACTTATGTGATTAATTAATTATGTAGGTAACAAATTTTTGTATAGTACCCATTTTTATAAATATCTATTCTAATGATGAATAAAAATGCGATAGTAAAATATGTCGTAAAATTAAATACTTAACCCATAAAAAAAAATTAAAAAGGGTTTTATTATATATGTATTTGAAAAATATTAATGGGGAGGGAATAAATATTTGAAATATTTGCACAAGTTTCATTAAAATCATCAAATTTCTCCGGCCTAGAGGATTGGCCTTGGCCACCACCTTACCATGCTACGCTCTATCTACCAGAAATTGTTAACAGCCCTTCAAATCTGCCGTAGATCTTATTCTCTGGTGGTAAGGGTCATTATAACGCACATTAATTTTTTTGATGCTCCGGTTTACCCCTAACCTGTAACCTCTTGGGAGTCATGTTCCCCTAGTACAATGCGGGAATAAATGTTTTGCGGATCCCAAGTCCGATCCGCAGATGTGAAGCGACCCGCAGCATAACTGTTGCACGGCAATTTATATTGTAGACAAATAAAATAAAACCTGTTATTTATCTTACCTTCTCCCAACAGCAGTCCCTCCATTCTCTTCTCAAAGAGATGATTGTAGTCATCCATGAGGTCGAACATGGCAATGATCTTGTTCAGTCTCTTGCAAAACGTGTCGAATTTACCAAACACATAGTTTTCGGAGAAGCTGAACTGCTCGGTGTTTGGTAAAAAAGGTTGGTTTTTAACAAACAAGTACGTTTCGCGATAGGTTTTGTTCAAATTAATGCAATGGATCAACTTGTCTCTTACTAACGCCCTCTCCTGTGACCATATTGTCTCTTTGAAACGACACGTTATGTACTGCTTGCAAGTCTCAATCATTTGATTAGTTATCTGTGAATGAAACATACAATAGTTAATGACGTAGACGTTCTTATTTATTAACCGACGAAAACAGAGGAGGTTCTCAATTCGACGCGTATATATTTTTTTTTTATGTATGTTCACGCGTATCTTTTTACTGAGTAGTCCGATTTTGATAATTCTTTTTTTATTAGAAAGGATATACTCCAAAGTTGGTCCCATATAAATTTGAAAAAAGAATTCCCACCCTAAGGGTGGAAAAACAGGGGTTAATTTATTGTTAACGCACTGATCGTAATGTATTACCACGCGTAACTTTTTACAGAGTAGTTCTATTTTGATAATTCTTTCTTTGTTAAGTAGGCTATACCTAGAAGTTGGTCCCATATAAATTTGGAAAAAATATTCCAATCCTAAGGGTAGAAAAACAGGGATATATTGATTGTTTACTAACTGATTTTAATAAATGACCACGCGTAACTTATTACAGAACAGTCTGATTTTGATAAATCTTTTTTTATTAGATAGGGGGTTATACCTTGAAGCTGGTCCCATATAAGGTTGGGAAAATAGGGGTGATTTATTGTTCACTCACAGATTTGAGTACTAAAATAAGGTAGTTAGCTATTTTAAAAATAATAAATAATTCAGCATGTAGCAATTAGTATAAGCCACAAAAAAATATAAAATAAAAACTTTTTAACAAAAAAATTAAACCGCCGAAAACACTGAAAAGCAAAAAATAAGAAACCTTTTTTTATTTAATCTTAATAACTAAGTTCTTAAAAGAATGTGAGTATACCTAAATAATTTTGAGGCGGCGCCAAACTATAAATTAACAAAGATCACAAAAGTACCTTAAAAATAAAGAAACAACCAAATCAAAAACGCTATATACTATAATTATATTCTTTACTTACCACCTACTAATTCCATTGTGGAAAGCAAATAAAAGTTTTGAGTTCGAATTTGAATCAACTTAACAATGCAATGAAATCTCCAGCAATAAACATTAAAATTTCTAAAAAAATAAGTACCCATATATCGTAATTAATTAATTTGCCTGTTTGGCGCCGACTCGAAATTACTTAGGTATACTCACATTCGTTTAAGAACTTAGTTATTAAGATTAAATAAAAAAAGGTTTCTTATTTTTTGCTTTTCAGTGTTTTCGGCGGTTTAATTTTTTTGTTAAAAAGTTTTTATAGAAAAATGATTCAAACATGAAACGCTAAAAGTAACTCTTGAATATATTTCATTATGCTCGCACATATTCAAATCATGGCATTTCATTTTATTTGTTTCTTAATTCTATAGTTGTCAGTATCACCCCTGTCGTTATTTAAGTGCTCTAAACTAGAAACTGTATCGATGAACTGAATGGCATAGTAGTATACCAGACGAATAATAAAATATGTAATGATCAAGTTCATTTCTAGCTTAAAAAGTACTTACTACCAAAATATAGAACTTAAAGTAATCCCAAAAATCCATACTAACCTTGACCATTAGCGACGAGATCCTCTCCGAAGTGTTGTAGAACTGTGACACGCTGTGTATCAGGCGCACAGTCTGCAGCAGGCTCAGTATGGAGTCCTTGATCTTCACGGGATCGTCCAGATACAAGGAATGGCAGCATTTCTCCATCGCTTGGATGAACTTCGCGTTGTCCTTCGCCTCGTTATAACAGAACGTAATCTTGTGGTCGGTATCGCGCCACAGTCTTATGACTTTAGAGTTCGCGATTTGTAGGCATGAAAGAGTTAGTTGGACTTCATTATCCTGTTGAAAATATTCACTAGTGAGTCCGAGATGAATAGAATCAATGCGTGAAAACATTTGCGAAATATTTAAATTAACCGACTGACGAAATAAAAAGATTATCTTATATCGTAAATTTCGTCCGGTCAGAGGATTGGTTTTGGCCGACAGCTTACCGTACAACTCTCTATCTACCATAAATGGGTGTGCAACCCTTTAAATCCGACGTAGATCTTATTGGTTGGCGATAACAGTTATTATTGCGCAGATAACATGTTTTTGATGTCCCGTTATTGCCTAACGGATCACCTATTTGGGAGTATGTTTCCCTAGTAAACTGCGGAAACAATTGTTTCGCAGTTCCGCAGCGGCTGCGTAAACTGCATGCCGGTATTTAGGAAACATTAACAAATCAAACATTCGTAATTTCTTTCGTAAATTCTGAGATGCCGAGTAGTAGAGATGACTGGAATCTAAATACACTTAGTAGCGACTTCAAATAATTGGGAACAAAGCAGGGTTATGATGATGAGTTGCAGAGATATTACAAAAAAATGTGGAGCACTATAAACTATCCACCATACCTGCAGATAGGAGACGAGTTGCGAGAACTGGGCGCCCCTCTTCTTCCAGTACTCCAGCTCATCCTGAGGACCACTGGAGTCCACCTCGCGTCGCAACTGCTCACTCTCACTTAGTATCTAAAATATACCAATAATTCGATTTTTTGTTCATTCGCAATACACAGATTCTTTACGAGATTCAAACGCAAAAAAAACCCGTACTGAAGTTAAAATTTCTTTTAATTTGTAATTTAATCGAGAATATAAATTAAGGGTACTATCGTTACTTGGTAACCTTTCAAAGATCCGATATAGGCTGAGCTAACGATAATGATGACTAAACTTGTCGTTTAAACTGCTTCGTGTGAGGTAAACGCTAAATATCAATATGATTCCTAGATCTGGAATGTATCTGGTCATCTACTTCATTTTGCTGTTTTCTCATTACTTACTGTTACTCTAGTATATTACACATTTGTCAATAAATATTATGCCTGTCTCCTTCTCAGGTTTCCTAGAAGAGATTTCTGTAAGATTTTTTATCGAAATGACAAGACAAAATTGTTAGTGTACCTAATAAAAAACACAAATACATAATAATATTATGACGTAAGTCTCATTGACAGTATTTCTTATGTATGACGTCGACTGACCTCCATAACTTTCTTGATCCACTCGGTGACGCGTTCCTCCAGCATGGTGATGGTGGTGGGGTTCTTGGCCATATCTTTCAGCTGCGAGTGGTCCTGCAGCGACCCCATGTGCTCCTGGCCGTCGTCGAACAGATTTATTTGGTTGCAGACGTCTTCGCAAACTGTAGGTTAAATATAACATTAGTCTTTTATATCTAATTGTTTTAGCGTGAGTACCGCTTAGACATGCCTTCCGTGGCCGGCCTGGAAAGCACTCAACCGATTGCAAACTCAGGTAGGTCGCTGTAAATACAACCTGACAAAATGGGAGGTCATAGACCCTTCCGATATACGATATGACTGCGGCCTTTCCGACCAGACAATGCAACACCTGCTAGAGTGCCCAAAGTGTCGGGACACTTGCACTTTGGAGGTCTTAACCTCGCCAATGACGCTGCAGTTAGTGTGGCCAACAACTTTGCACAGCGTTTTTAAATTTTAATATACAACATTACCATCGACAAGAATCGAAAAAAAGGAGAGAAAATTAAAAAAAAAACTGCTTTTTAAGTATAATTTGTATCACTTCTTTTGTAGTAATATTATAAGTATTAATATATTTGGTACCTTTGAGAGCACTGCAGAACGACCTCAATCCGGGCAGCAGTTGGTTCTTCACAATGGGGAACCTGGTCTCGTCTTCTTCTGCATCATTGCTCGGGTGCGCCAGCGCATTCATATACACGTGTTCCATCACCCTCTCTATAGCCGTCACTAAGCCTACTTGCTGTGCGTTCAGGACTCCACAAAATCTGTTCACGTAATAACGATAGATTACTTATAAGGTAAATTTCAATATTTTTTGGCATTTTCATCACAATGCGCCTTTAAGAAAATATACATTATTTCATTAACTAATTATTTATAGACCAATTGATTTCTTTTTAAAATCGGTGATGTTCCCACAAAAAAATGTCACTCACCTTACGCATAATGATTATAAAAAGACCCAGTAATTTAAGTACTAAAACACTCACAGATCTTTATGAAATCCTTCTTCAGGTAGTTGCTTGCTAACATTGATCCGGAACATATAGATACAAACTCCAGTGAACCTGACATCCCAGCCATCAGAAAGGAACAGTTTCTTCTTTAAGGTGATGATGGGCGGCGGCGGCTTCCCCTGACCTTTCTTAGTGCCCTCCGGTAATGGCCGATGTTCGATCTCTTCCACATCTTGATAGTACCAAAGAAGCTTGTTCCTCATGTGAGGTAAGAAAAGCTGATTGATGTCATCCAGCTGTAGAAAATATTGAATAGGCTTACCATTGGAATCAGAAAAATTACCTAATCTTGGTCAGGTTCTGAAACCTGACCAATATAGGGTAGAATCCGGGAACTTTGGAAAAGCATAATCTAGCGCATTGAAATCCGGACAATTAGATCACTAATTTCTCACTTTCACACGTCGTATTCTGACTTGAACAAGGGTAGGGTTAAACTTAAAACAGGCCTTGGCAGGTGTGTACCATATTTCCTTCGAACACATGATCCATGATGGCGTGCCGGGGGAGCCCCGTGCCGTCGATCAGGAGCTGGAAGGTGAACTCCAGCCGGGGGTCCATCTCCCCCCTCCTCGCCTTGCGCTCGCATTCTTCTCTTCTTTTCTGCAAAGGACAACACCGTTTAACGCTTTGGATTTCAATCAAATTTTTTTTTAGAAGTCTCCAACAAAATCACACCATCAAAATGTCCATAACATCTTCCTCCTCTTCTTCTTCGCTAGACCCTGGTTTGATTCCGTGGACAAACATGTTTATTCAGTTAGCACAAAATCAAGTATTTCACTAAAGTTACCCAGCCAGGCAATGAACCGAAATTATTCCCTAAAATATTTTCAGCTAGGTCTTAACTTTCCTACGTCTTAAAATCATACTAAAACTTTTCATTTGCGTGTTCAGCTCTTTTAATAGACGAAGGTGTCGTTTTTTATTTAGATTATTATTTTGTGAGACCCATGACAGTTTCTGCTTGCGGTTTGTTTCCAACTAGCCTAGGGTACTAGGAGTCAAATTGTAATATGCAAATTAATGAACAGATAGATGGGTTTCATTAAGGGGGGGTTGTGCCGGGGGGATGGTACGGCGCCACACTTTTCCATAATGCTGTTCAAGACACGCAAATCACTTCTTATTGTTTCGTAAGCAACAGGCATTAACGAAAAGCGGTTATTATAAATACATTTTACCTTTTGGATACGACAGCTTAATTACGTTTTTCATAGTTTAAGTTTGCGTGTTTAATAGTCTGAATATTGGCTTTGCCATAAAAATATTGTGGTTTGTGATTATTAATTAAGTTACTAATTGCCCGATACCGATATCAAGTTTAATTATCATGGTTGACAATAAAGAAAGACAAAGACTGTTTAATGTTAAAAAAAACTGAAAATTCTTTAACTTACTTTAACTGTAATTTGAAATAGCAGATACGGTGTTTAATTCTTCAACTTCTTTCATTCTTTATTAATTTTAAGAAAACCACAAATAATCTATGAATATAAACATAGATAATTGAAAATTTTCTAAATAAATTAAGTTAGTAAATTAGAAATTAGAGGATGTAGATACTGTGTAATAATAGACTACAGAATTAGCCAAAAGTGTACTCTCGTTAACGACTAGCTTTTAAACAGACCGATTTGGAAACACGATACATTATATTTTAAACTAATTGAAGAGCGAAAATTAATCACAGAGTAATATTAAATGAAAGGTTTAAAAAAAATATTAAAAGAAATAATATGAAGATAACTTAAGAACAAAGCGACAATCAAATATAAAAGGTCAATAAAAAGAATACTCAAAAAGAATACCTCCTCTTATCTTTAAATCGTAGTATTATAATTTCTTCGTAAGTCGCTGGAAATATTATAATCACTTGATTACATATCACGGTAGAAGTATGAAATTCAATTAAATACTTTAGTTTTGTCAAAAACAACATATTGAATTATTATTATTTTTATTAATAAAGAAGAGCATTTCAGTAATAGTCACGTTGTACTTACGAAGTTGCTAATAACTTTTCCGAGCACCGTCATATCCATTTTGCTATTCGTATATCCTGTATCACAAATTAATATAAGCAATTTGTTGAGGGTTTATTACACTGAATGCAAATGTATCGTACTCGGCCGGCGCCGGTGCTAGGCTACCGACGTCGTCGTGTTTTACATCACCGCGTTACCACGACAGATTTTTCCGAACAACATAATGATCCTATCGCAAACAATTATAGAGAAAAAACCGTTGAATGCGTATGAAAGAAACTAGAAGACTAAGCAAAAACCTACGCGATTATGTATTGTACGTGTATTGTGTTCGTATTTTTATGGTCATATGTCGAACGATAAAAGCCGTCGTGTTGCTAGACATAGTGTATGGCACACGACAGTCGTTATTCAAAAAGTTTCATATGCGCCGTTATTTTGAAGATGGCAGTGACACGAGATACCGTATATCTTTTATATATGTCATCTGCCTAGCTATATATTGTTCAGGCAGGTTGATAATAATCGAAGAAAATAAATGTTGTTTTCGTTGAGTCAAAGCCTGTCGAACCTAAACTAGCGGCGATTTCGTAGTATGACTTGTCAGTTTTATTATTTTATTTTGTCCTTTGTTAGGTTAAATTTGATAGTTAGTAGTTTCTCACGAAACTTGGAAGGTATAAGTCAAAATTGTATCTTAGACAAGGATTGTATTGGTACCTATAAAACGTCAGATCAATTAAATTTTAGTAATCATGAATTGTCAGCAGAATACATTTTGCAATGCCTCTATTTTTACTTGAAATTATCATGAACGATAATTTTAGGAATTTTAGAACGTAGATTTTTATTCATATCTAATAGTTTGTTATTCAACAAAAAATATCTTGTTTTGTTATCTGATAATTTTGAAAGTTTTAATCATGTCATTGATGTATTTTTCTGGTAGGTGTCCTATAGTTAACGTTATAGTATGTAGATCAAGATCAACTCATCAGATCCCTTCGAATTTATAGTATCCTAGTAAAATCTCGTCAGATATCGGAAATTTTGGTACGGGGTCGGTTCGAACTGAGTCAGCGATACTGTCGTTATTTATTGCTCACATTGCCCTTGCATGGTAAAAGGAGGGTCACTGGGAGGGTTGTTAGGGATGGGGGAAAACTCACTGTCACTTTCGCACCCTAACTCCCTCTCGCTTCTACCCGTTATGTCCTTGTCTGGCCTGGTCAAACTCCTCTAACCGGCAAATACTCCAAGCGTTTATGTTCGCCTAGTACTCAAGCGTAAAAAGTGGGCACGTGGTCAAAACCCCGCAACCCGCAATTTCCACATTGTGCGTTGCAAAATGTCGTCATTGCGATTTATTTATAGGTTAGGTTTGTCTGGAAATAATTGATTTGTAAAATTAGATATTATTAAAAAAAATTAGTAATTGAATGTTTATTAAGTATCTAGTTGAAAATAATATGAAGACGGTCTTTTTTGAATAGGCCTGCCTTCTAGTGTATTCTGACAAGTACTTTTAAATTGTATTTTGTTCTAAGATAAAATTATGGTGAATAATTTTAAATAATTTATGACAATAATTACATCACTACATAGTATAAAACAAAGTCGCTTTCCGCTGTCTGTCCCTATGTATGCTTAAATCTTTAAAACTACGCAACGGATTTTGATGCGGTTTTTTTTAATAGATAGAGTGATTCAAGAGGAAGGTTTATATGTATAATACATGCATAATATATTAGAGAAACACGGATAATCTTAGAGATTTTTGACGTCAGGTCGTAAATCAACTCATTTTTTGCGCTTTCATTGCAAACGCTGGCTGAACCCTACGAGATAGATCAAAATAATGTACTACAGTATTGTGCACCTCAAAAAGATCTACAAAAAAGTCCGTGATGGTATATGTCTATCTCTTGAGGGTAACCCACAATAACCATTTTTTATCCTTTATTTATTACTTATTCACAAAAAGACGATTTTAAGGAATACAGCATTAATACTTATCCAATTAAGTACCTTCAAAAAATTGTGCATGTAATATAGATCAATATTGCCTTTTACAGCATGTAATTTAAATGAATATTTTCGAAGATATTACAGATTTAAAATGCAGGGACATAGCGGTTGCGGCGGTTCCGGCCGGGGGGCCGCGCGGGGGCCGGGGGGCGCGTGCCTATACCAAAAAATGCTTCTAAGGCTGTGATTCGCCCTACAGAACTTTATGATTGTGTTATATTTGGTATCAGCGTTGCACCCGAGCAAAGCCGGGGCGGGCCGCTGGTAGTAAACAAGACATATTATTGTATATAATTTTAAGATATAGTATAATGTAATTCGGGTCGATTATTGGACTCTTGAAAACAAAAGTCTTGTGAACGAGTTCTATTGCAGAATCATTTTATTTATTTAGTATTTCACAATAATTCGCATACATACAAATATTAATCAATCCTCATCAACTGATGAAAGCACTAAGATCATTGTTTTGTAACATTTGAAACTCAGTCTTTAAAGGACAATGGGCAAAAATGTATAGACAGACGTGGCCGTGATGGGATAAGCATCCCATCGCGGCCACGTCTGTACGATTCATTCCCCAGCAGGCAATTACAAAAGATTGTTTCCGTCACTTCCATGGATAAATAGTTATAGGTAGATAAAATATGATAAAAATATCGAATTAAATCATTTTAAGGAATTATTACAGCCTGTGTCTTAAATAAAATATTTTACATTGTACAACTCGCAATGATGTTACATTGATATAATAATGAATTTAAGTTTATAATAATGTTATAATTGTGTTATTTTACACATATTAGAAAATTATAAATTTTAAATATACACTTCTCATCAAAAAAATCGAAACACCTCGCAGTTTATGATTTGATAAGGATTATCAGAAAAATGTGTATATTTAGGAATAAATGTAAAATGTCATTTAATTGTGAGTAGTATGAGGTTTTTAAATCCTAATGTTAATGTTCTAAATTCAAATTAAGTCTTCATAGGTTTCGTATTTTGTATAATGAGTAATTTTTACCCTGTATGGAATATGAAGGAAATGGGTAAAACACCACGCGTAAATGAAAAAAAATGTAAGAAACGTTTATTTAATAACTTGTATTCCCTCCGCGAGCTCTTATTACTGCTTCCATACGGGTCTTCATCGATCGGATGAGAGTCACGATCACATGTTGTGGTATAGTATCCCATTCCTCTTGGATTGCATTTTGCAGCTGGCTAAGTGTTTCTGGGGCTGGATCTCTTGCTCGAATTCGTCTCTTTAATTCATCCCATAGATGTTCAATGGGATTCATGTCCGGGCTTCTTGCTGGCCATACCATAGTGGAGATACCGACTTCGGTAAGATAATCTCGTACGACGCCCGCGGTGTGAGCTCTAGCATTGTCGTGCATGAATATGAAGTCGTTGCCAATAAAATGTGCATAGGGCATCACATGAGGTTCAAGACACTGTTCGATGTACCGATGAGAGTTTAGTGCAGGCAGCCGTGGGCCAGACACAAAGGCAAGTTCTGTCTTACCGTCGGCGCTGATTCCTCCCCAAACCGTCCACGAACCGCCACCATAGCTGATCTTTTCTTCAATGCAGCATTGTGCAAAGCGTTCTCCATCTCTTCTGTAGACCTTGTTCCTTCCGTCGTTACCATACAGCATAATTTTACACTCATCAGAAAACAGTACTTTGCTCCACTGAAGGTATGACCAAGTTAGGTGCTCGCGTGCAAAGTTAAGGCGCGCTCTTCGATGGTCTGCAGTTAATTTCGGCCCATTCGCTGGCTTATGCGGTGCCAGAGATATATATAGATGCAATCTTGCAGCCACAACACGCTGACTAAGTCCAGAATCCAGCAATGCCACCACTTGGGCGGCTTCTGCGGGCGAAGTATCCATATGTTTTAGAAAATAAAGTTTTTTCAGACGTCCCAAAGTCACAGTAAATGAAATAAGAAACAAAAAGTTTAAAGACAAGCGCTAATTTTTAGTTTTTAAACGAGAAACGTACTCCAACCCTAAATACACATTTGTCTCAAAACAGTGATTAATTTCATTTATAGGATAAACAAATGAAATTCTAATTTCAAATTTTGATTTTTTTCTTCTTACTGTAATGACCAAACTGCCAGCTACACAATAATGTTTTTTTTTTCATGGAATTAATTCTCTTTTGTAAAAAATTAGGACAAAAACAATAAAAACGAAAGTGTTTCGATTTTTTTGATGAGAAGTGTATTATAAATTATAAAATATAAATTAAAAAAAGTTTCAAATAGGTGTTGATTTATTGGAATGAAACACGTATTTCAGATTACAATAACAAAATATTGTGCAGAACTTTTACTGCAATATAATTGGATTTTAATCATCGTCAAAGATTTCATTTTTTTTTACTATATTTACTGCATGCGTTCGTCAGTAAATAAACAAAATGCGATGAATACTCGTTTGTTTTGTAAAAAAAAAAAATGCAGTAAGAAAAAAATTGGTGGTACATTAAAATAGTATTTTACCTATATCTTTTTTCCCCAATGATATTTAGTCGTACTCCTTGAACAACATTTGCTCTAAAAGCTCTCACCTATCAAATGATACTAATTTCATTGATGGCCGCCGATGGGCCAAAATGCCAATTGTCCTTTATGAGATTGTTAAGATAGGCCATTTATGTTTGTGAGATTGTGTTATGAGTGTATTAATTGTGATTGTTTATGTGCCTAAGTCTTTGAAATTAATATTACATTTAGTTGTGGTTATTAGTTTATGTATAATTGTGCGTAAAATATGAACACAGTTTGGTTAATATGCCGAGCACACCAAATAAATAAATGAAAGAAGTACGGTAGAAGACGACGCGATACTTAAAGATACATTTTCAGAACTTCTATGGATGATTATAAAAAATCAGTAAAGCATCTGCCGGGTTGATGGGAGGCGGCTCCAAACGGAAACGCCTTGAGCAAATTGGGGAGACCTTTGCCCAGCAGTGGAACACATAAAAGATTAAAATAAGGTATTTGTACGCACGCGCCTCTAATAAAGCGAAGGGGTTGAGTACTCCCACTTGAACGAAGCGGTTCCTGTAGATGGAGCTTCCCTGCCAGGGGATCGCGGTAGTATTGCTAAATGCGTTCCCGCCTGGTCCCTGGTAATAGGGAACTGAGAAGCAAAAAAAAAAAAGAAAAGGCATTTGTACGTTCCTTTGTTTAACGTTCTACAATGAAATGGTAGTCAATTTCGTCAGGCTGCAATAATTCTCATAATATTGTAGTAACGATGAAGACGGCAATATTGCCGCATTCCATGCGTTAGTAGCATTATCGCGTGAGAACTGTTATCATGCGTGTTTGTGATTTATTGACTGATACATACAAACACGTTGAAAAAATCACGTAAAAATATTTATTAACACAAGTTTTCCTTTGTCTTATACGTAGTTCAGCATTAATCACTATTTAACGAAGACATAACACGTGAAATGGTGTGAAGTTTATAGATTAAATATTGAAATACAGTATTCAGCCAACAGACAAGCAGACAATGAGCCTACCTCAACATGGCTTGGGAAACGGCATAGCAGAAGAAGATAATAAAGGTTAAAAACAGGGTTAATGTTACCATTGACAAGGATGACGACGATTTTTTTGACACTTGCTAGTTTTAATTATTTATGTAACATTTTATTTTAGTATATTTAAAGTTTGTTCTTACATTAGATTTAATTGTGTATAAATAAATTACATTATTTTAAGCTGATATTTAACAATCAAATTTTAATGTATTTTCAAGGTTGTCATAAGTGTAGAAAGAAATTAAATGAGTGGAGGTATGTCATCATGATTTTATTGATTTACAAATTTAAGAATAAAAAAGAGATTATGTACGTACCCGGTTTGTATGAAAAGATCACATTTTAAAGCTGTGTTGCCCATTGTTTAGGGCATTGTAAATTAGCTACAAGAAAAGTATTAAGTAAACATAAAAATTGAGAACTAAAATACCAAAACTGTATTTCTTGCAAACAACTATTTTTATAAAGTTACAGTTTGTTTACGAACTCTATAAAAGTCAATTACCTACACAATTGTAATTTTGGTTTCAAAACCATCGCTTTGCTTTAATTAATTGTAAGAACTTTAAATTGTAAGTACTAAAATAAAAAAGTACTACTAAATATCATAATTAAAAGCCTACCTGCCAACATTAATAAGCTAAACAAGTTTGTGATTAACTAGTTATTTTTTTTAATTCATTAAGTATAATTTTAATAACCAAAGAAGTCGGTTCTTAATGGAGTTGTTTCTTTGGCAATTATTTTGATCAGGCCGTTAAATATTAGAAGTCTCACCAATTTTTTATACCATGTATTGATGACTACCGATAGGTCGTAAAAAAATTCAAATAAAACAGAAGGTTAAAAGATCACCTGCACAGCATCTTCATCCATATTGATCACTGAACTGCACTAAAACTAAAGTAGTTTGACGGTGAGCATCTCTCGACACAACAACACAACTTTCCGATTTCCGCGTTCGTCCGGCTACTTGTACAAGAAACTTTTTTGACTGAATTGTTTCATGTCACATGTCTGTAGCATTCCTCATATAAATGTGGGTTATTTGCATTGTAAGGCGGTCGCGTGGCTCGTAATCAAAGTTTTTTTATAGCTTCGATGTTAGTAGTTACGCTATTTGAGTTTTTTCGACATGTCCAATCAATTGGTTATTTGGAAACTAGTTACGGTTTGAATATGTTGCTCGTAAATATATTTATTTTTGCGCATTGGCATTTGACATCACCAATATATTGAAATAACTTAAATCTTTTGGTTTAAGATTGTTTTTATTTTTTTGTAGAAACCATTTTCATGATGGCAATTTTGTCCAACCAATGCACTAATGAATAAAGAAAAAACTGCAGTTCTAAAACACTTGATAAGAGCGCACACAGCACAGTACTGTAAGTTCTATCACGTGAACTAAACATTATATTTTTCTAGCATTTGAAGGGCCCGTTTGTTTAACATTCAATGATAGTTTAATAAAAACTTATTGTTATAGTCGAGCTGTCAAGTAAATTTTGTTTCGTTTTCAATACTGTTTAAAAGTAAAAGGAGGGTATACAGTTTTACTTTCTTTCAAGGGTTGACGAGTGCAGAAATATTGCCAATCTCCACATATATCATATAGTATGTGTTGTGATTGTTGGCAGCTCGATGCACATTACCGTCTGGTATACTATACTTCTTGGATGCACAATAGCTCTTGTCAAAGCGAAGAAGTACTTACACATAGTAGGTATATATGTAATTTGACTTCTTTTATACAATCCAGGAACATTAAATTGCATCTTATTGATAAAATATGGGCAAATAATGAAAATACTATTTGGTCCAATTTTATATCTCTTCGGTATCAACAACTTCTATATATCTCTTCCCTCTAATTTTTGAATAAAATTGTATCGAACGAATAGTATGTTAAATATAAGGTTATTTAAATATCAATGAACAAATTAGCATCTTCCCGCGGCTTTACCCGTGTATTTTTTAAAGCTGTACCAAACAAGTTAACGATTTTGTTTACAAACTAGCAAACAAAGACCCTTAGAGTGAAAGGTTCTCAAAAATGCATCCGTATACACTTCCATTAAAATGTTATTAATTAAATAAATATCCTGGGACAGAACTAAACAGAGCTTGTACTATGGTAACCAAACAACTGATAAACATCCTTATATATTTCTGAATATATGTATACAAATTATAGATAAATTACACCCAGGCACAGCACAAAAATGATAATGCTCATCACACAAACATTTGCCCTGGGTGGGAATCGAACCCATTGTTTGATATTAATTACTTAATTAATATAAAAAAAAAAACCATTTTAAGGGGTTCTGTAGTTCAGAAAAAGTAAGCGTTCATTGAAAGGTCCCTAAAACAATTGCAATCGTCAACGTTACGTGAGTGATTCGTATTGTTGTGGTTACGAATAGCATATTTACAAGATATACAGCAAATGATAAAACACTTGATTTATGGACATCGACGCACATTTTATTGACGTTCAATGACAAAACGCCCTTGTGTATAGCTCAAAGTGACCTTGATCGGTAGAGGATAAGCAGAATATGATGATGAGAAACGACGTGAAGTACTACATATAACTGGTTTCTTTTTATGTAGTGTTGTGATCGCTTCTCGACTCGAAAATGTTCGGTTCTAAGGGGATGCTATTCAACTGATAGATACACAATTTGAGAATAGTTTGAGTATGATATAAACCGTATTTTGGTACAATCACGCTGTGACATTTATTGCCCGCCGTGCTTATGTATATTAGATTTATAGGTAGAATATTTTCTTACCTCATAAACTTAACTTCTTTCATTATTGTTTTAAACTAAAAACCTTTTTTAACAAAAGAAATCTAAAATAGTTGTGAAATAGCATTCTCAACGTGAGCAAGGCAACTCGTTTGTTAAATAAAGGTTCATATAAAAGCCTCATAATTAAAACGTCTAATTAATAATTCAACTATATTATAATTCGTTAAACGAAGATAAAAAGCATTTCTGAAGTTTTTTATGACATGAAACGATCCGTAGAGAACGTTGCTACGTAGCTTTCTACGACGTTCATCTTGGTTGCTACGAAGTAGCTCGTAGGTCGTAGCGCAAACCTACTTATTAAACAACAAGTTTTTAAATCTGTAGGTACCTACTGCTTTATGATTTACGAGAAAACTTTTCCATGTGGTTAGTTTTTCTTATGAACGAGCAGACATATTTGCTTATGACAAACTTTGTATTTATTATTTAATATTAATTAAAATTATTTAAAATAACACAAGTACCTCAGTATTTTCCTCATCGTCATCAAAATTATCGTATTTCACGAAAGCGTAGCGCAGTTGGTTCTCAAACTCTTCCCTAGCTTCGGCCTTTTCAATAGCACTAATGGCTAACTTCTTCATTACGCGCCTCATGCACTCTATAACACCGAACCTTTATTTTCTTTAAACTTTCTCCATACACCACTCTGGTCACACTTAATAGGATGTCGACAAGTCTTTTTGAAGTATTCCTTCAAATGTTTGAGTGATTTCGACTGTACATATGAGGGATACTAAAACGAAGGTGTAAAGCTATCGACAAAACATTCTCTCTAGGTGTTTATGGGGGTGGAGCGGCGGGTAATTACTTTCCATCAAACGTGAATTGGGTATAGTCATGCATACATATATTTTGTTGCTGGGTTTTGTTGTTTAGTTGTGTGGGGTCAGGTCTACTTCTGTTTGAACTAATATGCTGTTGTTTTCGTGTTATATTACTTATTTTGTTTGTTTTTGTACACGTTTAATTTCTGGCCACGCTAATACGTAGAGCACGGCTCCTAGACAAGATTTTAAATAAAATGTCAAGTAAGTTGCGCAATTTCCTTTTTCTTAGAAAGTGATAAAACGCTTGCGAACTTTTAAATTACGATACATAATATGTTAAATCACGAAAGTAATTTAGTAAGAAAAAAAGTTTAATAAAGCTTAATTTAGTTTCATAGTGTCTGACCCATAATTCGAGATTCCGTGCAAGTGCTAGATTTATGGATATCGACGCATATTGTATTTACTTACAATGACAAAAAGCCCTTGACCTTTTTCGCTAGAGGATAAGCAGAACATCATGATGTTTATGTTACCGACGAGTGTAACCTCTCATAACGTGTAACAAGTACTTTAAATATTTCATTTTATTTGTAACCTATTATAACAGTTATTCGTCGGCGGAGCATAAGTCTGTTTCAATTTGATGGAATCTCTTCTGTCTTTTGAAATAATAATAATAATAAAAACTTTTATTTCGAGTATCTTTGACTCATATACACAACATAATAATACAAAAAAATTGTTAGTAATACTTATATCTATGTTAGTAGTTAGATTTTGTATTTGTGTTAAATCACATAATCCCATGAGATCGCACAGCAGCGACCTAAGTGCACACAGTCAAGCCTGCTTGCTATCATGTTTAGAATACTGTTGGAGCTGACCCATACTCTGCTCACCAGGGATGCGCACCTCTTACGCATTGTTGCATAAAAACAATGTATTGTGCGTCTGCAAACATCCCTGATGCACTACAAAAGCGAGGCAGCCTCACAAGCACTCCAAACGCATTATTATATTGAACATACCAATTTTGAAAAGATGAGCAAATTTTGAGTGTCGTAAAATTACATAAAGGTAGTACACATAATTCATGATATGGAGTAAGTAGGTATAGTTGAGGTCAATCTTTCTACTTCTGAATTATTAAAAAAAATATGTAGGTAGTCCGTGTTATTAAAGAAATACGAAAGTATATACAACGAATATATAGTCTGGAAAAATAAGACCGAAAAATTTGGAGTAAATTATATCAATTCGCACCCAGCTGAAAGTTTGTAAGGGTTGTTCAAAACAGTATTATACCTAAATGAATTCTAAGAGCATTTTCGAACCATTTCCGCTCCGAATCCGGTCCGATACCGATACGAACCCGTGAAAATACTCAAAACAGAAATCACGGTCCGAATTGACGGATCTAGTGCGTAAATTAGCATAGAAATAGATCTACAGCTACTGCGGACCATATTTTCACGGGTCCAGATCGGATTCGGATCGGACGTAGTGCGAAACCGGTCTAACCATATACTAAGAAATAAATGATGTTCTATTCTATTCTAAAAAGTCCTTATCGATACGATAGGTACCTGGATTTATTTATAGTGTGTTAAAATCACGTTAAATCTGCAATAACCTTTAGCGATTTACGGTATACGAAATACAACACATGAAATCAGTTCTAACAAAAATTGAAGACCCGATAATTATCTAAAAAGAAATGTAAATACTTTTTTTCTAACAGGCAGTTTCTGAGATATAAAATACTGTAGAAAAATTGTAGGTAGATTTGAAAACGGTTTTTTATGTTACAAGAAGTAGAATAAATTCTAAGTTATTTTAGTTTCTTTTAAGTATCATTTAATAATGTTAGTTTTTTAAATTGTTTTCGCACGATACAGTCTTTATAATTATTTGAATCGTTCTTTTGTAATATTCTTTTTAGTCCGTCTATGTCGACCCTAATCATTTAAAAATAACCGTTAAAAATATACATTTAGATAAATGTAGATAGACAATAGACACACTCAGGTATATTAATAAGTTATTGTACATAGCTGTGATAAGGTAGACAAAAACGAATTGCTGGAGAATTATGTCAAAGTGATTTTTCAAGATATTTTTATACAAAATAATTCTGAATTATAATTGTTTATTTACTTTTAACAATACTTTAAAAACTAAGCCAACATTCTGAATTAAGTAAATTTCTTATTATCGAACAAAATTACACATAAATAACAATAGGAAGACCATTGAATATGCTGGCCACATAGAATTATTGGTGCAAATTTCAATAATTTCAAGCTTGGACGATAGCATATTTCCTAGCTGTAATTTACTAAAGAAATAATTATTTTTGCCACAGTATTAGTTCAATTCTAATTGTGAAATATATAAAGCAATTATTTACTTGTGTAGCGAAATGTTTGTTTTGTTATACTAAGTAACAGTAGTGTTTTGAATAGAGATGGGTAATTTATGTAATAAGGCTTCTACATTCATATCTGGGCTTGGGCTGTTAACGTCCTTATAGGCACTTGCTTATAAACTGTCTCCACTAATGAAAGCTTTCATTAAAATAGCAAGTCATCATTCATTTTACTAAGCAGTTACTTTGTGTTAGCTATCAATGTGCCTACAATTAATGCTGTTATTTGATTCTCACATACAACAGTGCTTTGAGAATATTAGTTATTCGCTTTGACGCTCATAATTCTCGAGTAAATATGAAAGTATTCAACGTAAGTTTCATGTTAGTTGCTCGTGACCTTCACAGCTGAGTGTTGCGAGATACCTACACTCGATACAAATATGTGACCGTATCCAATTAAATCTTTACGAGCGCCTTCAAAGTTTTCTACTTTATAAAGTATGTGTGGAAACGAGGCTCGTAAATATCAGCACGGCGGCAGCACGAACGCTAGCGTGCGTCTCACACACCGCTCTCTGCGTGATACGTACCCTGGCGATCTCCTCCTCCGCCAACAGCATGGCCTGAGCTCGCTCCTTATCATCCATCGCTATGTGACAATATTACTCCCACAAAACAATTAGTTTCACAAAAAATCGCAACAGAAAAAAACCACCCGACGTCAGGGCGACGTAAAAAACAACTGGTACACATTACCCGGGAGTTTTTCCAAGGGTTTATTAAAAGAAGGAGAAAGTAAAGAAAATTAAAGCAATATGGCATATTAATGTTTAACGTAATTTAGTTTGGATGCGGGGAGCAGCGGCCGCTGGCGTGCGGTCACGCGCGCGCGGGATGTCGCCGGCTTGCACCGGCCCGCCCCGACTTGCTTTAAAATCCATATTATATGGCGAACCTGCGACAGATTGCCTAAGTACTACAAGAATACACAAGTCAACTGCACGAACGACGTGGTTTGGTATTACCAAAATAAAACATTTTACCGTACAATACGACAGCTCCTTACATACAGAAAGACAATTAATTTTCATCATTTCTTTTAACGTTTCATGCTTATCTTTCATCTGATGGTTTTATAAGGATCTTAGTAAGGTATTTTACTCGGAATACTACAAAATGGGTAGTTGTTTTAATATTGCTATATGCAGTTTCGAAAATTATACCTACCTAGGGGTTACGCCAGTGATATTTCCACAAAATTTCCCAGATACCAAAGATTTACGAGTATTTCTACAGCTAATATCATACTGTTTTCTCCCAGACGGATTATGCAATAGGGTAAATTCGATTGAGTAGGTATGCGATCCTCTTAAGGGTGATATAGCATTTCATTTAAGTTTAGATTCATCCAGATTTTTCTATCAAACATCTCCTGGCATATCATTCCCTAAAAGTGCATATGTCCGTCCGTCCATCTGTCAGCAAATTTATTCCGAGACGACTGGACTGAGTTGAATGACGGTAACCCTAAAACGGACGCGTATCGTTACTTCATTTTTTAACATTAAATCTATCTTACATAGTTACACTATTTATAACTCAAGAACGGTTAAACAGATTTGGCTGAAAATGAGTGGCGAGGTAGCACCAAGGGTTCCATACCATTGACGAGGTAAACAACGGTAGGTCTAATTGAAGTTTATCTAGTGCTGATTTTAATATCGGGCAAAAGAACAGCAAAGTAAATGACATTTGTTGTATAAGAGCGACCCTTAAATAATTATTTTATTTACAGTATTTGCTGTTATGCATGTTTTTGTAAAACTAATTAGTCATTAGATACTAGACTGGAGGGGATAAAAGAAATACACATACCTTCACAAATACATATAATCGATCAGATAACTCCTGGTGTGGGGAAATAGGCTACAATAAACTCACCTATAAACCCGACGAAGCAATAAAAAAAGATTTTCTTGTGTAATGATGCCATCAATAGGAGGAATTGAATAGATATATTTAGAGAGAAAATTAAAGTACAAAACTGAAAAAGTGAGAGTCTATTTTCGACCGTGACAGGACTCGAACCTGCAATCTTCGGATCCGAAGTCCGACGCCTTATCCATTAGGCCACACGGTCGTTATTAACCAAGTGCGAAATAGACTACTACATTTTGGCTAGCAAGAATCTGTCATATAGGTACGTGTAGCTAGGCATTGTTTTAAACCGACTTCAAAAAGGAGGAGGTATTCAATTGGATTGTATTTTTTATGCCTCTGCCTCGTTGGCCTAGTGGTGCTAAGCGCGACTGCTACGCTAGAGGTCTTGGGTTCGATTCCCGAGTCGACCAAGGTGTTATTGGGTTTTTCTATGAAATTCTCAGTAGCAGGTCGGAGTTTGGATTTGTGCCCGGTTAGTGGCAATAGGCTCGCCCCCTATTACATGGGACCTAAAACATATCGGCGAACTGTGGGTTGTACATTGGTACGCCTCTGCCTACCCACGCCTATATCCCCATAGGCGTGATGATATGTTATATGTTATGTTATTTTTTATGTTCGTTAACTCAGAACTTTCGACTGGGTGAACGAATTTTGGTGTTTTTTTTTTATTTGGAAGGTTGAACTTCCAGTTTTGTCTCATTTTACGGTCCTGTTGTGACAGTGGGATCTATATATAAAAAATCATATTAGACTTATTTTAAAGTCGGTTTTATTTTTGTTAGAATTATTTAGCTTACAAAGAAGATTCCGCATGAACCCTTTTTTAAGCCGTCTTCTACGTCTCTTATTCTATCGTGCGCTAGTGGCAATGCATTTTCTAAGAAATGTTTTGTGTTAAAGGCAATGTAGCTAACTAAATTATTTATTGCACTATTCAATAATGGAATTTAAATTCTAATTTCAAGAAACTTTAACTACTTGCTTGCTTTAAAGGCTGTAGACTCAAAATCATTTGTAAATATGAATGTCATTCTTATACGTATGCATGCATATAGGAGTAGATGCGGTTTTTACCCCTAAGGGACGGACGGACTAATGTTTATAAAGCCTTGAAGAAGCAGGTTCGGTAGTTAGTTCGGTAATACTTATAGCGAATTCGTGTCAATGTGAGCTTTTGTTTGAGAGTTGCTCCGGCAACCATTTGTCTGGCTTACTACTTTCTTGCTTACTTACTATCATAAAATGAATGCATCATCATCTGCCTAACCTTGTTTCGGTAAACTATTTTAGGGTCGACTTTGTGTCTTACCGGATGCAGCTGTTTTTAAAGTAAAAAGAGAAAAAAAACACCTTTAAAATGCACATTTGTTTTAGATTAAATTAACATCGAATATCTTTGACTACACATTCTCATTAATCAACCTCATTTCCACAGTGTAAGAGAAAATATAATATCTTAACTGGTTTTCAGGATATGTGTAAGTAAAACAGTGTGCGGATCGAATGAATTATATTTTAGGTGCTGGTACATATAGAGATTGTTATATAGAATTACATGGATGTAGGGTACAATACCCTACAATAATACTATATGTAACGCACTCGTAGCAGTGACATACGACCCCGGCCTCGATTCAGCTATTTTAAATGAATGTCCAGACACGGAACAGACATTTCAGTTTGCATTAATTCACAAATAGCTGAAAATTGGTAGAGGTCTCAATCACACCATTATAAATGAAATATCAAAAGTCCCCAAAAATCCGACTTGTGCTAAAAAAGTTACACAAGGTCAAAGGTCAATAATATCTCTTTTTCGCATTTTCCTCGAAAATGGCGAGTATTAGCGCAAAAATAGATCAATACTTTTACTCAATACTTTTACTCATCGGATCACCCTTCCGGAGATATCGTGATAATAAGGATTGAAGAATATAAGTATCATAGTCATATTCTACATCATTATGCTCACATTTTCTCACCACCTATGAAGGCCCCTGTACCAGGGGGTTTCAGCGCTATGCGAATTAATGCAAACTTGTAAGGCTTTTTTGTCTATCTTGACTGGACTATCAGTGGTTGATTAGAATACATGTTAATGTGCCTAATTTTCGTATTTAGATAAAATATTGTTGAACTCTCGAAGAGAATTATCGTAATGACAGTTAGCAGAATGCCAACTTTCGTAAAAAATACCAAACGAAGTAGGTCATTCAATTCAGTCAATGCAAACAACTCTTAAACGGCTGAATCGAGTCCCGGCTGTGTTCGAGCAATTATAAAAGCCGCGCGCCGATAGCAACGTTAGTTGTATGAATGCCGAGGATGTTGATGCCGACCCTTACAATTTAATGCGAAATAAACAAAAATATATATTTATTGCACTCAACTATGTCACAAGGGTGATATACGATCATGTCATCAATTCTGTTGCTAACAAACAAAACTACAATTAAACCATTGCCGTCTTTTACTTACAATACTAGCGGCCCGCCCCGGCTTTGCTCGGGTGCAACGCTGATACCAAATATAGCTACGCAATCATAAAGTTCTGTAGGCCGAGGCACAGCCTTAGAAGCATTTTTTGGTATAGGCACGCGCCCCCCGGCCCCCGCGCGGCCCCCCGGCCGTTACCACCGCAACCGCTATGTCCCTGCAATTTAAATCTGTAATATCTTCAAAAATATTCATTTAAATTACATGCTGTAAATTGCAATATTGATCTATATTACATGCACAATTTTTTGAAGGTACTTAATTGGATAAGGATTAATGCTGTATTGCTTAAAATCGTCTTTTCGTGAATAAGTAATAAATAAAGAATAAAAAATGGTTATTGTGGGTTACCCTCAAGAGATAGACATATACCATCGCGGACTTTTTTGTAGATCTTTTTAAGGTGCACAATACTGTAGTAGATTATTTTGATCTATCTCGTAGGGTTCAGCCAGCGTTTGCAATGAAAGCGCAAGAAATGTGTTGATTTACGACCTGACGTCAAAAATCTCTAAGATTATCCGTGTTTCCTCTACTTTATTATGCATGTATTATACATATAAACCTTCCTATCGAATCACTCTATCTATTAAAAAAACCGCATCAAAATCCGTTGCGTAGTTTTAAAGATTTAAGCATACATAGGGACAGACAGCGGAAAGCGACTTTGTTTTATACTATGTAGTGATAGTGATTTAAAATAAGAAATAAATACTGAACAACACATTAACCCAGAAAATAATGTGGAAAGCTTCGATGTTTAGCCGAAATTTGCATTTTACCTTAAAATTTTATCGGGACTAAATAAAAATAGTAAAAAAAGAACAACCAATAAAAAACCACCCGTATCAATGTTCAGTTGTACATATTTTTTAATTTAACTATCGTACACTGTTTGGTACATAGGCCAACTAGATACCAAAGGGTACTCTAGCAGTCATTCTTAGCATGATTGACAAAACTTATTTAAGTTTAACTAACCTTACCCGGTTTCCTGACCGTAAGGTAACTGCAGTTTTATTTTTGTGAGTTTTTTAATAGATATTCTACGATTCGGAGTGAAGTATATCAAAGATCATGAAAATCTGTCCACCCGATCTAGAGTTAGTAACAGACGACTTTTTTTACTATACTAAGATAAATAAAATTCCCATACCTTTCAAATAGCATTTATTTGAGCACATTATAATACAGTAAACATACATACAAAATATTACAATTAATCTAATAATTCATTTAAAAAACGTCATGATCAAAATAAAATCTCTGAGACAAACATTATTTGCTATATATTATTGCTAAAACACTGTTCTCTTATTTTAATTAAATGACATATTTTTTATGCGTATCTGGAAGCAAATGTTATCGTTTTTAAGCGATAAATGACATTTTCACTTTACATTACAGTTTACTGTACTAAAATAAACTTTAAAATATATACCACAAGGTATTGAAATATTTAGCAAAGATATATATCTACCTTACTTCTAAAGTATATAAGTGTTTAATACTCCAAGCTGTGAGTTATCGGTTAACTACGACACTGAGTCATTATGCCAAATCTTAGAAATCTAGAACATGTCATTAATTTATCAGTGAAAATGTCATTTAGTCTGTGCAAGCAATAAGAATGCTATAGTAAAAACATACTTCATAGGGATTCGTTATCAGTAGCAGCAGTAGATGTGCATGTATTGTAATCATAACAGTGTAATATATTTCTAGTAAGCACCGAATTACTATACAAACGACAACCGCATTTGGGTTTATTACTGTCACAAGTTGTACCCATACAAGTTTTAATTTGTTATTCTTGTGATTGTTTTTAGTCTTTTGATCAACTAATCACATTCTTGGTAGGAATTTAACAACAAACTCTCTCTTAGAATCTACGTATTGAGTAAAAATTCATTCATTATTCTAGTTGATTATGTATCTATATTCTATAAACTAAATAATAAAATATATTTAATATATGATATAATATATGGTATATTTAAATCATTCTTTAGTATCGATCACATCTTTAGTCACACATACAATGTAGTCAGCAGCTGACCATTCATCTCCTTGTCTAAATGTTTATAATATAAAAACACCGCTTTCTCCTAATCAGCGGTGAGGTGACGGTAAATATGACAGTAACACAATATTACCAACCGATTTTTCATCCTTATTTTTATTTTGTAACACAGCATTACAATTATTTAACCGCAATTCATGAGGTTTAGTACTATTATAAATTCTAAAAAATACCAAAGAAACAAACTTTATACTATTAAAATAACAATAACTTGTTACGATAATAATCGAAGGTTTCATAACATTGACTTATTCATCAAGAAGTGACTTGTTGTGTCTTCCATTAGCGCAGAGATTCAAAGCAAAACGCATCGACGTTGACAATTGTACTATTTTGTGGCAATTTACTTAATATATAACATTTTACTTAATTATATGTCTTTATTGAGTTTATTTTATTAATAATAATGTGTTAGTCTGTAGCAATCAATTAGTTTTGACGCAAGCAATGCCAGCGTTAAAGTATCATTGAAGATTATAACAACACTAATAATATTGCACCATCTAGGTATATAAGCTGTATAACTTTGTAACAGAATATAGACTCTTACTATAATTTGTATAATGAATAACAATCAATAACTACTAATCACTCTATAAACGGAATGGTTATATAAAATAATTCAAGTATTTATTGATATTCATGTTTTATAAAACATTTTAGGTAAAGATATATAAATGCTCGATGAATACATAGTTTTATATAAAATTTCAAGCAATCAACGAATATACTGTTTTATACTTAATTATTACAATAACAGATTGTATAAACATGTACCCACATCTAACCCGACATGGGCAGTCAATTTACATAACATTTTGGAGGAACACTCAAGTTATTGCATTTCCTTGTTGCCATTTACTAAAGCTATGTCAAAGTTTATAATTTTGTACTATTTAAACTTCACAAATACCGTATACGTTAAAACAGGACAGTTGCAACGTTAATTGAAGCGACACGGAAACTGTAAAAATCTACAAAAATACTTCAAATATTACTAGTACGTAGACATAGTACGAAATTATCTGTTATTTAGATAAGACAGACACTAGAAACCACTTTACACGATTATATCTAATGGTTTGCCTGATATATATTATTATGTAGCTTATGAATATTCTATGATGTTATCACTTTAACGAGTGGGGGCTACCGGGAACCATATATCATCAAATTATGTATCAGCATGTATGTATGTAAATGATTTATATATATAAGCTAGGGTCAGTAATTTATGTTTCAATTTCCACCAATGACAGGGCAGTAGCTAGATTTTCATCGATGAAGGATGACAGATACATTTCATGCGACACCAGCGACCTCAACTGATTGTTTATCCCCGTTAGCCTTCATTAGAATACGTTAAAAAACTAAAACAAGATTTCTGAAACGCAGTAATTTTTGGCAAATTTTATGTCAATCATTGTGATTGGTTGACTAAAAGACAAGCAACCAATTAGAGAACTTAAATGGGTTTTTACAAAGGATATTCAAATCATGTTGGCCTTTCAGAAATTGGCGGCACTATACTTATCTTACGTAAGCAAAATAATGGCAATTTTTATTACTCGATACGTAATACAATTCTTTTATTTGACGGCAATCGTAGGTAATTTTTTGCTGTAAATAGCCGTCTTTTCTTTTGCAGGGTATGTAATAAGACCACGAAGGCGAAGGCTTTAAATCTAAAGCTGCTATATCTAGTGTTGATTGTGGAAGTATCACAGACTACACAGCCCGATTGTCCTGAAACAAGTACAAAATAATGATTACACATCATAAAATACAAAATTATCTACATAAGTGTATGAGTAGTAGAGATGAATGGAAGCTAAATACTATATTACCCGAAATTATTGGGGCCAGGGCGGGGAGATGATTTTATTTTAATAAGAACAGAAAGTGGCAGACTGGACTAGACTAAATAATTCAACATTAATTATAACAACCTACATTATGTAAATCTAAGATCAAATTACTACCGTACACAGTGTTCAATGTTAACTAATTATGATGATCTATAACTAAACTAAATACTCGTTACATACACATTCTAATAATTCTACTAAAATAAAATAAAAATCCTACCGTGGAGGAAGGCTTGCTAGTGAAAGATACCATGTTCTTTGTAAAGTGAAATTGCATGCTTGATTTAAAAAGTGAATTTTCAGTTCGGTATAATATAATAAATATCGGACACAAATGTATAAACTGGTGAAAGCACTAACTAAATCAAACACAGAAGCTTTTTTCTTAAGATTTCGTATTACGTTTCAAAGAATGACACAAGGTATCCATATGAATAAGGCTTAAGGCCTCAGGTTATAAGGAAGGCACATATCTACCTATCAATCCATAAATTCTCAGTAGCAGTTCGGAGTTTGGATTTGTGCCCGGTAAGTGGCAATAGGCTCGCCCTCTATTACGTGGGACCTAAACATATCGGCGAACCGTGGGTGTACATTGGTACACCTCTGCCTACCCCTTCGGGGATACAGGCGTGATGATATGTTATGTTATGTTATGCTATCCATATATATAAAATTGAATTGCTGTTCGTTAGTCCCGTTAAAACTCGAGAACGGCTGGACCGATTTGGCTAATTTTGGTATTTAAATATTTGTGGAAGTCCAGAGGTTTCACAAAGGTGGTGGTTCACACCATAGTCAAATAAAATTGTGACATGTTAGGGTGCATCCACATCTGATGGACGAGCACCGAACGAGCATTACAGTAACAGCTCATCATTCGTCAAATGTGGTCGCACCCTAATTAAGTAAAAAATGTGTGGTTAAATTCCCCACGGTCAAATTGAGAACGACCTTATTTTTAGGAAGTTTTTTTTTTGATGATAATATTATAATCAAACGTGTGGAAATAAGAATGAGAAGAGACAGTTTTGGCTTAAAATAACTTATAAACTAATGTTGCTCCCACTTCATTTTGTAATAATCATTATGAAACTTAATATTATAAAAGTTAAAGTTTCGAACATGGAAAAATTAATATTTTTGGCAAAAAGTAGTGAAAACGTCACTGTGAAAAAAATAGGATAAGTACAGATATAATTCATAACCTGAATTGAAACATAAGATAGTTTGTCTCCCGATAAATCGTCAAAACCGGGAATAACGCGAGTAAAGTCGCAGAACTTTACTAGAGTTATAAATAAATAAGATGTCGGTAGGTGATAAGCGGTAGTAGATCGATAGGCGTGGTTACCATCCCGCTGAGAGAATGTCTTCCTGACACCTGTTAGTTGGTCACATTCATCGCAACTTGACATAATCATATAGTTCGAATTATGTTATTCGTTTATAAGGCAAATAAGAGATTATTCACATTTAGTAAATTTAAATTGTGTGTATTGGGTTTTTCTCTGAAATTCTCAGTAGCAGGTCGGAGTTCAGATTTGTGCCCCTATTCCATGGGACCTAAACATATCGGCAAACTGTAGGTGTACATTAGTACACCACTGACTTACCCTTTGGGGATACAGACGTGATGATATGTTAAATTTAAATTCTTTGTCACATTATATTCGTGTCGACGACCTGTCAGACAGGCATTCCCTCAGCGGCCGCAGTATACACGTACCTGCAGCTATGTGATGACGAGGCGCGGCGTCGGCAGCACGGCGGCGTGCTCCGCGAACATCAGCGCCGCCATCCACTTGAGCTGGTCCTCCGTCACCGCGCCCGCTATCGTGCACCCGAACCAAGGCTTCTCCTTACTCCTGAACCACAAAAACAGGTTTGATTAAAAATAGGCACTAATTGGTGTTATCATAACTGATGTACATTTACATTTATTAGTAGTTACTGTGACGTGCCGCTGAAAACCTGATAGAAAGTCTCATTTAATTTACAGAAAGAGAAGTACACTTGTTACCCTCATCTACCTCATCTATCTTTCCTGTCCATCCAAAGGTTGTCTGGAAGATATCGGTCTTAGCGATAAGACCGCCATTGCACGCTTTTGTTGATGTACTTTATTATTATGTAATTTAAATTGTGTACAATAAATCATATTCTATTTAATTGACAACACCTAAATAAAAATTGTAACGACTTCATTTATGTGGGACCACATCTGAAGTAAACTGTTAGGATGGATAAGGAGCTGTACGTGCAATGCTCGTTCGTCAAATTTGGAGGCACCCTAAAGATTAAACACTTTTTTTTATTGAAATAAAACTACTTTTTGTAGTTTTATTACAATGTATAACATTCGCGTAAACCTAAGAAACCAATACTTTTTTTTTAATTGAATTCACTGTAACACTTTCTGAGTAAGTTTTACTTGGCTGATAGTCTATTGGTTAACCTGGTGTGTTTGTAAATATACAAGTAGTTACCGTTTCTGTTTATTCCGCGGTATGAAGGTGATCGCCCACCGCGACTGCGGGTTCCGCTTGGGCTCGTGGCCCACGTACCACAGCACGTCCTTCACTTTCCACTCCTCCACCTTGTGCGAACCCTGGAAATTATCAATATTGCATGTTATCATACTGTACAAGAGAGTAACATGGGTTGTAGAGATCTGATAGGCAGTCGTCCATGTGAAATACGGTATTCCATTTGAAACTGGAAAGACCGGTAGCCGACCCAAACAGACAGATGAGATAGATCTCAGCTGCGATTAGAACACTATTTTATACCTGCGAGTCTATAGCAAAAAGCCTACAGCTAAGCTTTTAATTTTACAACACCATACGCAACTGTCACTAACCTGTTTATCCTTAAAGTAACACAACCTCGTATTCTGGACCTCGAACATGTGCATCTTGAAGGACCTCATAGACTCGGTAGCGAACCTAAGTTCCCCGCACACGGACGTGGTCTGTCGCATGCCTTCCATATCGTGTAAGATCTTGTTCCGCTTCACGAGGAGATAGTTGTGTTTCCTATCGTCCTCGTCCCAGTAGCTCCACCGCAGCACTACGTCGAGGACTATCTCGTCGATGTGCACTATCCGTCGCATGGACTCGTTGCAAATCACTTCCTCTAGCATCAAGAGGTGTGACTCGCATTTCGCTTTCTCGCACAGTTCTATGCAAACGTCGGAGCTGGTTTTGTTTGGTGTTAGCTGGAAATTTTGTGTAGGGTATGAGTAAATTTACAATAAATTACATACGGGTAAAGAAAAATAAAATACTTCATTCGTTTGTTAAGTAGTTTGACTACTACCTGATGCTTCTACAGTAATTTTACTTTTCGAAACTCAACGATTTTCGTGATCTTTGAAGCTTATTCATTTTTGGATGTCCAACCGTTTCTAAGGGGCCTTGCCTTTGTTGAATTTATTATGACATATAATAATAATAAAGTGTCCTCACAGATATCTGGTAGCAGTTGGTCTTGTCCCCCACGTACACCCAGGTCCGGAGATCGCCGGCGGCCCGCGGGGCTTGCGGCGCGGCACTGCCGGCCACGCGCATGATGACGCGCCGCACCGCCGCCTCGCGCCGTCGCTCGCTCTCCGTCGGCTCCCACACCGCCTCGAAGTTCGCGATCAGATCACCCACCACGAACACTTCCACGGATGACCACCCTATCAGCCCGCTCTCCATTTTACCCATTCGAGGCTGGAATTTTAGATTTTAATGTTAAAGTCATTAAGGAAAACGCCTTTTTTGCAGTATTTATCGTTATAAGGGATAGACACTGACCACTTCTTTAGGGAAAAGAGTAACCCTAAAGAACTGATCTCTGCCTACCCATACAGGTAAGACACGTAATTTTATATATGTATGCATGTTATAAGGGTTGTGATGGGACTTAGAGTTCTTCTTATTAGCTTTTCGATGGCAATCGATCTATATAGTCTCAGCCCAGAACATGCTACGAGTACGAGAACTGCATTTTTAGTAGCTTTCATTAAGCACAAAAGACCTAGAGTTTACAGTTTAAGACGTTAAGCTGAAAGCTTAGTAAGAGAATTACTGAACTTTGCTTTTTTTGCTGTCTGCTCCTGAATTCTACCTATCACACATCACCATTTTAACTATCTGTATCTCTTTAAAACAAAGGCAACCATCTTATTATTCCCTTTTTGAAAGCTTCGTATGGCACTCACCATGGCAGCCGGCATGATAGTGGGCGACCAGACGGAGGCGAGGTTCTCGGCGCCCATCTTGTTGGCGTGCGACATCGAGTGGATGAAGTAGAGGTGCGCGAACAGCTTGCGAGCGGTGTGGCGCGCCACGAGCGGCAGCGACGACATCACGCGTCTGTACTCCGCGTACCGGGCCGGACCCTCCGGTATCTCTGCAATTACAACACGTAGATGTAAATACATCAATAGGCTCAAATTACCACCAAATGTTTCCCAACCTTAGAGTATAGGTAAGAAACTAAAAAGTGAGCCTATCAGAGTTTGAACCGTAAGCACTAGTATGAACTAGTTTTGTCGTGAATTACTTATGAAGATGGCTTTGACGAAGCTTGCCGTTTTAATAAATCTCTCTACAACACTAATATTATCCTAACAATGTCAAAATCATCCATTTTATTTTTAATTCAGTTTCTCAAGTAAAAAGAAAAGACAGATAATTAAATAAGTCTCCTTGAGACAGATAATTAAGTAGTTTCTAAACAAGCAGATGTTGTTTCTTATATTTCAGGAGAAAAATATAGTAATATCTAAGTCTGTTTGATAAGAGTTTTAGCACATGGCTCGCGAACAAATGAAACTTTAAAGTCTGAAGGTATATTCTGTGTACAAAAATCCTAAATAAGTTTCTAATACAATATGTTGTGTTCTGTCACAGTATGTAAATACTCAGCAGAGGATGACTTACCTGATGCCTTGACTAGGTCCTGATGTTTGTCCTGTGGCACTAATGCCTCGGGAAGGTCTCGGAAAAACCTGAAATACATGACGCGCGGTTCAATAAGAAACGTAACTTGTAAAGTTGTAACTAACTGTAATTGATGATATTTACTTTCAGACGTTTATAAGTCGACTTTAGAGATAGATCATACACACAACAAATATAAGGTAACGTCGTATTTGGTTTATTGAAGACAACGACAAAGCTATTCAGGTTGCGATTTTTTGGTCACATATGATTTAAGGATCATTTAAGAAGTTGATCAGGTATAGTACCGTTTAAGCACCCCAGCGACGTCGTGTTCCGTGTGCTGGCTGGGGCTGAGCTGCACCGACCAGGCGTCGCGCCGGAACCGCGCCAGCAGCTCCGACAGCACCGAGCTGCTGCCGGCGCGCCGGTAGATGCCTTCCGACAGACTGCCTGGAATCACACCGTCATAGTCAGAAAAACATGCCACACGCACACATGCAGGAAAAAAGACGGTATTCAACTGAATCCGGTAAGACTAGTAGCCGACCTCGACATAGTTTGGAAAAAGGCTGCAGATGATAATGGTGGTCACAACAACACGCCAAAGGAAGCTGCGATATCATCTTTGCCAACACGAGGGGACAAGAAGGGTTGAAGATAAGTGGAATTAACTGCTTCATGCACACACGTGCCTGAAACCTTAATAGACGATAGCGAGACATACCATGGGCGTAAATAAAGCTGAGGCACTTGTCGACGATTGCTGGCACGTCCTCTTTGGTCAGCTGCTGGTGGTGAATGTGGGCGCCGTTGTTGTGGGCAGCCAGTTTCACCATGTACCTCCAACCCTGGAAATATCAACATTGATTCGTTCAATTTTGAGAGCATTTTGACCTCTATTCAAAACATAATCTAACAAAACTTGAATGGCTGAAAAAGAAATGTATTTCAGTTTATCCACAAACAAAGAAATACTAAGCTCATGAAAATATTAAAGATTCGCGCCTTTATTTAGCTACATCTCTAGTTAATTAGCCATAGATCCATTTTTCATGTAAATGGTCAATTAAACACTGGAACGATCGTGTTTCAACAAATTAGGATGTTTTTTAAAGTTTGATATAGTGAAAGTTAATAATTTGTAGATTTTTTTAAGAACGTAATGTAATATTCGTTACAAAACATTTTAAAGTTTAATTATCAGACAATTTTACACCGTCTATACCTATAGTCATTTGTTTCAAATTGTCCTTGTCTTAGCCAGGCTTCTTTATTGTAGCGACATCTGTACGACGGAGACAGAATTTGCCGAAACTCTCAACTTTGTGCGGAACCAGGATCAGTTCAGACAGTTCAGGTTAAGATGTCGCTACTGTGAATCAGTTTGCAGACAAAATTTTCAAATTAGTGTTCAAATATTAGCAGGATTGGTTTGATCATCATTAATGGGTTGGTCAAAGTTTCTTAAACAAGTGCTCGGGATAACAGCACATTATACAAAATTTCGGCAAAGCAAGCTTCGGTGTAAAAGCGTTGTAAAAGCTCGCTTTGTGATTGGCCCGTCAAGTATTGATTTTTGTACCATACAGTCGAGTTTTTCGGCGTGGATAGTACAACGGCCCATTAGCTCAGTCGGTTAGAGCGTCGTGCTAATAACGCGAAGGTCGCGGGTTCGATCCCCTCATGGGCCATCCCCCCGTCCTCACTCGGGATTTTTGAACTTTTTGTTAATTAATTATATTTTTTAAGTTTAATTTCAAGCATTACTGCGTTCTAGCTTCGCTCGGGGCGCATCATCCCAATTTTCGTTTTTAAGTTTCAGTTGAAATAGTTGTTCTTTATTAAGGCATTTTTTTTAATTTTAAATATAATTTCCTATAGCTTAATACTTTTCCACGAAGCTCTTCTAAAAGTACTGAAAATGGAAAGGCTTGCCCCTTTCCATTTTCAGGACTTTATACGCAATACGCATTTGATTGTTGTCATATACCTACGAATTATTAGGTCCGATGGCTAGTTTCTAGCAGCAAGTCAAATTTTCGGAATTATAAAATACAAGCGACCCGCCCCGGCTTTGCTCGGGTGCAACGCTAATACCAAATAGGTATAACTACACAATAATAAAGTTCTTTAGAGCGAAGCGCGGACTGGGACGTACTATTTGGTATAGGCTCGCGCCCCCGGCCGGTACCCGCAACCGACTATGTCCCGGCATTTTAAATCTGTAATATCTTTGAAAGTATTAATTTAAATTACATGTTGTAAGGGGCTGTATTGATCTATATTACATGCACAATTTATTAAAGGCACTTAATTGGATTTTTCGTTGTTCGCTTTTTCGTAAATAAGTAATAAATAAAGGATAAAAAATGGTTTTTGTGAGTTATCCTCAAGAGATAGGCATACGCCATCCTAGACTTTTTTGTAGATCTTTTTAAGGTGCACAATACTGTAGAACATTATTTTGATCTATCTCGTAGGGTTCAGCCAGCGTTCGCAATGAAAGCGCAAAAAATGTGTTTATTTACGACCTTACATCAAAATCTCTAAGATTATATGTTTATCTACTGTATTTTGCATGTATTATACATATAAACATTCCTCTTGAATCATTCTATCTATTAAAATAGCCGCATCAAATCCGTTGCGTAGTTTCAAAGATTTAAACATACATAGGAACAGACGGCGGGAAGCGACTTTGTTTTATACTATGTATATAATGAAGCACCAACAAGTAACCGGTTTATATCTTGCGAAGGCAATAATATCAATAATGGGGGGGGGGGGGCTAAAAGTGTCTCCAAATGGTTCGTAGAAAATTACATACGGTGCAGCTCGACACTTTTGTAATTGAACTCTGCTTGACACGCCACCGCATGTCTTGTATTTATTTATCTATATTTATTTATCTTACAAAGTTGACTATGCTCCTTCTAAGATTTTGAGTTTGATATAGATAAATGATTATTAATTAATAGTATAGTTTATTGGTGTAAAATTAACTCGGATGAATGCGACTCAGTTGGCTACGAAACTTACCTTTTTTAATAAACGCATTAGAATAAGCTTATTAAAAGCTTTTTTCGGGGTAAAATTGTGAAATAACTTTAAATATTGGTTTCTTAGGTTTACGCGAATGTTAGACATTGAAATAAAACTACTTTTTACGGATTTTTTCGCGGTTTGTATTTAGATTTTAGGTCCCGACGTTTCGACACCTTTGCAGGTATCATGGTCACGGGCAGACTGTGTCGAAACGTCGGGACCTAAAATCTAAATACAAACCGCGAAAAAATCCGTAAAAAGGAGTCTTATTTCAATAACTTTAAAGTTACGTAAACAATAGTTTGCGAATATCAAGTAACGTTAACTATATAATTTTGTGTTTGACAATAAACATAAATAAAACATTGATTACTTGGCCTAGTTTTGTTTCAATCAAGCAATTTAAGAACGATTAGATAATGAGAACATAATATAAACATGCTTAATATTTAAACAAAAACAAACAAATTAGTGCAAAGCCGCAGATAAATTATTGAATCATTTATCTAAATATACATTTTTGTCTGTCTGTTATGTTTTAGAGAATATTATAATTGTAACAATGAGTTTTCAGCATAAGTGTTTCATGACACGTTAGTGGTATTCTGTATACTTGTTCCATGTATTCGATAGCAACAGTGGGTCATACTGTAGTTCGAAATGCTGATCTTTAAATTATATAATTTTGCTAAGATTGGTGGGCACTACAGAATTTTTAGTCAAGAGGATGAACTTGTTTATAAACCTGAATCAAACTGATACTTTAAGAGCTATGCGATCTCTTGTTGAGAGTTTTACCATGGAAGAACTGGCTCGACTTTGTTAGTAAGTGAGTGTAAGGAACCCTTGGTAAGTACCACATAGCGTCTAATTGCGTTTATGGAAGAAAACGGAGCAATGCGGTTTTTTGTACAGCCGAACTTGCGTGGACCTCAAGAGTTACTCAATAGCATATTTCGGTCTCTCGAAGTTCGAATAAGCATTTGTTAGCATTTGAAACTATTTGTTTGAATATAAACTCAGTTCGTGGTTAAAATAGAAAGTGTTATTAGTTGTTTCAACGAAGAAAAATGTAGACGTATAAATAGTTTTTAGTTGTTTCACTAATTGACATCGCTTATGGCATTTTTTTTCCTCTTTAATAATAACCTGTAGTATGTCCGTGAACGGTGACTAACATCACCCCAACGATTGATAGACTCCTAATAATAGTAATAAGCGCGCCCCTCCCTTAGCAACGCCTATGCTTCGGACCCGGGTTGCAACCCTCGATGCTGCAGTGCAAAGCTGACGAGCGCGTGCAGTGACCGTGTAAAAAGTGCATCTATATTATTACCATACTTTTTGGACCCTACACAAAGAACAGTCGACAGGGTGAGTAAGATCTGTTTTGTTGTACTTATAAATGTTAAAAATTTATCCTGCGCTTTTACAAAATACCATACCCTAACACGATTTTTGTAGTGTTTGTTATTGTCAGGAGAAGGTTCTTATGAAAGAAAAAATATGGAAAATTGCCAAAATTATTTCTAATCTAACCTACATTTTTTTAATCTCACCTTAAGACGTTTGAGTGTGAGATCAATTAGAAACAGAATTCATGGTTAAGACAGGACAATGTCTGTCGGGCCAGCTAGTTATTCAACATTGATCAACGTTATAACTAGTGTATCCCATGTTCATAATAAAAACGTATACAAACCTTTAGCTCCCTCTCGTGCGGGAACCGCAGGTACAGCGTGGCGTGCGGGCAGTCCAACAGCAAGTTGTCACTCCCGTCGGTCGGACACACGGACTTGGTCTCCTCGTCGGCTTCTTGAGTCACTACAAACAAAAAAACAACAATTAATATCAAGTTAACAAACTTTATCTCATTATAATACGTAATCATGTACCTACAGAAATGATGACAGTCCAATAACTTTTTCTAAAACGAGCTTTTGTATTTTCAAGATGCGCATTTCAGAATTTAAAATCCACATGATGTATATTTTGGTTACTTTATTTAAGTTTTCCTAGGTTTTATGTTGTTTTCTTTACTGGGATACTGTCATACTACCCCTATTCGCCAAATAAAACGGGAGTAGATTGCCCAGTTGTGTGATCACATCTGAAGAGTATATCTACTAGCTACACCATACAAATGAACACCACAATTAGTATCAAGATACTAATTAGCTGTTTAGTCATAATCACGTGCGTACAGCCTCATTGTTTGATACCCGACTATTATCCTTCCCTCTAGAAATTCAATCGCTAGCTAATAATGCCGTAAGTTGCCTAATTACCCTGGTCAGATTAGGCAGTTCCGGATACCTCTTAGTGGATGACCGGGATGTTACGGTATGCAATTTCGGAACTTTATACGGATATATAAATAATAAATATCGGTTTCGGAATGTGAAATGATTTCGAATTATCTGTTAGTTTACGTTTAAATTGTTTTTTTTATGGAATTTTTAAAACAAGTAAATACGAGTATTTACGCAATCTTACTTTTCTTCTGGATTATTTATAATTAGGCACTACAATAGGTCCTATTAGTAATTATTGAAGTTAGCCATGTTATAAGTACTTTACCTTTAAATAAAATAATAAGCGTAATCTTTATCTAAGTTCCTACAAGTATACCCGAAATTATAATGCAAACTTGTACCTAATGACTGGCAATCGAAATAATAAACAATGAATGTACGCGAATAGTGTTTCGGTCTGGCCGTCAAAATCTGTCATAATATACTCCATTTAAACTCCGTCTCTCGATCTCACAGGCAGGAGGTTTGACAGTTGGTCAACTAATTATTGTCTTGATCAACGTTTCAGAACCGGAGGAACGTCTGTCTACAGCATGTTATTGGCAGTCGCTTTGTGTCATATGATCTCGTTCAATACCTGTCATGTAGCAGATAATAGCAGCATCTACAGCATAGCACAGCAAACTCGAAGAGAAAATAATTATGCTTCAAGATAGTTTTACTTCAATACTGGCCATCACGCGGAAATTGATAGGCTGATATAATTAAATGATGAATGATAGGATGATATAAATAAATAAATGATATAATAAATAAAACCAGAAACTTTATTAATGCTGTGAAACGTTATATTTGTTCTTTTAAGGCTACTGTTAAGAAGTTGCTTTTTATACAGTTGGTTAGAACAAAAGTAACTTCAATAAATATTCCAGATTTTAATGATTATGAAGAGATAACGTTTTGTTTTTTTTTTATTTTGAGTGCGAATAGGCTGCCTTTAACAATAAACATACCTAACGTTTTCAAAATTATGCTGCCGAGCCGGCTGTTGGTACTTGTTACTTACATGTAAAAAATATTATTATTCTAAAATAATGTAGGCAAGTGCAATAACGATGAGTAAATAACCACTGAATTTTACTTTTAAAACTACAAATTTTCTGCTACATGCTTATCTTTATTAGAACTGCAGTAGAAACAGACCAAGTATTTAAAGCAATAGTACTTGCTGTAATAAGCATGATCTCAGGCTCACATGACCTCAGGACTATACTCGAACCGGTTACGTTCAATAAAACGAATGTACTACCGAAGTACTTAGCAACGATAATATTATTCCCAAAGGGTTACTTATAAAGCCGTTACTATAAGCAAGTCTTTTGTCTGAGAATTAAAGTAGTCCTTTAACTATAATTGTGACAAGTAGTTAAATGAATATGTTACATTTTCTGGAGATTAAACGTCAACAAAGCATGAATATGTTTACTTTTTATATCCGGACAAATAGAAAACGCTCGTCTGTATCGGCCTTTACACGCACGAACTATGTGGTGTATGTGTAGTAATTATGTCACATCCGGATTACCGAATGTATTTCAGGCCAAGTTCGTTAAACAAATTGTTTCGCCTACGTCGTTAACTAGTGTACCATTTGTTTAGCAGTTCAATTGACCTTAGGCTTGGACACATGTTTGTGGTGTGTGATTGCATCAATAGTCGGAATACTCCTAAGAAGCAGAAGTTTGTGGCGGTTTCTTCGATCTATTTACAGAATTAGGAAGCAGTGAATAGTATCATTACAGTGCTTATTATATATATATTTTTTTATTATTTTACTCTTTAACATATTTTGACTCAATTTGGCGACGAAGCTAGGAATGGCCTATGTTTATAGTTATTATTAGTTGACTGAACACTAGACTACCAACACGACCTATTTTTAACAGATAAAGTTTTATCACACAAACATCTACAGCTCTGCCACAAAGTACAGACAAAAGTGGCAAACTGGAAAGTGCTCACGACTGGTCTGCCTACTGTTAGTTTATCTAACGACACTACTGAAAGAACATTGCACGACTTCTGCATGGATCCATGTAGTTGTGCCAAGCAACGAGTTCGTGATATTTATGAGATTGAATAATAGCGGAATATAGGTATCTAAAATTACATCTACTGGCTTTGCACTTCTATCCATTAAGCATATGCACACATAACTGCACAATGAGTATGTAATTATGGGCAATAACGCGACGTTGCATTGTTTCAGGGTCGAGGCGCGCAACCGGAATAATAGCTACGAGTACGCGTCCCGTCTGATCTGATGGAACTTTACTGAGATACCGTGATGATTCCATAAGAGTGTTCTAAACAATACATGACTACAATGTTTTATCACTTTTAAGGGCAGTGAACAAATACGCGTGATTCTTGGCAAAAATACACGACGTTTGCCAACAAAAAAGGAAGCACTTAGTTATAGAGTTGAGACGGACTTTTTTATAACAAAAGTGTTTTTTTTTAGATAAATAAGTTAAATGCATAGTGAAGCACTAAATCGATTCAATTTCGACTAGACTAGACACACAGTACCCCGAGACCGCGCGGCGCTGCAGAGTAAGGCAAACGACCGCGTTATGGCTTTAGCGACTCAATGGGGACTATGCACAACAATGGTGTGACAAAAGACCAAGGGAATTCTTTGTGGTAAAACCGTGGGCGGTTTTAAGTGGGTGGAGCTAAGTAGGGGTTTGACCTACTTCGCCTGTGATAGGCCAACGAAATAAGTTAACTTGGTGTTTTCTTTGTGCCCAAATCCGCCGCGCGATTGTTACCCCAAATATTCACCCCTCGGCGTACGGCCGACCGTTCCCAGGCTATTAATATTCTCTGTCATTTGCCTTGAGTTGTAGGAATAAATAGGGGTGTTGTAGGATAAACATAGATAATATGGATACCAATTTGAATCGCTGCTTACATTAGAACACAGCAATAGAAATTTTCTAAGGGCAAATAACTCATCTGTTTAAAGTGCTCTCGTCTTTGGTGTTTTCCTGCTATTGTGTCTGGTTTTATGAACGATTTGGGATATCTCAAATAATCCGTATTAGGAATGTGAACAAACAATAATTACTTTTGTGTGACTTTAATTATACAACTAGCTTATTAGTGTCTCTGGTGGAAATTTGAGTGACAACAAAGTGTACGAAAAGTGTTTGTTTACGAGTACCTAATATAGGAGTATTTCTGCATTTGTATAAGATTTTCATAGCTCCTTTGATTGTAACCTGTAATTTCTATAATATTATTTAACTACAATCAACTTATGTTAAAAGAAATAGTGCTAAAGGAATATTTATTATTTTCCATACTTTATACAAGAAAACTAAGCTTTATTACAGCGATGTGTGGTTTTGAGAAATATTGAGTAAGTACCTGCTATCTCACAATTTTAAGCTGTTAAGACCCTATTATGTTCATACATTATATTCTATAGTTATTGTCTTCTCAGCTGCTTCAACTTAATATTAGAGAATTGCAAATTTATCCTTTAACTCAAAACTTAAGTGAGATTTAAGACTAAAGTAGATCGCATTCATGTGCTCCCGTGCAATCTACGAAGTTAAAGTCGGCTTATCGGTTATAAGCCATTACATCAACAGTAAATCGATCAGTACTAAAGTTCTCGGTAACATTATAAAAGTAGCAGGATCAAAAGGCCCGACGAAACACGAGTCCCCTCTGAGACGAGTAACCGACTAGCATTGACCTAATTGCTTAGATGTTTGTAAATATAAGGTCAGCCCGTCTTAGGGGCAAGGTAAAGTTCAAGGATGTATTACGTAAAGAGTATTACGGGTACTTCGATCTCTCCCGATATCGACTGGAGATTTATAAGGTCGTTCACCTCGGGGTGAGTTTTGTTACGTCATCTGTTGATTGGCTATTTCTGTACGTAATTTTCGTAAGATAGGTTTACGTAACTTATGGCGGGGCATTTTTTGGGTAAAGCCGTGTTATTTCTTGTATTTTAGAGTCTTATATCGTAGTTATGTTACTAAATACCCATCTGATTTCAGCACAATATGTCCCGTCAAATAGTTCTAAATAACTTAGGTACTGGTTTAGTTGATGTAGGATAATGAAGATTAAGAATCAAATGAAACTTATAACAACAAACCTCAATCTAATTCTGAAAACCAACTAATAGGATTGTTGACACAGCAACAGCAAATGAGTTCACGGTAGGTAACGGCGATTACTCATTTGAAATTACTGGAAACATGATTAATTAGCCAACAGTTCTGGGGGCAAACTTACTCGTTTTATTCAAGCATGATCTTTATGGATCGAAAATATAAAGATACCACATAATAAATAGAAACTAAAATATAGAATATGTATGGTCGGAGAATTTAAATAGATTAGGAGATATGAGTCTTTCATTTACTTCTGATAAAATTATCGGGGCTTTCTTAATAACTTCTTTTCGACAAGCACTCTTTTTTTTTTTCTTTGGTCTTTTAATAAATCGAAGTTTTATGTCATACATTTAAAAACCATTATGTTCCTACATTAGTCCTTACTAATATTATAAATGTGAAAGTTTGTGAGAATGGATGTGTGGATGTTTGTTACTCTTTTACGCAAAAACTACTGAATGTATTTTAATGAAACTTAACAATAATGTAGCTTATGCATCGGAATAACACATATATTTATAAAGATAGTGTATGAATGCACGCGGGTGAAACCGCGGGACACAACTAGTGTAAAATAAAATTTTCTTACTCGCTAGAAGTTAACATTCCAAGAAATCTAATTTAATTTTTGTTTTCCTTTATAATGTTAGTTAGAAAAGATATAAATATCAATTCCCTCAATTCGCCCACCTCCAACAAAATTGTATCAACGATTTAATTAAATTTTAATGTGAATGCAACTTTTGCGACTTCTTTCCATGAATGATATTAAAAACGTCTGGAGATCGACGATTCCCGAAGATCAATTGGAAAGCACCTCTTTCAATCAGAAACATTTAATCATTCGAACTAAAAAGTCGTTGCACTTTAATAACCGTTGGTACACCTACTTGCGCTTATACCAATAGTCTATGTTTACAGCTTTCCTTGCTACTTATTATACGAGTATGCTAGTTGTAGAATTTTATATCATACGCTTAGATTGTATCAAAATACTTAATCATTTCTGATAATGAATTCCATATTCTAGAATATTGTCTAGACTGTTTATGTGGCAATAAACAACAATATAAAAATATATTTAATGCTTTCACTCATGGCGAACCTAATGCTTGTTAATAATAGTTACATGAATAATACCTATAATTTAATGTAACTTTTCCTGCTATGAATGGCCATCAGTTCACAAGTATGCATATTTTCAAAGTAGGTACACACTAGACACTAGATATTCTAAAAGACATCTTATTTTCCAGAAACGGACTTTGAATTTAACTGTGAAGCTTCTATATGACCCCATTCCACATCTAAATGAGTCCAAGAGTCTTACAATTAGCCACTTTTCACTGTGTGGGATTTCATAATTAACCACCAATTATGAAAACCCACACATCGTTCCTCTTTTGGTGGTCTGTGGAAATTTCATATGAAAACGTGAGGGTGCGTCAAGATCTGACTAAAGCGTATAATACTAGCTCGGTGCGCGTATGTCAGATCTGAAAGCACCCTAACATTGTGCGTCAACTAACTTAAAATAACTTTACAAGATGACTGCACGGATAGCCGTAGATCAGCCGTAGATCACGGATAGCGGTAGAGAAGCTGAACGACGTACTGCTATGAGATTCCCGCGGAAGCTAAGAATATTTGTCATCTAAAATAGTTTCTTACAAATCCTGGTCTTCTTTCCATTATTAGAATTTGTAAAAATCGTCGTGACACAAACACATAATACGTCCCGTTTATTATGTCTTTCTTAAATGTCATTTTCTGGTAGAAGAATAAGAAGATTTATTAATATTCGCAGATAGACTCACCAACACATCTTGTCTTCCTGAGATCTACGGCGCAGACCGTCGGTTCCTTGGTGGTGTAGTAGACCATCACTCGCCGGATGAGCATCACCCACGCCCCGCGCCACTCGCCCGTCACTCCTTCCTGAACAATTACAATAATTTTCTAAAAAATGAATTCTAGGCACTAGCTTACAGTATTAGTGAAGATAAATCAAACTAGCCGAAACACGATGGCATTGCGTCGTTCAGTTATAGAGTTATTCTGGTCTCCTTTTGGCTCTATCATCAGATCAGTTTGATAGTCCTAAGTATAAAATTCTCTCAAAACTCAACATGAATGCTAAATTTCAGTTCAATTGAGGTGCAAGTTTTTACCCGTATACATAAATACATAGATTTTAAGTTGAATAAAAGCTTGTAATATTATAGCCACATAACTCAAGCAAGGAATTTATGTTTCTAAATTTGCCAATCCAGCCAGATAATCAATACTAGTTGATTTATCTTTAGAAGCTGTGGCCTCTTCGTCCGTCAGTAGCACAGTTACGTTCACTCAACACATAATCAAGTGGCGCGAACATTTCTGTCCGGATTACTAGCATGACTCATATACCAAAGTGCAGTTCATGAATGACACATCGGAAAAGGGGTCTATGTCAGTGCACTCTACTGTAGTAATTTTAGTAACTGCTAAAATATAAACTATCTAGCATTGTCAATTCACGCATGTAGATATCAAATACTAAATCGTTTTCATACTAGGGTAACTGTTAAAATTAGGCAAATTAAAAACGGATTCCGAGATTTGTGTAAGTCCGTAGAGGGCTTGTTACAACTTTCGCACGCTTTCATTGGGTAAGATTACTTGCAGCTTATAGTCAAACCCAGAAGCGAGTTAACAGTTACTAAACGGTCTCAAATAGTGTAGCTTTAACAAAGTCAGTGACGAGTTTTAATCTCACAAAGAGAGACGTTAACGACTCAACCGGCGTGTGGTCTTAAACCCTTCGTACTAACAGTAGTCACTGCCCTTGAAGAAAAGAAACGCATGCACAGCCCCTTCGCACACAGCAACTGTCTATTATAATTTCTATTTTACACTACCTATTTTAAGGACATTGCTCATAACAAAGGCTCAGCAAGAAAAACGCAACAGCACAGCAGTTAATTTTGCGATAAAGTTATTGCTTTACATTGTGTGCAGTAGTTACATATATATTATAATAGCAAAATTAAAAACTAAGAGTGATCCTCCCGGCGGTATTTGGCAGAATCCAAGCGGCGTGTCTCAATTACGCCGCTTGACCCGCGCGACCATGACAGTGAACCGCCAACAAAATGTTTTCGCAACTTTTAATCCATCGCGGTAAAATAATTTAACGGGAATTAACGCGACTAGACAAAGACATTTTTTTGATTCGCAACATTGGTCTTGTCCTTTTCTTTTAATATGTTACTACCAATGAATATTCCATTTATTATTTGAAGGTCTTGAGAGTTTATTTAAGTTATCAAATAGGAAGTAGTATTTATATTACTGTACAATATATTATAATTATAAAATTCAATTGCTTTGGCATAAACTAGGAATAAAGCAGGGAAGAGCAGCTGTTTTGAGAGAAGCCCACATTTTCTCTTAACCACAAATCTCATGCACTAGTCGTGGAGAGGGCGAGCGTGCGAATCGCGAGCGGCGCGTGGGAAGTTCGCGAGTGGTGCGCGGGCGTCGAGCCGGGGCGGCAGTGCGCGGGCGGCAAGTCGGCGGTGCGCGATCATCTTATTTGGGCGGCGAAGTGCTGTTACGGTACTTCAGCTAAATTTCCTCTTATTCTGTTCAGAATTTTGAGCGGTTAAGATTGGTTATATCCATCCTCATACATCACTTTTGACATATGGACCACACGTCCACAACAACAATGAAAAATTAAGAACATTTGCTACTTACAGGAAAAAATCTGTCGTATGAATAACTAATCATGGAGCAATGTTCCTAGGAGGCAAGCTGTTGATATATTAGTAGTTCTTTTAATTTTTTATTGGGTGCTAATTAAACAAGCTTATTTTTAATAGCATTGTTCGCCATTAAAAAACTGCACTGCCTTCTAATTTATTATGTCAACCAGAAGGGTGCACCGAGTATTCAAATTATGTTTATAGATGATAATTATATTTTAAGAGGCCCTTGTCTTAAAGGAATGAAACGAAAAACGGTGATAATATATGAATTCCGTGGCTGACCTAGTAAATTAGGCGGCAAGGCAGTAAGAGGTAGAACTAATGATAATTGTTGATCTTTACATGACGCTTTATAAAGAAAATTTAGATGATCATACCAAAAAGGAAAGTTAGTTTTTAAGAGGCTTACTTATTTTTCGTTGCTTATTATTAATTTAGAAGTTTGAACAAGTGACCAAGAAAAAAATGTGGCTCTGTTTATATTTCCCATTATTATTTATTACACAAATTGTAAACTTGTTCACATAAGTCCTTTGAAGCAAATACATTTATACCCTTCGAAGAATTGCTAACGTTTGTAATTTTATATAAAGAAATATAAATTCTTCCTATAACATTATAAACAATGCAAAGTTCAAAGAAAACTAAACAGTTGTGGTAACATTTTTATTAGTAACAGAAAATGTAACAAAGAAATATCTATGTTATTGTGTTTTCCATTCCGAGAAATAGGTATTAAATAAAATTTCCCGCATTCAGTGACCACAGAGCAATGATACCAACCTGAATGGTATGTAAGAACAGAAGCAAAGAGAAAAATTGCAACTAAAATAAAATGTTTTACGTTACAGCACTTTAATATTTATGCTTTACTAGCAAGCCGGCGAACTCCGTTTCGCCACCGATGGCTTCGTTTTATGTAACATTTCGTTTGGTGATTAAATATGTAAAAAAACATTTTCCCGCTTTTCTGTTGAAGTTTTTCTGAATTTTCTTTGCTATAAACCTCACGGAGCCCGAGACCTTTCCAACGAATGCAAAACGGTGGAAATCGGTTCGTGCGTTCTGCAGTTATAGCGTCAGGAAGGAAAACCCGACTTATTTTTAAGATTTAAAAAGTCGCTTTGCAGCAAAAGCGTCAATTATAATTCAATATAATGTTGTCATTAATAATTCATAATCTTTCTGAAAAACACATGAATCTCATTAACATTATGAATTTAGCAACTTCGAATATAAAACTAAACAACTTGCCTGCATCAACCAGAAACTTCATATAGAAAGAAGGTTATAACGTCAAATATCATTAAGAAACTGGAACTATTCGCATACCCACTCATTCTTCGAGGTAAGTACCTACTTACACAAAGTACGTCGAATAAAATGTAGAAGCTACTTTAGTGAATCCTGATAGCATTTCAAATGAAATGAAATTATTTAAGAATTCTTGGTATTAACTCCTCCTTCTCTTTTGCAACCAGAGCTATAACAACGAATTCTAGAATTGTATAAATAAACCCTTATTGTTTTATATTTACCCGACTGAGGCAAAACCTATGATTTATTTACGAGGAATGAATAGAACAATCACGTTATTTTATAAACTTCCTATTTGAAACTTAAGACCATTGAAAAGATGTAACAAAACATTGAAATTGTTTACTTATTCAGAAAAATAATCACTAATGAAAATATTGTCTTCGAGCAATTCTTTTTATGTTATTGTTTTAAAAACTAGAAATAACTAGTGCCTCCGTGTTTTTGTAACGCAATGCGGCCGGGGATAGATACGCAGCGAAATAAAACTACCATTACAATCCTAGTTTCTTGGATATGAACCACAGCGTAAATGAGCTTAACAAGGGCCGGCCGTCACAGGGTTGTCGACCGAGTTATTTGAGGTAATATTAGTATCAAAACAGGAGCACGCCAGCCCTAGGAGTAATCCTCTCGCGTGTCTGTAACGTCACGTCCGGGCTAGCGAGCTGTAATGCAATTGATCCGATTTAGCTAGTTTTAAAAAACTCAGCTGCGAATATTTAGTACCAGTTGTATTGTCGGCGTTTTGACAAATAATTATAATTTACACTGATATGAAGAAGGATCGAGAGACGAGCTTGATTAATTTGAGAGCTTAAACGGTAATAACGCATAACCAATAAATCTAGCCTTTGCCCTGCATTGGTAAAATTATGGGTTAAAATAATAAATAAGTAAGTTATCTTGACAATAGACCTTATGACTAGTTATTACTTACTTCTTTACATATCGTATTATATAATATAAATAAAATGGCATCACCCATGGCAATGGCAACGCTGATTCGGAACATTACAAACTATTTAATATATTTGATTTTAGAAAGATACAGAGTTAATTTAATTAGTCCTTTCGCCGTATGCTTGCAAACCGCTACGCGTAGTCGCTTTGTGAAGACAAATTAGATTTTATGAAGAATGTACGAATTACACTCCGGTTTTCTTAAAGGTATGATGGAAAATCAGTGAGCGAGTATATTGCAAAAATACTTGGAATCTCCTGCTATAGGTAGAAATAATATTAAGGTGTGCTAGGACATTTACCAAAAACTTTTTGTGTTTCTTCTTAACGTCAAAATACTTACTTATTTTTGGTAACTTTCAAAAACTTTCTTGGTTAATAATACGTTAACTTGCTTTACCAAGTCAGGAGGCACTAGGCTAAATGGATAACTGGGACTGTTAATATAGTCACATCTGATGCGCTTTTACTGTAACATAATAAACCTCATTAAAATCCGATAATTATAACTGAACATCTGAACATCATTTTGCGTTAATTCCTATTTTTTAATCCTTAACGCAAATATCAATCTAAAACTTACGTTCATCCTAGATTTTATAATTTAATGAACGCTGCGAATATTTGCTGCATATTATGCAGAATATTGTAGGATATATATTTCCAATCTGTTCAATCGAACTGCTCGAGTATCTAGGTAACAGATACTTAGGTATTATCCGCGTTGGTTGTAACATTTCATGCCATAGTTTTAAGCTCTTTATTCAACTTCGCTAATGATGACTGGCTGAAATACGATAGCAGCTTGGGTTCCAGTTTCTGATTTCCAAAGCTAGTAATATTGGTTTTATAAAGCTATCAAAGAGAATATTTTAATGCGGACATAGTAATAAATGAAACGGATAATGTATGTTAGTCTCGCCAAAATTTTAGTTAATTTACTAGGTATCTTTGCTTTGAACTGTTGGCTAATTAGTCTAAAGTACGAAACATGGATACTTTGAAAATAACTAACCCATCAACGCAAAGGGTATAAAGATTTTCAATGTCATATAGTGACCCCTTCAAATAGAATCTGTGCTAATAGACCTCTCTATCAAAAGGACGTATGAAAGTATTATCCATTTAATCCTTTCCAGACGCGAGGGATGGGCCTGCCTCAATTATACGGCGGCTTTGGTTGGGGTGTTCCACGCGAATTGGACTAGGGCGGTGAAAACTACCAACGTTTTACGAATGCTAAAGTGTAAGGGCGAGTATTTTATTTATGTCATGGTGTGAGAGTACCAAAATCATTTATGTTCTATTCAATATGTGATCTATCATACCTTCTAGCTCTTCATTTTAAATTTCATTAGTTTGGTATGAAATTCAAGGATTTATTGTGATAATACGATCTCGATTATTTGTATAAGGTTTAATTGTTATTATACCCAGCTCTGCTCACGGCACATAGCACCCACACATCCTCCAGTAAATTGCATGCATTTTGTAATTGTGTATGTAGAAACAATACGCTCCCAAAATTCACGTTCATCATGCTGTTACAAATAGAGCATCCTTTGTTGAAAATAAAAGAAGTACCCAGTACAGACAGCACTCAGTAACTCAGGTTAAAGACATCAACACGTTACGACACGATGTGATGTCCCATCAATGTGCATTACATTTGTGATAAGAGTTGAAAGAAAAGAAATTGCGACAGTTGAGCAGATTACTCCACGTTTGGTTTCTTTTGTTTAATACCATCTCATAAGACGCTTGCGCAGGACTTTTTTGTCCGATTTCACGTTACGACGTCGTACATGCTTCATACCATATTTTTTATGATGTGCGTGGTACGATAAGCTACATGTGACGATGCAATGTCGTATTATATAAATGGCTTTCAGCCCTATAGGTCCCCCCTAGTACCGAGCTGAAGGGGGCCGTGTAATTAGAGCCGCACGTGATATTGGTTACCCTTTGATTCAGTTGAAATGCCCGCTCGTCGAGACAATTAGTTATGGAGACGCGACCACAAACACACTAAATCTTTTTTATAAGTGGTGTATAAATTTCCACTTTAGAAACTGTTCTTTTCCTTCAGAATTGCGAATAGGAGCCTGAATTATGTATAGAAAAGTGTGATTTTAATTAATAAAATATATTTTTTTTCATTAGGTTTTCAGATGTAAGAATGGAGGCTGTGACTCTCAGGGTAAGGTAACAATGCTTTATTACGAAAGACACTCACATGCAGAAAATGACAATGACTTAGGTAGTTACCAGAGCACTCTGTCTATAAATAACTGCCGTATATAAATAGCACCCGCTATTTATATACGAGGAAGTACGACGATAAGCGCCGAGTATCGCTGATTCCCAGTCATATCCTTTGTAGGGATTAATCACTATTGTACGCCTTTCAAAGGAGACCAACAAAAATTTCAGGTTATTTAAAATGCTCTTTCGCATATTACAAGTGTCGTTTATGTGATGTCGTAGCTATAATGGCGATTCAAACGAAGTTGCGAGCACAGCGGAACAATGATGATGATTGATGTCGTGAATCAACGCATTTGACTGAAGTGATGACAAAACTGGCAAAGTAGAGAATTAGCCGTAATATGCTTCTAAGCACTGAGTGAGTTGGTGCCGGTTAAGTCATCGCGAAAATTATTTTTCTTGGAAGCAATAGTATCTAAATAGTATCTATGTTGATTGTATGTCATTGCCGTGATTTTTACGTTCCACTTGATAAAAAATCAAAACTAGATAGTGTCACACACGACCCCCGCAGCGGTTGTGACCAGTAGCCGGGGAGTAAGCAATCAACAAGGTTTTGCCGGCGGCTGTTTGAGATGTGCCGCGCGGCAAATACCCGCCGGTGTAGGCTGCCGGCTTGTGTGCAGGGACCTTATTATACGAAACTATCAAATGAAACTAACGTGACAAGAAAAAAAAGGACAATGGCAACAAGTGAAGTAAATGTCCGTATTTCATAGATGTTTCCACATAAATTATAGCCACATGCAGAGGTATTTCAAGCTTTTTCAATTTGCATTAAAATCTGCGTATACTTTACTTCTACATAAATAAAATAAATACAAATTAAACATATTTATCCGAGTACATTTAAACAGCCTCACGCTCATAGGTTATTGACCAAAAAAACGACATTTACCTAAAGACATTTATTACAGGCTTATTTATTAAAGACTATTCATAAACGGTACCACATTTTGCTAATTGTCCAAAGGAGGAGTTACAAATCAAACATATAAAGGATCGATTCAAATTCGAATCTAATAACACATCAAAGGACATCAACCACATAAAACATTTTGTCTAAACTAAACACGAATGCAAAGGGTGGCATCGCAGAGGGAGACGGCGCCACCCCTCGGTGGGAGGCTTTACACATGTACACTTGTACAGGTACCGTCTGCTAATAACCATTCAAAACGCAGCTGAAAATCTCCACTAAAGGAATAATGTAAATTAATATTGTTACTCAAAGCTATGTCCTCACACGCTGAGCTCTGAATATGATAGGTGCATAATAATGCGCGAAATAACATTGTTTAATTATTGTCCGCAACTTGGTCAATCATGATAAGTTTTGAGATTTGAGATGTATGTTTTAGCTTCACGAGTCTTTGTTTGATATTAACAAAACACGGTAAGTTGGCACGGATGAGTCAACATGGTTGTGATAATATGAGAGCAAGTGACGTAAACGTCTTAGTATTCTCGAGTGAGTAGTAGCCAGTGTTTACATTACACACCGACGGTACACGCTAGAGGAGTACCGATCAAGTTACTAATACTACCTATTTGTCGTACAAACTTAGAACTCATTTATTGATTTGTGTATTAACCAATTTGTCGTCAACACCAAACATGTGACTGAATTTAGGCAAGACCCTCAATAAGCTTTTACAAGTCTAAAGGACGATAAGTCAATGGAGCAATCTTGTTAAGTCAATGAAAGTGTAATCCTCTTTGGGTAAATACGGCGGCGTCTAAGAGTCGTCTGTTCCGTCGACCGAGTGCCCCAGTCGTCAGCGCCAGCCGGTTGAGGCAGAGATCGAACTTCCCGTCTGGCGCGCCGGGGAGAGGAGGCCCGCCCACACTCCGCACATCACCTACCAAACGACGCCACCTACACTCAATATTCTCTTTTCCCTTTCACTCCCTCTTCGATTGTTAGGAATTAAGTATTTATAACACATAGAAACAAAAACACGTGATTTTAATGAAAATATTTTTTTGATGGAATTTACATAATTCATAATAATATGTTGAAACTTATATGGGAACTTGGGTAGGTATCGAATATTAATTTTCAGAGATATTGCGTTACAAACGTACTAAACCATGCAGTCAAATTGAGAACCCTCCTGTTGTTCGGTATGTCAAACCGTCTATGCACATAATATTATGTAGTTCAGAGAATACTTTTTAAACTGTTTAGTAGACGCTCTTTGTAAACCTTTTGTTTTTACTTTTTGTACTTATATTTTCCGTAAATACATGACATATTTCTCTTTGAGCAGTAAGTTTTATTAGCGAGCTCACTAATGAAACTAACTTTATAAAGTACTATGCATTCCATGAACTCTATGAACAATAATTGTCCTTGTTATGAACGGAATTACTTGAAGTGTAAACATTTGTTTCGGTTTAATGCCTAAATGGATTCTTGATTTAATAATAAATTACCCTTTTTGGAGATAATTGGTTGCAATTTCGTTGAACCCTCCAATTGAGAGGTACACAATGAAGTCACCCTCTGTTTTTGTCGTCTGCTGTCACGGTCAAGGTGAAGCATCGTGTATGAGGGATGGCTCGCGTAGGGTAGCGGTGAGTGTGGGGACAATAACGATCTTAAGCTAGTTATTAATAAGTGAGCAACAATCATCCGTCTATCCACACATTCGCATTTATAATGATAGTATAGATAAGTAAACAAAGGTATACGCAAACTCCTAAATGTGTTTAACCACTGCACCTCACTAATGGATAGTTATTGTTATTATACTGATAATACAAATAAACTTCATCAACATAGTTCGGCAGTAAATATCAATAAACCTGTATATTGTAGGTATCTACTCACTCACGCTCATTTAGCGTAAAACCTAAATAATATTGAACCCAAACGAAGTTTTTGATCGTGTTACGGAGGTTTTAAAAACCATAGGTCGACGGACCCTACAAATGCAATTAAGACTAATTTATTATGGATACAGTTTACAAGCACCATTAAAACTTGAAGTGAAAGATCTGTAGATTATCACCTAGCGCAAGTTTTAACAAGCCAGTACGTATATCGTCATAACACAATTCACGCTTCAAGTGTCAAAGGAAAACATTAAGTAGGTCTACTGTATCTAACTACTTATTCTACTGCAATTTTGTATTGAGCGGATGTTTGGCTCGCATCACTGAACGCGACTATTTGAATAACATTTTTACGTGCATCTCTGCACATATCACATTGGAGTATCACGTAGTTACATACTTTCGTGCTCCGGAAAACTGACTTGTTATTGACTTCTAGTCATTTATCTAGGTTTATTTTTGATTTTGTCGGATTATTTAGACCATTAATAACTTAATGACGATTTTAAAGTTTTTGGATTTTTGACGAAAAATTGCATTTATTTTGATGATTAGTGCGTGAACCGCGTACGCAACCGCGTGGCTAGTTTAGCTTTCTAGAAAGACTTTATATACCTATTCTAGATACTTTTATGAAGAGTTATCGATCGTTAAATGTTATACATATCTCGCATATAAATTGATATGTTCATTTATAAGAGCAACAAACAAGTTAAAAGGGGTACAGTAGCCAGCTAATAATTGTTATAATTTTGATATTGTCGGGGCTTTAATACCGAAGCAATATAGTGGATATTTAGTTGGGATCTACTTACATGCAGTCCACCGTGCAATTATTTCGAGCAATGCAGCTAGAGATATAAATAGCTCTCCAGGTTTCCACGAACTAAAATACTAGATTTTATCGAAGTCTAACACATCAAATCATTTCATGATTGTTTTATGACACCTCCAACTTAACGGCATGAAAATAAAGAGTTATTTGTGTAGTTTCATCGAGGTTCGATTAAAGTAAAATTATACTAATGATTGTTGGTATATTACTGATGAGACTTAGGTTCTGAATGCTGAGTATAGAATTACTGACATGATTATTTTATTGCTTGCAAATTTTTTCATTCCAAGTCATCTCAGGTCCTCTACGTTTTAAAGTAATATCCTGGCGCATATTTACTAACTATACCTTGCACATAATATCATTCGCCCAGTTTAGAAATACACATTGATAGCAACTCTTAAGAGACTATCAGAGTATTGTGTCACAGCGATAAGCCACGAACAAGGAATACGTGACCACAGCGTATAAAGTAACATGATGACACGCACAGAGCCAGAGGACCACACTAGTGCACCACTGTACGTGTACAAAGATCGACAGCAGACCGTTAAGGCGTGCCGTTCTACATCACAAATAGTACGTTATCAGTAGAAGATACAACAGATAACAACTGATAGATAAATACGTTACTGATAATAACTTTCACTTTTAATTAACCTTTTGAACGCCAATGTCGGCTATAGCCGACATGAGCAAGCGTGCCCTGTGCGCCAACGACGGCTATACTCGACAAAAAACAGGTCGCAGAAAAATACAAAATAAACCTATTAAATCATTACTTTTATGTATTTTATTGATACACCTTGAAAGCTGAATGTCTAAACATTATTTAGTTGCATACAGTAAATAAAAATGCATATTCCTCATTTAAATATTTGATGATAAAAAGTAAAATAATTTATGGTTAAAAAAGTAAGTCCCATGACGCCAATGTCGTGCAGAGCCGACTGCTAGTGATGTAGTATCATGTTGACGTATATTATATTCTTAAATTAATTTAGGTAACTTAAGGTATTGTAATATTTGTCATTACAGTTTTTATTGTTCTAACAAAATATAAACGAACGAAAATTTTGATTTATTTTATACATATAATTAATCTGATTAGTGAGAATATTAGAAAGTTCCTGTTATAAAAATTGTTGCTATGTAATAATATCACGTGATAATATTATTCATAAATGACATGTAAGTAATATGATCTCAAAGTAATTATTAATAATATAACTCAATAATTAAACTAAATGATTGGTAAATAAATAGGTTTATTTGCATTCAATCTATTAACAACCCAAATTGTTGCAATAAGTGTAAATTTCAAGAATAATAAAAACAAACTACTGTGGCCTTTGAATTTAATTAGATACTAACATCGATAAACTGTATGACACTATGGTACAACTCTAATGTACATGCAACGATGTCTTATTAGACTCGTCGACGGCGCCAATGTCGGCTATTCCCGACAGTGAGGTACATCAGTACTGAGAATAGTGCTGTACCTAGAGTTATTTTCATTTTAACTGTTGTGTGTCTTAATCATTGTTTTTATGTTATTAACAACTTCGGAACTACTTGAGTGGAACGTTGTAAAATATTTAATATTGGAATGTTCTTTTTAACATATTAATGATCGACCATTTATCTGGCAAGTATTGATAAAAAAAATAAGAATAATGGGTATCGATATAATGTTGAAATCCCTATTTTTTTGTAGGTATTTAATTAACATTTTCGGGCTTGGCGTACAGGGCATAGGAATACCGATATGGCGTGGCGGTGAAAAGGTTAAACATAGCAATGGTTGCAACACTAAGCGAACACCTAAGGCATGCCGATATTATGTAGAGGAATTTATCTGCGATATACCAACAGGTAATCTAATTTTGATACTATAATTATATTCAGATCGATATTCATATTCAAGATTAAAGCAACAAACTGTTCCCAAATAAAATGTACCAAAATATAGCAACAACAGAGCATACTCGTAGGTATAATAGTAGTCTTCTTAGCTGGCAATTACTATTTATAAAAGTGTGGCTATTGCATGAAAATTAGTCTTGGATACTTAAAGGTCATCACTTTTTGGGATGTCAGATTACAATATTGACCTTTGACGTCTATAGTCAGTATGCTGAGGCATTAGTAATAGCGATCAGTCATTTAATTCCCTATCAATGATGGGATGTAGCCCACCAATTAGTTCAATAAGTCTATGAAGCAATGTGTCCCGAGCTAGCCAAGTTCCTATTAAATGGGCGTGTGAATCATTGAGACTACTTTTTTGTATTTTGTAAACTTATTTTTGTGGTATTTACAACACATTATTTTAAACCCTTTCCTACATTCTGTACATTCCGTTTCCATACAGCATTTTTACGATAACCAATAATCGTTTCATTTGTGTAAACGCAGCTTTCAAACGAATAAACTTATTAAGATACAACGTAGTAAAAAAAAATGAACAGAATAATGTGTCCACCGCCCGATATAACTCTGCCTTATATAGTAGTAGTTTTAAGTCCTCCAGTGTTTTAACGCGGAAAGGATCAAAAATAGGATTACGAATTACGAGTTTATCATGGTATTCGCGTCGTCTGCCCTCTCATTGTCACGTACACCTGAAACTCACGAATCGGGAGGTAATATTGCAATTTTCATTTTTCATTTATTTTATTTCCGATTTTTTTTATAGAACAAAGAGTTTCAGTCTTTTATAACCGTCACAGGCGTTTGTTTCCACGGCGTGTTACAAACCTATTGTAAAAACAGTCAATATAATCTGATTCACACAATTCCCAATTTTTTAAAATATATTTATTAAAATACGGGCCTGTTGGTCTAGCGGTTAGTGACCCTGACTGCTATACCGGAGGTCGTGGGTTCGATTCCCACTCAGGACAAATGTTTGTGTGATGAGCACGATCATTTGTTCTGTGTCTGGGTGTAATTTATCTATAATATGTATGTATTTAGAAATATATAAGTATGTTTATCAGTTGTCTGGTTACCATAACACAAGCTCTCTTAGAGCTTAACTTGGGATCAGATTACCGTGTGTGAATTGTCCAGGAATATTATTATATTATTATTATTATATTATAATGGCGCCCCACACGTATAGAGATTAATTGGAAGATGTAAACTGTCTTAAAGCAAGAGGAAACAAAACAACATCGGAGCTAGTGATTCTCAGGGTGACTGGACGCTAGTAAGTTTATACCGAGAGGTGCACTAACAATTATTATTAATACAACTAATTTTCGCCATTTTAAAAGTCTTTTGCTATCACAAATGACAAAGTGTTCAGTACAAAGAAGTTCTTTGATAAATTCGCCTCTTAAGATCCAATTAAATGCATGTAATATTATTGAAAATAATCAACATTCCTCATCAACACCATACACACAAAAGTATCAACCGACTTCCACAAGGTATTTGCGATTCATTTAGTTTATATAAATACTTCTGTCACAATCGATATTTTCACCTGAAATGCCAAAATACAGTAGTGATTGTGAAAACGGACTGATGTAACTGAAACTAAAGATATCTGACAATTGGGCGTCAAGTAGACACTATCCCTATTTTGAGAGATACATTTTGTTTCCCAGAACCTAAGTTCTGGCGGGTAGATACATATTTAGTACTTTTGTATTCGTATTATCTGTCTTAGGTAACAAATACTGGAATAGATTCCAAATTTTCAAGGTTAGTGAACAACGTAGTCCTCGTAACAAACTATTTTCTCTCAGACATTTTTCTAAATTTTAAGAGTGCAGACAGTTTATTGATATACTACAAAATTTTATCGAATCGCGATATGTACTACGTCTCGCATTGTCGCTCTTCAACGTAGCGATGAGCGCAATATACGAACTTGTCGATGTATGTCCGGTGGTACTTACCGCCACACGAATGCAAGTCTTTGTTTGAATGAGACGCAGGTTATCAACGTAATTTGAGGGAAAGAGAACACCGCTCAACAAAGAATCGATTCAAAATATTAGCAGCTGTTGTCTCCACAGCAATTCCTTGTAAAATGAGTTACACATTATATATTGCTTGAATATTTTGCTGTTTACTTGGTGAACAACAAAGTATTTATGTATTAAAACACGAACTAAAAAGCTCGTTGCATAATTACCCGCTTATTTGTTTACCTGTTTTATACAAATATAAAACCACCAATTTAAATTCAACATCGGTTTTTGGATACTCAAATATTTGTTTTACAGAAGGAAATCCACAACTATTGTAGTGGTATTTTTCGGAAATGATGGAATATTAAATTTCGTAGTTTTTAGGAAATATGAAACTGCAGTTATATTCTGGCATTTAGGTATTGCCGCGGAAAGCCTAGAAACAAACCAAACTTTTTGGAATCGGAAAAAAAAACTAGGAACGCAGATGAAGCATAGCTAAATGAAATACAATTTAGACTTACAAGTTTTTCTTATTTTCGTACACATGAATTTTATTAAATCAATAACTGTGTGGCCAAAATACAGTAAAACTTTGTAATATAGATGATACAGCTTGTTTAAATTCTCAGATTTCTTGCAGGACCTTATAAACCGAAGTTGACTTGGCTTAACACGGAGATAGCGTTATATACCTTTATAAAGCACTTATGACATTTTTTGCATCAGTATCGGTCTCCGAATAAACATGCACCGATTAAGCGGGCAACGGTATTTTGCCTGAAAAGACTACGTTTAAAAAGTGCACAACAGACAAAAATTCCAAAAGAAATTGTTAAGTGATTATTTGAAACGCAGCTTTACTCGCGTACTCCTTATTTAGCCTACACTTCAAAAACAAGTATCCGAATAAAATAACGAACAGGCGCTGAAACAATGTGATTGATTGGGGATTAAACAAAGAGGCCAAAGATATAAACAAAAAAAAATACAATAAACCACCTCCGAGCTACATTCATCAAATAAAGTTACGGACTCGATTGGATTAAGGACTAATAGCAAAATGAAATGCTAGGTAATTTCACAAAGACAAAACGCGTTTAATATATATATTCCAGCAAAAAAGCAACCTTTCAAGGATTAAAGTTAGACTTGCGGAAGCAGATTATCTAAGAAATCTTTCAAATAGTTATTAAGCTGTATTCTAGCATGCTGTGCAAGCGTATTGTAGGTTGGAAGACAAGCAGGCAAGTAAAGCTGAACGCTCACCACACAGCAACGCATGCCCGGGAGGTGTCGGCTGTCGCGCGCTGGTCATAGCGCTGTGCGTCGGCGACGTCGGGCCGGGCTTCAGGCGGAGCCGGGGCAGGCGCGGGAGAACGCGCGCTCGTCCCGCCGCCGGCAGGCGCACTGCTCGCTACCCCACGCGGAGGGGGACACCTTAAGCCGCGCACTCGATTGTAACGACAGCTCATCAAATTCACTTAACTTGCAGAACGACCGAAATTTTATAAACATCCATTTTAAACGAACCGTTTTCAGAGTGAGTGAGAGCACGAATCGGGAAGTAGGTAGGTAGTAAAACTGTAAAATCAGTCGATGTAACACCTGGTGCCTTTGATAGCTATTTAAGTCAGTTGTGATAAAGACTTGAAAAGTTCACTAAGTATTATAAATGGTCACGTCGCGGTAGTTCGTAACTTTTGGAAAGGAAAAGGGCATGGGGACTTTTGAAATTTAGGTATATGAAGAAACTATCGCTATAGCACGAAGCCCTTATCTGTTCAAGCATAGCAAGGACAACTACAGATTCAACTGAATAGCCTATCTAAAAATTATAATTCGATTAAGTAGCTATTTATTCATCCCTTAATGGCAATCCAAAAAGGCGATTTTGAGACATCTTTATCAAAATCGCTTCATTGCAAAAAAACGTAGGATCAGACAATAAGTTACTACTTATATTTATTAAAAAAAACATCGCTTTATTCATACACTGGTAGAAAAACAAGCGAGAGCGTTTTTATAGAGAAATAATAACGCTAACATTTTCTTTTAACTTCCGTCTCTATTAAATTAGACAAGTCAAAGATTTCGTTTTCAAGGAGAAGGCGGCGGCGGAGCCTGTGTGAGCGTGGGGTATTCACCGCCGCACTTAGGGTGGCCTTTTTTCCAATAAACAGCATTTTCAACTTGTTATGAAAATTGAATCACAAGACTTTTATTAATTTATCTTTACCTCAGGGTTAAATGTTTTCATGCTCCAATAATTGGTTTAAAGTTTATTTATGGTTACATGTTTATCCCTGTGAAGAATATTTAATAACGCAACTAATTAGATCAGGGGTATCCGATAAACTACCGGGATGGTATTAAATAATTTACTGGCATTTAATAATTGCGGAATTTCTTGGCGCTGCCGCTGCCATCAATAATGATAATGATAGTTCGTGAAACAACATTTTTTTGACTTGGAGTAAATAATTATTGAAAACAAAATATATTTAGTATATTTAACTCAGAATAATTGATTACACATTAATGTAACAAAAACATACAAAAGTGAAATGTGTACAGGACCAGCTCTGAGAAGTAATTATTTTTGGAATCGATCCACAAAAGCTGAAAATAACAAGAAACCAGTATCAAAAAGATACCTTTAAATTACAAACTTTATTCTGCTGAATTCGGTTAAAAATAAATAAAAGAACCTCGGCCGTTGCTGTGACAACATTCACCAAGGAAGATTGGCTAATTCATTTTCGCTCTTACGAAAAAGCAACAATTTATTTCCATTTAAAAGTTTCTATGTTCATAGTCCACTTAGCTCCATTAGCAAGAAGGGTTCGGCTTCGGCATTGCATTGTTAATAGATTACCATCGAACATCTGAAGCGCTAAGCTGGATTACAGTATTGTTCTAAAAGCCCTCAGGTGCATAGATATAATCTGTATCAGGAAATGTTGGATCCGTCACTATCAGCGCTGGCTCGTTCAATGGTATTCAATCTGGGGCTTTAGGCATTAAGTCAAAACAGATACGTGTCACCTTATCTGTTTCGATTTGCTAAGGGATTGACCATTACTCATGTGACGTCAGCCTTCCCTTTGAAACAGTTGATAAGATTCTAGAAATACCCCCTCTCCTATCCTTCCTATTCCGTTACACAAAAATGTATATTAAAATATTACATTTAAATACAGCATCACATGACTGTTTTCAGCAAATTAATTCATAATAAAGAAGTCCAGACAAGTGTGACGAGACACGTGATTAATGGAAAATCTCTAAACGCAGCCAAGACAGGATGTCATTATAGCAATCAAACATGACATAGACATGTGTTGTATTTCATGTTGCGTTCAAAGTTATACGTTCAGTATATTCAAAAACATATGTATTTAGCTGACTTTATTCTTTTCGGTTCCATCCTGATTTTATTCATTATTAGTCAACAACATAACAGAAGCAGTCAACAAAGCGTCTAACATAAAGGCGAATACAATACGCGCGACGGTACTTCCAATTACGCATCGATCTCAACTGTGCGGGATATGTATCGACAGCTACGTATGAGCTCCAGACAGACAGTTACAATGACGGCTTATACAGAAGTGCTGTTCCAGGAAAACGTCATACGTCAAATATCGTGAGCTCTACCTAGTAAACGTCTAATACATTGAGCTTAGATATTATTTAGATCGAACAGTAGTTACTTAGAAAACCATGTGTTTTATAATTGAAATAAATATAATATAACTGGATTGGGAACTGAGCAGACAATTGTCCAACTGAAACTATCCTCGTTTACTGCGTGCCTAAGTTTGTTACATTATTTTCCAGTAGCAGTTTTCCTTTGTGGTAATGTTCCTTTTAGAAAGTTGTGCTTCTGGGTAAGTTTTTACGCTGTTGTTTTATACAGGGCACTGTCATAGGAGGGCTTTGGGTCAATGTCAATCAGCCTTATCTAATCATTATAACGGAATAAGAAAGGGGAAGATATTAGGGGAAAGATTTATTCAAATGATCGTTACAATTGGTCGAAGATATTAATCTATTTAGTAACTTTTGGTATGGACACTTAATTAACTGGCAAACCGCGACAAAAATAAATAATAACGGGAAATAGTGTTTGTTTAAGCAGCGTTTCACTGAAAGTTGAGCGCATCGGTTCATCGAACTTAAATAAACCCAATATTTGATTGACTCGCTACCTATTGTTTTAAAAAAATCAATATTTTAATTACGTTGTACATTTGTGTAAAGTTACAGCAAAATATGCTGAAATATTTCGCATTGTCATTCAAACTGGTATTAAAATTTTATAAACAATATTTGAATTTACCTGTAAATGAAGACTATTACATGTACACGTGAAGTAAAGAAGAATAAGAATATGCAACTTAAAAGTTTTTTTTAAACTTTCGAGAGGAGTCAGATATGAAAAATGCTCGATCAGGAATCGAATGCAAAAATCTTGAGTGAGGCTCATTTTTATTGGTCATTAAATCTCGTATTTTAAGTACGAGAGATTTTTGTAAAGACAATGTTGTCATCAGTCGTGTCATAAAAAAAGTCGTAGTGGCCAAGCGGTTCAATGAACGGATTTCTATGCACAAGGTTGCAGGTTCGAACCCGGGCAAGTACCAATGTAACTTTTCAAAGTTATATGTACTTTCTTAATTATTCTGAGACACTTCTGACAAACGGTGAAGGAAAACATTGTGAGGAAACGTGGATTCCAAAATTTGGGATCTGAAATCGCCAATCCGCAGGGAGCAAGCGTGGTGATCAATGCTCGTGCCTTCTCTATATGGGAAGAGGCCTGTGCCCAGCAGTGGGACGGTTATAGGCTGGATTATTATAATGTTGTCATCAGACTGCAACTCGTATTCGCTATCCTGTATTCGGATAGTCCCCGTGCACGGTATAACAAGGGAGTTATTAACCAGTGAAAATGAGCCTTCATGTTTATGCAACCTACTAAATGGCGGATCATTGGAAAGCAATCACCTAATTGGGTGTTTGCGCGCATTTAGTTTCAAACACTGATCGTGTTAATTGGCTGTCACTACTGCATTTGTACGTCTTAGTGGATGGGGAGTATCTAACAGTCTTTCCCTGATCCGTGATTCTTTTACCCAAGAAACTGCAACTAATTAATAACATTTAAGGTTCAGGAACATTATAATTGAAAGAAAACAATAATAATAAATGACAGTAAATAGGCTCACACTAGATTAAATCGCAATGTAGAAACTTAAATTAGTATCACAAATAACATATTAAATAAATAAGGAACTAATGGGCAAGATATGTTTAAACAAATCTGTTAAGAAGATAAAACTATTGTGTTTATCAACTATAGTGAGGAGAAACTTCATAAGTAACAAAAACACTGATTCCATTTAATTATCCATCCTAATTTGTTTGTTCTGCAGCTAAAACATTTAGCCTTTCTTGGCTACTGGCGTTGTTAAGATATTTCAGTTCTACGTACATTCAGAAAGGTTTCACATCAAAGGCTGAAAGGTTTTCGTTGTTTGTCTATAGTTAGCTGCACAAACTTGGACCTTGAAATCAATACGATACTGCAACGACGTAAAATCACAACTTAGTCTTTTATTTATACTAGATGACGTGAAGCTGTTGTTGATAACTTTTCTATAATAGTTGACAGACATAAATGACATGCATTTTTTTAAATCTTGTAAGTATTTTACTGCTACTGTTTTTCAGCCGACTGAGCTAAAATTTCGTATACATTCATAAAATTTATATTTATAAAGCATGTTTACTACTACTACGTCAATCGACCATACGGTCTATGAGATCAGAGCCCGCCTCGGTCTATAGATCTACATCAATAAAAAATGCTAGGCTCCGAAAATCTTTCACAAAGTTCAAGTTTCGTTGCCGCCGTACTTTACGTCGGTATTAAGAGGGTGGTAGTGCCCCGAGCGCGCGTCGATTCAGTGACCTGGAGCCAACGGCACACCACTAGCACCACTACAAATGAATTTAACAATACTGTGAAGCATTTCACACAGGTTTGTGGTTACACCTTCAAGAGTAGCCGATATAAGCCCCAGGAGCGAAGTGTAGTGCACTCTACGCGAACGGCGCGTGAACGTTGGGGCTTGTTTTGCCAAACATAATCTACTCGATACCTGTGTTCGTTAAAACTCAATTAAGCTCTTTCAGTCTGCCAGAGCTGCTTACATAGGTATACGTATATTTTAACAACCTCCGTGGGCTAGCTCTGATGGCAGGGTTCAACTACTTATTACATTATTTTGCACCTAAATATTTGTTGAAAGTTTGTTGTCTCTGAGTCTAAAACAAAAATAATTTAACTTCTTACCTTTAGTTTAGAGCGGCTTTACGTGATGGTGTCTACATGTATTTATTTAGTCCTATTTAGTTTCATGTACTTACTTAAAAAACAAAGGTGTTGTGGTTTCTATTATTACAAGATAATGTGAATAAGATTCTCAATAAAAGGAGACAGACAGCCCGCAACCGCTACTTTATGAAAAAAAGCACATCAAAGTGCCGCTAACAAGGAGGTAATAGTGTGGTGAGTGTTGTCAATATGTACAACATGCAAGAGTCCGGCCGCCGAGCGCCGCACCGGGCGCGCGCCGGGCGCTGGCGGGGGGGTGGGCGGCAGGGGCCCCCCGCGCCGGCTGCACTCCATCAAGCTTCATCGAACTGTCCGACCGACGAGCATTGATTTGTGTAAAGGTAAATACAACCACTGCGCCGCGGTTCCAATCATTTGATCTCATCATAACAAATTTTGGCATCGATGTTAATATTTTATTACTTCTTTTGCACGACGTTGGTATTAAATTACTTTTTTATGATGCGATGACAAGGGTTACGGTAAAAGATCGTCATCAATGAATGCTTGTTGCCAAAAATACTTTACATCTATAACAATATTCATAACGCCTTCTGGTAGCATTTTCGTTAAACTATATTTGTAGTTCTCACAATATAGATAGGATCTCTGATTGTGAGGGCTCTTGAGGTGGAACAAATAAACATAAGCAACTATTCTAAAAGCAGGTATCTTGAACTTTTCACGCTTATTTAGATACTAACAGACTCAACACAGCAACACTACTTAACACAATAATATATGTATCGTCACCAAATACCACCAAAGCCTCTCTCTCATAGTAACGTAAGACTTGTTAGGTACTGAAAATTGCCAAAATTAATTTCCTGAATAAGTAACACGTAGACAGCGTCCCCTCACATATGCATCAAAACTCCCCTCAGTTATCGAGCATGCCAGGGATTAATTCTATAATAGTTCGGTACAACGTAACATCTAGCGAAATAAGTACATAGGTGATAGCTCCATGTACTTATTTCGCTAGCATGGTCTAGGCACTACGGGCAGTCGATAAACAAAGCAAACTATCCACGTTCATACACAACATGCAGAAGATTATATTTGCAGTAAGTCTCCAGCATCCTACTTGAATAATATTACATCAACGCAAGCGACCGTCAACTCCGACGAGATATTAATTACATGACGTCGTAACATCTGTTACTCTTTGTAAACAGATCGTTTTATTCGACTGCCAAGAAAGGGTACTTATACAAGAAGAATAACTACCGTGGGACACATACACGTCACACACTTATAAAAACACACACATATATTCCCGTACCTACCTGTGTGTGTCGAGTGAGCAGCGAAGTAAACAAAATAAAAAATTTATCCTCTACCACACACAAATTCACATCATTCGGCTTCAACTAACAAATTAAATCTAATTATATATTAACCTGTGGAATATTCAAATTAAATAAAAGCGCGATCATGATGTTATTAGTCGATTCGTTTCCACGCACGGATATTTACATACGCATGAATCAGCTATAGAATAATCACGGCTCTTTGCTGAATTAACATTATCGATAGACATTCCAAGATAGGATTTTAATCAACACTTTATTGTCCTAGGCGCAGTTTACGATGCAGTTTTGAACGTAATAATGAGAAAATTAAATATAAATTAAACTCGTAACAGTAGATTGGGTATTTGGAGCGTAAGTATTTTTACAGCTAAAGTATTTCATAAACAATTATGTAATATTAAATTAATGAGAGCTGCAACTTTGACAGGCTTATCAACGTAATAATCAAAAATATTGCAAACTAAATCAGTGGTAGCAACCAAAATATAACGCAGTCGGAATCTAAAACAGTATGTGAAGTAAGCATAGCAATCAATTAAAATTCCTCATACTTGTAAGAGATTATAAAAGCAACTGAACGAATAGCCGCCCGACCACGCTATTGCGGCTTAGGCTTTAACTATTGCAAATGACCAAGTTTGTCCGAATAGGAATATTTGTGCCTGAGCCAGTCCTTTTACAATAGGCACAACAAATAATTCTATCAGTGTTATGAGATGCGACACATAATTTAATTTCCTTTTGCTAGTTCAATTGGTGACAAAATCCAGATATGTCAGATACGCAGTCGGACAAAGATGCACGGTGTACGTTCTGCAACATTACGCAGAGGTGAATGACACGTGAGCCCGCTCGGGCACGCCCCACCACATCGAAAATTGATAAATTGCACTTGTAGGATATGGGTCATAATTCGAAAATTGCATTGTGTGACATATTTTGTCAGTGACACCCCAGTTAATAGACGGCCCGAGTACGGTTAGCCAGATACGCAGATAACAAGTGTGGATATATTAAGGTCAATTCACTTTACTGATAATGATGAACGAGAGACTGTTTTAAACATTGAAACCGTATTACGTAGGCTCAGAAATATTGTAACTGAATAATGAAGATATCAGAATTGCTATACTATTTATTAACATATGAAGAATTTAATACACTGTGTGTAGCTTAGTTAATTCCAAAATGATCACACTACTATTAATAGATCGTAAAAATAAGTAATTTGTAAAACAAATTATATTACACTGATACTCAAGATAAATACTAATCACTTCAAAATTGTATAGGTACCATTAATAAATAAATTTAATCAAAACAGTTTGTACAAAAGTTCAAATGAAAATATGGGTCTTCAATCGAAATTAATTTCCCATTAATACATATAATCCCCTTACTATATAGCGGTGGGTATGTAAACAGTTATTAATAAATTGAACTGCAACAAAGTTGTTGTATAATGAAGTATTGATCATGATTACATTGATGAATTTCGATAACTCTAAGACCATTAACGTATACTGAGCTAGTGCTAAACTTTGGGTCGAATCCCAGGTACGTGATAGAGGGAATTTAAAATATTTCAATTCAATCTGACGGTAGCTTGCACTGTCTCTAGAGGCAATAAAACTATTAAAGTAATGACACCTTTTTAGAGTTTGTAGAATATAATGGTTGGGTAATATGCTGCTTGTTGTAACAATAGAATCTTGACCGAATTTCACAGCGGACGATATTAACTTGAGACTATAATCGTACCACAAATGGATTGTGCATTGGTTAGAAGATGTGCGCGAAGAGTTCGTATATTGTTACCCTTCCCTTTGATCGTTTAAAGACCAAAAAGATGTAATCAAAGACATCTTATACAGGAATGCAACATCATTACATAATGCAAAGTCGATACAAACAATTTGCTGTTTGGAAACTGTTATGTCTTGAAAATTGGCAAACTATGACTGCAATAGAAAATATGAACGCCATTTATGAAAACCTGGCCTTGTCAGCTAAATCTATTTTAATCTTGTTCTGTCTAGCCTTTCCTCACAGTATTGAGGTCAGCCTTCAATTTCACATCACAGACTCGGCAAACTAAATAAAGCAACCTTTTGCAAACAGCTACCTATCTCACCTACACATCAGCTCACGTATCGGACATGTGTTTAGGTTATATGGTATTTAGAAACTTAGGGTAATTAGGTATACAGAGACACATTGAAACAAAGTTGGTTTCTATGGACTCATCAAACCGTCAAAAGCAGGGCTCGAAGATGGTTACGCAAAAGCATCAACAACGATTGCGCACGACCGTAGTAGGGAAACTGTCTTCGGATATCTAATTTAAATTGGCCATCAATTTCCGACAGCGTACAATCACTGTGGACGTAAAGTCGGGTTAAAGGACAACTTCCGGAGCGCGGCCGCAGTTTCCATCACGTGCAATAACTGCGACTGCGATTAACTGCCCTTTGTGCAACCCCGCTGACAACCACATCAAAACGCTCTTGTATGGAACCGATCACTGTGACACTGATATACACAAACACTTTCAAAATACACAAAATTTTTCATTAACCGTTATAAGTACGTAAACAAACAAACATGAACCAAGCATTTTTTATTAAATAACGTGCGTCAAACCTATGATAAATAGGTCAGTGGAATATAACACTAATAATACAAAATATTCAAAGCGCTCGAAAAGCAAAATCGCTTTACAAACCACGTCATATAATTTTGATTGAGTTACATATTTCCCCAGATTACTGAAATTCTGTAAAGCATATTTCAATTGGAATTGAATTAATTTAATTGAGTGACGTTCGTTCAAAAGATAAATTTGCAGCATAAATATTATTCTCATATATAATAAACATTGAACATTATGATGATGAAAAGAGAAAGCCTTTTACAGTCTATCAAAGCTTCCAATTTGTATTCATTAAATCGTAATATTGTCAGTAAATAGTATACTTTGTGTTTATCAAAAGCCTTCGTTTCCTTCGGGTTGTCCATCCGGTTTCTTTTATAATGTTGCATCGCTTTATGTTCAACACTCCTTTGTGGCAGACTCCTGTTCTTTAAGAGAAGTTTACAGGAGCAGTACCGGTCTTAATGGTATAATATATAATATTAAAAAATGTGAATATAAAAATAAATACAGTTCAGCAACGTGTACATCTTTGGTCGGAGGCATTTGATTTTCGTGTTTATAGTTATCACGTTTATAGTAATCGCTAAACGGGGAATAAATTTTTACTTTTATCAAACAAATTCATCAATCAATCCATAAAATGTTTCTGTTTACCTTTATTTGCGTCCTACCACCCGTATCGGTAACGTTAAATAATAGCCGGCCCTGCTCAGGTCATCTATTCATACCGCGAGTCTTCAAGCCAAATGAACCTTTTGGGATGTATTACCACTCCTAACCCCTTAACTATGAAGAGATGATACGCCTCACAACAACACGCATTGCCTCTTTTGACTTAGTGAATAAAGCCCCAGGAATAAGCGACTCAGGAAGCAGTTTGGTTATTACCTTCACATATATAACAGTACAATAAATAAAGAGCATGTTGTCTTTAACTAGTGTCTACCCTTTACACATCTTAGCAGTGTAATAGACTTAAGACACAATTATAGGTTAATCATTAGAAAAATCCCAAAGAAAATGCTGTCGTTGGTTGATCTACAAGTTACTGAGTTGCCTAAAAACCTGCGATGATCGAGGAAGTTAATTAATTTCTTTTAATTCTCGGTCCAGCCACTACCTACTATACATTTTAGCAGGCAGTCCCAAACTGCTATTACTGGCAACTATTATTATTATTGAACTATGGAAAAAATACAACAAAACATTTACTTTGTAATGAGACAAACCAAACAAAGAGTTCTTTCTTTCGAAATGGTTTAAATTGTTATAAAAAATACGCCATCATTCTTAAAACAACGTGTAATTTACAGGCGAGCACCACAGCAAACTATAAATACTACATTAGTTGGTAGACGGACGAACAGAAGTGGATCTTCCGGATAAGGCTCAAGAATGCAATTCCTTTAAAAGCGCTGAGTCCTTTACCATTTTCAAGATATAATTTATAAAGGGTTTTCCATGCCTGCAGTTTGAATAGGTGGTCGATAGTCCACGGCCTGAATTGTTTAGTTGTCGCACGAACGGTGTTCTTTCTATTGTAAAAATGTTGTTAACCGGAGCCTTGTGAATCTTGTGGAATCTAACTAAACATTCTCATTACTTTTTGTGCACGTGACAAAGCGGCTATTAATAGATATGACGACAGAAATATTTGAATGTTCGTCAGACAGGTTGATCAATAATATTAGAGGCGTACTTTTTCCTTTTTCACGTAACTAAAACGTCACGAGGATTAATTGACGAGAAAAAGGTCGCATAGCGTCACGATTGGAGACATTTTGAGGTAAATCGTGACGTCACTGAAGGACTCAATTGATTTTGACTTTTTACCTGATTCATACGTCATCATGCCTATTGTATTAGCTTATTGAGCCGCAAACGAATACCTAGCGAATTGCATGAACAGCAAATAAATTCAGATCAAATAATTGGCATATTTGTATAAGCCGATGAACAATATAATAATGTACTCGATTAGATTTAATTTTACATTGCCTCTACGCATGAGAGAGAGAGATTTCACAAACAAACCACAACATTTCATTTTTGTATTTGGTCTATCAAGCCAAAGTCGAAACACGAAATTTGTATTTTTCATTGGCGGTTATGCATACAACTATGTACATGTAAGTACGTTTACTAGATAGAAAACTTTGTCGGACAGGCCATTTACTGGCTTATCCTGGGTTCGTTCGATACTTTTGGACCACAGCATTCCAATGCTAATAAAAAGAACGTCGTCAGCAACATACATGCATGTTAAGTTAAAACTTCAATAGGGTAAATATAAAAAAAACACTAATAACAATAACAACCAATTCAACAACAAACATTAGATACAGTTTAATTCATTTATAAAGTCGTCACATTCCGGTGTTTGTTTTCAAACACTTCAGCGCAAAGCAACAGGTTCGTAGCGACGATTCAGACAAACGACTTCTCTGAACACTGAAACTGAAAGTTCAGCGAAAGCGAAAGTTTAAACGGTTCCGCGCTGAACCGCTGAAGCATATAGTTATGAGTGGTTTAGACGATGCGAGAAAATAGTGCTGTTGCAGTACATTGCCGACTGTGATCGATACCATAGCAGCGCGGCTCCGCCATTAGGCCTTACAAATCTTCTTACTAGATTCATTACCTTAGTTCCTGCACGGTCAACATAACCAAAAAGTTAATCGCCTGACAAACCTCATGTTAATCTGTGATTGGTTGTTACCTAAACCTTCACAGTCGTGATCATTAGAGTTGACAACAGATAAACACCTGAGTTTGACTTTATTATTACAAAGCATGACGACATGCATCGTCTTTGTCACAGAAAAAATCATACAATAGTATGCTAACCTACAATTTTAGTTATGTTTAGGTAAGATTATCAAATTGTCTGAGATAGCTGTCAGCTTACACTGTTGTATTTTAATCCTGTTACTCTCATATTCAATTCTTCTATTCTACACATTTTTATTATGAATAAATAAATCTCCACAGTTCAAAACTTTTATGAAGCTTACATTAACTTTGTGTTGCGCGTCATATCAGCAAAGAGTACGAGGAAATCTTTGTTATTCAAGCATATTAAGGTTTACTCAGTTTGCTACTTCCACTTCTCATATATGCAATAACTTGCATGTTTGTACAAGCTTTCGCTTTAATAGGATTTATGTTATTCATAGTGAGTATAAGGTAAAATGGTTTAGTAAGCTGTTTATGCCCTTTTCATTTGAATAGACAATAGGATACCGATCTTTTACGAACCTCAGGAACTACGAACGATAACTAGACAAGTTTAGAAACTAGTCCGGCTCGATATACACACGAAACACTTCGGTAAGTCGGCCCTATTACGTATTGGGCAAAAGCATTTCACATCTAAATATACCCAATTGTTGCTGTTTAATTGCTTTTTTGAATTTCATTCATAGTTTTAGTGATTTTACAAGCCTACAGGCCGCTCCAGAAGCCCTATTCATATTGCGCCCAAAAACAATGCAATCCACGCATTTCTAGCCGATCTCGGCGCGTCGGATTTCGGCACGGCGGAGTACAATTTGAGTTTTCATAATAAAATAAAAAACATTTACCATTTCCGATACGAAACACGATATTCTTGCGCACGTCTAAACATTTTTTGTACAGAATTTCCATTTCGTTTTCATATTAAATTTAAATGAATCCATAAAATCTCAATATACAAAATCTAAAACAAAGTCGGTTTGCTCCACCATTTATAACTCAAAAAGGGTAGAGAGATTTTCGTGAGTTCTGAATTGTTTGACTTGTCTCCATTCCAAATAGCAGGGTAACTATCAAAACATTGACATTGAAGAAAAAAGACAGTTTACGCGGCGGATACCGCGGGGCACAGCAGTATTTAAAATATGAGGGATAACAGTAACTTCACAAGAGCCTGAAGCGAGCCTTACGGTACGCTGAGCATATCTGCAAAGGGCTACTGTAACACGCGTATTGACTTTTAACTCCGATTTGTTTTCATTTTACGTGCTAGCGAGGAAACCTATGAAAAAGTGTTTTTTGAAAAGTTTCGGTTTTATATACAAACTCCGACTCGCTTTTTCAAACTGTAAACATTGAGACGCAGATTATACATGTTGTTGTTACATAAACATTCAAATCTGAAATGGTACATCGCGAGTGACAAATGGGAATACGGAAAAGTTTTTTTTGTCGACTATAATATTTTTGAAGAATTTTGAGTACTGCAGTTACAGTTCTATCATTATGATAGCTTAGTCGCTTATTACAGCTAATTTTTCTGGATAATATTCAACTAGTTTCTTTAAAAAAGGTCTGTATATGTATGTAGGTATGTACTTTTGTTATTAGTCCACCTCTTTGCACAAAAGAAGTAAACAAAAGAACATCTTTCGTTGTTTCTACAAGAATATTTAACGCAGCCTACCTTTATCCAGATTCGCTTGGACTAACTCAATCGTAATTTTATTCCGATGAAAGGAATGTTACGATGTCATAAAATGCTCAGGGTCATTCTACCTCACATTAATTACATTCAACTCTGATTGTTTGTATGTAGTATAACAATGTATTAGCGTATTGTATGTAAAATTCAATAAGAGCCTTAATAGACTGCGTCGTGATCAAAGCCCTAGCAAATAATGTTCGGGATTAATACGGGAATGATTTGACCGCAGTCCTGTCTCTTGCATAGCTCCAATACTCGCATGATTTTGTGATAATATCGCGAAATATCATTGTAATTTCAAATCATCCGTTCATTTTCTGTAATTAATATTTGGTATTTACGCCGCAAGTATCCTGCCATAGTTTGATGGAAGTAATGATGGAAACAGTGATCAATAATGTTAAATAAAAATATTTAGCATGCACTATAGTTTCAAAGCGATATGATTATACTCATGTAAAATATATTTAAGTTTCGAAGCAGAAAAAAAAAACATTAGTGATATTTAAGAAGAACAACGAAGAATCAATGTCTTACCACAATAATCAACAAGATCATGGTAAGATAGGCCTGACGCAAATTTCACTGCAATACGTCGAGCACAGAAATTAAACGTGATTTTGCTTTATTTACTGTCTCACATGTGCAGGCCATTCACATCATAATGCGTACAGAGTTCGACCTCCTACGCCAGATGGGACGATTAAATTAAACTTCACTAGCAGCTCTTTCGAGGGTGATGACTTTAATTATTTGACGTGGAAACCCATCATTGGTCGCCACCGTCACCGCCACGCATAACTGCGCCGAACCTCGTATAAAGCAATCGATGAACTCGCAACAAAACGTGGATATGGGAAGCGAGCGGGAAAATATAATGACGAACAAGGTAAACAATGTGCGATTGTTACTATAACGAGATAACCAACTATTATTGACATTCTTTACGTAACAATAATGCATGACACAGTAATAACGCGCTATAGCTTTATATGGAAAAATCAACAAATCTAACTGTAATTGTATATATGTAGTGTTGATAGCGTAATGAGAGGCCAGTATAAATACGACTGCATCTGACTCAACAGATTCTTGGACCTTGACACACAGATACCTAGCGTCGACAAATGACAACCGATGTAAACACAAATCTCGTTCGATACATTCGCGCAGCATTTATTAACTTAAGTAAATTTTTACATGCAACATAAAACCGAGTAGGTACTATCGCATTATTAGTTCGCCATTAGATAAAAGTTACAAAACAACCTAGCTTCAATCATATCCGGACAATTTAACGAAACACTAAAAAAATGTATTTTAATATAATATAGATGGTCCTATTAAATAAAGAATCAAAGAAATATGTTGGGACACACAATATAAATTTAAACACCATGATCATCGATGGCCCAATTCAAAAATATTGTTTTAAAATAATAAGAACGTACCTTAAGATAACACCATCCACACCTAGTAAACTCCGAAGTGTACTTGGTAACAAAGCCGCAGGTCAGGTGTTCAGCTATCTTCTGCGCCCAGTTGCGGCGCTCGGAGGCGCTGGCGCAGCTGAACAGGATCTTCCTGGGAGTACTCCTCAGGCCGCCGGACGACACCGCCAGCTCGAAGCAGTACGAATTGCTCGTGGTACTACAATTACAACGGAATATAAGAATGCTAGCGAAAAAACTTTCTGTAACTAGGTAGTTTAAATGAATGTAAATTTCACAAAATAATAGTTTAAAAGACTATCAGGTAAGTAAAAGAGGTCTTCACAAAACTTAATAGTTTATTAAATAGGCAATACATGTATCCGTATATTATATAGATATATAATATATGAAAGTATGTTTAACTTGCTACAATAATATAATTTTAAATAAGTAAGATACAAATAAACAAAATTACATCACCAAATTATAAAAGTGCAAGTTTTTTTACACAGCATAAATGATGTTTTCTTTCAGTTACTTTACTTTTATAAACATTTTTATCATAGTTAAACCAGATTATATTGGATTTCAATAATACAAGGGGGTAAGGTAAAATGCATTGTAGATAACATATATCTTCATTAAAGATTATTAAGTAGATCAGTTTTTTTTTTTAATCCTATTATCCATCTGCTCACATTATTCCATGATGCATAAAGTACTAAAACATGTTCCATACCGCAATAATAAAACTTTGAATAAGACTATAACTAATAAGTTAAGGAGGGTTTATTTAAATAACTAAATATGTTAAATGATATTTATAAGTGACTCACCTTGAAGATAAAGGCAAAACTATTTGCACTGAGTAAATACTATCCAAAGTATAAGCTTCCTTCAGAACTGAGTTAGTTGGGTCCGAGTAGCACATCAGCTTCTGGTCAGACAGTACACAGTACCGGGTCTGAGAGTTCTTGAACAAGTCTTCTACAACACCAGACACTATCCTAGTGAGTAAGCCACTGAAGTAAGGCACCAACATAGAATTCACCGGAGGCCGTTCCACACACTCAACTTTTTGCACCACAGGCTTGGCTGTTTTGTTTAATTTCTCAAATTTAAGCATATGAGAAAACTTTTGCATAACTGAATGAGTTGATTTTGTATCATCTTCTGTCACTGACTTTGTATCTTCACCTGAGTCAAACCAGTGGGAGCTGCTGTCTTTATCAATGATTGTCGGTCTCGGCTCATTGAAGAGGCTATCTGAACGCTCAGGAGGTGTTGGTGGATTAAAATAATCACTTTCATAGAATTCAAAACTATCATCTGTGTTGTCCGAAGCTACTATAGTGCCATAAGTGTCCCCTATCAAGAATGATTCAAGTAACAGCAACTCATTGCTCACTCCCTCATACTTCTGTGTTGATGTACTAGTTTGTAGTGGATCAAATTCATACAATGTACTCTTGCGAGGCTTTTGTGGTTCAGCATCAAATGTATCTATTTCTGTTGTAGGTGTAGAGCTAGCTGAAGCCTGAGATGGAAGAACCCAGTTCTCATACATTGTGTTGTTTTTCATCACCTCGATTGGGAGCATGCTCTCTCTCTTTTTCCTTCTCTCTGGCACCTCAGGACATGAACCTACTGAAGTAGAGCTCATTGAACTAACTATGCTGTTAGTTCTCGATGGCTTTGGAATATCATATGTTAGTTGCTCACTTTCTGGGGTCAAGCTAGAAACATTTTGTTCATAATCTTTACTTATGTCATATGAGAAGCTGCTGACAGAATCAGTGTTGTCAGAATTACTAGAAAATAATGACAAATCGTCAAAAACTTTTGTATTTAGGTGCAAGTTTGGATGTTCTACACTTTTTTGTGCTGTAACACTATCATTGTGGAACCTCTTTTGTTCCAGAAGTGGTGAGTTGAATTGTATATTATCAAACAGGCTAACATCAACAGCTGGCATAGATACACATCTTTGTGTGTCAATTTCATCAAGGCTATCTGGCTTTCGTGTCCTTCTTAGCCTGAGTCCGGCTGTTCTAGTTCCTTCTATCACAGACTTTGTCACAGATTGTCGCACAGCTCGCGATGTGGTTAAAGTTTTTTCCAAAGTATCTTTGGCAAACTTTGAGCCATCTTGTATACTCTTTTCAAACTTTTCATTTGCTGTTTTAGCAGAACTACTTACTTTCAGTGCAACGTCTTCTGATATTTGCTTAGAAACTGTACTTATTGACTTAAATATGTCGGAGGCAGTAACTCGGTCAGCCGGCTGTGGCAGCTTAGTGCGTGGTACGGGTACGGGTCGCACCAGGGGCTCATTTTGGGGCAGAAACGCACTTCTCGGCTTCGGTACCGGCGGGGAATCCATCACTTTAGTTGATCACGAGGCCACTAACACTGCATAATTATTTAAAAGTGAAAGATAACATTGTTGTAGTGCTTTGTACGCAACACAAACAAAAACTAGGTAGAATGACTCACTGAGAAATGAATTACACACAACACTTTGACCCGATTAAATAATATGAGTGATAAACATGTGTTCGCATTTACAGTCCACATTTACCAAAGTCACCAAGATCACTTGTATTCAAATTTGAATGAATATTTACATAAAATCGCCAATTCGATTTTGTTTTCAAAAACGTCTGCGCTTACACACAGCGAGCGACAGCGACTTCAAGCAAGTGTTGCCGCAGAGAAATAAAATCATTGCGCGTAGCGGTATTGCAAGCCTACTCATGCAATCGTACCAAGAAATATTTTTACATTATTTATATTTAACGAAAATGATGACGTAAAATTTTAAAACTGACCAATAGCTACAGAATTTTGTTGAATGATGTATTTTTATTTATTGTATAATGTAAATCAATAAAATAGTTTGTAAAATTGTAGAGTGGAACTTACACCTTAATAAAAAAATAACAACCATTTATTTACCTTTACCTAACTAGATGGTTCAGGTTGTAATTGTATTTGGGACACCGAGTATGTGATTATTTAGTTGTGTTTCTCAGTCAATTTTTGTAATCTTATAAGAACTAAGTAGGTACTTTGTAACATCCAGAATTCTGCATAAATAAAGATATAAGTTTGGTGACAACAGATACTATATTATTCCTGTATAGTAATATTCCAGTCTGATGATGGACGCAGCAGTTTGCTTTATGTAGAACTCTGTGACCAAACTACTTAGGTACCTAAATATGTTGTCGTGTTTGCTCTTGATTTTCGCAAGGAATGTAATATAATACAAATAAGTAAAGTATACCTAATATAAAGTCAAACAACCCATAGTAAGGGTCGATTTTCTCTTGCCCCTGCGGCCCTGTTCAAAGGATACAGTAGTAGGTGCCTATTTTACTACTAATCTTTACCAGTAAGCCTTTAAGTTAAAGCAAAAATAATGTTAACCATTTACGAAATGCTAATTTGGGGTATCACATTATTATAACCCATGGGTAAAATGGGACCCCATTGCTAAGACTTCACTGTCCGTCCGTCTGTCACCAGGCTGTATGTATCTCATGAACTGTGTTAGTTAGGTAGATCGTTTACATTTTCTCAGATGATGTAGATGTCGCAGACAAAATAGTATAATCCCGCCGTTTAAATACGGCGTCGTCGTCAGTTTTAAAAGGTATGTTATATGCCGAAGGCAAAATGTATATTGCCGTGACACTTTATAATATGCCACAACATTTCATCGTCAATTTAAACGCCATTTACAAGTAGGCACCTCCGAAATTATCTTTGAGTAAATTAGTCTTAAATTCGCACGAAAGTTATTACACAAGATTTTTTTATTATTTATTGAAGAGATCTCTTAAAAGGACAATAATGATAAGACGTCACACTCGTGACCTATATATATAATGCGCGGCAAATTGAAGTATTTAGTTTTTTATGGGTATAGGTCATCCGGCGAAGAAATGGTAGGGTATCCATAGACTCTGGGTCGTGAAGGACTCCTGAAGAGTATTATTGGTCCAAAAAACATGTATTTTATCGAACATTCATATATTCATAGGCCCATAAATCCATTGCTTGGTTAGGTTCGACTTTGTGGCAGAGATCAATAGGTTAGGTTAGATATTGTGACCTTGCAACAGAGCGAGCAAAAGCGAGCGATGTCGTATGTAATTTAAAAATTGTCTCGAGATTTTAATGAGCATGGTCACCCTAAAATATTCAACAAACTTGTTTTTTCTTGTTTTTATAGATAGTGGTAGGGAATTGTGCGCGGGACCGATTCACACCGGGTTTTGTGTTATGGTAACTAGACAACTGATAAACATATACTTAGTTCTAAATTCATACATATTAGAGATAAATTACACCCAGACACAGAACACAAAGTCCTGTTCGACACAAAATGAATTGTTCTGGGTGGGAATCGAACCCCCGACCTCCGCTATAGCAGTCAGGGTCACTAACCACTAGACCAACAGGCCAGTCAGAACTAAATCAAGACTATTCGCTAGTTATTTATTTATATAAGTACCTTCCTTCCACAGGTCTCTGTTGCTTGCTGTTTGCTGCCACTACTTTTTGTATGCGTCTAGTTCATCCCTCTATCTCTGCCTGGGTCTTTCTTTCGTTTATTAGACTATTAATTAATTTAAAATGCAGTCATTACTTACTCAAGCCAGAAGTCTGTTTCGTAACTATGAATGTCGTCAATCGAATAAGTACTTATCAACAAACTTAGGTAATACGCTTGTCGAGTATTTGCAACCTTGATGATAAAATTCATAGAAAATGTTCGTCACAAGAATTCGGTACGTACCTTCCTTTAAATAGGCCTAACAGAAACATAACCAAACAATAGTACCAACCATTTTCCTAGAAACCGGGAATGGGCACTCTGGAATGAGTGGCTCTAGAGTCTAGCCTCTAGGAAGTAATATTCATGTTACTTGATGCACTCCTGTTAGTTCCCAGTGGATTATATTCACGGCGCTAAAAGGCGTCTAGCTAAGGTCCAATCTACCGTAGATATTGTTAGCCGTTTCCTACAACCAACCCATAGTAAGGGTCGATTTTCTTGCCTCTGTTCAACGGATACAATAGTAGGTACTTCACTACTTACCCAACAATCTTTATCAGTAAGCCTTTAAATCATAACATGTTACTTGAATTAAAACCACTAAATCAATAATAAATGCGGCTCCACAGCTCAACATAGTTTCTAACTTCGTTAAGCTGCACGTCCACTAAATCGCACGGATTCATCTGAAAATGTATCAGTCATGGTGCTTGTTTCAAGCTTTACACGAAGCGATGTCATTAACGCCAATAATGACCGAATTCTTAATGAAATTCGAAAGTACACGAAATAATATGGTAAAGGTTTGAATAGGTGCTCCATTTTGCAACATTTCAGAGCAGATTGAATTTATATTGTATAGTGTTATGTTATCTATAGAACACCGAATATCTCTGGAATCTGTGTGAGCCTCTAATGGAAAGTGCAGCTGGTATACATACGCTGTGTGTGACGTCACGGACAATGCTAAGAATATTGCAGCATATTCTATCACCTAACAGCAAAGCCTGAATTGGTATTGAGGCGTTGATGTCAACCTGCCTTCCCAACATGAATTTTGTTGAATTTAATTCGTCAGATATTGTATTTTGAACGAAATAATATAAATCATAAAAGAATATTATCATGCGGGATATTTAAATGCGAACCAATACGGTATAAAGTATACATGTAGGTAACCGTAAATGCCGTACCATATTGATGATGAAAATGTCGCCATGTTTTTCCTTTCAAAGTATTATAAAAGCATCGTAATAACGCCATCAAAGGCAACAAAAAGAAGTAATTATTATTTTTTTCGAGCTTTATTTTGAGTAAAATCTACAGACCGCTTGATTAAAGTTGGCTTAAATTGGAAATTGATTATCCTCCCGTTTATAAATATACGAGTAGTATGATAATAATTGTTTGTGAAATACACGATGTTATGGATGATACAAGTTACTAATTGAAAATATAGCCCTCTTGTCAAAATCAAAATGCTACTCAACAGCAGCCTTGTAAATAAATATTTCAGTGAATAAAGAGCGATTAAATAAACGTACAGTTTTGATAGCTCGTTTATAGTTTAAAAATCAAACCTGAATTTTCTCTTCATCCAATTCCAGCAGACAGATTCTGCGAAATAACTAGTAGCTATTTACTCCCCAGTTTCAGCTATTAGAACATCCATATTTTTATCATCATTTATTTTATTCATAATGTTGAAAGATCTTGCTATTTTCTAAGTGTGTCAAGTACAAGTTTATTAAATCATAAATACTTATAGCATAAATACAAAACTTAGTAAGTAAACTCACTTTGGTACTAATTAGAATTGGACAAAGACTTATAAATGATACCACTAGCTATTACCCGCGGCGCCGCCTGTGCGGGTATCGTATATCGCGGCAAAAAGAAGCCTATACTAAGTTTGATAAACAGTCGTTGAGCACTTTCGCCGTGAAACAGCATCTTAGCAGACGAACAGAGTAAAGCCGGAACCCCACAGCGGCGCACGGAGAGGCTGTGCACGTGTGTTCAGCTTCGCTTTAGTACAAAATGTATGAGAGCGTTTCCACCGCAGCGCACGGACACGCTACGCAGCAAATGACGTCATAAACACACGAACGTAGCTCAACCCACGGCCGTGCGACGCATCCGAGCTGCGTGGGTCGGCCATTTCTCTGCGACCCACGACTATGTACAGTCTCGAGCAAAAATATGTATACACATAATATTTTTAAGAAATTATTATAAGAATAAGCAACTATAAATAAGAGGTACAATTAATGTTCCTAGTATATATGTCGCAGACAAATAGTATAATCTGCGTGTTTACATACGGCGTCGTCAGTTTAAAAACGTTTGCGGTTATGTAATATGCCGAAGGCAAAATGTATATTGCCGAGTCACTTTATAATATGCCACAACATTTCATCGAAAATTTAAACACCATATACATAATGCCTAGGCAAATTGAAGTATTTAGTTTTTGAGGTTATCCGGCACGTCAAAAATGCTAAGGTATCCATAAACTCTGGGTCGTGAAGGACTCCTGCGGAGTATTTTTGGTCCAAAAAACATGTATTTGATCGAATATTCAAAAATTCATAGGCCCAGAAATCCATTGCTTGATTAGGTTCGACTTTGTGACAGAGATCAATAGGTTAGGTTAGGTTAGATATTGTGACCTTGCAACAGAGCGAGCGAAGCGAGCGACGACGTATGTAATTCAAAATTTGTCTCGAGATTTTAATGAGCATGGTCACCCTAAAATAACACAAACGTCGCGTTATAACGATTGAATAAGTTGTCATTTTGCCTACGGCATATTACATAATCGCAAACGTTTTTAAACTGACGACGCCGTATGTAAAATGCCAAATTATACTATTTGTCTGCGACATATATACATACATTTAAGTTGTGATAAGTATAATTTGTGTAAGAACTAAGTAATTTATTATACAAATAAGTAAAACAGATGTTACTACACAATAGCTAGCTAGCAATAGCAATAGCAATAGCAATATTTTTTTTATTAAAAAAAATATTTGAACTATTTTATTTTCAAGTGTCATCTGTCAGTATGCATTGATTGCTAGATGGCAGAAGAGATTCGACAAAAAATCTCACTAATTTCGTTTAACAATTTCGCATATTATTATGTTACATATTTTTGCTCGTGACTGTACCCCACGCATAGCTATGAGCTGTGTGAGCGACACATCCGTGTCCGTGCGCCGCAGTGGAAACGGAGGCCGACGCCGCCGAACTAATGAGCCCACGCAGCAGAGGTGAGCCACGCATCCGTGCACAGCCTGCGCAGCGGTGGGGTTCCGGCTTTACTTTAACCCAACCATTTGACCCCACAAAGATTAGTTTAGCAGACAAAACCGTTCATAAACATAATACCTTACAGTATGTTACGGATAAATTGATGACAGTTTATTGTATAGTTGGATTCAAAGTTAATGGCGGCTCTGAAGTTAGCTACACGTTGCGCAGTACCTCACCCCGCACCCCCGCCATTAAGTTTGTACCGTACTGTACTTTAGGTTGTGTAAAGTTCATATTAGACATTTTTTTTGCGATAGCATAACAGCTAAGTACCTACTCAGGTTATTTTGGGGGTGCTTGAGCTCCTTAACCCCCCTTGCATCCACCGCTAGACGGAAGCTCCGACATTGGTAATCATATCTATTCTCTTCAGAAAAATAACTAAGATTACACAATACACTAAAAGTGACAACCGACTTCAAAGTCATACTCATATTTACTACTGGTCAATAAGAGGTAGGAATAAAAATTATTAACTCATTATTTATTCTCTTCTCCTCTTTAGTCCGACATCGAAGCTTCGACGAAAGCTCTGCAGTAAGCTCCTACAAAGAAAGGTAATTAATTAGTACCTTAATTAATTAAATAAAGTTTCTTTGACGTAAATAAAGATAAGTAATGAAATGAATAATGATAATGAAATTTTCTTCTTTCCAATACGTATATGCGACATAAATCCATGGAATACATATATAATAAATACATTTCATTCGAAGATTAAAAATCTGTCGAACACGCCGCTGGCAAAATCATCCAACATGCAACAGTAATGAAAAAGAAAAGCCTTCTTTTGTATTATTAATTTATGTAAGTGTAGTACACACCACACAAGTATAAACGAAAATCAGAGACAGGTACAGTCATCAGCAAAAATATGTATACACGTAATATTAAAACATATTTAACGAAAGTTTTGGGTTAAATCTCAGAAAGAAAAATATTTACCTGATTAAGGAACTGTTTTCAATCATTTCTTCTTAACACGCTTTGCAATATAAATCTACAAACAAAGAAAAACCAATATACATTTGTAGTGTATCGTATTCTTGTTCGTGACTGTACTGCTTATTTTTAACGCAATTTTTTTTTTTTTTGCCATCCTCCCTCCAACATATTGAGGACACATAAAAGAAAAAACAAAGTTTGTAAGGTATTAGTGGATAAAGCTCACGCAGTTTTATTAAGAAGGATAGGGTATTAGGATGGAGTATTTAAATATATTGTAAAGTATAAATAAAAAGCGAGTTTACCTGAAAAGAAAAGTCAGGAGCCCCTTGAGTTCAGAGAAAGTGTGAAACGTGATCAACTATGGCCGAAAACGACACGAATACGCAAACGTTTGCAATCACTCAAAGTTTTTTGAATCTCTTCAGTGGCTTTCATTTTAAATATTGATTTGCCTTAAAAGATTTTTAAGTTCAGTATATCGTATTCAAAGTACAAAATAATCAACATCTTTGATTTAGAACTTTACATGACACGAGACAATAATGCAGAGGAGCTAATTGTGTGTGGAGTCTCATCCTCAAGCCTTTTACTAACCCTGTGCCGCGATATTGCATATTCCGCGCAATAACTAATGTTTCGAATACATTCTAAAAGTATTTTGCCCTTTGTTCATTTTAGGATAGTGGCAATCGTTGTACCAACGTAGTATATTACTCTCTCGCTTCATCTGTTAATATTTGAAAGTTATTAATTATCAAAGTAACAATATATTGAACACTTTCCGAGTACCGCACTCAAAAGAAAAGCACCGAAGGGGAAATACAGTCACGTGTATTATGCAATTACATTTCGTGTTGGAATAAATAAATATCTTTAAACTTTGCATATATCGGGTCTTGACGAACTGTGATATCGTCATATGTGATATATGCCATATTTTGTTCGAAGGATAGACTATAGGGATAATTAATTCGCAAGTTGTGCTTGTTGTAGTCGGATTAATTAGGGGCACAAGAAGCTAACTGACGTATTTCTGAAGTAGTCGTACTGTCGTACTCGGAAACGATGTAAGGGCTCCTTTAGTATCTATCGATTAAAGCCAAATCGTGGAACGTAGAGAGATGGCTTACCTTACTCCTCTTATCAATTGTTAGAACTAGCGATTCGCTAAGAAGTTAAATGTGCTTGTAGTTTATACAATATACAGTATATTTGTCTATCTATTAATGTGATTGCAACACTTGTTATAATTGAAGTGATTTTCTTAGACATATCACCTGTTTTTTATGCTCAATAAGAAGACTAACTATAATTTACTTTACAATGAATCTACCTGTACTACAATTTCAATGAAAAAAGCTACTTACTATTATAAATATTATAAAAAGCCGCCATGAAACATGAGATTAAAGCTTGTGTCTCGTTTCGATTGGAGTTATCCCTACTTAGTTCGTCGAGTTTTCACAACGTATCCGTGTAAATAGTGGTCGGTGAATTTTCAATATTACAAGCGTGCCGACAGGTATTGTCTGCTCCGAGCTAAATGACGCGGCCGGGGAGAGATTGGTTTGATTTTAATTACCGCATCCACAGCTCCAGACGAAATAATTTGATCGGCCGGATCGGGTTTGAACCCCAAAAAAAGAAGCCCTGTTTTGTTTACAGCACACTGCGTTAGAGTGAATTTGATTTGGGTTTTATTTCAATATAAGCGTTGAAGGTTTGTACCGTGCGTATGTGGAAACGAAGTACATTTCAAACCCATATAACATTTTTGTTTGTAAATTGACAGAGTAAAATTACTATTTCTTCGTAAACATTTTGATTGTTACCGACATAATTATATGAAACTAATCGAATGCAATCCTTCTAGGACACGGGTAGGCTGTTTGTCCGTGTCCAGGATGCCTTATATACCTGTCAATGCGTAAGGAACTAACTAAATGAAAACAATACATTGGCGACAGAATCTTAAATAGTTTAATTTCCATGCCTACCAACGTAAGAAAAGCACTATATAGGTCAGTAGGTAACGTTAACTACCTTTGGCGCGACTTCACTTGTAAGTGAAATTGATCAAGTTACACGGAACTTGAGAATTTCAATACCGGCAAAAATATTTAATAGAATATCCATCACCTCAAAGCGCAACGCAAGAACCACTTACGTCGCAGCGATTGCATCGCAACCATATAACGTAGGTAAATTGCTTCGGTTCGATAACGTAGTTAAAATACCTATAGGTGGGTTTATTCCTTGCCCACTTGTTACCATGCAAAATTCTTCTACGGAAATTATTTTCACTTGAGTATTAAAGTTTAGGGCTTAAGGGTAAAGCTAAAGACAAAAAAAGAAAACAGGATAGAACCACGTAATTCCAAATGGGATTTGTAATTTCGTGTAAAGTAAAATAGTAATTATTTAAAATTGAATAGTTTATCAGTGATTATTTCGATTATATGCGCCACTTTGTAAGCTTAATAAAAATTTTCTCTGTAATCCGAACCCTTTTGTTCGGCTCAGAATAATATAAATATCCGCAATAATAAGGATAAAAAATCCCTTTCCGGAATTATCTCTTTGTCGGCCAGAAAAGTGCATCTGTAGTAAACTTTTATAAATATTGATGTACCTATTGTCGGCTATTGTAAAACTGTGGCACATAGAGAAATATAATAAGTAGGGTAGGCTGTGGCAGGTTGAACAGATTCCTGAGCGAATGATATGTAAAACCTGTCATGTCGACCGATTTCACTGTCGATGAACATTTAACATTCCTCGAGCATTCCATTCCCAAAGAATATCAATATTCGTATTGCATATTCTGCCTTTCACCGATATTGTTCAGTTTCATTTAATTTAGGCAAAAGTTCTGAGATAATAGTTTAGTAATAGTATTTTAGATAAATTTTGGTCATTATAGATTATTCACTGTAGGCACATTATTTATTTATTTCATAATTTATGTACAGACACAGAAGTTAAAAGGAAAATAATTCCTTATTAATAAATGATTTACAAAGGTGCCGCTTATTTCTTAGGAAATCTCTGCCATTACTTCATGAGTTAGTCTGTAACCGATTTCTTCTTTTTCTCAATACCGCGCGCACCTTCAGGTTCCTACTGCTAGGGCTGTCAAGCTTTTTTTCGCGCACAGAACATCTTTTACAAACGAACCTAACAGCTTGAAATAAAAGCAATGTGTAGGTAATAGTGTAATCGAATATACCAGGAATAAATGATTTGTTTAATTAATTAATGCAAATAATTATAGAAAAGCTGTAAATGAGGGGTTTCATGATTTAACTAACCCGCTTAAAATTTACACCAATCATGGGCCAGTAACTAGTCTCACGGTAGAAATTGACGTATCTATTTTTATATACTTCATGGGACACTGAACGTTGCGTTGCCAAATATCAGCTGATGAATCGAGATGTTGCAAGTACTTAATTCCGGAACATCACGGCATTGAGATAATATTGAGTGAACGTCCTGCAATGGCACGCGGTCGGACACCCCGATTCGCTTTGACAGCGCTCCCATATTATTGCGAAACTAACACGGCTGAGTACTAATGTGGGGAGATTGATCAGATCCAGTATAAAAGGATTCCCTATCCAGGTAATCCGGTACTGCTACAAGGCTTTATTTTAATTTGTCCTTACGTATATCGGAACTCAATACCTAGTGCTTAGACGTTAATTATGTCCGTAAATGACTTTTATTCTAACTGTATTTTATGAAAGGAACGACAGATAGACAAGTTCAATTTGTTCGTTCTGTGAACCATCAGCGAAACAGAAACATATTTTTGTCTATTAGTAACTGTTCATTAAATAATTTGGTTCTTTTGAGTAAATTAGAAGACATTAAGCAATAAAGAAATTGAATATCTAATCATTTCTAGGAAAACATTAAATATAACTAGTCTATCAACAACAGTCTTTGACAAGTAAAATGCTAAACCGTTTAACAGAAACGTTTCCATTAATTCATCGAAATCAAAGACGAAAATAAACCGATTGAATGCCACAACGATTCCCCCCATTCCGCCCCTCACTCCTCGCCGGGGGAGCACACGCTAAATACACCGGACCCGAGTCTCGATCATACGCGTACTACTCAAAACGTAATAATTATACCTATAGACAATGCCTGCATAGGCGTACGAAGTAATATCTATTAGTGCATTACAATTCTTCGATATATATTTTTTTACTTTCCTCATTTTTTTTTGTTTTTCACGGCAAAAAGCCTATTTTCTTCTGGAGATTCAAGCTTACCGCATACCAATTTTCATCAAAATCGGTTCAGTGGTTTAGCCGTGAAAGCGTAAAAGATCGTGCGTAGGCGCTTTTTCAAAGGCCTTTGAAACAGAGCTTTATATGATATTTCAATTCTCGGAAAGGATTCCCATCACAGCTAGTGCTCTTCGAAAAATCCTGAATATATGGGATTGCGGTTTGTGAAAGAATAACGAACCCTTTGTTGACCGGCTTAACTGGGACGCACTATCAATATTAAAAATACCGGAAGCGAGTGGACCAAATAGTTCAACTATATTACAATCATAAAAACAATGGTATATTTTTATAATCTGTACGAGACTTACATAACGATAGTTAAAATTAGCGAGTTAGTACGTTGTTAAAGTGAGAAGCCGGGGTGGGTTGCTAGTTAAATAAACTAAGCAAACATCGATCCAGTGCAGGGCATGGCCTCTCCAAAAGAGCCTGATATCGCTTGGTCTTCCGCCTCTTTCATTTATGCCTGAATTTACGAAATATTCTGGAAATGCATCCACTTACCTTTCGACAATAGCAGCGTGGGTGCGAAGAGGATTACATTTTAACATCCTAACTTGAAGAGTTTCTACTATTTTAGACTTCAACTAGAATATATTTAGTACTTCGTGGGTGGTTCATAAGTGTATTAATAACCCCTACGTAAAGAGAGGATTTTCGAAAACTCCTTTGGTAGCTAGTGTTTAATACTCATGAAATTCTTTTAACACATTTATACTTTGTAAATGTGCACATGTTTACTATATCCAGAACTGTTCCAGCCACGGAACAGAATTTCTGTTCCGTGGTTCCAGCCATCTATATTTCGAAATCCACAGAAGTTTCAAGGACTAACCGGTACTAATTCACTTCAAAGAATGAGATAAGTCGTTACAACAGCGCTATGAAGTGCCGAAAGGATAATAAATTATCTGTTGATTTCCTGAAACAGTTAATATGTCAAATATTTTACAGTTTTGATTTATTTCATAAAAATCATGAAAACATCAGGGTTAAAACAAGACTTTCGAAGCACTCCGACTTCTGCCGTGACGGATATCAAATGTGCGGGAAATATGTGCACAAAAGTAAACAGTTATAGCTATGTGTGTCAGTCTATGTGAGTGAATGTCACAGTCGAAAGCCTCCACTACACTACTTGCGAAGTTAATCAGTTATGAGAATACGAAGAGCGTAGAGAGGCTTTAAGTCGCTTCGTGCGCCTTCGCCTCGTCTCGGATGTCTTCCAATAGTTGTCGGTTTTAAGACCAAGTCAAAGGGCCTGAAGCTTACATGAAGTTTCTACACCAAGCGACTCTCTGCACTACTCGGTCAGTATTTTGGCAAAGCGACATCGCGAGTAGTGTAAGGGTGGTAAATAGTCAGATGCCGGCTGAATAGAGTTCAGGAGTAGAACCCAAAGCTATATGTGCTTAGTCACGCAGTTGACTTGGTCTACAAGTAAGCAATGGTCAACCATCCAGGCTATCCACAAACCATATTGGACAAACGCGGTTTTACCTAATGTCCGATCGAGCATCCCCGCTATTATTTAGCTAAGCCTATCAACATTTAAATATCGAGTTCGTAAATGATTGATGTTCAATAATCACGGTAAACGTTCCAGGAATAGCATAAAGTAGGTCATTGAATTGACCTAATTGAAGGATTACCGGGCACCAGGTCCTCTATTGTATGCGCTATGAAAATGATTTTAGTGTTCCATTGCAAGCGTTTTATGTAAACCTAGCTGAGCCCCGCGGTCTGTCCGTTTCTGTAACACAACAACAACCCGATTTCAATGCCCCGTAAGTCTGTATAATACAATTATAGTGTTTACCTGCTAGTAAATCTAAGAATTGGTTTGCTAGTTTTACAACAGGATTTGAAGCGAGAAAATACTTGTTCAAGCTTAAGTCTACTTATGTATTTCAATACAATAGACACAAACATTTTATTTATTCGTATTGATGAAAACAAGGTTAAGCCTTTTCAATAACAATAGAAATAAACAATCCTATTCCCTTTGATAGTGAAATATAGATTTTATATTCTAGTACCTTCCTCTATTTCAGAGATCGCAATTTTCGAATGAAACGGATTTAACACAGCAAGGTTCCGACTTTTAGAGGAACTGCCGATCACGAAATTCTTCTAACACTTTGCAGATTATTTTTTGATGTAAATAGTATTATCAGCTCTAGTTAGAAGGACAGCAACGTAAAGCAGATAATAAACTAGAAGGATGAACAACTTCGGTTTCGCTTTGTACCCTTTGGATAGCAACAACATTTTGTTGACAAGCAATTTTAGGAGGATATTCAGTGTTCCGGCCTTGTACATCTTTGTAAACAAATGAATGTCACACATAGTAATGGAATATTGTTGAACGTGTTCCGGCCCCACGTCTCGAGCCCCCCATAGCCTCGGACCTCGCCCCATACATATTTCATACAATACTTTAAATCGCAGCTGGCTGCCAAAATGTATTCTTTTTGGAATTTAAAGAGTCATGATTAAATATTTTTGTGTTTGAATGGAACGTTAACAAAATTCAATCAAAGATTTTAATACCTACTGCTTTTGTTACGATTGTTTACATTCTTCTGCTTTTTCTCTTATCCACAAAACATGCAATATCTGTATAGCATATGTAGCTAAACACTACAAATGCTTAAAAATGCAAAAGGTTGCTTACTTTTATTTTTATCCTTTGTATAGTAATATAATTAGTAATATATATGTACTTATTATCTTATATATTAAAAAAAAGGACTTTAGAATGCAAACATATATTATTATTAAATCAAAACAAGGGACTGCATGTTGCACTCCCCACGTTGCGGGCACATGATGGCCGCTCGGCGCCCACCAATCGCTGCACTAGAGCTACTTGCATGCAACCCTTCACTGCACGAAAAGTATGCAAATTAAATTACGCCCTTGGAAATTTGCACAGCCGGCAGTCACGTGAGCGCGGTAGGGTTAAGCGTTTGCTTCCATTGCTTTCGACAGTTGTTTGCGCCCCTCCGGTTAACCCTTACGATGGCTCCCGCTGCAGACCTCGGGTCAGTCTCGTCGCGGCGTCGTACCGGTCACGGGCCAAATAATATTAAGCAAATAATCTGGCGATAAGTGAAATCCGAAAACTTAAGGCGAGAACAATCATGTGGAATTAATAAAGTGCCGCGAAAAAAGCGGCGAAGTTTATTTGGGAGAAATGTAATAATTACGCAGGGGTGTTAACTATTGAGTGGTGCGAGCAAGTGTGGAGACAGTGGACATCACTCGTGATTGTTTTTTGTGTAAATGATTGTAAAGTGATTTATACATGATGACTTTTGATTTCAATATTATATCATCTCTGAGTCTCAACGGTCGTAAGTTGATGTTGATTTCATATTGTAGTGCGGTTGTGGGTGTAGTGTGGATATCATGTAATATAGAAACTTAATATATTATTATACAGTAAAAGACCCCGGCAACAATTTTATTTTAAAATCACCTAGTAAATGTCTGCGCAACGCTAAGGCAAATCCCATCACGAGCATATGAAGTTTAGGATAAATATGAAATCGATGTAATTTCAACAGCCTGCAAGCGGTTCTCTGTAGCGTAGAGTATAAACAATAGGAATTCCCGGCATTCGAGCTGTTTCCCGTATTAACAGATATGATCTGAATAATAGTATTTTGCATTTATTGTAAGGTAAAAATACAATAATATAACGGCATTATACGGCATAAAAACATTTCGGTACAAAAACCATAGCTTAGTATTATTATTCATGATATAACATTATAATTAATTAGGCATTTAAAACAGTGAAACTATATGACTGAAAGGCCAACGCATTAAATAACTATATATAAATCCGTTAAATAAGAATCATGTAGCTTTAATTATGTCTGCGTCTGCCAAACAAATTAATAGATCGCAAAACAACATTCATACATCCACTATGGCAGCATATCGACACAAATATAAAATTCTAAGTAACACTGTTTGTAGAAGACACCGAAAAAAAACGAAAATATAATGTGAAGGATAAAGAAGAAACTAACATTTGAATATGAGATGGCTCTAACTGCAATTGTAATAATATATATTCAATTTTCTTAAATTTAATGTTTCATGATTCCCGAATTCTAAAATGAAGGCTAACAAAATTGAATCCCGTGGACGGTTGATGCTCTTTTGTTTTTTTACAAATTTTAATCTTTTTATCATATTGATAATGAATTTATACTTAAAATAGATGAGATAATAAAATAACTTCTAAGAATCTATACGACCATAGAGATTGTATAGATTCCCTCTCGTTTTTTCGGAGTGAAAATATTTTATAAAAAAATTGCATTGCTGTAGGTACCAACTTCTCAGGTTTCTTGTTAGTAAAATAAAGGGTTCGATTTCACACAAAAGCTATGCAGAAAATACTGCTGGTTTTCAACATTTTGTGTTTTGCTTTGTTACCTACGATACTGAGCCGTTCTTTTTACAAAGGACGCCTATCAAAGAAGTACAGTAATTAATCAAATACAGTTTTTCGCTATAAGGCATTGATCTTAAAATATAATAAAGCAGATACATTTTGAACTGCGCAAACAGAAATAAATGATGCTTTAAAATGTTTCGAGATGAAATAAATTAATTAACTATTTGTAAAGAACGTAAGGGATTAATCAATCTTCAGAAATTTAACTCTATTAATAGTATACATGGTAGGTGGATAATTATAATTATTTACAGATCTTCGGGAGTTAACAAACTCTTAAACTGGTCTGCTCAAATAGCCCAGAGGTGTAGCCACAGTGATGCTGCGGGTTCGATCCCTGCATGGAACAAACATTTGTGTGATCATCAAATCTATTCTTAGCGGACGTTAATTGAGTGTTTGTGAAACCCCTAGAGAAATACAGTTTAAATTCACTAATGCTTTTTTTTGCAACCTTTAATGGAAATTATTACATGTTTAATAATACACAATTAAATCTAATATAAGAACAAACTCTAACTATACTAAAATAATGCTTTTTGCACTAATGTTACTTTGAAATTAACAGTTCACTTCTTACCGTTGGTGTATAGCATCAATAAACGTTTGTTAAAGGAAACAATGATAAAATCTATACATATAATAAAATTGTAGAAAAGTGGTGTCTGTACAGTGGAAATATAAACAAAAAAATTAGCAAGGGTTGTTATAATATCGATGCCGAACCTGAAATTATAATTATTATTTTTTTTGTCTGTTTGTCTGTTTGTCTGTTTGTCTGTGTGTTTGTGCACGCTAATCTCAGAAACGGCTTACTCGATTAAGATGTGGTTTTCACAAATGTATTGTAGTAAGCTTCACTTAACATTTAGTGTTTATTTCATGTCATTTGGTACATAAATAAAAAAGTTATGTCAATTTGAAAAATCATCTATACATATAATAAAATTGTAGAAAAGTGGTGTCTGTACAATGGAAATATAAACAAAAAAAGTAGCAAGGGTTGTTATAATATCGATGCTGAACCTGAAATTATAATTATTATTTTTTTTGTCTGTTTGTCTGTGTGTTTGTGCACGCTAATCTCAGAAACGGCTTACTCGATTTAGATGCGGTTTTCACGAATGTATTGTAGTAAGCTTCACTTAACATTTAGTGTTTATTTCATGTCAATCGGTACATAAATAAAAAAGTTATGTCAATTTGAAATATCGTATACAGAGAAGCATCTGTAAAGTAAATTTATAGCTACCCAAGCGAAAGTATATGTATAAAAACCTAATTCTAAATATGCTGCCCGAAAAGTAACTATTCCACGCGGACGAAGTCGCGGGCACAGCTAGTTTATAATATAAGTTACCCCTCAGGCATCAAAACAAAAGATAACAGAACTGGAATGCAATAAAGTAAAATCTCGTGCATATGAACGTGAATTAACTCATTGTGCTACTTTTTGGCTACTGAAATGAATTTTGTTGAATAAAAATCTTTTGCACGAGTTAGGTACACGTGCGTCACGTCCGTCACTGGCCTCACTGATCAAAGGGTTGGAGATTCATTGTTTGTGATGGGAGTTCCTCGGAGTTGGCTGAGTCACTGTCATGCAGCAGCACAAGTGCTGTGCGTTGGCGTGGCTCGGGCCGCCAGACACAGCTTAACCTAGCTCCGTCTGCGGGGCCGACTGCTCAGGTCGCGTTCCTGGAGTGCGTCGCTTAGAGACCCCGGACATGAGAAGTACCCAAATGTTAGCTAAATCCCAGGCACAGGGTCTTTATTCCTATTATCCTGTTTCAAAAAGCTCCTTCCTCTGTTTTTCTTTCCATTCCCGTCGTTTTAAAGAAGCGCTTACCTCCACCACCCAAAAAATATAATGTAGCAAGAAAGAAAATATCTTTTTAACAAGAACAATTCGAAAGTTAAATAAAATGAAGCTCAGATCTTCATGTCACACATACACAACGCTCACCCACACAGCTCCGTTGGGGGTGGTGTTACGCCCCTCGCCGGAGTGTTCAGCGCATGCGCGCGAGCTTTACCCGCGCTTTACCCTCCGACCCGAGCTCAGTGTCTCGGGAAAAGGCTTCGAGAAGTGCCGTTAGCTCTCGACAGCCTGAGTAGTTCGAGGAACTCGCAGTTTTAAAAACAGTTTGCTATTTCCTGGTTCCTGGCATGTGGATGTTGGCTGCCCCCTAACCCACCATGGACGACAACCCGGGTGAGTTCTCGTTAATTTTTAGTGCTCGAGATCGACATTTAGAATTAATTACATTTTTATTTACATTTTCCCTTTCTTTTAGAACTTTTCAATAAGTTTTCAAACCGGCATTTTTTTGGTTATTGGGGTCTTTTGTTCTCCTATTTGTTTTAAGTAGGGTAACTGGTTATTTTCTGAGTTCTTTTGTCGGTAAAATAAATAAGTTAGGAGTAAGCAACAGAAAGTCTTGAATTTTGGAGCTCAATTGTTTAGGTGGGAGAGGGGTTCATTAAGTTAGAATAAGAATTATAGGTGCTGTTAAATTTTACGCCGCGGGAAGGTGCCGACGGAAAAGAGTTTTCCTTCAATTAGTTACCAATACTTAAAGAGGCAACGTATATCATTTGTGAGCCACAAAAACTAATATAAGAAGTTTTCTTCAATTTATTCTAACTTTATTAATATTAAATGTAGACCCGTAGAATTATAACATACTATTTCAGTACCAGAGGAGCTTAAGCTAAGAGCTTATTCAACTTTCAGAGATTATTAATTCTATAGAATTTTACCAAAGTTTTTTATTACTTTTATCAATCGTTGATTTTCTAATAAGCTGGCTGGTTGATGCCAAGGTCTCGCGGTTTAGGCAGAATTTCTCTCAATAGCAGATTATTTAGCTACTCGCATATGAATGAGCGCCCGGCGAAGGAGCTAGTGTTTCCGTTCGTTAATCTTTAAAGTTTTTTACTTTTCTTTCTTACATTATAATAAGAAATTAATGTTTAAGGATGATATGTTTCAGACTACTGCTTTATACCTTATTTTGTATAAACAATGACGTTTATTCTGTTTTAAAGACAATTAGTATTTTTGAAACGTCAAGGGGGACAATGAAAAACTTGCCAAATTTTGAACGTAGGGCAGAATTTTAACGTTTTAAAAATAGTTGAGGTTAACTTCAATAGGTGTTAAAAATTAAAAATATAAAAGTTGTTGAAATCTAATAAAAAATGTAGTAAAATAATGAAATGGCCTTCACAAGACAATGGTGGATGCCTCTTATTCTGCCACTTATTTAAGCAACATTTCATGCAGCTATTAAGTTAATGAGGAAAGACTAACAGCAAATCAAATACCGCCACAATGATAGGCCACCCTTAAATTAATTACAATCTTATTATGAATTCACAACTTACACGGGTCAACAACAACGGGAGTTATAAGAGGCATTCTCTCTTCGAAACTTGCAAGATGTCCAAGTACTTAAAAATGCAATGTAATGTATATTGTGTTCAGAAAATTAATCATTTAAATCCTAGTAGTTTTTGTTTTGTTATTTATAAGAGGTCTATGTTTCAAACATTTGACAAGACAAGGCACCGTTAAAATTTTATATTTCTTGAACAACAGATGATTGGAATCCATTTGCTTAAGACCAAATATGGCTGTCGGCTTTTTTTATGTTATACATTTTGAATAAGCACTATTTATTGGATTAATGCACTATTACCGAAGCCAAATTATAAAAAGTTTGAGAAGCTAGAATATTCTCACTCACACGGGAATATGTAATAATCTTGGTCCAATTCTATCACCTTGTGTATGCGAATCTTTTGCCCATGACACTAGGCCGGAACCATATTATTTGAATAAAAATCAATCATCTGACGATTCCAAATGGTTAAAAATAAGAACTTATCAAATGCAATAGTTTTTAAGGTTCCGTACCCAACGTGCGCCGACGGGACCCTATAATTAAAAGCCTACGATTTTCGTCCGTTCGTCTGTCGTCAAGGTGATTTATTTTAATGCTTAATGCTTGTTGCCCATAATGGGAAACCGAGGACGATGAAAAGGTTACAGAGATCAAAGAAATGTGTTAGTTGCTCGATTTTAATAGGAAAAACTTGCACGATGCTATACGACGATTATACGGGCAAGTAATATTCGCGCTTGGTCGATTGTTCAACTACAGAACAAGTGTCTTAGGAAAACCATTGTGAGCCAAGTGTTATTCAAATTGAAAATCTAAAATAGCCAATTACTAAGTCTTAAAGAACTTAATACGATAACTTATAAAAAAAAAACCTCAAAGATCATGGTACCATCCTCAGAGATATAAAAGAAAGTAATTATTTTTAAGTAACTACATAAATATCATTCTTAGAAACAGAGGACAAATTGAGATCGGGAATGTTACTAGTTGCTCCGTCTGGCTTTTCATAAACTGTGTGGGTCGGCTTCCACTAGCAACAGACACTACTAAATACCAGTAGTTATGAAGGAGTGGTCGCCAATTTGTCTGCTACGGCCAATTTACTTGGTATCGGTTTCCGTCTCGGCAAGCAGAATCTGAGGCGTCTGGGCACGGGCCGGTACAGTAATAATACGCATAAATGGCCGATATGACTTAAACGTTTCCCGTTGCTCTTTAAGCTTATATTCAAAACAGTGATAAGTTAATTTCAATAATGAAAGACACTAAAAAAAATAAAATACATCGAAAAATACGCGCTTTTTATGAGTTATCGAAACGAGATGCCATCGCATATCTTAAGTGGGAGACATCGCTCTAGATAATAGGAGTTAATAATAGGCATAAACTTGAGCGTCGTAGAAAAATTGGATAAAAAACTAAAATAAAAAGTTTTGGTCTATGTTCTTTCAACAGAAGGGGAAATATGTCAGATAAAGTTTAAACTTATCCATCATTAAATTGGGCACATTTTTAAAACGTATTTATGAATCGGACGCGCTCGAGGATTTCCTCGTATAGACTTTTTCTAAACTTATCGACAGTTTTTAAAGCGCGGCACTCCATAGAAAGCATAAGCTTCATTAATTAAGCAAATAGGGCAGAAAGTCAAGGTATCAGTATTTTTTCATAATGTATGTATAACTCACGCGCTACGGTAAATACAATAATTCTTGGACCATGAATGTTAACTACCTATCGCGATGTATCTTCGTAAACGTGTGCAAATGTTCGCAGGATATTTTAAACATACTTACATCCATATCATCACGCCTGTATCCCCGAAGGGGTAGCCAGAGGTGTACAATATACACCCACAGTTCGCCGATATGTTTAAGTCCCATGTAATAGGGGGCGAGCCTATTGCCACTAACCGGGCACAAATCCAAACTCCGACCTGCTACTGAGAATTTCATAGAAAAACCCAATAACACCTTGGTCGACTCGGGAATCGAACCCAAGACCTCTGGCGTAGCAGTCGCGCTTAGCACCACTAGGCCAACGAGGCAGTTATATAGATATTTAGATACGTAGATATTTTTACACGCTTTATATATTTAGACCTACGAAGTTATAAATGTTGGATATATACATTCTTCCTCGCAAGGCACCATTGTCAACTAGTTGGAAATTTCTGAGATTCCTTTATTATTCAAGAAAGACGTTACACATATTTTTACTGCAATTGACAAAAAAAGCGGGCTAAAAGTACCTCGTAACATATTGTGTGCAGGCTATTAACGGCAACACAATAAAGGTTTCGTCAAGCAGAGTCAAAGTCAAGTACAGTAGGAAAAATGAAAAGTGCGGGAAGCACCCAAGTGTATTACGGCTCTTTTGTCAACTCATCCCGCTGGAAACAGTTCCCGCGGGCTCAGTTGACCAAAATTTTCATATTATTATTTTTTCAAAAAAATATATTTTACAACAGGTTCATAGAATAAAAGTAGTCAAGTATATTTTTAATATTTCTCCGAAGAACTTCAAAAAAAGTATGTAACGAGTAATAGCTCCTAAACTGCTTCAAATTATAAAATTATGAAGAAGGATCAGTTAACCAATTAAAAATATGCATTAGGCCAACTCAACCCACGGGATGAGTTTAAGCGGGCTCAGTTGACTAAAGAGCCTGCATTACACAAACCAATTAGAGCCACTCTTCACCTACTAACATATCTATCAACTATTTAACAAAAACACACTAAATTCATAAACCAGCAGATCGGAACTTATTTGACTTGTGCTTTAAAGAATTGTGTAAACTATTTGGCGCCCAGTTCTCAAGTCTTTCGGTGAATTCGACAACCACACGACATCAAAAGTATCACAATCATTGAACTTGGCTTCCCTAATCTCACTTATGTTTTTGTTGGTATAAATAAAACCCTAATAACAAGATCAAACAACTAAATTAATGCTGAGCTAACATCACCCATGAAAACCATATCTTAAACATATTATACACCGTGAAAATTGAATCGTTGTTTTCCCGCGGCAAGACGATTACCCATCAGTAGTACTATCGAAATACAAAGTTTAACTTAAAAAACATAATGTTTTTTTTTTCAAATCATTAAAAAAGTATTCATAAACTCGAAAGAGCGATAATCAATAGTAGTTCACTCACTAGAGATCACGTAGGCACCTGTAGGTAACACGAAACGCACACGCCGCCGCCACGTGTTGTCGGCAAACTTACAAAGAAAGAATCAATAATAAATGTTCAGAGCAAAATAAGCTCTCGGTCATGGTGATACGGTATAAATTAGCTTGCATCCATGCGGCAAGCGCCGAAACACAATAGAATGCCGCCAAATGTTGCGCTCTGTGCCTACGGCTTAGTTAGTGTTCTGTGCGCGAACGTCGATGACGTCAAGTGATGAATGTGCGATGAAAGTGCTCAACACAGAAGGACTGCATCCTTATCATTTTTTTTTCGTGGCGGGCCACACCCTTGGCCACCGAGGAGCCCGGCCTTGACTCCCTTGGACTTTTATTTGTGGTCTGAGCTCAAGAACTTGGTGTATCGTGAGGAACACCAAACACGCGACTCTTTGATAAGTGCGATAGTGGACGCTTTTAATATCGTGAGACGTGACAGAGACACTTTAATGAAACTGAAAGACAATCAGTTAAAACGTGCTCGTTTGTGCATTGAACGTAGTGGTTTACATTTCGAACAATTACTCCGCTACCGTTAAGTGTAAGTACTCGTACTTTGTAAATAAACATTTAAAAGTAGGTTAGGTAATCAAAATGATTGTAAATAAGTCGATTCCATTTTTAAATACCTACGCCTTAAATACTTAATTATCAAATTCCGACTTTTTTTAAAGATACCTATTTTGATTTTTTAAGTATTTATGACGATCCTAAGCCCGTAAAAGTTTGAAGCGAAAATTTGAATTACTTATTGGTTTTGTGTTTTATTAAATCACGAGTAGCGATCAGCTGATTTACACGCGAAGTGCAACGACGGCGCGGCGTTCGGGGTAACCGCGCGCCCGCCCGCGTAGGTATAGCGCGATGTATTACTACTGGGTCAAGTCACTTTCGAGTTTTGTTTATAACAATTGTTAATCCGCCATTTATTGGGTCTAATTTTTTTTACATATATTAATCGATTGTATGACCGATACAAACTCATTTCGCTTCGGGAAAACAACGACTTGATATTCACCCTGTATAAAACTGCATTGCGCCTGGCGAAATCGATGCATATTGATTATTATGCGAATTTTGTTAATATGTGCTTGCCTTAGCTTAAGACATTTGCTACTACTATTATTATTCTCATTTACATTATTTGTTTTCGAACAAAAGCGCAGCTTAGACCGACCAAAACTAAATTATAACATCCTTGAAATTCAAACCTTATTGCTTAGAAGTAAGATTTAAATTACCAGAATAAAAGTACTTCGGCTACTTGTCTCGATAGATCAATTCCACAAAAATGGCGTATAAGCAACTACCAATAGCAGCCAAGAACATTAAGCGCTATTCAAACATACCTCCGCGCAGGTACATCGACGTCGACAAATGTGACACTAATATACATAAAAAGCCATAATCATACATAATCACACGATAATGAACACGCACATTCAAATTATAAAATACTAGTAAATAATAAAGCATTTTCTTTTAATATATCATATATAATTAAATTATATATGTATTTTTATTATCAGTGTTTTATTCACCTCCCGCCCTTTTGAAACAAGGTATGTTTCAAAAGTGCGGGAGGTATGCGGTACCTACCAAGAACACAAGATTCGAAGATACTACGTAAAGAAAAACAAAAAAACAAACAGCAATGCTAAAAAGCTGAATATTTTTATGACAAAAATCTAACCTGCGAAATGATATAATTTACAGCATGTTGCGAATTGTGTAAAAAAGAGATATAATGATTAAAAGATATTTCAAGGCTCCAGGGGAAGGAGCAATACTTCAGCCTGTGTAACCTACCGTGATTGGGTGACCGAGGTCTTATTACATCAAGACGATTTCAGTATATTTAGGTACTACTAAACTTCTATAACACTTTTGTAGTGGTGACTTAATTTTAGGAAGAAACTTGAAAACCAATACAAAAACTAACAAAAAACAGTATATTTTTTTTCTAACCTTTTTTCACCAAACTTAGTAGATTTGAAGCTGAATTCGATATACTTCATAATCATTGATTTATAATTTTTGTCTATTTTATTTTGGTTTCTATATAAGGTGTCCAGTAAAGTGTGTGACAAACAGCAGGTGGAAATACTGTACACAAGGAACTACTTTGGTTTAATACCTATCAAGAAACAGCATAATTACCTGCAAAGAGTTATGGATAAAACAGATTTTACCACATTCAACTACTTACGAGGGTGAAATCAGTTCTTTTTTTGTTATTATGTCTGTTAAAAATATAACATTTTCCAAAGCGTACTTTAATTCAGGAATAGTCTAATGTAGAATAAGAAATTAGAAAGCAGTTTTTTGGAAAAATATAAATTTAATGTATACAAAATATATCTTTCTATCGGTAATATTTTGGTAGGTTTTGATCCAACGTTTCATTCCTGCAGTTTCGTACGACTCTAAAGTGGACGACTGTATAATTTTTTTTATTATTGTCGTATGTATAAATATAATGTTTCATGTGCCACTAAATAGATACTACGGTTAGAGCCCTAAAAAAAGTGGGTACAATTGCTAAAGGAGTTGGATGAATGTAAGAAAAATACAATATGTTACACTCTGGCTCAATTCGCATTTTGGTAATTGATATTGATCACCTAGCAAAGTGCATACTGTGTAATGTCTTGGCTCAGGTCAATTAACTTTTATTACATATTTTTTCATTTATACCGGATTCACAAGCGCATTTTTTTATTTATGTTGTTACTGCTTGGTAAACCATAAACAGACATCGCTTCAAATACATTAAGACTCACAACGTCAGATTGCTTGTATCGCCGAGTTTGTTTTATTTATTATTATTTTTCTTGTTCAGGTGGAAAGGATTGGCATGAGCCCCCACCCGGGGACGACAGAAACAACACCCAGACGAGGCCCATAGACCTTTCTCGTAGAAACAATTCTTTAGAAGAGATTCCACTCGACTGCTGGGAAGCTGCAGATTATTTTTTCTATCCGGATAATCCCCGCTTGACGGATGCAGCTTATCAGACCATGCTGGCGTTATATAACCTATTTTGTGATGGGCCACCACCACCTCTTCCACATCCACGAACAGCAGGCGCTCCATTGCTCGCGAGCCCTGAGACATTCACTAGACCACCTCCATTCATCCCACTACCTAACACCAGGCGTAACACGCTACTGCCCGCTCAGCCGGCGCCTCCCGTGACCCACACGCTGATTTCCGGTGAACCAATCATATCGGATCAGGTGCCATCTCCTGTGACCTCGGTCGCATCGCAATGCTCTGAGGTACTAAGTCAACCAACCTCTGGAGCAGTCACTGAGAGTGCAGCACCAGCTGTTTCCCCCCGCATACAGTTTCTAGCCCGGGCCGAAGCGCGAGCGCAGGCCGCGGCCCACATGCAAGCCGTCGTGCACGCTCAGGCTATAGCCCAGGCACAAGCCGTGGCTCATCAAGCCGCTATTCAAGCCGCCCAAGCTCACGCTCGAGCTCAAGCCCAGATGGGTCGACGTTCAGGGCACCGCCGGGATTTGAAAGGAGCGTCGACCGGCGCTTTCCTAACTTCAGTGCCGCCGCCAAACTACCCACGCCACTGCGATGGTAAGTACAAGCATATAGTTTTAAGTTACCCTCAAGGTCACACGAAGTCAGCGAGAGCGGTGCGGTGGCGGCGCGGCGGCTGGCGAAGTGAGTTTCACTGCATTCACGTATACAGGGTGACAGGTGGAACACAAACAATTTTCGAGGACGTGATATTTTGGAAACATATATGAATAAAAAATATAAAAGAGAATAATAATATCTATTTACGATTTAGTAAACTTAGGTTAAAGTTACCTTATTAATTACGCAACGCATGATACCGCACGGCGTACGTGCTGTGCTATAGACACAAAGTACGTAGGTAGTTACATTGTTTACGCGACTATCGCATGCTCACGGGGTAGTAAGCTAAGTTTAATAAAGAAGCATGATCCGTTTTCCCTTCATACTTTAATGCTGGCTTAGGACAGGCAAAAAATACCTAGGTATTTAAATCACCTATTTGTTGATTAGCGGCGGCAGCGGTGTTTCTTTCATGTTTAAACTGGCGCGTGCTTAACCGTCTGATCGAGTCTTCGTCGAGAAGGGATCCAAACTTAACTTATTTATGGAGACATTTGGAAAAAAATTAAGTACCTAATTTTATTACATAATTATAATGAGAATCGAGTACCGAGTGCTCTTGTATTTCACCAGTCATCCTGTATATTTATCTGAAAGTGCATTGGAAGATGCGTGTTAGTCTAAAGATGCCTATCGCGGCTGCACTGACGTATAAAAGGAGTTGTTTATTGCATCTTCTTTTGCCCACAACTTTGCCACACGCGACGACTTTTTTTAATGCCACAACTATGGCATTAAAAAAAGTCGTCGCGGTTTCGACAGTCGACATTTCGTTCGAGATTAAAAATACTACCTAATATCTCGTAACACTATGCCGCTCGGTCACCGCGCGGTCTGCCGGATGACTGTGTATTGGCCATGAAGTATTATAGTACATAAGAGCGTTCGTAGACTCAGAACACGGATGTCATGCTGCAGGGGGTGAATTTTATTTTTATTCAGTGCACTGGATATTCGTTGATCTAAAATATAACAACGAAGCAAAATGGGAACAGTTTGCTTCATTGTTTCCTTTTTTTAATATGATATTGACAATGACTCTTGTACTGATTGTACCTGTAAATAATTTCTTCCAAGTGTACCTAATTTTATAAGTTACGGTTGTACATAGAGTAAATAAGCAGCTGTATTGTAACCTTTACGAAATCGAGATCAGAGTTAATCCCATTACAAACATAATAGCGAAAATGGGAGCCAAGTTCATCAATACGATAATTACTTATGACTTGGTTGATTTTCATATACTTGAGCTCTAAATGGTTGCGAAGTTCTATACTAACAATGTTGTTCAACGTTTCCTTTCTTTTAATTACGTCCGAAAAGCATACAGTTAACAAAATAATTAAGACACAGTCTTTTAAAATTTACTTGTAATTTGCTATTTTTATTCAGTGTATAACAGAATACATCATATTTGCTAGCTGACCAAAACTAGGAATAGAGCACGGTTAATTTTGTATGGACTGTTTTTTCATTTTCTTTGTTCGCAGGCGAACCGCTTTATCATGTGCTGCAGCCACCGTTTCTCGGCCCACATCGTCACGCCCAAAGATACTACGGTTACCACGGCGTGCTACCACACTGCAAGCATCTTATTGCTGTACGAGGTCCAGGTATCCTGTACCATTACCACCACTACTGTAGCTGCCATAATCGCCCCTGCCGCAAACACATGCCGCTGCTCAGTTACCTACCAAGTTTCCACCAGCGAAGCCGGAACAGTCCTATTAGCTCTCACGGTAATGAGAGCGAAGTGGAAGGAACTGAAGAGTCCTTTGAGGACAATGGAAGCCATCAAAATGATCTGCATGTAGGGCCGAGAAGTCGCCGAACAAGTCAGAGCTCTCGCAGTCACGACGGCGAGCTACCGAGCATGGTCAAATGGTCTCTCGGCCAGAATGCCGACGAGATGCCGCAGCACACACCAGCAGATATCGTCGATGCTAGCGGCTGTAGGTTTGATTTTTTTTTATCACTTTTTCTTGATTCTGACTCGCGCCAGCAAACCTAAGAAATTTATACAATTATATAAAAAGTAAATGCAAATAACTTTTTAATTTCATTTGTAATCCATTAAAATCTTTTAGTAAGGAAATAATTCAAAATATATTACGTTAAGTCTTAGTCCTGCGTGTCTATATGATAGACTAATCTTAAAAAAGAATTACTATTTATAAATGACTGTCCAAGTGGACGTCGCCTGCGAGCGAGATTGCTGAACTTTTTGAGTATCCATATTTCATTCGACAAAAATATTCAAAATGTGGATCTAAATATCAAATCAAAGGTACTGATTCGATATTTAGATCCACATTTTAAATTTTGGGATTGGTAATTGGAAAATAACCCTGTATAGTGATTGCGAGTCAGATTTGTACCTGAATCAATTTTTTTCAGCAATTTACTAATAAAAATTATTTGTCTAGTGGCAGAGAACGACCATTCAGAACTTCCGGAGCTTCGGGCACTTCGTGCGGTTCCGTCACATAGTACGATACCTACAGAATATTATTCATCGACAACTGCAGCACATCCGTCAACTCCGAATTATCTGCCGCTTTCTACAGATGCGGTACCTGGGATATTTGCGGAACCTGCAGTAGACTCGTCAACTCCGAATCATCTGCCGCTTTCTGCACATCCAGTACTTGGTAGATTCGTGGAACCTGCAGTAGATCCGTCAACTCCGAATCATCTGCCGCTTTCTGCACATCCGGTACCTGGTAGATTTCCGGAACCTGCAGTAGATCCAGCACTGTTGGATTATCTGCAACTTTATACACGTCCGGTACTTGCTCCCTATCCGCAGCCCGCAGTACATGTGCCACGTCCAAATTTTTTTCCACTGTATACACATCCGGTACCTGCTACATATCCGCAGAATGCAGCACCCGTGGCATCTGGAAATCATTTGCCACGTTCAACAAATCCGGTGCCTGATACATTTCCGCAGACTGCAACACATGTGGGACCTACAAATTATTTACCACTTTCTGCACATCCGGTACCTGCAACATATAGGCAACCTGCAGCGCATGTTACATCGCCAAATTATTTACCACTTCCAACACATCCGGTACCCGCTACATATCCACAGCCTGCAACACATGCGGGACTTGCGACTTTGCCAGTATTTCCGCCTGTGACACGACCAGATCGTGCGGCTCCGTCGGGTATTCTGCAGCATCCGATATTCCCACCGCCGCCACCGCCACCTCCTCCACCTCCGCCGCCTCCGCCACCACCGCCGCCACCTACTACTCAGCAACAAGCGACCTACTCACAGGTACGTAACTTTTCTAATCTTAATCTTACGAAATATTCAGATTTTAATACACTCCGTTGAATGTTGATACTTGTCTGTTTAACCTAATTGCTAATATAAATAAAAACCGTTTTATTAAAAAAAAAGTGATTGTCACACAATTAGTTTATCGAAGTGCGTAAACACCTAAATCATCCCGTTATTTTACGGATACCTAAAATGTTTAAGGGCACGGGCAAGGGTTTTAAAAATGCTTACACAATTTATATAGCAAATGATATATTTATTGCACGCATAAAAATATATTATATTCCACAGGCTCCATCTCAGTTCCTGTCATGGCGTGCGGACTACTTACCGGTGCCTTCGGCGGTAAACAATACTGATGACATACCAGTTGTGTCAGCTAACTGCCCAATAGACATCGAACTTAACGCAACATCCAAAGTCAAAGCATTCCCACGTAACAAAAAGGTGCGCCCTCCTCGCCCTCCTCGGCCTCCTCGGCCGAGCGCGCCAATTAACTTTGCTCCGCCGCCTGTGTCGACCGCGGACATGAGGACCAAGGACAGGCCGCGCTATTACAGCGACGTCGCCAGGGGCCCGCGTCGCACCCAGCCCCAGGCTCCTGAAGCTAATAAACAGGACACACCAACAGCTTCGGCTACAGGCGTTAATGATCCCTGGCCCAACCGTCGCCACTCGCTGCTAAAAGCCGGCGCTACTCGCAAGGTTCCAAATATCCCCGAAATCTACCAATATAATTACAACAAAGTGAATCGCTTTGGGGCCGTCGGAGATGGCAAGCCAGTCAAAAAGTCCAAGCAGGGCTGAAATATTTAAATAGCAAGTTAAGCGGAACTCGTTACAACTCACTCAGCTAAGTCTCTTACACTGAGCCAGCGTCCGTATCATTGTCTCATTAGTGAACCCACGATGAACAACATGGTTTTTGACCAGATATGACGTAATATTGTTGTCAAGTAATATTTATTGCACAGACAACGCCACGAAGGGCTTTGTCAAAAATTGCAATATTGTGAACATGAACAATTCACTTACTTTTCAAGTAGTATTAGTAGTAGTAGTTTTTATTCATTCGCATATATTTTTATTCGTAAATCAGAGTATAAATAGTATTTAATGTATTTATAGTAAACTACAAAATTCCTATTCTCTTGTTACTTATTTGCTAAATCGAAAAGACAATATTAATAACATTTAAAGTGTTAATTAGTAGAGTGTTAGTGATATTTGGTTGTTTGTAAACAAAATTTAATATTAAGGTAATTTCTTAATATGTATCTCATTAAATATTTGTAGAATTTTTATAGTACTGGCTGCATTTTAGAAAAACATCTTGTGAATGCGTATTCTCGCTATACAATATTTTCATTTTAGCAATATTTTTAAGCATAGGAACTTGTGAAATCTCAGTAAATTTAGATGTTATTACATTTTTATCCATCTTAATTTGTAAATATTGGACTGTTAATAATTAATCCGCATATTTTAAGCTCTTTTTTGCATACAAATTGTCGATATGCAAAAACAAGCTCTGTATATCTGTATAATATTCTATACCTAAAACGCTAATTTTAAATGTTTCTAGTGTTAGCTGTTTCCAAACAATTTAATTCTTGTATATATCTATCTTCTTTTAGATTCTTCCTACTATAGAAAATTATTGTGATCGAGTCTGTGATATAAATTTAAGAAATATTTATCATTGTATTGCAAACGCGATTTTTCTAGAATTTATCCAATCGAGTTAATTTAAATTAAATTTACTGGTCTCACTCGATACTCTTAGTTTTGTAAATATACCTTTAATTAGGAATAACTTTTATTATTGTCATTTTCCTATTTAAACTTTTTATGGATATAATTACTAGCAATTTGGGTAGTAAACGTGTAGCTATCAATTATAATAGAAGTTTAAACATTTATCAGTTATAATTAAGTGATAATATAAGATCATTATTGTCATATTTATGCAAGATATTTAAACTTTTTACTAGTCTAATAACGCATTATATTATAGTAATATATAACTAATCGCCGGTAAGAAAGTATCCGTATGTAAATATATTTGAAAAACTTGATGTTTAGCTATTAAGATCAACTTATTTCATATTTGACTTCTTAATAAATAAATAATAAATATAAATAAATACGGACAAAATAAGAATATATATACATATCGCTGTAATGTAGCTACACAGTCAGGCTGTTTTATATACGACTATTTTAAGGGCTACATTTATGTACGCTGTATGATTAGTGTGACTCTTTACTTTAAACCTCCGACATCGGTATATAAATTAGGACATTTAGGGTGAGTTGCACCATTTAACTTTAACGTTAACTAAACCATAACCAGCTGTGAAACGGCCGCCTACTGGACAATTCGACGAATTGACAACTGTTAATGGCTTTGTTATCGTTATAGTTAAATGGTGCAACTCGTCCTTAAACAATATTTGTTAAAAATTATAGCGCTGATCTGACGCGGGTCTAGTTGTTAACGCTTCTTAACCGTCACTCTTCTTGTAAATAGGATGGACTTTCCCTCTCAGTCTAGCAGTGACACTTATACTAATCAATTATAAACCTAAGCTAAGTATATACTAAGTGATCATAATTAATAGCCAGGTAACATGTAGTCATTAGTGTTTATTGATAATTACTAAGATTGTGTAGACTTAGCATTACTGGAACCATTGATAATGACTAAACTTCTTGCCTATAACTTATTGTTGAGGGTTTCATATTTATTGTATTTAAATACTAAAAACTATTAATATAAAAAAAAAAAACGTATTCTAACTTTGTATATAAAGATTGTAAATATTTATGGGACTATTTATCACAGTTAATACTCATTAGTTCATAAGGAAATATTAGTATAGGTAAAATAATATAAGATATTAAATCGCTGTTTAATTATTATAGCCAGTCAGTAGTATTTGATGTAATGTAGAATTAATAAATCGATGTTAATTATATGTATATTCCAGTCATATCTATTTGATGTAATGTAGAATTAATAAATTAATGTTAATTATTATGATCTCGTCTTAAAAAAAGATTTCGAATCTGAATAATTTCTGTCTATAATATTGTCTTATTAATGTAAATAAATCGGTGTAATAAAATTCGTTTTTCATTTATACTACCTTGAAAATTCTCCACCCTCCTTTTTTTATTTAAACGCGTTGTAATACTAAAAAAGGTATGTCAACTAAGACCTTAATAAACCTTACAAATGAAAATCTTGACATTGAAGCAAAAGATTCACTTTCATCTCATATAAGGTCCACGTTTCACAAATGGCTGAAAAAGCGGTCCCAGCAAATAAAGTGTTCCAGTAGTGTTGGTGATGTAGAGGATCCGCTTCATAACGATTAAAACCAGGCGTTGCAGTGAATAGAATAGAAGATTTTAGAATAGAAGACAATTTATTTATTTGCTTCTAATATAGTCTGCGTGAGTGCGTCAGTGAGTGGCACATTGATTGCGACGGGTACTCGGGTTTTAGTCGGTGCAAGTGCGACATGCCTCCACGTCGTACCCTCAGTGTGGGCTGAAGTCATTAGAGATTAAAACCTAAAAAGGCGCATATACTTCTAATTCAGTTTAAAAGTTGTTTGGGCCATCATGTCTCGTTAAGAAATTATCCATAAAGAGTAACAGTACCAGGACAGTATACCAAGTTTGACTTCACTTATCGCCGACGTGGAACGGGTTCGAGCCCCGTATGGGACCAGCATTTTGTACTCCACAGCTATTCGAAGAAACCGACGAAGCTGTAGGTCTACTCTGAAATTACGAAAGCGAATGTTCGGACCGACAAAATCGCGACCGAAATACGCAACAGTGTCCTACTCTGAAAATTGTTCGGATTTATAAAGTTCGGCCGGAGCCATAGCCAATGTTCGGAAGATGGTCGGATTGAACGAAATGTAGTGCTAGAGTTGTAAATTTTATCGACACTTTGTTTATGGTCATTAGTATGAATTTCGATCCACTTTGGCTCGTGAATTACGGAGTAAAAAAAATCTTTATAAGAAGAACAGATACCTTTGCTTTTATTTTAATATTTATACTTACGATTATTGTAATATTTCTTGAAATAACAACAATAAATTTGTTACTGAAATTCAGACTCTTTTCTTCGATTGTCAAAATGTCTTTTTGACAATCGAAGAAAAACAAATTGAAAAATGTCAAAGGATGACATGTAAACAATCAAGCGATGATTGAATTTATTATTTCTGCAAAATTTATAAAAATAATGCTTAAACCAAGCTAAATCCAAAATTCATGCGTCGTAATCTTTACTGACTGAAGTTTAAGATGTTCAAGTCATGAAATTACAACGAAAAACAAGCTACCTATACGAAAAATGCAGTGAAGTACTGCAGCTGTTCAGATTGTTGAGATTTTGGAGTACTCCGAGCATGTTTGCACCTATAGATGGAATTCACGTCTTCATTCTAAGAAATACGATGTCCCTTTTTACTCAGAAGTATCAAGTCTAGTCACAATGATATAATTAGTTTTCGTGGATAGATGGGAGGAGTCCCATCAGTAGTGGAGAGCTACACTGCTTTGCCATTAATTACGCACAAACAGCGCATTGAAATATTTTCATCGTCTTTCTACTCCCTAAGTTTTTATTGCTTATAATATATTTTTGTAGGTCGCTAATGGTTCGTGTTAATGTTGTTGTCTTTTTATTTTATTCTATATGAAATAAATAAATACTAAATACATGTTGTTAATATTATTTAAAAGCTCCTTGGGTTTTTTGTTTTCTTATGTTCCTGTCTTGGAAGTTTATAGACTGTAAATTTTAAAAAGTTGCGTAGAAGCTTACAAGCCGAGGCAAAGCCCAAGCCGAGCACGAATACGTGAAATGTGAACATACTAACGAACCTCGAAGGAGCACGCACCGATGTTCGGCTCCTGCTCTACTGTGCTTCCCTATAGACCGCTTTTTGATAAAAACAAAGGCGGAAAGCAATGTTCGAGGACAGCGGTCATTGACGACGCCTTTACATCCACACTTGAAGCCGCAAACGACGACGAGCAGAACGGCTCTGCTCTGGCTTGGGTCCTATGCGTAGAGGCAGTTTTAAAGTCTACAAGATATTTACATTATTAGAATTTTGAGGAAACCTAATAAATGAAATATCTGCGTAATTCGAGGTTCTTCATTGCTAATGATCAGTACTATACTCCATGATTCAGTCATGTGAAATAATGAACCTCATATAGCGCTTCTAGTTTCCATTTATTATATCACAATTAAGGATAAATGAAATCTAACAAACTCTTATATAAGAGTTAGGAAATAGCGTCAAGTCGATAAATAGGAAGTAAAATATTGTAAAATAGGTGTAAAACTCAAGATAATGGTAATAATTCACCAAAATTAATATTTACGATACTCAATAAGTAGCTATTTTGGTGACGGAAATTTTGACATATTTTTCACGATGCAAGTCTTGTCAAAATCGAATTTTCGGTCGGATTTTGTGTTTCAGAGTAGGGTTTTTGATACAATAAACGTCAAAATAGAAGTTCGTTCGGACCAAAACCGACGGTTGTATAATAATATTGTTTTCGGAGTAGGAAACGACATATTATCGGCCGAAACTTCGGTTTTTACCACTTCGGAGTAGGCCTACTGTTTCGTTTTTTGGAACAGATAAATCAGTAGTTCATAACAAACGGCGCGATTCCGCTCGAGTGAGCCAAAACACAAATAAAGAAGCAACAAGTACTAGTCAGACGTCACTAGAGTAAGTTCCGACACCGGAGGTACGCCCCCCCCCCCCCCCCCCCTTCTACCCGGCGCGTCGCGGAGCCTCGCCGACACTCGTCAGGAAATAACAAACGTAAGAAAATATGGAAACAAAAGAATATTGATTTATGCGTCTCATGGAACAACTAACGACGGGATTCCCATGAACGGACTAATAAAACAAATCAAAATCAATCAACAATATTTCTTTTTTCTATAATTTTTTCACTCGTATATAGGTCTAAGTATATTATTATGGTTTCGATTACAACTCAAAACCTTCACGAGTTTCCGAGTCGACGTCAGAACTCAGAAGGACTGATAGACAGTCAGAAACGTTCAACAAAGTCATCCTAAAGTTTCCATTACTTTCTTATCAGGTACGAAACCCCAAATACCTCAACTTACTAGAACTAACAACTTGTGGAATGCGCACAGATAGTTCATAGCTTCCTAATTACATTTCTGTTCTGGAATTCCCGTGAAAGGCAACTTTGTATAAGTTGGCGTGTGCACGGAGGTGGTAGCTTATTTTATCAAAATACATCAACCAAGGAAATTAAGTAAAACTGCATTACAAAAAAAAAGAAAATATATAGTCATAATAGGAATTTCTTTGAGTTTCCGCGAGAAAGGTTTTGTAAGTAACGTAATATTCAATCTAACATTGAATATTCCTTCCAGAAAACTACCTACAAATAAGTTTCTCTTCAAAGCTATTGACTTGTTTCTGAGAAGCGTGTGCGATCAGAAACGTTGCTTCTCGTAACATTAATTTTCGAGGTAATCCGAGGTAAAAGCCATAGAAATGTTAAAAAAAATGTATTTATTCAAGAACTTTTTTATTACACAATAATTTCGAAGAATTTGTAAAGCTGTAGCAAGAGTACACAGGTGAAGTATTTTTAATTAACTTACTGAACGACCTACACAAAAAACAGGTTCAAAGTGACATGGAATCCCCGGAGCGAATAGTCCAATTTTCCTTTGTTTTTAACCGACGTGATATAGAAATCCTACGGACAACTCTGCGTGCGGGCAACGTGCTACGGTGCTACAACGCTACGCAGCTACGCCAAGACCGGTATCGGCGCGGCAATGCGTGGCGTAGCAGTGTAGTTCTTCAGAAAAGATACAATGGAAATGGATCTTGGTGGTATTTTAGTAACAATTGAGTTCGTTCACAAATATGTCTAGGCAGGAAGTAAGTGCATTCTTAATAGTTGGTTATCCTGATGCATGAATTTATTTAAACCATAGCATTGCCTTCGTTGTGTAATGATAGAAAAACGCACTGAAAGAGAGTTGGCTTAGAAACAAATTCATTATTTCTTGGAATAATCCTTTCAATTAAAAGTAATTTCAATGTTACAATATACTATCCCAAAAAAGTTGCAATTTCGGTACTTTTTCCGTATAATTATGTCGTAACGTAATATTAATCTTTAGTGTCAGGTGAATATAAGTCAATCAGTATATTATAGTACAATAAATCTACGGCTTAAAATACAATAAGTCTACATTCATTTATTGGTCACTAGAACTATAGCTGGAATCTACACATCTTGCAAAATAAACACATAAGTTGTCACACGGTTCACAACTACAGCTCATAGCTAAATAAATAGGTGAGTTATATACTTTACTGATCTTTACATATACTGGAAAAACCTTAGTACAAAGAAATAAACACAGTATTTAGTTACATTGCACAATGCAAAGCTGAATCCATAGCATCAATCCATATGTACACGAAGTGGTGCTGTTTATTTCATGTGTTTAAATTACATCTTAAATATTTATGAAAAGACAACAAGAAGGATTTCATTCAAAAATACTCAACTATTAACGAGTTGTTCGTACTTTTTATTTTGCGCATTGGAAAGTAAAAATTATATACATGGACGACACGGACGTCCCTCAAAAAAGACTTCATGAAAATCTGTTTTTTTTTTCATTCAATTTGGTAGTCCAGCAAATAAACTCCGGATAGTTATATTTTTAAACAATATTATTACTATTTAGATATTTTAGTGTTCAAACGAGACACAATTAATTACTTTTTTTAATAGCTTTGGTAAGGTAAGCTTATAGATACATAAATTAATGACCTCCAGAAATTCAGAAAACATTAAAAAACTTCGCTTACATACTAAATTAGAAAAAAAAATCATTTTTAATTTCACAATATACTTTATTATGAACGGAATCATTAATATCTACAACAGAAAAAAATACATAGATAGACAGAATATGATTTCTAGTCCGATTGGATACTTTTCGTAAATATAGAGAGCAGAGCGACGCAACCTCCCCGCTCGAAGCCTGGCGGCAAACTGACGAGTTCAAGGTTGGTGCTCCTGACCTGGGTGACAACTCTACTTATTGTAGGCTCTATGGTTCTACGTTTGAATACAGACCTTTTTATATTGACACCTGTTAATGTTTGTAGATCTTTACCCGAGCTTGAACGGAAACTTACACCTACCCACAACAATACATTTAATTAATGAACAGTTAATACAAAGCGATGCTTACAATGAACGAAATCAGAATGTGTTATTCAAATATTTATTAGCTCCATATTTAATTAAATATTTCGGTATTCCAGCTGTAGGTATTGTATGATGTTATTGACAAAGCAGCATATTGAAATTCGGCATTTATTTATCCATAGAGTTTTTATTAAAATGAACCTTCATTTTCTTTGCGCTCTATATATTCATACACATCACAAAGCATGCGGTAACTGGATGACATGAAAGGGATAATAGTCACCAAAATGTGTATTTTCGTGAATATTTTTGGTGGTATTGATATACCTGCTTTGATTTAGTACATATCTCAACAAAATTTATTTGTAGTGCAGGTCCACCGCCGCGAGATCCCCATATTACAGAAAATCCTTTGCGATTGAAATATTCTATTTACTAATTCTAGATTCCAATACACTGGACGTCGTAAATGTCAACGAATGTTTCTGAAAGCTCACAAAACAAAGGGATTAATGAGTGTGAAGGCAAATAGTTTAAAAAACTAGTCGCAGCGAACAAAGCGAGACAGGAACTTAATAAGCTTAAAAGATATTACTAATAGGAATTCAATTACGTAACTGGTATTAGCGAACACTTGCATTTCGTATTGCATTCATTTTAATTCACGTTACGTAATAATACTATTAACTTGCAACGCGATCATTTGTGTTAGAATAGGAGTACATCCAAGTTTTTCAGGTCAGGTGTCGATACGCAGTGATTATATACTTTTTTTTTTTCGGTGTGAACCTCTAATGATTTCAACCCACGCTGAATGGACAGCGTGGGGATATGTCGGACTTTTACCGACTAAAAACACCCCAGTCACGTCTTAGCCCTAGTCAGAGCCATGGGGTCGCTTACGCAATCTCTGCGCGGCTCCGGCAGGCTTTGGTCCTGAACTGGACTTTTTCCAGAGAGTGGGTGTAAGGTGCCCAACTCTCATTCCTTCCGAGGACGGACGCGTGGGACCTAGCGTCCGTCTCATCCGTGGCCTGTCAGCTGATCGGGTGATGGGGTGCCCTCCCGGTCACCCGCAGGCTCGACCTCAGGGTGGTCTGAGGTCGTAGAGATTTTTTACAACGTATTTTGTTTTTGATAACTCCTCTTAGAACATTATTTCTAATACGGCAAAACTGCGTTACCTTAAAGTAACAGATTTAGATACCTAAGCCACTCAGACAATTGGATTGACGTGTATAAAAAATGAATCTGAAGAAATCTAGCAGAAATTTGTCATTAGGATTAAATTTTGATCAATCATGAGTTAATTTTAAAAGTATAGACATCCATATACAGCGCGATAAAAATAATAAAATTAAAAACTTTGTTAAAATAATGTATATTAAGCAATAATTGGGTTCGTTCATAGTTATGTGACCTACATTCCAGATTCCGGCCGGGCTGCATGACTAGGTCATGCGTCGATGTAAGCTTTCGTAGAAAGCTTCAATAAATATTGTTAAAGGCTTTTCTTACTAAATAGAAGTATCTGGATTACTCGGTTAAACTCAAGCGAGATCTAATGCGAATTATCCAACTTTAAGTTCATGGTTTTACTCTTTTCGTACGCAAAAACAAATAATATTTGTGAATGAAGCGCTATCGATTTCCGAACAAAATAGTCTGTTATATTTAATTCTAGAATTCCGACAAAATAAAACTTCAAGAGGATTTCTACAATACAAGGGGTGTTGTAGAAATCATAAAGAATTAAATAAAAATTTAAATTTCGTCAATATGCATCGGCTTTAGAGAGTACCTAAATGTGTATGAGAAAAGCACAGTAATGGTAGATGCTGGAAATCCCAGCTTAAAGCAGCAATTATTAATAAAATATTGTTTTTGTACGATTCTGAAACAGCTCGCGGATTACACATTTAATAGTACAGACGTGAGTGGAACCCCTGAAAACAAAAGCTTAAGTTTGCTCTTGCATCAGGGGTACTTCGAATACAACATATTGAATCCGATTTTAAATAAGTTTTATTTATTTATTAAAATGTATTTTTAAACAAGAGATTTTTAGAACATCGGTTAGGCTCGAAGCACCAGTAAAAAGAAATGAATCAACAAAGTTTATTTACAGAGAAAAGCTAGTAATATTTGTGTCTTTAGTAGTTAAAGGTGATAGCGTAATAATATTTTACACTTCACTGCTGAAATTCGGAACTTTGTAGACTTTGTCTATTTGTGATATTCCGATGAAAAAGGCTAGATATTTCCAATAATTCATTTGAGCATACGCTGTTAAGATACGTTGTCTCTTCTGTGCTGCTATTCATTGAATTTATCTACTTCAAACATATCTACGTCTGTTAAACTAAAAATATGTGATTTAACAAATCATGTCATTTATTATTAAATGATTTACGAACAGTTAGTAATGGATTAATATATTGAAGGCAAACAATAAGTATACAAAAAGCTCTATAATTCCGTTTGTTTCTTGTTGTACATTTAAGCTACAACCACTCTAGGTAACTGGAATGCACTGCCACTTGTTGATAGAGGAATTTTATTCATTTATTCATTTATTCATATTTATTTGCATTCCACAATGAGTAAGAGATGTTACAAAATGGCTTAAAGCTAAGTACAATCGTGGACCCTGTAGGGCACAGCAAAATAAAATTAAACTTACATCTAAAATTAAACAATTAATAAAATATAATATAAAACAAAATCAACAAATTTACTTAAATTATACTTCGATAAGTAATTATTTATTATTATAGCATTTATTTATTTATTATAGCATATACTGTATGTAGCAGATGATATTTGTAGGGTTTAATAACTTATTATTCTTGGCATTTATTTATTAATTTATTAAATTAGGTCATGGGCATTATTATTGTCTTTATGTATTATAATCATAAATTTATGATAGGATTATTAAAAAGTATCATTTAAATATTCATTTATGTGGTAATAGCTTTTTTGTAGTAATAATTTCTTTAATTTATTTATGAATATATTATCTTTATCTACGCTTTTAATATCTTCTGGTAGCTTATTATATATTTTTATAGACATAACATATGGACTAGTTGAATGCATTTTCATTTTTGAGCTAGGTAGGTTTAATCTGTTTTTATGCCTTAGGGCATATCTAGTTTGTATTTCTTCTCTTTTTGTGTATAAATCTTTATGTTTTCTTACGAATTTGCAAGTTTCTAGTATGTATATGCTGGGGAGGGTTAATATCTTAAGCTGCTGGAAATGAGGCTTACATGTTTCAGTATTCTTAATGTTAACTAAGATTCTTATTAGTTTCTTTTGCAGAGTAAACATAGTCGGGGCGTCTGTGCTGTTTCCCCATAGAGTGACACCGTAATTTAGCCATGCGGAGGCATAAGCATAATATGTTGTAAGCGCGGTTTCTAAATTAGTGGTCTTTATTGTTTCTCGGAGTGCATACGTGAATTTTGATAACTTACTTTTAATTTTCTGAATGTGGGATTTCCAGTTAACGTGGGTATCTATATTTAAGCCAAGCAGAGTGAATTCTTGAACCGTTTCTATTTTTGAGTTTTTATATACAAAGTTAAAAGTGAGTGGGGATTTTTGTGGTGGGTGGAATGTCATTAGTTTAGTTTTTGTGTAGTTAATTTCTAAGTTGTGTTTATTCATCCAGACTGTTGTTTTATTTAATAGATTTTCTAATTTTTCATTTAAGTTTATGTTATTTTTACAGCTAAATAAGAGGGAAATGTCATCGGCAAACAAAACACAATGTTCCTGAAAAACCTTTGGAAGGTCGTTAATATAAACGAGAAATAGTAGGCACCCTATGACACTACCCTGTGGTATAGACGTATTGATGATTTCTACATCAGAACGAATATTTTGTATTTCTTTGCTATTATTATTAAAGAATTCTATTTCAACTTGATGTTCTCTATTATTTAAGTAAGATTTAAACCACTCATGTGCCTTTCCGCGTATCCCTATTCTATATAATTTATCTAATAGTATGTTGTATTGCACTCTATCGTATGCTTTCGTCATATCTAACAATATGCCGATTGCGTATTCGTTGTTATTTATGGTATTAAGGACCTCTTGCATATATTTATAGACGGCTAATGTAGTTGACCTATTTTTCCTAAACCCGTTTTGTGATTCATTAAATATTTTATATTTTTCACAAAACGAATAAACTCTATTGCACATTGCTTTTTCGAATATTTTAGATGCTGTTGGTAAGAGAGCTATTGGTCGGTAGTTGTTCGGATCTGTTTTTGAATTTTTTTTATGAATAGGTTTAATAATTGCTTTTTTTAACAAGTCAGGGAAGGTCCCATCTTCAAAAGATTGATTTATTAGTAGGTAGAAAGGCAGGGTTAGTTCTTTTGCACACTGTCTAATTAACAGAGGTGGCAGTTCGTCAATGCCGCAACTCTTTTTACTTTTTAGGCTTCTTATTAAGTTATACACTTCTTGAGGTTCTACCGGTCGAAGGAACATTGTATTTTCCGTGGACTGAAGGACACAGGTGCTATTGCGTAAGGTTTCTCCTGGTTTTTTATTTTGGCCTACATCCGCAAAGAACGTGTTGAAGGTGTTTGCGATTAGTTTTGGATTTGATATTTCAGTATTATTTATTTTTAGTTCTATATTGTGCTTTTCACTTTTTTGTTTTTTATTTGTACGTTCATTTATTATGCTCCACATCGCTTTAACTTTATTTTGTGAGGTTTTAATTTTATTGATATACTGTATTTTTTTAGATACAGTCACTACTTGCTTTAATATTTTTTCGTACGTTCTATAGTATTTTTTTATTACGTCACTATTTGTTTTTAGACTAAATATTTTTAATAGTCTTTTATTTGTACATGATTGTTTAATGCCTTTTGTTAGCCAGTATTTTTTGTAATATGTTCTTAATTTTATTTTTATTTTGGGTATGTGTTGGTTAAGAGTGTCGATCAATATTTTGGAAAAGGCGTTATAGTTCTGGTTTGCGTCCTGTGTCTCTATTAAAACCTCTCTCCAGTTGATTGGTTTTAGAGCAGATTTAAAAGATTCTATATTTGTTTTGGTGTATAGGCGTTTTTCTGTGTACCATAGCGTTTTTTGTGGTCGCTGCGGGATATTAAGATCTATAATTGTGCAACAATGATCTGAAAATCCTAGGTCCTCTACAGATGTGTTTGACTCTTTAATAATAAAATTCGTAAATATAAGGTCTAGGCATGTTGTTGTAGTTTGTGTTATATGAGTAGGATGTTTGATGTGTTGCGAGTATTTATATTCGGACATGAGATCTAGGAACGTACTGCATTTAGTGTCACTTTTCAGTATATCTATATTGAAATCCCCGCCGAGAACTACGTTATGCTTGGAATATTTATTATTTATGTAGTTGAGTATAAGATTGAGTTGACTATGGAAAGTAATTTCTTCTCTTCTGTTCCAATACATTACCACAAGCATAAGATTTTCGTCGGGTATCTCAATTGCACATACCTCCAGAATATATTCAAGAGACATATTTGATATATCACACCTATCCACATAGTTAATATGCTCTTGAAGCAATATACACACGCCGCCGCCTCCACGATTCTCTCGGCAGAAGGATGTTGCAACTTTGTAACCACTAAAATTGATCATGCTTAGTTTATCACGTGATAGCCATGTTTCTGATATGCATATAGCTTGGTATGTCGGATTTTCATTGATGAATGCTTCTAGTATATGTTGCTTGTTAAATAGGCTTTGAAAGTTTTGAAATAAAATCTTATAGCAGTGGTTATTAATATCAATATCTGTAGGTTTCGGTTGTGTTTCTAAATGTATGGTTGCTGTATGGTTCGTTTGTGCCTCGAAATGTATGGTTGTTGTATGGTTTGTCTGAGTCTCGAAATGTATGGTTGTTGAATGGTTCACTCTTCCTACTGATACTAATGTCATTCCTTTGTGTGTTTTGAATAATAGTTTTGGGTGTTCGTTGTGATGAAGTTTCATTTTCGAATTTGAACAGTTCACCTTCTATGTATAGCCGATTATTTCGAATTACTGCATGTTGTCCTTTATTTCGCGCTACAAGCATTTCATCTCTCAGTATTCTCCTTTCGTTTCGAGCTTCTTCGGTTAAGAATTCTGATACATTTAATCCAGTTCCATAAAAGTACTGGTTATTTTCTATTATATATTTGGTCATTCTTTTACTCATTAGTTCAATGACCAGAGGACGATTTCGATGTTTGATGTATCGCCCAATCCAGTATGTATCCTCCAAGTATCCTTGTAAATCAATGCCTAGGATATCCCAGAAGATTGTTATAATCCTATCGTACAGCTCTTCATCAGTTTCCTTATAGATTTCCATCAGGCCATATAAAACTATCTTCTTTTTATATTCTGGTTCATGCTTTATTATAGGACTATAATTGGATGATAATAATTTAATTTCATTTTTCAATGTTTCAGTATCGGTTTTTAGTTTTTCTATCTGGATATTAAGTTTTTCAATTTCTGTCTTACGCTGTTCATTTTGTGAAGATAATACAGACGTTTCCTGTTTTATGTCATCTCTTAGTTTTGATATAGCCTTGTTAATTTCCGTTTGGATTGTTGTTTTTATTTCTAAAATTATGGAGGCGTTATTTTCTTTGAGTTTTAAGGATATCATTTCACTCAGGTTGTGTAGTGTTAATTCTGGTTCCATATTCTTTCCTTTATATAAAGTGTCACCTAATATGCTTATATCTTCTGAACATACAGTCTCATCGTGTTTGTTCTTACTTGGTTTGCGTCGTAGGGTAACGTAATTTGTTGTAGAACTCCTCCACATTGGAATCGGATTATACGTAGCATCGTATTGATAAATCTATATATACTAATACATCTATATTAGCGTCTATACATGTTATAAAACAAAGTCAACCGCTTCGTCTATTTGTTTGTCTGTCTACGCGACAAATTTCTAAATTACGTAATGGTTTTTATATCATTTCCGTCAATGGTTAGTTCATGAAGAATGTTTATGCTAGCAAGAAAAAACATTGTCAGAATATGCCTAATAGCATCCTTACATTAGAAATTTATGCAGGTATCTTCATTAATCATCTTGTTTTGTTTAATATTTTATACATCATATTCTATTCAATTGTATTTTAATCTGGCAATCTGAATGAGTTGTTGCCGCACATATTTTTATGGTGCCCCTGGCGGTATTGTCGTGTACCGGGTTGTGCAGCTCCCTTAAAAATGGTTGAGCTGCATGAGCTATTCGGGGCATGCTTTTCATCTGCCACAACCAGATCGATCTGAGCAAGCCTATGCCAGCTTGCTCAGATCGATCTGGTTCTTTCCTCTAAAGACCAGGCCAGTAAATACTCTACATTGGTTTACACAAATTTACTATTGTATTGCCAGGACGTGGTCAGGTCTAAAAGAGACTGTGACTCCCGAGTTTGTTTCGACATTTTCTTCTCAGGGTTGTCAGTTAGGAAATGTCGATCGACCTCATCTAGATTAAGAAGACGTGTGAAAGTGATTTGAATTTTAATTTGGTGGCACGCCGTTGCACACGATTGACGACGAACAACCAAAAAATACTTATTACTATTGTAGATAAAAAGTAAATTAAAATGTAGTTATAGTAGTAGAGTAGGTATGCCGTGCTACCTGTGCAAAGCCAGAACGTTACGCTAGTACATACTATCATAATTGCGCATAATTCTAATACACGAAATCCAAATTGTGGGAGTGAGAAGATAATCCCCTATAATTCCGCCTTGCAAGCGCAATATGCGATGAATGCAAAATTAATTAACAACAGTATCAGTTGCTCAGTACGTTTGAACGCGGTCGAATATTCACCTACGATATTTCAAACATATTCTGTCCTTGCCTATAAATATAGGTTTTCACACTGCACCGTCCTACGTCACCCGTTTACTAGCTTTTAATTATCTTGCGAATGTTTGTTTAGCTCAAAACTTGTAAGCCAAATTAGAACCACTAAATATACCTCCGATTCAAATGAAAAGACTTATACTTCATATACAAATGGACTTGACGACAATGTAGTGGAAGATGGGCATGCAAATTCTGTATTCATATCTATACAAATTGAGATTCCTGTTACAATGTTAAAATGTGCGGCCCGCTTCGTGACGGGCGCAGTGCAGTGTGATAAGCGGCTTAGGTTGTAGTTCCAACCTTTCAACATGCTTGCAGGCCGACTGTATTCGTCTTGATAGATGTTACCTTTCATTATTCACTCATAAGGATGTTTCATTAATTCGGTAATAGATGAACTACTCAAATTGAGCTTAATGTCTTGAAGGTTTTGTTTTGATTTTGTGTATAATTGGGTCAAAAGTATCGCAATAAATCCGATTAATACATTTTATTATTTTAATGTCTCACAAACGAATAAATAAAGCTTACATTGGATATGCAAAGTCAGATTATTCCAATATGCAATATAATAAAAATGTATTAAGGCTTTAATAAAAATCTATTCAAGCTTGGATGGGATTTGCAGGAAAATATTATCTCACAAAAGCATTAAGTACAATCATGTTGTTATTTCTTTTTCATGTCATACACGTGTTTTATAAAAGCTGTGTCGTAGTTTATATAATTTACCTGCTCTGCTTTGTAATAGAAACAATAATTTCTGAGAAATTTGTTATAATCTTTGTAATTTCCACATGAAATATTTATGAAATAGTTTACACAATTTCTACGTATTGAGTTAATTAATCAAAGCTGTATAAAAAATGTTTATTGCATAAGCTTGAATACCTTTTACAGTACCTACAACTTACATAGAGACCTCTTTTTAAGTAAAATATATGCTTGTGATAGAAGGTCCCGCTGTTCTAGATGCCTATTCAAAAAGAACAAAAAATGCTTTGATTTAATGAAGGATCGAGGTACGATTATTTGATGGATTGTAATAAATCCATACTTGGTGTAAAAGTTCGGTCGCAGCCAGCTGCAGCTGTGACGTGTCCACTGGATGGAGTCCTGACGACGGGTCTCACATCTATCTCAGTTAGTTCGCTTCTCAACACACTTTCGCTTCCTAACTATCGACAGGTGAAATAATGGAGTTACGGACGTAAAGTATTGTTAAGTCCAGTAGAAATTGGTCATAACCATTGAATTAGTTTTATTAGTACTTTATTTCAAGTGTAGAGAAAATGCTTAATACCATACTGTACCTTTAGTCAAATGAGTAATTTAGTGAATGTTGCATTATTTTTTAGCTATTATTTTTGCTTTCGCACCTACAATTCGATTAGGGTTCCTGGTAGTACCCATATTTAGTAGTAAGTAAATAAAACATAACTAGTAGAGAACTACAACCATATACGAGTGTTTGCAGCATTGAAATTATCGGCCAAATTCCATTGAAAATAATAATATATTTATAAGCTATTTAAAAACATTCTTAAATTACCTGATAACAATGTAACTGCTTGGATTACAGTAGAGCCGGGGGCGGTAGTCGCCAAACGATCATAGAATACTGTAACATATAATATCACTTTACAATTATTATTCAATACTCATTACTACTAACGGATAATACAACAGAGAAACTGGCATGAAAACAAAATAACTACAAAAGGAAATCCCACGTATTATCAGTATTTATACCGCGATCCGGCCAATATTGAATTTCAATGTTTATTCATAACATGGTTCCGGCAAATGTGAAGGTTATAAACCGTTATACCCGAATATATTAAATGTTTTATTGTTTCGGCATTTATGGGAATTATTAAACTATACCTAGATAAGACAAGACTATTGTAAACTGACTATTCTCTCCTGTCTAACCGTTTCCCAAAATTACCGTGTAGTCGGCTTCCCCCTTCCGGGTTAAAGCCAAATTCCTGTATGTAGGAGCGGTGTCCTATTTGATCTCCACTCCCCACAATGCATTTTCTGCGTAGTAAAGCCCTAGCGAATATCAATGTTATGAGAAATGATAAAAACAAGTTGAAATAAGAAGAAACTAGGAAACGAATTCTGATTGAAAATCTTTGTTGTATGTTAGTTCTTTGAAATGTCTACTGATCTTAAACTAATAGTTATATAACTAAAGGATACTGATTTTTATTGTTTGTTTTTGTAGTGCAGAAAGATTTATATGGAAAAGAAATATATATTTTTTCTAGTAAAGTAATTTCTTTGTTTTCACTTCCAAGTATTTGAAATATTACAAAGCTTAGAAAAGTTGTTTCAGTTATCTAAATACTAAGTCCAAGTCCAAGTACATTACGTTTAGTTTGAGTTCGGCCGTCTTTGGGCTCTAATATAAGTTTTCATAACTTTGACGCGACGTCGCATTCGCAATTAATATATCTAGTTAGTTGGAATTCTCTGAAGTAGAGGAGTTCGGCACGGTATGTATCTACAGACTACACAAACTAATTAGTATTGGAATCTATCGTACCCAATATAATCTCCTATAGGTAAAATTTCTAAAATATTACTTACCTACTTTTTTCAACTGTCAATTAAGCCATCGCATACAGCCCGATTTATATCAAACTAGCGAATGTTTTTGCGAAAGTTTTTTTTTAAATTCTATCCCCACCCCATCAAATTATTTAGCATTCTAAAATAATTTGAAACGGTGGGGATAGAATGAGCATTCACTCGCTTGAAGTAAATCGGCCTAATGAATATATGTCGGTATGCGTGTGGAGATCATGAAAATTCATCAATCACAATTATGTTCACTCAGGGATCGAACACACGATCAGCCCACAATGATAGTTTGCGAGGGAACCTGCCACAAAGTAAGTCCTGTCGTTTTAGTCAGGAGATTCCTGTTGATACCTGTCCATGTATAGCCGATTACTTTAGCCTCTATAGAGCGCATACCCTTTGAAGCTGACGAACGCTGAAACATGTACAATCCGACATGTCAACCTGTTTATTATTGGGTCTTTTCAAGGGCTATTTGATCGAGTACATTTCAAGGAGGTTTTAGTTTTGAATACTTAGTAATATTATTTTATTATTTTTAATTTGTTATTTATTGGTTCAGTTAATTAAAAGTCTAAACTGTTTAAGCTACCTATGTGTTTATGACTCATATAACATATGAGCTAAGCTTACATTCGTGTCATTTTGCTTACACAATATTGCACATATATTTGAATGTAAGTTTCTATCAAATTCCATTAAATGAATTGCATTTGTCAATAATAGTGTGGTTTACTGTTGAGTAATGCGCGATGATTTTACGGCATAAATGTCATGAATTTAACCGCTGAGCCGCCTACTTAGTTTTCGCTGTTAACAATTAATTTTGGTTGAAAATTAGGATTCAATGTGATCTCTACGCTAAAGTGTATTGACTGCAACAGTCACCGGTATGTAGTTTTCATTACTATAGCCTGTTCACTGTTCAGCTATTGATTTCAAGGGTTCTTCGATGAATAAACGTTCCGCTTGGCTTGAAATCGATGCGCTATGTCCGTTTGTGAAGACAACCGCGTCACAAGTAATTATCGGCATTCGTCGATCGTACATGTGGACTGTTTTCCCAGAATTACACGGCAATTATTTACGAGAACTAACGGTTCTGTGTAGAATTCCTATGTTAGAAACGTTACGTTGTTTCAGCCACGTATGAGAAGATTTACCAGAATGTGTCTTAACATCGCACTCGAAAGTATTGTATTGAATTAGGTTGTTTTTGCATCTTTTGTTGTTTACTGAAAATATAATATACATGCGTGTTTGTACCTAATTGTCGCTAATGTCCTCCAGAACAATGAAGTTCCATTGATCGTACAAAACACGGAGAGGCTTTCACTCCTACAGCCAGTGGTGATATTCTTGCCGAGAGCCCTTACAAGGTTAGCTGTATTAAGGTACTGCCATACCCCGGGCCTGGCGAAATGAGCGCCACCGGGCAAGCGGCACCAAGTGGCTTCCACTTGTAACCCATCCATCATTTACCTCGGCTAGCGGAGCTTACTCCTTTATACTCCTAGGTTTAATTGTAATGTTATTGTTACGTTGGTTCTCTTACCAGTTTTCTTGTTCATTCCTAAACAATCACATTTTTACAATAATTGAAAATATGTACTCGTGATAAAAACTGTTTTCCATTTAATTCCGCAAAAAAGAAATTCAATTTTTCATGTTGTGCGATACTGTAGTGCTTCGATAAACAATAGGATTTATTTTATAAAACAGTTCTCTAAAGCAAGAATACCAATAAAAACAATTTGTAGATGGACGTTACAATTTCTAGATACAATTTTTATTTTGTTCCGTGTAACGTTTCATGATATTTTTCTGAAATGTTTGTTTATTCGATTCATTTTTAAATGTTTACTTATGTAATAAATACTAAACTACGATTTTTTTTCCGAATACCGATAGGTATGTGTTGTTTTTTATAATACTGAAAAAGATTAATTCGTAATATGGATGGCGGACTGATATGCTTGCGAAGTTTTAATCTGCCAGTCATAATAAATTGACTTTTGAATAAAATCAACTTTCAAGACATCATTCCATACCGAGTTCAGTTTTAAAATTCTATAAATAGCTAGTCTAATCGAATTCCATTTAATATTCATTGATTTTTAGTTCAGTTCAGACGAATTCTAAAATTAAGCAGCTCTAGGAATCACTGTCAGTGCCCTAACGCTGCGGTGTAATGTATAGATCGAGCCCCTAAATTCTTTCCTTTTATTTTGATTCAGTTTCGTTTCTGCTCTCCACACTCCTTTTCTATGTTGTCTCACTATCTCATCATATAAATAAATCACAACTAGGGTTCGTTATTAAAATTAATTTTAGAAAAGCTAGAACTTTAGTATAGTGAATTAAAAACAATGATGTGTGCCTACCAGAAATACCTAGACCCGAGACAAAGACCAGAAGTGGTTTTATACATAGTCCCGCTCAAAGATCGTATTCTTAGAGCTGGGGATATCTTAAAAACCGACGTGTAAGCCATAAAAGCCGGCTTATATCTCAGTTGATATTATCTCCATCTATAAAAATGAATAAAAATTAAGGGCCTGTTTGTAACTTCAAATAAATATAGTTATAAATCTACACTAACATGGTAATTAAATGAAATAAAAAAATCTCTCTGGCTGTGTTTCGGCTAATCTTTAGAATGGTAGAGCCAAACTTGACAGGACTTTGCAGGCTACTTTTATTTGTGTGTTTATTATTTTCAAAGGTAAGCTAGACCTTTGAAAATAAATCAACCAACTAACGCGGATGAACCACGGGACACATCTAATCTCAAATAATTTAGTATGGTAATAAATTATTTGTGTAAGAGAATTACTTGAGTATCTTAAGAAGAGAAGTTAACGTTAGTCTTGTTTGTCAATGATGGGCTTAAAATACATTACGTGTGTGATCTGCTGCCTTGGATCACGCCGAGGTGTCAACACGATCTATCATTTGATTTCACACTGAATTAGTTTATGCCGTGGTTGGCAGCCTTGTTGGTATGTATTAGCTCAGTATCAAAGTAAGTCTCGCTAATATCAAAGTACTTAGTGTAAGCTATTCGATGACGTCATTTATTTATCCTGCCTGCCAAAAATATTGTTAAGAAAATTTGGATAAAACTTTTCAAGTCACTTGCACTGTGTAATTTTCTTAATTCTTGAGAAATACGTTTACTATCTCATTTATGACAAATTAACTTTGTACACATTGCTTATTCGGTAAGCCCAAGTAGATAACTGTAGGATATCAAGACAGAGAACGTTTTAAAAAAAAATAACAAATCAAATTGATGGCGTGCTAATTTTGAAGTCTGTTAGTAAAGTAAATATAATATGGACGCGGCGGTCGGCGTCCGTCGCCGCGGCCACTGGCCGAGCCGACATTTTTAACTTCTCTGCCATTGTGCCCGCTACCCTAATAGCTATTGATTTGTAGTTACCGATGCAGCTATTTTTCTTGCACTTTTTTATTACTTTCCGTTCGTTAACGATTTGAATGAATACCTCAAGTTAGAACTGTTAGAAAGCTCGTGTTTGTTTGCGTTTGATACATTTTAAGAGCATAGTTATACGAGCCATGACCTTTCAAACAGTAGTTGAAATATTAGTAAAAGTATCACTATCACTACATAGTATAAAATAAAGTCGCTTTCCGCTGTCTGTCCCTATGTATGCTTAAATCTTTAAAACTACGCAACGGATTTTGATGCAGTTTTTTTTAATAGATAGAGTTATTCACGAGGAAGGTTTCTATGTATAATACATGCATAATATAGTAGAGGAACACGGATAATCTTAGAGATTTAAGTAAATGAACAATGTTTTTGCGCTTACATTGCAAACGCTGGCTGAACCCTACGAGATAGATCAAAATAATGTACTACAGTATTGTGCACCTTAAAAAGATCTACAAAAAAGTACGCGATGGCATATGTCTATCTCTTGAGGATAACCCACAATAACTATTTTTATCGATTATTTATTACTTTTTTACGAAAAAGCGATTTTAAGCAATACAGTATTAATCCTTATCCAATTAAGTACCTTTAATAAATTGTGCATGTAATATAGATCAATATTGCCCTTTACAGCATGTAATTTAAATGAATATTTTCGAAGATATTACAAATTTAAAATGTAGGGACATAGCGGTTGGGGCCGCGCTGGGGCCGGGGGTCGTGCCTATACCAAATAGTGCGTCCAAGGCTGTGCTTCGCCCTACAGAACTTTATGATTGTGTAGTTATATTTGCTATCAGCGTTGCACCCGAGCAAAGCCGGGGCGGGCCGCTAGTACTGAATAAGTAGAGAATCTGACAAAAACAAAAAAGTACCCATTTCTTTTAATAAAAATTGCAGTAAATCTTAAAACGATATTATTATGTGAGTTATAGTTGAGCAGTAAATCGAATGAATTGTTTGCTTGTGTATTATATCCGATGTATTCCATTGCTGGCTTTCTAGTATCACCACTTTTGCCAGACTAAACAATCCGTGATGGAAATCGATTTTCAGAAAGTATAACAGGCGAATACCCTAAAAATACAATTCGCTAACTGGCCTGATGATCGATGTCAAGTGTGAGAAGAAAAGTTGGTGTTAAAACTTCTAGCATTACAGACATTTACAGAACACTTCGGATACTTTAACTAGTATTGAAACTTTTTTTTAAACCAGGAGTTCGCACTATACAGAAAATTGTAATCATATATTCACACTATTGAGTATTTCACAAGAAGTTTTTGAGCCACGGTAACAACACGACATCCCACTATTTATAACTACTTATCGTCATTTTTCTACGGAATAGGTACAGGACTTTGTTTCCAAATCTTATTTATATTCACCTCTTGATTAGTTTCCTCTACTGAAATGGTATCCAACAATTGTCTCCCCAAATTATAAGTCTACTAATATTAGTTAAGTTGATTAGGTACCTACGCCTTTCGAAAGACCACGACAAGGGGTTGTCGTTGTGTGGGATGAATGTAAGAAGTAATTACTCATCCGCAGTATAAATAGACCTCGAATACCACAATGCAATGGATAAACGATCACTGATTACTTTTTCAGATACTACCTATTTGCATTCGATCAAATATCTGCATGGAGGTTGAAAATATTTTCAATACCGTATAGTTAATAAATAAATCAAAAATGCTACTTTATTTTTCGATTAAGTACCAATATTACGCAAATATTTGCACGGTAGCAATATGGATGGATAGTATTTAAACAAAAATCCTGCGACTGCGAACCTAATTGAGGCTTATCAATGCAACATTTTGGCTTTGTGCACTTACTGGAATCCTATTGACGTTCGAATACCATTAGTGGGCAATAAATTAACAAAGGCATGTTTGACATGCGTAGGTACAGGTGTGTGCACTTTGCGTTGGGGTTACAGCGCCAATATTATTTTAGTGCGTATGGATAATTAAATGGTCTCTATTAATGACTTTGATATTACTATGTAGGTAGGCAACTTTTCACAATTATACCTCGAATATGTATTTTTCGATTCTGCGAAGGCTTTTGAAGGGATTTGATAACTCGAATATAATTCCCAGCAACGGAAATTGTTTGATATACATAATTCTTGAAGTTTTTATTTATTTTCGAGGGAATTGTTTTGGAGAACAGGACACTTGCGTGGAGTATACGTGCTACGCATCGATTATTATAAAAGTGGCCCTTGGTGTCAATAATCTTCTCTCAGATAGCAGTAGTAAAGGCTTGAATCTTAAATCTAAACATGACTGATGCAACTGTTGAGGTGTTGTGTTTTTATTACGAAGTATTAGAGTTTATTTTTCGTTTTAAATAAAATGTATTCTGAAACAAGTGTACAGAAAACTTCGTTACGTTTATGAAACTGCTGAATTAATCAAATAATCTTAATATGTCCTCTATATCGGTAAATGGATCGATATTACTCGAGACAATATTGTTAGCACAGATTGATAAGATTAACAGACCTGAGCGTCCAGTTTTCCCATTAAACCTACCTTGGATACACGACGTGCATGTTGACACTGAGTCCGTTACACGTTATCGACCTTAGTAAATAAAAGGTTACTAATAGCTAAAGACGTGATCAGCTTATTACACGTAAGAAGTCGGGTTGGTACGTCTTCAGAAAATACTTAGGACGTGCGAAATACCTAGTCGTGTCGTCGTTTTTAAACTAACAAGTTACAACGGAGCCTGTCGCTACTTCGATTGATCAGAGGTGTATCACAAACACATTTCGACGTTCCCAGAAACGAAATTTGCGTTTGACCGTTATTTGCATCCAGGGACCTTCGCTTGTCATCCGTAGCCAATAAGCCTGCCGTGCTTTGACAACGACTCACCTCCGGGGCGTATCATAGTTTTCAACACTGAAATGCCGCAGGCCGCAACCGTGCCTACTTCCCTCATAAATAAATAACCCCCGACGGCGAACATTCAAAGGATCGCCGACCGCGGTACCTATGTGTATTTTAACCCTCCAAACACGAATGGTGTTTGGCTTTTCACGTTTACCGCAACATTTTGGTGATTGCATTCGATATTACTAATAATTCAATGAAAAGCGTATTTTAGCTCAAAAATAAGCCGCTATGGCGCAACTTTAAACAGCATATTTAAGTAATCAGTCGATTTTACATAAACTATTTTAATTTCGTTTCATATGTCACTCAAATATTATAAATACGCGGTATTTGACATATTGGTTTGGTTTTTTAAACAACTTTGATATTTGGTTTTCGTTTTTAATAAATTGAGATATTACTGAAAAATCTATATCTATTATTTGATACTTTTTATCAATATATTCTTTGGTTAGATAATTATTTTTTTGATACACGAATTGCATATAACTGAGTGAAGCGTAAGTCCTTAAAACGATCTATCATAGATCTACCTATTCATGGACCAGATGCTCAAGTTACATAATATTTAAGTCTTTCTTAAAAAAACCGAATAAATATACAACTAAACTTTATTATTCCTGTAATAGTGTATTAAGTTAGTTTTTATTAAATGATCTTATTCGTGGCATCGCGAGACAGAGTTGATACGGCCGATGAGATTTCCATTCCTTAGCGGTATAAATACTATACGTGGTCAGTACTCAATCCAAAGCTACAAAATATAGCATGTAAACACATGTGCAATATTCACACATATAAATAGCTTAAAATTAAAGGAAAATAATAATGATAAAATCACTTATTTTCTCTACACAAATTACTTACACTATTATAGGCTTAACATTATTTAGGTAATAACGAACGAACAGCTAACATTGTGAGAGACTGGATCCTCAAGTAGGTTTCATTAGAACCCGTATGACAGGTCACCAGGACTCTCCCCCGCTATGACATGTTTGTTTACCTTGCTGTGTTTTTAACTATAATAAAATGGGAAATGTATCCACTATTAATTGTATCTCTCGCTTGTCGGCTTTGGTTCACAAAGAGGCAACGTCTCGCTTTGTTGGGAGGCGCGTGAATAATAATAAGATAAGATTGCCTTTTCATTTGGTAAATAGCCTGTTAATGGTACCTAGAAAATTTAGTGTAAATAAAGTTACACCGGTAGTAAGCATCAACGCAGTTTTATTTAAGTAATAGTGTAACTAAAATCAACCTTAAACGGGGTCAAAAACAGACAATTCTTGATCTGCCTCAATGACATAGGTACTACGATGTGTACTATCTATGGTTTGCTGCCACAGAGAGCAACTATTATAAGAATTATATTAATTTCAGGTATAACTGTACATACACATCTGAAAACATATTTGTTCTACGAACTAGCCGGAAGCAAAATGATAGGATTGGTTAGACTATTAGTAAATCCCACAGAGATGTTTATGTACCCTAAGGTTCGGGGAAAATAGTTCGGCAGTGTTAATATCTGTGCACTACAACTTTCCTAACATTACAACATGTTGTCGGATAACCCCGTAGTTAGCTAAGTCTTCTGTTTATCAAAACCTGTCTGTATTAACCTTGCTTTATGCATGAATAATTTAAACATAAGCTCTTAAGTAGTTAGCCAACACAGTGCGCTTCCAGTTTAAAGTTACTTTGACAAAAACTAAATGTTTAGAGTACTTGAAGTGGCGCACATCACAAGTGAAACTTTAGGGCCATGGCCAACAGTTTTATTCGAAAGCATTTAAGGTCCAATTTGAGTAGACCGGTCCAAGTTTAACGTTTCATAAACGTAAGTACACGGCAACTGAAAGTTTAAGACTGAATGAATAAATAGTATCTTTGATATTGAATTATTACTTGACACAGTTTCCCTAATGCAGCTGTATTGGAAACTTGATTCAGTTGCAATCAATGGAAACTGTATGAAGTCGTCGGCATGGCAGCAAGGCTCTTACTATACTGCCTACCTACCATAAGAATGCAAATGTATGTGTTGGTTGCTGCGTATCGTTACCTTGTCTAACGTTTTGAAGAATCTTCTGATAATGCTAAGAACCAAGATTATAGGTACCGTAAGAATCAGATACTTAAAGTTGAATGAAAGAAATTATTTAAGACTGAGGCTGATGTATCTGTAGCAAGACGATAAACATGGAAGATGACGGCAAAAATCAAGACTGAAGCTTTTATCGAAAAGCTACGTTATCGCTATTTTAAAACCAATAATTTTTCTTGTTCTGCTGTTGTATACGTTAAGTTATGTATAGTTTATACGCATAGGCATAATGATTGTGTCTGTGTTTTAAGGCCTGATTAAACCGATGCAAGATGATGTCGAGGGTTGCAATTCTTACAATGCGGGGCAGCAAGGCCATATCAAATAGACGGCAATGTACCGCAACTCACCCGATAATCCGGGCACTGTATACAACGGACATGTTATCAATCTTACTAATGAAAATTATGGTCTAAAATATTTTTGCAGTTTTAAGCTATTTAAAAATTATAATTTTATGGATGCCGATGAAAATAATCCGTAAAAAATTAAAAACTTCTCTTATTTTATAGAAGCTAGCCAAGCGCACCATAACTGTCCTATATGTATGCCATCAAAATTAAATTAATGTAAACTTGTATCAATTTAAAAAGTAGGTGACCGGGTGCCCACGGAAAAATAATTCTGCGCGACGAAATCTATGACATAAAAGTAAGGTCAATTGCGAGTCGGACATGTACAAGAAGAGTTCCGTACCCTACTACTAGATCATATACAAAAGTATGTAACTAGATAATTTTAATACTCTCTTTAATTAAAAAAATCAAGATTTAACTCGCTGACAGAAAGCTCGGCAGCGCTAGTCTTAGTAAACAGTCAAAGGGTCCAGTTAACATTCTTCAGTCATAGAACCCTAAAAAAGGTGGCATAATTAAATAATTATATAAAGATGTGTGACCCGTGCAATGCGTGGGCGGGTAATAATAAATTATATGAGGTATAGGTTACTAGGCGCTCGCTCTGGTTTAAATTTACCCGGAGGAGTCAATTAATTATTATAATCGAGACTAAAAATAGCTAAGCTTCTAAAATATTTTTAAAATAAAATCAAAGTTTAGTTAAGTAATAATATATTAGTGGGTTTCTACTAAATAAATTGACAAGAAGGCTCAGGTGTCTGGGGTTTACCTACTAACAAAAAATAAGAATTTACGAGCTCCGTGGTCGAGTGGATCGCATCGGTTTCAAGGTGTCTCTAACTCTGAGAGGCCAGGTTCGATCTCCGAGCAGGTGTCTCTACATTGTCTCGGGTCTATGTGTTTGTGGTACCTTCGTTGTATCTGAATTCCATAACACAAGTGCTTTAGCTACTTAAAAAAATAAAAGTCAAACGTAAGACTATGAATTAGGCTAGAAAACGTTGATCATTAATAAAAACCACTAAAATGAACTTGAAACTGGCGTGTTGTTAAATTATCTTAAGTAGAATATTATAACAGTTGTAATTTGAAAAACTAAGTAATAACATATCTTATATCAAAGATTCTTACTTCACACGTACAAATGTAAAAGCGCACATTCCTTTCAAAACCATAACGCTAAGTTTTTATTATGTACATACTGTACTGCAATAAATTGAACATAACATAACATATCATCAGGCCTGTATCCCCGAAGGGTTAGGCAAAGGTGTACCAATGTACACCCACAGTTTGCCGATATGTATGGGTTCCATTTATTAGGGGCAAACCTATTGCCACTAACCGGGCACAAATCCAAACTCCGACCAGCTACTGAGAATTTCATAGAAAAACCCAATAACACCTTGATCGACTTGGGAATCGAACCCAAGACCTCTAGCGTAGCAGTAGCTCATTGCGCCACTAGGCCAACGAATGAATAAATTGACGTATTCAAAATAACAATCTGATGATCGAGAAAAACATCTAAAGTAGCTTTCTAGCAAAAATTAAAATAAAACAATTTACTTCGACTCCAAAGAAACATCAAACAAAAACCACGGTAAAGTTATGATAAAACTCAATTAGTAACTTAGTACTTATTAGGTTACCGACGGATCTGTTTCTCGATTGATGTCGGTATCAAATACCTTTGCTCGGCCTTTAGCTATGTATTACTTTAAATAAACTGCGTCGAGAATATGTACTCGTACTTTATTCATTTCATCTGCGTTACAACTTCTAAGGAGTTTTACCTTCCATCATCAGGTCATCTGAATAACCTCAAGGAATAAGTTATAATATAATTTCTGCCAACTCCTAAAAATCAATTAGTTGTTTCTTCCATTCAGCTCAGTTCCTGATCATGATAGAAGCTCAACGACATTAGGATTACATAAGGAAATAAACAGTGTATGAAAAGCACACACATTCAACACATTATTACACGCGTGTATATACACACACAAAAACACACACACACACCCGCACGACGTGCGCACTCACCCACACATACACACATAGACATTCACACAAAGACATACACACTCACACTAAATTATTGCTAAATCTATACATATAATAAAATTGTAGAAAAGTGGTGTCTGTACAATGGAAATACAAAAAAAAAAAGTAGCAAGGGTTGTTATAATATCGATGCCGAACCTGAAATGATAATATTTTTTTTTGTCTGTTTGTCGGTTTGTCTGTTTGTCTGTTTGTCTGTGTTTTTGTGCACGCTAATTTTAGGAACGGCTTACTCGATTAAGATGCGAATACGTTGCCGCCGACCGTGTAAGTAACTGTGAAACCATTGAATTACCGGTGGAGATATGTTGAGGGAGCACAATATGCCAAGCAAAATATCGAAATCAACAGTATTAAAGGCATTGCTGAAATCCAGCAATGCAAGTACTGGTAGAATACCGATTTCCATGCCTTCCTGCCTGAATGTCATCCGTAATATCAACCAGAGCTGTGGTAGTGCTATGTTCAGGTCTAAAACCTGACTGGAAGGGATTGAGAAGGTTAAATTTAGAAGGAAATGCACTAATCTGCATATGGACTAGACGTTCAAGGACTTTTGAGAGGAAAGGCAAGATAGAAATGATTCGGATTCCTCTCATTCTAAATAATTTCCCATTTAGTTTTAAACGAGTCCAGTTTCCAGTCAGCCTATGTTTTGCGATGACGATTAATAAAGCCCAAGGTCAGACGTTGAAAGTTGTGGGTGTAGATCTAAGTATAAGCTGTTTTCATTCAATCGTAGGAGCCTGTATGCTTTCATCCCCGATGGCCATACGTCAAATATCGTATACAGAGAAGCATCTGTAAAGTAAATTTATAGCTACCCAAGCGAAAGTATATGTATAAAAACCTAATTCTAAATATGCTGCCCGAAAAGTAACTGTTCCACGCGGACGAAGTCGCGGGCACAGCTAGTGTTAAATATAATTATAATTTTTTAACGTCTACTTAGTGATTTGAACTTCTTTAAGCTGTGCCCTTTCGGGTCCATATTGTATCTATAATATAAGAAATTGTACCACCTGTTATGTAACATATGGAATGCTAATAAAGATTTGAGTATTGAGTATTGAGATGTTAGACGCAATACTATAGATAAAACTTTAAACACTTTAACATATCTATACAATTTGATTTTGACCTGATGATCACCAGGAACCAAGACGTTCCTGTTTTAAATTTATTTTAAGCTAAACATTTTGTCAGTACTTACTTAGAACCAAAAGTTACATTACACCTGCGTGAAATAAGCCACACAACAAGAAATGGCAATGAAGAAATAGTGATAACAATTTTCGTCATCTTTAGCCAAGTCTTTAATCAAGACTAGTCATCATAACTAATAAGGTTAAAAAAATGAATCTACCCATATACCTAGATTCTTTTCTTTTTAGTGGCTTACATTCGTTCCCACTGCTGGCCAATGGCTTCAAAGTTAGATACTAGATGAAAAAAAAAACGTCACTATGTAGTGTACGATCCCAGTTATTTTATTTTAGACGAACAAACTTAACCGCTCAAAATATGGAGCTTAATAGTGACTACCAATGCCATCTGTTGGCGGGAGTAGTCGTAGCTTCAACTTCAAGTTTATCAGAGAGATGTCGCTAAAAGTACTATGTTTTCATGAAAACCATATAGTTATCTGAAGAAATATAGTTTCATACTTTCTAACACAATAAGTAAGGCAAGTAAAAAAAGCATTAAAGAACAGTTTCAATAAACAAATCAATAAGTTTTATGCGTAGACAGAAAAAACTATTTAATCTGTAATACCCATTGACGTACTATATACATAGACTGCTACTGCAAGTTTCCCCTTGTGCCAAGCGAGATCAGTTTTTAGTCTGAACCTAGTACATTCGTTTACTGAGTTAAGTTAATTTTCGCGCAACGAGAAACTTATATACAAAAATATCGATGGTTTTGACATTGAGGATAATGTTAGCGTTTTAGATAGATTTTTTAAAACGGCAAGCTCCTTCTTCATACATAATTCACGACAAAACCATTTCACACTAGTGCTTACGTTCAAACTCTGATAGGCTCACTCTAGTTCCTTATGTATACTCTAAGGTAATACCCATTGACAGGCAAGAGTATGACATTGACAGCTGTCATCTTAATGAAAATTGTTGTAATAGAATGTAGTCTATGCAAAATGTATGTCCAAGTTCAAAGAATTTCAAATAGATGGCGCTGTTACCAGTATTTTCAGGCGGTAGGATACAAAATACTTGCAGGCAAATTCATTAATTATATTCAACTTACTTAGCCCAAGATCTCTACAAACACCAACTTTACGCCCTACTGTTTAGCTATTTACTACTAATATATAGCTAGTGGCTATACAAATTGTTCTAGATTTAAAAAACTGCGCAATTTAGGGTTTTTTTTTATGGTCATGTGTGTTTGCGCCCGCGTACAGTGCAGTGTCAGTTTTATTTCAAAAGGGAATAGCGCAATGCAAAGGTCGATGGCGGAGGGTGTCATGTCAATAAATACTTCCGAACAGAATGCACGTTTATTTATTCATTTCCAGAAAAAAAAACAATCACAAATTGTAAAAGCTGTTACAAAGTTCCAAATAATGTCTTTGGCGACAGTGGTACAAAAATTCGAAGGGACGATAAAACAACGAGTTATAAAGTTGCCAAAAAGGTATTTTCGAATTTTTGTGCGCAATTAAGGTAATTATTAAAATATTAATGTAAAATGGTAAGTATACACTGGGGGCACGTGCTTGGGGAGCGACCGGCGAGCGCTCACTGCTCACAGAGCTCGCGCCCCCGGCCGCCGTCACAGCCCCCGAGCATGCTTATACAATCAAGGGTTACAAATAACAAACGTTTGTTCATTAAACTGAGTTTAATCTACTTGTATACTTATTTATTTAATGACTACACTTCGTAAAATTATTAATTCATAAATGTAATTAAAGGAATATTCTGAACTATTTCTTATACGTACATGAAATCATTGATCGATAACATTTTTGATTCCCAATAATATTTATGATTGAAACATAAATAAGGAAATCATTTAACGTAAAATTAAATAACAAAAATATATGTACAATTTAGCAATAAATAATTACAAAATAATAATAGTAAATAATGGAATCTAATAAAGACAAACATATTTTTTATAATTATTATTTTCTATGTAATAATCGTTCTGAACGCATACTGGAATGGAACATAATAGACAATAATATTTTTTTATGCAATCTGTTGAGGGTTTGATAACACGCCATTGAGAATTACACATATAATGTATTATAATTATTACTATTTTTATTCATTGAGATCTAACATTGAATAGACACAAAACAGATGTGTTGAGTAAGCATTAATATTTGCTTCACACTGCGAATACACGAAGAATGAACAACGAAATGACTGTCCTATGTGACAAGCTTGCTAGACATCCATATTGATTGAAAGTTCAGAAAGTACCAATAGACAACAAGATTTCAAAACTTCCGTACCGATGAGGGTAAAACGGATCGTGTCCGTTGCTAGGCGACCAGCAACAAACATGGCTATGACTATGATTATTAATCGTACTATTTAAGACTGGAAATCATCTCGAAAGAAACATAAATGCTCGTTTATTCTTCGAGCTCTCAAAACAGTAAAATGATTTCGATATTTTTTTTCTTAAATTATTGTAAATAAATCACTTCAACAGATCAAAATCGCCAGCGAGAACATTTAGCGCCAAAATATATCAACGATTAGAACTGAAAATCTAACGTTAAAACTTTAAATGCAATACATTTTACTTGCAAATCGCTAACACTAAGTATATTATCGTAATACATAATTTAACATACACACTAGCATTAGAAATCATTTGATTGACATTAATGACAACGATATAATTGTGTTACGAAAAAAACGTATCGACTGTCCTTTAATATTTTCTACTAACAAGACTACATTCCAACTATGGTGGCTTGTACTGTGGTTTGATTCTTCACAACGAGCTGCGACGTTGAGCGACTATTACACTCACTCGCATAGTGACTGAATCTGGTTTGACAATTTACTTTAGCATATTTTGATATTACAATAAACCTGGTGCAGTAAAAGAATCGCAGTCAACGTATTCAACTAATATTTACATTTTTTTTACAGAAATCACAACAAAGTATCACATACTACAAATTAGCTAATATAGTCGAATCAAACTAATATTTAATGCGAGAACTTAATAATATTCGAGAAAATTTAGCTAAGAGTCATCGTGCGGCGAGATCTGGTAACTCGTCGTATGCACTGCAACTCGCAGTCAACAAATCGCACGACTACATAGATGGCGCCCCATTCTAGGTGTTTCACAGATACTCGTAACGCCTATTCTCACCGACAGATTGAGGGGCATTACTCATTTAAACCAACTTAAAGTTTTATGAACTTGATTTAAAGTTAAGTAAATTTGAAATTTTGCGAGAAGATAAGTAAAACATGTTAGAAAAGAGCTAGTAAAAACACAAAAAGGCACCAGGCTATTATAATTCGTTCCAAAGACTTGTAAGCAAGTTTAGCAGAATCAAAACACTCGCACATGGCCGATGCGACACCGGTCGTAGTATGTGAACGACCGCGTGCAACATACACAATAACATGTCAAAGTGGAGCCAGTTACAACGTGAGGATAAGGGACAAAGTTAAATGAGTCTAAGTTCAGACTTACATCAGTCTAGTTGCGACTACGGATCGTCATATGAAATCGCAACAACTTACAAATAATTCGCGTTTGCAGTCTTTAGATCTTCCGTTCCGTTATTACATAAACACGAAGGGAGATAAACAAAAGTCGAAGTTGGGTTCACTGACTCGAACGTGTTGAAACACTTAGCGATGGGATCGGGAGCCGCTCGCAGTCGCTTTGGGCCGAGCTCCGGTTGAGTTTTGGCAACACGAGGTGGTCGGGTGAGCGGGGGGCGCCGCGCGGCGCGCTCGCTTGGCCTACATGTTGTAGGCGATGTAGATGGCGTCGATCTGGTCGGAGAGGAAGCCGTCGCGCAGGTGCATGCGCTGCTTCTCGCCGCGCGAGTTGATGGGCACCACGCCGGGGTCCACCACCACCACCACGCCCACGATGAGGTGGTGCTCCTCCAGCACGGTGTTGGTCACCAGCGGCACCAGGTTCAGCGCCTCGCTGTCGTTGCCGTCCAGCTCTACCACCACCACCAGCAGGTTGGTCCACGTGAACACGGCGCTGGAAAGTGCAAAGAAGGTTGTGAGTAAAAACGTCAAAATTATATTACAGTTTATTTGATTCAGAATAAAAAATAGATTTGGCAATTAATTAGTGTTTGATTACTCTGAAATTTATATTGCATTAAATGTTAAAAATGTTTACCATTCAGCGATCTTTTTGTGGCACCTCATAACGGAGTTTTCAATGTCGATGGGATGGTACCTCATGCCGCGCAGCATGATGGTCTCGTCAAGCGCGCCCACCACGAACACGGCGTCGTGTGTGTCGTGCGTGTCCGCGCTGATGTTGATGCTGCCGCACGCCGACGCCAGCGACTCTGTGTCGCTGTCACGAGTCATCATCGATGTATCATCTGACACGTGGCTAGTCGTAGTGATCTCCGTCCTTCGTAAGAAACCCAAGTACCCAGTACGGGCGTAAACTTCTCCGGTGTTCCCAGTCACAAGCTGGGCGCTGAAATGATCGGCGTAATCACTTTCGTCGCCATAGATGGTGAAGTAGCCGCTTGCATTGTGAGGCGACTGCACCCATATCTCTCCCAAGTGGGAGTCTCCGCATTGTCCCTTAGTTTCAGGATTTGCTGTTATCACTTTGACTCCGGGCAACAATTTGCCAGATTCCATAAGACAGAGTGAGTGAGGGCTTCCGCGTTCTACAAGCGAGACGCGGTCATTCCTCAGAGCTCGGAGGTCAACGTATACAGTAGATGGTTCAGGACTAGATGCGCCTTGTAGGCAGATGGCAATGTTTACGCGACAGCCAAACGAAGTGGATACGGCGCGGGGGCTGAGGCCGAGGGCCGAGAATAGCTTGGAGAACGAGTTGGTCAAGTTGATACGCGGACGCTCTTCGGCGACTACGACGCACGTCCTGACACACGACAGGCTTATACCCTTTGTCTTCAGCTGGTTGACGGAGCTACCCAGACCCTTGGTGCACAGCTCCATGACTCCATAGGAGCAGAAAGTGTCGCGGACCTTGTATTGGGAGACTGCGCTCAGCCATAATGCGGGATTAATCTCCACTTCGGAGGGTGGAATGAGGATCGAGTGATGGCCGGAGTAGATGCTGCTGAGGCACCACAATGCAAATCCGAGACCACAGTAGGGGTCGAGACAGAGCGCAATATGACGCGAGGGGTACAGCTCACAAGCTATCTTCATTGAGCGGCAAAGCGAAGTGACGGCCGCGTGCGACATCTTTATACCAGCGAGCATGCCAGTAGTGGACACACTGAAGTCTAAATACGCCAACATCTCGGCAGTGGGCGCTCGGTACAGTATCGGTAGTTTCTTTTTAGGCATGTCATCTGTGTCCAAGGTCAACGGCCAGGCCTTGCTGTCGAGGACGTTGCTGGCTTCTTTGGAGCGCAGTAGCTTTATCACAGATTGGTTTGAGAGGACCAGCGTGGCCTTGCTGACGTCGACGATCATGCGGACCGTGGGCAGCGTGGTGTGCAGGTTCTGCGGGTGCGGCGGGCGGATGGTGACCGGGACCGCGCCGACGTACAGGCATCCGTAGAAGGCGCATATGAGATCCAGTCCCGGCGGGAAGATGAGGGCCACGTGGTCGCCCGTGTTGACGCGACCCTTCTCCAGAAGGAGGTTACCGATCCTCTCGGCCTTCTTGTGCAGTTCAGCGCACGTCAGAACTTTAGAGACAGCTCCTTTGGAGTTGAGCAACGTGAATATGACGTGGTCCGAAGTACTCTGAGCGCGCCATCGCAATATTTGCGAAATGAATTGGTACTGAAAATTAACAAATATTAATGTTAAAACAAAAACAATAGCAAAAATCGATTATTACTGTGGGATAAAACTGTATGTTACGTACCTTCCTGGCGGCATCAGAATCATCAGTATAGCCCATGTCGCGACCCTGAGCGGACGCGAGACGGTTACCCTGAACTAAGTTGCCCACTATCACCGAAGCAGGTCCCACATCTGAACATACCACAACACCAAATTAGTTAAACAATGTACAATGGCCGTCACATTCTGCCAGAATATAGTCGCCTTTACAATCTACAGTCGCATTGGCAAGTCGCGTAACAATACCCTGAGATAGAGCTAGGTAAATATTTCCATTTCATTCATATCGCATGCGGCACACGGCTTCGTAAAATAATAACAACATATAATAACGTCGCTTGTATTTAAAACCATAATTTGTAAACATTGATATCTATTTTGGGTACAAGAAATAGGTGACGGTCGTTTCGATACAAAAACAATAACAAAGTTAATTTCTTATTTTGCTTACTGCGTTAATTGGCACAAAAATAAAACACTATACAGTAATTAACAAGGATATTTCTCTTCAGATTGGAATTATCGCAGTTTCACTACAAAATTTCATAATTTTAAAATAATGAAGTCAACAACTCTATATGCAGCTGCCGAATGTATAAACGCAAGCACGACTGAAAATTTAATTAAGGCATCTTTTCTACTCACCGTTATACACAACTTAAGAATAAACAGTTCGTAACAAATAATAAATTTATACGCGTAGCAATACCACACTTGAGATTGTCTAAACGACTTACCAGAATGTATCTCCCTGGGTTTGGGCAGGTTGGTCACGCAAGTGTGAGGGCACATGAGCACGTTGGCCGGATGCAAGGTGCCTTCGAGGAAGCGTCGCTTGCACTCGCTCAGGTGGATCCCCCCGAGCGGAGTCTTGGGCAGGTAGTTGGGCTGCACCAGCGCCAGGCAGTAGATGCCCACTTGGTGGATAGAGTCCACGGCTTGAAGGACGCGGGACATCCATTGGAATGACTGTGGAAGGAACAAGGTTAGGTGCTGAACTAAAAAAAATCGCAGAAGATGATGTGAAATAGTGAGACATAGTGGACATGGCCATTCTGTTTAGTTCTACAGCATTATTCAGAATGGGAAAGCTAGTGCGAAATTTAAATTAAAGTTAGGATCTCTTTCTTAAGTAAAAGCTTACTATGTTTCTCGTGTTTATAACACGAGAAACATAGTAAGCTTTTTAAAAAGCTCAGCATTTTTAGCTTACGGTACTGTTCAATAGAAAATACGCATTTTCTTTAAAATATAAAATTTTCAAAACATTTCACTCAAAGTTTTAACGCACTACGGCAATATTCGTCGCCATTCGGAATGTTTTATTTCGTTCTCGCTCACGTCCAGTGATAAAAGAGAGACAGAACACTTCGGTTATGTCTACGACTGCGTCAGTTACAAACTAGACTCAGACCAGACTGCACGCTCTTCAGCTCTAAACTTTGAAATATCGCATCGTTTACGAACATTTTATCGATAAATAAACGTTTTTATAAAATGTGTTTTTATTTACTATTATTTTTATAAAACTCACGAAGTATTGTGAAGCTTTTCAATTTTATCGCAGATTTATATAAACATTCGTTGAGATGGAAAACAATTTCGTATGTAAATGTATTTTGGTGATGTATCTTTACGATCGCGATAACCTTTGGAGCAGATTATGATAAGCTTATATTTCGGAGATAATATCGGTCGATGGCACTTAATAAAACAGGAGACACAGTCTAGACATGGGTTGTTATTGGAAAAATGGAACCAGACTGAATCTGGCATTTGGCGAGATCGAAGCTAAGCTGAACGTATTTTGGATTGGATCCTTAAGGGATAAGGTTGTACTAAGGCGATATAGCTTTGGAAGGTTGTGTAGTGGTCTAGACTAGGCTATCAGAGTTCAGTCAGCTGTAGCAAATAGCTGTAGCGGTTGCGGCCACGCTGAATAGAGTCGAATGCGACCGTTGGGACGTATTGTCCGCCCGCTTGTTGGGCTTATCAGCTAAGTGTGTTACGCAAATATTTATATCTGTTATTAGTTCGAGATACTGCATTACATCGATATTTATCATTTTATTCGTGTTATTTTTTTACCTTTAAAAGGTTAAGCATAATTTTGTGTGTGCCTTTTTTAAACATGGTTACGGTAGGTAAAAAATATTATGATTAATAATTAATAATTTTAATTAGTTTTTTCGCAGTGCATCACACGATAGGACTGTAGGCATATGTTTCATAGATTTCTGATGGTTGCATGTCAACATTGTACCGGTCCTTAGACTATTGCATAGTGCTTATCTTCTTACAGAGCGCGTCGGATACAAGCCCACGATAGCACTTGTGTTGTAATATTGATTTAGCCTTATTTTTATGATATCATTCGGTACATTCCGGAGCTAGATATCGATGAATAACTCGGCTTTTGGTAGGTACTCATATTTTTAAGGGACGGCCTTTTGCCTTATTATTGTATATTTTATAGGAAGGTTAAATTGGTAATATATTTCAAGAAATTATGTTAAGAGCGAGATGCTTATATTCTAGCAGTTTTATTAGTTTTAAATCGACTCACATATGACGATGAAGTTAAATCAATACGCCAATATTGTAGATATTGTAGCATGGAATCGAATTGCAGCGATATTGCACTGTCATCTGCAATTCCGTTGATAGTGAAATGTCTGTGTTGTGTAAAGACATGCCAAGCTTGATTGTAAAGCTAATTACACGCAGGTACATAAAGGTTACTGTGAGGGGTCAGTAACAAATAGAACGAAATAATTATATACTTTCGGATACTTTTGCCCAATTACATCGTATGTTAGTAAATAGATATGTTAGAATAGATAGAGATTACATAAATAATTATTAAACTTATTGTTTTAACACCACAGGACGTTAAAAGTATAAAAATAATGATAAAATTTGATACAGGAACATATTGAATAGAAATATTCTAAAAATTTAACAAAGTTAGCTTGATTTGGGGGCTGTATGAACAACAAAATACACAAAATGTGGTGAGGTGAGGCCAGATTTTTATGTAAAAAACTGTATTACTGAATCAGGTGAGTTCGTAAGCTAAAACATCATAGGAAAAGCTGGACCTTAGAATTTAAATAAGAAATAATAGAGTGCGCATATCGAGGTATGAACCGTGAGCAGTAGTATGAACTAGTTTTGTCCTAAAAATGGTATCAAAACAGAGATGAGATGTATCTAGACAAATGATGACACCAAAAACCAAAAAGCGAAGAACAGTACACGAGATGGAATGTTATGAAGACAGAAAGAGACAGACGACCATTTAAATAGAAATGGGACATACTCCTACCTCCTCTTCGCCGCAGTCCGGGCGCTGCTCGGCCACGATGCAGATGCGCTCGTCTCGCAGCACGCGCACGGAGAACACGGCGATGCGGCCGCGGTAGATGAACTTCATGGGCTCGACCGCCAGCACGGTGGCTATGATGTCGTCCATGTTGTGCTTGCGCCCGGTCACCGTCATCAGACCGTCGCGGGAGCCGCACACGAATACTAGACCTAGTTCACGACATTGTATCATTAACTCTTCGCGTGTCTTAAGTTACACAGTTTGACATTTAACGCACTACACTTAACGGTTTGGTCAGGATTGGTCGATAAATGGCCAATACTGAAAAAGCCCCAAAATCTAAATGTTTTTATTTGCAAAGTCAAAGTAATATTGTATACCAAGGTGTACATTATGTTTAATTATAACTTTTTAGTGACACTTGTTAACTTGTAGCCACTAAGGCACTTAAACAACGTGACTCTAGTTCCAAAATGCCATTCTTATGGAGAAAAACCGGCAAGGAACTTTTGAGTAGGTAATATATTTCAAGAAATTAGAAAAAAAAAACAGGTTACATAGAAAAATAACACTAACTGACTGATATTATTGAATTAAAGTTTTGGCATAATTATGCCACAAATTTTCGTTGCTATATTACAGTGGTGATTGTACTAGTAGTTAATTCCTAAAAGCGTAATGAATTTAAAGTTACCTATTTATTTACAGCAGTTTCACAAATAAAAGTCTCATTTAAAGAAAGAATTAGAAAAGCATTGTTTGAAAGCTCAAACGGCGGGCAGTCAATGAAAAACCTGACCTGAACAGATGAAACTTAATTAAAAGTAGGATTGGCTACTGTAATTGAATACTCCAAGTGCTTTGGTCTATTTGACGCGAAAATCTATCACTGAAGCAGGTAATCTAGGCGAGCTATCCTGCGAATGTTAAATAAAGTCATTCGATCTGTTCAGGACTTCATACGTCCAGTAAATCAGTTTATGCAGAGTCGCTTGGCCTAACATTCAAAGCAGAGTGCGTGGAATACAGGCAGTGCGCCGATATTATTACCTGCCTCACGTAACTGTCAAAGCGAACGTATAATTCTATGGAAGTCGGGTTTCGTTGTAAATATGGCGCTCCTGCTGTTATTTTACCTTCATGTCATTAAAATGTAGAACGAAGCTAGTTCTATTTATTTCTGCTGAGGCGCTTAAATTTTCTCTAGTTGGTCTTACACAAAGAAAATATTATCAACGTCTAGGAAATAACATTTACCTACTCAAAATAAGCGTTTTTTGAAATGTGCTGGAAAGTTAAATGCTGCTGAAAATGTTTTCAAATCTGAGCAAAAATATTCCTTTATAAAACGTTTGGTTTCAGGTTTCCGATGTTTTAAAAGCTGCACGTACAATAAAAGCATAAATCCGATATCGTGCAGTGCTTCACACTGATATCGAAATTGGAAATACAGCATATTTTTTTATAGGTATCGGTATCATGTTTTTCATTTGAACTATGTATTTTCTACTAAATTAAAATCAGTCAGTCAATCAATCAGCTACCTATAGGAGTTCACTGCTGAACATATATTTACTCATTACTGTGAAGCTACTTATTTGTGACACAAAAACAAAAAAATAACGTTAATTCAAACTTTCGTCAGGAGTCTTACCGATGTACCTATAAACAGCATAATAACAAAGAAAAACTTACCGCCAGGTCCCAAAAAGCCAAGAAGTCCGCTCCTAACATAATGCTCTTCCCCAATAGGCTCGCCATCCGCGTCGAGTGGTCGAACCCGGAACACGGTGTTAGTCAACCCGGGTAAGCCCCAGTACCCAGAGCCGGTTGCCCCGGACAACACGCATATCTCGCCCACCTCGTCCGTCTTGCAGAGGTAGGATGGACCTTCCATTTTTACGACGACTATTACGCCTGTTGTTGGATAAATAAAAAGAATAATTTTGATGAGTGTTACTATAGGATGAGTAGAAGGGATAACGGATCGAACGGGACGGTAAAACTACTAAAAAGTCTGTACAGACTAAAACCCTTTTGAAGGGCATATCAAGGGTAATAGGAACCCTAAAATTAGCAACGATAGCTCGTGAAATGCAAAGGTATTCCTAACTTAATTCGTCAAGCTTTAGTAATGGAAAATGTCTAACATCATTTGCGAACATGTCAAGTTGATTGAAACACAGATTGATCAATACTGACCGCTGTTATTTCAATTATAATTAAGCCCATTACATGAAATATTCCATTTCAATTAGTATTACTGCTCATTTCAGTATTCATTTTATTTAACAGACTGTAATCCTTTATTGTGAGATGCATTATTAAAATCTACAAATTGCAATACAATTTGCAGCGAATGAAATTCACACGTTTCTCTACCTCTAATTTGTAAATTCGACACTCTGTTATGTGTTACCGATACGCTTGATGAAATAATTTTGTACATAAATTACGTAGGTTTCGATCAAAATATCTAGTGTGTGGGTTGGTTCATTGTACATTATCTTGTACATTTACTTTAAACGTTGTCATGCGAAATAACGTTAACTAACGATTCTAAACAATTTACACTCAAATTCTGCAAGCTTTATATGCCTTGAAAAGGCAACTGTAAGCTGCGGTACTTATTTGTAGTTAGGTAAAAACGTATTTGTCGTTTCGTGTTTCGCAAAATATGTTTTTTGTAATGTTAGCGGCAAATTGGGGTTGTATTTTTAATCTGTTTCTTTGGAAGAAAATAACATATACAATATTTTAAAGTTATTCAGAGTCGGGTTTTCAAACGGTTGTTATCAAATATTTTTTTTTGACATTTTTGACACTTATTCCATACGTAATCTAAAAAATGTGAATACTCTAAAATAAAAAGTATCTGTTGTTGTAAACACCGGCTGCAAAAGTATCTGATTGAACGTCAAGTAAGCGCATCAATCTGATAACCTTTTGGAAGGCATACTCACATGAGGGCATAACCTGGCCGCAGTCCTGCAGCGTGAGCGAGGTGAGCGAGTTCTCGGCGTCGACGCGCACCACGCCGTACGACAGGCCGGACATGGAGAGCACGCCGCGCCCGGCCGACGCGCCCCCGCGCCCCGCGCGCCGCACGCACACCGTAAGGGACTCGCTGCTGCACGCGTACGGGCAGATCGCGTCGCCGCGGACACCTAACACAAGGAAATACATGAAACAGACTCGAGAATGTTGCCTAAAAGTAACCTAATAAGGGAGAGTATCAAGGGAATGCAATGGTGCAGAAGTGCGGTTAAGCGATTTGTAAAAGAATTACCACGCCAACTAGCACTGCGAGACGATTTACGGGTGGATTATGCTAGTTACAAGTTAAGGTGCTCTTTTTCTCCATTGTTCAAATGTTTGTGAATATCATATACAAATATCATATTAAGTGATGATTCTCAAGATCAAGGGTCGATTTTAATAATCAAGTTTAAGACGACATAAAAGTCCTTACCTTTGCTCTGGAATACGGATAAGAACTGGTCGCACGAAGACAGCGACCACGGGTTGGCTCCATCAGCGACGAGAAGCATTCGCAGGGAACTGAGCGAGATCTCCTTGTGGTCGCGAGTGGCCAGCAGACCCCAGTGCAAGTCGCGGGACTTCACTATAGCGACCGACGCCCTGCGTGATAAATTACCCTCAGTTTACAATCAAAACCTAATCAAAACCTTTGGAGATGACGTTAACGAGTGAAAAGGTAATTTGTCAGTAAGTACTTCTATGTGAATGGTAAAGAGAAACTAGGTTTCTAATCGACCAGCATCGTGTAGCTACGAACACTATGTACTAGATGTTAATATAAACAGTCATTAAAAGCGCAAATGTGTACTGTTTATGCAACGTCTTGACATGACCTCAGACGTGCGGAAGGTTCCATTGCAGAGAGCAAACAACTAATTTAATGTTGTAGGTTTATATTTGCTAATAGTTTCTCATAGTGCCCTACTAGCCTTTGCTAATATGAAATGCAGAAAAATATGTTTTTATATCTGGGAAAGCACATACAAAATACTTCTTTGTGGATGCATTTCAGATAAGTCTTTGTTCCGCAACATAGGGGTTTATTCTTTAGTGCAGGTCTAGAATACACAAAATTTATGAATACAAAACATTACAAAATCCTTCGTACTTTACTGAAAACTGTTATCTATATAGGTCATCGAGTATTACCTGTACTTGGTGATCATGTGCATCCAGGAGGCGGGGCTGACTTTCATGAGGGCGTAGGGTATGAAGATGACGTGCATGCCGTTGAGCACGCTGGCCAGCACGGCGTGCCACAGCCCGGTCTCGCGCTTGAAGTCGAGCACGCACACCATGTGCTCGCCCTCCGTGTAGTTGCAGGCCACCGAGAGCATTCGGCAGTGAGCCAGCATGGATGCCCTGCGAAAACGGTTTATTGTACCCTTCCTTTTGTAGACATTCTGCTTCGTCGTAGGAGGTGACTTGAGGCCAGATACAGGGAGCGGTAAATATGGTGCAGAACCGGATCAAATAGAAGATTGACATACAGCCACGATCCTCAGCATTGAGGGAACGACCAGAAAGAAGACAGAAGATCAATTCGTAACCACTACCAATAAGAACAAATTTTAACAGAACTTGATAAAAACCAAAGCTTATTTTATCATGAAAGTTATTGTTCAGTAATAGTTTACTCACATTTATCTACGAGCAAAAGCTTATGGTCAACAAATTACGAATCTAGCGATTCGTAATTTGTTGACCATAAGCTTAAAAAATTAAAAACATAGATTAAAAAATTAGGTGTGTCCATTTCAGCCATTGTGTTCTAAAACTAATATTAAGACGCGTTCGAGGGAAATTTTTTAAAAAAGTTCAAAATAAGTCAAGGAAAAGAAAAGAAGTTTCAAACAAGTTGAAAATGAGTTTATTTATGTCATAAGTAACTTTGATTTATCGTTCTATTGCGCAAAAGTTATACTGATTGATTTCAAAGCTTTTGAAATGAGGAGAACCTATATGGCTTCCACAATGAAAAATTTTCTACAAGCAATAAAGTAAAGACCGATTGGACTTCGAGCTCAGCAAAACTATTTCATTGATGAAAAGATCTTATAAATGAAATGCTGCACCTACATTCATCTCATTTATTGCAGTCTAATATTATTGTCTGAATTGAATTTCTCTTTTTTTTCATCGCTTGGCAAATGAGTTTACGTCCTTTGTGAAACTTGTCTTTTATCTAATGCCTCTCTTTAACGGATACCTACAAATAGAACCTGACTAGAATTCCTGGAACCTCTTCCTTGTTCTAATTAATTTCTTTGAGATCCTGATACGGTACACGGATATTCCATAAATACGTTCAGGTATTGTTTATGTGAAGAATGACATATTTTCTTTTGTTCGTATTACAACAAAAATAAATACTAATCAAATTAACTATAAACTTAATTATTTGTTTACTATAATAAATAAATTGTTTTTATAAACCGCTTTCCAAACTTTATAATGTGTTTCCCGCTGTTCTACGCCTCGCTATATTGTCATAAAGTTTGTACATATTGCAGTTGTCGTAACTAACTTAGTCGAGCGTTGCATTTTATTAGCCTTTTTTTAAGGATTTTTGGTAGAACGACTTTGGTAATATCGTATTCATTAATGGACAGTTTAGTTCAATTTGATATGGTTTATTATCGGGTGATGCTTAAAGGACTTCACTAGATTTCATTGTATATTATAAATTGAATTCAAAGAAAAATACTGCAACAAAACGCTAAGTAGAGTTGACGGCTTAGCATGAGCTCTTGCTCTCGTAACGTTCACGGAAAGGTGCCGGAGACAAACAAATAAAACAAATAGGTACGCTTGGAATTCAAATAAAGGAGATCGCATTTAAAATGAATAAATTATTCACAGGAAAAAGTGCACATTTTCCCAGCAAATGTCTTTTGAAATAAAATCTTTTAAGTAGTAATCCGAACAATAGATTTCTCCCTGTACCGGATAACATGGTGCTAATTGTCTGCATTTATAAAGTAATTCAATAATATTAGTTAATTTTAATTTTATAAGAATTTGGAACTGGAAACTGTATTGAATGATTAATTCGTCCCGTTTAAAATATCGCCGTTTATCATAAAGCTGTACGATGAGTAGGTGTGGATTATCATCGAATAATCTTGTTATTCAGTTCGGGGGATTGGTTTCAGTTCGATGAATCTGTAATGAATGCATCCGCGCTCGGACAACGTACATTGTCAGTTCTACTACAATGATAAAAGGGAAATTCAAAGAACACTTAAAAACGTGTAGATGAAGCGTTTGATGTACGTCAGTGCGACTAAACGATTATTCGACGACTGCATTGAACAGCGGAACAGTGCAGAAGAGACGCGGGTTCAGACGTTTTTAGCTCACTTCAAAATGTTCGGACACTTCTAATGGAAGTCAAAATTAGACTATTTCACTTTATTTTTTGCCTATCTATTTAGTATTTAATTGTTTTGATATCAAAGAGTGCCCTGTAAAAGGTCAAGTCCACGTTTCGGTAAAATGTTTCAAATCAATCAGATTGTTATTCCCTGTTTTATCCCACGCATTTTTGACCTTTATTTTTCCCTTTTCTATTACTGTTAGTTAACCAGTAGATATAGTGTCAAAAAATAATTATTTAAAATATGATCAAAATGTTATTCGTTGTTTTCGCGCCCATACCTAGTAACAAACATTGTCACTTCACGACCTGACGCGCCAGTGGCGTTAACTGGCAAAGCTAAAAAACTGTAGCCTCTCCGTGTTTATTTATTAGAAAGTTTCGGTGCAATATTTTTAACGAACACGTTCCTATTTTTTTGGTTCCGATAGCCTTTTAGTCAAATTATTTAAACGTCAGTGTACCGAGGTATTGTAAAAATAAAAACAAAAATGTCCATCCAACAACTTCGTTTGATCGAATATATGAAGCTGCTGTAAAATAATTGAATTTCGTGTCACCCGCCTCGCATGTAGCGAAACAGGTGAAAAGTTTCTACCGGGCACGTGATGTGACGATTTCAATTGAGACAATTTCATTTTATTGAAAACAGGGTTGTTTATTTTAACTCCAGAATTTAATTTCTGTGGATCGTAGCTCTCAAATGAGTGAACAGATTTTGATCATGTTTATGCAGATCGACACAGTTAGCAATATACATCCTGAAAATCAACTGACGTCTTCTTCGGTTTTTTTTATTGACAAACTAATGTTATTAGTATATGAAAACACCAATTCGTCCTTAAGCTAGCTAAGCGTATCGAAAGTTCATTTTCCAAAAATCTGTTCCATAGCTGTAAGTTGACTTACCTGGTGACTATGACACCCATAGCGGAGCCGTCAGCGGCAGAAGTGTGCTCGATGTGAGCGGGGCTGTCCTCAGCGGGGCGGGGAGGGGGGATCCAGTCGCGCGGGGGGCGGGGGAGCTTCTCAGTCGACACCCATTGCAGGGACGGCCAGCCGCGGAACGATACTACGTCCCCAGACGAAGTTTTTGGCAGACCTGGTAGAAAAGTAGACTTGTGATTTGCGTTTATAAAGCGGATTTTAAGAGTGTTGGTTGGTGGTTTTTAGTCCCATAGTTTCGTATACATTGTTAGCCTATTTACCCTAGAGATGTTTAGTTCGCTAAAACAATCTTAAATTTTTAACGACATGTGTGGTAGGGATAGATAATAATATATGAAATGGTTTCAATAGATACATTTCAATAGAAAAAGTACAACTTTTTAGTAAGTTTTGGTTTCAGCTGAAAATGTTTAGCCAAACTATGTTTTGGTTGTCCATAAACCATCATTAGATTAGTGTACTTTAATAATATGTCAGTCGCAGTTGATTATATTTATGTTCCGCATCAAAATAAACATGAGCGGTGAAAATGAGGCGGATGTAACATCAGTGTGCATAAATTTAAATACGATCATGGCCTACGACTCGATTAGGTTAGGTTATAATAACGGGTGGATTTCAAAATTGCCGTTCTGATAGGCTGTCAGATGTCAGTGACATCCCCTTCGTTTTAGGTAATTATGGCTCATGTAACTTTAAATCGAACTTGACTGGCGTGTTTATAAATACATTTCACCAACATAATTCTATTGAAATGTGTATTTTACGGCTTAATATACGTAACATAATGATTACAAGTAAATATTTAATTACACTGTTTGTGAGCGTGTATTAAAACTGCATTCAGTTTAAATTCACAATAGCGGATTTTGTTTTATTATTCAGTATGAAATTGATACTCGAGTGACGTATCATGAGAAATGTACTTTAAATATTTTATTAAATAGTACTGTTTGAAGAAGAGCCGGTTCCATACCTTAAAATAAGGTAAGTATATGGGAACCGACTAGCATCGGCCTATGTTTAACATAAATACGACAGTAGAGGGACTTTACTGACTTGGCCCGTATTAATAACTAATCAAACAGGTGTAGGTTCGCAGACAAAGTTGCTACAATCTGCATTGGCATGAAATAAAAATACGAAGCAAAAATATAATAAAATTGTGATATTGAGGCATCGCTCAAATGTGATGATTGTCATTAATTAACATCAAAGGAATTAAACAAGCGCTAAGATGATAGAATCCTTTAAATATAAGTTCAAGCATTTATTGACATCATCACATAAAAAAATACCTACAAAGAACGAGTAACTACTGAAATTTCTTGGCGTGAATCAAGATAAATGTATTTGAAATTAGGAATATATTTTTGAATAGGTACCTTAATACTTCAGTTTCAAGAACTGGGGTTTAAGAAATCTCATATTTATCCTAGCGTCTAACGCCAGTGCTTTCTTCGGCTGAGTTAATAACTTTAATGCTTCGTTTTTTCATTGTATACTTGTTGTCATACACTCGGTGTCAGACACCTAGTGTCGCGGTACCGGCGGTATTCGTGTGAACACGAAGTTCCGAGTGTGGGCATTTATTGCGGAAACACTCTCCAAACAAAGTGTCATAGCGTATAGTCAAGACATTTGTGTCGCAATAAGTGTCGCTGTGAACCTAAACGCAGCTCGAGTGTTGGAAATCGTGGTAAAGTTTTATTTTATTTTAAGATAAGCTTGAATATTCACGGCGCCTGAAAGTATCGCGTGTTATTTATATTGCCGTATAAAAACGTTAGCGTGCTTCTTATTAAGCCTAGTCTGTATTGTCAGATTAGCTTTTCTTTTCTGAATAACTTTAAGCATTACTTTAGAGCTTTGGTAAAATAGTCGTTAAATTATGAATAGGTTTGATATCAGCAGTATATTTTACGTCACTCGCGTTCTTTTAAACCAGATGATGATTCAGAACTTATATTGAGTTAAAGCATTTGTAAATGACAGAATTGAAAAGGTTCGGTGAAAATAGGACACACGGTGATGCAATATAAAACTGTGTATGTTGTAAACGGTGTAAAAATAAAATAAAGAATATCCGTCTTCATGCGCTTTGCGACCTTATTGCGGTATATGTTTACGACGTATCAAAAGTTATGCTCACGTTTATAAATATCGCACACAATATACCAATTTCAACATTATGCAATTACAATAGTTTACTTAGAAATAAACTAAGACTAGAGTCCGAAATCCTGTATGAGAAGTTTCCCGTGTATCCAACTTAAATAGACAGAAAACCTTCTGCAGCAGGCTTTAAGTGAAAGAAGTTTAAGACGATTGACTTTTAATTGCACTTTTGCTTTAGGTTAAACCCGACACTTTAGGAATCCTTTTTATCTTCTCTGAAGTTAGCGTCGAGCAAACAAATGTGAAAAAGTCGTAGTAGTTTCACCTGCAACACGAGCTATTTGACCTAATTTTTTCCGACTCTCTAAAAAAGAGAAACCCGACTGCTGTAATTGCATCATGGCAGTGTTTGCGAATATCTCCCACGATGAACGGGAGTGGTCTTTGGTTCTTTAAATGCGAGGTATCGAGGTATGAATACGATATTTGACACAAAATATAGGAAAACAATTACAGCAAAATAATATTTTTCCGCCCTCAAATACGTACGCCTACATACAGGGTGTCCGGTAAATAATCCGACAAACTGCGGTGGCTGATACCTTAGGTCAGGCCCTATCAAATGAACACAACATATGTTCGCCGAAAAGTTACAGGTTTCGAGATACAATCGATTTTCGAAAATTTTAGAATTTTCTACCTTGCATCAGACTTTTCCATTTTTCTTGCTGATACATAGCTTTCGCAATACTTTTTGTGCATCAAATTAATCTTGAATAGTTACTCTATCCTTTGATAAGTCTCATATTTATCTAAAAGAAGAATATAGTGGCGATAACGCCATTTGTTTTACAATTTTCACTTTCGGTTTTTCTTAGTGCTCAACTTTGAACTGCAGTGGTGCAAAATAAATGTATGTAGGATTTTTGTACAACAATCTTAAAAACTTGCTTGAATATTGGTGATTTTGGGAAGGTACAATACTTGCATATTTTCTTTACAAAATTTGACAAAATAAGCTGCTGAAGTACACCCGGGCCTATGTTTTGAAATATTACTAATGTAAATCTGAGTAGAAATGCGACGTAACTTAACGCGGATCGTTATGGTCCAGTGAAATAAGTTATTTTTTTCTAGCGATTAACTAGTGACACGAAATAATTGTAGTCAATTTCAATTTGGAAAATATAAAAAAAAAATGCTCGTTTAAATTTTTACTATGATACGCATTACAATGATAGTGCAGATGAATTGGGCGTCTTAAACCAGCTATTTCAGTGTTGTTGCATGAAAAATAAGGTGTTATAAAATCGATTTATCTAGTAAGAAAATATTGAAGGTTAAGGTAACTTTACACTAAAACATGTTTTAATCTGGCATAGAGAGTTAATGGCGAGAAGAAAATACCTCATTTAATCGTACAATGACGATCATGGTTAAGTTACGTGTCATTTTTACTCAGATTTACATTAGTAATATTTCAAAAAATAGGCCCGGGTATACTTCAGCTGCTTATTTTGTCAAATTTTGTAAAGAAAATATGCAAGTATTGTACCTTCCCAAAATCACCAATATTCAAGCAAGTTTTTAAGATTGCTGTACAAAAATCCTACATACATTTATTTTTCACCACTGCAGTTCAAAGTTGAGCACTAAGAAAAACCGAAAGTGAAAATTGTAAAACGAATGGCGATATCGCCAATATATTCTTCTTTTTGATAAATATGAGACTTATCAAAGGATAGAGTAACTATTCAAGATTAATTTGTTGCACAAAAAGTATTACGAAAGCTATGTATCAGCAAGAAAAATGGAAAAGTCTGATGCAAGGTAGAAAATTCTAAAATTTTCGAAAATCGATTGTATCTCGAAACCTGTAACTTTTCGGCGAACATATGTTGTGTTCATTTGATAGGGCCTGACCTTAGGTATCAGCCACCACAGTTTGTCGGACTCTTTACCGGACACCCTGTATACCTAATACACATTTTGACAACGGACTTTTTAAATGAATAATTGTTGTTACGAAAGTAGGAGGATCTATTTCGTCTGTAAGCTAATCCTTCGGAAATTTTGCGTATTTTTTTTTAATTCTAAACCTGTAGATTTTATAAAGTAGATTGTTACCTTTCAAGCAGTTGTCGGAAGTCAAGGCATACTGTATGCCACATGAGCCGAGCAGGAAGCCGACTTGTTGCAGGCCTGCGTCGCGGCGGGTCAGCGGCACTTCAATGGGCACGGGCACAATGCCGGCCTGCAGGCACCCGTAGAAGGCGCACATGAAATTAATGGGATCGTTGTTCGGGTACACCAGGGCTACACGGTCCCCCGGCTTGATGGAGTTGTCCCCAGTTAACGGTCCACCACTGCTGGTTTTGGAGGTAAACGTCTTGTTGAGCAATGCATGAGCAATTTTGAGCGATCGACTGAGTAGTTTACCTGTGTAAGAAATAAGAGCATTAAAAGGTGCGTCTAACCAGACTTGAATATTGAATCGTTGACAAAGTGCGTTGTATAAAGACTTACCATAATTGAGCGAGTTGCTGAGTTTCCCATTGGGATCTAGAACAGTAGCTACATTAGCTTTGAAGGAAGCTGTTCCGTATCGTTGCAGGGCGGCCTCGAGGTTGCGTGGCAGCCCCGAGGGGACGACGAGTTGCTCGCCGACGGCCGGCGTCATGGTGCCGCCTTCTGGCTTCGGGGCGTTAGGATCCTTAGGGTTGGCAGCCAGCTCCAGTTCAATATCATCGTCCTCGTAGAACTCCGGCAGCGGCCGACGCTTCGGTCTCTTCAGAGTGTTCAGCAATTGCTGGATCTTCGCCGATACCTAAACAATCATTATCGCTTACGTAAATACTCGTAGATAATTTAATTTAGCTTATGTAATACCATAAATATGACGCGACATAAGTTATAAGATCGACTCATGAATCTAGTTAACTCTGTCTACAATTCCCATGAATAGAAATGGCTGTCTAGACAGGTAATAACGATAGGTCGTCTAAATTAATGTGATTCCTTCTTGTTTGTACTGAAAGATGAAAATATACTTTGCGTAATAACTTTAATATCAAACAAATTTATTGCATGATAAGTTGAGATATCTAGCATACGTAGGTACATGATAAACAGATTTAAATCTATACTTGTACTTCAATACAGTAGTACTCCTAGTTTGTTCAGTGGAAACTTGATTGACAGAAACAAGGAATAAATCGACTTATCAAGTTTTCAATTTACTTGATTGCCATGCTAATACCTTAGCTATTAATTATAATGTTAGCGTTATGATGAAAATACTGTAAAGTTTCAAAAAGAGTTTTCAAAATTAATTACCTATGAATCTAAATGAAATTAGAAACAAAACAAGATTAGAAGACATTAGCAGTAAATGAACATCTAAGTATCGAGCAATCCTACACTTTTGACTAACAATACCTAAATTAATTCCAGTGGTATTTTCGGCTAGTTGACCGCCTTCAGTCGGTCTAGTGAAACACAGAGTGGTTGCGGTATTAGAGTAATGCCGACCGACTGTAGATGTTCATAATGCCCGCATCAAACGCAGTAGCAATTATCTGAAATTGAAACCTACTGACTGCTTGTAATTGTATTGTAGGTCGTAAGATTATTGGAAACGGACGAACACCGACTCTAAGTTCACTGTTTAATTAAACGAATACTGTGAAACAAATAATCTACTTTTAGGAGCAATCGTAAAAAAATATAATAAATCAAACAAGAATAATAAAATTAAATACAAAAACGAGGATATATTGAGATTGGAAAAGGCAAGGGAAGGTATGTTAGGCCCAAAACGAAACACAATTAAACAAAGAAGTAATAAAATAAAAGAAAACGCCATAATTACTTACGCTTACCTTCCAGCGACCAGTGCCGGTGCCGGTGTCCTCGGGCTGCGCGTAGCACTGCACGCGGTCGGCCACCAGCGCCCCCCCGCGGCGGCCGCCTGATGAAGTATGAGTCACATCAGGCTGGATGTCTGATAACAAACCACGTGTTATTACACCCGACTCGTTGCTAAGCCAGGAAAACATTCTCACCCTGCACGCGACCGACTAAGCGACCCCTATCGCCCGCATCACGCGCATGGCTAGGCCTGAGGTGTGCTAACGCGTTCCTGGCTTAAGAGCCCGCACAGTCAAAGAGTAGTCAGGTGAACAAGCGGTCTGCTTTTAAAATAACAGCCAATAACGACTTCAAATTCGAACCATATGTGGTAATGCCCAGGCTCACAAACTTAATTAAAGGTAGACCGTTTTTTCCCCTAGTCGACTTAGTACTTTCGCAATTGCTAGTTCAATCACTTAAAATAAACTATGGAATAAATTTACCTATCAATACTTTTCAAATATTGAATAACGCTTGTTCGTTTCTATTCGATATAAGCGTTTATCGACGTCAAATTATGCAGTATTCTGTACACAACTGAAGAAATTCATGTATTCAAGTGATAAATATAAACATGCTATTCTTAAACGATTGCAATAGTAGAGATAATAAATAACTATTGTATTGTTGTTTTGAAACAATTCGTATGTTTAAAAAGACGAAAGTGTTTCGTGCTGTGTACAATTTTTCCTCAAACATAAAAAGTAAATTTAATAAGTATGTCTGATATTCCGCGCCTTCGGTGCGCGGTGTGGTGTTCACAGTGAATATAAAAAGGAAATACATAAAGCAAATAGATCGTAGCGCTAGTCCTTTCAGTATTAAGGGGATTTCGCTCTGATGGCTTCTATTCAAGCGAGTCTGGCGATTTTTTAGCTCATATTCGGTTTACACTAACACTCTCAGTTTTATCTAACTTAAGGTTTTTTATGTTGTTGGGGAGAATCAAAAAAGCAAACCAGAAAGAAACTACAGATCTGTTAATTAAATACTCATTAGAAATAATTGAGCAAACGCTCAGCAAGCATTAAAAAGTAAGTCTATATAACTTTACATAATGTAGGTCTTTTAATTCTTATGCATATAATAGAGTGTTAGCAGCTTTATTTTGTACACAATAAAATCCAAGTTGCCCTATGTAATAAGCATTCATTATAACAGAATAAACTGAAGGGCTTAGAATCTAGAACGACCAAATAACAGGTGCAATGGCCTTTGCTTTATGACCACCTCAAACTCAGTTAAACTAATACAGACTGTAGCAAAGCTTATGAAATTAGTCTATTAGCGAGCTTGTCCTGATCATATAACTAATTTTAAAATATTTAAATTACACTACTACTATTACATTCAAAAGTGGTTACCACTACGAGGTAAAACCAATTATAAAAGGGCTTACTGACGTCACCTGTTATATTGTTTAGTGTCAAGCATGACGTATTGTTATGACCAGGAAAATAGAGAAAAAATATTATAGAACCAACATAAATTCTATTGTTTACATATAACCTAGTCGTGGAAATAAAGTTGCTATTCAATAGCAGACTTCATAGTTATTTCAAATGCAATACCTTCCGCAATTGAGAAAAACTTTCTGCCTGTTATATTTCTATGACTATACCAAAACGATATGAGGTCCCAATCATATTAAGACAGGGTCAAAGCGTATCCAGCGCATCTTGTCATTCTAGTTGGCTTTATCTACTTAGTATGTAATTATTTGAAGCAAAATAAAAACCAAGATCACATCTCAGATTCTTCCTCATAACCTAACGTATACCCAGTTGTCTAACCAATTCAGAAGGGCTAGCTTCTGATTGCCGATGCCGACACCGATGAACTATACTCAAACTAATACACTCTGAATACATTAAATACAGTGCAATTATCTCACAACACAATTAGGGACTGTTAGACCGGGCAAAACATATCAGAAGTTTCGAGGTTATTAATTGGCTGAATCTACTGCGTGTTTTGTTAATTATTGTTATGTTTTAATCAATGAAAAATATAACGCTATATTGAGACATTTAATGTTGAATTTTACATCATTTATAAGCTTTATAAATAAAAAGTAGATAGTTCTTGTACCGTGCAGTAAACATTACCCAGCTACTAAAGTATGTATCTAACAATTTAATACGTTTTTTAAAGCTGGTATGACGTCAACATTGTAATATTGCACATAGTTTCCTCAGAGAGTTCAAAACTTCATCAAATAGTTCGCAGCTGCTTGAAATCGTCGCCGACTCGAAAACTATGATAAACTCACTTTGTAGCTAACGTGTTTGTTTCGGAAAAATGTTTTACATTTACAAACAAAAAAAAATTTCGTTTGTAACCCTATTATTTTCTCTTCCCCTTTTATTTTTAATTTGGTATCGGTAACAAAAAGTGTTATATAAACCAAATAATTGGTGGCACTCAGCATGAATTATTTTCTACTACACATTTTGGCCATAGCACATAAATATATTAAATGGAATAAATTGTTTAGTCTATAGAGAAAAAGGCAATATCACGCGTTGAATAAACATATTTTTATTTAATGGTGTGAAATCATAACACCTTCAAACAAAATATTTTGCTGTCAAATTAGTAAACAGCCCAATGAATAGAATTTGTTATGCTATGCCAGTACGTAAACAACAAACACAAATCAAGTAAAAATTGTTTATAACAGAATAATCCGTAACAATATCATAAATGCTAAAGTCTGTCTGTTACGCTTACACGGCTAAACTGCTGAACTGATTTTGATGAAACTTTATATAAGATAAGCTTGGATCCCATCGATAGGCTAATTGCAATTAGAATTTGAACAGAACAGCTTGTTGTAGTACCTGAACTAAATTATTGTAGTCTTAATGTTTTCAGTAACCCTAAGATACACCGAAGTACTACAGGATATTATGAAAAAATACGTCTATGTAGCTAGATTTAATATAAATAACCAGTTCTAAAATATAAGCCACCAGGGGTTAAACAGCAAGTTTTCTTCAGCAAACACCCTTAGCTTTAGTCAAGTGTACTCACAAGCTGGCAGATGAGTGATGTCGGATAAATCAATTTCAGTTCGTTCACGCATTTCGGTCCTGTCTCTGGGCACGTGCTTTTTCTCGCGGAGGTGGTGGGGCTGTGGCAGTGGGTGCGGGTGTGCGCGGGGGTGAGGCGCGGCGGGGCGGCGCGCGGGGGGCGAGCCCAGCTCCGGCGGCGGGGGCAGCTCGCTGTCGCCCGCGCATGAATCTTCGTCAGATGATGAGGCTAGGACAACAGAAGTAAATGAGGTGTAAAAGAGGAGTTTTGCAATACGCTTCCGATGATTAATAAACACTTCTCTGATGTACTGATATGCGCAGTGCACCTAGTCCGTCATAGCAACTAGCAAAACTGCTTGAAACACTCTTAGTACAGGCTCAAAACTGGCCTTGATCAAACGGTTAGAAAACTAGTTACTTCAAACAAACTCTAAAATAAATTTAAATTTTACCATGTTTAATTAGGTAACTATTAGTTCACTACATGATATTCATTTCCAACTAATTCCATTCTATAATTTGACTCGCTGCAAATATTATCACTGCGCCAACATCCGCATTTGATCCTGCAGGTATTACAGGGATATTACTTTACCGGGAACATTTCGCAGGATGCTCTAATAATCAGTTCCGAGTAAACACCTGGGAACTGAATAGCCAGTGTTTGAGAGTTAATATGTTTGTACTAACACAGTCCAGCTTTCCCAAGCTGTTTCTACATGCATGACACGAGACACGCTGAAATTTGATTTTCGGGAAATGTCAAAGGTTTCTGTGCAGGGACATCAAATATTGTGTCATCTGTGAAGGTGACTTGATACTACTGACGGTAGAACACCTATGCAATAGGTTTACTAAATATTACTTGGACGACTGACGCATACTATATGTACAACACTGCCCGCCCTGGTTTAGCACGGGCTTTGTGGGAATTCTAAATATTTCCATACTTTTTTATTTTCTTTTATATAAACCTTACCTTACCTTACAATAAGGAATAACGAAAATAGAGTTTTCTAATTTGGTGTAGTTGATCGGAAATTACGGCGTGACCAAGGGAAATCGGTATTAAAATTTTATTGATATAGATGTCTATGGATACATTTATTTAAGTTACAAGCTACAAGAGCAAGTTCTAGTAAGTTTCGATAAGTACGGTAAAAAGGAAATCGTTTCCGTCGCGTTGCGTCGCGTAAACATCAATAAACGGATATTATCATAAACCGAATCATATGGATCAGTTACTTAACTTTAGTAAACCTGTCACGGAGAACTCCAAAATGAAATTTCGATACCTTTCCTATTTCTAAGAATAATTTTATACATACTTCATGGTAATAAAATACTCAAGAACAGTTTGGCGCAATTATATTTGGTTTTAGTGACTTGGATAATACAATTCTTATTCTTTGACGTTTATTTTCTTCTTAGATATTTTAAAAGCTGATTAATCACCGACAATTTTACTATTATTTAATTGATAACCGTTTTATATTATGTTCCCAACTTTATTGATAAAACAGTTGTTTGTTTGTTGGAAATTGATTAATTACAATATCTTGAAGCTTTGAAGTGACACAAGTAAAGGGTGATTAAGCAGTAGGTTTCTTAGGGCTTCAGATAAACTTTATATAGTAATTTATAGCATCCATCCGTAACTGGGATAACAAAGTGCGCCCCTTCGCATTCCTGTGATTGTAAGGTATTTGTAGCGAAGACTCGCTTCGGCTCGCCACTAGTAGAACTGACCCTAAAAAGGTTTTAATTATTATCGTATAGACGAGCCAATTAATTTATAATGACATCCTCAATATTGACGCAGAGCCTGGCTACCCGAATTCGTAACGAATGTCAAGGCCGTAAGGCTTAAAATTAAATGTGATACTTACAGAGGTCATGTCTCTCTCGGTCAGGGCTCTTGGCCATCATTGAGGTCCTTTTCGAGGGCATCGGCAGCGAAGGCTTCGGTCTGTTCTGCATTTCTGCCAACGCTTGCTGCACAGCCTCCTGTCTCACTTCTGGAAAACAACACACAGTTTATATGCTGTTCTAAGAATTAAAATATACGACAAATACACATGCTATGTCAATCTTCAAGGCTAACTCATTCAAAATTAGGTTCACATTCAATTTAAGTTAAAGTAGCATAATTTAAAATGTGAAGATCAGACATGACTGTTACAGAAATTAACCGTTTTAAATTCCACCACCATATGCAAATTGTTTTATTCAAAGCTTCAGTTAACTTATACTTATTTGCACGAGATTTTTTATCAAAATCACTGCTTCCGTTTAATTAAATGATTTCACGGAATGCAGTTTTCAAACGTGAAGCGGGAAATTTTACAAGTTGAACAATACTAAAACTGAGATCAGAGGAATGTTCTCAAATAATATAAAAACGAAAGCGACCAAACAATTACATACATTTTTAATTACTTTAATTAAGAACTATAAACATGTTTAACTCGCAACATAGTCATTTACCTATAGTTGCAATTAAACAAGACAAAAGATTTCTATAAGTTATACACGATTTCAAATTTTAGTAATGGTATTTTGATGAAAGAGATTCTTTTTACTAATGATAGAAACTTATAAGCTTTTACTCGTAATAAACTTTTATATTTAAGTTTTATTGTTTATGTTATAGGCTAGAACCAGTCCTCGTGTTACGTGGATTGCAAAAAGGACACCGACATGAATTAAGCTCTCAGAAACTAAAATAAAGTATATTGCATTACATTTCTAAAAATAAGTTCAATCATTTTTGAATCTGTCTTAACGACATCATTATCTAATAAAATGTAATGCGAACTAATTTACTAAAGTTCCTGTAATGACACAAATAAGCGAGCATGCAGAACATGCAGATTAGTGCCTCGTATTAAATCACGGATGATTGCGGCGACGACCGAGATCACATCACACTAATAAAGGGCACACCGCATAATTACTAACATATAACAACATTAAACAAATATGCGCTGACTGTATTAGTGTAATGTGATAATCCGTAGGAACTTAAAACAAAAAGAAAAAACAAAGCCACTTATAAACATATTTATGGAAAGAAAGAGAATCTATATACATATACACACCAAATTAATCTACGAAGAAAGAAAAGTTGTACATATATATGATAGAAATTATTTGACACCCGACGAATAATTATTGTAAATGAAATGATCGTACATTTTAATGTTGTCATTAACCCCCTTAATTAATCCTCAAGTTGCACAACGCCGGCAGAACAATATCTTGACGTTGGTTTGTAAATGTAAAGTCCGTAAGCGTCTAGAATACAGACCTATACAGGTCCCACTTTCACATCCAATCAGTAAGATTAATTAGGCAGCTGAGTCCAACCTTACGGCGAATCGACTCTGTATACATATAACTATAGATAATGTTCGCAGTATCTATCTATACCATGGTAAATTAGTTTTGTAATTAGGCAGAAACGTGGTATATAGGTTACTAATAAGTAATTACTAATACCTAATCCCACTAAGAGGTATTTCAATCTATCTATTACTAGAACAATGCTGCAATTAAAGGCCTATAGCTAGCCACTGTACAATATGTCATCTTCTATTCAGATAGGGTCACATTATTACTCTAAACGTTGTATATAAAGAGTTGTATGCAAGCATGAGTACACGAGTAAATTTCTCGTAATTTGCGTAACCTCGATGTGCATAGAAACAGTGTCAAATTAATAACACCAGTTTGCGTTTGCCAGTCGTGCCAACAACACGATTCGATGCAAGTCAAGAAAGACGGCGGGCTTTACTTGCTTATTCAATCCTATGCACTATGTCAATAGTTAGAAAAAAAAAAACGAAATCAATAAAATATATTTTTATTTTATCACATAATCATAGATAAAAAGTGTTATTTGAACAGGAATAATTTTGATTGGCACCAATATTGAAAAGGCTGTATGTAAACAGTCTATTAAATAAACATAATCCATAAATAGCCGTGATATGAACAAAGTCAAATAGTTTAAATTAATTATACGTGTATTGATTAATCAAATATTTTCAGGCAATAGGACGAGCAAGTCACAACGTTCAATCCCGAAAATTAGTTCAGTAAACATTGTTACCAGTATTTTGGTAGCGGAATGAGAGCTCAAAAGGCATGAGTATAAATATTTTACTTTATTATAGTAGCTCTTATAAGTTCATATAGCCTAGGATCAAATGGGTTTTTGTACCCTTTACGAAAATTTGAGAGCAACTGAGGGAGGCATACTTATTTATACAAAGCATACGTATATAAAGTCTTACAAAAGAGCACAGAGAAGCAAAAACTCATTAGCGACGGCATAAGCGTCAGCGAATTCATGTGTAATTCTAACACTCGCCACCGCCTAAGACTCGAGACGGCTATTAACGACACTCAAGGTCGTCCGCGAGTCTGGTAGCTGGTTTTTGTAAGTTGCACATCCTCTCTATTATACGCTTTCTGGTAACTATTAAACAATGAGATAATATAATGAGAATGAATATTCATGTTGAGTACCTACGTTATAACATTTTTACGTTGAACAGTTACAGCGTAATGAGGTTTGTTTGAATGGAGTGCTCGGTATTTAGTACGTGAACAGCATCGCACTGAGTTGAATCTCTAGTGTTTGTGACGTTTCTTGAGAGTGCAATTATTTAGCCTTTGCTTTGATGCTTGTTTGCAGCTACTAGTAATAAACTACGTGCGTACCATTTAACGTGGACACAGAAAACCAACTATAGGTCGTGCTTTACGCAAAAGCACATGCATTATGGACGTAGGTTACATACGTTGTATTGTGTTAAAAGTGTTTAAACGGATATAAAGAAAATTTCGTGAAATATTTATTCAATGGATGGTATATTTATAAATGAGTGACGTTTAGTTAAATAAATCTTAAGAACGTTTTAAAAGTATTCTTTTCATAAAAACATTCGTACACAACAAAAACGTTACCTTCAATCGGTAAAGTAATAATTCATGTTTTTACGTTGCTTTGACTGTTGGACCGTTACAGATGGCGATACATAACATAATATTTTAAAGTAAATGGAAATAATTTATCTCGATTATTTAACTTTCCATCTAATTGCTGCTCGTTTAAAACATTTAAGCTATGTTATATTACCTACACTTATAATTTAAACAGCCAAGTGTTATTGTTTTAAAGTCCATATACCGTGTACTAGTTACTCTCTGTGGGATCAAATAGCGTATGAAGATTGGAGTGACGTCACAGGGTCCTGAACCCGCATTGTTGACGCAGGCTCTGCGTTGGATGCGTTCCTTATTGTGAGTAGGTCGTAGCTACACATGAATACTGCGACAATTTACAAAACGTCGCGTCTTTTACAATAATATTGCGTACCTATACCTATTTGGCTGTTAGTTTTAATGGAACAATAATAGATATCTTTGAAAACAGTTGACATATAGACAAAATTAAGTGAAACACCTGAGTATTTACCATAGATAAATATTGTATGATGATAATTACGTTTGGATTGATAGAAGAAATTCTATGCAACTTTTAGACGAAGTAAATAAACAAATATTTGTATTCATGAATACTCTAGATCAGTTTATTCCGTCCAAGCTTTAGTAAGGTCAACTACGACAGCCAGTACTAAATTAGCTTATTGTTATCATCATAAGTTCGCCATGATGGATGATCTATTTAGTCTACAGTCTGTTTAGCTGCGGTTGTGGGCGATTATGAGAACTAACTGACTATCTTTATCAGAGGCGTTATCTCGAAAACTATCGATAAACAAATCGTATTGTTTACTTCACAATTGAAATGGAAAAAAGCTTCCTAAATAATAATTCTGATAACAAATTGTGACTTAAGGAAAAGGATTCTCTATAGATTTTGTCTTGCACTATTCCCCAAGAGTGGAAGTTTCGAGAAAAGCCGTATCTCCATCTTATGTGTGTGACATTAGTTCATTGCTATAATGGACGGCACGTGGAGGTTGCACGTTGGTTATGTGGTAACACCTGCCGTCGCTTGGCAACGAACCGCACTGTGGTCACAACTCTTTACCACTACTTACATTTTCGATCTGTTGCATTGATAATTATTTCAATTACTTAAACCAAACGCCAATTCAGAAAATACCGACATTTACAAGTACAACTATTGTCATGTCTAGACATTGAAGCGAAGCATTAATGAACCAAATTAAATTGAAATCTGAATTCAACGCAAAATGGCTGCAGTAATAAATGCAAATTATATTTTCACCAGTATTCAATGACTAACAGCAGTGCAAGTATGAATAAATGCAGTCATAAAAAACAACATGTCGTTATTATACACTTGTCTGTCTGTCTATTGTTTGTCTACGTCGCGTGCATCTAAATATCTGTATAAAACGTAATAACATTAATTGTTTGATATGCATTCGTATACTTTCGTTCTGCAAGATACCAATCGTTAAGTTCGCACATATGGAGCGCATTTGTTCGTCAATCGTTGTCGTAGTAAATTGTGCTTAGTGGGCACTTTTTAAGGTTGCTTGTTGAATACCAAGGGTAAGGAAGGAAGTGGTCTGTCTCTTGGTACTACGATTAGTTCCAGATGTTAATGTCGTTGGTCATGTCAGAGGTCGCCGCTGGTCGACAACTGATGGTTTAACGAAAGTGGGGTTTTAATCAAGACTATTTTATTCCGATTTAAAACCTTTATCTCTAAATGGTTGTCGAAGTATCTAAGACTGAGAAAGTCCGAGCATTAGGCTAGATCTTTTGATAATTAAGCATCTGTTTTCTAAAGTTTGATTTTAAAAATTATTACAGACGTTGTCAGTAAATATTTTTTATAAACACAATATTAGACGACAGTAAAGAGTATCGTAGATGCTCATAAATTAAGAAATTGACGTGTATGTTCCTTCAAATTACGTACAATTAATTTAAAAACAAGTGTTAGTAAATTGGTTGCAATTAAATATAATTACAGGCAATTGCAGATATTTTTTTTGGGTAACCCGGAACTAAGTTATTACATACTCTCTATTATTATTAAAATGACACAGGTCCCTGCACTATTGTGCATTGGGATCTTAGGCTTCTACGCAATTTTTTATGTAACACAGTACACCGAAAGTATGTATGGTATAGAGACAATTTTTTATTTTTTATTAGCCTACATGTGAGCCCACTGCTGGGCAAAGGCCTCCCCCTCCGTCCTTCAAACCTGTCTATCTATTGCGATTCCTGGCCACGTGCGACCCGCATAACTGACATATATGTCCCAACAATACTTGTATTTTAAATCTGCACAATTATTTAAAAATACTTCTAAAAAACTTAGCATTATTGCTAGTAATGCAATGACAATAAAACATGGACATTACTATCCCACTTTCATGAGCAGTCTTAACCGTTGGGAATAGTGTCGCACTGGCAACCAAAGTGGAAGCTCAGTACAGTTAGTTTTGTCGCTTATCATATTTTATTCACACTCAACTGATATCTATTTAAGGCGTGCTTCTATCGCCTGCATAATGTAAACAATGTTTTGCACGTCTAGACAAAGCATTCGTTTAGTTGTTAGAAGTCGATTAGTAAGACTCGTTGTACTACCGAACTTGCAATCTATACAGAACTGTACAGTCAGTAGTAAACGTGCTTCATTTGGAAATTAGTCAAGTACTTTTGTGACTGATTTTCCCGAATACCAGATATCGGCTTTAACTTCTAACATTAATTGAGTTCCTTGAGCGCGAAATTCTTTAAACCAATCAGCTTGAACGTAGTTGCTTACCTCTTTCAAACCTCAAATATTAATACATTTTCGTGTTTTAAAAGAAATATTTCATTGTTTTTCTTAAAATTGTGTGTCTTCAATGTTACAATGATGTACTTGGCCAATGTTTGTATAGCGTAGGTGGTAACGAGACACGTCTGATTGCTTCCATTTATTACGGTAATTGGTCGGCAAGTTAATGTACTCCCGTCGTGTCACTGGTGGCCATCACTATAATTGGCGTCTATTTGTCAACATTTTGGAGCCATCAATACCTATACAATTATCAAGGGATACAAGGTCTTTACTTGGTAGTACCTACCAATCATCTAGATATCATAATAAATAAGCAATGACTAATCTCGAAACAGCCGGCGAACGAAGACAAATTGTCTCTTTGGTATGTCCCTGTCTTATTTCCATCGTAGGTATTATAAAGTCCACCTACAGTTCAAGAGCTTAATGTCTTGAATTACGACTAAAAATCGTTTGTTTAGTCCCTAGACGATAGTCGGTCAAGTACCTAACAACTAAATCACTTACCCGGTTCAGAATGTTACTCGGCTAAATACTGTATTTCATGTTTCGCGTAACTCAAGCGTAACCGAAGTCAAATACAAGCAGTTTCTATTAATAATTTAGCTGGAAGTCTATATTGAACTAACTAATTTAACTTATTCTGTGGTAAGTATGTGAATTCATTCACAAAAGTCCTCATATATCGACGAGGCAGGTACTTTAAATAAATTGACACGAACAGGACTTTCAGTCCTTTACATATGTCATACACGAATGAAGCGTAAAAATGAACACACTTATGGTTAATCGATGTTCCTGTCACATCAAGTAACGAACTTACTATTAAAGGGTTGATTTTAAGAGAGAACTGACAAAAATCCATGACTGGCCTTTTTTTACATAATATTAATAATGAATAATTTTAGTGACGTATTGGGCAGACAAGTTTCGACACAAAAGGATATGTCCCACTATTTTTAAAGGGTTGGTCAAGTATTGTTATTAGTGAGTTTGTTGACCTTAACCTGGATTTAAGTGAATAACTTATTGTAAACCGCCCATGTGTATTGTTCGACGTGTAAATAAATGGACACATAAAAATAATTTTGATTATCTTTTAATATACTAAGTCAATCTCAATATTTATTTGTCTGGTCAGCGTTATGCCTTACTTTACAGGATTGCATTTGCAATTTCCAGTTTATGAAATGCTATTGAAAAATAGCATAATGTAATTGTTTTTTTTAACCGACGAAAACAGAGGAGGTTCTCAATTCGACGCGTATATTTTTTTTTTTTTATGTATGATCACGCATATCTTTTTACTGAGTAGTCCGATTTTGATAATTCTTTTTTTATTGGAAAGGGTATACTCCAAAGTTGGTCCCATATAAATTTGAAAAAAGAATTCCCACCCTAAGGGTGGAAAAACAGGGGTTAATTGATTGTTCACGCACTGATCGTAATGTATTACCACGCGTAACTTTTTACAGAGTAGTTCTATTTTGATAATTCTTTTTTTATTGAGTAGGCTATACCTAGAAGTTGGTCCCATATAAATTTGAAAAAAATATTCCAATCCTAAGGGTAGAAAAACAGGGATATATTGAATGTTCACTAACTGATTTTAATATATGACCACGCGTAACTTATTACAGAACAGTCTGATTTTGATAAATCTTTTTTTATTAGATAGGGGGTTATACCTTGAAGCTGGTCCCATATAATTTTACTCTAAGGTTGGGAAAATAGGGGTGATTTATTGTTCACTCACAGATTTGAATACTAAAATAAGGTAGTTAGCTATTTTAAAAATAATAAAGTATTCAGCATGTAGCAATTAGTATATAATAGCCACAAAAAAATATAAAATAAAAACTTTTTAACAAAAAAATTAAACCGCCGAAAACACTGAAAAGCAAAAAATAAGAAACCTTTTTTTATTTAATCTTAAAAACTAAGTTCTTAAACGAATGTGAGTATACCTAAATAATTTTGAGTCGGCGCCAAACTATCAATTAACAAAGATCACAAAATTACCTTAAAAATAAAGAAACAACCAAATCAAAAACGCTATATACTATAATTATATTCTTTACTTACCACCTACTAATTCCATTGTGGAAAGCAAATAAAAGTTTTGAGTTCGAGATTATCAACTTAACAATGCAATGAAATCTCCAGCGATAAAAATTAAAATTTCTAAAAAAATTAAGTACCAATATATCGTAATTAATTAATTTGCCTGTTTGGCGCCGACTCGAAATTACTTAGGTATACTCACATTTGTTTAAGAACTTAGTTTTTAAGATTAAATAAAAAAAGGTTTCTTATTTTTTGCTTTTCAGTGTTTTCGGCGGTTTAATTTTTTTGTTAAAAAGTTTTTTTTGTATTCGTTCATGTTCGGTTGTATTTACGGATGACTGATTTTATTAAATTGTTTCCAAATTCAACGGTCAGACGTATTAATTAGTGTATGGTGCAATCAAAGTACACAAAAATTTCCAGTTGTTAAAACACGGTTACTTCAGGCATATGTCAATTAAAGTAATGAATGATCGCCATTTATGCCTTTGCACTCATTATTAACAGTCTATTGGAAACTCAAAATGTTGTAACTATAAATGTCTGATTGATGATAATAATTTACAATAGCCGCCAAAAATGATAAAGGTTTTTGTTAAGAAGATGTTTGCACCGTATTGACACAGGTTGTTTAGCTTTTATTTGAAAATAGTTCAAACTATAACACGTTTTTCCTGAACATGAAGTATGCGAGTAACAAGGTAGGTAAGTAAAAAGTATGACGAAACTGAAACTTAAAAGTTACGTTTGTTCAAAGGCGTTAGTTAAACTTTGACGAAGCCATAAAAAAATACAGTTCTACCTGTGAAAGGAAGTAAAAAAATAGTTGAAGAAAACTTCCAGTTAAATGTCGTCAAGGAAAAATTTCAAAGAGATTTGTTTTTCCTTTAATATCCTTCTTTTTACGTAATTTGTTTATTTGATCTAAACACTCCAGTGACAAACATTTTATTTAGTTAGGTTTTTTGCCAACCGTCCCTTATCGACAAACACTTGTCTGAGAATATATGTTTATTGCGAGTTAACATAAATGCTGACTGTTCATTTAGTATAGTGAAATAAAAGTCTTTTAACGTTATTTGAAAATAAAACCACTTATTAGATTTAGAGTAGATCTAAACCACTGTCGTTTAAATGAAATACCTTAGCATTTTGCACAAATCGCTCAGCACTTTCTGCTTAGAAATATTTTGTAGGAGACGTTCTATTGCCGGCAAATATCTATACCGTGGCTCAACCGCAAATATTTTGAGCGGTCTATGAGTTTCAATACAAACCGAGTCGCAGTGGTCAGTCACTATTAAATTCTGAATAGCCTTCGAGTCTCTATCACGTCAAGTGGAATTTGCGTAATTCAACCGTTAACCGGTTTTAAATAATTCAGGATATCGCCGGATATATTTTAGACGACGTAATTATTCGTGTTCGGTTTGAGGTATTGCATTCAACAATCTATTCTAGGTATTATGCAAGCAGAGAGAATAATAAACTAAGCTAGTTTCCTTCGAAATGAGCTTGCAAATGTGAAACAACTTGTCAAAGGGGAGGATGCGGCTTCTATTTCTAACGTTCTAGTTGGTACGGTACATAAGTGCATGAACTTGCTTCACGTTAAAGTAATTCAATTATGACTAAATGAAAATACTAAATATGCAAACTTTGACGCAGCAACTGCATTTTGCTTGTGACCGAGGCGTGTGTAACGTGGTCGAAGCGTCAAGACATTGCATGTTTCCCGTTAATACACGTTACTATTTAATATGATGAAAGGTCTAAGCTGAACTTTATGTCGAATCTGCAATGTCGCTTTTTGTCCCAAAATTAGGTACAGATTCTGCAAACATTAAATAGGTATGTCCAAATATGGTTGAATATTATCAAAGGAATACATAAAAGCTTTTCATACATTAACAGATTATACATGACATCTAGCTCTATTGCACTGGCCGAAGCTGGGGGCGAGCCCGATATGCAGGTACAGCATAGAATAGGGCATGCAGTCGTTTAATAGAATGTCAGACAGCAATATACTGGCATTTAGACTAAATAGGATAAACTTGTCTCTAAGGATAAGTCCCGGATTACTACCACGTCCCGGTGTTAAGTGTCGAGTCGGTGCAATAAACTATGTGTTACTTGGATAGTTTAGTGTTACTTCACGTATTACAGTAAATCGATCATCATTGTAATTCGAGTTTAATTCAGGCTCATTACCCTGTAAGTATACTCTTAGGTATATACTAATACAAACATGATTCTTGTGTCAAATAAAGCTTGAAGACCAAAATTGCGACAATGAAATAGAATTAATAAATTAATTGAAAATAAAGCTTCCCAATATGCGTCATTTCATAGTTAGTTAGTGTCGTCTACAGAGCAGCGTCCCCGGCAGTAAACTAACATCGAAATTGATAATATTGCCTCTCATGATGTATTAATTTTGAATAGGTATTATGCCATTGTTGCACAAGTTTCAATCATGTAGCCCGGCTAACTTGAATGGATCTACCTAATTTGTTAGGATTATATTTAGCGTAATATTCTCCCTATATTAACAAGATTTGCTCTGGTTATTGGCAGCTTATAATCGGTATAGGTATCACCGGGAGGTTAAAATGTAATTTTCTTTTTTTAGATACTGATTACTACATCATATTGAATCTTTCAAAACCTATATTTATAATGTCTTATTTGTTGTTTCTTACAAGACACAAATCTACTAATTTATCACAAGTAGAACTTACATGCAAAACACTCAAGGAAATAGAATTTCCGCGAGGAATGGTACGGAGACACCGAAATTAACAAGTCAGTAGGTCTTTGATTGGCACGGGAGCGTAGAGCGTGTACGGTGGCATACCTGGTGCAATTCACATGACCGGCTTCGAAAGCCACCCCTCTGTTTATCCCACAGTAATGCCCAACTGGGCTATTGTACCTATAGTTCACAAGAACTTTGTAAAGGATTGTGAGAATCATGATTTGTTATTATTCTCTCGGGCACCCAAAGCGAATTCTCAAATTATTTTTAATATATTTTTAAAGTTCATTACCCACGAAAACGCAACTTTACGAATACAATTTTGAGCCTACATACATACATATAATCACGCCTTTTCCCTTGTAGGGGTAGGCAGAGACCACTTCTTTCCACTTGCTACGATCCTTACACACTTGTTACGCTTTGTCCACTTTCATTATTCCTTTCATACATGCTGTTCGGTTTATGGTATGCTATTGATGTGGCCTTTTTTCTCTCAGCATACAATTCTTTATCTTTGTCTCGACATCCATCATCTGACACCCTTCATCCACCTTACCATCCATTTCTCCTCTTACATTCAACGCAGCAAGGCGGCTCTCCGTGGTCCACTTTTCGCACCCGCGAGGAACGAGACGTGATGGGTGGCGAACCACATCGCCGCCATTTTGGATAATTAAATAATTTTTTGCATAGTATTCAAATTCAAAATTGATTAGCAAATAGGATATTGTTTATCCCGATACGTCCAAAACGCAAATGAAAGGCGTAAAACCGCGGTGCGCAGATAGTGGAATTAAAATTGAACTAATAACCTAAAAGGGTACACATTCAGCAACACTTATGACCCCTGCAACACAACAAAACAATTAATTTTATTATAGAGTAGACGTTAGAATTTCTTACAACGTCACAGCAATTAAAGTTTGCTCCGCGGGAGAAGAATAATTTATACTAAGGAAGCTAGCTCACAGCAAATAATATGAAGTCTACAAACAAAACATATTTTATAATTAGAGTACACTCAGATTACTTCTAGCATTCTATTGCCCCACTCTGATAGTATTATTGTTGTACTCAATCAATCTTCTGCACTCAATACATATTATAATGTGAAAGACTTCTACATTGTGTCGGGTGTTTTTGGTTGTGGTAACTAATAGGTAATAGGTATAGTGTTGTGTATATAAAAAACCTCAAATGCTAAATATGAATAGAAGTTTCAAAATGTTCTCAACATTGTATTTGTCATAGTCATACTCAAAGTCCAAGTAAGTTTCCTGTCTTTTAAAAAACAAATGGTAAAGCTGAAAGAAAAGCAGGGACTACACAAACTAGAAAGTACTCTAAAAGATATATAACTAACTAGGCAGTGCATAATTTTAAACAACTGCATTTGTAGGCGAGAGTAGCAGACTCTTAAATAATAGATGAATACTATCACAATGGAATAAAAGTTATACTGCTGGATTGACTGTGCTGGAGTTATTCAAATTAAAAAATATACCATGGACTGATATTTTTCCGAATATTGCTTTTCGTGGTAGTCGCTCTATGAAAAAGCGGGGTTAAAAAAACGTAATCGTTTTCGATCGACTGATGCATCAATATCACAGTTTTCACGGAATATGTACATCGGTTATAGTACGTATGTGTAAAGGCTTCATAGGAAACACCGCTCATGTTTGTTCGGATCTCGTTTCACGGAGTTCACTTATATGAAAACACATTTTAAGCTTGTAACTAACTTTATAACAAACGTAAGTTTTGACGCACAAGTTTGTTGCGCATAAGAGCTGGTAAGCGGAAATACGGTACACGAGATGCTGACACCAAAGGCGTTAGTATCGGCAATAAGATTTGAGAAGTGTAACTTATGCGTGTACGAGGTGAAAACTGCTCATTGCGAACAATGTTCTTGTAACTTCTATTCAGATATAGATCTCACAACCATTAATTTATAACTGCATATAATTCACGTAGGGGCGTTATAAAGATCTTTCAGTTATAAATTAGATAGAGAACGTATCTTGAATCTGTAAACTCGCAAGTTGTTTACGTCAACGAATGCATTTTTTGACGCAGTTATTCGTTAATTACTCCTTACGATCACAGCATTCGGCGTATCTCGTAAATGCGATCTTTTTCACGCATTGTTTTGTATTCAATAAATGCAGAGAAACAATATTAGAGTAGTGGTTGTATAGCAAGTAAACATTATTACTGTACAAAGTGACGGAAACAAACCAATTTGTACGTCAGTGGACACCTGCAGCGTAAATGGAGCGTAAACTAAGAACTTGGGTATCGTCTGAAAGGCTATTTAAGTATTGGTGGCTATCTAAGCAACAAATATAAAAGTGGGCGACGACGGCGAGAAATTTCGACGCGGCGGACTTCAATGGTCTTCGTTCTCCCGGAAATTCACAAATCAAAATAAAGTCGATGCACATCGCAGGAACCTTTACCGTATAATAGGTGTGGAAATTGAATGTACATCGAAAGGGATGTCATTTCAATTGCGCCTCGGGTACATTTCATGGAAGCCCTTTATGTGATGATACACCTTGCATGTGTAGTCGCTACATGAAATTACATTTCAAAAATTTCGAAAACGTAAAAGAAATATTCTTGAAATTGTATGCTTTGTTGAAGACATTACTTAGTTTAGACGATATTGAAAGTGTGAAACCTAATCAACAAGTGAAACTAGATAACGTATGTATAGACAAGGAGTATAGACAAAGTATAAAGGGTAGCTTTTATATTCCTTGAAGAAGCCAGTGCATGAATCATGGTAGGCGTGGTAGTTGCGTCAATAGTCCCACCTACGACGGTAACATAATGCTAAGCTAGACTGTGACTAGAAAACATGCGTCTATAAACTATTTAAATTTTTGCATTTCTTTAAAGAAAATAGTGTATGTTGTATTTCTTTAATTAAGTGTTATTTTAAGTTCTTTTTACGGACCATGACACCTGCAAAGGTGTCGGTAACTAAAATAAAGAGCGATAAAAGTCACGAGAGTAGTTGCTTTTCTATGTATTTAATGAAACAACACTTGCATTACTTTTAAGTAATGCTTATCTTTTTAATACGTAATTTTATTTCAAGATCTATAATTATTTATTTATTACCTTTGAATTATTATGAATAGTGGAATCAAATAACAACCACTGTTTTACATCTGTTTTAAATATTAATAAAGATCTTAAATTTGTTATTGATGAATAGCTCAGAAGTCAGCTGAGAAGACAGTATTACATTTAACAGGCAACATTGCCAATTTTACTATCGAAGTGACACTAGAATAACAACTAAAGTATCTTGCTATTTATAGAAAAGTGTTGCTAATGGTATATAAGTCTATCCGGATAGGCCATTATGTGGCAAATCAAACTGGAAGTTCATTGGTTGAACTCGGATTAAATAAAAGGAAAGAAAAACGTAATAATGCAGTATTAAATATATTCACTACACACACATTCCCATGACACAATTATAAAAATAGCATAATATATAAATGACGCAATAATCTCATTTCTTGCGTAACAATTCAGTTGACAAAAACATACAAAAACTTCACCTCCTGACGTATATTAAATCTTTTAAAACCTAAAAATATTTAAAGTAATTCTTCACTATAAACATATGTTCCGTAGTATTTTGCATCAAAATCAATATAAGTATGTAAATAGAAAGCCCGAGTGGACCAGTCGCACCGGTTATGAGACCACTTATTTGCAACACGATTATATTAGCCCGAGTCGATTCCGGTACGCGAGACCTTACATACAATAAATGTGCGTTTTGTTACATAAACCATACGTGTATCGGGAACAGGTATTATTCACACATTCTGACGTCATTCAATAATACAAAACATTTGAAAAAAAAACTTCAAACCAAAAAACTTATACAAATCTAAAATAAATTTAAATAATATCAAAGGAAATATACATAGATAATAGGAAAAATAAATAATAATATAAATAACTGATCCAAAAGAACATGAAAGTTGAACCCTATACCATTCAAATAAATAATATAATAATACGATACGATAAATATTTGAAGTGACACATAGGTATATGTATGTATTATGACAGCACACCGAGAGGATTACCAACCGTGTTTTGAAAGTTCAAACTAGCAAATTTTTTTTTTATAAAATCACTTTAGAACATATTTTAAAATCAATTATATTTAAAAAATATATATTTTGTAAGTGGATTAAAATAACATGTCTCAATTATTATTTAATCACAATTGTTTACCTATAGTTATTTCATTTCACATTAAAATATGTTGTATGTCGTAAATCGTATATAAATACGAAAATAAATGCACAACTGTAAGTAATACTTCACACTATAGGTAGGTACTATTACTCAAACAAAACTTAAGTTAAATAGGCAGCAAAGAAGAAACCCGATAACACTTTTAATATTAAAAAAAAAAACAATAAACAAACAAAAAAGGTTGGCAACCCTGAACAACAGCAATGACCACCGTTTACGAACGCGTAAGGTTCGTTTGAGTGACTCACCTGAGTGGTAGCGGCTCTCGTTCCGCGTGAGTCGGCGGTTGGTCCTCCCGGGCGGCGAGCGGAGCGCCGCGCCCGATCTCACTGCGACCCGATAAAGAACCACACGGACACGTGACAACACACACACGCCACACGCTTACTGACACAGACGCCACAGATAATTAACTATATTTTGAAATCGGAACCGAACTTGCGCCAATTTTTACTTTTTTTTTTTTGTTTAGTGTTGGTCGTCGAAGCACGCTCTGAAGTGTTTTCGATTCCGAAGTCATAATAAACAAGTTTAATCACCATCTTAATTTGTGTAAACTATAATAACAGCCATTAGTAAATCGTCTGAATACAATGTGTAATGGTGCTTAATGCTACTGTTATGTTAATACCTCGGTATTTCATCCCGTATAATATCCACACAGCAAACATTATTGTAAAAATTACACACTAATTACAAATTATTGTGTAGAATATTTTATTTAGTAACACTAGTTACAACCACATTTTACCTACCGGCACTATTAATCGCTTTAGGATGTTATTTACCCCGTGAGATCCGTATCGTGTTTGTAAATAACAGTTATTTACTCTTAAAATGATTCCTATTTTAGCACCGCCAAATAATGCTTACTAAAAACAACGTATAACGTTTTTATAGCATTTCGAAACTTTTCTTGTAAAATACATACTTTAATCTTTCGATATTTTTTAATATTACATAAATCTAGGACAAACGTCTTACACATTTTTTTTTCACTAAAATTTTACTTATTATACGGGCTTAAGAACTCATAAATTAGTGTCAAATAAACCTTTTAAAACTATATCCGGGCGACGAAATAAAGAATAATAAGAAAAAATAAAATAATAAATAAAATATAAAGGCTTGAAATTGGTTACTTTATTTTAATTTCGATTAGAATATTTATTTGAAATTGGAATAAATGAGTGATGCAACCAAAATTCATAATCACAAGATATGTTGCTAACGGAAGCAACGAAAAAAAAATCTTAAATAATAATGTATTAATAAACAATAATTATAATGTATTAAATAGACGACCTCCGTGGTCGAAAGGCGTACGCACCGGTGTCAAGGTGTCGCTAGCTCTAGGTCCCGGGTTCGATCCCGAACAGGTCAATATAGAAACAAATTTTCTGCACTGTCTCGGGTAGTCGGGTCTAGGTGTTTGTGGTACCTTAGTTATTTCTGAATTCTATAATACAAGTGCTTGAGCACTTTGGCTTCAGAGTTTTTTTTTTAGCAGGGACCCCTGCAGTTAGCCTGAGCGCAAGCTTTGACTGCTTCACCGGACTTTAGGCTTTAGAGGAATGTATGAGTTTTTTATACGCATTTATTTATTTATAAATTATAGCAAGGTTCAAAGGTAATAAATAGCTCTGTATTATTTTTTAAACTTTTTAAAATTTAATACTATGTCTAATAAACATTATATAATTCTACATTTATTTTTATCTATAAATAATACGATATGATTTTTTTAAAACTAAATTACTTATTTATGCGTCAGTAAATCAAAACAACTCTAAGTAAGCAAAGAGAATATTCTACAAAGATTATTTGATTGAATAGAAAATACCACGCCACCAACAAAAAAAGTAATAACTTTTTTTTTTGATAGTGTTCTTTTTTTAGTAGCTACTGTCATTTACGTAAAAGTGACGCGAGATTTTGAATTTGTCGAAAAAATGAATAATATTTTTGTAAAACCTGAAATCGAAGTAGACATCGAACGTTTAGACTCTGATATCATCGACGAGCACCTACGAAATTCGACTGTAGTGTTACAAGACATTTTGAACGATGCGAGGGGCGTTGACGATGACGACGGTGAAGGCTTTGCGAACTCTGACGAAGAAGATGGCAATGAGGACGGCCACATGTGCCAGCACTGCGGGAAGATTTATAAAACAGCCAGTACTTTACACTCGCACTACCTGCTCATGCATCCTGAGAACGAAATAGAAGGACAGTGTGTCTCGTGTGACAAGAAGTACCCCTCACTGCTTAGCTTGCAAAAACACATGCGCTACATGCATCGTTACGAGCACCGCTGTAAAGCTTGTTACAGAACTTTTCCTACCCCTGAGTTGTTATTCATGCACGGCGAAACGTGCAGTAAGACTGAGACGCCGTGTTTGCAGTGCAACAAGGTATTCGATTCCCAGCTTGCTCTACGAAACCACATAAAGTACAAACATCCGGAGAGGAGGAACCACTGGTGCGAGCTGTGTCGCCGCACGTTCACGACGCATCGCCGACTGGTGAACCACAACGCGACCATCCACCCTCCGGGCGCGACCAGCTGCAGCTGGTGCGAAAAGAGCTTCCACTCGGTGACGGCGCTGCAGAGCCACGTGCTCTACAAGCACACGGAGGGCGGCTCCAGGTGCGCGCAGTGCCACAAAGTATTCGCCAAGAAGATATGCTTACGAAAACATTTAATTAAGAATCACCAGTACAGTTTTGCTAATTGTAATGATTACGAAAATAACTCTGTCGACTAAATTGTGTTTTATTAAATAAACATTGCTCATCTTAAACAATCGTTTTATTGAACACTTTACAATGTTACTGTGTAATACACAACAATTATTATACGTGTGTTTAATACACAACAATTAGTAAGTACTTAATTTTATATCAGTGCTAGTAAGCACTTCGGTTGCAATATAAAGTAGCATTTAAGAATACTTATCAAATGACCTCAAGCCCTTAATTAACCTAATATGAATTTTGATAATAATAGCTATTAGTGTCGGCAGTCTATCGCCACGCGTCAGGCGGCTCAGCCAACCATGGCGCGTTAAAGGTCGCATTAATAAAATATTAATATCCGCCACGATATCCCCCTGGATATAAATATCCTCCAATGGTTCCACACAATCCTACTCCTTCGTACCTTTTTGTGAGTCCTCACAGGATATTATTAGGACAGACAGAAAATTGATTTCGGTAGCAGCAAACGAACCTTCACCGACAAATGCCATACGAAACTAGAAAATAAGATTATGTTCAGACCATGAGCTTACCGGAAAGGGAGATTTCTTACTTGTGTAGTTCAGTTTCGAAATATAAGTGAGGCAGTTATTTTGACAAATTGTAGCCTATCAAGAGACAAAAATCATAGCATCATAAATAACAATTACTGGTTCGGCTGATAAGAAAAACAACCGTAGCTAAAAATAACACTGTCATAATTACTTCAGTCTAGGCACACGGCATATCGCGATATCAATTACGTCAACTTATAATTAGCCGGAGTTATCAACAGTGCAAAACATACGTTTTGTATAGGTTAAAAAGAAATGCATGTCACGCATCAAACATAACAATACAGAGATCACAATATGGATTTCGCTGTAGCGCTTTGAAAACACATGAATTAACAATATCCACGGCTGATGCGTACGATAATTACGGCTGGCTTGACGCTGTATCGGAAAATGAAACAAAAGTAATATTGGTTGTTAACGAAAAACAAAAACTGATTTTCCAACACGCTTTTATTAAACAAACTTGCATTTATGTAATACAATGTAACTTTAATTACGAGCCGAATACCTCGGGTTATTCGTCAACTGAACACACGACGCTGGACACACGTGTGTTCAGTTGGTGAAACTCAAAATTAATATAATTAATTCTTTCGTCATCTGAACACACCAAGGTTTTTAGCGTGTCCAGATAGTGTAAGTTAAATTAAATCATCTTTATGTTTTCCCCAACAGGACACACCGCAAGAAAAAGGTACAGTCAGGTTTAAAAACGTATGAAATAAAACAAATATTTAACAAAAAAATCACATAATTTACTCACTTCTTTCTTATATTGAACGCAATTAAGTTTAAAATCTTGAAAGATGCACTCGACTCATACAAACTCCTGTCTTATACAAACTTGAAACGTTTGCTTGATTATAATAATTATGTAAAGATTGTACGTAAGTGGATTTGAAACGTTCATTGGTTATTTTACAAACAATAATTATTCTACATACCGCTTTAACAACAATATTTGAAACTTTGTAAATAAAGGATTTCAGTTATAGTAAAGGTATATAATTATATCACATAATTTTACTAAATAGTAGATAGTAATTCTCCGGATTCAAACTCTCTAACAGTGGCTGCAATCATGGTATTCACTGTAACAGTCAATTAAATAAATTTTAAAAAGACAGATAAATCTGCCCTTTCCCAACATGGAACGTTTAGTGACCTATGATATTATTTGATTCAGTCACTCAGTACATTTATCTGTGTGACTGTACTTTCTCATAAATCCAAGTAAAATATGAACGTGTGTCCAGTTGGTGAAAACATCAAAGTGATTTAATTTAACTTACACTATCTGGACACGCTAAAAAACGTGGCGTGTCCAGATGACGAAAGAATTAATTATATTAATTTTGAGTTTCACCAACTGAACACACGTGTGTCCAGCGTCGTGTGTTCAGTTGACGAATAACCCAATACCTCATGTCTTATGATAAAATGTTATTGTAGTTTCGCCCAAATATTGTAAAATTAAAGGGACTTGTGTTATTAGTCTTACGAGGAATTACATTAGCGACTTGTGAACCAGATGTTAGCCACACTCATCGGCCCATCAGATGGCGGCTTTCCTCATTTATAGTTTAATACGAGTTGTAGCAAGCCCAACATGTTGTTTGCGTTGCAGGTAAAACAAAGAAAATGAAGATTTCATTGTGTAGAACTTGCGTAACTTTGTTCGAGTTTTAATGTGTGTTCACGTTCTCGGTAAACCTAATGTATTATTGCCTGATTAAAAGAGGGTTTCGGAAAATATTTAAAGCTGGAAACAGCAGTATTTTTGTAAATATCTCGGAAATACTTGCGAGTTTTTTTATTTCCCAAATAGTTATGTTAGATCACTTATATCTTAACCAGATATTTTGGTTTCCGCAGTAAGATTTCCATCTATATAAAACGCTTACATGCGTTTAAAGCAGGCAAGTATAAAACTACATCATAATACAGCATCTGCCTAAAAACAGCGTATATTGAATACGCAAGCAAAATAAGGTTTTACGAGATGTAAACACAGACAACTTTCTACAATCGTAAAGAGGTTTTAATCAAGACATGTTATCGATCTTGAGCAGACGCGGTATTCCTGGCGGTCTACCTACACTACGCTTCTAGTATAGAAGTCGAATGCCCAGTGGTCTGGATGTTGTACAATAAGATTGTAAGGAAAAGGCGCGACTCACTCGCGGTCACTCCTATATCTACTAAAAGGCACTATAAAAGTTATAAGCTGTTTAGCGGATAAATGTTGTTGAAAGGTATTTTTTCTTAGGTTTATTATTAACTACAAAAGGACAAAGTACGCCATGACATAAAAAATAAATTGAGTAAAGAATATTGGAATGGTTTGGTTTGAATAAAAATATGTCAATGTGTCAGACAAATGATATTATTGAAGGCAAACGTTTGTTGTTACGGGTCTTTTTACTATACAAACGAGAATTCTCGTCAGAGGTAATAGAAAAATTGCTAAGTTTTCCTCGAAACGTAAAATCGTTCGTTCTCAAGAGCGTTATCATATTTAGCATCGACATATGAATTACAATGGAGTTAAAGTAAATATATTTTTTGGCTTTTCTTTAACATAGTTTCCTTACGTAAACATTAAGTCGAAAACCCAGTGATATGAAAATGAAAATATCAAAAACGTATTAAAGAAAATAAATTGTTTGCAATAGAAGTTTGCATCAGAAACACGTTGTTGCGACACAGCACTGGCAATAATTTGGTTAGCGCCAGCCAACGTGTCGAAATAGTATTACGGAGTGCAAAGATCGGATATTTCATTTATGTCCAGACTCCCATTGTAAGCGAAACAAACGCGCAACAACTGGACACTTTTATAAAGTTACAATTTTTCATTGGAATTGCAGCGAATATTGCAATCAACGTTATTTACTCGTGTGGTGTACGATTCAACGATGTTAAGAGTAATCACTGCACTCCTATCATACGATTCATAAAATAGGTTACTAGTTTCTATCAGAGCGGATGAGTTAACAGCCTGCCTACTAATACAGTAACAACCGGTAACTATTCTTAATAGCCATTTACGCACTGCTGCAATTGAATCGTACAGCAAATGCTATGTATGATACCTGACATGAAGAAACTCGTAAATTATTGTGCCGGAAGACTGAACGACTGACTGTCAATCTATGTTTTAAGTGATGTTATCAAATATATTATTGAATAAACATGTGTTTAAAGTAACGTCTCTTGTAATTTATAGCCAAGTGGTGGTTTGTGCGTGCGTGGAAACGTGTCTAACTAGTTTATCAGTCATCGTTCCACAATCTTCTCATTAAGCTAAATGCTCTTAATTTAATAATAGAGAACCTTGATAAGCTACTAATTGAACACGAAAATTCTGGGCAATTGGGAATAAAAATATCCTTACACGGAATATCAGACAGCACATGTAGTTTCCCCAAAAGCTTCGTGAATTAATTATCACGTGAATACAAGATACGGCGTGTATTATAAAGCAGACATTGTTCCTTGGGAACAAACTTGTTTTAATATGTAAGATGTATATCTCTACACTTGAAACCAGAAATATAGGTAATACTTGAAATAGTGATATTTTCTGACGATTGTGTTTATAGGAATTCTATAAAAATATCGATGTGCCTGATACTGTTCTCTGTTTTCAGTTGACTCATTGTAAATCGCCTTGACCGCGTTCTTGTGCAAAGTGCAAGAACGTGGAAGGTTAAATCGGAACACTGATCAACACTGAACCTGAACGACATTGAATACTGGTCTCATCTATTCATGAATCGAACCCTTGGCATGAAAACCATCAAAAAGCTAGTAATAAGACGCCTATCTTGTGTGTTCGCAGATATTTTGTTTTAGGTAGTACTAACGCGTGGTACATAAACATATATTTACATACATGATAGCACTGGAACAATTTGTGTTAAAGCCAAACTTCTTCTTCTTCTTTTCGAGTCAAAGATCCAACTCAAATTCTGTCTGACCAAAAAGATGCCACCTGGATGGCTCGGTCGCTGGCCTCCATCACGTACTGGAGAGTGCAGGTGGTAGTGCAGGACGGGCAGGACAAACTAATTACTACCAATAGAAAACATGACTTATAAACAGAGACACGGTACTGTGAAGTTGACACGCGTCAAATAGGACATCATAACTAATTTCACAGTAATTAGCAGCGCGATCATGTTCTTCCAGACAACTATAAAAGTAGAGAAAGGTATTGACGTGTGTAATTAACAGCTATGACACTGGACGAGGCACGTACGCGACTTATGAAGGGCTAATTATTGACAATCAAGGATTTTAACTGTTTTAATTATCTTTCAACTCAATTTATTACTAAGTGCAATTTGCTTTGGATACCAAAAGAACCTAGGAAATATGCGTTGTGTATTAATAATGTGCAAAAGGACGATCATTCACAAATATTTACAAAATTCGACTATGCTAGGTCAGATATATTGGTTTGAGTGAGACACAATCGTTTTATAAGAAGTTATTACTTTTCACAACCTACACAATTGAACTGGCAATTCACCGAAAACTTTACCAGTAATTTATATAAATGAAGCAAAATTTCGCTGTCATATAAAACAATAAAAGCAGGTAATTTACAAGCACGTTACACATAAAAGTTAAATGCTGTTTCATAAAATATAACAACTGTATAAATTTTATTAAATGGTTTCCTTGAAATGCCAGTGACTTCTACAACTAGCTGCTAATGTTATCTGTAAAGTTATGGCTGTCGCAATATCTCACTTAATTATAATAAAGCAGAATGTACTCCAACTAGCCGGACAAGTAAAGAACTACTTTATGTAATGGACTTGGTTATGATGTTATCAGAAGTAGACAAAGCTTGGAGTCAGCTCTAAAGCTTGTACTTAAAGCGCAACTTTTTGCCGTAGTCAGCTGAGCGCCTAAAGAGCAAAGGCAACAAACAGCAGTAATCCTTTAACAGTAAAGTGACGAGACGGACGTTAACCTGGTGGCAAGCGCGACGCCCGCCAAAATAAATACACTGCTAAACAAACATACCTAATGGCGCATTGCTAAACTTTGGAATATAACTGCATAGTGCAAGTGTTTGTCAGAGAACCTTAATGTCTTTTGTGATTGAATACAATTTTTGACACATAAAGCTGACTAGTAAGGAGTATTGGTTATAAAACGCTTATATGTGATGAGGTTGAACTTAAAATTGAGTAAATAAGATATACGTTTTATTAAAGCAGTATCTAAAGAAGCGAAACAAAGGCCAGTACCTAGATTCCAGGTAGTGTTTGCTACAAATATTCTTAGCCAAATGTGGCTACGACTGCCGCATTATCAAAATGCAGTTGTCTTTTATATCAGTTACAATTCAATGCATTGTACACAACATTATAAGTAGCGCCATTGAATTATAAATAGAATGCGTAAACAAATATCTTAGTATGCAATCACAGTGTGATTCATATTCCACACGTACCTACTACTATAGCTCCGTATAAAACTAACTGATTCATTACTAAATATGAAGGTCCATTAGCCTATCCATAGAGCAACTGACAGCTTAATAAACTCTAAAAATCAATTTGTGTACGATAATCGAAAAATTGATTGCATGTTAATTAAATAGCGTTGTCACTAAAGACGATTTTTGTGTGATTGCCTGCAGGTCAGCTCGTGTAAAACTTTCCGGGACACAGGGAGAAAGAGATTACGGTTGCAATGGATGGACCGGCAATTTGCTTCAATTTAAGTGGGTTCAAACTTTATCCTCACCCGGCGGCTTGTGGAATAAGAGTAATAAGATATACGCACGACGAACATTGAAGTCTAGACCGAAAGTATTGTTTTAAATTGCTAGCGGATATTTTGCGTGGTATTGTCGGTAAATGGACCATATTTCACTGTTATCGGTTTCGATCAGCTAGTCGTTAGACTAACTAAAATCAATAGTAATTTAATTAAATATGAATGTGAACTAATTTTAACTTATCAAATGTTTCAGTACCTAATAGAAGTACCTACTCACAAAATTCCTAGCAAACGTAGGTATTGTATAAAAGTGACGATGAACAAAATAATTCATTTTTTTTTTGTTCTTTCAACTGTCAATGGACTCGCCGAGTTGTCTAGTGCGAGTCAGACAAAAAGGCGGTTCGGCGAACGCTCCGACCCTTTCAGATCATCTAGTCGTAAATAACGAGCAATTCAGATGCTTGATTACTTTTCTATTTGCCCTTCGAATGCGTAATTTGGCATTTTCTAAGTTTTGTAAGTATATTTTAGTATATACTCTTGACTTGGTAAATTTTAATTTACGATATCACACCTAATTTTAGAAAGTATTATCTAATTGAAAAGAATATAGGTATATAAATTCCACGAAAATAATGAGTATTATAAAAACAATTTGTAATCTGACTATATTATTGTTATTTGTAATAATCCGCTACTTCTAATCTAAATGACTGGATATTTTGCAAGTTCGCCTAACGAAGTGCAAACCCGCAAACGGTTTCACAAACTAAAAACAAACGCTTCATGTAAACAAACGGAATAACAAAATAAATAACATAAATAATGTCATGAAATTACATGAAAGAACGGTTCAATAACCTCTTAGGACCGTACGTGATTAATAACGCTAAGCCGTAGCCCTAGTAAGTAATTACAAAGCTATGAATTAATAATAGAACAACACCAATAACCTCTAAAACTTTTCTTAAGGCTCCGTTGTTATTTCGAAATATAATTATAATTATAGGCATTAAAAGATATTGCGTGCGTCAAATTGGTTTATGTAGCATTGACCTAACTAACGCTCTTTACAACAAGCGCGTAATATACAGATGTCATTTACTTACACAGCGATAAAAACTAAAGTTCTGATGAGTTAAGGAATTCAACAAAGTACTAAGTCCGCTACCAGTTACCAGGGGCCCAAGTCTGCTATTTACACTCGGTTCAATGTCTTCATAGTGGCGTGCCAGCAGAGCCATTTTCGGAAAATTGGTATTCTACTAAACGTCAAAACGTCAAAATTGCGCATTACTATTTGTACCAAATGTATGAACTATTGGTCACAGTCGTTGAACATTGAACCGAATCGTTCCAATGCGCAATTTTGACGTTTTGACGTTTAGTAGAATACCAATTTTCCGAAAATGGCTCTGCTGGCACGCCACTATGAAGACATTGAACGGAGTGTAAATAGCAGACTTGGGCCCCAGGTACAATTAATAAAGAAATCTAATTTTAAACGTTAGTTACAATGTGCGCAAGGTCGCTCTCCTCGTAGTTCTATTAGCGTGCGATATAAACTATTTGTCGAATAAATTGAGCAACATGCTCATTCGGCACTGACCAACGCGTAGCTGGTATTAAAGTACTCGATACTTCATTTATTTTATGCCTATAGGCACTACCCGAGGCCCGTGGTTATGCCGGGTTCTTTCTGTTCCCGAAAGTATGTATTAGTTTTTAAATAACACATGTTTTCCCTAATTTTATAGTTTTTTTAACGATGTACTCGAATACAAAATACTCGTATATTCGGCTAGAAAATTTGCTTATTTATTAACCTTTCTCGACCGATATGTGTTTCAAATATACCATTTAAATTTTATACAGAATCTAAACATTTTAGAACTCTTCTCTCAATATTTTTTGACGGATATTATTAATTATAAAAATAATAATAAATGATTTATGAGCAGGTATTACAGGGTATTGTTATACACTGAACAGAACATACTTCAAGTAAATACCCAATAAACAACCTATTACAATCTAAAAGTAGATACTTGATAACAATAGTCGATGGAACTTTCTAAAACAATTATTATATTATAAATGCATACAGTCCCTAATAGCACGCAATCTGCTTTGAACTGTTCCCTGCTATAATCAACTAGGGAATATTTAAGCTAATTGTAAGGAGGGCCATCTAAAATGAAGTCCGCTTTTCCAAGTAAAGTTGTTTAGTAGACTACAATTAAATATTCACTACAAATTGACTGCACGGATAGCCTGGGCAAAGGTCACCACGCCAATTACCATTGTGCGGGACGTGTTGCGGGTTCGATCCCAGCATGGTACAAGCATTTGTGCTATCCACAAATACTTGTTCCAAGTTTGGGTGCTATGTAAACTATCAACTAACGAATTGCGAGAATCGATTAAAATTACATAAGTACTTTTTTTTTAAACAAGATTTTTTTTCAAGTTTAAATAACATACTTTGAAATAATCAAATCTTGATTTAAAAAGTCACTTCGCAGTCTAGCTGGTAGATTCGTGTAAAAGGTTTGAGTTTTTGAGATAAAAAGGTGTTAGTGAATTATGCAAGCGTTCATCCTGCCTGCTACCTGAGCGTTATCACATTAAATCAACCCAAGGGCCGGGCTTCCCTAAAAAAACCATAACCTCATCAACTCTACAATATCCCACGACTGTACTAGGATCGACATTCAACATCAAAATGCTTTTAATTCCTGCATAGCTTATACCAATCTTTTAATATACCAACTTCCGTTCAAATTGAATCATTTGAAATCGAACTAAAATACCTGTTTGGATAGAACATAATAGAAATGTTGAATCGGTGAAGTTAAAATCCCTATATTTCGTAGTTGGATCCTAATTGAATTTAAAGTACTGCAACTGTTCTGAGAAGGAACAGGTTTTAAAGGTATAATAGTGTCAGGAACAAAGTAAAAGTATTTCGTTTGAAGCCTTGATTACTAATGGACGGTTTAATGGGGTTCGTACTAACGCAGGCCCGACTTGCCGAGCGTGCATCGCCGATCGTATATTAAAGCGAACAAATGAATTGGAAGTGTATTCGTATTTTAACTCAAATACTTTCTTTGGATTAAAAAATCCAATGCATTTAGTGAATTGATACATTCTTTCTTTCGTTAGGTTCAGTACTGTAATTACAAATCTTTGCTTTTCATTATGTGTGCGACTTATAACAACCTATTTATCTTTATGAAATGAGTATTTTCATCGTACGGAAGAATGAATAATTTCGCAATATTTAGTCTCTACAACTGTTAACAAGCCAAAATTAACAAAGAACGACAACAAATTAATATAGGTACTTGCCTACCTATACCTAAATGAATCTAAATGTACTGTATTGCTTTCTAACCTAACATACTGTGTTATTATATATACTAAAGTTTAAAAATATACGGGGTCACAAGGAAGTTATTTTAATGACTATTATATACTCGACCTAAATCTCCATTGGAAATCATCATAACTTTCGAATACATCTTCTGCTGAAGAATGTTGCCGTTACTGTCTGAAAGACATAATGATAAACGGACTGACAAAATGTTTACTTAAAATGATGGGGACATAAATTAATCAGAGTGGCTATTGTTCTATTTATTTATTTTATTTAAAGCCTGAACTGTCCCACTGCAGGGCAAAGGCCTACCTTTCCTCCTTCCACGAGTTCTATTTATGCAGCTCAATAATTAATCTTATACCTAAGTCCCAAATGATATTCTAAGATCAATTACTTACGAATAAATTTACCTGTTTGCGTTTCTAGTTTAAATTTCTTTGGAATCTGTTTATAGAAGTGCAGGTACAACTATAATGCATTATGATGTTCAATAAACTACGAAAAGTACACGTGAAAGCTTCGTAAACGTGTGAACGACACGTTTGGGGGACTACGATACGTCACACTAGAACATAAACACATTTAATTTACAAACAATGGAAGCTTTATTGCAGTGATCTGTATTTTAACAGCTTAACCAAAGAGTTTTATTTTATTTTCCACGGATTAAATCCGATTTGAAACGCATCGATACTGTAAATTTAACAAAACCAGATCACACTTTGGATCTAACCATTTTACAGGACTATTTTTATTGGGAATCCCGGACATGAATATCAAATTAAGAGCATTTTAAAATACAAAATACTTTGTTAACGTAGTAAATGTTAGGTTTAGATGGTATTATTGATGTTAACGTGTACAAAGGCTAATCCTATTCACCTTAGCCTTTCAGAGAAGCGTATGCTGAAGAGTATAAAATTACATCAAAGCTAATATACTGTGCATAGAATATAGAGGAGCTTACAAAGTGAATAAGATTAGAACGAGCAGAATGCAAAGTTCAGGAGATTGTATGAAGCCGTACGGTTGACAAGTAAACCTGTACAGTAAAGGACTACACTATATTTAGTCCACCTTGCTTATATCGCTATATCGGTACATTCGGTACATTCAGTACAATTTAATTCATTGTGCCGCCACAATAAATTCTAGATTTAGCGAGATAAAGTAAATACTTGTCGCGTGAGTAAGCCGAGGTAAGGTAAAGTTATGTACCTTACCTGTCCTGTGGTTTAGCTGTCCTGTTGTTGATGTTCATCCAATAACAAAATGTTTTTTAACATTCTGGTTGTTAATTCTATTTTACAATTGCTTAGAATCGGTTAAAGAAGCTCTTCGAAATTATTATGCTTATTACATCTGTTTTGCCAACTTATGTGACACATAAAACACCATTTTATTATAATAATTCCACCTAGGACTTAGGAGTTTATTCCTAAGCTTATGCAGTGATGCGGATTCACGCACAGGTAAAAAAGTTTTTAGGTTTTTAGGTTTTTAGGTTTCCTGGCAAATAACCTCCTCATATTGATATAGTTGGTTCAGTTGCGTTAACCGCATTTACCAGGATGTCGGGGTAAGTTACCGTCGGGTACCGTAATATATGCTACCAAACCAACCAAAAAGTTGAATAAAAAAAAACAACAAATTAAAAAAGATCTTCATGAGTACTTTTGAAATCCTGCTAACGCGAAATCCTTCATTTCTCCTTAAAAACAACACTCCGTATTCTTCGAACCAAAATTAAGACGGAAGACAAAAGCATGGTTGAGAATACAATACTGTTCAAGTTAGGAAAAAACAATTACATGTTCGAGTGGGCTTATGGTGGATAGAGGGGCATCCCGCCTGTATAATAAGGGGCCCTCGAGAGCCACAGACGAACGTCGTTGACATTCGTACGCGGTGCAATACCAACCTCAAGGCGAGCTCATTTGACAGACAGAGAAGAATTGCTTCCAATAAGTTTACAAGACATTTGATTTGATTCTGCAGGATTCTGCAGAGCTCATAAAGGTTCAACAAGATTTCAAATACTGATATCCTCTTGCTTTATTTACTAGTCACTATAAATATTTCAGTTTCTGTATCTGAATATTATATGTGACGAAAGTCCTTTAGTCAGATATGAGAACAATCTCATAGTAAACAGTTAAGTGCAGTTGACGTCTGGCGCAGAAGACAGGTGATGCCTGCATTCACCTATTTTGTTGCAGAAGTACCGTCCTACGGTAAGCACTCAAACTTTAATACAGATAATGCTCCATTTTTATAAACTCAACTTTGCTTTCAACTATTGTCATTAAGTTTAATTTCAAAGTTCTCTGGCTGACTTAGGTGTCATTTAGCCAGCTAATATAGCTCTATAATGTGTTTTAGCAGCAACTTTTCGAAGTTGTATAAAACGTATATTTTAGTAGGTACATAAAACATGATAATCCAGAACTTTGTAAAGATGTAAGGGATAATGTTTACTTCATCCGATAAACTTGTTTAACAGTACTCCGATATTAGCATTACATTAAACCGAGTGGGTCTAATTAGTAGGTGAGCGGCGTAAGGTCTCACGTATGGACCCATTATATCATAACAAATATTGTTACAACGCGGCGGATGTGGGTTTCCGTGGTGTACTACCTACATGGCTACCTGAATACCTCTACGTAATTAGGTCTAGGGACAGCGAGCAATGTAATGGAAATCGAGCTCACTGTCGCGAGTGCAGTGTCATCGTTTAACAAGTTTACAAGGTTCGAATGTTTATGCATTGTTCTAATATTGCTATTCATTTTAATATTAAAAACATATTAATGAACACGTAATACACCTTTATTTTTTAATTTAATTCTCCAGGCATTCCCTGCCTTTACCGCTGCGACATTAAAAAAAGAAAATGTAAAGTGTCAATAATTAACAGTTCGTTCGAATGAGAAAAAGTGCGGAAATTGAATGAAAAGAGCAGGGTTCATAAAGAGAGAAGTTCTCACACAAACAAATACAAGTCATACCTTTCAGTGATTACTTGAATAAGAGCAAAGCAATAAATGGGTTTTATAATGTCGTGCCTTTACAAGGAAATTCTGCAGAAATCTGTTTTACTTTACTTTAATGGGAATCGGAATAGCGAATAGAAAAAAACATTTTAAAAGGTTTATTAACGGTCTTTGAATGTGTTTTATGATACATAAGTAAATGATAGTTTAAATTACTTATATTTTTTAAGCTGATAAGAACAAACTTTACAATTATTTCTGAGCGGGTTGCTTAAATTATGTAACTATGACAGAGGAACGTACAAAATTTAAAACTATTGGAGATTGTAACGATACAAAAAAATGTATGAGTAACGTTTTCACAAAATTCAAATACAATGCTAGTTTGTAGAAACAAAAGTGAAATGTTTGGAATATTTGGAAATACTCTTCCTAAAAGCTCTACCACAGCCGTCCAGATTTAAGCCCGTCAGAAAAGTTCTCTAGAATTTTATTAAGGCGAGAAGGCGAGGTATTTCTGTTTGTAGGTGTACACTGAAATATTTTAGCACGTTGGTACTCTAGACATAAATGTGCTCGAAATAAAGCACGCTATTAACTGTTGAGCTAGTTTTGTAGGTACAAGTTTCTAATCAAGGCCGTGCCATTGTTTTGTGTCTAGCTCGTGGTTTAGAAGTTGTGTAAATCGACTCAGTTAAAATTAAAGATATCGTACAGAAGAGTGTACTTAATATCTTTAACCCTCAAGTGAAATTTATCACAGCAGTTTGTCAGACAGCATAATGTTAACTCGTGTGATAGTGTAATCTAGGTTAACGTTGCTCTTAGCAATAAAAACAGAAGCTTTGCAAAGCTTCAACTGTCGCATAAACAGGACAAATAGCAACTTGCAAACAAAATACAACAGAAGCGTGGGTTATAAAGGTTCTTGTGAAATTACCATACATCCTATACATACAGGATCCATTTAGATTGGAAGCCGGCTAAATACCATGACGGAATCGACTAAAGCATCGTAAGGGAAGCGATAAACGTCCGTGTATGACCGTGTAACAGCCGCTCGTAAAATAATTTAAGGTTAGAACTTACAACATACACAAACATGAAAATTGTTACTGAAAATTATACAAGAACATGGCCTTACAATAACCGATTTCAGCCCTTTAAGTTGAAGGAAAACATTTAGTTATCTTCGCGCTGATCTTTGTAACAAAAATCTTTGTCTTTTAAATAAATAGTAGTCCTATCAGTGTTGCAAAGTATCGTTTAAATAAAATGGTAATAAATTGCTGAGATACAGTTAAAAGTCGAACCTGTTGAATATGGTCGAACGGAGCCTGACGTCGAGCAAACTGAAACGCTTAGTGCCAGCTTTGCATATACCTAACTAAGTACACTAGCAACGTCCCACGGTTTTACCTACATAGTAAGCGATGACTGGTATATGTTGTAAACTATTGTGAGCGAATTTCGTCCAAATTCGTTCAGTAGTTTTTGAACCCAAAACAGGTACGTACTACTTTTAATATAGGTAACACAAATAAACGTTTATCATCACAGATTTAGTAAGCAAAGTCGTAGATGCGAAACGTCTTTACTAAATTTGAGACTAGTGTTCAAAACATCTATCAACTTATAGTTTTTACATATTTTTCTTTGCATTTTGCAGTAAGCTCCACTACATCGTTTATTACTTCCTGAATTCAATTTCCTAGTGAAATTTCCGTTTTGCTGCTCCTTTATTGATGCCCTAACGTTATTAATTAGCTTTCGTCGGTAACCTACAATGTCGATGTTGCTCATCCTTATTATTTTCTTTGAAAAACTGATATATTGGCCCACAGTGCAACGTGTAGAAGATTTCAAAGAACAGGATCTTGGTTCCTTGATGATTTCATAACGTCGCGTCTATATATTTTAATAAAATACAATTATCCTCGTAATTACTTACCTTTTTTACAAGTATCGTCGAGCAGACATTCACCATCAAAAACTACACTAAAAAGTGACTATCTAGTGCATAAATTGTGCCGTGAAAATACTACATACTGCTGTGCAACTTTAAAATCTATTTACGAAGCTGAGTTCAAGCCCAATACCGCGGCGTATTTTACAAACGGCTACCCTTCATCCAAAAAACAGGTATATCGCCTCATCTCAACAAACAAACAAAAACGAAACAAACTAGCACATCAATGCATTCGACAGTCATGTCACGGTGACTAAGTGTAACGAGAATACTATAAAAAAAAAAAACCTTTGCCTAACTACATAAAAACGAAAAACAGCTTATGTAAAAAATCAGGCCTAGTGATATTACGTGACTCAATCATACAAGGTTAAAAGGGACCTGTATTGGTAATTGCCACGTGTGTATGTGTTTGTATGGAAGTGTAAGATAACATTGTGGAATACTATTATTTTTTGCATTTGTTAAATGTAACGAGTTTTTCTTGTAAGCAACACTTAACAACTCTGTGGTTGTGTAACATTTTATGTATCAACAATATTTAGCATAGAACGTTTGATACTTCATTTCAAGGGACTTGTTGAGAATTGAATATAAATGAATATTTGCAGCGAAACACAAATTCAATATTTCACATAGTAAACTGTTTCCAAGTCAATTTGTTGAAGATGCTCTGAACAATGCTGAAGCATTCATTTTATTTCCTCAAGTGAAAGAACTCGTCGCGGATGTAGACAGAAATATTGGAAAATGATTATTAGGTAGCTAGTATTTATCTAGGTGTATTTATGTTTAGTTATCTTAATAATCTGAGAGTTTTAGATACTATAAGAGCTCATGGTTTGTGGGAAGTATTTATAGATAAAACATCTCGTGTTTTGGGGTTACGTACATCTGGTTAGACATAACAAGGCGAAAGATTGGCCATTCACCCATTTCCCTCCATGACTGTTACATACCTACATACAGGCATGCACCTACATTACATAGTAGTATCAATCACCTGTTGTTTCATATTAGTAAGAGAGTACCTCACACGGTTCTTTCTTAGAAACGATGAGTAATGCGCAAATTACAATGTATTATTTTATTGAGTTTTATGTAACGTGATGATCACGGTTTGAGTGTTATTTTTGCTGGAATATTCGTCCGCGGGCTATTGTTATTTTTGTTCACACCTCTTTTGTTAGATTTAAATAATGTTATTTTATATAGGACTACTTACATTCTGTAGATAATGTTTTAGTTAGTAGACGACGAAAAAATGTTTTGCATAAAAATATAAAAACGAAAAAACAATAACATATTTCTGCATTCTATTCTAAGATACGTTAGTTTCCGATAATTTCCGCTCTATTTATAAATATACTCAACAAAGAATCTTGTAATATCGTAGAAATGACATAGTCGTTTTTGTAAAGTATTTAGTAGGTCAAATAGTTTCTATTTAGCACTACATTTCAGAAGTTGGTTCGCGTCATGACACGAGCTTTTCTTCCGAGTGCTCTTTGTTTTTTAGTCACGGAAATATTTCGCATTACGGAAACATTTAGGATAAAACAGTAAAAGTAATTACGGTCTCTATATTTTATTCTATATTAGCATTATAGATTTTTTTTTAATTATTCTAATAACTACCACATAAAGGTCACAAAATTCATCCTTAATTAAACGTAATCAGGAAATACTATTACATTATTATGTTTTTATTCTCAGTACTTACGACCCTGCGTTGGGTATCGAAAGTACGTACAGTTGAAGGACAAATACAGTTATATAAGCCAGAAGTTTGCATCTTGTAGCTGAGCTACCTAGTAAATGTAGTTTAAACTTGCATTTACCGAACTAACAAGAGTTAGCGACTGCACGCATACTGTGAACGCTTCATTAAATGTTTGCTTAAGCGCAAAACCTTTGATTGAATCGATTATTTGTTATTCGATATCTTGTTTCAGGCAGAACTGTGTATTGATTTTCAACACCATTTACGAAAAAAAAAAGATTTTAAATAATTTTAGTTCGTCACGTAAACCGTTTGTGTGAGAACCGCAACTCACAAAGCTTGTTAAAATTCGGATAGCGTAAATGTATAGCTACCGTTGGTGTGGTAACTATTCCGCTTATCTGACCACTTCACAGCGCGCCAAATCAATCATACGAAATATACATGTGAGCGAACAAACCGCACCTCGACGTAGGCAGCGGCCGTACAATCAGGCCGGCGATTTAAGTCCGATTTACTTTATCACCTTCGAAAAGGACCATTTGAACACCTATATCAAATTAAAATAAATAGCGGAACTCTATAGACTAAGCGTTAATTAAAGCTTTAAGATAAGTACCCACGCTCAAGCAATTTTTTCTGATTTAGCGACTGAAAAACTTTATCTTTTTCGTTCGCAGGATTCTGAAAACACTTGACGAATGCGTTTGAGAATTAAACTCTTTTTGAGAGTTTCTTTAAGGAGAAAACTGATTGGACTGTAAAACAAATTACCGACTCGTTTAATTAAAAAAGCTAGTTTGCCTTTGAGAAAAGCGCAGTAATAGCCTTAATATTATCCTGTTCTTTATATCCAATTAACTTCTTGGGAACAGTTGCCTACGTAGGTAACAAGACTTATAAAGTTAATAGACACTTAATTTACTATACATTTTATTAATTATACCGGACTGACTACGAGTGGTTCGTGCTTTTACTACAATAAAGTCTATTGTTATAAAGATTGACTAAGTTAATTAAAAACTTGATAGAAATAAATAAATACTGTCTGGAGCGCTTGTCAAGTGCAGATTGCACTGGTATTGATATTCTATTATATTGTGGTATTATACAATATCTACTTGGAAACTATCATGATTGAATATTGATATTAGCAACCGAAAAGAGAATCTTTTACAGTGAAAAATCAGTTTAGATATCTTTGCCAAAAAATGTCTGTAACAATTTTATCAAACATTTTTAGCTAGCTTGACGCTATATTTTCAATGCTATGTTTAAGATAAAATGTATCTAAAATATTGTACTTTCATATAGAAAAATACAGGCATTAAAAATATCACCTACGCTTTTATAAATCAAAAGGTCAGGAAATATTTTCAACAAAGTACCTACGCGTTATAAAAAATAACGAACGTTGGACTACAAACGAAATTTATACATTCATTAGCGCGGAAAAACATGAGCCATTAACTTGATATTAAATAACTACTTTTTATTCGAGTACAAAATGTTTTGGAGCAACTAATAAATGTTTTTCCGTGTATGAAGGGTGCAGGGAGTAAAAATTAAAAAGTAAAGAGAGAGCACTTTGTCTCTTACGAGGCAATGTTCGCGCCGTAATAAATCGAGTCACCTAGCTTTTTACAGAAACTAACTATTACATTGTTTCCTTTAAAAAAGACATTCAGTATTTATTTTTAATAAATAGGGTATAAATATATATAAATATTTAGGGTTAAAACTTTTTCTTAAATCATAAAGCAAATATTTGAAGTATATTATTTTAAGAAAAATATGTTTGATATAGTTGTTTGGGGTTTGAGTTGATTTATTAATCTAAATTCTAAAATATTCGAAACATACATACATTTATTTAAAGAGGATTTTAGCAGTTTTTCTAGGATAACCTTGACATTAAAGTAAGTTGTCTATAAGGCAGAGATTAGCTGGATAAATATTATTCAAAGTAATTTTAATACCATATTACTATTTATAAAAGTGTTCCACTCCATAGCTCTGACTCTGGATAATTACTATCATAAGGTCAAGTGCAAGTAGTCTCGTGATCAAAAGAATAAAAATTATAAAAAATAGGGTGACTTAAGGACCCGCATTTTCTGATTGTCAACTTAGTTTCTTATATCTATCAATATCATGATCTGTAATAATACAAAATCAACTGTGAGTACATTGGTATAATACTATTTATGTACATTATAGGTAGTTACAATTAATTGAACACAATAATACAAGCTCTTGTTAATACTTGAAATAAAATCTGCTCGTTAACACAACAAAATATATTTCGTATTTCAGAGCTTTAGTAAAACGAAATATGATTGAAAACATTGTTAAATAAAAACAGTATCAATGGCAATAAGAGATAGTTTTTTTTTATACAAAACGAATGATGCTCACGTAAAAAATAATCTACTGAAACCATTGAAAACAGAATAAAATATTTTTATTTAGTTCATTTTTGTACACGATTTTATTAGAATCACTTGCAACTGAGTAAAAAATTGTGGAAGTCAAATGAGACCCACTCGAATCTTTTCGGTATAGCTAGAATTTGCTTATTTATCCACACGAAATGATTTAACTGATAACTTGATTTTTGTTTTGTTTTACCATACTTGTATCCTTTTGTATACCTTTAATAAAGAGCTTTGATTAATCATGTGTGTGCGTCAATCGTGATTGACAGTAGCTTTACCGAAATTCCAAATTGAACTAACTCATGAGCTCTTGATTATGTTTGCTAATGTTGGAATTTAGTCGATAGGTAATTGAACTTAGCATGGAATGCTGATCTCGAAACGCTAAGCGCTTTAGTGTTTATCAAAGCTACAAATTAACGGAATAGTTTTGGGTGGTCTAATATCTAACGTGCGTAACTCATTGCCGCATAAAGCAAATATAAATGTCGGCTCCACTTGGAAATGTCAGTTTATTGACATAAACATGATAGTCTATGAATTTCGTTAAAAAATACTTTTCAGCAGTATTATCCGACAACTACAAAATTCCAAATTTACGGCCAGATTAGCGAAGCAGTAAATCAATTACATTTTTACACTTGCATTCGGAAAGATTTGTTCCGCACGTCAATCTGAATGTGTTAAAAGAAAATACGCTGAGATTGAAAACATACCCGATACAGTAGGAATGCCTACTAAGTGGGCAGTCCGCGTAAAAAGTGAAAAAAAGTTAATTGACATTTCACTTGAAAAATTCATGTGATTCATGTGTGACGTCACGCCTACTAGCAGGTGTTCACCGCTGAACGAAGACTGACTGACGCTGACGTGAGAATAGAAGCCGCGTCACTTTTATTTGTCTTGCCCAATCCATTAGTCACGACCAATTAAGCAATGGTACGGATACAGTCCATATTCTTTATTTTGAGTGCGGCGTTTTCCAATCGTGCTGATTTTATGCGCCATAATAACCCTGGCAGTGTACCAAAAAGTCGTAAAATGTGTGCCGACATTACTTGGTTTACAGTTCTAATAAATAGTTTCTTTTTTATGAAGGTATACTGGAATACATAAGTTTGTCTACTGCTTATGATGTACACGTGCTGAAGATTTTTGGTAGGTTTCTACATGTTGAGTACTTTTAGAAGACCAGATTAGTACATTTTATTTATTTGTCTTTTTTCTTCTAAATACGATACTGAAAGTGACTTACAAAATCTGTAATTCTACGACTACAATTACTAAAGGTACTTGGTACTACTAAATTCGTGTCACGTTAAATACGTCTATACTGCTATCACCTGTATCACGAGCATTGAGGTTTATGCTTGAATATCGGACATACCACGGAGCTCGGTTTAGGCTCAAGTGTTCGAGCTCTATAAACGGGACAACAGTCAATACCAAATTTACACCTGGGCGGCTTTTGTTTCCGGCATTGCCCCACTTGCTTGTATTGTAGTCCGTCCTTTGGCTTTTATCGGCCATGCGAGTGCTGAAACTACATTACATATTTCAAGTATTATTTTACTCGAAAAAAAGTAGGTTCTCCGTTAAACAAGACGAGCAATAAAGCATTATCAGTGTGACCTTGAGGAAGTTTATGTTGTTTTTTTGGGTCAACTATTAGTCATATTTTCTTTATGAAGATGTTCTTTGGACAAGACATAAGAGAAAGGGTACTATTAACGATAATCATGAATATATTAATAAGAATTTGTTCAAACTGAAGCTGCCTACTGTTAAGTATTAACTAGTTTCTAAGATTGAGCAGTCATAACTCTTGGAATTGCCTGCCATGGACTGGAACAAACGGCACAGTTTGACACTTTCAAGCTGACAGTAAATTCAGATAGATAAGTCTGACCGTTGTTGATAGATACGAAAAAGACTCACGAATCAAATTAACGTATGAGTCGTGTATCTTACAGCGTTCTCTTACACTACATTAAAATCATAGAGTAAAGAAACAAGCGCTCTACATATTTGCTTAATTAAGTGATTCAGAAGGTTTAAAATCGGCTACTAGGAGCGCATTAAGCATACATGTGTCTGAAAATCGGATCGTTAAGTTAAACAGCAATCGGCTGACTCAATAACTCATAGATAGAACCGATCCGATGCTCCATCCGTCTCCCTCGTATAACTACATCACTGTTCGTTAACTACGCCAACTTAGTTGTTGAATTTCGATTACACTTTTGATCGATAGCGGCAGCCCTCTAATTTTTCGATGAAATCAACGCTTAAAGCGACCGCGTCGATTAAATATTAATAGAGGGAACGTTTTTGATTAATAGTTTCGTGTATGCCACACTGTTAAGGTAGATATGAGTATTTAATGTTCTGTTTTAGTAATTATGCGACAGCTTAAGTTTAACGTACTTTGTAAAGTACTTGTATAGATATATTCCTAACCTTAACCATCTATACATAAAATTAAATGTTGAACCAAATTGGTACCTTTGACCCTTTGTTATTTATTTCAGTTTTATTTTTATTTAGAAAACGATGTTCGATACTTTATAAAATACTTACTAAACTAATAATGGTAGTGGGTGTCCATTAGTAGCAAATCAAATATTGAGTATCATTGTAACAATAAGAGACTCATCGCAAGAAATAAAACCATAATTTATTGCGGAGTATCGTAAGCACTTAAAATTGCTGAGTCCAAAAATAAACGCTTTTATTGCCCGATTCGAATTTGGAATCAAAATTCTTCCTTTCAACGAAACAAATACAGAGTAAAAAAATAAGCACTTACAATTTCGTTTGACAGCAATCGTAGGCATTGGTGGACCGATAATACAAAAATAAAACGCGTATCGACAGCAAAATGGGGATTCCTGTAACGCTGGGAGTCTCGGCGAAACAAAAAGGAGAGAGACAATGGCTCGCAGTTGTGGTTCTTTAGCGAGCGCTATCTATCGTATTGTGGCGATTGTGCGCCACTGCCGATAAACTACGTCTAGTTCCGATGGAACAATGCATTTATAGATTTAACTAGTTTTAACTTGGAGACTAGTTTTTCATTTAACATTTTGTGATGATATCTAGAGATCGGTAGACACTAGTGCGATGTAATTAACCATTATTCTGCTAACAGTACTTTTAGTTCTCTCTTCTACAATTATAATAATAATCCAGCCTATAAACGTCCCACTGCTGGGCACAGGCCTCTTCCCATATAGAGAAGGCACGAGCATTGATCACCACGCTTGCTCACTGCGGATTGGCGATTTCAGATCCCAAATTTTGGAATCCAGGTTTCCTCACGATGTTTTCCTTCACCGTTTGTCAGAAGTGTCTTATAATAATTAAGAAAGTACATATAACTTTGAAAAGTTACATTGGTACTTGCCCGGGTTCGAACCTGGAACCTTGTGCATACAAATCCGTTCATTGAACGGCTGGGCCACCACGACTCTTCTACAATTACTAGTCAGATATTTTAACTTACTCACTTGAGACGTCCGTAGTTTATGTATTATTTTTCAATGAAATTTTGAAGTGAATAAGTTTTTTATGAAAATCTTTTAGAAACCATATTTAAATCAAAGCTACCAACATCATTATAAATACAGCAAAGAAAGAAAATAGAATGCTGTTTAAGGTTAAGGAGGTAGGAAGCCAGTATCGTTAAAGTTATCTAGAATTTCTCATTGCTGCAGACGTCGCAACCACAAAAGTATCGCTGTTATATTTTCTAGTTATTTTTAATGTTAGCCTCAAACACAAAGCACTTTAAAAAGGCTACAAAAGAACTGCATCGAGTGTTTAACTTGTTAAGTTTTTCTGCAGTTAGCCTTTGTGAGCTAACAGCAATAAAGGTTGCTCTTTTTACTTTAAGTAAACAGGAGCCGATTGCGGAGAGTAAGTAGGGTTTAAGACGCCTTCTAAGATGAAAAACATCATCAATAAATATATTACAGATACATATTGAAACACGATATTCTATTTTCATCGTTGAATCCATTTTCAAGATGTTTTTCTCATTAAACACTCATAACGAAGGAATTAATATATATAAGCTTTTACTCCACTAAAAGTACATTCAAATCTTTATCGTGGCTATACCAATATTTTCTGCGTCAAATACTCAGCCGTGTCTAAGAGCGTAAAGATAAGGAAGCGTCCTCATTGCCTCAATCGCGACATCAGAGCTGCAACAATTTCATCAGTGCATCTTTCCTGTTACGAAACAACACTCTAAACAGTACCGTAACACGTTTTTTCAAACCATTGGCCTATATTTGACGAATGCGTAGCGTATCGTATCGTATGCTCCCCGTTATTTGTTTTTCTTAGTTCCGTGAGATAACTGAGGGTAATTAAAACACTCGTGAAGATTTAGTGTTTGTGTACAGCGAACCGATCAATTACCAATGTTGTTTATTAAGAAAACTAAGCGCGTGAACAATTTTAGTAGCGTTCACTTGTTCGTGTACGATTATTTGTACCAATTTGCTTTGTTCGGCAACGAGCACAAAGAGTTAGCGTTATACCTACCTAGTTATATAAAGCACGTACTCTATTAATGTTTTCGCTTTTAGTAAGGAAAATCTCATTTATTCTATGGAATTCATATCTTTGTAAATTTTAGAATTAATTCACGTAGAATCTAAAGCCAACAAAATAAAAGCCTTACATTCATAAGGGCACAGTTTTTAAAAGCCCGCGAGCAACCGTAGATTAACCAAATAGTGTGCAACTGGGCTACCCGAGGCGTTTTGTGTGTACAGTAATCTCATGTTTCTTTTCAAACTGGAATAAATCCTAGACGAAACATTGCATAGCATTAACATCCTTATAACAATGGGATAGTGTCTATTATTCATTGTATACGGCTTGATATTACAAGTCGTACGTTCGTGCAGTTGCCACGCAATTAAACTTTTTGAACGCTACTGAAATTTACTGCACAATTAGTGTTCGTAATGAGCGAATGCTCGCAATGTATTATTGATAATCCAATGTCGTCTATGTTAGAGAAACGTATTATTTGATAGATATTAGAGTGTAACGCTAGTAATGGTTTAATTGTCCAAGTTAAGTAGATAATTTCATACAATTTTATTTGTTGACGAGGTAGACTTTACGACGTTTTAACGCAAAACAACATGCATTGTAAAGATTATTAATTTACACAACAGAGAATAACACGCACATGGTTAGAGTATACAGTGCACACATGCAATCGAGATTTTTTTATCATACATCGTTTCAAAACTGAGCATACTATTACATCCGCAGTGTATAACGTCAAAGATGCAAGTAAGCGTCAGTCTGTATAAATTGACGTCTAACCCATCATTTAGGCAGAGCCGCTAGCGACGCTCTAGAGGATTTTTCTACTTGAGAGTATCATTAAAATGTATCCTGTCTACATCCTGTTAGTGTTGGGTGCGTGGCTGGGTTAGATTGTGTGAGTGTGTGTGTGTGGCAACTACCAATAGGAGGGCTCCGTGTCGGATACCTGAGTGGTATCTCTTCTCATTGTGCGTGACGCGGCGATGTGTGCGTCGGTTCCTCGTGTGCTGTCGGCTGCTGCCGCCGTCGCCTCTTGGGCCCCGCGGCGGCTGGCTACCGGCTGCGTCCAGAACAGGTCATGACCAAGGTTGCCAAGCAATGTCTATACAACGATGCCTAGACGGCTAAATAAATATTCGTATACCAAGGAGACAGATTGAAATACAAAAAAAAAATATTATTCAAGTCCATCTATCACCTTAGTAAAGCTTTGTATATTACGAATATTTATAGAAATCGATACACAAAACAATAAACAAGTCACATCAAAGAACTGAAATGAATAACACAAAATCGCTTGACATTAAAAAGCGTATTGTAGCTCGCGATTAGCCCATACTTTATATAACCACAAGTTACCTTATTTATATTGAGGTATAAACACTACTCTTGCCAATATAGGGTCAAATGTCGATTTAAAATAAAGAGCTTAATAACTTTATTAATTTAAAATTACTGTTATATGCATTTCAAGTAAAAATCAAATAGCGAACATTTATTTTAACTTAAACCTTTGATAAAAGTAAACAAAACGATACGAATACGAAACTAAATAAAAGGTGAATAAACATGAAAGGATCGGTAAAAACTACTAGGGGAAAAAATTAATGACGAGTGAGAAACATCAGAGCTCGTAAAAAGTCATACATTCCGAGCTTTAATATTCCATCGTTGTTATTTGGTAAAGTTTAGTAATACATAACATACTTAGTCGATTTATGACAAATACCTTCATACCTTAAAAGTTAAAACCTTAAAAGGCACATACGGGTATAATTACGAATTAATTATACCAAAATATCTTTAATGATAACCTTTCTTTTGGGTTGAAAGGGTTGCTCAATAATAATAACTTTTCTTTTTATTCTGATTTGCCTAGCCCTTAATTAAAATCTGAATTAGAATAAGCACGGTCGTGCCTAACACCAGTAAACGGTGTGACGAGGTTCAAACTCATACGTTCGGCGCGGGTTATCACGCGGGGTCGACGACCTGGCCGGCTGATAAGGGCCATTTACGTTATCAGGTACTGCAATGCAGGCCCAAAAACTATGCCTAAGGTACGCCAATCGATACGAACCGTCCTGCCCAACTGTAACACAAAGGATCGTCGTTCCAATGTGACAGCTTCTTGTATTTATTCATACATAATCAAGCTATTTAAAAACGCTGATATAATACAACTTCAAATATTTATTGAAGGATTGTTTGTTGAGTCAACTTTGCTACAAGTTTGTAATGAAACCTCAATAGGAAGCAAACCCCCCCGATACATTTACAAAACAGGATGCATAACCCACAAACGCTACTTTTGAGGTTGCACGGACGACTAAGCACTCGAAGTCACATCTCCGTACAAACTTACAATCTATAAATATCTGGAATTGAAGACCTCTTCAGAGCGCGACAAGTATGGAGATAGAGGGATGAGAGAGCGAGACGGAAGGATGTACGTAGTAACAAGGGGTTGGTGCAATTGAACGCACTTGATTCAAGCGTACTTTGATCTCAGTACGTTAAGTATACTGCGAAAACTAAACAGTAGTAACATTGTCCTGAGGCGTGCTACAACGCTACTTGATATTTCTTACCTTGTCTGTCCGATGGACGTGAAAATTCTAACATGAAATAATTCATAATTTTCTTTAGAATACTGAATATTTATAGTAAAAGATATCAAAAGTTTATTGAGCATGAATATCTAATTAAATACTGAAGCTAGTGCTTGTATTTATTTTAATGTTTCTTTTTATCTGGGCATCAGAAACGCTCCGTTATTAGCTCAACCTAATTTACGATGCTTTATAGCTTTCCGTTATTTAATTAACAGTTTATTTAATAAACTAGCGTAGGGTAAAACCGGGATAGATGCCCCACTTTTCGAAAGTGTTTCGTTATTTGAATACTAAACATATTTGCTTAGATTGACCCTGTAATATAGTTAGTTTAATCATTCATAAAGCTTTAGAAACTGTATTTATTTACCTAACCATTACTGGTTTTGCAAAAATGTAATTCTTGCAAAACACATTTTTTGGGGATAGATGCCTACCTATATGGATAGATGCCCCACTATGAAATCACTTAGGAGGATAGATGCCTCGGATGCGGGATAGATGCCTTTTTAAATAATTAACAACAACACGTAATCACAATGTAATATTTATTTATTATCTTCATGTGTAAGTAATATAAGCCTTAATTATATTTATGTATGTCTACTAAATATATAAAAAAATCTGTTTAAGCGATAACATATTAAAACTATCATATAGAATCATCTCAAACGAAACATTCCCGTTTTAACGTAGAAAAAATTATTTAAAATTAAAAAAAAAAATACATTCATATGAATCTCTAACAAAATAAAAATTAATAATTTCGTTTAACCTTAGTTATTATTTAAACATTTGAAAAAATCATCATATTTATAAGGAATTATCCTTCATTAAGTGGAACCGGACATTTTAAGTTTTCCACATCTTGAGCAATAATTCTTAAAAAGAGTGCATGTTTCGTGCAGCCACTTCTGACACAACGCACTAGATCCAATCAGATTTGAACTTCGTGTTATTATAGGTATCGAAGCATTCTTTTGACGACCTCCGTGGTCGAGTGGCGTACGCACCGGTTTCAAGGGCTCTGAGGTCCCGGGTTCGATCCCCGGTCGGGTCAATGTAGAAATCAACTTTTCTACATTGCCTCGGGTCTGGATGTTTGTGGTACCTTCGTTGTTTCTGAATTCCATAACACAAGTGCTTAATAGCTACTTAGTTAAGTGCTTAATACTACTTACTTAGGGTTCAGAGCAATGTATGTGATGTTGTCAGCATTTATTTATATTTATTTATTTATTCTACTACGGATATTTTTATTATATTTTCTACGGATAGTTCATTGATCCCCAATTCTTTTTTATCCAATTCATGGAAAGCTGACTGTAGCTGCTCTGTTGTCCTTTCTTTTTTATTTCCTTGGCATGGCTCACCTACAATAAGCAAAGTAAGTATAAATAAAACACTGTATCTACACTCATCTCATCACATTCGAATTATGAAATTAAAGTTGGATACATTTATTTTTGTGTTTTCTAATATTCTACTATTAGAAAATACGAAAATATTCACTACTATGACTTTTAAATACTTCGATAAGGCTCTTGCAGTATAGAGGGATAGATGCCTCTAAAGTCAACTATCCCTTGTAAACTCGGGGCAACTATCCTTTTCACTAGGGATAGATGCCTCTCAATATTTTATAAATAAAATAAATGCAAACATCAGTGATTGACTCTTAAATGTGTTCTCAAAGAACTAATGTATTAAAACAATACAAATAAAATGTAATCATTTAACTGTTTATAAAGATATGGAATAGTGAATACTTACCTTTGAAATTTTGAAGCGTTTGTCGCGTCCGCTGCGAATGTAATTCGATACATAAGCGAGAAACGTCCGTTTAGCACAACAACTCGCGCGTCACAGAGATGGGGGGTGCATGTGGCGCGTATGTAAACAACGAATTTGCTGTTTCGTTCCTTGGTAGTTGAGTTTTAAGAAACGAGGCATCTATCCCAGTGCGGCATCTATCCCGGTTTTACCCTACTGGCAAAGTACTTCAGTCTATTTCTCTTGAACGAGAAATATTTTATGTAATCTTTTACTAAAGTCAAAGCATATTGCCAGTTCCCGATTAATGTTGAACATTTTTATTTCTTTTAAACGGAACAGAAAAATCCTACTTATTGCAAATATGATTTTTTGCATTCAATAAATAGTCTTTACAGGAATATAGGTATAGAATTGTTTTTTTTTTTTTTTCTATTTTATCATATTTTGTACAACAACTGGTGGCGCGCGCATAATGGTAGTAGTATCTATTAAATCTCGGCGGCTCGACAGTTACATTTGACTAGTGAATAAACCAGAATGGATTCACACCGCAACAAAGAATGTCCATAATAGGTGTGTACCTACCTAATGTTCTTTATAATATGTGAACAAAAACTTGTGTACCGTTTTGACACCGATGAGCGTGGCGAGGCGAGTTGTAACATCATTACGCCCGATAATTTGACAAAATAATCTTAATTTTCTGATTATGTCATATTGTTAATGAAAGTACCAGATACGTAGTCTATATTTCACCAAAAAAGATTATCTAAGAATTGGTTAAGAAACTTTTAAATAAGTATTGTATTCATCATTAAGTGTCTATTGCATGCTAATAGACGTTTAATTTTCCACGCTTATCAATGTGTATCTTCCGTTACTTTCAACGGTGCAGTGCAGAATGACCGCGACGTACTACACTCGCCGTACGATTCTACCTCATATTAGTGCTTATTTATGTATACCGACTCAAACACTACGCCAATTACTACGTCCATTAGCAACTTGATAGGGGAAGGTTTGTCGTTTACGTCATGCGTACAGACAGGACTGACAAATGACGCCTACGCTTACACGGCTTGTTATATGTATATTCAATGCATCCCATATTGTTCTACAACAATATACCATGATGCGACTGTTCATAATACGATGAAACAACAGCGCGTACCCAACGAATCGTATCACTGTTGCACACATAGGCTTAAAATCACAGAGTTCACCACACACGCCGTTCTGTTTATTTAGTAGCAACTAAATTGTGTCGTATCTCAAACATAGGTGCACGGTGTAAACTAATCGAATATATCGAGACCGTCGCCGGTAAACTCGTGTGAACGAGCTCTAATCTCGTTTTTTATAGGCCGCTATAAACAGACGTCGCACGTGGATTCGACTGGTATTATAACGTCTCAGTTATGGTGCAAACTTAAAATTTACTGGTTAATTTGCCTTGGAGCGAGTATCGAATTGGCTAGTTAGTTTTTAATAACAGACCCCTCGCGTTTCACCTCGGGCCAAGGTTTAGTGAGCATTTTTTGTAGGCGAAACTGCACCGCAAGCGGTCAAAGCAGGTACATTTCGACGGTGTCATTATCTAGTGTTATATCAAGTGCCATTAACGAAATAGTACCGTAGTGATAAAGTGTGGTTGTGTGCGTGTGGATAACCGACTAACTAAACCATAACAACTAAAAAGGGAAAAGGAGGAAAAACAAAAATAAATAAATCGCTATCGATAGCTGTTGGACAATGCTTGCTGGTTGTTAAGTTATATTTTTTGTGTCAACTATGAATGAAGGCCGACATCATTATTTTAATTTTGATCGCCGAACCGATATGGACTAATACAATGTCGGCTTTAAAATACAGCGGTCGGCAATAAGAGAGGTGCTATAAAACATTTGACAAATTCAGCAACTAAGAGAGAATTTGTAAATATAGTAAATATTGATAGATTGGTGATTACATTTTATCGCGAGTTTGTTTATACACAAACTGGGTTCCACGCTCATTATCGTGAAAATTGTTAAGTACACTTTATTTGAAAGCCGGCGAGTGTATCAAGGTTCATTGTACTCTCGTCCTAAATACGAGTAGTCGGGGGTCCAGATTCACGATGGCCCCACCGTTTGACCCTCGTTGCGGAACCGGGCCGTCTCGATAATTTCGCGATTGTCCAACATCCATCGACGGCGATCAATTGACACTTGACCCCTGGGACGCTTCTGTCGCGGCCTTGGAAACGCCTCAGAACAGTAATTATGGAACACGTAACGTCACTGACTCAAAACGTGCCAGTACTGCTGGGTCATTTAAGGTACCTTATTAGTTCAGGCATCGGTGTTAGCAGCGATATTGCGTTTTATTACAAAATGAATTAAGGTCGAACTTACCTTGCGGCTGTTGTTGTGAGACGTACGGCGTGAGGAGCCGCGTTCGTTTCTTTTCATATCCTTTCTGTGTGATGTCACCTGGAAAAAACAGAGAAAAGTTTGTGAACATTATATAAATCAAATGTGCAGCAAAAGCAGACGAAAAAGAAGTCTTAGGTTATAAATAAATAGAAGAATAATGTCTTGTATATAAATACCTTATTACACCACATGCTGGTAATATACAATAGAGCAAGCATAAATAAGTACAGTAAACCTTAATTCCTAGTAAACCGAGCTTTATGGATATTGTATTTGTGCAGAGCCGTGAAGGTTCATGAAACTTGACCTGCGGTTCAGTGTACTACATGGAGGCGGGAACAAAGTACTCGCATAAAACTACTACAGCTTCGCACGCAGTTTAAATGGCCCAAGTATAATCAGGAGTTAAAGGGAAACGTTGAAGGTGCGACTCGACTGCAGCCCGTCGTAAATAGCTGACGTAGGATACGGTTACCGTTGTACTAGGAGATAAGCCGGCTGAGATGTCACTGCACTGGCTTTCGAGTTTCGACGGAATTAGGAAAGTTAGATGAGGTAGTTTTAATTTAAAAAGTTGAATCTAAACCTAACATACAATATTTAAAATATTAACATCGACTTCCTATCTCTCAGACATTAATGAGACTTACGAAAAATCGTTGAAATTAAATATTTATCTTTTCCATTTGTCATCGTGCTATGAAAGCTTGTTAGCGGGGCGCGAACTTTATCAAAACATACACAAACTATTTGTTTTGTCAATTCAATAACATTGCATTGGAAGTTTCGGATCTGGTTTCGACAGATTATATGCACGAGGAAAGGGTTTATTGGCGATTTTAGACTTTATAGTAATACATAAGATTTTTATGGTACAGAAATGTCTTAGAAGTAAATAAATAAATATAAAAAGATATTTTAGTAGTTTAAATAAATCCCTTTCAACAAATACTACAAATATGTTTCTGGTTAATAGTGTGTACTAACAGATTTTTAATTATTTATGAATAAATGTAAGAATACCGTATATGCTATTACTAGTACTTACCGTATAACATTATAGCTTATTATTGGCGTTTGGTACCCTATGACTAAATCTCTTGTTAGTAAGCCTTTTCACGTTTACCGAAGTTAATTATAAATTAATGGGTAATCTCTTCGAAAGACTGATGATGAAGATGCAACTCCGTTTATTATTATCCTATTGAGTATTCTTTTTATACAAAGAAAGGTAGTAACTTAAAAGTTAGCTAACAATGTGCAAAAGTAACATACTAATAATAATTGAGTTGTGCTTAATTTTCACGCTACATATCAAGGACTATTCATATTTAATGACGTATCGTCCAAAATGCAGCACACGTTAGTCACGTCAAATGAAGAACAAGTGAACATGTAATGGAAAACATTTCGCGCATGGAATAGTTTGTGGGCATTCAAAACAGTCCAGGATGCGTAAATAGTTATAGTCTATTTATAAACACTAACCACTGCGTGTTTTAAGGTTCTCTATCGTATTGTCTATCATAAAGAAGAGGCAATAGTAACTAAAAAATACTTCGTTAACAACTTTTTTGTTACGAACAAAAAGTTTTAAGGTGAGGATCGATCGGCCGATGAGGTTAAGCCGAGCTTGACGCGGTCATTACGCATTTGCGGTCGTACTCTACATGGGCTAGCGCCTTAAAGAATAAGTAAAGCTAGAACCGACCATTATTTACCAACTCCTAGTTGTTTTACACCAACTCCTAGTTGTTTTTGTTACAACTAGTGGCGTAAAATGTTTAAAATACTATCGTCTGACTGTGAATCACATAAAACAAGTTATCCATTAAAAGAAACCTCGTAAACAAATAACTAATTTAATTCTAAAAAATATAAACTTCTTAAACTTTAAGATAACTAAATAAACACATTTTACAAGCAGTGCTTAAGAGTATGTAGTATTATATTTATGTAGTACTAGCAAACCCGGCTAACTCCGTTTCGTCACCAGATGGCTTCGTTTTATGTAACATTTCGTTTGGTGATTAAAAGATGAAGTTTTTTTTCTGAATTTTCTTTGCCAAAAACCTCACGGAGCCCGAGACCTTTCCAATGAATGCAAAACCGTGAAAATCGGTTCGTGCGTTCTGGAGTTATAGCGTCAGGAAGGGAAACCCGACTTATTTTTATATACTAGAAGAAGATTTTAACTTGCAGTAGTTTATTCGTCAAGTGAATAGAAATAGAATATCTACAGGTTTCTTCGGAGATCTAAGGCAGAAACTTGTCACCTGATTTGCAAGGAAACTTTCATTAACAAGAAACTGTAGCTTAGATTCAGTTCTAACTATCCATTGCGATCGGGTCTCCTGAGACTTACAACTCAATTACGTTCATCTAGGACGAACGTTTGAATATTTAATACAAGCTGATTAACTAGTCGCATACAACAGTGGGATAGCTTATGCTAGTATTAAGTAGAATAAAAATATTTAAACAGTGCAAGGTAGGTTTTGCTAATTTAAGTTTCTATTTACATCAATATCTCAATTAGATTGCACTTCTTAAATTGACAAACAATCTGCCTTTCTTACAATTCTACAACTGTCTTGTCCCCTTTTTATTAATTTGGAAATACACCTATAAAAATATTATATAGTTAGTAATAATAAAGATTATAAAAAATAGTATAAAATCAGGCCTGACGTGGCTACTTGACTCGTTTGCGCTCAACGAAGCACATGATTCGGTCGAAAAACCTGCACGAATAATATATTTCAACTTGGGGACAATGTTTTCTTGACAATTGACAATGTCGTGTTATCGGCAACTATGACAAAGACAACTATTGACAAACTACCATGACAATTTAACATCTATTAAAAAGTTACTTTTAAACTATAAAAAATAATCATATCTAAAAATTTTCTTCTTCAAAATACAACACAATAAATAACAGTTAACGATTCATTAATGAGAAAAAATAAATACCAAAATAATAAAATCGATCATCAATGCTCGGCTGGCTATTATTCACACACGAGGAAACACAAAGTATTTTTTGCCAACAAGGAGGCCTACTTTTATAGTTCTCCATTGACACAACAATACTTCAATCACGATAAACATGTAAGTTCAATATATAATAATATTAATGTTTTCACACTAATTCAAATCTCTACATAACTAATATACACGCGTTCTCAAAAACTGTTAAGCACTTTACACACTTAATTAACAATTGCTAACAAAAAACAAGGAAGCATAACCTTGATGAAACACATTTATTTGAATACTATTCGTTAAAAAACTACAATACAGTAAGAACACGTTTGTTGTGTGTAACATTAGATTAAGTGTTTAGTTTGTGTAGGGAATGGAGAAACCGGTCGCAATTACCGCCACAATTACTTGTTCCTGGATATGTTTCAAGGAAAGCTGCAATTAATATTGCAACCAACTACATTTCAGGAAAGTTATTAATGCATTGTACATCGGACGTATCTATCTATCCGAGACATTTAATGTTACTTAAAATACGTAAATATTGTGTAATCTGTTTAGTTGGCTTCTGTTTATATTTGGAACTTAATATAAAAACATTATTACGTAGCCTGACAGCAAACTAAGCAAGTAAAAATCTGAACATGAAAACAATTTTCCGACGTCCGTTCTTCTGTCAATAATATACTTGAGCTGACATCTTAATGTATTCCCAGGGCGCTAGTGTGAAGATGGAAGCAACTCAATGCAGAAGATTCCGTGTTATTTGATCAGATAGAAACGTGACTACCGTACCTGAAAATGGTTTAATTTACTATTCTTAGAATGTATCTAGAATATCCCTTTTAAATTGAGGCACTCAAGACGTATAGTCTCTATAAACAAAGTAAAAACTTCAAACAGCTATCGAATAACTCAATGGGATTTAAATGTCTGTTGAGCTTATAAGGCTTTTATACACGGACTGTTTGAAACAGTCCCTGAGGCACAGAAGAAGCACCAGAAAGATCGACAGTTCGCGCAATTAAAGTGACTCGTGTGTTGATCACTGTCTAACTGCTCGCACCGTTTATTAAAATCTCTCTTAAAACAATTCTTAGTTGCACGAAAGGTCTAATTCAACTCAACTATTCATGATCCTTAATAGTAGCTATACCTACATAAAAAAGTCTCGCTCAAAAATTACAAAAAAGAAACATCAAATTCATAAAAATCTTTAAATAATATACGGATAATAATATGTTGACACGATCATTGACTTGGGACATGTTTAACGCGTCGCGGTGACAGACCGGGTCAATACGACGACCGCAGGCGCTATTGTGCTATTAACTCAGACATTGATAGGTACATGATTGACAACTAAAGTGGATAAACGGTTGCTCTACTTAATACCACGGCATTACTACAAAGACGTTGAAAGTTATATGGGGAAGCTTGCTATGTAAATAAAAATGATTTTACAGTTATTGAAAAAGGCGTGTATTTATGTCCATAAAAATATGGTAGATTTAAAATTGAATAGAAATTTGGAAAATAGTAATTATTCAGTGAAATACACAATCTAGCTTTAATCCCTAACACTATCAATAGGCGAACAATTTCAAAATACGTTTTTGATTAAAACCTCGTTAATTAAAATTTGAAAACGCATTCACTACTGTTGTACTCGTAAATAAATCCAAACTTTTGGTAAAATATAGGCACAAAATACACTAGTAAATAAACAAGAGGATATTAGTTTTGAAGTGCAGTATTATCTTTATTTTTAGAATGTAGAGCACAATAATCACAATAAAGGGAATTCACAAGATAAAAAGAATATTTTTAACGTATATCAACAGGTGCATTATTTCGTTATTTCTTTAAATATATAACTAACAGATACATAAATGTTACACAGAAGTTAAAACAGCAGCTAAAAATCACACATCTTAATACTGCACATTGAGTGCAGTATAATTACACTCTGGACTTACATCAACAAGCGAGTTTGTTTAAGTCTAAGTGTACGATGGTCACACAACTGGCCGCTAAGCTAACCGCACACGAACAACAAGTTGTTTCACAAACCGTTTAGACACTACTGTGATATGCATTAAGCAACAGATACGAACACTTACTGTCCTTTTATCCATTGCATCTCGATAACAACATCACAATCACTGATAGACTAATCTCTAGGTAAAAAAGGCAATTTTGTACAATTTGTTTTGATACGAATTTTAAATCAATTTTCATTAAATCTATGTACTGTCTGACAAGCTTTTGTATATTATTATTAATAAATTAAGTTACTGCACAATATATTCTGAGAATATAATGTTGTGCGCGAGCGCAGATGGCTGCGGTTCGCTTACTTTATTATTATTAGTCATGACAACACGCGACAATGTAATAAAGATAAAAGATCATTGTGTCACCCAAGATGCTATTATTATAAAAGTAATAAATAAGCCTTATTGTAAGCAAACAATTATGTTCCAATTAATACTATTTGCTTAGATATTTCTTTTACTTATTGACATACTTTATTCTTATCACAGAATTATAAGTACGTCTGATACAAAGAAGCTAGCGACTGCTACACAAGTACCGAAACGCAATCTAAGCTGAATTGCAGCCTATACGTATGTAATAGTTATGATAAGCTAAACACCAAGTGTGCCAATTGAATGCATTATGTGACAGGTATGCATCGATACATTCTCCTTGCTCTCTGTTGCACTATACCTACACTTCCACGTTAGAACACCTTCTAAAAAAGCATATAACTAAACAGAATGCAAAACTTACTTTATTTAATACTGAACTTTCAACTAAACTATCAATGAAATTCTTCAAAAAGAAATAAAATATGGAAAATTCAGTCGCTAGACTTTTAAAAATATCTAACGAATTCGCAGCGAGCAATGTGTCATGATAAAAGGGAATGCCACTTTTCATTTCGTAGTCATTCGCAAACTTCTGAGCAGCCGGACTGACAAATATGTAGTTGCTATTTTTGTTTTTCTAATACGAACGAACTCTACAAACGGACCAGTAAAAATACATTTCTTTGAACTTTTTGTAAAAGACGAACCCATGTTGTCAGTTTTTCTACTAAATTTATTTAGTCTATGAACTAAACCAGTTTTTAAACGAACAGTTAGTATACTTAGTTCGGACAGTAATAAGCAAAATTATTATTAAACAAGATTCATCAGTAATTCAATCCAACCATGTGCATGTTCTGAAAGCAGATTTAATAAATGTTTCGCACGTTCTTACACGACACCTGTATGAGAATAATGATTTCATCACTATAAAAAATAATGATTGCGTCATCACAAATGCAAATACATTGCAAAACATTAAACGTACAAAAGTTAAGTATGCATGTGATCACGCTAGCGAGGAGCCGCATCAACATTGTTTGTATTGACAATATCGTATCTATTTCCTGACTATCAAAAAGAATAAACTATTTCGGTTACCTATGTCAATTCACACTAAGGTGCAAATGTTGCTACATACGATATGCTATCGCGTTGATATTACTTTTTCGGAACTTGAATGGTTTGGCTATCTGCCTACACGGAAATTATAAGGTTAATGCCCTATTGTTTTCCTTACTTGTGTATCGCATATTTTAACTGCAAAATCTTATCAACGTCGACATGCAATGCTAGTTGAGTGATAGTTACGTCTTAACAACGTTTATATTTACTGCAAATACGGTAGTATTGAAGCGAATAGTATCGGAGACAACTGGCCGGTATCGGCACTACAACAACCTGACGCTATCTGGAACAGAACGTGACAATACACTCATACAACTCTCGTTCTACATTCACCAGCCATTTAACGATGCCCAAAACAAACATGACGTCACTGACACACTTATCACTATTTATTTTAACTGCGATAAAGAGATTAGGACAAACATTTTTTACCAGAAACAGGATAGCCAAAACATTTTAAACAGTAATGATTGTTGCTATCTGTAATGCATTGGACAGATAGCGCGGGCCCGGGCGCGCTGATAACAGTCCACTCTATCAGCTATTGCTCACATTTTGAGTTATGCATAATTTAATCACGATGTTTCAGTGAATCCGTTGTGATTAACGTTTTAATTGTTTTTCAACCTTCTCAGCTACTTAAATATCACATAAAATTACGAAAGTGAGATTAGCACTTGTTGCTCGTAAGGTATATTTTATGCAAATATCCATCCGAAATATTCTTTGGTAAATCTTACAAACTGGATTTTCTTTTCCTTATTAAATAGCATAGTTTATCATAGTCCGGCGATAACTATTGTACACAACGCTATGTAACCTGAACCCTTTTGTTTGCACGAGTGACAACTGGTGAATAAACAAAGAGAGCATAAGGGCACATTAGCTCTTCAAGCCTGACAATAGGTAAAGAAAACTATTTTGCTAGGCAAGCCTTAAAATACTAAAACATCAGACGTATCAGAACAGGTTAGAAAAGAATTGATTTCTTAACAATGTTTTTTTTTTACTTTCAAGATGTAGGGAAGACAAGACGTATCATGTCATTACTGTCGGGAGCTGATGAGTCTTAATGGCCCTTAGATGACTTGTCACTGTAAATGCACTTTGCTATCTTTACACGCAATACGTGGTACGAGGCATGACAATAAAACTTATTACACAGGTAATAAGGCTTATTTTAGGCAATGAAGACACTTTTTTCTTCAAATTTAATAACGCTTTTTGTTTTTATGTTTTTAGTTTGAAAGATAAATAAAGTTTCATAGATATAAGGAAAGTTAATAATAACGCAAAACCTGTTCTAAAACAATTTTTTATAAAAGCGAGATACGTCCTACTTTATTTATGTTACACATAGACTTATAGAAATGACATAGAAATCATACGAATGCACTTTTGTATACGCGATATGTGACGGAGAGAATCCATCGGGAAATCAATGATAGGCACGAGATGGATACGAATGCGACTGTAGTAACAAATACACGACTACATTCAAACGATTGCCTTTAGAAATACCCCATGTATTTCTAAAGGCAATCGTTTGAAAGTAGTGTACTGTAGTTACTGTATCTAGCTTCAAGAAAGGCTATTTCGAGTTCGTACTTTTTGACTTCGGTACTCTGTTGTCTATCATGCTCATAATTGTGAACATTGATAGTTTATATTTACTTTCGCGATACTATAATCTTTAAAATGTAATTTCAGTTTTGGTTACCTATATCTTGTCATGTAGGAATATCAGTGTAACATTAAACAATATTAATATATATTAAAGGATTTACATAAGCTAGAGATAAAATAATATCTACATATACAATAGCCTAATTTAATATATATACCTTGTACCTTATTAAATAAAAAAGAAGTCTAAGGTAACCTAATCAAGTCAAGTAATCGCTATGAAACTGAAAAGTAATTAGTAACACAGTAGTTGTGCGCGCTGATTTAAAATGTATTTACAGTTTATAAAATCAAGAGAATGCTTGTAAACTTATACGGCGACATACATACTGTACCTACATATATGTTGTTGACAGCTAGTCATGACGACAACCATGCACAGTAACTCGATACTGATAAAGAACATGCAATTGATAACGATTATCTTATTCGATTCAATAGAACTTGTCATGGATATCATGTTTCGTATCGCACACTCATCGTTATATCCGATTATCGTCGGCTTGTAATGAGTATGCCATTTGTCCGCTCACGATGTGCACAGTACAGAAATTTCTCTAGATTGATGACTTCTTTTATAAATAGATACAAACAAAATAATTTTGGTTGAAATACATCAAGTGACATAAGGTACATATAACACAATTGATATTTAATGCAAGTAAAATTATATACGAAGAACTATTTAACACACTTTGAAAACTGTGACTTTTATTTAATCTTTTGAGAGACGTCGCAGGTGCAGCATGATTTCCGAATTATTTATTTTATTTTCGAAATATGTTTTATTAACTTTTCTGTCGTACAAACAAAGTGTCTTTAATATTATATTTACCGACTGCCAAACATTATAAGAATAATATAAAGTTAAATAAACTACCTTTATAACAGCAGCAAAGAAAATCTCTATAAAGTAGTTGCTGTTAAAAGTGTAAAGCTGCATTACTTTTATCTGTGAAATAACATTATAGTCGCAGCTCGGAAACAAAGCAAAACCTTGAAGCTCCTATAAATCCAGCGCAAAGAATATTCTTAAGGTGATTGATTAAATATTAAACGCGAGATAAAGCAGCAGGATTTTTCATAACATCTTATCTCAGACAAACTTTCAGAAATAGTTAAAACTGTTGTATAAAAATGAACAAGGAGTCTAGTAGTCTAGTACTAGTTTTATTCAATAGAAACCAGAACTTAACAGATAAAATAGTATGTTATTTGCTCGATTCAAAGGCGAACTACAAACGTCTTTATTTGTGGTAAATAGTGCATTCCTTCTCTATTTCCATCCGATGTCGATCCATTTCCGGCGACTATTTCAATACACTAGTCAAGTACAATTACAGTTCAAAAGACAGGCGTATCGAGAAGTTGTGATCGATCGTCGATAACAGCCCGACACCGGGAACTAAGCTACTCTTGTACTGCGTGGTATCCGACTTACAGCTGTGCTACAACCCTAGAACCTTCACTTTGCAGTCTAGCAACTTTAAAGCATGCTCACATAGTTTTGGATTAGTTGACGCTGTAAACTATTTCCACTACATAAATTGAGACTTGATTTATTTAATTATTGAAGTTAACAACTATTAATTTGTTTCGTCAGTTCCCAATTGTTGTTGACTCGAATGCAGTAAACTTCGTAATTTGTTATAAGTTTACATTTTAGATTTCAACATCGCAATAAATATGTACCAAGTAAGTTAATAGGACAATTTATTGAAATGCAGATCTTTAGAAAGATAAGTTTCAGTGCTGGGATTTAACTTCCCCAGTTTAATTAATTTACGGATTGAAGACGGAGAGATGGACTCTTGATAAGAAAGTGAGATGCAACACAACTTAATTCAAAATCTGACGAATTTAACTCCTTTTTCTGCGTCTCGGGTTTAAATTTGAAATGTAGCATCCATTAAAACACTGTCAACATTTGATTTTCACACTTAAAATTGTCCTGATTACCCGATACTCAGTCTACCGTGGTTTCCAATTTGCAATCGGCGATTACCGAGGTAGTATTAATTATACATCGAAACTAGGGATGTGGAGACCGGCGCCGTATCAACATGGAACTGTTCGCTTTGAATCACGCCGGTGATAGGCTTGGGGACCAAGGCGACATGCTAACGTGTCGAAGCGAGATGGCTAAACTCTGTTGTGAGAGGTCGGTAAACAAGTTAGTTAGGGCGCTACTCGTGCTAAATACATTGGACACCTGTCACGTATTTACGTACATGTGTGACGGTGCAAAATGACGTTAATGTTATTTGTGACTTGACAGGCCATGAGGCAAAGCGTGGTGACATGTTGCGTATACGTAGACGTCTAACGCATCGACAAACGTGTGGTTCATAGGTACGAACTAATCTTGCAAATGATTAGATTGAATTATGCAAATGATTAGCTACATTGTGGGCTTCCACACTCCGCTACAATAGTGCATTGAAATCTAATGTACCAAACATATGGTCGGCCGTATCATGCACTAATCGTTTGTCATGCTAACTACTATACAGATCTTAGAAGCAATAATCGAGTAAAAGTTCCGCTGTATGAAAAATTGTGATTAAATATTTCGTCATTTTCTATTAACAGGATTTATGAATTAAGCAGTACGGTATGTAGGTATCTACTTTTAAGACTACAAAGGTCGACATTTAACAAACGTATTATTTTATTCGAATGAATGTAATCCGATTAAACTCATTCGAAACAAAAAGTGGCACCCGGGATGTAATAATAAATACTTTATTGGCTTGCCAACTTCCCAAATACAAGAACAATAAAATCGCTTTTGAGGAAAGTTTTTTATATTTTGTAACATTCGGGGAAAAAGTTTATACAAGTACAAATATAAACAAAAACATACTAGCCCGTTATATTAAAGATTGATAAATTTAATTCATAATACCAGAATTAATTTTAGTCATTTATACACGCTAATTGCACTTTCCTAAATTTCTTCCCAACTTAGTCTCTGTCTTAGGAAACCTAAAATGACATTTATCAGGAACAAATGCGATTACATGTTCCTAAATTGAGGAGCGACTGAATTATGGATCCTAAATTTAGGCTAGTGTAATAAGCGCATTAAACCTGGGAATATATCAACGCCCAAATGACCGGATACTAATGTAGGGCACTAGTTACTTAGTACGCAACTAGAGAGGGTGACTGCGATCGTTCAATCTGCATGAAAACCGACGCGAAATTGCTACTCTTAATAGCAATATATCCTGTGACAAATAAATTGATTTATTACACAATGAATCAACCCACAAACGTAGTACAGAGTTTAAAGACAATCAGCTTATCTAACCGTACTATGAAGAATCTACATGATAGGGACGATCTTAAGTAGTTGTCCGGGAACGGTTAACTTTTGATTTAGCTCTGGCATTTCTTGTTTTATTAAATTACACACGCTGCCATAACTTTTCACTAAACCACATCATTAAGGATTCCGTTAAGAAACTACAGTATATTAAACAAGAATAATAAGTTCCCATAATTTTACCCGCCTGGGCCAACAGCAATTTCAAAACGTGAAATTTGTCTTTGAATGTTCTATATTTTGAAAGGAAGTTGCCCACGCTTGTCTGGCTGCATGTTTAGACTTGAAAGTTGTGTGGATTTTGTTACGCTACTCACATAACATGTATCGAAGTGAGTCTTAAGTCAAGGAATAATTTCAGGTACAAAATTTGATAAATATTATATACTTATACTTGTTCGCGAGCTTAGTGTCAAAGTTAGTGAGTCTTGGTTGCTCCAGAACCGCGTGGTATCATACAGCTTAAGTACACATTGTGAAAGACAATTTTCATCACAATACCCTTTAAATAACTTCTTGTTTTCAGGATGTTCTCGTGAAATAATAAGCTTATAACATCAAGCTGCCTGGATTACGACGGCAAGTCTCACTGTCTCATTGAATTACCCCTGTCGGGACGATCAAGGCGGCGCATTACTTGGAAATTGCAATAAACGTTTGCCTTCTTACCGGCACAGATTTTGTTTTATAAATATAAAGATTCAGAGACTTAGATAGAATAAAACTAAGACCAGTTTTTAATGTATTTGATTCGGTCTCATCTGAAGGTGGCCTGTGAATCAGTGGCAATTACTTAGTGTTAGTAAGGCAAATGAGTGTGTGACATGGCGACAAAGGGATTCATTAACAATGACAGATAAATTCAGAATCTACCTCTTGGTATATTGCAAAATAAGCATTGTTTGTATGCGACGTGCATTTTAAACTAGCCTATCCCAGACGTCTTAACAAACACTAACCTAGAGACGGGTATCGCGTTGAGATTCAAACAGTATGTACGTAAATACGTAACCACAGCTGATTTCCCTGAGGTGATCCGTGTAACACGGCCGGGAAAGCAATCAGCCGAACACCTCACATACATTTTCATTACATTTTCTTTAATTCGCACTTCAGTAGAAAATAATACTATTTATTAACAAATCTTATTGGAACGAACAGCAATATCAGACAATGCTTATTTAGGGATTATTGTTGAAAAATAAAACAAACGACAGAAAACAAATTAGAACAATAATATAAGAATCTAAAACTCAGAATTTAACATTTGTTTTAATTTGAATTTTATGCCTTGAGAATAAAAGCTAATTTCAATAAAACGACAAGTCACTTAATAAAATTCTCGTTTGAGCGTCGTTTAAATTACGTATGAATTTGTCACCTAATTAACAGGCGTCCCTGCATGTGAACAATTTTAATTGTTAAACAGAATATTGCACTTAATTTAGATAATGGATAGAAACTACTATAAATTGGGAGTATAAATTAAAGACGAAAAACTAATGAATAATTTACGTCAACAAATCCGTGAATTCTTACAAACACATAAAATTTTAGAATTTAAAGGCAAAATTAATGTAAATAATAGTAAAATTGAACTGATTTGTATTTTCGAGTCTTATGAAAAAAAAACATAGATTTGTTCAATTCAATAGGTTAAATCCATGACGTGGGCTTAAAACTCACGCGTAAGTCTCTGTATGTGTGTCTGACCTACAGATACTGAGTCATGGTGTTTGTATATTGAGATTTATGTATGGACGCGCAGGAGCACATTAGAACTTTATGAGAGCCAATAACGAATACATAAAAGTCTTGCTTGATCAGGGATTTATTCGTCACATACGAATGACTTGTTTGCGGTTCATTCGCCTAGCACTAAACACATTTCAGTGATGTAAAACTCCTGAATAAGACCGGCCAGTAGTCGTGCCCGTCTAGACACCGAGTTCAATGCCACCGGACTCCTATAGTCTAAGTCTAAGTAGTAACCAAAGTTACCACAACTACTCTGAATCAAATAACTAATAACTTTAAATAAGTGGTGGGCCAACGAGAACATTTACATGTAAAGGTATTCTACAGTTCAACAAAGTTATTCATCAAGAGTACACACAAAACTGTCTCAAGCAAGTATATATGAAATTTAACACGTGTGTCTTCCCCTAAATACTATCAAACCAGCCCTACCGGTAAGTGGACCATAGAAATAAAAGAAAACATCGTCGTTGTGGTGCGTTAATAGACGTCAAGTTTTTATAAATAGGGGCTGAATTAACATTAATATTATACAAAAACGTACTGACAATACTATAAGAAGAATAGATACATTTAAATACGCAGATACCAGTTCTAGTGTTATTATATATAGTTATATGAAAATCTTCTCATCGACATCCGACGACTGTGATGTTTGTCGGTCGCCACCCATCCTAATTGAGCATTGACCCATTGACATCAAAATGGCGCGGGGGACTGGCTGGTAGGCAAACCTTGCATTAACACTGGGGAACACTTTTTGTATCAATATTCTTAGTCGCTGAGACTCACAAAGCAGACTAACCGATATGGTCTTAAATTATTTTGGGAAGGTATGGACAGTGGTCTTGATTAACATTTATTTTATGTTATCATGGTACCTACAGCAGTATAATAGTCTGCGATATGTCTGAATGACTTCCTGTATAACACATTTAATTAATAGAAGCGATAACTATGCCTATTGGCTAATTGTTATATAAATCATCTCTTTAATGTAGCTATTATCGGTATGTTTGGCAATTACTATTCAAATGTAGTTTTAAGAAGCAATTTATTCATTCATATTAAGTAAAAGTAAAAACTGTCAAACCTGAAATCATGTTATTTGATGTTATTTCACTCCTCATTTGAATGTAATACCCATATTCAATTGTTTCCAAATAAATATTTATATACTTTTAGGGCCGATATTTTATTCGACAAAATACTTTAATTCAACGGATAAAATTCATGTCTGATAGATTTTGTATTGAAGAACTGTCAGAATTCTAAACTACGTCGATTATAATTATCTGGAAAAGAAAAAATCAGCCTATAATGTAATTAAACTAAAAAATCTCGCCAGCTATTCTCATACTCAAACAAGCGCTATATTTGTTTAAAAGAACGAACATTCATCTCCGAGTTTCTGATCAAATAGGATCACGAATGAAAAATCCGAGAGCATTTTTCGCTAAAACTTAAATAGAACTTGTTACGGAAACTGACGCGAAATCCAATGTAACACGAAGAGTCTATATCTTCTTTTTTTGTTCATGGTCTAGTGAACTAACTTGGTTAACGGCTAGGGCAGTTCAGCCGTGGTAGACGGATTGGTAAAGGAATTTAAGGTAACATTGAACCCGATGTATTGTAATTAGAGAAGACCCTTACTCCTTTTCCCTGGAATTTATTTACAACTAATCGTAATTATAAATACATGATAAAAGTGAAAACTACCGAAACATACGTTGCAGCTGACGTGTAATATATTTATATAGATAAAGTGCAATTAGAATCCGGAAAGTAAGATATGTAAAAACTACGCATTACTTTAAAATATATATTAAGTTACATTAAGCATACACTACAAAAAGGGGTAAATTTTGTGAGAAAATAATGTGGTTTTAAGCAAACTTAATACCATAATTTAATATAAATAACAATCCAGCGACATTCAGTAGTGGAAAGAATTTCGATCCTTATCAAACATAATTTATAGCTTAAATAATTTCTGAAAAATAACATTTTTATCATAAAGTTGTTTTCCAGCAAAATTATTACTCATACCTATTAACAAGTACATACTATCTATGTAGTCGGTATTATATGTCTGACAATTATTATTAAATAAAAAGGTACAAATAAGTTTACACTGACTTTTAAATCACATATCCTCGACAGCCCTAACATAACATAGTAAAATCCTGGTGCTAAAACAAAATGAAAGCAGAATGATGTAGGCCAGGCGATGAGTAAAATCTGTACATTTTTGTAAGTTGCATCTGTGTTGTAATCCAACAGCTGCGCTACGACTGGGTAACACTTTGTTTTCATTAGTCCAACACCATTTCTTATAATCTGTTCCTCCGTTCTACCGCGAAACTGGGTTACCTACTTGTCTCGAGAATAATAAATAGCTGATGCTTTAATGCATACGCCTACTGATAAGTTGACTTTTTAATTATGTATGTTTACAAACCAAAAAAATGTATTTTATAGTTTAAAAATTGTTAAAAAGAGGATAGAATTAGTATCAATACATAAAATGGTCATCATAAAATAGATCGACAAAAGAAAAAGGATTCTTTTGAGATATGGCAAAATGCCTTTTGGACGGTGATACCAAATTTAACTTAGAAGAATAAATATAACATAAATATTATTTCAACGTAAAAATGAAGCAAGCTTAAAGAATTTTGATAAGTGCCTTAACAGATAAAGTACAAATATGAACAGCAGAAAAATGTTTTGTGTTCTTGTCCAATTACAACAAATATACCATGCAATTGCTACCAAAACATTGTAATTAAATTGTTTTGACCATTCATTTTCATCCATCCACTCATTACATATTTACAAAAAGTAACAAAACGAATTACGTCATTAATGAGTAAACAAAGTTTCCTGTTTATCATTGCATGATTATTTAAGAACATCAAAACTGTATCAAGGTATTTTATCTCAACTGCATAATAGTAGCATAATAAATCTTTTATACTTTTACTTAATAAGAACGACAACGAAAATATTTTATCATTTATTGTTTGTTGTTACATGGCTGTTTTACGGCTTTCGCGCAGATTTCATCTAGCCTTGTAAAACATCACACAGAACAAATTATAATGCAATACAAGGACTTTCAACAATGTCAATAGTTAGTAATTATCGTTATTCATTGCGTCCGGTCCGGGCCAAACATAATCATTTCAGCCTTTTCCGCCGCAGTAGTGTATCGGAAAGCCTGGCAAAGCTAATTACCCAACCTGCTCTTGACGTTAAATGTACACTCAAAGGCTAACCCACATATTGGGTGCATAGCAATAAATACATCATTAATGATGTCCTTTGAGCCGAAATCTAGCATATGATTGACTGCAAATGGATCACATAGTTATCAGTCACGTATATCGCCTAAAGTAGCCAAGTTATTGTAACTCACTATTACTGGACATGTTTAATCTTTTATTATTTATCATTTTCGCAGGTTAACGCATCGCCATTGACACAAACGTGCAAAATAGAACGTGTCCAAATAACAACTGCTTATTGGAGAGAGCGTAGTCGAAGGCCCAGCTAAATCGAAGGGCAAACATTTTCATTGCAAACATGACAACATCTTCGATGCGGTTGCAGCACTTGCAGCTTTCATTGATATTATGGACGATAGAAAATGTTTAGTTTATGTTGCTCTTCAAATATTTTGAGTAAAGTTCACATGAAAGGAAAATATAAATAGATTGCGCATTGCGATGCGGCTGTCGTGGCTGACGCTTTGGAAATGAAATGTTGTACCTGTGAGTGGTGAGTTATGTGGAATTGGCGGTATCAGCGCGTCCGGCGGGGACCGTGCTGCGTGCGCTGACGTTGTCATTTAGGGCTTCAATAGCCAGCTATCACCCCTTGCACATCACGAAATAACTAGTTTTCATTGTTAGCCATTAATGATATTCGATGTCAGGACGACTGGCTTTTGTCATGGTGTGTGAACAATATTTTATCCGATAATTCTTTCATTTATTAATATTTTAACAGAAAACTGTCAGTATTCATAATTAAAGCTTGTAACAACATTTTAATTCGATACCCATGCATTGTGCAAGCCTCATGTAATTGTTAATGCATGATTAAAGACGAAAGATAATTAAAATTGAATCTTAAGCATTCAATTTAAGTTTAACTCGGAACCAGGTTTACAACTTAAATATGTATTTCATTTGTCCCTTATATTTCAAGTGCACTTCAACGATAATAAATACCTAATGTGATATTATATGAAAAAACTTGTCTTTAGGCTGGTGCATCATGTTAAAGTATTTTTAAATGGGTTTTACAATATTTTGACAGCATATTGCAATCAGACTCCTATAGAGTTGTTCCCACTTATGAAACTGGTAATAAAGTCTGTCAGTCCCACTTTAAAGCCAACAAAGAACCCGCTTAATAACCCGAACTCTATCATTGCACGAATAATGACGACTCACATCACATGAGTGATTCACAGTCGCTCTAATACAGCACATTTATGACAGATACTATTGAATCTAATGGTTATTCCAAATAGATTTGCTATTGTAGGAATACGAGTCCGTATATTGGGCTAGTTCTCTGCAAGATATTGAAGATAGAAGACCGTTTCGTCGATAGTCAAAGCAGGTAGAGCCGTAAGAAAATTAATTGTAGAGACAACAACATTCTTAACTCAGGGAATTGTACTCCAATAAAGTTTTGTAGTGACATCTTACCTTGATGCCGTTTATCAATACTACTATCTGCTATTCATCTCAACGATTGCGTTTGTTTATAAACTCCTGGTACATTTGTAACACAAAACTTCTGTTCACTCAGCGGTCGTAAAATTCACGTCTCGCAACAATTCTACTAGCGCATGTGCCGCCAACTATTTTTATGGCTATCTCTCTATATGTGGCTACTCTATGTATGTATGTTTGTATGCGTAATCATATTGAAAGTTAAGTGTTTGCTTGGACTGTTATGATATGTGTACACGTATTGTGTCGGTCGGAGCCACGCCGGGACTTTCTGGCTGTTGATTGAGACACTTAACGCCACAATGGCCGTCTGCTGCAAATAGCCTAGAGATAGTTGTGACAATTAACTGCTGTAGTTGTACGTTAAGATTATTTCTATTAGTTACTAAGCTCAAATAATATGTAAGATAATATTACTAATACAATCTAAGGTACTTGTTGAAACTTAAATACCTAATGCATGAGATAGAACTATGCGTTGCATAATGCTATTCTAGTGAAAGTTACAATTTGGTGGGTCTCCTGACGTAAATTAAAGATTGCCAGCAAAGTAACAATCACTAATTAAACAGGCTAGTTGTGGTCAACAAGTGGATTTGTGGAAAGTGAAGACTTGGTTTACACAGCAAATGCTATTTGCGTCAGAATACGTTCCAACCAACAAACCTAATTGTGTGTCAGTGACTGCCAGCGAATGAATGCGATTGCAAAAGCGCGTACAGCTCCTAGCTTTTAAATAATTGATCATTTGTGGCTGTTGTTTCAGGTAGAAATTAAATTAGGCTAACAATGTTATTGTTTATAACTGAAGGATGCACCTGTTAGTAAGGACTACATTGTCGAAGTATTTACTTTAATAAGGAGTAATAAGTGTCGTTTTCAGTTAGTAACGGTCTAATGGAGCTTAGCGGAAAACGCGATAGTTATATCGAACAGCAAATTGGCTTGTTGCCGTGTAATGCGGTGATTTGTCGGCGTTAGTCGGATCAATGTGGCGAGTACAGCAAGCGCCGCGAGTCCTTAAGTAGTTCACTGTTGCCGAAGAAATGTTAGAGCTTGCAGCAGTATCAATATAACATCGATACTCAGATACTTTTGCTTAAAGTATCAAAGCTCCTTAACTACATTCGGGTTAATCTACTATTGCAATTGGACAATTGAAATTTAATGATCACTTGATGAATTGGACCGTGAATTGAATGTCAATGAATATTTGACACCTATGAGTGTCAAACAAGAGCTAAATCATGAGTGATATAAATTGCATAGTAACAGCAATACACTGTCCTTGTTTAATAATGTTTTTATATGGATACCTATTCCACCGCCCTGTCTAGACAGGATAGAAAAAATTCCAATCTACCCGGCGATGTAAAAGTAATCGCATCGATGTTTAACCGCGTATATTGGCACCGCACGCAAGGCAGGCTACGTGTTCACCATATGCGTATGTTGGTACGAGTTCGACAGTTTTGTGTCCTGCCATGTTCCGGATGCGTGTGCCTGAGTTACTGCGTGTCATGTCTTCCTATTGACATCGGCCGACAGGTCGCCGGAGCGATGCCCCGCCGCTGACCTGTTAATTTGCGGTTTAATCGCATTTCTGCTTTTAGTTTAATGAGATGCACTGTACCTATGAATAGACTATCCATGTTTACTAATGTTTAGACATGGAAATATGTTCTGGTCGTTTAGCTAAATAATGATGCAATGTAAAATACAAAAGAACCACCATTATCAATAACTAATTCAGTTGACTTGAATGGTACGTAAATCAACAATGGTGATTCTGAGTTTGTACCTAAGATTTCCTGAAAAGAGCCATGTTATATCAGAAACGAATAAAAAGATCTAAAAATCTTTTCTAATCAATTAATAGAAGCTATCTAATCTGCAAACTGTACACAGTACGAATATCGTATGGACTTGTGTTCGTTCAAATCGCGGTTATTTTTTCGACAGCGAGGAACCGGAATTGTTTGCTGCCTATTCGTTTTCTTTTTGTTTCAATTTTCATGCATGGGAATTGACGAGATGACGTGGTTTGACAAGCCTTTTTGTTAACATTGTGATAACAAAGGAAAAATAAATAACTACTTCATCATACCTCTTACTGTGCAAACATGTTTATTCAGAAAGATCACTTCTACGAATCAACAAGAGACGCGTTATTATACACAAAAACAAATTATAGAAAAACTGCAGATGAAATATAACATCATACAGTAGAACATGATTTTTCTAGTTAGATTTATATCACAGTCGTATTTTTAACTTCGCACCAAGAATTAAAATGAACAGCTTCAACATTATTTTATATTTGAGAATTGTAATTGCGAGCAGCGCGCGACTTAGTCAGAACGAGTCATGACGGCAAAACGGGTTGTGGGTGATGCGTCACTTCGGCAAGGAAGGAGGCCGTGTGTGCCGGCGCGCGCGTCGAACACACCAACAATAGCCGAGGATAAATGCATCAAAATGTATGACACACTTTTGGTAATTACTAAACGGGAATTAATAGGAAAAACGATAATATTTGCGGTTTAGTTGTGTGTATTTGAAAACCATGCTAAATTGCTCCGAAGTGATAAGCGACAGATGTCATTAAACTGGTTAATAACATTGCGACACAAACATACAAATTTCTTGACTATTCACACTGCGACAGTTTTTTTATGTCTGTTGATGTCCGTTTCGCAATAAATTGTACCGTACTTACACACCCGTGATACCAGACGTATTATATACTGAGTATACAGTGTAGTTGTGTGAAGGAAGAAAATATAATCTCAAATTTTCAAAATTGAAGTAAATAAAATCGATTATAATAACCACAAACATGAGTGTTGCTAAAACCTATCTTCCTAGAAAGGAGTGGAGGCCAGGGCTAGATGTAGCGAAGTTAACTCTATACGACGGTACATAATCGTCAGTTCGGCCGTGAAAGTTACCAAAATTCAATAACACCCTACGCAATATTGACACACGTTTCACACCTTGTGAATAATGTTTTCCAAATAAACTACAAAGAAAACGTATAAAAAGCAATCGTCAACAAGCTTATTATTATCATTTATTAAGAAATAACCGTTATGTATCACGTTTGATCAGTTTCCCCTTAATTCAATATTTTGCTACGTTTTCAGACGTGTCGTATTATGATACAAGTAATCTCCTTATACGTCACCGTTGTGGCATTTTCCCTTCTCACGCTTTTATTCAGGTAATTGTTATAGGTACCTAAATGGTATCTTTTTCTCCTTTTTTTGTTTTCATAATACGTTTTATATTAAGAAGAGCATATTTATTGGGAAATTAGGTTGTTTATTCGTAGTTTTTAATTCACTTCAAATCTCATTTAAATGAATAGGTCAATCCCGTCCATTAGTCAAGCAACGATCGAGATGAATACATCTTAATATGATTTTAATAAACAATATACTACATAACAGCTATTACATTACTTTATATATCAAATCACTATGTACACGCAATTGGTAATTCTTGTAACCGACACCTATGTAACTTGTACTAACCATTTCGTGGTTGAAACTTAAGATATTTAGCATTCACATTTAAGTAAACTATTATGCGACAAAGTTGAAACGTTAGTCGGCTTTGTAACGTATTACATGGGCGCGATGTATGCTCAATTGAATTATTTAACGGCTGTAACCACACCTGTCGCAGTGTATTATTACCGATTATCGCTAAACAATACTTTAGGCAAGAGTGGAGCAACTCACTGCATTGCTATGCGCTGTGGTTTCGCTTTGGTTATGTTATAGTTAGGGTTGTCAATACCGAAATTCTGTAAATTATAATTGATACCTAAGTTTAGAACCTTGACGATGTAATCTTAAATTAATTATCAGTACTGTTTTTTAAAAATTGTTTAAAGAATCCTTGCAAATTATACAATATTTAGTGCTGACATTTTGTATGTAGGTTACGGATCTTACGATAAAGTGCATACTGGACAATCATAATAGGATTTTAAAACAGTACAGCTCAATATCCTAAAGTACACATAGAACATACAGTACTCTGCAGAATTTTAATAAGCTCTTAGCTAGAATTTAGCATGTTCAGCGAATCATGTTTACATTTGATCTAACAGCCCTGTCTATTCTTAAATTTGTGAACGTACTGAGTCATTGGTTAATGGAATAAAATATGCATTATGCAATTGGACTATAGCTATGTACGGGATTTTGAACAAGCCACTTTCAACAGCTGTGTTGTATTATTAAATAAATAATTTGAACGTTTAAAATTATCTGTCAAAGCGTTGTTACTCAATCTGACAATAATTTTGGGGAAAAAGAATAAAAAAGTGTTTTCAATAAGCACTAAGCGGTTACCTACAACACACTCAGCAGTTAAGTATTTGAAATCAGTTTTAAGTCACATATTTAATTAAGAGCAAAATCCCAGCCGAACAGTACACATACGAAAGACGAAAAGAAGAGAAGAGTAACACGCTGTAGATTATCGCTTAGTGCTTCTATGAAGGTATTAGGTCTTTACTCACAAAACAATAAAAACATAATCAACTAGATAATTTATAACAAATAAATAAAAGGTAAACGAAATATTCGCAACATAATTCGCCATAGCAGTGCAGTAAACACAATATTAACAACACAATCAAAACAAATAAAATAACAAAATTAGATTCGCTTTGCTAAATTCGCTAGCTGAGTTAAACTTTATAATATTTTCTATCTCTTTAACTCAATTCCGGACGAACAATATAATAGAACTCAAAAATAAAATAGGGCATGTATCGGAACAAAATCCCGCGCAAAGCATTTTGCATTCCACCTTTGACGTCAAACTAAACTCCTGCAGCCTTTGTGATGCACGTAACATATTTTTTTTGCTTTGTATGTCACATGCAGATCCTGTTGTATTTTCAAAGAGCTTTACACAAATGCAGACGTAGTTACTAGAATAACGATTCAAAAACATAGGTCGAGTATTCAATCATTATTTAATTAAATCAAACTTTAACTATTTCGTTATTTTTTTGAAACAGATATTAAAGAGAAAATGGTCAGATAATTAAATACAAGAAATATTTTGAAGTCCCTATTTTCGTGGTAATGGTTTTTTATATACATAGATAGATACTCTTTTTCATGTGTGTATCTTAATCACATCGTCAAGGTATTTAAATCTTAAAATTAATCGATCAAGAATTAAACTGAGATGTATTGCAGACACGGGAGTGAAAACCTATTCATAAAATCATAACCAGAGACTCGAAATACGTACGGACCTCCATAGGAATTTTAGACAACGCATTCCGTACATGATACAGCTATTTCACACTATTAGTAATATCAAAATATAACGTAAGCACAATCGAGTGTTTATTTATCAAAGTATTTAGTATACAAAATTATAAATACTATATTATTTGTTGGTATGACACGTAGGCGCTTTTGTTTGGCCGTGAAATTCTAATAGGCTTTCTTATGCCTAGTTTTTTTTCCTAAATCAGGTCTGATTTGAAATAACTACGGGGAATTTGGTTGCCCGTTAACCAGTTCTTTAAATAGACAGACTGAAGATGTTACCTGCCTAACTAAAGGACCTGGTTAGACGGTATTTTCTTTCGTTAGTAATACTAGTTGACGTTTAGGTTCTTGTTTATCAAAGATCAATCCTAAGAGCAGGTCAGCTAAACGTAATGGCCGAGGTGTGTGCGAGTATCGGAAAGCCTCCGTAAAGAAAAGTGTATAATATGCAACTTTAAAAATCGTTTCGTCGACTTTGTGGCGGTTCGTGTTAATTCTATTAAGAACATAATCAGAAAATCAGTCAGTTGGTTAAATAACAAAATACATGTCCCGATAAAAATCAATAAAGCAAAACAATAACGGTATGGGTATTTATCGACATTCTCCAACTGGCGACGTCGTCCGAATTTACTCATATAACCTATTTTATTTGCAGTATAAATAATAGAAATATCTTGCTATGAAATTTTGAATATCTTAAGATATGAATAACTCACTCACAATATAAAAAATACATAAAATAGCATTAAAGTAATCTTTATGTATAATTCCTTACTCAGATTAAATTTTCAATATTTTGAGTAAATATTTTCAGCTATGGATATAAATATAATACTTTGTCTGGTATAAATGCTTCACCAAAAATTGATTCTTTTTCTGGCATAAATATACTTGCTAACAAAGATCCTCTGTTTGAATTTATCCTAGGTTTAGATTTTACTTTTATATTTGACATTTAATTTTAATGTTAAACTTTAAATCTTAATGTCTGTTAAATAATTATATCTATGTACAATTGTACATACATTCAATTTGGAAACACAAGTTCCCAAAAATCTATTCATGAAATTTACTTTACAATGTTGCCAAAATATCTCCGGTGAGATTTTTCAATGCTTTTTATTATTCTCCATTATTATTTAAATTAGATAGGGTCAAAAGTTACAGACATATTTAAAAAGCTGTTCAGTTTATTCATAATATTTAAATACACTGAAAAGACCTCAAAGACCCCTTGCAGAAGTAACAGTCAATGAGGATAAAGTTTCAAATAATATATTTAGTTGAGTTCTAATAAGAATACGAAATTCTATTAGTGAACATAGGCAACTTGATTCTTAGCTTGTTTTGTTATGCCATTTAGTAATTTAAAGCCAAAACTAGTGTACTCAAATTAAAATATCAATAATTTGAGAAAAATCCATACATAATCTATAATGTATCTTTTTATTATCATAATAACATGAAGCTTCAATTCAGACAAACTTGATTCCTCCTTGCTTCCTGCAGTGGTAAATATTAACACTAAATTGAGGTACTTTAGGTACCTACTCCATATAATGGCAAAGGATATGAGTAATTTATTCTTACCAACATGACCAAAGTGAGTATGATTAATTTAGTCATAAAGAAATTGTCAGACTTGTCTGTGTTGCATTTACTTCTGATAAACAGTTTCAGTTTACGTCGACGAGTTTTAGAATACTTTTAAAAGTTTATAACACTTATAAACTAGTTTGAAACGTATAGGAAAGGCGGTGACCACTTTTCTAAAGGGGCAGGACGCACGGCGACTGACCGCCAGACTTGTTCTCGGCAAAACAAAAGTAAGAACGATACAAAGTTGCGAGTACGTAAAGTGTATTCTAAGAAGCGTCGTCGTCTCGTGCAGTGTGATGCATTCCTTAGTTCGCCATGTGTGACAACGTAACTAGTCAAGCATGAGCACCTAACACACATAACTTTATCACAACATATCAAAATCAACCACTGTAAACTCATACCATACTTTATTTACGAAAAACATCAGCTGGCGATTTACGTCAATTAAAAAAGTTACTTGCAACGTAAAACTAACTGTAAAAATATTTAAATAATAATAAGGAAGTATTAAGAAATAAAAATAAAGGCTAATTTACCTAAAAAAATAATCCAAATTAACAAATTATCGATCTACGAGTAGGTACGCAGACTTACTGCATTCTTACCTTCGGATAACTCCAAGTCTAATTCGGCTAATTTATCTCTTATCTCGTCCGGCAACTTTGATATATCAACACTTAAGTCAGCCATCATGGTAACGCACTTTTTTCACACAAAACAAATAAAGTTAACTATTACCATTCAAGAAACCATCGTGACACATGGCCATCTTGAATTTTGAATAATTTCTGACTCCGACTCTCGCGAACTACTGATACTGATTGTGAACACCAGGGACCGCTAGCAGAGCGGCTTAGCTTGTTCTCGTTTACAAATAAACATAACTTTATTTTTGTTATTACGTAGACCACTACTACAATCACATCTTTTATAATTTAGTTGAAGAGGATTTTTTGGAAACTATAGTTTTATTTACGTTTTAAACATTCAAATACTATTTAATAAATCTATGTTGCCATATAAAAACCTCTTGGTATGATATTCTAGGAGGTTCACTAAAAGCGATCAACTGTCAGTGGCAGTTATCGATTTTTCTTTAGATCAAAATACATCAGTTTTAATAATTTATTTTCATCATCAGATGGTATTTTTGAACATGAGTAAATAACATACTTTCATATCTACACAAAATGTAGCTACTACAAAGCAAGATTTTGGTTATATCAATCAAGTGTAAATTGTTATGAATAATAGTTGCAAATCTTATGATATGAAACAAAACCAATTTTAATCATATTGAGACCCGAACAAACCCAAAACATAGAATAAGACAAGTATCAGATTGTTATTTTGACTATGACTGTGTATTTAATTAATTTTATATTATTTACACACCAATTACAAATTTTTACCATGTAATAAATAATAATTCAATAATTTCATGGAACTTAAAAGCAGCAAAGTAAATTTTTGAACATACGTGATTCAAGATGAAGGTTTGAATGAAATACATTGACGTTTTGTCTTGGTTGGCGAAGCCAGGGCGGGTCGTAGTAGGTCAGTTAATTTAGGTAGTGAACTGTTTTGCCTAAAAGGTACAGGTTCTTATCTGTGTTTTTTTTTTCTTATTCAAATCCATCTTGGTCTTATTTTAATCTTTACATGATTCTAAACACGTCTAGTCCTTGTTCAGTTTTTGAATTATTCTAACACAACATAAACGAACTATAACTTTAGTTTTGTTTGATTATTGCGCATAGTATGTAACTTGATTTAATCATAAGCCATTATTTTATCAAAGCACACTACATATAGGTAACGGGTTCGCATACGTAAAGACTAAACGCTTTTAGTCTTATCTTAATTCATTAACTTCTGATATAAAATGACTAAAGCAATTCACGAAACGCATTAAAGAAAGGCCATCTACCTAGGCGGAATTATTTATTATTATTTAAAGCCTGAACTGTCCCACTGCAGGGCAAAGGCCTCCCCCCCTCCTTCTGAAGGTCTCAATTTTTTGCTATTTGTTGCCACTCTTTTTTGCGTGAGTCCAGCTGTTCATACCTCCATTTTCGTCTGGATCTTCCACGCGGCGTTTCTCTATTAGAAAACCAATTTGTAAAGGCTATAATTGCCCACGATCCTTCTGACATTCGGCACATGACAATGTGTCCGGCCCAGGCCCATTTCAATTTGGCAGCCTTAAGGGCCACGGCTGCGTCCGGAAGAATTAAACTGTATTGAATGCCTCGATTTTTAGTTGCCTTCAGATAAACTGGATAGTTTACTGCTCATGTGTGACGATAAACAAGGCCAAATTCAAGACTGTGCTAAGATTGTTGGTAATATTATTATGATTAAAATATTGATGTACACTGTATACTAAGCCGCTTTGTTTATCCTTAGGTTACTTGTTTAGATTTGTTAAACGTAAATATAGATTCATATAGTTCTGTGAAAAGCGCGACATGTTTCTATTCAAAGGAAAGTTAAGCTGTATCATGGAATTTTACGGTGATATTTAATTAAATTCCATTATTAGTGAAAACTGGTAAAACTTGTTTTAGACTCACTTTATGCTTATGTTTAAATTGCTTAAACATTACAAAATATGAGAGAAACATTTAAGTTTGGCTTAATTAGCTCCGTAAAAATTTAATCGAAGCCCTTAATGAGAATACCAGCGAAGTATGTTTTTGATTACAAATTGCTGTGCTGCTTGTAGTGACGAAATATTTTAAATGGCAACTCAGTTCGATTGTTGTGCTAGGTGGCGCTAGGTGTTTTCTTCTTCCGTCATTCTCATTCGCTGCCTAGTTTTTCTTTTTGCATTCGGCGTGCATTCGGTATGTGGTACTTTAGTAGGCTGTTTAAATTTATTCTCGTAATGGCTGCCACGCTAAATGTCTAGCTTATTGGTTATGTCATGGACATAGAATCAGTGTCCGGATGTGTAATTCTTACAACTCAACAAGTGTGCGGAACAATGGTCGCGTGAATGCTTCTTAGTATCAATCTCCCTGGAACGTTTCCTCTTTCTTGTTTCCTTTTTTGGTAATTAAGTTATGGACTCGGCGTTTGTGTACTGTATGCAGTAAAAACACAATCTATGCCCCGTGAAAAGTGTTCGCATGGACCATATTGAGTGCTAAGTGGTTTGTTTGTTGAGAGCTAAAATGACGGATAATAGGTCTTCGTCAGCATTGTTCAAGAGAGCGGAGCAGTTAAAAAGATGGGAAGAGTCAGACACGAACAAGCAGTCTCCGACGCCCCGGCGGGCTTCGAGAGTGCAGTTTTCTTCTGGGATAGTGTTTTTGGCGGCATGCACTGCTGGCGACAAGGACGAGGTGCAGCGGCTGCTGAAGCGCGGCGCAGACATCAACACTGCGAACGTCGACGGCCTCACCGCTCTCCATCAGGTAAAAACATACAACTCTATAAAGCATTACACACAAAACCTCTTTATTTTTGTTCCATCTACCTACTTTTACAAATTTATACCCAGGTGCAGTTACATTAAAAAAGGACAGTACTGAACTGTCAAATAGTATTTACTATTGATTCTGTGGTTTATTATTTCATATTTTCCTGATAAAGCAAACTCTTTATCAACAACTATCTGGTTATGGGTCCAACAAGTATTTTAGAGGTATCAATGTTGTACTTAATCTCAATATTTTCATTATATCTTAAAGCCAAGTACCTAACTGCAAGTCTGGCTGGATGTAATGTTTAGTTATAAAGATGTCCTCTGAGGTAGTTCTAATAATGTTAGGTGTAATTTACTCACTGAATTATCAAACATTGCTCAGTTTCAAGTCTGCGATGAGTCTCATGTTGCATGTTGTGACAGTCAGCTTGCAATAATTATGGGTTTATAAGATTGATGGATTTTAAAAGTATTCTGAGTTTAATACACATCACTGATCAGTCAACTGTAATTTTATTATTTATTTACTTCAATAGACATGTTGTATACCAATTACATGAATCAAGGAAGTATTAGAAAACAACAAATAGTGTTGGCTGGTAGATTTTACACACACTAACATTTTCGAGGTAAATCCATTTGAAAGTGTTAACATTCATCTCAATATCAAATTAAAGTAATCGATGACATCCAGACATAATGTTAATAAGTGACTCGGAATCCTTCAGTTACTTGCTGTATTAACTGTTATTTCATCTTCTAACAGTACTCAATTTATTTCAATCAAATTGTTTTGGATATGACATTGGGCTGAAATCTATAACACCTTCTCTAAATATGCACAATTTTTTCTCTGTTAAGAGAGTGTAGTGTCTTGAACTACGGACACATTCTGTTTTATGAATTTAACATTTGATTTATTAAATTTAATGAAGTGGAATCTTATTAATTTTGTTCATATCGATAACTTTGTAATTACTTTTGAATTGCATCTGCTAACTAGTCTCTTGCTTGTTAACAGAAAGCCTATAAATCAATGTGATACTAATACTATATTGTCTGATCGTAATAGTTAACATAAGAGGAATGGACGTTTTGAAGATTTTTACATTTACCGCTCAAAGATATGCATGCATCATACTGTATGGGCTTTTTAAACTAATAATTTTCACCTATTTCTCATTGCTAGTCTATTATTCTGAATGTTTTTCTGTGTTGTGCCAATTAGTTATAAACACAATTACTTGTAATAAGCTCAATGTGAACATAATTACCGGGTTGTCGTTTCTACAATTAAATTAGTTTAGATCAGCTTCATTTACCAACAGTACTATAAAACATAGTCATTATTTTATGTAGAAAGTTATCGTAAACTTATTTTAATTGAGATACAACACAAACATAGCTATGATGCAGCTAGTTCCTACGAATTTTTTACCCGGGAAAACAATTTGCAACATTTAACTAAACAAGCTTCATCAAACTGTTTCAAATGAATGTTGTAAACTTTTGCATCAAATTGCAACCTGCTAGCAAACAATCAACTGTGTTTAGATATTATTATGGCTTTGACCTATTTAACTTTAACAATGTTCATATTGGATAGTACACACTTTCACAATACAATAGGCTCAATATAAACTGCCTTTATAAATAAATAAATGTGGATAACATTTATTGCTGTGAACTGAAAGTAGCTGGAGCAGTTTTGCTATGGATTCGGAGTCAGCAAAGGTACCGCAAACAACTAGACCCAAATCCAACCCGAAGTACAAAAGTTGTATTTTATACCGAGCTATCCGTGGTTTGACCCCAGAACCTAAGAGCTAGGAACAACTTTAAACTGATGTGATGCATTTTTGAAAAAAAGAAAACAGTTGTTACTTGTAAATCAATAGTGGGGTAATATAGGCTGCATTGATAATCTCTGAAATAACCAAATAATCATACCTACCTAATTGGTTTATTTATAAAAAAAATCTTAAATGTGCTATTTGATTTTATTTAAATAATATTGTCTAAAACCTACATAATATATAATTGTGTGAAATTTTCATTTAGAGCAAGAGGTCTACTCATGCAGATGTCACAGAAAGGAAGGGAAAAGGCCCTTATCTACCACAATGCACAATAAATAATGCACATGTCAGTAGGTCTAGAATATACATTCTTAAAGTCTTTGATAATATCAAATTTATCAATTTCATTTATGGTTTAGATAATAAATTTTTACAGGTATTTGTACACCTATTATATTAAGTTAATTAATAACTGAATATTAGATATAACTTTACTCCTAAGACATGTTATTTAAAAGCTAAATCTTTATATGAAAAACATATAACCTATTAAATGAATGTAAAATAATGCACTTAAATAAATAAATCTTGGAACTGTTAAGAGACATACTGTCATTACGATTCAGAAATATCATAAAAAAACTTGTTGCGTTTATGTGGCTCAGCCTAGTAAAACGAATTTTTTGTATCTTTCATATTAGCCATCCACGGCCGAGCCACTACCATTGAAAGGCAGTCAAGCACCCAAAGTATCGAAACCAAAAAACAAGGCACAAGAACATCTCCACAAATAACTAAAAATAACAATTTTAATTTACAATATGTAGTACACTTATTTATTCCAGACTATCCACTTGTCACTACAAAAAAAATCTTGATTTTCTCTTAAAACTTCTTTTCTCTAAATTTAATGAAACGTTTTTTAATACAGCAATAAACAGCTTTGTTTTTAGGTAGAAATCATTGTATTAATATGAAAAAATCGGAAAATTAAATAACAGTAGGTACTTAGTTTTCAACAAAACTGTACAGGCACAATATAAACGCAATAAAGCATTTTATCATATTTTTGTGTTTCATAATGACAGTATGTTATTCAATAGTTCAAGTGTTAATATTTATCTAATAGTATTTATTGACTAATATATTTATAAAAATGGATATTTAGGAAAGCTAAACTGATAAATATTGACTGTGTTTTTAATTAGCAGATTTTAAGCATGCTACAAAAAAATATATGTTGAATTGCCTATATTCCGATGGCCAACGACCGCCAGACCTTCGTCATTTGATAAAAGCTGAAAGTTTCTCAGTGTATGTGCCCTATACAGGTGAGAACGACCTGCGAATATGGAGTTTGGGTTCCGGTTACTTTGGCAGCTATCAGGTAGTTAAGGTGTAAAAAATAGTGCCTCACTTTTGTCATAGTATAAAAGCTGCATTTTATGTACGTTACATGGGGATCTATTAAAATACGTTACCCCAAATGCCGGACAGTTTGACATATAATTATTATATTATGGTTAAATGGTTTATAGATTCAGTATGAAAATAGGAAATCTATTAGCATTTTTTGCTTTACACATTAAGTAAAATAACTCAGTAGGAAAAAGCAAATGAAAGTTTAGGAGTGGGGCCTAATGTCGTCAAGCTTTTGCAAAACGTGTCGAATGATGACGTCAAAGTATTGTGAATTTTTATTTACGTTAAAATAGAAAAAAATAGCCTGCTAATATTTCAGTACTGGACGTAAAAAATAGTCATGTACCCTACCTATTTTAGCTGCATATTCCTTCAACTTTTAACTTGAGAAATTAGCTTAGTCAAATAAGTATTAAATAATTTGCTAAAAGCGGAAAATTGGTACAATTCTAAAAAACAATAAGTCAAGGGTAAGGTCTACAATATTATTATTTTTTGCATTTATCTCGTAAATACTGTTAACAAGATAAGTAGGTTTGTTATCGATAATACAGATCAACGATCGACAAAATTGTAGATCATTGATTTATCCAACAAATATACCTAAATGTGTTATTTAATATTTTAAAATGTAATGTGTAAAAGTACAAAATGTACTCATGTTATCTGACTACGAATAAATTATAAGCATATGGCCGTTTGACCATACTTCAGAGATTGCTGGCCTGTTAGTCTAGTGGTTAGTGACCCTGACTGCTATTCCGGAGGTTTTGGGTTCGATTCCCACCCTGGACAAATGTTTGTTATTTAGTATTCAGAAATAGGTATATAAGTATGTTTACCAGTTGTCTGGTTACCATAGTATAAGCTCTGCTTATTTTGGGATTAGATGACCGTGTGTGAGTAGCCTCATGACATTATATTATGATATTGCTAAATATGCAATTAGACAAATGAATCTCACAGGTGTAATAATATGTATCGTATTCACTAGACTCAGCCTTACTTATCTCAAACACAGAGTAAAAAGGAATGCAGTTTATTAAATTCCTGTGGCTAACTGTCCCTCGCAAGTTTCTGCGGTCGTACAACTTATTTTTCATATTGGCTTTTGCTTGACTAAAGTAGTAATTTGATCGAAATAGTAAGCATAAGTAAGTATCATGAGATTCATAAGCAACTGTTGCACTGTATTGGTTAAACTTAACAAGAGTTTTAATCAATACATTTGTAATTGACTTCCGCAAATCGGTGATTCGAATAGAACGCGGCATACCGAGTCACGTGTGTCGGTTTAGCACTCGGAATAACTTTCGATTGTTTCGAGCGAGCTCAACGTCACCGGTACAGAATTAGAATCTGACTGTCTACAGCACTATCTCGTACGTCACCATGTACATTGCAGGTTTAATTCGAAGCGACACGTTCGCTAACATTTATCAAAGCGGCGCTGTATCGCTGCCGAATTGAGTTTTCCAATGTCGCGATCTATACTGAATGCGATTTGAATGGATTTAAGAAGACTATTAATTGTTTTTTTATCGGGTCGTGTTTAAGCATTTAATACTGTTCACATAATATAAATCTTTTGATAAAACCATGAACTAAATAGTCCGTAAAGCCCTTTGACTGGTATTTAAAGCGTCATTAAAACAATCGTAAGGTCGAGGGGTAGACTCGTTTACTCACAAGATTTGTATGATATGATATCCCAGTCAGTGACCGCAGGAAGGTATTAACAAGTTTTAATAGAGTCAATTAGCGTTCTCCCATGTAGCAATCTAAGATAGACCTACTCAATTACTTACGCATAAATTGTACATATATAGGACCTACTTATGAATTTTAACTATAACAGAAAGTAATTTAATTAAATAAATTGTGCGTAGGTAAACAATAAAATAACATTTAACGAGTAGGGTAAAACCGGGATAGTTGCCCCACTTTTCGAAAGTGTTTCATTATTTGAATACTAAACATATTTGCTTAGATTGACCCTGTAATAAAGTTAGTTTAATCATTCATAAAGCTTTAGGAACTGTATTTATTTACCTAACCATTACTGGTTTTGCAAAAATGTAATTCTTGCGAAACACATTTTTTGGAGATAGATGCCTACCTATATGGATAGATGCCCCACTATGAAATCACTTAGGAGGATAGATGCCTCGGATGCGGGATAGATGCCTTTTTAAATAATTAACAACGACACGTGATCACAATGTAATATTTATTTATTATCTTCATGTGTAAGTAATATAAGCCTTAATTATATTTATGCATGTCTACAAAATATATAAAAAATCTGTTTAAGCGATAACATATTAAAACTATCATATAGAATCATCTCAAACGAAACATTCCCGTTTTAACGTAGAAATAATTATTTAAAATTAAAAAAAAATACATTCATATGAATCTCTAACAAAATAAAAATTAATAATTTCGCTTAACCTTAGTTATTATTTAGTTACATTTGAAAAAATCAACATATTTATAAGGAATTATCCTTCATTAAGTGGAACCGGACATTTTAAGTTTTCCACATCTTGAGCAATAGTTCTTAAAAAGAGTGCATGTTTCGTGCAGCCACTTCTGACACAACGCACTGGATCCAATCAGATTTGAACTTCGTGTTATTATAGGTATCGAAGCATTATTTTGACGACCTCCGTGGTCAAGTGGCATACGCACCGGTTTCAAGGGCTCTGAGGTCCCGGGTTCGATCCCCGGTCGGGTCAATGTAGAAATCAACTTTTCTACATTGCCTCGGGTCTGGGTGTTTGTGGTACCTTCGTTGTTTCTGAATTCCATAACACAAGTGCTTAATAGCTACTTACTTAGGGTTCAGAGCAATGTATGTGATGTTGTCCGCATTTATTTATATTTATTTATTTATTCTACTACGGATATTTTTATTATATTTTCTACGGATATTTCATTGATCCCCAATTCTTTTTTATCCAATTCATGGAAAGCTGACTGTAGCTGGTCTGTTGTCCTTTTGTATTTCCTTGGCATGGCTCACCTACAATAAGCAAATTAAGTATAAATAAAACACTGTATCTACACTCATCTCATCACATTCGAATTATGAAATTAAAGTTGGATACATTTTTTTTTGGTGTTTTCTAATATTCTACTATTAGAAAATACGAAAATATTCACTACTATGACTTCTAAATACTTCGATAAGGCTCTTGCAGTATAGAGGGATAGATGCCTCTAAAGTCAACTATTCCTTGTAAACTCGGGGCATCTATCCTTTTCACTAGGGATAGATGCCTCTCAATATTTTATAAATAAAATAAATGCAAACATCAGTGATTGACTCTTAAATGTGTTCTCAAAGAACCAATGTATTAAAACAATTCAAATAAAATGTAATCATTTAACTGTTTATAAAGATATGGAATAGTGAATACTTGCCTTTGAAATTTTGAAGCGTTTGTCGCGTCCGCTGCGAATGTAATTCGACACACAAGCGAGAAATGTCCGTTTAGCACAACAATTCGCGCGTCACAGAGATGGGGGGTGCATGTGGCGCGTATGTAAATAACGAATTTGCTGTTTCGTTCTCTGGTAGTTGAGTTTTAAGAAACGAGGCATCTATCCCAGTGCGGCATCTATCCCGGTTTTACCCTAGCATAAAAAACAAATTCAACTTGTTTGTATATAAGGCATTGTTTCGAAATTTATTTGTTCTTAACCAAATGGAAACCCTTAAAACAGGGTCCTTTTCATAGAATGGTATTCTAAGAAAATGTTTCGTAAACACAAAAGTTAGCGGTTGACGTAAACAGCTTTTATTTCTGTAGGCTTGAAAGTTACAATAATACGTTTGTTTTGGGTTGACCTTTCCTTTACAGCAATATGGCTTCTATTTTTCTTACAGATGAGATTTTAAATAATTAATTAAACTACATTTATGCCGAACTAGACAGATTATGTGGTAGCCAGGATTAATACAACGTACCTAATTACTTTAAGAGTCGGATAGATAGTGAGAACGGCATAGCAGCAGCAAAAACATTTTTTTATTTTGATTTCACAAATCAAATATTATGAGTACCAAGACTATCATAACGTGTATTGCTCTAGACAAAAAATATGGATGGTGCATCGAATATAGAATATAAGCTACAGATATATTCATATGCATTCGTACCATTGTTGGATGCTCAGCAATCAAGGACTGTAACAATGATACGGGCGGATGGGTCGCAACTGCCAATTTGCTATGCGGCACTTCTCCGTCGATTCATACAGCTATTGATATTGGAAATTTTACTTTTGTAATTTAATTGTAAATTGAATAGTATTTGGGACATTCCCCTTGAAAAAAAGCAAATTTTAAAACAAAAAGGGGAAGAGCAACAGTGTGTGTCTATTAATGCAAACAACATCATATTTCATTATCATATGCTTGCCCGGAATAAACTAAACACTGTTCGGTGAGTTTTATAATTGTTGTTGATAACCTGATTGTTAACACGTAATATAGGTAACCAAATTTGAAACAAATGTAAATTGTTGATCATTCAGATTTTTGCCACGGCGTAGTTTCCGCAAAAAAACTGCATTGCGAGCAAAACTCAACATTTCTACAGGGGTTTATCAAGCAGTTACTAACCTAGAGATTAACACCATTGAGTGCTAACATAAATAAGGTGTCCATCGATAACAAACAAATACAACGTCTCGTTGGTAGACGTGTAGCAATGAGGGTACATTCCTCACATTCCATACATAAATAGACTATTGGGATCATACCCTATCGTTTGGCATTACTCTATGCACAGTTCGTCTTAGGAAGTCATGAAACTGTATTGCTTTACATTTGCTGCGAATAGACCATGTTTATCCGTTTCCTACGCAGAAACGTTTCAGGCAATTCTACAACCCTTCACAATTCAGATTTTAAGATGATCTGAAAAAGTTAAGATGTATTACAGTACTAGCTGTCCCGACAGACATTGTCCTGTCCTAACCATGAATTCTATTCCTAATTGAATTCTGTTAATTCTATGTCAAACGTCATAAGGTGACATTAAAACAGTTTTGGTTAGATGAGAAATAATTTTATATGGTGGTTAAGTATTCGTAAATTTTCTAATTTTCCATTTTTTTTTCTTTCATAAGAACCTTCTCTTGACAATGACTAAAACAACAAAAAAAGTATTAGCGAAATCGGTCCAGCTGTTCACGCGTGATTCCGTGACCATAGGAAATAGGCATTCATTTTTATATAGGTATATAGATTTATTATTTTTGGCTGTTTTTTACCGATTAGTGAACTTCCTACAGATAGCGAATGATGCCCAGCAATCTTAGGTTATGTATTACGCGCGCAGATGGACGCGACAACCTACTTGCGATACGATACAAATGTCGCACGCTTTATATTTATGCCTTCATTACCGTTCGGATCCAAATTGGAACATTATAATGTGCATCATTATAAATTATAAGCTAAGCGTGTATTACGTTACTTCTTGAGTTAGTATATTAAGATTATTATGTGTATTAAATGAGTCTATGAAACGGCTTATTACATGACCATTTTGCCATCAATTGGAAGGAGCAAAATTTAAAATTTTCATTTTTCTTGAGTTCCTTAACAAACAGAAATAGAAACGTATTTTTAACTTTTACAAAATAAGTAAAAACTATTACAGCGAATCAAAGTTCAGGAGTGGGTGCTTATTACGTCACTACCTTGCTCAAAACGTACAAAATTGTGACGTCAAGCGACATTTTGATTGAATGAATTGTTTTGCGTTATAAGTTACGTGAATGGAAAAAATACCTGTTAAAAATTCTATTTAACCTACCTTTTTCTTGTTCTTTTGAAGTCGATGGAAATTCTCTTTTTAGTGCCTAGTGAATGGCCTCACGAACCGTAACTTCATTGGTGAAGTTTGATTCCTAAAAAGTGCAGGTGTTCAGACATTTTGGATTAAAGGACATAATTTTTTTTGTTAATATCGTAATTAAGATTTATGTCTATGAAAATCATGTATCAAAACGAGCCGCTATTCTCTACTACTGCTTAAATTCACACAAATTTATAATAAAACCGCATTCAAGCGTGTTTGAACGATTTATAGTTCTCGAAAATGCGCGTAGTTTCCAAAGAAAATATTGATAATGGATCTTGGTTGTATATGTAGCTGTTGATTGCTGGAATCAATAACACACATTGTTTTATATCAATCGTTCGTGGCAACGTGTCAAGTTTTATTGATTATGTTTCCTGAATTTATCCATCCTTCGTTTGGCAAGTTTATTTCAGTAAACATATAAATGATGCACACAGTATCCATTCCTAGTTAAGTTTGTCGCCATGTATTTTGCATGTCTACTAGGAAGATCCATGATTTAGAACAAATTGTAGAAGATGCTGAATACGTGTTGCTTATCACGCAAACATCTAATTTGGTTTGACGATGGCATCAAAATAAAATTGTACAATAAAATGTATCATTTGCGTTCGAGACCGGTCATAAACAAACTTTAACGGCATTTTAAAAACTTTCGTCTTGAATCCAAGCGTTTACCGTGTTAAAAATACAGGCATTGTTCCATTTCAAGAATGATACGTTTGATATTTCCATTCACTACATGTTACTATGCAGTGAAATATTAATTGTATTATTATGCAGTTCCAATTTCGCAGTATGTCATTCGATTATGGTTCATGTAAGCATGTGGACGAAAACTGAAGAGTATACACAGTATTTGACCTGATACCAGATATCAGTAGCCAGTTAGATTATCCAAGCGAATGCTTAGGTAACCTCCAAATAAATACTGCTGAAAATTACCCCTTCAGTTTGACTTGCTTGTAACTCTTGACAGATTCCTTCTTGCGTGGCTATTTTCAGCAGCTTCATTTTAGATCTAGTCTTCACGTCATTTAACTGTGTATTTTTATACACATAGAAGCATAAACACATTTGAAATATGTAGCATTTGATTTCGTTCGACATTTCCCCGAAAACACCCACGCTATACTATTGTTAGAATAAAATATAGCTATATTGAAGGAAACGTTTGCAAATATGTTTTCTATAAACTTGCATCAAAATATAGCATAACTAAAACCTTAGTCCTTTTTTGTCAATCTGTCCATATCCTTATGGTAATATACTGTTTCGGAGTAGTGTTACATGAAGCAATAAATATTAATTCTAACAGTAAATATTACCATTGCTTAGATGGTTGTATCTGTTTAATGATTTTGCTTAAAATGTTTTTTATCAGAAGTACAGAAGAACGTTGTTCGTTACAATGGGACTTCACTTAAAGATAATAAAATAATTATGTATTGAGTCGGTACCACTATATATAAGCGTTTGAAACTCCGATAAAGTTAAGATGCTTTTAGCAACGTGAATCCTTCTACTACTTAATACAAAGGCTTTGGCTCAAAATTAATTATTAGAATCCTATGAAAATTACATTTACAACATCGCTATTCCATGGAATCGGTCTGCACATACGTTTTTAACCTGAATTGTGTTGCACGTGTTGCATTAAAACTTGCCGTTGACGCATGGGAATACGATACCAACACTGGATGTTGCCTATTTGTGCATGTTATAACGTACGTAGCTAACTGTGCAGCTTAGAGGTCGCTGGAAATGTTTGCTGTTAAATTAGGGCTCCTAGGAATATAATGAAAATAAAATATATCTCTTTATGTGTCGAAACTTGTATCTACTGAATAAAATGCTTTTTTAACAGGTCGATTCAAAAACACGGACTGCCTCGTAGGCGTAGTGGTGCTAAGCGCGACTGCTACGCTAGAGGTCTTGGGTTCGATTCCCAAGTCGGCCAAGGTCTTGTTGGGGTTTGGATTTATTATTTCTAAACATACCGGCGAAATGTAGGTGTACATTAGTACACCTCTGCCTAACCCTTCGGGGACACAGGCGTGATGAAATTAGGATTCGAAAACAAGTGTAAACTTCTACAGAAATCGCTAATTTAATTTAAGATTTTTACAAACTTTTCCAACGTCATTTTTAAAGAACGCAGCTTGAGATTGGTTGTCAGGGTGACAAGGCCAGCCTTCTCATCTTCCCAAATCCAAGCACCTACCTAGTCTGAACAATTGTACGGCTTTACGTCGGCCTAACATTTTCGTGTGAATATATGTTAATGATACAATTTCTGTGCACGGGCATTTATGACATAACACTCGTAGCGCCTGACTACCTGCGCTATTGAACCAATTTTAATCAATATGTCAATATGTTTGTTTTTGTACCAGTGCCGCAACTACGAGGTAAAATAGGTTACATACATTGAATACGAATAAAATCACCAAAAATAAAGTTAACACATTTTATTTAAATAGCACTGTAATAAAATATGTACATGGTACAAAAATTAATATAGAATTAGTTTATTTTAGGGTTTGTGAATAGACACCTGTGTTTCTTACTTTATAGTTTATTTCCGTATTTGATTTACAGTTTTAATCTTTTGGCTTGTTTATTAAAAGAAGCTAGGGAGGCCACGTGTTAGGTACGTAGTTCAATGTTTAATCATGTAGAGACTCGTAACACAATACAAGATGTTGGCCGCTCTTCAACGTCCATTGATGAATTACCACTTACATTCGAATGTAGTAATACAACTTGAATAACAGCCAAAGTGGGACAATGTGTGCAGGTGCTTAATTGTAGATAATTATAGACATACTTTACACTTCACTATAAGTACCATGATAAAACATTTCCCTATTACAACTAGCAGAGACTCAACTGAATTATAGTTTGTTTATGCCCATTCTAACACTATCTTGAATAATTGATTTAGCGATCAATTTGTGCTTTGTTAGATAGGATCGTGAGCCAAGACTGTGAAATAATTAGATCTAAACGCTTCTCAAATATAACTACGCATTAGAATTCCCCGATGCGTGGGCACTGTTGCACAAATTGCATGTACCGCCACTCGTTTCGATACGGAGAGCATGTATTCAGACCCGTACCATCCCCTACCCAATAAGTTCAATTCAATTTATTTCTGAAGAGGCAAATCAAATTAGTCCCTACTCGTACATATATTCCTATCTGAACTCGTAGATTACCAACGACTATGAATACCCTAGTATACCTACAAAATGAGATATTTAATCAGTTTTTACTGTAGGTATCTGCTGCTAATGTAGGAGTTATAGGAAAGTGTACAACGTTAGCTTATCTTCCTGCTGGAGCCGGAAAATCCGAGGGAAGAGAGAAGTATTGTTATGGCAGAGCTAGCGATAGGCTATCCGCATGGCCACTGTCCGAGCGCTACCTGTCGTGACATGTAGGTATAGCCTATTTATGTAGTTTAGCTCAGCAAAATAGGTCGAGTTTTAAAGGCTCATGTTAGGTTAAATGTTAATAGCTATATTAGTACACTGAACAAATATTTAGGATTGAAAAAGGGGAAGGCAAAATATATTTTTTAATTTTTTTCTAAGTTATAAATTACTTATTGCAAATTCATTATTTATTTTACGATTACTCACTTGTGAATAGATTCTTAATCAGCTTTCAGTTGGTCATCTCTTCCATGTTCATTTCGTGCCTATTATGCGGCAACATAAGTGTCGTGTACTTTTCGCGCTTCAGTAATTAGGTCAGCTCTACTTCCAACGATCAGTACTTGATGCTCGACTAACTATAATCGAGACCTTTTAACTCATCTGGTAGAATCTATATGTACCCACTCTATCAAACTTGATAAAATGGAGCCTAGCTTATGTTGGTAGCAGTGAGACGATAATTCGCAAAATATTTTGGATACTATTTAGTTACAGTGTTAAAAAATTGATACTTATTTTGACTATTAGGAGCCTTTTTTCAGCATAATTAAATAAATTTATCTCAAGCCCCAATGGGTTATTTCACATGACGCTATGGACGGTAGCCAATTTTCGGCTTAAGCGCTGTCATATGTGATTTCAATAATTTTTGCTCACAAAATTATGTTCACCTAAATGATGTACTGTTTTACCACTTTCAAATCGGTTTCAAGGCCGTTTTTATTTTCAGATCACTGTAACTCGTTATATTTTTACTGTTTACTTTAAAACAATTTAACGCACGTTCTTGCGTATCTCTAAAACAAGCTGTTTTCATGATCTGATTATAATCGCAGTAGAAAGAACAGCGGTCTTTTAGTTACAATTTCTAGTTCAATTCCGATTTGAAGCCATACTAAATAAACGTAATTCTGATGATTTTAAACACACCCAAAATAATTTGAATTTCTGCGCCAGATACCTAAAAAGTCATTGAACCTATTTGTACCAAAAACATTTAGGTTTAATTTGCTGAACTCAATTCCAATATAAAGTCATTTCTTTCTGTGTGTAAGTTCCTAAAATAAAACTGTGACTGCTATTAAAAAAAAAGCTTGCCACGTGTCAAGTTCATCCCACAAGGACGCCTCCTAAGTACATCTACATCTGTTAAATCGTATTGGTGATAATTCGTACATTTTTTTTGTACCGTTTCCAAATATCGTTCATTGGCAGAGACTTGTCAATTACTTTTATTGCACCGTTATATGACACGTACTATATTGTTATTACACAACGTGTTTGTAATGATAATATAATCAAAGTAATAGATTGTTTTTTTTTTTTTTTTATATTAGTGACACGGTTTCAAAATACCTTCAATTCGCATCGTTTTTTATTCGAAAAATTATTTTTTCAAAATGCCTCTACACATTTGAGTTTTAGGTGGCAATTATTAAATTAATACGAAAATTAGGGAAGAAAATAGTATGTAGTCTTAAAGTTTTCTTAAAACTTTTATAAAATGTACAGAGTACGAAGCACAATACCAACACAAGCTCACATTAACAAGTTTTACTGCTGTTATTTTAAAATCTTTAACGCCACCGGTATATTGCGTAAGTCGTGTGTTAATGGATGCTTCCGTTTTTTGTAATATCTATCTGAGAATAAACTTGCAAGGGTTCGTACACATTGGCAAATGTGTGCCGAATGAGTATCGAAACGCATTTACACGTATTTTATGCCCATTATCTTTCGCGAATGATATTGCGAGATTTTAAAGATTATTTTAAATGCACGTTTTATTCTGCTTGTTATGATGATTGATATAGTATGATGACGGCGAAGATTCGTGAGACGGCACCTTTAGCCTTTCCACAATAAAGGTCACGTGGTACTTCTCTTAAACACTTGTTTGACTGATATTGGTTCCGAGCCTTGACGCTCGCGTCGTATTAATTTCTTGCAATTTTAAGATGTGACACAGTTTTAAACCTGAAAAATAGTAAAACTTTTAAAATGGTTCATGTTACAAACTCTTATTACTTGTTCAAACGAATAAGCTTTAGTCAACTCTTAGTAAATCTTACATTATTACGCTTAGCTGGAAGCCGCTAAGCTGACGAACGCTGGTAGTCTGAAATTACTTTCCTATTGTGAAAGGTAATCTCTTTCGAGTGAAAACTATTGTATGAGATGCTCTACTTACATTTTCCAATTTGCCTTGGGATGATTTAACGACTTGAAGAGATTTTCCTGCTTGGCATCCAAAAGACAAATAAACATATTGTTAGATAGTTTTCTATTTTAAATCCAAAACACAAAAATATTTTTATCACTTTTGAGAAATCCTTTTTTTAGTCTGAAACTTGGTAGGCGTTTCCAATAACAATTATGAATCCCTGTGTCGAAAGTGTCTACCAAATTATTATTATCCCCAAATAACCTCAAAAAGGGTAACAGGACTTAGCATCGTATTTGCAAATGAGGTTACCTACTACACGTTGAGCAAAATTCGCAACTGTGTGACATTCAAGATTTATTATTTTGTATCGGTTGCCGGGTTGGCAGTCGTCTGCGCCAGTCAGTCGGTCTATCTGCGTACCGGCTAAATATGACGGCTCAACTATTACAGTTAGCAATATGCACGTATCCGTTTGTTGTACGGAAACTACGGGAACATTATGTAACTATTCCCCTTCCATATTGATTTTGGATACGGCTTTACTAATTATGGAAAATAATTATTTTGTGCTGCATTTTCGTCACTGTCAAATACGTCGACGTATTGGAAATATCAATGAAAATTTACAGTGAAATATTGACTATGTGGGTAGTGGGCGTAACATAGTGTAATACTACGCCATAAATTCACATGCTGTAGCTATTGTATGCACACTGATAGAGGGAAGCTGAGCTTCTTGTTCCAACCATCGGATTATTAGCATTCTGACGTAGAGAGCATACCTATACGGATTTGCGAGGTTGTTGGCGAAATGAACACCTGACCTATATCTCTGAACAGTGCGCAGTATTGTTGGAAGCACTACACGTATTCTTATTTGTAATCCGATGGGTGTTCAACAGTGAAGGAGGATCGTAGTAGTATTTGCAACCTAGGGGGTTACTTCAAGAGCACATTACGCAGTAATTTTGACACTGGTGGGTGAAATGGCGTTCTTGGAATTTGCTTGAGCAATACCAAAATTTCTTCTTAATTGATGTATTTGATAAGGTTTCTCCCTATCGACAGTCTTGAAACTTTTGAAAGCGCTTATTGTTTAATTTTATACTTTTGAAATGGCAAAAGAAAAATAATAAAATAAATGTTGTTTCCAAGATTTTGAGTTGGTAAACAATACGAAGCATTTAAACGACCGACCTTTTGTTTTCTTTGCAAAGCTCCACTTTGGTTAAATTATTTTATTCGCAACAATGAAAGCCAAAACAATGTTGTTTTAGAATTATTTTCTTTTAATAATAGGTAGGTACATTGGTATTCTAACTATTCTGCTACCTTGAAATAAAACTACTTTTTACGGATTTTTTCGCGGTTTATATTTAGATTTTAGGTCCCGACGTTTCGACACCTTTGCAGGTATCATGGTCACGGGCAGACTGAGATGGCGTTCGTCTTGACAGTGGATGTTGCTCGTTCTACCTTCATATTTTAACTAATTATTTGAGTTCCGACCTACGCAATATGAGCTCACTGTGTCTTGATGTCTTGCAGCGCTGCTCTTGGGTTTGGCTTTGAGTTTATGTATTATTGGGTCCCAAGTAGGTGATATCTTCCAGCCATCTTCTCTATTGAAATTAGGGTGTTTTTTAATCTCAATAGCCTCGCGAAACATCCTAGGTAGGAATTTGGGTTCTTTAGCGAGTATCTGTGGTTGGTCAAATCTAATATAATGGCTGGAGCCTTCAGCATGTTCGGCGACTGCAGACTTCGTTGAGCGGCGGTGTTTTACGTCAGCGATGTGTTCTTTAACGCGGGTCCCTATGCTTCGTTTAGTTTGACCAATGTAAGAGAGGCCGCAGTCACAATCTAGTTTATAAACTCCTGCATCTTGTAGAGGTATGTGACACTTGACGGGTGGTAAGGACTGGCTAATCTTCTTGGGCGGCTTGAAGTATGTTTTGATTGAAGCTCGTTTTAGGATGTAGCCAATCTTGTCTGTGACACCTCTGACGTATGGTAGTACAGCAGGTAAACGATCAACTGTGGCTGGCTTCACTCGGTTTCTGTGACGGGGCCGTGGAATTTGGAGCTTGTTGTCTCGCAGTACTTGCTTGACATGTTGAAGCTCCGCGGCAAGGTGTCTGTCATCACAGATGAGGAGTCTGTCATCACAGATGAAGATCTAAATATAAACCGCGAAAAAATCCGTAAAAAGTAGTTTTATTTCAATGTCTAACATTCGCGTAAACCTAAGAAACCAATATATTCTGCTACCGTTATTAGTTATCAAAGCAGACCGCATATTGGAAAGGGAATGTAGTGCGGTTATTTGATGCTACCTATATCAGGGATCTAGATAACAGCGCTTGCCCGTGACATGCGTATTATTAGTAATTGGAATCTCATATTACTGTTGGGTAATTACTAATTATGTACTTGATTTGATACACAATATACCGAATAAGATACCCTTGCTTTCTGACACAGATGTCTTCTGACCGTATTTACTCCAGATTCAATGTTTAAAATATTTTTTGATGAAACCTTCTATATATTTTGTCAACGGTACTATTTACGCTTTGGTGGGAAATCATGTAAGATCTACCTACATGGAATTACCTATAACCAAATTAGGCACGAGGACAGTCAGGTGTTAATTATTTTGCATGGACAATGATTAGTATTTGGCAACGGAACATGCCCAAAGTTGTCCTTTTGGACATTCTCGCTGCCAACTGGTCACGGTGGCAATACAGCGCCAAACATAACAATCACAAAATATTTGGTCGTACACTAACAAATTATAATAATTAATTTTAGGAAACATTATATTTATGTCCTCGCATTCGCTGTTTGTTTCTATTATATGTTATCTTTTACTTGACTAAAAGCGAAAAAGAAGATGTCAGAGATTTTAGCGCATTAATTTAAATGGATGTATGTCAAGACTAGATTAAACAAATGTTAATGCTGCTATTCCGCTAATTCGTTATTAGTTTATGAATTCTTTTATTATTGATAAAATTATAAAATTGTATTAAATATCTTATCTACATATTTCACCATGTCAAGATCAACGAATTCGAATATATGCAACCTTGTTACAGAAATAAAAGCCACGCTAAACGTTTGCGGGGGACGCGTGGAACCGTCGCGGAAATATTGTAACACATTATATGACACTAACAGTAAATAAAGAAGGATTTATTTATACCTACTTTATTATATTAAAATTTTACAAATTAATAGTTGGTTACTAAAAAATCTGATGTTATTATTAGATTCTCCTTGATCTTGTCCGAAAATACTTTCGTCATTATAAGTTTGTAGACCTATTCATTAAAATGTGAAAGAAAATAAAATGAAACAGCAAATAATCACTACGCACAGCTCAGGTTTTTGTCAATAGTAATCCGTGTCTGGTTTTGATCATATTCCTCTTAATTATGCATTTGAATATGACGAAACAGTTTCAACTTTGATTATTTACTTTTATATTAAATCCTCGACATTTACCTGTCGTCGCGACCTCAAAATATGTTTCTTCTTTATTTCTATCTCATTCATCATCGATTTCGTCCGCGAGCGCTGCAGGCGCGCTCTACCCTTGTACCCCAAATCCAAGTGGTACCTAGCCACTTCATTATTATCCGATGCTATACCGTAAAGTCGAAATTAACCCTTAAGCTTTTCCATCTTGTAGGGCAACGAATTTAAAATAAAAGTTTTATTAAAATCTTCGCATACTTGGCATTCTGCTGTATGATTCCGTTTTTTTTTGTGTTCGGCCTCAATGTGCGTAACGTTAGCGTCGTGCGTTTGTACGCGTAACAGGTCACATTACCCAAATATCCAAAATTAATACCTACGTCATGCCTTGAGTAAATTATTTTACTATATTAAATACAAATTTTGATTATATCTCTTTGATGTGTGATTGTATGGCACACGCAAGTGAATCATAATTTTATTGGTTTTGATGAAGGGTCTTCCATACAGTCCTCAACGCAGAATCTAGCATGAATCTTTTCGATTTGTATTTTACTTTCGTGATATAATTAAATAAAAGTGGATGTGAAGATTGATTGCTCGTTACAGATGCCTATTGTTCTAGCTTTTCGAATCAAAATATATAGAAACCGTATTGTTCGGGTATTTTTGCGAATGTTATGCGTAAAACGTGATCTGGCAGATGTCAATTGCTATTTTAATTATTATATCTTTAATTGTTTCACAAAGACAGTCGCAGGGAGAATACTAAATACCCGGCGTAATGTCTTGGACTTGGCAATTATCTTGATGTTTTAAACAGAAGAAGACATGTAAATGTTCAAGGTCACTCCGTGGTCATTACCTTAAGTACAATAAATTATAACATACCATGATCATTGCCTCGTAGTCTCAACATGTCTCTAGACACCTACAAACAATTCAGTTGTATAGTATACAGTGTAGCATGGTAGTACCTAATTGATACCAAACTAAACTTGTAACTATACTATTATAATTTATTTCTGCGTTCAATTGGTATCCGTAGTTTATCAGGTGCAAAACGAGCGACTGAACTGGCAATCCAGTAAGAATGAAGAAAGTCGCACAATCTTTATCTAGAATCGATCGCATAATCGATACTAGAAGCTGTTGCTATACGTTCCGAGTCCTGCACGCATTCGTCTCTGTTTACATCATAGGTCCGAGCCGCACTGATCATTTTATCGATTGCTATTATATATTTTTATATTTATGTTCCGTGTGCGTACCGCATCTGGACGGGCGTGTGTGCCTGCCCTATTTATAAAGTGCGGTTAGTTACCTCAGATCAGATATAAACTACAGACATGCCAATGATGAAAACTATGACAGTACGATGTACCTCCGATACCACGTGACTCGCGAGCTCTCGATAAATTACTCGAGTGCCAATGATCTTGCCGCCTATTGATACTATAATAGTTTTATGAATGACCATACTTTGACATGAATTAAATTTAATGATAACGCTAACTTATATTTGAATATCGTGAGGTTTTATTCATTGAGGTCATATGCATTGAAAAAAAAAAAACAACTTGGTACATCCTTTCTTAAAATGTGAACTAAGTGATGTGTAACAAAACTTGTTGAATAGTAAACAGTCTTAACAAGACCAGGTTTACGTCACACATTTTCGAGTCTGTAGCATCATTTAGGACTACCATAGTCTGTATGTGCTTATTGGCGCATCTGTGAATGATAATGTTCATCCATCTTTCACACCGTGCCTATGAAGTAGTCGGTGTAGTGTGTCGATTACCTATTGCGTCACTTTTATAATTATTGTCTTCGAACAAGTTTGCTGTGCATTCAGTAGGGATGATGACAATTTTTTTAATGCTCTCCTATATGAAGCGTTTTTGGATAGAAATGTCATTAATGGGGTTAATTTATGTCATGGCTTGACTTCGTAAGTTCCCTCTTCTAAACGTTTAAGCACTTTGTCTCGGTCTTCTTTTTGTGATTTAATGAAACACAGATATTTGTCTCATATTAATTTATTATTTATCTAACGGTCCTACTGTCTGTTTTAACATGTTTTATCAAGGTGGATGAGTATGCTGTCAGTCTAGGTCGAAACACAGATTTGGCACCTTTATCGGCTTACATTTTTAGCTCTAAATGTATTAAACGCTTCGAATTTAATTCAATGCTTTCGTTAACATTTTAATTGAATTGACAGAGTAGATCTGTTTTATACAACCGTAGCGATTCTCCTCCCGACACTTTCAGATTGGAAGATCGACCCATTTTGTGTAACAATAACATCGCAACCTATTTAAAGTATATATCGTTTTGAAGATCCGACGCAAAATAAATCAAGTAGATCAGTTTAAATTACGTTCGAAAGGCATTATATATTTATTACAAATTGTAAACACTCTGCTATCTGTTTTTGCCATCATGCTCAATCAGTTATTATTTTGGCAGAGTCTGATCACGGATGCGTTTTGTCTTTGCTAATACGTCTAACATAACACTCGGTATTTATAGTGCGATAGTCATCTCGTTAGATAGTCCAGGAAATTGGGTCGATGACTCGTTGCAACCGATCTATGTACTATATCCAATTCCTTAGCTTATCTTTCATTGTGCTTGCAGAATGCGGACTATATTTTTTATTTACCTTCACAGCAATATTCGCGTTTGGGGAAAACACATGGAACGCTAAAAATGCTGCCGTCCCAATTATTGTAACAGAATTTAATGCCAGTAATCTAGATTCGAAGTTATGTGCTGTCATTGACCGACCCTAATATTCAGGGTGTGTGACGTACACGACTAAATGACATAGTGCCGGGTTATTTTAGAATTGGCCGAGGAAAAAAAACCATTTTGAGGTCACGTCAGAAATTCAGATCCAATTATACAGATGTTTTTAACGTCATATGTTGCGTAAGCGACGCGACTTTTTCATGAGTTAAATTATTTTCGCCAATGCTGAATCTGAGTAGTGATTTGGCAAAGGAATTGAACTCCTCGGTCTGTAATTAAAGTCGTTACCGTCTGTGTACTGTCAGCAACCCGATACCTAATGATGTTGGTATATTACTCTTATCTCGAAACAGGAATTTAATCTCGCGTATATGTTGCACGTAAAATCAAACTCTATGAACTACAACAAACGGGCGAGTGTTAAGAAAAAAATGTCGACAGATTATTTCTATTTTAATTCATATTTAATGGGTCCTGTCATGCGATGAATCATGACCATATTTATATACTTAGATTTAAAGCTGACTGAGGACAAGAGACACATTGTGATGATGTCAGAATTTTTAAATACGAGAATATTCACTAATTTGGCTTTACCTTAAATTTATACAGCACAGTAATTGATAGTAAAGTTATATCTTCATATCTCAATAATAAAATAGGTCTTCCCCTCATCAAAACGAAAGAATTCAAAAATGTTAAGCGATCCAATTATAGTTTCAACTTTGTAGCGGACATACCGTTTATAACAATTGCCCAAAATTCTGTGTCTAAACTAAGCTTCCAACGAGATTGCCCTAAATTGGTAATACGAGCATAATTGGCTCCTATGAAATACTTTTACCGGATTCAGCTTTCTGGGCTTAATCAGCAAGCTTTATAGTAAATAATTTTATTGCATTTAATCATGACAGCAAAATTAATATGTTAAACACAATATACCGTTCGACAGTAGATCCGTTTTATTAAAAATCGACACTTAATTTTATTCGAATATTGTGTAGAAGTTTGAACCTACTAATAGAAAACCTGATTTTTGTGTTACAAGTCTATGACCTCAAATAGCTATCAGTGGGTTTTAATTTTTCTAATTCTATTCAGATCCGCCGATAGCGAACACGGATGATACAGTTTTATGGAATAGTTGCTTGATCTTTAAATTAGCTTTTAATTTTAAATATGCAACAAGGAAAATACTTTCTCTTACTTTTTATAATGTGTATTTAAGACGACTTGATACAAGTTGCAAAAATTTGTCTTTTAATTAAACGGTATTTTTGAAAATAGATTAATTATAACCTGTGTCAGACTTATTGCAGTTCAGTAATTTTTTATGTCGTTTATTTCCACGCTAGCACATTGCTACCAGGCTAAGTATAATTCTATAAAATAAGTGCATATAGATACTGTGTAAAGGTTACCTTTTAAAATAAACACTCATGTGTTGTATTCATATCTTTTTATAGAATTCTATTTCCTTATTTATTTTTAATAATATCAGTCTCTTTATTGTAGGATCAATACAAAAGTGTTCATTAAAACAATTACATGATGAAATGTTAAGTGTAGTGTTCGAGTCTGCAATACGAGTATCGGTCACATCCGGGGAGACCAGATAATGAGATACACATCGATATCCTTTGTCAATTCTGTCTCACCCTTGTACCACGATAACTCATCACTCACCTACTAAACTTAATGGACTTGTATTCCTTGACTTTTGAACGGACTAGCTGCTGCTCGCGATTTCGTCTGCTTGTATATTAAAAACATTTTTTCCCAAATATCTGATAAATATAGAACACGACTGACATGAATAAATGCAGGTTTAGGTTCTATTGCAAAGTTGTAGTCCCATAACTGAAATATTATTTGTTTTTAACTTAAATACCTATAAAACAATGGGTAGATAGATAACAGGAACGAAAGTGCTGAGCGTTGCGTAGTATAGGGGCTTAGACTAATGTCAAATAATTTATGTGTAACCATGTTTTGCAATGCGAGTGTTAACTTTGTGTTCATACTATAGCGATTTTATTCATGTATGCTGCGCACTAGCGAAAGTGACCGTTTATAATGTGATTTAAATAATAAAATTGAAAAGTTTTCACGGCAATTGAATTAGCGGTTCGTGTGAACTATGAATCATTGATGTGGTTTGCGGATTAATTTATAGAATACTGATGCTAGTACATTTGACCTTGATTAGGGAATAAAAGACGTACTTTGTATCCGATGCTTGTCAACGCTAATTGTAAGGGTCAATTGGGGAAAATTGCCTGTTCTGTTCCTCGTTGCCATTTATCAAGTGTCATTATTTATTAACAATAACTATCTTAATGCATCATGTAGATGCATTGGTGATCTACATGGATGGTTTCATTACTCTGTTGCGCATTTGTAACGTGTTTCTTTTTTTAAATTATGCCCTCAGAAGTAAGACTCGATTACGTGCTGTGCGTTGCTTTGACATACTTCATTTTATTATCCCAAACGAAGCATTCTTGGCTTACAAAAATATCAAAATTTCTAGCCATTCACAATGACAACTCCCTTGCGCTAATATATTTCGCTGGTTTGCCAAGAGCCGTCATGTTTTACGACTTATTAATGTCGCTATTTAAATGATTGTTCTATTTAAATAATGCTTTTGAGATAGAGCTCGTCTGCGTTATGAATAAATATTTGATAATAATTAACAGAGAAAGAAATGGGATCCATATTGTTCAACACTACATGCTGTACTCGTACTGCCATCACCATTGTCACGTTATTACGTTTGTATATAAACACTGTTGTTCGTAAAGTCCTTGCAAACACAGCCCTCAGCTGTAATTTCTTCGTCACAAAGCCAGTTCCACGTCGAGCCCGGCGGTCCGGCGCTCCACGCACCGGCGCCCACGGCACTGACCCTGCACTGGTTCCGAACTGATGCACATGCAGCTTCACTTACTGCTACATAACGAGTTACCCAGCTACTTACTTCCACGCATTTACGTAATTAAAGACAACACATTTTATGAGTATAAAGGTTTTATGCTGTTTTGTTAGTACAACTGGATAATTGAATTGATGATTTTTTATGATAAAGGTATCCAATCAGATAATGAGTTTTATAACAAGTTCGTATTTGATGAGGGAAGATAAAGCTTATCGCATTTAGCGTCCAATTGATGAACGATTGATGGGATAAGCTTTAGGCGTTTTCCCGTCAGTGGGACAGAACTGGCTAACACTATTTGATCATGGAAAGTGACGATCTATATGATTATTATTTACAAGAACTTCACCTACTTTGAGTGCTTCGCACAAATTGTAAATTGAGCAGTTAGGCTTTATAAGTCTAGTTTTATGTATGTGCTGCACGCGAATGTTGCCCGTGATTTGCCTTTTTCTAGCCTATTATATTACTATTTTATATGCCTCGCACATTACTGCGCCCATAGACGGAGAATAACTTGTTCCGATTTATGCTTGTGCGAATTTCATCTATGTAATGTACTTAAATGATTTCATGCGTTACTAATACTCTTTTTATAGAAGTAACACGTGTTGCCTATAAACTTATTATCATTTCAAATATGTGTAATATATTAATTTATTTATTATAAATATTTGTTTCTTATTTATAAGGGCACGAGCGTAGCACTGTATAATGATGAACACTTTTTAATTCTTGTCTAATTTTCTGTCAACATTTTACTAAAATCAAATTAAGAAATCGATAATGGTATCCTCAAGATAATCTCTTTAATTTAACCTGTTCTCTGAAAGTAAATTATTTCACGCAGTGCTGGCGAACATAACCTTATGTACCTACGTAAACAGATCATCATGATAACAATACCCCATTATAAGTTCACCAAAACACAACGAATGCCACCTTTATGAAACCTGAACTCGTTCCGTATCGGTTATGATTTCAATTAGATGAAATGCATTCATGCAACTGTTACCTGTTTAAAATTCATGCAAATGCATTGAAATGATTTCAACTGTATTGTGCTCTGCTTATCATTGCTTATTCATTAAGTAAATAACTTCCTGTCCAATGTTATCATTTCTTGTTGAACCTTAAAGACCTGCAAGGCTGTTATGTCAATGCGAATTAAGTTGGCTGTGCGACTGAAGACAAAAACGATGAGAGAACCTTGAAGTTTATCAATAAAATATAGATTTTTTATTCAATCTTTTTAAGCGCACTGAGATATGAATGATTACAATTTTGATCAGCGATCCTTGATCATCGTCAAAGTAGAATTTCGTAAATTGTCCTCAATCAATAGCAATTTATTTTATAAGTCTTTAGTATTTTTCATTATAATAATAGTTATCAAAAATGTCTTTTGTTTTATTATTTGACTTCTATCAACGATAGTTTTCATTGATGTTAAAGTCATATCATGCTTTAACGCTACAATTATATTATTATATAGTATAATACAATTATATCCAGCCTGAAAATGATCGGCAGACCAATATCTATTAACAAAGTAAAGTAAAATGGTTATTCCAATAAAACAAAAACCGAATCTTCCTTTCAACTTATTTTTTCAGTATATAACTATAAAATTGACCCATAACGTGATGTTATGTTTCCAGGCCTGCATCGACGACAACCTGGACATGGTGGAGTTCCTCGTGACCCACGGCGCCGACGTCAACCGCGGCGACAACGAGGGCTGGACGCCGCTGCACGCCACAGCCTCCTGCGGCTTCCTCAGCATAGCTAGGTAAACAAGAACGGAGTATAGAGCAATAGTATGCAAATAACCTTGTTTTTTGTTTGTACGAAACCTTAAAATTGAGTCAGTATCGTAATTGAAGAATCTGAAAAAAGTGATCCAAATTACCTATATATTTTTTTATATCGATTTTATAATTTTGCATAAAGATTCTTTACTTAAATATGTATGACAAGTGGTTAAGTACATACAAATAATAAGGTTATATATTACTTTCATTAACACAGTTTGTCAAAAGCACCCGTCTTCATCACGTATTCTGTGTGCCCGTGCTTTCGCAATCATTATCTCTTAGTTAAATCACTGTTAAGATGGCAAGCGCGCGATTTTCATTTATGCATTTCATTAAATAAATTAATAATTCATTAACTACAACGCAGAGACCGAATTTTACTAGACAAACAAATGTTACTACAATTTGGTTTTTCTGAGAGAGAAATAATAAACTAGTAGTTTGGGTATGCCCCTACTGAACATGGAAAACTGAAATAGCCGATCAATAATTTACGTATTTGTGTTATAATGATGAATAACATTGACGCAGCGTGCGACAAACGATAAGCGTCTGTAAACAAAGGTTGAGTCACATGACCCAATAGGTACAGGATTTTCTGTGACACTATTCATTGTATTTAGCTTAGAATGATAACATTGAAGTTCATTGTGTCTCGTGTGTCATTTATTATGGTGTATTGGTTTCGCCATAGATGTTGTTAGTCAGAAGTTGTAGAAAGCAATGTTCCGGGAAAGTACGGACTCTTGGAAGCTTAATTGCTTTGCTTATTCTGCCGTTTTATGTAACGTGTGCATCATAGTGTTAACTTATAGGTTTCAAGTCTTCATTCACCCATAAGAATACCTTTAATACGTAGTACTTTTTCGACTTACTAAAACGTCGAAATATGCACTAGATATTGACTTCTTTCAAATAGAGTTCGGAGTGCATCTGAAAGTTGCCTGTTTATTATTATATAATTGCTCTTTAGTAGAAGCTTATAACGTATTGTATTTTTAAACGAATTCTGGTCGTAACTTGTTTGTCATTGAGACAAAGTCAAGGGTGGTTCAGAGTCCGTGACGGTATTTTCCATTCGTATAATATAAATGATGCGGAATAAAATGCACATCAGTTGTCAATTAACCTCCATAAATTGTGATCAATTGAAGAAATCTTATGGCTTTTCCTGAACAGGTCAAATGTTTACCCACTCACAGTATCGAGTAGAAATGCTTTATAAGAACTAATAAAGCGATCTGAATATCGTTCTACATTGTAATGGACAGGTTTATTTCCAACAGGGAATTTGTGGAAATAAAGCTGTCCATTACAATACAGAAATGCGGCCACTCGGAAATAGTGTCGAATAAGTAACATCGAATCAATAAATGGAATTGGAATAGAACGCCAATTTTGTGATTATTTTCAGCGGTGTCCGATTGCTGTCAAGTTAACCTGCTTCTGTCGGATTAAAGTTTTGTCTGTTTCACATTTCTAACTTTGCCAATAAAATCCATAAATAAGCTGTCTGTTTGTTTAACAATAGCCTTCGTGGGTATTATTTAGATACAATACCTTTTATGGTTGTAACAAACTTGTATATTTTCCTGTTTATTTTCTAAACAAACTTTGTTTTTGTTAATGGTGTGCCTTTTGACTTACGTTTAAAAATAAGCATTTTTTTATTGGTGTACAAAATTGAGCTAATATCGGGAAAATCGGTGAAAAATTGAAATTAAGTACTTTTTCTTGGCAATAACAAAACATATCATCACGCCTGTATCCCCGAAGGGTTAGGAAGAGGTGTACCAATGTACACCCACAGTTCGCCGACGGTGGTGTAGGGAGTTATTAAATATGGTGAGAGATGATAACTATTGCTTGACCCAACTGAAAAAAATAAAAAAAAAAGGTTTATTTCTTTGGCTTTAACACAATAAGTATTAAAATTACATACTAGGGACCTCTTTTTAAGTATGCATAATGCTAGGAGGTTCAACTCTTCGTAAAATTACAATACCAGATGTTTAGATGATATTCTGTCGTTTCTTTGGTCCCAATGGGTCACTCATTAATAAGACATTTTGAAAGATCCTTATTGAATTTTGTAGACTGCCAGATTATAATATTTTTTCCATCTTCATCAATAAGCCCATGGAAATGGATTACGATGAATAAACTTTTGTTTCCCTCTTCCTTACGTATTTTAATACATATTGCTGAGATTTCTACCTAGGTATTTTATTGACGTTATTATGGCATTAACGTAGCAGGAAAATTTTGATATCATACTCGTTTTAAAGTTGTATCGTCACGGGTTTATTGTGAATTAAATCTACGTCATCAATTGTTGAGCACCCGACTATATAATGTTTAACATCCCATTATGATAATATCTTTTATTCTTTCAAAGATGTGTTATATCTTATCAGAGGTAAATTTTCTGAATTGCATGAAGCCGTTAGAGGCAATACTCGTATTGTGTGTCTAATAAGCTGATTGACCGGATGAAATAAAAATACATAAGCCTTTGTTCCTGTACCTGGTTTTCTCTCTGGTTTCTGGATATTAGATATATTGGTTATTGGAATGGAACTTTTTCTCCTGATAGACTAAGAATCTTTTGCCTAAGGTGCTTTAAATTACTACCACACTTAATTAGATTATACATTTTTTTGATCAGATTTGTCTATTTCCAGATACCTCTTGGAGAATGGTGCAGATGTCGGCGCTGTCAACTACGATGGCGAGGTCCCTGTCGACATCTCCGAAAGCGATGCTATGGCTGACATGCTGCAGAAAATCATCGACGAGAAAGGTTAGTACCACTGATATATACCAGTAGTAATCAATCACCAGTACTAGCCTGCAGTTCCACCTGATTGGTTGCTGGTTATCGCGGCGAATTGGCAATTGGTTGTACCTGTGAAAGCGTAAACACGGACTGACAGATAGACAAACAGGCAGACGGAAAGAGTTACTTCAGCAGATGTAATATAAATATGAGTTGAGAGACTACACTTGAAAAGTAATATAAAAAATAAAAGTTTTAATAATGTAAAACAGTTTTCGTTGTAAATTTTAAGAGCTTTTAAAGTATTATACGAGCAAACTGATTTACAAAGCTGGTACGTGCACTAAGTGCTTATGCGAAGCTTCCATCCATGTTTCTCCATTTTCGTGTACTACAGTTAATCCTAATGGATATTAGGTATGCGCATAACTAATCTGCTCCTATCCTTCACTAACTGTGGTAAGTTACTAAGTAATCAATATACTGATTCCCTTCAATATCTATCGTTCATGTGCGCTTATAACATATCTATTGATTAGTTATTCATAGTATCTGTGTTTATGTTATTTAGTAGTGGCGCCCCATGGTTTCCCGTTCCCTTATAACCAATTCGTCGTTTGTAATTTACAGAAAATTTACGAGAAGGTTAAAAAAAATGGGTTAATTGTAACTTCGAAGGAATTATAACAACTCCTGTAAGAACTCCTATATCCCGTTTATCGGAGCACAATATAATCTTTATATTAAATTACCTAATTGTTGTATTTTGTTTCTAGGAGTGGACTGTGACAAATCTCGCAATGCTGAAGTGGACACACTGCTGAGCGATGCTCGCAACTGGGCCGCCAACGGCTACGTCGAGGTCCGAGACTTGAACGGCGGCACCCCGCTTCACGTCGCGGCAGCTAAAGGATACATTGACGTTAGTATTTCTATATATATACAATATTATTATTCTTATTATTCCGATTTGACCTGTCATGAGCCATGCTTATTATAAGTTTATCTCTGGGTTTGTTCTAGTATGATAAAAAATGGTTGGACCCAGGCTATAACTAGTGAATGATGAGGATGGCAGGAAGGCCTTAGCCTTAAATAATAAAAGACTTTGTTCAACATTTTAGATAGTTTTTGATGATTCCTACACCTACCCACTAGTTTGTGACTGTGTCACTGAGATATTGCGTGTTCTCCAAAATTCGCATTCTTAATGCAGTTTACTAGGATGGCATTTACTCCAAGACTCCTTTCATAAAACACAATCTTGGCTTCTCGATAATATGACCAGTTAGTTTCACTCAAGTCTACAAGGATCCTTGTTAATGAACTCATGACACATCCGAGTTGCATGAGGAATTACATTTAGTATCTTTAATCCTACTTGTATCTAACTATGAGCTTTATTCCCAGGTGGCTAAGATCCTCCTCGAGGATTGCAACGCGGACCCCGACGCGTTCGACTACGAGGGCTGGACGCCGCTCCACGCGGCAGCGCTCTGGGGACAGAAGGAAGCCTTCGCGCTGCTACTCAAGTACGGAGCTGATCCTCTCATCAAGAACTACTCAGTGAGTACACCAATACTTAACGAAATTGAATTTTAAGTCGCTAGTGAGTCAGGCTTTCTCTTTCATTTTACGAGGAAAGAAAGAGAAGATAGCCTGTGTAGTTCGCTGCTTGTTTGCTCAAACATATGGATCAACTTTAAGAGCATTTATGGAACGAACTTGTTATATTGATATGTTAAAGCATCTGTGGCCTACTTTCTAGGAAAACGTGGGTATAGTAAAGAAAGGTATTTAAATTATAAAGAAAGCAATATGCTTATCTATATGCATTGATTAATCATAATTTTCTGGGAATCAATGTTCACAGTTTTACTGATTCATGCTATGTAATTATTAATTAATTAATGGTTTGTAGTCATAATTAAATGTAATTTCAAATTAGAGGAAATAAGCCTTTAAATCTGGAGAATGTGATTCCGGCTTAAAATTATGATGACAATTAAGACCTAAAAAGCCGGGTAGTACGAGGCCTTATATCGAGCTCCGTTATTATAAGTCCTCCTTGACAATTCGTAAAGGAAAACAGCGAGGCAACCTACATTTATAAAATTGGAATCTGAAATCCTCAACTTGCAAGTCAGTAGTTAGACAATAATTGTAGTCTGATATTATTTTTAACATCGGCTTTACCCGACATCTTCCACCGCATATATGAAAGAGACCTGTGGGAAGGGAGCTGTGCCTAGCAGTGGGACGTTTATAGGCTGGATTACATATAAGTGACATAACACTAAACCAAATCTATTTCTAGGGCCAAACCTGCATGGACCTCGTGGACCCCGGCATGTCCGCGTGGCTCGCCGACGCGCTCAACATGCAGCGCCGCATGAACAATAACAACAACAAGCGCAAACGCACGCCGCCGCAGCACGACGCTAAAGACATCGAGATCACGCCGCAGACAGACAAAGTTGTCAATGGTGAGAATTATGACATTAATGTACTCTATTTATCGTGTATACGTAGACATATCAACAAAATTCCGATATGATTGGGAAAATAAACTGGGATCTGTTATGTCTAAAGGTATGTCATCAAAATGAATGGGTATAGGGCAGGGAGAATGGCTCACAGATTTTAGAGTACCTGTTCTTGTGGTAGAGAGAGATGGCGCTATAATTATAGTGCTATCTCGTTTACACGGTGATAGTTATGACTTTGGGAGGCCTTTCTATGTTGTGGTTAAAGAAACGTTTAATTATAATAAGCAAAGGTTGCTTGTCGGACTATCTCATACTTAATTGGCAGGTGCTACGCTGCTACCTATACCGTACAAAATTTGTTTAATATTTTCATTGTAAGTGGATCGTTCTTATTATTATACTACCTACTTGTTTTCAATCTATACATTTTTGGCTTGAGGTATCAATCATTCCGATTACACTAAGAAAATTAAAACATAAAGACGAAAAGTCTGGTTCAAGATTTGCTTATTTTAATTACACGTTACTCACACTCATCATGCAAGTTAACAAACTATGATGCACTAAATAAGTTACTGCTAATCGATGTCTAAGATTATGAGTAACCTAATGAGTCTATTAAACATCTACAGCGTGACTAATGTCTTCTTAATATCGTCGAAAACGACCGCAACGTATTGCTAAGGGACCGTCCACATCTGAAGAACGAGCATTACACGAGCAAATCCGAGCGGCGCGCGAACGGCTCGCTAGCTCCTCGTGTAATGCCCGTTCGACAGATGTCGACGCACCCTAAAGGTTGAACATGCTTAGGACTATAAATATGACGTCACAGGACTCTTACTAGTCTATAGTATATGAAACTGGTTTTCAGTTTCTTGAACACGGCAAGTATTGATAAGTTGGAATGTAAATAACACCTAAATGGATAAAACTCTGCAATTGTCAACAACCTGTACATAGGTTTACTAGTCGCTAACAGAGTGTTGTGTGCTAGTTGTTACTCGTCCAATCGACCGGCCGAGGTTGCATATAACTTCATAATTACCTTATGGTTTGAACAACATGTAAACACCAGAATATTGCCCAAGAAATATAAACAATATAGTTTTATACGTTCAAGAGGTAGTAAAAAGTTTCATGGTTGTTTTTGAAATATGTTTTTCAAACCGATCACTCACTCATCGATCATTACCACGACAGACAAGCAGCTCGCGATCCCGGAGATAATAAAGTCGGAGGGCAAGCCGCCGCGGGGCCGGCCGCCGTCGCCCGACTCCACCGAGACCGAGTCTTCGCCGGAGGAGGCGCCCTCGTGGCGCAGGTCCGCCTCCTTCCGTAATAGGCAGCAAGACCCGCCTAGTGAGTACACACTCTTGTTCTTAGCGTGGCGTACTATGGCAATAGCTAATCTGCCGGTAGAGTTGGCAGGTCGTTGCGTTTGCCGATAGAAATCGACACAGCGTTATACTAGTTAAGTTTTTTGTCGTTGTGCAAACGAAAACTATGATGATATTAAAAGTTCTGTAAACAAAAAAGTAAAATCGTAAATTCTGTACTCTTAACGAACAACTGTTTATCAAGGAATCTATTTTTTGTGATTTTGTCTTTTAAATTCTAGTATTTAACGTTTTTATAATATACAGGTCATAGTTTTCGTTTGAAAAACAATAAGAAACTTACCTTGTACAGATCGCAGGTTGGGGACAGATCCCGCACTGGCAATGCTTATATACTGGCTTTAATTTTCTTTACACTGACTGACTTAGGTCGACAATTCATAAGATATCACGTTAGCCATGGTAAGTAAAACCAGACGGTTAGAACTATTATTGTTCTAGTGAGAGCGACGGTGCTATAAATATAGCTAGCGGCGTCTCTTTTTATGGCGTAACAATGATTGATTTAACATTTTACGACTATAGCTGAATATAGGATAGGGGCATTTGTTTCTGTCTCTAATTATTCCATAGTTTATTGGTTTGTATTATATATTGATTATCCGGATTTCGACCAGCAGGCTGAGCTACCGCCTGACACCATTTGCTTCCATGAGCAGCCGCATCATTGCACATATAGAAATAAGTTCTACGTAGTTTTGTTCACCATTGCTTAAACACCTGTGACTTATTCATACACATGTAAAAAATACACCCAGTTTAACTAGCACGTGTACATACAACTCAAAAAAGTAAACCAATTTAGCTTAACCTTTAAAAAAATCATCATTACCATTCTTTTAGTAGTAGAAATACTTTCCTTTCAATTCTAAACCTGCCTCTATACATTCCTAATGCTATGGTCATTTAAATTTCAGGAGACAACAACAAGGCAGCCAACAACGTGGTCGACGACACTATTCTGAGAAGGACACACAGCTTTGAAAACGATAAGAGGTACCGAATGTACACAATGTACGACACCATTGATAGTTTAATAGTGCACAAATGTTCGAAGTTTGTCTTTAGATTGTTTAGTACTTTTAATAGTTTTTGAGTAAAGTTCGTTGTAATCAAGTCAGGCTAACTGCTTTACTCTTCCAAAAATTACGTTTTTTTTTATCGAATCGAAAATATGTGAGCTTGAAGGAAGATCTGTAAGTAAAAGTAATCATGTTATTTAGTTTTCAGAGAAAAGTCCTATACTAAAGTGATCTAGTGAGAGTAAAATATATTTGTCAGAGGAATTGCTGCTTTCAAAACCTATATTTTGTAAATTTAATTTATTACTTATGCATTAGGTTATGTAGTCTCTCAGACAGATTACAGTGTTCTATTCAAAATAGTATAAAACGTAAAACTATTGATAGGATGCCAAGAATGGCAAGAAGCCAGGTTTTATTTTTATTAAACGTCTTGAAACTGAACGGTTGTGCAATATGAAACTATTGCTGTATATACGAAATTAATTTCATGTCGTTAAAGTTTAGCATGGTAACTAAAATATCTATTAAAATAAACATTGTTAAAGAATTGTGAGTAGAATGTAGTCGTGTTTTGTTTTAATTGTATGGATAGGTTCATATCACAAGTTTGGTCTCTATCAAGTAGTTTAATAGACTATTATTTTTCTTTATTCATTCATTTATTTACAATGAAAATTGTTGGAGAGGTCCTGCCGTTCTTTGTGTAAAATGTCTTTTTAAAAATCTTCCAGGAAGAAATATCGATTCCTATCTATTTTTACATATAATATGTTTATCATCTGTACAGAAACCCATATAAATGTCTCGTCTGTTAGTATTATGGCAGTTCTAAGAAAGTTTGCATACAAAATTCCTCACAGTTTTTTACAAATGTTAATGCTTTTGAAAGCCGTCTACGATTGGTTGTGTTTAGTGCTGGCATAAAAATATGGTTTATGGGGTCTCAAATATTGCCTATAAGGGTCAAATTTACAAAGTAAATAAAAATAGTTGCAGTTTAAAGACACGTGGGTGTCACGATATTTTATTATGTGCGTTTACTTATTATATTGCAATGTGACGTCCTGTTTTGTCTACCTGTATATAATAATAATTACACTCTTACTATTATCAAGTAAACAAAGTATCTACACTTACTTAAGTTCTAATTTCGCCACGCTATGCCAGCCCTACCAAATAAATAAATTGCATACAATTAAATGAATGTGCTAACGAAATATAACTGCCAAATAAATATCATTTAAAACAGCAGAAGAAACTACTGTTAGCTTCCTTGTAAAGTATTTGATATCGGAAATGTAGAGCGAAATATTTATTGCTGGTTATCACAGGAATGTAAAACTATCATAAAACTTTATGTGGATATGAAAGTACAAATCAACAAGTAATAATTCGGTCTACACTTTTACTATAAATTCTCAGGTTACTTGGCAATGCCCAGCCGAGTGAACTCTATAACATTTAACATTCGCATTATAGCGCTATACAGGGAGGCAAAGAACTTGGCTATTTGACTATGCCTGCGTCTGCATAGACTAACCTCTCGTGAAGTGAGCGTGCAGCGAAGATGACAGCATTTTGATCGCGCGATTGGTCCATTTTATGTCGACTCGAACTAGATTTAGGATCTTTCCTCTACTGTGACGTCCAGTCAAGTTGTTTGCCTCGCTCTATACGTTCATGTCGCATGCTTGTGTGCATTGTAGCTTCTACCAACGGTATCGAGACGTGACGGCCCGTATAAAGGCGTCGTCCTGTCCCTCAATACCGCCACCGCAGCCAGCAGGCGAGAAGAAAAAGACTCAAGAGCACACTAACAATGCGACAGAGAGTACTAACGACGATGTACAAACAAGGTGCTCGTTTGAACTAAGTTTTAGATTGTTGTGGTTTGTTTGCACTGGCTAGTCCAGTGCACCACTAAAATACGCAACCAAAATAGTCGAAATTCTCCCACTGTCTTATGATTCTATAAAATAAATGGATGCAACGCTCCTTCTAATACAGACTTAAACAAACCACAATGATCAATTACCATTCATGTTAACATGAATTTTTAATATTCATCAATAATAACTTTTGTTACGCTATGAACGCTTACTATTCGATGTCTATATGTGTATGTTTATGTCGCTTTCAATATTGTCTGTATATTTGTATGTATGTTTATTATAATCTATCTTATTTACACGTTACACGCATAAATTGGCGTTATTTGTTATTTTGTAGCAAAAAAGACTAATGAAAAGATATTTTCTATGCAATTGATCTCTAAAATTAAAGCCGGATCCATATAATAACCTTTTTCTCGATGTCTAAATATATATAGAATTTAATAAGGCTTCCCCAAATGTAACGGCGAAACGGAGACGATGATCAGATCTGACAAATGGTACGTAATACGTGTGGATTCGGCTTTAAATACTAGAAGTATGACAACAAAAAGTATGTATTTCGTTTCAATAAGAGTCATGTCCCAAAATTTACAAATAAACAAGAAAACAAAACTCTGAGTTTTCTATCTCTTGATATCATCATATTGACATATTTTTTTTATTTCCTAAATTATATCACACTGCACACCTATACCACCATTATAGTAGTTACAGTAGTTAGATAAATGTCCTAGATGTTATTGTTAGTGTTGCGTGTTCAAACAGAATAAACCCAACGGACAGGCGAGAGCGAGACGTGAACACTTGGAGCGGGCCCACGACGACCACGCCGAACGCGAGTCCCACTAACACGACCACTACGACAACAGTCAGAAGGTATTGCGTGCTTGTGAATGCTGCGTGCTGAAACCTTTGTTGAAACAATTTGAGACTTAACTCCTATGACACAACGTCCAATTTTGCAGTAAATAATAATAATAATAATCCAGCCTATAAACGTTCCACTGCTGGGCACAGGCCTCTTCCCATATAGAGAAGGCGTGAGCATTGATCACCACGCTTGCTCACTGCGGATTGGCAGATTATTTTGCAGTAATATACCTTTATTCGTGCTCAATTATTTCAACAAACTGTTTCGAGTGCTTTGTAGACGGAAATGTTTGTTAAACCAATTTTAATCTTATTTTTTGTTACATAAAGTTTTATTTTGAAAATATTGGATGTCGATCCTATCCAATTGTTTTAACGATCGTTTCTGTGTACATTTCTTTTATTCTCTATTTTAAGCTAGCTCTGTTTATACAGGGTGCCGATTAGATGTGTTTTAGGGTACATGCAATCTTCTGACATGTAATAAAGGTGATTGATCAGGTCTAAAAAATACGTACCTCAATATTAAGACTACAGGACTATACAGTTTGTCAGAGTATTGCAAGTATGTAATAGAATCGGCAACTTGTGTAAATATTTAATTGGTGTTAAGTAGATAAAATGGAAAGCCTTAAAGCCTTATAGCAAAAGTATATGCAATGTTCAAGAAACATAACCAGTTGATATATGAGGAGTATTTAGATGAGTCTCAAAGATCAATGTACATTGCATTTTTGCTACGAAAGGTATAAAAACTATGATGTAGTTTACGAGTAATGTATTATGTGAACAGTTCGTCGGAGAGCGTAGAGTCGAACACTAGCAATACGTCACCGAGCTCGGCCACGCCCACCAAATTGTCGCCCGGGAACATATTCAAGAACTTCTTCAAGTAATAGTCATGTACAATCAAATGCTTGGAAACGGGAATTGTCGCCATCAATGAACTAAAAACCAACAACAAGAAAAAATTGTTATTCGATGGCATTATTTTAAACAGGCATAAATACTTGTCATCCAAAAAATGCTTTACTTTAAAATAGTTCCCATTTTCAAGCAAATGATTTTTCTGTGTGTTGATTATTATTTGCGCTTCGTCCGTTTTGTGCTCGGACGGATTTTATTTGCGATTGATGTGATAATCAAAACCAAGTCTGATTAGACGATGCATGTCTAACATCTTGTGATTGCCGTATTTTTTGTCATGCTTGGTTTGTTCATCATTCAAAAAGAAGGCAGTATTACTAATATGGTTTTAAAATTGTAGGTCGTTCGTTCCTCCTGTACGGGATGAGGAAAGCGAAACTCAGAGGAAAGCGCATGCGAAGCGCGTTCGTGAGACGCGACGCTCAACTCAAGGGGTCACGCTGGATGAGATCAAGTCGGCTGAACAGTTGGTTAAGAAGAAGGCTGGTAACGGCACCACCGAGAGCCCCTCACCCGGAGCGCAGAAGAAGGAGGAGGTGGTGGCTACCGCAGCTGCACCTACACCAGTCGCGCTCGTCTCGCCACAGGATAATGGCTCGGTATGTGGGAAATAGAACTTGTAGTTGATAATATGCTGACTGAAAATGTTTCGCAATTGGCGCGGGCTGATTATATAGAAAGGAAATAGTTACCGTCGAACTTGTTTTAACATACGCAAGCACTAATTTGATGTGACCTTGAAGACGAAACTTGTTCGTACTAGTGCTGTGTGTTTCTGTTTATACCCCGTTACAAGCACTACTTAGTTTACTTGCTTTTTCCTAAGGTGTTAAGCCTAAAGAAAAGTACTACAAAATTTATTTCCCATCATATTATTTTCAATTAAGCCCGCATCATTTGTAAAGCTCAAAGTCAGTATACGTATAGTACTCAGTAGTAGAGGGTCATAAGGTAGTAGAAAATTTAATAAAATTAATTTTTGTTCCGAAAATACTTACAATAGTGACTAATTGGTTACGGGGTTTAGTGCAATTAACTGTTGGAATAGGTTTAACATTTGACTGGGGTAGTTGATTTAGGTTATTTTAAAAACAATTTAATTTGATGAGATTTACTGTTTGATATTGTAGGAAAAATACTGATATGAACAATTAATTCCTTTCATAAAAATACAACATTTATACAAGTCCTTATTATTTTTGTGCAATGTAGACGTAAATTAGATAAGTTGTTTAGCATTTGTACATACGTTGAGTTTGTATTTTTGTGTGACTTTTACACCAAAACTCATGGATCGAATTGACATCCTCGTGTGAATATAGCCATTGTCACAATGTCTCTAATTATCATTTCATATAATAAGTAGACATCTACACAGAAGAGTATCAAATCAAGATAGTGTAGTCGTCCAAATCGATGATTATAAATGCCAAATTTTAGATAAGTCAATGGAGTGCGATGTTCATTTGCCATCATTTGAACGGCGTGCCCTTACCGGCTATTACATGAAAAAATATAATTCGATTGAATTGGTAATAATATACAAGCTAATTGTTAGTATATACTAACCCTAAACTATACGCTCACACTATGAACGAGGCGACACGATAAGTTTGTAACAACTAAGTTACAAAAATGTTTACGTAATATAAAAGATTTTTTTTACGTATGTAATGAAAAACCACACCTATTTTACACCTTTCAGTTTAGTATATACTAAAAATAGCGTAACAAATTCTAAGAAAACAAAAGCAAGGTATAGTCGGATTCAAAGTTAATGGCAGCTCTGAACACAGGGCGAGTCGCTGCGCAGAAACCAACTCGTGCACCAGCGGTGGTGCGGGGCGAGGTACTGCGCAGCGTGTAGCTCACTTCACAGCCGCCAAAAAGTTTGAATCACACTATACTTAGCCGTGTAATGTACAACGTAGGCGCGCTCTCCGGCCGGCGACGTGGCGGTGTCGTTAGCGCTGGCGTGCGCGACCGCGACGGCCACGGCCACCATCGCCGCCAACAGCGAGCGTCGCCCCTCGTGGCGGCTCAGGCTCGACCCCACTAATAAGGTGGCTATAGCAACACGATACAACCAGATCGTCGATCTAGAAGATTCTAGAACATTTAGAAACTTCCATTGCTGAAATTCATTTTTTTATTTGAATAATATTTTTTTTTACGGATGAAAAAAAAAACAGAGGAGGTTCTCAATTTGAGTCGTATATACATTTTTGTTATATGTATTTTTGTTGTATGATGACGCATAACTTTTATAGACTAGACCGATTTTTTATCGATTTTTAGATTTGAATAGGTATAACTAAGTTCGACTTTTTCAATTGTTACATAGTTTCTCAATTCATTATATTTTAATTGATCATAAGATTTGAATTGTAATTTGAATTTTTTCTAGTGGTTCATAGCATTTTAATATACGGTTGGCTATGTCATCTATTACATATATGATTTGAAGACAGTTGTTTTATGGTATACAAATAGTTATTTGTAGACACATTTGATTGATGAATCATATCATTATCATAGTATTCTACGAAAATCTTTAACAGAAGTATAATCAAGACCTGCATTATCATTTTCAAACGAGAGCTGATTTTCTGCAGCTTTCTTTCATCGATTTAGAAATGATTTCCAAAGTTAATATCCTTGTAAATAATATACCTAATTAACATCTGTAAATAATTTCGAGTTTAAAACCTCACAGACACACTAGTATTTTGACATTAGTGATAACAAATGAAATAGTTTCATTTATATTTTAGATCGACGATCTTGTTTGACTCTGACGCTAAACGGGACGCGCATGGTGTGAATAAATTCTTTTAGCAAATCGGTGTTAAAATTCTGATTTTGGGACTTTTTAGTAAACGTAAACTATTCTACTGTGTATGGCTTTATACGGTAAACTGGAAGTTTAACCTTTATGGTCAAGCTTGTAGTTCCGTTTATTTAAGAGGGCAAAGCCTTTAATACTACAGTACTACAAAAATTAGTTTTAAAATTTATTTTAATTGATCACCCTCTGACCGCCACGCTCGTACCTTGAATTTGCCACCTAGACGAATAAAACGTCAAAATATCACTACAATAAAAAAGGGCTACCTTAATAGTGTAAAATTATTATTATGAAGTAGTGAACCACGCTAATCTATATACACAGTTCGGGTTACAAGATAAATAATTATTTCTTTTTTTTGATAGACTATTAGTCATTTGTCTCCGCACATGCCATATCAATGCGTCATAGGCATCATTCAATACAAGCGACCGTGGTGGTGATATAGATGAACTTCAGTTGTTATAAGAAGAGTATATTTAGTCAGAGAAGTCACTCGAAACCTCTTTAGTTCCCAACATCAGAATTAATCATATTGTCAGCATTTTCGTCATTTTTTGCACCATCCTAGGCATGTCATTTGTGAAGCTTGTATGGATTACTTGATACACAGAATTGCGTCAAAATCCCATCCTTCCTAAAGTTCCTATATGCGCTTACGCAGGCAGCCAAAATACTTAAATTTAAGCTACTCCAAATGTAGCACTTGTAGCAATTCCCAAGAATGTAGCGCCCCATCTAAAAGCATTAGACAATACAGACGCAGCGTTGGCAGGCCTCCCACCAGGTGGACTGACGATATCGTCAAAGTTGCGGCAACCCGGTGGATGCAATTGGCGAGTTGTCGTTCATTGTGGCGTTCTAGGGGGGAGGCCTTTGTTCAGCAGTGGACGTCTTCCGGCTGATGATGATGATAAGACAATACATTAAATTTAACAGTAGTTGTGACCATACGGAACAACATAAAATGGCAAGAAATAAAGCATTTCATTAAAATTGCTCCAGATTGCTCATTTATGTTGTGTATAATTTCTTTTCCAACATACACAATTAGCGAATATATTTATTAGATAGAAGTGTGCGTTCATCAGTTTTCTCATAGTAATAAAAGCTGTGTATCATGTAATCTGCCATACCTGTGTACAGTGTTCTATGTTGTATCACGTCTATGTTTGCATGTATTTGTGTATTCTGCCACACTATTCATTAAATAGAGAATAATAAATCAGTCTTTTAAAAGTTTTCCTCAATAGATCAGAGAGAATTTCTTATATTGGGTAAACTTTCACTATTTCAATCTTCAAAAAATAAAGATAAATAATATATGAATGTAAAAGTATTAAAATAATATAATAATTTGTAGTCTATGTTCATTTTGCATGCTTAATACTACTAAACGCTTTTTGGACAAACCTTATCTGCTGCTACATAAAACTTGTTTAGTAAAATAGTTGATGTTAATGGTGTTTAAATTAAGTAGATGGTTATGTAATACTGATTTAGAATTTAAGCTCTAGAAATGCATTCTCATTCTAAATTCTCAATAAATGCAAAGCTACATGTTTTAGGAGACATAATATTAATGTTTATTTATTGAACGAAATATTCTCTCATCTGCATCTCTGCTTATCTCACAATTGGCAGGGAAAGGTCTGCACGAATACAAAGAAACAGATTGTTCACAAAATAGAAATAATTGCTAATGTTCTTATAATAAAGGAAATTGTGTAACCTTCCAAAAAAACCCATTAATAATTTCTTCACTAATTATTTTCACAAATCAGGAAAGTTGATATTCGGTGCCATAAAAGAAAAGCGATTAACAACTAATCGACATAACCGTTAAATATCATTTAGAGAAGTTTGTATATATTGCTAATGTGAACAATCTGTTTAATGATGACTATTTAAGTTGCAACCATACCGCACCTACATGTTGCTTAATATAACAACTCAAACTAAATTGACCAGTATTATCAGATTGTGTTCCGAATATACTGGTCAATGAAGTTGCCTTTGAACGCTACGTTCAACTGTCTCATTGGCTGTTTAAAGTTTTCTTTTATATATATTTTGAGTGGGATATCAGTCATACTATGGGGTTCTGTGTTTCCCCGTAACGTGGGTTGTGGAGGTCAGATAGGCAGTCGCTCCATGTAAAATACGGTATTCAGCTGAATCCGGTAAGACTGGTAGCCGACATCATAGCTTGGAAAAAGGCTCGGGAGATGATGATGATATTTTGAGTGGGATAAGTTCTAATAATCTGGTGTAATGTTGGTAACAGTTTGAGCTAGAGGACGCGAGCCGGTCGTCGCCGCGTGCGGCCACCACGGCCGCGGAGGCGACAGTCACGCTGCCCTACCGCAGGGTACCTTCCGGCCTCACTGCGAATACCACCGCCGCCTTGCCAAAAGACGACAACAGGACAGGTGAGTGGCGACCTACTGGTTTTGTTTATTTATTTCATTTAATGAACACCCGTTACGGTAAAATAATACTTCTTCTTCTTTCTGGTCGTTCCCTCAATGTTGAGGATCGTGACTGTGTGTCAATCTTCTCCACTTGGTCCGGTTCTGCGCCATATGTACCGCTCCCCGTGTCTGGCCTCCAGTCACCTCCTTGAGTTGGTCCACCCATCTAGCTGGCGCTCTATAAATAATACATAAGATTAGAAAAGGACATCTTGGCGTACAAACCCTATCGACCTTTTGGGTCGTTTGAGGCAGTCATAAATAATATAATTTTATAATTAATTATATCTCTTTGTTGCAGATTTCCCTGGGGAAGAAGAGAAGGAGCGCGAGAGCAGTACGGAGAGCAAGTCGTCAAGCAACGCGTCGCCGGCGAGCACGCAGGCCGCGCTCAACGTCATCCAGCGCCGCCGCCGGCCCAAGAGGCGCTCCACCGGCGTCGGACACGTCGATATGGATGTAAGGACTATTGTATTTAACTAATTTATAATATATAGACTTGAAATCAGCCGTATTCTTCTCAGTTAGGCAAGTTTGGATTACCAGCTGTAAGTTCAAATTTTTCTGAGTCCAAGTTTAGTCCGATCGTCTTCTTCTACTCGGGTCAAGGATTCAACTTTCAAATTATGTCTGACCAAAAAGATGCAATCTAGATGGCCCGGTCGCTGGCCTCCATCACGTCCTGGAGAGTGCAGGTGGTAGTGCAGGACGTTTTTTTAATATAATTGCGAGTAGTCTATAAACAATTAGGAATTACAATACACATTACAAAAGTCATATTGGTGCCAGCCTAGTTTCCAACCTGTCAAGGAGATGCCGTTATTTTTATCGCTATGACACCACGACACAAAAAGGTTTCGTACAATTTGTTAGTAACAGTGCTCGTATTGAGAACTGTCATTTGGCAATATCATTTTGGTTGTAGAAGGGTCGTTTAATGAATACACATTTAGGCTCGAAATAAATTCAATTACTTTTATTTAGAAGTAGCTAAGCCAAAGTTACCTAATTTTTGACATATAACTACCATCTGACATCCATTCCTTTTATTTATACACGCATTAATACTCATCAATCAAGTGTATTTATTAAAATTTAACAATAATTATTATGAATGCCAGAATCTTAACACGCTTTTTATATATTTGGGTCAAGTATTAATATTTTTAGTATTATTTATAAACAAACTACTGGTGTTGTGCCACACCTTTTATATGTTATCTGTCCAAATGATGGAGGAGAAAATATAAAAAATGTACATAAATATCGTGAATTTACATTATAAACTTAGATGTACTGAGAAAGTGGTTATATGTAATGTAAAGTTCAAAAAACAGTAGAAGTGATAGCAACAATGATTACTAAAATAAAAAATAAAAATGATCATTAGAGTTTGTCTTAATGACATCATAATTATCTGGAAAATCCATTGATTAGTTATGAATATCTTAAACATTACTCATTGAATATATAATTAATGCATATAAATAAATATCTTAAGAACAATAATAAAAATATCTATTGTCTAAACTTATATACGCCATTACTGGTGACATGGCGTTTATTGTCTCAGAACGATGTCATGTTTACCACTTGTACTCGTAAGTAATAAATACCTTTATTCTATTAGTCGTATAAATTTAATGTATTTATTAAAACATTTATGTCTATCAAAAATATATTTATATGCGTTAATAATCAAAACCATAGTTCTAACAAAAATAAACCGAAATTCTGTTTCCGGGAACCCATATCTAATACTATTGTAAATGCGTTTTATTTCTGTGTTTTTTTAGGTGCAGTTTATTTTTTTGCTATATTTAGTGTTTGATTGTTTAGTGAATATTTCTGCTGTTTTCTTTCATAATTATCGTTGTTCAGTCCTTAAAAACCATTGTCTGAGTTAGAAATATAAAGTTGAGTAGTAGGTACAGGTGTCGGCATCCATTTTGTTTTGAATCACTTCGTAAATCAAATAGCATTATGTATTTTGCTTCCATTTGTAATTCCATCTAATTATAATATATAAAACATCGTAAGGAAACCTCGATTACAAAATTTGGGACCTGAAATCGTCAATCCGCAGTGAGCCATCGTGGTGATCAATGCTCGTACCTTCTCTATATGGGAAGAGACCTGTGCCCAGCAGTAGGACGTTTATAGGCTGCATTATTATTATATTATTAATTATAATATAAGCTTGTTAAATATCTTGATTTTATTCGCAATTACTCTTAATGATAAAGTGCCATATATGCAGTTAGATAATATTTATGATCGCCGTATTTGTCGACAGGACATCGTAAATGACCGCGGCGGGGGCGGCGAAGGCGCAGACGCAGATACCGAAGCGCCACCGGTAAGTACTTAATATACTTTACGTTTATTATAAAATTGTATGTACTTTAAAACCGCATCACATTCGGTTCATTCGTTTAGAAGCTACGACGTCACATACAGACACAGATAGATATAGATACAGAGATAGACCGACACGTCAAAGTCATAACCCTTTTTACGGGGTATGGGTAAGAAATAGAGAAAAGCCTTGGAAGGTATTTCTGCGTTCGCCGTTTAATCTGTTAACGCCATATTATAATGCTTACAATAGTTAATCTTTTTCCGTATTCTTTGTCTGGCATTTTATTTAAAGCCCGTTTCAGGGTATATTATCGAAATATCCTCTAAAAGAGTGTGGAAGTTAAAATCTGGCTTTTCTAACACCCAACGCAAAAAGAGAATTTAATAAGACACAAAGTATCTACATCTTAGGAACTAGAAAAAATCCATGAATACTATATTTAATTTAATTTATTTAAATTATAAATATCGTAGACGCGTGTCACTATATGACACGCGTCTATGACACTGCTTTACGCGTCAAAAAAAATATATTCTTCAACATTATAAAGAGGATGGAAAAGGGTTCAATTCATACGTTACTTTACGGGCATTTTCAAAAAAAGTATCACCCCCCGCTATTACGCTGTCCTCCGTTTTTAAAGTTGAACTACGTCTTAACATGGATACTTATCATTGGTATTTTATAATAATTCGATTAAAAATATGTTTAACTTGTTTTTTGATCAACAATCGTTGTGTAAATAAGCTTAATTAATATATTTATGGTAAATTCAAATAATAAAAGTAGCCATTTTTGACGTGTCCCACTGATAAATAGCTTTAAACATACAATAATTACCGAAAATATTTCCTCCAAAGAGGTGGTTAAGTTTGTGTTGACTTGTAGTTGAATATTTTTTCCGTCTCATTGATTTATAATTTTAAATATAATCCCAATTATTATAGGAGTAAATTCAATTTCGTAAAGCACTCAAAACTTGATCCAGACTGACATGTCAATTTGGTGACGGTTTTAATGCAATTATTTTTCTACTAAACCGTTTTCTTTTTTTACAAATAACAACACTATCCACAAATAATCATAACTGCCATTTTAAAATTATTCAGTTTGTTTAATTCGTGAAGTGAAGACGGTGTTTTGTTGGTGTTGGCGGATGGTTACGATTTTTTAGTCAGGTTTGAAGCCTCTTTTCTTATTGAATATTAGTATTACAATATTGAACTATTTGCATTCAGTTTTTGGTGTTATTTGAGGAATGTTTTCAACAGTTAATTTAGAGAAATATCTTCTTGTTTGGTGAGAACGTATTTTTTTATCATTTCACTTCGATAAAGTGACGGTCAGTTCACTGACGTTTTATGCCGTCACATATAGGGCGGACTACTAAAGTCACCAAACTGACCTATAAAGCTGGATCTACATGGATGCGTTTTATTATTACAGGGAGTTTTAAATAATTAAAAAAAAATGCCGCTTACTGGCGCTGAGAGAACTAGACGATATAAAGAAAGGCTTAGAGTAAATCGTCCAGAAGAGTTTGAAAGACAGCAAAAACAGAATTTAGCCAAAGTAAAGTCCAAGAAGAAAAAAGTCTCAGAACTCACAGCAGAGGAAGCAGAAATAAGACGAGAAAGGTGGAGGAATGAAAAAAGGCTAAGCCGACAAAAACAAAAGAAATCAAAAACACCCAATGTTTCTCAAGATAACTCTACACCCGGGCCAAGTAGTTCTTCACAACAAGAAATTTTAAAATTTAATTTGGCAAACGAAAAGTGCGTTAAAAGTTTGCGACGCAGAAACAGATTCCTTGTCAATAAATGTCGACACTGCATAAGAAACCTAGAAAAATTAAGAAAAAGAAATGTTTCTAGTCGGAAACGATACCAAAGGTTGATACAAACAAGGGTTAAGGAGATCCAAGACCTGAATATAAAACTGTTGAAAATGAAAGCTAGGGAAGAAATACTCGAAAGTACTCTGAAAACGACCTACCAAAGTTGCTCTAAGATGGAGCATAAACAAACTCTTAGAAAATTAGCGATTAATTCAAAAAATAAAACAATAGTCTCTAAAATGTTGGGTCTGAAAGTCAAAGTTAGACAAAATAAAAAGAAAAAAAAACTATGTAATTATGACGAAATAATAAAATTTTATACTAGGGATGACATTAGCCGTGCTACTGCTGGCAAAAAAGAAGTGCGAACAAAAAATAAACAAAAGGGCCAAATCCGGTATTTGCTAGACACGCTGGTTAATACTTTCCGAAAGTATAAAGCTGAGAAGGGACGCTACGGCTTTACTACGTTTTATAAATCTAAGCCTTTTTATGTGTTATCACCTGGCCTGTCTTCACGTTCTACTTGCTTATGCATAAAACATAGCAACTTTGGATTCCTTCATTCTGCTATGGTAAAACACGGTTTATTGGCTGGAAATATAGAAGATACTTTAAGCCAAGTATCTTGCGATATTAATAACTATGAATGCATGTGGATGAAATGTGATGAATGCAAGAATTTAAAAATACAGTATCACCAAAGATTCGAAGAGAAATTGACTCAGCAAGTAGAATGGCTACGTTGGGAGCGAAAAGATCACAAATATCAGAAAAAAGATGGAGAAGAGATAAAAGATATGATAACAAAGAGAACGGCAAAAGTAGTAAAGACGGGATGTTTCAATGAATTAAAGAATAATTTCGAAAGAGACTTGATTTTATTTAAAAAGCATTATTTCAATATGAAACACCAGCAAAAACAGTATCAGAAAGCAGTATTAGAGCTCAAAGAGAATGAAGCCTTAATAGTGTGCGACTTCTCAGAAAATTACCAAGCTAAACTCGCGGAGGAAGTTCAGTCAATGCATTATGGGGCATCGAATCTTCAGATATGTTTGCATACGGGAATGGTGTTTTGGAAAAACCATTCTCAGTCTTTTTGTACATTGTCCGACAATACTAGCCATCAACCAGCAGCGATTTGGGCACACTTGATACCTATTCTTGACATGATAAAACAGGAATCTCCAGAAACGACGATTATACACTTTTACTCAGACGGACCATCCGCACAATATCGACAGAAAAATAATTTTTATTTACTGGTTCATTACACAAAGCAGTATCAGTTCCAGTATGCCAGTTGGTCGTTTTATGAAGCCGGCCATGGTAAAAACGTGGCCGACGGTATAGGAGGCAGCATTAAACGCACTCTCGATAGAAAGGTGTGTACCGGTAACGACGTGATAAACGCAAAAGATGCTTATACGTTGTTAAAACAATGTTTGAAGGTTACCAAAATATTCTTGATTGACAGCGTTGAGGTGGATAATGTGGCAAAACTTTTGCCTGCAAAAGTACCTATTCTAAAGGGCACAATGCAAGTACACCAAATATCAACCAGTCTAATTAAACAGTCGAACATAATATATTATAGAGACATCAGTTGTTTTTGTGGGGACTTGAGAGGTCTGTGTTCCTGTTTTACACCAAAATCACATAATGTAACATTTGACAGAGATTATGTTGATCAGTTACCCTTTACCCAACTCCCGCCTGCAAACAATTCGGGTCAATCGCTGACAATTCGGCCTACAACTTCAAAGAATGTTGATCAAATAACAAATAGTGATATAGTCGAAGTCATTCATGAGCCTTTGCCATTGCTGGAATTTCTAGAGCCATTTGATAATCCCGATGATAATATTAAGGACACTATTGATGAATCGGATTTGATCTTTCGAGTAGCAAACGCTGAAGATCCGTCACGGAATGTCGACAATATTCAAGTGCTCCCAGTATCTCCACCAAATAAAACACCACTCGAATTATCAGTACCAATTAAAGATCACTGCAAAAAACCTTCAGTCATAATTCATGACGTGACAATCTATCGCCCAGAAGTTCCTTCTATTGCTAAAAAGGAAGTTGCTACTGAAAAATGTAGTACTATTGAAAGCAAAAAGATATATCAAAAACTTAAATACATAAAGTGTCACAAATGTCTTTCTTCTATATTTAGCGATAAAGCAATATGTATTTTGTGCAAAAATAGGTTTTGTTTCGAATGTATTGGAGGACCTGTAAGCCCTGGTTATATTTGTGAATCATGCCTGGAAGGTGATAATATTCTCTAAGTTTTTTAAATTTATGTTCTTTTTGGTCTTTTTGATTATTGAAATTTATTAACTTGTTTCAGATTGATTAATTTATTGATAAAAACAACAAACTTACCATTATCAAACAGTTCAATATGGGTGTACTCTATGATGTGGACAAATTCCTAACCAGATATGATTTGGAGCAGTTTTATGTTGATCATGCGAAATGGCCTTGGCCCATTACTCATTTCATTATTATGGAAAATTGTTTTGGTTGTAAACAAAAGGTGAATAATTCAACAAGAACACAACACTTCACTCGGACAATCGACAATACTGAAATTTGGAATTTGTTGCAAAGTTCCTATTTCTGGTGTGATTTCTGTGAGTTTTCGGTCTATGACCATTTCACTGATGATGAGTGTTATTATTGTCAGTAACAATTTATTTTTACATAAGAAGATTCCAAATTTATATCGTTAAAAAAAACAATTATACTTAATGATAACATACTACAATGTATACCTATCTCTAGGTTGATTTAAGACTGAAGGTGCGTAAAATAATTTTATAGTTACAATGCTAGTTAAAATGCCATTTTTTTGCATTTTTAGAAAAAGTAGGTACGTAAGTAGGCTTACTACTTAATATATTCTAATCTTTCATAATAGAGTTAAAAAACTGTTTGATACTATATCTAACTAGATATGATTTGGATCTATAATAGTTATTTTTTAAGTATTAATAACTATAGACATATTATTATAAATATTATTTAATTATAATTGAATAATATTTGATAAAGAACAAAGTTCTATCTAATATTCCGACTGCCATTAAAGTGTTAGACTGATTTATGTATGTAATATTATAGTTAAACTATTTTTTGAGATTGATTTAAGAAAGTACCTGCAGGTATTGTATCTCACAGAAGGGGATCATGTACCTTTAGGATTTAAGCTTCGGTGATCATTTCCTGTGATCTCTTAACATTACAAAGTATGTTACTTACTAGTTATTAAGTAATCCCATACTGAAAAACTTAAGTTCGGATTTGTTCCATCCAACTCAAAGGTGTACCAGTTAAATTGATAATTACTTTTTTCCTAAAATTCCTTTATGTGCTTTATTTTAATAATTCTTTGGATAACATTTTATTATGTTTGTATTGAGTAGTTTGAAATAACCTATAAATAATTTTAAGTAAAAATATTTGAAAGATACCTATCCTAATTTAATAATTACCTTTGTGATTTAATTTGTGCCATTACTTGTAATAACGTTAAATTTTAACGTAATTAAAAATAGCAAACAAATTGTTACTAAAAAAAACTACGACTTTTATTTTCAATTTGTACATCATGTAGCCCCACCTTTATGATTTTAGACGTGTCAGTTTGATGACTGTCCCAATTTGCATGAGCTTTGTTTTTGCTTAAAATCATTTTATTTTAATGTTTCCATAAAAAAAAACATTTTGTATTATTCTTAATAGTTTAATATAGAATATAGCATAAATAAATAAAAACGTAGGTAGTACAAATTAAAATTAGGAAGAAAATTATGACCGCAATGGAATCAACTGTCACAAAACCGAAATTAAAACTTAAATTTAAAATTTTAGGATGATTTTGTAGATTACCATTTAATATTTCATGATAAATTTATGGATTTGAAATGAATCGAAGCTGAAAATAATTTCATAGTTCCTTTATTTTAAACATTACAGCTGTTTTTTAAAGTCACCAAACGGACCATCATTTTCCTACAGTGTCCACCTAATAATTGATTTTAAACATAAATTAAGCTATTTTTCGGAAATAAAGTATAATTTTATGTGCGAAAAACATATAAAAATATTATTAAAACCTTAATCAACTCAAAAACACAAGTTTATAAAAAATCCTTAATTTTCATATGGGTGCACCTTTTTTCAAAAATGCCCTTACCCGTTATTCAATAGCAGTCATGTGTTTCCAATATATTTACTTGTAATAGATGTTTTCATCGAATCTATGTTTACTCAGTGTTTGTTGGCTGTTGATGTTCGCGTGCTGTTATGTGGGAAGGTGCTCGAAATCTTTAGTTATTTATAGTCAAGTGACGATACTGGATTTCAATGGCCAAAATACATTGTGGTTTTATACGGAATTTTGAAGGTAGAAAATTTATTTCCATAAGAAACGGAATTGTTTATTGTCTATTGACAATGCCAAAATGCGTGACATTATACCTATGCGTTCAGAAAGTTTTGTAGGTAGGTACAATTCATACGTATTCGTTGCGGTCCACACTCAAAGCATATACTTTGAGTGTTGACGACGACGTTGTTGAATCTCATATAAATAAAATTCCTTAGTAAAGTAAAGAATAAAAACATCGCCTTCCTCTCCGTTGCACCTTTAGACCCTCATAGTTTTCTTAATATTATAATTAAAGGAATAAACAAATAAGAGACCTGTGGAAAACATTCTCCTTATATCATCGCCTTCCTTATTGTATCTGTAAAACACTATAAACGTCTAAATAAAATATTCGAAGTAATAAACATACAGGGAGACAAATAACAAAGGTGATGAGTATTATTTTTATTTACCCGTATTCTGACCTGCGCGGCGCCAGCGCACACGTCCAAAGACAACTACCAAATATGTGTAAAACCCACATTACAACTGTCCATTTAGAAATAAAGTACATAAACAAGCCCATTATACGCCATATAAAACAAAACAAACATTTGGACACAGCAATATAATATAATGAAGTCCTTAGTCATATGTTATTAATTTTATTATCCTTGGACTAATCTCGAGGTTAGGAGAAATGTTTACACCCACAGCGTGTTCCCTTTTTACGCGTCGTGCGGTTCCTGGCATGCTAACCCGTGTGTAGGTAGTGACATTTCGTATTCAATACGTTATGTATTATCATGACTTGCAACACTATTTCGGTTTTGACGGAAGCTTTTGTTTTAAAATGAGTCATATTTCCGCTCTTTCATGAATGTATTTTTTAATTATTTTGCTGTATTGTATTAATGTAATCTGTAATTGTTGCTTGTATCTAGCTGACGATAGTCACGTATGAATTGGAACAGAACCTTCGTAAAGCGATCCGGCTCTCACTTGACCGATTTTCCATAACCTCAGCATCATTATACCAGTGTTGAAATATTAATTGTTCTAATCATTTAGTAATTACTCTAATGTCACATCTGTTTACTAGTATATAGGCTTAAGGTGCTCCCTCACCGGGAGCATTCACGTGAATTGTATCATTATAGATTTGACTTTGAGCATTACATTACAATAATAACTCCTTGACTAACGAGCATTTGCGTGTAATGTAACATATTGATTCGACTTCGAGCATTTCAAAGCAAGATGTGAGACGAAGCGGTCGTTGTGCTGAGTGCGTTGATGTTACAAGTTGTATCAAGATATTACACATTGTATAATTACAAGGTGCGAATTGTAATGCTTGGTTCTCCTCCTTCACTGATGTAATTCTCAAATCTGTAACATTACATTACACGCGAATTATCGCGGTGAGGGAACACCTTAACGTACATTTTGGCGCCCAACGTGATGTTTCGTAACGCGCTAATCTTTTACTAATTACTTTAGAGTTCGCGGTTTTTGTCTATTGTTATTTATTGGGTCATTACATGCGTGACAGTTAATACACCTGTTGAAGACGTATTGCGACTAAAATGAAGCTTTAAATTTAAATAAACATTGATTCTGTAATAATTTTGAAAGCATGATTAGCAATATATATCTTAAAAAAAATGAGTTCTTGCACTATTCCTTATGTTTAAGTAAATAATAAAAAGAAAAGAAAAACGATTTACAATTCAATGTATAATTTATATGATGGAAATTAGACAGTAATATCTTTAGACATGTTGTGGCTTATACTTTAAAATAGGCTAGTAATTAAGACAAAGATTCGAATGAACATATTGCTTTATATTTTTCAAGTTTATTGGTAAACAATACGTATTAATAGCGAGCAATTAAAACGCTAGTATTATCTATTAGGCAACGATCATGAAACAATGTTTTAATCGCTTACACCTGTCTGCCTCACGTTTAGTGGGTAATAAAATGACACTGTGCTAAACGATTCATAGATGTTAAATGTAGCGTGCCAAAGAATCCGTGCAGTTGCAGTAAGTTGCATCAATACGTTAAAGTTGCAATTAATTTATTGTTCACTATACAGTTTTTAAAAATCTTGAAACCTAATAGTATAATGCTTGAAATTATAAACATAACTAACTAGTTGTGATTTTCTTTAACACAAGAAAATATGTAAAAAAACGAGTTTAGCCTTTAAATAACCAAACAAAAAATTTTAATAAAAAAAACAGACGTTTAAAAGTTTCTTTTTTACAGAATACCAGCTTTAAAACTGCAACTAAAATAGTAGTTTAATATTGCGCAGACCTGACAGACGACATGACATTTATCTAGAAAATAAATTACATCCTAAAATTCTTATAAAGTGAATTAAAGATGGCCCTCGTATTTATTATAACATTTCCTGTGTACACGAGCGTCATTTTAGCGGCGGTCACCTCGCTCGCTGACGTCACCAAACAATAGCTGCAGAGTATTTCTGGCTGTTATATCGTAACTCGTATTCGTCAAACGCTATGAACTCAGCTGGTCGCTTTGATTTATATAGATTGCTTCAAATCCAAGAAAACTAACGAAAATTATTTTTATACGTTAGATAGTATTTTGTCTGTGTTTTGACAAGCGCTCAAGCCGATAGTGCTTGTTTCTTGCTGAAGATATATTTGTTTTATTTTAGGAATACTTATTACCACTTGTTATTGCACATCACTTTTGTGTATTTCAATCCGTCCAATTTAACAATGATCTATATTCCTCGTCATTTATTCTTGTCTTAACCAACACGCACAACGGGATTTTCCTATTAGTATCGTACAGGTTTTTACTCCCAGGTACGGAGCCCAAAACAATTTAGCGATAACGTTTCCTTCTGGGGCCAATCTCAGCTAATATAATAAAACGCTTCTTTCATCTAAAAACTATTGATATTACTGACCGTAATAAGTAGATTAACATACAAAGCGTATACATTTTTATGTAACAAGAAATTTCATCGTAAACAATATAAATAAGAAGGTTGATCGCAGACCTAAATATTTAATTTGTAAACAAAGATCCACAGACTGGACTAAAATTCCCATTTCATCGTTCTCAAATCCCAGTTTTCAACATTTATTCGATTTTAATCTCTTCAAGAGAATTTATTCCGAAAGTAGTAGATAGAGCAGATCCCCATAATTAGTATAATAATTTTTAATTAATTTAAATAACTCGGTAATTCTTGGCAAACACCGTTGGACTTTTCGTTCCATCATCATTAACTTCAGCCCCGTGTAACCCACTCATTCGTTTCGTATGGGTGTAAAACATTTCTATGTAGCGTGAAAAGCTAGAATATAACAAAATGATATGGTCTCGTAAACTGGGTTTCAGTTATGTTCGCATGCCATATTATACGCATTACCTTCCACTGTTTAATGTATCATTTGTAGTTACGGGTAATAACCTAAAACGAAAACGTCTAGAAAAGACACCACATTTCATATACGTAATATCTATAGTTTTTCTTCCTACTCTGTTTAAAAATTCTGGGAAAATCAACTTTTTATGAAAACCGTTTCCTTCTTTGTTGTGTAAAAACTCATATGATTTTGTAATGACAGCATGTCAGCATCTGTCCAAAACTAATACATGACATTTCAGATATTGTATCGCATAATATATTATTATATTTTTATGAATTTCTCGTGAAATTCAATTGAATGCAAATGATTCCTTATTAGGTCCATAGTTTCTATAATATTTAACTACATGTGCCATTTACACTGTCTCAAAGTTTAGAGAGTTGTGGTGATTTGTTGTTATGAACTCATGAAACATGAACGAGTCTGGAAGCGTAATTGTGGTAGCTTCATTTTATGATACTGAAATTAAGAGGTAGTTACCGGGGCTAAGACTTACGTCTAGTTTGTCCCCTTTTGCTGCGAGTAAAATTTGAATAACAACCATCAAAAGTTTTCCGAATTTCTGGTTGCTGACGGTGACCTGCGGCTTTTGTAAGCTGCCGGTGTACGTTGCTCCACAGTGATTCACTTGCTAATATTATGAGTGACAACGCGTTATTTATGAGCTTCAATACAAGGTCGACGAAATACGACCATTTGGAAAGCGACTCGGCTTTGGCAGTCCACGTCGAACGTCATTGCTAAACATATGTTTTCTGCCAATGATTATGCTCTGGTGAAAGGTTCGTGCGTCAAGGGACTAGTGAATCATTTGTCCTTGAAAAATTTAGATGTTAATATACTATCTAGCAAAATAATTAGCTTGCACGTCTCTTGTACAACCCAAAATGAAACCCAAACGTGCTGGCTTCCAACAAGTTAACATCATTTTGGCATATTATCTGGTGCAAAAAAAACACGTCATAAAGATAGTTCTTGAGATAGTAACATATAATCGACTAGGCGACGTAACATATAATCTGAAGTAAAGAGATCAATGATCTTGCGGCTCCGTGAGAATATGTGAGTTCAATGATAAAGAAACTCTAGCCAAAGATATCTCGACAGCTTGTCACTACACCTTAGTCACTCTGTCGCCGGGTGACAGATTGCGATGTCGATTTACTAAAATGTGCTCTTTCTCGATGACTGATTCACTGACTGATGATAACTATATTACGTCTTAGAATGAGGGCTGTTAAGTAACTTCTTAATGTAGGTGGATCCTGGGCCCAATATTGTTGTTATTTTAGTTAGGTTGTACAATCCCACTGCTGGGGTAAGGCCTCTTCTACTCCATATATTGAACTCGGATTTGCTCCTTCTTTTCAATGCTCGATGAAGACGACTGTACGATATTTTTCTTTTTTTTTTAATATTTAAAGATGAAGGCTTCCGTAAACCATTTTGTTAGTTATTAATACATTTCAAAAATATTCCTGAACTGCTTCCATTAACATAGTCGTCTTTCAGGAAATCGACTCCTACAAAAAAGTAGTACATCTTTGTATGTCTCGAGCACCACAATAAACATCCAGGTTCTTGTGGTCAACGTGGCGAAAGTTGGCGAGCTTCCAAACCTGCGCTGAACGACGCATAAATCGCGTTTGAATGGTCACTACTCAACTACGTTTAGAGATTTTGTAAACATTATTTATATATCCATGCATTTATGTGTTTAGTAAAGTATGGGCCTATTGTAATCTGAAGTTTGATTTAGTTCTGAATAGAAGGTGCCAATCAGATGGCTGTCTTTAAAACAACTGCTGAATTCATTTGTAATGTTTATGCGAGCGATTGCGAACAGAGCAGATGGAAAAAGAAATTAATGTATAGTTACAATAATACGGGATGAAATTGCACGGATCTACCGTGCATCTGAAGCTTATCATTATCAGTTCATTTTTAATTTTCCCATTTGTAACAAGATACAGCTAGAAGTCGAATAAAAATGTTCGGCTAGCGAATATGGGACACTGCTGCCTATTGGCGCCAGCTCCCGTTCTCTCATTTAGCTTTAGTTAGGTGCTAACATAGTGCTAAATGTTTGTATCGGCATTTGGGTTATTGACATTCACGCAGACGCAGTATCGGGAACAGCTAATTTATAACTTCGACAAAATCTAATTCATGTCATTAGCATCATTTGAAAAATAGTAAAGGTAAATAAGTAAAATGAAATGTCCTTAACGCAAACTACTTAAATATTAATAACTAAAAATGTGATTACAAGTGAATATATGTTTATTACCCTTGCTCTTAAAACTCTTTCAACCCTTTCGTTTTGACGGAAGAATAAAACACTGAAAATTGCACATTTTGGGCTAGTCAGTAGTTTTCGCAACAAAACATTTGAAATTTAGTCAGTCATCGCCAACATTTGCAAGTGGGCCTTAACCACACACTAAACTGAATAGAATTTCGCAAAACATTAATAGGTATAGTTCTGCGAATTGTTGATAAAACGTATGTCGGTGCTGCTGGAAACTGCTTGTTAATAGCTTGTCAATGGAATGCCGGGATTTGTTAGTATTAGCTCCGTTAGATGAGCTTAACATAGTTACTAGGCAGGAGGATGTCCGCCCAACGTTCTATTTTGGATCAAAATTGATTTACTGATTGGAATTTATAGATCAAGAAATCTTTTGCTTAAAATTTGGAAAAGGAAAATAAAAAAAATGGAGACTAGGCTGGTGCAAAAGATAATTGGGTTCACGAAGTTAATGACATTATTGCTTTATTTTTAGCATCGTTTTCCGTCCACAATACTTGATCAACAGTTTAACATGTATCTAATGATAACGTGGTTCTTGTTGTACCGAATTCAGCCATCCCCAACCACTCTAAACTATATGTATGTGATCATATTTTATCATCTTTGGTACGATTGAATGCTGATCTGAGGCGCTTATTATTTTTAGCGTATCCGTTTATGATACCGACTTTACTGCACACATGGCCAGTGACGTCACTGACCCATCCACAATAACCGCCTTTAACATTAATACCTACTATATGTAGGTAATAACTACTTCACGTGGGCGATCCTGAAACTATCACTTCACATCACAAACAGCGCAAATATGAAATACGTAAATACGGGACATATTAATCATTTCGCGAGATCATAGAAATACTTTTTGTAGATGTTAGACGAAAATATATTCGCTTTCCTTTGACATGTCACAACAGGAAGCTGTGTAATTTATAAAAGCTCGCAATAGAAAATCAGCATAAAATCTAGATAACTTCCTTTACGTACCCTTGACCTGCTAATTCTTGTTGAGACGAGAATTATTGCGTGACTGATATAACGTCTTCATTAGCCAAGTGCTACATCGCAAATTTTATGGTTTACAAACGATTTATCACCACCTTTTCAATGTCCATAAAGTAGTACAAATGTCGTGTCGTCAGAGTAGCGTCTATCGCCCACGTGGCTCCAAGTGTTAACGGCCGAGTTTCACGAGACAAATTTAAAATAAATTTTAGAGTAAATGACGAAATTTTGAAAAACGATTTGAGTGCGACTCCTCGACAAGTCGGTAGGAAATAGAATTAGGGCACCAACTCAATGAATTCAAGACGTAATTTTGAAGACAGTGTAAAATACGTTCTTAATAATCATTTAGAACATAAGGCGGCAATAAAATACACGTATGATTCGGGTTGTGTTGAAGTCTGTTGATATTAACTCTGGAGTCGAGTGGTTCAACATTTTAGTTAAATGTTTAGAGAGTTCAATATTATTTGGGTCACCGCTTTTGGAATCCGAGACGCGTAAACTTGAAAATAGAATGTATATATAGCACAATACAAAGACAAGAAACTGATGCGTGTTTCATAAATTAGAACTTGGACTGCATGATACTGAAGCTTTTAGGAATGAGTGTGTTCAGAGATTGTAATGCACTCAGTTCCCGGTATCTGCAGGTTTTATTTATGTTTGGTATAACGTACAATGTTTATAGGAGGTGCGAGTTTATTTTTAGCATTTGCGTTTTGTACTTCCACGGTTGGGGCGGAGGCACGGTCGCGGGCGGCCTTCGATCGCCGAACTAATTATGAAGTAAACCGTCGACCTGATTGATGAGGCGTCGCCGATAATAATAGAGGGCTGTAATCTCTATTTGCGTAGCGTCCTTGTGCTGCGGCGGTTTCGGGGCACGCGCCACCGGCCGGCGCTCCCCGAGTTACGTCGTTATATTTACAGGTGATGTCCGTCTCACGTGTCCGTGGATATCGCCCTCCCGTCTGAACATATCAGTGCGTCACCGGCGTCACACACGCGCGATCCTGCCGCCCGCGGCGTGGGCGCTCACAATATTTTCACTCGGCGCAGAATAAAACTCTCGCAACAGTTCAGTGTGTTTACGTACCGTGCGGCGCGCACACGCCGACTGTTTTACTTTCTGTCTTAGTGAAATGTGCACAAAATGAGTCGGAAACAGGATAGATACACTTCGAGGCCGCGGAGCCTGACCTCGCACTACAGCTCGACCCCAAGTATGCTGGGGACGATGCTCGGCAGCCAGTACAGCCCATATTCAAATAACTATTCAAACTACAGTTCTAGCGCTTACAGAAACTATAATCCTTACAGTGCGGGGCTAGGCCGGCCTTCGTCTAATCTCGGTATATACGGTGGTACCAGTTCGGGATATGGGGGCGTATACTTAAGTAGTGCGACTTTGGGTTCGTTAAATTTGATGACGCCAGTGCTGAAAAAGTTGGATAAGAGGTTGTTGGCGAGTAAAAAAGACTTTAAACCTAAGCCTGTGCCGCCGGCTAAGGTGCCAGAGCCGGCCGAGGTTCCGGTGGAGGCGCCGCCGGTGGTGGTTGCTCCCGTGGCTCCCGTGGCCGAGGTCCCGCCCGTGCGGCCCGAGCGCAAGGCCCGCGCGAACAAAGGCAACCTGGACAAAGAGCGCTCCCGCTCGCTGGGATCACTGGAAACATCAGGCGCGCTTGACTCACGCTCCCTCAGCTTAACTTCACTTGCTTCCGATGGATACTGTGTATGTGCACTTTTTATAACAAGTATTAACTCTATTATCAAAATTATAAGTCCACTTTTAGTGCGAACAAGTTTTACAACTCTTGTTTACATATTTACGGGACGACAGAACTTAAATTTATAGTCCTCGTCAAAGTGTCATATACGTCCATGATAGTTTATTTTATTCATACTTCTAACAGACCCTCAGCACAAGGTCTTGTATTGTTGACGTATACGGAAACCAGTTTTCTTATGCTCTTAGTTTCACAAAGGGATGTGCAATTCTAGTAAAAATGCGGTTTTATTTATCTTAATAGTTCGAGAATAATTTACGTTAGATTTTACGAGCTACCTAAGATTTACAGAACTTTTATGGTTTGTTAAATACATTTTATGCATTGTTTCACCATTGTACAGATAAACTCTACCACATTACAAGGTAGTTTTGCTTTGCACACTTCTACAGTATTATTTGAAGTTAGACCTAATTTATTTTTCTATTACTCTTATGTAAAACGGTAGTCACCTAATATAATTATAACATACATATTTGGTATACGATAAAATAGTAACCATTGGTTCTTGCGCTCAACTTGCCCAAGGCAAATAATATTTAAGAGCAGTCATATTTGTCCGACGTCATGAACAAATTCGATATTATTATCTAACGAAAAATACGAGATCGCTGAGAATCTTATGGTTTTATTTGGTAATAATCAAATAATCAAGCTATATGAATACTATCAAAGAGAATAAAGCTTTTGTTTGAGTATATCAGGTCTATTTATAAGTTTAGCTTTTGATCTGTTTCTGTGAAGCGTAAAATAATCGTTTATGTTTTCTTCTGTGGTATATCTATTCATTGATTTACTCTGTTTATAACGGTGAATCCGTTGAGTTATAAAAATAACCATATAACTCGGTTGTTAGCAGGTTTTTGAAGAATCGATCATACTGTTAAATTATCAGTTATGGGTAAATATGATGAAATAACTTGGTTTAAATCACCGCTTACGAGAAAAAAATATTACTTATAACCTTTTAACTACGTGTAGTATTTTAAGTCAGACAAAGTTTCCAAGGCGCAAAAATATTTTTTTTCAAAAATATACATACTTGATTTACAAAAATAAATAATACTAATCCAGCTTATAAACGTCCCACTTCAGGGCATACGCCTCTTCTCATATAGAGAAGGCACGATATAAAGAAGCAGTTATTGTTTTACAAATCAATACTTATTATTTATTATGAATTCCAGTCCGGCAGCGAACGCACCGAGGAGGGCGAGGACAAGGACTACAAGGCGCTATACGAGGCGTCCGCGAGCGAGGTGCGTCGCCTGCGCGCGCTGCTCACCACCTCCGAGCAGCAGCTGCGCGAGGCGCGAGCGACCATCACCAGGCTCACTCAAGTGGTATGATCCTACGTTATCTGCTTTTAGATCCCGTACGACGAATATAGGGCGTGTAGCGTTTAGACCTAGTAATAAGACTAAGACTTTGTTATTTACACGTGCTCAAGCCGAGGTTTTGTGTGTTTCCTCCCTTAAAGTCTCCAAAGTCAGGTGAAGCAGTCAAAGCCTGCGATCAGGCTAACTGCAAAGATCTCAACCGTAAAGAAAAACTTTAAATTCTCGATAAAAGAGATTAAAATAACAATGTAATATGTATTTTTTCGTACATGTAGACAGCCATACTAAATATCCCATGAAGATGGTGAACAATTTGTCCGCAGACAGTAATGACCGTTTATGCCACGGCGCACGGTTGTCGCGCTCAACTTGGATACGACAACCAATAGTCTGGCGCGGTTGTTTTTGTCTGACGCAACGTCATATTGCATCGTCTGCTCAGCGTCTTAAGCTTAGCGCTTCGCCTTTTTTATGTTGACATTTTCAAGATTATTATCTTAATTCACTAGATGTTGTCCATCAAGTGTAATATGATTACATAACAAACAATTCGAATTTTTAGTATGTTCTTTACTTTAGTGTGTTACTTATAACAAAAATTGGACCAATGTTTATATGGAATTTTCAAAATCATAGAAATATATTTTTGCTATTGCTAACATTCATTTCATTTATAGTGTAATTGTTATTTTAACCTCACTAGCGACTAAATAGTTCTTTTGTGCCTAAGCGATGTGTAGATTTTACTTGCATTATTATCATTATATTAAATTACACTCCTTTAAAAACAGCTGAGTTAGACTATCTTATTTTAGCAATTTAATCTCTTTTCGAAACCATTCATATTAAGCTCAATCTTTTGCTAGCGTTGTTCTATTGTTTATTGCTGTAGGGTTTTCTACAAACGATTAAACCCACCGCAGTGGTAAAAACCTCACACAATGATAGACGTAAAGAACTGCTTAAACTTAAAGGCTTTCTTAAGTTCAAAGTGTGTATGAAAACTACACAACTGCAACAAGAATGAATTGTGTTTTGTACTTCATTAATAAGCATTTCTTGTTTAATTTTCCCGCCATTCTATGTAAATGAAACGCGCACATCTATTAATATTACGAGTATTTCAACCGTGCGTTTCACCTTCGACGTGATTAGGTGTTTTTCTTGAGTAGTTAGCTCGACTATTTTCAATGGTTTGACTAATTCCCGCCTACAGCTACGTCACAACACTAATTATGTGCAAACACAGCTGACAGATTGGCGCGAGTTTCCAACCTTACCATTTATATTTATGGGCGCATATGCTTTGCTGTTTCATTAGTCCAACATTTGCAAAAAACATTATATATGTAATAATTTATTTCGTTTTGTTTGGCAATGCTCGCGATTTATCATAATTGTAGTAATTAACTTTTGTGCGAAATGATAATCTATATTCATTTTAATGGATTTAGATTCTGGTTTTTACATGTAAATTTGTGAGGGTAGGATTTTTAAAAATCTTCTTTTCCTTATTTTCAGAATCAAAATTCATTGTCTGAAATCGAGAAACGAGAAAAGAGAGCTATGGAGAGAAAATTATCAGAGATGGAAGAAGAATTGAAGGTATGTGATCACTGCACTATTTATATACCTAATTAATATTGTGGCGGACACATACACAACACATTATATATATCTGCAAACATTATTTATATAATAAAGCATACTTTAACCGTTAGTTGTACAAGTTTGAGTCTAAACCAAAATGGCGGACGTCAAGATAGCTGTTGCCGCCGAACAACTAAGGAGATAATAATGAAATTGACATGTTCGTGTTCGTTTTATAGCAATTGCAAAAACTAAAAGCCGAGAACGAAAGGCTGAGGGCTGAGAATCGTGCCCTTACGCGGGTCGTGAGCAAATTGACCAACTCTGCCGCCAAATAGGTAATTGTGTATATTAATTGAGCGTCCCGCTCAGTGGCGACACCGTGCGGCTTGCGCCCGTACTAAACCTGTCGCTCTCGCTTACACGTTGATATATTCACAAGTTTTACACACCAACACTATTGATACCTTTGCTAGGCATTCTCACACGTCCTTATTTAACCACGGCAAATTAGTGGTAACGTGCATGCTATGTACTATATTTTGTAACGTTTAAGCGAATTATTTACATAATTATGAACGCTTTGGCACGCTTTTGACTTGTTTCCCGCGGTGGAACAAGAACGTGTGACCTAACTTTCATACGAGTGACATTTACGTTTTACTCACTCTCATTGTTTTTAAGTTTGATTGCATACACACTTTTTTTGGCTTTATAACCAAACTGAGATTTTTGAGTGCGATAATCAAATAACTCTTAGCGCTCTTGCAGATCGACTGCTCTTTACCGAGGCCGACTTCTGTAGAAGACAAAACAAACTTCTTTTAAGCGATGATCCTTTTTCATAGTTTCGAAATAACTCGAGCAGCGTTTAAGACACAATGAACAGCAATGAGTTCTTCGAATTCTTTGATATCCAGTCTGATTCATCAGATCTTTGATGGAACTGATCTTCAAACATGTACCGTCGTTTAAATACATAACCTGTGAAATATTCCCGGTCTACACTATCACACTACTCTGAACGGCGTGTGAGCGAGACGACACTAGCCAGAGCACAGTCGCGCAGCGTCGCGGTATTTGTCGCGAGCCCCCCACTATTAACAGTGTGTTATGGCGACCATGCATGGTTCATGTCTAACTTGCGTGCGGAATCAATGGCGCATGCGTGGCGTTTGTGTTGAGCCGTTTTCCTGTAAGGCATTGCACGACAGAACAAATGCGATGAGAGCCAATTGTTTCTGTAAACCGTTTACCTGCATTCAGTTACTTGCTTCCGAGTCATATCGGTCGGTAAGTTTCAAAGCCAATTAATTTATTTGGTAGATGGACGTTAAATACCGCCTGACTAAATATTATAAATATATTATTGATATAAATTCAAATTTCATTAAAAAAAACCCCAAAAAATGTAGGCTGAGTATCGGTCATTTGAAAGGACTGTAAGGCGTTTTTTCGCTAGACCGAACTGAACACGATTGACTATTGGTTGCCGCAGGCAAGCTGAGCGCGACAACCAATAGATTGTCGGTTGTAACACCGCATAATAAAACACGGTTTCTAGAAGTAATTTGACACTTCCAGGACATTTGTTCATGTCGTGCGCTTTTCAAGGAATATCGGTCAAACGTTTGCGTCAACTTTGTCGTGCGTGTCGTACGTATCGCGTGTGTCTGATGTATTGCATGCACGCGCCCCATCCATTGTGTTTATCGAAACTGATCTCCCGTTACTCCTGCGGTTTTGTATTACTAGGCTACGCTTAATTTAACGTGTAGGTAACATTACTTATAGAGAAATTAAGCTACGCTTAGTACCGCTGTAGGTTCTTTCATTATTATCAAGGCTATAAACCTTATAAATAGCTAAACCATTTGTTTCAAGTTTTGTCGAAATTATGAATTTATGTCGTAAAGTATGGCTATTGATATTTTATACAAAAGGTATATACAAATCTTTATAGAAGTATTCTTTGCATTGTAAACTGCAAAAGAATAAATGTGTACATCATTGTATCGTGATCATTTCTAACATTGTCAGAGTAAAAGTCCTATGAAAATTTATTTCGGTATTCGTATCTCATAATATGAACTTACTTCGAATATTTTTGAGTTACCTTTTAATATCATCATGTTGACCTTAGTCAATGACCGAATAATTATTTTGGTAGGGTTCAGTGTTAAATATGAGGTTTGAGATATTATTATCTTTATTTCCCATAAGAATAAATAAATTCACTTACATAGGAAAATATTGTGATAACTTACAAACATTATTGGTGACGTACAGTAACATTTTTAACTAAAATAACAATACAAAAATAAATAAGCAACAAAATGTGGGGTAGTTGGTAATACTTTTATGATTTTAAACGTAAACATACACAGAATACGAACAACTGAAAGTGAAATATATTACGATTAATAGAAGTTACGCTGATCAAGCAACATCATAATCATTTCGCTCTATCTGAGCTTGGTATAAAATATTAATAAGGAAAGTAGGCAGGATAATAACACATAAAACAAAAGTTTTCTAAGTTGAATTACTGCAACACGATTTTACTGTTGAAAAAAAAAGTAGGTATTATACCATAAGGAATTAAAAATTACCATTATATTATTATGAACACATAAAAAATACACCTTAAAGTTATAGTTAACATCATATAAATATTCCTAATAAAATTGAAGTATTGCCAACAGCTAATTGAAATAGTAATCAAACGCGTAAATTGTACATACAAAAACTGTAAAATACAAACATGTCAATGTCGATCTATTACAAAGCTTTATAGTTCGTGTTTATCTAACCTGCACGAGCCGTGCATTGTACATATGTGTAGCTTTAGATGTTGGACAGCGAAAAGGACCGCCAGTTAAAATGACCGCGCTATACATTTGGTTGCCGTTGACAATCTGAGCGCGACAACCACGCCGCCTTGACGTCGGCAACCACTGGTCAGGCGCAGTCATTTGTGACCGGTGGTCAAGGCATCGTTCGCTCAGTCTCTTACATGTCCAATCAATTGTTTTGAAGAATGCTTTGAGATCCTATTGCGGTTTAAATATAAGATTTACGTAGGTATGCAGTACAGGATGAATGCAACAGGGTATTGTCATCAAGAGCATAGTTTTTTATATGCAATAGTATTTTCACACTATTATAACACTCATCCATCTCAATGCATTGAATGAAGAAGTACATTCAAGATTTGTTACACATACATATATTATTATTAATTAATTATTACCATCTATGTAGCCTTCTGGCTAACATCGTATCAAACATTTCGTTTTCTGTATCAAAATGATTTCGTATTTTAAGTATGTTAGCACACATCAAAATTAAATAATTTACCGTGTGGGTATGAGTTTTGATAACAAATTTGTCAGTAGTCTTAGTGTTGAACGCATCGTGTATCGTGTTGTATCTCCTATCCTTTACAAATGTTTGTTACCAATCTGAATGTAAAGTGATTGCTCAGTATTCCTATGACCCTCATGTATTTGGCCCCCGTTGTTCACATGACTGTTCATTTTGGTTGAAGCTTTCGTTGTTATCCTATTGTACCCATAAAATTAGGTTGGACTGCGATGCTTTAGTTTTGTTCAATTGTGGGAGATAAATATTATGTTTAAGATATTGTGTGTTATTGGTAATTACTCACTTCCCCGTAATAAAAGTGAATGCATCGCATTATCATTGAATTTCGGTAAAAGTAATATATTAAATCCATATTATTACATTTCCAGTTTCAACAAACGCTGCAAGCTGAAAACCAGCGATTGAAGGACGAGAACGGAGCCCTGATCCGAGTCATCAGCAAACTGTCCAAGTAACCGCACCGCCATAACTTAGTATAGCACGCCAAGTATTGATTGACAAATATCACCGCCATCCACTCTACAGTCTGTTACAAACACTTCCATGTCTCGGACTTGTGTTTCTATTCATGTTGACAGGCGTCACTTAGTGTTGCGTTTGGGAACACCCTATGTATTATACCCCAAATTAAACTTTTTAAATGTGTATAGTCCGCCGAAATGTTTGCTGCTATCTAAAATGATATTTTACTATTATGATTATAGGTAATAATTTAAAAATTAATATGAATTAATTTAAAAAATGAGTTATTTTTAAAATTGATGTATTCTTTTAGTTTCATTACATTTGTTGTAATATGTGTCACATACAGTTTGTGAATTCATGTACAAGTACTAGACGCGTGAAGCTTATATTCGGGAGATTCCTTTGCATCTGCGGTGCTTGCGCCGTAAGTAATCATATCTTGTGTCGACACAGCGCATTTAGTGCTATGTGCCACTGGTTCATGCTAAAGTAAGGTAAATCACACTGTGTTATATCGAAACATTTGTACTGGAAGCTAGAGATTGCATTTCTTGCGTGTAACGCAACTGTGTCGTTCTGTCGGTTGTAAATCGGGATTGGGGCATGCTGGAAAGGAATTAATGATCTAAAATCTCTACCATCTCGTACAAGTTTCACGAACTAAACAGTCACTCCTTTCTGTAGAAATAAACCGTCATGTTAATATTCTTCATCACACTATTTATTCTGTTTTTTTAATTATTTAGTATTATTTAAGACTTTGTTGACTTTGTATGAGTTTGTTGGGCCATGCTGGATTTGTATGAGTTTGTTAAACTTTGCTAACTTTGTACGATGAGTTGACTGCTACAAGTGAATATTTATCTTAAATGCTTTTTTTGTGGCGCAACTTTAATATGTCAATGTATTTCAAGCGGGTTAAAATTATATGTTATTGTTTTTGTGTACCTATATTGTTTCTAAAATTTGTAGTTACATTTATATTCACAATGTTGCCTCATTTAGAAATTACAGGCGCAGCCATTATATACATGAAGTGTTGAATTTTTGTTAAATATGGAACATGATGATAGCCAGCATTTACATGATGAAGTATGTTAAGTATATGAAGTCTTTCACTGTAGTCGTCAACCACCTCTTATATGTTCAGTCACCTACATTCAGTTTGTTGTAGTTTCGATATGTGTGTTGTATTGACAGTGTGTATATTACGCACACGTTTTGACTTGTTTGTGTAAGTATTATGTACTTATTGGAGTTGATTCGTACTTAGTGACGTCGCGGAGTCATCAGTATCACGCGGACGCATGGATTGTGTGCGTCCTCCCATTTTATTATTATTGTATCCCCATACAATTCCATTAATTCAAGAGTTTTACAGTAACCGATTTGATACAAATTATTTTACAATCTTGATGAGTAAACTACAAAATTATTAGCCATTCACTATAAAGGGGCCGTAACATAAGATACCAGATTTCTCGAGGTGTATTTCTTGTCGATATCTTTTGACATATTCCTAAATAAGTGTAAAGTAGATTAGTTTTATTACGTTTTTTGTAGCGGGCTTAATTCACCCGACTTATATGTTATATATATAGCTATGTATGTCGCGTAGATATTCTGTTTGGAGAATGCCTTCTCAAGTAAATAGCTTAGCGACATATGTACCTCGAATTACTAATATATTAATGTATAGATTTTTCTAGGCAATAGTCTATAACCGATTGGATTGTGATATATCAATTTTGTACGACAATCATAGAAACTTTTGTATTAGCGAAATATACTGTTTATTACTATTACCTTTTAAAAATATATTGGGGCCATAAAGTGAATATTTATATTGTTTGCCTCTACTGCACCGGCCTTGCCTATGGACTTGAATATCAGCATATTGTTGTTACTCGATACTTGATATGAGCTTTCAACTTGTTAAATTGATGCGGCAGAGACTAAACTACTTGTCGCACGTTCTGGTTGCTAGTTAGTCTGTACTGGCTATACGGTTGCGACTCACCTGCCGTCGCTGGGTAGTCGTCACCGTCTAGCTAACAACCGAATGGTGTGAGAACGTTCTTACTCTAGGCCAGTCTTGATTCATGAATGTTGGCCTCAAATACCTCAAACTATGGCCTCAGTCGGTCCAAAATACTAGTCTAAATTAGCGGCCGCGTCCGTTCTCCGTGCAGTCCAACGGCCTCGCTGCCAACGTTTGTATAAATGTTTGCCATGCCCCGCAGTTGTTTTAGCGTAGTTAACAGTTATATTGTTTGAGGCTTTCTCATCTACCGCGATAGTTTGATCCCACTCTGACGTCACTACTTAACTCAGCTGACACTCAATACGTAACTAGGTTTGAAAGTCCTCGTATTTTTATTGTAGCGGTTTATTATCTCAGTTTTCTTTCGAGCTGTAATAAATAACGTTAATTATTACTATAAAGAACTTTTATGTAAGCTTGTTAATAGTAACGTCGTGAACATTGATAAATATTAAAAAGGACTTTTATGAGTTTGTTAAAGTGGTAAAACGATATTTGTAAAACAATGTTGTGTAAATTTGTATACCAACAATTTCTATAATTTAATGATTTAAAATTTTTGTTCATTAAAGTGTTTATTTATTTGAAGAGAAAGTTAAAATAAACAGTTCTTCATTATTTTTTCGTTTTGTTTTGTTTTGTATCCCTATTTTATTTTGAATAATCCCTGTCTGCTGCATAAATGATCTAGAAAATGATCTTCTCTCTGTTTCAGATTATTTTCTAGATATTTTTTATCAGACGATTTAAATTACCCATTTATTTTGGTTTTATATATATTTATATTTTGTGACGCTCACACACAAGGCTTTCACAACATGACGGTAATAAGAATGCTAACAGTGTATTGGCTAATGAATGACACTTCTTAGATTGTGTAGGCTCCTTATATACGCGAATTTTCAGGGAAATTATAATAATATGCTATACGTTTATAGATAATTTTTCTATACTGGCTTTAACCAAATTGATTAGGAACTCAGTTGTATGTGACCTTTTTACGTGCCCTGTATCTTCCATGTAAACTTTTGTAGGACAGTCACAGTGCAAGATATTGCAGACCTCGTGTCTATGTGCTTAGTGCATCCATTTTTATGTATAATATTGCGATCTTAATAAACTTTGGCATGGACTAAGCTTGAATTGCAAAAAAAGGAAGTAGGCTGCTATACCTCGCGAAAACCGACATCCACGCGAGTTTAGTCGCGTGCGAAAGTTATATAGCCTAATTAAGCCAATATTGAGCTTTTATACCTAATCCTTGGATAGGTATTTTGGAATGTCGGAGAATAACATTCCTAAAAAATTTATATGAAGCTTCGTCTTTAAACAAGATCTTATAGTCATCTTCAACTGCCAACTAAACTAAGATTAGTTCGTTTATTTGTGACGATTATACATACATGTGGATCTAAGCTAACTTTAAACGAAGCCAAAAACGTTAGACTAACTTAGTTTAGCTGGCAGTCGATATACGGCTAATGTATTGCCTTAAGATTGAGGAAGAAATGCCTTAAGAACTCCGGTGGCCTAAATTTTTATATCTAGTAAGATAGTCCGCGAAAGAATGGCTGTAAAATAAATGACAATACAGGATTGCCGTCCTAACGGTTAAGGTTGAAGTTATTCTTAGCGAAGTGTCCACTATGACGTGGCAAAGACTAAAAAACAACAGATTTTGCGCGAGAATGACTCGTAGCTACACACTACAGCTCTTTATCCAGAGTTTTCAACAATACTCAGCTGTCAAAACTGACGTTATCACAATATCTAAGACATTACCCCGTTATTGAAAGGCTGTTCTTAATTTAATGGCAAATCAACATAATTTATATATATGACTGCCTGGCCTAGACTTTCAACCTTACAGCATTGGCTTGAGGTTTGAAATATTAACTATTTTTCAGGATCCAGCCTTTCAACAAGACACTAAATAAAAGCGATAAACTTTCCCTAATATACCCATAAAGGTATTTGTGTCAAAATAATCCCGATTGAATTTCAAAGTCGGACTCGACTAAATCTTTGAAGCGAAATATTCTGATACTACTCACAAAGTACATACGTAATCTATTGTAAATTATAATTAATATTAAATTAGATAAATAATAAAAGTATTTAACTATTTGTATGTAAATGTTATGCATATCACTCTATATTATCTGGTTATATCACAACTGTGGATCTCTGTAAAGAAGGCTATATTATTCTTTTTATTAAAATTATTCGATAAAATTTCATTAAAAACTGCTTACATCTCATTACTCACTTTAAGGTCTACCTTTAGGCATATATCTTAAATAGAAATGAGGTTCGTTAGCGCAAGTTTTCTTATTTTTAAGTTAGTTGTAACTATAAAATAAGAATTATACTTATTTAGAATGCTTTACTTTGATACACAAAACTACTTTAAGAGAAACGATTTCTCTTTTTCCAAAGAAGAAACTGTCCTAAACATATAGAAAAACTATTCCTGATATTTTTAGATACCATTTACCTTTGAATAATTTAGGTTAATCTTTGTACGTTTTCAAATATTCTATTTTCTGGGTCCGCAGTCTGTGAAAGTTTATTAGCTGTTCTTTCTAGTAAATATATGAATGTCCATAAAAGTAAAAGTACCTTAAAACGAGAGAATATTGCATCTTACTTATTGATATAGTCCAGTCAACAAAGAGATTGTAGAGTGCGTGAGCAAAGCCCTAAGCAATTACTTCAGAAAATTGTTCAGGGTGCTTAGATAGTTAACATACTAAAAGTCCTGACGTCTAGGGGGTGAGGCGGAGTGGGGGGAGGGGTTTAAAGGTTCCATTTTTCAGTTTTTCGCTAATATCTTTTAAACGGTGCGTCATGGCGATAAGAAGTCTTCTACGCAATGAAAGCTTATAAAATTATGTACAACTTTTACCTTATGCACTTTTTCATATTCCTACCTATTTTCGAACTACACGTTCCGGAAGAGTGAAAATTGAAAAAAACTTCTTCGATTGAATACTACCTTTTGTATACTACTTCTTTCACGCTATTTAGGGATCTAGACACGCGGCAGCGAGTCAACCCAAGTTCAAGTAAAAAAACTGGCTAACCAGCGCCAAGTGTATCATTACACGAACCACTTGGTGCCACTTTTGACCCTTCTATAACTCAAAACTTCTTTAACGTAACCACATATAACTAAGTGTGTTTAATAATATCCATAAGGACATCTAGAAGCCCAAATTTCATGACGCTAGCTCAAACGGTTGTTAAGATATGAAGTCAAAAAGTCGTAAATTTTAGCACTGACTGACTAACATAATAATATAGTACCTAAACCTAACCTACTTCCAGATGACCTAGAAGAATGAAATTTGGCATCCAGCTCGGTAATTGTGGGTAAACGTAGGAAAAAATCTAAAAACAAAAAAAAAGTTAAAAAATAGAGGGGGTCCCCGTACAAAAAAAAAAAATCTTTTATGTTAGCGTTGGAACCGTTACAAGCAGATATTTGAAACTATTCCAATATATGTATTATTGTATTTAGCAAAAATAATTATACATATATTGGAATAGTTTATGACTTTTTGACTTTCATATCTTAATAACTGTTTGAGCTAGCTTCATGAAATTTGGGCTTCTGGATGTCCTTATGGATATAATTAAATACACTTAGTTTTATGTGTTTACGTTAAAGAGGTTTTGAGTTATAGAAGGGTCAAAAGTGGCACCAAGTAGTTCGTGTAATGATACACTTGGCACTGGCTAGCCAGTTCCTTTACTTGAACTTAACTTGACTCGCTACCGCGTGTCTAGATCCCCAAATAACTTGAAGCAAGTAGTATCCAAAAGGTAGTATTCAATCGAAGAAGTTTTTTTCAATTTTCACTCTTCCGGAACGTGTAGTTCGAAAATAGGTAGAAATATGAAAAAGTGCAAAAGGTAAAAGTTGTACATAATTTTATAAGCTTTCATTGCGTAGAAGACTTCTTATAGCCATGACGCACCGTTTAAAAGATATTAGCGAAAAACTGAAAAATGGGACCTTTAACCCCCTCCCCCCACTCCGCCTCACCCCCTAGACGTCAGGACTTTTAGTATGTTAATTCTCTAAGCACCCTGAACAATTTTCTGAAGTAATTGCTTAGGGCCTTGCTCACGCACTCTACAACTCCTTTTGGGTGATTTATTGACTGAACTAATAGTTACAATTTGAATTGTTTTTGTAAAAGCTTTGTTTTTTTTTTTATATTAAGAATCTTTCAGGAATCACGAGCTGATAAATTACAACTATATACAGTGTTGCTAGCGTAAATCACACTTAACAAAGTCCATGGAAAAGAAAACATCTGCTAATTTATAAATACAAAAATTTGGCCTATTTTCGTTGGAAGACTTATTAAGTACTAATATTGCTGTTTTTGGGGCTTTGTTAAGTAGAGAATATAATAATCGACCGTCATGGGAGATCCAGTTATTTTGAGTTCCTCTTCTAGCATTATGCCATTGTTATCAATATGAATAATCTCAACAATTATTTAGATATAATTTAGTAGATAGGTAGTTATTTAAATGTAATAAAAAAGAAAAACAGTACGGGGCTACCAAAGATGGCGACTAACTTTGGGACATAAACATTGCCAATCTTTCAAACCTTTTATGTAAAAGTGTTTCATAAATTATACCTCATTTTAATTGCATTAAGGCAGAAACATATTTACGTGTCGTGGCGTGGCGTGACGTGCTTCTGGCGCATCACGACACGCCACGACACGTAAGTGTGTTTCCGCCTTTACGCAGTGAAACTATCTCTCTACAGATGACAGCTATTTCTCTCTCTCCTTTTCTTCCAACGTAAGTCAGTTGGTGGCACCGTCCTTGTTTAGTAGGTATGTTTCTGCGAGAGACTGTTAATTATTTAATAAATAAATATTTGTTTAACTAAGCCCTCTTACCCACTAGCGGTTAACCGCGGGGGCCCGTTAACCGCGCGGTCCAGTTTAATATGCAACCGCTTGGCGGTTAAGTGCGTACAATCACAAGCGGTTGCATATTAACACTGGAAATGCGGTTAACCGCTAGTGTGTAAGTCTTCTAAGACTGTTTCCACTCCCGATTAGAGGGCATAGTTAGGTACCTGTACTACAATATAAAACATTAATATAGATATCTGGGAGGCGCCTAATGTACCTAATTTCCACGGATATTATTATATATTTACTACTTACCGTATAACATATTATTATCATCATACATACTATTAAAAATATTTCTAATCGGAGTGAAAACTGGCATGACATAGGTATAATGTAGCTAATGAAAAATGAATGTTTATCTATTTGTTAAATGTCTATGTTATAATCATTAGAATAATAGGTAGGTACAATATATTAAAATGTAAAAAAAAACAGGATTAAAATAAATAGTAACGATCAGTACTTTGATAAAATCTTTTGGTGTTCTGATTGATGTTGATCTTAGGCCATTAAGTTATACTACAGTCTAAAACTATTGAATACACTATACAACTTATTTAAATTTGTGTAGACTCTGTTTCATGAAAGAAGCCCCGTGGGTATAGCGCTAGAGTCGCAAAATAAAATTACTTGATTATTAATATTTTTTCTATCTTACCTCTTCTGTCAGAAACAATATCAGATTAAGATACAAATAATACATATTTAATTGATTTTCTACTTTAATAATCTGCTCCTACTTCCAATGTAAATTTTTACCTTTTAGTAAACCACTCGCCGCCGGACTTTTTTCATGAGACAGAGTCTATAACTATGCAAGCTGCGAACTAAATATTTATTATCAATAACGGATTAGGATATTCTACGCAGAACTTGGATTGTTACTTCAATATATTAATTAGTTTTAAGAGATTGTTAAGATTGTCTAAATATCTACTACTAACCAAACCATTGTACTCTACTCAAAGATTTATACCTACTTGATATCCTAAACAAAAGTCTGTGGCCGGATTATGATGTGTTAGATTGATTAAAAAAATCTTTTCTATCGATGATTATGCCCCATGGCATTGACATGTATATTATTTTATATAACAAAACAGAAAATATAACCACACCTGTATCCTCGAAGGGTTATGCAGAGGTGTACCAATGTACACCCACAGTTCACCGGTATGTTTAGGTCCCATGTTATAGGGGGCGAGCCTATTGCCACTAATCGGGCACAAATCCAAACCCCGACCTGCTACTGAGAATTTCATAGAAAAACCCAATAACACCTTGGTCGACTTGGGAATCGAATCCAAGACCTCTGGCGTAAGAGTCGCGCTTAGGACCACTAGACCAACGAAGCCAATATTTTTTACCTTCGGATTAAAATCTTTCTGGTAGAGAAAAGCAAAAATGGATAGATCCTTATTTATGTTTACCGTGCATATTATATAGGTAAATAACTGATGCATGTTAGCATAGTTTTTAACACGTCATGATGTGGCCCCTGATTCTATTATTTTTGTTGTCTTGCCAGATAGTTATTTGCTTTATAAATAATTATTTTTGTTAGGTGTTACCACAAAACAGTGAACACAAGAGGGCCTTGATTCAGCTATTTAAGGGCTGCTTGAATTGACTGAATAACCTGCTTCATTTGGTCATTTTTACGATTGTTGGCATTCAGCTTACTTTCATTACGATCATTAATTGGTCATTACGATCATTATCTTTTAGAGTTTAATAAGTTTGTTTGGTAGGCTTACCTGACTACGAAAATTTGGTACAATGACTAGTCCACTGACCGACCACTGACTTGCTTTTAAAATAGCGGAATAAGGCCCCAGAGTGTAGACCTTTTGCTTTATCAGACTCTTATTAGTAGGTATATCTTAGATCTATCTTTACCTTCTAATTATCAACAGGTAAAATGGCGACAGGTATCTACCTATCAGACAATTAATACCCTGAATTACTAATTTTGTGGTACCACCATTTTAGTAGTTTTGTAATGAGTGCATTCTCCTGTTATCAGAGGGAAAAATTAAAATTATAATTTATTCAAATACGAGTGTAATTTTAATGAATATTTAAGTAAAAGTTAAGTTTCGTTACTTTTTAAACATTAAAGTTTAGTTTTAAGAATTGTTTTGCAATTAGTGATGTGATTTGTGTTTTTAGTGTCTGATCTATTTCGCGATTTCCACAGTCCATTGCCTAACGATGATTAATGAGAAACAAGACTACTTTATTTTTCTTCAGAGAATCTATATCTAGAATAAGTTTGTCTTGATTTATTTACGATGCATATATTTTAATGATGATTAAATACCTATTTAATCTTTAAGTTTTATGTCGTTGATGCTACTACTTAATTTGATCAGTAAGGCTGAAAAATCTTGTTATCATTAATCATCGCGAGTGTAATCGTGCTGTACTCAATAAATATATTTATATATATATATTTTATACGAATACATACACTATGTACATAGCATAACTAATATAATATATATAAACATATAACTACTATGTTATGAAGCTGTCGTTGTCTTCTCGATGTCTTGTCAATTTTATACAAATAAAGTTAGTTAGTAAAATAAAAAACTGTTGTTTCAATTTTCAAAAGTGGACTGATTATTGAATTGACCTGATCAAAAGTTCCTACTTACAAATCGCCGATTATGGTCATTTTCATTGGTTGTTTGGTTGTTACTGTTAGGGACCATGTGAATCTTTTTGTTGGACGTTAGCACCCGCATTCAGGGTGCGGGAGACTAAAATTAAGAATAAAGAGCTGGGTAGGGCTGGAGCTCACCTCATGCGGCATAATGACTCCGATATTAATGGCGAAGGCACTTTTCTGTTAGTTATCCTGTATTCTAGGACTCACACCGTGATAATCCCTCCAGATGTTATTGAACTCCTCCATTGCACTCGAAAAACGTTGCTGCATCATACTCGAAGAACCTACGACGCCCTCGTCGCCATGTTATGCAGTTCTGAATCGGGATTTCCGCGGTCAACATCCATTTTAACACAGCATAGTTAAAAAACAACTGTAAGTAACACATGAGGCAAATAACTCAATGAATATATCCCCTAAATAATATCCCCCAAATAATGATAGCATCTGCCTGGACTTTATAAGGTATCAAGATAAAGGTAGGTACCTATACAAAACAATATTTTGGTAGCCAGATGTTCGAGGTACTGGAAATACCGGATTTGTTGTAGAGAAAGCAAAATATGGAGCACAGGGGTGCCACAGTGAATAGGGACAGATTTTGTCTGTTTTTTACACTTTCTAGAGACAGTTATTTATCATTAAGACTTTACCATTAAATACATTATTTACAGGATTTTTTTTTCTGTAAAAGTAAGCAGTGAACGGCCTTTATAAGATGAACAAGCGCCTCTGGTAATTTGACTTTTTTCAATTAACTGAATTCCAATTTTAACCTCTAATTGACTCTATTCTACTGTAAAGATCTCTAGAATAAATATATATAAATAGGTTGAAAGTACTAAAAATCCATTCTTTCCATTAACCAACAAACATACTTACGTAGGGATCATTGCAGTTAGCCTGAGCGCAGGCTTTGCCGGACTTTTGGCGAGGACCTTAAGGCCTCCAGCCAGAGCAATAGGAAAAACTAACTACGTCAGCAACGTCCACTAAGGGCAGACGTAGTTAGTTTTTACTAAGCTCTATTTGCAAACTAAACACACGCACCTGAATGAGAATCATCTCGTTCATACAAAGGGAGTAAAACCACCGAGATTTTTTATAGGCATTCTAAGTCCATAATTAAATGGACTTTTCAAAAATATATGAACTAGCAATCGCTAGTCTCTAAGGACCCTTAAAACTAAAGCGACTTAAACTAACGATTACATAGTGACTACATGAAGACAGTCTTACAACTAATGCCCCACCTCTGAGCTCAGGGGTTTTTATGCAGGGCGATGCAAACTTCGATTGCAACTTTTAGGAATTGTGAAATCGATCCTCGCGCCATCTATCCAACCCTAATTTATACGGTTCAAAATGTTCAAATGCAACTAGACAGAAAAGCCAAAAAGTTCAACACGAAAACTGCATATCAGTAAAACCTCGGTGTTTTTTATGGATTGTATCGCGCAGATAACCAAGCATTGTTATCCAAACTAAATTTGTAAATTTAATTTTAGCTTAATCGTATATGTTGTCGTAATACGCTTATAAGTATGTCATGTTATTAAACATAGTCTGTTAAATATATGTGTCTGCAATATAGAGATGCAAGATTCCACTCAAACAGAAATACATTGCAAGTAAAATAAAAGCTTACTTTCTAAAGACTTCAGACATCTAGAAGCTCAAAGAACAATGGCAAAATAATCGTTGATATAATTCTTATGCGTCTACAAAGTTAAACGTCATCATTACAGATTTACATAAAATAATACCGCAATCACCAAATCAAAGTAGGTGACCACATTTGTCGACTGCTCCCAATTAACTTGGGAATACCGCAGGGCAGTATATTTATTTATATACAGGGTGTAAAGTAACCCCTGTCCGATCCGTTAAGGTGTTGTTAGGTATCGATATCTGATTACAATAATGTGGAAAAAAAATATTTTTCTCAATTTTCGAGAGAGAGTATCGACGTCGTCACAGATGCTTCCTCATTACCAAACAAAAGGCCCCCAAAAATACCGACGAAATTGGTGTTGTAGTTTTTGTTTTATTCTGAAATTTAGGTAATTTCGGGGGGAATTCTAACACTCTTTCGGGTCGGACAGGGGTTTCTTAACACCCTGTATATATCTCTGGACTGGTGATCCGTAGGGAAAAGGTATTCAGCCAATTTTGTAGATAATTGCATGATCTACAACTTTTGTCCTTTACTTACCATTTACGAGGAAATGCGAAAAGGTGATATTATGACATTTGACCTTGTGGAACTTTTTTGCACAAGTCGGATTTTAAGGAACTTTTGATTTTTCATTTATAATGGTGTACAGACCTCCACCATTTTTCAGCTCTATGCGAATTAATGCAAACTTACAGACTTTTTTGTTTATTTCGACTGGACTAATTGCAGCCAACTAAATGTTTTAATTGAAGCCTTCAGACGTGAGTAAGATGCTAGCTTGTGGCTAACGAAGTGACTAGTAAAGGTATTTCTTAAAGGATAATAATTTTGTGTTCACCAAAAATCGAAAGGTACATCTATGTATGCATTTCTAAAATATTGATCTTAAACCCGTTTAATTGTTTTACTATAATTAAACTACTCGGCCAACAAAATATGTTACATCAAACAAATTCCAAATTAACACCAAGATATAACACTTTTTTATTGTAGTGCGCTGCAAATATTCTATTGTAACAATAACTATTTTATTCTTCCTCGAAAAATACTGATCGTGCACCAAATATTCTTGATTGTTACACAAAACATTCAGTATGCATCCTAGTACCGTATACCCATTTAAAACGGATTTGTACAACTTTTATGTTACTTAAATAAATATGATTGAAGAACAAATAATGCATTTCGTAAAACATTACTTCTAAGACTTATATTTATTTTACTGAAAATGGTTTTTTGAAAATGGCGATGGCAGGCGGGGCAGTTAGTTGAGTGAGATAGAGATATTGCAGGATCATAGGAGAAAGCGAGACGTTAGATACACGTGCGACGTTACCGGCATGCTTCTGGTGTTTGTTAATTTACTATTATCCTGTGCGCGGCGAAGAGATTCTGATTTATTATTTTAAATGTGGGATCTTTAAACAACAATAGAATCGACTTAGTAGAGAACCGACATATTCCCAGAAATCCATTGCCTGGTTAGGTTCGACTTTGTGACAGAGATCAATAGGTTAGGTTAGATATTGTGACCTTGCAACAGAGCGAGCGAAGCGAGCGACAACATTTGATATTCAAAATTTTGTGTTTATAGTTGATTTTCGAAGCTTTAATTAAATAAATATAATAATAAAATCTTATCTAGTCGAAGGTTCAGCAACCAATTTAGTTCCAAACGGGCAAAGTTGGGAGACATTCGATGAATTCCAGAAATTTGCCTTTACTCACTGGACAGTTGTCTTGCCTTCCCAAAATAGTGACTGGGTAAAGGGTCAATGTAACAGCCCCGAGTTTTAAAAAAAATATAAATGTAAACATGTTACTGGACTTGCGATCAGGCTGAAATACATAACACCTCCAGTAGAAGCCAAAAACATAACCATCGGGCAAAAACGAAAACGTGGGCGTCCTACAAAGGCAAAGTGCGCTTTATTGGTGCAATAATTTAAAGAAGTACTGCAGAGATTGAGTGGACTGATAATGTGTACATTGTAGGAGTAAAGACTTTGTTTAACATTTTGAATTATTGTGGTTCGTACTGATTAGTATTAAAAAAAAACATTTTTAGTAAGCATTACATTTTATAATGTGTTCATTTTTTATTAATAAAGCTACATTGGACATTAATTGGTGTTTGATTCAAATACATTTTGCAGTGCATTATCTGAAGTAAAACTAAAAAAATAAATGCTTGTTTTTAAAATTAGGTGTATTACTATTTTTACTAATTTGCAACAGTTGTTAAATAGATGCTCGTTATGACATATTTTAATGAACATATTTTGGTGCACATTCAGTATATTTGGTGGAACACAGACAAAATTAGGTAAATGAAATGGGAAAAAATTGAAGTACTTTTAAATACCATCCTTTCTTAAATATATAGGTGTCATAAGTTTTGCCTAAGTAACAGGTATCAGGCATACAAGCGACGCTCATAAATAATGAATGGCGCCCTTATTGCCACATTATGTTATTCGGACACTTCTTGAGTTATAAATGGTGCTCCTAACCAAATATTGGTTTCTATATACAAGCAGTTACCTAATCCAAATTGAATAGTTTTTTTAATCCGCAAGGGCAGTTAGCATCAACTCATAACGCAACCCAAAATATCGATTTGACAAGGTTCTGGTTAATCATATTATTATCTAATCTACAGTTTAGCATCGAAACGATATTTTAATACAGTCTAATTTCTCTTTATATCACATCAGTACTTTGTGTGTAGTACATGTATGAACAGAGGTGGCCTCTGTTTAAGTCCACCGTGTTCAACAGATGGCGTTGTTAGTTGGGAGGCGTTTTCTGAATGGCGGTGTTAAGATTTTCCGCGATTGAACGACTACCCCGGGCTGTGTATTGGTCGGGCATCATTTTCAGAATTACAACCATGCCTAACACAGCATGGCTCAAATTTTTGGACCGGCCTGCCCTTTGGCGGGCCTTGTAAATTCTCTATTTGATTGTCTGACGTACGGACGTATTTTATTAATGAACCTATATCGATGGTTCCAATAGTAAGAGGCAAGAGCAGAGGCTTTATATTAATAAGCCATGTTGAATTCTTACTTGTTCTCAACTTATTACAATCGTGAACGTATGGATATATAGATGCATGTATTTGTTACTCTTTCACGTAACAACTACTGAATAGATTTTATAAAACTTGAGAATAACACATCTAAATAACACACCGACTGATATTGGAATAATTGTCATATACCTAAGTAGGAAAAATTCTGCCATTTGCAAACTACTCGTATAAAGTAACGGGTATAAAGGTTAAAAATCAAGACAATTGAGTTGTCTGTCAACGTGATCTCGTAATTAAATTGTGGTAATTGTTATGCTCGAACACATTGTCGGGGACTGAGGGAGTCCCGCACTGAACTGCCGATGTACTTTCCATGTAGTTCAGTACTATTCTTCTATATTTATTCAATAGATACATACACTGTTACTTTTCGTCCATAAGTTGCTACAAAATAAATAAAATAAGACCATCACATTCAGAACATTTATTTAACGAATCCGTTTAAATTACAATTATTGTACATAGATATAAAATATAACAAAATAATCTAGATTAAATTAGGTTAAGATTATCTGCATTACTTGTCCATAGGCTTGGAGTCTTAAGGCTTCAGTAACAGCTATATAAAGAATAAGGTCGAAAACGAGATCATGAAATATTATTATGAAATGGATTTAATATTATATAGATACATTGTATGTTGTTTCATTTTATTGCAGTTCGAAGCCCTGACATCCCTCAATGGACTGGCGTTAACAAATCTGCGGCAGTTTGAGCTTATTTATACTTAAACTCCAAATTACACGAACTAGAAAAGTTTAGTATGAAATATGCATATTGACAGTCAAAGCATAAAATATAAAACTCGATATCCACACGCGTACATTAAAATATAATTATTTACAATTCATAAATATAGTATTTAGGTAATATAGATTTATACAGGCATCGCAAATCTACGTATTATTTAATATTAATGCTAACTAAAATAATATTTACAGAACAATAAATGAAAACATAAAGCGGTATGGAATAGGCACGTCTCGTTAGTAATTCACCACAATACATGGTAATTCATATAATTTTTGTAAACATTCCAACTAACCCTTAACAAAGTCTGGATACCGATAATGTTTGTTATCCAGGGTTAAAAAAAATACAGGTTTTCGTCATAAGTTGGGTTAAGAAACTAAATACTTACAAAAGGAACAATAAGAATCTACAATAATATTAAATGTTTACATACATACAGCCGAAACATTTTGGCATCAAAATTTGTTCGTTCGATATACAACAATAAATATAATTACTATCTATATTCTTTGTTCTTATTATTAGTTTTTTGTAAAAGTTATAAACAAAAAGAACTCACATTGATGTCTACAATTCTTACTGGGTTTATTTACTGAAGGTGGAACAACCAGATATTTATCCACGTCCAAAACGAGAACAGCAGGAACCCATGCCACAACACATCATTGCGTTGTGAAGCACCCATTTGTTGAGTTGAGTTGTATCTTTAACGCATCTTAATATAAATAAAGGTCAATTAACTCTTCATCTGGCAGTATAGATACAGCAAAGAAATAACCAACAATGAAACAAATCAAGTAAGAATTGCAGTCTTAATCCACACGAATCCAACACATTTACATCTTTGGTACAATACCTAGTAAGGGTTGGTGATCAACTAACAAATGGAATTTATAACTAACCCTATCGTATCGTTTGAACACTCGAGTCGATGGTAACCACAGGGGAAAAATTTACAGGTAACATTTACACTGAGGAACACCAATTAAGCGTCTGATTTGGTTACCTAAAATGTTATTCGAGCCAGTTTGCGGCCGGTTGTGGTCAGCGTACGGCGACGCCGTTGATGGTGACGACCGCACTCGGTCCGGTCGGCTCCGGTTCGTACGCGGAGTCGGTGTCGCTGCGCCGGCCGTACGCGACGTTGTCGGCGATCCTCTCGCTGTACGGCGAGTCGTACACGTTGTCGGTGACGTGGTCATAGATGTGGCGCCCGTTTGTGTCGTGGAGCGTCGCGTAGCTCATGACGGCGGCGTTCTGGTCTTCCTTCCGTTCGGCGCCTTCGATGTTCTCCGTGTTCTTTACGGGCGTGGCTTTACGGCTGGACAAGATTTTGGTTGGTTAGAAATATTACATTATAAACTCAAACATAAAATAGTAAAATCAGCATGGGTTGTTATACTTACAGCCTCAAATAAATGACTCCGAGCAGCATCAGGAGGAACAGCACCACTCCGCAGCCGACGCCCACGCTGAGCGGCAGCGTACCGTTCTCCGCCGCCTCGTTGGTGACGAGCTCACAGCTGGGCTCCTCGCCGGACCACTTGCCGTCGTCCATGCACTTGCGCAGGAAGGGCCCAACTCGCTGGAACTGCGGCAGACAGTGGTACTCGATGGAGCTGCCGAAGAGCGTGGAGCTGTTGGAGATGATGACGCGCCCATTCTCAATCGTGCCCGGAGATTTGCAGTCGATAGCTGAAAGTGAAAAAATAGTTAAATAGTTTCAAGCTGTGCAAGTATTCTGCCATAAGTCATTACCATTTTGATAGCCAGGTGAATAAAACAGTTGATGAATATAAATAATCGGTCTGATGATCGTATCAGTCACTATGCTGTCAACTTTTAGGAGTCATCCAACCATCAAATCAAGCAGGGTTATTCTGAAGCTTCTAAAACCAGCAAAATTAAATGGTACTCACGTATACAGACAGGCGGCGCTCCGCTCCACGCTCCCCGCGGCAGGCAGGTCCTGGTCTGGTTGCCCTGCAGCCCGTACCCGCGCTCGCAGCGGTAGTGAGCCTCGCCGTTGATGCTGAGCGTGGACGTAGCCACCAACAACCCAACACTGCCCTTTATTTGAATCGATGGGTCTGAGCATGTTATTTCTGTGGAAGAATGAGGAATGGTGATAACTTTTCAAGTAAAGACGTATGACTGTCTACAATTTGAGTATCTATAGTTAACTAAGGGTATGAGTATCTATAGGTAACTGTGTACTTAAATTCTTGCAGGGATAATTTAATTTAGGTATCACAAGTAAGTTCTGCACATTAGAAGTATTAAGGCAATAGCTTCTTGATTTTGATTTTTGACTAGTACCGTTGCGGGCTTTAGTAGCAGTATCGTTTAACGAGTAGAGCAAGTATTGCTGAGCGAGTATACTTTTTAAGTTTTTGTTGCCTCGACAAACAAATGCTGAGAGAGTTCTCTCTGGCCAGTGTTCAGTCAGCGAGTTACGATTTATATATGCTTCTCCTTCATCTACACGGGAACTACATCTTGTAGTATGTGTCTTGAGCGATAAAATAGTCGATAGTTATTCGTTTTCACGGCCGCAATGAGACAACTGCAGTACTCAAATTAAGGTAATCTCCGATGAAATAAAAGAATAATGTACGACAAAATGACTGATGACAACATACCTCTACAGACTGGTGCCTCAGAGCTCCAGGTGCCGTTATCCTGGCACAGTCTCCGGGACACTCCGTCCAGCTGCCAATGCTCATTGCACTCGTACAACGTCGCTGCTCCATAGTACGTCGCATTCGTCGCCAAAGTCACCTTGCCGTTCTGAATCGGGCCGGGATTTCCGCAGTCCACATCTATATCAACAAATTATAATTAAAATACCACTCAAACAAACACAGCATGAGGCAAATAACTGCATTAACTAATATCACTCAAGTAATACTAGCGTCTGCCTTGATTTAATATAGGGTATCAAGATACAACTACCTATACAAAGCAACACTTAGGTATCAAGATGTTTGAGGTACCGGAAATACCGGATTCGTTAAAGGTGACGCAAAACTGGAGAAAAGGGGTGCCAGGTGGAATCGGGACAAATTTTGTCTGGGTTATGCAGAAAGAAAGGAATTAATAATACTAAACCGTTACATGAATTACAAACAAGAAAGTCGTTAAGAAAACGCTTACGACCCGACGATAGGTTAGAAACATTTCAAAAGATTTTGTTATAAACTAACAGCTTTTGTGGTAGGTAGTATAGGTACCTACCAATTTAGCCTGTTTTCTAACCAGCAACAAGTAGGTATTTAATTAAGCACACGCACCTGAACGTGAGTCAGGTCGGTCATACACAGGGTGTATAAAACCACTGAGGTTTTATTAATAGGCATTCTAAGTCCATAATTAAATGGACTTTTCAAAAATATACGAACTAGCAATCGCTAGTCTCTAAGGACCCTTAAAACTAAAGCGACTTAAACTAACGATTACATAGTGACTACATGAAGACAGTCTTACAACTAATGCCCCACCTCTGAGCTCAGGGGTTTTTATGCAGGGCGATGCAAACTTCGATTGCAACTTTTAGGAATTGTGAAATCGATCCTCGCGCCATCTTTCCAACCCTTATTTATATGGTTCAAAATGTTCAAATGCAACTAGACAGAAAAACCAAAAAGTTCAACACGAAAACTACTTTCTTTTAATTTTCTTAGAATGACTTAGAATGCATATCAGTAAAACCTCGGTGGTTTTTGTGGATTGTATCGCGCACATAACGAAGCATTGTTATCCAAACTAAATGCGTAAATTTAATTTTAACTTAATCGTATATAATATCGCAATACGCTTATAAGTATGTTATGTTATTAAATATAGTCTGTTAAATATATGTGTCTGCTTCAATATTGAGATGCAAGATTCCACTCAAACAGAAATACATTGCAAGTAAAATAAAAGCTTATCTTCTAGAAGCCCAAAGAACAATGGCAAAATAATCGTTGATATAATTCTTATGCGTCTACAAACGTCATCATTCAAAAAAAAAAAAAAAATAATAATAATTGTTTATTTTGACACATAAAAACATTAACATAAAATCTTACATAGAGACCTCCTTTTAAGTAAGTATTTACCTGTGCTAGGAGAATCATTACAGATTTACATATTATCAGATTTAAAATAATACCGCAATCAGCAAATCAAAGTAGGTGACCACATTTGTCGACTGCTCCCAATTAACTTTTGAATACCGCAGGGCAGTATATTTATTTATATACAGGGTGTAAAGTAACCCCTGTCCGATCCGTTAAGGTGTTGTTAGGTATCGATATCTGATTACAATAATGTGGAAAAAAAATATTTTTCTCAATTTTCGAGAGAGAGTATCGACGTCGTCGCAGATGCTTCCTCATTACCAAACAAAAGACCCCCAAAAATACCGACGAAATTGGCGTTGTAGTTTTTGTTTTATTCTGAAATTTAGGGAATTTCGGGGGGAATTCTAACACTCGGGTCGGACAGGGGTTTCTTAACACTCTGTATATATCTCTGGACTGGTGATCCGTAGAGAAAAGGTATTCAGACAATTAAGTAGGTAATTGCATGATCTACAACTTTTGTCCTTTACTTACCATTTACGAGGAAATGCGAAAAGGTGATATTATGACATTTGACCTTGTGGGACTTTTTTGCACAAGTCGGATTTTAAGGAACTTTTGATTTTTCATTTATAATGGTGTACAGACCTCCACCAAATTTCAGCTCTATGCGAATTACTGCAAACTTACAAGGCTTTTTTGTCTATTTTGACTCGACTAATTGCAGCTAACTAAATGTTTTAATTGAAGTCTTCAGACGAGTAAGATGCTAGCTGGTGGCCAAAGAAGTGACTAGTAAAGGTATTTCTTAAAAACATATGTGTCATAAGTTTTGTCAAAGTAACAGGCATGCAATCCGCAAGGGCAATTAGCATCAACTAGAAACGCGACTCAAAATATCGATTTGACAAGGTTCTGGTTAAACATATTGTTATCTAAACTACAGTTTGGCATCTAAACGATATTTTATTACATTCTAATTTCTCTTTATATCACATCAGTACTTTGTGTGTAGTACATGTATGAACAGAGGTGGCCTCTGTTTAAGTCCACCGTGTTCAACAGATGGCGTTGTTAGTTGGGAGGCGTTTTCTGAATGGCGGTGTTAAGATTTTCCGCGATTGAACGACTACCCCGGGCTGTGTATTGGTAGGGCATCATTTTCAGAATTACAACCATGCCTAACACAGCATGACTCAAATTTTTGGACCGGCCTGCCCTTTGGCGGGCCTTGTAAATTCTCTATTTGATTGTCTGACGTACGGACGTATTTTATTAATGAACCTATATCGATGGTTCCAATAGTAAGAGCAGAGGCTTTATATTAATAAGCCATGTTGAATTCTTACTTGTTCTCAACTTATTACAATCGTGAACGTATGGATACATAGATGCATGTATTTGATACTCTTTCACGTAACAACTACTGAAAAGATTTTATAAAACTTCAGAATAACATCTAAATAACACACAGACTGATATTGGGATAATTGTCATTTAAGTAGGAAGAATTCTGCCATTTGAAAACTACTCGTATAAAGGTTAAAAAGCGACAGTGGAGTTGTCTGTCAACGTGATCTCGTAAATAAATTGTGGTAATTGTTATGCTCGAACACATTGTTGGGGACTGAGGGAGTCCCGCACTGAACTGCCGATGTACTTTCCATGCAGTTCAGTAATGTTGTTTAATGTACTATTCTTTTATATTTATTCAATAGATACGCACGCTGTATCTTTTCGTCCATAAGTAAAAAATAAATAAAATAACACCATCACATTCAGAACATTTATTTAACGAATCCGTTTAAATTACAATTATTGTACATAGGTATAAAATATAACAAAATAAACTAGATTAAATTAGGTTAAGATTATCTGCATTATTTGTCCATAGGCTTGGAGTCTTAAGGCTTCAGTAACAGCTATATAGCTATATAGAGAAGAAGGTCGAAAACGAGATCATGAAATATTATGATGAAATGGATATATTTTATAGGTACATTGTATGTTGGTTCATTTTATTGCAGTTCGAAGCCCTGACATCCCTCAATGGACTGGCGTTCACAAATCTGCGGCAGTTTGAGCTGATTTATACTTAAACTCCAAATTACACGAACTAGAAAAGTTTAGTATGAAATATGCATATTGACAGTCAAAGCATAAAATATAAAACTCGATATCCACACGCGTACATTAAAATATAATTATTTACAATTCATAAATATAGTATTTAGGTAATATAGATTTATACAGGCATCGCAAATCTACGTATTATTTAATATTAATGCTAACTAAAATAATATTTACAGAACAATAAATGAAAACATAAAGCGGTATGGAATAGGCACGTCTCGTTAGTAATTCACCAAAATACATGGTCATTCATAATTTTTGTAAACATTCCAACTAACCCTTAACAAAGTCTGGATATCGATGTTTGTTATCCAGGGTTAAATATTATAACTCATTTCTCTATCAGCGTATAAAAGTACAGATTTTCGTCATAGGTTGGGTTAAGAAACTAAATACAAAAGGAACAATAAGAATCTACAATAATATTAAATGTTTACATACATACAGCCGAAACATTTTGGCATCAAAATTTGATCGTTCGATATACAACAATAAATATAATTACTATCTATATTCTTTGTTCTTATTATTATTTTTTTTGTAAAAGTTATAAACAAAAAGAACTCACATTGATGTCTACAATTCTTACTGGGTTTATTTACTGAAGGTGGAACAACCAGATATTTATCCACGTCCAAAACGAGAACAGCAGGAACCCATGCCACAACACATCATTGCGTTGTGAAGCACCCATTTTTAGTTGTATCTTTAACTCTTAATCTTTATCTTATTATAAATAAAGGTCAATGAACTCTTCATCTGGCAATAGAGACACAGCAAAAAAATACCCAACAATGAAACAAATCAAGTAAGAATTGCAGTCTTAATCCACACGAATCCAACACATTTACATCTTTGGTACAATACCTAGTAAGGGTTGGTGATCAACTAACAAATGGAATTTATAACTAACCCTATCGTATCGTTTGAACACTCGAGTCGATGGTAACCACAGGGGAAAAATTTACAGGTAACATTTACACTGAGGAACACCAATTAAGCGTCTGATTTGGTTACCTAAAATGTTATTCGAGCCAGTTTGCGGCCGGTTGTGGTCAGCGTACGGCGACGCCGTTGATGGTGACGACCGCACTCGGTCCGGTCGGCTCCGGTTCGTACGCGGAGTCGGTGTCGCTGCGCCGGCCGTACGCGACGTTGTCGGCGATCCTCTCGCTGTACGGCGAGTCGTACACGTTGTCGGTGACGTGGTCATAGATGTGGCGGCCGTTTGTGTCGTGGAGCGTCGCGTAGCTCATGACGGCGGCGTTCTGGTCTTCCTTCCGTTCGGCGCCTTCGATGTTCTCCGTGTTCTTTACGGGCGTGGCTTTACGGCTGGACAAGATTTTGGTTGGTTAGAAATATTACATTATGAACTCAAACATAAAATAGTAAAATCAGCATGGGTTGTAATACTTACAGCCTCAAATAAATGACTCCGAGCAGCATCAGGAGGAACAGCACCACGCCGCAGCCGACGCCCACGCTGAGCGGCAGCGTACCGTTCTCCGCCGCCTCGTTGGTGACGAGCTCACAGCTGGGCTCCTCGCCGGACCACTTGCCGTCGTCCATGCACTTGCGCAGGAAGGGCCCAACTCGCTGGAACTGCGGCAGACAGTGGTACTCGATGGAGCTGCCGAAGAGCGTGGAACTGTTGGAGATGATGACGCGCCCGTTCTCAATCGTGCCCGGAGATTTGCAGTCGATAGCTGAAAGTGAAAAAATAGTTAAATTGTTTCAAGCTGTGCAAGTATTCTGCCATAAGTCATTACCATTTTGATAGACAGGTAAATAAAACAGTCTATTAAAATAAATAAAAACTTTTCGTTCATGTCACTATGTTGTCAACTTTTAGGAGTCATCCAACCATCAAATCAAGCAGGGTTATTGTGAAGCTTCTAAAACCAGCAAGATTAAATGGTACTCACGTATACAGACAGGCGGCGCTCCGCTCCACGCTCCCCGCGGCAGACAGGTCCTGGTCTGGTTGCCCTGCAGCCCGTACCCGCGCTCGCAGCGGTAGTGCGCCTCGCCGTTGATGCTGAGCGTGGACGTAGTCACTAACAACCCAACGCTGCCCTTTATTTGAATCGATGGGTCCGAGCATGTTATTTCTGTGGAAGAATGAGGAAAGGTGATAATTTTTCAAGTAAAGATGTATGACTGTCTGCAGTTTGAGTATCTATAGTTAAAGTAACTGTGTACTTAAATTCTTGCAGGGATAATTTAATTTAGGTATCACAAGGAAGTTCTGCACATTAGAAGTATTAAGGCACTAGTTTCTTGATTTCGATTTTTTGACTAGTACCGTTGCGGGCTTTAGTAGCAGTATCGTTTAACGAGTAGAGCAAGTATTGCTGAGCGAGTATACTTTTTAAGTTTTTGTTGCCTCGACAAACAAATGCTGGGAGAGTTCTTTACGGCCAGTGTCCAGTCAGCGAGTTACGATTTATATATGCTTCTCCTTCATCTACACGGGAACTACATCTTGTAGTATGTTTCTTGAGCGATAAAATAGTCGATAGTTATTCGTTTTCTCGGCCGCAATGAGACAACTGCCGTACTCAAATTTAAATTAAGGTAGTCTACGATGAAATAAAAGAATAATGTACAACAGAATGACTGATGACAACATACCTCTACAGACTGGTGCCTCAGAGCTCCACGTGCCGTTATCCTGACACAGTCTCCGGGACACTCCGTCCAGCTGCCAATGCTCATTGCACTCGTACAACGTCGCTGCACCATAATACGTCGCATTCGTCGCCAAAGTCACCTTGCCGTTCTGAATCGGGCCGGGATTTCCGCAGTCCACATCTATATCAACACATTATAATTAAAACACAACTCAAACAAACACAACATAAGGCAAATAACTGCATTAACTAATATCACTAAAATAACACTAGCGTCTGCCTCGATTTAATATAGGGTCTCAAGATACAAGTACCTATACAAAGCAACATTTAGGTATCAAGATGTTTGAGGTACCGGAAATACCGGATTCGTTAAAGGTGACGCAAAACTGGAGAAAAGGGGTGCCAGGTGGAATCGAGACAAATTTTGTCTGGGTTATGCAGAAAGAAAGGAATTAATAATACTAAACCGTTACATGAATTATAAGAAAGTCGTTAAGAAAACGCTTGCGACCCGACGATAGGTTTCCCCCCGTCCCTAGACCAAGCTGGCCCGAGCCGGCAAAACTAGCAATAAAAATATGTCCCTAAATAATAAAAACTTAGATCCAGCCATCCCTTGCTGTTTTGCTATATTAAGATTGTTAGCAACGCACTAAGTCGAGGTCCGAACCCCGCAGGGGGTGCCCTTAGTGGACGTTGCTGACGTAGTTAGTTTTTTCCTATTGCTCTGGCTGGAGGCCTTAAGGTCCTCGCCAAAAGTCCGGTGAAGCAGTCAAAGCCTGCGCTCAGGCTAACTGCAAAGATCTCTACCAAAAAAAAAAAAAACCGACGATAGGTTAAAAGTATTTCAAAAGCTATTGTTATAAACTAACAGCTTGTGTGGTAGGTAGTATAGATACCTACCAATTTAGCCTGTTTTCTAACCAGCAACAAGTAGGTATTTAATTAAGCACACGCACCTGAACGAGACTCATGTCGTTCATACACAGGGTGTATAAAACCACTGAGGTTTTACTAATAGGCATTCTAAGTCCATAGTTAAATGGACTTTTCAAAAATATACGAACTAGCAATCGCTAGTCTCTAAGGACCCTTAAAACTAAAGCGACTTAAACTAACGATTACATAGTGACTACATGAAGACAGTCTTACAACTAATGCCCCACCTCTGAGCTCAGGGGTTTTTATGCAGGGCGATGCAAACTTCGATTGCAACTTTTAGGAAATGTAAAATCGATCGTCGCTCCATCTATCCAACCCTAATATATGTAGTTTTGATTGTTGTGATAAAAATGTCCTCGCTCATTCATTTATTATGGTATCTAAATACTTGAAAATATTAATGATGAAATCTAATATCAACATGTGGATGAAATCAAAATACGTTCAAAAATATCTTGCGTTTGCTAATAAATAATCAAATTAGAGCAAATCGGAATCATTTACAGACAGGAAAGTATCTACTTTTAAACATCGTGTAATTCTTTCGTCGACGGTAAGTTAAGATAACAAACATAGTTTCAAACCTAGATCATCTTATAAACATACAGAAATCTGTTTATTAAATCGAATGTTTATGTCATAAAACTATTTCCCTGAAACTTTTGCGAATTTTACCTGTTTGTTACACATAAGTTTTTGCAGGAACGCTAACAGATGGCGCTAGGAGCCCTGTTCTGAAGTATAAAGAGTCGCCATGCCTGTGTACCATCTACGTAGTTCAGTACCTTTTAATGAACTATTTATTTACGTTTATCAATAGTTATCTCAAGCTACAAGCTTGAGATAGCGATAGCGGTAGCAATACCGTACAATCTTTGAAAGTTGGGTCTTTCTCGATTTTATTAAAAAATATACACTCTCTAAATTACTAATTTAATGATTCCCGTATTAAAAAAGGACGTTATATGTATCATGTGTCATGTACATTTTATTTATTATAGTAGATCGTAGTGAATTGGGTGATTGGGCAAATTAAAACCGACTTTTAGGATACCTAACTATTGAATAAATAAAAAAAAACACGCTCATGGAACGACCAAAAGCTTCAAGCTGTGTGTAGAGAAAGCCTTTTGGTTACATTTATAGCACGACACAATCAAGGTAGAATGTAGGGTTCTGTAGGGTTATTGTTTGATGTCGTGTAAAATAACTTACATTGGCATCTGGGCGTGACCCCGCTCCACTGTCCATTGTCCTCGCAGGTGGAGAGGCTCTCGCCGACCACCTTGTACCCTCGCTCGCAGCGGTACTTCACCAGCGCGCCAATGCGGTAGCTGTTCCCGACGGTGGTGGTGACAGAAGTCCTGATCAGCGTGCGCCCGTGGTTGCGGTCGTTGCCGGTCACGGAGACGATGCTGTTCTCTGGTACCACTGGGTCGGAGCAACGGATTTCTGTGAAATGTTTAGGTTTTAGGTATCTGTTAACATATTACTTATTTTAAGGGTTTCGCACCCAAAATGTAACACCGGGACTGTACTGTACACAGTAGGTACGTACGTCCCTTTTTTACTTGGCTGACATAATTTTAGGTACAATATCACAGTCTTAGAAAAGAGCCTGAGGCAGAATGTATCCAACTGTTTTTTAATAAAAAAAAATATATCGTTATGACATGTCATTATTATAATGGGTAAATTATCAAAAATTTTGAACTATTATTAACTAATATGTAAAAGAAAACTTATCGTCTCAAGTCTTAAAAACAAAAGAGAAAAGATATGCCGTATAACTTTGATTTTAACGAGTATCTTGCCGAGAATATTTGTCGCAAAAAGTCGAGCTTTAATCATTGTGTCAATCCATAATCAATCACATTGACATTATTCATTCTTCCGCAATTAATCTAGATCGAGTCAGGTCTAAACTAATGTAGCTCAACAACTGTGTTACACAGCACACGAACAAAAAATTAAACTTTTTCATTAAATTTTCTTCAGAAATAGTTTCCAGACTTATCTACCATTTCTTTGGAATTTCCTAAAATAATATGTAAGTACTTTTGTTTATAAGATGTAGCGTAACAGACACACAAAATTATTTTCACATTTAAATATTATATCTCAGTATTGTTAATGATGAAATTGCCTAATCCAAATTGATAATTTGTTTAATCCGCAAGGGCTATTAACATCAACTTATAAAATATCGATTTGACAAGGTTCTGGTTAATCTTATTGTTATCTAAACTACAGTTTAACATCGAAGGATACTTTAATGCATTCTAGTTTCTCTTTATATTACATTACTACTTTGTGTGTCGTGCACGTATGGACACAGGCAGCCGCTGTTTAAGTCCACCGTGTTCAACAGATGGCGTTGTTAGTTGGGAGGCGTTTTCTGAATGGCGGTGTTAAGATTTTCCGCGATTGAACGACTACCCCGGGCTGTGTATTGGTAGTTTATCATTTTCAGAATTACAACCATGCCTAACACAGCATGGCTCAAATTTTTGGATCGGCCTGCCCTTTGGCGGGCCTTGTAAACACTTTATATAGTTGTCTGACGTACCTGCATTTATCAATGCTATATATATTGATGGTTCATATAATAATAAGAGCAGAGACACAAAGACTTCTCATTAGAAGACTGTGTCGCGCAACCTACTCGTAGCTCAATTTTTGTAAATCAGGCATTGTAATGAGCTATGTTTAATTCTTACGTCCTCCCTTATATGTTATTAAAATCGCGAATGTTTGGATGTATGGATTTGTTGCTCTTACACGCAACAACTACTGAATTGATTTTATATATAGGTTAGCTTACACATCTAAATCACACACAGGCTGTCACACATTGAAAATGTTATTGTGTGAATTATCAAACAAGTAACGATAATTGATGCAAATTAAGTAAGCAGGGAAAATTCGGAAATTTGCAAACAATCCGGCAAAAACCGTTAAAGTTACATCGATTTAATGCATAGTATAATGGAGTCTTAAAAACACACATTACGCTGGATACAATTTTTATATCCCCGCTTAATGCTTTTAGTAGATTTATTTTCGATTTACCTTCGCATCTGGGAGAAGACTCGCTCCACTGGAACTCATCAGTACAGATCCTTCTGACTGGCCCAACGAGCCTGAAGTTTGTAGTGCAGGAGTACTGGATTACACTGCCCAAGTGTGTCGTGCCATTCAAAAGTTCAGCTGAACCGTACGTCAATGAAGGAAGCTTGCCGCAGTCGACATCTAAAACAACATAAAAGTTTTAGCTAATGAGTGGACGAAGATAAGCAAATAAACAAATTAGCGAGTTTTCTGAAAGGGAGTTAAACGGAAAGTTTGTACTTTGATCAAAGCGTTTTAAAACTATAATTTCAAGTAAATAATGTTGCCTTTTGCTTCTGCAGTACAGTTTGTAAAAGACACTTCAGTATTTAATTTTGTAAATATATATTTCTATTTAACTTTATCTGTAAGTTAGTAACTGTACACCATACATAATTATCTAACTGAATTGGATGAAATCAGCAGTAACTCTGCATTGATTGGTTAATAATTTGAGTACTTAACTAATAAAAAAGTACAACTAGTACAACTTACATTCACATTTTGGCGACTCGCCGGACCACTCGCCGTCAGGTTGGCACACCAGGCTGGACTCTCCGACTAACTTGTGTCCTTTCTCGCAGTGGAAGTCGATGGTGGAGTGTACGTTGTAGTCGTAGGCCTCCATGTACCCGCCGGCCGGTACCTCGGGGTCGGCGCACGATATCACTGGAAGACAGAATGTGATAAATATTGTGCAAGTGGCTATTGCGGAGTGGCACGGGTGTGGAATCATTAGTGATCGATCATCGACGGCAATGTACCTCAATTTGCTTAAAGTTTCTCGCCCGTTTAAAGCAGCCTTAAAAGGTGAACGCTAAATCAATAGTCTCAAGCGTGACTGTTGGATGAGTCAGAACGAATTTTTTGATACCTTCAAACTAAAAAAAACATTTAAAACACTGTCTATGGTCTTGTACTTACAGAATTAAAGTTTTATTACAAAAAATCTTATTCGTGACATAGCAACAAAGTTGTGAAATCCAAGCAATATAGGTCAGTATGACTTCTCAAAAACTCAGGTAAAATACGCTTTTCCATTGTTTTTCCGAGTTCACCTAATTAGACGAGCTTTTGTTTGGCAAACTTACAATCTGTTGACCGATTTCGGATGTCAGCGCAGTAGCTGAACTAACTTAGTTGAAATAGTGGTGAATCGGGACAGACTTAAGCTAATTGGAGTTTCCGTAATAATGCTAGGACAGAGCGGTGCCTGGTATTTGCAGAATTATTCGCAGTTTCGATTTCAAGATAGAAACGGCACCTTATTAAATTGATTTGTTGAAAGATTCGTGAAACCTCTCGCTATATCTATAAATTGTTGTTACATTTTCGCTGTCGAATCCTATTGTTTTGCCAGCGCTAGGATTACGTCAGTAGTTGTAACAATAAAGTGAGTTTATTTAGTCAAAGCTAGAAGTGTTGCAAAAAGGTTCTGTTGCAACCTAATTAAATATCCCTGCTTCCTGTTGAAAAGAGTTTTGTATACAGTAGGAAGCCTTTCATATGCACAACAAACTAATTTAATGCTAGAGTCTAAAATGTCAACGTGAAAATTATTTACTGCATTTTACCGTTGAAAGAAAACTAGAAAAATGACAAAGGTTAAAAAGCAAGACAATGAAGTTTTCTGTCAACGTGAGCCCGTAAATAAATCGTGGTAATTTTTGCCCGCGAGCAAATTGCTAACGTTTACTCGGCACAAAGGGGTAAATAAATGAGTTTCTTACATTCGCATGAGGGTATATCATGAGACCACTTCCCGTCTCTGTTACAGGTGAGGGTTTCAGCTCCAGCCAGCCAGTAGTCCTGTTCGCAGTTGAACTGTGCGATGGAGCCATACGTCGTGGTTCCGTTGAGGAGCTTGAAGGAGCCCTTGTGCACCTGCGCCGGAGTGCCGCAGTCGACGTACTTGCAGGAGGGGGGAGTGCCCGACCACGACCCTCCCAGAGTACATGTTACACTCTGGAACAAAAGAATTGATAAGAATCTGATGTAATAGTGCTGTTGCTGTTGTTACCATAACACAAGCTCTGCTTAGATTGGGATCAGATAACCGTGGGTGACATGTCCCGGAATAATATAATATTATTATGATGCACGCACGTTTCCAAGTGGGCATTAACTACTGCGTTAAAAAGTAGCTTATATCCCTTCTTAGGACCTATGTCTACTCCATAACACGTTTCATCACTATCAGTGCAGCGGTTTAGTAGTGAAAGCGTAAAAGATAGAGTCACTTTCATGTTAATAATATAGAAATTGATTTTTGCATACAGCTTGCACCCCACCCATGTTTTGACATATTTCCTATTACCCATACCAATCTAATTAATACCTAGTTTTAGCTAATTCTTACTTCTCTGTATGAAAACAAGCTTTTTATTTTGCACTGATATCGAGAAACATGTTTTATAGATTCCGTAAGATTATTCCGTTTATTTCTGTACCACTCGAAAGCGATTATTCCATCGAAAAACAAAACAATAACACATCATTAGTACCTATTGTGTTTCAGTAAATATCAGGAATATTATTACTCTACTTAACGTAAGCTCCTAATTATTAGAAGCTGATTATGGGCCGAAAAACAAACAATTTATATGGAATAATGCTATATGAAAACAATAACAAATAGAAATTGTGTTAGATGGAAAACTTTCCATATAATATTGTTTGTTTATTCCAAAATATTTTAATTCAAGAATTCAGTCTCATCACTCATGAACTGTCCTCAGCAGATTTTTTCAAAACGATCATTAAAAGTAGATGTTTAAACTTTAAGAACTTTGTAGAAATACAAATCGAGTATAGTATATCACAATATAACTGATTTTTGACTGCCTATACACTCAAATCATCTACAAAAACGTTAGACGTGTCGTTTTTCAAAACCTCCGTATGCTTTACATCAAACAGACTCATTTAAACCTTTTTAAAATCTGTGCCAACGCTCCGTCAGGTCGTACGCTAACTTGACAGTCTCCCAAGGCTACGCTCAAAGGGTCAGTCGCACGGGAGCGTGCGTCGAGGGAAGACGTCGATTCTGTGCCAATCTGCCCGCTAACTAGTTCGCACACTTACGGAAAATAAAGTATTTGAAAAAGAATTAATCTTTTACTACCAAACTTACCTTAAACATTATTTATCTTTGAATTCTCTCCCACAATCGCTTATTCAGCTATCGATATTTTTTATTTTCATTATGTTTTGAATTTTCTATCTACATATTTAAGAATTTGTCATGTTTCATGCTTTGCTTGTATATTTGTACCATTGTGGCATATTTTGGGCTTTTTGACACAAATTTAATATGACCTTTTATCAATTGTTAAGAAATTTACTTTTATGGTGTTATCTTTGTTTTCAAATATTATAGCTTTTCTGCATTGTAAGTAATAAATATGTAGGCTTTTTCAATAATTTTAGCTTGGCGACCTGTTGCTGATTCCTTTTGCCGATATGTTTGTATGGTGCCAAGATAACAATATTTCAGGCAATAACTACAAAATGTGATTACCAGTCCGCATTTTAGAATCAAAAAGCCGTAATCAAAAAGGAATTAATGAATTCAACGGTAGGAGATGTTATTGGCCATGAAATAATAGTTTAGTTCCCGAACTATAATAAACTATAAGGCACTAAGTTGCCGGTCATAAGTCGACAAAGTCTTACGTAAGTAATATGACAGTCCACTTCGCCTACTAAACTATGTATGACATTAGTTGTTGAATTTATAGTGGCTCATCAGTATCGATGCTTCTAAACGTTATTGTAATATCTAAAGAGCGACTTATTGTGGACTGTGGTAATAAGGAGGTTTTGTTTTTTATTTAAGTTTTTGATGTATAAAAACGTATGTGGATTTCGATTTAAATCTGCCTCTGAATTGAAACTTCAGATCCGATGTAGTGGCAAAAGAGGCAATGAAAAAGACATCCGAACCTATATGTATAAATATACAAATTGCTCTTACCGGTTGTCCAAAGAGTATAAATCCATTTTGACAGGTGTAAGTGGCTAAGGATCCATCTTTGTGTCCATTCACAGTGACCAGGGCGCCAGTAACTGGCGGCGGTTCCGGACACCAGTCGAACAGACATTTGGGAGCTTCGCCGGTCCAGATGCCTTCGTCACCACACATGCGTTCAGGTTCTCCAACCAAAGTGTAGTTCTCTCGGCAAGAGTAGATTGCTTTCGCTCCGTGAGTGGTTCTTCCATCGACTATAGTAACGTCTCCATCTTGAATTGGTGTCAGCCCACCGCAGTTAACATCTATTGAAAAAAGGCAGATTTATTTAATGATTCCGCAATAAATTAATCAACGTTATCATAACTAAACATAATAATATGTGCTGAAATTGATATCATGCGGATGGAAAATTCCGGCACACAACAAACAGCCTCTAATCCTGAAAGCGTAGGTATAAACAATTCCAAATAAATGCCGAAAACAATAAATATTTTTCTGCAATGAATTCCTTTCATTTTGTTTTGGCTTTGGGGATTCAATTTCCAAAATATTTACTTCGAAATTCCGCTTCCATTGTGTGCCAAAAATTGGAAGAAGACTTACATTTGCAGCTGGGAGCAGTTCCAGACCAGAAGCCATCTTTCTTGCACTCTCTGGTCTTGTCTCCAAGAAGCATGTGACCTTCGGGGCACTTGTACCCGATGGAGGCGCCAACCTGGTAGTTGTTGCCGTCAATAGTGGTGTTCAGCAGCTTGTCTGGACTGCCGCAAGACGGTGGCACTGCAGAAGATATAATAGATATTATTGCGTATATAATAAGGTTTAAAATACAAAAATTTGTCTCAATAGGTATGTTCGCCAGCTTTTAGAAAAAACTATTCCAGAATAGAACGGCCAATATTCTCATTGTTTGTTCAAATACTCGCTAGCTCTAGAAAAGTCGTAGCAATTGTATTAGTATTAATAATGTGTTTGTAGTGGTTCGCAATGCAATATAGGTAACATCAGTGATTGTTATACCTCCGCCGTAAATAGCGCTCCCTAGCGGATATACGGGGTACTAAGCTTGATTGAACCGACGTTGGGATGGGAAATATAGGATTTTATTTTTAACTTGAAATTAATAATAAAAAAATAGAATTGGTTCTTGAAGGAGTATAGGTACTGCTTGAAATAGGAATACGTTAAAACATAAATACCTATGTAAAGAAAAGTGCATTACTTGAGGACTCTGTAAGAGTAAGCAAGTAAAACATTCTAATTTTGTTTAATTAAATTATATTATGGCAGTTATGAAGACCAGTAGAGATAAATAGTAGAGACGTAGAAGTAATAATATGTTCGCGATTAGATTTGATTAGATTTTAAGTAATTTTGTAAGATACATAGTTTGAACTTGATCTGCACAGCTAACCAAAAATGAATAACCGAAGTAACTTTTGATAGAGCAGCTATGCTGACATAAAACGTCTCACGTCGCTATAAAGGACACCCTTTATTTTGTCTGGTATAAACGACTTCGGACACTGTTTTATAGAACTTAATAATTACATTTATAAACTTATACGAAATATTTATCACCTTGCGTCTATTACGTGTCATGGCAATTTTTTTGGTAGCTAAAGTCTATTCTGTCCAACCACGAGAAAAACGGTACGTTAACCAAACCAGAACGAACAATAAAAAAAGTTAATAAATCAAAAAATCCATAGTTGGTTTTAAGACACCGATGTACTATCTGAATTTCCTATTCTTTGGTTGCAACCTACGTGCATATTTTCAATGGTATTCGATTTATTAGAAATATTACAGGTATTTTATTTTGTACAGTTCACAGTGGCGATTCACGAGCTCAAAGAGTTGGGTCGAGTGCCTATTGCAGCTAGATAGCGCATTCCGAATCTCGCGTATTTCAATATTGAGTGAGAACGTCCAAATGGACACGTGTTGGAGGCCACGTGCGCTCAAAAATCGCCAAACTGACACGTAGAAACGGCAAACCATATAAATTGGTATTTGATGTTTTTCAGTGCACTTTACTCCTAAATTTTGATCGTGAAATTGAGAGGACATAAACTTATGGCAATTATAGGTACCCACTTTTAAATTTAAGGTGATTTTTTTCTAAATATATTTGGATAACCTCAAAGTCAGTCTTTGATTATTTTTTCAGAAAAATTTAGAAAAAAGAGCAATATTTGCCATAGGCGTAGTACATTTAAATGCGATCGATTTCGCAGGCTAATATTATATTTTTTAAAGTGGAACAAATATACCAATTTGATCCACGAAAAAAAAACATTATTTGCAGTCGAGAATTCCCATGATTAGTTTAGTGAACTGAAGTTCCGCGCTCTGTTGGTATTTGATTCATATTTTAGGATTTTCCTGTTTTCGAATTATTAAAACAAATATCGTTTCCAAATGACACTTCAAAGCAAATATTATTTAATCACGTGTTACGATTAATCTCATTCATCGTGTACATATTGACGATTAGTCTATCTAAATTAAGCAGACCTATATATAGGGCAATTTGTTTGTGGGACATGTGGATGGCTTGTTAATGTACAGGACTAAACCGCAAATCCTGGTTTGCGTAGCATCAGTCTTCAGTGACGGTTTAAAACCTTTAACAAATAAAAATGTGGAAGTCGATTGGTCAGTACTTTGGTCAGTGCCTTACCATGTTGCACCTAAAATATTTTAATTTTTATCTTATATTTTTATTACAGTTTTTAGTCGTGGTTGCCTTAAGGTTCGCAGTCAAGTTAGAAACAATTTAAACCTTTTAAGGTGCCTTTTTCCTTTCTATTTATTCTAAGGCACTCGATAGACGGAAGGCTTTAAATGCCTTCTGCAGTTGAAATTTTCAACCGCGGAAAAAATACTGTCCGTTCGTTTGATTATTAACTATGTAGAAAGGATTGATTAGAAAAAATCGAGGAGAAATCGCAGAGCCAGTACACAGATAAACAGTATTGATGATCACCTTCTATTTATTTTATATTATTGTGTGACTGTGACATAAATATAAAATAAATATTATTATTTATGTTTGTATCATTTTGTGTAATCAATTTATTTAACAATAAATAAATCACATTAAGTCTACTTGTTATTTATAAATTAAATTATTTGCATAGTCTGTGTGTACTACAAATATGTGTAATATCCTGTAAAATTACGTTTACAAATCGACCATAAATGTTAAATTCGCTCATATTAGCATACTTAAAGTTAAATAGATCCGCAAGCTCTTAACATATAAACAATTATAAATGGCAATTTATTCGGTATCGCAATAACACATTGTATATGCAAATTACATGTAATAGCAATGCTTGAAGCAAGAACAAATTATAGGCATTCGCATTTATGAATATTTAAATATTGTTAGTACATTGTTTCCGGTACAGTCGAGATATAGCTACTGCATTCTGTAGGTATCAAGCACATATACCACGCCCTAAAGGTTTTGTTAAATTTTATTATTTTCGGCCATTGTCCTTCCACTGCAGGGCAAAGGCCTCCCTTTCTTTTTTCCAATTCGCCCGGTCTCGAGCTGTGTTCCAAAATGCTGAAAAGGAGCCGGCCACGAGGTCTTTTGATATTTTGTGGAGTCCATATTGTTGTCACTTTGTTAAATGTACTTAGCAAAAACTCTTAAATCTCAAATAACGTCTATACTACTCGTAAATGTATCAAGTACTTTTTACAGCGACTCTACCAGGGTTTGTGGTCGCGCAGCTAATTAATTTCCTAAGTATGTCCTTCCGTGGGATGAGTCAAAAGAAACCTTAAACCATATTTTTACAAAGTCTGTGAAATGTGTTATTTGCTTGACAACTTACTTGCTTAAAAGTGTGACAGACTAACTAGTATAATATGTGTGCATTACTTAAAAAATCGATAAACATGACATGATTTCAAAACAAGTTAAAATTAAATATAATAAAGTAATAGAGCAAAGATTATATCAATAATCTTTTCACAGGGTCTTAAAATGGCGCTTGTTCAAAGATAAATGCATATCGTCATATTACCGAGAGCAAACACAAACGGAAAAGATTCCTTATTTTTTCTTCCGACTGAATATCGTATGATGTGTTTACAATTTAAATAAGACCATAAATACAGCTGCTACAATTTTCTTAATTAAAATAGTATTAACATGCAGACTTTTAGCAATTTATCGGTATTTGTTTTTTTCAACGTATGTTTTTATCTTTCAGAGATAGATACCTACACTTATAATTAATACACCATAGCTTATTCTTTTTTAAACTTTTAAAATTATAACATAGCGACGTATCCGATAGCCGGTCGTTGACCTCGCGCCGGGGTCAATGATATAGGGTTGTGACCGAAGGCAATAAGTTACCAGTATGAAAAAATACCAAGCATTTGTTTAGATAATATATCTCGTAACATAAGAAGTGCTGTTCTAAAATAGATTATGACTAAAGTTCCTTTTATGTACGATAGGTCTAGTATATAATAATCTACTAATTGCTATTTGAGGAGCAAATAAGTATTTGAAACAAAAGAACATAATAGTTACGAATGACAGTTTTTCACATGCGATGTTGTCATGTACACTTTTCTGCTGTTTATTTTGATATTTATTCTCAGAAAGTTAGTAGAACCTACCTGTAGCAAGCTAATAAAATGCGTTACTTAAAAGTAGTGATTTCAAAGTCATTAAATGACAGATTTCAGCAATATCCAGTAAGACTGAAAGCTAACCCCAATTTATAAAACTCGAGGCAGCTGATGGTCCTATTCACAAAACAAATTGCAAAAATTCACACATACCTTCGCGCCGCACATTCGCTAGGAACCATATAAAACGATATGTACCTATGTATGACACTCACGGTACTGGCAGATCCAGTGCAGGTAGTCTAGGTTGCAGCCGACGTCGTTCCACAGCCACGCTCGGCCACCGTCAAGCACCACGCAATTCTGTTCGCCGTTGTAGTTGTTCGGCTGGTCTTTCCCCCAAGTTGGTCTGGATACCAGTTCCCCTGAAAATGAGGTAATTAATAGGCATCCATCTGTTCTGGGAATTCGAAACATTACACATCGTGATGTAGTCAAGAATTTCGTGATAATATGAATCGCAACGTATTCAATTTATTTAGTTTCTCCTTTTTTATCTGTACCTAAGTTAAAAAATAGAAACGTTTGTTTTTTTTTAACTCGCTGGTTCATCAATAATACAAATTGACAAAAAAATATCGGAAGGGACGTTGTTAAAAAAGATTGCAGGATGTATTGCAATACAGAAAACTGCGAAAAACTTTTTGGAAAAATATTTAAGGAAACAGCTAGCCAATACAAACTAAAAAGCCCATCAACCTGGGAAAATATAATTCAATTGTTACCCCAAGATATTTTATTCAGATTTTCTGTCTTTCGAGAATACAATATGTGGTTACGACTTCTGCGCATCAACCTTCATTGATGTACTAAAAATTGCTGTGACAAAATCATAATCAAAGTATACGGAGAGTTTTGATCAATTTCTGGCACACCTTGCGTACCCGCGATATATTTCGTCATTACTCATTTTGAGTGCGACAGCTTGAGTAATAAGGTTATCATTCAAATTGTGTTGGGATTAAAAATAAAACTTCCCCATAATAATATAAAAATATTTTTGAACGGTTACCTTCTGTAAACAGATTTCAACTTCGAAGAAGCTTAATTGGAAAATTTTAAGAATTACAGTTTAAAATATGAGATTTTTTACGAGGTAACTGGAAGGCATTACTTGACAGACATCCGTCACGTCAAGCCTTACCTTACGTAATTAGATGTTTGCGGTTGAATTAGTAAAGAAAAGCCAATGACTGCAAATTCTAACTTCCCCGTTTACTTAGCTGGTAATATTAATTCTTAGTAATGTTGTCTTACCATCAACCCATTTCCAAGTTCTGGAAGTGAGTCCTGGTTCCTTCTGGGCTCCGATCCAAACTAATTGCGTCTTCAACTGCGGCTTCCTTCTCTCCAACTCTTGGATCAAGAAGCTTGATGTCGCACCCTACAACAAATAAATCATTTTAAGAGAAAAACAAGTCAAGTCACAAAAAAAAGTCGTGATAGCCTATCGGTTCAATGAACTGATTTGTATGCACGAGGTTGCAGGTTCGAATCCGGGCAAGTACCAATGTAACTTTTCAAAAAGTTATATGTACCTTCTTAATTATTCTAAGACACTTCTGACAAACGGTGAAGGAAAAAATCTTGAGGAAACCTGGATTCCAAAATTTGGGATCTGAAATCGCCAACCCGCAGAGAGCAAGCGTGGTGATCAATGCTCGTGCCTTCTCTATATGGGAAGAGGCCTGTGCCCAGCAGTGGGACGTTTATAGGCTGGATTATTATATTATTTTATACAATTATTATATAAGAGAAAAACAAGGATTCTGAAAACAGCATTGCGGTCAGTTAAATATCAAATAACTGGAATCATTTCAGGCTGGTTATCGAAATTAAGGCACTGGACTGTAAACTGTGATAGCTCGAAATAATAAATGAACTTATATTTTCTCTATCACACTTCACAAAATATTTTACATCCAGTTAAGTTATAAATGTCATACATTATTATCACTTCCAAGATAGCTGATATTTAAATTATTCGAAATTTAACCTTTTTGAACTTGAGCATCTTTTTTTTCTCGGTATCTAGTGTTACCCACTTGCAGAAAAATCTATGTTTGGAAAATTCAGGAATTTGTTACTAGTATAATATGTAAAATATTAGGTTCTCGAACTTATCCAAGGTTGAAAGGAACGAAGGTTTGATATGGGTGCTAGTATTACTCCATATGTTTTGATTCTCCGTTTGACAGATGGTTCTAGATTAAAAATATTTTCATTTTCTTTATATCAGCTTACAGTGATGCAATAGAAAGCGAGTTATGTATTTTTGAGTTAATTGTAATGGTAGGTATGGTTATACAAGAGCCCTTTTCTTGATAAAGTTAATAACTTAAATGTTTACTAATAACTGTGAATAACTATTGGGGACTCACGATACATACATGAAGTACTTAAATCATGCGTAACTAATCTTGTACACACAAAATAATTAAATCTTCTGTTATTTAATAGGTCATAATTTGAGCTTTCTCTTAAAAGACTTCATGTTACATACCTTTAAGAGGAGAGCCCATAAATTGTATTTTTGGAAAGCTTGCAACGGATGTAGACGGTACTTAGTTGTATGTGTATATATAAGTGTAAATCATCTATCGCAATTACAGTATCCAACTATGTAATAGACACATGCAACAATACGCAGCCTCCCTTTGTTATACGTATACTACACACTCACACATGCATGAGTCTTATCGACACTAATAAGTGTAATGACACAGATACGACGAGAGTAGATAATATCTAATCTAGTCATCGGTTACCTTTGATTCTGATGCGAAGCTGTAGAAATCAGATAATGCGAGTAATAGCTGATAAAATCAGTGTAAGATAGAAATAAAACTATGGTTTGCTGTATACATTTTTCAGCTGAATCCAATATGACTGGTAGCCGACCCCAACATAGGAAAAGTCTCGGGAGATGATGATGTAGAAAGAAGGCTATGGTTTGCTATATAATATGGTTCCAAATGTCTAACCAAAGATTTTGGTGATAACGCTTTTGTATGTATTTTTATAGTTAAATGAAATCAAAACCAGAGAGATTCATAAATAATTTTGAAGTTACGCATTATATATATATACGAATCGAGAAAAAAAGTCCTTGAAGAGTTGGTGGTTCAGAACGAATATTCGAACGAAAGTCAGAAAAAGTCGAAAGCGTCTAGTCGCAGCCTGTTGTATTATATCAACCATAAATGGCTATTACGAAGAAGACTAGTGACGTGAAGACAGTTTTTCTCAAACACCATTGTTAGTCCACCCATTGTCATGCAAATAACGCTTGATTGATGCTATTTACAATGAAGGAAATTTCATTGATGACAATTGTATCTACATTATTATAGTATTCTCGTTCAATATGTGTCAGTGATTTCCCTGGTGGCCAAACAAGTATAATGACGCGAGTGCATTGGACCCTATTGTACAAACAATATGCGGTACTGTGGTATCGAGTTTGAAATCTGCTATGTAATGGGATAGCGTGCGGTATTTGCTTTGTTAAAATTACGCATGCGCTAGAGATTATAATATATTTTTATCACCAGTTCCTCTCCTATTTAGTCCTTGTGATAGGTATTAAGAATCTCACCTTTCAAATTCGTCACCTGTTTCAAATTCTTCGAAAAAAAGTTTTGGTTCTGTTTTCAGAAAAATATCAAATATGTATAAGATCATACCTGAAATCCATGTATCAGGTCTCCTCCGTGAGTTTGGCATTGCTTCCTCGCGTCATCAAAGGACATTCCTTTGGCAACGTTGAATTCGTAGCAGTTCCTCGAGAAGGCAGCCAGTTCGATGTCGGCCGGGGCACCGGAGGGCGCGCAGCGGTCGTTTGAGAATTCTAACAAAAAACAAAAATATTTACGGCCGGAACGGAAAATCTTCACCGTCGTCTAAAGACGGTCATGTAAAATCGACACGAACAAATCGATTTAAAGTAAAGTATTCCGAGAAAAGTTCACACGATTTCCGATGCGATTCATGATTCTATATTCGAAGCCCGAGACGAAGCAGTTCCCGGTAACTGCATTTTGTAAAGTGGCCAACTTCGTTTCATCTGAGGAATCGGTTAGGCGATAAAAATAGCCTTGAACTTGAAAGTAAAAGTGGAGAGTGAATGAATGTCATAGAGTAAGAAAAGCACAAACTATAGAGTGTGCGTATCGCTAAAAGCTCAATAAATCGTGAGCAGATTTTATGCGAAAATATCACTGGTTCCCATATTATTAGGTTTTGAGATGGAAATGTGAAAACGGAGCTCTGCTTTGACACCATTTTTGCGACGAAACTTGTTCATACTCTACCACACGGGCCATACCCTGATATGCGCACTCTGTAGTTTCTTATCTACCCTCAACGGGGAAAGTGTTTATGTACCTTCAGTAGTGAATACTTCGACTTCGCAGAGAGACAGGGACCCCTCGACCCCCACGAGCTGCAGGAACACGTGCTGACCGACCAGCGGCCGCGCGCACGTGAATGTTCTCGTAATACCCTCATCTGAAACAAGGTTATGTAACTGTGGTTAGGATTAATGGATCAAATGAATTTCATTCCAGCGAAATTCCTGTAAACAGCTCATTCCGGAAACTGTTTGAACTGCGCTTACGGCACGTGGACGGAATGCAAACAGTTAAAGGTGAACCTCAAAAACTAGGTTCGTGGCCTTAGAATTTTAAAGTTAAGAGCGAGGTTTCTGTTAGTTTAAAGTTTACCTTGTTAGTCTTCTGTAAGAGTAAGGAAGTAAGTTCTGAAAGTAAAATATTTTTTAGCCAACTAGAGCCCTAAGTTTCGAAACTTAGTTAGATTAGCTTTAATAAGCCATGGAATAAGAAACTGCTGAGAAAATTACAAACATGTAACCAAAGACGATGAACTACTTACTAAACGGGGACTGAGAGAGATGGGTCAAATAGGATCGTGCGAATGTGCCATCAATTGTCAGTATTGGACTTTAACCAAAGCTACAAAAGAGCCTAATTCACCGGCTATTTATATAACAGTTATTATTGTATTGTTATTGCTTCCTACTTCACAATTGCGGGTGATTATGCGCACGAGTTACTCGCATACTTGCATCTCTCGAGAGAAGCACGCAATGGATGGTAGTCTTACTATTTCGCAATCACTTTATTGTTTAAGTTATGAAGGTATCTTTAGCTTTTTTGGATCTTTTACTGTTTATTTATTAGAAAAAAGCATGTGACGCAACAGCGCTAAACGCTCGTCCGTTCCTTTTTTAGGCCTCTTAATTAACTGACAGGAACAATCCGCTATTTGTTCCTGTAGTGTCTTTAAAAAAGGTTTTTTCTTTCAGAAAATCTTAAACATTGATAAATATGCGGTGCGATCAAAAGCGTATTGAAAATTTCAAGCTTAAAATATAATTTATTTCTTTTCTAAGGATGGTGCACATAGGGTTTCGAAGATCAATTTGATTAAGGCGATTTATAAATTTCTATGAACGTAATTTATGTCACATTTCTGTTCAATTTGTATTCACAAAAGGAAACCTCGCAACCTATTTTTTATAGATACGCAATATTTTAATTTTTCATTTTTTTAAAGGAAATTATTATAATGCAATTATTTAAGTCCTTTTTTTTTACTTTCTCATCGCAATAATCATGTGTGACTAATTAATATCAAACTAAAGATCGAGAATAGATGCACCTAACAGAAAAGACTTATTTTCTTTTTGGCTCAAATTCCAAATTTTAACCGCAGTATACACAGAAGGAAACGGATGAACCCTTTGACCACTAGACCTTGACAATGAAGGCTGGTCGGGATCAACCAGCTGATAGCAAATCAAACTATTGATTATGGTAATCTCGCCTCGAACGATCTCAGTTTAGTAGTCTACTACAACCAGGTCTTAAACAGCCATTCTTAAAGATTATAAGTATCATATTACCACCTTCAAAGATTGTCTTGACCTACTTTCCGACTACAGATTGCACTCGTTGTTTTCTCCACCTTCGAAGAAAACGTTTGGGTTCAACTCTTTCTCGAATAGTTTGGTGGAATTCGCAGATAAAGTTCGGAACTCGTGTAAAGTTGGTACCTAATGATGTAATTAAAATTACTTGAGCTGCATGCGCTGGTGTAGCACGTGTAATGAACTCTTGTGTGTCTTGAAGTTTTCGATCTCAGAGTAAGTACACTTGCCGATCAAAAGCTACAGAATTCGCAATCCTTCAAGCTATTGAAGCATAGCATCTATTATTCAAGCATTCCTACGAATGTGTAGACGTTTTTCATTATTTATTTGATAACCATAGTTTATCAAGTAAGAAAGTTTTAAAAATAAGTTAGTATAATATAACTCAGTAAAAGGCTTACAAACTTTATGTACTTGTTAAACTATTACAGCACAACTATAACTGTAGTGATACGTTGGATAACATTCCTGTTGGCTATATTATATATTTTTTATAATCGATAGTGTTTGGTTTTGGACAGCTGATGAATATTTCAGATTTTATTGAACAACTTATTTGGTTTATGATTTGTATGTAGAATATTGAAATTAAGTTATGAAGTGGTTTATGTTTTCCTATTAATTTTTTAGTATTTCAATCGCTGTTTACTGGATAATTGAGACATGAGAAAATGAATAGACATGAGAAAATTTGGAGCAAATTAGAGGAGATCTTTGCACAGCAGTGAGAAAGTTATTAAAAAAAACAAACTTTTTCGATTCGTCCTTTTTCATTCGAGGTCCTGGCTCCTCTACTATCTTTATCCGTACCACTTTTATATCCTTTTTTGAAATAGCAATTTCTATATAGGTTATCGGGCTTCTGCCGAGGGGACGGTGATATGATAATTTTATAGTAACTCGATTTCTCTTTACAGTTTATTTTTTCAACTCTGGACATTATTATCAATGTTCATTGATCAACAAGAGAATTACTTTTTCTTACAATGAGTGTGACAGTGAAACTCATCGTAATTACTTTAATTATACTATTTAGTGAGTAGTAATTACAAACCACCATCGTTGGGATAAAAAAACCATTCAAAGCAAAATGACTTCATTACCACCATAAACGTGTTTTAAACAATAGCAACAATTGCACAATTTTCACGAGATTCTGCACATATTTAATTACACTGCGGTGTTCGTCGCATAACTAACTCATCTCAAACACTTATTGGCTGTGGGAATCTTCATTGTGGTTAGTAGAAACCGTACTATGATTTAGAAAGCATAAGTCACTTTCGCGAATCAATCTCCTTAGACACCATACATTGCTGCCTTAGTGCTTCTGGAAGTTTTAAAGCTTAATACAAAGAGGAAATGGATTAGGTGTTAGTATAATTTTTGTGAATTAATTTCTTGTAATTAACGGCAGTGGTTGTTGCAGCAATTGCCGACACTGCCGCATTTTCTAAGTGATTGATGCTCATGCTTTGACTTTCACTGATCTTTCTGAGAACAATTGAAGTGAATATGGTTTATCTATTGTAATTGCGGTGCGTCTTTTGTTTGCACAAATGCAATTGCAGCACTGTATGTTTTGTTAATAACATTGTTGGTATTGGTGTTCGTTCTTGTCAATATTTTTTTCAAGTTTATTTCTTCTTTTCGATTCCAAGCATTAATTTATGTGGTTATTTTTCAACTTAAGTGTTATTTATTTATAAGATAATAATTTTGTTTTTTACTTATTCTATTATCTTCAACTTTATTGACTCGAGTTTGAATACTATATCCAAAAAATCTCGCAAATAAAAATCTCTCATCAAAACAATAGGTCGACGAAAGCCATTTATCTAGTGACGAGTTACGTTACATACAAACAAACAATTTTCCCAACTTACATAACTTTTACCGACGTTTCGCCTCCATACATTTAAACCAGTTCTCATTAACAATGGCCTCCATAGTTTTTATATCATTAAATTACATGGAGTGGTCTGCTGGTGTTAAAAAACAAAAGGCAGTGAGGTGAAAAGCTTATGTAATAAACAATGTTGATATTTTACATAATTATTATAATGTGGGAGCATTCGCGTGTGAAGAAGGGACTCGTGTTGTTCGGTACCAATACTTCATCAACACCTTTAGAATGGCTTATGTAAAGGCGCTTGGCAACGTAATAAGTAAATAGATACGTTACCTGTGTTGTGTTTTATTCTTTTATTATATATATATATTTTTTTTTTTTTTTGGTTAGGTTATTGAAGTTATATAGTTGGAAAGGAAACAAAGCCGTGGTTCTCTGGTTTGAAAAAAAAGTTATACGTATTTGTTGTGTCAATTAATCAATGAACTTTTGTTATATTGTTACGAGTAAGCCTGTTTATTTTATTCTTAACAGTTAATATCTTTAATTAAATAAATAAATGTAGGTACCTATTAGTAAGGAATATGTAGGCATATAGACCCGTAATGTTTTAAATTCAAATTTCACATTTACCAGTACCAGCAGTGATATTCGTAAGCCTTGTTTTTATAAACGAAAAATTAACTATTCATGATTTAGTTTGCTTTTTATAATATGTATAGGAAACTTTGTTTATAATTGTATATTATTTTTTTATATACCTGTCAATATTAAAAAGTATCTGTTATCCCTCGCATTAATGAACTCGGTTCAACCATATCCGGTCCTACGTCACACACGGTGGCTAATTAGTCCAAGAACTATTGCAAACAGTCGTTACATCGCCAACAATCAGCTGCCCATTCAAGAATGTAGCCACGAAAACATTATGAAATAAACCTCTAATTTCCGAAAAACATCAAATTAATTAATTATTAGTGACCCTCAATTTTATTATACCAAATAGAATATTAACATATTTGTGGGTCGGTAGTTTATAATCCGCATTTTTGGAAGTAAAACCTTTGAGAAATGATGTCTATGTATACTTCCTTTTATACGATGCAAGGGCGAGTGCTTCATGCATCTTTCTTCTTCCTGATTTATATATCGCACTAGCTGTTTTTTATAAAAATACTAGATTTTTTTTTAAATCGATTCATAAAACATAGAGTCACCACAGACCACAGCCCTAACTAGAGATAAATGGAAGGAGGGTAGAGAGGCCTTTGCCCTGCAGTGGCAAAGAATGGGCTAGTAAATAAAAGTCATTTTCACAACATTATATTCTGTAGTGGAAATAAGCAGAATAATGTTTCGACGGGGCTGTTGGTGCTATGTCGGAGGTCGTGGGTTCGATTCCCACTCAGGACAAATGTTTGTGTGATGAGCACGATCATTTGTTCTGGTCTGGGTGTAATTTATCTATAATATGTATGTATTTAGAAATATATAAGTATGTTTATCAGTTGTCCGGTTACCATACCACAAGCTCTCTTAGAGCTTAGCTTGGGATCAGATTACCGTGTGTGAATTGTCCAGGAATATTGTTATTAATGTTATTTAATTATGAATGTCTTTATCACGTTCTTTACCAATTGATAAAGACAATCGAAGTATGAATCCAAGGAAATATGAATTAATTTGTTTAGCTCGCAGCACAACAAAGCCGGCGACAACTATTTTTCAATTCTTTCAAAACTAGGTAGTTCACATCGAAGCGAGCTTCAGTTTTGAATTATACAGATTCCGGGTGAAACGGTAATTCATTTAATTTGCTCTATGAACAAGGATTACCTTTGAGTCTTTGAAAAATATTTACATAGTGAATTAAACAAAACATAATCATGTTCCCAGGAAGTCAACACGAGAAATTAGAAGAAATATCTAATTGTGAATGTACAGGATACTAAATAAGTTTTATATTAAGCTTATCCTGACTTAAAATGGTAGGGAGGTATAATACAATAAGTTTATTTTCTTCACAATAGACCGATGGGCACGAGTTACAGAGTTCCCCACAATACAGCTTTTTTTCCTCACCGTTTATCAACGCAAGGGAAAGGAAAGCTTGAGACACTACTTAAGAAGGTACAACATAATATTTTTTTTCTCTTTTGGTGTAAACAGTTCCACGCGGTCGGCACAAAGATTTTGACGTAGTTGATGTAATTGTCATGTACTCAAATATAAAAGTGACTTTGTCCATCAAATAACTTGAATTTATACAGAGATAACGACATGAGATGGATTGTAACACAAAATAAACAGAAGTGGACGTTTGCTTCGAATTAGTTACGATAGTACGTCAAGGGTTTCGATAGTTTAAGACCGTCAAGAAAATGATTAACAAAATCGATCAAAATGTACTCCTGCACCTTTCAGAGAAGATTCTAATCAACAACACGTGTAGTAAACAAATTAGGGAATAACATGTAACATATTACAATACCCTGCATCGCCTTTAATAGTAATGCGATTATAATGTAGCTTGCATCCTTCTAACGTAGTTATTGCCACGCGCCGTGCTTCCTATCCTCGTGTCGCATTATTTTATATCTCGGTTCATCCTGATTGTCGCTAGGATTTCATTACGTTTAACGCGTCATGTTTACCCCGAGATAACTCATTTAGAGTATAATTTCATTTATTTACGTGCAGATTAATTTGTTGACATGATGGGTCGGACTGGATGTGGAAAAATGAAAACAGATTGGGTGAGGTCTACATCACCAGTCACTAGTGATATGTCCAGCAGTGGACTGCTAGATAATAGACGGATGATGATGATATTTCCAATCTCCAAAATAGTTGAATTTTTTTCAATTCCTAGTGATTACAAATTTTGACAGTGATTTCAAGTACATAAAGGGCAGGATAAGACTGATTTTATCCAACCTCCTTTATTTTACCTTAAAGTGGCACAACGTTGCAGATTCAAAACACATGTTTTTAAATACAGTTGGCATTTTGAAAAACGCGGCTTAAAAATATCGTGTCTCATAATGATTGGTAAATCGTCAATAATAATAATAATAGAGGTTCTTGTTAATTCTAATCAGATGTCTTCGCTTACATCATGTCTGTGACTTATTTACCAAATGCATGTACTTTGAAGTTTTTTTATATTTTTTTAGCTTTCTTATTTGTAATATGAGGTCCTAGAATTGGCAAGGTATGTGTTTTGTAGTCAAAGTGTGTATGAAAAACGGATCCCTCTTCCATACAGTCTTTGATGTGCGTGCGAATGCTTTGACGATGGTTTATGGCGTTTTCTTACTTTTTTCAAAGTTTTGTGCTAGCCTTTATGTGGTTGTTTCACCTGGTTCTTTCACCTTTTGAAGCAAAATTTCCAGAAAACCTTGCTTTTTTAAATGTTTACGTCATAAAATGCATCTACTGCAGAAATCACGTTTCTAACCTAAAATAAGGTCCTTATTCATGAACACTCGGATGAGTTAAATATCTGAAGATTTTAAGATCAATAAATGATAAAGATAATAAGTCGTTGGAGTTAAATAGATACACGAATAAACCCTTGGAGACAATTGTAAGTAGTTGCAATGGCATGAATGGCGACCCGCTTCCACACCGGTTCTGAGAGCTTGGGAACATACTGACACGATTTCAACTTTCTTCTGATTGATGCCTCGTTCACTCGCACTCGACTAGGATAGCTTAATGCCTATGGTAATAGTTGTTTGGTTAACGTTTGTGATGATTGCAGTTATTTTTTAGATTTGTTAATAACGCATAAAATGGGCTAGATTTTCGTCTGTTGCTGTTCTTTTATTTTTTGGCAATAAAGTTGATTATTTGAATAATAATAACATTATTTTAGAAATTGATAATTAATTTTAATTTCTTTATAACAAACGCATGAAAGATTTGGAATAAATTAAAACCTATCAGATATACCTCATAGTATTATTTAACTACAATAATAAAGGTTGATAACACTAATGTATGTAGACCGCAAACATGGATGCATTATTTACAATTAACCATTTCAATCATATTTTGTCAAATTAAGAGTTTCTAAACACGGTAGTTTAACGTGTATTTGATATAATTTTAAACAAACACACCCGTTGGACCTATATATGGGACTTCACCAAAGTTGTCTACACATTTAAAATCTTTTTAGACCAACGCTTGCAAGCCATACTTAGTAAAAATATGTTCTGTACAGATAAGAATTTTATCTATCAATATCTATAAACTATTGCTTATAAGGAAAGGAACTTAAGCTTAATATTAATTAAAATGGTACTAGAAACAAGTTGACCTTTTCTTCGAAAACATATTTTAGTTTATCACTTTCAGTACAGCTATATACCACACTATTCTGTTAGCATTCTATAAACTTGTTTCAGTTCTACTAGGTACTACTTTCTAAAGAATCGTTTCATCATCATCATCAGCCGAAAGACGTCCACTGCTGAACAAAGGCCTCCCCCCTAGAATCGTTTACAAAAATATATTTTATGGTGGTAACAACGAGTGTCTTAATTATAATGCATATTTATTTATTATTTGTGAACTTAACTATATTGTAACGAGATTGTATAAAGCTTATTTTTATTAAAATATTAACAGTAATTAAGTAACATTCTAATCGCAATAAATGCAAACACCGCAGGCTTATAAGTTATTTCGGATGTCAACTCAAGAAACGCAAATAATAATACTAGTGGTCCTGCCATCATACCTTGAAGTGTCAACCCATACAGTCAATATGTCCTCAGAATTCAAGAACCGTATGTTAGTAACTAATAAAAATTAGTTACGTTATTCCAAGTAATAAACATACATACATATACTTTAGAGGTGTATAACAAAAGCCTGTTAAACCAGTTTCTAGTTTGAACTGAACCACAAAATTAATGACGCGTAATTAAATTGAACATAACAGATAGATTAAATCTATTAGATGTATTTATTATTTATACACTGTGGTTTTATCAATTGCCCCGTAGGCTAATTGTAACACTGACTGATATATCAACCAAAAAAAGAGGAGGTTCTCAATTCGTCTGAGTGTTTTTCTAATAGATTCTACACTTCTTCGTGATGCGTAAAGTTACATAGAAATACAAAGAATGTATCATGGGAACTCAAAAGAAGTTGCTCAACATTTATTTTTCTTGAAGATTGATTGTTCTGTATTGTAAACAACACCTAAATCACACATTGCTGGCATCATAAAGAGCTCGCCGTGACCGACTTAGTACATAATGATCAGTGGATCTCGTAAACATTGCACTTCGTACTCTATTTTTATTGAGCCGATATAGGCCGATGGGGCAAGCTTGGAACCCGAATAACCCGGTTTTTTATATTCTACTTATTATTTTGTAAGTGCGAAGTGTATGAATGTTCGATCTAGTAATCGACTATTATTTATGATCTGATTCAATCGGGTATAGCTCTCTAGTATTTTAGATATTATGAAAAGAAGCATATTTTTTTTAATTTATGAAACATTGGATTCTATAAACATAAATATTTCGTGATTTTATCATTAGGTTTCGACGATATCGGCGAACTGTGGGTGTACTTTGGTACTCCTCTGCCTAACCCTTCGGGGATACAGGCGTGATGCATGTTATGTTTTTTATGTTGTTATTCGCAGAATATTGAAACGTCAATCACATAGAAGCCACAGTTAAGTCACAAATTGTCTCTGTTACTTAAAAAGTAGCGACAGATAGAAACCTTTCTTCAAGTTACTTTGCGTATTATACCTTCCTACAGAGATCTTCATCATCATCATCACAACCCATGTCCTCCCACTACTGGGCCTACCTCCCCTTTCTCCTGCAGTTTTCTTAGGTCCTATTCATTAATCATAAGTCATTTAGACTCGGCCCGAGACTTAATCTGAGATAAAATATTTTTTGTACTAAACTGATACTTTAAAAACATTCAAACTAAAAATATGCCTGTGGAAATTCCCCCAGCCTTCCTGTAGGAATTGATTTCACTTCACGATCGGTGCCTCCTTCATTGCAAAGCCCGGCTTACAGGCGTTGCACTCATCAAGAACTAGTCAATCAGATTTACTCGAACTTTTTTAACCCTTAGCTGGTATCGTGGGTCAAATTTTACCCATACCAAATAATCTGTTGTAGAACGTAGATTTTTTTATTATTTGTATAAAATATGGTTACGTATGGGCGTATATGGGCACGTATTTACTTTGCCAAAACAAAAATTCTTTTACTTCTTTGTAATGAAGATATCCATTTCTGGTGAATCGGTTAAATTAAGTCATGTTTTATAAGTACTTGGAATAACTGATAGTAAGTTAGTTAACCATATCTAAGTAACTTATTGTAAAAAAACCTATTAATACTATAGGTTACGAATTAAACTGTACTGAAAAAAGTTTCAGTTTGCGTTACTTGCTTACAGCTTGCTTATTTCACGGGTATATCGAAAATAAAGCCCGAATTGTGGTATTTTAATTTAATTTTGAAAACAAGACCTTTATCCTGAAAACCGTACACCTTAACGATATTTTAATTTTATGCGATGGGAATAAAATTTAATTTAAACCGAGTGTACTTAAAAGCAAAATATTCTTCATTATTATTGAAAAGTAGGTCGCCATTGTAAAACCAATTGGATTTTTAATACAAGCTGTGGTGTTGATATTATTATAAATATTATATTGGGTTAAGCGTAACAAACCTACAAAACACCTAAATAGAAGCCTCGTGCTTTTAAAGTTAGTTATAAAAAATACCTATTTAATATTTTGCATGTAACTCAGTCCCTTCGCAATATCAAATTGTTAATTTTTAATTATGCCTTTTCCCTCAAAACATTTTTATATTCCTAATTCATTTTACATTTTATGTGTTTTATATATTATACTATTTTACATTTACATTATATTATATTATTTAATTCAAGGCTTACAATAATGCGGCTTCTATTTAACCCATTGCTAGCAGAGCTCTCCTATACAAAGGAGGCTGGGGCATTGACCACCAAAGGTAGCTGCCATGCAGGTATTGATTTCAGGATTCAATATGTAATCCGTGCGTCCTCAAACGGATACAATAGTTATATATTAACCTAGTTCTAATTAATGGCTTTCGAAGCTATACAAACTGCATGGTATACAACTAGGTATTTAAATGACATAATTTAGACGATGAGAAATTTTCGTGCAAGTGACATTGCAGGACCGCACAGCTATGGAGTTGTAACTAATCTATCATACACGGCAATGTACTGCAACTGGCATGAGCAGATCGCGAGCAGCTCGTGAACGCTTCGAGCTTCGTTCGGTGCACGTTGGCCTGATCTGGACGCACCTTTACATATCTGTATTTTGTTTAAAAACTTCAGGTTACACTATTTTTCAATTTACCTAAGATGTGTGGTGACTTTGCCAACAATATTCCTTCTAGTGCCTGATATAATCCTCAGCACTTATAAGCCTTAATAGAAATAGAGCCATACCTAAAATGTTGTTGAAATATAAATAAAAAAAAATAACAAGACAAGCGAAATACTTGTAAAAAAAATCGAGTTATAACTATTTTTAGTGTTCAGTACTCACCAATAGTGCCGGGGAACCATGCGCAGAGCGGGTTCCGTTGTAAGTCAGTGCTGCTGTTGCCTACTCTGATTTCTAGGTCCTGAAGAGGCTGGTGTCCTAAGAAAATAAAAAAGACAATTACTGTTAGCTCATTGTTATACTTTCACCAAGAAAGTTACATCATAATTGAGTTCGAAGCAACAAATCTTGGATATAAAATAAATAATAAGTCAATACTCGTTTACGAAGCTTCGTGTCATAACGGTTACATACAGGCAAATTAATTATTAATTACCAATCACTGTTGAGTAAGTTTTACAAAACAATTTGTGTGATTACCTATAGCTAGGTACTCAGGTGTGTAATGACCGTTGCCAATCCAAACTGATGTTAGAAGCGAATGTTTGTTCATTTATATGAAATTCAATTATGTTACAGACTGCGAAACTGTGCCTAAAGTTTCTACAGTAGTTAAATAAAAATATATTTAAAATAAGTCTAACAAAAAAACCGACTTCAAAATAATTCTTACATTTATCACTGTCAAAACTGGCCCAAAATAAAAGTGCCTGTATAGCAAAATTCAGTCATCAAAAAATTAAAATTACACTAATCTATTTTTAAATAAATCCACAGCAAAATAGGAATATTCACATTCTAGATTACATATCAGTCTTTCAAAGGTAGAGGAAATGCAGTCATGCGAAACACGGATTAGCTTTTATTCCTGCTTCACAAGATTTGACATTTCCTAGACTAGATTTAAATCAAAACTTAAAAATATTCCTATTTATTTTTATTTAGCTTTATACGATTTTAGTCGTGGTGGCCTAGCGGTTCAATGAACGGATTTGTATGCACAAGGTTGCAGGTTCGAACCCAGGCAAGTACCAATGTGGCTTTGTCAAAAAGTTATATGTACTTTCTTAATTATTCTAAGACACTTCTGACAAACGGTGAAGGAAAACATCGTGAGGAAACCTGGATTCCAAAATTTGGGATTTGAAATCGCCAATCCGCAGAGAGCAAGCGTGATGATCAATGCTCATGCCTTTTCTATATGGGAAGGAACTGTGCCCAGCAGTGGGACGTTTATAGGCTGGATTATTATTAGGTATACGATATTGACTCGTCTACCCTCCAATAAATGAAAATTATAATAGCAATATTTTTGCATTATAATGTTAAAATTTTGTTGAGTACATTTATCGATAAAACTTTTAAAGAGAAGAAAATCTAAAGGTCAAGATTATAGAAACACACGGAAAAGCCAGTAAGAAAAGCAATATTGAGGTAATATTCTTTTATAGGAGTGCATTATTATGAAAAATATTTACTCCGATGCACAATGTGATCACATTTGCTTGTTGTATATAAGAAATACGATCTCTACGATGAGATGCGGAATTGTATAGAGAATAAGGATGTGTTTTTATTTGAAAAGGAATATTTATTTATGATTTTATTCAAACTTTTGCCAATATGTTTAATGAGCACGTAATCAGTCCAATATGATATTTTATATTAAACTAGCTGTGCCCCGCGGTTTCACCCGCGTGAATCCATAGGTCCCGCTCCCGGTGCCTTTATATTATTGGAGGCGTAGATAAATCCAACAAATCACTATCATTTTTTTTTCATAAAAACCTTCTCTTGACAATAACAAATATAACAAAAAAAGAATTAGCGAAATCGGTCCAGGCGTTATTGAGTTATGCGCTTACCAACACATTTAGCGATTCATTTTTATATATAAGATAACAAGGGTACTTGAAATCCTAATTTTCAGGACTTATTATCGAGCTTGTAAGCTATATATGTTCCGAAAATATTATTGCAACAAATAGTACAAATAATTCAATTTATTTCGGTGAAATAACCTCAATGTATCGTTCTAAATAAATAAACTTTTCGGAGCCATCCGGTTCGGGTTGTCTTTGTTAATTTCAGGCTTACTGGTTTGATTTGACGTGCGTCGGATAGTTTTAGAGCACACATTTATTTTAGAAAATATACATATATTTTACTGCAAGGTAAACCACTCACATTGTTTAGAGTTTTTACGGACCAAACTTAAGACAAGAATTATGTCTTCTTTTTTTTTTTTGGTAGAGATCTTTGCAGTTAGCCTGAGCGCAGGCTTTGACTGCTTCACCGGACTTTGAATTATGTCATCAATTTTAACTAAGCCTTTTATTTTTGTTCAGTGGCGCTCCGCGGGTACGGTTGGTGACTAAAAACAAACGCGTCCTTGCCTTTGCACGGGATCACTAAAGTCACGAAACTATGCTCGGCGTGGCTGGAGCAGGCCTTGGTCCATAAAGGAACCCTTATAGAAATGGTTATCAAGTCCTTATTCCTGACTCCTTTCGAATACGAAAAAGGAAGCGGGAGACTTCGTTTCTGGGCTGCCCGTAATATCGATTGGTTTTAAAGAACATTACAAGATGACTTTAGTAAAAAATAAGCTTTACTTACCACAACATCCTCTGGTCGTGACTCTAACAACTTTGACGGCGTAATGTCTGAGCAGGTCGACCTGCCACCACGGGGATGCCTCCCTCTGGGTCTCCGTGCACCGCTTGCCGTCATGCTCCGTGGTCTTCTCACCGTCGTTGCCGTTCGCGGCTGCTCCTCCGCGGACTGTGGTCGACTGGTTCGCTGGCTTTCTGAACGCCACGTTGGTGCCTGGTGGAATGATAAATGGTTTGGGTAAGTTTAGTTAGACCGTAACTGTATTTCAGTCTCGATTTGAATTAAAGAATTTACTTTAACATGTGTAATTGGAGGAGGTCATGTTATTGGACAATATTTTTGGTCATTTTATTTAAGCACATATAACATTGATTCTAACTTATTATAACTACATTAGATGTTGTGCGTGAGGGTACTTTTGTAAGGTTTTGAAAGCTTAAATATTATTCGAGTAACATTGGACACCCTCATATATTGTCGGAAATAATCTGGAGTTTATATATAAAGGCCTTTAAACCTTCTTGTATTATTGTATAAATTTCTTATTTCTTACCACAGAAAGGAGCATCGGCAGTCCAGTCACCCCTTAAGGTGCATTCTCTCTGGTGTGCTCCAAACAGCTCATAGCCGTCGTCACACTCGTATGTGGCTATTGTTCCTGGCACTATGTCTTCTGTCGGCAGTGAGACCCTCGCGTTTGGAGGTACTGCGGGGTGACCACACCGGCGTTCACCTGAAAGAGAAAAAGCTATTAGTATAGGTTCAGAACAAAACTACAAGAACGGGCTACAAATGGTAATGAAGATACCATTAAGTGAAAAGTTGCTTAACGTAGTCAATTTAATCATGGCTGTATCGGAGAATTCATTGTACAACAATTGATATAGACGTGAACGAATGTTCTACAACCGTACCGGATTAATACGGAGCTAGAAAGACGTAACAATGCAATAAGAACTTAAGATTTTTATACCGCGGACTAGATTTCGACGATATTTAACCTTATCACGTTGTTCTAAAGTCTAAATTTGAATTCACATGCATCACGGAACTGAAGAATATCGTACAAAACGTTCGTTTATGCACTAATGCCATTCAAAAAGAAACGCGGAAGACCCTCGTACTCTATAGATTTGTTGCATTCAGACTAGATGAATTACATCGCCAAGTGCGTGATCCATCGCTGGTACCGTTCCAGGTAGTTAGAAAGATTCGCTTTGTAATGACGCAATGTAATGCTATCAAAGCGTAACGGATGCGTCTGATATCAAAATAAATGTTACGTGGTATTGATATGGGGTCTATGTAACATCAAATTTTAAATCAATATCGTAGTTGAAGGATCTAATTTACGGGAAGATGGCTTATGTTTTCAGAAATTTCAACTTCAGCTGTTAAGTGTGTTAAGCTTAAATAAGTAAGTGTGCGTAACTTTGAGAGTACTCATACTCGTCCTTTATAAATTAGACTGCGCTTGTATCACTTTAAGTCGAGTCATATTAATTTATGCCTGCACTGCTTTTGTAACTTTATTAGTTTCAAAGTTTAGAGTACTCAGCACATTTTCTGGGTTCACTCTGACTAACAAATTTTATACAAGGAATGGTTAATTAGTGCATATAAACAGGTTATTATATAATTTAATACAGTTGTTTAGGTATTAATACTCCTAATAGTTTCGCTGTAATAAGTACCTTCAATTATTTAAAACTTTTGAAGCAAATAAGTACCAACGAAAAATTAGGAATTTGTTTGCGAGAAGGTTTAGCTGAGTCCGCAATGAAGCGAAAATTTCTTTTGACATGTTCTAAAAAGTCTAGAGAGACAAGCTTTTTTCCTTTATAGGTCAAACTCTGTGCACCACAAGCGAACCAGACCAAATTAGTAATTAGATTTTGTGCATCGGAACGTAACATAATTACCAATTCGATGTCGTGTAAAGATAATTGCGTTTGTGCCACTTAAGACTAAGTGTGTGCTTCGATTGATGAAAATAGTGCACGTTAATTGGGCCTATTATGTGTTACTAAATCACTCAATGAGAGAATATTTCCCACTCAATTAGTAGACTAGTTTACCGTTGTTTTTTGAGTATGTTCCACTAAAACGTGGTCCCGTTTTATCCTAGTCCCGTCACTAGTTAGTCCGTGTATGGAGCATTCAGGCGGACAGACGCTCTGATTGGCATATTACACAGGGCGATAAACAAACACGTAATCCCACAGAAGATTACCGGGTGGTAATAATTCTATAATTAATGCTATATAAGTCTCTTCTTACGTTCAAGTCATGTGTGATTGATTGCAGTATTAAATGGTTTCCTGGAACGTTAGTGGGTAAATAGAATGTAATTATGATGAGCTAAGCTACATTGAAAAAGTCAGTAGTTTGTGTACCCAGGAAGACAACTTATTGGCTATTACGGCCAACGTTTGGCCAAAATAGACCAGCATGTAGATTGTGGATGTAACAATACATTCACTCGCGCCACTCGCGTATCTTCTTTATATAGCGAAAGTCAAAGTTTATGTTGTATGCATAATGGATAGATTATGCAAGTAGTACACTCTTTATAGTGATGTCACCGCGGTGTGAATAAAAACTGTTTCATTGGTTTGTGTTACGAATAATAAATGTTACAATAAAATAAATAATAAAACGGCTTTAGACAATCTGTTACGCGTTGTGTCGAATTAATTTTAAACAATTGGTATTTTATGTCGATACGATTCGTTTCTATGATATTTTAGTTTTAATCTCAAGTGCAGTATTACAGCACGAAATTGATTCAAGGCTTCAATGTATCTAAAAGTTTACCTAATTTCTAACAGTTATTGCTTACATTGCTCGGCTTATTTTGAAATAAAAATGATCATAATGACGTCTCTAAAGTAGATTATTTCGGTTCATACTACAAACGAAAACGTGAACACATTATTAAATAAATTCTATTTCTAGCTTTACCGTTCTATTTATAACAACGGGAGAACAATAATAGCTATGTAACATTATATTCGGCCTAACTCAGTGCACTCGCAATTAAGTCATAATGATGCTACATGTATTATTATGCGAGATGAAATTATGAAATACGTTATATTCTAGCATTTTTAGGCTAAGGCCTCATTAAGCTTTTTTCCGCAAGCGGTTAACCGTGAAACCGAAAAACCACCCAAAACGCTGTACAGTTAAAAGTCAGTGCGGCCGATATAATTAGTTTCCTTTACTCGGCGGTTAAAATCCGCGGCGGTTTATCCGTAGTGCGGTCTCAGCCTTACTGAGATGTAGGTACAGTGTACACTTGCGTGCAAACAACATCTTACCAATTATTTAGAAACGCGGATAACGACTGTTTTACACGAGCATTCTACGAAACATGCTTAAACATGTTTTAACGGCCATCAAGCAATTTAAAATATAAATTTTAATGGCCATTATGCAATTTCTAATGTGTTCTTTAAATTAGACATCCTTTGGAAGAGTTGAGTAATCCGTCTTAGATTATTGTCTACAGTTTTAATAAAATGTAGATTGGTGATAACGTGATATCTTTTTTTTTTGGTATATCTTTGCAGTTAGCCAGAGCGCAGGCTTTGACTGATTCACCGGACTTTAGGCGAGGACCTTAAGGCCTCTTCCGACCCTTTGGTTGAAATAAATTCGCATAAATTGAAATAATAGAATTTTCAATAATTGAAAATTTTAATAAGTTTTTTTACCTGTAGGGGAACATGTAAGAATTAAAATAGCCCCAACTTAAGTAAAAACATAAAAAACATTCCCAAAAATTATTACAATTCAACTCTTTCTGAAGAAGAGTATTCCTACGCGTCACGGGTCAGAAAACCATTTACGCCGTGACCATCCGTCAACGTAACATCAACCAACCACAACTATACTTTCAAATTAAAACATCAGTTATTTTACTCAGTGCTCTACATTTACTAAACGTTCGCTGTGAAATTGATTTGTACGGTTTAAACGCGATCCCAAATTACCGGAAGTATTAAATGTTAACTGGTAACTGTTTTAGTTACAACTGGGATCTGAGGTAATGGAATTGTTTGGGAGATGAACTCACTTTTCTAGACGCATTGAGTATAGATTTGTTAGTATTCTATTTATTTTAGAATAGGTAAAAAACAAATGAGTGCCATTTTAAAGGTTTAAAATAGCGAATGTTACTTATTATTAATAGCCTCCATAATCGCTTCCTGATTTCAATCAATCCTGTCAGTCATTTGTTACTTTGAATCTCATTTTGTTTAGTTACAAAACTATTCAGCAGGTTGTAAATTCGAATTCTCCATAGATATGTTGAAGTTGAGTTTTTCTTTTAAATATGGACCTAGTGCAATACTTCGTTTAAAGTTAGTTTTAGTATTTTTATTTCCCTTGTAAAGAATATCTTGCTTTTATAACCTTGAATCAGTCAATTATACCTCCAAAGTTTCTGTGTACTGTTAAATAAAACTTTGATAACTATAGAAACTAATACAATTGGTGAGTAAGGACAGGGGAACTGTACGGGGCACATACAATACGTACTGGCGCGAGAATTTCAATACAGAGTAACACAATACCATTATCTGATGTAGCTACGGAATAACCGTCACATTAGTATGTATGAAGACGTATAAAAATAGCTGTCTGACCCACGTAAGTAGAACAAAAAGTCTTTCTCAATAAACCAAAGCTATCAGCTCTCAGATTGTATTAAACAATTTTTTATATATGCAGATTTTTTGTTAAACATAAGTAACAATATACTGTGATAATAGTCTACTCAGACATACCATCACGCCTGTATCCCCGAAGGGTTAGGCAGAGGTGTACCAATATTGCAGAGGTGTAAATGTACAGCCTAGTTAGTATACTTAATTATTACTGATTCACACAACAATTTTAGTTCCACGACTTTCTAGAAAGCCTATTTATCAAAAAGGAGTTTTATATTTCAGTGTACCATTTGGCGTTATTCAGATTTTTACATAATATTATGTAACGTAAAATTTCTATCCTTTGTTTTTGAATACAACAATGTTTACTTTGCATGAAACTAAAATGTACAACATAATATGCTACAACGAAAGTTGTTTTGTGTTACGTAGTTAGTACTTAAGTAGTGATTGTTTTAAAAATAGTTCAGTAAACAGTGATCTAGATAAATTGGGTTCAGATAGCAATGAGTGTCGTGTTAGCTGAGACCTAAGTAGGCCGGGTTCTGCAGCGTTTCCTGGACGCGTGTGACTTCCGCAATTCGCTTTCCATCGACGCTCGAGTTTGAAGCGGTTTGAAATCTGTGACCCAGCATTGTAGTCAACAACCTATACATCTCAATCCAAAACGACCGCACAATACGATCGAGTTCGTGGTTCGTTAGAATCCGTGACATGGTCTAATTAAAATTTCTTTTTTTTCAATAAGTCAAAAATAGAAAAAGATCGTGATAATAATTAGGTGGTTGATTATAATTTTGTAAGGAATTGAGTCTTCTTAAATAGAGAGGGTTGCCTAAAAGTTTTAAACTTAAAATTAATAATTATCTAAAACGTAACATAAACATAAAGTTATATCACGGAAGGTTAGATTCCAAATTCATTAGTGTATAAAATGAAAACGGTAGACAAATAAAGTAGGCTTTCTAAGGTCAAGACATAGGTTATATGCAAAGGTTATCTAAAATCTTAATGGCATACATAAACTTATTTAAAACCAACAATTAAAGCGAAATCCTTTACTTTAATATCACAATTATCACAACGATTTTCAAGAGAAATATCGTAGAGAGAAACACACGAAGTAAATTGTTTAGCATCCGTGGGAAGAGAGATTAAAATAAAATTTCCTCTGTAGCCGGAAAACCGCGACGCGGAGGTCGTCGACCCCGGCGACGGTCCTGAATGGCGGGAAAATGTAGGTGAATGGAGGTTCGGTAGGAACAGTTGTGACAACCCGTTCATTAACAAACGTATTTTATATATGATAGGATTTAAAGCTCGTTGTTTTTGTTTGTCGCATCACTATTGACAGTTTTGTGAGTGATACTCTTTTCATCTGTATGTATATTTTTATGAGTAGGAGAATGTATTATAGAAATATATACTGTAACGAGTCATTTCGGTTGTAAATGCGCTATTGAATTTGTGTGAAACGCATATCCGAAATATTAATATTGTTAACTTATTTTTTTTTTTAATAAAACTTCCTTAAAATTAACACAATCACATATTTAAATATAATAGTTATAAAAATCTAAATAATTTTGACAGGCACAAGATTTATTGCGCTAATTAAATTAACAATGAATATGAGACCGGATTTAAAGTATTAGCGTCCTTGTTGCGAAGGCTTTTATTTATTTAAGTAGGTCACTTTTCTTTGATATTATCAGTAGTTAGATAATGCTTGTGTAATCGTACATGGAGTTAATATAAATGCGTCCAAATTCGGATGGGCATGCAAGCTATTTTATAAGGTTTTGTCTGCTACATACTGATATCGTTTCCTTGTTTTTATTGTGGCCGGTAAATGTTACGGCACATTACATTATTTTCACCGTTTTTTGTAGTAAATTTTTGTTTTTAAACTTAAGGCGGCTTTGTAGATAGATTGTTGTGTTTTACATTTTATGATTGTTCCTAAGGCGCTATGATGGTTTGTTTTATTTTTAATTCTTTCATGGCGGTGGAAATACACAAAATTATATAATTTAAATTCTTTCAGATACTTGGAACGGAACTGGTTTCAGAATTAAATAACTAAACTTGTTACGTGGAGCTTACTGTAATAATTATTTGAAAAGCAATGGAAAAAAAATAACAAGACTCTATAACAACACAAAGCGACTGGTGTATTTTTCTCTAAAAACTCATCACTTTACTGTAAAGTCCGTGCCGTGTTACTCTGCTAAAGCCTCACAAAGGATTTCTGCATTATTCACCTTTCTCACGCAAAATGGCGCCGACAGCACTATGAAGTTGAAAAATAAAGTTTAAAGACAAATTGTCAAACAAATACTTTCGAAAACCAATCACATTTCTTAGAAATTTTCGCTAAAAATTGAAAATCGTGATTCTTCGCGACATGTCTTTCAAACAAGATATATAGCTCGACAGTAGCGACATTTGTAAGTTGTAAGTAACTATCCTACCTTCAAGCATGAAAGAATGCAGTAAAAACTATATCGCGGAACAAGTTAAAGAATTTCAGCGAGATATTTTGCAGTCATTGTTTTTGACATTTTTTTGTTAAGTTACCTAATTTATGTTACGGTTCAAGACGCATTATCATCCTCATATCAGGTAATTAAAAATAAAATAACTAATAAAACTATGTCGCATATAAAACTAGTTCAAAGATTTGGGTTCACAACACCAATTACAAATCATGAAACCTGAAATCCTGCCTCTATGTTTGGTTCTGGTGTTGTGGGCGGATCAATTCTGTCGACCACGACTTTTGACTGGATTTGCTAACGAGGGTCTTCTCGCACCGATGGCCAGACTGATTGCTACCTAACAGTTACTACAGCTAGTTGTCTGCCCACAACCTTTCACGCCACTACACAACCTGATACGCAATTTATGATGCAACAAATCGATACTTACATTACCTAAATTAAACAATTCAAATGGAATGATGAGATTGTGTCAATAGCTCAGTGGTAAAAGTTACTATGGCTACGACCTCTGCACGAACTATTGCGGGTTCGATCTCAAAAATCAGAAAAGCGCCCGTTCTTAGTCCAGACCGTACATATCTCTATGTCAGTATCTATTCACCATTCTAGTCAAGTTTCTTACAAAAAAAAAACAATTAAAAACAAAGGAAGAATAAGAGCAACGTCGGATGTTTAAATGGATTGCCTATCGATATAACTATGCTACTAGCGGATGTCATTCGAACACGTGTAATCAAATAAAAGTACTTAATATAATAATAAGTTGGATTGGCGTGCAGTGATTGGGTTTGCAATTGGATTTTTCCAGCCTTCGTCTGTCAATTAAACGTAGGCTTTTCAATTTTGTCTAGCTCGATCAATCATTGAAAGCTCGTGTGTTTTCAAAAGCTTTTTCCTATTATAATTGACATGTCCGACAACAAATATTTTGGTATTTAAAAAGGATTGTTCGTTGGTACCTACTTGATATCTTCAAAAAAGTTTAACTTTATTAACACCGTCCCAATGGTATTCGGCGAATAAAAAAAGTAATATTAAAATACAAAATTTTGTACATCAAGATTGAGTCGTCAAGTGGTGGAAAAGTTGCAGCGTACAAGCCAAACAGTTAGAACATGTGATAGGAGAATAAAAACAAGTTAGTCCATCATCTATTGTACTCTAACATCTATTATGAATCGCTTCGTCTCGTATCTTGGATCGCTTGTAACCGTGTCTCCTCGGGCACGTACTTACCGCCTCTGATACAGAAGGGGACACGACACTATCATAATGATATCGCCTTTAGTTCATTCTTGCTCTTTGATTGGTCGGTAGATCGATCTTGTAGCCTACCTTACTAGTTACCCTTTAATAGGCGTTTATGATCAGCGTATTATGATCGATAGGGTCATTCATGTAGGAATTCAGAACTTGCGTCCTAAAACCGATAATATATTTTTAAGTTTAAGTTTTAGGCATGGGGATTGGGGAGCCCTATACATTAATTGTTCTTTTTTGTGTGAAAATCTTATTAGCTTTCACAGAATCTTCTTATCAAGTTAACAGTATAGTTCTTATAGTTTTGGAAAAAAGTGGCTGTGAAATACGGACGGACAGACAGACATACAGATAGATAGATATGACGAATCAATAAGGGTTCCGTTTTTCCATTTGGTTTTATTTGACCCTGAAAAAAAGTTTATAGTTGTTATATCGTCTTTTGTTTTTCTTATTACAAATGCTTTGTGATACCAAAACATTCAGTCTGAAAGGTTTCTTGTTAAGAAACTTAGGTTTGAGATGCTTAATCAAATGTCACATAGTTTTTAAGAATCTTTCATTAAAATACGTTAAATAAATTTGGTTTTGATGTCCAATTCTTTACTAGTTCATAGAAATATGCAAAGCGGACAGTATTATACAGTAAATAAAATGATGTAACTCTGACTCTATTCAACAATATTCTAGGAAAACGTGTACTGAATACTTTTTCGTATTGTTAACATTTATTACACAACACCCTTAAAAAGTAAATTCTATAAGTTCCGTAATCCGTTCCATGAGTGTCGCATTGTATCACTAATTGGGTAGACTTACGTATGTAGTATACAGCTGGAAATTAATAATAATATCTAAGCCCAAATAAGGTAGGCCCGGCTTATATAAACGAGACAACTGATAAACATACTCATAATTTCTTAATAATAAATAAGTTACACAGAGTGCCAATAAAAATGATCACACTCATCCCACAAATATTTGTCTTGAGTGGGACGCGAACCTACGACCTCCAGTTTGGCAGCCAGTTTCTCTAACTACTAGACCAACAGGCCAGTCAAAATTCATAGAGCTTTACAGCGATAACCGAGCTTCAGTCGAGTATTGGTAATGTAATCTCGACTGGATACGCTACAGTAATTATCCCAATTGCCTGCGCCGATTCTGGCGAAGTCACTTTGATGGGCAGTGAATATTCGGTAACAACGTCCGATGCGCCAGACGCCTGAAATAGATAACTGATTTAGCAGATTATTACTTTTGCGATTGTTAGATCTGCTATCTGATACATTGCTTGCTTTAAATTCTTGTTTAGGAATCAGTTGCTCTTTGCATAAGCAATGGATATTGAATAAATATCAAATGAAATGCAGTAACAGCCAATGTCATTTAGCGAAAATACTAAAAATCTTTACAATTATTTTCTGGCGACATAAGTACTTACTTGATAGCAGACAAGAATGTATCAATTTAGTTTTTTTTTTGTTGAGAGTTTATTTTCTGAATGACCTTATTACGTGACGTTGTGACTTGTAATATTGGACAAGACCAATGGGAAATATACCTTAAAAAAACTGAGAGAAGGTTGATTAATTTACGTGTTGTAGTAGAATAATAACAATATGAAGGTAGAACGAGCAACATCTTCTGTCAAGACGAACGCCATCTCAGTCTGCCCGTGACCATGATACCTGCAAAGGTATCGAAACGTCGGGACCTAAATCTAAAATTAAAACCGCGAAAAAATCCGTAAAAAGTAGTTTTATTCAACATTCGCGTAAACCTAAGAAACCAATATAGAATAATAACATTTATAAAACAGTATTCCAAGTTACTAAGCTGGCACCAGATAAGTGCTCATAATAAATGAGATAGAAAAGACTCTCGCTAAGCGAAGATTAATTTTATTTCTCGAATCAATTAGCTGATGTGAGCAAGCAAATAAGGTATCAATATAATTTATTGATAGGAATACCTATTGTTTCTTTAGTATTATTTAAAGGCTGTTGACCACCAACATAGATCATTAATATTCGAGCAATTTTAGTAAGACACTTTTGTATTAATACGGTACAGATTTCTCGGTAAGAAATATTTGTGTCTTAGTCAAAAATGTTGCAATTTTCTTGCAGATGGTTTTATGTATTTATAGGTGTGTGTGGGAAATGAAGACTTTAATAAGTCCTAAGTCTTGTTCGCATATTGGTTAAAGTCTGGACACAGATAAATGTTGACATTTAGCCATTTAAATGCCAGCTGTTTATTACGAAACTGACATGTTAATGACGTTATGAAAACTAGCATTTGATAATTAAGTTTCGTTCGTACACTAAACTTACAAAATAATTGATATTTCATAGGAGTCATAACCGGTTTTACGGACTAAGAATTTATTACATTTTGACATATTTACTTAATTTATTCTTCTTAAATAAATTCAAAATTCAATCTGTTAGATTGTAGCAACTCAAATTCTGTTTTAAATTACCTCACAAATGTTCATTTACTTTAAAGCTGTATCATTAGGAAGAGTGACACCAGTAGTCCAGTACACACATAGAAGAGTAATTCAAAGAATTTTGCATCTTAATTAAAAAGCTCTCATTTAACCCTAAAATACGCACGAATAAACGGTGGAACGCAATTCCTATCCTCCTAGACTAGACTGGTACCACACTTCAGGTAATCACATTAGTCAGGAGCCGGTATCCGTTGTGTCGCCTCGATGTTCAGGTGTAGCAGTGTGTAGCAGTGCTAGCAGTTTCAAGGGCACCGGCGCGAGAGGGTTTGCTGCGGTTTGGAGCTTCATCACTGTAGTAGCTAAAGCTATTTCCGAGAGTGGCGCTCTTTAGTCCTATTTCCGGAATCGTATGGTAGTATTTAAGGGTTTCTAGTGATTTGAGTTGTATTCTTCCTTATAAAGTAATATTATTGTTTGGATTAACGAATGATTAAATTGTTGTTTGATCCTACAAATAAATAATACAGCTAATTAGACGCTAAACTATTCTATTGTAAGATGAATTTAAATCAAATTTAAAATATAGATAAGTTACGTCTATGTGGGCAGATCGGTGGGAAAAAACTAGTAGGTATTTTTTTCAGTTATGACGTTTTGAAACGAAATTACCAACAGAGAATAATGAAAATAGGACAAGAATTCGCTGCCTAGTTTCAGATATAATATTAACAAAAGTTTCCACGAGGCAACGTATACAAAAAAGTGTTGTTTTTTAGAGTAACCAACTTTATTAGTTTCATTTTTATTTTCCTGTTTACTGTACTAACTTTATCAGTAGATATATGAAATTTTTCAAGGGAAGGACGACCACGCGCTCTAAAAGGATGGAATTATTTTATTATTTATTTGTTTCTCACTATACCATATTCTTATAATTATTTAGTAATTATTAATCAGAATTGACATCTATGTTAGTCGTAATATAATACTGTATTGGCTAGCTCAGGGTCTTGTGGCTAAGTGAGCTACGGTTTGACCGATATTAAGGTTAAGCTACGTTCGTCGCGGTCAATCACTGGACGGTTCGGAATTCCGAGTTAAAGCATGTTAAGCCGATGGTCCCGACTGTTATACGTCATAACAATTTGGTCAATAATAAATACGTAGTGAGGAATACCTCGTTATTTTATAGGGGCGTCAGAAAAGCAGTAACTTTATGTACAATGCAATATTTATCTGAATCCGGTAAGATTTGAAGCCGACCCTTATTAAGCTCGAGAAAAGGCTAGCTGGAAGAAGAATATAAAAGATACATACTGAAATCCTAGGTGCATTATTAAAAAGTAATATGAAAAATAAGTCCGAACATAGAAAATAAAAATCTGCAGGATGAACATTAAACAAGCTACAGTCAAACGACTTTGCAAAAGATCACCGAGTTTCTCTGTTCATCCGAGCGTTTGTACGCAAAGCGAGGATTGAGTGCAATGAATATTCTCATTTATTTCTCAGCTATAAACTGGAACGTTCACCTCTTTACCTCGGCACCTGAATCACGTACGACAATATCGTATCGGTACAGATTGCGACAGCCGCGAGCTCATCGCTGACGTCATGTTAGGTAACCGTATATGCCTGAGTTCATTCTTGCGACATGATTGGCGATTGCTGCGTTCTAGGCGCATTTCTAACACTAACTACCTGAACCAATTACTCAATAAAAAGACTAATCTAAAAGCTCTTTGTACGCTAATATGTATGTAATGCACATAAACAAATGTGAATGTTTTAAAGCCAGTCTTCAGCAATTTGTTTGGGTGTCAATTTTCAACCAATTAATTTCGTTGCAGATTGAATTCGCAATTACGTCTCCATTAAAAATACAAGAGCAATGATGCAGGGTTTTCAAGAGAAATTGGAATTGCCAATTTGCTTGGTTCATCTGTTTAAATTTATACGGGAGATATGGCGTTGATATCAATCGCCGTAATTAATTCAATACTCGTGTCGCTTTGTGCATACAAATATGTGTTCATTTGTTTCACTTTCACGCTTCGACTGGCCAAATAATTGTCCTGATATTTTTTCACACACGACAAGTATTTACGTAATGCACTGAAGTTTTGATTGATCCAGTTTTTGTTTCCTTGCTTGTTATTATGCAATTTGATGGACTACGGAATCGTGTGTAGATGCTCGGTAAAAGTAATAACACTAAGAAAATTCTGAAACTGGTGTTATGTAAAGCTAGTTTTTGATCTTTGAGAGATTTTTGAAAGTAAGGCTGTTAAATCTGCCATTCACATATTTCATATCACCTATAGTTTTATAAGGTACTCTTACAACATTCATTTAATAACTTAATTAACTAAATGTATAAACTTCAGCAATAAATAAACAGACAAGTAATTGCAAAATTTAATTACCTGCCTGTTTAAATCACAGTGAGTAATGCAGTTGAATGCAGTCGCTCATGCACACTTCATTGCAGCTTATTTGAAGCTTGCACAAAGTATTGTTCGAATGCAATTAACACACGTATATACGCCAGTTTAACTATTGACAGTGACCATGCAGGTATGTTTGCACTTAAACGTTTGATTTTTATTCACGAGTAGCCGTGCCCGTCCATTTTACCCGCGTAAGCATCTACCTATCAATACAAAACAAACTCAAATAAAAGTATCCTAAGTTGCTACTTATAACATAAGCTATCTGTGAGTAAAAGTCCTTTCAGAATCGTTCCAGCGATTTCGGAGACAAGACGGGACAACCTAACAGGCGCACAAAAAAAATACATTTCTAAAATTCTTAAATACTTTCATATGCTTTTAGCGTAAACCTTTTAAATTGGAATAGCAAACAGACAAATCGATGTATTTATTTTATTGATGCGGCAAGGGCCACTGGCCGACATTCCTATAACGGTGTAATTGTTCTAGTCAGAAATACCTATAAGCGGAGACGTGGCCTACTTCATGTGGTGCCGTTTGTAAGGTGACGCGATGTTTCGCTTTCCGAACAAATAAACGTTTGTATTGGTCTCTAGTTTTTGGTGTATCAGTTTTGGGTTGAGTCTTGTGATGTTTAATTTAAATTAATATTAATTTAAATTATGTGTATATTATTTGTTACTCAAATTTGATGAATAAAATAAATCTTTAGTGTATTCACTTTTACGTAAATTATTTCTTGCAATTAATATGAATAAAATTAATCAATTATTATCTCTGCTCTGTTGGCTGACACGACTTAGGTTTCTTATAATAAAACATAATTGTATCTAATAACGTATCTAATAAGGTATCTAATAAGGTAATTAGGTAAACAATAAAAACTGTAATTTCTACATAATCATGAAAATTATTCTGTAAACGTGTCAAGCGATCGCATAGGCTTCCATCACTCGACACGAGATTGTAAATAATTACTTTAATCTCATAACATAATATCATCACGCCTGTATCCCCGAAGGGCTAGGCAGAGGTGTACCAATGTACACTCACAGTTCGCCGATATGTTTAGGTCCCATGTAATAGGGGGCAAGTCTATTGCCACTAACCGGGCACAAATCCAAACTCCGACCTGCTACTGAGAAGTTCATAGAAAAACCCAATAACACCTTGATCTCATTGAAATATTAAGAATATTTTCTGAAGTATACAATAAATGAAATACTAGCTTTTGCCCCTGGATTCGCTTGTGTGAATGTTGGTTATCGTTATAAAAAGTAGACTATTTCCATATTGCCCATTCTTGGACTCAAAGCTTGCTCCACACAAAAATCGGTTCTGTGCTTTATCCATGTCAACCTAACAAATAAACAGATAGACAGACAGACTTACTTTCGCATTTATAACTATAGCAAAACATTTATTTATTTATAACAAACCTCTCCATTCGATAGATGAAGTAAATATAGATTACAGTCAGCACATAAATCGCAGATTAATAAATAATTACAAAAATGAATGTTAATGGATTAACGGTCGCCTCTGTGCTTTGATATTCATATAGTATTGTATACAGAACATGATACATCTTTATTGTATTTTCAACTTATACTTGTAAGAGAACTCAAGTATTAACAAATAAAGCAAGTACACATGGCATTCAGAATATAAAATTATGTGTCTCATATCAACATAAAGGAAAGTCAAACAAAGTTTAGTTTAACTCAGTATTTGTAAGGCTTCAACAATGTTAAGTGCATGCTTTGATGTAAGTCCAAACAGTTTAACTCGATTGCCAGTTATACTCGATTGCGTGCAACTTGCAACAGTTTTATGCATTTTGCGATTATATTACTGTGTACATCTGTCGTTGTTTTTAAAACTGTTATGAATTCTCTTTGATGTTTGTATATTTTGATGTGCAGAGCTAATATTGTCAGTATGTTGTGCTTTGTTTGATTTATTATTTATCGTGTACAGTGAAATGTATATAAAGCTTTATTTTTATTTAAAAAATATTTTTTATATTAATAAATTATGTAATCAATGTTTGTTGGCAGATGGTGTTGTTCGAAAACTTGAATGCAATGTAATATAATGTGAATATTGCTTCTAATCCTTAGATAAGTAAATAAATTAAACTTCACGTTATCTAATCAACTGAAATATTCAATACGGTAGTAAAAACCCTAGATTGTTAAGAAAACACTTTTTTTTTATGTACTTATGAGAGAATTGTCGCCAAGAAAATACTAGATAAAATGTATTATGTTTATTTATTTATTTCTTTAGATAGGGATAACAAACAACAGTATATTAAACATTATAACATAGCGTCTTATAAGTAAAATTAACAAATACAGTACTGACTATCCACATTACTATTGTCATTATAGGATTTCACTAACAAACATATTTTTGGGAATTTAGACAGAGTTAATTGCCTTATAATACGCTAGCAATCACGCTGTCACCTCTGCCTTACGACACGTGCCTAACTTGGTCAAATATGTGTACTTGTCATCAGGGTACTTGTGTAGTCGGTAAGCGGCGCGCGCGCAGGCCAGTAAGTCACGGAACTGGTACACCTTAGTGTCACATCGCAGCTCCTGGAACTCGGTTGGTACTTAGAGTGTCATACACATGTATGTACAGCAAATAACATCGCTAACATAAAGAATAAATAAGAAAAATGGAACGCTGAGCGGTTATATAGGTGCTTATATTTTAGAAAGACAGAAAAAATGAAAATTTTAATCTTAAGCTTTTTTGTCGGTTTTAAATCTTAACTTTTTACGAGTTACTCAACTTTTTTTTATTTGTATAAGGTATGACCGGGAAATGTCGAATTCTATTTTGAACCCAAATTGATAAAATAGGAAGCAAAAATAAATTTTGGTACTTACTGAGTCAACTATGTACAAAAAGCAAAAGTGCAAAAAATCTTTTTATTTGTTTAAATTAACACACTTATACATTGAAACAAAATTACTTTTTTATGGATTTTGTCGCGGTTTATTTTTTAATTATATAAATATAAGTTAAGTAGGTTTGCAACAAGCCAATTAGCAGCCGGTATCATGAAATGAAACTGGTTCTCAACTGTCCCACTGAGTGAATGTGAAGACTGTTGTCGATAAGACTTTGACAGTCGGATACGGATATTAACAATCTTACGCTTTCTATGTAAATCAATTAGTAAGTTAACTGTTTCTTAATTACGTATTTTAATTATTTATTTAATACCTTTGGGCAGGGTTATTTAACGTCTCACATATTTTGTATTGAGAACTGACAAACAATCATAATTATTCGAAGATAAAATTAACCGGCCCTAAATGACTTTAATTCTAGAAAGGTCTCCTAAACACCGAGTTGTCCAAATAATTTGAGCCAAAAAGGGCTGTTTTTTTTTTATAAAAGAAAATACTATCAATTATTCTGTCAACAAAGAGGCCGAAACATTATACATGTACAGTTTACATTGACGCTCTATTGTCAAAGTTCGAACATTAACCAGTCCTCTAAAATGTACTACTACTAACACAAATATCGCGGCAAGTCTACGGTACATTTTTATGAATCGCGTAGTAGCGTACCCTGACACCTGTTGGTTTGTTTTGCTATCGTACCCGACATATAATACCGTCTTACAAAACTGGCGTGACGTATAAATAGACGCTTTCCGTCTCTTTCTCACTGGATTGAGTTCGTTAATAAACAATGTGATGTAAGGCATTATGAACTTTTATTAAACTTACTTTAATTCGATAGTTTTTGTGTGTAAATTAAATATAGTTGTCTAAAAATAATAGATTTTATAGTTTTAAGTTATTCATTTCCCAGAATCCCGTGTCTGTGCTAAATTTCGCATCAAATAAAATAAAGGTTTTGAATGGTATTATGTTTAGGCTCGATTTCTGACTCTTATTCTGAAGTTTAACTTTTAAGTTATTCTAATAAGCATCTCTGCTAAAAGATTTTCTTACATTTGAATTCAATCCATTAAATTCAAACTTTAGCTGCACCTTTGTTAGTGTTTTTAAGCCCTTTTTTCACTATTTTTAACCGACGAAAACAGAGGAGGTTCTCAATTCGACGCGTATATTTTTTTTTTTTTTTTTATGTATGATCACGCATATCTTTTTACTGAGTAGTCCGATTTTGATAATTCTTTTTTTATTGGAAAGGGTATACTCCAAAGTTGGTCCCATATAAATTTGAAAAAAAAATTCCCACCCTAAGGGTGGAAAAACAGGGGTTAATTGATTGTTCACGCACTGATCGTAATGTATTACCACGCGTAACTTTTTACAGAGTAGTTCCATTTTGATAATTCTTTTTTTATTGAGTAGGCTATACCTAGAAGTTGGTCCCATATTAATTTGAAAAAAGAATTCCCACCCTAAGGGTGGAAAAACAGGGGTTAATTGATTGTTCACGCACTGATCGTAATGTATTACCACGCGTAACTTTTTACAGAGTAGTTCTATTTTGATAATTCTTTTTTTATTGAGTAGGCTATACCTAGAAGTTGGTCCGATATAAATTTGGAAAAAATATTCCAATCCTAAGGGTAGAAAAACAGGGATATATTGATTGTTCACTAACTGATTTTAATATATGACCACGCGTTACTTATTACAGAACAGTCCGATTTTGATAAACCTTTTTTTATTAGATAGGGGGTTATACCTTGAAGCTGGTCCCATATAATTTTACTCTAAGGTTGGGAAAATAGGGGTGATTTATTGTTCACTCACAGATTTGAATACTAAAATAAGGTAGTTAGCTATTTTAAAAACAATAAATAATTCAGCATGTAGCAATTAGTATATTATTATAATAGCCACAAAAAAAATATAAAATAAAAACTTTTTAACAAAAAAATTAAACCGCCGAAAACACTGAAAAGCAAAAAATAAGAAACCTTTTTTTATTTAATCTTAATAACTAAGTTCTTAAACGAATGTGAGTATACCTAAATAATTTTGAGGCGGCGCCAAACTATCAATTAACAAAGATCACAAAATTACCTTAAAAATAAAGAAACAACCAAATCAAAAACGCTATATACTATAATTATATTCTTTACTTACCACCTACTAATTCCATTGTGGAAAGCAGATAAAAGTTTTGAGTTTGAGTTTGAATCAACTTAACAATGCAACGAAAACTCCAGCGATAAACATTAAAATTTCAAAAAAAATTAAGTAGCTACCTATCTATCGTAATTAATTAATTTACCTGTTTGGCGCCGTCTCGAAATTACTTAGGTATACTCACATTCGTTTAAGAACTTAGTTATTAAGATTAAATAAAAAAAGGTTTCTTATTTTTTGCTTTTCAGTGTTTTCGGCGGTTTAATTTTTTTGTTAAAAAGTTTTTATTCCATACAAAACCTTTTTCCTTAACATTTCTAAGTTATCAGTTTATCTCTAGGTTGCTATACAGAACAATAACCTCTCAGTTTATTCGTTCGGTTAGATGTTATGTATTGCGATCACGTGACCGCACGACACACATTCGTGACATGTTAGTCGACGTGACGTCATGAATATAGCATTGATGAGATTCGAGATTCGAATGTTACGTACTATTTGAACGTACAGTACGGTGCAAACTGAATGGCGGCTCTGAACACGAGGCGAGTCGCTGCGCAGTAACAAACTTATGCGACAGCGGGGGTGCGAGGCGAGGTACTGCGCAGCGTGTAGCTAACTTCAGAGTCGCCATTAACTTTGAATCCAACTATACGCTTGCAAACGGGATTTTGTGTTTCAGTAAAATAAAAATAAAGGAAACGGCTAAATAAAACATTGAGCTTTTGTATGTCAAATGTGAAAGACCCACATTCATGGAGATAAAGGCTTTATCAAAATTAAATTATCTTTTGATTTTCATTTGATTATCGGCAACTATCTACTTTGATCAAGCATTATATCTGTCACTCTCACTCATCTACCAAACTATTAAAGCTAGATAGAGATGGCAATAATGCAGTATTTTTGATAGTTTGTTTATCTCCGTGAGTGTTTGTAGAGAGGCCCTCAAATTTACTATACGTTGGTGTCAATGACCTAACGACCCGGTTCGCGTTATGGTCATTAGACTTACGAGAGATGGAACTATAGTTCAGTGGTTCGTAAGGATGCTGACAAAGGTATACCGGTTCGAATCCCGAGTGGGACAATTGTTTTCTTGTTTAGAATTTAACTGTAAAATATTATGCAATTTATACATATGATTATTAACCCTTTATCTCTGTGTGAGTGAGTCATACGAGAACTCTTAGCGGCACTAAAATCTACAACTCGATACATTCCCCTCTGAAATAATAAAATAACATAAAAAGTTGAATACAACGTACATTGTGAATTTTCCGCTATAAATTACATCAACAACATTTATGAATTGCATCTATTGTGTTCGTCCTAACAAAATATCAGCTAATTATTTCCTTTCATGAAGGTTTCATACAGAAATAGGTTACAGATAGGCTGGCCCAATGACCTATTTAGTCTTAACTGTGTGACTACCACTGAATGACAATCAACTATGCGACGTTTTTAATATCAGCTCAACTAATAAGCATCTCTATTCAATGATTTTACAACTTATTTATTTGAATTTATTTCATTGATTGCAAACTGTCTGTATATGACACTGTTGTTGTGAATAAGTTAACAGTTGGCATCGTTAATCGTACCTCTTAAATGGCTGAACTGAATTTGTCGCTAGCTCGGGTCCCGGCTTCGATCCCCAGTCGGGTCAATGTAGAAACCAACTTTTCTATATTGCCTCATGTCTGGGTGTTTGTGGTACCTTCGTTGTTTCTGAATTCCATAACGCAAGTGCTTTAGCTACTTACTTGGGGTTAAAAGCAATGTATGTTATGTATGTGATGTTGTCCGCATTTGTGACTTTAACAAAAGTTTTAGCTAAAATTCCCGAAATCTATCCTCAAAAAATGAAGGTTACTTTATTGGTTTGATTATACCTTATTACGTCGTACTAAAAGCGGGTAAGTATAAGTAAGTTATTTCACATTCAAATTCCGCTTACTACTAGTTTATGCGGCCTTGTAATTGAACCTCACTTGCCAGCTGCCTCCTCGTGTAACCGTGGTATAGGTCACCGCGCCAATTACCTATGCAAGACGTGCTGGGGTTCGATCCCTGCATGGTAAAAGTTTTTTAGTGACCCACGAATGACTGTTTTATGTCTAGGTGTGTTCTTTCACATTTGAGGAGCGTTTTAAATTTTATGTGAAAATGGAATCTTGAGATTTTTGTCAACAACTTTTCTTTACTTGCCTGGCCTTTTCCCAAGCTAAGGATGTATACTAGTTTGTTTCTCATCTTACTGGATTCAAATACCATAAATATTAATGAGGCCACAAAGGGAATCCCTTTAAAGACGTCCATAATACATTCAACCTGAATACGCTTGTAAATAAGTTTTTCTAATGGAACAAGTAGCGCTGCGGTTTAGTTTAAAAATCTATTTACATGTAATCCGATAGATGGCGCTATGTATGCGAACCTTGTTCTAAACTTTGATGGTAGAGAAGTTAGCTGACCTAATAACATCGTGGACCTATCTTAAAGTGGAAGTACTTTGTTTCCCTCTTTGAGGGTCATTGGCCTTTAAGCCTAGGAGTTAAGGCCTACTTAAAAGTTCGATTGAACACACTTAAGTGTCGACTGTTTACAGAAATTGTACATTTTAATTGAATGAGCTGTAAGATTTATTTATGATTTTGTAATTCAAATTTTTAGTAATTATGAGTGTGGCTGATGAGTTTGCTTAATGCTGGAGGTTCGAAAATATGTACTTTCTTAATGTAGGAAAACTTTGGGATCTGGAATCGCCAATCCGCAAATGAACAAGCGTGGTTCTCTATATGGGAAGAGACTTGTGCCGAGTATTGGGACGTTTATAGGCTGGTATTATTATTTAGTATTTTATGATGAGGTCGACGTTCCAGTTAATAGAGACTGAAATCATATCTACATATGTTAAAGATGACACGCAAATTCTCCTAAGCAAGTTGAATCAACGGCCGGTCATACACCTCGATAACGGTTTCAATTAACAATGGTATAATAGGATGCCTAATTAACTTGCAAAATAAACTCCTTCGCACTTTTATTGGGTGAGCATATTCTTAGTGATACGAGAATTGTCGACACATATGTAACGGTTATTAATTCAACCCACACGCTTATTTGAAACTTTTTTTTTTCAATTTCAAAAATTCTCTTTGTCGTCGATGTATGTCTCAGATGTATTTATTTATTAATTTAGCTTTCCACATCTAATGATGTAAATAAATGTAAAAATTTAAAACAAAACTGCGTAAGGTACAATGTGTAATAGATATATGAACCAAGATAGTCATCCTCCATTCTAAAATAGAAACCTTTTGTCCATATTTATCCATATGGCTTTTACAAATTAACGTCTCGATTTCCTTCTACATTAATTAATATTTGTCACATTGATGCCAGCTGGTCTATATACGGAATACTTTGATAATGTATTGAAATAAAATAACCGCCGTAGGGAAGGTTATAGGTTAAGCTGCGAAAAGATTTCGGTCGAAAACAAAGCCAGAAGCGGACATTACTGGCCCCTGTTCTGATTCAATTCCATTAGTTAATTAATTATTTTATTACTTTAAAACATGTGCAAAAAGTAAGCAGAGTAGATTCCACAGTGTCTGCCAGCTATTCCAAATTGAAAGCTTTTTTTTAATCCTACTTTAAATCAATTATCTCAGATATTATTATGGCTATCTGTACAAGTAAAATAAAAAGACAAAGACAAATTTACAAAAAGTTTCTCGAATAATCGTAATTACCCAAAAGAGTCTCATAAAAACAAAAAAACAAAAATATAAAAAATAATTTAATAAAGTAGTGACTATTAAATATAGTACACCTGAACTTATTCGAGGTTCTGAAAGCTAGTATTTAAGCCTCTTTAGAGTCGGAAGCGCATGAAGTTTGTGGAGCGAACGGCAGACGTTGCAGTTCTTTGTTTCAATTTTAATAAAGAACGTTCATAATTATATTAGCAACACGTGTAGCATTGTGAATGCGTTTTCCATAGGAAATGAAGTATTATAGAATTTGACGGGGTTTGTTCCAATTGTGCTTAACCATGCATATTTTAGAATATCTAAAATATTTCATGTTCTTAGCCTGTTTTTCTAACTTTGAAAAGTAACGCAATTGTGTTAGTAATCCAGTACGGCAAACATCGATACTTAGAAATAAACTTACATCGATTTAAGTAAGCAAGCTCTCAGACATCTTAAAGTTGATGATCAGAAAACCGTTTTTGTGTGCAAAGTTCGGAGTGTTTCTAGAACATCTGATTATTATAATTATTTATTTATTTATTAAACTCTTTAAATTATAAGACAAACATTTACATAAAACCTCACAAAACTGTTTGCACAGTTTATATGTGGGCATGATGACTAAAACTAGTTAATTTTTATCTAACAGTGATGAAAAACTTCTTGAAAAGATCTGTGTTTTAGAAGAGCCCAATAACATAATTACCGAGAAAAAGTATTTTTTGATGCATTCATGCATTTTTCGGCTTTGACAGTGCTTGCAAGCTGTAATTAAATACTTACTTAGTAGGGTCAAGGGGAATAGGACGAGATAATAACGTTCTACGAGCCTCTAATAACCTCATCTTGATATCCAGTAATACTATCATTAGTAACTAGGTACAGTGCACCACACATACCACATCACTTTGATTTTAACAACAACTTTAAAACAAAGGGATAAGGTCGCTTTTTGTTAGTTTGTTAGAACTATTATGAGGTCTACAGTACTTAATATATGCCATGCTAACTCAAGGCCGTCAACAGATTGTCGGGCCATTGTATTATTTTCTCACATAACATAATTATTCTTGTTATAATTAACAGGATATCGTTTTATTGTTATTTTTCCTGACTAAATTGCTATATAATCTGAACATAATGTATGTTAAATTGTAATAAATTGTTTTGTTGCTACGCTCACTTCACCTTCGGGTTGTACTTATTAATTATAATTACTTATTCAACAACTATTTGTATTCATTTTGTGGTACAGCGGATCTTCATAATAAAGTACTTTTATTTTTATCTTTGAATCATTCATTGTTGGGATAACTTAATATTCGATCGGGGTTTTAATACTAGTTGAAAATAATCTAAAAAAAAAGGGTTACATTGTTGCATCTTGGGCGGAGACTATGTCCAGTACTGTACTCCTGGGTAGTAGTAGAAACAAAAGAGTGTTTGTAACATGTTGTCCTTAACCCATTTCGAAGCTATTCATCACCCATTTTGTTCGTATTCATGTCATTCTTTATGTTCCCCGTCAGGTCTATCAATGTGGTACATGGGCGAGTTGTTTTGTATTTAAAACCGACTGTCGGAAATTGAGACAAGAAGGAACAATTCTCTATATACTACCCACATTAGATACTGCACCCGTGCTATAAAATGTTGCTTTGATATGTCAAAGTAATAAAGAAAAGTTATTTCAGAAAAATCACATAATTTTAAATTCGCTAAAAACAGATTAATGAACAGTTTTTAGCGAATTTAAAATTATGTGATTTTTCTGAAATAACTTTTCTTTCTGCTTCTCTCAAAAAAACAATTTTCTTATTATTATGGCACATTTCCTTAAAGCGCATATTTTGTGGCGAGCATTTATTAAACCTTTTACTAGAATGCTCGTATCGATTTTTGAATCTGTTCGTTCAGTTTGACAAACTTTACCACCTTTTTTGAGTTAGGAGACAAACGACGATCAAAACTTTTTTTCAAATGTTAGTTCTTGACATGTTTTTAGGCAAAGGCATCTGTAGACAAGCTCATTGAAAACAAGTGGTCATGTCTGGCTTATTTTTCGAATACATCAAGTAGCATGTCTCCAAGCAGATAAGAAAAAATAAAAAAGTTTCTATATGCTGCAACCGAAGAAAAAGTGTCAATACTTTGGATATTTTTATGGCAAGACAACAAACATTCAAAAAATAATTGTTATTGTAAAGAATATAGTTTACTTCTCATAACTCTATCGAATAACGACTTGCCGTTTTCATATTATTTGAACCGAAAAATGTGGGACACAATATAAGTAGCAATTTCTGGCTATTGTTTCTAATACAATGCTAGCATTGTATGAAATTCGGTCATCTGGTCATAAGCTAAAGCGTCAAGTGATCAGGGGCCCAAGTCTGCTATTTACACTCGGTTCAATGTCTTCATAGTGGCGTGCCAGCAGAGCCATTTTCGGAAAATTGGTATTCTACTAAACGTCAAAACCTCAAAATTGCGCATTACAATTTGTACCAAATGTATGAACTATTGGTCACAGTCGTTGAACATTGAACCGAATCGTTCCAATGCGCAATTTTGACGTTTTGAAGTTTAGTAGAATACCAATTTTCCGAAAATGGCTCTGCTGGCACGCCACTATGAAGACATTGAACCGAGTGTAAATAGCAGACTTGGGCCCCTGTTTTAACTGGAATAACCTTATTTTGTTATTGACACTTATGATGTCATTCATAACTGTGACTTTTTTAAAAGATCTATTTCCCAAATCCCGAACGAGTAGGGTTCATAAAATTATTAATTTTATGGATATTATTCTTGCAAAACATTTTCTTTTTTTTGTGCTGTGAAATATATATTTTACATAATTATCATTTTAAATTAAAATTATGTACATTTTAATTAAAATCTACTTTGTGTGGTGTTTTAAAATAAGATTTATAAAAATTTATTTTGTTATTTAAAACGAATATCTTTTATTATGTTTCTAAAAGATGGCGATAAAAAAACTAGTTATAGTTTGATGGGAAGTAACTTAGTACGAAAACAAAATTTTCTGGCCGGTTAGTATTTACCAGAATAAGTTTGAGTAATTCAGGTAGTACTAGAATTATTACGTCATGCTAATAATTAATCTTCAAGCTGGGCTTAATGACGAATAAATTATTATGTTATATTTATCAGAGTAAAAATATTTTATCTTTTGTTTTAAATTATTACTTCGAAAAAATTAAGTATCTTTGTATTCGGTAGTTTTCGTCGTCAAACAGTTGACAACCGTCGAATTACCTATGTAAGTTCAACATGATATATTGTACGTTATACGGAATAATTCCTAATGTGGTTTAACTTGAGACCTAAAAAACTGAAAGAATACACTTTATTTATCCTACTTTAGCTACAAAAGAAAACTTTTATTGAAAAACAATTCCAAAACTGTTCAAATGTCTATTAGGAACAAAAAATCAGGACAGCCCTATGTTAATGAAGCGCGTTTGGCTGCTATGCGCAAGAGCACGCTGCTCACCAGATGTCGTCAAAGACAAGCTGCCGATTGATTTATAGACGTTAGGGTAAGGCCACGGGTTTTTGTGATCATTGACCATTTACGATGGTATTTGACCACCACTGAACAAACACCCTTGTGTGGTCTGCTAAGACGTTTAGTGTAGTTAAATAGTTTTCTACTGTGAGGGGCAATAATACTGTTAACGTTCGTTTTAGGTATTATAACATAAAAGTAAAATTATTTAAGAATTTTACTAACTATTGTCAGTTCATAAGATTAAGTAGTTTGCAGTAGTTGAATTGAATATATTCTGACAATCAGCACAATGACTCAATTTAATGCTGCTTAAATATCAGAATAAACATTCATTAGCACAATCAAGAAGTATTAGTTAAAAGTTATTTTTGTTTAAGTGCGTACAAATTTAATCGAACATCGATAAACTTTTCAATACAATTCACCATAATAAAGGCAAGTCTTTGGTATCAGGAGGTTAAGCTTAGAATTTAGAAGTAAATTGCACCTTATGACTATCAACATAAATTTCATATTTAGATAACAAGTGAAATAATAAATGTAATTCTCTCTTTTATTTGTAGCATTTTAAACTGAAATTATTTTAATATTTTATCAAATAAAATATTATATTTCATATTCAGTACAATGACGTAACTGTGTGACGTCACCGGGCTAGGAATACGTTTTCGGGATATATTCCAACCGATTATTAAATAGGTCACCTAGAACAAGCCCACAGGTATTCCTAGCAATGTGTAAACCCATTCAGCTTGAACTAATATTAATTAAATTACATACAAAATGAAATATATTTTGTGACAATATTTTCGCAAGTAGAAATTGATGTTGCTTTCGTAAATATTTGATGCAACACTAAGGAGTAGTTTATAATTATTTGTGAACGATGCAAGTCTCGGCGTCGTATGCCATAACTTATTCAGACGATCAATAGGCAAAATGGTAGAAATGAGGTACCAGGAAATTACGTAGGGGGAACAATTTACACTTCAAGACACACAGGATTAACAAGCTAAAAATATTAACTAGAGACTTTTAGTAGCTGCATAAAAACATGAAAAAAAATTAATACATAAACACTTATTTATACATATTATTATTTGAAAAGAAATGAAGCATTTTGTTTAAATTTTTATATTGATATTTGCAGTTATGTTACACATAGAATGATGATGTAATAAGGCCCAATAAAACCTTAAAATTGTTATTTTAAAGGCGTTTTTTGTCTTACTTTAATATGCAAGCGCATTCTCAAGGCGTGCCGACCAAGCTGCGTGCAGTTTAGATTGGATTTAAAGAAAGTGTTGCATAACTAACTGTGTTGTGACGTCCAATTGGTTTCCACTTCATTATTGGAAGAACGAAAATAGACACGAAACTAAAGATTGTATCCAATTGTAATTAAACTCCGAGTTTTTTAAATTTAAACTGTAAAAGCAGCACGTGTTAGTAGCACGTGCCTTTTGGTAAGGTGACCCGCGATGGCCTGCATTATCAAATTTTATAAGTCAAGACCTTTTTTTACAAGATATGCTAGACTATTGTATGAAGTATAAATGAGAATGATTAGGCGCAGGCCAGACAGAAGAGACGTAAGACGCAGACGGGCGCGGACATTTGTCTCTTACACGTCTCTTTCATACAAAAAGTATAGAAGCGTCGCGACGCAAAACATACAGAAGAGACGGGGCGCGGTAAAGTCTCTTCTGTCTGGCCTGCGCCTTAGATGGATGACTGGAGTAACGAGAAGATAGGATAAGATGTGATGATAATGATGTGAGTATATGAGAGGAAGTTTGAAAGTAGCGCCCTTGAATGAAAAAATGAGAGGTGCCAATTGCTTTGTGGTCAAATACAGTATAACAATATCTTAACATCAAGCAATAACAGAACGTTACAGTTGACGTCAGTACCTGAAATTGAATTTCCGTGCAATATCTATTTATGGGACGGCATGGCAAAGGACAATCGGCTAGGACAATTAACTCCTAGTGGCTAGTTGCCTTCGATATTGTATTGAAATTACTGGAGGAAATTATTTGGTCTACCTCAAATGCTATGGGAGCTATGTTCATTTGAATATAACAGTACTGTTTATTACGAAGGTAGAATTTCTACTGTCTTTTATTTATATGGCGGAGAATATGTCGTAAATTTTTAAGCTTGACTTGTATAAAGAATTTTGTTATTAATGTGTTGTATTAAAACATATCATCACGCCTGTATCCCCGAAGGGGTAGGCAGAGGCGTACCAATGTACACCCACAGTTCGCCGATATATTTAGGTCCCATCTAATAGGGGGCGAGCTTATTGCCACTAACCGGGCTCAAATCCAAACTCCGACCTGCTACTGAGAATTTCATAGAAAAACCCAATAACTCCTTGGTAGACTCCGGAATCGAACCCGAGACCTCTAGCGTAGCAGGCGCGCTTAGCACCACTAGGCCAACGAGGCAGTAATGTGTTGTTTTAATTTGTTTATTTGCTTGGTATTTTCGCTTTGAAGTATTTCGATGTCCCTTATCAAACAGTTTGTTGGAATACGTAATGCACGTAATTGCAGGTAAGACCGTGAGACAGAACGTGTGACATTCGTTTCATAAATTATTGTATACGGAAATAGTATTAGTTTGCAAAGTTTATTTTTAGATATTCGCTTTGATAATTGTTATTGATTGCAGAGGAACTAGTAGAATGTTATTTGTTAAAAGATTCATTAATTATTATTTAGAGATGTATTTTTTTACATTATCTCGTCCGGGTTTCAAACCCGGTACCTTTTGGACCTCAGAGGTAGCGACCTCTCAAAAACTTATGTGTTCACAAACTATCTACGTATCAGTATGTATATACAGTATACGTGGTTTTTGATTTCTGTTAATTCTCATTACACATTTCACAATCCTTTGTTCTCCGAAAAACGTTAACTATTCTATTTTGAAATCTATCTTATGTCAAACGCCAATATTGTTAATTATTCGTTTTTTTTTTCATTGAGACCTTCATGAAATGAATGTTGCACACTACAACTCGTCCTAACAAGATTTAAAACAAACATTTCTTCTTACGATTTGAAAGATGCTAACCTTGGGGCTATTTTTCCCAAAACAAGAGTTACCAAACCCGACAGCTGTTTAAAATTGTTAGTACAAAGCTTTATTGCTTATTTGTTACGTAGACCAAGTCGACTGTGTCGAAATATATTTTCGACAGAACATAATAGCCGTGTCTTGCAGACAATGGTGGAATTGGTGGTATGCGATTTATAATGAATGTTAAACAGAGAGGTAAGTACATAGCACAAATATTTTTGACTTCATTGGCCGAAGTTGGTCAGAGGTTAGTAGTCGACACATGTATTCGTGTTACATGCAAATTGAATGGGTTACACGAATTACTATCTACTCGGAATAGTGACTGTTATACAAACAATGCAAGAACATAAATGTATAAATTATACGGTAATAACGATGCAATAAAATGAGTGTTGTTTAATTTTGTTACCTCTAGATATTTTCTTTTTGTATTAGTAATTTTATAACTCATATATAAATGTTCATGTTAATGGTCATTCATGTTGTATAATAAAATGCTGTGTTTACTTAAAATAGGCAGGCAAAATTGCTGCTGCTGGTATACCTAATAAATATATAAATAATGTGGAATTAATTTGTCCGTCGCTCTGTAGTTTTTAGGACGGATGTCTAGTATGTCTTGTCTCTTCTTCTTTTTGTATTTGACATTGATAAAACTATGAACTGAGTAAGATGACGATAACTTCAAGTCAAATCACAACATAAGGTCAATTGAAACATAAAGGTGCCGTATAATCTACCACATAGAGCTTTTATTCAAAAATCGATACCTCATAAGAGGTGTAGAAAATAAAATGCATGTAAAACTATAAAAAGAAATACAAAATCTAAGACACACGATTAATAATGTTTATGTTCTTAACTTATAATAGTCGGATATTAAAATAATATAATTTGATAGCTCAATTGCAGTTAAATTACTGTATAATGAAGGAGGACTAAATTACCATCAATATGGACAATATTAGGTTTCAGGATTCAGTTACGGTTATGAAAAAAAAATAAAAAAATGAGAAATTCGCGAATTCTACCATTTTGATAAAACCATGTTAAAACGTGTTTCATTTAAGCTCTACCCCTATCCAAAATTGTTGGAAACTTTTATTAAATATATCTGTTATATTTTTTGTTTCAAACATCCGATAGTTTCAGTTACGTTTACGAAGCCACATCATCAATGCAAAGTGTAAACTTACAATTTACCCTTAGAAATAGTATATCTACCTATATAGTGTAACCTAAATTTACGCTTTGGTCTATATAGATCGAAGCGTAACCTGGTAAAATGAGGATTTCATCATCATTGTCATTAGTGTCATCCTAGGATGCGTGTTTATGCTTGCATTAAGTCTCTGCCTACCCCTTATGGGATATACAGGCGTGATGATATGTGTGTATGTATTAGACCAAACTAAGTCCGCTAAACGTAGTATACCAACAATATTATGACAACATCTTCAAGATATTATAATTGGAAGAAGTCTAGCTAATGGTCGATGTTCGCTTATTTTCTCGTTCCATAATCTGCTTTAAGGACCGATTGAAACCGCTTTTTAAATATTGAATGTCATTTAAGTTAGTTGGCAAGGGAATTTGTAAGGATCCCCTGCTTTGGTACGCGTTAGGAAGGAGATGGTAATATTAACGAATTAAATAAATATATTTTACATAAAAAATAAATAAATTTTGTAATTTTATTTTACTTATTAAAAACCATTGATAAAGGGTGATCGAGTGAATATCGTTGCATTGATCGATCGAAATTAAAAGTGAGCGGTTTATTTTCAGACATTGCATAAGTCACTTAGCTTAAGATACTTTCATAAAGTTAAAATAAGAGCAAGGTTAGTTCTCACTTTGAACAAATTCAACTTTAGTGAAATTTGTTTATCTATTTGAGTACTCGTTGGATATGTGTAAAGCTTACAACGACTGTACAGAACATTTAAAATAATTTCTAAATAAGGACCTTCAAATTTGACACGTCTCGGTAATAGCTATTTCATGAGGACCTAATGTTACCACCGAATCTGAAATTACATTTAAAATCATTTAACGAGTTAGAATTATTATTGTAGTATGCTGCCGGCGGCGGCTTAACTCATTAATTTTCGGCCAATGAATTCATCTGCCTAGCAATGTGTTTATACAGGTATTTTTTAACTCCGGACGCAAAAAGAGAGGTGTTATAAATTTTGTGTATTATCGGTCTACCTTTCAGTGTGTTATTCTGTGGCATCGTAGCTTATTATTGAATGGACCTAAGCTGGTGATTTTTGCTCGTGATTAAGTTAATTACGTTACTATGATTTTTGAAAACTATCAGCGTGTTTCTGAAAATTGACGGAGGTTTTTTTTTTAATATTATTAATTAATTTATAAATTAGTTAAATTTTTTGTTTCTAAATATATTTCATGCCACATCGCCGCGCATTCAAAAGATTTTTCTAACCGAAAATATGGTGATAGTCGTGTCGCCCTACTTCCAGAGCTCTGCACAAAGAACGTTCATTGAATACCGCTTCCAGGATTACGAGAACTACTCAGTATTTAGTGTAGTTGATCCCAATCTAGAAATGGATTGCAATGAAGCAGAACTAGTATTAATATAAACTTAAAAGCTGAAATCTGGGAATAATCTTTTTGCAGATATAAGACATAAATAAATTGCATTAGATTTAATTAACCAGCTGCGAATCCAGGAAAATAATTCATTTCACTATTCGGCGATAAATTATTTTATTTTCCTAGATTTAACAGTTATGCACCTAAATATATCCGATCAATTGAATGTCAATGAGAATTTTGACGACCTGACAACAGAAATTTGCGATATGACGTTTCCCCGAACAATTACAGGGGGATTAGTATGAATTTCATGCGCCATTTGAATGTGTAGGTAGTATGTCAATCAGAGCAATGCGCGTCAATCGAATGCGAAACACTGCAATCGCTGATAAAGAATTTATTAGCTTAGCTTACGTTATGATGTACATTACCTAATAAATCTGATAATTGCACATAATTATAATTTACTTTCAAAGCAAAATTAAAAATTTGTAATAAATAAATGTATTCAGAATTAACTGCATCGCTAGATATGACGATGGTACCAGGAAAATCATACCTTTATTTAACGCGTTGGAAAGCTACTTCAAACTCCGAGGTCACGGCTTGGGGATATGTCTGTCTGATACCGATTAAAAACACCCTGGGTTAATAACCTCACCAGCCTAGGCCAGGATGGTGACATCACTCTCGCCGTCTCTGTTCAACTCTGTCGGAGAGGAAATGCAAACCCTGCATAATAAGATGAAACCCTCTTTCCCCTTAGTATACTCTTATAAAATCCACCAAAGCTTGAAGCTATAAACGAATGTCTTTGTCATCGCATTCAATTCAGAATTTCTGAGCAGTCGTAGTATGCGTCATTCGGTGTCCCTTTCATAGCAAATTTCTGCATTATTTACTAGTAATGTTCCGTTCAAGCAATTAGGGTGGAACATCATTATTTGTTATGGTATTGTTTGATGTTTCATAATGAACCATTATAAAGTTTTCAGTAGAAATCCTATTAAATTCGATACATACACATACTTATTCAAAAATATGGACCTGTCGAAATTTTGAGTTTTTCGCGTCTTTAAGAAAAGGATTTTTATACAATATATCTAAAACCTATATGTAATGAAAAGGAAGCGATCCTCAGGCACTCGGGAGGATAACCTCGTTAAATTTAACAAGCAACTGTAAACTAAACCGTATTGTCTGGGACTATCCCATTCGGATATAACCTACCATCGAATGACAATTATACTGCATTAAGCATGTGTTAAAGGTCTCAGGCGTCGATGACGACTTAATTTAGAAATTTAGAACGTTCATTGTTTTTCTATTATTAAGACCCGCTCAAATATCGGTTGCAGGGCCAAGGTTATATATGCAATTTCAATTACAGCCAAAGTGACTAATCTACATCCTCCATTGACAGAGGTGACGATATTTTTACTCTGTTTTATTTTTATATTGCAATGTGTAGATAGTAACCATGTAAGTTTATTATTTTGTGTATTTTTTATGTGTAAATAATGTAATTCCTTTGTTAAAACTTCAATCTATTTTACAACAACTTGTTTTCTCCAGACGGTCAGTTCTTAGACACTTGCAGTCCGACTTTAGAACAATGAAACTAATGCCTTCCATATGTCAATAGGGTCGCTACAAAAACGAGTCGGCCACGTTTGAACGGATACGTCACGCCAATCGACTGACCGTACATATGCGACGTCTTCCGAGAAAAAGAAATGCTTTTGTTTTTTTGTTATTATTTGGATAATAAGTTTGTCATCGTTTGTATCTAGTCACCGAACTGAGCCAATATGTTTTTTTTTGTAAATGCTGTAAGGTAAACTTGCTTTTTAAATGAAATTAATTTGAATGAGTTTTAGTTATGTCAATGTCTTAGAAAACTAAATTTCTGAACAGTAATTCGGTTTCTTCTGCACATAATCGTCTTTAAGCTAGTTTGATACATTGATTCAGATGTAGATGACTTTTTGACGCGCTTTTACCACTGCTGAATATTTGTTTTACCTTTTTAATTTATACGTACATTTATTATTTAATCCTTAGCATGTAGGTTTATTTTAATTACAACTTTTACATTCAGTACAGGTAGTTCATATTTTTAATTGAAACATGATGAGTTTTGATAACAAAAAATAGAAATAATAACGTGAAAAAGTGAAATAGAGCCGAAATATAAAATTGAACTCTTAATTAAAAAATGGTTACTGTGTAGTACACGAAACTGAATGTAAACATCGAACGTGGGGTAGGTAGTTAGTACGGCGTGATTAATATTTGTAGCCTTACTTTATAGAATCCCAATAAATATTCACTACACTAGGTAAATTTAAAATTTTATCCTATATTTTTATGACAACAAACAGTCCCTTTTAATTAATGCCTTTTGAAATGAGGTTTCCTATAGAAACTTGATAAACAAAGGACTGCTTTACAGGTTTAAAACATATAAACGGAACAAAAAGAATTTGGTAAAAGAAGGTATAACTTTCCATGTATTTCCTTTACTAATTGTTCATGTAATTGGAAGAGTGGACAGGGTATAAAGTGTTCTATGTATTCCATCCTCTTATGGAATAAATGATGGCTGGATTCTCAGACCCCTTTGTATGTGATTCCATTTATCATGCACAAACGGTTGTACCATACCTTCTAAGTTTTTTGTAAGGCATAATATTGATTTTGCACTTCGAGTACGATCTCATTGACTTCCGTTTTTATTCAAGCACAATATCCTGCGTTTAACAACATCCTGCAATGAATATCACAATCATATTTTTTGTCGATTTTAACAATTAAAATACATAACATAATATATAAGTAACGGAGTATGATTGTTAAAAAAATGCAAAAATGTAACAATTCACTCAGTTCTGATTGTTTTTGAATGCGGGTTGAACAATTTTCGTGCATGTGAATTGGGTTGATACAATATTGGAACGAGTCCTGTCATTGTTTTGTATTGTGCTCTACAGGACTTCGAACTCGTCAAACAATCAGATCTGAACCCTTTGCATTGTTAACAACCTGTGCTCTGGTACAATATGATTCTAGGAATTTAATTCCGATGGCAAAGTTCTCTGTACTTTTCAGATTTTCAGGCTAGATATTATCGGTGGTCTATCCTAAATATTTAAATTTAAATATATTTTTAAGTACTATACTACTATTTGTTTATCAAAACGTCAAAAGACCTCGTGGCTGGCCCCAAAAGGAGATGGTGGGTCGAGCTTGACTTCTTTTCTACATTATGGACAACAATAGCACAAGACCGGGAGATTTGGAAGAAGGAAAGGGAGGCCTTTGCCCTGCAGTGGGAGGATTATGGCTAGTAATAATAGTAATAAATTCTTTATCAGTTTAAGGGGTATCGTGGAGACAGATACGAGGATAAGCAGCAACTTGCTTTTAAGTTTCCTTTAAAGTTTAGTTTTGATTGGGCATACACAATAAATTTTCAACAATCATACTATTTTTCATTTCCTATTATCATAGCAGATAAAAAAAAAACTGAAAGATTTTAATCCTTGTTACTCAATCTTATTTATATGGGTGACCCAGATTTCCTTACAACCTAAAACTTTTTAAACCTAAAAATAGAACGTAAAAACGTAAAATCGAGTTTTTAGTTAAGGCTTGAAATCTATCCGAGTCGTTAGTAAATCGATTTATGTGGGTCAAACATATTCATCGTTTCATCTAGAACTAGCTGCGCCTTGCAGTTTCACTTCCCGCGCTTGCTAATCAAAGCTTGTATCGTGATCTCCACTACTTTTAATACCGACAGATTTTTAATTAAGACTGGTAGTCAAGTGATTAGTGCGGTCGAAAAAAGAGTAAAAAAACTCTTGAGATTTATTAAAAGCACATTTTTCAGTATTTTACGTCTTTCGTAGTACCTAAAAAAAGATTAAAAAAAACGGGTATTGCACTTCAATCTAAGACTCCCTAAACCCTTTAAAACAAATAGACAGGAAAATTTCTCACGCTAAATTCATAGCCCAAATTCAGTGTACGTACACGCTTAAAACAAATGAGTGCCTACATTCCTAATTCCAACGACACCATCAAGTTGACTTTGTTGTGATACCTAAATCGGTGTCGTCCATTGAACAGTTATCATGTTGGTACTAGTTTGTACGCCTACTCTAACGGCAATGTATTTGGTCGTGCTAACATGGTTTTGAGTGAAAAGTCAAGGTTTTTCGCCAGTTCAGTGCAACGACTTATCCACCTACTTAAGTGTGTTTAGTTCCCCATACTTGATAAGGCAGCTAAAATGTTGCTTTTTGGTTAAGTTGTAAAATATTAAACTAATATTAGAAATTAGCTTAAAAATATGCAATTGAAATTATTTTCTTTTTAAGCTTAGATACTAGGATATAAATAGTTTTTTTAAATATCTGTACGAAGACGTTTTTTAAGGCATCTTAAATAACTTTGTGGATACAGAGACAGTAGATAAACTCCTCAGTAGATACCAAGATAAAAATACATTTTTTTTATATAAATTAGCGGCTTTAACTTAGTATAGGTATGCTTCCATTTTTGTACCCAATCCAACAAAAGTTTATTAGTACTCAGTACACAAAGCTTAAAGTTAGGTGTTAACATAAATAAAACAAATGAATAAATGAGCGGAATTCCGTGCTAGGTTTGGACGTTGACACAAACTTTACCTTAACGAAAACCGCACGCCCAACAACTACTTTTAGATTGCCTGTCAAGTGTTTTATAAATATCAGTTGGATTAAATATTAAATTGCTTATTGCTATTCTAATGTAAAACTCGTTGGAATGTAACCAGGTTAAATCTGAAGTAATTAATATTCAACATCGAATATGTAACAGTAAGTTTTAATCCATTAAATAATGTATATGAATACTAATTTTCCTATGTAAGCGGTTCTCAACTTGCGAATCAAGTTATTTAATTTTACATAAAATAATTGCGAAGAATTTTTATTTTAATTTGAAGGTCAAACGGTATTTTTCTATCGATTTGTTCTAGGAAAGGATAATGCAGATAATGAAAAAATGAAATAACACTCTATTTGATATGCACTTATACTACGCGTTTATATTTATCGGGTATTTTTTTTTTGTCCACAGTGTTTTTTTTTATCTCAAAAATTGTAAATACTTGGTGTAGTAATAGTACAGTAGTAGTGTATAACACATATAACTGCCCAATTCAGTTTTGAACGTTCGATGTCGAATCATCAAGTTCAATCAAAAAAAGTTTTAAAAATAATTTGTTTGTTTTGGCAACTGATTTTTGTCTACAAATTAAACTAATAGTGTATCAAAAAATTCAAATAATAAAAACCATAAAAAAATATAAGAAAAAAGTTCAGTGATGTATTTTCAATACATTTATCTCATAGACATAGAGCGTCATTTTAGCGCTGTGTTTGGCATGCGCGTAGGCACACTAATGCGTGTTCATTGACACACACACGACGACAGCAGCCTATGACGTACTAGCTCGGACATGCGATTTCTCTTATGCTTGATCACAACAAAGTCACAAGGAATTTTAAAGATATTTTATCCTTATTTTTAGTTGAATATTTTATAATTGGTAACCAAATTTGACCTTTATTATCACTGTTTCAGCACGCAATTACTACTTCTTTTTTGTTATATTATTCTATTTCAGGCGCCCTTTATTTAGACATTTTAGAAAAAAATAAGTATTAAGTATCTCAAAAGGATATGCCTTTGATTTCAAGACTTTAAACTTATAAAACCCTAAATAATTATTTTGGAAGTATGGTTAATTGAGTCACCATTGACACATTGTCGTGATGTCATACATACATTTAAATGTTGAACTGTTTCTCAGATCTCATGCGATGACGTTAGCTAGACCTCCTTAGTGTTTATTCTTCAACCGACTTTAAAAAGAGTAGGGTCTCAATTCGTCAATAATGTATTAATATTAAAAGCTCTTTTTTTCATTAATTGGGTTACCTCAGAGTTATAATAATGCTGGAATGTGGATCACTCATAATATACATTTTATCAAAAGCGGTCTATTAGTTACTTTTTTTGGCAAAGATCTATGCCGTCAAAGCCTGAGCGCAGGCTTTAACTGCTTCACCGGACTTTAGAGTTTTTTTAATTGTATTCTGTTTTTACATTAACCTACAACAAATTATTGCTTTAGTCATTCAAAGCAAAGATTTACTTCTCAAATCCAAGACCTTGCAATCTGTTGTATGCAACCTTTGTAACAGGACGAACAACATTTAATCAATTCGCTTGATGCATTACGTATTGTGAAGAATTTATCTAAATCAGGGCAAGATCCCTCGCTGGCAAAGCCTTAGGTAGACTTTCTTATTGGACATAATGTGACTGTCGGAAGCCTTTAGCAAGATTGGATTGGAAAGGAACTGAATTTGAACTTTACTAGATGTTTAAGAAGTATTAAAATTTTATGGGGATGAACGTCCTGTATTTAAAGGAGTTTATGTATATTCATAGGCACATAACTCACTGACGCATGCATTTTAACAATATTACAAATAACTGTAACAATTAGTGATTTTTAAAAAGAGTAACTTATGGAGTTTCTTGCCGGCTCTCCTCCATAAGAAGGATACTTTGGAGCCTAGCGACTAGAGTCTTTTAGTATTTAACGTAACGTTTCTTAAGCGCCTTTTTTTGGTTTACAAGAAATAAAAACTTTTTGATTTTGATTATGGACTGGGTAAATAAGCTTAAAAATTTTGAAAGTAAAAATTGTAACGGAGTATCAATTGATTGGCATCTTTATTTATAGAGTTGAAGACCTTTAAGATCTCATACTGCTCTTTTCATTTCTCACAGTTTTTAACATGAGAATTTAACAGTTGATTGTGACTTTTGATTGGTTGATAAGTACCTCTAAGATGTAATGCTTTTTTATTTTTAATTCGATTAAGATAAAAATAAAAAAGTTTACAACGAAGCAACATAATTAAAATATAGTGCACTTACAAGGTCGACTGCAAGCCGTTTAGGTTTAAGTTACTTTTTATTGTCTCGAAAGTGAAAGGCAATGCATTCATTAATACACCTGCACAGTTAACTAACAATTCAGCGCGTGTCATATACGATACCTTCTTGGGTCTGTGATTATCATTGATCGTCTTCCGGTCTGCAGATTCCTTGCATATTTATAGATATGTGATTTATTAGATACTAGCGGCCCGCCCCGGCTTTGCTCGGGTGCAACGCTGATACCTACACTATATATCTGTCGCAGACATATAGTATAATATGGCATTTTACATACGGCGTCGTCAGTTTAAAAACGTTTGCGGTTATGTAATATGCCGAAGGCAAAATGTCAAATCATTCAATCGTTATAATGCGACGTTAGTGTTATTTTGGGGTGAATATGCTCATTAAAATCTCGAGAAAAACTTTGAATTACATACGTCGTCGTCGCTCGCTGCGCTCGCTCTGTTGCAAGGTCCCAATATCTAACCTAACCTAACCTATTGATCTCTGTCACAAAGTCGAAACTAATCAAGCAATGAATTTCTGAGCCTATGAATATATGAATATTCGATCAAATACATGGTTTTTTGACCAAAAATACTCTGCAGGAGTCCTTCACGACCCAGGGTCTATGGATCCCTTAAAATTTTTGACGTGTTGGATAACCTCAAAAACTAAATACTTCAATTTGCCTCGGCATTATGTATATGGTGTTTAAATTTTCGATGAAATGTTGAGGCATATTATAAAGTGACACGGCAATCTACATTTTGCCTTGGGCATATTACATAACCGCAAACGTTTTTAAACTGACGATGCCGTATGTAAAATGCCAAATTATACTATTTGTCTGCGACATATCTACACAATCATAAAGTTCTGTAGTGCGAAGCACAGCCTTCGACGCACTACTTGGTATAGGCACGCGCCCCCCGGCCCCCCGGCCGTTACCGCCGCAACCGCGATGTCCCTGCATTTTAAATTTGTAATATCTTCGAAAATATTTATTTAAATTACATGCTGTAAAGGGCAATATTGATCTATATTACATGCACAATTTATTAAAGGTACTTAATTGGATAAGGATTAATACTGTATTGCTTAAAATCGCTTTTTCGTAAATAAGTAATAAATAAACGATAAAAAATGGTTATTGTGGGTTATCCTCAAGAGATAGACATATGCCATCGCGGACTTTTTTGTAGATCTTTTTAAGGTGCACAATACTGTAGTACATTATTTTGATCTATCTCGTAGGGTTCAGCCAGCGTTTGCAATGTAAGCGCAAAAAATTTGTTCATTTACTTAAATCTCTAAGATTATCCATGTTCCTCTACTATATTATGCATGTATTATACATATAAACCTTGCTCGTGAATAACTATATCTATTAAAAAAAACCGCATCAAAATCCGTTGCGTAGTTTTAAAGATTTAAGCATACATAGGGACAGACAGCGGGAAGCGACTTTATTTTATACTATGTAGTGATAGTGATGAATAAGTTCAAATTGTCTGTGTAATATTGCAGGTTATTTAAGAATGGATATTAATGTAAAGCTTAAGCTAGAGTAATAGTGTTAGAGCGAAAGAAAAGAAGAATTTAATTTTTTTTTTCACGATTTTAGCTATTTTTCCTTTAAATAGCTTTTTTCAATTTCTTGAAATAATAATAATAATATTCCGGGACATCTCACATACGTTTATCTGATCCCAAGCTAAGCAGAACTTGTGTTATGGTAACCAGACAACTGAGAAAAATTACGTATATATTTCTAAATACATAACAATACATATTATAGATAAATAACACCCAGACGCAGAACAAATGATCGTGTTCATCACACAAACATTTGTCCTGGATGGGAATCGAACCCACGACCTCCGGTATAGCAGTCAGGGTCACTAACCACTAGATCAACAGGCTCGTTAATGTTCGTAGTATTTATGTTTTTTGTTTCTACGCCACTCTTTCTCATACACAACGTAATTCTTCCATAACTCACTCGAAACAATGAGGGTACGAGAATCCATTGATCTATGTAATAACTATTTTGATAGTAACTGAAAGAACCAGTGGGTTGCGACCCGCTGTCATTTGAGACGACGTCAAAATCATTTCAAATCAATAGTGACATGTTTGGGTCTAGTGAATTAGCAACAGGATTTGTCATAGAAATTATCTGACCATTATTTCCCCATTACTTTTTATCGAAATCTAACGTATTTAATATGTTTTTAGCTTTTTTGAAGCAAATCTCTTCTAATACCTTGTATTTAACGGTATAATCGGAAATATGTAGTTTGTAGTTACGAGAAATCAGGCAAACATTATAAAATTAACAAAAAAAATATTCAAATACCTTTACACAATAGTATTTAGTTCAAAACAAATTTTATTCCAAATTCATAAATTACAAAAGGTCTATAAACAATTGAATATTCAGTGTAAAGGCTCGAGCTTTCAGGTATTTATTTTATTTCAGAACCCTACCATGATCTCTTAAATTGGTACAGTTACGGTTGTGGAAGCGAGAAGGCGCACTACACTGCGCATAGCCCTGTCCCGCTCACTCACCCGCAACAGTCCTGTGTTAAGAGCTCTTGGTACGTCACTATTGGTAAACACCTTTTATCTATATTTATTCTATTTAAATTTGTTTATTTAATACCTTTAATAACACAGGATAGAACAAAAGAATTTCGGGAAATGGAATAACGAGGGCCAAAACAACTTTGTTTCAACTGCATGTGGGTAGTTAGTTTTGAGTATAATGCATCCTGATGCTAATTGCCCTAATTGGAGGTCCTGTAATTGTAAACTAGTGGTAGGTAGGTACAGGGTCGGCACGAGGCGCTAAGTCAGTTACGCTTGTAATACTAAATATTAATTAGCAGGTGACATTGAAAAACAAACCTGCAACATTGCTTAACTTCAGCCTGGAAGTTGAACGCGAAATGTCCTTTAATAACACATATAACTACCAAATATAACATACAAGCAGTGTCCTGCGGTTTCACTTGCTTTAGAATTCGGTTTCGTTATTTATTCCGATGGTTTTACCGTCTACTGCTTTTTGGATGCGAACTGTGGGTTTTCATTGGTATATACCTCTGCCTACCCCTTCGGGGATACAGGCGTGATGATATATGATATGGTCCACCTGATTTAGTCGGGTAACTACTAACATTAAATACCATACGAGATGCCGTAGCACCATTTAATAAGTTATTCGCATAAATAATAATAAAAGTTTTTGAAAAACAATATCCTAGTCACACAGTCCAATAACTTATCAAACCTATTGATCGGCAGAGTTGTCACATTTTCAATGACCGATCCAATACGCAAGTGCGGTGGATGCAAAAAGAGTTCCTGTAGTTACGTCGACTAAGATTGCCTGTGATACTGTCTTACCATTGTACCATTCGCAACTAGTCACGGCTCTGATCGCTGATAAAACATATCGCAACGACTTTTTATGTTATAGTGTTGCGTACAAGCCGTAATTGCTTTAAGGAAACAGCTTAAGGTAAAACACATTTTGAAGTCTTAAGCCGTACAACTTTGAAGTCACACAAGTCGGTGAGTTCCCGAAGTTTCTTGGCTTCAAGGGAAGGCATATTTTGGAGTGCGCTACGAGCCTCTTTGCTCGCAAATACGAGAGTAAATACGACGAGACGTACGCTGCTAAGAACTATTTCTTTAAAACCTACAACTCGCGGGGTTGTTGACTTTTGCAAGGAGGTTTTATGAATGAAGTATTATGTGTACTACTGTAATCTATTTTTGTGATAACGTACTATTAGTATTGTTTCTTTGTCGGTTAATTATTGGGGAAATGAATACTGAACAAATTTTTCACAAAATAAGTTTTTGATAAGTGTAGGAAAAAATCCACATAGTCACACCAGTGCAGCAGTGTGTCTATAATAACAATAATATGGAAGCCGTCGAAGCATATGTTTGTAAACAAAATGGAAAAGACTATTCTTATCAGACGAGGTTTTTTTATTGTGCCATGTGCAATATTAAAACATTATCATTAATAAAAATATAATTGTTGTTAATTTATCATCTTTAACCTTAGAGTCAGGAAGTGAAATAACAAAAATAATAAATCATTTAATATGTAGGTCTGGGTTGCTTGTCACGCGGCACTCATAAAACAAATGCTTTTCGTCTGTTAGTTAATTGTAACAATTGGTTGATACCGCATCTAATTCGTGCGTGTCCTTACTGCTCCGAAAACCTAGCATGAGAATGTAGGAATGAGGTCGCTAATCCTTGTTGGCGCAATTTAGAGGCTTATAGCGATCTCGCAAAAAATGGCGGTTAGCACTAACTAAGTATAGTATTTTTTTTTCTTTTTGATGGATTGTTTATTCAATAATACAATAACATGAAAAAACAACAAGAAACCATAATATACTAAAATAACTTAACATGGTTCAGATCTAGAAGTTTCTTAGAAATATGCAAAAAATTGAACTTAAAAATGATGTCAAAAATAATAAAACTAAAAGATTTTATGCAGGATATAGAATAGTCTATTTAACTCCCTTCTCAAACTTCATTACAAGAATTTCCTAACAACAATTAAAATTTACTCGACCTGGTATCAAATTCTCGACCTTACTTCATAACATGTGAGCTCACGGTCACCAGACCTACCGTACATGGCTGTATCTATATTTATATCAAGGTTGAAATAAAGCAATACTGCAACTTGTTAAGTATCATTAACGCTAGAAAAGTTCATTCAATTTTGATCCATCGCTACTAAACTATTAACTATAATTTAAGTATTAATTATCACTTTTTCACTGACCAGCTACAATTTTATAAATATTTAAAAGATCTGATAGAGTTTGAGATACATATGCCTATATGTATCTCAAACTCTATTAGATCTTCATAAATTATACCTAAAAATCACATGATCAAATCAGCTTTCAAGCAAAAAAAAACCGCATCAAGATCGGTCCATTCGTTACTAGACATACAGACAGACATACACCTCAATACATTTCAATTTTTTATTGCATACCATAATGTTACATAGTTGGTCGATACAGTAAGTTAACAGCTTATTATGGACCCTGTCGGGCACAGCAAAAGTAGGACAGAGGAGGTATTATGATATATTTAAATATAATATATATCGTAATATATATGTCATGCTCTTTATGCATCAGGGTTGAAAAACACATTCAAATAACACCATTTTCGACTTTAAAATATTATTGCAAAATTAACATCAATAATTCTGTGACTTGGATACCGTAACATAGTTTGCAACAGCACACCCAGAATGACTTGACCTACCATTCGTCTGGTTGATCGTATCTGCGGAATTAATCAGCGGGTCTATGGCCCATGCCGTATTGCTATCATTGAGTCATGGTGTGGGACCATACTTTAAGTTCCTTTGTTTTATTAAACTGTTTCGTGTTTTGGGAGTGTGTGATTATATAGTACTCGTATTATGTTAAGATATCTAGCTTCCGCGTAACTTTAAAATTTTTGAATTGTAACTTAGGAACTACTTCTAAGATGTTTTGGAGATGTAGATTTTCGATTAAAAACATGAACACATTTTTTCTTCTTTTTTTAAAACATTATTACGACTAGTATTTGTGGATAAATCTTTGTCCCTTTTCAGAAATCTGACCATGAGTAGCATTAAAAAATATATATCTAACATAAAAAGGTTACGATATTTTTCTATTACAATCAAATTTATTTTTTACTTGTGGACTACTTAGATCCATTGAGTGTTACTAGGACATCATGTAACCATTGCAGTCCTATCGTCTATACAATACATAAGAGTCAGACTGCTTTATTTAGAGTGACCTTTAAAAAACCCTTTAAACCTAAGCCAGCTAGATTTTCTAGTATTCTTTGTAATTGTAACACGAATCGTCAACGTCCATATTCGATGAAATCGTGCAAGTCGAGTTAAAACTGCTTTCAAATTAAAAGTCTGCTTTAAAAAGTTTTCAATACAAGATTGCTTCGTGTGGTTCTATGTAAAATTAGAATTTTTAGGATCTAGGTTTGTAAGTCAAAATCATATCTCTAGTACGCTATCCAACCTATAAATTGCGTCTATGGATAGATTATTAATAATAATGACCATGAGGTTAAAACTTTTTGCTGCCGACACATACTACAGGACACCGTAGCTGTAGTGTCCTGTGGGGGCAAAAAGACACTGTTGCTGTTTACCTGGTACCGCCATTTTACAGCACTTGAAACGTGCCAAAATGTGTCGTAAACAAGATAGGGACACCGACTGTGCCACGAAATTTAGTTTGTTACTTTTGCTACTTTGATACTTGACACCTTCGAATAATTTGCATTTACCAACAGACAATTTTTTTTTAATCAGAGATCGTAAGACAAGCACTAGCAACTGGATACGAAATGCTTCTTCGTCTTTGCGAAGACTGCTAGTTCATATAGGTAGGTATAATATGTTTATATGTAAGCATCTACTAGTGTCTTGTATCCGGCACAAAACAAATTTGTCTAGCGTTGTCTTTCAAGTTTTGAGAGGGGCTATAGATCAAGGCGCGATCTACACGGACCTCTTACTTTGCCCACGGCTAATGCAATTCATTTGCATAACAACCAACTTTTAATAGCGGTGCAGTACACCGCTAGGTATGTTGTATCGATGAGTTAATTACGTTAAAACTTAATGAAGTTGTTCTGTGTGAACTTATGAGGACTTTGAACTAGTTTGGTATTGTAAATAAGCATTTAGAAAATGGAATATATTAAATTATATTTGACCCCGAAAAAGGCTGAAAAAGTGACGTTAATTTTGAAGGGGTTCATACATAAGAAAGAAAATACAAAAAATGTATGTATTATTACGTATTTTATGAATAAAAAAGAAAGTACATGGAATGAAAATTATTACACAGTTCTAGACATCCTCGTTTTTGGCTACACATGTCGTGTACATTTCCATCTATCCTTTTTTCTCTTCGATATTCGATTCTCGGTACTCAGTACTAAGTTAATTAAAATTGCGTTTGAAATTGTCACATTTCTACGAATCGCATTGAATATGAAAAACAAATAATCAAATACAAGGAAAAATATTCATATACGTAACCTTACATTTCTGCCACATGTAGATTTTGAAATGGAAAGTAATTGAAGAAATTATTAATTAAAATAAGCACACGTTTCTGCTTTATTTACCTGAAACAAACAATTCATTAATTAAATTACAATTTATCAACCAAAAGCAGTACAATTGAATTTGCATAATCTGATTTAAGTACATTACACTTACATTATTATTAATAGTGCATTATGTTCGTGGTTTGTAATTTATTGATTTGATTTTAATTATTTGATTCGTTCTACCGTAAATGGAAGAGGAAAATAATGTCATTTAAAACAAAAATAATTTTGAATATAAAAAATCAGGGTTCGGAGTAAATTGTTCATCTTTTAAACTATCTACGATGTAACAAGTCATAAAAATACAAAAGGAAATGTAACACAAAAACAACTTTACTGATCTCTTGGTAAAAGTTTCGCTACACTCTATTTTCTGTTAAGCCGTACTAACTCTACTAAAGTTGGTTCTGAGTCAAAAGCTCTAAATAACATACTTGGACACTTCAGATTTTAATAATTTGTAAGGCTAAATACAGAACGGTCCTGATACCAAGCGATGAAAAGAATATTCCAGTTTACTACGAAACTTTTTGCGCCGTCTTTGAAAATCGTGCAAAAGAAATAAAACTACTTGATTTATTTTTTTTAACTTATATGGCTCAACTTCTGAGGTAGTGCCTATCGATGACTATCTCTCAAATGTCGTTTTGGCCAGTTCAATGACCGAGTTCGTGTGCAAAAGGTTGCAGGTTCAAACCCAGGTTAGTACCAAATTACGTGTATTTATGTACGATTACAGTCGCAAGACACCACCGACAAAAATGGGTAAAGGTAAACATCGCAAGGAAACCTTAATTTAAAAAACTCAGGTCCTTTTTCAACTATGCCACGATACCGGCTGGTTTTAAACGTAAAATTCAAATATAGAATACCAACCATAGAATAGATATCACCAACAGATAAGGTAATAAACAAGCCACAGATTAATTATCTACAGTAGTACCAATTTCTAGTTGACGTGTTAACCTTGACTATTCTCCCACGGCCTAACACTGTATGTTGAATGGGCATTCTGTTTTGACGGCTGGCTATAGACAGAAGGACATTTAGCACTGCCTTACAATGTGGGCGGTGTTTTAAGTCTATTATGATGTTGTTATCAGTTGGCCACTGGACATAGAACGAATGAGACAATGAATTTTAAGGCTATTTCAAGCGACATGCTCGAGTACTGACCAAAAGTTCGTTAGGTCTGAAGTCGTGATAAATATGATTAGGTTAAACTTGATACAAAAAGCTTACGACCATTTTCCAAAAAGAGTTCGTCAAACATTTTTTTACAGGTCGCTGGAACTCAAGATGCGAAAACCTAATTAAATTTTAAATATCTTTTCCACGGAATACGAGTAAGAAGCGACCATAGTTTAGAACTATATTTTGGTTATTGAAATATACATCCAATCACATGAAAGAAATATCGATCGGTTTATGTAAAATAAGGGTAAACCCGGCTGAAAATGGCACAAGCACAGAAAACATGGCACATAACAAGATAGAAATATGTGCAATGATTTTTTTTTATATTTGAATTTCTTGTAAACTTCATTTTCAGGCGAACTAACAATAAGATAAAGAGGAGACACGTACAAAACAGAATTCGACGAAGAGACATGTGCAGAAAAAGGTTCTAAAGCTGGTTGTACATCCCAAAATAAAAGTGCAGGACGTCATGTCGCAAAGATAGGCCAAATGTAATGAAATTTTGCAAAAATGTTTTGGTTGAATAATTGGAACATGGTTTGGTTTGAAGGCTTAAACAAACAGTATTACACATTTTGAATTCAAACTCAGATGATAACATAAAAAATTAAGATGGCACAATATTATTTTTAACCGACTTCTAAAAAGGCGGAGGTTCTCAATTCGGATGTATGAATGTTTTTTTTTTAGTAAATATCCTTCTTGAAATATACCATACATGGGTAAATAAAACTGACATAAAGAAGAATCTGAGGTCTATTTACTATTTGCAAAGATAATTATTACCATCATTCCTATCGCCCACAAAAGATGACTTAAATTAAAGATCCTACATACCTACATACGTTTTTGTGACTGGTACAACCAAATGCCTATTAATAAATCTTGTCAACAACTAAACAAGATTCAACATCATGGGATCACACCATCGCCTACATAGAAGGCAGTACATTATTTATTACTTCACCCAACTATTCTTTGCAAGTTCAAGTTTAAGTACAACTTACAGCCAAACGGAATTGAACCTTATCTTATTATGATAAAGTTAAGTTTTGAGTGACGGATAAAGTTAGGAATTTTAGTGTTGGCGGCAGATGCGTCTGTATAATTAATCTCTTAATTGTTTAGTAATTTTGACAAGTGTGTCCGGGTTATTTGTTGTTCGGAGATTTGTATGTAGCTGATAACTTTAATTCTTACAGTACTCTGAGAGAATGCGTTCCTGACACATGTCAGTTGGTCTTGATTTTTAAGGGTAATAGTCACCGAACTGTGTTCTTGGTTCGTTGTAACTTGGCATTGTATATTGATATAGTTTTGGATGACATGGTTAATAGGACAAAAAAATATAGTAATTTATTTCTAGTATTTTATTTGCCACATTGAAGGTATATCCTCCTTTTGACCACGACCTGTCAGAAAAGCATTCTTTCTGTGGCCGTATTATAGCGCTACACTCTTGTAGCAAAGATCACCGGTCAGTATTTGTTTCAAAGAAGGTCATCTTATGAACTATATTGTAATTCTACAAAGCGACTACTTTACCCTCCCTGAGCACGTTCCAACGAGAGCTGGAAACAAAAGAGGTTGGTGCCACGTACTTTGTAATAACTTGGTCATTGCTGTTATATTTCCATTACATACAAAACTAATTGGTACTCGTAGCTTTTCGACGAATTTTGAACCATTTCTTGCAAGGGTAATTGTGGGAAAACTTCGCAAATTTCTTAATTCTAATACTCTAGTATTCAAAGTTCAAGCTAATTATCTAACGTGCTTTAAAACTGCACGTTGTTCGTGACAAGCGGTCATTATGTTGCGCCGGCGCCGAAGAATCTTTCGCAATGCTCCGATGTCGCAATCGTGCCGGACTTAATAAAGTTAATCACGGTTTTTTGTCGCACTTTTTTCGTTAAGTGAAACTCATAAATGTTAAGGCTGTTAAGATCAAACTGGTTTATTAGTACTGTCGAATTGGTTGAGTAGTTGACATTTGATTGGCCAAAATAACTGTGTGCTATATTTATCGTTGATTGCAGCGCGTGGGCGCAAACTTCATTATCAAGTGAGTCCTAGGCTGAAATTCAGGGTTAGCTAAATTTACAGGATTTGTCAACGGATCATCGCTTGAATGTACGCCTATTTGCTTTACCATTTGGCTATATTTAGCATCTAACTTGGGGACACGTGAGTGCGTTTCTAAATGTAAACTATGTACTGAATTCTAGATAGCTTTGTTGTAGGCAGCAATATGGAAATATGAAGCATGAATTATTTAGAGTTTACATCAAAAATAAAGTTCAAATAACATTTAGAAGCCAAAAATACCTGAGTAAATAAAACAAGTACTACAAGTACAACTACCGTTGTAAACAAAAGAGAGGTATTTTAGAGTTTTCTGAAAACAGAGCTTTGACATCAAACTAAAACAAAAAAGGACGATTGAGTATTTAATCCGGCTTTCAGCCAATACCGCACGCATTGTTGCACCTATCGATGGAAAACCGGCGTAAACCTACTTAGGTCCAGTAGTTCCGAACTATCCACCAACTTCCTTCATCAGGTGTAACTTTACCCCAGTTATTGATGCTTTAACTTAAATCAAAAACCGATACGCGCCCCACTTACCTACTTCAGATACCTATATAAGCTAAATAATTCTACAAAAACGCCTTCAACGTTTGTTGGTGCTCAAAAACGTATAAAGAAAACCACTAATTCGCCTGCCGGCTGTAATTGATGCTACATAGCGGTCCATTCTCAATATTAACACCTGTACTGAACGGGAAAAAAATGTGATTAGAAAACGCTCTACGGAATGGTTACCGGCGATTGAGGTTACATGTAACTGATCGTTTTAGAACATTGACGGACCGCAGCAAGTTATTTCATCCATATTATTATTTAATGGGAAAGTAAGTCGGTCAGTCTGATACGATTTAATAGATAAATGATTCAACCAATTTTAATCATTAGGCAATAAACTTCTAATGGGGTGAACATCGTGAAGAAACCAGGATTCCAAAATTGGGATCTGAAATCGCCAATCCGCAAATGAGTAAGCGTGGTGATCGACGCTCGGGCCTTTTCTATATGGGACCCGGCAGTGGGGCGTTTATAGTCTGGTATTATTATTTTTATGCTATGGGGTAAGCTAAGATTCTAATAAAGGACATAAGCTACTTTTCCCCCCGATAACCGATATCCACCGGGCGAAGCTGCAAGCTACAGCTAGTCACCCTATAGAGCTCTGTGACCGCATTGAAAATAATTGAAGTAGTTTGAATGAGCTTTATTAATTTCAATCCTAGCTGTGTTATTGGAAATGGGGATTATTCCTAGTTTATTGTATAGTTTAGATTGCTCCGTATTGCAATTATTTTAGTGATTAAATTGCACTGTGAAGTCCTTTATCAGAAGTCCATCGGAAAAGGTCCATCATGGTGTATGGATGCAATTTCTATTCTGAGTATGCCTTTGATACCTGAACCGGAAACTCAATTAGTTTCGCGTGTCGTTTGTTTTTGAGTTTGATATTGTAATATGAATGTACGAGTATACAGATTTGTGACGCACGTGTTATAGAGATGAGCATTCTGTCCTAATTTAAAATCACAACACTAAGTTAGTGTTTTGTTTTTCTTCTATATCTGGTTAACAGAACTACGGAAGAATAGGTTATTGAAAACGGCCGTCAATGTTTTTTTTTTCTTAACGACTGTCTTAGTTTTTGTGCTGCCATATGGTGAAGTGTCTTTAAGATTTATTGCCTTTCCTCGTCTGTTCGTAAGGTAAACACTATAATCTCTAGTTTATTCCGAGATCTCAATTCATTTCGCAAGTCGCCTTTGCTCTTTAACGATTTCTTGGCCTTTATAATGAACAATGGTCAAGTGACTTTTGCTCTTTATTCGAACAAAGTACTGCGATGTTAATATACTTATTCATTTGAAACGTGATTCTGCGGTTTTTGTACTACAGCTGTTAAAAGATATTATTTTAATTACTCATAATTGTGTTTTGAGATTAAACAGTTATTTTTTGACTAGCTTTTTCTAATGTAACATCGTGTTGGGTTAACTTGCAGTCTTAAGGTGAATGACGTATTTTATGTACATACCTGACCACCGCAACCAATTTTACTGGGTGACATAATACGTCAAAGTAAAACTTGTTGATAGATGGTGAACGTGGTTTCCAAGGCACGGAGTTGTCTCAGTATATTCATTAATGGTAACTCATCCACTGACTAACCGCGGCTAGCGCGGCTTAACCTTTCATTTTGGTCAATCCGTACGGCTTATACATGGCCACGATTCGCTTTTGAGACTTTTTACATGCATTATAATCTAAAAATAAATTGTATAAGGCATCTTAATAAGATACCTTATACCAACATTTTATAATTGTTAGATAATTTGGTAAATACCAAAATTTTTATACCTGCGATCACATTTGACGCAATGTTTTATTTCGTATACAGTATATAAGTACTCCGCAAATTAACTTTTGCGCAAATTCTGAACTTATTCGTAAATAGCTTACCATTGTCAAAATATTTTAATAACAGATTCCAACAGTTGTGAGTTTATATTAAAACAACAAGAGGATTTAACATGAACGTACATGAAATTCACCGGTAAATTCATTTCAAATGTCAGACATTTGAAGAGGCAGGAATAAATCGTATAGCTAAAAATAAACAACATTAATATCAAGTGATTAAATAAAAATAATTTCTGTCTCTTAGGGTCACAAGTGTGCTAAGAACATGGTAAACCAGTCGACCTCGACGCGCACACAGCTCGTTCGTGTGATATTAAATAACTAGAAATATCATATGTTGCTTCAATACATCGATACACTTGGCGAATGTCGAATATAGTTAGCAGGAAAAGTAGATTGAAGGCTGCGTCTAAGCAAGTACAGTTCCTGTACTATAAACTGGTAAAGTAGGACTGTGTCATTGAGGAAGCGAGACTGCGCTAGTCACCGCGTAAAGGCATCTCACTCCCACAACAACATCCCTGCTCGATGGTATACGCACGATAGTCAATTGTCGTGCTTTCAAACGCCAGTTCAAAAACACGAAAAACAAGTTCCACAATCACGATCAAATTTTGGCTTGACATCTTGACTCGATATCATGACCTTGAAACCTTAAGATTTATAAATGTGGATAAAGATGACCTTGAAACCTTTAATCTTGTTTGTATAGACCTATGTAAATAATAGCAGACCTGCATTTACTTTTCTTGCTCTTCATTCAAAGTCGTTACGTTACGTCCTTTCATAGGACGCGATACGCCTCTTGCACTCCTTTAGAAAAGACTAGTTTCAAAAGATTTTAACTGTTAAAATCTTTTAGTGACTGGACTTGACTAGTATTTCTTAAAGGTTTGCACGAGCCTTTGTCTAAAGGCATGCAGATCCTTGACAGCGTTTCCGATAATTAAAATAAAAGAAGTTTATTATGAACCACCTTTTAACAAAGTATAAACTCTTAACTTTTCTAACCTGCATTTGATGGTCCTAAGTTACTAGCCTTTCAATACACGCAATCTTTGTACATAATATAAAGGTAATTTAATATTTATGTAAAGGTCTCCGTTTTAACAGATTTATAAAATTAAATGCAGCGTGGTTTGAAACCGGTCGGCGGGTGACGTCAGCATGTGGGTCGAAAACGGTCACTTTGTATTCCAACAATGGCACAGTGTCAATCCGCAGCGTGAACGTTCTGTCACCACCCGACACTGTGTTATAACAACATACTGTATCACAGCCATTTAAGTGACAGTGCCTTATTAATATTTATTATAATTTGCCGAGTTTGGTTGATCGGTTTTATTCGTAAAGTAGTCGACTAGTCCCGCCAAGTTTCGCTGCAAAAACGTTTGTTTTGTAAGTGGGACAAGTCTTAGTATGTTTTAGTTTTTAGATATGTCCGTGAGATTCGGAATCGCGTGGGTTTGTCATTGTTCATATTTTGAAACATGGTTCATTAAAAAGTATAACGGTGCCTGCTTTGGTTTATAAAAGAGTTAATTCCTTATTTGCGTCGGTTTCCACACAGTTCTTGCAATATTATAATATTTATATTTGATTAAAGCAATTAAACTTTTGAGTTCTGCATCGAGCGCAAACAAAAATATTTATGCAGTGCTCTTTCCTTGTTTTTTAACAACATCTTTAAAATCACAAACAAGTTTTTTTCACGTAAACAACATAAGATGTAAAAACATAACATCGCCGTGTCGAATTCTGAATTCTGAGTCTTGATGTATTTGCACTAAAATAATCGTTTTAAGAGCCGGTGCATACGATGTGTTGCGTCGGCGAAGCGTAGGACAGAATCGCGGTATGCACAAAGTGCGTTCTACATTGTGCCGCACACATACGTCTCTAAACCACTAGGCTCTAACACAAGTTGATTAGATTACGACCTTTTAAACACAAATACTTTACACTTCTGCGTTTAGCTGCGCCTTGTCGAAATCTTTGCGGAGTAACATCGCAATGCATCGTGTGCCCCGGCTCTTACACTACGCCACACGTTCACTGCAGCGACACCTTCATTTCCGGGACACATTCTGTAGTTTCCACGGCGACCAGACTCTCATAACCGAAGTAAAACTCACGAAAATAAACTTAAACCTGCTGTTGATTGGACATCCACTTACATTCCTTACAGGAATTCTATTAAAGATTGCGATTTTGACATTTAAAATAGTACTTACAGAATTATTGACTTGTAACTATTACCCTAATCGTTCCAGGTTTTAACAGAATATATTATCATATTGTTAACTGTTAATTTTCAATGTAAAACAAAAATCTCGAAACATTTATCCTAAAGACACAAAAAAAATGTCCTTTGAATGATACCTAAACATTTACATCCACCCTTCAACGTAACTAGTCTGAAGTTTATTAGTAACAGTGTGTGACATCAAAGTGCATTATGCGTAAGGTAATTATGTACGTCAGAGTCGGTTGCAATGTGATGCTAACCTGTCTAGAAAGTTGACGTTAAGCCCTATTCAATTAAACACCGGAGGATTATCTCATTAAGTACGCACAGCACGCGGGTTTGTTTGTACGAATTAATATATTATTTTAAACGTGTAATGGAAAGCAATAGTGCTCTTAATTTGGAAGTAAAATATATTTATCTCCATATTAAATCTAATACAAGACCAAACTCTAACTATACTAAAATTAAAACTTACATAAATAAAAACTAACGGGCGTCAAAGAACTCATCGTCATCCTTGTCAATGGCGGGGAACGTGCCCAGAAGGCTTTATATCATTTAGTTTTTTTTTTCGGACATCAAAGACTTCTATTTTATATTCACAATGTAAGCGAAATATATAAATAATTACTGCATTTCTCCGAAACTGTTATTCTAGAGTTCTAAAGTTTTACAAAGCATCCTATAGTCACCTATTACTGGCGATATTATGACACGAGCCACCATCACCTTGACATACACATATTTAATTTGCAACTATCAACCATGAATCAATAAAACGCAAAAATAGCCTCCCTATATTTCACATGTCTCTTTGATATGTTTTGTTTTGGTTTTGACAAAGAAAGGCTTGTCAAAAAATTTCCATGAAAAGGTCAAATTGCATGTCAAGTGGTTTACAAAACATTATTATGTTGAACTTTGTGTCAGTTTGCCAGTTTACTGGCTATATTGGATCAAAAGAAATCATTTAATGTGACAAACCTGAACTTATCACTGTCTCGCCGCAAGCTATAGTTCTATTTTCAAGATCAGAAAATCATATTTTACGAGTTTTAAATCTTCGAGGATATCTCTCTGAAATGAAGGTGAATTTCTATGACAGTCTTTCAGTTACTTTTTTGTGTTCTACCGTCTTAAACTTGTCAATTGTATATTCGATTTTATTTACTGGCGAGCTGAGTACCGCAGTTTTAGCCGCCATCTTACCATTTCCGATATAATTTTATCAGAATCATTTCTCGTCTCTATTGCATTTATCCTCCCAGACCGACCAGCAAAATCTGCATATTAATTTCTTGTATTGTTGCCAACAAAGATCTTTATCTCCATCTTTATCTTTATATGCAATTTCAGTGTCTTAGTGCGTACCTGGTGCACAAAAGGAGTTTGAGTGGGATTAAGGGAATGAAGTGGCGATGATTTAATTAGACAAGCAGAGGACGACGGAAATGACATTTACGATAAGCAACTTTATTAGGGGCGTAAGATATAGATTATTCTAATTAATAAGCGCTTTGCGACAATAGGACAATGTAATTCATACGGACAACATCACATACATTGGTCTGAACCCAAAGTAAGTAGCTAAACTTAAGCTACTTACTTTGGGTTCAGAGTTTCTATAGCACTTGAGTTATGGTATTCAAAAGCAACGAAGGTACCACAAACCCCCAGACCCGGGAATCGAACCCGGGACGTCAAAGACCATAGAATTCATCAATATGTACATGGCCTACATGTGGTTATGTTTCGTTTTTTATTTATTTATTTAATTCAAAGTTATAGCTTTTAAGACAGAATTTTTATCGGGCGTCTAACTATCTCTTGCATTAGTCTTTTACAATTTAGTTTGAGCATAGATTTCGATAAAAACCCAAAACAAATTTTACGATAGGTACCCACAATATTTTATCAATTCAGTATACGACGTCCTTTAGAATATAATGTATGTAAATACTACCTGCTTTACGAATTAGGTGTGACGACCGGGTAATGAACTCCCGCGCAGACAGGACGTGCAGTTTTCACTTTTTAAGACTCTTGCGCACATTTATGTTGGACTTTCATCGATAAGCGTAATGTGTTTGGGAGATATGGTAACTCAATGAGCTCATGATTTGAGGTCCTTTCGATCCAGAAACTATTAGGCTCCGAATGTAGTCGGAGTACTTATATTCAATATACCTTTGTAAACAAGGTCTACCGTAAGAAAATTACAGAGTAGACTTGTTTAAATCGTAATAATTATAAAAAAAAATCTTGTTAATATAGAGCTTACAATTGCGGAACCTCATTATTATAATTTTGATCTATAAATATTTTTACAGTTTGTATCATTTACAACAATGCATTTTATGTGTTTTATATACATTAAGCTTTTGCACGTGTATCCACTATTTGTTAGAATTAGTTCATTTTGAGCGCAGTCCTTTGTTTTTAGAATTGCAATGTAGTACGTAACTAAAAGTAGTTTTACAATGTTAATGGGTGAATTTCAACAAATGCCATTTTTCTTATCATATCGGTGAACTTTTACAATTTTTATTTTTTTTGTAGATTTTTCAGGTTTTATGTAATCTTTAGGATACAAAATGTCCCCAAATTTAATATCATCAATGTATCATTTAAGACTGAGGAGAAAATTCAGTTTTAATTTTGGTTTCCACCGATGTGAAAAACCGGCACCGATATTTTTTTTTGTACACCGATATGATAAGTGTATGCACCGAAATGATGTACATATCCAGCGATATGATAATCTATTCACCTTTGAACATCGAAAAGGAAATAGTTAGTAGGTACTTAAAGGTGACTTAGAAATGAAGATCTGAACTTAGGGTAGATCACATCCAAAGAGAACTTAAGTTCTTAGATATAAAATAAAAATGTATTTTCGAAATTGGTACTTCAAATTAAAAAAAATTATGATTATTTTTATTATCATTGTCTTTATTAAATGAAATATGAAAAAAAAAATACAAAAATCTCATATGTAAGTCTAACTAAACGTTCTCTTAAATGCCTCCTCTCTTAACACAGAATCACTTTTGATTTAAGCTTTGCTTATTCTTTCCAGCAACCTATTCCACCTGTTTTTCGCCTCATCTTTTAGTTTTGGCCTCGGCATTCTTAAACAAAATTAAGCTACTATTATGTTTTCTTTTTAGCTATTAATTATTTTGTTATTTATTATTACGTACTTACTAATTTTTTTTACAATTTTTTTTTGCCATAGAGACTTTTAATGCGTTCAATTGCTCCACCTCACCATCATCATCTCAGCCTATGGACGTATTACCGAATACAGACCTCCCTTAATGATATATTTATTTATCCATCTTCTACTACCCAGTAGTATGGTGGTAATGATTTTGGCAGTCTATGTAGGTAAACTTACCTTGTATGTATGTATGTTCGAATGTTTGTATGTATGTGTCTGTATGTATGTTTGTATGTGCCATTGTTTCTTTGTATACTTAACGAAATGACATGGGATCTACCGATATGATATAACGAGTCACCGAGATGATAGAACGACCCACCGAGATGATAAAATGATCCACCGATGTGACAAAACTGTCTGTTCATCATGAATCCAGACACCGATATTAGATATATGCCACCGATTGATTTTTTCTTATCATTTCGGTGTAAATTATCACATCGGTGGTAAAAAAGACCACCGATTACAGCGATATGAGAACAGCGACATGAGAAAATACACACTTTTTAGAAAATTATAAAAAAAGCATAATATCTAGGATAAATTCTATTGAATTTATCCTAGATATTATGCTTTAATATATGCGATAATAACAGAAAATGAAGCTAATTCACTGACTACCTCTGTTAGAACCAAATAACAATAAAAAAGCAACTCATTACACTAGAAAAATGCAACCACCGATTATATAAAATAATTGTCCGGAAGTCACTGAAATGACGTTCTTTCAGTTTTGATGGGCATATGCAGCAATTTAACACACTTCTATCCTGACTGCCCACTATCACACACCAACGAGGGAAATACAATTGGGGTGGGGATGCTGTCCGACTCTACGATGTAAAGTTATGTTTGAATTACTTTTGTCCAGCGATATGAGAATATTTTTCAGGACAAGTACGTTTGTGCCTCTCAGTAATAATAATCTTTAATTATGTAATAAAATATACTATATATTAATTAACAAACTAATATTCTATGAAATAGAATAAGTTATACGCCTAATTTATTTATTTTTATTAGTGTATAAGCTGTTTTGTTTACAAAAAAAGTAGTGGGACAGCACCGATTTGCAAAAAAATTGAGGTTTATGTATTTTATTTCTACCTTTGTAATAGTCCTAGGCAAATCATATTTTTGCCACAACCCAATAACTACCTATTGAATACTAAAAAAAAAATTCACAACTATATTCCTTTTTTCAAATACTAATTTCAACGAAGACAAAAAAATAAGGCATTTGGGAAATTCACCCTAATATCATGTTGTTTGCGAATGTTACATTTATTTGAAAAACTGTTTTAAAAGCGTTTGAAAGGGACATTTCCGATTGTTCTCAAATTGTAGTTAGAAAAAGTTTTTGTACAAATTGCTATTTAGGTGTGTTTTTCGGAAAATCGTTATCTGCTATTGAAACATTGTTTTTAAATGAAACTTTAAACGTCCGTTTTCTCGTATGTGTTTACTAAAATCGTGAACATTCGAACAACTCATTTTGTTTTTGTTACATTTTCTGATAAATGCAGTTCCACTAACATAATAATTTTGATGTAAGTTCGATTTTTGTTGTATTTTTGAGTACATGCTTTAGCTGAAACGGCGACGGCAAAAATCTTAAAACAAAAAAAATGCTAAAGCGTCTTTTACATTTCGATTAATAAAATGACTAATGGTCAATAATTATCATAACAGAACCCAATTTCGCGTAAATAGTGTCGGCTTGTACTAGGATAGCATAAACCGGTAGTAGCCGGCTTATTATGTAGGTAAGTATGGGACGCGGGACTTTCTCTCGCTCAGCTGATTGGAACCTGTAAGGCAGGCGCCGCGATAAGGCGATAGCGATTTACTTGACTTAGATATCTGTCGCTACTTAACACCTTAAAGTGATAGAGACAGCATGAGAAGTAACGGGGACTTAAAATTAATGACGTTATAAAATATAGTTCGGTCATGAGGTAATGGACATAAATAATAAACAAACCTCATTAAATTTTTTACAAGGTTAATTAGCTGTCAGAAGAATCCTCGACACGAAAGGTATAGGGTATAGGTTTTGTGAAGGTAATCGTCACAACTAGTGTAAAGAACGAAAAATTTTGTTTTCATAGATTTCACACAATATTAAAACAATCAAACTTTAAGCATCTTATTTAGATGTGTTTGTGCAATTACATTTCCAACCAAACGTGAAGCAGATAAACTAACAGCTCAATGAACATCATAATAAAATTTCCATCAATTTGCACTTAAGTTGTTGAAACTTAGGTGCGTGTCCATCGCTTAACAAATTGTAGAAAAATGTACAGAATCAATTTACCTTTTTGAGTGAGAAAAATCAGGAAAATTCCAAAGATTTAAATAGTTTCTGAAGTTGATTTACGTTCATAAAGGTTACTTAAGAAATAAACACTTTATAAACGTTAATAACTAGCTATACCAAAGCTGATTCAATGTTTTTGCAATTTCGTTTTTTTTTTGCATTGAAAGAACGAAGCTAGCATTTCCGCAGATTGCAATATTAAAGCCAGGTTACCGATAAATTTATAAGAGTATTAGAAAAGTTTTAGTGGACTGAGTTTTAGAATGCAAACACAGACCATTTTCTCTAGAGCCTTCCCTACCTGTTGCTTCCAGAGATGGAACTTTTCGGTGTTTAGACACTTTATATCAACAGGTCTAATCCGACGAAATGATTAGTTTAGTTTTTAGTCAAGTTTGGGATAACGTTTAGGCTATAAATACTGCCGAACTATTTATGTAAGAAGTTCTCGAACGTTAACAAAGTCAAGATACTTTTCGTTGCTATAGCAATCACAATCAACAAGCTTAATCCCACAATTAGATAAAAACAATTGAACGTGAAATTTCGTGAATCTAGAGTACATATACCAATTTTGAGGGATTTACGAAAGTATCCAATTAATATCAAAACTTAGCTCGTGACTAGCTGTTAACTTGTCATTATAAAGTTATGTCAGGTATGGAAACCACTTCTAATAATGTCAATAAAATTATGTTTCTATTAGCCTGTGTCACTACCTGGTCTGTAAATAGAATTAGTAGTGAAGCGCTTAATTGATAATAGTATATTTTTTTTACGGTAACAGCAAGTAATAAAATAACAAGCATTTTTTTTTTATTTTCTTTCATAATTATTAAATGTATCAAGCAGTTTAAACATGTGATTTCCGTTATCTTACTCGCTTGGTGTAAAAACAAAGTGGGTTCTGATTAAAAAATTCGCAGTAGCTTGTATGGTTTGGAGCCGTGCCAAAGCGCCTAGCCAGTGTAACATAAGTGGAACTTACGGTAGTAAACAATAAATATTTATACGACTTGTCACATTCTTCTTTTGACAGCGTTTGATATCTATCGTAGTTTTCAAAACGTTGTGGATCATTTTATAAGCTTTATAAATTAGTTCGCGATAATCTGTAACCTTCCAATAGCAAAGCATCAAAAGATGAATCGTGATTGATCTTGTTTCGTACAATTGACCCCATTTAAAATTACAACAACAACCTTTACATAATTATGAACAAATTCACCGATTACAATCTTCTCAAATGTCAATACATTATAGAGCAATTATATTTCATAATGGCTGTGAATTCGGAATATAATGAGTAACATAATATTTTTGAAATTGTACCTTTGATGTGGTCACCTACTCCGGGCAGAAAACAACAATTGCGTTTATGTTTTACGCCACATTTTTTATTTTCTGTGTAACAATAACATTTTGGAACAATGTAAATTCTTTGTTTTCAATAACTTTGATTTCATTGTATTGTTGTGTTCTAAGCAACTTTTCCTTTATGATACAGATTTTTCTGTTTACAACGTTTTCGCGTGGAAGTAACGTTATGTGAAATGCGGCAGCTTGAGACATGGTCTTACCTTGGAAACTGATGTAAACATGTTAATATATTTTGCTAAATTATGCCTACCTATAAATTACCATTTTCATCGGAAACTTCCCGACCACGTCTTCCAAATGATAAATAACTACATAATTAATATTATATTCTCTTTCTTATTCCGATATGATAGGAATCTGACAGAGACACTGGCTTTCAATGCGTTGCTAGCTCTAAGGTCTCATGTTCAATCCACGGACGGGTCAATGTAGAAAAATACTTTTCATTACGCGGATTTAAGTGTTTATTTTTCTTTTGTTTTATCATATTATTATCTTAACACATGTGTCTATTGAATTTCAGATTTATTGATGACCACATTTATTATTTGATTGTTTTGTTTGCAAATCCTAGAATTATGCCCCTCATTAACACATTCAGTGAGATTCCCTGAAGAGTAATGTAGGTAACTAGTTAAACGTTTGCGTATATAATAACGCTTCAATTTCCGTGAAATCTGGGAAGGTTGTTATTGCACACCTACGTTTTGCTGGAACCCACTAATACTGCTTACTCTCATTTTAGGAACCCTGAAAAATCTCGGAATAACTAAGAACATAAGTAACATAATATTGGAAAATTTTAATTTCAACAAATTCAAACTTACTAGAAATTTATTTTATGAAGCACTCTATTTAGTACCTGTACTAAGACAGTCTTTTTAAATCGTTTAATCCAATGTGGATTATTTGCAATTCAACTAATCAATACCTTCCATAAATTCGCAACTAGCAATGTGTGTCTTGAACGCTTAACCGCTAAACCTTGTTCGATGGAACTTGAATTAGGATAGAGGCTACTTTTTACCTTGTTTATCCAAGCCACGGAGGTAAGGCCGCGGGCAAAACTATAATTCCTAATTTTAAGTAAACTAAGCCAACTGTCTTTTAATTTTTTTATTATATAATTTTAATGATATACAATAAAAAACATTCCACCTACCTAGCTAAATATAAGAACGATGATTTTACCAGGACTTGAAAATTCGTTCCAAATCGGGATTTCTCATTTCTCTATTAGGATTTTCCCAGGTACAGTGTTTTGCAGAAATAATTTACCATACACGGATGTCCTGATTTCGAAGTAAATTATAATTATCTAAATTCCTAGAAAGCTCGCCACCTAGGTAATGCTGATGTGTACACGTTTAAGTCTGTTTTAACATTGACGAATAATTTAATAATTCTTGTATTCAGTGAATTTAATTATTTACATAATTATTCCACCATATTTCTCAGGATTTTGTTCACAATTTAATTCCACGTATCCAGTGGAAACATATTCTTGTTTATGTCATAATCAAGAAGCGTGCTATTACGTGCTATAAGCGTATAAGCTGCGTATTTTAAATATATTTAAAATAATTTGGCACAAATATTAGATAAATTATTTTTATAATTATAATAAAACTAAAAAAGGTGTCTACACATAATTGCTTTCCGTCTTGTATGCGAAGCGTATGTCACAGAGAAAGTTGGTCAGCGCAGATTCGTATAATACTAACATTAAAAAATACCGCAAATGTTGTTCTAACAATTTACTTTTGTCTTCACACTCCACTGTATATCTTACATATATATATAGCATACTTTTTCAAAGTTTAACAGGTGACTTCAGTATATAAAATCACATCAAGCTTGTTTTTCAAATCTTTTGTAACATGAAAAGCTTTTAAAGTAAGTTACGTTCTTCAGTAAAGTTCCTCAGACCGGGTACAATATTGTTTCATTTCTGAGAAACGAGTCTTCTCAAGAACGATAGTTATTGACTCAGTAGTTACAAGTAGGTACTTGTGCACCCACATTCCAAGATGTAATTGATTTCCTACTTAATAGGAATCGACTGAAAATATTATTTATCGATTTCTTTGACATTGATTTGACAATTGACAATTGTCAAATTGTTTGTATTGAAGTTGTTTCATAGAAATCTATAATGACTCCCCACCACTACAATGGTTCCCCACTTTATAATGTAATGCCTAAAATCACATTATCTGGTTTTACACATCGTGTTTTGATAGTCTCTGTGCACATTGAATGCGAATTTCCGATATTTTTTAATTGTCATTTCGAGATTGAATTTGCATGTAAGTATTCTAATATTCGAGTTTATTCTATACAGTCAATTATTCAATTCAAATTAAATATAGGGAACTATTAAAATTCATTAGTGGGTTATACCTAAAATAAGTTTTTCTTGACCATTGGTAAATGATGAATAATTTGGAAAGTGGGTAGAGCTCCAAAAAAGTGACATTGTTCCTACATTAGCAACAAGCGTGCAACTTAATGCATTCGATTCCATTCATGAAAACGAACGAATCAATTAATTTTCCACAACAGAATGAACTTGAAATTAGCGTTGACGGACTACTTATATATTCCGACCCCGCAAGCTGTAATGTCACACGTATCGACTTATGAACTTCTAATCACACAATCCATACTACCCTTGACAGAATAATGCCCTGACCTGACTGAATATCAAATTAATAGTCGCATTCTGTTTACTGCCGTAATCACTGCTTCAAGTATGTCATAATGTTGTGTTGTGAACTGTAATTATTTTATTTTCTTTACCAATGACCTTAGGTATGTTTTTAAAATGATTTAACTTTTTTTAAAGAGTTGTATCATGAGTATTAGAATCATAAATTACTTTCTTTTGCCTGTTGGCGAGTCTAGGGTTGATCCAAGGCCGATGCGATAATCTGAGCGTGCTTTGTGGATTGCTGCGGGTTCGATCCCTGCAGAGGACAATTATTTGTGTGATCTGCAAATGCTTGTTGCAAGTCTATGTGTTCTATATCTATAATAATAATAATAATAATTACAGTCAACATAAAATCTGTCAACAAACAGTGTACAAACCAAATAGAGAAGGAGTGGTTTCATTAAAAAACAAACAATTCTATGCAACACGTGCAAAGCCTTGCCATTTTCGAGAACCAAGTTTAAAAACGCATCAATCATTTGAGCTAGACGTGACTACATCCCAGCCTATTATTCATTGTACTCTTTGCCTACTCTATCAAATCTGTTTTTCATGTTAACTTTGAAAGGTTTATATCATTATGCACTTTATTATTATTCATTAGTGCATTTTTTATTAAAAGAACTTATTTACCATGATGGACTGTACTAGATAACAGCGTATTTGTTTTTGTGTAACGTCATTTAGGTGTAAACAATAAATAGCACAATTAAAAATTATTGATTTATAATATTTAATTGATTGATTGACGTTTGGTTCACGTTCTTTTTACTTTTTATTTATTGACTTTGTACGAAGCATAATCTTTCATAGTTAGCGATTTATTGAAACAACTTATTGAAAACTGGGAGAGTTCGGTGTTGCAGCTCAAAGTTGGCGAGAAGCTACGGAGAAGCAGTGTAATTAAGATAAATTTTATGGAACATTTTTCTGATGATTTTTTATTTAATAGATATATTTACAAGAAAGAATATTAAAAAGTTTATCTTTAGTTTTTTTTCACAATGTTTTTCTAGGAACAACGCAAAAGTGTAAATATCGAGAAAACAAGTCATCCGAATGCATAGATTTTTTTTCACTACATTTCTTTTTTTGCTGTTTGTCCTTGGTACCTATCTTTGATAAACAAGAAAAGTATGATGTAAAACTTTTACATTACGCGTGTTCAAAACTGCAACCTCCAAACCTTGTTAAAATCTCTAACCCCATAATTCAGTTTACAATTCCTAAATTACAAAAAAATACACGCACATAAATAATTTCTTAAATAACTGTTTTTTCACTTTTTCCTTGCGTTTCACGTTGTTCCAATTACACGTTGTACGGATCCTGAACAGTTCAGGTCAAAGGCTTCTCATAAATGAAGGAACGAGCATTAACTCCAGGTTTTATTACAATGTTTGTCTTTACAGCTAGATGTCTGATTAACTTACGAAGAGTACAACACTACATAAAAGATTTATTGGAACAAGACTAGTTTAGTTTCTTATTTTATTATAATTTTGAATGATTTTTGTACAGAATTAACGTAACCAGTTTAAGGAGATTTTTAAATATTTCTTCAAGTATAATTTTTCTCTAAAGTGAAGACTCGTTTAAAATCTTTTAATACTTTTGTAAAGCATTACACATGTTTCCACTACACGGGAGATTTTAAATCCACGAAATATTAATGTAAATAGAAAAATGCTTTTTCTCAGAGTTTAAATAGCTCGTTAAATTGTAAAAGCACCAGTTTAAGTACTCTCCTTCTTTTTCCAACTTAGTGAAACTTAATAAAGCTCAATTCAGAGAACCGTTCTAAAGAATCTGAAGTACCTGAGTAGAAAATGTTGTATATTTTACTTGTATGAACACAAGTAATACGTACTTTCAATTAGAAAATAAAAATGATAGAGCTAGTTTTATATAAGTCTGCTTCTGGGTACTAGTTATTTTTCCTACGCTTACCATGTTTGTTTCATTTTCCCAAACGAAATTCCGTTTCAACGTATCTAAATATACTCAAATATTTAATTTAAACTACTCAGTACATAAGGTTTTTTGTTACCAAAATTCACGTCCTATCTACATGCGAGTGTTTTGTTTATTTAGTCGAAAATAAGTACTAGGAAATTTATTTTAATAGACATTCGGAAGTGTTTCATTTGTTTTCGGCTCTAGTCTAAGGGCTGAAAAAAAGAACGCTGCTGTTTTGCCTACCGCTCTTTACCTAAACTTTAAATAAAATTGATGTCATGCAATAAGAAAAAAAAAAACAATTTTCAGCTCATTACTTATATTATATCCGAGAACTTTCTAGGTTCTAGTTTCCTGCCCAGCCTTTTTCCAAGTTATGTTGTTCCGGCTTCCACTCTTACCCGATTCAGCAGAATTTTACACAACACAGTATCCCGTACTAAGACTGAATTATCTTTCTATTTTTTAGTAACGAATTAATGAACTCAACCATTATTTCGAATACCAATAACACTGGTCAAATAAGGCTACAATCAACTCTCAATGTCTTGGTACATTGTGCTAGATACAATATATTCTATAAGTACAAGAGGTGAAAGTTCAAGAGTTCACATCAACTTGGTACGAGAACTGCACAACTTACTGTATTGACGTTTCAATAAGCGCTATTGACACACAAACGGGATGGAATTTTTCTCCTTTAAGGATGAATTGAGAACCTTTTTATTAGAAGACGTTTATCACAGATTACTGATTGTTTTAAGTGGATGAGATTGTCTGTAAGTAATGTTTTCCTTATTGCTTAAACTGTGGATGACCAAAATAAACTAAATGTTATTTAAAAACGTCACTTTGAAGGTTGCGCAAGAAGGAAAAATCGTTGATTAAGTATACTAGTTAATATGCATATCATTAAGTTGACAAATACATTTACTAAGCCACTAATTTTGTAACTCAACAGTCACGACACTATACTTACAATGATAAGAATACATAGCTAATTTATCAATTCAATTCGAATAGGAAGTCAGCTAATCCCGTAGTCATGATCAACAGCTCACGTGTTCCCTGAACGAGAACGAACGAAAGCCCAAGTTATTCGGTCAAATCGGTCACGACACGACACCGTGATATCCTGGCAAGACCGGTATGAACACAGACTCACGTCCATAGATACATGGACACACACACATAGACGTTGAGGATAAGTGAAAGCAAACTGCGTCGCACGCGATTCTTTGTATGTGTGTGTGTGTGTGTGTGAATCGGTCGAACTTTTTGTACTATTGTTTGGATCGAAATCGAAATTAAGGTGATTATGTATTGTTTGATATACTTAGGGTAAACTTGCCTAATTCGTACTTACGCCAAATTCGTACTCCACCTAAAACTCGGCTTTGGTAACAGATATCAGCTCCTCTAGTGTCAAAAAATATAAACAATCGTCGGCCATTTTACCACCTGACAGATAATACCTGTGAAGCTGCTCTCCACAAAAATATTGAAAAAGTAAGTTTTTCTTAACTATAGCTGTTATATTTTTACAAATTTCGTAAGAGTTTTATTCAAATTAGGTCGTGTAAAACCTTTTTTACGATTTGACACGTATTTATGTGTATCTTTGCAATTTCACCTGACGAGTTATAATACTCGTAACTGTTGTAAATTTTTTTGGCGGTCAATTTAAAATTTGTTTGGCTCTTGCTCCTATTTCGTACTCGACTTAAGTTCTTAAAACGTACTGGTACGATTTAGGCAAAACTATTAGATACTATGCTATTATTATTACAGAGAGTCCTTACAAAAAAGAGCTCGAGGGTAAAATAGAAGAGTCGAAGAAGAAGAATGTCTCGAAGAATCTAAGTGCTATGAAAAGTAAAATTACTAAGACATCACAAAAGGAAAATAAGAAAAAGAAACAAGAACAAGATGAAAATGGCAGTTGGTACTGCACATTATGTCAAGAAGACATAAAAGAAACCATGATCCAGTGCACACAATGTGAGACATGGGTACATGAACTTTGTCCAGGAACCGAACCGGAATTGCCGAGAATTGGCGAAGACCATCCGTCGAATTTGTTAAGAATTACTACTTGTTTTAATAACACATTGTTGATTATGATGCTGATTCTCAATACTGTATACCAATGAATAGATCTCAAAGTACGAATTAAGGATATAGCAGTACGATTTGGGATGAATAGTCTTAAATCGTACTTTATTTTAGTTTATTTAAATTGTTTATTTTTTTGAAGTTTATAAAGTTTATGTTCAATTTGATTATAAAAACAATAAAGCATTTAGCAAACAAAAATTACTTTTTTATTAAAACTAATTTAATCTTTCCTAATTTTTAAATATGATGGTTTTCTCTTAAGGGGTACGAATTAGGCAAGTTTACCCTACTATATGGCTTCTTAAGTACTTAAAGAGATTGGTTGTTTCACTTTTTCTTTATGCAACTGAACTTTTAAAGCTTTTTCTAGGTCATTGCGATGTTGCTGAATTTTAATGAGATTGAATGTAAATTAATCAATAAGCAACACATATTTTCAAACTAACTTTATTAAGCTTTATGATTACTAAAACTATCATATGTTTTATGTGAAACTAAAAGATGCCCCGAGGCTTTTCCCCTTTCTGATTTTTTTGGGGTGGAGACGAATCCAAAATTTCATTAAAAAAGTTCGTATACCGGTTCAAACGAAACATTTTTTTTATACGAATAATATAGAACACAGATTGACATCCAATCATCCAAACATGGGTATTTAAATGCCCAATTTTCGTAAATACAATCTCAGTAAGTTTATAAAGCTTTTTTAAGCTGCATATCTGTCATACCTCAACGACGAGGCACGCCTTTTATAGATTACTATATAAGGTTACCTCGTTTTCCTTAAGTTAGAATACCATTATTATATAAGGCTCCAGTATAAACAATACTGCCTCGTTGGCTTAGTGGTGCTAAGCGCGCCTGCTACGCTAGAGGTCTTGGGTTCGATTCCCGAGTCGACCAAGGTGTTATTGGGTTTTTTTATGAAATTCTCAGTAGCAGGTCGGAGTTTGGATTTGTGCCCGGTTAGTGGCAATAGGCTCGCCCCCTATTACATGGGACCTAAAACATATCGGCGAACTGTGGGTGTACATTGGTACGCCTCTGCCTACCCCTTCGGGGATACAGGCGTGATGATATGTTATGTTTATAAACAATATATAAATGTCAAAACAGTATTTTTCTTTTTGAGATCGGTCAAAAAAACAATAAAAAATACAGCCGAATTGAGAACCTCCTCCTTTTTTATGAAGTCGGTTTATAATTAAAACATCAGTCACAACAACAAACAAATTATTATCTTAATTTTACATTGTCACCTTTGCTCTATCAAAATGGGTTCAGTAGTTCAGTAGTTATCACTTCAATCATACAAGCTTATGTATAGTGTTAGTTAAAAGATTTTCTTTAGAGCAGGATCGGGTTTTATAATGGCGGCATTTTATTCGCAGACACGATTGTCAAGGCTGTTCAACAATAAAAGCGAGTAATATCTTCAAGCTCTTTGAACAATAAATCTGAGCTAGCTCTTTTCCTACTTTAATTATTATTATATTCGATCTACTTGTATGGCTCATAAAACTTTGAATACAACACAAAACTTGAAAAACAATTGAAAAAGAAAAATTTTGAGTAAGTACTTTGTTTAAACTGCAGTTTTGGTTTCATGACTTATAACCGACTACAAAAGGAGGGTATTCTCAATTTGACGGTATTTTTCTTTTGTATAATTGTGACGCGATTTTTGCGGCAAATGAAATTATGCGTATCGATTTAAAAAAACTCTTTTTGTTTCATTGTCAATAAATAACTATTGTTATATTATATAGTTTTGTTGGACTTTTTGTATGTCATAAAATGTACCTTGTGCCTTATTAAATAAATAATAAATAAAAATAAATAGATAAACAGATGGATCCATACATTTAATTGAATTTTTACCATTTGTGTAATCATTGTGTATTGTACCAACAATTACTCTTTTTTGTAACTTTACGGCTTTAGCTCTTAATCGTGACCAATCCATTTGTTCTAGGAACAGTTCACACACGAACGTCAATTACACATCTCATAATATGTTATAATTAATTCTTAAAGACAAGTCGTGACTATTATACCTCTTAAAACATCACTTTTAAGACCTCTAGGTTGAATGTGACAAATGTCGGCCTTGTGAAAATAAAGTCGCTGGCCAAAAGTCTGACTACCTACTTAACAGCTTACCGTAGTTGGTTGAAAGAGGTCAGCTGTTATTTTGTATATCATAACGCCGGTTAATTTTTAGACGAATGAGAAATTTACTTCAAAGTAGAAAAAAGTAATGGGAAAAGTCTTATTTTCAACAGTAGGTATAGAGATGCTTGCTTTTTAAATAAGATCTGAATAAATAACTCTTCTACGGAAATACCACTTTCAAGAACAATGGAAGTTGTACCGTCAATATTTTCAGGAAAACAGTAACACTTTAAAAACGATAAAAATAGCATGTTTAATCAGGCTCATTTTTCAATCGTTAAAAGCTATAAAAAGAAAAGAAAATCTTAATGGGGTAAAATGCCTCGAACTAGTATACAGAGAGACACAAGTGTAAAAAACCATACCGCGTTCGAAATATACCAAATACAAGTTTTGGGAAAAATAACTGTCACACTTACTCATAAGATTCAATTTGTACTGAAACTTCATGTTTCGTATGACTTTTTCAACAGTACTGACTAACCTAAAATGAACTTTATTGAAGCTACATAAAGTTCATGTTGGTTTAAGTGGCTACAAGATCAATTGGCACAAGATATACTTTGTTGTGCACCATCGCCCATCCGGTTTACGTACCAACCTACTACAAGTTCAATGTCACTTTTTATTTTGTCAAAAAAAAACCTATAATTTGACCAATATTTTATTTCCTTATTATTGATTTTATAATTAGTAAATTGTCTCATCAAAGGATGCATCCCACACATCACATATATTTTGATCTACAATACATGATTGTATTGTTATATTGACCACCTACACGTTGAATTCGTTTAGGTGATATCTGTAATGTATTGGAATAATAACTGCCATACTCAAAGATATAAAGGCCATTTAAAGGATTACTCAGTACAGATTTAAGTAAGCTACCCCTCAAACTACTGAGAGTTCACATACTTGAAGAAAACAAAGTTACGAATTAACGTTTGAGTACGGCAGTTAAATAAGTTTAAATCCCAGCTAAATACTCGTAACCTATTACACTCCTAGTACCAGGATATTATAACTTTAAGGAGTATACTGAACTTTGTCTCCAGATGTTCATGACCAAAGGGAAAGTTCCGGATTCGAGTGTTGTGTCGCATAAAGTTTGACTTACAACTGTGACCGGTACTAACATTAATTGCATTTGCACTGAAAGCTCAGTCGCTGACTGAATTCAGTCAAAAGTCAAACAACATTTGAAGATTTAACCATCTCCGGTTTTGGTTATAGAATCAATTAATTAGATCGTTTCGCTCTAAACTCTATGCAACTTGGTTATGTGTTAAATGTATGATTTACATTTGAGTTTTGGTTTCTGCACAACAATTTAATTTACAGCGTAAAAGTGGAATGAAATATATACTTGAATAAAATATTTAATAGGCCCCGTAAAAATATGCTTATTTGATATTAAACATTCCATAATTTTACACAAAATCCTTTTTTGTACCGAACATCAAACAAATACGTACGACTCTCGACAAAAATGTTTCAGGACATTTGAAGAAAAAGAAATATACATGGTACTAAATATTTAAATACGAGTGGAAGTATTTACTGGCTTCACATTCATTTACTGAAAGCATTTGCAAACGTAAATAAATGTATGAATTTTGAAATATAATAACGTTGTAAGTCCAGTGCATTTATGCTTTACGTAAACTCCATGTGGGAATATCAAGCTTATCATTTTCATACATCTATTTCAGTCCGTTGCTAAAATATGTCTGGCACCTTTGATTGTAATATTCATCTACCTATGGTTTCCATACAAAGGAATGGTGAATCTAAAAGCAGCACAGCAGTATTATATTCCAAGAGATTTCCTTCGTTGCATGTCAGCTAAGACAATACCTGTTCAAGTATAAATGGACAATAGACATTAAATCAATACATAAATAATTTTTTTGCAAGTTAGTTACAACAGTAACTGTTTACGACTGTTTATCATGATTGTGGTGATCAACCCCTTAATTAGTGGGAACTACTTAAAAATACAAGAAAAGATAAAAGCTTCTTATTGCCATTTCATTTAATATCCACACAGGAATAGCTACGAGTAAAATCATTTTAAAATCAAATTTTAAGTATATAAATCAAAGTACCGTTATTTTCAGCATTAACTAAAGAACAGTTAAACAAATTTTTATAATCTTTTATTTGGCCGATTTGTCCCCGCCCCGAACAGCAGAACAGCTACAAAATTATCAGGACCCCGCGGCACATCTAGTTTACTGTAAGAGTAATAATTGGAAAAGTGATTTATTAATTTTAGCTATTTTTCAACCACATACTTAAAACTTGAAGCTGTAAGTAGTATGCAAATCTAGGGCAACAGTGCTAATTTCAAATTAAGCAAACTAAACAGTAAACCCTACACTGAATTCGGGGGAATAATAATACGGAGGTTCATGGAAACACAATTTAGCCTATACTATATAAGTGTTCGAGGAATACCTACCTCCTTGATGATAGCGTTTTTAAAAACATACAGGATACCTACCATACCTTTGCTCTGTCCCTTTACTCCTTGCTTGCAATCATAGACTTTAGACTGGTATAATAATCCAGCCTATAAACGTCCCACTGCTGGGCACAGGCCTCCTCCAATATAGAGAAGGAACGAGCACTGAACACTACGCGTGCTCTCTTTGGAATTTCGATTTTAAATCTAAAATTTTGGAAGCCAGACTTCCTCACGTTGCTTTACTTCGCCGTTTGTCAGAAGTGTCTTAGAATCAGTAAGAAAGTACTTACATATAACTTTTTTAAAAAGCCACATTGGTACTTGGCCTTGGTTGGAACCTGCAACCTTGTGCATACAAATCCGTTTATTGAACCACTAGGCCACCACGATATATTTTCATTACACCGGCCGAATTGGGTCCGGAGTCTATTCAAAGACTTCCACGTCGGCCATGGTAAACTGTGGCCGGGAGGAAATTCATACCCTGATAATATGCGCCTTATGTTGATTCCTATGTCTACTCTAAGCATGCAACCCTTTACGATACCGTATTGCTGATTATTTCACAGCTTTGATATTCGAGCTTACTCGAGTTTATTCGAAATGTCACGGCGACTTATTTGCAAGCGATTAATGATTTTAGTATAAACGTGCCATGTCGTGACGTCATCGGTGTTGTCTTTAATTTATTATAGGTACCTGGAAATTTATGGATTTGTTAGCGTAAGGCGTTTATGAATAGAAATGTTGAGGCAGAAATATTTCTAACATAACTTGTAATTTTATTATGATGGTCATAAAAATAAATTTAATTAGCAATATTAATCGTTGAAAAAAAATAGGTCAATTCACTTAGTTAAGTTTAAAATTCGAGTAGCGGCACCGTGTTTTGTTTATTCGCTTTTATTGAACCCAGTAAGATCGCGATCTTTATCTGCGACAAAATAAAAGTGGACTAAAAGCTATTAGCTACACGTAGATAACAAGGGTTGACTATCTTCGAGCGCCGCCGTATTTCCACACAAAGTGGGACACCCCCTATCTTGTACTCGTAAAAGATAAACTAATAAATTAACATGTCTCGTTCCCTAAATAACAACACGCTGTGTAGTGTCCAGTTTGTTGGTGTTTCGGTTTTTGGTTGTTTGTACTCTATTTAGCACCGTAGTGCTAGTTTTTGCTAGGTAAAATAAAACAGAAAAGAAACAATCACTTAAAAAAAATTATTAAATATCCTCCCGAATCGACATTGTGAATAGTACAATTTTTATTTAGGAATCGCTCATAAAGTTTCGTAGTCTAATAGAAAATTAGCAAACACTTAATTCTAGCTGAAAGCGTTTTCATAGACGTTAAAGGTTTTCTCCAAACCAACTAACATCTATCCGGAATTTCCTCAGAAAAGAAACAAAAGACTAACATCACCATACAGTGTAACCTAAGAAACACCTGCCAACTAACCCTTCAATAAGAACACCTTATGTAAACGTAATCAATGCGACAGAGATTTCTCTCAACACAATCATGTAACGTGAGCGAACTGTAAACAACGAGAAAGTAAATAACTTTTAATCAGTTCACTTGGATATCGGCACATCGCTTCGGGCAGCTAACGTTACAGAATGCAATTTACTATGTATAAATACTTGTTTTAGTCTGTGACTGTATTGTTTAATTTACAATGTCTTTTTATTTACTTCTTCAGAGCGAATATAGGTAATTTTTAATCTATACAAACACTCCATGAATTTATTTCTTTTTTAAAAGCATTGATTTTTACATTTGAACTTATACATTTTTACTTATGCCATAAACCAATAAATTGCCTATTTCAAAGATTGTCAACAAAATCGTGATAAACAAAACTTGAAGTCTATATATTGATGATACAAAAGAAAAACTTAGGTTAGTATAAATCCGCAAAATTGATTCAATATTCGACGAGAAAATAAACGAGAACCAACTCAAATACTAATTTCTATCTACAGTTTTCTTTGTGACACGTGGAGCGATAGGATAGTTTTTAGAATACATTTTTTTTAAAGTCTGTCAGCATATATGCTCCTCTTTGGATATATATATATTTTTACGATTTGCTTATAATAAAACTTGCCTTTGCTCCATGCCATTCCTTTATATTGCTATCTTTACCTATACATAAATTAATAACACAGTGTAAAAAAAAGTTCACCTTCACTGTTGTAGGTTCTATCGAAATTACCACTTTGAGATAGCATGATGCACTGTCAAAGAACTTAAATAAAGTGTGGACATAAGCTCATTAAGTTAATATACGAGAGATAATGTGTCATTCAATTTTCCATAAATTGATACGTCTATCATAATTATTTTATTTATTTAATAATTTATGTACACACACAAACATTTGATAAAAGTAACACATTGATAAATTATTTACAATTTTTTTATCACCAAGTTGCATCCAAATATGTACCATTTCCCTCGATCAATGTACACATAATGCCCTAATTGAATTTACTCTGCTCAAAGCTTTAGCGTGTCAATGCAATTAGCCTGTTATCAAGATATGCTCTTACAAGACAGACTACATATCCAAAGCCAGCTGAACTAGCAAACTCAAGATTCTCAGAACATGTTTAGCCATTTTCCCATTTCTCTTGGAACAAATAAACGGAGTAAGGAACGGGTACCTGGAGCGTTAGGATGGCAGTTATCGGAAATTCCTGGTATTTCGGATTAGCTGTGATCAAAAAATAACGGTTTCGTTATGTGTATTTGCAGTAACAGATTTTTGCTACCGAAAAGTACAGCGAAATCCAAAAAAGGAAAGTATTAAAACGAATAAATCCTGAAATTGTATAAACTGACTTGTTTATTTTATCTAAGCACTTTTTGTTCCTAACAATCACTCGTGTATTTTTTCGTAACTATAGAGTAAAACTTGCACACCTATTCATGTTGGTTTCGATATTGCTGGCGACAATACACCTTCGTTTAATTTACAAAAGACCTTTATTTTACTCAAGTCATAAAAAATACTAACTACCACCGAATCTTAAATTCAGCTAAATATAAATTCTTAAAACAAAAAAAAGAAACGTTTATAGAAAATTCATGGGAAGCTCTCAAGTTTGTACATATAATCGATTACTTCGTATCGAATCAGCTTAACATCAGAAAGGTACAAGTTCCGGTAAGCTTGTATCGATATATAATCGGATCGGATCGATTTTATTTGCGATTTCTTTTTTAAATATCATACGTGACATTCTTGTAAAATATCTTAATAAATGTGAGCTTTCAAAGCTTTCATTGATGATGTTTTCGGATGTAAATGTCAAGTAAATTTATCTATGGCTTAAATACAATCTTTGCTGCTTAGTTTTAATAATCAAGGAATTCGTCACCTAAAGGTACAATTTTGAAGATCTTTTGCTACAACAACACAAAGTAAGTGAATTTAAAAAATCCTATTTTTAAACTTTTCTAATTTATCCGACCGCCTACCTGACCTCCATATACCATTTTACTGGGAATCACAGTTTCTTATGATTAGAAGGTTGTAAAAGTAATGACTTAACAACCGTCGGTGTCGGGACTAACTGAACTTGCTGTATGACTCACAAATGGTCACCCATCCACAGCCTAACTTCTTCTTCCTGCCCTTTTACCACTTCCCACTAACCATTAATATCGGGAATGTCATAAATTAAAACATTGATATTCATTCACAATAACACGCGAATGACGCAGGGAGGTGTCGTACGAAGATTATTTATGTATTGTCCCACCGTCAACGATTTTACACGTTAATTATTCACGGGTTCATGTGGCGAATGTGTCGCAATTCGTTAATTGTTGCTACTGGATGTCGGTTACACCTTCCTTAAATGTTTTATGAAGACGTTTAGTACCTAGATACCTCAGATAAATTGATGATGAAATGATTTTGTTTTAAACGCTATTTCTAGTAGACCTATTAAAGTTTTTAATAAGTAAGGTATAAATAAAACATCATAATTTCAAAGAAATGTTTGTTTTATTCCTACACACATGTATTTACTGCAAATGCGTTAGAAAAGGTATTTTCCATATAAGGATCGAATTAACGGCACGCCGCGCATTGGTAGTTACCATAATAGCCTATAACACGGTATTCGGTATACCTATTTCGTTGCTTATAAAACTGTATTTTATACCAATATCAAAGAAAAAAAAAACCGATAACTTAAACTCATTAAACGATTCCCGGAATCCGGTTAAGAATCCGATAAAAAGGTAGTAAAGGATCTCAGCTTAGTATCCAAGCTCCTCCGGGCTTTGACCGGGAGAAACCTGACATAGTTACACAATAAGTATTACGAGATCCGATCCTTCAATGACCTGGAAACTGTAAGGAGTTAGGCCGCACGTACACGAGCGCTCCAGCAGTTAGTGATCAACGTACACGACTGCGCGATCTATTGACTGCATAGTCACGTGCCTTTTATTTGTTGACTGGTAAACTACTTTAAAAAATTGTGTCTGAGCAGCTTAACAGTTCAAATTGGAATGGTCAGCCCTAAAATAATAAAATAAATATTATTTACTTCCACTGATTCTCTTTAGTTTCGGATCTCAAAAAAGATTTTTCGATCTTAAGATAATGTCTAGTATATTTATACAGAAGAATTTGTCAAATAAAATCATACAAGCTTTATTTTTTAAACTTAAGCGTTGTTTGTCTTACATTATTATCATTAAGTAAAATTATTTAAACCGCAGATACAAAGATGATGTAAAACAACATAACTAAAGTTATTTTTCTAATTTTATACTAGCTGTGCCCCGCGGTTTCACCCGCGTTAATAGCTATATCCTATGGATCCTTAACTTTTTTTAAATTGAATATAGCATATGTTAACCGCAGATAGTATAGCTTCCCAACAGTGAAATAATTTTTCAAATCGGTCAAGTAGTTTCGGAGCTTATTCAATTCAAACAAACAATCAAATCTTTCCTCTTTATAATATTAGTGTAGATATAAAGTTGGATTACTAAACCTGAATATTAAAACATAATGTATATTTTTACGTAACGTTTCCCACAACTTAAAAGAGATTGCAACATGTGTCTCTGCACTCAAACTCTTTCATTTCATTGTATATCAGCGCCTCTTGAAAAACTTAAATTGCTTTAGTAATAAACTACGAAAACAGTAATCCTTTCAGGTACTAAACGTATTTCCAGATTTCCTAGAGCTAGTACAAAAACACACGTGTACTCATTAAGTTAGGTATTCTTGGTAAGAGCAGTTATCCACGTTTACTCTATACAAAACATAATTTAACAGTTTAACTAAAATTAAATACAAGGAAACCACGTAAACAATTTCTAGTAAATTAAACAACTTATTATATAGCATAAAACGACATTTAAGCGTGGCTATTTTCACTTTCTACATAAAATTTAATTGTAAATACTTCTTCAATCATCCCTTTTCTTAAATATGTCTCTGGAAACAGCATGTGGTTCTTATAGCGAGACTAATATACCTCGTAAAACCTTTGGGAAAGGAAACCCCAAATTACTGTAATAAAAAAATGTAGTTGAAAACAAAAGCACATTTTGAATCTGGCATTTACACTACATGCTGGATAAATTCTTTGCACAATTGGAATAGGCAACTATGCCCAAATATTGTAAGGAAGGTACCGATTGATTATATAAATAGGAAATACTGATTTTAAAACTAAATTATCTTAATTTTAAATATTTAACAATACGCAAACATTTGATAATTTGCATATTACTGCAAAATCCCATTTATTTATGGCAAGAAATCCGGCGAAGGCGTTTGTATGAAGAAAAGACCACTCACATTCCCCTGAAGACCTCTTCAAGCATAATAGGTAACACTTCATTATTATAAAGCTGCTTTCCTCACAATCATCTTAAGTTCTGATACTACACAAGAAAGGTGGAAAGGAATAAATAGATAGAACATTTTCCGACATAACATTGACATAGCAAATCACCTCCCACAATTTCTATGACTATTTTTGATACTTTTTGAAAAACTATAAACATGCACAAAGAAATTATAAAAATATGGAGCCTAATTTTATCATACACTCGATAAATATTTAATTGACAGTTTTTCGCGGAAAACGCAATGGACAATTTTAATTGGTGCCTTGATATCAGGCTGTGCAAAAATAAGTCTTATTTATTTTCGTGTATTCGGAAATTTCACCAGTCATTTCCTATACATTTCCCCAGAAATGCACTTAAAAAAGATTTGCTTGCTTTTTTGCATTAGTGAGAAAAAACTAAAATAGCAAATTAATAGTCTGAAAAAATAAATAAATAGTACATTAATAGTGTTCATAAATGAATATTATGATTGATAAATAAAGTAAAGTGTAATCACACTGCTGCACTGGTTCTAATTTAGCTTGCAAGATTTGACCTGCACAACTCTACACAGGTAAATTACAAGTTAAAAAAAGCTTGTTTGTATTACCAAACATTTTCCGCCTTCTCTCGTGTTGACGTCACGAATTCTTTGCATATGCACATAAATCATTGTGTATTATAAACCCATTGGTTAGTAGAGAAATGTGTCAATAACTGATATTGATTTATGCTGAAAATATTCTTATTTCCCTATTTCCACATTACTGTCTACCTCCTTCGCTAAAAAAGTTCAATGATACGTCAGTTGTTGGCCTTGAGCGTTCATGCGTAATGAAAGTTTGGAAAGGGGCTTTCGAGGACAACAGGTGGCCGCAAACAGTACACTCGCGTGCTAAAATGTTATACGTTTAGCGAAATTCTAGGCTTTTCCATAACAGTACAGATGAGCATAGAATAATAGTTATATCATGACTATAGTAAAATTTTATAAAAATATAGCGTATCTATGCCAAACAAAAATGAATATTGCGTTCGGTAGTTTTTTCCTCGAATGTAAGTCAGTGTTAAACAACATGATTTGAAGCAAGGTTTAAAATTCCTTTTATATCTAGGAAGTAGCAACAGCGGATAAAAAATTAGGTCGTATTTTAAATCACTCAAATTGTGCATTTTGTATTGGTTCAATTTGACCTATATAAACAGTTGAACAAACTAATAAAATTTTCTTTAAATGACTGTAAGTAGGTACAAATTGCTCTCGAAACCCAATAACACTAAGGTTATTTTCAGAAAGAATGAGTTACCAAGCTTTTGGACGAGGAATGGTCAAAGTTTCCGAAACCTTACAAAATGAATAGGCCTTACGAACCAGAAGCATTGCAAAGGCAGTTTTAATTGCTCGACAGTTTTACTTACACAAAGACTTTTTCACTTTATTTCACAAATTAATCGCAAATTACGAGGTATTTTCATATTTATTTACAAGGAGAAAGGAATAAATGTATTAATTATGTACTTGAGTTTTACTTGAAGAAATTAGGTACAAAATGCGTGACTTGATGCTGGCTTATATCGTATAAATAATACACTTCCTTTGAACACAGCCAGGCTACTCTTTTGTTCCATTTATAAAACGATAAACTGCTTTATTTCTGTTCTTAAAAAAGTTTTTTAATAGGTAGGTAGAAGGTAGCAGTAGACCACACAAAAAAAAAACGCTTCGCAAAACACAGTTTTAATTTTGCAAATAAACTAGATCGCATATCTAAAAGTGGAAAAATCCAATTCAATATAAGGCTTTTAAATGGCCGGATGACCAAGTTTATATTCATTGCAAAATACCGTAAGGTGTTGATATTTTTTACTTCAAACCCAAAATTCGATTCAATCTTTAGCTGTGAAATTAAAAAAATGTGCTCTACATTTTGATTACCAAGATAAGAAAATAGGTTACTTAATATTGAAGGCTTTTTCTGTAAAATTGACCAGATATGGTCATAAGCATAAGTGTGTAGTTAAAATACTCATGGTGCAACTTTTATAGATTTTATAACGGGAGTCGATTTTAAGGCAGTTTAGTAAAACTCGTCAACATCAACATTTTTCTTAAACTTGGCAATTCACAACGGATCGAATCTATAGACTCACTGATAGCCCTTTACAGCTCCTTACTGATAGATTCAGAGCCTGAAATGTAACTAATTTTTATTCCAAGATTTTGGGTTTGGGAATAAAAAAAAACACATTTAACTTCTTAGATTTTTCTACAAATGTCAATGTCAATATCAGTATTTTAAACACATTTTTATATTATGCCATAAATCTATGAATTTGTACATTAAAAACTACACTATAAAAGATACTTCTGTATTTGACATGTAATCGAGTTCGAGTAAAACGTGGCGCTCTCGGACTCGATTGAGACCGCTAGAATTTGCAATTCGTTCTGTTATAAACTTTTTGTGAACAATACGAACGACTCGTGCCACTTTTTGTAACATTGAATCGAGATCGTTGCGACAAGTTTACTTTGATAATAGTTTTTTTGTTAGAGTCCAACAAGTGCAATTATTCAAGTCGCTCATTGAAAAGCTTTTTGACCTTAAGAACTGGAGGAAGGAATTGAAGGAAGATATTTATCGGATGGCATTTAACTTTTTAATTCGATTTGAGTTCATTAAAAATTGAGGCATGATAAAAGCCTTTTTTACTATTTTTATCTTTAAACATTTCTTTCTAAAAAAACGAGATTTTTAAGCTTAAATTATTGACATATTGAGAAAAAAAAAACTAATTTAAATTCTTAAAGTGAATCAAACCAAATTTAGAATCCACGCACGACTAAAATAATGATTACCTTATAAAACATATTTAATTGCTTCGAAAATTAGAAACAAGTTTACGTAATTGCTTCGAACTTAATATATTAAAGCTTAGCCAACTTTATAATAAGGGAAGTGAGACAAAAGTTTGAATCACTAATTGAACATGAGTTTGTTGTTTGAATATCTGATACGCAGTCAAAACAAACGAAATTAAATGAAGTAGAACGCTAAAACAACATTCACTTGGATTAAAAACAAAGATATTTTTACACAGTCGGCTAGTTATCGAATCAACCTTAAAATGTTCGAGATTTTAATCTTGCAGTAGAAAGTGAACTGACATTGTTAACGATTGGTCGAAGGCGTTGCAACGAGTTTGAAGTCTTGTTACTGCCTAAACTAAAATAATTAAATGTTATAATTTGCATGACCTTAGTTTTATTTTGTTGGTAAAAAACAACATGCCCTTGCTGCGCTTGTGTGAGAACTAATATAAATATTTACTTACATTGCATAATATTTTGATTAAAATATGTTTTAATTAAAAATGTTTGGACTAACATTCGAGAAAATAACAGAAAACATTAATTTGGTCGAGCAGTAAAAGAAGCTAGTTTTTGGCCAACGGTTGTGAGAAAACGAGTTTGTAATACTTAAAATGATAGCCCACATTCTACGAACCGGCCGACTTACATCGTATTTATTCAAAGTTATCATGTGGAAAGTATGTAATATAAGCAGTAGAATAAACAGTATCGTACATAATTGATAGGTGTATGCCATATAAAAAGTAAAAGCGGACGTTTATGGCGTAAAAAGCTCCTCCATGCAGAACCCCCGGCTTGCCACGCTTGAGGGATCCGCACGTAATTCGCGACACATTATCATAATCACTGATGGACAATAGCAGTCGCGACTAATTAAATCCTCTTTACGTCATCCTTATTTCTAAATCACACCTTTACTGTGGGTAAACTATATTTATATTTAATTGTTCGCTCCTTAATTGTCCGACTTTGTATGGGAGTTTTTACTTCGCTCTTAATTACTTATATAACGCAATTATTGTATTGTGATTCTTATTTAACTAGGTACTAAGTGGTTAAATGGTTTAAAGAATGTATTAATAGCTGACCTTCAAACAGGAACTTAGAATCTTAACTTATTCGTAAGTGATTGTGTGTTAGGAACTTCAAGAACACCGGTAGTTCCTTTACACATCGAAAATTAGGTGGTTTAATAAATTAAACACTGATTTGAATATTTAAATGGCCACATTTTCAAAAGGATAGTTGTTACACCGCATAAAAATGTGTTGTTCAGTCTGAGTCATAAGTTGACGAAATATCTGACCACAAAGCCGTAGTTAGTGTCTATACCTTAGTAGGTATCTGCGTTCAGTTGAATGGATACAAGGCACGATAATGAATCAAATGGAAACAATATTGTGATTTCAAGTAACGACTTGTAACTTAGTAAGACTCGAGTATTGGTTAACAAAGTTTCGCAAACTGCTCCATTACATATCATAGCAATATAAATGGAGGCTAAACCTATCTATCAGTATCTCACTGCAACCGCGGTTTTTCTCTTTAATAAAGGAATGGATTGTGCATTGTTCCACTCACCTTGGGCAAGAGCCGGCGAAAGAGCGCTCCAAAAAACGAGACAAAAACACAGAAACATTTTGCAATTGTTTTTAGGATTGACCAGAATCACTTGTTCATGACGTCACACACACATGCACAGATAAATTTCGTAATATATTTTTCAAATGTTGGCGCGAAAGTTGTTCACTTGTTTCGCGGGTGGCGGGGCAGCGCGGGTAACACGGCACAGTCGAGTATTCGCGTCGGACTGAGTCGGCGCCGGAGCAGAGCGCAGCCGACTGCCCCCACCACAACACGCCTTTCACCGTTACAATTCGTAACTCGAAAGACAGCGTTGAGCAAGGCTATATGACGATTGACATTCAACAAAAACGGCCCATTTGCCACACGGAAACTGTGTGTTTACTCCTGGTGTAACAAGTCTATATTTGGACTGATTGTCCAATCATAACACCGCATTTGATCTATTATGGTCCAGGTAATTTAAAAGCTATACCGTACGTGTATAGCTTGTTAGGTGTTTATTAATTATCCCTCCCCTGTACATGAAATAAGGACACGATACGTTAACGCCTGCAACCCTACCTACTATAAATAAGGAAGGGGCATGTGGCCGACTTATCATGTTACCCTGGGGAGCGGTAGGAAGGAGTTAAGTCCAGCGGAAAACATGTTCACAACAATTATATTCATTGTACTCTCCTAATTAGGACAAACATGCTACATTTATTTACCAAATACCATAGTGTTACTGCCTGACTTATAGGGGGGAGGCCTTTGTTCAGCAGTGGACGTCTTCCGGCTTATGATGATGATAGTGTTACTGCACGGATAGCCGAGTGCTATAGGTCACCACGCCAATTAATTATCCACGTGCGCGACAGGCAACGGGTTCGATCCCGGCGTGAAAGAAGATTTTTTGTGATCCGTAAATGCTTATTCCAAGTCTAGGTATTCTTTGTGCATTTGATAAGAATCTTCGTAAAGTACGACACGAGTATTAAATTCCTTAGTAAGGAAATACTTAAAAAAAAAAGAAACTATTAATGCTATTTAATCATATTACAGGAGAGAATTTAATCTCAAAGTCACTTGAAGTTATTTTTCATGGCGTTCGCTTACTCAAGTAAGAAAATTAGTTTGCCAAGGAAATCAGGATCCTTTGGAACGTCTTTACCTCGATAGCTATTTTATTAAAATACGGTCTCTGCAATGCAGGTTAAAAAATACAAGAAGAATATTTCTTTAATCGACGGCAAGTCTCGCAAAAATCTTTTAGCATTTAATTTTCTAGCATTATATAAAAGGTTATTTAATTATTGTGTGAAAGGCAAAATACGTATAAAAAATTCCAACATGAAACTAATTTAAATGCTAGAACAAAGAACGAATATTATATTTTTGATGACTGAAATTAACAGTTTTTATGTAATGTAACACATAATCTATTGTTATTATTTAAACATTTAAGATTTTAGTACATCCAAAAAACAAACCTACATATCATCACGCCTGAAACCAAGAGGGTAGGCAAAGGTGTACCAATGTACGCCCACAGTTCGACGATTCGGTCCTATGTACCTAATAGGGGGCGAGCCTATGGCCACTAACCGGGCAAGATCGGTTAAATCTAGAAAAGCCCCAAAAAGTGATTAACGGGAACGTTTTGAATTCTTGGTCCCCAGAGGCAAGCCTTGTCGTACTTCTTCTTCTCTTCTCCTTCGCACTCCTGCTCACTCCTCTAGTCGGTACGACGAATCGTTTATATTCTATATTCGTGCTGTGCGCCTCTGGAACTCACTGCCACATTTCTTGCTTAGTAGCCCTTTGTTAAACGTTTTTAGGAGAAGAATAAAAGAGCATTTCCTTTCTATTTGAGTTATGTAGTCTATGTATGTCTATATTTAATATATATATATTATATTATATAGTATATGTGGTACTTGTGTGTACGTATATTAAAATTTAAAAGTTGTACACTTTATCTTCCTCACCACTCAATAATAATCTCACTATGACTCAAAGGTTTGCTGGAAGAAAACTCAATTTTGAGTTAAGCTCGCCTCTGTACATCTACTTTAATTAATATATGTATATTCTATTTAATCTATTTGTGTACAATAAAGAATTAAGTGATTAACGTAAAACCTTTATTTTAAAGCAAGCAATGTACAACAATGTTGAAGTTCAAACATGCATGTTTGTCTGATATACCAGGCAAAATAATATAAGAGAATAAAGTATCTTTAAACCCGACAATAATCAAGAGCCGTTCTTTGTTCAGTCATTCTTAATTCACAATTATGTAATAAATGTTAATTTTTAAATTAAATGCATTTAATTTACTTTTTTGGGTTATTTCATAATTCTTATTTATTTTTGCAAGATTTTATCTCATACATATTGTATTAAGAACAGCCAGCACAAAATAAAAAAAAAACAAGACACATATCTTCTTCAAAAACCAAAGCACCAAGTAGCATAATATATTCCATAGCTATTAAAATAATACTCAGAAGACTTATGTTTTGATTTCTTTTTAAAGTAAAGATTTTTTTTTTATTGAGGTCTTTGCTGTTAGCCTGAGCGCAGGCTTTGACTGCTTCACCGGACTTTTGGCGAGGACCTTAAGGCCTCCAGTCAGAAAAAAAAGTCAAGAAGTATTCTTGACTATTACTAGTTTTGACTCACTAATACGTAAAAACACCATAGCAGACATAACTTGAATCCAATTTACTATTATGTATTGACCTGAACTTTTTTTTGCGAAATCACTTAATTTGATCCGATGGCCTAAAAAATAATCTATTCCATAATCGAACACCTTTATTAATATTCAAGAGTATAATTCTGCATAAATCTTTATGTTCGTCAAAAATGCGTTTAAACTGATCTTTTATTAATACTTCCTGATCGTCTCTTACTATTTGCATACCATACGAGTTTAATGCATTTCGTTTTAAACGTGGTTTTGCATAATTGTTTCTAGAAAGCCGTAGGTTTATTGGTTTTATTACAAAATGATCTAAGATGACGCCACTGGTAAGCTTACTAGGAATTTGGCAGTTCGTTTAAACTAGTTTTAATTGGGTTATTCTTAGATACTTGCCTGATTTTTGTAAGATTTACAATACGGATATACATAACTAATAATGTAGTTTCCCGAATTCAACACACACGTTGAACAGTATGATTGAACAGTATTCTTATGGCGCAGGCCAGACAGAAGAGACGTAAGACGCAGACGGGGTGCGGACTCTACCGCGCTCTATATTTGTCTCTACCGCGTCTCTTTCATACAAAATGTATAGAAGCGTCGCGACGCAAAACATACAGAAGAGACCCGCGCCCCTGTATACGCCTTAAACAGTTTATATTAAACCTATGGGTTTAATATAAACTGTTTAATAATTAACAGAAATATTTGTTCTGTACAGTTTTTGAACTCACGTTGCTCTTAAGGCACTACTGAGACATCAGAATCTCTGAATGAAACCTTATCAGCCCTTAGGCCACTGAACACCTTTTATTCAGATAAGACTAGAAATATAACTAAATGGATAAGATACTAAAGAATTCTTATAGTATCTGCCTCGTTGGCCTAGTGGGGCTAAGCGCGACTGCTACGCTAGAGGTCTTGAGTTTGATTCCCAAGTCGTCCAAGGTGTTATTGGGTTTTTCTATGACATTCTCAGTAGCAGGTCGAATTTTGGATCTGTGCCCCGTTAGTGGCAAAAGGCTCGCCCCCTTTTACATGGGACCTTAACATATCGGCGAACTGTGGGTGTACATTGGTACCTCTGCCTAAACCTTCGGGGATACAGGCGTGATGATATGTTTTGTTATGTTTTTATAGCATCTCTATTATAACAATTTATGGGGAATCTAAACCCGGCTATGCTCAAAGGCGGCTCAGTTTTTTACCAAAAATATGACTAGAAATGCCACATACTTCGTGTATTATAGTTAGGACGTGTGCAAATATGCTAATTAATTAATCATAATAAAACTGAATTTTCAGTACGTTGTTTACATTACCCGGAAATTTCTCGTGCAGTCCAGTTCAACACATAATTCTGGTAGAAATGCCGTGAACTTTGTAGATTCTCGTTAGTTCGACTATCAGATATCTCTATTAGAGTTGGGGTCAAATTTACTGGAACGGTAACCTCACACTCAAAATTAATTAAATATTGATCCATGTAGGATACCCGTGCTCAGGAATGGACGTCCATCGGGTTTAATTGTAAAACACGGATGTACTTTATGTTATGATAGTTCTTTTTTACTTCAGATCCGATTTTAAAGAATAATATGACTTTATGGTATATGCTTTATGCTTCAGCCTTGCTGGATTATGTTTCTGCCATAAATAAAAAACGCCTAACACTAGGCTAAACAAAATTTTATTTTTATGTACATTTCTCTCATATCTTATATACTTGTTCTTATATACTTCTTATATACTTCTCATATACTTGTGTAACTTATAGAGTTTGTACATATCGGGTTTTGGCTATCCCCGGCTTGATCAGCTTATCATCGGAACAGCTCGAAAATATAAACAACATAACAGTATACTGCAAATAAATAAACATGCAAAATTTCATCTTAATCTGATGTCGAGAAATGGTTCTAATTTATATTGCTTGTTTTGATCTAATCATACCTACATACATACATTACCTAAATGCATACATTGCAAGAGTAGTAGAAAATAATACTTAGTATAGGTTTTTAAGGACCTCTGTAGTCGAGTGGCGTACACACCATTTTGTCCTAGCTATATCCCGGGTTCGACCCAAGACGGGTCAATGTAGAAAACTAGCCGACATTTACAATTATGCTCAAACATGGTACGATAGTACCAGCAATGTTACAAAACAAAATGATATTTCCTATTCGGATAACCTTGGACTATGAAAGGTATCTACAGGAAGGTATTGTTTAAGTTTAAAGGGCATAAGTAAGGGAAGAACTACATAAAATCCATTCCACCAATATCAGATAACCAATTAAAACTTGTGATTCTAGATTGATATTATTTTCTACTGCAGTAACAACTTTGCAAGGATTCGACGAAGGAAAACTATCGCTTTAATTAACTAGAAATAAATAAATAAATGAATTGTATCTACCATTCAAATAATGAAAACAAAATCTTCGATCTCAATTTATCTATGATGATTCTATTGATTCTCGGTGCTTTCAAATTTCATCCGGATTTTTATACCCAACACATTACAACACGATTGAGTGTGGTCAAAAATTGCATATTTTTATCTTGAACTCCAACAAGTAGGCACATACATGTTTTGCTGACATATCAAGTTATATTGATGAAAGGTTTGGCGAATTTGATTTACATCAGATAGTTCCCGATTTTTCTTGTTAAATAGACGTATCGTATAATATCCTGAAGTTACAGGAGAGAGCGTAAACTACGCCGCTTTGAAGTGTAAACAGGAGTACATTTCAAATTAATGTAAAACAACATTTGTACTTGCTAGCATTTGTATTCCTTTAATTATCTATCTACGTTGTCCACATACTTACTCTTTTTCCCGATAACATACTTACCAAAAGTACATTCTATCAATCACTGAATCACGGCCAGCGAACTGAATGAATATAACGATAATGAATTAAAGTCTAATAAGGTTAACCAGATAAAATTAGAGGAAATAAACGAAGTAGGTACCTACCTACTAAATGGTCATAACCTTTGATTATATGCTAAACCAAATTTTGATCGATTTCTGCTAATCATACAGATCACCAGGCCATCCCTCCATGAGATCGGTAAATCAGTAAAAGATAAATTACTCACAAATATTTAAAAAAAATCAATACAAAATTAAGTAATATTAAAATTGCAGTCTAAAACATAGTTATGTCAATTTGACGACATCCCTACTTTTAAGAACTTCTCCTTGGCCTGGTGATCTGGCTCATAGGTTTACCTACTACAGACTCCAGTGTTCACATAGGTAATGTGCATAGTTAATCTGTAACTTTCTTGGAAAGCTGCGATTTTTTTTACTTTGTTGTAGATGTTTTTTTATTTGTATTCAATATTTTGGAACGCAAAATCTACATTCCAATTCATTCTATATGCTTAGTAGTTGCATCACTTCATTCGTTCAGTATTTTCCTGAGTAATTATTGATATGAAGTACGAGTATTCCAATCCATATTCTCGATATTGATTTACGGAAACTTAATTGTACCAACTTTGAAACTGGCTTACCATAAGTTTGCGGGACAATATCTAATTTGAACTTATATGAATTTTCTTTAGTTATTGCTTTTCCTATCAACCTATCAACCTTCAAATCAAAAGTAGGTTTACCCTTATTTTTTTCCCCTATCATTTTATTACTCTCAATGCTAAAAGGAAGACACTTAAAATAACATAAATAAAACAATAATAATTTACATTCAATAAATAAACTTTATTTCTAGAAACATTTATTAATTAGACATTAAAGATAGATCATATGTAACACATAAATTCATGATTAACATACTTATATTCTATGTCGTACAATTCAACTAACAGACAATATTTTAGTGCACCATTAAGTTTAACATACAAAATAAATACATTTTACAAGCTACATAGTACGTATCTGTCACAACTGGAAAAAAATCTCCGAAACTGTACTTCTCCCACAACTTCCAATGAAAAAAAGAAAGGTAAGGAAAAACAGAAAATATAAGATACATAATGTATTTAGTATAAAAGGTTAGAAAATTAATAGTATAAAGGAAGCAATTTTGACAGATACGCACTTATTGTAGTAACATAACAGCAAAGTTTAAGAACTAGATAAAATAGAACAGCGATTACCGAAGCATGTAATAATTATACATATTCATATTGTCCTAAAGCCACTAATTTTCACTACAACTAAAATTCTTATAGATATAGATACCAGTCGATAAGTTCTCTAGTTTCTTAAAGTAGTTGAAGGGTTCAAGCCAAAAGCGGGGGAAAATAAATCCTTCTTATTGACGAAGGAAATAAATAACCTTCTCTACCGCGATATGTGCTTCCCGCCAATACGTAAATTAAAAAAGTTGCCTAGGTACAGTACGGTGCAAACTGAATGGCGGCTCTAATCACGAGGCGAGTCGCTGCGCAGTAACAAACGTATGCGCCCGCGTGGTTGCGGGGCGAGGCACTGCGCAGTGTCTCGCTAACTTCATAGCCGCCATTAAGTTTGAATCCAACTTTACCATGCTTGAAACCAGCAACTTTATATTATGCTGTTCACACCTCTTAACATAATACACGGCCATTTTAAAACAACGACGTCCATTGCTCGTCTTGTATAGCGATATAATGTTTCTATTTCAGTCGTGGAGCGATGAACGTGTAGGCCGTGTAAAGTGTCATGTAGGGTTAAAATTTCTGGCTCCATCGGTTACGCTACTATTTACTATATACGAGTTATAATGTTGTTATTTTTGATCCTCAGTATGGAACAAAATTACATAATTTCTGGTGATAGTAATATTTTTTTGTAGAGTTCTTAAGTTTTTATGTAATTTTATTCGATACTGGTAACTTTTTGTTATTTAAATGCGGATAATTTATTTGCAATGTTTGTAAAAGTCCAAGTCGTACATTTAGGTAAATATTAGCGTACAACGTGGAGCCGTTTTATGGAATGATTTAATTAAACTCTTCTGAATACTAGATACATTCTGGTCCAGATTTTTTTTGGAAATACTAATTGTATAAAGTATATTCAAATTTCCAAAACCAGTCTTCCATTAGTTTTACAAGTCCATTATTATGTATATAAAAACATATGTTTTAAATTCGAAACTCCTTTACCTCAGAACGTTCATTAAAATTTATAAAATTTGGTTAACCAATCCTACGTGGTGTATAGATCGATTTAAATATATTATACATTAGATTAAGCCAATATAGATTTTGCTATACTAAATATATACAACATAAATTATTTTTAACATTATGCAACTAATATAAGCCTAAGGTAAATCAATATATGTAACGGATGGGGCGTTTATGGGCTCAGCCGTAAAAGGTTTTAAGCCAGGCCTCTCTCCGTCACAAGTACTCGTATACCGTGAGATTTAGATTTACATTTTTATTCTCACTTTTATAATCTACGAATCTCACTTTCTTGTCTTTAACAAATGAACTATGCGCGTAAATTTATCTAAGCTTTTGCTCTAGGACGGAAATACAATCAAAATAGAGGCAAGATGAGTCTAACTCAAAGAGAATACAAGAATCGAGATATGAGAGATTTTTTGTGCAGAACTAAATTCTAAATTAATTACTAAACTAAATACATTTTTAAAATGATTTGTGCCTATTTTGTGCCAGCAAACTAAGCTGCTAATCAAGCAATATTAAGTAAAATAAATATAATTATGGTGCGTCGAAGCTGTCGTTTGTGCGTGATTGTACGTACACTTAAATACACAAGGATACAATGAAGGCAACACTTAAGAGTACATAAAAGGAAATATAAAGCTGAAAACATACTATCGGAGGCGTCCAAGCCGCGGATGTTAGTCATGTCTGAAGAGAGCGTAAACGTCTACAGACTCGTCCAGTTGCCCGTTCACACAGACCACGGACGTAAAAATGCATGTATGAGCGTCCGATTACTCTAGGACAGCTCAATGAGATATCCGCGACACGCAACAGATGTCAGGTAGTTTGCATCATCATAGTATCATAGTACTATATAGATTTCGTGACCGATAGTCTGCTCGCAGCTTTACACGAGAAAACTGGGATGGAGTCACTTCCTAGAAGGCTAAACCTTCGAAAAAATACAGAACACAGCTTACTTTAATTATAACTAACACCGAGAATAAAATTTGTCTTAAAATTATGATAAACATGAAACTTTTTTTTTCCTTTTTTTTGGTGGACCGATGTTTCAGTACCATTTTTTAACTTTCAAGACACCTTATGCCTTGAATATGATTTGTATATGTAATCTATTTTAAGCAGAGCTCTATATAATATACCTAAGTCGCCCAATAAGATGCATGGTCGTGTAAGGTACATTTAGGATAGGTAAGTAGGTATACATATAAATTCGAGTCCATAACTGGAGTATACAGTATCAAAGTAAATTTCATAAAAATAGACTCGCTTATAAAATGAATTCGGGTTTAATTAAAATGTTTGTTTATATTTTAAGAACCAGAGCTACTGTATATCAAATTTTCTAGGATAGGTACGCTTAATTCGGTTAAAGTTTCTAAAAGATGCACTGTCCATTGCAAGGTTAGCAGATGGAGTGACATTAAAATCTTTAAAATGGTTTTCAACAATCTAACAGTGAGTAAATATTAGGGTCCGTGTAAAATCGCTCAAGTCGAATAAAATACTATATTTGGTGATGTCACTACACTACATATATATTTCTAAAAGTATACAGTATATCTAAAAAGGATTAAACTCCTAATACTTAAGTCAACATCCATTACTAACTAACATTCAGTAAAATTTATGATACGATAATAAATCTAAAACACTCAATAAATAAATATTAATAACCCCGTATACTGAAACGCCATTTACTCGTAACTCTAGCACGTTCTTAAAAGTCGATCTGTGCTTTACACTTTAGAGTGACAGAGACAGCATGATACTTCCAGAGGTTTTGAACTAATTGACGTTTCAATATTTGGCCGTTAGTCATATAACGACTACTGAAACCTAAGTCTAACAATGATTACAACATCAAAGATAAACACTTATAAGTGAACAAACTGACTACTTCAACATCAAATATGAGTAATACCTATCACTTCTGCGATATTTATATCACTTTACTTCATACCAAGTCCTATCTAGTAAATTGTTATCCCATTTATATTTTTAAAAGATATATATTTATAAAAACTATAAAATTTAGTTCTGAGTCTTTTACATTGGACTCATGTTACGTCTTTACGATTATAATTTTAATCCTTTACGCTTAGATGAGAATAGTACCAACGTTACATCCACTTAAATGGAAGTCAGTACACAAATTGGCAGAATTCTTGGATTCCAGCCAATTTTATTAAATTCTTTGAACTCAATAATAAACTAAATTAAAAAGGTTCACCAGTCTCTCATTTATTTTTGATATAATATATTCAAAATCTTTGCCAATACGTCTAGAGTCTTGTCAAATATCGCAGTATCAAGCCAACTTTGTCGGAATGCAGTAGGTCGTCGCCTGATCGTGGATCTAGAACCGTTTACAGCGAAGTAGTTCATAATTCTTGAGTCTCGCGGGATGAGGAAGCGCCACGCTGGGGGCTGCTCATGCTCACCACCTGGTGCATGATGTGGACCCTAACGTCTCCGGTGGCCGGCTTGTACTCGAGAGCCCTCCTGTGGCGGCTACTGAAAGAGCCACCAATCGAGCTCTTGCAGCAGCAGTAATAGAAGAGATGGGCAAAAGCACGCCTGAAGTTCCGGTTCAGCGAGATGTACAAGAAGCTGGTGATCAGAGAACGGCAGATAGCAATCCAGGCGCAATGGTAATACTTGGCATCGCTGGTACCAGGGAACTCATGAACGACGATAAGGTATGGTGTCCAGGCAAGGACGTATAGCAGGTAAGCAGCGATGTTCAGGTGAGTCATGGAGGAGTCCCTCTCGAATTGCTGGGAGCGCTTGTAGTGCAGCTGTTCGCGAGCGCGACCACGGATGCGGATAGAGGTGGCAATGAGTCCATAAACGGTGATAACAAACGGGATGGCGTGGAAGATGATGGTGGTGGCGAGGCGGAAGTGCGCGTTTCCGTAGTGGAGTCGTTGGCAGTAGTCGTAGTCGTAACCGGCGAAGGTCCCCACGCCGGCCGTGATAAAGGAGACCAAGAACACCATTATGGAGACTAGGCCAATCCTCATGGAAATGAATGACTCGTACGCGCTTGCAGTGCCGCAAAGCCTGAAGTAACCCTCGGCTGCTACCAGCTGTGGAATATCTTAGATTAAGTAACTAACCGTGATCACGCTAAACTCAGAAAGAATTACATTTAAATTATCACACAAACGTTAAAATAAATAAAAAGAATAGAACAGTGCCCCTATGCATGCATTAGAAAAAAATATGTGAAAAACATCAAAACAAATACTTTCGCAATTTAAGCGCAATTGACTGCCATTATAATAACAATAGGTAAGATTGAATGAAAAAAGGCCAGATCTAGAGTACCTTAAGCCCAAGAGCATGGATGAAGGGAATAATGAAAGTAGACGAAGCTTAACAAGTGGGTAAGGATCGCAGCAAGGGGAAAGAAGTATCTGACTACGCCTACAAGGGAAAGAGGCGTTATTATAATATATGTATGCATGTAGACAAAAAGCACAGAGTTTGACTGCCATTAAGTATGCAGCAGCCCGCATCGGCACAAGTTTTCTTGCAGTGTGGGAAAAATTAAAATGTTGGAATACATAACAGACACTGAAGTTGAAATGGAAGAACTAAATACACTGGCAAATTCAAATGACGCTGTTTTAACTTTCGCAATGCGCATCATTAAACCATAAATCTGAGCAAGGATCCTGGGCAATGACTTATATGTATTCGTACCAGCTTAAAACCATTATGATAAACATCAAATTCGCTGCAGTCAAGAGTACGACAGAAATATTATATAAGTTACTTACAGCGAAGAACAGGCTGTAGCAGTAGGTGGAGGCTTCGGTGAAGAACTGCAGGATCTGGCATACGGGCACGATGTCCCACTGGCCCGAGAGGAGCACAACAGCAGATATGGGCATCACTCCCGTTGTTATTATCAGATCAGCCATGCCCACGCAAGCAAGGAACACGTTGCCTGGTGAAAAGAAACCGTTTCAGAATACTTCTTATTCGTTGATACATAATACTTCTTCTCTTATCGGTCTAACAGCAATAAGTGTGATAGGTGCTTGTCTTATCCAATAATACCCAAAAATTTAATCGTAATCGTCGTCTGGATCCCTCTTGATCTCTCTCTCCAAATGGACTCGTAAGAAAATATTTTTGTCTATGTTCTTAGTTTTCAGTCATCATCATCAGCCAGAAGACGTCCACTGCTGAACAAAGGCCTTCCCCCATTTTTCACTCATATCTTTTATGTATTCAATCATCCATCAACTTCCAGAAAATTTGTTAGGACCCTATTACTTACCAATCCTCTTCAAAGAATGCTCAACGAAGAAAGCAGCAACGAAGAACCCGTTCATAGTAGACCCAATGCAGGAGCAGAAGACCATGAAGAGGAGACGGCCGAGGGTCGGCCACTCGCGGTCGAGCGTCACCGGGGAGAACTCCTTGGTACCGTTCCGGGCACCCGGGAACGGCTGCGTCATTGCGTACATGGTTAGCGGTGGGATACCTGGTGGAAGAAATGAGAACTAGTTTAATGGATGAGTTAGGTAACCAGCAACATAAAAAAATTGAAGTTTATGTCCACCAGTCGGCTGGTACGTGGCCAGAGGGATGGTACATACATAGATGGCTCATCGAGATCAAACACTATCAATTATGTAGATACTATTAAAATTCATTATTTACACAGCCACATATTAAAAAAATAATAGTCATTGTGAATTCATTCTATCTATCAATTGGTTTTGGAGCTAACGACATGACGCTTCACTATTAGCGAGATTTGGCATGCATCTAAAAAAAGCTAAATAAATCGTTGTACATCCATAATTAGCAAAACTTATACGTTTTATTTTCTATATTTGCAAAAAAAAACGCTAATAGCTACTAGATTAAACAGTATGAAATCACAAATGCATCTACATAGAGAGTAAAAATACCTCAAGGTAAATGCCCCCTCTGTATTTATTTAAAAGACGACATATTCATAAAACGTAACCACTTATAGTAAGCATTAAATAAGTGAGACTTTGGCAACCAAATTATGATAAAAACTCTCTTAGATGTTATTGGCCCTATTAAAGAGTTCAACGCGTTCACATTTACTAATACTTTTCCTTACAGTAAAACTTGTGTTTGTTTTTGGCAAAGCATTTAAAATAGTGTAAATGCTGAAATTAAATGTATAAATTAATGTTTAAATGTATTTAGTTGCAGTTTAGTTTTAAATGTAGTAGCTCATTTGTCGGACCGGTTTATGTTCAATTTTAATTACTTTGAAATAAAATAATGTACAAATATTAAATTCTTCATGTTTATAGGATTTGTATATACAAAAGTCACACTTGTATAGGCTAACTATAGAACTCCAACCCTTAAGGAGGTGAGTAGAAACAGGGCATAGCTCAAAACATCTTAAATCTTCATACAATTATAGTTTAAAACTTGTGTTATAAGAACGATCTATTCGACGATAAAATTGCTGCGTGAAATCTAAATAAACTGCATCGAAATATTTACTAGAATGCCACCAAAATGAGTACAGACGGACAAACGCGGTTAGGGAATCTTTTTGTATTTATCTAAATTCACTCCTATTATAATCCAAGTGTTTTTTTTATTCTATGCTCCGTCTAATGCTACCGTCATTAATTTCATTAAATATCATAGAAATCCTTTGAAAAGATGCACAAACCCCATCACTCCCTGTTTAGAAACAGTGACAGTTTGATCACCCATCAAACGGCCAACCTCGGATACCGTTACATAACTTTCGAGGTGGTATTAAACGTCCCTTCTAATAAACTTGAAACTCTTATTTTAATAGTGTTATTGAATAAAGCTGATATATTCGATACGCTCTAGATAGCAGGATCGAATTAACAAGCTCCTATAGTTGAGACAGCCTCACTAAGATATCGTGTTACTTTGTTATCTGTTATCTGCATGTGTTAGGAAATGCAAATATCTATATCATGGAGTTTAGATCAGGAAGACGTGGGAATTCTTAGGCCAAAAGAAATAAGTCCAGTAAATAAAATTAAACGTAAAGTGATTAATTTCTACAAAAAGAAGAGAATCAATGAAAGAGCTGAAATCTACAATACGTGCCCGTCAAAATGAGCCACACTTTCTCTGGGATATTATCATCCATCCAAGTTGATGACAAATTAAAATACGAATTATCTATCTAAAATTGAGCGACACCCTAGATATTCTCAGGATCCCATTATTAGAACCTGACCTCATGACCATGGGCCATTTGGAAAGTAAATCGTATTCAAACAAGAAATGTTTTTTTTTTTCAAATTGATCTATGCGTTATCGATTAATCGTGGAGCATACATAAAAATTAAAGGTATTTTTTGTTTCGATTAATAAACAAAAATCCTGCTGCATTTTTTATCGAGATTCGAATAAAACTATAAAATCGACCTCCACTCGTTACATTCCACCTCCACAAATACATTAAATTTCAACTTTACAAATCGAAATATTCAGGTTCCGATACGATTTATAGATGAAAAAACCTAGTACCATGCAGTCGGTCTATTTTCGCAGGTTTGTTGATCCTTCAGTTATATTTTTTCTTTTTCAAAATATATTTTGAACAGGATTCTGTTCGGACCAGGATTTATTTCAAACTGTTGTTTATTTGGAAGTCGAGGATTTCAAATCCTCGACTTCCAAATAATCTCCAATTTTTTTTTAATTTGTTTAGGATTCACATACGCAGTTTATCTATAGGGTAGGGATGAAAACTAGGTATGAAACGGAAAAATCCATTTCGTTTGTCAGCTGTATATAAAAATACAAAAATATTAGAGACGACTCAATATAAAATATTTAACAGAAAATTGTGACCAATGATGTGTAGTACACATCGCCGATGCTCTGTCATGTTAGAAAAATATTACGTTACGTTGAACGACGCAAAATATTTAATTGCTCCAATTTTTTTTATGTATTTCACAAATTTCCAAAATTCAAACTCCTATTTGTGATATTTTAAATAGGCGTTCAATTAAATACATCAATCAATTCTTCCAACAAATATTACATTGTAAAATCTACACGACAAATCTAGTAAGTCATTTCCAATCGATCAAATTTTCTTTGACTTTTCAAACTAATCTATTTCGTTTTGATGTCAAAGAAAATGATGTTAATAACTGCATTTATGCCAGCGTTTCCCAGCTTATTAGCTTTGTCCACTTGGTCAGACAGTATTTGTGTAATAATTACTGTTCATTTACTAGTTTCAGGTTCTACAGTGGTAACTTCTCGGAAGCTAAAACATTACAGGAGCTTACACGCAACGGTTGTGTATTTGCTGTACTAAGCCATGCGCAGCTCAACTTATTTACTTACGGCTTGTTTGGGAGGAGTACATCGTAGATAATAATAACATTTGATTCTATGAAACAGAATATAGTAAAGAACGTGAAAGATAAATTACAGCCGTGTTTCTTTAAATCACTGTCAAAAGCTAATAATAATTGATCTATAAACAAGTCAAGTAGTTTGTTCTCATGTGACTACAATGTTTCATCTTCTTTAATTTCCCTGTGACTGTAGTGTAGTACATAGGCTGTTTAGAAAGTGATAAGCGAAATTAAAAATATTTACCAACAATATGGAAAAACTACCAATATATTTATGCGAAAACATTTAAAAGACAATCTCACTTGAAAGATGTAAGAAAATGCTGCATCTCTCTTATTCGCGGCATATAATTTACTTTTAATAGAACTCTTTATATTGAGAACTTGATAAAATTTAAAGGCCTTAGAAGCTAAAAGTAAAACTTTTGTGCACAATGTTAATGTACTCGTGTCCTACAATTGAGACGAATCTAACGACACACTTCAAACTCAAGCCTCTTAGCCTGCAGTCTGCAAAGCGCACATAAATATACGTATGTACGCGTAAAGGTAAAGGTAATGACGAGTAACGTGTAAATAACGATTATTTTCACTGTGGATATTAGTACTAAAATTTGCCGTCAATTTAACAGAGTTACAAGAAACATGAGATTATAATTATTCACTCTCTACCTAATAGCTTTCGGAACAACCCACGTATCTGTACACTGTACAGTCACAAGCAGAAATATGTATACGCATAGCAAAATTGTAAAACAAATTTACCGAGATGTTTGTGTTGAAACTCAAAACGCTAAATATTTACATGATAAAGGTACTGTTTTCAACAATTACTTCATAAAAGTTTGACAATACAACATTGTAGAGTGTAGGTATACATATTTTTGCTCGTGACTGTACAGTCTATATCGATGTTAATTGACATTCGACTATGAACGTGGAACTGCGACACAGTGTCAAAGTGCACAAAGAATATCGTTGATACTCGTGAAATGTGTTCTTGACACGCTATCCTTTGAAGTAGACATTTTGAAGAGTTCAAAGGTTGTCAAATGTCAGTTTTAACCATTTGACGGCTTTTCCATCAGTTTTACACCTACGTAGTTTGGTGTGTTAATTGAAGTCAGCTTTAATCGGATTTTAGAAAAAGTATATTGGTTTTATTGCAGGCAGGTTTTTCCTTCCACTAGAGTTGCTTGAACATAATTTTCATTGTAAACGCAGCGATCTGGCTTCAAGCTTTACGAGCGACGTAGGGAAATTAAAAAATGATTACGTAGAACTAAAAACTTACCTTACGATGTTATAATAATATGCTGTAGAAAAAACAGTTCATGAAAAAAAAACTAATTAAAAATGTAATTACTCACGATTCGTTCGGTGTTGATATTCTTCGCGACCACGACTCAGGAACGATCCCGACACGCGACTGGTACAACTGTAAACAAATGAACGAATATAACAAACAATTACAACAATAACTAAATTTACCGCAACAATTTAAAGGTAATCTATAAATAAGCGATGAGTAACACTGCACCTTAAAGAAAACAAATTAAAACCGAAATTCGAATGAGTTGTTAAAAAACGGGAATAACTGTCGCGATATGGTCGCATACTAGACGCGTCCCGGCGAAAATTAACGCGATCGGAGAAAAAAGATTTCATTCAAATCTTACAAGCTACTTTATTTACACTAGTCTTAAGGTTGAATTTCCTTTGTCATTTTTTTCGGACAATGCTTTATTTATGTTTGTTCCTCATTTATTGTCCAGTTTTATGAGAGTTTGACGTTAGTAACCTAACGGCCAGATGTACAATGTTTGTCGGAAACTATTGGCCCAAATAATGGTGTAAATAAATTACATGATAAAAGTAATTTGTTCGTAATTTTGATGAATTAATTTCGCCTTTGATATGACTCGCGTAAATCAGAAGCGAATTAATGTTTGTGTTGCAAGGAATTTCGAACATGAATAATAGTTGAATACAGCTAAAAGAAGAACATTTTTTGCTTGTGTTAGTGCTTTATTGTTTAGAATTCTTCAATTTAAATTTTCATTTCTATGGGATTTCATTCCACAAAAATTGTTAATATCTCAAGATTTTCTGACGGTAGTTTAAATATACACTGGTTTCAATCCAGGAAAGAATTCTCAAGCAATAATTTCTAAGATACGAGCTCTAGTCAGATATAAGACACCTAATCCATTTGAAGACAATGAAGTTAAAAATAAAATACTAGCACTAGTCAAAGGTTGAACTACTCATTCATTTATAAATGGCGAAACAAGACGGAAGGAAAACAACCGTATTCTTCTTAATTTTGTTTTATTTTAATTCCGATTTATTAAAGGTAACAATAGCTCAAGACCGGGAGAATTGGAAGAAGGAAAGGGAGGGCTTTGCCCTGCAGTCGGACGATAATGGCTGCTAAAAAAAATGAGATAAAATAAATAAAGGTAAGAAAAGGACCTATGTATAATAGTTTTTTTTATTTAAGCTAGGTATCATATAATTCTCGATTTGTGTTTTAATCTTCTGTCACTGAAGTTGAAAGTAGTTTCCTAACCCTCTTTTAGTTTTAATCTCAGTGAAATCATTGTCTGGTGTTTTCAATTTAGTTGATGCGACACTATGTAAGAATAATGACGAATGCAGTATTCGAAAAAAAGATAAGTACCAATACTTCATCACAAAATTACTTTGGATCAGTAATATGTATAATGGACATGTTGCATTACTTTGATCTTTTCGTATGAAAGCAAATATTGCGTAGGACTTTTGATGGATTGTACCAGTGCAATAATAATACAACATATTAAATAAATTAAAAATATAAGGAGTTATTGTTAACTGATGAATTGGAAAATAAAGACTGATGTAGCAGTCAATACTAAACTGCCTTGTTGGCCTAGTGGTTCTAAGCGCGACTGCTACACTAGAGGTCTTGGGTTCGATTCTATGAAATTATCAGTAGCAGGTCGGCGTTTGGATTTGTGCCCGGTTAGTGCCAATAGGCCCGCCCCCTATTACATAAGACCTAAACATACCGGCGAACAGTGGGTGTAAATTGGTACACCTCTGCCCAATACTTCGGGGATACAGGCGTGATGGTATGTGACGTGTAGCAGTCAAAGAGTGCGCTCAAGTTATAAGCTATCTCTTTAAAAAAAAAGTGAACTAGAAAAGTTTCAAGAATATTATAAGCCTAGATACGTAATATCGTTGTATTACCACACTATTAGATCCGTATGAACATGAAGTTAATATAAGGTGTTTGATATTACAGTACCTAGCTTCACGAAGCACCAATATTTAAAATTACCCGCGTATATTCCTGACAGTACGTCGCTTGTATACAAATTGCTGCCGCTTTAGAGTAGATATTATCATTTTATATTTATTTTACTATTTTACATGTTCGCTTCGTGCTTGCATTATCCCGGTGCACCATTCTGACTGTACTCAAACTGATAATATGAGCGAAATCATTTCATAAGAACAGTTTAACAGCGTTACTTTCCCACGTGCAATGCTGATAAAAAATACTTCGTCGAACTAATGCAGCTCTGACTTCAGAGACAGAAAGGCAATTACAACAAATGCCCCGAATCTTGTTTAACACGTAAAAGGTACTTATGGCAATGTCTAGCGCTTTTAACCGACTTAAAAAGTAGGAGGTGCTCAATTCTACTGTGTTTTTTTATGTTTGTTACCTCGTTCCTTTCGGCTGCCTATACCATTTAAAAGATGATGTTTTCCATGTGGTCCCATTCTCATTTGGTCCACTTCTGACAAAGCCATCCATAAGATAACCATGTGTTATTTTGAAGTCGGTTTACTTTTGCTAAAAGTATGTAACATTGAGATGATAACCTTATTTTCTATTCTACTTGGTCTATTTATTGTCCGTTTTTACGTTCAGGTGTTTTGTAAATTAGTCTCTGTCTGTGTTCATGTACATTGTTGCAGACTGTCCGGAAAAAAACCAAAAGACTAAGCGCAACTGTTGTCAAAGCCAAAATGCAAAACCTGTAGTTCGCATTAGGACCTCTTTTGAGTTGAACGAGTTTCTGTACATCCTGTATGTATTCTGATTTATTGGCTTTGACTTCTGCGTCGCATTTCCTAGTACCGGCTTCTATTGCTTTGAACTTGTTACACCCGATACATGCGTAATCAAATATCGATACGTAGTAGTACTGAACTGCTATACCTATACGTGAATTGCGTCCTAAGATTTCGTTGTTGGTTCTGATTCCTTGCAATTTGAAACATAACCTTTTTTTTCTTAAATTGAGCTAGTGTCGGGATGTGTGTTAAGTGCCAGTCACCCAACTGAGCAATTCGAAAATTTAATTTAATCGTCGTTTCGGAGTCATACGTCATAATATTTGTGTGTTCATCGGTTAGTGAGCTTTATATAAGTGGTATTAGTTGGATAATACTCGGTAGTTTTGAAATAATAGCGGATTACCGCCCAACATGTATCGAAAGGGCTTACCGGATTAAAGCCGGAAGTTAATCGTTCAGAAACAAACAAACAGTTGTAATATTTGTGTATTTTGTTTATACCAACAATCTAATACATGATGCAAATAATTGATAATTGTAAAACAATATTGTTGACTGCAAACTGTAAACTATCCTTAAATCTTAGAACTCCAATTTTAATTTCCTTTTGAAGATAATTACTGTCTATTATATTACTGACTACCATCAACTTCATTTCCAAATAAATTAATTTCGTTATTTGCTCTTAACGAGGCAGCCAAATCAAATTTCTGGCGACAGTGCCTTCATTGCATTGTAAGGTCCAAAGTTATTATCAAATCATCTCGGAACAGTTGCATTCGGCATCCGATATCTCAAGGTACAAGGTCACAATCGACACATATCATGAATAATGACCTAATCGAATTTCGGTTACAATGTCAATAGCAAGGCAGTTCACATTGTTCATAGTACAAATACAGTTGCACTGTGTATTCAAGCCCCGGAGATGGAATAAGCCTAGTGCCTACGTATGTAGTAAGCCTCGGAGCTGTGTTCACTGTACTAACAATATTACAAAACAACCTGATATATGATATTAAAATTGCCTGTAAAGGATAGATATTGTAAATTGCATAGGAACAAGGCGCAGTATGTAAAATCCTTTTCATGATTGTCGGTAGCTTTACTGTTTATTGTAAAAACCCTTCTGTTCTACTCGCCGCCAGGAATGTTTGCCATGAGTACTAAATCTCCTTTTCCACCAATGGGAGACAAGAAAAATTAGAAAAGTGATTGGAAGCTGATTAGTTTAATTGCGAAGACTCCTTTCGTGATGTGTTGAAAAGTAAAATACATAACTAATTTAGTATTTATGCAGGTTGACGCTTTATCTTGAAACTAATTAGCGGCTCTGATGCATTTCAACAATGTAATATCTTATTCTCAGTTGCATCTTTCCTAAAACTATTTGTCACAATACATGTAAATTCAATCTCGTTCTCATTGATCAAGTTCATATTTCAAAATTTCGCGGTATTCATTGTGATAATGTATGAAATGCGCGGAGTGAGGAATAAGCGACGTGCGGCGGGTTCGACCCCCGCATGAGACAAACATTGGTGTGCCTTTGTGGAAAATACTTACAAGATACTGACAAGATATTGTTCAGTGGACTTGCCTTAACATGTCTCTGCCTAACTTAGTTTATTACTTATTTGTAAACGCGTGATAGTAAGGCTTTACGCGAACTGATCAAACTACCTAACATACACAATGCACTTAATTTCTCGTAGGATTAAAGCTCAGACTTCATTCAGTCAAAAACTTTAAACAACAGAACCTTTTTCGTCACCATGCATCGCCGCGTTGACACTTTCCGTAAGGCATAAATTCTGTTGGAAGTTTGGCGGTACCAAAATAACTTTCCGGTAAGTATTACCTATAGAGCCTCCGTCATATTCAGAAAGACGTGTTTAAAGAAAATAGGAATATTTTGAAACACAAGGCAATAAATTTTGTATCTTAGAAAAGATTAAGTCTCGTTATAAAAATTGGTGGTAGAAAAACAACTATAAACGTGTTCATTAGCGCTAATAATTTCTCCGAATTGCTTTTTATCAGTTTCACAATAATAGTCCTCAACAATACTTTCAGAGTTGTATGATACTCAAGGCAAATGAGCATTTTTCTCATTAATGGGTAGGTACGCGATACTTGAAAAGAGATTTTTCCAATATATCACTATCTATCAAAACCCACACCAACTGACTAATGTCCCATTAGTAGCATTAGGGTATTTTAACACATCATTACTATTAGTTTTTTTTTCGTTTATATCAAAGGCGAATATTATATAATACGCTCGAAAAAGAAAATACCACCCAAAGTTGGTATCGCAATTATAATTATTTTTAACAGCAAGAAACTAAATGAGGAAACCTCTTCAAGTCAAAAATCGCGAAGTCTAAAAAAGCCTAACCTATCTATAAACTAAATCGGTTGAAAATTTCTATCAATGCTATTCTGTTTAAAATATTAATCCTATCTGAGTATAAATAAAACTACTCAAACATCAAAATGTTCGGAAGGATAAAATTATTTAATAATTTAAATATGTAAATGTTCTAAGCAAACATCGCCATATCACATAATGCAGAATGCAACGAACAATCAATACAAGAACCTAACATTGCTCAACAAAGTAAAAAGTTGATATTTGCTAGCTAATATCCTAACTTCATAGACCAAATACGAATTATAGCTTACAAAAGTAACTAATCTTCACAATCTCTTGCAATAGATAGGTATATAATTATAGTAAAAGAATCAATAAGTCCAACGTTCTAAAAAGTATTGACTCAACAGAACAGGCTCTGCTGGACTACCTCTTCCTATTGCCGTCGGCTATTGCTACCAATAAATATATTAAAGTCCAAATGAAATATTATTTCGTATAAAGAAGTCTTTATCCGATCAAAAACGTTGTTCTTAACGCAGATAATAATTAAAGGACTACTAGGTCTCAGATATATAGCTCCAACAAAGTACAAGGGAAAAAAAAAGTATTCTTAAATGCCGTCGGCAATGCAACTCAAGTATAAAAGTTCAATAAAAATCAACCTCTCTCTATATTAAAACCTTAAAATTTTGTTATTTCATTTATAGAGTTGAGAAAACTACGAAGATGCGCAAAAGAATCATAAACTTAACTCCGACAAAGAAAACAAGCGATTACCCCACCCCTCTGAAAGCCGTCGGAAAGTTTTGCCAGAACTGTAAAAGTTGTACAACAATGCAGAAACCGTTAAAAATCCTTCCAATTCATCCTTACTCAACGTAGAATTGGTTAAAATGATAATCGGACAAGTTCTAATAAAGGAATAAAAAATCTTAAACTTATCGAAAATTCGAAAAAGTCAGAAAAATATCTGTACTTAATTTTGCTTTTTATTTACCAACGGCAACGCTTTTGTTTGCGAAAACGTTGAAAGTTGCTCTCAAATGCAACTAAACACACAAAGATGTTTATCTCAATATCTCATATAATAATATATCTCAACTTTCAGACAAACAGGAAAAACCGACGGGAAAACCAAAACCGGAAAATTTGAGTATCGCGAACGTCGAGAGTTCAGGGAAACCCCAAAACGCCGTCAAAATACGCAGTTTAGAAAGCTATTCAATACTTTAAATGTTCTCTTATGTAATTATGTAAAATGCCGTCGGCAGAAATTAAAAAGAGAAAACTATCCATAAATATGCTTTCAGACTAAAAATGTATAACCACCAGTCTTCCTTCCAGCGAGTGTAAAAGATAATCTTATTATCATCAACAATGAAAAAAGGTTAAAAAACAAAAAGTACTCCTCTTGAAAGTTCGAATGGTAAGTTCCCGTTGCATCGATTTAGTAAGATACGACAGGGCCGACGAAAACAAAGAAATTAACCGATATTTTCCGGGTTTGAGAGAATTCACTGCATTAACTAACAAGGGGTTTAAGAGTACGCGAAAACTTCAGACCTTCAAAAGTTACACCTATTTCTTAACCCCATAACCGTATTCGGTGAAAAACAAATCCGTAGGAAGGCTAAACTTTACGAAACCTTCCAAAATACTCTATATCCTGCCGATGAATTAAAAAAGTATGAAATTAACGCATAAAGTAACCCCAGAGAATAATTTATGAGGAAACAAGACCTTTAATCGCGCGCGATTGATATTTTGAAAAGATGCAGTTTTACCCTATCATAAAAGGTGGTGAAGAAAAAAATTACTGCGAACCCTTCGTTCTTTTTAAATGTTGCAAAACGAAACATTATTATAACCATAAGTTTTTGCCTAAACAAAATCATGATATACGGTTAAAATTACTCATTGAACTAATCAAAAACTTTTAAGATGATATAACATAAGAATTCAAAGTTTTGTAATCAAACAATGTATTTGTTTAATTGTTTCTGATCTCATTTCTTATTTTCAAATGTTTAATGTTCCATTTTACAAGAGCCTTCTGTTAATAGCTCAAAATATAAACTATTGCACATTAAAAATGCATAGCCTTGCACAAGTCAACAATTAAATCGAATATAAATCTCAATTAAGCATAACCGACCCTAAAACCGTCGTTACGGTTAAATAAAGTTTTAAACCTATATCCAAAGTGTAATTTTCAAACTTACTAAACCCAAAACATTGTAAGTTTAACGGATTTAAATATAAGAAAAGTAAATATCAAAGTTTGTATTGAAAATGTATTCTGAAGACGACCTTTGTAAGCAACGCGGATATGTTTTAAAAGAAAAGTTTATTTTTATGAATATAAATCATTTCCTTGTGTATGAAAGCTGAAAACTGCATCCGCAACTTTCAACGGAAATAATCTTCTTTCAGCAAACCTGTAGGAACGTAGTTTTAAAATCAAAACGAAACATAAACATAAGAGAACAAAGAAATAACAACAAAACATATTAAAAACTGTGTAAAAACAACCGAACTAAGTAATATTGAAATATTTGCTTATTATTTTGTTTTGGTATATTCCATTTATTATTCCTCTACTTTTACGAAACGAAAATATGTATCTTTATTTTATAACCGTTATTTTTGCCTAAATATCATTAATTCAAGATTTTTTATTCAACACGAGTCAGAAAACATTTAAGAAATCGTACATTACGCTTTCGGATACAAAAACAGCCGTATTTAATTGTATACTACCGATTAATTAATAATTCTAATCGGATATTGAATTAATAACTATAACTTGTGAACAATAGTACAAATAAATCCTTTGTGGACTTATTTCTTTTAAAAACTCACGAATGTTTGATAAATACACGTCGTTGTCGTAGTTTACCGGCTTGTGGTCAAAAACTTAAACGATATAACATCAAAACAAACCAATTTAATAACAGAAAGTTGACATAAAACATAAATAAAATTAAAAAACTAAAAAGGAAAAATAATTTTAAGCCATAAAATAACTTAATTCACGTACGAAAAAAAGATACGTCTAAATAATAAACAATATCTACGTTCACTCACCTTTGAGAACTTCAAACGTTGACAGCCAGGCGAAGAAAATTCAACTCGAACTCAAACTACGGTTAAACTTTTAAAACTGCACTTTAGAACGCGTGCAAATGCAGTTAAAAATCAAGTAATAATTTTAAAACTGTTCTAAAGTCCTCTGAGACTTGTTAAAATATTATAGAGAGCAACTTGTGATTTTCGAAAATTATCAGTGGAGACGTGCGGTATTCGCGAAACGCGGATATCTTTTACTACCGCTGTAATTTCAATAAAAATATCGGGACGTCTATGTGGTTTTGTTGCTAGGTGTGGTGGGGTTGGTCAGAGTGGGGACGACGCTGCGCAGTAGGGTAGTTTCATCCCTCTGCGCAGGCTTCCGCGCGACTTTCACGGCAGTAAGGGCGACAGCAAGACGGATGACGACAGATGAGACGAACATAAAACAGACATCTAATATGACGAAATCCTTTGTCAAGTATGTTAGCTGTAAAAAGGGTCGTATACGTTCATATGGGGAGTGTTTTGATAATTTTATTGCAGGTCTTAGACTACCCCATTTGTAGTTTGACAGAGGGCGCGCTTTGGCGATGCGTATTTGTATTTCGCGCCTTTTCAATTTGAAACTTCACGTCATTGAAGTTTTAAAACTTTAAACTGTTACATATGCGTTTCAGCTTCTGAATAATTATATTTTTTTGAAAGAGCTTTTTACCTTACAAATACATAGGTATTATCAAATATAAGGTAGGTATGTACGAAGACGAGAAACAGGTACCTAACCTAAACAATGATTGTTGCGTATTATTGTGGAGTGCAGTAACTTAAACTTTAACCTTTGACTCAATCTAAATACAGTTTAATACAGTACATAATTAAAGGAAAAATAAAATAGATAAACAGTTAACAAACCAAACATGAAACAGTTAACAAAACAGTTGAGTACTTGAAGATTGAATTAAACATTTTGTTCAGGTTGTTCTTGTCTTGATATTTTAAAAATATTTTGTTTTGTTTACTTAAAATAAACAAACGTGAATTAAAAAGCAAAGACCACCATCGTCATGTTTTCGTAGTTTTTTCAAAGCACTTTTTAAATACTCTGAAATTTGTCCATACTGATTAATGGCTATATTAGCATAGTCTAAATAATTTATAGAAGATTTTGTAAAACAACTTTCGCAGACACAGAAGATTACTCGATGTTAAAAAGCATGACTGCATTTTGAAATTAGCAGCTAGTAGCGCCATCTACATATCTCCAACAAAGTTATATTTGACACTTGACGGCCATGTGCGGGTTGCAAAGTTATAAAAAATGTGCCTTTAGTAGAATTAACAGATTTGTTCAGATTTATCGATTTTTGTGTTTTGTTTGTTTGTCGGCAGTTAATCAATAAAACTGTTTTGAAAATATTTTATAATAGAACAATAAAAGGTATATTAATAACCCCGTAGTATAAGAGCATTGTAAAGAGCTCCAAAACTGTCATTTTAGATCCTTGGCTCATCACACCACATTTACAGTATTTGCAGGACACTAATTACTTTTTAGGTACAATCTTCGACCAAGAAAATACAACCCGGTATAACCTTTTTAAAGTTTAAGTCTCTAAATTCTTTGCAGTCTCCTTTCCTGACAATCATTTTATTTGCTATCCATTTGGCTTCCAGCTTCGATAAACATATTTAAGTTATTATAGCTTCTAAAAGTCAATGGTTATAATGTGTTGATGTAAGCAGTATGTTTTATTTATGGAATTTTATTTAAGTATGTTTATCAGTTGTCTGGTTACCATAACACAAGCTCTCTTAGAGCTTAGCTTGGGATCAGATTACCGTGTGTGAATTGTCCAGGAATATTATTATTATATTATTATTATTATGTACAAAAATAATTATGCAAAGTCGATGCTTAAGACAAGCAGTAGGACATTTAAGTCGGAATTGTCATCTCAACTTTGATAACATTTTGAAGGGACCTTTTTTCGTTTAGAGCGACCTGAAATCGTTTGATTATACTTTAATCTAAACAAAACAAACATAAAAAAACATCCGCGCTTCAAATTGTCGCCTTGACAATCATTCAGGCAAATATGTTTGTCTTCACACTACATAAATCTTGAATATACAAATACAAAAGCATGAAGAATACATATTATGAAGATTACAATTTCAAATTACATCCGTATATGTATTTTTATTTACAAATTATCGATCTTATCTATTTCAAATTTGAGCGTAAAAGCTGGCAACTCGAATTTAAAAAGTCAGTAGTGACAACAGCAAAACTAAACGTGACGTTAAAAAAAGAAGTTTGGCGATTCCGATTAAATTAATAATTTCATTTTTACAGTATTGTGAGTTTTATAAATAATAATGTCACTAAAAATCAACAATATTATTAATTCTGCTAAGGACATCCAACAGCATTCCTTACACAGTTCATATTAATTTGTAAACTTATTTATTTTCACATCGGTAAGTAACGTTCGGGTATAAAAATGACCCGGCCTTGGCATTGTATCAAGTGAAAAACAGCGGTTGATTTGATTGAGTGCCGGAGGACCACCTTTGGCAAGAGACGTGGACAATAATAATGCATCTAAAGCACGATAGCGTGTAGTATAGCTCGCAGTAGTCATCAACTTTATGCAATATCGATCGCGCGCAGTTATTCTGATAATATTATTTATTGGTGGTATTTGTTCCGCGAAAACGTTTCTAATATTATTTGTGAATTAAAATCAGTGTAAACACTACAAGGGTATGTAAAAATCTATTAATTTAATATTTAGATGGCGTCTTTTGTCTTCGGATATCAATTTAATTTTATATTTCAAGATATAGGAAAAATAAAACATTTAGATAAATGTTTCACAAAATAAATACCTGGCATAAATTGTGCAGTGTTATTTTAAAATTATAGAATACTGTGATTGCATAAATAAATTATTTAAAATCTAGTAAAAATAGATAACTGTGGAGGCAGAAAACACTGCCCTTATGAATTATGGAATGAACAATTCTAGCATTTGATTTTTTAATTAGTCAGTTGAGGCTGTCTGCTGCCCTATTTTTGTATTATTAAAATCAATAATACTTTGCAAGGAGAAAAAGTGTTCTCTATCATGGTGCTCAACAACCAAATATTAATGTTTTGCTTAGTGAATCACCCCATTTCACATGTACCTTGTTCTTTGCACAATAAGTGAGCGCATGTCTATTGAGGATTATGCTGTGGGACATGTTCAGCAACATTTATTTACTATTAATTACATCAAAAGCTCAAGTTGAACTTAGCCTAGTCAAATTTAAATAATGAAATCAACAATTCTTCTTCAAAATTGAATGCACATCATTTGTTGGTCTCAAAATCATATATATAATGTCTTAGGATCAAAATCATACAAGGTAAATGAAGTAAGCATCATGGTAGATATAAATGTAGGGGATAACAGCAAGTCGGCTATTGATTTTCAGTCAACAGCACCACTCTGACAGTGGCAGGAATAACCTATGATTACTAAAAGAAAATCAATAACTATGTTGCATTATACATGAGAAATATATTTATAAAATTGACGTGACCGATGGATCAGTAACACTTTTCCCAATCACAGTACACAGATAGTATTCCAATTACAAAACCAAAAATACCTTGATACAATGCCGAACTAGGGAAAAAGGCTAAGTTCTTCAGTGCCTCTATCAAATTCAGCCTATTGTTTTAGATCACAATATAAAATATCAAGATGGAAGACACGGTCCATAATCTCGCTCATGTGCTCAGTACAATTACCATACTCTCCTGTATGTTCCTCAAAGTGCCACAGATCCTCAACATGAGGGCCAAGCGTTCCGCTGAAGGGATCATGATTCAAGCCATGCTCATGGAAGTTGCCGGGTAAGATATAATTATGTTTTTTTTCTAACAGTTATGGCGTCAATGATATTATAAGTACGCAAAGATGAGGTATATGTTTGGTAGGTTGTATAGTGGTGGTATAGGTATAGTGAGGTCTTTCTGGTCGTTCCCTCAATGCTGGATCATGACTGTATGTCAATCTTCTCCACTCGGTCGGGTTCTGCGCCATATGTACCGCTCCCTGTATCTGGCCTCCAGTCACCTCCTTGAGTTGGTCCACCCATCTAGCTGGCGCTCTTACTCTAGTGCGCTTCCCGTCCATTTGTATAGTAAAGGAGGTATGTTATTGCTCAGCTTTTGAGGAGTTCTTAACATTTCTAAGTAGGCATTGTCAATTTATAGCAGTTTTTTCTACTTAAGTGCTTTTGACATAAGTTAGTGTGATCAGATTTTCAATGTCGGTAACTTTGATGCTAACATTATTATTGGATAGTTTTGAAAATAATTGTTTCAAGTGTAGGATATTGTGTACTATTATGTATATGAACATACACATTATACAGTATTTTTAAATGGTATTGTGTTATTGGTGTGTATGCTTACTTTACTATAGATGTGTATCTCAAATAATCATTTAGTTTAGAGTATCGGACAATAACGACTTATTTAAAGAGTTGAAGAGCTTTTTCTCAAGTCTGTCAACATATGCAAAAAATGTTAACATTGTGTAGCTGGGGTTGTAAACAGATTATTTTTAGGTGATAAGCCTTTTGGATTGTTCAATAATCAGTACAGTGCTCAACACTTTTTATAGTAAACATGTTCATTGCGAATTTATGAATGCTATTCAAATATTTGTCATTATATTATTATGAACATTACTCATTTATGAACACAGCAAATAGTGAGGGAATCCATTGTTCTCTTTTATCTAGGCATCAGTAAACTTCTGATAAATGTATTGTGTCCTACTGCGTATGAAAAAGATAACAACACACCAGTGCTTGAATACTTTAATAAATATTTTTAAAGTGAAAACGTTAGATGTTACTCGTAACATTTAAAAATGGGAGCATGGTCTAGTCTTATAGGTGTTTCTTTTTGTTTTACACTTCTTTCATATTTTCCTATTTCAAACAAAGATATATACCATTCATAGTGCCAAATATACTATACAAAAAAAATGTTAACAAACCGTATTTGAACAAAGGCGTTCTTTAAAGTCAAAATAACAACAATATAGGCTCATATTTTCAAGGACAAAACTTATGGTTAAAAAAATGAAATATTTCGTTTTCAATTCGCTTTTGAGAGTGCAGAGCTCTGTCCATCGATTGTTTTAATCAAACCTAGCCAGTTAAACTAGATCCGGTTGATGAAATTTTGCTTAGGTTCTTATGTAGGTTTGGCTACAATGTTACGGTGTTTTGGAGCTTGTCTGATGATGGAGCCAGAAGGGAGCGCCATAGGAGCTCTGTTCCAAAACGATACAATCTTATCGTGTTTGATCTCGTTTGATTTGTCTTCCCTAGCACTTCAAGCTTAGCTGATGTCCAACCTAGAGAGTAAAAATATTTTTTCTTAGTTCTGACAAAATACAAAATCAATTTTTTTTCACAGGTTTTCGGTCATGACGCTCTACAACTATACCAACCGTTACGCCATCATGACGTACTTGGAGTACCCGATAATATTGTTCCAAGTGTACGTCATGTTCTACCACGTGCTCAAATACGAAGGTCTGTTGAAGAACCCCATAGTACCGCTGGGCACCATGGCTTACATGGCTACGGTAGCTGGCTTCATGCTGGATGTTCTGCCGAAGTCCATTCTCTCCTACCTAATGGTAAGTACCGTTTACTCTTTTGTTTTTTGTCCAAAGGTCGGCCGTACGTGACGAGACTTGAATAAATAATTTAAAAAACGCTAGACTATTTTTAATTTGATTATAATTAGTAATTAACAGTCACAGCTTTTCAAGGTTATTAATATGGGAGTTTTTTAGTCCTAGCTCTGAAATCAGAAAGGTTGTTAATTGGACATAATATACACCAATATATGGATGCAAAGATACTACATTTTTTACATCAGTTAACACTAACAGATGTAAGAAATGCAGTATCTTTGTGTTCTAGGGTTTCGAAACAAATGTGTATTTGATTACGCATTTCTCCTAAACTAATGATATGATAGGAATATGTTCACTCTTTTTTAACTTAACGAGCAGTGCATAAAACTGCTTAAAAAAAAAGTTACCTTTCATAACTTGCAAGTGTTGTTCTATAAAATGTAACACTAGTATGGATTGAACAATAGCTACACTTATAGGTTTATTTAATTTCCTTAACAATCTCAAGAGTGCCTTGATTCCGACCCCTCGTAAGCTCACAGATCTTGCCCGTCAATTGGTTAAACGTGGATACAGCGTTTAACAACAACCGTTCGTAAAACAAATACTAGTTCTTTCTGAGTTGTGTGCCTATTCACTATTGTGATGTCAACTTTGAATGGCCAGACGGGTGTCAAAATTGACCTATTTAATTGTCCTATTAACATTGATTGCGTTACGAACGTTTGAATTACGACTTTTGAATACATTTGTTTGATGATGATGGTCTTGCAGTTTCTTGATCTAAATCAAGGAATTCACGGATAGCAATATTTAAAAGAAAAAAACGAATTTAATAAATTATTTCACTTCTTATTTTTGGCCTTCTTACAGCATAACTTTTATACGTATGAGTAACTATTAGTATTTATTATTCCGAGTTACACATTAAGATTTTATATTAATAATTAGAGTTACACATTAAGATTTTATATTAATAATTTGTTCATTATACCCGCTCATGAAATTTTACATGCTGTTAGTCTTGACGGCGCATCGTTTGTAGTTTTTAGTTGGATAATGAAAATATAAATCGAATAGTTTTTATCCATAAAAGGCAAATGTTTTTTCCCCCCGATGTGGGCGGGAATAGCTGATTACCAGATCTGATTTACCATACTTACTATTTTAAAGTTACTAAATATCTTCTCAATTTATAATTGAGAGATCAACTAGTAGTTATTCCACTCCATCAGATATTACAAACTCATGTCAGTAGTCTAATACAGATATTGATGCACATGGTTATTAGTCTTCCTATTTTATGCGTTAATGGTGTAGGAAAACGTCATTTAAACTTGATATTTTAAAGTTTATATCAACCTCATCTCCCTGCTGTGTTCCCAATTGTTTTGCTTCAGTCACCTCTGCCATTCGTCATCCTACTTTTATTCCTTTCTTTCTCCTATCTGTTACACAAAGTTAAAGTTTTGATATCGGAAAATTACAACTTCAGCGCTCATGTTATTTTGGTTTAGCTTCCTCGAAATGAGTGCATAATTGATTGTATTGGAGTTCATTCGCCCTATTATAGGATGGTATTTCAATCGTCCTACATACGATTGGATTGACTTTTACACGATTGCACACTTTCCTAGATTAGGCTGCATTTTATCGTTGTCAAAGCAACAGTGTAACATTTTTACTATTTTGACCATTGGACTGTAATAGACGATATTTGTGATCAGGCGAATTTAGATGCCTATTCATGATGCGATCCATTAAGCGAACAAAGTTTATTTTGGAAATAGATTGCATGTAATTTTAACACTGATTTAACAAAGTTGCTAGTCGTAGTTTAGGTAAGGGAGTCTCAGAGGGTAGTGAGAAAAGGACACAAAAAATACGAGTCATTGAAAAAAAGGTTCAACAACATTGATTGAACGTCTCTTTAGAGTACAAAATTGAAAAAAAATTCGTGACCTGTTTTATACATTAGGAAATACACCATCAGTTGCATTCAATATCTAAATGTCTACCTGCATGTAAAGAGGCTTTGAACTCAGTTTCCCATTGAAGTTTATGTCCGTGCCCCACTTAAGACGCGTAGTTTCACTGGCCTGTCCCAATCAAACGCGTTTGTTCCACGATAGAGCGACTATTTGAATAGCTTTCTATTTGCTTAGGGTCTGTCTGTTCTGAGATTTGTATTTGAATGTAATATTCATTCAGTAGAGCTGCCCTTGTTTCACGTTCTTTACCCTTAAAGTTCTATTTTGTAGTAATTGTTGAACTTTTTATTGTATGCTCATGCCTTCTCGATATGAGAAGAGGTCTGTACCCAGCAGTGGGACGTTTATAGGCTAGATTATTATTATTATTATGGTTGTGCATTGGCTAAATATCTAAGTGGGTATTAATTGCCTACTGCTTCTAAAAGATTTTTTATTATTACTTAGTTTTGAGATAAAATTCCAGCCAACATACTTACAAAATTAAAAACGGTCTCAATTACGCAGGTAGATTTATACAGCCTGAACCCAGCATAACAAGATTCCATTTCAAAATTAGATTATTAATAATGTTGCTTATTTACTCCCTTGCTCAGAGAGCTAAATACGGGTACACCCAATTTTCTAATATTTCAAACAATTTCATTAAGGATGTGCAATCAACAGCGATGCAAGAAATTTCAATCGGAGCCATTCATCTTAAATGCAAATGTCGGTACGAATGAGAATCGTGTGTTATTTCTCTATTGTTTACATTATTGATAAAAATTATACTAAAATAGGAAGCGACAATGTTTAATTATTCTATTAATTGTATACTTAATCCATATACCTGGTTTTTTATTATTTAACATTATTTGACTTTTGAAGATAGATTCATATGGAAAGAGTTGTTACGCTTTCATTCAACGATAGTAAACTGGTTAGTCATCAAAATTTCAGTAAAACAGTCACAGAACCTTGAATTACGTCTATAATAATGATACAGCTCATACAAGTACGCATTTATTGCATCTCTTAATTTCGTTTCTTGTTACTTTAATTTCAATGATTTCCTCATTTTGATGATTAAATGAGTGTACAAAATAGAAACGTTTCTGAAACTGATAATAGGTACTTGAACTAAGTTAATTTAAAAGTTATGATATTTTTAACTAGAATACTCTTGTAGAAGACAAAAATCATTTATAGGCCGTCTTCCGTATAAATAATTATGTAATTACAATAATTTAATGAATCACACAAAATTTTGGCCATAGCCCAAATTGTCGGCGTTCTTTTTTTGTAATTTTAAACCATATGAATTAACTACAATATATTGGATAACAGCCAGGCTATTTATTTTCTTTAAGTGTATAATGACAGTGAATTACTGTTATTTTTGTTAAACACCTTACACCTGTAGGTCTGTAGGTAATATAATAAGTAACGTTTGTTTTTCACAATCTTAACTACAATACACTAAATAACAAGGATGATTGCGGTTCAACAGTCTGACAATTCTAAGTGGAAACTGGCGTATAATTTGCAAAACCTTCGGAATCAACAATTTCAGTGATTAAATTTTACCTCTGACTTTTGGTCAACCAAAATTCTATAAATACCTATCAACAATACTATAATTTGTTTGTCTCGGAAAATTTCCAAGGATTAAGATATTTGACTATGATATAAAATGATAACCTTAAGTGCTTGTTTATATTGACAGACAAACAGAGGTACTTTTTAAATATGTTTGTCGGTGTAAAATTTTCTGGGGGTTTTCTTCACGCTAGGTTTTTTACACGTGTTCTATTAAACGTTAATTACTACAAGAGATATTCGTGACCTTTACTATGTTATCTACGCAAATGTCATAGTTACACTACGCTAGTGACATTTTTCGAGATTAAAAGTTGAACTACTTTAATGGAATTTATATCTAGAAAGCTTAAACTCTTATTAGTTCAAAGGGTATTTTCGTTACTTGGATTGTCGTAGAAATCCTTTCCACGTGGGCGCAATCGCTGGTAATACTTATGTAACTAAATGTATAATACTAACCTTTTTCTAGGATTAAATCAAGGTCAAATTTCATCGAAATTCAACAAAGGGTTATTCGTAATTGGGTAACAGACGTCTGTTGTGACAAGAGAAACCGAATCTTAACAGATTTAAGTGGACCGTCTGGCAATGTTTTTTACTGGCAATAACACTGTTAATTGAACAAGGATCAATCGTATGTGACCCTTAATTAACCGCCATCGGTTTCAAACGGAGTTAGCTTAATTAAGCTGTCACAGCTGAGCCCCTTACCTCGTTCCTCTTACGCTGACCGACCTACACGTGGTTCGAAAACCTTATTGAAGTCATAACTACATTAATGTCCCCCAAAACATTTTTTTTCGTTTCTACATTTTACTATTAAAATACTTTCTTATGAATTGGTTACCTTACCTACTTCAATCTAGTAACGATTGGCCCCATATAGGCTATTTTTAAATAAGAACTTGATGGTAATTTAAATACTAGATCGTTGGCTAAGATATACAAATTTTACCGACCTTGATTAAAAATAGGAAACCTGATTAGTAGGTTCGTAAGTTAGGCCTCCGAGAAGCGGACATTAGGAATAAAAATCATAATTTGACATTCATTTCAAATTTGTATGTGTAAGTTTCTGGACAAATAAATGAATTTCTCTGAAGAAATGCTCACAAGTATTGCGCTTAAATTGACGGAAACGAATCGTGATTCGTGTCAATAAACTGCCACTATTCCGTATTCCAATTGCATATTATTATAGTAGGAGTGACTTGTTGCACTCAATTGAAAGTTCGAGTTGATACTTAGTGACAGTTGTTAAGTAACAGAAGTATCTATTGCAAGACAAGTGATTTTGTTTTGTAATATACTGCCAACGGATCCTACTTTTGACCATTGGTCAGGGAAAATCCCTGATACTAATTATTTGTAACTGACTATTCTAATACCAAATGGTGTTTAGAAAGTGACACCTTCGCGAAAAATACTATCACTTCTAAAATTCTGTTTGTACATAGAACAAGAGGTTTTTTCACTCAAATTATAACTCAGGATCAGATAGACTCTTTTCATCTTTATAATATAATGATCCAGCCTATAAACGTCCCACTGCTGGGCACAGGCCTCTTCCCATATAGAGAAGGCATGAGCATTGATCACCACGCTTGCTCTCTGGCGATTTCAGATCCCAAATTGTGGAATCCAGGTTTCCTCACGATGTTTTCCTTCACCGTATGTCAGAAGTATCTTAGAATAATTAAGAAAGTACATATAACTTGGAAAAGTTACATTGGTACTTGCCCTGGTTCGAACCTGCAACCTCGTGCATACAAATCCGTTCATTGAACCGCTAGGCCACTACGACTTTTGTTGTTTTCGTCTTTGATTAGTTGGATTTGTCTCCACCTCGAAGAGCAGAATAAGAATAAAACTTTGGAAAAGTAATGAAAACATATTTATGTCTTGTGGACGAGAATGAAACCGGCCATTGCTAGTTCTCATTAAATCGGAACCGAGTTAGGGTCCTGAATGAGTAACATCCCGTGCAGAGTATACGGGCCTAGGAATAGCGATCCCGCCTGCAATTTACAATCAATCCTGGCTGTTATGTCTACCAAGATGCAAAAACCTAATATTCTGGATATCATACGAACAATAATTTACAGCTCGAAGTAATTGGGCATTATTGATTGTATAATTTGTAGTTTAAATCTGAATTCGGAGAAATAGGAATCTTAAATTGCCAATGTATGTGTTTATTAAAATAGGCTACTCATAAAATTACTAGATTGCTCCTCTGTCACAGCAAGTAACGTGATAACGAATAATTAATGCAAATAACCTTCCTCGAGAACTAGGCTACTGAAGGCCAAAAGATTTTTTCCAAATCGATTCGTATTTTCAGACTGTAGCGCATTCAATAAAACAATTTTGTAGCTTAATTATATTACTTTATTTTATCTTTGATATCTTTTTCGAATCATAAGCAATTTTATTTGGTGTAGGCCTGATATGCAGGGTTTTTTTTTTATAATTTGTAAATTTGATATTATTTAGGTTTTTTTTGAAGTGTAAACTTCTTTAGCGGCTTTGGACATTCCTTTTGTAATCGGTAAAACCGTTAAACTCGCGTCAGGACACGTGACCTGATCGAAAATTCGTAAGACGAAAACTTCTTTAGCGGCTTTAGGTTTTTTTTTTTTGTAATTGGTAAAAAATGTTAATCTTGCGACAGAACACGTGACCTGATCGAAAATTCGTAAGTTAATATTAAAGTTTTCACTTTTGCTGGCACTCCCGGTGTGCAACCCGTCGTTTTTTACACAGTATATGTGACGAGTTGGAAGCAAACGCGTGTCCACTCCGATACGTTTATTGGTCTCGGTTCTATTTCCGCGTTAACATCGCTATTGTGTGACGTTCTATTGAATAAGAAGAATGGCGATTATTGTCTCATGATCGCCTATATGGAAATATACCTATAGGTACATGTATAGCTCATTATCATTCGATTAGAACGTTCTGTTCACACACGATTTGAGCTATTATCTTAAGGTCATTGACTCCATTCGACTGATTAAATTTGGCCTAAGAAGATATTGCCTAACTTAATTATTAAAAACTGGCAAGAATGATGTCATCAATTTATTCTAGCTAAATAAATACTTTCAAATAAAAGCCCTATAAGCTGTATTTTGAACTGGTGACTAAACGATACTTGGCGTCCGTATTTAGATGTGACTTGATTGACTCATTGAGTCATTAACTATAATTAACACTATACAGCAGACGTTGTCTATCCAAATGCAAATTTATAAGAAACAGAGGTGAAGTTCTTAAAAAAATTGAAAATAAAGCCTTTCACATACCTACTTATACATTTCCACCGAAAACCTTCTTGGAACCATTCTGAATGAAGAACTATACTAATTTGTAAGACCTGTAAAGACCATATTATAAACCAAAAGCCAGATCTGTTCAGCAAAATTTTCAAGTATTTTGCTTATCAAAAAACAACATTTATACTTACAGATTTGCTATCTTCCTAACTGTTCTATTAAATCTTCCAGCCTCTCTGCCCGCCTCTCAGTGGCTTCGCGAAGGTCTCCTACATCTACGGGATCATTAGGGCCGAGAACGCCGACGCCGTATCCCTGACTACTTGGATCATCTCCATAACAACCAATCTATGTAAGTTGATCACTTCACCTATATTCTACTATATGATTATACGTCTGCATAACTGCCTCGTTGGCCTAGTGGTTCTAAACTTTACTGCTACGTAGAGGTCTTGGGTTCGATTCCCTAGTCGACCAAGGTGATATTGGGTTTTTCTATGAAATTCTCAGTAGCAGTGTCGGAGTTAGGATTTGTGCCCGGTTAGTGGCAATAGGCTCGCCCCCTATAACATGGGACCTAAACAAAATGGCGAACTGTGGGTATAGGTACATTGGTACACCACTGCCTAACCCTGCGGGGATACGATTATACGTGACTTAGGCCGCCCGCGCATAGACTGCTTGAAGCAGTCGCACTGCTTTTGTTTTTCGATAATTTTCAAAGCGCATGGAAAGCAAGCAAACAACTGGCTTAGTTCGTGTGGCCTTACATTGATATCGTCACTAGTAGTAGCTCTCTAATCTTGTCGGGTCATAATTTTCTAAGCCTGATAATCTTTTTGCACACTGATCTAAATTTTTGGTGACGTATCCTAATCCTGACTTGATTTGTTCTGGATTATGTTTAGGTCTTAGATAATATCTTCTCGATATAAACTTTTTATTGACTGCACAAATAACAATTAGATAGGTTGTTTCTAAACTATACATGTTGTAAGGTAAACCGTAATTATTTTATCATTCCAAAAGTAACAATTTTTCAATCCATTTTCAGCCCGCATCTTCACAGTGTACGTCGACTCCGGTGACTTCAAGCTGATGGTGAACTTCTTTATATCAACCGTACTGAGTATTGCCGTTCTGATCACAGCGCTGTACTACAAGAATAGGGAGACTTGCGACGACCCCCGCCACGTGCGTAGGAAGGCGACAATCCGATCGCACAGCCACTGCGATTAAATTGTCGTGCTTACCATCGTGTGTGACGTAGATAAGGTTCCTATACGCATTGCGGTTACCGCGACTATCTTCAAGATATTCGACGGATGATCCGCATTTGTTTTTGGCACGTTTAAGTGCGTCCAACGTGCGATTCTTGCGATTGCAGGTAATCGCACAGCTCTCTGTTTTGGGTAACCGTTTCTGCGTATAGGAACTTATAAAGTTAAAAGCCTATTGATTCTTGCCAAACGAAGATAGACCTTATACTCACAGTTCTTTTATGACTCAGACAAGAACCATCTGATATGATATTAAGCAAAGAGAAAGACTTTGAAAGCAGTATACCAATTATTTTTTATTTAGTCTTTATGTATTATTGGGTTAGGTACGAAATTGTGGAAATATTAGGCTGTTTATTTATTTAGAGATACCAAATTACATTTATATTCGTTTTCGAATCAATTTCGATGTTAATCTACCTTCGTACTGTTATTATTTATCTAAATCTGTTGATTTTATTTGTTAAAGTTTGGCTAGTTCAAAAAATGCTCAATGTTTTACCTATGACAATTACTTACAGTATTATAAAAACAATCTTTATTAAATATCAAAAGAACTGTGGGCAACTACAATACTCATGGATGAAATGACTGAAAAATAATAAAGAAGACAAGACACAAATAACGATATACTAAAAATGTTAATAAAATTGACATTGCCCAACTTTGACTCAAATTCAGTACAAAATACTGTGTGATGTGCCATAATACTGTACAATAGGAGTACAAGTCAATATAAAACTGAGCCTACAACACTAAGTTTTAGGCACCTATTACCAACTATAAAGTATAATATATACTACTATATATTTACCATTTCAAGTTGACTACTTGAACAGACTAACAAATAAAAAAGCAAACGGAAAAATACAGGTAATGTTCAAAAAGAGCATTGAATCGGTATTTTAAAGGTGATTGAACTCTACTGTACTCATTACAGCGACTGCTAATAACATCTCAGAATAATTTATTCTGATTATAATTATTACTTAGACATTCACTAATTACAAAGCAGTTTTAGTTGTTAGACTTACGAACATTGGACTAAGATACATGAATCTGCTTACGCAAATTATTATCTAAAATGTTGACAAGCATTGCACAAAAGGGATGTAGGCTGGTAACGAAAAGAAAAAATATTTAGAACGTTAGTTAGATAATAACAAAGTATTAGACACGTCTTTTTTATTTATTAAAAAAGTGACGTCACAAGTTTTCGCAGAACGTACGACATCGTGACGTCATCTGACATTTCACATAAGTATTTTGTCGTAAGCAAAAAAACATGTCTAATATTTATCATTTATTCAACTGACGGACTAAATATTTGTCGTCAACATCCCAATAACTGACATGGTATTAGAAAAGACAAATTAATTTGTCGATTATTCCCATTCGCAACAATCTCATATTAAGACTACAATTTTAAATTGTTTACTAATAGTAGTTTTGAATCTCCGTAGTATGTGTTACATGAATTGATAATTATTTATGAAATAGAAATACTCTTTGTAGGTAGCTATAGTAAGCTCCTGCATAATTTTAAGAAACAATTGATTGCACACGCCTAAATATTTCCAATACACAGTTGATGTTGAAATCCGCTTCTTACAAAATACGCAATCATAGATGAAATAGTTAATTTAATAACATAGTAACGTACGTATCAAAATATGTGTTTAAATGGTAGAATAATTGTTTTAGTGTACTCATATTTCAAGTATTCGTTCACTGGGGTTGTCAGATAATTTGCACACTCGACTAAATAACAACTTTAGTAATTGGTAATACAGTATGTATTCAAATCTCAGTTTTATGGGCTTTTAAAACGTATCTAGCATATCCAGTAAACGAATACTCAATAAATATATTCCTTGATACTATTTGATATTAAAATAAATGTAATGTTATCTTTTAATAAGTGTCCTAGCATTCAATTTCTATGGAAGAGACATAATAGCTATTGGTTTTGTAATTACAACATGATAAGTGTTGTTGAAGAAATTAACTCTTGAGGCATTTACTTTCATTATTATTTGTAAAATTAACAATAATGAACAATACAGGAATCACACGTAGTGCCAAACATAAGTTTTACTCTTGATACAGTAGATTTTTAAAAGAAAAAACACTGTTAAGGCATTTTAACCAAACATAAAACATAGATAACCTTTTTGGGGACTTAATTTGGGTTGATACATAGATTTTAAATTAAAACATTCTACCTACCAATAACTATAATGTTTCTGTATTAATGACATAGTTATAAACCTCATTCTGTCTATTCTAGTCACTAAGTATGCAATTGGCGTAGCCTTCGGAAAAAATATAGTCAATTTAATTTGTGAATGTTTAAATTATAGGTACTTGTTTGTATATACTGCATTTTATGTGTGAAAAGACGTATTACTTGCATTACCCTATCAAGTAAAGTAGGTAGTTGAAATCTTCAGTGGAAAATTCCAAAGTTTGTGTTAAGGCTGTGCCAGGAATCGCATGACATTTATAAACCATCTGCAGTTTACTCTTAAATAGAATTTTGTCATACGTGCTATACAAAAGTCAGCATTTGAAAAGTTATTAACTTCAGGCTTAAAGGGAAGGAAATAAATGATCCTGTTACATTAAATGATATCTATATTCATCAGATGTGGCATTTTGCGTGTTAACATTGAATGAGCTTTGATGACTGATATGAGCTAGTGGCTGCGACTGAGTCAAGGGGCCCTTTATTCCTTAAAAGTTCCATATTTTACCGTGAGTTTGTTAACCACTTATCCATCTAATGTACATGATGCGAGTATGGAAGGTAACATTATATAGATGGTTTCCACTGAAAGGTAGCATATAAAAGACAAAACTTTTTAATTATTCCTATCCTATTTATTATTTATACGAAAATCTATGTTAATTACTCAAATGCTGTATTTTAGAATTATGAAACTCATTATACAAAAGTATTTGGTGCCATTTATTTTTATAACCAGGATTTTATCATGTAATATATTTTAAACAATCATTTATGGTCGTATTTGGCTGCCAAATATGATTAATCTCTATTTATATTTTAATTATGTCACTGATGTTATTTAAATTTAAATAAATTATAATAATACCTGTGTAATAAAAGTAAATTATAATAAATATTTAGAACCAGAACTTTGTTTATTCATTTATTTACATTAGATAAGCAATAAACTAAATCCATTTTCACATTACCATCTAGCTAGAAGTACCTAATCAGATGAATAATTAAGGAAAAGTAAGTTTGTGTAACAAAATTAAATACACATACATATCCTCTGAAACATTGAATACGACTACATTATACTAATTGATATTTTGAAAATATGACTAAAGCTTAAAATTAAAATAAACTAAAATATCTAATCATCACTTTTGAGTTCTTGGAACTTCCTTAGTATTTTATGAGCGGGGGATAGATTGATGACACCCGAAGACCTAATAGTGGTCAAATTACTTCTCCCTCTCCGCAACGACGAAGTTACTGTCGTTCGAGTGGTTCTCTTCTTAGAGTACACACTTTCCTTGGAAGAAGTGCGTTTGGTCAGTAACAGTCGAGAACAAAGAACTCTCGGTGAAACCAGGTCAAAGGATGACGAAGAACTGTCCCTGTCTTTAAGTGATGAGAGGGACCCATGACGAGGTGAACTGACGTAGCAAGGTTCAAGTCTGTAAATATCATGAGAAGGTTCCTGACCAGAACTTTTCACTTCAGGCAGAGCTGGTAGACCCTCTGGCTCACTGGTCGTGATCTCACTTTGTTCTGGCTGTAAATTTTCTTGCAGCAGTCCCTGCGGTTCCTGTGCAGCGAAACTAGATCTACTCGCCAGCTGTCTACCTCTCCGTCTGGCTCTTGCTTTAGCTATCTTCGCAGCGCTTTTGGAACTGATCAAGTTCATGTTCTGATCAATATATCTGCACACAGCTTCAGCCTCTTCCTTCGGAGACAAGTGTGCATCTCTAAAGAACCCATACCCATTGCGAATATCATGAACACCTTCAATAACAAGCCACGCCAGAGTTCCTACGACGAGAATAAGTGTAGTGACTACAGCAAACGCAGTAGTTGTATCAGGTCCAGTCAGTTTATACTGAATCTTGCCTAACACGCCATACGTCACAATGTTTCGAGTGCGCCTGTTACTATGTGCACGACACGTATAGAATCCTCTTAAATCATTATCAGCTGTCGCTACCAGCCTGAGTACTCTGCCATCGTCGATGGATCTTACAGTTTTATCTCTTAAAACTCCGCTTACAGCAGTATCTAAGAACAGCCAGCTGGCTTCATGTGGAGACCTGGCTGTTCTTGCATGCAGACAAGTCAAATTCAATCTGTTAGATTTACCCCAAGCTGTCTCATGATAAGATCCTGACACACTCGCCGTCCTGGACGAGACTTGAACTTTGTTATCTTTGTAACGCTCAATACTATAGTCATGTATATCTAAAAGTGCACCATTAGCACTAATTGATGCTATTACTCCTGAAAATGAAGAAAACTCCTCACCATTGATGTGTTTTTTTATGTAATTGGGTATGCCACCAATGAAAAACTCGTCAGTACACAGAGTGGACATAATTGGTTTTAGAACAGACACATTTTTAGTTTTAGGCAACGACTGATTGGTTGAAGTTTGAACTAACTCTCGCCTACGTCTACTTATTTCTTCGTCGAACAGCACGTGCATACGTTCACCGGCGTTAATGGATGCTTCTATTGCATTTGTTTCTTGTTTTTTAGATAAAGCCACATCAAACCACTGGTCAGCCGAACATTCAGCGGTGCTACTACTTTCGGACCTAAAACTTCCAAGGGCTAGTTTTAGTTTTAATCTCATATTTTGTAAATATAAATGCAACCAATTAGTATTCTGATCGTTTTTCAGAAATAAAATAGTTCCAGCTTCCTTTTTGGACCTTAAAGTTAACTCCAGTTTCCATTCATCTTGATTTTGATAACATGGTAATCGAAGGTACTGTTCGTCGTCAAGTGGCAGGTATGCTTCTTCGATACTGGCCTTCTCGTAAGCTATGTTCGCAGCAGCGATTGGGTGGAAATCAGTTTTTCTAGATCTTTGGTTACGACTAATAATCATGTTCAAAGGAATAAAATTTAATATCAGCTCCTGAACTTGTCCGTGTAACCTTTCTCCTACATATATCTTCATCTTATCGTCAGGCAGTTCTGGGTCACATGGCCAGGCAGATCTTACTCCCACAGTAGCGTCGTCTAATCTTACTATAGCTGACTCGCTGGTAACAGTGACAAGAGCAGTATGCCATTGTGCAGGATCAAGTTTCGTGTGAGAGCAACTTCTAGGAAGGCAGCATGAACGACTAGCGCCACACGCGTCCAGACAAATATGCCATTTTTGTAGGCTAAGACGTATAAAAGACTTCTGACCCGTTTCTCTGCGCACCAAGGTCCCGTGCGGAGAGAAGGGCGTAAATCTTATATAGAAGTGATAGAGCGTTGCACGTTTATTCTCAAAGTTGTAGTGAAGAGATGACTCACCGTGAAATACAGCAACCATGTGCGAAAACACTTCACAAGGTACCAAGTGACAGGCTCCGACTTCAGTTCTTGGTCCGACGCACGCCTTACCTCCACCTTGAGGTATAGGTCGGGTGCACGTTCTTGTTCTCGACCGTCGACCAGCTCCGCAGGATTGCGAACACGGACCCCAACTGCCCCATCCCGACCATCCACCGTCGAGGCAACACACAGTGTTTTCACAAACTTCTAGTTCATCATGTTGTCCTCGGCAATGTGTTCCCCATGTTCCAGAAGTAGGTGGAGTATCAGTTTCGTGGCAGACCCTTCTTCGTCGTCTTACGCCCGCTCCACACTTTTCGGAACATTGAGACCATGGGCTCCATTCTCCCCAACTGCCTCCGGAGTCATGGCGAGTGACGGCACACTGGTCCCCTATACAATTTTCAGCTTGAAGCGGGGGGCCAGCACAAGCAAAATGAGCATCTGAAGGTGCAGGCGTGTCACACCGTCTGAGCCTCCATTTCAAGCCTCGGCCACATCGAGCACCGCACGATGACCAAGCGCCCCACGCCCCCCACTCTCCGGCTATAGGACACCCCAAATTACGCTTCACACATTGTAATGCATTCCAGAGTGATTCAGAATTCAGTTGCCACGTATTATCAAATGCCAAAGCAGCTTCTATAGCTTCAAAGGGGCACTCCATCTGTAGACAGCGTTCCATTAAAGCAGGAACAGCTTCTAACTGATGCAGGGCTGACATTCTTCCGGTGTCTCCATTAACAAGGCTGCGAAAATTGGCTGCAGTACAGTTGGTCAGGAAACATACTTCGGCTTGTTCGTCAGGGCCGCCACAAGGAGCGCCGTCTTGCGAGGGCGGGGGGTTGATACACTCCCTGGTCCTGCGGCGGTGTCCTACGTCATCGCAGGGTCCCTGGCAAGAAGACCAGAGACTCCAAGATGACCAGCCACCGTCTATGGGACAGTCAGGATCCGCGATGATGCCCAGTTCGCACTCGAGACGCCACACAGCCTGTTGACGCTTACTATTCGGCTTTTTTGTTTGTATCAATAGAAGCAAGCATATAACCCAGACGGTCAAATATTTGTGTATGTTAAAAGACATTGTTTAAAAATAAACTAGTACATTGGTCGATGGGTACTTCACAGGTTGGTAAATAAGAATCATTGAAATGTTTTCAATATACTGAAAGTATACTTTTCTAGCAGAATTCGGATGTTTACATCAATTGACAAATGATTGACTTTGTCAATTCTTATAATGTAATAATAAACATAGTTTTAAAAAGGTTTAATTGAAGCAGATAAATAAATTACAGCTTTGGCATCACATTTATTTAATTTTCATAAAACATTTAAAAATATACTTTGCAACATGAACATTATTAAGGATAAAAATCGCAACAGCTAGAAACGCACAAAACATCAAAATTCGTTGTTGCAGAATATTTGAACATCGAAAGGACCTAGGTACTATCACTGGTACTTAGTATCACATTATGGTCATATACCTACCTATTGCATTATATAAGTAGCAAAACAAGTTTTATCAACGTGGACCAAAACTATTTCTATACTTTTTTTTAAACTGCTTTTGCTATCTTTCTCGCTGATTAAGCTAGAAAGTAAAAAATCAACATAGAAAAAAATTTAAAGACAACAACGTTCCTTTAAATTAAAACTGTCATACTAACTGCAATTAATTAAAAAATAGTTGAAACAATAATCTGTATATTTTAAAAGCTGCCAACATGATACCAATTTTTGTGACGATAATCATCAAGTTTCAAAAAGCGACAGCCAAATCTTCAAATAACAAACTCCAATCTAAAACTCAAAGCTTTATTAAAAATATCTAACTATACAGCTAAGCTCTGTAACAATATTAAAATATTCATCTTATTTAACCACCTTCAGTGATAATACTGTTAGTACACAACAATCCAATAACAAGATTAAACTAAAAATGTCGGTACTATGTACTTTATTAGGAACTATTTTTAACACTCGTTAAAATTGCTTTAACTATTGTATAGTACAGAGTTCTTGTAAATGTATTCTCACAGGACTATACCACTGACTAAATACACAATCGGCTCTTGACAGAGATGAATGGAGGTCGAGTGGGGAGGCCTTTCCCCAGCAGTGGGACATTACAGGCTCCTTTTTTTTATACCCTACATCAGACCCCACTGCTGGGCAAAGGCCTCTCCCTCCGTCCTCCAAACAGGCTCCTAATAATAATAAATACACAATAAAATGATACGCCAAGACAAAATTTAGACCTTTTTTGATTATGACTATACAAACCAGACCATTTTTGGCATATTCACAACATTTTATAAAAGTTACAGTGTTCGAGTTCAGTAATATAGTTCTGCAGAGATTTTTGTTACTAGTTACAAATATGACGCAGTTATTACATAACATCTTGAACAAGTATACAACCTTTTCGTTGTATACTCTATGCTTAGTACACATTTTGTGTTATTTTGCATACAAACTTGCTTTGTGTATGTATATTCCTCATTTATTTGCCAATAACTCTGATGGCTGAAACTGCGTTAATCGAGCACCTGCGCAGAGCTCTTTTGTGTGAAACCGCGCGGGTGCCCGCTTAACGCAGTTTCAGCCCTAATACATTTGTTATACTAACACATTTAACTAATAATTAAACCATTGATAGTGTATAATAAAAATGTGACAGTTATAACGAAGTGCTATTAAATCACAATTGTGCTTATGTGGTTATACCACATAATAATATACCTTATATCACTTACATTGAATCTGTAGGCATAAAGCTAGGGTTTCCAATTCACTAATCGCACGATTATTCTCAACATTGGTAATCAATTGGTTCTGATTTACTTAATTTATGGAATTATTAAGAATCTGTAGGTATACAGCAGGTTTTTTTTTTTGTAAAAACTATAAAAAAATTACAGAGGTTTTTTTGGTGATAACTATTAATAGTATTTATATAAGAATATCGGTTAAATAGCACCCACAGAGACAATTTAAGCAAAGCTAACTACAAAAGGAAGACTTAGTAAGTTTTCTCTCAAAGTCTAAATCACAAAAATTATTGCTATTCATTACAATATAATAAAAAACAAGAAATTTGCCATGAAAATTGAGGTAATCTCGTAATTGTTAATAGATAAAAACAACGATACTACATAACAAATAATCACATTTAAAGACAAAGGACAGACAATTAGTTTCCATAATTAAGATAAGGTTCAATTTTGCATGTCTAACACAAATTCAGTTTTTTTAATTTGAGCTTTTTTTAGCCTTTTTAGATACATAAGGACAATTTTTTATATGATTACAAAATTTCACAAAAGTAAGAATCGCGTTCAGTATAATATCCGTTTACAATCAGCCATTGCATTGCCATTCGCACTGCTGCAAATAAGTCCCTATATACTGCTGTAGCAAATTATCTTTGTGTCAAGAAAAAAAAACATTGTACTCATAAGCAAGGGCACCCTGTTTACACATTTGCGACACCTATTATACTTTCTATTTTCTTGCAAGTTGCTGTTAAATTTGGCTGAATGTAAACAGATACAAAGGCAGACATCTTTCAATTAATTAACGAAAACATCAGTTGTTATATCGAATGAGTTTCAACGTTATATCTTGACAGTATAGAAAAGAATGATTATGAGAGCAGATTAGGATAGAGCTAAAATAGCATCTGAAATATTCTTAATACTTATTTTGAAAGAAATATATAGGCTATGACTAAATATAACTTTCAGCTAAGCTTTTCTATATATTAAAACATATACAATATACACTACTATTATAAATATTGTTAGCTGACCCAAAAGTCGTTGTAGTTATTGCCTCAGTTACATTAAAGCGTATCGAAAATAATGGCCATGACATGAAAAATATTTATTCAAAATGGAAATGACAACACTCCATATTCTACCGTCACTTCTTCACAGGAAATTGAACCTTATCAACTTATAATAGTTTCATTTCTTGTACTGATTTGTATTTCTCAAAAGGATTAGTGTCGTCGTTTCCACATTGTGTTCCCTAATAAATAAGCACCCAATTTTGCGGATGGTTGTACGCTAATAGAATAGGACTATGTAACAACAAAGAATATGAGGATTTGTCTACATTTTGTGAGATTGTGAGCCAATTCTGAAGCCAGGTTTTCATTTCCTGGTTTGTTAAATGGCTTCCATTTAACCCTCTGATGAGGCAGGCGTTTCGTAGGGTTTCCATAGTAAGTGCTTCCACACCACCTTCTCTTATGATAGCTTTGTCCATTTCAAGGAGTAGGAAAGCCCTGTACTTTAGCTTGTTCCTCCTAAATAGCGTTCTTCTTAGACCATGCATTTTGAGAAGATGACCCTGAAATTGTGATAAATTATAATAAATAAGCTGCTGTCTTTTTGCCTTTATAATTTTGAAAGAATTAAGAATGAAGGTAGCCAAATACGTTTGCTTTGCTTATGACTAATGGTGTTATTTAGGACATTCGACATGCATTTTCTATATTTTTATTACGCTGAGCTAACAAACACTAGATTATAATGACTCTCAGCATGAAGGCTTAGGTATGCAACAGTTAAATTAATGTTAGATAGTTCATTGATTCTAAAATTCGCACATGTTCTTATTATTGAATTGTTAGCACATGGAAATTCATACCATATTCGCAACAGTCACTGTTAGTATTTTTTACTTTTTAACTATAGCTTAGAGGCTTATATTGATTTTTTTTTATGGCATATTCGTTGATTATTTAGTACAAAGGAGTTATGCAATATTACTACAATTACATAGAAATTAACATCTAGGGATATATGTCATGCAACTTTTTCCTGAGAAACTCACTAACAAATGAAATATCGCAATCACAGTTTTGGCAAATCATGCTAAGCAAGCATAATAAAGAATTGCAAATTAACACAGTATGGAGGTTAGCATTGCACAAAATGTGTATCTATAGTATAGCTAATGCAATTGGAATTTTATAGAGCAGCACACATTTTATGATCTATAACAATCAAGTAATCAGTTATGGGTGGGGAATGCATGTATTGTTTATTCGTCACATGGGATGCTTTAAAAAGAATTATCAAGTCACGGAACATTTGCTTAAAGCAAAACAAATATTCTTCAAAACATGTAGTACATGAAAACTTAGAATGGTTAAATACTGGATTTTAGTCGCAACTAGCAACACACAGATATTATATTTACACAAAATGGCAGCACAAATAGCTCAACGTAACATTTGTTAGTTAATTAGAAAAAAATATAAACATACAATCACCCACCCATACAAACTATCGCATTATATAAAACTAACATTGTTTAAGAGAAGATCTTTAACTTACCGCATGAGCATAGGTCAAGTGGCTCAACTGATACGGTTCTTTCATGAACAGCTCTTTACACTCCAATATGTCTTCAGGTGTGGGATGAACTCCGGAACCAAGCAGGGCTATTACATTCCTCCATTTGTCTTTAAGGTCACTCTTTGGTATTGATTCTAGTTTAGCTTGTAGACAACGGAAAACAGGCCTGTTGTTCTTCAGACGTTCAACCAAATCTTGCGTTGAGAATTCTACTTTCTGTTGTATTGACCAGAAATGGGAACATAGTAGTTTTCTTGGTTTCAAAAACCTGAAATATTTATATTTTTCTGGAATAACATTTTTCTCTCAATAAACATATACCCAAAGGGTTATATTTATATGATAATAAGTATAGTTTTGAGATTAAGCTTTTGTGGAAAATACTGTATTATATTTTTGGATCAATTATTTATATTGTCCTGTGTGATCACTTACGTGTGCTATGGTGCCTATAAGAATGCCTAATTTAAAATAAGTTTACATACATTTAGTTTCTGATTTAGCCTTGAAATAAAACATAAGATACTTACGCTAATGGGAAGATTATATAATTCCCAAATGGTATTGCTGATAATATTAGAACTGGTGCTATCCTCCACATGTCAGATGGCATTTTCTGGTACAGCTCAATCTCTTGCCGACTCATTTTAGTGAACCCATGATCTCTTGTGATTTTAATGCGCAAAGATATGTAAGTCTTCAAGTCCCTAAGAAAGTCTTTGATTCCTACACTGAAGACCCTGTACATTTTCACTGCTGTAGGGAATCTGTCTTCTAAAACTTTAGTGTAGTTCTTTACATATTCAATGTATCTTTGAATTACATATGTGTTTAATTTCTCTTTTTCACTCTTCAACACTTTTGTGTGTTTTAATCTGTTTATAGTTAGACATCTGCAATTTAAACAAAATATTTTTATTTAGGGGCTCAAATAGGTGAGACAAATCGTTAGTTTTACATTGTCAAGGAAATCCCATTTTCTTATGTAAAATGATGTAAGAATTTATTACTCGGTATTTTGTTCCATAGTACGTAATACTTGTTTATACTACCAGTGTTCTTTGTATCACTTAACAAACAGTTAAAAATAAAGCGGTCTTGGCCACAAAGCGTGTTGTTTACCACATTATATTGCGTATATTAATTTGATATACTCACTTGTACTTATTAAATTGATAATGTTTTGTATTAACTACTAAACTTGAACGATTTGATTGAAGAAGAAGATTAGACAAAGCCACAACTCGTTGTAAAGGCATGGTAATGGTAATCAAATTAATAAAAATCTTCAAACAAAATCCTTTTTCTTGACGATTTTCAAGTTATCTGAACAGTGAACTGTCATTATTTTGTGACACTATTTCGTTCCATCGAATGATTTCAAAGCTTGCACTGGGTTGCCATAATGTAACGAATTTTAAAATATTTTCTTACTAACACACGAAATTACGCTACTGGAAAGGATTAATCTAAAATAAGAGACTTCATCGTTTATATCTTTATTTCAAATTTAGTACAAGCGTTAAACACGCTTTCCGCTTAGCCATAATAATAAGTAAATAAAAAAATAGCGACATATTTATCAAGTTAGCTTTACCCTAAGATAAAAAAATAGCCAAGGTCAATTAACATTAAATACGTCATGTCGAGTAAATAAAATGGATGGTTTCGTAATTATAGCCTTTGTTTATAATTAAATAGCTTTAAGGCACGAAACAACTACATGGGGTAGCGATATATAAAGGAAAAAAATATATGAGTTTAGGAGCTTTCATTAGCGAGGTTTTATTTCATTTCAGGTGGCGATATTTTTCGAAGAAGAATTATCTGAATGAAAATGTTTCTTTTTTACGAAACTCAATAATAATAATTGGTAAAAGTTATTTCTGGGAAAGCGTTTCTAAGGTATGTCGTCAGCATTGTTAAACCAGAACATAATATAACGTCCATGGTAATTTTTCTTTATTTTGAACAAAATCTATATCGTATGACAAGGAAGTTTTAAAAACACATTTTAATCTTTGCACTTTCCAGTATAACTGGAGGGCAATATAGGATCACTGTCAAGAAAGTAAATTATTTTAGTCCACTAGCAACATTATTAAATTCATTCATTCAATATAGACCGAAAACATTCATTGCAAATTGTTTGTGCTTGGCTACCCTACTTATTATATTTCTCTATGTGCTTGGCTTTAAATGGCGGGATTGTTTGAATAAGTCAAAAGACGATTGTGCGTTTTGTGTAATAAATTTTACATTTTTTTATTAGATTCACGAGTATAAATACGGAAACCTACTAGATTTACGATAATCCTATTACTATTCAAGTATTTAGCTTAATTTTAACATTTCTTTGACCTTATTTAGTACATTTATTTAGTTTTATGAGTAATATTTTAAATAATGACCAATAAATATTAGTTTGTTATGACATTGTTATGTCAGTTTTCTTCTGTTAATATGAAGATGATACAATGGTAAAAATAATTTAATATGGAAGACAAAGCTGGGTAAGATTTGATTGCTATTAATTATCATATACTTGCAGCAGACTCTATCATGTCTTTGTATTTTAAGTTAAAGCATAGCAATGAGTAAGGTGTAGGTTAGTTGATGATGTTTACAACATAATCATCAAAATATCATACCATTTTTTTAAGATGTTGCCAAAGCTGTAAGGGTCCTTGTGCCGAAGGCTTCAAGAAGGTGGTGGACCTCGAATATTCTGGACTTGTTATTTATCTTCATACAAAGAAGGATGAAAAGGTAAATTTATTTCGTTTTATTTGTGTTTAATTCTGTTGCTCTCAACATTTCCCCCACCATCCAGCTTGTTTTAGCACTTGTTTGATCCCTTTACAACTTCATGGCAGTCCTGTCGATGCGCCGGGATAAATAAGTGTTTATTCCCAGTCGCATCCTAACTTACGATGCAGTTGAGGCTTAACCGTCGACTCGAACGGGTGTGCTGAAGTTAACGAACTAAATTAAAGTGTTCTAGACTATTGAAAAAAGTTTTGTGTGATGAAGTCTTTTAAAAAGTTATTGAACAATGTGTGTTTAACATAAATTCATTTATTGGAAACGAACTACTGCTTGATTCACTGTCCGAAGAATTGTTGGTTGAGATTTGTCTGAGTATTTACTCTATCGAAGATATTTTGAATACAAGAAATATTGTGTCGGACGCATTTGGAGATAAATTTGCCTGCACAAAGCCCCTTATTTTGGAGACAAAAGCTATCAGGGGGGATCTTCGTTTCATTATTTACCAGTTGAGAAATTTTACTTTTGCTGCTGGAGAAGAAGGGGCTCATGCAGTAGCGGTTGAAAAATAACTAACGGTGTTCGGCTGGATGCTGTGAGCGATCTGGCTAGTACCCTAAATACTCACAACCCTGGAGGACATGCTAAACTTGCCCTCCGAACCTAAAGATCAGGGTACTCGCCAAGAACCTGCCATGCAGAATCCGGATGAACAAAACCCCAGTGGCCAAGAAAATATGGATGTCCCACAGGCAGTACCAGCTCCTACTGTCCCAGACCCTCAAATGGAAGACTCCGGCAGTCCGCAGCTTCGAATAGACGAGCCGCCTGAGCTGCAGCTGCCCACGGAAGAGCCACCTGAGTCTGAGCAGGACATGGCCGGTCCCGAGCCTAACTTCGATGACATTGTCCAGAGTATTGTCGACTGTGGACGTAGCATGAGACAGGCTACAGAAACCGTAGCTGCACCAGCACCTGAAACTGCAGCTGTCCAAGAAGTTGCCGTCCTTGAAGAAGTCGGTGCTCTTGAAGAAATCGGGGCTCCTCGATTTTATGGGGAGCGTGTAGAAGAACCGGGCCTCGAACTAGCTGGGCCTCCAGAAATAGCACCACAACAAGTGGTTGGAATCCCGGATGTAGTAGAATCCTGTCTTGATAATCGAGAGGCTCCAAGTGTACCTGTTGTTGCCCCGGTAGTACAACACGACTCAGACGAAAATGTAACTCCAAGCATCTCTGGAGACAATGCCAACGCACCTGCTGAACTTGAACAACCTTCAACGGCCGGTATTGAAAACAAAAACTTGCCAGTACTCTGTAACCTAAATAAGGAAATAGCAAACAAAGAAACAGCTAAAGCTGCTGGAGAACATTCGGAAGGGACAGGGAGCTCTGAGAGCCTTGAGAGGCTGATACTTGAACTAAGAGAAGATGACCAGAGTGGTGGCGAAGCTAGTGGAACCGGCTCCAGCACAATAAGCACTAGTGTGACCAGCGCGACCAGTACAAGCTCTACATCTGAGTCAACCAGTGATTGGCCGACAGATGAATGGCCTGTCAACGAGGAACGAGCCGGAGCCAGCACGGCTGGAGCAAGCATGGCCGGAGCAGGAACGGCTGGATCCGGAACGGCTGCATCCGAAATGGCTGTAACCGGAACGAGTGCAACCGGAGCGGCTGGAACCGAAACAGCAGCAACCGGAACGGCTGCAACCGGAACGGCTGCAACCAGAACGGTTGGAACAGAAACGCCTGAAACGAAAACAGCTGGAACCCAAACTGTTGCAACAGGAACAGCTGGCATCGAAAGGGCTGGAACAGGAACGCCTGGAACCGGAACGTCTGGGGCCGGAACGGCTGGAACGGCAACGGCTCCGGCCACTGCACCACGCGCCCTGAGACAATCGAGCCGCTTAGCCCGCATGCGACCTCCGATTTGGGTTCAATCAGCACTTCAGCCCTCACAAGAAGAACCAGACACCACATCTGCTAAGAGGCGTAAGAAGATGCATCCTACTCAGCACAAAAAGGAGTGAACTTGATACGATTTGTATTTTGTGTCATGATTTAAATATACGGTTGTGTTGAGCTGTATTAGCCTGAAGCCTTGGTTTGACACGTGAAGGTATCATAATAATATGCAAATATTATACATATAATCTATTGTAAATACATATTATAATATTCATTATATTGGAAAAGTAATCAAATTCTTGATGTTAATAGTAAGTATCCTTAAGCGACTGTTATATTTAGTAATTAGTATATCTTGACTATTGTCACCTTCGCTAATATATATCTTTATGTAAAACCATAGTGTACATGGCTGGCTAATGCGCTCACGGATCTTAACTGAAAGCTTCATAATGCTTTCTCTTTTGCCGCTGTATAGGCAACTTTATGGTCCATAGCGATGGTTATAATGTATGTTTATGTTAAGTGTATCATTCCTCGTATAATAGCTTAGATAGGTACTAGTTAATTGATGTTTGTATTAGCCTAAGGAGATCACTGTCGTCCAAAAGCAAATGCATATGCGATTTCTAAACATTCTGCTTGCAATGCTGTAAAATCTATTTAATGTGATTGCGTAATAATCAATAACATTTTTTTTAATAAATTTTCATAGATTACCCGTTAATTTTTGGTTTTATGGTTTAATAACTTCATTTAAATTGCTTACTTTTATAGTCAACTTTGGCGACTGATTATACGTGCAGAGTTATTTATTAATATAATATATCGTGTTAAATAGATTTGTAAGAACAATTTGTTGATTCTTGATAATAACTTATCCTACTGTCAATTTAACAATTATTTTTAAAAATTAGTTGTCAACTAGTCCTTAAGTCAAAAAGGTAGAAAATAACGTTTGTTACCCCTTTGGGGTTTTACAATGTTAAAAGTCTGATCTATTTATACAAAATCTAAATAGATTTTACTGTCTACTACTCTATGTATACAAAATTGTTAATTATAAAAGACTTGGACATTATATCAAAATTGTAACTTGGTTACTATGTTGGAATAGAGGAATCGGAGCAGGGCTTAAAAAAAATACAAATGTGATGATGAGAAAGGAGTAGATACCAAATTTTATAGATAGAATGCTCTGAGAGCGATAACAAATTAAATTGTTGTGTAAAACAGGACGACTAAATACATTTTTTTGTTAGTTATTTTGATTCATAGTTATTACTTCTATCGGCTTTTTAAGGTAAAGATTTATTTGAAATAGAGTTAGTTGATTTGGAGCGGTGCTATCGAAACTATGTTAGGATTTTGACTATTTCAATCATTTTACGGCCAATCCCTTGTACCTAACAGTAAATTTGAGTTTTAGAGTAAGTTAGTGTTTGATGTGGATGACACATTTATTAAAAACTAATTTAGTTTGAAGCACTTCTAAGTAAGTTCATAAAAAAAATAAACATTTTAACCCCATCCTAGATTTAGCAATATATAAGCTTTTGGATGGGTATATGATCATAATGTAATATATTATAATTGTCTTAGTAAGTAATCCTTGATGTCTAATAGGTCTACAGTTTGCAAGTACACTACATTTTAGGTATTTATCACCAAGTACTCGATGTTTAGTGTGTTAATTAGTGTATTCATTAAAATATAATAAATCATATTAGTGGCCAACAGTGTTTCACTAAGCCTTTTCCCAATTTTTTGAACAGATTAGCTTAATAGGGTTTCAAAGCATGTAAAATTTATTCGACTTAAAACAATCCCATTTCAAGCTTCTGTTTCGTCTATAAAGAAATGATTTATAATAATCGCAAGACAAACTTAGAACAATCATTAATAATTAGTACACAGATACAGAACAAAATGTATTTATTTCGTTTTATGTAATAAAATCAAAATGTTGAAGAACTTTCTCAAACGTGAACGAATAAACTTTGAATACACGACAGCTTTATTGTTAAAGCTACACCACCAAATAATAAGGTATCAATTTCAGTAACACTACTTCTCTTTAAACACAAGAAATCTTCCCCCTGTTTCTGAAAGGTTTACTAATTAAACCTGTAGTTTAATCAACTGCTCACGACGGTTTGGTTGACCAAAAGACTAGCAATCAGTTAAAACTCTTGACGTGAGGTAAATAGCCAATTAACAAATTTTTCGAAATGAAAGATTTCGAGTTAATCAAGCCTTTTAGAAACGGACGGCCAGTAGGATATTTAAAAGATAAGTAATTTAGGCTGGTTGCTCGGCGGGTAAGCTAATAAACTGTGTAGGTCATACAGGCTGTGGGTGGCAGTAGGTAGGTAGTGCTGCTAGTTTGTATTTGGCAAAGCTGTGCGAGGATGTCTTGCTTTGCTATTTCTTGTCGAGTGGAGAGTAGCGGTATCATTTCAGATCTAAGTGGAGGACGACGAACTCTGTGCAGCCGACAACGTGGGCGCCTCTATTAATCAACGTGAATTAAAATATAAAATATATTACCACGAATTATTGTCTGTTTTCTTAACCCTATACCTCGAACAAATTGCATTGGTCACTAGCCTATCATCTCTTTACGTATGAGGTACTGCAATACTCCTGATTAAGATATGCGTGTCGTCACGTATATTAATCGCTTGATTTTTTTCACAATCTAGAAATCGCTCACTTTCTTGCAGCCTCACACAGTTTTGGTAAATACACAGCCTAAATCTTTACATAATATGGCTTTCATTAGCCTTATAATTATGAGTGGATTTAAGTAGCCATAGCCATTATTATTTATGTAAGAAGGGTGGCTTCTAAATAAGCTGTACCGAAATCTTTTTACTAAATTAAGCCGTTCCCGTAAAAATTGAGAATTAAGGCAATGTAAAGCTTGCAAGCTTTTTTAACAAAGTTAGTTGTGGTAAGGTAGGTATAGTCCTTACCTTTTCAATAGTAACATCTCGTTAATAAACATTACATACAAGTATACTTTTCATACAAATAATTCCACATTACTTTGCTCAATCCTATAACTTTCAAATAGATACTATTATAATACCTAGAAAATCCAATTTCTGTATGAATCATTTTTGAAGGGTTCGATTTTATTAATTGGGTCCCTAATTGACTGGACGAAAGTTTAAATGGGAAACCCAGAGAGCAGGGGCCAACCCTGCCAAAAGAAGGGCGTGTAATAAGTAACTAAGTTAGGAACGACACACGTTACAATTATTGGCAGTTTGGTTAGCCGGAGCTATTTTAATTGTCAATTATTAAAGTGATAATAAAATAAATAGAGGTTTAATTCATTAACTTTAACATAATCAATAATAAAGAGCCTCCTTTTAAAAAAAGTAATATACGAGTGCTAGAAGGTCCCGAAATTATGTTATGTAATACATATAAAGTGCATACACGTAATAATGATAATATCTAACTCGTTATTAAACAGAAAAAGCCGCCTTCAAGGTATGATGATTCCTATGTACTACACAATACCAGTTCAAGGGAACTTAAAAGGACCCAGTATGTTGGTGAACTACGTGAGTATGAGCGCAGCTGCACAATATTTTAGTATTAGCGGACATTATTGTGGTCATAGAATAGATAAATACTCATACAGAAAGTATTTTTTGTTTATAATTATTTCATTTGACTTTTAGGTCCACATACTTTTTTTTACCTGCTTAATTCAGGATTTGATAGCGGTCTAAATTGTTTTATGATCAACCTAACTTAACACCTAGTATTAGAACCTACTAATATATTTTTTTATTGACAGATAAATTCAAAACAAAATGTACACAATGCAAAACAATAATACAAAGAGTTCGAAGCCTGCTAGACGAAATAAAAGCTATAAGGGAAAATGATATAATAGGGGTTTGCGAGCATTGTAAACAAGCTACCAACAAAAGCATACCATGTAAAAGATGCGACTTCATAGTTAGTAAGTTTATTGACATTCATCGTCGAAGGTGTTCTGAAAGGGAGCAGAGATTTAAGGTGTGGCTCTGCAAGGTCAAGCATTTGCTGCAAGCTTTGGTCGATTCAGAGAGCGTGTGCCAGCATAGAGTTTACAAAGATGACGAACTTGAGCGAATCCTTCGAGAGCTAAAAGGACCCTTGTCTATGCGGGAACCAGACATTGATTTCTTTCCGGGTTTCAATCTAGAGAAATTGACTTCCCTCAGAAGTCTTTCACAGAGCAAGGAGATGCTGGAAGAGTTGTTGGATAAAATTAAACAAGCTGGTGATAAACGTTTTTCTGATGACAGTCTTTACCCGACCCCGTCTCAAACATGCCGTTGTAAGCATTTTAAAGATGGCCATTATGCTCATTTAGACGGCGAATGCCCGGAATTACGTAAGGAGATGTCGAAATTAACGGGCGATTTGGAAGCGCAGGGAGAGTTTTCTAAAGATTTGGAGAAAATACTTAACCAGGAAATGTATAACAAATTGATTAAACGTTTGTTGGAGCTGAGCACTGCATTACCTCAACGTTGGCATCAAAGTAAAGAGATTATACAGACGCTTCTAGCTACGCTCAATTTCGCAATAAATCACGAGTTATCCAAAGATATCATTCATAAAATATTAGAACAGTTAAGAGAGCTCAAAAATACTATAGTGACTCAACATTTTACAAAGTACCTAAAAGGAGAGGTTGTAATGGGATTAACATCAGATTTTAGAGATTTACTAAAACTTGGGACAGCTGAAAATCTCGATAGAAACTTACTTCAATTATTGATAGATTTGACTGAAATGCTAGCCGATGAACTGTCTAAAAATATACCTAAAGATCAATCGCAGTTATTGTTAAAAAGTGTACAGGAAGACATAGCGCAGGTATTATTTAAAGGCAAAGATTTAGCTCTGGTACCACCGAAAAGGAAAGATGCTTTAAAACAAGACTTATTAAGTACAAGTGTGACAAAAACTATGCAAAAAGAACAGGCTGCGAAGCAAAGTGCACTGAGTAAAGATGTAACGCAAAGTTCTACTCAAGGGTCACCGAGAGACACGGCACATGGATCAGCAAAAACACTTGAGACGCCGATAGATTCTCCTAGAGAACTAGTTAAAGAAACTGGCAAAGCTTCCCTTAAACAAACTCCTAAAGACACTAGTCAAGGTTCACCTAAATCTCAAAGATCTGCTAAAGAGTCACGGCAGGGATCACCAAAACCTTTAAAAACTTTTAAAGATTCGAGACAGGGCTCACCCAAAGGACCTCCTAAAGATTATAAACAAGGATCAGAAAAGGGAGCTTCAAAAGATACTGCTAAGGGACCTCCTAAAGATGCAATGCAACCTTTATCTAAAGGACAGCCTAGAGAAACAAAACAAGGTTATGATAGAGCGCCTCTAAAAGATTCCAGGCAAGGTTCACCTAAAGGAGCTCCAAAAGATACGATGCAAGGATCTACCAAGGAATCAAAACAAGCGTCGGCTAAAGGATTATCTAGAGACCCGATGCATGGTGTAGCTAAGGCACCTCCCAAAGATTCAAAACAAGGCACAGACAAGGGAACTTTAAGGGATATTGCTAAGGGACCTGCGAAAGATGCAACGCAATCTTTATCTAAAGGACCACCCAAGGAAACGAAACAAGGTTATGATAGAGGACCTCAAAAGGATTCTAGGCAAAGTTCACCTAAGGGAGGTCCTAAAGATACCAAACAGGCATCAGCCAAAGGACTATCTAGAGACCAAGTGCAGGGTGCAGCTAAGGCGCCTCCTAAAGATCCTTTGCATGGTGCAGCTAAAGCCCCTCCTAAAGATACTATGCAAGGTGCAGCTAAGGGGCCCCCTAAAAATCCAATGCAGGGCGCAGCTATGGCGCCTCCTAAAGATCCAATGTTTGGTGCAGCTAAAGGGCCTCCTAAAGACACGACGCAAGCTTCTACTAAAGGACAGTCCAAAGACAAAGGACAAGGTTTGCCTAAAGGATCTAAAGAAATAAAAGCGGGATCAGAAAAAGCACCTGCTAAAGAAACAAAACAGGGTTTAGATAAGTCTAAAGAGACAAAGCAAGATGAGAAAAGACCTTCCAAAGATGTAAAACAAACAGCTAAAGGACCCATTAAGGATCCTATGCAGAGTGTAGCTAAGGCACCTCCTAAAGATCCTCTGTTTGGTGCAGCTAAAGCCCCTCCGAAGCCACCAAAAGATACGATTAAAGAAAAACCATCTGAGAAAGTACCAAATACCGATCAAACTAAAGAATCTAAGGAATCTAAAAAGGGTAAAGATAAAGAAGTTCCTTTAGCAATAGCTAGTCAACTGAATAGAGAGGTCGTAGAAAAATTAAAAAAGCTAAAAAAGGAATATGAGACTGGTGATTTAAATAAAAATCTTACAAAAGATATAAACGACGTTTTAAAAAAAACTGTAGAATGTTGCCCCCCTGATTTGAATACAAAAGTAGTCAATGAATTATCAGACCTATGTGATACAGCTGTCAAAAATATTCCAAAACCCGAAGACGTAGAAATAATAAAGACATTTATAAAAGATTGTCTAAAAGGTCTTAGTGATGAACCAAATAAAAAAGAAATAAAATCACTACTTTCAAATTTCAATAAAGCTCTTACAAAAAGCGCTAAAGCAGCAAAACGACAATCAAAAGATGTAGATAAAGGTACGACAAAAGCTGACAAAGCGGACAATGTACCACTACCACCATCCGCGATTCAGGATGCACTTCAAAATCGATCAAAAGAGAAGAGTAAGAAAGATGAACCCAAAGACCAAAAAAAGAACGATGAGGAAGGACTGGAATCAGGAGAGAAGGACGCTTCCAAAAAGAAAGCCGCAAAAGCTAAAAAACCAAAAGAAAAGAAAGAAAAACCATCTAAAAATGAAAAAGAAAACCTTTCACCGGAAAAGAAGGCCAAAGCAGAACCACCTAAAGATGAACCTCCAAAGAAACCACCAGACAGGGTGCCGAAACAAAAAAAATTGTCAGATGCGATTCTACTCACTTTGTTAAGAAGTGACAAAGAACGAGATGCTGAAAGGTATAGACTGCATAAAGAAAGAAAATTAGCAAAAGAGAAGGAACTAGAAAGAAAAAGACTAAAAGAGTTAATAGCTTCAAAAAAGCCACCCCCGGTTAAGAAGAAACTGGATGTACCGCTGGCACCGGTAGAGACTTCAGACATTCTTGAGTGCCCGAAAAGACAAGGTAATTACAAATATATGGTTAGAGGAACGGATATTACACCCTTTGATTCACATTACAAAGATGAAATGGAGGGGCCAGATGAACCATTGTATTTTAAGACTTGCCTAGACTTCCCAGAGCCTCATATGATAGATCTTACGAAACCAGAAAAGGTGCGCGGGTCAAGCTTAGAGTTCGATGTAAGTGAAATACCTACTAAATAATGAATCTTTCATAAATTCCTTTAACTATTCTGGCGAACCTACAATAAAAAATGCTTGTATACTAATTTAGCAATTAGCTTGATTTGTGTAGTTATTTTGTAGTAAAGTATTTTGTTTTGTGACGATTATTTGTGGCGATAAAAAAAAAAACATTTATTTCTAGAACCTCTTTACCGATGGGATAATAAGATACCGATTATCTGATAGAGAATTTATAGACAAAGGGTGGACTAAGCTACCGACAAAGAAGATAATGAGAAGGGTATTTATAAATTATTATTTTTTTAGTTACACTTTACAGTTTTGTCTATTAGTATTAAATGATGATATCTTATAATACCAACATACAAGGTGGACGTATGCCTAAATAATTAGCTATTTTCGTTTGTGTTACTGTCAAAGCTCAAAATAAGGTGGTAAAAATAGAAATCGACTTTTTCGGACATTTACCGTTAATAATTTTACAGCAACAAATACAACAAGAGAATTAAATCAAAATTGTTTTTCTAGATGAATATTTATAAAATGGAGCCCGTGAATCCGAAGCAGGACTGGTTCGAGCGGCACAAAGAGGATAAGGAATTGTTTTACGATACTGGGGGCAGGTTGGCTGACATCGATGACAATGGTCGTGGTCATTGGTATTACAGAAACGGTGGGATAGCACTGGATTATTATAATGCTGAAGGTTTGCATGTGCTTTGCATGTTTTTATACTTCAATACTCAATTATAATAATTAAGTATTCCTCAGAATAGCTCTCACATGACCATCTGATCCAAAAGTTCGAGCCTGTATTATCGCTTCTAAAACTCATACTCATATACATTTCTAAATACGAGGGTATTACGAATAAATTAACATCCAGACACAGCACAAATGATCATGATCATCAAACAAAGATTTTTCCTTCATGAGAATTGAAAATTCCTGCTAATTATCCTGATCCGCGTGAAATAAGCCTAATCCAACAACATATTATTAAGTAACCAAGTGCTTTACACAATACCAAGAATGTTCAATAATAATTTAAACTTATGTCTCTTGTTTTAGAGTCAAATATTGGTCAGCGATACGTGGTTTACAGTTCTGGCGAAGAAAATGAAATAGGCAGAGTGAAACCTAGAACTGTTCTTGGTTTGTTTGATGTACTCGGCAATGGAGTTGTATACGACCTTTATGGGAACGTTCGGTAAGTAATTTACTAACTTAGTATCCAATAATTGTATGGATTTAACTAGATTAACTGTATTACCATAACGTATTATCTTAGAATGATATATCTATATGTGCTAGATATAAGCAGGGTTAGCTTAAATAAGTGTATTTTTTTTTAACTTTCTAAAATGTTTTTATTAACAACAGTTTTGATATTTCCCTTACTGACTATTGCACCTAATTTAGACAACTTACGGCGTACAGTGTCGGAAAAAGTCTTTGTATGATTATTATGATTTGGTAATAATTGAAAGATCAAAATTTGAAAGCATTTTTTGAAAAATTCTCTAAATAATTCTATGTAAAAAGGTTCTACAGTGGAAGTTTCTACGCAGGTAGATACTGTAGGTTATTCGCTTTATCATATCAACTTTACGCTATAATAGAATGATATATCATTGTATTAATTAATTAGCGAAAATGATGAAGCTTTGTTTTTATACAGAGTTTTGCTTAACAAAGTTATGTTTATTATATCGGTAATGAAATACTTATAATTTAGCAATTTTTAATATAGGTACAATAAGTTAAAAGTTAAAATAGGTAATAATAATGTGCAGAAAACTTACCGAATACGAAGCATAGTGTAAACAGGATCTAATTCCATTATTTTTTCAAATATTAAATGTACCAGCCAGTAATGGAATGCGTCGTTCTGGAAACTGTAATTGTAAATAGTTTAAAAACAAAACATGCTTTCTTTTTTTGTTGAGACGTCAACTCGTTCTTATATAACGTTTTAAACTTACCTTTAAGTGTGCTAGTAGCAGATTTTTCTTGAAAATGATTCGAACACTGTTTCTTACGCCTAAGCGCCTAAAACGCCAAAATATGGTCCTGTATAAGATCTTGTGTCCACTCTACTTAAGGAAATGCTAATGCGGATCAATAATTATATTAGTTGCTACTCGAGTAACTTTCTTCCAAGATGATTATGCAAGATCAAGCCTCGCAGACGGAGCGCGCTGCTATTGGCATCTCTTTTCGTCTTTTCCGAATTAATATTGTCCTTGCTGCTTGTTTATTTTCTCAAGGAAGTTGCAAAACGAGCTATTTGGAGTTTGCCACAAAAGAGTAGTGAAGGCGTGGCTTTCCTCTCATTGGTTGACCCAGTTACCCAGTAACCGAAATGTAAGCGCAATCTACAGGTGGCGCATTATTACAACAAAACATCGCAACGGATGTCCTAAGGGAAATGCAGCAATGTATTGTTTCCACGTATTGTGTGAGCTAGATTTATTTGAGCGCGAATCAATTGCCATTCGACGATGCCCACGTTACCTTTTATAGTTATAATCAGTATTTTTAGAATTCTAAGAAGTATGCACTGCATAAGTGCACTTTCTATAACAAAACTGTTTACAGTATTGGGCCTAAATTCAGTTAACTACAATAATTACTTCACAAAAATAGATTTTGATATTAACCTATTTAGTGTAAATAATTTTTGTGTCCCACCAAGGTTCTGTTTAATTGGTAAAAGCCTTACACAAATATTTGTTCAACAGGCTCAAATACAACCAATCGGAGGGCCTCTTAGTGGACCCGAAGCTTGGTCCTCCAGGCAGGTGGAAGTGGCACACCTTGAACGATCCCCCAGTTCTTCAGCAAGTGTTCGTCAACGCTCGCATGCGAGAAAGCGATCTCGAATTAGTCGAGAAACCAGAAAAAACTGAAGACGCGAACGAGAATTTTCGTAAAGAATCACATCAAGAAATGCTCACAATCGAACTAGACAATTTCGTCAAAGAAAAAGCGACGAAACTGATGCAGAAATTCAAACCTTTTCAAATAAGAATGAAAGCGGTGAAATTGAACGAACACTTTTCGCTTAAGATTTTCGACCAGGCGAACATTTACTTGCTCTTTAGAGATGGGGCGATTAGTCTTAAAATAAATTTGGGGAGGTTGTTGAAGAGTGATGAGATTATAGACACGGAAACTTCGGACATGACTGATGTGGCCACACCTTACGACAAGTACCCTGCGAGGAGCGGCAGCGTGGAGAACATTCAGAAGATACTCAAAACAGTGAGAAATGCCAAAGTTAATCGGACATCATCAGATTTTGTTATGAAGGTTACAGGTTGATTTTAATATTATTTAAGTGTTTATTTTGTAGTTGTAGTTTTTTTGTGTAAGTTTTGATTGTTATAGTTATGAGGTCAATATTATATTATTAAATAATATTTTAGTGTATTTGCGTTTTTTTTATTCTGCGTCTGACTCACCACAACCACTGCAATGTTAAACAGAATATGCCTTACATTCGTATAAATTTTCCATGGTAAGAAAAATTTAAAGCATACACAACGTAAATGAAATGATGCATAATTACTACATTAAAATTTCATGTACAGTCTGTCTAACGAGTTCTCAAATTGGCAGTGGAATTCACAATTAATAAATTCCTTCAAAGCGTAGCATTAAAATTGTTGGTGCAGTCGGTTGCAGCGTACAGGGGAGGCGAAATAATATAGAATTCGAATGTTGCCTAGCAACAGATCGATGGGGTCTGCTTTCATAAATTATACAGGATGTTTAGTAGGAGAACGCCAAAACATAAGGCTGATTGCGAAGCCTGTTTACTATTTTTGAAATGTTTATTTTTAGGCTTTCATTTAATGAATAGCCTGGTCACTTTCAAGTGTAATTTTTTTCGTTCCTTATTGTAATAGCATTAAATAAGTCTTGTTGCACTATACAATGTATGTTTATATGGTGTAATAATTTCATACAAATAACGAAAAGAAAAAGCCGCAAAACACATACTGTTATACCTTAGAAACCACTACCTTTAAATTAAAAAACAAGCGAGACAAGAGACCTGTACTATTATTGGTTAAGCCTAGCTTGATGAAAATGATAGGTGTCAAACTAGTGAGACTAGTGCTGGGAAAGAGTTTATTAAATCGATACTTAAAAATTAAACTGAATTGAGACTATGTCAACATAAATGCATTTAGGAAAATTATAAACAATCAAATTGAAAACCATAAAAAAAAGAAAGTTTTTTGATAATATTTGGTCTAATTCAGTATCTTCATTCTGCATTAAGTTAGTATCTTCATCGTTATCAGCTCTATGCCATAATAATATTGCATTGTCATCCGATGCATCCATGCACGCAAAATTTTAGCTCTATCAGTTGAAGATAACTTCAACAAAATACGATTTGGTTCAAAATTAAGTAGCAAGATTCCACCCGGACAAACAAACAATGCATAAATTGCAAGTAAAATAATAGTATGGTAGAAACCTTACAATCAAAATATTTTTTAATTTCAGACAGTGTCGATAATAACACTAAATACTCCTTCATGTATCGAGGTGTCTCGTCCCTAACATTTTTGCAATATGACATAACGTTTTACGAACGTCTTAGTCAAAATTACATTTGTTGTCAGTGAAAATTACTTCAGTTTTAGGATGATTTTTAAAACAAATTGAATCATTTCGACTTTGGATAAAGTATACAAATGTAAATGTTTAGTGTAAAAAAAATACAATGCTTTAAATATCAGTAGTTTTTCGTGTGCCAATATTAACCATCCGTTGCGACGACGCTACAAAGTTAAGTCGTCACTCTCACTGACACCTATCATATTCATCAAGCTAGGCTTAACCCATAATAACTCATTTTTTGTTTGCCTCCCTTTTGAAACACCCTGTATATTCATATTATAATACAAATATGCCTACGCGTTCTGGTCAACATGGGGGGAAAGGGGGGCTGCAGGCATGATTGATCAATTATCAGGGTTCGTACCAATAGGAAATGGGAGGAGATAATTTCAATATGTTGTGTTCATGTAAAAGAGAAATGTAAAAATAGTTTGGTTGCTAACGCTCGGAACTGTTTGTTGGCAACTAAGATTCTCTTTCGCACTTACCTTACTGTTTGACCGCATGGACAAAGTAGTCGGTCCACGTGACTTGTCCTGGGTTCAATCCCCATATGATACAAACAATTTTGTTTACTACAAATGTTGAGGTCTGAATGTTTTAAAATAATCCAAGAATTAAATTTTACTTTGTGCGAGAGTCCTTTAAAATAGGTATTTTTAGAAGGATTTCAGGATAAGGCTATCCTCTAATATCATCAAACGTGCAAATAGGCCAACAAGAGCTAATGTAGAAATAAAGAGAATTACATGAGTATATTACTTCAGATGTAATTTCTATCGAATAGAGCCACACATCCTTCATCCACAGTATTCGGGTGCATTACAGGAATTCGAATCCAATTAATAGAATCTGTCGTTGCCATTCGGTGACATGCAATTGCCATTGTATAGTACCGATTATATTGTCACTGACTTCAACCTCTGTGTATCACCCTAGCTTACCTGTATTAGGCTTCGAATTGATCTATACTATCTCGGATAAAAACTAAAATAGAAGGTAAGTTAAAAGACTAAAAGCTATCACACAATTTAAAAAAAAAAACTCTAATTTGTATTCTTCAGTGTGCATACCTTTGTTTTTTACTACAAATAAATTACTTTAACAACACTTTGCTTAACCTTTACGATTTGGAGATGAAATATTTAATATTGGAAATCGAATTCGTAAGATGAAAAAATAATTCCAAGACAGGTAAACACACTAAGCCACAAGTAGAAAGATTTTTTAAATTGAAATACATTAACAGATACACTTACCAAATCGCATTAGTACAATACAAAACGACTTATTAATTGCATATCGGATAGGCAGTAAGCTCTAAACCGGGTATTAATTAATCAGAGTGGTGCATGAACAAAGCGAGTGCCTTGTATACTGCCGCGTCATTACTGAAAGAGATTACTGACATAGGACCCAATGATGCGGAAACATTCTATTCAGTTTCGAAATACGGGGGTCATCATACGTGGTATGTTAATGAAAATACATTACCTGCATATCATGAATGGAATATTTGCTAATAATTATGCACGAAACAGAGACGAATGGTCTTCAAAGCAAATTGCGTCATTTTCGTATACCTATATCAAATTCCATATGTTTTATGAGGTTTTGATATGTATTGAGTAAAAAACTGCTTTTAATAATCTGTTTAATACAAAGTGTTGTTGAAGCATCTTAAGAACTTCGGTGCAGTGGACTCGATCCCCTTAAAATATCTTAATCTACAACCTATAATCTTACTGTTAAGTCTTAGGCCAACGGGCCTAGTGGTGCTAAGCGCGACTGCTACGCTAGAGGTCTTGGGTTCGATTTCCAAGTCTATTGGATTTGTGCCCGGTTAGTGGCAATAGGCTCGCCCCCTATTACCTGGGACCCAAAAAATCGGCGAACTGTCGGTGTACATTGATACACCTCTGCCTAACCCTTCGGGGATATAGGCGTGATGATATATGTAAGTCTTAATGATCGAAGACTACGTAGCCTCATCCCTTTTAAAATATCGCGACACAATGATCTTTTCCTAGCACGACACATGTAGACGACCTAAATATAGGTATCTTAGACATCAATTATGTAGGACATAAGTCAGTCAATCAACTCTCCACTTTGGGGGCAATAGCCGACAAGTGACAAAAATAAAAACTTAGACTATATTCCTCGCATTAATATTGACCTACAAAATATAATCCCATGGCCATACAGCTGGAGGTCAATACTTTCACCAAAGGTCACCAGTTGACAAGGATTACACGAACGACATCGATAATGTGTGATACAAATCATTCACCTGTAATAACCTCTGTGGCTTACCATTAGGTGATAGTGTGTCGCGTGTCGGAGGAGATATACAGAAAGACAGGATGTACAACAAGTTGTTTGATCTATTATTATGCAATAACAATAGATTTGTAGGTGCTACGCAGAATCAGGAGTCGAGAACAAGAACAGTTCATCGCTGAGTGAACAAGGTAAGTAAACTTGTGTACTGTTGTATGTACATAACAAAAAAAAATTGTAATGCAATAAAGTAATACTTGATTCAAAAGCACTACACGTAAAAAATTAAGCGTCCTATATTTTCAATAATTCTCACACACAATTTACAGTACATGACTGTGAGGATCAAAAGGTATTTACTATTTCCCTCATACTATTTCTGATACCTCAGTTATGTCTTCGCTAAAATCCCTGAAACAACACACACGGCAGCATACTACAAAATGTCTATCAATAAAGCTCATTGGAGGTGCTTAACGCTATTTGTCCACCTCAACACTGGGAAGTGTCCGAAAATGAACATCATATTCATACATTTACTATCACCGCTTACCCACTGCAAGCCGGTTACTGCATCTTGTTCTCGATCAGAAAAAGGGCCGGACTCCACCACAGCGGAGATGAGCAAAACGGAGCGGATAAGGTTTTTAAATGATCACTAGGAATTAATTATTCAAATTTCACTATGTAGCCGGGCCAGTTCTCAGCTCCGCTCTTCTCGTTTTCACTATACAATAATAATATAATCTCCTGGGCAAATCAGAGGGTCTTCTGATCCCAAACTAAGTGGATCTTGTACTATGTAACCAGACAACTGAATAATATACTTCATGAAATCATAGATAAATTACACCCAGACAACCATTACCCAGACACGGAACAAATGATCACACAAAGATTTGAGCTGGGTGATCAGACCCACGACTGTCGATTTAGCACTCAGACTCACTAACTACTAGACCAAAAGGACCGTCAATTTTGGTGGAGTCCGGCCCATAATCTCGGTCGCGGTGAGGTGCCAGTGACGGCAGAAGACAAAAGGCCTTAGGCGCTTTGCTAAGGATTCAGACATATTGGCCACTGAATGGACGTTGTTCTCTAATGTTTGGACATCCGTGTGTTGGGGGGAGATAAATGTCTTTACGTGAAGGTATGTTCATAATAGGATCTGAGGAATATAGGAACCATGTCAGTAAAATTACACAATTATGTCTCAAGAAAGAGTGAACCGATTTTCATGCTTTTTGGTCTGCTGGATTCGTCTTCACCTTGAAAATCAGTATGATGAAAAACATAAAAAGTCAAGATATAGGCATTACTGGAACAGGGACTAATTACCCCTGTAAAACCGTTAGGTACAGCTATTTCATAAGACAAGGTTAAAAAAAAAACAGTTTTTCGACGACAGTTGACCATTTTGTTGGCTTACCATCAAAGACATGTGTAACATTGTCACCGCCAAAGAGTGGCACAATTTGTCAACCGTGGCCCACGTTGGGCGCCACAATCGATAGCCAGTGTTACCGACTGTTTACTTTATTAGATAGCTATCAGTATTTGAACCCATTTCGCTTTTTACTGAACCACATGTCACTTTACTAACACATTGACCTAGATTGTTGTGTGTAATTATAGTTTGTTGTTATTTTCATACCTATTTACTACAAACCTTAAAAAAATAATATCAAAATGTTTGCTGTCTATGTCTGTATATCTTAGAATACAGATTACTGTATTTCAAAGAAAATAACTAACGAGAATTATTAAATTTTAATGTTGAACACCAAAAACTAAAAATGTTTTTGTCACTTATCATTATATTATAAATTGTCTTACAACATACATTCATTTGATAAATTCTAACATACAAAATTTAATAACATTACATCCGATTAGCCAGAGTTAAATATCACAGCTCACCGCTAAATACCGGTAAAATAATTGTCAGACCGCAGACGCAATTCATTATAGCTAATTAACCCTACAGCGCTGCAATAATTTGATTATGGACCCTAACGGCTAGACCACTGGACACGCACTCTCTAAAAATCGCGGCAATTAAATCATCCGATCAATATTGGGGGTGCTATTTCGTAAAACGTTTGCAAATATCAAACCCATAATATTTTTAATCGTTTGTTTCAATTATGGATCGAAACACACTTTTTTTTACATGACGACCTCCTTTGTCGAGTGGCGTACAAACCGGTTTTCAAGGTGCACTGGTGTCCCGGGTTCGATCCCTGGACGGGTTAATGTAGAAACTTTTCTACATTGTCTCGGGTCAGGGTGTCTGTGGTACCTTCGTCATTTCTGAATTCCATAACACAAGTGCTTAATAGCTACTTACTTTGGGTTCAGAGCAATGTATGTGATGTTGTCCGCAATTTTACAGAATTTGGAAACCCCCGACAATTTATGATCATCTTTTAAGGAAAGCTTTGACAGGTTATTGAATTTAATTAGTCCAATATAAAAAGTCTACAAAACAACACACAAAAAAACTTATCAGAAAGAGAAAATACATTAAATAGCAACATAATATGTTGTGCTATTAATATTATAAATAAATAGTTTATAATGGATTGAAAATCATATGCCTTTAATTCCATGGAGTCTCGACTAATTAAAAGTAACTTACATAAAAATAAACCTAATAAACTAACTGATAACTAAAAATAACTTTTCATTAGTATTAGTCATATTATTAACATGAAATCTATTATTAACCGTAATAGTAGTCTACTAAGGCACTTAGTTCCTATTTTTGTTTCATTAGTTACTAAGCAAAGCAATCGATTGACGATTTAGTCTTTGAAAATTATAGATTTACATATATAATATTATTATATAGATTTACATTTACATATAGATTTACATGTTATAGATACAAATAATTAGGTATGTAATCCTAACGCTAATATTTAAGAATAGGAATTTAATGTTTCTTTGATAACTTACCTTAATATTAATTCTAATTATTTTAAGATATTTTTAACTTTTTAACTTATCGCTTGTTTCTCGAGAACCTGAGTGGTGAAATGGGTTCATGCAAGTGTATTTGTTTTAATAAAGTTTTCAAAGAAGTTTTAGTATAATATAAACGGATTTTAATTGCCTAAAATTAAGTAAGTCTTTCTTGTTCTTACTAATTGATCGATAAAAAACAAGTAGAGTATGTGAATTAAAAAGAGGAATACAATATCAAAATAATAATATACCCATATTTAATATTCAATTAATACCTGCTACCCTGCACACCCAGAGCGATGTTTTCGGCATGTCTTAATTGTATTTTGATTGCATGTCACTGTATACAGGCTGCTATTTTTAGGTCCACATTGTTAAAATTTAATCCTCTTATATTTTCTTTTCCACAAAATTACGTAAAGATTTAAATTTACCGGCTTTTTAATAAAATGCAATGTGAATTTTACCTTTAAAATATTGCAAAAGGTACAAAAAGATTTCCATTAAGAATGCATGGGCCACTGTTCACGTGAATAAACGTTTATAAAATATTTTATAAATGATTAAAGGTAGACTTTTTTAAATGTACTTTGTTTTCGAAAGAGAACATTGTCTTTATCTATCCTACTAATATTAAAAATGTGAAAGTTTGTGAGAATGGATTTGTGGATGTTTGTTACTCTTTCACGCAAAAACGGCTGGACCGATTTGGTTGTAATTTGGTATGTAGATAGGTTATACCCTGGATTAACATAAAGGAACGGTATATAGGGATTAACGCGCGTGAAACCGCGGGGCACAGCTAGTTAATTATAATGGTAACGTTAGAAGTCCTTGTCTTTTGCCACTACTTAGCAGAAATAAAGCAGTCAATAAATAATTCTCTTAATAATTAATTGCTCTCAACACTACTTTCAAAAGCTGCCATTAAAAGATAGAATAAATCAATATGTAGGAAAGACTGAACTATAATGATAAACTTTTGTTGTTAGCAGTTATAAGTATATCTTTACTAAGTACTAAGTTACCATATCCATTCTGAAGTAAAACTTAGATACGCCTAATAGTAGTTTTGTCAACTGGCCATTAACATTGTCAAGGAAATCTAAAATTATAGGGTCAGGAAAAAACTTGGTTTTAAAATAGTAGGTTTATAGTTTCTTATTCATTGTTTTGAGACTTTCACCAACTTTTTATTTTTTAATGAATTTGAGTGGTTTCGTAGACAAACAGCCTGTGTTAACGTAACTTTATGTCGCAAAAATAAACACCGTTCATCGAAATTGGGGGGTACCACGCTTGTCAATTAAAGTATCGAAATCGATACTCTTTTTTACAAACGTAGGTTGTTTAAATCCAAAATAAAAAAATCTAGCTTCATAATTAATACAAGTATCAGTATCATTATTATTATAAAACATAGACTTAAAAATATTTAGATTTAGAAATGAACTTAGAAGTAAATGTAGAATGGTGCATTCGTCTTTCAATATATTTTCAAATACGGCTTTTTGGTAGCCTATTTTAGTATATTGTTGTTCTGTTTTCATTTGCACAAAATTTTGGTTTGTTAGCTATCGTTCTTGAATTAAGGATGTTGTCAATACTAATATTATAAAGAGGAAAGATTTGATTGTTTGTTTGAATTGAATAGGCTCCGAAACTACTTGACCGATTTGAAAAATTCTTTCACTGTTGGGAAGCTACACTATCTGCGGTTAACATAAGCTACATGAAATTATCATAAAAGTTAGGGATCCATAGGATATAGGTATTAACGCGGGTTAAACCGCGGGGCACAGCTAGTTAAAATATATAGTTGTAATATGTGAAAGATAAAACTATCCTCGATTACAACCTAAGTCCGTCTGAATTAAAAAGTTTAAATATCAACCATCTATTTTCTTCGTGTTTAGTAGGACTTAATGTGATTTCACCTTTCTTAATATAAAGCCGGAAACCCACAGCGGCGCACGGAGAGGCTGTGCACGTGTGTTAAGCTTCGCTTCAGTACAAAATGTATGAGAGCGTTTCCACTGCAGCGCACGGACATGCTACGCAGCAATTGACGTCATAAACACACGCGTAGCTAACTCGAATAGGCGGAACGTAGCTCAGCCCACGATCGTGCGACGCATCCCAGCTGCGTGGGTCGGCCATTTCTCGGCGACCCACGACTATGTACAGTCTCGAGCAAAAATATGTACACACATAATATTCTTAAGAAATTATTATAAGAATAAGCTACTATAAATAAGAGGTTCAATTAATGTTCCTAGTATATATACATACATTTAAGTTGTGATAAGTATAATTTATGTAAGAACTAAGTTATTTATAATACAAATAAGAAAAACAGACGTTACTACAGAATAGCTAAATTATATTGTTACTCGGAAGCGCTATTGTCTATGTTATAAAAATAATATATTGACTTTAAGTAAAATGTTTTTTTTTATAAAAAAAATATTTGAACTATTTTATTTTCAAGTGTCATCTTTCAGTATGCATTGATTGCTAGATGGCAGAAGAGATTCGACAAAAAATCTCACTAATTTTGTAATTTCGTTTAACAATTTCGCATATTATTATGTATACATATTTTTGCTCGTGACTGTACCCCACGCATAGCTATGAGCTGTGTGGGCGACACATCCGTGTCCGTGCGCCGCAGTGGAAACGGAGGCCGACGCCGCCGAACTAATGAGCCCACGCAGCAGAGGTGAGCCACGCATCCGTGCACAGCCTGCGCAGCGGTGGGGTTCCGGCTTAATTCCGACTTAAGAATCGAGAATAATGAGTGTACAATAATAAGCTTTATTGTGTGTGTTCAGTGTTGTAAACGAACAACTTCGGCGCATTGAGCCTTCTACTAATTGTCTAGGTCTGCGCTTCAGTAATAACAGTTTACATTCCACTTCAATGAACACGGTATATGTTATTCCGGTTTGATAGAAATAGAAATTATTCCAAAATATGCATTGTGAATAAACAGGCTCTTGTATCAGTAAGCTTTGTTTCAGAAGATCAGTAGACTGGAAGACTAAAATCTTAGAGTATACATAACAAACTATAGAGTGAGCCTATCAAAGTTTTAACCGTAAGCTCTAGTATGAACTAGTTTTGTCGTGAATCGAAAATCGTCATTTCATCTTCATACATAATATGAAGATGAAATGAAATATTTCTAAAACACTATTATCCTAACAATGTCAGAACCATCGATATTTTCGTATATATGTTTGTCGTTGAGCGAAAATTAACTTAAATCAGTAAACGAATGTACTAGATACAGACTAAAAACGGCTCTCGCTAGGCACAAGGGGAAACTAGCGATAGTAGCAGTCTATGTATATGTTTAGTCTATGACTAAAATTTATGCTACGTCAAGTATGTCTACAGTCCATGTTTCCAAAGAGTTGTGAAGTACTGATTTTTGTTGTTTTTATTGGTAGATAATTGAGTGATATATTTACGGAATAGCTCTGGTTCTTGAGATGCTTGTATTGTTATTTCTTAGTAACAATGTTCAAGTATGTGCTTTAGAAGGAAAGTAGTTGAGATGCAGAATTTGTATTTCAAAATGTATCTGTTATTTTAACTGTCGTTATATTTTAAGCTTATGTCATACTGTACATGAGTTTCATGTCTTGTGTTTGAGGTTTTATTTATTCATGTATTGAAAGGGGTAAATTAAGTAAAATTTCAACAATTATGCAATAGAAGACGAAGTTTAAACATTCGATTATTAAGGTGCTCCCTCACCGGTAGCATTCGCGTGTAATGTAACGTTACAGATTTGAGCATTACATCAGTGAAGGAGGAGAACCAAACATTACAATGCGCACCTTGTAATGATACAGAACGGGCACATCAGTAAAGGAGAAGAATATGTTACATTACACGCTCGCGGTGAGGGAGCACCTTAAGCGTCATTTTAAAAGTATCCCAATATAATTTATTTATTTTTGTGCTTCTTCCAAAAATTACTTCACTAAGCTGTCCTTACCTTGTAATTCTCGCCTTAGACATTGTTTGAAATATCATCCCCTGAAATCTAGCTATAACATTTCCCAAACCACGTTATTGTATACCATTGTTGAATATATACTACAATGCCTACAGGCTTTACTGATCTCTATCTACACAAAGACGTTCGGTCAGCTTCCGAGTGAGATGTATTTGCAGGCTGTTCTATGGAGCGTAAGGCTGTCAAAGGCTCTCATCATACCATTGATATTGCATCTGTATAATTAACAGAGCCGGTCAGGCGAAACCCATTGCGAATGATAGCCGTAAATCAAGAATCAGGTAATGTTCCTGTCGAAGATAAATAATGGTTATTAATGTTAGATTTTACAAGAAATAATTGTTTTTCATTTTTTTTCTTTTCAAGTTACAATTTACAAAAAAGTCTGGGATATTTTCATTTGTGTTTCATGAAATGGCTATCTAAGGTCTATATGTAAGGTAATTTAAAACATAGGTTAAAAATATGCTTCGAGAAGAAGAAGAAATACAATATCCGTCCTCCTAATATTATAATGTCTTGTTTAGTTCAAAAATCTTAAGTCTAACCGTAGTTTGGACTACAAACGCATACTTTAACTACCTACCTTCTGGTGTTTAAAGAAACACAGCGTAATTATATGTTGTGAAGGTCTGTATCGTATTTTATGCACCTGAAATTACATACCATTCAGGTAAGGTAAGCAACACCACAGCTGTATTCGTCACACGATGTAAGTGTAGGGTATTTGAGCAAAATACAGATAAATTGTACACTGCTATGTGACGAGATATGTAGTAAAATTGCTATTAAATTGATATCTTGTAGAAAACAAAACCATAGCGAAATAATCGCTATGTATGATTTGAAAAGAAAGATGGCGATAAAGGTAATTTATTACACATTTATAAATATTTAATAAGCAACCGACTTCAAAGGAAGTCATAATCATTTCAAATTAGAAAGAGTTAATAAAAAACTTGAAGCACGTTACACTACATGTTTATAAAATTCTTGTTCTGCCCTCAATTTAGTTGGGATCATGATCATGTAGATTTATATATGACCATGACAGCATCATCAGAACTTTACCTTATAACCATGAAAAAAACTGGGAAGTTCTCCCAAAAATTTACGATTTCGGCTTCTGTAATCAAGTAATCAAGGTAAAGTAAACCTTACTAGCGAAATAATCGCTAGATAAATGATTGGTCTCATGCGGTCAGCTCGACCACTCATTTAGCTAAGCGGAGAACATAAAAAAGATCTCAAATCAAAGCAACTATGGACCAAATTATTAAGTTTTCAAGTTATGGTAGGTATGTTCTAAAAGTATTTCGGGTCCAACCATCATTCAAAACTTAGCGCAACTGTCGCAAATTCCACAGTTGTTAGTACTTAATAAACTTCAAATACATAGTGATGGAACTTACGTGTAACTATCGACATATCTGGAAAAGTTAGGTCTTAGACAAGTGAAGTTCGGCGGTGAATGTTACAGCGGAGGCTTTGTTTACAAGAACTTCAGACAACTAAGACTGTGGCAAGACATCGCGACATTGTTATCCGACTACGAAAGGAGGAAGTTCCCAATTCGATCGGTTTTTTTTTGTTTGTTGGTTATGAGATATCTCCGGATTCTCCGCTAGTTGGAAATGATTTAAATATGTATTCTTATTATGATCGATAAAGTATTCCTTAGAAATGATACAATGTGAAATTCTAGTCAGCTAGTTTTTTTTTCTTATCAATTGATGTAAATATTGTAAACATTAATGATTCGTTAGATTAAAATTACTTAGTATTTTTTTTTACTTCGGTATAAGTAACAAAAATACTTACTATTAACAAATTAAAGTAAATCAATGGATTGAAATCACAAATAATGAAACCAAGTCATAAAAGCGGTTCATTTTAATCATGAAATTAATATAAAACAGCAATATTGGTGAAAGCTGTCATTCTCTTTAATAATATTATGTACTTATACTAATTAATAAATGCACGAACCAAATCACATGCAGATGTGGCATTTTTAATTTATTTGGTGTGTAACTTATACCTTAAAAACACAATATGTTAAAACACATACATTGTGTTATATTACTTACATATAAAGAGTGTTAGTGTTACCAAAAGGGGAGAAAAATTCATGGTTAGTAAAATTTCAGATCGTAATTGAGTTAGTTAAAAACGCAATACAAAATGAGCAATTTATCACATCGCTATGAAACTCAATATTTTATGCATTACTCGCTAAATGACAAGATAACAGTGGTTCCGCCGTCTGGTTATAAATTTTGTTCTCCAAAAATTGTTGCGAAAAAATGATTTTCAATTATAATTATCACTATCAGATTTTAGGCTGGTATTTTATAAATTGACTATTTTATAGATGTACCCGCGACGTTGTTCGCTTATATATCATTCATTTTTATGAATTGATATTAAGACTGATGAAAAAGAGGGCCAGTGATTTAGTACCAAATGTACACTTAAACACTTCTGGATAAATATTACCTTTCAGTAGTACTCTATATATGCCAATTCAAAATTAAAGACGACATTACACACCATTCGTGAAGAATTTGCTGATGAATAGAAATAACCCATAAAAGTATTCTACTACGAAATAAAATTAAAATTACTTAAATTTTCCTGAACCAAAATCTTCGTTAATGCTTTTATAGAGAATGTGTGTTATAAGAAAAATGTCTTAGAGGACGCAAACTCTTAAGCTCAGTAAGCCTGTACCGGGAACACACAGCCTTAATACAGCTAATTCTGGCTGCTTCTCAGAAACTTAGGAGAAATTTCAAGATGCACTAAAAGCTGCGTTCTTACGAATTAAAGACTCCCACACAAAACTGTGCGACGCTTCAGTAACTTTTACTAAAATAAAGTTGTCAATGGAACGCGAGCGAGAATATTTGCGACGTCATGCGAATTCGCAGTTATGTGTTTGAGCCTTAAACGATGCGTTCCTACGAATTATTTCTACTTTCTACAAGTTTTACTGAATATTTCAAATGTCGAAGTAGAAATGTCAAATTCTTAGGTAGTTATGTAGTTCTACTTATTTTGTAAGTATTGGAGTTAGAGTAGTTTAAGTATTTATGCTTTTGTGATTAAAAAATGTTTTAAGTTGTGAACTGTTTTTACATTCAAAAAGTTGTATTTAGATGCCACAATATAGTTTAAGAAGCAATTTGACGATGTTCACTCCTTGCTAAATTGTGTATTTTTTTTTTTAACAAATATATGAAACGATAACCAATACTAGTACGTGCAGATTTACAGACGTCAGCCTAAAATGTAATATTTAAATAATCATCCACATCATAATCTGCTTAAAAACTACAGTTTAATGATTTAGCCCAAAGCGAACACGCTGATCCACAGCATCAAAGAGATTTCATAATGAACTGGTAAAATCGTCCTTTAAAAGCCATATTGAAATACCGTATTGGGTGCAGGACAACATCCATCATTCGCTTTGTATCGAATATTTACAAAAGGATTGTACTGCGATGGACGGACGAGGATATTAAAGTAAACAAGTATATAAATAGCAATATTGAAATGTCGAAAACGGCAGTAGTGTTTTGTTTTGATTTAAACTTCCCTAATTAATATTTGATGGGATGTGATTTTAACGAGTTCGTATTCAGTTCGAGCACTCAATATTAACAGTGCAATGTTTAAAATAAACTCATGGATTTTGTTTACGGCCGCGCGTATAAAGGCCTAGTGATATAAATAGAACCTCTTTTATTGTACAATTTGTGTGAGAGTTACGGAAATAAATTGTAATATAAAATAGTGAAAAGGTACAATGGCGGTCTTATTGCTTATCGAGAAATCGGAAGTTTCCGACACCGAATTTAGTCTCCAACGACGCAAGCCTTATTTGTATGGTAGTTGCTAGGAGACCCACAAAGCCTTCAGATACCGGAGCCTTGCGTCGCCTCGCATACTAAGGGTCTAAAGAATAACCAACAAAGGCTCCATGTATCGAAATAAGATTAAAGTTCTTTGGTAACGTTACTCGCCATAAAAATAGAATTGTACTCCTTACACAATATTTATCACAAATTTAAGGTTTACTTTTATTCAATCACTTTCAGATTTTTTTTTGGTCATTTCTAATTAAATATACTGAAAAATAAATAATAATATCCCTACATTATTTTTCAAAATCCTTATTATTAGGAACTATGGTTTGCAACTGCAATTGCATTAGGTAGATCTTCAAAGTGCTACGAATGAAGCTACGTCTACGTCGCGTAGAGCTTACGTAGCCTTTATCGTAGCATGTACGTAGCTCACATTTTAACTTAAGTAATATTAAAAAGGAACCCTTATTCATTGTGGTTAGAAGTAATATACTTGGTGAACCTACAAGGCATTATTTACTTACGATCTATAGGGTATCTAATAATAATAGAAAGAAGTAAAAAATATAAAATAATCTTAATCTGATTAACAGCAATCTTCTTTGGCGTAGGATAGACCAACCTACGCATTTCTTAAGCTTTTCTTCAGGTGGTAGAAGAAAACTAAATTATCATCCAATTCTAGATCTCAGAAGGTATCTATTTCTAACAATAAATTGACTATCGAAATCAAGCTCGGAAAAACTACAAAGGTATAACCAAAAGACTACTCTAATTTGAACATAACTCATCGCTCCTGCCCATCACGTTTGTGTAAATTTGTTGTATTTTGTAAATTTTCTCGTGTTAATTAAATAATCAGAGTAAAACCTAAACGATAACATTTCCGTACTAATTAATGCATAGTACTAATATACCCGCTACTGGTGTTTAGTTTTACTTTTTCTTGGTATACACTGTAAATGAAAGATTTTTTTTATGTGCTTTAATGTACTACAGCTACTTACTTTGTACATAATTTGTGTAAGTAAATAAACTCGAGTAATATAGGAGCTTAGCTCGTCTGCATTGCTCAGTGAAGCGATGTAATTAAAGCGCGTCTAAAGCAGCGCTTCATTACGGCCGTCTAGTGGCGGACAGCGCTGTCTTACGCTTCACTGAGTACGAGCAATTTTAGTATTCTCAATATTTGTTTATTATTGGTACTTAAATATGTTTTATATTAAGTTTCTGCTTACAAACTACGGGTTTTTAATTAGCCATCTTCGTAATTACACTTGATTTTTTACACGTAAACTTTGTAAAAGTACTTTTATAATATTATATGCTCTGCTATACCAAAGGTCATGGGCTCGATTCCCACCCAGAACAAATGTTTGTATGATAAGCACGATCATTTGTTCTTCGTCTGAGTGTAATTTATCTATAATATATAACGAATAGGGATGGCGGGCGGTCGTTGTTGCTCAGCTTTCCTTCTGGTCAGCTCCCTTTCATCGTGAATGTATTCAAGGAACGCGGCGAAGTCGGTTTTCTCTGTTAGCTTCTCGTGCATTCCCAACCGATGTCAAACCACACTCTGCCAAATTTGACTGCTCGCACGGTGCTGCCAAACATCTGATCCCGAATACGCCCAAGGCGGTTAAACCTTGACGCTCCTCTTTACACTCTCCGACATATATACAGGGTGTCCGGTAAATAATCCGACAAACTGTGGTGGCTGATACCTTAGGTCTGGCCCTATCAAATGAACGCAACATATGTTCGCCGAAAAGTTACAGGTTTCGAGTTACAATCGATTTTCGAAAATTTTAGAATTTTCTACCTTGCATCAGACTTTTCCATTTTTCTTGCTGATACATAGCTTTCGTAATACTTTTTGTGAATCAAATTAATCTTGAATAGTTACTCTATCCTTTAATAAGTCTCATATTTATCTAAAAGAAGAATATAGTGGCGATCGAGCCATTTGTTTTACAATTTTCACTTTCGGTTTTTCTTAGTGCTCAACTTTGAACTGCAGTGGTGAAAAATAAATGTATGTAGGATTTTTGTACAACAATCTTAAAAACTTGCTTGAATATTGGTGATTTTGGGAAGGTACAATACTTGCATATTTTCTTTAGAAAATTTGACAAAATCAGCTGCTGAAGTACACCCGGGCCTATTTTTTTAAATATTACTAATGTAAATCAGAGTAAAAATGATACGTAACTTAACGCTGATCGTCATTGTACAATTAAATGAGGTATTTTCTTCTCGCCATTAACTCTCTATGATAGGTTACTTTAACCTTTCAACCTTTTTTAAATCGATTTTATAACACCTTATTTTTCATGCAACAACACTGAAATAGCTGGTTTTAGACGCCCAATCCATCTGCACTTAACGGGTTCCGTATCATTGTAAAATTTTAAACGAGATTTTTTTTTTTAATATTTGCCAAATTGAAATTGACGATAATTATTTCGTGTCACTAGTTAATCGCTAGAGAAAAATAACTTATTTCACTGGAACATAACGATCCGCGTTAAGTTACGTCGCATTTTTACTCAGATTTACATTAGTAATATTTCAAAAATAAGGCCCGGGTGTACTTTAGCAGCTTATTTTGTCAAATTTTGTAAAGAAAATATGCAAGTATTGTACCTTCCCAAAATCACCAATATTCAAGCAAGTTTTTAAGATTGTTTTATAAAAATCCTACATACATTTATTTTTCACCACTGCAGTTCAAAGTTGAGCACTAAGAAAAACCGAAAGTGAAAATTGTAAAACAAATGGCTCGATCGCCACTATATTCTTCTTTTAGATAAATATGAGACTTATCAAAAGATAGAGTAACTATTCAAGATTAATTTGATGCACAAAAAGTATTACGAAAGCTATGTATCAGCAAGAAAAATGGAAAAGTCTGATGCAAGGTAGAAAATTCTAAAATTTTCGAAAATCGATTGTAACTCGAAACCTGTAACTTTTCGGCGAACATATGTTGCGTTCATTTGATAGGGCCTGACCTAAGGTATCAGCCACCACAGTTTGTCGGATTATTTACCGGACACCCTGTATGTAGTTAGAAATTTTATACGTATGTTTATCAGTTGTCTGTTAACCATAACACAAGCCCTTAGCTTGGGATCAGATAACCGTGTGTGATTAGTCCCGGAATATTATTATTATTAATATGAATAAATAATAATATTTTGAAGCACCGCAAACACAGCCATATTCTGAATCTAAACTAGACTGAGCCTGTGTATAGCTATCAAAAAAATTATTTAAACACTTGTAAATCCATATTATAGATAATTTACATAGAGACACAGAACCTATGATCATGCTCATCACGCAAATATTTGTCCTGGATAGGAATCTTACTTAACTTGGAGTTAGTTTACTGTAAAAAGAGAATACAATTATCTAAAAATATCATTTTAATTCAGCACTTTATTCTTAACTAGCTGTGTCCCGCGGTTTCACCCGCGTGAATGACAATTCATACACTATCTTTATAAATTATAGCCTATGTGTTATTCCGATGTATAAGCTACATTATTGTAAAGTTTCATTAAAATCCATTCAGTAGTTTATGCGTGAAAGACTAACAAACATCCACAAATCCATTCTCACAAACTTTCACATTTATAATATTAGTAAGGATTTAATTAACAAACCACTACCTTCTACAATATGCTTCCTGTATCATTTCGGAAATTAATTTTGTCTGTTTCATAACACAGGCAGGCTGGATTTCTCGTTGTGTTTTCAGGTATTAAGTTAATGTTTGGTTCAGTTGCTCAGTGTTGCTATCATTGGAGAGGCTTTTGTTGGTTTTAATGATGTGGAATTACGTTTGAATGCATTTCGTATGATGAGATGGAAATTTGTAGCGAATAAATCCGTTTAAAATGTTATTTGGCTAAATACTTACAATTAACAATAAATGATAATACAATTAACAATATATTACATTTTGTACTTATACGCAGTCCTCAGCTATTGTATCCCGCCATTATGTTATAATAAAAATAAATATAACTTACTCGTTATCCTGTAAATTTATACCTACGATTTCGTTTAAAATGCTCATTTCCCTTATATAAAATACAGCTGAATCGAGCTCACAGTTCTTAAATTATAATCCGTCATATTTGCGGCAATTTATTTCGGTGTTAGATGTTTACCTTTCATAACTTCTTGTAAATCTCTTGTTATAAGGAGGCTAGAGTTTATGTGTTTAATATGAATATAAAGGCGGAAACCCACAGCGGCGCACGGAGAGTCTGTGCACGTGTGTTGAGCTTCGCTTTAGTACAAAATGTATGAGAGCGTTGCGCACGGACATGCTACGCAGCAATTGACGTCATAAACACACGCGTAGCTAACTCGAATAGGCGGAACGTAGCTCAGCCCACGGTCGTGCGACGCATCCCAGCTGCGTGGGTTGGCCATTTCTCGGCGACCCACGACTATGTACAGTCTCGAGCAAAAATATGTACACACATAATATTGTTAAGAAATTATTATAAGAATAAGCTACTATAAATAAGAGGTACAATTAATGTTCCTAGTATATATACATACATTTAAGTTGTGATAAGTATAATTTATGTAAGAACTAAGTTATTTATAATACAAATAAGTAAAACAGATGTTACTACGCAATAGCTAAATTATATTGTTACTCGGAAGCGCTATTGTCTATATTATAAAAATAATAAATTGACTTAAAGTAAAATATTTCTTTTTATTAAAAAAATATTTGAACTATTTTATATTCAAGTGTCATCTGTCAGTATGCATTGATTGCTAGATGGCAGAAGAGATTCGACAAAAAATCTCACTAATTTCGTTTAACAATTTCGCATATTATTATGTATACATATTTTTGCTCCTGACTGTACCCCATGCATAGCTATGAGCTGTGTGGGCGACACATCCGTGTCCGTGCGCGGCAGTGGAAACGGAGGCCGACGCCGCCGAACTAATGAACCCACGCAGCAGAGGTGAGCCACGCATCCGTGCACAGCCTGCGCAGCGGTGGGTTTCCGGCTTAACTCTATTCATGCAGTCCTACTGTGGAATGTGCTACAGGATAACATACGGGATTCTCCTTCTATTTCTTCCTTCAAGCGTCGAGCAAGAGAACACTTTTTTTCTTCTCAAAATTAATGTATATGCAATATCCATATATATTATAAGAGCTACGTATTTATTTTGTTATGTTATTAGTTAATTTATTATTTATTTATAACACACTGTGTCTACGACTCCTTAAAATATATTCTTTCGCAAGGCAGCTGGAAGAAATTTTATTTGAAATAAGCAGTACTTTTGTACCTATTTGTTCTGTATGTGTTAAAATATTGCTTGTCTCTTATGTGTGTACATTAATTTATAAATAACTACCATGCACAAGCTATTTAATTTAAAGCAACATAGACTAACGTATCTAAAAATAAAATCTCCATCCTTTGTTCTTAAGAAATAAATATTTCATTCAGCCTTCTACAGTTTTCAAATATAAAAGACTCATACCAAGATCCTGTTTCTTAGAATTTCTATTCCTAAAACAGTATTTCTGAAGAAAAATCTATTCGCGCTATTCTAACTTAAAGTTGTTGTTCTTAGAAAAGATTGAAATAGAATGCTTTGTTTAGTTCATACAAGTTCTATTTAATCTGTTAACTTTACGATTTTAGTTAAGTTAGACAACAAAACGAAACGTTCTTATAAAAAATCTGTAAATGAATTTGCTGATAAATACAGCCGTTCTGACTTCAAAGACACTGAAAAAAGCAACCAGTTATATTCTTGTTCTACTTATTGTGTGCTAGACCGGCAGCTTCCATTCTTTTGTTTTGTACCCCTGCACCTTTCCACATTTTTACTTTTTATCAACTACCATAAGGCAGTTGTCCGACTTACGGGCGAGAAGCGAGTAACTATCGACTATAAAATCGCTCAAGAAACGTACAGCAAGATATAGATCCCGTGTAAATGAAAGAGATGCATATACAAAGAGTTATAGTTCTACTCGCCGCAAAAAACAAATGCTGAGAGAGTTGTCGCCGGTAATGTGAACAGTCGGCGAGTAACTATTTGTATATCCATCTCCTTCATTTACACGGGATCTATATCTTGCTGTACGTTTCTTGAGCGATTTTATAGTCGATAGTTACTCGCTTCTCGCCCGTAAGTCGGACAACTGCCTAAAGGTTGTATGTGTGATTGTGTGCATAACGTTGAAATTGCAGTCCCTTTGAGCTAATTTCTGCGAACCGTTTTTAAATTCAGTAGAGGACAAGCGATGGAAATATTCAAAGCATAATTGAAGTCTTTATTGCTTTGTAAAGTCTTCTATTGTTTGAACGGAATGCGTACGATTGTTTATCCTTTCATTTAACATCAAAGGCTACGAGTGTGTTCATAAAAACCTTAAAACGCTTTTGCAGTCCCGTGTAATAAAGATTTTTTAATATATGCAGTTATATGTTATTATCTTTTGTCCTCTAGTCTTTAAATAGCTTGCTTAATTGAAATGTGTTTGTCAATTGTTCGCTTTTGATGTGGTTTTTTCATTATTAATATTTTCAGCCCATGCTTTTCCCCTACTAGACAAAGGTTCCATTCTTCTCTATTGAAGACAAACGTGAACCAGTCCTTCGTATAAGAATCCAGCACATCTTTGCATCTCCGTCTGGGCCTATCATATGGTCGTCTGTGTTGTTTTGGCCTTGATATCGTCAAAGTTGCGGGCACCCATTGGATGCAATTGGCGAGTTAATTAATTGTGGCGTTCTAGGAGGGAGGCCTGTGTTCAGCAGTGGACGTCTTCCGGCTGATGATGATGATGATGATTTGTTGGCCCAACGGTCAGTAGGTATTCGGCAAGCTTACTTAAAATTAAAATTACTGAAGTATTCAGACCAAACATATCCATTCAAAGTATAGTACAAACAAATCCAATAATTTCTAATTACATTTTATTAAAACAACAAAGCCGCGTTATTCTTTTTACAGCAATCAGTAAATTGCGATAGTTTACAAGTTACTTTTAAAATAATTGAACAAAAGTACAATTGAATTGAATGTAATTGAAAATGTATCCTGTACTTTTGTTTGTTGTTTTGATTGGTTGTTGTTGGTACATTGAATGCTGTTTCCATTTTATAATTAATTTGATTTCATTTTTTGCTCTGAAATTGGTAAAAGAACTTTTATAAGAGTTTTTTTTTGTCTGTGTTTTACCACATTAGAACTGCGATTGCAACTTAATGCACTTTTAAACGGAATGTTATGTCCTTCAAATCTTGGATTTTATTACATACATACTGTAATCACGCCTCTTTCCCGTAGGGGTAGGCAGATACCACTTCTTTCACTTGCTACGATCCTTACACACTTGTTTGTCTTCGTCCACTTTCATTATTTCCTTCATACCTGCTCTTCGGTAATCCTGACTTGACCATTTTTCATTCACACTCGCCTTACACTTTTTTCTTCATCATTCTTCACTAGTTATTTCGAAATTTTATTAAGATGTCAATTAATATGACTATCAGTATAATATAAAGCATGGGAAACGAAACAAACGCTCAAAGAAAATTCAAATAAAATCAAAACTTTCCATATTTTTGTAAGCATGGTTTTTTATTGTGTCTGAGACTGGATTATTTTTTCCTCGAAACTTGTAAATTGTTGTTGTCAGAAGTTCAAAGAGGATTTTAAGACATTTTCTCCTTAACTTTTAATGTTTCTCGAGAGGAAAAGAGACGACATAAATATATTGATCAATCCATATCTGAATATTGAGACTACTAACAAATAATAATAATAATTACGTCGGTCTGTTAATAAGGATGTATAAAATGACATTGTTTCATCTAAAACCTTTTATACAGATTTTGACGTAATGTTGGTAGGTTTATAACATGGATTTCTACACTGTTATATCAGATAGTTTTATCTCGATAAAGCTACAGCAGCAATAGAAAAATACGAGTAAACCCAAGAGACGCTGCTAGCAGCTAATTAAAAATAAATAAGTACTTCATATTAAAACCTTTTTCTACAAAAAGTTGTCATAGACTTGCCAATAATTTGCGCTTTTAGAAATGTGAATATTTTTATACATTTTTATCGCTTTTAAGGTTTAAGCCGTTGAAGAATTTTTGCCGTCTGGATGCCAATAGATCAATGTACTTTATTTTTATAAGACGCAACCTTTTAAATCGTTGAGATACGATGTTTTATTATACGTTCATTATTAAAGCGATCACATAGTTCTCATTCTAATTGGAATTTTGTTGTTGTCTAGACCATGCTAGTATTTTTGCTATTAGGTACTAACAACCGACATCTGTTGGTATTGACGCCAAAAAATATATTCAGTTTTGTCTTAGAACTAAAAACGTTTATTCTCAATCTAAAAATAAAATTTTGTACTTATATGGAATTTTCACTATCAGCGGGCTTGGTTTATTTGTTGTTTCAGTATAACTCTTTACAACATATCTTAACAACTTAATTTTCTCTCCATTGGAGAAAATAGTCCAACGATAACAATGTTATATGTCAGTTACGAGACAATGGTTAAGATACACGAATTACTCCAGCAGTAAGACAGTGATCAACTTAAACAAACTGCTTGAGGATGACAACCGCCCTTGCAAGTCACGCGAGCCTTCCACCCGACAGCCTTTTGTTTTGTCAACGGTCAAACGGTTTGGTCAGCGCAGAGGATTTTATTAACGCACTAGAAAATAAACTTTAAGGTTATTAAAATGAAGTGCATAAAGGCTTGAACCGGAGATGCCTGCGTATCTTCGAGGACGTGCGAGCATTTCTTTTTCACATTACTAATATCCTCTTCGCTGTGCTCTTCTCTGTCTGCGCTGACCCTTATGCTGTATGATTACAGTTATATAATTCAACGGGAATAAGCGCGTATATGCAAAAATAGCTTGAGCTTGACGCTTCGACCGGGTTACACCGGCGGTGGTCGCAAACCAATGATGTTTTAATCTGTAGTTGACACATATCAACTCTGCGTTTAAAACAGATTGCGATTTACATGACTGACATTTTGTGAGTGCAAGCAACAGATCAATAGAATGAGCCAGAGGGAAAATGATAATTTAAAAGCAGATGAAACTAAGGCGATAGTCCAAATTTGTATGCATCATTTTTGACGTCATAAAGCGATCTCTACCTCATTATTGTATTAACATTTCATTGCCTCCAACAGTCCCTGTATAGGTGGCCATAGAAGTATTTCGTCTAAGATAACAGGCAGGTAAAGCTTGGAGTGACTGCTTGAAACAGTCCGTCTTCGCGCCTCCTAAGAATGTTACCTAAGACCTAAAATTACTCTATCGCGTGATGCCTAAAATATATCATTCGAAAAACTACGATTAGTAGTCGAACATCAGTTAAGTTCTAACCGTGGAATTACAAACCGTCATGACAAATTCGTTGCTTCAATAATTCATTGCAGCGACCGAATCGATGGCAGGATAATTATTACATCCAGAAGCGCGATACACAAATTGAAACTGTATTTATAAGCTTTTAGGGTTGATTTTAGATAAACGTTGTTTCTTGTTTCTTGCATTGCCTGCACGTGTCTATATTGGTACAATATCGGCTTCCTGGGGTAAAGACAAGTTTTCTAAGGGTTTTTCCACAAATGCATACGTTAAATAATTAAAATATCGACGGCTGCTAGCTATTAAATGCCAGACGAGTTGTAGGCCGACTTTTGAACGAATAAAGTATTAATATAGTAGGTTACACATGTTTCTTGGAAAGTGAGTTATTTTAAGATATAAAAAATAGTGAAAAAATATCCTTTTAGTAAAATACACGATAATCTTTAGGGGACTATTTTTTAAAGTATTTACAAGAGTTAGACACTGGCATTCCTTGGGGGAGGTCTATGTCCAGCGGTGGACTGCAACAGGCTGATATGATGATGATGATGATGAGACACTGGTACCAGCTATCGTCCTACTTGGTGATAAAGGAAAATATTTCTACTAATTTAATTTAGCAATATTTCGTCATTAATAAAATAAAAAAATGCGATTTATTTTAATTAACGGTACAAAAAATGAAGATTCTCTACTTTGTGATAAAGTAGTGTAACCTACTGTATTCATTCTTTATTAGTTCTTAATGATAGCTTCACACGGAACCATATGCATACGTTACTTGTGCATTGTTCAGGTTCGTATTACATATTTTGCAATTTACTAGCATAGTGCAGCAAGAAACAATTTGATATGCATTTAACTGAATAATGACTATTAAGGTATATGAGACATTTTACAATTTTTTTAATAAGTTCTGCTATGTTAATAAATAAATAAATGCGGACAAAATCACATACATTGCTCTGAAGCCAAAGTAAGTAGCTAGTAAGCACTTGTGTTATGGAATTCAGAAACATCGAAGGTACCACAAACGAGACAATGTAGAAAAGTGACTTTCTACCTTGACCCGTCCGGAGATCGAACCCGGGACCTCAGAGCCGGCGACACCTGGAAAACCAGTGCGAACGCCACTCGACCACGGAGATCGTCTAATGTATGTTTTTTGCATTACCATTTTCCATTTTTTTTCCAATTTTTGATCAATTTTACCGACAAGGGCCAATTCAACAACAAATTATGTAATTTTCAACAAAGGAGGTTGTTTCAAACTATGACATTATTCTTGTATAGATACCATAATTATGGTGGAATGAACTAGATATAAATGTAATGTTTTTCCTACTGCATTTCTTTTTGGCGATGAATAGAAAATCATTCAATTTAAATGACTTAGACTACGCATACTTACCGTGTTCAGTATCAATTATGATGAATTGTGTGAAATATATAAATACGAGTCTCTGTAGACATTAGGCAAGTACTTAGGTATCATACGATTCTTCTTGTTTTAAATACATTTGTTCCTATTCTGTTATAATAAATATATTGGCGAATAAGAAATCGCCTTAGAACAATTAGACAGCAATAGCTGTACTAATGCCATCAAATGCACGATACTGAATACGGCAGTTATACAAGTAACTATAACGTAAAGTGTGGCTAACTTAATATGTGGCTATACAAGACAGGCTTGACTTCTTATAAAGGAACTCTATTTAAAAGTAGAAGGCTTAGTACTAGAGATTGGAACCAACTTTACCATAACATGATAATTACCTTCAATAATATGTTTACGGTCTGGGAACGATCCTGAATGAGGCTGCTATCGGTCACCGAAAGCCAGCGCAGACACTTTTGTTCTCCCATGAAATGGTCCGAGTGATTACATTCGACCCTTTGTGCCTGAAATGTGGTCAGACCCTGTCAGCGATGGTGGTTTCCAAACATTGTGGTGGTAATTTTTTATTTTAAATAAATTATTCACAATTATATGCCTTACGGTTTGACCGATAATACTGGTAAAGCCACTCTCGCTGCGGTTGGTCCGTCTATAACATACCGAGACCTCTCCGTGTTTCGGAAAGCATTTTAAGCCGTAGACTGTCACATATATCTTTGGCAGTCGTGACAACCAGTCCTATGGGATACTTTGTTTCTCAATAAAATGGGTTGTAGTGGTCAGATAGCTGAATCCGCTAAGACTGGTAGCCGACCCAAACATAGCTTGGGAAAAGGCTAGGCAGATGAATTCACAATCAAAATAAATTCTAATTATCTGTTACAATGGCCAGAGGTTGCAAAGTAGTTTGAAAGCATTTTGAAGAGTTTTCCCAGTATTGAGTTAAGGTAAGCCTAAAAACGTACTTTTATATATTTTTTTGATTCAAAAATATGCTTTAGCAGAAAGCTTTTTTATTTCACTGATTGAAACGAAAAAGCTTGAAACCTCAGATTAACTTTTTTACCAAAGCCATATTCGAAACTCAACGAATTTGTGAGATTTATAGTCGGGTTCCATTAAGAGCTTGGATCAGGATGGAAGCAATTATATACCTGTTATATAAAACTTTTGAAATACAAAATTATTGTGTTTACTAAACTTTATAAGAAATTTGGTGTGAATATTTCCTTGAGAGAAAGTAAACAACATGGCGCTGGCCAAGAACCTCGTGATAAATTAAACTTTCTAACGTTTATATTTTTCAAAATATTTAACTGAATCATCCTAAAACACGAAACTTGTTGAGCATCTCAGAGGATGCTTTTTACTGGAGCCTGGTCACACTTTTTTCTAATTATCATTTATTGATTTACTCATTATACTCACATATTTGTCTTATATTATATCTACAAACTGTAACAGCCATATTTTGCAACCTATATCAAAATAAACCTTCTAGCAAAAAAAGATGCATTCGTTGTGTAACAAATACCAAAACCCTGATTACCCTCAGTATATTAACGTGTCTCTATTTGTGAATTCATTTCCGTAGCAAATGATTGATTTGTTCAGTACATTTGTGCAAGCCTAAACAAAATTTCCGATGGTTATTTGTGAATGGGATGTTACATGCAGCCAAAACCAGCTCGTTAATTAAAGTCCTGAATGGTTTGTCCAATATTATGGAGTGAAGTTAATGGCAAATAGGTATGGTATACAAAATACAAAATCTGTTTTAATTAAAATTTTGATGAACATCCGACTGGTACATTATGAGAGGTAATGCAAAATATTATGAAGGCTTGAAATAAATTTGATTTTAAATCGGGTGTTTGCTGTTTGAATGGTGCTATTTTTTAGTATGCAGCTGTTTTTTTTTTCCAGGACACAGCACAGATAAAGATAAAAATATATTTAATTTCGCGTTTCGTTTTTGTGCAAATTCTAGCTATTCCTGTGTATTGTTTTCTACCTGTAAGATAAGACTTAATTAAATTTAAAACATTACCTCTTATGCCTTAATCATATAACTTGTTTAGAAGAATATCATGTTTTACGTAATCGAAAGCTTTTGTCATATCGGTAAATAATGCGCATATAGGTGTCTTTTCGTCGACATTGATCATAATATTTTCGAGAAGGTCAGAAATAGCCATGTTTATATTTGTATTACAGGTAATGTATAATAATGATTAATATTATCATGAAATGATTTTGTACTTTATCCTATATAATATATTTATGTTGCAAGTGCAATTGGACAAATCGCCTCTTGTGTTTAAATAATCTTACTGTTTTGTACTTACTGTCATGATAATTTAACCAACAGCATTCCACTTTCAGCTTTGAGATTATTTCACCTGTGGCACCTTTATTGTTATGTTGTAGTTTGTTACCTCATAATGTAAGTAAAGCTGACTGCCCCAGCTCGGGTTCGAATTTCGGGAAAATAAAGGGTTTTTCTGACACACGGTGAAGGAAAACATCGTGAGGAAACCTGGATTCAGTCTGAAATCGCCAATCCGCAATGTGCAAGCGTTGTGATTTATGCTAGTTCCTTCTCTACATAGGAAGATATATGATTATAAGATTATGACATGTCAAGTTTTTTTTGTTTTTGGAAATTCTTATTATATTATATAATTGGAATAACTCAGTGTGGTTTGAGGTTCGAAATAGTAGAGTTGTTAACATTTACGTGCTTCGGAAAGCAAGTAAAGCCAGTGGTATCCTGAGCTCTTTCGATAGAGTCCGGTCGTGACTATCCGCCGAACCATCGGACTATGAGACGGGAGGAACAGACAGTGTGCTTGTGTTTGCTCACAATGTTTCACTATAATATTTTCTACGTAAATACCTGATCTTATATTGGCCATACAAGCCAAGATTCGACCAAGAAGACTAATATTATGAAAGATATGTTTTTTAAAAGGCGCTATTCATTTGAGTTTGATTGATATTGCATCGTGAGATTGTTATTTAATATTATGCCAAAATTATACTTGTGTTTGGGGTTCTTCAATATTGACTAGATCACTTACTTCCTTATCTCATCTAAAGTATAGTTGGTTTGTAAGTGGTTGGTTTAAAGTTTTTTTTATTTTACACAAAATTAGCAATACACTAGAAATATTGTTAATTTCACGTATTGTTTATTTTTAACTATGAAATCGTGTATTCTTCATGTAAAAACAAGGATTGACTGAGAAAAAAGGTAAGCGAAGTCGGGTGAGGGAGAAAAGGTAAAAGAGAACACATTTAACGGGCCTCAATTTTAATTAAAACTACAAAGAGATCAAAAATTTCAAATTTGCAAAAATACATGTTATTTGATTCCAAAGTTGGACATAGTAAGAGTGTGTTGGGGCTCCAAACACAATGCTTACTTGTACAACTAAACCCATCTTATTTCAACTTCATTTCCATACATTCTTTACATACAACAAATATAAACTTTTTTCATTCATACAACAATTTGATATATTTTATGGCGACTAGTTCAGGTACTTGAGCGCACTTGTGACTAAAAAAACATTGTTATATTAAAAATAAACTCAAGGGCTGATCATTTAAAAGTTATTCAATTGAGCGCATCAACTACTACTTTTTTTGTACTTTTTTATTAATTTTTGTACTCTTTTTTTGTACTTTTAATTGTTTTGTGTATTTTTTTTGTGATTTTAAAGATTTTTTGTATACTACTCTTTTTTGGATTTTTAATAGTTTTATGTATTTTTTTTGGTTTTTACAGTATTTTATCACATCAAATTCTATTGCGCTATTAAATAACATTTTAAGTGACCAATCATGTGCAACCTTTTAGGCATATTCTTCTATAATTATGTAACATATAATATATTTTTGGCGTCAATTTATGTTAAGTGAATGCAACTGTGTAATAAGAAAGCTGTTTTTAATGATCAGATGTTCATATTGATGTTGTATCATGGTTTTATACTGATAGTGGCTAACAATGATAACTATTTTATAATCGCATGTTATTATTATTTATATTTTATTTTAATTTCTTTTTACACAGTTGAATTTACTTTTAATACTTCTAATATCACACAAACACATTCAACTGAATAAATCAGTAGTTTCGTCATGAAGAATCAAGCAAGTTCTTTTAAGATTGTTGCTTGTTTACTCATAACTATAGCTACGATTTATCTGCATTCTACCTTCAAATGCATGTATTCTTACACTTTAAATACTACTTGGCTACATATTTTTTTTCCTTTTTTTTTACTTATATTTTTTTCCTAGACTTATAAATAGTTGATTATAATGATATGATTAAAATTGATTACATCTAATTGATTAAATATTTTCTTACTTGCTAATTGAAACTACATTCTACGAGAGACTTTAAAGACGATACAACATTAACATTTTTTTTTTTGGATTTATGGTTTTTTTTCTTTTGGCTATATTTAAAATAGATGTGACTAACTTTCAACTTTTTTTTTCCGCTTCTCCATTCCTAACTTATATAAAACAAAACTACTTTTCACAGCCGTCTGATGAGATTTTATTTTGTTTACAATCACTTATAAGTAATACTAAAGTAACTAACTTATAGTAAATATTTAAACGAACTACAATATTATGTTGGGTGACTAGCTGGCGGTAACATCGATGACGTCACATTAAAAAGTAATCGATAACAAACTATAGACAAGCGGTGTTTGCATTGGTCCGCAACAAACAAAATATAAAAACATAAAGAAAAATACTACAATGTTGTAATATTAATCTTGTTCAGAGATTTAATTTTACAACAGTCTAGTTCTAAATTAAATGAATGGCAGAAGCAATCCAACCCAAAGCAAGGTCAATTCCTATAATCATTAATATTGATATCCATAAAAGCGTAGAAATAATACATCTAGTTCGCGTTGATTGAATTAGAAATATAATGTCCAGGCAAATAGGGTTTCCTATCAATTTTAATGATTATAAAAATGTCACTTGTCTATGGGGCCCGTCTATTTCAGTGTGCTATATGACCGACTATCCTAAAACTAACGGGTACTTAAACCTAGTCCACTTGACGAACATTACGAGACTCTACAAAATCCTACAGTAATTAAAGACTAAGGGCGCGTGCACACAGCACCACCGCTGTACCGGCGTGGGGCTGTGTGTACAAGCGCAACAGATCTAAGCATAGACGATAGTTCTACTTAGAATACCTAAAGACTAATTACTAGTACTAACCAGAAAAAATAGATAGACATAAAAAACGAAGTCTTATAGGCGATAAAAATTTAAAAACTACGAAGATAATCTAATTAATTGAAACTATTTGAGGTCCGGTTTTTTAATGCCATCACTACGAAGATTAATATTAAAATTCGGATAAGCTGGGAGACTATTCCTAAGAGTATCCAATACCTAAATAGAATCAATACAAACTACTACTAAAGAACTTAAACTAGGTTACTTAAACTACGATGATGCGAAAATAAATTATGTAAATTAAATTGCAAATGATAATACATTGGGATGCAAAATAATGTGAAGTAAGAAAGGTAGGATGATAGCATATTACATGCGTTCCTCCTTCGCTCGCATGAAATATGTTATCATATCGATAGGAAGAGGGAAAACAATGGTCGAGTTCTTCTCTGCTGAAATGGTGTTCAGGGTCTGTAAAGAGAGTTTCATACTAAGTACAGGTGTCGCAAAACCTTCCGATCTGACTTCCAGGCTCACTGTGACTTGGTCTTTTGCCGCAAAGAATACTCCGTCTTCCATTGTTGGAAACGAAGGTGTAGGAAAGTCAGTAAGTATAGTAGATAGAAGAGAGTATTAGGGTTCAACGTCCATGCCATAATTAAAATTAAAAATTATACTCAATAAAGTAAGGATAGTAAAAATCAGGAGCTAACATATCACTAAATACTTTAAAAAAGTTTAAAATGATTAAAGATCGAAATAGTTTTATACTCCCAGTTATCGGCGATCGCATCGGGTATCGTATCGGGTATCGTATCGGGTATCCGCGGGTCGTGGTCGTTTAGTAGTATGGTCGTACCTGCAGGTAGCGTAGTTGCAGAGCCGCGGGGCTGTCGCCAATCACCTCGGAGGCCTCACGCAGGGCGCGGGAGGCCTTCTGCTCTCCCTCGGCGGCGATGACCTTGGCACGGGCCTCGCGAGCGGCTTCGGCCTCAGCTGCCATGGCCCGCTGAAGCTGGACAGGCAGACGCACGTCCTTGCTGTTGGTGGTAAGAGGAAGATAGTATGTGTCCGAAAATAGCTGTCTAAAATTTGGTCCTAAATTGTAGGCCTAAAGTGATGTCCCAAGATGTAGTCCTAAATTGTAGTTCTATAAAGTTACCGAAGAAACTTTTTTTTTGGCTTTTCTTTACTTTGGATACATCAGAAATCTTACTGTTATCTAAAGTGTCAATTCTTTATTTAAGTTTGTGTTGAGCACTCACTCGTAGTTTATTGTCATAGTGAGCAAAAAAATATAAAATAAAATAAACCTAAATGTTTTTCACTGTTCACGTTTCACGGTGATGGATTATTAGTGTGACTGCTAATGAACGGTTGCAAGAATTTGAACAAAATGTGTCTCATTGATGGACTATAACTAGATCTAAAAAAAAGCAATATATATCAATTTTTGCCCCCTCAGTAATTTAAATTCAAGAGTTCCTTACATTCTTTTAACAAGATTCTTTGTTTGTAACATGTTATCTACCAACTGCAAATTTCTCACGATAGTTTTATGGATTACTTCAGTAATGAAAGACTTAGTATACTTTATATCCTTCCATAGTTGGAAAATACGTTTTCAATTGCTATGTAATTGAACCTCATTTTCCGATGTCGTAAGGATCAAAGAGAACAATATACTTAATACAAGATTTGCTAAGTGAATAATGCGATCCAAATTGCAGTCAATAATTTGATACTGCTTTTCCTTTAGATTGTGCTATTCAGGTGAATTTGATATTGGCAAGCTATTTTATTAAACTTTATCGAAAGAAATGTCTCCTTTATTAGAAGTTTCCAAGAATTCTATTATCACTCTTTCTTTGATCACTATTTTTTTAGTCGTATTTTAACTTTGATACTGCGAAGCTTTATTTTATAGACACTATCGGTTTCCTACGACTTTCATACCAAGAAAAACATAAAATAGAATTCCGTAGGTATAGATAGATCTTATGATAATGACATGAAGGTTTTATTTATAACTCAGCTATATATGTCTATCAGTTTTATTATATGGATTTCTATCTCAAAACCGAGGGAAGTGGACAATCAGTCCTAATGGAATTATTGAAAATGCTTGAATAGTTCCTGCCTTAATGAGAGCTATTGAAGAATTTAATATGTTTTCATTAATGCAATTCCATCTTCTGAGATCATTAGACTGCCTCGTTCGCCTAGTGGTTCTCAGCGCGACTGCTACGCTAGAGGTCTGGGGTTCGATTCCCAAGTCGACCGAGGTGTTATTGGGTTATTCTATGAAATTCTCAGTGGCAGGTCGGAGTTTGGATTGTGACCGGTTAGTGGCAATAGGCTCGCCCCCTATTACATGAGACCTAACATAACGCGCAATCTGTGAGAGTACATCGGTACACCTCTGCTTAACCCTTCGGGGACACAGGCGTGATGGTATTTTATTAGTAAAACAATATGTGAACATATTTTCACTATATCATACCCGTATTGAGGAGGGAAATTTGTCCGCAAGTTTCCGCAAGTTGATTGCATTCTTTTGTTTTGTTTTAAATCAGTCGTATCCTTAGAGTATACATATGAAACTATAGAGTGAGCCTATCAGAGTTTAAACCGTAAGCACTAGTGTGAACAAGTGTTGTCGTGAATTATGTATGAAGATGGAGCTTGCCGTTTCAAAAACTCTATCTAAAACACTAATATTATCCTAACAATGTCAAAGCCATCGATATTTTCGTATATAAGTTTCTCGTTGCAGGAAAATAACTTTAAATGAAAAACGAAATGTACTAGGATCAGACTAAAAACTGCTCTCGCTTGACACAAGGGGAACCTAGCGATAGTAGCAGTCTATGCATATAGTACGTCGATGGTCGTATCGAGCCCGCATGTCATGACTTGCCATGCATTGTCATGTTATCTGTATGTTGTATAACAATAGTAACGTAAACGTAATGCTCGTATTACATTCATGAATATCGAGTGTTCAGTTCCGTTTGTTTGAGGTTTTGAGTGATTTTGGACAGAATTTGCGAAGAACTGGAGAGTTGAAACTACGTTCGCTCAGTGCAGGGTGATGCGAATGTGAAATGAAATATGATAAGATTTTTAATCGAATTTTTAGGAGAAGATTCTCTCTATTCTTGTTACTCAGGATCTTTGTATATTGTGGTTTGATGTTAAATTGTTGTTTCGGTAGAATAATGTCAGGGGCGTACTAGTTTAATGCATTATTGTAGGAAGTCATCAAATTTAGAAATTGACAAATATTCAAAAAGTCGGGGACAGAGCACTCTAAAAATACATAAATAAAATCACATCGACGTCTGAAACTAATCTACTGATATTACATAACTTTTTGCGTCGGGTATAAAAATGATTGAAAAATTCGCCTGTAACGTAGTTAATAAAGCTTTAGGCTAACGTGGCGATGACATATTTCGCGCCTAAAAAAACAGGTAAAAGCTAGCTGCAGTCCATTAAAATAAAAAGGGTATGCGTCGGATAGCTGGCTTTACATTTTTGCCTAAACCACCGTGATGAAATTCCTTTTTGGGAAAAAAGTTGGTCTGTCTGCTGTATTTAGGGTTCCATATTATTCAATTAAGTACCCGCGTTGTTACCTCATACCTGTTCGTTTATAGTCTGTCCGCAGATTAAAATGTGGTAAATTGCCCTATTCCCTTATTCGTGATAGCAGTATAAGCATAAAATTAATTAAAAAGTCTAGAATATGTTCTTGGAGCAGCAAACAAGTATATAATTATTTACCAGGATATGCTACGTCGTGAATTGTTTTTAAAGATTCAGTAACAGGTAAGAAAATCCGTCCTAAATCTGCATGATAGTAAGTGACTACGGAACTACGGAACCCTACGCGTATCCTTAGCACGCTTGACTGTTCCTATCATGTTTCAATATATTTTAGGTTTCACGTTCATAGGACGCACAAATATTGATTTGTTCCGAAATATCCAATCGTGCAGTCACAGCCACACACACGTCGAAATATAAAAACACGTATCACATTCATGTATCGAACGTCATCTAAAAAGGTAAGGCTGAATCTGATGAGACTGGCAGCCGACGACAGCATAGCTAGAAAGAGGTAAGACAAGAAAATGGAAAATTCTAATCGTTTTTCTTCTTTTTCGAAACATCGATGTCTTGTAGCCGATGCTCCACAATTTCTCGCCTCCTATTCCGATTTCTGATGTTAAATTGATTTTTGTAATCTAGGAGTAGTATACTGTACTTACATTTCGACGCGCTCCACCTTAATTCCCCAGGCCTCAGTGGCCTCATCGAGGGACAGCTGCATGGTGCCGGAGAGGGTCTCGCGCTCGCTCAGGATCTCGTGCAGAGGCCGCGTGCCCATGGTGTTCCGCAGGGTGGTCTGCGCGAGCAGCCGGGTCGAGTGGTGAGCGTTCTCAACGTTCGCGATGGAGATGGTGGCGTTGTGGACGCGGTAGTATACCACGGCGTCCACTGATACCGTCACGGAATCTTTGGTGAGGACCTGGGAATTTGGGCTGCTGTAGTATCCATAGTAGTAGAGTTGGAGTTCGGGAAACATCAAATTGACACGCCCCTTTTACAGTAGACTGCGGTAATATGATATAGACATTTAAATATGTGATCCAGAAAGTATGCAATCGATTTCTTAAAAAGAAAAGGTCTTCGTATCTAGAAGTTCTCTGAAAAAATAAATATTTGGATCCATGTTTCTCTGAATTAACCCCTCGCAAAAGAAATTGTGAAGATAAATGTTCGTACAAAAGATACTAACCTCTTGAGGTGGGACGTCGTAGGTACGAGTGCGGAGGTCTACGCGAGCATAGGTGTCGATGCACGGAAGTATGAAGAATATGCCTACAAGACAACAAACGTATTCAAAAATGATCCTTCAAGTAAAGGCACAAAGGCTGTGAATTTACTTGTATGCAAAATGGATTAAACAAATATGTATGTATGAAAACTTTTTTTTAATTTAACACTGAATTATGTAATTGATTGCGTTTAAGGTACTTACCGGGTCCTCTGGCGCCCCCAGAAAGGAGGCGCCCTAAACGGAATATGACAGCTCTTTCATATTCCTGGACAACCTAAAACAAAAGAAAGCAGTACTTTGTATCATAGATTTAGATTATTTAATATTCGCAGATCAGAGTCAAAATGTAAGAGAAAGAAATAAAAACGCTAGCCGCGATGCGTTAATTCGCCAAATGCATAAGTATCGAAATCATTTGCTTATGAGCTTAATATTTCGCTGAGCAATATTATAAAGTTGAAAACCAGAATTTAAGTAATAAAACTAAATAAAAAAATCTATAACTAATTACTATTTCATTCGCTCAAACAGATATTTGATTAATTCTGCACTAATAATTTCCTTTGAGAGCAATGCCGTCGCAAGAGGAAAAATATGGGTAGGGATTTACAAGTATCTGCATAAAAGATTTTTAGACGTTTCAGAAGGTTGCGGTATTCATGCGTTTGAATATATCTCTAACTTATTTGCCCAGTGAGATATTATAAAATAAGTTACACATACATTGAATGCTTTTTATAAAAGCAAGAGCCACGGCATTATTAAAACAAAAAAAAAAGTTATTTAGCTCCTATTTGAAATACGTGTTTACGTAATAACCTGCTTGATATTTCAAAGTAAAGGCTGTTTATTTTCCGATGATTAAAAGAAAAAACATGCGATTTAAACTCAGAACGTACACTTTTTTTGTAATAAGAGAGGGATGGTACAATAATAATTATTAATAGTTGAATCGCGTTTCGATATGGTTTTATTTTTCGAAAATTGTTTGTGTGAGTTTCAGAGGTCTGTAAATATATACACGTTATCGCCAAATCGCCAACATTTTCCTGCCAATATAGAACCAATCGCTATTGATACATCAGAGCGTGACCTATGCCTGTTTTGGCAGCCGAGTGGCTAATTCATACGCCTTAGTCAGTAGACGAACAAACAACCCAGTTTATTAATACCAGTAGCCGTAATGTATAAAACCTTATTACTTATTAATACATGACAACATTATAGGTTATTTATTGCCTATTATTTTATCGACGGGTTTGAGGCTCGGTACAAAGGTTTAGCTCTAATTTTCTTTGAAGAGCGTAGAGCCGTTAGTTTAGTTCCTAATATTTTTGGACATTAAGATTGTCGTTCTGTCGGACTATGAGAATGCAACTTATCTTGAAAAGTAGCACTAAAATATCCGCTGCGTAGATTGCTAATTTCTGTTGAGAGAGCCGTCGCAAACATTTTTCTTGTTACTCTTATTATTATCATAACGAATTAAATAATTAACAAGTTATTGCGAAAGGCGGATAGTTAATTACCTGCCACGAAGATTACTTTTATTTTCAATGCTAAGGATTATATCGATAAGAGAACAGATAAATTAACCATTCAGGTAATGGGGCTTATACTTAGATATTATTATAATATGTGACTAGACCACGGCCATAGACCTTGATAGGAATATATCTACTACTCTACATCGTTTGCAATTAGTATACCTAGTATTTCTATTTGTTTGCGTGCTTTAAATATTGACTTTGTGTCATTTTAATTATGTCCGTCAAGCACTATTTGTATGAAGAGATTATTTTTACGCCAGAAATTGTAACTTAAACCAGCTATAGACTGTTATTTATTATTTGATTGCCAAACTATTATTTCCTCTTTGTTTATATAATTCATGCGCTTTTTTTGACCAATTTTCTTAAATAAACCGACTTGTAAAACTCATTTCATTGTATACTCATTAATTGGTAATTTAAATCATTATTACAACATTTTACTTTCAAACTATTGCGAAACATGCACGGATGCACGGATTTCTAGTGTTATCCCGCTAAATCCTCGTCAAAATGTAGGTGAACTAAAGAAGTGCACTGTCATTGCACTCCAATGCTACATTTCACGCTCACTTTAGCTACAGTTTCAAGGAGATTACATACGACAAAAGAGAAACAAACATTAGGTCACAAAACAGTACTGTTAATGCTAGCTCTATAATAAAGCAGATAATCAACTACTTTGCCATTTGAATCTTCTATTAAATTAATAGACTTTCGATTAACAATCAAATGGCCTTAGGTAAGTTAAAGCAATCCTTACAAAAAACTATAAAAACAAAAGCGAAAATCTAAGACAATACTGACTAATACAAACTAATTTGTTAAGTAACCTGCAGTTCAATATTTTCCCCTACTATACTGAATGCCGGGGCCTTTATATGTCCCTACAGGCTGAGGTCACACCGCTAGACAATTACACAGACACGCAACTCGTAGATAGCGGGGCATCGCGGATGAAATCGCTTGCTATGCTACCTCTCCCACCCGGATTTTGCGTTTCCATTTTGGTACACAGATTCTGCTAAGCTAGGTAATACACGAAGAGTGCTTCTGAATTATGAAGCTAGTTTTATACTGTAGACGTTTGAATTTAAATAGGATTAGTACGTAAGTGGTTGCGCGAGAGAGTAAATTTGTTTTAAAACATTAGAGATTTAATCGTTCGTACTTAGTTGTCAATTTTCTGTATAACGTTGAATACGCGTGCAGTTGACTATAATTAGAGTTACTTCGTATCACTTGTTGCTAATGCATCAAACATTCATGTCCCGCCAGTCAGTAGGTCAGTGTTATTACACGATAATATCTCTGTTATACTAAGCTTTATCTTTGTTTTAAAATGTTTTGAAGGTTGTTTTATTCTGTTGTCTGATTCTAATTAAGTTGTTGTCCAATCTGTGATTTAAAATTCAAAACAAAAACAAATTAAAGTTCTCACTGAAAACAATTGCAGTTGGAAGCAAGAGTAAACAGAAAAAAAATAGCATAAAAAAAACTAAACAGCACCACAAAAAATAAAATAAAATTTAAATATTACCTGTAGGGATGGATAGCAGCTCTTGAGAACTCGTATAATGAAGAAAAAGCCGCAAGCGGGTGATAGGGCGCGAGCGACAAATGAGAAGCGTAGGTGGGAACAAGTAACAAGCGGCAGCGGGAGCGGGAGCGGGACACGGGAGACGAGAGGAAGAAAGGAAGGGAGAGGGAAGGGAAAGGAAAGGGGTAAGGGTAGGGAACTACATGCTAAGGAGACGTCTGTTCACGATGACTTTCCGAGACCGACTGTGCCCAGAAGCTGCTGCAAATATTATCCTGTATACCCCTTTCCCCCTCTCTTGTTACCCCACCCCCGATTTTTTTGCGCATCTGCTAAATTAAACCAGCCCAATACATCCTTCTAGAAGAAACGTAGGCGTCCCCCATTGGCTAACCGAAATTATTTGCGGCTCGCTGATTGGTCTGCTCGAGATGTATGTGTTAGCCTTGACTTAAGCTTTGTTTGATTTGCCTATTGAAGCTTTGTCACAACAAACGATATCAATATTATTTGTTCCGTGCATGAAAATAGAAGAAATACGAGTAATTTTAAAAGATTTCATCATTAATTAGCAAATTTAAAATCTCGCGACTGTCCTTGTATTCGCTATTATGATTTTTTTATAGAATCAGTGACAAAAATTTAAGAAAACATCTACTATTTTTGTTGTTTCTTTTACTCCTTATTTTTAAAACGTGAATAATTTTATCGAGACAGTTTACGGTGAGTGTTACTGACAATCTAAGTAGTTGACGTATAGTATAAGAAGTAAGTAAGAAAGTTTCGAGTTTGCCCCTTACAGTAATCTGTTTGCCTAGATATTTGAAAAACGGTGACATAAATAATAAAACGTTTATTGATCTGTATCGGAGGCCAGATTCAAAACCAATGATATTTAGCATCGATTATGTGGGAACTGAAACACGTGAAAACATGTAATTATAGTTATTTCTCCATTATACATAATTGTCGTTAGAAGGTTGAACAGAAGTCTTCCTTCACTTATGAGTTACTGCGAAGAAATCAATTGTTCCATGGCCAAGCTAACCATTCGTAGTCTTTTATAATAATTAAAGAAATGTGGAATAAAATCTAACTCTCGTTTCTAAATGCTTTCTCACACATTTCGAGCGCATCGACGTATATTAAATTCAAATGGTTAAGAATGCCGTAATAATCCCGTATGACGTCAGCAATGATATGCGTATTGATAGAAGTATGTTATATCCCTTCATCCAGAATGAAATTTGTATTGAAATCCGACGGCAGATATGCATGCAGCATATAATATGATATTCAGACCAATGTTGTCGAGTATTTGATACTTAATTTTTTATTTTTGTATATTTGTTAATATTTTTATCGCCATGCTACAAATTGTTTAGTTTCCGTTTTTTGTTTATGTACGAGTATAAATATAATAAGTGCAAACTAGCAAATATTCTTGTAAAAATATCATAATTGAAAGCGAATAATTGTTATTCTTCAAAGTATTTCCCAATACAAAACAGTTATCTTGTATGAGGTTCATGTAACATGCGGGCCGACGGCATTAATATTCACGTAAAAATATGAACGCAAAAAACTTCTAAAATCTATGAAAATCTGTCCTAACAAAACTGAAAGGGCGCAAGAATGTCCCTATAGGTACGCGAGCAGGGGACTGTCTGGGACGAACTTCCCGGGTTCAAGCCGTATTCCCGTAGACGTTTGAATGTTACCTTTAAAAGTTTGGAAATTGGGCCTACGCTCTTAAAATAGAAATCCGCCTAAAGGCTCTAAAGAGATAAACACTTTTTAAGCTTGTTTTTCTTTCGCCTTTATCTGTGAAAATACAGAGATAACAAAAACAAAGCGAGCAGAAAACCGAATAAAAATAGATGAAAATAAACATCATTAAAACCTTTTTCCAAATTAAATTAAGTAAATTTTCCGGCGGCAGCTAATAGCGCTATTTAAATAAAAAAACAAAGTTAATTTGTTTAAAAAATAAAATAAAAACAAATAATTAAAGCCAGCTAATTAGTCAACGTTCCTACTTACCTTGAAGCAGATAAAGAGTGAGAAAGGCATGGTAATGATGACCAAGATCCATGATAGGATGACCAGGATCTTGCCGCAGGTCTTGCTTTCAGAGTCGGACTCTTCATTCGCTGAAAAACGTCAAAAAAATAAGAACTATTTCCCGTTATAAAAAAAGTATTTTACGAGTTTAAATAAATAATTCACGAAGACTTTGTTTATTATTATTATTGCACAACAAAAAGAAATGGATTTTAAGTTTTCTTTGTTTGGAAAATTTCTCACTGGTTGTAATAGTCGGGTACAAATGCTGCCGACTCGACATCTCCATAATCATATTGGAGTATTGGGGCCCGAAACCATAACGACCATGCGTTCCGACGGACTGGTATTCACTGGTCAAGCAAGTGTACCGTGCCACATTAAATATTCACGTGAGAAACGAAAGGTGGCAACTACCACGTCTTCGATTAAAAATATATTATTATCACTAGGAAAACTGTAGTTAGGTATTCAATTATTTACCGGCCTCGGTCACCACTACCGTGGTGTTTTCAGAGTAGCGCGCCAGTTTGAAGGATTTTAGTTAGCGTGTTTACTGAACGAGGGCCACTCAAAGACTGTTAGAGGAGTGAAAGAAGCTCTGCTGTGCACTGCTTTGTGAGTACTGGAAGCCTGCTTGCAACGTTTTTATATGGTCCAGGCCTGCACTGCACTTGCGCGGCATATATCATATGTTATATATGTAACGCAGAATCTCTACGCTATTATTGGTGAACTGGTTAGCTCAGCCCGGGAGGGAGGTTTCTCTATTTTGTTGTCATACTAATTATTAATTAGATAAAACTTTTCAGTATGTAATTCGCATGTAAGGTCAAAGGTAAAACAACGGGTCGAGTCTTTAATTATGATTCGTATAGTTTATTCATGTGTTTACTTCGTTCCTTATTTATTAACACTATACATATACACATTAGCATTAATGAAAACATAAAATTTTGTCCAAAACAAGACGAAACCAGGCAATTGTAGGACAAAGATTGGTTTCGTCATACTTTGAACCGCCAAGAACGAAGTAAGGTAAAGAAGCCTAAAGTTCTAAGAAAGGACATTAAATATCTGATAATTATACTATTATTAACTGCCTGGTGTTCTAGAAATATTTCTATTAAGAATGTATTAAATCTTACAGGATTAACACACTTTTTGAACGTTGACCTACTTTCAGAGATACTGCATTTAAAGGCACAGAACTAATGTATTATGTTAAAATTACATTAAATAATAACTGTGACGTGTAAAAATTAAGATAGTGACGATTCAAAGAAAAAACATACTGAGTTTCTGGCAAATTCCTGCCAATTCTGTAGCCAAGAAACATCACCAACCAGTCATCCTAACTTGCAGTGAAATTGCTTTCCAAAATTATTTATTTTGATATAAATGTTTTTAAATAATACATACCTAAATTAAATGGATTCGTTACAATTATGTTGTCTAACTGTACTTGGAACTATTTTTCTTTTACCCCTGAGCGGTGACCTAGTTGTATAAATGTGTGTTACTGGTAAGTTGAAATTGTCGTATGGTTGTCTGTTTTGTTTTTCATTGAAACATTTTAAGATTGAGCAAAGTAGTTTAGATTAATACCGTGTAATGATTTATTCAGCAATTATAACATATCATCACGTCTGTATCCCCGAAGGGTTAGGCATAGGTGTACCAATGTACACCTACAGTTCGCTGGTATGTTTAGGCCCCATGTAATAGGGGGCGAGTCTATTGCCACTAACCGGGCACAAATCCAAACATCGACTTTCTACTGAGATTTTCATAGTAAAACCCAACACCTTAGTAGACCTGGGAATCGAACCCAAGACCTCTAGCGTCGCAGTCGATCTTAGAACCACTAGGTCAACGAGGCAGTAATTATGAAACTTATAAACTTTAGTACTACGAGTATCATCACCATTCTAGTTCACGTATCCAAGTATTTACCTACCTTATTTATTTACCCCTATTTATAATTCAATACAACAAGTAGACAGGAAAAATTTGAACCAACGCTGCAACGGCAAGAATCGAACCCGCGACTACTGTTAAAAACCCGCCAGTTGCTTAGCCAACTAAGCTACAGAACTCTTTCTACTTAGGCCTTTCATCAGCTTACCCGCGCTTTTAATTAAGTCGAATGTCTAGGAAAACCACGGTGAAAATTTGTAAAACTAAATTATATCAATATGTATAATTGTTTTGGGAGCTACTAATATGTTTATTTAATTAAAATTGATCGGCTTTTGTTTCATGTTCAGAGTATATCAAGGACATGAGATACACATGAGAATTCTATTTACTGCCAACTTCTAGTCAATTATCAAATATCATGCTACTTATGGAAAGTACAGACTATATAACATAACATATTATACAAATTTAACATAACATATTATACAAATTGCGATATAACTTGTTTCAAATAATGTGCACACTGAATGTTTTATTCTTAATAACATATCATCACGGCTGTATCCCCGAAGGGGTAGGCAGAGGTGTACCAATGTACACCAACAGTTCGCCGATATGTTTACGTCCCATGTAATAGGGGGGAGCCTATTGCCACTTACCGGGCACAAATCCAAACTCCGACCTGCTACTGAGAATTTCATAGAAAAACCCAATAACACCTTGGTCGACTCGGGAATCGAACCCAAGACCTCTAGCGTAGCAGTCGCGTTTAGCACCACTAGGCCAACGAGGCAGTCCTTGACAGTGTCCATTTTTATTCTGAAACATTTTATTCTTGTGTACAATAATGTTTTAAGTTGCATACATACATACATACATATAATCACGCCTTTTTCCCTTATAGGGGTAGGCAGAGACCACTTCTTTCCACTTGCTACGATCCTTACACACTTGTTTCGCTTTATCCACTTTCATTATTTGTTACCACGTTAAGTTGCAATGATGAATAACAAGGTTATATAATGTGGACGTATTATAAAACACAAGTTATATGACATGTTACATAGTCTGTACTCACCATCACACATAATAACATACAATTGTGTTTTGAGGTAACAACTTACTTCGCTCAGTAAAACAACCCTAATTTCACGTTGACACAATTTGTATAAAAACTTCTTCCCTGTTTTCTTCAAATTCAAATTGTTTGACACGTGACTCAAAAGAGGGTAGGAAAGAAATCATACTACTGTTTACTTAGAAAAAAGTTTAAAATGTTTTCAATTGAAATATGTCGCCACGTCGGATATTGAACAACCCATTAAGAAATACTTTCTGAATAAATAAACAACGTTTTTAAGTAATTTTCCTTTCCCTCGTGTAAAAGAACTGTAAAGTCTATTAGTCCTCTTTTATTTTTATTTTTTTAAAGTTTAACACATCAATGTGTCTCCAAACTCTTTTTACTTATTCACTAACCTATTCTAAAGATATCAAAATTTGTATTATCCTACTAATATTATAAATGTGAAAGTTTGTGAGAATGGATGTGTGGATGTTTGTTACTCTTTCACGCAAAAACTATTGAATGGATTTTAATGAAACTTTACACTCATGTAGCTTATACCTAACACAAAGGCTATAATTTATAAAGATAGTGTATGAATTGTCAATCACGCAGGTGAAACCGCGGGGCACAGCTAGTATTTAAATAGTATCCTTTGAAGAACTTTAATAAATTATACCTACTATTATGTCTGTTCCAAAACCTCTTTTCATAATTACTGGTTTTGCTAATGGGTCACCATCTAGTTCTTAATTAATACACTAACAAAATATTTTTAACTGATCATGTTTCAAAACATATTCAAATAAATAGCATTTCTTACGCTTTAGATTTACTTAAGGTAAGAGGAACAGCGTTTTTACGTTAATTGATATTTTTTCATAAGCTTTAGCGATTTCAAAGCTTTCTACCTGTTGAATCTTGTCCTAAATGTTCAGGAATTTAATGTTCAATGAATTTACTGAGCTACACTACTATTTTCGTCGACGTTGCGATATGACTGGTAGTCGGATTTCTTTTTTATAAATTAAGAATTTTTCTATGTTTATATTTTAAAGTGAATTATATTTGACAGAATACTTAGATGTTGGGAATTCAGGATGATCATTGTTGAGATAAATTATATTTAGGGAGTTTTAAACCAACTTTATAAAATCCGACTTTTAAGAGCTTTTGATAGCGTTTTCGAACCCTAAATGTAACGAAGTTTTATGCCTTTTCAAAGTATAGGCAATTTTATCCCAGCTATGTATAACAAACATCAACTCATTATTTTACTTTGTGAGATTAGTCCAGTTCTTTTTATTGGTAAAAGATGGTCGTAGTCCCATTCCTTATCCTTAGCGTTTTTCTTGAAGATCATAATATTAAGGATTATTTAGTGATACATACTGTGTCACTGCACAGCAAATACCCATATACGATTAGGGACCAGTATGTCTATTCTGTTAATAATTTCGGTATCGAGCTTCACCTGAGTGATAATAAAGCTCATTTCAAAAGTGAACCCAATTTTTTAGATTGCCTTGATTTAGAATTCAAATTTGAGAATACGTTTTTGACATCTCACCGCGGATTCCGCTGTCGAGATACGAAAATAATGTTACAGAATGGCAATACTAGAACCAGATATTTTTCTCAGAAATGTTGAGTAATCTTGAAGGGATATACTTTTTTTTTTTATTTCCTAGCGAACGATCGAAGTTCAATGTGTTTGTTCCCTATTTAATAGGGTAGAATGTAGAAGTGAAAACCTTCCCTCAATTCATAAGAAGCAGCGTATTTCTAATTCTTATCGACTGCACGGATAGCCGAGTGGTGTAGGTCTCCACCCCGACAACTACGGGGCGCGACGTGGCGCGGGTTCGCTTCCAGCGTCGGACAAATATTTGATATTTGATTGGACAAACATAAGACACACTAATAGCAGACTTGCAATTGTTTAATTAACACTTGTCCCTATATTCTGGGTGCTTACTCAGAATTAAAACATCGTGGCCTTCGTGGCCTAGCGGTTCAGTGAAAGGATTTGTTTGCACAAGGTTGCAGGATCAAACCCAGGCAAGTACCAATGTGGCTTTTTCAAAGTTATCTGTACTTTCTTATTTATTTACACTTCTGACAAACGGTGGAGAAAAACATAGTTAGGAAACCTGGATTCTAAAATTTGGGATTTGTAATTGCCAATCCGCAGAGAGCAAGCGTTATGATAGATGCTCGTGCCTTCTCTATGGGAAGAGGCCTGTGCCCAGCAGTGGGATGTTTATAGGCTGGATTATTATTATTGTTATTATATTTATTTGTGGATCACACATCAGAACCTCTGAGATGGGATTAAATCACTCACGGGTGTAGTATTTTTTGTTATGTTGCAAACCAGGGCGAACAGCAAGCAGTTTATAAAATACAGTATTGCTTAAAAGAGTTTTAATGGATTGAGGTGGTCATTATTAAGATCTTGCGTTAGGTGTTATAAATCTTTTATTAATCAAAAATACAAACATAAAAAAAACTATAGGTATACCTTATTAAATCTAATTTGTAATTATATTATTGCTTATCAATAATTAATTACTTAAGTATTTTAAAAATTATGATATTTCTCTTTTTAAGCTGGTGATTTTTTGGCTTTTAATATTATAACGAATACTGGATATATTTTAAAGCATTCACAGACTTTATTAAATCAATCTTAGCTTTTAAGAACTGATTTGTAAACTAATGTGTACTTGACGTAGTAAAAAAGTATTGCCTTTGCTCTATTCGATAAATGTCATACAACTTTAAATGATTCTAATACAAGATTATTATAGTTACTTCTACTTAGAGTTAGTTACGAACAAACTTTTTCTGAATTGTGTACAAAGCAAACAGTTAAAAAGTTTTTGAGAATTAATTGAAACTCACAAAATGGTAACTTAAAATTGAGTAAATTGAACACTTTTATTATTAAAATGTTTCAGCCTTAAAAATTAGCTTATCTTCATCTAGTGTTACATTATAGTTATTGTTAATTTGTTTACTATTCTAAATATTTAAACAACGTTATTGGAACAAGGCTGTTGAACAAAATTGAGGCAAAATCCTCTGTTGTCTATGTCTACGGGGGCTTCAACGTTGTCTGTATGAAACCAAAGACGAAAAGGTTTTACTGTACCTGAAAAAAGCAAAAAAAGGGACTCAAATTACATTGGAAATGAAGAAGTGTATTATGCTTTGTCATTCACAGCTTGGTCATTCATTCACAGTCATTCTGGTTAGATAAGGCACCTCTTAATCTTGAAAAAAAAACAATTGATTTGTCGATAAATAATAAATTGTTTCTGATTCATAGTTTCATACTATACTAATTACATACTCGTGTTTAAATAAAAGAAAAAATATTTTAGTAAACAGAATTTGAATGGGTCTTAAAGTCTATTTCTTACTCATAACTGTAGCGGCTTGCATCGACAATTCAGCTGAGAAGGTCCCTCCACAAATTCTGTCTGTACAAAGGGCTTGGGCCGGCTGTATTCGTCCAACATTGGTCGCACATGGCACCAACAGCCAATCGTTGGCGCAATTGTTCGGTCCAGCCCCAGAGCCAATCATAGCGTTGACTGGAGTGTTGCTGTTGCCACTTAGAGTGAACGCTCGGGAACGGTTGTTTACTGAAAGAAATAAAATAAAAAATAATTTAAAATATACTTTGATATTTTTTTCCAACTGCTAGGCTTTCCAGTCAATTGTTTCAATGTCAAGGTCATCAAGCGATCAGGGGCATCGATAAAAATCGATCACATACAAAATATAGGTAATAAAGACGATAAAAATTCTAGCAAGTTTATTAGTAGAATAATAAATTAGTACTTTAAAGCTTTTCGAAATTATGAACGTAAAGTCCTCTCGGACACACCGGAGGTATATTATGAAGTCTTTTTGTCGGTATAACTTTATCGCAGGAGCTGGCAGATGGACTTTTAAAAATTAGTTATTCAAAGATACTATCGCAGTCGCCGGCGTCCGGCCACTGAATAGCCTAAGTAAAAAGTTATAATTAGACGTCTGGATCTCGTCTATTTCCTTCTCCAATATTCGACCAATTTAAAGGATATTTTACAACCTGAATAAGATGAAAATTGAACATGTCTATATGTTTTCGTTTTTTATCAATAGCTAGTCAGTTGTCTTTGTACTCTATATCTGTATTGAAGGCGAACGATATTGGCAATTTAAGCATATAGTAAGTTTTTTTTTTATATTATGTTTCATTATAGAAGATATAGCATACAAGTAGTTTATTTGAAATTTAATGTACAAAATCATAGCTTTAAGTTCATAAACCAGCCCGAAAACAGGCAAGAACGTTTGTATAGCGGAAACAATCCCCATATTTTCCTTTAAACGAGCCTTAAAATATCCACATATAACTTCAAAACAGTGAACTGCACTTTAAAAAACTCGAATGTTCCAAGAAAATTACTTACTTTAAAATAGAACGACTCGCAATGATTAAGCTGCTTCAGGCTAGGCTGTCAGTTGATTGAGTTCAGAAGTTGAAATCTATTAGTGGACCGGTCATGGTTACAGTTGGCTCGTTCAAATGTCACTTACATAATTAAGTGGCTGGTCGAGCACGAGGCGTGCATTAAATGCAAGTTACTATAATTGGACTCAATCGATACTGAAAGGTGAACCGAAAAACAAATCGCCTGATATCAACTTTTTACGTCGTTTTTTTTGTATGTGGTAATAATAATTCTGCCTCGTTGGCCTATTGGTTCTAAGCGCGACTGCTACACTAGAGTACTAAGGTCTTAGGTTCGATTCCCAAGTCGACCAAGGTATTATTGGGTTTTTCTATAAATCTCTCAGTAGCAGGTCGGAGTTTGAATTTGTACCCGGTTAGTGGCAATTGGCTCGCCCCTACTGCCTACCCCATACCATCACGTAGCAGAAATCCAAACTCCGACCTGCTACTGGGAATTTCATAGACCCAACCCAAGACCTCTAGCGTAGCAGTCGCGCTTAGCACCACTAGACTAACGAGGCAGATATTATTAACATAATAAAAAAAAAAAACTAAATTCTGATGGCCTCGATGGGTTGAACACGTGCGATGTATTTTTTTACTTATGAAACCCTTCACTTCACTGGCTTTAAAGGTTACCTATTTCTCTATCAAAGGGCAAGATAATTACCACTAATTATGAAATTAAAAATACAACTACACGTGTTCCTTAAAAGAGTTTTCATCCACTAGCTGAAAAGTATATTATTATCTACATGCCTATTAATTTATATTCATAGAACGTAGACGTGTTTTAATGTACTGTCATAGTACCATTTAGTACATGGAATTTAGGCATATTTTTACAATATTTCTAAAGATACAAATAAGACAAAATTAGATAGAGTTAAATAATTTAGTTAATATTTGAACACAGACATGGTCTGAAAATATTTTAAATATTTTGAAATTTTACATTAAATGGTGAGAAGGTTTCTTATCTTATATATATAAGTGAATAGCTAAATGTGTTGGTAAGCTCATAACTCAACAACGCCTGGACCGATTTCGCTAATTATTTTTTTGCTGTGTTAGTTATTATCAGGAGAAAGGTTTTTATGAATGAAAAAAATTGAAAATTGCCCGGAAAAAAATACTAGGTATTCACGCGAGTGAAATCGCAGGACACAGCTAGTTAAAAATTAAATAGTAAAAATATCGGACTTTATTCTCGAGTTCCGATACCGTGTTGCTTATTAGTCAAGCAAATGTCCTCAATAACCTATAACGCACACCGTAAATAGAGTTTGAAGCGAAACTCCAACTTTCCCGAATAAATCTAATACATTTTGAAACTAAAATAGTTACTTAATCAACAATTCATGTTTCCAATATCAAATGAGTCACGTTGAACAGATTAATTTAGTTGAAATACTTGATTTTGGTATACTATGACGAACAGTTACATTCGTTAGGAGAACTTAAAAATAAACAGAGTTAAGCGAGTTATAAACTGCATAGTTTTAATTGACAATTACATAACATAACATATCATCACGCCTGTATCCCCGAAGGGGTAGGCAGAGCTGGTGTACCAATGTACACCCACAGTACGCCGATATGCATAGGTCCCGTGTAATAGGGGGCGAGCCTATTGCCACTAACCGGGCACATATCCAAACACCGACCTGCTACTGAGAATTTCACAGAAAAACCCAATAACACCTTGGTCGACTCGGGTATCGAACCCAAGACCTCTAGCGTAGCAGTCGCGCTTATCACCACTAAGCCAACGAGGCAGTAATTGTCAATTAGGGTAGGAAGTAAATCCACGTAAAATGCGAAAAGGAAAACTTAGTACCCTGAGAAGTTGCGCGTATAAATATTTTGGTAGAAGTAAAGTACTGAAAAGTACAAAAATCAGAACAACTTTCACTGAACTTTGTTTTTAGAAATCATCCATTTTAAATCTTCGTTGTCGTTATTGATTATTGTAATTTACTGCTAATCTTACATGTTAATTTTATTGTAGTTACTCGTAAGAAAATGTATGTTTTGAAGAAGTTATTTTCACAAAAAAATAGCTAAAGTACGATTTAAAGATAAGATAAAGAAACATACATTTCTTTGTTACAAAAATGGTGTAGTTTCCAGGAAATGCATCCTCATGCTCCAACACTTAAAAAAACAGTCATGTTTCCCAGTACTGCGTTCAGATTATAATTGGTTAATATTGTCAAATACATAAAAGTGAATATTTTAAATTAGGTACAAAGTTAACAAGATAAAAGTTAAAATAGCAAACCTTCTTTACTTTCTTAAACACGTCAAATCAATCTTCTGAAATTAGATTAAAGCCGTATATATACTTTTAAAACCCACCGTAATTTATAAAATGGTAGCTGTCTCAATTTTGAATAAGGTATACAATACAATATGCGATGCAATCCTCACAAATGTAGGATTTAATTTGGTGGGAGGTAAGTAGCTCTATTAATAGTATTAACAGCCTGGGACATCTCACATAATTTCATCTGATGCCAAACTAAGTAGAGCCTGTACTATGGTAACCAGACAACTGATAAACATACTTACAGATTTCTAAATACATGTTATATATATATATATATATACACATATATAAATAAATTACTGTTCGTTAGTCTCGCTAAAACTCTAGAACAGCTGGACCGATTTGGCTAATTTTTGTATTTCATTATTTGTGGAAGTCTAGAGAAGGTTTAAAAGGTGAACAAATAAGAAAACAAAGGCAAAAGATTAAGTTATTATTTATTGATTGAGGCAGAACGAAATCTGTCTTGGTCAGCCAGTTATAGATAAATGTCACCCAGACACAAGACAAATGATCATGCCCATCACATAAAGATTAGTCTTGAGAATCGAACCCAGGACCACTCCCGCCTTATTGACTAGTTTTAGAAGCAAACTCCTTTCATCAATTTCTCATCCATTATCATTTTGCAATGACAGACTGGCTTCAAACTTATCTAATGTACTCTAGAATTAAAAGGAAACTGATGTTAAAAATATCTTATATTTTGAGAAATGAGACTTAGAGGAACTTAGAGAAAGGCACCAAATGTTTAGAAACTCTCGTACTTTAGTAAAGTATAATATAGAAGTTAACGCCGTAAGTCGTAAATAAATTGTTTAAAACTGGTAAGATTAAGTTACGAAGTGGGTAACATATTAAGGAGACGCGTAAGATGTTAAACCTTGAAATAATACAACTTTTTACGGATTTAGTCCCAGTTTAGTTTAGATTTTAATTTGTAAAAAGTAGTTTCATTTTTCAATGTCCAATATTCCCGTAAACCTAAGAAACCAATATGTTATACATTGTTTAATTTTGCCAACCTTTAACGTATGTCTACCAAGAAGCGCCGTATTCCAGAGTATTTTAAATTAGAAGATAAGACATATTTTTCTTTAAATTAACTAGGTATTTACAAGACGAGAGAGAAGCCTGAAAAGGTACAATGCTATTTCACCAAAATGTAATAACTATTCACAAAAATGTTGAGAATCAAATGATAAACTCAATAAATCTCTATACGCGATCTCTACGCGAGTTGGAACTAAACAAACCACACGGCAAACGGACGCACGAAAACCAACGATTCTGTTATTCCTGTATCAACATTTTACCCTAAACTACGTACCAGCTGTAACGGATCATCAATACAGACGTGCCCATCAGGCATGGCCCTCGCTTAACGCCCATCCGTTACGTCAATAGGCTCTGAGAGACATATTATTTAATCAGACGCGACTAATCTGTATCAATATTAATATTTTCGTGATCATTCAGGTTAGTAATTATGAGCTGTTTTGATCGATGATTAAGGACTTGAGATTTATTTACTGATTTAGGTCAATTTACTTTGTTTTACCCTTTTATTCTGCACCAGGGATTTTATCCTTTTATCGCGGAGTTTTACAAACTTTCAATTCGCAAAATGCTTATCCCATGCGGGGTTCAAACTCTTGACATTGTGACCTTTACTGACCACTGAACTCTTTAGAATTCACTCGTCGCTCTAAACACAGGTAAATTACGTTTTTACTTTAAATATAAATTTCCGTGCAAGAAACAGTTTTTGTGTCATTCCATACATTAATTACCTATATTATAATTAGGAAATATTTTCAAAACCGCCTTATAATAAACTGAATGTAATAAACATTATGGTATCTAACCAAAACAATGCACAATTTATGAATTCGTTGTTACATAAGTTCGCATACTCATCCAACATGCAGTCAAATTTCGCTTGCATACCTTTAGAATAAAGCGTTCCAGCTTAATGCAATAAAATTGCGTTACCTTTCAAATCTGTATGAAAGCGTTTATGAACTGCACCCCTACTATAAACTCGTACAGCAGGTCTGTAGCGATTGTGGAAGCGAGACGGTGCTATACCCTGCCCGTAGCGCTGTCTCCCTTACACAACGTTAACAGTACTGCTGTAAGATCTCACGGTACAGGTGCTGCATTGTTTGACGGAAACAAAGCCCTGAAATTTGCTTTATGGTGCGTTTACATGGAGAATGTATGGAAAAACATGGCCATTCAGAAAGTTATTAAAATAAAAGAAGCGGACATAATTGACTGAGTCTTCTGACAATTTGAAAGCTTTGTGCACCATGCTTAACTAAGTCGTAGGTTCCTTTGTTTGAACAAATTAAAAATGGATCAATCTGGAACAATTGTGATAAATATGTACCTATATTTTTTTCTTTTTGGTCACCAACGCTTAGTATTGCTTTTAATATAGACTTCTACTCAACTAATTGTCTGTAATTAGGCAGTAGGTACTGTTTCGCCCGATATCCTGATATACATTATATATATTATTATATATTATATATATAATATTATAATATAATATTATATTATAATATAATAATAGTATATATTATTATAATTCAATTGTTTTTAAGGAACTTTTTGTAAACAAATAAATTGGGTTCGCTCTTTTAACTTGCTACTTTTAATTAACAATTGGATACTGACACGATGGAAATATGTACTGAAATTAAATGACATGACTTTTAACGCCATATCATTATTTAACTGTTATACGTTTCTTGAATAATCTTTACTAAATTATTGTAGGTTCAAAGGAAAAAATGTATAGACGCGATTAATACTTAATTCATTAGTCTGTACCAAGCCTTAATAAGCCTACGTTGTTGTTTTTCAGTCCCTTATTAGTTTCTTCTAAGATCAGCTTTAGAAAAGCGACGTAATAGTTTATTATGAAACAGTTTCTGAGTAATTTATTAATACAAGTTTCTAAGTAACATGGTGGAGAGGAAATGTCTAAAAATAAAAATAGTCTGAAGGTGAGTTGAAGTAATTCAATAAGTTATTTTTATCTTTCTATAGAACTTGCTGAAAAGATAGGTGGAGATTTTCTGAGAAGCCTGAACAAGCGTCGATTATTTAATTTATAAATGGCTCGTATTATTTATTAATACACAATTAAATCTAATATAAGAACAAACTCTAACTATACTAAAATTAAAACTTACATAAATAAAAACTAGGCGTCAAAGAACTCATCGTCATCCTTGTCAATGGCGGGGAACGTGCCCAGAAGGCTTATTAATTAATTAGACATTTAGATGGTTAGAACTCTACAATTTACCCTTTATTTAATTTTTTATATAAAAGTAGTCGAATGAACATAAATACAATACGAAAAAGGTACCTATAACTTAAAGATGATAATTGCAAAATTATTATTTTTTATTTTTTTTATTTTAATAATATTGTCTTTAAAACAAAAGCATATTGGCGAAATAACAACTGTGTTATTGAACAGTAATTCATTATTCTGTTAGGTCAACCTTTTTCCTGTTACGTTTATGGACCTTGACCGAGCCGTATCGATTGCTAACGAACGTAACAAATCAATTATCTGCAGGGGTGGCCAACTCGATTAGATAATATCGATCAGTGGCTTTAGGCTTTGTGCTTAGAGTATACATATGAAACTATAGAATGAGCTACAGAGTTTAAACCGTAAGCACTAGTGTGAACAAGTGTTGTTGTGAATTATGTATGAAGATGGTGCTTGCCGTTTTAAAAAAATCTATCTAAAACGCTAATATTATCCTTACAATGACAAAACCATCGATATTTTCGTATATAAGTTTCTCGTTGCGCGAAAATTAACTTAAATGAAAAACGAAATGTACTAGGTTCAGACTAAAAACTGCTCTCGCTTGGCACAAGGGGAATCTAGCGATAGTAGCAGTCTATGTATATAGTACGCCAATGGCTTTGTGCGATTGACTGATTTAATAGTAATGTAGATCAGTTTTGTTGGACGATGCATATTAAAATAGTATAACACTTAAACTGTGCCTGATAGTTTTATGTAAATATAAACATTTTTGTACAGTTTTCTAGTCATGTGGCTTCATCTTGCCATAAAAAAAATCATTTTGAACAAAAGAAACCTTACGTTGTTAAATGTTATTTTATTTACTGTCGCTTGCTTTGCCTTGTCTTGCAACCAACTGTTTGACCACCTCTGCCTTTTCGCCCTCGTGTTATTTTTGGGTTGGTCGTTTCATTATTTGCGCTCAAAAATAAGTCACTTTTGTTGGATAAAGTTTATAAAACTTTGAAGTCTCGATTTTTATGTCGTTATCTGAACTTTATGTTTTTCCTCATAGGAAATAGGAAATTGATTTGCAATGTGTACTGTAATGTTTTCATAAATTATGTGTGAACAATATCTTCTGTCTAGTTATTCAATAATATATAAATAAAAAAATGATAACGATATTTATTAGAAACTAGCGACCCGCCCCGGCTTTGCTCGGGTGCAACGCTGATACCAAATAGGTAGATACAATAATAAAGTTCTGTAGGGAAGCGCGGCCTTGGACGCACTATTTGGTATATAATAAACGTTATTGTTTAATTTTGCAGATATGCGTAAACGAAACCATAAATAGTTATATGGAATCTGTTTTGCATTATTCACTCTTCCTTCGTTTAAGCCACCTTACGCACTTGCGGTTAACCGCGGGGGCGGCTAACCGCGCGGTCCAGTTTAATATGCAATCGCTTGGCGGTTATGTGCGAACAATCACAAGCGGTTGCATTTTAAACTGGAAATCAACCGCGCGGATAGCCGCCCCCGCGGTTAACCGCTAGTGCGTAAGAGGGCTAAGTGCTTGTTCACGTTGACTCGCGGGCGCTGTAGCGGGCGCGGTCACGAAATATCAAACATATGGCGTAATATAAAAGAGTTCACGTACGAAACGCACCAGCGCGGCAGCGGTCGAAGTAGCGGGCAAGCTAGCGACTGCCGCGCGCGCGCCGCTCGCGGCAATATCAACCGCGAGGGATGTTTGAGTGTGTTCACGTCGAACTAGCGCGCGATTCACTCGCGACGTCAGGTAAGTTCAACCAGTATTCTGTGGCGTACTCCTACAAACCTTCTTCCTAAAATATTTATTTTCACTGATTGTCATGGTGACCAAAAAAAACACGTGAGTCAGATATCGGTTTTATTTGTAAAACTATAGGTATTACATATAATAATATGTATTAAGAAATATAACTGTTAAATGTCTTTTAATACGGAAGAGTTTATTAGTGGTGTTCAGGCTAGAACTCCGATTTGGCAAAGCAAACACAGTCATCATATGAACAGAAATATATCTTTCTTTGTTAATTTCGTGCACACCAATTCAAATTTTTATCATCTCCCACTTTAGGTATTTAGTTTCGGTTAAAAATAAAAGATCGTCGTCCATGTTTACAATCTCTGACAATATGTCACACCCGCGCAAACGCCTGGCGGCCAATGTGAACACAAATCCGCCACGTCTTCGCGACCGCTCCCGCCACCGCGCCCGCGCGTTCGAACAAGTACTAAGGGTTGATTACGTAAACCCTCTTCCGGTAAACAACGAATCTCTAAAAACGCTTTGAAAACTAATTGTGACGACAGAATTTTTAAATCCACGTTGGTGTAAGTAAAAATTGTCTAAATTAGAGTATAAAGGGTTTCTTTTGTTTTCTGACTCTACGAATCTTTAGAAACTCCTAAACTTTGTTTCTTTCATTTTGAATTCATATTGAATTTGCTTACGTACTCACTTAGTATGTGCGTCAGTTACCCAAAAACTTTTTTATTCTCATATAATTTTTGTTCTTTGTGAGTTAGTTATGTTTACTGATGACGGGCCTGTTGGTCTAGTGGTTAGAGACCCTGACTGCTATACCGGAGGTCGCGGGTTCGATTCCCACCCAGAACAAATGTTTGTGTGATGAGCACGATCATTTGTTCGATGTCTGGGCGTAATTTATCTATAATATGTATGTATTTAGATATATATAAGTATGTGTATCAGTTGTTTGGTTACCATAACACAAGCTCTGCTTAGCTTGGATCAGACAACCCTGTGTGGGATGTCCCGGCGATGAATATTTAGTTATTTATTTACTTGTCGCAACAATTTCTACGTCTATTATATACTTTACTCCCTTCGGTTGTGCATTAGGATGTTTTAGATTGTATTACGCTAACATCATAATCTATACGGCTAATAAGAGTACTCAGATGTTGAGTACTTGTAACAATTTGATTATCTACAATCGCTGTTATATTGCATAGTTACTAGTCTGTAAGTTGCGATGATTTCAGTGAAAAATTGGATACCAAGTATGTTATTTAGGTAACTAATTTAGAATTGTAATTATGTACACCGATCGTAATACCGACTCTTCGTCAGTAAACAAAATTTACACAACGATGAACATCTAGATAGTACCTATACCTGAGGTACTATTCTTCTTGGTCAGATGTAACATTTGTGGGTTCGATTCCCACTCAGGACAAATTTTTGTGTGATGAGCACGATCATTTGTTCTGGTCTGGGTGTAATATATCTATAATATGTATGTATTTAGAAATATATAAGTATGTATATCAGTTGTCTGGTTACCATAACACAAGCACTCTTAGAGCTTAGCATGGGATCAGATTACCGTGTGAGAATTGTCCAGGAATATATTAACATTTCAGTAACACTCTGTATATTACGGACAAACATTCTAGAAAAGGAATAAGAAAACTGAATACCTGTATCAGGACAAGCAGTGTACTGTATCCCACAGAAGTTCCTCTCCATTCGGACGCAGATGCCGTAGTCCTGGTTGCTCAGCTGCAGCCCTGACGTGGGATCGTAGTTGAAGGAGCGCAGCTGACCCGATACGCCCGTGTAGTACTGCAGGCAGCCCTCGTCCGCTAGACAAAACAATATGTTATTTGATATACGTGTATCTTGTTTTGAAGATTAGGTTCTAAACAGTCACATGTTTTTGTTTCGATAAAATTACATTGTATAAGTGGCTTTAAAAACATTACATGTTAAACGTTACTGTTCAACTCGAATAGTTTTCGGCAGGATTTGCTTGTTCGATGTAGGTAAGATGTAATTTTGATGATAATTTTGATAATCTTAGGGACTAAGTAGATGATATCAGAAAAGAGTAAATAGGTAATAAGTAGAGTAAATGCTGGGATGACGAGTAGTAAAGATCCTTCATACGCATTTCTCGACCAAAAACAATTTATGAACAGTTCATGATCAGATTCATCAGATGATGAATAGTATACAAAAACGCCTATCAAATTTTTGTATTTATGTATAACGACTCAAAAAACAGCCTTTTCAAAAATTTGCATAAGTAAGTTAAAAAAACAACGTTATCGACACAAATTGCATAAATCTGATGCAGTTTTAAATCAATTTCGTGGCTGTAAGCATGCGTGTAACGAGGTGTGCGGTAACAGGCGATCGATGCCGCCTCGTCGCCTCTCACCTGAGGCAGTCTGTCTGAAACTAAAGACATCACGAGACAATCCCGTTATCGTGCAGGCTGGGTTTTTAGGAGGAGGAGGAGCTTTTTATAAAAAGTGGCCATTTTTGAAAACTTTTTTTGTATTTGAGAATATTTTTCGAGAGTTTTAATAGGTTATTAGAACTCGACCTTTCAAAACATGATTACTTTACAATATATTAACATTAACATTTATTAAACGTTACAATTACAATACTTTGGAAGGCCAGCGACGCCTTAATGATTATTATTAATTTATATAATGCAAGAGACTACTATAACGAGAATCGCACGCGCCGCCATTATACAATCCAAACTAGTGTTGACAGTTTTACCGGTAATAGTGACGCGACATATTAGTCGATTCTAATTTCGGTTATCAGTACATATTTATAGGCATTGATTTTTTACTTTCATGCAGATTTTCTTCTCGTTGCACCGCGTTGTCGTTTGGACTTCTTATACTACTTAGCGCAAACAAGAGTGGATGGTTATGGTTTATATTTATATAACCTTCATATCTTTACAAAAATAATATATAGTAAAAAATACTTCCTTGATTGTCAGAGTTCAAAAACTCTAAGTAAACGACAGAGAATTCAGTCATTACTTTCTTTTAATTGATTTTATTTTCTTTAGTACTAAATTATCTTCAAGAAACTTACACCCAATGATAGTCGGACTTAATAAAAGGATCAAGCTGGTTTTCACGGGAATTATAGTATTGCAGTCTTCACTGAGAATTATACTGAGAAGGAATGGACATATACAAGGAACACGGAAGGGATATATACAAATTTCTAAACTAATTAAATGCTACGGAAAAAAACGTAGAAAGGCTTGTAAAAGCAAATAATAAAATAATAGTAGTAATAGTTTATATTTTTGAGAACAAAATGGAATAACTCAATGGGTAACTTATGAATTGGAGAATAATTTACTAACAAAGAAACAGAAACTTCAGAAGTAAAAAATATATATTATATTGAAACACAATACCACTACTAATATTATGGGTATGAAAGTTTGTTTTTCAAGCTTTTTACCACATCATGCAAACCTACGACACGCAAATAAAAAAATATAAATAATTTAAATCAAAAATTTTGACCCAAACTTTCACTAATATAAAAGTATACAACATTTTTGGTTACGATACATTACTGGAACGAAAAATGCAAAAGAAAAACCGCGGTACGCTACTAGTTTAAGAAACGTTCGATATCCATTGCACGTCCCTTGCATTGAAATGCGTTCTGTATTTAAAATTCGCGTAAAATATGATAAAACAAACAGCACATGTAATTGGAACCGTCAGAAAAGAAATAAAATTAAAAAAAGCCTCGTTTTGCAATGCGAGGGCACGCGTATCACGCACAGATGTAGGTACAGTCAGCCAATTTAATCAATTCTATTCCACAATATTTTTACTAAAAACATTTTTTCAAACATCTATTTTTTTAGCTATGTTTAATGAAAAAAAATCTTCCGATACGATGATAAACAAAGCACAGATAATGAATAAATTATGTTCATTAAAAAGAAGAACGGTTTTTCTAGAATTATTTTCTTTAATTAGTCCTGAGAGCTTGAGGGTCAAGCCGTACTTATTATTCTATTGTGAGTCAGAGAATGTGTATAATTAATTAACTAAAGGCACCATAATAAGCTCCCTGCACAAAGAGATTAAAACCTATTTTTATTTCCTGGCCAGCAAGCCTCGAGCAAATATTATTAAAAGACTTCAAACGCGGAAAAGGATCTATGTTTGTTTGTTTTTTAGTCTGAGCTACATGGCCAATACGAGGAATGTTTCATACGTTTTTATGCAAATAAACGGATGTAGTCAAAGCTCCGATTTATTTTCCTATCTGTACATTCTGTCGACACAGCTCATGCGTCACATATCGTTTGGTGGGCATTTTACAAGTTTCCGTTTGATATTCCATTTTTCAATTCCATTAAAAGTTCAAATATTGGAAGGGAACGAGTGTATTTGTTAAAGGCATTCGTGATGTGAAAGCGCTGCTAGTTTGTAACAAAAAAAGGTAATGAACATTTAGTCCCTTTGGACAGGGAAAATAATAACGTCATCAGGGGCCCGAGTCTGCTATTGACAATTGCTTTGTTGGACCTACTAACGCCACCAACTCAGACGATTTACGTCTGAGTTGGTGGCGTTAGTAGGTCCATTTTAGGATAATTGCCATTCTACTAAATGTGAAAACGTCAAAATTGGCCGCCCCAATGGTCAATTTTGACGTTAAAATGATGTTTTACCTTCGTAATTATCCAAAAATGGACCTACTAACGCCACCCACTCAGACGATTTAAGCAATTGTCAATAGCAGATTCGGGCCCCAGGACTTTTGAAAGAGGTTTTATATACTACAGCTTCACTTGATGAATACTGTCTCAGGCTATCGTCCGTGAAGTCTCAACCTGAAAGGAGATTTTATTATCCTTTGCGATTTAAGTCAAACCGGAGTAAAGTTGCAACGAGATCGCCAATTTATCCATTATATCTCTGCTTCGTAAGTCGTACTAAAGGATTTTGTACCTTTCTAGACGTAAAGACAATAAACTCGCAAACACTTAAGTTGTTAGCACTATGGAACAAGAGTCGCTTTAAATATTAAATCCGTTCAAGATCTCGTTTATTTAATTTGAAAACAACTGCTTAAAAAAACATCAGATTCCTAATAAGTCGGATAAATTTTTTATGTATCCTTCCGGAAGGGATATATACCAATTTGTATATTTTGTTGAAATGATATAATTGTTACCAATACACTCATCATGCATCGCTCAATCAATTTCATTTATATATAATCATCAAAATGTAAGAAAATCAAATCGTCCGTGCATTTAATAAAAGCCTTGGTTTTTACCTCTCGCTCATTTATTTAAATCCTTACCTTTATAAATGGTGCTGCATGGTATCTGTGTAACCTTGACTTTCCAGAGCCTCTCGAAAGTGGATCCACTTGTGACGAACGTCAGTTTTACCGGGTTCGTCATGCCGATGCCTGCATCAATGTACACTGCAATATAAAAGATAATTTTGTAAACAAACAATACACTAAATTTTAACTGAAATTATGTAAACCACCGACTCTTAACAGATGTACTCTTCACCACTCTTGGATGGATATAACCTTTTGGTAGCACCCTGTATATTGTAGGACCCTTTACTAACCCCTAAGATGTTTATACAAATTGTCAATCTTAAGGGGAACTATAATATAATTAAAAACTCATTACGTTTGTCCTTCAATGAACTCTAGGGTCACATAAGGTACAGCAAGATGGTTGACATGCGAAGTAAGAAAATACTTCAAGAAATCTGATATCGTCAATGAATGATGTCTTAAGATATTATAGAAAGTATTACCTGCATCCCTAAGCGACTAAGACACGATGTCTCGCCAAAGAAAATGTAAAGGAACAATGAAGTATTGTGTTTACGCAAAAATACACTTTCCCCTGTAAAACCTGTGATAAATCCCTTGTCTGGCGCAAGCGTTAAACTGAGAATCAAATATCAAGTCGCAGGCAATCCATCCAATTAGCAATATGCAAACATTCAAGACGATTATTATAATCGTATTATGCAAGTCTGACTATCTTGAGAATTCAGTTTAAGTACCAATTAGTACAAGATTTCAAGTACCGTAGACATAATCTTCATTTAAATACGGGTGGAATTTTGGTGGGGTGATTTTTGCTGAGGAAACTTCATATATTTTTGTGATATCGTGTATTTCGGTTACCATTTATGTGTGTAACTTTAGGCTCGGTTGTCATGTGACAGACAAAAGGAAAATGACGCGGACAGTTGGGTTTGAACAACGGGATTTTCACGGTTGTAAATGTGTTTTGTATGTAGTCTGTCTTGTTTTTTATTTTGTTAGTATCGGAAACGTATCGAGGTACTAAAATCGATGCGTGTTGAAATTCGCTGCACTGCAATACTTTTTATAACAAATAAATGTTTTGAGTTCTATTAGAATTTAGTATTTGGAAAAGTTTGCAGTGAATGTTTAGGAAATTCAAAATATATTTAATTTAGTTTGTTAATATATAGTTGAAAAAAAAAACAAGAAATTTTACATGTATGTGAACGAAAAATTGTTTTAAGAATTATTTTCGTTGAATCTAATATTGCTTCGAAAGAGTTTTCCTTGATATTAAACATTGTGCATTCGCTCATCGCTTTTGCTTAAAAGAGCGTTTATTGCGTAATGTCTAGGATAGGTAAGACGTACGTGGGTGTCTTATATCTTTTGTAAAGGAAAAATCAGTAAATTGAATATTCCTTTATGGAAAATTTTCCATCACGACAAGAGGATTAAATTCCCATTGTATTAAAATTCACAGAAAATGATTTTCTATAATAAGACCTACGTAATAAGTCGTTGAAGATTACTCTGTAAGATTGATCAGAAAATCTTTAATGTTATGTTGGAGAAAGGCTTTGTTATTAACCAACAACTTAATAAAAGTAAAATAACAACACAAAATGTTTTAAAAATAAGTTAAAAAAAATACTATTCAGAAATATGTCAATTGAATAATAAAAAGTATAATTTAAGTAGGTGGAAATTAGGTATAAGTATACATACAATAAATGTAAGTAACGCAGAGACTCTCAGTGACCCCACAGTCAAACCTACTACGGTTTTGGGGCTTAGTTTATAAGTTTACTTACCAACATATATAAGTAAATAAATAAATAATAAACAGTAAGAGTCGCAGTCTCCAAGTTAAGACATTTTTTAGAGATAGTCGGGAAGTATCTAAATGTTTGCAATATAGACTCAAAATACAAGAATTGCTAAAATAACTGAAAATATTCTGATTACAATATAGAACTCCTCCAAATAAAGCGACGCTAAGAAAAAGGCTAATTTCAAAAGTTAAAATGTGTACTAATTATCTGATTTATAAAACGCAACTCAAATTTAAGTCACCATTAATGTCTCATTCTTTCTCCGCCACTTGAAACTGGGAGGTAGCAACAGTTGGACATACAAGCACATTAAGTCACGTTTTGAGGGTTGACCCCTGATTTCATTTATTTTTCTAAATAATTATGCTTTTTTGAAATGTTCAATGAATCTCATTTCAATAGTGTTTGGGCCCGTGTTTGAAAACGTGAGCTTGTAATTGTTTGTTTGGTTTCAGGGGTGCGAAGTTTTTACAAAACTTTTCTTTTGAAGTTTCTTTTTTATTCCACCCAGCTTTGAAATATGAATACATGTACTTAGAGAGTAGCTTTGTGAAATGTAGCGTAATAATAAGCTTAGGTCTCTAACCCCGACACCAATATAGTTAACGTGTGAATTGATTCGTAAATATACTTTAAAATATGTTTGAAAGGGTCATAGTTGAAAAAAACTTTTATTCAAGAATTATTTTATTCAGCCGTCAAAAGATTTTCACAGCCTTTGATGTATGTTTTATTTGTTGGTAATTGTTTTGCTAACAACATTTGGCAAACCTGTACTTACGATCGATACAATCTTCTAGTAAGGTAGTACTTACTGTGGCTTCCTTGATTAATACCGCATATTGCCGGCACCGGATTCCCCCCAGACACTATGAATTGGTCCTGGTTACAAACGTGGTTCATCTGCTCCGGACCAGCTATAGTGAAGCGGTCGAAGTCCAATCTGTGTAAAACAAAAGACAAAAAAAAACATTTGCAAATTATAATAATACTTTAGAACAGCACATTTATTTGTTATTCAAGTTTCTTAGAAAAATGAGGTTCATTGTTCTTCTTTGCGAATATTGTACTAAAATCAAGTTCTATTTGCGTATGGTTTTCTATAATCTTTGATATGATATATGATGTTAATATGTTATAGTGATGGATAGCCCTGACATAGTGTCAAATATTAGAAGAAGTAAAATCACACTTTAGTTAAAAACGCACTATTATTTATGTACCTAGTGCTGGGAAACTTTAATAACAATATTTTATAACTTTAAAGCCTATGCTTGTTTAGCCAAACCAAATCAACTTTTTGATTTAAGCCACAAATGAGTACCTACCCATACATATTAGAAACATTAAAACAAACAGTGTCTTAAGAAGACAGTCTAAAATCATTTACCTGTCTTGCAGCATACCGTATTAGATCTAGAAGAGGGGGGCGGGGGAAGGGGGGTACAGGTATCGGAAGTCGGCGGTCAATCGCTTGTTTGAGAGAGGTTTGGTTTCAGACAGTATTGACACAAGACACGAGAAGATTGATCCTTTGAACTATCAAAGATTATAAAATAATTAGCTATAGTCAATTGTAATCAAATGATGGTCATGACAAGACTTTATTTTTATGTAATATAGATTTTATAGAGATGCGATTGTTGATATGGGCAGATTAATAAATGCAGTTTTAGAAGAAGTTAAAGATCCTTTATTCATTTACATAATAATGAATTGTCTCTATTTTTAACCGACGAAAACAGAGGAGGTTCTCAATTCGACGCGTATATTTTTTTTTTTTATGTATGATCACGCATATCTTTTTACTGAGTAGTCCGATTTTGATAATTCTTTTTTTATTGGAAAGGGTATACTCCAAAGTTGGTCCCATATAAATTTGAAAAAAGAATTCCCACCCTAAGGGTTGAAAAACAGGGATTAAATGATTGTTCACGCACTGATCGTAATGTATTACCACGCGTAACTTTTTACAGAGTAGTTCTATTTTGATAATTCTTTTTTTATTGAGTAGGCTATACCTAGAAGTTGGTCCCATATAAATTTGGAAAAAATATTCCAATCCTAAGGGTAGAAAAACAGGGATATATTGATTGTTCACTAACTGATTTTAATATATGACCACGCTTAACTTATTACAGAACAGTCTGATTTTGATAAATCTTTTTTTATTAGATAGGGGGTTATACCTTGAAGCTGGTCCCATATAATTTTACTCTAAGGTTGGGAAAATAGGGGTGAATTATTGTTCACTCACAGATTTGCATATTAAAATAAGGTAGTTAGCTATTTTACAAATAATTCAGCATGTAGCAATTAGTATACAATAGCCACAAAAAAATATAAAATAAAAACTTTTTAACAAAAAAATTAAACCGCCGAAAACACTGAAAAGCAAAAAATAAGAAACCTTTTTTTATTTAATCTTAATAACTAAGTTCTTAAACGAATGTGAGTATACCTAAATAATTTTGAGGCGGCGCCAAATTATCAATTAACAAAGATCACAAAATTACCTTAAAAATAAAGAAAGAACCAAATCAAAAACGCTATATACTATAATTATATTCTTTACTTACCACCTACTAATTCCATTGTGAAGCAAATAAAAGTTTTGAGTTTGAATCAAGTTAAGAATGTAATGAAATCTCCAGCGATAAACATTCAAATTTCAAAAAAAAATAAGTACCTATACATCGTAATTAATTAATTTGCCTGTTTGGCGCCGACTCGAAATTATTTAGGTATACTCACATTCGTTTAAGAACTTAGTTATTAAGATTAAATAAAAAAAGGTTTCTTATTTTTTGCTTTTCAGTGTTTTCGGCGGTTTAATTTTTTTGTTAAAAAGTTTTTATTAAAGAGGTTTTTACACTTGATTTTGTTTAGTCATAATTATGATATTTTGTAACCAGTAAAAGTAGAACACAATAAACAGATAAAATAAAATTTATCTTGTTAATGTGCTCTCAGTCCTAGTAACTTGAATACAAAAGCTTCGGATCACGTCTTCACAAAGCATTGGAAGACAATATGTACTCTCTACATAGAAACCTTAATATCTTGAAACGCTTTGTATCCAATATTCCTCATATCTTTGAGCGGAATCTTATCGTGTTTATAACAATGGTTATTATGAAATGCATCTGCATTTTGTGTATACAGTGCTCTGACTTCGGATATTAATGCAATGTTCTCGGCACAGACGAGGAAGGATTACTATATCCTGCACATTGTTTGTGAGATCTTAGTAGGACGACGATAGACATGGTTCAATATTGTGTAGGCTGAGCCCCATTGTTACACTGATGTAAGTAATTCTGGCTACTACCGACTTATCGAGATCAGGTATCCTGTCTTAATCCAGGTTCCGAACTATGACAAAGCCTTATTAATTAAAATCTAGATGCTGCATATACCAGATCGTACAAATATGTATTAATTTCTACAGAAAATTTAAGATCTGCTAAGCTGCCTTTGTTATTTCATAAATAAGGCCTTCAGGGGTAGGTACCTTCCCCAATATTTTCATACGATCTTATACATATGAAAAACTTGGGGTAGCCATGAGCCTGATGAGAGGGACAAGTTGGCCTTTAGTCAGCAATGGGACAACCATAAAAAGGACCATAGTCTGCAAGGGTAGTAAAAACTTACAATCTTAAAAAAAAAAACAAACAAGACCGTCATCACAAAACAATAATAAATCCAATCTTAACAGTACATTCAAATATCCCACTGAAATGTTCTGTGTAGAGAGAAACAAATATCGATCATCATTTGTTTTTTATTATATTAATGCAACGTTTAAAGAACCACACATTTCTAGTAGTACTTGCTTGAATATACTAGCTAGAAATAGTCGAGTTAATACTTCAAGTAAACTAGAAATTTATATATTTTTTCAGTCATATTCATATCAGTTGCACAGACAACGGAGTCCAGATTGTGGTAATATGGCTTTAATTAAACACGTTAATGTCAACATAATGCTGGCTGATTATAAATTTTTTATATTTAAAGGACCGGTTAGCTGCTATTTGAGAGAGATAAATGTTTTGGAGCTAAATAAAATACTTGTTTATTAAAACATTTTGGTAACTTTTTCAAGTGCTCTTGTGATACGCATTTATTTAAAATTTCTTACTAATAATAAAAACATTTTACACGTTACCAATACACTAAAAGTCACCTTCAATATTTATCTCCTTATTGTATTCGAAGAACCTGTTATCGAAAGATCAATAAACCTTTTATTTACAAAATATTTCTACACACATACTTTTTTTTTGTACAGACACGGTGAAAGTACTGTTAAGCCTCTTAGAGGTATGAAGCGAACCAATTAGCATTGTTGCGAAGTATTGAACGGCGTGAAAACTCTTCAGATTTGATTTTACAAAGCAAATATTCCAAATATCAAAAGGTTTATTTTACATCAAGAGCCGCTTTATCAAAAACGGATTTTAGTTTTTGATTTCGATAACAATTCAATTTTCATCTATTTGTTTGGTGACTCAAAATTTGTAATGCTGTCAGAAATGCCTCATTTTCATGTATATTCTAAGTTTAATTAGCGAGTATATCTCAAGTAATTGGAAGAAAATGGTAAACGTAGCACCAACGAAGCGCGTAGCACTAATGAAGTTCGTAGCACCAATGAAGCGCGAATATGTTACCGCTACGAAGATTATGTCTACGCGTAGCACGGCGTAGCTCTTGTCGACTTGACTGAATAAATGTAATTAACATGTACGGTATCTAGAATTCACACTTCAAGTGTCTTCCTACACAAGAAAATGGAGAAACTGACGTAATAAAATGATTTAGATTTATAGCGAGAACTCAACAGTTAGCGGCAATTTATTATGGAGATTTATGGATGCACGTGGGTGCAAGGATTAACATTTTAATAACGAGATATTATTAGACGGAGAGATTACAGATCATCGCGTAAATTGTATTGTTTGTATCAGTAGTGTCACATCATTAAATTAGAATTATGAAACCTTTTTATGCAATACAGTTGTAAATTAAAGAATAAATGTAGGTTCATTATGTTTTATCTAATGAACACTTTTATTGGATGATTCGTTTTTGAAGTATGATAACAGGTTATAGCAAAAAATACTTCAATACCTCTATTGAATTACTTCAATAACTAACTCTTTTCTTATAATTTCAGTGAAAATTCAAAATCTATCTTTAATTAGCTAAGTAACTTACCGTATTTGGCAGACATCAGGGTGTGCCTTTAAGACGGTCAACTCGCAGGAGCCCGTGCCATCGTAAGACGAAGGATATCCAGAGTTCACGAAGTATGTGCCGTTCTCTGACGTGCTGCTCCCGCATGACGTCATAACTGCAACATAGATTATACCCTCATAATATGAACAAGACTCTGACCGGCCTGCTAGTCTAGCGGTAAGTGACTTTGACTGCTAAACCGGTGGTGGTGAGATCGATACACACCCAGACAAATCTTTGTGTGATAATTTTCTATGAATTATGGTTGTTTAGTTGCCATAACACATGCTCTGCTGAGTTTGTGAGTTGTCTCAAAAATTAAACAATTATACAATCATCGGTACATACATAGAAAGTCCTCAAACATATATATACTAGTGACCATGTTAGAGTTAGTAATTTAACATTATATCTATTAGCACTGTTAAGAAACATAGCAGTAAATAACTCTCTTAACTTACAAACAAAAAAACTATTAATTAAATTTAAAGGACAAGAAAATTATCCAAACATACTGTCAAATAATTGCATGCAAGAGAGAAAGTTATCATATGACTGTATATAAATGTATCCACGTAGCTTTCATAGGCTTTCAGAGTCACTTACCGCCATCTCATTTAAACCACACTTGGCAGACTACTTAACGTCATATCAAAATAAAGGCACTTATTATTATAAAGTCGTTTGGTTTAATAATACTCAGGCTAGTGCTGTAAAAGCTTAGGTAGAAATAAATCGCAGAAAGCAGATTTTTGGAATGTTGTTAGATCTTCTTTGAGGAGAATCATATAGCTTTTGGAGCTGCTAAATCACCTTGCATCTTTTTGGTAGCAAAATAATCTTATATTGTTCTTGTTACTGTATTTTGTGAAAGTGTTGTTTATACACGGGAAATACTAAATGCTGTTTCTTTATAATGTACTACTTGATACCATTTTACTCAATAAGGGTTTTGTTTCTTCATTGTTTTCAAGATATTGGACTTAAAAAAATAGCTATTAGTCTTATTACCTATACATTACCACGATTCCCGAATAATGAGAGAAATAACATAGTTTTCATACGTTTTATAGACTTGAGCATCGTTCATTCAATCTGTAAGACTAAAGAATTTATAAATAAATATATGTATATCGTCTTCAATGTTACGGAATAAAGTGTGAAGCGTAAATAAAAGGACAAGCGGTATAAAATAAAGTCGTCTTTTGTTTTCTTCGTTGCTTTCCGCGGTTGTTGAACGCCTGTTTTTACAAACGAAGGAAGCAGAATAAGATAACAAAACAATTTAAAATAAAGGATCGAGTATTTGTTTGAAATGCTTGATTTCTCACTATAAGTAACAAGAGAGGAAAATCATTTAAATTTTAAGTTGATAGAGATAAGATTTAGTATATTATTAGGGACTCTTGTGGGTATACAATATAAAGTAGTCACATTCTTCTACCTAGCCCTTCCTTAAACCATGTTGGAGTCAGATTCCATTCTAATTTTTGCAAAAAATATTTTAATTATATCTCCCATTAGTTCTCAACAATAATAACTTGTTAATTACTTGAAAACTTCAAAACCTAAAATAAAAATACTGCTAAAAATATATTATAAACTAGTTTTGTCATCATAGCAAATAAAAAAAACATAAACACAAACTGACCGTATGTCGAGAGCGCCCTAGGCAAGCAATTGATTGGCACCCCTCTAGCCACCGTCTGTACTAATATTATACACGAGGATTTTTATTACATAACTTCATAACGCCACTCCATGACGCCATCACAGTTGAACAGATTTTTACTTGGACTAGTATGTATATCAGCTGCTTTTATCCCAAAACTGTTTCAAAACCTCGTATTTTATAAAAAGGGAGCTAAGTACATAAATTGGCCTTTTATTTACAAATCGTAAACAAGGGTGTCGGTAACTATTTCGGTTGAAAACTCAGAAGTATTTATTTAAATTGTTCCTTTTTCGAAGTGAAAAATATAACCTTTATTTTGGAGACTCAAAATATTTGTTTTAATGCAGTTAATACATTCATTGCGACAATAAGAAAAAATTAAAGTTTCTCTCTACATCCAATTTAAAAGCTATACATGCACACAGTTACATCACAGTATTTTTTGTATGAAGAATTAGGTGACATATATTACAAACCCATACACATTTTCGCAGTTATATAGGCCACCATACATGTTCTTTTCCTAAGGTGGAAATGACAAAAACATGTGACAATAGCAGAACACTGAAGAAAGCAAAAGCACACACACTTAGCAAAAATTGCCTTATACAACGTGTAACAGAATAAACGCAATTCCTGAAAGTAGTTGGTTCAGAATGGGCTTCTGAACCAACTTCTGGCATTGAAAGTAAGTGTAAATTTTTAACAGAAATATCTTTGGAGCTGCACGCGCCGCTCGCCAAAACGTTATACGTTTAGTAAGGATAACTAATTTGTATAAAGTCACTAAGCAAAACCTAGTGATTTTAAATCAATTAAATTACAGACGTTATTTCGGATGTATAAAAGAATTTACTAACTGGGGTTTCTAAGGTATTGCGCTTATTCTGTTACACCTTGTATAGCTGGTGCGTGGGTAGTTTAGCTCTTGTTTTATTTTCGATTGCTTCGAGCGCTTTTCTCAATTATAAATAGCGTTTAATGCGAACAAGGGTGGCAGCGTCCAACGGTCAGGAGATGCGTCATGAACGTTGTATTCTTAGTCAATTCTATTTTAAAATCAGGTAATTGGACAAGACGGTGAAAGCTCTATTTCTTGATAGAATTAATTAACCTTTTACGTTGCTATTGCTGTCTCAATTATTTTATTTACAATACTTTTTTTATGTTTAAAAAACATGCCCTTTTAAAATTTCACGCCCTAGGCACTTGCCTACCTTGCCTGTGGGATAATCCGCCCAGATGTAGGTTGGAATCTTTCCTATCTTTTCTTTAAAAAAATACGATCTAAGAAAAATAAACTTAATGAAGAAAGGAGTCGCTAAATATAGAATAGAATGGGTTGTTGTTGTTGATGCTCAATATCGTGTATTTTTTAGTGTGGCTTAACATGTTAACAGACTAATATAAAAATAATTTGGGATTATTTAAATTCGGTAGTATTTTATTACAATAATTTAATTGAAAAGCTTATTTTACTTGGTGTTTCAGTACACATGAGTTATGTCTTGCATGTTGCATATTAAAATATGTTAGTACAAAAATGTAGGAATACAAAAGTGCAATACTGTTTGGAGAGACTATGAAAATCTTTGGCTATCTCGAAACTATTATCTATTTGTGTAAAAGGTAACTGTACCTATAAAGTCATTATTGCTTATACATAATTCTGTAAACCATTCCACTTCCAGTATGTCCTTTTGAATTGACATATTGTTTAGTAAAGGAGAATATTTTTGGATGCATTTTGCTTTCAGAAAATAGCAAAAGAAAGTGATAATTAAGAGCTGCCAATGTTTTCCATCGCCTCTTCTTAACCGTTTTTCGAGCCATTAAGTACAATGGCAAGAGAATTCGGCACCAACGCATAATCTAGACAAAAATCAAAGAAAACTCCGCGTATGCTCAAAGGACAAACAGGTTATAAAGGAAAGGCTTTGAATATTTTAACTGAATCGTGCACGTAATTAAATTAATAGTGAAAATGTGTGATTTCATAATATTCATCGTGTTGTCAAATTCACATTTAAATTTTTGTAAATTTGTTGTTTTTAGTTGTATCAAATCCGACTAATGCTCACATCTTAAAAGTTATATAATAATGATTTGGGGTAAACAAACTCGATAAATTATTGATAACTTTATTTGACACTTATTATGAATTTGATAGTAACTAACTCACTCGCAGTGTCATAATTGAATTATTTTCAAACTAAATGTGCTTTTATAATTCGTTGCAGACATTGCCACTCAGTACACCGTTATGTTTTGAAAATTAAAACAATGATACGAGTATTGATTAATATTTCAGTGCTTTTTAGATGTGATACTTTGAATGATTGTGCATAATAATTTACAATTAGAAAAATATTTAAGCGTTTATAACATAATAATAAATAAATAAATAATATGCAACTAGAGCAGATTAATCAAATATACAGCAAATTAAATTCTAGTTTACAGCTCTAAGGTTTCTGTAGTTACTACCTCTAATTGACAAGACTAGCCTTTGGTTGTTAGATCCTGATTTCACAATTGGCTTCACACAACCCTTGATCTGAAATTCAATTATTATTGTCGAATGGACTGTGCGAGTTTCTGTGTTTGGCAGAACAGAGGCTATTGTTTTTCTTTATTTTTCGCTTGGAAGATACTCTTTTTAGATTTGTTGTAATTTTCTGTACATTAATAAAATAAGGTACTTTTTGTTTTTCAAGGATTTTCGATAGAATTTGTTTTTCTGTTTGGTATGACGTTAAATTATGAATGTAATGTGTGAAGAGTTTGCAATTTAGGTGTTAGAAGAAAAGTGTGAAAGTAATTAGATTGTTTTATTTATTTTACCCTATTTATTGTAATACATGTATTTGGATAGTAGATAGTTTTTTTATGTTTTTTCCTCGCTGTTGGTGACATTGTTAAGTAAGTTAAAAGGTTTTAGAAAACTGTTCTATTCTTTGGTGGAACTATTATTAAATAGTGTTAAAAAATATTTAGTATATTTATAATTAAAGTTAAAATACGTGCTTCTACTCATGTTTGGAGCAGTCTGTGCCGTTTTAAGTCACTTTGTATTGACTGGCTGTCCCTTCGGAATTCAGTGCTTTGAAGTAGAGTGCCATAGTAAGTCCCCTTTTAGCGAGTGTTTAATGCAATAAGTCTCATTATTAAATCACGACTCTATCACCAATTATTAAAATTACTTTGTCTTTTTTAGAGTAGTGGTTAGGCAAAGAGTTAGTACTTAGCATAAGGGTTAGTTTCGCTTGATTTGTGTATTTGCAAGCTCATTTATACCAGGTATGATAATCAATAGTTACGTTCGTAATGGCGAACTTCAAATGCATGCTGTGTACACGTTTTATATACTTCCTGCTCTCTCTCTGTGTTATATAAAAGGGTACTGAAAGAGACCTCTACTGGGTGACACGCCCCTTTATTTCAGGGGTTCGGACACGCCCACAGAGAGGGGGCACGCCCCCTTTTGAAGTAAATAATGAGTAAACACGATACCTGCAAAGGATGATCTTGCTGCACCACTCTCAAAGCAAGCTTAAGTGCCCAGACATTACGTAATACAACATATTTTATTTATTTGTTTTTCGTTCTGCATATTTTTTTATAATATTTGCAATTTTAATTTCTAAACCCCAATGGATCATGCAAGAAACACGATGAACTTTTCCTACTTAGCTAGCCAATTTGGGCGATCTAGATAAGGCATAACCTATAATTATTGGATTTTTAAAATTTTCAGGAAATTTTAAAGTTATTAAAATTAATTAAAATGAACGTTTTGCATGTATCTATTGTTATTTTAATAAAATAAAATCATCAGGTTTAAATAAAAATCCATATCCTCGCAAAATTAAATTTGCGTACCGTCTGAGGGCTACTTGAAATTTGTCGGTGAAATAACCGCAATTATTTCGTATCAAATACTTTTTGATCGAATACTTAATTCCATACCTTACCCTACATTTATCATAGCTTCACACCTTAATTCGTATTCAGTATATTACTTGTTACTGCTTACCCCCTCTATCGAAAATAAATAAAGTATCGATTCTTTTTCACAGAGTAGTTTTTCATCAAATACATTATTCCATACCTTTTTCTACCATAGCTTGAAAGCATTAGTTTGAATTTCCAAAAATAATAGTAAGCTTTTAATTTCAATTGGAAATACCAAATCAAACAAATCACAGTACATTGGCTACTTTAAAGTACTCTCATTGCCATCAAACCGATATTAATTAATTTCCAAACTAATTGGCAGACCAAACATTTTACTTAGTGATACGTAGTGTAAATATTTGGTGGCAACAAAATGTTTTGAAATATAAATACGTTACATTAATAATATGCTAAATTTTACCAGGCCTTTTAACTAAAAGAAGGTTGGTGCTTTGTATGTGTGAACAACATCTTAAAACTCTCAAGGTTAGATGAGACAGAAATACAAATGTAAAATAAAAACAATAATATTATTTATAAAAAATAAAAGCTATAATATTATTTGATGTAGTGCCGCACTATAATATGCGTTTATCGAAAAGCTGTTATTTTAAAATTTAAAAAGTCACACTATTTTGTTATTTAAATTCGAATTATCATTTGTTTTTTTTTAATCACCCATTCGAATATTTTTTTATAACTAATGCATGCTGGTATTGAATATCCATACATAGTTGTCTCTGCCAGAAATGATATTTGACATAAGTTGTAATGAGCATAAACCAACACTGTTTCAAAAAACAAAATCCATTTTTTAGAGGTATTTAAAGTTTTACATTGTCCAATAGAATCACTCTGTACATTAACACTGCAAGTATTTTAACCAAAATCTCGTATTGGCATAAAGGGGCTTACGATATTAACACAGTTTAAGGCCATTAGCTAATCCTTTACGGTTTCCTTTAGTAAGCTGTGTGGACTCCAATGAGCCGATGTAAGTACTGTTGTCGACAAAAGTTTTTAACAACAGTCGATTTTGAAAGCTTATTTAAATTACACCGTTTTCAGGTGTATGTACAGGAATTTATAAAATAATTGCGGTTCATGATGGTTATTTTTATCTTACACACGGATAAGATAAATATATAAATGTTTTGAACGGTGCAGATTTTGGTTATCAAGAGACATGGACTTCTTGATTTAGCGGATAGACTATCCATAAGCGGGATTGCAGTGAAAGTTTCAAAAGGTCGGAAACACTAATTCAATTACGACTCCCTTTACTAACTAGATTTATTTTAAAAAATAACTTTCACGTTATTCACAGAAATCAAAGTAAACTTATTTGATGCAGCGACATTCAAGGGCGGACGACGACATAACATTTAGTTTAAAATACAAACATGAAAAGTTTTAAAACCGGCACCATTTCACGCCAAATAATTTAGTCCTAAAATAATAAATGAGTTGTGAATACAGTTGTTGTTGAGTGTACATCATAGTAGACCTGCATGTGGCTTTGGCAATGCGTTCATTCCATTGCCATGTGCTCTCCACAGATCAGGGGTCATGCTATGAAATGTTAAAGCTATTTTGTGGAGTCGGCGAAAATTAAAAGTATATTGATGAAAAGTATAGAAGTGTATGATTCATTTTTTAACTTCGGCAAACAACAACACCGTGATTCGTTTTAGCTACTTCGAATACATAAAAGTATATAAAAGGGACAGAAAACACTAGACATATTTTATTTTTATACACAGTGTCTCTGCCTTCATCGAAAACGTTTGTGACAATAATCTTATCATTAGTTTTCCTACTAATAATTATTTATCTAAAACAATACATGATCTATAATGTAAAGATTCGTACAAATTCGCCACTCAAGCATGAGACATCATTTACAGGGCTTAGCATTTCAATACACGGATTTATGTGCAGAACGTTGCAGTAAGTTTGCCAACGTGAGTTACTAATAGTTAAATTATGTACCTTCTTCCTCTATTTTATGACACCCTTAGTATTTCGATGAAATAAAACATTGTAGAGAAAGCTAGAGTCAAAATTTTATTGGAAATGGCCAACTCTTAAGTGTTTAAGCGACGTGATTGATGCTCGTTTATTATTTTCATTAAAAGAGGCCTATGCCCAGTAGTGGTACAATTATATCCCGGTAGTATACGCAAACTTTCGCCTAGCTTTAGAAAGTTCGCTGATATTATAAAGTACTTACAAATACAGCACAGGCCGAAGCCATTAGCGCAGTAGCCGTTAGCGGAGCCGCCCCGCGCGGTGCACTCGCGCGCAGTCATGCACGTCCCGTTGTCGCCGGAGGCGCCCGCGCACGCGCCGTTCGGAAACGTCACCACCGTGAATAGTGATAAGACTGGGGGAAAAAAAAATAGAAATAAATCAATGAGAATAAGTTATCATTTAAAAATAGAACGCCTTAACATAAAAAAAAAAACGACACTGACGGTAGAAAACCTTCGGGAATGACGAACATAGTTATCTTTTGTTTTACCTTTGTGTGTAAGTATAAAGAAAAGTTATCAATTACTTTAAGCTTATTTATAATTGAAATAATGCTACTACTTAAATAGCATTTTCATCAAATAAGACTCAAAGAAGAGCCTCTGTTTATTTAACAGCATTTCTAAACCATAAAATATACCGATAAGTATTTAATCACTTAACAGTAATCGTGTATTACTAATAGGAATAAAATAGAAAACTAGCCACTGAAAATCAACATAAAGTTTAACAAAATATGTATTCTATAGAAGAGCTTATCACTCAAGACGGCTTTCAACAAAATAAGCTGAAATTAAAAGCTTGATCTTTTAAAACTCGCAAAGCTCGGCTTAGTGTTCGCTGGAGCCAATATACGAAGATGTTTTCAATAAAATCTTAAGTACTAGGAAAACAAGCTTGAAGGTGTACTGAATTATTTTTAACAAGAGCACTTTTCAGTATCAAAATAACAATGGTTACATTTATGTAAAAAACCTACATAAAAAAAAAACAATTATAATAAAGGACTACCTACAAGTACCTTATCGATTGCTAAAAGAATTTGCGACTACTGCTAGGCTAGTGATTATATTTGTTTGTCGTCGTGTTACATAAAAGCAAAAGAAAAGATATCTTTCCAAGAAAGTCACAAATAGTTTCAAGTCACACAATCAAAACGAAAAGCAATATTTAAATACTCACATCTACTCTCCTTAGGTCTCTGCGGCCAGAAACGTTGTTCAACTGAAACATCCTGTAGCTTATTATTCCTTCGACTCGCAAACGTTACACCCCTATTCTCTCTCATCCCAAACACGCCACAAACTCCACACAACAAAACAACCATCACCAATCTAAACATATTTACTGCAACACCGACAAAGTTATGAAACTTGTGTTAAGTGGCTATTTCTATATATATGGCGTGTGAGGAAAGGGAAACGAATTTCTCCTATTACAGCGATGAGCACAATTGTCGAGTGATAATTTTCACTAGCCAACAGCCTGGAACGTCATATGCCTTTGTTAAAGTTAATGAGAGCACTTATATAGGTAATCGTTTCGCACTTTGACGGCACTAACAGCGCATTGTATTGTCGGCGAAGCTAAGTAGTTGAAATGAGCTCGGATGCATTATATGTGTGTTGATTGGCTGTGTAACGGGCGCCTGTTTAGTTACTTAAACAGTATCATATTTGAATAGTTTCTCTTTTTGACAAATACTTCAATTATAATGTTTAAGAACTTAATTCACTCAAATGCAATAACTAGTAACAAGTAACAGAGTTAACGATATTCGTTTTTAAAATATGAAGGTAATGTAAACTGAAACAGTTTTTCATTTTACCATATTTTAACAGTCAATTATTCTAGTAAGTACTTACAGGGCTAAAATAGATAAGTCTGAATACAAATCTGGGATTAATATACTTGTCTGACCATAATCCTCGTTAGATTGACTTTATTCTATCAATTTTTGTTATAAACTTTGCTTGTGTTAAACCAAACTTTTTAAACTAATGAAACTTCAGAGCTTCAGTATTAGTTTTTTGGGGACTGTGGTATGGAATGTTTGAAGTATGTGTCTACATCAGTTGAATAAAATAAAATTACAACTAAATTTTAACTCTGTTGATGCTATATTTGTGATTTCTACTACCTTGTTAAAAATGTAGCAGTCATAATGACAATTTCTGCTTGTCAATTAACAGTTGGATGCAAATATAATACTCGCTAAGACGAGACAGCGAAAACAAGGAACTGTCTACTGTTTCTCGAAGCATTTTTTTGTATTTTTATACCCTTATTGATTCAGTCTGGACACCTATTTTGCGACAGCGAATCAGCTCTCGTAATATTTTATTATTTAATAAAAATTTCGAGGTATAAAATAAATAAAAATCAATGTTTTTTTTCTTGTATTTGAGTACATACATACAGTTTGAGGCGCCCTGGTAAGTAGCAAAAGTACTTGTACTAAGTCTAAAAAGTTGTGGATACTTAACAAGTACTTAAAAGTACTTTTATTCAATAGAAGTTTTTATATTGTTACAAATAAAGTAGCGAGAGTTTTTCTCAAAGTTCAAAACACGAATGTAATGAAATATATTTTCTTACAAGCTTTTATTTAACAGGCAATGTATGTATCTAACTCTGCTCGTTCGGGTACTATCTTGCAACTCAATTTTGAAGGAATTATCTTAAAACAAGAGCTGTGTATCCACATTTTTAGTACAGATTACATACATTTGTTCAACATTGGATTTATACAACAAATTGTATTTCAAAATATTTAAAAAAAAAACCTTGTCGCAGAGTTCCGTTCATAATAAAAGTATTTAATAAATAGTCTTTCAGTTCAGTCATCGTATAATGCTAATCCTTCAAAAGTAAAGACGATTAAACTATGTTATCCCAACTCACCAACATCACACTACAAATTTTACACGATACTTAAGATACCACATCAAAAATAACTGAACCGAAATGATCTGTATAAAATATTTGAATGCAGTTGCGTCACTCGGCTCTCAATATCCCGGCAGGTGCTGTATCAAGGTAGATAGATCGATACCTGTGACGCAACGCTTCCAGATATTGGACCCTATAGGTAGTATAGGTATTACGTAGGTAGCCCTAACGGTAATGTGTGGGGAAATTGTGGAGATGGCAACGCATTATTTCAGATTTCTGAAAATTTGATCTAGTTTTGTAATAACTAAGTTTATTTGTAACGTTATTGTCAATAGGTGTTTTTTGTGCGAGCTCTAAAGATAAAATAAGTGGGGGAACTGTGGAAATTTGGTTTAGAAAGTTTTATGTAATTTACCAATCAGTAAATCAAAATTCGTAACCTTACTATTGTTAGTAGATATTTATGTATACATGTATTAGTATAATGATATTAGTCGAAAACCATTTTGAAGCGACTTGCTACAGTAAATGTGAAAATAATTTCAATAATTTTACTAAGATCTATAAATAACTTTTTAAGTAAGAATCTTTGTTAAGTCGTTTAACAATATATTATTATGTATCTATCTAGCGTACGTTTCAACATTTTACTATCTTTACACTTCATGAAATAAAGGCTGCCTCGTTGGCCTAGTGGTGCTAAGCGCGCCTGCTACGCTAGAGGTCTTGGGTTCGATTCCCGAGTCGACCAAGGTGTTATTGGGTTTTTCTATGAAATTCTCAGTAGCAGGTCGGAGTTTGGATTTGTGCCCGGTTAGTGGCAATAGGCTCGCCCCCTATTACATGGGACCTAAACATATCGGCGAACTGTGGGTGTACATTGGTACGCCTCTGCCTACCCCTTCGGGGATACAGGCGTGATGATATGTATGTATGTTTTATGAAATAAAGGCCTCGAAAACTTAATTAATATTCAATACTGCTTTAATCTAAAATGAAAATAATTTCTTTGATAAAACGCCTCGGATTTTGCCGTCTGCTTCGTAATAAAGTTCAATTACCTCAAGCTAGGATTTTATTAAAATATTGTAGACAGAATATTCAGATCAATCTAGAAAATTACAGACGGATTTTCTATCGTTGACTTTTTTGCTACTTAAATAAATTAAACTGCGGGCACAGGTCATCTTAATCGCACAAAAATAGATTAGAAAAGCTAATTTTCTGCCGCACACTAAGACGTTAATAGGTGGTTAAAATATTTCTAAGTATCAATTTAAGTAAACCTACAATAATTATCAACATACCTAACGTAATTACCAACACCTACGATTACTCATTTATTACTGTAAACAAAAATAAGAAGAGGTTAGCAAATTGACAATTACAAGCTGGCAATATTTTAATTAAAAGTAATTCCAAAAAAAAGAAACCAATCTTATTCCCCAATCATTCGTTTCAATTAAAATCCCGAAAAAACAAATGCTCGTTCCAATATTCTACTTTCAAATATTGATGTAAAGTAAACCAGGTATATAAATTGAATGCCAATTAAGTTCTACTTTGAAGTAAAGTCTAAACTAACTTTCGAGACTTAGTAGATACAGTTCAGAAATTCGACTTGGCCTGAGTCAGCGTTTGATTTTAGTATTAATTACCATCCCTCAGCCTGTCTGCGGTTTTGTATCAAAGCAGATAAATTCTTGGTAACTGCACTAATTTATTTGCGATTTACGGAATTTGAACATGGAATTAAATTAATTCTGATTTTGCTCAGATTGGTCTTTCTAAAACGGCTCAAAGATTTTAGGAACGGCATCACATTTAAACTATTTTAAAACCTGAAACAAGAATTAACAGACGTTGGATATACCTTTATACATAAACAAAATGTTTTATTTAATAAATGGGTACTAAAATCAAATAAACTTCAATAAAAGTAAAAATAGGAATAAGCGCAAATAGCGCTTTCCCTTGGAAAATCTTGAAGCGCCGGAAAGAATAGTTCAGATTAAATTTTGCCGAGTGAGATTTTCAATCTCCTTTCCTAGTTCCGAGGAAACTATGGAAAAACGGCTGAAATTAAGTGGAAATTAAATAACGTGGGATTCAAAGAAAATGTTTGTTTACTTATAAAACTATTTTTCTCCCTGTCTCTGCTTGTAAAGGTGAGATAAATCTTGCAGTACTAGTATATTAGGAATTACATTAGTTACCGACTAATATTATAATTTACACCCACTTTTCGTCGCATAGGGTAGAGAAAACTTACGTTATCAAATAAGCCATAAGTTAAAAAATATTAAGCTAGTTATCGGCCCATATCATATCTCAGTGCACAGGCTTTTCATACACAAAAAAGTATACGATATCACGAAACTTGCATACAAGAAAGTAATATGTTAAATTAGTTTCCGCATGCGACTCCATTGCCAAGCCCCGGAGCGACACACGATGAAACGTATTGTACACGCCAGCACGCATTACCTACAAACCAGAATCCCATTAAAATCCGTCCACCCTAGGAATCCAATCCCACTACTCTAGCCTAAAAGGAATCCTATATTCCAATCTAAACTATACATATCTATCTATAAATCTATCTCTATACATCTATCCCTATTTCAGATCGAATCCTTTAATCCGTCAGGATTAGTCTGAAAGCTTTGTTATGTGTTAATAAAAACTGTTTTCTAATAGATACAGGTAACGACAGGAATAGCAGAAAAGCCAAGCATAAAAAATGTATACGATATTTACTTCAATCTGAACTTTATTTAGGGCCGGTATTTGAATAATAAATATCTAGATATTTATTATTCAAGAGATTGAATTCTCGTCTGGCATTGTATTGAAAATCTGTCATAGATTCAAAATTGTTCTTCGGCTAAAACTATCTGGTTGGAATACCGGACATAAGTGAAGAGTATTGAAAACAAAAAATATATGTATAATAATATATGACACACAAGTAACAAATCAATAGACATCTGTTAAAATATTATAAACTACATTTTTGTTAGTGTGTAATTTAAATAAAAATAAATCTTTTTGAAGTAAAATTGTGGCGGCGTGTACATTAAATATAAACAGAACTTCATTACTTGTTAAAAACCACAATCAAAATTATTAACCTAATTTGGCGTTCAGGACTTGGCTTCTAAACTAAATAATCACGGATATCTTACTCATAACTTTAACGTTTAAAATTGTTCTGTAAGATTATGTTGCTTACTTAAAAATTTTATATTTCCATTCCTAAAACTGAATAGAAATAGAATGAACGGCTGTAACAGACTCTAACAAATTAATAATTGAATTCGGAACTCGGAATACATCCAAATGGACTTTAATAGGATTGGACTGTCCACTTGTCAAACGTACTAATCTCAGACTGAAAGCATAGTGTCCCCTCCAATTATCTAGCCATGCCGGACCTGGTATTCGTATGAGTACTATTAATTTCGTTATTGGATACTCTTAAGCTACGTTTACAGTAGTACCTTTCAAATGTATTTCAACAAAAGATGTGAGAGATTTTTTAAAGTGTAAAAATTTGGCAATGGGGTGGAAAATATTGCATGTGATGCTTTTTTTTAATAGGAAGTCGCTAATTAGATAACGATTAAAGTTCAGGAGGTGGCTGATGACGACATGCTTTCGCACAAAGTGTACAGATCCTGACGTCTTGCTGCATTTTAAATCATAGTGTGTTTAATGTGTCGCCACACTGTGTTGTTTTTTACTTAACACAACTGGATTTATACAAACTTCGACAATTTCTTTGGCTCATTGCAATAAATGCCCAATTATGAAGTACACTACTGAGTGTATGGTATAGTGTCGTAGTGTGTACGCAGCATTAGAGAGTATTGGATGCTGTTATACCAAGTGTGTAGGTACATGTTTTTTCTGTCTGCGGTATTAAGTTTCAAGGTAATTAGCGAGGTACGCTGGGAATGCGGGGGATTATTATATTCAGCGAGGAAGTTACAAACATTATTTTGAAGTTCATTATGACTGCTATTTGTAAATGAAACTAATTATTTCGAGAATTTCTATTGTTGCAGCTTTTAGAATTATTATTTTTGAAGTTATTATGATTGTTATTTTGTTAATGATGGCAATTATTTCAAGTATTTCTGTTGTTGTAGTATGAAATTGTATGAATTGTTTAGAGTGTTGCATTACATAGGGCTTGAATTTAATTTTCTGCATGCATCATTTGTTTTAAGTTTGTATATTATATCGTGGTTTTCAGCCTTACATTATAATTGCATTAACACCCCTACACTTAAATTTTACCATATTCTGAAGCCTTCGTATGAAATGTGAATAGAGAGAACTTTAGTTATAATGAAATTAGAGTCGAGGGCGTCTGACGCAATTATAACTATTTTATTCGTTTGCATGAATCAAAGTGAACCAAGGAGGCAATTATAGAGAAAATTCTTTATGGTAATTTAAAGGTATTTTTATTTTTAAAGGTATTAGGTAAAAATATCCAATATTAAGTATAAAAGAAAATACTTTTTGCCAGTCTGCAGAACTTAATCAACATTCAGAAGTCATATTGATTGAAATTGTAGATCAAAGTAGTCTGTACCTAGACGTTAAATCTTTGTAGGTGTTGAGAACATAACTACGCCCGGGCGACCGCGGGCGGGAGCTGAGGTCGCAGGGAGGGGCGTCGGAGGAGCGAGCGCGCGCGCCGCGTGCCACCCGGAACAACTACTGCGTCATCGTCCACCGTACCAAGCGCGCGCTTACATTATTTATTTGTTAATTCGGTTCAGTCCTACATATTGTAATAATTATTTAATACAGTCCATTATACTAGCTACGAAGTTACCGGAGTTTTAGTTCTACAACCACCAGTAGGATATTAACACACAAATCTAGTAGGAAAGAAAGTAAATTACCAAACTAAAAAATACGTATTTCCATTCGCCGTCTAACCGTCTTAGTGGAAGTTCAAATCCTTTTATTGTAAATGCTTGTTTTGTTACGAATAAATACAAAAATCTTTTCTCTTTTTTGTGTAAAATCTAAATAGCTGACCAAATACAGCTTTTGTGTCACAGCCTAGTCAATAAATAAAGGGGGATATTTCATTATCACAAGCACTTCAACTACCATTTAATTAACACCCTGTAAAATTAAGTTGGAGCCGACAGTCCATTAATAATACAGATTGAAGTATCTATATTAGCCACCCCATACGTATTGCAAAATTGAAGCGGACCCCTCGCTTTGACCGTCAAAGGTTTTCGGGAAAATTCGGTGCCTAGCGACGAGGGAGGGCAAAAATTAATAAAGAATGCACTAGAATAGGCATTTAAGAAGCTTTATGTCGACATCACAAAGAGCAGGATGCAGTTTTATTAATCCTCTTTTGGAAAGTCCCTCGTGTCCAAAACGGTATTGAAAATTGAAAATTTTACGCTATTTTTTTGTACTCTTTTATTGTTCTGTTACATGTTTGTAAGACTGTACGAGTTTACAATAATCTTTTTACAAGTTTTTTTTTTAATTTATCCTGTTCTATGTGTCGTTGGATCTTATAACTCATTTTTTTACCACTTCCGATTAATCGAATGAGTTGGAATTTGGTACAAAGAGGGTATATTGATGTTAATGCAATATTATGGTACAATTGAGTAGTAGTTTTGTGATGCAGAGGGAAGGTGGGCACTAGAACTTTTCAGTTTCTGAACGTAAATGGCGCGTGCTCGGACGTGATATGTTTTAAAAGAAATTTCGTGTAGTTTAATTAAAATCTTTGTTAAATAGAATAAACATCATTATGAGATATGGTACAAAAATAATAAAAAAAAGGTAAAATATAAATATAGAAATGAAAGTACATTTTATAAATATTCTTCTCTACCAGAATCTGTAATCATTTCAAAGTTACTTTCATAAAGAAAGACTATGTGATTTAAAAATGGTCGAGTATTAACATTATTATCAAATAATGAAATTTTCGTCTATGCTAAAATAATAAATATGGATAAGGCTACATGTGTATAAAGGGTACTTTCATATAATTAAAGATAATGAACCTAAATAGGTTACCTGTCTTAAATATTAAGTAGTTTTCTTTGTAATACCGATAATATGAAGTACCTAATAAAAAAACATGTTTTTGCCTTAAATTGTCTATCATCCTTTTTAGTCTGTTATTTTTAAAGTCTCAAATGTGTTGTCTTCGTGAAACGATTTTCTTTAGCGCCCATAGTAATAGTTTTATTATCAAACCAGCCTCCGTCGGCATTTGCAATCTCGCTGCATTTCCGGCCCAATATCCTCCTTGTTCAGAGAGCATGTTCTAGCAAAATTCCATCAAAATCTGTTTGGTGATAAACTGATTTACTAGCTTCTATAATAAATTTGTACCCGTGTTTGGCAGAAGTAAGTTCTATAAACGATTTTTAAAACCACGAATTGAAGTTATATTGTTTGATAGTAAATATTTACGATAGTCTCGGGATTTTTAGTTTTATTTTAACAAAGATTTGTGAGAACAAAGACTTTTGCGGCACATTAATTATATTTTATATTTCTGCTAGCCGTGTCGTCATCTTTATGGTCAATATAAATTCCTTTAAATAATAAAAGACACAAACTCCTGATTCTAAGTCTTATTATTTACCTTTCGATACTAATCACGTATCTTTTCAGCCGCTCTGTATTGATTTACCATCTCAACATTACTGAGTTACATTTTCTTACGTAAATTTACACAAACATAGTATTTAGTCACAAAATCACAAATGTGACGTTTTAATAAACCGAAACTGTAATTCTAAAAGCAACTCCAATCAGGGACATAATAACTGCAAGATATCGAACAATTATAATATTGTAACTGTATCTAGTCGGTATGTAACTGTAAGCTGGGAATCAAACCCGGACCTTTCTGGTGCAGATGTTAGAAGGATAGAATTAGGTAAAAATAAGTCGCTGTACTAATAATGACCAAGTTAAATAGCAATTGGAACAGTTCGGTTCATCAGAATAGTCATGTTTAAAAGCAAATGCTTTTCTGTGACTTACAATTTAAATTATGAGGCAATGAAGGAAATTAGAAGGTTTTTGAATTTTAAAAAGTGTCGTTGTTTATAATGGTTGTTATACTAGTTACTTTCCCATTTAAATCGAGTGGTAACCAAGACTATTTCATAAATATACTTGAATTTTCAAATTATTTATATTTTTGTAATTCGAATTCAATTTCTTTGTTCGTTGCATTTCCAGGAACCGGTGCCATTTACGCCAAAGCGCATGCGCGAGAAAATCAATACTTAACTTGTAATTCTTTATGACAGCGCCATCTGTTATCAGTTTTATGCTAAAATCCAGGCGCGGCAATCGACTATTCGCATTTTTGGCAAAATAATATTACAGTCAACTAATATGTTTATTAGTTAAGAAAGATTAAAAATCACGTTTTTTTAATAATTTTATTTTGTCTTTACTAATCGACTATTTGGAGGTGAACGAATACTCGGTTTTATCGTTCAATTCAACAGCCAATAGAAAGTAAGCTGTCCAAGTTAGGCAACATCTAGATTTAAACCGGATCCGATTCGCGGTGCTCAGCAACTTCACATTGGATAAAGAAACTATAGAACAATCACATGTTTGTAGACATTTTCTATCCATAACTTTAAATGTATAGTTTGTACGTAGAGCAAGCATTTGAACTCTATTTTGTACATTGGTTTTCCTATTAGTTTCTGATATTTTTGAATTCTATTTATGCTGACATGTTGTAAGAGATACGTACGAGTATACTACATATTATGTACTAGTTAATTCTACTAATAAATTGTGTTTGTGTCACTTATAGTAAGCCAGACTAAAAACTACCTACCATAGCAAAAAAACTTGTTCCGATCCAGTATTGTACAAAAAGGCTTCTTAATTACATGCTTTAAACTAAATACGTCTTATATGTTAGAGATGAGGTACAAATAAAAAACACAAAATACTACTTCAAAAAGACTTTATTTAAAAAATAACATCAAATATGTTGTTACATGTTGAGACCATGGCCTGGATGGCAGATTAAATCTAAAGTACAGATATTACATGATAAACACCAATACTAAACTAAAACATTATGAATGTAGTTTATGTTTTTTCCTTTACTTTTCTTTACCTTCGACGCCACAGCCTCACTCTCCTGGCCTCGTAACTTAACCTACTTGCGTTATCACTATCCAAGCTCTTATCAACAATGTATAATGCGACTAGTCAGTGTCGACATCATCCAAAAGTCTACCATGTTTTAAAACACGTCGGTCCAAAAATACACATCTTTATTGGTGCTGCCGTCCTAGTACCTTTTGTAATTCAAGAAATATTATAGGCGTCATGAACTTGTTTTCGTCAAATTTTGGGAATTTAGAATAATGATACATAATTAATTACAAAATAAAAGGATTTAGGGTACGATAGTAAAACAGCTATCTTTAAGATAATTTGCAACTGAAAATTACATTACTATTACAAAACTATGTATATTGTGGACAATAATAGATCAAGACCGGGAGAATTCAAAGAAAGCCTTTTTACCCTGCAGTGGGACGATAATGGCTGAAAATAAATATGTAACATAATAAAAAAAAAGTCGGTGTAATGTTTCTTCAAGAACTACAAAATGCTACTAGAACAGCCACACCACAATCCGTTCTTATAAAAATTACGTACAAACCGTATTAGTAAATGTATATCAATAAAAATAATTCATAAAAGATAAAACAATGTATGGTCTTAGTTATCCTCTATCTTCGTACATTATATAATATTATAGAGAGCTTAGCTCTCCTGTAAAGCTTTGACTTATACATATAAAGCATGATTCACTAAACACTTTGTTATAGTTTGGTGCAACACTTATTATTATGATATATACTATAAATAAACTTTGTATATATTTGTCAAGTATCTGTAAAACAATATACTTAGTATTATCTGAGAATGTTATGACTCACTACTATGGAGCGGTTTCTTCTAGCACAGGTGTATTTCTTATTTTAAAGGTCCCTATAGATAAGATTAATTGTAGGAGTTGTACAAGTTTCTGCAATAAACCTTTCTGTTTTTATTTTAACTACTCAAATGAAAATATTTTTAGTCTCCATTTAGTTATAAGCTGATTCTATAACTATTATAGTTGGTGGATGTTTATTTAGCAATAGACAGATCAATGTCGTCTTAGAATAAAGTTGTATATAAGTTTAGTAAGTTGGGAATCTATCAATACACTATTTTGTTTTTTATTGTAAATAGTAGGTATAACACGTTGCCTATTACTTTAGTTCAAATCAGTTTAGAAAGCTGTACATAATACATTTATTGAATTTAATCAAGAAATGATAATGTATGCAGCAATGAAAGCAAACTTTAGATTTGAAAACAAAATTATAGGCAACGCTAAGGTAAAACAAAATAAATGGAGATTGAGTCTTCAAATATAGGTATTTTTAATTAGAAGTTTTATAATATACAATCAGAAAAGGTTATAGTTTTCTATTGTACTGTTTCTTGACGAAGTCATATTGTTAGGTGTAAAATCTTGTAGATTAAGATAAGTTATGTATTTTTATAGTAAAATAATATTTTGTTAGCCTGAATGTGGTCCTTGGCTCAGGAAAATGACGATTAAGAAAGCGGGGTTAGTATTTGGTATTAAAGACTAGATTGATTGACTATGCATGTATTCTACATCAATGTAATCTTAATATATTATTTACTCGATAAAAATGCATTAAACTCTTGTACTTACATAACGTGATTTGATATAACCGCTTGTCATGTTTACAAAAATACAAATATTTTAGATAAATAAGTGAGTAACTAAACTAAATTTGCTTTTGACTAAACTAACAAATAAGAGAATTGTTAATAGCAATGGTTGATGTTTTAGATCTGGGTGAGTATAAGCGTTTTCCCGTTAAAATGGATGCACGATATAACAGCAAATAATCTTATATTTCTAAACATTTATTAGACAATTATACTTACATTAATTAAACTAAAGACATTCCTAAAACATTAGGCTATACTATCTGTTTTAGATTCATTCACTAGGGTACCATAATCACTTTGCTTTATTTTACAAATATACTATGTCTGCTAAATGGATTCGAATGAAATGTGAAATTTAGTCTCTGATATTGACATTAAGATTACTTTTCGTTATAGAGATTAATCTAAGTACCGGAATGTCTAGTGTTAACTAAATTTACATAACATCAAAACTAAAGTAAACTTACTTTAAAATAATAAATATAATTGAATAAATACTATTAATTGATGACGTAGTAACTAAAAATATTCATAATTCATTAAAAATACATTTAATTATGATAATCCCATAAGATGATATCGATTATGGTATATTTTAGTAACTACTAACATTTATTTTCTAGATAAGTAATATTTTGTTAAACTACAACAATAAATTCGACATGCTAATTCATTTCATAGGTATCTATAACAGATAAGATATTTTTGTGGTTCAATAAAAATATTAGAAAGCTGTAACATATATTACAACACCAAACACGACTGTTATAATAAAAATGCCTATTCAATAAATAGGCAGGAATAATAGTAAACTAAAAAATTACAGTTATATTTAGAACGTCGTTGTTTTAGCTATGTTTTGATCATTGACAGTAGTTCGTTACCGTTTAGTGTCGTTTAGTGCAGTTTAGTGTAGTGTAGTGTCGTTTAGCCACCTTTGTTGAAGGATGACGCCGTCCGCAGCTTCTTGCGGATCTTGGGCGAGCTCCAGCGCGGGATGACGCGGGTGTCTCCCGGGGATACGCCCTCGTCAACATCGTCGGCTTCGGTTTTGATCTCCATTTTCTGGAAAAATTAATGTCGTGTTAGTGATGAAAACAAAGTCATGTTCACAGCTTGGCCTTAAGTCTTCACTTATGCGGTCATGGAAGTCTAACCAAGCAGTTGGAATGTCAGCTGCCTTAGAAGGTTGCAGTTCCCTAAGCAGTCGCAGCTTAAAATTTGATATCAACATTTCAAGTAGGTAGTCCCTAAAATTTAACCAAACGGTCCATCCTTTGGCGATCATAGACGTCTGTAGTTTACCGTACATTGACTGCCTCTATGGTAGAGTGGCGTACATACCGGTTTTCAAGGTGTTGCTGGCACAGGACTCCTAGCTTTAATCTCCGGAGGGGTCAATGTAGAAAACCTCTTTTATAACTTTGCGCATAGTTGTAGCTCGAAGCAGTAGATACAAACTACGCTATCTGGTTACCATAACACAAGCTCTGCTTAGCTAACCCTGGATCAGATAACCCTGTGTGAGATGTCCCGGAATATTATTATTATAAAGACACATAAGTATTACTAACCTGTACGACCAAACGCAGTAGAGTGTGTTGCTGTTCCAGCAACTGTGACATGGTCCTCAGCTTGCGTTTCTGTTTGTCCAGCTGCGCCGTGATGTAGTCCTCGCTGCTCTCCAGCACCAGGTCCAGACCACCTGCGGAATTACCAACACACGCAGATGATTTAGAGGTTAACGTACACGTTATGTTACGTATCAATATTAAATTGCATAATCATATTTGTTAATAGCTGTGCCCACGTTTTCACTCGCGTATGGTTCCCGTTCCAGTAAGACAAAAACATGTGTTTAATTTAAACAACAGGAAATTTTTAATGTTTTGCAAATACAACAAAAAAATACCATTCATTAGTTCATAATAAAAAAGGTTGGAAATAGACCCCGTGTTTTCCCCTCTGCGATGGTAAATCGTTGAATCGGCCTGTCGGCGTACGAGTCGGACAATAAATATCCGAAAGTAACGAAGCAGATGGCAGCACCCAGACTCTTGGTAAAGACACTGCCATGGGAGTTCTATTGCTTAGGTCTTACTAACTAGAGTTCTAAGTTAGTATCCTGGCACTGTTTCACAAGTTTAAGGAAGCCAGGTTCAAATGTAGGACAGCACTGGTAGAAGAGGGATGACACGCAGGTGGTCGACACATTTTGTGACCGCTATGATGATGATGACGAAAGAGACTGTGGCATTTGAGTAGTATTAAACTAGCGATCTCAATTTACACCGCTAGAGCTTTAAGCGTAGTGGCGTGAAAACAAGGTCCAACGACCTTCTAAAGGTCGGGAGTGTTGGTGACGAAGAAGGCACCCAGCAATTAATGCAATAAGCTACCAGGCCATGAATAATAGAGGGATGGACCTTTTCACACACATCTAGTGATGGAGTCTGCCAGGACTATGGCCTACTAGAGTCATGTAGAAAATGGACGAGCGATCTCACGACTCTGTCTAAGCCAAGGCTTGTACCGAATTGCGTATAGCCAGTGGCTGGTAAAAGCTGGTTTAAGGTATAAAATATTCTTAACTTTAAGCACAATGTTTTGGAGTTTCCATGATGATTAGGATAAATTAGTGTTCTCTCGCATAGCTGCCATTTTAAACCCATAAATCGACAAGAAATCTCGCAAAAGCCACGCGTGTTATATTACTATCAAAAGTAAAAAGAATGCATGTCAGTAAAAATATCAACAATTCCTTCCTTGATTCCCATATAAGAAGGAAATGTAAATTTTTAATCGTGGATAATTGCACAATCGCATGTCATAAAATTAAATAATGTATTATAAAAATAAACATACTGTCATCAGTGAAGGGGTTGCAGAACCACTTGCGCAGGATCAGGTCTAGGAAGCCAAGCTTGCACTTCTTGTTGTTGGGGTATTCGATCAGCTCGTCTTTGTCCACCTTTTCCAAAAGAATCGCCGGTAGCTTGCGTTCGAGCTCAGTGTGAAGGACCACCTGAAAATATTTAATTAAAACATGTTCCCTTAACTTTCCTAAAGACGCAAAATACAATTTTAATTGAACTTGCTATTTCACAAATAAATTTCTAGCACCACCATTCACAATAGTTCTTAAGACCATACGCCGTTTTTGAATGTTATCCCGAGCAGGGGTGAACGGCCTCTGGTCAGAGCCACATCCTATTCATTTTTAGTATAACCGCTGCTTGTTAGACCTGTATCCCCACGTTAGCCTTCAAAACACCTAAGAAAATTAGTATAAAAAGTATTCCATACCTGCATAGCCAATCGCTTTAGCTGGGCGTTCCTCCTGACACTTTCAATGTCTCCTACAGCCAAACCGATCAGCAGGTTCATCAACAATATCGGCATTAGTACCATGAACAGTCCCAGTATGATAAAAGTCGGCATCGGGAAAGGCAAGAGTATATCCGCCTCGGACTTGTAATATGGCTGAACGTAAGTGCCAACGAAATCTATTTCCCCAAGCATCATGGCAAAAGTCCTCATCAATGACATCGGGATGCTATTGAAAGACAAGTGGTGTCCCTGAAATAAAAAGAGGTAAGTCATTTTGTTCTAAGAAGTTTTTCGCCGAGCGAGATTCGCCTTAGCTTGTACACACAAGGGTCTTCGGTCGCTTGTAGGATTTTGAAAGCAATCGTGATGTGAAACTCATTCGCTCGTTAGTTGTAGTGTCGGAGGTTAAAATCGCTTATTATAAGTGAATTAAACGTTATGTACGCAAGCTGTGGTTTAAAAAGTATAGAAAAAAGTAAAAAAGACTTGAAAAGACGAGTCACAATAATTGCCTCACAAAAAATTGTCACGGGTGCCACTTACAAATCACATTCAAAAGACTTAACAAACACTGTGCTGTACAAATAGTCTGCGTTGAGAATAAAACCATACCCCTGTGCTCAAAAGGCGAATTGAGCCTTGAAACGTGCTAGTTACCACGAACTTACTTACCTTCTCAACTGCCTGTTATGCTACCGTTTATTTTTACAGTAGCGTGTACGTTGGCAGTGGTAACTATCATAAAGTAATTAATCTTACCAAAAATCTACAAAAATAGCAACTATACATAAATACCGTCTCGTCAGGACCCACTTTAGACAGGAGGATATAGAAAGCCAGGCCGAATGCGATGATCAGGATAGAAAACACCATTAGGACTTTAATCAGGGTCTGAAGTATTTCCAGGAACATCACAACGTAAATCCCAACTTGGTCGAAACGTTGCAGCAGCAGGAGCAGCTCAAACCATGACAAAAATACTGTTATCGATGCTGCCGAAAACTGGAAAACAAAACAAAAAGTTAATCCCTATTTCACTTCCTTATTTCTAAATTCCCCGAAAACGTCAAAATCCCATATAAACATTAAGCTCCCATTTCGCTCTTTTAGAAGTGTAGTAGGTGGTAGATTTTGGACCTGTTTAATGCGTATTAATTCATTCTAACCAGATTCTTACTGAGCACATAATAATATAATTGTTTATCCCTTTCGGAGTTAAAATACATCGACTCCTAAAAGTTCGTAAATTGCCTTTATTTTACTTGTGGTGATGATAACCCATTTTTCTTTTCATTTCCATTGCTTTAAGCTCTTTAAAATTTTTCAAATAAATACGGTTTACTTACTTGTATTTCTTCAAAACATCCGAAAAGAGTCGGGAAGACCATCATAGAGGAACTGATGTATAGCAGCCAGGATACCAAGTTGGACGGGTCGACCATGTAGTGCCATTTCTGTTGCTTGACGTTATAAGCTTCACGGATCAAACAGATTGCGTTGTACACGAGAATCGCGACTGTACTTGTATACATGGCCACCTTAGACTCGAAATCTGGAATTGGTTTTTGGAATATTTTTATTTACAATTATAATTTTCTATTACTATTGAACCAGCGACTCGAAATCATCGGAGGTCCAAATGCAGGCACGATGGACGATGGTCGTCAGTTGCGGCCTCATAAAGACAGAAGACGGCAAATACTGTTTAATGTTAGTGCCACAACTGGGGGGGCAGCTGGGTTCAGGACCTTAGACAGACGGGGAGGGCTCTCTGGGGCCTGTTAGCGTGACACTTTGCTTCCGTATCCTCTGGGACACGGGCCTTTTCCACCCACACCTCAAGTAGATTCTTGCTCCTGTGGCACGACTGCCGCAATATTACCCTCGAGTGACTTACCACCTTATGACTTCCTTTTCGGAAGTAAAGTGACCAGCCTCAAGAGTTATGATTTCTGCGCCCTGTCTTTGGAGTTCCTATAATCCTATGATGAATCCTTCAACACGACTTCCAATTTGGCAAAGTGCGAGCACTTAATATCCCTTATAACGAAACTGGACGAGTTTCAAAGTTGTTCTCTGCCTTTTCCTATGGATTTTGAAGCATTCCCCACGGCATTATCGTACTACGGTATTTCGCTCGAAGTGGCAATATTGCATATCATTAAGCACCTCTTGGTGACCGCAAAATCCCATTACTACAAAGCGATATAGATGCATCAAGTCATACTCACCAGGTTCAAATGAAATGTTCCGATTAGTTTTGTTTTCTTGTTCGTTCACAGTATCCGTAAGGTTGCATTTGTCAGGTCTCTTAGAGGGAGGAGTAGCATCGGCATTCATCATCAGTAAGTAAGTATAAACTGTTACAAAGATCAAGAAAATGCAGTAGAAAAGTAGATTGGCCAAATGGAAGTATTTTCCATAGCTGTGCCATTTCATCTGTAGGTACTTCTGGCTTAAAGGATGGGCTAGAAGTTCAACTCTTCCATGTGCCACCATAGCCTGAAATTTTTCGTAATAAGATATTAGTTGGTTATTTTAAAGGTTTTTGATGAATCTTCTATGATTTTTAGGATGGTAACACTAACAATGAGATTAGACAGTGAGAGAAATGTTTAATCTCATCGTTAGAATAAAATAATATGTAGGTAATTTATTTTGTAATTATTTAGGTTCTTTTTTAATATGTATATTGGTTTTCATTAAATTAAATCATCGAAGTTTCATCGCGTAATTGATAATGGGTGTGCTACCAATTGCTGTGTTTTTAATGTTGTATTTACAAAATGATACATAGAGAACAAGCATACTGTTGACATAACCCCTCTCCCTTACAAACACGTAAGACCATACTAAGCTGCACTGCAGAGCAACGGAGCGGCGCGGCACGATACACCTAAATAATTATACCTTACCTCTGTAGTCTTTCCACTGCAATCTTACCACTGTAGTCTTATAATTGTAGTCTTACCAGTGCAGTTTTGCCCCTGCAGTCTTACAACTGCAGTCCTACCACTAAAGTCTTACCACTGCAGTTTTACCACTGTAGTCTTTCCACTTCAGTCTTTCTACTGCAGTCTTTCCACTTCAGTCTTACCACTGCAGTCCTACCACTAAAGTTTTACCTCTGCAGTCTTTCCACTTCGTCTTACCACTGCAGTCTTTCCACTTCGGTCTTACCACAGCAATAGTACTACTGCAGTGTGACTACTCTAAGAGGTAAATTTAGCCGCGCTGCTTCGCTAAAGTGCAATACAGCTTGGTTTGGTCTAAAAACCTTAGTAGTGTATTTGAGTACAAGCGTAGTGTGCTGTGAGTTTTCATATTTTACAAATTCTAAGATTTTAATGTCTTATTTACTAGTACCATTATTGCATCGAAACTTGAATGTGACTTAATATCTTAACAGCTAAAATGTATGTTGGTGAATAAAGATGTGTGTCTACTACACTATGAATGTATAAAGAAAAACACCAACCAGAAGAGACGAGTTCTAGTTCAGTAAGTTTAGCTACAATAATGTACTTCGTAAATAGCGGACATTTAAAATCAAACATACGAGTGTATGTAAGCTTGACACCCACTCTGCGTAGAGTTTTAACTCACGTTGATAACACACAACGGTTCTGGGCGATACTTGGGATTATTAAGTGCCAATCTTAACGCGTCGACCTCTAGCTTCGAACGTTGGTAGTTTTTGAAAGAATATTTTATCTGCGTAGCAAATGAAAAAAAAAATACAAATGTTATAATCAACACTTACATTAAGGGCGGGTAAAGGGGTGTTTTGCGATTTTGGCACATTGTCCGATTTCGTCGTTCGTCGTGCGTTATTGCCATCTTCGGTCTTAAGTTGTGGGCAAAGCGCGTCGAAACTGTACTTTATCTAAATAAGGTTTTCAAGATGTTTAATTCCATGATCCTCATTATCTTTAAGTACATCGTAAGTATTAGTTACAGCTTCATATTGATTTAGAGCTCAGTAAGCGCCATTAAAAAATGCGAAGAGTAAAGAGAAAAGAAGATTTATAAGTTAGATAGAAAGAGAAGAAAATAGAATGAACGCTTAAGACAGGTCAAATAATAAGTAAATGTCATCAAACCTTCAAATAAGTTGAATTTTTAAGGCAGAGTAGCAGACAAACGCAATAAAGAAACAGCAAGAATCGTGTTAAATTAGGGAAGAAAGAAGACAGAAAATTATAAAGATCGGCAACAATTCAACCAAGATCTAAACTTAAACCCCATATTAATTAATACAGTTTACGTAAAATAATTTTCAAGTAGAATAAGTGGCCAGCACATTTTGGATGTTTTCAGTCGAAATCGAGAAACTTTGTTTCCCCTGATAGTATTTTGTTGAATATGTGTATTCAACAAAATACTATGGTCATATCAATCAATATCAATATAGCCACTTAAGCTAGTCATGATTTTTTCCAACCCACATACCTACGTCAGATTGTTAATTTAAACTTCAAATTAAACCCAATTAGTCACTATACGGTTATCGGTAATCAAAAGGAAATGTTAGAAAATAGTATGTATTTTTCATAGAAAAAATCATTGTTAACATTTTGGGAAATGTTTGTTTGAACAAAAAAAAATGAACGCAATGTGGATACGCGTATAGTACCAATTGGACTTTTAGTACAGATTTAAAGAATCATCTCTTAAAAACTTAAAAAGTTTGCTAGTAAACTACTTGATCGACCGTTTTAAAACGGCTCACACTGTTTTACTATAGTTCAAAAGCTACAGAATGTTTTTGTTCTGATCCAAAATCAAGACTATTTCAGCACACTAATATAAAGCAAGTGAGTACATACATAAAAGCTCTTGGAGTCCTTCTTGCAGTCAGCTTTGGTGATGCATTTGTCCTGTACGGCCTCAAACACTCGAGGCATGTAGGCAATGAGCGCCAGAGTGACGCATGGATGACGATCAGAGCGAAGAGCCATCACTTCCTTGGCCCTGGAAATTTCAAAAATGATATGTGAGCAGTTGATGAATAGTCAAGCCACTTTCATTTGTTTTCGTGGCACAGCTGATAAAGTTACATTGTTTAAATGGTATCTAATAATTTGTGAATACGAACTTCTCTACCACCAAGAGGATTTGGAGTTTCCAGGAATTTTGGATTCTTACATACATACATACATACATATCATCACACCTGTATCCCCGAAGGGGTAGGCAGAGGTGTACCAATGTACACCCACGTGTTTGCCGATATGTTTAGGTCCCATGTAACAGGGGGCGAGCCTATTGCCACTAACCGGGCCCAAATCCAAACTCCGACCTGCTACTGAAGTTCATAGAGAAACCTAATAACACCTTGGTCGACTCGGGAATCGAACCCAAGACCCCTAGCGTAGCAGTCGCGCTTAGCACCACTAGGCCAACGAGGCAGTCGGAGGCAGTTGGCTTGTTCAACAAAAAAAAACCCTGTCATTAGTGCGTAGGGCATATATTATAAGCAAAATAAAATGTTAATATTGGGATTGTAGAGAACGATAAAATCATAGGTATGTTTAAAGTCAAATTCAAAATAACTAATCTGTTAGAAGGTTTTAGGTATACATACCGATGTTCATGGGTGACCATAGCTAAGGCTGCTTCAGGGAACTTGTAGTAAATGGCGTAGTCTATGGCGCTCATGTTGAGGCTGTTGTAGCTCAGCCGACATCCCATAGACAGCAGGAGGGCGATGGAGTTCGGCTTATTCTCCATCGTAGCCAGGTGGAGAGGTGTGTTCTGAAATGGTTAGGCCCAAGGGATATGACATGACATCTTGTAATAGTGTTGCAGCTTGCTCCGCTTAAGCAGGACATAAGGCAAATTTTATGTAAACATTGTGAAATTTCACATTGTTAATCTATTTTAATTAACTTCTGTTTTCTCCAAGGCAATTTGTCAAAATATATAATTCATGGAATGTAAATAAATAACATCTACACAATATTTTTGTTACCACCTAATTCTGAAGTCTGCCTTTCTTCTAAATTATCACAGAAGAGGTGCAGGGTAGTAAATCCACCTTTGTTGTAGAATGTGCAAAAAATACTACATACCTCATCTTTGTCCGTCTGGTCCAACAGATGGGAGTGTACTGAATGGAGTAGCTCGATGGTCTGTGTATAGCCAGACATTGCGGCCAAGTGCAAAGGGTTGCGCCCTTTATGGTCCCGATGCAACAAAGCGCCGCGGTTGAGCAGCAACTGGACTACGCGAGTGTGGCCCTCGCGGGAAGCGATGTGGAGAGGGGTTAACCCTTCGCCGTCGCTCTCGTTGATAATGAAGGTCCCTTTGTCTGAGTCGAGCAGCTGGCAAGCGGTGTGGTAGCGGCCGTACCTTTAAACACAACATTTGTATTCAAACACCTATTTTAAATCAAGTTATAAAAAGCCAATAATGGAACACGAAACAGTTGTTTTGAAAACCGGTAAGACGCTAATCGCAATGCAATTGAAAAAAACAATGACACAAAAAAATTATAACGTTCTTATAATGTAGAAGCTACACAATTTTGGCTGATTTTATGTACAAAATTGAACACGAGAAAAATATTTATCAGTCAATTAATGAAGTACTCGTATTTGGAAATTAGATTGCAAGTATTAGAAACAAATATAAAATACACATAAGTAAGTAATAGAAAAATTTGATATCATCAATACATACTGCTTTTCGGCACATTCTTGATGTTTCACGTTTTTTCAATACCAAAAACAACATAACCTTAAAATGTCGCTGGGAAAATGGGAAAACCATTCGCGGCTTGTAAACACGTTTACGGACAACTTAAAACAACGCCATCTATTGGAACATGATGACAAGTGCCGGTAAAACTGGGTTAGTAGGTAAGTAGGTATGGGAGTCAGAACGTTAGGGTTCGTTCGATAGCCGCGGCAAAAGGACATGATTTTAAAAGTAATTTTGATCTTCCAAATATTTTGTTGAGAAAACCGTTTTGTATTTCATGCTACAGCAGCTTCAAAAAGCCATACTTATGACTCAGAATAAAAGTTTTAGTATGATAAATATGAGTTTTTTTTTCAACTAACCTGGCAGCGAAGTGCAGCGGGCTCTCATTGTTATTGTTCTTCAAATTGATGCAGGCTCCAAGTCTTATGAGGTTCTCAAGCGACCTGATGTGTCCTTCACGGCTCGCGTAGTGGAGGGGCGAGCAGCCCGTATGGTCCTTCTCATTCAGGAGCTGTGCCAAGCTTTTGTCACAGCGGTCCTGGAATGTAAGCTGTTTGGTGTAACATGGGGTTATAAAGTTAGTCAAGAATGTTCGAGTGTAACATTGCAATGGTGTTCACATTAAGCGATGTGGTTTTATCACAAGTGCACATTTAAATTTATTATATTTTCCAGATGTTTTATAAAAAATTCCGGCCTAAAATATTCTTTAGAATCCTCCTTTCGACGGTGAATTAACTTAGACTGGACATAAGTCTCTTTTAAGCTTGGTCACCTTGTGCAAGGCCATAAAATGATTTTGTAACTTGTATGGCCCGGAGAGGAAGCGGAAATTAGAACACCAAGACAAGTATTATTTATAAATTAGGGAAGGGCTTCCTTTCACCCAAACTTAGTAAAAATACGAAGAAGAATTGGTTTGGTATCATATCACTTTAGACTTTAATACGATTCAGTGAGACGCCACAGTGGCCAAGAAATATAAGTGCATCTTTATTCGACTTTTTTATTATTTTTGACGACCAAATAAAGACGGTTATTGCCTTTTAAAATGTTTGCCCTAACGATAGAATTTAAATATGAAATGGCAACATTTTCAAATTAACTTTTGGTTTAGTATCTAGATGGCAAAGGCTCCATAATCTTGATCCAATAGACATCCTTCAATTATTTTTCTAACGGCAACATAAGGACATTAATCACTTCCTTTTGGATTATAGCAATATAGGCTAACGACGTGAAAACGACCGTCTATGTAAATAAGGCAGTGAAAAGCGACAGATGTTCTTATACTGGGAAATTGGGTCGAAAATGGTAAAATCCTGTATATACCATTTCAAAAGTGATTGTGATGACTATTTGATTTAAAGCTTGTTTTATTTGGGTTCTGAAGTAAGTAGCACACGAGTTAGGATTAAAATATTTTATTGTACGAGTAATTTTGGTAGGAACAATTTATTATTTTTTCCTTACATGACTGAAAATGTTGCTTATTTTCTCGTCGTTGTTGAGTACAATGTATGCGCTCAGTTCACAGACATGCTGATATAAAAGTCAATGAACTTTAGATGCCGACAATGCTTTATTAACTTTTGCTAGATTTTTCCGTTAATATTGCTGTAATATCATAATATGTCACTCAAGATCCAGTATTTCTTATTAAAATTGTTATTACTACCTTTCTAGAGGACGTTTGAAATTAAATACTTACTTGAATTCTTGTTTATTAGAATTTTATGAAACCTTTATCGTGAGGTTATTAATCATGGACCGCGACGTACCGAAATTGAGGTCCAAAAATAGACGTCCATGCGCGGAGTTTTTGTTTTATAATAATTTGTTTTTGAAGAAAAAATTCGATTCGATTCGAAGAAATGTTATGAATACAGGAGGTTTGTACAAAGCAAGGTTTTAAAGAACTAAGGGTTACAGCTAGTTCATATATTATGTAAACATGTAATTATATGTTGACATGTAACATATTTTCAATATCATAAATATTTATTTTTTCTTTAAACAATATGTTATAATAACAGGAGCTAGTTTTTCGGAACTACGGAGTGCAGCTAGTATTTATATAAACACACAACTTGCTGACATATTCCATAAGGTACCTTTTAAAAGTTGGTTAATTTAAGTGACAAACATTAAAGTGTGAACGACCGTCAACTTTAAACACTATTGACCTTGCTAACGAATTACAATAATGAATTTACTTCACAGTACCCCTATACGTAATCAAATTAATTAGTCCCTAATAACCAAAGATAGCACCAATCTACTTCAGTGGGAGCAAGTTATAGGTCAATAAACTTTCCAGTCTAGAACCATGTGAAGAAAAAAGTGCACTGTACAATATTTCTCTTATAATAGCAGCGAACATATTTTGGTGGCATCTTCTAGAACATTTATTCCCATCGTAAACTTTAACATCTGTAATAATGTATATATTAACAACAAGCATATTTTAATATTTCAACTAGCACTGTGTTCCATTATGCATTAAAAAAGGTGCAATTTACGCAAGAACAATTAATACAGTATTATACTTAAGAAGTCGAAATCGCATCAGTGATTCATCTCCCGAGCCTTTGCCCAACTATGCTGGGTCGGCTACCAGTCATACCGGATTCCGCTGAATAGCGTAGTACATGGAGCGACTGCCTATCTGACCTCCACAACCTATTTTACTGGGAAAGAGCATCCCATGATAATACTGTTTGTCAGAATTGACTTGACGACTGCCAAAGAACTCGCATCAGGGATTATACGTAACCAATTCCATTTTATTTATTTCATCAAATAAGTAGCATATAACTTTTTTATGGAATCAAAAGATTAGAAAAAAACACTTGTTGTAAACGGCAACCTCAATTTTCGTTTCATATCACCACTGATGCAAAATCGACCTCTATACATAGACTAGATATTATGTTAACACTCAGCGACGGTAAGTGACAGTGCGACAATGTTATATTAGCTACTTACCTTGCATGTGGCTGCGAACTCTTCAAGTCGCCCGCCATTCATCACGACTAGATGGAGCACGTTCCTGGAGTTGATGTCTTTTAACTCGATGTCGGCGCTGAGACGTATCTGGTTGAAATAAATAAACTCATTTGCGGTTTGGCCTCGAAAAAGTTTCCCTCCTTCCCAAATTATAGCAATCGTTTTGAGGCAAAAAGATTTTGGTCTAGTTACAAAAGACTAAGCTATCGTTATACTAGCCGAAGAACAATGGATAATGACGTAATTGCAAGGGCACTAATATATGAAAATTGGAAGCAACTCCATTTAGTTTATTTCCCATTCAGAACACAACCAGTAAATCAATTGGAATACAAGGCAGACCATCACAAGTAACCTTTAACCTATCCATAAAGATATAAGTCCACGCGTTTATTTTATATCAGATAACAAATGATTTCCGAGTTAGTGCGTGATTCTGCAAGTATTAATGAATTACTTAATACAATGATTTACTACAATATAAAGTCGAAAACAGAAACTAGTAATTACTTCAGAAGCTTAGTGCAATTGACTCGTAAAGTAAATAATTACAAGCTGGGCTGCATCGCGTTGAAACTAATTTAACGTAACCTGTTTACTTTAGCTGACCGACACGCGTTGCGAATTAAAGTTATACATATGTTAGCTAAGCTTCTAAGCACTGGAGAAAGATGAACTTTGAAAACAGCTGTGGGTTCTAGAAGAAACTTTAAAGTAACTGCATAGGTAGAAGATAACACATTAATTTAAGTATAACTGGCAATTCGGAAATGAACAATCAAAATATACAATTTAGTGTAGCTATAAGAAAACTCGTGATTCTCATTTTTGGTGGATTGAGAATTTATAATTAACCTTTTAATATGACAGCTGAAATATCTACATTAACGTAATCATTAATGTCTTTAAATAACATCAACCAGCTGGTGTCAGTGATAAATCTATCCGTCTATTTTAGTAGTAATCTGAAACGTTTTTTTTTTGTTGACACTGAATAATTTAATTACATCTACTAGGCGAAAAATAAAACTTCAATATCCGTGATTTCGTGCTGCCCAAAGGGACAGTTTTAAAATATATATAATTTCTATTGATTTCCTACAAAAATCACTGGAAACAGTATCTTTCTGTTTTATTATTGGAAATATAAACAACAGGTGTATCGTTAAACTGAAGTGAAGCAGTCAAAACCACGCTAAGGTTAACTGCGTAGATCTCTTAGAAAATTCGTCGTAAAAATCCATAACGTCACTATCAAGATTAGTTTTAAAGCCCTTTAAAAAACTTACTAAAGTATGCACAGTCCTCCAACCAGCTCGGGAAGCGGCTAGCAGCAGAGGAGACCTCCGTTCCTTATCCAAGGGATTGATATCGGATCCCTCGGATATCAGGTAGTTGACGATGTCGGGGTGATCAAACATAGCGGCGCAGTGGATCGGCGTCATCCGCTGCACGTCGCACGAGGTGAGGCACGCGAGCTTCTCGGTTGGCTGCATCATGAACATCAGCTTCACGATTTCAAGGGCACCCTGTTGATGAAGGAATAAAAGGGGCAAAATAAACATCAGAAAAATAACTTAAAATAATTCATCTAAAAGAGTAAGGCCATAAAAAACAATTGTACGATTGGAAAGAATTCAAGTCACTAATTTCCATACTCAAATTGATAAAAGCCGATAAACTTTGATGGTAATTTGTCCGCCTAAGAAGTATCCAAGTAAAAGTTAATTTTCAAACTGAGATGCTTCGTGAACTTAACTTTTTCTACCTTGGAGCTATTTAGAAATGTGTAAATACGTTTCTCCGACAGTTTAAAAAAAAACTGTAATCATTTAGTTACCTGAGCGCATGCCAGGTGCACAGGAGTAGAAAGATCATGTTGCTGCGTAGAAATCTTGGCACCGGACTTGAGGCACAGCTCCACCGCTTTGATATCACCTCCGTGTACAGCCGAGTGTAACGGTACATTCCCCTCATTATCATACAGCGATATCATTGACTCTCGAGTACAGCCCTTGGACTCTCCCCACTGAAGGAACACCTCCATGGTCCTCGACGAAGCGTTTTTGGCCGCTTCATGAATCGGGTAGTATCCGTTGTTGCAAGCTATCTTGCAACCGGCGCCTAAGTCTGTGATCTGTTTAAATTTAGGCAATTATAAAGCGCTTTGTGATTTACGGATAAAAGGCCCCTGTATAAAAGTGGAGTGTTGTTATTATTAGAATAATTTGGTCCTTGAAGTAAAAGGAATTGAAATTTCTAGCGAATTTTTTAGATTTTCATAATCATAGTTGTCACGCATAAAAGTAGTTCTTAAGATACATATACTTTATAAGTTGGGCAATATTCACAAGATTATAAATATACTACACTTCAGATGAAGTTATCATGTATTTTTTACCAATATTTTGGCGCAAATGTCGTGGTCGTGAATAGCGGCAAAGTGGAGCGCAGTGCGACCGTGCTCTCCTCCAAGATCGAAGTTGAACTGGTCCTTGTATCTGGTGAAGACTTGGAGTACGGAGACCTGTACCAAGAAAACATAATTCAGTAAGACTACGACGACTTGTTGTAATCATTTTTCAAAGTTCTAGTACAAAGTGGGCACACCAGCGAGGATGAATGATAACTTTAGCAATGAAACAAGCGATTACATTTTAGAATTAATATGAAAATGGCAATATAACATAAAATACTCGTAAAAGGCCTTTTATGTTTACACTTTACTTCAGCATGCTGTATATTACAAAAATAGTCCAACAATACTTTGAACAGAATCAACTGTCTTTATCAAGAAAAAAGAGCACAAGTTTTGGTACATTGTTTAAAAATTTGTTCATCGACACCTGTATTTGTAAATTAGGAGACTCGTGGCCCAAAATCCTTTAACTGTTTCAGAAGCTCACGCGCCTTTTGAGTAAAGGTACCAATTAAGTGTGTAATACCAATCAAATTATTTGAAGACCGTTTGAGGCACACGTGTACCAAAACATGACATTAATTGCGATCTCACGATACGGATTATAATGGTAACGCGTGATCGTTTACTCTATCTTATTAGTTCGATAGCATCTGAATAGAATATTATTTTACAGGTAGAAGCCAGAAAGAGGTGATTGACATGTTTAGTCAATATATGGAAAGACCAAATACGTGGGAGTCGGAATAAGGATCAATTTCAAATTATTTGGGATTTCTGTTTGGCTTATTTTAGCAGTACTGAAGACCGACACATTGTAATAACCACAAAATATAAAGATCGGAAAAATAAGACAATAAAAAAATACAAAGATATTTAAAAGATAAATAATATTATTATAAATGTCTAGAAAAGTAACAATACACCATACATTAGAACTCGTGTTTATAAATATCATGCCACTGTGTTGGTATCTAACGCATAAATTAGCGCGTGTGTTCACGACACGCATAACTGATTAACAATAAAGATAAAATTACATTACCAGAATTTAATTAACTATGCCGTTAAAGCCACGTGGGCGTAGAAAACTGATATATTAACAAGTGAAAAATCTTTACCAATTCCCTTTGACTTAATGAAAAATCCTTTTTATAAAAATCGTTGTTATAAAATAAAGGACATTATTAGTCTATCACTGAATTTTTCGAGTACCTAAAATATTGTTCGGCAGGAATTATTCTAAATATAGTAAAATACTGATATACATTTTTTATATGTTCCAATCTTTTGGATTCTTGTTCGATCATTTTGTTTTGTTTAGGTTCTACATTTTATAAAATGAAAACATTTTTCTCCTTGACGTATTAACTGATTTGAAAGTCTGATCATACAAAATTACTATAAAAAATGTGTTACTTAGTATGAAGAGCTTCTAAAAAGTAGTATGATTTCATGACTAAAAGAAATTGTATGAACTATGAACACTAAAATTTTAGAAATAAATAATAGATCTTAGAAATCATTTGATCTTGTAAATCTTAAAATAAAAGTTTATTTTAAACACTAAATGAAGGTCTTACTCGGTTCAGTTCGGTAGCAAGATGGAGAGCCCCTTGAGACTTGTCGTTCAAAATGTTGGTATCGACGCGACTGTAACAAAATTATGGGTTAAACGTTTACAGTTCAGTTCACTTATAAATTTTTCTGGGCTAGGTCGAGGATTGAAAGCAGTGTAAGTTTTATATTTTTTTCTTTTAAGATAATTCTGAGTAGTTTCATTTTCACAGATAAGTTTTAGTATAAAAGCAGACTAGGTATTACACATTTTTCTTTGAGATAATCCTCAGTAGTCAGTCCCCTGTTTCCGGAAACCTGGGTGGAAGTACCGGCCGACAATCCGGTAGTTGTAGCGCATGCCATTTGGATGCGCTTCCACGTGTAAAGGCCTATTGTCTTTTGTTTTTCTCATACAGAAGTCATGGCAAATAATGGTGAGCCGAGACCGTCGACAAAGTAAGGTAAGTAAGTGAAATATTGTAAATAAAAAGTTATACATTTTTTTAGAATCTTCTTTCTACTTAATGCAGATTTTAATTCCACTTCGCATTATAACTTTCTATCAGAACGGAAACTCTTCCGATTGGCGCAGATCCACGAGGAGTTCCAGAAGTTAACGGCCAACCTCGCAGCGGGAAGACATTAGAAGAAGAAAAATGCAAAAAAGTGAGTTTTCATGTAATTTTATCATAGTCTAGAATTTACTATACTTACTGCTGCAGCAGAAACTCCAGTGCGTCCAAGGCCTCACTCTCCACCGCCACGTGTAATGGTGTGTTACCAAAGTTATCCTTGGCGTTTAAATCTGAAACAAACAACTCTATTAGTTTGACAAGTATTAAAATAAGTATTCTCTTCAATGGTATATTGAGTTCGTAATCGGTTTACTCGTGCGAGTTCTTTTCGGGATCACCCTCTTGACCGTTCGAAGATTCAGTTTGATTACCTTCTGGCACAAAAGGAGCAATTGTAATGTTTGAAGTTTAACGGTTGATTTCATTCTTTGAAGTTGGCGCCCTTATTTATGTAATATTAGGGGTGATTTTCGCGTTTTATGATCACCATAAATATAAAAATAAACTCTCACTTTTAACAAATTCTCAAAAAGCTGCTGCCTGTTAGATCTAGTGATGAAACTGATTATGACATACGAGATGTTTAATAATAATAAATATTTGGAAATTAAAATACGTAGTTTACCTCTTAAAATTATAAACTGACACAAAGAAAACAATTCTATAGTTTATAGAAACCAGAAACTAGGATATGATAAGACAACACAATTTTCTGAGAAAAAGATGTTGGATATCAATTAGGTTGTTATGACAATTCACGGTAAATACCAGTAGGGAAAAACGATACCTTTAGAGAGTCTTAGAAAGCAAAGTAAATAAGATTGTATCTTTTATCTTGTGCAATACGGGTATACTTAATTATGTTGAAATAGGCATTCACGGTCATGCCATACAGCTAAACGGCGTGATGTTAAAAAAAAGATTTACCGTGAATGAAAACCCAAAGTCGAATTGTACAATTCGGATTTCAATTCCCGCGATTCCATGACACCACGCTACTTGAGAACCTAAAAAGGCATCAGGAGGTAAGACTGGTCATGCTAACGCGTCTTTAGATCCTAACAAACAGGTGGACCAGAACAATTAATCGTGAATGTTTTTACTTCTTGCGTCCCTTCATTAGATTTCCGATGCCCAAAGAAATGCATATCTTGAATCATGGATTGGTAATATACCTACGATAAAATATTAATATGCTCCCGTATTTCCTAAACTATGAACCTTTTACACATAACCAAATAGTGGTACTTACATAACGTGCTAAATTCACAACATAATTATATCACCTAAAGATGATATTTATTTCAGAAAACCTACATTTGACCAGCTTGAAGTAACAGTAGTTAGTAACAGGTCGATAATGTGATGATAGTTTTTCTTATAGAATTTTTTGTTATTAATATTAATTTAAGATTATTAACTCCAGTTATGTGACCGATAAAGTGCAGATAGGCTTCAATATTAAATTATTTCTTAATTAAAAAAATATAAGCTTACTCCCAAATAGCCAGCCAAATATAGCATGATAAGTTTAAAGTAGTGTATTATGTACTTTTGTCTAGCCGTTACCTGGTAGTTGTTATATTACCTACGCAGTGTCTGAGCTAATTTTATTCGAGATAATTAAGCGTAGGTAGCATTTTAAAGTCTTTATTATTGAAATTGGCAATCATAGATAAAAAAATACTTAGCAAAACAATCTATTATAATACTATAACGAGTATATTTTTTTTGTTAGAGTATAGTCACAAAGAGTGTATGATCAGAAATCTGTATGAAACGTCCAATAGGTAGATTTAAAGCAGAACTTTATTGTCAGCTGGCCGAAATAGAAATAAATATATTTCAAATAGGCTTTTTTGAACTCATTCAATTACTGTCTCTAGTTGCAGGTTGCAAAATGTCATTCCAATGGAGAAGAACCGGCAAGAAACAACATAGGTAAATCTTTAAAAAACATTAAGATCAATTTAACAATAAAATTAATTGACAATATGCGACAACTACGTAACTAGTAGAATGAGTGTCTCAGACATTTGCTATCCCAGACATTGCATGATTAATTAAAATGAGTAGCTGAATATAGTTAATGAGCTAATGTGTATAACCCTAATTAATTAATTTATCTTCATGACGAGACACACTATAAAATACAGCGTAGTATAGTTACAGCATTATAAATAATGAACGGGACGGCAGATTTCTATGATATTTAGTATAAGGAACCATCAAAACATCGAAAACTATTTTGAAAGAAACCGGAATTATTTACCTGCAGTACAGCTAGTGAATTACAAGAAACCAATCTTAACTAAAAAGTGAGCATCAACCCTTTTTAAGAAAAGACCAAAACCCCGTTCGCTTTGTGTTGTTATGTGACAAAGTTCTTAAGGTCTATTTCTGTTCAATCATCAAACCAAATCTATAACAATTGTAAACCAGGGGTGTTATTTTACTGCCTTTTCTCACTATCAAAACAAGAACCTACAAAACAAGTTAATAAACAAAATTATGTATTTGATTTACACGGTTATAAACCAATTACATAAAGTGCACAAAATAAGGACAAATATAAAACACATGCTAATTAAACAATTAAAACATGGTATTATCGCAACAATTTAGGCACATAACCATTAAATAAATACCGAGCATTCGAGACATAAAGTCAGCTTTAGAAAAATTGTGACGAAATTAACAGTACTTACAGTAAAAGAACGTACCGCACAGCATTAATCAAATTTAAGTAGGAAATTTAAATAGACTTAGGTTATAAAACAACAAACATTTGATCTGTCGCTAAACTCAAACATAACATCCGCTCACGTGCGCTACATTTCAAATCGTTATACAAAAAATTGTCAAGTATGTATTTCTGAAATTAATTTTGATGTAAAGTTCCATACTAACCTGAACCACCGCTGAGAAAAAACTGCATAGCAGCGACACTATTTCGTCTTGAAAAAGCATGCATTGTTAATTTTAAGAACCATTCGAAACTGGACTAAATCATTATTTAGTTTTAGTCTCAATTATAAGTATTTATTCAACAAGTTGCCGCGTCCAAAGGTATTTACAAAGTGATCTTAGTTTTGATTCTAGTGCATCGCGCCTGCGTTACGGTGACTGATCGAGAAAGAATTATCTCAACTTTTCTAAACAACCCACGGTGTAACCATTACACGATTGTAAACCTTATTGTTACAAAGTGTAGGCGTATTTTTGTAAGTAAGGTTTTGAGCAAGTTTTTTTTTTTATTTAGAGATTTTCTTGAATGATGTCTTCTTGGAAAACTAGGATTATTTTAACAAATTAGTTGAAAGGCTAATGAATATTTGTAGATAATTTAGGAAAAACTTTTGAGCACGTATCCTAATCTTTAATTAAATAAATGCCTGCAAGCACACGTCATTGTCTTGAATGTTTGTGGTACTATTCCATAACACAAATGCTTCACCTACTTACTTTGGGGTCAAAGCAATGTATTATATACTAACTGTAAACTCCATCTGTATGTTAGTTCAGTAATAAAAGTGGCTGTCGGGTTTTTTTGTGCCTGTGAGTATGTTTGTTCATAATATGTGAGTGCGTGTGTGTCATTTATTGTGCTTATGCGAATATTTAAGGTTACGTAACGTATATGTATGTATGTTAATTATTGTGTGTAGCGAATTGGTGGAGATCTTTGGCAACGGAGTATTTGTAAAAATGTCTTTTAGTTTCTATCATATTCTGCCTTTTTGTCCTAGATTCTTAAATGGATTATTCCCTATCCTTACCCCCTCCATAGTTGTTGATGAAGTGCAGTATGTTGGTGTTGTTCCTCACAGATGCCTGGTGCGCTGCAGTGCGGCCTCTGCCGTCCCTCACAGTGAGTCGCGAAGGCTCGCTGAGGTACAGCCGCATAAAATCCTCGACATTGCCGCTTTCTGCTGCCTGAAACGGAAATTTGCTTTAAAATTTATGCCGTGCAGTTTTGTATATTCTAGAAATTGGATTGGCTTCCGCAGGCAAAGTGTACACATAAAAGTGACTACAGCAAAAGGTGATTTTCTCTCGCTTTTTAAAGATCTATGCTAGATAAGAAGCAGCTACTATCTAGTATTCTGGTGGATCTACGGCTCCTATATACCTAGTTATACCTCGTTCAAAGCTAAGAACTCAAGTCTTCTTAGTTTGTCGATCAAATTAAAGGTTGATTTTTCTGGATCAGCACTTAGTCCCGGTTTATCAGAGGCGTTTTACATATGGACAAGCTGGATAACTCATCAAGGGCGCAGTGAATTGAGGGAGAGTTACCACATTTACTTGGCTCTGTGAACCTTCCTTAGCGGTATATAATAATGTTGTTCTTTGCACCAGACGGTATTACACCACCGTTTTATACTGGTCATATTAATAGGACCAGTATGAAACGGACCTAAATTAACATTAATGTCATTTGTTTTTTTTATATATGCACTTACGTATTAGTGCTAGTAATCTAATTAAAACACATGTTTAGTAGTTACAACGAATAATAAGTTTTCAAAAAATACTATAACATCCAGGGAAAAATACCTTCTTTTTACGCAAAACTTTTTCCCTAAAGACATTTTAACTGACCATGGACGGGTTTTACGTAACCTATTTGATCAATCATGTGTCCTAAAAAATAAGTAATATTCATGATGGATCGAATTTTCACGTATTACGGTTCCATTTTTGTTTGTCCTTCAAAAGAAGACGCCAGTAAGTGTTCTCGACCAGAACCTAATTTTATAGCAGTTTCTCTAAATTTCGTTTGTCCAAAATGTGTTTCCATCTCATGAAACTGTGAAAAATATTTCAAGGTGTCGCAATAATAATGACAAATGAACAGCAAATAGAAATAATAAAGGTCTGTTTCATCCGGAAAATAACTTGAACGGTTTAGCAAAGATTTAAGTGCTACATCGCTTAAAACTTTCGTAGTTAGTGGTGATATAGGGGTGGCAAATAAATAAACTCACCCAGTCATTACCTCGTTTTATTTCGAAAACTAGTATCACAAGTGTCTATTTCAGTATTGGAACTCTTCAATTAAAAAAAAAAAACTTAAAAAAGTACATTCTGTGATACGAAACAATACATTATGATAACCTGGGTACATTTTTAAATGAAAATGCTAACAATTGCTCAAATAAATTGAACAACTAGTCCGAAATGTGACCAATGGACATACAAAAATTGTTGCGTAATTTTCATCATCCTAAATCGGTCCCTTCATCGCCACTGTAAATTGTCAAGAATGTAACCTTGAATGTACAGAATTGATTATTGTACTCGTCTCCTAGATACCTCATCCATTCATATTGTATGAGATAACGAGCAGATGTTCCTAAACTATGTAAATATTCCTCCGAAACATCCTTACGATCCTTATTTGACAAAAATAATTCTGTTATCCGAAGACTCTTTGTGTTCGATTTCGAGTCCTTTAGAAGGCATGTTCTTGAATAGTTACTAGACTAGACCAAGAATCACGGCTTTAAAACCGCCTACTAAAAAGTACCTAATATTACATAATTTTATTTGTTTGTTTGGGAAATAAAACTACGCATAGTAATTTAATTGATTACTTAACGGGTTTTTTTTGCTCGAGGTTGAAATCTGTGTTGGAACTATACAAGATGCGTCTTGTTTAAAAATAACATAATTTTATTCCATTTCATCCTTATAACTACTGGACGAACGAATGTTTGATTACTTTTTCACGCAAATGCCATTTGTTTTTATAATTTACTAATTTTTAGTTTTCTTGCTTTGAATATAAGTAAACACCATAAGACATCATGTTTATTCCGAATCATGTCAGACGTTGTTTCGACAGCAACATATGATAGGATTTCCCTAAATCTTGATACAAATTACTGTTAAAGTCACGTTCATTTTCTACGCGCTAACCTTTATTAATACCGTTCCAGTCTTAGGCCTTTCGTACAGAAGGCAACGCAAGTGTTCGATACCCGACCATTTTGGTTTTAAGGAACTACCACTATATAGTTTAATATATTTATAGGCTCAAATATGTTCCTACATAGAGAAGACGATCATAAGTGATTTCAGACCATCGTATTTTTTTGCGCGTATATGGTCGTTTCAGTATACGCGCTTACACGCGCGCTACATTACGCGCTTCAAAAAACCGTACTGGCGTAAACGCGCCTATTTCTGCGTGTTCGCTCGAACCGGTGGTATCGTGTCAATACCAACATGGATTGTACGAGCTTAGAAGCGCGTCAACGCTCTTACGAGTTGAGCGTATGCCGAAAGGTGCGCCTATACGCGCCTACATGCGCTTCCAAAAACGAGCTCATACGCGCGTATAATATGTCTATGTCTGAAACCGCCCTAACTGTAAGCTGTACGGTTTGACCGATAATACAGGTTAAGTTGGTGGGTGACCATTAATAACATATGGACCCGTCCGCGCTTCGGAAAGCACTTAAGCTCTTGGTCCCGACTGTCATACGTTGACCTTTGACAGTTTTTAAGTAAATTCTGACAACCATTCATACTTTGGAATACTGCTTTACCTAATATACTGGGTGGTGCAGGTAGCATTTGCTCAACTAAACTTCGGTTAACATAGTTTGGAAAAAAGCTAGGCAGATGATGATGATGATAGGCTTCTAATCTTTGTTCCTACAAAGGCACGTGTCGTTGGAGACTAAAGTCGTCGGTACCTGATCTAACTTGCGTGGACTCGTGTATCAAGAACTTATCAGACATTACTGTTTCTGCGTATTCAAGTCTTTACAAATAAATATCTTTGAAATATCGTTCATATTGAAGCCCATAGAAATATTATTTATTTTAGAGAAAAAGCTTTTGAATTGGTTCATGAGACTGACGTTTTATATTGTTGTCTTTGTATAAATTTCTGCCTAGTTTACAAGAATGCTATTTTTATGTTATAATGGTCAATCAAAAATTTATAATTATACACCTATTTTGTCTAATAGTTTCGATGAAAACTCGCCGGTGATTTAAACTTTCCGACGATCAGATCATAGGTATACAAGAGTAATTCATATTGAACATGAAAAATTATGGATCTAGAAAGTTATATCTATGTATTTTTTGTCTTCAGAAGAAGTCTGGTAGTTACGTAAGAAAATCTTCGATGAGGACCATGCACAACTCCATATGGGGCAAAGGGTTTCATTTTTACTAGCTAGGGCCCGTATTCTGGGTGCAGTGCGGGAGATTTTTTTGAAAGCTCCTACCGATGACTTTTTAGTTGCTAGCCCGGCTGCATATCATTCGGTGCTACGTCAGGGCAGGCCGCATGCTGGATAACAGCTGGTTCTATTAGTTTTCCAGCATACGATCTGATCCAAATACGGGCCCCAACAACTTCCTACTGAAAAAGATCCATATAAGCGATTCCAGTGATCCTGCTTCCAGAACAAAAAGAGGGTCTAAAACAACTAACGGTTAAAAATGATTGCTCCAATTATTTCTTAATCCATTATCCATCACAATAAAGCTGATGCCAGAAATACGTCCTTAAATAATTTTATTACTTGAAAGTTCAAGCTCTTTAGAAAATTACTTGTGCATACGTAAAACGCAATAGAATATGTCTTTGCCGGTAAATTCACTATAGAATTGTCTGGATCGAACGAAATCTGTAGAAGGAAACATGCATGGAGATTTTATGATAATCAAGTTCAATCAATTTTTCTAGAGCCTAAAAGAAAATTTTTCCTCTGGGTTCTATTAAATTGAATTTCAAAAAGAGGAAGTTCTCTTTTCCACTAAGGTTTTTTACTGTTTTTACGCGACATCTCTAGTGTTGGATCTATTTCAAAAATGTTTTTTCCCTCTAGAGTAATTTCATTGAAATTGAATTCTATAATCCTATAAACTCGTTTAAAGACTGTTGGTAAAATATTCGAATCCATAATGTTTATTTTTGTTTCCATTTTATATGCATTTTTTGGCAATTTCATTTGTACTATCACGTCATAATAATACATATAATCACGCCTGTTTCCCGTACGGGTAGGCAGAGACCACTTCTTTCCACTTGCTTCGATCCTTACATACTTGTTTCGCTTCGTCCACTTTCATTATTCCCTTCATACATTTTTCTGTTCGGTGATAATAGTAACATAAATACAGTAATATAATATAATTTATTTCCAATAATAAGTGCAATAAGTAAATTAGTACAACGTATAAATGACAATGGTAAATGAATGTATATTGGGGCAATTACATTAGCACCCTGATTCCCAAACTAAGACAAGCTCGTATTTGGGGACTCGGTGGCTCTCCGTTCTAATGACATTACAGTATGATCATCAATCTATAGCCCGCCCCTGCTTCCCCGAGCCTTTTCCCAACTATGTTCGGGTCGGCTACCAGTTATACCGGATTCAGCTAAATATTTTACTTGTAGCGACTGCCTATCTGACCTCCACAACCCCTTTTTACTGGAAAACATAGTATCCCGTAGTAAGAATTAACGTAAAGACTGCCAAAGATGTATGACAGCTGGGACCTACTGTTTAACGTGCTTTCCGAAACACGGACGGGTCTGGGTATGTTACAAATGGTCACCCATCCACGGACCAACGGTGGCGAGCGCGGCTTAACCCCACAACCCGCCTCTGCTCATTCCTCTTTAAAAGAAGAGAATACGTAATATACCTACATAACTACTAAAACATATACCCTCAGAGAGCGAACATATTTTTTAGTACTCAATCTAATCTCAAAGTTAAGAAGCCATTAAAGGATGTGTTTTAACGAGACGCAGGTTACTCGAGGTAAAGGCTAATAGCTTGTCAGAGTCTCGTAAACTTACTGCATGCATAGGTTAATGTCGCACGTGGAAAGAAATAATAGTGTCATACACATTTTTCAACTTTAGTTAAACCAACGCTGCAACGTTATGAAATGGTAAAGATGTAAGAGCGCCCATCCCCGAAACAAGTCATCCGATTTTAAACATTTCCTTGTTTATTTTTAATAAATAATGCATTGTGCTCTTCAGTTGTCAATCGACAATATTTTTCAGCTTAGTGATGTATTTTTTTTTAACTAACGCTTACAGTTTTGCAAGAATTTGTCGTTTCGTTCTCTCGTTAGCTAAAATGGAGCATCCATCAATTTTTAAAAGATACTCCTCATAATTACTCTATGACATTTAAGTGACAGTATCTAGACATAGATCAGACATCACGTAATTGGCTGACGTAAACTGGACACCTATTGAACGCGAATTGAACAATCAAGCAAATTGTGTGTGAATGTACTCTTACGTATTGTTCTCGATTTCGTTCGCGACTGTACTCACGCTATACGTCAAAAGAGTATTATAAATTCTGTTGATATCTTTTAATATTCGCTAGTTAATCATAAGAAAATTGTGTCACACCAGGTAAGGAAAATTATATTGGTTGAAGGCATTCTCAATTAATTAATTTGTCCTCATCGAAAGACAACATATTATTATTATGATACAAAGATGTGTTTAGCCCGTATTTTGAGAACTCGAAGATCCTCCTAATTGGGACATTCATAAATGATAACTCTTTTACTTATACGCTTGTTCTATCTTTCGAACTATTCATGTGTTTACGTTTTGAAATATACCAGAGCGATCAAATTTTATCATCATTATATATGAAAGTAACATGATATCTTGTGTGTATCAATTTTATGTATTTTTTAAAGCTAAATGTTTAAATATTTTTCTTCAGTCAAAGAAACATATTATGTAGATTTTTCTGCTAAATGTAATCCGTTTAAAGAAATTCCAATACTGTCAAATATGCTAATTTTATCTTAGATCTTTCTATTCTATTCTATAATGTCAAGACGTACTCAAATTTAACTCCTTATTATTCCTTACTTTCCCCCTTTATCCAAGTCAACAAATAGATTTATGCAAAGTCTTTGTCATGCTTTTATAATACTAATATAGGTACTGTTGAATACACCTGATAACAATTTACTATAAGTATTTATGTTGAATGTTTTCATGAAAGTTATTTATTTATTTTATCTTTAAAGCCATATTTACATACTTCACAAAAAAGTGTTGCGTTGCCAACTGTTGGCATTGCCAAAAATGTTTATATTTGTGTAACTTGACTGAAGATAGGTCGACACTAAAATTGGTAATATTTAGTTTCTAGATAACTTATAGATAACAGGTTATAATATTTTACGCTTATTGTATCGTGCATAGCGTAGGTTAATGCGGGCAAACAGGAAATATTAAAAAAAAATGACTTTTTTGAAAAAAAAAAAATAACTCCTGAAATATTTTTTTCTAATAAGAGCTATTCTAAATAGGAGCTTCAAATATTGACGATGGGAATAACATAGTTTTTTATTCTTGTCATAAATTAATCCCATGAGGTTTCAAAGAGTTTTAAAGTAATAACTAAGGTGAATGCACTTTCTGGTCTTATTACTTTGCTCTGCATACATCTTTTCGTGACATATTCAATTGTGGACTAATTTGATGAAAACATGTCCTTTTGACACGTTGTGAAATATTGTGTTAGGTAAAGGACGACATGCACACCTATTTTGTAAGTAAGTAATTAAGCTGTGTCAAATACCAGTAATGATAAAGATTAAAAAAAAGCCTTAATAACAAATATATAACAAAAAGCTATATCCTACAATCTACACCATTTAACCAAAACAGACAAAACAATAAAATTAAAAGAAAATAACTTAAAACCAACTAAAGAAAAACTGCAAGCAAATACTTTCTTTTTCCGTTCCATACACATTAAATCGAACCAAAGAGAAGCTGTAAATGCTTTCTTTTCTCGGAGCTTACGTATCCATACATATTCCGATTATAGTAACCAATGGAATAGAAGAACGGATGGCTTAATCAGATATTTACTTTGTCATCAAAGCAGGGCTGGACGCTTAACTTGAATATAACTTCCAAATCTCTGGCTTAAAAGAATAAGGTTCAACTTCCACAACTTTCAAAAGTCTGTTATTAAGATTCTATTCAGAAAAAACGAGGTTGGTCGAGGTTGGTCTTATGATGCAGATTGTAACGTCCTCTTTATTTTTCTGATGAACTGAAGAATATGCATAATCTGATAGACACCTGTTAAGTTAAATGCGTTTTAGTTTGGACGCAATTTATGCATATATTTTATAAATGAAAAAGAAATTGGAAGAGACTGCAAAATTAGACTGGTTTTGAGAATGCTCGTAAATGCTCGAGCAGTAAGGCTTTGTAATATCTTCTAGTTCTAGTTTTGTGAACTACGAAGCAGTTTTGCTGCTTCAAGCATTCCGTCATAATTACTACTACCTTAAAGAAAGAATATCAAGTTATGATTAGTTTTTAGTTCTACCATAACCGCTATCCAATGAGGTTTATATTATAAAAGTTCTAGAAGTTATTTAACACGTTTCGTAAACAATTCTGATGATAATATTATTTTGTCTAGTCTAATAGCTGTGGTTTATTTATTTAATAGATGTATATTGATTCTCGACATTCCCAGAAAAATATCTTTCTTAGGCTAGTATTGTTTTGTAAAACAAGAATAAGGACACCTTATATATTATCATATTCTCTGTTTTCTTGTTTTTAAAATTATTGCTTTTATTGATTATGATAACATGGATAAGGATTTTATATGCTGCTTGATAGTAGATCATATTATCATAATTATTAAAGATATTCTTACCCTTTAATTTCCTTTCATACCTAAGCATACAGTATGTGTAATATGAACAGACAAGTTTGATGCGGGTCGTTCCCGAATTCGGAATCGAAAATTTAATTAGAGTTAGCAAATTTGTTTGCACTTATAACTGATGTAATGACACTTTTAATGACATAATGGTTACTCGGATTTAAAAGCTAAAGGATTAAATAAATCTTATTTCAAAATTGGTAATAAATTATGTTTGCTGTAAGTGTGACAGTGGATTTTGGGAAGCGATTTGAATATAAATTGAAAATTGCAGAAAACCTCAATAAACATTTGCTTTGCAAGGACAAACATCACAATCGCAGCATCTTTCAAAAAGGATAAACTAAGTATCATTAGCCGTCCATTCGATTAGAAGCTACGATGCTACAGATTGATAAACGAGCAAACTTATAATTCGCCTCTTTTCTCAAGGATAAAGCACGAATCAGAAAAAAGACAGATCAGAAAATAAATATCGTTAATAGTATTACTTAAATTCTATTTTTTTTTTAATAAAATTACAGCCACATCACATACATTTAACATCTGATGCACGTGACAATAATGGCGTACAAAAAAAATAAAATTGATCGGCCCGGTAATAAAAAATAATTATTATATATAAATAATTATGCCTAATAAAATGTTATAATATAATATAGTATATTAAGGCGCTGTGTATATTAAAAATGGGCTTTTTCAAACACTTTTTTAGCAAACTGTGTAGATGTCAGAGCAGCTAAAAAAATATATGTTAATCTTCATCATTTTTGTAAGATAAACTTTATTTCCAAAACACGATTTCATTCATTTTTCTCGATAAAAAAAATCGTAAAAATACCTCTAAAATGGATTTTCAAAAAAGTTTTCCGGTATTACTGATGAACCAATCTTAATAAATTTTTCAACAGTAAGGTAATAACTAATAATGATAAATGAATATAACCTTTATTTTAGTTTTTCAATTAAGGTAGTATTTTTCCAATTATTCAGATATTTAATGAAAAATAACACATTCCTGACAAACTAAATATGGCGTTTTGTTCGCTTCTCTATCATTCCTACGCGGACAGACAGTGTATTATATTTCTCTATGGACAGTGTGCGCTTTCATATTATAAAAAAGTACTCTGTGGTGTGCGCTGAGGCGCGGTGCTAGACGGACCTGTGTCACTTTTTTTCTGATTGACAGATCTAAAATACATGACAAATCGTAAATAATTTAATGAAATCTATCAAACAATGACACATAATGGAATTTGTAAAGTAATTACTTACCGTTTTTTGCACATCTAATCTCTTTTCTATTGATCCTCTATAGAAGGGTAATTTGAAAATTTATGATGAAGCTACATTGGTCCAACGGTCGCGTGCTTATATAAATTTGAGATGCGATAGCTGAACGCAGGATCCAACTTAGCAATAGATATTTATGCTTTCATGTTTTTATCCATGATGTATTTTTTTTTACATTTTGTGTAATTTTTAATAATACTATATATATACTATATAATAACCAGACATCGCTATCTCTCTGATTCATTGTTAACCCTTAACTAGGCGCATTAGAAAAATCACGCAACTAGGCGCATGGGGTCTTGAGTGACCCCAAAAAGACATTAGCATTGCGTGATTTTTCTAATGCGCCTAGTTAAGGGTTAACATTGAATCAGAGAGATAGCGATGTCTGGTTAGATTTAAGAAGAAATATGTTAACCGCATCAAATTTTGGATTGGTAGTTAAAAGAAAAGATAATAGCCAAAGCCAAGTTAGAGCAAAATATTTTGTATAAGTGTAACCTTAGTAACATAGCGGCAATCGCACATGGCGTCGAAAATGAACATCTCGCTTTACGGCAACTTGCCATTCAAGAAAATGTAGCCATTGAGCCGTGCGTGCCGTGGGTTGTTTGTGGATCATGAGTTTCTCTTTATTGGAGCATCGCCCGATGGTTTGATAGGTGACGACACAGTAGTGGAAATAAAATGTCCTTTAGTGGCATTCAAAAAGGGCATAGAAGAATGTATAATGGAAAAAAAGATACAGATGTGGAAGTACAATAAAAATAGTGGATTGATTGAAATCAACAAAAACAGTAATTGGTACCACCAGGTTCAAGGACAACTTCGAATAACCCGAAGGGAAAAGTGCTTGTTTGCAGCGTGGAGTGATGAAAGGAAGCCATTAAGAACAGAAATTATACACAAAGATGATGATTTCTGGCAAAAACGGATGGAACAAAAGCTTGTATCGTTTTATATTGACTGGATTATGCCTGAAATAGTCGATTCTCGTCGAGCGCGGGGAATGCAACTACGAGAAAAACAATCGTCATGTGTAGTCACATTAAGTGACGACAACAAAGATGATGCCCCGTGTTGTACGAGAACACTGAATTTCCAAGAATTGTAACTCTTTTCTTTCAACACATACTTAATACACATATAAACACCGTCTAGGGATGCTTTGGAAAATAATATAATTATAATATTCCTTTTTTTATTTTTGAATGATTCTACATTTTAATTTTTCTTGGCCCATTTGTTGTCGATTTGGGTAGATTATTAGTACTAGCAACTCGTTACGGTATTTTACAGCAATCATGGTATTTCTGATTCAAACGAGGTCTGTGCTTTCCCCAAAACGAAATCCCGCCCAAACCATAATTGTACTACCGTGGTTATGAATTGTCTTTCTGAGGATGTTGCAGACGGCTCTCATGACCAGGAACTAGCCTGACACGTACTCTACGTGTATCCGGATAGAAACCGACATGGGACTCATAGGTAAACAGTCGGCACTCTAGTCCTTGTTGTTTTATTACATTGCAGTATTGAAATCTGAATAATAAAGAAATTTTGTGTATTATTGTATATAAAGAAAGCATCTAAGTTGATAATTCGTATAAATTAAGTTTGTTAAAAATAATATATTAATTTGTTTAAAGTTACAAAAAGTTGAAATGAGTTCAGGCTCTTTAGAACTTCCTGATGATTTGAAGCAACTCAGGATGCTACAAAATGGAATGAGTGTGTGAATCCTGCTACTTTTGGAATGATGCATTTTGTACTATTTGATGAGAAAACAAAGGAAATATTGTCGTTGCCACCCCCTTCAGAACAGGCCAAGCTTTTTCAATCTGTTGCCTGTGTTGGGAATTTTCTCATGTCAATGAAGATGATAACTTTGGGACAAAGAATTGGTGTATCAAAGGAAAGGGTAATTTGAAAATTTATGATGAAGCTACATTGGTCCAACGGTCGCGTGCTTATATAAATTTGAGATGCGATAGCTGAACGCAGGATCCAACTTAGCAATAGATATTTATGCTTTCATGTTCTTTTCCATGATGTATTTTTTTTACATTTTGTGTAATTTTTAATAATACTATATATATATACTATATAATAACCAGACATCGCTATCTCTCTGATTCATTGTTAACCCTTAACTAGGCGCATTAGAAAAATCACCTTTATCAATTATTCGTGTATGTTTGCATATGCATGAGGGAGGGAGGGTGGGCTTTCCTGCATATGCATATTTGCATGAGGGTGAGAGGGTGGGACTGCATTCTGCTGCCAAGCTTGGATTTTCGTAGCAGAATTAAAGCTAACTATTTTTCATAACATTTAATGTCATGGATTTCCGCAAAGTAACGCCCTGATTCTATAACGCATCAATAAGAGTCAAACAAAACAACTGGTGTGCCTGTGTTCCTCAAGGTCTGTATAGAGTAAACAAAGAGAAGAAGTTTGTAATTACAAACATAGCTTTACAACCGCTTTAGGCGTTTGGAAGTAATTTAAGGTTTTAATGAGTATTTTAAGTCACTATTTCTTAACTGCGTTGTAAAAATGTTTCGAGTCAAGAAGACATGAAAATAATAATAAACCGGCCTATAAACGTCTCACTGCTGGGCATTCCATATAGAGAAGGAAGGAGCATTGATCACCACGTATGTTCATAGCAGTTAAGGAAAACATAGGAAGCCAAAACTTTGAGTTTGAAATTGCCAAGGATACATTTTAACCAGAAAATATTATTGACGTTTCAATATGTTACAGAGTTTATTCTTTTATTACCCTGGATAACTATGGTATCATAACGAAACCTTTCATATAATTAAAAGGTTATTCCAAAAAAATATCGTTATAAAGAAAAATGACAAATTGTATCTATAACCTTATATTTAAAATTCTAGTAACGTTAACTATAGCCAGTAAAGCTTAATCCGATTAAGCATTAAACTTTCAAACGACCTAGGTAGCTGTTTGCGATCTCAGTCAGACGAAAAATGTCCGATTTTATTACGGCAAAAGTATAATTCAAGGACAATAAACAAATCTTAGAAAATGGCGATACCAAACCGATTATCTGATATTGTTGATTGAATAGAATATTAATTTCAAACGCAGACAGGAGCTGGTCGTGACCTACTTTTGGACTTTAAAAAGAAAAACTGATCTTTGTATTGTTTTATAAACATTAATACTGTAGAACACTAAAATTATAATTGGGTTTAGGTATAGGTATTGCCAAATAGAAGTCAACGATTAAAAAAACTATTTTTTTAACGGGTCCTTCAATTTGATTATTTCTGTAGTTAAAGATAAATATGTACTTCAATACTACTAAATATTCCAGTCAAAGCTTTAACTTGTGTACAAATTGACAGTATTCAAGAAACCTAGACGAAAAACAAAAGACCCAAAGATTTATCAAGTTGTAAGCCGAAGTGTGAACTCAAAAAAATATTTCCTGTAGCATACATTGACACAGAAGATTTTTGGCCCACTTCCCAATAGCCTCATATATCCGTTGCAGTTTCATTTGTTAATATTTCTGAATATATAGTTACTAGTCCCAGTTCCGTAGACGATGAAACTTTGTCGGGTTCAATATTATTAAAATTGAACGAGTTACTTAGGAAAAAGCTTGAATATGAAAGAAGACATCTGCTCGTATTGAGCAGAAAGCGTTAGCGGCAAGAAGCCAATACTGGTTTTACAATTTACTCACTGATGGCAGCGACATCTTCTGAGCTGAATATTAACCCATTTTAGAGAACCTTCGTATTAGAAATTCTTGAATACATGTACTTTTTTTCAAACTATGATACATATCTTTCTTATTTTTGCTGTAAAGGGATGAGTTATTACATACTTTTGGAATGATTCTCATGCTACTTTTCGAGCTACTCCCTAAATGTCCATCCCTTTACAGCTAGATTTTTTATTAAGACTTTAAGATTTGTCGAGCTTTTTATCTCCGAAAATACTTGATTAAGATTTTTTTAATCTATCAGATGCTAATTTCGCAATTTTAACTTCAAAAATACCAACGTTTTACCAAACAGGCGGGCCTGTTGGTCTATTGGTTAGTGACCCTGACTGCTATACCGGGGGTCGTGGGTTCGATTCCCACCCGGGACAAATGTTTGTGTGATGAGCACGATCATTTGTTCGGTGTTAGGGTGTAATTTATCTTTAATATGTATGTATTTAGAATTATATAAATATGTTTATCAGTTGTCTGGTTACCATAACACAAGCTCTGCTTAGCTTGGGATCAGACAACCGTGTGTGAGATGTCCCGGAATATTATTATTATTATTATAAACGTTCAACCCCTCCATAAAAATATCCGCCATCCAAATCACATAACGAAACAGGAACACCTAAAATAGAGATAGATGAATTGTGTGAATGATGCCTTAAGAAAGAATGGACTGAATGCTGAGATGACGAGTAATAGCGATGAATGGAAGGTGAATACGTATAAGAACAGGGCAGGGGGTGGTGATGATGATACCCCTTAGAGGCTTTAAAAAAAACTATTCTTTCTGGTGTCTTCAACTTAAACCCTTCATATAGACGGTCAAAGTTACTTTTACATTTATATTATAATATTATGTTATTATGTATGTTTCGACGGCCTCTTTACTATTTTCAAAAGGTTTAGCTTTGAAATCGCAGTACAAAATTATTCTGAAAATCAAAATATAAAGTCAGAATTGCATCTTCACCTTCTCTTGGAAGTGAAATATCCTGACATGACTGAATAAAACCGAATGCAAAAATATTTTTCAGAAATTTCAGGAAAGCTTCTTATGAAAAATATATTACCTTACGCGATGACAAATACCTGCAATATTTATTTTCGGGGAAAGTGTGAGAGCAAAATAATTGAGATCGTCAATAGTTTTTATTTTCTTATATAACCAGCCCTTAACATACCTAGATCGATATTTTAAGATACTGTGTGTAAATGGACAAAAAGTCTCACCTAAATGATATACATTAAAAACTTTATGTAGCTTTCCTATTGCTCTGGCTGGAAGTCTTAAAACCTCGCCAATAGTCCGGTGAAGGAGTCGAAGCCTAACTGCAAAGATCACTTCAAAAAAATAGTGATTATATTTTTCTAAGTCGCCATTCATTTGGATAGTGCGACATACATCTACGTTAAGACAAAAATAGTAAGGATCACAGAACTATTGACAATAGATTATTCCTGCTGTAGCCAAAACCCTTAGTCCTTTTCATGAAATGGACTTTTGCATGATGGTTCTGGTCACCCATTCCAAGATATGTTCCGGCCAGATCATTGATCAATTCACATTCGACAATATAAACCACTAAATGCATGGCAACTTATTTTTTTTTCCAAACGTTAGCGATCACATTTGCTTCTTAAAGTAGTTTCAATTTCCACCGTAAGAGGCGCTGCTTGCCTAGAAAGTAATTAGCAGTATTATTAATTATAAATTTTAATGATTATTATCCAAATAATCTTGTACAAACGCAAAATATTGTACGTGTAACCTCTTCAGAGATATATTTCAATAGGTTTCCAAAGCTTACGCACATATTGCTATGTGTTTCGGCTTACAAAAAATAGCGATTACAGTGAACAACGTTTGAGTCGGAAAAATCTCTGAGCTTATGTAAAAGGCCGTGTAACGAAACCATAACGCGATTTAATTCGCCGCCATCGCCATCTAGTTACGATCGGGGAGTTAAAATTCCTCCTAATTATTACGATTCTACTATTTAATTGTAAAAAGGAATTCTTTTAGGTAATGTTACTGCGAAAAATTTGTTTAGGTACTAAAATAATAGAAATCAACTTTCGAAGTAGGTTACATAAGGAAGATGTTGCAATTTAGAAGTCCAGTAGATATCATTAACCCCAAACTGCTAGCATGCATTTATGCCTCAACAAATATTTTTGAAATCAACGAAAAAGGCATAGGTAACCACCAGCTTGAGTAAAATATAAAAAGATGCAATATTGAAGCTGATAGTACTCAAAACAGGATAAATTTGATGTAAGTAAGACGGTCTACATTATATGCATTGTCATCATAATGAAATAACTCAAATTCAATTATATTTTTGGGAAACACAATTAAATCTAATATAAGAACAAACTCTAACTATACTAAAATTAAAACTTACATAAATAAAAACTAAACGGCGTCAAAGAACTCATCGTCATCCTTGTCAATGGCGGGGAACGTGCCCAGAAGGCTGGCTGCATTGCCACGTTGAATGGCTATGCCGATTCTCTGTGCAAGGAACAAACCAGCCCTCTGATCACGAGTAGATTCTACCAAACGTTTGGAAAGTTCTTTGAAAAGATTTCGTGCGCTCGGACCCCATGACCCGAGCGTTTTTGGGAATACCTAAGAAGGAAACTAAAACCCTTAAATTCACGTTTTTTGAAAGTTTGCAGAATATTAGGAAATGATAAAAAGTGAATTTGGAAAGCAACTCTTACGTAAATAATATTGGTCAAAAATATTATAAATTGGTTTGTTTTTTTTTTGCATTTGTTTGCAACGAAACACATTCGGACATCAGGAATCATGTTCTTGCACTAGACTCTTTGAAGAATTGTAATTTTTATTACAAAATTATGTATGTACAAGTAAAAGAGGATGCGATATTGCTTCCTGATAACGATAAGGGCCTCTGAATAGAAATGTCATTTAGTATACATATGTCGATGGCGTCACAGTCATGCGGTTAACGTAGCGAGTGCGTGTGTCGTCAGAATATTAACTAAGGCGGTCTTTAAGATAGAACATGATGAACGGCAAATGTCTGCTCCGTAATAAGTTTATGTGGTAGCTGCTCCAATACATTGTTGTAGTACTCGCGACGACTTTATAATTTACCACTTTAGACGACTATTTTTAATAGTAGTAAGAAGTTGAATACACACTCTCAAACTACTCACTTTTGTATGATAATATTGTGGTCATTATTTTTGCCATGTAATGATACGTAAAGCTAAAAATAAAATAGTGAATCTTTTCTCGACCAATGTCTTTCAGTTCCTTAATTTATACTTCACCGAGTAATTTGGCGTGGTTCTAGATGGCAGCAGGTAGAGCTATTATTGTTTTTGTTACTTTATTTGAATCTTAGTTTTTTGAAACATTGGCTAGAAACGATGCCTGGCGATTTAAAAATCAGTGGTCATGGTGCCATGTGTTTGATTTTAAACTTCACGAAAATATGCCGCATATTTTCTTTTATATCCTTGTATGTACATTTGGGTTAAATGTTACACAATTCATCTCTGATAAGCGAGTAAATTGAACCAGGTGATTATGAAGAGAGGTCATTGTTTACCTCATAAAGAAGTGTTATAATAGTCTTTTGATCGCGACATTTATCTGCTACCTACTTTATATGGCATTATTTTATAATATACGATAATAACTTTAGATAGATCGTGTTATAGATCAAGAGTACATTGTTTCATTAATTATTCATTTACTAAATAATCTTAGTATTAAATAGGTAAGAGTTACTTATGAGAATTATTAAATAATTTTGTCCATTGGCATCAATTTATTTTAACATTTGAATTTTAGAAAAAATACTTTAGGTTTTTGTGTATACAAAACACACTGTCGAGCTGTCGGGTGTGGGGTTAAAGAAATATGACAGTTTCCGAATGATTTCTGATACAACCCACACAAACAAACTATCTGTGACAACAACACGATTCGTCATTTGCAGGCAAAACAATTGAATTTATAGTGTTGCAAAGAAAAGCCTTTGTTTTCTTTTACAAACCAAACAAATATCGATCTTATGTCTGAGAGCTTACATTGTATTTTGCATTACACGCTGTCTGATCCTGTAGAAGTCTGTAGCAAACGAAATTACAGCGCTTTCGAAGACAGATAGACGAAAGATCCAACTACCAGCTTATGTACTACATCACTATTTTATTTTAATTTAAGAAGATTTATCTGATTGTTGTATTATTCTCGGTTGCGGTTCAACTTTCATCACTGTAAGTAATAAACAAAAGACGGTCGGTTCAAGAACCAAGCGGGTTTTTTGTTTGTTGTGGTTGTTTTTTGAACCTGGGGCTGTACCTTGAGCTCTTAAAACAGGACTGTTGCGTTTGAGCAAGCGGGACAGCGCTAAGCACAGTGGAGTGCACCGTCTCGCTTCTACTACTTTAAGGGAATATGATACTGCCCCTGGTCGCACATTTGTCCATACTGCACGCGCCGTACGTGCATATTGGAATAATTTGTATGAAAATTTGGAGCGCTTAGTCGGATGTCATGACAATATGTGCAGTCGCACTGATAAAATGCGGTAGGTGTCAGAATACAGAATAAGGATTGCTGATTACATCAGAATTATTACCGTAATCTTTCTTACTAGAAGTTCGGTGAGAAAAATACAGCGCACACATCGCGGGTCAAAGGAAATTTCAGCTTTAAAGAGCGTAACTTTTACATCTTGTACAGAATTAGTCTTCGGTCCAATTTTTTTTTTATTAGTTTTACTCAGCAACAGGATTTATTATAGAACTTCTTTACGATAATATGAGTAAACATTTCTACAAAGTATACGATCTATAAGCACAGGAGATAGTTTCAGAAAAACACGTGGCATAAAGTCAAATTGAGTTGATGTAAAATAGTTAGTTCTTAATTATGTCGTACGATCATAAAAACTTTGTTTGCGCGATGCAGAATCGATGACGTCACGGTCCTTGCAAGAAAACTGTAGGTATCGTTGAAATAACTTTGTATACTTCGCTTAGCATTTAAAGAATTTAATTAAAACTCTATTTATTACCACAGATCGGAAAAGAAGTGGAGCGTTTGCGGAAGAAGACGAATGAGTGAAGCGTTTACAGAATTTTAAACGAAATAACGTTAAAATATACCCGTTAATTTATTGCTCTTTAAAAGAACATCACACATAATATAATGAGAACGACACCCTTTTTTATTTTAAGCACTTTAATTTTAGCTTCTGTTTAGAGCTGGTGCACTACAGACAAGTTTTGATTGCCTTACCATACCTTATTTTTCTGTACCGCAAATTAGATAACTACTCAAAAAGACCCGCCGTTCTTTTGTTTTTTTCTTACTGAACTATATCATCCTTTGATTATAATTTCTACAAAGCTTGTAGGCTTCTAGTAATTAGTGTTTGAGTTTCTGTAACAATACGATCCACGTAGCCGAAAAGGTAATAATATACATTTTCCCTCAAGGAAATTTCTGTACAGTCACGACCAAAAACACAGCAGATTTGTAAAACAAATTCAGCAAGGGTTTTCTTCGTACATCAGATGCCTATGATTAAGGAACCATTTGAAATAATTTCTTTTCATAATATATTTTACAATACCAATCTAGAATTGAGCTGAAAATCAATTAACTTTTTTAGAGTATGCATATTTTTGCTCGTGAGTACACATATTACACAAAAACCTAAGTCTTTGATACATTATCTTTGTAGCCCATAAATTATGTCTGTTTCTTGTTCATATTATTAATTATTCCGATTTATCATTGCAGTAGGAAGATGTGTTTTTCAGGATATATCAATTCATAAAGATTAAGCTTTGCTTGACGTGGTTACTTTGCGAATGAAAATATATGTGGGATTGATTTACTTACAGCTCAAAATAATGGCTCGGATGGCATTTTGAGCCGTTTGGCCAAAAATATAAATTATTTATTATATATTTTTTTACAGACTGGCCATATTTGATGCTCTTATTATTTTACAGCTGCTATCCGGTGTTTATCCATGACTATCACCCCTGCAAATGTTTTGAAACATCGGGAACTAAACTCTACAATAAACCGCGATATAATCTGTAAAAAAATATTTCAAATGTCAATTTGAACTAGTTTATTCTTTCTGTGTCTGAAAAAAATAAATAGCAAACTGAAAATGGATCAGCAGTGCAGTCCATACTTGCAAATGAGAAAAGATAAAAGTAGAAAGTATCTGGACAGAGTAAACACAGTTATATCATACAGGTATAAAATTCCTTTGAATCATAGAAGTTGCAACCCGTGTCAATTAGGGAAAGCAGTTTAGATCAACTTCAAATTACGCATCCTAGAAGTTAGTTCGTTTTCAAGGCTGATGGCTGAGACTTGAGGTGACTAAGGATCAATACCGTAAAAGGACAGACACAAAACTCGATACTTAAATAAGGGCAGGGACGTGAAACTTTAACATTTTGCAGAATATGGCCTTTTTCATTTAATTTTCGTTTCGTCTGTGATGTAGGCAAGTATGGCTGAAATTAATGAGGTCTCCTAACGCACTGTGGTTTTCAGGTTGCTATGTTAAAGAAACTAGAGCTTTGAATTTTGAATAAAATGATAATTATGTTTCATAATATTTTACCTCCTTGCTATTTTTTTTTGTATGTTTTAGTTACCAAAGCGAGAAGGAATCGAATTGTCAATATTTTTGGTAAAAGGCAGTGAGTGGCAATATAAAGTATTTCGTATTACCTTAATATTTATACCCAACTATATTTCTGAAAATAAGACTATTCATTCTGTCACTAGTCTGTTCTATTTAAGCAGGAAAAATACTAACCGGTTTAAAAAATATTTGATAAGTTCATTCATGTGGGTAAGATGCAAGTCAGTAAACCCAACTATAAACTGGGATAACATCGTAAACGAAAGAGGTTTTAAAACTTATTCTTCCGCCAGGACAAAAAGGCTTGGCTTAAGCGATGGGACACCCATTACCCTTGCAACTGGGTAGGGTGTCAAGTTCACATACTCCTTGGAACTATTTTGTTGGTTAGTCTGAATTTCAAATCAAGAAATAATTTCAAAAAATATAAATGAGATTTGAGGTAAATTTGTTCACTGTTTATAGTGTTTGTTTAAAGTGCACGATGCAACTAAGGCCCTGTATTTGTTAATAAAATATAATGCACATAATTTTTGTTAAATCAAACATTTTATCCATTTTAAAATACCTTATTTTTATCCATTTAGTTACAGTCTAGACCACTAACAAAGACTTTAGCAACTTACTAACTAAAACACTAAATCAATTGGCATTACAAAGCCGTTTTATCATCAACAACAACTTCACACAAATGTAATTAAAGAAACAATTTCCTGTGATCAACGTTTATCTATTTGAGTTAGATAATGTTTGCGTTTAACTTATTTTATTGCGTTAAGAGTTAGACCACATTTTGGTACAAAGAGTGTTTAGTTACAATAAACAAAATTTACTGTTCTTCTTTATATACTTAAATGTTTGGCAGAAAGGAAATTTTACCTCTTGAGATAATAATTTACAGAATTTATAATCTACGTTCATTTTGTGAAGCTATTTTTGAAAGTATTTTTTAAAAATCTTTATCAGCTAGTTTCGCTCTACCATTCTTGTACTAAACTAGCGACCCGGCTTCGCCCGAGTAGCATAACCTTACTATATGTAGTAGGTAGTGTCGTAGGTATAAACACTACCAGCATAGTATCAGCTTGTTATGTTGACAACTATGAAAGCTTGCAGAAATTGCCCGCTATATTTTTATTATAATTGATTGCAAAAGTACATAATCTGGATAGGGGAAGCGTCCTCAAAATATACATTGCACGGGTAAACATTTATTCCCATAGAAACAAGTTTATTAAATACAGTACCATAACGAATTTTATTCTTCTGTTATCTATATAGCGTTACAGGAAACAATGCATTTAATGATGTGCAAAGCGGGGCGGGTTGCTAGTTTTGAATGTTTTTGGTATGTAAATGCAAACCGACAAAAATGCATTCACTTTTAAATATGTAAAGGCGCTTGATATTAAGTTTTGATATATTTCTTATTTTTTATGATACTAAAATTTACCATCTTATTCCCCGTCTTTACTTTTCTCTAATACATCATCACAGTGTCATTCTTATCAATATTGTAATCATAAGGTTTTCAGTCTTCTTGACAAACGACAAAGTGAACGAAAATGCTCTGTTAGGATAATATGTGATATTTTTTTCTTTAATTTTAAGCACACTGCACTGAAATCGACTTAAAATTACCGAAAATACAGCAAAGATATCATTTAAATTCTTAAAATTTAGAAAAGGTTTTTTATGAATTTACGTCGTTTTGAACTATATACAGGTTTCAAATCAGGCATTTACAGTCATTTACTACAATATATATAATACAGCGAAAAATAACTCAAGCTATTCAAAGGAAATTTTCCAAATATGCATTATATCGGTACACGTTCCAGCTCATATCACATTATTACCACTATCCTCTTTTAATAAAAACTTACAAAGGAAAGTCCGTGATATTTCATTTAAACTTTTGCATCTTGCACTATAAAGGTCTTTGACACATTTATCCACTTAAATAAAATAAAAACGGTGATATAAAATAAAGTCCTTAATAAATGACGTAAAATCACATCAAAATCCGTTAAATAAATCCACTTACTTGCAATATCTCTTCATCCGAAGATTTATTCACATTTACAAGTCCAAGCATCTTTGACCAATGACGCGGTAACTTAATAGCGCCACTTTTTAAATTCTGTAAGTTTTTCAATCTCTTCGATTGGCTGAACGAACCCATCATAAACAATTAAATTTACGCGGGTAATTCAAAAACCGAACTCGAGCCGAAATGATTTCCGATAACCGAATGAACCGAACTGAATTTAAATTAACTTTTAATTGTTTCTAAATGTTTGTTTTAATTATTGTTATCAATTTTAAATTAAGTCTTGAGTCTGCAAAAGCGCCGGTTGGAGTGCCATGATCGCGTACGGAGAAGCGAGCGGCGGTGCCGGCTACATGACTTCTACTAAAAGCTCTACTTAGTGTTGCCCGTCTTATATAACTAAGAACGTACAAGGAAAATTCTCGTTTCGTGTCGCAAGTACTTTCTCACTAATATTTTATAAATTCCTAAGTAGAATTTGCAATTGAATGATATGATGAAAACCATGTTATGAACGTTAAGTTCTGTCCATGTTTACCCAATACAAAGTTAATTAAAATTTTGTTTGGTAGATAAGAAAAGTTGATTTTCCCAAATACGTTTTCTTTTTTTTTTGGAAATTTATGTTGATGAGTGGAAATGTACGTACTTGTACACTATTAACACAATGTATGTACGTTATGGTTTAAGAAACTAAATTTTAAAAATGAAAATTGAATAAGAACTTCATATACCAGGCGCCAGTCGGCAAAGTGACTTATTTGAAAAGTGAATTATAGCGCTTTTTCTTCAGCGAAAGACAAAACTCTTTGGATAAAATGCGACAGTATTTTTAGATCACATTTATTATTAAGGGATTTTAAAATTGTTCCAGTTTAGAACATTAGGTACACTTAGACATTGTTTGAAGCTATTTAAAAATGGTAAACGAAACGATTTTTAATATTCTGATCAGAAAATGGTGACCTCTCGGATTTCACGTTGACTTTGAACTTCCAAACGACTTGAGGTATTGTTGCTGGTCAAAAACATAGCGACATTGGCCATTGGGCCAACTGCTGGCCAAGGAGTAATTAACTATACACATTTGAATCCCAACTTAATAAAAAAAGGGTAATCGGAAAACCTTAACCAAAAAATGTGCTTACTATACAACAAATTTCGAAGAATATAAACCGCTCATTGTTAGACACCCTCATTGCTAAGAGAGTGAGGGGATTTGTTACCATGGCAACGCTAGGTGAGATAGACGACGAACACAAACCAGGTGAAATCAAGAGAAAACCAAAATCGAATTTTTTGATACTTGTTGATTCATACACCACGCTTGTAAACGGATTTTTTTGAGATACAATAAACTTTTTTTATGGCCTCTTCATAATAAGAGAACTGTCTTATCTCAGCAGAGGGAGAGTTATAGGTCGGTTCTATTATAACTGAGACAAAGGAAGGAATAGATTTGAAATAATGAGTATCAAAGCATTGAGGAGTGTCAAACCTATAGCTGATCTACAATTCAAGGACTGCTCCAAAAAATGTTTCTTGCTAAGTTTTAACGAAGATAGTCCAGCAAAAAATCGATTTTCTTATCGAGAAGATTTTAAAATTTTAAGTCATGCCTAAAGGGCACAGGACAATGATATTGTAATAAAAGTTCCCATATCATTTAAATTATAGGTATTTTGATGTAGACGCGTGTGTGATGTCTGAATAATGGACCTTCAAACATTTGCAAAACTTTTTGAAACTATGGTAATAAATGTTTGATAGTTTTAGTAACAGTTATTTCACATATTAGTAAAACTTTATAGTTATCTCTGCGGTGTGTGAATAGTTATGTTATTAAAGCAAACTTTTAAAAATCCTTCAGATATGAAACGTATAGAATCGCTCTTTTAATTGAACTTTGACCGTGTCTATAGTAGAATAATGAAGTACCTACATTGCGCATTGGCCTATTTTTTCATGGCTTTTACTTTTTGGCATAGTTTTTGTTCATCAAAACACTTTACCCATTTTTTTTGGCTCCTCTATTTACTATCTAGCAATCATAAGAGAACATCCCGTCTTAACAATATATTCTGAATCAATGACAAATAAAAAAGTAACACATTAAATTCAATAAAAAGTGGGTAATATTTTAACTTCTTCTGGCAACACCCGACTTTTTGGTCCCGTTGACAGTGTTTTAATCCCTGAACTGTATCGGGTTCAAGGGGATGTCAACATGTAAAACAACGTGTTTTTTCTTAATAAAGTAAGTACGTTTGAAAATATGTTATAGTCGTTAAACAGGCTTTTATGGGAGTAACTAGAAAGAGTATGCGAGGACAAGTTTGAAAAGCGATGAATGATAAATTATGTAGTAGGTACTTACTTTAGCAGGCAGAAAGCGTTCGCGATGTAAATTATGGTATCCACATAAAGTTTCAGGGTATCAAATGCGGTGGTGATTTCAGTAACTTTTTGTATTCATACGACAGAGTTCGGTACATAAAGATTTTTGATAAACAAGTTGAGTAATTGCATTACTTTAAATTAATATGAATGGGTTTGGTGTATCAAATCTACGTTAGTATGATTGACAGTTTTTCTTAAACAATGCTTGAGGTATTTTTCGGTCCAAAAAATATTTTTTTGTTTGGGTTTTTTTACCTTTCTCTTGAGGGTTACAGTGTTTCATTAGTATGATAATAAAATGAATTAAATCAGCTGTTATAGTTTTGGTATGTTGTCTGTTAATTTAATTATAAGAGTTCTGGCACTCATCCGTATTATAAGTTAGTAAATAATAGATACAGAACATTTTTTTTTTTCTATTACTTGTACTTTTTATTTAATACTTGAAATACTTTCCTCCTCTCCACATTGTAACAAACAATTTTCTAGAAGAAACCATTCTGTTTATTTATTTAAGGGTTTGTGTACGAAGGCTTAACGGCTCACTTGGATGCATAAGTGACCTTTAGAGTAAACCTAACACGTTATTACATCGTTGGACTCGAAATAGATACGATGCTTCTGATGCGAGATGATTATGAAACACGTGAAACACAGCCTTTATATGGCAGAAGTTTCAAGGTCAGGGTTAAGATAACAATCATTTTAGAATTGAAGGACAGAAGAAAGCGATGAAAAGCGGTGTTTTCTTTTGGAAGCTGTCACGAGTGGCATTTTGGGCATTCTTCATTTCCTCTTTGTATTGATGACCCTTTTATTTAAATTTGAACCGCCCAGAATTTGGCCATATAACTGCGGCGTCATTGGCAAGTCGTAAATCATACAAAGTGCAGGAGTTGCGGTACTTTGGGCACTCCAATAAATACGTCATTGTCTGGTCGGCAACACCCCACTAGATACTGGATGATAATTATCTGCAACCTGATTTTGTCAGATTTTGTTTGCAGGGACTTATTTGTGTTTGTACACCTAAAATTACATTTATGGTAGTGCAGTATTCACTTCAATTAAAGAGAACTCTGAATATTGACCAACTTGTGTGATGCTGCATGACACCTGGATGTTAGTTATGACCAATTTTTTTCAAAAAATACAAATACAATGTTTCTTTCTCTACTGAATTGATCTGCTGCTCATTCTTATAATGATTCTAAACCTTAACTCATATTTCAAAGTCCAAAACAATCACGCCTGCAAGTGTGAGCTAAATGAACAGAAAAATGTGATATTCTTTTACTGTGCCTGACTGACTGTTCTTAAAATGGTTCCATATTGTTAAGTCCACCTATTATGTTACTTATGAAATGCAATAAAGATATCGAGTACTTGAGATTTGAAAGACTTCAAACAATTTTCTCTTCAGGTATTAAAGGATTTTTTCAGAAAAAAATATGATGTTATTTTCCAGACTGTACTTGAATTGGCTTTTAAAGAAAGAGCTTTTACATTTATTCTAATTATGGGTTTTGGTACCTTAATTATTCATCTTCATTGACAAATTGTAATCTTTCAGTATGATTTTTTACAGTTGTTTGATATTTTTGAAATAAAACATAGGAACTTCAATACTATTTAGAATTTTAATTTAGCAAGTAATTTATTTGCGTAGTAAAGAGTTTTCCGTTCTAAATACTTAAAACCTATTTTTTTTTTTTGAACATTTGATTTAAGCTTCAAACAAATGGCCTAGACTTTGCAGATAGTTCTGATAGCTAAACAACTACTTACATAACAAGATACCATTCAACCCTCTCAAGAAATACGATATTAACAAATAACTATACTTCCTACATTTATATTATTAATCCCATATGAAAGGTCCTTGAATTCCAATCAACAAATACAGATACGATCTTTCCATTGGAACCGTTTTAACTGAACAACTATTTGTTAGATGTTTCGTCTGTTTTTAGAACTATTCGAGTGATGAAAGTGATCACGTGATGAAAATGTTGTGATCGACTTTTTGGGGTACGAGAATTTTGATCCATTATTTTTTGTATCTATTGAAATGAGAAATCATTATCAGTCTGCTCTAGAATAGGCTTCATTTAAAGTTTGAGATCAAAAGCCTAGATGGCTTTCATTGTTACATGGCCTTAAAAACAGTTTCAGAACTAAAATAACCTGGTAATATTATTATGATCCTAAATTAAGATGGCAGAAGTCGGTCCAAAAACAGTAACAGCTAATTTTGAGTTTTTACGCTGAACGATGTTGTTTACGAGTATTTTTCAATACATATCCTTCTATGATACGTTAACCTGTCTCGATGTATGAACGATTGTGGCCTGTAGTGCACACCATGGCATAAAGCCAATGCAATTAGGAATGGAACAGCCAGTTAGTGAAAACGACCGTCTAAAATACGACGTAGGGTGCATTCACACAGAAAGAATACACACTGTAAGAAAAATAATTAAACAAAAAAAAAAAAAGATTATACAAATGCTTCTTCAAGAACGTGAACGTTGTACAGAAAAAGTTTTAATCTTATTTTATATTGATAGTACTAATTACAGCAATCTTTTAGCTCTGTGCTCTGTAAGTATTTAGTATAATTTTATTGGTGTTTACGCAAGCCTGTTTTAATTTGCCTAAAATTTAAATAATATTCCTTAAAATACTTAAAAAGAACGTCAGAAATAATGTAACTAAACCTTTACTTGATTTCCAGTCTATATATTTGACTGAAAAGCTTGGTAACCATGCTGAAAACACCTTTACACAACTTAACAAGTTCAATACACAGAACTTTTCAGGCACGTTCTGTATAACAGTCTACCACTGCATACCGGTATTATTTGTTTTAATATCATTCAGCTAAAGGGAAAAAAACATCCATCTTAAAATTATGTTGCCAAAGTAACTCTAGTCTTTCTGTCTGTTACGGTTTCACGGCTAAACTGCTCTATTGATTTTGATGAAACTTGGTACTGGCTAAGCATGGATTAATAGAAAGAATATAGTCAACTCTTTATCCTGATAACCACCCGGATGGAACCGAGGGCTAAAGCTAGTAATATAGCGGTAGAAGAAAATGAATTGGCAGATATCTTAGAATATCTCAACTCAACTCTACATTGTTCTTGTAAATGGATCCCTTTTTGTGTAAAGTTAAGTTTCATCTGGAGATCGAACTAAATCTCCAATCCCGGAAGCTTAACGAGCAAAAAGTCTGACCTCCTTAGTATGCATGCAGCATACGATACCGAGTATCTGCTTCAGTATAAATTATAATTTGACATCACATTGATGAATTTCAATGTAATATTTCAATTTATTACATAAAGAATGTTTTAATTATAAGTATATAATTAAGTACAAAAAAGAGGAATGTAATTAAAACTTTTGTCTTTATTATAAGTATTCGAACAAGATTAATATTTAGGATCATGGTATTGTCGCAGACAAAATACAGCGATCCAAATCTGAAGGCATTGGATTTTTTTTGTGTACATTAAAAATTATTACATAATTGATTATTTACACATAAAAATTCCACTAAGTAAGTAAATTGTAAGATTTCGTTACCAACACTTCAGGACAATAAAGTTATAAACGTCTGTCAAAACACGTGCTTTAAAACAAATATTGTTCGTAATCACCTCAAAGAAGTCATAAAACGCAAGAAATAGTTATAAACTAAAAGTAAAGTTACGTTTTTCACAACAAAGAAAAAAACGGCACCCAAAAAAAAAAAAGGAAACTTTGCTATTTGTCACAGGATTTTTTTTTGTTAACGTGGGCAAATAATAAAAAAGCACAATAAATTACATAATTAAAGTATAAGATATGTTCTCCCGCATTTATTACTGGCTTGTTTCTTTATGGTCATTAACTGATTTTGATTTTTACCTTTCCTTAAAAATAATTGAATGAAGTTTGAACATCAAAACAGTCGTTTCAATATCTCATTGCATACTGTAACCCTTAAATTTTGATAATAATTAATTATGAGATCCTGAAGTTCTAAGAAAGAAAAAAAAAATAAAAAAATTGAACTAATATTATGATTATCATTTTAGTACTAAAAAATCAGGTTAAACCATTTTAAAACAAGTAATTGAGCTGTGTCACGTATTACCACAACTCGAAACTTAATAATACGGTAAACAATAAAAGCTATATTAATGACTTTGTATTATTTCGAGCAAAATTACATAGTGTAAAGTCGTTGAAATCAAGATTTATGTCTTCCACCTCAATGTGATGTAAATAGGCCATTTATTATAATTTTATTTGTCAAGGATCCGTTTTATGACTTATTTTAAGATTCATATGGCAGTTCTAATTTAGATCAATTTGCACCTGCCGATAATAATAAAATAATTTGCAAAATATCTTTTTTTAGACCTTCATTATTACTCCGTTTAAGCATCGAGGACATTATTTAAAGTTAGTTTTTCTTGTCTATTTTCCATGTTATCTTGGGTCGGCTTCCAGTCTCACTGGGTACAGCTGACTATCATATTTTACAAGGAACGACTGCCTATCTGACCTCAACAGCCCATTTTTCACAATTAATTTTCATACAACGTAACGTAAGCTGTTTAAAAAATCTAAATATTTTTCTTTACAGAAAATAAGTTTGGTATAAATAAGGCTGACTCGCTTTTAGTCTAAAAGGTCTTAACCATTTGCGTACTTAGTGTAAAAACCACTTTATGTATAAAAATGCTGTTCAACAATCAACTGCATTATTTATTGCTCAATCCAGTATTAGTCACAAAAGGAAATTTAGCTTTAGTATTGTGCAAATCATGATGATACGTAAGATAAAACTATTACTGAGATAAGTCATGCTTTTACCGTTATCATCATACACCTAAAAACCGTCTAACTTAAAATAAGCTTGGGATTACAATTAACAAGAAAATTAAATATACCTATTATACGAAACTAACTTGCGGTGTATTTTAACTATTAAAATCTTGTAATTTAGCATATGCTTGAATACATTGAGTAAAAGGATGATAATGCAATAATAATGTAATAAAGCCATCAAATTGTTTACGACTGATCCAAACGTGCGGGCTGTGGAAATTCTTCGACCAGACGGACGCGGCGCATATTTCCTAAATGTTTCATCCGTTTCATAGTAAAGGTACTTTCGTTTTCATAGTTTGCTTCGCTTTTAAGCATATAAAAATATGCTAACCTACTCAACGATCTATGACGTTGTTTTACGTTTCGCTTACATTGGTTTGAAATTGCAGATTTGAATTAACTATAAAAACAGAATGTTACAAACAGAACCTACAGCTCGGAATACAGGATGTATAAGTGGTTTACTTCTCATAGAGACTAATACTTTTGCCTAGTTAAATTCTAAACCTCACGAAGAAAATAAATAAAAACAAAAGAACATCAAAATGCTTCGTTTATTTGAGCATTATCGTACCTACTTACTTCATAACTTCGATAGCATTATATTTGTCAGGGCGTTATACAGGAAGCAATTCCCATAATTCAGCATCACGCCTCCTAGCTCATAACCTAAGCTAAAAAACTTACCGCATAGAACTTGGTGGGTGTCAGGGGTATATTTGGCACCGTATTGGCGCGACGGAACAACCACATTTTCTACCACCGTTTCACGTTAAGTCCATCTTTACGGGTATGTCGAATCACTAACAGGTTTACAATGCCGGCAGGTTAACATGGTTCGATGTTATCTTACATAATCGAGATACAACGATAGCCCATTAACAGGTTAACGAGTTTGACGATTATCTAGTCGCGGACACCATCAGGAGGTAGCGGTTCAATTGTGCAGCAAAAGCGATTTTACCATGTAGCGCAAAATGCATAACGTCTACAAGAAAACTACTGACAGTCTGTTATAGGAAAAGTTAAACAATCAAAAATATCTCCGATAATAACCTGATGCAAATACCTACGTCACTATGTTTTGTTTACATGATCACTTCCTTATTTTTGTGTAACCGACACAACGATAAACAAAAACATCGTGAAGAAACCTGGAATCAGGATTCACCAACTTGTACCAAAGGTAACCAAAGCCCGTTTCTTCTCTGAAATCGAGCTATATCTAAAATAATATCAATCATCTCCAGAATAAGACTTTTGTATTCCAGAATAATATGGCTCCACGAAAATCACTACACAACAACGTCCTAAAACTGTTCAATAATTGGTCAATGAGCAAAATAATTTTTATTATCCATTTCTCGCTCCCTGACCCCACTGTGACCATGGCCATTATGAAAATAAAACAACATATAGCGAAAACAACATTCTCATTACTTTGCATAGCTTGTAGTAGTTTGTTATATTGAACAAGGCAAATAATAGTTTTGGACATGCGCACTTATATTCTCATATACATTTTAGGCAATTTGCAAATGAATGTAGCATGTCAGTTTCTATACTTCTTTCTATACTTTGGTATTTAAAACCGTATTGATGTCTATTATCTTACAAAAATCGATTGCAAAATGTTAGACGGAACGCAAATTGAACGCCTTGACTGATTTGGAAGTTTTTGAAATAGTAAGGAAAAATCGCAGGAAAAGAAAATTTCAAATTCTATTTATGTATAGATTGACAGGACAGCAACTGCGGAAATAGCAAGAATTTAGTTATAAAAAGTCAATTACAGTCAATAAGTATAAAGGTGAAGAGTCAAACGTAATTAAAGTATTTACACTTAGAGGTGTTCTCAAGCGTGTCCCGTTTTTAGCAGGAATCAACTTCCTCTTTTTATAAATAAAACGATTTATCTTCTTTCCAAATCCACCATCATTTTCCTCCAGCGAAAGCATCAAAATACCATCCTAAATATTATTTTTCTTGACGGCTCACCTGTTATCATTGCCACCCTCATTTTCTTTTATTTTACACAACGTATATTTTATTCGTACGAATTCAATAAAGGGTTGTCCTTGCACTAAAGGAAAGCTTATGTCGATAGCATAAGGAGGGTTCCATGGTTATTGTCTTATTTTATGGCTTACATTAAATAAATGGTCTTATTCGCGTTTCACCAAAATGCAAAAATGTTGAAATTTTTAATACTTATAAGACAGATATTCGATTCTTGTGATTTTTTACATAAAATGTTTGACTTGCGTGAAAATGAGAGTATCTAAAGACTTCCGTGCCCAGACATTATTTTAGTACTTTTGTTAAAACTCACTACACGTTTTCTTTAAAAGGTTACCGAAAATTCTGTAATAAACTACACAAAAACATCCTACCTACATAAAAAGACCCTAAGAAAACAACTGAGATCCGAAATCTAGTCCATTGGCAGTCCTTTTTTTTTCAAAAACGCTATTCATCCATCAACAAAGGCCAAAGATCACTAGCCAAACAAAAAATTCCTAGAAAAAATTTGGTGCGTATCGATCATCTATAATCTCGATAAGTGCATTTAAGCTGAATGACATTGATAACGCTATCTGAAGTACTTAGCACTCCATTAGTAGACCAAGCTAAATGTGTATTATAGTATAATGGTTTTGATTCACGTCTATTTTCCATAATATTTTGTTTAGTACGTATAGTACTGCACGGGAAGGATGATGAAACGTATCATGAAATGTCATGACACGTATTATTAGTTGTTTCTGTGATAAAATAGTGTTCAAAAAGATTAATTTATTGTTTAGTCATATATCTATTCAGTCGAATGTTCTAGTGAATTGGTCATTCATGAAATGGAGTGATTTATTTATCATTTTTAATATTTATATCTATTTCTGGAATAAAAATTCTAAATAACATGGATTTCGGATTTCCAGAAATAGATGATGTGATTTTATGATTTACAATAGACTATGAGTTGTTTGCATTTTATTGAAGTAACGATAAAACTTCTGAAAGGGTTGCACTTAAGAATAAGTTCACACTTTCTCTAGAAATAATCTAGAGCTATTTAAAGATGAATCGACGGAATAATATCTATGCAAATAGCTATAGTATCAGCAGGAAAAAGTGCGGGTCTACAGCGCTGAATATAATGGCAGAAATTTGGCCACTACGGGTCATTGCAGGCAGAATGTAATAAACCATAATTTTTAACCTATTTTTGCCTCTTAAAGCTAAGTCAAAGCCCATGATTTATTTGCAGATATGTTGTAACAGTTGTTAAAATGCTAGTAATAGTAGCTTAATATATTCAATCATAACGTTACATGAAATATTTTGGTATAGTTAGGGTAAAGCCTTCCCGATGTCAATGAAAACCACACATAATAAGATCATTTAAAGACTTACAACTAAATCTGGTCAGAACGGAAGCCGATCCCAACATAGTTTTGGAAAAAAGGCTAGGCGGATAAAAACTTACCCTCAAAATCCGGAAGGGGCTCTCAGCAAGCAGGCAAACTTCACCAGAGTTGACCCTGTCAGGTTGAGAAGGGAGCATTATCTGCAGCTCGCCACCCGGGTCCACTTGCTCCCGGTTCTGGCGGTTCTGACCCGTCAAGGTCCACACCCATTCCTGGAAAAATAATATCACTTAAAAAAAATAAAGGACACGTCAGAATAAACGCCATCTCATAGGAAAACTCACAGAAAGAAATTAAAAAAAATAGCGTAATTTTTGGTTATGGTAGCTTCTTGTCAGTCCCATTAATCATATTCCTGTTAATTGGAATTGTGATTCTACTTTATTTGCAAAGCAAAAAAAAGACACAAAAAAAAATTTGTAAATTACTAGAAGTACCTTCGGAATAAGGACACTATATCCTCACTTATATCATTGAGGGACAGTTTAATGTGGATGCATGCTTGTTTCAGCTTACAAAGAGGTCAATAGGTCGATCTTATTTGATTAGTAAATTAAGGTAGGGTATTCAGAGTATTTTCCTGGTACAATTTCCGGGAGGAAATTCATTAAAATTTGGTGTCAATGCGTTTTTTATAGTTTTTTTACATGTTATTTGGTATAAGGTAAAATTTTGCGTTATGCAGTACTTTTTAATCTTTAGTATAAGCAATTTTTTTGAGTTTGTTTTAGGATTACCCGGACATGCCACAACTCCCAGTAAAACAGGTGCGTTTGGAGAAAGATTAGGATACGTAAATAGATACAGCTAACAGATTATATAGAAAAGTCGAAATTATAATAAAAATATGACGATGGTAATTAATTCTGTGGGTTTTTCTATATATAATAAAAAAACTAAATCATTTTAAAATCCTTTTTGAGGGTGAAAATAAATGACCATGTAGTTTGTCATTCTATCGTATTTGCCTCTCAGAATGGATGTAGGATGGGTCTGGACCCATACCACTAGCACTGGTGGTACTAAGGACCTACTCCTTATTAATATGACAATTTGCCATAAGTTTGGCGCTCTAAAAAAAACCTATCGACATGTTGGATAGACTATAAGAAGAACTATCATGGTTGTGTCATGCCCGTGTTGATGTCAGTCTGAGTCAATTTCCAGACTCTCCGGACTCTCCTATCCAAAACAGCTGCATTGGATAGGAGAGTCTGGATACTATTAACCGCAAATCAGTTGCATCACCTAAGGTCTTCAATAATTTGGTTATTATACATATATCCCTCGGAAACTAGGGGTCGGAGCTTTTTGAACGCTAAGATCCTCCATAATCGCGATGTATGTAACCTCAGGAAGTATTTCCTCCAGAATGAAGTGGGGATGCATCGAGATGTGGTGGTAGTGGTTAAGGGCGTCACTCCGCTCTCCTTAGGCAAAGAGATTGGCACGAACCTGTCGTACTGAGCATCTAGGACCGCAAAGATATATGGCAAAGCAAATAGGTACACGGACGCTATTATCGGTCACTTCATGGGGCAATTATAGATTTTTTAGCGTCCGTGGCCTGGCTATGCTTCGGCGTTGTCTTTGGAGAAACCGAAGGGCTGATTTGTGCTATTATGGACGAATAACTCCCGTAATGGCTCTTACGACATATCAGTTTCGATTGTTCTCGTCTCGCCAACTGCCAATACTTGCACAGGCATAACCAATTGGCCAGGATTATCCATCAACAGCTTGCTTCGTGATACAAACTAGTCGAATCTGAAATGCCGTACTCGATAACGGTCAGGTCACATTATACTGGGACCGATCTACCAACACTGACAGGACTACTGTTGCCAATTAGCCTGATATAGTGATGATAGATCGATGATTGTTGATTGATGATGTAAAATTCGCGCATGACGAGAACTTCGGTAAAGCTGAAAAACAAATTAAATATTTAAATTTAGCACACGAGGTAGTCGACATGTGGGAGATGGACTCAGTAATCATCGTCCAGGTAGTCAAAACAGCCATTATAGCTTTTTATATATAGCGGCAGTATAGCCAAAAGCCTCGACCAACACCTCCAGAGACTCTAGGTTAAGGGTTTGATTCAGAAAGCGGTACTTCTCGACACGGCGCGTATCTTTAGGAGGTTCCTCTCTCTGGAGCCCTAACCACCGGCAGCTTGGAGCGGTTGGATACTATATTTTAAATTATATATTTTTAAAAATGTATTTTATATGTTTACTGAAAAATAAATATAATAATAATAATGTTTATTTATTCATTGATCGCAAGTAAACTTACTTTATAAGTGGCTGACTGTACCCCGTCATTTTACATGCGTAAGTATGTCCGGTTCACTATATTTTGATTTAATCTGCTATTTAAGCCAAAGATAAAAACAACTAATTCTAATATTACATAAAACGGTCTACCCGTTCACGAATTTTAAATGGTTCTTTAATAATCCGACTTTTATATATTCAAAAGACAAAAACCTAATCTAATGGTTGACTTAAAATAAAATTTATATCAACTAATAACGCAAGCAAAGCACTACAGCTGCTTAAATATCGTAGTCTGATTATATTATCTAACTTATATTTTACCATCTAGAAATTCAAATGTACGCTTTATTGAAAGAATTCATTTTTCATGATTCGGTCTTTTCTGATTTATGATGTATGTATTCGCAAACAGACGGCCGCCGGTTAACTCCGCCGAGCTCGATAGATGGCGTTGTTAGGACCAACCTGAATGGCGGTGTTAAGATTTTCCGCGACTGAATGACTACGCCGGGCTCGTTTCGGTCGAGTTACCCTTTTCAATATACCATTATGTAGATATGTGATAGTACTACTAATTTTTGTAAGCTTACCGATAGGTTATGACTCTCCGGTACGCTTTAGAATTACTGAAAATCGGTTTCTGGCGTCCATCACCTTAGTATTAAAACTATCTATATGGACACAGCTATTAACAGCAGGCTGTATTTCACTGCCTAATTTTTGTACAACCGTAAAGTTGAAATCAACATTACATTAATAGAAACACTGAGGGTAGGTGATGACCGCATGGCAGTATAATTGTTCAGTTCGACTAGTACATAGATATAATTTATACAGTTTAGGCATATATATGTATACAGGTAAAACTCTTAGCCCCTCCTCTTTTTGCGTCAGAGGTCAAAGAAAAATTAAAACTATCACAAGATTGCATTATTACTTGCTGGATCTAACCTTGTGACTATAAATCCAGCCTCACTGACTCAAAGTAGTGCCGTAGTACATTTCAAACTAATTATTCAAGTTCAAGCAATATCAAGGCTGCGTAAAACTTTCACGTGGCATAAACTGTGACCGTTTCTAGTTCTTGCACTTCCAATTACTTTCACAATAAACTTTGCTTTTATTTGGCGCCTGCTTTTCATATAGCCTTTCCTTTCAGTTGAAAAATAATTTTCATTTTTTACGCCGAGTCATTAAGTACTTTTTGCACTTCAACAAAGCACGTCTCACTTTAATTTTAATAGCAAGTTTAATATTTGATCTTGGAATTGTATATGAGATAAATTCGAAATTGAAAAAAAGCACAAAGATTAAAACTTTTTGATGACATGAAAATAACAAAACCATAAACATAATTTTATAATGTTTTGATGTTGGACAACTCGGCCTTAAATACAGTTGCAGAAACATTTAGGATGGACGCAACACAATTTCGAGTATTTAACAAGTATGTATCAGTAACTTTTACAAGTCGACTACCATAGCTTTTTAGCCGCGTTCCAAACATTATTCGACCTATGAAAAATATTCTAGCACATTATTACCGATTGCTCTTTCTAACCGACTTCAAAAGGAGAAGGTTCTCGATTAAATTTGACCGTATGTTTTTACTCGATAATACTGTAATTGATCCGGGTGTTCAATTTAAAAAACTATATTTTTCTTGTCGAATCGGAATTCGGGTATACGAGAGGTGGTTCCAAATTACATTTCTTATAGTCGATTTAGTCGTAATTCGTATTCATAAGTCGATTTCTTTGCAAAATGTGTAATTCATTATTTCTAATTCAGTAAAAGAAAGTACAAATAAAACTCGCAAGTCCAAGCTACGTAATACAAAAACAAACAAAGCTCAGGTAACGCGTTTATCCATTAAGGCTCGGGTTATTTGGTCTATAATTCTGGCAAAATTTCGCCTTTCATACCTCTAAGGATTAGAAGCAATATAATATTCATGAATTTATGATAGTATATGATACACTAGGGGCTGCCGTTATTCTAATTAAATGTAAAAGTTCTGTTACATTACTATTCAAGGATTTGCTGACTTAGCTATATGTAGTATTATTTTTGTAATTATAAATTGGTGGTTATTGTGTTAAATTACCTGTTTTATGAACATTTTATTTGGACGATAGATACCCAAAGGAAATAAGCTGCCTTAAAGTTCAATGACCTATTCGAATAATTAACCATATGGGAAAAATTTATTATAGGATATTAGTTTGAATTTATAAGGTGATTTTGTTATCATTTGACGAAGGAAAAAATAATTATGATCCCAAAGAATTATATCTCATCGGGTAAAGGATTGGTATTATTTAATGAAAATGATGAAACAACCAAAGTAAAAATACTCGAATTTCAGTAGGTACTTTAAATCTTTTCGGTTATACAATATGCATAGTATTGAAACACAGTTTTTTGTTAGAATTCTTATAAAAGAAAATAATGAAAAAAGAAACGTTGTTTGGTTACCCGGGGCGGTAGCGTAATAATTCAAAAGAGTTGCCAATTTGTAACGGAAGTTTGCACTGGATTTAAGGTAATGAAGCTCTCTGTAAAAAGTACCTACATTTAATCAAAATTTACTTTTTATAATGCTGGAAATGGAAACTATAAATAGCATTGTTCGAATAACCTGAACTAAGTACTTATGTGTAGTAGCCAATTATACGCCTTTTTGTTCTTATTTTTTGTAAGTTCAGTTTTATGGTTGGTGGTTTGTCAATAAGTAAATCAGTAAATATAGTAGATAGTAGAGTCAAATGGAAAAAAAAATGGAATGAATGAACAAAAATGAACATTGACCGAGAAGATTGAATCGGCTAGCAAAATCTTTTTCCGTTTTCCCCATTAAATAGTAGGATACTTCTTTTCCTTTTAGATCAAAATCTTGCAAAGTTTTACCATAGACGAAAATAATATCTAATAATGTTTTAATCTCATTCTAAGTAGGTACAATCGCCAGGTCGGGAAACCAGACGAAGCGTATCAAGTCCCATAGATTTCTCTTTAACTATAAGTGCTACTTAACCAACCACTTAGCCCAGTGACAAAACAAGAACACTTAACTTGAAACAAAAGGATTTTCTATATTTTTACGTTAAGGAAAATGCAATTATGATCGTATCAAAGAGATCAAAAGTTAAAGCAATAGAAGCAAGCTTTTAACGTTACATTTATATTATAATGAAATAACTACACAATGTTTTACCCTATTAGGCACATTTGTATTGAGTTAACCTGTTACTGTTGTTATTTTGGTATTTAAGATATTATAAGTAATTCAATTTCCGTGTACTCTAAGTTCTGTAGGAATACTACATACTTAGTTATCTTTATATTTATAATGTTGTTTTTAAATCTGAGCACAAATACGCAAGTCCCATAATTTTCTTTTAGGATATAATGCGTGTGACTGAAATTCATAAATGCTATTTGGAAGTAGGTAAATTAGCGCATCCGTTCGAATTTGACCTGCGCGAATGGCACCTATTAAGGTTTATAGATCTTTGTGGATTTATTACATAATTATTGTGATTCTATTTTGAAACATACGGCTCAGCAAAGAACGTTAAAAATAGAATGATGAAGGCCAATTGCATTCCTTTTGACACGGACCATAGTTATTCCAAAATGGTTTTTGCCTGGTTCGCGATAAAGCAAGGAGGTAAGAGTTCCGAGAATTATGTTCGCTTCCACCAAGAAGAAAAGTTGCTACAAAAGATAACCTTTAATCGTAACAAAACGTAATGTATAAATCTACCTAATTATCCATCTGGTGATTTTTGAAGTCTTAATTTTGGTGTAGCTAATAATGATGCAGTATCTATGTAAATTCGCGTATAGACTTCATAATTCGGGGTTCTGATAAGAGACAGATTTTCCCATCTTTAGTCCCTTCGGTTCCAACAAACGTCGGCAAAGGGTTAACGAACCATTGTCAATCAGGAACCTTCAACGTAACTTAGTTTTATAAATATCATCAAATTATGTACCGTTTTGATAATAGCAAAACAGCTTATAACTTAAAAGGAATCATTAGGATTTCTAACGTAATAGGTAGTTTGCTATTTTTTCTATTTAGATAATTTTCATACAAATTGAACAAGAAATATATATATTGGGTTTTTATCTCTCTCATAGTAATTTCGAATAATAAGCTGCTATTAACCAATCCCGAATCTTTAAGGTTTCAAACCTTGACATCATTTATTACCCAAGTACTTTTCCGCAGATAATTGACTGAAAAATATTCCTTAATAACAGTTCCAAAACCAATCTCAGTTAAGTATGTTGACGAAGCTAATGACACGTTATTATTTTTAATTCTATTTAATTATGTAAACAAGCGTCGTTGGTGCTAAAACACGATAGCTGGTGCAGAACAATTAATTAGCTGAGTCGGGTATCAAGAGAACGGCTGTCCCTGGACGAGCTATATGCATTGTTTTTACAGCTGTTACGTGTGAATATGTCTGTAAAACAATATATTTTTCTTGACATGATACTTTTTTGTCAACTTGGTACTGTATAGACAATTTAACGTTAACTAAGCGGTTCAAGGACCGGATTATTTGATCCCAGGGTAGTGAAAATGGGACTTTCGTAATGTTATAAGTACTTTTTATTTGAAAAGTTTAAAAAAAACTTGTTTTCAGACACGTGGAAGAAAAAAGCGGACATGGAGCACTAACGCGAGGGACTAATTCAGTAAAGGAGGTATTAAGGTCTGTGTCAGATATCTTTAAACACAGTCCGAATGGCGCATAAGCGGCCAGCCTGAAGTCTCAAATTAGAATCTGGGTTTGACCTGCAAGTGAGCAAGCATTGTAATGCTTGTTTCTTATTTATATATACAAGAAGCTTCTGGTATAATTTAGTCAAATAATCAAGAGTTATAAAATTTGTAAAGTATGTGAAATCTTCTCTGAAGTACTACTTGTGCACTAGTGATTTCTTTTAAAAGTTCATAAATTAAGTAAACAAAGCCGTTATGGAAACAGCACGCTATAATCTAAGGACGTTAATCATAGCTAAACATATCATGTTGTAAGTTGCAGATAGTTTATAATAGATGGAGCCACTAGTGGCCACTTCAGTATTAAATACGTAGTGTGGAAAGTAGAATACTTTGTTGAACATACATTTTGATAAAAATAGCAAACTGTTTTGTTTATAGTCTAAAGTTTAAATAAACATAATTCTATAAACAAAGAGTTTTTAATGATCTAAAAATCTCATTTGCAGGCCCTTCAAGGGGTGATCTTCAAATAGTGAATTTGTTGTGGTTAATTCATGGAATTTAATAACGAATGATCGTTTTAAAATTTATTTTCATCGTCATCTAATCAGTTCATATTTGTGACACTTTATTTAATATCATTTAATTGGTATTTTTAAAAGGTCTTTCAGAAATGTCTCTTACGTCAACAGTAACTAATAGAATGCGTAATAATAGTATCGATATGCCTAACCCTACACAGTTATAGTTTAATTATTCCAAATATGTAAACAATAAACTTAGAGGAAAAACTGTTATTGTTTAGGTACTAAAAGAAAACAAAGCGTGGGAGTACTTAAAAGTCATGGCTCTGACATCATCATAAGCCCACTGACTGATGCAATAAAGAGCTCTAATATCTATCTACAATGTTATCTTCACATAATTAAATTGTCCAATACACATGTCAGCCTTTACAGACCGATAGCGAGGTATAATATTAACCACTTATAAATTACTCAGTTTAATTATAATAAAATTCGCGGAATGGGGCGATTACAGTTTTTCTTTCACTTTTTGAGTATACATTAATAATGAAAATTATAAATCATGGTGCGACAGGTGTTAGGTTAAAAGAGAAGAAAAAGTTTAAGGAAATCATGGTAAAGACCAGAAGCAACTAATAATTTCTATTGTTACCTTTCTATTGTGGTCTCGTACTTTCAAACAATTACTTTTTATACTAATAAGCTCAGTTTCAAAACAGTGTATGTACAAAGGTAACAAAAAAGACAGAAGCAACAAAATAAATGACAAGCACTCACTAAACGTCTCAGGAATTTGATGTTACTGTGTCTCCGTCGATATGTAATTTCGACAGTCATAATTTAGTACGAATGACAATATTTCACAATGACACGACATCGCAATGACTCACCAGACTGGGATCGAATGCTTTACGAAGATAATTATAGTTTAATATCATAATTCCTGCATTCCCTGAAATAGTGGGAGTTAATCAACACCCACGGTAAGAAACGAAAAGATAATCAGTGGGATGTAAGGTTATTGACATTTATTCGAAATATCCTATCTTCAAAAATATTGTATCGAGACAATCTAAGTGGTTTAAAAGATAGCAGAAGAAAAATGGACGCGACTAAAAGACTGACAAAGGAGGCTGACAGAAATCCATACTATCCTAAAGATGAAAGTCTGTCCATTATAATTTCACGACAAAACAAGTTTTTTTTTTTTAACATGGCTTGGATGTTCATGCTATATTAATATAATGTAGCTTGAACTTCAAGAAAGGACCCGGTTTCGCTTTATTAACTAACATCTGACAGGTTTTACCTACAACAGACACCAAGATAATTTTACATTCATATGGAGACTAATTTAGTCTCCATATGAATGTAAAATTAAGATTCATCATCACAGCCTTTATCATCCCGCTACTGTTCATAGGCCATTTAAAAGCCATTTTCTTCAGTCCTGTGGCAATTTCAACAAGATAGGTACTACGTCAGGAATTTTTGAAGAAAATTAAATTTTTATTTCTTATAAACCTCAAAACTCACTCAAGATACGTTAAGTTACAATTGTACTGCATCTAGGTGCCCGGTGTTTATCCATCGAAGAAAAGCCAGAATTTTTTTTTCTTAGATATTTAGAAGATATATAATAAATCTTTTAAAAACAAAAAGTAGACTAGAACGTTTTTGAGGAATTAAATGATTTCCAAAGTAAATGCCCCATTCCATCCCCAATGCAAAAACTGCGGTCGAAGGAAATACTTACAGCCAGCCCCCTCTTCCTGGGCGTCATGCCGTAGTTGTGAGAGATGACCTGGACAGGAGGGACCCCGCCGTCTGCGGCCGCCACTATAGCAGGCCCGTGACCAGCTCGCTGGGGAGGCGGACGTACCGCGCCACCACCTAGCAGCCACATGCTCGGCATAACATGGAATTCTGGAACAAAACAATAGGATTTTGGCAATAATGTTAATTAAGTCAGACTACGAGATTGAAGCCTGAAAAAATTTAAAATTGTAGATTTTATGTCGATGAATAAACATTCTGAAAAAAAAATATTCACGTACGACTTTGACATTTTCTTTAGTAGCTTAACATCTAAATTGATAAATCAATTAGGGTTATTATTTGTTTGGGGGGGTTGCTTTATTAATACACGTAACGCTAGCTTGACCTATGAAAATTAAATTATTGTGTTAAGTTATGTGAATTTAATAATCATCATCATCACATCAGCCTGTTGCTGTCCACTGCTGGACATAGGCCTCCCCCAAGGAACGCCACAGCTCACGATCTCCCACCATATGCATCCAGTCACTGCCAGCTGCCTACTTCAGGTCATCGGTCTATCTAGCCGAGGGCGTCCTACACTACATTTGCCTAAACGTGGTCTCCATTCGAGAACTTTCCTGCTCCACCTTTCGTCGGCTCTGCAAAAGACATGGCCGGGCTGGCCATTTGCCACTTGCTACAATTTTGGACAATATTAGTCACCTTGGTCTTATGTCGTATGATCTCGTCCCGGATCTTATCCCTTAATGAGATCCCCAACATAGACCTTTCCATAGCACGCTGCACGTGCAGTCGATGGACCAACTTGACTGTCATGTTCCACGTTTCGGCTCCGTGGGTTAAAACTGGTAGGACGCATTGGCTGAACACCCGGCTTTTCAGGCACTGCGGCAGTGTCGACGTGAGAATATGACGCAATTTCCCAAATGTTTTTTTTTATATAATATTAATATATTTAATTTAATAATAATATTAGCTAATGAATTATGAGTCCTAGAGCCTGAAATACACAAAAAATATAACACATAATTAGATTAGTTCGCCTTTTCTTCCAAGTGATAATTAGAGGAAATCTCGTCCTTCAACATTTATTATCTACCTACACGATTTCGCTGAAAACTTCTTTACCTACATATTTTTCATTTAGCATCGATTTAATAAAAAAAAGTATAATTTTTTAATCAGTTTAATTTCGAAGACTATATTTTTCTGCCAAATTTTCATAAATAAACTATTCTGATGTAATATCGACCACCAAGCCACTAGTTATAATTATGTCCCACCACTCAATCCCGAGTAACACACGCAATACTTTCCAATTATTTCGCCACATACCACGTTAATCAATTAATAGTGTAATTTGACGTACCTTATCAAGCATCGTCCATCGGGTAATGGTGCCACGCCTCTAAGTCTGAGAAAGCCAACCGTAATTGTGGAAGGCTAGTCATTTACTGAGGCAGAACAATCTACCTTTACAAGCATTCAAAGACTAACTGCTTAACTAAAAACTTCTAACACCAACTCTTCAATGTAGATTTTGACGTAGGATTGTTAATGACGTATGATAAATTAGTTCTGTAACTACAAAGAAAGTAATCTATCAACTTTTCCCGTCATCATCTGCCATGTCAATCATAAATAAATCGGACTGACAGTTTCGAGCGATTGGTTCCAACTGCTTTAAAGAATTCGATGCTTTTGTGTGTAGTCTCAATTAGCTGAAATCTAAGCTACCTTAAAATATATTTATAGCTATGTCTCCAGCCAAAAAACTAATGAGTCGATGAACCGAATATAAATTTAGCGAATGAACAACAAAATTGATAAAGTACGTATAAAATTAACAAAGGTTTTATCTCTTTTACATGTATAGCTGCATCCTTGTCTGCTGAGAACAGCTGGAAACAGATGGCGAGGGTCTAATTGCTGCCTCACGACTGTTGGCAATACAAGAGACATATCTTAACAAATGACAACCTATGATGTCCTTACATAATACTTATAACTGAGTACATAAGATATTTGTAACTTAATTTCTGCAGGAAATAAATAGCGAAATGAGATACTTGTTAAGAAATCATTTTAGACCACAAGCATTTAAATCAGCTAGGCTGAAAGAACGAATTAACACTTATAAAAATAAGCCCAACCACGATGGTATTGAGTCATTTTCTTACTAATTTCCTGTGGCCACCTTCTGACTCCATCATCAGACCAAATCAAACTTTTATTAAGTTTGCAAATTTTAAAAGAATTTCAACGTGTGTATCCAATTTAGGATCCTAGATTAGCCCTTAACAAACATACATAGACACATACAGCAAGCTAATTAACAACTAAAAAACGAAGATAAGCTTCCTTGAAAATATTACAAAAGTTTTAATAAACCAAGACTGAAAGTTTTGCTTTTACCCCAACATTGAACGTCAATTAAACACTTAAATAGTTTTACATAAAGTTAGTTATCCACTTACAATTCATGACCTCTAAATTGCGCTGCTATCCGCAATATTCCTCAGTCAAACTATATTTAGTATTAAACATAATCTCTACTGTAAAATTGTGAGTTATTCGGAAATCGTTCCAAAGACTGCTTTCAGAATACAAAGTACTTTTGAAATCGATGTAAAATAAATGGGAATAAGAACAGTAAGTCAGAAAATAACGTGCGCTATATGGTTACCTACAACATATTTCTCAATATTTTTTCATTGATATGTCATTCGCCCAGCAGTGGGACAGCATAAGATGAAAATAATAGATATACACAATGCTAATAAAAATTATACACAATGAGAAAAAAACCTATCTATTGGAAATAATACAACCAAAAGCAGACTCACGATAAAACTTCAGACTTAACTACTCGTATGCAAATACTATTGTCCTATTTACAGACCCTATAACATCTATCCTACTAATATTATAAATGTGAAAGTTTGTGAGAATGGATGTGTGGATGTTTGTTACTCTTTCACGCAAAAACTACTGAATGGATTTTAATGAAACTTTACAATAACGTAGTTTATACATCGGAATAACACATAGGCTATAATTTATGAATTGTCATTCATTGTACATGTAAGGATTGTTAAACTAAGAATAATTTTTGACATGATTTGACTTTGATCGCGGTTTATACTTCTTCATTTCAAAATCTGACCGACGTGAATTTTATCTCTTGAATCAATATTATTTGTCAATTGAAATATTGGCTCTTATTTATGTAAGAAAGCACATGTTTATTTATCTACGGAATATAAATTACAGTTTTGAGAAACTTTTAAAAAAACATAAGTTTTTATTATTAAATTACGTCAAATAATGGATCACTAAAACAATTTTTAAACCTTTGCCAACTTTTATGAAGTGTGCTCATAGTATCCCAAATCTTGAGGGCTGAGTAAGATCTACTAAACACAGTCATTACAGCATAACTGTTAAGTGCCTAAATGTCGATTTTATCCTCTTACTCAAAAGAAAAAAAGGTATCTATTCCCTAGCCATCCGATTGTTTCATAGCAATATAATTAAATAGAGAATGTTGTCTAGAAGGAGTGCGAAGAAACCTTAATTAAAAAGGGTCGTCTGGCATAAGAATTGTGTCAGGCATTGAACCCATAAGTCTCGTAAGCGGCAATGACTGATTTAGATGTTCAATACAATTATTTAACAGTTACTAAATATTTTGTAGTTATATTTTTGGTAATTGTATATTATATGGATTACTCGATCATTCTAGTTTTATTTATAGATCATCACAAACTGTTGTCGTACCAACACTGAAGAGTTTTAATGAGGCAGGCGTCAGCAGATTGGCAATATTGACACTAAGGCTCTATGTCATAGCTTATAGCCATATCGTATCTATATATCGGTAACACAGACAGGTCGATATTTAATAATTTAAAATATCGACTTCACATAATTTTTGACAGTACTTTAATAGGTTTCTAAGCTTACACACATATTGCTATGTGTTTCAGCTTCCAAAAAAATGATGAAAACTTGGAATCAACCTTTGAATCGACGACAGAGGTCCGAGCATATATTAGTTTCCGTGTAACGAAACCATAACGCGATCTAAATCACCGCCACCGCCATCTAGTTCGACTTGAGGTGTTAAACCTCCCCTAAAATTATCCTACGTTCTACTGTTGTACAGAAATCTTGTAAAGACAATATTGCTACTACTTCTATTCTAACAATGCATGTGCTACTTGAACATATTTCATATTGTTTTTCAAAGTGTGCTTCTTAGGCAAGTTCTTGAGAGTCTGAACTTTTAACTGCTACACTCCCGTTGTGTGATTCTTAGTTTATTCTTAATTTTTTTTTTCTACAATTTTATGCAGGCAACGAGGACTTGCAAAAGTGTTTACCGTTAACATTTACTTACAAACCGAATATTTAGTCAATTCTTTTATAATCCTTTACTTAGATGTAAAATGGAAGATGCTTCCTTGTGTACTGGAAGCAAAAGTCATAATTTACAATACCAATAAGATTTTTAGACTACGCGAAACAGGGTAAATATATCGTCTATATCGTATGTATGTATATATCGTCAAAGACTGAAACACAGCTCACGGGAAGACCAAAAAAAGGTAGAAAGCCAACATATGGTGGAGAGAGGAAAATACTAAAGTACAACAATTTGACTTACGTCAACTCTTAGAAGAAGATTGTTAGTCCTAAGAAATTTGTAGATTTCCAATGCAGTTGCCTTAAAGTGTCACGAAAATCTCCTAGTGGAAAAGAGAAAGGCTCAATTTAAAAAGTTATATTCCCTAGGATCTTATAATGCGCAAAACATGTTAAAATTATGTTGAAAAAGAATAAAATGTTTAAATTTTATATGAAAAATAATTTGAATGAAGATATTTTTAAGGTAATAGATATAAAAAAAAATGTTCGCGGAAGCCAAGGTTTTTCAACTCAAAAAATAATGGGACCAGGCTTTGGCGAGCAGTGAAACCGGTCCCTGATAAATTGCAGAATTTAAAAAGCATGCTGCACTTAATTTCGCAAGACTCGTATGATTTCTATACAAAGCTGATTGGAAACCCACATCTAGAAGACGACCTTAAAGGTTTTTCCGGACAACCTGATTTTCAAGTAGAAAATTAAGATTTGTTTCACATTACTTTGATATACAAAGTAAAGTGAATCAAATCTTATTTTTCTTACTTAATATACTTACCTATTACTTACTTTGTATGTAACAATAAAAAATTTAAAAGAAATATAAGATTTTTTAGTTTTTACTGCAGGGTACAAAATTAACAAGGAACCAACCCACACACGGATAGTTTTACTCAGAATAAATCATGTTGCTCAATATTCTAACTTTTATCAAAATAACAAACAATTTCAATACAATTATATACGTATACACAGTTTTGACAAAAACGGCTTTATCTCAGAGCTATCATTGTGTGGATTGGTTCCGTCTTGCATAAGTAGGTCCAAATATCAAAAAACTGTCATTTACTCAGATTCCCAAGCATCACTATTAGCAATGGCAGACAGAAGTAACACACATCCACTCGTTACACAGATACACAAAATTATACACACCGCGACACAAAACAGGAAAACTTTATAATGGGTCAAGGCACACAGGGGCAATGTTGGAAACGAGGCTGCCGATGCTGCGGTAAAACTGGCGAACCTGCTTCACAGGGCGCCTGACTACAGCTCCTTCCCAATTTTCTACATAAAACATAAGCTCCGCATGCGTAGCCTGGACCTTCGGCAGGCGCGCTTTACGTCCAGCGGACAGGGACAACATAGAATCAAACAGACAACAAGTCGCAATTGGTGACAGACTGTCCGAGGTTTGCAGCGGAACGAATAACTCTGTGTATACCATGATATTGACCCGTATAGTGTGGCAAGCTACACGGAACTAGTCAGCCCCATTTATTCAAAATTTTGCAATAAAATAAAATTTGCAAGGCGTCAAGGAGGTGATGTATGGATACAGCTATTTTCGATTTCTATGACGATCTTATCCCAAAGATTACTTAGTGCACTAATGTGACCGTTTAGATTATGGAACTAACCTCCGGAGGAGTCTTCAAGAAAAGCTATTTTTATAAATAGCTGTAGACCCGCCAAAAGGTTTCGCGTGCTACGCTTAGAAGGTGATGAAAATTCAATATATAACAACATATTTCACAAATATCAACAAAGACCAGAAAGTTTAGAAGAGATTTCACTGGCGTTTTTTCCGTCAGATTTGAATCAATTGACCAAGAACTACGGCATGAAGAAACTCCAAACCAGAGACATATTACGCTAAGAAATGGCACAAGGATGAAAGTTCGAAACCAACCAGCAATTCTCAGGACGACATACTATACTATTAACTCTGATAGAGAAGGCTTTTTCTATAGCCTTTTTGCATGCCATGTGCCATTTAGAGACGAACGAGATTTGCTTATGGAAGGAGAAAATGGTTTTCTCAGGTGCCAAAATGAGCTACGACCTCTCATGACCAATATGTCTGCAGAAAAATTTACGCACGCAGTTTATTCAAAGATTAAAAGTAGATCAACGGGTTTTAATTAAAACCTTATGGTGAAGCTATCAAATAAAAACAGCACTGACAAACTTTTACTGTTTATAACAGAAGGTCAGAAGGCACGTCAGGTAAGACTTTTCTATTAAAATTAATAAATGCTAGTTCAGTTGGTAGTTTACTAAAATCAAGTTCAACTTTAAGAGGTGTTGCCGCTCGCCTTTTGGAGAAAACCTTGCAATCAGTCTTTTTACTATTTTAAAGGAAGTTTTTTGGTGGTATAAAATGTGCTAAATAAGAGAATTACTGTGTTTAAATTCTACAATCCCTTGGTTCTGAAGCTATTCGATATATATTAGGTGCTCAACTTACAACGCTGTCACGGGTCACAGGCTCGATCAACAGCGACGAAAGTGGCGTACCATTCGGCTCATAATTGACGAAATAAGCATGGTGCCATATGAAAACCTGCGTCAAATACACCTGCAACTGCAATAATCTAAAAACAATAGGCATGTTTGGTGTCCTCAATGTGTTGGTATTTGGTTACCTAATGCTACTTCCACCTCTAAACGGTCACTGGTGCTTCGAACGACCAGCATGGTGTGAGGTCGAAGTACATCTGTAGCACCAATTCCGGTTATGTGAGCTGACCGTCAATACGCGGCAACGGGATGATAGATCGATAGCCTTAATAATTTGCGGCACAACAAATCAGTTAGAGTTGGTAATTGAACGCAAACAAGTACTAAAAACGGGTCAATTCGCAGATGGCGTGGATGGTTGAATTTATCCTACGATTAAACAGATTGACACTTATAGTGGCATGATGACTGAAATTATAGCTATTCGCAGTCACTTATATATAATTAACGCAGTAGGTGAGTCCACAGAATAGCTACATACGGACTCGTCACACGACCGCTTTTCCTTCTGACCCGAATAAATGCGGTGGACTTGTACAGGCTATTGAATTGGTTGTGGATTCTCGTATTATACTTCGGAGAAATATGTCAGTATCTAATGGCTTAGTGAACGGGGGGCGATTGGTGTTCTTAGGCGCAGGCCAGACAAAAGAGACGTAAGACGCAGACGGGGCGCGGACATTTGTCTCTTTCATACAAAATGTATGGAAGCGTTGCGCGTGCGCCTTAAAGGATTTAAATGGCCTGCGCTAAGGAGAGACCAACTGTTGCCATTTTGATATGATTTGTTGATCCATCAATAGGAGAGTGTCTTAAAGACGAGGATGGATACATTTCTATAGCTCCACTTATCAGGGCAATCGCGGTTACGGTGATATAGAGAGGCGGATGTTGCTAGTCATATTGAGTTGGGCTGTAACGGTACACAAGTTGCAAGGATATACACTCGGTTCCGCGGTTATCGACCTAGGGCCAAAAGGCCAATGTTATGTTGCCTTAAGTCGAGTGAAATCGATAGAAAGCATGTCTTTATGCCTTATTGACTCGAAAAAATTACTAAACCATCCCCACGATAACAGAGCCTTATCAGAAATGACCAGGATGAGAAATGTGCTCTCGCATTAGATTCTTGAAACTATCCGATCACCCATTGCTCCGTTCACTAAGCCATCCAATACTGACATAATATTTTTCCGAAGCATAATACGACCGTTCACTGCCAATTCAATAGTCTAAACTAGTCTACTACCTTTATTCGAGTCAGCCGTTTATCTGTTCCTTCTCCTAAGTATCATAGATACTTTTCTGAGAACCGCATTAAAATGGGCTAAGTCAAACGCGAGATAATTTAGGTCAAACATACCTACATACATGTAAAACTGAGAACCTCCTTTTTTAAAGTCGGTTATCAATAAATCACTTTAAAGTTCAGGGGCTTGTGACGTCACGGGTGGTTCAAGTTTTGCTTAGACGTGACGTCACGCAAGATTATTACTCACTGTACCTTTATATTTTTTTATTTAACGGGATTCACGAGAGATAGGTGTCTAATATTTTATGCCATCGAAAATATGGACGAAAAAATAAAAAAATTGTCATTAACCCTATTGACACTTGTATTGCGAAATACTCGAAAACGTCAATCAGTTTTCTTAGCCCTCTTACGCACTTGCGGCTAACCGCTGGGGAGGCTGGCCGCACGGTTAGCCGCATTTCCAGTTTTTATATGCAACCGCTTGTGATTGTACGCACTTAACCGCCAAGCGGTTGCATATTAAATTGGAACGCGCGGCCAGCCGCCCCCGCGGTTAACAGCAAGTGCGTAAGAAAGCTTATTGTTTTGTAATACGTCTTAAAATTAAGTTTTAGTTTTCTAGTGTTTAGTTAAGTCTTGTTGGGCTTCATTTTATCTTCTTCTAAAAGAAATACACGTTTCTTACGTTTCTCAAATGTTATGTACTTGCTAGAGATGGCGGTAAAACAGTTTACGTCAACCATAAAGAAAGATAACCATGCGTCATTATTTAGAGTAAGGTTTAGACTGGGTTAAAAGTACGCCATACTAATAACTTTAGTCAATATATGACATTATTTAAAAAAAAAATAGGAATAAAAACGTTGTCAATATTTGAATTAGAGACTTGTATTAGATATTCTGAATTAAACAAAGTTTAATAAACAGTAAAAAGATGCGGTTAAAAAAATGTGACTTGAAGAAAACTTTTCAAGAGAATGAACTTAAACTCGAGCTTCTGTTTGGATAAAACACGACCAAATTCAAGCATCACGTTTTTATTGAACATTTCCTGAAAATAATACTTCATTTTTCTGGGACAGTGAAAAATGGTGTGACAAGCTTTTGCATCAAAAGTCTTAAATTACCTGCTACTGTCCAAACATAATTTCACAAATAATGCATTCATTTCTAACATTTAAAAAATCGTGGCAGTTGCCGACTTTAATGAAGTCGTAACTTTGAAAATCAGAAAAATCGGTTAATTTTTGATTTTAACGATGAAATATAACAGTACCTCTACAGAGGTACTATTTTAAAGGGTTTCTAAAGCTTAAACGCTTAGTGCTAAGCTTTCCAAAAATTGCCTTGCGGAAATAAGGTGCGCAGCTATATCATTTAATGATAAAGCCACTGTAGCCAGTGCTGGGCCAACATTGCTCTCGGCTTAAGTAGAGGCCGTGTAACCAAACGATTGCGCGATCTTATTTGATCCCAACGCCATCTAGTTTCGATGAGGTTAAACTCTCGTAAGTTACTGGCTGAATGGAGGTACTGTGTTTACTGTTACATTTTCTATGAATGTTTCTTCGGTTATGTCATTTACCTTCTAAAAGTATGATTGTGCTATACTGATTTACAATGATGTTAAACCAAAAATCATAGCTCATTATTTTCAGTCAACCTATATTTAAATCTACTGCTGATATAGGCTTTATGGAAAAAGAAACATTAGTGTACTGGGCACTATGTAGCTAGTTCCTTGAAAACTAAAATGGATATCTTTCGAAACTAACTAAAATGCTTCTATACACAATGACCTAGTTAAAATGTTTGTCGTTTCATTTGCAAAACAAAACCTCGGTAAATCATTCAATTAATTCCAATTCAATAGCTCTGTGTTTTTACCCGACTGACAAGAAACTGCGATGTTTTTGTCGCGTAGCTTGTCGGGTTTTTTGCTAATACTTTGTAAAATATTCATGATAGCAATGAAAAGTTCATGTATGCATATTGCACTCAAGTATATCACCGAGATTTATAGGGTTGACTTATAGCAAAACGGCAATGAAGAATCATATTAATTAGCATTAAATTAAAGTTCACAGTCTTTTGTCCATTCAAAAATTCTCAGTGGACCGTTTAACCCAGTCTTAATAGCAACGTTAACACCCGACCAGAACAAACACATTATTCGGCCCTTAATAAAGAAAACGGCGAAGGGCTTCAGGCGTTGATTAAGACGTTCAATCAAAGTGACAACAGCGCCAGAAACTTTTGGATGGTTGCGTTTCAAATAAGTATCAAAATGTGCTTTATTACCTATTTTATTTTTATTTTTAATCGTATTGCTAAAAATAGGTTAACTTTCTTTTTTACGAACTTTACCTATTATCTTATCCTATTTATGGATCCCTGTGTATATGACTTAACATTAATATTTCCTATTTGAGGACTATTAGACAACCATTGCGTAGGTTACTTCAATGCAAGCATTACTAAAATCACCTCAAGGAAGAATATTTAACGAACTGATTTAACAAGTGATTACGGATCCACATTGAACTTATAATAGCCATTAGCTTTTTAGAAAAAAAATGTGGTGAGAATTTCAAAGACCCTAATTTACTGGACTAAAAAATAAGTCGGGCTTTATTAATAATAAATTACATTACTCCTGTACTAAAATGGATGTACTTTACACTTGGGCATAAAAAATGTTCCAGAAAAGAGCTTTACACTTTTAATAGCTACTGTTTGTAGTCTTTGGTTCCTTGACCCCTTATTTAAACAGAAGACCCTAAGTCAAGGACGTTAGACTTTCTTAACACGTGGCAGATGTTCTGAATAATTCTTTCGCAGACTGAATGTGATGGATACGTGGGGCATTACTTAATGTAACCTGTTCAGTGTCCTACTGTTGAGCAAAAGCCTTCTCTTCCTTCTTGCAAACCTCTTTGCCTATCATCACTTCACCTTCTCGGCGTTCGACATCGCCGGCGATTTACACATTCAAATGCCCAGGTGTTAAAAAAGGAAACAGTTGGTTTTGGTAACCTAGTCCCGTTCTCATTAACGTGGTAAATAAAACGCTATTTGTTTTTGAGGAGTAGTCGATATTGTCAATATCTACACTTATTTTTAAATATAAAACGTAATATAACATGTGTTCACACACAAATTTTGCGATTCCTAATCGCTATATCGAAAACCGTTATGTTGACGGGATACTAACTTACTTACAATTAAAATATAGGCACTTCAGCGACAACTTTAATAGCAGTATCGAACTTCACCAGAGCCTTTTTTGCGTCGGGAGTTAAAGAGAGAAGAGTCCAATGAACTCATCGATATATAAAACATGTATCCAGAAAAAGTCAAATAACATACCTAATTGAAAAACATTACAGAACCGACTTCCAGTAGAAGAGCCTTTCCATTTTGTGAAACACAATAATGTGAAACATAAGTACATTCGCGTAATATGTCGTCGTACGTGGAATGCATAAAAGTGCTCTCAAGATGTCTCGTGGTAATAATATCAACTTGTATTGCTCTTTGCTTCTTCCTTTTCACTTTATGGTTAGACAATGATGAATATAGACAGTTCAGGACATGTGAGACCGATTAGGAGGTACTTTTAGTACCTAATTAAAAAAATGTGTGTGCTGATAAAATTTGGTAGGAACGATGGTTAGAAAGTCTTTACTATATATGTTTTAGTAGAAATTCAAACCCATCTCTTGAAAAGACGTTGTCATTTCATAACATTTCGAGCGACGACTTTTCAGAAGCAATGTCATCAAAAATAAAAATAAAACATATCTTTACATACTTCCATCAGTCAATTGATCATTAAAAGCAAAACCATATGCTAATATTAAAAGTATTAATTGTAATGAAAAGACGTTAAAAAAACGACTGAAATTCAAAGTTGAATCCTAGAAATTTTGTTCAAATATTTAAGATTTTATTTTATACTAGCTGTCACGGCAGACTTCGTACTGCCTCAATCTATAAATAAAAGCTGTTTAATTGATAACTATATGAAAGGTAAAAATAAATCTACTTATATAAGACCTTGTCTGGATAGTATACTTGTGCTCGTCTAAAACGCCATGTAATGGAGCAAGCTATAAAGATTGAAGTAATATTACACATTCAGTATGCATTACAACACAGGTATAAAGTTGAAACACGAAACTTGGCACTTAATGCGATTAAATAATTGAGAAAAATTACTGGAAGTTGGACATCTAATAGTCAACACGAAAAGTTGATAAATGATTACAAACCAATTTAAAATGGCCAGAAATTGCAAAGACAAAGAGTTTTGGAAGAAGAAAGGGGAGACCTTTGCCTGTCAATGGGATCTTAAACAGGCTAGAGGACTAAGATTCAAAACTTTAGTACCCAGATTGTATATAATTGAAAGATCGGGTCGGAAATCTCTATTTTAAGGTCAGTCTAGGACACAACCTAGAAATATGATAAATATAGGTACAACATTTTTGTATTCTAGATGCGCAAAAAAGCAAAATAATGAGATACTATGCCGTATATAGCATTATTTACTTTGGCACCTGCTTAGAACAATCTTGTTACTTTACCTACCCAGCCGTTATGTGGTAACGAAAATAAAGTGTTTGTACGAGAGAATATTGTGGGTACAGCCGCTAGGCCCTGTAGTGTTTGCTCAATAAAACATCCATTAGTTAAAGTAGAATATTGACATTCATAACAATATTACCTTGTTTTATGTTGTAACCGACTTCAACAAAGCAGGAAGGTTTCAATTTACCTGTTAGTTTATTGTTATTTCTTTGTCTTATATTTTGCGTGCTTTATTAGGAATTAGAGATTTGATCTTAAAAATGTAGCACAATTTGCAAACTATAGGTGCATAATACCGTTTGATATATTCTAGGACTACTTCTAAGACGGAAAATAACAATAATTGGCTTTCCTGACATTATAAATCATTTCCGTTGCTTTCACTGCTTTTAGCCAAACTGAGCTGCACTAAATTATTCAGAGACATTTTTCGATTACACGTCATGAGTAGGTTACTCGTCATGTCATGATACCTTTTTTTGCCCAACTTACAATAACAGATATTGTGTATCATTTCTACTTCAGCCAGATATCCATTAAATCCATATTAAATCTTACATTTTTAAGGAAAATACCGCTATGAAATATTGTACCAAAACAAAAGCTGTAGCATCTTTTCCACTAATGTGTAATTCAATCAGTCGTGTTTCATTTGTCTTGGCTTGTGAGTCGGGCTCACCAGATGCGCTCACACGGAGGAATATACAGCATGTTATACATTGCGGAATATAACGCTACATTTGTTTCTGAATAGAGTCTTTGACACTTGTTAGCGATGCATAAAATCGGCATGAGAAACAAGCGATTCAAACAGAATATTTATTCCGTGGATAGTTTGTATTTGTTTGAATAGTCTTCCAATCAGAAAATGTATTTACGTATTTTTATTTGTCAACGAGTATTGACGGCCGTTTGCTCTCTAGTAGGTTGACGATTTCAGAATCAAGGTCACCACCCTTACCTTTCATACCTTCGTATACTAAAATGTTGTTAACTTGGGATAAGTTATAACTTTAAAACTTAAGAGGGGCTTTTAACTTTGAAACGTCACATTTCAGATAAACTTATGAACGTCACATAATTAAAGTTACGTACCAAGTATATGTCATATAATTCCAAGCGTTTCTACTCTTCACCACGGAATTAATACCTAGAAACCAACCTTAATGAAAGCTTAACCCTTCAGGCCGAGGTCTTTTAATATAAGTAGTCTAGTAGATTATTAACTCCAACACGCTAAATTACTTCTAAAATTAGTTCCAAAATAGTCTAGAACGCTTCGGTTAAGCCGCAAAAAAATACTTCTATTACAATTGCATCATTATAATAAATACAACCTGTGCGACACATAAAACTAATCAACAGAACAAATAAGATAACATATAGTTGGACATTACTGTAACAAACGATGGTGTAAGCCTAGGATTAGTAAAAAAAAAACCGTGTGCTGCTAAGTACATCATAAATTGTATTTACAACCTTTATGTTGGTATTTCCCAGGAGCCTGATAAGAAAACGGCAGTTGTTTCAAAGTTACTCATGTCGTTAGACTTGTGTCTTTCGTACACGAGGCGATGCAAATCTGAAACCTGACGACTCTAATCTCCACTGACTACCTTTATGAGAACCTGTATGAGTTTAACACGGCGACAGCTTCATAGAAATTCAGGTATTGGAGAATTGTCTGGCCTCGTGTACGATGGACGTATGCTAAGCAATGTCGTGTGCATAGTTGGACAAAGTTCATTGTAAAATTACACGGCGTTTGTCAGAATAATTTATAAATTGCGTAGGTATTGAAGTTAAATCGTAAGTATCGTCGATAATCTTCTTAGTTACAAGAATAAAGTCTAAGTTTTAAAAATAGATTTTAATTAATCTATAATTAGTTTGAACACGTTAATTAGTCTTGCGTCCATTGAGTTAACAAATAGTCACCTTGAGTTGTTGAGGGCTTCTAAAGGCATCTGAATTGACTTAATGGTTACCATATTTATGGGCTTTAGGTATCTCTGCAACAATAATACTATAATTGTGTATAGAATGAAAAACAGCAGGCTTACGATTTGCAGTTTTTTATCACTTACCATACTAAACGCTGTTACTTAACACTAAAACTAAAATCATCGATTTCATAAACCTTGAAAGAAAGACCAATAAATATATTCAGGTAACTACACATTTTAAAAACGCATGATGCGACATCGCCTCTGTTCTGGGTTAGCTTATGCAATCTTTAAACGAGTCTTCTCTAACTTCTTAAGTGCTAAGTCTGTAAGTTTTCAAGTGTTTCCTCAGCAGAAACATGAGTGTAAATGGTTTAGATGTATATCTACGTATCTATATGGATGACATGTTAGCTTTCGTACTATACTTCGGCTTTTTGTTTGTACTGCTTTCACAGCTAAACTGCTAGCCGTAATTCTATAAAATTTGGTATCCAGTAAGTTCAAACCGCACGAAAGAATATAGGCTGCATTTTTCTGGAAATCGTCATGATTCGATATTAAAGACCGTTTTGTTTTCGGTTACATTATATTACTTTGTTGCACTAAACTTATCATCGACAGTTCTCATACCAAAAGGGTACCTATTACCTTTATCTACAGACTAGTAAACAGTGACATAGTAAAGCTTGCATAGTAAAACATTCCCGCTTCTACCCCGGGATCGATTGCCGGGTCAGTCGGGAACTATTAGCGGTTGGGGTTTACGAGTTGTGACCGTAAAAAACAAATTCGTATGATGTTACATCAAGAGCATAGGTACATTCACCCTTGTAAACACACATATTGTATACCTACCAACACGCACATCGCCTGGGTGTTTCAGTTTAAAGCCAAGAAAAATTACTTAAATTTAATTAATTTTGATTGTTTTCTGTTTCGAATATCTTCTTATTCATTTAATTTCACTGTTTTATTTGTAAATTCCAGTACCAATGTAATTTAAAGAAAAGTTATTCCTATTTTTAAAAGCACTTACTTCTGAAACGGATTTTAACCGCTGAGGTTATGGGGCATAATTTGTTTTAGAAAATCGGTATTCTGAAACATGTGGATTAAAACCCAGGGGACAGTTATTGAATATTATATAATATATCATTATAACTATTGCCGCATTGTAAGTATTCCTAAAAACGGCTTATGTATTTGTTACCTAACAATAATACAAAAAGTTTACTAGGTTGGTAAGTAGTAAGTACCTGAAGGTATAAAACGAGCAAGTTTCTGTAGTTTTACCACAAGAATCTATTACTATGACCCTTATCAGTAAACCACTAGACCAGTGACGTAGTCTTATGAAACCAATTTATTATGCAGTTATGTAAAACTGTGAGATGACAAGCGCGTTAGTATGACAAATTGACTCTTGGCACATTTTTCAGGATCAGGTTTCCTTGCGATGAGTAAGCACGTTCCACTGAATTTAAGAAAATAGTAGAGAATATGTTATTTTTAGTGGTCAGTTGGTAGGTTTATTTAGTAAGAGTAAAGATAAAAGCGTAAACAGCTTATATATTATATTTTTTGATTAAATTATATTTGATGTTTTTTTTTATATGTTTTAAGTTCCATACAATAAAAGGAAATTTAGTGAAAATTAACGATGCCATTTTATGTGTTTACTTGTACCTGAGTGAGTCAAATATGACTCAAAAAATTTCCCAGAAAAACAACCTAATAAACATTTTTTTTACAAATTATGAATTACTTTACGAAACGTGAAAGAGTAGATACCTAATTTATAGCTAGAAGCCACTCGGGACTCAATTCTAATATAGGGAGTGATAAATGAAAATTTTCATTACTTATGTTATGACGTCACGTCAACTGTTGACAGTTCCCAGCTATTCATTTATTTTAATTATGCGTTTACAATTCTTGTTTACTGCTCCTAAGCTACTCTTTACATATTTGCGATGAGATAATATTTTATTGTATGGGATATAATTTAATAGAATGTCACAAGGCCGTAATAAAAGTGATATAGTGATATTACAGTAGTTCGTTAGTTGGATTTTACTCGTATTATCAAGGTTTTGATGTTTTTTTTTGTGTTGTGCAATTTTTTAGCCTATTCTTTTAAGTCCTAAAGTAAATACTACAATTAATAGGTTGTCTACGCAAATTTTTGACACTAGACTCTGCAGTTTTTTTTATATTTCTTGAAGTAAAGAAAGGAAAATAAATCATCTATAGAGTCTAAGTCCAACGTATCTGAGACGATCTGATTCTATACCTAGATACGATTTTTTTAACGTTGCGAAGGTTTGTAAACAAATAAAATTATCCTTAAGGACAAGTAGGTAGTCAAGTTTACTCAAAGTAGGATAATATAAAATCTGATGTAAATTAAGTCTATAATATTTGAGCGACATACGTTGGTCTATAATAATAATATATATTTTTTTGTTTTGTCAGATACTGTAATCACGCGTAGTAACTGGCAAATGATTTTGTGGCAGTTTAATATCTTTATCCATTAGAGTTGTGTAACAAGTAATGTTAATATTTATATGATAAAACGTATCTAAAACAAATAAAGTTATTGTTTTAAAATAAAACCTTAATCCTAATATGACGTTTTGTGTAATACTATGTATACAGAACCTATTAAAATAGAAACCATATAGGAAAAACCGAATTATACATTTTTTATGGCAAATCTGAATGCTTGTTACTAAGTTAAAAATAAATATTTAATCACTGTGATTTTTGAATGTTACCTTGTTTTAGTTATTTTAAACCAGAGGCACAAGTCATATAATAAGGTATTTGTTTTCTGCTTTTGACACTACTGGAAGTGTATTTTTATAAGAAAAATATAAAAAAAAACATATGGCTTCTTTCATAATTCATTAGCTAATGGAAAATGAAAACGGCATCAGAAAACATTCTGCGCACTATGAGCTTTTAAAGCAGGACTGGAAGGATGTGGAAGCGAGACGCAGTTAAGCTTAATGTAGAGCGCTATCTTGCTTCCACAATGGCAACAATCCTGCTTTAAAAGGCTATGAAATTTCCTGAGATAGTTATATTTTTGGCTTATAGCAATTATCTTATAACGATAAGTATTTGCGGAGTTTGATCTAAGCATGAAACATCATATGTTTACATCAAAAAATTTTAATGAACTTTGGCTGTGAGATTACGCATAAGTTATTAATCTTAAACAATAAATAGGCAGTTCAGAATAGGAATAATGCAAAATGTAAAGTTAATACCGACAACGAAGAAAAAATGCATTATCTATCATATACCGATCTGAATCATTTAGAAATGCAGAAAAAAGATTGTTTTAATTCAGAATAAACTTTATTGTATTGTCTTGGAAACATCAAAGAACAGAAAAAAATATTTCGCTTCTTAGATTATATTATACGTGTACATCGATTTTACAAAACACGTCACTAAATTATTACAAAACATTACAAGCGCAGCTTTTAAACTTTATCAGTTACAGTTTCTAATTAAATTCGAAACTTTCATTCGCATAGCCCTGAACAGTTTTCTCTGAATTTTTCTTACAACATGGGAAATCAAAATACCCTTGACTATTGATCAAATTTTCAGCGTCGTCAAACGTTTGTGGCATATCTTTTTGAGCAGTTTCAGGCAGACTGATGCTTATTAAAGCCGCAAAGACAGCGGTACAGCCTACCACAATCATTGGCAACCATGAGTAGTATATTTCTAGGTATGCCACGAACGGTGATATAACTGTAGCAAGGTAACCACAGGTATGTATAATTGATGATCCAGAACCTCTTACTGATGCTGGTAACATCTCAGCTGACCATTGCATAGCTGTATTACAAGCCATGTTCATCGCAAACCGCGCTGCCACCGCGCACAGTACTGACGGCAGCCCACCACCGACAAACGGTATCATAAAACTAAATACAGAACACAACAGCAGTACAACCATTATCAGAGGTTTTCGTCCAGTATGATCCATTATAAAAGATAAAATTACTAGTGAAGGAAATTCAGTCACTGATATGACAGAGAAAGATATAAAGAAATCAAATTTCAACTGTCCTATTGTTCTGACTAAGGAATCGAAAATAAGTATACAACACATGTATGCAATACACGCACAAATGAATATCTTCCTTAATAGTGGTCGCTTTATCATATCGAATATGTTACCGTGCACTTCCTTTCTATCGAGTGTAGTCCGTTTAAATTTTTCTATTAGGTTTTGAGGTACTTCCTTTTTGTTGATACGAGCTATGTCCAAAACTTTGTTAACGGCGTCATCTACCCGGTCTTTAGACAATAGCCATCTTGGACTCTCGGGTAAGAAAAGCGGAGCAAACAAGGCCAAAGCCATGGGCACGCTGGTAGCAAGTGACAGAGTTTTCCAATCTCCGCAAGCCAAAGCAATCCAGGGCAGTGCTACGGCACCTATAGTAAAGAAGACAGCAAATGACATATTTGTTATGATTGTCCTATATTTTGGTACAATATATTCCAGCAATAAAATGTAGGTCATCATCATACAGTTGTCGTAAGACATGCCCACAAAGAATCGGCAGACCGAAAATTCAATAAAATTGTGAGCAAATATGCTTGCTACGCCTCCAATGGCTCCCACTACATTGCTTACTACAGCGGCTGGTAGTCTGCCAAAGCGATCGGAAATCCATCCAATCAGAAATCCTCCAAAAATAGAACCAACAAAGAAGATAGACTGTGCAGAGGCAGGGTAGCTATTTTTGTCACACACCCATCCAAATTCGCTTGTTATTGTTGGGTAAGGGAATTCAGTCTTATTAAATTCCCATCCATATTGGCAGGGCACTGTGTTCCAGGTTTGATTTGGCGTCGCTCCAGAAATCAACACTTGGCTCCAGTTTGCTTGATAAGCATGGCAACGTGAATATCCAAATGGGGCAGTTAAATCGGACGGTATAGCCAGATTTTTTCTTTCTAAACCCGTTAAATTTTGCAGCTCTGGGACCTTACACCAATAGTCGGGCGATGTTTCGGTTAGAAACATTTGTGAAAAGTAAGAGAAAGATCCAAATATGTAGAACGGGAATGTGGCAAAGAACAGACCCAGTTGGTATCGCCCAAAGTCACCGGCTGATGTTAGCAGTTGGTCATACTCTACCACTTCACTCTTGTCCGCATTGCCACTGTCTGCTTTCTTCTTTGCGTTCATTTTGAATAATATTCTAATGTTCTTTGGTTTTTTAACTTCACTATGTTCGTTTCCATTGAGGCTACGGCTATTACTGTTACGTTCACCTTAGACACGTTCTTATAAATATTCTTATGAGATTCATGATAACGTTCCTAATGTAATTTTAATATTTGTCTTGTTTATTACTTACATAATAATATAAATAAAGATTATGAATTGTCATGTGCGTGAACGTGGAACATTTTTGAGATAAGAAATATAAACATTGGAGTACCCAGGTGAGCACGAGGAAATTTAGAGTAAGTAAACACAGAATATTGGCAACCTAAATATATATTCTTTTTTGGTTTATTCAAATCTTAAGCTACCTATACTTAAATACCACAATCATGCCAACAAATGAGTATATTATTTAGAGTGTGGTTATTAAGTAGATGTTAACAAATAATTGGGAGAAACAATGACTCCAAAGAATAGTCTTAACTACGTGCAATTTGTTATCACCGTTACGATAATTGAACTAATTCAAAAATATTCCTGATAATTGGCAATTTGTTTGAAGGTTATGAGATGACGAATGGGATTCTTGACATCAGTTAAAACGTCATTGTTTCTGCTGAAAACAAATGACGACCTGTAAAAGGTAGCTGATTTGAAATGGTTCCTTTCGTTACGATTATTTGGACTTAAGAGATTAGAGCAAACCATTTAATACTATTAGAAAAAGGTATTTATACATTAGCCAGTACTTCGTAAGTGTAAACTGCAGAAACATAATATTTACAATAATGAAAACTAAGCCATATGATCCCTAGAAATGAGAAAAATTATAAACTAAATAAAACCTAAAAACTAAAGTAAGGCATCGAAAAATTCATTGCTGTCGAATAGGAGTGTGCCTAAAAGGCTGGCAGCATTGCCACGTTGTGTGTGTGGCCTGGGTAGTATCCAGCCTCCGGGTCACAATTTAAGCATTATTGAGTTTTGGCTGAGATACATTAAAGTATGAAGCGTAGCGCCAATTAAAAAAAAAATGTAATCCTTTTTCCTTGCTGTTTTTATTCACCGTGATCAGTTGAATAATGCTTCCGCAACATACAGAACAGGGTAGGTAAGTAACTATGCCGATAAAAAAAAACACCGCAAACAACTCTACCAGCGTTAATTGATTGCTCTATAAACCCTTTTTCGACGAAGCCTTGCTTTGCTAGTACCAAAATGAGGTTTTACTGAAAGTCAAGGTTACTGTAACATTGTGTAGTTTTTGAAATGTGGACAAGTGCAAAAAGGGTGGAGATGTGCTTCTTGATAGAAGATTAATAATTTCTCTTTCATCGTTGTTAGAAATACGAAAAAATACATTTGCCAAATAGCGATTATCTACAACAACTTTGTATGCTTTGTAAATCGCATTTATATTTACGTGAGAAGAAAGAATTTATATTATTTGATAATACAACATGTCATTCTTGTTCTAAATAATGAGAAAACTATTGCTATTACAGCAATAAACTAAACAATGTTTGCCGAACATATTAAGGTAATTAATCTCGAAGGCTCCATCTGCGTTACATCAACAAATAATCGTATTTACAAAAAATAAACAACACGGTTTGTGTTTGCATGATTTGTTTACTCATTTATTATGTTACAATACATTTCTCCAAGAAATATTTACGTATTGACAATTGGTAGAAACATTATTTGTTGAGCAAACACAGCCGAACCTCGCTCGTTATATATAATATTGTAAACCACATGGAACAGGGTATGTAAAATAATAGATTACTTTTAGACTTAAAAAAATAGATTCGTGATTAATCCGAGCCAGAATACAAAATTATGATGGAATTGGTCGGCTTGTGAAAAGCCATTGATCAATATTAATTCTGGTAGAAAGTAGATCAAGGCAGAAAACCTAAGTAGCATAAAATCATTAACGAACTGACGGGCAGATGGGAAAAAGAAAATGAGAAAAACAAAGGATAGAAGACTTCTTGTAATTGTGGAGTCTTCAACCTATATCATGGAAGCTATTTATCATGTTCACAAATATGCACTTAAAATTATGACCAAAAGTCCTAATTTCTTTATCGAAAAGAATCAACGTTATAGAACTTCAGCAGCCACAAGTTGGCTACGTGTGAAAGATTTTGTAAATTTTATCTTGAATAAATCCGAATAGTAAAGGCTGTTACCAAATCCAATTCATTCTTTGAGTCAATAACGAACCCAGAATTTTATATCACCTCAACTGTGTTACATTTGTTTTCCTAACATTCTATTTCAACGGGAAAACGGCAACGTCCGAAAGAACAATAAAATCTTTTCAAACTTTTATCAATGTTGGGTAGTTGCATAGCGCTCCAGAAATTCATTCCAAGATTATATGGCTAAGTTAAGGATAAATAGGTTAAAAGCTAAAGATAAGTAAGAAACAGTGATCTTTCGAAGCAAAAAATTATTGTCATTTTATTATGGGCAAGGTCACAAAACCTTGCAACAAACCAACAATAAAATGGGACAATTTTAGGGGGCTTTTCTCATCTCACCAGTCTTCGATCCTACATTTTACTGTCTAGCAACTGTTGACATAAAAATTTCGTGTAAATAACTAATAAAAACACGCGCTTCTTAATAAAATTCATTACATAGGCATCATGCTCCCTTGTTATTCATTTATCGTACTCAATGAATATTTTATCACGTTATAAAGTTCATTTTCGCCGACCACATAAACATGGTTCATGAAAGATACATTACATTTTATCATTCTCATCTAAAATGATGACTTCAAAAATTTTACTTCTGAAATGGAAATGAATGGTTTGATATTTTTCATGACAATAAAATGCTCAGATTGTAAATAAGAACGTAGAAAAATCTACTTTAGAATGTGCATTTAAAGAGACCACGTCTTTCAGTACCAAATATATTGTCTCTCAATAAACGTTCCGTAGAACAATGACCAATTATTATGTAAATTGATACACGTAAGTATGGTTGTTTAGTTACTTTATTCATCTGCAGCTTGTGTTTCACAAAATGGTGCAACTTTACTCGTTCATTTTTAACTATGATTTAGTTTAACGATCTATGTAATAAACACGCATTTCCTTTTTGACACTTAATGTTCATTTAGATTAAAATTATCTCAGGGCCCAGTGACGTCATTAATTTTAATGTGGTGAAATATATCTAAATCATAATTTTCAAAAACGAGGCTAGTAGAGTTGGAAAGCGGTTTCGTTCATTAAGATTCAAGCCACAGTTGGTTCTGTATTAGATAACTATTTATTGACACACAGAGACCCTTCCCTGTGTCTTCAAGCACGTTCAGTAAACTTATACAGTTAAGATACATTGAATGGTCGTCAAGCGTCTTAATATCTGCCAGTCACTAGATCATATATTTCTCCATTATTCCCACTTATTCCTTCTCTGTATAATGTTTTAATTAATCTGATCCACGTGAGGCTGGAAAACTCTCCAAAGTGATTTGGGGAAAGACTAGGCAGACAGATATTGTTGAACAACTTTCGAACACAATTACAACTAGTTAGGTAAGTACCAACTCACGCATGGTTGATTCTTAATACCTAGTCGTTTAAACCGGAATGGTTATAATCCTTTAGGTTATTCCTAAGTTCACAATCCTATGCCACTCTTCACGTAAAGTCTTCTTACGTTTATTAAATAATATAATTACTGGATCATTAAGAGCATTGAATAAGTCGGTCAAATGTAATGGAGTCCTACCGCGCGACCTCGTCCCTTTAATCTTGCCGCTTGGCATCGCGACACATGCCCAAAATTGTGTCATTCTAAGCCTAAACAAAAGTTTATCTCACCGTAACTAATTCCTAATATTAGAACAAAAGAGGGTTTTTGTGTGATTTGATAGCATTACCTGTACTATCCGATAACCTTGAGCCCACACGTCTATCTAGCAATTACTAATGCCTACTACCTATTACTAGTTACTATATTAAAGAAATGATTGTTTTGCTACCGTCCGTAAGCTTAGCTAATCGTTTTTTTTTTAATATAGGAATAAAATAGGCCATAAGCAAGCTTAGTTAATAACAGTTAAGCATATTGCTTAACTGTTATTGACTACGAAAAATGCACCATATTAACCAGTCATGTAGAATGAGGACTACTTTCTGGATGAGGATGAACACCTTGCTGAGGCTCTGAAGCAACTGCCAGCGAACGGAAAAGGAGACATCATACATCAGGGTGTCACAGGTTTTGTAGGGCCCACACCTAGGGTATCCACTAGACCAGGGTTTAAAAGACTATCGGAAGAAGGTCACTCAACCACCAAGAAACCCAAAAACAAGACCAGACGCGCCACAGCGGCAATCACCGAAGAGATGACGACAGTTGAGGAAATATCGCTCGCCGGGTCCAGCAGGGAACCTCCGTCAGCACCGCCCCACGACAGAGAGCATGACAGCATGGTGTATTATTAGACATCCAAAAATCTGAACGAGAACTATTTTCGAACCATCGGGACATGTTCACGATGATCTCTACTGTCTATGAGTGCGCAACTAGCTGCAGATAGACAACGTCTGAACAACTTAGAGCTTCGGATTGAGAGCCTACAAAAGGCTCGTATGATGAGTTGACTCAACAGGCGGTACCAATGCCTATCTCAATCCCTTCCAGCGGAACCACTCCACACGTGGACCCACGGGAAGTCTAGGACAGGTCATTATATAACTCAACTCCCACTATACCATTGTATAATAAATAACTATACCATTGAGATTTTATCGCGGTATATGTTTGGGTTTTAATTTCCCGACTTTTCAACACCTTTGTTGGTGTCAAGGTGACAGACATACAAGGAGTTTTATTTCAATATCTACCAATACCTAAAAGCATAAAACCAACGTAAACCTCAGGAAGCGAGAGTATGATTACTGATCGTTACCCTTCCTACATCAGGTCAGAATCGTCTATAGGTACAGTAATGAACTCACAAAAGCTAGTGTGTAAAATTTAAACCGATCAACAGCTTTCTAGGTTATCGTTATGAGCCAATTTTATGATCACGTAATTTTATGGAAGCAGTGTTAGATCCCGAAATAGGACTCCTGTACCATGATTTAATTATCCGTTTTGCACTTACTAGCTCGCCGATCATGTTACATATTATAGAGGGGTGAAATTTCAAGAGCTTGTGAATTTTTTTTTTTTTTTTCGCTTTTGAACCAAAATCTATCCCGAAAAACATGAGACATAGTGTCTAGTGATCAGGATGGGACACATTTTGAGCTTTTGTGCAATAATCATTTTAATATATTTTGCATTTTATGGCATAACTTTTATTTATCTCATATGCTGTTCATCATATAAAATGATTAGATTATAATCTGTTAAGTAAAAGAATAAAAATCTTTCGATTAGTACATTAAACTTTCAGGTATTTTTGTTTAATTCCAGTCGAGTTCAATGTACTTCTCAAATAGGCCTATATTGAAAAAGCCTTTAATTCAGTTCAAGTTGTCTTTACAATCAAATTGAAGGTTTCTTGAGTCGCCCTGTATACAGTCTGGCTTACACCGCAATGAAAACGTCGAGGCTACACCCACAATTACAAGTGACGTAGCCAATAAACAAGTACTCTATCGTATAGCTTTTCTCTTTTATAAAAGTCTTAACACAATTGCTCTGGCTTTTAATATTAACTTAAAGTCTTAAGTTCTTTTACCAAGTTTTATAGCCATCTTAGTTTTATTAAGTTGATACTTTGATCTTTGATAGACAGTCTTACTATGAGATGGGTGGAAGTCAGATAGGCAGTCGTATGTAGAATAAACTATTAAGTTAATGTGGTAAGACTGGAAGCAGAGCCTAAGACATAGCTTTGTCTCCCAAGCTATTTTAATAGTATGACACTGTAACTAACAGGCTCCGAACTAGCATGATGTCACATTAAATTTCAAAGACTTAAATCTAAATAAATATAACCTATGTCAGGCCCTGATTGGTTTTAACATTGGGCAAAAGAATTGGCAGTCCTAAGGTTTAATTTTTGTTAAAAAAAATATATTTATTTGTATGCCTATCTATAAACCTGCCAAAATCAAAACACTATATAATATTCATTGTTGTTATTGTTCAGAAAAAGACACCTTTCTCTAGACAAGCCTTAGAAAGAAAATGTGTGATCAGGTAGCTAATGTATTAAAAGGGCTTTATACATTTTGAATTAAAGACATCTGAATTCGGTTAAAAGGTTTTTCATTGATAAACCTGTGTATCCAAATTTTTACGATAAAGTGTTATTATTCTTTTCTTCTTGAAGCCCTAAAACGAAAAACAAGGTTATCCACTTATTCTTCGGTTTAACAACTAAAGTTCGGGTTCAATGGGTATCATTGTAAGGATCCGTGGTATTTCTAGATCAATAAATAAAGAAGATGTTATTCCAATATCAAGATCATAGAAAATGTAAGGTGTTTTGAATCTCACTAGTTATTGGTTATCAAAGGAAGCTATTATTGAGGTCATATTTTTACGTTTACCATCAAAACGTTGTTGTTAAATGTATTTTAATGATACTAACTCACTTTAATTCGCATGCTACAAGTATGAATTAACAAAATAATGCCATTAAAGTAAAAAAAAACATAAAATGCAGCAATTATAGCCTAAAATCTGCAACGAATTTTTACATTAACACGATTATACTTTACTCTAAATACAATTTGAACAAAACTGTCGCTAGAACTAATCGATACGAATGATATCAATCAGATCTATTCGATGATGACATGTAACGAGTGATAACAACGTGCCATTATAATCTACACGCTCTCTATCTAATTTTGAATAAATAGAACAAATTATACAACGATTTCTACTCAAAATATATCTTTTAACCTTTTTTTGTCACAATTTAAACTAAAAAACAACGCCACATAAATTTAGCCCCATCTCTCAAAAACCAGGTACAAAGTCTTCCTAATTAGATTGTCTGGTTTCCATTTTATGTCTAAAGCAATGTTTAAAACAAATATACAGAGAAAACCAAACATAACCTTCGTATTTGATAATTATAATCTTCGCGATCCACATTGTAATTTGCTCACGTAATTAATTGTTATTGTCTCATAACTACCAAAATACGTAATAGGGAAACACCAGTATCTATCATAAAACAATGAAAAACCGCACAGTAAAATTACGTCAAACTACGAAGATTAAAAACTAATTACTATTGATGCTGCATGAAAACGATGTTTATTTTGATAAAATCACTAGGAATATTCACAGACTGAAGAAAATCTTCTGACATTCTTTTTGCGTAAACTTATTATGTTTATAAATAAAATTATCGTCAACCTAAACAAAGGCTTTGTTTTTTTTAATAAAACCTCGACAAATATGCTCGACAGTGGACTAAAATAGGCACAAATACAGCAAGCTTTCTATAAAATCACAGTAAGTAAACATCACTTCTAAAAATAAAAAAGTACTGTTCAGAACAAATTAAATTACCAATTAAATAATTATAAGAGATTAATTATAATTATTAATTACTTAAATTATATCGTAAATTAGAAAAAAAGCTCACCTTAAAACACAGATTAACTTCCGATGCGGCTTCAAAACAGATTTTTAATGAAACTTTTAAAAAGTTGTGTTGCGGTAGGCGACGGATCGCGGCGCGGTTAATAACTTCATTGCGTGGATGGCAGACTCACACCTCCAGTAGGCATGCGTGATGCGACTCCGATTCACGAAACTTTTTAAAGGCTTCTCAATGGATAGAGATGTAACTAGATGCTTTTGATAAGCTATGTGGTGAGATTTCAGGGATGAATTTGTTGTTTTAAATGTGTTTGTTAGTTAATTTGATAATTTTGCCTTTACCGAACTAAAATTGTTTGATTTTGCGAAGCAATAAAAGACATAAATACGATTGTTGGTATAGATTTGTTTTTAGATTATCATAAAAGTACTTTGTTAATAAAATATATAATTAATGAGAGCGGAATAATAGAATGACAATTTTTTTTATTTTTTCATCTATAAAACATAATTTTGACATTAGTAATGTGCTTTAATTATAGAAGAGAATAAATTTAATTTAAAAAAGCATTTTATCACAAAAAAGTAGGATATTTATAAGAGCTTTTTACAGCGCCATCTCTTCGACTTAGTTGTTACTAACGTCACAAAAAGCTTTCATGGACTATCATGAAGCTTATCGTCGGGTAAATCAAAAGCTCTGTTGTTGCGTTCTTGCTTTTAAGGTATATCCATAGATGGCACTACACGTGGGCTTCTGGTTAAGTGGTTCAACTTTCGCGCTAAGAGTTCTGGGTTCGATTTTCTCACGGTAAAAGTTTTGTAACATTTTTTAAGTTGTTTCCATGTTGTTAACCTTAATTCGAAATCAAGGATAAATAACGTCTAAATAATATAACCAATCTACAAAAGTCTCTCTGCTAGGCACATGTCCTTTAGTACAAAAGCGAGTACGGATTACCACACTTGCTCATAACGGATTGGCAACATCAGATTCAAAGATTTGAAATCCAGTTTTCCACAACAGTACAATTTTTTTAATAATTTACAAATCCAATGTAGCATATAATTATCTTTTCAATAAACCATACAGATTTAAAATTGATTTTAAACAAATGTAAAAAGAACCTACTCATACGCCTGAAATATACGCATAAAAAACAAGCAACTTGCAGTCGCACTAAGCTACTCGTCCTTTTGAACTCGGTCAAAAAGTAGAAGTATATTAGCATACCTTTTTCATTTTGTCACAAGCGTGCCATGAACTTGAACAACCGGGTCGCAAGGTCAGAACTGGAACAATACAATCATTTGTGACCTACTTGGCTCTAATCCAAGAGTTCTCCATTCAGCGTACTCTCACTTGTTGATATCGCTGTTTTTTTGCAGGAACCTTTTTTATGGAGAAACACACAAAATGCTTTCAACACAAATATAATATGGACGACATCATCATCATCATCAGTATTCCATAGTAAAGTTGGTTGTCAGAATTTACTTAATTTTTAACCGACTTCAAAAAGGAGGAGCTATTCAATTTGATTGATTTTTTTTTAGTTTCTTCTCAGATCTGGATGAACGAATTTTGATGATTCTTTTTTTATTTGGTAAAGTTATGACGGTGGGATCCATAAGAAAACCATATAAGACTTATTTTGAAGTAGGTCTTTTTTTTGTAAGAATTACATTTATTGCTAAAGTTGACCTTATGACAGTCAAAACCTACGGCTCAAAGTGCTTTCCGAGGCACGGAGCGGTCTCGGTATGCTTATAAATGATCATCCATCCACGGATATGCCACGGCAAACGCAGCTTAACCTGTTTTATCAGACAAACTACACTTAGACACGACTTTCTCAACTATAAGATGGACTTGTTTGTTATGAGTTTTTTTTTTAAGTAGTACAGTCGACGAAGTGCAAAACATCCTGATGAAATGTATCCATAACGAGGCTTTTAGGCTACATGTCAAAATGATCGATCTGTGAGTTCTGTGTATAGTATTTTAGTTTCTCCTTTTTTCGTTGATATAAAATGACGGCACGGAACAGAAAAGTTGTTTTTATCTATTTGTAACTATAGTTTTTATTATCTACTTTATCCATCATTTTATCATTTACAAATCGCAGACTTCGACGAGACAGGATCTCAATTCTTAGACTAAAATGCCTAAAATTCGTTTCAATAACTATTATTTTCAGGTTCACTATTAATTAGCCAAGATATAATAGATATTGAAATGTAACATCTTTATGCTAATGATCAGGGTGTTTAAATGTTATGAGTAATAGGGTAATTTTAGAAGTTAGAACCTTGGAAGGTTATTTATAAACATATTATATCGAAAGAATAGACTCCTTGTACCCTGGTACCCTGTGCCTGACAGGACCCATAATTGTGATTATTATTGATTTCCCTAAAAACCATGTTTACATTATGGTACTCCATAAAGAATTGAATTGAGATATCGGTCTTAAACTAAATAGTAGAAAAAAAATAATTTCAAACCTCAGGCTGAGATCAAACTCCAGACTACTGCTAAGGCGTATTAACAACTAAGCTACAGAGTTCAATGTCTTAGAGCATCGTTTCTCAAGCCGGTGGCCGACCCTTGCGGGGTGATCATGATCGTTTTGAAAAGGGGTCATAGTCTGTAGCAAAATCACAAATACAAAAAATCATTAATAATACTCATAGTTTGTAGTAAAAGTCTTGAGACCAATGGGGCCACAAGACTTTTTAATTTTTAGGGATTTTCCTGGATCGCGGTTCAAAAATATTTGAGAAACGATGTCTTACAGGATGTCTGAATGATTTCTATGAATTGATGTAGGTAGGCCTTTGGATTGGAGTTTAGTTGATACCGTAACTAGAGAAGTATTAAAAACAAAACTCCAATCGATATAACTTCAATTTTGTTTTACTAAAGTTGCAAGTTGACAATTTTTTAGTTACCGAATGTTTTTTCGTGCCAAATAAAATTTGTAAGAACATTGCAGATTATAACAAAAAAAAATTGTTGTTTGGAAAACTAGAAGCGAGTAGATATGATGGTTTTTATAAAAACGTATAATTACGCATATCTTAGTATCCAAGACATTTAGGACTAGCAACTAAACAGTGAACAGCACAAACCAAAGCCCTTAAGCCGGGTGGGAAATTTTCGATCACACGTGGTTTAAAACATTTCCATTTCGAGGTCTTATTTTTATTTTACGTTATTTATCATGTTGCTGAAAGAGTTAATCCTATCGACAGACGCCATACAAAAAAAAAATGTGTTCGAATTTTCATCCGTTCGATTCACAAGTGTATTTTACAAAACCGTTAATCCAGTTCTCTTTCTTGTTTAATAAACGAATGTTTCCTTTGATACAATGTGCGATCTTCAGTATTAAATATTTTCTTTAAGTTGCGTAATAAAATTCCTCGTATGTAACATAAAAAACACACGTAGAATTTAATCTACGTTTTATGTAATAAAATAAAGTTGCAATCCGATTGGAGGATGAAGTATCCTCGGAATCCGGACCCTGGGGCATAATGTTTAGGTCGTTGCAACAAATATGTATTTCATTGGAGCTTACGCTCTTTTAATTCGCAGGTAACATCAGGGATGCCACGTTATTGCGTTTAATATTGTTGTTAGTGTTTTATTTATTTATAATTTTAACAATAAACATTGATCGCTCGCAAAAAAATAAGATTTTTTTTTTTATATCATTTTAAAACAAATGTGGAAGTATTTATGTGATTTACATTTTTCATTATCTACAAGTTATGTATTTCAAACAAAAGTGAACTATTATACTCGTACCTGTACATCAAACGCCGAGCAAGAGAAAATCTATTGTTTTTCGGTCTTAACGATTCCGGAAAGAAAATCGCAGAGACAGAAAATTTAAAGAAAAAAAATCCCTTTTGTTGATGTTTTGTCCGGACACTATTCGTATTGTCATGCCTTTCACAATAACCTTCACGCTTAGTATAAATTTAATTTGTAATTATAAAAAAAAAAAATAGTGGTCGTGACGGTAACGATAGTTTCGGTACCGTCACGACCACTGTATTTTTATTCTAAATGTGCAAACCATTCACCAGTATCAATGTATAAATAACATTTATACATTAGTTTCTTTCTCCGAAGCAAGAAAGATGGTTCTTAACTAGTTTTTTGAATGCCCAGCGAATTTCCTTAAACGGTTTGATGTATCTTAGATTAGGTATCAAAAAGATTTCGTTAGATTCATCCCAATTATGAGCCAGAGACAGTGCGTATTTTTGGAGCCAATGCAGGAAATTAATATTACCTACAATATTTCTAAAATGTACATAATATTAAATAAAAGATTTTAAAAGCATTGTCCAATTCCTTCATGATAACTTAATAGTTTTAATCTCATTTCTGAAATATTATAAATATTATGTCCGAACAAAAAAAATGGTTTATTAGATACATTAATTTAAAATCGGAAACCGTCAACCCTGGATTCCCGGGCGGTACCCTAGATAGGTGAATCCACCACGCCCTCTTTCGCAGATGGATTACTGGTGAACGGAGCGATCGCAGCTAGGGTTGCAGTGCCGGACGCATCGCCTCGTCATTACGCTCCCAAAGGTGTTATTGTTACGACACTAGTCTGCAACAAACATGTCCGGGGTGTATTGCTCAGTAGTGAAGTGCACTTCTTCGACAAACAGAAATAAGAACATGAGATTCTTCTCCTTTCCGAAGGACGGGGCAAGGTAAGTTTGAAATAATTATATTTTATTTAGCTTTCCAATTTTATGAATTTTTTGTTTTAATTACTTAGTAGTTCTTGTTGTTTAATATTAGTCAAACCACAATTTTGGGATTCATTCGTTTTATAATTTTTTCCCGATTATTAATTTATATAATATGCTGCTGAAAGTATTGGCTCCACACACTACGACTTATTCTTTGGCGGCCAATGCTTTTTAATGTAGACTTAAGTAATAACTTGGAAGTAGGATTTTATGTTACAGTTACAACTATATTAAATACTTATATAACCATTACATATGATTTTATTGCAGTTATAACTGCATTTAATCATTTATATCGCGGGATTTTCTTTAATAACTGACTAAGTAACTCATAATAATTTATTCTGCAAAGTAAAGGGTTTAAAAATAAAGGGTTATTTTACTGTCAACTAGTATACTATCAAATTAAACTGTTATATAATTTACCAATCTTTGTTTTAGATGCCGCCTGTGGATTGAAGCTTCCGGGCGCAAAGATCTGATGCACCTGGCTCCCCGCGCCGTACAGAGAGGCTACATCATTTGCGAGCTTCACTTCAAGCCCTCAGATTACGTTGACGGCAAGTTGAAGATGACGGCTATACCGTCCCTGCATCTGAATAAAGATGAGCCAAGGTCAAGGGCAGCGCGCCGGGAGAGTGTGATCCCGTCTCCTTCTCCACCGCCGACCCGGGCTCGCGCCAACGCCAACAAATCCATGCCCAAAGACGAGGCCGCCGCAGGAACGTCTAATCGCCGCTCAGCCCGTAAACTCCAACAAAAGAAAGCCAAAAAAGGTAGCCAAGACGCTAACAAAAAAAAAGATTCCAAAAAGCAAAAGTAAGTTATAATATGTAACTTATTTCAGCAAAATCAGCTTCCTAATATTTAATTTCTAAGCCCTTTTTAGTTCTAGTTTTTCGTAATCACACAACGATTTTTTAATAATTCGCTTAATATATTTTTTTTGTGTATTCTACCTAGCATACGATGCTATTCAAAAGTGTTAAAGGTGCAAAATTTAATGATGACCCTGGCACAATTTTTTATTAGGTACATTTAAAAAAAAACAATGTGATAACGTGAATAATATTCACAAAAGAATTGCTAAATATAATTTGCGATAAAAATGTATATCTATTATAAAAGTATTGTAATTTTCAAAACAGAAACACCTACGTCTGAAACAACTATAAACAATAAATTCATGAACATGTGAGGGTCCGGTTTATATCGAAAAAGACATTTCGATTTGAAACAGTTTTCAAAAACTTTATTTTTAAATCTTACCAGCTTGTTTACACAAAACCTTTGACTGTTTAAATTTTCCACCTGCAGTCGTAATTCAATGACTTTCATGTTTCTACATCTATCGTTTGTATAACATTCACGTCTTTAATATATGTCAACGAATTTTAAAATTTCTAAGTGTGTAGTGAAAAGTATTCTTTCCAAATCATAATAGTAATTTAAGTTAAGCTACAATTAGTATGTGAGATACAATAATAATATCCTTTATCCTATAAATATCCCAAGTAAGACTTTGGTGCGTGTTACTGTTTACTTCAAATTCTTTTAAAAAGTATTTTATGTTTTTGAAACATCTCTGACAATACTAACGAATAAAATTTTTAATGTGATTTTGGGTCTAAACGAATCTATCTAATGTTCTTCCTAAAAATTTAACGCAATGCGATTGTTAAATTATTATTAAGTTTCTAAATCTAACTGGTCTACTTACGCCATTTTAAATTTATATTAAAATTGTAAGCTGTTTGGGTTAATCAATAAAGATGTGTGATTGAAATTGTGTAAGTACATTATTTATCTCTTGTTTATTTTTGCCCGCTGCGCCGCGTAAACAAAGTTTTAGCAAAAGCGACGCAATGAAACGCATCTGCCATGTTGCATAGCGAGAAGAGGATGGTATACAGCTTAAGCGAACGAGTAAAAGAGAAAGCATGAGGCTACTCGGGTACCACCCAGTACACGCACACATGAGTGCATCCCATACACATGTAGTAGTAACAAGGGAAATTGTTTGCTTAGGGTTCCATATTCACATTGTTGATCTAACCCGTCATAATTTTAATATAAATATAGTGTGATTTTATTTCGCAAATGGCGATATCAGTTCCGATTTAAATATTTCTTAAATTAAATATGTAAAACCAAAACTAAAACAAGAACCAAAACTCGAGTTGAATAATCTTAACGAATTTCTGTTAATTAAATTCCTGAGAATCAGTCCTCGAGTTTGCCATCACACAGTTTGTAGTTAAATTAAATACCTAATAACATTGCAGGAGGCTATTGATATTAATTCCCAAGAAAACAACATAAAATTTAAACGTATCTAAGCGTCAAACCTTTATAATAAATTAAGTTTTGGTTACCATGACTGAGGTCAGGTAGTATACAAAGCTTTCACTTCTTCTTTCATTTAAAATATTTCTGCAAGATCCTCTAGACTTAAAACGAAGATTGAACAACGAACTATTAACTAGTAAGACATCAATGTGGAGATGAGTATAAATAAGTATATGACAATTTATGAATGGAAAAATAAATATAAAGCGTTAAGTAAAACTAAAGAGTGATAGAGTGAAAACAGTGACTGGATGCAAAGGGCGGGAGATCGTGCGCTGTGGCGCTCTTTGGGGGAGGCCTTTGTCCAGCAGTGGTCTGCAACAGGCTAATATGATGATGATGAGTGAAAACACAAATAAATAAATAAATTGCGAAGAACCTTAATGATTTTGAACAAATTAGGGTGTTCTTTACTCGCTCCAGGTTAAGTCTAACACCCTAAGTTCTACCCAATTCCTGCTGCTGGTCTATGATTTATAAAATGTTCTATTAAATGCTAATTGCTTGATGTTAGCAGATACCTTAAAATAATTCCATTCTATTGCAAAGGCTGAATTGCAGTAAGAAAATGGTGCATGAGAATGGATTATTAAGAATAAATTGTCCCACCGCTCCACTGCCATGCAGTGTTCTCTAGGCCGGCTTAAACATAAAAACAAATGCCTCGTTTGACGATCAAGTTAGTGTACGCAATATTAATCATACGATTGTAAACATTTCTGTTGATGAATGAAGCATAAAATGCAAAGGAAGTAGGTAAAATGTACGTCACGATACAACTAGTCACGGTTTAAAGATCCTACGACCCGATTAGGATTTAAGCTACATATATTAGGTACATTATATTATCGTGATATCAATAAATACTCTGTGATGTGTGATATCAACAGATATCATTGAATTCAATCTATTATGGAAGGTAATCCTTTCATTATGCCGCGTTGCCATCGCATCGGATAAATAGATTTCTATTATCAACAATATTACGTCAAAAGTTAAATAGTTATCTTATTATAACACCATCGACTTAGGTATTGGCTATTGAGGTTTTTCAGATTTGTCATAAGGATTATTAAACGACTTTCTTTGATTGAGGCCCGTGGAAGGAAAACATCGATCGACAGTCGATCGATGCCATCGATCGATTGGTGTGGTAACACCCTTAAAGAGCTTTCAACAATGCGGAACTATTCTGGACTGCTTGTGAGCCCAAAACTTTATTCTACAACGTACCCCACGTTGTAGAAAATAAACTAGTGTTTAACAAGTCGAATAAGGACAGTCGTGAATCAATAGAACGACTATGGTTTATGTACGGTTATGTTGATACTATATTGATGGTTATTAAACGTAGGGTGAGCATGAGGACATGCTAGTTGAATCTGGAATGCTTTTGGATCTAACGAATATGCCTCCCATTAACTTTCCAACTAGTTTTTTCGACTTCGCATTACATAGACTGAGTTCGCGATCCGAGAGAATTACATTGTGCAACGAACTAAGTGATGTCTTCTCAAGAAGATCAAGATATCGCTGGTGTGGTGGTGAATTATAGTCCATTTTCAATCGCAATATAATAAGGAATGCGTGTAAGATTAATGGACTGACCATCCTTGGAAAAGCAATTTCCACTGAAGGGGTGATTCAGGGCGAATATCCTGAAATCATGACTTCCAACCATTCTTACGACGTTTTCTCGCATATCAATCAGATGTCTGATGATGGCCAACGTAAATTAGCTGTTGTCTTCCACTCAATTGCTATAGCCCACTCAAATATAGTTTGTGTGGGCTCGTCTCCAGGCACTGGGTGGTTAAATCCTTTAGAATTCTACCTGAACATAGAGAGAATTATTTCAATTGACCCCAGGCCGCTCGATGGATGTGAAGACGCACGTGTTACACATTTCCTGGAGGCCATTACTTCACATGAAAGATTCTATGAGCTTGTACGAGATTTTTCGAATTGTGTCCTGATGTGGGATGTTTTCTCTATAACCTCCGACCTCCGACCAATATTACTAATAGGTAGCCTTTCGTCTTACGCCTAGAGATTAATTAAATGCATATTTTTATCTTCAACTTGTAGTGGCCGATGTTCGCTTTGCGACACATTCACGACCAAAAGGTTGTAAGCGCCGTGCAGAGTACGTCGTTTACGCGTTCTTGTTCGGAGCTTTCAAAGCGGGGGTGGCGGGAGCACTATGTCGTCATTACAACTGTTTTGTAATACTGATCATGAATTGAGTATTAAATGTAGGTGAACACGTAAAAATGCCGAATAACTGGCATTTTAAGAAAGTAATTAATTTATTACAATAATTTAACAAATTAAGTTTTAAGGACTGCCTCGTTGGCCTAGTGGTGCTAAGCGCGACTGATACGCTTGAGGTCTTGGGGTCGATTCCCAAGTCAACCAAGGTGTTATTGGGTTTTGCTATGAAATTCTCAGCAGCAGGTCGCAGTAGTACCGGGCACAAATCATAATAGCGGGCGAGCCTTCTGGGATACAGGCGTGATGGTATGTTATGTTTATGGTTTTAAGGAGTAAAACTTCTATTTTGAAGATATTTTATTAAATACGTATATTATTTTATTCGATACCAATATCTACGAGATACTAAAATATAAATAGGATTTATGTTCTTAAATGCTTCCAAACCACGTTCCAAACAGTTATATCGTGGTGATATTGTAGGCAAGAGAACAATACTTTGAGGATTCCATTACTATTCAATTATTAGCAATCCTCTTTTTTATTTTTCCAATGAATTGTCTAGACAAATCATCAAAATCAGACATAGTTACAGATTTCATGCACTAATCATGGAAACTAATAGTCCGATTTAAAAAAATCTTTTTCTGACATTTTGCCACGTTGTTGAAAATTATTTCGGGTTAACATTTATGTTTCAAATAAATGTGAAAGTGTGTAAAACCGCAGGCAAATTCTAGTGCGTAACTAGCTAGACACTGAACCGAATGCCTGATATCAGTTTTTAATTAAGGGTATTTTTTACTGGACAGTTGTTCAAGTTTCACGATGTGTTAGTTGTTTACAATTATTTTTGATTCAATAAGGTTTTACAAAAATATAATTTTAAATGCAAACTAATTACTTAATCAGCTATGCCATAACATTATTGAAGATTAATCAGAATAAATGAGATTGCGCTTTTCGTGATACTTGTCCTATGGCCACCGAAGATTTCTACAAATAAGACTATTGCCATAAAAGCCATAATACTATAATGTTACCAGAAACAAAAGGCGTTTGCAAAATTTCATTTCAAACACAAGCTCAGATTGTACAAATATTGAGAAGCGGCGACGTGATAATACGCGAATATTTTAAGGTTTATGCATTCATCATTGAACTTGTGTTTTTTTAAGTTTTGTTTTTAGAAACTGCGTATGTTTGTTAGCAATCATACACATCCGGCGGGGAGTTACAACACCCCGGCGCCCACCTCCCACACATATGCACGCGCTTAAAATGTAAGCATTCTCCTATTGGTCAGCGTGCATGAATCCCTGCGACATTTTCGCGAAGAAAAGGTCGTAAGCGCCGTGCAGAGTGCGTCGCTTACGCGTTTCTCTCGGTAACTCCTACCTCAGAGGGCGGAGAGAGCTTTAAGCCTTGTTTACATGAAATATGTTTGTTTGCCTCTTGTGTGCAACAATTGCATGGCAATAATTGACTAATATCGGCATCGGCATACAACTTGTCATATTTCTGCTCTTCAAGGCAAGTTTGGCAAAACTGATTACAAAATTTTGAAGTAAATAGCACAGATTTTGTCACTGTTAGTCATAAAATATAGAGCTTCTAATAATAATGAACAGTTTAACAACAGATTGCGTACATAAATATTTAATTGTTTTAAATTGGATAGATGTAATAGGTCTAAATTGTTTCCAATATATTGTTTTAACTTTATAAGATGTGTACAACTGTATAACATATGGAACGCAAATAAAGAATTGAATTGAATTAAATAATAATTAATTAATTAAATCCATACAAAAATTTTATTTTTATGAGTTGGCGAACTTTTTCCGGAAAAATTACACCTAAAGAATAATAAATTATCGAATGACAAACATATTTCATAAAAGGTCAGCTTTGCAATGTGTATTACATTTATTTTTAGCCTACCAGAAATTCCATGTTCCAGAAATAATTAACATTATCATAAAATAATTATCCACTAATTGGTTTGTATCTCGTAATCCGGAAATAGATTTTATCAATTAGGTATATTGTCTAACAAATATTGGTCGATAATTAGTAATCCGTTAGATATGATAACATCAGAATAATATTAAACAGCCTTTAGTATATTAGTAGCTATTTAATGTGAAAGTTATTAATACTAATGGATGCTCGTGACTGCTATCTAACATTAGAGACAGGTAAAGTTTGTAAGTACGAAACTTTCATCCTAACATCCCATTTCATAAATCATTTAATGGAGTGATGGCTACTTTATTCCGAAGAAGCGACAAGCCCCAGCTTTGTAGGGTAGACAAAGCAAAACTTTCCTCTTGAAACTTGAACTTTAACAGTGAAAAGCATACGAAAATCCGTTCGTTAGTTATGGAGTTTATTGATTCATACGACGTAGATACAGATTAAATATCAAACTGCAAATAGATGCACAGATAAAGCATATCAAAGCTCAGGCGAGGAAGCTAATTATGCAATGCTTTTGTAAAAATGTACAGTATTATAATATCACGAGACATTTTGAATTCAGCTATCGCCTAAATTACGTGAATATTTTTCATCTATCTGAAACGTTCATTTAAAACAATATCGGTCATCTACCAAATTCTCAATGTCTTTCAGACAAGGGAATGAGTTAAGCCGTGATAACTTCAGCATTGTGCTAACATTTGTTATATGTGACACATTTTAGTTAATAATAAGGTACACTAACGGACATCTGAAATGGTTGTACAATAAATCTTCCAACTATTAATAAGCGCGGCCAAAGGGTTGTAAGCGCCATGAAAAGAGAGTCGCTTACGCGTTTCTGTCGGTTGGTTCTACCTCAGGGGGTGGCGGGGGCACGACTTCGCCACGTCGTTTCGATTTAACTCTTATTTGTTTGATATACTGTTCTTCATAAATTGAGAGATAATTATTTTTTTTTTTGTTCAATTGGTATTTAAGTAATGGATTGAATTAATCAGAATGCTTAGAATACTGAGGCACAAGCATAGAAGGTATCTATTAAATACAGAGATTTGAAACCGCACATTGCATTTTGATGCCATACTAGACAGTCTACCTATACGTTTTTACGAAGGATTGCTCTACAAAAAAAAAACTGAACTTTGAGCAACAAACAAATCTACATTCCACAAGTATCAGTGATCAGAAACAAAAGACTAGTAGTAAGTACTAACTTAAGTAAACCATAACATTCCTAACTAGAAATAGATGTCTATACAACCATTACCTGTTCTAATTAGAATGGATAACGGGAAATTGTTAGCCGCAAATTAATATCAGCAATTATATTGTTCAACAGAGGGTAATCAATAACCAATAATACCGTATCTTAATCATGAGGATTATAATTAGTACTAGCGGCCCGCCCCGGCTTGACAAGGGTACAATGTACATGTATACTTATATGGGACAGTGTGGAGTGATTAATAATATTGTGATTGGTCTTATACTAAAGGATATCTTTGTACACCATTTAATTTTATGCTGGTCACAGGACTCTTCGTACTGATACATCTTCTAATCCATGTCGATTTTCAAAGGCAGACGGGAAGTGACTTTGTTTCATAATAAGTAGTAATATCACGTAACCATACCCTTCGTCTTCATTAACTATATTATAACAATTTTTATCACAAAAGAACTCGAAAATCGGAGACAGGCGGATTCTAACAGTTTGTATGCACTAAACTCCGAAACTAATGGGCCGATTTCAAAAAATATTTCACTGTTAGATAGCTAAGTTATTGCAGAGTATAAGTCGGTGTGTTTTATGTTGGAATTAATGAAAATGTGGACAACGCCGCGCGCAAAGTTTTACAATTAATTACATACAATCACTTAGCTAACAGTTGAAGCTGTGAATGTAATACATCAAATTAATCGTAAACAAAAGTTGCAGCTAACGAAATACATACTACATTTTACTGTCGAACTATTGTAACAAACAAAAACAACAGTATTTTGATGTAAGATAGTAATCATAGTACACATTATCATAGCTACAGTAAGACCACAAGTTTTGGTAGAAATAGATGCTTTTAAATTATAAATCGCGATCTCTTTAAGAGTAAATAATATTTCAATTAATCATATCCTATATTCACAACATAATACTAACATCGTATACAGGTAAAGTGTCTAATAATTTCTATGCACTAAACTCCGTAACAACTGGTTTGATTTGAAAAATTCTTTCACTGGCCGATAGCTCAGTTATTGCCTATAATATTGGTATAGATTTAATTAAAAAAAAATGGAAATGTAGGTCGCAACGCGCGCATAAGTTTACTTAACATCATTAAGCAGTTCTATGCGATGAAAGGCGACTGTACCCTATTAGTAAATTAATCCGTAAAAAAAATTACACACATCTAGATACCCCATTACATATATCTTTTTTTTTTATTTAGTTACTTTTATACAAATGTTTTCTTTGAAATTGTAAATAATAATGACCTAGGTTACCATCGAATGATTGTTGCACGTACCAACCAGTATTTCGATGTAAAATAGAGAATGCACTAAACTCCGTAACTACAGGTCCAATTTCGAAAATAATTTCACTGACAGATATCTAAGTTACTGCTCAGTATATTGGTGTGGGTTTTATATCAAAATAAATGGATATGCAGACCACGCCCCGCGCAAAAGTTTACCTACAAAACATTTAGCAGTCACGGTAGTTTTTGTCTCTTTCCAGGAAAGGACAAAGTGATGTAGATATAAATGTTGCAGTGTAGATACACTGCAATTCGTTTTTCAATATTCACAAAATAACACCAACTTCGTCCATAGCTAAGGTTCACTATCGTTTTTATGCACTAAACTCCGTAACTAATGGTCCGATTTCAAAAATTCTTGCACTAGCAGAATGCTTCGTCGTTGCAAATTATAATGTGATACGTTTTTATACTGAACTAATGTTCCTAATTGTGGATTATACCGCGCGTAAGTTTTCTCTTCACATCGCTTAGTCACTTGGTGCGGTGAATGGCGGCATTGTCCCCTAAGTGGATAAATTAATCGGTAAAAAATGTTAGTCATCAAGATACACAAAACCTACATTGACATACAAATGATTTGCTTATAATTAGGTTAATATTTTACCATTGACTTGTTTTATTGTAATAAAAACCGGTATTTCGATGGAAATTAAAGAACCCTTTATTGTAACTATAGATAGGTACCTACTATAGTTAACAGTTTTCCTACATTTTTAAATTATATACAAACTGATACATTATACCTGTACCCTTGGAATCAACATGTGGGGTTAGGGCTAGAAGACCCAAACTGGATATCTTTACCAGGAGTGATCCCTCCTTTATCTCTCAATGACAGCCCCTCTGGATCTCAATGGATACTGGTAGGAGAGAATATAGAGGGTATGGTGGCTGAAGATCCAGATATGATGGCATCTTATAAGAATGTGAGACCTGGACTATCCCCTCACCTCGTTAGTGTAGCTACCGCTGTGTCATGGAACGCTGAACAAGCGAGAAGATCTATGCTGGCAACCTCTGCTTGACATGTTAGGACCAACTCTACGCCTGTTGTCATCTATTCCGATAACTCTTCGTGATCTAGAACGGGTGGTTAAAGACAATATCTTAGAGAGGACTTCAAATCTGAAGAGAGGACCTGCCAACTTATCTATAACGATGAGAGCTGAAGAAGATGATTACCTCATTGGATCCAGGAAGAAGGAGAGGAGCTTGGGAGCACAGATTTACATGTTATATTTGGTTTTCAAATTGGTTGCCTTATCTGATTTAACTGTGACTCAAGTGACATCAATATGGAGTGTACATTGTCATCACATGGCACAGTCTGTGAGGATTTGCTAGGTGTCAGATGGATCTAGACTCCTCAACGCTATCCGGAAACAAAAGAGCTATCTCTTGGGCCAATGAGCACCTGTCCTGCATAACCATGTACTCCACTGTTATAGATAGAATGGGTGACCCCACTCGGTACAAAGGTCCCATTGTGCGATGTCGGACGGAGTGAATGGTGAGCTCCCATGTGAGAGTGAGCAGGAGAATTATACAGGGTGTTAAGAAACCCCTGTCCGGCCTGAAAGGGTCACATTCATTATATTCACAAGTAAAAATTCATGATAGAAATAATAATAATGGGTTTCCAAAAATTCCCTAAATTTGAGAATAAAACGAAAACTACAACACCAATTTCGTCAGTAGTTTTGGGGGACTTTTGTTTGGTAATAAGGAAGCATCCGTGACGAAGTCAACAATATCTCTCGAAATGAAGAAAAAAAAAATTAGGTTATATATTTTTTTTCCATTTTATTTCCACTTTTTGTAATCAGATATCGATTCCCAACAACACCTTAACAGATTGGAAAGGGGTTACTTAACACCCTGTATGCTGTACATATTTCATTTAATCATACACTATATTATTATTCACAAAATAACTAACTTCGTCTATAGCTAAAGTTTATTATCGTTTTTTGTGCACTAAATACCGTAACTACTAGTCCGATTTCAAAAATTTTACACTGATAGGTAATTTTACCATATTATTATTATATATACTTTACGGCCGAGTGTCTTTGGGTGGAATTTAAGTGAAACACACATTTAAATGCCTGCCTAGCCGCGCTGCATAAATTTTATCAACTAAACGGTCTTGCACGTAAATTAATCTGTTAAACATAATAAAGACAACAAGATACACACCTAATTTGTTTTTCTTGAATCGGTTACATATGGCCAAATATTTTATTACGATCAATTACGGACTTTACACTGTTCATTCTTCTTATTATATATGTATATTATTATATATGTATAGTACTTGACAAAAGTACACGACTTCATCAAGAAAGTAGGTAAACTGATGATGACGTTTGTGTTTAATTAGTGCCAAACCCACTAGTGCATGCCTGTGTAAAAATGTTTATCAACCCTGTAAATTATTTCTTCAACGCAAATCTTCTTACCATTTTACGTAAGCCACATTTCACCAATAAACTGATATGATTTTGCTTTTATACATGCAATTTTACCTTTTTTTCAAGCACATGATGACTGTCCGTCATGATAAGTATTCGCGACACAAAGGTTGTAAGCGCCATGCAGAGCGAGTCGCTTACGGGTTCTTGTTAGAAGCTTTTAGCTAAGAGGGCGGTAGGCGGCGAGAGCACAACAATATATAGTCGCTACCAACTGCTTAATTTAACTGAGAATTAAACATTGAACTGTAGATCAACGGCAAAAAAATAAATGGTTATGAATAAATAAATTACAATATTAGAAGCTTGTCAATTAAACATTTCTTTTTTTTGTACCATCAAAATACTAAATATAGCTTCAACCGATTTTAAAATAATAAACCTTAAACTGACAAACAGTCATTTTGTTTAGGAGATACGATGCCACAGACATACACACAGATAAACAGACAGACACGTGAAACTTAAAACACCTCTCTTTTTGTGTCGGGGGTTAAATGTATTTGAGTGGCACTTTCATTAAGTTTAATATTTTAAATTATACAGAAAACTTAAGTTATTTTCCACGCTCAGCGGAAAATAGGATAAACTATTAATAGTGGAGATTGGAATTTGTAATAAAAGACCTCCTTACTTAACTTTTACTCGTCTTGTATAATATTAAATTTGAAATGAGGCCTTGTCACGACGGTAATCTTCTACTCTTCACACTCAAGAACACTGCCAGACATCAGAACAACATTAATTCTTGTATAAACTAACATTATTACATAGAATGATACTTAATATCACCTATTAGATCGAACCTTGTTAGCCGTAGATTGATTTTAGAAATTGAAAGCTAAACAGTGAATTTTCTGTGATAAAATTACTAACGACGTCAAACCTGACCATAATTATTATTAGTATTTAAATGCCAAAATCCTATACGATGATGTATATATACACTGGCCGCTGAGACAATTACATATTTATAAATCCAACAAATTTAAAACAGGTATAATTTTTATCTTTCTTCTACTATTCATTTTTATCCACTAATCATCGAAACTACCCGTCCGACTTGAAAAACTCTTTCACAAGCAGATAACTACAGTTTTGCAAAGTATTTTAAGGTAGGTTTTATGTTCAAAATAAACGCACATGCGGGTGAAGCCGCAGGGGTAATGCCTGTATGTGACTAAACCCTAAACCGAAAACGCCTGACGATCACATAGCATCTCACTGTCAATACTATTCACAATGAACCACGCAACTAGCGTCATAATCATTTTTCAGCACCGTTCATATTTTTGGCCAAAAAACATAATGATTTAAATATTTACATGTGGAATCTGTAAATAATAAAAGAAGCAACAAATGAAAATCAGAGCTTTTATTGACAATGATATATTGCACAGAATACAAATCAGAAAAACACCATTCAACACAGCAGTGTACAAAATCTTTCAAAAGTATCTAAATATTGTAAAATTGTACCTATTTTTATCTTAAAACTTATGTATACAGCTTACAAAAGGACAGTCAAACTACTTTCAATAATTAAAATAGGTAATAGAAAGCTTTATCTTTTTAAAGGTGAGGTGACGAGTCCTGAAAACAAAAGAAAAACACTTTAATCTAAAGATCGACTTTAATTTCAAAGAGTAACAACAGGTTTCAGAGAGGTGGATCAATTTAATTCAGAAGCAAGTAATGTGAAAATCGATAAAAAAAATAACAAGCTCAGTCCTAGAATTAAGGTTTGCCATTGAACTTGCAAAAAATTTCCATAAACCCGTTTTATATAGTAACAAAAAACAAAAAATTAAAAAGGTTAATTAAAACTAATTTTCCGAGGGCGCTAAGGGCATCATTGAATTAAAAGTACGTCCTACACGCCGCACTGCCTTGGGCGACAAGTAGCAGCGTCCCAACGAGAAAACTCAATAACCCGTTATTGAATTATCTTGATGAGCTATATTTTGTAGCAAGGACATATCATTAGCGACATTTACTATTTACGGCTTTAATAATAATATTTGCATTATTAGCTAGCAAATGTGCTGCCAAGGCTGGTCGACTGAATTTACTTTTTACCGGAGAAAAACCAAGTTGGAGTCATTTGACCTGGATGGCCATACGAGTTTATTAGATTAAAGTAGAAAGGCATGTAGTTATGAAAACGTTTGTGGGGTAAATATTCATCATCATCAATCCATTAAAATACTAAGACCGCAATATAGGCTAAAATGGACTGCAGAGAATTGGCTCAGTAATCTTACTGAAACAATTCTCTGCAGTATTTAGAATGTTTGGAAGCATCTGCTTCCAAACGTCCGATTTTCATCAAACGATCGAATGATCGAATTCTTAAATTATTTGTTAGTGTGGGGGAAGTAATAAATATTCGGTCGTTTGATGTAAATGACCCTAAAGACGAAATAATGAAACCAAAGAACAGAACCAAGAAAATATCCTTATGCGATGACACAAAAAAAACTTGTATTTGAAATAAAACTTACATTCAAATGAAGTCAAGAACAAATTGAGGTATCTCTAGAATCAAAACGCAGATGATGATCAGGCTGGCAATGAGAGCAATGGAAACGGCCAAAAACGTGTGTTCCTTCCGCCAGATAAACTTAAGGCTTTTAACAAACTTCAAGGGTGTTGTCGATTCCGAACGCCTGTGGAAATAGGGCTAAGATTATTACTAAGGAAAGTTGAAAATTAAACCTATGGAAAATCATGGATTTTTTCGCAAATTATTAAAAGGTGTTTTATCGACTTATTTGTACAATAAGACGCTAACATAACCACCGCATTTATTGAACACAATTCAAAACTAACTATGCCATATCAGTTCATTTGCGCTATGTGTGTTAACTCATTTTCAAGGCTTCCCTGACATCTACCATTAACTTCTAATCCACCCAATTTTTGGTTGCCCTCCTCTTTTGTGTGCCAGATAGAAAGTTAATTAAAAGTTTGGACAACTAGTCATATGCAGGCCCATCGCGTAGCAAAGGCCTTATCCTTTACAGAAAAGGATCAACCATAGTTGTATGGTAGTATGCTGTACTGCGATTAGTTATATATTCTTCTACGAATTAGTGCCTTAGATGTATTATTATTAAAAATGAATTTACCTTTGGATGATAATATAGATTTACTAGCTCAGATTCAAACCAGCGGAATCGTGCTTACCTAAAAATGGTTGTGGTTTGGTTTTTCTGCCTTTGGGCCACCTACTTTTTTTTCAGGTATTTTCTACTTCTCTTTTCAATGTTTATTATCACCGTTAAATTTAGGAATACTAACCACGGATCCTTCAGATGGCGTCCCATGAGCGATATAAAATTGGCAATGTTCGCACAGCGCCTTTGTCTTCATTATCACGACAAGTAAAAAAAACACAATTGAAAACTAGTAGACTATTTCTAATATTTAAATATCTCTCAATAATTTACATAGCAAACCAATACGTGATTTGTCGGCACAGTTAATTACTTTGAAACTTAAAAGTCAACATTAGCTTGGAAACTTAGATACACAACTTTACTGTAATATCGATTTAGTTATTTGTAATTTAAAGTTAGCATACATTGGTTCAGGCAAAGCTGCAGGCGGTTCTCTTCCAAGTCCAACAGGCATTAATAAAGCTTTCTCCTTTGGTAACAAGGTCAACTCTAAATCAATCATACCCTGAAAACAGGAAAAATATATTTATCTTATTTCTTTACCTGATTATGATAGTCTAGAATTCATCTCATATCTTGCAAGAACAACCGATATTGATACAATACTGGACCAAAATGCACCAGATTTTAAATATAAAAAGAATCATCAAAATCGGTTCAACCAGTCGAAAATTCTATGGTACGGTAACCTACTCCTTTTTTGAAGTCGGTAAGAAAAGTACTACTTACAGCAGCAGACATCATGCCGGTATTACGGTTGGTATAGACTAAGGGCCACCAAGCTCTTATCGACATGGTTGTAAACAAATTGATCTTCTTATGTTTTTCTACCTCGTCCACAGTACATTTATTTGCTTGTTTTACTCCTTTTGGCATCGAGTTTAAATTGAATGAGAGTGATGCTGGAATCAGAAACAATATTCTGGCGTTTGTTTCTAAAATAATATGCAGTCAAAGCGGACGGGTTTTCCCGCCATAGCTTTTGACTGGGACCAGGACCAAGCTATGCACGTCAAGCAGAGGGAGGACTTATCAAGGGTATCGTATTAAAACAGTATCGGAATCCTGGACGTTAGCCATAACAATCCAGCGTACAAAGCTGCACTAGGCGAGACTATAATCTAAACAGCAGCAAGTAATTATGATTATTTTGAGCCTGAAATGTTCCACTGCTGAACAAAGGCCTCCTTTTCCTCCTTCCAAACGTTACTGTTTAGAGCAAGTAATCCAAAAGATAAAAAGCCTGATAAACTGTGCTACAAAAATGAAATGTGAACAATCACAACCCCAATAAATTGACGTATTTGTAGAGACGTGTGTTACTTAATTGCACGAGTTTTATTGACTGTCGGTTATTACTACCGCTGCGTTCGACATCAAAGCAGGACCACCCCTAAGTAACGTCATCGTACAAAGGACCCTACTGTTGGCACTCCAAAAATAAAAAGGGTGGCTGTTGGAGTACGCTTCATGGAGTTACTGTACTGAGTTTTTGTGAACACTAAGAGGTGACCTAGGAATTGCTTTTATCGCCGTTTCGTGAACAGTCAATTGGAGGTAAACAAGTTTTTTACAAAAAGAGAACTGTTACTGTGTCTGTCGTTTGAAGTACGGATTCCTACCATATTAGGTATTTTATTCACAACTTTCTTTAAAAATAATTCTTAAGCTTATTTCAACATACCTAAGAAGTCATCTTGTGAAGCTGCGTCGCTGTCTAAGACTTGCACTACAAATATCGGAGGCATATGTTCTTCAACTTCCGTAAAAGGACCCTTTTCTTTTCTTACCAGCTTTAACAAAACAAAAAAAGTGTCATCTATTTGATCATTATTATGTAGGTACGCTTCTATAATTCCGATTGAAAACTAATTAAAATCCTTATCGGGTCAATCCTCATTTTCCTCTCCACCCAAACTATCCAAATAAATAAGGAATTATATTTTCTAAATATTATCATCAAAGAGGTAGAACAAGCGAGGGTCAACATTTACCCCTTCATTACTTTTAATAACATCCAATACATCCATAATTATAACCGAAGATATGAGTCCAAAATCAAAGCAGGCTCTCCCCTAGTCTAAACATAAACAACTACAGATGACCAAAGGGGTAGGCCTAGCAAAGGGACTATCAAATATCACAAACACGAAGTAATTCTGTTTCGTCCATTGAGGTTACGTACAGATCCTATCGGCACTGGTATTAATTGAACAAGAGACATCCATTCCATTTATTAAGGTCTCAAAGCTGATGTAATTCGTTCGGACGTGAACGGATGCATGTTCTGGCGATAGCTCCCCGCCCCCGAAACGCCAATCCTTCGCCGAGAAGGACGGGTTTAAACGAAAATTTAATTACTTTTGACGCTGCACTAATTTGGTAGCGGGTGAGCCAGTTATAGCCTTGCGTGGTAGTCAATTTTTATGGTAACCGTTTCGGATTAAAAATAGAACATGGAATTTTGTGAACTATTTTTAGATACAGGTTGACTTACTTCAAATGATGAATGATGGACTTTCTGAATACGTATATTTGGGACCAGAACCGACTCAACAAAATTACCAAGAATGTAATATTTTCTTTTTCATTTACACGTCGTACTGAACTTCTATTTTGCCATAAATCGACATGACCTAGTATCCAGAGTAATTTATCTTACTTTATAAACTTTTAAAACCCGCTAGGTCATCAATACTTTCGCAAGACTTATTAAATCTCTCTCGTCTTATCCGTGTTGATGAAGAATTTAATATGAAGGGAAGTGCAGTTGAAGATTTACCTTTTTTTCAGCATGGTGATATTGGAAGTGGAATATCATCCGCCAGTTGAAACTACCTTCGCCAGCCGCGCTGCTGTAGTGCACATCTGTATACTGCGCTGTGTCAATCGTATCTATCCACCTGGTAATCATGAAAGTTGGTAACGAAAACATAACGCCAATAGCCCTGCATAACATTGGCAGACAACCTAAACAGACATAACTCAACTAGACTGTCAATCATGCCAATCATCACGCCATGGGTCGGCGACTCACAAACTCATTAATTTAGGGACGTTTGAATTTCGATTACATCCGAATCTAGTCTGCAAATTGCAAACAAGTACAGGGTACACAGAGTACTCGCATCGTTTATACCAACTATTGCCATCAGAAACTTTTTACACTGAGAGGCAAATTTCGTCGATACTTACGCCCTTACGTAGATATCGGAGACTTTCTTGCCGTGATCGTCCAGCCTTACTCCCTGGACATCCCACACAACCACACGAAGCTCATAATCCTCAAGTTTCCGAGGAGTAATATCTACAGCCGGAGGTATGTATATGTCGGCGTCTAACGGAAAAATATCCACCCACATCTGAAGTTTTCCCTGGAAAAATAAGCTTCGATATTAATGTGCTTAAGTAATTCGACGAAGACCTTAATCCAATGAACAAATATACCCTTTTTACTAGCAAGCTACGAAATAATATTGGATTCATTACCTGTTAATAAAAGCATTAATTTTAACAGAAGCCTGGAAACCTGAAAGGCTCTAATAATATTGTAACAACAAAAAACTACAGAAGCATAGATTTTTTGGCATAGGCCTATTGGTCTAATGGTTAGTGACCCTGACTGCTACACCGCAAGTCATCTTTGTCAGTCGTAAAGTCAATTCCAGTCTTACAAGGGATACTATTTTTCCCAGTAAAATGGGTTGGGGAGGTCAGATAGGCAGTCTCTCCATGTAAAATACGGTATTCAGCTGAATCCGGTAGCCGACCCCAACATAGTTGGGAAAAGGCTCGGGAATGATGATGAATGATAATGTTTAACAGTTGTCTTTTTACCATCTTGGTCTGGTTACCATCACACAAGCTCTGCTTAGCAGATTACCCAGTATGTGATATCCGGGAATATTATATGATCGATATTAATATTATAAAACTAAAGAGTTTGTTTGTTTGGTTTGAACGCGCTAATCTCAAGAGCTACTGGTTCAAATTGAAAAAATATTTTGTGTTTGATAGTCCTTTTATCGAGGAAGGTTATAGGCCATATAACATCACGTTACAACCACGATAAAACCAAAAAAAAAAAAACAAGGAGCGGAGCATCAATGAAAAATGTTGCAAAGACTGAGAAAAATATTACTTTTGACAGCTTCCGTTGTCTGCGATGCGTAAACGGTAAAAATTACACAAAAATGATGTATGACAAAATTGTTCTCCTTTAGATATTTAAAAAAAGACCGAGAATATGTCTATCTTTTAAGGTTGATTCACAATAACCTTTTTTATGATAACCAAAGGCGTTTTTATAAACACGATATTAAGTCATATCCAAATAAATATGTTATTCTATTTAATTTTGAACAAAATTGCTCTTGACATCATTTGAATTCAATGAATTTCCTCGGAGATTTAAAATAACTGCGCAATAAAATAATGTTTAGTATAGTTCAACTCGTACTGATCAACAGCGTGATGTATCTAAAATAGCTTTGAGTGTATTATAAAATAGCTTATTATATTCAGAATCAATAATTATTTTCAAAAACAAAACTCCAACACCAACTCCGAACTCCACGCGGAGGAAGTCGCGGTCACAGCTAGTTATAATATTAATAACTATTAATATTATAACTATAATTGTGGAATCGTAGACAAAAATTTCTTTAAAATCTTAAATTAAATATGATGCTGCATCCCTTTTCCATCTAATTGAATTAAATCGGAATTTCAAGATATACGAAACCGCTACGTGTCAACCCTGTCGGTTAAAGGACCAACAAGTTCTGGGAAATTATCGGGTGGGGTTTAACGTGAACGTAAATGGTGACGTAAAAGGTCCGTCAAGGCAGGTCGCTACAACCTTTCAAGAGTTGATTGAGGTAGGCCACGACGAAAATTTAAACGGTAGCGGGGAACAAACGAGACTTTGTAAGGTAATATCAACAATGAAAATGTTAAACGTGTCTTGTCAGGTGAAGAAGGTTGAATAACGATAGAATATAGATAAATACTTGAACCTAGATCTACAGCTACAGCCCATAGTCAAAAGATTAATTTGTTTGAAGCTAATAAATATATTAACAAAAACAAAAGACCGAGCGCAAAATGGGTAGATGTTTTATGAAGATTTCTGGATAGACGCGCCAAATGGATCTACACTTATCAACGGCAACAACAAAAATAGGAGGGCTACATACAACAAGGGTTTTGAAACAACTTATGAAAAAACATCTAAAAAGGGAAACGCCCAATGATGACCATATTTGACTGATCACTGACCTGTTCCAAACCATTCTTTTCAGCATTAATTAGAGCCCTGCACTCCACATGCTCCGGTACGAGATGATATCCACAGATTGGTAGAGTATGCCAACTGTGCAACAAACTCAAACAAATGTTCTCTTTACGATCTGACGCGGACCTGAAGCATCTACCTGCAATTAACACATTAATTGATGATGGTAAAAACAGAAAAAATAATTCAAGCTTCAAAATTTTTACGATTAAAGCGAATATTCGTGTACGGGGAAACAATTAACGATCTCTTTGTGAGTTAACCAATTGACACTTATAACATTTTTGATCAAACCACGTTTATAGAAATGGAACCTTTTACATGACGTTTCAGTATACTCAAACCATTTTAGTCCTAAAAGGTGATTTAAAATTAAGCTAATGAGTATTTTGAGATTCTGAAAAAAAGCTTAATAGTGGATGAAGTAAGCCCGAAGTGTCGCGCTAAACCGAGTTTATCGTCAGGTACAGTCAGGTACACCAGGTAATTGGTTTGCAACGCTAACCGCAGAAACTCAATCACTGGCCAGCCAATCAGCTCAATGTAATCAATGTTCCAACGCATTTTCGAGGGCCGCTAAACCACATCGATATACCTTAGCATTATAAATTCTCGATTCCCCATTGCGCATTTTTCAAACGGCTTTCATATTTAGTTTGAGCAAAAACCATTTTCTTTAACTACTTCTTCGAAACTAAATAATTTCCTAAGAATCTGATTTCAATATTTTTAAAATAAGTTTTCTATTTACAAATAATATTACATTAAAGCATGGTAGATTTTATAAAATCTAGGAAATCGCTAACCAGATTACATTGAAGTACGAAACGAAACTTAAGATCGGTAAGTGCACTTTGAAAGTTTAAGCACAGTACCCATCGCTTTTATTAGAATAATAGCAACATGAGCATCTCCTTTTAGACTACGGGCCCATGAACAAAATCGATGGGTCATATGAACCACCAGGTGACGTATATAGGACGATAGAAGAGCATAAAATAATAAGATTTAGCACTATGCCGTCAGTTGTGATCAGTCCAACTGGGTGCTGGTGAGCATTCAAAAGTGCAGCTAGAGTGAGTACATTTTGGTCATTTATTTCTGTACGGCATTGTTACCATCGAATAGATCCATGAAAAATAATAAGAAAGCGCGCAGTGCCGTACAAAAATGGTGGTCCAAAAAGTTGGTATTTTAGTTTTACTTTCTGTCAATTTCCAGGGTAAATTTGGTCATTTGATTCTGAACGGCGTCAGTTTCATACTGTTTCAATACAGCTTTCTTCATAGTGCTAAATCTTATTATTTTATGCTCTTCTATCGTCCTATATACGTCACCTGGTGGTTCATATGACCCATCGATTTTGTTCATGGGCCCGTAGTCTATTGTGTCGTTAATGTTTTAGTATTTAATGCTGTGATATCCAGTCTTACAGTTCTTAGGAAGCAATACAAGATAATAATTTACTCTTGTCTGGTTTACCCTCGGTTTCTGACACAGTGACCAACACAAAACGTGGTTACTTAAACCTAATTTTAAGCACTTTGATTGTTTGTAAGACGTTTGGTCAACCAATCACAGTCGTGAACAGTGGATTTGACAACGGATTAAATTGATTGTCTTTTAGAAACCGGGGGTCACCTAAAACAGGTTTGGTTCTCTTACCATTGCTATCATTGTCTCTGTATTCCACTCCATTAACGACTACCGTAGCATTATCGGGAAACATGGGTGGTGCCAGGTGGTTCTTGGCACATAAATCTTCGAGAATAACTGAGGGCTTCTTACAATCACGCCATTTGTTGGGCCCACACCTGAAATAATTTAGTGCAATATTGTCATTTGTGCTCTTCCATTGATAAAGATGTTTTAATACTATAGTATTCCTTATGTGCGTTCCAAAAATAGAGAAAAAAACAGTTATCATGTAATATATTGGATTGGAACAACGATACTTGACAATGGTCAAATATGTAGGTTTTGTAGCTCTGCAGATCTGCCACTTGAAATCCAAAATGAACCAAATTACTCACGTGACATATTCTGTAGCTAACCCAACCTTTGCCCTGTGTTTGGTATATATCCGATCCTCCAAGTCAATGGTCGTGGAGCCTATCAGCTCATCAGGGGGTATGACGTCATAGTCATACAGGGACACGGTTAAGAGGTAATCATCAGGCAATGTGCAACGGAATTCATACATCCTGGAATGAGTTAGAAATAAATATGGTCAAAGTGGTCCTTATTTTGACGACTTTCTTTAAGCAGGGTTAAACACTCTACGTACTCTAGGATATATGGATTCTTGACGAAGAACTAATAATAAAGGACTTAGATATTAATAGTAAGTTATTCATTTTCTATTATGTAAGATGATGCATGTATTCGTATTTACAATAAATGGCATGTTGTGCTCATGCAAGCTATAAAAAAGGTGATTAACAAATACACGTGCTACTAACTTCCCGAAAATAGGATTCAACGTATTTTTCACGTAGCTCTTTCTATCTCCCAGATGCTTATTACCACAACTGATGGCAACGTAAGGATCCAGTTTGCCAGTAAACGCTTTAGCCACCAAATTAACTCCTTTGATTACGTAAACTCGAACGAGAAACTTCGACGGTTCATTGCTTGGGTAATCATGGAAATACCTGGAAAAGCTTTGGCCGTTGGTAAAGCAAATACACTGATACTTGTTTGCGATTCAATTATGGAACAGAAACAGCTTGCAACTTGTGAATGATATTTACTAATAAAATATCACAGGTTCTATCGATAAACACATCGTAAACATTAAAAGCAGTGAATTAAATTGAGCTGAGTCATGCACGCTATAACACACAAATAGGTATGATAGATTTTATGGTCGTAATAAAACTAACAAAAGACCCCAGAAAAGTAATTTGTTTGGTGTTAATTCAAAAATCATCGTTCCAACAGGATTATTGGAACAATAACAAGATCCATTTTATATGACAGATTTGGGTTGCTTTGGGTTATTTGGGTAGCTATCTAAACACCAATCTTTAAAAATACTTTTTCATACCCATTATTAAGTTCAACACCATTACAGCTGACTGCAATGGTATCTTCAGGTGGCGGCCACCGGTATATAGCGATGCCTGCTTTCAAGAACCCGCAGTACAATTGCTCGTCTTTCTCTGGGATGCCTGTCTTTTTCCCATTATAAAGTTTCAAAGTAGAACACCAATCCTTAAACTTGGAGAATTCTGGTTGGACTTCTAACTCTGATGAGTACATCTGAAAACAAAGGACAATCAAAACATATTCGAAACTGGGCAATGATTTAATAATTAAGTACAGTAAATAATGCTCACAGTAATTTTGTCAGTATTTTGCAGGTTATCATCCAAATCGTCCTGTAACGAAACAAATTATAGCTTCTGAAAGTTATAATAAGAATAGCAATTTGTTGCTCTACATACTGCAAACGCAGCCTATGAAATCAAAATAAAAAATGACTTGCGTTATTGACTTGCTTTGCACTGGACTTTCAATTTTCCAACTAAGGATACACAAGAAAGTAAATACAGGGGCTACCGGTGTATTTTTTTTTATTCACCGAATATAAACGGATGGATTTTATTTCAGCAAAAAGAGACCCATTGCGTGGCACCACGTATTTAAAAATATTTCTATTTGAACGAACGCTGGTGGAAATCGAAATACCGTTTGAGACGAAAAATATTTCATCCACCAGTCTTTATCCCCAGGGTTTTCAAGACCAGTCTTGACTACTTTAATTTGGTTCTTATCTTTGGAGAACATCGGTAGAAGTACGTATTCTTCTTCATCAGCCTCTTTATTACAAAATATACGTTTCCATCGAGGCCTTTTCGTTTTCTGCTCGTGAGTACTTCTTAAAGAGTTCTTGCTTCCAAATTCGTCCAGGGTAGGGGTAAAACTCTTCTTGATATAAAGAATTTGGCTCACTGAAACAAAATTATGACGAAATTTTGTGCACTCTGAAAGAAAATTCCGAACCCATTGATCGACAAAACTATGGATAAAAGTCTATGACGCTCAGAATCTGAGAACTGAGATAAAGTAGTCAAAAAGAGAAAAATATTACGAAAATGTCTGAAGAGGCAGTGTTTAACGGAAATACTAACCTTGAAAGAAACTAGATGCAGTTATGGAGACAGTTCTCAACGACGCCTCCCGTTCAACTTTAGGAAGCCAGCTCACGATATACTTATTAGGATTCTTCACAACATTGGTTCCCAAGAACAGAGTCCTTCCAAAAGTACTGCTATCATACAGTCGTATACTTAAAGGAGGGCAGTAAACTTCGTTTAAAGGAGCTTGGAAGGTTTGCGACGATCTTCCATTTGGAAAATTACAATTGGATTTCTTGTCACATACGACATCAGACTTTATAGTCAGTTCGTCTATTTCGAGGATCACACATGGTTTTCGGGTGGTGGTCACGTCTCGCAATCCCCACCAATAGATGTCTACCCTATGGAGTAAATAGGTGAACTTTAATGGAGGTCAGTCCACGCTACACTTCATAAATTAAAATTGAGCATTCAAATATGTTTTATTGGATTTCAATTTTGATACTACTTTGATGAAGCATGATGCTGTTGCTCATCATTTAAGCCCGCAACCACTGCTGGGGGGTATAGGTCTCTTTCTCACACATATTTTTTTCAGTTTTTTTTGCCTTTTTCATCAGGTGAAGTACATTATGCTCTTATTCTAAAACTAGAACATTTTTACTTATACCTACTTACTTATAAGTAATGGATTTAGGTATGAGATTGGGAGGCAACTGTTCCGGTTCATCAGTATCATTTTCTGAACATTTGATTCCTGCAGCTATATAAGTTTCTTCGACGGGTGTATAAACTGTATTCTTCATTAGAGTTTCTGGTATCTTAAAATTGAAGACAGGTATCACTTTTATTACTTGACAAAAGACATCCGACTTATCAGGTACAGGGCTATTGAGATTTTATATGGTTCCCGAATCCAAAGTGGAATCAACTTGGAACCACCCAACCACATCGAAAACCTGATAGTGTGATAACGTGACCCTACGAATTCTTTCAATATTTCACAGAACATAGTGTCAGTTTACAAGCTTACCTGTAACAGTTGTACAGACATAAGTATCTGTCCCGTGTACTCCGATCCTTTGTATATATCGTACCACTGAAGCTTCGGGGCGTATTCATAGTCCTGTCTGTCATCAACTACGGGTTGGACTTCCGAGCGACCGATTAGATCGCTTTTACCCTGGAGTGATAAAATATGAAATCATGAACTGACTGTGACTTTTCATTAAAGACAAATCGTTTATTTTTATATGGAGAAGGAGCGAGGGCTTGTTCATTGGATGACATTGGCATTTTAAGATAAAATTTTCTAACTTTCTTTGAGATTATTTCCAGCTCTGATGTTGATTTGACTTAACGTGACCCCAGATAGAGCTTTGAGTTCGCGGTTTAAGTCATTACGACAGCTAACGTTCATAACCTGGCATTTCTATTTCACAAACTCATATTCTATTCAGTGTTTCTTTGGTCAGAACTACTAGACTGACTACAACTAGAGAATCTCCATTTATCATAAAGATCTTTACTTACAGATAGATCACTGTCTAACACCTCGACCATCAGCAAAGGTGGGCTTTGGGTGATTCGGTCGGGAGTCGCGGACACCAGCTTATGTATCTTCAATATTTGGTTCCAAACTGGCGTCACTGTTCTTTGCTGAATCTGAAATCGAACAAAACTATAATTACCACCATATTGACCCATAGGGATGTGTTAAATAATAAGTCTGTTTGAGTTCATATCCAATTATGAAACTTGGTCTACGTTTATACACTTGGTATTTCATGTTTTTTTTTACTTTGATCTAATTCTTTCTTGTATTAAGTTTTGCAATTTAGAGGTAGAAGATTTAATAGGAAAAAGAAGAAAATACCTAGAAATTAAGAGCAGCAGTCCCCACCACGCTATTACATTGTACTTTATGATATATTAATTTGTTGATACTGCAAAATCTGTTTTAATTAAATTAGCCGCAATTATTACCTTTGTCTCTTTGACGTCATTCAAAGTATTAATCCGGACAAATGGATGTAAATTAATGTTTCTATCAGTGTTGTTATTTAATTTTGCTCTATAAACAAAAACGCGGCACTCCAACATCTGAAAATAAGTTAAAAGCATATTTCAATAGTATTCAATTAAAATATTTTCTTTGATAGTCAAAGTAAACACGTGTACTCGATCCCTGTGGCAGCCATACAATTCTGGTCCAGATATTTCGGATTGCAATTTCATTTGAGATATCCTCTACATTGTTACGGTATTTCTGGACCGAATTACAGCTTTTGTACAATTTACTAAAGTGTCCACGCGATTTTAACATTGCATAATTATTTGCAATTACTCTCATCCTACGCTTTTGGGTTCGCGAATTCGCAAAAAAAGTCTTGGCACATACGTAAAATATTTTATGGTGTACTAACCATTGTAGAAGTCTTGAGACACATATCGTAATCCTTGACTTTGAGCTTGTATCCTTTAGGCAGACAGGACTCGAACGCGTGTATCTGTCGATACAAACCCATCCAAATGATCATCTCCACCTTTCCAGCGATGCAGCAGCAACCAGTCGCTAAAGTATTCATGTGTTTTGGGCATTTCAGGGGCTAAAAATGCATTTTTTTATAATTATAAGCAAGGCGGCTAGGCAGTGCTCGCTAGCAAAAATATCAACACAATAGGTGCCAGAAGACGGGCGACGTAGCCAAGGCCGGTACAGGACTAGGTGGCAGGACGGTCTACAGTCATACTGCGAGGGTAATTGAGGTGGCGCACTGTAGTGTATGTGCATTTACCCTCTCACTCTCACAGACAATCACTGTCTCGCTCGCACCACGTCAGGACACGAGAGCCATAATGGCGGGAGTGTAAACGTGTTGAGAGTCTGTGCATTAAGTGCGTAAGCGAGCCTGTGTAGCGTATTATAATTATAATTAGGCAGATCTTACAAGTGGCGACGAGCAAAAAGGTATTTTATTAGTTTTTTATAAAAATATAAAAATTGATGATTAAAACAATAGTTGACTTATTGTCAGCCGCGTAGAAGCGGGAACTTTTAAAATTACCAGAGGAATTTGGTTTCCAAATGGGTTGTAATTTCAATTTGCTTTTGTTGCTTCTGATTTAATACTTAACTATCATGCCATCATAAAAATTGGGATTAGAATGTACTTTTTAGGGATCGAAAATCGTATCCTGTAATATAATCTCACAATAGACAGAAGTATGTTTTAATTGATTTATGAATCTATTCGTAGTACAAATACAGGAAAGTTCATGAAACGTGTTTGTTTACATTAAAATAAACAGGCATAGTTAGTAGATGTATAGATGGATATTAAATATTTTGGTTTATATACTAATTGAATAATTATTGCATAAAAAAAAATCAAATTTTTAAACATAGATAACATAAAAAAAAAAAACAAAAGTTAACTTGTATTTAGGCATTGGTCGTACAGCCTGGTTATACGGCCTGATTATATTGTTTTTTTTTTTTTATATCGATGAAAAAAAAAATGCGTTATATTAATGACATTTTGTTTGAAAATTTATATCTAGTTTAATCTTATATTATTGTTGTTTTGGTTTCTTTTATATTTATCTTGTGATAAGTTGAAAAAAAAAATATGTTTAGAGATGTGTGAATCGAGTTTTTTTTATTGTACTTTATATTAGAGGTTGTTTTTAATAGAGAAATATAAATAGAAAATATTATATACCTTACAATTATATAGGGATTTAGTAAATTTTTATTTTTATTTGTAGGTACCCAATTATAGGGTGTTTAATTAATATAATTATTTAATGCTGCCATTAAATTGGTAGGGTGCTGCCATGAAATTGGTAGGTTGCTGCCATTCAATTGGTAGGTTGCTGCCATTAAATTGGTAGGTTGCTGCCATTAAATTGGTAGGTTGCTGCCATTAAATTGGTAGGTTGCTGCCATTAAATTGGTAGGTTGCTGCCATTAAATTGGTAGGTTGCTGCCATTCAATTGGTAGGTTGCTGCCATTCAATTGGTAGGTTGCTGCCATTAAATTGGTAGATTGCTGCCATTAAATTGGTAGGTTGCTTCCATTAAATTGGAAGGTTATGTTATGCTACCATTAAGTGGGGGTAGCTAAGGTTGCCATTAAATTGGTAGACATTGTTGATTGTTGGGAGATCAACGTCGTGGGTAGGATATGTTTTACTAGATATGATTTGCCCACAACTGGATATTTTCAGGTTCTACTCTTGAAGCCAAGAAGTGAAGAGACGTCCGCATCATGGCAAACTTTATGCCTGGGCCAGACAAACTCGATGTGGAAGGTGATACCTCCACTGTAGGCAGCCGTTGGGAGCGCTGGAAAAGGTCTTTGCTAATTTACCTTGAGGCTGCTGACATTCAAATCGCTGTAAAGAAAAGGGCCATTCTGTTGCATTTTGGAGGGCCAGGACTTCAGGAAATTTACTCAAATTTACCAGGAGCTAGTGCAGTCATTTCTGCATCAACTGGAGCGTCGGATACTGCAGCGGAAGGTCAAAATGTTTTTGATATTGCCTTGGAAAAACTTGATGAGTATTTTTTGCCTAAACAAAGTAAAGTATATGAAAGACATTTGTTTAGACAATTAAAACAAGAAACTGGCGAAAAAATGGAGAAGTTTCTAGTGAGATTACGTAATCAAGCGGACAAATGTGGATTTGAGAAACCGGACAATTTCATTATCGATCAAATAACAGAGAAATGTACGTCAAAGGAACTGCGCAAGAAGATTTTAACAATGGGGGACAAAGCTACTCTAAATGAAATAATGACGTTAGCGAACACCTTGGAATTAGTGAGTCACCAACTGGATGTATATGGAAATGAGGGAAATGGTGTGAAAAACCAAGAAGTGAACCAAATTATTAACAAAGGCTATAGAAGAGGTCAGAGCCATTCTAATAAATTTAGGACTAGTTCAAATAACAATTCACGCTGTACTAGATGTGGTAACAAATTTCATGAATCCACTGATGCGAACTGTCCAGCGAAGGACAAAACCTGCCATTCTTGCAACAAAATAGGTCATTTTTCAGCGCAGTGTAAATCTCGGAGTCATGAAACAAAACCATTAAAACGGAGGTACAATGGAAACCATAATACGAACGTAGACAGTAGAAAGAGACCAAAGAATAGAAAACCGAATAATGTTGACATGGTGGATGATGAAGATGTGGATTATGTTTTTCAAATAGACAATGACTCTACTGTTAGATGTATGGTGGGTGGAGTTGGAATCGACATGCTCATAGATTCAGGTTGTAAACCAAACCTGATAACAGGAAAAACATGGGAAACTATGAAAAACTGTGGAATACAGGTAAAAAACCAAATTAGAGATGCCAACAAAATTCTCCTCGCTTATGGTAGTAAGTCTCCTTTAAAAGTGAAAGGCTCATTTGAGGCCGAAATTGAAGCAAATGGTCAAAAACATTATACTACTTTTTATGTAATTAGTGGAGGAACAAGAGACTTACTTGGGAAAACATCAGCATTGAAATTAGGGGTATTACGAATAGGTATCGGTATTAATCAAGTGGAAAACTTGATTACACCGTTCCCAAAATTCAAAGATGTCCTAGTAGAGATACCAGTTCATGATTCCGTGAAACCCGTTTCTCAACCGTGCCGAAGAGTACCTATACCTTTAGAAAAGAAAGTTGACGACAAAATCAAGGAACTTCTTAATGAGGACATAATCGAAGAGGTAAAAGGTTCTTCTCGATGGGTTTCACCTATAGTCCCGATCCTGAAAGAAAATGGAGACTTAAGATTATGCGTAGATATGAGACGCGCTAATAATGCAATAATGAGAGAGAATCATCCTCTCCCCACTATGGACAAATTGCTACCCAAAATAAATAAAGCCAAATTCTTTACCAAACTCGACGTAAAGAATGCATTCCACCAGGTTGAAATCCACCCCGATTCCAGACATATAACCACCTTCATAACTCCGAATGGTTTATATCGCTATAAGCGGTTAATGTTTGGTATCACATGTGCACCGGAGCTATTTCAGAAGATAATGGAGAGAATGTTGATTCAATGTGATGGAGTAATAAACTTCATTGATGACATTCTGGTGTACGGAAATAATGAGAAAGAACATGATATCAGGTTGAAGAAAGTATTGCAAACATTGAAAGACAATAACGTGTTACTTAATGACAACAAATGCATTTTTAAGACACCGAGTGTGGATTTTCTCGGGCATCATCTCGAACCTAACGGTATAACACCTCTAGACAAGTATGTAAAGAGTATCATGGATTTTCGTGTGCCAAAGACTATAGAAGAACTTCAAAGCTTTTTAGGCCTTCTCAACTATATTAATAAATGGATTCCAAATCTAGCTACAACATCAGAACCTTTGAAAGAGTTACTTAGGAAGAGATTGGGAAAAAATGCCAACATTGAGAAATTGTGGTCTAGGACACAACAAGATTCCTTTAACAGTTTGAAACAAAGACTAACAAAAATCCAATCGTTGGGGTATTATGATGTCCATGATAAAACCCAGGTGATAGCTGACGCAAGCCCAGTAGGGTTAGGAGCTGTTCTTGTTCAAATTGACGCAAATGGACCACGCATAATTGCGTACGGAAATCGAACCCTTACAGATTGTGAGCGGCGGTATAGCCAAACCGAGAAGGAGGCTTTGGCTTTAGTTTGGGGGGTTGAACATTTCAACATTTTTCTGTTTGGCAAGGAATTCGACCTTGTTACAGATCACAAACCCTTAGAGGTCCTTTTTGGAAAGAAATCCAAACCCTGTGCACGTATAGAGCGTTGGGTTCTGCGCCTTCAATCCTATAAATATAAAATTATGTATAAGCCAGGAAAAAACAACATCGCCGATCCTTTGTCACGATTGTGCAAATTGATTAACAATCCTTCGGATGGAGAAGACACACATGTGTGTCAGGTGGTTAACTATGCGAGACCCCAGGCAATACCAATGAGCGAGATTGTAAGTGCATCTGAGACTGACAAAGAAATATGTGGTGTTAGGAATGGACTTTTTCAGAATGCCTGGGACGAGACCGTGAGAAGCTATAAAATATTCGAAAAGGAGTTGTGTTTCTTTGAGAGTATCCTGTTACGTGGAAACAAAATCGTGATACCAAACCGTCTCCGCAAAAGTGTTTTAGATGCTGCACACGAAGGTCACCCAGGCATTGTAGCAATGAAGGGTCGTTTGAGATCGAAGGTTTGGTGGCCACGCATCGACAAGGATGTAGAAAATTTAGTGAAATCATGCAAAGGGTGTACCTTGGTGGCTTTACCAAACCCACCAGTTCCCATGAAGCGGCGAGAACTGCCATTGGGACCATGGATCGACGTAGCAATGGACCTTTTAGGACCGCTTCCAAGTAATGATTATTTGTTGGTTGTTATCGACTATTACAGTCGATACAAGGAAGTGAAAGTGACCAAAACAATCTCAAGCACACAAATAATTAAAATATTGAAAGAAATGTTTAGCAGACTTGGGTTCCCCGTTTCTATAACAGCCGATAACGGGAAACAGTTTGTAAGTGAAGAATTCCGTGATTATTGCAAAGAATGCAATATTCGTCTTTACAATACAGTTCCATATTGGCCTCAAATGAACGGGGAGGTTGAAAGGCAGAACAGAGATATTGTGAAAAGATTACGGATTGGTCGGACAGAAAAAAAGGATATTAAAGAATGTTTATACGAGTATCTGATGATGTATAATAGCACACCCCACTCGGTTACTGGTCGGACACCATCAGAATTGTTTTTCCAAAGGCAAAACAGGGACAAGATACCCGCATTAGGAAGTACAAGTGAAAAGATAAACGATTCGGACGTGAGAGACAGGGATAGGGTTCAGAAGGAGTTAGGAAAAGAGTATGGAGACAGGAAGCGGAAAGCTGTTGAGTCAGAGATAAGTGAGGGTGAAAAGGTTTATGTTAAAAGCATGGGAAATACAAATAAATTGACACCTAATTTCAGTCCAAGTCAGTATACTGTGGAAAGTAAAAATGCAGGAGATTGTGTTGTGAGGAATGATGAAACGGGACAATCGTATCGGAGAAATATTATTCATCTGAAGAAAGTAGAAGGGGAATGGCAATCCGTAGCTCCTGAAAAGGAAAATCAGGAAGTGGCGAAAAGTTCCGATGAGGAACTCTCGTACTAGACCTATGCATTGTTCATTTTGTTTTGTATCTTGATTACTTGTTGATTAAGTTCCGATGAGGAACTCTCGTACTAGACCTATGCATTGTTCATTTTGTTTTGTATCTTGATTACTTGTTGATTAAGTTCCGATGAGGAACTCTCGTACTAGACCTATGCATTGTTCATTTTGTTTTGTATCTTGATTACTTGTTGATTAAGTTCCGATGAGGAACTCTCGTACTAGACCTATGCATTGTTCATTTTGTTTTGTATCTTGATTACTTGTTGATTAATAAAAAATGTGATAAGGAAGGGATGTAGTGTATGTGCATTTACCCTCTCACTCTCACAGACAATCACTGTCTCGCTCGCACCACGTCAGGACACGAGAGCCATAATGGCGGGAGTGTAAACGTGTTGAGAGTCTGTGCATTAAGTGCGTAAGCGAGCCTGTGTAGCGTATTATAATTATAATTAGGCAGATCTTACACGCACGATAGGAAATTATAGAAAGACTTGATCCCGAGGCTGTTGTTCGGCAGGAGGACATAAAAGGCTTAATAAATAAAAAACGAACAGATTCCTCAATTAAATACATAGATACATAGGTACTTTTTTGGCGTTAATTTACATGTAGTCCAGTCAATAAATCACCCAAAAGGAGTTGTAGAGTGCGTGAGCAAGGCCCTAAGCAATTACTTCAGAAAATTGTTCAGGGTGCTTAGATAGTTAACATACTAAAAGTCCTGACGTCTAGGGGGTGAGGCGGAGTGGGGGGAGGGGTTTAAAGGTCCCATTTTTCAGTTTTTCGCTAATATCTTTTAAACGGTGCTTCATGGCGATAAGAAGTCTTCTACGCAATGAAAGCTTATAAAATTATGTACAACTTTTACCTTATGCACTTTTTCAAATTCCTACCTATTTTCGAACTACACGTTCCGGAAGAGTGAAAATTGAAAAAAACTTCTTCGATTGAATACTACCTTTTGGATACTACTTCCTTCAAGTTATTTGGGGATCTAAACACGCGGTAGCGAGTCAAGTTAAGTTCAAGTAAAGGAACTGGCTAGCCAGCGCCAAGTGTATCATTACACGAACTACTTGGTGCCACTTTTGACCCTTCTATAACTCAAAACCTCTTTAACGTAAACACATAAAACTAAGTGTATTTAATTATATCCATAAGGACATGTAGAAGCCCAAATTTCATGAAGCTAGCTAAAACAGTTATTAAGATATGAAAGTCAAAAAGTCATAAACTATTCCAATATATTTATTATTATTTTTGCTAAATATAATAATACATATATTGGAATAGTTTCAAATATCTGTTTGTAACGGTTCCAACGCTAAGAAAAAAGTTTTTTTTTTTTATGGGGACCCCCTCTATTTTTTAACTTTTTTTTGTTTTTAGATTTTTTCCTACGTTTACACACAATTACCGAGCTGGATGCCAAATTTCATTCTTCTAGGTCATCTGGAAGTAGGTTAGGTTTAGGTACTATATTATTATGTTAGTCAGTCAGTGCTAAAATTTACGACTTTTTGACTTCATATCTTAACAACCGTTTGAGCTAGCTTCATGAAATTTGGGCTTCTAGATGTCCTTATGGATATAATTAAATACACTTAGTTTTATGTGTTTACGTTAAAGAGGTTTTGAGTTATAGAAGGGTCAAAAGTGGCACCAAGTAGTTCGTGTAATGATACACTTGGCGCTGGCTAGCCATTTCCTTTACTTGAACTTAACTTGACTCGCTACCGCGTGTTTAGATCCCCAAATAACTTGAAGGAAGTAGTATCCAAAAGGTAGTATTCAATCGAAGAAGTTTTTTTCAATTTTCACTCTTCCGGAACGTGTAGTTCGAAAATAGGTAGGAATTTGAAAAAGTGCATAAGGTAAAAGTTGTACATAATTTTATAAGCTTTCATTGTGTAGAAGACTTCTTATCGCCATGAAGCACCGTTTAAAAGATATTAGCGAAAAACTGAAAAATGGGACCTTTAAACCCCTCCCCCCACTCCGCCTCACCCCCTAGACGTCAGGACTTTTAGTATGTTAACTATCTAAGCACCCTGAACAATTTTCTGAAGTAATTGCTTAGGGCCTTGCTCACGCACTCTACAATCACTTTGTTGACTGGACTAATGTTTTTATGATGGCAATCATGTCATCATTTGATTTTCATTCCGGCGGATATTGCATTATAAATAGCGTTCAAAGGTTACTGAACCCTACGGAAGGAAGAGCACGTAATTGAAGTTTGAAATGGTTGTTAGTTGATCAAAAAATTAAGGTCCAAAAATGGAATTTTATTTGTTCGGTACTAAGTATAAGCATGCTTTAAATTTTCTACCAAAGTTAACATAGGCGGACTTAATACCTTAATAATTTAATGTCAAGCATTTCGAAGCTAATTAATTGCATTAATTAACTTCGAAATGCATCTCAAATCAGTACAGTTCGTGCATAATGTAATAATGAGACGGGAAAGGTGCATTATCCCGCCGGAGTTTTAAACCTGACCCGGATTAATCGGGGCTTGCTCACGGTATTCAATTTTCCCGCTACGCGTAGTCCATTACGTAAATATCAGTACATTACCTCATATATGGCCGAAATGCTTCTGATGTGTTTATGTAGGGAAAGTCTTGATTTACGAAGCCATCTTTTTATTACTATTTGAGTATCAACGAAACAAAAATCTTAAATATATTTTAACTCTCTTATAGTAGTAATTCATTAGTTATTAGTAAATAGGGTTGGGTAAGAAAGGTAATTGTACTAGAATCGTCCCTTTGACAGAACTATCGGTAGATAACTGTTCTAAAACATATCATGATAAAGTAAACGAAACCCAAAAAATACAGGTGTGAATTTTTCAAATACACTCTATTGAAATGTCTGGAACCAATTTCGTAACTACATATCAGGTCGAGCACTACCGTCCTATATTTGACAAAAAAGCAAATCAAGTTTCTATTAAATTTCTATCACGATACGAGCCTTTCGAAAAGGTTTCCGAATTCCAACTGTGAAATGGGACATGTTATTTGAAATTTATTCGAACCATTTTCATACAACGTGTAAGTATACACATTTTTAGAATGTAATAATTCAAGTCTGCTAAAATGTTCTCGATTTAGAAAACTCGACACGTGTTGTCATTGATTTTCTACCTTTAACCTTTAATAGGTAACTATATCTTAACTGGCGCCAAACTCTTGTCGTCTCGCCTACCTTGGCCACTCATTTGGCAAATGTTTCTCGCAGGCATTATTTCAAACTAGCTCTTATTTTCAATAAAAAGAAGAATTTCATTTATTTTAATATTTTTTCAGATGAAGTATTTCAATTAAAATCCTTACTTTAGCGTTCCGCGAAAAGGTAAAAGGCAAACATCACAGAGCAAATATTAAATTTTCGGGAACCGCTAGTTTGTTTGCAAATGAACGTCTATTTTTGAATACATTGCATTGCCAAATATGCAGTCCCAAAATAGTCATGTAATATTTTACGTTACAGAAAATGAAATAAACCCACCTGCAATTTCTATCTTTGCCGAGCAATCATAAAAGAAGTGTTATTTAAAATAACTTACCTTTAAATAAATGCTTTGTATACGTCCACAGTTTCTTCCATTCTGTTCAGGTATCACAGAGTAAATAATATCAGCTATGGACATTTTGTAGAAGGCCACTCTTGAGCCTCCATTGAGTAGCCATATAACCACATCAGGCCAGCCTTCAGACGTCTAAAATGAATTTGATCTCGTTCACATAATTGTGTAATAAGAAAAGTACTTTAAGCAACGGGATCAAAGTTACGACTGGTTCCGAAAATGTAGATAGAAAAATGTTAACGATTCCTTGCGTCTATTTTTGCAAGTCTACTGTTCTCTTCTGTTTTACAAGATACCCACTGACTGATTCGAGTCTTGGTGAAATTGACGTCAGTTCGGTATACCTCAAAGTTATCTACGGTTAAGAATAGAAATACAATATAGGTTATTAGAGATACAGTCAAAGTCTTACATTAGCGGTGATAGGCTTAGAGTGATCTGCAGCAATTTCAATAAGGATTAAAAGTTACAGCATACAATTGGATACGCTTAACTAAATTAATCTTGCAATAAATCTTGCAACAATAAAACAAGTTTTGGTAAAATCATAAATGTCTAAAACACGTTTAGTAGGTACTCGATTCTGAGGAATCAAGTCGCTCATACGACATTAGACTAGAATTAAACTTTAAACATAAAAATGTCATGCATCAAGAAAAGAACAATTACCTTGTAAATAAGGCTTTTCAGGCTCTCCGCTATGGCGTTGATCTCTGCTAACATAATTTTGATGTCTTTCTTCGTACTGGTCGTAGATTCTGATCTCGTGACCGCTTGAATTAGACTTAGCGTTGAAGAGCACCTTTGAGCCCGTTTCGATATTTGTTGGTATATTTTTTCCTGTAGAGAATAAAGTATTTTAGTAGCTGTTCAATAATGGATTTCATATCCCAACTTTTAAAACAGTTTTGTCCCCTAAATAAGCATTTTATAATCTTTAAATCGCCACACCATTTATATCGAGGAAATAGCTCTAAGTTCTAAAAAGTACCGAATCAGCGTCTTTATACCAAAGTTCTAAGCTGCTCAATACTAATGGCTTCTTAATTTTACTACGTCACTCTAACGGAAAACAGAATAAACTAACTGCATTTTCCTTCGCTAAAAGGGAGCATACAAAGGCAAGATGAAACCGGGGCTTAAACAAAAGAATGTCGACAAAGGGTTGCTAATACTTTTATCCTGGATAATGTGGACGTTAACTAAGTGAAACAACAAGTAGGTTTTAACACGCTTTTATTAACTTCAACTAAGCTTACTTAAAGCTAAAAAATGTTGGTAGTTTAATTTGACCCACTGTCCGTATTTTAAATGAGTAAAAAGGACAACATACGGGTAATTTTTTTAAATTAAATCTTTTTTATTATTATTTTTGTGATGCGTAAACCTGTATTTAGACGTCTTTTACAGCTTTTATTAGACATTAATAGTTTGAATACTTAAATTTTTATCGTTTATTCTTATTCCGTTCTAAAGATCAAAAGCATCATTATAATAATATTTATTACCTACGTTAAAAAGGCGAAGGACACACAAATCATTTTATTTTGTTCAATATAAATTTTCTATGGAAAAATACAATAGAGTATTGATTTAACGCACAGGAATATATTATATACTTCCCCTAAGCAAGCTTACCTCTTATAAGTAGGTCCTTTAGACACAGATTAACATCATTAAAATATAATAAGCCTTGTAAAAAGTAAAATATTTGAGCAAGACGACTGTTGTGTTTTCGTGATCTTGAAATATATAAATCAATTTGTTACTAAGCCTTAGATCAAACGCGGTTCTACCCGTGAGGTATATTATTTTATCAAGGGATTTTTTATAGATTGGTATCGGTTCCAAGGCAAGTCTGTAAGCTAATCTTTATATATCTTTATATCTTTCTTACCTGATTTCTATCGAACCTATAAAATAGTCGAATTTAACAGAATTGGGAACTATGTTCATTAAAGAATCATATATATATATAAATTTAAAATTCCGTAACATTTTCATGCTATTCAATGTTCTGAAAAATGTAGACAATGGCATTACATTACGAGCCTGACATTCCCTGGACGTTAGAACATCCATTAGTGGGACGTACAATCCCTATTCATTGCTCGTCTAATCTGAGCACTACTAACAACCTCGTAACATGATCACAACATAAAAACAAAACACTCTGGACGCTTAAAAGGGTTTCTCCGGGAAAGAGATTATACTATTGTACAGGTAGAAGAGGCACGTCATAGTACGTCATTATTTCGGGAATATTTTTCATGTCTTTGAGGGGTCCGGAGCACCCCAGGTGAACATAGGTAATTCTGCATCTACATCAGATACTAATTGGAAAATCAATCGCAACCCTCACTCTCTTGTCCGTCCGTTGCTTGGCTACGCTGAAGGGTGCGAGCAATTTAATTTCGTCTGTTATATTAATATACTGCACCCCTATGAATCAGGATTAAAGATGAGTAATTGGCAATTACGGAATACTCGGTAATATTTGGTACTTCATGGTTTAAATTTTATACGTTAATGAGGTATGCGATTATGGTAATCCTGTTTTGTGTTCGTTACTGTACTCTGGTTAAGGATGTTAAATTCAATACTGACATAATTCACGGCACCTAATTTCTTAGATTCAATTTAGAAATTGCTACTTTCATTCAACTTTATGAAGTAAACATTAAAGTTTTATCCCATCGAAGATTATGAGTAGGACATTTTAAATCATAACAATAAAATATCAACAGATTTTTTGATTGGTAATGTACGGTGAATTAAATAGTCCAAAATGTATTAAAACTTACAATTTCTTCTTTCTGCAGTGACAATTGCTTGGAATCAAGTTCAGTGCTGTACTTCAGCATGGTATTCTCTGCACTACTACTTGGGCTGGAGTACTGAATGATGTCGAGGAACTTCAGAATGTTACCAGCGGCGTCATCAGCTGCCCTGTTTAAGTCATCAGCGAGATCTCTTAAGGAATCAAAGTCAGAGTTCTTGAGACGGCGCTCCACTTCAGTTAAAGACTGTTCCTGAAAATTAACATTCCCTTGATACCAAGTTAATTTGAAACACGTGAATTAAAATTGGTAGGTGAAAAACAAAACACTCAAAAACGTTCTGAGATTTTGATTCCAAGAAGTTTGTTTCGCAATTTGTTTATTTCGTATTTGCCACAACACCGAAACAAAGCTATCGAATCATTGTTCGAAAAAAGTAAAAGATTTTCTAAGGCTTTATTTTATTTACGCAAAACTTGACTGTGTAAACAAGTTTCGTCAAAAATGTGACTGGTTAGTCAATGTTCAGTTAAAAAATCAATAAGAGAAAGCAATTCATCGATTGCAAAATTGTAAGACGTCCGATTTTTTTTATTATTTGGTCAACTGCGTCAACATTTACTAAGTGCCCGAAGAAATGAAATATTGGAGTCCAATATTGGAAAGTAAATACAATTATTACATCGCAATGTGAGTAATATGCCGCTCAATATTTTCATACGTTGCTATGGAGAGCATAAGCTCAGCATCCGACGCAGTTTACAAAAACATTTTAAAAACGTAATAAACGCCGTTGTGTTGGAAAACGTCCATATTGTTAATGAAATAGGCATCATATTCGCACTAAGCTAGTACGTAGACTTTTTTAATATTGCGAATATGATAAAGGGTGGCTGACTGGGCGGGGGGGGGGGGGGGGGGCTCTTCTCAAATGAATTAATTTAATTGTTGAAAATAAACATACTATCACAACATGCATGTATGAGTCCATTGGCCGAGAATGTTAATTGAGCACGGTTCAATTGAAAATTAAGCCTTGTTGAAGAGCCACTCACTTATTAGCCAAATATTTTTCACTTATAAATTGATACATGCAATATTTAAAACTTTTATATAAATAAAATTCAATTGCCACATGACGGCGCATCATTTAAAAACGGTTCGACCGATTCCGCAATTTGGTTTTTGAGTTGTCAAGACAGAAACTCAAATATGAGGGGCCCAAGATTTTTTAAGATAAGCGTCAAAAGACTTTATACAACATAATAAAATGTCCTACTACCACAAATTCTAATTTGAAATTCATAAATGAAACCGGCCTTGCATCATCAATAATCCAACTAACGACTTGCACCATGTACTATGGACCGCACATCAATTCGAACACTTACACATTTACAGCGTTCTTATTACAACATATTAAGGTTGGTTTTTTTATAGTTATTTTTACTATTCACATGTAGTCTAAGTTACTGTAATAATAACTAGAGGCCGACAGATCGATATGCCACGGCAATTCATTAAACTTTTAAGTTTGAACTTTATTGAGGCCCTTTGTCAAAGACTTTTCTAGTTTAGTCATTGCATGCAATTTTTATGAACTTCTTGCCATTAGGTCACTCGATGTGCACGAATACGTCATTAGAATATTTTGTTTACATTCGTCTATTGCAACACTTTAGGTCAAAGGGTAAATGTCAAATTTAATGTTTTGGTGTTTAATCAGAAAACGAATTTGCTTCTTGTTTTTATAACTTTTTTTCTTAAGTAAACTCTGCCTGTTTTCTTTTCTTACATGTAGTTCCTTAAACATTTCTGAAAAACTAAGAAACCCAAATCTCGAAATCCGTACAACAATATTCTGTATAAGCAATCCTCACAAAGGGTAAATCGCTACTATTAACGTCATAATATCTGTTTAACTCACAGTCGACGGTTAGTACAGTATTTAATGAATCTATAAGGCAATCGATATAGATACGTTAGATGCATTGACATGTCAGACCGTTTAGCTATTTCGTCCCGTCGAAGAAATGGCCTAACCTGCATAGCGACAGGTGTTTGAACCTTGAAACTAAAAGAAATAAGGGCGAAATTGCTTTGTACTCTATCACGTCGATAAGGTAAGTATGTACATATAGAACAACTAAAATCAGCACAAGTACGGATAATGAAAACGCCATCAACATGACAGTGTTGGTAACCAAAAAGCACTTTGCAGAATTGAAGCATCTGTCAATGGGATTATCGATGGAGATTTAATAGCCGTAGTATGACCAATCCCTTTATTCTACATTGCAATAGAGCTTAATGTGCTCTAAATAGACTCATAGTCATGTAAAAATGTTTAGAAGAAGGTTTGTATCGATATTTTTCACCGCTTAGACACAACCGGAAAAATAAATCGGGAATTAGAAGATCAGATTTCATCATTTCATGAAAGACGTCAGTGGTCACCTGTTCCTCGTTCATTCGTAAGGCATCCCAAACAATTTTTTTAAATATAACCAACCTCACGAACCCCTGTCTAAAATTAACAAAAACAAAGTTAAATGAGGAAATTTTGTTTGACGTCAATCTCTTAAAATAATTCCGGACTTACCAAATCGGCCACGATGCCATACACCATATTGTTTCTGTACATTCTGAATCTAAAGTCTGGGAGCCTTGTGGCTAGTTGTAATACAGGGAAGGAATGGTCAAAGTCCAGGTAGCCATGCACCGGCCGCGTCTTTAGAACATCCATAGATCCAGTGTAGTACAGCTTGCGGCTTCCTGGTAAAATAATATTTTAGTACCAGTACCAAAGCTTGCATAAGGCATGTTACTCAGAAATCGCTCAGATCCCTTTGAGAGCAACTAAGCACATATAGGAAACAGAATTTTTAATACGCAATATTAAAGGATAGAATATACCGACCATTCTCAAAGTAAAAGCAAAATAACGAAAATTGTAAGTGCACTTTGATAACATTCTTGATTCCAAGAAAACAGCATATTCAAGAATCCTAAAGCAAACAATACTATGAAGATGAGATTAAATTTATCCTGACATTCTCACTACTAATTAGTTTGATCGTTGAAGCTGTAGAGAAATGCAACAAGGATTATCTATAAATAAAATAATCAGCTTAACGGAAACGGGACGGAAGTATCGCGTTAGCAATAAGATTCACTCAAGCACACATTTCGACGACAATCACAAAACAAAAAATACCCTATTCCAATTATTTTTCAAAAAAATATCAGGTATTTCCTCATATCTTTGTTTATTCGATACCTTAGAACAAAGAAAATGTTATTGCTTGTAACTCATGTTTTCTTTCCTTGGAATTGCGAAGAGGGCGGTTATTTTAACAACAGATTGCAACTAAAATGGAGTTTTCATTTTATGAAATATCGTGTTTCATGTCTGATATGAAAAATGAGATTTTGAAAAACGTTCTTGTTATTTTTTAAGCAATAATACTGGATAGGAAATTCCACTCAAGGGCAAAAGAGACTTCATGTAGACAAAAAAGATGAAACACCACGGTAATACACTGTGGGAAGCGACTTAATAATACGTAATTAATTATACTTACTTATCTCTGACATCATAGCAACGAACTCTGAAACAAGGCAAATTACATTTGGGGTTACTTTTTATTCAAATATCCCTAATGAAATGGATTTCTTTGAAACTAACTTCAAATCTTAACGATTCTAGTTATTGCTCGTGCACAATATTGAACGTTTGTCAAGAAGCACATGTAAAATATTGCAAGTAAAACGACAGGGATAATATACAAAGGGCAAATATATTCTCCTTGTTCTATCCTTACTTACAACGTCACAGCACACTGTCTCACCCATCACTTTGTGTCTAACAGAAAATGATACAAGTGATATACCTCTACAGACGACAACTTATGTATTTTTAAATGTGAACCATTATAATGAATCTAACGCAGCTAATCTGTCTGAGTATAACATTCAAACAACTTTGTCCTCACATTGTTTACTGCTTTCTATTTTTGCAAGAACCCACGCAAACCGTAACTTACACGTGTAAAAGGCTTATTTCGTATTTTTTTGCTGAAATCATAATAATAATATTTCCTAACGTCCTTGGCTTACCTAAGAAGGTAAAAATGAATTATATAAAACTTGAGCAATTTTTTTTAGTACAACCAAATGATTGCGCAATATTATGTAAAGATTGGTTAATTACTTGTTTAATCTACATTTTGAATTTTCAATACAGAAAAATAGTAGATATAAGTTGTTAGGAGTATCGTCAAGTATTTGCTTCCTGACCTTCATCCCCCTGATCATCAGTAGGCAGTTCTCCGACGGTGATAGCAACTCCACAGAACTTTCCAGAAATCCGTCGATCTAGCATCGATACTTCGAGGATCGGGCAGAAGATGCAGAAATCTTCCATCAACCAGAGAGTGTCCTGGGAAAAAAATAAAATAGGAATGTTGTAGCTACTGAGGTCTACCTATTATATTCATGCATCTAAAAATCATTGTACCTGGTCAAAAATAGCAAGCCATTTTGTCAATTAATCCCGTTGAGGCCACGTGTATATAGTTACAAGGTATAATATTGAATTTAAGTTGCATTAGCGATGCAGCTAAGCTGATAGCCCTTGCACGCTGACAAAAGTATAAGTAGCTTCAGATTTCATTGAAATACCACTTATTTTGTCAGGATTTCGACCTTAACACAGTTGACATAAGGCTAAGCAAGTGATGACGGGCTCCAAATTCAGCGGCGCCTAAACGAAAAACTGGTAATTTCGACTTAATTTCGTCCTTAGTAAGAATGAAATAAGAGTGGACAGGTGTTTTATGGAACAAAATTTGGAACTAAAAATGTATTATCGGGTTTATACGTAGTGGTTATATTAGCATATTCACTGGCCCGGTCATTATATCGTCATAGTGCAAGTGACGGGATGCGATGCGAAGGGCAGGGGAAGCATTGTCTGCGAACCCCTTTGTTAGCTTTGTCTTTGATACCTGACATATGATATTATTGTAATGCCATATCAATATTACGCTAACGAGAACACACGGCAGGATAATCCTGATTTTTAAGCAAAATCTAATTGGAGTGTATTAATGAAAATGTTAGTTAAAACTAATGTAAAAAAGGAAATAATAAAGCTAGTAATGCTTTAATTCCTGTGTTGTATTTTGATTGTATCTGAATTATGAATTTAAAGTAGTTAAAAATGGATGTATCATATCACTGCTAAGTTTGTTTTTTTTTTTTTTACGAAGATCTCTTTGAAAGTATGTCTGGGAATTGGTAAAATCATATTACTGTTTTTTCATTATATATGTAGCATTATATTTTTACTGCCTAAGAAACACAAACAAGATTGTAAAATAAATCTACACTTATCTTATAAAGAGAAAAGATTTGATTGTTTGTTTGAATTGGCTCCGAAACTACTTGACCGATTTGAAAAATTATTTCACTGTTGGGAAGCAACACTATCTGCGGTGAACATAGGCTATACTAAATTTTCAAAAATGTTAGGGATCCATACCAAAAAACTTTCTTACATCGCGTGTACTGAGAAAACTATTGATTATAGAACAAAATTATGTACTACGTCTTTGTAGAACATTATACAATTATCTTAAAAACATCGCGACACCGTAATAATATATATATATACGGTGTCGCGATTTTTTTTTTGTGTCTAACTATTATAGCTATGTTACAATAAGTGTCTTTTTCATTTTAATAATTTTTATAAATGCCACTGCTCTAAAAGCTCTTTAACTTATACTTTGCCCTTAATCCTTATCAAAATAAATTACTTTATATTTAATTCTCCTTTAACACCTATATATGTCTTTTTGAATTATTCAATTTGGAAATTCCATAAGAAAGATATGACAAGTTTAAAAATGTATCGAAGTTATTTAAAAAATGTCGCATGCTGACGCCACTCGGTTAGACGGCATCATAATAATATAAGCGAATTGATAGTAATAGCAATTTAGCCTTTCGGGAAAAAAAGTTGTTTGCTAATTTTTATTATTCCATAGGAAGTTTACTATTAACAAATTAGTAAAGAAACTAACAACGTAACGAGGTTAAAGAGGTAGTACATTCATAACTCAAAAACGAGTAGACCAATTTTCAAAACCTGATTTTTTTTGGATTTATTGCCGCCCGGCATAACAAAGTAACTATAAAGACATCGGGAACAGAATTTAGGCATTAACGCGGGTGAAACCGCGGGGCACAGCTATATTTAATAAATCTCGCAGCTAAGAAGGCGTAGCAAAATCCTATGTATCGTAGATAGTGCTACGCTGCTTAGTAGAATGGCGTAAAGCTATTAATAAGTGGCGTAACATGCTCCAACTGTTTGTAATTTTGAATCAAACAAATTATCTCATTGTACAAAATCATTAATAGTCTGTTCGGTGTTTTATTTTAATGATTTTTAATCATTTTATAGTACCTACCACCATATGAGTCTTAAATTTTAAAATCTGTTATTTAGTTTGCGATCACCGCGACCCTTTTTCCTACATTACTCATTATTAAGCTTCTCCCTCAATGTTTTCAATGTCAACCCTTTATAAACTAGTACTCCCCATTTCAGCAACCCTCGCCAGATTTTAAAGCACGTTTGACCAGCTTAAATCGCCGCTATATGGACAAAAATAGTTATTAAAAACATGATGGACTTAAAACTTACCGAGGAAATATATTTCTTATGTCTTTAAAGCTTAGGTCGATAATTAAATACGGAAAATAAATCTGATATTTCTTTGAGACTTTTAAGTATTCATTTTAATTATTTTATGTTTATGTATTAAATATTTGCTTTATAAAATGTGTAATTAAATTATTAAACAGAATTCAAATCGATATGTTTTTTTTCAAATACATATTTATTTCCATGTATAAAATAGGTTTTTTTAGTATTTTAATGTTATTTATGTTATGCAGTGTAAGTTCACTTTCTACAGTATGATACGTAAGTTACGGGTGGATAGAATGCTAAGCGACGGTTAAACTTTTAACAGCACTTAAGTTGGAATTCTCGGGCGCTCTTAAAGCTCATTTAGACAGAGCGAGAAATATCGTGCGAGTTACGGTACATTGCGGAGCAGCACGCCTATGGTGTCGTAAGAGATGGATCTTAGGTGGCAATGTACCGGAATTCGCACGATATTTTTCGAACCGCCTAAAAGAGCTCTTATGCCTTATAAATCTCATAAGGCGCCAAAGGGAATTCAACAAGTTGCTTTTTGTGTTCCTAACTTTGTTCGTTAAGTAAAATTGTGAAGTTCATTAAATATTGTGTTTGTGTTAGCAAATAAATTTTAATTTGTTAACACCATATTTTTCCAACATTAAAAAAGGGCGGCAAAATAAAAAGTAAAAAAAAACTTTTTTATTTATATTTTTATTTAAATTATTTAATTGTTATTAATGTGTTGATATGAATAATATCGTATACGCTTCCGCACTCATCAGAGCTCGGCCGGGCCGGCCGGGTTATTGATTACGTCTGCATTGCTAGGGCTGCCCGCCGTTTCAATTCATGCATCGGTATCACTACTACTTTTGACCGCGGCTTTTCTCGAATCTTTCGACTAAATGGTTTTTGTTAGATAACTTTGTCCCGATTACTGTTTACCACCGTGGTGAGCTTCAAGTCTACACTAATACAATATCATCAAATTATAAAAAATAAAAAGCCTGTTTCTTACATGCGTATTATTGCACTTGCATGGTAGAAAATAGGATGATAACCAACAAATTCAACCAAGACACTTGCATGGAGTGTCCTTAACGGAATTAATCAAAAGAACTAAAAAGCAAGACTATGTAAAATAGTATTTACTTCCAAACAAAAGGAAGAAAAAAGGCCATGTTTACCGGTTGTAAAGGAGCCACGGGTTCCACGCTGGTACTTTTGAGGCCTTGCTGATAGTAAGGCACTATAGTCCTTAAAGACACGAGCATCGCCCCTCGGTGGTAAGGTCCTTCTTCTCCACTCGCGGCCAGAGCACCTGACGTCGATGTCCCATACATGTGGAGTAAGGATGGTCCAAATGTCGGTAGGAAGCCTGTAGATCGGAAATGTGAATAAAACATAATATGGCATGGAAATCAAGGTAGGCTACTGAGAGTCCTTTTGGGCGAATATTTTTTGGAGTAAAGGCGCGGCCCCGCTCTTTCGCAGGCTGTGCACGGATACGCGGTGCACCTCTCCTGTCTGGGTTCATTAGTTAGCACGGACACAAATATGTACTGCACGCTGTACAATCACAAGCAAACATATGTACACACTAATCAATTCTATTTTGATTCTAGAAAATATAGTTTGTTATAGAGAAATTAAACTTGTTTTTTCGTTTTTTTTTTTAACACACCGATCCTATCCATATCCATATTTTACGGATTTGTTGTCGAAGAGAGCTATCCAACGATGGTATTTCGATTTAATTGGATATAGGTACCAAAACGCCCATTCTCCTTTGTTTTACAATGTCGCTAGGTGTATACATATTTTTGCTCGTGACTGAACATAGTCGTGGGTCACGGTAACTTGTTGTCGAACAAATGAATGTGCGCGGCTAGGATGCGCCCCACGGCGGGTAGGGTTAGGGTATTTTATATGACCATCCATATCTCAACAGACTGCCACACCATCAATCTCCCCCCTAACACCGAGCACCTTCTCATCATTGTTTACGTCATTCCAGCTCCATCTCGTACACTGAGCCTCTGTACTCAGAAGGAATACAACTACGTCACCAACTGGTTGGAATGTCGTAAAGCTGGTGGAGAGGTAAGACCTGATGGGACTGTAGGGTATTCTGAAGAAATGGTGCTTTCTCTGGTACTCTCATATCTGGCTCCTATCGAAGTGAAATGCATATCAGGACCGAGGACAGCAGTTCCCGGTACTAGAGAGGTTAACTCTTCACCTGAGGTGACCAATCAAGGGGTTCTTGCTACCACTTTGGCGGCGTTGATGACACTAGCCAAGCCTATCACTCCACAAAACACTCCTGCCTATGCCAGGAAATGGAGGGCCGCGTTGGCATCCGCAAAGATTCAGGATCTTGTTACTATGGAATCCTGGGCAGGGATACTCATGCTGGCGAGAAAGTTCAGAGAAATTGTTACTGGAAGAGAAGAGCTGAAAGTGGAGATTGTAGACCGCCTGCTGCAACTGGAGAAGACTGGAGCAGAAGGAGCTGTGCTCTCACAGATAAAACTGGTCTGGGAATTCTCCTCATTGAAAGCAGTGAAATACATGGACCCGTTCTTCAAGTCGCATTGCAAGGCCCTGGAGATACCTGCTGTATAGGATCAAGCATTGGATTTGAAATCAAAGTGGGACGCTGCGGTTGCTACCGACCGACACCTTGCATTTAGCCGGGTATGTGACGTCAAAGCGCATCAAGAACTGCATCAAGCCCACTTTCTCGATCTCTATCATGCTGCTATAGTATACGCCAAAGAATTCAAGATAATTGATGAGAACTTCTAGATATCCCAATCTCACATGTCTAGACACACCGTTCTAATCGGCAAGTATGTCAAGAAGACAGCCTCTGCTGAGCTGGGTGATCAGTCTGAAGACACCAAGCGCAAACTTCAGGAACTTGGCTACCCCGTGAACCGAAGGAGGAGGCATGGAAACAGACTCAGAAAAGGAAGGGGTTGAGGAGACAAAGAAACGCCGCAGACGTGGATACCACTAGTTTAGATTAATGTAGGTATAAGAAAAATCTTTTGCAAGCATTTATTATCTTTAGAAAAAAAAAAAAGGTAATGAAAACACTAAAACGTTGCATTAGAGCAATTTTCAACATAAAAGTCACCGATAGTTGTTTAATAAATAAAATAAAATTAGCCTTTATTGCTGTTTAAACTTACAAACATTGATATTTATTAACTTACTACCTATATTTTATAAATGTATGTTACTTATATCTTCGTATATCGGCGTTCGGTTCAAAAACAGCTTGTCTTTCGACATAGGCCTCCTCTAAAGATTTCCATATCTCTCTATCTTTTGCTATTCGGATCCATATCCATATCCACCGATAGTTGTTTACCAATATTTAAATCACATAATCTGATAACTTTCCCATGTATTTATATTTTAGAACTGTCTTTATTAGTAAAAACCATTGACGTGCGTCTATATGCATAGACTGCTACTATCGCTAGGTTCCCCTTGTGCCAAGCGGGAGCAGTTTTTAGTCTGATCCTAGTACATTTCGTTCTTCATGTAAGTTAATTTTCGCGCAACGAGAAACTTATATAAGAAACTATCGATGGTTTTGACATTGTTAGGATAATATTAGTGTTTTAGATAGATTTTTAAAACGGCAAGCTCCATCTTCGTACATAATTCACGACAACACTTGTTCAGACTAGTGCTTACGGTTTAAACTCTTATAGGCTCACTCTATAGTTTCATATGTATACTCTAAGGTAAAAACAAACCAACATCTATTCCCAACTTTAAACGAAACTCTTAGTAGGACAGTAACTATATTACTATATATAATTACATAGCTATGAAGATTTTTGTAAGAGTTTTCTAAAGTTCTTTATTTTTACTATTAAGTGTTATCTTAACTACCAAATGTTAGTTTAATTTATAGTTTATAATAACAATGTATGACAATGCTAATGCTAATGTTTCTATGGAAGAATGTATGGATCTTCAAATAATTTGTAAACACCTTATTTCCTACCTACATTCAAGGCAAACAAATGAATATTATTATTAAAAAAAGGATGCGGCCGCTAAGAGAATACGATCCTGACACACGTCACTTGGATTTGTATAGGGGAAATAAAAAGCAACATATATTTTAAACCTGACATAATGAATCGTTTTAAATCATATTACTCGTTTGTAGTCCAATAAATAAAAGTTATTGTGTAAAGTAAATTCTTCGCCTCATTAAAGTTATATTTTCGCAACGCATTCTCTCAGCAGACGCTCATTCATAGTCCGCAATAGATTATACGATACCATTTTCGCCATCATGTGAAAGTTGACTAAGCTTCAACTGAGCACTGGCCAGCACTCTGTTGAAGCAGGCTTCACCGGAGCAGACCTCCAGCCTAATGGATTCGCTCATGTTTGGGAACATCTCAACTATGGAAATCTGTTCACAATACGTCGGATGATTTGTACGAGCCTGAACTGCTGTTTTCGCCTGAAATTAGAAAAAATACTGCTGCGAAAGACTAAGATGGATTTGGATTTTGGCAGAAATATACATATTATGAGCATATGAGAAAAAAAAAAAAACGAAGTCTTCTTTAATTTAAAATTCCGTCTCTCGTAAACCTTTAAGAAATTCTTTAATTTAAAATTCTAATAAGTATATTGTATATCTTTAATTGTAATTTATGCTGGCAGGAATCTGCTTAATTTGGATTAATTATTTATTGTTTTTTTTCAGTCTTAATAACTCTTGCTCAGACATTTCTTTTGATTTATTTGTGGGTAAAAATGAGTAACAACACCTCTCCACAATTTCTCGAAGGAGAAACTTTACCGAGTCCAAGAGAACTCGGGCTGACTCAGGAATTGCTAGATGACTTGAGCCCTGTGATGACAGGACAAAGGGACATACCCCATGTCGACTTATCAGTCATCTAGCTACCTAGACCCCCCTCAAATTGTACAAGTAGCAACAATTACAACACCTCCCACAGATCCGAAACAATCTCCCTCCCTCAAAGAATCACGTTCTCATCCCTGCTCCCTTCTAGGATGTCAATCCGTGAGGATGACCACTGTTTTGGTCGACCTGTTAGAACAAACATCCGACCCACAACATGAAATCATTGTAATAGAAATTCAGAAAGTCTCAAATCTTAATGTTCAGGAACCGACAAAATTGCTTAATGCCTTTACCTCCCTTACCCGCTTCATAGGGGATGCATGGTTGGAGGTGCAACCTTTTTTGGTATATCTTCAAAAGAAGGGTACAGCTCCCTATTGGCGACTATCATGGGGTTAAACATCTTATATAAGCACTTGCACACAAAGCACTCCATTAAAATGACATCCGAGATAGGCCAACTTCTAGACAATCTTACAATAAGATCTAAGCAGCAAGACATGCAGGCAAGACTAGCAGCAGAGTTTCAAGAGGACTTAGCTAAAAGGGTTCAATGATTTGGCGTCCAATATCAGCAAATTAAATGAGAATTTAGAGATTAAGCTTCTAGAAAGCAGCAAACCTAGAGGCAACAGGGTAGAGTTCGTGACTGCATCTCCAACAACCTCTACTTCAGGACCACAACAACAAGCAATCGCTCAGCAGCTGACAGCCATTCCATCCACTCGATACACTAGCTCTCTAGCATATGTCAGCTTTGATTCCAATGGAAACCTGACTATGACAATCACTGCTACAGAGGGCTCCGGACTTATTGAGATAACAAATCTACTGGTACCTATCTCAGTGAAAGTAACTTTGTTAAATAGAGATCTTTAAGCACTCACAAAATTCTTTAAAAAGAATCCCTACTTTACTGAAGTGTACAATAGAATAAAACCAGAAGACAAAACACTAAAAAAGAAACATCTTGAGTCTCTTAGCCGAAGTACCCGCCAAAGTAGGACAATGGATCATTCAATAATCTGTCATGTAATCCTAATTAATCATTTACAATAAAATATATTTCACAAGCCACACTTACACTTTGTAATCTCTAATCATGTTATAAAAAAAAACCATGGAAGTTAACTTTTTGAGTAAGTGTTAAAAATAAAACTTTTGGAATAAAAAAGAAAACTGAATGGAGCTCTGTACCCGAGAAAAGCGATCAGTTATAATCCAAAACGATATAAATATTTGGAACATTTCGAATAGAGGTCCATTTTCAATAGAACGACGAAAGGATTTTGTTGAGCCGACACGTATTGGCGCGCCCCTTCTATTGTTCAATATTTTCATTGTTTGGTCTTTACTCGTCAGTTATTGTGGGATAAAATTACAATTTTGTGTTAAAGAGTTCGTACTGCGATAAATTTATATAAAGTGTTTGTTGTTGTTTCAATGTAGATTGTATCATTTGATTCAGTGTTTCATAGCCAAGGTAAAAGTATAGGTTCTTCGGAAAAAAATTACCGTATTTGCTTAAATAATACAGTACATTGCAAAATTGCTGTATCAACTTCATTTTGCTGATAATTCTTAGGATTTATGATTGTTTGCTGTGTTATAAACACATTATCTACTGTAATTACAGTAAGATCTGGAGTACCAACTCATAAGAAATTAAGTTCTGAAATATTTTTTTTAAATACCAATATTGTAAACAATTATGACATGTTTGATATGATATTTACCGATAATCCACAAAACGATACCCTGACGAAGGAACTAGGCATCTTTCCGTATCGCCTATCGCCTTGCCCATGTGACCCACTCGGTATTCCGAAGGCTCCATATATAGTGATCACATAATTAGCAGGCTGCTGCTCAGAACCAGTGGGCAAAAGGAGGTTACTTCTTAAAGAAATAATAAAAAAAAAAATGTAAAATAAGCTGTAAACGGTTATTTGTAGAGCTCTATATAGAACTCTATATTACCTATTCAACATTTTTAGAAAATAAATGAGCAAGTTTCATTTAAGCAGTTAAAAAGGACAAGACAGTAAAATTGTCTTTTTAGCGAATAATTTCTGAAAAAATGACATATAACAAAGTCATAAGTGCCTCGAAGTAGTTTTTTGCTAGCTTATGTTGTTTTATGTTTAATACATTTTTTTACATAAAACAGAAACAAATCTTACTCCTCCACTCGTTCCTCGGCGACAACGACGGGCATCACTTGGATGTCTCCACGGAATATGATGGAGATGTCCACCTTGAGGAAGCCAACCGCTCCGGCCGCGGGGTTTCTAGGTAAACTTAGCTGTGCCCATTTATGAAACACTTGGTGATCTGCGAACAAAAAAACTTCTTTCAAAAAAACGTAAATTAACATAATGGATTGGAAAATGGGCTTATCAAAACTTATAACAATGAATGAACAAAAACATTTACGAAATTAATGTAGGTAGGTTACATTTATGACATTAACGATATTTTAATATTAGATAGAAACGAACATCATAGCTCCAGCATAAATCCGTATGGGTACAACCCTACTCGCGCCATTCACAATCTAGACATACTAGCTAGCTAGACCCGCTCTGCCAGCCCGTCAGTCGCCAGCATCGCTTGTTTGTGTTGACACGTCTAAAGCTCTCGCGTCGTCAATAAAAACAAATTCGTTTTCTCAAGTGAAAAAAGTTTTAAAATTAAAATGGAAGTAGTGAATAGCGTGGAAAATTATATGTATGAGACCACGGTGGTAGAGACCAAGCATGGAATATACATCCAGGAAATGTTGTACAAGAAGATCAAAGCTGATATGACGATGACATGTGTCAAAGTCATGTACATACCACAAGGAAGGAATCGCAACCGCCGCGGCCGTGCATCCCGCGCCATGCAGACCACCATTACCACGATTCAGACAGGCCAGGCTCGCTTCATGCAGGCCATAGAGACCACCGTGACTCCGTCGGCCCAGGCAGCACTTCTACAGGCCATGCAAAATCTGACAATACGCCCTCAGAATTCCAGGGGCCCTCGTCAGGGAATGCCAAGGAACGCTCGCCCGGAGTTCACGCCGAGTGCTCGCGCCCGCCAAGGAGCTATCCCGCGCCCAGCCAGCACCAAAGTCTTGCGTAGTTCTAAGACCACAATGATCAAGAACGGTCCGAGGACGACCATTTCGTCTGTGCAAACGGCCATGTACCAGTCGGGGAGGAACACCACCGTACGTACTGGGGAAGCTGTGGTGACTCGCGACATGCGTGCCCCACCGGCGCTCCGCACCTCGGTGATGAGCGGCGGCTCTGAGTTCACCTGGACAGCCCCGCCGGCTCCACCAGCATGGCGCAACTAAACCCACGTCGGAGGAGCAGATGCGGCCGGGAGCTATGCTATAGCGACCGCTTTTAACATATTTACTTCACTATTTTGTACAAATATTCATAAAATATTTATTGTGTGGTTGACGTCTAACTTTGTGTACATGTTGCAATCAAAACTCTATTTAGGTCAAACTTAACTTTCTGCTATTCAAATCTCAAACAGTCATCGCAAAAAAAAGCGCGATAAAATTTTATCACGAAAAGAGTATTGCACACAGCATCTACTACAGCACCCACGAGATGGTGTTTTATTTGTAATCAATCGTCGTTTCACGATGACGAGATAATAATGTTGGTCATGAGGGAGTGTTTTTACAAAGTTTACAATTTTCGGGTGAACTGCTGGCCTCCTTCTGTATTTAGGAGACAGTACTGAACCCTCTTTTGGTAACAATCGAAAATACTAAAAAAAGAAGAGGCTATGACTGAAAGTAGGTACGTTGTACAACTTATAAGTGTAAGAAAAAAAATGTAGTTAATTATTGTCATTCCGCCTTGTGCGCGAATTTAATGTGATTTAATGTTTAGGTATTTCTTGTGATAAATGTTTTAGAACAATCAATGTGATAAATGTAATTATTTTAATGCTCTGAGCGAATTCGCTTCTTATGATTTCTGTGTTTTGTGCATGTCATTTATGTTATTATGTTATATTTGAAAAATCTCTAAATTTTTGTGATTAATAAATGTTATGTATTTTAGTTACACCTATAGGTATAGTGCATACTTTTACTATCTGTAAGATGAATGACCTTTTTGAATTAAATAAATGTCTATTTAACACAGTGTTGTTTTATTTCAAAATCTTGCCCTTTACTTATACGTACACTACACACTGGACTATTTTGATGCCATGGCTTTGCAAAAGCGATTATTTATTTAAAATACCTACCCTTACTAATAACTGCTGCGCGCACTGCAATTAGCTGCCAGCGGCATTGCTAGTATAAATTAGGAATAATAATACATCAGCCGTCGTTTCCAAACCTAAACAGATTTTAAAACTTGACTGTCTTGAAACAACAGTTTTATTTACAATATAGTCTACACATAAAGCCGCGCTCTAGCTGACATAAAAAAATTCCCAACTGTCACAAAGTTCTCCAAAAAGACATCAAAATATTATACTAAAACCACAAAATGCATAAATCATAAAAAATACTAGGAAAACGAGCCTATACGGTATATATTATGTTATGGACCAGGTGATTAATGCGGGCATTGTTAATAATGCGCGAGAACTATGAATGATGTCTAGCTTTATTAAAAATTAGGCTAAGTGATAATTACTATCTTTAACTTCATTATTTGTCACATTGCACAGTCATTATTATATTGCTACATGATAGTTGGGCAATTTGATAATAAAGGTATATATGTTACTGTAAAAGCTCGTACTTACAGTAAATCCTAAGATTTTCCAGTAAAACCTAAGATTTACCAATTATTATTCTTGTTGGTAAATGTCCAAAAAGGTTTCCGATTCGTTTGTTTTACCATCATTCACTTGGTAAATCTTAGGATTTACAATAAGGCTCGGTATATGTAAAAAAATCAAGTCATGATCGCTGTCAACTTGCTGTCGAGCGAAAATCAAACTCTCGGCTTAGTATTAAACCGACATAGGCCCAGAAATCCATTGCTTGGTTAGGTTCGATTTTGTGACAGAGATCAGTAGGTTAGATTAGGTTAGATATTTTGACCTTGCAACAGAGCGAGCGAAGCGAGCGACGACATATTTAATTCAAAATCTATATTTAGAAACGATTTCGTGCTATTTGTAGATAAAAGAAAGAGTAGTTAAATATGTTTGTATTACCCTGCCCAAAAGGTGATAGGCAATATGTATAGTGCCCAGGCAATTTGATTATTTGAATAATTATTATCTAGTTGCACTCTCATATTGAGCATTTTTCATAATGACCGGGCATTGTGTATAATGCGCAATTTATCACTTGGTCCATAACATATACACTGTTGAAAGCTAAACACGTAAGTACTTTTAGGGGAATAGAAATGTAGTGAAAATTTAACTAAGATTGTAGAAATCAAAAGCTTTGAACGTGAGTATTAAGAGTAAATGATAAAAAGGTAAATTAAAAAATAACGTAGATAAATACTTGCACTTTCGTAAAAATAAGGATCATTGTAGAAAATATTGGACGATCTATACAAATTAGCCGAAATTCCTATCGTAAAAATAGCCACAGGAAATAAATTATAAAGGATAATGGTATTTCTGTATACCCAATATTACATTTTAAAGATTATCGATAATCATTGTTTAGATATGAGTAAGATATTGTGCCCTTCTCATAACACATGCTATAACAAAAAAAAAAACAGAAGTTTAACAGGTTTTAAATGGTTTTTCTTAACCCGGTAAACTACTGCTACAAAATCAAAAAATAAGAGAACTTTATCTAAAGAAAAGGTCATTGCCTAAAATAAATAATAAGCCTCCCACTGCAAAAATATTCGAGACATCTTATATTCGCAGGCGTTTGTACGGTTACAAAGTTTAGGTTTTAATTCATAGTGGTGATTTGTCTTCTAAACTCTTTACACAAGGTACTCTAGCCATCGAGCTAGCTTTTAGAAGGCTTTTAAAAATGATTGCCTTTTTAAAGTTTACTAGTTATGTGCTGACTTACGAGTATTATATGAGAAATAACTGTGCCCCGGTTTCCCGCGTCAGTAGTCCCCGATCTCGAAATGGACGAAATGTTTCATGTTACAAATCGAATTATATTGTCTAGCCACAAATCCTTACATATGTAAAATAGATTATGCTGCTAATATATATTAATACTTTTTAGTGTACCAATATGCATCCATTACGAGAACGCAAAAGTTAAGTCGTCAGTTTCACTGCCAGCTATCACTTTAATCAAGCTACGTTTAACCCATAGCAATGGCCTGCGTAAGTTTAATTTATATTGTATTTAAATTTGCCAGTTATTAAAACGGGTCTAGCTGTAGCTGATATGACAGTATATTAAGTTGCGTGCAGACTATGTAACATATTCTACAACTTGTGTCTTTTTAAAATTCAGTGTCCTTTAGCGGCAAAGGGGCAACGCAGGATTAAGCGGAAAGACTTTTGAGTAATAGGTATCCCACCAAAAACATAAATGTAAAAAAGGAAAGCCAAGTTCTCCGGCTTCGCCGCAAAAAAATGGAGATCTAAATGCGTGCCAAGTTCTATGCAAAATCCAAATTTTTGAGTAGGCAAGATTTGACTTGGCCTTTGGCTGTTACATAGCAAATATAATAATACATACATTGCAATAGTTTCAAATATCTGCTTGTATCGGTTCCAACGCTACAATTAAAATTAACTTATCTTTGTACCTCTATTTTAAACTTTTTTTTTATTTTTAGATGTTTTCCTACGTTTACACACAATTACAAAGCTGGAATCCAAATTTCTTCCTTCTAGGTGATCTGGAAGTAGGTTAGGTTTAGGTACTATGGTAATATGTCAGTCAGTCAGTCAGTGCAAAAATTTACGACTTTTTGACCTTCATATCTAAGTAACCGTTTCAGCTAGCTTCATGCTTCTCGGTGTCCTTATGGCTATTATTAAACACACTTGGTTTTGTATTTACGTTAAAGAGGTTTTGAGTTATAGAAGGGTCAAAAGTAGCACCAAGTGGTTCGTGCGATATTATGCTTGGCGCTGGCTAGCCAGTTCCTTTGCTTGAACTTGGCTTCACACGCTACTGCATGTCTAGATTTAAATAAACTACTGTTATCGCAAAGCGTCCGGCCTATATTTCCAAATATTTCAACTAATTAATCAAGAAAAGAGGCGAGATCATTTTGTAATCAGATGAAATACCAACCCAATTACTTCCTTTGAACATGAAAATTGAAATAGTTTGTTGCTCTAAAATTAATAGTTGGTATTTATCTCAAAGGCTCGAAACAACAACTTGGTACATTTTAATGAACCTTAATAGACCATCGCATATCATTGCAACCTGAAGTAGCTTAAATTTCAAGAGTAAGGTTCTGGGAACAAGAAATAGTTAAGGTTAGGCCAATGTGCGCGCGCAGGTGCGGTAAATAGAATTGATCAAAAACACGCGCGCGCAGTTCGATTGAATAGCAGGATTCTGGTTATTAGTTGTTGGAACTATAGTTCAAACACCTGGTAAAATTTAAGCCGATCAGCGGCAACAGCTATTACACAATGCGGTACTTATATTTTTTAAAGAAAAGATCGGTGGTCTTTTCTCCGTACAAATGTTTTTCCCTATCACATCGCCGATTTATGACAGAAAAGCATTTTTTTGCACCTGTATAACATTAAACTTGTTACATGCTCTAAGTTTTAGTCTTTTAGAAGCACAAACATTTTAGAACAACTTATTAATTCAAAACCACATAAAGGTGTATAAAATACATAGCATATATTATGTTTATACACTTCTCATCAAAAAAATCGAAAGACCTCGCAGTTTATGATTTGATAAGGATTATCAGAAAAATGTGTATATTTAGGAATAAATTTAATAGTGAGTAGTATGAGGTTTTTAAATCCTAATGTTAATGTTCTAAATTCAAATTAAGTCTTCATAGGTTTCGTATTTTGTATAATAAGTAATTTTTACCCTGTATGGAATATGAAGGAAATGGGTAAAACAACACGCGTAAATGAAAAACAAATGTAAGAAACGTTTATTTAATAACTAGTATTCCCTCCGCGAGCTCTTATTACTGCTTCCATACGGTTCTTCATTGATCGGATGAGAGTCACGATCACATGTTGTGGTATATTATCCCATTCCTCTTGGATTGCATTTCGCAGCTGGCTAAGTGTTTCTGGGGCTGGATCTCTTGCTCGAATTCGTCTCTTTAATTCATCCCATAGATGTTCAATGGGATTCATGTCCGGGCTTCTTGCTGGCCATACTATAATGGAGATACCGAATTCGGTAAGATAATCTCGTACGACGCCCGCGGTGTGAGCTCTAGCATTGTCGTGCATGAATATGAAGTCGTTGCCAAGAAAATGTGCATAGGGCATCACATGAGGTTCAAGACACTGTTCGATGTACCGATGAGAGTTTAGTGCAGGCAGCCGTGGCCCAGACACAAAGGCAAGTTCTGTCTTACCGTCGGCGCTGATTCCTCCCCAAACCGTCCACGAACCGCCACCATAGCTGATCTTTTCTTCAATGCAGCATTGTGCAAAGCGTTCTCCATCTCTTCTGTAGACCTTGTTCCTTTCGTCGTTACCATACAGCATAATTTTACACTCAACAGAAAACAGTACTTTGCTCCACTGAAGGTATGACCAAGTTAGGTGCTCGCGTGCAAAGCAAAGGCGCGCTCTTCGATGGTCTGCAGTTAATTTCGGCCCATTCGCTGGCTTATGCGGTGCCAATCCGCGTTCCATCAACCTTCTTCTTATTGTAGAGTCACTTACAGCTACTTTTCGTACAACGCGAAGCTGCTGCTGCAGTTGAAAAGCGTTAAGGCGTCGATTTCGTAAAGAAGTTGTTACAATAAATCGATCATCTCGCTCAGAAGTGACCCGATTCCTGCCAGATCTTGAACGGCGCGTGAACGAACCAGTCTCCCGGTAGCGTTTGTAGACTCTGTGAACAGATGATGCTTGCTTAGATGCAATCTTGCAGCCACAACACGCTGACTAAGTCCAGAATCCAGCAATGCCACCACTTGGGCGGCTTCTGCGGGCGAAGTATCCATATGTTTTAGAAAAAAAGTTTTTTCAGACGTCCCAAAGTCACAGTAAATGAAATAAGAAACAAAAAGTTTAAAGACAAGCGCTAATTTTTAGTTTTTAAACGAGAAACGTACTCCAACCCTAAATACACATTTGTCTCAAAACAGTGATTAATTTCATTTATAGGATAAACAAATGAAATTCTAATTTCGAATTTTGATTTTTTTCTTCTTACTGTAATGACCAAACTGCAGCTACACAATAATGTTTTTTTTTTTTATGGAATTAATTCTCTTTTGTAAAAAATTAGGACAAAAACAATAAAAACGAAAGTGTTTCGATTTTTTTGATGAGAAGTGTATATACAGTATTTAAATGACTGGCACTAAACATGTAAAAAATTAAGATAAACGTGTCGTGTGTGGTATCAAATTAAAGATATTGACCTAAAACAGTCAAATACATTAACAGCCAGTTGTAAATTTATCAAAAATAATCGACGCTTCGAAGATATTGTTCTCCATGTCTGTTACGCTGTTGTTGCATGCAGTCCGCGAGTGGGAGTGGCCACCAGTTGAAACAACTGGTAAGCGCGAAAGTGACGAGAACTGTACGGCGCTTCCTACCTTTTGGTCGCGACCATACAAATACTACATGCCATGCTATAAAAGTAGGATTTCACAAATTTTAACATTGGATTAAAAGTGACAAAAAGATAATTATGTAATAGAAAGGTTAAATGAAAACAATTAAAAAACAAGTAAGTGTTATGTTACAAATACAAACCGAGACAAGAACAAAACCTAATCTGCTTCTGAATCTTGAATACCACGTGCCTGAATCACGTATTCCAAATTTTCAATAATCAGTATATTGACAACTAAATTCAGAATGAGGCTGTCCGGTCACGTCGGATGATTATCGGTGATCTATCTTTTGTAGGAGAAAAAAAGAACACTAGAATAGAATGATAGCAATAGTGCAACGCCGCGTGCGTTGCACTATCCTGTCCTACAAAAAGTTGGTCAGAAATAAAATCGGCGAGTGTAAAGTGTTGGTCAGGAATAAAAATGAATGTTTCGTCAGTGTAATCGCTCAGCGATGGAGGTCTATATTGAGAGTTTCTAGAAGATGTATACAATACAGGACACTGGCCGAGAATCACAATGGAAACAAAAAGAAAACATTATGATAAGAAACATCCCTTTCACTAAATTCTAGTTGGATTAATGCATCCCATAATAGTATCCTGGAGTGTAATAGTGTGTTTTACTGATGTCAGCAGCTCATCAATTGTATCAACTAAGAACTTTATTTTCTCTCTTCTGTTCCTCAAAAGCCAAAGACAAACGTTCCTCTGTAAGTAAACCTTCATCCTTGTATTCATGAGACTCCCTCGATCGGTCGTTTCATCGCTTACGTTGACCGTCACTTTGTAGCCACAGACAAAGTGACGGTCAACGGATGCGATGAAACGACCACACAATTGGTCCTAAGAATCGGAGGAGACATTGGCCCGATTATCTGTCCTACAAAAAGAGTATCGTGGGCAGCCTTACTTATAAATGAACTATGACTATTTTTTCGTATGTAGGTTTGAGTCCCATCGCAGAATAAGCGTGTTACAATTATGCCTTAAGAATGATTATGTTGATTATGTTTTACCCGTGGCTTCATCTATAGCATTGTTTCCCAACCTGTGGTCCGCGGACCCCTGGGGGTTCGCGAGTATATTTATGGGGGTCCACGGTGTCATCTCTGGACCATACATAAATGCTAATGCCATACATATATAAAATTGTTGAGTTTGGAGCGGTCCCCCAACGCGACGTATTTTTTATTAGAATTATTAATACATAATCGTACTTAGGTACTTAAAGATTGTTTTTTTTTTTTACTTTTTAGAGGGGAATTATATATTTGTGTCGGAGTCTTTAATTAAAATTTTTAATTTAATATAATACGCGTCACGTTTTCGTCTGTGTTTAATACGCACTCGTGGCCCACAAATTCGTCTGATAAGGACTGCAGCTCAGACCGAAAACCTGACGAAAAATCGAGGTTTGGCTCTCGACTAATTCCTCCCCCAATTGTCAACTAATTTCGAAGATATTTCATACACTGCATGAGAGAAGAATGATCTGTGCTTCTTTATTTTCCTTTTTTCAAAAAAACTTGTCAAATAATAAAAATAGGCACATTTTAGGGGTCTTTTCATCTTGAAAAATAAAAAATAGGTGCGGAGGTTCTAGTTTCTTAAAATATAAATTATCTTAAAAAAGCATAGCCCTAAGTTCAGAAACCAGTGAGTAAGCAGACGAGAGCGTTTGTTCGTAAAATACCACCCACCTTCCCTCTTAACACCGCCATTCAGAAATCGTAGACTAAAAACGCCATCGCTTGACAACAGTCGGTACTAATGTACCAATATTAACCGGAACACTTGATTAATGAAATCATATTTTTTTAATGTTTCTCGAAAACAGCCTGGTGCTGGCTATACAAAAAGTAGTATTCAATCGAAATATTTTTTTTTTTTTCAATTTTCACTGTTCCGGAATGTGTAGTTCGAAAATAGGTAGGAATGTGAAAAAGTGTATAAGATAAAAGTTGTACATAATTTTAGAAGCTTTCATTGCGTAGAAGACTTCTTATCTCCATGACGCACCGTTTAAAAGATATTAGAGAAAAACGGCAAAATGGGAACTGTAACCCCCTCCCCCCACTCCGCCTCACCCCTTAGACGTCAGGAATTTTAGTATGTTAACTCTCTTAGCACCCTGAACAATTTTCTCAAGTAATTGCTTAGGGCCTTGCTCACGCACTCTACAATCTCTTTGTTGACTGGACTAATAATGAACTGTTAACTTACAGTATTGACCACCTATGTAACATTAAGGTATGCAATAAAGAATTGAATTAAATAATGTGTGTGTTTTACGTTAAATCTGCAGGTTACCTTTCGTACTATCATAAGACTAACATGGTGACCCATCGAGAATTAAACAATAATTTAGTAGAAAAAAACTAGGTACCTTATAGCATTTTTTTATGACTTAAATATTTTAAACAATAGCGTCGCAAATGTAATTTTGTTTGTATAGCTGTTGAAAATAATGAAAATCAAAGCATTATAAAGACACACCTACACAAGAAAAGGCAAAAAAAAATCTATCTGAGATTTTGAACTTCGGTCTCCAGCCAATTTTTCGGCCGGCGTATTACACGACTGCACTACCGAAGTTTGAGTGCTCAAGCTGAAATAGGGGTACACAATTGAACGTTTTTAAAAGTTGTGAGAGTTTTTAAGAAAGTGAGAATCTGTAAGTTTTCGGTGCAACGTCGAACATTAAGAACGACTTATCCGATTTGGTGTAGATAGTCACCGTACGTCGACACGGTTCACCATATATGGTGAGACCATAGAGTTACTAAAATCCGGCTCCGTTTTTATATCTATGGGTGTGACCAAGGTAAATATGTTTTACTGTTTAACATATGCGATTTCTTTTCCTTTCATCTCAAAAAAATGTTTTCTTTTGTAACGACTTATTTTTGACTTACTTGGTTGAGACCAAATAGCGCCGAGATCGACGTTGGCTTCACCCATCAGGCGGGGAGGGGCGCAACAGCGGGGTTCCATGACGGCTAGCCAGATGCTGGTACGTTGCAGATCTCTGATCGACACGTATAACTCGAACATGAAGTACTGGAACAAATCGATAGACATAAAAGCAAACTGTATAATAAACTAAAATAAAATAGGTAAAGACAATGGTTTATTTTGGAAGAGCAAGCCTAACTGCAGGTTTTGATAGTACAGGGGCCCGAGTCTGCTATTGAAAATCGTTTGAATCGTCTGAGTGGGTGGCGTTAGTAGGTCCATTTTAGGGTAGGTCCAATTTTGACGTTGAAATGACATTTTACCTACGTAATTATCCTAAAATGGACCTTCTAACGCTTTCTCTTCTGCCATCTCGCAATCAACGCATACTGACAGATGACACTTGAAAATAAAATGGTTCAAATGTTATTTTTATAATATAGACAATAGCGCTTCCGAGTAACAATATAATTTAGCTATTGTGTAGTAACATCTGTTTTACTTATTTGTATTATAAACAACTTAGTTCTTACATAAATTATACTTATCACAACTTAAATGAATGTATATATACTAGGAACATTAATTGTACCTCTTATTTATAGTAGCTTATTCTTATAATAATTTCTTAACAATATTATGTGTGTAAATATATTTGCTCGAGACTGTACATAGTCGTGGGTCGCCGAGAAATGGCCGACCCACGCAGCTGGGATGCGTCGCACGACCGTGGGCTGAGCTACGTTCTGCCTATTCGAGTTAGCTACGCGTGTGTTTATGACGTCAATTGCTACGTAGCATGTCCGTGCGCTGCAGTGGAAACGCTCTCATAAATTTTGTACTAAAGCGAAGCTTAACCCACGTGCACAGCCTCTCCGTGCGCCGCTGTGGGTTTCCGGCTTTATTACAAATGGCCGAGATAGATAAGAGTTTCAACAACCACATGTAAACACATTCATTAAGTTCTTACAATAAGTATTTTCATTTATATAACCTAAAATAAGTAACAAAAAAATACTAGATAATGACTTTATTCATTAGGAATTAGAAGATTAGAAGACAAGAAATATAGAACATTCTCTTTTAATTACAATGTTTACTGGGCATAATCTGAGGGACCGGTTTTTAAAATCCATTCATTACATCTAGTATATGGCGTGTGGGGTTTGTATTTATTACTCCATCTAGTGCTCAATGCTTGTACTTCAGTTTTACGTGACCACCATAACGAAGGGTGCAAAAAGCTCGCCAAGTAGTGCCAATAACAAACGATAGATGGCGGTGATAAATGTAAATGTTTGACGTATTACATTTAAGCACAAAAATTTCAAGAGCAACATTTTACAAAAAAAAAAAAAAATTGCTACCTTCCTTCCTTACCTGTCTACCTTGCTTACCTATTTTTTCTTTACATAGTATAAAGTGAAATCTCTTCCGCTGTCTGTTCGTTTAGATGTCTTAAACTACAAAACAGCTTTTAATGCAGATTTTTTCAATGGAGACAAAGTGAAGCACGAGGAAGTTTTATATGTGTCATACATTCATACTAGATGCAAGACCAAAAGATTGTAAGATTAGTAATGTAAAAATAAAATAAAAAATGTTTATTGCAGAAACTTGTAAAACTTCTTCAATTAATCTTACCTATAGGGACCTCCTTTTAAGTAAGAAATATACCTGTGCTAGGAGGCACCGCTCCTCAATGGCAAATTATAACACGGTAAAATTAGTGTACAATAATTAAACTTTAAATGAATCGTGATGTTGCTATACATCACTATAAAATTTTATTGAAATCTCAAGGACACGACATTACTGGCAATAAATCCTTTTTTTTAACAAAATACATCATAATTTTAAATGTATGAACGTTCTTTTTGACATATGACGGCTATGTTTTTTTATTCTCTGACAATTTTTGGCAGTCAGTCGCACTTTTCAATGCTTACTTTGTTTTTAGCGGGTGTTTCAATTTGTTGTTTTGCTGAACAAAAGTGATGAAAGAATTAATAAATAAATAAATTCTATGAAACAAAAGGTTTAGTAAAGTGTCACTGATAACATTCTTATTTTTAGTGTTATGATAAAAATGTTTCCAATCATAGGCATTTCAATTGGGATGTAGAAAAACATATAAAGTCCCCGTCACTAGAAGCTCTAATTTTTGTAAATAAAGAACTTCTATCAAGTTACTTAGCGACAATATAATCAACAAGAAATAATCCCAAATGCAATGAAGTCAAATAAACTAATGAGCAATTTCACTTGGTCGTCTAAGGTTTTGTGGTACTAGAACGCATGTGATTCATGGAACGTAAACATTTGGGCCACGATTTTAAAGTAAGTTCACGCTGATTGTCTCTATGTCTTTCGAGTTCTAATGCGTCTGTTTGTTTGTGAGGTTTTCGCAGATTAGGTTATATTGTTTTTTATTAGTCTACTAGCGGCCCGCCCCGGCTTTGCTCGGGTGCAACGCTGATACCAAATATAACTACACAGTCATAAAGTTCTGTAGGGCGAAGCACAGCCTTGGACGCACTATTTGGTATAGGCACGACCCCCGGCCCCCGCACGGCCCTCCGGCCGGTACCGCCGCAGCCGCTATGTCCCTACATTTTAAATTTGTAATATCTTCGAAAATATTCATTTAAATTACATGCTGTAAAGGGCAATATTGATCTATATTACATGCACAATTTATTAAAGGTACTTAATTGGATAAGGATTAATACTGTATTGCTTAAAATCGCTTTTTCGTAAATAAGTAATAAATAAACGATAAAAATGGTTATTGTGGGTTATCCTCAAGAGATAGACATATGCTATCGCGGACTTTTTTGTAGATCTTTTTAAGGAGCACAATACTTTAGTACAATATTTTGATCTATCTCGTAGGGTTCAGCCAGCGTTCGCAATGAAAGCGCAAAAAATGTGTTCATTTACAACCTTACATTAGAAATGTCTAAGATTATCCGTGTTTCTCTCCTATATTATGCATGTATTATACATATAAACCTTCCTCTTGAATCACTCTATCCATTGAAAAAAACCGCATCAAAATCCGTTGCGTAGTTTTAAAGATCTAAGCATACATAGGGACAGACAGCGGGAAGCGACTTTGTTTTATACTATGTAGTGATGATAGTGATGATATATATAAAAATTAATCCCTATTTCTCTTGGTTATGGCAACACGAGTGAACGGCTTGACCGACTTCGCAAATTCTTTTTTTTTCTGGTGTTTGTTATTTATTTATTTAATACGGCATGTAGTGTTACTGCTATACAAATAAAGTTTACAGAAAGCGAGTTTTTGTATTTTATATTTGTACATTTTGTTTCGAGTGTATGAATTTTATAATTTGTACATTTTTATCATATTTTTAACAGGTAACGAGCCTTTACAGTTATTGAAAAGAACATGGTTATTAACGTATACAAGTATGTGAAAGAAGATTGCCCATCTGATCACTATCCACACAAAACAAAAATTAAAAAAAAAACTACCTATATTCTTGGAATTGGCATAGCGTCTGCGTATAATATTTTAAGAATAAAATCACCAGTTAAAACTAAAGTAAGACCCAAATGTTTTGAAAAGTTGATGAATTTGATAAAAGTGAGCTCAGAAAAAAAACACGGTTTCTTTTAAGAGGTGAATTGTCTACAATACCAAAAGTTTTCAGGCAGTCAATAATGATGATGAATTACCAAATTTTAGCGAAACAACTCTCAGGCGCCTAATGAAGAATTTGCACTTCACATACATAAAACGACAGAGAAATAATGCGCTTGCGGATAGACGATATTATAATATGGCGGCGAACATACTTGAGAAAAATCAAAGAATACAGACGGCAAAAGCGACAGATATACTACATGGATGAGACATGGGTTAGTGCAGGTTAGTCTCTAAAAGTAACTCTTATTATTATTATTAAGAGACAATACATCCTATAATATGCTGTTATATACACTTCTCATCAAAAAAATCGAAACACCTCGCAGTTTATGATTTGATGAGGATTATGAAAATGTGTATATTTCGGAATAAATGTAAAATGTCATTTAATAGTGAGTAGTATGAGGTTTTTAAATCCTAATGTTAATGTTCTAAATTCAAATTAAGTCTTCATAGGTTTCGTATTTTGTATAATGAGTAATTTTTACCCTGTATGGAATATGAAGGAAATGGGTAAAACAACACGCGTAAATGAAAAAAAATATGTAAGAAACGTTTATTTAATAACTTGTATTCCCTCCGCGAGCTCTTATAACTGCTTCCATACGGTTCTTCATCGATCGGATGAGAGTCACGATCACATGTTGTGGTATATTATCCCATTCCTCTTGGATTGCATTTCGCAGCTGGCTAAGTGTTTCTGGGGCTGGATCTCTTGCTCGAATTCGTCTCTTTAATTCATCCCATAGATGTTCAATGGGATTCATGTCCGGGCTTCTTGCTGGCCATACCATAATGGAGATACCGACTTCGGTAAGATAATCTCGTACGACGCCCGCGGTGTGAGCTCTAGCATTGTCGTGCATGAATATGAAGTCGTTGCCAAGAAAATGTGCATAGGGCATCACATGAGGTTCAAGACACTGTTCCATGTACCGATGAGAGTTTAGTGCAGGCATCCGTGGCCCAGACACAAAGGCAAGTTCTGTCTTACCGCCGGCGCTGATTCCTCCCCAAACCGTCCACGAACCGCCACCATAGCTGATCTTTTCTTCAATGCAGCATTGTGCAAAGCGTTCTCCATCTCTTCTGTAGACCTTGTTCCTTGCGTCGTTACCATACAGCATAATTTTACACCCATCAGAAAACAGTACTTTGCTCCACTGAAGGTATGACCAAGTTAGGTGCTCGCGTGCAAAGTTAAGGCGCGCTCTTCGATGGTCTGCAGTTAATTTTGGCCCATTCGCTGGCTTATGCGGTGCCAATCCGCGTTCCTTCAACCTTCTTCTTATTGTAGAGTCACTTACAGCTACTTTTCGTACAACGCGAAGCTGCTGCTGCAGTTGAAAAGCGTTAAGGCGTCGATTTCGTAAAGAAAATGTTACAATAAATCGATCATCTCGCTCAGAAGTGACCCGATTCCTGCCAGGTCCTGAACGGCGCGTGAACGAACCAGTCTTCCGATAGCGTTTGTAGACTCTATGAACAGATGATAAGCTTAGATGCAATCTTGCAGCCACAACACGCTGACTAAGTCCAGAATCCAGCAATGCCACCACTTGGGCGGCTTCTGCGGGCGAAGTATCCATATGTTTTAGAAAAAAAAAGTTTTTTCAGACGTCCCAAAGTCACAGTAAATGAAGTAAGAAACAAAAAGTTGAAAGACAAGCGCTAATTTTTAGTTTTTAAACGAGAAACGTACTCCAACCTTAAATACACATTTGTATCAAAACTGATTAATTTCATTTATAGGATAAACAAATGAAATTCTAATTTCGAATTTTGATTTTTTTCTTCTTACTGTAATGACCAAACTGCCAGCTACACAATAATGTTTTTTTTCATGGAATTAATTCTCTTTTGTAAAAAATTAGGACAAAAACAATAAAAACGAAAGTGTTTCGATTTTTTTGATGAGAAGTGTATAATTATAGTGATTTGATTGAGTTCATGACGGTAATATTTTCATTTACAGGACACACTGTTAATAAAACTTGGGTATTTATTTATTTAAATAAGGTGTATCAACAGCTTCTGTGTATATATATATTATATAGTATATGTATATTAAATGCTATGTCTAAGACTTGGGTAGACAAAGGATAGACGCCTAATCATCACACACATAGGAAGTGAAAATGGTTTTGTAGATGGAGGCGAAAATATATTTGAATCTAAGAAGACAGGTGATTACCATGAATCAATGGAGGCTACACAATTTGAACACTGGTTTGAAACGGTGTTACCTAAACTAGGAGAAAATGCTGTGGTGGTAATGGACAATGCACCTTATCATTCAAGGCGTCTTGAAAAGACCCCTACTACTGCATGGAAAAAAGGAGATATACAAAACTGGCTTTTAACTAAGAATATATCTGTTGATCAAAATTAACTTAAAACCGAATTTCTGCAAAAGGTTAAAAATATCACTTCACTACATAGTATAAAATAAAGTCGCTTTCCGCTGTCTGTCCCTTTGTATGCTTAGATCTTTAAAACTACGCAACGGATTTTGATGCGGTTTTTTTCAATAGAGTGCTTCAAGAGGAAGGTTTATATGTATAATACATGCATAATATAGTAGAGAAACACGGATTTCTGATGTAAGGCCGCAAATGGACACATTTTATGCGCTTTCGTTGCAAACGATGGCTGAACCCTACGAGATAGATCAAAATAATGTACTACAGTACTGTGCACCTTAAAAAATTCTACAAAAAAGTCCGTATATGTCTATCTCTTGAGGATAACCCACAATAACCATTTTTTATCGTTTATTTATTACTTATTTACGAAAAATTTTAAGCATAACATAACACGTATTAAACCTTATCCAATTAAGTACCTTTAATAAATTGTGCATGTAATATAAATCAATATTGTCCTTTACAGCATGTAATTTAAATTTAAAATGCAGGGACATAGCGGTTGCGGCGATACCGGTCGGGAGGGCGCGCGTGGGCCGGGGGGCGCGTGCCTATACAAAATAGTGCATCCAAGGCTGTGCTTCGCCCTACAGAACTCTACGATTGTGTAGTTATATTTGGTATCAGCGTTGCACCCGAGCAAAGCCGGGGCGGGCCGCTAGTTAAAGATAATTTTAAAAGATACGCAGTGGATGAGCTCGCAAAAAAATTAAGGTAGAAGTCTTAAGGTATCCGCATTATCATTGCGAGCTTAATCCAATTGAGCTTGTTTGGGCCGATGTCAAGGGATATTTTGCTCACCACAACACAAATTTTAAATTTGATTTGAGGATTACTGTTGAAAGGTGGAAGCTTTGTGTGGAGCACGTCATCAAGGAAGAAAATAACTTTTATGGCAAAATTGATGAAAAGATAGATAGCACGGTAGACAGTTTCCTTATCCATGTAACTGATTCTGAAACAGAATATTCAGAATCGTCTGAAGACAGTAATTAGATGTGTGTATTAATGTAATTATATTCCTGTAAAAAATAGTACAAAACTGTTTTTATTTTATTTTACCCAAAGATTGCAAACCCCTGAATGTGTGTTTACAAAGGAGAATGACCATTTCCAGTATCGCTTCAAAACAAATTGTGCCATAAGTTGGTGATAACAATAATTCCTATTGTTAATTTAAAAGCATAATTTAAAACATAAGCATAACTTCCCCGGAGAAAAACTGATAAAAATAAAAGTCTTTGTTTTGTCAGTACATTCTACACTCTAATGTCAATCATTGACACCTCAAACATATTGTCAATCATAGAGAAATATTATTTTTGGTTGCTATGTCATAATTTAATATTTCTTTGTGTCTATTACTTATCGACTACGATATAAGGTGATCGTGAGACAGAGACTCCATATTACTATTTAGATTCCACCAGTTTGCAGAACTGTGTGGATCTGTGCCGCACAGTGTGTGACACAGATGTTTACGTTGGTCGACACACAAGAGCAAACAATAACAAATTGTGCGCGAACATTTTAGAAATGTTCGCGAACATCTGTGTAACATTGTGTGCGCACACACGCATGCAGTGGACTCATGTCGACGCGTACACGCTTGATGTTCGCGAACTCAGATTTGGTTCCGCTACTGGAGTGGAAACATTTATTTGTACTCGCACATGTTTAATAGAGTTAAATTTTTTTATAATAAATATATTAAAATAGTTTCTACGAGACTAGAACAGCACCTTTTTCAATACGCGTATACTCGTGTAATGTTCTTTCTTTTTGGATAACTGTTTTAAACTTATAATTTAAGTTAAAAGATTAGCACTAAGCACATTGATTGTCGTTATCAACCAGAGATGCTTTAAAGGATAATGTAATTCAAGTGAAACATGTGTCAACTCTAGATATGCCTGCTGATCAATTTACCAATAGGTTTATTATCAGCAAAGCATTATAATTTTTTAGGACAGTTGGGTTTTTCCTATTTAAAATTTAAGTTTGTTTATTGTTACTTGAGTTATTTTTCAGAAATATTTAGTTGAACTCATCTCAGCGCACATGTTCGTGAACAAATGTGCCACACTGTGCTTTTACAAAAGTTACGCACAGTCTTGCCGGTGGAGTCAGAAGCTAAACGCGATACAAGCTTATTGCGTGCACTGTAAATGTTTTTCACAAAATGTTCGTAAACAAATGTGCTGCACACTATTTTGGTGGAATCGCGCCTTTAAGAAACACGAAAAGGAACTGCTGAAACATGATAAACGGGTTGACGTTTCTTGACAATGACGCAACTCCGCGCTCTTTTGCTGGCGGCCGTCGGATGAAGAGGAATCTGGTGACTCCGCATTGAAGCAAAACGTGTTCGGTGGAATATTGCTGTTCTTAATTCTCCTCGCCCGCCTACGATGATGACCATACCAACCAGAGCCAACCACATATTTTTTATTCTACATATTTAATAAACTTATGTTTTGAGTATTTGCAGTATTCATTTAAAATGCCTGTGTGATTCACATTTCTAGTTATATTTTTTTATATCAGTAGACTGACTAACAGAAAGATCTAGCAAATAAAGAAGTACCTAAATGGTGACTGTCGTCCATGGATATTTCGAATATAATAGGAATTGCTTAATAAGTTGATGACGAGGTACTAAATTACTTACAAAAAGTAGTCACTGTTCTAGTAGCATAAAGTAGGTGGAAACGATTCCCCCTATTGCTAGCACAATATACAGATTACCTATAGATTGACGTTTCTCATTCTAACACGATGATATCTGTCAAAATGTTTCATTCAAAGAATCGCTTTTTAAAACTATTTCAATTCAAAACTACGGCAAAGTGCGAAGAATCATTATAAATAATTACTGTATTTAAAAGTACATTAATCATACTTTATAATAAATAATATAACATTGTGGCACAACAAATTTGATAGCGATACTAAGTGCCATAGTCACTTGGTCATTCTCCTTTATAGCTTCTCGTGACGGGGACTTTAGATATAGCTAACGCTAGACTTTAGATATAGCTAGACTACGGGCCCATGAATAAAATGAAAATGAACCACCAGGTGACGTATATAGGACGATAGAAGAGCATATAATAATGAGATTCAGCACTATGCCGTCACTTGTGAGCAGTCCAACTGAGTGCTGGTGAGAATTCAAAAGTACGGCATGTTTTATCATCGATAGATCCTTGAAAAATAATTAGAAAGCGCGCAGTGCTGTACAAAAATGGTCGTTCAAAAAGTTGGTATTTTAGTTTTATTTTCTGACAATTTCCAGGGTAAATTTGGTCATTTGATTCTGTACGGCATCAGTTTCACACTGTTTGAATACAGCTTCTAAACCATTATTCCGCAACGCCGTACAAAAATCACGGGACAAGGGGCAAAAATCGAGGGTTGCAACCCTCCCTCCCTCTTTCCGTGGTCCGGGGGTTGGTTTGAAACAACATAAAATTTATTTATTTTGAAAGTATTTTAAGCATAGATAATATTTTTTACATGCCGTACTTTTTCGTTGGTCGTAACGTATTTTATTTGGATGTATATGTAGATGTTATTTCTATAGTTGTGAAAGACGGATGCTCCGGTCGACTGTTTCGGAGTCGTTGCGGAGATTCATGGCAGCTGTTTTTACGTGTTGCAAGCTCTCCGATCATGTCAGACCTCGAGGAGAATGAAAACATTAATGAAAGTGAAAGAACGGTTCAAGAAAAAGAGCAAGAACGTTTTTGTTTTATTTGTGATTTGCCAGGTGATCCGATTGCTAACCGGATAAAAATTTTGTCAAGTGCAATTTTAAAAAAATTGCATCGATGCAATTGAGTTTAGGAGTAAGCAACTGTCTAACACCTCCAGAAGATCCAAGCTAAGACCTGTAATAGACCATCTAAACAAACAGTTTGCATCTGTACCTCTTGATCAACGCTGTCAATAGATGAATAAATGTGTTTTACTAAAATTGCTCACTTCCTAAAACAATATTTGCCCAATAAGCCACAAAAGTTTGGGTTTTGTTCAGTTTGATGGGATATGCGTATCGTTTTGAAGTATACCCTGGGCAAAAAGATATACGATCGCGCTTAGCCTCTTGCCCTGAGTATACAGATGAACCAGATTGAAGTGCGAGAGTTATAACGCGGATGGTTGTCAACGGCCGTTTTCTTCATACTTCATTGGCGACGAGGATGCGGAGGCGGCAACGGCGATAAACTCATCGACAGCGATGGGCAAGGACCTGCACTACGGACGTGGCGGAAGCAGTGGCAGCAGCGGCGTGAAGGCCAACAACTCGCGTGCAGTATTTTGTTGGCGTTGTGGCAAGGCACTCATGGTTGATAGGTGCCGATTAAGAAACTTTACTTGTGACGAGTGTGGTTGTAAAGGAGGCATTCGGCAATCTTACATAAGCGATGAGGAGTCTGATGACGCAATATTCAACATTGAAATTGCAACGCAAGGTAGCAAACCGTATTTTGTTAAATTAATGATTGATAACGTTAGCTTAAATTGCGAAGTAGATACGGGTTGTTGAATCTCGGCTATAGATGAGGAAATACATGAGGGTCATTTGGGAATGAATAAAATGAAGAACTTATCGAGATCCTATGTTTACGTTCAGTGTCCGCTGAATCGCGTACATGCTGATTTTGCAGATTGTGGAGGCGCTGGATATTTTGCTATCCTGGACGCGCATTTCAAGTGGATTGAAGCATTACCAATGCAAAGTACAAATTCAGCTTCCACTATAAGTATCAAGGTGTGTTTTTGCGCGGTTCGGTTTGCCAGCGCAGTTCGTGAAGTCGTGACAAACAACGGATCTCCATTTGCATTTCAGGATTTAAAAAAAAATTGCGACATTTTTTATGAAACATAGCACTTTAGCTCCGTATAGACCACAGGGAATTGGTGCAGCAGAGAATGCTGTTAAGACGATTAAGAATGATCAAAAGGGCGTTGTACGAAACGGAGGATGTCAATAAAGCACCTTCGAAATTTTTGTTTCAGTACCGGAGTTGGGAACATGCACCTACTGGGGTATCACCAGCAGTGACGCTACAAGGGCGCCGCCAGCGCAGCAGGCTGGGTACTCTGCGGCCGGACGTAGCAGTCACGGTGCGCGCGTGTCAGGTGCGGACAGGAGTTTTGACGTTGGAGACTCGGTATTAGCTGGGTCTTACGCTGATGGGGGGTAAAGTGAACTATGTCTACGGTGATGAAAAAGACAGGTCCAGTATCGTAGATCGTTAACGTGGGTGATGGCCTGGAATGGCGTCGTCATGCCGATCATTTACTACCGGTAAAGAGTCACACAAACAGATATGCAATGGACAACCTTTATTGATCGCTGCAACTTGACATATAAAAGCGACTCCAACCTTTAAATCTCAATACATATCTGGCGTCGATGTTAACATTACCAACAATGCATCAGCAGGCACAAACAGGCACAACGAGCAACATGGGTCTCTGAAATCTAAAATATTCAGAAGGAAAAAGAGTATTTTGGCTAAATACGACCAGTATCGAACAGTTGCAGACAAGATATTTTATCACCTAACAGCAACGCTGATATAAACTCTTCAATATAGCCTATTAGAGCCTTTATTACAGCGCAATGTTGATATTTTTGTTCAGGATACGGTTACAACAGAATGGAATATAATTACAAGTAGAATTGTTTTCTTAAAAAATCGTGGCAAATATAGTTACAGAGTTTTTTATAAATTCAGCTCGTTTTGTTGCAAAACTTGTGAGGAAGTTCTACTTCTCACTACAAATATGTCGGGAGAAGATGCTTACAAAAATTATGCGGTTCAACACAGCCGAAGAAGCTTGGGACGAATTAAACCAGCTTTACGAACTAGTTATCTTAAGATGTTTTTTTACAATTTGTGCGTGAAAAATTCAAACTACATATATGACTCTTCTCACGATTTAGGGACTCTTAGGAGGAGTTAGGGTGATATTTTTAAAATGAGACGATGTTTAATTAAAATCTATGCAAAAGGCTACAGAAACAGAAAAAGAATTTGCAATATCTAATGGAAAATTAAATACAGACGGAATTCCAATAATAGATGTCATAACTGATGGTTGCTACTTAGTTACGACAATAATTATAATGCTCTATCGTGTGTAGCTGCCATAAACGGGAAACTCACTGAAAAAGCTTTTTTATGTATTACGGTGTTGCCATGTAAGATCAGAGTTGCCCTTTCGAATATTAGGCTTACGAACGAACGACTATGTATTGTTGTTCATAAATTGAAAGAATATCTCTTTTAAGAGATATTTTTTAAGTTAAATGTTTGATCTGATCAGCGGAAAATAACATCCGATGGTGATCCCAGTCTTTATGAAAAAAATTGCAAGCTCAGTTTGTTCTGACTTAAAGAGTCGAAAAAAAGAGTGCTGCAGCCACATTTTTAGAATTTTCATTAACAAATTGGAAGCACTCAGCATAGACACTAAACACAACATAAAACATCGAAAATTAATAACTAAAAAGCTATACTTAGAAACGCAATTTAATTTTGGTTTGCCACCGCTACGATTTTGGAGACCACATTGAGAGCCGATCATGCTTTTGTGATAGCAATGGTAAAAAAGACGTATCAGATAATTTATCTTTTAGTAGAATATAGAAATATGCGAAATGTTGCTGCGCATGCCCTTAGTCAATAACAATGTGTTCGAAAGTTTTTTGGCAGCGTACTTAAGTTTTTTTTTTGTGGAAAAGCAATACAATTAATTTACGAGGATCTTATCAAACAAGATATCATGCTACTGAAATAGCTTTTTAATGAAGAGGAACAAATATATGGTCCATAAAGACTATAACTAAGAGAAACATCATTTAGGTCAAATAAAAAAGCTCGAAGAACAAAAACGTAAAAAACGCAAGAGAATAGATTGTAGAAAACTAAAAATAATAAAATTATTTTAAGTTCCAAATTATATTATTCCAAAAAGTTAATGTTTGCCTAAAACCGGCAGTACCCATTGACATACCGAATAGATTGAAAAGTTAACTTTTGAAAAAAGGTTAGAAAAATCTTAACAGCACAGAACAATAATTAAACGGTCTACGATTTTACATAGTCAATAAATACTTTCAACTTTGGATCTGTTATAAGGCCGCGAAAGGAAACTAGCTGTCATATCTTGTTAGGAACCTACTGTATAAGCATAATATTAGTTTCTGTAATAACGTGTCAGTAATAAAACAAGGCAAAAAATAAACCATAGCCATTAAGCAAATACAGGTGAAAAAGTGCGTCAGAATAGTACCTTGCAGCAGTTGCAGCCTTTTTATGCAGAATTACCATTCTAAGGAGTCACAGATGGAAGTTAGAAAAATACGAAAACTAACTTTTTGGAAAATCACAATAATCCGTTGGATTAGGCGCACAATGGTACATTCTCTAATTGACATAAATGGAATTTCGCAAAACGACATAATATTCTCAAATTGTCATATTCTCACGCCACATCGCAAAACGTCACATTAGCAAAATGCCATTTTCGCATAATATTAAATTTTCAAAATGACAATTACGTTAAGTCAAATTTGAAATTTTGAATGGTATTTATTATCTTTTTGCGAATAACTCCACCTAGCTTTTAAACTTTAAAGGCGGAAACAAATTTACGTGGCGGCGCGTGGCGTGGCGCTTACTGGCGTGGCGGCGTGTGTGCACATCTACAGTACTTCATTCAAAAATCATCAGTACTTTAGAATGAACAAAGCACAATATGAGGAAGTCCATTCGCTGATTTAATTTTCCAGGCAAAAAAAAGGATTAAAGAAATCGGTCCAGCCATTCACGCGTGATGCTGTGACCCACAGAAATAGGCTTTCATTTTATATAAGGTGCTCTAGAAATATCTGCGACGGCTTTATTGGGGGGTAGTATTGTATTTATACCTCACCCGCTACCCCGCTACCCCGTTCGTCGCACGCGCCAAACGAACACCGGTCGCCAGTCACCTCCCGCGCGTTCCGGAAGTTAGTTTTAGGGGTTAGCGACAGGAAAATCGCGCGCGCTTTCATTAAAAATGCCTCCTAGACGACGGTATTCCAATCAAGATTACCTTGAAATGGTATTGTGCTATCGCGAGAGTAACTCCATCACTGCGCAGGCGGTAAACTTATACCAGTAGAGGTTTGGTGTGCGAGTGAGTCACCATACCATTCTGGATGCCGTGTACTGGTTCAGAGAACACGGCCGGTTTGACCCGCCTCCGGTTGACGCATGCAGGCCTTCATACTCGGCAGAACTCGAAGAAGAAGTGTTAGACTTCTTCCGGCGTAATCCTCTTGCTAGCACCAGGGATGCTGCTTCGAAATGAGCGAGAATGACGTGTGGCGAGTTTTAAGTCGTCAAGTGCTCCATCCCTACCAATTCACAAGAGTGCAAGAATTGCATCAAAATAGACTACGCGGCGCGTCTCGCGTTTTGTGACTGGATGCGAGAAGAACGCCGTAACATTCTGTGGACTGACGAGTGTACATTCACACGGGCGGTATGTTCAACATAAACAATGCGCATTATTGGACTGAGGCGAATTCTGGTGTTGTGCGGCCTGACCACTTTCAGACTAGGTTTAGTGTTAATGTGTGGGCCGGGATACTCGGCAACAGAATCCTAGGTCCAGTGTTCTCCGACAGACTGAACGGCAACAGAATCCCAGGTCCAGTGTTCTCCGACAGACTGAACGGCGACACGTATCTGCGCTTACTACAAACCCGTGTGACAAGAATGTTGGAACGTATTCCGCTTGAAAAAATATGAGGGCTGCACTTTCAACATGATGGAGCACTACCTCATTTCGCAAGAACGTACGCGAAAATTTAAACAGTGTGTGGCACGGCGGTGACCGGTGGATAGGCCGAGAAGAGCCAGTGCCGTGGCCTCCTCGCTCGCCGGATTTAACCTCTTTAGACTATTTTTGTTGGGTCGTGTGAAAAACCTTGTATACGGCCAAACCGGACATGATATAAGAAGTGAGGTAGAACTAAAAAGGCGCATCAAACGCGCATTTAGGCAAGTAAAAAGTGAAACGGACACCTTAAATAAAGTGAAGAGACACGTAATCAAGCGTGCTTTCGTCTGTGTGCAACGCGAAGGCGGACTTGTGCAACAGTTTTGTAGATAAGTAGGTAGGGAGTGTGTAAATAACTGTAAAAATGGTGATTTTTTTGTAAATAAAATAATTAACTTTTAACCACGCTAAGTTACTGTAATTTATCGTTATTCGATATTAATCTTAGTACCTATTTACAGTAACTTTCCCGTCTTTTTACAGTCCTAAGCCTGTATCAAGTGTGATGGAAAGTTAATCATCTTATTTACCTACGTCAGTTTTCTTGAAGAATGCGGTTACTGGTAAGTACTTTTAAAACACTTGTATGCTTGCCTATTATTGCGTATCTACTTAGTAGATTTTGTAGTGACGAACTAGTCAGCTGATTACAGTTCTCATTCACAGAAAAGATTGAAAGAGATAGCAGTTGTTTTCATTGACCAACCGTCACATTGCACGTAATTTGTAAACAACGTATGTAGAATAGAGTTAATGTTAATTTAACTATTTTAATTTGTAAATTTAATTGACTGTTCCGCGATACGAAATTTCTTCACTATTGTAACCTAAAAACACAATACTACCTCTCCCATTAAATCCGTGGCAAATATTTGTAGAGCACCTTATATATAATAAATTAAAAGGTACCCGCTAGTTGTTTGCGCCACCGAGCCACGCTCCGCTATATGTTTCGCAAGGTTTTAGGTACTGTTTGCCGGCAGTCGATCGTTTTACCAGGTGGCCAGAGGTCGTACCTTTTGTCGACATAACAGCCGAGACAGTAGCTAAAGCGCTGCTATCTGGATGGATTGCCCGATTTGGCTGTCCCGTAGATATTGTAACGGATAGGGATCGCCAGTTTGAGTCAGCCCTGTTCGAAGAATTGTCAAAATTTACTAGTTTCCAGCACAATCGGACAACGCCATACCACCCAGCCAGTAATGGGATGGTGGAAAGGTTGTTATGCAAATGACAAATGACCGAGTCGAATGGCCGTGGGTATTGCTTGGCATACGGAGTGCATTCAAAAATGATGTCTAAGCTTCTTCAGCCGAACTTGTATACGGCGAACCGCTTAGACTCCCAGGAGAATTTTTTACTCCTAGTGACGGACGGAGGAACGACCGACGTCACTGACTTCACCGCGCGCATTCGCAGGTTCGCCCATAACCTGCTGCCAACTCCAGCATCTCGTCACAGGAAGACCAGTATTTTTGTTTTTAAGGATCTGCAGACCACTGATCACGTGTGCCTTCGTGAAGACGCATTACGTGGTTCGCTACAACCAGCGTACACAGGTCCTCACAAAGTTCTGCACAGGGGTGACAAGGTCTTCAAGATATTATTTAAGGGCAGAGAGGTCACGGTCTCAATTGACCGCCTTAAGTCAGCTTACATTTTGGCTGACAAAGCTGACCCGGAAGAAGTCACTTCACTTAGCAGTAGCCAAGATTTTACCACTCGTGCTGGTCGTCGCGTCAGATTTTTTAATGTTTATCGCCCTTTTACAAACCCCTTTCGTAAAATATTTATTTTTCACAAATTGTCATGATGACGATCAAATAATACGTCAGTCGGGTTTTGGGTTTTAATCGGCTGCATTATTATACCATAAAACTTTTAGTATTATAATAAGATATTACGTAATAATACTAAAATTTTATTTTATTCTAAGATTGCAAACCCCTGAATGAGTGTTTACAAAATTTATAGCGTACGTAGCTACGAAAGTACGATCACGACTCCCACTTCCGCGAGGTGGCTCCCTATCCGCCTTCGCCGGAACACTCTGATATTATGTCTCTTCTTCAACATCCTACATAATCCTCAATATCCTCTTTTCTATTCGCGAGAGCCTTTCTTCTTTATAAAGCCTACTAACGCTCCGTGCCGATCTCAAATCAAAACCCTCCTGAAGTTCCAACCTCATAAACACGCACTTCTACCGTTACTTCGTTTTCCGTGCACGCAGTCAGACTGTGGAAGTCACTGCCGCCTAACGTACGAAACTCACCCACTATCTTCTTATTTAAAAAGAAAGTAAAAGCGCACCTTGCATCATAATATAAATATATATTTATTTATGTAAGTATTTATAAACGTATTCTAATTTGAACTTAAATTTATTTTATTCTTCCCCTTCTTTTGTAACATGGCACTCTACCTGTCTGTTTTTTTATCCCATTGTTTCTATAGTACACATTGTCTACAAATTTCATGCCTTTCTACTTTCGCAGGTGTGCTGGAAGAAGAATTTCTTTTAGAAATAATCTGTACCTTAGTACATTTTTTTTTCTTACGTCGTGTTCCTTTTTCTTTTCCTGTTTGTATAAATAAATTGTTAAATAAATAAATACAATCCTGGATAACCAGTCTTGCAGATGAACAAGATTAAACAGAGGAATAGCGACAAAATAAGCGACAGAAGTACCTTTAACCCTTTAACTTGTATTCAGACGAATCAAAAGCTATACCACTATAATTTACAACAGTCCAGATCCTAACACAATTTTATTTATAACTGGTTTCAAATTTAATAGCATTCTGAAGACCATGACAAATAACAAACTAAGATTATACCAAGTAGCAAAGTTATTTACTCAAACTCCCAAATAGGAAGTCTAAAAGGCAATTATATACAAAACTGATGCTTCATAGCTGTCTGATTTATATTTTTTTTTATTATTTCACTATTAAATTTATATAAAAAATTATGAGATTCGACAAACCACAGATCTTCGCTTAAGAACCCCGTTTTCTACCTAGGATTTTTCGCGAGGCTATTGAGGTTAAAGAACAACTCAAATTCAGTAGAGAAGATGGCTGGGAGATATCACCTACTACTGGGACCCAATAATACATAAACTCAAGGCCAAACCCAGGAGCAACGCTGCAAGACATCAAGCCACAGTGAGCTCATATTGCGTAGGTCGGAACACAAACAATTAATTAATATATGAAGGTAGAAAGAACAACGAAGAAAACGTAATTGCGATTCTCTGTAAAATCAAACGAAACAACAGTATAACATAATTTTCAGAAAGATTATTTTACAATATAATTGGAATCCATTTGATATTATAATAATATATTTGTGCCTTGTGTCACCGATGTCGGTTTTGACATCTATTGGACTTCATCGAATGCGGCCAGTACGGACTTAAGAATGAAATAGTTTTTACTTCATACATAAACTTATTTGCAATAGTAGCGCAATTCGGTATGTAAAGTATTTTTCAGGTATTTTTTTTATATTTTTATTTCGTAAAACATTCAATTTTAAGCCACTAATATTAAGCTTTTTTTTTTCAAGCAACCGTTTTTTTTTAATATTTTTTTATAGTATTATTCGTGATGACGTCATTTCATAGACTGAAAAGCTTTAAGTCTTTGCCACGTTTTCAGTACATACAAAAAAAAAACAAATAGATTACTTCTAACTTGACAGTGACAACAGTTGACACTTGACAGATACGAAAAATACTCAAATGTATGCATGATATTAGATGCATTTGAAATAGAAATTCAAAAACCACATAACCCCATACGTCAAGCACAGACTTGGTCCCAATACAAGAATGCTAACACGGTAAAATATGTGATTGGTTGTACCCCTAATGGGTTTGTATCTTATGTCTCAAAGGGTTTTGGTGGTAGAATATCAGATAAAGCTTAAGTAGAAAAAAGTGACTTAATTGAATGTTTACCTGACTGTGCAGTCATTATGGCTGATAGGTTGTTTCAAAGAAATCGAATCTCATTTAATGGCGAAAGGCATAAAGCTTCTGCGCCCTCCAAGTGTTTAAGCCTCGAGTAAACCAACGAAAGAAGAAGTTATTCAAAGTAAAGTTGTGGCAAGTTTAAGGGTGCACATAAAAAGAGTTAGGGAGTTTCGATTTCTAAAACCTCATTCAGTAGTTAGCCACAAACATGTCGGATACCTAGATAATGTAGTGTTAGTTGCATGTGGTTTAATAAATTTACAAAGTGAAATAAACACTGATTAAGTAACATTATCGTTTTATTTGTAATAAGCACTAAACAGTAAATACTGTTGAATATTACATATATTCATAATTACAAGAATCAAGCAGTTAGTACAATACCTTATTTTACACCATAAAATATACAGGCTGTCCGGTAAATAGTCCGACAAACTGTGGTGGCTGATACCTTAGGTCAGGCCCTATAAATGAACGCAACATATGTTCCCCGAAAAGTTACAGGTTTCGAGTAACAATCGATTTTCGGAAATTTTAGAATTTTCTACCTTGCATCAGACTTTTCCATTTTTCTTGCTGATTGATAGTTTTCGTAATGCTTTTTGGATCTCAATTGAATCTTGAATAGATACTCTACGCTTTAATAAGTCTCTTTTGACTTCAACATAGCCAACAGCAGAGTCCACATAGGAAGCGCGAGACGACCTGGATCACCAAAAACATATTAGTTAGTCTAAGTTAGGGTCATTACTGATGTTAATGGGTGCAAGGTATAAATATAGGTAGGTACATCAGTAGTTACATTGTTACTTACATTAGAGCTTTAGTTCCTCGGATTTCAGCGATGTTATATTTATCATGAACTCCAGGATCATAACATTATCCAATTTGGGCAAGTTAGGGGTAGTGGAGTCGCTGCGCTAATAACTAATCCAAACAATAGGCAGGCAGTTCCGTAAAGCGTGCAATGGTCGATCAATGTTGCAGTATCAAAGTCCAACGGGAAAGCAAGGTCTGTCGTGTACAAAGAAATAACGTAGAGAAAGAGAAATTATGGCAGCGCGCGATCACAGAACTTACAGATCACAGAACTTGCGGGGATTATATATACCGTATTAAGTAATAACTAGCATTGACACATTTGACACTGACGTCTGACGGTCTGACTACTATTTTTTTTATTTATCTTGTAAAGCACGAAGGAAGTAGTCTGTTCAGGCTACGTTGTGACGTCATTTAGAGGTCAAATGAAAGTCAAATGGTTACAAGTATTATTGTGAAAATAAACACAATCTTGTGATATAGAGAGCTAAAAATAAAAAAATAAGGCATTATACCCTAAAATCTCCAAATGGTTTTGGAATCAGCGTAGGTTAATTTTTACTTTACATACCGAATTAAGATTCAATTAAATTCATCAGTACCAGCTTTTAATGTTGAATAACGATTTAAACAAGGACGATCCTTTTTCACAAAACCCTAACATCTTGGGCTTTTTTAATATATTTAATGAATTATAATTGTTTAGTGGTGTAATTTATAGTAGAAATGGGGATATACGATATAGATACTAATGTGAAACACGTTCTACTCTTCAAATCAACCATGCTTTTAGATATTTTTATCGGAAAAATTTAACTTATCGTTTTTCCATCAGTAGAAAGGCCTCGTCACTATTGCACGGCATTACTGTTGTATACAGAAAAACAGACAAAGAAATCAGGGAACAATTTGTGAGCGGAGGATGCGAGGGCGCTGCAATGATAAATAAAAAAATACCACAATTCTTATGATAAAGACGCCATTGCGACATTGTTCTGCAACAGTAACATTCTAATATTTACATAAATACCATATGACGTCTTATTCATTATTACATAGAATGACATTAATCCCATCAAAATGCTAGTTCCACTTTCCGCCACGACGCGCGGCGGCGCTGCCCAATTTTTCCGCAAATACGCTATACACGTATAATTTCAACTTGTTACAAATTAAGTAACAAGTCTTATATTAAGGCGCTGTGTATAGCCAGCATTGATGTTATTGAAGGGGTGAAGCGGGCAGGTGCGGGACGGAGTAGCCCCGACCCTGCTACTCGTTTTTTCCGAATTCGTCCGATGCGTAACGGTGTTATAATATTGAAGCTTTATTTCGCTTATTGTTTAGATGTAAGTTTAGCTCTGCTTGACTATGTTTACTTTTGAGCTGCGCTCTCGCGGCGAACAGTAGGTTCGAATCCCGATAAAATCATAAATTTTTGGATTATTATTTTTAAAGTATTATGCACCTACTGCATATTATCGTGTTTTTACTTTTAAAACAAGAATTTAATGTTGTTGATTTATTTTTAGAATATTTTGTCAAATACCTAATCTGATTTAAAAAAAAAAAAATAATGTAATAATTGAAAACCTGAACAATATGTTTTATGACAATCTACATTTTTCTTCAGTATCAAGAGTAAAATATTAAAAAAAAGCGTACACTACGCTTGATGCTTCAGTCTCGAGATACAGCGTGTTTCGAATAGTAACGAAATTTATTATTTTTTTGTGAATAACTTTTGTGGTATGAAGTCCTCACACTGCAGATAGTCCAAACACTCACCTGTAAAACTTGTATATTTATAGGTTTTTTTTTTGTGTACGAAGGGGTAAATTGATCAACCTCTTTTGTTTTTTTTTATTATTCACGTGAACTTCATTTATGAGCCAGCCTTGCATGACCAAGGGGGTGAGGATGCAAGAGTCCGAGAGAGAGCCCTGAAAAAGGCTCTGTCTAATCTGGCAAAACACCTGGTGCCATCATTTGCCTTAGTTATATGTAAGAGAGAGGACAACGGTGGCAGTACATGCCACTACACCACCCCCGCCCAAGTAGATACGTGCAATGAAGGCTGAGGGACCCCCGTCCCCGCCCTCTGCGTCCTCCCCAGGGCAGGTCTAGCTACAGAGATTCTCGTCCGCGCACTGCCCACCATCGGCCATCGGCGGAGCAATGAAACGAAAGGGTCAGCCTCCCGCTCGCGCTCCAAGGTCTCTTTCTGAGAAATAACGAGCTTGCAGAAATAAGACACTAAGGCAGACGACTCGCCTGCGAGCATGGCGTTGACCACACCCACGAGCGAAAGGTCCGGGCCAAGAACTCCACGTAGGACACGGCGCTTAGCTTCAAAGGCATTGCACACCTCGAATGTGTGCTATGCCGGGTCTTCCATTTCGTAAAATTAGCCTTCAACCAATGAGATCAGTCTGAAGGGTCTCCGTCAGTGGAGGACTAATGAGGTGCAGATTGTTGCGCAACATTTTGTAAGGTCTGACCCAGGGATTGGCGTTGAGACCCTCCAACATCGCCTCCCTCTCCCTCTCAAATGGCGACTGTCAGCGGCTTCTTCGCCTCTTGCTATTGCAGGCGGAACCGGGTTGAACCCTAAAGATCCCGGTTCTGGCGACGTCGACGAAGCCACTCATAGCTTATTCTAGCGGCCGAGCAGGCACTTCGTAGATCAGTCAGCTCTGCAGAAAAGCAGTGAACCGCCTTCCTAGCTGGAGGTCCAAGTAGGTAATGGACCACCTCGAGAACGGCGAGCACCCTTGCGTACCCTGTGCTAACTGAGAGAAGAACCCTATCCGTATGTATCGGTGATCGGATAGGTTCTCCACGAGCTCGACCTGCCTATACGCAACGGTGGCGGCAAGTGCTGGGGTGGTGAAGGTTAAATCAACCTCGGACACTCCGTGCAGCCACCCGCACATATGCGTCGTCCCTCTATTAAGGAGGGAGAGGTAGGTGAAACCACCCACGCCTCCAAAGCATGGCCTTGTGCTTCGTTAGATGGATTACAACACGCCAGTGACTTTGCATTAAAATTACCGAGGACGACCACATGCTTCTGCTCTAAATGCAACAAGACCCCCGAGAGGGCAGCCAGAAATCGCTCGAATTCCAACGGTGTGCGATTAGAAGAGAAGTACACTCCTAACAGGGCATTATCCCCCTAAGCGGAAGCAACAAAGCCGAGCCCCTTTCCAAAGATGTCAGGGGAAGGGAGTTTGGAGAGGGTCGTGGGAGAGGGTCCTGCCATAATGTCAACAGTCGGTCGGGTCGGAATTGACTTGTTCTAGCATGTCCTCAGCGACTCTCATGCGATTAAGTTGTTGGAGTAAATTCAGGTCTTTTGGGACTAGCCGACCGGTAACATGTGGCGTCCCCAAATGATTGGTTAAAATGGTACTGATAGACTCGTGAGATACAGAAAGTTCGGCAGCTATCTCTCTCATAGTTTAATGAGGATTTTGACAGTTGTTACAATTTGAAATTGTAAATGACATTTCAAACAAAAAAGTGACGTGCTTTCACGCCGAGAGCCTACGGCGTACTCCTCTTGAACAACAATCTCTTCCCACGGATGTGCAAAAAGGCGATAGTCATCTTCATCCACAAACCCGGTAAACCGAAGTCTGAGCCCACTAGTTATCGCCCCATTAACTTACTCAAGGTTCTTGGGAAGCTATACGAGCGAATAATTTATTCCCGTCTTATGGATTGTGCCGAGTGCCCGAGTCCAGGAGTCTCATACCAGACGAGCAGTTCGGTTTGAGAACCCAACACTCGTGCGTCCAACAAGTCCACCGCATAGTCGAGCATATTATAAGCGCTGGTTTTCAGCGTGGAAGGCTCACTGGCGTGCTCTACTTCGATATAGCAAAGGCTTTCGACAAGGTCTGGCACAATGGTTGATCTTCAAGCTTTACCAACTCGAGGTGCCAGATCGTCTTGTGCTCATCTTCCGAAACTTTTTGTCGAATCGGTCCTTTCGCTATCGCGTTGACCCTCACCCGATCCGCGCCGCAGTCCCTCAGGGCTCCGTACTCTCTCCACTTCTCTTCACACTAACGTTAGCGACATTCCTCGCGGTGGCAAACTCCAAAGCCATCTATAATTCAGGCACCAACCCCTTAGCGATAGGTCGAACTCTCCAGACCGCGGTCACGAACCTCGGGAAGTGGTTCACGTAATGGAGAATCCATGTCAACCCTACCAAGAGAGCAGCCTTGGTCTTCAGCAAGGAACGGCAGCCTCCCGCTACCCCTCCACCTATCACCCTCTTCGGCAAGCCTATTCCTTGGGAGCAGCAAGCCAAATACCTGGGTGTAATCCTTGATCGGAAGCTTACCTTCATAGCTCAAATTAAAGCTGCACGCGCGCGAGCCGCCTTAACGCACCGTAACCCGCTAATCGTAGCGGCCGCGCGATACGTACCTTCCGTAATATCTAAGACTAAACGCCCCAGACTTACTCTCTCCTACCTCGACGATAAAAGAACGCTTCTCCAAGAAGCATTCGATTTAGCTAGCAGCAGCATTACAAAACACAACCGCCGTATATTACGTCCTCGCCGGCGAGGCCTGTCGCGTATTATTAATAATAGTAACGTAAATGTTATCCTCCTGTCCCTAGACAAAGCTGGCCCGAGCCTTCCAAACTAGCAATAAAATATGTCCCTAAATAATAAAAACTTAGATCCAGCCATCCCTTGTTGTTTTGCTTTAATAAGATTGTTAGTGCCCTTAGTGGATAATGCTGACGTAATTAGTTTTTTTCCTATTGCTCAGGCTGGAGGCCTTAAGTTCCTCGCCAAAAGTCCGGTGAAGCAGTCAAAGTTACGCTCAGGCTAACGGTAAAGATCTCTACCAAAAAAAAATACTTTGCTCTGTCTGCGCGCACACTTTTCGTCGTCTTTCCATAAGACGCCATACATATACTGAATTTGTCAGAACCGAAATGTTTTTCATTAAATAAATGACTCCTCACAAATATCTCACATTAATTAAAAAACAGCAGTTTACTTTATTATTGTAATTACTACAAACGTTATTGCGTTCAATTACATCTTTTGGTATTACAAGTTACTTCAATATTGTACACCATGTATAAGCTTAGTCAAGAATGAAAATGAAAAAAATATGCATCCTATTAGAAATCAATAATTACTAATTGTGTTTTTTTATTATTAAAATTAAACAATTTATTAAAAAATAAACAAAAAGTAACAAAAAATACATCATTGAAAAAACATGAAAGCAAAATAATAAATTTCTATTGCTAGGTTCGAACCTGCGGACAGCTATCGCATCGCAAATTTATATAAGCACGCGACCGCTAGACCAATGTAGCTTCGTCAAAAATTTCAAATTACGCTTCTATAGAGGATCAATAGAAAATAGATTAGATGTGCAAAAAGCAGGAAGTAATTACTTTACAAATTCTATTTTGTGTCATTGTTTGACAGATTTCATGAAATTATTTTCGATTTGTCATGTATTTTAGATCTGTCAATCAGAAAAAAAGTGACACAGGTCCGTCTAGCACCGCGCCTCAGCGCACACTGTCTGTCCGCGTAGGAATGAAAGAGAAGCGAACAAAACGCCATATTTAGTTAGTCCGGAATGTGTTATTTTTCATTAAATATCTGAATATTTGGAAATATACTACCTTAATTGAAAAACTAAAATAAAGGTTATCTTCATTATTAGTTATTACGTTTCTGTTGAAAAAATTATCAAGATTGGTTCAGCAGTAATACCGGAAAACTTTTTTGAAAATCCATTTTAGAGGTATGTTTACGAATTTTTTTTATCGAGAAAAATTAATGAAATCGTGTTTTGGAAATAAAGGTTATCTCACAAAAATGATGAAGATTAACATATATTTTTTTAGCTGCTCTGACATGTATACAGTTTGCTAAAAAACTGTTTGAAAAAGCCCATTTTTACTATACACAGCGCCTTAATAGTTTACAAAGCTCAACACATATTGCTATGAGTTAAGCTATCAAAAAATTCCATATGTTCAAATGTAAGTAGCTGGCGAGTTAAAGTTGCTGTGAGCTTATAAAGGCCTCACGTAACGAAACCATAACGCGATCTAATTCGACGCCAACGCCATCTAGTTACGTTCGAGGAGTTAAAATGCACATAATAATTCTGACTTATGTTGTAATGAAGACTTTAATATTCAAAGCTACCAATACTTGGCTGTAAAAAAATGATATTTTTATGTAGACGCACAGTAAATGTTATGTAACAACGATTTACGCCTATTTGGCAGGTAAAGTATGTCTTCAATTCGACTGCGTGATAAAGGCAAATGGAAATAGTGTGACGATAAGTTTTTACTTAAAATATACCGTTAAAACAAGCTTTTTATCGATCCATGTTGGAATTGTAATAACGTCATACAGCTAAACTTGCATTGTCGTCGAAAGTAAGCGTGTAAACAAGATTTCAACTCAAACGGTAAAAGACAACTTCAAAGTTGAGTTTTAAGGTACATAATTACTAATAACTGAAATTGAAGTGTATATTAATTGTAATTGAAATATTAGGCATGAACGAGGCGCCCAATGAAAATCCTGTTCCTATAATTTTCACAGCATTTGAAAAGATTGTAATTAATGTAACAGATACCGATATAGATAGACTATGCTGCTAGAGTCGGACCTCGCGGCAATGTTATTTCTAATGTTAATACAGAAAAAAAACCACGCCCAATAGTTGTCAAATTTCGGATTACTTGCCTGCAAGCAAGTCTCATTGTCATCCCTGGTTTAATTAAAACAATATTTTTCAACGAATGACTGACAAAGGAAAATTGCTTTTTATTTCGAGCCGTAATACCACGTCCTGAAGAATCTGGTTATAAATACTGTTGGGTCAAAAACGGATCTAACATACTATAAAATATTTTATTTCATTATGTATTACACTGTGCTGTAATGTCTGTAAGAGAAAATAAAGTTATCTTTCCATTCGAATTCAAACGTCGTCGTTTTACTAAAAAACCTTGTGACCAGGTATCATCATCTTGCGGAACAAGAACTCACTAACAAAGCCAAGGCTCTCGATCACAATTAACTGAATCTTAACCCTAAGACTTACCTTCTAGACGTCACTAATTTTTGTCACAAAAAATATGCACTCTTTCACAGACCAATAACTGTAAATGCAAAGTAGTGACTTGTACAAATAATATAAAATATTTAGACATTAATGTTGACAGTAATCTAAACTTCTCAGTTCAAAGTTCTAGGTCCACTAGAGTCCGAAAAATAATTCACGATATGAAAAAACTAAGGAGTTGCTGCTCTTGGGAACTTAACACAAAAATACTATGAATCAATCCCTTTTACCATATTGTGTCCTCATCTGGGAAGGTGTGGTTGGTACCTCTCGTCCGTAAGAGCGTCTTCATAAAAATATAAATTTTACTTAGAAACTTCGGAACCCGAGACATACCAAAAATAATGTGACCAACCAGACATTTCGTGCCTAATCAGCATCCTCTTAACAAGGCCAAAAACATTGATGTGCTGTATCAAAATGAACAGAATGAACTTGTTACAGTTGGAAAATAATTCTTGATACTCTCTTGAAGATGGGGAGCTTGCGATCGGAGATTGGAAAGTGATGCGATATGAGGGATGGGGATTTTCAGGGATTTTCATGCCTGATGCGCCCCCGCGAAAAAAACAAACACGGTAATTACTTCATAATGACATCAATGCGTTGGATATTCTTGTACAGTTACTGTGAATGAGATTTATATGATAAAATTATCTTGCAGGAAGCCATCCCCGGAGCGTGAGGTTTGCCCTTTAGTGGATGAACCAATTTCTCCTTCTGCAGCAGATGACGAGTCCGCACCCGATCCTGAGCCTGACTACGAACGAATGGGTACGCCAGAAGCAAGCAGATACTGTCCCCTATAGTTCACCTAGCCGACTCTCAACGGCGCTAAGTTTAGATTGAGTTTCACGGACATTTTAGAAGAGGCGACTTACGCTGATGATATTAAAACGCCTTATTCGTTTCTAATAGATTTCATCATCCTGGGAGAAGTTGAAGTGGAGACCCAACCCAACACCTCTCACGGAACTTCAACTAGTAAGTACTAAATGCACCCCGCGGTGTTACCCACATAAATGTCGTTCCCATAGTAATACGTATTTTATTTGTTTCAGATATAACAGACCAAGACTTTACAAATATTGTAGACACCTGGCTACAAGACGATGACAGTGACGTTGACTTGGACATAAACTTAGACGGCAACGACTGTTTTTTTCCGGTCATGCGTAACGCAACAACTGAACCAGCCTGTAACGCCGACATGACTGAACAAGAGACTGAAGTTTTACAGGCTGAGGACGACTTGAATGACCGACTTTTACGCGACATAGACTATTACAGTTTTGACTGGAAAAAGGACAGGACGAACTTGAACTACTGGACGACGAGAGAAATTTACAGAGTTTTCGGGACCGACTTTTGGCATAAAAGACGAGACTCCTGTCGACATTTTTTACAGAATGTTCGACAATGACTTTATTTACCAACTTTGTACAGAAACAAACCGCTATGCAGAGCAGAAGATAGCTCACTTAAAAGCGGAGAACAAGCTGCATGGATGCACTCCGACTGACTGTAACGAAATGATTTCGTTTTTAGCAGTGTTGATTCTGCACGGCCTGTATCCGTCACCAGAGGAGGAAAAATACTTTTCTTTTAACGGGTTCGGGACCATGCCTTTTTTTTCACGGATCATGTCGTATAATCGTTTCAGACTGCTAAAATCGTTGTATCATTTCGTCGACAACGAGACTTTGACGGACAAGACAAAACTGTGCAAGATACAACCGATGATAGAGTACCTAAATTAAAAAAAATCATCCATGTACATGCCTGCCCAAGTGATAAGCCATTGACATTGCTAACAACAACAGCTTTATTCCGTTTAGTGAAAATGTCAGAAACTTGGGGATCGTGATCGACAGGAACTTTTCCTGGTCTGCCCAGGTCCAAGAAACTTGCCGGAAACCTAACGCATCGGCTGGATCTCTAAGGAGACTTCGCAACTTTCTCCCCACTACCACCAAAATTGCGCTAGCACAATCCCTTCTTCTTCCAATCCTTGATTATGCTGATGCCAGCTATCTCGACATCAACGAAGACCTACTTGATAAGCTTGAGGGTCTCCAAAATTTCTGTATTCGGTTCATATTTGGTTTGCGCAAGTATGACCACGTTACAGACTACTGCACTAAGCTTGAGTGGTTACCCATCCGGCTTCGCCGGAATACTCATATCCTGTCACAAAACACACATCATACACACATAAACACCATTTAAGATTGTGCCAGACTGCTTGGCATTTGAGATGACATTATGGAAAAAGGATTTGCCTACCAGAGTGGCAAGATGGGTTTTGCTGTTGCAAGAATATGATAACACTGCAGAGCACAAGTCCGGTTCTAAGATGAGCATGTTGATGCTCGTAGAAGTAAGTAAGTAGAATCCTTATCGTAATTACTTTTTTTTAAACTTAATTTTTTTAAATAAGACATTCGATTTATGCACGCACGGATATCGAAATTAGTGGATAGTAAATATCTTCCGGCAGACGAATATAGACGAGATGAAGATGGACGACTGTGGTGAGTTTTGTGCGAACTAGATAGTAATAAAAATGTTGACTGGACATTTGTACTCAATAAACGGATAAGACTGACACTTGTATCTCTTTTTCCCCTTCATCCCACATACATATATATGTCACCGGAAAATAACAAGAACCGTACGTACCGTACAAGAACTGGCTCATACGATTCACGCCAAGGACAGCGTAGTGTTAGTCTGGAACATACGATTCGCGCCAAGGCTAGTACAGAGGATGACAGACACGATTTGTGGAGAACTAGACACCCCACCCCTCCAGACTTTGTCCTTCCAGCACAGCAACTGCCTTCAGGACACCAGCTGCAGTGGCCCATTTAGAAATCTCTCAACCGATTACGGACCCAAGTGGGTCGCTGCAAAACAAACCTTAGAAAGTCCTCAGGATGGGGAAGCATCGTCGAAAGACACTAGTCGCATGCGATTGTGGTGCCCCATCGCAGGACATGGCACACCTTTTGTCCTTCCCGTCCTGCACTACCACTTGCACTCTACAGGATATGATAGAGGCCAGCGACCGAGCCATCCAGGTTGCATCTTTTCGATCTGACAGAATTTGAAACTTCCTCAGAGTGTAGTTCCTACCATCGAAGTTTGTGATAATGATTTATACCCAAATATAAAGACATTTCTCAAAATTTTGGCAACTCTTCCCATAAGTAGTGCGGCAGCAGAGCGATTATTTTCTACGCTGTAACACTGTAAAAACATGTTAGGATAGCGATTAACAGGTTTAGCTTTTCTAAACATTCACCCGGAAATAGTACCCGAACAGATAGAAGATAGCCTGTAAAACAGTAGGTATCCCGTTTGTCACACTATTTTGTATCTCTTTTATGTATGTATCGCTGTTGTAGTGATCTTTGGCCGTCGTTAAGTCAATTCTGACAACCAGTCTTACCATGGGATACAGTGTTGATAAAATGGGTTGTGGAGGTCGGATAGGCAGTCGCTTCATGTAAAACACGGAATTCAGCTGCATCCGGTAAGACTGGAAGCCGACCCCAACATGGTTGGGAATAGGCTCGGAAGATGATGACCTATTTTTTATTAGTTTAGTGAGTGACCCCTTCCGCAATTTCAAGCTGCGACCGCGCCTAGTTACCTCGTATATTTTCTTTAGAAAACTTGACAAAACAAGCAGTTGAAGTTTAAATGGTCTTATTTGTTAAAATGTAACTAATGTGAGTCTAAGGCAAAATGAGACGTAACTTAACGAGAATCATCATTGTACAGTGCAGATTGGACTCCGACTAAATATACAAAAGTTCTTGCTATTTTAATCATTAAGACTTCATTTTAACAATCCTAAGAGAGACAATTAAACACTGCGCAATTCTGACTAAATCTGCAACTGAAAAATATTTAGATATGCGTTTTAAGTATCTTGCAACCATAGAAATCGATATAACAACATATTGACAACAACTAACAAAATTATGCAGGAAAATTAAATTTAGGTAAATATATTTTTTTTTGCAATGTTTTGTCTGTTTTTTGGTCTGCCGTTAATTAGTTAAACGTACTTGTCAATATCAAGGGTCATGTCAAGTAAGGAACTTCTCTAGCGTCATGCGGCTTTCGATTAAGCTTGGTTTTACTAACGTACGTAATACTTTACGTAAATGGAATAAGGCTTGTGTGTGAGTTTTTATTTTCGTGAAGAACTCGCTTGGCCAACTACTTTTATAAGTATTTTTTATGAAAATGAGTCATTTAGAAACTGTAGAAACTCTAATAATCTTCTCTTATCAAAAACTTTTTCATTACAGCAATGTTCATTTCATAATTTATTACATTATTTAAAAACCAATACCCATTATGATGTTTACAAAATTAAATTAAAACAATTGTTCTCTGGCAAAAACAAATCTTGAATACTACCCTGTTACATCTTGCACTTTATGACATCTAGTGGAATAATTAATGTCTAAGTAAAATTGACAGAACGAGCGAATACTTTTGCTATTGACCTGGAAAATTCATTGTTAATTAATTAAAAATTTATGGAAAATTAAAGAGTGGGCGGGACCTAACAACCCGCCTAACACCCCGCAAAAAAAGGATTTTTTTGTAAATGTTATTGCTTTGTGTATCATCTACTGATTACATTTATTTAACTACCAACCGATACAGTAAACTAATACAACGTCACGTAAGAAGATAGCTCAATGACTCATTTATTTCATAGGAGTAGAGTACGGCAACAGACAACAATAGACAACATACATGCCAATACTAGTCTTATATTTTAAATATGCATTACAATATAGGTCTGATGAAACCACAAGCAATTGGAACGACATACAATTCACGGCAGATTATGGCGATTGTACAGCTTCGCCTATGATATTTCTGTCCGAAGTATCAAAGCAAGTCATAACATACATAGCCGGATATGTTCTTAGGGTTCTGCTAAGGAAAATTGTTTGCGAGGAATTTTAGATTGCACTCATATATATGCAAGTAATAATCTTTATCATAAATTTATTCTGTTTCGAGATAGAGGCGGTTTAAAATACCCCTCCAATGATGTAATAGATATTTATTTGTATTCAATCAGAAGCAGTTGTCAAGAAAACCATAGTATTGAAAAGAAACGTAAATTTAACCGCGCTTAGTATTACTAATGAGACCCTAAATTTTTTTATTGTACGAGATATTTTTACCATTTTGCATCAACATATTTTTGAACATTCCCTCAAAAGCAATCACCCTTTCCATCTATTACGCGTTGTTATACAGATATATTTTAGTTTAAGAATCAAGTACGTGGTACGTAAAAATAATTAAACCGAAAAAAAGAGCAGTACTTCAATTAATTACTTTAAGTTTTTTTTGAAGGTCAATAACATATTGTTACTATCTTTTTCTATTGATATTATTTACATTTCATTGCAATTTTTTTTGCAACATTGATTTTTCTGTTCATAAAAGTAGAAAACCATCGCAGTAGATCTATTTCAATTGCTTTCGATCCAAGACTGTTCACACTTTATATAAACGACACAGTTAACCTAATTCGAAACAACGCAGAAATCATATCGTATGCTGATGATACAGCATATTATCTTGCGAAAGAAGAACATACTAGAACGCTTTAAGTTGACAAAACAAAATAAATTGCATTTTCGAAGACCAAAGCTACGAGTATATGCATATAGGCCGGAGGAAAATATTATCGTCGTGTAATCGAAACGTGTCAGTAATTTTTTGAAACATTTTTCATTTCACAAGCTAATATAGTTCTTTTTACTTTGCTTCTTGGTAAATATTTGAAGTAAACTTATCAAAGTCGAGCTGCCAGTAATCGACAAGTGACGATTATTGGGAAAAAATAAGTGGCGATGATTCGTTTTACAGATGGCACTTGACCACCACTGACTTATAGTCCCGACCAGTTAGAAAAAGCAGCAGAAGATGTAAAAAATGGCGAAAAGATTGCAGATGCTGCGGAACGTTTCGGAGTACCTTGAATTACTCTTCATGATTAAATTTCGGGAAAACAACAATGGCTGTGGGGCCGATCTAGTTTTTATTTAAGGGAAAGAAGACATTTTGGAAAAGTGGATATAAGCGTTATCTGAAAGACATATTCCACTGAAAAAGGATTCGCTTTTAGACTGCAATGAGCAGTAAACGACGGGGTGCATTGCGGGATCCGGTATCCGGGAGAGCCGGCAGAAGTGAAAACTTGAATATTAACGTTGTGCATTTTTGATATTTTGGGATGGTTAGGGAAGAACTTGCCACCAGAGAAGAGTGGCGGCGTGTTGTGAAGCTTGCCACCAACACCTGAAGTGATGACCACGACCACTCTGTCAAGAGTGACCCCGACTAGGAAGAAGGGAAGAACTTTGCACGAATTGCTTTAATTATCAGTTTAGTCTACCTAATATATAGGTAAAACTAAAAGTTCTATTGTATAATCACGCAGCCGATATAAAACCCGATAACTGACTGACGTGTTATTTTTACGTCACCATGACAATCAGTGAAAACTAAATGTTTTAAGAAAAAGGTGTGTGAAAGGAGTACGCCACAATCAGTATAAAAGTACTATCATTTATGTATTTATCATACAATATTTATTGCGCTATAGTACACGAATTTTCGATCAGGTCACATGTTCTGGACACGAGTTTAATATTTTGTACCAATTACAATAAAAGTGTACAACGCCGCTAAAGAAGTTTTCGTCCTACAAGTTTTCGATAGATCATTTTAGTTTAATGTAAAATGTACACCTTCTTGCCAATGCTGTCATTGTAGGATTACCAGTGGGATGCGCGAGTATACGCTAGAATTCGCTCACTCGACACATCGATGTCATTTGGTTTGCATTTTTTTGAGAGTACAAACGTGTACATCTGTGAATAAAATGATGGATTGGGAAGTGCTGTTAATTACATAACTAGCAAAAGAGGAAAAAGATAAACGAAGAAAAAGATGATTTTGGGTTTGCCCGGGCTTGCGCGGCAAGCGTCACTTCGGTGACGATGTGGTGAGCCCGGGCCCGCAGTCGCGTTCCTGCGCGTTAACTTTCGCATGTAGTCGCTTCAGGAATAAAGTCGATATTAGGTTGAGAGTGAAAAATACTCTGCGCTGCGCTCCGCCATATTAGGTATGTGCGACGGCCCAAAGGTAGGTAATTTTAACTTTTGCTATGGAGGGAAGTACCAAATCGCAGGGTCAATAATTCTAGCAAAAAAAAAAACGACTTCAAAATTAGTCTTATTTTTAATTCAAATTCACCCCACTGTCAAAACTGAACTAAAACCAAACCGAAGAACCAGCCTTCGAACAAAAAGGAAAATCGCTTCACATAGTAAAAAGTTATGTGGTAGCTAAAATAAAAACAGCCGAATTAAGTATCTTATCATGATTTAAGTTTGTAAAGAAAGTTATGGCACTATAAAGGCAACTTCATAAAATAAAATGCTTTTCTTATACACGTACGTTGTAGCTTGCTCGCGTACGCCACACGAACAGTGCGCGAACTTGAACAATGGGCAGCACGCAAACAATTCGCGAGCTGCGAATTTAGATCTAAATTAACAAACGATGCAGTAACTAAACTCAGGGCGACCTGTACCAAGAGGATAGGGGCAGTCAGATAGGTGTCTAACGTTATCAAACCAAGTTCAATATTTAATCACTATTTCGACTACTTGAAAGACGTTTGTCCTGTGAACCTTTGAAAAGCTAACTGCGAGCGGGAGCCGCAACTCCGCTGCCGCGCAAAGTATCTCGGTGGCGGTCAGCTGATGATTGAGAACTCTTAATTCAGATTTATTCTTAGTAAGGGTTCAAAACTATACCCGAATACCTACATAAAGCTATTGTCACTATGACGATTCTAGACTAACATTTTTCGTAGGTAGTATAAATCAGACGGATTTTGGACATGCAAAAACATCTACTATCAACCTGTATATATATTTAATTTACTCCCGTTTTAATAAGGTCTTAACTAAAACGAATCATTTAATTTCATCATCCACAAAAAAAACCTTTCGTCGTGATTACGACTCGTAGGTATCAATTCACGTAGGTATTTTTGTGTCTAACAATCAGCAAGAGACAAATAACACAAAAAAACCTGTTTTGACCAGCAGCACCACTAATAAGTAACCATTTTCAAATTTGAGCTAAATAATTGTCTACAATCCTTACCTTTTAAGTTTATGCAACAAACCTCTTTTGATGCTTCATGTGTCCGTTGCTGGTTTTGTCTTGTAAGTTTGTAATTTCGCATCTTGAGATCCATACATATTTCATTTTCACGAAATTCATAAAATTTATACGACAGCAATTGCCGTTGTATTAAACTACAGGAACTTCTAATTCTGAGTTTACACAATAAAAATAATCAGAAATAAAACAATAATGCGAAAAAAAAGACAAAAGACGAGCGGCGCGCGCGTTTCAACGAAAATGTAATAGACAATCTGCAACAGATAATAATTAAGTTGCAACACATAAAACCATAAATTGGAACTAAATAAAGGTTACAATAATCACTTTGTGGTTGTTAACTTTATAAAAGTGTGATAATTAATTTATAATTTCTATTTATTAATTAATAAATAGAAATATGTAATAAAATAAAAACAAGTTTCATTTAAAATCTACCTATAACTGTGAGCCAAAAGACTCCTACTCCTTAAAATGCCAATTGTATACTAAATACCTAGGTACCTACATAGGTACCTAATCAAGATGACGATAACGGCTTATTTTTTTCTTTCAATTTTACAAAACGTAGTTGATTAATCAAACGTTATTAAAATTCAAGTTTATAAACATCGAAAAAGAAACCAATATATTTCGGGAACTTGGACTGATAACGCGAATAAAACACCGCGGGGCACAGGTAGTATACTTTAAAATATAAAATTCTTTAAAGTACAATTAAAATAAGCATAAAGTAGTAATAATAATAATATTATGTGGACTGAATTAAATGTAAGTAAAAATATACAAAAGCGACATCTAGTGATACAACGTTGTATTTTTATAACTCGAGCGCGGTAACTGAACAACAAGCTTTTAAATTAGTTCTCAACGTAAACGATAGATGGCTCGATAACTACTTCACATAAGTTTCTTTGTTTAGCCACAGATGGCAGCAGTAGGTAGTTTTTGTAATATCGGTTTGCTACTGAGATTCCTGTTAAGTTTTCATATTATATTATTAGAATTTTTGTAAATTATTATTATGGGTTCATCATCATTTATTTAATAAATCCTCAAAACCGATAATTATTTTTTTCCTCACTATTATACTTAGGTAAAAGGTGAAGAAAATTATTAGAATAATTCATTATAAATTATCTGCTTGACATTTGCTCTTTTAAATTCGACATAGGTATATTATATTTTACACCTTTACATATGAATGTAACATAACAGGTGGTCTCAGACAACAAAATTTGCGACGAAGTGTGGGTTCAGTGCCCGCTTGAGTATCTTTAGGGACCGTATGTTATACGTTTAATCTACAAAATAGCTAAATACTTATATTTTCCACTGTCTGTAGTTGTTAGGTAGACCTATATTGTCAGTGCCAAAAAAATTGTTCCTCGCAGAATAATGATGATTTTCAATGCAGGACAGGGTCTCATAATGATAATCAATCGCCCATCATCAAAGCGCACTAAGCGCAACTTAGTGTCCTTTTTCGAAAACAGTAAACGTGACGTGACGTCATTAAAACAGTCATATAGACGGCATTTATAGCCAGTTATGTTTGTTTATCTACCACAAGACCATTGCAAGTGATAATATAAAATTAAATAATCATAATCATTGCACCTATCGTGTGGGTGCAACTGGCGAGACGGTCCGTGGCTCATTACCTGTGCCCACAAACTAAACAACTATTACAACTAGATAATAACATAATTTTTAACACAAATGTCATTACATTTCTTCACGGTGACATGGTTATTGAAATTATTATGAAAATCTTATTGTTATTACGTATCATAACAACTTTGGGGCATTATTATTATTTTCAATGTATCTTTGTGGCAATTATGGAGGTCGTAATGCTCTCTTAATTAAACTTACATTGGTTTTATCAGCTCATTTTGAATTCTTTCCACGGTTAAAGATATAACTGCAATGGATTGTAAGAAGTGTTTGTATGTAGGTACCTTGCTACCTATTTTTTGGTAATATTGATATATAATTGGCGAAGGTGGTGTGATGGTCTAGTCAGTTATGCGGGTCGCACTTGGCCAGAAACCGCAATGGATAGACAGGTTTGGAGGTCGGAGGGGGAGGCCTTTGCCCAGCAGTGGGATCCTATGAAGGCTATTAAAAAAAAACATATTGATATAACCATGATTTAACCTTCCTAGTAATCTGCCATAAGTCGATATTTGCCTTTATTAAGCTGTCAGAAAAACTCTGTGTCAAATGGCGAAAGACCACAGGTTACGACAATTCATTTTATTTCCATTATGATTTACTTTTGACATATTGATACCTTCTCTTATTTGTGTCATGCTCTGCCGCGGAGCCACCACCTCAGAAACCGATCAATTATATCCTAAAATGATGTACGTAAAACGTACACGATGTACGTAAATTGTTGTCGCTGTACGTGCATTTGGTAATGAGAAAATAGACATTGAAAGTGGCTCCGCGGAAGAGCATACTCCCTCGCGGAGCCACCACAGAAAATGTGCTCAGGAAAGATAAACGCTAGTGTTTTTTTGATGAAAACTGTTGTACGAATAGTGTTTACTGCGTACGTGTTGAAAAATATTGGTATTAGACAGTGGTTTTATTTATTTTACATTTTTAAAAGTTTCATAGAAAACGCCTGGTTATTTTGAGTCAGCAAAATGTTGTTTTGTAGCATTTGTCATTAGGCGCTCAACTATAAGAGGCCTTACGCACTAGCGATTAAACGCGGGGGCGGCTGACCGCCCCAAAATTTCACATGATCACGACAGTGAATGATACTATATTTATATACTAAGTTTTTTGGACAACCAATATGGTGAGAACAAAATATATGTGACTAGCGGCCCGCCCCGGCTTTGCTCGGGTGCAACGCTGATACCTAGGTACACTATATATCTGTCGCAGACAAATAGTATAATATGGCATTTTACATACGGCGTCGTCAGTTTAAAAACGTTTGCGGTTATGTAATATGCCGAAGGCAAAATGTCAAATCATTCAATCGTTATAATGCGACGTTTGTGTAATTTTAGGGTGACTATGCTCATTAAAATCTCGAGAAAAACTTTGAATTACATACGTCGTCGTCGCTCGCTTCGCTCGCTCTGTTGCAAGGTCACAATATCTAACCTAACCTAACCTATTGATCTCTGTCACAAAGTCGAACCTAATCAAGCAATGAATTTCTGAGCCTATGAATATATGAATATTCGATCAAATACATGGTTTTTTGACCAAAAATACTCTGCAGGAGTCCTTCATGACCCAAGGTTTATGGATACCTTAGCATTTTTGACGTGCTGGATAACCTCAAAAACTAAATACTTTTATTTGCCTCGGCATTATGTATATGGTGTTTAAATTTTCGATGAAATGTTGAGGCATATTATAAAGTGACACGGCAATCTACATTTTGCCTTGGGCATATTACATAACCGCAAACGTTTTTACACTGACGATGCCGTATGTAAAATGCCAAATTATACTATTTGTCTGCGACATATCTACACAATCATAAAGTTCTGTAGTGCGAAGCGCAGCCTTCGACGCACTACTTGGTATAGGCACGCGCTCCCCGGCCCCCCGGCCGTTACCGCCGCAACCGCGATGTCCCTGCATTTTAAATTTGTAATATCTTCGAAAATATTTATTTAAATTACATGCTGTAAAGGGCAATATTGATCTATATTACATGCACAATTTATTAAAGGTTACTATAATAAATATAGTAACCGATACTTAATTGGATAAGGATTAATACTGTATAGCTTAAAATCGTTTTTTCGTAAATAAGTAATAAATAAACGATAAAAAATGGTTATAGTGGGTTATCCTCAAGAGATAGACATATGCCATCGCGGACTTTTTTGTAGATCTTTTTAAGGTGCACAATACTGTAGTACATTATTTTGATCTATCTCGTAGGTAGGGTTCAGCCAGCGTTTGCAATGTAAGCGCAAAAAATTAGTTCATTTACTTAAATCTCTAAGATTATCCATGTTCCTCTACTATATTATGCATGTATTATACATATAAACCTTCCTCGTGAATAATTCTATCTATTAAAAAAAACCGCATCAAAATCCGTTGCGTAGTTTTAAAGATTTAAGCATACATAGGGACAGACAGCGGAAAGCGACTTTATTTTATACTATGTAGTGATGATGTAGTGATAAAGCTTAGGCCAGCCTATTAGAATCTTAAAGTAAAAGGTACAAACCTCTCTGTAATAGGGTTCCTCCATGTTCCTCCGGATCGAGGTCCTATGCTTCTTCTTGCCGAGGACCACGATGACGTAGGAGTTGGCGGAGTGAGGGTTCATCCATGTCAGCTTGCGAGCTTCCAACACATTTACTGATATCTGATCACGAGACAAGAAAGGAGCAATAAAGATAGGTACTTAATATTTATAAGCTCTTTATTCGTGTACCAAGTACCAACGTATTGTCTTGGAAACTACTGATCCTATTTTAATGATGTTTCATCGTTCTTCAGATTATACTTACGCTACAATAATCTTGTTCAAAAAGAAAGAAATGAAGAATTAGCTAATCAATCTTCTTATATAATTTCGAATAAATAGATGACGTATCTTACATATGATATTTCAACCAGGATACAGGGTAGCGCGAGAGTATTAAAATTACGGGACCTTAATAATAAAACTATCTTTTACTATTTCCCATAATAAGATTATGTACTGTTAAAAGGATATATTTAAATTCACGTGTCCAGAAACCGTTACTTTAAAACTAGAACAAAGAAACTAAAGTGACGAGACGTCTTAAAACCTCCTTCCTCCTTAAAAACTTCTACAGCAATCACAAGAACATAATAAATTGACACGCAATCAAGTACACATTAAACCATTTACTACTTAACATCACTTCCAAGAAGAATCTAGCAAAAAAATCAAGCGACTTTTATCTTAAAAATACCCTTTTAAAACTGACAGGTGAGCCCATAAGCGGAAAAGTCGGCGATTCATAAAAAAGCGCAATGCTTAAGCGGCTGAAGTTACAATCGTCGGCGGTTCTCTGGCCGACATGTGAAAAGCCAGCATTGTCTTCAGCAAAAACGTAACAAGTACCAATAAAGGACTACACCTTGGGTGACCAGGTTTTTAGGGTAAATTGGGACGATTTTGAGAAATTATTTAAGAATACGTGTGAGATGAATGGATAGAACATGAAAAAGTAATCTCAAAGAAATGCAACTTTCAAGATGGAATTTGTTTGAACATGTCTGGAAAAAAAATATTTTGTAAAAATGATAAACGAAGGAATGATGAGAAAGAAAGGCCTGATCAATTTAGAACTCTAGTTTACAGTAAGTTATAAATTGATTAGGCCTTTGAAATAATTAGGTTTAAAACCACATATTGTATTACCAGATCTAAAATGCGTGACCGTTATTGTTACCTGTTAGCGTCCCATTGCAGCATCAAACGCAAACCTAGCATTGGTGGGTAAGATCAGTCAAATAAAATAGTTCGACTTGTCAAGGATCCTTACAAAATAACGTAAACAAAAGTTTCTTTAATCCTCAATATTTTTATAGATTGAAATTACAACTAACATCTAGATCAGTCCCTTCATCTCCCGAAGGCATGGCTACAGGGCTGCCCCGATAAATAATTTATGAAGTAAACCAGTACCTGAAAATACTGCGGTGTCGTTTCCGGGCTCCGCTCAGTCTCAACCCTGTAAGTTTGTTGCCTCGCCGGTTTTTGCCGAGAGCGTTTCTCTGGCGACTTAGTCCGCATTACCAGTGTAATGATTTGTAGTGCCTTGTAACGAGGTAATTATAATGACGCGTGTGGACAGTCAATGTGCTGTCAGACTATTGTAGCTAGTTTTTTTGTCTATGCGCTTCGAAGAGGTTGGTTGAGGTATGGTGTCGTTCTTTTTGGTTAGAACTTTTTTCTTGAACTTTCTCTTGTTAGTTGGATCGTTTTCAAAGTTTCATGATAAATTAAAAGGAAAGTAAATTATTTTAACGTTGAAAAAACTACCTAATAACTAAAGATACCATTTAATGACCATAAGTCTTTTCCATGCACGAGCAACTGATTGTAGGGTATCAATGGATGTGATCCCATATGATTTCTTAAACGGATCATTACCTTGACCTTGTTTTGAACCCAAAAGCATAGCGACCAAAGACGTGGGGGTTTGCAATATGTTAGGCCACCTATAAATTCGTATATTATTTATACAGTAAAAGTTTGTTTGTTGTAGAAAAAAATACTATTTACTTTTATACCTTGTCGTACTTAGACAACAGCATTAATTACCACTTAAAATAAAAGTATCGAAATACAATTTAAAAAATGTTATTGTTCCCATAAAAAGGGGAAAAAAATAAACAAATAAAAATCAACGTTAGATGCTCGTTTATTATCAACAGCAGCTCACAAACACGACGTTAACATCATTACTAAGTTTTGCCAAACATTTTAACTGTAGCTTATAAAATATTTTCTAGTTCACATTAGATTTATGACAAGCCATCTCCTTTTTAATGATGTTGTCTGTGGCTAGCCGCACTCATACCTGTGCTCTTACCAAGAACTCAAAAGCATGAAGTCCCGCCGTGTAAGCGAGATGGTGCTATACTATGCGTAGTGATGTCTCTTTTACACAATGGCAACAGTTCTGCTTTAATAGTTCATGGTAGATAGATAGATAGAATATTCTTTATTGTAAACCAATTAAAATTAAACATACATACACAATAATATAAATAATGCTTGCAGGCTTCTTAATAAACTCAAATTTGTTGCTAGAAATGTTCCTTGACCAGTATTTTGAAATTACTCAGTGTCTGAGCTTGTCTTATTGACACAGGGAGCTTGTTCCATAAACGCACACCTTGAACTGTAAAAGATTTGTCCAGGAACCCTGTAGAGTGTGGATCTTCAGTCTCAAATTTTCCGATGATCTCAAGCATCTAGAGTGTGTGTCATTGAGGAACTGGTAATGTTCTTTAAGATAATGTACTTAAGATAATGTGTAATATGGTACGGGTATTGTTCGTATCAAAATTCGTAATAGAATAAGCCTTCGGACCGCATCCAATATTATGGCAATAATATTGCGCACAACGTTCGTAAGGCTAATAAAACATATATTTTTTTTTAATAGGCATTGTCTTCGAACTATCTGCTCCCGTGGCTGAATGTTTAGAAATATAACAAACATGATTTTATTCATTTAACTAAAGCGTACTTTGTTTGTTACAAATGTTATATTTTTATACAGTTTGAGACCCCGCCTTAAAAGACTGGATGTGCGACAAACAAAGGACAGACCTAGACGGCTTAAAAGACGAGGTTCTCGATTCGTCTGTATATTTTTTTTTTAACTTCACTGGGGTTTGTAAAATTAAGGCTTCACGGTAAATATTTAGAATATTGGTCTATCCAACTAACAGAACCTTTATATAATCAATCCTTTACGGGGTAAGTGGAACTAATAGATTTTATGCTTCTTTTTCTTCAGTCGGTAGATATAAATTTTATTTTATTTACATCTTAAAGACAAAGTTTGTCTACAGATTGCCTCGTTAGTCTAGTGTTGTTAGCAACACTAGACTAACGAGCGAGCTAGTGAACTAAGCGCGACTGCTACGCTAGAGGTCTTGGGTTCGATTCCCGAGTAGACCAAGGTGTTATTGGGTTTTTCTATGAAATTCTCAGTAGCAGGTCGAAGTTTGGATTTGTGCCCGGTTAGTGGCAATGGGCTCGTCCCCTATTACATGGTACCTAAACATATCGGCGAACTGTGGGTGTACATTGGTACGCCTCTGCTACCCCTTAGGGGATACAGGCGTGATGGTATGTTATGTTTTTTTATACATCTTTCTGGTATTTTTCGTTGATATCGACCCTTTGAAGCTACATGTGGCGAGAGAAGATTATTTAAAAGATGTACCAGGAATTACCTACCAAAAGCATAAAGTTCAATAATGGCTTCTGTGATTATGTAGTACGTGTATGCACTTCTATGTAGGTATTGCGTTAGACCATTGTTGGTTTTCTGTTTGTCTTGTGTAGGTTATATATAGCCTTAGAGCCTGAAAAAGCTGCTCTGCTAGTGTTTTTTTTAATTTCTGCTAATCAAAGTGTTACAACCGAAGTTTGCAAATACCTAAATATTAACCACATAAATGTGCTTTTTACACTATTGGTCATACAAGCATGTTTTTAGTATGTTGTACTAAAGTTGAGTGGGGCAACAATTTTTTTTTTGTATGCCTTATCTTTATCACATAGACAGATGTGTAAAAAGTCACTTTTAGATTGGCAAAGCCTCTATTGCAAAGAGATAAGGTTGATTGTTGCATGGTTTTCACTATAGGTACCCCGATTTACATTATGAAGTTTTTACATTGACCCATCCATCGACGTAGGATTCAGATAGACTGCTACTATCGCTACTTTTCTATTGGTACAAACGAAAGCACTTTTTAATCTGTGCGTTCCCGCTCGCTTAGGGATGTCCGTGCGACAACAGACGTTCATAGTAAATTATCGATAGGTGTGAATATTAACAAAGTCATTTAAAGCATCTGAGATAATTAAAAAAAAAACAAATTAACTAAAAATTCAACTTTATGAATTAATGTAGGCTACATTAATTCATAAAGTTTAATTTTTAGTTACCAGCATCAAATTAATTAATTATAAGTTACCTAAAAAGTCCATTCAAGCATACTTACCAATCAGAAACATAAAACTTATTAATTCCAAAAGATCTTTGTAGAATTCTAAAAACTTTTGAACAATATTGTTTGTCAATCAGATTTTGTTCTTATTATTCTAATTTTACTCATATTTAAATTATCCTGTTATCACATTTTTTGTTAATGCTGGTTAACTCGTAATTCGCAAAAGTATATCTTATTTATTCATCTTACTTATGATGTCATGAATATACAGAATCTGTTGGTAAACAATTTTTTATTAAATAAATAAATCAATTCAAGGAACACAAACTTAATTTTAATCAAAATACTTGAGACAAAAAGTAACTATCGAAAAATCTAACGGAACTGCCTCGCACTAGCCGGTCGCGGAGAATTTTTGAGGGGGGGGACCGAAGCGGACTCCTCCCCTCGCGAACCCCCGCACCCCCTGGTTCGCCCTACTAAATAATTACAAAAAAAGGTTAATTTCTATAAACATACTACTAACCGATGAATAGAAATGTCACTGTTTTGTTTATTGTTTTTTCTTGAATCGTTTATTGCAACTGAGCACCACGCAATTCACCATTTTTGATTTAAATGTTTGTCACCTATACCGGGAGATTCAAACGCGGCGCGCTCAGTTTTGACACTAATTGGACGTGACATTGAAATTGGCGGGTGATCACAGACGTGCTCTCGGATCAAAGAACGTTAGACTGGCTCTAGTCAATCCAACCTCGTTGGACCCATCACAATTAAAATTGTTGAAGATATCCGTCATAAAACTGTTTCGAAGATTTGGGTTATTTGATGGCCCCAATAAAATTCTAAAATGTGATTATTACGATATTATTTATATTATCCGCTACACATTCTGGTGGTTACTTATTACAAGTATATTTTATGTAGACTATGCTCTTCTTAGTTTTTGTGATTCTTATCTACAAATCTATGTTTTTTTACGAAAGTGCGAGGCCAATATTTCGTCCAAGAATTTTCTTTTTTTGTTTGGAAGAAAACAGTACCTCTTGCAAATAAAAAAAAATTTACAAAAAAAAGAACCGACTTTAAAACAAAAATAAAATTCACTAAAAATAAAAAATAACTGCGTTATTTTAAAACTCTCTATTTTGAAGTCGGTTGAAAAAGATATTATTTCAGACACCTCTTGTTCCTTAGTTTTAATACCTTCTTTCCTACGTAACTTACCTACGTAAGTTTTGCATAACCTATTTACGGTCGTTTTCAAGGCGCATAATAATATACAATGTTTTGAGATGAAAAATAAAAAACAATAATAATGTGATGTCAATATATTAAACCATTTTGGTGTATAAATATGTTTTTCTAATACTAAAACTACTTACTAAAACTAACGCTTAATTCTGAAAACCTACCTCTATCTAAGCAACTTTATGTATTAGCCATGAGAAAATAAACATTATTTTGTAACATAATTTTCTAATAATAATCAAGAAAAAAGGGGTCACAGAAAACTTTTAATTAAATTTTTTGTGATCTTTATTTACGAGTATAACTGACTCTTGAAAAGTACTTTGCTTTAGAAAATTTGAGTTCATAGAAAATATTCAATTGGTTTTCAGAAATTCTTAGACAACGTTTTTTTTTAAATTGGGCAATGGTCTTTTCCATGATTTTAGGTCGTTCGTACATGTGACGCGTCTCCGATACCCGACGAATTTAGACAAAGGTTATCTACAGATACATATAAACACGTTTCTTGGTATCCACACAATTATAGAAAACAAACCAGAGAGGTCCGTGCTTAGGCACGCGTCGTTGGCGACCAAACAAAGTGTTCGGGTATCAAAGACCTGAGTCGACTCATGTACGAATGGGATTACATTCTTTAAAAAAATTTTTAGTCAAATAAAAAACAAAAATTTAGTGATAGTACAATGCCGCGAACGTAAATATGGGATACGGACTTAAATTTGGCAGTGGGTTACCAGACTTCAACTGGCTTCTAATATTACACATCAATATAATAAACTATTTACATTGCACTTAATATTAAATGCATACTAAGGTAGATAAAATCTTAATTTTACAGGATTATCTTGTAAGTATTTTAATTAACAACTTATTCACAACTACAAACTACGGTAAACAATTAGAGATTTTATATATTTTATGAGACAAAGGAAATAATAATAATAATTAAGAAACCCTAATAAATAGAAATAAAGGTGATGGCCGTAAAAGGGAAGACCAGATTTTCTATCTTGTTGTTAGAAAAAGAACCGTCTCGATCGAATCAGAATTACTTCAGTTTTTGGTACTGTTAATCGATTATCAGTAGGTTGCTACAGCAAAAGGGATTTAGACATTTTTGCCATGTTTGTAACTTAGCTTCTCGCCAAACTTTCCTAGATTTAGTTGTCAAGTGAAATTCGTGGTATCGTTTTAAATTTTCTATTTCTATCGCTAATTATTCTGTGAACGGACAACGAAAAAATATAAATAACAATGGTATGGTAATATATCTAACACTAAATAATTAATTGTTAATGTTAATGAGATTACTAAAATATTTTTAATTACTATAACTTCTGAACTCGCTGTAAACTGTCATTTTTGACTAGTATCACCATTATTTAACTATTTTCTACCGATTTCGGAATCCTCTGAAAATTTGCTTAATTTTCGTTCCGTTCAAGGTGACAAAATACCATTTATAAGCAAACACTAATATTTACATTTTTTTTTATATTCAAATACCTTGATAATGGGAAATATACCATTTTGAATACCAAACCCATTCTTATAGTAAAGAAGAATTTATTGAATAAGTTTGAATCTATCTGTAATCCAGATTGGTAAACTCAATTCCATTGGTATTTCGTTTCGACAGAACAAAGTATTTTATTCTCTTCTTTATATTGGCAAATATATTTGCTACACTAAATAAAAATATTAAGATTGCGAGACATTAATGTTTTCGCTACAGCCCTTATGTCGGTATGCTCTTAAGTTTACTTTTCTACAAAATATTTATTAGGAACTATTTTTAAATGTTAAAAGTACTTCTATTAACAAGGGCTTCAACCAAACTTTCATTTGAGAATTAGGTATTATTTTCCAATATGATGTTTGCTATAACGTAATTGAAATATTAATTGAATGTTAATGCGTATTTAATTTTTTCGGTTGCTCGTAATCTAACATCAATTTCTGCTTATTTTTACTTAGTTACCCTATAGTCTGTTAAAAGTCTAATAATTATGTTGAAATAACTTTTCCTTTTTTCATTATTTTCATGATTCATTTACAATAAGGCGTCAACAAAAAAATCTAAAAGCCAACCAAATACGCCAATAAAAAAACCTCAACATTTCAAATCACTTCAAAGCCATCACTTTCTTTATTTAAAACCTTCTTATTCTAAGCGGCCAGTCCTAATTTTGCAGTCCTTCCCTTCAGTTTTGGCGATCTGCAGACGAAGACAAAAGACGATCTGTTCCCTGCTCATGGCCAATGGTTCTGTCGCTCAACGCTGACTGCTTCAGTCAATAGTCAATGGCGGTCATTTTTGTCCGAGGAAAATCCCGTCTAGTCCGTCATCTTCATATCCCCAAAATGTTTATCACTAAAACCCTTGTCTTCCTTGTAATTGTGCACCTAGCCTTGTTTCAAGATAGAACCGCTTCATATTATGTCAATACAGCTCGTTAAAGCTCATCGAGTGGGGATGAGGGGTATGGACCCTCATGTCTTCAATGGACTGCATGGGCTCTGAGAGCAGCATGGAGCTGGGCCCAATGCTGGGCTGTGGGACAGAACCTGGGACTATGGAACCGTTGGTGTGTCCTGTCCCGTTGCTTGACTCCTGTCGCATCATGTTGCGTCGCCACTTCGCTCGTGCGTTTTGGAACCATACCTAAAACAACAAGCAGTTGTAATACTCTGAGGACGTCTAACATTGAGTCTAGGTAAATAGCTCACACAGTCTTTGCTGGCATTGATGATGTATATAATTTGAAATGGTAATATTCTGAAACTAATTTTAATAGTGAATTTAAAGTCATATATTTCTAAGTACATATCAACCTCATTGATATTCAACTCTGAATTCGTGGTAAACTCACATTTAATGAGCATAATTCAGTATTATATTCTTGCAGCACTATGTACGTTATAGATTAAAATAATTATCTGAACCAAACAAAATAAAAGTTCTTTTTACATTGTTTTTTTTTTACATTTTTTTACATTGACACTCTATGAAAGATAGTTCCTCTTCTCATGCCTGTGCTTTTTTGTTCTACTGAAAGGTGAAGTAGTGAAGAACTTCTTACTTGTAAAACCCGCTTAGACAACCCAGTCTTCTGCGCCAATTGCTTCAGATCCTTAGCGTCTGGGTTCTGGTTGATGGCGAAGTAGGACTTCATGGTGCGGAGCTGGTGGTGCTTGAAGCTGGTGCGCATGCGCTTGGTGCGCTGCGTGTGGCTGGACACGCTGCCCGGGGAGGCCACGGACGAGTCGTACGCCAAAGACTCCATGGACGAAGACAGGTCCCCACGGTGAAGTATTTCTGGAACAAAAAGGAGGTTTAGATATTTTTGACCGATTTGGGACAGCTCAAGACTAAAAATGGAGTAAACTGGAGGAGACCTTTGCCAGGCAGTAAGACAACTCCTATAACAGGTTACAAAAAAGTCGCTATGGTAGTGCAAAATATACATCGTCGTAACTTAATTTAAGTTAAAAACCTATGAGGATATCTAACAAATACTTCAAGTCTGATAGTTACGTTGTCAAAAAGTCTTCTAAACAAGTTTATGTTAGTATCAAACTAAGAAACGAGCTCAATTCGATAAAAGCAATTTGTAACAAGGAAAACGTAGAAAACCTTAGAAACGAAACGACAACAGATAATAAGCTAGAAAGCCTTTTGTAGACAATATTGACAGGCTATGCACCGAACAAAGAACCTTTAAAATGTAACTGGAGATTCACCTGAATCTATCACAGGTGAATCTATGAACACATATCGAAAACTTGAGACATGAAAAAAAATATTGAAATGAAATAAAATAGTTTATTCTTGCAAGTAGGACTATATAAATCACTTTTACAATGTCTTCCTAAGCTAGAAGAAGTCGATATTTCCTAATTGACTACCCTGAGAAGAAATGTCGAAACAAACTCGGGGGTCTCTTTATATTGTATCCATTAATTAAAGGTTTTGTGCCAATTACCAAAATGAGAGAAATGTATTGTTGTTGTAAATGTATTAAACATTTTGGAACCACCTTTGAAGTACCCTGTTGTAACTTAATCAATATTGAAATTTTTCTACAATAGACAGAGATATTACGTAAAAATTATACAATGGAAAAAAAAGATCGAATTCAGAAACATCCCCTTTTGAAGTCGGTAAAACACGGAAATCTTTCTCTGTCATAGTTCAGGAACGGTGTAATATGATTTTCTTTGTACCTAAACTACAACCAGAGCCAAACTAATTGAACCAGTTATTCGACCAATTTTATAGTCTACCTATTTCGAACCCACATCCTAGGTTTTTTTGCTTTTAATCCAAATTGGAGGAAGTAGATATTATCGGTGACTGTGGTTTTGAGCGGCAGACCACGACTTCACCACGTTTTTGCTAATAGAGGAAGCTTAGATCCGGGGTCTGGGAAATGAAGCATGGTATCGTATCTTGAAGACTCTCGCGTCCCATGATTTGTATGAATTAAAACGGGATTAAAATATTCCGAGTGGTCACAACAAGTAGACCGAAAAATGAATTGGTTTCTTTTGATCTCAACTAGTGACATTGAAATTAGTAAAAATGTACATATGTAGGTATAGTATACTAGCAATTTGAACGTCCTAATTTAAAAAGTTTTTGTAATGTCACAGTGTCGTTGTTTCAGAGATGAGGTAATTGAGTTATTTTGGAAATGCGTTGTTTGCTTTCAATTTTGAGTTCAGCTCGCCTGTGTACATCAACTTATTCTAATAAATGTAATGTATATCCGACATATCCGTGTATGTATACAATAAAGAATTAAGTTTTGGATGCCATGCTTAAAATGTAAAAGTAGTATAAAGTATTTTTGTAATTTATAATTCGTTTTGATTTTAGAAATATATTCAGGTCCAAGATTTTATGGCTGATGTTTGTACACAATGTATTATCATTTGATGATACATCCAAAACAGTTAGCAACGTCATCTTAACTTCAAAATTATCTTTACGTTATCGACATTCACTTATTTAACTGATTAGTGATCATGTAAGTCCACTTTACCGAAAACGGACAAACAAAATTCTATTAAAATGCCTGTCAAAATTGACTCCACTTCAAATTTTTTAATTCAAGCAAGGGATCCCCTTCCTATATTATAAGGGATATTAATTGATAAGCAAACCATCGTTAATACTCATTAGCTGACGGAAATGGAAGGAACCGACGTCGGAGTGCCACCCGGTGACTTGTGCGTCAAAACAAATAACTAGAATGATCTATGTCCCGATAATTGGCCGCGTTTTGATCTAATAGATAGCGGTGAGTAAGTAGGGTGTGTGTGGCTAGCGAGATACGTGGATTAGTCCTCGTTTTGGTTGGTTCAAAGGAAAATAACAGGCGTAGTTTTGACATTTTAAAGTTCCTTTTTTTTTAAAAGAGACTATTTAAAAGGTATTTTTTCATGCAAGTTAACTTTAATTATAATAACACAATTACAATCATATATGTACATTTTTAATTTGCAAAAAAAATACATAACTATATGCGCAAGGTATATTCAATGACATGACATAATATTATTAACTTATCCTAATAAGAAAAAAAATATCGTGTTATCGACGTAAAACTGTATTTTTAGTGTTATTTTTTTACTATACCGAAATACTTATCTGTTATAAATATATGAAACTGAAAATAATAGGGAGCAAACATTAGCAACCGATATAACTCCTCAAATATCGCTCCATATCCCAAATTGGTCTTCACGCATACTGCCCCTAGTAATAATGGTCTCAGAAATAAAAAGTCAGTGGTTTTTATTAATATCTAGCTACAACACTTGGGTGGTTGGCTGCGTTATATGTAACGAAATCGCCGATGCGCGACTAGCTAATTATGAAATTTATAATTAAATATATTAGACGAGTTTGTGTGATTCAAACGTGGGGTCAGACAATTGCGTTCATTTTACGACGGCATTTCCGAGTTTATGGCGGTAGGAACAAAAAACAATTAGGTTGTAAAAAGAGTATCATCACCTTACAGGTTTTGTGTCGGTTAATTGTTTGTGTAGCTTAGCACTTGAATGTCGGAACTGGTCGTGTTCATCTGACTTGAGTGTTTGTGTATTTACTTACTTAATTATGAACGTATTACAATATTTTGTTGGTTTTTCATATAAAGCGCAGGCCAGACAGAAGAGACGTAAGACGCAGATGGGGCAGGGACATTCGTCTCTTTCATACAAAATGAATAGAAGCGTCGCGCCCGCGCCCCGTCTCTTCTGTATGTTTAGCGTCGCGTCGCTTCTATACATTTTGTATGAAAGGGACGCGGTAGAGACAAATTTTAATGTCCGCGCCCCGTCTGCGTCTTACGTCTCTTCTGTCTGCCCTGCGCCTCACTCCACATGTTTCGCAGTATGAGAGATGTTAAAATAGATTGTATTTTCTCGTTAGATACAAAAAAAATGCTAATTTATGGAAAAATCTAATATCTATTTATTCATTCTACCAAATTAAAAAACCTAGAAAGAACGAGTAGTTAAGTTCCTCCGTTATTATAATTATTAATGAACACAATCTAACAACAATTTATGTATACAAATAACAACCATAAATTGCAGGATAAATATTATACATTTATTTCCCAACATAAATTCTGTAATCGAGCTCACCCCGATAACAAACTTCATTTAGATGGACTTACCTTAATAAGTAAATATTTCCATAATAATTGTATTATATTCCACGTTGTTACCAAGAAAGCCTTTAATGAGGGATGTAACTCAAAACAACCCCTTTACATTGTAAGTCTCGATTACATTTCACATTTATTTTGGACTCGATTGAGAGAATCGTAGGAATTTGGGTACTGTGGGTTTATTCGGTTGTAACTTTGCCGTGAATATATTAACAGAACATTAGAAAAATAATGTTATTGTTATAAAATAATAAAAATAATACAGCCTATAAACGTCCCACTGCTGGGCACAGGCTTCTTCCCATATACAGAAGGCATTCATTATTCTAAGACACTTCTTACAAACGGTGGAGGAAAACATCGTGAGGCAACCTGGATTCCAAAATTTGGGATCTGAAATCGCCAACCTGCAGAGAGCAAGCGTGGTGAATTGGTGATCAATGTTATTGTTAAATAAGGAAGAATACAGTTCGTATAGACATTAGATAAAAGCAAAAATCTGTTTGAAATGTTGTAAAGCAAAACTTTTGTAGTACTCTTACCGTTAACCTAGTTACTCCAAAATAACCCTTACTCGAAGGAATGTTTTTATGTTTGCTTTATATTGTTATTTGACCTATATTTGAAGAAACTTTTCTTTTATAGATACTAGCTTCAGCAATTGTTTTTAATCTTCAAAAGTTTGAAATACGCTCTCAAATTCACGATCTTTTTATTTCAAAATCAAGTTTTGTAGTCGACTACACAGTGAAGAGCGTATCACAAATGTTTGCAGACAGATGACTGTAAGACAGTTTGTTCGTAATAGTATGTATTGGCTATACAAACATTGGTGCCAATATTAGGCCAAGTATGGCTTTGATAACAATGGTTGCGCTCACATAATCCGGGATCATTAGCGTCTAATCGGCCTCAAACAATGACGTATTCTGTGCGGGATCGATATTAAGTGGAAATTACAACTTCCTCTATTATTACATAACTGTATATTGTTTAAAAAACTGGGTATTGAATTTGTGTCAAAATGTCAGAATTCTGAAACAGCTTATCGCGATTGCATTTTTATAAGTTAAAAACAGATTATTGTTTATTAAGGTGCGGTGCAGAAATTAAACAGATTAATGCTACATAAATTATCAAATATCATCAGTGTCACAACAAAGGATTGTGACCGACATATTCAATGATATTTACAGGACAATAAAATCCTCATCAAAGATCTTCCACGGAGCGAAATTAAAACCGATAATAATTCAACAACCAGATCGACACGAAAATAAAAGCTGATTTCTTCGACAATAAACACACCGTACACAGAATGTTTTATTTTTATAGTCGAAATTAACATGTTACCGAATTTAAGAAAAAGAGAAGTATTTCATTTTTTTAAAGTCGGTAATAAAGCATCGGTGTTGTAAAGGCCTCGATATTAACGATAGGCTATAAAAAAAATAAAGAAGCCTCGAGTCAGTGTATGGTTTATTACAGAGATAGGCGCCGCTCTTTGGGCTGTGGTGCAAGTTACGGGCGGCAGCGATTTTAATTCAAAGACCGTGCCGTCGTGGTCAAGGAGCTGTGTTTTTGCGGTCATCGAGGCTATTACATATTCAAAGGTTTGAGAGTATTGAACAGTGAAGTAAATGATATTTATATTCCATCGAACTGCAAAGTGTTCTCTACGAGATAAATAAAAGTATGTTGAAACTTAGGTAATATTATAGTAGTTGTAGCTGTATATTTTATGTAGCGTTATGTGAGCGAACACTTTTGTAACTATGTTTACTTCCAGTTTCATATTGATTTCAATATTTACTCAAGCTTCCAAATAGAAAACTTATGAACTTTGAAACAGTATAACTGTTTATTTATGAATAAAAAAATAAACCAAATCAACTTGTATAGACATCTAAAAATGTAAAAAAGCATGAAGTATTTTTAGTAATATCTTTTTTCATAGTGCCACAGTTGACAAAATAACAAACGCTGAATCGCATCACTTGCTCCGACATAGTAATAAAATTTCGGACCTTGTAAAATGATAGTGATGTGAAAGGAAAGCTGCTACGCTGGTAGGTAGTCGTATATTTGTCGTAATCAAGCAATACCAGCCGACACCTACGCCTCAGTTTGTATTCTAGATACAAGGGTAGACTACATTTAAAAACACCTAGAATCAAGTAGGACTGTATTAAGTTCGTTAAATTCCGGTGAAGCGGTCAAAGTCTGCGCTCAGGTTAACTGAAAAATACTCTACAAAAAAAATAGTTCGTTGTCAAGGGTATTTTATATATGTACTCGTACCTACTTCAGGGCAAAACCTTATCACGCTACTAGGTATCGGTTGTAAAAATAACAAAGTATATGGAATGGTGGAAGTCGTCATAGTCTTTCTCTAGCCTTGGAGAGACGGCGAAGAACTGGTTAATATAACTATAGTAATATGGAAATCAAATTTACCTATAAATATAGGTAACAAGTATCGTTATCTGATTTACTAGAAATATTTCTACGTAAGTACTAATACTTTAATAGAAAATTTAATGTTCTACAACTCATCACAAGAATTAAAACCTAAATGCAAATTCAATCGAATACAGACTTGAAAATCACTCAACTTAATGTAAACACATTTTTACTCGTTCAAAAAGCTAAGTTCGACCCTCCAACACAAATTGAATTTAATCAAAGTCAAACGGATCACGCTTGCCCACTTCAAGACAGGTGATGGCACCATAAACGAATTTTTTACTTGTGGTCAAAGTTGTTGGAGAATTGTTTATTGTTAATTGTTTTAATCAGATGGGGAGCCGTTTATAATATTTTTTGTGGCATTAGTTTTTAATTAGATAGCATAATGTATTGATGGAAATGTGTTACTTGAAGTTTTTGTTGAATATACTCTTTATGAGTAGTGATAATGATTAATTAAGATTTCTAGAGCCACTGATTATTGGTATTAGAAACAGGACTAGGCAGAATTTAAAAGATAGTGTTTCCATTGTAGAATTTAGAGGGTACTACCCTAGACGTAGTGTCGTCTCAATTTCATGATGGCATCAGTCCTGCTTTTAGAGCTCATAGTAAAAGCAAGTGCCTAAGTAAGTAAATTAGTATTTCCTTGAGGTTTTATCCATCAACATTGGCTAGTGGTGTCTCTCAATAACAAAGAATGTAATTGACGAAGTCACAATGTGTCAATGCACGAATCATCGAATCAAAAATCAACGAATGCGCAAAAACCTTCAAAGTACTATAGCTACATGAAAAGAAAATAAAACCAATTGACACTATTTTTTCGCACCTGTAGGTAACCAGTAAAAAGTAGGTCAGGAATCATTCCAGAATTGACTTCATTAAGCAGACTACCATCAATTCTAGTTCACGTCAGTTCATACTGGGATCTTCGTAAGCCTTAATTAAAACATCGAACAGTGAAAGAAGTCTTGTAGTCTTCGAAGTTCTATGGTCAAATGAGGTCAGGCCTGGTAACTATTCACTAGATCTGGTCTGGATTCCTTTTATTTTCGGAGTTTTGTGATCAATTGAAGTGTTCTTGTGAATCTAGCTCAACGTGACATCTGGGGCGTTATGAGTGCTTGTTAGAATCGAGGTGAGAATAGGATTTGAAATGTAAGCTTTCTATGCACTGAATAAACTTAAGATAAAGTTATGTTTTATACCTAAAGAAGATCAGTACTTATGGATCTACGTTAGTTTAGACTTTTTTAGGCGGTTCACATTTAGTTTGATAAAATCTCAGCTGTCGAATTGGTAATAGCAATAAATGCAAAAATTAATAGAAATTCCAGGTAAAGGAAAAAAAATTGTAAAAGAATTAGAAGCTTATTTTTTACTTTTGTAATAGACAGTAAAAAAAAAAAATCATTGAAGTCTAAAAGTACACAAATTTAAGATTTCATAACAATTCAATTAATTATCTCCGTATACTACTATTATTAACTAGAGTCAAAAAGCCCTACTTCACAAAAGATATTTAGATCATGCAAATTTTTTTCTGATCTTTAATTTGTAATAAATATTCATATCATAAAGCATGTAAACCACGCAAATATATTTATTTCATCCAAGGTGTTAACTGTCGTGTACTATTGACAAACTTGCTTCGTTGGACATACACGGAAACTTGCCGCAGGGTAAGTATTAGGAAAATAACACAATGTGTGACCAAAATAATGGTTCGAAAAGCCATATTTTTACGTACAATAGAAATATACCTAAAACGAAGTAGTTTAGAAATGTATGAGCTTTTTCGACAATCTTTTCAGCATATTAAAAGTTCATCAGTCAAGCTACGGTGGCTACTATTAATTAATAGGTGTGTTAATTATTCGGTATACCTATTGGTTCCTTAGGTTTACGTCAATGTTAGACATTGAAATAAAACTGCTTTTCACGGATTTTTTCGCAGTTAATTTTAGATTTTAGGTCCCCTGTCACGCCGGGACCTAAAATCTAGAATTAAACCGCGACAACATCGGTATACCTAACTAAATAAAACTCTCTAAATTAGTTGCGATATTTTCCTTTATATTTGAAATCAAAAAAATCTATATCTTTTGTAGGATTTCCAAACCCTAACCGCATCAATACTATTTTCATATTCACTCAAACCGATGTTTATAGACTTAACACCTCAAACCAACCTATTTAATAACACACCCTTTATAATATCAATAAAAAAACAAAGAGCCGCAGTTTGCTCCTTCACAACAAACAACATCAATTTACACCCATAAAACTACATCAAACTACAATTTGAACCGTAACGTTAAAGAAATAGAATTCACTTTCATTTACCAATCTATTTCGCTAACCGATTTTTTAATTTTGTGTTCAAGGGGCATAGATAAAAATCAATATGTCATTTTAAAAGTTAGCTATAAATTTTTTCACAGAAATTTGTTAATTAAAACCATTTTTGTGAGACTATTCGTTGGTGGCAAATGTTAAGCATCTGCTTTTTTTTCTTAAATATTGTTAATTCGTGCGTTTTGTTCATCGTTTACACGATTTCCTCTTTTTGTGTAACGTTTGAAACAATTATGTGCATAATCAATAAGTTAAATGTTTGAACTTATGCCTTAAGTTTATTGCTCTGTTTCTACATGAAATAGGAATAAAATACATTGGTATCATTGTAGGTGTTTTTCGCCTTCACTTTAACATATGGAGAGTAATTGTGCTCGTATGTTTCTTACATATTTAACTCTCCATAGAAAGGGCATGCAAGGCATTGAGCGTTTCTTTAATTATTTACTTACTGATAAAATAAACGAAACCTCACAACATCATTGGATTATCATCAGTGAGGTCATAGTGCTAATCACTATTCTGCATTCAACCTGCAAGCAATGCAAATTCTCAATCGATATCCCGATGATCGATAAGGCACGTCACTAACTCGAGAGCACTTGTAGTTCTCATTATCGGCATCACGCGCGCTACTTGATGGCGCTGTTGTGCCAACATGGCGGCCGTTTTGGCGGGAAAACGGAGAGTGAGTGCGTGTTGTAATATCAAGATATAGCGGCAATTTAATTTGCTAGCGCGGTACCCTAATTCTTTCAACTGCCTCGTTGGCCTAGTGGTGCTAAGCGCGACTGCTACGCTAGAGGTCTGGGGTACGATTCCCAAGTCGACCAAGATGTTATTGGGTTTTTCTATGAAATTCTCAGTAGCAGGGAGTTTGGATTTGTGCCCGGTTAGTGGCAATAGGCTCGGCCCCTGTTACATGGGACTTAAACATAATAATATCGGCGAACTGAGGGTGTACATTGGTACACCTCTGCCTAACTAACCCTTCGGGGATAGAGGCGTGATGATATGTTATGTTCATTAAGGCGCTCCCCCGAGCAAAATGCGCAAAAGCGGAGTTTTATTAAGCTATAAACTCGATATTTAAAACATATATCAAATTCACTGTTATACCAAATCATTATTTAATATGTTGTCTTTAATTTCAACAGAGCTTTTTCTTTTTAATGCAGCGAATATTTAGTAGTACTCATTTTAAAAATGGTCTATCAAAATTTATTCCTTGGATAGGCTCACGATGTATACGTATTTTATTAATGTAACTTATACCAACTGATAGAGGATTTAATTCTTAACATTTTAATCAGCTTTGTTTTTCAAAAAGACCAAACATCTATTTTATAATTCAAATTATTCCTAAAAATGGTCAAATTCACAACATAAACACACTCGCGGCGGCGATCCAGCAGTCAGCCGTAGGCTCTCGACGTGAGAGCACGTCGGTTTTTTATTTGAAATGTCATTTACAATTTAAAATTATGACAACTGTCAAAAAGGCATTGCTAGCCCTATGTAGTTTTACACACGGCACTGGTGATAAAATTCAAATAGCATGAAATATATATATTTATGTTTTACACAACATATCATCACGCCGGTATCCCCGAAGGGTTAGGCAGAGGTGTACTAATGTACACCCACAATTCGCCGATATGTTTAGGTCCCATGTAAGTAATAGGGGGCGAGCTTTATTTATGTTTTAAGATTTTTTTTTTAATCTGACATTGAAATAAATCTACTTTTTACGGATTTTTTCGCGGTTTATAATTAGTAGTTTTATTTCATCACATATTTATATTTGTTTAAATATGTCCAACTATCAAAAGGTCGAAATAATTCTTATGCGTCTACAAATGTCTTAATTACTTTACATGAAATAATATGTTACTTTTTTGAAGTTTTATTTAAATAGCGTCTAAGTCTATGAAAAAAATATATAAAATTGGAAATACAATTGATAGAATCGTACTTTGTTTTTATTAAATTCAGTTATTTATGAGTGAAATTAATGGGCTCTCGTAAACAATTAATTACTTTTGCCCGACCTTGCATTTATATGACAGAAATTCATAGGAAATATGTTGAAAAAGTCTTTGATTCTGAAAAAGTAAACCTTGTGAAATATACTATTCAAAAGATTTAATGCGGTTGTTTTATACTTATTTCTAGAGATATAATTATCTAGGTTTTCCCTGGTATAGCTTTGATAATACTTGTAAAGAATTATAATCAGATTTTTTTTTATAATCCTGACAGAACATGTTAATGTTTTCTTATAGGCTTTCTTGTTATATTGTTTAGTGCACAAAAATAGTCTATAAAATAGATGATCAAAAGCATGCATGAAAAAAAGAAACAGCATTAATTCAAATACATTTATTTTTCATCCTTCCTTATCACGATATTATCCAGAAAACCAGCAGGTGCAAAGAGGCTTTAAAAGACTTCACATTGTGAAAAATAAATCGTTCTTTTTCACGAAATAAAATCCAATTTAATTTAAAATCGGAGTCAAAAATCACAGCAAAATTTCGTCGTAAGTGGTGGGTAATCGGAGTCCTTTGGCTAGCACAGGGAGAAATCTCGAAAGTCCATAAGCAGTCCAAGTCAAAAAGCAAAATAATAGAAATAACAAATGCGCAAACAAAGATTTTGGTGCGCACAAGCAAAGTGACGTGCAAGACAATGTCAGTGGCATGACGCAAAATTTCACATTGATTGTATCCGTTGTTGTTGCCATGCTAGATTGAAGTTTTCATAATAGTATTTTGATGTCATTTATTAATTTCGGTGATGTTGGGTAGAAATAATAATATGTCCTTATTATTTCCTATGACTTAGTTTAGATTTAACGTTCATATGGCAACACTCAAAGTACAATTCGATCAATTGTATTTCCAATGTAATGTATTTTTTTCATGGACTTAGACGCTATATTTCATGTAAATCTGTAATTAAGACGTTTGTATATCGAGCATAAGAATTATATCAACAATGATTTCGCCATTGCCCTTTATTATGTGCGTAGAGTATTTCTTTTAAGAGAGTAAGTACTACTCCATGCGAGCGCGCTTTGACACTCGCACACTGTCAACTTACGCACACATTCACAAATCATGCCGTAGAGAGACAGCAATACTTTCTTCAAGAACCGAATTTTCAAAAGTCTCGCCGCCCGCCTTTGTTTTTTATACGTGCCTTGTTGGATTGATATTTTTGAGATAAACAAACCTAACTAAATCGACTGATTTTGAAAATTAAAACCAAAAATATCGTAATTTCATCTTAAAAAAAAAAAAAATATTCAAAATACTTTAAAAAAAAAAACTGAATAAATGGTTAAAAAAATATTTTTTGAAATAACAAACATAAAAAAACATCCGCATTGAGAATCTCCTCCTATTTTCGAAGTTGGTTGAAAAGAGATTTTTGTAAAAAGACATTCAATACTTTTCTGACTAAATAACTTTACATCATTAAATGATTCACTTAGAAGTCTTCAATTACTTGAGTTATAATTTTAGATGCAAATAAAATATATTTCTCTCAACTTTTTTTTTAATCATGCGGACATGATTGATTATATTTTTGTCTATAAATTCATAAGTCTACTATTTTTACTACTTAATACGTCGCTATTTCAACAGATGGCGTTGTATTTTCATGGAAAGTAGCGATGTATATGTAGAGGGGCAAAGAGGGGGGTTTAGAGGTCAAACGCTCAAAGTCATTTGCTCGGGGTAGCGCCTTAAGTCTAATTCTTTAGGTGAATTAAAATAGACGGTACTACATAAAAAAAATAGGCTATAATTATACATTGAGTTTTATTTGATTTCGAATTGAAGTTACGGAGTTCAGCGCTTACTACTGGAAGCTATCCCATACTATGTAATAATGTGATCGTAGCTCGAAGCGTGAAGTTCTGCGCTCTTTGCCTATGGTAATTGACTTACATTATTCTATGATAGTAAAAATAAGTAACACCTGTGTTGTTAGCAAACGGATTATTTATGTTCTAAAAAAACTGACGTAAATATTAGAAACCTATCATGTATTGGGTGGATTTAGAAGTAATTTTAGCAAGCTTTAGATAACTGAAAATTTTCTTCCAAGTCCGTCATTTACTGACGTTTGAAATGTAGAAATGAATGAACTTTTAACTTCTTACTCGCATTGGACAGATAAGTAAGTTTTTCATAACGTTCATTTATCTGTATTTAAGAAAATACTTTCTATCTCGATCGGCCCACGAATTCGGGAGATGCGTGGGCAAAACCGCGCGAAGATCTTTCAGTATTTATAAATCTAAGATCCTTTATATTATTAGTAGCGTGGGCGCCTTGAGTGGATTTTCCGGGTTCAATGAGAGCCTTTTATTTATTTCACGGATTTAGTCTTGTGGGAAGATAAAACGTTTATTGTACGATTTTGAATTATTTGTTACTATGGCGCGATTAGAGATCAAAATTCAAATATATCGGTGCGTAGGATATTGGGTTGATGTTTTTTGAAAAGAGTATATTTATCACTATCTGTAAAGCGATTCAAATGTTTTTTTTTTCAACCGACTTCTAGAAGAGATTGTTCTCAACTCGAGTACGTATTTATTTAATCTTTTGACCGATTTCAAAATATGTTTATTCCTCATGAGTATATATTATGGTGGTCCAATATCAATTTCATCAACATCGATCTAATTAGTTTTGTTTTTCTTTTATTGTTTTTTTTTGTTCGTATATGTTCATTAAGTATGTGCAATCAATTATTTTATTTGCAACACTGAAGAAAATCGAATTCTTAAAAAAAACAATTACATACAAGTTTATTTAGAATTCTAAAAGCTGTTCGTCTAAGCTGATTTAATATTGCATACGTCGTCCACAGCGGTATTTATATGAGTGGTTCGTCTCGTTAATTAATGGAGCGATGTTTGCCGCGCACACGGTTAATCGTTTTAGTCGCTTCATTGACGCTGGCGCTATCGGTTGACTTTCACGCTAAAGGGCACGTGTCTGAATCGTTATAGTTATGTTATGGAACGGTTCGGATTTAAACAGGGGAATATACTCGCACTGTATTGAAAATTTATTTGCGATTATGTTTCGTACCTTTTTGTATGTTGAAAATTTTTGTGACTTACGTGTGAGGGCTTGTGTTCAATAGCAATTGTGTACAACGTATGGATGGAAACGGTAATTAGATGGGTAGAAAGTTTTATTCTAATACTACAATGTTTTAGTGTATCATTCTGCATAGTTACGTAGATTAGTTAGAGTTTGCAAGTGCGCCATGCTGCGTCATATTCCCTTACTAGATTTTATGTCTTGACCTTGAAGAAAAGGTAATCCAGGAAAACAATAATAAGCCTTACGTCGGCTAGTAACATTATTTAACAGTAAAACAAGTACGATTGTCCCGCGCCCCATTCAGGCTAACGCCATCATTAATCGGGTCGACAAGTCAACATAACCTGAATTCACCTCAATGAGTGCCTCGCATTTCGACGTTATAAAGAATAATCCAAACCGACCCTGACTGGGGACCCAACCAGCGTAAACAGACACCTCTCCCTCTAACTTACGGGTAAACAACGAGGGAGAGAAGGAAAGAGAGAGTTTTGACAGTGCGTCTTCTATTCATTAGTCGTGATTAAGGCACGGGATGAATTGTCATCTGGGACATCGGGGTAGGCGCTCGGATTTCCCTGCTGAGGTTTCTGCTAAAATTTTGAGCGCGAATTCTATGAAATATGTATAGCGTCTGGAGCTAGCGTCTACGTCTGCGTCAATCTATATACTTTCTTACAAGTAACGTTCAAAGGGAGCGTGGGGGAGTTTTTCAAAGCACTTTTAAGTCGACTTATATATAATTAAACTGTGCAAGTTTTAATTACAGGATAGAAAAATTCGCATTTGATTCGATTCGCTGGGCTGAGAGGAGTATTGGAGGCTGGTTGAACTCACCTAGAGCTGTGCTGGCCATCCGCATGGTCTGGACCTGCATATCATCTGGTGAACCCTGGGCCATCTTCCTCTTCCTCGGCCGCCCCTTCTGAGTAGGCCCACCATTATAGTACTGCGGCGAATCACCTTCACTATGCAGATCTTGACATCTAAAGAAAAAACATATTTATGTAAACACAAGGGAATTTTGATTGATTTTTCTAGGATTTGCTTTAAAGAATTTGTGGTAGGAATTCTTTGTGCCTATTAGCGGTGGGACCGAGTTAATTGGCGGAATATTCGGGAGCTCGCTTTGAAGGGTTACGTCGATAGATATAAACTAGAACTGTTTGTATTTTTATTGTTGGTAAAAAATGTATGAAATTTTGATTAGGTGTATCAGATGAATGAAAATTATGCCATAAATGTTCCTTTAATGACACCTCTTACTGAATGATACACTCATAATCAACCTTTATTCCCTTATTTGAATCGTAAGTTATAATGTATTTTTTCTATTCACAGTTATTTTATGACTGAATTTTCAAAAAAAGTCAAGTCCGTTGTCCCCGTAAAAAGGGAATGTGACTTAAAAAATATTAAAATTTCCGACGGATAAAATAATTAAATAAAAAGAACATGTTTATTTATTTCATCCCATAACGAAAAAGATGAAGATTCAGTTCAGTTCCGCATGACATCACTCCAAGACCGCACTTTTCTCCTCTGAATTTTACAGCTATTTTAACTAAGTAGATATTTTTTTTTTGTATTTGTCGAAGGCAAAAACTGTGTCTTATTTTTATTATTTGATTTTGTAAAAATATTTTCTCTCATTTTCATTTCTGTCATCATTTCTATTGGCGGTTGCAGTTAGAGGGTTGATAGTACGGCCGTAATAGGATCACCCTCTATTATATAACTTGGTGTACAATTCTGATGAAACATTACACTTTTATTTACGTTTAGGGGAAGGGGCATTTGTTTTTGGACTGATTAGTGCGGTATTTTAGTAGGCTTCAAATTTTTACGAGTTCGACCGTAGCTCATGACAAAAGTTTACTGATAACGAATGGTATTGAATTGGCAAATATATATTTAACTCCTATAGGTTCTCCAATAAACAAGAACAGAAAATATATGATCAAAAAACTCATATGAGAACTACATTCTCAAAACTAATTACACGACACCTATCCTTTAGAATAAAACTAGAGAAAAATATTTTTAAGATATAATAAACCCACCTATAAACACTGCTAATATCATCATCACAGTAATCATCTAAGCACGCGCTGTCATAATGCGGCCTGCAGTACACGAGCCCATCGCGCATCCCGAACACATCGCCCTTCGACAGCTGAGTACCGCAGGCGACACACGTGAAGCACGTCAGGTGGTACACCAGGTCCCGAGCCCTCATCACCAGCTCATTGGCCGTGATGCCGTTCCCGCAGCGCCCGCACCTCTTCACGCAGAACAGTCTGCAACAAACAAAAGAATGCTGGCGAGAAATTAAAATTACACGCCATTGGGAAGTGGTTTTGGTATTAACCGAACATCTGTGGTAACGAAAAAAAATTAAACATGATTGAAAAATATGATTAAATTAATGGAAAAATATTTTATTATTTCAATTTATTTATTCATATAATTTTTACTTTATTTTCTGAAAGGGAAATCTGTGTTACCAAAGATATGCGGTAAACCATCGCAGGCAGTAAGAAATACACGAACATTTTTAATATTTTCATAAAATGGTAGTAAAAGTGAATTTTATTTAAAACTGATTTTTTTTTAATGTATTTGCTCAGTTTATCCTTCGTCTTACAAATTACGAAGTAGATAGGTACACAAATGTTACCTATTAATGCTTTATTTATGGCTATCTAACTATATTTATCACTCAAAATAGTGACACATATAAAACGCATCGATTCACTAAGTCCGTTTTCAAAATCCTGCCAACCAAACCTCGAAAAAAAAAAGATTTGTCAGTCCGAAAAAATTGCCATCAATTTAACCTAAATAAAATTAAACCTAGATAAACCGGGTATAAATAAACAAACCTAGTCCAATAATATCACAGCCTTCACGATACATCCGGCCCGTACAACGTTCAAGTTCAGTTCAGTTCAGTCATGCGTCGGTTTCTCGGAATCTGAGACTGAAATGCACTTGATAATGTAACCTTGATTCTAGGAAATACAGCTGTTAGCGTGTGCTTTCCCTTTCTGTAGTAAGCTTAAGATTTTCCAAAGGTAAACGTAAATAAACACACGTTTGATTCATTGAAACATTTTGTATGAGCACGTGTCTTTCATACATTTTCTCGTCTGTGATTTAAGTTGAAGTTTCATATTTAATTCTGAGGAAAATGTTCTGAAGTGTAAGCAAATGTTACTTAGAAATAAAATCACTCTTTTATTTTATTTGCGGCAAACTATAAATAACCAATATTCAACGTTTTTTTTTAATTCTTTTTGAAGTCCTTAGTAAGACATCCAAGAAACTGTCTAAGGATAAATATGGACTAATAAAAAGCTGAAACAATGCTCAATATAATATATCATAGTAGTATGTACAAATACAGAATATAGTTAAATTAAAATAAATTAAATACGTTTCACAAAAAAGTGTTACATACAGAATCAGTTGAAACTCTGCTGTTTTGTTTTGACTCGACTGACATCGTTACAGAACAAACAACAACAAACTAAGCCAAACTAAAAGTTTTATAATTTGGAATATAACCCGCAACTGTATTACCCAACTTGATAAAGCAAAACGATGGATTTTTTACAACGAAACAAACATTAATTTTTCAAACATTAATATGCTATATCGTCAGTCTTAAAGACAGCAATAATTGTAAAGATTTCGCAGTCAAATCTATCGCTTGGTTTCCGCACGTTAGCTAATACCTACCGCTGCCGAAATATAAAAGCAATAGATTAACAGCGATGGAATCCTTTAAAGTAGTTATATTTGAATGTCTAACACACTAAGCTTCCAAAAGTACTAAATAAATGTAACAATAACCTTCATGGCATTATTCAATAATTTGACTTTGTATTGATAATAGGTCAATCTCAACTAACCCTTCGATGAGCCGACACCCTCGTGGATAATCAATCAATGATTATCATGCACTGACGGGCCCCGTGTAAACAATTATAGCATATGCCTGCATATTTAGGGGGACTTGAGATCCAAATTATGACACGAAAATGACACTATTTTGACAGTTGACAGTTGCGTTTTGTTTAGGTTAAGTATTTGTCAAGAGGTGCCTTAATGAGCTTTGATATTTTGTTTTTCTATAAAAAAATAACATTTAACTATATTTTTTTAACGAAGAGGATAATATACTATAGCTGTCTACCGCTTCAAAACCAAACGATTCAAAGCGATTTGAGCCTCAACTATCAAATTCAAAGTAAATGATCATTATAAATTTAGTCCTCTCACCCAAATGGCCAATTATTTTCAAACCTAACTAATCCGAACATGAACTCCACATATTCAGAATAATCCCGCAAACTCTAAAATTATGATATTTTACACAAATACTAGGAATAGCTAGATCGCCTAACTAGTGTTGTAGGATTGAACTATCACCTGTCTGAGAACTAGTTAAATACCGCTGAGGTGATCAAATGGAGAACGATAATTGGCTGCGACCGACGATCAAATATCTATCGGGATGGCTAAAACTACGAACTGAAATTAAATGTTCAGATAGTTCAGGTAATGACTATTTTATTATTTGAACCTAAAGTAATCCTTCTGACTTTATAATTTCTAATAAATTCTTCTGAAAATAGTTTGATTATGGTAAAGCCTGATATATTAGTGACTTTTAACATCGCTTTAGGTACTCATGTTCACATAAAATAAGAAAAGTTTCGTGACATGTACGTCAGCATAAATATGAAAGGCTTCATCTAAATTTCACTCCACAACAAATGGTAAGAAAACTAAAATAGATTTCTGTAACGCAAACGCGAAGTTTGAAACTATTACCCAAGTAGAAATTTCACGTCAAAAAGAAATCTCTCAAAGTCTTCCAAACTAAAAACTAAAAAAGTTTGTTTTATTAACAATAGACTAGAATTACGAAATAAAACTTGAAAAACACCGTCTACTAAAGTTTTTGCAATAGTTGGATACTTTGGACAGAAGCCTCTGAAAGTTGCGCAAGATTTAAGCAATACTTTATACCTATTTAGTTGATATAGGAAAACCGATCTCCAAGCTAGCAATAGGATAAAAGCAAGCTTACTTAAGACTTTACGTAACAAAGAGCTAGACTAGAACAACTGTTGTAACTATAATATTCCACGAAGATATCTCCGAAGCATTGTTTTAGTAACAAATGTTCGATTTTAATATTTGTCGATACCCAATCGAATATGGACATAACATCAATACTCATACTCTCATCGTCATTGTAGTAACATTTTTTTTCACTCATCGAATAAAAATACAGGCATCGTTTATTTGTATGCCTTTAGGATTTTTTGTCGGTATTAATTTTCAAAAAAAAAAATATTCAATTCTAATTTATTTTTCCTTTGCGCGGATTTTTTTTTTGATAAGATTCTCAAGAAAGGTTTGCCTTAATAAAAAAAAATAACTACATTCAAAAACTAGTTTGAAGTAAACATCGCAGTGAATTTTGATGTCTACTTGATATGAACTAACATGTTGACGTCGTGACGTGTCAACAAAAACATGTCGCGGTCTGCGAACCGCCGCGTGTGATGGACTCTGACGTCACTCTGCCTACCTCCCTAATTGCTGTACATATTGCGTACTGACGGCGAATGTAAACTACGTGTCAACTAGCATACAACTGTAATTATCATAATTGATTATGCTGCTTCAAGTTCTGTTAGTAAAGCTAGGGGTGGTTGTCAAGTGCCTAGTTATAGAACGTGTTTCATAGAAAATATATTTTTGATGTAGCATATCATTTCGAATCTTTATACACATAGGTACTTATAAGTCAAGTAAATAATCATTTAGTAATTTAAATTTCAAAACTTTGAATTGTTTGTTATAACTGGGTTATAAAAAAAAAACAAAAATTGCTAATAACAGATCATCCGTACTGTATTTCATTAAAATACATAACATATAATTCACTGCCAGTAGATCAAAATCATGCAAAATGGAATAGTTAACAAGTGCAAGTCATTTTCAAACATAAATAGTACCTTTTCAATAAATCGCTGAGTGTACACTTAACCTAGAATCAGTAAACAGGCTGTATACTCGTCTGAATGCTAATTAAACACAGCGCAGCACTTCGCAACAGCTGAAACGGAATCGCTTCGCCAGCATAATAAACAGTAACAACACAAACATACAATCATAAAATTAAAGAACAATAATTTAGAGGGTTTGCACCAATCAGTAGAAAGATTTTTTTTTTTAATGTAAAGTACCTACCTACCTTAATACACATTTTCGGGAACATCATTACGATAAATGATTATTTTACAGGTATTGCATAAAATACAGGTCTATAAAGGGTTTGTTTGTTGATGTCTGTCTGTGATCCCGTCAAAATTTTTGATGGGAATGTTTTTGCTTACAGCTGCAGTTAAAGTTACCGAAAAAAGGCGATATTCTACTGACTGATATAATAAAGTTAAAGGGGTTGTTTAACGCGCTAATGTGCGAAACTTGAAGTCATGTAAAATAACGTCGCGAAGTTGATGGCACAATTGTCGCGGAATGGAACTCACGTTACCTACTGGCATTGGGAGGAGAGCACGGTTTACAATAAATAATTTTCATTAAGAGGTGCAGAAAGTATGAAAATGGAAGCAGGTATTAATTTACCCAACGGTTCGGATTTCATTTCATTCCTAAATACGTAGAGTTTAGATTTTAATCGGTCAAAACTCAGCTCATTATTAAACTAAATTATATAATAATTCCGCTATAATAATATTATCAAGGGTCATTTATGATTCTACGTAACTAAATGCCCGTGTGTTGAGCTAATAGGATTACCTAATTGCGTGATATGTTTGCAATATTTTACGAGAAGAGCATTCACTAATAATTCTCGGAACGAAACAATTCAGTACTTATTATAAATCCGTTACACGTGTAGATGGCTTAATGATTATACGAATTGTCCAACTACTAATCTTTCTGAAAACTAAATAATTAACATTAATCAAAACTGTTGAATAAAATTTGTAATTACACTAACATTATTTAAACCTTTTTAAACTTGTCACAGTTTACTGAATACAGAAAAAATATTTATAGGCAAGGATGATTATTTCTTAAGGATATTCTGACTATCCCACGCAAGACCATAATAGACTCGTTTACGGCAGACTCCTTGCAGACATAATATGAGTAGGTATCACTAAATATAGACTGTATCTCACTAGGTTATTTATTAATAAATGTGTGTTGACATATCAACACTATAAAGACAAACAAAAAACAATCTCATGGAAGATTTGTTGATAAGAGCCTTCTTGATGTGAGTAAACCTTTTTGTGGATATACGCAAGACAGATTTTGTCACAAAACTGTGCTTTCGATCGATTTTAAAAGGATAACTATTTTCAAACACACTTTATTTCGTAATTTAGTCCGATATGGACTCATGAAAATTAAATTAAAAAGGAATTTAACTAAAAAAATACAAATATATAATTTGTATTTGTATAATTTGTGTTAATATGGATAATTTGTTTAATAATGTTCTAATTAACTTTAAACAAATTCACGGTACATAAAACTAAACTACTAATTTGCTGAATACTTGCCTAATTAAAGAGTACCTAAGACTAAGACTGAAAATCTAAATTTAATATTTTCTTTGGATGTAATATTTAGCTCTGGTACAATAATTTCTAAAAAAGGAATGTTGGCTGTAACTGCATTTCGGATTCAAAACGGTTTAATCGTATGATCCTCTTAAATGTTGTGTCCAATTTCGAACGGATTGTTAAATATTTGTAGAAAACTTTTCACTTTTACATCAGACTTCAGAAAAGTCACGTTTTAATACCAATTGAGCTGTAAGCCCTACAAAATTAAATTGAGTATTACAAACTCCTTAAGTTGCTCAGAAACTTCGAATTTTAAGAAGGTTTCAGTTGAAGTCTTTCGCAATCGAAATACTCTAAGTGAAACGTTTTTAAAAATCCAATGAGCCATTTCGAAACTCGGCCTTGTTTTATGGAAAAAGAAACAAGTTTTTTCGTACTACAGAATATTCAAGTATTTCGAAATATACTGTAGTACGAATGGGGAAGACACAATGTTCCAGTTTGAAAGTTTCTTCTTAGCGGATTTTTTTATGGTTATTTCTTCTATTCTTCTTTCCATAAGTGATCGTCAATTGTTCCACACTGAAGAAATTGCAAGTGCCAATGAGCGCAAGCGTCGTGTGATCATCAATTGTTAGTTTCAATTATTAATTTATTTATTTATCAATTAATTGAATAACTCTTACCTGTAGTAGTCTTCCTTGCAGTAGATATTCCCGTCTCTGGAGAAACAAGTGAGTTCGGTGTCCAGAGGCAGCCGACATTCGCAGCAACGGAGGCAGCTGCCATGCCATTGCCGGTCGACTGCTAGCAGGTAATACCTGGAGGAAAAGGACTTTTAAGGTTTGGTTTTTACACTCAAAATAATCTAGAGAAGTTCGAAAGAACCTTCCATAAACACAAAAGAAGGAATTACATTTATAGACCTAAATAAAAAGTAAGGCATTTGAAATCATTCTTATTTATCTGATCGTGAAGTAGCAGTAGTATGTAATATTGTGGAAAATGCCTGGCATAATGTTGGCATGGTTATGTTCTACCAGAGACGGACAGAGCGACATAAAGAATTTACTATCTCATATACTAATTGTTATTATGTTGACATTATATTTTACGGTGGCCATATTTTATCGAAGTTGACAATGTTCGATTTGTGATCCTGTCTTCAACAAGCTTTTGATGTAATAGTTTTTGAACTGTTTGCTTAAATTAAAGCATACCCAAACATTGTCAAATTCAAGGTCGATTCTAAAGAAGCTGAACTCACCTGTCTTGTATCCTCCCCCCGCACCCCGCACACTCATCGGGAGCCACGGGGGAGTCCTCCGAACTCTCTCGTTCCTTCAACATGCTTTCCTGCTCCGTTCTGCTAGCAGAACTGTTCCTTCTGTCTCAAATAACAAGGTTCATTTCACCTTGAACCGTGGTCTCGCTGATGCCGTTCGCTACAGCCATAGTAGCTGGATCCTGCTCCAGTTTTTGTTTTATGGAATCGAAACGGGATTCTTGGGAATCTGTCAACAAAAAGATTGGTTGGTTTGGGAAGGTTTGCTTTTGTTCCGGCTGCTGGTTGGCGAACGATATTTATTATGTACGTTTATCTAAATATTTATTAATATATAGTTCGTGTCGAATATAATTTGTATAAGTTACCATAGGTATCATGAATATTAATAATTTATAGGACGCATTGATGCCTTGTCAAGGCAATGATGTGAGTTCCTTTTTTTTCTTCATTGTAATTCAATCAATACTACGTACCTATAAAACAGTGACAGATTCTGGAGTTCCAAGATTCTTAGTGCAAAACCACATAAACAAAATAAAAATCTACAAGGTAAATAACAATAAACTATTTTTTACATTTCTACAGTTTTTTAGTTTGGAATGGGTAACTTTTCAGGCCGTAAATCGTTGTCGATTTCCTATCCTAGCGTATACTGCGAACCTGTGGAAAACTGTAAGCTGATATTGTACGATCGAGAACGTTTGCCTATCGATTTAGATAGTTGAGGTGTTAGAATTGGTTTATAAAATAGTTACGAAAGATTTGGTCACTATTTCTCAATATTTTAGTTAAGTCAAACTTAACTAAAATGATTCGTCAAAAATGTTTGGATATTAATTAGAAGTGTATAAATACTTTGCTACCAAGTTTTTGGCAGAAAATACTAACAACTATCAAGGGTTTAAACGTGAGTTCCAAATTAAAAATGATGCATGAAGTATTTGAAAATATAAGTGAGAACTTTAAGTTAGCATTTAAAGTCTGCGAAATTGTAGGAATTAAGAATACCTACAATTTCATATATAAGTTCATCAAGTTTAATATATTATAGGTATAGTAAAATATCTACGGTTGGAATCCACAAGTTCTCAATAGTTTCGATACATAAGCACCGTATATATTGCTCAAAACACACGTCGTCTCCCTCACACATTTAAATATACTAAATAAACATCGAATGCTCCTTTCCATATCATTATACAGTCGCACAAATCAGTATACATATAGAAAAGGGTTCCTATGGCTTCTTGCCATGAGACAATGGCTCCAACTCTTTTTGTTTCCATTCGTGATCTCAGTCCGACTGTCGTCGCATAATTTTGAATACATACATACAAGATAGCTATATTTATATACACCAGTATCGTTGAGAACAATTCGGTTACACAGTATAATTCTAGAAAATTTGTTGTATGAAAAATGACTGTAAATTAATTGGGTGTGACTACTAAAAGTACTATTAACGAATATTTTGTAAGCATTTTAGTTAATTTTATCCATTTAAACGCGTTTTAAAGGTAAATACCCTAATTACTCGTTGTAAATGTCGCTCTACGATGCAGCGTTGTTATTATACGAATGAACACGTATTTAAATACAAGAAAAATGTTATTTGAAGCTCAAAGTAACGTTACGTTTGTAATTATTTAATGTTTTAGATAACCGCAATTATTTTATCACGGTAAATCGTCTGGTAGAATTGCTTTAGTAATGTTCAGAAAACGTAATGCTTACCTCAACGTCTGTCTAGCTTTTATCCAAAAAGTTGGTATAAGTTCTATTTTATTCTTCTATCCGTTATTAGTTACTTTATTTTTGGTACCGATACATACATATGACATACTTTAATCCATTGTAAAGACTTGCCTACAACGATATTTGAGAGGGCCAATTAGGAGATGTCGTTATATTTTGGGGACTGATATTGGTAGAAGTTTTCAAATTTACCTCACGGTTACATGGGTAACCATATAAGACACATGGGTGTCTTATATGGTTATGGCATGGAGTTAATTTATGTAAAATAGATACAGATATAGCTTCATAATAATATCGAAAACAGGTACCATGCGGAATGACGAGGTAATTGACCTCTTAAATAAAGAAAAGCTAAAAACTTGGCAACGTTTCATTTTAAAAGGGTAAAATTTGGATATAACATAAACATACGAGGCTACAGACCAAACATAAGTTCATTACGATTGGTTATTTACATTATTATAGTAAAAACTATTTCTAAATATTCAATTAAATGCAATGCAAGTGTTGCACACTTATACTTGGTGCTGCACATCGTCGTACACGCATGTACAGACACATCCAAGCTCTCGAATATATTTAAATATAATTTTCTTTGCGATTGTCTTTTATTTCTACATTTTTTTTTAAAGTAATTGACGTTATTCAAAATTGTATACGTTTATGTATAGGTTACAGCACACGAGGTATCTCTACGCTATCGAATTCTTTGAAATTCTTATAGACTTTGATAAGTTGGTTGATAGACTGAGCATTCGCTCGTTTAGTGTTAATTGGCAAAACCTGAGTACCTAAGAACCTACAGTTGTTGAGATTATGTACTATAATATATAAGTAGACTATTGTTATATTAACATATTAATTTATGTTCTCTATAATTGTGACGAGAAGAAAATGCCCTTTCAGGATACAGTATCTTACTAGTCTGGTGGTCAGAATCTCACCCGAAAGATGCACGTGTAAAGTTCATAATAAAGATTTGTCTATTAGTCTATTTAATATTTGGAAAATAATAGTATTAAAGTATTTTGGTACTACTATTTGCAAAATCCAGTTATTATTTAGTTTTAGATGTTATTTAGTGTGGGTGATAAAATAATTATGTAGATAAATGATTTTATTATAACAGGAAAGTTTACAGAGCAGCTATTTGCTGTAGGCTAATAAATTTAGCTAATGACAAATCCAACATAGATTTAAATGGGTGGTGTTTAAACAAATATTATTTCTAATTAATCACACGTTATTTAAATGTCGATTCTGTATGTGTAATGATTAACTAGATAAATAGATAAATTTTGAATGGCCATTTAAGGTCTGTTAAGAGAGAAACTAGGACAGTCATTAACTATATAGAGAAAATTATGTTGGAAAGCTTTGTATATTAATGTTTATTGCTATCAGTAAATATAAAGATTACAAAAGAAGTTTTAATTAAACTTTTTATTGTATTTAAAGTTGATCTATTTACTACTTACTTTTATCTAATTTCAGCTGTCACTCAATATTTACGATTCCTAAATTACACATCTATGCCAAAAATATAATACACAAACGGCCACTAACTCCAAACAACTTATAAAACGATGCCGGCAACTCAAAGCTAGAAACTAAAACCTAACAAGTATAAGAGCAAGCAATTAGTGGAGTATTTCATTTGTAGAACAACAATAAAATCACCTGTTATCGGTCAGTCGGCAAGCCTTAATTGATGAACTTACGCACATAAACTGCTTTAATATGCCCCCTAAAAGTAATTTTAGACACAACTTGAGGATTATAGTGCAGTTGTAATCAAGAACCGGAATTATAATTGTTACCCTGCATTTGTTTATGTAACGCATCAGTCAACGTGTTACTATGGGGAATGTGATCCTTGGATTTGGTTCGATATCATTTTCATCTCAGATTCTTACGAGAAACGACAACCATTGACTAATAGGAAAAGTCGACACCGTAGTTCAAAATATATGTAATAGTAATGATGTATCTTACTTGCAGAATAAATTGTCCATTTAAGTTTACTTCGGTTAAGAAAATTATCTTTGAATCCCTACCTGAAATTGAGTCGTTGCTAGATAGTCCAACAGTTATGCAGGAGCAATAAATAGCTATTTTTTTAATTTAAATTGTGGACCTCCTAGATAGACATTTTATGAAATTCTTCACGTTTAACTAATTTCACTAGCAAGCAATGGAGCTTTAAAATTGGTGTTGGAAATGTTCATTTGCAGCGGCGTTCTAACCACCACCCAAATTCTAAACCAATTAGATACCCACTTGGCCTGTCTACAAATATTCTGGGTATTTATTTGTTTCTCATATAATTGTATTATATCAAAAAGTATATCGACGAGATCATGTAACACGTGCCACCTGATAAATAATGCATTTTTATTAACTTCTGCCTACTGTATAGATAAAATAATATCGGGTAGCGCTTCTGCACTAATTGCAGCCCTCATTAATATTAATGTTTGATGATTGCAAGTATTGTATGTTTTATGTTATTTTTTTGCGATAAGCCCTAACATATTTTGCTGAACGAAAATATTGGAAGCCATTTTTATATACGACTCACTAAAACGCAGTACATTTGAACAGTAATTGGCCTTTATTTAAAACCCTTATCTACTAAGATATCAGCTATACATTGATAAATTATTTTTGTAGAGTTTATTACTTATTTCTGTACCAAATGAATCGTAAAAATGTGGCAGTAAAAACAAACGTCGGGACTTCGATAAATAATATTCAAACAATTTCAAACGACAATAATTTCTACCCGGAAACGGCGGTAGCAGTTAAAATAATCAGTAACGGTAAAACTGAAATCGTTAAATTAATCTAACTCGAAGTTTATCAACAACAACACACTAAGGAAAAAGTTGATATTATGTCCGTGAGCTAATTAAAAGTTCAATGGTACCCTACTTCGTCAAATTTGTTCATTTGTGATTTTGTGAATGACTTTCCGAACAATTTATAAGTCCAACGTTGTTTTAAAAGAACAGGCATTTACATACATATCGAGAAACAAAATAAGGATAAAAATATATGTTTTTAATGTGTATAAGGAGGATTGACGCAAGTATTCCATGAATATAATCAAACTCGACCAAGCAGGTGATATTTTTTACGCGGACTCGGCTTTTGACAGGAATACTCCAACGTTTTGATAAAACATGGCTGTACTTGTACACGTTAATATTTATAGGTGTAAAATGCTTCTTGTTATTCTTTTTGGAAGCCATGTCACGTAAAACAAATTTTATATATTAATTCTTAGTCGATAAGAATAACTAATAATGGGACTAGTTGTCTGCTCTAGGATAGTCAGAAATATATAAAAAAAAATCTGAAAGTAACCACTCAAAGACTCCAAAGAAAAACAATAAAGATTATTAAGATAAACAAGTGACGAGTGAGAAACTCTTAAATTAAACCGCACTAAAACGTAAAGTGTGAACAATGCTTAGTATAAAACTACAGTTTCTATTTAATTATAATTTACACTAATATCCCAGGAATTTGTCATTATAACGGCGGGCGGCATTCAACTTCAATCGTACTGGCCACAAAAATTAAAATCGTAAAACAAACCAACCGTGAAAGGGCACTTAATGCCTAAAAATGAGACATAAAAAGTAATTGCTCAAACTTTAACAGGAGCCTTAATAGCCAGGTGTAAATAAATTCTATAATAATACATCTTACGAAAACTCTAAAAAATAATGAAGCAATTGTGTTACATAATAAAAATAAAAATTTAACGTAAAATAAATAAATTAAAAAATATATCAACAAGCTTTTAAACTGTTATATAAACGTAGCAATTAAGAAGGTTAAGAAAACAGATGATTATAATTATTTTTATCCAATAAAGTCTTCGCGATTAATGGTTTATTTAAGTTTGAAAAACCATTATTTTGATTGAGTAATCCGCGGTTTTGGTATAATGGTGGTTTCACACTATTCCCAACATTATGGTTCCGAATATGTTACACATGAACATGGTTATTAAATTTATCAGTAACCGATAAACTTATGTTATTTTTATTGGTCGACTTGTTGATAGATTTTATACGGTTTAGCTAAGGTATTGTTTCATTTATCTAGTTTTATTTTCTTATTCTAAAATCAATGCATACTAAGAAATATAGAAATTATAATTTAGTAGATTTTCCTTGCTCTATGTACGTTTGAACACATGACATTAGCTTGGATCATGTCACATTGTAGTTAAGACCCAGAGATAAATCAAGTAAGGAATGCAAAACGATGTTGACTTGAACCCTAGTTATAAGTTTACACTAGGTTTATATCATGATCGGCTTATTATAGAAGTAAATAGAAAATTAAAAAAAAAGGTATTAGGAAAGATAATCCTCCCTTTTGAATAATATAATCTGCAACTAAACATGAAATAATCCTCTTTAGTCTAATAATTAAGTTCCTGAGCTTAACGTTCTTATCTTCTTTAGTTAATAAACTGCATTTTCCCTTTTAATATTCATATTGATACGGTTATTGTAACTTGAGTCTAACAGAACAAAACATGCAATCTACGACCTTACGTTGACATAACGATACTAACTACGAAACCTATGATTATCATATGATACGACAACGTTCTATACCTAGTATAGTATGACAACAAAACGTAAACATTGCATTAATTTCCCTATCAACATTACAAAAGTAAACAAACAATGACACTAATGCTACTACATATATACACCCATATTTATTCTTCAAACATCAACTTTACTCACCTAACAAGGAGGTATCACCACTAAAAATTAAACGACAAAACTAATCACGGTAAAAACAACAAATAAAATAATGTCAGACAAATTTCGAATAATAAAACAACATCATTAACGACGCGAGGTCAGAACAATATGCTCACGGAATAAATCACGGGAAAAACGCGATAAATCACGGAACCCTCTGCGAAAGGGCACGGAACACGTTCGTGAAGTTCAATGGTTTTCGCGCGAATGAGGGGCTTTGAAAAAACCGCCCTCCGCGCTTTGGGCGGCCCTGCCGACACACCCCGAAAGAACCCCGTATTTGTAGCCAAGATGTCCCTAGGGAGGCTTTGTATTCAATCTGTACGCTAGACGCTGTGAATATTTTGTTTTAGGTATTTTGTTTGGACGTAAAAATAGATGCCTTGGTTGGTAATTTTCATACTATAATACGTCGCTTATTCTACCCTGAGGCTAGCTTTTGTTTATGTGTCCAACGTAGTAAGTTTGTAAACATTACACGATGGTAAACACCTTAGTTTAATACGATAATCTCTTTATGATGTTCTACGATATTAATATCTCTTAAGTATAATGTTTATGAATAATAAATATCTACATATAAAGTACCTAAAGAAAATGATCATGCATAACTCCACTGCATTTTTACTTTCAACATAGATCAAGACCGACGTAGGGGGAGGAAACTTATGACATCTCTTTGTTCATCAATAGAAGACTATATACCAAAAAACAAAAGACGAAATCAATATGAAAAAGCAAGTTCCAAAATCGCAGGCGATTATCGGTCATTGACCCAAAGCTCTTGTTCAAAGGGATCATTACCTATGAGTACATTTGAGGTATTAGCAACTACAGGAGTGCAAGTGCCGTCTGCCAAGTTACTAACACTAATTGCATGGCCCGATCATACGTACGCTAAAGCGTGGAAGGTCATAAACTACGAAAAAGTTCTGAAATTCTTTTTACAATAGTAAACGGAATTTTTGTATCGCAGTATAGCTGTTGTATCGTGTAACTGACAACTAGCTCTTGTATTTTTGTAATCTGACCTAACATACAGAAGTTACGGTATTTAGTAGTAACTCTCGAGTGATAGAAAAAAAACATAGACGATAGTTTTTTTTCACGACATTTTTCGGCTCGTCTGTTATCTACTTTTCATTACTGGTATTCGCATCACTACCCTTTCATAAAAAAGTTCAATATAATGAACTTTATATACAAACGCCGCGTAAATAGTTTTCCCAGGGTTTTCCAATTCGAAACGACCGAATACCTACTGACTTTATAGGACATAAACAAAATATCGACGTAAAGCTCAACTTTTTGCATCCACAAACGAGCGTCGATGCTTTTTTTTAACTGCAAAAAACCTCGACGTCAGCATAACGTTAAATGTTTATCAGGAGAACTTAATGCAGTGATAAATAATGACTGATAACGATGATAATAATGTTCATTTATCCGAAATTTTCCTCAATTATATTTTGAGTATCAAGTGTTGCTGAAAATGGCTTACTTCGACCGTTTCTTACGTAAATTCTCATGAAGAAAAAAACATTAAGGACAATTCTACTCGGGTACGACTCGAAGCAGACTTTGTCGAGTCTTTACGAAACCTTTAACGTTGCTCAAAAGTCGACGAAGAAAAAAAGTAGATCGCGCTTTACTATGCAGGCTTTTTGATTCGCGGAATTCAAGATGGAATAAAAGCTCCCAATTTTAAAATAAGACATTCTTTGACTCGGGTGCTCTTCGAACCCTCTCCCAGTTATTTAAGCCTCTTGTATTTAATAAACTTGCGGCAGCATTTATTTTTACACAAGAATAAGATCTAGTATGAAAATTTCATTCTTGTTTTTGATATTTCCTTCACCCAACATTCACGCATAGGTATACCTGAACATGACTTCTGTTCATAATTTTCGATGCAAAGAAATTTCGATTTTTAAAACACAATGCTTTAGACAATTCGGTTATAAAAAAGTATGTTGCTCGTTACTGTTATTTCGAAGAGTGTTAGCATTTATCAAATTAATTAAAAACTACGGCTAACGACATTTCTCAGCAGGAGTCCAATTGTAAGCGTTAAACCGAAAATATTAAGAGCACAGTTATATAAAAGAGCAGTTATATTACATAGGCTTAAGTGATTAGTAGAATAATTTTAGATGAAATTCTTACTTTTATTACAAGTCTGAAAACTGTTAGGAATTTTCTTTGATAATTAACCTGTAACTTTAATGTGTATATAGTACAATGTGGGTTGAAAAATAATATAACGATTCTTAAAAAAAAAGTTTTCTTACAAATAAGCATTAAAGGTTTCGACTATCGATTCGAAGAACCCTGTAGTTCATTGCTAGTTTCGTTTTGTACCCCCAAATGCGGGAGCTAACGACCGAAGCCTGAGAAACCAGCCTAAGTCAAAAGCTTAAGATACAATACACCATACACTCAATGAACCCTACCGAGTTTGGCATGACAGAAGAAAGTAATACAATGTGCACACTACACACTCAAAAAATTGTGTCACAAAAAAGTGTGAACGTAGGTTTAAAGCTGCACATATTTACATCACGAAAAGCTCGTTTCTTTTGAAGTTATTTTCCTTCTTTGAAGTACGTCTGTTGCTCACAAGATGGAAGAACTATTGTAGCACGCTTTTGAATTATAGAAAGGAAAACGAGAGAGACATTTTGGAACAACAATTATGGATAAGATTCTTCAAATCCAAGGTAAAACAACTGATTTAATTTACAATAAAAATAAAAATTTATATGTCCATCTGTATATTCTTTTTTTAGTATCTGTTTTTGGTAGTATTCTCAGAAAAGATTTTTTGAATTCTATCCACCTACTTTTATTTGTATTTGAGATTTTACGCAAATAGGCAGACTAGACTTTTAATCCTACCTTTATAAGTTTTCAGAAGAAACGCCAACTCAAAGGCAGGTAAAGGTTAAGGCTTACAGTTCAGATTTAACTAGGTACATGTTTAGGCATATTTATAGGTGTATAAGCCCGATGTCACCGCCTCGTGCCATTTTATAACATTTGTAGGTGGTGGTTTTAAATGTAGAGAAAATACTCCACTAAATAAGTAATTTAGTTTATTCAATCTTTTTAATTGTTGCAAATAATTATTTAGTTTTCATTAAATCTTAAACGATTTTAAGGACTCTTGTAACGGACCACTTCTGCCTTCCCTATCGATGCAAATAGAACAATTAGGATTGATCGATTTATTGCGTAAATAAAGTGCCAAAAAAGGCTACAGTGAATAGAGAACCTCCTTCTTTTGAAGTTGGTAACAAATACGTACGTATTTTACCTGCTTTACATGTAAGTGGTAGAAGCAATAAGTAGTACTATTAGTTGCAGGTACTAAAGTGTCGGATAAATTGCGCGGGAATAATGGATTCGCGGTAAATCGTTGCGTCGATCTGTTTACTGAAATCAGCTATTGTGGTGTATACCTGGTAATTATTATAAATTTTACTTTTTTTTTTGTTACATCGGTAAGTACTCTATGAAATAAGTATAAATTATGAATGTTTTATTAAAGTCTATTACAGGTTTTAATAAAGACATCTATTATGAGATGATATAGTAAGTAATTATAATCGTAAATAGAAACTTCTTTATCCAAACACGAGATTATTATAATTACTTAAAAAAAAAAATGCTTTGTATTTTTTGCTTTAGTGTATAGTACTATTTTGTTTAAAAGTCAAATTAAAAAGGAATATTTCTTGATAATTATAAAAATTAAATTTTAACCATTTTCCTGTCCCGTGAGTCACATATTATGTACATTTTCATTGTTTAACTATTGTGTCTACTGGCGGGACTGTTAAGTTGTTCATTTCTGGATATGTACGATACCTACTCACTACTGCTTATTACAGTTACAGTTTACAGGAGAAATGCAAACTACGGTAATTAATAAGATTGTTGCACTCAGACACCTCACGCGTTAAGGCTTTACCTCCTTAAGATTAAACCTCCTTGAGGCACGAACATGAGAATGCCAGCCTCAGGCTTACAGGTGAGACTAGTAACCGCCAACTAAACTAGAACTAATAGTATTTCGATTAGAGTTGAGCTTAAAATGAAGCTAATTAAAAACAATTAAATTTTGAAGGACAAAAACTATTTATAAAATACTAATAATCAAATATTCAATTCTTATAATGTGTTCTTAAATATCACGTAAAAAAAACTATAATATCGATTACGGATACAATTCCTATCTTATTCATAACAGTAAATTCCACTAAAAAAGGAAAAAAGAAATTACCATCTTAAAAACACTATGGAAAGAAAACATTTTGCAGCAAAACTCATCTAAGTGAAACTCAATCAATACAACGTCTTAAAAATACGAATTCTAAAACACGAAAGAAAATATTCAACAAAATAAATAGGATGCCTTTAAATCCAATAAAAAAAGCAAAATAGAAACGACTTCGTCCCGTAAAAGTTATTTCATATTCTCGGAAAAGTCCCCGCTCTAGTATGTCGTTTTCCGATTTGAAGTTTCCTCTGTAATTTAATTAAAGACAGTTTGGACTCGAAACTCGGTAAAGATGGAAAAATAGACGAACATTCCTTTGCATTTATGTAATTGGATAGAAATGTACTGCAAATAGTTTGATAATATAAGGTTTGATGTTATGATGTTTTTCCGATACGTTGAGAAATGTGTGTGTGTTTGAGAGGTAATGTTTTGTTAGGAATATTGCATTTGGCTCTAGTATTAGTGTTACAACACAATTTTGGGAGGGATAGCTGTATCCAGCAGTTTCTAGTTATAGGTAGATAGATTCTAGTTGTAGGTTTTTTTTTATGAAAAATGTTCTCTCAGTCCTCAGTAAGCAGTATATAAAAAGACCTTACAAAGCGAACAAAATAATAGGAGATAGGTTACCCTAATCGTCCAATCAAGAGAAGTGTTGCCATTAAAGAGAGTTTTTGCTACATAAAATAAAACATTTTAATTTTATTATTATATCATACGTTGATGTGCAAACGATAAACGACTCTCAATTAGTTAATTGCAGGCCTTTGCGTTAAACAACTGTTACTAATGTAAGTACTAGGGCATCAGAGAGGTAAGGCGATTAACGCGACGTTAGGCGAGCAATTATGTTTACTATGTTTATACCATGTTAGGTTCCGCACTCGAATCGTTATAAAACAATATACGTGCGATTTAAGTAGTTCTTTTGTTTCGTTTTATGGGTTTCGACTTTATTATTCGCTATGGTAGTGGTTTTAGATTTTGCTTTTATTAATAATTGTTCATTTATACGGGATTGAAAAAGACTGTTTTTTTTTCTGTAGTACTCGTAATCCCTAGGTTACTAAGGACTTAAGATATGCATCATTACATAATGAGTGCAAACAAATAAGCAATTTTATGATTCGATGTATGCCTTGATTAAATCTATTTCATTTTATGATTTAAATAGATATATTATTGCAAAGACAAAAAAATATTCTTATTTAAAATGACAGGTTTTACTTATAATCAGGAAATCTGTTCGTGTCAACGAGTATAGACTGTATGGTTGACTGAGAGCGTGTTCGCGGCGTGTTGCGAGGGAGAGCTACCGGACTATTTGAAATTTCTCGATTAGTAAAAAAAGTTAAATGTTGTGAGAATTAGTTACTTATAGAGTCATTTGCAAATCAATAGGTAGAGCTAGATAGAGCTTTAATATAAAAATTAATATTTTTTGTAAATTGTGCTAGTAAAGTGCTGTAAATCTTAACCAAAAAGTAGCGTAAGATTTAGAATTAATTTCTTACAGGAAAAAATGATTGGTATGGACCGAAGACACGACACGTAAAAAGGGAGGGTATGCATAGGGTTTAAAAGGGCTGTGTGGCAATTGACATTTACCATACGGTGTTAAGCATAGTTTAAAAAGGCCCTGTTTTAACTACTTGTACAAACAAGATCATTTTTTATTTATCCACATTAAATAATATAGACACAAATGTTTATCCCTAAACATCTGAATTCCATGTAACAACGTGTATATCAAATTACTTTGCTCACTAACGAGATTGCATATTTGTATAAAATATTAGGAAGCTGCAACCACAAGCGCACCGCACTGGTGAGAGCCCTACAAACAGTATTTTCATAATATTCGCATCTAAGCTGAGAATCTCGTGCATAATTGTGTTATTTCACTAATTGTTTTAAGTCTACTAAATTAATAAAATGAATTTATATTATTTTAGACTCGTTTCTCGAAGGACCAATTAGGTAAAACCGTTCTGCTCTAAAGTATTTTTTATGAACTACGTTACTCTAATAATTTGGCCGAAGCAAGTAAGTCTAGTTAGATTTTAGTCTTAAGATTCTGGTACATTAGGGACATAACTTTAACATGTTCTCAAATAAACACCTGTCTCTACTTTATACTTAAAAGTGAGAGAGATAGCATGACACTTAGAGGTGACATAAAAATCGCGTTTTAGTCAATACTAAAACACGATTCGTAAGTCACCCTCCATAGCCACAGCACTTGTTTTTGAAATGTGCGTTACTACCAAAACGTTAAGATTGTTGGGAAAAATATTGAGATAACCAAACATAGGACGAAGTTGCTAATAAATACCCAGAGTTTTAGATTTTAAGGGACAAATTTTCCCTTAAAAACGTGATTCCCTTAGAATTGGAAACCATCGTGAGGAAACCTAGATTCCAAAATTTGGGATCTTAGATCGCCAATCCGCAGAGAGCAAGCGTAGTGAACAATGCTCGTGCCTTCTCTATATGGCCTGTGCCCAGCAGTGGGACATTTATTATTGTATATTGACAAAACGTACGAAGTGTGTCCAAATTTCTAGGGTTGCTAGCAATTTATCCCTAGATCGTATGATATCACTCATAGTTGTCATGGATCTGCTGTATAACAGGGTAATAAACGAGGGAAGGCCACCATGCCTAAATGGTAACACATACGTATCTATCAACAAGAATAGGGACGATTGATAAATTATTGCAGAAAATGATGATCAAAATTATATTCAGTAGGTAGGACGTTGAAGTGGAAATGGGCTGGACATGTTTGTCGTATGCCAATACAACAATGGGCTAAAATTACCACCGAATGGTTCCCAACACACATTAGGCGTCAGCGAGGCAGACTCAGGCGGAGGTGGCGGGATGACCTCCATTCCTTCTTACCAAATTGGTCAATCGCGGCTCTTGAGAGAGATAAATAAAGGGAGGGTGGGAGGCCTATGCCCAGCAGTGGGACATTTCAGGCTTTTAATAATAATTAATAATAGGTAGGACGTATTAATATACCTAGATAGGTAAAAATGAGCCGAGACAAAGTGTGACGAGGTTCAAACTTCAAAAGGAAAGTAAGAACTCTAATATGATCATAATTATAGTTGTACGTCAGTCAAACTCTCAAGTTTATTCATCGAAATAATATCGCACACTCAGGTCAGTCTCCTTAAGTTTTAAAACTATTAGGATTCCATGCCATTAAAAATAGAGCCATATTTACCTATGTTGTTTAACCCATAGATTTACACGTAACTCAAGATCTATCTAGGAGAGCGACATAGTTTAGATTTTGGCGCATTAACCGTGAGGATCAGATAACTTGTTTTGGAACGCCTTATTTTGCAAGGTTAATAAAAAAATAAAATTATTTAATGAATGAAAAAAAACTTTAAATCAAATCATCTAAAAAAAACTAAATTACGTCGTTATTCTACATTGAATAAATATCATATAAATCCCTACGAAAATGCAAAAAATAAATATGCAAATGCAATATAGAACTCAAAAAACTGCATAAATAGTTTTTTTTTTTTATAAATCTGTCATCTTCTTAGAATCCAAAATCTCACTTTTACCTAGCATTGCTAAAGTAAACTCAAGGCCGGTAACAACACGAGTAAGATTCTACCCCTTTTTACCTATATAGGTATATTACATATTTACAGGGCTCCCCCTAATCGGGAATCTTCGTTTACTTTCGGAAGGCCTCGGGTTTCGATACGCTTATGTTAAAGATTATTCACTTCTCAGAAAATTGTTATCCAGTATTTCCAGTAAATAAAAAAAATATTTATTATTCATGCTTTTAAAGTTCATTTAATCTTACAGCATTTAAAAATTAAACAAAAAGTATATGATGTTTCAAGACTTATTTCAATTCACGAGAATATTTTGTACAATTTTAAATAATTGATACTAATTTGTATGTTCTGTTGTTTAAGAAATGTCTAAAATCTACCTAAATAAAAACAAAAACGAAAATATGCAGACCTCTACAAATAGTTACAACCCCTATTTTGAAGAGCTAATTCAATGCATAAAGAAATTCTCAATTTAGTTTTAATAACTATAGCGTTATTCAAATAACGTGGAACCAAGTACCCACAATCTGTCTGTAATAGCTAAACACGTTTTTAAATGCCATTCTATTACCATCAAACACTAAACAGATACTTGTATATTTCAATAAAAAATATTTCCATGAAAACTATAAAGCAAATAACATGAAAAATACTAAATATTAAAATATTTAGATGAATCTAACATCTCTATTCAAAACCACTACATTGCAATCAATTTAAAAACTCTACAAAATAAATGTTACGAAACATAATATTATTATGTACGATCTCCAAACTCTACATTATTGCCCTCAGTTAACTTACAGTAATATAATCAAGGTAAGGATTAAATAAATAAAATGATAAAAGAGAAAAAAGGAGAGCTAGTCTTTACTAATAAATAATTCTACAAACAAACATCTATTATTTAATCTCTTTGAACGACAGCTAACACTCTATCCATTTCATAGCATTTACTGTATTCTTATTATTTTGTATTTATCTAGTTTCCATTAGCAGTTTTCAAAGTTCAAATACTATTAATTTCAGACATAGTCTGCATAATGTTTACATTCAAATCTAACTTCAAACTACTATGAAGACATGCAAACTATTTGAAACATTCGTATAACAACTCAAACAGTCTACGAACGAAGCTCTCAAACTTGTAAAACTAAAAGAAACTCCACTTGTACAAACATTACCACATCATACATCAAAACCAATTCAATTTCAAATTTACCTCCTAATTCGCGGCGAACTGGCAACGTCGCGAAATATACGCTGTCAGCGAACGCGCAAGCATTCAACTGTTCGAAAATGTAACGCGCGACTGTCTGCCGGCGGACATCTGAGGGGCGCTGTGCGACGTTGCCACGCCTCTGCTTCAAAACCAGCCAATGAGTTGCGCGCACGCTCCGAATGTGTTTTGAATTCAGAACTTTTTTTCTGTATCTACATCTCTTTCGTTCCAAGATTATCCGCGTAGGTGTGAGAGAGATAAAGCAACGATTGTTTGATATTCCTGTTCGTTATTGAGAGTTGCGCGGAATTAGAAAGTGACATATCGCGTGCGTTTAGATATCGTATTTTGAGCTTTGTGGGGTGGGAAATAAAGGGTATTGTATCTCGTTGCGTCTTAAAAGTTTAAGTAAGTTATTGAATAAAGCGTTACACAAGTTACTGTAAATACAGGCACGGTTTGCGGCGGAGGATCGATTATTTAAAGAACCGGTGCCTTCGAGACGCGGTATTTAGGGTTGTTCGGAAAAACTTTATACGTTTCTTGATTAATTTCGTGATGCGTAAGTATATTACACAGAGGTATTGGGCTCGAAAACAATAAATATAAAACTTAATACAATCATGGAAACATAGATTTTATAAACGAAAATTAAAATAGTATTCTTTAAAACGAGCCTGCTGTAAAATTAGCTAAACTTACAATGAAATTAATAAAATAAAACAAATGAGAAAAAAACTGCGTACATCGCGTCAGTTAAAATAATTGTAAATAATTTACAAAAAGGTTAAAAACAAGTGATATATTAAAAAATTAAATGAAAACCTTACAGATTACGGGTTATTTACTAAACTTTCACATCCTAGAGTTTAACTACAGTTTTACGTTCTGAACCGATAGAGGGCGGGACATGCATCTAGCCATTCATTGCTTGAGGCAAAGTAAACATAGTTTGAATACCTTCTTAAAGAATTGAGAATCCATCCTTATTCAAGAAAAAAAAGTTGAATAGTAAAATGTAGAGTTCATATTTAAAAAATGTAGAGTCTCGATTTTTTTGTTTAACAGCTGGTGTGTATTTCGTAGCTGACTTAATACAGTACATACGTATAAAATATCAAGCATTCGTGTATTCGGAGTAAGCAGAATTAAAGCCTCTTTTTTAAATAGTGTTAGTTAAGTTATTAGTGGGGTTAGTAAAAACGACTTTCATTGATAACTCTACTTTTTTGTTCATTATACTTTTGGAATTAGTTTTTTCATTTAGTAATACATTCTTACATTCTCTAAATTACTTAAATACATTGTTATATTAATACATATTTACAACTTACCATCGTAAAAGGTTTCGCACGTTTCTTATAGATTATTTAATAACTATTAATTTAAGAGAAAAACAAAATAAATTAATGTTTAAAAATCGTATTGCCTCGAAATTGTATGTTTTGAACTTACGCTTACAACGTACATTACATAAAAATTGATCTGATCTTAATGTAATAATTTGATATTGGAAAACATAAAGCAGGGTACTTTAAATAAATATGCAAAAATCCGAATTGAGAACCTCCTCCTATTTTAGAAGTCGGTTCAAAATCAAGTCTCCTCAACTAGCCTTTTCCCAAGCATCTTTGGGTTTGTTGCACCAGATTCAGCTGAACACCGTATTTTACATTGGGCAATTCAGTTTCACAAAGTTAGACTATCAGTCAGAATTATATTATTGACTTATAGACAGTCAAAGATAAAGACAGACAAGACGGGACCTACTTAAACTTGGCTTAGTAAAGAAGTCTAAAAATCAGTACTTACATACATTTTAAGCCTCCAATTAAAATGCTCTAACTATAAATCTATTTTGCGTGACCTTTTGAAGGACGTATTAATCCGTACAGAGGACATTATTAGGGTTCGCTCCCTTGTATCCAAGTAGCAAATCCCTTTCGCTAATCGCCTTTCATTGTATCCCTATGTTACCTTCCAAACTCCTGGTAAATTGTTACTGTTAAGTAGATGAATATATGAACGTAATTTTAAATTTTATTATGATATTTTTGCTAATTACTTTCTTTATATCCTTGTGTACCTGTATGAGTGTAAATTGATGTAGAGCTTCATTTTGATAGAGACGGTTTTTGTTTGAAATTGATGCAATCGAGATGGTTCTTAGCTATTATATTTTATGAAGCTCATCAGCTCCTAACAGTGGCTCGAAATTAAAACAACTCGAACTCGAAATCTGGAAAAAAACATTTTTTCATGCAAAGCTGAAATATTTTTTCTTTAGATTGTCGTGGTATTTTAGTAACGAACGTCCTTATAAGTGCCTCTACAAAATATATATCATCGCATATACGAAAATCATACAAAATATATACTTGAAACATCCTCAAGGCTCTTTGAACTTCAATTCAAAAGGAGATCTCAATCCTGAGAGCGACCTTGAAACGCGCTCATTACAACGCGTAAAAACAAAACACATTCCACTTCCTTCCATTAAAACAGTTATCAACTACCAAATAAAAAATTACGGTCATCGTAAACATAGTGAAATTATTTCTATGATATTTTGTAATCTTATCAGAGTGATATAAATTTTTATGGAGTTTTTTTGGGAGGGTTGACGCGTGCTTGGGGCTTGAGACCGGGAGCCCCAATGCTGTCGTGGTAGATATGAATATTATGTAGTTATTTCTCGTCATGTCGGGTATTTGGTTAAGTTGGAAGTGTTAGATGTTACGCTGTGTTAACTAGAATAGAGCTGTTGAAAATTTTAGGAATTTCATCATTTTATTTGACGATAAGTAAGCTAGTTCCAGACACGTTTTTGTGTATGAAATTATACAAAAACGCTTACGCTTAGGCAAACGTAGTGTAGGACGCTCCCCGGCGAGATAGACCGAAGACCTGAAGAAGGCAGCTGGCAGTGACTGGATGCGAAGGGCGTCAGATCGTGACTGAAACAGGCTGATATGACGATGATCTAAAGAACACTGCCCATGGTTTTGGTCTTGTAATGTAGCTTTGAAAGACCTGGTGCAGTTTAGTTACCGATAGCTTGGATTGTTAGACATAGGTCGCAGAGTAAATTTCGTTTCACAAGTTGTCAATAATATTAGGTAGGTGTTCAGTCAGTTTTAAAAGTGAAACCTTTTGTCAATAAAAAATAACCACATAGGGAGCATTCTAAGAAACTTTAGACTACAAAATCCGATCTAAAATAATTTGCAATAGCTTGCAATCTTTGCGGGCAGGCTTTATTCCTCTGCATACAAAGAAACTGTCCTAGAGGAACATAATCTTTGATTACATATCTCTATTTGTACATAAGGTAAGCTCTATGCGTACTCAAGCAAACTTTTGAAACAACCTAAGAACCGAATCTAAGAATATCTTAACACTGAATAAACAACATATTATTATGTACCGATCCAGTATAGTAGCGACAACACAAACTGTATAGATGATAGAGACAGTTTCCCATACAACCATCCATAGCCATACAGTTATGTACGGGTCTTACTCCCCCGGGGTCAATGGGTAGCGGTCGCGTCGTAACAATATACTCGTACTTTATAGACGTGCATTATGTCCGTATAGATTGGTTGGGGTGTTTGCTCGCTCTATGTGCTTCCTAATTAATAGGTAGTGTTTGGGTATGGGAATCTGTAGATATTTACTGAAAGATTGTTGATCAGTTCAAATGATTTCCGAATGTTCTTGTTTCCATCGGGATAGTCGTTGCTTTAGATTGTAAGACTTTGTCAAATTGAAACAAATTGGCTCTACTTTTCAATAAATACAGATAATTATTATATTGTCTTCTATGTAGAGTTAGTCCTGTATCTACTTTACATTTGCACACAAATATTGCAGTAGAAGCAGTTAGACAATTACAAAAATCGAGTGGGGTGTAGGCTACGTCTAAAATACATAAGATATAAAAATCATGCAATATAACTAAAAATGTCAGATCAAAATAATGTGAAAAGTAAGCGAAAGGCGCCAAAAACATAATTCTGAAACTTTAATTGGACCAATAATCTTCTATATTAACACATTGGATCAATTAAAATCTGATACCATAGATTTTCCAACACACCGAACACTAAAATTATTCGTAAAATAAAACGTGAAAATCTCATACGGTCACCCCAAGTTAATTCAGACAATGATGTTCAAAAGTGAACCTTAGGCAGTTGGAATAAAGCTGTTTATTTAAGTGTTGCTACTAATGTGTGGTTCACTGTACGTAGTAGACTTCTTTGTGCTGACAACAAAGGTACCGATATCCATCGACCGAATCTAGAAGGTGACCCGAAGAAACTGCTGAGTTTCATAAAAGTAAAAAGATTTTCGTGTATATTTTTTTGTTAAAATATCCTTATATTTCGTATGTTGTAGTCGAAAAGTGATATAGACGTCTCATTGTTATTTCAAACAAGTGACTGAAAAAGCCTTGCTTTTATTTACTACTAGCTGTGCATCGCAGATTTACTCGTATAAACCCCCGTTTCCATATTCTTTGTCTTTTTCCTGTTTTTAAGTTATTCTGTTATTCGGGGTGGTGATGACATCAAAAAATTCAAGATCATGATTATTGGTCCAGTCGTCGATAGTCGTGTTCGACTGTTGCAACACCTTTGTTTTATATACTAACTATATATATAGATGTATTATACTAATGATACTTGATAGCTGCATAACGGTATTTAGTGGTCAATAGCCACATAACCTTAGGTCGACATTTAACGCATTTGACACCGCATTGAGTGTACGCTACGACCTATTCACAATGGCAGGTCAACCGAGTAGCTCATGTAGTACATGTATTGAAGTACAAGTCTAACAAAAATATTGCTAAACCAAGCAAAACTGAATTTTAACTTCAACGCGGTGTTAAAAGAATTTCTGTCAATAGGTACACCTTAAAAACTGACTCAGCACGAAACTACGGAAAATGGTCTTTATTATTGCAAATTAAAATAATAATATTATAAATAATAATAATTCCAGCCTATAAACGTCCCACTGCTGGGCACAGGCCTCTTCCCATATAGAGAAGGCACGAGCACTGATCACTACGCTTGCTCTCGGCGATTTCAGATCCCAAATTTTGAATGGCAGGTTTCCTCACGATGTTTTCCTTCACCGTTTCTCAGAAGTAATAATATTATAATAGTATTTTTATTTTGTTTGCAATATATATTAAAATAGTATATAATATTGAACATATATTCACGTATTTATATTGGCAACATTTATTTCGCTTTACGTAGACTTTGATAAAAATCCTTATCATTGAGGACAATTGAAGTTATCCTCAAGCCTATCTTTTATTAGTCTGGCAGTATGTGCCTATATTACATTACTCAATATACCTACATAACTATTCCAGTAAATCAGTAAAGAATCCATCCAATCCAACTCCAGTAATCCAGTAGATAATAAAAAAATGGGTAATATTATTTATATATTTCTAATTTTCTTCGCTAATTTACATTACTGTCTGCCAATCATAATAAACTTATCCGTAGATCTATTTCAGTCAAAAAGCGTCATAGCGTCTTTTAAACTTTATTACGAAATATAATTATAGATTAACTATCAATAACGGTCATCAAAACTATTCATTTACATCAGTCTATAATTTTTAACGCACTAAAAAAACAAACGCCAAGTCAATGGCGCAAATAACACCTCAAGTCAGCACTGTCTAAAAATACACTGACGTAAATAACACCACGTCAGAATTGTCCAAAAAATATTAAAACAATGATTATTGAGGCAGACAGTACCAAAAAACTCGGCAACTTTATGACACGTACGTACTTTAGGTGTCAGGGGTGCGTGAGCCCGCTTGCACCTGTTTAACAAGCCCTCGGGCACAGGGTTGCCAACTACCAGTATTTTTAAATAAAAATATTTTTGTATTACAAATTCGAAAGTCACTCCATCAGTCTGGCAGTTTAAGCTTTAGCAGCGAAATCGCTAAAAGTGTACTAATATTACTGTGTAAAAAATTTTTTGTATGTGTGTTACTCTTTGACGGCTAAAACGCTGAACCGATTTTAATGAAATTCGGATCGAGTAAGATTAGTTCCCAACAAAGTACATAGCTACTTTTTGTCAAGGTGACACGTGTAATAGCTTGTGCTTATTTAGTTCGATGGTCCTGTATTCCGTCAGTTACTGTATTTTGGTGACTGGTCTGAAATACGAACGATCCAAAATGATTTATAATTTATTGATGATCATTTGAAAAATATAACTATGTGTGTGTGTATTAATTATTAGCTCGGTAGGAATGAATGTTATTCTTATTGTGTTCTCACAACTCGCCAAGTAAACAAAACATTAAAATAAACATAATTATAATCTTTTTTGTGAACTGAGCCAAGACTGGTTTTTCCATGTTATTGCAAGTTAAAATATTCATAGATGAAATCTGCATTTAGATAAACAACATCGCATCTCGGTACATAATTAGACAAATGCTATAAATAAAGTTAAATAATTTTAGAAAAAGTTTTCCACATTTTTTCTCATTGTTACATTACTCATACACATAATTATTTTATACCTTTTTTTTAAACTACTTATGAACTATGGAAATTTACAAAAATAACCTCTTTATTTGACTTTGAATCTAAAGGAACAATATTATCCATATTATTGACTATTTTTTTATATTTATGTTATCTTGTTGACAGCCCTAAATTGCTTTAGTACGGTAGAGGAACTTTGGCTAAGTTTGCTTTATAGCAAACATACTATGTACCTACTACGTTTACATTGCGTGTATTTTCTTGATTTTCATACTAACATATTTTTCATACATACCTTAGAAACTATATTATTACATTATGTTCCATTATTTTTCTAACATTTGCAGTAAATTTAAAATCTCACAATGGGCTATATGTCTGTAAAATTTTATCAAAATCAGCCCCGCTATTTTGTAGATTCGCTGGAAAAAAACACGCAAACATATTGCCACTCGTAAATAGATAACATATTGGAAACATAACTATTATAATCCGGTGCAATTGCAAACAATTGCATTAGGGGAGAAAAAGGGAGAAAAATGAAGGGGTGAGATATTTTTGCTGACTTTAACAACTCTGCTGATGATAGTATTACGTTTCACATAGGGGGAAATGATTTTATACAGTTTAGTAGTACTTTTTAAGCCCAAGGCAATATGAGGGTGTAACAGTTTGACGTATCTGTGTGTCTGTTGCATGGTAGTTCATAAACGATATATTCGATTTCGATGGTACATTTGTTTGAGGTTAAATTTGTTCGCATACCGAGAGCCAATCTAAAGTTTTTATTTTTTTGTTTTATATTGCCCATATTGATAACAACATAACATTCCTACCATCACGCCTGTATCCCCGAAGGGTTAGCAATGTACATTGTTGCACCTGCTCACAGTTTGCCGGTATGTTTAGATGCCATGTAATAGGGGGCGAGCATGTAGCCACTACGGGGCACAAATCCAAACTCCGACCTGCTACTGAGAATTTCATAGAAAAAATCAATTACACCATAGCGAGAATATTCTGGCATATTAAAAAAGTAATTTGGATTTAAAAATTTATTAATACACAATTAAATCTAATATAAGAACAAACTCTAACTATACTAAAATTAAAACTTACATAAATAAAAACTAACCGGCGTCAAAGAACTCATCGTGATCAGAGGGCTGGTTTGATCCTTGCACAGAGAATCGGCATAGCCATTCAACGTGGCAATGCTGCCAGCCTTCTGGGCACGTTCCCCGCCATTGACAAGGACAACAAAAAGTAATTTTAAAGTGAGCACCTACCAACTTAAATAAATTATATAAAAATCCGAAGACATATAAGTCTAAACATTTATTTTTTTCCAATAAGATCGATACACTTTAAGTCTCACTAAAGACTAGACAAGTTAATTGATTCACACTGGTACCTAAATATTTATTATGACGACTGATTTTATTAGGTCACAACAATATGTACTGTGTGACCTTTAAATATTGTAAGGTCACTGTTTAGTGCTGAGTTCGAGCAACGGTTAACTGGGGCCCGAGTCTGCTATTGACAATTGTTTGAATCGTCTGAGTGGGTGGCGTTAGTAGGTTCATTTTAGGATAATTAGCATTCTATTAAATGTCAGAACGTCAAAATTGGCCGTCCCCATGGCCAATTTTGACGATAAAATGACGTTTTACTTACGTAATTATCCTACAACGATAAAATTATCCTACGACGATTCAAACAATTGTCAATAGCAGATTCGGGCCCCTGGTCATAAATTAGTCTGGACAGCAAAATTGTGTGTTATTTATTAGAATAACAGGAAGTTAAGAATATGGAGAAGATGAACTGCTTATAGAATATAGAATAACAGTTATCATCTGTAGGCTAATGATCAAAATTTTTAAGTTTCACATTATGCAAACTTTCCTAAATCTAGATGGCGGAACGTTTGGTTCTTCTTGTCATCAGATAGTTCTGTACCAGCGTTTTTTAAGACGTATTTAATAACCATACGGCATTAAAGGCATTTTTTTAAAGGTAAGAAAAATGGCCTTTAAGTCAGACACATTCAAAGTTAAAGCTAATAACATGACGGTAGATACAGTAGCTAGAACTCTGTATCTATGATCTCTATCAAGAATTATTCACGCCGGAAAAACAATTTCTAGAATACGCCCAAGAGTCCCAATATTCAAAGTTCATCCACAAGTCATTTAAACTTAACATGTTGGTTTATTGACTTTTCCATTTAGTGATACAATCATGATCATACCGTCAGTAATTAAGCGGTAGTCGACCAAACAGACAGCATCAAACCTAAATAATGTTCTGGGAAAATTTGCACGAAATCGTCCTAACATCAGTCTGCCTAATTTTCCGTTGCTGTACTAATGCGCAGTTAATAACGCAATTAACTCGTTTGAAGCTACACGTTAAATGAGATTAGTGGAGAACGGTTCGACCATTGACGTACTATGACATAGACTGCTACTATCGCTAGTTTCCCCCTGTGCCAAGCGAGAGCAGTTTTTAGTCTGAACCTAGTACACTCGTTTACTACTTACGAGAAACTTATATAAGAAAATATCGATGGTTTTGACATTGTTAGGCTAATATTAGTGTTTTAGATAGATTTTTTGAAACGGCAAGCTCCATCTTCACACATAATTCACTACAAAACCATTTCACACTAGTGCTTACGTTCAAACTCTGATAGGCTCACTCTAGTTGCTTATGTATACTCTAAGGGTTCGAGGAATACTTGCGCTATCTAACGTGCGTACAGATAACGTTTACAAATTGTTTGTGTGGAGTATGTGTGGACTGATACGGTAACATGCATTGTGGAACGTAGAATTTAGAAACGTTTCTTAGAATATGCTTGTTGTTTTGGTCAAGATTGTTGTTTTGGACGTAGATTACTATTTTTTTCATCAAATAAAACATGCCATCGAGTTGCTTGGATCTACTGTTTGGCAGAAGTAAAAATTGAATGACGGAGAGTGTTGACAAAAGTTCAGGCAAGTTAACGGATTTCAGTGTAGTTTAGTAGTTAACACTCGAATACATATTAATTGACGAGCTACAGCTTCGATTCCTGCTGTCAGAGATCCACTAAGGCTTGATCTATGTCTGGATAAACAGTATTTTTTTGTAAGCCGCGTCTAGAAAGTAATTATATTTTCTACAACACTTGTTCATTGATTTAAAACTACGATAATTTACTCCAATATAAAACAATATTTTTTTTCTGAATTAAATCTCTTGATTTTCCATACAACTAAACTTTAAGCACAAGAATCGAGCCCAAGAAAAGTTTGTTCAATCAATTTAGCTGCGTAAAAACGATAGTCACAGTAAAATAAATTTCAAACAAATCAAATAAAAATTGGTCGGAATTGATTGATACATATTTCGAATCGGTCGCGATAAGTAAGATTGCTACAGAAGAAAACAATCTCGTTATATTAAATTTAATTGGATTTTTATTTGTTTTTACCTCATTTTATTTTTATAATCTTTGTATTAACTTGGGAAGAATCAAAAGTTATAGAGATGTAAAAGCTATGTTATATAAACCAAGGCAAGTTTTTATTTTTTTATTCGCCATTTCACTTTCATCGCTATTCATCCAGGAAAGATAGTAAATGTATTACAATGTTTCACTTTTTTATAAACATTCAAAAAATTAAATTTAAAAACAAGGTACACAATTCTAAATTCTCGGAACTGAAAAAAGGGCTGAGAATAGAATAAAATCAAATATGATACTCGTATCATTCAGAAGTAAAGGTAACAAACTAACTGATGTAACTTAACATCCATTTTACAAAATGTTAATGTAATTTCATTAAAAATAATCAAAATTAAAACCCAACTGTGTTTAAAATTTTTGGGACAAACCTTCCTCCTTGAGTATACATGACGAGACCCTTAAATTCCTAATTCTCGATCAAACGATAAACTAATTAACAAGAGCCTTTGTTTAAAAGAAAAGACAAGCAGGTGTCACAGTGGCCGCCTGCATTGATAAACGTCACAAATTATACTTGATACTAAAGTTATGAATTAACTTTTTTATAGTTTCAATGTTGCGCAGTAGGGAGTCCCCGTCCTGGCCATGGCGCCTTGCATAGCAAAGGGTGTAAGCTCATAAATAGCGAATAATTATAATTATGTCATGATTAATTATTTAACAGTTACAAGTTTTATATGCAGTTTTGATACATGACCTCTTCGGAAGCTTTATGTCTTTAATAGTGGGTTTTTATTTTTTTGTTTGAGTCATTAATGTTGCACACAACTACCGAATATTTATCTGTAATATGTATCTAGCTACCGAATATTTAGAATTATATAAGTATGTTTATCAGTTGTCTGGTTACCATAACATAAGCTCTGCTTAGCTTGGGATCAGACAACCGTGTGTGAGATGTCCTGGAATATTATTATAATTATTTTTCTTTTGGTGAATAAGAACAAAATATGCAGAGCTCTATGTATGTCTTTAGTTGGTCCCTGAAAAGTCCTAAACTGGAAGCCAAGAGTATAGAAGCAAGCGTAGTGTGAGGGGAGATCAGTTTCAGCGGCGACATACACAGAATAGAGCCAGTTCCTGAAAGAGGAGATGGCAGACCCCAGAGTTTATTTCCACATTTCTTATCAGTTAGGAAATCTCGACTTCATCTAACTTAGGAAGATATTGTATAAGTGATTTGTATAGTCCTACTTACAATAATAAAAATATTTCTTTTCTTTTTAGTGGCTGAAGACCGAGCTCGGTTTTGCCATGAGATAGGTCTATGTGCGGCAGTGGAGTGATATGGGTTGATAATGATGATCATGACAGATTTTCGTCCGTATATAATAATTTGTGCTAAGACATCGTGGTAATTTTTTAGCCATATTATATGCGTACATAATATATGCGACATACAACATACAACCTATTGTAATTAAAGATTTTGTATTGAACTAGTGATGTATACATGTGTTTTATTTGACTGTAAGTATACGAGTTGAGTTACATATTGAAAAGTATAAAAAAATTAAATGTAATATAAATATTATTTTAGTTACCCACAATGCAGCGAAAATAGCCAATGCTTTTCAAATTGTAGAGCCTTTCATAGCAACACATTTTATTGGCTCAAATAACAAATTTTATTTATATTATAAGGATCAAAAATACATTTCTAAACAATAAATATAATAATATTCGCATCAATTGTAAAGATTATACAATGGAGTGGGTTTTGGCTCTTTTGCTTTGTTATGGAGGCAAGCCTTTCGTATTTTCAATATAAAATAAATACAATGAAGAAAATATCGTCGTTATTTACATTACGCAAGTGTTTCTATTGGATATTGGATTACTCTAGCTGTATTCAACAGCCGTGACGGGCCCGGAGTTAATAATAAATTATTTCACTGAATATTTATCATTTATTTTATGAGAATGTTGATATTTGACTCGGGCTTTCATGCCCTTATTTATGTAATAAAAATACTTTAACGTTATTTATTGCAGGGAATACCTAATGCTTTAATTTATAAATCGGAAATTAAACATTTTACTGACAATTTTGCAATAAATTTAATTAAACTTCTATCTGCTTAATTGTATCAAATTGTTTAGAAAATATTTTAAATAAAATTATACTTTGATCAAAAATAGATATATTACGTTGCATCCCGCAATCACGGTTATTTCATACGGGATTAAAATATTTCATACATAATATTAATATGCCTAAAACGTAAGACTGCATTCCTATTTTAGTAACGGTTACACTAAAATAGGAATGCAGTCAGCAGCAGCAGCGGGCAATAATTGTATATTTAATAAAATTGTTTTCATAGTTCGATGCGTTAGTTTGTTTATCAAATTAAAGGTAGATAGATAAGATAATTAGCTCAACAAAACGAAAAGTGGGCGAACATTGTACTGAAACATTAGCCGAGAGAACGATGTTTTAATTACTTTTGGCATATTAGAGCGGTTAGTGTTTCCAGCTTTACTTAAAACATCTGATTTTAGTTAATTGTAAAGCACCCACGTTAGATTTTATTTCGTTTCCTAAATAAAAAGCTTCATTAAATAAAAAAAAAAACAAAATCCGATCTAACAACTGAAAGGTAAAACTTATAATATACCAGCCTATAAACGTCCCACTGCTGGGCACAGACCTCTTCGCATATAGAGAAGGCGCGGGCGTTAATCACCATGCTTGCTCATTTGCGGATTGGCGATTTCAGATCCCAATTTTGGAAAACATTATGAGTAAAAACCTATGTTTGAACAAAAAATATTTATACCAATGCAAAGCTAATCCGAAGAAAAACCTTTACAGTACATTGTTTTGAGCTTAAACAACTCAAATCCAAAGAATGTTGCATAAGATTTAATTCTCCGTTTGATCTCGAAGTTTCTTGAGTTATCCGATTACTGTTCGAGAGCTCTTCGCTTTGAAACATTGCATTATGTAACGATATTTTATTGTAAACAGCCCTCTGAATACAATAAAATATCTAAACCCTCTGGTAGCCGTGACGAGTAACTTATACAAATATTTTTATGAACTAAAGTTTAGAAATGATTTTTAGAAGTCACGAATTATAAAGGTGCTACAGATTTCAGTTCTTTATTCATTAAAATACAAAGCTAAAAGCCGAAAACCCTGATCTAGATGTCGGGAACTGCATCCTAATATAACTGCATTTAATAAGATCTACTTAATACCAAAGCAGCTACCTTAAGCGTGGGCCAGACAGAAGAGACGTAAGACGCAGACGGGGCGCGGATATTTGTCTCTACCGCATCTCTTTCATACAAAATGTATTGAAGCGTCGCGACGCAAAACATACAGAAGAGACGCGGGCGCGACGCTTTTATACATTTGTATGAAAGAGACAAATGTCCGCGCCCCGTCTGCGTCTTACGTCTCTTCTGTCTGGCCTGCGCCTTATAGACTAAGAGATCTGCAGTATTATTGAATAACAATGACAAATTTTTCACCTTCGAAAAAAGTCCAATGAGTTCTAAAACCGCCGAAAAGACAATGATTCACGTGACCAAGCTTAACCTCTTAACTCTCACAGTTTTTTTGCAGCTGTTTTGCAAGCTATAATGAATATGCAGTCGCGGCACAGACCTAGCTAACACAAAGAGTACCGCGATCCCGAGAACTGATAACATATCACTTACTTATCACTAACTTCCGCCGATACTCGCACAAAAAATACTGCGATAAACTTTAACACCTAGCTATGTTTCATTATTATTATGTTGTATGTAATTAGATGTATGGCACAAATGAGGTGCGATAGTAAATTCAACTTATTTATTTATGTGGCAGTGTGTAAATAGCAAGGCTTGAAGGCTGGCTTAGAGATTCCTGGTGAAAAAAGTGGAAAAGGTAATCTACTGATAGTTATTAAAAAGCACTAAATTCGGTGGAAATCCCTATCGCGTGTTTAGTCAGCCGCTATTGAAATGTGCTTATAAAAGAGTAAATGCTGACATATCTTTTAACTAGATTTATCCTGTGAAGTGCTAGAAACATCGTAGTAAACCGCAGAAAGATTCTTTGATCAGTGACCACCCTAAATAAATAATAATTATAAATCTTACATAGAAGTACATTAAATACACTACAGCAAAAAAATAACAAACATTGGTAATTAAAACCTGTTAAAATCTGGTGCTCTTTTTCTCTTTTCACAATCACGGAGAATTTCTCCGGCTCCTAGCAACGCCCTCAATGCCGGGTAATCCTTTTAAAGTAGATATCTACAACATACGCTCCAAATGTTACCCTCTTTAAAATTTAATGTATTTTGATTCAGATACTTCAAATTTCACGATGAGATTGTTTATCTACTCAAAATGTGAAGTTTAAGTGGTAAATTTCCCGAAATAAAAAAATATAATGTTTTCTAACAAGATTTCAAGGTTGCTCTTACCATAAGGTTTTGAAAACATTTTGCCTTCATAAATAATATTTTTATTTTTTAACTTATTTTATAATACGATGAAGTAACTGAAGTGACGCAACACTTCAGTTACACTATTGAAAAACAATGAAATTATGTGTAAAAAATATGTTGAAACTTCTTTACCAACTTACAAATTTGCCATAGGAAATTCGACTTAATTGTAACAGTTACACGAACTATTGCCTTACAATATTCTTTATCTATTAGATCCAAAATAGAACACTTCTAGATACAGCAATTCTACTAAACTTTGATAAAAAACGACACTACTGCATTTTGATTTAGGTGCGTTTTCCAGTGACAATATCTCACAACGACCTTGTATAGACTAGAGTACTTAATTGCTAAATTAGTGACCTTTCCTTCTTGGTTGTCGAGGGTAAAAATAACCATGGGTGAGGTTGCTCGCGGCACGTGGCGGCAACCACTTAGGCGCGCCTAATGACCGCTTGCAGTCGAGTGATGGGATAACCAAAGAGTAGTGACCAGAAGTGACGCGTCAGTTCAACTTTTGATTTTGAGTGCATTTTGTTACAAGTCTCTGGGAAAGTCATTTGAATGTGTATGAAAGAGAGGTGATAAAACCATATTTTAGCCCTAAATCACGTATATTGTTCACCGAACAAATTATGATCTAATATGCATCTTATGCACTTTTTTGCAGTATAATAGTATATATAATAATATACTAGTATATAGTATATAAGTTTTATATTCTTAGCACCAGAAAATTTGAAAAATATCTTATCAATTAGAAAAATAATAAAACAACGTCTAATCAACTTAATTTTGTTCTTGATTAACATTTACAAACAAAACTGGAAGCACACTACGCACTAGTCACAGTAGGTATACTTCAAAACAACCATAGTCCTCACAGAGGCAATGCATTCGTATCCACAATACTGTAAGCGGTATCAAACATTGTTCTTCACTACGTCACGCGTCACTGACGAGCTTCAGTTGTCACCCAAACGTAACCAGCCCCAATCCAATTAATATCGCATTTTGTATTCTTGTCGCATGAATATCAATATATTCAAAGTTACCACTTGGACAGTGTTTTGTTTTGAGATTCGCTGTTATTTTTTAACTCATCTCGAAAGTTTGTCTGTGTAGTGGCTAGTGGTAGCTTTCAAATAGATTGGCCGATTTTGATGCAATTTTTAACATTTTTAACTATGACTTATGAAGTACACCATTGATATTTTAATAAAACCTATGTTCGACTCTGCATGGTTTCTTTAGGTCCTACTATTTATAAACCCATAAAACAAGAAAATAGTTACTAATTAAGTAATTAAAATGAAGATCGTAACAAATAAAAAAAATGTTTGACCCAATGACCTGACCTTTGAATAGTCCTATGAATCCTTACACGACCCAACCTCGAACTTGCGACCAAACAACAACATTACAAAACGCCAACAATACAAGGTCAAGACCAATCTTAAAAATTAAACAAACCAACCTCATTTACAAGCCGAGCTCATAATTTCGATGAACCCAAACATTTTAAATCACGACGCTGTTATAAATAAAAAACAATTGTGTACAATAATAAAATCGATGCATTTAATTAACAGCCCTAACACTTGTTCGTGTGAAATTACTCGCTCCGGGAAAAAAGACTACATACTGTCTCCCCGCATTGGCGACGACAGATTTATAATAATTAGAAAAGATACACACGGCCTTTTAGTTTGTCGTACATTTAAACGATATCGTAAGTATTCATGTTCACTTTACTATACCTTAAAATAAAATGTGCAAGAGAAATTCTATGAAGAATCTCTTCAATCAACGTACTCGAAGTAAAAAGTAATCTACTAATTAAATATTCAAGATTCAAATCACGACTACACAAGGCAGTCATGATTATGCCTAATTAAATAAAATTAAGTCTAATCCCTGTAATCAATGCTTGTGTCTTTTCTTTACCAAAGGCTCTCCGTATTTTTTTAATAACTCCATATTTATTGTTAAGATGACAGGACGACTACTGTTTTGTCAGCAAGTAGAAAATTAAAATGTCGATTAAAATCTTGATTAGGAATTGTAATAACTTGTTACAGAGACAGAGAGAAAGTGGCTTGACTTAAAATAATTTGTACTTATAATTTTAAATAAAAAAAAATATGCTTAATTAAAAATGTTTGTTGAACGTACTGCCTGTGTGTATCTCCCATCCTAAAATAGTCGCCATAGCTTTCATCTCATTATGCAGTGACAATTATATTTCTGTTGACGGATACCGTCAATTCTGGCCCCTAATTCAAAGGCGTAAGGTTTAAAATATGATCGGAGTGATATTGCAAACAGATTTTCTGTACATTTTATCGTTTCTCTTGTCTGTTTCACGGGTGTAAGTACCTATACATTGTATTTAGTAGTCAATATTTGTTTTGAATGCTGATTTTAACGATGTAATATGGAATATAGTAAGAATCTTTAAGTTAATAACTAAAAAACGTGTAGAATATTAAAATTAAATACCCTCATAAACTTTTTTGTTAGTCTTTTACTTACCAAGTCCTTCATATTTAGTCAGTCATTTCTTACGATCAGAAAACTAACACTTACGTTTCGCCTGACAATGTTTAATAACCTTTAGTTAAAGAATGATACAAATAATTATCTGGTAGTATCATATCAATTACAACAATTATAATTAAAAGAATAACCAGGCTCAGAATATTAACGACACAACCTAAACATTTAAACAATGATACTCGCTATAAACATGCTTCCATACAATGCAATACAAAAAGTATTTATTAGATTTAAGACGCATCATACAAATTATAATTGCTATTATTTGTAGTGCTGCTACCAATTAATGTAACATAGGGTACCATTGAGTATAGGAGCAGTAACCGGTTGTCAATTCGCGGCAGACTCGCGAGCTCAGATTCGCAGTTGTTTTCTTTTATATGTAACTAAGAAATATAGGTATGTCCTAAAAGTAATATGTTGTGTATTTCTAGTAAACTACTTCTTCTAACTATATTAACAATTTTTTTTTCCGGCACACTCACACACGGTTATCTGAGCCCAAGCTAAGCAGAGCTTGTGTTATAATAACCAGACAACTGATAAACATTTATATATTTCTAAATACATATACATATTATAGATAAATTACACCCAGACACAGAACAAATGATCGTGCTCATCACACAAACATTTGTCCTTGGTGGTAATCAAACCCACGACCTCCGGTATAGCAGTCAGGGTCACTAACCACTAGACCAACAGGCCCGTCAAAATATATTGTGTCTAACAAATTCATGCACTTCATAAACACACATTAATAAAGTGGGAACAAATAGCTCTGATTACAAACTGCATATCTGTAATAATAGTCGTGAATAACAGTATAGTTATAAAAACAAAATTTAGTTAATTTACATTTAAGTAGCAATGTGTTTAATAAAAATATCCTTATTGTAGCTTTCTAGAAAACGACGCAGGTCGAAAGGACACTGGCGCGATTACATCGATCGCTATTTGCTGGATTGGTGGGAGGTGGACAGAAGAACCTGTAGCAAGTGTGGAGACTTTTGCCCAGCAGTGGGATACTCGTACCTAAAGGCTACTTACAAAAAAGTTCAAGAATGAGAACAGGACAGAGATAAAAGGGAAGAGCTGCACCGACAAGAGCATGGCTCTTAAATTGTGATCTTGTACCTAATGCTCCCGTAATAATTTTGATCAAATGAAGATCATTTTCCATGGTGAGCTCAATATTTATTTGATCTTTGTCTTTGGTTTCCTTCAAGAAAATTATACGTTTCTAAGGACAGAAGCAGAATTCCGATGCATTTCCTTATATTCGTTAAGTTTATACATGTACCACAATACTTTAATAATAGAACAACACTAATACGGTATTTCAGTAACTCGAACTGTAGGTGTACTAGGTTAGTTCATCACTGATTTCCTAGTATTGGCTCAAAGGTGGAAATGTATTTACACATGTCACATGTCATCGAGATTCGAATCCTCGTGTTTATTGGAACAATGATCAAGGCTAGCAATTGATTTCGGTTTCTCTCAAACACTTTAAATGGTTCGGTAATTCGAAATACAAATTGTGATAAGGATATGACCTCCTTGTACGCGGAAAGGCTAAAAAAAGAAAAATAAAAAAAAAATATATTAAAAGTTTACTACACGGATACAAGCTGAGCTCGTCTGCTGAGTTTTTTTACGTAGTCGCCAGTAACAAGTCTTTAGAATACCTAGCATTCCCATTTACAAACGTCAGCATTATATAATAAACCCTTGATTTAGTAATTTCGAAAAGTCTTTTGTGGAACCGAATGACAAAACACTGCCTTGCGACAAATCATTTACTTAAGCTTCTACAAATGAGGTTCTAATTTACTCAGATTAAGCCTTTAGGAGATAAAATGGTTCATAGTTAATTCAACAAAAACCTATTTTGACGTTAGCTACTAGTACATACGAATATGGGTCTAGCATTGGTCCTATGTGAATAAGACTTCTTATTCCAAAGGACCAGAACAGAGCAAGTTCGACAAGCCAATCTCCCTTAATTTGGTCGATCTCCAATCAACCGCTTTTATCACGGAAGCCGCCTCACCGCAACAACTGTAAAAACTTGGCGACTGTCCTATACAGGATGGGTTTTTTACTTTAATAGCATCTCATGAAATTAATATCAATTGTGGGCCGAGCCTTATACAGGGGCGCAAAAACGAACGGCCGAGATGAAACCGGAATTGTCCAGTTTCGATATGGTATGGCGAGCAGAGAAATGTTACCCGATTGTTGGAGACTGTGGGTTATGTGACTTGGACCTTTTTACGAATAAAATCATTGTAATTTTGTCGTTTTATTTATGAAAAGATCATGCAGGAAATGGATACTGGCTGAAATACATTTTATAAGAATTAGTTTTCCAAATTGAAATAAATGATTAACGGAATAGAGCGCGTTTAAATTTATCAAAAAAAAGAATGGAACGATAGATTCCAAGTTTAAAAAAAAAGATCTTAGAATTGTGTAACGAATGTTTTTTATTAAAGCTTTTGTACCTAATTCTATTATTCAAACCAATAATGATGTAAAATAATACTGGCTATAAAACAATGATTGAATCCTGACTATAAAAGCAAATAAGAATTACAGTTACTTGATAAAATATATAGATAAAATACATCATATAAATTTAAAACCTAAACCGTAAACTGCTTTAATAAACCAATCATAAAGGAAATGGAAAAATAATTCATAATCTGGCAACATTTATAGGAGATATAAAGCAGGTGCTATTAATTAATACAAGCTGGTAATTTAGTCATCCAGTATTCATTTACACGTAGTATTTTAATTTAGTCACCTACGTATTGAAAACAATTAGGTTGTATGCGGTTTCGTATGAAAAAATACTAATACTAAAATGGAGAACACGTTTGATTGAAATAGTTCACTTAATAATATGATTATTACATTGTCGTATTAATTATTATGACAATCATGGCCATACTTGTGTGAATTGAATGTAAATTGAATATGTTTGCTTGTTTATTAAAAAAGTTGTTAATTAGTGTAATGGGGTACGATAACTAGAGATATCAGTTTAATGGTTTTTATCGTTCCTTTAATGAAGATATTATTATGCGTGTTTGGTGCAGTTGTAGATGAAAGTATTATTTGTTCGAACACCTAGGTTTTTATTCAATATTTGTTTTTAATTATTATTTGTTTTGCAAGAAACGGATTTTGTTAAGGGCTTTTTGATGTAACAGTAATTTAAATTCCACGTATTTTAGAAAGATAGGCCTTATAGTTCATGCCAAATGTTTAGAGTATATTTCGGCTTTATTAACTGTTTAATTTATAAAAAAGAAACATCTTAAAGAACATAAGCCCAGAATTACCCCAAGTAATGTCGGCCTCCACTGGACTCAGGTAAATACATAGATTAGGATTTTAAACCTTATAAACAGCAATTTACAAATGACTAAATCTGAAACTGAGGTATTTTTCTTGGCTCTACAGTCTCACCGATGGGAGAAGCCTTCTCATCAAGCCTAGTCTTCCCAAACAAAGATCTCATAAAAAATATAAAATCTTACAAAAATGTTTTAAAATCAAACTCCCCTGAAAAGCCCGGGCATGCAGCTAGTATTTATTAGTATTTAATGTAAGCTCTACCCCAGATATCGAACATAACTATGAACCTAACACTATGAATACTGCGAACCGTAATAGGATACCTTTGTAACATAATTTCGCGTGTAACCAAATATCAAATATCATTGTGGAAATACAATGTACATAACTAGAGAAACAATCCGATTCTCGATACCTGACAGCTAACCGAAATTCTATCGATATCGATATTAAATCACATTAGTAACAAATTGTGGTGAAATTATTGGCAGATCGTTACATTGTTATTAATTTTGAGGAATTTAGAGTGCATTTAGAAATTACTGGAAAATTAATGCACTATTACTTGGAAAAACGTTCGACAAAATAATAGCAAATTAAAAAATTAAAGGTGTCCCAAAGTGCTTCCGGTTTAGGAGATTTTGTTCTTCTGTTTTAACTTATAATTCCTAAATCAAAACGTGAAAGAAGTAAGGGTCTACTACTTAGAACAAAAAAAAGAACGTTTAAAATGTTTACACCGTATTCAATGTAGTTTGATTGAGGTAGTAGGTAGGTAGATATTGCTGAAACTAGACGACACTTGATGACGACCTTTTGATGATGCTGTACTATACGAACTATATTGCAGCAGTCACTGACAAAGCATCGTTATTTAGCTTTATAACATAACAAAACGAACCATCACGCCTGTATACCCGAAGGGTTAGGCATAGGTGTAACAAGGTACACACACACCGGTTCGCCGGCATATTTAGGTCCCATGTTATAGAGGGCGAGCCTATTGCCACTAACCGGGCACAAATCCAAACTCCGACCTGCTACTGAGAATTTCATAGAAAAACCCAATAATAACTTGGTCGACTTGGGAATCGAACCCAAGACCTCTAGCTTAGCAGTCACGCTTAGAACCACTAGGCCAACGAGGCAGTTTATATATTGTGTTTTGTGTATTTAGCTTTATAACCTATACTTAAGCACATAGAGATTAGGTATAGGTAATACCTAAGGAAATTTTCAGCATATAATTCTATTGGTCAAACAAGAGTAAGAAATAAGCAGAACGAATGTTATAAATACTGAAGGCTAAGCTATAGCATATCTAACGAGACTGAAGGTAGTAAAGAGGAATACAGGGGTGTTTACATTTTAATACTATGAAAAGTAAGTGGAGTGGCTTATCCGGCAGTGCAGGATTAAGGAAAATGTAAAGAAAATATCTTTAAATTCTTTGTTAACGGAATCGGTTGTAAGCGTAATAAAAAAAAAACTAATTTATTTGTTTTTATTTGTTGTTCCAAGTTAGATATCACTGGAATCCAAATATATTTAAACTGATGTTTGAAAGCTAGATACAAGACTCGTAGAACTGTTATTGTAAAACTTAATAAAGTTTATTCTATGTGACATTTCGTATTTCTTTATTACCAGTCTATGTCCGATATCCGAATTTTCGATTATCCGAATCGACCTCGGTTCCAATTTATTCGGATAATCGGCATTTTTTTTTTTGGTAGAGATCCTTGCAGTTAGCCTGAGCGCAGGCTTTGACTGCTTCACCGGACTTTGGATAATCGGCGTTCTACTGTAGGTTTACATAAGGCTATTTCCTTCAGGTATCCAAGAGAAAGGAACTAAGGAAAAACCTACGTCCGTGTGTCACTGTGGGGTGCCTACTGAAAACCAGCGCTAGGTGTTCGACACTTAACTGAATTATGCTGATTAACCTTTTTGGTATTGCATGTTGGCTAGTGTTACTAAATATGTCACTATATTTTTTCGTGTCCATCTTTTCATGTGCTGTCTTGCTAAACAGTTAAATGAATTATATTTTAACTAACAAAAACTTCTAAAAATCGAAACAAAACACAATTAAAGATAACCCTTCTTAATTTTGAATAGACGTAAAATGGTAATGTAAAATGCAAGGAATAAAATGGGTATTTATGTAGGCAAACAACGCCATCACTATTACTTTATACTGCCGTCGGATAGCCGCTGCCAGTTGAATTTTTAAACGTGGTAAATAATGATAAATTACCACGTAACTAAAACCAAGTACCTACTGCAATATTTAAATCTTTTCAGACTGGCTGCAATAACTTCGTTTAAAGTAACAACTAAAAGAAGAAAAGGGATTGGAAATCCCTTTTGGAACGCAAAAAATAAAACAAGTAATAATTTATTATTTATAGAATATAGGTACCTAAATATATATTTTTATTGTAGGTACTTATAATACACGTTTTCCGCATGGAAATATTAGGTACAATATGTTTTTTACCATATACGTCAATACGACACGTGTCGGTTTGATATAAATAAGGAAAAAGTATATTTTTGTAGTACATATTGTTTTAGTATGTATGGATTTCACTGCATTATATTTTGCTCCTTATATTTTGCATTTTCTGTGTCATCAAAACGTAACTGTCCAAGTTTTATAAAATGTTTGACTAACTGAATATTTCATTGTATATAAACTTTGTAAGAACAGGCAAGAAAAAGCAAACTTTCAAAGTAATAGAAGTCAAAAAAGATTTTTCATTTCGATCCGGGCGTTAATTTTCCATGATTTTTCATTTTCATAATTTATCGAATTCCAAATTGATTTAGTAGAAAATGTACGCGTAAAGTTATTACATTTAAAATACATTTAAGAAATGCTTACCAAAAAGAGTAAATTCTCAGAAAACTATAAACGAATAGAATTAGGACATTTATTTGACACAAGTAACTACTAAATATTTTCGGGGAATTCTGCATGTTTTCCACTGTTGAACACAGGTAAGCCTTTTGCGTGGAAACTAAGCTGTTTGACAAGTTGCAATTTCTTGGTATCAAAACTTTGATTTAACATACTTTACAAATCAATCATTTAAAATTTTCAGGAACCTATACTCAAGAATTGATGTAATATAGGTACTTAAGTATAAGTTTTTTCTATTATTGTTTTGTTTGTCTGTACTTTCTCACTGCTGAATCCGCGAAACCTCAAACAATATGTTGTATCTAGGGGAAATACAAACAGTATTTTTGCGGTTTATAAATCACGCTTCAACAGCAGTAGTTTTTTTGCGTTATGTGGCCATTTTAATAAATGAATGAATGTATTCTCATTTTATTTGAATCGCTAAAGCGTAACATATTTTTAACAACAGCCGAAATGTTTTTTAATTTAATACATTGTTACGTTAAAACTACTGTTGTCCCCATCATTGCCTCAACAATTATTTTCCCACTAAAATGATTGCAACTATGTAAGATTAAAACCCTGTATCTATCTATACCTCATAGTAAAATAAACACATAAAGCGAAGTAAAACGACTAAGCACCACCTTAGTCTATGCCTGACCAAGAGACCTGCAAATTCGTTAAAGCCTGGAAAACTAAGATATAAATAAATCTCAAAAGCTTCCATTTATAAATAGCTTTATTCCTATAAAAGAAGAACAAATCTATTTTAGCTATAAAACGCAAACTTCTAAACGACGCTGCAATTACACTAATTCATCTGACAAATCTATGTATATCTCACTGACCAACGTGGCCAGTTTCAATGTCAATGTCATAGAATGATTATTGAAAACATTAATCCAAGCGAGCCAAACACACAATAACTAATAGCACATTGTTACATACATTACTGAAGCCTCAATTGCTCCACAAATTTAGGCACAAACACCTTGCTTCAGGCTGAAGTAATTTGAATCTGATTGCAGCGGAGACAATTATAGAGCCTTCCTGAGCCAGCCAATGAAAGGGCTCGACATAATTACTTGACTAACCCTAGGCCGACTAGGTCTACACAATTAGTACGGATGTTAACTCATAAAGACAAATGCAAGACGGTTGGGATTTAGACGTATGTCGAGCGTGTTATCTTCAGTGGTAGTAATTGAGGAAAGCTTAATGTAATTGTAGAATAATTGTACAATACCATAGATGACTGTGTAGGCGGTACTGTCTTTGACAACCCAAAGCTATTTGTATTTTTCAGAATGAGAGGAAAATTGTGAAATGACCATTAAAAATAATGGAAGAAAGAAAGGGAGGTTTTTGCCCTGCAGTGGGATGACAATGGCTGAAAATAATAATAAAATTGTAAATATCGTCAAAATTATGAAGAAAAACCTTGGAAATATGGAATTAGAAATTCAATGATATGATGGAATTCAATGGGGTTGCCCTATATCATTTTAGACTGAGTCACCATTCCAATTTTATTACATATTCTGTAACAGTTTTAAATTCACTCATTGGTTAACATCATCAATCTTTAAAAAATATTGTCCATACGATTAATAAACGCTCTGTAAGAAGCCGGATTGTTTTTAGCAAAACACAGCTTTGGTATTCCTACATTCCCTTCAGTTCATGTCACCCTAGTACCTTCCATATGATTGATGACTCCGCAGTTCTGTTATTTCGGTAACCTCAGACACTCGTTAATAAATAGTCTCAGGTGTGGAAAGGTTAGAGTGTAGGGTTACAAAGGGGACGGATCAAAGGGCTCCGGGTTCGATTCTAGATGCCGACCATATTGCGTTATTTTAAGTCGTTAGTCATTTGCGTGTTGGTATCAACTTCGTTTGCGGACATTCTATACCGTTTTGTATGTCTTATGTTTATTTTATAGATAATTTTTGGGTGTGACAGAATGAGTGTAAATTACTACTTTCATTGCTATCTCCTACTGCTACTTAATTTACAGTAGCTGTATCTATCTATTTTTTGTGTGTTTATTGTGCATAAATATTTTGCTTTATAATTTTATATTAGGGTAATAAGGAGTGTTGTAGTTGTAACTTTAACAAAATTACTCGGATTGTTTTTAGCATTTTATCTTATTTTTTTGCTTGAATTGTTTTTCCATCAATAATGAAAGCTGAACGTTTCTTCTAACTACGCAGGTCACCTGGATATTTTTTTCCTAAACATACTAAATATAAGCCCTATAATAAAGGGCACGCTTTTCCAAACCCATTGATATTGGTTCAACCTTCACGCCTGTCCATTACCACAATTAGTTAGCATTAGCAGAGCTATACTAACTGAATATAAAACATTTACAACAATAACCTCTTTTGTTTAACCCACAGGTGCGACGATGGTACACTCGCGACCAAATAAAAAGGTACCTTCTAAAGTTATTATGAGAAAAACGTGTTAAAAAAATAAGTTTTAAATTATACTTAATTTTTTGTACATTTTTTTTGTTTTCAATACTGGCGGCAAAATACTAACGTAGGCTCTTAAAAAAAAGTATTCCATAATCAAAGAATAACATACGGTGAGCAGTATTCTTAGGGCATTTTTATAAAAAAAACTCCTTTGTTTTAAAGCCAAGTTTAAATATACCTATCAGTGGGATTGCCTCGTTGGCCTAGTGGTTCTAAACGCAACTGCTACGCTAGAGATGGGTTCGATTCCCAAGTCAACCAAGGTGTTATTGGGATTTTCTATGAAATTCTCTGTAGCAAGGTAGGAGTTGGATTTGTGCCCGGTTAGTGGCAATAGGCTCGCCGCCCCCTATTACATGGGACCTAAACATACCGGCGAACTGTGGGTGGACATCGGTGCACCTCAGCCTAACCCTTCAGGGATACAGGCGTGACGGTAAGTTTTTCCAATTATGTACCGATGTCTATGTAGGATTTAATAATCATGTTAAAAAACGGTAAGTAATACAATGCCTGTTAATCAAATATCATTTCACAAACTACCCACAATGACTCCCACGCCTCCCTATTTCTGCTCGGCAGTGTACTCCACAAATTGTACATGAATACTAAACAAGTTTTTGTTACATCTAGAGTACCTGTGAAGTGTTAAATAAAGGTTAGGGAACAATAACGCGATTGTGGCCAAAACTAATTTATTTAGAAACAGCCTGGTGATAATTGTTTACATTATATTTGTAAATTAGATTCCTGAAATAACAGTTGTTGAAGTACCAGATGTCATAATGTAACATTACAAAATTAAAACTACATATGAGGATACAAAAGTGAATATGTGCTTACGTATAAAATAGAAGATTTATTCTCAATAATAAATCAATTTAGACGTGTGTTTATAAATCCTTTATGAGGACAACCTGTAAGATTTGTATTCGGGATCAAATTATAACCCAAATACATTACGAAAGAAAAAAGAGCTTTCAATTTATTAATCACACAATGCCACATAAGGAACATACTACACAAACAAAACGTCAATCAAATTCATTCAAACATTAAAACATTATGATCATGAACTTACAGAGCACATTCCAATAGCATATAAAAATTATTAACACATAACTTCCCGTTATAAAGTCGGTTAACGAGCGACCACTTGGGGTGTAATACGCTCAGTAATAATTGATACAACTTAATAAACAATAATTAAGTTGTAGTTACTATTCGTTTTACTACGCACTTAGGTTATAGGCTCTTATAGGACTTATTAAGACGAGTAAGCGAGACGCGTATGTATTTCCGTCTCGCTTACACAACGGGAGCAGTGTTTTACCAGCTTTAGGAATTCCTTGCTTAGGTTACGATAATACTAAATATCTATCAGTCATTTAATGAGATTGTAAAGAGGCAAGTAAGAAGGTTCTTTACATAGCCAACATATTTTTGACGTGCCTATGCTGCCCCACTGCCGGCAAAGATCCTCCCAAATCTTTCCATACTAACTTACCCCGCGCCACCTCGACTCAGCCGTCCCGGTATGGGTCAATTACGATCTTAAAAAAAAATATGTAGCTAATTCTAATTTCTGTAAACTGGAATCGAACCTGTAACTAATTCTGTCCATCCACAAAAGCGCTTAAACAAACAAAACTGTTTTCAATATTGCATTCGTTGCATCATCAACATTCGCTTATTCCCTTGCTCCCTTGATTAAATTTATTGACATTTCATTATGTAATTACTGCAACGCTTGCAGCGTTAGTTTAGTTAAAACCCTATTAACAGCTGATATTTAATCATTTAGTGACATTATGAACTTCGTGTAAAACTATTTCCTGAATATGTTATGTTGTATAGAAAATTTTGCGACAGTCCGTTTACGGAATGTGAATTATAGTTGATGATATTTATATTTAAAGTTGATTGAAACACTTTGAAGGATTTTTTTATTTTTTTGTAAAAAGCAAAATATTTAACTAAAAATCTGATAAAATACACCAACAAAGTTAATCTTGGTTATTTTCGTTACTACTACCTACTAAGAAAAGCCCCCTCTTTACTAATTTCTCAGAATCACGTAATCTCTTTAAGATAAATTTATTTCAAAGCTAATTATACTATCTACTCTAAATTCTAATTATTTGTTATCCTATTATAAGGAAAAAAATACTCTTAATAAAACGAAACATCTTTACTCTTACTTTCAAAGTACATAACAATTAATTCTGATATTAAATATGAAATACTTAAATCATACTTACAATTGACTGCCAGTTATATATAACGACTTGTCAATACAGTATCATATAATTTAATGTGCATTGTTTAAACGCTGCATCCTTGTAATACAAAATATTATGGATCTCAACAAAAACTCTACATGATGGATACATTGCTTGTAACTCATATCGGACTCATAAAAGAATTTTCATTGCATTTCTCATCACATAGCTACATGAGACTCAAAAAACATACGAACAAGGCTTCAGAGCTTGTGGGAGCGAGACAGCACTATGCGTGGGTATTGCGCTGTCTCGCTTCCACGGCGGAAACAGTCCTGCTTTAAGAGAATATAGTAAGTACACAGTGGTCCCTACGATTCATAAAATAAGTGATTATAAAAAATAGGCCTTCATTCTAGCTAGTATCAATAGTGTTTGTCTTGGAAACTATTGAATCAATTTTGATGAAGCTTGCAATGTGGACTATGAATCAAAGAATTCTCAAAGATTTATCAATATTGTTTTGCTAATTTTAAGGTGAAAACTCCCCCTCTTTTAATTTCACAATCCTGCTACTAATTCCACACCAGAGAAAAGCAAATTTAAAAAATTCGACAGATCCGTTTCAGTTTTTGGTTGACATAACTAAGCTTTAAGTGAATATTTTCAGTAGGACACAATCCAATTCTACGTTACTTCAAAATCAAATAGCCACCATAAATACTTATGTCGCAGGCTACACAACGAAACAAGCGATTTCAAAAAACGTCTAGAACCCCAGCGTATATTAGGTGAATAATAAAGCACACTATATAGTTTACAACGACGGCGCCTGCCCTGTAATCAAGCATTTATTACTGTTAACTCAATCATACGGCAACATGTCTTATTCCGTGAGAACTGAACGCGGACCTTCCGAGAAACCTCGTACTATTAATATCACGAATAAAGACCAAATCCTACTTTTATTGGGCCATTGGGGTGTTATATTTTTTCTGCTACTCAAAATAATAGAGGTTCGAGTGTGTAATAATGTTGTTTTTTTTTGAGCGGTACAGTTTGAGCTCAGTTTTACGGTAGCGAACGAAAAAATAGTGCTCTATTTTCATGGTTCGGTATGTAAAAGCTATTAATTTTGTGTGTTAAACAAACAGCAATATCTGAGGTTATGTTTCGTAAATAAATACTGAAATACAAACTTTGAGAGTATATCTATTAAAATTTAAAATTGGCTTCTCTATGCAAATAGTTACCTGCGAATGATAGGTTTTTTAATTCAGCGCATGGTTAATATAACTTTTATTTATCTATCTTTTGGGATAAAAAAATAACTTTTACCATTTTTTTTTCTATAGGATCGACTCCTTTTAATGGGAACTTATGTAGCAATACAAAATCCCATTTTTATCTGAATTTAAGTAATTAATCCTACCTCAAATATTCTACGGAACCCTAATACCGCTTCAAACTTCAAAGTGTTATGTTAGGACTATACTTACACAAACCGAACAGTTCCAAACATAACAATGACAAACGTTTTTTGTATAATTTACCAAAACTGCCACCTGTATGATTGACGGGTAGTTTTTGCTAATAAATTATAGTGCAGAATATTTTGCTACCGTTTGTCCTTAGCGAATTATTTATAATAACATGTAAGATGTAAGAACAAAAGTAGGAACATAAGCTCAAGAATATTTTATATCAGTCTTTTAAGTTTAAACTTGTGGAATAATGTACGTTTAACAAGCATTTCGGATCACAAATTTTAGTCCTTTGCGGGGATCGAACCCGCATCATGTGTGCACAGTGGTCTCTACTCTACCCTCCATATTACCCTTCACTTGTAAAAAAATGTAACAAAATATTGAAACAGCTATTTTATTTGGATGCTAATGACAAAAAACAACAAAATGTACGCCGCTTTGCTAGTTTAACGTGTCTAGTTATACTAACAATTACTTTATTATAAATTATAAAAAGTTCTATTACAAAAACCTTCTTTAAATTCCCATATGCTAGGACCATTCACATGTCTGTAAACGCAAACATTCGATTCACAAAACAAACCAACTACGAAAAACTATAGTCTAAAATAAAATCCCTCTTTTTTATAATTGAGTGAAATTGATCCATCTAGTCTGCGAGTCATAGGAATGTGGAAGCAAAATGTTGATATTTTCCGTCACTATTGTGAAAACGTACACACATTGGTGCACATTGGAGCACATTGGCGCAGTTGTTAATCACTGTTCTGATGCCTAAGCTGCACTGAATGGGGGATTATACCCTTGAAATGTAGTTACTAATATGTGGTAAAGATAGCTCAAATTTCAGTTTCAACACTAAAATATTATTATGATTTAGAATGATGGTGTAAGATATTTTAATTTAGGTTAAAATAAACTGAAGCATTTTTGTTGTAATTCAAATAATAAACATATTAATATATTTTCACCTGAATGTAGAAATTTATCTGATAATATTATGTGAATTTACATTAATACTCGCCAGCAAAACTGTAATGTATTAAGCGGTTTATGTTGAACAATACACTATTAATACAGTCCGAAATAATCAGGTTACCAACATTATAATTGAAATTTCACTGAATTTTGGATACCACTGCCCAAAGTACAATGTTTATTGTACTAATGGACTTATTATATTATCTCAATGTCATTGTAGCCCTAGTAATAACGATGCGAGGATAACTTTGATTCTTAAATAAAACAGGTTGAAAATCAATAAATCAATAGACTTAACGAATTATTGAGTGTGGTTGCAAAATTGATAACAGAAACTTTTGTGCCCGGTTAGTGGCAATAGGCTCGCCCCCTATTACATGGGACCTAAAACATATCGGCGAACTGTGGGTGTACATTGGTACGCCTCTGCCTACCCCTTCGGGGATACAGGCGTGATGATATGTTTATGTTTTTTTGCAAAATTCCAACGAATAAGTTTCACTTTTTGAAGAACGTTTTTACTACACTGTCTCGATTCTGGGTACCTTCGTTATAGTTAATTTCATAAACTTGTGTTATGAAATTAGCTTTAGCTTCACCTTTTGGTTGAAAATACTTTAAAACAATGTAAAGTAGTTCCCATTTAACTATTGATAGTGTAAAGAAATGCTATCTCGTGGGATACAGACTTCTTTAAAATATTTAATTTTAAGTACAGAAGTTTTTGTTATCAATATATATATAAAAAAACCTTATTTAAAATTACTTCAAATAATTAATCAGCAAAGTTAAAAAATCTCAACACAAATAAAATTTAGTGTCATCATGACAACTCTAATCCAGCTTAACCCTATACCGCTGAATTCACAAAATAAACTGTCAGTAACACACACAGCCTAGACCGAATCGTTTAACGAGACCTGCCATAATGGCACTGAATTTTGACATTCACTTTCAATTTACTACGTGTCATTAATCCCGAGTTCCCCGAAGCGAGCAGGGTTAATGCATTCCAATGTTTAAACACTTTGTACATAATTACATGTAACATCGGGCTTATGAGTGACTTACCAACGTATTCAGAGACTTAACTATTGATACACATTTCGCAAAGTGCAATACAGTTTAAGTTTCGTGCTATCTCTATCATTTTAGGTGTGAAGTAGCTACGGATAGACATTTAAGAGTGACTTAAATGTAAGTTGCGTTTCACTTTTCGGGGGTGAGTGGGGAGTTAGGAAGCTTAGTTTAATTACACACAGTACACACAAAAATACAGATTCAATGCGGTACATTTTCGTTCATCATCATCATCATCATCAGCCGGAAGACGTCCACTGCTGAACAAAGGCCTCCCCCCTAGAACGCCACAATGAACGACAACTCGCCAATTGCATCCACCGGGTGCCCGCCACTTTGACGATATCGTCAGTCCACCTGGTGGGAGGCCTGCCGACGCTGCGTCTTCCGGTTCGTGGTCGCCACTCGAGAACCTTTCTTCCCCAACGGTTATCGGTTCTTCGAGCGATATGGCCTGCCCATTGCCACTTCAACTTGCATATTCTTCGAGCTATGTCGGTGACTTTAGTTCTTTGGCGAATTTCCGTATTCCGGATCCTGTCGCGCAAAGAAACCCCGAGCATAGCTCTCTCCATAGCTCGTTGAGTGACTCTGAGCTTCTCCAAAAGGCCAACCGTTAGCGACCACGTTTCAGCGCCATATGTCATCACTGGCAACACACACTGGTCAAAACCCTCCGTCTTCAGACACTGCGGAATTTTGGACGAAAAGATGTCGCGTAGTTTCCCGAACGCTGCCCATCCGAGTTGGATTCTTCGGGCGACCTCTTTGTCGATTTTTTTCGTTAATTGTGAAAAAATAGTATTTATTCTTAACCGATGATAAAAACGGAGGTGGTTTTCTATTCCACCATGCAAAACGTTTTGCAGAGTAGTCTGATTTTATAATTATTGACGAAAAAAGTGCTTTACCATGAGCTTCTATGTACATTAGATATTAGATCAAATATGTTCTTGCATGTGCAACGTTTGATAAAAACGTTTAAAGTCAGATGGGTGAAACCTTTGGCTAGCAGTCGGAAACAAAACAGGTTACAAAAAAAAAGCGTTTGGTAGAATGAATTGTTGTAGACCTAAACTCAAATTTCAACCCTAAACAATGAGTTACAGAGCTGTCGGGGTTAAAATGTAACCTTCCTACCACCGCCAGCGCCGGTGTGCGGTGAACTGTGCGTCGATTACACAGGACCGATTGACGCGCCAAAAACAACGTTTATGGATGTGTCTGCGAAATTCGTTAGTTCGGGAGTCGAAAAGTTACACTGATATCTGAAAGCCGAAAGTGAAACACATTCTGACCTCAACACATTTTGATGATGTTTGGTACTTTGTAAGCGTAGTTTCATGCGTTTATCATTTGACCTAGTGGTGAAATAAAAAATTGTTGCACAAAGTTCAGATCCACCAAAGTGATATGCTATACTCACTTAATAATTCTAGAACAGCGTGAGGAATTCTGAATTCCAAAAAGTAGAGTCTGAAATCGTCAACCCGTTGTGAGCCAGTGTGACAATCAACGCTTTCCGCAGATAAAGAGAATGCTAAGAAGACTGTGCCCAGCAGAAGGACCTTTATAAGCTGATGTTACAAGCATAAATCCAGGCTTAAATTGTATTCAAATATTTTCAATCACATTAAAACAACCGAATCTTATTCCTTCCTCATCACCAAATGACCGCAAACGCCATATAAATTAAAACCTGCCAGCAATCTAAATGAGACTCTCTCACCGTGAAATTAGGTCGATAATCGAACGTTTGATATTAATCTCAATTTAAATTACGTACGCCCTACGCAATACTGCAATTTGGACTGTCGTACCGTTAAATAGTTTCCACTCAAATTAATATTTACTTTACAATTCCGTGTTATGATGAATGACTTAAGTATTTTAAAATTGGTTACTGTATTAATGAATTCGCTTTTGAATCATATTTTATTGTTCGGGATCGCCGTCGGATTATTCCTCTCATTTTGAAACTGAGATAGCATTTATACAAGCCGGAACTATTGCCCTAACTTACTTTAAGCCGCGATTATCCGAGAATCTGCAAACCTCAAATCTTAGAGCATAATATAAGTACCTAAACTATAAGGAGCGCGTAACAGAGTATGAACAGAGGTAGACGTAAAATTAGTGTCAAAACAGATCACACCATTTAACTTAAACCTAAATCAAAACTTACCTTCCTAAAAGAAATAATATTGATGCAAAAATGACTGTCATCGCATGAAAGTTCACTTAAATCTGTAGACGAACGTAGTACTTGCAGCAAAAAATTGCTTATGGCCGGCCAACCTCCTATGCGCGCACTCTATGCTTGGTTATGTTTACTCTTAGCTCTGTTGACATACCGAGACCCCTCCGTATCCCAAAAACCGCCTGTAGCGTCGTCCACTAAGTCAATAGAATTCGGACTAGTCCAACCTAGTGATACTCAATGTTAATGACCTTCACATTACATTTCAATAGGTAAATGACCTAGTAAACATATGTAGTCACTTGATATGAAATATCATGATTTTATTCCAATGATACTAGAATTCAGCTCCAACTTACATTGGTAAGAAGCTTGTTTGATTTACCGATTAGATTTTGATGAGATTTGAGGGCTGCTTATAAAACATGTTTCCCGTTTTCTCTACAAGAGGTTATGTAAAAAAATAGCAAAGAATTAAAAGGTTCAAAGTATGGCTCTGTTGTTGATATCCAAAATATGCTGTGTATGGCATGGCATACTAGCATACTGGCGTGCTTAGGATGTTTTTGGTTTTACCTGTAGTTTTGATAATAACAGATATCAAAACATTAGTTCATATAATTATGAAATGAATGTGCATATTATAGTTACCAAAGCTTGTTAAAATAGTATTCCAATATTCCAATGCGAGGTATTTTAACCAAATATATTCCTAAATTCAACTAAAACTCAATAATATTAATCAAATCGAGAGAACAGAAGTATTATTCGTTATTCTGTGGTAAAATTTAGAAGGGAAAACAATACTAATTAGGTAACTAAAACCAAACATTCGAGTTCTGTATTTTAGGCTAAACAAAACGTTTCGTTCAGTCCATTGTATCGGCGTCAAACAGTATTAGATTTTCAAACGCGATAACAATGACTTTGTCCAATACTGAAATTCAAAACGGTATTTCGGTTTCGTATTATGTTTCGGAATATTCTATTTTATTGTATCCTAATTCTAACCGCAGATAGTCATAAAGCTCAACAAAAGAACCACCTTTTTGTTTGTAAGGATATTTTATTCACTTTTTATCAGGTTTAAATGGCAAAAAAATTATAAAATATTTGAAAAAATTCTAAATTAAAACGACGACTTCTAACACACAATCCCAGTGGATTGGGTTATACAAATCTTCGTTTTACCAGCAAGCATTCGTAATCTACCATCAACTAAATGGTTCTCACTTTGAAAATGTAGTTTGCAAAGCTACAAGTCAACGTGGATTGATGAGATTGGATAATAAGATCAGGTCGACCTTTAGAAAACTTGTCGTCATTTAGAATTGTAACCAATGAAATTTGAATGAAATGTATATTTCAGCAAAAAAAAAAATGATTAATTTGAGAGTATGAATATAACTATGTTTTGCCAATAAAAGCTACATAAAACAAAACACCCAATTCAAATCACAAACAAGTAATCTGACAACACATATTGTATCAGTTTGCAAAAAAACCCTGTTTAACGTCCGCAGATCGTGCATCATACTAAACACACACCGTCGGGTCCGGGTTCGATTCCAATAGTTATGCAAATAGCGACTTGGAATGTAATGAGTGGCCGGCAGTTATTTAGACCTGCGCCGTAACTCAAACTCTGCTTCGAAATTGAAGCGCGCACTGGGAGAGGTGTGGAGCTGAATTGATTTGTTGGAGTAAAATTATTGGTCCGATTTCTAGATGTATAAGAATTGAGTTCAATTAAATTTGTTATTGTATCACTACTGAGTTTAACGCTGTCGATGACAAAAAATACAAATAAACGATTCAAAATTGTTGCAAATAGGGTGTATCAAAAAAAAAAGTAAGCAGAAGGGAAAACGGTAACAAAGTTTTGTGTTTTATTTGACCATTATGTTTAGATAGATTTTGCCAATAATATTATATCAATTATTTAATAAATATGTAAAATCTACCAAAACAATGACGTTCCTATTTAATTATCCTCTCATCTTCCCTCACATAATTTTATAATACTAAATTATGAACTCTTATTTCGATAATAATCCGATATTAAATACTAGCACCGTTTAATTTTGTCCAAAACGTGCCGTCATTAAAATACTGAAATGTGACTATTCAATGACTCTTATCATTCAGTAATTAATAGTGGGTGGGGAGGAATATTGAAAATACGGTCAAATTTTTTGATGGCTGTTCGTGTATTAATTTCATCAGCGCTTTGGTTATAGATTTATTTTGGAAACCAATTAAAATTAAACGTCGAGGTTTTATTACACGGCTAAATGTTTGTAAAGTTATTTTTAGGTATGTAGCAAAATTGTATCAGCTAAATTATTTTGTAACAACATAAAGTTATGGACAAAGTTTGTGTATATTGTAGAAGTGTAGTAATGATGAATTAGGTTAAATATTTATTTGCAAAACCAAGATGCAAAAGTAATAAAATAATCACATGAGTAAAATCCATCCATTTCATAATCCATCTCATCTAACGTCGAGGCAAATTAAAATATTTTATTATTTTATTAATCCCTTTTCAAATCACAATGTTACAGAATAGTGATACGTACGCACCCCTAACGTACTCCATTTGGTCAGTAGGTAACATATCGATCCGCCAAATAAACAAGGGTCATTCTGTTTGTATGGACAGACTTCATTTAGGATTTCTTTTTTTATTTTTATTCTGGATGGGTAAAAATCATATGAATAACCCTTTTAATAAACTGGTTGTGAATTGTAGTCAAAGAGAAGGCAAATAATAAAACACATTATTTAATATTTTTGATAAACATCTTTAAATGTAAAAATAGATTTCTGATTATTGTTTTAATAATTATATGTATTTTATGTGTATTATACTATTGAACATAAATTATAAGAAAAGAATAAAGAGAGCTCCGTGAAAAAAAATCTTGAGCGGTCAAGATTATTTTATAAATAAATAAATTACATAAATAAAGTATGAAAAGCTCCTACGAGCAGAATCTCCTAAGAAAGCGATTCCATTGCTTTCCATGTTCTCAGACTCACACCTCTACAACCACGAAATTAATAACACTTTGTTTTTTTATTCGAGCCTCAGTCTTGCACTTATTATTATTTAAACTGTATTTCGAAACTTTATTTATTGTTATTTATATAACATATGTTGATCATTTTTCAATGTTTCTACACAATTAACACTTCATTTTCAATGTTAATCATTTTTTTCGATGTCGGTCCTGTTTTGTTTTTAGTATTTATGCCTTGTGAGCTGGGGTTTGGTCGATAAATTATCAGTATGGATGTTAACAATGCACAAATGGGTTTTGGTGTCGAAGACAAATATATGTGGTGTTGACGTATAACTTACCAGTCGGTTGATTGTGCCGATTTGTTTGTTGTCCCTATTGAACCCTTGATCGTGTGTGTTTGGCATTAAATATTTAACTGTAGTACGTTCTTTATTGCTTTCCTTATATAGCTGGTTGTGTTAAAGGAATTGAAATTAGTGACAATATGTAGGGGTGACAGTAATTCAGTTTGAGACATTAATTACTTCTTAATGTATAGTGGTCAAAAATTTACGGTGGTTAATGATCATTGTTCTTACTTTGGTAGTTCTTTTCACGCTTCTTTTACATCATAAGTATTGACCTGAAACGTGAGATAAATTTATTGAAATATAAACAAACATCAACCTCTTGAATCACACTATGCAATGTTAAAAACTATAGATATGAAAATCCGTTGAAAGCTTTTTGAGTTTTTCGCGTTTGGACATAGACGAGAACATAATTTAAAAATATGTTGAATAGCCATTAAAGATGTGCATTCCCAAAATCAGATTTTAAAGAAATTACATATGAGTGTTTAGGCACAAATTCCAGATAAATTTCTCCATAATTAATGCTAAATTACAGTATCCTATACAGGGAAAGCGGATCAATCCCTTATAATATTGGGTTCCGATAACAGATATCGATATCAGTATTTTTCAATATTGATATCCGTATCAGTATCGGTCACAAAATACCGATATTCAATATTAATTGCAGCCGCCGACGGTAAGCGGTAAGTTTGAATTGGTAATGGTAAAAATCAGTTGCTTTACCATTCCATTCGCCACGGATTTACCATCCACCCAAGGTTTTACGACTAAACAATTATAGGTTCTCTTTTTACATTCCCAGTTTTATGATCGGTTAGAAACGGGACGAACTGGGCCCGTTGTAAACTGATTGTTTGCTTTTTAATTGCTTTACTGCTTTGCCAGCCGTTTTTATTTGGTTTTGATTTATTTTTTTATTTGATATAGTATGCTTCGAAGTTGTGACGTCACTGTTTAGGGTTACGATGTCGCGTTTTGTTCAAGTGGTTAGTAAGTTTTTCAGTATTTTAAAACATATTATCACGCCTGTATCCCCGAAGGATTAGGCAGAGGTGTACCAATGTACACCCACAGTTTGCCGAAATGTTTAGGCCCCATGTAATAGGGGGCGAGCCTATTGCCACTAACCGGGCACAAATCCAAATTCGACCTGCTACTGAGAATTTCATTGAAAAAACCCAATAACACCTTGGTCGACTTGGGAATCGAACCTCTAGCGTAGCAGGCTGCAGTTAGTTCAGTATTTTAGGTTTCTTTTAAACCTTTTGATCGACTTTTGAGCGACATCATAAAAATGTGCTAATTTGAATTGCTGTATTAATCGAAATTAGTCCTTATTATATGTATGTAGAATTGAAGACATAACTGTTTTGTTATAAAATTTGTGAGAATGAGTAGAAAAGCTTAACTGAATATCGTTTGAATTGGCAAAAAACATCATACTTGTATGATCTAGCAACATAAAGCTAAATGAATACCGCTTTTACTGTAGCTAAGTAATTCCGGCCAATAAACCAAAATGACGCCATAATCTAAAACGTATTCTCAAATACATAAGACACACATACCTTCACAGTTTAAATGCGTATTATTTCTAAGTTCAGAAACAAGAGATTACTGGCTACCCGCAGTTGCATGGTTATAGTAATGCGGCAATTGCAGGCAATAGCTCGATGCAGTTTTATTGCCGGCGAAGGCGCAGCGAAAATTAGAAATTCTCGTTTCAAATGTCTTATTATCATTCACCCTTTGTTACACCGAAGCCAATAATATATTTGTTCTTTGTTATACTTATATTTAAAATCAGATAATCTTCTTTGTTTTTGAGATCGTCATGAAATAGGGTTTTTTTTTATCAAAATCATTGAATTATCATATTACAGTAAATATATTACCGATTTTATTGAATCTTACATCACTAGCTTTTAATTAAATATTCGAACCATGCAAAGTACAAGTATTTAAGCACTATTTTGTCGTCCAGAAATTTTCTGTCTAATATAAAATTTTCTGTACAGTACAATAATGCAATAACCTTCCATTTTCCACCAGGATTTGTATTATAAAAAAAATACTCAAAAACGTTACTTATAAGCTTTATGAATTATTTAATACTCACTAGTTTCCATACCAATCTTCACATATTTATCGATAACATACTAGATATTGTAAATAATTACACAATAATTACTGCGGTCGGCTTTCCGTTCGCTTGCATTGACACTGATACACCTAGATTGCTGCTCGCATTAGTTTCTCTGATATCCGAGCGTGTAATATTAAGCAGTACATCCCTAGCTGCGTTCAATTATAATTGCTTATCTGCAATTTGTGCTAAGGTGGTTGCTATTGCGTATTACGTATTGCCAGTTCGACTGCTATGCGCCTGGAATCGGATTTAGGAAGCAATTTTAGTCTGTGTAATAAAAAAAGATTAGTTACTTATGTTTCGTTTAGGTACTACTTATCTACAAAAATAAATTTTGGGTGTCTAATTACACATCATAATAAAATAATAGTATATTTTTCATGTAAGTGCTTCCAACAATTTATTAAAACCATTTTTCACCAAGACATATCTTACTTAACAGATACCAATTATCGAGCTTTAAATAAACATTAAAATTAAAAGCTTACTTCGCAGATTCAGTGAATCGCTTCGGTGTAAATACAGCCAAGTCTTATATTAACCAGAGATATAATTTATGATTTACGAGACAACTGCAGTGTTAAACGTTGATTGTTTAATTATAAAGGCCGCTAAATAAACTGTGGGCTGATTCCATTTTGAAATGCAAATAAGGAAATTATCGTTTTCATTACGAGAGAATTTTATTGCGTATTGTGTTCACAGGTCACTTTTCTTGTGGAAAAATGGTTTGGAATATTTTTATAATAAGGTTTTTCGATAAATGGGTAGGTAGTATAGTAGATGGCAAATTTGCAATTTTGCAAACTACAAAAAAAACACAGCTCAGAAGAATGCATGAATTTACGCATTTTTAACATACGTCTTTGAATTAATAGATATCTGGCTGTAATGATATAGACTTCACAATTTTCTATGATTTTGAGTAGGTGAAGTAGGTTCTTACAAAAAGCTTTATAATGTATCTAATAAAACTTGAAATGAAATTCACATTTAAAAAATAATGTTTAAAATACTCAAAAAGCGACCGCTGTGTGCCGACGCTCAAAATTCGTAATTATAATTTTTATATTACTAATCCAAAAAACAGTAAACGATCTAGATTTTATAGCGGCGCGTGTACCTGTTAATCTTAATTTTATTCTTTAATAATTAACTGTTAAAATTTAAGTGCTCACGTCAAGATTGAACGAAAAAATGTTTGACGTAAACGCAGGCGCCGAAAAGAATTACCATATAAAAATTATTGCGTTTCATTTTTTGCGGAGTAATTAAAAGTTTGGATTTCGATATGAGTTTTTGTCGGACGTTTTTTTTGCTTTTGGCGTACAGAACTAAACATATTAAAATGTCATTCCGATAGAATGATGCCTCATTCAGAAACTTTAATGTTTACCAATATAAGAACAGTACAGTACTTAATAAGATTTAGTAATCAAATTGTACTCAAAAATAGTTCCTTGATACAACTTCCTCAGGGTAAGGAATTAACTTTAGTTTTTTTCGTAAAATATTTTAGGAAATTAGATGATGACATTATTTAGATAATGAGCCATAAGCTTAAAAAAAATCACTTTAAAAAACAATGTCATCCAACTTTCTCGTTTATAATTTACCGTTTGTTTATGTTTGTTGATCAAGTATCTAATATTAATATTGAAAGTATAACGACGGGTAATATGGACGAGCCTGCCCTGCGGTGACGCCGAGCTGTAAGTTATGACTAACTCTAATTTATGGTGCCCTGGTACATACAGTTATTGTTTGACGAGGTTATACCGTCATTGCTGTGTTATAATTACTTTTTTAATACATTTTTTTAAAATAAATTAATTATTTACATGAAAAAAAAAGTTATAGGTAACGATAATGTTTTCTAGTACTGCAGAAGACATTCAGGAAAGTAATCAAAGTATACATTTAATTTCTTAAAATAAAGCTTATGTCAATAGCTGCTAGTTCAATCATCTAAATATTAAACAGAATCAGTAAAAGTAAAAACATCACATACCGAACAGGTCGCGAGCTGTTCGTGTAAAGCTAGTTCGGAGCGCGTTCGTCAGATTTGGACGTACCCTAAGATATATAACTATAAAATATAAGACCTTGATTTTTGTCAATCTCGATGTCAAACAGCCAAGCTCATTAGCGTTCTGGAGTTAAGACACAAATTCAACTAAACACCTCTTAATACGTCGGTTGAAAAAATAACATTGCAACCAAACTCCAATAAATGAATCCAACAATCTCTGAACAAAATAAACATAGTACAAAACCTATCAAACGATTTTTTGCGGGATCGCCGTATGTTTAACTTTTGACAACACACACTGCTATTTTTCAATATCGATGCAAGTATTTTTGTTGGTCCATTTTAGCCGTCAACTTTGACCGCGTGTGCAATGCATGAATAGATTTCACAGGTTCCTATAAACCTGCACGTGTAATGTTTGTGTTTGCTTGCTTTTGGGGTTCACTATTGAAATGATAAAAGCAGTTTTAGCGGATTTTTTTGTTGTAGAGGTCATAGTACCTGGGTATCGATTAAACTATTTAAGAGTTGCTTGAATTGACCTAATGACTTGCTTCATTTGGTTATTTTTACGACAACTCTAATTCTGATAACGATGCATAAATACATTACGATCATTCTCTGGTTTTAACATTAGTGTTAAGTGTTGTCTATTATAATTATAAGCAAAAGTACAAGATATTAATGCACATTTTACCCACATTTCCTACAGAATCGCAACCTAATCGGTACATTCGATTAGGAGATACGATACCACAGCCACAGCATACGTATAACACGCTCCTTTTTGTATAGGTTATCGAAAACAAATTCAGTTATTTACGAGTACAAAAATTTCAACGCCAGTCTAGCGTACCTAGCGTACCTAGATCCAGTATTTTATTTTCAAAGGCTCTCCCCGAATGCTGTCTGGCAAAAACTTCCACGTAATGACGTCACAGTTCTAGGAACCGAGTTAGAACGCCTGTAACACTTTCAGTTTTATTTCTTCGAAGCAAAATACTATCACAGTTTTATTCCGAGAATTATTTATCTAGCGAAGGAAAATGTGAAATAAAATTGGTTTTTAGATACGAAGCTGGATTCATGATGTTCCATTACACGTGTTTTAGATGATATTATTTTATTTGTCGTTAATGAATTCCTCGATATAATATTTTCACGTGTTCTAGTTGATATTATTTTATTTGTCCTTAATTAATTTCTTGACTCATTGAGGGATCAGAATAATTTTTCCAACTAGAATATCTAAAATGTTGTAGAATTGCGGGATCGCCGTATATTTATCTTTTGACAACATACACTGCTGTTTTTCAATATCTAGTACTTTTATTGGTTTATTTTAGCAGTAATTATAATTATAATGCATAATAAAAAATACATAACTGAAAAGGTTTGTAACATTCATTTGATTCTATTTCCCTGTCTGGTTGTCTAATGCCTTTTTATTTTAGATATTTTACGTAGATACATAAAATAAATGAAATATTTTATTTATCTCAGTAAGTATTTAAAATCTAACTTTAAACTATTACAAAACAAGAAAAACAGTCGCTAGACTCCTTCAAAGAACCAGTGAGTATTCAACGCTGAACGCATTATACTTTGTAGTGAACACCAAAATTTTAACTCAAAAAAATCGCATAATTAATAATACCCACAATTCACATCTTGTTTGAGGTTTCCAAGACAAACATGTTAAACATTATTTTGCCTCGAATTTAAATCGAACCGCTGACTTCCTATTGCAATCAATCAAAATTGTCCCTCAAAAAAATACCAGAGCGACCCTCACAAATAATTAATTATAGCTTAACAAACTTCGTAAACGCATCCAGAAAGAAACACCTAGGACCTTATGTCTATGTCACTAAAGTACAAAATTCAATGGTGACAATTTTGTCGATGTATTCCAATGTAAAGCTATCCAAAGCTTCTACAGAAAGTAACTAAATCCTTGGTTTAGCGTTTAGGCGCTTAATGGTGTGTGTTTTTATACAGAATACGAATGTATCATAAATTATGACACATAACACCCACTTTTTGAAGTTACGGGCGGCAACGATATGTCACTGGCCGCTACTATTCGAACTCGTTCGAAATATAAATTGAATTTCGGTCATTCTTGTAAAAATAAAAAGAAAAATATATATTTCTTGTATAAAATATTCATTTATTTGTGAATAGTTTTATTACTTTTTTTAAAGTTATGCAGGTTAGTGTAAAATTGAAAAATACAGCAATTATTTATACCTCAAACAAATGTTTACTGTTTTAATGATTTACAAAGGTAACATTACTTGTATTGTATTAAGTTTGCACGTCTGGTGCACACAATTATTTGGTGCGATTTTCGAGGTCCGGAAGAAAACCGTTATTTTATAACACAGCAAGGAATAACGTTATAAATAGTATAAATAAACCTAATTTGTTCAAAATTACTTACATTAAAGAAGATTATTGTGTACGATTTAGTATTATAATCTTACAAAACCTACAGAAATTATTAGCTTACTGCAACTTAAACTATTACAGACAACCCAAAAAACAAACCACGGTCTCGGTACCTTTATTTATTAAAACTTTGGCAACGTTTAATATATTTATTTAAGGACTCCTCATGTGTATTTCAATAAGCATGCTTATAAGACCATTTAATTTATTTCTTACTAAAAAAAATGGTTCACATTTAGGTAAAAAAATATGTAATATGATTACGCATAGAATAAACAGGTCTTCTAAAAACTTTTTCAAACCAAACTCACAGCTTTCTCACTCTAAACTTTCGACACAGTTGGTAGTGATTTCGGGTCGTCCTTTGTAATAAGATACGTCGCACGAGGCGCCGCCGCGACTCAACTCATGCGCAGATCAAAAAAACACATCCTTTGAGTAATGTCATCAGTCTACATGTTGTTTGGGATTTTAGAACAAAATGTTTTTGATTTTGGTGAATTTTGTATTCGCGTCTAATTTCTACTTTCATGAATATCTATGAGTTATTGTTATACACAACCACCCGGGAACGAACCAAAGTGATCGGCATACCCCAAAAAGTGTTCAGATTGAAGTGTAGATAGGCTGGCCATATTGCTCGCAGAACAGATGGCAGGACCGCTAAGGTTGCTGAGTGGAGTGGATCCTGGATGAGACGTCGAAAAGTCGGGAGACAACCCACCCGTTGGGTCGGTGTCTTCGCCAAAGTGGCAGGAAAGGGCTGGATGCGATTGGTACGGAACCGCAATACTTGGCGTGCTCATGAAGAGGCCTATACCCGACTATGCGTGACTACAAGTGAAGAAGAAGAAGAAGAAAGGGCAAAGTTATCCGTGATCGATTTTTATATGACATTGATGAAGTTCTTGCCTGAACAAAGTTCTAATTATGCTAGTGAAATAGGAAATAGAAGACGCCTTGAACTTAATTTAATGTAAGAGCCGCGATAAGCTCTTACTGATCGCCTTCTTATGCCGTCGGGGAATAACTTACAGTATGTTTTCATAATTAAGTATTACTTTAAGTAGAAAGAGATGCGGGGGAGTTTGGCCTCATCGAGTAGTTTTTCTCTGATCGGGATTTTAATAATTGATTTACTTTTATCAGCTTAACGTCAGATAAAAGAAAAACAATGTCTGTCGTTCAAATAAATTTCCCATGCAAAATTAAAAAGTTTTCATACCTACCATTCAAGATTAAATGCGCTATACAATGCACAAGATAATATTACAATTTAAAATTTAATGAAAGTTAAACTTTGATATTAAAAAGGTACTGAAACTAAATAAATACGAGTGCGACGTTTTTTTATTAAAAGAATATGCATAGGTACTGTTTCCAGTTTAGTTAGTTTAAAAGCGAGTCACGGCAGAAGTTTTCGTTTTCGGCTCGTTTCCCTCATAACGCCTGAGGCGCTGCGTCCGGGCACAGACAAATCATGACTTTTTTTTATTTTTATTTCACGCTGTTACGAAATTGTGACGTTGTTACAAACTTTTGTAGTATGTTTGTTAGTTGTTTTATTTTATTATACGTACTATTTTTAAAGGAGATATTTTTTTTTGTACTCTGTTTATACTACCTATAATCCTTTTGTTAATTAGACAGTAAATAAGTAGAAAACAATAAGCGCTTCTCAAATTCAGTAATATTTTTTTCCGCTTTTTTAACTTACCTACAGTTATTTGAATAATCGGTTATTATGTACCTAATAACTAAAAAAGAAAGTTTAATAACTTTTGTCCCGAAATGAAAAACGGTTAACTGCTGAAACGGAAAGTTACATAACATGGAAAGTTTATTGTAAAAGCGAAGTAAACTACACACTGACCCATTAACGAGTTGCTTACTCAATGTAGGGGAGTAGCGCGCACTCCACAATTTACTAAACATCATACAAATTCACGAAATTCTATTTATTCAAAGCTTAAATTATACAAATAGATTGTAAAACCTAAACGCTGCAACTCTAAGCAGACACCAGACACAAGTTTTCACGTAAAATACATTTTGCAGAACATTATGTTTGCATGCAGCCGCTGCTTCGCCATGAACTAGTTTATTAACTACATCCCATATTATTCCAAACTTTAGTCGGATTTGTAATGATACAGTTTTGGCTTTCAGCTCTCCTGTTTACATTTAAATTTTAGTGTTCTATGTATGTAAACTAAATAGTCGGAGGTATCCTATTTGTAAACATCACTAATTTGTGTAACTTGCCAAGGGGGATCGATTGCGCTCAGCAATGGTTTTCATTTCAAGCCTGATTGCAAAAAAAACGTGTGTCATTGTTGTGACATTTGACACTACGCTACTTCGTTTTGACAGTGGCTGTCGACAAAGTTTCCATACGTGCACAAGATTTGATTTATCGTATGCGGAAATGCGGACAACATCACATACATTGCTCTGAACCCAAAGTAAGTAGCTGAAGCACTTGTGTTATGGAATTCAGAAACAACGAAGGTACCATAAACACCCAGACCCGAGTCAATGTAGAAAAGTTGATTTCTCCATTGACCCGTCCGGGGATCGAACCCGAGACCTCAGAGCTAGCGACACCTTGAAACCGGTGCATACGCCACTCGACCACGGAGGTCTCAAACGCGCGTTGCGTTGATATCGCATAGGTGGATTCTAGATTATTGTTATTTGTTCTTCACTCACAAGAATCGTCTTGCAGTTTTAATATGACGTGTCATCTACCATAAAACATTAGTCGTAAGTGTCAAAACTTTACGCAGTATTACTCAAAATGTGATTCATACCAATCAAAAAGTAAATGCTACTGTAAAATAATTCTCTGTTACAAGAAATAGAAAAATAAGCATCTAGTAACAGGCCACATAGGGCACAGAAAACTGTGGGTTTCAAAGGACTGAAAGCAGTAACTCTTGACCTGATTCAGCCCGATGCATTTGAGCACTGACGCGCCTTTTGCCATAACTCTCAAACAACTCTGATAAAACCCGCCATCTTTTTTTATGTTTGAAAATAGAACTCTAGTAAGTACAGTCCAGAAAGAATATGAAGCGGTACACTTATATAAGCTACTTATGTATTTAAATATCGAATAAACTAAAAAAGAAAAAATCTTTATAATTTCCTAATTTTTTATAATAAAATAAAAGCTTGTGAAACGAATGTAAACAGAAAAGTTCCGCTTCCATGGACTTGTAAATTTAAAATCAATGAATAAAAATACATGATAAAGAAATCGACCGTGGCTTTAAAAATTAAGCCAAATTGAGTTTGCAGAAATTTAATCAAGGGCGTCGATGATGTCATAATTGTGTATAACAATCTTTTTTTATGAAAAAAAAAATGCTTGTTTTCAGATTTTTTTTTCTTTTACCATCATCAACTCCGTCATTCGACTCTTTAATTTGTTTACGCTCTTGTTTTTCAGGTATGAACCAACATAAAATATTAAACACCTTTTTTATGAACAATAAACAAAATGGACTCGCTTTATACCCTCAGTTATCTGGTTAACTTTTATAGTTAAGTAACAATTATGTAGGAGCTTCATGTGTGAAATTTGTGTAAAACTGCAACTGCAAATTTAATTCCAGTTAATTTTTCCGTTGCTTTCTAATATGTTCATAGTATTGGAAGATATAAAAATAATTCTTTTTTTTTATTGCGCTATACGTAGGTTTTTTTTTTGTAGAGATCTTTGCAGTTAGCCTGAGCGCAGGCTTTGACTGCTTCACCGGACTTTTGGCGAGGACCTTAAGGCCTCCAGCCAGAGCAATAGGAACAATAACTAGGTATCTTTAAATGGATCTATCAATTCTTCAAACAAAATTCTTTAGGCTACTTAAATATCAACATCATTTGGTCTGGTAATAAAAGCACAAAAATTTCAAAATCGGCTTAATCTAAATTTCCGTCTCTATCACTTGTAGATTTAATTAAGCCATATACTGATTTTTGGCGTACCAAAATTACGTTGAGTCTGGCTACAGGATGTCCAATTAGGATTTCAAACACCCAACAACAGTAACAACTAAAAGGGTGTAATTTATCTATAATATGTATGTATTTAGAAATATATAAGTATGTTTATCAGTTTTTTTTGATACCATAAAATAAGCTCTGCTTAGCTTGGGATCAGACAACCGTGTGTGAGATGTCCCGGAATATTATTATTATTAACTAAAACTTAGAAAACAAGAAGAGAAATATCCAGTGTCTAAGAATTAGTGACGTTAACGCACGAGTTATAGTTCCCTATCTACCACTAAATTAGTATTATGTTCCCCAACTCATTATACTAGTACCAACGAGGTTGCATTTGAAACTATAGAGTGAGCCTATCAGAGATTAAACCGTAAGCACTAGTGTGATCAAGTGTTGTCGTGACTTATGTATGAAGATGGAGCTTGCCGTTTTAAAAAATCTATCTAAAACACTAATATTATCCTAACAATGTCAAATCCATCGATATTTTCTTATATAAGTTTCTCGTTGCACGAAAATTTACTTAAATGAAAAACGAAATGTACTAGGATCAGACTAAAAACTGCTCTCGCTTGGCACAAGGGGAACCTAGCGATAGTAGCAGTCTATGCATATCATACGTCGATGACTAGTACTAATATTAGTACTATCATGTAGTTGAGCTTAATTACTAAACTCCTACGGGAGGTGTGCAATGCCTTATTATAATTTGGAATTAGATCCTCCTTGAGTATAATATGCAAGTCTTGGTGGGAGCGCGGAAGTGTATCCGCCAAGTACAGTGCGAATAAGTTGTAAGGTCGCCCAAATGTACGTACGTAATGTTAATTTTTCAAATAAATTATCAATATGTAGAAGAAAACGCTGGGTTATAATTGTTATTTTATTAGATTTTTCTTATAGGATGGCATGCAGCATTTTCTTTTGTAGATGTAATAACAATTAAAAGTTATCTTCCTATAGTTTGGCCAACTTTGTTATTTGCTTTTCATTTTAACTTAAAACAGCGTTAACCGTATTAAACTTACACGATAGGTTTCTCTCTAGTGTCCTTTGATGTCTTATTTTATTTAAAGTTTTTTATATTGTATAACATAATATTCTTACTTAGACTAAACAAATATAATATCGTTCATACTTAGATACCAACTGTTAATTGAACAAATCCTATCTCATTTATATCTTATTACCGTTTACAGGAAATCCCAGCTAAGCAAAACCTTGTTATTATATTATTTCCTATAAAAAACTACCACAAGCTACCTGTCTTTAAAATTGAAGTTGTCATGCATTCGTGAATCGGTAAATCAAGAGGTAGCACCTCAGCTCTTATTATATGTAGGAATGTCTGTTCGTTCAGACGTCAAACCGCAGTGAGTTGGCACTATCTTTGATGTTTAGGTGTGGTGCAAGTTATAAGAGTATTGTTAGGTAATAAGTATGATTTGTATTACAATACTCGTATGTTCAAAGGAATTTAAAGTCTTCTTATACGGGTAGTTGGTAATTATAATTAAAGTAGTACAAATGTTTTTAACGAGGATTGATTGTTAATAGTTTGAGTTTATTTCCCTCCCAATGAGAAAAGGGGAGAAACGGTCGTTTTCATTTTTTTTTTGGACTTGGCCTTTACGCTAGGAACCATTTCACCTTTGATAATAACAGTATACGCAACGAATCTTTTTTTAGCATTTGATAATTTTTCTTCTAAATACTCAGTAAAAAATCAAATCACTGTAAGCTTATAAATCGTATCTCAAACAAACTGTTGCAACAAACCAACGTATCCATACCGCCACAATCATCAATAATGATTATCACCGAATCTGTAGTCGGCCATGACACGGGAAGTGACGTATGCGCCAGTGTTGCCCGCTAATGATACTGAATTATCAAATTAAATAGATGATTTTTTCCTAGCAATAAAGGTTACCAAATAAAGTTTGGAATAATTTAAATTGCTGGTGGTTTTATGAAGGTCAATGTTCGCAATTATTTGTTTTTGTTGACTGTGTCAAAGGTGACGAAATAATGTGACCAGATAATTGCCAAAAGGTTTGAAAAATAATAGAGAAAGTGCGCCCAGAAAAGGCATCTAATGTAAACGGAATTGGTAATTAGGAAAAAAAAATATTAACACGAAAAATAAAATTTTCCATCCCATTTTCGCAATGACAAATCTTACCTAACATGGAAATATAATATATATGAATACCAAATGCATATCAATAATTTAATAAGCTTATTTTAACTATTTGACATTAATTAACCAACTAAATTAGTTAGCTATTTAGACCAGAATTGTGCAAAATTCAAATTCAATATAATGCTAGCCTAGTTATCTGGACTAATATGACAAATATTTAACGGAATGGTAAATGTTTATTCAGGTAATATCAACATATTATTCTAGAAATTTTCCCCGCTTCTTTAAAAGCAAATATCATACAAAAATAAAAGAAAATCTGCCATCTGAATCTAAGTCCTCAAGTAATTCTTTACATACTTAACTCGGGGAGAAATGTATTTGCAATCAATGTCGATTGAAATTAAAATATAATATTGCAATTTAATTTCAATATAAATCCAGCTATGAATGTAGCACATATTTCTGCTACAGCATTTTCATATGTGACGCAACCAACTAGACTAAAAAACTGCTCCTCTAACTAAACCAAACTTAGTCCAGTCTTTCACGTCAAAACAAGAAAAAAAAACTACATAAATCAAAACAGATGACCTGTACGTCTATTGAATTCATAATGAAACAATAGCTTTGACCTTCATTATAAGATTTGGTAGTTATCCATCGCTTTCTGTGCCCCTACCATGATTTCTTAAAGTAGGACTTTTGCGGTTTTGGAAGCGAGATGGCGCACTACACTGGGTATTGCGCTGTCTCGCTTACTCTAGAACAGTCCTGTTCATGGTAAGCGTGTTGAAGATGGAACTGTTGAATCTGTTGCATCATGGCTGATGACAAGGGGCAGGCTAAAGTGGTAAGCGGTAACGTTTCAATCGCTACCATACAGCTGACTCACTGTCGGGACTATTGCTTCGATGGTACAAGTGTGGATAAGAATGTTTATTCCTAGTAAGTTGTTGCTACGATTTAGTTTGAAAATATTATACCTATTAATTATATGGTCTTTATTTACTAGGAGTCGAACATTTGTATTTTTGTAAGATTAGTATCACTGTTCCGTTATTTTTTTAATGTTTTATTACGCGAATTCGTAGACTCTTCGATTCCTACATTATTAACTGTTTTTCATTCTTATTTTTAGTATGATTTAAAGCGTGAACTGTCCCACTGCTGGGCAAAGGCCTCACTTTTCATTCATAGTTTGTATAAAATTACTACGTCATCAAATATTAAAAGAGTAGTAAATGTGTGTACTGTAGGGCATTTGAACATATATCCATACAATTTAGCCTCAAATATCTTATCTAAAACAGGTCAAAACAGTTCGAAAATAACGAAATATTATAAATAAATATATTTGTATGTATCTTATCCTGTCCTGTATAATCGAAGTGCCGCTGCCGTCATATTCTGCCATCATTTGATAAATGAGCAAACGTCTCGCATTGTGGTGCCGACACGTCTTCATTTGTGATATTCAATCGACTTGTATCCCACAGCTCACGGTTGCCGCAATTAATAAGTTTAACGCCTTAAATACTCACATACCTTTACATGAAGAACCTTTAAGTAAATAAAGTTTACAAATACGTAGGAATGTGTTTTAAATCGCTAATAGAGTAAGTATCAATAATTGGTAGGAATTAAAAAATCACTTATTTTTTCTTTTATCAAATCAATAAAAAATGTATAGATAAACTGCTTTAAAGTTCTTGAGAGGGGGCTTGTGACGTCACCGTTACAATTTTTGTTGAGACTTGACGTATCGCAAAAATTATACTCGCCATATCTTCTAATTTATTTGTTTACGGGAAAAAAATTAGAAGATTAGAAACGTAGGCGTCTTACATTTTTGTATTATCAAAAAAATGTTCAATTATTAGCATCCCTATTGTTGACAAAATAAGGCTTTACGTTAGTTCAGTTGTGGTTATTGTATGGCTGGCCGCATAAACTGTGTATTTCAGTGACAAAACTCAAAAATATTAAATTCGAAATTTTTTATTACAACTCTATTTATTTTATAAAAAAAACGACGCATTTTCAGTACTGAAGTACTGATTTTTTGTTTTTAATATTTTCGTTACATTTTCATCAGTACAGGTATTAATATATCATAAACTACGAGCATTGCAATGCTTTTACTGTAAACTAGAAATTCACGTTCATTCATTTCGAAGGCTTTGTGGACATTAATATCAGTATTTATTTCTAAAAAAAATGTATTCAGTAATGTTTGCATTTTACTACATTTCAAAACTGGGTGCAAATTATTTTCATTCAAATAAATTTCACTCTTTACTTTGCGATAAATACAGGGTGTTACAAAACCCTTGTCCGACCCGAAAGGGTGATATAGGGTTCACAATCACCTGCCCAAATAAAATATTAAATTTGGAATATTCATGATAATAACAATAATAATGAACTTTGAAATAGCCTCCAAAATAACTAAATTTGAAGATAATTCAAAAACTACACCACCATTTTCGTCGGTCTTAATGGTGGCCTTTTGTATGATCATTATGCAGAACCTGGGACGATGCCGTCACTCTCACTCGCAATTTGGAGAAAAAAATATTTTTTTAGGTTATTATTTTTTTTACATTTTTTTTTTACTTTTTTGTAATAATATATCGATACCTAACAACCCCTTAACGGATCGGACAGGGGTTTTGTGACACCCTATATAGAGAGACTAAATATAATATTTCATCGGTTTTGTCCTTTTCCATTAAATTAGTCAGAAGTATGAGAAACGAAACTCCGTTGCCTTGTTGTCCTGCAGTGAGATAATTCAAGTAAATGCGACTTTATACTCTAAAACATATCTCCTTTATCAAGTTCATCCAAACATATGAGTCACCGCAAATACTTTCTGACAACAGTACATGCACAAAAGATATGATTGACTTCTACTCTTAAATATAAAATATTCAATCCTTTTAAATATTAATTCCTCTCTAATACAACATGTATATTCCCATTTGTTAAACTATTGTCTTTACATGCAAGACAATAAAAAAAAAAAATACAAGTCAACAACCTACTTGTTGTTAAATCTCTTTTGTCCACTTGTTTTTTTTTTATATTATAAATAATTTGTCTTTTTTATACTTTACTTTATTCTTATTACTTGCACCACACTCTAAATAATTGTTACGTTCTGAACAAGAAGCAATCACCGCGTATTCTGTACCTCAAACACTCTTTGTCCCTGTAACACTAGTAGTCTAACACAGCTCCGCCTATTGTGCTGACCCCGCCACAATAGCGAGCGTGATGTGTAACTTTATCTACCTCGCCTTTAAATCAAAGAAATTCAATTTGATTGTAAGTATAAAAAGAATGGAATGCCCAATTTCGTGTTTCAAAATCGGTGTAAAGGTTAATTAAAATCTATTTTATTTAATTAAACCTATAACTCAGCAAAGTTACAGTAAACTTTGTATGGTAGTCTAAGCATAAAATAAAGAAAATTTTGCTTTTTCATACCCCTTCACACTAGTTCATTCTTATACACCCTGTGTGATTATATTTCACGTGACAAAGTATTCGGCTGGATAGAGTGTAGGTACGCAATAAAAGAGGAAAGATTTGTATCCCGAAAATTCAAGATAATAATTTTACGGGGAATCGCTAAGTAAAATATTTCCACTATACATTAAAATCTTTGCCTAATTCATTTTTCAGAGCATTCTGTTCCTCTATTTATGTAAATTTATAAAAGAAAATTGTCTTGTAGATAAACTAGTTTTTCTTAATTGTAAGAATATTATAGAACATGACGTATAAACGGTTTTTGGCGATGCAGTTCAAACTATATATTTGATCAAAGACAAATCATATACATATTATCTATTCAGCTATATAGGAGCATATACCGAATAAGCTTTTGTTCCGGTTGAAAGCACACTTGTCACTGACAAATAACATCATCCATTATCAACGTGATTAGGTATATTCGCAGTTGAGTAGGCTTGACTAACATACATACATACTAGACTAGGTATGTATTCAGTGATTATATAATACACAAGATATGTGTACCTCCATAGTCATCTTAGGCACAGGTCAGACAGAAGAGACGTAAGACGCAGACGGGGCGCAGACATTTTTCATTTAAATACAAAACTAGCGGCCCACCCCGGCTTTGCTCGGGTGCAACGCTGATACCTAATATAACTACACAATCATAAAGTTCTGTAGGGCGAAGCACAGCCTTTGACGCACTATTTGGTATGTAAAGAAGCGTCGCGCCTGCGCCCCGTCTCTTCTGCATGTTTTGCGTCGCGACGCTTCTATACATTTTGTATGAAAGGGACGCGGTAGAGACAAATGTCCGCGCCCCGTCTGCGTCTTACGTCTCTTCTGTCTGGCCTGCGCCTAACGTTTGAATTCTGATCGCACTGGGATAATGTTATACATTATACGTCTAACACACAACATAATAATATTATATCAATACGATCAGACTTATGTTGACAAGTTGCACTAAAGAACAGTAGGTACTAAAGATGGGATAAGCAAGTAAGTAAAACATCGTAAAAGTATATATATAGTCAATCATCAAATAATTATGAATACCATACCTAAGTAACTAAATTAAATCGAATCGAGATATATTATACAAAAAAAAACAATTCGCTTCAGGCACACATGAATAGTCTTATGCACAATTATTAAAAAAAAGATTTTGTAGGGATCTTAATGTCAAGGCATTAAAGATTGTTCCGATTTCTTGCTTTATTCACTGTACTATGCCGTATAAAATCAATTAAAAAGCTCAGTTTAGTGGCATGTGCAATTGTGAATTGTGAAAAGCTGTGTCAGAGAACTGCTCACGTTTAGTAAACTAAATAGGAATAAGAATTCTATAAATCAATTGCTCGAAAGAAGTAAACTACAGACCTACGCTCTTAATGTGGGTTTACTTAACTTTTCCTATACACTTACAACAATAAAATCCGCCTTATCAAATCAAAATAAAATCTTTGATTTCTGGCTTTAAAAATGTCTTTGGTAATGGCGAATATAATCAAAAGAAATCAGATCATGACTTTCCCTTTAATTTAATCCTAGCTTACGAATACACAAGTTAAAAGCACAATATAAATAATTATGCCTAATAAAATGTTATAATATAATATATTATATTAAATATGTTAAATTTATAACAAATGTTCAAATAAAATAATTAAATGTTATAATATAATGTTATAATATAATGTTATGATAAAATGTTATAATAAAATTAAAATGTTTATAATATAGTATATTAAATAAGTTAAATGTAAAACGAAATATGTTCATAATTGTCTAAAACTGATCTCACAGTCAAACAGTTTGTACTGTTTTGTGGGACACTTATTAGTTCCTAAGAATACCATGTTCCTTTGTAAAGAATAAATAAATAAAATAATAAAACTGACTTACATTTTCATTGACACTTGCAGAAGAGCCTTCCAAGGAACAGTCAGTTTCGCTAAGGAAGTATTCTATATAATTATCTCAGCTTTCTATACCTAACAGTAATAATACACCTCTTGTTTGTTCCCTACGATGATTCGTACATTTTTAGGCACACTGATCATTTTGTAACATAATTATATTGTCCAGAAGTTTTTTCTTAACAAATTATGAACGAATTGAATTATTTCGAGGACCGAATGATTGTAGGCTGGGTAGTGACGGTGCATGTTTGGGGGCTTATTCTCGTAACGTTATAATTATAAATCGATAAATGAATTTAAAATTGTGTTGCTATTAATTTTAGTGTTTTGTTCCCTTAACATAGAAAGACAACCATAATGGCATTTGCAGTCTTGTTACAAATAATAACTAAGTTACTTCAAGTATCGTACATTTATTAATACGTTGTAATCATCCAGACAATTATCAAAACTACTCTTCTTTCAAAAATAACAGATTTATTTAAGAGAAATAAGACTACATATAATATTGCACAATAACCACATAACAGTACGAAGAACTCTAGTAACTTTGAGGAATGAAAATATATCTCACAAAATTTACAGTGTAATCTGATAAATAAAAATCTTAAAGATAATGTTACTAAATTAGTTTCATCAATTTACTATATTCCATCTAATAATATCACATATAATTCAAAACTAAATTAATCAGCAACTTCATTCGAAATTCAAATTCAGAATTTCGAGAATACCCCCCCGCCGCCTTTAGTAGTCGCAGCGGCGCGCGGCGCTGCGAGTGACGTCACGACAGGTGAACAGGCACTTGTGTCCTAACGCACATGACGTAGAATTCGGTACTTTTTGACACGATGGTACTTCAGCGCAACAAAAAGATCCGCCACCGAATCTTTGTAGCGTTTCTAATCGTGACTTTTTATCTTTTAAAAGTATTTTATGTTGGACTTGCTGTATTCGTAACTCAGTAAAACAGGTGGTAGGTTGGTAGCTTGGTAGTAACTCTTGCAACGATGTTTTTTTTTTTTTTTTTTTTGTAAAAATTCGCACTGACTCGATGACGTCTATAGTTAAAATATTTTCGAACCCCATCGCAATAAAAGGGGTTACAGTTTTGACCTGTCTGTCTCTGTATTCGTTTCTGCCATTGGCATTGTACCTTCTAAACGAATGTTCTTAATATATTATGGTTCTTAATTTAGATGTTTCTTAATTAAGAACGTTAGCAAGATGGTTCTTAGCTATAATTCACAAAAATTGTTTTTGACAAATCATAAATAGGAGTATCGCGTTTCGTAAACAAATTATTGTTATACCAATAATATTATCTTTGTGTCTCTGATTACCGGCAAACGGAAGTGTGAAACATAATAATATGAGTACAAAAAGGACCAAGAAACCAAATGACATTGTGCAAGGTAGCATTTTGTGCAATAATTAGGGTCAAATGGAGTCTGTCATTTAGGAGTCCAAGTATGATGAGTTCTTAGGAAATAGGACCTTTTTGGATCAGTAATGTATTGTTCGAAGGTCATTTAAGTTTAACATAACTATTTGAAGGTTAAATAGAAAAAAATAATCTAAGTCTAACTTACAGAAAAAAAATTGTCATTAGATATTAGAATAATGTTACTTTACTCATACCACTATGTACTAAAAAACGGTGTGCACTTATAGAAAATATCTTGAGAAGACGGTAAATTTTATTCTTAATTAAATTAGAATTCTACCACTTTCATCTGCCAGTTTAGTTCACTTTACATACAGTGTTAGTCTAAATAGGAACTAAAATATTAATTGGACTTTTAAAAATCAAAATGTAAATGAATAGTTCATTTTCAATTTATTTATTATTCAAAAATATTTACAGTTTATATTAACTTCAACTCAGTAAAACAACAATATTTGCAGAGTTGTGTTACAATGCAATTCGCTCGCTTCTCTCTACAATGATACTACAATAATTTACCTTCTTGGAATCCGCTTCGGTAAAGTCAAGAGATATCTTCAAGAGATTTGAATGCAGATATTAATTATTTGTAATATTGAAAATACTAAATAACTACGAGGAAGAAGCTCGTTTTATATTAATTTAAAGCTCTTGACACTTTTAATACTTGATTGGATTTCAAGATCTGATTTAAAGATGTTTATAGAGAATATTTAATTTTGTGATTCGCGTAAAGAATAATTATGTAAGTGGGAAGCCACAATGGTTAAAAATAACAAAAAATACGTAACGCCTTCCGTTTTCTTAAGCCTGGATTAAAAATATAAGATGTCAATAAAGTTAATAAAAATGTTCTTCTAAGTATTTAGATTAAAAATATGTAAGTTTAATTTATTGTAATTACCGATGCAAAAAGAGGGTGTTATAAGAGTATTAGCTCTTTTCAAGGACTGTTCTAAAATACATAAATACGTATCATAATTGGATTATAAAAACATTTAGCTCAGAGTTTTATATTCTATTTAATTAACATTATTTTACTACAATTATTATTGAAAGAAATATACAATAATATAGCATCAAGGCAACATATTTTATAGGATCAGATCAAAAACCTTTTTATAAGTAAATAAAAAGAGTTTTAACACTAACGTTATGCAACATAAATTTTATAATCAAGTAGATTTTATTGCGGAATAAATTAATTATAGCGATAATGAAGTGCTGTTCTTGTTCTCAGACTATCGGAATTGTTTTATAATAGAACTAGCTGTGGCTTGCGGTTTCACCCGTTACTTTACTTCATAACGTTATTACTTAGGCTCTTAAACTTCTAATTTATCTTAGACTTTAAAAGTAAATAAAACTATTTCTTACGGATCTTGTCGCGGTTTAATTTTAGATTTTAGCTCCCGACGTTTTGACACCTTTGCAAGTATCATGGTCACGCAGGAAAAATCCATAAGAAGTATTTTATTTTAATATCTAACATTCGCGAAACCTAAGAATTAAATAAAATGTATAAAATAAATGTAGCCTCAGTTCATATTTATATCATTAACTATCTGCAAGTGAAGGATCCCTCAAAACGGTTCAGCCGTTTCAGAAATTAGCCGAATCAAATAAAAAAAGGGTATTACATGTATGATTCCTATACCTATACATTATACTTTCATAACTATGCATCTAGTAAAAAGCTGCTAAATTTAAAATTACAAACAGACACTTCTTTATTTATTTGTATAGCTCACACGGACTACGACTGCTTGGTAACCAACAGCCTTCCATGCACACACACGCACGGATCGCTTGAAGTCTTAGTGTTGCGCCTGCTTCAAGCGGTCGACAAAACAAAGCATGAGGGAACCGCTCGTGAAGCAAAAGAGCCGCTGAGCATTTGACAGCTCAAGCAGTCAGTGTATTTGGATCACTGATCGAGCACTGCTTGCTTTTGAGTGAGTTTACTGTTGAATGATGACGTTCGCTGATTTTAAACGGAGACGTGGATAACTTGATATTGCGTGTATATTTTCGATTAATTATATTTAAAGAAGGGTTGTATTGTTTTGTGACCCATGAAAGTTAAAAAAAACGGGAGTTATATGAGAAATTTTCTCCGTGTACAATTAAATATAAAAACACATATTAAAATAAAACAGAAGGTTATAAGTATAAGTGAAATAGCAACAGCTGTCAACACAATATATACCTACGGATAAATATCAAGAACAAACTTCAAAGCTACCGACAAACGGATAAAAAAATCAAAACGTCACGCATCTACGCAAAGGCATACACTTTTTCTGCCAGATCGAAAATTAAGATACAAAATACAAAACATTCGGTCTTTATCACATGCAAATGTTGAAACCTTTTTATTTATATTCGTATCTGTTCCTTTGTATCTGTTATATTTATCTGTTACTTGTATCGGAGGGTAACAGGTGTTTAGATGGGGAGCTCTTTGAAGCATCACTTGATTTTTGGTATTATCTAAGTGACACCCCTACGGTGACATCCATATGCGCGTATAATTGAACGGTTCAATTCATTTTGGTGGAAATGGAATTTAATTTTGGTGAGGGATCATTTACTGTTTGTAAAGATTTTTTGTTTAACTCAAATATAATCTTATATATAAAAATGAATCGCTAAATGTGTTGGTAAGCGCATAACTCAATAACTGCTGGACCGATTTCGCCAATTCTTTTTTTGTTGTGTTAGTTATTATCAGGAGAAGGTTCTTATGAAAGAAAAAAAAATTGGAAAATTTGCGGACTTTTTTTTAAAGTAATTCTGACCTTTGTTACTATAGTGATTTGTTGGAATTATCTCCGTCCTCTATAATATAAAGACACCGGGAACGGGACCTATGGATTCACGCGGGTGCAACCGCGGGGCACAGCTAGTTTTAAATAAAATAAAATTAAATTTAACAAAATAGGCAGGGAGGTACTCAGCCTTTCATAACGATTGTTCTATTTCAATTGATTTTACCTACTTAAGATCGGTTTTTTAAGTACTAGATTTAAACTTTTCAATATTTCATTGGCGTTTCTTAAATCACTGTATCTGTTACACAACTTGTGATTCCCATGTTTAGTCAAACAATGCAAGTTATACGATTATATTTCTTTCAACCTAAATACAAGGGATTTTTACGTCTAAACCAACGTATAAATAGTCCCTATGAATTCTGAACCTACACTAAAGACCTAACTAATTAGTTCGTACGTAACATTTTGTTCACTCAGTCAGCGATCATTCAGTGAGTGGCACGGATGGTTCAGTAGATAGCGTACGCACGATGTATCATACAATCAGCTCAATGCTGTCTTCATTACGCCTATCAGATTTTGTAAGTGTTTAACATTACATTACAGAGTAACGATAGTAGTAAATATATGCGGAATGATTTAGAAAAAATAAACGTTTTCCGGTAATAAATTATTTGATAAAAACTAAAAGTTTGTTCATGAAAAATATCATTTTGCAGTCTCGAGTTCAAATAAGATTGAGGTGAAATTTTTGGTGACGAATTTATAACAAGTTTCATATAAACGTATGTAACAAAATAAGTCGGTTTGTAATTTATTTAGTAACCAACTTAATAAATCTATTAACTTAACTGAAAGCAGTATAATCAATAAAGAGTTTCTCAATAAAACGATAATCAAGAATCAGGGATACTTTGCTCTTTATTGCCATCCTTAAAAAATAAACAAATTAAACAAAACACCAGGTGTTGTCAATCACGCAGATTACAAAATTACTTAATCAGAGTTTATTAAGAATTGCATGTTTATTTAGTTCAATTAATTTGAATAAGAAACAGACAATCGTCGAGAGCTAACGACCAGCGGAAGGCGCTCGTAAAATTTATTTCACATCAGTGGCGGGAAAGTACACAAATTGACAAGTTCAACTGAGTGAGTAGGGAGGGGAATAATTGGACTTTTTTAGTTTAGTTCAATTCTTTTTTAGTTTGAATTTTTTTTTAGTAAATGTATGATATTTTTTTGTTTGTATTAATAATGATTGGTAAGTCAGTATTAATGTTATATTATTATGTATTTTTTTTGTTAGAGTTTTTATTATTTGTTAACATGTGTGCACTTTTAATGAAAGAATAGTACTTTCTATACTAAAAACACTTACTATTAATTTCTAACTGTGATTTAGTTTCACTCGTAGGTTATTTAAGGAACTTTCTTAACTAAAAACTTCCATACAAACTGCCGTGTCATGTAGAATGATAAAGTAAAATTATTTGATGCCACTCAATTGATACCTTCGTAGGTAGCCATTGTTTCATAGAAACAACCAAATTATACGGTTCACGTTAGGCTACGGTTTTTATTTGTTTTGCAAGACCAAAAAAGTTGTAGAACCGAACACCAAAAATTTAACCGAAAGATGCAATTTAAAATAACGCGCAGAAGGCTGATCGTGTTTATAAGAAATGTAAATAAAACTTTTATTTAAAAAAATGTACAACAAAGACTTAGCAGATTAACACAAAACAAAGATTTTTCTAGGAATACACACCTACGCAGCTACGGTCTAAATGCTTTAGTGAAAACTCCTATTCTATATACCTATTTACGAATAAAATATTATCAGAATCACAAAAACCTAGATAAAATCCTACACGCACTAAAATCTAAGGCAACAATAATTGAATAAAAATAAACGCAAAATAAAAATCAACCCGAAACTACTCGCGTCGAGCCCCAACTCATAAAACGGAATGGAGTGGCGAGTGGCGTGTCATTCTCGTTACATTCAACCCGCGGTTGGTACGGTTTGTACCCTATCAAGTGAATTATAATAACGATGATTATCACATCGCAGCGCGTCGAGCGAAACCCATAAAATTAAGGAAAGGGTTGCTTCGTGAAACGTAGTTGTCGCAATGACTTCATTAGGACAGAATTACGCCATGTGCTGTCGCCCGCGTAATGTTGGAGCCGGTTCGCGTTTGAGGGTTAGTTATTATTTTGTGGTTAGTTTTTCAATGAGTAGTGGTTTTTGAAAATAAAATTTCCGTTATTTTAATAAATATAAAAATGTTCTATCTATGAAATTGCTTCTCATTGTTTAGCTTTTGAGATACCTGAAAGTCGCTAACACAATGTATTTTTTCTGTTGTTTGCATTACATAAGCACAATTTATAACTGATAGGTATTGTCAACACATTTACCTATTAAATGACTTCAAAATTCGTTGTTTAAATAATCAATAATAAAAAATGTAATGGTATAAGAGAACAAAATTATTTTCCACTTTATTAGATCCTATACTCCTATCAAGTAGCTTTATATTTTAAAAATAAATCATAAACAAAAAATCAAGGTATCATTTCTACAACAAAAATTAACCATCGAATCACCCCACTAGAGGACCGTAAAATATCTCGGCGGAATACTTTCCATCTGATTAGAGATAATGACGCATCAAACGGTCCATAGGGGTGGGACATATGCTCGGACTTGCACACCCCTAGCCAATTATAGAGGGGTGAAGTATCGATAGAATCATCGCTAATCACTCGATGTGGATGACCGATTTGAGGTGTTAATTGAGTTAATAGGGAATCAAGATTTGTGATTTATAATTTGTTGACTGATAAGTTAAGGCAATTTTTGAACTAGTTACTTGGTATTCTTAATACAGAAAAAGCAGTTTACAAAAGTAAAACAGACGTTTTATGGTATTTTCTACTATAATGATTGATGACTAAACTTAGAACCTTCATCCCACAGGTAACAGTTATACATACATTTGGAAGTTTCAGCATCACTAAGACAAAATTTCTAATTGATGATGACGAAACAATGCAACGGTTAAAATACAGATTGAAATTTAATCCAGGGTTTAGAGCAGTTTAATACACACTTATGTACGTGTGTTTATCTAATAATTATTTATTTGTTTAGCAAATTGAAAATTATTCGAAAACTTGTACAAATTACTGTTTATTAAGCAATCTTTCTAAGCTTTCCTATAGTCAATTGTCTTTTCCTCCGTGGTAAACTCTATTTATCTCACACATTACAAAACATAACAATTAGTAGCTTATACAGACATCCCCACCCCTAAGGTAATCGTTTAGGCCATTCGTCATAATTACGGCTTATTGTCTTACAACACAAAAACTCGAATAGTTCTCGAGTTAACAATAGACAAACAGCAAACCCTTCTCTTTAATATTTTAACGTCACTGAAAACACTTGCAAATAACAAATATGGTTATTGTTCGTGTCAGGTTACGAGCGGGGAGCGATTTTATTAAATGTGAGTAAGTTCCATTAAAGTTCTGGAAATAATCTAATTTTAAAACATGGGGTAGATGCAAAATCAAGGCCGTGCACGGAAGAATGACACCGCATCTCCAGTCTGCTTGCGTCCACGGCCGGTGTAACCCGGTCGAAACGTCAAGCCCTAAAGGTATTTATGCATGTACGCGCTAATAATATAATATTACTATAAACATTCAGTGAAATTAATGAAACTTTTAAACTATCGCGTAGTTTATAAGTTTCATTAATTTCACTAATTCTGTACTAAAATTAAAGTCTAGTATAGAAAGACATAAGCAGAATAGAAAAACATAGGCAACTAAATCACAGTGCATTAAGACAATTCGCCTTAAAGCTAGTTAGTAAGGACTATGTTTATAGAAAACCTTGTAAAATAATACACAGAGGATAAACCCGCTATCCGCTTATGTAATACACCACAGCAAACAAAGCAAGTTTCGAGCTTTGTAAAAAAGCAAATAAGTGGGGTGTTAGTACGGAGGGTCGCGGGTTCGAGCCCGGTTGGCAAATATAATAAAATATTATCAATTACACGCTACTGGTGTCGCTACTCGCTTGTTTGTTTGTTTAGATATTTCTATTTGTTCAGTTTTACGATTACGATAGTTGTCAATATTTGATAGAAATCACTGCTGGGAATACCGGGTTTTTAGTGGGAAATATTTGGGGTTCTTTTTTATTAAACCTTTTCTTTTATTTAGTTGTATTTGACTTGTGAACTGTGAGCTTTTGAGTCTCTGTGTATTACACAATAATTTGAACCGTCTCCGTCTTTCACTATGATGATCTTGTGGTCATCTTACGTGCCAAAATAGTATTTTAATAAGATAAATAAATCACTATAAACAAACGACGCGGGCATGGAAAAACAACAGATATATCTACTAAAACTTTTGCTATTTACCAAAAAATACACTTTATTATTTTTGCATATAAAATATACTAAAAACACATCTTTTAAATGTTACCATATTAATATACAGTAACATTTAAAGCCAACAACGGTAGGTACTCACAAAACAAGCAACTCTTTCGTCTCCCTTACAAAGCCCACTCCAGCATCTTAGCGAAGCACATTATATAGAGACTCTCGCATGAAGAGCGGTCTAACTACTTGTGCTAACAAGATACAAATAAGAAAATATCTTTATAATAAAAATGCATTTCGTTTGCAACTTACTACTGCTTAGACACTTTCGTTTTACTTTGTAAATGTTATGGTCCTAGCTCGTAAGGATTAAAATATTTGATCTCCGATTTGTAAAAATCTTCAGTAAAAACAATTAGTAATATACTTAGTAGTACACATTACGAAGATAAAAATAATTATTCTAGTTACCGTTGTAAATTTTGAATACAGATCTTTAGTAAACTACTAATAATAATAATAATTATTAATAAAAATAACATATTTATTCTTACTTGCGGCATTGTTTTTTAATAACCCTGAAATGCTGCGTTTCATTAGCTTACTATTTAAAAAGTTATGACAGCGGCTAATGCGTATGCACGGCGTAATGTACGGTTATATATAACAATTACTGCATTATTTCTAACTGCAGGCAACCTAATAAACAAATAATCTAGGTATTACATTCAAAATCCTTTTTCTTAAAAAGCTCCTATTTTTAAAGAAGCTTGGAACGGAAACGTATTATCTTGGAACACTATATTCTTATCATTTTGAATACCGAATGCCAGAGCAGCCAACCCTTCTGCCGATGTCGGGCCCCCGATAAGTGAGCGCCGACGTACAAAATGTTCACTTGTATCTAAATCCAAAAAATAAGAAAGAAGTAGACACCTTGCCTTTGGGGCCCCGAAAATGTATTTAAACTTACTGAGTTTTGTGTGAATTTTAAAATGTTTTTCTGTACTGTCCATTAAAATTTTCGATGTATAAAATAAAGAATGTGCGCTATTTTTATGTGTAATTATTTTCGGCCTGTATATTTTTATTCGACTTTTACAGAATTTCAACGCGGTTATCTATTTAACTGTTTTTGTGTCATTATTTTCGGGTTGTATAATTTAAAATTTGCTGTGTTTTAAAAGCGCTTTTCTATTTTACTCTTTATTTAAATGTAGGTTTTTAACATTTCAAAACAAATTTACACATTTTTAAGCGTTTTTGTGGTGTTCACTTTTAGGGCAAGTTATATTTTTATTTCGTCAGGACTCCCTACCGAAGTGAATTTGTCAGACTCAATGCCTCGGGGCGCTTTTAGTCATTTGCAGACCGCTAGCGCTGCTACATCAAAGTAGTTTTTTATTCATTATGTTAGCAAAAATGTAGATAGGTATTACTTAAGTATTAATAACATTGCAGTCCTGCTTTCTGAGATTTACGCGAAACTTACATATAATAAAACTTCTTTTTATGGATTATATTATGGTTTCCTTTAGTCATCTATGATTGTGAAATGTCAGATTCTACAATCTAAAATAAACCATGGCTTTTAATAAACGAAGACAGAAAAGCGAAGACGCTGTTTCTATGGCCATACAACCTCAAATTCAGGGACAAGTGACAATCGATCATATACCCTAAACCTTTGGATTAAGAGTTTTGACAGAACACGACTAAAGCGAGGACAGGTGAACGAATTTGATGAATCGACTAAATAACATTAAAAATTTAAAACAAAAGTCGAGTTTCACGCGAACGAATTGTATTTATCAGTTGATGGTGATAGGGTTATGAGCTACGGCACTTTTAGGTTTGAATACAGTTCAGGATTAGGTTGACGTTCATATCATATTCCTGTTTATTAATTTAAGTTGTTTTTTTTTATGAATTGCTGTCCCGTGTTTAGTTGTGATAGTGAAAGTCAGGATATTGACCGTTATAATACATGTTGTGTTAGTTAGAGTTTTGACGATTTTTTCTTAAATTGAGTCAGAATTAAGAAAAAGGCTTAAAAAGTAAATTTCTTTCCTTATACGAGGACCTACGTACTACTATAATTTCACCAAAGCATATATTGATTAAACATTTAGTTGGAAGCCAGTTAGACCAATCCGGTATCAGATAAAACCGTTCACAAGCTAAACAAAACACAACCGCAGTTCCGAATACGAATTGGGAACTCGCACCGATCGTAATTGAGCTCTCTATTATTCCCGGGCTATCGAATAACAAAACATTCTTTTTTTCTTTTTTCGAATTTGCACGGACTGGGTCATAGAGAAGGCGCGTGCCTCATTACCAGTCGCGGCGGGAGTCGCACGCGGCTCGCACGCTCCGTACTTCATTACCCGCCATTTTTCTAACATTATTGTTTCCGCCACGCGTCTATTAAAGCGGTTTTAGATTTTTTTACACAAGTAATCGGATTCGGGATTAGAGTATGTGATATGTGATTCGATCAACATAAACATGCATTTAGAGGTTAATAGCGGTGTTAATGATTTTATCGATAAGGTTTGGAGTAGTTGTGCTGGGTTGCACCGATTATCCCTAATGCGGAGGATATTTCAATTGATTTATAGTCTTATTAATTATGGTTAAAATGTTTGAGTAAACTCAGTTTAATTATAAGCTTAATGTTATATTTAGTACAAACTTTACTGTATGAAATTTTTATTAATACAGCAGGGATGACAACAATGGTGACCTTTCTGGTAAATAACGTTAAGGAGTATAATCCTTACATTAAACTAAACACAATGTTTTCTTAAAGAATTTGCAAATAAATCCAATATTATTCCATAATCGGTTAAAATAATTATATTTGCGTACCTACTTCATTTCTTTTTCACCGAACTAAACTTTTCGCGTAGCGCCTAAATGCTTGAAATAAACTTATTTCATAGTATTTTCTTTCCTCTACAATATACAAGATGATAAGTAACACAATAAGTTTAAAGATGAGAGTCCATGTTATAATGGCTCGTATTTATTTCTATACATTGTCTGGTGTAACTTGGTCTGCCCGCTAACATGACAACATGGCGGGAGCGATGCTTACTGTAGGGGCTCAGTAACAGCGGCGAATCTTTGCTAAGTATGTAATGAAATCGTTTCCGCTGTCTTTTCGCTTATTCTTTTAAATTGCTCAACAGAATTTGTTGCAGGTTTCAGCAATAGATAGAGTGATTCAAGACGAAGGCTCATGTGTATTATAACACAGAAAATCAGAGAAGTCGGGATATCGCGCAAAGTCGGAACGGGCCGCTAGTAGAATATAAACCTAATAAAAATTCACGACATAAGAACTTAAAGGAATAAATGAACACTTGGTAACTAATGCTAAATCATTGTATTGGTATGGGAATAGAAATTGTTTTAAAAGTCCCCATAAAAAGGCACACTAAAAAGTATTGTTAATTGATAGTTAAAGCAACCTTATAAACTGTAGTCAGGTATTTTTCAAAGAGTCTACATTCGGTTTAGTTTCTGTTACATTACCTATTGGTCAAATTGGAATCTATTTTGAATACAGATTAGTGTAATTCACTAATTAAAATATATCGTTTAATGCTTAACCTCGCTGATAGCAGAACCATACCCACATCTGGTGACAAGTCACACTTCAGTAGTATTGTGTAACGCGATACAGTAAGCTCAATGAAAATAGCTGTGTTATAAACTGCAACGTATCTTTTATGTTGCGAAACTTTGCATTTTTATACTTTATAGAATATAATAAGTTTTGTAATGGTTGGATGGGTTTCAAATAACAAGAAAATTATATTTCAACTTCAATATTTTTAACCCTAATCAAATCTCAGGAGACTCAAAATCTTAGAAGACATTAAAAAAACATTTAATTCACAAACTCAAATCCCCAACAAATTCCTTCTAAATACAAAAATATAAAAAAAAAAATAGGGGACATTCGACATTCAAACCATTTTACTCAATTTTCAAGTATATTAAGGGTTGTACGTCATTCGAGATGAGCACACGGTCATTAGCAAAGGCTGTCGGATTCTGCCGACGTAAGGACGCTACGCGCGTGCCGGCCGCGTGGCGGCCCTAGCCAGTTCCCTACTACCTGATTTATTCGAAATTCGAAAAACCAACTTTTTGATGTTCATGTTTAGTTTGCTTGCGGTGAAGTTGTTTATTATAAACGTGGTTTTATTATTAAGAGATTTGTTGGTTTATTTTATTTATTGTTGATAGGGCAAATACTTGTTTTTTGTTTGTTTTATTGACTTGCATTATTAATTGTAGTCCACTGTATCCCACATTGTGTATATTTTAAAGCCGAAGAAAAATTTTGATGTTTCTGTAAATCAAAATACTTTGGTCTACACTTATTAGTCTTTTTCTGATAAGTTTATATTAATGTTTTATCAAGAATATTTTGGCATAATAAATATATTTTCTAGATCTGCGAAAATAAGATACATCTTAATGCAATTGAAACTTACCAGCACCCTTTTCCCTCTGTCTTACAAGTTCGTCACCATTTAACACCAATCAATAAAATCACAACACAAAAATGAAAACTATCGTAGCGTAGTAAAATCTCTATTCAAAAATTATGCATCTCTAAAAAAAAACCATAATACCGGCTTAAAAATAAGTAATTGAAGACAAAGGTGAGATGGGGAACCAGTAGCCACCTGTGTACCACCCCGCTTGCCCCACTTGCACCACTGGCCCCACTGGCCTCACTGGCCCCACTCAGGTGTAATCCCATTTTACTCAGTGCCACGGCCGCAGGTGTTACATTTAAACCTAATAATTGACTATTCATATGAACTCATTCAAATATGGCTGCCAGATTAATACATTGTACAGGGAAATGAACGCGTCGAATACAGTTCTTAATTTGAAAAGCTTGAAATTTTTATTATGGAACAATTATATATAGGGGGGATCCATTGTATCAAGTAAAGTTAGTTGAAAGCGAAAATAATGTAGTTGTTGAAATAAAACTACATTTTACGGACTTTTTTCGCGGGTTATATTTAGATTTTAGGTCCCGACGTTCCAAAAAGTAGTTTTAGTACAATATCTAACATTCGCGTAAACCTTAGGAAATTGTTTAGACCTTAAAAAATTGCTCAATAGTTGAACTTACTTTATTAAGTGAACAGAAAATTACATCACAAAATAAATAAATAGCCCAATAAAAATATAAAATGCTTTTATTTTAATATTATTTATAATAATTAATCGGTTTACCAATTGATTCAACTTATGGGTTTAACAGGAATAATGTGATTTTGCACCGCAGCTTCATATTTTGTAACGACTGAAATAACTACCAAATGTTTTACGCAAATCAAGTGCCAATAAAAGTTAACAGTTCACTGGATACAAGAGGGCTTGATATCAAAACTATATTTGAAAATATTTAAATAAATTATTGTTATGACTAGTAGAATAGTATGTGAAAAGTTATTTTTGCAATTATTCTTACGAATCGTTTTTTAATTGGTGTATTTTGGAATTTAGACTTAAGATATAATAAGTCAAATGAATTATTTATTAATACACAATTAAATCTAATATAAGAACAAACTCTAACTACTTATACTAAAATTAAAACTTACATAAATAAAAACTAAACGGCGTCAAAGAACTCATCGTCATCCTTGTCAATGGCGTGCCCAGAAGGCTGCCAGCATTGCTACGTTGAATGGCTATGCCGATTCTCTGTGCAAGGAACAAACCAGCCCTCTGATCACGAGTAGATTCTACCAAACGTTTTGAAAGTTCTTTGAAAAGATTCGTGCGCTCGGACCCCATGACCCGAGCAATAAGTCAAATTAAAAGTCAGACTCTTCACATAATTTGCGCCAAAAACAGTAAAATAAAAAAAAATGGTTTATAAGATGACTGATGGCAGGCAAAAAAGCAAATAAAAATAATAATGTGTAAATATTTTAATTATTATTAATAACATAATTATTATTTTAAGTCATAAAACTACGTCGAATAAAATATCATAAAATGCGACCTTTACATTAAAATTTGACTTTCAAAACACTTCTATTTTTAGTAATTTCAGAGAGAACAATAGCAAACTAGATGATAAAAATAGAGGACACGCATATTTATTTATAATTTAATAATATTTCCTAGGATATTAAAATTCATTTCAGTAAAATTCCAAAATAAAAAAAACAAAAATTGTTAAGATTTTAATGTATTCATTAATAATAATGACGACTGTAAATCTTACAATATCATTATTTTCGTTAATAATTTAATTTAATACTTTATTAGTTTCTTTCTTTAATATTTTTTATTTAAATTATATCCTAAACTGTCTAACCGCAAACCTAAGGCCTCAATTCCGCTTTATTTTTTCACTAAAATCATGTCTACGTCACCGCCGCCGCGCCGTACCGCACCGCTTTTTTTTTATTCCATTGAACCTCGTTTATGAGCCAGCCTGACATCTCCATGGAGGTGGGGATGCAAGAGTCCGGGCTTCCAGTCCGGCAAAACTGGTGCCATAATTTCCGTTAGTGGCAGCGTTACGGGACCAACCGAAGTCTTAGCACCATAAAGCCTAATCTATGTTGGGGTCGGCTACCAGTCATAACGGATTCAGCTGAATACTGTATGTTACATGAAGCGACTGCCTATCCGATCTCCACAACATATTTTACTGAGGAACACAGTATCACATAGTAAGACCGGTTGTCAAAATTGACATAACGACTGCCAAAGATCTATGTATGACAGGTATGACAGCCGGGACCAACTGTTCAACGTGCTTTCCGAAACACGGAGGGGCCTCAGTATGTTATAAATGGTCACCCATCCACGGACGAACCGCGGCGAGCGCGGCTTACTGTATTATCGGCTAATACGAACCACAAATAAATTAAATAAATATTTTATAATCAGATCTCATTTCAACACTAGTGGCACCTCTCACCAAATACACAATGAACTCTGATCTGTACCACGGGAAAAATAAACAATGAATGTATGAACAATACCTTCGAAAACCATTTCCCAAGAACGGTGGCCTTTTGTTCTAATAAAAAGGGCGATACGTGAGTTTAGGTTTGTTTTTTGACCTTAACAATGGGCGGGAGAGGGCACTAAGGCCCGCCACGTGGCCTAACCGACCCATTGTGTGGGGACAAAGGGGAATAAGGACCTTATGACGACGAGTTATAGTTGATTTTTGGCTGGGTTTCGTTTTGTATCTCCTAGGGATGTTCGGATGGAATATACGGGTAGCTTTTGTGTTAGTTTCGGTTGTGTTTTAATGTAATTGTGACTTATTTTAGAATTTAAAATAAAAATCAGTATGTGTTATTATATATTATGTAGGTATTACGTTATGCGTACTTCGACTAAGGCCTGCCTATTGTTGATTTGTACCTATAATGATATATTTCTTACAATGGCAAACCGTGTAGGTATTATAAAAAGAAAATGGTTTTAAATAATAAGACTTTGTTGTGACTAATTCAGTGTTTCATGATAAGAATAAATTAGATTTTTATTCTTATACACGTGTAGAAAACCATGAGCTTTTATTGGCGGACTAAGTTACTTTCATAAAAATAATAATACACAGTAGCTAGTAGCTGGAAAATAATCAATTTTCAGCAAACAACGAATTGAGGCACAAATATGGGATAGACGAAATTTTATAATGTAATCAATAGAAGTACTTTAGAACCAGCTTAGAGAAGAACCAGGCATTAATGAGAAGGCCGAATGACTATAAATAAGATGCTCTTCATGCACGAATGGCGTTTGTAACGGTTTTGAATGACACCCGCTTGCTCCGAGATCCCGGGTTCGATCCCCCGACGGTCCAATATAGAAAATCTCTTGTCTCTGGTCTTGATGTTTGGAATAATTTTGGTATCTTTGATTCCAGAAGTACTTAGGTACTTTAGCTTACTAGGTGATGTTACCTACATTTATAAATATCTGTGACTGAAGAGCAAGAAAAGGGTAGAGTTTTTCTTTAGAACGGCTCAAAATAACTATTAAGTACCAAAAAGAGCTAATTATTCTTTTTCAAATAATTGATGAGATAAAAATTGTTGAAGAGGTCTTCTTTTTAATAGAACAATATTTTTTTCATCTCAGTGTATATCAGTCGTTCCCGGCCCATTTACTCTCCCGTATGTTATCGCTTCGCCCTCGAACTCTAGCAACGTGTTGCAATGGGGCGAGGGATGCCCCGCTGACGTCACGTAAAGGTGAGCTTACACGACTATACTTTAAGAAGTAATTGCTCCAGAAAAGTTAAGTGCTGAGTAGGCAGTTTTTTGGAAGTCGTCCGGTAATATTTTCAATCTAGTTTTTTTATAGTCTGTATAATTTCTAAGGCTTCAAATACTGGCGCTTAAATTGCTGTGTTGTGTTGTAGGTATTTGTTGACTTGCCTTACATTAATTTAAGTACTTAGATTATGGTTGTAGCATTTACGAGTTTTTTTTTAGAGTCTTTTTTTTTGAGTAATGAATTGTATAACTTACTGAAAGCGATACCGATTATTTCAATTGTTACCAATTCCTCACAAAGTACAAAGTTCAGATAATATTGCTGTCTGTTAGATATCGCAGACATAATAATTAAGCAGTCTGTAGTCCATGTAAGCGCACCTTTACAGTTGCTCCCCGTATAATTGAGGCGCATCAAAAGATTTGACATAATTTCACATTCATTTAATACCTACGTTACGTTTCAAGCTGATTTTGAAGTTTAAAAGAGGGTGGCTTTCAAAGTTATTTGTATGTGGCTGTATTTAATGATAATAAAATCATGTTTAACTTTAAGAAAATGTTTTAGTTTCCGTAAGTAGACCTGGTTACCTATTTAAGTTTTTCGACTTTTAAACAGGCTTTCTACTCCTTTATTTATTTATTTATTTAGATAGGATAACAAACAGCGGTTAATTAAATATTATAACATAGCGTCTTATCAGTAAAATTAGCAAATATACTCACAACGTTATCCACAGATTACAATACAGAAGAACTAGCTGTTAAAGAACTATCTTAAAAGTGCTGAACCATAGAACTAGCTATTAAATTTAAACATCGGGGTCCAGGCTTTTTAAAGTATTAGTGATCTCTATTTTAAATTTTATTTTGCTGAGAAACAATATTATTGTATAACCTACATCCCTATAATAAAATTAATTTACTTAAACTATAAAAAACACGGTGTTATTTTAGTATAACCGCTTAAATACAGTTAAAAAAAGATTAAAAATCCAAAAATCATATATTATCAGAAATCATCACCACACCATTCATTTATCGAACGCAGCGACGAAAAGAACAAAAAAAAAGAAAAAAAGGCACAGGAAAGTGACAAAAAGCCGTGTTCGGGTTGACAACGTCATCGAATTGATCTCGTGGGCCGATCAATTATTTATGATTCATTGCGCGCGCAACCTCGATGTGTCACCGACGCGCTCCAAAATATTATGATTTTAAGATTTTATCGATATTCCCAATAAATAAATCTGTTGCGACATTGTTTTAACAGCGACGACGTTTAAAAATAAATAATGTTTAAACATGCAACGTTTACTTGATCGGTCAATGTATTATGAATGCGCGCGGCTTTCGGTCCGGGCTAAGGTAATATTGGATGTCTTAAACTCTTGACCAAGGAGTGGAAATGGTGACTAATTGTTTTTATGTCCGTCAGTACTATACAGAGTATTTGACAAGTGATTTTTACTTTGAATCACGATTGGGTCACGGTTTTTTACGTAACTATGATATTATTGTTATCTTATCCAGACCAGAAAGCATTTAATTTAACAATAAAAATAATAGTTACTTTCATGGAAGTGGAACTTCCTCTCAGCAGTTTTTTTTCTGTGATTTGGCTTGTATTAATATTAATTAATCAGTTAAAATTTTTACCCAACCTATAATATTTTTCGGGTGCGTCTTGATCTGACACAAACAGCTCCCGATTTGCGTGCGCCGCTCGCGAGTTGCTCGAGTAAAGCTCGTTCGGAGTTCGTCATATTTGGACGCACCCTAATGTTGATCGAACTACGTACGTAAAGAGAAGGTCTTGATAGTTTCATATTATTGAGTACTGTTATAAACTAACTGTAACGGTATTGTAAAGGATAACACGGTAACATGCTACTCCATGCATGCTATACTCTTTGACAGTTATAGATATTAAAACGGCAGCTATATTAAGGTTTTAATCATAATAACAAGTTGCTAACAAACATGTCTAGTTTTGATATTTTTAATAGTATTTATCAGATACCTGTCAGCGTTATGACAATGAAAATGCGTTTAAAATATCTATGTAACTAAGGTCTATACAAACCTTTTTTGATAGTAGACCGAAGGTATCTTTTACTTGTCTCTTGAATGTTAGTCTGATGATAAAATATTGTAGATAACTTACCCACTGATGGACTAAAAGCGCCTCCTTAGCTTTGAACTGTATCAGCATAAGATAGGTATCCAGGAACCTGCTTCTTTTTCAGTGCCGTCAAAATTAGCAGGCTGGAAAAGATAGGAAATATTTAGTAGATGGTTATAGTCCGACATTGCCTGTGAATTTAACCAAAAGATAATATTTTATTTTAGTACAAATATTCATTAAACATATAAAACCTCATTACATTGACGTCTTACTGGCAGTCAATAATCTGTTAATACTTCATCGTTCAATTGTTCTTAAAAAGGTAGGTATTACAATGTTTCACTTTAATTAAAATGTGGATGACGCGAGTTGCTGTTTTACTTTTTTCTGAACCCATTTTTACTATTTCTTATAGCATCGAACTAAACCCACTCTGACAGCTCAAATAGAAACATTATTGGACTTAGACAATTCTAACACTTTATAGATAATAATCTAACTCTCAACTCAATGAGCATTCATCACATTTTTTGTAAACAACGCCATCTACCTGACTCGTCAATGAATCGAAAGGCGATCAATTATGACGTCACGTTTACCTTTACATTCAAATTATATGCACCTTATTTTGAAGGAATTAAAGTCTATTTTCGTGTGATTTTTTGTTGTATGTGTGTATTATGGTTTGTATATTTAGAGATGTCATATCTATGATAAAACAATGGGAACAATCTATATTGACAATCGTGAATGAGTTTTTTTAACTTTGAGTACGGTACCAAATGTTCTATGAATGGCTTAGTATTATTTGATTTTTACTTTTAATAAAGATGCAGGTTTGGTCCTAGAACAAAAAAAAAACTAAAAAACGTGTTTACTAAAGATATTTTATAAGTAGAATTAATTAATTAGACATACTAAGTATGATTGTAATTGTAATTATTAACCTGGATTCCAGAATTGGGATCTGAAATCGCCAATCCGCAGAGAGCAAGCGTGGTGATCAATGCTCGTGCCTTCTCTATATGGGAAGAGGCATTATTGTTATTATTTCTAAGTGTACTTCAGTATAGTTTTAGCTTCTTTCTGAGAGTGTATATCTCACCTAATGTTTTTGTCTTTGAGTGCCTAGAATTCTCTTGTTAGCCCTTCATTTATAGGCCTATTACTACCTGTCGATAAAAAAATCTTATATCAACACGAGTGAAAACAAAAATATTAAAAAAAAGGTATTTCAACATAAATAGGAACTATTAGGTATACTGTACGGTAAACCTGTATTCCTTTTAATAAAACTTTTCGTTTCCTACTTAATAATCCTGCATAAAGCTGTTCTTTACCACCAGAAGTTTCTAGGTAACAATGATAAAGTTTATTACTATGAAATAGTATACTTTCGAAAGCAAAATAACTCTAAAAACAAAAATACCTGTTTGCTTACTGCCAATAATTTACTCTTTATATCTAAGTATTTTGTTGGTTCTTTATAATGATTATGGCTAAATGATTAAACGCAAATCAAAGTTAAGTCTAATTTAATATTTTTGCTGTCTATCACTTGAAGGTGAAATTTATCGAAAGATAGACAAAATAACATAGATCGTAGTTGAGTAGTTGATAAAGCGATTTATGGTTTGCATCTTCTTTTACAGATTAATATAGCCGTTTCACCAAGTAGTGGATTGCAAGAAGTAAACTGGGATTAGTGGCCAAAATTAAATAGTATTTCTTTTGGTTGCAAAAAAAAGTAGAATAATAATATGTCAACGATCAAAGCCGCCGGCTTAGGTAAAGGCGCCTTCGACAAAAACGTGTCCAAGAGACAGTAACATCTGAGTTCCCTTCCGGGCCCAAATGGGCCGCGACGGGCGCAAAAACTAGCTTGCGGTGGTAGCTAGCGGTGCGCCGGGGGTCGTCTAACCGACTGTGAACAAGGTGGGTGTGTTAGAGATGTGGGGCTAAATGGTTTCAAAATTAATCTAAAGGCACATTCCCAAACTTATTCACAAACAATTTTTTTTCGTCCGTTCTTGAGCGAATAAACTAAATAAATGTGCTATTTTACCAGAAGACGTATAGGTAAATAAACGAAGTTAATGAAACTACAAATATACTTTAGTTTTTAAGCAAAAAGGAACCTTATACCGCTTGAAGTATCGACAACTAGATACAAGCTCCAAGTAAAGAAAACTGCAGTCTCTTTCTTGTAAAGTTCCTCATTACTATATTCTCTCTCTATTTAATATCATCTCCAATTTGCAAGAAAAGCAGTCCCGATCGAATGACCAAATCCTCATTAAGCTCAATTCAAAATGTACTTCGGGATCCGCTCTTAAACCTGCACTGTTCTGAATAGCTGAAGACTAAGCTAAACAAATTACTTTAAATTCGATCCCAATTTGTACGGGATATTTTCAAGGTATTGGATACTATAAAACCGCAATTTATTTACAAAGACTACGTAATAGTGACGTCATAAGAAAAATTTTGAATTCGTTAAAAAACAACATGGTTTATGTACGCGCTTTTTTTAGCTTCACATGAAATTGTGTAAAAAATCTTGGAAATTAAACTAGTGGTTCCATACACGTACAGGTTTAGTTTGGGTCACTGCAGGGTTAGATATTATTATGTAATTGCTTATAACAAATGAAAAAGTGTGTCCAACAAAATTCTCTTAGTGTGCTTTAGGTGAGGTAAGATGTCAGGCAAAACAGTTTAGGCTAACAGGTTTGTTGATCTAAATATTAGATTAGCTTTCTTAAGTCAGTAGGTTCGATTCGAACCCTACCTGTTGCATTATTTACTTTTTACACTATTTAGGTTAATGTGAGGGTTACAAAAGGTTTGCACATTAATGTCAGGAAAGGTTTATCATTTAAAAGAGGAAAATAGTAACATTTTTGTTAAAATATTCACCTACTGTCTTAAAATTCACGACAGCGATTAGATATCAGATTTACAAAGTTTTGAGTTAAAAGAACCAAAACGGCTTTAGCCCATACATACATATTTTCCAAAGACGATTAATAAATCCAGTATAAACCATAATTCTGTCAATCAATACAATTCTCATTGCATCAGTAACACGTATAAAGACTGAAACACACGTGCATACAAAAATACGTGTGTATAAACTACACATTCATTACTGTCTGTGTGTGTGTAAGCACATTACGCACTATAATATTATGTATCTATGTGTGTAAGCTTCATCTGAAGACTGAAACCGCACACATACACATACCGTACTGCGTATCTGTGTGTAAGTCAGCAGTACGGCACTGTCTGTGTCTATGTGTGTGTAAAGTTGACGTATGTGTGACAAACGTGTTCCCCAAATGTGTGACACCTAAAAACTTAAAATTGCACGCTACATTACATACAGCCATGATTTATGGTAAACGCACAAAAACTGTCTTAATGGGGTCCGCGGTTACTTCTCATATAGATAAGTATGTTTAACTTTGTTAAATTCAAGCTCAAAGAGGGCGATGACCTGAGAAAGAGTTTTAATAAAACTAGGTTTCATTGTATCTTTATTAACATGCTAGTCCTTAACTGCTACGCTAGAGGTCTTGGGTTGGATTCAAGTTGACCAAAGTGTTATTAGGTTATTCTATGAAATTCTCAGTAATAGCTCGGAGTTTGGATTTGTGCCCGGTTAGTGGCAATAGGCTTTCCGCCTATTACATGGGACCTAAACATACCGTCGAACTGTGGGTGTACATTGGTACCTAAACCCTTCGGTGATACAGGCGTGATGATATAAAGTGCTTAAAGCCAGTCATTGATTGAGTTAGTTACTAAGACACAAAATCTAGCTAGCAACACTAGTGTCAACTGAAGTCCATCTGTAATTTTCTACCAATTAAAGTACAGCATCATATCCCTATTTATGTATATGATATAAAGACCTAATGCGGTATAATAGCAAGAATGAGCTTAGGTTTTCTAATAACGAATATGATAAATGATTCTTTGTCTCTTTTGTATAACTTACATAGCTTCAAAATATAAAATACAATATAGTTTCGACACTATTCTAAACAACGTATTTTTGTAAATAAATACGCACTGGCTATAGTAGAATAGAAAAACTCACCTTTAAGCATCTCTCTTGAAGTATAATAACACTAAATATTCTTGAAATTTACTTGACAACAATATAACCATCTTATAACTGTACACATTCTTCCGTACGGTTCGGTAATTACAACTAGACTACCCACTTTTGATAACTATTGGTTTCTTAGGTTTACGCGAATGTTTGACATTGAAATAAAACTACCTTTTATGGATTTTATCGCGGTTTGTTTTAACTCAATAATAAATTAAAATATGAAGGTAGAACGAGCAACATCTTCTGTCAAGACGAACGCCATCTCAGTCTGCCCGTGATCATGATACTTGCAAAGGAATCGAAACGTCGGGATCTAAATCTAAAATTAAACCGCGAAAAAATCCGTATAAAGTAGTTTTATTTCAAATTAAAGACTATGACAAATTACCTCTCAAACTATAAAGTCACTATTTTAGTATGTCTATCAGTAAAAACTATTTACTATGTTAGTTATTTTTTGTTTAAAAAACAAAAATGTGACAAAATTAGTCGACTTTAAAATTTCCTAACTTTTTGAAGTCGCCTTAAAAAACACACGAACATTTTTCAAGTATTAAAATTGGTAATTAAATACAAGTAAGCAATATGTTAACAGCAGTTCATTGCCATTGATAAGGTGTTCATAAAACCTGAATTACATCGATATCAGTGTAATTGCGAGCATTTATATTGTTGTCGCGTTATAAACTGAGCCAAACCCGTTTAATTATAACAACGGCTTTATTATCAAGCTGTCAAACAACGAATATGTAAACAATGTGAACGTAAGATTTCGAATAATATATGTTAAATAAATAAATAAATGCGGACAACATCACATACATTGCTCTGAACCCAAAGTAAGTAGCTATTACGCACTTGTGTTATGGAATTCAGAAACAACGAAGGTACCACAAACACCTAGACCCGAGACAATGTAGAAAAGTTTCTACATTGACCCGTCCGGGGATCGAACCCGGGACCTCAGAGCTAGCGACACCTTGAAAACCGGTGTATACGCCACTCGACCACGGAGGTCGTCAACTGTGTTGCTGTATTATATTATGTATGTATTATATTATGCTGTATTACACTTTAACTTTGCCTAGTGGGACATTTACAGGCTGTTATTATTTTTATTATCATCTTTTTACACGAATCTACGACGAAAACTGGAAGCACCACCTTTCCAATAAAAAAAAGAATCATCAAAATCAGTTCCCCTAGTCAAAAATTCTGAGGTAAGAAACATAAAAAAATACAGTCGAATTGGATACCTCCTTTTTGAAGGCGGTTAAAAATGTATTATAATACAATCCTACATAATACGTCCCCCTTCTTGAAAGTCATTAAAACAGAGATATAATATTTTTTTTTATTGTCTTGAAGTAAAAACGTATCATTTACTAATACATACTTTTGCAGAAGATTCCCATGTTGGCTGTTACAGTATAATATGTTGGGAATGTGCCGTGAGCGGATGTGCGGATGATTTAACAGAAAATTGTCGACGATTTATGACTTTCAGAGCCACCCGTGCAGCTTAGGAGCCGTGAACTGTGTAATATGCTTCGAGTATACTAAGGTAGGTATATTTTAGTAAATAAATTTAATGTCATAACATAACATAACATATCATCACGCCTGTATCCCCGAAGGGGTAGGCAGAGGTGTACCAATGTACACCCACAGTTCGCCGATATGTTTTAGGTCCCATGTAATAGGGGGCGAGCCTATTGCCACTAACCGGGCAATTTAATGTCGTAAGTTGAATATCTTTTTATTTACCACCCCGTACTTTGATCTTAAAATTAAAACACGTATAAACTTAAAAAAACTAACACCCGTCAAGAAACTCATCGTCATCCTTGTCAATGGCGGAAAACGTGCTCAGAAGGAAGTAGATTTTTGGCAGTCGTCAAGTTATTGCAATTCTGACTACCAGTCTTAATACGAGATACCGTTTTCCAGTAAATGAAGTGTTCAGCTGTACTCGGTACAAATACTTATAAACCACAACATGGCTTAAGAAAAAACTAGTCTGAAGACAAAGTATATGGCTGAGTAACAATTGACGATCAAAAGATGTATTAATTTATGTTATTTCCCCTAAACTTGGACAGATGAAAAACAGCTTCACATTTAAAAGTTGAAGGGTTCAAAATACGGACTTAAACGAAATTATTGATTTTATAATAATTTAAATAAGTAAGTGTACAATGTGAGTCCATTTTAAGAACTACATATCAAAGTATTCATCGACCAAAAATTCAAAAGCAAGAAATCGTTCACCAGTGACTCATATACTTAATCAATACATAATTACATAATACCTATATACTTAAAGACCAGTTGCTATTCTCAGAAGTCAAAAACAATGCCGCGAACCCGAAAACGGATCCCGTTATGTCGTTCTATTGTCGTCCTTATCTGTTCCGTGGGGTGCTGAATAGCTGTGTCTCGTTCCCGCTTGAATGGAAGGCGCAGACATGAGGACCAGTTTTTGCATCGAAGGCTCCTGTAGAAATCATCATGGAGTCACATTTGCTATACGAAGGTATTCTAGTTATACATCGAACGACTATCTGTTTATTCATCTGCTGCCTTTTATACTTTGGATGCGAAGCGTTATTTTATTGTTGGAGGAAATTTAATGGCTGTACAAAAATCTGTTATAGTCTTACGCATGTTCCGTACACCTCAACACCCTTTACACCCAAAATACAAAGCCACAAATTGTGAATTTATGGATCAAGTTCTAAGGGATCAAGGAACTAAAGTACGAGCAAAAAATAAACTTTGACATATATCTACCATTATCTATACCTATTAAATTAGTCAGAAAATCACAAACTGAATAAATATAGCAGTATTAAATAAAACTAACCCAACAAAGATCCCGTATTAATTTAAGTTCAAACAAAAACCGCAAACACCGTTTAAAAAAAAATGGGTCAGAAAATTAACATAAAAACAACGTAACGCAAAACACCTCAAGTGTAACTGCACGTATAAGCACTAATCGTAATTACCCCATTAAGGACCAAACGCGTTTAATATGCACATATTTGCATAAGACACCAGCTGTATAGTCCCTCATAATCCGTTCACAACTATAAAAAGTCAATCTTTTAAGCAAACAATGTATACAAACAATCAAATCGTGTGTAGTTTGGCACGCCCCTGTATGAATTAATCAACCAACTCTCCCCTTTTAGGTGTCTAAAATGTATAATAGATACATGAAATCGACGGCCTAATGCGTGTACAAATGGTTCGGCAAAGTCTCAATTAGCTTAATTAGTAACACTACCGACTAGCGAAGTACTGAACGTTTAATATTGTTCGATCGGGCGCCTAAATTTGATTTAGAAATTATAGGGATGTAGTCACTTTAGTCGTGCATGATATTTTTGGTGTTAACTAAAGCTCGCTTTCAGTTAATTGTGACTGCGTTAATAGGGTATTACTTGACAAGGTTTGTGCTTAAATATTTAAGTGGTGAAAACTTTTTTTTGCTTTTTTTGCAGTTTTTCACCAGGTATTAAAAATATTTGTCACAAAAATATCGTCAGCCATCCTCTATATTTAACATATTTATAAAAGAGTAATAAATATGCTTTAAAATATCCTTTAGAAGTGAAATTCTCCATACATTTTCCTTGCAATAAACACGTATTTTCAGCTACTGTAAATACTTGCTTTTAACTACAGTTACCAACTTAATCTGGCTTTTGAAAATGTTGGAGCATTCGATGGAGGTAAGCACATTATTCCTCTGTAGGTGTTCAGGTATTTAGCGTTAAAGGTTCCGAGTAAACTCTAGGCGCTCTTTGATAGACTTAAGACACCCTATTCTCGACAATCCTTTGATATTTTATGCTAATAGTGAAGGAACTACATTTTAAGCCAGTATTGGAAAAAAAAAATTGAGAATAGACTTTTTATGGATTTTGAAGGATCTTTGAACACGTAATTTAGTGTATCACAAAATAATTGATACCGAGACTTTACTTTAAATGTAACCAAATTACTTTAACATCATTTTATTTTAAGAATAAGTATTTAATATGGCGATTGGAAGTTTTGATAAATCTCCAACTATACTATACTATCTCCAACTACAATTAGAAATTGAATAACGATCTAAGCAATGACCTAGGCAATACAAATTCATATCCCTAGTTACAACTAATATTTATATCAATCGATTCCTTCCTATCCTACAAGGAAACAGTTTTACACGTAAAAAGATACAGATATTCTCAGTACTGATAAAAGTTGGAATTTTTAAAAGAGGTTCCCGTCGACCACCCAGTGGTTCAGCTGTTTTATTTATTGTTTTAATTAATACTGCATAACTCAGGGCTGCGCGCCGCTGTGACAGCCAGTACGTCTTGCCCCAGCTTCTGGGCCATTCCTTGTGACGCTGCGAACATTTTGTTGCTATTGGAATCTAGGATTGGCTTGTTCGTGGAAAGCGGGGTTTGGTGTGGCTTCATTTTGTATGGCTAGTTATAGGATGAAAATTATGTATGCTAATGATGACGAGATGCGGATTTTTTGCTTAAAAGTTTTGCTCCTACGGAAAAGTAATTAGGTATTAAGTATGATTGGAAATTCAAGTGTAAATTTTGCTTGAGGTAAGAGAATGATTTCTAGGTATGTGATATTATAACCACATGAAGAAATAAAAAACTTTTAATGTGCCTAAACACTGATGAGAAAACGAATAAACTACAAGATACTACCTTTCAGTAGATAAACATTCGCTTTATACTTACCATTTTAAATATTTATAATATTTCTCCACTCTTCCAATACTTGCCAATGATGGGATTGCAGAACAGGCACACAGATCACAGATCTCGGCAGATTGAAGAAGAACATTATTTTTCTCAACTCAATTTATTTACTTTTGTAGAACTTTCTGTAAAGCTTGTGTTATAGAATGGGTAGTGTGTGACTTTATTAGATAAGTCTTTTTTTGTGATACGGTGAATGTGTGTAAGCAAGCCTTAAACTACTGTTTAAATCGATTCGATGATCTGATCACTTTTATGTTATGCAAAAACTGACTTAGCTTCCATTAAATACTAAGACAGAGCGCTAAAACTTTTGGAAGCCTAAAGGAATCATTCGAGGTAAAAATAAATAATCAAATACATTTTACTATATTTTTATTATGCGTCGATTTAACAAACATCCAGATTATTGACAAAAAATGACACCAATATTAAATGAAATAAAAATACAGTTAATATTTTTATTTAACAGTTTGCTATAACTTTTAACCTGACATTCACAAACGGGAACTGTTCATGTCATCAAATTGAATATTCTGAAGTTTAATATTATGTTTTGTTTACCATTTATATTATAATGTACTAATTTTTAAGAACGATGATTATCGTGTCAGCTACATTTATTCATTAAATATATTATTGTGGATTATTTTATAATAATGTACTTTAAATTTATACAAAAAGGAACTAACAGTGCATGTACTTAGCCGGAATATTACTTAGGTACTGCTTAAAACTACTTAAAAGACAGTATGTTAAAATATTAAAAACAAAAAAACTGAAAAATGTTTTTAAATAATATTCTGCCGGCCAATCTATTTTCCTAACACTATGCTATTCTATAATTATTACAACTATGGAAAAATTCACATTTATTTTACGCTCCTACTCTATGATATTTTAAATTAACTTAACTGTCAATAAATAAATAGTAATATATTAATGAAAAACTTTCTCCGCGGGTTCAACGAACCGAATGTCTGAACATGATATTCTTATAATAACAGGAAACCAACCACTAATAAAAAGTGTAACTTTAAACAGAGCTAGTCTTCTACACCTTAATATAAGTATACCTTAATTATTTATACAAATATTCGAAACGACAGTCCCTGAATTATCATATTTTTAGGCTATTTCAATAAACACAGATCTACGGATACATGTAAAACATTCAAATCTTTATCTATTTGTAATATTCGAAAATGTTATTGTTTCATTAACCACATTTCGTTTCCACAACATTTTTATTTACAACACCGATAATGTATCATTTATACAGTTTTAAAATTTATAAACTTCAGCAAAACGGGTACTACATTGAAATGAGTTTCTAGTTGGAATCTGAACTTTATCTATATTATGGACTAAAAGGTTGTTTAAGAATCTCTAAGATTGTTAACATCAGAAGTATTCCATAAATGCGAGTGTTTGTTCACCATGCTCTAAGGGCAACTCGCTACGATACACAATCACTACTGTTTTCGTTTTCGAGACAATAAGTATACTGGAATGACACTGAAATATGTTGCTCTTCGCGGCTCGACCCCGGTCTGATGGACGGACGCACCACACGTGCTGATATCCTTTGATAGTCGTCGTAAACATACCAGTTACATAAAACACATTTAGACAAGAAGATAAATAATATTCTCAGTTAATGTTCCTTATTTATACATAGAATTGACGTCACTTCAAATCATTCAGGAGTCCTTAACGTCTCGGTCTGTCACTCTCCACACATCACTCGATACAGTACGTCAGATCTGCAGTTAGGAATCAGTATGAGAAGCACTAACATAACACATGTTTAAATAGTTCACTGTTGTATTTGTTAACGAATGGATTCACTGAAGTTGCTCGTGATAAGGTTGCTGGCAGACGCCACCGCAGAGAGCAGCTTGGCGAACCACTCGTAGTAAAGTTTATTGTGCTCATAAAGAGCAGAATAATGGCTATGGGCAGTCCATGGAGTTGGGGCTGGGCGGGCCGCCCATGACGCTGTAGGGCGGGCTGTGCGGCGGCAGCGACTGGATGGAGCCCATGGGCCCGTGGTACATGTCCAGCTCCAGCGCCGCGTCGGGCGAGCACTTGTCCGACATCTTGCTCTCCTGCTTCGTCACCATCCGCCGCCACTTCGCGCGCGCGTTCTGGAACCACACCTGCGGACAACGAACACATCTATACCAACTGCACATACGACACACCTCGCCAGCGAGCGCACAGCTTCATACAATTAACTACAAAAAGCCAGCGAGCGCGCTCCAAATTTCGCGGCGGTCCTGGTTTCCGGGCGAGCGCATTGCACGCGGAAGCTGGATTCCTGGCTGCTCCGTTTTTGTGGCACGTGATTGCGTTCTTGCCCGCCGCCGAGCGATCCGCCGCAGATTATATCTGTGGGTAATTAGCCAACTGGCCGGCCGGTGCGTGACCGTCGCAGGCGCAACATTCCGAGCCGTTGTTACATGCGCTGAATGTGCTCGCTGTGGAAAAGCTACCGAATTACGGACTAAGTCGGTCATAGTTATACACCTAGACGATTTGACCGACTTAATCCGTACTTGTATAATGTTCGTGTTGAAGATTCAGTGCGGCCGGCGTGCGAGCGCGCAAATCTCGCGACCAATCACGCGCGGCCGCGGCTTGGCCCCGCCCCCCGCGTCATGGCGGCCCATGTTGCCTTACGCCAAATTTAGATGGTCGTTTCTTTCTTGGCCCTGAAGTGGCATTCGGCTGGCGATTGTCCGGAAAAAGCGGAAAGTTCAATAACTCTGTATATACCTACCTACTGAGCAGTAGCTACCTCAGGTAAAAGTTTAAACAAGCCGCTACTTTATCAGGTGATGTTTGGCATCAACAGTACAATTTATTGTCGAGTTTGTTGATTTGTAAATATCTGCTATTTTTCACCCGACTATTTAGCCGCTACAATTTCTAACTCTAAGAAACTTCTTTAATTAATTACAACATAACACTAATTTATAGTTTAACATAATTTTTGTTCCGAACAAAATGTCATTTAGTGAAGTGATTTGAGTAATATTTTCGCGGCAAATATTTCCCGCCATCGTTGTGACTAATCGTTCGGTCCACCTGCGTGTCCGCCTCTTGACTCCACTAGTGACGGCACTAATCAATTACTCGATTAGTCAATTCTGTAGTGTTAATTATTTTACTTTGCGATTGTATATTGAAAGTATTTTACAAGGGTAATGCAAAGTACAGTATTATTTTTTTGTGGCTATGTCTACATTTATAAAAAAAAAATGTTATCTGGTTTCTTATAACTAATCACAGCACATGACATGTGGTTAATAAATAAGATTTTATTAGCCTCATCAAAACTATGGTCTATTCTATAACCTACTACGTAGGTATATTGGTATATTTTCTTTGATCTTAAATTTGGTCAAAAGTACGCATAAATATCACACGCGTTATAACACCTGACAAAATCAGTTTTAGTTTAGATGACAGCTCTCTGTGACGTCACTAGTAACAAATAACAACTAGTGAGCAAATGATTGATGATAGTTCCGTGTCAGCGAGAGATAACACCATCTCGGTGGTCCGTCGACAATGTACAACAAACTACAAAAAGGTTTTATTTAAGTTCGAAACAATCGTGAAATGAAGAAGTACTGGCCAGTTTAAAAATAAATACAGTTTGAATATCGAACAGGAATTAATTTAAAATCTCGGAATGTAACTTCGATTTATTTACGCGTAATTCAGTTTCTTATAAAAACGAAATGGCATAACTAACGTAAATTAAAAGGAAAGGTAGAGTCAGACAATATTATTGCGAGCAAAAGTTTTCCTGTTTAACATGCTAGGAATTCCTGTTATTTTGGTTTAGAAATGTTCAGCATTGTTTTTAATACTAATGGTAGTTGTTTTAGTTTAAATATTTACTCTAATATCAACTAAAAGCTCTGTATAAACAAGCCATGTAAATAGGACGCTACAGTAAAACAATGACAATTGTTTCGTTAATAGTTAAAGTGAAATAGAAAATACTATTCCCAACAATTTATTGCAAATTTCCCGGAAACATTAATGGAATGCAAATGCTAAATTATCTAATTGAATTAGTATTTTCATTTCAATTAAAATAATAGTGGAGGCACGTTAAAAATGCAGACTAAATTATAAATTCATCGGATTAAATACCGAGTCTATTTTGATTATGAAATTCGTGATATTTAAGTAAATAATTGAAATGTTTATTTTATTTTTCTCATTTTGTTATTTTATATTATAATTACAGTGACGTTTTTGATTCTGTAAATTATCGTTAATTCCATATAATGTTTATCGGGTTAATTTTAAAGCTTATTACGTTGTTCTCTTTGGTGTGTCAATAAATGTATTTCTTCCTTTGTTTTCAGTGCCGAAAACTTCCATGAAATGATAATAATATTGTGGACATCATCATGTTATTTTCTTTCATTATAAGCTTGTATTTAATTTCCGTGATTTAAACAATGGTCTTGAATGGGTTCTTTGTTTTAACTTTAATTCAAAAGGGTAATTATGTATTTTAATATTAATTTCATAACATAATGAGTATTAATTAATAATAGCCTGTCTATATGAGATTTTACACCACTTTTTTATCTATCAATCAAGTTGTATTTTTGATTGTGTAGAGTTATTTTTAGCCAAGTTTTGTTTGCGACATAGCAACATCATTCTTTCAACGTTCACATACTGAAACATGTTTGTAAAACAAACGAAGATGAATACAAAATATAACAAGACGATAATACGTAGAGATAATTCTTATACCGTAGTGTAAGTACTATCTCTATCACGCACTAGAGCCAAAGGCCAAAAACACAACGAACTATTCTCGTTCACATTTCAAATAAATAAGCACTAACACTCAGACACATCATTAGTTCACCGTCACTCAACACGGATAAACAATAACAAACCTTACACAACAACACACAAGACTCAAATCACTTCAACAAGAAATATTTTAAAACAATTGAAAATATTCATGCGAGTAATTTTTCAGCGGTCGAGTGTTAACGATATATTTTTTATCGTTTTTATTTCATTCTCGAAATGAGTGAATGATATGAGCTGAATGAAAAATTGAATTGTCAGTTTTTTTTTCGAGATTAATTGAGAGAAATGCGAGATTGAGATGTAGTATTTTGAACGAATAATCCGATGTTGGTTTGTTTTAATTTACAGCTTCATAAACAATTCCAATATACAGTTCTTTTGTACTTTCTTTCCACTTACATAAAAAAATACATACAATACGCGTACGGATACGAAATTCAAATTGAGAATGCCAGAAATTGAAGATGATGGCCTGTATTTTTAATTGTATTTTTTTATTTTATACAGGCTTCAACTATTTTTTTCCACAGCAATGTGCTTTAGTGCCTACAACTTCTTACATATGTGCACGGTGAACAAATGCTTGGGGTACGTACAGTAGCCGTAGTACTATTTGTCATGGCGATACGATCGCGGCCGACAGTAGCTAGCAGACATTGACTGAATGATCTTGAAGTATTTATATCTCTTGTGGTAACATTTGTGAACGATACGATTTGTTTTGGTAATCGAATGTGGTCTCTTTTAGGTTAGCTGAAAACCGCATTTGTACTTGTTTTTTCACCCTCTTCGTTGCTGACGTAGTTAGTTTTTCCTATTGCTCAGGCTGGAGGCCTTAAGGTCCTCGCCAAAAGTCCGGTGAAGCAGTCAAATCCTACGCTCAGGCTAACTGCAAAGATCTATACCAAAAAAAAAATGTGTTAAGTATGTCTACCGATATGTCCGTCAGTGGAATCGTAGTTCCTAAACTTCATGGATGGCTGGTTTAAAAATGCGATAATTCAATTTTAGTGTTCGTAATCTTCTACTCTAGAGTTTTTGAAGAAAAGTTGTTGTAAACCAATTTCGTCTTTAAGTGGTAAATGCTTTGACGTTATTGGTGAATCGAGTAATAAATCGATAGCGTTTACCCCAAGCCTCGTATTCGACAGCTTGTGCCATAGCTCAGATGTTTGAAGTATTTGTAACAATTTAACGTTGCGGTACATTGTCTGCTACACGCACAACCATTTATTTAGTCTGCATTCATTTATAACACCGTAATATCAGAGTGCAATAACCACATGCTATTATATCCTAATTTAACTATCACGCAAATAGTTTGATTAATTACCTATTTATCAAAGAAAGCCGGGCTCAGACCGCGCCACAATTAGTTGAAAACTAAACATAATTATTCCGAAAAAATATTTTTAATACGCAGTACCTAATAGAGTTAATAAATAATACAAAAAAAAATGTGTAAAAAAAACGCATTTTTGTTTTTTTTTTGAACAAAAATCAAAATTAAAATCACCACTAATAATATGACTATATAACTGTCAACAAATGACGTCACAATTTTTATTATCTATAGGTACAATAAATTCCACAATCACAATACGACTAACACGATAATTAACGCCCCGCCCCTTTTGATAAGTCATTCCGCGTCACAGCTCATTAGTCTCACCGCTGCAGTGGGGTACGGACGCTCGCAAATTGCCCCCGCGCACTGAGCTAGAACAAACGAGATCTAATTGTGCGTATTAAGTGCTGGGTACACTGATTACTATCGCGCTGTGGTCTTAAGTTATTGTTTGGATTTGATACCTTTATAATTGATTAGATTTTGAGAAATTGTTACTTATTCTTTAGGTGTTGGTAATTGAAGCAATTTTTCTTGAGCCGGTTCGAATCATCACAAACTTAATTTGCACGTACTTTATAAATAAAGTAATAATCAGTAACAAAATTAGCATTCTTTGCAAAGTCAATTGGCCTAATCATCAGTCCGTTATAATGACAGTCGCAACACTTCACATAATATTATCAGCAGAGCAGCGCCGTCTGAACCCGCACTTATGATGACTGATTGCACACATTTCATGCACACACTACACAGGTAATTGAACAGCAGACGTAAATTAACTCATTTTGTCACACCAACCGTAATACGATGATAATAATTCACATGTTTTAATACAAATGAATGCAATATGTTCTGTAATATCTTTGATGCCAGATGCCGTAAGTAAATTGTAATGAATACGCGACAAAAAATAATCATTAGTGAATAGGCCAGCTGCGGTATAACTATAATTAAGTTAACTGTTTGTAAAACTTGCTATTTTGGAACGTTTACGAGCTGATTGGTCGGTAGGAAATTGACAATTTTAACTGTATTTGCGACCAGACACCGTAACGCATGACCGCAGACCGGAGGCTGTGGAAGCCGCGGTGGACTCCACAGATGCATTGAGGGTGACGCAAACTAATTAACACAAAGTGTTGATTACATCTTCACACCTTAATGTTCGAAAACATTGCGTAACAACAAACCCTAATAACAGTAATAGCGAAACGAATCACACTACAGTGTAACAAATATTAAATAAACCATAAAAAGGTGTTAACTTCACGAGAAAACCGTAATTAGAAAGAACGTTAATTAAAGTCCTATACAAATGTAAGAACGCCATCAATTAAAACCATTTTTAACTAATGATGGTGCATAAATTAGTAATAATTTCAATTTGAACGAAGAAAATCAAACATCACTCTGATCTAATTACACAAACCATATGATTTGTAAATTGTTACCGAGTTTGAATTCACTGTGAAAATTAAAAACACCTCGTGAGGACTCCTAATAAATGACTGAACGATCAAAGAGAGCTGCGTTCCTCGTATGTAAATAAAACTGTAGAAATGTGATTAATAGTCCCGTTTTCCTTAAATAAATAATATTTGAATAAATTAAGTAGGGAGAGGCACGTCCGCTCTGTGCAACTTCACGCGACCAAATGACAAATGGACGTCTTTTGAACGTACAGCGGAAATTATCTGCCTAACGGAGCGTCGCTGAGCGCGCCTGTACTAATTACTAGACTGTTTGATTTGATCTTATTTGTGCAAAGTATTTTTCACTTTCGAACCTTGTAATAAAGTTTAGAGTTGAATGTGGAGTTTGGCTTATTATTGTCACAAAATGTACTTAGAAAGTAAAATTATACGCGGGCAAACGTCAAGGTGTGACCATCCGATACTAATTGCGAGGGTTGTGAGGCATCGCCTTTGCCCGGGATATTTGTGTGCCGTTAAGAGGCATCTTTATAGTGTTCGAAATCATGCCATGAAAACGTTTTAAAAATAGCACTACGTAATTAATTTTTGTGTGACCGGGAAGACGCGGCGCGTACATCACTAGATGTTTTGCTCTTTCACAAGATTTTATCTGTTTTATGTGCGTACAATTTACGGTATCATACGAACCAAAAATAAATTTGTTTCAAATAAAAATTAAAGCATAAGCTTATGCGTTCAAAATCATGATTTGATATTTAAATAAAACAGGTTACAAAGACTAATATATACGAGTTCTTTGTGTTTAAGAAAACAAAGAACCTTAAAATTCACCGATGTATTCAGTTATTTTAATAAAATTTCAAAGTATAACACGGAAAAACAAAAGTACAAGCACGCACAAAACGCTTCAAAATAAAACGTAACCATAACCTTATTGGAAATCGACTAATTAATCGAGTGAGATAAATTGAACAGTCGATTAAAAACAGTAGCAATGTGAATTGATCGCACAATAAAGTGAACAGGGAAAGGCACTTTTTCAGTCAACTAATTACGTCTGAGCTACTTGAACAGTTGAACTCGACTCATTTTTCAGAATGGAAGGAGAAAAAAAAAGGAGAGTGGAGTGACAAATCACGTAATTGCGGACGCAAGGAGAGATATATGGCGTGGTTTGTTCTAAATGCGCCCGCGCAGGGCTCGGGTGACGCCGCGTCTATATATTATGGGGGCGCCCGGGGCAATTAGACGGCGGCAGCGCACCTGTTCTGTACACATTTAAAACATACATTTTTATACCATATACCTTATGATTGCTGAATTATTTATTGCATCTTTAATCAAACTCAAGTGGTGACGTCACTGGTGATAAACTGAACACTAAGCTTGCGTTTGCTAGTTTTTTTACCGACAGTGACGGGGATTGGGTTTTTACTTACAACATTGTACCTAATCATTATTTTACAATTTTACCATTCATGTAGGACACATGCAAAGTAAGAACAATGACCAAATATTCGACATAAGACTTTGGAATGAGATAAACTTCTATAAAACCCCATACACAACGAAACAAAAGAGTTTAGGATTTACATGAAGCGAACAGGAGCCGAGCCTTCGGAATAAAGTGCACAAGCTACGTCATAAAGGCTCAAAGTGCAGGACGCCATACTGCGGGCTCGAGCACAACTCGAACCGCTGCATCTCATCGTGGACTGAAACAGCCTTTGAACTCCTCACCAACTTTAATTACACCACGACCTTATTACAAAGACCTAAGGCTCAAAATCGCCCTCAAAAGCAATTAGTCCCGTAATTCTCGTAAATAACTTGAGAGGTGAGAGACATAAATCTTTTGGTTTCAGCCCCTCGTGTCGTGTTTTATTTAGGGATAACTGAAAATGCTTAGCTTTTTATGCTGCGGTATTGCGGCATCGACAGCGCTTTTTATGGGTTTATTGGTGCCTATAATTCTTTGATGCCGTTTCTTGTGATTGAATTGAGTTGTAAAGACCTTTGGGGTACGTCTATTGAACGGTGAGTGAATAAACCTCAGAATATTGCTCTGTAATATAACGAATGTGACCTGCTCTAGTGATTTAAAATGTTCATTAAAATTAAAAGAAACCAATTTTCAAGTTTAATTATTTTAAATTTCCTTATGCGTGGACGTGATTGAAGAGGCTGATAGTTAACTGACCGCAGCTTCACAACCAAAACGCTATTGGATAAAAACACAACAGATCTAAAATTGATAGCATCGAGATTTAAAAGGTAAAACAAAACGCTTGTCCGCAGCAGTGTACAGTCAAAAGTGCGACGAGGCGCAAAAACGAATAAGATATTATCTTCGCAATATGGCGACGTCGAGTCGAAAGCTTTTTGCTGGGAAAAAAATCTCGATCAATATTCGAGGAGAAGGGGGTCCTTCGTATAATTGGTTGGCGGATATATTTATGCCGCTGATATCGGATTCGGGTCGGCTACGATAAAGACAGGTTGCTATATACAGTAACAAAAGATTTGGAAGCTTACAACTGCTAAACAAAGACTCATGCATTTCAAGTTCACGTTCCGCTTCGCCCGAATGCTATAATGAGGTTGTATATCATTTCAGGAATGGAAAAATTACCCTATCGATTTACCTTAGTGGGATTGCAGCGGCTTGGACATTCTGTAAGCGCTTTATGTGAAGCAACAGCGTTCTGTAAGTATGATTGGCTATCGGACGGCGAGCCGGCTTCAGATTGACCTCAATTTGAGCTGTCACTATGTTGCCTGCTCGCTGAAAGCGCTTTGTTGTCAATTTGACAACACATCCTACCAACGGCCGGTATTATAACTGGCTGTATAAATGTAGGTTTAAATACCTGTGTGTAGGAAATAACTGTTGTACTAAATAGTTAAGGTTTTAATTGTGGAGCGGGAGAAATAACTGTCAAGAAACTGATGTAAGACTAAGATTTTTATTTATAGTGTTTAGATTTTTTATCAATGGCTGTCAAAATAAAAGTATTTTTTATAATTCATATCAAATTACTCAAAAAATACACAAAGAAGGATAAGGAATTTTACGGGAAACCTTGATACAAATGCATAGATTTGCTTTAAATCGTTTTGTAAAAAATAGTGCTTTCCGATACTCCCCTATTTTATTCTGATATTATAATACATTTGCAAAACATTGAAATTTTCCAGAACGTCTTGCGAAATAGTTTGTAGTTCAGGAAAGTAGTTGAAAACTTTTTACAATAACATGGAAAAAAACTTAGCTTTCGTAACTTGTTACTTTTAAAACTGAAGCCATAACATCTAGAAAATTGTTTATTCTACTCGGAATTCGTCAAAACTTCAAAAAACACTTCAAAGCGTTTTTTTTAAAGAAACTCGCGTAGCTAACGTAACTATGTCTGGACGGTAAAAAATAGTTTAAAACTCTTTTGAAATACTTCATTTAAGTTAAGAAAAATATTTCTCCACGAAACCTAAAGCCAAACCGAATTCTTCAAACATTTGATAACCAATATTGGCCACACTTCACCATTCAATGCTGCATATGTACGCAATACAACTACTAAACCCGATATCTCGGTAACCAATCAATCAATGTATGCCGAACTTAAGCTGGAGAACGATATAACTGAATATTTGAGATGGAATTCGCTCGAGGTGTTTCTATTCATACGGAAAGCGCCACATATTGGCAGGACCCTTCACCCACTCAGAAATTGTTTGGTCAAGCATTTGTCTGCCTTAGATATGTTGCAAGTAATCTATACTGGCAATATTCATTCACGGAAGTTTACCGAGAAATATTTGCTGCAATTTTAATTCGGAAATACAATTGTTCGTCATTTGCAGACCAAGATTTAAATGCATATCAAATTCAAAGCCAATTTTGCTAAAATGTTGTATAACGAACCATGATGCAAAATGCGCCAATTTCTTTCTCAGTTTACAACGTAACCAAATTGCAGAAAGAATTCAATACCCGCGGTAGAACGCGAAATTTTCGACCAGACAAATTATTTTCCGTCTGAAATCTAATACTTGTATAATAACCGCGCTACAGGCAACAACTTTCTCTAACTTCCCGAACCTATGCCGTACTAAAATACTCACACAATATCGGAACAAAAGTTGATTCTCAACTTAGCGCGTGACGTCATAGGCGCACGTGTTACTCAACCATTTCTTTCGAGTTTCGAGTAATTACGAGAACAAAGGGTAGCGCTTACCGAGCCCTACATTAAAGGGCCGCTTATAACAAACAAATTAAACGCAATATACAGTGTTAAGTATGAAGACGAGCCGCTGTGTGCCGTTCTAGTTAGATCCTCTCCAATATGGCGGCACACGGTTTGTTCTTTATTCGAAATTTTCGAATGGAATGCGATTTTGTTAGTGTAGTTTGCGGAATAACACCGACGCCTATTCTCGCGACAATTTAAATAAATATCACGTTCTTGTATTTACTTTGTATTATCTCATTCATGCACTCAGTAGTTGCAGCGCTTATCGGAATTGACTTCACTTTTAAAAGAAGAACAAGTAAGTACATTATTTTTCTTTCTTTTTAAATAATTCTTCTTATGTGATAATGTTGTTAGTTATTTAGTACTGTGTGCGTTTTAAAATCAAAGAATGGCCAGATACTATTTGGGCACGAAATATGAGGCTTGGCACTGTTTTTTTTTTTGATAATTGTCTCATCTTTCTCCTTTCACTTGAGTACACTAGTTCGGCGTTCGATTTCACAAAATTCCTGACTTACCTGCGAGCACTGATTATGGCGGTGAATAATAACGCCATAATTACCATTACGAGAAGTGCAATTTTGAACGTGGAACACGCAATTTCTGTGAAGCCAATCATGTTGACATTCGTGTCCGGTGGTAGATCACGGACTTCTTATTTCGACGGTGTTTTTCCTATATTTAACTGAGAATTTGTCCTGCTAATAAAAACAAGAATCCAAACAAAATAGAACAAAAACCTCTTTGATTAGAATACATTACCTTTGCTCTGAAAAAAAAAACAGATTAAACATACCGAATAAAGAACAGCGATTCAAATTCAGAACGTATTTTCGATATTTAAATTAAAACATCTAGGTTATTTACTCGTCAGCCGTCAAAACGAGTGACGATAAAAACACAGGATGACAAAAAAGGATAAATAAAATTCAACTTTATAAAACATTCGCAATGCAAAACGTTGATAAGTGGATACAGAGCAAAGCGACGCGGTATCGGGACTACATTAAATTCGCATTAGCTTTCAACTACCGGTTTGTTTAAGACTTATTTTATGCGTTTGACACACTTGAGTTCTGGTTTCAGTCACTGCATTGTAATTCACGTGCCTTTACAAGTTTATCCGTAACTTATACGCTGACAATTTTGACAGGTCGGCTTTACGATATTTAATTGAACAAATTACATATTTATTGATTTTTATTTAAAAATGTTATAGATAAAATAATGACAGAATTAAAACATGATGTATTTTATTTCAGAAGCGTATCTTTAAATGTGTATAAAACTAAAGATTTTCTTAATGTCGCGCCGAACATAGTTGGTACGTTTAATTATTTAAAATATGTTGATTAATCCCAAAATCGTAATGTTATTCACGCCTATAGGTCTCGTCCGTTGGATTTTAGTGTAGTTTAAGTACTTAATTTTAATAAACGAACGATTAAAGTTTAGCATTTAAGACTAATGACGACTTAACACTGCTTTTGTACATTGATTGATAAAATAAATGCTTTTTTATGACCGCACACCTTTTTTCTATAACTTTATTTAGTATTGTTATTTCACAACAGAATTTGTATCTTTTTAATATGAACATAGTACGTACCTATCTTATAATTTATTACAAATGAAAATAATGTATACCTAAGAAGTTTTTTTTTTATTTTATATTTCGAATTCTAAAAACGTTTCGTCACACGGAGGTAGTATATGCAATTTATTTTTAAATTAATTAAGTATTACATTACTATTTTTAATGGAAACGAGAATAGCTATATTTGAAACATTCCGAGGTGAGTATGTTATCAGTGATATTGGTTGTAATCGTAGTCAAGCATAATGATTGTAACGTCTTGATCAGTATGCTAATGAAGCTGCCTACGCGTGAAGTAACGCCTCTCCATTTATTGAGTTCCGAATTCAAAATCAATATATTCTCGATAGTATCGACTAGAGGCAGCGAACTAAAATTCCTTTTTTGAAATTTAACTAATGGTGTGTTCTTTTCGTTTTTTATAGAGTTTGTTTACGCTATTGAGTTTGTGTTTGTGCTTTTGGCTGTATGTGAATTCCTTTGCAACATTACCAGTTACGTCATGCGCAAACGTAAAATAAGTTCCGTTCGTGTTTTTCGACTCACACAAACACTTAAATAAGGTTGTAAAACCGCAATAAAACGTGATATTACCTGCAGCACCCTTTTGGGCAGTCCCGTCTTCTGGCTGAGCTGCTTCAGATCCTTAGCGTCGGGGTTGTGGTTGATGGCGAAGTAGGACTTCATGGTGCGGAGCTGGTGGTGCTTGAAGCTGGTGCGCATGCGCTTGGTGCGCGAGGTGGTGCCCAGCCCGCCGCCGCCGCGGAAACCCATCTCCAAGTACTCAGGGTTCAAATCTGATGTAGAACGACAGGCACACTGCTATATGCTGTTGTTGTACTAACGTCACTTTGTGCGTGGCAAACTTCCATCGAGAATCGATTGAAGGTATAGAGAATAATTAATATTAAAACAATTGAATCGATTAAAATTAATTATTGAAAAAAAATGGAACAAAAAATACAAAATATTAAATAGTAGATGAGATGACAGGAAAGTTGCTCTACTACAAATTTTATTTGATTTCAATAAAACATGTATAAATTACAACGAACAAGGTAAGTTAGTACAACAGTTAGCATAAGCAGTAATAAAATATTTACAAACAATCATCAACAACATCAAAGTCAGTCGCATCGCTAAATTCGCAACAAAATAATTGCATTTTAAAAACGCCAAGGAACCCGATTGGCAATTATCAATTTACGAAATTATCGTAATTTGTTTTATATCTGCACATTGCATGATAATGCCAATATTTACATGTTTATATTTAATTATGTTAATTGTTATTGTCTGTATTACGGTCGTAAACGGCTATAAAGATAATAATGTATGTTAAAATATATAAAATGTTATTTCATAGGCGTATTTTATGTTTGCACGAAAGGATTTTGTGGTGCTGTTTAAATTGTTTTATGCTGGATATTGTGTAAGAATGTCCAGGATATTATTTTATCCACGTCTTGGAAATATAGCACATTGCTGGTATATGAAATATTTTTTTTTTTTTTTTTAAGTTTTTTTTCCGGTAACAACTGGGTTTTATTTTAGTTGTTCTTTTACCTTAACAAAATTTACTATTCCATAGGTGTTATTTATTTTATAATTTTGCTTTTTTTTGTCATTTTTCTTTTTTTTTCTATCTGTATTCATTTTGGTTAAGAAGACGTCATCTTGCAGCCACGGTATTGTTAGAAAAATAAATACTACAAAATGTTCCCTCTAGAGTTTCGATGTTGGTTTCAATTTATTCGACACGGCTGTCTTAGTTAACAAGCTAAGTTAGACGGCAAAGGAGAAAATGATTTAAAATTATATCAAGTAACGCCATTGTTATCCCAGAAGGCTAAACAAAGGCTTTCTTTAATCCTAGAACTTTGATGAAAATACGAACAAGCTAAGAACGCCTTTTCTGATACGATCACACTGGCTGAGATTATCAAAGTAGAACAAATACCACCTTATACTCAAAGAGCCTTTGACAGCGGCAAATATCAAACAGCGAACAGAAAGCGACGGATTAGCAAACCATTAGCGTATCGTGTGCTAGTCTACCATGTTTTTACGTTAAACACGGACGCTTTTCAAACTTACATAAATAATAAAATTACCGCAACTACAGCCTTTGAAACCCGAGTTTGTATAAATTTTGGTGCCCTCAGATTTAGCTCGCATTTACTTTGAAGATAGGACGACAGACTTTTTCTCGCTTTATAAACAGTCTTTTAGTTTTACAGCTGCTTCGTATTTATTTGGCTTTATTTGGTCGGTAATTTAAAATTCAAACGAGCAACTGTTACTGAAAGTCCGAGCAAACAAATTTGGTTTGAGAATCTGAAAAGGCGAACAAATTTGGCTCGTTCGAGTCCAGTTTGGGAACGGGTCCGTCCGCGCTCCGCACGCATGGCAGGCCTACGGCCATAAATCGATCGTAACACGCACGCCGCATTGTTTTCCGTTACAATACGAACCGTGTCGTCCGCGTGACGGAGCCGGCACGGTGCCGCGACTCCGTTTTAACGACCGATAAATGCTGCTAATAAATAAACCGAAACTTACTGCGATGTTTACAGAAACGCTTTGAGTATTGCGGTTAAGGGTGGACACCAGTTGGGACCGAATTGCGAAATATCGAGAATTCGGTAAAATATTGCAAATTGTTCGAATATTCCGAGATAATGAAAATTGCTGATTGATTGTGAATAATTTAAGTCCACCAACAAAGTGGACGAGGTTTTTAACCGACGAAAACAGAGGAGGTTCTCAATTCGACGCGTATATTTTTTTTTTTTTTTTTATGTATGATCACGCATATCTTTTTACTGAGTAGTCCGATTTTGATAATTCTTTTTTTATTGGAAAGGGTATACTCCAAAGTTGGTCCCATATAAATTTGATAAAAGAATTCCCACCCTAAGGGTGGAAAAACAGGGGTTTATTGATTGTTCACGCACTGATCGTAATGTATTACCACGTGTAACTTTTTACAGAGTAGTTATATTTTGATAATTCTTTTTTTATTGAGTAGGCTATACCTAGAAGTCGGTCCCATATAAATTTGGAAAAAATATTCCAATCCTAAGGGTAGAAAAACAGGGATATATTGATTGTTCACTAACTGATTTTAATATATGACCACGCGTAACTTATTTTACTTATTACAGAACAGTCTGATTTTGATAAATCTTTTTTTATTAGATAGGGGGTTATACCTTAAAGCTGGTCCCATATAATTTTACTCTAAGGTTGGGAAAATAGGGGTGATTTATTGTTCACTCACAGATTTGAATACTAAAATAAAGTAGTTAGCTATTTTAAAAATAATAAATGATTCAGCATGTAGCAATTAGTATATAATAGCCACAAAAAAGTATAAAATAAAAACTTTTTAACAAAAAAATTAAACCGCCGAAAACACTGAAAAGCAAAAAATAAGAAACCTTTTTTTATTTAATCTTAATAACTAAGTTCTTAAACGAATGTGAGTATACCTAAATAATTTTGAGGCGGCGCCAAACTATCAATTAACAAAGATCACAAAATTACCTTAAAAATAAAGAAACAACCAAATCAAAAACGCTATATACTATAATTATATTCTTTACTTACCACCTACTAATTCCACTGTGGAAAGCAAATAAAAGTTTTGAGTTCGAGTTTGAATCAAGTTAAGAATGCAATGAAATCTCCAGCGTTAAACATTAAAATTTCAAAAAAAATTAAGTACCTTTACATCATACTTAATTAATTAATTTGCCTGTTTGGCGCCGACTCGAAATTACTTAGGTATACTCACATTCGTTTAAGAACTTAGTTATTAAGATTAAATAAAAAAAGGTTTCTTATTTTTTGCTTTTCAGTGTTTTCGGCGGTTTAATTTTTTTGTTAAAAAGTTTTTGAGTTATCTAATCGAGTGAATTACGCCAATATTTGCTGGTCAATTTCAAGCATCTATAAATAGATTGTTCAATAAACTCTGTTACATTGACAACTGGCAATTAGTTGAGTATTTTGCTTACATATATGAATGTTAGCTTAACTTTGCTCAAATGTGCTAAGAATTTTTATTTTTAATAAGTTTCTCAGTTAATCGGTGCACGATTTGGTTAATCTGTGATATACTAAAAAAATAACTTTATTCCACAGAAACTGTAGAGCCACATTAAGATCGTTTTTTTTTAAGTGAAATTGGCCAATTCTTATTTATATTTATTGTAGGTAAAGGAATTTAATTTTTAGTTATTTAATTAAATGCATGGAAAAAAATTGCAATGTAGGTATACAAAGACAGTTGTCACATTTAAAAACTTTCGAGTTCTTTAAAAGTTCGTTTACATTTAAACATCAAAATAACATTCAAATTTTAGTGGGTGGGTATTCCAAATTCAAAATTGTCAATTTATTCCTTTTTTAAACCGCAAGTGTGCGTTCCGAAGTCGGAACAATTAGCGTGTAAGTAATTATGCGGTGGCCTGTTGGCGCGATATAATGGCCGCAACCGATACGTGCGTTCAAAATACGACCCGTATTTTGAACGCACCGCGGAAATTGTGCGACTTTTTTAATGCAAGCTGTAGGTAATGGTCGGCAAAATCTATATTTAATTTGATCCCTTTTACTGTGCTTTAAAATTTGAGAAGTTTTTTTTCTCATGCCAGTAAACAAATATGATCATTTTTTTGTATGTGACGTAGTTAAAGCACAGAAAGCTTTTAGTATAAAATAGAAAAAAAATTTACTAAAATAGAAAATTCTACATTTATTCGCAAGATTTTAATATCGTACCTTACAAGTAAGAAGCGCTAACATAAACCCACAACTCACACTGATCGTGCGATGCGCAGCGTTGACGCCGGTGTTTACTCGACATGATTTACTCCGGAGCCACCGATAACCACCACCAATATACAAAGCCCCCCGCGAACTATGCCGGTACCCCCCTTCAGTACTCAAGTCTATAGGCCAGGGAGGCGAGGGAGGTCAAAGTATGATGGTCCAAGGAATACAGCTTGAGGCGTTCGTGCACCAAGCTGTTGATACCGTCGCAGAAATGAGACATGCGCATTTTTAAACTTCACATGTTTGGGAACGGTGATTTAATTTAAGACGAATCTATGTGAACAATCAGGTGTCGGAGATGACAATATGTTGAAATAAGTGGGTACTACAAGTTTATAGCAGCTCACAAAGACTAGAAGACACGACTTAACGAAAAAAATACTCAAATAATGATTTAACACAGCAATAACTAGCAAAAACACAGGAAAATTACGCACGAATTAAAACAATAACAATTTCGACACATAAATCTGAACACAAAACGGGTCTAGTGATGTACCCTGACACGTCAACTATCGATAAACATCGACACAAAACGTCGACTAAAAGAAGACATTATTAATAGATTGAGACACAAAATTGTGGAGATAACGTGCAGGACGAAAAACAAAAAAAAACACCGGGTGGGTTATAAAAAGAATTGTGATATCATAAATCGTACGTACCATTCATGTTTTTAAGGCCGAAAGGGAAAAAAATGAGATTTCCTTAACGATAACACTTCGTCCGGTGGCCACATTTTTTTGTAATAGCAAAAACTGACGCCGAAGTGATTGACCGCTGTAATAATGGTAATAGGTATGCTTCTTTATGACAGAATCATTGTTTTTATTAATTCTACCTGGTAGTTATAAAATTTTATAATAAAGTGGATAATATTCATAATTATATTCTTAACACAAATAGACTCGGCAGCAATTTGTGTGTTAAATTTAATTGTTGTGTTGCTTAATACGTAGTGATGGTGTGAAATTTGTTTAGGAGCTTTTTATCGCTTATGTTTTTACATCGTTTTGAGTTTTTGCGCAAGAAAATATTGCACAATTTTGGTTTTGATTTTACTCTGTAATGTTGTAAATTACTTATTAAAAAATAACAGTCTTTAACAATTTATCCAGTAAATAAATATCATACTGTTAAATGAGGGTGAAAGTACGTATGCCATTAGCCATCATAATAAAAATCATTATAATTTCTTGCCTACAATTCGAAGCCCACAATTCCCTGCCCGAGAAACAATAGATAAGTATCAGCATACATTCCTTAACAACTGACCTTAAAACCTTAAAGCATCGAGAAAGCCAGGAACAGGTCAGATACGGATCTCAACTAAAAGATTTTTTACATATTTCCGAGTCGTCGCGGCGATTAAAAATGTAAAAAGGCTAAAAAAATGTAAAAAGAATGTAAAATTAATAAATTCGTCGGCGTTATGTGTCGTATCGCGTAACATGCTGGCGGGGGGCGCTACCGGGGACACTTCATCATGACTTCTCATGGCCTCGTGTTATTAGTACTAAAACGTTGGAGTTATACCAAGCGATAGATATCAAACGTACATTGATATTACGATGAAATATTTTAATTTTTATGAATTAGGGAGGGGCTCGCTTTTGTATATCTAATTTTTGTTTAAAGATTTTTTGATTGGTTATGTAAACAGAAGTTTGACTTTTATGGTTATTAATTACTTTAAATTTAGTTTAAATCCCTTAAAAATAATGATTACAATGCTGATATTCATTTTTATTTTTATTGTTAGCCTTAGGTGACAACGCAGGTGAACATAAAACAGTAATGTAAAACTAACTGGTTAGTCAAACAATTAATTAAAAAATTAACTTTATCGGCATCCTTTATAACGTATCCCAAACACATTATACACAACAGCATAAAATATTCAAGTTAATTATTAATGTGACTACTAAAAGCAATAATAAAATATTTGCTCGTTATGTTTCTACAAGTAATTTTTTATGACTTAATTTTCAACAAGTTTTATTAGACATCGACTAATGAAATTTCATCGACAAAAAATAGTAGCTTCACTACAGAACAAGGCACCCTACGGGCTAAACAAAAATTTTATGAGCACATTGCTTTTAATGTATCCACGAACGTATTTTTATAAGTTGGCATAAATTAACGAATAAAATTGTTTCATTAAAATTAAAATAGTAAAAACTGAGTGACCATGTTGCGGTAAAACGGAATATCAACGAGTTGCTTTTTCTATAAAAACAATAAACTCTACAAAATTACGTGAACTACAAAAAAAAAAATACTACCATCTTTTTTTTATATCACTCGTCTTAACTAAAACTTTTAGGCATAACAACAGCTCGATTGTTTAATTAGGCCGTATACAAAAATCAAACTCAAGCATTCATCTAAAACTATGACATAACGACCTCATTACTAAAGCCGTAAAAACAGTTACCATTGTCATTGCCGCTATTAAAAAGTAAAATGTCATGCAAGACGTCAAACGATTAAGACAGATGACGTCAGCTGTCAGTAATAGAGATGACCCGCTATTTAGTCCTTCAATATTAGTTTCTAGTTCACACTCACTTTCTTTACTAAGCTAGTTAAGGAGAATAATCAGTGCGTGATGACACATGTTAGGCTCATGTGGTCATTATTTATTCTATTTATTTTATATTATAATTTTTGTGCGGTATTTTTTCAGTAAACGGTATATTGCGGGAGAGTTATAATATTTTGTTTGTGAGTAAGATAGAGTTGAAATCAAATATCGGCGTTTGGTAGTTTATAATTTGTATTCAAAGCAATTAATTGGGTTTCAATTTGGTCTTCCTTTGAGTACTAGTAATTGTGATTAGTCAAAATTAAGACATCTCTACTTCAAAACATAACAACGAAGTATCTTATAAGAGCAGGTAAACAAAATCTAAGAAAAAAGTACTAACTACTGGCACAACAAATTCCATTACGTAACAAAAAAAAAACAGCAAATCGGTATCTAAAGTCGGTCATTCAAAAAAAGAACGTAATAACTTCCATCTTGAAAAAAAAAAACGAGACCCTAACCGACTAACATCTCAGTTTTATACCGAAATTTCTTAATTCGTCCTGCGTCCCCGCTATAAATTACTGATTCAATAATGTTGGTCTTGCCACCGATACGGGATATACAGATGTCCCGGGAGAGATAGCGGCGCCCACTAAATGTACACGGATATCACATTAGGCGACTCTGATGAAAGGGCTCTATACGGCCAGTGTTGGGAGCATTCGTACTAAAGAGGTTTGTTCATTTCATATTAATTTGTGTTTCAGTTTGTTGACGTTTGCGACTTTATGTACACGGTTTTTTAGGAATTCTAGAGCAGTGGGTTTGGTTGAAGGTGTTGTCGTAAATTGTAATTAAATAATAAATTAATTAAGAGTCTAATCTTCTAATCAATTTAGAAATAAGAATATTTGCTAATGCCTGTAGAACGCTATCCATCTTACAATATTTTTTGTCATTCATTGCTCCATTCGAACAAAGTTAGTCCGTTAGAGAAGTGAATCATCAATGAACATGAAAATGTGTCAAACATCAACAATTATGTACCCAAAGCATGAAACCGTGAATATTAAACAAGTACAATATAAAAATACTCAAAGTCAAGCGTTAAATCAAATATATTTTTACCTTAATCGATTACAAAATACAAATAAATATAAAAATATCGCGTAACCGATTATAATCGGTTAAAACCGAATTATAATATAATATTATATTTGCATTTTGAATCACATTTAACATGCCTTTTGCATCCAGCCAAGAAATTGAAATAGGCAAAAGGCTTTAAACACAATATTAGCGTGAAGATTCTGAATAAACTCCGAACGTTTCGAATGTAAATATAAATAGTAATAAAACTATAATAATGTTTCATATCGATATAAATTTGCCTCCGAACAATAAAATTGAATTCCATGCTGATCTGGACTTGAAAGAAAAACATAGTTAAATATGAATTTCGTAGGACAACGCCTGCAACCTGTCAAAATTGTGTAATCCGAGACCGTAATGTGATATTGTAAGTTAACCCATTAGCCGGCGCGAGTCCCGATAATATAAACAATTGCCATCGAGTACCGAGTACCGAGCCCTGAGGGGTTTTGTTCGCACGAAAAAACGTACGCCTTGTTTTATATTTTATATTGTAATAAAATATTATATGTTCGCGACAAAGCTTAAATCCCAGCGCATAATATAATAAATGTTAATTGAGTCAAATGGCGAACATATTGGCGGTCGGCTTACGCCCCGAGCGACACGCGTGTGCTTGCCTCGCCCGCCTCGCCCGCCTCGCCCGCTTCGGCCGTGTCGGCCGTGTCGCGCGCTCGTGTGACAGTTATGCTCATATGGCAGAACATTCAACGCACCTATTATAAAAAGCCTGTTAAGCGCCTTCATTGTTTATTTAAATGTGCAATAAAAATATGATTGTGTCCTTTCAAGATCGAGTGACTTCAATATATTTTTATATTAAAAGAATCATATTGTTACACATAACACCTGAAAAAGCATACATTCTATTTGTTTTAATGTCAACATCATATTTGATAAAGTGTATTTGAATTGGATTGCAAAGTATAACGAGTTTCTTTGTAAATTGAATTATTTATTTATTATTTTTATGAACATTATGGGTAAGCTTATTGTTGAAGTCAAATGTACGAAATTTACGACTGTAGTTATTTTATATCGCCTGGTTGGCGTTTCACACTCGCCTATTTTGATACTTTTCCATAGGAGCGTGATGCTTTATAATAAGCCTTTTGTTAACAAGGCCTCGAGTGTGAACTCAGAAGTTTCTCATAACAGCGACGCATAAGGAGCATGCAAATATGAGACACAAATGAAGCCCCATTATGCATTGCACACGGGAGCCATAACATTAACAGACGGGGAACATTTTTTCCTTTTCTCAAATGAAAACCAACCAAACAAACGAACCCAAACTGTCTTTTGTCACGATTAAAAAAAAATAAAGTCACCTCCAAAAGCCGTTTTGTTTCGAAAAAATAAAAAATGTAAAAAGTATTTGAGCCAACTACCGGCGGCGCAGGAACGCGCCTACCCTATCAACGATCGTGGACGCTACTCGAAATGTCCGATACTTAAAAAAAGTCACATATTTTGGCGGGAAATAAATCACGGAAGGGACGCTATACAAAATTTATGGCGGTATAACACGGTGCACTCGGTAGAAAAGTTAAGACAAAAGATTTAAAAAGGTTTACATTCGTGATAAGAGCTTGAGGGTTCCGCGGACAATTTATAAACTCGTCTAGGAAACGAGAAATAAAAATGGAGATCTCTATTTGGAATTGAATATGTCTCGGTTTGTTCAGTGTATAACTTTATCAAAGGGAACCGCTCAGTCGTTACCGACACACTAATGTAAACTGAACTCCAATACACTGAACTACTAACAAGTATTTGATTTAAACTGTAACTTTAACATCTATTCTCTATTTCGTCAAAATGGTACAAATTCGGATGTAATTATGTGAAACATGTAATTTTGAACAAAAATAGTCAAGCAAAATTTGAAGAAAACTTTATTAGATGTTTAAAATTAAATTCTACAATAAACTATGTATCTTAAAAGCCAGTTTACAAAGTACTTAAACCATAAAAAAACCTTTGAAAAAAAGCCTTATTTTATTTCTTCCTTAGAACAAAACTAACCAAAAAAAACCTAAGGATCTCTAAAGGTGACATGAAAGGCAGATGGTTCCGTACTCCGCTCCCGTTACTGAAGTAGGCATTATTTTTTACCGGTCGTCGTTAAAGCTATATTTATTGTCGCCACTCTGATATTGAAGGTAACCGTAATTATATGACATATTTATCTACGAACTGTTTTTGGTAGGCTGTTAAATGAATTGCTTTATTTAACAAATTTATTTGTTCGGTAACTGCTTTGTCAGGAAGTAAGCAGTCACTTCTTAAATTCTTTTTGTCTAGGTTACAAGTTTGAAGTAAGCTAGCCGTCGCATCTTACAATGTATCGACGAAGAACGAAGTGGTCGACGTTATAAGTTTTGTGGAGTGTATCTATGTATCACGGACTATATGAAAACTAGATAGTTTCTACTTCTGTGGCAGTTTGTACATCTATAAGTTTTAAATGATACATGTGAATACTGGAGTACATTTGTTGAGGTTTAAAACTTAGTGTCTAAAGTTTGCCATAACTGTCAAGAAATGTCTAGCAAAAGTTGGCGATAGAATAGGAATATACGTGTCCTATTAGGCCAATTCAACAAAATTTATAAAACCAATCAACTATGAATTTTAAGTAAATATGATTTACATTTCAGTTAAATTCTAAACTTAACTAAAGTCAGTTTCATTATCAAGTCAAAGAAGTTAACTTAAAAACAGTTTAAAAGAGAGCGTTACTTAAAAAAGATTTAATACATACTACGAACGACAATACATAGATGTAGTATAAAATGAAGCGGCAAGCTACACCTCTGACATACAAGTACACGCTAATTACGCGAGAAAAATTGCTAATATACTTGTAGATTAAATTCAAGGGTTAGATAAATTAATTAAGTGATCGTTTAGTTATTTTCTGTATTGGCATTTAGTATTTTTAATTTACCGTAATTAGCATCAAATCATCTTACTTTTTTTCGGTTGTTTCACTGTCTAATCTGTCTATCAACATAACATTATATAGTACCAATATCCTCACCTAGTTTTCTGTCTGTCGCCTATTTCATATGGCATGGTCTTTATTGAAAACAATTAAATAAAATTCAGTTACAAAAATTAGCCCTACAAAACCGTAAAAACGATCATATTGTTTTACACATCCCCATACATTTCAAAGCAGCACTCTTGTCAGGTGATGCGACTGCCGCTTCCAGTCGTCAGTAAGTCAGTGTGAGCATACATCATTGATACCATATGTCGCGTGGGTGTGTCGCCAGTCGTCGCCTCCTTCGTTTGGACGCGTATTTTACTTGGCTTTATTAAAACGTAAGCTTGTTCGTAGCTCTGACGTATGCTTGTCGAGAATTGTTGGGTTTAGATTGTTGCTTTGATTGCTCAAAAATGTACGAACTACTTTTAAATGGTATATCTGAAGTATGCCTAAAGTCGTATATGGTTTAATTCGGTACACAGAAATACTCAAATAATTATTCACAAATGCTTGTACTGGTCGGATTCACTACTTAAACTGTCTGATTCAAATAAATATAAAATAAATATAGTGAACCAGACTTAAAAAAAAATTGTAGATTTTCTGAACATCAACATTTAAAAAATCAAAATTCATAAACAAAATTAGCCACACAACCGAATACTAATAGCATTGGACCCAGCATTGGCTCCACACACCAACACAACCAACATCCAACGTTCCAATTGACCAACTCGCGTCACGTCTTGCTACGTGCCCCCGAGTCCTATTCACGTCCATTGCTGGGCTACCATCAGATAGCGTCCGAACTCGACGATCGAACGATACCACCTCCACAATTGTATATAGTACTGTTCAAAAACAACGAGGAGGTTTTAATTGGTTTATTGTATGAAGAGTTTCGGCTCCACCTAATTGATTTCAAGTGCGGATGGTAAAGTTATGAAAAAATAAAACATGAATTTGTTTGTTGGTTCGGTTTGGAATCTCGTTGGAAATATGTTGATTAAACTTGCTTGTTTACTACTGACGAATTCTGTTTTACTAGTATTGAAGTGAAATCCAATAGATGATAATTAATATTTGTAAATATTTAAAATCTGACTATCCTGCCTATAAAAATGGATTCGAAATTTCTAGCCATTGCTGTAAGGGCTGTAAGGGTTAACTCTTAAATGTAAAAAGTGTACGTAATGTTCATTAGCAGTGAGTTATTTGTAGATCAAACGTGCGGCCGAACAATAACGCAACTTCTGACAACTTCAACAATTTTTTTGAACTATATGTAACACTTAGTTCGTCACCACAAAAGAAACTTTACCAAACTTCGTTAGAAGTGTTTCCATAAGAGAAACCCATAAAACGCAAACTTGAGAAAACTAGGACGGAAAATCCATAAAAATGTAGGTGAGTTAAAGTTTGTTGCCCAATAAGTCGCCGTAGTTTATTTAATTATCTTAATAATTTATCTGGGTATAGTGCCACCCATGCGCGATCGTGCGACGGACGCGACTCGCACGTGCGCCGCGGCCCGCACGTACTCCGTGGGACTCCGCCTTTCACCGCCTTACGCAAACGTTCCCATATTCCGTCGCCGACTACTTCAAAACTGGTCGCAAAAACCCGCACCGACTGGGAAACGGCCGGACGCGGCAAAAAGAGGCTTTACTAAAGTCGGACACTATAACTATTTAAAATATCCAATACAGTGTCATATAATTTATTGGTGTCTCCGTACGGCGCGGCATTGTGCGCGGTAATCGCTTAATCTCGCGGACAGGTGCCGGCTAGCTCCTATTAGGCAAATTGTGTACCTTATACGTTCAGAGAAAATTAAAAACCGTATTAAAAGTCGGGATTGTACGACTTTTTTTCAAGACGGCTTTTTTTAACACCGGCTCCGGTTGGGCGATGCTCAACATCGGTATTTTGCACATGCTCAGTGTTATTTAAAAAGGCAATGAATTATGCTAGCTGCCAATTATTTTCTTATATGTAGGTCAGTAGCCAATTACGAGGGATCTGGAGGTATCTACGGACGGACTTGATAGTTTTCATGTACAGTTGCTTTATTGTTGAGTATAATTCTGTGTTAAACATTCGGGTTGGTTGTCTTATTAATAATACATAACCTAATTTGAGTTGTCTGCAAGAAAATTTATTCATAACGCATATTTTATGAACAGAATAATAAACAAGTAAATAAATAAAATAAAAACCAGCTTAACTGCAATGACGAATTTTAAACAAAATACTTGAATAAACTATTCATAAAGAAAAGGGGATGAACAATTAACGGGCGACGTATCAACATACGCTGATACTTTATACGCGTATTAATAAAAACGCAACAATACGCCACACCGCAGCATTACCATGATAATAAGCGACAAATTTACAATAAAAAATAACAAGCCCGCCCCCATCCGTGGAAAGATTAATGTGTTTACATAAACCGGGAATCGAACCTCGTATTTCGGTGTACGGTTTCGTGGGGTGGCGCCCCTGTGCGACAGATATATTGCAGTAAAAAATATAATTACCCTTCTGAACGAAGACTGGAAGCTATTCATAATCGCGCCATGACATACGGCTTACAAACAGAAGCACCTTAGATTATGTAAAGAAAATTATAAAGTAATTCCATTGATGCGATCAAAAATAGACTTAATTCTTATTGCTTTATAGTTTGAATTTTCATGTTAGATGATTGAATCAAAGCTTCGGTAAGGAATGATAGCTGTAGGGTTGTGTTTGAGATGTTAGGCTTACAGTAGTGTTAGTAAGTCCCTCGTCTGGTAAGGGTTAGGGAAAGCCCCCGACTTCAACCGACAAGAAACCGACTTTCCCCTCCGTCTTTAAGGCGGGGTTCCATAAGATTTTCCCCAGGGCGAAATAACAAAGTGCGGCGGCTAATGGTACGCAAAATCACAGGCGTAAATTATTCAGTATTAATTGAATTAATTGATTATTTGTACTTACAAAAGTTTGCTTTTTAATGAATGTCTAGTTTCTAGATCACCTTCTTCAATAGGTAAGCCATAAAATAAGAAATAATTTTATGAAAAATACAGCACAAAAATGTAGAAAGAAATAGTTTCACAATATATCCAGACTTATTGGAGTTTACTGTCTAGACATTTTAATTTGGAGTTATCATATTATTATATTGTGAAAGACTTTCTAAATTATTTTATAATAATAGAAAAAATATACATTATGTTCTCTTGCTCCCCGACTTAATAACAACCATCAAAATATAAGTTATTGCATTATTAATTTTTCAAATCATGTTGGATACGACAGTAATTGTGATTTTGAAATATTGAAAAATAATCTCATTTATATAAAATGTATTTTATGCATATACTAGTAATCTATCCGTCGCTAGGTGTTGAAAATAATTAAGAACAAAAACTCAACACTGACTGAAGACAACACCCAAAGTCAACACACAAACATAATTGCATAATAAATAATTAACAAAAAAACAAGCCTACAAGATGAATCTAGAGAAAATCCTTAAGAAATGATATGTAGAGTATATTCCCACAATCGTTCACCTTGAGACAATGCAACCAAAAACTTTAGTTGCTGCATAACAATGGTTCCTAACCAGGTTAGCTAGATGATCACACCAGAGGTTAATACTACTAAAGCACGCGAACTCGCTTGTTTTGCTGCGATACATGAGAAAAAATCTTAAGCTGATGGTATAGATTTTTTTATTATATATTTTTTAACCTGAAATAGCCTGTTTTTCGATTTGATACGTCCACGTAAAACTTCCGTTTTTTATTTATTTAAAAAATACTTCTATTTTAAATCAATAAAGGCATGAAGTTTTTTTTAGTAAGTGTATGTATGTTTGGACTGATTTTTCCTAATGTAGTCATCACATTGCAACTATGCTTTCATTTGAGTTTCTTAACTAAAATACTACTGAACAAACGTTAACAAATTAGATTGAAAATTTTCTGTTCCTGTGTAAGGTTCATCATACTTGGCTAATCGTTTTTAAGATATTGACAATGTTAATAAGAGAGAGAAGTCATTTGTTAGGCGTAATTTCTTAAAAAAACATCCAGTTTTGCTTAGTTTTTGCTATAGAAACACAACATGAAGTACGTAACTTCTTAGTAGATATTATTGACCTATAACGGCAAGGTTTTGACGAAAAAGTGTCTAGTTTATCTTAATTTATGTATTTATGCCTTGTAGAGTTAATATTTTGCACTTCATACCCTTTATATGAATATATTAACATAAGCCTGTACATATTACTAACATAACCTTTGGATTCTTGCACAAATTTTTAAATTATGTATTTTTAGACAGACCCATTTGCTACTTGTCAACATGTAGGCAAAGTGATGTTAAATAAAAAAGCCGTTGTAATATGAACACTAAATAAACGAAAAAAAAACTTGGTTTTTGTCAATAAACCCAGGCTTATAAAACAAGTTTAGATTCATTTTCATAAATCTGCTTAAGAATGTATAGTTTGAAGTAATAAAAACTAAAAAAAATTACTAGACACACCTTAATTTTATTTTTAAAATTATAATCTTTTTTTTACAACCAGTAGATTTTTTGATTTACAAAAGAATGAATTAAATCCAAATCTACTGGTACCTCAATTTCTTTTACAATACCTAGTAATTTGAGCAAAACTCCTAGAAGTTGACTAGATAGTACACAAGTGAGCCCGGTTCATTGGAATCGCGAGAGTATGATGAACTTGGCGCACGCGAGCCGAACGCACGTGAGAAACTGGTTCCAGCGCTATTTTACTACGTTAGATACTTTAGAAGCACTAACTTAACTAATTTAGGTAATTTTAGACGACTTTATAACTGTCTATATAACTTTCATAACAAGAAGATTAACAAAACTTGCATTTGTTTTACTGAAATAAAAATTTTAAAAAAGTGACTTTACAATTTCGTAATCTTTAAAAAAAGAATACTGTTATCACAACAAGAATAAGTAACTCGTCATTTCTTTTATTCCGTCATTCTGTTTTTAAAATGTAACAGTATTATTTTTATAAATTTGAAAAAAGAATACGGTTATAAAATTATTGTAATGTTTTAAAATTATGGCTTGAATGACTATGGTCTGAATTTAGTAATTTTAATTATAAAAACATTAAACGAATTGTCTCAAAATTACTTTAAACCTATTTTTTTTTAACATACTGTAATGTGTTTTAAGCGCCATTAAACAATTAAGATGTTTAGATATCATTTCATCAATCAATCTTTCAATTAAAATCCACAACACCATCTCACTTCTATGTGTATAAAGAAAGTGCATTAAAAGCACACTTAACCAATTAAGTCCTGCTTACCGCATATTAATAAGCCGTAACGATGAACGAAAGCAGTTGAAGCGTATAAATAGCCAATTTTAATGGCCGCTAATTAATAAATATGCAAGTACGTAATATAAGCAAAAAGTAATGCGGTCTGTAGGTATTTGGGGCACAGTTTAAATCTTAACTATAACGATTAATAAGAAAATGTATTTTCTGCAGTCAAATTTATACTAGAAGGTATTATAGGTAAAAGGTAGTATAGGTACACAACTTATTTATACTAAATCACTAATATAAAAAAGCTGATGAGTTTTTGTGTTTGAACGCGCTAAACTCTAAAACTACTAGTAAGATTTTGGAAAACTCTTTTTGGCTTTGATAACCCAATACCTACTCAAGAAAGTTAGTAAATTAATTATCAATAGGTAAATTTTTTGGACAGTGCCTAAAACTGCACGACACAGCAAGAGCTAGTCTTGAACAAAACGGGACTAATAGGCACGAAAACATACATGCCTCCTCTTTACATGAAATTATATCGCACTGCCTACAACCTTCCTTAAAAATTGAGCTTTCAAATGTAGAAAGATTTCTAAGGATCTGTTTGACAATAATTGCAGAATGTAACTCTTAGATTTTGGAGCGGAAAGAGTTTTTATTTTGGTATTTCAATTTACTGAGAGCCAGCGCAAATAATCGATGTATACAACCGATTATAAATTAAATATCGAGAATCGATAGAATTAAATATGGGTAACTATTTATAGTTGCTATTAACGTTATATTATTTCCGTCGTTATATGTAGAATTCTAGTATTTAAATTATACTTAGGGTAAATATCTCGTTTGAATAGTAAATAGGTATATATTCGTATAATGTACTAACGTTATAATATACAAGACCAAGTAACGTACGAAGAGAAAGTTTCAAAACCTTATGTGCGGTGCCAGGCAACTTTACCCTTACCGTGTGCGAAGCAATTAAAACTCTATTTGCATAAGGTTAAGAGCTTAAATTCTTTGTGTCCAAGTTTGTTAGTAGTTTTATCAAGCTTCTGTGTATTGGGGTATGAGAGTACATCTCACCCTTGTTCCGACCGACGTAACCTTGTACCGACGTTCTGAAATTCTGTATTTAATTTTATATATCTCAGTTTTAATTGTTTTACCATGTAAGGGTTATCTAGCTGTTAAAGCGATAGGCGTTAATAGGTATTAGCAATTTGCATATTATTTAAGATTGTTACAGATTTATTAGGCCATTTGTCGAGTTCGATTTTGATCAAAACGGCGATCTGATTGATTTAGTATTCGATGTTTAGTCACGTACCAATGAGAATTTAATATTTTTAATACCGATGCCGGATGGCCATTTAAATTTTAGAATTTAGTTTAGAAGATTAAAACCAATATCAAGAATTTTGTAAGCCCTTTTGAAGTTAAGTGACTCCCGGTGTTGTCAATTCCAAAAAAGCGACGTAATACGAAGAGCTAAGATTAATTTATTTACAATCTCTCGGCTTGCACGCAACGTACTAATTTCAAATTTGAGAAAGAGTTCCCGTCGCTCGACCGAACTGGCCAGATAAAGACAGGTTTCTGTATCTCGAAGAAAAAATAATTTAAAAAACAAACACACGGGAAGTCGCTCCGATAATCTGGCGATGGTAAGTGCGGTTTTGACTTTAATGTGTTAATAAAATTGTTAGCGTTTTGTCGGCGAAACGAAGGCCGATGTTCGACGTGACGCCGACAAAATGGCAACATGCGATGACGATTCGAAATTTAAATGTTTATAAGTTCGCTGGATGAATTCGCTGTGCGCATGTTTGGGACACTCACCAAGGTTGGCTGACATGATTTCTTGGTCTTTGGGCTTCTTTTTCCGGGGGCGGCCTTTCTGCCGGGGCGGGGGCGCCGCGGACCCGTTGAAGAAGGGGCCTTTAGGAACATCGTTATCTACCCGCGCGAACTCGGGGGAGGGGTAGGGGGGGTAGTGCGCCCCCGGGGGAGGGCCCGCGTACGGCCCGGGACACATCTGCGGAGGGCCCGGCACCGCCATGTGCGGCCCGTACTCCGGTATAGTCTCGTAATGCAGCCTGCAAAGGAACAAACGTTTAGCTTAAGTTTATTACCAAAATCAGACACAACCCTCAATACATAAAGCTTTTCTCTCCTGTGAAACAAAAATGCTGCCAAAAATCTTTTATGCTAATTTTTGTTCTTTAGTTTCGGTCATGTTTTAAACACTTAACACATCGCCATCCAACGCAAGCAATATTTAAGTCTATATACATATTCTTAATCTTCTTCAAGCGCGTAACCCTTTTATAATCCATTCTATCTGTTCTACAGGATCCAACTCCTCACCTGCAGTATACAGCCGCGTCTCTGATGCCGAAGGTGTCTCCCTTGTTGAGCGGCGTGCTGCAGAGCGCGCACGAGAAGCAGTGCACGTGGAACACGAGGTCGCGCGCGCGCATCACCAGCTCCGACGCCGAGATCGGCGTGTTGCAGCGCGCGCAGCGCTTTGAGCCGTACAATCTGAGGATAGGAGGATAATTAGTGAAGCTGCTTTAAAAGCTGGAAATGCCTAACACTTTGATTTATAAGTTACAAGCAGACCCGACAGAGCTTGCCCTTTCTTAACTATAAATACTGTTTCTAATTGAATTCTGTCAATTCTATATCAAACTTCATAAGGTGACGAAAAAGTTTAGGTTAGATTAGAAATAATTTCATATGCTGGTAAAGTATTCTTAAATTATCTAATTTTCCGGGCAATATTCCATATTTATCTTTCATAAGAACTTTCTCCTGACAATAACAAAATCAACAAAAAAATAATTAGCGAAATCGGAACAGTCGTTCAGGCGTGATGCCGTGACCAAGGGAAATAGGTATTCGTCTACGTCTGTTTCAATTTTTTAAACTGTCCTTCTAAAATATTAAACTTTGTCTCGCTTTAGAACCAACCATACTGTTACATAAGAAAAGCATTATTTTTTGTTTTTAATTTTACCTTCTTGTAACGATACTTATTACAGCGTAATACAAATACGGGTTTAAGGCAGGCCGTGTCAAATCACTGGCCAGCAATTAATTGTTTGTTATCAGCCCGCTAATTAAATATAAAAGTTTTATAGCTTTTTGCCACGACACCTCATTGTTTGTCTTAAACACTACAATACAAGCCAAATTAAAAATAAATGCTGAGTGGGTTTCATCGTAAAATCTACAGCGGCAAAACATGGGAAAATCAACTTTATGTCCTTGTAATAAAGCTCTCAAACAATTTTCCTGACTGTAAGTGCAATTTGACAAGTCTTGATAGTTCTATTATTCTCCTTCTATCTGATTTCATATTCTGTAGATAACATCATAATTTATGTAGCCAAATCACGGATAGAAAATTTATTTCAACAAAATCTAGTTAGGAATTTAATTTGCTATAAATAGTTACGTAGGTAGGTACTAATGTTATGTCAAAAATATTACATACTTACGGCAGAAAATCTTAATATGAGGCATTTAAAAAACCTTTATACACAACGCTATAAGGGTCCCTCTACCTGTTTCCCTAATACTCGTTCCATTTATGAATTTTCGTGATACATTTATAGGTACATCAGCCAGTACTACAAATGCTGTCAAAAAATAATAATATTGATCATCATAATTTTGTATAGAGAACGGTGTTCTAAATTGAAAATCTCCGTAATTATTGAACGATACGAATATTTTGTCGATATATATTACGCCCTGATAATACCTGTTACGAATATTTCAATATCGATACTACGGCTTCAGATAGGCGCATATCTAAAATATCGCTAACGGCTAATGTCTATGGCTTGCTAATATCAGTGCCTAATATTAGGCAGGTGCCTATTATCTAATGTTTTCATTAGCGAGAAGCAATCACGTGTCCGTATTTTAGACAAGTATTGTTCGAGCCTTCCTAATTATGTAAGTAAAATTATACGGTCGGAAATTTTGGTAGTATTTACTGAAGAGAATTTACCTATTACGGAAAATTTACTACAACAAATACTTACAAGGGTCCGTAATTGTTTGGGTTAACCACAATACTTTCAAACTTACTTCAAATATTAATGTTACTTTAAATATTCCTTTTCTAATATTAGTTAAACCTTAGTAGCGGATCGCAACGAGAGATTCATTAAAAAAAATACTCGAAAAAAAAAATCGTTATCTGTGTTCTGTGTCCAAAAATAAATGTCATTCGGTGGTGACCGAGCGAGGCCTTCGGTTTTAAAATGATAATTAAATGCATCCGCCTGAAGATCGGAGATAGTAGGTTCGACTCCCGAGTGAGACATCCCCGTGTGGTCCCTTTCCTATCTAGATCTTAGCTGTTTTAAAGAAGACGTGAGGAAAATACCGACGTTAGAAATTTTTGAGATTGTTAACTGACTATCGTCAGAAATCTTTGTTAATAGCCGTTTTAATTACTAGTTTGAGTTCATGCTTCGATCAACTGGTTGGGAAGGTTTTTTTAGTTACAAATTGTTAAGCAACAAATTGTAAAGATAAGTTATGAGCAAAATTTTGAAATGTTACTGTAAATCGCATAAATGATTAAACATTGAACGACGCAATAAATGTCTGAATCCACGTAAAATTTGAAAAGTACTGAAAAGTGGTGTAAACCTTCTAAATGCCATTTTTTATAAAATAATTTGAATTTCATCTATATTAGTATGAATGAAATTCAAATTAAACATTTGAGTTTGTCCCATGTTCATAAAAAAAACTCATGAAAAAGTATCGGGAATTACAACACTTAATTTGCAACCACTTTAAACCATTTCAAAATGATCAGTTATAAACTAACCTTTTTTCAATATGCTTCAATGAAAATCATAGTAAACAGTATTACAAGATGCTTCATCTAAATACATTATAAGAGCGTCTTAAACTACAATATTAATTTAACTAACCGACTTCAAAGCAGCTTAACATTAGTAACTTACAAAAAAATACTTGGCCGGTATTTCCCGTAAACTTAAGGATGCTTAATAACTTTAATTCTTAGTTCACAACATTCTTTAGTGCAAATACCGCAAAACGGCTAAAAATGTAGGTATGCAATGATAGCGGGATCCTAACTGTATTCCTACTTATTATTATCGTAAAACATTTTAAGTAAACCATATAAAATGATTTTTTTTTTAATGAAAAGCTTATTATTTCAGCTGCTGTAACATGCTTACTTCAGGGCTCATAATTTCTAAGTGTGAGAGCAGTTACTCTAATAGTATTGTTCATAATAATATGTAATACCAATTAATGGTAAGTATATCTAACACCAGTTTATAACCGCATATATTTTCTTCTATCTTTTTCGCAATAAGAAAAACGTAAGTAATATAAGTCATTCAACGTTCAGAAAAGGGGCTAATGACGTCAAGATTTTGCAAAAAAGATACGAAATTCTGGCGTCAGTTGACATTTCTAATGTATTCGTCTTATACCTACTCAGTAACAAAACAAATCGAAAAAAAATGTCATCAACCTATTGTCGAAAATTATTAGTAAGTATATCGTATTAAAAAGTACGTACTAAGATTCGTTCAGGTTTGGCGTAAAATAACGCACAAAATAACTTAAGCATTAATAATACCAGTTCGGATGAACGGCGATAACCTTTGCAACTGTGGAATACTAAACACAGTAATTAATAACATAATGCTTGCATAATAATTAAGGTCGCTTTATATACTTAAAGATGGCTTCAAAGAACCTGTTTATGATAAACAGATTGTTTAAACGGAAGAAACAATTGCCATTAAAAGGGAAATTTATAATTTATTCTAGGTTGTATGACGAAATCTCTGCAATTAAATAACAAATTTAGATTCTGCTAAATATATTTAGACGTTAATCTGATTTTATTTTATTCAATTAGTCATGCTAAAATTAGTTTATTTTTTGTCATAATTCTTTTTACCCACGGTATGCTGTCTATTCTCGCCCTCCGCTGCCACTGGCACCACACCTTCCCCAGCATTGAAATGAAGTTATCGAACGCTCGTGGGTGTTGGTCACGAACGATCGTATCTTGACCACACAGGCCCCGCAGACCCCGACAGAACCCCGCTTGCGAAACCATTGTTTTACTTAGCGAAAATTTTATATTCAAAACCTTTTTCCCTAAGCTGATTGGTTGATACCGACGCAATTTAACGTTGCTGCTAAATTTGATTTTAAACTAAGAATTTTTATTTAACGTCTCTACTACAATTTAAAATAAACGACGCTATTCTAAAATCGAACGCGAAGCTTCGGTTTGAATTTGAAATGTTTTCTTTTTTTACTGTGGTGCAATTCGTTATTCGAAAATAGAAAAGCTGTTAGTCCCGTTCGAGATTTGAATTCATAACCAATCATTTTACCGCTACATAAAACAAACAAGGTATCACACACTATTTGCTATTCATTACAATGTATCAATGTTCGGAACACGAATCTCTGTAAAAACGTATGTAATTTATCACGAGCCGCCCAGTCCGTGCGAACTGACTTATATACGATTATGAGGCTTATAAGTCACTTGTTTAAATCAGTGTTTTGCTATTTTGTAAGAAGTAGAAATAAAATCATAAGTCCGTCAGAATTGTCTGGGGTAAGATGGATTCGGTCTGTGCGTGTGTTACGCTCATAAAGTCGCGAGGTGCTTGTGAATGGTCAAGCCTGTCTCATTAGATTTGTTTCCAATGTTTTTGAGTTATTATCTGATATGCAAACCCTTAGTATATTAAAATGTAGGATGGGAAAAGCCCTTAAAATTAATTATCCCTTAAAAAACTGCTGTTATTACTTAGATAAAACCACGTTTGTTAAGAAAACTTCTTGTTGTCAACAACATATTCTTATCATTATAATTTTAAGTGAATCGGATATTCTAGTTTTTACAATATCCCATGGCAATATCAAAAGTAATAAGAATGCAATTTCGGAATGCGTCGCCTAATTTCTATCCCCTTTATGGCCATTTGGCCAATCTGTAATCATGGCCAAAAAACCTTAAGGTTACTATTTAGCCCTAGCTTTTATAGGATAAATTCTATACTTAGTTACTAAGCACTAATGACACAACGAAAGTCAACATTGTATTCAAATTCAGCACTAAATCACAAAGCCGTAATCAGAGTTGTTTAAACAAGAGAATCATAGTAACGCAGTGGACGACTAGCACCGGAACTATCACAGCATCGGGCAAGACCGTGAATAAACATAGTTTCTCGTAAAACCAACAAATTACTGTTTATATAAAACTCCAGTGTATTCACCTCTCGCAAATAGGTCGTAATTCTCGCAAATTGATGTTTGGACGCTTTTTTGGGTAAAGTCCGAGTCTTAGTCTTATTACCCGTAATTAATACCTAGTCTAACAAGCTTGTTTTGAAGACTATTGTTTTTAAGGATTACATTTTTTTTTATAGAATGTTTATTTTTTAATTCATTTTCTTTTTAATTTTTTTTCGCCTGTTTTTACTCAGTTGAACTGCTTATATTCGGAAAGGGTTTATAAAATCCTTCAATTGGATTCCTCCAAACACAAAGGAGACGGGGATTTCTGGGCCAAATTGTAATAAGTTAAGACATGGCTGAAAAAAAAGGTAATATTTTTCTATTTCAAAGTGTGAAAAATCAACTCAATTTACAATCTGGAAAATGAAATATCCAATAATTAAGTTTGGGTTACGAAGTAAATAGTCTAAGTAAATACTCTGTTGATGATGACATTAAAATGTCATCATCAACAGAGTTCATACTATTTACGAAAATGCTTTTACTAGATGATACAATTAATTAAAATAATTAAATCCATTAGAATTAGAGTATTAAGAGATTAAGTTTTACATAATTAAGATAAATCGATTCACATTTACTAATCGATTATTGTATTCTTTAATCTGTGCTAACTCTGACTGGACATGCATGACATTGACATCGATCGACATTTGACACTAAACGAGTGTCGAATTATCTACCTTAGAGTATATATTATACAAGAAACTTAAGAGTGAGCCTATCTGGGTATGAATCGTAAGCACTAGTATGAACTAGTTTTGTCGTGATTTTTTTATAAAGATGGAACGCGCCGTTTTAATAAATCTATCTAAAACACTAATATTATCCTAACAATGTCAAAACCATGGATATTTTCGTATATACGTCGGTCGTACCTTAGTTAGGCTAAGTACCTCTACTAGATAACATAGTACCACCTGCACAATTCTTAGATGACGTTCTTGTAATAATAGAAGATGAATAAAAATACTAATAAAATTCGATTTTCATTTTTGTACATCATCTCCTTCCCACTCTACAGAAATATTAAAAATCCTGTCTAAATTATAAAAAAAAAAAAACAAAACCATCATAAACCTTGACTGCTAAGCGGACTAAACGAACCATGATAAATTCACTCTTTAGTTTCTTATCTATACTCTAAGGCAGTTAAGTATCGTTTTTTACTTAAACTTAATCTCTTGTATCTCAGCTCTCAGATTGCCAAAATCTGCCATATTTTCAGTGATTGTTTGTTAATATGGTAGCTATCAATTCACACCAATTTCATCTTTTTACATTCTGGCCCAAAGTTGTATGAAAGCGTATCTGTCTCCTTTAATCGCTTATCGTGTAAACATTCATTTGCATTGTTCATTAAAAAAAACAACCAAAAATGACTTGTCCACAATATTAAAAATGATACCACAAAAAGTACGAGAGTGAACACAATACCTCCCGTTTCGGTCGCCGCGTTAGCTTAACAAGCATCGCATTATATATTTGGTACCCGACTCCTTTATCGGGCGGCCCGGTAACTTAGAAACGAGCCGATTTTTCACGCCGCATACAACAATGGGACGCGGCAAGCTTTATTTGTGAATAATATGCTACGCCAAACGAATATGACACGGCAATTCGCTCGCCGATAATGCCGATAGAAAAACGAACGAGAAAACTGGAGTATCGAAAACGGCGCAGTTAACGCGACTTGCTGACTTTTTTAGTGTAACTTAAGGCTACTAAAACAGCGGTGTTTTGTTTCAGCTCTTTAAGGACGGAGTTCGTTTGTTAGTTATTGATTTAAGAATCTTTTGCCGGTAACCGCTCCAACATAGAATGCGAACGTGGAGAAATTGTTCCGATTATTGATTCTGTTTTGAACTTGTATTTCGAGTAGTTTGTAAAGACTCTTAAATATACAGATTGTTGAATTCTGATCCTTAGGTATATCTTGAATTATTTTTTACTAACTGTGCCCCGCGGTTTCACCCGTGTGAATGACAATACATAAACTATCCTAATAAATTATAGCTTATGTGTTATTCCGATGTATCAGCTACATTATTGTTATTTGTTAAGTTTCATTTAAATCCATTCAGTAGTTTTTGCGTGAAAGAGTAACAAACATCCACACATCCATTCTCACAAACTTTCACATTTATAATATTAGTAGGATAACGCATTATAAGTTTGGTTAATCAGTGTTTTCATATACAAAGATACATGTTAAACTGTTCCATCCCTAGGTGTGTCGAATACATTCATCTTAATACCACTGACATCCATGCGAGTATACTATAATTTACTTTTTATTTACATATACTATATCCTATATTTAAGTTGTTTATAAAAACTATATAATATCGATAGTTTCGTCTCGTTGGCCGCCTGCCGAAAACCGTTCGTTTCGCATCAGCTAACCTAAGTGGGCCGTAGTCTAAAATACGATGCCACTGCGAATATCAAGCCAATCCAAGCGACGCGAGATCGTACGTTAAATAGAAAGAAATTCATATCTATTTGCAGCCGGAAATGTTTATTAGGTGTCTAGGTCTAATCTAATAATAACAACTGTAAATGTTAGCAAAAGTATCTTTTTATAACGAAAAGAACAAAACCATGATCACCAGTTCACTTGCTAACAGTTATTTCGTGATGTTTTGAAATATAAAGTAAAGATATTACTGTCTTATAGCCCTCATCATACTTAAAGGGTAACACATCATATGTTCCCGAATCACTTTTGTAAATTTTATTTGACCGTGCGCCGCACCGCAACCCAAAATATCAAAAGTGTATCAGAAATATTTTTGTTTTGTGACCCATCGTAACACTACCTTTATAAGTTCATAATGTTTACTACTCCTGTATTTACGAGCAAACATACTAAAAACCATTTCATGTAAGAGAAGACCCCATAGACTAAACATATACATAGACTGCTACTATCACTAGTTTCCCCTTGTGCCAAGCGAGAGCAGTTTTTAGTCTGAACCTAGTACATTCGTTAACTGATTTATGTTAATTTTCGCGCAACGAGAAACTTATAAACGAAAATATCGAGAGTTTTGACATTGTTAGGATAATATTAGTGTTTTAGATAGATTTTTTAAAACGGTAAGCTCCATATTCATACATAATTCATACATAATTCACGACAGAACTAGTTCACACTAGTGCTCACAGTTCAAACTCTGATAGGCTCACTCTATAGTTTTTTATGTATACTCTAAGGAAGACCCTTATAATGACAGTTGGAACCCAAATAAAATTAGGCAAATACAATTAAAAAGTGACGTCATAACTTTACATAAGATAACAGCTAAATTCTTAGACCCCAAATGATTAAGTAAACGATAAACAATGCGAAGGTCATTGTAAGGAATTCGTCAAACTTTTAAACAAATACTTTAATATGATGGATAGATAACAATATTGTTTGTAATGAATGATAGCCATTCGCAAATGCGTTCTTGTGTATATTATTTAATAACTGCATTGCACTTTGATGTCATATCGTTATGACACGAGAAAAGCATTTCATTTTGATGCATACTTTGAATAATAATATTAATAATAGGTACTTAGTAGGTACCTACACATCTGTTCGTATATTTTTTTTTTAATCTATAATTCCATACTAAAATTGTAAATGCAAAAGTAACCACTACCTGTTAAGCTTTCACGTCTAAAACGCTGCACAGATTTTGATGTAACTTGGAAAGAAGAGGCATCTTTAGACATACCTGAAAAAGACGCTGCAGGAAAAATTAAAAATTTCAGATTTTTAAATATCCATCTTGTAAAATAACTTATACAAACAGTCCAGTTATTTTTTACGTTTTACTTATAAAATACACTGTTGTACAAATAGCTAAAATAAAATGTTTTTCCTTAACCACCTTTTCTGAGAAAACATTTATTTTTTTAAATTCATTAGGTTATTATTAAATCAGATTCTTAGATGTCTATTTATGAAAAAACAAAATAAGGTATATTAATTCAAGCAATAAATCGTACGGTCAAAATTGAAGACCTTATACGTTTATAAAAACTAGATATTTTTCGCCTTGCTTATCCCAAAAGGCAAGTGATATAGCCTATATCTCCCTCAAGCATTGCCCTTAAAATGCGAAACAGTTTTTTGCAAATATTACTATTAGTTACAGAGATAAGAGCGTTAAAACAAACGAACACCAGCTTTATATGTTTCAGCTGATGCCCGGGGCTACATCCACGTAGCTTATGTCCTCTCTGGGTTCCAATCTTACAACCAAGTTTCATCAAAATTGGTTCAGCGGTTTAGCCGTAAAAGCATACCAGACAGACATGTATGGCTATGCATAGTATTGACATTGATAGAATATATAATACCTTTTATAGTACTTTGTAACAGTAGTAAGGCGGTAGTTTATCATGTTCAATAACATACCCTTTAGTTTAACTCTTGTCACCTGTCAGCTGATGAAATGCCGTAAAATGTCAACGGTCGGTAATGGCGTGCAATTTGAGTGTCGGAAACATGAAATATGATAGGTGATGTCCATTATTATACTTATAAGACTTAAGAATAGATATTGTAAGCATAACTTGGGTTTCAGAGGTGTTGAGTATTGGTGAAAGATGTCCTATGAAATTATGTAGGTAAAGGTGTTACGTAAGGGATATAAAAGTTATATGTTTTGTGAACTTTTTATTGTTTAGGCCATGTAGCTTTGTGAAACGAAAAAAATGCTCTTCTCTGCGCTCGACATTTCGTCCCATTCTATATCAAAGCCACACCAAACGGAACCACACAACAAATAAACTACACACGAAAATCGCACCGACAAATGTGCGACAAAACTGTCGCAGTGAGATTGATGGTGCGTGCCCGATAGATGGCGCTGTCGTTAATTATCGGCGGTCGGCGGGTCGCGCCGCAGTCGTCGCGGTGTCGCGCGTCAATCGTCCGCGACGGGAGCGCGCCCCTAACGCGGGAACTCGGGGCTTAAACTTACAAATATTTCAACGGCTCATTGCTTTAGCTCTGTTCGATTGATATTTACGTAGATGTCTGTCTAAATCTTTGGCTTATAAAAAGTCATGATTGGAGTAATTATCATAATAACCCACTGGAACCCACTTCTTCATCTTCTCGAGTTCTCTAAACTCTGTTTGACCAGAAAGTCGCCACTTCATTGGCTTTGTCGTTGGCTTCCATTAAGTCTTGAAGGGTAGAGGTGGTGGTGCAGCACGGGCAGGACAGAAGATGCGCTATGTCTTGTCTCGTTGGGGCACCGCATTCACATTGGGTATGCGAACATTCAATGATGCCCCATTTTCTCAGATTGTCTCTTCAGCGGCCCACTTGGGTCTGTAGTCGGTTGAGACTAGTTGAGAGATTTCCAAATGGGCCACTGCAGTAAGTGGAACCCACTTATAGAACCACGAACCAACAACTCATACATCTGATCCCAAACGAAACAGTGCTAGCTTGTACTATGGTAACTAGGCTACTGAGAAACAAACTTACATATTTCTAAATACTTAGATGTTATAGATGAATTACACCAAGACACAGATCAAATGATCATGCTCATCATATATGCTGTAACTGGGCACACAGTCAAAATAGAATTGATGAAGCGTATTTTACAATGCAAAGATTGTACCTTGAATGAAATCTCGAAATATAGGTGATCCTTAATAAACTTGCTTACCCACATAATCTTAGTTATGTTTACATTGAAACTAGCACAAGTTTGCTATTAGTAATACATGAGCAGGCACACGCGAACTACTGACATTTATAGTCTATCAGTGTGTTAAAGGTTATTGCGAATAGCTTTAAATAATGTAAATGGATTCGTGACGTCATATTTACACTATAAGTTTTGATGGATTTATCTACCCTGGGTTTAGGCGGTCACGATATAACTATTTACGAACATACATCCTTGTTATGAAATATTTATAGTAAAATACAAGAACCTTTACATGTATAGAATGTTTTCTAAATATTTTTTTAACTTTATTGATACAACTTCTAATTAGTATTATTAATATTTCTTCTGTAGTTCTCAAACGGAGTACCTACCTTTGCGGGAGCGATGAAAAGTGCTTAGAATTACATTTCTTATTAAATAACGTATTTTCTAACATCATAATAATAATAATCCTGCGTATAAACGTCCCACTGCTGGGCACAGGCCTCTTTTCATATAGAGAAGGCACGAGCACTGATCACCACGCTTGCTCTCTGCGGATTGGCGACTTCACGACATTATTATATATTATATAAGATAGTACTATAGTATATAAATATTCCTGCCTAAAACCTACGCTGGGTAATATTTTGTGACCATTTCTCGTCGAGAACGACATATCGTTACTTAGTAAGGGCGATGCCGACGGATTTATTTTTAAACTCATAACTTTGCTAGCGTATAGCTGAATTAGAAATAATTAATGGCACACACATTTTGCCCTAACTCTAACAAACTTGGCTCCAATAATTAAATGTTTTTCTTTCTCATTTCCTACTTATTGATTTAGAAGAAGAAAATATTTTAAATGATTCCTCGTTTTTATCCTCTAGTTGCCGCCAGGCCTAATTAAACGACCCGGAATTTATTTTTATTACGTAAATAAACAATTTCTTTCAGATAGCTTCCTACTTTTATAGAACGAATTGAAAGAGACTTTCATAATGTATTTGTAAATATAGAAACGAGTTTAATCAACAAGCAAATTAAATCAAATCTGGAGTCATGAAATCTGAAAATAAATAATAACTCTTCGTTACAAAATTAAGATTGAATCCACTGACCAACAAATGCAAAAATTAAAACAATTGAATAAAGAGTTCAGAAGCCAAAAATATAAAATGAAATCCTAGATCATCAAAAACATTCAAGATAATTTCATCCACATTGAAATGCAAAAATATATATAAATTCACCGGAGCACGAACGATGGGTCAAAAAAATCGCACTTTCGTAACAGTTTGACGCATGTCAATGCATACGAATTATATCTAATAAGACTCGTATAAGGCTGCGGTTACACTGAAGCGAAGCGGAAAGGAGCGGAGCGGAGCCGTGCTGTGCCGTGATTCACCAATCACATGGCTTGAGATCCACATCTCTTGCAGTCCGCTTCAATGTGATTGGTGAGCGCGGCACAGATCCTCTTCGCTCTGCTCAGTAGAACCGCAGCCTTAAGGCCAATGTTAAATTATTAATTGTAACCGTCATATTGATATAGTTTTAAATGTTTTATAGAACAAATTTTAACAAGATATAGTAATTTATATATCGTAAATTCTTTGCCACACCAAAGTTATATCGCATTCTCATTCTATCATGCGAATAGAACGAGAGAGCGCCTTGACTACTATGATACGGGTTACTTAGTTTGGAAGTCAAGAGTTCATGGTCATTGACGTTATTTTAATGTGCAATTAACTTTTTTATTCTTATTTATTAAATTTTCCCTTTGATTAGTGAGGAACTCATTCTCTCAGCAGCCAGACCACAATTCCTACTGGTTTTATAAGATACATCTCCGCTCCGCTCTACTCCGCTCCGCTCTACTCCGCTCCGCTCTACTCCGCTCCGCTCTACTCCGCTCCACTGTACTCCGCTCCACTGTACTCCGCTCCGCTTTACTCATCTCCTCTGCAATGGAGGCCAGCCTTACCGCCTGCTCGTCCGTGCAAATGTCAGAAGTTATCTCGCCACGTACCGAGATCCTTGTCTGTCACCCACAACGCTAAACACATACGAACTCAGATCATTATGAAAACAAATGTAATGCACAAAAATAACGTTATTTCGTCATACTTTAATAATAATTTAACGAGAGATGATTAATTGTGATGTGGTACGTTACAACACAACTCGTACAACACAAACTGTTGCTGCACTTAACTTTTAACCCCCGATGGAAAAAGGGGGTGTAATAAGTTTGATCGGTCTATCAAAATATCGTTGAAAAAGTACCAAATATTTTTGTAAATGTACGTTTGTCCGCTTGTCACTAAACATGACACAATACATGTGTTTAAACAAACTAAACTAAATTAAAATAAAATTAGTTAAAATAGAATATAGTTAGCTATTCATGCAAGCGGAACCGCGGGCAATAATTATTCATAAGAATCAAAACAAGAGCAATATATTTATACAAATTTATCCCTAAAACTACGGTAGAAAATAAAATTAACATAAAACACAAACGTATTTTGAATAATATTTTAATTAATTGTTTTCTTAGTTTGAATACATCGATCAAGGTGACCGTTTCCTGTTTCCCAAAGAGTTTCGTATCAGGCGACCGGCAGTGACGTAATAGTACATGTTATAATTATGTATTATTATTTTTTATGGGATAACTTGAGATAATAAGCTATAGAGAAGAAAAGAACGGGGTTGTTTACCTTAAAATTGTGACCGAAATATATGAATTCTAATTTTGTTAGGTAACGATTTTATTTTTTGAATTGGCCGTATTGTTGCTTGTTGTTTTACTTGAAAGGATCTTTAAGTATAACTACAATATAATTCATTGAGTAATGGTAAAATAAATAAACACAACTAAAAATAAAACAGCTCAAATAAGGAATGATGGCAACCCTTTATTAATTGTATCAAACTAACATTAATGTATAACAGTTTTAAAGCATTACAAAGTACTTGTTGATTCAAAGGAAACATTCAAATAGAACGAGGAACGATAATTACTGGGAGCGCACCTCCTCACACACGCTTCAATGCATTAAAACCGGCGAAAGCGGTCTACCTAGCAGTTACACACACACCACTAAGAACACAAACAGTAAGAAAACCTTGAAGCCCTATTCCGTACAAACCAAATCTATTCAACGACACGGACAATTAGCTCACTAATTATTACTTATTGCCACCTAACAAAAGCGAACTAAAACAACTTAATGTAAGAAAAATACTCACTCACTATACAATTAAACTATCATCGCCACAGCGTACACTGCATTGCAATTTAACAGCACACCCATTTACACACTCGGACAGTTTACTTAATAGCCGTTTGTAATGTGTAATGTGTACAGTTTTTTTGCACGCACGTGGCAGCTTTTTATGCGTGATGTCAGCAAATGATTCGGAAAATCTATCTTATGGTGCATTACAATTGCAATGCCACTAATCGCTGTTATTATATTAACTTTTTGTACGCGAACAAAGAGAGTTCACAAGAATTTTGATTGAGCTAAGGAATGTGTTTCTGGTCTAATTAGGCGCATGCTCAGTTTTAAGCCTTAGGTGGTGTCATCGAACTTAGTATCGTTACTGCACTAGCAAGAAAGAGTCCAAATTACATGCACTAGTAACGGTTTGTTAGAGCATAACTAACTATTTCACTGACTATTTTTAGTTACATTAAAAAATGAAATATATTTTTAAGATAGAAATATTATTCCGTCGACTGATAAAAGTATAATGTAGGATGTCACATCTGTAACATTTTCACACGGAATGATGGAGCGTCTAGGAACAATCTCGTCGGGCGCGCGACTATCGCTTGTCTAAAATTTATCTCGAAACGTCAAGTTGGTGTGAGTCGGGACGATTAGAGCTCCAAATATAGTGGGGTCTAGCTGAAACTATTCTGACACGACAGAATATTACTTGACACTCGCTACACATTGATTTATCATGTTTCACGTTATAAATACCAAGTAGGTTCAGATGTTTTGCTTCTTTGTGATAGATGCTCATTCAAGAATGCGTTTGAGATGGACTAGGGATGGCACAATGAAAAGGACATTACAGTGACCAAATAATACTGTAGTGTATCATTTCTAATGACAAAATATTTTATTTATAGCAGACCTTTTTATGCGTTACCTCGGTTTAAAAGCTTTTGAAAATAACAAAAACATTTCCTTAAAAACATCACTAACTGATCAAGGCAGGTTTCACGCAATTCAAATAGTGGTCATCAAAACGTGCGTGAACCTTTGTAACGTAAACGTGAATCACGTGTCAATAGAATGACCCTTCCCCCCCCCCCCTTTCCCCTTCCCCTCCCCCCTGCTACTCTCACTAGCCGATAGCAATAAACCGGGATAGTTATTTTGCGAGAGTCAATTTTCCTTTAAAAAACAGTTGCATTCTTTATTTAGTATTTTTTGACTAAAAAGTGAATCTCGTGGGTTTGGGGATTTGTGTAAACCTAAAAATGTGTGGAACGGTTGGCTAAAATAGAATATCTGTAAAACCAATGAATACCTATCTCAATTGTGCCTATATCCTTTATTAGAATCCGAGCATACAATACAAACTTTCATTTCATTCGGTTTAGTAGTTTGGTAGTTTGACTGCAAAAGCGAAACGAAGGACAAAGTTACTTCCGCATATATGATTTTGTAGTAGTTATCTTAAAAATATGGTTTAATGAACAATTATAAGTACTCTGTTGAACATTCTAGAGTTAAATAATATTACTTTTAAAAGCAAATATCTATATATATTTAAAAATAAATACTATTGACAAACTTAAATCTTAACTATTTGATAACAACACAGATTGACAGATTCCTGAGGCCAGCACCAAGTGTATTCAATTAACACGAATATAAAAACCAGTCGGATTTAATTTGTTTACTTTGGACACCAATAAAAGTAATAAACATGAAAGTTAAGTGCAACTTAAGTACTACTTAGCCGATCTTATTATCTAAAAGAAGGTTATCTTTCAAAATTAAAAGTGATTTTAGATGAAATTTTTAATTAGAAACTTACTAGCTCAGATATTTCTACATACGAGATAGAAAATAAAACTTAGAGGATAAATAAAAAAACTACAGAGTGCACTTATCAGGGTGTGAACCGCGAACACTAGTATGAACTAATTTTGCCGTAAAAATAGTATCAAAACAGAGCGCGCCGTTCTAATAAAACTATCTCAAACGCTAATATTAGCCTAATGATGTCGAAATCAACGATATTTTCGCAAAAACCTCTTTCGTTGCACGTAAAATAGCTGAAATCTGTAAACGAATATGTACTACATACAGCCAGCAATGTGCTTAAGCTCGACACTATAGGCTTCTAGCGGTAATTGCACTCTATATTTTTAATATTTCTAAGGTCTATGCTCTAAAACGAATTGAAATGACATTACTTTATAAGGTTAAGTGCCTGTCATAGATGTCAATTGAACAATATTTTTGCGTTTTATCAACGTCAATGGTTTTGAAACAGTCTGGTTAGGATAGCAGAGTGCACAAATCAGCGCGTGTCTGAATTTAGCTAAAACCACAATGTGGTTCCCGCCAAACATCAGGAGATCAAAGGTAGGCCGAATTTGGTTTTAAAACAAATCAATTTCGGGAGCGACATGTTCACTCTGTGACAAAAACTGTTGCATGGCATACGTTTTGCATTTAAATTCGTTATTTTTATTAGAAGAAAATTAAATATTAGTGCGCTTTTGTTGGAAGTTAAGTTTAGTGTACAATATTATAATCGTGTCAATATTGCCGATGAACTAAAATAAAATGGATTTTTTTAGTTTATTAATAAATAAAATCAAAATATTTTTATTACAAGCTTTGCCAAGACCTTTTAAAACGTTTTTACTGACTCTTGTTCAAGTTCCAAAATGTCATTCCTATAGAGGAAGAACATAGGTAAACATTTTTGTTATCACAGTTCGATTGGTAAACCTACCTACATTATTTATTTACGTCACAGTCACTACTGCGACTAACTTAATATTATAAGCACATGTAAAACAACCGCCTACGCCCAAAGATAAAGTCACTTCTTTCGTCACATTTAGCTTAAAACTAACATTTAGGCAATATCCCTCACATTTACGGCAGTAGCTCGTCATTGATAAAAACATACATTAAAGCACTAATAAAAACAAACTTTCAAACCACTAAAACATTAGAATATCAATCAACATACGAAAAACAAATTTTATAATATCGTCTCAGATATGTAGAGGTCACCACTCGAGTTGTGAGAATTAAATTAAAAAATCAGTCTTGTGTGTTTGAAATAGAGGTGTGGGTTACGTGTAAATGTGGGTTGGTTGTGTGGTGGACTGTACGTATCTATCGTTATAAAACGTATCGAAACTATACGGTGTTCGATTTGAATTTGTCATTTCGATTTTACAGTGACTATTAAAATTATCTATGTATCGGTTTTTATTCGTCGGTCGCTTGCCTACCGTTTAGACTTTATTGCGCGATAAAAGTCCCGTCCGTGGGAATTTTATTAAGTATATACCTAATAACGATTTTAGAACCTAACTAATGGAACCAGATTTTTATATGATTTCTAAAAAAAGTTATAATAAATCAACGTGTGACGTGTCGGAGTGGATTGTTAGTTTTAAAGTTTTAATGCCATTATAGTAACGTTATTTGATAGATATAATATATTATGTTGTACCTCAATAAAATCAATGTTTTATTTGTTTATTTGGGTAACTGTTTCCACGTTGTTATGGTCTGCTTCCTTTAGCAGACTAAAGCATGTCTCTAGATAATTAAGAATACAAACACTCATTACAATTAATTACATGATACTTAGTTTTGCCTGCAAAAAACGTATTTTAGTTAGTCATTATTTAGCTAAGTTTGCACGTAATTTTTATTACTGAGAATGTTGGGACTCACAGCGGGTTTTTGAATTTGATGTGTATTAAATAGTGTTAGCTGCCGCCTCTAAAGGGGTTAACCATGATTCTCACACCCCTACCACGGAACCGGGGATCGCGAGTCGAAACTATCGTATTACAAGAATCGTAACAAATCCTCGCCGCGTCGTAGTGCGGGGCGCAGCGGGCGGTTGCCGTGTTTGTTTGCAAATAAACAGCCGGCGGCACCCGGAGCGAGTGGACAAAGGTTGCGCAACCCTGCCAGCCCAGCCACACAATGCCGGCCAGCGGGTTGCCGCAGTAGACGTGCTTTCTCATGTGAAATACCAAATAAATATCGGTTTTTTTCGCCGATATCCGAGGGTAGACGGAAGTTTGTGTTGTAATTATCGTTATTGAAACATTCATATTAACATGTCAACGGGATATTTTTTTTCGTATTTTTGTAAATTTATGTTTTGTCGTTTAGCGTGTAACTTATGACATGAGTACATTTAGTTAAGAAAATTAAGTTCTTCAGCATAAGCTATCTTCTGCTTAAGTGTGTTCTAAATTTAATTTATTTATAGAAATTTATCTACAGGAAATTATCGATACTTGATTTCTAATAACAATAAATTAACACATAATTTATGTTATCGATTTTATTTAAATTTTGCATTACGATGCGTACGAATTAAAAAAAAAATAGGTAGGTGTCATAGTAAAAAGCTTAAGAACTTTAATTATTGGTACATTGGAGTGAATTAATGACAGCCTTTGAATAACGGTTAACTTGTATTCAATAGCTACTTTATATCCATATGCTATTAAACCTTTCAACAAAAACAAATATTCATATTCTTCAAGTTATTGACGTAAATCGCGTAATATTCAATAATCGCAATGAAAGCAAAATCTAGTAGACACACATACTTAACAACAAACTCCAATAAAGTTCAAACACTAAAAAAAACTTTAACAAACTTACCCAATTATTTAAAGTTAACTGTTGACCAATCAACACATGTCATAAAACATTCAGGACAATATGTCACAAACAATAAACTAAAAACAATAAGTAATCGACTAAACGAAACAGCACTCAATGAAACTACTCGACATTGACATTTCATTCGCCCACTTGAAATCGGAATAAAACATGTTTACACAAGTCAAGGACCAACCCTTTAAAAAAAACATAATGAAAAAAATCGTCTTTAAGTGTATGACAACTCTATTGAAGCGATTATAACCATTCGACTAAACAAAGGTATGAATACAATAGTGATGTTACATGCTACACTGGATTGTCGATTGTTAACCTTAGTCGATATTAGTGTGACGCGATGCGCGAAATCGCATTATTTTGCTAGTTTCGCGACTCCTTTGTGGCATCTATTGTGGTGAATACATAATTCCGATCGAATAAAAAATAGCACTAGGGCGCAGGAAGATAAAGCTATAAACATTTATTATTAAAATCAGAAACTTCTGATTTAATTTCAATTATTTTGTGTAACCAGAAATATAAATTAAATAGTAACCAAATCCGATAAAATAATTAATACTTGAAGTTCGAGTACATTATTAATTAATACATTGGAACTTCAAATTTCCCACAATTTACTACATAATATAATATCGAAATAGGCACAACATCTCTTAATTATTATTTCATAATTAAACGGAGTTCTCAGTATAACCGATATTCAAAAATATTCATGAGCTGCATATGAATATTTTTGAGTTTGGTTTGGTTACGAGCCCTCGAAACAATTAGTTACAGATAATAATGTAAGTTAGCAAAACACGCGGGAACATTACCATCCAACGGTTTCACCACAATATAATGTAGTCGTCACCAGCACAATGGGCGCACACAATAATATTGTCATCATTCATTTGTCACCATCCCTTGCAGCGGGGATGCAGACCTTATTACAACGGGATAAGGGTGATTTATGGCGATCATAGAAAAAATGAGCTTCCGCTTCTAGCATCTGCCACAACAATACGTTTATAGGTCAAATGGTTTCGTAAACAGGAATTGTTTGGCCTCCATCGTGTAGTTTTCGGTTTCTGAATTTCTAAAGACGTTCCTTATTCAATTTCTTGCATATTCGTGCCTGATGTAACTTTATATGTCATTCATTTTAATGTTCGCCGATATTGCCGGCAGTAAAATTTAATGTTTGCACAGAAATTATTCAACATTTTAAATGTTAATGTTAAGTTGAATTGATTTCGATAAGTACACCGAAATTATTTAACTAATAAACTTTGATATGTACTTAATTATAATATTTAAAATTGAATCGTGAATATCGGTGTGAAGTGGTTTGGTCAAACCATCAATTAGTAAATATGATTTAATGACGTCGGAATGTAACGTTTTGATGTATTTTCTGATAGTTAATATTTTCACCTTCCACATTTCGATTCGTTATAATACTTTTGTGATCCGGAGATAATGAGGTGGCCAGTTATACTCTTTGGGATGAAACTCTTTAATGAGATTTCGAATGGACAAAGTCGGTTTAAAATTTTCATTGATGTTTACTGATCCAATCACAAAATGTGATGTCTTTTTCAGTATCCGCATTTAAATGAATAAATGATCAGCATTTCGTGTGGAGTTTCATTTAATTTAATAATCAAATAAATATTAATCCATTATAGGTACATAATGTAGATCTCATAATATGAATATCAATTTTATTTTAATAGACTAAGCAAATGTAAGTTAATAAAAAGATTGTTTTCCCCATTTCACTCTACACTCCCAGCTACTCCTAGACCTAAGAGGAAAAAAACACAAAAAAACACACGTATTTTTTTTTTTACTAAGTAGTAAAAAAATGTAGAGTTGGTAGGTAAGTGCAGCTAGTTACATCACCAGCATCAGCCGACATAACTAATGAACTGTAATCAGCTTATGACGTCACAACTCTCACTGTTTAATGAGTTCATTATAATCTCGAACAGATCATTCTCTATCCATTTGCGATGTACAATCAAGTGATTTTAAGTTTTTTTAGTTTATCTCGTCCAGTTTTACCGTTCTTATATTCTTGAAAATTATAGTACTAGGTATCTAAAATAAGTTTTTACTTACTAAACGTAGGCAGACTTTCAGCTTAATCGGTTAAAGATGTTAGCTTCCTACATTGCAAGCTAGTAAGATACTTTTAATAACTGTCAAAGTAAACTAAAAAAAAACACATTTAATTTAAGAAAAATAGTTTTCAATAATCAAATTTAAATAAAAAAAATAAAGTTTTCAAAAAAGGAACTAGGTATTCGAAAGTGTCACAGAATATTGTCAAGGCCCGTAGAGTGCGTTAGGTAACGCAGCACCCAACACCGACCAAACTCGTTGGCCAAGCATGATGCGAATAGCGCACAGCGATAACTGTTAGATAAACGTGATGATAAAGAAGAATTGTTTTACGTGTAACGGCCGCAGAGTTTATCACGCAGAGGTGACTGGCGCGGCTGTGATGTGCGCCCGATAACAGCTGCGCCTGAATGGATGCGACAGTGGGTGTTTCTGGACGATGACGGTAGTGAAATGAGGCACGTGGGAACACGCAGCCACCTCTACGAGAGATAAGCTCTGTGCCCACGGACAAATGTTCGCTTAAGTATAAATAAGGCAAAAGTGTAGGTACGCGCTCTATACTGTGTACTTAAGGAAGTATGAACTGTGAACGCAGGTATGAAGGAACAATGAATGACGTTTTATAAATACTAGCTCAAACCCGAATGCTAACTTACATTATTTATGTTTGAACCGCTGATTTTTCCTCTTGAACGTCATAAAACCCCTTAACGAGCAAGTGCTCTCAACAAAAACGTGCTTATTGCTTAATCAAATCAAGTTAATCTATTTCATTTATTTTTATTCATCTCATTCACACGACTAATTACATAAAGCGAGGAGCGTCATAATGCGATTTTAATATCATACGCCGCATAATTCAAGAGTTCAATTTTTAAAAGCGAAAAGAACAATTAATTTGCCAATAAAAGTAGCGGCCATTGTTCTTCATTCGCCAGACCAATAATTACGCTAACCCGAGCTCCGAACTGATTGTATTCCATTCTTTTTTTAAATAAAGTCTTTCATTCAGCCAATTGACACATGCTGATTGTTCCAATTAAAATGCAACACTAGAAACATGAATTTTGCGTAAAATATATTATTTTTATTTGTCTGCGAACGTATATTTTAATTATTATGACGTATGTAAAGGTTTTTGTGATCGACAATTCGCTTGGCGCGCAATTTTGGCAATCAAATTTTGTTTCTACAATTCAGCGGTTTATCGAAACCCATGTTTATTCGTGTTCTGATGACAAAGCTTTGCGTCCTTTGTATTTTTACAGTATTGTTTGTTCTGTACTGTAAAACAAGAGTAATAAATTGTTTGTTTTGTACAAAGGATTTTGTTGTTTAGACAATCATTCGATGCTTTCGTTTTTCTGTACAAACCTACTAACTAACTAGTGATAAAACTAGGATGAACATACCTGGCTACGAATACCCTCTAACCTATATACAAAAATAGTATTTTATACCCATATTTCCTCATATTGTTTCTATGAACTAACAACGTCGGCTTAGCAACAGTATACAGGAACATTTTAATTGATATATTTGTATACGTACAGGACAAAGTTATTTTAGAAACGCATTCTTGCACTTTACAGGAGCGGTTCTTAGTATTTTCCCACTGGGCAGGAAAACTAAAGAATTGTTATTTAAACTTACGCTTTTTTACATTTATTTTTTTCATAAATCATTTCTTATTTTTCATTAAACAATAACCGAATTCCGAAAAGTTAAATCGAATGGTGATTCTACCACTTTATATTGTAAAGTAACAACAAATTCTCAATTTTATTGTCAATATTCGGTTATAATTCAAATACCTAATTATTATTAATGTCATAAGCCTAACCCAACAAGTCGTTTTACTCTTTAATTTCCATGTACTAAGGTAAGACGAAATTTTCAATACTATACTTTTCGCTTGCTATACAAGTCACACCACTACATCGCACGCACACATCTTATGTATAGTCAGTCTTCGCACTTTGACCGATAACTTATCGCAAGTATGCCTCTGCCTACCCGTTACGTACCTAACCTTACCTATATACTAGGTATATTATACAAGATACACATACTCATACTAGGTACCTATAATAATTAGTCTAGTAGGAATACCACGGCCACGGTATTGCTGAGTGATGCAAAATCTTGGAACAGATATTTTTAACATATCGTATTACCTAATATACCTGTTACAGTTTTTTAAGTAACAGGTACAAATATTAGCTAATATTGTATCCAAATACAATAATAATAGATTTAAAATTCCTGAAAACAGGTATGCGAATATCTAAATCGATCTTTTTTCAATCATTCAATCAAGTATTCTTGAAATCAGACCTAGTAAGAGATATTTGAAAAGTTTGTGAACTAGTGTACGGTTCAAAAACTCCTGGTTTACTTTTAAACTAGGTTACGTGTATTCGAAAGAACTCGAGAAAGAAGATTTTATTGTAAGAAATGCATTAGTTGCTTATTTTCATTCCCAGCTGCCCTTGTTTTTTCCTTTCAGTATTGAACAACTTTTTTCTTCAATGTATTCTTTTATTATCCTTCTTTTATATTTACTTTACATTATGTTCCAATATTAAACTTTTAGTAGATCAATCAACTGATATCCTAAACCATTAGTAATAGACAATCAACTACAAGAGAAAATGCTTTTTTTCTTTAAGTACCCGAAAAATATCTTAAAGTTCCAATTTTTTAGTAACTTCTTCAAAAGCATCTTTTAAATCCTAGGGTAAGTAAGATTCAACGAAGTGCCGGGGGGTCACTTCTAAGATATTAAGATGAAGATACACTTTTACGATAGAACCATATTTACGGAGGTAGAATTTAAAGTATCAAAATTTACATTAATGGAGGAGTATGTCATATCTTTGGGTGTTGCCTAGTAACTGCATTTTGATCTGAATGATAAGAGAATCCACCTGTTAGGCTAAGCATTCCAAGTTTCGCATGTAAGGCTAGCGAGGTTGTTTGTCACTGTAGTTTTTAATATGTTATTTTTTTCGTTATTTTGTAAACTGTAGACGAACGGTAAATGTATGGAAATCTTATTTAGTAAGATGAGGTATGACAAGGTTTTTATTCGTTTCCTAACTGTATAGAAAACTCATAGCAATACAAACAATACAAAAAAGTTACCCGTTATATTGTATTAATTTTCAATTTTCCTACAGTTTACATCATCCCTAGTGATATCATTAACTGGCAGACATCGAAATTATCCGGTAGTATAACACAGGCAGACATTAGCGCCTCCCATTCTCAAGGCTTCCATAGCCTTAGATATACCACATATTACTATAGGTATATATACATATATCTCTCTCCTTAAAAACGGACTGGTTCATATCTGTTAAAGCTATTCAGAGTGTTTATCAAAGCTTACTCATATTCTCATGAGTTAGCGAACGCATAAAAACCTAGAACTTTTTTTTATAAAAACAAATCACGTGTTTTTATGAAAGGGATTGAAAAGGCTCTAAAACCACAGATAATAAAGGTTTAACGCTATAGATTTAAAATGCCTAGGTATACAAGAAGTCAAAACAAGTAAACAACTATTAACTCGGCTTAGATTACCCGGGAAGGTAAGCTTTTAATATTTGCTGAAGTAATTAAATCTTGAAAGAATTTCAACATTTCATCAAAATAACACCTACGCAAATCAAGTAAAAAAGTCGTAAAGCTTTCTATTCGTGTCACATCTATAAATAATTATAATTTAATCACAGTTAACTGAACGCAAATGCGGGGGCTTGTTGTAAGCAAATTGTAATTAACATGATATTTGTTTGTAAGCCTTCTTAAAAACAAAAAGTAAACAGAAATATTTTTTAAGGTCTTACCATAAAAAATATTTCTGTATTGCGACGGATTCCGCACGAGACTTAAAAGTAGTTAAAAGTAACTTTATTTTCTTTGACGTCAGATGTCAATTGATGCGTAACTTAGAGTATACATATGAAACTATAGAGTGAGGCTATCAGAGTTTATACCGTAAGCACTAGTGTGAACAAGTGTTGTCGTGAATTATGTAAAAGATGGAGCTTGACGTTTTAAAAAATCTATCTAAAACACTAATATTATCCTAACAATATCAAAAGCATCGATCTTTTCGTATATAAGCTTCTCGTTGCGCGAAAATTAACTTAAATGAAAAACGAAATGTACTAGGTTCAGACTAAAACTGCTCACGCTTGGCACAAGGGGAAACTAGCGATAGTAGCAGTCTATGTATATAGTACGTCAATGATGCGTAATCATTTGTACTCTAAATGTAAAAATAGTATAAATGAAATTGCAGGTATGTCACCTATATAAAAAGACACATTCCACATTGAGAGGATTCACCCATTGATAAGTGGAGCTCTAAGATAAGCGATCTTAATAATAATATAGTTAACCTATCATATCGCAGTTGAACTCTCATTCGATCGCCAAAATAATCGCTCAACTATGCAGTCTGGCCCTTTTGACATGGAGTACTGCGCAAATAGTTATCGACTAAACTTTACTCGAATTATAGATGTGAGTTCTAATGTAAGGCAGCGGTTATAACGGAGTCTATTTAGTTCGGACAAAATAGACTTCCTACTATTTTTCCCTTTGCACCTTACACTGTCTTCTTTGAAATATATTCAGTTTCGATGGCCTAGTGGTTGTTTTCCATATCAGGAACCACTTATTAAGATTTTCCTTCACAATGAGAACTGGCCTTTGCCCTGCAGTGGCTCGATAATGGCTAAAAATAAATCATAAATAATGACAATTTACTGATATTATTTACGCCCAAAGAGCTTTCCTCGTTTCTTCTTCAAATTCACAGTTAAAATACACCAACAGAGCCAGGCATTTGCGATCACAACCCAAGGCTTTGTCATCACCTCATAGAGTCAGGCATAGGATGCGCGCGCATTGATAGTGGCCCCTTGTGCCGAACTTAACAAGATTTTTGCTGTATGTATTCTTTCGATTGTGACCTGTGACTCTCATTTAAAGTGACGTAGAAGCACGAGCTTGCTCATACTTGTGCACTGTGTGCTCACACTATTCAGTCGCACAAAATTTCACTAATTTTTTATTTACACCTTCAACATCACACCGATACCATCGACCTTGTCGTCCGCATACTGGTCGCCCTTCGCAGTCTTGGCGACTACAGCCCGCGTGTGGACTCCGCCTTCCAGCGATAAGTGCTCGAGGCCCGCTGACCCGGACGCGTCCGATAAGTTCGTCTGCGCGGCGCGTGAAAACACTGTTTATGTTTACTGCCACGCTCGTGCCCTGTTCCGGATATTGCGATAGATGGCACGCGAGCTGATCCTATGCACCTTGATTCTTGATGACGTGTCTACTTATCTACTACCTGATATGTGTAGTTTTGCTGTTAGAAAGTTTTTGTGATATTACTCAAACATTTTATTTATTTAACAATTAAATGTTAGTAAAATTTGGTTCACAAATTCACGTTTTAAATGACCTAAAAATACGCTTTATTTACAAAATATCTGTACAATTTATATTCGAAGTAAATATTTTTTTTAAATTTTGTAACGAAAATCTTTGCAAAAATGTTTTAGTGTCAGCGTCATGCTCGTAAATTGCAGTTCCACTCATAAGACCGACTTCTAATAAATTATCTTCTCTACTGTTACTGAGCCCCTGATATCCTATAAAACATGCACCGGGTGTTTTTGTCGATGTAATGGAAATATGTAACAGAATAATTTTATTACAGGGAAAAAACGTTCCATGCATTAATAATGATCTATGTACAAGCCTTGTAAGTACTTATAACAGGCCTAGCGTAGAAGTCATTTAATCAAACCAATTTATGGGAGCCCTAACTCACAACCTCATAAAACAAAGCTTTCACTAAAATATTGTATGCACATTACTTTTATTTATGCAACAGAAAATTGGCGTTATAAATAACTGCAAATAAAAACGCATATAACTACCTACTTATGCAAAACAGAATGCAAATGCCGGAGGAATTTATTGGAGTCTTATTGCGGGGCGCATAAAACTGAATGAACTTTGGACAGCGTTGCCCTTGGCGCGATAGCGGCTGGACTGATAATCAGTAATCGTGCTCACTTTCATAGATGCGTCTAACTCGCTACTTTGAGGTGTGTGAGGTTATCTCGCTAGATCCCGAGTACATCTAGATCGCGAACGAGAAAAAAATAAGTCATATTTAAATACAACTATCAGACATTGCAATGTCTCTCTGTAAAAAAGCCTCGTTAAATAGCCATTGGTTAAGTAAGGTTTTTTTCTCAAATAACGTCATTTGATAAACGTCAGAAGTTATAAGCATAACTGGGAAACCAAGAAAATTATTTTTGCAGAAAAATAAAGTACAGCATTGTACTTATTTTAAAATACTGAAATGAGGTTCCGTATTACTAGGTAATCTGAAATGTTTAATACACGAACGGACCCTAGTAAAATTGTTACATCATGTTTTTTTTTTAATGATTACTATTTTAGGTGATTAAGTAATCGGAAATACCTAAGTTACGATCTACCTAATTCTTTAAAAACGTCACATCTTTTTTACGTCGTCTTTTTGCTACTACCACACAATCTTCGCGGGTCACTTGACTAAGGAATAGCTTAAAAAAGATCTCGTATTTGATCCATTGTTTAGAGTCACACTGGAACACAACACACAAACGAAACCATCTTCAAACGAATGCCCAATATCCATCTACTAAATATTCATATAATTGAATAGAAATTCAATTTTCGTGAGAAACGAAGCGTTAAGATAAGTAATTGTTGTTTGCCGAAACTTCGGCATGTAAGAGTTATGAAACATCAATGTATGTGATATCTTTACATACCGGTTGCCGAAAACAAAGCACTTAATATTCCGTTATACTGAGACATCGAGATGTTCTAGGCTAGGAAGCCACAGAAAGCTATAATAAAGCGATGCTAATAGTTTTCGTAAACAGCTATTGTAATATGTAGCTATTGTTACACTGCAAGGCAATCCGTTAGATTATCCGGCTTGTGCTGACAGACTAACAAATCATATTTTTCTTATTACTATGAGCTAGGCTCTCGTCGCTAAAGCTACTTATAAATGTTCCAGTCCTATGTAAAATATCGGGGAAGCGAAACTATCTAAATCTATCCATAAACTTAAAACTACCAACGTATTTTCATAATGGATTTCACCAATGGAAAGAGTGGATTCATGTTTTGTCTACCCTTTGGAGTGGGGACAGGTCGCTAGTTAGAATAAAAGGAAAAGTATTTTCTTTAAATGAGTATAAGCGTACGTTTGTTGTAGAACCTTCAGAGTATAATGATGATTCATTTTCCCGATCAAATTAAATAACTACCGGTATTTGAATCTACACCACATCATATTAAACATTTAGTGACTAGAGGCGCAGTAAAATGGAGAACTTATAAATAATGCTCTACTGAAGGATCTACTTATTTCACTTTATTCCATTCCAAGGAAAAAACAAACGATGGTCCCTCAAATTGTCTGCAGAATACAAATAAAATTACATCGGAATTCTTTCAAGAGTTTAATGCCGTTTGAAAAGTAGAGGCTCTTCTGTACTTAGAGAAATCAAGATGTAACACGATCCCGGCGAACAACACATTTGCTATTTTGTTATTTTTTTGTATGTTAACTGGAAACTATTGTACCCATATTTTGGTACCTATTAGTAATTGAAATTTAAAAGATCATTATTGGATCGTTTAACGACATAGCAAAAAAGAAATAGACTGAAAATATGTGATATAAAAGTGAGTAAAAGCGCAAAGCCGCTGCAAAAACACCTACTTAGAATAATAAAAAATAACATTAAAAAACCGAGCTTCAATATAAATTTAAAAGTAATAATTTACGTGATATTCAGTTGTACGTTTAAAGCAATTTCTTTCTATATATTTTCCAGTCCTCACGGTAGACTAAGTCGACGCAAATAATGGTAGAATACAAATACATTGCTCGTCACTCGGCGCGAACGTGTGATGTTTTCATTGTTAAACACCCTTTGAGCACTAGCGTCTAGATTCCGAGAAACTCTTTGATACCTAACTAGTATCAGGGTACCTAACTATATAGAATAGTGTATTGTAGTGATTCACGGTTACAGTTAACGTTTGATTGCTTTCGAACTGTTAATTGTCTGGATCGGGTGGAGAAAAATAACAATGTTGATGCTATTGAATTTTGTTGAAGGAAAATTATTTTATGTATGATTTTTTGGTTCAAAGTGAATGTATTGTGCAGTCTTTAACATGTTTTGTAAAGGTATATTATCAGAGCTTGCACCTATCCTAAGTTTAGGTCTTAGACATCAACAATTGTATCTATTATAAGGTAAGGGTTTAGACGTCAACAATGAGTGCGGTATAAAGACTTTACCTGCTAATTTGTAAAAACTGTTTTGTCATTACTAAACCTAGTTGTTCGGCTAAATAATCAGTGTGTTAGAAGTGAAACCGAATAACACTCTCTATTTTGTTGCTCGATAATTGCTGAAACCTTCGCATATAGGTCACCTTATAACCAACAACCGGCCTATAAACCTTCATTGTATCGCATCGCCTCGCTTTCTATACAGCGGCAGCAGAGCCGAGCGCTGTGTGAACTGCAACACAATGCAGCTTCGCTCCCAGACGATAGCATCGTGAATGAACTCAGTGGAGCGATACTTTATGCCGCGATTAAGAAATGGATTAACTTTAGCTTTACCTAGATAATGGACTAACCTGAGCTGAACGGTAACTGCGGTCATGTGGGTTTTAATGTGAGTCTTCATTTGTTTTGTGGTGCTAAACCTTAGGTATGTATCGCTGTTGGTTTTACAAAAGAACATCACCTGTGAGGATTCGATTTGTTGAAGTCTAATTTCAAATCGCTGGGCGATAATTATATCGGGTTGAAAATATTTGTCATTCTCAAAAAAGTAGGTCTGTTGAACAATGCACAAAAAGATACTTCTACTTTCTTCGGAAAAAGGAAGTACCAGCTAAGTAATAGCAGTATTAAATAATCATGTTAATTACAGTAATCAGACGACCTAACAACTGTGCATGAATAAGAAAAGTCAGTAATGGAAGTTTGAAATATCACAGAAAGATAATAAAAACTGAGTATTCTGACAACACCATTAGTTATAATAATCCGTTTCCCCCATTACCCGACCTCGAAATTCCACAAAAAACCTATTAAAATAGGCATACACATACCACACAGTCAACGTATTACCGAATACCATAAATAAGTAGGATGCACAAACTTACAAACATAACTCTTGGACCTGGATGTCTAAAATCACTTCTTTATCAGACCGTATCTTCATAAACTTGACAAATATATCTGCAACCGAAATAGACGCGAACTAACCTTAAATGTTGTACCATAGAGTCGAAAATCCACTAGCAGATAGTTCGTCGGGCGTATTAAAAGAATTAAAATGATTTTCCCGGCGGAAGCTCGCGTGACGTCTCGGTTTGCGCGCGCGCAGCTCGGCGGATTAGCGCGATCAAACTCCTTTAGAACACGCGAACGGTAATTGATTTTTTCCCCAATGCCCAAGGGTGGGAACGCTATAGATACCTGGAAGCAAGGGCATAATTACTCCCTTCAACGTGCTCGTTGAAATGTCTAATATAGCTATGATTAGTATAATAATATCAAGCTCATAATTATAACACCTATTATTGCATTATAACAAGAAGTGTTGTTTTTTAACGTTCGTTAATATTAATTTCATTTTTGTTATTGTTTGCCGACGCGTTTTTATGATATTGACACTGAACTTGTGTTCGAGGAAGGCTATACACTACACAGGTGAGCTTCGTCCGACTCAGAAAACATACTTTGATATTACAGGCACGCATTTTACGATCAAAATTTAATTTCATTAGTTTTCACAGCGGTGACCACGACATTACTTTCATTATCGATATTAGCTTGATTATGATTATATTCACCATCACTAATTACTTGTATTCAGCGACTTATATAACTTTGTAGTAAAGACGGCCAGTGCTTGCTCCAAACTGAAACTATGTCCCCGAATGAGGTCTATTTAGCTTGAGATGGTCTGTTAAAAAAACGGACTCTAATCTTACACGTGCCGATTTATTTAATTATTGTTTCTGCGGCCTTGGCTTTGTGGATGGAAAATTTATCAGTGACGTTCCGGGATGGCAGGCTTCCTGACAACATTTCAAAATAAATCATCATAAAAATGTAAAGAAAATTCACGTAGTCAGAAGCGACTGTCTTTTGTTTTTGGAATGATTTCTTTTTTCCAACCTTTTTATGGTTTTCTTCATTTTTACTTTTTGTCATTGCGTCTTCCAATTTCAAAACTTTTTGAGTTTGAAGAATTTCCCTTTTTTGTGAGTAGATTTGTAATATTGATAGTGTTGATTACAGGTTTGTACTCGATAGTAATATAGAAATTTAAAAACCCAAGTCACAGTGATTAGAGGAAGTTTGTCACGCTGTGACCTAGTGCACAATCTCAAATACACGCGTATCACAATCACTGTTTATATTTGTTTTCGATAACATTATTACTGTTAAAATTTAATTTAATATCTTTTGTAGATTTATCGGATTCATTGTTATATTTGTTTCGTTTAAGTTATCTTTGTGTTTCATGGATTAAGAACAAAAGAACTGACTACTGTATATACGTGGCGGTTACTTTAAGGTATTTTTTTTACTTTTTTTAAGTTGAATGTCTGAGAGTTGGCTTACTTATATCGATGCTTAGGTATCCCTTAAATGCGCACTTAACAAATTTTTACTTAAATGTGTAGTCAAATATATGCTTACTTGACATTTTTTTAATAAATCGAATGCAAAATATACCTACAGCAGTTACTAACCAAACTTCTTTGTAAATTATTCAGTGTAGTACTCTTAATTAAGTTCCGACCTTATGCGTTCGGATTAATCCATAGGTTACTTGTCTTATGCATGTAAAATAACATGTTTGCAAATGCACGACAAATGATAAATCTTTGGTGAACCTGAACAATAATAAATACTCAACAAAATATATTCGTCGATAAATTGACACTCCCAATTTGCTGAGATAGTAACAGATTGTCATAGCTACATTAAAAATGGTTGCACTTCTTTAAAACTTCATATAAATTACTCATAAGAATGTATAAATCGTACTTTTAAAGAGAATTTGTTCGGTCCAAATAACCCCAATGTTTTCAAATACACCTTTGCTGTATAGACGACAGTATTTTCCGATCTAGTTCATTATTGTTTCGTGTCAAAATGGTATACATACATAGTAAGCTGTATTTCTTACTGCATGTTCAGTTAACCGAGTCCTAGGGTAAGTGCGAGACGCCACGAGCAAAAACTGTTCACTACTTATTTTCAAAATACATGGTGCGGTAAACAGACGAGGAAATTGAGCAGCATTTGTTTTTGAAATGATGACGTAGTTGCAGGTTGGGATTCGGAAGAGAATGAGTGAATGAGGTGAGTGACAGAAGAGTGAACATCTGAATGAAATGAACAAGAAGTAAGAACTAAATTGTAGCAAAATGAAGAAGAATTTTATTCGTGATACTAAAGTTTAATGGTAGTATTGAATTTGGAGGTAAATGGGCAAACCTTAACATATGTGCCACAGCAAAACCAAAGTTTAAAATTTTCGCATAGTGTAAAAAAGGATATCCTTATTTTCTAATGGATTATTAATAAGGTTAATTTTTTCTAAGGTAATAGTTACAAAAAATTAAAACACAGTAAAAACCTTGCCATTCAAGTTCGAACTTTGAACCTTGAGATTTAAAGAACATTTTATAATGACCAGATATTTTGGGCCTACTAGTAAATAGATCCTAGCCCAGAGCCATTTCCAAACAATGGTTTGTTTACAGATTGATAGTGACATCTACGAGCGTTTACCGAAACTCACCCGAACCTAATTCACAGTTAACTAATAAACAGCTAACTTGTTTATTTTTAGTTCATTCCAAACTCAGCATGTTAAAAATAATACAAGATACTTCTTCGTATTACAGCAATAATGCTCTTCAAACCCACAACCGATAATGAACTTTATTACTAAAAGTGTAGTGTATATTTTAGATTTGTAAGTAATAATCTCGGTGCATATAATATCAGGTTGATGAAGCCACTGTATTTTCCCATGGATAGCCGAAAAACCATAAAAATATATCTAAATTTCATAAACACGGAGATTTTGGTGATAAAACACCATGGGAGCCGGTTATTAACCATAAAAGGTAAAGATTATTAGTGACCGTTATCTTTTTGATAAAGATATTCTGAACCGATTTTTATTACTTGAGCACACGTGCAATATGAATCCGAATTTTATATATTCACAGATTTTCTCTTAAACGTTATCGTCGCGTTATTTTAATTCGACAACTTTTTTAAGCGTTACACATAAATGCAACCAGTTTTCACGTCATCGAACGAAGAGTAAATAAAAAAAAAGCAACTTTGACATAACTTTGACGTTTGTCAGCGCTACGTTCAACACAGATTTAAAAGTGCAGGTAATTTTAAAAGAAGTACGAATTTTACTATAAATTAAAAAATGCTTAAAGTACTCAAAATGAAACAAGCGAGCATAGTTCTCTTCTATAAGGACCGTTATTACTTATTTATTATACACTAAATAAATTATATACACTGTAAACATCTGTACTACATTTCATCAATGTTGACCTAACTTGGTATAACATAAACAAATCAAGTTTTCCTCGCTTCCAGAAACATACGGAATGTTACCCAATTTATGTTAAGTACTTCAATATTTCAGTGCAAATAGAACTGCTACCATACATTAATGTATTTAATAGAATACATTTTGAAAACAGTTTTTTAGTGCTTTTGAGTTTTTTCTCTAGTAGGCAAACGAAGTCCATAAAGATAAAATACATTTATAATTTCTCTGCATCAAACAATTTGTATAAAATCCTATACTACTACATAAAATACAAAAAAAATAGTTTTCCTTTTGACCCACACAATGAATTTCAATATATTCTGAGGCATAGAGTTTACTTAAATTCCAAAAACTGCAATTACACTACACGATAGAGAATATGGGCAATTTTTCACGTTGGACAAAACCTAGGAAATCTTTGAAGTTTATAAAGTGTATGATGTGAAAACAATCATATGTTCAATGGCATTGCATAAGCTGCATAACGGCAGACGTACGTCTCATAAACTGCGTTGCTAATGTAATAACGCGAGTGCTGGGTTCCACTCTGCACCCGTGGTTACGCCCTAAATATGTTGCGAGAGACTTGAGTTGGTATGTGGTAGAAACTTGAAAAATATTAAATTTAAATTATGAATGAATTTGTAATATTTTTAAGAGTTATTTGTTTGCAAGCTTCAAAATTATCCATAAATATAATAAAAGTACAGCAAATTGTTCCCCGTACATTGTAAATTACGAATAAAATCTTCTGTAAATAAGTATATTTATATTATTTATTTGTCATATCTAAAAAAAAAATATTTTGAACACTATCAATTATGTGCCTTATACTCTCACTCAGAATGCTCCTTGAAAGTCTATGACAGTGTATCACCCAAAACTACTTTTGAAATAACGTTGAGACGAAAAGCTATCGTTTTACAAGATACGAGGCGAGATATGCAAATCACAGATTTCGATCGCTACTAGACAGTATCGGTTACGGCATAATTAAATATATATACGTACTATATTTCGTTACTACTAAAAAAGGTAATTTCCTGTCGCGTCGCATGAGCCACGAGGTGTGATGAAAATCTATGAATAATCGGGTTTTAACCAATACATTAAGTAATGATTTATCGCTTTTGAGTAGGTATATTAAATGCAACCGATTTAAATTATAAACTTCGATTTTAAGAACACAAAAAACAATCTCACAAAAACCGCTGGCAATCACATTAAGATTCAAAGAAAAAAGTTACAATACGATAAAAAACAAAACATAAAATTAATTCCATTTTCAAATTCTGAACTTAACGTTTTCCAAGGAAGGTGCTCTAATTGGAGTATTTAGTTCAGAATAGTCCAAATATCAGAAATCTATCATTTACTCCGATTATAGGAAACCGAATTTAAATCTATTTGGTGTATTGTGACGCTTCTTCGATACGAACATAATTTCAATAGACGTTACTTAGTATTCAATGAATAGTCTTAGAAACGATCCTTATTTTCAAACGAGGCTTAAAATTTACATTGATTAAATAAAAATTAAATAAAATAGCGTTAAACGAGTCCTAAGCGGAACGCAGCGTCTAAACAATAGCAGTATTTCCCACATCAATCCGAGATTATATTAAACATTATAAGTACGTTTTATAATAAAAATGTACGCAATCCAGTTTAGTTGGTAACTGTACTAGTTTTTTTAACGGTACATAGCAGACGCATATGTGGCCACCGATGTAGGAGCGATCAAGGCCAACCAGTGAAATAATTTATATCATTGACTTTCATTACGTGATGTGTTATTTGTTTTAGATGTAACAGCGTTTGGGGACAGTTTCGTGATTTTTTGTGGGAGATTTTACTTTAGATGTTGGGTTGTAGAGATCTTTATTTACGTAGATATTTACAACCTTTACTTTAACTACTAAATCGAAGGAAGACTCCCTACGATATTTCCTTCTTCAGTTTCACCTAACATTAATCTTAGCCTGCAATGGACACTGGCTGATTTATATCCTAGGAATAGCAAGCCGCTCGACCTAACATATTGACATTAAACCCACAACCCTTTTAACTTCGTGATCAGTTTAAAATTCGAACAGCCGACTTCTCCCGATCGTCGTCAGCCAATCAAAAGCGCCGATGCACTCGGCCGCAATAAAACCACTTTAATATATGCGTACGCGTCGCGTTGAAGACTTTTATTAGCAATTTAACAAGTGTCGTGGACGAACCACGATTTGATTTATGTACACATAATGCACGTTTTACGTTTATTGTTTCTTGTATATCAAGTTTGGGTGCCGATATGTTATTCGAGATGTGAACGACGCGACGCCGACGGTCGGCTTTGAATGTTTGTTGCATTCAACTTGAATCCGAGATTCAAAAGTTTTGATTTCGCGCCTTAGGAAGATTTTTTATAAATTTTTGTACTTAGATTGCAATTACTGACGTTGAGTAACTTATTTGAGGTTCAAGCAATGTTTCTAATTACCGACGGTTTAAAGAATGTATGCTTCGTTATTTTGGGTGTCAACACAACTTGACAGTTTGTTTCATATCGTCAGCCTATTGAAGTAACGCTCTGCTTGGAAACTTTTCTGGTGCAATGCAAGAGTGACGTTAACTACCTGCAGTTCTGACTTGTGATGACGAAACACATTATTTGTATTGTGTAGTCAGGCAAACTCGAGCCCCAATCACACGTTACGTTTGATCGCCTATTTCCCCCTGTAATAGCTGTTTGCGATTGCAAAGTACTTGAGTATTAAATGACATTAGTATTAGATTCTAAAGGGTAAATGTGTCACATCAAAAAAAAGTTAACACTTATCAAAAAATCAACATCACAGATTTTAGACAACACGAATACTCTTTTAGGCGCGGTCAGTCAACGCGTCAAATCTAATCAAAACTGTCATGACGGAATGAAAACATTTCAACGAGCTTGTCGGTTCGTATTGATGGTGACGAGTGCCTGGTGTCGATATCGATTATAGTTTGTGTCGATGCTCGCAATCAAATCTGTCATCAAACATTTAATCGATTTGAGACCAATAACTTTATAGATTTGGCACCTTACCCCGTCCTCGTGTTTTGAATTCCGAATTCGTGGACGTCATTCGAAATTCGAATGGAATTTTAGTGCGAGGGATTATTGTTGAAATTTTCGATTCCATCTCGTTATGGATACTGACGCAGAGTAAGATGGTTAAATTTTAAGCTATGCGTTGCAATTTATGTAAAAGCGATTATGAAGACCTTGCGTCAAGAGAACAATTGAATATTTTTTAACTAAAAAGCTTTAATTAACATACAAATTAATTCACAACTCAGGCCCAGTAGTCACAAATGCCTTGAACTAACAAAAACAGAAGCCTACTGGCCATTTACGTTACAACATAAAAATATATTCATCGTCAATAGTTTATTTATGTAAATGTCTTCTATCTGATAGAATAACTTTATTATATCGTAATATGTCATAATCTAATCATCGTTGGAAGTATCAGTTACAAAGAGGGCATCATAATAATTCTCATTCTTTATATGACCTGTGACGTCACAGGTACATGTTAGACGTGAATTATTGACGAACATTTGAACAGTAAAATGTGAATATATTAGAGATATAAAAAAGAAACTTGGCTAATATCACTCGATGCGGTGCAAGAATGAGCGGTAGCGAAAGTTGTAATTGTTTTTAAACTTCGAACGCTTTAACATGAATTCACATTTAGAACACCTATTCCGTGGACAGTTAACACCAATCAAAACAGGTTAAATTTTTAGTATCGAATTCACAAATCATTACTTAATTTATTATATTCAGGCATCAAATACACAATACATCATGCAACAACATAAAAAATATAGCACAATGAACGTGAGAAAAAAGCTCGTTTCCCATACAGATTTAGAAATAAAATTTGCATCTCACGGCAGTTAAAACGAATGAATTAGGCTTTTAATAATCGCAGTCAAGGGCTAATTCTAGAAATGATCCTTCAATATGCAGCAATAAGATTTACAAAAGCACTCTCTAGACCAACATGCTTAATATCAATGTGCAATATTCGGGGAACCTCGGAAATCATGAAAACATATTTATTTTCAACAACGTCGAGATTGAAGTCTACTTCAAACGATGCAAACTCTTTTACTTTTACACAAACTTCTGCAAAAATAATACTAGTTTTTACCCCTAAGATGCTCATGTACTATTCGCATCGCTTGTCCCAAATTACCTACAGAACAAACAAATTACCCTAAAGTCATTTCCCCATCACTATCACCAGATCTCCACATAACAGTACAACCGCTGTCTCCTATACCTCAGGCCGGCCTCCCGTCGCTACGTGTTCTAAGTAAACGCTGAGATAACAGGTGACTTGTAGTGCAGCCATCGCGTATAAAACGTACATCTGATAGAGTGACGTACGCATGGGACCCGGTGACTCACGGAACGGATCATTTTGAATTTCGAAAGTTAGTTTTTTTTTTGTTTGAAATTTAGAATTTACTTTTTAGGAATAAAGTGGGTGATTTGAAAATGGAATCTGGATGCTGTGGGAAGTTGCTTAGAAGTATTTTGTTTTTTTTTTAAGGTATTCAAGAAAATACATTTTAGCATTGAGTACTGTACTTTTTTTTGTTGGCTTTGACTGCTTCATCGGACTTTTGGCGAGAACCTTAAGGGTCTAAAGTTAGTTGGAAAATTACTTAATCTTGTCAATTGTACGAATAGAAATGCACGGAAACATATATAATAGACATTTATCAACTTCTTAGTAAAGGACATAACTCCCTTCATTATCCTTGTGATCTCGAAAGTTAGTATAATATTCTAACTAACTACTCTAATTATATCTAATCCAAAACAATTAGTAAGTTTTAATTGGAGTATGTGAGGAAACTATGCTCATTAAACAAACTTTTAGATATACCTATGTAGTATATAGAAATGAACCAAAAAAAATACTCCGTACTTTTAAACTTTAGGTTCTGAGCATAGACTAGCCTTCTAAAGAAATCTTAAAGAGTTAAAATTTTATCAAAAGGTGTGTCACACAAAAGCTATATGGAATCATAAGTCATCACATCTACATATTTTGACCCAACATTCCTGGCCACACTAGACGCGAATTTTAATGGCGTTTGCTTGAATTATTGACGGCATAAAATTAATTGTTAGACCCTATACAACGAATGAATGAGATATATAAAGGAACGGATTGAATGACAACTCATCCTGCTAAAAAGGTTTTAATGTCGCTATTCCGTACTCATTGAAGCACTGCTTTGCAAACTGGCCGATTATAAAATAAAAACTTTTATGGTTTGTGTTCGAAGTTTAAATTCGAAATGTTTGTGTTTATAGCCAGTTTTATAATATTGTCAGTACGATTTTCTTTTAGTCTACACTAAACAATTATTATTCTCTTTAAAGATTGTTGAAGATGTGTTGTCATTATTCTACAAAAGAAGGGTACATTGACTTTCTCAAGGCGTTTACCTTATAATCTTTGGCAAGTTTACAACGCTTTACTTTGAAGATAGCAAAACTACAGAATTGTATGTAAGTTTAAATTTAAGGATCAAAACCTTAGAAACTCTTTTAAAAAAATTGTCGCGTAAAAAATCATTTCTTTATAAAAAGTGTTTTATACCTATAGTACGTACCTACTACCTAATAAGGTAAATATGTTAATTGTGTATATCTTATTATTTACATATACATCCCCTTTACCTACTTTACTACTCTTTTGTGTCTGTCTGACATACAAATCACGGAGGTCCAAACTGGGAACAAATATCTGTGGGCCATACAAATGTACCTAATACGGGTCGAGCTCCCAATGAGCCATAAATGTCGCCATTTTAGAAACAACAGCGATTCTTCTATACATACCTATTTGAAAGGCATAGTATATAGCGAATAGGGCCTTTTCAGGGTCTGCTCTCTCAAAAAACACTCTCTTATTTGAGCATTATAAGAACGTTTTTTTAAATCCGTCATAAATTATAGTGTAATTGTGACGTACAAATTACTTTGATTTACATCAGATATCTAGCTAAGTCGTATTAATCTAAAATTGTATTGTACCTATGCCTAATCTTGACACAATATCTACCACTATTAATGTAGCTACAATTCTTCATGCCATAGCAATAATACGTTAACTAAAATGTGACGTATACCAAAATTAAATAATCACTTTATTCAAAAAATTAAAACACTTGATAATTTTTACAATATAATTTTGCTAATGTATGTAAACTGCCAGTTATACTTACTCAATTTATCGGCAGCAACATTTAAAACTATTCCTTTATCCGCAGATAGCGATCGAAACCTTTAGACCAGAAAATTAAATTAGTTTTTTTTTTCTTAGGTACTGTTTATAATAATAATGATAATGTACGCTAATCTTCTTTTTTTGAAAATTTGAATTTAGAACTACAGTACTCACCGAAAATAAAAAGGACATGAAATTTAATTTAAAAATACAATAAAATAATAATAATTTTGAAATGTAAAAGTTACACAACAATTTACAAAATTGAGCAAAGGAAAAAATGCATACATTTATTGCTGTAGGTATCTTTTCTTACATTTAATTTTTAATTTAAATAAACTAAAATCATTGAATAAATAAACAACAAAATATTCATTGAAACTACAAACTAGCAAACATAAATTATAATAGTTACTATAAGTATAGGGTTAATAATAAATACTATCAGAGTAATAATTGAAACGCATAAGGCATTTTGACACCTACCGGAATCGAAGGGGCTAACTTATTGCGATCTATAAATATTGTGTAAAGGTCAGGTAACACTGATAGCGGGTATGCACGCTATTTGTAAATGTAGGTGTAAGTACTTCACGGGTTTAGGTTATAGATTTTAGTTCAGTAAAATTTATAAAATAACGGTATAAACTTTCTTGTTACCTAATATCGGTATAAAACATTTTTTTTCGGGCTATAGTAAGTTTATTTCTAAATAGTTAACAATTTAATAGTTACCGAAACTCTGTACTCGCGCTATGTAGGTTATTTTCTTCAAACCATGTTGTGCACGCTTACGCCCATGAAATCGCTAGCGGTGAAACGTTGCCTATTTTATGTACACACAAAATGTAATACCCACTAACGACAACGCTTTAGACTACGAATATTATTTGCAACGAATGACCGATGTAATTGCTACAACCAATACTAATCGTTCTCTACAATTTAAAGTTTTTGTAGTTGTATACCACACAATGTAGAAATAACATGAACTAAACTGGAGAGTTTGTTGACTATCATAATTTTTTTTTTGGTAGAGATCTTTGCAGTTAGCCTGAGCGCAGGCTTTGACAGCTTCACCGGACTTTTTATTATAATTTTGTAAATAAAACGAAATATTGAACCTTTGACCCATTGAATGTCTTATTTACTTTAAAATCGTTTTTGTAACTTCTCATATTATTGGGATGGTTCTCAGGGCCAATAATAATAATCTTACAATAAAATTGCAATAAAATCAGCGAAACAAAAGCACACATACTCCAATCCTATAATTAAAGCGACAATATCTCAGCGGCCGAGTTCATTGCTGGCTATATTTAAAGGAGAGCGAGCACTGTCCTCGTCTCACTCATAATGTACGATAAATTAATGTAACGCTCGTAAATTTAGTAAGATGACAGTTACACGTGTAGTTTTCACAAATTGTTTGTGTTGATCGTATCTTTAGAACTTTTCGTATTTTTATTTCAATTTTAATGCGATGCCATGGGATTTAGTACTTTTTAAATGGAATATAGTGATTTTAAAGTAGTACTAGATTATAGAGAGAATTGGGTCAGTTGTTTTGAAACTTTTCTTTTTTTTTTATATTTAACGAGAGATTGGTGTTTACTGGCAAACCCACGCTAACAGAAAAATAAACTAGTTTTTTTCGACTAAAGGCGATAATTATACACTACTAACAAAAAATCTTTCATACTGCAAACCCTGCCTTAATTTGTGGAACAACTATTTACCGAATAATATCGTTTCATAAAGCATCTAAGTAACTTTGAGTAATACCTGACTTGTAAAGTAACTAACGCCGCGAACGCCTACGCTTTGTATTTACCGTTTCTAGTATAATAATATCACGTCAGTTTAATCTTTGATTGAAACTCCTTTAGCTCGGAATAGATTTTAAAAGTTTTGAATAGAGAATACTTGAACTTTTTCTTTTATTTAATGATTGTTGTAATTGATTTAGTTCGAATTAAGAATTGTAGGAAAAAAGTCAACATTGTCAAATAGTTTAAATTTAAATATTAATTTGTGAAATTAAAATCAATTTTTATATACATACGCCTACAGGTTGTTGATGTTTTTGATTGACCTTTGCTACACTGACAGTGAAACATTTTTAATTTGTAATAAACGGCATTTATGCATGATGGCACTTAGTAACGAGGCGATGCGTGCAGTCATGTAAAATGCTACAGCCTTGTACCTACTGTACACGTGACAACGGCTTTACTTAACGAAAAAAAGGATTTTATGTAGATAAGAAAAATAGTATTTTTGCACACCAGAGAAAGTAGATGGTTTGTAAACATCATTGATAAACTTAAAGCCTTTATTAGGAAATGTTATGAAAATCTGGAAATATACTATTTATATTAAATATATATAGAGGTACGCGGCAATTTTCAATTGTTTGAATAACGAACTTAACTTTTAACGCCTGTTTGTCGAATTTCAGTACCTTCGTTTAAAGTCAACTTTTTGTGCTTTTATAATATTGCAAAAAAAAACTATTTATTACGGATTTAACCCAGTTATATTACATTTTAGTTTTCGGTGTCTCAACACCTTAGCACGTGTCATGGCAATACTGGATATAAAATGGGTTAAAAATTAAAAGCTCACCTGAAATAATCATTCTTGCAGAATATATTGCTATCCCTAGCATAGCATCTCTGTTCGGAGTCGAGCGGCATCTTGCACTCGCAGCACTTGAGGCAGGGCGTGTGCCAGCGGCGCTCGAGCGCCAGCAAGTAGTAGCGGTCGGTGATGCGGGCCCCGCAGCCGGCGCAGGCGTCGTCGGCGGGCGGCGGCGGCGCCTCGTCCGGCGGCTCGCGCTTGCGGCAGGAGGTGCAGTCGCGCGGGGAGCCCGGCGACGCGGCCGGCGCTACGGGCGACAGCTCGCCGCCACCCTCGTACGCCGACGATATGTATCTCTCACTTTGTTGCTGGAACAAACGGACACTATTATTCTACTATTCACTAAACACTTTGGATTAAAGTTTTATGAAGATTTTGATGTGAATCCAAATGGACACACAATTTTACTTGTAGGTGTAGGGCGCTTGAAATTAATTTTTGTTTAGTTAATAACACTACAGGATTTAACAATAAGGAAGTTTTCAACGTCTTTGGAATGCTGAAGGCGAGATGTATAAATGATAAACAAAATGCGGACAACATCACATACATTGCTCTGAACCCAAAGTAAGTAGCTATTAAGCACTTGTGTTATGGAATTCAGAAATGACGAAGGTACAACAAACACCCGAGATTTAGTTGAACAAACCAAGGATGACAAAGAAAACTGAAAATCCCAAAGCTTTGTTGAACATATCTTAAAAAACCTAAAGGTCATTAAATTGGAAGTTTTAATAAGCAGTTAATTGAGTATAAAATCTGGCTTAAATGTCTTGTCGGAACTACGCTCCGTCTGAACCTTCCGCGCCCTTGACCCTTCTTTGTGTCTAAGCAGGGATTATGTTTTCCTTTTTGTAAAGACTCCCTCATTAGTTTTCCCCTGCCTTTCCTCTTTGCCCTACCCCTGCCTTTCCTCCCCTTATTCTCATTCATTTCTTCGTGGTAAATAACGAATAAATAGCACGGAAGTACCTAAGTCTCACTTGCGAATAAACGTAAAAAAGGACCAACACAATTTTGAAAAAAAACATAGGTCAATAAACATGTTTGCTTAGTAACTTTCTTTTAAAAATAATAATAAAAAGTACGTAGGTACTCTAATTCAAAAATACAGGCAATTAATTGTTTGAGTCATGAATTAAATTGTTTTTTTTTCTCTTTATATTTTTTTTCATGCCGATCACGGCAATAATCATACTGGGCTAAAGAATTAATCTCTATCATAGAGTTAACTCATATTTCTTGGTAAAACTAACTTTGCTTTACTCACCCAAAGTTAGTTAGACAATATTTGCCCACCACCTTTGTAATAACTTCATCATGTATTATTTATTAAGTGATTATTATATATTCACCCATGTAGCGTAGGCTTAAACATTTAAATTACTTATGTATATTCAATAAATGTAGGTTGAAATTTTAATATTAAACACGCTGAGAGATACTGTATTCAAGACAGGTGACGTCATCGACATTTATACAAAATCGACTGTTGACAGATTTTGAAAAAACATATAAAATCTAGACACACGGCAGTGTGTCCGCCAAGTTCGATAAATTATTACTACAGTAAGAGTTATTTATAGCGGACATTTTATAAGCATCGCGACTATGCTCACAACTGTTTAATTGTATGTTACACAATGTAACTTTTTACTCCATAATCTCATCTATTTTATTGTAAAGTCTCATCAAAATCCTCCTCGGTCGATCGTTTTCCGTAATAAAATTAGGTATTATAAAAGCATTAAATACTAAATTCAATTAAAGTTACGCTGTTTAAGAATGAAAATAATTACCTAATAAAATAATAGAAGTAATTGAAAGTAATTTAGTTTAATTTTAACAATTAACAGCTAAAATGATTTATTATTTATTAAAATAGATCTGTTTGAGAAAAATGTTGAAAGATGGTTCAATGCAATCATTCAATTTCGTCTAACTTTTTAATCCATAATTAACGATGGCTTAATAATTTAACTTCGACAAAAAATAGTGTCTTATACACCGAAACTCTTCTGTTGAATGTAAGGACCACAACATAAATCTATGCCGTATCGTATAGCCCACTGTTGGGCAACTTCTGTTAGTCTCATTGTGTTTTCAGTGACGGCCACTATAAAAATATTAAATGTATACTTCTCTACATTATGTTTAATATTAGCTTAAATATAATTCAGTCTGAAATAACGTATAGAGGTAACGGTAAGATAATATTGTTTATTTAAAACCACAGCTACGTTCAAGCATAATTAAACAATTAATTTTCCTACAACAAACGTTATTTTGAAGTTAATCTCAGGTAGGTAATATCAAATACTAGTGCAACTAATTATATCTAAAATGAAGGCTTTATTTAGCTGTATTTAGTTAGTAACTAGATTGTGACCAGGACTGTGTGTAATTCAAATATAGGTAGTCCTGTTTATTGCAAAGTTTCATCAAAACTGTATAAGCCTATCAGGCTGATAACCGAACATACAGAAAACAATTTGAAAGGTAGATAGATTTAGTGTAATATTATACCTATCACAGTTTTACACAGCACAAAACCATAATTCCCTTCTAAGGGTGCTTCCACATCTGACGAACGCGTAAAAAACGAGCGCGCGTTCGGAGTGCGTTCGTCAGATGTGGACCCTAATGTTAAAAATACAAAATTAATACGATGTTTGTCTGTTACACTTTCACGGCTAAGCCACTAAACTGATTTGGATACAATTGGTAAAGCTTAGCTTTAGTTCTAAGAAAGCAAATAGGCTACCCTTTGCCGCGCAAGAAATACACTCTGGCAAAGCTGAGGGAAAAAGCTAGTATACTATAAAATAGTAAATAGGGAAAACTCACAAAAATATAAAGATTAGACCCTTCCTGTTTTTAAATAGGTACCTACTCATGTGTATAAAAATAAAAGTACTCTAATTCTTTTTTCCTTGTAGATAAAATACCTACATGGACACAGTTCATGTATTAATCTGTATAATTTATTCATAAGCAATCCGTTTGTGTTGTGACTAAGAAAACTGTGGCCCTTATTCACGCAATACTTAAAGCATTGGAACTACTATTTAATTTTGGAATTCAGCTGTACACCTTTAAATGTCCAAACACACTATGCCGAAATAACGCGACCGAAGTTCGGCGGCTGATTTTACGTTCCGACCTACTGGATGACACACCATAAGTGCCAAAATTACGTGGTAGAAATTCGGTTCGATTGCGCCCGATTTTACTGGTGCGTATAATTTGTACTAACGGAATAAGATGCCGCTGAACTTACGCCCTATCGAAGCTAGGCTGTACGCTATGATGCGACGTAATTTGGGCTTAGTGTGTCGTCAGTAATACAAATGGCATTCAGGCGTAATTGTGCCTGAACTTCGGTCGCGTAACTTCGACACAGGGTGTTTAGACACTAAGGGTATGAGCACACTGTTTACCGTGCACCCACCCGTTGAAATTACCGAGAAATCGGTTTCAATATGTATTAGATTCGTTTGAGAAGCTCGAACGGATTCAGCATGTAGTCTCCCTTATATTTGCATTTTAAATAAAGAATAGTAAATTAAATGCAGGAAAATAAAAAAATATTATATTTTGGAAATTAAAATTAGAAATTAAATTATGTTTTAGACAGAAAAATAAATAAATACATAGGTATATGAAAAATAATTTAATTTATTAAGAATGCCTCGATTTTTTTGTGAGAAATACGGTCCCTATGTATTACTTGTACCGCAAAATGGAAAATGGGATAAAGTGACAGTTTCTATTCAAATAAAAATTATTCTTCTTATTTTTCCCTATTATTCTATTCTATTCTCTTGTGTTCTAGCCTTCTATATTGTTAAGAATAAATTTCTCATAAAATTTAGCGTAAAATAATATCCTATACGTTTTCTTATGTATACGACTATTTTCCGTGTATCCGCGACTAGTCGCAAGTTTATACATTTCGCATACATTAAGACGGCTAGACGCAATACATAGGTCATTGAGTTCACCACGATGAGGTCACTACTCTTATCAGATAGATTTAGACCAACTTATCACTCTTATGTAATGTACTTACATAAGTTGTAATAATAATTATGTATATGTTGCGTATTCAATAGAGATACGAATATGTACCTACTTCTTTTTTATTTATTTTAGTTGTTTCGTAAGTTGTATTTTTATAGCTTTTTGCAATTTTAATATTTTTCGTATTTTTTTTATGGATGAAACTTCGGTGTTTTCGCCGGCTTATTTGAAAACATATTCTCGGTTTTAGGTTAAAAGATGTTAAAAACAACATTTTTGTCTACTTGAAAGTTTTGTACTATTATGTGCAGTTTTGAAGAAGCTTATTTTTACCAACCAAAACCATAATATTATAATTATATTAATATGCCTTTAGAAGCTTTACTAGTCCTTAGGCTAATCTTACACTTACTTACTAGAGCTCGTCTCAAGAAACATCGTTCAGGTCAGAGGAATATACTCAAGACAGTGCACCTGTATTTGTGTACCGTTGTGTACATGTGTATATTTGTCATATTAGTCAGTTCTGACTATTGCTAAAGTTTACATTATATACCGAATTACTGATCCCTAATGTATAGGACTACCCTACCTATATTCATCTTTACCTAGAAATAAAACCAGAATATTTACAGAAATTGCACGAGAATTTTAATAAAATAAGGTTACTTAATTACTGGACTGTGTCAGTAAAATCCAATTTAAGTCAATTTTGACGTAAGCAAGTTTATATTTTATGAATTAACGTAAAATAAACTTTAATTTATTTTGACGTAAGCTCATTTTTTATTTTAAATATAAGCAAATTTCTTTTAATTATTTTATAAAATAATCCTACATTAGATGTATTTAAATAAGGCTATAAATGCAAGCCCAAATTAAATATCTATTTTATCTATTTATAACATTCTATTTTTAAATCTTAAAAAAAACGTGCACCGTTTGAGGTAGACAAAGTAAATTATATTAATTTAAATAATTTTAAGCAAATATAAATTACATTAAATTAAATATACGTAGGTACCTGTAAGTTATTTTACACAGAACATTTCCTGCTCGACAGCGTATACGCCTAAAATGTTCCGTCGGGAAGTGAATAAAATCCAATTTCTTCGAGCAAATGAAATTTAAAATAATTTATTTTAATAAAGTTACATTTTAGTGGTTAAAGTTGAATAAAGTTCAAGTTTGTGTGGATGTGTTCCAGGTATTCTGAATTAGGTCACAGTGGCCGTGAAACTACGGCGGAAGGTAGAACTGTAAATCTGTTTGTTCTTCGTTCTATTTAATTGGTTTATTTTATTTCTATATAATTTCTCGTCAATAATAATTCTCATGTATTAAATGATAGACATAGCCTATATAGGTAATAAATGTTTTGTTTTGTAAAGATGTTCTTATATTTTCCTACTGCGGCAAAGCCAATACAGAAGCGTTTTTATATACTCCATGTTTAGTATAATTTAGTAGCTTAGGTAATAACCTAGCTACTAACCTAAGCTACGAAATTAACCTACAAATATCAATACTCGCTAAAACCGACTTAAACCCTACAGTTCCCAAGTTTTGGGATTGAACTAAATTCGTAAATCCTAAAATCCAAAGCTATCGACAGTTAAACCTATCACCCAAAACAATATCAAATACTGCTGGCTATTTTCTAGTGTGTGGAAAGTGTATAATCGGTATTTGAACTATCGACATCGACACGATTTTTATCGATTACTTTACTAAGCTACTCTTGTGAGACTTTTTGAGACTAAAAAAAAGGTAAAGGTGCAATGTACTGTACCTTAGTGTTTGCTAAAGAATAATCATAAATATAGACCTATTCCAACTATATAATATTATGTGGTTTTACATAGATTTTCATTGTAATAACTAAGCGCCTACCAAACGGTATTCATTTCAGATTCCGATTAAGGCGATACCCGGTATTAGGCAAAGTGAGCAGTGTGTACGCACTGTTTGTGTATATACACAGAAACCTGGGCAAAGCGTAATATCTATCTATCATCTACTAGCATTATCAGATCTTAGAAATAGACGTATGTTACAATAATATCACATTCACTTCCAACTAATACTTGTTCACACAATATCACAGGAACATACGAGTATTCAGTTCAGAAGAAATAATTAATTTTCAATACCAGTGAGATGTATTCATATTTTACAAGGAATAATAAAATATACGAAATTCATTTTAATTTTAACTTCCACGAATACCTCTAAAGTAATTGTTTTTATCGATAAAAGTGTCGCTTCTCTGAAATCCCTATTATTCTTAAATTCGATTATAATTTATTTCAATTTATTTTGATAAATAATTTTATATTTTTAAAGTAAAAATTACACTGGATATGTTTTTTTCAGTAGAAATGGTCATTCATTTCATTTTTAATTAAGTTAGCTTTAAAACCATTTATGTTCAAAGGATTAATATTAAATTAATTCCACCTAAAAGGAATTAATCCAATTGTGTGTATAAATAACTAAACTAAATTCAACAAAAATACAATTACAATTGAGCCCAACATTTAGGTAATCTCTACAGTTTATTTCCTAGCTACTTGTACATAGTCATTCAATAATATATTTTAATTGTTTATAAAGGATATAAACGCCAGACCTCTACACGCTTAAAACCAACTTTTTGAACGTTTGGTTCACTGTTCTAAATGAAAAAATCAAAAAGGGAACGGAAGTTCAGACCGAATAAAGGACAAACAACACACTACACACAACTTTGTGAATAAACTAACTTTAGCATGTTGGTTCTTTTAGTAATCATTAAAAACTGTCAATGAAAAAATGTTTTATAGGAAAATAGTAAAAGTCTCCCAAAATAAAAAGTTATCATAATAACCATTTTTCAATATCAATCCTCTTCTATCCTGAAAGGGCTGTAATTTAGTGTTACAATTTTTGACCTACATTTTTATAATCTTTTTAACTATTCATGCATAGCTTGTTCAAATGAAAGAGAGTAGTAGTAAACAGATGAAGCATAAATTATAATAATAAATACAATGAAGGCGCTCGAGCCTTGTTTTCATAAAGTATGTTCTAGTACCTAAAAAAGTACAATTTATACTTACATACTTACAATACAATATAGATCATAAAATAGTCCCTTGATATATATGTAGAATCGTTCAAAGGTTATGCGAATCAGACAATCCTTTTCCTAGCGGCCGACTGCTACACGTATCTAGAACCGCGTCATGATCGGTCCATTCCTTTAGGACCTACGATGCCGCGGAGCGACAAACGTACTTATAACATAATTTTTGCGTCCAGGGATAAATCAGTCAATTAGCATGATACCATATTTCCATATATGACCCACATTATAACATTATTAAGTAAATAATAAGGCATATAGGTACCTATATATTGTTTTTGTATATATTAAAAAAATGTATTTTATATGTTAATTGTAAAATAAAGAGATAATAATAATATTCCGGGACATCTCACACACGGTTGTCTGATCCAAGCTAAGCAGAGCTTGTGTTATGGTAACCAGACAACTGATAAACATACTCATATAATTCTAAATACATACATATTATATATAATATAATATAGCTATGTATGTTATATAAATTGGAGTAGTGTAATCTATCCCATTGATATTTGTATTTAGACATAATACTGCTTTGAGCACCATTGTATGTTCTGTATATATAGCTATATAATAATATTACTTGTCACATAAGATACTGTTTATTGTTGCTACTAATTATAGTATCATCTATTCAACTGGGCTTAATATAACTTCATTGATATGTTAGTCAACAACTGTGGTAGTTGAATTACCACCATTATATAAATCTTTGTATGGCTGTAGCGCCACAACATATATTTAAATTAGGTATACTTATACATACATTACAGCTTTTTGTTTACTAATGCGCAGGCCAGACAGAAGAGACGTAAGACGCAGACGGGGCGCGGACATTTGTCTCTACCGCGTCCCTTTCATACAAAATGTATAGAAGCGTTGCGCCCGAGCCCCGTCTCTTCTATAAGTTTTACGTCTCTTCTGTCTGGCCTGCGCCTTAGGTTACCTACTTACAGTTTTTGCTTTACAAAAGGTTATGGCTTATTAAAAATCGCATCAATATCGGTTGATTAGTTAAGCCGTGTTAGCGTCTCAAACATGCCCATCACTTTTTTAGGAGACACTGCCTCAAATTTTATTAAAATCTATTATTCGGTTTAGTATATTGGTTTTCAAGCAGAAAAACAAAGGTATTATACATAGAAGATTACATACATGCGTAGAAGTTAAAGTTGGTGATTAGGCTGTTTTTGGAGGGGCATACTCATATAGCCTAAGCACAGGTTTTGTTGCTACACGGGTCTTGGTTCATCATTTCCTCAATAATAATTAGAATACTGGGTTTTACTTGTTTTACGTATGTTGGTAGAGTAGGTCCTCATTACTTATACGCTTATGATCAGTAGATTTAAATTAATTAATACAAGTTCACATTGGTTCAGAAAAAAAATCACCTTGATTTCCGAAAATAGATGTCACATTACTTTAGCGAATAGCCACAGGTTGCCTCATAGAGACACTAATACGCCTCCAGCCAGAAGCTACAAAATGTAAGGGTATCACAATATTCTTTTCCGCTGTATATATCCTAAATAATTTTTGACGATCACCGTGATCGATTGGCGTACGCACCCAGAAAACGACTTTTCTACATTGTCTCGGGTCTGGGTGTTTGTGGTACCTTCGTTGTTTCTGAATTCCATAACACAAGTGCTTTAGCTATTGCTAGAGTAACTTTGCTGCTAACTTTAGCTTTGGATTCAGAGCAATGTATGTGATGTTGTCCGCATTTATTTATTCATTAGGTATATCTTTCCGCCTAGTTTCAACTATTATTTTTTTACAGGTAAATTTATTTAAAAACTTCCTAGGATTGTTCATTTATTTAGTACCTACCAACAACACTTGTAGTAGTTGTTATACCTGACTGTTTTCCGGTTTTTTTTACGAAGTTTATCTAACTGTATGTTTTCCCTATGCCCTAAATGATAAAGTACAAAGAAGCTATACACGTGTGGGAGTCTATCTATACATCGTAGGAGCATACGTTTTAATAAATCAATTAAATATAATACATTTATAGAGCATTAACATTATAAAAATTAGATGCCTACTTAGGAAAACCAATGATGATTAAAATAACTAATTATCCAGTGCCGATGTTCAAGTGCCTAGGCACCTATTACTAGTACCTAGGTACCTTTACGAGAAAATAAGGTTCATTTAATAACTCATTAAGTATTTAATAACGTACCAATACCATGCTGTCTATTTGTATAGACCAAATAACTGACCATTTTCTCAACCCCAAATATTATTGGTAAAAGCTACATTGTATCATTTCTTAGAACGAAAGACTACTGAAATGTACGTACCTAGCAAGAGATCTTAAATAAATACATGTTCATATATCTAACATCCTCCCCCCGTCCCTAGAAGAAGCTGGCCCGAGCCGCCCAAACTAGTAATGAAAATATGTCCCTAAATAATTAAAACTTAGATCCAACCATCCCTTGTTGTTTTGCTTTATTAAGATTGTTAGCAACGCACTAAGTCGAGGTCCGAACCCCGCAGGCGGTGCTTAGTGGACGTTGCTGATGTAGTTATTTTTTTCCTATTGCTCTGGCTGGAGGCCTTAAGGTCCTCGCCAAAAGTCCTCGCCAAGTCCAAAAATAAGGTGAAGCAGTCAAAGCCTGCGCTCAGGCATACTGCAAAGATCTCTACCGAAAAAAAATCTAACATCCAAACTATATTATGAATTTCAAAGTAACTCAGTTTGTCTTTCTGTAGGTATGTCTGTTACAATTCACAACTCAACCGCTGAACCGATTTTCACGGAATGATATGTAAGCTTGGGGTAGGCTACTCTTTTCCGCAATAACCGATTCACCCGTGGGTGTAATGCTTCGATAAATAAGTTAAATGATCTTAATTCAGACAAAAGCATTTAGTTATTTATTTTATATTATATTATATTTTTGTTATTTATTTTATATCTTGAAAGAAAAGCAAGGAGAATGAAAACATAGTCGAGGCACAGCTACTTATCAATAAAATGCAAACTTGAATTCTTAAAGTGTATGTGACGAGTAAAAAACTTTTAAACTTAAGAGTTTTAGATATAACTTAGTTAACTTTAGGAATAAGTTTTTGATTTTAAACTACTCACTCACAATTAAACAAAATGTAATATTAAGTTAGTACCTAGTAGTTAAACCTGCCGTCGATCTTAAAATTGAATTTAAGAATGCTTAACTGACTTACTTACTAACTTAACTCTAAAGCTTACTTATATAAAGTTACCTACAAACTTAATTTACAGAATAATTATTAGAAGTGCGCTTAAAGTAATTTGAGGAACGGATATTCTAGATACAAAATAAGCAATAAGAAGCCTATGTCCTTCCTCGAAATATGAACTATCCCTATGGCAAATTTTAACCAAATCCAATGAGTGGTTTTGCCGTGAAAGCGTAACAGACATAGAGACAGAAAGATATACATAGTTACTTTTGTGTACAAAATCATTATGGCTATTCTATTATTAAAACTAATCTAACTAGAAAAACGAATTGTCATGATTACTAGTTTAAAACAAGTAAAAAGCGCGTTTTATCAATTGACTTTAAGAAATTCTAGTGTTATAAACATCTAAATTAGCCAAACAGTGTTCAAAACCAAACGTATAGCTAAATTAAATTGCAGCTTAATTTAATACCGGGAAGCAGGATGAAATATGCATACTTAAAAAAATACAGTTTCAAGTAAAGCTAATACAAGCTTGTACAAAAAAGTTCTAAGTACCTACCTAACACCTACATAGCACATACATAATTATATATTTCATCGCTACCCTAGTAGAGTAAGTAGACAATAATACGCTGAATTGCAAATGCATTTGGCTAGCGTTAATTTCATTACAAATTTACCAAATACATATGAATCAAATCCTAGAAAATTTGTCAGCCTTTTGAATCAAGAGATTTCCTTCAATAAACATTATATAAAAACTATTTGACGCTAGTCTTCAGTTAAAGAGAACCAAACGTTATTTTTCCAATGTTAGTCAGTTGGAAATTGAAGACTAAACCTGCTATAGCGGGAAACCAAAAGAACTAACCCGCAAATATCAAATAATAATTCAACTATTATACGTTCTTAAATCTTTATCCGTCTCTACTTTACACCTTAAAATGAAAGAGACAACATGAGATTCAACGGAGACTTAAAAACATTCGGTAGTTATACTCCGTAAGAATATGTCTAACCGTCTACCAAAATACAGCAGAAATCTATAAAATATACCCAGTACAAAAACGGGACAAAACCGAGACCGTATCAAACTACCGAGAAGTAATGTTCAAATCTAGGAAACCTAGTATAAAAGTTGTATAACGCTTCTTCAATTCACCTTTTAAGCCAATTAGTTGTGATATAAAGGACAGAAGATAAACCTACCCACTTAATTTATATACAAAGCGTTACAATTGCAAACTTACATGAAATACTATTACAATGTAATGCGGATTAAAGTCCCCAATGCCCTAAAGCCTAGGCTTACCTAAATACCTAAACATAACCCTGAATAAACAATAGAATAATACAAACTAAAGTAAATCACTACCAACATTGTCTACATTACAATAAATGTTTTCATATCAGAAACCATTCAATAACTAATAAGCTTTGCCGCCGAGCATTTACTCCCAATAATTCAATTATTACAATCAATTTTAAAACCCTCTACTTATATCAGAAGAGAATAATTTAATAACTCTAACAAAAGGCAGGCCCCACTCAATGGGCTCAGAATCTCAGATACATTTAATAATAACCAACAAATGGATTATTTGAAGAACAATAATAATCGTATCAGTCGGGAGAAAATATAAATACATTTTCCGCAGCCGTTGTCTACGATTTCCTATTAATAGCTTACGAAGCAATAAAAAAATCTGTTTACGACAAAAATAAAAGAAATAAGCTAAATTATCCGCACGTTTTTGTGTAAGCATTTATTTGTTAAGAAAATTAATATGCTATTCATATAAATAATTTAGGCCGTCTCCAGAAATAAATGATAAAAAAAATTGAGTAATTTTATTATAATATTAATGTTTATTTTTGTTTGTAAATAATTGCAAGTTAAATAACAATTGCTTTATAAACAGTTATAGGCAATTGTAATATACAAGCCAGACGGTAAATTAATTTAAAATGAGAACTGGAGCTGTTATAACACAAAAGTAGAGCGCCAATAAACTTCTTATAGAATTATATGAAACTTACTTTATAGTGTAGTATCTGGTCTCATAAAATTTATTTTATTCACGAGCTACTTGTGACCGTTTATTCTTATATATAATATTATATTTAAGTGCTAATATGTTACATTAAAAAACTTTTCATGACTAGAAGTTGTCAATGTAACTTTTAAGTACGTATCTATTTAATATACACTAACAAAAATAACAAGCTGTTTTTAAATAACATTTAGAACCGCGCAAAAATAAACACCACCGAAAAAAAAAGAACTAAAAAGTTCTTGAGAAACAAACACTTGAAAAGTAACAAACTTTTTTTGTAAAGTATATCATACCCAGTGCATCGTTCCCCTCTCCTCGTATACTCCCATCTGGGGTTCAATTTTTTCGTTTGCTATTTTCGAATGTATGGGCCTCTGCCCCACAACACTGCAGCACTCACTCGCGAGACATGCGTGCGCCCCGGGCCGCGGCTGCCGCGCTACTGTCGGCCGCGCGGAGCCCCGCCAGTGAAGGTGGGCCGAACGCCGCCCAGAGCAACGCCCCTCCCCACCACCGTTTACATTTTTTTTAAATCTGTTTACGAATTTTTCTGGCGTTTTAAGCGTTTCGGCGCAATAAATGCTTGCAATTTTTTCATTCAGTCATTTGTACTGAAAAAATTTATAGCTACGTTGATATAATAAAATTATCATATTGTTTGAATAGTTTTATGGGCGATGATTTTATAAATTATTTCTTAATAATTCTAAAAATGATTATCATAATATGTGAGTGCTTACGGTACATACAATTACCTGTTTATGTAGAGTCTGCTTACTTTTATTTGTGGTTTGGTACAAAATATTTTTCCACTCTACTTACTGATACTGTATAAGACAGGTCGATAGGTATTTCAATAAAAGCTATATTCTCCCAGTATTTTGTATGTTTGAGAAAGAGTATTATTTCTACTAACGGTTTATAAACCCAACAATAACTAATTGGTATTAATGTACTAATGCAAGAATTTATTTTATCACTGTTTGCCTGAAACTCAAATCAGTTCATATTCAGAACTAAGACAGAGATAAACAATTTCAAACTCAACTTTAATTGTAACAGGAATCGAACCCGTGCTACTATGAAAATCACTAACTCTACAAATGCATTCCTAGAATTACACACTTTATAATATACTTACATAAGTTAATTCTTAAATATAAAAGCAGACTCCTTTATAAGTAGCTTTTCTCTGCACGATTGACAGAGTAGCCTTGCAACCAAGTCGCGCGACTGCGTTCGATCGCGACACGACTATGCGACTGGTTTGAACCTTTCCGACCGACAGACAGACCGACGATTTATTGGTCAATTCTTTTTTCTAGTTTTTGTGTTTCCGATTGAACGATTTGACTACTTCTGTTTTGAAATAGGAAATGTAGAGCGAAAAAAATGGGGAAAAAGTGTAGAATTTAAAAATATTGTGTAGATAAGAATATACCTGAAAATCTATTTTCTAGTAAACCTATTTGTAACACTAGAAACGTTAAACGTTTGTTGTATTTATGACTGTTAGTTATACAAAAAAGAACAAAATCCGTAAGAATTATTTTTCGCTTGATATTAGTATCTGCGCATTACCAAAGATTATATACCTCTCCTATGGAGTAGAACTGACAACTCCTTACTTGGTGAAAATCTTATGAGTTCGACCCACGTCGAGGGCACGACGTGGGGATATGTCGGACTTGCACCGACCAAAAACGCCCCGGTCCCCTTCTCGCCTTTGCTGGAGCCGCGGGATTGCCAAGCATTCTCAGCGCAGCTCCGGAAGAGCCCACAACTCTATGCTAAGCTTATTTTAAGTTATCCTTAAGCAACACCTTTTTTTCGTCGTGGTGGCCTAACGGTTTAATGAATAGATTTGTATGCTCGAGGTTGCAGATTCGAACCCGGACAAGTACCAATGTAACTTTTCAAAGTTATACCTATATACTTTCTTAATTATTTTAAGACACTTCTGACTAACGGTGAAGGACAAAATCGTGGGGAAACCTGGATTCTAAAATCGGGTATCAGAAATCGCCAATCCGCAGAGAGCAAGCGTGGTGATCAATGCTCGTGCCTTCTGTATATAGGAAGAGGCCTGTGCCCAGCAGTGGGACGTTCGGAGGCTGGAATTAGAAGCAGCATTTTTTTTAAATAACCCTATCCAAACTCCGTAGTAAGGTCTGTCACACAAGACAGCGATGCTATGTGAAGCGAAGCCGCAGGCAGGATCTTTTAGAAAGTAAAAAAAAAACACTACTCATGAAGTATTTTGTTAACATTTATATGTACTTTAGTATGTACCTATAATAATATCCTAAGCTTGGGTCTTTTAATAGTAGGGTAAATGACTTTTCAAAGAAATAAATTACACCTTGAAGTTGAAACCATATAATTTTATTTAAATTGCCTAAAACACTCACATTTTCAAAAAAATATAATAGTTAAACTATTTAAATATTATTTATTTATTAAAAATATTCGGTATATTTCTAAATATGTCTAATAGCATGATGAATAATAAAACTGATTACAATTAAAAAAAAAACTAACTAATCCTCAGGTTTTGTTCGATTGCATGTTGAACAACCTGAAAAAGAAAAATACAATTAAATATTAGAGGTAAGAAACTTTGCACGCGTTGTTCGGGATAAAAGTTAGGCACAATAACAAGTACACTGGACCGTTAATTAACCCGCCACTCACTGACTTAAAATAGCGGCATCGGGCCCCAGAGCATCTATCAAAACTATCTGTATAGATCTTAGAGTATACATAAGAAACTAGTGTGAGCCTATCAGAGTTTGAACGTAACGTAAGCACTAGTGTGAAATGGTCTTGTCGTGAATTATGTATGAAGATGGAGCTTGCCGTTTTAAAAAAAACTATCTAAAACACTAATATTATCCTAACAATGTCAAAACCATCGATATTTTCGTATATAAGTTTCTCGCGAAAATAAATCAGTAAACGATTGTACTAGGTTCAGACTAAAAAGGGCTCTCGCTTGGCACAGGGGGAAACTAGCGATAGTAACAGTCTATGTATATAGTACGTCAATGGCATAGATTACCAAAGATAGACAGTATACATGTCGCAGACAAATAGTATAATCTGCGTGTTTACATACGGCGTCGTCAGTTTAAAAACGTTTGCGGTTATGTAATATGCCGAAGGCAAAATGTATATTGCCGAGTCACTTTATAATATGCCACAACATTTCATCGAAAATTTAAACACCATATACATAATGCCTAGGCAAATTGAAGTATTTAGTTTTTGAGGTTATCCGGCACGTCAAAAATGCTAAGGTATCCATAAACTCTGGGTCGTGAAGGACTCCTGCGGAGTATTTTTGGTCAAAAAAACATGTATTTGATCGAATATTCAAAAATTCATAGGCCCAGAAATCCATTGCTTGATTAGGTTCGACTTTGTGACAGAGATCAATAGGTTAGGTTAGGTTAGATATTGTGACCTTGCAACAGAGCGAGCGAAGCGAGCGACGACGTATGTAATTCAAAATTTGTCTCGAGATTTTAATGAGCATGGTCACCCTAAAATAACACAAACGTCGCGTTATAACGATTGAATGAGTTGTCATTTTGCCTACGGCATATTACATAATCGCAAACGTTTTTAAACTGACGACGCCGTATGTAAAATGCCAAATTATACTATTTGTCTGCGACATACATAATGGCAATATATATTCAAGGTCAAACATCAAGCGAGGACTATCGAATGCGAGTTAACTAGGGTAAGCTGTTAGGTCTGCAATAGACAATATAGAGCTATGGCTGATATCAGCTTACGTTCTACGCAGCGGTATTGCAGTAGTGAAGTAGTGAAATAGTGCAGTAGTGAGGGCTAGCTCTTAAGGTAAGTTCGAAACAATTGACTGTGGTATTCCTAGAGTTTCGGGTGGAGAATTTATTGCAGTTTCTTCTATAGAACATTATAAGATTTGGTGAAGTGTAAAGAGTGCTTTAAATTGACGTTTATTAAGGATTGGGTCTGATATGTAAGTATGAAGGTTTATTACGTTAATAACTAGGTATATTAAAGACAATTGTTTTTTTTTATAGGTACCTACCTAATTTATACCTTATTTATTTATCTTTACGTTTATACTTTTGAACTAATTCAACTACATATTTTTGACGACCTGTGGCGTACGCACCGGTTTCAAGGTGTCGCTAGCTCTGAGGTCCCGGGTTCGATCCCCGGTCGGGTGAATGTAGAAATCAACTTTTCTACATGGCCTCGGGTCTGGGTGTTTGTGGTACCTTCGTTGTTTTTGAATTCCATAACACAAGTGCTCAATAGCTACTTACTTTGGGTTTAGAGCAATGTATGTGATGTTGTCCGCAGTTATTATTATTATTCAAAGTACCGTTATCATGAACATTTAATTTAAATGCAATACAAAAAAATGTATTCCCAACATGCAACCTTGAACAATTCGTCTTAGATTTGTAACCAGCCAATGTTGTACTAAATGTGTTACATAAAGGCATGATACACGACACCTTCCCGTCTAAGCCCCTCCGTACACGTAGCGACCCAAGTCTTCGATACCTGACGACTTCACTATCCAAGAAATTATTGCTATGGAAATTCGTACGTGAAGGATACTAAAGTCGTCGTTTATCGAAGACCTGCGTCGCCTCGTGTGCAAACGGCCTTAAGCATCCACAATATATCCACAAAGTGGTGAAGTTTTAATTACTCTGTACCGAGGTATTGCAAGCTTACTTTACAACGTAACGCCATCTATTACGCGAATTGGAACTTCACTCAAATAGAGATGTAGGTGTGATCATAGTTCTAGTTCAAATTCGTATTGATGCGTTGCTTTTTAAAGATGTTAATATCAAGTTATGTAGCCAACTCGTCGTACAACTCCCACATTACAACTTACGGCCATTTGTTCATTAACATATCCGTACATTGTTTTACCTACTTATAGACTACGGGCCCATGAACAAAATGGATGGGTCATATGAACCACCAGGTGACGTATATAGGACGATAGAAGAGCATAAAATAATAAGATTCAGCACTATGCCGTCACTTGTGATCAGTCCAACTGGGTGCTGGTGAGCATTCAAAAGTGCAGCTAGAGTAAGTACATTTTGGTCATTTATTTCTGTACGGCATTGTTACCATCGAATAGATCCATGAAAAATAATAAGAAAGCGCGCAGTGCCGTACAAAAATGGTGGTCCAAAAAGTTGGTATTTTAGTTTTACTTTCTGTCAATTTCCAGGGTAAATTTGGTCATTTGATTCTGTACGGCGTCAGTTTCATACTGTTTCAATACAGCTTCTAGTCCATTATTCCGCAACGCCGTACAAACGAACAAAAATCTTTGAACAAGGGGAAAAAATCGAGTGTTGCAACCCGCCTTCATTCCGTGGTCCGAGGGGTGATTTGAACAACATCAAATTATTTATTTTGAAAGTATATCATGCATAGATAATATTTTTTAGATAATGGATTAGAAGCTGTATTGAAACAGTATGAAACTGACGCCGTACAGAATCAAATGACCAAATTTACCCTGGAAATTGACAGAAAGTAAAACTAAAATACCAACTTTTTGGACCACCATTTTTGTACGGCACTGCGCGCTTTCTTATTATTTTTCATGGATCTATTCGATGGTAACAATGCCGTACAGAAATAAATGACCAAAATGTACTTACTCTAGCTGCACTTTTGAATGCTCACCAGCACCCAGTTGGACTGATCACAAGTGACGGCATAGTGCTGAATCTTATTATTTTATGCTCTTCTATCGTCCTATATACGTCACCTGGTGGTTCATATGACCCATCGATTTTGTTCATGGGCCCGTAGTCTATTAGCCAACTCATGCCTCGGAGAGCAGCGACTGTCATACGATGATCTTTGGCAGTCGTTAAGTCAATTCTGACTAGCAGCCTTACTGGGGGATACCGTGTTACTCAGTAAAATGGGTTGTGGAGGTCAGATTGGCAGTCACTCTATATAAAATACGGTGTTCAGCTGAATTCGGTAAGACTGGAAGCCGATACCAACATATTTGGAAAAGGCTCGGCAGATGATCACAATGTTTTGCCTACTAATATGTGAGAAATTGCTTCAAATGCCAATAGCTAAACACGAAAACGATTTCTAGATATGGATTGAAATAGGCAGGTAGGGAGTTGAATGAATTATATTTTTTGATTATGAGTACGGGGTAGAAAAAAATAAAACGAAATTTCAGAGGCAAATCCTGAAAATAACAATTATCTCCTGCAATACAAGTTGAATGTAAGAGAACGAATGGATGGCAAGGTGGATGAAGTACATCATATGATGGATGTAGTGACAAAAATTAAGGAACGTATGCTGAGATAGTTTGGATATGTCCAGAGAATGAATGAAGAAGGATTGACGAACAATTTGTATATGGCAATTTTGAATGAAAAAAGTCCCGGTGAAGAGTACCCTAAACCAAAGAGCATGTATGAAGGGAATATTAAAAGTGGACAAAGCGAAACAAGTGTGTAAGGATCGTAGCAAGTAGAAAGAAGTGTTCTCTGCCTACCCCTACAAGGGAAAGAGGCGTGATATGTATGTAATACACTAACGAACTTCTATTTACCTCACATTCAAACGGTCAGACTTTCAGTAAACAGTAGCGTAAATATAAAAGCTCATTCACTTCCACACACGTAGGGAGGTGATACAAATGTCACGTGGAAAGGGGATTTCTGATTTCCTAGAACCACACTACGATTGTACTAAGTAGGATGAACTTGACACGTGTACTAGTAAATAATGAAAATTATTTATAAACACGATGGTTCGATGGCCTGAAGAAGAAAGCTGGCAGTGACTGGATGCAAAGGGCGGGAGATCGTGCGCTGTAGCGCTCCTTGGGGAGGCCTATGTCGAGCAGTGGACTACAACAGGCTGATATGATGTCGACGACGATGATGATGATTTTGAAACACCGACGGATAAGTTATTATAAGTCTATGTCGGTTTCTGGTTTTGTGTACCAAAGCCTCGATCGGCTATTTGACATGCATGTCAGTGGTCGGTCAGTGTACTTGTCTTTGGTCCTAATTTTCGTATTCCGATAAGCCTACGAAGAGAATAATCGTAATGACCAATTAATGATCGTAATGACAGTTAGCAGTATGCCAATTATGGGAAAAATTACCAAGTCAGCACGCAGGTCAACTTTTAAATAGCTGGAGCTAGGCTCTGCCTATGGCCTATAGCTTCTAAATAATTTACGAAACCCCTAACAACTTGTATCTTAGTTACGGGTTTGTTTTACAGTGCTGAATTCGTCGTACCTATATGATTGCTAAGAAGATACTTGATAAAGGCACGTTACTTAAAACAAAATCGCAAAATAAAGGATCTTTACGTTCAGAAGATGACATAGACAGAAACACAGACACCCAGACACACTCACACTCAGATAAATATAAGATAAATAAATGAATGCGGGCATTACATACATTGCTCTGAATCCAAAGTAAATAGCTAAGCATTTGTGTAATGGAACTCAGAAACAACGGAGGTAACACAAACACCCAGACCCGAGGCAATATAGAATAGTTTTATTTCTAAAATGACCCGTCTGGGGATCGAACCCGGGACTTCAGAGCTGGCGACCTCTTGAATCCGGTGCGTAAGCCACTCGACGACGGAGGGCGTCAAATAGACAGAATAGAATTTATACAAAAGCCTTATTATACAAGTACGTGGTAAGTCTTAAATATATCGCCTATTAATAAAATTACATTATTATTTATTAAAATAATACCTAAAAAATACAAACATCTACCAGCTATCCTTAAAATATCATGCTTTAAATTGTGGAAAAGCTAACTTCTCGTGTTTCCACGTTTCCACAGACTACTAACGCCATCTATGGAGCTGTCATTGACAACACGTTTCATCTTGTTCGAGTAGATGGCGTTGTATGAAAATAACATGGACTGTGTTTATTACTGTAGGTATAAATATTCAGTGAACTACTATTTTGTGATAGAAAGGTTATTTTAACTGCAAATGGAATGTCTAGATAGCACCCAAAGTTCCTACTTTAAGATAAAAGTACTGTATTATTCTTAAATTTTTCTTTGGCGTGGGTACTCGCAGTTTTACATTATTTTGCTGTTCACAGAGCCCATGTTAGGTATAAATTTTAAGATTGAGCCGCCTAATAGGCTCATTTAGGCACTTTTAGTTGTCTTAAATTGGATAAAACAAAGTCTAGTTACATCATTGATTACTCAAGATAGGAAGGAACAAGTTATGATCTTTTACTTGCATTTGTCTCCACTCCTAATAACAGCTATAAAAACATAGGGAAAAGCCACAATAAAGTGTACGGGAACGGGGACATGCACAAAGTCGGTTTAAAATAAATAATCGTGTTATAATTACCATCCCAGACACAAATATGGTGGTTAGTAGTGCTGTACGGGTAGTAAGCTTTGTCCGTGCCAGTCAGGTTCTCGCAGAACGGCTGCAGCCAAGCGTTGACGTAGCAGCAGCAGTGCAGGTAGTACTTGGCGCAGTCCTCGCACGGACGGTTGTCCGTCTTGTAGTGCAGCCAGCCATACCACTCAGAAGTTATCTAACAATAAACACCCATTTTAGGCTATATCTGTATTTATAATTACTCAATTAAATCATCATCATCATACAAGAACAAACACTTATAGCTATACTAAAATTAAATCTTACATAAATAAATAAAACGATTAAGTAACACGCGTCAAAAAATTCATCATCATCCTTGTCAATGGTGGGAAATGTGCCCAAATGGCTGGCTTCATCGCCACGTTGAATGGCTATGAAGATTCTATGTGCAAGAAACAAACCAGCCCTCTGATCTCGAGTAGAGTCGAATTGGTTATATCTGTTAATTTTGCTGGTTAAAAACTTGATGTTATGTTTTGCAACTTGAATCTTATTCTACCTACAGTGCCTAATTACAGTCATTTTCCCCTTTGTATTCTTCGCCTGTTCATGCCTGCTACGAACTTCAGAATAGCTTCATTCATCGATTTGAAGAGAACACTAAAATTACGTTATTCTCCTCTTTCTCTCTTCCTCTTTATTGCAGAGGTTTTTGCCCAGTAGTGGGATAACTACCTAACGTCTTATAGATTACCTACGCTCAAAAAATCATCATCTTTATCCAAAGTCCTTCTCCTCCCAATGTTAGGCATAGGCCTTTCATTTTTCGTGCCATTCTCTACGGCCCTGTAGCAGTCTCATGCAAACTAGAACCGCAAATTTAACTAAGAGGGCTTACGCACTTGCGGTTAACCGCGGGGGCGGCTGGCCGCGCGGTTAGCCCCAATTCTAGTTTTTATATGCAACCGCTTGTGATTGTACGCACTTAATCGCCAAGCGGTTGCATATAAAAACTGAACCGCGCGGTTAGCCGCCCCCGCGGTTAAACGCAAGTGCGTAAGAGGGCTAAGTAGTCTACCCATCTTGCTCCCGGACGACCGCCGCTTTTTTCTTGCCTTGGCCATTATTCAATATATATACTACTGACTTTTGTTACTGTAATTGTTTGTAAGTGTTTGATTGGACAGAATTTTTAATTCAATATAATAATCCAGCTTATAAACGTCCCACTGCTAGGCACAGGACTCTTCCCATATAGAGAAGGCACGAGCATTGATCACCACGCTTGCTCTCTGCGGATTGGCGATTTCAGATCCCGTATTTTGGAATGCAGGTTTCCTCACAATGTTTTCCTTCACCGTTTGTAAGAAGTGTCTTAGAATAAGAAAGAAAGTACATATTATTATAACTTTGACATAGCCACATATCTACTTGCCTGAGTTCGAACCTGCAACTGAGTGCATACAAACCTGCCAAGTTCAATTTCAACAGAAATAAAGTAACAAAAAAGCAAGAAAAACAAACTTACGTGAGTTGCGTCATATTCCCATGCGAATTTGATGTGGTGCTCGACCCACCTGTTTCTGCCAATCATGTAGTAAGGATTCTCATAGTACTTGTTGCCAAAGGCATCGGATCCAACGAAGCAACCTTCCTTTAAGTAAAAGAATAGCAAACAGTAAAAATATTAAATGCCTTTGGTACCTAGTAACACTACGACTAATAAGAAAAATCTCTCAAAAAAAACTACCTTCTACGTTCTTATATATTTATGTTAAATTCGTGTTTCGGAAAGCACGTTTAACCACAGGTCCCGGCTGTCATACGTACATCTTTGGCAGACGTTAAGTTAATTCCGACAACCAGTCTTACAATGGGATACTGCGTTTCCCAGTAAAATGGGTTGTGGAGGTCAGATAGGCAGTCGCTTCATGTAAAATACGGTATTCAGCTGAATCCGGTAAGACTGGTAGCCGACGCCAACATAGCTTGGGAAAAGGCTAGGCAGATGATGACACTCTTACTTACCTTGAGTGTGTCGAACCTCCACAATTTATACGAAGTCTTAAGTATCCCTCCGTTCTGTCGGATTATCCTGAACAGTCGAGCCCATTTATCGGTAGCTAGAAAAGACATGTTTTGTATCTAGATAAAGTAAAAGTAAGTAATATTTGGACACGACATTTTGTTTTGCTTCACAAGTCACTTTGCCAATGACAGCTTATTCTTGTCAACTGTGAATTAACGATAAGTTTTCATGAACAAGGTTTTATTGAGGCAAAGGCTGTTAAGGTTTTACAAAACAATAACCACACGAACGAATAAAGAACACTCTTGGAAAATAAGAACAAAAATAATTGGTTCACAAAAAAAAAACATGCAGGGTTCGAACCTGAAGCATGTCGTTGTAATAACTATTCTAGTATAATACTGTGCTCTGTTATGATTACTTATATCAATGAGCTTCAGTATAAGTGTATTGCAATCAATTAAAATAGGCACACCGACAGCTATTCTAAAAAAAATTTTAACGCGACCGCAAGAAAGGAAAATAAAAGTCTGAAGAAGCAACATAATAATTTATTGTTAATCATCACTTGATTCACAATACAGATTCACAGCCTAATCCAGAAAGAACGAATAATATAAGACAGATCTTTTGAAAACATGACGCGAACTTTAAATACACGTACAAATAAATTAAACAATACATATAGTTAAACTACTGATAGACAATATTAATATCATTAAATACATACCATCATTCATGATATTAGAAATCTGTATGTTTTAATAAATAAGAAGTAAATAAACAAAGACTTGATACATAAATAATCTTTGTAATAGGTAAATACTCATTTAAAGTAAAATGACCGTTTCTTATTAAATATAGTAAATGATTAAATAACTGTTTCTGTATACTCGGTACATACATTTGGGTCATCATTCTGGCTTACATCTCAATTTAATATTCGATATACAAGCGGACCTCGCCGACAAAATTCCTAATTACAACACTTTACAAAACATAAAATGTACCCTTAAATAACTTAAATAAAGCTATCAAATGGGAAGACAAACATCAGATATGGAAGAACTTAAATATCTATGAAAACCGACAGCTCGGATATAACGAACATTTTTAACTATTATATTATCAGGGGCCCAAGTCTGCTATTTACACTCTGTTCAATGTCTTCATAGTGGCGTGCCAGCAGAGCCATTTTCAGAAAATTGGTATTCTACTAAACGTTAAAACGTCAAAATTGCGCATTGGAACGATTCGGTTCAATGTTCAACGACTGTGACCAATAGTTCATACATTTGGTACAAATTGTAATGCGCAATTTTGACGTTTTGACGTTTAGTAGAATACCAATTTTCCGAAAATGGCTCTGCTGGCACGCCACTATGAAGACATTGAACCGAGTGTAAATAGCAGACTTGGGCCCCAGTAACGGTTCACTCAAACGTATTCAGGATCGGGTCATCCCGATATATTCTCTCGTAGCTTAAATAAACAGAAACATGTTAAGTACATTGAATTCACTAACCGTAATTCCAAAACCTAAATAAAAACTCTTGGTAATATTCCCAGGTATTGCTAAACCAAGCTGTCATCTACCATTTCATACAAATATACATTAAACAGCTATAAATAAAGAAATCTAATTTGTACCAAATAAATCTCAAAGCTCTAAATGGCACTTAAGTAATTCGTTACACAAGAAAAACCATTACAAATGTAAAGTTCCCGAAATTAAGTACAATCTTAAATTGTGTAAATAAAACAAGTATATTCTAGAATAATCTTAAGAGATAGTAATACGTAACTATTAATAGGTATATTGTAAACTTAATATTAAATAAAATATAGCACATAGTTATATGGCTTCGTATATTCCTCAAATGAAAAACAAGTAGTCCTATGTATGGTAGAATAATTAAGTGCAGATCACAAAAAACATCGTTTTTTTTTAACGTTGAAGCTTTCTCTTCTGTTAGATTCGCAGTAAGAGAGAGATGGCGCTAACTCTCGATAGAGCGCCGTCCCTTTTCTTCACGAAATCATTCAATATTCTTAAATTATAATATTGCCCTTGTTAGAAGACTATTATATGTATTGTAAACATTCGATCGCATTAGTCTCAAATACAATGATTCTAATCGTAGACTGATTGTTATTTTTGTTAATGATGATACTTATAGTTGAACTAATTACAAAAACCTAAACGTTACAGTGTACTGATGTACTAAACGTGCTAATGCTAAATCAAATTACGAACATCAATAACTTATCTAACATACATTGTACAATACTAGACAGTATAGACATATGTACAATATTGTATATACAATGTACATATATCATTGATAATATATTTCATATTTGTATAATCAAACCACTCAGTGTTTGCTAGAGGGTACTTTTGTAAACCCATACACAAGATTTTTTGCCGAACAGTATTGAAAACGCGGCGGGGGCTTTCTTTTACTCTATGTAAAGATGTATAGGTATCATAATAGAAAACATTCTTAAACCAAACTCTAATATCTGTTATATACATTTTATTTTACCTTACATCTAGGGGGTTCATCACCCTTCTTTCTTTAACATATTAACAACACGAGTTGGTATATTTTCTATATTTATTCGTTTGAGATAGAGTATAACTTCTCCACAGATCGGGTGTCTAATCTAACCCATACAGCATCCTTTAACACTAACCAGTGGGAAGTCCAGTTGTATCACTAAATAAAGTTATTCGTCAGTTACTAGCTAGAATCGTGTATTTGATATTATGATGATGAGACCTAGATTCATAAAACCGTTTTATTTTAAACATACAAAGTTTCAAGTGCGAGATTAATGTTGAAGGGCTCGTGGCTACGTGTAAGCCGATAATACAGGTTAAGCCGCGCTCGCCGCGATTGGTCCGTGGATGGGTGACCATTTGTGAACATACCGAGACCCCTCCGTGCCTCGGAAAGCACGTTTAACGATTGGTCCCGACTGTCATACGATGATCTTTGGCAGTCGTTAAGTCAAATCTGACAACCAGTCTTACTATGGGGTGCTGTGTTTACCTAGTAAAATGGGTTGTGGAGGTCAGATAGGCATTGGCTCGAAATAAACGCTGTACCAAACTCCCGTCTTTAAATTGGATGCTAATTCAGTACGAAGAAATATTTACAGCATGAGAACCTGAGGGGTATAAAAGCAAAGCCGCATCGTCCAATATTTACATCTTTCGAACTAGGCACACCAAATTATAGAGCTCGAAATCTTATTAAAACGTGAAAGTGCAAGATCGCCTCAATACAACACAAAAGTAGCATTCGCGTGCAAAACAGCTTCGATCCAAAATTTGTTCAAAGCAAATCCGCATCGATCACAATCGACCAATCAGAAGCCACTATTTCTAAATTTCTATGATGGCGAATCTGTTACTTTTCATAGTAAGTTGTGTGTTTATAGTGTCCGATATTTTAGTTTTTTTGGTTTTATTTTATTTTTTGGAAGAAAACATGCAACCTGTCCGTCAAACACGAGCTAGAAAACGTGTTATAAATTAAAGTCAATGGCGGCGTGTACAGGAAAAGGCAGAAAGGTATTGTTGGATTGATTAGGGTTTTAAAAAGTTTAACCAGATGACAGCATTGTCTGTGACCCAACTCTATGATTGTCTTTGTACATTGTGTTCTTTCTTGCTGTGCAATTGAAGAATAAAAGTTTTCTTATCCAATTAATTACCATCTGTTAATTGATAAAAACACCCATAAACCCTTTAGGTTATGGGCCCAGTAGACTCTGTAATTGAAATCTTAAAAGAAAACAGCAAAGAGAAAAGTTACAATCGTTGTTAGAACAAATTGACAAGATAACCTTAAAATGGATTCCCGCGCGGCTATTAATTTAGACAAATTCGATGGACAGAACTTCAGGCAATGGAAATTTCAGATAAAGTGTGCACTAAAAGCAAAAGGGATCGACATTTCAGTGCCCAAACCATCTGGAAACAGTGTTGAGTGGACGAAAAATGATGGCATGGCAATGTATATTATGACCTCTTCGATGGATTACAAACAAATTACCTTGATAGAGAACTGTGAAACTGCCATGGAAATAATGTCAAAACTAGAATCCATATATGAACAGAAGAGTGAACTATGTAAAATGTTAGTTCATGAGAGATTCTATCAATACAAAATGTCTACAAGTGACAGAGTCGCTCAGCACATTTCTAAAGTCGAATCTTTAGCCAAGCAGTTAAAAGAAAGTGGAGAAATCATCAGTGAAATGGCTGTGATAACAAAAATACTTGGAACATTGCCTCCCAAGTATAGATCACTACGTCAAGCCTGGATGTCATTGGATCCAGCGAACCAGACTCTTGTCAATTTAACTGCTCGTTTATTGGACGAAGAAGCCAGCTTGCAGTGTGAAGACGAGCAGGAAACGGCTCTCCTTGTGGCTAACAAGGGCTGGAAGTATAACCCAAAACAAAGCGATCAGAATCAAGGTGCTGGTGGTTCAAAATAAACCCACGGAACACAGGTTCGAGTGTTATAATTGTGGAAGGCGAGGACATTTTGCTAGAGAATGTCGTGCTCAAAAAAAATCCAAGCCCAGAAAACTTCAACAGGAAGGTGCAGATTTATTAGCGTTCAATGTAGAAACCAGTTTTAATACAACTGAAGAGAATGCTTGGATTTTAGACAACGGTGCCTCTGCACATATGACATACAGAAAGGAGTTCTTTTTAAATCTTTTTGAATGCAGCCAGAAATCATTGACATTAGGAAACAAACAATCAGTTGATGTGGCCGGCATCGGCAAAGAGTTAATAAAGAGATATGTCAATGGACAGTGGGAGGATAGTGAGTTGCATAATGTGTTATATGTTCCGAATTTAAGAAGGAATTTATTTTCAGAAGGTGTGATATTGCGACAATCCTTTACGATTATAAAGAAAGATTCTAGTGCAATAATTTATAAAGGTAATGATTTGGTAATGTGTTCAAGAATAACAGATAACAACTTGTATGAGTTAAAGATAAAAGCAGTGGTCGCAAACACCTGTAACTTAGTCCAAAGTAATCAAAATAATATTAAAATATGGCATGAAAGACTGGGACACGTTAACCTAAAACAAATCAAGAATATGAGAGCTAACAATGTTGTAGAAGGTTTGACACTAAGTGACAGTGATCAAACTGACTTTGTGTGTGAAGCATGTGAATATGGGAAACAATGCAGATTTCCATTTCACAGGTCTGTACGTGGAGAAATACAGCCAGGTGACCTGGTGTATAGTGACGTCTGTGGCCCTATGAGTCATATATCTATTCAAGGTATGAGCTATTTTGTTTTATTCAAAGACGCTGCTACAAGTTACAGACATGTATATTTTATCAAACAGAAAAGTGATGTGATAGAAGTATTGAAGAAATACAATGCTATGATCAAAAACAAGTATATGCACAGTGTAAGGATATTGCATACTGATAATGGAAGGGAGTATGTCAACAAATTTTTCGAGGACTACCTGAACAAAGAAGGCATAGTTCATGAAAGTACTGCACCTTATACCCCTGAACAAAATGGGCGTGTAGAGAGAGAAAACCGCACGATTGTGGAGAGTGCACGCTCAATGTTGTATGCTAGGGATGTACCACTGGACTTATGAGCAGAGGCTATCAATTGTGCAGTATACTTACTAAACAAGACTTCCTCCAGCCAGACTTCTCAGAAAACACCATTTGAACTATGGAATGGCATCAAACCTCATTTAGGTCATGTCAAGATATTTGGAAGCATAGGGTATGTACACATTCCTGATCAACTTAGAACTAAACTTGAAAAGAAGAGTGAGAAAATGATACTAGTTGGGTATGATAACAACAATTATAGGATGTTCAGTCAGGAATCCAAAAGGGTGAAAATATCTAGAAATGTCATCTTTAATGAACATCATGTTCCAGATATAAGGAAAAATATCACACAAATATGCTTGGATGATGAAGAGAGAGTAGAGCAAGAAAATGAGACGCTAGAAACGAATGCAGAGGATACTCTCAGAGAATCTACATCATCAGAGAACGAAGGCAGCTTGCAGAGTTGCAATAGTGATGACCCTACATATGAACCTTCTCAAGAGATAGATGATGACACAATCCAGAACAATATAAATTTGAGACCAAGACGTAATAGGATCTTTGAAGCTAACCTAGTAGAATTTTCAGTGCCACAAACATATAATGAAGCAATGAAGAGTCCACAAAGAGATGACTGGTTCATTCATCAAGAGGGATGAGAATAACCAGGGTAAGCGGTTTAATGCTCGTTTGTGTGCACGTGGTTTTAGTCAAATTAAAGATATAGATTACCAAGAAATATTCTCTCCGACAACGAGATATGGCTCTATAAGAATTATCCTTTCTATTGCAGCTAGGTATGATTTAGAAATTCAACAATTCGATGTAAAAACTGCCTTTTTAAATGGGTATTTAGATGAAGACATTTTTATAGAAATACCAGAGGGTATGTCACTTAAAAATGATTGTGTTTTAAAACTTAATGAAGTCTTTGTATGGCCTGAAGCAGGCATCTCGTTGTTGGAATAGAAGATTTACTGAGTTCTTAGTAAAATATGGTTTTAAACAATCTCAGGCTGACAATTGTGTTAATATAGGTATACTTGATGGGGTAAAAGTATTTATAATAATTTATATTGATGATGGGCTTATGCCCGTTTTCACCAGTGACACCTAAAATTTAAGTATCTCCTAAGCCAATTTAAGAGACACCTAACGCAAGTTTTCTTTTCACCAACGTCTAAGTGACACCTAAAGCATTAGGGAGTCCTTATAATTTAGGGGATGGATTGACGGCCCCCTAAAACTTAGGTGACGTCTGGTGACACTTATTTTTTTTGAAGGACGACTCGCAAACTAACCAAAAAGGATGCGTATACTTTTTGGTTAGTTATCTAATATTTACAAGGTGTAGACCCTTCCATTTTGATATAAACTGGAGTTAATACCGTTATTTAGGTGTTTTACTTGTTATTTTCAGCGAAATATTAATAAAATCGTTAACTTGAATAATTTATCGATAAGCGTTTACATACTTCCTCCGCACTAAACGTCACCTAACTAAGGAACTCTTACTTAGGGAGCCCTTAGGGTGGTGAAACAGAATTTGAGTTAGGGAATGATTTTAGGGGATTCTTAAAATAAGGAAGCCTTACTTAGGTGACAGTTTAGGTGTTACTGGTGAAAACGGGCATTATAGTCTCTTCCAGTTCCTCAATTATTAAAAAGATTATAGAATATTTAAAACAAGCATTTAAAATTAAAGAACTAAATTTGAAATATTTTGTGGGGATAGAAATAATAAAAAGAAATAATTGTATTTGTATTCATCAAAGAGGAGAGATTGACAGATTTAGGTGAAAATATTAAATGTGTTCAATTGTATGTTGATAATCAGAGCGCCACTAAATTAATTAGCAATCCTGTTTATCATAAAAAAACTAAGCACATAGATGTGAAATACAATTTTGTAAGGGAAAAGGTTGAGTTAGGTATAATTAAATTAAATTATATTCCTAGTAACAGTCAATTAGCAGACATGTTAACAAAAGCGTTACCAGTTCAATCTTTTGCCTACTTTAGAGATCAAATTCTTCATAACTTATGTGATTAAATTTCAATGGTTAAACTTTTAGTGGGAGTGTTGGATTGATTAGGCTTTTAAAAAGTTTAACCAGATGACAGCTTTGTCTGTGACCCAACTCTATGATTGTCTTTGTACATTGTGTTCTTTCTTGCTGTGCAATTGAAGAATAAAAGTTTTCTTATCCAATTAATTACCATCTGTTAATTGATAAAAACACCCATAAACCCTATAGGTATTATTTCACTAATATTTCGCGCGTTTTTGGAATGGTCTGCAACAATATTCAACAATAAGTTTAATGCTATTTTTATTAACTGCATCTGTAAATTTATTTTGAAAAAGTAACCATATTATTATACTGTATTTTTTTCAATTTGGCCCTTAGTAACGGCTTTTTTTTGCTTTAGGTGTTCTGCTAAGAACCTTCCACAATTACCTGCATGCCAACACAATAAAAAAGATATTTACGAGTGCAAAAATGTAACGCTGGCTGATGCTAAAAGAATGCTAGCGTTTAAACCAGTTTCAATGAAGCTGCAGAGAATGCTTGGGTTTTGCAAGGTACGCACATATGACATGCAGAAAGGAGTTCTTGTAGAACTATTGGAATGTGTCCAGAAATCATTGGCATTGGGTAACAAACAGGCAGTGGAAGTGGCTGGCATCGGCAAGGTGTTAATAAAAATGTATGTCCATGGACAATGGGAGAACAGTGAACTGCGGAAGTGTTGTATGTTACAAAATTAAGAAGAAATCTATTTTCAGAAGTTATGATACTGCGTAAATCAACAACTTGGTGTTGTGTGCATCAATAAAAGAAAACAATATGTGTGAGTTGAAAATAAAAGCTGTTATTCCAGACACTTGTCGCTTAGTGCATAGTGATCAAAATAACATGTAAATGAGGCATGGAAGACTGGGACATGTTAACCGCAAATCGAGTACATGAATACTTATGTGGTAGAAGGCTTGAAACTGAATGACAATATGTACTGATTAAAAGTATTTTTCATTTTTTTACTATCGCTTCATTTTTAAATAACCCATAATCACTTAATAAATATTGCTAAATTTCTCCTACGACTACTAAATATCTCCAATATAATTTTCATTTCAAATAGATAAGAGAACAATTTTGTGTTATAACTGAGATTTTGATTACAATTTGTTGAAGAGTCGACTTTATTTCGTTTTCGTCGTGTTATTGATCTTAACAATAAACCATACTTAAGACTGCAATTGCAAGATAAAATCAATAATACTATCAACTATCACAACAATTGTTTTGTATAGCATTTAAATGCTGAAATTGCTTTGTTTACTTAGTAGTACAACAAAACCCGGCAAATGTTGCCTTGAAGGAGTATGCTCAAATCTGTAACGTTACATTACACGCGAATGCTCCCGCTGAGGGAGCACCTTTAAGCTAGAATTTTAAATATAAATTGGGCACAGATACACTTACTAAGTGGGAAGACAAAAAGATCGATGTAATTTTGGCAACGTACTTTTCGCGGATAAACGAACGAACGCACCCGAAGCAAAGGCACTGTATCATATTACTCTAGAAGAAAAGCTTAATTTATTGCGCTGGTTTCAAATTAGTAATTTTGTCACATTATTATAAATCTGTTTTCTAAATATGACCGTAAAATCTACACGTTTATTAAAATATTTTATATTTATAATTTTAGACATTCAATTGGCGAACGTTACACCGATCTTCGGTTTATTTTTTAAGATTTTTTTTATTATATTTAATATAAAAATATTTATTACAACTCCGTAATTTGGCTTCATGGATATTATCACAGGTGCCGCCCGCGGCATTTAAAGAAAAGCAGGGCGTTTGTACATACATTATGTTTCGATGATTCACTATACAACGCTTTGTTGCAGCCTTCGAATGCGTTCGATTGTTTTCCCCGACGTATATTCGTATATACTCATATATTTTAAAGAATAATTAAAATAAAACTTCACACCGACCAAAGTAGAAAAAAGATTACGCTGAATTGAAAATTTCCTTAAGTACATCTGTAGATCTGTAGTCATTGATAAGGAACCCGCCAAGTCAAATCGGCACACGTTTTGTTACCAGTTTAGAATATTATATTTTCATTCAAAATGAATATGCAGTTATTACTTTTGTATAAGCATAACAGTTGCTATGTTTTATGGCACTCACAAGATATAACGGTAATTATAACAATTAAGAAATTCCAGTTCAAAATACAGGTAACCAGATAAATATATAAATTGTATTGAACTTGAAAATCTTCTCTGTAAGTACTTCTAATATTCCGTATAATGCTGATCATGGCTTTATAACATGTTATTCTATTTAATATAAGTTTGGCACTGTTTTATTGAATATATTATAAACTGCTGAATATTAGTTCCAAAACAAATATTCTAGGCACGGTATATTTGAATCTTATTTACTTGGCACATTTCGCCGCAGGAGTGAACTACGAATTCATAAATTTCAATATATTCAGTGTTTAAATATAAATTATATTAGTTTGAGTAAATATTGTAACAATGTAAATACAGTCTAGAAAATCAATTGCAAACCTTTATGAATTAAATCGATGTTGACTAGGAGTTAAGTAAATCGGACTTGTATATTGCAATTAATGTTGTTTTCAACAATATTAAAGTCATCGCCGACGCTAGAAAATCGAACGTAACTTTTTAATGGAATCGATTCGTTAAATACCTAATGGTGAATAATGTTGATTATATCATATTAACACCACATTTTCGTTTCATGTATTGGTTCATTGATACATCTATTTCATTCTATAAATAGAAACCCGTCAAAGACAGTTTCTTTACAACCTCTATTAATAATTATAGAAAAAGATAAATTACATCGAAGATACACTTCGTAAGAGATTACAAGATCGTTTGGTCAACAGAGATAATGTTTATAAAGATATTGTTTGATAATGTTTTGGGGGTTGAATACAGTATTTTTGTACCCCAAATACTGCCAAATACCTTTACGTTTGCGATGAGCCGTAGGTCCCGGCCGGCGGCCTGTAGTCTGCGGGCAAAGCCATCACTTGTTTCTTCGTGAATGCGTATTTCCTCGTACCGATGTTCTTCTGAGTATTTTCCCGGCGACACCCCTCACTGAAAGGTAAATTATTGTTAAAAAATCTTATTCCACTAGATCTCTTCCACCAGTCCAAATATAAATAAAACATTGAGAAAACCCCGAAATGTTATAGAAAATACAGATACAGATCTTTACAAATGATTGCAAAGAAATATCTCGATCAAATTATCTGTCATAAAAAAAACAAGCTACAATGCCACAGGCCAACAAACGGACTGCGTAAGCCCTCAGTAGAATACCCTCTGTAGAAAGCCCTCAGTAGAAAGCCCCCAGTAAAAAACCCTCAGTAGAATACCCTCTGAGGAAAGGCCTCATTAGAAAGCACCCAGTAGAAAACAATCAGTAGAAATTCCTCAGTAGAAAGCCCCTAGTAGAAAATCCCCAGTAGAAAGTCCTCAGTAGAAAGCTCCCAGTAGTAAGCCCCCAGTAGTAAGCCCCCAGTAGAAAACCCCCAGTAGAAAACCCCCAGTAGAAAGCCCTCACTAGGAAGCCCTCAGTAGAAAGCCTTAGTAGCTAAGCCTTAGTAGTAAGCCCTAATTAGAAAACACTCAGTAGTAAGACATTAATTGTTCCTTACCTTCTCATAATGCTCAAGGCTTTCTTCATTTCGTGTTCAGCTAAATGGTACTCAGTCGCAAGTATGGAGCACTGTTCGAGGGTCACAGACATACCTGTCCTGTCTTTAGCGCTCTTGCACGATGTGAACCGCACACCTGAAATATTATGTGTAAGCCAGATCAGTTTCAAGTACACATACATACACTTAAATATCCTGACTAAATTGTATGTGGACTCTCTAAAAACAAGCTGCAATAGTGACAGAAATTTAAAAACCCGACTATTTATTTAATTAGACAATCGACGGTGAATATTTAGTTTAGATAAATGTAATTAATACATTTAGTTTTAATCAAAATTTATTGCATGGGATCAAACGATAAGTTTTGATAAAAATAAATTGGGTACACGTACAATGTCCATCAAGCCATTTGGGCTATAAAGTGTTCAAAAAAATATACATGCATACATTTTATCTACACTACCTCCTAAAGTCTGCCTTCAAAAGCAAATTGCGAAAACTTTAGTCATTCCTTGATCGGAGCTAATAAGCTCAAGTTAACACATTAAAAACTCTCTAACACAACACAAGCATCGTACTGAAGAGCGAGTGATTTAAGTATCAAACACATCGGCATGTAAAATGGATATGCTTAATACACAGGCGAGCTTTCGACTCCTTGCAAATTCGTCATTCATGCGTCCAAGTCGGTCCAAGTATTCATTAGTCCCTTAGGCCTCGTTTACGGAGACGCGGGGCGTCGGGCGTCGGCGCGGTCTGCACTGAATTCAAATATATGGAGTTGTATGAGTGCGTTTACGGAGAAGCCATTTTATACGCGTTTGTTTGAAATAGGGTGTTTTTTGCGGCGGACAACGCAGATTGCACCGACGCGTCCCACGCGGCGTTTAGCGCGGCGGCGCACGCAGCGGCAATTCTCGATGAAGCTATGCCCGAGGCGGAATCTTCTGTCAGTCTTATTTAAAAATCGCGCAACACAGACGTAGTCACCGTCGCAATGAAGTATGATATGATAAAAATATGATAAAAATCCGACTTGTAGTCGATTTGATCGAGACGTGCGTGCACCGGCACTCTTCCCGCCTCGCTTCTCTATGAACAGCATCGTATATTGCTATAAGTTTGTGTTTACGCGTGCGGTGACGCGAGACGCCACGCCGCACGGGACGCGAGACGCCCCGCGTCTCCGTAAATGGGGCCTCAGGTGTTGTGACAGTGACCCAGTTACGAATAATGCAATCTTTAAAAAGATCTTTTTAAACTTCCTGGAGTCTACCGTGGGATATTGATCTATATAGCTGTCCTGCCTTGAAAGCAACTGACAGTTAAATGTAGGGTCGATGTTACCATATCGCAACTAAAAACATATTCACATTTCACAATGGTTGTCAAGAAATGATCGTGCTCATTGCTGATGTATTTGGGGTTCTCTTTTTTTAATTTCTTACAATCCTGGTCTCTTATCAGTTGAATCGGAAAATTTAGTTCATCCTAGCGGTTAAGCAACCTTGTAACAAATTGATATGTCTGTATTTCAAAATCAAACTCTCCTCACGGGTCATGCGTAAAAATGTTCTTAAATAAAAGTACTGTGTTAAGTCCAAGACAAAAAAATCAATCAGTTGTAAAAAGTTCAACGCCTCATTATGAAAAGGATAAAAATTAAAAAAATGGGGTATTAAAATCACCATTCATGAGCCTGGTAGCCAGTGCGGCTAGATGAAGAACCTCCACATTCTTCGGAACCTTCTTATGAACACATATCCTCAGAGTTTCCATTACTTCTTCTAAAGGTTTCGTTCTTGATGAAGCTGAAAACGCAAGTAAACTTTTCATTGAACGACAATTCAACCTAAATCACAATTTGAAAAGTGCAAAAGAATTCTGACGCCATAAAATGCTTGCGGTATATAAGGTCGGGTATGTGTGCGATCAACTTTAGAATTAAAACTAAGTATTAATAAAAGGAAACCACTGATTCTTTCAACTAAACAATATATTAACATTAGGATGAATTCAACGTTAGATTTACAATCATTTTAAGGGCCAGGAACGCCCATTGTGGCGTTCCTGGCCCTTAAAATGATTGTAAAATTATAATTATTAGTCCACTGCACAATGCAAAATTATTACGATAATATATTGTACGGTTAGCTTCGATGGTTTTTCCTTTTAATTGTAGAGATTAAAATTACGATCAAATTCGAGTTCGCGTGTCTTAAGGTTCACAGTTCGACAGAAGAAAAGAATGCTCCAAATGTCTTCGGTCGACCAATCCTGACCAAGCCTTGAAGTGTAACTGCCCGACTTAAGACATTTGGAGCATTTTTTTCTTATGTCTAACTGTGTAACTTAAGACACGCGAAAGGTTAATAAAAACTTTTTAACAAAAAAATTAAACCGCCGAAAAAAACTGAAAAGCAAAAAATAAGAAACCTTTTTTTATTTAATCTTAATAACTAAGTTCTTAAAGGAATGTGAGTATACCTAAGTAATTTCGAGTCTTTCCCTTTCCAATAAAAAAAGAATTATCAAAATCGGACTAACCAGTAAAAAGATATGCGTGATCATATATAAAAAAATATATATATACGCGTCGAATTGAGACCCTCCTCTGTTTTCGTCGGTAAAAAATACAGAACATTTTAGGCATTAAAGACAAACCTCTGCTCGCAGCCATGTGGTCGGTGGGGAATATCTTGCTGTACTTATGGTAGTACTTGTTGAGTCGGTCAAGGTTGTCGCTGTTGGAGTGGTACTGCGGCGTCGTCTCGCCCAATGCCTCGGCCAGCGTGGCCTTCTCGTTCACGCCGATGTTGAAGAACACGGCCGTTATTGTGAAACTTAAATGCTGAAAGTTCGGTGATTCGGTTATGAAAAAACGGAAACTTATCACCTGTATATCGGTTATAAAAATATTGGGTAAAAAAGTAAGATAACCTCAATGATTAATCTAAAACAATTTAGAGTGCCGCTAGTATGCCATATTGTAGATGTTAACCCTTGTTTCGGCGTTTCTTCTCAAATTGAATCAAACAGGTAACCTTACACCTTTTACTAATTAGACACAAATATAACAGCTTACATGACTCAATTCCAAATAAGTCTTTTTATTATCATTAGTTGGACCTCAGGCGGGGTCCCGAATTCAGTAAAGCGACTTATGAAAGTTTGCCATAGATATTTTGGTTGTTGTACCGCAAGCAGCATAACCCACCGCTTGCAGTATAAGAACTTAACGGCCAATAAAATTAAACAGTTGGTTTTTTTTAATTTTCCCCGCATCCCGGGTAGCTAACGAACAATGAACACAGTTACAGCTTACTATTCAAATGGCATCCGGTACAAAAACTCTCAATGGAAATAACTAGGAAATAATAAGTTTTAAGGTTAAATACAAATGCAGTACTTACTTCTTTGGCCGTAATCTTAGAATACAGTGAATCGGATATCGGTATGTTAACTGTCAGCGCCCCGCGGGTTCCCGTTACTTGTGGTATGGATGTATTACTGGAATAGTACAAAATCCGTCAATATAATTTTATTGTTTATCCCCACCTTTTCCTATATAAACAGAGGATAATTAATGAATTTCTTCGCTAGGTATCATCAGTCTCGAAAAGTTTAGCTAGACTAGACTTTAATTTTCACCAAACATGGATAACAGGATTATAAATCTAATGCGGTAATAAATGCGACAATGCGAAACAACTAATACCACTTATATAAACCGTACGGAAGGCTCATACACTTAATTACTTCGTTAAAATCGAATATTCAAAAGTACCACTTACCTATGGCCAACCTTAGTTAAATTGAAGACAACTGTCTGTAGATCTTCAACAGCCACGACCATGTCTCCCCACATTGCCTTCTCAGTGGAGTAGAGACTGAGTAGGCCTTCGAACCCGCATAGAGGTCCCAAGCCGGAGCTTAGCAGCTTTACGACTACGTCAGCAGGCATTGAGCACAACCAGCACAGTAGACCGGCTGTTGCTGTTGATAACTGTAACAAAGGTTTCGCATAAAACATCTGTTCAAATCCAAGTCCAAATCCAAAGGCTATCTATTAGATAGCCTTTTTACTGACTAAAAAAAACAGATCTATTTTCTAGGCCCTAGGGATAATTATGAAGAGGCGGCGGATATAAAATTGTAAGTAAATATCTCAGGACAGCAAAACATCAACACCTCGATGTCAATGTGAAATTCTACTGCGTTATACCCACTCACCGCTTGTGAGAAGCAAGTGTCCCTCCTAGTCTGCAAGGCGGCGTGTTCACGCGCCCACTGCGGCGACTCGCAGCGCAGGCGTAGTGCTGCGTGCGACAGTCGCATCCATCTCGCTGCGTCATCAGCGCTAGTCCTCACGCCGTCCATCAATGCTTTTATAGTTTCCAGTTCATCATCAGTTGATGCTGTAAAAGAAACGACACGTAAAAAACTGTTGCCAACCAAATATTCTAAATTTTTCGTCATGTATTAGATATGAAAGTCTACATTTGCTTACCATTGTTCGCGACGATTTTATCGAGCTCCGCGACTAAAGTAGTTACAGAGTCTTCTACAACGATGCCGATATTTCTCAAGTATTGTAAGTTGTTCTCTCTAGTTGCTTCGTCCAACTGTCCAACAGCGTGCAGCGTGCCTGATTCCCGCCTTGATTCTAATGCCTACAACCAAATATTTTAATCGTAACAAACCCCGCTAAGGACCTATTATATACATAGAATATTTTATATTTATTGCGAGAAAATTTATTTGATAAGAAACGGTTTTTAGTTTGTCCCAGCAATGTTTATAAGTGGTAATTAAGTGACCAACTTGTACTCAAGCTACTGCTTGTATCAACATTTAATCGCTGCAACATGACACAGTTTCGCATACACTTTTTTCTCTAGACCGTACCACATCTGGGCAAAAGCCTCATCTAAGTTCTTCCACACTTTTCTATCAAAACTTCGCATAATGTAAATTATTCGCAAAACATTTTCATCTCTCGCATAGGCAAAGAAAGAGAAGAGGGAGAAATCAAAATGTCAATGCTTATGCCTATTGACGTCACTTTTGTAAAACCTATTCTTCTTTCTATATTTCGTCATTTTTTGTCAGTTTATTTCTGTCCCACTGCAGGGCAAAGGCCTCTCTAACCTAGTTCCATTTCTCTTGTTAGGGCAGTGGTCAACCCACTCTTTATCAAAAGACTTATATTACGACTTGGTGTATGTATATGTTTTCATGCATTTTTTTATGGATTTTGCTAAATGCACACTATCTCTAACTTTAGGTAAACCGCTCATAGTTTCATCGTTTACCATCGCAAAGCAAAGTTGATTTTACTTGAAAGTAACCAAGTTACATTTGTTATTAAATGCAAACAAACAAAGCGAATAATAAACGCAAATAAGTACAAACAAAAATCAGCCGCCATTTTTATCGCTTTGCAAATAAGCTTTCAAATGCGTCATAGATAAGCGTCGCCTAATTAAAAACGGAATTTCAGCATTCGCTAAATAAGTGGCAAAATTGGCATTCGCATTCGCACATTTTTTACTAAAAACTCCTTACATCGCATCATATAATTTGCTACAGTCCTATTTTCTAAATAGATCCAAATAAAAAACAATAATTGCTTTCACATAAACGCACCCGACAATAGATAAAAATAGCAAAGTACCGAATCGTTTTTTTTTTAATTTAATGTGTTACCAGCTCTGAGACATATACTACTATAATAATATTTCTTGAAATCGATTCTTCAAAGCTGTAAAATTCACGTAACAAAAAAATCAAACTAAATAAAAACCTCGCACTTTAAAAGTAAGTTAATAAATTAAAACAATGGCAAATGCTAAAAACTCACATAATATAAAAAAGAACAGAACTAAGTAAACAGCTCACCTTTTTCTTTTCATTTCTCAATCCATCCACAAGACACCGGTAAGACACTTGCTCTAAAGAGGCGGAACTCTTGAAATCGTGTCTCAAGCTCCCATGCCTCTTCGTACAATCGAACGACAAGCTTTGTCCCTCCATCTTAGGTTTAGACAGCCTGACCGAACGGAAGGAATGATTCAAGCCACCTCGGTCCCGCTCTTCGATCCCATTCTTGAAGTAATCGTTATGGAATTGTAACTCTGTTTCTAGGACCAACTTCTTCGGGTAGTTGCATATGTTTGGCACGCTTGAAGAAAGGGTGGGGGTTTCTCCAGTAGGGGAAGTCTCTTTGGAACTGGAACTCGATGAAGCATCGAAGGTGTCGCAGTCGGAGTTCGTGTCGAACATACTCAGTTGTTCGGTTAGACGCATTATTGTTGCCATTGTCTGTGGACAATGATTGTAATAGTTAGGTTTATCCAAAACAGTATATGTAGTTTCAATATGAACATTAACTTTACTTGTTTGTTATGCAACAGTGTTTTTTAGTATAGCTGCACAATCAGATATATGAATTATGTTGCAAATTTACTGGAATTCTTAAATATTATTATTACTTATTAACATAATATTTTACCTGTTGATCATTTTCTTCACTGCAGTTGTTCTTTGGCCAGCCAATGAAGGACAGTGACTCTTCGACCACAGCAGGCTCCCATTGCGCCAGTATACTCTTCACTTTACTCTTTATTCCTGAAATAAACATGAGTGATAATCAATTTTATACAAAACTAATATTTATGTTTATAGGACACACGACTCACAAGCAAAAAGATTGTTGGTAAGCGAACACTCCATAATTCCAATTGGACAGCAACATCCAATCGGAATGTGTGGATTGTGAAAGATGATATGAAAGAGAAAGGAGTGAATGCTCAGATGTCGGATGGTAGAGAACCCAAGTAATTGGGAACAGGATAGAGAGATGATAACTTTAGTTCCGTATTTGCAGGGACCAAGGCGTTCTATCGGTGGGATCTAAAGTAAGAGTACTACAGCTACATACCTTCGACGACACCTTTCACCGCTGCATACTGTTTCGCCTGCAGCAGCATCACGATTCTCTCCATATCCTCAGAGACGTCCTCTCGGAGTCTCCTCACCGCTACCAAGTTATCGTACTCCGTTTGAATCTTATTAGTAATTGAACTCAGTTCCGCTTTTGTACTGTTTATATCCTTCACTTGTTGTACCAGCCTAAAGAAAAAATATATGAGAATCAAGTCAGTTTTCCAACAAAACAAAACCTAACCATTGTAATTATTTAGGAGCTACGATACCACAGATTGACACAGAAACAGACGGACCAAAACCAACTTTTTAATTCATCTTCGTTTTGCTTCAGGGTTTAAAAGGACAAAAAATACACATGCTAATATAAACTGGAACAGGTAGGAAAAAGTAGTATAACAAGAGCTAAATCAGATGATGACAAATAATTCTTACAAAAAAAAACCGACTCAAAATAAGTCTTATATGGTTTTCTTATGGATCCCACTCATAAATGAACCATATTAAAAAGGGCCCACATTGGAAGCACCAGCTTTAAAAAAACAAAATTGGTTCTTTATAAAAAAAAAACAGTCGAATTGAATACCTCCTCCTTTTTGAAGTCGGTAAAAAGAGGCCTGAGCCTAGAAGTGGGACATCTTTTTCTTTTCTTTTTTAACTGACTTCGTGATGCATACCTGATCAACCCCCCTGTGCGTTCGGCCTTATGCGTGTGAGCGGCGAAGGCTCCGGCCGTCACGATGTCATGGAAGCCAGTCTTGTTCAGCGTGTCGTTGTGGACCCACATGCGTTGCAGGTGGAGGTTTATTGGCGCGAATTCGAGGCTCGCGTCATCTGAAATATTGTTTATCTTAAAATGCTCGTTTCTATACTGCTTAGTTAAAATCATACTGTATCTTTAAATAAAAATAAAGAAAATCATACAGAGACCCCTCCGTGTTTCGGAAAGCACGTTAAACGATAGGTCCCGGCTGTCACACATCGATCGGCAGTTGTTAAGTCAATTCTGACAACCAGTCTTACTCTGGGATACTATGTTTCCCTGTAAAATGGGTTGTGGAGATCAGATAGGCAGTCGCTCCATGAAAATACGTATTCAGCTGAATCCAGTAAGACTGGTAGCCGACCCCAACATAGTTGGGTAAACGCTCGGGAGATGATGAATAAAGAAAATCATAAAAAAGAGAGGGAATATAAAGGGAAATGCATAGGCAAAGCGGTGTGCAGAATCAGCAACTAAAATTGTCTACGTTTGATTTAGCCTGGCTAAGCCTAAGGCTACACAAGCATTTTTTTCACGTTGTCGCTAAGCAAGCGCCACGCTAAGACGAGGACTTCGAAAACGCTAATGTAAGATTCTGTAAGGCTAAACCCCACTACGGGCTTTTTCCGCAAGCGTTAAACCGTGAAACCGCAAAGCCGACCAAGACGCACAATAAAGTTAAAAATCAATCGCAGAAAATAACCGACAGTGCGGTCGCGTCCCTTAGTTTCCTTTACTCACAAAATCAGGCGGTTAATATCCGCGGCGGTTTAGCCGTAGTGCGGTCTTAGCCTTACAGGGTAGAAAAGACAAAAGTTTTACGCTGAACCTAACAAAATTACAAAAAAAGGAAGAACGACGAAAACTTAACTAAAAATTACCTTTCTTACTACTCGCTTTGAAGTACTTGCTATCCATATTCACCATACACCTGCGCGAATGGCAGTAGTGCTTGAGTAAGGACACGTGCGTGCTGACCAGGTCTAGTTGTCTCGACTGCCACTGGCCGCAGATCTCGCCGACCGAAAGCAACTCCTCTAATAGTTCCTTCTCGCGCTGGATGTAGATGTCGCTGTAATTAACACATTACAATGTAGTGAATGTTGTTTTGCAACAAAACACAAACTGCTTGTGAAAGGTAGTTGAATGTCATCTGTTATTTAAAAAATCGACGATCATAGCTCTTGTCTCGTACTTTAATATAAAAAAAACTAAATTAAAATAGCTTCATCCGTTCGGAAGCTACGATGCCACAGACAAACAGACACACACGCATGCAGACAGACACGTTAAACTTATAATACCCCTCTTTTTGCGTCGGGGGTTAAAAACAATTATAAAAGTTTCTAAGTGACTTTTCTCACAATGCACCATTTTGATTGACTATACAGAAATATTTCTTCTATTAAGTAAGATTACTACAATTTAGAGTGGTTAAAATACACAAATAGTAACTACTGTTAGAAACATCTCAAAATATTTATGTAAAGTTATTAGACACTCACAGCAGCTGTATAGGCATAGAGTAGCACAGTTTCGGTTCAGCCATAATCTCGTGCACAGTGATATCGCCGCCGAGCCCCGAGTGGAACCTATACGTCACTTGGTGGCTATTCACGAAGTTCTGCTTCAACAGACTGCCGTAAGACGGGAACTTCAGCTTCAAGCCCAGTCTAGGAGGTAGCGACTGTGAGCGACGGTGGCAGAGGACCTTCTGCGGTATGTCTATACTGTTCCTGTCGTTTGTGTGGCTGGGGCTGGTCCCGATGTATGACGGTTCTAAACTCCAACCGTTTATTGTGACGAAGCCGACTGTCTTCTGGTCTCGAGTGACGAGGGCTACGCGCATTCTTTGTGCCTCCTGTATTTAGAACAAATTTTATTAAGATTTTCCCATTTTAAATTATTTACAATTTACTTAAAGGAACAACGCGTCACTGTCTCTTATGATACAAATTCTAATAAATTAAAAAAAAAAACTCAACACATGTCATAAATTACAGCTAAGAAACACGACGATAACGTCAGCTTTCAAACAAAAAAAAACGCATTACAAACGGTCCATTAGTTTAAAAGCTTCTAAGCCACAGGCACACACACACACAGACGGACCAAGACGTCAAACATATAAGCCGTCTATTTGCGACGGGATATTTAAAACAAGTGAGAATAAATGTAGTTATACCAACTTGTATAGTACTAAGTAGCATGGAAGTGTATCCCATAGGCACGGCGGTCTCCGAGACCCGTTCTTTGACGTCATACACCTCGATGCGGACCAAAGCGGAGCCGGTGAGCCCGTCGCTGGCGCGGAACAAGATCGTCTTCGAAAAGCAAGGGTTGCTGCATGTCTGTAGAAAGTAATACAGGTTAGCCGCTGATAAAAGGTGAATAGTTTTTCAAATAAATGCAAAAGCAGGTTATTCTATTGAAGACTTTTTGAAACCAGAGGAAAAAAGAAAAACCGCTTTTCTCAACCAACATATTTGTAAGTAATATGTTAATTAAGATTTCTTAGTTTTTTTTTGCATTTTTTTATTAGATGTCACAGACTTCAAATACAAAAATAATTAAAAATTATATAAATATTAATAAGTAGTCAATGCGATCTAAGGGTGCGTAAAGATTTGAACACACCCTGACAAAATATAGATTTTCTGAAATCAATAACCCAATTAATTTCCGAACATTACCTTTTACCACAAACAACTTCACGTCTCTATAAATTTATATCACAAAAGTAACAAAAAAGATTAAAGCCGTCGTTTTAAAGTAGCCCATCCCCTTACCTCAACGATCTCCGTAGCGCCGTATCTAACGCAGAGACCCTTATCGTACTTGACGTAGATGACTATTAGCGGCGAGGGAGGCCTGCCGTGAGCGTCACAAAGCAAGTTGTCGCACGACAGCGCTAGCTCGCACAGCGGCACCTCGTTCATATCTGGAAGGTTTTTCTTTATTTACAAATAATGGTATAAGATTACAGGACAGATGTGCAAAGGTACTCTACCAATGTTGTTTGCTTATTAGATGAACTATAGAAAAAAAATGAGCCTTTTTATTCCTCTTGCTATCATAATGAAACTAGCTTATTTATAATATTGGAAGCGTGTAAAATCGGGAATAGTTAATTAACTTTTAACTTAGTAGTTCATTTCATTAATAAATAATAAAAGTTTATTTAAAAAAAGCGTTATTTCTTATTTAATTTAATTTTGAAGTTTTTAGTATTCTTGTTTTCAATTTAGTTAACATAATAGCAAATTTATTTATTAATTAAAAATGGACATAATGGAAACGATAATATAAAATATTGCCCATCAGTTTGTTATATTTGTTTTTTTATGGCGATACTAAGAAATAAAATCTGCTAATAAAATCTTACCAGTCACAATTCCCTTCTGCAGTCTATAAGTAGCTATATCTAGATTTGGCCTGATTTTGTTCAGTCTTTCCTTCAAGGCGTGCGCCTGCGCCTGTATGTTGTCGTAGGGCGCCAACTCGATCGCCTTCAGCCATAGCGTGCGCTCCGACTCGTGGAACGTCGCCATCTTGTAGCACACACCGTTCTCCCAAACTAAACAAAAAAGTAATAATTGTTCACCAAGGTCGAATCGAGAGAGAAATGGTTGGAGGGTAGGGAGGCATTTGTCCTGCAGTGGGAGAGAAATGGCTAGGAAAAAGTGGAAGCTGGAAAATATCGTGAAACGTACAGATACCGTGGAACAGATTTCGTTTTAGATTCTATCCACTTTGTCCTTGCCTAAAGAATCGATTGCATCATGTGAATGTAGAAACATGACCGTAGCACCTGGCTTCACGTGTAAGGGTGCGTCCAGATCTGACGAACAAGCATTCGAGCAGCACGCGAGCTGTTCGTGTAATGCTCGTTCGTCATTTGCTTTATTAAGATTGTTAGCAACGCACTGAGTCGAGATCCGAACCCCGCAAGGGGTGCCCTTAGTGGACGTTGCTGATGTAGTTTGTTTTTCCTACTGCTCTGACTGGAGGCCTTAAGGTCCTCGCCAAAAGTCCGGTGAAGCAGTCAAAGCCTGCGCCCAGGCTAACTGCAAAGATCTAACTTAACAAATGTATTTTTATTGTAATATAATTCACAGGTAAATGCGCGTACAAGGGGGGTAAACGGGTCCAGTCCAAAAAAGGTACTTGTACACTACCGTGAATAATAATGTATTACTATAAAAGTAAGTTTGCAAATTGACTATAAAACATCTCTTACTGATATGAAAGGGCCAATGTCCGTTTTCATCTTGGGATTGCACTTTGACTTGATGGTGTCCCAACACGATGACTCCCATGGGCTCGTACCATGGTTCAGGTCCTTTCAGGTAGAACAGCAAGTTACCTCGAAGACGAAACCAACGCACAGAACATCCTGGAACAATAACGGAGATCGTATTTAAACGTACTGACTTATGTTGTTAAAGATTTGCGAAATTATAAAAATTGTGATCGCCGTTTCTTTCTGAATTTAAAGGAAAATTAAAGAAAAACAGATATGGTTTAAACAGGAAATTGTCAGGTCGGTAAACTAGGTATAATGCAAAATTATTATAGACTGTATTAGTAACTTTTGTATACGTTCTGACGGCAATTTTAGGTAGCGCAGAAAAGTGCAACATAATTGTCTAAGTCTGACTTAAACCAAGTGTATAGCTACGAACACAATGAAAATCATTATTGACGGGTTTAGACTTAATCATCTACAAATCATGATCAAATAAACCTATTCAGGTTTACGCGTCCATCGTTCTACGACGACGATAACCCATTTATTTAAATGCCTTCGAAAGGTCAGAGAATAAACTATTACGAAATCATATTATAGCACCCTAACGTTAACCTTTCTTTGTAATAAAAGGCGCTAAACTTACGCAGAAAATGCTCACTAAAAATTGGGCAGAAAATCATAAATACAACGAGTATATTTCTATAGAGGACACAACTCGTATAAAATATTGTAAATAATGATAATAATACGTATAATTTGAGATCAAAACAGGAAGAACGTTTGCTATCCCATGGATAATTTTGTTTGTTTCTGAATCTGATTTAGACAACCAATGCTAAAAGGAGAATCAAAGGATGTATAAAATAAGTTTTATTACCTGTGTTTTATTAACAGTATCTACTATACATTACCTACCTATTAGACATAGATTGTCTCGGTACAATGCATTGGTTTAATTATAATAGTTTGCATACATTAATAGTATACTTAATCTGAAGTGTATGAATTGAATAAATATCGTCGATGACACCACAAGATTAGCGCTATAGATAACGCGTTTTCCGGACGTTCTTTGTTATTGCTACAAACGAAGAATTGATAGGTAATTTGTTACTGCAGTCATTTAAATATCTGCTTAAAAGACTATCGCGAGGTTTTACCTATTGATTACCATAGGATAAAATGTTATTATTGAAATAAAAATTACTGTGACTATGATACCTGCAAATGTGTCGAAACGTCGGGACCTAAAATATTGATTTTTTATCGACTTTTTACGGATTTTTTTGCGGTTTATAGTGATAAACCGCATAAAAATCATTCGCGTAGGTTGCAGTTCGGGTAGGTCTTTTACAAATAGTCACACATAATTTATAATAGAATTGCATCGATAACATTACACAAACATTTAGAATAAATTAAAATACATACTGTAGTGACGTCAAAGAATTAAGTGTGTATTGTGCTGTACAAATATGTAAAACAATAGAGATTTGTATACAAATGGTATATTAACAAAGACAAAACTTCAATAGTACTTTTTTGTTTCATTCATAGTACAAATTAACACATTGTCAATGGTTTTCATGTTTTTACACTGTATTCTGTTAATAATCGACAAATATGTAAGAAAACTTAAAATCTTTATGAAAGTAAAGAGTTGTACCTAACTTGATAGATGTTAAATCTACTCAAAGGCTGAAAGCAAGGCAAAGGAGTAAAAAAAATCTAAAATAATGTATTTAAGAGTAAATAGTCAACGGAAACTATTGAAACATGTTTACAGTTTGAATTCTTAAACTTATCACTGACCTCATTTTTAGAATAAAAACAAACACATGTTTGAATGAAAAAGTTTACAATATAACAGAGATAAAACAGATGTTGATAATAATAGATATGTTTTTAAATCATGGCAAGGTCAACTTGGGGTTATGGGTTAGTTTTAAAACTACGCTTTGAGAGCTCACCACTATGATACATTTATATTTACAAGACTGCCCATTTTAGCCACTCTTGAAAGCAAACATCAACAATGACAAGCAATAAATACCATCAAGTAATATAAGTTTAATGTGTCCGAGAGAAGCAACACCGCATATTGTAACTATGGTCTGACTCCTGATGCATGTCACTTGGTGTCGATCTTCGGTTGTTAATAGAAAAAGAAAATAGGGACAGGGCCTTGATTCAGCTATTTAATAGTTGCTTGAATAGACTGAATGACCTGCATCATTTGGTAATTTTATGATAATTGGCATTCTGCTAACTGCCATTACCATCATTAATTATTGGTCATTATCATCATTCTTTTTGAGACTTAGCTAAAGTAACTGAATTGAGGCACATGAAAGCATTCTCATAGCGGACAGACGATAAACTTTATAAAAGATCAAACATGAGATCAGAACTTTAGATGTTAATAGGAGAAGAAAATAGGGGCTATATGAAAGAAGTTTCCACTTTTCTAAAAACAATGACACTGCAAGATGAAGGGAGTGAGTTGTTTGTTATTTCTCTTTGCTTTTTCTAGGCTTAACATCTAAATGTTTTTTACTACTGAAAATATGGAAGATAAATATAGGTACTTTAATGATTTAAGTGATAATATTCAGTGACACATGTTTATTTACTTAAAAAGATATCAGTTGTCTTTTTTAACTAGTTATTAAGTAATCAATATAAACTAGCTGTACCCAGCTGTTTTATGCGCATTTATACCTACGGTCCTTTCTGGATGTCTATATATTTATTATGTTATTTGAAGGCGAACTCCACCAACAAACTTACACCACTTTCTTTTATAATATATATTTCAATCACAATCAATCTAGCTGTATGAATATGGATCTAGTATCACATGTAAGTGATAAGTAAAATGTGTCTAATACTGTTCAAGAGATTTACAGGACAACTGTTGGATCAACAAACAAGTAATATTTTTTATTCCTCAGAACATTATTAAGGAACCCTCCTAAGGATTGTTTTAAAAGCTCTAATCTGTGCTCTGAGCTCACCCATCTCAAGTAAGCAGGTGTCATAATGCTTGATCCTTCTCTACATGAAAACAGGCAACAGAGGTTACAACTCAGAATAAATAATACTATTCTGAATTTAAAACTAATACTTACTTAGATTGAACTAGCTGTATTGATATCAATCTATAATATAGGCAAGTATACTTGTAAAGATAAAAAATAATAATATTCATATCTAAGCAGTTAAACGTTATATTAATATACCAGTAATACATCCAGTAGATATACACAAATTTTTAAAAGAAATGGAACACAATTATTTACCAAATCAATACTTTTAACTCCAGGCACATGATTATTTATAATAATTGTAATTTGTTATTAACTCCAATTTATATACATTAAATGTTTCAGAGATGTTTTTGTAGAATAGATTTGGTATTGTAAATGAAGATCTTACCTTCAGCCCTTCTGAAGAATCCATCCTGTCTTTCTTTGAGGATCAACACACCTTCACGATCGAAATTCTGGGAAGTCTGGGATGCTAGCGACACTAACTCCTGTTTATTGTATCTCATATTTAAGTTATCAATTCAAAAATATCATATACATAGGTTGGTGCAATTTTTTTGAATCCTTTCAAGGTGATTTTATGTTAGTATGTATTTTTGTTAATATTGATAGTTAGTTACGCCATTTAGGCTACAGATGGTCAAAGTTTACTGTGTAATTTTACGGCATTTTGTATCTAAATTTATTCAAAAATTTATTGAATTCTTCAATATTATGTATCTACTGTAAATTTTTACTGTGACTGTTCTGCTTTGCTTTGACTTCTGCTGTGCTCTGTCTATGCTTACTCTATGACTGCCTTGAATTGAATCACAGAATATATAAGATCCGCATTGAATACTCCAGGCTCTCTATGGATTTGGTCTATGTCCGACGGATAACAGAGGGAATGGAGTCAAACCGGCGCGGCTGTCCCCACTAATTACAAAGTATGTTTACACAGTTTGCCGCTCGGTCTACTGCAATGTAGGTACCACTGGGGTATTAATTTCTCATTGACACCGGGAGTGAATCAGAAATAATTTATCGAATGTTAACAAAAAATCAATAATATTTCTAATGTACTGTTTTGTAGCCCAACGTATGAATGTTTTTTTTTTATTAATTACCCGTGCGAAACCTGTGCGAGCCACTGGTTCAGTAATGAAAAGAAAACGGTACAATCGCGAAATGAATAATGTCTAACGTCCTTGGCCAAATGGTAATAATTAATTAGTCAGTGCATTTAAATGATAGTTATGTATTTTCAAGTTGTTGAAAGTGGACGAAGCGAAACAAGTATGTAAGGATCGTAGCAAGGGGAAAAAGTGGTCTTTGCCTACCCGTACGAGAACCAGACTTGATGATAGTTACATGTACATGTATGTACGTCATATTTGATGAAGGTCTCAGCGTTCTCTGCTTCAGTTGAGAAACGCTAAACAAAATGTAAAAGTTAATTTTTCTTGCTTTTTAATTTCCTTAACTTTTCTGTCGCGCTGCGGGGCAAAGGCTTCTCTATTTTAATCATTTATGTAAACTTTATATTAAAAATATTTACAAACTGTCGTAAAGTTATCGTCATATTTTTTTAAGATCTACCTACTCATTCAATCAACAAGAAAATTATTGAAAACAAATATCAAAAATCAGTCTTCCAGTGCATGGTGAGCTTTATTTATCGATTTTGGTCCTGTCAAGTGAATGGCTGCATTATTTGTCACGTGACATTTCCTGTATCATAGACAAAATGTCTTTTTTACTTCCGAATACTTCCACGCCCGGCGGCAGCTTGTGCTCTCCTGAAAAAAATATTTATTTAGTAATTTAATGGTAATTACTTCAAAATGGACACAAGAAAGCTGACCGAAATTTTGCGTGGAACTATTGATCCCAACCAGAGGCAGGCGGCTGAAGAACAGCTTTCGCAGGTGAGTTTTAAAATTGCATTCATCAACCACATGCTCGGGAATTTTACTATGCGACCAAATTACATAGGTAGTGGTACTATACATAAGCGCGGTTAAATGAGGTGTCTTCTTAACTTTGCCGCATAATGACATGCCGCGCTGGTGTGATAATAAAAGGCACCATGTTTTAGCGTCTTTGGGATTATTTGGTTTTATTAGACACGTATTCTTGGTGCGTGTCGAGAGCCATCTTTAACGGGGACAACTACTATCTCCTGGAGCTATCAAAATGTATGGTTATAATGATAGCAACTCCTAGCCAAACTTGTGCAGTTCATGTAAAGTCATTAGTAACTATAAATAGATCTTTTATTAATCCAACTTTTGAATAGTTTTGCCGCGTATTCTTCGTACACTATGTTGTAGCTAATGAATCTATAATGATCTGATTAGGTTAACTGACATAAATGGTTCATTTAATAAGAGTTCGAATTGGAATTGAATACATACAAATTGATTTCAGTATTAATTTTCGCGCTATTTTCTTTACTATGGGAGAAACTAACACTTCAATAAGATTGAAAATACTGCTGAAACTTTTCGTTCTTAGTTGTCAAACTACCCTCAACGTTATTATATATTTTAACATTGAATGAATACAACTAGGATCAGCCTTTGGGGGTTTTAATGATAGGATTAGTTGTAATATGTCCTTTTTGTAATAAAGATTTAATTACAATTTAGAAACAGTGAATTCACAGATTATAGTTCTTCTGGTTAATTGTCTCAAACATTTCTATATGCCATTCATACTGAATCATAACAGACTCAAGGTGCTGTTCGAGTTGATAAAATACTAAGTACCCTAATTCTTATTCAGGATCTAACTACCTATAAGAACCTAACACTCTCTTAAACTTGCCTCAATGCCTGTTTCAAAGATTTAGTGAGTGTGTTGTAAAACAAAAACAAAACTTTGTGATTGAAAGAAAATCTATAATTATTAGGTGTTAAGTCTAGTACTTATAAAATGTGTACCTTCAATGCCAATAGAATTATCCAATTTAATTATTGGGCAATGTAATCAAAGAAATCCCCTCAATATGGTAGTAGTCTAGTATCCTACTAGTCTTCTTGTAGGAAGATGTAAAATAACACATTTTGTTTCAGATTCATAAAATCATTGGGTTTGCTCCATTACTGCTTCAAGTGGTTATGCAAAATGAAATACCCATACCAGTACGTCAAGCTGGTGCTGTTTACCTCAAGAACCTCGTCACATCAGGATGGCAGGAGAAGGATGCCGAGGAAGGAGAGCCTATCCCTTTCAGCATCCATGAACAGGACCGTGCTATGATCAGAGATATCATCGTAGATGCTGTAGTGCAAGCACCAGACATAATAAGAGTTCAGTTGTGCGTCTGTTTAAAAACTATCATCAAACATGACTTCCCAACACGTTGGACACAAATTGTTGACAAGATTCACATATACTTGCAAAATCCTGAGCCCAACAGCTGGATGGGAGCTCTTCTGTGCCTGTATCAACTCATTAAAAACTATGAGTACCGCGTTACTGAGAAGAGACTGCCGCTAATAGAAGCAATGAACCTTCTATTGCCAATGATGTACAATTTGATTGTGAATCTCCAAGCTGACCCCTCAGTTGAGTCTGTTCTCATACAGAAGCAGATACTTAAGTGTTTCTATGGACTTGTTAAGGTAACTGTTCACATAAATCAATATTTAAATAACATATATGATTATTTAATGATAAAAACTATAATTTTGACATCAAAATTTGTTACAGTACATTTTGCCACTCGACCTCATAACAAAAGAAATATTCACAAAATGGATGGAAGTGCTCCGCTCAGTGATGGAACAACCAGTGCCAGAAAGTACCCTGCAAGTTGATGAGGATGAACGCATGGAGTTGCCCTGGTGGAAGTGCAAGAAGTGGGCTGTGCACACCTTATACCGACTTTTTGAACGGTTAGTTTTACTTCTAAACTTTTTAACACTTTTTCAGGTGGCTTTTATGACAGGCAGGCTGAGATTGTACTAATCAAAATCATAAAATTAAATGGCTAAATGATAGTGATTTGTAAAACTCAATTGGCTTGATGAATGAAGAAGATTTTTTTTTCTAAAATATACTTGAACTACTTATAATTAGAGAATAAAATTGCACAGCCTGATAAGGATACTCCTGTAGGTACAGCAGCTAACGGCACACACTGGATGCTAGTGTCATCTCTGTGGAGAGGAAACCATCATTCGTGGACATTAATGATATAATCCATGATAAAAGCACAATCAACAATTTTACTTGAAGGGCTTGCAATTCCCATTATTTGTTACTCTAATTGGTATGGTTCACATTAAATACATGATAAAAAGGCAACTTAGGTTTAATAGTCTTATGTCTATGTTATGTGATTATATTTAAAAGTAAGTCAGAAAATTGTTTGGCCATATTATTTGATCTTGTAACTTATATTAACAAAGGAAAGAAGCACAATGTTTATTTTAGATAATAAAAAGAAAAAAAACTTATATTTAAGTATATTCAAGTGTTTAAAATGTTACCCAATGACACACATTCTCTGGGAATTGTGTCAACCTAATGCCCAGTAATTGAACCCCAGTGAGAAATGGGGCTGTCATTATTTCTATGCCATGTGCCAATTATAATATCCCTTAGGTAATAACTCGCGTCATAACAACTACAAAAGAATGTAAACGAAAACCGATAAATTAGGTTGTCATGAATATTTTACTGCTAATCAATATTGCATTCTGACATTTGCGGCAAAGTAGCCTTTAAGACAATGGACTACAAGCTATTTTATATTTCCTTGTATGATTGCTATTTCACCGTTGTCGCCGAGACAATATAATTTCTTACATAATGGACCTTATTAAATAGGAAGCGTGTGCTAAGTGTATGTTTTATATAGATGTTTGCATGACACATTCTCATTAACGTTATTATACTCATTATCTTTTGTTGTTTTATTGCTATGATTATATATCTTAGTACCTACAAAACTTAGGTTACATATTTGAATCTGATTTTTATGCCATAGTATGCCAAAGTAATTCACGGAGAGTAAAACTTGTTGTCTTGTTAAACAGGTATGGAAGTCCAGTGAACGCCTGCGAGGAGTATGTCCAGTTTGCTGAGTGGTATCTGACCACTTTCACTGGTGGAATTCTCGAAGTCCTTCTGCGGATACTTGACCAGTACCGCAACAAGGTGTACATTTCCCCAAGAGTTCTGCAACAGACCCTCAGCTACATTGACCAGTGGTAAGATATAACTACAAAAATTAAGCTTGTTTTTACACAAAGTGCACAAGGTTGAACTGATTTACCCCTTGAGGGCTCCAGCAAGACATGAATAAGAACACGCCAAAGCCAATTGTTATGACGATCTACAAAAGTAAAGTTTCGATCAATATTTTGCTTATCTGTTATGTATTAAGATCGTAGGGAGATTAAAAATACTGGTAACTTTACCCCTGACTGCATCTAAGGTCGTAGAAATATCACAGTGAATAAATAACCTTAGGCTGTATTTTCTGAAGTTAATCGCTTGTACTTTTATCGTAGCGTGAGCCACGCCCACTCATGGAAGCTGCTGAAGCCGCACATGTTTGCCATCATCCAGGACGTACTCTTCCCGCTCATGTCCTACTCGGAATCTGACGAAGAACTTTGGGAAACAGATCCCCACGAATACATTCGGATCAAATTCGGTAAGATCACACCACAAATTACGACATCATTTTATTTGCAAACTTTTCCATTATTTTTGATCACACATTTACACAATCGATTTTGCTTCGTTGCAGTCTGCAAACTCCTGTTGGATTACTATAGTAATGTTATCAATTTAATATTCTTACTGTTCAACTAGTAAAAGCCGAAAATGAACTAACATAGTCATCATAGTCAAGCTAGGTGTAAGAAGATTTAACACTGACTTTGCCAATTCACATTTTATTTATTGCACTTATTTAAACTGCATCGCGCAAAGTTCATAACTATTACATAAATAAAGCACTGCTTTCAATCTGATCACTGATATCACTGATTTCATTTTTATAAGCTTAATGAGGTGCATTAAAATTATTTCGGCTTTTACTGTATCATTTATCACATCCATGATAATGATATATTATATTTTTTAAACAGCCTCTCTCTTAACAAACTTACTTATTATAATTCTTTTTTAGATATATTCGAAGATTTTGTGTCGCCTGTGACGGCCGCCCAGACTCTACTTTTGTCATGTTGCAAGAAGCGCAAAGACATGCTTGGACGCACGATGCACTTATGTATGGAGGTGTTAACAAGTCAAAATCGCGAGCACGAACCGAGGAAGCGCGATGGTGCATTACATATGGTGGGCACATTGAATGACATACTCATCAAGAAAAAGTTATACAAAGACGAGATCGACTCCCTTCTCAGTCAGTATGTGTTCCCAGAGTTCAATAGCCCTCTTGGGTTCATGAGGGCCAGGGCTTGCTGGGTCCTGCATTGCTTCGCTGGCGTCCGCTTTAAGAATGACCAGCTGCTCCTCGAAGCGGTTCACTTGACGGTTACGGCTCTCCTGAACGACAAGGACTTGCCTGTGAAAGTTGAAGCAGCTATCGCCATTCAGATGCTATTATCTTCCCAAGAAAAGGTTCATAAATTCTTGGAGCCACAAGTGAAAGCCGTCACCACGGAACTTCTTAAAATTATTCGTGAGACTGAGAATGATAATATAGCGAATGTGCTGCAGAAGATCGTGCCCCTGTACACTGAGCAGCTGATGCCTATGGCTTTTGAAATCACTGATCACCTGGCGACTACATTCAGCAAGGTTATCGAGACAGACTCTGGAACTGATGAAAAAGCTATTACAGCAATGGGTCTGCTCAATACCATGGAGACAGTACTGAATGTAATGGAGGATAATCCTGAGATTATGGCTCAGTTAGAAAAGACTGTATTGCGGGTTGTGGGACACATTCTGCATCACAATATTATTGGTAAGCATGTTTGTGCTAAATTTAATATGACGTCATCGATTCATAAATGCAGCTGGTGACGAGCGTACATTTCCTTCCTTATTCAAAGATGTATTTTGATTGACGCCAGTGGTTTATTCATGATTAGCCTTCATCGATGAATTTTAAAGTGATATCTATCATTGTCGACGACGATATATTTATGCGGACAGCATGCTTGTTTTGATGAATTTTGCATAAGTAGTCTGGAATTAGAGGCGCTTCATATGAATTTCAAAATATTATCCTCTTATATGTAAAGTTTATTGATGGTACGATACCAGCAGCTCTAAAAAACTGACTGATAACATGATTTACTTTTTCAGAGTATTACGAAGAAGCCATGACGCTGCTGTGCAATCTCACTGCTAAAACTATTTCGGAGGACATGTGGAAAGTTCTAGAAATGCTTTACCAAGTGTTCGAGAAGGAAGGCTTCGATTATTTCACAGACATGATGCCGGTGCTCCACAACTACATCACTGTCGACACCAACGCGTTCCTCTCCAATGAAAATCACATCCTCGCTATGTTCAACATGGCTAAAGCAGTAAGTGAATATTTTTCAATAAATTACCATTTTACAATCAGGGAACTTTATAAAACAATACGTCACACACATTTACATAAATAAAATCCCATATTGGTGTGTTCTCTAAACAATTTTGTTCATATGTTTTAGTCACACATTTTAATAATTTAATCTACTGCTATGCGAAAAATAATGTAGAGCAAGTTCATAGATGTCCAGATATATTTGCGCACGGTATAATATTGTGTTTTAGCTTGAATGAAGTTATATAATAGATACATTTGCGAGTTATGATATGAATAACAACAAAATTGTAATAGGGGTTCAATTAACTAAGACTGACATAGATAAACTTAAAAAAAATACATAATTTGTTTGGGCCAATTTCAATCTGTTGCGAGTTTTTGTATAATTTAGTTGATAGCATAAGCAATTGCGATTTTTTAAATATTTCAACGTTGATTACAATGGTTTATGGTAGGACTAACGACATCTATGTATCATAAAATATACGCTTGAACCTCTACTCTGTAGTCAGGAACTATAATTTCCAGTCTGATAAATGTGTGATGACCATCACAAAGTCACAATACAGGCTATTGTTATCCAGATTTATCCAGACTCAAATGGTGCCATTCTAGACCAATTGAGCCGTTAAAGGGGCTTAAGAATCGCTGTTTAAAGTTGCTTACATTCATATGCAGCCTTGGTCGTACTTGATACAATAATATTTTTATATACTATCGTTATTGCTTGAGGAACACGAGTTAGAAATGTCAACGCGTAACGAACTGCGGATATGTTCTGTGTTAATGAACTCAGCTTCTATCTGGAACGTGGCCAAACCGCGTGTTATTGCCGACATATATGCCTTCCGATGTTATCAATAAAGTGCATAATTATTCGATACACAGCTCCGTCTTAGAATAAATCCTAATTAAACCGTCCGTGGCTGAGATAAAGCACAAAGTTGCTTGAATGCCTAAATACGTGTGTGTGTGGAAAACAGACATGCATTTCTCAGCGTTGTTTATTTGTAAGATAAATATGATCGACTAAAACGGACTTGTTAATGCTTAGGATCGGATTTTCTCTGAACTTTGTTAGAATTTACTTCACTAAAGAACATGCTTGGTCGACATATTTATGGCTTAAATAATATGTTGGTACAGTTTAAATCTGGATCAAAACAAATACACAGTAAAAAAGTACATACGCGGAAAATCTTATTTTTTATCAGATGGTATTTTTCGCGTCGAATATTTGACAACACAAATTATAAAAAGTGTATTTACAAGTATAATTGTCTAGACTTCTGTCTTGTTTTGTACACTGCGGCAGATGTTTCCATAAATCATAAATCATTGACATATCCTATATTTATTGACTTCATTTAATATTATTATTTAACTTACTGCCGTATTGCGTGAATACATTAGAGTAGTGAGTGCTAATATCATGGGTAGACTGGGTTAGAGCTAACAATAGTATAGGGTTTCGCCAAACCCTAGTATTTGTGAACGGGGACGAAGAATAGCAAAATTGCATGATTTCAAGTTACAATAGAATTGCATATTACGACTAAGCATAGTCATTACATACTAATTCAGTTGTATCATGCATCAGACTGCTCGGGCTATCAAATGCGTCGAATAATTTATTGCTTACTGATAGAGTTGTACTGTACCACGGAAATCAAATACAAAACAGAGCTTTAATAGGATACATGCCAACGCTATTGATTATTTATATCATGTAAAAGTGTATACGTAATATATGCCTTAGACATGAGACAAAGATTGATAAGTTTGAGAACCAATTTATATTGTAACAACTGCATACTAAAGGATCACTCAATCAATTGGTCTCTATCAATCATTATTGGCATATTTATAAACTTAGCGTAAAGAGTCACACTTTTGTAAACAAATTTGCATGGTTCAGAACTTTTCTATTACAAAGGACATGCTTCAATTCGGTAATGTAGACATCTTATATTCGTAGATTCAATTACTTATTTAAGCTTGTTTCAGAACTTGTTTCCTAAAATAATAATATGGTCCTAGTGTCGATTGATACACATACATTAATTTTAGACTATATTTTTTTATTTCCCAAGCTGCAAAGTTTAGGAAAAATGTTGTGTGCTGATATTTCAAGCGGTTAGGTATTAAATTTTTATATCAGTTTCTTTTATTAGTGCTGTAACTGTATTCCATTTGGTACCATAACACTTTTGGTACCGAAAACATTCGTGCTGTAATGTAGTTAAGTTAGTAACTAATTAAACAAACATTATTTGAATGCGAAGGTCATGGATCCAATTTGCGAATTGTTCTTTTACGTGCTCAGCTTTGTAAGCAAATCGTTACTTCTGTAAAAAATTACGTTATCCTATATTTTTTGCATTACTTCCCAGAAATTTCGTTTTAAAACCCCTGGAAGACGCCAAGACATTATTTTTAGTCTGCTGTGCTCCTTATGCAATGCTAGCAAGTTCTTCCTAGCAAGATCTTTACTAAAAGCGCTTTTATAACACATTCTTAAATGAAATTAAAGGATATGTGCAGCTTTGCTATTTGCGTTACTTATTTTAGGTTTCAATCTATTTTTATTGGAATAGCATTAGGCTTGATTTATAAATATTTGTCTCCAACATCGTCGCTGTTAAAGAAATGAAAAAATGAAAGTTTGCGTCGTTTGTAACCCAATTTTAAATCATTTTTTTTGTAACCAGGTGCTGAACTCAGACGCTGAGGACGAATCTGAGATCTACGCTGCGAAACTCCTGGAGGTGATGGTGCTGCAGTGTTCTGGCAAGATCGACAACTGCCTGCCGTCCTTTGTCGAGCTGGTGCTCAACAGACTCACTAGGAAGGTCAAGACTTCCGAGCTTAGGACTATGCTCCTACAGGTAACTCAACAGATTTACTGCTATATGAAATAACTTACAACTTACAGCCATTCTGTTATAAAAGATCTTTTCATCTCATTTTGAACTTTCACAGTAATAACATAATAGTTTCAAACACATGAACAGTGATTTCTATGCCATCCAAACATGATGTTAAAGTCCCATATACTCGTCCCATACAACTCTCAATATGTAATTTGTGGATGTCACTCTAGCAGCCACTAATTCCATACATTTACTTTCAGGTTCTAATAGCTATACTGTACTGCAATCCACATCTGCTGTTCTCAATTCTGGACAAGCTGCAGGAATCCGTGCCGAATGCGTCCATCACGCAGCACTTCATCAAGCAATGGATACACGATACAGACTGCTTTTTGGGGTAAAGAAATATTTATATTACTATCCAACTATTACAGTTACATATTCTGGCCTCTTTAGCTAGTGATGATAAAAAGTTTATAAATTCCTTCGCAGATCAATGACAAATGAATATGTCCTTTTTAAACCCTGACTCCAAAATTGTGGTGTTAGAAAAGAATATTCTTTGTTGTACACTATTACAGTTACATCGTTAAAATAATACACAATAGTAAAGGCGGTTTTATAAGTTCAAGATGAGAATTTTCTTTATACTTATAACCTTTGCCTTAACAGGTTGCACGACAGGAAACTGTGTGTGCTCGGCATCTGCACGCTGCTAGAGATGGGCCCTCAGAGGCCGAACCTGGAGGAGATAGTGCCCAAGCTGCTGCCTTCCTGCCTGGTGCTGTTCGACGGGCTGAAGCGCGCGTACGAGGCGAGGGCTGAGGCCGAGGAGGAGACGTCGTCCGAGGAAGACGAGGAGGACGAGGACGAAGGTATGTGCCACTTCATCATAGACTTTCAGCTATGCTCGTCACAATGTATTAGGCGTTTAAATGAAAAATACACATGATAGTATAGAATATTTATTTACCACAACTTTAAAAAACACATATTTATAAGTTACATTGATTAGATAGATACCAAAGGAAAGTAAAATGATTCGATTCTGATGAAACATTGCCATAATTTTGTATTTGGTTAGTTTTTATTCTCAACATAATGTTTAATGTATAGAAACTTGTATACTGCATCAATACATCTGCACTAGCGTATGTAAATGTTTTGTAAATAGAAATTAAATATCTTAATTATATTCGATGTTTATATGTAACATTGTCATAATTTTCAGAGGTGCTATCCAGTGATGAGGATGACCTTGAAGAAATGAGTAACGACTACCTAGAAAACTTGGCGCGGCTGGCGCTCAAGAACAGCGAACAGCAGGGCGTGAACATGACAGCCAAGATTGAAGACTACGAGGAGAGTGACGACGTGAGTATTACTATATATCCTCTTTAAAATTATCTTCCTCTCAATTCAGATAAATACTGTTTGATGAGCGACTGCTTGTCTGATTTTCACAGCACATTATGTTGGGTAAAGGTGTGCCTAAATGATCTCAGTCTACTGATAATGATATGAAGTTTACACAAAACACACTCGAAATTAATTACCTGTAAATCTGTATTTAGTCAAGCTATAAATTTGATAAATTAAAGCTTTGGAATAAGCAGCGAAAACGATAAAATATGTAACACATGTAGGCTATTATTATTATTTATTGGTAATTATTTATTGGTCCACACCATTGTGGATACATCAAGATCAATAGAATAAACTGCAAGACCTGTAACTATTTCTTATATTAATAGTCCTGGTATACACTGCCTATTACAACAAAAAGTATGGCGCACTCTATAGAAACCTGAATGGGCAATTATTAAAATCTAAAATGTTCACAATAGCTTTTTGTGCAAGTCACTTGTAAGGTAAACCCTGTTAGCGTCTTAACAAACATGTTGGCTTGTACAAACAAGAATCTGTACAAATAATATTAAGTATGCAGCTGGGTCAATGTTACCAAAACTGAAACATATTTTGCATTATGTTCATAATATTTAAATCCTACACATATCTGCACCATGTAACATTAATAATTAATCCTTTTTGCATAAAATATTAATTAGGAATCTATAAGAGAAGATCGGTTGACTTCATTCAAAGGCCAAACAGGTGCCTGCTTATGTAGTCCAGAAATAGTGTCACACACCTTACCGAGACATCCAAGGCATGCATGCTTTAACTGAAAGAATCGTACTGATTCTTCTAACTATGGTGCTCTGGTTCCATTCACCAACGATCATTAGTAGATGCTTCTATCACTCCACAATTTAAGTCCTCGGCAATAACTGAGAATTTGTAACAGAAAAAACCAAGAACCGGAATGGAGGCCGTGACGACTAAACCAAAACCAATATGGCGGGATGTAAGCGTACTATTATTACAACACTAACGCTATCAGTCTCGTTAATTAGTAGCATATGCCGGTAGCCAATGTAGTGTTCATATTTATTTAGACTAGTATCTCATTATAAACAAGTAATATATCAGTGCTTGTCATTCTTTCATACCACTACCGCACATCGCCTTGTTGTTACTCAACTTCTTATTAATAGGAAGAAAGCTGGTCATGTTCAAAGTGTTATACTGAAAATTATGATTATCATAGATGAACTGTGTGATGAAATAAAGTGTGGTAGCTGCAAGAGAACTTTGTTGAGACAAAATAGTTCAGTCGCCCCGGCCTCACCCCGGACAATCAATTCGATTGCCCACTTAGCAATCATTATGTTTTGAATAGCTCATTAAACTCACAATAAATCCGTTTCATTATACTTACCGTAGTGTACCGCTTTCCAAATAAATAGGTATAAATCGGTGGCCATTTTGCATATTATATTCGCTATTCGTACATCTACTTTCAATCTGTGACAGTAGGTTGTTGAAAATAAACGTATGTTTTAAATTTCCCCGTTTTGTTTTATAGTAGTAGTAGTAACATTAGATTAACGTTATATCGTGCAGGATGACGACGACTACGATGCGGAGGACACGGCGATAGAATGCTATACGACGCCCCTTGATGAAAAGGACTGCATTATAGACGAGTACATTAAATTCAAGAGCACACTCCATGGTAAGTATTTTTATATATTAAACTACCATCATTTACCAGTAGAAACATCTACCATAGTTTTTAGTACAAATTGCGTTTTATATGTACATTGCATAGAGTTTTAACTGTTGTTAACTTCACAGCTATATCCGCGAGTGAGCCAGCGCTGTACCACGCTCTGACGAGCGGACTCAACGAAGCACAACAGAAGCAGTTGAGTGCTGTGTTCGTACTCGCCGACCAGCGCAAGGCGCAACAGGACAGCAAGCGTATCGAGCAGAGTGGAGGTATGTTATCCTATGCAATAGAATTTATGTTGCTCTCTTGCGAACTTACATTGAATTTCCTGCATTTTAAGATGACCTACAATTGAGTAAAACATTAAAATTATCTTTTTCAGGCTACATGTTCACCGTACCAGCGCAAGTGCCGACCAAATTCAAATTTGGCTCTTAAGCGGACCACTTGAAACACTTATCGTTATATGTTTATCTCGCTCGTTGAATATATCTCTTCTTCGTTTTGCCGCTTACGCTGAACCCGCGACAATATGTTGGGTTTAAATTGTTCGTTATACGTTTTAGCATAGCATTTCAACACTTCACAACAGCCACACTCTGAAACGGCCTTGCTTTATATAATAAGCCGTTTAGGAACTCGAGGCAATGTAATCATTTATCGCCGATATAGTTAGATCCAACAAGTGTAAAGCACGGCTTTAAATTTCCCAGTGAGGCTAAGGCTAAAAGCTAGTTTTTGAGATATCCCAGGCCGTTGTGGATTGTCTAGCCTGAGAACTAAACTCAAGAGGAGAATATATTCAATGTGTGCATATTTTTAATAGTCTATTCATAAATGTGGCACGTTAAAACGACTTGAATAGTTACAACGTGAATAATAAGAGAAATAGGATTACTGTCAATTTAGAAGGCCTGATTATAATTTAAATAGATTTATCACATTGTAATTATTTAGTCTTATGAGTACTGATATTGTTCTTCTTACATGGTGAACGATAAAAATTACAACGGCTCTTTTGTTCTTTGATCGAAATAGGTTAATAAATGCCACGTGTGATCATGATTTAGTATTCGACGCCGGTATTCTGTTGTATCCGCTTTTATGACGAGGAAGATGCAATATATCTTTATAAACTTGTCAATATGAATTTACAATATCAGTGTTCCATTATTCATATTAAGGTGAAAGAATCTAGGCCGCATGCAAGTGCCTCAGTTTAAGATTCTTCGAGCGTTGTCGATGGTCGGGAACTTGTATACATATGTAATATATTCACTTTATATAAAGTCTGTGTTTGTAGGTGGGTTCCGTATTGATTACTTGTTAGCAAAATGTTGATGTATTGGAGGTTTACGTTCATTAAGCAATAATAATACTTTAAATTATTTACGTATGCAGTACTAATGTCCTCCTGACCTTATAACGGTCGCGGCTGATGCATGCTTGTGGATAGTTTTAACGTAACGTTACTATATCTTACGTACATATTTAATATATAAAATGAAATGTAGTTGAACGATTGATTTAAAGTTTTAACACTACGTTGTATTTTGCCATGCGCGTGTTTCTGAAGTTATTGTTTACAAACTGAGACAGCCAAGCGTGGCCGGATTTAGCTAGGATAATATATTACAAGGCAGGTTAGTGAGCGTTGCCAGCTCCACCGACGAAGCCAAGCTCTGAATTAACATTAATTCTCCTTTTATGCAGGTTGTTAAGGAAACTCACCGATCCAGGAAGGTAATGTTAGGTACCGTTATCTTATTCCAATTTCACCCTTTCGGGTCGGACAGGGTTTTCTTAACACCCTGTATTGTTCGCTGCCACTTACACGGCTACTTACATCATTAAGCAGCCTGCATAGTGCTACAGTGGTAGATTAATAGCATCACAAAGAAGGAGAAACCAGAACGTAGTAACGTAGTACATAGGCTACTTTATAATACGAAAATTAGGAACAATGACAAGTACACTGGAGCGTTCATTAACCTGCCACCCACTGACTTTAAATAGCGGTATCTCACTCACCCCTGGATAATTTTTTTATAATTTTGTTTATCGCACATCGTATAAAATACAGATTATTATAATGTTTTATGCATATAGAATATGCATTGACACATCTGGCAGTTATCGTTCAACCATAAGTGTATTAAGTTTTTAAAATTTATTAAGTAGTTGGTCATAACTTTGTTATTTCTGTAGACAGTAAGCTGTACCTACCCAGCAGTAGTGACAGACAGAATGTGGTATCTCATTCAAGCATTTACAACACTTGCTTTAGCAAGCTTGCCTTTTGCCGTTCTGACAAAATCAATAGATGATTTATCATGTTAGATATTCACCTATTGGATTACCACTTATTTTCCTTGGCATAGACATGAAGAATTTTTTAATTCTTGTGGAGTAGACAAATAATTAGCGATTATTGCTATAAAGTATGTTTGCAAATTTCCCAAATATCAGAGTTAAACTATGTTATTTCATTTTGTTTGATGAGCATTAACTACATATACATGCCACAGTAAACTTCCATTGAACTTCCATAAACCAATTACAAGATTTTAAGTTTTGAAGCTCCTATTATATGACGAGTAGCAAGGATCGAACATGTATTCACATTAGGAGGTCGTGGTCATTGTGATTGGTTGGAGATTAGCATTTAAGGCACCGGAAGACTACAGATGTGGGCAAAGCTCGTATATTTTTATGTAATTAATGTAATGACGACACAAAATTGGCAAAGTCCAACGATTTGATTCATTTATTTATTTAACCGGCAGATAAAATACAAGCGAGAGCTCTCGATATGATTTACAATAATTTTCGATCTCATAACATTATACTCAACCCTTCCATATATAACATAAATTAATTGTTAACCCTCTTCAAAGACGGAACTGTAATTAACTACCTTGTTATATATTCTGGGTATAAAAAGATTTGTGTGATTTCTGTGTTTTGATAATAACACAGGTATACTTAGTCCATCTTTACATCCTTTTGTTATTTTAAATGATGTAAGAATTCCTTGTTTTTATATAGATAATGCAAGAGCTGAGAAGAAAGCTTTTGATTGGTATGCCTGTGTTAATACGAATAACTAAGTTATATGGTAATATCTCACGGTTGTTACTGTGTAAGTCGGTGGAGCACCGATTAACTGATTATGTAAATGTTGCTAAACCACCATTTCTAATATTTTATAAAATAAAAACATCTTTATGTCATGAATAAATTGCATGTGTGATTTCTATATTATTATTGTTCTGTATCGCAGCTTAGATGTATACCTACAAGATTATAAATAATCTGTATTTTTTATATATTTGTTTTTTCCCTTTACTGCATGATTTTTTATTTAAGTTAGAAAAAAATATATAGTAGGAAACACTAAATAAATGGATACGTGTTTCAGGATTTTTTTATTTTTATTGAATAGTTTTAGAAAAAAATATCCTTTTCTACTTTGGATCATATTTGGTACATTCAGCAAAAAATATCTGTAAGTTTACTTGATGAAACAGTATAAACATACCTAATGACCAATATTAAGATTACTTTTTTCCTGTACTATTAATTTGCAAGCACTATCTCTAAGATTTGTATTTTTGACTGACTGATTTTGAAAATAATTAACTCACACCACACCGTACTTATTAACTGACTTAGAACAAGTAGTTGACACAAGTCTGCTCATAGACGGGTTTTATACATAAAATGAAGCTCGTATGGGATGAACCTGACAGTGTATGCATAAAATGAAGAAATCAGTTAGGAACTTAAAATATTTGGAATAATAATTATATAGTTTGGTTCATTGATGAATCAGAATGCGGTAAATGGTACAAGAAGATCATGATTATTTATCATAGTTTTATTATCATTAGACTTCAAAAAATTACATGTAATTCGATGCACTAATAGGATATTATTTAATTCTTTTAAATCTTTTGTTCTATAAATAATAATTCGTTGGATTCCTCAATTTCTCGCTCAGACTCTGAGCTGTCTTGCCTACTCAATGTAGCTTTGAAACGATAACGATATAATACGAATAAGACTGATGATAATATCCTCATACCTCCTAAAATAAGTACCTAAATAGGGTTGATGACTATTTTTTATTATTTTGTTCATCTTTTCGATAATTTAAAATATAAGTCATATTATGTCCCGTGAGCAAAAAATTATGAAGATACAGTGAGTAGAAATCTTGCGTGACGTCACGTCTAAGCAAAAATTGTACCAAGCCGTGAACGGCTCAGGCGCAAAACGTCTCTTTCGCAAAATATCCCCTGGTCGTAAAACGTCTCTTGGAGAATGTCTTTCGCAAAATATCCTCTGGTCGTAAAACGTCTCTTGCAGAATGTCTGTCGCAAAATATCCCCTGGTCGTAAAACGTCTCTTGCAGAATGTCTTTCGCAAAATATCCCCTGGTCGTAAAACGTCTTTCGCAGAATGACTTTCGCAAAATATCCCCTGGTCGTAAAACGTCTCTCGCAGAATGTCTCTTTCGCAAAATATCCCCTGGTCGTAAAACGTCTCTCGCAGAATGTTTCTCTCGTAGAATGTCTCTCTCGCAGAATGTTTCTCTCGTAGAATGTCTCTCTCGCAGAATGTCTCTCTCGCAGAATGTCTCTCTCGCAGAATGTCTCTTTCGCAGAACGTCTCTTTCGCAAAATATCCCCTGGTCGTAAAACGTCTCTCGCAGAATGTCTCTTTCACAAAATATCCCCAGGTCTTAAAACGTCTCTCGCAGAATGTCTCTTTCGCAGAACGTCTCTTTTGCAAAATATCCCCTGGTCGTAAAACGTCTCTCGCAGAATGTCTCTTTCCCAAAATATCCCCTGGTCGTAAAACGTCTCTCGCAGAATGTCTCTTTCACAAAATATCCCCTGGTCGTAAAACGTCTCTCGCAGAATGTCTCTTTCACAAAATATCCCCAGGTCTTAAACGTCTCTCGCAGAATGTCTCTTTCACAAAATATCCCCTGGTCGTAAAACGTCTCTCGCAGAATGTCTCTTTCACAAAATATCCCCTGGTCGTAAAACGTCTCTCGCATAATGTCTCTTTCACAAAATATCCCCAAGTCTTAAACGTCTCTCGCAGAATGTCTCTTTCACAAAATATCCCCAGGTCTTAAACGTCTCTCGCATAATGTCTCTTTCACAAAATATCCCCAAGTCTTAAACGTCTCTCGCAGAATGTCTCTTTCACAAAATATCCCCAGGTCTTAAACGTCTCTCGCATAATGTCTCTTTCACAAAATATCCCCTGGTCGTAAAACGTCTCTCGCATAATGTCTCTTTCACAAAATATCCCCAAGTCTTAAACGTCTCTCGCAGAATGTCTCTTTCACAAAATATCCCCAGGTCTTAAACGTCTCTCGCATAATGTCTCTTTCACAAAATATCCCCAGGTCTTAAACGTCTCTCGCAGAACGTCTCTTTCACAAAATATCCCCTGGTCGTAAAACGTCTCTCGCATAATGTCTCTTTCACAAAATATCCCCAGGTCTTAAACGTCTCTTGCATAATGTCTCTTTCACAAAATATCCTCTGATCGTAAAACGTCTCTTTCACAGAATGTCAAACATTTTGCGAAAGAGACTTGCCCCTGAGCCCCGAAGTCCCTACTCCTGAACTTTGAAGCGCTTTATCTTTGTGATTTTTTAATTGATTTGATAAAAGTAAATATACGTGTATATTATAATTTAAATAGTGGACTAATTTGATTTTGACTTTTCATAGCCAGTCATCTGCCCTATTGTTTTGGGCTTTCGATATACTATTTATCGGCACACAAGACGTGATATTTATTTTGTAGTAGACTAGACTTGAATTTTGCTAAAATAAAGGGGGCTAGCTGTTCGTGATTTTTCGTTTTGTTCAAGTTGTGTGCCGATAATTATCAGAAACCTGCACTACTGAAAAAATCTAAGACAAGGTTGCGATATTTATCATAACAATACGCATATCAGGCATTTTATTCAAGCAAGAGATGGACCTTCTCAATTTTTGTGTTAGCAGCTATCACCTCTGATGTCATGACGTATGTAGGAAAAGGAATTAGAAATGAAATGGTAAGAAATATTAGGATTGTTACACATACACTAGAGCCATCTTTATTATGTTCCTACCAAATAGAGCCAGCAATATCACAGATTACCGTACACCAGTGAGCACAAGTTTTGTATGGAAAAGGTAAACATAATATTGCTTGGCAATAGTGTGCATGTGTGGAAGATTGAACACATGAAGGCTATGTATAAAAATAATATACCTACACACTGACCACATTTGCCGTCATAGTCGCTCGCGTGTACAGACCACATTGAAACTACGTCGCAACCTATAGCGATGCTGTGTACTCGACTAGCACCACTCCAATAGTAACATCCACTGTCACATTCTCATTTTCTAGATATTGCAAATAAACGATATTATTATTGTAGATCTATACCATAATATTCACACATAATTCATCAGCTTGACCAAGCATCAGTATGGTAGGCAATGTATCGGTATGGAATATTCTCTGTGTCTACCGGTCTGTAAATATCCCACCGCTGGGCTAATATCTTCTGAATTCTGAGCCGGTACGTACAGTGAGCAACAATAGACGACGGCAGTATTGTTGAGTAAAGATAGTAGGTATACTTAATTAGTGTCTAGCAATTTTCAGTAATTCATAAATCAAGCTTTTTTGTTAGAACTACGAGTAACACAATTACTTACTAAGGTCTAACTTGTAGGCGTCAATGTGCAGGAACACGGGGGATTCGGGGGAGAGCGCTGGAATGCGGGGGAACACCGGGGATTAGAACATAGTTATAGTTTTTTAGGATAGTTTAATAAGGTTGGAATATTGTACCTAACAAAGTTTTTAAGCTGATATCTTCTACCGATTTAGATGAAATTTCCTTTACACTTTTAGTTTGGATACAATATTGTGGTAGCTTCGACTCGATTCAGCTATGAATAGTTGCTTAAAGGAGACGGATACGCTTTCATACAATTTTGGGCCAGAATGTAAAAAGATGAAACTGGTGTGAGTTGATAGCTACTATATTAACAAACAATCACTGAAAATATGGCCGATTTTGGCAATCTGAGAGCTGAGATAAAAGAGATTAAGTTTAAGTAAAAAACTATACTTTGCTGCCTTAGAGTATAAGTAAGAAACTAAAGAGTGATTCTATCATGGCTTGTTTAGTTCGCTTAGCAGTCAAGGTTTATGATGGTTTTGTTTTTTTTTTTGTTAGACAGGATTAAATATTAAAATTTTTAAATATTTCTGTAGAGTGGGAAGGAGATGATGCACAAAAATGAAAATCGAATTTTATTAGTATTTTTATTCATCTTCTATTATTACAAGAACGTCATCTAAGAATTGTGCAGGAGGTACTATATTATCTTGGTACCTAGCCCAACTAAGGTACCATATTATTGACATCACATGGGCGCAGCAGCCCACCGTCCGTTTGCCTACGATGCAGTTACAATAATATTTTAATATTGCTTCCCTACGACCGACTTATTTACGAAAATATCCAGGGTTTTGACATTGTTAGGATAATGTTAGTGTTTTAGATAGAATGATTAAAACGGCGCGTTCCGTCTTTATAAAAAAAATCACGACAAAACTAGTTCATACTAGTGCTTACGATTCATACCCAGATGATAGGCTCACTCTTTAGTTTCTTGTATAATATATACTCTAAGGTAGATAATTTGACACTCATTTAGTGTCGAATGTCGATCGATGTCAATGTCATGCATGTCCAGTCAGAGTTAGCACAGATTAAAGAATAAAATAATCGATTATTAAATGTGAATCTATTTATCTTAATTATGTAATACTTAATCTCTTAATACTCTAATTCTAATGGATTTAGTTATTTTAATTAAATAAATCATCTAGTGAAAGCATTTTCGTAAATAGTATGAACTCTGTTGATGATGACATTTTAATGTCATCATCAACAGAGTATTTACTTAGACTATTTACTTCGTAACCCAAACTTAATTATTGGATATTTCATTTTCCAGATTGTAAATTGAGTTGATTTTTCACACTTTGAAATAGAAAAATATAACCTTTTTTTTAAGCCATGTCTTAACTTATTACAATTTGGCCCAGAAATCCCCGTCTCCTTTGCTGATTGATTGACCTGCTTCAATTGTTAATTTTTACGATAGTTGGCATTCTGCTAACTGTCATTACGATCATTATCTTCGAGAGTTCAATGAGATTTGTTTATAAGCTTATCTACATACGAAAATGCTGCACATGCATTTAAAATAGCTTAATTGAAGCCCTGTAACTAAACGACGGAATCCCATGTTTGGGCTTGTTTCATTTGTCTTAAAGCCGGAACTGTGCCACTGCAGGGCAAAGGCCTTCCTTTCTTGAAATCCAGCCTCGGTGTTTGTCAACGTGCTATGGAACGGATACTGCGCTCCAAGACTCAAATAGCGGACATCTCCCCGAAGGCTGCCAAATTGAAATGGGACTTGGCCGTGTGCCGAATGTCGAATCTCAGAAGAACCGAGGGCGAATTAGGTTCCTAACAAACAAGGGCCGCGTGGAAGACCCAGGCGGAGATTTAGGGATGAACTAGACTAGAGGCATACAAAAATTAGTGGCAACTAATAGCAATCAAGAGAGACCGACTGTAAGCTTAGTTAATTTAACTTTATTTGCTTCACATTAATTTCGAATAGAAACTCATTTTAATTGATCCTATGTATCATACGCGATATTTGCATCAATTATGGAACTATTTAAGACATTCTTCTTTCATCGATACCGAGTCCGACTATACATTAAGGTGGTCCCAAATAAATTTAATTTAAATAGATCCATTGGTTAGCAATTGTTTATTAGATATTATTGATCACGCCTAAACTGCGTGATCACATGAATGCAACGCAAGAGGAGGGGGACCGTGCTCGGGCCACCGGCCAGCGGCCGCGCGTCTCAACACTTGCTCACGGATACCGCATCGCGGCGCGGCGCGGCCTACACTTAACCTAATATTTCAGTTCCAATATCTGTATTTTATGTCTAAGTAAATTTAATACGAGCAAGTCGCCTACTTATTTCATTATCTATTAGACCTATCCCGAACATATGGCGACCGTGTAAAAGTAAAACCAATCTTCGGAAAGTTCGAGTATCATCAAAAGCCGTTACCCGGATTTGATTTCAAACGGTTAGACGGAACAAAGGATTAATTGGGCGCGTATGCTGACTTCGCCTCTGGTTGCGTGGAGGTTGTTGAAGAGCACCGGCGGACATCTGGGGGATCCCGAGGGAAGTACTGCCTTTTTTCCTTTCTATAATTCCTGTCTTTCCTATTTGATCTGTGCAAGTAGCTGCCGCTCCGAGGCGTTAAGATAGTATCTTGCTGCTACAGCGTATTATCTTCCTTCCGTTTGCGCTTCGGCCTATGTGGATTGAAAGCGCTTGCTTTAATAGCATTCCTTGTTTATCATTTCTATGCTAAACTTATTTATTCTAATTGCACTTGCAAACAAACTATTTGCTTGCTTTAATTGCAAGGTGTATTTTCTATATCGCTATAATATAACCCTAGACGCAATTAATAATTTAAATTGCCGTTATATTTCTCCAAATTTAAAACAAATCCTCCTCCGAATTTCGCTCCATCATACCGCCAAGTAAAAAAAAAAAAAAAAAAAAAAAAAATCTCACGTATTTGCCGACTATTTCAGTGAGAATCAATTGTTACGAGAGTCGTCGTCAGAAGAAATAACTCATCAGCTTCTTGGCTGTCCAAGCGACGTATCTCGACGGTTGGATTTGAAGTGCCTATCATATACCTACATTTCATACAGGTTGGATCTTTGCATTATTACTACTTAATTCATTGCTTCGATAAATTCTTCAATTATTTAATTTTTTCTTTCTTTATTTAGTCGACTTTGTAACAATCTACCATGGAAGGAAAAGATACTCTTAAAGATTTGTTAAAAAGGCGTAGTATTATAAAAGGTAGATTGACTAAATTTAAAGATCATTTAAATGTTTTAAATCAAGTAGGTTCCAGTAAAATTACAACTATTCAAGTTAAAGATTTGTCAATGCGAGTGGATAAGTTTCAAGAATTATTTTCAGAATTTAATATTATTCAATCAGACATAGAATTAATCTCGCCGAACACGGACGAACAATTAACTGAGCGAGAATCATTGGAATCTCATTTTTTTTCACTTATATCTACAGCGCAGGAATTAATCGAAGCATCTAGTTGTACAAATAAAATTGCGAACGAAAGTGTAACGAGTTCATGTTCACATCCCTTTAACTCAATTAAATTACCAACAATAAATTTGTCAAAATTTGATGGGAACTATTTAAAGTGGCTTGAATTCAGAGACACTTTCGACGCGCTTATAAATAAAAATGATTCAATACCACTCATAAACAAATTTCATTATTTAAGGTCTAGTTTAGAAGGTAGTGCATCCGTCGTAATTAGGTCAATTGAGTTTACCGCTAACAATTACGATAACGCGTGGCAAATATTATGTGATAGATATAACAATAAAAATGTTTTAATCAATAATCACCTTAAATCTTTATTGAGTATCGAGCCTTTGACAAGGGAATCTTTTAAGGCACTACGATTTTTGATCGACCACATATCAAAAAATTTAAAATCTTTACAGTCGTTAGGGCTCCCCACTGAACAATGGGATGTACTTTTAATATTTATCGTCTCGGCAAGGTTAGATTCTATTACGAATAGAAAGTGGGAGGAGTATAAAAACAATTTAACGCAACTACCTACTTTGGATGCATTTTATTCGTTTATTCGTAACCGAGCAGATGTTTTAGAAAATACACATTACAATAAGTGTGATAAAAATGAGCAACGGCCAAATTTTCATAATAAAACTGTTAGAACGTTATTTACTTCATCGGACAATAATTCTAAGCGTAATCAACTTTGTGTAATATGTAACAGAAATCATTTAGTTCACGAATGTTTGAAATTTAAAGAATTTGACGTTGATAGCCGGTTGCGTGAAGTTACTAAATTGAAACTTTGTCCTATATGTTTACGTAACGGACATAGTAGTTTGCAATGTAGATTGAAAGGTTCATGTAAAATTTGTAAAGGCAAACATAATACTTTATTGCATAAACAATCAATAGACGAAGCTTCATTGAGCACATCTGGCACGGTCGGTCCCGTCGCCTTATCAGCCGTTATGATGACTCATACGCTATTGTGTACCGCTCAGGTCGAACTCATTAATGAAATAAATAATACCAGTGTTATTGCTCGGGCATTATTAGACACCGGCAGCCAGTCTTCTTTCTTAACAGAAAGTATATGTAATAAATTAAAGTTACCAAGTGAGTTTAGCAAAGATCTCAGTGTTTGTGGACTTAGTAATATTAAATGCGATATTAGTGGTAGTTGTAAAGTGAAGTTAAAATCATGTTTAACTTCATTTAACACACAGATTAAGTGTTTAATATTGCCTACAATAACGGGTACATTATCAGGTTTTGAAATTGATTATAATCAATTAGGTATACCGGAAAATATTAAGTTGGCAGATCCCAAATTTTTTGAGCCCTCTTCTATTGATATTCTCTTAGGTGCTGACATATTCTGGAATGTAATAGGTACAAATCAAATAAAATTAGGTCTTAATATGCCTATCTTACAGGAGTCTAAGCTGGGGTGGCTGATCGCCGGCCCGGTTAGTCTTAATAAATCTAGATCGAAGGTCCATTGTAATTTCAGCCTTGTCGATTTAGACACAACTATTAAGAAGTTCTGGCAGGTTGAGGAACTACCTTCTGATTTAAAAACCTTGTCTTTAGAAGAAAATTTTTGTGAACATCATTTTTTAGAGAACACAACGCGTTTAGAGAACGGACGTTTTTGTGTAAAAATGCCACTAAAAGAAACTGAAAGTAGTTTAGGAGAATCCTTTTATTTTGCAAAAAAACGTCTTCAGAGTTTAACAAATAAGCTTAGTAAATATCCTCTAATTAGGAAATCTTATAGTAATTTTATAAATGAATATGAAAACTTAGGTCATTTAACCGAAGTTGAGCGTCCAAGCTATGGAAATTACCTACCACATCATTGCGTCATGCGAAATAACAGTGAGACAACCAAGTTAAGAGTAGTATTCGACGCCTCCGCTAAAACTTCTTCGGGTAAATCCCTAAATGATATTCAGGCTGTAGGGCCAGTTATTCAAAGCGATTTAATATCAATTTTATTAAGATTTCGTGGACATAGGTTTGTATTATTAGGAGACATTGAGAAAATGTATCGTCAAATTTTATTACATCCCTCTCAACGTCATCTCCAGTTGATTTTGTGGAGGGACCTAGATACGCCTGGTAGCAGTGAAATAAAAACATTACAACTTAATACCCTCACTTACGGCACAGCATCTGCTCCTTTCTTAAGTACGAGATGTCTCTTACAATTAGCAAATGAATGCGATGATAAAATAATTTCGAATATTATCAAAAATGATTTTTATATTGACGACTTAAATACAGGAGCAGAAACGGAAAGTGAATTGTTATACATTTATAAAAATATTAATAATATATTGCAGTCTGCATATTTTCCATTAAGAAAAATACGTACGAATTGTTCAAATGCGTTCACTAGTGAGGAAACAATTAGTGATCTGGTAGATCTGACTAAGGAGTCTAGTGTATTAGGGTTGAGTTATTGTCCTACAAATGACATGATTCAGTTTTCTGCCAATATTGAGCTAGCTTCACAACATACAAAAAGGTCAGTAATTTCAACAACATGTAAGATATTTGATCCGCTTGGTCTTATTTGTCCGGTTGTTATAAAAGCAAAAATATTTTTGCAGCAATTATGGATCGAAAAGTTAAGTTGGGAGGATCCTCTGCCAGATAAATTAAAAGGTTTTTGGTTAAAATTCATTAATAATTTGCATTTAATATCGAATATAAAAATTAAAAGAAATGTTTTTTGTGAGGCACCAGTGTTTACAGAATTGCACTGTTTTGTTGACGCCTCTCAAGTTGCATATTCTGCATGCATATATTCACGTTCAGTAGACGATCGAAACCAGGTTACTGTTAGACTTTTATGTGGAAAGTCCAGGGTTTGTCCTCTAGCTTGTACCACGATACCAAGAAAAGAATTACTAGGCGCCTTATTGGGGGCTCGTTTATGTTCAAAAGTAATAAATTCTTTTCGTTTTCAATTTAATAACAAAACTATATGGACCGATTCAACGGTTGTTTTAGGGTGGTTGAAAACTGATACTAAAAATTTAAAAACGTTTGTATGTAACAGAGTGAATGAAATTAATGAGTTGACCGTTGGTTTTCAGTGGAGACATGTACCAACCAGCATGAACCCAGCTGACCTCGCATCGCGGGGAGTCAACCCTCAGAATTTAGCCCTGTCGCATCTGTGGTGGGATGGTCCTACTTTCCTCCAGAATAGCGAGTGTGAATGGCCGCAACATTCATGCAAATCACAAGCATTACCTGAGTTAAAACCACATAGTTTATCTTTAACTGGTTGCGTGAGCGCTAATGACTTATTCATTAATTTTAATAGATATTCAAATTTCTCAAAGTTAATTAGAATTTTTGCCTATGTATTACGATTTGTAAATAATTGTAACAAGACTAAACAAAAGTTATCAGGCTCGTTAGATTTATCTGAATTAAATAATTCTCAAATAATATTAGTTAAGTTTTGTCAATTACATTCATTTTTTGAGGATATACAGATTCTTAAACAAGGAAAAGTTTTACCCAAGAAAAGTAAATTATCAGATTTAAATCCATTTATTGACTCAGATGATATTGTTAGAGTAGGTGGACGATTAAATAACTCAAACTACAGCTTTGATAAAAAACATCAGATAATATTAGATGCTAAACATTATTTTTCTAAACTTATAATGAATCATGAACACTTAAGATTATTTCACGCAGGACCCCAGTTAACCCTAGCATCAATCCGAGATAAATACTGGCTGATAGGAGGTAGGCGCCTAGCGCGAAATGTAGTTCAGAGATGCGTCACATGTGTTCGTTTACGAGCAGTCACTGTACAACCAATCATGGGACACTTACCTGAAGTTCGAACCAAACCTACCTTTCCCTTTCATTCGGTTGGGGTTGACTTTGCCGGGCCGTTTATGATTGCTAGTCGAAAGGGTCGGGGTAGCCGTACCACTAAATGTTATTTGTGTTTGTTTGTTTGCCTTAGTACAAAGGCAGTTCATTTAGAACTTGTGAGCGATCTTAGTACTCAAGCTTTTATTCTATGTCTTAAAAGATTCGTTTCGCGTAGAGGTAAACCCTGTGAAATTTATTGTGATAATGGGAGAAATTTTGTAGGAACTAGCAATGAATTAGGTAAGGTACTAAAATCCAGCCGTCGATCAGTCTTTGAATTTTCCAATAGTGAAGGAATCAAATTTGTTTTCAGCCCCGCCTATTCCCCCCACTTCGGTGGAATATTCGAGGCTGGTATTAAATCTGCTAAACATCACTTAAAACGTGTAGCTGGCAATGCTGCCTTGACGTTTGAGGAGCTGGCGACGTTGTTTGCACAGATTGAGTCGATCCTGAATTCACGCCCGCTATCTCCTCTCTCGTCGGACTGTACTGATCCTTCTCCTCTGACCCCAGGCCACTTTCTCATCGGGAGACCGCTCATGTCGATTCCGACAGCGCCTATCCATGCCAACAGACCCAATAGATACGAGCTCATCGAGAAAATTCGCCAACACTTCTGGGAGAGATGGAGCAGGGAGTACATAGCTGAGCTGCAGCAGCGCACCAAGTGGCGGACGACTCGGCAGGAGCTCGACTGCGGGGACGTCGTCATAATAAAGGAAGATAACCTAGCGCCATTACAGTGGCGCCTTGGGCGGGTAAGCCGCCTTTACCGAGGAACAGATGGCGTCGGCAGGGTTGCCGACGTGACCACTTCAAAGGGGGTGATAAGGAGGGCCGTGAACAGGCTCTGCCTGTTACCTACACAAGAATATTGAAAGGCTGACTTCGCCAGGCTTTCAACGCCCCGGAGGATGATCACGCCTAAACTGCGTGATCACATGAATGCAACGCAAGAGGAGGGGGACCGTGCTCGGGCCACCGGCCAGCGGCCGCGCGTCTCAACACTTGCTCACGGATACCGCATCGCGGCGCGGCGCGGCCTACACTTAACCTAATATTTCAGTTCCAATATCTGTATTTTATGTCTAAGTAAATTTAATACGAGCAAGTCGCCTACTTATTTCATTATCTATTAGACCTATCCCGAACAATTATAATTAGGTACTTTTACTTAGTGTTAGCGATCATAATGAGGCAAATAGCAAAAGTGGGCTGGATGCCTGGATCATAGTTTTAAATAGGTACTATTCTTTAAGTCACCTAATAAGCTTTGGCGTTGAAAATGTGTTTGAATCAAATTGTGTATGTACGTCATTGTAAGTAGGTATAGTGTAAGTAGGTGTGATTATATCCGCCTATATTATGAACTGCATAATATTTGCTGATGAGGTATTCCTAGCACATTATTGGTGACTTACCTACAATAATAATAGGCAACACACTTTTCAACTAGGATATATTATTGTTATCACAGTATAAGACATGAAACCTTTTCAAAGTAACTTCTTAAAACAAGCTATTCGAAGAGTTATCTACTCCTTAGATATTTACGCTCAATCTGTAAGATTTCAGTAAACTATGCGCCTTGGATCGACCAACAGAATTTTCTTTCTCCGAATGCTGAGTGTCCTTCCAAGTGCAAGACTCATCTCATTTGCCTGGTTAGTATTCTTCATGTTTTGCAGCTAATTCTGGGTTCAAGTGGCATCTGTAACAGAAAAAATTAAACGTTATTAAGTTGTTAAAAAAAGAAAAAATTAAACGTTATTTGATAGAGTAGGTATAAGTACAATAATAAAAAATAAAATATATAGTGACAGGCCTATGTTGTACATGGCCTATTTTATAATATGTTGAGAAAACCCTGTCTGATTCCAAAGGCTGAAATAGGTTTTACAATCGGCCAAATAAAATAAGACATTGAAATATTGCTGATAGTGACAAAAACAATAAATTTAAAAAAAAAAACTGTTTTTTTTCGAGCCTCCCCAAAAAACTCGGCAATACTTAAAAAGTGACAACACCATTTTTGTCGGTATTATTCACAGCATTTGCTTTGATCATTGGTACGGCACCTGTGATGACGCCAATAGCTACCGCCGACACCGGGCTCAAAGGACGCTGCGGTTTGTGCTGAATACCGCCAGGTTAACGACTATGTACCTATTTATTGCGTACCTAATAAGGTTTTTTATCGTTATGAATCGTGATTACGATTCTAAATTTTTTCAGACCCGTGGGTGAGTAACTAAACTTTCTGTATGGCGAGCAGTGGATTGGCAGTGAATTTAGAGGTACCAGCTAGGTCTCCAGATTGCAGTTGATCGATATTAAAGAAATTTGTGCTCACGAAGGTCATTCACATCCGGAGATGTTTTGGAGAATTGTAGCAGCTTTGGCACGAATTAAATCGGACGGAAGTGTGTTTCAAAACGAAAACCTTTCCGATGGAGCCAGACATTTATCACTCTTAGATGGGGAAACATGAAAAAATATCTCCGTCACAGCCATCGTGTTGAAATGCTCAGATGGCATAGTCCTACCTTCTTAAAAAAAGTTATTCTTAGAGCTATCTAAGTCTCACTCATTCTTATGTAGGTATGTCGTCAACAGGGTAAAATTAAAAATCCATGTTAGAGGTCAACTGAGTTCAGGACCTCATTAATATGACGCCACGCGCAGCCTTGGTCAGCTGTGCGTAAATATTATTAAGTTTTAAGGTTAATTTTTGTAAGGTTATCCGTTTTTTTTTAGATAAATAGATTCAGATATCTTCTTCTTAGCGTATCGATCAATGGCATCTTTTTTTTATCGTCGCTAGATTTTTGCGGACCAGTACTCAGCCACGCGGATAGCGTTATCTGTAGCGTTGTACAAGTCCTCGCGTGTACAGGTGGTGGGACACGCTTGGCAGCTCAGCAAATGAGCCATGGTCTGGGGAGAGGTACCACACTCACAAGGCTCGTAAGTGCTGTAACTCCCACCGATACATATTTTCCTTACACCGGCCGACTTGGGTCCGGAGTCTATTCATAGACTTCCACGTCGGCCATGGTAAGCTTTTACCGGGGGGTAGTTTTTCGGCTGGTGGTATAGGCAGTGAGGTTGGGTATCTCTCCTTCCAGAGTCGGAGTCTGGTCTTTGGGACATCGTCATCGAGAAGCTCTTTGGGGTGCATGAAAGGAGCCTCCCCGATCGGCGTATCTAAATACCCCATACGCCTGGGACATGGTTTTCTTAACACCTGTATATGGGTAGTGCGGAAATGAGTGCATGTTATGTAGAATATGCCTATTTTACGGATATTTTTTTAATATGTTGTACTTGAGACCTCCACCAATTTTCAGCTCTATGCGAATTTATGCAAACTGAAATGTCTATTTTGACTGGACTACTATATATTAAATAGATACTCGTAAATGCCTCTATTCAGCCCTCGTTAAGTAACGTCTTTGAATCTTTCCCCGAAGGGTCGTAAGTCTTGACAAGGAGGGAGGGTGCCGTTTATTGTTATTTTATTGCTATTTAAATGGAAACATTTGACTTTCATAATTTGTTTTACGACTTGGTTAGCCGTTTAGTTATTATGACCCGCTAGTAAATCGTTCTGGCCGACAAGAGAAATGATTCAGTCAAGTCTTTGGCAATGCCAAATGGTTGTTAAATTGAAGCCTGTCCCGCACCGCTGCCGTGCTTTTAGGTACCCAATATTTTCGTAGTTTTCAAAAGCTGTAATACTTTAAATATCAAGTGTGGATATTGAAATACCGCAAGTACACTTGTTACCTTCATCTACCTCATCGATCTTTCCTGTCCCTCCAAAGTTTGTCTGTTAGATATCGCTATAGCGGTCTTGATAGTACTTTATTATTATTATTTATTTTTTTTACTAGCCATTTCTTTCCCACTGCAGGGCAAAGGCCTCTCTACCCTCCTTCCATTTCTCTCTAGTTAGAGCCGTTCGTTTGGCCCATTGGTCGTCTGACATGCGGCAGACTTTATTATTATGTAATGTTAATTATTATGTCAATTATGCGTAGCGCACGTGAACAGAAATTGCAAAGAACAGAGGTTTGAAAGAAGAGGCCTTTGCCCAGCAGTAGGATAAAAAAGTTAATGTTGTACAATGAAGAATATTCTACTACCTCCTATGATTAAAGTAAGTAACTGAAGGGCTTAATATAAGCAGTTCCTTCATGTATAAGTTCAGTTTCTTATAACTAGCTGTCCCCAGCAACTTCATTCACGACTTTCAGCTTTATAAGTTTCTCAGCCGTCTTGCAACTGTTTTCAAAGTAAACTTAGCATGTATTATGCCCTATAGACCTACGGCTAGCAGGATCTGGATGCAATAGGCCGAGGATAGTACTAAGTGGCGTGCAATTGGAGAGGCCTACGTCCAGCACTGGACTGCTATATATAGATAGGTTGATGACGATGATGATGATGATAGGTACCTAAGTCCATACCCCAATAAAACCAGTAGAACTTATCGACGCAGGGTTCATGTGTACTATATACTATAACTCTTATTTTTTGCTAATATCTTTCATCCTTCCAATTAACATGATATACTTCCGAAAGATAATCTTCGTAAAATGGTCTTGCTGTAAGACTAGCTTTCTTTTGTAAATATCTGGTCTATATACTTATTATAAAACAAAGTCGACCGTCGCATCTGTCTGTTTAAACATGATAAACTCAAAAACTACTGAACTGATTTTCAAATGGTTTTCAGCAATGGGGAGAAGGATTCAACAGGTATATTTGTGTGTCACAGCTAGACAAAACATTATGAATAATTCATAATGTGTTGTCTAGCTTGGCGAAGCCGGGGCAAATAGCTAGTTAAGATGAAAATTTGATATTGATAAAAAAATACGGTATTTTTGTGGTTTATGTACCTATGTATTCAACAGCTATTTCTTATAATATAGCATAACCGTTACGTCACGAACCTACAAAAAGAAGTACGTGAGTAATTTTCACTTGATTAACTAAGAAAAATCTTAACAGCTGATTGAGATCTGCAACCTAATTGGGCAAATAACTGATTCTATTTTCTCATGATTTAGGCTATCATATCACAAATAAAAAATCTGACTGGTAATTCTAGAGTTTTGCGAGTTTAACTATACAAGAAATCTTTTCCACTTAAGTAAAGGAGTTACATTAATTACTTGTATAAGTAGGTTGTGTACTCCCTAACGGGAATAATATCGTAAGCTAACTTTGTACCAACAAATTTTCATATCCAATCATAATTGTTTTAAGCGCATCAACAGGAGTGCATTCCTTACCGGCGAGCTTTGTTCTAGCCGGGCTGCACTTGCGCACTGCCGGGGGTGCAGGCTTCGGGCCCAATCAATGCGGCACTCCCGACGCGCTGCCTGCTGAAAACACTACTAAATTATCCTGAAGTATAGTTCCCGGTTCCAAGACCCACATGAATTTAAGTAAGTATTAGTGAATTATTTTATATTCTAAATTTTATTTCATAGTGAAGTTTTCTTGATTTTATGACGCTTTCGTTTGACCGCTCTTTGTTCCTAAACAGGAGGCATTTTCAGTATATAAATTAGCCATGTTTAGGGGTTAATTTTTAGTTTGTAACGGTTGCGTTACATGATTATTAGTGTGCTCTATTATATAAACGGTATACGCTTCTTAAATGTGTGTACTTCCTTTGTTGTCGATTGAAACGAAGTTTGTTTACTATCCTATCGGGAGATACTAAGTGCTCAATTAAATTCATCGTTTGAAATTGTCCTGTAAATCAGAATCCCCCAAGAAAACGTGCCAGACGGTTTTCAATTAATCATAAAGTTGCGACTGCTGCCAAAAGTGGTTGAGAAAGTTTGTTTGAAAGAAAAATCGTAATTGCCTAGTTAAAAAAGCGGTAATAATTTGTTTCAAAAAGTTTTTGGTAAACTTTTGTTTATTTGAGACTGTATAAGGGTTCCTTGAAAATACAAAGGGAACGGGATGATTGTTTTAGTGGTTGGTTTTACAATATTCAATCATGTCTTGTATTGTTACAAAAAAATGTTTATAAATTATTATTTTTGTTTAGTATTACCTGAACGAACTAACCTAGATATGATCGAAGTACAAGTAATGAATGGTCTTTTTTTTTATAGGTCGAATAAAATCGGCTATTGTCTCGCGTAATAAAATAAATAGTATCAATTTAGTATGTTCATCTATATTATAAGTTACGTTCAAATAAGTATCGATCGGGCCACCATTTTAGCCCATCCAAAATGGCCGATGTATATTGTAATTCGATCTCGTTTTTGTCGGTTACACCATTTTGGTCTTTATTCAAGAGCTTATGATACGGTTATCAAAAAAAAGTCCCATTTATACCCCTCATTATTTATCGTCGTTAGGGAAAGTGCCAGCTACTATCCCTTCCACTGTTGCCCCGCGTTACGGGCCCTCTCTTGTATCTTATCCCCAATAAAATACAACCGCACGCACACAAACACACTTAATGACGATGTACGACTTATAATCCTCCTTTCATAGTGTGTATGATTTATTTAAACATACTAAATAGTGGCAGTATTCGGAATAAGAGAGCAAAGTACGCACGATATAGTTGACGCTCAAACCGTCAAGTATATTATGAGTGATCCTAAGTCTTTGTACTCATTGAGTTTGTCTGTAATTCCAGATATGAGCAACCGAGATCAACAACTGGCTGGCCGACCTTTATTCCCAATGGAGGCTTACTATAAAGAGCCGAACAGCGAGCTGCAGTACAAGAAGGGGTACTTGAATTTGGTGGTGGCGGCCATGCTGGCGAAGGCGCGACGCGATGCGGACTGCACGGACGACCTGGCCGCCGCCGCCGCCAAGTGGAAGATCAGCGACGATCCTCCGCAGCCGCAGAACCCCGGCAAGCAACACTTCAAGTTCTAACCTGTGGCCGCTCCGCGCACCGTCAGCCCCACACCTATGCGTTGCCTGTCGTGTCTCCGTCTTTGTGATGTGTCTCTCGTTCTTCAGTGTATCCTGATTGTAATCAATGCCAATCATACGCCATATCTAAATTCTAATATGAATTAATTATAATTTTTCAAAATTATACAACGTACAAATTGTATACCAATGTGTTCTTACAAAGTAATTATTTTGATTAGTTTCAATTAAATTAAGATAAGAGTCATAAGAATGTGTTAGGCAATCGGGCAGGGTCTATTGTTATCGAGAGTAAGGTAGTGAACGGTATGGCCTTCAAAAGGCTGCAGACTGATGCCAAATTATTAATTTACGCGTTAGTACCTAATGTAGGTAAAAAAATAAAGGTAAAACTGTTTTTTGATCCATTTAGGATATACATACTTTTGGAAACTTTAAACTTGTCTTGAAAAGAACCTGGTTGGATAATGGTAACAATCTTGATGATGTGTTTATGTGATGTCTCAGTGTTGTTCTTCGCACTATGTGTCATGTCGAAATAAATGTCTATTGAGTGTAGTGTCTGTTATTTTATACTACCTCACTACATCCTACATCCTCAAGTCCTGCCGTAGGAACACGTGTCGAAAGAGTCAAAAACACGTACAAATACATGAAATATATGTTTCTGTTGTTTAAGATAACTGATTTTTCCGAAAACTTCTCCATACTTACATATAATATAAAATACCCTTTAAATTCCTAAATTCTTACATACAAAAATCACAGTTTTTGTTTGGAAAATCCTTAGCAGATTTGAAATTTGAAACTTCTTTAGAAAAAATAAATTAAGTATCTGTTAAGCAGTTGCTTAGGACTTTTTTTAGACGAGACCGTTACTAACATCCTTTTTTAATTATACAAATAATGTGTAGTGTGGAAAGATGGAACAATAATTGGCAAGTGAGGCATAATAAAAAATATATTTTAATAAAAAAAGCAATGATTTGGTACTGCTTATAAGAATTTTGTTATACGTACCTTATAAGATTTTTATACGTTGCTATCTAATAAGATTTTTGCATTGAGAATAATAGATTTAAAAAACGATTAGTATTTAGATACATACGCCAGAAACCGTAGAACTAATATTTGAGTCATGGTGATGCACTATCGTAATTAATATATTTTGAAAAGCATTTTTTCATATTTTTATTATTTATTACAAATGAATTACCATCCATTAGTATCGTAATAGAATCCTAGACGATTTGTACGAAGATAAAAATCGATTACATCTATCTTAATAAACGACTACATACGATATTTCTCAATTAATGTATTCAAAAAATTAATATTTCAATTTATGCGTGATTAATAGATAGTATTAAGTTCAAATAATAATTAGTCATTTCAAATCGAGATGAATGACGTATGGGCACACTGAGTTTTTTTCTGCTGGCATGTATGCTTTTACTGCATTGCGCCAGTGACGATCAATAAGTCTCAGTGAGAGGTCCCCGGACGCACGTAATACATTAAAATTAAATTCTGAAAGTGACCAGTTTGCTTGCTGTGCTAACTGACCATGGCGAACAATGCCCAGGCCCCCGAGCCGCAGCCGCAGCCGCAACCCCAGCCGCCGCGCAGGGGAGTGTCCCGTCACTTCCCGTTCAAATACACCCTGTCCATCAACGCTGATTATCTCCCAGGTAAGTAGACCTCAAATCCACCCTTAAGGTGACCCTGACAATAATTGCGTAGCTTATTCTCAAGATTTAACAATTTCCTAACTGACTCCCTTTGTTACAGTTCTCAGCAGGAACTATGTGATCAGGGTGCTCCCTGACGGTAACGAGGATGCTGAGAAGAGGCAGCTCAAGTTCCTGAGCCACGTGAAGTCCGACCAGCCCGACCCGGACCCCGTCAAGGAGGAAGCCAAGCAGGATAAGATCTTCGAAGAGCATGTGAAGCGTATTAAGAGTAAGTTCAGGTCCTACTTCTATTCAAACCTAGATGCTGAGCTGGCTGAGCGACCCAGAGCATCCTCATCTGATAATTATAGGTAAGCGAATATTTATTGATTTTCCAAATGTCCTGTGCGCAGGTACTACGCAGGTCGTGCAATGGAAGCTGTTATTGATTTTCACCTTACATGCATACGCCCTCTTGCTGACTTGCAATTTCATAACTTTGCTGTGAAATAAAATAAATAGAGCAAAGCGAAATTATGATTGCAATTAAAATGGACTTCAATGGTGTTCACAGATGCCTAAATGGTCGATCTTATGGAATGGATTGCGGTCAAACATTTAGAAATGGGGAAAAAGTTTTTAATAATATTAGGTAGGATAACATACCAGTTTTTTAATAGACACGAGACTTAGTTGTAGTTATCGATTTCATTCGTAAGTTTTTGACTATCACACATCAATGATTTACTTAGATAGCAACTTGTAGTTGGTAGGTATTGAGATTACGTAGTGCATGAGTTATAGGAAAACTAGCATTTTAGGACGTAGTGAATAATATGTTCTAGACAAAGACTAGATTAGAGAGATTTAGATTCAAACGTAGCGTTTATGCAGTATACAAGTTTGGTACTGTAAACTATGACGGTTTAGTAGTTAGTGCTGAATCAAGGATTAGAATACCACAAATTGACAACAATTTGTTCGGTCGGTCTCTGATAGGTTACGTGCGGTGACTATTTCGGAGATGGTAAATATAAGTTGTAAGAGTGATAACTTAATAGTCTGCGTCTTAGTATAAAACAACAACGAAATTCTTTTAGAAAATAGCGCAGCCATGCCCTTAAGGCTACATCCAGTTAGATCTTAAAGCAGCTTCAACACCGTGATATTAACGCGTCTTTTTCATTATTTACAGTCATCAAGGCCAATCTGTCCCGCGCTAAAGAAAGCCGCGACAAAGGCGATGTAGAATACATCAGCCCAGTCCAGCGCATCTCTGTCTTCTGCAACTGCGAGAACCACGATGGGGAGTCCGGGCTCTGCCCTCGCGTTGATGCCATGAGGGTGGTCAGGTATGAGTCATCTGACGGCGACGAAGGGGAAGACAATGGCGGGAATGACGGAGGAGATGACAACGACAATGATGACGAACCCCCCAACAAAAGGGTCTGCAAGAAGGACTCTGACGACGATTCCGACGAGTAAAATCTGCGGCGATACACACCGACGCAACACGCGTCACGTTTTGTCTTTTAAATGTTCGTGTTGTTACTTATTACTTACCGATTCTATTGATGTTGATTGTTAACATATCACACTGCTGTTACTGAAACCTTATTTTCCAAAACACTAAAACAAATTATATCCTTTACGAACTTTAAGATTAGTTTATTAAAATTGTAATTTTAGCTAAGTACCAACAAACCATTTGGGATCATAAAGTAAACGAAAATGTTATTTAATTTTGTAACCTTGTTATTCTAGTTTAGAAACATCAGTGCGATTTGTCCAGTAGTTTGTATTTGTGTCAAATTATTTAGAGGTCACTTTGTGGATGTCGATACTCCGGTAGTAGGGTACGTGTATCAGATAACTCTGGTACACACTTTCGATGTTATATTTAAGATAAGTGTTTCTATGTTTTTACTTACCGAAAAAATAGGGGTAGACGAAGCGTACGTAAACCACACACGCTAAATTGAAAACTAAATCATCTTAAACATCAAAAATAGTAAAATAAGCTGCAGAAACTCTTGAGAAAAAGGTTTAGCTTTAAAATTAAGATCTCTGTCTTCGGTCTATTTTTTTGGTTTGTTTAAATACTAAATGTCTAATATTCTGTGTCTATTCTTGATTTTCACACTAAGAAATAACCGTCTCTTGTAATTGTATCAATTATAAATCAATTCGGAATTAGAACTGTGTGCCAAAGTTAATAGAACTTTGATTTATGTTTTTAGTATCCAAATTATAACACAAATTACAAAATTACAAACGTTCCGGCCTAATATGTTATAGTTTCAAAATCAACGTTTAATTTTCTTTTTCGATCACTTTTCAGGATTTTATAAAAATATTCTTGTAAACATGTATTTGTAGTAGGAACTTTTAAAACTATCTATGTATGTAATAAATAAAGTGTATGCAGATCAGTGTTTTATTTATCTACCTATCCCTAAATCAAATCGAAACTAATTGAATTCGACGATGGAGCCGACCTGAGTTCTGAGACCTATTAGGCGTTTGAAGAATTAAAATCTTTGTACACGAGTAAGTATTCGTATTCAGTAATGGACCATATTTAATCATGAGGAGATTGAATAAATAGCAAGTAAGTATCTGAAATGCAACTAGCAAACAGTTAGGTCTGTGGAGGTTTCTTGATATAACATGGGAAGAAACTTTGGCAAATTGGTCGTAAAAATACTAGGAAGTCATTACAGTCTTCACAGTTTGTTCATAAATAAACTATGTTACTATAAACTACTTAAAGATCTCTTTATGCTGTCTTAAATCAGGGTTTCTTTCTAAAAAAATGTATTTCATCAAATGTCTCTGTTACAAAGACATGTTGTTCTACTTTATTTTTGAACCATACAAATATGCCTTATTCTTAAAAATTACTAAAGACAAAGAACAGTAAAAATTAAAATCAAGTGAAGTTTTTGTTAAGTTCAGTATAAACTTGATACACACCAAGCCTACAATGTTCGCTTCCACGTCGATAAACCATGAATAATTTAGATACTTTTTGCATAGTACCGTAGGCGTATCTATAAATGTTTCACCGGCCCGGCCGTAGCTAAGGCTGCAGGTAACATATAGGTCACGTTAAATTGCACTTGCGCAGAATATCTACAACTACCTACGTGTAACGCTGCATCAATCAATACCCACTAATTTACAAACGTCACATGCGCCCATGCGGTTTGTGATTGCGCGGTCTCCGTGTTAAGTGACTATAAAATCTGTTATCGTTCCCGAAGTATACCTGTTGACCCTTGAAGTGCTTCGAAAAGTAAGTACCGACTATTATGTCATCGTCTTAATAGTTAGATAACAGTCTGACAAGCGGGAGCTATAAATAGATGTCAGAAGTGCCCCCCAAAGGAATTTTCTCATGATCTGTTTCCGTGCTCTCCATAATAAAGGATTACCTATCAGTATATAGTTTAGAATCTAACGTAACCTTAGCCGGCTTGACATCGCCCTGCATCTTTGAGTCGAGTCTTAATCCTTAACCCAAGCGTGAGTGTGTATTGTTAAATAGGATGTTCATTGATATGACACATGGTTGAACAGTGTTGTTAAATGTACCGTATTCTTTGGTACTTACGATATCCTTGTTGTTAGTTACAGAAATGAGTCAACCAGAGGAGAAAAAAATCATGAAGGAGGTTGCTGGTGAGATTGTGGTGAACGCTGGTGTTATAGTAAAACCCGAAGGGCCGAAAAAGGAGGACACGGATGCTTCAGGGTCGAAGAGCGCGGCTCCGACGGCGGAGCCATCAACGGCGACCAGGAAGCTGCTGAAGCCGTTCAAGTGCGGGTGCCGCGACTGCAAGCTGTACTTCGGGAAGGGTAACCCCATCGAATGTGTCAACCCTAACATCGTGGAAATGCGCTATCCCAAGTGGAAGTTCGCGAACAACTCGGGCACTAACAAGGTGCCGGTGTTCCGCCGCCCGGCTGACCCTGACTCCCGGAAAGATCTCCTAAAGGTCAAGCGTGCTAAACCCTAAGTTTCCGGCCTAAATGTTCGTTGTCCTTATGCGTTGGCAAGATCTCTTCTAGTTTATAACTTGGTTTTGTAGTGTTTAATGTACCATTGTAAGGTTTGTATTTCACTGTAGTAGAGGTTATTGTTTGTGTAGGTTGTATGTAACCATTAATTTACACAGTGTTTGTTGTCTGTTTTAACTTATTATACTATATAATCGCACTGGATGTGAGAACTTTAAAGCCTAAACTTTACAACGCTTAAATGAATGTATATTTTGCTACGTATTATTCAAAAGATCCTAGGTATTTTTGTAAATTGTTGAATTCTTTGTTTTGTCATCTATTTATACTAATCATACATTTGACATGTCAATTAAGTTGATACCTAGATTCAACCATATCATAAGGATAGTTCAGAACATTACTATTGTTTGAAATAGGTTTTAGATATTTTGAAAATAAAAAATGTTTTTGTTAAAAAAACAAAAAAAACAAAAGAAAAATATTCAAAGAAGGTGATTGTTTCAAAATTGTTGACCATTTAAATTTGTAATCCACTGTCTACTCCTGGGATGTATAAAATTATTCCCTTGCCTATTTATCGAGGATGTTATTCTAATACTTAAAAATTGATTATGTATTGTGTCACTATTTGTGTCTACACTCAGTGTTATCTAAAAATAAATATTTCTTGATAATATATTTGTTTTATTCCTGTGTCAAAGATTTTTCCACCCTTTCTTTACTTAAATCCTGGGATATGACATGAAGTGTGTAAGTATGCAGTTCTTTGATCTGATGAAGCAACAAACTGGATTCCATGATGGTTAATGGTAAGTCTGGGTAAAGAGTACCTTAATCACAACTAGGCTTCTGATTGGTACTGATTTAAGGTCCTCCATGAATAGTTTGATATGAAAAGGTGGTCAGTGAGACAGGGAATAATAAAACAGAAGGAAAGACGAACAAGTATATTGTTTAATAGATTCTTATGAAATTTATTTTACATGTCAGGTCTTTTTATGTATTTTTAAGGGCCTTTGAGCTTAGTAGGTAAAATAAAAGGTTGAAGGTGTTGTCTGGCTAGAATTATTTGAATACAATGCCTACTTTTAATGTGGGTTGTAAGAGAGTTTATTTAAAACATCAGAACTCATATTTTCAACAGGTAATTAATTCTGTCTTCACACTATATAATTATTTGCAAGATAGTGTAGACATTAAATTCTTATTATTAGTAGAAGTTTTAATGTAATAATAAAAATTTACTCAATTTAGTAGAACAATAGATCAATTTGATGAGCCACAAACTAAGCAGAGCTTGTATCTCTTGGCTCTGTTATAGTTAAACTAAACCACTTATCGTACATAAAACAAAATATGAAATTTTAAGAGAATAAAATTAAAGGATATTTAATTCAAAATGCTCACTTATACAATGTGTAAGAAGTGGGAAGAAGTAAAAGTAGGATTTGTGTCAATGAGTGTGTTTGAGAGCATGTATCTGTGTGTGTATTTAGTATGATTAGGGAAGGTGAGAGCTTTCCAGGATTCTGTTTCTAAGTATGATAAATTTATCAAACATTTGGTTAACTTTATTTTAAGATCTTTAAGTAAGCAGTCTACAAGGGTAATGTAATGTAAGATATAATTTATATCATTTCCAAAACTTTCAAATGATTTACTGAAAATGTAAGTAACATCTTGCTTTAAGCACTTTCTTTTTCTTTACATTAGATACACAAAAGTTGTTTTATCTTTAGATATTGTTTAGTTTACAATTAAAAGGTATGTAGGTTTAAGCTTAACTTGAGGTAAGAAAAATTGGAGATACCTACCTAAAATATCACCTAATTTAAAAAACAGTAATTACCTTATCATTATTTGACTATGTTTACTTAATGTAGCTTTTTCTTATAAACATATTTGTGTCAAAAATAAATCTGTTACAGATACCTTACTTATACTCTTGCTAAGACTATTTTAAGTTAAACAAACATGCTTTTTTCATAATTATAGGAATACTGACTAGACAAAGTGTCTGATTTTCCAATTACAATAAAAAAGATTTCTAGCTAAAAAGTATTATGAACTAAAAACCATAGCCAGATATATGACAATCTTGCAATCAAATAGGAACTAATTCATTGGTTATTTGTGGTTTTTAGACATTAAGTTCTTAAAATACATTGTTTTTATTAGAAAATTAGGATGAAATTAGGATTATACTAAGTTTTCAGGTTAAGTAAAACAGCTTAGGTTATATTTAAATAAGGTATATTTAGGCTAAATAAAGAATATTCTAAATATGTTTTGTCTGTTATTCGAAAGCATTACTAAGTAGCTATTTGCTGGTCTTTTATTTTATTAGTTAAATCAATTGTAACAGAATTTAGACAACCTTTTTTGTCACTTGGAATAGGCGCCTTATCATAAGCAAAACTAAAGTTACGTAGCGTTAGATTGAAGTATAATATTTAAGGCTTGTATAGGTATCTTCAAACTTATGAAATATAACTTGAATATCTAGAGATTTTGCATTTTAAATGTGCTTAGATACGAAAATAATTTTGCTAATATCTCAGTTGTTTAGGAGAATTGAGGCGGCAAAAGTTGGCGCCCCGAGTTTTTTGAACTTCTGAATCAGATGAGCATATTTTTGTGAGTTATTATTTTAATAAATTAAATAACCTTATTTATTTAGTGATGGGAAAATACGACGGTGTCGCCACCCCGAACTTACTAAGGGGTGCAAAACTAAAGGGGTTGTATCATCCGAGAATAGGCAATAACGACAGACATGACACATGTTTTAGCATAGCAAAGAGATGTTTATGAGGTATTGCGGTCCAGTACGAGTCCCCTGTGTTAGAATCCAAGTGCTTAATGATGATTTTTTAATTAATGATTGATAGTTATATGAATATAATCGAAGTGTTCTTTAAAAAATGTAGTATCAGTTATAAAACCGTCACAATCTGTTACGTAGTTTAACAGGAGTATTCGGAAAAATAAGAAAAAAATGATAAATGCTTTGTATGTACCTACTACACAGAGACATAAAACATATCAAATATAGTACCTGCGTATCAAATCGAGCTAATAGTTAGAAGCTATGATGTCGCTCAGCTGTATATCATGAGCTCAAGTTTTGACTGCTTCAAAGGTCTGCTTCATAGGTCGCTCGACAAAAGAGAAAGTCAAGTATGGTCAACTTAAGTATGTGCCGTACTTATATACTTACCGCAAGGCAAGGAATAGTACACCCTTTGAATTACCTAATATTGTTTTGAGGATACGGACAAGTGTAAAATTAGGCATCTTCAGAGCCAAGCTGTGACATGTGAGCTTCTTTACGCTTACGTAAAACGCAAATGATGATTTTATGTTTTATGGTCTTCTGAAGTCAATAGGCAGATGGACATAATAGGGGCAAAGAATTAGCTACTAGTATTAACCAGTATTGATCTAAGATTGTCGTTTGGTTGGATTGCGCTTGAACCCGCAATATTTTAGTAAAATAAATAGGTAGGCACTACCAGAGTTAGAAACTTATCTAAGTAATAATTATTAAGTTTGTATAACACAAAGTCGGGTTAGTTACATAATTAATTTACTGAATTGTATTGAAGAACTTTTATTAGCCCCTAGTAAGTGAATAACCATGAAAACGTAGGGAACGGCAACTAGCTCACGCAGGTGAAACCGCGGGGCACACAAGATATCTTACAAAAATATCAATTATAATTGTCAAAGCTTAAGTAAGTATTTAGGTGTCATATTAGATAATTACTTTCGCTTTATTTGTGTAAATGAATATGTTTTGGACAATTGTGTCGGCACTTAAATTCTTCACAGTTGAATTATTAACTTTACATCGTAGGCATTTAAACCTATATAATTAAGACTTCATACCTACTTATTACGTTGAAAGGCATTCATAATTTTCTTTCATAATAAAGCCATAAAACGTTTCGACGACCGTGAACAAATAAATTAACTGATGTAGGCCGAAACAGGGGTGCGAGTTACCTCACAAGTTTATTTATAACTACTCTTTGACCAGAATAACATACCATGAAGGGTCCGATTGCGAAATAAAAAAAAACATGCTTATGTAACTTTAAAACTTACAACTACTTTAAAATATAGTTTTTGTTTTCAGTAATCAGGTAAATCAGTCAAAATGATATTAAAATAATTTAGTAGATTTATTTAGTCAATTTAAGTACTATCTATCAGGTAAGGCTTCCCAGCCAAACGGCGTCTCCCAAATCAATAGTTATTGGGATCCTCCTGCCGCCGCGCGTGGACGTCTGCTGCGCGTCGCCGTAGCTGTTGTCTTCAAGAGCTTCAAAAAAAAAACCGAGATACTATCCAAAATGTCTGGTAAGTACATTTCTTTAGCAAATTCACAGAATTTTATCGAAAACCATGATTTGGCCTTGAAATATTGAAAATTCGGATCCTTTTATAAAGTACCGAAGGCAAATCAAAATGGCGGACGCTTTTTAGGGTGTGGGCCCTTACACTTATTGATTAAGGATTATTGAGATTGTAGCCTGTGCCTATATTTCGAAGGTCTAAGAGCATTCTTCGCGAATTTCTAGCTCTCAAATAACGAATTAAATTAATTAACAGCCATCAGTTCTTTGTCTTTAGTTCCTAAGAGTCTAAGTGTTTTAAGTATTTTTTCTCAACATAATTGTTTTACGTTACAGAGCAAGAAGCCGCAGCCAAGGATAACGTGGAGGTGAAAAATGTGGAGAAGAAGAAATGTGACAAGAAGGGAAAAAAGAAGGGAAAGACCACAAGGGTCGTCGCCATGGCTTCGGTGCCCATGGTGCTCAGCGAGGACGAGCGCCTCATGGCTGCCGTCTTCCGCTACGAAACCACCCAGGAAACCATCGAAGTTAAGACCACCGAGACCACTGGCTCGGGCGATGGCAATGGGAACGCCAAGCCTAACGAGAAGGAAGAAGGCAAGATCGATGGAGATGAAGGCAAAGTCAAAGATGTTAAAGGCGAGGTTCAAGGCAACGGCGAAGCCATTAAGCCTGAAACCAAGCCCGAGGGCAACGGCGAGGCCGCGGCCGACAAGCCCGCCACCGACGCCGCTCCCAAGGAGTGATTGCATAGTCAACAACATGACGTCTCAATGTCAAATCAGTGTATTTCGTTCCGTCTTTGTCTTGAACTATTTTGGCTCATTAATGTAATATCAATGTCAATTCTCGTCAAAATTAAAATAAAAAATAATTTAAGTTAAAGGGTAACAGGTCAAAGTATCCCTAAACAAGATCTACTATAACTTACCTAAATAATTTAAATCTCTTTGTTAATTTATTTACATTAATACAAATTTCTGCCTATTTATATTTTTCTAACACTACAGGGTATTGTATTACCTACATAATACATTTTGATAAAATCGATTTTAAATTAGGTATTCTATTTTGGAATGTGTAATTTTGATACCGTTTACTTTATTTTAGTGGAATTTCTTCATATAGCAGATCTATTGTTACTAGGATACACTGTTGAAATGTTAACCTTACAATGTGTTGTGAAAAAAATATAAAAAAGTAAACCTTGTGTTTTATTTTCCCTTAACTTACAATTAACTCATCTGCCCTGCTTCATTGAAAGATTATTTTTACTGAAGTAAGGCTGAAATGTTTTAGCTGAGCTAAAAAGGTAATGAAATCATAGACTAGGCTTGATAATATACTTGATTATTGCTGGCTTTTTCAATGCGAATACATATGCGTCTGCTAAGCAATGCGAACACTATAAGCCTAAGCTTTGCGCGATTGGTTTTGTGTAAAAATCAGATACACTTGCGAAATACTCTAGCCTAGTCTTGGACTTGGTTCACACCAACCTTTAGTCAAGTAGAAGGCTGCAACAATGTGTGCTACTGTAAACTATGGTAAAAGGGTTTACAACTCCTGCTACATAACATGGAGGTTTAATTGTTAATTTATAGAAAGTACAGTCAAGTTTTTACTATTGTGTTTGCTGGCGACATAGTCTATAAATGCAGATGCGATAAATTATATAAAATTAAATAAAGCTACCTACCTACCTCTGTACAATGCTAAAGGTTTGTTTCAAGATAAATTTTGCAGTAAATAATAGGTAAGGGGCAAGGTAAGGTCAATGCCCAATGAAAAAGGATTAAAAATAGAAGAAGAATAGGTATGTTATAAACTCTAATGTCTACTTAAATAATAAAATGATTTTACATGTACATGACAAGGGCATGGAACTTGAAAAAGATTTCAAGTAAGTATTTATGTCTGTCTCAAATTGGTTTGGAAAGCATTGATTAATTAAACAAAAGACAAATAAGGATGGCTTAACCATAAGGTTTTTAAGAAGGTTTACTGGTATGCAAAATTATGATATGCTAAGATAAGTAATGAAAAGTTAGTATCTTGCACTTCCTACAAAGAAGTGAAAATCTACTCTTCTATAAGTTATTTTTAATTTGCAGTATTTTCATTTTGTTATAGTAGTTTTAGGTTAGTGTTAGTTTATTACAACACCTTGTTGAACATGTTGATAACACATTGAATGAAGAACTCTTAGAGTGTCTACAGGAGACAAAATCTTAACTTAACAGGCTAACATGTGCTTTTTGTTGAAAGTCCGGTGAAGCAGTCAGAGCCTGCGCTCAGGCTAACTGCAAAGATTTCCAAAAAAAAGTTCTTTTTGTAGGCTTAACTGATGAGTATAAGGTTAATGTTTAATAACTTTAATTAGATAACTTTTTGGTATTTTTCAAGCATCTTGAAGATTAGGTTTGTTAACTTTAAATGTACTTGACTATAAATCCTAAAAATGGCTGATCATCTTAGTGTTTTTTTTGCATTGTTTTAGGAAAACACAGGTTTTAATGTGTATGTGTTGAAAGATACAACGATGCAAATAATAGCAAAAAAGGAAGGTACTGAAAGTTTTCTACAGGTTTCTGCTTCTAAAAAAATTGATGAGGAATTTATTTTAAACGGTTGTAAACTTAGGTAGGCAAGTATCTTAACAACTAAACAACTGTAATGGTTTAGACCTCTGATCAAAGATAGGTATATTTTTTCAGAACATAATCTACTTGGTAAGATCCTTTATTCTTTTTAAAAGGAAATCTACAAGAAGGGGAAAAGCAAATGAAATGAAAACCAAATAATGATGATATAGAATAGATATATTACCTATGGAATAAATAAACTTAGTGAGTGCCCAGACAAAATAAATTCTACACAATTGTTCTTGGTTTAAAAAAATACAGTCGAAATCAGTCCCTCCTCCTTTTTTGAAGTTGATAAATAAAGAACTCTTTGAAGTTTCCTTGACAGCTAATCTTACAAGAATGGTGAGAGTAAATTGGGGAAGTTGGTACTTATACCCCTAATTTGGTATCAGAAGATAACAATCAAGGGTTTTTGCTTCTTAGGGGAACACAATACTTAAGTATCAAGGGATATTACAAATTACTCTCATCTGAACAACCGGTAAATATTGTTGGTTTTCCTTATTGACTTGTTGAGTTCTTGAAAATGATTCCTGTTAAGGAAGAATATTTTGATCTACCTAATTATGGTGACTTACAGGTGACTGGTTAATAGGTAAGGCTCAAAGAATATATAGTTATTATAGGTAAGTATCCATGATTTGTATTAAAGAGGGTAATCAGTAGGTATAGTCTAAGAATAAGTATAGGAAGGAACAGAGAGATGATATAGTAGTATATTCCTGTAGTTATAATCCGTAATTATTCTTATGATGATTGTAACTAACTGCTAACATCAGGCACCTTCAAATCTTTATATGCATATGTTTGCAGTACATGCGTAGGTAAGTAATGTAGGTAACAATTATATTTTATAATCTCTTGATGCTGGTCAGTAAGATCAGATAACTTGAATATCAACCCATTTGTTATGACAAAATAACTTTTAAAAAGGGGTCTCATCTGTTCCTAGCTAGTATTATACAGTAGTCACTTAAATGGGTCTTATTATTAAAAGAAAACTGGTTTTGTGTGAATGACATTGTCATGGTTGTTACAAGGACAGGCACTTGAGAGCCCTGTTTAATGTTGAACTTAATAATGAAAAAGAATCCTGTAGGTCTGTATTATTATATGAAATCTTGCAAGGGTATGTCAATGAAGGGAATAGTTTGAATTGTTATCATTATTCACTTGAAGTCGGTTCCAGAAAAGACTTTAGTATCTTGTAAGTAAGTCATGTGTTTATAAGTGTGCTAAGTATTAAACACATAAATTATATTCAGGTGTTTCTATTTATGAGAAAAAAATAACTTCAAAGTCAACATTCGGTTGGTGAAGGATAATAAAGTAATTCACACTAAGTTACCTAGTTCTAATATTTATAAATGGAAATGATTTGTTATGTGGTTGAAAACAGATCCTAGGTACCCTACTATTGAGAGAAATAAAGCAACAACCTACACATGCAATACAACCTTTTATATATCACCTGCTTTATAACTTGGTATCTAAGTTTAACTTTATTCCTGCTTTTCTTATCTTACTGCTATAGAATAGATGAAAGGCTGAAGATCTGAAATTAAAAACAAAGGGTTCCTACTAAATATTTCTAAGGACCACTCATAAACATAAAAATTGCAGCAGCATTTATCTACCTGTAAAAAACAACTGGACAGATGAATTAGATCTTTGTGTAAAAAAGTACATTAATAACAAATAATGGAATATTTATGATATTGAAAACCGGAGGTAGTGAGTAAATTAAAAGTTGTTAGTAGTACCTAACTGCTAATCTTTATTACTAAAGACCAATATAGTAGATGACAATTTATTGTCAGAAAGTTTATGTTTTTATGACCCTTATTACATACATAAAGAAACAAATACGGTTTTTTATCAGTTCATATTCTTAGTTTGTGAAACTAATAGGTAAGAGAATCATTCCGTAGTAGTATAAAAAGCAATGAGAAAAGAAAATGTGTACAATTCAATTTGAATCTTGTGCCTTCTACTCTTGTCTCTTCTGTCATCCTAAAACAGTGAATTGAACATTGAGTAGAACGGAACGTCACAAAAAAGATTCGAAGCGAAAAATGTCCGCAAAAAAACATTCAATTAAAGGCTCATGTTTCCTTTTAGAGTTGGAGAATCAAAAAATAATTTTGTTGTACGAAAATGATTCGACAGAATAAACGCCAACAACTTTGGATCACTAATGACAAACCACACAGTTATAAAAGGTATTCCTTTTGATCATAATTTTGTGGCCCATAGTAGTAACATGTGGCAAATTACCAACCATATGCCATATGCTTAGTAATCTGCCATATGAAAACAAACCGCAATTGATGGGCCTTGAAATACTTTCTTTTTATGTAATTTGCTTACAATGTAACTTTATATTAGGGTAAACTTATTTCTGTTAAATCATTTAGATGGAGAATCACGAAACAACGATTTATTATATTTGAACATAACATAACATAAAAACATATCATCACGCCTGTACCCCCGAAGGGTTAGGCAGAGGTGTACCAATGTTACCACAGTTCGCCGATATGTTTAGGTCCCATATTATATTTGCTTGAAACGAAACGTAATCGTCGCGAGATAAATTGTGTCGGTACTTAGATAAATAAATACGTGAAGGTGCCTCGTTAGTTTCGCACTTGCGCGGACTGCATAAATCAATATTTTGTGGATGGCTTTATTCATTCTGGACCCAAGAATTGTTATTTTATCTAGGTACCCACTATTTAATAGCTACCTAGGTATTGACCCGTTAAAACTTTGTATGAAAACAATCATCGAGCAAGAAATAAAAGACTAGGAAAATGATTAAGAGAATTCAACACAAAGATCCAGTTTAATCAAATTTCTCAAATTTAAATATCCCTAACTACCTTTGTTATTTGTAGTATAATAGCTTATTTACTCACATACGTAAAATAAATCAAACCTAGAATTGAGATCATTAAATCTTTTGTGATTATCAATGTCCACTACAGCGAGGTGTGAAATATATATACATATACGCATCGAATTGAGAACCTCCTCCGTTTTTTTCGTCGGTTAAAAAGTGTTTAACTGATATAAACTCTCTCGCATTACCGAAACTACACAATAGTTTGTTTTAGAAGGAAGTCGTATTGCGACTTGAATGGTAATAGCAATTTCCTGACCTGATTCTAGGTCACAATGGCCAATTGAATGCAGACTGGGAGTTAAGTACTAAAGTAAACTGAGGGATAGCAGGGACACAGCTATAGAAATCAGAAGCAAAATTGTTAATAATATTTTTGATATTTAAATCATTCTTAAAAAAAACAGACTGTAAAATAAGTCTTACATTTATTGACGCCTAGATCTAATTCTAGTGGGACCACAAGGTAAGCACCAGCTTTCGAATAAAAAAGAATTATCTACATCAGTACACGCAGTCGAAAATGTTAAGAGATGACCCGCGTATAACTACTGTGGTTGTAATTAGGCATCTATTGATCATTAGTCATGTTAACAACAAAATGTTATGGTAGCCTAGTCGACCTAAGTACTACTTACTCTGCCGAGCTGAGTTAATAAGAGTACATAATATAATTATTAGCTTTATTAAAGAACTGTAAACGACCATAGAAGTGTGTGCGTGCAATGTTCATGCTGCGTATCTTGCAAACGAATGGACCAATATTGATAGGGTTTTTGTCTGAGAGCTTATAATGTGATGGGCATGGTTTTGGAAACTCATATTATGAAACTAGCCCGTCGTAAAAATACGATATTTAGGTATATTATTGTAAAAATTAATACATGTTAAAAATAAAAAACACCAGGGGGATATCTTTTGACTGTTCCTGTACTTTTTCAAATTGCTTAACTTTTAAGGTCAAAATGCAGTAGTAACGTCATTGCAGTAAACATTTTTTTTACAAGTATTCAACACAAATCCTTTGTCGTTTGTGAAAGATAAGAAATCAAAGTTAAAGTTAAATTAACCCTCTAGAAATCATTATAACTTACGAATTAGCCCGGATTTAGATCGGCAATTATAGATCAATGTTCTTTCTAAGTATATATTTCCTTTTCCGTTTCAAAGTTCATATAATATAATAATATATTCAAGCAAGTGTTTTATACTATTCAGTAAGATGAAGAAGATAAAGGTGAGCAAGTACAACAACCAATATTAACAAAGGTCTACGTTAAGTAAACGAGTATTAATTAACGAAAATATAAATTAAAACATCTCAATAATAGGTATGTACTTAGATAAATAATACGAAACTCATACTCAATTATAACTTATAACAAGTGCATATAATGTTTAAATCTCAACAGGTATTGTCCATTGTATTAGAAACTAGTTCCCTAAAATATAAAACAGCTAGGTAGTTACCTAGGGAGGCTTAAAACATGAATATTCCCCCCGAGATTGTCTTGTTTCGCATAACGTCGTTTTCGTTCGCAACAAGTTAAACCTCGTCCATTTGGGCATCAACTGTCGCGGGGAACTGTCTCCCGCCAGATTCCTCTTCGATATAGGAGTCTTTAGCTAATGTAATGGCAGGTTAGTCTATTAGGGCTTCATTAAGTTTTAGTGCAGTGAAGAGCTTGTAACAATAGTTTTTCCCGAATTCCTGGATGCACCTTTAACCACGTGCTACAATAAATAATACAGGTAACACCGCCATTTTATTTGTAGATATGTTGTAATCTATAAGTTAAGTTTAGAATGTATCTGTGATGATTTTGTTAAATATTGTAAAAGCCTTGCTAATTTAGATTAAAAGTAAACAAGACACTTGCGATCATGCGTTATTGTTTTCTTTCTGCGAACTGTTTCATTCATGACGATGCAAAGGCGACCACGTGCTTGTTCTGATTTTAAAATTATTGATTTTAGTGCAATAGCCAGATTATCAAGTTGTGTAAGACACATGTGATTTGGGACGGTGCTTGCGTACCTCAATTAATTTATGGAGTGTTCACTTTATGATGATTTTGTTTTATTGTGGGTTGTTCCACTCTATTAGTATTTTGTTTTAAATGATGTGTTTCATTTCAGTAGATACCGGGCAGGTGTAGGCCGATAGACCTACAAGAAAAATGCCGTATAGCCGGAGACTACTGATCGGTAAGTAAAAATAATATTTTAGAATTATGCTTAAACAAAGCCAAAAATAATAACTGATTGTAAGTTTTGGAATAATTAAACGTTCGTAATAATAGACTGAAAGCTTGTATAATCTACAATTTATTCTTATAAAATTTATGTTTATTTATATTTATAAAATTTATGTTTATTATATCTAACGTGTAAAAATTGTATGACATTATTTAAAACGTAACCATTATCCAGTTCCAGGTCTTCATGGCGAAATCGACATTATTACCATTGAAGAGGAGGAGGTGCTTCCAGGCTCTGATGCTGAGAAGGAGATTGAAGCGTCAGAAGTTGTGACGGAGCTCCGGCACCATGAGAAAAACTACTTGGTCTGCACCACCATCTACAAAATCGATGAAGACACTTTTGTCACCAAGACCCAAGCCTTTCCCGACCCATAACTACACACCGGCGAAGCAACGGCAGTACAAGCAATGTCTTGATTTTGTTTTAAGTTAAGTTGTGTGAATGATGGTTGAATGTGTTTTTGATATTTAGCTTCAAACAATTACTTGTGTAATTGAGTTTTTTTTGGAATGGTTTTGTTGATTATGATATGTTTGATTATATATAATATGATTATATATAGCTTACTTTAAACAAACATCAGGACTTGCTAAATTGTTATTACTTGTGTTTTCATTGTTTTTGTAAGATAAGACCATTTTTTTTTATTTTGAAACTTTTGAGACACATTTTGTGATACCTATTTTTCTACTTAATATTTTCCCTTTTGGTCTGATATTACTCTATTGGTATGTTTCACTTTGTACACCTGGGTGATATTAACCCCGGAATATACCAGTGTATTGTGTATTTGGAAGCAAATAAATTAAAAGTTTCTTGAATAACATTGAGTTTCATTTCGTATCTAAACTGTATTTTCATTAGGGATTTATTTGACAAAACAAATAATTAGATCTTGTAGGTTACACTTTACACAATTTGAATGTCAATTTCCTAGTTCCCACTATTAAATAAAAATAAGACCTAATATATATTATACGATTTGATGGTATACCTATTGCATATCTAACTTATTTGCTTTCTTCTGCTACAGTTAGTCAAACTAGCGACGCATCCCGGCTTTGCAAGGGTGCAACGTAGATACTAAGGCCGGGACTCGACCAAAGCAGTGATGTGTGCTGTACAAGAAGGCTTCTTTTCAGCTCAGATGCGAGGGAATTGTGTGAATTCTCTCGCCCACCAGCAACCAGATAGCCCCACGTGCTTTCTAGCTTTTCTGTAACATTATTTTCTCGACAGCGCAATCCGCGGTGAGATGTCAAAAAAGTATTCTCAAATTTGAATTCTAAATCAAGGAAAATTGGGTTCACTTTTGAAAAGAGCTTGATTGTCACTCAGGTGAAGCTTGATATCGAAATTATTTACAGAATAGACGTTCTGGTCCGAATGCGCGCACTGAGCACTGAAAAAAATCTCTTCTTGCACAGCGAAAGGGACTTCTCCGCTTTCGTGGAGTCCCGGCCTCACTCTGCCTATTGCTGGAACCTGTATTAAAGTCTGTTGCCTAGTTTATAAAGGTTTAAACATTAGGCAATTATAGGAGAGCCTACTGGAATAAAATACCCTAATTGATGATAAAAAGAATTAATATTATAGCTTTGTAAACAATTTGTAAATTAAAATAAATATATATTTTTTTGATCCTTTTTTATTATAAGTAGCATTGATCACATAGGTTATTTAAGACTCCAATTTTTGGAATTGTGGTTTCCTCAAGATGTGTTCTCTCACCGTTTGTCAGTTGTAATTCTTTACCATATTGAAGTTATTTCTTCTTGTTGATCATGACTAAATTATTACAAACGCATTCTCTCAGCGGCCAATGCAATAATATTCCAAGTAATAATATAAGTTAGTATCTACATATATTGTGCAGATAACTAACCATCCATCACTAGAAAAATTTAACTGCCGATTATTACTTTTTATCTACCTGCATATACTGAAAAAGTGTTGTTATTAAATAAATCTACCCGCATTTTTATTGATTTTGTACCTTAGTTGATTCGGTTACTATGTGCCTCACTGAGTCTTCGGGCTCCGGTGAACAAGAACCTGCGTTAGGTAAGTAATTTAAAAAAGTATTTCTTCAAATAAATGTTTATATTTCAAACTTTTAGTTAAATTGTAATGTATGTATGTATGTTACTACTGTATTTAGTCGTTGAAATCTTGCAACACAATTTTGAACCTCATAATAATATTATTTAATAATTGAGCTGAAATTTTATTTCATACGATTCGTGATTGAAAATTGTGACATAATTTTTAATCCAAAATGGGCTCATTTAAAATCATGCATAATATTAAAAGTAGAAACTTTTTATGTTGTTATTATAAAGAATCATAGCTAAGTATTGGAATTATCAATAAGTTAAGGTATTTAAGTATCTACTTATTAGATGTATATTAATATGGTCATTGATCTGAATTATTATGCATTTCAGTTACAACATCGACATTTTTCAATAGATTTAATAAATATTTTTTTGACCGTTAGGTGTTATATTGCCAAGTGTAAAATGTTAGGGTTTTTACTATAATATTTGGGTAATAATTAATTCACTTTATAGGCAGGAAGATGTTTATTTTCATATTTCTCCACAATTCTTTGTGATCAATGGATTTAGAACTTGTTTGCGAAACGTAGGTATCGCTTAAACTAAAATGTGATTATTACCCTCCGATTTTTTCGTTTTGTTTTGTTTTGAGTTATAAACAGACTAGCACTTTTGAGATGTGGTCAGTTATTCGTAGTGCGTGATAATAAATATAGGTGATATATAATGATAATATGAACTGACAAATTAACACAATTTTTCAGTACCTAAAGAATTTGAATAACTCCGACTTTGTAACTAGATGACCGGGCTTAACTTACGACGGCTGAACCGATTTTGATAAAACTTTTCCTTTTTTCTAAAGGGAAGGGAAGGAAGGAAGGGTTTGCTTTTAAGAACGTTTTCATCTATTGCGAAAAAGCACTTCTTAACGAACAAAGTTACCTTCTTGATAATTAATATGCATAGGTATATTAGTTGATCTACGTATATACTATTTATTAATTGAATTCAAGGTAACACAAAATTTATTTTAAAAATTACCCACACATTTTTTTTTTAATGATCCTAGTGATAATGATCCTAGTTTTATTCGGGGTCGACGCATTAATTAGCTTTGATTAATCTTTCAGTTTCTTTTTAATTAAGATTTGTTCCAACATAGAGCACTCCAACAACTTTCTTATAAAAAGGGATAATGGAGGCTGACGAGTTTGTGAATAAAGCCCCCGTTATGCCCCTGTAGGACCGGCCCGGGCGCCTGAAAGCGGAGCCCCTGACGCAGGGCGCGTCGGCTCACTCGGATCTTAGACCAGTCAAAATAGACAAAAACACTGTGTTAGTTTGCAACAATTTGTGTTGAGCTGAAAATTAGTGGAGGTCTCGAGTACAGGTTAATAAATTAAATATGTCAAGTCCTCAAAAATCAAACTTCTACAAAAAAGTTCCACAAGGTCGTAAGGTCCACCTTTTCGCATTTTCCTCATAAATGGCAAGTATTGTCGAAAAAATAGGTCACACCAAAGTTGTAGATCATACAACTATCTCCAAAATTGTCTCAATACTTAAAATTTAAATTTAAATTTTCTAAAGACTATCCTATTTTTTTTAAGATGAAATATTGCGTGGACTTTTTTAACTTATTTTATGAATTTATTAATTCCGAATCGTATAAAAACACTTGGGTAGTAAGTCTTTATATAACGCACCCCGACTTAGAGCCCTCCGGCAGGGCTTGGGGAGGTTCGATGGGGATAACGGGGCCTGATGAGCACACGAATAAAGTCCCTGTTATGCCCTTCATGAACAGGTTATTTTAGTTTCCTGAAATATGAGGTCTTGAATTAATAAAAAAGTAATTTAGGTAATTCAAATTAAATTATTAAAGAAGTATTCTAAACTATAATTAATGCTCATATTTTTTTAGTGAGTTTTAAATCTCGAATATTTTTAGATTAAAATATCTACTGACTTTGATTATTTTTCATCTCGGACAAAGACTATTATATAATTATAAAAACAAAAATGTAAATAATAAATATTTACGTTTAACGACTAGTATTATACTAAGAAGAAGACAACACTAAAGGTCTTTTATTATAATTTTATAACATTTCTTATTGTAATTTTGTCGTAGAATATACGATGGGATAGATATTTGTAGGTTATAAAATCTGCCGGCCGGCAAACTAGCTTGTCTCAACGAGAATATGTGCAGGGCCCTGTGTTGCCCTGCTATTAAACTGATATCAGTTTCAGTCATTTAGTATTGATTAGACCATTTATTTTCGTTACAAGACAGACGCTTGTCATAAACGCCGTAAACTATAATGAAGCTTTCAGTCCTCCATCAATACTCGCTGTATCTGAATGTGTGAGTAGCCATGTTTGGATTTTACCTATAGGGTGTACTTATTGTATTAATTTACACGATTATTTTGTATATTTCTTCAGGTTTCTTTTGCTGAGCAAGAGATAATTGTGAAGACCGGCTGCTGAAATACAGGGTGCCGAAAATATTTATAAATTTTTCTGTAAGTACATTTATTTAATTCGGCGATTTAGTTCCATCTTTTAGAGCCTTTACTCCTTGGAGTTATAGTTATTTAGTTAATAGTCTTCTTTCCTATTTACAGAATTATAAGAATTAAAATGCGGACCATATTATATGCAAAAGCAGACTTGAAGAAAGTGAGGGTTAAAGATCATGTATTCGTAAGCTCTTTGTTTTGCGATTGTGAGGAATGCAAGAGATACGGATGTGCTTATAAGCCGGTCGTCTTCATAAAGCCGCGATACATGTTCATTCGAGGTGAGGAGCTCTTGGAACCGAGCGACGCTGGCGTCAAGCCACCGCCTGGTACTGTTGCCGACGAAAACATGGATGATGACACTGATAACGCCATGGATGATGATGATGCCATGGATGATACTGGTGACGTTAATCCTGCCAATAATGATACTACTGATAGATGTGATGCCCCTGATAAGTTTAGAGGCCCGGATAGGTTTGGTGCCCCCGAAAGGTCTGGTGCTTCTGGCAGGTTTGCTGCTCCTGCTAAGTTTGCTGCCCCTGCCAGGATTGCTGCCCCTGCAAGGTTGGCTGCTCCTGAAAGGTTTGCTGCACATGTTGAGTATGTTATCCCTGCTATAATCGATGATTATAGTTCGGATGACTCCGATATGTTTGATGTTCCCGATATTGAACATGATAGACATACTCACACATTTCGTGATCTTTTGAAAAACATCTTTTTGTATGTTAAACACGATGTTTTTCATTGATTGTTCGAAACAAAAGAGACAGGTGTCTGCTTTTTACAACCCTTTTATATGAATTTTATTAATGTGTAGTATTTATAGTAATGGTCTGATTATTTAGCTTTAAGGAAAGTCCATGGATAATTTGAAATCTACTTTGATGGTTCGTTCCTATTTTCCAAGTAAGATGTAACATTTTTGATAAATGTTTGTTTTAGTTTTTGTGATTAGGTCTACAACAGCTGTAAGGGTGTATTGTGTGTTTATCAATTAAGACTGTTTTAGTCTAATAGTAATTCAGACGGTAAAACAAAATTTGCTCCGGGTATCAAACCTTTTTGATACCAGGGTCGGTTGGAAATCTATGTTTGGCGAATCAGGATGGATCTCAATTAGAAACTCGTATTGAAGCAATGTATTTTCTATAGTTATAATTTTTGTACATTTGATTGCTTTGGTAGTTAGGTTTAATAATGCAATTTATTTTGTAGTCTTCACTTATTCTTCTAATGTAGGCTTTTGGTTTTACCTAAAATTGTTTTTCTATTTGTTTACGTTGAATACGTATTCCTTTTTTGTGTATTACCTAAAACAGGTAGTTTTTTGATGGTGGTGGTTTTGGACTCTTTTTTTGTGCATATTCAACCTATTTTATTTAAACTTAAATTAGGTACCTATATATTTTGTGATAACTTTATGGACTTGTTAGTAATTTAATTATACAATATTACTTTATACAAAATTCCGAATTTATCATTAGTGTATCTACAATTAATTTAGATTTTTGACTTGTTACGAATGTTTTTTATAAACTCTCTACACTTTACTTAGTATAGTTATACCAATCGTTGACGTTCATTACTTTATAAGATTTTTGTAATTAGATGTATGAATGTTGTGGAAATAAAATTTAAAAATGTAACCTGTCTTTTTATTGATTTAAAATCCTTTTCTTTTATCTTACACTAGTGGCCCGGCTTTGCACGGGTTTTAAGAAATATTACTTTTAACGTATATCTACATCCTTCTTTTTACGTCGGCTTACTTAAAATGAAAGGATTTTTAGGAAATTTTGAACATATTACGTTACTAAAGTTTTAGTAAGGATCCCTAGTCTTTTCAAGCCGGTTACTCAAGGTAAATGTAGGTTTATGATTGTGACAGAATTTTTGAAATCAGCAACGTAGCTTTTGAGATAGTTCATTACAAGCTTACACACACAAAAATACAAATGTTTCCTCTCTAATATTCGTATAGTTTATTAGTATATTTGCTAGCTAGGAAGCGGTTGGGTCGGACTGAATGCTGAAGGCGGAGCACTAGGTGTTGTGGCGCAACTTTAATGAGGCATATAAGCCTCATTCATTGGACATAGGTCCAGCAGTGGACCGCGATATGCTGAGGATAGGCAGACAAAGGTGAACAGGCACATAGACTAACTTTAACATACATTTCTTGTTGGTCACACAATTCTGAAAGAGAGGATTTTTTTCTCCCTACTTGAATTAAAAGCGTCAATTATTCTTAAAGCGCACAGCACAGTCTAGATAGTTTTTTAACTGTTGGAGGATGTAACGAGATTAGTTATGTGTAAGTATGAAAAATAAATACTATCCAGAATGGGAGTCTGATGGTTGCGGAGGCCGAGGTACATTCAAGTGGATACAGGCAAGGGATGAGGCAAAGCAAAGGCTTACTCCTTACTAGGACAGACAAAGCCTTAGCTGATACCCACCACCACCACCTTTGCTAAGGTAAACGGCCAGAAAATCATGAACATATTATAAGGATAAGATAATACTAAGTTTTTTAATGCTATTTACAGAAGATAAAGTTCAAAAGTAAATACATGTAGATATAATCATTTCTATGACCAAAGAGCCGAAATTTCAACCCAGTTCGAATGTGTCTAATCGACATCAAAAAGGTAAGATTAGGATCTTCGCCAGTCAACCCCACTATATTCAGGCAACCAATGAATGATTGACGCAGGTAAGGTTTCTTTTTTGTGGTAGTATGGCCTCTGACCATATACGGCTGTGGGGCGGGGCCGGCTACCTGAACTGACTTTAGGCTCAACTAGAACTCATTTTGCAAGAATTAAATTGGTAAGTATTGGATACTTAACTCAGTGCATACATGAAGCAAAGACATTATATGACATCAAGTTGGGTAATTATGGTAAAAAGGTACTAAGCATAGGTAGGTATTATACCTAATTCTGACCTATAATTCTTGACTAGCTGGGTTCTAGTGACAACATACAGACATATTGTGCTGTAATTACAGCTAAAAGTTTTATTTTTGTATGTTATATTCCATCTAAATACGATAAGTCTGTATTCTTTTTAATTGAACACCTTGATTTTGGATTCACTTACTAATGAATAAATCTAGCAGTATTATTAAATACTGTATAGTGATGATGATGGTCAGGTTTATATTATTAGAAATATTAATGGTATATACAAAACTTTTAATGTGTCTGTAATAACAGAGAAACGAAATCATTTATTCAAATTTATACCAGGCCTGTGCCCAGTAATGACACCACTTCATGCCTTTAATAAAACAACAATATATTTTATGTTTTACATTCACAATTTATTTTGCTAAACATTTTGTTAATTACTACATGTAATTAATCTCTTAGGGATAGGTTTTTGGATGAAAACATTGCAATATCTTAAATTATAAATTGGATATCATTAGGCCTATTTAAACACAACTTGGTCTACACAGTTTTTGGTTATTATGGAAGTACAAACTGAAATACAGGTAGGGTACATACAACTGGAATTTTACCTACATTTTAGTCAAGATATGTAGATATAGGATAGGGAGATAAAATAATATAAAATGAGAATACATTGTATTGTTTACTTCATTTCGGAAGACTCACAATTCAGCGATGTAAGTAGCAATCCTAGATTTGGAGATCATTTCGACGATGGTCTCCATTGTATAAAACAAAATGCATAGAAATATGCAGATAGCGAATGAACGAACTTCTTGAGGATTGTCGTCCATCATTTGGCGGCATTTTTCTATGGCCTCCATTTTGTTAATGCAAATTACAACTCCACCAAAGGGAAAGCCTTAAACTCAGTATAAATTACACTAACACAAATCTCTTATGTACGAATAAAATTACACAAGTACCTATTAAAAATTTAACACAAATGTATTTTGGAGAACTGTAAGGACACAACACTGTTAACAGCTGGCAAGTCACTGTGGGTTCGTTTCTTGATGTTTTAAGCAATTGCCGACACAAGTGACACTCGAATTTCTCCTTGAATGTGTACAGGAACGTTGCCGCAATTAATATTCAATCACATAAAATTATGTGCCGTTGCCAAGCGCCGGAGAAATATTTTGCTGGCGCCCCGCAAACCCGCCTGCCTTTCGCAACCGTCGCAAAATCAGTAAATACCCCGTCTGGATTGAATAATATCCACACCAAATAAATTTAGGAACTTTTTAACTCAAAATTAAGACAACCTATCTGTCTTTTTATATGAGATTCGTATTTAAGGTTCAGATGTAACACGTGACTTGCACAAATGAGACGTAATAAAATGTATTGCGAGTTTGCGATAATTTGCCGCTACGTCGATGGTGGTGCCACCCCCAACAAACGGCAGACAGAGAAATAAATTTACCTGTTACACAGTCTGGAGCAATTTAATAGATTTTTTATGAGGTTTTTAAACTTGCGAAAAGTTTAGATAAATTATTCCCACTAAAAATATATGTGTCAGGTCAGTAGACTTTGCGCTTGTCAAGCGACTGTTTTCACTACGAATAAAAACCAGCATATGAAAAAACAACTTGAACAACAATTTGACTAAAAATTAACATTAAATTCAAGCACAAATTATCCCTTAAATTCAAGTACAAACAAGTAAGTTTACAATTATTTTTACGTTGATTTAACTGACTAATAAATATTTAGTCAACTTATATGCGGAAACAACAATTTGTTTGAGATGGGATATTTTGTTTTGTTAGTAAACAAATCAGTACCAAGTTTATTGGGCTAGATATGGTAAACATTTAATTACAGCCTAATTATCTAGATCGGTGATATTTTACACGGTATTTTACATTATTGATACATTTTCAATGATAGCCTACTTTGGCCGAGTCTAGGTAACATTTTAGAGGCCACGCAGGCTGTCTGCGTGAAGAGGAATCTAAGTACAATCGGCCACAAATCAGTGATCCATTCCAGTCAGTATTAGACCCCTTTATTAAGGAGATTTAAGGTTGATTTTCGATACTAAATTTTGCAAAATACATGTAGATGACCGTACTAGCCAAAACTGCACTTGCGCGCTGCAGGCGGAGTATTGATTGGAATTCATTTGGTCTGAGCCAGGTGAGGCGTGGGTCGAGCTGCCTGTGTCCGCTGAATATATCCAAAGAGACGGGTTCCGAGGCCTTTTGTCGTCAATATCGGTGAGTAAACGATTATTGACGCTGGTTAGATGATAGGAATCTCATTTTTCGCGATTTTTATAAAACTTTGTTCGTGCTTAGAACTCTGCTGATTGCCATTCAAATTAAATATCTAGTGCTGTGTTATTATTAAGCTGTGTGAATTACGTGATTTAAAGATTCTAGTCATTATGATGCAATATTAGTTTTGCATATTTTAGTATTTTTTGTGTCGATCGGAAGGGAGGAGGGGGAGGGGGAAGCGGGGCGGGGAAGGGGCGAGGGGAGGGGTAATGCAATATGTAGCCACGCCTTTAGATATTGACCACTCCTCGCACCTATTGTTTAAAATATCTTGTGTTAAACATTTATTTAGCATCAAATAAAAATTGAGATACAAATTAAAGCAAAGCTATTGTGATTTAAACTGGTTTGAGATAAATATGCGCTATGGCTAAATAAATTATGTGCCTGTGTGCGTAAACAAAATGGCTGCCGAGCGTTGCGCCATGCGGCTAGTGCAGAATTTGAGGCGAGTTTTTATAATATAAGTATTTCATTAGAAACCTACAATACAACTGTTTAGCTGTGCTTGCCGCTTAATTACACGGGGTTTAGCGAGACGACAAAACTTTTTTGTTTTCAGGTCATCTAAGAATGTTGAGCAAACATTTTGCTAATTCATATCTTTCTCATTCCAGTTATGAACCTTGCCCAAGCTAAACAGAAGGAGAAGCAAGAAGAAATGCGAATGAGCAAGGCCAACAAGAAGAAGAAGGGCCGTGGCAAAGGGGACATTGTGGTGGCTATGATCGGCCCCTCTGAGGACAAGGATAGCCTGGTCCTCACCGTCTGCCGTCTTGACAAGGAAACCATCAAGGAGACCATCAAGAAGATTCAGGCCAACTAAACGAACACGTTTAAAGATGTGCCAAGAATGCAAAACCTCTCTATATATAATGATTTTCGTGTCGTTAGTCAACTTACTGTTGACTCTTGTCTTCGTGTTCTTGTACCTAAATTTCTTTGAACTTGAGTACTAAGTTATTAATTAAAAAAACAACGATTATTTTTAAGGTATTAGATGTAAAAACCTATTTTTTAATTGTTTTGTTTATTTTCTTTTTGGCCGATAAAGTATCATCAGGGCATAGAATTTGGAGATTTTGTAACGACATGTAACAATAAAGACTGCAGGCTCAAATTTGTACTCCTTTTTCTTTACAACTTTGATAGACTTTTGGCATTTTATAAAAATTTACCCCATTGATACTTTGTCGTCATGATATTGTCAATGATTTTTAACTTCGTGTATCCTCTAAATGTTGTGATGTGGCATTAAATGTATAAAAAATAAGTGTTGTATACTCATTGAACCCTCCTATCTAAATTTTGACCAAAGTTGCAACCTTTGTTCAAAGTTTTAAAGACTGCTTGCTGTTTCAATACAGCTAAGCCTAAATCGGAATTTCTAAAGACAGTCTAAGAAACTGCTGCGCCTCAAATATACAAAGAACGGCTTATAGCAGTGACTAGAAAATTCTAGTACAGAAATTCATAATGCTTAATAGTCCTTAATTCATGCATGGCATTGATAACGTAGGCGAAAATTAAAAAAAAAAAACAAGTAAAAAATTATTTTTAAATATAGAATCCAAGCCAAATATGGAATTTATCAATCTTGATATCTAAGCAATGCTTCGAGAGTATTTCTAATGTGTGTGTGTGTGCCATGTCTATCCGGGATTCTGCAAACAAAGAATAAATTGCACTTGCGCACAAATAGGTTGCATCAATCAATAAATATTGTCTGGACGTCATGTGCAGTGATTTGTGAGCTGGTGCTAGAATAATATATCGTAAAGGAGGCTGCTGGTATCTTAACCCTCATTTAGTGCACGCATCAGTGACACCTGTTGAATTAACTTTTCAAGTGAGTACACCATTGTTTTATTATCGTTTGACCGCCGGCCGGCGTAATGCGGAGATTCGGCGGCGTCGAGATGAAGTCAATGACTTTTACTAGTTTTGTGTCCGAATATCTATTATCTATTACATGCCATTGACCCCTTCTAAATCTGTTGCTTAAAGTCATTGTTGTTGTTATTATTTGTGTGCAAATGTAATGTTTTCATTCTGTAAATACTAATGTAACCTCTTGCCATATTATCTTGATAATAATAGAAGCTTATAAAGACATGGGCATAAACCCTGTATTTTCCTAATTATGGGAAGCATAGTTTTAAAAATATTTTGTTTCAATTTCCAGAGATGGACGTCGACGTAGAAAATGGCGTAATTCGCAAGCAGCGCACGCAAGAGTACGCGTTGAACGTTTATCTGAACAATCACGACGCGATCCGAGACCCCAACTTCAGCTACAGGAGCCATGTGTTCACCAGCAACTTCTACTGCACTTGTAAAGACTGCGTCGAGTATAACTGCTATAGGAAACCTCTGCAGTGCGTTGACCCCTACATGATAGATATGAGATACACGCACTGGGTGTACTACGGGCTCGTGGCCGCCAGCAAGACACAAAGCGCGCGAATTCCCACCACACCGAAGACCGACGAGCCGAAAGCCAAGCGGACCAAACAGTAAAGGTCACCTCACCTAATTATCTCCCAAACCTGGTGACAATAATGCAACACCAGCTAATTTAAATTTACTCTTAGTCGTAAAGTTCGTTGCCCTAAATACGATTGTACTTCTATACATTTAGCGCCGAACAACTAGCGATTTTTAAAGTATATAGCAGATTTTGAACATATACAATGTTTTGGAAATGTGTATTTGAATGCAGTAGCAGTTTATATAATTGTGTTTTTATAGCTCAGCTAATTTATGCAAATGCAGTTGTTTAAGAATATTGTTAGTTTTAATTCAAATGTTTTTGTTATTAATTTAGTTAGGAGTTACTTATCGCGTTATATGCAAACTTACATATTCGTACTTTTTAAGTATTTGAGGACCTTAAGGTCTCATATTTTATCAGTATGTCGTCCATTTTTATTGTGATTTTAATACTTATACTATTTCAAGGTTGTGTAATTGTATTGTTTTATACCAAAGGCTAGGTTTATTAGGATAATAATTTATATGTATGTTTATTAAATTAAGTGAAGTTCGAGTTACTATTAGGTTACATTTATAGTTTTAAGTGATTTTATATGTTTTTAAGTATGCTAAGATGTTTTGGAATGGAAGGTTGCAATCGAGCTTATTAAATACAATAATGTACCTATATTACAGGTTTACAGTATTTATAGCTGTATGATCCTATTTCCGGCAGTGTACCCACCTAGTATGTAATTATTTGTATACTATTTTTACCTAATTATTCGTAGTTTTTATACCCGCGTCAATATTTGTCATTGGACTGTTTAGAATATTGTATTAAGGTTATTTATTACCAGTCTTTTTAAATATCAATGTTTGTATGACTGTATGTTTATCAATGTCTTTTCAACTATAAGTGTTGTATTGATACCCTTTTTGAAGATCTGAATAAATGTGTCAAAATAAACCAAGTTTCATTTAAGCATACTCTAGAGAGATAATATGAGATTTGAGAACCCAAAGCTATTTCATCTACTATTTAATATTTTATGCGATTTATTAAATAGCAATATTTTAATAAAGAAAACTGCACAAGTATCTAGTATCAAGCATTAGTAGCAGTAGGTATGATGATAGAATATGAACAACTTTACTTTTTTAAACTTTTGCAAAGTGTATTAGGAGAAAAGGAAGTGCATGTTTTGCTTGATGTGCGTTTTACAGTAAAGCCTTTGACAGTGCCTAGCTATAGAATTAAAGACGTTTTTTGTTTTAAATGGTCTTAGTTTTCAGAAAACAGTTTTTAAAGTTATTTCTCTCACGTACAGCCTAAGTAAATAGCTTAAGGATATGATTATAGCATGAACATATATTTTCTTTTTTTAATTATCCACACAAATAATTTTGAAACCTTCATAGCAAGTAAATATGTAAACTTTGAGCTTATTGTAAACCTCTTTACCTTTTGGGAAAAACTTGCTTATATCAACTTTCTTTGTGTACATACATAAAATAATAGGTCAAGTGCAAAAGAGTAGAGGTCTTGTATAAACAGAATTGGAAGAATATTTCTTTAAAGAATAAAGAGGAATAATAATAAGGAGGAATAATAAAAAAAAGAGCAACTTGATAACTTTTGTAAATACAAGTTTAGTATGAAAGATCCAAATAACGATTGAGAAGAAAATTATGCAAATGGTTTGAAGAAGGGTCTTATTCCAATATTCTCGTTTTCTTCTAGATTAAGGTAATAGTTCATTTTAAGCTACTTATTGAAAAGGAAATAAATAATATTTATAGTAATCGTTTAGTTTTACTTAGTAGTAATAAGTTAGTCAATTAGTAAAAATGTATGTGTATCAATCTCAAAGGAAGTCACAACATGAAGAAAATGTATCAAAGAATGCACTGTAAATTATAGTTTTATGATAGGTAGGTACTATTATTAAGTACTAATATGTTTTTAAGAAAGATTAAACAATAAAAAAATACCAATGTTTTATTTTAAATATAGCTTTAAGTATAGCCTAAGAAGGTACCTATCTCTTAATCACCGTAATTTGCTTTATTCCCATAAAAGCTTTTTCAACATTTTTCATCCTACAAAGGAAGTTTAGTTTATAGGCCAGGACATTGCTCCTAACGACCTATAAACATAACATATAGGATTCTACAAGTATCTATATGCAACAAATCAATAACATCCGCGCCCATGTTTCATACAGGTACATAAATACATACATATACTATATGTGTGATACAAGGATATGGATCAAAAGGCGCGCTATCAGATTTAGGGTTACCATATTCTGACGTACTAGGTTTTACGCGCGACTTTATCTGCAATGTGTCAAAGATAAATTTGAAGGATGGAGAAATGTCTACAGATAGCTCATTATTATGGAGGTAATTTCATGTTCTTAGGTTTCTGTTTGGGGGTTTAAGTTCGACTAATACATAAAAGATTTTTCCCTATCTTCCTATTGTTTTTTTTAATTTAAGGCCGTGTTTTATGTACACATATTTTGTGAAAACAATGACCTATTTGTTCTTTATTAAAACTGCCTTCATTTCAGTTTTGAGATTTATTAAAACCAATTCTGCAAAACCAATGCAATTCTGTAAAACTTTTCTTCAAAATTTAGCTGATGAAAACTTTAAAACTTAAATTCTTGTTCGAAATCAACAAACAAGACAACAAATAACATGTTCAATAAATAGTACCGGAATTCATGTTGAAAGAATAAATTAACCGTACACAATAAAATTTGTACTAAGGATGCAAAAGTTTTCGCATACACTTTGTCAAAATTTTATATCTTTCATACAGTCAAAAGCTATAAAAGACATATTAAGATAAACTTTTCTTTTGATATGTTCATTCTAAAGTAACTTGGTAACAAAGAAATCACAACGATTGAACAATTTGTATAAAATATAACAACTTTTTAAAGACACTCAGTCACGTCACAACACGGCTTCAGTGAAAACAGTAGCTCTGTTACTTTGTGGTTCAATTGTTAAGTAAGAAACAAATGTTACAACAAGTTATAATACTGAGTGTATCAAACTTTATTTGTTTTGCTTAACAATTGACTAAACTCAACTAAAAAGCGGCACCTTTGTACATAATTTATCAATATGTTACTTTTATCAAATGTTCTTGTGTGTACATAAATGATTAAATAAATAAATAAGAAGTATCATAATTAAAGTTCTAGAAACGCTTGTCTAATAGCTGGGATGAGGCGAAACGACGGCGAAACTTCAGAACTACTTACTACGATAATAGATTGTCTTCCTGAATAAATTTAGGTTAGTAAGTATCCCAACAAAGACTTATCAATTAGTCAAAACATATTGCATCTCTTTCTTTATCCTAAAAGATAGATGAGACCGCAATACGAACCTACAGAAATGAGCACCAAATTCAGAATCTGCGACCATCTAAAGTTCAACCTCGATAAGCACTGCTTAACCTTATTGATAAATAGACCTATACGCCATGGAATTAACAACTACATCTCAATTTATATTAGAGGCATTAATATTTTTTTAATGGCTCAAAACGCTGATTGCTGTATTCTGATTTATTGATATTCGGTGGCGGATATTTTAATTTCATGGCAATTTCACGTACGAAGGGAAATGTTAGGCGATAGGCTTACTCCATGCTATTCTATAAAATGAAAATCGGTTTTATAGTTTCCGATTTACACAGTTTAAGAAAGGCCTATCTGAAGATGGTATAACCAATTATTGTTGTTAGATTGGAAACGTTATTAAATTGTGTATTAGCTACTATGTTTTGGAACTTTAGATCATTTCTCCGTTGTTTATTTATTAATACTATTGCTATTGCTTGTTTATTTTTTGAAGATGGGATAATGAAGCAATTTTAGAGTGTGGAGTGAATTGTCTAAGTAAATATAAAAAGTTTGTGACTATTTATTGCCTCTAACAAGATTGTTAAAAGTGTACAATCCCGTTATAAATAATGTTATCTTCTTTAAAGTAGTTTTTGTGAATGAAATAGAGGTGAGAGATTATATAACGTTTTCAAAACTTAGGTGAGGAGCCACCAGTTGACGGTCAAGCGTCATAACTCAAGGAAAATCCATCGTCCATCCAAAAATTTGTTAAAAACGAATTTTTACGTGTGGAGGTACGTCAGGTTCCCACCCATGCAATTACTATCAAAGTAAATGAAAATAATAAGAACAGTGTTAGTTTTCTCAAAGAGAAACCATAAGATATTACACGAACATAAAATAAAACATTACAAAACATTGTTTTAAAAGTTGTCCTCACGACCCAGTTTTAGATTTATTATATCCTGCGTAGCAATAGCGGGGTCAGTATGCAGGCGGCCTAAAATTGCACCTGCGCAATAGTACCGTGTTGCATCCGTCAATAGAGCTATTCCCGGGTCAGGTAGTCCGGCCTTAGCAGCCTTTAAGTTCACCTCACGAGTCTAATAAAAACCGTCAAAATATTTATCCACTATTACCGTGTGCTTGCCTGGCTGATATCGTTCGGTAAGTTAAGAATTCGTGTGTCGCGGCCATCAAAGTATCTCAATAACGTTTATAGGTCGCCTTCAGTAACACCTTCCTGGTTCGATCGGTTCTATTTTTAGCTGTCAAGTGCCCCATATTATTGTTGTTAAACAGTGATGTGATTAGCGTTATAAGTACTCAAAAACGTGAAATTAGTATTATTAGGTATGTGAAAAGCGCCATATTGAGAAACCCACGCGAATTGGTATCAATTGCAGCCAGAAACCATAGAAGTAATGTCAATACAGTTTAATATAAAGGCGAATGAGCTTGCTACGCCACGCCTTCGAAACGCCCTTGCGAATACTTTCCCTTAGCGTAATAAATCGTAAATATTTGTGATGTTTGAGTAATTGTAAACGTGTACTGATTTCAGATATGAACTCGATGAATGCCTCAGGCATGCCGCATCGCCAGCAGTGGCGCAACGACATCGGCATGCGGAACCTGCCGACACACGACTCGCACCGCGAGGCTATCGCCAACCACCTGAACCGCAGCCACCTGGTGGCCGGCACCATCTGCTGCTCGCGCAGCGACTGCGACAAGGTCAAGTGGGAGCAGATCGAGAAGGTCTTCCGTCGCGAAGGCGGTAAGGAAACCTTTTCAATTATTTGAGTCAATTTGTTTCGAAAACCGTCAAGGTGTCCTAACATTTTTATTGGCTGATTTCAGGAAGCCCCATCTTCCCGCAGTACAGCACTACGTTCCCGGCTTGCCGCGATAATCCGGGAACTAAGAAGGATGCCAATGGCTTCCCCGAGAACTTCTCGCCGGCCTACTGCCCCTGCGTCATCAACCGCGCGCACCTGGTCACCTACTGCTGCACTCGCCGCGACTGCGACGATGCCTCCAAGATCGGCGGGCGCCCCGAGCGCACCCCGGCCTTCAGCCACTTCAAATATTAAACCCAAATTTAATATTTGGCGATTCCCAATCTGTCTCAATCCGAATTTCTCGTGGCTCTTCAACCCCGTCTTTTGGAAGTCCCTAAGTGTTGTGCACTGTTGATGTTTTCTGGCCGTATACGTAGTGCCAGGATGTTGTTAGTCCATTTTATTCATTTTCATTACTCTTGATGTGAAATGGGCGGATAAGATGACGACAAAGGAGATAAGCATAAGTTCCCATAGTAAGATACTGATCCGCCTAGGAAGCAAGACAGGCTTTATATTATTTACCTTTTGGAGTCCCTTTACATTTTAAAATCTATTTTTGATTATACTTAAATCTTTTCTTTGGGCCTAATTTGATATCATTACGTACTATTAACAAATCGAACAAATTATTTTTACTCCTCTACAAACGTATTTTTCTTAGAAATTTTACTGAAAGTTGTATTTACCGTGGTTTTACTAGAATAATCCTCATTCCCTGATGTAGTTAGTGATTGATGTGATAAAAATAATAAAAAACGTAAGTGGTGTTTTATTTACCATATTCCATGGTTCCTAAAAGCCCTACCCAACACGAGTATTCATTGAGCTAGGTCAGTAATAGCAATCCTTCTTCTGGCGCAATCGGGTAAAATAGCTCATTTCTTGAACAGATGGCTAACATGATAATAATTTTGCAAGTTTTGTCTGACCTAATTTATAGCAGTGTATCACCAGGTAAATATAGGGGCGCGACCCTCTCGCCAATCAATAAATTTCCCCCTCTCAGACAGACGCACGAGGGGGACACATTGTTGGCTTCAAGACCAAAATGTATGATCAAACGTTACAAATGTTTTTGCTCTCAAAAACTGCGTCATAAAATATTCTGTCACCCTCGCACATATATTATTTAAGCTAAGAAAGAAAGAGACGATTAACTTTTCGTTGTACATTGCTCGTTTAACATGACCGCCATAAATCAAAGCAGTAAGCAATCTATCAATGTTTGTTGATGTTTTGCCAACATTTGGTGAAAATTAAGGGCGTAATTGTCCTGTTTTTTCTAATAAGTACCTGTAGCGTGGGTTACATGAACCTTGTTAGTCATGTTCAACACTTAATAAAGGTGAATTGTCCTTAAAGTAATTTGCTGGGAAAAGTGTATCATGTAAAATAATAATTTTCACTTATTATTTTTTGTTTACTTTTACCGTCTCATAACTCGAATCTTTCAAGTTTAATTTCATATTTAGTGCCGGAAATGATTTGATATTTGTCGGTTGCTACAAGGCGTCCTTTGTGAGAGCAGAAAACTCACTAAAATTGAGTAAATAATTTTATGTTTGGGAGTCGATTTCAAAAGGTCAGTATTACTCGATCCAGGTGTACAGTATTTCAATGAATATGATCAACACAATGATGTCTTTTTATACATTAAGCGGGGCCCATGCCCATGTTTTTGACCAGTTACAATGTAATCTGCTTTATTCATTTCGCCAGATGGTAATCATAGCCAGCCAATATTATTATTTAGCTTTCATCGGAGTATGCTAAAGGACCGTTATATCCAAGTTTGTTTAAATGTTTAAGTAAAGATAACTTCTCTTGTTATTTCAATATTTTCAGATGCATTGTAAAGTAAAAACTTATTTAAATTAAGTTTTGTGTGTATTAGTGTGTTTAGGCTTATTTAGTTATTTATTTCAAGATTGAAAGAACATGTTTGATTCGTTTTGATTATAAAAAACAGTAGCTGTGGACTTTAACTATACACGGTTAGGTTAATTCAATAGACGAAGAACCGTAAATTTAAATATTGTAAAAAATATTCCAATCAGTTACGTATTCATTCGAAAATTCTTCAGTTACGGTCTAGTCGCGATTTTATGTGATGGCCTTACATGCCAGACGAACAAATTAACTGTTTTTAATCACAATCGAATATTTCAGTTATCTTACATTCTTTCAGTACCACATTGCCTAGTCGATTTTCATGTGCTCAGCATTGCTTTAGTGATAAAAAGGTCCTTAATGCTGAAACGCAATCCATTGCCGCTTCAGTACTTGCATTAAACTAAACGACTTGAACTAAACCTTCCATGTACATCGAAATCGGCACCCCGCGTGAAAGGGACGAAGCAGGAGTCGCTGTCTCACGTTAGGTTGGCAATACATTAGTGCACAGTACAATACCTGTATTCCTATAGCGGCTGGGGAATGCCCCTGCACTTGCGCACTACGGCTAGCTGCATTGATTGCATCCCGAGCCTTCATTCGAGACGAGCGCTGCGAGACTGTTTACACTAAAGTTACTGAAGGCGTTAAACTGGAGTCTGCTAGAAAAGCTCGGGCCATGTACGCCACGAAGGTCCCGCCTTGGAGTTTATATTCCACAGGTAAGACATTTTCTTGAAATCTATTTTTAATTGCAGGTTAGACCACGTTGTCTTTGTAACAAGTGTTAATGTCTTTGTTTCACTAAAGTACTCGTGTAAATCTAAAGGTTTGATTATAAATTCATATTTCAGTGTTTTGATAAAATCCTTTTTACCGGTTGATAATTTTAAAAGTGATTGGAGGCTCTTTATAGTGTATAAATAGCTTAATCAGAGAATAGTTGGTGGTTATTAATAACCCTAAACCGTTTATCTTGGGGATACCGTTAATTTAGGACAGTTGAAACAAATAATTATTCTTTAACTAGTTATTTTAAAGTTAGTTAGTTATTGCAAATTATCCACCATTTTGGGATAAAAACTAACAAAATTTAATTCACGTTCCAGGCCTGGAGGACCAGTCAATCCAGTTCCCTGACAACGAGAATCACGGCTTCACCGCCGACAATATACGGAAATTAGCAATAGAGTTGTTGACCGACCCGGAGTTGGGGACCCGCAGCCGCGTGGTGAACCCATTCAGCGAGGAGGGGATGAGGGAGTGGCAGGAGAGACAGCAGGAGAGGCAGCAGGAAAGGGCCCCAGCTCCTACCCCCTGCAAGGCCCCGCCGCCGGAGCACGAGCGCAATCGCTGTGACCTCAACTACATCATCATGTCGGTGTAACGCACACCCCTAGCTCCCGCAACGTGACCCCATACTTGTCGCGTTGTGCGGTGTGCGTTGTCAATGTCGTCTTGTGTCAGTCTCTTCCTTTCTAATTCTCGCTACGCTTGGTAGAATACGTCCCTAATTATAATACGTTATTTAAATTTTCTCTGTCATAAAATCAAAAAAATCCAAAAAAATCTCTTTCCAAATTTTACTGTTATCCCCTTTGCTCTTATTTGTTTTCATCTGGTTTGGAAATAAAGATATTGTAAAAGAACGATTCGATGATAATGCGCAATTGGTGAAAAGTTAGTTCGCTAGTTTTGGTTCGGTATATTTTCAGAGAAATGGATTCGATAAGTGGGAAAAATATTCTAAAAAGATAACCCAGTTTAGACCAACATCTTATGTAATAAAATTAGTATATGAATCAAATTAGTGCGAGGTGGGAAAGCGGTCCTTTGTCATGTTTTAATCATGCTTTTATAATTTGATATTCTCTGTTTATATTTTAGTTCATTCATTCGTTTCCTGTCTCGATCTTCTTCTTAATTTATCTCAGGGACGTATTCCGTATTTATTGTCAATGTGCGCTTTTTATCGTAGTAAATGTCTGGGCAAATAAAACTGTGAGTTTATTGTACACCCCTTTGTGTTGTTTAACTTTTACTTGATAAAGTAATAAGTGTCAAGTCAAGCCATGTAATTTAATAAACCGGTTACTTTTGCTTTTCGTTTCATGTTCCAAAATAGAAAATAGGTTACTTGGTATGTATATTATATTCCCTAATTCTGAAGACTATTTTTGAATTTCGCATACAGTAAGCAGTGGTCAGAGAGTGCTAAAGCCAAATGCTTATTGACTTATAGAAATTGTGATTTAGTTTTCTAAATTTCTTGAATAATGTGGATGAAAACAGTTATTCCGAATTATTTCTCAAATAAGTGTCTCAGTGGTTGCATATTCTAAACAGTAAGTTGGTAAATTGTAAAAAATTGTTTGTGTTATACACTTATATTCTGACTAGATTTTGATTTATTTAGAGTGTTATCAAAGTGCATAAAAGAAAGGTATACTATTATTGATTTAAGCTAGTCATCTCTCTAGGAGAAAGTTCTTAAAGGAAAAGGTAAAACGCCTCGATTTCTTTACTCACGAAATAACAATCGTAAATTACTTTGGATACAGTGTAACACAGGCAAGATAATACAAGTTAAACTTGAGTGGTGGTCTCTGCAAGCTTTTTTAATCTTGAGTTATCATTTAGACGTTAAATTAGAAAACAAAGCTCCCTATTTTAGGACAGTTTAAATCTGATGATGCTGCAGAAAAGAGGTTGTGTTGGTGTAACAATTACATAGCTAAGTCTACAAAGATTAGCTCACAACCTTATTTAGTTCTTGCATTAATTAAATCTGTTCGTATGATGAAGAAAGGAAGGGCTTTAGCTAGGCTTTCGTTCAACAGTGGGACAGAATAGGCTAGGAATAAAAAATGACTATTAATGTTTAATAAGGATCACAGATCAATTTGTAGACAACTATGGTATGAAATACCTGGGTGACCGATATTTAGGATGTTGTAAGTATGTTATAGAATGATCTGATCTAAAACAGTGTGAGTGAAGATTGCAGACTAGTGTAAGTAAGATTTAGGAAGTCATTAATGAACTACTGGTATGCCAACGATTGTTTTGTATTGACTAAACAGTAATCCGCTCCTATGGGAGGATTTGGTCTTATTTCATAAAAACCTTCGTTCTTATTAAATAGAAAGTGTTTATAATAGTCTTGTGTGTATTCATAAATTATTTGGCAAAATTAGAAAATTCAAAGAAAATCTCCAGAAAAATTGCCTGTTTATAGAGAATTGGTTACCTATAATAATCGAAATCATTACCTATACATTAATCTATTTTACTATGGTAATAAGTTATTTAATGTTCTCTGCAAACAACATGAAATTTACATGAAAAACCTACAATTATTATTTAAATTTTGAATCCTGGAAACGCCATCTCGTGGCCCGATAGAGAGGAAAATTAATAGCTTTGCGTGTGAAAACGTCACTAGTGCATAATCGACTAAAAATGCAATTGAACTTTAGTCCAAAAGGTTTTAAAATTAAAATTGTTGCATTTTACGGATTTTAAGTAAATCGAGTCTAGATGTTTAAAAGAATTCAGAAGTGTGTCACTTTCTTGTTTTACTTTTTTACAATTAGTTCAAAAAGTAAGACACCGCAGTTTTTTTATTTGTGTTTTTATCTAATATTTGATTAACTTCACATGTATAAGATTTACTTATTACGCTACCATTTTCAGCTTTGATGACATAGATAACTTGGATTAGAGATTTTTTTCTATATGCTCAATAACATGTTCTCATTCAATAACGTAAGTTAAATTTCCAACAAACGAAATCCTCGGTATGAGCTAGTCTTAATTTAAAGCCCCACTTTAAAGACATCGACTAAAGCTTTCAGCTAGTCTTTACTAAGTGCGCTCCCGGCCCTACAAAATCAATAGTTGCACAAATTTCAGGCGGGGTTCAGCACAGCCTTCGGAGCAGCCATCGGTGCCAGAGGAAATCTCCTTGCTCCTGAGAAATCGTCCATCACTGATCTCCATCAAGAAATAAACAACAAGGTAAGTATAACTGCATCCAATTCAGTTCCCAAATCATTTAAAATCCACTTCATCAATTTTCCAACAAGTTTCATGTCCTTCATGGGTCAATAGTTACTGCCTAGTTACGCAACACCCTTTTACTATCACTTCATTCACTTGTTTGTGAAAATAAACAACACTAACAAAATCAAACAAGTGTACTCAAATTAAATTCGAAGCCAACAAGTCAATTTCCTTTAATATCCTCGTAATGACGTCGTAACGCTCCCCTCCTTGTAAACCAACTTTACGACGCAATAAAACATCAATAAGCTTACCCCAAATTGTGTGAACATTATTAAAGAGTTATTTGTTTTATTTTACAGATGCATACGACGTCGGGGAATCGCAGCAACAAGGAGGCCAATCCTCCTTACCAAAGAGTCTGCACTATTGAGAACTTGAAGAAGCTGACGGAGGAGCTGATGAGGGAGGACCGCGACTCCAAGTACCGCAACTTCGTGCTGTCGACGGCATACAGCGACCAGCGCCCGCCGGTCGACACCACGGAGTTCCGCCTCGAGGACCTCCACGACAAGCCTCGCTACGACCCCGACAAGGCGATGATGTCCATCTAAGTCACTCGCGCGAAGCCGACCAGATGATAGATCATGGATCGGCTGCCGAGGACAATTCGTAGGAGTAGTTTCTGAATTGTCCTCCTTTTATCTCTAGGTGTCGTATTCGGTGTTGTGCAACTTTCATGTTTCTACTTCATTTAATATTACTATTCCTAAGTTATCTTACCTATTACTCTATGAATTGTTATTGATTCTTAGTTCGTCTCTTAATTTAGAGTTCTCTTACTTGCTATCTCTTGGGAGACTATTCCTATTTTTTGAATAATGCATCGTAGCGAAATAAAAAACTGAAAAATTTATTGGTTTTATTTAATAGCTGAGCCCATAAAATTACAAATTACCCTGGTAAGGTTTAAGATAAAAGCTGAGGTAATCTGGTAAAATATACTGATGATATGCTAACAGTTTGCATAATATTTACTGCCAAATCCAATTTGTTATCTTCTGATGATCAGGTAGCCCTGGTGACATCAGCAGACGAATTAGGCAGAGATAGTATAAAGAATATAAAAGAGCTAGGGAAAGTTAAAATTGTAATCTGATGGGATTTCAAACACGAATAGCATGAATGGATAGTGAAAGGAATTCTCAGACAATTTGTCATCTAATCGTATGCGTCCGTCAGATCAGAAAGATAAACGATGATGTGTGAATGATGTAAAATATGACAAACAAAACAAAAAGAAAATGGTTACATATGATATTTGTCAGCTAAGACACGCTTGACCTTATTTTAGTTTATAAGAAAATAAGCTCACATCAGTTTACCCATAACTAAATTGACTGATCTTAGAAATATTATGTAATCGATGGGTATTTATAAAAATTATTCATAATTATCATAAATTGATGGATTCCTGAATATTAAAGTTATCGCTCGAACCATCAAAAGTTCAAAGCAAAGGCAACATGTGTATACCAACCTACCTATACACACCTACATATTGCATCGAGCGACGTTTGCATAGATGTATAAGCTACGTATACATCAGTGACGCTCATCGAAGCCAAACGATACCATATTTGGTATGCGTCAGGTGCGCGCCGGGGCGTGGACCGGTCTCAGGTGACCACGACTCTAACCTCTGATTGGCCGATGGATGATTTATCTGCGCAAGTACAATGCCGCATTGCACTAAACTACATTTCGGTCATTGTACAGATTCGATACAAGCACACATACATATACAAACACCTGTAAAAGCCTGAAACGGAACGTTGATTTGAGTGACGTCACAGGATGATATTTGTTTCCCCTGTTATTATGCTACCTGTTATTTATCATGGCGGTTGATATCAGTTGCCATTAGAGTCAGTTGTCTTGACGTAACTAGAGTTTCATCGATTTTATAAACATACACCTATCTACGTTATATTATCATTAATTTCAAATCTATTTCCATTACAAACAACGCAAACTACACCACCATTACAATTTTAAGGCCCCGTGAATAAATAAATCACTTTGGTTTATTTGAAATAAATTCTAACTCAATGGCTATAAAACAACCACTTGTTTCGTCACCTACTAAATTTTCACAGCGACGAAATCTTTTATTACTTCATAACATGAACCGTTTAGTAGGTACTTATTTACCCCACAAATATTATGAATGAGTTGGCCCTGGCTCAACTACAATAACGGCTGAGTATAACGGCTTTAGCAACAGGCTTTCCATATAAACAAGTCACGAACATCCCGCAAAGCAATTTCAGGTCATTAAACCCCTGTAACAAAGTGCCATTCATTCAAAAGACATTTTATGGTGGGTAATGACATTTCATTTTGAGTAGTCACGTGACTTAGAACTGTCACTTCCATACATTCATACGTTTTAGCGGTTCGTTCAGCGTTAGCGCTTCAGGTAATGTCAATGGCTAGAGTGAAAGATCAGTATTCCATATTTCTTTTTACTAAAAGTGTTTCGTATCATTATTTATGTCTTAAATGTTTCCTTCAACTCAGAAAGAAGTACGGAAGTAATTAAACACCAATTTATTTCATAGTCTATCCTGGTCCATTGACCTGAATGAGGAAGTCAGGTTGAAACGGAACCCAATGTCGCTATAGACTTAGTTTATACTTAGCTGTTTAGTGTCACTCAGTATAAAATATATTTTACCAAATCCTCAATATTATAATTGTCTCAAACAACCAAAGAAAAACTTGTTTTAAACGTAATGGGCCATCCATCTTTGACAAGGGTAACGAAGAGTAATTTATGACGGCCACGTTTATAAAGTTGGGTTAGCAACAGTTGGTTACTGCTTTAGTCTCGGAAAACAGAAAAATAAGGCATTTTCATCGAAAACAAAGTTGGTTAAATTAATTATATGAGCTTGATCAGAGAAAACTAGGAATATTGTCTCATTGATTGGCTACTTAATTAGAAGATAAAATATATATATTTTTTGTTATATATTGAGACTACGAAACGAAATTAAAAACAACAAAGAAATATTTTAACTTCATTGTCATATTTATAACATCGTTGTCACCGTCGACATTTAATTTCTCGATTCATCATATCAAGTAATAAAAGTAACTGATTGCTATCCAATACCTGTTATAAATATTCGTCCGATATTATTCGGTATTCGCTTCCCGCTTTCCCTCAGTTACGGTGGGAGTCTGTCGGTGTCGAGTGTTGTTCCTCTCGGATACCCAAACCGATCGATATAACGCCCTACCTGAATATCATTCATCTACAAGAAAGTAACGAAAAGGCGTCAAAGTGGGGCCCATCAATTTCTTCATTACTTTCGGTAAATATTACCTACTATTAAAGTGCAGTGTAAATGGCGACAGTATGTGTTTTGGTGTAGAGAGAGCGAATGGCCATTTTGTATTGATTGTTAATTTTTTTTTCTTAATTAATTATTAAGATCTGTTACTACGTCTTAACAAATTGGACCTTGTGATAATTTTGTACGCAATTTTCATACTTAACGACCTGCGTTGTTAGCGACCAGTCTCATTAACTCGTGTTAATTATAAGTGCGCACAAGAACGTAATTCTAAGTAATGTAATATACAAATATAAGACGAAAATCAACTGCTATTTTGAAGATGACTACATTTCGCCTCTATCCAGTTATAGTTAGAATAAGTGAAGCCTTTTCTAACTTTAAACTTGAAACAATTCCAGAAATGGAGCACCCCGTCCCTGCGGCCATGCAGCCGGGCGAGGCTCCTGTGCCGATGCAGGTGCAGGACCCAGAACCGCCAGCCAATCCGCCGAGGCAGGTGCCTGAAAAACCAGTGGTGGACAAACCGGCTGCTAGACCTGCAGTTAGGAAGCCAGTGGCGGGGAAGCGCCGCACTAGGGATGTTGGGACCAGCACTCTGCTGATCCAAACCCCGCACGGCGTGAAGCGTCGCATACTGCAGGAGGAGTCGCGCTATCGCCTGATCACAGGCAACGCCACCTCGTAAATCCGTACCTTCGCGGTCAAACGGAAATGTGTGTCTTGTCTTCGATGTCAGTGTTCCTCCTACGTTACTACTTTTGTTGCTGAGTTATTCAATAAGTTAATGCATTATTGTCGATGTTGGAAGTTTAAATAATTTGCCATTATATAATTTAAGACAATTAATTTTATGTTTTTGATTTTACAAGCCATGTTGCGATATTTTGCCGTCCTAAAACCTTATACCTCCTAATTTAATCATTTGTATTGTTTGTCAAAGCTGTGTGCCAAAATAAATAAAATTGGTGTTGTGAATTGCGTTTTTTATTTCAATAACCTATTCATCCCTCTGCTGGCCTAAAATGTAAATCAAACTGAGATCTTGATTACATATTAAACTTAAGTTCTCTGCTAACCCTTAATGGGTTTAAGAAAATGCTAATTCATTAAGTCTTTTATAAATTATTTCATAGAATCATACACACATCACAAAACAATGATAATAAGGAATCTTTCATCTCATGCTAAGTCAATTGAGATATTAAGGGCTTCGTTGGAGCAAAGAGTTTTATGCTACTATAGTGCAAATAAAGTTATTTCATTATGATATTAGTTCTGTACCATACTATCCAGTAAGCTTGGTAAGTTATAAGAACAAGGTTGAAATATTAGATAGCCAATATAAATCACTGAGACATCCAGACTTTAAATACCACTGTTATGGCCTTTCCACTAGATCTGAGCATGGTCACACACATTAACATAGCTTACTTACTTATATACTTAGAGTCAAGAATATCTTGCTATAGCCTTCTTATATTCGAGCTTAAGAAAAGTATTTTGTTCTTTTCCCAAATTAGTACAAAAACCTCTCATTATTTCCCTTTATTTTTGTCATACCTAATATTTTATATTTTTTCGCCTTCGAAATTGGACTTAGATTGCCAATAGATTTTAGTTACTATTTACATTACTCCATGATTCCTATAGTTTGACTTAAAGTAGATTTGTAAAACCTCTGCCTCCATTATCAGTTCTACAATAACGATCATTAGTACTACAAAATGGATTAATTGAGTAACACTTAGATCAGTACATTCTCTTAAAAATAAGGAAAATAAAACAGCAATAAGAAAGCAATCTTATTCAGTATTACATTACTATTTTAAGCCTAAACTACCCCACTGAAGTCTTTCTCATAGCATATTTAGAAAAGGTTTTGTTGCTTTTTTATGTTGTTTTAAGTTATTTTGAAATTAAGTTAGTGCATGATAAATTCATATTACAACGAAGGTTTTGATAACTATGAAATAGCTTGTTGAATTATCTTTGTAAATGGTGCCATACAGCCATTAAATCTGGTCAGAAATAATAAAAAGTGCAGTGTTCTTTATACATTCTTCTCTTGCCAATAAAACCTAAACTTCTTTTGATCTAAACGTTTCTTATTCTGCCAAGTCGTTGGCCTCATCACAACCTGAGTAAGTCTGGTGGTAGTGCAGGATTTTGAAGACAGAAGATGCGCCATCTTGAACTGAGCACCATAATCATAATAAACATGGTGTAGAATTTAGAGTAACATACAATATGATAATGTACAAATACTTGACTATCGTGCCTAGTAAAAAAGGAACCTTTAATCGTTTAGTTCAAGGCATTATTTAGAAGGTTTTGGTTATTTTAAGAGGTTCAGGTGGTATGTAACTCTCAATCAATCATGTTTGCTACAGACAAACTCCAATTAATATAGTTATAATATCTTCAATGAGTTTATGAATATCAGTATTCGTTTTTGAAGTCTGATAGGTATTCAGTTGTATTAACTTGCTTTGTTACTTTGTGTTTGGAAAACAACAAATATTTTTAGTGCCAAAAAGCAAGAAAGAATTTTATCAATTCTAAATATCAATTTAGAATTGATAAAATACTGGTTAACAATTTTATGAATATAAAAGCCTGAATATTCATGAAATTGTTCTCACTTCTTAGTAGTTTCAATTACTTATGAAATTGTTCAAAAGACAAAACTTAGAGTTTTTAAACAAATACTAAATTGTGTAATGACTAAGTTTTGAGTAATAGAAGTTACTTTTCCAACAAATTTTCTTAGGAAAATTTTGTTAAGTAAAATTATTGCCCTGCCTGTAAAGTTTTGAAAAGGACCTAAAACATAAGTTCAAGGAATATCAGGCGATAATGTGAAGATATATTTTTGACAAGGTGTTAATGAAGAGTATTGTGATTCGTCATATTTTGTAAATATCCTCAAACAAATTGTACCATCATAAATGTTAGATACTAAAAAAATGTATGTATAGACATAGCATAATGGAGGTCAATATTTCCATTAATTTTGTTACACGGAGTTGCCAGTAATATCTTGCATATTACCCATTCCTACATTTTAAAGTTTATTTTTAAGCTTAGATATTGGGTTTGTCGAACCCTGTTATGACAATACGAAACAACTAAATAATAAATCATAAATCAAATCGTCTCTCGTAATGTACACATCCGTAAACAAACAGATCTGTTTTTGTTTGTCTGCCGTAGATAGGGGTAGTTTTGCCTGCACTTGCGCACAACGCATCACTGTGTATTGATTAATGCATTTTATTATAACTCTTACAGAGGCACGCGTCACGTCTGTCTCCCTAAGGAAAAGTCTAGATCTTTTAAATCCTGCAGTTAATTGAAGTGTCGTTGATTGTAGTGCTTTATTATCGTTAGTAGTGATCTAAAACACTTAAGAATCGTAAAAATCAGTTCATATTGCTGAACGGTATCTGTCCGCGTGTAGCGTCTATCGGCCGGAAGGGTAGCGAAACAAAATGGGCGTCAGTAGGTTCCAGATGCGCCACGACCTCAATGATCTTGAACATCAAATGTTGATGATGGTCAAAACGATCAAATCAATGGATGCTATGATAGAGATGTACAAGGAGCGCATCGAGGCGCGCGAGGCGAGGAAAATGCAACGCGAGGGTCGTACTGCTACATCTAACGCTGAAATGGCCAGACTGCGTAAGGAGCTGTTTAGTAAGAATCAAGACGATCTGCGTAACGATGTGACCATGATCCACGTGCCCGAAGACTTCGGCATTCCGCTCCCGCAGGTGGTGGTGCAGGTGGCGGAGCTGTTCGGCGTGAAGCTGCAGGAGAGCGACGTGGTGATCGCCATGCGCATCGGGCCCCCGCGCCGCCCCGGGCCCATCGAGCCGCTGGAGCGCCGTCCCTCGCGCCCCATCGTCGTGCGCTTCGCCAAGTACGAGCACCGGGCCGCGCTGCTCCACGCCTCGCGCTACAAGCGCAGCGAGTGCGACGTCGCTGTTATACTTCATCAGCTGTACATCTATGAGAGATTGACTCGCAGGAACCAGCTCCTGCTGCAGAAGACCCGCGATGTGGCGAGGGAGGCGGGCTGGCTGCACGTGTGGGTCGTGAACGGTAAGATCCTGGTGAGATGCGCGGCCGGGGACGACCGCATGCACATCCGTCACCTGCGTGACCTGTATGACCTGTGCGAGAGCAAGGCGCCCCAGCTGCTCGGCACCATCTCCGGCGGAGATCAAGACGAAGGAGAGGACTCCGACGAAACCACGTCTACTACCGCTTCTAACTAAGTGCAGCGCTGCACGAAGCATTATGGGGTCCCATTCATTTAATTTGCCTCGTCTCTAACTTTAATTTTAGTTTGTTTGTGTAGGTTAAAGTTTAAGTTATCTTTTTCTGATTGCGCAGCTAAAATTTGATAAAATCATTACTTTTCAAGTTAAAACTATATAATTTGTACTATAATAGAGACAGGAATCTATAACATATTTGGTAAAACTATTAGGATCATAGTTTTTTAAATTATTTTGTTACTATCTTTATGGGTTATCATTTGATAGCCATAGTATAGGTGACCGGAGTCATTAGGGTTTCAGCTAAGCGTTGTAACGCCTGACCCTCTTGGCTCTAATATTTATTGGACACACACCAGGGTAACTAAATATTTATCCAGACCTGGTCTGTGGTAGGATAAGGGGATGGTAGGTGCGATGAAGAATGATGGATTGCAGTTGCCAAATTAAAAAAAAGACTTATTTTTATATTGTAACAGTTTGCATACAACGCAGGGCCACAATAACCGTGCGCTTGGGTGTACATGCGCAGTGGGTCGGTGCCGCACCCTAACACTCGTACAAAATCAATATAAGTATATGATTTACCAAAAAATAGTCTTACCTTACCTTGGATAATATAATTAAAAGCTTAAAAATTCAGAATATTATTTATTACATCTAACTATTGTAAACTTTTTATTTACTGCCAGTTATTAAGCTGGCAATACATAAAATAATTAAATAAAAAAAGTTTAATAATACCAAAAAAATATGTAAACTTTCGGTATTAAGTTTAATAATGTTCACCTACTTTGAATTAAAAGCTAAGCTAAGTAAGTTGTATAACAACAAAACCACACCTGTTAAGATGACTTTTTGAAGTTTCCGTTTTTACAGTTGCACACACACTCACAAAACACAATATTATGACGTCACCATTTTATTCCGGCACTTAACTTTCACATTCAAAATAACGCAGCGGTTACAAAGGAGGGAATGAACACGTGTGCCCCGGTTCTCGTTCAACGTTACAAAGGGCCTTCACACTTCCCTTGAATATCTGGGTTACTCTGGCGAGCCGAGCAGGCCGATCACATCCGAAGTGGCAGGCGAAGTGGCGAAGTGGCGCAGTGGCGGAGCCCCAGGCTTGGCGAGCGTGACCGGCACATCTCAACCGGAGCCCACTCATTACCATACACAACACCATAACTTACGCGAACCCTCTTTTACACATACACAACTTTATGGCCAAAATAGTTTTTAAGTTTATTCTAACTAAATCATGTAATGTTTAGGTATTTTATAAGTTTTTTCTTTGTATAAATTTACTTTTTGGATATTTTTACAACTATGCATTGGATAGGATTGAAAAAGAAATGTTAACATTCGGGAAAGAACTGGGAAAGTTTATAATTGTCTTAACGACATTACTTAATCTTAAAGGACACATGCGACTGCATGTTTAGTATGTAAGATTGCTCACGAGCACTTTGATGTAACTCTGAATGAATTGTAAGTCACTTGCGCATTGTACCCGCGCAGTGACTGATTCTTCTCCTTGTGTCGAATCTGCATTACTATGTCGAAAGACAGATGTATTACTTATTCAATAAATCGTAGATGGCAATGTGTTGTTTATTTCACGCTCCTGTAGAAATAGAACCCTTTCAATTATTGCTTAGTACGAAGCTACTTCCATCTGTAACAGATATATTCTGAAATAACGTTCTTAATCTCGAATAGTGCTTATATTAAGGTCTTCTTGATAATTAAAATTAATTTTTAACGTAACTTATGATGTCTTTAAATGAACACCTACATAACACAATCTTTCTAGTTATTTTAATAATAAACTAACAATAACTAATGATGTTCATGAAATAACCATGTCTTAATGGACATTACTCACCTGGTTAATTCTTGCATGTTTAACCAAAGATTATCACCACACCAACAAAGTGCTTTGTAGCTAATAAAGCTCCCAACTAATCAACTAGATATATTTAAAATTCTATGACAACGTAAAAATCTTTTATAAGTTTTAGAACAGGCAATTTCAAGCCAACATAATCTATGTCAGCTTTATACTTAAACACATCATCTTACCTTGATCTAAACAATGGAGAAAATATTTACATGTTGAAAGGAAAAATTAAATTATATCTACTGTACTCTTATGATCTGCAACAAAATGCATTATTTTTGAAGTACAGGAAACTGAGTAATTTTGACTAAAGACATGAACAAAATGGCGGATACGAATGCAATTGCCATAAATGCAACTATATATTCTCTGTAATGGATGGATCCTAAAACATACTGAATTTCCTCCGTGCTACGGATGATGTTTGTCTCGACTCATTTATGTTGATCCTACTAGCTGTTGTTAAATCATTTCAATTTTGGCAATTTATATATTTTCCTCTCCTGCACTACTACTGCCATGCGCCACCCTCCTGAACGCGATAGAGGTCAACGACCGAGCCACCTAGGAAGCGACTTTTTGGTAAAATTGAATTTTAGGGTCCTTGCCACAAAAAGAAGGTTAAGAATTCTATCATTAATACAGGATAACGTTTATATTATCCAGTGAGATGAATTCCGTGCTAAAAATACTTTTCAAGACTTTCGTGAAATCTTCATTCAATAGATAATTTTGATGTACGGATTCCGTCGGCAATCTTCGGCGCCGGTCAATAAGCAAAGATAAAATGAAGTTGCGTAAATTCTCCTTAGATTTGTTACTTCTTCGTCACCAGAATGGAATAGAGAATAATGTTGAATAATGAAATAAAATTCTTATTAACCAGTGTTAACTAAGATCTAAGATATCTAATTAATAAAATTGGCTTATAGTATATACTATTTATTTCATTTACTTCTACTTATATACACATATAAACATAAATTTATAACTAAACGCAACTATCATATTTTGTAATTATTTATCTTCACTTCTAGATTGTTATGTTTCACTAAATTGCAGTGTTTTGGCTTTTTTATTACCTTTAAGCATAAATAGAGACTAGCCAAGTAAGCTAGTAAGGCTAAGTTAGCAATAAGAATATTTTGCGAGGCTAAAAGCGTAGGCCTGCAATAATTTATAATTAGGTACCTTGTAATTAACCAAAACATATTTTTTTGTATAGAAGGAATAAGGCCTTTATCGCTTCCAGCAATGTAAATAAAAGTATTGATTTAGGCTTTCAAAATATTGTCTCTCCGCATTTCGCTTACCTTATTCATTCAACTTGTCCCAGGTTTCCGTCGTGGTTATAAATGAAAATCAAAACCTTAGCAAAGCAAAATTTATTAAACAATAGTTTTATTTACTGTAAATAGGTTTAAAATAACAAAGTACCTTCTACGGTATGAAAATACACTCAATCCTACATGTAACTACAAACATAGGTCTTACCAAAACTTGCATTTGGTTGATTTATCCCCGTTGTCTGCTTCTCTTCGAACAAATCTTAAGCATCAATTTGCATCTTGACTGAACTGAAATTTTCCATACAGTAATAAGTATTATCGTGTAATAGTAGTCTAGTATGGTAGACTAGAGGTTCAATGAACAAATTTAAATGCACAAGGTTGCAGGTTCGAACCCAGGCAAGTAGCTTTCCGACAAATGGTGAAGGAAAAAATCGTGAGGAAACCTGGATTCTAAAATTTGATATCTGAAATCGCCTAATCGCCGAGAGTAAGCGTGGTGATCAATGCTCGTGCCTTCTCTTTATGAGAAGAGGCCTGTGCCCAGCGGTGGGACATTTATAGGCTTCATTATTATAATAAGTGTTGCATGAGATTGAACTTTAAAGTTAGAGAGTAAGTTTCACAAAGAAGCAGAGAAGGTGATATCAGATAGGTAAAGGAACCAGGAAAAGAATTAGTGACCCTTTGACAGTCTTTCCAGGAAAATGCCATAATGGCGTAGTGAGGTTTCTGGGTTGGACTTTAAGAGGTAACATTACCTCCTCCGTAGGCTAACGGTAACTAAGGGGGAGGTTTTAATGAGGTAATAATCCTACACTTCCCTTTATAATCGCCATAAGACCGGGTAAGGTTTCCCCCTCGAATAAAAAGAAAAGATTAGAATCCCAACAAGTTTGCACGTTGGGGTCGTTTAATTTGTCTTTAGCAGTACTAAATTGAAAGATGTCCCTCATTCGTTTGCATTTTTTAATTTGCTTGCTCTTTTTACCGCACAAATGAAGTTACTTATTAAAAAAATAAGCAGTTATTAGTTGCTATCAGATACCTCACTGACAAAAGAAAATAGATATGTAATGAATAGGTTCCAAAGCTACTGAACAGTTTTGAGACATTCATTGCTCTATCAATAATAGCACGCGACATTTTCACCATATTAAAAAATATTAAATCCGTCGAAAATTACATATAAAGTATAGAAAATGCCTGTATCCTTTTCTTTATTGCAATAGTATCCTTACCTACGCTGTTACTGTTTCGCACACATCGCGATTGCCGTTTTCAACTTTAGATTTTCCTAGCAGTTAAATCTGAACATGCATCGTTTTGATGCGGCAAGTGGACTAGAGTCCGGGGTTAAAATTTAAGATGAAATTTTATCCGTCACCCACGAGATCACCTATTAAATAATAAAAATAACAGGAATAAACACTTCTCTTTTGCTAGAGATCTTTGCAGTTAGTCTGAGCGCAGACTTTGACAGATTTACTGGACTTTTGGCGAGAAACTTAAGGCCTCCAGCCAGAACAATAGGAAAATCTAACTAATCAAACTAAGCTCAGCAACTTCCACTAAGGGCACATTCCGCGGGGTTCGGAACTCGACTCAACAATCTCGGCGTTGCTAACAATCTTAATAAGGCAAAACAACAAGGGATGGCTGTTGTTTTTCGTTTTCTGTTATCGTTAATCCCCCACGCTTATATCAATATTACTATAGAAAGGGAGACTGGTTATCGTTTGACAGGAAGCAGCAACTGCAGAACGCAATAAACTTTAATGCGTACTTGTTTGTTAAACCCTAAACCATTCAACCTGTTTTGATATTTGGTACTGAGTGCTAAGCTTGGAACAAGAAAGCACATTATAGGCAAACAGCGGGCAGAGAGGCGAGAAAATTAACCACTATACTTACCATCATGGTTCTTGGCGCACGTGGATTTGTTATTTGAAAGAGTCCTAAAATTCCCACGTCTATGCATGTCTTCAAGGTCCTGGCACCTATGAGCTCGGTTCTGAAAATATACAACATGGAAGTTAAGCATACATGTATTTAAAGATGCACAATAAATGAACGTAACGTAGTACATCAAGGGTTGATCAAACAGTTGTCAACATCGTAAGTGCGTTGATTAGGCGCGTTATTCTTCTGTAAATTGCAAATACCTTTGAAGTATTTTCTCATAAAAGTGCCTTCTTAAAAATCGAATATCTACTTACAGTGCAAATGGACTGTGAATTCAGCTTAATCTGCTTTGCTTCGCTTTGCATGGCTTGTTTTTCATAAGAGCGTCTTAAAATACAAAGGTTCTCATTTCATGGGAATTGCACTTTTTATTTGGGGTATGTTAGATTAGATAATTAGATTATTAGAAGATTATTAGAAGACGCCCGGACCGATTTTGAAAATATATTTTCCTTTCAATAAGTAATTCCAAGGTAGTATTATGACAATACCAGGGAAAAAGATGTGTATGTTCAATGACTCATGACTTTGATGACGGTTTTATATAATATTTATATGAAATCAATAATTATAATTGATTAAATTTTATTTTTTATTTTATTTATTTGTTTGGATTTCCAACAAGAATAACATAATACAAGCATACTTACATGTGTAGCATATTAAACAATATTCTATGCTTTCTTATTTATAGGAAATCACATCATGCGTAATAACATAGTCGCACACAATTAGAATTTCAATTAGAATTGAAATAAACTTATGTTATAGTTTACAAAAATGATTAAATTAAATTAAAAATTAAAATTAGAATAACAAAATGAAAAAAAATGATAATAATCACACTGTTAATTGCTCAGAGATAGTGTCTATGAAAGCATTCAAAGAATTGCTAAAGACGTCCAAATCTTTGGATGTACCGGAAATGCTGTTATATTTGATACACATTCTTGGGATAGGAGAGTGTTTACCGAGATTTGTATGACATCGAGGAATGTTGAAAAGAGAACAGGGATGGCGAGGTAGTCTGTGGGGCACATTGATGCGAACCTTATTGAGTAATTCCGGGCAATCAATTTTATTGTTGAGTAGTTTGAAGAGAAATGTTAAATCAGCAATTGTACGTCGAGATTCAAGGGAAATCATATTAAAATATTCAAGCCTCTCCTTATATGAAGACATTAAAAAATTGACTTTATATCGGTATGCTAAATGTCTTAATAATCTCTTCTGTAAACCTTCAATTCTGCTTATATGAACGTGGTACACTGGATTCCAGACTGCACTGCAGTATTCTAATCGACTACGTACAAGAGAATTGTACAAAAGTATAGTCGTAGAAGGGCTCTTGAACTCTTTCGATGAGCGTAAAACAAATCCAAGAGCCCGATAGGACGCCCTTATAATACCATCGTAATGTTCGATAAAGCGAAGTTGACCATCAACATGCACACCCAGATCTCTAATAGAAGAGAGCTCCTCGAGTGCAGCATCTTTAATGCTATAACAGGTCCGTATAATATTGCGTTTCCTAGTGAACTTTATATGATAACATTTATTACAGTTAAGAAACATTCCGTTTAGCGTACACCAATGAGATAGCTGATTTAAGTCACTTTGCAAAAGAAGGGAATCTGATTCGTTGTTAATTACACGAATTAGTTTTAAGTCATCGGCAAAAAGATAGGCTGTTGAGTACCTGAAGATATTCGGAAGGTCATTAATAAATATATTAAAGAATAGAGGACCTAAGTTAGAACCCTGGGGCACTCCAGACGAAGCTACAAAAGTATCTGATTCTTCATTGTCGATTACAACAGATGAATGCCTATCAGTCAGATACGACTTACACCAATCTAAGATAACATTAGTGATGCCTAGTGACTGGAGTTTTTTTAAGAGTATGCTATGGCTAACCTTATCGAAAGCTTTAGAAAAGTCGGTGTAGATCGCATCAACCTGTGAACCACGATCAACAGCTGCTGTTAAATTGTCTATGTAGCTGACTAGATTTGTATTAGTAGATTTATTTTTGATGAATCCATGTTGATTTTGAGATAGACAGTTCTTAACATGATTATAAAATATTGGATAAATGATTGATTCGAAAACCTTTGACAAAGTTGAAAGAATTGAAATAGGACGATAATTTGAAATGAGTTCACGTTGGCCATTTTTAAAAATTGGTACAATTCTAGCTTGTTTCCATTTGGATGGAAATATGCCTGATTGAATGGAGGTATTAAAAATATGAGCTAGTGGAGCAGATAATCGACGAGCACAACGTGACCAGAATATGGGCGGTATATTGTCTGGCCCAGCACCTTTTGAAAGGTCAAGTTTGGAGAGTTTTCTGTAAATTGATTGACTGCTTACATAAAAATTACCAATACATGGATTAGAGACTAGTGTATTTTTACTAATATAACTGTTAGCAGTAGCCGAAGAAGCATATACCGACGAGAATTGTTTAGCAAATAAATTACAGATATCTCGTGTGTTATGAGCTCTCGTTGAGTCCAAAACCATTTCAGACGGACAAGATAGCTCACCTTTCCTGAGGTTTTTGATATGTGTCCAGAAAAATTTAGGGTGCTTTTTTATAGATTTTTCTATCTTTATTAAATAATTATTATAACAAACTTTAGTCAAAATTGCGCAATCTTTTCTCAAATAATTGAATTCTAATATATCTAGTGGATTGTTATATTTTTTAATTTTAACATGAACTTTATATTTTTGTTTCAATAATTTAATTAAATTATATGAATACCACGATGGATATCTTCCCCGGTAGCATACTCTTTCAGGTACATGATTCCTAATTATTTCATTAATTAATGCGTAAAATTTATCTACCATAAGATCAACGTCAATACAATTCGCAAATTCATTAGACCAGTCAATGCTATCGAGTGAATGAGTTATTGCTTCATAGTCTGCTTTGAAATATTTAAATTTGATGTAATTTTTAGGTTTTGATCTGGTTTTTAATACAATATCGGGGGTAATTACTATGGCGGGGTGATATTTATCAATATTGCGAATAGAACTACAGCAAGTATTGACATCAACTTTGTCGATATCGGATAACACTAAGTCCAAAGTTTTATTTTGAAAATTTTTGACCCAATTAAACTGTTTTAAGTTGTTAAGGGCTATGAAATCGAGAAATAAATTATTAAGAGAACTCGAACCGTAATTAACCGCAGTACAGAAATTATCAGTTGTTTTCATTTCCCAGTCAATGCTACTCATATTAAAATCACCAACTACCATAGTATTGCTATTAGAATTAGAATCCATGACAATATTGCAATTTTCTATGAAGTGTTCTAAAACTTCGTTTCGTAAAGGTGGTGATAAATATGCAGCGCATATTTTGAAATGTTTTTGATTGTTTTTAAATTTAGTTTCTATAGTGACCCAGATATCCTCACAATTACTCTCCCACTCCGTCTTACGACATGAATTAAATTTATTGGAAACCGCGATCAATACCCCTCCTCCTGTTCTCTTATGATTATTTAGTTGTGAGGACTCACGGTCTCTTCTATAAACAATGAAATTGTCGTCAAACAACTCACGGTTAAACACTCCACTACAAAGCCAGGTCTCCGTCAGGATGTAGACATCATAATCACAGTTTAAGATGTGTTGACGAACTTCAGCTATGTTTCCACGTAACCCTCTAGTATTTTGATAATACAATCTAATAGAATAGAATTTTCAAACTTTTAGTACAAATGACTTGCGTAATTTATACATTTAAATGATGAAGAAGATGTGAAAGGACCGGTTCTTATGGCGCGGTTTGGGAGAGGCTTGTATTACATTAATAGGGCAGAATAGTCTATTTAAAATTCTTTTTTTTTCTAGATCGATGGACATATCTGGCAAGAGAAGCGCCTTGTCTACACTATAGAAAACTAGTCTTAGTGGAAAATGTAAGGGATACCTTTATCCATTAGAAAAACTATTTAATGTACGTAGGTATGTACATAATGATAATTTGTAGTCTAGTGCCAATATGATCGTTAACATCTTCTTTATAAATTTTCTATTCCTGTGGGTCATATTTGTATTGGTGCAGAATTCGACGCAAACCAATCAGAAAGCCAAACGTCGTCACCGTGGCGATCAAACAATTGAATGTGCTCCGATCTCCGAATGCTTTGAGATCACCATGACACCATAAGCGACTCGTTAGGTTGGTGCCAGAAGATAAAGATGATCAGAACTCGGCAATAATGCTATTGTCTACTGCATTTACGTAACTAGTTATACTCATACCTGCAACGGCAATGGCCTTCCTCCTCTGAATGACCAAAGATCCCCGAATGACCACATAGGAATTGCTGACGATTGCCATCAATGAGCCAATTGAACCCTGAAATCAGTTTAAAACTTCTTAATTTTATACTTTATTCCTTGGCGATTATTAATATTGGTAAAGTTGTAGGAGGTTGTGCAACATTATTAAAACTTATTATGTAATTCCTTCAGAAAAGGTAGTTACCTGAAAAGCCGATGTCCTTGGGATGTGCATACTTGCATACTTCTCTGGCTTATGAAGGTACGTTCGCGGTAGGCAAGATTTGGAGATCTGATACTGGTAGCTGTTGCAAAAGTTGCGTCGTCTTTGTGTCGGTACTAAAGGTTAGAGATGAAGCACTGAATCCTGAAATGAGAATGAAATAAATGAAAAATATTCTTCAAACGTCCTAATTCTATTATACACTATTAAGACAAAACCTATTCAGATATGGTACTTACGCTGTCGTATTTTTGACAAGGAGTTAAGTATTGTACCTTTGATTTATACAACTTTACAATTTTAGCAATTTAAGGTGGGCAGCTAGGATGATCAAGCTACGGGTACATTAATATCAAATAGAATTAATAAAAAGCAGTTTTTAGTGCGATTCTAAACTACCAATAAAACTTCAAAAATAACAACTTTAAAACTTCTTCTGGCATGGAAAGAAATTAAAAGGCAAGACCGATTCCCATGATAAAGATTGATGTTTTTTTTTAATTTATCTCTGTCTGGGGCAGCCCAGAATAAAGGAGTACAAAGGTTCTTGCATTGCAATAAAGTAGAAATGATTGGCAATAAGAATAAAATTTCTCTTACAATGCTGACTGACTTTCCGATGAATAAACGTTCGGCGTATCTGGTAGCGTAGACCTCACAAGACCTCAAGTCTACCACTTCTAATTAATAGAAAAGGAATTATATACATACCCGGTAGTGCTTCAAGTATGCAAGGAGGATGTGAGCAGGCCTCATACAACGTCCTACAAGCAGCAGTAAAGCAATTCTGTAAGTAATATATACTCTTGAATAGTTTAAAGGTGTCTGAAATTTAATAAAAACTTTCATACAGCACTCCTTCAGCACACAATCACACATACGGAGGTCATCTTTAAGTTTTGGTTGGCTGGCCTGAATGAACGTTGAACAAAAGTTGTCTTTTTCACAAAAGATATTTTGTTGCTAAATTATATTCTACCTTTTTATGTTCATTCAATTATAAAATTTGTTATTCCAATATTTGTTTGGTAAGTCTAAGTGTAGTGGCGGTAATTAAAAGGGATTAAACTTCAGTAAGTTTTGAAGTTAAAATTATTAAGCAAATAATTTATTTTATTTACAAAAAAGTATACTTACTACACTTACCTGTTAATCGGGAATTCAATCGAAATGATGATTAACGAATTGACAAATGTACCTAATAATTTGATTTAAATATTTTCGATACTATTTTTGTATGGTTAAGTTATTAAATGTGACTAGAACTAGTGAATACTAAGTGTTCAGCATCTAGGAACATGTAATTTTTAAGAGTTGTACTCTAAAAGCATGATATCTAAAATTAAGCATGGTTTTATGAGTGCATAATGGTTATCGAATTGATAATGGACAACTAGAATTTAACTTGGTGCGTCATGAATGTACTTAATTTCAAACTTAACAAAGTAACCAGATTGTCACAAAAATGTTATAACTGTCATCATTATTTTACAGAGCATTCGTGTGTAATTATATTTTTATTAAAAAAAATAGTTTAAAGTTTAACCAGATCATTGCGTGAGGTGAATTGAGCGTCATCTGTGTTCAAACGAATGTTTGGCCTTAACCTTGAGAAAACAGGAGGGTCGCTGTATTATCGATTTTCTTGAATTTGGGGCGCCCTGCTCGAGGTCACGGACCCCAGTTGTACCCTTCAAGATCACATTTACATTTGTAACTGACAGCCTTTAGAAATCTACCGACAAAGCAAAATAAAGCGACCTAGGGCATTACTTGTGTGTTTTTGTAAGCTGTGTACAATGCCAATTTTGTGATGAATGCTTGTACTTGTAAAACTGGATAGTAAATGATTGTATTAGCATGATTCTTTAGTATTATCTTTTATAAGATTGAGCTTTTAACAGTGTATGGGTTTTACTATTAGGATGTAAATAAAGCACGGATTTATTACATCAAGATGTTTAATAGCAAAACATAAAGAAAGAAGCACAAGATGTTTTTGAATTTATCGAAATGATTGCAATGGTGACTAAAAAAGTGATGGACACAAGCAAGACCATGAACAGTGCCAAACTAGTTCAAAAATTACATGAATGTGAGAAAAACGGACATCGATTTCCGATACAAGGGAAATCGTCCCATGACAACGTCTAGTCTACTTATACGTGTCAGGGTGTCCGTATCTTTAGGCCATGTTCAGAATGGCCTTATAACGTTGTCCGTCGCGGACGTGATGTAGAGCAGGATCATACGCAGTGTTAAGATTGAAAGGTAATGTTCCAGCCTCCTTGTTGCCTCGGACGTTGAGGGCAGACTCGAGATGCTTCGGGCGGTCCCCGAAGGTCTTCGAGATGATCTCTTTGACTGGAGAGTCGGCGTGGACGCGCCGGAAAGATGAACCGACGTTCATGGTGGCTGGAAGGAGAATAATCAAACTTTAATCAATTTATTTACTTTCGTTGTTGATTTAATTGAAAATATAATGAGAGAAGAAACAGACAGTTTCGTTACAAAGAATTTTGAAAAAAAAGTGTTTATGAGTTGCAAATGTTTGATTTTGTAACAAAGGAAAATAGTTTGAATAAATATATATTTGGGAATTGACCTTATAAAGTTTTGTTCTGAGATCTGAGATTATTCGCATCGCAAAATAAATATTAGATAATATGGCAAATAATATGTTACATTAATCTAACCTCTGAACAGAAAGTGTGAACTAAGATTGAAACTAATTTTAACTTTTATTGAATTAGCTAGGAACCGATCTTAATATTAGCACTAAGTATATTTTCTTAGCATCAGACGCTAGCATTAACTAGACAAGGAATTTGAATTGGCAGCAGCTATTTTTTAATCATTATTATCATTAATTGGGAATCTGCAATGGCTCAGCTAAGCAATGCATGGCATCCATCTTAGATTCGCTTAATATTTTTGTTTTAGACACTACATTTTTGAGTTCGCTTTTGCAGTAAAATTTTAATGTAGATCTGAGAATGTAGCCTATAGTATTCTATTATCTTGATCAACTGTCTTATATTCTTTGCATTTATTCGCAAGGAAACTGGCAATGCAGTTAATTTAAAGGAATATGTATATCAAAAGTATGCTACGGCTATGGCTAGTTTAGTAGCTATGGCTTTTGCAGAATAAAAACTATTTTATTATAAGGAACTATACTGAAACATAAAAAGCTTTTTCCGCAGCTTCGCTTGATATTATGAGTGCAACTTAAAAAATAGTACCCATGCCAATTGGTGGTATCAAGATTATGTTAGAGTCACACAGCTTTACTAATTACAATTTACCTTATAGGTATCAAAATTAAATATTAAAATCCTAACCTTAGGAAAACCACGTGTTCATTGCTACGCCATTTTGTGAACGAGACATCGCGACGCCAGCCGTACTTAGCAATCGGTATAGAACTTGACTTAAATACAATTAACGTATATTAAACTAATGATTATTTTGAGAGTACTTACAGTCTTTATGCAGTTTCGATGCAGGAAATCACTTTACTTGAAGTATTTCTCGGGATAGACTAGCCGACGCAACTGCAGTCTGGAGAATAATCTGGATGCAGTTATCGATCCGGTGGCCCTAGTGCGCAAGTACAGTAAGGCAGCTTCCACAAACATGCCCAAAATAAAGAAAATCATTTTTTTAAGATTTTCGGTTTGGTTTTGACTAAATTATTTAAACCTTTAAAGCTATGATTCTCATTATCTCTCAATTGCCCTCAATTCCTCAACAAAGAATAATGGATAATTATTGAATTTATGTACAAGTGTAGTAAATGTTATGTGTTAATAAATTGCATTGGTCATCTAATAATATAATCTTATATCTATCCGGTTTTGGGGTCATCCTCATAAAATACTCTCCCCCACAATCATCAATCACCAAAACCGCGGAACCTAGTTAGATAAACTTATAAAATAGGAGTTAAATTTGTCATTTTTTCAGCTGAAGCGAATTGAATCAGTTAGCTTATCAATTAAATACACATTCTGAATAGTTTGTACCAGCTATTTTACACTTAATGGAGAACTTTTTGTAAAGACCTTATCATTTTAACAGCAGATCAGTCTCACTTTCAACTTCTTTCATGCAATTAAAAGCAGATCGAAGAAAAACGAAAATTTATTCATCACATTCTCATATGGTGGGCCAAAATGTTTTTTCATTTTTTTTTGTCATTGATTGAGTATACCTCAGAGGTGATCCCATATTAGTCTCATGAAGTTCGCTTCTTTTTGACATTAATGTGTAATTTACACATTAATGTCAAAAAGAAGCGAACTAAATACACAATTATTATCGTTAATGTGTACGATTTCTAGTAAATATCTGATACAAGGGCAAGATATCATAGTTTTCATCAAACTATAACACAAAACACTTAGTATGAGTAGGCATCACAAGTTGAAAAAAATAATAATAAAATAAGTTACTGTGCAAACGCCCTAACGCTAGCTAAGTTGAAATGAAAAGCGTAATAACTACCATGCACAGCGATATTCGACTATAAATATTTTTTTAATGTTTTAGCAATGTTGGAGAAAAAATATTAAATTATTTGAAAAGCTTTTGACAGTGATATGAAAGAAACTACGCAATTGTAAATTTTAATAAAAGTGACTATGAAATTTATTTTTTCATGTACCTGAACAAGGTTATGTTACCTGTAGAAGCACGTGTCCAATAAAAAGATTAAAGAAAAACCCAAAATTTTAATTAATTTTGAATATCGTACTTATTTGTTTAAGCTCAGTTTCAGCTTCTGAAACTCTGTTAGAGGTTTAAAAGTTGTTAGGTTCCCTGATATTTTAATAATAATTGCCACTTTCTATTTGATTACTATTGAAATGTTTTCATTTCATACAAGTAGTAGTACTTGCTTGAAAATAAAATACTAAAATTTATTATTATATTTTTCTGATGGAAATATATTTTCCTTTTTACTGTAATTGTTTTATATACACAATAAAAGCTATGTGTTTAGAATTTTAGACAGTTAAATGTATCCATAAAATAGACGCAATAGTTAGATTTGTTAGATGTCAGATAAATTCTTCGGTTATTAGAGGTAAGTTTGTATTAAAACACATTAATTGATGCCGTATACATTTATTAAAATAAGAAAAGATAAGATCAGAATTCAAGATGACAAAAAGTGATAATAATTAAAGATAAGTGTGTTCTACAATTATTAATAAGTAGTTAATACGATATGAAAACGAATTTTGATTCGTATAGGTTGTACCCTGAGACTTCGTGTTCCCTTTATAGGCCATTTTCATTTATAACAATTTAAAAGCCTTTATCCTGTTAATTCCTTTTCAGTCTCATATATCACAATCAGATATTAATGATTAGGGCCTGAACAAGTTTTTAGTTCATATGCAGCCATAGGGTTAATGTTTTTTTAAGTGTTAATATTCCATTTTAGGATAGATACCTAATTTATTTATCTTAAGAATAAGGCATACAACTAAAAAATATCAAAAAGATACCAACTTTATTAGTAAATCAAAACATTTCAAATCGTTGGATATGAATTCAAGAAATTACATATCAGATATGTTAAATTGAAAATATGGTAAGATGAGTATCGATAACCCCTTAAAACGTTAAATATCTAATAGGTATGCAATGTCATAAAGTGATCCAAAATTATTACATTTATTACTTAACTAGTCTGGTTTTCTAACCGTCTACAATATATTATATAAAAATTAGAATCACAAAGACAAGGAGTGCGTGTAGACACATTACATAGCATCAAGACAACTATGCTAGATTTACGGAATCCCTTGTAGTTGATCAAGGTGATCACAAAACAAACGATATTACAAAATCGTTTCCTGAGTCTCTATGTGTCCATAGCAACAGAGTTCATATCACGAGATTTTGCCGAGCGTACACACAGTCTGCTATCCGAGATATTTTGTTGAGTCCATATGTGAAGTCTATTTGAGGAGTTTGAGTATATTTGAAAGGAGTTTAATAGTGCCGTGTTTTTTACCGGATCAGGTTACAAAACGCCGAGTCCATTGCCGAAAAACATCACCGAGATCATTTGCCAAGAACGTTTGCCGATGCTGTCAGGTCGTGAACCGAAATCGAGTCCATTTGTCAAGACTTGTAGCCAAGACCGTTTGCCGAGGTCGTTATGATGAACGCTTATGTAGGGGACACATCAATGGGGGAGGAATTGATGCATGTGGTGCCTGTCAGGCTTTCTTCTTCTTTGATATATATGCGTGCCTGTGGTAGCTTATGGAGCCCCAAGGATTCTTCAGCAGCTGCCCCGTGTGGGTGTTAATGTTCTTCACTAACGGCTCCCAGCGGTCGAAAGGATCCCAAATCCTCTCTTCAAGATTCTCCATACCTGTAATTAGCAAAACAAGCTTTGATTATCCAACAGTGAAACAGACAATACGATTAATATTGTCCGGTTTACGGATAGAACTCACAATTTGTTTTAAATAACAAGCACCGACAATATTATTTCTATTCTGATATGAAGACAATCTATTTCGATTTAGTTTTATGTTACTATCATTGATCCAGGTATAAGATTATTGTGTTAAATTTTATAATCAAAAATTACAAATAAGACCCAATTAATTTCAAAACACGTACCAAATCTCACAAATAATATTTATGAACGTAATTAACTATGCCAACAAGGGTCCTAGCGCACGAAACAAATCGATTGGCGTCATGATTGAGTGCCCTTGAGCGTCCCAAAATAACATCCCTCTTAGCAAAGCCCCTCCTCTACGAAGGTTTGCTTACTTTGATTTCAAAATACGACTTAAAATTGAAACTCGCTATAAAATAATGAACTGAAGCCAATTCGCGTGTATAAAATTGGCGAGTTAAGCAACAGTGCCAAAACAAACACAAAATTTCAACGAAAACAAAACACGGAAATATTACAATACTTACCCGTTCAACAGTTGAGTTCGATGTTTTATTGTTTAACTGGTTTTCTTTGATTGATTTGATGTTATTTTGTTGTGGATACAACGCAGCTAGCACGCCGGCCGCTACTGCACAGCCTGCGTCCTAAATGTTATTGACTGGTGCATCCCTTTCTGCGCAGGTGCAATTTAACTCTTTATTTGCGCCCCTCTTAAAGGGGTTGTACTCTGCACTGAAAACTTACCGGTTTACTATCGGTCCGGTTTTCAGTACACGACTTTAGTAAGTTAGATATTTAATTAAACGTTGGCAATGATTAAATTGTCATAGAATTTGTTAGGAGGGACTTTTTCCTGTACGAGTGTACCTTGTTAATTATGTCCATACTTTTGTCTTTTGACGTTCTATGGTAAATAGAAAAGGCTCAGATTCTGTATTTAGTTGTTAAGTAAGTAGGAAATAAGGTACGTCCTATAAATTAAATCGAAATCGAGTCCGTTTGTCAAGACTTGTAGCCAAGACCGTTTTGCCGAGGTCGTTATGATGAACGCTTAATGCTTATGTAGGGGACACATCAATGGGGGAGGAATTGATGCATGTGGTGCCTGTCAGGCTTTCTTCTTCTTTGATATATAAGCGTGCCTGTGTTAGCTTATGGAGCCCCAAGGATTCTTCAGCAGGCGCCCCGTGAGGGTACAAATTACAAATACAAATTAATATAATAATGATTTATGTCTTCGTTTTTAGACAATAAGTTGAAGTCGTTCATAACATCCTGGCCTGTTCCTGCTTGAGCAATTTAGATATAGAAACCGTGAGTTATGTTTGGTGTGCACAGGGGAGCGTATTAGGACCATTACTTTTTATTTAATTCATTAATAAATGTTAACATTATATGCATAAAAGCTGAATAAAGAGCGCCAGCTAGATGGGTGGACCAACTCAAGGAGGTGACTGGATGCGAGATACAAGAAACCAGACCAAATGGAGAAGATCGACATACAGAAACGATCTCCCAACATTGAGAGAACGACCAGTTAGAAAGAAGAAGAAACCGCGCGTAATTTTATAACAATGTCTATCATTCGCGTAAATATCAGAAAACCTAAGAGTGAGAGCACCTAGCGGGGAATGGTGAAGACAATCTCGAAAGAGGTTGTGACGTCTTGGTTGGCATGGCGAATATCTGACCTATCGACGGAGGTAAACAAGCACAATGTTTGCATGCGTTTCACGACCTTAGAGCACCCTGAAGTTGTGCCAGACACTTTAGTTGACAAGGCCTGAAGGATACGAATATGAAGTCTCCCATCTTCCAAATGAGTGAGAGGTAGGCACTTCACTCCTCTAAGGGTTTTCTTTAGTGAACCAGCGGCACGCCAGCGGCTTAGGCAAAGGCAAGGATTCTAGGAAGGAATGGAAATCTAATAAATACCCCCATTGCGTAATGAAGTCACTACATATCCACCCAGCATCTGACCAAAAAAGATCATGTAACGCTTTTGTTAACATTATTTGATTTCCAGTCTGGTGGAAATACAGTACCTACTGCTGTCCCATAATTACGAAGGCTTCGGCAAAGCGATAGAAATGAGTCGTTACCTAAATAATCTATGAAAATAAGATGCTCGTACCTAAGTACCAATCTACTTTTTTATTAAATTCGTTTGTGAAATATATAAAGAAGAAAAAGAGAATCTCAAACTACTACAATTTTCAAAGACCTACGAAACTATCTATGGTTCATGTAAATACGTAAAACTATGGAGCTGTAGCCCTTAAAAAGAAAATTCGTTTAAGACATAAATTAATAATTATAAATGACCCGCGGTGGTGAAATCGGGGCTGCACGGCACGATACTCCTAGCCTCTCACACAGGTATTGCAGTGCTTGTTGTTTGTGGGACCCATCATCGTGCGCGATCATGTTATTACTAGATGGGATGGACTCGCAAACCATGCCATCTACTAATTACATTTAATGTGTTGAAAGGCTACATAATTTTCCGTTTTTGTTTAAGGAACTAATCCACCCAACCACGGAATATATCATTTATATTCGCTCCATGCACCCAACGTATCCCAGTCAAATAGCTTTTGTAATGTTTATATAAACCTAACATAATTTATAATAGTCCTGCATACTTCAGCCATCCATGTCTATTCTCACATAGATCAGTGATTGACAGCCCTTAGTAGCTGTCCCATTTCATATTAAAGTTCTCAACAAGTTCCGCTGCGTTATGTGTCCCAGTGTAAGTAACTAGAACTAGAACTGGATAACCCGAGAACAATATGAGATACTTGATAACTTAAATTTAACTAAAACGTAAAAAAAACTTTTTAACAAAAAAATTAAACCGCCGAAAACACTGAAAAGCAAAAAATAAGAAACCTTTTTTTATTTAATCTTAATCACTAAGTTCTTAAACGAATGTGAGTATACCTAAATAATTTCGAGTCGGCGCCAAACAGGCAAATTAATTAATTACGATATATAGATACTTAATTTTTTTAGAAATTTTAATGTTTATCGCTGGATATTTCATTGCATTGTTAAGTTGATTCAAACTCAAACTCAAAACTTTTATTTGCTTTCCACAATGGAATTATGAGGTGGTAAGTAAAGAATATAATTATAGTATATAGCTTTTTTGATTTGGTTGTTTCTTTATTTTTAAGGTAATTTCGGATCTTTGTTAATTGAGAGTTTGGCGCCGCCTCAAAATTATTTAGGTATACTCACATTCGTTTAAGAACTTAGTGATTAAGATTAAATAGGTATCTAGATAGTACGGTGCGTTGACGCACAACCGTACGCGGTAGGGGCGCGCGGGGGATTGAATTAAATAAAAAAAGGTTTCTTATTTTTTGCTTTTCAGTGTTTTCGGCGGTTTAATTTTTTTGTTAAAAAGTTTTTATTTTATATTTTTTTGTGGCTATTATATGCTAATTGCTACATGCTGAATTATTTATTATTATTTTTAAAATAGCTAACTACCTTATTTTAGTATTCAAATCTGTGAGTGAACAATAAATAACCCCTATTTTCGTAACCTTAGAGTAAAATTATATGGGACCAGCTTCAAGGTATAACCCCCTATCTAATAAAAAAAGATTTATCAAAATCAGACTGTTCTGTAATAAGTTACGTGTGGTCATATATTAAAATCAGTTAGTGAACAATCAATATATCCCTGTTTTACTAACCTTAGGATTGGAATATTTTTTCCAAATTTATATGGGACCAACTTCTAGGTATAGCCTACTTAATAAAAAAAGAATTATCAAAATAGAACTACTCTGTAAAAAGTTACGCGTGGTAATACATTACGATCAGTGCGTGAACAATCAATTAACCCCTGTTTTTCCACCCTTAGGGTGGGAATTATTTTTTCAAATTTATATCGGACCAACTTTGGAGTATACCCTTTCCAATAAAAAAAGAATTATCAAAATCGGACTACTCAGTAAAAAGATATGCGTGATCATACATAAAAAAAAAAATATACGCGTCGAATTGAGAACCTCCTCTGTTTTAGTCGGTTAAAAAAAATCATGGTAGCTACCTAAATAGGTACCTAAGTTTTAATTAATGTGTCGGAAGGGTTGTGGAGAACAAGTAAATTTTCTGAAGATGTTGTTGTTGACGACTCCCTTATTAGTAGGTACTAATATGTAATTAACTTACAAAGGTCTCGCCTTTGTAACTTAACCATTCACAAAACCTTCCGCAGTTTTTGGCGCGAACCGGAACTACGGCCGCGGTCGGTTAGTAGAAACGGCTCCTAAAAATCTGTGTGCGTTGTCCTTTCTGCCTATATAAATATTTATGTCGACAAATTAACAGATACCTATATCTAATTTATTTCGAGCATGTACCTCGTTATACCTGCTTTTATAAATACAGAATATCTCGTAGGTAATTTTAATATTTTTTGTTTGAAGATGATCGGTCAGTTGTCCACCAATCTTATTGATTATTTTCTGAAACTTCTTTTAACAGTAGATTTTACTTGTAATTTAAAAGCCTGATAAAATCGCATTATATTTGGCTTATTTATGTATTTTATTTGGCTTTTCGTTACTTTTAAATGACTAGATACGATATACCGATATGTGTCTGCACCTATGTACATTACGACTATCGATATCGGTTTGTCATCTCATCCCTCATTTACTTTTTAAACGTTACGAAAATCAATACCGATTGCAATGTAACAACTCACCTGCGAATATTAATGTCTGTAATACAGTACCTATCATCCTGCAATATTAACGAGTATAAACACGTGAGTTTATCATTAAGTCCTTGAGGTATTTGTTTTTCACGATTTTCCTTGTTTTTTAGTGTACGGGGGTGATTTATCGCAATCGTAAAGGTGTGACGTAGATTGCGTGAGTCCACCATCAATTATTATATAAAGGGAACCAAAGATTCTTGAAGAAAAGATCAGTAGCAGTGGTCTTCACGCTAGTTAAAGCAATAAATGGGTAAGTAGAGGTGATAATTTAAAACGTATTAAAGAATCTGTAAAATGTAACAAATGTATTAATAAATTGTAAACTATAAAAGATGGCTGAGGTGTCTCATGAACTTGGATGATTCAATCAAGCGCGTTGATGTAATAATATTTTATGTAGCTGCGTAAATCGTATTAGTATTTATTTCTTTAAAACAACTTTGAATTCTATGACCAATTTCTAAGTATAACATTATTAATAATTTCCAAATAAATCAATAAAGTAGATATTTTATACATTTTTTTTTGTATATTTTTTTTAAGTCTTTACTTAACTAGGTATTAAACTTGTACATGTATGAATAACAATAAATAAATGAACTACATAGTTATATGTTCCATGTTTCAGTGTAAGTATGTTTTAACAAATTGATTGATGTATACTTATAATAATTACAATCAAACAACCACTTAAACTAGATAAACCTTTATTACCAAAAATAAAAACTATATGTATCACCCAATTTGCACATTAGATGCTATAAAAATACTTTAATAATACCAGCACCCACCATTCTTAACAAATATGTAACAAAAAACATCTTAAATCTAATATACCTAATAAAAAGATCTTTCAAGGAAAATACTTTGCAACACCAATGTATATCTAAAATAATAATAAGATTACTGTTGTGACGCCTAATACAAATTAACTGTGAAAATTTGAAAACATTATCAGAAATACCAATATGACAAATAATAATATCTAATGACGGTCATACTTTCTGTAAATATTGATCAAAGTTGTACAAACACTGACTCAATTAAAATTCGATAACGGGTAACAAGTTGGACTTAGATGGTCGGGTAGTAATCGGACACAAATCAACTTCCTGCGATTGGCAAAAGATATACTAGGATAGCTTGTCCTCAATGTTGTCTGTTGGGACAAAACTATGAGAGTTGACGCTTTGGAAGATTGACACATTAGGAATAAACAATGAACCCTATCGACATAAGTTTTAACTGAACTACTTGTGAGTCAGTGTCTTTGGTTACCATATACTTGAAAAAGTACGAACTGTTAAAAGTATCTCTAGTGTGAATGTCTGTTGCCATTTGGTCTTTATAAAATTTTGGCACTCTTGCCCCTGGTTTCTGAAATTCCGATTAAATTAATCTGTTGTCAAATCAATTGATTACAATTGTGATGGGGAGAACAAAAGGGTAAACGCCAATCACAGTGCTCAACATGAGGCTTGACACGATAAACAGAAACTGGGGGTAAGAGTGCATTACATTCATATTAAATAAGAACATCTATGAATAATTCCTTAGTTTAGGCCCCTGGTTTGTGAAAAGCTGATTAACTGATCATGACTACAATTGGTCGGGCTAACGCCTCACAGGGTAATTTATACTATTGATTGTAAGATTTTCTTTAACAGTTTTTGTCATAAGTTCTCTATAGTGTATTTTGATAATTAGTTTTTAATTGTTAATTTAGAATATGAGCTAATGCAGTGAAATGAGTAGTAATTTTGCAAGTCACTAATGATCAGTTACTATGACTAATATGTTTATATCTGATAAAAATATAACATGATAGTTTAATAACCAATGATTAGAAAAGACACTGATTAAGCTTTGAAATGTGCCAATACAATGTTAGTATGAAGATAATATACATAGCAAGTTTGGCGGTGATTGTCATTACAATATTTAATTTACTTGTTCTTGGTTATAATGTATTTACTTTAGACTGCTATATTTCTGACAACTTAGCTGCATCACTAATAAACTGTATTATGATTTTTGTTAAATTTACATATCAATATTCTGCTTATGAAATATTTTCTACTAACTTCTATGAGATGTGAAATGCATATACGTCAAATGTATAACTCTATAATTGTTGTCTAAAGAGATCAATTAACTATTGTCATAAATACATAACAGAAAATAAATACAGTTAGGCATTTGCAAATGTACTTAATATATCACACAGTACCAACACCTAGGTCACATTATCATTAATGTGTTATTTATATTGCTATGCCCCTAAAATAGTCATAACGGTTACGTCTTTGATCCTGCAACTGACCAATTTTCGATGCAGTATCGCAGTCGCGACAAACACCGCAAAATGTGCTTGTGACTACGTGAAATGGACTGCGGTAATACACATTTGAATCACTTAACATCTTATTTTTCTTGTGGCATCTGACATGTAGGTACACCTCTAGGATCATGAGCAAGACACAGAAGAGGCTAGGGAATATCATTACCGACGGTATGAGAAGTAAGCGGTGACTTATCTGATTAGATCCAGCTATTATATTAGCTTTCAGTGACTGAAACTTCTTAGTTTTGCTCATATACCCGCTAGGGAATTTCATGTACTTGGCTTTGGGCTCTGGATCATTGGATTTCCGAAGATCTTGAATGATAGGCGGCGAAATAGTATCAAGTAATGGCTCTCCAGTTTCTTCATTTACGTTGTACGTAACAGTTTCTCCCGTCTCGTCATCATAGCAAAATTTCCGTACTGTATGATTTGATTTATTCATTTCTGTAAGTAGATCACGCTGAATTAAATAATAAAAATCACTAAAATATTCATATGAATCAAATAACAAATTAAAAACCAATAGATATTATGATCTACAGGCTTAAACTTACTTTTTATTTTCTTCTGGGACTACGAAAAGATGTAATTCTGTTCTAAGTAGTACCAAAATACATAAGTTGGACAATTGTAAATTAATTTTGAATAACTAATTAAAGCGGAGCGGAAAACGTAGTGGATGTAAGACTGTTCTAAGTTAATTAGGTTTTTGGTTGGTTTGGACAAGTTTTGGTGGATGCTTGTCAAACAAAGTTAGTTTTCAAACAAAGACAATATAGAGTTTTTTGGGTCGTACTTGATTTTTCATGCATTTGTTACTAAAATGCAAATCATCATTATATAAGTATATAAAATGGGAATTGCACACAGTATTCGTATTAATATATTTTTATTATATTTATAACATATTAAAATAATCAATTTATGAAAATGCTTTTGGCATATTGGTTATCGATCTTGTGCTTTGACTTTTCAAACAACGCTTCAAACTGTTATGTGGTAAATGAATATTGTCTATGGTCCAAGAGAAGTTCTTGTGGGTTGAGAAATACCGTCACGTTTATTATTTTTCCCAATACCCATGGTTATTATTATATCTGATAACTAGTGTATTAAGTGACTAACAAACAATTTCGTGTCTTCTCAAGAGGTTACTTCATCACATCTTTGCGGCATACAGATGCATACTATTTGATTAAGAGGTATTTGACCATATACGTTCAGTCAAAATTTTCTATTTTACCAATATTACATTGATAATATCTGTTTGTTATAACCTTAAACTATGTATTGTGCTTTTAATTTCTCTTTGCCGTAAACAGGTACGAATGTAATGTTTATTTTTGGCTGTTGCTTAGTTTATTTTTTGGTCACGAAGTTATCGAAACTACCGATATCATATTGTTTTTACAAGCTTTCGTATTATCTATTCCTTGTTTAAGTAAGTGTTTTAAGAAATATGGTATTTAACATGATTATCGATTGAAATGACGGTTTATTATAACCAAAAATTCGTGTTAGTTATTCATACAATGTCAACAAGACAGCATTCGCGATTGTGTGGTATTTGCTAAAATATTTGATTGATCAATCATTACTGTAAAGTGTGTGGCTCATTACTAATTATAATTAATGAAAAAAAAAGACAATTCCTTATTGGTATTAGTAGTACCTAGTACTTTTATATTGGTCTTTGTGGGGTGCTTTTTCTTATCATTACAACAATATTTTTTAAACCTGGACCATTGTAAAGTTTAACTAAAACCTAGTTCATCCAGAATAATGTTAGTACTGTGATGTATCTTGCCTCGCTATATTTTGACAATAACAGTAACAGTCTTTACATTGTTATTAGCTAAATTACCAATAGGCTTACCCCCTATTACATGGAGACCAAAGCATGACCTGGTTAAATGAGGATTTCATCATCATAGTCATATATGTCATCCTAGGATGAGTGTTTGTGATAATGAAGTCTCGGCCTACTCCTTATGGGATAATAGGTGTGATGATATGTATAACCCAAATTAAGATGCAATTATACTAAAGCTTAAAGAGTGTATTTCATGCTATTGCTTTGCAATTGTTAATATTTCACAAATGTCACTATTTGCAACTGCAAATATAAACTTTTAAACTATCGCGCTGCATGTTTATGAACTGCAAATATCCCCGTGGTTACCACCAGAGGCAAAAGCGGAGTGTTTTAATTTCAACAGGTCTGTCTGGTTCATTGTAGCTCTTGAAGTAATAGACCAATTACAATATGGTTTGAAAGCCAAAGCTGAGTAAAGCCTTGTTCAGAATGTTTAAAGATGTTAAATCTTTTTCTACAATGTTTGTTGGCATTCATATATTTTTTTAGTAGCTCAATTTGATTTCTTTACATCATATGCAAAGTCCTACAGAAATACATGTTGACAAAGCCATATCACAAGACATTTCTGTTCATATCTATCATTAATAGGTTATAAACATCATAATCCTACAGCAGTATCAAAGTTACAATATAAATAAGCATGCTCTGTCACTTAAAGTTATAAAGAAGCAACAGATGGACATTTATAATATTTGTATATTACTACTTATCATAAACATAATCCTGCCTATAGTCGTCCCACTGCTGGGCACAGGCCTCTTCCCATATAGAGAAGGAGCGAGCATTGATCACCATGCTTGCTCCCTGCGGGTTGGCAATTTCAGATCCCAAATTTTGGAATCCAGGTTTCCTCACGATGTTTTCATTCACCGATTGTCAGAAGTGTCTTAGAATAATTAAGAAAGTACATGTAACTTTGAAAAGTGACATTGGTACTTGCCTGTGTTCGAACCTGCAACCTTGTGCATATAAATCGGTTCATTGAACCGCTAGGCCACCACGACTATTATACTACTTAATTAAAATTATTTTATTGATTTTCCCAAAATGTGGCATAATATAATTACTTAGTGGTTAATGTTTGTCCCATGGCATATATGTTTGTGAACCATGAAACTATTAATTACTTTTGACAGTGAGTTCCAATAGATATTTAGGAATGTTCAGCCTTCGTTATAGGTTGGTACTGTTATAGGTAGTAGGGCTCTCCACTATAAGAAATATAATAGGATTGCTAGTATCTTAACAACTTTGTCTCTTATTGGTATAGAATGATGAGTGTTACATTAAAACTCTTTGCTTTCAATACCTATATGCTTGGCAAATGTCTTTAGTGTTAAGTTGTTAACTTATAAGTAAATAGCTGTGCTTCGCGGTTTTATATACATAGACTCGATTTTGGACTTATAAAAATAAAGCTTATATTCAAAGCCTATGCGTGTGTCATAAAGCATCCATCCAAATGTTCATATTTATTAGTAGAATAAACATGATATTGACAAAATGTTATTGAATAAACACTAACATTCTAATTAGGGTTATTATAAAGTCCCTTGTCGACCATTAGTCACAGTCAGACATGACACTATTGTAAACAATGTTTACTTCTCTCTACAATGTTTTTATTTCTTCATGTACAAAAATAAAGTGATTAACGTTGATTTTCTTTCTGTTACAGATATTGCCTGACTACCAAATAAGTTAAAAGCGATGGGAAAAGAGTAAGTACATTTTTTTATTTATCTATAGTGTATAGCCATGCCGACAACACATTGTACTACATTTATCAGAAGCCTTTGTAGAACATATGCTATAAATCAAACGCTGGAAAACTATGGAAAGTTCGATTCCTTTCATTTGAAATAGTTATGAAGCTTAATTAATATTTTTTAATCATTGTACTTTTGGTAAGTGCTTTTAAAAAAATAACCATTTCTATTTTTTTTACTTCAATCAATCAACTCAGGCTGTATGAGGTCAGTGTTTGGCATAAACTAAATTATTTTTTCATTTGGTAATTATTGTCTATACGTACCTACTTAGTTCGGAATTTTACGTCTAGTAAGCTTGTAGTGTTTTGCGATATATTCTATAGACAAGACAAGAAGTATGGATACGACTTATGGTTTAAACCACGATTAGTTCTCTGCGAAAAAAGCATAAACCATTGATATTAAATTAAAAATCATATATTATGAACCTTAAAATAAAAAACTCTCATCAGATGATCGTCAATAAGGCACTTTGGGTAAGAGGTGTTTGTTATTCAGGTTTTGCTGGTTTATTATTATAAAACTAAAAATCTTGACCAAGTTTCTTTCTCAATTTTGTTTATTTTTGCAAGGGGTTTCGAGTATTGTCCTTAGGTCGAATCCATACTATGACATACATGTCATAGTCTAAACTCTAAACAGGTCAGAAGAACTGATAACTGGTAAATTCATTAAATAAGTCTAAAAAAGCTCGGATGCTTGTGTATAGTCCTTGAGAGTTTTGACTGTAACATAATGTGACATTATGTCTCAATAAGAATATCGATATTAACCTTACTTCTTCATTAAAACCTCTTTCAAAATTTTATCTTGACAGCTTAATGATATTTGTCACCTCGATGACATTCTACTTGTAAAGTGGTAGCAATGTTTGTATATAATGTGTAAAAAATAATATAAATAACAAATATGCCTTAGATTTTATCAACTACTTCGCAACATGAGCAATTCAGATCTCATCATAAATATTTCTATCGAGTTATTAAATACCCCTAAATTAACGGCGAGGTAGAGAAGTTATATTTATTTTGGTGGTTACGAGCGACATTCAATTTGTATTATAGAATTACAGTAGAATGTGTATGAAGATGTTTACTGAGGGGTTTATGTCAGCCTCGCCTTGTCATTTGTTACATTGGGCTTTCCGTAAAATAGTAATTTAAACTTTAACCAGATTTAAGACGTTTCCCTTGTACATAATATGTCATGTATTGCTTTGCATTAAAAACGAGAAAGTCTATTGATATACAAGAACATTCGTTTGCTGCCTTTAAACATTTTCCAATCTCGTAAGGTTGCGCTTTCTATTTAAGTATTTAGGTGACTCGGGCATCCAGACTATTTGTAACAACCAACCACTGCATGGTATTCTATTTATGTAACAAAATCAATAAAACAATCCGCAGTCGTTGCTTCGTAACCAACAAAATAAAATAAAAATATAACTTACACTATAATTTAACTTTTCAGAGTTGTTAGATATGTTGCGAAGGATACAGACTCGGAACAAGAATCGTCGAATAACAGTCTAGTAAGTGTAGACATAATTATTTTGTTTACAGAAAAAAAGCGGAAGTGGAAATGTCTACCAACGGCGGTGAAGTCGACGATGAAACTAAGAAAAAAAAGAAAAGTAAAAAGCATAAGAAGCATAAGCGTGTCGTAGAAGAGGTTGTTGATAAAGCATGCAAAAAGAAAGCGAAATCCAGTAAAAAGGAGAAACCTAAGAGCCCTGCTCCGGAGAGTGAAACTTCTTTATCAGATGTGGAGGAACTCATACAAAAGTCAAGCGGACAAATGAAGCAAGCCAAACGGCAACCAGCATCGAAGGTTGAAATTGCAAAACCTAAAAATGGCGATGCCGCAAGCAAACATGCCAAAATAAACAATCTCAAGAAAGTTGAACAACATGAATCATTAGAACTGATATCTTCAAATTCTGAGACTGAGAACTACCAAGAAGACTGTGCGAGTCCTGAACTGACAATCATAGATGATGATTTAAACTTGGAGGAACTAATGAAACAGAAAGAAATGCTACAAGCACGACTGTCTGCTTACTATTCCGAGAAAAACGAAGAAGACAATAAAAATAGCAAAAATGTTGAGGTTGTGTGCATTACTGATGACGCTAAGTCACCGGTAGCTAAACGAGCAAGAAAAAGTAAAGATCACGGACACAAGAGGAGTAGCAAGCATAAAACGAGTAAAGATCGCTCGAGTGAAAGGGAGAGACATAAATCTAAGAGGCACGAAGAAGATTTAAGGGCAATCATAAATAGAGAAAGCCGAAAGGAAATGGGGCGGCGAATAGAAGAACGGGAGAAAAAGGAAAAAGAGCGCCGAAAATTAGAGGAGAAAGAGAGGGAAAAGAGGCGAGAGCGGGATCGGGATCGTGAAAGGGAGAGAGACAGAGAACGTGAGAAGGAAAGGGAGAGAGAGAGAGAACGAGAGCGCCGCTCATCCGAAATGAGAAGACGAGGCGACAGAGATGGTAACAGAGGCCACCGGTGGTCGCGTGAGCGCACCCCCCCGGTGCGCCGCGACCACCGGCTGGCAGACCGCGAGCGCCGCTCCCGCGACCACCACACGGACAGGTCGCGCGATAAGTTCTCCAGGGGTGACTACCGGGTTTGTAGCATTTCCAACACCATACATGATCCCTTGCTTAGAATATTTTACAAGGATTTAAATCCGAAGTAATTTATACGTCTGGCTTTGAACTTGTTCAGAACTACAAAGCCGTCAAAATAATTAACCCGTGATTTAATCTAGTCTATGTGTATATATACTAACAATCATCTTCACACACTAACACAATAATATAAAACGAGAAGATTCTCCCAGCAGCTTCTAACTCCATGAAACATCAAGCATCAATGTTTTTATAACACGTTGTTATGTTCTAACAATGTGGCACAATCATCATTTATGCGACAAAGTAGAAAATCCTAACCAGTTATGCTTCAACATACCTAACGATCTGCTTACGCAAGTCATTATGTATAAATATGTACATATGTATATAATAATATATAAGTGGTTTCCATAAAATTGCAAGTTCGAGTTGGTGTTTGAGAACAGGACAACAGTTTTTGGAATACTCTGCGACTATATTGAAAAATAATGTATACAAAGAACCTAAAACAATTACAAGTTGGTAGTAGTTTTAGAAGAGTTCGTTAATTCATTGATGTTATTGTCATTCCGCAATGTTTATTATTTGTACAGCCTAATTTAGCTACCACTTTAACCCGTCCCAGGTAAGTATTAGGAAACAAATGATCAGTGGAATCTGACTGAAGTTTTGCTTCTGATGCTTACTCACTTGACTGTTTAAATACTAGATAGAAGAATAGGTGTTGTCTACCTTAATCACTCCCAAATTACCATGACATAAAGTCTGGCAGTGCTGCCACCTAAAATGAATATTCAATTTTTATTTTTCTATGAAATTTTATAAACAAACCTTTCTCATCCTGTTCAGGGGTGATACTTCAGAATTCGGAACTTCCTTCTTTACTGCATCCTTACCTCTTAGTTACGTAGGAAATCCCCAAATATCATAGTATTCCGCTTCAGGCTGTGCGTTGTTCCTCAAGGCTTTGTTATTTTAGAACTGATTAGTGTCCAGTGCTTCTTTAGTTGCAAAACCGCAAACATGGGCTAATCGCTTACAATATTTCCATCATACTTAGGCATTATATGCAATTTTTTTTCATGTGATGTAATGTTGTGAATGTTAAATTGTACTAACTATTTGAGAATATAAGTATTTTTAATTGCAGAGTTCAACCGCTGAAGTGGCACAGATCGTTCCTAGTTCTAGTAGCGATGAAGAACTCAATATATCTATTAACACGGATGATGAAGAAGAAACTGAGGAACAAATTATTGAGCGACGGCGGAAGCAGCGCGAGCAACTAATGAAGGTACTCCTATAATAATACTTTTTTTTTTATCAAATCTGTATTTACCAAGCAGCTATATAGGAATAGGCAGGGAGGGTAATACTTACAAGGCTATCAATTTTCTGTATTCAGAGACCTATCAATTCCAGTGTTGTACATTCAGATTTTTGTTTTAACAGCGGTTAGGCGGCGAAAATAACAGCCCGAAATCCGATGAAGTTGTTATCAAGTCTCCGCCGTTACCAGAAACGCAAGTAGAGCCCAAGGTCAGCCCCCGAGGAGGTTCCCAGACCCCAGAAGTAAGACTCCTTAAAGACCCATTGCACACCAAAGACAAGAAGGAAGTGAAAGAAACAAAGAGTAATGTCAGTGGGCTGATACGGAATATACAAAATGAAACAACATCTGAAATCAAGTTGGAGAAATCACTTAAGAGCGGAGAATGGGACATGTTCGCTGATCAAGACAATTTCGACAGTGTTGATGTGAGTATTCTTTTATATGTAAGAATTGAGTAGCATTAATGTACAATGTATTAATGATTCCGTCCTTTTTAGACACCAACTGCAGGGAAACCTAAAAGTAAAAATGCATTGGAAAACCCATCGCTGACCGACAATTGGGATGATGCTGAAGGATATTACAGGTATGTCATAAACACCACATTATAAATATTTACCCAATTACTATTATTCCAGCCGTTTTCGTCCCACTGCAGTAAAAAGGCCTCCATTCCCTTCTTACATTAAATCTTATAATTTCTGGAACTTTAAAAAGCCTTTCAAAAAACCTATCCATCCGATTATCAATGAACGATATCAATTATTATTCGCCGTACTCTTTTTTTATATCCCATTATTTGCATTTTAGAGTGCGTATCGGCGAGACTTTGGACAACAGATACACGGTGTACGGGTACACGGGGCAAGGTGTGTTCTCCAACGTGGTGCGGGCTCGAGACCAGGCGAGGAACAACAGCGATGTCGCTGTCAAGATCATCAGGAATAACGAGATTATGTAAGTTGGAACATGGTTCTTCTTGTTTGTATACTGGAACTGTTACATTTCAGGGCTTATGACTCCTTTTTGTCGAGAAGTATCAGGATTTTTAATATCCTGCTACTTAAAGTACGGAACTGACACAAAATGAGGAAATATTGTAAAGGTATACAATATTTCCTTATCTTGTGTGAGTTTTATCTTTTATCCGTTGAAACAATTATAAGGTTGCTTCACCCGAAGATGGTCTTTAACTATTACCTATGAAATAACATAAGCAAATAATGCGACGATAAATAAACTGAATTTATATAACAACAATTTTTATATTACAGGCACAAAACCGGTCTTCGTGAGTTGGAAATTCTAAAGCGACTGAACGACGCAGACCCCGAAGACAAATTCCATTGTCTCCGTCTGTTCCGCCACTTCTTCCACAAGAGACACTTGTGTATGGTGATGGAACCTCTTTCGATGAACCTCAGGGAGGTACTCAAGAAGTACGGCAAGAACAGCGGCATCCACGTCAAGGCTGTCAGGAGTTATACGCAACAAATGCTTCTAGCTCTCAAACTGTTAAAGAAGACTGGCATTTTACACGCAGGTAATACATCCATTGAAAACGATGTATCCCTTCCATTTTCTGTGCATTAGTCAAAGACGGTCATATATCTAATAATCGATGTGCAAAATCATTTTAATTTTTTATATCACAGAACACAGAACTTAAATTGCATTTCCTTTACAGATATTAAACCTGACAATATTCTCGTCAACGAAAACAAATTAATGCTGAAACTCTGTGATTTTGGCGCGGCTTCCCACATCTCTGACAATGAAATCACGCCGTACCTGGTCTCCCGATTCTATAGATCCCCTGAGATCATTCTAGGAGTTACTTACGATCACGGCATAGATATGTGGTCAACAGCCTGCACAATATACGAACTGTCGACTGGGAAAATCATGTTCAGTGGGAAATCAAACAACGAAATGCTTAAATACTTCATGGACCTGAAAGGGAAGTTACCCAACAAGATCATCAAAAAGGGTTTCTTCAAAGAACAACACTTTGATGCAAACTGTAACTTCTTGTACCACGAGTTGGATAAAATTACCGAAAGGGTAAGTTATTATAGTATAGCAGTAAATTGACTACCTTTTGGAATCAAAAGCCTACTTTTACTAACAAATATGATGATATCTTTTACAGGAGAAAGTAGTTGTAATATCAAGTATAAAGCCGACCAGAGATCTACAAGCCGAGCTCGCTCCGCCGCACCACCGACTGCCCGCGCCAGAAGCCAAGAAGATCACACAGCTAAAGGACCTTCTAGAACGTATGCTCATGCTGGACCCCGCCAAGAGAGCTTCAGTCAACCACTGCTTAGCACACCCCTTCATACAGGAGAAAATCTAGTATCAAATCCCTAGTCCGGTTGACCGGGCTAGACCCAACAACAAAAAACGACGACGCAACAGACGCCGACGTTAAATAACTAAAACATGTCAAGTCAAAGAATATTGAATGTATATCAATGAAACGTAGTTTAACTGGGTTGGATTATCTATATGTCGTCTTAAGTTTCTTGAACCTCAGGTTCTATGCATATTAAATCTACATTTGATTATATGAATGTAATACATGTGAATTATATTATGGTGTAGATTCTGTGACAGGAACATATTATGAATAGGTTTATTACCTAAATGTCTATGTTAGCATGATCCTGATATTGATGTGACAAGAAAGATAACAAATAATTATAATTAGTACTTAATCAGGTGACACTCGAAATGATTCGTGTTATTCCAACTGTGTTAGGGCATGTGGGAACTTACTTCGGACTTTATTGGCGACACGTGCTCATAACACTATTCTATAAAATAAATGTTTACATCTGTACTATCACCTAAGCTGTTCACTTCCGATTTATCTTGATATACCTCGTGTTTACAATAATCTTCCCCTTTAGGTGCTGGTGGCCGCTTTGACTGAGGTTTTGTAATGTAATTCTTATGCTATTAATTTACAATATACTTGTTAGTTGATCCTGATTGAAGCGCGCCACCTTGCGATAGTATTTGATACATCCCAATAGTCTTCTTGTAAATACATAATCTTTAATGATAATAAACTTTGTAGTAGATTTTCAGTTATTGTTGGGGTCATGACATATTTAAGAACGGAGAAAACGGCATAAGCCTTTGATGTACAGGTAGTCAGTATATTATTTTCATTTATACTGTGCTATGAGATGTTGAACTTAGTGTCAATGTTGAGAATAAATTATTTAGGTATCACATTTTTGTTTTATTTTTACATTGTATTTTACTGAAAGCAAAATCAAGCAGGATTTGTTTTCGCTGAGTTGTAGGAACAATATAATATAAAAATTATTATTGACGGTGTCAGTAAAATTTAATTACAACTTCATCACACATTAATTTTAAAATTGAGTTATGAAGGTTTTAGACACTAAATAATTTGTAACAATAGGTTGCTAAATAAAGACTATAATTTTTATTACTCACACAATTGCAAGTGCATTTTTTGTTTCTTCAATCTCATAGTTTTAAATGTTCTTTTGAAATATTTGTTCTTGATATGTTGAAAGACAGAAACGACTGTTTAGAGATCAGGTTCAGGGCTTACGCAGCTTTACGTGCTTGCCTCACATGCTACATTTCTACATCCCAAGCTGGACTGCCCAACTAAGTATTTCAAAACCGAAATAACAAGCATCAATTTATGGCCCCAACTCGGGCTTCTACTCCGAGACCTCGTGCTCAGTAGTTCCTATTCAGTATACCGACGAACCAGCCATGACAGTCAGTTCGTTAAATTCACCAAACCTGTCTTCCCTTGTTATAATCAAATCATTAAAATCGTCATTTCATTGTTAATATAGGCGAAGCCCTAGACTGCCTACGGACAAGCACACACGTATCCTTCACAGATCTTAGACATAGATAAACACATGGATAATATGATACAAAAATCTAAATGGTACTTATTGTTGCTAAACGACAAAGTTCTTTAAAAATAATAAATAAAATTAAATGAAATCAATACTCTGTGCTATGAGTGCTATCCTACATTCCTACTTACGTGTGTGCCCTGTGAAATGAAATACATAATCTGTGGCCAGGCGTATTATAACAATGTTATGAATTTTAATATATTTTCAATTAATGAAATGATAAATCAATATATATATAAAAAATAACTTTATGAATTGAGGATACAAGTACATCGGCTTTTGCCAAGAAAAAGTAAGTTTGCGGAAAGCAAATTTTAGGTTATGTTATGGATTACTTCGGTTCCTTAAACTTTACATTCTTAAAAACTAAGAAAGGGCAGTTATTTCTAGATTGTATTCAATTAAAATCGTTATTTAGTGGTTGAAGGGTCAAATGAATAGATTCAGTTAAGGCAGTACATTCCTGCAGTCAAAATGTTACGGTGTTTAATTTGAGTTCCATTTATTTTAGCATGTTTGCTCCAGACCATGGTTCTCGTGTCCGACGACTTTACAAGCTGATATTCAGAGTCCATCGTGCTCTTCCCCCGGAGCTACGTATCATGGGCGATAACTACGCCAGGGATGAATTCAAACGCCACAAGAAATGCAACCCCCCAGAGGCTAAAATATTTCTTACTGAATGGACGGTAAGTTACCATATTGAAATATGTGAGACCAATCTTAAACTCTATTAGTGTAGGTAAATGACTAAAGGTAAGCTAAACTTATCTGTTAAGTCAATAAAGTACTTTAAAATTTGTATACTTGCACACAAATGTAAATGTAGCTCAATGTTCACATAGAAATGATTGTTTCATCTACAAATATTTAAACTTATACTGGATTCCTTTTTATTTATGATACAATAACATTAAAATCTGTATATTCCCCTTCAAATCTATTAGTTTCATGATTGATGGAATAAAATCATAATATGGAACACTAAATTCCAATGATTTCACCTTTAAAATTGACCTAATCTAATAATAACTTAATTCTACATTGATATGCCCTGACCACATTGTCACAATTTCCAGGACTACGCAATAACACTAGCCAAGCAGACCAAACCTTTACAACAAGTGAAGAAAAAGAAGGTTGGTGTATACATGGACCCCCAGCTTTTAGACCACATGTCTGATGAGCAGATAGCCCAGTTGTATGAACTACACAAGGCGGCCACGGAACCCAGCGAGGATACGGATGCAAAGACAGGAGAAAGTAAATGATTGTAAATGCTATTTGTAGGAAGAATTGTAGAAGTAATGCCAAATAAGTGCAGAGATTAGTTACTGGATTATTGCAATATGTAACCAATACTTTTTATTTATTTCGGATTTTTATGGTTCTATTCAGAATGCTCCAAAAGTTTCATCACAATCTGATCTTTCGTTTAGGAGACTTCTAACTGGGTATTTGATGGTGGCCCCATGAAAATAAGACAATGCATAATAATATTTCTTTTTGTGTTAGAGTGCAATAAACAAATCTAACTTTATTTATATGTAGCATGATATTTACTCAAATTAGGTTTGATTTAAAACAGGTTTCTTGAGAATGATAGAATTATGTATAGTTTTATTAAATTCTAGTGTTTTTGCACTTATTTGGTTGTAGCTATCATAATGAATTTGTTGCAATAGCTATCATGCCGTGTTACTCATAATAATGTATTTGTTTATACTGATTCATTACAAATTGTGTTGTGTCTGGTCAAGATTTGTTATAAGTTTTAATGAGATAGTAAATCAAAGAAAAATCTAGGTTTGTTTTACTACAGATAAGGCATTATATTAATTATTTCAATTTCTTTTGCCTGGTGAAGAAAAATCGAAGGATATTTTTGTTAAATGTTGTGTATAAATAGACTCAATGAAATTCGAAATCCCTCATAAATGCTGGTGCAATATTTTAATAAACTATTAAACACAATTAATAACACCTTCATCTTATTAGAAAGAGCTTTTATTAAATCTGGACTAGGGGGATAGCCCTATAGCTGTATTTGTGTGATCTGCTAAATCATAGTAAACTTTTTGTAAATAGTATTATGTAGTTTAGAGATTGAATAGAATTTGCATTATTTATACAATATTATAGAGATAAAATCAATTATAGAGATGTTATAAGAAAATGTTGTATTTTATTTATCCTATAGTAAGTGTAAGGTAATAAATAATTAACAGAACATTTTAATTTAAAAAAGATAACATAGTAATGTGGGATTAGGTCAAGTATTTTTTTCGAATAATATATATGTATGCTAAGGGTGCGTCCACATTTGACAAACGAGCTTTACACTTAGCAGTTCGCGAGCATGCCGCGAGCGCACTAGTGTCAATAACCCCGTCCGCCAGACGTTGGCGCGCCGCTCGCGGCATGCTCGCGAGCTGCTCGTGTATTGCTCATTCGTCAGATGTAGACGTACCCTAACATTAGTGTACTAAATCAAGAAACCATCAGATTTAAAAAAAAAAATACAAGTATTAACAAATTTTATCAGTTTGGATCATAGAAAATGCCCTAGCCTTTGATCAGGGTAATGCGACATTGTTTTTCAGTATCATTTGGGCGAAGTTCTTTGGTTTCATAGCAAGGATTAGCGAACAATTTTTTCATCTAGTTTTGTAAGTATCTTGGCCGAGAGCGACTGCCCCTTTGCCTTGCTCCAAGCCCCGCGCTGATGCCATTGGCAATGTTATTTAAACATGTGGAAATCAATTTCATACAGCATTCATTTTGATCATGAACAATGACAGCTGAAATCTTATTCTTTTGGGTACTAAGGCGATTATTATGCCTAGTCGTTATGTCATCTTAAATTATCTTGTTTTAGTTTTGGGATTTGGGGACAGGTGTTTTTATAACGATCTATTGTAGGCGGTGCGATGTTTTTCTTTGCCCTTAGCCGAGGCGACGTAAGTCTCCAATACCCAAATGTTTTAGTGTCCAATTATATGTGCCTATGTACGAAACCTTGCGGTTTGTAAGGCGGTAGGTATTCTCTAATGTGCTAGAATCGTCATTCGTCGTCAGAGAGAAGCATTTGCATTTTTTTTCCTTTTTATAACCTTCCTCTACCTTTGCGAATCGGTGGTGTCTATTCTTACTGCGCTTCAGCTATTTAAGAGTTGGTTAAATTGACCAAATGACCTGCTTCATTTGGTCATTTTTACGATAATTGGCATTCTGCTAACTGTCATTACGAAAATTAATTGGTAATTACGATCATTCTCTTCGAGAGTTCAATGAGATTTTATTGTAGGCTTATCTGAATACGAAAATGAGGCACAATGACACGCACACTGACTGACCACTGACATGCGTTTAAAATAGCTGAATCGACGCCCAGACTATAAAAACCGGAATGCTTATATTTTATCGGGTAATCGAGCTATAAACCTATTTTCTTCCTTTGAAAAAACTGCCTGTCACAGTGCTGGGTTGAAGTGTTCCCTAAGAAATTCTATTCATCCTTATTCCGAACCAAGATGGTTAAAATATATCTATGATATATAAATAGAATGGGTAAAATGAACGTACGATTAATTTACACCTTACTCGTTCGGGGAACACTCGTGAATCAGTCCATATTTGTTACACAATGTGCACTAATAGATACGTGTTCATTATTATGTCATTGTTCTGCTTACAATTGAGAGAAAGTTAGACGTAATAGGAATAAAGGAACGTACATATAAAATACTACCTACCTACTGCTTTCTGACATTCTAATTCTAATGATAGAGAAATAATTAGCCGGCATTAATTATAATGCCAGAGTAGATCAATTGCTTTATTGTATTTTGATGAATTATTAAAATGGATACTACCTAGGTGTTAGAGAAATTGAACAGTTTTTGTGCACACTTGTACTGTGCTTGTACTTTGAAACGAAATAGTTTTCATTGAGTAAGTTATTAAGTCATTCGTATCCGCTTGTAACACCCGCTATCTTTAACACTCGCGCGCAGGCTTAGGGGTAGGCTACACTTTCGGTAAATATTGTGATGCATCTGTATTTACAGAAGAGAAATAATATACAGAGCCACAAATGATTTTAGCTACTGGATTAAATTAATGAGTAAGCAACGGGAAAAAATTAAGCCTCTAAAAACTGATTGACCTTTTTTATTTGGCAGACTTAGTACCTAATTTAGAAGGCAGTGTAGTTTTTTAAAGGCGAAAAATGCTATTAAAATGAAGCTTGTCTAATTAGCACCTTTACAGAATGCCGTGGGTGTTCTAATGTTGTTTTATTGAAGAAGGTAGTATTTTTAATTCAGGAATTATTGTTTTTGTGAAATATTCAGATCGGTTAGTACTGTGTTTGCTTCGCAATTTTCGCAAATGAATCTTAAGAAACGCGTTGTAGTAGTAATAGAATTGACTAACCCATCGCTTGTTGATTCCGTCAGCGGAGTGATCTAACAGTATTTACTGAACGTGTAGCCTTAGCCTTAGCGGGGCGCGGGGAAGGCTTGCGCGGGCGCAGGGGGCGGCGCCGTGCAACAGCCAGTGTCGCGGCAGACAGCACCTCGTGTGCGCGTGAGTGTGTCCTTGTGTTGTGATATTATATATGTTCCATCCAGGTTAGTAAAGCACTTTTATCACTACCTCTTTCTCACACCAAACTTTTTGCACAACTTTTTGGGCTTAGCTCAAGCTGTATTTAATTACGTTATCGCTCAAACCGGTTAAGTAATAAACCACTTTTACGGGCCGACCGAGTTAGTCAACTACTTACTGGATTTTAAGTTCGCTATATTTACTTACGAACATTGTAAGAGCAATTTCTTAATCTGGTACCGTTTTGTACGTGAAAATAGTTTTACTTATTACTGGTGTTAGTACATACTTAGGTACCTGTCAGGTTTTGAGATCTAATTCATCTTTGAAAGTTCGAGGTGTTTCGAAATTAGGTAAGCAACTTATTGTTTAGTACATTTTATCGTTATTTTTATGTTATAATATCGGCATAAACATTTATTTTCTTCTTTGGAATGTTAGTAACGCCCTGTGTAACTTTTGGCACGTGGTCAAGTTGAAACATTAGGATGAATAGATAGTTAGAAAAGGTTGTTCTTATTTAATAATACCAGACCAGAGATAGCTGTACATTTTGCTTTCCTATATTTTTTAATTTCTGTCTCCTAGACTGGAACTAGCTTTAATGACATTTAAATACAAATAAAGTAAAATAATACTTTCCAGTATCTTGAGTTGGTATATGATAGTAAAAACCATCGTAGGAAGAATATTTGACCACAATTATATGACCGTCTGCAATATTTTCTTCGGAGCTTTATAAGTTCGGTGCATAACTTGAAAGGAAAAGACATCAACGACCATTTTTTTACAAAACACGATGAAAATTTTATTTCCTATTCAATTATAAACTCGTATCCCAGTAAGCTTAAAGGATTATATTTTAGTATTGTTCTATAGAATGTTTTGGTATTATCTCCCAATAAAAAAAGGTAGGGATACTAGAAAATGAGGATCCCTTCTGGTGACCGCATCTAAAGCGTTTCCGTATGATCCCCGAAAAATGGTAGGAATTAAAATATACTGCTATCTTCACCGGACAGCAATATATTTTCATCGAATTAAAACCCCTATAATTTCTTTGGGGTCAAAAAGGTTACGGTATCAAACGTTCAACCTGCTGGTTGGTTATAAGCTAATGCTACAAAATAAGTTCGTTATTGCGAATTCGTATTTTTTTTATAATAATAATAAAATAAAAATCCAGCCTATAAATGTCCCACTGCTGGGCACAGGCCTCTTCCCAAATAGAGAAGGTACGAGCATTGATCGCTTGCTCTCTGTGGATTGGCGACTTCAGATCAGATACAGATGTTGTCCTTCACCGTTAGTCAGAAGTGTCTTAGAATAATTGAGAAAGTACATAATAACACTGAAAAAGCCACATTGTTACTTGCCTAGGTTTGAACCTGCAAGCTTGTGCATACAAATCCGTTCATTGAACTGTTAGGCCACCAAGACCCTTTTTATTTAATTTTATTCGTCATCCTACGAACTATAAGTAGGTTCAAACTGGTTATTAAATGGATGAATATTGTGTTAGGAATCCAGGAATAGTTTTAGTGTTTAGAAAAGAGGTCATGGAACTAATTACGCTGACCTTATTTAATATAACCTTCAAAGTACAAGATCGTGGTAGCTAGACGGTAGGCATGTAGGAAATTAAGCTAGAATGGGGAAGATGCATGGAGTATGCAAACTAAATAATTTAAAATAAATAAACTAAAGTAAACGGATTCTCGCATTGATGCGGGAACAAAGGTACCTGTACCTATACAAAAAATATGGAGACTGACTTATCCTCCATTTTTAAACTGAAAAAAGTAGCTAACTTACTTTACTTTTATTTTTGTTGTAATTTGTCTACCTACCTGTTTTAGTTCGTACGGACTGTAGTTTAAATATACACACTCCAACGCATGTAAAGAGTATTACACGTAGTTATCCATAGGCAGCAGGGTCGAAAGGAATCGATATTAATCTTGAAGATATTGCCTTAAACTTAGCCGTAACTTTTAGTAGAACAAGGCTTGTTTGCCCAAGGTCATTAGCTTATACAACCTATGGGTAAATGAACTGTCGTGTTTTTTATAGTTCACTATTTTGTTAGTTTACTTTTAACTAAAATAAATGTTATTGATTAAATACTTTTATCTTGTGTAGTAAAAATTACTTTTACTATGATTAGTTTAATGTTTTAGTAAGGGAATTGGTGTTTGACAGGTACCTGAAACTACTGAAAAGCATAATTATAAAAACTCTAAAATATCTTCTTAGTAAATTAAGTTTATGACAATTTAGGTATAACAGACTTATTTATTTAAGTGGTTATCTGAAACAATCGTAAAACATCTTTTGATTGAACAGATTCACTTTACACAGAGATTACCTAAATGTAAAGTAAAATATTTATTTATTAATACACAATTAAATCTAATATAAGAACAAACTCTAACTATACTAAAATTAAAACTTACATAAATAAAAACTAAATGGCGTCAAAGAACTCATCGTCATCCTTGTCAATGGCGGGGAACGTGCCCAGAAGGCTGGCTGCATTGCCACGTTGAATGGCTATGCCGATTCTCTGTGCAAGGAACAAACCAGCCCTCTGATCACGAGTAGATTCTACCAAACCAAATTCTACCAAATGTAAAGCCGGAACCCCACAGCGGCGCACGGAGAGGCTGTGCACGTGTGTTCAGCTTCGCTTTAGTACAAAATGTATGAGAGCGTTTCCACCGCAGCGCACGGACATGCTACGCAGCAAATGACGTCATAAACACACGAACGTAGCTCAACCCACGGCCGTGCGACGCATCCGAGCTGCGTGGGTCGGCCATTTCTCTGCGACCCACGACTATGTACAGTCTCGAGCAAAAATATGTATACACATAATATTTTTAAGAAATTATTATAAGAATAAGCAACTATAAATAAGAGGTACAATTAATGTTCCTAGTATATATACATACATTTAAGTTGTGATAAGTATAATTTGTGTAAGAACTAAGTAATTTATAATACAAATAAGTAAAACAGATGTTACTACACAATAGCTAAATTATATTGTTACTTGGAAGAGCTATTGTCTATATTATAAAAATAATATATTTACTTAAAGTAAAATATTTTTTTTATTAAAAAAAATATTTGAACTATTTTATTTTCAAGTGTCATCTGTCAGTATGCATTGATTGCTAGATGGCAGAAGAGATTCGACAAAAAATCTCACTAATTTCGTTTAACAATTTCGCATATTATTATGTTACATATTTTTGCTCGTGACTGTACCCCACGCTTAGCTATGAGCTGTGTGAGCGACACATCCGTGTCCGTGCGCCGCAGTGGAAACGGAGGCCGACGCCGCCGAACTAATGAGCCCACGCAGCAGAGGTGAGCCACGCATCCGTGCACAGCCTGCGCAGCGGTGGGGTTCCGGCTTTAAACATAAAATAATAACGTAAATAATAAACTGAATTTCCCTCATTACATATAGGTACCTAGGTAGGTAACTTAAGTTTACGAAATATATCGTTGCATATTAGTACCTAAGATTGGCGTCCAAGCCGACCTACCTATATCACTAAATGTATAAAATTCGTGTATATTTTTTGTAGTCCTTGACTGTCGCTGACATTATGATTGTATCGTAATACTTTCAAATGAATCAGATCCAATCTCAACTCAACTATAGGTAGGTAGGTTTTTAGTATTATCTAATCGTTTTTTGTTGGGAACTACTCTTTGATTTATAAGAGGCTTTTAGTTATTATTCTTAGTTTCACTTGTGACTTTTGTACGAGTTTTGCTGGACATCGCGGCAATGTGTTTCCGTCCGGGTCAATAAAAGTCCGTAAGAAACTAAGAATACTCCTCCGTTTAGTCCAGTCAATGAAAGCCCATAAAGAACACCCCGTGTAAAAGCATAACCTATCTTTTTTGGCTTCGCTGTGGTCGGATAGTGCGGCAGGCTTCTGCTAAGCTTGACGAGATATTCTTACTAGCTTCGATTAGTATCTATCGCCTTACGTAAAATGATTTAGGAACCCGATAGCTGAAATCACTCTTTTTGATCATTCAAACAGACTTATGAATGGATTCTTCTTTCGATAAGACCGTATCTAAGTCCCTATAGCTACACAATCGTTAGACTGTCCGTTTTACGGTTCGATGAGCTACTAATTTCTTTGCCTTTTACTTTTACTGCCTTTGTTTACAAATTGGATGTAGTTCGGTTCAGAAGACACACGTCTACCTGAACATGTAAGTTGTTACTAGAGCGAATAATTTTATTCTAACTGATATCTCGTTTTGTCTGTTAATTTACTAAGAACACCGAGTTTCTCCCTAATTATAAATGTCAACATCAATAAAGGATTTTGAAGGCCATCTGAGTATTTTCGTTAGCGTCTTGATAGATATTCCTAATTTTCTTGATAATTATTTTAAAGAACAGTTTTTTTTAACATTTAATTTGTTTACTTGAAAAGATTAAGACGAAATCACAGGCTTAATTAAATACTAAATTCACATGTTATCCAGCATTGTTTAAGATAAAAGAGTTGTCGTTTATTCTTTAAAGAAAGTAGCTAAAAAGAAAGTTACGGAACACTGTCTATTTTAAATTTAAATTCAAACATTATAATATAAAAGTATTTAACTGCTAAATATTTATGTAGTTATTTTTCTCAAAAACTGCAGGAACCGTGGCTAAAACTGCTCGTAACATTTTGAATTTGAATTAATATTTTTGTGTTGAAAACAACTAGACGTGACCAAAAACGTAGCATAACGTTAAACACTGATAACTTCTTAAAAAAAACAAATCTTAAAAGTTGTTTGGAACAGCAACAATTATGCTGACTCTCGATCAGGTAAAAAGGTTGACGATAATTTTAATCTATCCTTGACAATGAATAGAAGTATAAACAAAGGTGTAACAGTTCACAGAGTATATGAATGGTGACGTTTCACTAGGCAGTTACATCCGGTAGTGCATGTGGTGTGAGCCACGATCGAACGCGGGAACATACGCTAAGGAATGCATTCTATAAGTGTAGCTATAGATTATAGATTGGCAGTAACAAATTAGTTTGGAGTTCGAGGTGCCAAGTTACATGTTATATGCTTTTGAAAATACTTTTTCTTTTTTAATTTATACTGTTTTGTTTTCTGTGATCTTATTACACGTACCAACCTTACTTAAGAATATTTATAATTTAGTGACCTAATTTTTTACAAATCCTACCGGTAGAGAGCTTTTTACTTACAGTACAAGTTTCAGCATTCGTTTATCGAGTATTTCTGCGGACTATTTGTAAATATTATGTTAAAACAACGAGTAAGACAACTCGCTCTAATAAAGTAATCTGCTATCATAAAGTCATTTGTAAGGTGTGCGTAATTATGGGAACTTTCCCTAACGACGTTTTGCAGTGATTTGTTATAGGCTACAAACCTAGTACCTACATGTACTATAGTTTTCCTTGACCCCATAAAAATTAATAGGATTTTTTTTAAATGTATTTTCTTGCATTGATCGCTTCTTAAGTGATTGGTGTCATGTGGCTCGAGTCAGTAATGTCTGAAGTCAGACGGGGCAGACCTTTGCCCAGCAGTAGGACATATAATAGGTTATTATTTTTTATTTAGTCCGCTCTCGCTTATCGTGATACCACACAGATCTTGCACACATCAGTGCAGTGGAGAGTTGAACAACTGGGTCGGCAGCGGCCGGACGCAGTAGTGCGCAGTTTTCTTTACTTTCATTATGTTTTGCAAAACAGCCAAGAAAATCCGCGTTTCCGTTCCAAGTGCAAAGTATGCTGATTGTCCGTGACTAAGCCTATAAGACTTCGTAACTTGTTCGTCACCTGTTAAATGTTTTATTAACTTGACGTGAAGAAAACAACCGATAGGCCTTGATAGTGTGAATTTCTAAATTCCGAAAGCAGCTATCTGCCAAGCCCTTGCGCCGTACAGCTAAGCCTTCTACAAAGTTTGACACAACATAGTTCAGGATGGATAGAAAGATCAAGAAAATTTCCACGGTAACTAAGTCACGTTAAGCAGCAACTAGCAATAAAGCTATTAATTTCATTAAACCTGTTTCACACGAACCTCTTATCTGAGCCAATCGCAATAACCAATCTTAGATCATAATGGTTTTGGGGTAAGTAGAACTACAAGCGGTACCGAACAACGTCAGAAGTTACTCGGAAGGCACGATCGGAATAAAATATTGGGTTTGAACATCGCAATGGTAAACGTCGGGTCAATGACCTGTCGCATCGAATACCATGATCCGTTACCCCTAGTTGACTTGATTTTGACGGAATGATTTATTTTATTGCCTTATTTGTGTCAATTATCTTAAATGTAGTATACTTAATTGTTGCTAGGTTAGTAATTAATAATTGACCACCAAAACTTGAATAGATTCGAAACTGTCAAAAGTTTTGTACCATTTACAAATTATAATTTTTTTAATTTAAACGTATCCCTTTTGAAACAGATAAATAAAAGTACTAAGTAAAACAGCATGTTAAGACCTACCTGACATTCTGCACTAGTTTGTATTTAATTTATTAACATATCTCTCAACAAGTGTGAATGTAGACCGCCATCACTGATTACCATAACACGTACGCACTAATAATATTCATAATGAATTCTCCAGCTTTTGTGTCAAGTGTGCGTTTGTATTTTAATTTGATGACGGTGTTCGGTTATCGGTTTTTTATGCATTGTATCTGATATATGTGAAGTTGGCCTAAAAATTTTGCGTTTTGTGTGGTGTACCACGTTTTTTTGTCTATTTTGGAGCTCTTGTTGAAAGTTTTATGCTAAGGTCCAGTAACTAAGGTTAGTCTTATAAAGTACTAAAATCGCTTTCCGGCTTGCACGGGTTGCACACGAATATAGCCCATGTTCCTCAGAGATAATGTAGCATTGCAATCAGTAAATATTTTTTAGAATTTTTGTATTTGAGTATATTCGTTAAAAACTAAAAATAAACAAATCTTTCCTTTTAGTAAAATTTGTATAGAATTTCAGATGCGGACAAAACTTAATACTGGGTTTACCATTGAAAGGCTACTTACAGAATCTTTACGAAACCCGTAAGGTTTAGTAAAATTGATAATAATTTTGTGTTGCATTATTGGCACACATTACGTAAGATTCTCGCAACCAGTAGTCCTGGGTTCGACTTGAACTGTCGCAGTTGCCGACAAAATGGGTATTGCGACAGTATGGTCATGAAATAAACGGACAGCGACTTTATTTGTTTAATGAATCGATTTAGTAACATGTGTTTAATGTAGCTTATGCTTGTAGGTGTTACACTCTATTTAGTAGGTACCTACTGTAAGTTTTACATTAGTTAATTAAATTTTACTCAAGTTGTTTCAAATGACCAGGTCTTGTACAACTGTTTTTAAATATAGTCTCATATATTTAATCTACTATTAGTTACTATACCTAGTATCAATAAATTATTTGAGATAAATTTGAGTGATTTCATAACTGTAACATTTTTACAAAATGCACATTTCAATGTAGGAACCTTTTTTTTTTTTTTGTCGGGGTGATACTCTAATGATTTCAACCCACGCTGAGGGCACAGCGTAGGGATATGTCGGACTTGCACCGACTAAAAACACCCCGGTCCCGTCTTAGCCTTGGTCAGAGCCACGGGGTCGCTTGCGCAATCTCTGCGCGGCTTCAATGTAGGAACCTACTAAAATATTAAAAACATACCGAAATCTTTAAATTCCTTTGCAAATAATAATTAGCAATTAGATTCATCAAAATATTTTTAAGACACTAACAAATAAAACAGCAGTTATCACTTTCATCGATGAACGCAAGGCACGCGTTGTTGCACTTGACCGCACGCGCGGCCATTCTAATAATTATAATAAAAACTGGTAGCTTACAAGTTACAACCGACGATCATAAACACAACTCATTAAACCTAGTACTAAACAAGTCGGTAATAAAGCCATCTTTAGCATTAATTTAGCTCTTGTAAGGAACTAGCGGTTTTAGATAACGATGAATGTTTTGCTTTAATTAGATAACACACACCAATTTACCGTAGTAGCATATAAGGTGTTTTATAGTAACTGCATATTGTAGTGTAGGACACAAAACTCACCTTTTTTCATTCACAGTACACCCCTTACTAAATTTAATTTTGTGTCAGCTGCGCACAAAACGCAAGGTATGATGTGTGTATTTAACAAGCAAAATAGTTTGAAAGTAACATACAAAAACTATATTATAACTTTATTATTAGGAATAAACATATATGCCTGTTTCTGTTACTAAAAGTCTATGAATTAGAAACTATATTAACATTACTCATAATTTAAGTAGAAAACTCATCATTTAAATTTAGCCTTTTTTAATCTGCCTAGATCCAGTGCCTCACATTCTCTTTGATAAGTCTCCGTAATAAAGATCTATGTATCGATATGCAACAAATTTAATTAGGATTGGACCTTGCACGTTTTCACTTTCAATATCCATTACGGTAAATGCATTAGTGATTAAATCTTAAGCAAATGCTAATATAAAGTCCATACTCTTCTTTAACAGCACCTCTCTTATATTAGTGCTTTAAACTTATGCTCTCTTAAAAACATCTTTAATTGATTACAACAGGTGTAATGAGTTAAGAAACGCAAGTATAATAAATAAATTGCTAACCAATGATACATAGGCCATTGTCAAATCGCGATTTTTTGTTAAAACCTTCTCTCTGTAAACATTCATGTTCGTACGAATGTTTGTCATTATCCGAAGTAATCTAGACACGGATGCATAGATCTGCCTTTATGTAGCACATAACTATGAACTGTTCTGTGAAGCCCGCGGTTTGTCCCTTGTTTACAAACCGTGGAAAACTTACTTCAATAATTGGTTAGAGATCTACAAAAACACGTGTCTTATTGGTAACCGTATGAAAAAGATGTTTAATTTAGCATATGTTAGTGACGCTCATGGTTATAAGCTGTAGGATTGCATTTAAATGTGTATTACGATTGGACAAAAACGGATTTGATGGTCCCGAGTCTGTAGCTAGTAATTGAGAGAAATATACTTTAAGTATCTCGGTAAGTGAACATTATAGAGGACTGTATGATTATTGTGGTTTAACGATTTATACAAGCCGTTAATATACATCTTGATACGTTATTTTGATACGTTAGTTGTTATTGTTTACTTACCACGATTTACGAAGTTCTGTAATGCGATGGCCAATGGACAATGATTTACGTCACTTGACATTTCTTATTGCAGTTTTTTTGTCTTTGGTAATGTTTTAAATATTGTTTGGAACAATACTTATAAATCAGAGATTATGTGGGTTGAGAAAGCCAATCTGCCCCAGGCGGGATTTTACTTTGCCCTCGTCTAGCGTGAAAATATTAAATTAAACCTGCTCATGACATGCTTTTCTTGGTATAGATAGATAGATACAAGTCCATTAAAAATACGTTCATCATTGTTCGCTTTCAACACGGGAATCAAACGAGTCTGAAGACAGACATCAGACGCTCCGCTGCTGTGCTATTTAGGTCATAAATGTCTTCGATTCAGCATGAAAAGTTTTCGGTCAATTAAACTGGTACGGTACCGATACTCGTATCACATGGGTAGCGTTCCGCAAACGGAACGCAATCCTCGGAACGAGATAAACGACGTTTTGTGTATTTACGTTTAAGATTTTTTTTTGTTAAGCTTCTTTTAAATGAGCGAAATTAAACCATGAATGTAGCTGTCATTAAAAAATTGCAGTATACCTTTCGCGTTTACTAAGTGGTCGTCTTTGTCTCTAAAAGTTGGTTTACATTAAGTCTCTTACCTATATGATGTTACTCTTTATATGAATGGTTGTAGGCACATACCTGGTATGAGTTCATTAAGTAAAGGATATGTCTGTATGTGTCAGGTGACAGTGACCATGTGACAACGGCTATATGGGCCTATATATACACCTTATGTGTGTATCATTCTTTCCACATTTATTATATTAAAACAATGTCATGTCTAAAAATATTGAATAAACTGTATTAGCATACCTACGTTGATGCTTAAAATCGTTAGTACGAAACCAGTTCTCGATTGTTCAGCGATTTCATCACATCCCAGACTGGCTACAGTCTACTTCAAACTAGTTTAGACTTAAATTATTTATACATTCACTCATTTTAGGCATAATGTTTGACTTAAACAAAAGAGTAATGCTGAAACGGACGAGCCATTTCAAATTTCACTGCATTAAAATACTCTAAATTTTTGAAAGTGTTTGATAGTATGAAATGTTCAGTTCAATATTTAGACACTAGCAGCGTCTTGCGGTTTTTTTAAGGTGTAGATCCATTTCCCGGTTTCTTACTGAAAAGTATGTATATTTTAAATTCAGGTTATAAACTGGAGGTAGATCAAACAGGGTCCAATAACTTTACAATATATCAAGGCAATAATACATATCTAATTATGCATAGTGGAGGAAAATAATAAGTTGGATTTTTCAACTTTAAATTTTAAACGATAATAATACTTATAATTGAATTAAATTAAAATATTTTATTGTGTAACTAGGACTAGATTACATGACAAAGTTGTTTTAGTACTAGGCAGGCACAGAGTAAATATTAATCTAGTTAATTGGTTGAGTACTGTTCTCCTTGATATTCTACAGAATAGCCTGTGTTTAGGAAAATAAATAATGAAGTATGCGTATTATTTTCGTTCTCATATTTGGCACTATTTTCATAGAGCACCCATTTGATAGTAGCTTCACAAGATGTATAAAACTCGATGACAACCATGATCTTACATATTCAAGTCGCGAAAGTGCCTTACAAAAAGTAAGATCTCATTGAAATCTGTTGTTATTTAAAATTCATTTTCCATTGTAGGCACAAACAATAAGCCGTGTTTTCCAATGGAATGAGAGAAAACTATGGTTACGCTTGCGGTTCAAATAACAGCACTTTAATAAGGTTGGTTTGGTGGATCTAATGTTTAAGTAATTTAGGATGGTAAAAGGACGGGTCTAGTAAACTACAGGTAGTTGACACAAGATGAATGACGCACGAGAACTGTTAACGGTGTGAATCAGATTAGGCATATATTCTTATTTTGTGTGCTTGTCTCTCTTTTTGTGAAGACAAAAATGTATGAAACATTTAATATTTAATAATGTCAGTTTAAGTAAGTAAGGCTATTAAGTGTATAGGTTGTTATTCTTTTATAATTCTAATAGAATTTTTCTATGTATACATATTATATTTCTAATTAACGTACTGTTAACGTAATTGGTCTGTCAAAACCGTGTTAATACGAGTATGTTAAATAAATAAATAAAATTATTGTAAAACTTCTATCTTTGTTCAAATTTAGTGGTTAGTGGCAATAGGCTCGCCCCCTATTACATGGGACCTAAAACATAACGGCGAACTGTGGGTGTACATTGGTACACCTCTGCCTACCCCTTCGGGGATACAGGCGTGATGATGTTTTTTTTGTTAAAATTTCCGATTACTCGGTATAGAATATTACCGTTTATATTTTTAGTTTCATTTTGATAACCGTATACGTGTTTGACTCTCCTCAACTTCGAAATTATTATCCCTTATTCAAGTGATTTTTCTACTGGTAAGCAATTATATAATATAAGCAGTTTTTCTTTCAATAATTTATTGATTAAGCTTGTACGTGCTACATTCTAGGCGGTTCCTTCTTTTCGTCATTAAAATGTTCTAACAAAAACCTACGTTACATAGTTTACGTGTCACGTCGATAAATTCAAGGTTTCATGTCCAAAATAAAATTACAATTACTTCTCCCATTGTGTCCAATAGTTCTTGTCTATTAGACGCTATTAAACTTACTTAAGTGGTAATATAGCTTTCCTATATGGCGAGGCGTAGGTCACATGGTTTACCTTGTCGATAAAGTTTATTCATCAACATTAAAGCTAATAATACCCCTTAAAAGTACCTCATTTTTTTTGTATCTTGAAAAGATTTTCTGAGAATTTTTCCCAGGTAGGGTTATGCAAAAGTGTTATAGTTTGTCGTCATACTGTATGGCAAGATAAAACGGCATTTACTACACTGATAGGCAAAATTGAAGTGTGATTTTTATGATTCATCTTTATCTATTTGGTTCTTAACATTGACTTAGCTGGTTATATCATATAACCCTTATTTAATTCAAGATGTATTTCCCATTTATTACGTACGTCTAATTCTAGTTTTAATATATTATGGTATGTAGACTGGTCTTTTATTAGCACGCTCCACTTCTTCGCTGTGTCAGTGAAGCGGCGGTATGCACATACATACCTGCGTTTACTATAGCTATATACTATTGATTAATTTATTTGCATGCATTTATTAGACGCTCTGTACTTGTAGAATAGTAGACTAACATTTAATAGATTCTTTTCGAGGGCAACGTAGCTACTGTCGTATACATTTTAATGATCTGCCTGCGACAGTGGTACTTCCCAATTTTTTACGCCAGCATTTTACCTTAGTAGTTCTGGTGATTTTTTTCTGAGTGCTTTGAAAATATTCCGCTATAGCTAAGGATAGAGGAGTTTAAAATATTCAAAGTTTTGTAACTCTTGACGAGTGGTTAAGAATATTGGAGAAATATTTAAAAGTTAAGAAAAAACGCAAGTTAAATAGAGCGTGAGATAATTATAAATCTAGATGCACGATAAATTTTTACAAAGTTATGCCTTAAAATTGCCAATAGTCGCTTAAATAATGTGTGGTGGGATATAACTTTCGATATCAAAATAGTTCCTCTCCGAAGTTTTATATATAGAGCCATAAGGTTAATAACTGCCTTACTCATCGAAGGTACCATTCCTTTAATTATACTGAGAACCAAGTAAAGAAGATGGCACATCTTTTGTCCTGCCCGTCCTGCACTATCACCTGCACTCTCCAGGGCGTGATGGAGGTCAGCGACTGAGCCATCCAGGTTGCATCTTTTTGGTCAGACAGAATCTGAAAGTTAGATCTTTGACTCGATAAGAAGAAGAAGTACAGAAGATACAGTGTACCATAATCCTCCATTGATACTACAATTCTTAAAATATTATACTCTTTATTTAAGTCACGATCGAGATCTGGAGCTCCGGAGACAATAAATAATTCAAGACATAGTTTTGACCAACAAATACAAAATAGTAATCGGTCGAGTTAATAGTAATATAAATCAATTGACTTCAATAACCGATAAATTATGCATAGCTTTCAAGTTGCCATTAAAATTCTTCGGGAAAACAGGTTCTATTTGTCATTTTACTTCAGTTGAGATTAGGAATTAATTTTATTTAGTTGTGTTAAAAAAGTTGTAGATTTTTACTTATTGCTAGCCAATACTTAGTAATAAAACTTCGGAATTAAGAACTTATGGTCGGTTACTATTCTTAAAAATTCTTACTCAATTCACTGTTTCTTTTTTTAATATTTGCTACCGCATAACTTTTGACTGAGTGTACCGATTTTGATGATACTTTTTTTATTGAAAGCTGCCGCTTTCGTCGCAAGTCCCATTTCGGTCCAGTCTTTGATATTGGGATCCATAAGAAAAAATATATAATTTATTTTAAAGTCGTTTTTTTTTCTGTTATTATTATCTTGGTTTACTTTACGGTATCTAATAATATATTATTTTGTTAACAGGATGACGGATTACGAGCGTATAAAGAAGACGTGTCTGGAGAAAGAAGAGCTGTGGGAAGACCCCGACTTTCCCGCCAATCAGTCTTCAGTGTTCTACTTCCAAACCCCACCTTTCCATTTTGAATGGAAACGATCGAAGGTATTTATAAATTACACTTCTTCTTAATTGTCGAGGTCACTCTTGACAGAGTGGTCGTGGTCATCACTTCAGGTGTTGGTGACAAGCTTCACAACACGCCGCCACTCTTCTGTGATGGCCGCCTTCCTCGTGCATTCATGTTGCTAAATGAATTATTCTAGATAATTACTAATTTGAGGTAATGTTAGTTATTAATTGGCAACTGACTTAGCCAAGTAAATAAATTATAATATCAGCTGTATTTAACGTTTAGTACCTAGTTGTTTTTACCCAAGGTAAAAAAGGGTTGTCTAAATGGTCTTACCTTCCTCTTGAATCACTCTATCAATTGGTGTTAACTACCCATATGAAAATCCGTTAGTTAGTTTTCGAGTTTATGGCGTTCGGACAGACGGTCGTGGCGTGGGATTTTGTCCTATATTATTCTTCGATAAATAAATGGAGATCACAATACAAACGTATGCATGACTTTTAAATATTGCAGGAATGGCTTCTGACTACTTAATCATACATAAGACTTAAAAGGCCTTCAGGTGGCTTCAAGCAGAATAATGACAATGGCATGTATAATAATCATATTTAAAACATAAAACACAGCCAAATTCAATTGAATATATTGTTAGTATGAAATTTCGGGATATGATACCTCCTCTGAAATTAAAAAGGTATTGTAATACTCGGTTCCCACGTTATTGTCTTTCAGTTTATGTTTCTCAATTGTTTTAACATGAGGAAAGGCATTTTGGGAATTCACAGCGGACATTTTTACACAGAACTTTGTCTGTATAATACAAATCACACAACCAAAAAAAATATGTAAATACAGGATACAACTACCAATAACCCTATTTAAAATCAAATTTCTCCTACGACTTAGTTATTACGTTACAGAAAGGAAAAGTTTTGTCACACATATTTGTTACATAAAAATTTTTTTTTTTTTATTTATTTATTTAATAATTTATGTACACACACAAACATTTGTTAAAGATTAATATATTGATAAATGATGTACAAAGGTGCCGCTTATTTCTTAAGAAATTTCTGCCAGCGGACCCGCGAAAGGAGAAGTCGTCAACATTGGCAGTCATTGTGCGCGACTTAATTTACAAGAATTACAAATTATAACACAAAATCAATAGTTTTATAAAACCTAAAAAAAAAATACATGTCATATACGTTTTTAGATTTAGTAAAAGTTTATTTTAAACTATAGTTTTTGGGCCTACCAGATACTTTTTTTATACGAAAAATATCTTCGTGCAGTTGATCTTTCATATACAATTAAGGGAAGGCCAAAGACACTGTCTGTAATTAACATCAGTACTTTCAATATCTCTAGCAGAAAACAAGTCTGAAATGTCGGGAATGTAATCATGACAAACACAAGTGAAGTAAGTTATAAAGCGAGGCATTGTCTTGACATTTATTTACATTTAATTCATAACGCGAGAACCGAGGAGAAAGTAACCGGACGTTGACATACTTGTGCGAGTTTTAGTTTTATTGTTTACTCTTTACTGTATGTGCTTAGAGCTATCGTATTCTAACAACGTAGATTTGGATTTACGCCTGGTTCCTTTTTTTTGGTAGAGATCTTTGCAGTTAGCCTGAGGGCAGGTTTTGACTGCTTCACCGGACTTTTGGCGAGGACCTTAAGGCCCTCAGCCAGAGCAATAGGAAAAACTAACTACGTTAGCAACGTCCACTAAGGGCACTCCCTGCAGGGTTCGGACCTCGACTTAGTGTTTTGCTAACAATCTTAATTAAGCAAAACAACAAGGGATGGCTGGATCTAAGTTTGAATTATTTAGGGACATATTTTTATTGCTAGTTAGGCCGGCTCGGGCCAGGTTCTTTTAGGGACGGGGGGATGCCTGGTCCCTATGGGGAAAAATACCTCTGCTTTTCTTTTTTCGCATAACAGTTATGTGGATGTCCTTCAAGGACAAAAAACGATTCCTTACTTCACAATATATTGATGTAGATGTCCTCTTCAATCAAAAAACGATTTCTTAGTTCACAGTATAGTGATATGAATGTCCTTTAAGGTCAAAAAACTCCCGTTGCAGAATCGACACTACTGTATGTTTACTTTTATTTACGTTAGCCCGTTGTTTGGCTGTATACGATGATGTTTGTCGTTTTTGGTTTAGTTTATATTGGACGGATTTGCTTGAACATTGGTGACTAATCTCTTTTAAAATATATTAGAGTACTATTAATATTTGCGTTATAGTTAATGCTGGTCTGTGTTACGCGAATAACACTTAGATGTACTATATTTTGATCGTACAAAAGTTTCGTCTATTTAAAACAACGAGGCATCTATATACTTATATATATATAGAGTAGTTATGTATATTTCGTCGAGCGACTTTCAATTTGCGTACAACTTATCAGTTCTATTGCCGAGCACCTGAAACTAAAACCGGTAATACGGGCTAGTTTAAAACATAGGCTTCGAACACCCATACACTATGCTTCGCTTACATAAAATTGGATTATATAAATCTAGATACAGTTAAGTAATACCAGCCTTCACTTATTTGCGTGGGTGTAAAATACCCTATTACAGTCCATATCGTAAACTGCTCGATAGTATCGAAAGGTTTCTTACCTAATAGTATTATAAAAGTGATTTTAGTTTTATGTGATTCAGGAAGTCACGACGGGCTCACAAAAAATGTAACACTGTATTGAAGAAAAAGGTGACTAAGTAAATGAAGATTGTTAGAATACCAATACTTAAAATTTAAACGTTTATATAGACTAAGAAAAGTAGGGTACAGACAAGAGGGTTGAAATGTTGGTTTCTTTTCTAGGGTTTTAAGGTAGCCAAGCCACTATTTGCACCGTGGATAAGTTGCCTCTTCTTTTCCGAACTATGCAGATACTGCTTTTCGAGGCGTAAACAAAGACACGTCACCCGTAAATAATTGTTAGTTTTGTCGTTGTAATTTTAAGAATTCATCCAAGAGTCAATACAAACGACGACTGCTATACAAGCTAGGGTTAACAGCCCATTATATTGTGCACTAAGCTGAAACTCCCAGCTCCAACAGCTTTGGGCCCATTTCATCTGAGTAAGGCTCAAGCAATAAACACTTATATCGTAAAAGGCGATTGCTGCGAGTCCGGAGGTGTACGGTTACATCATTACGGCAACGGAAACGTCACCTACAGTTGCTTAAGAGAACAATATATGGCCGTGAAATACTTACGATCCGAAGTCTCGATTCTGAGGATCTTAGGTACGTTACAAATGTGAAAGTTTCTTAGAATTTATGTTTGTTTTGTTACTATTTTATGCAAAAACTACTAAACAGAATGTTGTAGGTACGACTTAAGATATTTTTCATCCCAGTAAGTCAACGGCAATGGTGTCTTAGTGGCTAAAACCACGGTGCGTAGCTACTACTACACAAAATGTTTAATCGTTGCCGACAGCCGTATAATTGCGTTTCACAGAATTCGTTAATTGTAAATCGATTGAACTGTCTTTTTTCACAACACCATGCTACGTAATCATTAAGTTTCATGTAATCGCAAGCATGCTTGCATTGCGTTTAACAACACAAAAGATCACAATATTGTGAGGTCATCAAAACGTAAATTCTAATCTTGTATCGAAATCACGCGATTGTATTTGTACCGTTAACTTTGTAATCCGACTAAATTGTATGGCTTATAGAAACTGGAAGTGGTTTGGGAAGGCTGCTTTATAGTTTGGTCGGTTTTTACGGTCAGCCTAAGGTCTGGTAAAGTGTGCACATTAACTAAAGTAGCAGTCTTTTACTGAAGAGGATTTTATTACGATTTTGTGATTAGTAAAGAGACAGTTAGAATTTTTTTTTGGTTACTGGATTATAATTATTAGGTTGATATACTAATAACTTACCGAATGTACCGATTCATATTTATTTGAAATCTCCCGTTATCGAGGAGGGTATAGTTGTCTTAAACGTAGTAACGTATGTAGTGCATATTTTCGAAAACACCGGCCTCTGTTTAACTCCGCCTAGCTCGATAGATGGCGTTGTTAGAACCCTCCTGAATGGCGGTGTTAAGATTTTCCGCGACTGAATGACTACGCCGGGCTTGTTCCGTCGGAGTTAACCTTGTGTGATACCATAATGTAGATATGTGAAAGTACTACTAATTTTTGCATAAGCTTACTGAGAGCATATGACTCTCCAGTACGCTTTAGAATTACCGAATAGTTTTCTGGTGTCCCTATACTTATTATATGGGCACAGAGATCAGCACTAGACTATCAGCCTTAAGTTATATTCGTATTTCCAATAGCAATGTCTTAGTTAGCAATATTTAATAATTATTTTGAAATCAACAAAATATGAATAGAAACCCTTAGATAGTATGCCAAAAATATATCTAGTTTGATTAAAAAACCATGAAATTATTAGTCCAGTGTATTAGTTTACCAATTGATAATTTTTGTCCATGCAAAAATACAGATATTTCAAAATTCAAAAATTACCATATTACCAACCGAAAACTTAGTGCCGAAATTATATTACTGATGAAATGAAGGAATTAACATAAACAATATAAAACTATTCTGATCAGAGCAGTATTTGTGCTTACAGATTTGTCTTTAAACTCAACTGATCTTTGATTTTCGACCTCAGATGACAGATCATCTAGATCTATCGAATTAGATCATAAAAATACTTATTGTCTATTTCAAAGGCTATTTTTATGAAACTTTTCTCTTCTAACTCTCCCCCTATCTAAAATTATACGAACAATTACTTAAAATCTTTCACAATGGGCGTTGTTTGAAAACATTATCTAAAATCTCGATTATTCATTAGAGACGGATAATTAAAAAGGTAAACATGCTTAGATCATTCTCAGTGTTTATGTAAATTATTTTTGGGAAAGTACGATTGACGATTGTCAATTTGAATTCTCCAAACAAATGTGCATCTGTATTGAATGTTATATTATTTATTGAATTCAATGCTCTTCGAAAACGAATCCCTCGATTTCGGTTCAAATAATTATGTTAATAAATATTTAATTTCACACGATGCCTTCGCACTTTTGAATATTTTAAAAGGAGTATTAGCTTAATGAACCTTTCGATAGCTTATACTTTTGGTATTTTAGGATAATAACTTAAAGCTCAATGATATCGCGGCAGACCAAGAAGAAGGTGGTGAGACAGACTTGACTCCTACCAAAAGGGCCAGCCTTTTGGTATCCTAGCTAATGACAGAAATGCGTGGAATTGGAAACAGGTGGCCTTAGACCTGCAGTGGGACAAGACAGACGTAATATACACTTATAGATTAGACCAACTTAATTCACTTTTATACGGCTGATTTGAAAACAGACAATAACTGACTAACAGTCCTTTATACTAACTTTTAAACTGTTGCGCAACATGCATCTATAGTGTATATGTTAGCATAGAAACCCTTGTTTTTTAAGTATATTTTTAGTGCACAATGATAAAAACGGAACTACTAACAGATTTGACATTTGTATGATATTGTGTCCTTGTCCTTGCATGATATAGTAATAAAAATCGCTAGGATTGCGTTAAAACACTTGTAATGATACATAAAACCTGTTTGCGTACTAACTACATACTAAATATTTAAAACTATTTCCTGTTATAACATTGTTTCATTAAGTTTTGCAGGGAATTGCCTTTTGTTTCTGTTGTTGCAACCTTCACAGTTTGCATGCAAGTATTCTTATAATAATAATATGTATAACGAATAAGATAGCTTATAATACATATTTTATTTTCTAGATAGTTTTAAAAGTTGGTATTTATCAGCCAGAATCACAATATTGTTGATGACTGCCATGAAATAAAAAAAAGTAAATCTAGACTATCGTAAGATGATTCGTTTGTATATAAAACATTAAGCTATATATTTTAATGTTCTGTAGTATATGATGTACATGTGAATTATTGTCTATAGAGTACTCGTATTTTTAAACGACTGTTTGGCGAGAAGTAACAAATCGCTGTATGAACAAAGTTATGGGAGAATACGGCTGACCTGAGCTTAAGCTTGAGCTGAAAAATGGTTTCATGGTTATCATGAGTTCACAATTTCAGTACTTCAAAAATCTTTCCCAATGATATATTGCATGATGTTATTGGTTTCTAGGCTAGAATGCCCTTCGTACAGTGCATGTAGGTACAACTTGCTTGCATCGTCTTTCGGCCTATCTCTGATAAAACCAGCTAAAAAAGCCTTCGTAAAAAGCCTCCAAGCTTTTCAAGGACAAGCAGAGTCCTTCCGCTGCCTTTTAGACTAAAACAGCTTAAAAAAATCTATTTGACGTAATATAGTTACTCGTATAAAAAAAATATAGCCTCCTCGGCGGGGGATCGAACCCCGGTCTCCCGCGTGACAGGCGGGGATACTGACCACTATACTACCGAGGACTGTGATTGTAATTTTAAAATTAAGGTTCTATTCCTTCTTGTCAGGACAAAAAACTGCAATTTTCGCGCATATTAGACACTTTTCCGGGACAAAATTTACCTAAAAGGCAAACTAGGAGTCCAACACATTGTTTTAATTAGTTTTCAAGTTATTTTAAGGGTTAATTAATAGCAAATCTAGCTAATTGCTTATTTGCAGTGTGCAGCAGAGCCCCCATGTCTAGAAATTTTGAACAGGAAACGCATAGTCAGCCGCGTCACGATTTAGTTTCGCTATTGCACGCTAGAGAGTGCACTTGCAACATTGCAATAAACCATCGCTATGAGACAATTAAACTGATCGTAATAAATGTTTCATAACGTATCTATTCGGTAAAAGATGTCGTAGGCTACATCAAATAAAAGTATCTGATATACATTAAATATTTCCAGAAAAACATCTTTTTTCATAAATTTCAACCATTTAAAACCTTAAAGTGTAGTTTCATGTGAGTATGCTCAAGTAATCTACTCAGCCTATTCCTATTTATTGCTGGAAAATACCTCTTAAAAGCCTCTTTTATAATCATTAAAATACACCCAGTCATAAAATTTACATTTCTAAATAAATTGAGGAATTTAACTGCAAATCAAAAGTAATAAAACATGTACGAAATCAAAATAAAATGTTCTGTTGTGATGGGGATCGAACTCAATGATACTTGGGCCACCCCTTTCAGAAAATTAATATGTAGATATATTTATGCCTAGATATCTGCTGCGTGATGCCCGTTTGGCCACGTGGCAATGCAAGTATCTAATACCCTTGTCGGAAAGTTACTTGAATGGGGAGACGCAAGTTGTCTTAAAAAAAAGTGATGATGAAACTATAACATTCACTTGCCTATGGCTAAAACTATCCTGATAGAAGGGAATATTGACTTCCATAAAAAAAAATCTAGAAGAGGTAATATAAAGCGTAGATAGACACCACTAGTAGCTTCAAAAATGTAGCAGAAAATTATTTATTTCTAATTAACTATTAATTCAAGTAATAATTAATTATACAGACAAGAGTATTGGCTATCTCAACATTTGGGCCGAAGTCGACGACATGAGTAGGCGATGTCCGTTACGCGTGTACGAACCTCTATGAGTTTTTATACCGGTAGTCGCCTTAAAACTTTAAGCATTATATACGATCCTACTGCTACATAATAGCGTGCCCTTTCTTCCATCATACTCCTCTGTCTTTGGGTTGTATGGCCTGGTGGCCCCTACAGGTCTGAAAAGTTACATTGCTTTTGTAGTAGTCTACCTTGACGACGATGTTCCTTAGGCTTATAATGAGTGAGAGAGCGTTGAAGATCTTTGCTCATCAGGCACCAGAAACCTTAAAAGAAATTTAATGGGTATGAAAAAAACCAAACTCTTGTCAGTTGTTCATGTAGTTACTAACGTCACGACAAACAATGGAATACCTTTTCCACATTGTTGCCTACTTACCCTGATATCCCTATCCAGTTCATCGTGGGATAACTTCGTCAATATCTTCTTATATATTGTCATTATAAATTATTTTAAATAGACCAATACGTTTGTATTACACCAGCTCCAAAGTAACGTAACATACCACTTTCCCTGTCCAATGAAAACGTTATTATTTTTACTATAATACTACAAGCTTATAAAAACTCTGTGATATAACAAAGAGTAAGAAAAGTAAGAGGTTTGTAAGTAGGCGGCAGTCGGCCTTGCCGCCTACTGCATACAGCCTGCTCATCTTGGCAGTTCATTGATACCTTCTTATATGGAGGAATGGCGAAATTAGCATGCTTATTTGACACGTTGCAAAATTTGACAGATTAGTACGTATCGGATTAGTTGATATAACTGTTCTTCTTGTGTGATAATAGTACCAGTCTGTAACTCTTCTACTGGCAAAGGTAGATTTTAAAATGAATCTGTATTGATTTTCTTTCGCGTATCCTTTGATTTTTGGGCTATGTCCTTCCGTCCATCTATCTTTTTACAGAGGATATGTGCAACAAACGCAAAACTAATCTTTCTTAAAAAAACACAGTTATTGAACAAGCATAGGTCCTAAATATAAAAAAAAAATGCGATATTAGTAAAAAAAAGAGTACTTGATTATATTTTGGGAGTTCCTCGTGTTTGTAATACCTCTATTACTCAGTATCGATTCGCAAATGAAATATTTATCCTTCTTAATTTATTACACAACTGGCCTGCCTCTCTCTTATTACAAAAATGCACTTAATATAATTTCACATGTCTCGTGTTTTTATTCGGCTAATATTACAGATACGTTTTTGTAATGCCTGCGATTATTAAGTTTTAATCCGAACACCTGGAATCTTGTCGAGTAATCCTTGAACGTTTTTAATTACTCACCACACAAAAGCAGTACCTTTTTGCTGTGAGGCATTCTGTTGTAGGATTTTATACAGAAAATCTTGTGAAAACGATAAGTCTAAGTTACGTTCTATAATTTGTCGCGACAAACATTAGCGGGGTAGCCGGCTGCTTCAAATGAACGCTGTTACCGTTACAAAACGTTTATATTACACTTACTTATTTAGGTCGTCAGCTGTTCATCTAGTCATTAAACCATCCGTCAGTTCTCTAGCCTACTTTACCAAGACTACTACAGTAACCTCATACTATGAGTAATTAAAGTATGTGGTAGCCTTGAAAAAAGGAGTCAAAATGTACCAAACAAGCAAGTAGACGCCGCTCACCTGTCATGTAATTGTAGTTTTTATAAGTCTTTGTAGATGGTAGCCAAGCCTTGCTCGTCAGCTGCTAAACCTGCATTTATTCATGTTTTTATCTCTAAATACCGTTATTTTGTAAATATGTTCATTAACTAAATGACAAGATAAATAAACAATTAGTAGGAACACATAAATGTTAAGAAGTCGACATCAAAGAATGTGATAAATAACTTAGCGTTGCTTATTGGCCAGGGGATCCCATTCTCAGATTCTGATGATGGAATGAATGGAAAGTGTAACCTTTTATAAATTAGAAAATGATTAGTTCTCAATCTTCATTCGCATTGAATGATTTAATTTGAATTGGTCGCTGTTTTTAATCTAAATACAATAAGTTCCTATAAAACTTATAGAGCAAGATGCATTTGATCATTGCTTTAAAAACTGCGCAGGCGTCAGGTTGCCAGAGTAGTTCTAGCTCGACAAATCTCTTCATCTACATGCAAGAAAAAATATACAATATACCAGTAACTTTTACTGTATTCTTTGTTGTACCTACATGCATTTTAATATTTCAAGAAACAAAATGAGTTTTAGAAACAAATAGTTAAACAAAATCATATTCCTGTCCACAAAAATTCATCCCGTTCTTATTATCCATTTAAATGATAAGCCCCAACAAGGACACAGTCCGACAGACAAACAGACAATATTATTTAATTTATCAGACCTTTAAGCTTAATATTAATCGTAATTTTTTTTATAGGCTTGTTTTAGTTATTCAGTTGGATAATCAAATGAAACTATACCTAAGTCATCAGAGACAAATCACTGTTCAATATCTTTTAAACAAAGTCCTGCGCGGCGTATCGGTCTGCCTAAATACATTAAACTCAAAAACTACCAAACGGATTTTCATCTGGTTTTCACCAATAGATAGAGTGATTCAAGAGGAAGCTTTTGGTGTCCAAATGTCACCTATTATGCAATGTTGTCTAACGGCGCGTAACGGGGGCAGCTCGGTAAAGTAAGCACTAGACACCTTCGTTTTTTAAGATAAATGTAATATTATTTAGACAAAGAGAACACCCAACACTACGTTATATTTTAAGCTTTGTGTACTAAGGACCTCAGCAGGTATATTATATGTATGACTGTTTAATCAATCCGAGTACGATGCTTAAGTGACGTCATCAGGTGAATGGTAACTATCCTCCCCTCGCTTTCTTTGACCCTATTTTCTCTTAGCAACCACGGTCCCTTTGCAGTCTTTATCCAAACTTAAGATCAAAAGGTCCAAATATTACGTAAGATTTCACCGGTCGTTTTCGTGAAAATTCCAAATAAAAACTGGGTCTAAGCTTACAATTCAGTTAAAAGGAGGATTTAATTACTATTTCTTACTGCGATGTATACTTGTTAAAGTTTAAGTACTAAACCGCGGCTTGTAAATGAGTTTGTTATCCACCAGGTGGCGTTTTTGTCGCATTGCGTACGGAACGCCATTCTCGCGGCTTACTTTGCCGAAATAAGATGACGACATAATTTTTTGTTTTGTTTTCAGGAAATTTATCAGAAACCGTCCTTCATATATGACAGAAATGAGGTGTTCGACGTGGTTCCCGGTAAACTTGGTAAGTTAGCTTTATAGCGAGTTGTTTAAGGAAATATTTTATTAATAACATTCTTCATATTATTATGTTACTGAACTGTAAGTACCATGCTGCGCTGCCCAAAACTTAATGCGATTTTATTTGTATTTTTAGAAATGTTAGGCGTCGCAACAGCTGTGTCTTATGTATTAAGTTATAATAAATAAATATTAAGTAATTAATTATTAAGTGACTGCAAAGCAAATGTATTTTGAATACCTTTAAGGATTTAAGCATTTTGGTTTAAAATAGCTGTATGAATATAACAAAAATATTATTGTCTGGAAAATGAGGTAGAAAAAAATGTCCTTAGTATTAGCAAATAGCTCATAACAGTAATCAACTTATAGCTGTAGAGTGGATCTAATTGTATTTTTAAATAACATCATAAGTTGACTATTCGGCCGCACCTCGTCAAAGATCGACTATCGCAAAAAAGAGAAATATATAAAAAAAAACCTTTGTTATTTGTGCTCTAAAATAAGTTGATTTGTCAGTCTTAAGTTTCTTAGGCTTTTTCTGACCTCTTGTTGTAAATACTTTATTTATATTATGAAAGCATAATAATCTGTAAATACAAGTCAGTAAATACAGTCCTTTGTTAAGAACATTGTACATTTTATAATGTTACTCATATAAATTGCGAACTGTTTGCTGCCTTTGAAAAAAAAAAAGATATTTTTTTAAATTCCTAGGCTTAGATTATTAAAGGTAAACCTAAATTAAAAGCTAAGCGTTTTTAAACCAATCAAACCCATATGCAGGTACCAAACAATCGTATTTTATAGATAAATCGCTGTGCACTCACAAACCTAAGTTATAACATAAACAACGTAACACACATTTTTGTTCCAATACATTGGACATTTTTTATGTATGAAAATGACACATTTATTTTAATTTTGCTAAATACTTTTATGAGCATTAACTACGGTTTATGAAATACAGAATTCATAGTAGTCCCATGTTGGGCGACAATAAGAATATACATAAAATTTAAATCATTGCGGTTAGTTATTATCAAGTATTATAACTAAGTAATATGGCACACATTAAATCATACTAGTCACGATATAAATAAAACGAATTCTGGTCTAAATAAAACGAATTAGCAGAACAAACTTACAAAATTGAATATTTCCACCACCCTCGTGGTTCCCCTCAAATATACGTATACAATGGTATACATCACTGGTTCACTGCCCTTTTTAATAAGAGCTGGTTTCACCAACAAACGTTATCAGTTTAAACCAACCTCAGTTCTCACTTGACTGAGTTTAACGCTCCATATTTTTTAACCAACATGAATACAGTTTCGGCAAAACATTTGCAAATAATTTAATACTTAGAGAAAGCTCAGTTCTAAGGGAAAGTTGTTTTAAATAGTAATCCAACTGGTGACCCTCAGAAATTAATGACTTCTCTGTCTCAGAATTTGACTAAAATTTTGGTGCGTTTTTGTAAATAACAGATTGTTAAACCAAGCTAAGGTTTACACGAACACATTGTTTTTTTTATCGCGAGTAATAACATGCTGAGAACTAAGTTTAAAGCTCGGTTTATAATGCGAGTAGTGAAATCGCCCCTTAATGAAGGGATGTGTTACTATACATACGTTGATGTATCAGCTATAGGTTACAAGCATCCAGTGCGCATGCGTGGAGGCCAGAATTTCCCCTATATAAGGCGCGTCACGGCCTTGCATCGTCAGGCAACTTACGTCCCGCGCCTCATTCGGATAGCGCGAGACGTAAATTGTCAGTGTAATACCCTATGAAATAATATTTGAAAGGAGGGTATGTTGATTTTTTTTTCAAGATTTTGTTTCTTGTTTTTCGAGTTGTGTATTGTATTTAGGCGTGTTTAATAATCTAAGTAGGGGTGAAATAAAAATTATAGGGCTAGTTAAAAATAACAATTTTTTTTTTTAATTTGCTTATAATTCTAGCAATAACCGATTAAAAAAGTGTTCTAAATTCATAGGAATCTGTTAGTTTTATCTATATTTCTGATTACCCGTATAGGCTTGGAACAATTTGAAAAAAAAAAAAAAACTATTTGGAAATCAAGTTAGGATCTGATGTAGAAATCACAGGAAAATCGAGGAAATAGATAGATAAAAGTAACATAAAACGCATTTTTAGGCTTTTAATCATCCAAACGGTTGAAAATATAACTCTTCAGTATTGGTCTGCAAGCCAAGAAAAGTCCGAAAATCAAACCTGGTACGGTGTCTCCGTCAGAAACGGTGATCAGAAAATAGGATCTAACCTGAAATATGTGGTAGACTACCTCAAAAGCATTTCCAAGGAATCCTCATCAGCGTCAGACAGGTGACAGGCTGTAACATTATTTTCCATTCTCTTTGCAATCTGGTATAAGGGTTATGAATGTGAAAGTAGCTGAATTTAGAAGTAGAGGAAACCCAAAAAAGTGATGAATTGTGTGGAAGATGATATAAGAAAGAAAAGAGTGAATGCTGAGAGACAAGTAGATCGACTAGAAAGGAAACGGTTGAAAGGAAGAAGGGCTCACATTGCGTGCTCTCTAAATTTTTTTTAGGAATAGGTTAGAAAGAAATTCCGTTCCATCTTTAGCACAGGATGAGATGATGAGAGCAAGAAGCAAATATTTTAAAATCCTTTAGAAAAACTTAAAACTCCAAATATGTCCTTATAAAGTTTGAGGGTTGTTCTTGATTACCCTGGGTTTCCTTTATTAGATCCTGATTTGGTGACAATAGGACCACCTCAGCAGTATAGTATTTCGAATAAAAATGAATTTTGATAAAAGGTTAGCAGGTGCCTGAGTAATCGGTGAACAAAAACAAATACAAATACAAGCAGTCCTGGACCTTCTTATGCAGGAATTAAGAAGGAAGTGAATCCAAATTCTCATAATGTGATGGTAATTGAGTCATAATTTACCGTGCCTAGTTTCAAATGCTGCTGTACTTTATGGATTATAATGAACATTAGCTATTATACCCCGATTTCGTTACGCACTCACTGAATATTCTGTAAGACCGTTAGGTACTTCCTGAATCCATAGCTACCATAGCAGACATAAAGCTGAACTTTGGTGTGTAAACTAGGATTAGAATACTGACAACATCAAAATTAATTACTTACTTAAGTTAATATAGCCTCCATCCCTAAAAGAAGAAGAAGAAAGATCTAATGAATGGTGAAATACAAGCATAGATCATAAATTGGTATTTTAAATCGGTAAAAAAAATAAGTAACAGTTCAGCACATTTCCTATATTACCAATTAGCTGGTCATTATTGAATATAGACTTATTATTCGTTTGTGATGACGCGCTTCGTGACAGACCGATAAGAAGTTGGATAGACCCTCTGGACGCATACCGAAAGGACATGATGATGAGGTTCACATCTTAGCTCAAGATAGAAGTGTATGGAAGAAAGAGAGCGACATTTGGCTTGCATGCATGAGACGGGCTTGATAGATAAAAGATGACGTGCTCTATAAACTTAATAAATACATAGATGACGTGAAGACCATGCCACGGACGATGTTAAAAGTAATTTATGTACAGGGTGTTTTGTTGCCAATAGATCCTTGAGCAACAAAACGTCCAAGCCACACATTTGGACTAAGGTGTAGGGTTTGTAGAGAACTTAGACTAGGATTCACGCAGAATGAAATTTGCTATGACATAAGTGTTAGAGAATAAGGTGTTGAGTTAGAAGCCGGGCTCTATATAAGATCCAATAACTTTTAAACAGTATAAGCAATTTGACAGCGTCCTGTCATTATTTTATAAAAAAAAAAAAATTATACTCGCTTCTGTTTTTTTTCCGGTACAACCGAAACAAGCCGCGGAAAAAATAGCTAGTATTCACAAACCCTAAAATCACAAAATATCTTGAAGAGTATGTTTTTGCTAATTTTGTATTTAATTTAATACATTCAAGTCATTATCATTCGGTCATTAGAATTTCCTTTATTGAAATCAAAACAAAAACCAATTATTCCAAAAAAAAAATACTTTTATTTTATAAGTATTTTCTTTCTATATTGGGAAGCAATAGACGGCGCGTGCGTCGAAGGCCGTGCTCCACTGAAGCTTACCGAATTTATATTAAAGCACTTTAGAATACCTAATTTATAATAGTATTTTTCATAGATTTTAAAGAGTAATCCAATCGTTTATATCCACTAGATATCAGAAATATTTATAAAAAAAAAACCGATTTTTTTGACATTTAATATCCTCAAAAACAATCACTTCAACACCTACTAAAGATTAGGAAGACATTCTATAAAAAAATAATCAAAATCTCACACTATTTATTTTTATTAATATTTTCCATTTGTTTTGGGGAAGCAGTATATTGTCCCGGGCGTCCTCGGCGCGAGACAATATACTACTGAAGCCAGCCGCTTCAGTTCGGCGGCTCGGTGGCCTTCGGAGCATGCGCACTGCGCCCCTTTCACAGACAGACGCACACAGCCACATTTCACTCACCACAACCTACCGCCCCTTGTTCAAAGGCAACCCACACAGACGCATTTGACTTACACTACAAACAGTTACCACCCCTCCTACTCTGTTAAGGGGGCACGAGTGAAGAGGGAAAGAGAAACACTACACCCCCACATACGTAATTCATTCCCCTATCAAATGTGATATATACGTGTTTCTTTATCAGTGTGCGTCCAACTACATTGATATGATGCACATTAAGCTATGCAATATGTATCACCCTACATACCCTGCTCTACCTTAGTCTAAAGGTTTTACACTAGCGATTTTTGCTGGCAGAACACTTAATTTTGAGTTAAGCTCGCCTGTTTATATCAACTTAAATGAGTATATTATGTCTATGAAATGTAATGCGTATGTGTGCAAATGCGTATGTGTATAAAGAACTAAGAGATTTGATATAGCCTTAAGTATCAGAAAACACAATTTTGAAATTAAATTGGTAGACGTATCACCGTCAATTTCATTTAAAGGCCAGTTAATTTTCCAGATTACTTTTATTGATAAAATATTTGTAGATTCCTAACTTTCCATCTTCTTTCATCAGGAATATTATTCACAGCCTTTATACTGTTTTGTTTTTTTTTTTTCTTGGTAACGTAGTCAGTTTTTGACACTACCATTTGCCAATATCTTGAAAGTGCTAAAGAGATTTGCATGTTATTATTTAAAACAAAATTAAAAAAAAAATAAGTAAATATTCTACAATCTTTGTTAAACTTTTTCACGCTTTAGTTTTCAATTATTTAAATGTAATTGCACAGACGTTGAGGAAAAAAAAGGCGATAAAAAATATACCTATTATTTAAATTATAATGAAAAAAAAAAAAAACTATAGCAAAATATTTAAAAGATGCAAAAGCAATCAGTAATGCTGATTGGCTTCGGCGGGGACTCGAACCCCGGTCTCCAACCGCCTCTGCGGCCGGCGTATTATCCAACTATACTACCGAAGCTTGAGTTTTCCTGTCGAAATAACAGTCGCGTTCCAGGAAACCCAGACCACAAAATGCGAATAAACCCTGTATTTATTAATTAATACTCGAAGTTTCAATTAGTTTCTTGTCGAATGGGGATTCTACGCTCTACAAGATTTTTTGGCTGTGTTAATTTTTTTGACAGTAAAACTAGTTCCAGAAAATATGTAAAAATATTTAATGCTGGATAATATTTGCTTATAACAATTCTCAAAAGAATTTGAAATCTAGAAACTTTCCCGACGAGATAATTGTATACGCAATAAGCATGTTTTTATGTTAAAAATGATATCAAGAACATAACAGCGCCTGTTTATGTCGCAAAATATCTTGAACTATTCCACGTCTAAATACTACATATAAAGAAACATTAACTAAAAAAAAAACTCTTCAGCAATCACAACAATGAATTTTACAAAATCTCGCTGAATGTGAGCGAAAGCGCTTCTAAAACTACTATTATATCAAAAAAAGTGATCTGGAAAATTAACTAGACTTTTCAATTAAATTGGTAGACGTATCACCGTCAATGTAATTGAAAAATCTAGTTAATTTTCCACATTACTTTTATTGATAAAATATTGTTGTAGATTCCTAAATTTCCATCTTCTCCCATCGGTCTTATATTTTTTAATTGTTTTACCCGTATTTTGAAAGGGTACGTTAAAGAAACTCATTGAAACTTTGATTACCCATTTATTAATATGGGAGTTATTCGGAATTTTGTGTTTTCAAAATCTGGATGCAACCCTTATTTCGGCGTAAAAACTTAAGCTTCTGTAGTATAGTCGAATAATACGCCGACCGGAATGATGACATTGAAGTTCTTTAATCACATCATTTTATATTTTTTTTAAACATTTCATCGATTATCAGGTTTTTATTTGCCGATTTATTTTGTTGAAACCTGAACGAGAACCGATATTTTGATCCAATAATCACGATCTTCGGTAGTATAGTGGTCAGTATCCCCGCCTGTCACGCGGGAGACCGGGGTTCGATTCCCCGCCGAAGAGACCTTTGTCTAGTTGTTTTGCTTTTAAAAACTAAAATTACAACACGTTTTAGTATTATTACTGTTTTTTAACCGTTCAGCAGTTTTCATCCAACTACTAAAAATGGTTTATACATGAATTCGTTAAATTAGTACACGAGTCGCTGCGGTGGCGGTGCGCTTGCATTTTTGCAATAAGGGTTGTTACAGATGGCGTTACAACGTTAACTTACGAAAATTTTAGTTTCATTTTTAGTATCTTAAGTAGATATTACTAATATTTCTTATATTTTATTCAATAGATACAGATAACAGATGAGCATATTGCCTAAAAATATCTTTACTATTAATTGTAAGTAAACCTGGATATTTAAATTATAAAACACCCAATTTTTTATTAAGATATACTCCTTAAATTTAAATCAGTGCAGGAATAAAAAACAAAAGTATTAGCCAAAAAGATAAATAAATTAACAATGAATATTGCCATCTTTTGTGTAAATGCTATATTTAAATAAGGGCTGCAGGGTTGTATTCTGCGCGCTGGGATAAGCTTAGAGGGTGGAAGACAGATGGCACCACTTTGTAGTTTTAGAAGCTCTTTCGCTCACATTCAGCGAGATTTTCTAAAATTCGTTGTTGTGATTGCTGAAGAGTTTTTTTTTTAAGTTAATGTTTTTGATGTTATGTATTATTTAGACGTGGAATAGTTCAAGATATTTTGCGACATAAACAGGCACTGTTATGTTCTTGATATCATTTTTAACATAATAACATGCTTATTGCGTATAAAATTATCTCGTTAGGAAAGTTTCTAGATTTCAAATTCTTTTGAGAATTCTTATGAGCCAATATTATCCAGCATATAAATATTTTTAAATTACCTATTCTCTGGAACTAGTTTTATCGTCAAAAATGTGACACGGCTAGAAACTCTTGAAAATTTTCCTGTAGAAAGGTGTAGAAACCTCATTCGATAAGAAACTACTTGCAACTTCGAGTATTAATTAATAAATACAGGGTTTATTCGCAATTTGTGGTCAGCGTTTCCTGGAACCCTACCCTTATTTCGACAGGAAAACTCAAGCTTCGGTAGTATAGTTGGATAATACGCCGGCCGCAGAGGCGGCTGGAGACCGGGGTTCGAGCCCCCGCCGAAGCCAATCTGCATTGCTGATTGCTTTTGCATCTTTTAAATATTTTGCTATAGCAAATAATGTTTTTCATTATAATTTAAATAATAGGTATATTTTTTATTCGCCGTTTTATTTCCTGAACTTCCATGCAATTACATAAATAAAAAATTGAAAACTAAAGCGTGAAAAAGTCTAACAAAGATTGTAGAACAATTTTATTTTTATTTTTGTATAATAACATGCAAATCTCTTTAGCACTCACAAGATATTGGCAAATGGTAGTTTCAAACACTCACTACGTTACCAAGAAAAACGAACTTTTTGGACACCTTAGTTTGTATATTTAACTATAAAATTAAAAATAACTGTGTGAATAATATCGATAAATCGAAATCTAGTAGGTATTGTAGAAACAGTAACTAACTAACGTTAACCCTTTGATTTTGCGATTAATTGATTAATAATTAGGCTAGTTATTCGCAGTTTTGTGTCTGGAAATCCTCGAAGGCAACCCTTATTTCGACACAAATCTCCGACCTTCGGTGGTATAGTGGATATTACGCCAGCCGTATCCTGATGGCCGGAGACCGGGGTTCAAATCCCCGCCGAAGTGTAAAAACCTTTTTTTTATACTTTATAACATAATTAAATACTTTTTTTTTTATTTCGTTTTGAGAGTCATTTAACAGGTTATTCTTTTTCAAAGTAGTTTCATATTAAGGCAACTTTTTATAGTGGTTAGTGCTTTTGATATAGATGACCGACTTTTGATGCCCTTTGATGATGCTTTATTTCTCTTTTTGGCTTGTTTGCTTTTGCGATAGCTAATATTCTAAGGTTAAGTCTATAACAAAAGTTTTCATTAGATTTTCAGCATTTTGCTCACCGTCTACTTAATTTACGTAACATTCAGCTGTATGGTCAATGAGCTTGTTCAGACTTAAAAAATAATATTTGAATATTTTTTTAACACCCCACGTCGACAAAGACATTGATAACAATTTTGAAGCAACTCTGCTGACAAAATTGTGTATTTCTTTAGTCCTTAAAAGCTAATATAAGTATGGTTCATTTAAATTAGGGTTGTAGCGCCATCTGTAACAACCCTCATTCGTTTCATGGGAAGTAGGTTATACAGGGGTGAGCCGGTCGCATGAAAACCACCCCTCGTTAACAGATGGCAGTATGCACGTGTAAATTAACACTGACTTTTCCGACTTTCAGAAGTCATTCCTTAAAAAGAAAAGTAAATTTTCTTTTGACCTTTGGTCAATGGAAAATAACAGATTTACCATTATAATCATAAACCCCATCTGTTAAATATTTTCCGTAATAATTTAAATGATTAGATTTTTTTGTTCGTCGTTTATTTTCTGTACACCCAAGCTATTATATACAGGGTGTTAAGAAAACCCTGTCCAACCCGAAAGGGTGACATAGGTTTCACAATCACATGTCTGTATAGTGTTATATTCCATAAACTCAAGACAATATACTATCACTTAAATATTAGAACACAAATTTGGAAAATTATGTTTTGCGAAAAAAAACCTCAGCCTCAACTTTCTGAAAACACTCCTATAGAAGGAAGATGAAAACCTATAGGGGAATCATTGACTACCTGATAATTTTTTAATTCATATAGCAGTAAAAGAAATTTTCTGCCTGGGTTTCCTGGAACGAATAGGTACTGAAACTCAAGCTACTTCCGAAGCTTGAGTTAAATTAATTGATAAACGTAGGAGTTGTTCGCAATTTTGTGTCCCGTAATCCTGGAACACTACCCTTATTTCGACATGAAATCTCAAGCTTCGGTAGTATAGGCGGTTAATACGCCGGCCGCAGTGGCGGCCGGAGACCGGGGTTCAAATCCCCGCCGAAGCCAGTTCCGTCGTTTAGCTAAGCTTTTGTGCATTTTAAATATTTTAACAACTTACATCCATCTTTTCATCATAAAAAGTATTATTTTTTCATATTCTGGACATTTAAAAGAGTACAACTATAAATAATAATTTTCATTATAATTTAAATAACTAGATTTTTATTATTTGCCCTTTTATTTTCTGTACGCCCAAGCAATAACACATACATAAACATAAACATATCATCACGCCTGTATCCCCGAAGGGGTAGGCAGAGGTGTACCAATGTACACCCACAGTTCGCCGATATGTTTAGGTCCCATGTAATAGGGGCGAGCCTATTGCCACTAACCGGGCACAAATCCATACTCCGACCTGCTACTGAGAATTTCCTAGAAAAACCCAATAACACCTTGGTCGACTCGGGAATCGAACCCAAGCCCTCTAGCGTAGCAGTCGCGCTCAGCACCACTAGGCCAACGAGGCAGCTAAACATTATAATTTATAATTGAACTTTTAATCGATTAATAATATGTCGTGGTTCTGTAACCATAACTATTTAATGCTGCAATATAACAACCTCACAAAGTAGGAAAACATTTTTGTAACCTAACTAAAAAAAATAAAAATAACACTGGCGAGTACGCGTAACAAATATGTTTCAAAATATAATAATACAACAGTGTGGAGCTTCCGCGCTATGAATGTGGTTGAAAATGTAATCGGGATATAAAATTGTTGACAATGCAATCTTGCATTTATATTTTGTATTGAATATATTTCCACTAGGTTTTCTTATATACAATTCTTAGCTAGCTTAGTATGTAAATTCGCAATACGTACATAGATGAAAAAAAAAACAACGCGTTGATTATATACCTATCTACAATTGCACAGCCATCAATTATAACGTAAAATTTACTTTCCTTATACTACATGTGTGTGTGTTGTGTTGGATCCGAGATTATGAGAGGCTGAATTTGATTTTGGAAGGATCAACAAAGTGTCCATTCTGATCGACGACGCTCTCATAATCTTTGATACAACACAACAAATGGACTGGTGATTGGTAGTGTTCTCAGTCGCATACTGGCTCGCGCCAGACACGCACCGTATCTCATGAATTGCACCGCAAAATAATTAAACGGACAAACAAATATATGAGGATTAAGTACGTGAGGTTATTCAGTCTGTAAGTATGAGGAAAGTAAATTTTACGTTATAATTGATGGCTGTGCAATTGTAGATAGGTCTATAAGCAACGCGATGTTTTTATTTTTCATTTATAGTACGTATTGCGAATTTATATATTAAGCTAGCTTAGCCTTTTAATAAGCATTGTCTAAATATCTTAACTTTAAACCATAAATACTGTCTCGACTGTTGCCAAGACTGTTAACTGGGCCGGATAGGAAGTCCCATCCCCTCTGGCCACTTAACCAATATAGCTAGTAGTTGATAACTGACTTATTTTAATCTGATCATTAATTTGTCGTGTATCTGATCTCATAGGGATATGCTGCAATTTAAGCACAACACATAATAGGCACACATTTTGGTTACCTAACCTAACAACAAATCAAAATAGCTAATAGTTGCTGTGTGATGAATATCTACGCATAAAAAATGTATTTCAACAAAAAAATCTTGAAACAGTGCTCTATCCCAAATGATTTGCCTAAATGCAAGTACGTTCACGCTAGGGTGAAATAGGGTTGTCAATGTAATTTGCATACCAAAATTCTGGTCTTGACACGAAAATCTTTAGTAGTGACCAAATGTCCAAACCATGTAAGGAAACCTTGTGAAAATATATTCTATACAAAATATAAATGCAATACATAACAGATATTAATACGACATTGATCACGCGGCACTCGGCAATCATTTAAATAGGGTCACAATTGGTTCGGGATGCCGCTGTTCCTGTTCACGGTAAAGCGCGGAAGCGATTTAGTTTTTAGAAAAGCTGAAAGTCGATACGCAGTTTAAAATCCTGAGGTTAATCTTATGATGCTTACTGCTGAAATACCGCTAGTTGAAATCACAAACTCCACACGTTTTTTGATGCGAGATCGCGATATATGTCTTATATATATTTCTACCAAATAGTTTTGTATGTGAATCCTTCATATGTTAATTACTTCCCTGTCACATGAACATACCCATAGTTTAACTATTGTGTCCACTGAACAGTTAAATTGTTAACCAAGTTAGTTTCTCCGCGATCGCCCCCGCTCTCGCCAGTTAACGTGAACGCGGCTTATGTACGAATGTGCTGCAAACCGAGGTTTCCTGGTTGAGTCCAGTTGCTCCTGTCCTCAGACAGGTCTCATCGCGCACTCCGAGCGGTAGCGCGCGATGAGATCTGTCGGTGTAAAACTTATGCAAAAAAGAAATAGGCATGACCCATGTCGATTTTTTTTTTTATATTTAAAGGATGGTACATTTTGTAATGTTTTTGATGGAATGCTTTGTTTTAAAATACTTTTTTTATTGTTATTCAAAATAAATAGCTAGTAAGTTATATTTTGCGATACGTACATAGATGGGCATTGGATATCTATGTACGTACGTACATAGATATCCAATGCCCATTGCGTATGAATAAATTAACTTAAGATTGTTATATTGAATAAGTATATAATCGATAGATACAAGAAATTTAGAACCTACTTAGGTGTGTTCCGTTATGGTCAGGCTTTCTATGTTTGAGGGTTTTTCTGGAGAACTTATTACGTTTTAGTTACGTTAGAAATGTGTCAACCTATTATAAATGGGGGGTAGGTTAAGTAAGAATGGTAGATCGTTAGGTTGGCCAGTAAGTAAAGGGAAGATTAAACAAAAAAAGAAAATCCAATAAAAAAATATCCTTAAAATGACTTCTAACTACTACTGAGAAATATATTACCAAAACTACCCTTCATTATTATTTAGGGGCTGTATTTTTTTAAATAAAAAAAACAAACGTTACTCATTTCTTAATCCCTCCAAGAACTCAGACAAAAAGTATATTTCTGCTCTTACTTAAATAAAAGCAAAAGTAATACTGACATGAGTCATGCCAGTATTAATGTGGATATAGTATTGTAGCGACAGATCTCATCGCGCGCTGCCTGCCGGAGAGCGCGATGAGAGCTGTCTGGCGCGCCGCTGCACTGAGCTCGAGCAAGTAACCTCGCATCGTGCTCACAACCAACAGAAACTGACACTGTAGACAAAAACATTTCATTTTTAACATTTGTCTTTTTTATGAGCAATTACAAAAAAACTTTTTAACAAAAAATTTAACCGCGGAAATAACCGAAAAGCAAAAAATAACTATCCATTTTTTATTTAATCTTAATAAATAAGTTCTTAAACGAATGTAGTAATTTTGAGTTGGTGTCAAACTATCAATGAGCACTTATTACGTTAGCAACTTTCTCTGAGTGCACCCCCTGTTAGTTCCGGACTGAGTAATTTGAATTTGGAAGACATTTATCAGGGGCCCGAGTCTGCTATTGACAATTGCTTCAATCGTCTGAGTGGGTGGTGTCAGTAGGTCCATTTTAGGATAATTGGCATTCTAACGCAGGTTATGACTGCTTCAAGGACCTATTTTTTGAAGATACTATGTTGTTAGCTTGAGCGCAGGCTTTTACTGCTTTACTGGGCGTTTGGCTAGAACCTTAAGGGCTTCCTGTTCGAGCATTTTAAAAATTTACTATGTCAGCAAATGTTATTACTTCGTCGGACCTTAACTTAGTACTCGACGCTAAGACGCCTTCTCACTTGCGGTTTGGCGATGTCTTTTTTTTTTAATCCATTCGTTTTCGTTCACCGTTTGCCAATGGATTCAGAATAAATTAAGAAAATACATTTACATAGTTTTTGATATATTTACATTTGTAATTATATCTGTGCATACAGATCCGTTCGTTGAACCGCTAGTCCACAACAAAATTTTTGCTTAAATTACTGTCAAAAAGATTTTGGTAAATGAAACAGTTATATTTCTCTTATATCAAGCTAGCAGCTAGTCAATCCACTGTGCGTCAAATTAGTTGATTCAGAGCGCGCACAGGACACGATCCTCGCAATCACAGTACAATAAAGTCCCCTCATTGCAGTCATAATAACTATAAAATTTAAAACTACAAAAAATACCAGTAAATTTCATGACGTGTTATCGAAAAATAGTGCTGAACATGTATATGACGTCACAATTTTCCATAAAATAAGTAAATTTTATAGAATAGGTATTTTTGAGTAACGGACGAAAGTTTCTTGGATTTTAAACGTGTATGTGTTGTCAATTTTAAGGATACAAGCATTTTGGTAAGTTTATGACCCCGAAGACAAAACAAATACAACTTACAAAAATCTGTACACACTTTTTTTTTTTAAAGTAAAAACCTGGATGAATGTTTTGAAAATTAGCTTTTTATTTAAGTGTTATTTAATAATTAACATTAATATAATCAATACAAACGTTTATTTTATTCAAAAATTAAAAAACAAATGTATTTACGAAAATATTATATCTACTTATTTTCTCCCAATGTTTCCATGTGTAAAATAAAGGATTTACGATATTTTTCAAGCAATATAAAAGGACCAGATAATTGTGCCAACAAAGAATATTGAGATTAGTCGTACTTAGGGCTATTGGATATCTACAATGTATGTTCCATCGTTAAAAATATTTGTATCTACTGTAAGGCAGAGGTCATCGACAAATAATAAAATAATAACAATATACAAAGAGTGCTTATTGTAAACACTATTAAAATCATACATTGAGATATTGAACGATATTTCTACAAAAGACGAGATTTTTATAGGATGATAATTATAAAAATTCGCGGGGCTCGTGGGTAAGCGTAAGCCATACGGTTTTAATGATACTATAGGTGAAGCCGCGCTCGCCGCGGTTGTAGGTGACCATTTATAACATACCGAGAGGCCTCGGTAAGCAAATTAGGTTTCGGCTACTATGTGACCCAGTAACTTAGATTGTGAAGATTTTGTGTCCTTTTTCATATGTCCAGAATATGAAAAAAGTAGATTTTTTATGATAAAAAGAAAAATATCAGTTGTTGAAATATTTGAAATGCACAAAAGCTCAGCTAAACGACGTAAACTTCGGCGGGGACTCGAACCCCGGTCTCCAGATGCCTCTGCAGCCGGCGTATATCCAACTATACTATTCGGTAGTATAGTTGGATATACGCCGGCCACAGTGGCGGCCGGAGGCCGGGGTTCAAATCCCCGCCGAAGTGTTTGTACAAATGTACATTCCTTTTTTTCATAAAATATTCTAATGATTTAAATTTTTAAAAGCCAACCCTAACTTTGTTTTAATAATGACCATCCTAAAAATATATTGTTAAGAGTACATGAATTTTCACCACATTTGGACCTTAGTAGAAGTATTAAATACTCTATTTCTCGTCTTATTAAATGTCTGGAAAACATTCCTATACAAGAGTGTTGAAAACGCTTTGTACTCAAAGACATTAAGATTTTGAGTACCTTTTTATCGCCTTTCAATAAATATTTAGAATTACTCTCAATTTTCTGTATTGATATTTGGAATGGAACCCTTATTCCTACCTAATTAGGTAATTTTCGGTATAACCCAAGGGCCCACGACGGCCAGCCCTTTGTTATTTGATAAAACCTGAAAGTTTCTCGGTACATGTCCCCTATACAAGTGAGAACGACCAGCGACTATAGAGTTTGGGTTGCGGTTACTCGGGCAGCTAACAGGTAGTGTATAAAATCGTACCTAACTTTAGTTAAAGTATAATTCTTCATCCATTGCCGGATACTTACGACAGTTGCTACCCCTTTCCAGACACTCCTAAACTTTAGCGAATTATAAGTATTCTTTTGTCATAGTATACAGGGTGTTAAGTAACCCCTGTCTGACGCGAAAGGGTGATAGGGTTCGCAATCACATACCCAAATAAAATATCGCTTTTGGAAAATTCATGATGGAAACAATAATAATGGATTTTGAAAAAGACCATTTTTTACTCCGAAATTCCCTGAATTTGAGATTAAAACAAAAATAACAACACCAATCGTCCTTATTTTTGGGATCTTTTGTTTGGTAATTAAGAAGCATCTCTGACGACGTCGACTCTCTCTCTCAAAATTTTAGAAAAATATTTTTTTAGGTTCCATTTGTTTTTCTTCTTTTTCCATTTATTTTCAGATTTTTGTAATCAGATATCGATATCTAAAAACACCTAAACGGATCGGACTGGGGTTACGTAACACATAATAGACGGACAGTTTGAATGGTTATTATATCTTAGATGTATGTGATATTTTTTCTTCCGAAAAGGAAAATTAAAACCATGTAAGACATCAAAAATAAATCCTGCTGTGGGTGGCCATTTATAACATACCGAGACCCCTCCTTGCCTCAGTAAGCACGTTAAGTTTCGGCTACTATGTGACCCAGTAACAAGGGTTGTGAAGATAATGTGCTGTTTTTCAAATGTCCAGAATATGAAAAAAAAGTATTTTTTTTAATAATGAAAAGAATGATATCAGTTGTTTAAAATATTTGAAATGCACAAAAGCTTAGCTAAACGACGGAACTGGCTTCGGCGGGGATTCGAACCCCGGTCTCCGGCCGCCACTGTGGCCGGCGTATTAACCGACTATACTACCGAAGCTTGAAATTTCATGTCGAAATAAGGGTAGTGTTCCAGGATTACGAGACACAAAATTGCTAATAACTCCCATATTATTATTTGTTCAGAAGTTATCAAAGTTTTAATGATAATCTAATTCGATGGCTTTTCAAAACCCTTTAGCAGCAATGCTTTTAATAGTCAGACAAACTACCATTCCAAAAAAATGCAGTATTATTAAAACTGATATAAAAATTACACTTTTTTTTTCGAATTAAAGTCATTCGTCTGTTTATTTTACATGCTTGTTAGTTAATGTAGTACATTGCCGGGGCGGGTCGCAAGTATGACGGTGTAGCGCCATCTGTAACAACCCTCATTCGTTCCTTGGGCAGCAGGTTATCAAGCCGGACGAGCCAGCCTCATGAAAACCGCCCCCTGTTAACAGATGGAAGTATTTATACACGCAAACTTAAAGGGTATTTTTATTAAAGCTCAGAAGCTTTTCCTTACAAAGATAAGTGCGTACTTTACGATTTTCTAGGTTTTACATGTATGTAAATTAGCATCACATTTGTGAAAAATTAGGAGAACTTTTCTTCAACTTGTCAATCAATGTACGAGTAACATCCTTTTTTTAATTCTGTTGTATATTTTCCGTTGAAAACATTGCTGTTGAGGGGTGTTGAACACCCATCGCATTAGAAAATCATTAAAGGTGATTACTTAGTCATTAATATGGGAGTTATCCGCAATTTCGTGTCTCGACAACCTGGAAGACTATCCTTATTTCGACATAAAATCTCAAGCTTCGGTAGTATAGTTGGATAATACGCCGGCCACAGAGGCGGCTGGAGACCGGGGTTCGAGTCCCCGCCGAAGTCTACGTCGTATAGCTGAGCTTTTTAACCGACGAAAAAAGAGGAGGTTCTCAATTCGACGCGTATATTTTTTTTTTTTTTATGTATGATCACGCAGAACTTTTTACTGAATTGTCCGATTTTGATAATTCTTTTTTCATTGGAAAGGGTATACTCCAAAGTTGGTCCCATATAAATTTGGAATAAGAATTCCTACCCTAAGGGTGGGAAAACTCAAAACAGGGGTTAATTGATTGTTCACGCACTGATCGTAATGCATTACCACGCGTAACTTTTTACAGAATAGTTCGATTTTGATAATTCTTTTTTTATTGAGTAGGCTATACCTAGAAGTTGGTCCCATATAAATTTGGAATAAATATTCCCATCCTAAGGGTAGTAAACAGGGATATATTGATTGTTCACTAACAGATTGTAATATATGACCACGCGTAACTTATTACAGAATAGTCCGATTTTGATAATTCTTTTTTTATTAGATAGGGAATACCTAGAAGCTAGTCCCATACAATGTAACCCGAAGGGTGGGAAAATAGGGGTGATTTATTGTTCACTCACAGATTTCAATACTAAAATAAGGCAGTTAGCTATTTTAAATATAATGAAAAATTCAGCATGTAGCAATTAGTAGACTATAGCCACAAAAAAATATAAAATAAAAACTTTTTAACAAAAAATTAAACCGCCGAAAAAACTGAAAAGCAAAAAATAAGAAACATTTTTTTATTTAATCTTAATAACTAAGTTCTTAAACGAATGAGAGTATACCTAAATAATTTTGAGGCGGCGCCAAACTATCAATGAACAAAGATCACAAAATTACCTTAAATTTTAAGAAACAACCAAAGCAAAAACCCTATATTCTATAATTATATTCCTTACTTACCACCTACTAATACCATTTATTTGTGGAAAGCAAATAAAAGTTTTGAGTGTCAGTATGAGTTTGAATCGACTTAACAATGCAATGAAATCTCCAGCGAGAAACATTTAAATTTCTAAAAAAAATAAGTACCTATATATCGTAATTAATTAATTTGCCTGTTTGGCGCCGACTCGAAATTACTTAGGTATACTCACATTCGTTTAAGAACTTAGTTATTAAGATTAAATAAAAAAATGTTTCTTATTTTTTGCTTTTCAGTTTTTTCGGCGGTTTAATTTTTTGTTAAAAAGTTTTTATGTGCATTTCAAATATTTCAACAACTGATATTTTTATTTTTATCATAAAAAAACTACTTTTTTCATATTCTGGACACATGAAAAAGGACACAAAATCTTCACAACCCTAGTTACTGGGTCACATAGTAGCCGAAACCTAACTTGCTTACCGATTCAAGGCGGCGTCTCGGTATGTTATAAATGGTCACCTACAATCGCGATGAGTTGTACATTCCTTTTTTCATAAAATATTCTAAAGATTTAAAGTTTTAACCACCTCTTCATATTTTGACTCTCCAAAAGCCAACCCTAACTTTGTTTTAATAATGACCATCCCAAAAATATATTGTTAAGAGAACCGTACATGAATTTTCACCACATTTGGACCTTAGTAGAAATATTTAATACTCAATTTCTCGTCTTATTAAGTGTTTGGAAAACATTCCTATACAAGAGTGTTGAAAACGCTTCGGACTCAAAGACATTAAGATTTTGAGTATCTTTTAATAAAATTTAGGATTAACTCGCAATTTTGTGTGTTGATAATTAGAATGGAATCCTTATTCCTACCTTATTAGGTAAATTTCGGTAAAGCCCAATTGCCCACGACGGCCAGACCTTTTTTATTTTTTAAAACCTGATAGCTTCTCGGTACATGTCCCCTATACAAGTGAGAACGACCAGCGACTATAGAGTTTGGGTTGTGGTAACTCGGGCAGCTAACAGGTAGTAAACGTGTATTAAATAGTACCTAACTTTAGTTAAAGTATAATTCTTCATCCATTGCCGGACACTTACGACAGTTGCTACCCCCTTCCAGACACTCCCAAACTTTAGTGAATTATAAGTATTCTTTCGCCATAGTATATTTAAAGCTAAATGTAATATCTGTTACTAGGGGAGCCATAGAAAGACGTTACTTAAATAAACGGACAGTTTGAATGCTTTTTATGTCTTGCCAGACACATTGGAAGTCTGCTGTATGTGATATTTTTTCTTTAGAAAAGGAAAATGAAAACCATATAAGACTATAAAAATAAATCCTGCTGTGGGTGACCATTTATAACATACCGCGACCCCTCCTTGCCTCAGTAAGCTCGTTAAGTTTCGGCTACTATGTGACCCAGTAACTAGGGTTGTGAAGATAATGTGTTCTTTTTCATGTGTCCAGAATATGAAAAAAGTAGATTTTTATGATAAAACGAAAAATATCAGTTGTTGAAATATTTGAAATGCACAAAAGTTTCAGCTAAACGACGGAATTGGCTTCGGCGGGGATTCGAACCCCGGTCTCCGGCCGCCAATGTGGCCGGCGTATTGACCGCCTATACTACCGAAGCTTGAATATTCATGTCGAAATAAGGGTAGTGTTCCAGTATTACGGGACGCAAAATTGCGAATAACTCCCATATTATTATTTGTTAATACGTAATCAAAGTGTTAATGATTTTTTAATTCGATGGCTTTCCAACACCCTTCAACAGCAATGTTTTTAATAGCCAGACAAACTAACATTCCAAAAAAATTGCAGTATTATTAAAACTGATATAAAAATTACACTTTTTTTTTCGAATTATAGTCATTCGTCTGTTTATTTTACATGCTTGTTAGTTAATGTAGTACATTGCCGGGGCGGGTCGCAAGTATGACGGTGTAGCGCCATCTGTAACAACCCTCATTCGTTCCTTGGGCAGCAGGTTATCAAGCCGGACGAGCCAGCCTCATGAAAACCGCCCCCTGTTAACAGATGGCAGTATTTATACACGCAAACTTAAGGCGCTGTGTATAGTAAAAATGGGCTTTTTCAAACAGTTTTTTAGCAAACTGTATAAATGTCAGAGCAGCAAAAAAAATATATGTTAATCTTCATCATTTTTGTGAGATAACCTTTATTTCCAAAACACGAATTCATTAGTTTTTCTCGATAAAAAAAAATCGTAAACATACCTCTAAAATGGATTTTCAAAAAAGTTTTCCGGCATTACTGATGAACCAATGTTGATAAAATTTTCAACAGAAACGTAATAACTAATAATGAAGATAACCTTTATTTTAGTTTTTCAATTAAGGTAGTATTTTTTCAAATATTTAGATATTTAATGAAAAATAACACATTCCTGACAAACTAAATATGGCGTTTTGTTCGCTTCTCTTTCATTCCTACGCGGACAGACAGTGTGCGCTGAGGCGCGGTGCTAGACGGACCTGTGTCACTTTTTTTCTGATTGACAGATCTAAAATACATGACAAATCGAAAATAATTCAATGAAATCTGTCAAACAATGACACATAATGGAATTTGTAAAGTAATTACTTCCTGCTTTTTGCACATCTAATCTCTTTTCTATTGATCCTCTATAGAAGCATAATTTGAAAATGTAACATGAAGCTACGTTGGTCTAGCGGTCGCGTGCTTATATAAATTGCGATGCGATAGCTGACCGCAGGTTCGAACCTAGTATTAGAAATTTATTATTTTGCTTTCATGTTTTTTTTAATGATGTATTTTTTTACTTTTTGTGTAATTTTTAATAAATTGTTCAATTTTTATAATAAAAAACAACAATTAGTAATTATTGATTTCTAATAACATGCATATTTTTTTCATTACCATTCATGACAATTTTTCATGACTAAGCTTATACATGGTGTACAATATTGAAGTAACTAGTAATACCAAAAGATGTAATTGAACGCAATAACGTTTGTAATAATTACAATAATGTAGTAAACTGCTGTTTTTTAATTAATGTAAGATATTTGTGAGGAGTCATTTATTTAATTAATAATATTTCGGATCTGACAAATTCAGTATATATATGGCGTCTTGTGGAAAGACGACGAAAAGTGTGCACGCACACAGAGCAAAGTATTATTATTTTTTTGGTAGAGATCTTTACCGTTAACTTTTGGCTAGGACCTTAAGGCCTCCAGCCAGAGCAATAGGAAAAAACTAATTACGTCAGCAACGTCTACTAAGGGCACCCCCTGCGGAGTTCGGGCCTCGACTTAGTGCGTTGCTAACAATCTTAATAAAGCAAAACAACAAGGGATGGCTGGATCTAAGTTTTTATTATTTAGGGACATATTTTTATTGCTAGTTTGGAAGGCTCGGGCCAGCTTGGTCTAGGGACGGGAGGATAACATTTACGTTACTATTATTAATAATATGCGACGGGCCTCGCCGGCGAGGACGTAATATACGGCGGTTGTGTTTTGTAATGCTGCTGCTAGCTAAATCGAATGCTTCTTAGAGAAGCGTTCTTTTATCGTCGAGGTAGGAGAGAGTAAGTCTGGGGCGTTTAGTCTTAAATATTACGGAAGGTACGTATCGCGTGGCCGCTACGATTAGCGGGTTACGGTGGGTTTCAGAGGAGTCGAAAAATCTAATCGCGGCGACTTTTATGAACTGCTTGATTGTTGGCAGCTTTAAGTCACAGTGCAACTGCAAGTTACGGACGTAACCTGGAGCGCCTGTGGCTCTACGCATGAAACGGTTTTGGAGAGTTTGCATTCGTTTGAGTCGATAATCGGGTACGTGAGAGAATACGTAGCTGCCGTAAGTCATGATAGGTGTCACGCACGCAATGTAGATTCTCTTCCTATAAGTAAAGTAAGAGTAAGAGTTTACTGCGCTTGCTCAACATACAATTAAGTCGGCCGAGAGCGAAGGCGGCTCGCGCGCGTGCCGCTTTAATATGAGCTATGAAGGTAAGCTTCCGATCAAGGATTACACCAAGGCTTGCTGCTCCCAAGGAATAGGCTTGCCGAAGAGGGTGAAAGGTTGAGGGGTACCGGGAGGCTGCCGTTCCTAGCTGAAGACCACGGCTGCGATCTTGGTAGGGTTGACTTCGATTCTCCATTACGTAAACCACTTCCCGAGGATCGTGACCGCGGTCTGGAGAGTTCGACCTATCGCTAAGGGGCTGGTGCCTGATGGCCGTATCGTCGGCGTACATTTGGGGTTTGCCACCGCGAGGAATGTCGCTAAAGTTAGTGTGAAGAGAAGTGGAGAGAGTACGGAGCCCTGAGAGACTGCGGCGCGGATCGGGTGAGGGTCAACGCGATAGCGAAATGAGCGATTCAACAAAAAGTTTCGGAAGATGAGCACGAGACGATCTGGCACCTCGAGTTGGTAAAGCTTGAAGATCAAGCCATTGTGCCAGACCTTGTCGAAAGCCTTTGCTATATCGAAGAAGAGCACGCCAGTGACCCTTCCACGCTGAAAACCAGCGCTTATATGCTCGACTATGCGGTGGACTTGTTGGACGCATGCTCTTCTGGTATGAGACTCCTGGACTCGGCACAATCCATAAGACGGGAATAAATTATTCGCTCGTATAGCTTCCCAAGAACCTTGAGTAAGCTAATGGGGCAATAACTAGTGGGCTCAGACTTCGGTTTACCGGGTTTTGTGGATGAAGATGACTATCGCCTCTTTGCACATCCGTGGGAAGAGATTGTTGTTCAAGAGGAGTACGCCGTAGGCTCTCGGCGTGAAAGCACGTCACTTTTTTATTTGAAATGTTATTTACAATTTCAAATTCTAACAACTGTCAAAATCCTCATTCAACTATGAGAGAGATAGCTGCCGAACTTTCTGTATCTCACGAGTCTATCAGTACCATTTTAACTAATCATTTGGGGACGCCACATGTTACCGGTCGGCTAGTCCCAAGAGACCTGAATTTACTGCAACAACTCAATCGCATGAGAGTCGTTGAGGACATGCTAGAACGAGTGAATTCCGACCCGACCGACTGTTGACATTATGGCAGGACCCTCTCCCACGACCCTCTCTAAATTCCCTTCCCCTGACATCTTTGGAAAGGGGCTCGGCTTTGTTGCTGCCGCTTAGGGGGATAATGCCCTGTTAGGAGTGTACTTCTCTTCTAATCGCACACCGTTGGAATTCAAGCGATTTCTGGCTGCCCTCTCAGGGGTCTTGTTGCATTTAGCGCAGAAGCATGTGGTCCTTTTAGTGCAAAGTTACTGGCGTGTTGTAATCCATCAAACGAAGCACAAGGCCATGCTTTGGAGGCGTGGGTGGTTTTACCTACCTCTCCCTCCTTAATAGAGGGACGACGCATATGTGCGGGTGGCTGTACGGAGGGTGCGTGGTTGATTTAACCTTCACCACCCCAGCTCTTGCCGCCACCGTTGTGTATAGGCAGGTCGAGCTCGTGGAGAACCTATCCGATCACCGATACATATGGATAGGGTTCTCCTCTCAGTTAGCACAGGGTACGCAAGGGTGCTCACCGTTCTCGAGGTGGTCCATTACCTACTTGAAACTTCAGCTAGGAAGGCGGTTCACTGCTTTTCTGCAGAGCTGACCGATCTACGACGTGCCTGCTAGGCCGCTAGAATAAGCTATGAGTGGCTTCGTCGATGTCGCCAGAACCGGTTTCTTTAGGGTTCAACCCGGTTCCACCTGCAATAGCAAGAGGCGAAGAAGCCGCTGACAGTCGCCATTTGAGAGGGAGAGGGAGGCGATGTTGGAGGGTCTCAACGCCAATCCCTGGGTCAGACCTTACAAAATGTTGTGCAACAATCTGCACCTCATTAGTCCTCCACTGACGGATACCCTTCAGACTGATCTCATTGGTTCAGGCGTTTTTCCCGAGAGCCGTCAACGTTACCCTGCCCAGGTTGAATTCAACCTACGGGATGAGCTCATCGGAGGACATTTCCCTGCTGTCCCCGGAAGAGTTTGGGGACGCGGTGTCCTGTGTAAGTGCAAGAAGACGGCCCCCAAATGCTTGCCACACGCCTTCTAAAAGCAGCTAATGAAATCCAATATAGGGCTCTCTTTATAGGAGAGTAAACTTGTCTCTCCTGCCCAGGCCCCAACGGCGCATTGGGAAGGCTAATTTTACGAAATGGGAGACACGGCATGGCACACATTCGAGATGTGCACTGCTTTTGAAGCTAAGCGCCGTGTCCTACGTGGAGTTCTTGGCCCGGACCTTTCGCTCGTGGGTGTGGTCAACGCCATGCTCGCAGACGACTCGTCTGCCTTAGTGTCTTGTTTCTGCAAGCTCGTTATTTCTCAGAAAGAGACCTTGGAGCGCGAGCGGGAGGCTGACCCTTTCGTTCCATTGCTCCGCCGATGGCCGATGGTGGGCAGTGCGCGGACGAGAATCCCTGTAGCCAGACCTGTTCTGGGGAGGACGCAGAGGGCGGGGACGAGGGTTCCTCAGCCTTCATGACACGTATCTACTTGGGCGGGGGTGGTGTAGTGGCATGTACTGCCCCCGTTGTCCTCTCTCCTACATATCCAGCACTAAGGCAAATGATGGCACCAGGTGTTTTGCCAGATTAGACAGTCCGAGTCCGAGAGAGAGCCCTGAAAAAGGCTCTCTCTCGGACTCTTGCATCCTCACCCCCTTGGACATACAAAGCTGGCTCATAAATAAGTTTAACGTGAATAATAAAAAAAAAAACAAAAGAGGTTTATCCATTTACCCTTTCGTACACAAAAAAAAACCTATAAATATACAAGTTTTATAGGTGAGTGTTGGGACTATCTGCAGTGTGAGGATTTCTTGCCACAAAAGTTATTCACAAAAAAAATATAATTTTCGTTACTATTCGAAACACGCTGTATCTCCAGACTCAACCATCAAGCGTAGTGTACGTTTTTTACTCTTGATACTGAAGAAAAATATAGATTGTCATAAAACATATTGTTCAGTTTTTCAATTATTGTATTATTTTTTTTCAGAAAATCAGAAAAGGTATTTGAAAAACATTAAATGCTTGTTTTAAAAGTAAAAACACGATAATCTGCAGTAGGTGCATAATAATTTAAAAATAATAATCCAAAAATTTATGATTTTATCGGGATTCGAACCTACTGTTCGCCGCGAGAGCGCAGCTCAAAAGTAAACATAGTCAAGCAGGGCTAAACTTACATCTAGGCAATCAGCGAAATAAAGCTTCAATATTATAACACCGTTACGCATCGGACGAATTCGGAAAAAACGAGTAGCAGGGTCGGGGCTACTCCGTCCCGCACCTGCCCGCTTCACCCCTTCAATAACATCAATGCTGGCTATACACAGCGCCTTAAAGGGTATTTTTATTAAAGCTCAGAAGCTTTTCCTTACAAAGATAAGTGCGTACTTTACGATTTTCTAGGTTTTACATGCTTTTGTAAATTAGCATCACATTTGTGAAAAATTAGGAGAACTTTTCTTCAACTTGTCAATCAATGTACGAGTAACATCCTTTTTTTAATTCTGTTGTATATTTTCCGTTGAAAACATTGCTGTTGAAGGGTGTTCAACACCCATCGCATTAGAAAGTCATTAAAGGTTGATTATTTAGTAATTAATATGGGAGTTATCCGCAATTTCGTGTCTCGAAAACCTGGAACACTACCCTTATTTCGACATGAAAATTCAAGCTTCGGTAGTATAGTCGGTTAATACGCCGGCCACAGTGGCGGCCGGAGACCGGGGTTCGAATCCCCGCCGAAGCCAGTTCCGTCGTTTAGCTAAGCTTTTGTGCATTTCAAATATTTTAAACAACTGATATCTTTCTTTTCATTATTTAAAAAAATACTTTTTTTCATATTCTGGACATTTGAAAAAGAGCACATTATCTTCACAACCCTTGTTACTGGGTCACATAGTAGCCGAAACCTAACTTGCTTACCGATTCCAGGCGGCGTCTCGGTATGTTATAAATGGTCACCTACAACCGCGATGAGTTGTACATTCCTTTGTTCATAAAATATTCTAATGATTTAAAGTTTTAACCACCTCTTCATATTTTGACTCTCCAAAAGCCAACCCTAACTTTGTTTTAATAATGACCATCCCAAAAATATATTGTTAAGAGAACCGTACATGAATTTTCACCACATTTGGACCATAGTAAAAATATTTATTACTCAATTACTCGTCGTATTAAGACCTGTTGAAAACGCTTCGGACTCAAAGACATTAAGATTTTGAGTACCTTTCAATCACTTCTTAATAAATATTTAGAATTACTCTCAATTTTGTGTGTTGATATTTGGAATGGAACCCTTATTCCTATCTAATTAGGTAATTTTCGGTATAACCCAAGGGCCCACGACGGCCAGCCCTTTGTTATTTGATAAAACCTGAAAGTTTCTCGGTACATGTCCCCTATACAAGTGAGAACGACCAGCGACTATAGAGTTTGGGTTGCGGTTACTCGGGCAGCTAACAGGTAGTGTATAAAATCGTACCTAACTTTAGTTAAAGTATAATTCTTCATCCATTGCCGGATACTTACGACAGTTGCTACCCCTTTCCAGACACTCCTAAACTTTAGCGAATTATAAGTATTCTTTTGTCATAGTATACAGGGTGTTAAGTAACCCCTGTCTGACGCGAAAGGGTGATAGGGTTCGCAATCACATACCCAAATAAAATATCGCTTTTGGAAAATTCATGATGGAAACAATAATAATGGATTTTGAAAAAGACCATTTTGTACTCCGAAATTCCCTGAATTTGAGATTAAAACAAAAATAACAACACCAATCGTCCTTATTTTTGGGATCTTTTGTTTGGTAATTAAGAAGCATCTCTGACGACGTCGACTCTCTCTCTCAAAATTTTAGAAAAATATTTTTTTAGGTTCCATTTGTTTTTCTTCTTTTTCCATTTATTTTCAGATTTTTGTAATCAGATATCGATATCTAAAAACACCTAAACGGATCGGACTGGGGTTACGTAACACATAATAGACGGACAGTTTGAATGGTTATTATATCTTAGATGTATGTGATATTTTTTCTTCCGAAAAGGAAAATTAAAACCATGTAAGACATCAAAAATAAATCCTGCTGTGGGTGGCCATTTATAACATACCGAGACCCCTCCTTGCCTCAGTAAGCACGTTAAGTTTCGGCTACTATGTGACCCAGTAACAAGGGTTGTGAAGATAATGTGCTGTTTTTCAAATGTCCAGAATATGAAAAAAAGTATTTTTTTTAATAATGAAAAGAATGATATCAGTTGTTTAAAATATTTGAAATGCACAAAAGCTTAGCTAAACGACGGAACTGGCTTCGGCGGGGATTCGAACCCCGGTCTCCGGCCGCCACTGTGGCCGGCGTATTAACCGACTATACTACCGAAGCTTGAATTTTCATGTCGAAATAAGGGTAGTGTTCCAGGATTACGAGACACAAAATTGCTAATAACTCCCATATTATTATTTGTTCAGAAGTTATCAAAGTTTTAATGATAATCTAATTCGATGGCTTTTCAAAACCCTTTAGCAGCAATGCTTTTAATAGTCAGACAAACTACCATTCCAAAAAAATGCAGTATTATTAAAACTGATATAAAAATTACACTTTTTTTTTCGAATTAAAGTCATTCGTCTGTTTATTTTACATGCTTGTTAGTTAATGTAGTACATTGCCGGGGCGGGTCGCAAGTATGACGGTGTAGCGCCATCTGTAACAACCCTCATTCGTTCCTTGGGCAGCAGGTTATCAAGCCGGACGAGCCAGCCTCATGAAAACCGCCCCCTGTTAACAGATGGAAGTATTTATACACGCAAACTTAAAGGGTATTTTTATTAAAGCTCAGAAGCTTTTCCTTACGAAGATAAGTGCGAACTTTACGATTTTCTAGGTTTTACATGTATGTAAATTAGCATCACATTTGTGAAAAATTAGGAGAACTTTTCTTCAACTTGTCAATCAATGTACGAGTAACATCCTTTTTTTAATTCTGTTGTATATTTTCCGTTGAAAACATTGCTGTTGAAGGGTGTTCAACACCCATCGCATTAGAAAGTCATTAAAGGTTGATTATTTAGTAATTAATATGGGAGTTATCCGCAATTTCGTGTCTCGAAAACCTGGAACACTACCCTTATTTCGACATGAAAATTCAAGCTTCGGTAGTATAGTCGGTTAATACGCCGGCCACAGTGGCGGCCGGAGACCGGGGTTCGAATCCCCGCCGAAGCCAGTTCCGTCGTTTAGCTAAGCTTTTGTGCATTTCAAATATTTTAAGCAACTGATATCTTTCTTTTCATTATTTAAAAAATTACTTTTTTTCATATTCTGGACATTTGAAAAAAAAACACAATATCTTCACAACCCTTGTTACTGGGTCACATAGTAGCCGAAACTTAACGTGCTTACTGAGGCAAGGAGGGGTCGCAATGTGTTAAAAATGGTCACCCCCAGCAGGATTTATTTTTAATGTCTTACATAGTTTTAATTTTCCATTTCAGAAGAAAAAATATCACATACATCCAAGATAAGATAATAATAACCTTTCAAACTGTCCGTTTATTAAGGTAACGTCTTTTTATGGGTCCCCAAGTAACATATTACTTAACATTTAGCTTATACAGGGTGTTACGTAACCCCAGACCATTTATAACATACCGCGACCCCTCCTTGCCTCAGTTAGCACGTTAAGTTTCGGCTACTATGTGACCCAGTAACTAGGGTTGTGAAGATAATGTGTTCTTTTTCATGTGTCCAGAATATGAAAAAAGTAGATTTTTTATGATAAAACGAAAAATATCAGTTGTTAAAATATTTGAAATGCACAAAAGCTTAGCTAAACGACGGAACTGGCTTCGGCGGGGATTCGAACCCCGGTCTCCGGCCGCCACTGTGGCCGGCGTATTAACCGACTATACTACCGAAGCTTGAATTTTCATGTCGAAATAAGGGTAGTGTTCCAGGATTACGAGACACAAAATTGCTAATAACTCCCATATTATTATTTGTTCAGAAGTTATCAAAGTTTTAATGATAATCTAATTCGATGGCTTTTCAAAACCCTTTAGCAGCAATGCTTTTAATAGCCAGACAAACTATCATTCCAAAAAAAAATGCAGTATTATTAAAACTGATATAAAAATAACATTTTTTTTTTCAAATTAAAGTCATTGGTCTGTTTATTTTACAAGCTTGTTAGTTAATGTAGTACATTGCCGGGGCGGGTCGCAAGTATGACGGTGTAGCGCCATCTGTAACAACCCTCATTCGTTCCATGGGCAGCAGGTTATGAAGCCGGACGAGCCAGCCCCATAAAAACCGCCCCCTGTTAACAGATGGCAGTATTTATACACGCAAACTTAAAGGGTATTTTTATTAAAGCTCAGAAGCTTTTCCTTACAAAGATAAGTGCGTACTTTACGATTTTCTAGGTTTTATATGCTTTTGTAAATTAGCATCACATTTGTGAAAAATTAGGAGAACTTTTCTTCAACTTGTCAAACAATATACGAGTAACATCCTTGTTTTAATTATGTTGTATATTTTCCGTTGAAAACATTGCTGTTGAGGGGTGTTCAACACCCTTCGCATTAGGAAATCATTAAAGGTGATTGTTTAGTCATTAATATGGGAGTTATCCGCAATTTCGTGTCTCGAAAACCTGGAAGACTATCCTTATTTCAACATAAAATCTCAAGCTTCGGTAGTATAGTCGGTTAATACGCCGGCCACAGTGGCGGCTGGAGACCGGGGTTCGAGTCCCCGCCGAAGTGTAGGTCAGATGCACATTCCTTTTTTTCATAAAATATTCTAATGATTTAAATTTTTAAAAGCCAACCCTAACTTTGTTTTAATAATGACCATCCCAAAAATATATTGTTAAGAGAACCGTACACTGAATTTTCACCACATTTGGACCTTAGTAGAAATATTAATTACTCTATTTCTCGTCTTATTACGTGTCTGGAAAATATCCCTATACAAGACTCTTGTATAGGGATATTTTCCAGACAATACTCTTGTAACAAGAGTGTTGAAAACGCTTCGGACTCAAAGACATTGAGATTTTGAGTACCTTTTAATGACCTCTTAATAAATATTTAGAATTACTCTCAATTTTGTGTGTGATATTTGGAATGGAACCCTTATTCCTACCTAATTAGGTAATTTTCGGTATAACCCAAAGGCCCACGACGGCCAGCCCTTTTGTTATTTGATGAAACCTGAAAGTTTCTCGGTACATGTCCCCTATACAAGTGAGAACGACCAGCGACTATAGAGTTTGGGTTGTGGTTACTCGGGCAGCTAACAGGTAGTGAATGAAATCGTACCTAACTTTAGCTAAAGTATAATTCTTCATCCATTGCCGGATACTTACGACAGTTGCTACCCCCTTTCCAGACACTCCTAAACTTTAGCGAATTATAAGTATTCTTTTGTCGTAGTATACAGGGTGTTAAGTAACCCCTGTCTGACGCGAAAGGGTGATAGGGTTCGCAATCACATACCCAAATAAAATATCGAATTTGGAAAATTCATGATAGAAACAATAATAATGGATTTTGAAAAAGACCATTTTTTACCCCGAAATTCCCTGAATTTGAGATTAAAACAAAAATAACAACACCAATCGTCCTTACTTTTGGGATCTTTTGTTTGGTAATAAAGAAGCATCTCTGACGACGTCGACTCTCTCTCTCAAAATTTTAGAATTTTGTTTTTTTAGATTACATTTATTTTTCTTCTTTTTCCATTTATTTTGACATTTTTGTAATCAGATATCGATACCTAAAAACACCTAAACGGATCGGACTGGGGTTACGTAACACCCTGTATAAGCTTAATGTTAAATAATATGTTACTTGGGGACCCATAAAAAGACGTTAACTTAATAGACGGACAGTTTGAATGGTTATTGAATCTTGGATGTATGTGACATTTTTTCTTCCGAAAAGGAAAATTAAAACCATGTAAGACATCAAAAATAAATCCTGCTGTGGGTGGCCATTTATAACATACCGAGACCTCTCCTTGCCTCGGTTAGCACGTTAAGTTTCGTCTGCTTTGTGACCCAGTAACAAGGGTTGTGAAGATAATGTCATTGTGTTCTTTTTCCAATGTCCGGAATCTGAAAAAGTATATTTTTTAATAATGAAAAGAAAGATATCAGTTGTTTTAAATATTTGAAATGCACAAAAGCTTAGTTAAACGACGGAATTGGCTTCGGCGGGGATTCGAACCCCGGTCTCCGGCCGCCACTGTGGCCGGCGTATTAACCGACTATACTACCGAAGCTTGAATTTTCATGTCGAAAGAAGGGTAGTGTTCCAGGATTACGAGACACAAAATTGCAAATAACTTGCGTATTATTATTTGTTAATACGTAATCAAATTGTTAATGATTTTCTAATTCGATGGTTTTTCATCAGCAATGTTTTAAATAGCCAGACAAATTAACATTCCTAAAAATTTGCAGTAGTATTAAAACAGATGTAAAAATTCATTTTATTTTTCAAATTAATATCATCCCGTCTGTTTATTTTACATGCTTGTTAGTTAATGTAGTACATTGCCGGGGCGGGTCGCAAGTATGACGGTGTAGCGCCATCTGTAACAACCCTCATTCGTTCCATGGGCAGCAGGTTATCAAGCTGGACGAGCCAGCCTCATGAAAACCTCCCCCTGTTAACAGATGGCAGTATTTATGCACGCAAACTTAAAGGGTATTTTTATTAAAGCTCAGAAGCTTTTCCTTACAAAGATAAGTGCGTACTTTACGATTTTCTAGGTTTTACATGCTTTTGTAAATTAGCATCACATTTGTGAAAAATTAGGAGAACTTTTCTTCAACTTGTCAATCAATGTACTATCCTTGTTTTAATTCTGTTGTATATTTTCCGTTGAAAACATAGCTGTTGAGGGGTGTTCAACACCCTTCGCATTAGAAAATCATTAAAGGTTGATTATTTAGTAATTAATATGGGAGTTATCCGCAATTTCGTTTCGCGAAAAGCTGGAAGACTACCCTTATTTCGATATGAAATCTCAAGCTTCGGTAGTATAGTTGGATAATACGCCGGCCGCAGAGGCGGCTGGAGACCGGGGTTAGAGTCCCCGCCGAAGTGTCACAGATGCACATTCCTTTTTTTTCATAAAATATTCTAATGATTGAAATTTTTAACTACCTCTTTGTATTCTGACAGTCCAAAAGCCAACCTTAACTTTGTTTTAATAATGGCCATCCCAAAAATATATTGTTAAGAGAACCGTACATGAATTTCACCACCTTTGGACCATAGGAGAAATATATATATCGAATAGGGATGGCGGGTGGTCTTTGTTGCGCAGCTCTTCGTCTGTTCAGCTCTCGTTTCATCGTGAATGTATTCAAGGAACGCGGCGAAGTCGGTTTCTTCTGTTAGCTTCTCGTGCATTCCACCCGATGTCAAACCACACTCTGCCAAATTTGACTGCTTGCACGGTGCTGCCAACATCTGTTCCCGAATACGCCCAAGGCGGTTAAACCTTGACGCTCCTCTTTACACTCTCCGACACGGCCATCTTGACAAGTCACACGTCCCTGTGTGATGCTCCTGTAAGAAAGAAAACCAACTGCAATATCCAAAGGCCTTCGCTCGGCCAATCCTGACCAACATTTGGATAAGGGCTTTATTACGTAACAAAGTACAACACACATTATAAAGTATCCCATCACACATAGTTCGTTACGATCACCTATATCGAGCGACCGTAACTCATGCCACCTCCATCGAGTGACGTAAACCACCACACATTGTTCGTTACGATCACCTAAATCGAGTGACCGTAACTCATGCCACCTCCATCGAGTGACGTAAACCATCTCACATTGTTCGTTACGATCACCTAAACCGAGTGACCGTAACTCATGCCACCTCCATCGAGTGACGTATTCCATCTCACATTGTTCGTTACGATCACCTAAACCCGCCATCCCTATTCGATATATATTACTTAATTTTTCGTCATATTTTGTGTCTGGAAAACATTCCTATACAAGAGTGTTGAAAACGCTTCGGACTCAAAGACATTAAGATTTTGAGTACCTTTTTATCGCCTTTTAATAAATATTTAGAATTACTCACAATTTTGTGAGTTATTATTTGGAATGGAACCCTGATTCCTACCTAAATAGGTAAATTTCGGTAAAGCTCAAGGGCCCACGACGGCCAGACCTTCGTTATTTTATAAAAGCTGAATGTTTCTCGGTACATTTATCGTTTAAAAGTTCCCAGCTTCTATAAAAGCATAAAATATATTTGCTAAGCGATTAAATTTAGTTATTGCTATGCAATAAGCATACTGCTTTCCGAGAATATGGCCTTTTCATTTTTAAACTCTTAGAAAAACTATTTTCTCTTTATTTAACGACTTCAAAAAACAAGTTTTTTGTGAGTGTTACCACAGAACTTTTGACTGGGTGAACCGATTTTAATGACTCTTTTTTTACTGTAAAGCTGGTGCATCCCTTGGTCCCATTTCCATCTTGATCCTGTTTTGTCAATAGGATCTATGAGAAAACCTATTATGGAGTCTGTTTTTCTAGAAGGTTTTTTTTTTAATGGGACCCTTCTGACCTATTTATTTTTAAATGTATTTTCGCGTTGTTCGCAGGCGACAAATGGATGGTTTCGTGTCTGGGAGTGCTGTACCTCACGAAGGGTTTGTTCTACCGAGTGGTGCCGGCCGACCAAAGAATGGACGAGACATACGCTGGCGTTTTCAGGTAAAAGTGGGTTTACCACATTATATAAATTATGCTTAAGGGAAGATTGTAAATCAACAAGAATTTAAATAATTCCTAAATAAGCCGTAGCCAATGAAGCCATAGTGAAATATAATAATTAGAAGCATCGGGTATCATGTTTTGTGTAATTTTAAAGAGCGATTTCATGCGGCTATTTTTCAATACTATTACAGTTAGCCAGCATATTTTTCATACACTCCAAAATTTTTTAGTAACCTTCACTGGTCTTTGCTATGACATCAGCACCTAACCTACAATGAGTACCAGCACTTCTTTCTGATGGTGTTACGGAAGCCTTAATGCGCAAATCCGTTCGCTCTTGGTCGGTATTTAAAGTGTTTCATAAATGTAGTCGTGTGTTATGGTCATTAGGTAATGGTATGGTAAGGTAATTCTATTCTGTTCATTTGCAGATTCCGTCTTTGGTGGTGTGGGCAATGGCTGGAGGTGTTGGTGGATGACCGGCTTCCGACTGTCAACGGGAAGCTCGCCTTCCTCCAAAGCCACCACTCCGAACAAATGTGGCCAGCGCTGCTTGAGAAGGCGTACGCAAAGTGAGTGTCATAGCATATCCTGGGATACATTTCATCGAGGATTGGAGAAGGAGTGTTTTAAGATTTATTCTGGAGGTTATTGGACAAGTTTACGTTTCTTAAATCCGAAATATGATAAACACAAATCCAAGAAAAGTGAGGGTTAAAATCTTAAATACTTTATTAATTGTATGGTAAAGGGTTCGCGAAATTCCCATCTTCGCTGAATTAGTCTTATTTAGACAAATGAAGTCCGTATAGACTTCTTTCACCGTCAGTAAGTCGCGGAGCCAGGCACTAGAAATACACCGTATTTTTTTCTTTTTATTGTACTTTGTAGAATGCATTATGCTATGCATAAGCACTAAGTATTGAAGGGTAGGCCGTTAGTTACCAAGTTAACAACACCCGTCACTTCGAACCCATAGCAACCTACTTTGAATCAGGTATTTAATATAACACAGCTCTATAATAATGTAATATCCTGGGACGACTCAAACACGGTCATCTCATCCCAAACTAAGTAGAGCTTATACTATGGTAACCAGACAACTGATAAACATACTTATATATTTCTAAATATATATATATATAGATAAATTACCCCCAAAAACAGAACAAAGTGATCATCTGATCGAACTCACGACCTCCGGTAGACAGGGTCACGTACCACTAGACTATCAGGCCATCTCGATAAATTCCAACCTTGTGTTTCAGATTACACGGTTCCTACGAAGCTCTGAAGTACGGAAGCCTGCTGGACGGGCTGTCAGACCTCACTGGCGGGATCACAGAGTCTTTGCAAATCGAGATGACGACCGCTGAAACTCTCAAGAGTCTGTTGAAAAGCACCAGCCTTGTTACTGCACATCATTTATCCAATGTAGGTACACAGTTCGGAGGCTCACATAACACAATAAATAAAATTTTAATATTGAAATAAAACTTTTACGGATTTTGTCGCGGTTTTTATTTGATAACCGTATTTTATATATCTAAAACTTAATAATCAAAGTTAAGAGTATTCTTTTATCCCATGTAGGTACTCACTTACCGACCGCACAGTCTTTGGAGCACCGCGTTCGATAACTTTTTTTTTAAATATTCTGATGTCGTCAATTTTCACACATTGTCATTAACTGTATATGAAAAAAAAAAAAGTGGTCTAACTTATAACTTCGCGATTATCACCTGTCTACTCAGAGTTTACTTAATGTTTTGGACTTATTTGTCTTTAGAGAATTTGGGCCCTCCAAGTAAAGTTACTGTCAAAGATAAGGTGTTTTTCGACCACCTGAGTCATCAATGTCTCAAGGTAAAATGAATAAAAAAAAGATAAAAATATTAACTTGAATTTCCGAAGAAACTTGTGTACATAAAATCAAGAAATCACATTTAATAACCATTGCGTAATTATTGTTCCAGACTGTAGGAGACAAGATACCTGAACTGAAAACAGAAATGAATTACGTCATAATGAACGTGGAACAGGTCAGTGGATTGTTTATATTGCTTTACCATATGACGTCAAAACGGATAAATATTATGAAAACAGTATGAGCATTGACCATACTCGTACATGACCAGGGACAATAGTATATAGCGTTGTGTAGATATTGGCCTCTCTTGACTTCATCAAGGGTGGTAGTGAGCTAGACCACAAAAATATTTTATTTTCCATATTAAAGTAGCGAGAAAAAAAAAAGAACCTAAAATTTGTTTTTTTTTTTTTAAATTGTGCAATCTTCTCAGTCTTAAAATTTGTGCGGTTTAACCAGTTATCCAGTCATACTATTGGAAGAACTTCTGATTTACAACATTTTGTTATTTTAGGTGGAAAGCACACAAGGCCCGGTACATGTTGTGCGTATCCGTCGACCTATCGGCATCGGAGAAGTTCCTGTACCTTATATCGTATTAAATCCAGACGCGTAAGTTTAATTATTTTATTAATTATATAATAAAAATGGGCGAAGCGAAACAAATATGTAAGGATCGTATAAAGTGGAAAGAGGTGTAGTATTAAATGCCACCTTTGGTCGTTGCCGATAAATTAGAGTGCGAAAGCCAAAAAATTAAAGTTAACGCTTTTACAGCCGCTCTCAAACACGTTAAAAGTTGCTTATGGGATTTCTGAGTATCAACTTAAGTCATACAAGTCAGAAGGCTGATTATTGTCTTATTATATAGCGATAAAAGGAATATCTTAAGTAACGTCTGTGAATACAGTAGCTAGTAGCTTAATCTTTAGCTGCCAAATTGTCCATTGCCTGCTTAGCTTATAGTTGAGTCTACTTGCAAGCAGCAATCGCAATTAATTTAATGAAAAAAAATCCACAGCTGGCACTCAATATCACTAGTAGACAGGGATCGAATAATTTCAACGCCTAAAGGGACTTGGATGTTGTTTTCTGACTTCCAACGCTCGTTCGTTCGTGTGGAAGTGGTCCACCTGGACTCTGAGACCTGCAGAGCCGAGCCGTTCCTCGCTGATAAGCAAATGTGGCAGATGAAGATGCACCAGTCTGGCTGGAAGCGAGGAGTTTCCGCTGGTGGGTGCCGGAATTACGTGCGTGAGTATACAGAGTTTGACATGTTAATTGAGTGTAAAAAAGTATTAGCGAAAAAAAATAACTGTTTGACTCACTAAAGGAAATAAATTCATTTTTTTTTCATCTCAGTGGTGCTAAAAGTTCATGAAAATATATTTTCATAATCTTTTGCTTCAGTATATTTTCAAGTCTCAAAACATTCACCTTCCTAGCGATTGTAATTGTAATTTTTCTTCCTAAAATGTTTTTCACTTCAATATCCTGCAAGAAACGCAGTCAGCTTTAAAATAATTTAACAGAATCAATTTCAGATTTCTTCCACACGAATCCACAAATTCAGATCACGTTGCCCGAACCAGACACAGTTATAATATCTTTAAACCAGCATTGTATTATGGAGCCCAAAGTCATCGGATTCAGTATTTACAAAATCGCGTCGCCATTAGAAGAAACTGCAAAAGCGCTGTTTTTCAGAAAAGTAAAGAGCACTATAAATTCCCAATACACGAATAGTCGGCAAGTCACTTACAGGTTTGTTATTTTTTAAAATATTATTAACAAATGTAAAATTGCAACTTAAGATTTAAACTCAGATATTGACTAAAACTCTTTAAACAGGAATACCTATAATGTATCAATTGATGAAAAGTCATTTCTTATACAGTGTTCAATAAACCTATAATACTTCTTTGCAGCCCAAATCCAATCCTAAAAACGATAAATATTAAAATAAAATAATACTTTTAATAACACATTTGTACGCCTTTCAGATCACATCTAGGAGCTAGTACATACATAATAATGCCAACGACATTCGAGCCACGTGACGAAGCGAATTTCACGCTCCGAATATTTTCTAGCAAGCCAATAAGCATGAAAATATTGGATAATCTTCCAAAAATGACGAAGACTGCTTTAGTTAAAGCGCCTCCAGAGGTGGAAGTGAATAGCTTCGCGCAATACGAGGCAGTGTTCTTACAGTTAGCGGATGAACATAAGACTATAGATCCATTTGAGCTGCAGGAATTGCTAGATGCTTGCCTCCCTAATGATTACATTAAGAGCTGTGCTTCGATAGACACGTGCAGGCAGATCGTGCTGTCCTTAGATGTATCCTTTTTCAAATAATGGAGTAATAATTTAAGAGAAGACACTTAGATCATTTCTGGGTTTATTGTTAAAAGTTTTTTTTTTTTACATTGGACTAAAAACAAAACACTATAATAGTGTATGTGGTATTCAATTAGTATAAATGTTAAATAAGCCTTTGGAGCTTTAGTTTATTCCATCCAATCATATCTAATTGATAACATTCCCGTTGACCTGTAAAATAATAACGTGTCACTCTAAAATATGTTTTGTTTAGAAATTAATATAATTTCAAAAGTGCTTTCAGTTTTTTCACATATTGATGCAAACTAAGGTTAATTTTATAAATTGTTTCAATTTCCTAAGTTCCACGGTAGCGTAACTTATGAGTGTAACTTTAATTTTGCCTCTAATTCCTTAACCATCTTCTCAGAAGAAGGGTATAGGTCGCATTTCCCTCTCCGACTTCAAAGACTTGATGTGTAGCTTGAAGCACTGGCAGCTGGTCTTCAGGACTCACGCCCGAGAGAAGATGGGAGTGCTGCGAGCGGAGAGATTCCGTGACGCGCTCGGTGACGTCGGGTTTGTGGTGCCCGAGAAAGTCATGCACCTACTCGTCTTGAGGTATATGAGGAAGGATGGCATGCTGCGGTTCGGAGATTTTGTTTCCGCTGTCATGCATCTGCATAGGGCTTTTGGTAAGATTTATTATACACTATCTATAATTAACTGTATGGTACAGCACCGAATATATGTATGCGGATGGGTATACATGCAGAGGAAGACCAAAAAAGAGATGGATGGATTGTGTAAAAGATGACATGAGAAGGAAAGGAGTGAATACTGAGATGACGAGTTTTAGAGATGAATGGAAGCTGAATACGCAATGCGCCGACCGCAAATAATTGAGAACAGGGCAGGGATGATTTTTGGTATAGCCCCGATGTTTCATGGTCAAGTTCCCTTTCTGTTTTTTTTTTATAATATAATAATAATTCTGGCCTTTAAACGTCCCACTACTGAGTACAAGTTTTATCCCATATAGAGAATACACGATTGATCACCACACTTACGCAGATTTCCACAGATACGCAGATTGACGATCCTTAGATTTTTTGAATCTGGGTTCCTCATGATTTTTTCTTTCAAAAGCGTCTATGAAGAAAGAAAATGCAATTTAAAAGCCACATTGGTCTTTGCCTGGGTTCGAACGTGCAATCTTGTGCATAGAAATCCGTTCATTGAACCGCTAGGTCACTTAATTTTTTTTTATATTTTATATCATTTTCTATATTTTTTTTCCAGAAATCTTCCGCAAGAATCTTCGTGCAGAAGGAGTTCAAATGACCTTAACAGAGGTAAATCAATTTATATCTTGTAACTATGTATTTATTTTTGCCTTTTTAATATCTAAATTCTACGACTAGTTTCGTTTAAATTTTAATTAAGTTTTAGTTATTACTTTTTAGAAAACCCCCGGAACTATGATACTACGTGTCGAAACTGACATACCTCATCCCTTCTTCATTAAGTTTCTCATACTGTTTTTTTTTATTTCAGTGGCTGAAGAATTCTTTCATGTGTTGAAAAGATAAAGACTTGCATAGTGTTGGGTACCAGTGACTAGCGTTCACAGTAAGGTGAACTACGTAAAGAAAAAGGACTGATCGTTTATATAAGTGATAGAAACGAATTACTACTTGTGTAGGTTAGTTTTGTTTATTTTGTTAATAACCAGTGTTGTGGCAAATATGCTAATTACCTCTTAGTATAGCACAGAGCACAGTTTACTATTTTTGATGGTATATACAGGATGTTAATAAGACTCTGTCGACCCGAAAGGGTGTTATAGGTTTCACAATCACATGCCGAAATAAAATATTAAATTTGGAATTTTCATGATAGTAACAATCATAATTAATTTTGAAATACACATTTTTCCGCGAAATCGCCTAAAATGGAGTACCTAGTACACGAAAATTGTGTTGTAAATTTTTATTCAATCACATTTTTTTTTTGGCAAAAAAATGATTATTTGTTGGCATGTGATTGTGGAACCTACCTGCATGTATTTGATACATAAATAATCAAGGTTGTGATACGAACGATAAAACGTATCTTATTAGTACTAATTCGTAGTATTTTTGTTTGTTAATTTTTATTCAACATTGAATTCTAGGGCGTTCAGTCTCGTTCAGCATACTCCCTATATGCAGTCTACTCAGCTAAATATCAGATTATTTTCACTTAATAAGTTAAAGGTATGTTGGTATATATACCTATTTATATATATATATATATATCATGCATTTTATAGCTCATAATACCAGAAATTTGTCATAATACTTAGTATCTTTCAATAAATACTCAGTGCATTTAACAATCAGGTAGTTTAGTTGTTTAGACATATATTTTTCGTGTTCTATTTAAGGTATTAGTTGAAAATACAATTATTTTATAGTTAAACTATATTGCATGTATAGTAAATGTAATCTTGTAATTATTAATTAGTCTTTTGTACCAAGTACGGTACGTAATTTTATTGTATTTTAAGCATGTCGGTGTCATAACTGTGTCTTTGCACGGACGAAGCGTTAACAAATAAAAAATATTTTGAAAAATCTTTTTATTTTACATTTATTTGAAGAAAAATTTATTGTAGTTTTCAACTGTTTATTTGTAATGTTCCGCCAATGCAAAAGCATAGTAAGTATCAACAAAACGAGTTGTGAGTATGTTTCATACAACAATTGCTGTTTTTTGATGCTCACATTGTCTGAACTTAACGTGTTGGATATGTGCGGCTGGTACAAGCTGCGTTCAGCAGACGATGGGCGATAGAAACAGTAACTAGATCATAGCAGTTGTCTCATTGCGGGTGAGAAAACTAGTAACTATTGACTATTTTATCGCTCAAGAAACGTTCGAGATTAAGATGAAGAATGTCCTGTGTAAATGAAGGTTAGAAAATTTTTGTTGCGCCGACAAGAACTTTTAAAAATATACTCGCTCATCGCCCGCGATGTGACAGGTGCCTGAATGGTGACGTCAGAGCTCCAATGCCGCTCTCAAGTTGACCACGGAAACTACCAGAGCCTCTCTAAAGCGGTCATTTCTGACTGCTAGTGTTGTTCTTCGTCTGCTCAGCGCCCTGGTTTGAAACAAAGGGATTGTAGATCAATGCCGTCGATGACTATTATTTTTAATGTCAAGGTAATAGACACCTATTTTTTTTTATGCAACCCAACTTACGAAGATACATTAATTTTAAATTTTCCATAAATTCTTTTACTAATTTTCTCTAATTTTGAGAAGTTAATTGACGGACCAAATGCGTGCTGTCTTATCAGAAATTGTCATCTCCCCAAAATAGAGGTGAAACAATTGAAAAAAATCTCTCATAGTTATATTTTAAACTTTGTTAGAGATTTTCTTTTTTTATCGATAAGCACGTTAAAATTGATTTCCCTTTGTTTCGCCACTGTTCCAGTCCACTTGTCCATCACCTTTTAGGATTAAACATATAACTGCAACGATCTCGCTTAACTCAAAATAATAATTGTAATATTTTTGTATGTTTAGTTGTAAATAATAGAATCGTAAATCCACCGAGTCGGTAAATTAGTTTATTTAATCAAATAACAAGATGAAGATGTAAATTAAAAATTATGTTTTTTTTATGAAATACTTATTCTTTAAGGTGCTCCCAAGCTTACCAAGAGCATTTGCGTGTAATGTAACATTCGATTTTCCCCCAGTCCCTAGACCAAGCGGGCTCGAGCTGACCAAATTAGTAATAAAAATATGCCCCTAAATAACTAAAATTTAGCCATACTTAGATTGTTAGCAACGCACTAAATCGAGATTCGAACCCCGCAGGGGGTGCCCTTAGTGGACATTGCTGACGTAGTTAGTTTTTCCTATTGCTCTAGCTGGGGGGACTTCAGGTCTTTACCAAAAGTCCGGTGAAGCAGTCAAAGCCTGCGGTCAGGTTAACTGCATAGATTACAAGGGAGCACCTTTATGTAAACATTCTGAAAATGTTTGAAAATGTTTTGTAAATTTTCCAAAGTCATAAGAGTCAAACACGTCGTCTTCGTCGGTAAATCACGTTGTTTTTTGTATTAATTGAAATAAATATATTTTGGTTTTCCAATAAAAGATTGAATTGAAACCTATTTTGTTTTTTTATTTATCAAAATCGTAACTGTGAGCGATAGGAGCTAAACTACCTGCTTCATTAGGTTCTTGATATTATTTATTAGATTCGTAAGTATTTCTACTTACGATTGATACTTATTTACTTAACACAATTGTTATTGTTAGTCAGTATGACAGCAGTCTAGATATTTAATGATTGAAGACTGAAACTAGGATCGAAGACAGAAAGTTTTCTTATTAAATATGTCGTAAGGGTAGAAGGATTATGGGTGTATATTTATTTTATTCCCGCTCTTATTTTCTTACATTTAAGTGTTATATTGTATAATATTTTTTTAAACTTTTTATCGTAGATTAATCAAAGTAATGGGAGAAAAACCTTTTTTTTTCTGTTATTGATAAGCAATCGTTGCTATGGAATCATTGTTATAAGAAAACAACACAATATTTTGAATATTTTATTATTGTTATAACGATAATGAATAAGTGAATTATCTAATTTATAACGAATACAATACAATAATTACAGTACAATAAACATAGTCACGCTACCAATGTCAGAAAAAGTGGTTATTAATAAATCTGCAAATATGTAATTACGAACATTCAGATAGTAAAGGACACAACATGAAAGTGAAAACGGCTAAGTGCTGCCTGAAAACTATGCATCAGATTTAATTAGAAGTCTACATTGTAAAATAACATCTTTCTACGGAAAATCGGAAATTGGACTACATTAATTCAAAAGCCTGACAGTAAAAACCACAAAAGTATTTAGTTAAAGGCTATTTACATCAGTTATTTACATTAAATACACACTAAAATTGGGATATACATACTATTACAGCTGTTGATATATTTCGAAAATGTCACTTTACACAGATCTCACTTGTCTCGCCAACCGCTTGCTTCATTGTCACATATCACATGTGAATTCTGTGCAGAGCAACCAAGTCTTAATTAAATCTAGATGTTAAATTGAAACTAGTTATACTTTATTATGAACGTGCATTAATCCTGTAATTAAATAGGTGTATTATTAATGAAATTCACATAAATTAGTACAGCACAATATCGGACAAAACTATTAATATTTTAAAGATACACAGGAGATCATCCAATATTTATTTTCTTAGAGTATTTGATATAACTTATAGTATTTAGTTTTCTTGCTTGGCCATGTAAGGTCCTAGTGCGAGTACGATATAATATTCGTGGTATATAGAAATTGGTTGTTTCTCGCAGGCCTATTTTACATTGAAAGAAGTACATATTTAAAGGTCTACGGATTTCGCTACTTTACCATTGTTATGATAGCTAAAGTGTGTTACTTAAATGTAATTTAGCAGACTGTGCGAAGATCTATTTTTCTCAAGTGGTTAAAATCACGAACTACTGAATTAACCTAACTGGGAACATCGACGCTTCTTATTAAATTTAACATACATAGGTATCTATTTAATCCATAAACAGTTCTAATCGGGTTATTTTATCTACACAAAGGTACTTGTTATAATAGTGAATGTTTATTATGTAATAAGGAAATGCAGAAAAAGAAATGCAATTATTTTCTACTCTCAGCGTAGAAAAAAACATTTCTAAGCATTGAAACTACAATATTTGTGATATTATCGTCTAGGTACACCCATGCAGTAGTAATATTTAATTTGAAAATTTTTGAACTGTTTTAGATATTTGAAAACGATGATACTTTGGTTTATTACTGAAATAAAATAAAAATCACCATTCTCGGGAGTAGGTAAGGTTTTTGATTTTATATGAAAACACAATATTATGGGCACGTAAGCCTTATTCGACACTAATCATGTAGATTGTAATTTGAGTAGGTGCCTACATTTTTTGTTTATTAATTGGGGCAGAAAAGAATCCGTAGGATGGCAACAATCTGCCTTATCGTACGTAGCTGTAATTTCATGTAAATAAGAAATAGTAGAATTTCTATTATTTTGTAGTTTTAACATGTCTGAACAATTTGGGCCAAAATCTTCAATTTATTATTTTACAGTCATGTAAGAAAATCACGTGGTCATTATAATTAAATCTTTGATATTATCCATACAACATTTGGATTTTAGTTATAATTGAGATTCACAGAACGTTTTATATCTTTGTTTTTCCATGTTACTGATATTGCAAGTCCGGCTTGTTAAACTGACTATTCCGGAATCTGAAACAAAAATTTAAACATGTTAACATTGAGTTCATGAACTCGTTGAAATGTCGTGAAAACACGATTTAAAAAAATACATACCGTAGACATGATTTCTCGTCATGACTGGTTTCCATCTAAAGTCCTGTTCACTGAAAATTAAAACATTTTGGTTAATTGATTCACTAAATTACGGTTACAGATTTGACGAAAATTAGAGTGAAACATTTATGAAACATAATTATCGCCTTTTCACTGTAAAGCTAAAATTTAATTTGAAAATGCGCTTTATAATAATTGATCTCAACATTTAAATTTTATTTGGAAAATTAAATTATAATTAATTTTAAAAGGCATTAATATCGCTCAGCTATTTATAGAAACAACACAATTCCGGGTCACCAATATTATTTTGGTGCAAATATTCATCGAATAATACTATTTATTCAGTAAAATGTATATATTCAAAATTCGCTTTAATTATATTTCTATAATATTAAAATATCATAACATCAATAATCCCTGAAACGTATGTAACATTCATATCCATGAATTTCGTATTACTAGGTACTAGGCCTTTCGCATTATACAATATAATTAGAAAATACACTACGTTCTTCAGTAGAAACTGTACTTTGAAACGTTTTGCATAAAGTGCATAATCGATCAAAGAATATATCTCCGAAGGATTACTTACGATCTCGATCTGAAAACACAATTTGCCAGCGCAGAGTATAAGTAATTAAGAGTAAATTGCTTTGCTTTAAAATTGGGGATAACTTACAATTCTTTCGGTCAGAGATTCTGTTCCGTCTGCGTTCTCGAGTCATCGGCTTACGCTTCGAAGTTGCTGATCTCACCAGGCTTTCCAATATTTCATCGTCTGCCGATAAGTCTCCACTAAAAAAGAGTAAAACAGCAATTAGTACCCTTACAATTAGCAGACGATAAGTATATCGAATATTCAGACAACATATTCGACCAAACAAGCTGATTCAACATTCAAATATATTTTTTTATTTTCACGTATGGGCATTCACCTTTGAATTTTATGCAATTGGGTAGTTCACGCTTCATTGAGAGAGCTATTCTGATCCAAGATCACAAAATCCGCGTCGAAACCGTTTGCCTTTAGACAGATGTATAAAACTTTAATGATATTTATCTCTGATTTGGAGTGTAGGAACTCAGGAAAAAAATTCTGAAGTCAGAAAGATGGAATGGAATGGCTTAGGTATAGAAGAAGAAGGTGCCTTTGAAATTATGGCATAAAATGAAAAGGGAGAAAAGGAGAATAGTGTCGATAGCGTTGTAGGTTGTAATAAAATATATTTAGTGGTAATTTCAGTGATCTTACTTGACTAGAATTCTCCTGCTGTTCGGTTGACTCTTCCTTCTGCCGTCCGTCAGGCTATCAGTGTCAGGATCGGTCTTCAGCAGTTCCTTCAGAGCATTATCTGCAGTGTGATCACCATTCTTGTGTGAATAGTTGCCCACCTGTAACAATTTATTATACATTATATTAGAACCCTACTTGAAATACCTACTTGCCAATTTTGACTTGTTCATGAAGATTATTTCATTAAATTCTTTAGATAGGTTACATGGTATTCTTACATCTATAATCATCTTTCCTCTAGTCTTGTTTCTCTCTCTATGATTGGCTTTCTTCTCTAGCTGCTGCAGAACACGTTCCCTGGTAGTCCGGTACTCCAATGAGAACTCTGCTATGACCTTGAGAAATTCTGCTGGTTTTGTCTTGTGGATGTCGCAGGGTGGGACTCCCAAGAACAGTAAGAACTTGTTGAATCTGTAACAAGCAAAAACCTCTTTGTTCTATCTAACTCGGATTTGTCATAAATATTTTAATCGCAGGGGCTGATTCGCATCGCATTGTACAAGTTAACATAAAAAGTTTCATCGCAATCGCATCTTTAGGGCATAATTTTGATGTTTGTTATAAAATCTATTTACCTGCTCATCACCCTCTTTTTAATCACTGACAGTAGAATTATCCTCTCGGCTGCATCTGTGAGGAATTCGTTTATCTTGGTTTTGAAGATCTGAGAGCCATCGTGTTTGGCGACACGTTTCATGTGGTCCCAGGACGCTTTGCAGTCAGATTCTAATTTTTGGAGATTCAATGAGAGGACGTCGAAATCCACTTTAGATGCACGGATAACGGGACCAACCTGAAATTATAACAGCGTTTAATGTTAGGATTGAAATCAATGAGTCTTACGACAATGTTAAGACCAAAATGGCAGGTTTAACTAGATCTACGAGGAAAAAGAAATACATAAATAAATAAAATTTATTACTCACTTCACTGAAAAAGTCAGAGCTATCCGGAAACTTCTCAATAATCATTTCACAGATATGATACAACAGCGGGTGCTTGTGCACTGTATCTTTGACCTCCACGACCTTGGACAGGTACTCCAGTCGGAACCCTTTGGCGTAATTACCATTCAAGTAGTTCCCCACTGTTCGCAGCGTTGACAGGATTACCTTGAAAGTCCTGTTCACCTTCAATAATTCTATACCTTGCTTTAGGTCCATCAGTGGTTCGGCGATTTCTTTCTGCAATTCCAATCACAATAAATTCAAAGCCCTCAAAAGATTTACACGGAATAAGCGCTTGATCATAATTTGTTTTAAGAAATCTTACCTCTAAATTGTCAAAATCCAATTTGAATACCCAAAGTTTAAGTCGGGATGAGAGTTCGTTGATAGAAGCCAAGGTGAGGAGGAACTGCTCAGCGCTTCCCAGAGGCAAGTCAGGGTTAGCATACTGCAACACAAATCACCCTGTAGCTCTATCCACAAGATAAAACGAATAATTTATTTATCAATAGTGATTATGGTTGCCTACCTGCGCCTCTTGTATTTTTATCTTTTCTTCTTCAGTAGGAAGCATGGTTAAGAGTTTTTCTATACCCTCTCTACCAATGACTGTAGCATCCATTTTCATGATGGCCGCTTTTATGGTTTGAGGTGTGGGTAGTTTCTTCATGGCTATGTTGATAGCGTTAGATCGTTTTGCGTCTAGAATAAGGTTTCTCTTTGGTTCCATAAGTTTCTGTAACCACCCAGTATAACGTAAGAAAATGATTGTTATAAATTCGTATCACTATAAACGTGCGGTAATTTGTTTGTTGATACACTAAATACACATTGCGCCTTCCCCAAATAACTTGATTGGAAACAAGACAGGGAGATGATAATGATGATGAAAAGATTTAGTTTGAAATCTAAATAAAAAAAATATAGCAGAATTCATAAACAGTAATTAATACTTACTTCCTGATGATGCCCGAAGAAACACATGAAAAAAAAATGAAACAATAACATTAGAGAAAAAAAAAACAGCTTACAGTACATAAAAAATAAAAAGTATGTAGGTAAAAAGGGTCATAAATTAAGCAGAATTTTGACTGAAAAAGGAATTGTTGTTCTCACGTTTTGTGTGTTGAACAATATAACTGAACTGATTGTATAGACTCTAACAGATATCACATTAATATTTTGAAATTTATTTACTTATCTTTCGACTGTTACCAAACTTACTTTGATTATTAAGTCGTTGGTTCTAGACTCAAACAGGTGCTCTAGCATAGCTGTATCAACGCTGACATTGGGCAAGTCATCCCATATGAACCCTCCGACTTTAGGCCTAATAGCTACAGGAGTTGGGTTTTCTTGGATTTCTCGCCAAAATAGCTTGACTGTCTTTTTATTTTTCTTTATAGTGGAGCTGTCGGAATCATTTGACAACTCAGAGGAAAGAGCTGGTTTTGGTGGAGCAGGTACGTTGTTCTTAGAAGGAGGGAAGCAGCCTGGGAGGGGAGGAGGCATTCCCATCGGCGGGAACATAGTTGGGGGAGGCGGAGGAGGACCACTGGCTGCGTTAACAATAGGTGATGACATCTCATCATCAGAATCTTCACGAAGATCAGCGAAATCCAGATCGCATAAATGGAATTCCCTGTGCAGACAGCCCTTCCTCAGTTCTTCCCAGTGCAAGTCGTTCTCTGATACTTTGATTTCGTGAACTTTAGCCGACTTCTCTATTGTGGGGCTTTTTATGATTTCTGTAAAAAAATGTTACAGTAAATAATAAAAGGATGGAAAAAAAAATACTACGACGTTTACCGCCCAAAAACATTATAAAGGCATGTTTACCTTTAGATTGAGATTTAGCTAACTCTTCTTTGGCTTTCGATACAATTCCTGCCATATCAGACACTCTCAGAGGTTTGTCCTCTGTGGTTGGGCTGACTGGGCTGGTCAGTCTTTGCGCTAGATCTTTGATGCTGTGCTCTCTATTCAGAAGTATACCTCGATCATCTTTCACTTCTGGTGGTGCATCAACCTGCTTTTGTCGTATTGCAGCAATTGCATCCACTGCACTCACGCTATGACCTAAAGTTCCATTTTGAATTCTTTGTTTTAGACCAGATGTATACCTTTGGTTTCCTGTCAATTCACAAATTATTAGTTAATGTTTATTTTAATAGAACATACTTAAAAAAATACATCTACTAAAAAAATGTAGCGATAAAGCATAACAACGCTGGTGATCAACTAATTAGTGTGTTAGTTTAAAGCACAAACCATTCTTTAAAACATCAGCTAAGTTAAAGTTCTTCGATCTATTGTAGTAGCTGTCTTCTTCCTCCTGGTGACCATTGACTCCATTCACGTGATTAGACCCATTTGTACTGCCATTGAGACCCGAATAACTCTTGTTATTATTATTATTATTGTAAGTGCCATTCGTATAGTTCCCATTCGTGCTAGTTACATTCCCGTTTGTATTTGTGTAATTCCCAATTATGGGAAAATTTCCATTAGTGCTTGCAAAGCTCCCGTTGGCACTTGAGAAACTTCCATTAAGACTTGAAAAGCTTCCGTTCGGGCTTGTGAAACTACCATTAGTGCTAGTAAAGCTCGCGTTAGGGGTTGAAAAATTCCCATTTGTACTCGTGACATTCCCATTGGTATTGTTAAAACTCCCGTTAGCACTAGCAAATAGTCCGCTGTAGATATCACTAGAACTGTTAAGCATCTCTTGTTGTTGTATAATGTGGTGTGCCTGCCTCGCATATCTGTCTCTTCGTCTTCTCAAAGCTGAGCTCAGTTCCTTATTTTCTTTATTGTTATCAGTGATAGAAGGTAAGAATTGAGTACGATGGTGATTTGTTATTTTATTGTCTGTTTCCGTGTGAGTGATGACTGGTTTTGCTGTAGTTAGCGAGAAACGATACGATATAAAGACATTTGGATTAAAGGGAAATGTCGTTTAAAGAGCAAATTAATATTTTACTTACTCCTGATGATTTAACTTTATAATTTAATTGTAATGCTCCTTAAACAACATTTGTTCAAAAACACGGCAAACAATGAACAACAAGCTCAAAACAAAGTTATATTTGGATTTGAGAGATAGTTGAAAAATGTCTTAGTAGATTTAGGGTATGAACAGGCATACCATGCAAACATATTAATATTAAATGGTCATAATGAAAGCACACCAAAAAGTTTCAAATAACGGCAATATTTTGCATGTTGATTTACCTTTCTCTTTGGACTGTTGTTTTTTAGATTTTCGTCTATCAGGAGCACTTAAATTTATGCTTCTGCGACGAATCGAATTGATAACTGAGTCATCCAGTTGTCTGAAATAACACAATAAATATACTTAACTATCAAAGATGCAACTTTCTACTAGTATTTTCAAAATGGATAAGTATATAATTATATACAACGTTATATTGTTAATTTAGCCTTATATTTACAGCTGGTCAGTTTCAAACAAGGTCTACTTACTTTAGGGCTGTGCCAGATTCATCGCCATCCTCATACAACAGCACAGCTTCAAATATCTGCAGCTGCCTTAACAAATCTAAATCCGTTCCCTGTTTAGACATATATAGCTGTATTATATCATCTATGCCTTGTTCCTGCAGAGCATCAACTTGATCGTAATAAGTGTCTCTATCGGGAACGTTGTTCAGACACCTATTGATCAGCGTTGTGGCGTATATGAGAAGTTCTGTGTCCGAAGCATCGAAGTCCTGAAGGATTTTCATGATGTTGTACCAAGGAGGTCTGCCATTTGAACCGTCGACGGATACAATGGCATCAATGAGTAGCAGACAGTTCTTTTCGGTGTACTCCACGAAGACAAGGAGTAGTTTTAGCGCGGTTTTGACGACGTGCCGGAACTTGCTGGCGATGAGGGAGTAGAGCCACTGGACGCAGCGTTTGTGTGCCATCACACCGTGCATCCCATCTACGTAAAGAAGTATCTGAAAGTGGAACACTTATTTAGCAAAAGTTTAAAGCACTTCTTAATTGGCCGAACATGGCTTAGAGATGTTCTTTTGTCTATTTTACAACCTTTATAGGCGCTGGGAAATACAAAATCAATCAAAAACTTATTTTAAAATTAAATGTAAAATCGAAACTCTAATTATTAAAATGCAACAAACATAAACAATAATGTATTTTAATAAAGTCACATCACAGTTGATAATCCGTATGACCTAGCTGCTTTTTCGTGTAACAAAATAAATAACTTTTTCCTTAGAATTTTCGGTTATATTAGAAACAAAGATAATAATTACCTGTCCAAGGGCTCGAAGTATGTAGTCAAGGTAGTTGTGGTCGGCCATATTGCCGACTTGCATGAGGCAATCAAGGCCCTTATTGGCCACAAACTCATGGACCAGGTCTTTATCTGACTGCAGAATCTGCTTGAGGGTGAACAGAGCCCGGCGTAACTCCCTTCCTTGAGAGTGAAGCAGTCTCTCTGGAAATGAGAAGAAAAATAAGTCGTTGTCTTGAAACTCTTGTATTCGTCTTCGTCGTTGTTTTGACAGAGTGTATGTTCACAAATTTACAAAGGAACATACTATCTGTAAGGCAGTCAAAAATAAACAAAGTAAAACACACGGTAAATCAATAAAAAACCGTCAATTCTGGATATACAATAATGCAGCAGTTTATTGTACCTGCTTTTACCATTCTATTTCATTGTCGGCACTATAGATCTATTTTAAGGAACCAATTCTCTTAATTACTTTATGTCAACATTATAGTCACTTAAAAATCCACGTTAAAGAATAAAATATTGAAAATTCGAATCTACAGCTTCTGTACCGTGTTCGCTCAAAAATATATTCCCGAAAAATACTTCGTTGGCAACTAAATAATAACAAATACCGGTGACTCATTGGGAGATCAAGCGGTGACTATGGTAACACCCTAGTATGTAAAGTACCTTAGCTTTACTAGGGGAAGTATAATGGACAGAGTGAGGGCTTACGATTTTATCGATAAATACTTAATTTATAATTGGCACAATTTTTTTATCATTAATTCCGACTTAGAAGGTATTTTCGTGGATGTTCGCGAGTTCGCAGAAAACAATCTCGACTCAAAATGCATTCCTAAAATAGGAAAAGCTTACGTTGTCGTATTAATTTATTTTATAAAGGATAGGAATAATTCATTAGAGCTGCAGTTGTTTGTGCTCTTAATATTAAATTTACTAGTAAAATATATTGCTTTCTATTATTTGCAGCTTTATTTATGCCATTATAAATTTATTAAAAACAAAAGATATCTGAGAATATGTAGAAGCGCAATATCGCAGTTCTGACTATTATCCTGTCGGTCCAATCGCAAAGTTAATTGGCATGGATGTTCTTTAAATAAACGGTAAAAACCATCTTAAAATAGAAGTTCACACAACAAATAATCTAAAAATCTTATTATTTTTGACACCTGTTCTGAAGAGTTCAGCGATGATAGCGATAGTCTTTTAACAATTAGGCATGTTTCATAATTATCATAATTCGTATTGCCTACCACCACGTCTTCATACCAATATCACAGGATTGATAGTAAAATAATCACTGATATAAAATCCTTTTGTTTTGCTATCGCTTGGCTTTCGCAAATTGGGTAATCCTACTGAAGCTTCTTTTGATTTACTAAGAATTTGCCTTTTATATCTATTTATGTAGAATAGAACTTACCAATAATGGCGTGTACGCGGACTGATAACTGGGTGCGGAGGACCAACGCATTCTTGCGGCTGCAAAAAATAAATGTGAATTAGTATTACACAAGTTAAAATAAATCTAAAACATCTAAGTCTCGATTCATCTGCAATACATAAGCTTACAATAAGATATCATTGAACTCTCAAAGAGAATGATTGTAGTGACATTTAGCAGAATGCCAATTTTTGTAGAGATGACCAAATGAATCAGGTCATTCAGTCAATTCAAGCAACTCTTAAATAGCTGAATACAAACGTAAAGCACCAACATCGGTCATTCCCTATGTTTTGTTAATTTTGTTGCGGTTTTCAAGACAGTCAGACCAATGGGGTGGACTGACTTTAAAAATTTCTAATTGTAATTCATTGTTTTCGGAATTGAAGTCATTGGTCTGCATGTGTGATGGTGATCCCAATTTACCAAAATCAGCAAAGTCGAATTTGAAAATATACGGTTCTGTCACATCGAAGTTTTTATTATATGCCGGAAAACAAAAATATATCCATGAGAATTTCAAAACTCTTATCGTTATAGCTTATGAGATAAAGTTCGCTGACAGACAAACCGACGAATAACGGAAGCTTACTAATAGCTTAGGGTCCCGTTGGCACCCTTCTTGCATGAGGCATGATACCCTATTAAAAGCATCGACACTGCCAACGTGAACAGACCACAAGCATAAGTCATAAATACAAACAACAAGGCATAGTCACGTTAGGATTCCCTCCTAAATAATCTAGACTCAGAAATCGATAAGTAATCTAATTATTAGATTATAGATTCGTTTGTTTGTTTAGCTTGTTAGCAGATTACAATAAATCACTTATAGTAAGGTAATTGTGAGCATCGAGCAAACGGCCACTGCAGAGCACACGTGAGCACTACAAGCGAACCTTGAACTTATAAGAAAAATTCAATATCTAGTTTCTCAAAGTAAATAAACCTGCTCGACTGTAGTGGACACACTATTTCAATTAGATAAATGAAATATATAGGTCACGTATTTTTATGTAAGCGTAATCTAACGTTGAAACGTTGATTTTAAATGTCACACATTTTATATTTTGTGCGAACTCGTGACGCAATGAGCATCGCGATTCCCAAACTTTCATTTGTTTTAAATATTTTTATGTCATATTGATGTTTGAAAATTAGTAAGTCATGTAGGTAAATGAAAATGTGCATTTGTGCCAAATTCGTAGGTTCGAATCCGATTGAGCTAAACGTGAACCGGATTCGAGCTTTTGTATTAGACAATGAACAGTTCAAAATAAATAGTAGACTATTTAATAATATATAAGATTTACACTTTTATTTATTTACAATTTAATACTGAAATCTAATAAAACAAGAAACACTTAAAAATATACTAAAATTATACCTTACATAAATAAAAGTAATAATAAATAGGCGCCGTCATACACAAAATATTCAATTTTACATACAATTAGATAGATATTGTTTTTTACTTTTAAACCATTATTTTAATTGTTTATACGTTTTTAATTAATTATATACACAAATGTAGTGTGTGGTTGTAATAATAAATAATGTGTAAAGGATCAATGGTGATGTTCACCGAAAGTTGAAAACAGTAATACGCACCGATTGGTCATCAAATCTCCTATTTCATGTCACATCAATTCATATCATAATAAAGTGTTATTAATACAAATTGTATACAATAAAGTGAATCAATGTTTTACATTTAATCGCGATGTACAGAATAACTAGTGGAAAATAAGCCCCATTGTTCCCATTGATGAAATTAATTAGGTTAATATTCATATTTATTTAATGTACAACAAAACGTAACGTAATATAGTAATTGTACTCACGTAATTTAATATTTTTCAAAAAATACATTTATGAAGCTAAAAGCCGTTTCGATTGCAAATGGTCCGAGTAAGCCTATTTTGCAACAAATAATCAAATAAAGTGAACTAAACAATACAGTTAGCTGTAAAATAAATATGAACTGAACCTATATTTTGTTCCTAAATCTGTTTGGATTGGGACTGACCTACCCCTTATATTATTATCATGATCAAATCCAACAGGTGCAAAAACAAACAGTTTCAACTTACATGTCGTCTGCGAAATCCTCATCTTCGTCCTCAGACATATCATAGTCCAGATCCAGGTCAAAATTCACTTTCACAAATACTTCTTCGTCAATACCAGAATCCAAAGATATTTGTCTAAATTTTCTGTTCGGTAGCGAACGCTCGAGCGGTGCATTTCCCCCGGCCAAGTCAGATCGTGTGAAGTTTCGCATGTCATCTTCCATTTTTCCCCGATAACTTGTATACAGGCTGATTTATAACTTGAAAGTTTTCCCAAGACGGGCAAGATTTAATAGACCCTTTTAGGTCATTTGAAAACGTTGTTTCAGTACTGCACTTTGAATCAAACTTGTTGAGTCAATTTTTACGAAAAAATGAACTGATTCTCAAAAAAAAAACAAAATTCACTTTTAAATATAGATATAATTAAATTTTTTCACTGTGTGTAACTTAGCAATATTCAACGAAATTAAATTGTAATTTAAAATTATTATTAAAATTTACCAATAAATTGGAAATCATTTTCAATATATCTCGCATCTTATTTAGTCCAAAAAAATATTTTCAATTTCACTAATGTAGGTCAGGAGTAGTGCAACGTGTTGCGCTCTCGCCGCTCCGCTGCCGACTGTTAGTATCGCGCACTGATAATACACTGATGTACTATTTTACGTACAGTACCAGGGAATAAAGGATTTGCGGATGCACTACCGGGTAATTTGCGAATAATACGATTCCGTTTTAGACGGTTCCGACGTTATACATCCCGTTTTGATAACATCGTGAGTAGTCTTAATCCGAAGATCATAGTGTCGTAAGTGATTATTGCGAATTGAGTAATGCAGAAATTATATAATTAATTTGAAAATGAATTAATAAGCTGTTTTGTGAAAGATTTAGATGTGCGGTAAGATAAGAGTAAGTAAGTTTAAATATGAGACAAAATTATGTTAGTGTCCTTGATTTTAGATAATTCTTTTGTACAAAAATAGTCCAAGTGACCTTATTACACTCAATGGGATTTTAGGGTTGTTTATTTCTAAGATGATCAGTTTTCTCCCACAACATGCAACAGCCTGTGTATGCACGCGCAGTGTAAGTTCATTGTTTCTAAGACTTAGGTTTTTGTTAGCGTTCGACTTCATCGCGATTGAAACAGATTCTAAAAAAGCGCTATTGAACAAAACATGGACGGTTTCGCTCATTACTAATACCCATACTTTCTACCATGATGATATAAAGTGACATGTTGCGATCACGTGAATTACACAGAATTCTTATAAAGAAAAATGTAAGACTAAACAGTTCAAGACCTAAATAAGGAAAGCCATTGGCAAAAGCAGTATTATACGTGATGTATACAGCAAATTATTACTTTTAGTTAAGCTTAGATACAAGAATAAAGTATAATGCATTGTGTAGTATTTTAAGCTTACGATAACAAAATTTGGATGACTAAAGAAACCACGTCTGACTGTTTAAACCTCGAAATTACACGTTTACCGGGTTAGTAGTGTAACAGTAACCTAAATATATGTACATGTGTCGAATCCGGTACTGATCTATTTATAAATCCATGGAAAATGATGCGACCTATGGAAATCGCTTGATTTCGTGTTTATCACAATTCGCGCTGAAGTAAACGCGAACGTTGCTCCGTCCGACGTTTTCACGCCTAAACTGCTGAACAGATTTTGATGAAACTCGGTAGGGGGTAAGCTTGGAATCTAAGAAAGGATTTAGCATACTTTATTCGCGATAACCGACACAAGCGCCCAGTGTCGTCAGAAAAAGCTAGTTATTTTATTTTTGCGAAATTTCTTAGAAATGTACCTACTTTTTTCTGACAATAACTGTATTAAAAAGTCATATCGAGTTATAAAGCTCAGCTCTTTCATTTCTTTTAGTTACCAACTCAGTTTTCAGGAACCAGCGGTTAGTATGAAGTCTGTAAATAATGAGAAAGATAAAGAAGACCTTTATAGTTCTCGAACTTCGAGTTAAAGGCAAACAGTAAACGATCTCAATTTGCCATTTTGTTCTGGCATTGTACAGCCAGTTGGTATTACCTAATTAAGCTGAAATTATGGAGTACACTTCCATCCAACAAACGGATTTTAAAGGATTATGTTGAGTTTGGAATCACGTTTCACTGCAAATCTGCTAAACTTCATCTTAATAGGTTAAGTAGTTTTAGAGACTTCGTGTTTGTGTTCGTTTCGTGTATAATGAAGGAGTAAACAAGCATCATCAAAAATAATATATTATATATCGTCAAATTTCAATGGTTGTTAAAACTTTTACTGAGAAAAACCTCCAAAAATTCGAAATTGGACTAAAACCGGATTCCAGCACCCTAATTGCACAGGACTGGAATAAAAACCAGGAATATTTCAACTGACAATGCTATTTTTAGAATAACAGGGAAACCAATTGAATAATCTGGCAGGTTCAGATTCATCTGGATCAGACAGAAAATCCTAGGGCTGCCAACATGTTGCAGGGCAGGATGGCAAGCTTAATTAAACTGCCATTCACATGTTATCAAAATACTATATACTGCCTTTGAGCTCGCAGAAGTTCGTATTGAATTGATACCTGAATTCTGAAATCTCCAACCGACAGATTTGACTTTGCTATTCAAGGATTTGATGGGATCATCTCAAGATTCTTAAGTAAATATTAAATGAAATATTTAGTTTATGATATGACCACTAAAAATATTTGTGGTTGGATGAACCATCGGAATGGAAATAGGAAAGGTGTATTTTTTCTCAAAATTCGCTAGTAACAATAAAAAAAACTAACATAATTGGAAGATCACAGCAGCGTGAAATATTCTCCCAAAAAAGGGATCGAATAACTTCAATATGAAACTACATTTTTTTTCATTCGAAATTGGATTGGATTCTGATTGCCATAGTATTTGGTGTACCTACAGCGGACGAGCAGAGGGCTACCAAAAACACCCTTTTCCATTATCGATACATATTCTTTCTTTACTTTCGACGGGCCTGTTGGTCTAGCGGTTAGTGACCCTGACTGCTATACCGGAGGTCGTGGGTTCGATTCCCACTCTGGACAAATGTCGTGTGATGAGCACGATCATTTGTTCTGTGTCTGGGTGTTATTTATCTATAATATGTATGTATTTAGAAATATATAAGTATGTTTATCAGTTGTCTGGTTACCATAACACAAGCTCTCTTAGAGCTTAGCTTGGGATCAGATTACCGTGTTTGAATTGTCCAGGAATATTATACTTTGAGCAATGTTGAACCGAAAACCAATTTTTGCGCTGCATTTTTATCAGTACACTGTGGTGTGCTATGTAACTTCCTACGTTTTAAAACAATCACTCGTAGTTGTGTTAGGATATCCAGCGCAGCGGATTGCCATCATTCATTTAGGCTATATTTGCAGCCCCTGCATCTATAGTTGCTTGTCAATCATTTTGTAGGACCGCATCCTATAGACGCAAAACCAACGCTTGCTTTATTTTGATTGGACCACTTTAGAAATGTGTCTGATGTTTCTACTAACTAGAAACTATGAAATTACTATATTTATTGTACTTCAATTCTAAAAAAATGAGGATAGTAAATTTTTTTGTTTGTAAAAATTGGGTCCAGTAATATACATTGTTGAATACTGGCTGATGAAATGATGTATTACTTAAAAACGGAAAAGTTGATCTAACAAATATTTGAAGGTGACGCAAATTGATGGGAAAACAATTTGCGAGGATCGAACATGCGACTCCAATCGCGCAGTTGTCGCCGTTACATGTAGCCATTGCGCTATGCGTGCATTCAATGTGCTCCTTGATTGACCATCTTCCCTCTATTTTAAATTTCGGTATTGATTTATCAGATAAAATGAGTGTAACTTCCATTGGATGGTAGAGTATGCGAGATTTATTTCGTACGGGAACTCAAGGGGAGCTTGGAAGTGCCGGAACAAAGCAATAACCAGCAGAGGGGGACCAACGACGCATATTCATTCAGGGTCTAAATTAAAACCAGATAATGTGTTGTATGCATGGCGATGAAATATGTCACTTGACTACAGACTACACTGACTGGGCACTACTGACTAATTCAGGGTGATGCTGGCCGAGGTACCTAAAACATTGCCATGGACATATTGGTTATTCATTCTTGGGTCAATTATCCTCGGTTTGAGTAGCTGAACCTACGTTCTACCGGACCCTAATTAAACTTAGCTGTGGGCCCCTTACAATGAGTTAACTTTTCCAGCAGGGTAAGTCATTATTCAGTATCAGTGTATATGGAGTTAGAGTTTCGCACATTTTAGATGATACGGAAAATAGTAACTAGATGTGTAAAATATTAAAAGATCTTAAAAGAAATGGAAGCCAACCAATTCCGTTCAACTAGTCTTTACGCAGGTGCCTGACTACCCATACTTAGGCACCTGCGTCACGTAACTAAGTCAATTACGCGCTTATAGATTACTATCACCATAATTGATATAAAATATACATTTACTCCACGATTAATGCAAATATGAATACTGAAACTTTATTAGCAAGCAAATTTATTTAATTATTTATCTAATAAATCATAAACGCTAATCAAATTAACTGTTTGTGACATTTAGTCAAATCATTTAGATCCTAAACCAGGCATTTGATGGAACGCTATTAACGTAATTATTGATCAAATTAAATACCTAATCGGTATCTCTATATCGGATAATTCAATGTCAGATATCATAGAACAAGCTGGACCTTCATGCATTTTTCAATTATATTTAACTAGCGGCCCGCCCCGGCTTTGCTCGGGTGCAACGCTGATACCTACACTATATATCTGTTGCAGACAAATAGTATAATATGGCATTTTACATATGGCGTCGTCAGTTTAAAAACTTTTGCGGTTATGTAATATGCCGAAGGCAAAATGTCAAATCATTCAATCGTTATAATGCGACGTTAGTGTTATTTTAGGGTGACTATACTCATTAAAATCTCGAGAAAAACTTTGAATTACATACATACGTCGTCGCTCGCTTCGCTCGCTCTTTTGCAAGGTCACAATATCTAACCTAACCTAACCTATTGATCTCTGTCACAAAGTCGAACCTAATCAAGCAATGAATTTCAAGAAATGAAATAAATAAATAAATAAATAAATAAATAAATGAATTTCTGAGCCTATGAATATATGAATATTCGATCAAATACATGGTTTTTTGACCTAAAATACTCTGCAGGAGTCCTTCACGACCCAGGGTCTATGGATACCTTAGCATTTTTGACGTGCTGGATAACCTCAAAAACTAAATACTTCAATTTGCCTCGGCATTATGTATATTATAAAGTGACACGGCAATCTACATTTTGCCTTGGGCATATTACATAACTGCAAACGTTTTTAAACTGACGATGCCGTATGTAAAATGCCAAATTATACTATTTGTCTGCGACATATCTACACAATCATAAAGTTCTGTAGTGCGAAGCACAGCCTTCGACGCACTACTTGGTATAGGCACGCGCCCCCCGGCCCCCGCGCGGCCCCCCGGCCGGTACCGCCGCAACCGCGATGTCCCTGCATTTTAAATTTGTAATATCTTCGAAAAGATTTATTTAAATTACATGCTGTAAAGGGCAATATTGATCTATATTACATGCACAATTTATTAAAGGTACTTAATTGGATAAGGATTAATACTGTATAGCTTAAAATCGCTTTTTCGTAAATAAGTAATAAATAAACGATAAAAAATGGTTATTGTGGGTTATCCTCAAGAGATAGACATATGCCATCGCGGACTTTTTTGTAGATCTTTTTAAGGTGCACAATACTGTAGTACATTATTTTGATCTATCTCATAGGGTTCAGCCAGCGTTTGCAATGTAAGCGCAAAAAATTTGTTCACTTACTTAAATCTCTAAGATTATCCGTGTTCCTCTACTATATTATGCATGTATTATACATATAAACCTTCCTCGTGAATAACTCTATCTATAAAAAAAACCGCATCAAAATCCGTTGCGTAGTTTTAAAGATTTAAGCATACATAGGGACAGACAGCGGGAAGCGACTTTATTTTATACTATGTATGTAGTAGTGATTTACGAAAAAGCGATTTTAAGCTATACAGTATTAATCCTTATCCAATTAAGTACCTTTAATAAATTGTGCATGTAATATAGATCAATATTGCCCTTTACAGCATGTAATTTAAATAAATCTTTTCGAAGATATTACAAATTTAAAATGCAGGGACATCGCGGTTGCGGCGGTACCGGCCGGGGGGCCGCGCGGGGGCCGGGGGGCGCGTGCCTATACCAAGTAGTGCGTCGAAGGCTGTGCTTCGCACTACAGAACTTTATGATTGTGTAGATATGTCGCAGACAAATAGTATAATTTGGCATTTTACATACGGCATCGTCAGTTTAAAAACGTTTGCAGTTATGTAATATGCCCAAGGCAAAATGTAGATTGCCGTGTCACTTTATAATATACATAATGCCGAGGCAAATTGAAGTATTTAGTTTTTGAGGTTATCCAGCACGTCAAAAATGCTAAGGTATCCATAGACCCTGGGTCGTGAAGGACTCCTGCAGAGTATTTTAGGTCAAAAAACCATGTATTTGATCGAATATTCATATATTCATAGGCTCAGAAATTCATTTATTTATTTATTTATTTATTTCATTTCTTGAAATTCATTGCTTGATTAGGTTCGACTTTGTGACAGAGATCAATAGGTTAGGTTAGGTTAGATATTGTGACCTTGCAACAGAGCGAGCGAAGCGAGCGACGACGTATGTATGTAATTCAAAGTTTTTCTCGAGATTTTAATGAGTATAGTCACCCTAAAATAACACTAACGTCGCATTATAACGATTGAATGATTTGACATTTTGCCTTCGGCATATTACATAACCGCAAAAGTTTTTAAACTGACGACGCCATATGTAAAATGCCATATTATACTATTTGTCTGCAACAGATATATAGTGTAGGTATCAGCGTTGCACCCGAGCAAAGCCGGGGCGGGCCGCTAGTAAGTAATAAATAAACGATAAAAAATGGTTATTGTGGGTTATCCTCAAGAGATAGACATATGCCATCGCGGACTTTTTTGTAGATCTTTTTAAGGTGCACAATACTGTAGTACATTATTTTGATCTATCTCATAGGGTTCAGCCAGCGTTTGCAATGTAAGCGCAAAAAATTTGTTCACTTACTTAAATCTCTAAGATTATCCGTGTTCCTCTACTATATTATGCATGTATTATACATATAAACCTTCCTCGTGAATAACTCTATCTATTAAAAAAAACCGCATCAAAATCCGTTGCGTAGTTTTAAAGATTTAAGCATACATAGGGACAGACAGCGGGAAGCGACTTTATTTTATACTATGTAGTGATGATACTAGCTGTGCCATGCGGTTTCACCCGCATGTATACCTAGGTCCCGTTTCCGGTGACTTTAAGTTATTCAGAGTGCAGATGAATCCAACAAACCACTACTATCGTAAATAGAGGTCAGGATTACTTATTTTTTTCCGCGAATTTTTTTTTTTTTATAAGAACCTTCTCCTGTTAATAACTAACACAACAAAAAAAGAATTAGCGAAATCGGTCCCGGCGTTATTGAGTTATGCGCTTACCAACAGATTTAGCGATTAATTTTTATATTATAGAATTAAAAAAAACAACATTACATTTTGCTCTCACATTTATGAAATGCTCAGTTAAAAATAAACCTTTGTAATGTTTTGTAGTTGAATGTCAAATATTCATTTATTTGCACGGCTCTAACTTGTTTAGATTTTTTTCCGATTTTTATAATGCTGTTTATTTAATTAGAGAAGTATGTAACTATATGCATTTAATAAAACTAATACACTCTCGAAGATGTGTTGGAACTTAGACCAGTTAATTTGTAGGACCCCGTGGCACAAGGGTTACTTTACATCCATATAAATCACATACAGGATACATATAGGATACCTCAGCTAATAGCAACCACTTTTGGATTATATGAATTTTGATTTATGTCTCAGTTGCAACTTAGTTATTCCTATCTAATAATTCAAGAAATAAAGGTCATTCGTGATTAGATGATCGATTAATTTGATTGGTTTTATTTATTAGGGGATTTTTCCTTTTCCTGATTTTTTTAGTACGAATCCGCCAGACTTACATATCATTGCGACTCCAGTAAGCGAGATTCTACAATGATAGCCAATGAACACAACCAAAACAGTACTAATTAGCTTGGTATATCCCAGGGAACTGATTAACTGTCTTGAAACCCGCAACGAAATTAATCAGAAGTAGTTAGTAAAAAGTGAAGGCCTATGCCCAGCAGTGGGAGGGCAAGGAATATAGATGATGATGAGTTAGTAAACAGTAGGAGAGAAAAATAGTTTCCTTGAATTTAATGACCTATCTATCTACATGTGTTTACGTTTTTATCTTCTTAGCGATATCGATCTATAGCATCGTGCCTAGATTTTTGCGTATCAGTGTTCAGCTGTTTTTGTACTTTATAGGTAAATCCTAGCGCGATAGCTTAAAAGTTTATATTTTATAAGTCTTACCTGTCCTGTAATCCGTCAAGCTCCTCGTCTTGCTCCCCGAGCGTGGAGTCCAGGTCCAGGTATGGTCCATAGTCGCCATCTTTGAACACCTGAAGAGTTGCGTCATCCAGCTAAAAAAAAAAACGAAAGCATTTGTTTTCAATATCCATATTTTGTAACTGTTGACCTATTTTATATATTTATATTTTATAAACCTTAGAGAAACAGTTATTTGTCTGTAATGAAATAAGTACAAAATTTTGCAAGAATCGTTTAACTTTAGACGTAACTCAAATCCGCGACTACTACTTTATGCTATTTGTATTCAATAACTGGTACAAGCTATAAAAAAATCTTATCAAAAAAATCCTAGGGTGATGTTTAGCGGTATGGTTGAAACCTACCAAACATCGCCTAAAACAATTTCTAAGATAATTTGCAGGTAACCTACATAAACATAGATACATGAGCTTCAACAGCAAATTGATTTATCTTTTTCTATGTAAGAACGTAATTTTATTTTAAATTTCTTGTAATCGAACGATTATGAATACGATCATTCATCACTTTGCGTACGTAAAGCCTAGCCCATAGATGCAACTACTATTTCCACTAAATCGTTTGGTCGAGTTGTAAAGATAGATCAACACAAGCAACTCAAACTCAATCAATTCGATATGGCTTTTTTGTTTTTTATTAATTAATAATCGTGTTAACAGTTACTGTAAGCTCTAGGATCGTACAACATTCCTATTAACTATGATACATAACATAATAATTAATTGTTTAAATTATTTTTCATGTCTGTACTAGGTCTTATATAGTTCCATTGTTACAGCGCCATCTCTGTCCTATAAATGGAAGTTGTGTTTGTAACCGCGCGCGGCATTATACCACACTTTGTAGCTGTCGCCAACAGATGGCGTTCAATGCAAACACAATCCTCCCTATTTCGTAAATGAATAACTCAAGTTTGCAGGTATTGTCAATATAGTTTATTAATATTTTTTTAACCAAAAAAATTTCATTTTAATTTGCAATTTAAAATGTGTGTGCAAATTTAGAATCTTCATATCTTATATTATTTTAAAATGAGGATTTGTAATGATGGACCTTTAAATGAGCTATACGCATACTTCTTACATAATTATGACTTATTAAGACCCTATAATATTTCTTTGAGACGTTCATACAATTAACTTTCACCGTGCACGTTGCAGCTTTTGTTTGCCGTCAATATTATTTCCTGTAGATTCGACAACCCTGTCTTTACCATTTAGTCTAAAATATATTTGTACTATTTCAGGTTTGATATTGTCACTTATAATTATTTTCTATATTATGGTACTGTAATACAGCCATTGTTCACTGCAAATATTGTACCTTCTGTTGAACAAACTGAATGAATTTATAAACGAATAAGTACCTAAGTTTCCACTCATGTTATGTCATAGGTACTCAAGTGTTTAAAATTAAACTGATATGTCTAAATGTTTTTACAAAAAAGTAAACGTTGGAATACAACACTTTCTGTCTTGTAGGTACACAATTGCCTCACCGCCTTTGACTGGCCTGATGGTCTAGTGGTTAGTGCTTGCAAGCAAAACCAGAGGTCGTAGGTTCGATTGCCACCTAAGACAAATCTTTGTGTTATGTGCATGATCTGGTATGCCTGGATTCTCAATGTAATTTTATCTATAACATGCATTAATTTAGAAATAGGTAGGTGTGAAATAATTGAATATGAGTAGCCTGGGTGCTATAAAACAGGCTATGTCGGTAAATGCTATGTAAAAAAATATGTTAGCATACAGACTAAATAATATGGCGCCTAATAATATCCCCTCAACAAGAAAATATAGAAAATAATCCTACATTCTAAAGAGCTTTTGTTCTACATTGTTACAAGATCATAGTTTATATTTACAACATTGTTCCCATTCAGATTCAAAAACAAAATAATATTATTATACATTCCAAATATTCATTTAAGAAACAGTTTATTTCAGTAACGTAAACTAGTTGTTATAAGTTATGTGATATAATAGCATAGTATGCGATATTTCTCATTTCATTGTATACGATATAAGTTTTGGACCTATTGACCTATTTATAAGCTCATAATTCCTTCTTAATCGAAATTCTTGGTTGTTTTAACAATACTCTTTCGATTGAATTCTTAGAGTATACATAAGGAACTAGAGTGATCCTATCAGAGTTTGAACGGAAGCACTAGTGTGAAATGGTTTCGTTGTGAATTATGTATGAAGATGGAGCTTGCCGTTTTAAAAAATCTGTCTAAAACACTAGTATTATCATCACAATGTCAAAACCATCGATATTTTCGTATATATGTTAAATGAAAAACGACATGTCCTAGGTTCAGACTAGAAACTGCTCTCACTTGGCACAAGCGGAAACTAGCGCTAGTAGCAGTCTATGTATATAGTACGTCAATTATTAAATTCCTCATTGACATCTCATTACGCCAGATGCAAAATAGTCAATGTAGAACGAATTCTTAGTTTCAGTTTCAGTTACAGGCAGTTTCTAAAATCTTATGATTTCCTTGATAGTTGACCTATTTGAAAGCATTTTTTCTTTCAAGTGCGAGTTTTGTACTTTCATAAATTTTCATGGGAATCAGTAACACTAAGTAATTATTTTTAATCTTGTAGAATAAAAATTAAATGCATACTTTTGCAATATTTTCACGCTAACATAATATTTAATATATAATAAAAATTTGAATGATGACCACTTTAAAAAAATAATATTGTCAAACATTTTTGGAACTAAATAAAAAAATATTCAAATTCCAGTTTAATTATTTAATCGATCGAAGAAACATCTTTCTTCTAACAGCTGTTTGTACCAAACTCCTAAAAGAAGAATATTTCTATATTTACACATCTAAAAATATCTCAATATAAACACATATTGACATATTAATATCGATTCCTAGATCGCGTTTACTGTCGGCTTCCACGTTATTTGGCGATGATCCAAACGGTACCTACCTACCTGTTGGTTCCATGCTAGTCCGAAATAGTCTTGAAGAAGTTGATGATAAGTGTGTGTTCTTGCCCACTGGTGATCTTAAGACTCTTAGCAAAACTTCTGCTTACGAAGTGTTATTTTTAAAATACCTTTTAAGAACTCCGTAGTGCTTAAGACACTTAATTTTTGTACTTTTTAATATAATTAACGATGTGCCAAGTCTATTCTGATTGATTTATAGTTTCTAAAATCCCAACTTTGTTAGAAATATAAAAATATTAATCGATCTCTCGTTGACTGGGAAGCCGGGTTCGAACCTCGCACTGAGCCGGGTCTTAGCAGAAATTCACTTCTCTATATCGTCTCCGATCTGGGTGTTTCTGGTATCTTCGTTGTCTTTAACAAACAATTTGGCGAGCTTTCATTAAATTTATTTAATGGTTCTGTGATCTATATTGGTCATCAGTATTTTGGTCACCTTATAACACTCGTTGACATTCGATTTGATAACAGATTAAAAATGAATGAGCTATCTGAAATTAGGGGTAAGTAGTAGGTAGATTCTTGAAAATCTAGGTATTTACTAAAGTATGTTTTGTCTTGTTTTGCCTCTGTGTGTTTTAAAACATATTATTATTAAAACGCTTTTTACTACTCAAAAATAACTATTGGTGTTTTAATAGTTCCTTTAAGTGTAAGACAATTAATATATTTCTCCTTGTAATTATCAAATGCTTTAGACATTGCGTACCTAGTGTATTTTTCAAGTTAGCGGATACATAGTTTAAATGTAACTTTTAATAGTTTTATTTGTTAAAACCAGCCAAGTGCGTGACGAATACGCATTAAGTTAGTCGACTGGAACTATAGACACAACCACTTTATTTTGAACGTTAATTATATACATTTAGTGTGCATCCATCGCTCAATGTGTCATGGTTGTTTTTATATATTTTTAAGTAGTTGCATGATAGTGTGTGGAACCAGTTTAGCTAGAAGTTCGCGCTATTTTATTGGATATTTTAATTGCTGGTACCTATGTTATCTGTCAGGCAATTTGTAAACACCTTTGATATTCAGTTTCTAAAATATTTTTTTATTCTCAACACGTTTATTTCTTTAATATTTAAGTTTAACATTATTTGAGTACTTAAGGCTATTTTTACATATCATCTCGCCTGTATCCCCGAAGGGGTAGGCAGAAGTGTACCTTGTACAGCCACAGTTCGCCGATATATTTTTAAGGTCCCATGTAATAGGGGGCGAGCCTATTGCCACTAACCGGGCACAAATCCAAACTTCGACCTTGGTCGGCTCGGGAATCGAACCCAAGACCTCTAGCGTAGCAGTCGCACTAAGCACCACTAGGCCAGCGAGGCAGGCTATTTTTAGTCTAGATTACATCAAGGTGACGTCGTATTTAATGTTTTTAAGTCTAATAAAATGTTTTTTATCTTCAAAATAATAAACTTTACTAAGCGCTCAAACACAACATTTAATTCCATTAAACTTTCTTTAATTAGTTCCACTTAAAAGTTAACGTTAATTAATGAATAGTAAGTAAATAGAGATTAGTGGCTCACGTTAATATTTAAATCAGTCAACAAGTAACCTTTAACCTTAGTTAATAATTAACTCGACGAGATAACCGGTAGGTATATATTTTATAGTTTTCTCCACATTTTCCAGGTTACAGTTAAAGTACCGACTTTAATTAAGATAACAGATAATTAATACTTATGTTCTGATAACGTTATAGTTATCGTAATGGTATCGAGTATATAATTCAATGTACGCTTTTTTGTTCGTTGCATTTAAAATGCATTAAGATTTCTTTAAAGTTACGTTTTTTATTTTACAGGGTGTTACAAAACACGGGTTTTGTAATTTTTTTAGGTTATAATTTTTTTTTTATTTTTTTCAATTATTTTCTACATTAATGTAATCAGACATCGATACCTAACAACCCCTTAACGGAACGGACAGGGGTTTTGTAACACCCTGTATAGAATAGGGTGTTAACTTTTAAGTAGTCAACAAATTGTTCTTTTCTTTTAATAAGAAGGAATTAAAGTTTGTTGTGAAAGGTTTTTGAAACTAAATACGTAAGGTAATGATGTTACTACTTCTCGAATAGATTCTTTATTACTAAGATTCTTATTCTATTCTAGGTCTACAGTGAATCACTGAGGCGAAGAATGGCACCAGATGTTTTGCCGGAGTAGTCAGAGCCTTTCTCAAGGCTCTGGAAGCTCGGACTCTTGCATCCGCAACCCCCTGGGGATGCAAGGCTAGCTCATAAAAGAGATTCACCTGACAAAAAACAAAAAGGTCTACAGAGAAAGATATAAAATTTGTATGTGTCTATTTCGTTTCAAGCTATCTCTAGCAATCTAAAAAAACTAATTATTTCAAATCTACTTATTTGATAAATGAATCGTTTATTTACTAAAAACTATTATTATTATTATTATTTATTTAAAGCCTGAACTGTCCCACTGCAGGCCAAAGGCCTATAAAAACTATTAGTTAGTAATATGCGTAAACTCTTCGACCTACATACGAGTCGCATATTCTCTTAGTGCAGCAACGTGTCCACATCACTTCCAGGAACGAACCGGTATTTTTGGCAGATGTAGTAACTCGATGACACAGTTATGACACAGGAAGGGAAGGTCGGGGGTTCAGTGGAACGAGTATTTAGGGATCCAGCATGAATGTATGATTACCTGCTTCTTACCGTCATTTGTTTAAATCTTCATTTTTTTACAGTTCTAAATTCATTGCTGTCGTTTGTTATAGATTACTTAGTTTTGTACCCCTTTGTAATACATACTGCCCTATCTGATACATACCCCTTAGGTATATTATTTTATTATTTACACTGCTATATCGCTGTGGAATACCTACTGCTTTATGTGATGCATACTGCCTTATGTAATACATACCACAATGCCATACACACTGCCTTAAATAATAGATACTGGCCTATGTGATACACACTGCATTTTAACGGTGCCAGTTAAAGTTTACCAAAATAGAGGTTAGCTAAATAATTTGGTGTTTGTGTATTACTGACAAACAAGCTAGCGGCAAACCTGCTGGTAAATTGAGACTCCTGCTGCACCTTAAAGACTTAAAGTTCTAGATATTTCGCCTGCCTCTAAAATGCGGTTTTCCGGATCGCTAACAATGTTGTAGCTACCACTTCAACGTTTTTTGACCGACATCAAAAAGGAGGAGGTACTCATTTCAGCGTTTTTTTTTACGTTTGTTACCTCAGAACTTACGACTGGGTGAACTGATTTTGATTATTCTTTTTTTTATGTGAAAGGTGGTGCTTCCCTTGTGGTCATTTTAATGTGGTCCTGTTATGACAGTGGGGTCTATGAGCAAACGATATGAGACTTATTTTGAAGTCGGTTTTTTTGTAAGAATTATTATCGAATTATTTGAGTTTTGAACTGCTTGATATAAGTATCTTTTTTCAATCTATGTATCACTTCCATAACTGTACATCAAAGTCATGGTAATCTCTGATTTCCTTCAATCTGCAATTTCGTTCATCGAACTTTAGCGAACCATCTGGTCATGATTATTAAACTTTTGACGATTCAAAGAGGAAAAACGAGATACAAGTAGTGAGTAATACAGCCATAAAAATGATTTACACCTCTATTGTTATTTTATGCGTAAACTACCATTTTTACCATGGAAATATAATTACCATCAAAAGAAGTAAAGTTAATAAACTTTTTGTAGCAAAGAGCGGATTGGATTAAAAAAAAATTGTCAGTTCAGAATTTTATTCAGACAAATCTGTTTGTTGCTAATAAAAGTTTAGGGTAGAGGAAATGGCACTATTGTATAATTAATTCATTAAAATAATTAAATTAATCCTAATTACTACACTTCTGAAAAGTCGCAGGCTAATCGATGAATCGATGTATATTGCTCATAAATTGCTCTTCATTTGTAGATTATAATTATATAACTAGTAGCTATCAAGTTGTAAAGTAACCATAATAAAATTGGATGCAATTATTGCACAGACTTTTTTCTTAACTGTCTTATGGAGTTAATTTTTTATGATGAAATTCGAATGTTAAAAAAGTAAAAATCTCTTAAAATAGAACTACTGCCAATCAGCTGCTACGTGTAACTAACCAATAAGAAGTATTAACATAAACTGCAATTATTTCATTATAGCAGGTTATAATGTAATTTAACTAAACTATGTAATTGAGAACCTGTGGAATGATATGACAATAGAACAGGTTCTGACCCGGACTGGGCCCAGCGTAATGAGCTTCACTTCATAAGAGCCAGTTATGAGGTGTGCTCCCATTTCCCGACTGCAAATAGCTAGATATTAAAACCTATTTGGTTATGTAACCTCATTAGACATAAGTGATGGTATGAAGATAGTAATTATGGTACTGGCTACTTTATGTAGTAATATATAATGTAATATTCCGGGACATCTCACACACGGTTGTCTGATCCCAAGCTAAACAGAGCTTGTGTTATGGTAACCAGACAACTGATAAACATACTTATATAGTTTTAAATACATACATTTTATAGATAAATTACACCCAGAAACCGAACAAATGATCGATCTCCGGTATAGCAGTCAGAGTCTCTAACCACTAGACCAACAGGCCTGTCAAATATAACCGAGATAAACGAAAAAAATAATAGTTCTTGTTTTTTTTCTAACGTGTCCCATCATATGCTGCCAGTTAATCTAAGTAGCCAATTGTAAAACCATTTTTTAATTTAGCAGGTCTCTTTTAGTCACTGCGAAAGAAGTGGATTACGGGAAGAAGGTAGTCAAGCAACTAGAGGATATATCTACATGTTCTAGAAGATTATATTATTTTCAATGAAAAAAATTGTGTAAATCTTGTGGATTTTTTATCTGCCGATTCGAGGCTAAAATAATGATAAGAGTTGCTAATTAAATAGACTTTTTTGCGTGGTCCTGAATGGCTCACACAATGAAGGTCCTATTTCATAAGATTACTCCTTTAATAGACAAAATGTTTGACATCATATGCATACAAAGTTATCTATTGACACTAATGCATCGTTTAATTAAATTATTTACAATGAGGCAAAAATATGATGAAACTTATGAGTTCTGAGTTTTCTTAATCTAAAGGTAATTAATTGTTATCTATTTACTCAAGATGCTTCTCTTGCACCGTCATTTGTTTGAAAGACACAAAAAAGCAAATGAATGAAATTCATTATTCAAAATACGCGCAATCTTTAATGTAATTTCAGGCGTAAAAAACAATTGAAATCGTAATGTGCTTGACTGTACGTATAATAATAAGTGACATTATGTCATACACCTGAGCTAGGTGGCGGGAGAATTTAGAACGTATAATTTTAGCCAAATACCACGATGAGTAACTCCGGTATTACTAATAGTGTTTACACCCATCACATTTATAACGCATTGCACTAATGTTACGTTTGCGTATGTACGTACATTTCCAAGGAACGTACATTTTTTTCTGGCGCTACGCCTAATATAACATAATAAAGTTTTGTAATTTCACCTTTACTTTTTGCTGATGATACGATTTCCAAATAAGACTCCGTATTAGTCATTATGACGTACATAGTACGTAAAAAGAAATTATCTTCGGCGATCTTAGTGATAGTTCTTTAATTTCTAGATAATAATTGTCAACGATATCAGTGACTGATTTGATTGTCAACATTTACGTGCCGAATCGCGCGTGGAGTCGCGCACAAAAATAAAACAGTGATTGTTTTTTTAATTAACGAAGGAGGTCGTATACACGTATTATTGGAAGTAATAAAACAGTTTACGGTATTAAAATAGTAATGATTGTAAACTTTGTGATATAACTCACCCGATGTGGGGCTTGTAGCAAGCGATGGACGGCAGCTATCTGGTACGAGAGCGGTATGGTCGTATTGAACGTGTGGTACAGGGGCCGCGGGGGCTCCCTTACATTGTACTCCATAAAAGGATCCAGGTCATCCAGATACTGGACTCTGCAGACGAACGAATCTGTTCCGATATCTCTCATTGTTCCGTTAACTCTGTCAGTCACTTTTAACAGTTCAATCATGTTTTGATGCACTTATTTAAATCACAGTTTTTAATCACATTTTACACTTAGCCGAACCTAGACACGAAATGAAACAAAAGAAGTGAGTTGGGAGCCGGTGTTTGAAGTTTTTTTTTTATTTAGGCAGAGGTTTTATGTTTTCCAGTTTGTATGTCGAACGTATTCGCGGACGCTTGCCGACTGAACGCGTTATGTTTAGCGTCGCACAGCTCACGTTCGCGTCTGATCGTAGTTCCGCGATAACAGGCAGATGTTATGATTAAGTTTTTTTAACAGCACGAGTAAGGATGTGGTTTGGTGCAATCGCTAACGAAGTTAATTCTCTTTCTGTGTTTCACCGTTACTTATGTCAAGTATGAAGACAGTATGCTTCTGAATGGACAAACATTTTCAGTTTAATGTTTGAAACGAAATAAATATGAGAATTCTTTATTAAGTAGGGACAGTAGTACAGTTTCTTTGTTTACTGTTTTAATAAATATAATTCCATCTAATCTATTCTATGTTTCATCAAATCATACGAAAATATTAATTGGTATTTTTTTTAATTCGTTGTTTATTTTTGAGGCTTAAATGTGAGGTAGGCTCCAAAGTGTTGCTAAAAAAACACGTGTTAAGGAATTCAAATAATTCGGAACAAAAGACTATCGGACCTTCAAAATATGTTTAAAAAACAGTAGTAGCAATAAAATGAGCAGAGTATCTCCGTACCGCATTATTTTACTCGGTCACGGCCAAGATAAGATTTAACTCCAAAGCAATTAAATATATCTGTTATTATTTCCAAATGACATGAAACAGGCAGCTAGATTTATGACTATTCGTAAGTGATTGTAATTAATATACTTTATGAACCCACTGAACCTCGCTATTGTTATAACTAACTAATATTATTGTCAAGATTGCATTGTTATGACTAGATATGCAAGCCGAATTGTTTTTATTATTGTTTATTGATTACAACCTGTCAACAGCATTGAATGTATTCAAAATAATAACATGTAATATTCTCACGAGGTCATCTCTCTATGTCTAGAAGTTAGCTACGTGTTTATAAATTGAAATCAATTCAATTCACATTGAACTCATTGGTTGGTGTCTGAAGCATCCATCTCTTTCGATGGCCGCATTTGTTATGTAACTATTTTAGTGTCTATTTGTCAGGTGTGAGAAACTAGGCTTTCGATATTGTTAGTCGTACCTAGATTTAAAATAATGATAGTGTTACTAAAAGAAAATAAAATGTCTTCACTAAGAAATTATGGCTTTAGATCTTCTTGGATAAATGTAAGGGTTTTCGGCAGAATACAAATTGTAGTTAAAATTTCTAGCTAATAATTGCAATACAAAAACCCAGGAAAATGATCCGGAAGTCGGTTGTGGATTGTCTTTTATTGCGCATATCTTTAGCAGGGAATTCCAAGTTTTTATGAACCATAAACAAATATGAATATTTGCGCGAAAAAAGTACCTTACTGTCTGGCCCTTCGAGGAAAATCGGCAACTACCTATTGTTTGATACTTTTTACTTACAAAGATCTTATTACAACGACTTTCGATTATGCGTAAGTGCGTCACAAAACATACAGTTGCATTTTCAGTTGGAAAATGGATACCGACCTACTTTGAAGAAGGAACGTTAAAAAAGAAACACCAAGTGTCATTCAAATTGATTCTGGCCAGATAGAAATTAAAAAAAAATCCATATGGCCAGTGCAGCACTGACAGTATATTCCATATTTGATTATGAAATTGGAACCCTCAGCTTTCAAGCTCCATGATCAGAAATGTATTTATTAGAAATGGCGTCTCTTGTCATGGTAAAGTTGTCATCTTCCTTAACTCAATGGTGCTAACAATTGCAAATGAGAAAGGGGAAATCCTATTAGCATACAGGATTTTCCTTTACCTACGTAATATTTACTTAGCATCTACTCAACAGTTAAATAAAACGGTGTTAACGATTCGGATTGCTAATTGAAAATTAATGTCGTGACGATGGCGGCAACCTTTGTACGGTTTTATAATATTAACAAATATTCCTAATTAGGTCATGTCAATGTAATTTAATCATGATAATTATCATTTGTACTATATGTACGGATTTCCCAAAAGTGTTTCACAACAGCTCATTGGAGAAAATCAAAAAATTATTATTGTAGTATTATCTATTGTAATAATTCTCCTGATAAATAAATTCAAGCAAGGAGTGCGAGGAATGTGACAATACGATCTACGACATAATTTAGTCAACTCTTACGACATTTAAGAATAGGAAACTGTTTAACAAACAGTGTTTGTCTCCTTATAAGATAGTAGCATATTGCAACACACCTCTTCAACACGAGTTATTATTCTAAATATTGTTGACTGTCATTAAATTAAATCGGCATAAAATTTACTTGTATAAAAATGTATACATTTACAAAAATTGCAGAATTTTACTCATTTATATAACTGCTGACTTATTTAAAGTTAATTCTTGAGAAAAATGTCTCAGTATCTGTTCCCAAACTTTCTGTTCGGGAAATCGTTTGACGTGAGGTCAACGATCCCTGAGCACGCGCCGCTCGCTCTGTTTCTACGATTCATCACGCCTGTGATTGGGGACTCAAATAAAATATATAAATCTTATGTATTTATATATACCAACGATTCCGGAAAGAATCGTTATGCAATAAGTTTGAATGTTGAAGTTTGGAGAAACAATCTATTAAGCCGTGTATTATTTCAATAGTTCGGTTAACTTTAAATTAAATCACTTTAACTAATATAATTTAAGTAATTTTATTAAATTTTGTATAATATTCGGAAACTGCATTTCGCGTCAGTTGGTCTAGATATTCTTTGAAATATAATTAGACGTTTGCGACACACTGACCTGTTACAGTCAATTACAACTTTGATTATTACGTCGATTCGCAAACACTCCAGTTTACTGAAGTATGAAATTTATGTAAATAGATAAGCACTTTTGAAACCCTAATATTAATTGTAAGTGAACGAAATTCTACAATTATTGTAGTGTAAGTTTGAGCACGTGTTGACTTCACTATCTCTTTACACACTTTATAAATATGTAACAAAAATACTTTCTTGAAATTATGAATAGCAAAAAGAAAGTTATTCAGTTGTTTCATAGAAGTAAATATTAGAATATTTCAACAATTATACAATCCAACGAATAAAAACGAACTTTTTGTGGCCTAAAAAATGGACGAATGCAAGGCTCATGTCGTATTCCTTTCTCTTTTATTAAAGATTTTGTTCAATGGTATTAATTATAATGTTTGCTCATTGCAGTGACCATTGCTGCGTCGTGATGGTCTCTGACCCGCGTGAACCTACAAAGTCGTGATGAGGGGGACCAACTATTCTTCGAGAACCTCCGTTTAAAATGTCCTGGGGGCCGAGTCTGCTATTTTAAATCAGTGAGTGGTGCGTCAAAACTGTTCTAGTGTACTTGTTATTGTGCCTAATTTTCGTATTCAGATAAGAACAGTCACTTGCAATCCTACAATGACAAAAGTGGCGAGCAGGTGTACATTTGTCATTTATCTAAAATTATCTGAATATGATCTACCACAATGATACCATGATCGCTTAAAGTAGTACTGTTGCTATTGTTGAAGGGAGACAACGCACTACACTGCACGTGGCAGCGTCTCGCTCACACGATGGATACAATCTTTATTTAACAGATCATATTAAGCACGCTTTAAATTGTTCTTTGTATTTCCTTGGTTTCAAAATGTCCTGAACCGTGGGCGATTTGGATTTTGCGCGGTTTCTTTTTGTGATATGACGTACTCGTATAACACCTACATGAACTAAGATGATTACGTTTGGGTACTGGATTTTGGTTGTCAATGTCATTCAATGTCGAAGGTGTTAATTGTTCCATTTATAGTAATGATACGGGAACTCTTCAAGTTAAATAATATTAGATAAAATGCTAAAGCTGTTTATAGGTTAAAATTAAAGTTTGACTTTTAGAGGATATAAAATAATCGAAAGGCGTGAATCGTGGTCACCACAAGCCATTGTTTACAGGTATACATATACAAAACACGATGTCCAACCACATCATGCTCTTCATAATGATACAATATGGTCACCCTAACGTTGTTTGCCTCGATCACGACTCTTTCATCCGTAGATATGGTTACTTTGTGTACCTTTTGTATAATAAAACGCTGCATTTTCTTTCACGGCCAATAATTTCGCGGGAAACCTTCACCGATATATTTATTAAAATAGAATGTTGTTTATTTTTAGGATGGTATGTTGCCTGTTTTTATTGCAATTATAAGGTAAACTTTATTTTGGTTATGACAAATCAAGACATTGTGCCGTTAAATACTCTTAACAAAATTTTATTTTAAGGTTGAGAAATAATTTGTAGTAAATAAATTATAAGTAAAAAAAAGAATTATAAAAAAATCATTGCTAGGCCGGACTGATTTAGTTGTTTTTAAGTATAGGTTATTTTATTTAATATTTTATCGCCTTGCCTAGAAACACACTTCATATGTACTTACACTATTCTTATCATATAACATGTTTCAACAAACTTCGATATATTATGATGGTAATTACACGAACAGTTTAAACTTGACTGCAATTATTACATGATATTCTGATGATATTATAATAAACTGTTTTGATGGACCACAAACAATTATTGACACAAACATTAACGTGTCAATATATTATGTTTAACACCTATTCTTTGGTTTAAAAGCTTGATCTGACAGGTGGTATTATCTATGACATACTCTACAAGCCGCCATTAGGCGGTATTCTATTCTAATCCCAACAGTTACGTAACGCGGCGTGGGTAGGCACGAATGTAGGCAAAGTTGGGCAATACGCGAAAATGAACACAACACCGGACTACGATTGTTATTAAAAACTACGACGGGAAGCTTTATTAAGTTTTTATGGGTATTTTATCATCTGCCGGAGAATGAGCTTTTATATATTTAATTTTTATATGCTTTTGATTGTGTAATTTTTGTTTATTTTCAGTTTTATAGAATTATGTTGAGAATATTAAAAGGTAATTAAACTTTTTGCAGTTTTTCTTGTGAACTTTGTAACTACGCTTACATCCACGCAGTTATTCACTTTTTCTTTGACTCTACACAAATAACAGTGCAAATAAGAAAATGAAGCCACACATTTTCTCATAAAACTGTAATTAGAAAACGTAATTAATCGCGTTAGTTACAAGGTGTGATCTATTAGGAAGCCCGAATGTAGGGCACATTACATGCAATAGGTCAGTAGTGAAGAATGTCCAAGTGTCAGGAATTAGCGTAATAACACCTTATCTGGCTGATGAAAACCAGTTTAAATAGGATATCCTCTTGCCATTAAGTTAAAGAACGAAGTTTAGTTTATTAATTAAAAACTAGTATCACATTTTTGTGATTAATTTCGATTTGAAATTCGAAAAATTGATGATAAGTTTCGATGCATAACACAACTCAAATTTTGACAACAATACCACAATTCGTGACATTCCAACCAATAAAATGAGAACAACAATAAATCAGTAACAAAATGACCTAAAGCAAATAAAATTAATATTTAAATCAAACTTAACAAAAGAGAAGAGAAACCAAATTTCATAATTAATGGAAATATTTGATCGAGATCTGCCTTTAACATACTGTCGCATAACTCAACCGTTTTTGCATAAAGATGTCGGTTATATCATATTATTATGTATAAAATAATATTTCCTCGAATATACACGAATGGACACGCTATCGTGACTATTCTTAAATTGTCAATTAAATTGCCACGCGGTTCTCAATTCGTTCCAAAATATCGATTTCTTTTATTGTTTGCAGTCTGACCGTCGCATTCTTCCTGCAATTTAGCCAAATATATGTCTTTGAAAGGTGTTAGGCTAAGCTTGTGCACAGAAATAACTCTTGTCTTAACAAGTTAAAGTCAGTACCATCATCAAACTACATTATCTGCATCAAGATGATCTCACTATTGCTTAATTATGAAGACTATATTTAATGTTTAATAAAACTAAAAAGTTTGACGCTTCGCTTTGCAATATGTGTAAAAGTCCAAAGTTGCACAACATATGCATTATAAACACCTCTATTGTCAAATCACGCGCACGATCGAATCGTATTTTGTACGTTATTTTAAAACAGATAGTTGATTTCGTATATTATTATTCAACAGGGCACTGCGAACAATTAATGTGGAATTCCTTCACGTTTGTTTGACCAACAATAATGTTACATTTTGATTGGAAGCTACGAAAGGAATAAAATAAGCTTAAAATATTTTATTCCTTAATGTATTAAACTTTTCTTCTTAATTATGGTCAAAATTTTGTGACGCAAAATCACTTTGCATTTAAACCCCCTAAAAAATATTGTCTTAAATATTTTACAGATCTGCATTTATAAATGTGTCAACATTCTAGTTAGGAAATTTCTATGTTGATCCAAATAAGACTTCTTGCGAAGCCCTCGATAAATACTGCGATCTATAAAATCTTTAATGACTTTTAGCACCGAGCCGTACGTGTTGTTTACTAACCTACTCAATGTAAGCCCAGGAATACACTGCCCGTTAATCTGCAATAATCTGATGACTTAAAAGTACGGATTTAATTTTGCTCTATAAACGAGCTAGTAAATAAAATCTAAATTCAGTTCAGTCAATTAGTTACCTTGCACAAAACACGGGTGAAAATTTTAATAGGGCCAATTTTAATATAAGTATTATAAATCATTGTCACCGTTTATTTATGGAAGGGCTAAAAAACAAGACTAGACGTGGAAAAACAATACTTGTGTGTTTGTAGGAGCATTAACAATGTGGATTATTCACACGAAGAAGATTGTGTCCCAACCCTTATACTTAATAATTAACACAAAACATCTGACTCGTCTCGTGGGAACATACTAGTTGACAGACAGGTGTAAATTGAATAGCAAACTGACGGTCCCTGCCGGAATGTACCTAGTTAATAAACTTCGAATGCGAAAGTATTTCACGGCGCTGTAATTATCACAAATAATACAAGTTTTGTACTATTTTTGTTAATCTGTTTACGGGTCCCAAGATGGGCCCTTGTGGCATGCCGCACGTATGCTCGTCATTCTTGTTACAGAACTTGAACTATAACGGCCTTGTTAAGTTTTAGTCTGGTTGCTATGACAAGTTTATGGTACACATCGACTTTTATCATTGGAGTATTATTATTGTATAATATACCAAATAATTGCAACACTCGTGCTAATATGTTTCGTTTGCTTGTCTGTGTACAAATTTTTAGACTAGATGTGACAACAAATGTAAATATCAATAACTTTCTACACAGCCAGGCTTCACCTTCCGCAGTTGGCATCACCAACGTTCATAGCGCAATACCGGCGTGATCAGAATATATACTCAACTTTCTGCTCAATGCTTACGATTTACTTCCGGAATACAGCCTATGACGTCAGCCACTATTTTGGGCAGTGATGCACTTAGCGTCAACACTGATAGTTACATCAGAACCTCAAGTGAAAATAGAATGTCATCATTGGTATCAGTGTTAGTTAATCTATGCAAAAATATGCCAAATTCTTGGGTTTGCATAGCCGTGTATTGCGTAGTTCATAGATACAATGTCAGTTGTTTTTGTGTTTATAAGGAAATCTTTTATTAGCGAATAAATGAACTTATCCTGCATGCATTACCTCATTGATGTACTCGTAAATATCTAATATTACTTCAATGACATAATTCATATCTCTATGATCACACACTGTAACTGTGTAAAGTTTTTAATATTTGTTTACTACATGTCATGGTGTCTTTCAATAATGTTTGCATTGTAAAATGTATGTTTAGAGCTGAAATTAATGACTGTATAAAGTAAAACCCTACGTTTATTTAAACCTAACGGAGCATTCCTTTGTTTATGTTCAAAGATTTTTGAGGAATGTATTTACTCTCTACAAATATTTTACTGTTTAGTTTATGTACTTACGAGTATTTACAACCTTCTACTAGAAATGCTAGGTCTATTGACATCAATACACAACAGGCATCTAAGTATTGAAAATTTGGTACATGCTTATTGGATTATTAAATTATAAGACAACGAATGCATTGGCAAAAAATATACCGTCGGTATTCCTACCATCGAATGATCGATGAACGGCTTTTACTATAGAAGCCAGGCGATGCGTTCTAACTTATAAGAGTATAATGAAAACTGAAAACTGGTGAAACAGAGGCTCATTAGCGGTACTAGTTTGCTTGTTTTTTTATATGAGAGTATTATCTAGTTCGAGAGTACTTGCTATTTCCGTGGCAGGATCGTTTCAATATAATTTGGTAAAAGACATTGGCCTCAGGAGCATCAGCTTCTCAATGAAGGTCGAATAGGCTTTTAAAGGGAACCTCCTAAATAGACTGCTAAAGCGTTAATCTATTAATACCTCGGAAATTACCATCATTAAGTTTTGTTCTACGAACAATATAATTCGTGATAGTCCTACACTCGCAGGGTCGTTTAATTGTATCTAGTCAATATCAGCAGATCTTTGCGGTTTACCGATTACTAATTGAACGGACGTAAATCGATTCATTATTCGATTTATGCAGACAGCTGCATTAGTGGTTGGATGAAACTGATCGTAATGATGCCAGAAATTAATCTATGGACCTTAATGGTGAACTACATCAATTCATGTTAGTAGTTGAAGGTAAAATGTTGACTACAGCTGTTAAAAATTAGCTTACTGCTAACAAATATTTTTAAACCCATGTTATGCCTCAAACAAGTTAAATCGTATAACCAATGCGACAAGTAGTTATAAAACTGTTAACACAATCACCAAATAACATCATCAGAGTTAAAAATAGACTTAAATATTGTTGAATTAGGTGCTTGAGTTCCTCTAACTCGTTATTGGTAAGTGCATTGTTATGTATGATTGCCTATAAATAGTACTGTTGGGTTACGGTTTAAGTAAACACAACAAAGAGGATTCCGTTAACGTCACTGCACCACGTGTGCAATGTTCCTCACTAACGAGATTGGCCGTGACTTCGCGCTGTTTGTGGCCCAAGCTAGGAACTTGTAGCGGGAAATTGGTGACTGAGAATTTAATTCAATAATGTTTGGTGTTTTGAATTTATTTACTTGTATGGAATTGAATTTGAATCAGAAATAGGAGAAAACACTGAGAATGATAGTATACTTTGTTACGGTAAAGAAAGTTTTTTAGTAATTAGATGAACAATAAGATATAATTCTACAGGACTGATAATGTGAAGGAAAGATTTTATTGTGCAGTAGGATATCACGGACTACTTGTTGGCTCACTTATTGATTCAATGGTGTATAGTTAAAAGTCGCTATGCGTTCATAGCATGTTCCACCAGCATTACCTAACCAAGGTCGTAGGTCAATGTGTAAGCCGTGCTTAACGCGAAGTATACGAAATGCGAAGCTGGTCAAACGGGAATGTTTTGTTGGGAATCGAATGCGCGAAATGATCGGTATCGATTCTTATATCGATCCAATCATAATGATCAAACTTTTTGCTGAGTTTATCTTGAAATTGCTTTTAGCTTGTATTGTGTTCTTTATAGCCGATAAAACATTTTAGTAGGTAGAGATCAGTATTGTTAAATGATTATCCTCATTGAATGTATTTTCTTTAACGGCGTGAAAATCGTCATAAATCTTCAAGTCGAGAGTCATTTCCAATCTACAGAGTACATGTAGGTCTTAAGTCGTAACTTAGCATTTTCCCGTACTTTTATGTACGTTTCTAGACATCACAGCCGAAGTCCCGTACAATGACACGTTTTACACGGCGCGACCCTCGGGTTATTCTTCATTTCGTAGAATATGCTAAAAACATCGTTTAACCGGTTATACCTAAGAACAACGGATCATGGGAACGATGAACAATAGTGTAACACTCGCATCAATCACAATTACGTATGATATCATCAGGTTGTATCGATTAGAATTTAATAGACGCAGTCGATGTCGCTTCAGCTTCATATTGTTACATTTTATATTCGCATGACTAAATAACTTTTTTATCGACCCGCAGATTTAATATCGAATTGATTTTATCAATATTCTTATTCAGTTACTGGGGAACTGCTATGATACAAAAGCTACCTTATCATCACCAAAAATCTTCATAAAATTAACGGATTTAAGCTAAAAAGAAAAAAGAGGAAATGAATGTCTAGAAATTGTCATCCATCCATCGTCATGTGCTCCAATACCCCTATTCCATTGAAGGCAACTTTAGAATTAATCTTGTTCGAACTAATATCGTCATCAAAATTCAGCCAGTGTTTCTATTCCTCTGATTGGCGACATGTGACAATGCGGCGAATTTATACTAACGGTAACATAATACTGTGACGTTAATGACTTGCCGTGACTCATTTGATCGGCGGATGCTTCTGTACCGTTTTCTTTGATAAGCTATAAATCGGGCTGGTACTGGACAGGTGATTCAAGGAGCGACTAGTCGAGTCCAATGACTTTCGTTAAAAAATTAACTGGTTTTGATTATTTTGACACTTTGAAAGCAGACTTGTCTTGCACTTGTTTCTGTCTGTATTTAGAGACAGACTTGTTTCTGTTAATTTATTGAATATTTTCTGAAGATGGAATTATATTATTTGGGTATCTCAGAGTTATGGTAAATCCGTGGCAATAAATATTACTTCGTTGGGTGAATGTGCCATCCAGGTAATCATATAAGTGAAATGACGTGATAATTGAACGTTAATTGGTCCTAAAAGCCAAAGCATAAGTGCACCTTTAAATACAATTTATAACGGCTATCAAACTTCATAAAGTTTTGTAAAAATCACTCAACCGGTGCGATACGAATCTGAAGGAAGGCGAATTCTTTTACGCTACGAAGTTGCAGATGTTCATAATAATTAGAATAAGCATGTGATGCAATCGTAGTACCGTTTTTGTTAGGCTTACTAAACGTAATTACGGAATTTATGGCGCAAACATTATGATTAAGTTTTGACTCGCGTTGCCCAACTCATATGAATCTATGCCTTGAACAAAAACAAGGATTTATTTGTAATTAGATTATCTGGGATTGTGCAATTGTACGTAATGCTTTGTTGAATTATGTTGTTAATTATTGTAATTAGTTTTTAATGGATGTTATGCGTAAATTAATTAGAGTGTGTTTCCTTTCGAAGATGTAGATAAAACAATCAAGAATAAAGGATAAGCAATGTTACCAGACCCGGTAAAAATAACAATCGCTGTTTTTCAATTCAACCGTAAAATTGGCGCTTTCGCATTCTTTGATAGTGAAGGCATATGTTTTGAACCTTTACTTTACTATATCGTTTTTAAAAAATGCTTTACAAATATGTTTCTTTGTATCGTAATAGGGCGACGATTATTTTATCTTCTAAGCTAACACTGCTAACGTGATAACAATAAACGGAGAAACATTTAGGCAGTATTTTTTTCCATAACATGTAGTCGAAAATGTACGATTTTAATAAAATACCACGTGTGGTTATTCACGCTATTTAATATCAATTTCATGTTCAATACAAAACTCAATAATTATGTAAAATTCAGTGAACATTTGGAATTCTGACCACACAAGGGGAAAGCAGCTAGTATAAGTAATAAGTATAATAAACTCAGAATACTTTGTCGTTCAATTTAATAATGAAGGTCCACGCGTTCCAAACTGTTACCGTGGGCATTTCCCGTGACCATTCCGTCTCTTAGAAAAAGCCTTTAGAATGTTGGGAGACAATGTCTTGTCAGTAAACCGATTATTAAGCATCACGGTACTAACCCGCTTACACCACACAACCTAATCACAACCTTAACATGTCACAATAAAGATCAAATTCCTTTGTGCAGGTTATTTCGAAATACCAGAATAAAATGTTCCATTCAGGAACCCATTGACAAGTTGTAATTATAGGACGGCGTACTGCTACTGTATTCTACAAACAGATAAGCGATTAGAAACTTTATAGTTTACTGCTTTAAGTAACAATTTGCCTGTCGAGCAGTAAATTTATTCTGGGCTGTCCTTATTTTGAAAAGTGGTCGTTTCTAAGGTAAGAATCTTTTGTGGTCGAGTGATTCAGAAAATTAGATGCTTAGTTTTACTAGTTTATCTGTTTTTAAAGAAAGTAGAATATTATTGGTTTTAAATATTTAAGAGTTCAGAATAGGGATGACCTTTCCAAAAGGTAAAATGTGTGCATAGTTGATTTCTAAATATGATATATGTTTATTTGTCGCACTTAATCGCAAATACTTAGTCTCAAACCCAGTGTCTATTAACAAAAAGCCGTTATTTAAATACGTTTACATGACTACCGTTTTTAAATGGGTTCTTTCAATTATAATCACATAAAAATAAACACAGGAATCCTTTAATAGTTTTTAACAATAACAGCCAGGTCATCAGGTTAACAAATGGGAAGAAAAAATATAATCTTAAGCAATTAGCTCGAGGACAAAGTTATAATGAAGAGTGACAACATCGAGGGAATTAATTGATATAACAGACGCAAAAAATCTGTTATAGTCACTCGTATGTTATTATGAAATAAAGGGCTTGGTTTTAATTGATAGGCGTGCTGCACACCCCACTACACTTTGCGGAAGTAAATAAAAAAAAATGCAACTTTCGAGTATCTGAAAGTTTCTGGATCGGTTAATAATATTTACTATGAATTATTAACAAAACCCTGTGTATTAGTTTTACTTTAAGACGCGCGAGTTTATTTGTACATAATTTTAATTATCATATAACCTTCCTTGAGAATTGGACTGCCAAATGCAATAAGATTGTTTCAAATTCGAGTAAATGACACTGCCACTCTTTACGACGAGCATCCTACTTCCTTCCTAAAAACGAAAAAACTAAATGTTATTCGACGCTTAGAAATCGTTTAAAAATCATTCTTACCCAAAGACGCCCACGAAAAAAAACAAAGAATTATTTGGCAGGAATCTGCTTCAACATTTACACAAAGGACAATTTCAACAAAAAGCGCTTGCAAGTACAGTACTTCTACAGGACGTAAACGTTAAAAAAACACAAATAAAAACTGTTATTACAGAGAAATAAACACCGTGTCCTATAGTTCTATGGAAAAAAGCCTTAATGTTTATTGAGAATGTCGCATTAAAGAGTTCCCACCGAGCCTTTGTCGTGATTGCCATCAGATCAGACTAACAAATTATACACTGGAAATAAATATAGGTAGACACAGCGCCGACTGGGTACTGTTTACATACAAGACAAGATATACTCACACATAATCATCCATATTTTTTACAAAATCGTGATTTTAAATATCTTTTATTGATATAGACGAGTCGAATTTATAAGAACTTCGTGCATTTCGAAAACGCGGAAGTGATGCTATTTTATTTCGAACAAACGAAGCCAAAAAAGTTTACATCGGATCACATATTTGTGGATTGTAAACAGATGTATAGTTCAATAGAATCTATACGTCCTAATTAGTATCATCCTTTTTTTACATGACTGCCGAAAAATAGGAGTGATTTATTTAAACGCTCTCCGGTTTCGGGTACTCTTGACCTGGCCTTTTTTCAAGACGTATCCGGTTTGGTCTCGAAACGTCCGAAGAGCATGTATGTAGGGAATAATGACAGTGGATGAAGCGAAACAAGTATGTAACGAGCGTAGCAAGTGGAAAGAAATAGTCTCTGCCTACCCCTACGGGAAACAGGCGTGATTATATGTATGTGTGTTGTATTTATTTAAACTACATTAAATTCAATATTATTATGATTTTGGGTATATCAAACCAAAAATGCACCTGGATTATAAAAAAAGACGTCTCGTATTCGCGACAAAGTTCAGCAATTATTTTTTGCATTTCAGAACTAATATTTTTGATTATCTTTGCAACTGAAATAATAGTGTCTAATAATGTCTGGAAGTGTAAATATAAGCACGAAGGTAGCTCAGAAGTTTAGTACAAAGGCATTTTAGGGAGGCATTCTAAATATTTCAATAGTGTATCAAAGTCCAGTTAGCCTAGACCTGCCTGTTAGCGTTTTGTGACAACGTCCTACATTTGATCATTGTCCTATGAAACACAGTTCATTTTGTTACACGCCATTGTGTGGACAACATAATACAGCATTACGGTATTACCGTGTTTATGTAATGAACCTTTATTACTATTAGCTTAAGTACGGACTCTTGAATACTGTGAAGCTTTAATTTTACTGCACTTAAGTTTACAAGGCAGTCATGTCGTTGACCTGATTAAGTATTCACATGAAAACTTTGTATTGTCGTGGAGTCTTTAGTTGGCAATTTACGCATGACAAAGGTAGTTGGAGTCCATGAATTTTCCATTGCTGTCCTTTCGAGTGAAGGTTTAAATGATGGTTCTTTTAAATCTTCACCACTATATCGTTTTTTGAACTTTTAAAAATCCTTTTTTTGTTCGCTTCCTTAAAATTTGTTTGTTCCCCGTCCAGTGTGAATTCTTCCAGCAATATAGTTAGCACGCCGCCCTCGTGTGTTATTTTCCCACGTTTACCTATTTATGCATAGGAATCTAAGAACGTGTTCCTCTCCTGTCTTTTGTTTGAGGTGTGAAAGGGACAGCGAAGTATGAGTACATTTCGGACGTGGAACGTTTTTGTATGCGTAGTCACTCCCCTAGGACTCACTGCGCATTTTATGGTCTGGCGTTACCACTATTATGTGGCTAACATTTTAATATTCCTTCTGTCAAAACATTGTATGCTCATTCAGAAAACTTAGGTTATGGCTAGCTCATTACTTTGCATGTAGCACTAGCCTAAGATAGATAGATGGTGCGTACGGCTGTCACCTAGCGGGCATCCTAAGCCTAAGCTACGAGCAAAGTCAGGGTACAAACCGCTCGTTTTCATAGACAATATTAATAGTAAGGTTCTTTGATAGTTGAGCGGCAGCTATTTATATGATCTGTCTGCTGTGGAGCCAGTCACGGTCTGGCAACTGACACTAATCAATTGTTAGAGTTAAAAAGCATTTTAGCAAAGTCATTGTAATAACCATAGTTTACAATAATAGTACCTATCTCTATGCTTTAACTCCTATTATTTGGTTCTATATGCTGTTTTTTTCTTCCTTTTATGCAAAATAGGTCCAAATAAGGATTTTTTCTTAGACGTACATCAATGACTTTACGACCTATAAATCCAGAATCATTCCACCACCAATAAGAGACGTACCTAGTTTAGTTAAAAAATCGATAACAGCAAACTAAGTATAGCTTTAAAACAAAATTATACAAAGAAGACAATTATTTCCACGTACGTAGGCCGTAACTACATTGATTGACAAAACAGGTAAACCGATTGTCATTTCAAACTCGAATCGGAATATCGATAACATTTAAACATCGCATTTGTTTACAAGATCTTAAAAATACACGACGGGACTACATGAATAAGAATATGACACACTTTGCGTTCATGAATAATAACATCAGATACCAAGAAACATTGAAATGCAGCAGGGCAATGCTATTTATCGAGCGCTTATCATACATATATCGACCCTACTTACTTGGCAACATTGATCGTGTGAAATTGAACAGGTGCAGTTCTATGCAACTGTCAATAGATTCCGTAACTTTGCGTTTGATACTCCTAATAATTTCCATGTAAGTCTTGGAATACATCAGCTGCTTATTAAGACAATTACGGCTGAGTTCACACAGCTTGCGACGATGTGTGGTGCTTGCCGATGTAGTCACCGCACTAACACTTTACATTGATCAAAGTGGTTAAATGGAACCTATTTTAATTGCGATAATTTTCTGACTACACCGATAGCGGAACAGATCATAAAGCTGCCAACTGTTCCCTATGTGTTGCGGGTTCGATTCTGCGACAAATATTTGTGCGAACCAGAAATTATATTTCAAAATCTTGGAGATCTTTGTGTATGTGAATTTAATATTTGTAAAACAACCCTGTATCGCGATACAGGGTTTAATTTCCCTAGAGCATATTAAGTATAACCTATTTCTTCAAATTTGTTTTATATCAATGAAATTATGCAGTTATTAGCACAAAACTAAGCAATAAATGATTGCGAAACAGACAAACGTTAGAAAAAATCTATGTGTACCCGTCCTTATGTGAAGAAAACTGGTTAATATTATGCGATAGGGATGCAAACTCCTTATGCGGTACTGATCTTAAAACATCAGATACCAACTAACTGCTACTAGGGGTTTTACTAATTCAAGATTTTAAAACCGTATTTTTTTTAAGTAGCCCTCAATGAATGCCTGGTAAGTTATCCGGTATTTTTATTTTCTCGATACAAATAGCTTGATTATAAAATGATTGGTCAAGAACACAAATATCTAATATTAGCTAAGAAATTAAAGATGAGGCAATCTTTTTGGACAAAGTTCAGTCTATACAAGTAAGTAAAGTAACTAATAAGTATTTGAGTAAACTTGGCAATTTGTAAATGACATCATCAACTAGTTGTAAGATCCTTTTTTAGTTTTTTTTTACCTAAACTCAGAATATCTTAATAATTATTTATAAATAATTTTCCGACGTGCGTGCTTGAAACAATGTCTCTTAATCTTTGCCAGTAAGTTTTAATATTGAATAAATTATAATTTAAAAAAATCCAGGGTTATAGTGACATCATTTAATAATCAAAAGAGTTTATACACTTAACGTTTAATTGATAAAGATAATATCAATTCATTATATTTTAATGTGAGTGTGATTTCTCGCGCACTTAAATCGAGGCTATAAGATTAAACTCAGATAATAATGACCATGAATATTGAACCTTTATTGATGCGGTTGTAAATAAAGCCTTTTATAACGTACAAGTTGTGCCCCGCGGTGTCACTCGTGTCGACTTTCTTCCAGGGGCCCGAGTCTGCTATAGACAATTGTTTGAATCTTCTGGGTGGGAGGCGTTAATAGGTCCATTTTATAGGATAATTAGCATTCTACTAAATGTCAGAACGGCAAAATTGGACGTCCCAATGTCCAATTTTGACGTTAAAATTTTATTTACGTCAAGCGACGTGATGTTAAACCTCCTTATAATTGGCCTATCAAGTGCAAAAAGATTTTTTAAACCACGTGATGACTGTCAAATTTTCGACCTTTATTACAAAGTGAATTTCATAATATTTCACGACAGTTATTTTTTAATTTTGATATTATACAACCGTATTTTAATCCTGTTAGTCCTTGAAAATAGTTTGTTCAAAATTATCAAATTATATCTTTGGTTTTTGGCTACGTTTTATTTTTTCAGTTATTACAACATACAAGACATTGAAGCATGCACTCGTAACTTTGTAAATTATCATGATACATTAAAAAAATTGGTTTATTTAATGTATTGGAGACATTAATTTGTTGTCGGAAAAAATTAATCAATTACCTTCAGCTATAACCATTTATGTCGACCTCCATTCAGGCTATTATTATCAACAGTTATTTTTCTGATTTGCATAAAATATAGACTACATTTTGTCAATAAGAAGTGGATTGTTTTAAATATATTACATTGATTAATTGTGCGGAAAAGGTGAATCACCTAATTGTTGGTTATTCAGTCGTAAATAACTTAAGACCCGCCACTTACGGTTTGGGCAGACCTCAATTAAAATACCTCTAGTTTAACTTATTTTTCGTCTTAGCAATTTTTCAAATAAATTTTAACATTATATTTGAAACCAAGTTTTTAAAAGTTACCAGCAACACTGTCAGTGTACTATTTTCAATTGTCTTCACATAGCTTCTAGGTAATAAGAGACGCTTTATTTTTTATTATTATTTTTTTTATTTTACTTTATTTGGGAACAAACAGATATAAATTAAAAACATCATTGTTTCCTGTCGTATTGTAAAATTGAAATCTTCTTTTACTTTCAGAGTTCTACCATATCGTACCATCGATTTTGCCACAGCACGAAATCGTAACGTGTAAACGTTCTAGTCACAACTAAAGCTTTAAACTTACATAACCTAAACTTGATTTATAACATGAGATACAAAACGATAATTTACACTGAAGTATTGTGCTTTACCTTTAACAAATTAGAAGTTTAGCCCGAAGGCAATTGAGAGCTTGTCAGTGCAATCGTTAATCTTCAAGGACTGACATTTTTGCGCTAAATATAATATAATAATATAATATTCCGGGACATCTCACACACGGTTGTCTGATCCCAAGCTAAGCAGAGCTTGTGTTATGGTAACCAGACAACTGATAAACATACTTATATATTTCTAAATAAATACATATTATAGATAAATTACACTCAGACACCGAACAAATGATCGTGCTCATCACACAAACATTTGTGCCGGGTGGGAATCGAACCCACGACCTCCGGTATAGCACTAGACCAACAGGCCCGTCTTTGACAAATATGTACAGACGACAATGAGGTCTTTTACCTTATTACCAATAAATCGATTTATAATAGCAGATATCTCGTTAGTTCATTAGTTAGAAGAACAAGTTTTGAGTCGCTCGTGGCTTGCATTTTGAAGTTATGAACAACATTGTGAGTCAACAATCGTTCGATTTAGCCAGGTTACATCATACGTTGAATCTTTGTTAAACGGAGATATTTTAATATGTTGCATAACTTTAAATCATGATGACCCGATACTAAACTAATTTAGATTAAACTTCTTTATGTTTTCCTTGTTTGACCTTTGAACTTTGTGTTGTCATTTGTGTTGATGGGTTGTTTCAACTACATTCCTTGACCTCGATTTGGGATAAATACGCAGCATTTTTATCCACCAATGAGTGCACGTACTTATACAGTCATCTCGAAAGCCGGTGCACCGATTTTAATGTAATACCAAAAGTATTTGAAAGTATAAATCTTTACGACATTGGCTTGCATATCTAGCAATTGAATTAAACGTTACGAGTTAGAGAAAGCACTCTAGAGCATTTAGATAGGTGAGGATTAAATAAAGTTTCTACAGAATATTGATGATCGGTAGCAGGTGTAGGCTTGCAGGATAAATAACTTAGCGTGTGAGGTAAAACTTGCATAAGAAAAGAGTATTCATGCAAGTGGTAGTGATGCGAAGGCCCAACAATTACTCGATAACAAGTGATTATCGTTGCAAGAATCGATATTATTATAAATGTTTAGTGTTATTACACGAGGTCAACGCCTTCCTTCTATTTACCCGTACTAAAACTTTATTCTACGCTGTATATTGACAGGTTATGATTGAAAACTTCATAATGCAATAGGAATCGATCGCGATCTTTATTACAAATGTATGGCTTCAGATTATTACGATATTCGTTCGTAGGTAATATAGTATCGGAAGCAATATAATTTGAGGGATTCCTTTTTATATTGATGAGATTTTTTATCTTTTTTTATTTTCTTCTGACAACGTGACTATGGACAGACGAAAAAGAAGTATAATCAGGTTGAAATCGGATGACTTGTGTGTGAATTAAAGCATCGAATAATTTTTTGACGACCACCATGAACGAGTGGTTTTACACACCGGTTTTCAAGGTGTCGCTTGCTCTGAGGTCCCGGGTTCGATCCTCGGACGGGACAACGTTGAAAACCACTTTTCTACATTGTCTCGGGTCTCAGTGTATTTGGTACCTTTGTTGTCTCTGAATTCAATAACACAAGTGCTTTAGCTACTTATTTTGTAATGGAGTTCATATTTATTTATTTGTTAACCTTTTTTTTGTTTTCAAGGAGCTTCGTTTAAGTAGTACCAACGGATTCTATTACGCCTCCACTGTTAGTCCGTCTGTCAGCTGGTTGTATCTGATGAAACTCGAACTTGTTGATATTAATCCGCACCAAGTATTTGACCTAATATTTCTTCTATTGTACATGTATAGGTAATAATGTGCCTTCAATTTCCTGCTATACAAAACCGTGGGTCTGTTATACCTATGTTATTAAATAGCATATTGATAGTCTATTACTATATTGTGCATTGTAACCTCATAAATCTAACAATCGTTCACTTTCTTTTATACATGTAGGTATCAGTATTGATAGGAACATCGTCATTAATATGTCTAACTTTGACTTTCTTTTAAATGACTAGTAAAGACCACATAATTGATTACACTTTGACCTTGAAAACAGCTTTATGACAATGTTTTAAGGTTCAATTTGCATGATGCGTTTTGTCTAGTGACAAAAAATCAACGTTGCAATTGTCGTTGTTCAAAAAAAGTAATTAATTCGAACCACGTTAATTATTTTACAGCTATTATCGCTCTTTGACATTGGAACAGATTTGGTGCTAAAATATTATCATGCAGCCAAGGCAATAAAGGTATTTCCTTATATAAAAAAAAACCTACGTTACATATTTACTAATTCAGTCTAGTCCTCTAACAGTATTTAAAGCTAATTATTTTTATTTACACCTATCCAAATCAAAATTTATTTCTCCAAAATTTATTCTGTACAAAAAGTAAGTAACTTAAACGATCACAAACTAATTACTCTACATAAAAAAAGAAAAATAAACAACCCAAGCTATTCAAGGCAGGTAGCTTCGAATTAAATGTAATTTAAATTAAAAAGAAACAGACGTCTTATCTGATCACTCGTCCTTTGTACTTTCCATAGTGAAACCGACTTAACGAAGGCTTTCTAATCTTTTGTTCATTCATTAGGAAAGCTTGTGTCATATTTTAATTGCTAAGCGGATTGTTTTAAGTGCGTTTTAGTACTATGTATATAAGTTTGACGAGAGCTGTTTGTTTATGTTGTTGTTTTTAGATGTTATATTACTTTTGGATTGCCTCGTTGGCCTTGTGGCGCTAAGCGCGACTGCTACGCTAGAGGTCTTGGTTCGATTCCCAGGTCGACCAAGGTGTTATTGGGTTTCTCTATGAAATTCTCAGTAGCAGGTCGGAGTTTGGATTTGTGCCCGGTTAGTGGCAACAGGCTCGCCCCCTATTACATGGGACCTAAACATATCGGCGAACTGTGGGTGTACATTGGTACACCCCTGCCTAACCCTTCGGGGATACAGGCGTGATGATATGTTATGTTATATTACTTTTAACCAGAGTTGAAAATGAAAAGGTCGTTTGTAAATTATTCGCTGTGCCTGTGTGTGCTTTTAAGACAAGTAAAGTCATCTTACATAGCCTATAACTTTTCTTGAGGGTGAGGATGAGGACTATCAAATGCTAAAGGTATTTTTCAAGTCCGACCGGTAGTTTCAGAGATTAGCTCGTCGAAACAAATTAACGCTCACGAGTTATAAGGTTGGTTTTTAAATGTTAAAAAATAAAAGTTGAGGGCAATATTATAAAAGCTTAAAACAATGAAAACCTTATTGTAACAACAATCACCGTTTTAAATTTCAATTTGACCATACTCCGCGCCCACAAAACGGCAAAAATGTACAAAATTATAAGTCGAAATCTTATACTTTCATACAATTTATAATATTCCGCAGTATTTTTATGACCTACAGTTACAAAAAGAGTGACAAAATGAAATTCCAAAGATATTTTTTGCCTGCAAATACTTATTAGGAATCACAATCGTGGGTTATCGAAGTACGAGTATTAAGTGTGGAATTTAGTTATTTTTCCAAATAAGTACTTATATAAATTTTGATATTGTTGCGTTTTTGGTAACGAATAATATTCCACAATGTGGCTTAGTTTGGCATTGGCAAGTGGGAATTTTTATTCTTTAATTTGACTCTTAAACTGAAGTTAAGCTACTATTACATTTTTGATATTTTTTAACCTAGACTTTTGTTGCAGTAGAGAGAATCATACGAACATGAATAAGTTATTAATTAAACTAACTAAATGACTGATTAAAAACAACGAAAATTAAAAGAAGATTTAACAAATTTAACTGAATATTGTACATGTATTGTTAAAGTTGTACAGTGTAGCTCTCAACATTGTCCTAGCAACCGGTTGATGAAAAACCTGTCCGTTTCGGTTCCGGTGTCCGTCCGCTTTTCGACTGTAGCGAAAATATTTATTTCTTGCGAAGAAGCGCAATTAACTGTTCCCCAGTTGAATCGAAGTACCAGTATTAAGGTATTGTACATATTGGTGAAAATAACCTTTAAAACATTCAAGATAAAATTCTCATGTTCTCTAAGAAATTAGTTACGAAGTTGATGAACAATTAAATAAAAAACAACTTTACTTATTCCAAGTAGTCTTTAGAAACTCAATTTAAAACCTTGTAAGTATATGAATGTAACTAAAAATACGCCTTGCCTTTTTTGTATTAAGTTCGCAAATTGAAGTTGTAAATAGAGCAGTAATGAGCAATCTAGAAAAATCGATTCCCAAACAGGTCGAACCACAAAAACAACTTCGATGAAAACTGATAAACGGGTTCTAAATTCAAAGACAATGTGTTTATTTACAGATAAAAAATACTAAGAACCTTCGCCTATTCGTTATCAGTTTAACACCTGCTTTTAAAAAACAAAAGAGTCCAGTGGAATTCCATTTCCAAATATAATATTTTATCCTTTGTGTTAGGTGTAAAAGCAATAAATTTGTTATCGACCTCAAGCGGACCGGACGTCTTAAAAAACCGAGTGAATGAACAATATACTTCCTATGTAGTGTCGATAAGGGATCTGTACCTGTGTTTAAAGGTAGAAAGTGAGCAAAAGTCTGGAGGGAACGAATTTACGGAAATGGTAGTTGATAAAGCAAGTTTGCTTATTGATATTTTTGCAAGTTTATTTCGACTAGTTGAGTTCAAGGGTTAATAATTGGATGTGAGAAGGAATGATCCTGCGCCGTTTATAATACAAAAGATTCTAATATACAATAACACAGTGTACCGTAGAGAATATAATTTCAGAACTTACTGTAAGACAAAAAATTTACACAAAGGGCTCATAGATAGTGTTTTGTTTTTTTGGAAAAACAGCTATTGATTTTCTGGCTCTAAAATAAATGTAAGATTATTGGAATAATTAAGTTTTGTAGGGAAACTACCTTTACCTAACTCTTTACCAATGGGTGAGTCATTATGCACTTTAAGCATTAAATCGAGCAAAAAGTTAAAACTTGCAGCAACATGAAAAAAAAATCGTACTTGTAAACGTTAGGCTTAAGAGATATTTCAAAAACTAAATTTTATTGCGATTAGGTTTGTGACAAACGTTCTTATTGTGAAAATCTTTTATGTTTTCGAAGCTTTAGAAATTAAGTGGGATATTGAATTAAATATATTATATACTTGGCCAAAATTCTACCATGTGTCTAAATTGAACGTAATGCGTTCAGAACTAAATAAATACTCAATTATAGAAGGCATATTAATTACTGATTTAATTATTAAAGATAAATCAAACAATGTCATTCAAGATAAATGTATTATACAAAATAAGCTCAATATTTAACAAATAAAACGTATAAAAGTTTGTATGAGATAAATAATGGCATAGTGCGGGTAATAACCCTTTGTAAAGCTACCTTAAAATCCTTTGACGGAACCCCCTAGGCTTTACCACCAGGTATAGTATTGCTCCTATATTTTGTAATAAATCATCATTTCTACATCCAATAAAGTGAGAATTGAGATGATCGGCTTGAAAGCTCAAGAATTCGAGCAGAACTGCATCTTAAGTAGAAGTAAGACTTTCGTTATGTCTGATTAAACTAAAGCAACTTGCCGGTGATGTCTCAGTAGATTCATACAAAAATAAATCGAATAGTCGATACAATTTTATATGTACTGTTTATCGATTAAATGTATTTAATGTTAGCGATTTACTGAATATTTATTCTAAAAACGAAGATGACAATCTCTTACGAAGTTAAGAACGAACAAATGTCGTTATAATTATTTAAAATATCTAGAAGGTTGTTAAGAAATATATTTGTAACAGGGTTCTGCAATAACAAGGAATGTGCATAACTAAGCCGACATCCTAACCTTGGTATAATATCTAAAGCAAATTATAAAACTAATATTATGCAAACATCCATAAATAACGATTTTTCTTAATTAAATATTTGCCAATATTTGCAAATGAAACTGGTGTCCCAAAAATAGACTGTTTGTTTAAGATAACTTAATGATAAGACCTCTTTAATTTCCGCATTTTGAGTAGATAATAAAGCAATCAAAATAAATATACGGGCTTATCAATACCGTTTACATAATTACGTCACGAACGCCATTTACTTAATCACTGAAAGTTTGACGTTGCAACTTAGTCGATTGAAACGCGATTAATACTCGATCCTGACTACGTACAAAAATATATTCTCTAGTAAACTTTACTTACAAATAAACAATAGCAAAATATTTTAACACGATGTACAGTAAGAAAGCTCGCGCATAATAAAGAAAAAAAGTTTCAAAAACCGGCTCCACGTTAAAAAGTTGCGCGTATTTTTAACAGCTATTTTAAGTAGCTAATAAATTGGGTCTCAACACTACCTTCTGAGATCAGAAAACAGTCTGTATATCACAATAATCACTGCATTGTTTTGTTTGCAACTTTTAGGGTGCGTAGGCACCAGCGACACACCCGAGTATATACCGATACCAAGTCATAAGTATTACTGAAGAGCTTGTGAGACAAGTCGCCTCAGGTACAATTTTCACGTCTTTATTAACCGGTTATAGTCAAGTGGCCGGTATTGTAGTAGCGCGCGGTGGACGTACCCACCTACTAGATATGGTAAGGTTGTATCGAACAGAACATTGTATCACATCGTCCGGCGAGGAAGAAAGAGATGAAATGTGAATGACTGAACCTTCGCATAGATTAAGTATGTTTACGTCGAAACAGACCTATTACGAAATTATGTTTAAGATTATATTATTACAAAAATATAAATTCTTATAGACATTTCAAGAGTGTTAAAAACTAAAAATGTTGGTTTACGCTATTGAAATTACATTACAGAAAAGAATAAAAGAAATGAAACAATAATCTTACGAGTATTTTACTATTTTCAGAAGAAGCCATAGTGGAAGCCTTAGTCTACACTACGTTGTTTGAAACGTCACACTGCAGCGTAGTATTTTAATCTTAGAAAAAATACGTTATAATTGTATAAGACACTACTATACCGGACATTATTTATAATGGCTCGTCTACCAAAATTCACATCTTTGACCCTGACGTCATCATTGTAAAATGTTAGCAACGCGCACCATATCGCCGTCTCTCTCTGGCCGCGAGCTCCCATACGGGACCGTTTCAAGGATACAGTGCACTCCTCAGTTCACTGCTCCCGCTGTTGCGTCGAAGCCTTACTCTGCGCATGAGTGTCCGAACGTTTTTTTAACTTCCCGAACTCGTATAAATATTTTTACGTAGCGATTTCGTTTTGGCAACTCTATTTGATGTTGCTAGAATAAGTTGTGACACTGTCTAAATTATGAATCATAAAAATTGTTCAAAACAAAGCATTTTAAATTATTCAATATGATAATAAGAAATTGAAATAAGATGATTTGAGATTTATGAAAATAATAATTATATTAATAAACAGTTATTAAAATAAGGATGGGTAAATATTAATTAAGGTAGGAACGAGCGGCCGACATCCAAGTCCGTATCCATAAGACCGGTAACCGACTTCGCTCGGCACCCGCTTTTTTATTATTAACTTGGACAAGTTTTTGTACAGCCAGCTGATGTTATTAGCCGCGACCGCAATTTATTTTAATGGTCTGTGTAAATATTTGTCCCTATTAATTTAAAAATAGGCACGCCATCTATGATTCGATGGACAAACTGTACAACACTACTCAAAACTTGAGTGTATAAAAATAATTTTAGTATTATTACTAGATGATTGACATACCATTTCTATAGCTAATAGTGGCTTGTCTTGACATCTGTGAGAACCAGCCACAATAGCTTTTGACGTAATGAGGCACAATTTGTTGAGGTTTTGCAACCGGCAATTGTAAGCCCTTTTTGAAACGTTACAAAATGCGTGCTTTCTTTGTCTTCCCGTAAGACCGTCTGTAACTTGAGTCTAGTGATTCAATTTACTTCATCCGATTACATCGGAATAGGTTTCGTCTGATGCTGTTATAAAATTACCCTTTCTATTGGACTGCATTTAATGGAGAAATAAAATCCGAAGTAGGTTCTTGAATCAATGATTCATTAAGACATTTGTTTGAAGGTGTGTCAAATAGGTCCCGTTAGGAGACCCATTAGATAAACAAGGTAACTATAAACTTAAGAACAATGGACTAAGAAGTTTATTAACAAACGTTCAAAGCTGACTCACTGATGTCTGAGTTAAGTATCCGGACACAACAAGACCAGCCTCTAAACTCTTGATTTAGGATTCATTATTTTACTCATAAACTTTGTAACTACATAGACAATACTTAAATAAATATTGTGCTGTGTACAGAATTTTAGCTTTCAAGTGTTTAAAGATTTACTAAACGTGAATTAAGATATTGTTCGCTATATAACACTATATAACATTGAAACTTTAAATCTTTAAAACTACACTTACTTGATCCTCGTCCCGATAATCGATGATATTGCTTCTGAAAAAAAGAATTAAAAGAAATTTAATCTACAAAGTTTTTGGTGCTCGGACTTTGCCGGACATAGCTCCAACTATAAATTGATCTCTAATAGACAATTAAAAGGACGACTAAGAATTATTTTCGTAGTCCGAAACATTACTCGTGAGTGGCTTTTATCACTGTGTGAATCGCATCAAGAATAAATCAATAACAGAACGTAATCGGCACTAAAGTGTGAACTGAGCCTGTGAAAGTTCTTAAAGCACGTAGTATTCGTGCGCTACCAAAGTAGGAAACCACTTTGTCTGGTTAAGAATTCGTTCGGGCTGTGTACCTCCGTAACTTTGAAAAATATGTGGGATATATATTACAAGAAACACACTGGTAACCATTGAAGAAATAGAAACTATTCTATTTTACGATGCGTTACGTAAGTGAAGCTTTCAACGAACTATGAAATTTCAAGTCTTGGATTCGAGGACTATTTTATTTTCTCATTAAACTCTTGAACATGTATCATGCGCTGGTGATATAGCTTACTTATAAGTAAAGGGCTGCACAACGTACAGTATGAACGTGTTAGCCATTTTATATCCAAGTACAAAAATAGCATCGTTTAAATGTATGGAAAATACCTTACCTGGAACGAATTTTCTTAATAACAGGCCGCTGCGCTGTGCTATCGTGGATTCTGACTTGTGTCGGATCTATTTCTTCACACGCATCGTCGTCGAATGGCATCTGTCCGGTTCTTCTTGCTAATATTGAGTCCATAAACGGACTGTATATTTGTCCAGAGGTTCCAAGGATATCATCGATGTCAGTGTATCGAGATATGTACTTGTTTAGGCCTTTTTGGTAAGAGTTCGTCGATGGTCTCCTAAATTGCCGACTGTTTTCATAAGGTGATGCACGTCCTCTATATTCTTCATTCTCTTTGGGTGTTTCCAACCCTTCTGGACTTCTTCTAGCTCCCAAAGGTTCATCATCAGGTAAATGTAATGGAAATGGAGGGATGTGTGTTGGCGGAACGTAAACTTGAACTTCAGAATCTGATGAGTCACTTTCTTCTGGTGGTGGAGGCGTAGGCAACTTTTCTATACCTTCTGGAATGTTTTTGTCACTAGCTAACCACCAAGGTCGCTCTCCAGATTCTACATGACGTATTCGCCTTAGAGGGAAATTTCGTTCAGAACCAGATTTACTTAAGTTCAAACTTTGCTCAGGTTTACTGCTATTAGTTGAGTTTTCATTACTCGTGAGCCACCAGTCTTTTTGGTCACCTGATTCATTGCGACGGACCTTGAAAAAGTTAAACTTCTCACTTTTTTCACTGTCACTGGATGATTTTCTAGGAGGGCTAAGCCGTTCAATTCCTTCCGGAATATTGGCGCAACTGTCAAGCCACCATGGTTTTTCATCCTCTGCAAATTTACATTTCTTAAGTGGCTTACCCTTATCAGAGCTCTCCGACGAATGAGTGTGTGCGTTATGTGAATTTTGGTTTTCATGTTTACTTTCACTATTTGATTCGAGCCACCACGCTCTTTCTCCTGACTCGACAGGCCTTATTTTTCTAGGAATGTTCTTTTCTGACGGGGACCTTTGGTTTTCACTATTTTGCAAGCTACTTTTTGGGTCGGACTCAGAATCTAACCACCATGCCTTTTCACCTGAATCTATTGGTCTTATAGCTGTTAATTTGACTAGATTGTCATCATTTGACGCTATTATATTTGTTGTATCAATCTTTGCCTTACTTGACCTGTCACTTTCTGTAGTAATATTAGAAACATCTTTGCCTGTTGATTCTGAAGTAGAGTTTTCTAGCCAGCGACTGTTTTCAGTACTATCCTGATGCCTCATTTTAAATAAATTTGTTACTGGTGCTAGGGCTCGTATTAAAAACGATTTAGCCTCTTCAGTACCAGTTTCATTCTTTTGTTGAGGTACAGGTGATGATTGTTTGGCGGATCGATCGGTTGGAATTGATAATTCATCAGCAGACGTTCTGGATAATTCATGAGTTTTGGACTTCGAAACCGTTTCATCTTCACTTATCGAGGATTGAGTTGATAAAGTTATACTAGACTCTGGACTGGCGCTCTCACGATTTTTGGAATGTTTTAATTTCGAAGTTCCATTGGGTACATTACTACTAGAAGAATTCTTTTGCAAACTTTTTGGTGATGAAACTTTGTCACTTATTTCACTTCCTTGATCTGAATCTGTAGAGCTGACAGATTTGCTCCTTCTCTTAATGATCTTTTTCTTAGAACCTGAATCGGATGACGAATCAGTACTAGATTTTTTCACTTTTAACTTCTTTGTTTTTGTAGTTCCTTCTGGCTTTGGAGCTTGTGGAGGCAACTGACTGTTTGTGATAGTAATCTCGGGTGAAACTAGTTCAGTAGAAGCTGTTGGACTTTTTGCTCTTTTTAATTTCAAGTTAACATTTATTATTATTTCAGAATCAGTGCTTTTATTTTGCTCAGCATATACAGAAATGATTTCATTATTTGATTCATTTACGTGGTTTGACACATGGCTTTCTTCTATTCTATTCTGTTCGGACGGAGAAGTGCTGATTGAATTTTCTCTTTTTTCGGGTTCAGTACTATGACTTCTACCAGTTCTATCACTTGCAGAGTATGAGTTACTGCCTGGACTTTCTCTCAAATTTGAATATTGCGTTGAATACCTTCCAGCATATCCTGTATAACTATTGGAGTTTGGTGTATAATATGACCAATTCGTCACACTAGTTCTTGCAGTACTTCCAAATCTACTTGATCTTGTTGGGTCATCTAACCTGTCAGACTGAATTTCTTTATCTATCATCTCGGGTCTTTTCTTAGCTCTTGTTATTGACTTTTCAATAGTTTTTGCCATATCTGCTCTTCTACTTCTCACGTATGCTGAAGAACCGGGTGGGGTTGGTGAGGTATGGCGTGTCACTATTGTTATCGTTTCAGTCTCATTTTCATTCATTTCTTCATTGGTACTTGAAGTACCATTTGAATTTACATTTTCACTATTATCACTAACAGGTTCTATTTGGGGCTTTACTTCTTCCACTATAGGCGCCTGTGGAATACATTTTTCTACTTCGTTTTTCGGTTCGTGTTTAATGGTATCAGTGAGATTGACTGGAGATACTGAGGCTCGTTTTACAGTGGGAGGACTCCTTAAGTAATTTGAAGATAACCTATTTGCTATAGCATATCTGTTGACTGTAATTTCTGGCTTTGCTTCTGCTTTAGGTGCAGGTCGTGTATAATTTGAAGTACGAGGGTACAATTTGTAACTCGACAGGCTAGTGTAGCCTGTAGACTTGTCAGTCTTGCTTGGAATGTCTTTATCGAGATCTCCTGGGCTGGGATCTCGGCTTTTATCTTTATACATTTTCGTGGTTCTCCTCTCCGGACTTAAGTGCCGAGAAGGTCGGCTCAAACTATATTTCGATGTCGAAACAGGACTTACGTCTCTGCTTTTGTTGGTGGTAATCGATGGTACGGTGAGTTTCGAATAATCCTTTTTTTCGTATTTGGATGTGGGTTTCTCTGTTTTACTTGTGCTATAGGTATCATATTTTGAAGTTGGTTTTTCTGTCTTACTTGTGCTGTAGGTGTCGTATTTAGATGAAGGTTTGTCGGATTTACTTGTACTATAGGCATCATATTTTGAAGCAGGTTTTTCAGTTTTAGTCGTATTATAGGCATCATACTTTGAAGCAGGCTTTTCAGTTTTATTCGTGTTGTAGGTATCGTATTTTGAAGCTGGCTTTTCAGTTTTACTTGTACTGTATGCGTCGTATTTTGAAGCAGGTTTTTCTGTTTTGTTATAATTCGCATAGCGGTTAGCAATTGTCGAGATGGGGGTATCTTCTTTAGTAGCTCGGTCTGGGCAGAGGATAGGGATGCTGGACGACTTGTATGATGGCGTCGTGTTGAGGTACTTCGCTGTGACAGTTGTCGGCCGTTCCGCGGTCGTACTCGACGTGCTCCTCCCAGTGTCTCGACTCCGGCCGTACGACGGCGTATCATACTGAAATTAGAAATAATATCCATTGTTTATTTGTTAGGGTATTTAGTCGATTGGAGTGATGGTATTGAAAACAAACATGTTTAATTGTGTTCGTACATCAAGCGTAGTGTGATGTAAAGATCGCTGTAAAACAAACGTGAGATCCATATTCTTCACTCAACACTATCATATAAAGCTGTTCCTTTCACCGTTTTATAAATAGCGAAGGGAATGCGTGTTCGTATGTACGAGTGTAGATAATGTGCAGGGATTTTATTGAGCCCTTCGTTATTCAGTATGTTTAAAGGCTTAGGAAGAAATGATTAATCTGGGTCTAGAGCGCGGCATCAATGTACCGCTTACTAGAAAGGATTTATGGAAAATTCTAAAACTGAACCTTTGAAATAAAATAAATATCTGATACAGTCACCACATAATGTTATGTCTAATCTGAGTAAAATGTGAGCTTTTCTAAAAAATAAAGAATGTGAAAGTAGAAAGGAAGACATACGATACCCTTAAACATATACGGCTAAATAAAATCCTTATTAAAACTTGATCTATAAATTAACTTATCTCAATAGAGACACAAATCTGAAACGGTTTAAATATAATCGTTTCAAAGACAGGTTTTTGAACAACAAAACGAGTTGCTCTGAGCATCTCCTTTCGCGCCCTTCATTACAATTATAGTTAATGTCTAGTACGGACTCAGTTGAGACGAAGCATGTCGCTGCTTTGCAAATAAACGATGTCGAAAATCATGTTATTAAGCTGCGACTTTGATGGGGAGAGAAGCGATAAAATAACGTGTTATTAGCGAAAATATAGACTTATATTTGACTGGTGATGATGACGTTGACATTGTAAGTGCAGGCTCTAGTCATTATAATATAGTTTGTTGTATCCTGTTTAATTGGACACTGTTTTTATTATTATGGATTCCTTTAAATAGGTTTTTATTTCAGCAATAAGCTGTTGCTATTGATGTCGGTCGTAAAAATAAATGCCGATTAAAAAAATCTACAATTTTTTAAAGCTTATTCAAAAAAATATGCTGCTAGTAGCTAGTCCCAATAACGATGAGCATTTGTTGGGATTTATATAATATATGTTTCCCATGGTGAAGTTTTATTGTTTATTTTTAAATAAAAATATCTACCAGTCTATAATACTCATTGTAACGCGATAGTATTCAAAACAAGTACATGCGTTTTTCAATAGCATATAAAAATACAAATTTTTCACGTTAAGCCGGCTGTAAAACCTTAGTAGCGTATAGCACTAATAATATAATTCCGCATTTGGAATTTAATTTTCATATCCATTAATGGCGCTCAAACCCAATCGCCTAATGCTCACTGTAGCTTATCTTATGGCAGATCGATCTGTCGATCTTAGCAGCTTGATAAAATATATATAAGTTATATGTAATTATACATAAATAACGATAGATTTTGACGAGCCGTCTGCGGTGGCAAAGTTGTTGACCTTGCAAATGCCGGGACCCCTTCCTTTCGGATTGGGTTCCCAAGTGACAAATATTTAATTTATAAAACTCTCACATTACGCATTACTCCGAAAGGCGGAGGTTTAAATATCATTTTTGGATATGCATTTTCGCAAACTATTGAAGAAATTTAAAAAAGAGGTATTTCTGGTCCTGTTTTAATAAAACATCGTCATTATTTAAATAAGTTTGTCGAGGATAAAAAAGTAATTTTTGTTTTTTATCTTAATTTTTTTCTGTTGCAGATTATTATAAACAAAATTACTGATCTACCCAAAAATGTACCTGAAGCTTATTTTTATTAATAGCTTTACACAAAATAACAGTTACACAAAGAAGCCAGAATAGCCGACATTATCAAATTACACAATACATTTTTGTTTTGAAACAAAAAATACAAAGCATATTGCGAATATTTGATATTTCAACATTACAAGAGAATGTCAATGCATGTCATTTTTAGAAGCGATCCGGTACTAAACCCTGCCAATACAGATTGTCGATAGCATGTCAATACATTTTACAACATTTTCAGACTGCCAAATATCATAAAACTGTCTATTGATATGCAATTGTTAATGTGATATAAAGCTGTTGAATTAACAGACTTATTGCTCAGTTGTTGTGCAACTGTGCCTATAATATATCTAGTTCATGTCTATGAACTAGATATATTAAAAATTAGACTATAGATACATAATATATACTATAGATATAACTATAGATATATAATATTAGACTTAAAAAGACAAGATTAACTATGTTTAGTTTTTGAATATTTCGCGGTTAACATGTTTTTTTTACTATTATGTTAGCAAGATTTACCCTCGGTTTTTGAAATGTTGAACAACATAAAAAATTGTTAATCACAGAGATTGGTTGTTTGGATTTTGGTCAACCAATCAACAGTGATGGGTTGACCAAATTAATTTGATCTTAATCTCTTGTCAAATCTGATAACGACTGCGTTATCATTTGATTTGATAAGAGATTAGGTTCATTGCCTTTTAGAAACAGGGGTAGTAGTTTAATATTATTTTCTTAACCGACTTTAAAAAAGGAGGAGTTACTCAATTCTACTCTATTTTTTTATGTTTGTTACCACACTTCTTTAAACTGGATGAATGGCTGATTTTGATCATTCTTGATTTATTTGAAAGCTGGTGCTTTCCGTATGGTCCCAGTTCTGACAGTGGGATCCATAAGACTTATTTTAATTTGTTGTTTTTTTTTGGTAGGATTATTAAGGTATACTTACATAGTTTCTAAAAGACATGTTGCCAAATCAGCTCTCTTCCATTAGCGAGGCGTAACTTGGATCCGATGCGAGTGAATTCTGTAATTAAATTAATCATAGTTTTAATTTTGTACCATAAATTGTCATGCTGTTATTATGAGGAATGTTGTCTGATACCTTATGTAGAATTTGTAGCTTAAAATAGATTATTTCATCTTTTGGCGTGGGATCTGTATGAGTGTAGAGGAGTATATCTGATATTTGATAGCTAGGTATTTTAGTAAACTGCAAAAACGAAGGGCGAAATATTGTTTTTTAATGTTTGTACAAATAAAATTCTTTGTCTATACATCTTTTTAACTAAGTGTACATTACCCTTTCCGTGCCTCTTATGTGTGTACCATGTATAGTGAAATCAAAGAAATTAGAATCCTACAACTTGTAGGCTAGCAAATCTATTTCCCACAATTTAACCTTAAGTTAAATTTTACGATTAGTACAAAATCCGGTAGCTAACATGTTAGACCGTGTATTCCTAACATATGCAAACACTACTTGGTTCAACGTTTTACAAGGAGCGCATTTATGCTAAAGAAAGAGCAAAGAGGCAGCATCTAAAACTCTTTGGTGCAAAATGTATCACTTTTCAGATTATTACGTTTCAGTAGTAGATGGTAAGCCTCTTGTCCCATTCAAAGGTTAAACCTGTGAACAGCTTTAAATTTCATTGATAGGATGAAATGTTAAGCTGGTCGCATTAGCCCGTCATAGGATAGAACAGCAAGTGTCCATTTGTTTACAACTAGATTTAACTATTAAACATCAAATTTTAATGTGAAATATTTTAAATTCATTTCCAAATGAGACGAGGTCTTTGCCCTGTAAGTTTATGTATGCCATTTAGAATAGAGGAATGACTCCCAACAAAACAAACAAAAAATAAATGATGCTCTATATCAATAGTATATTTATTTAGATTGTTATTTGTGTAGACGTACTATCTACGTCATCAGCCTACGTTCACTCGTCAAAGTTAACGCACCGAACAACAGATCCATTCTATCCACGTCCACTAACAAATACTAGTTTCTTTTTAGTTTCAAAATAGAAACGTTTTTAGTTTCCGGACTGACCTATATCGATTGAGTCAATGAACAAAAGATGGATGGTCAAGTTCCTAACCACACGTAAAAAGTAATTTAAACTTTATTTTCTTTATACAAAAAGGTGAGAATCGCTTGTGTACGCTTCCTAATTATTCCGGTCTATGTTTTGCGTCTGGTGTACGGAGATATAGATCACACTGACAGATGCAACGATTAGTCTTGTTTTTATTTACGATTTAATTGTCGTGGATGTTGTTCTAAATAATTACAAGTAGCGCAAGGTATTACTTTTCTGATAATATCCATCCTGATCGAGATCAAAGAATGTTTTGTTTTTATTTATCTACATTTCTCTATGAGTTTCGAATCTTTGGCTCAGAATAGATTTATACGTCATAAAGGTAGGTGTAAGAAGTAGTGATAGTATTCTTTCATGAAATGTTTTGACGGTAAATCCGTTGTCCATAATTTAATACCTTATTAGGTTCATTGCGAATCTTTTTATATTATAACTTCCGTTCTTTTGACAGATGGTCAATTGTTCAAAGGTTGTTCCCACTTATTTTACAAAAACTCCTTCCTTAGTGTCAGCATCGGAAGTCCACTCATTATGGGTACTTTCTTCCGCTATACGCACTACACCTGTTGTCAACCCAATTTGATCACCTTCTCAACTTACTGAGCTTACTCGAGCGTGTTGATACTAAGTTAGTATAATCGATGGCTAACATCATTTATAATAACTAGGAAAAAAGTAACTTTATCGTGGTGGATCGAGGTGTTTTCCTTAGATTTTTATCTAAAACAACAAAAAACCTAGTCAATCATACGAAACTCTTCGTGCGTGGTTCCATCTTGCACTTATAATAATGTTAATAATGCTTTGAAAGAGACTTTAAACTTGTTTTGATGTAAAGGTTTACTCTTTTATTAATTTCAATATGGACTTGCCAAGGCACAATTTGGTAGATATGAGATACAACCCCGGTTTCTGAAAGGCATATCAAGGCAAATTAATCCGTCGTCAAATCAAATGATTACAACTGCAATCTGTTGACCAAAACCCTAATCAAAGCGCTTTACTCAGGTTTGACCGGTTATCACCAAATTTTTATGTTAACCAAATTTTCAGAAAACGCAGGACATACACTTGATTTTTAGTAATCTAAATAAATCTACTCCCAATAGTGATGGTCAAATAATGAAACAATTTAGAATTATCGGTACTTATCGAAACTCCACAATTGTAATTTCAATTGATCGGAATTATAGTGTATTAGTGCATGGAGCGCAGTGAATCTAGTCATGAATTTTAGAAATCACTACAGTATCGATTGGCGCCTAACCGTTTTATTATTCATTTCGTTTCAACCCCTTCAGACGTAATTTCAGTCGATTACTGTTAAGGTGCATTCACACAACTGTATTACACGCTACGCTTTATTCGGATGTTGAGATGTAGTACGGTTTTCACACACATGACTATTCCAGATCCAGTGAGATAAGACAGACTATAAGCATATTTTTTTCCTAGCCTATACTGTCCCACAGCTGGGCAAAGGCCTCCCCCAAGTCCTTCCATTCAACCTTATCCTATAAACCATAACCAAAACAACATTGTATACGATTAGACGGCATAATGTGTGTACGCTTCGTAACGGTAAAGTGTTTGCTCACTACCCCGATTATCGTGCACGGCTACAGTTTCCCATAGTAAATGACAGTTTAAAAAATTATTATGGTCTCCGGGCTATTTATTCTACTGTCTATTACGACATGTTATTATGTTATTTTAGCAAAATGAATGAGATTCTGAATAATGATAAATCCACGACTGTTAAAACATTGAAATCTTTGAAAATTAAAATATATTTGGTCTACCCTGTCAAACGTTTTACGATTGTACGTAGATATATTAACTATTTGCACTTATTTTAAAAATCAGTCTTCGATACAAAGTACAAGAATTAATGAAAGTCCTGATCATGACGATTTCGGACCATGTGAGAAGTAAAACCCTGTTAAACAAAAACAATTTTCCAAAATTCTTTGATTAATCAGTGAACCAAGAAAATATTCCAATGAGGTTAATCCTTTTTTATATCGTTTATAACAAATTGACATTTTATTTTGTACAGACCTATAACTTGTGTGTGGATTTGAACTGTTAATTCAAGTTGGTTATTATAAATAAATAAAAAAATAAAGTATAAATAGTGCAATCAAAGTCATTTCATTTCTCCGCACTTTGCGAATAGCGATCCGGATTGAAATTCGATTGGTAAACTTGAGCCGTGACTCAGACCTGCCTACGTAAATATTTTCAGTAGTATTTAAGTAATTGTTGATTCCACAAGGATATTTGTATCGTTCGCAAAGGACTAAAATAGAACGGTTTACGATATAATGGACTGTAAGTCAAGTAATTTAAGAGTTACTTTACTTAATAAAAAATAAAAATACCTGCTTTAAAAAATACCTGCGTGATTTAAGTAGAATAAATAAAAAAAATTGAACGGGGATTATGACGTTTACATAAATTTTTTTTTTTGGTCTATATTTTCGATAATTTTAAAATATTAAACACGCATGTTTTCGTTTGTCCCAAAACCAAAAATTATGAAAATAGAGTAAGTGTCTACAAATCTTGAGTGCGTACTTCTAAGCAAAAATTTTACCCACTCCTGAACTTTAAAGCGAATTCTTCGAATTTTGTAATTGATTTGATGAAAGAAAATATGTGTCTTTTATAGGTATTTTGATGCTCTAAATTGTGGACTAAATTGATTTTGACTTGTCATTCCCAGTCTCCTACCCTATTGGACTTAACCCTCTTTAAAGCAATCTAATATAGGAGTACATTCGAATTTTTAATTAGTAAGTGGAATAAAAGAATTAAAAAAAGATTTTTTAATTTAAAACGTATTGTAGATACCTCGCGTGACTCAAGGGTTTCCTTTTACCTTGGATAGAGTATAACCTTTTCTATACAACGCCATGCAACCTTTTAGTCGACAGTGATGTTGATGAAAATAGTTTTTTTTTTTAATTCGATAAGTAAGAGTTCAGCACCTACAGGCAAGTTAATGTTAAAATTATAAAGTTTTAAACTCCTTAAAATAAGTTTCCAATTAATCAGCAAACATAGAAAAAAAAGAAATTGACTAATTGATTTATGTTTGTCATCTTTTCAAAACTAATTCATTTTATTTGTTTTAACACGGACTTACGTTAATCGGGTGCTAAGGCAAATCACACACTACACTTGTTACCCACAGTAACAATATCCTTAGATTTTATCTTCACTTCCGCTTAATATTATGACATCCTGTCTGGTGAGGCGCGATTCCGAACCGATGGCTCGCTTCCTTTATAATATTAATTAAATCTCTAAGACCAGTGAGCATACTGTTGTTTATACGTCAATCCTGATTTTACGGATTGGATAATGATTGTTATTGTTTTGAACTCCCGATGCAAAAAGATAGAGTTATAGGTTTGAATTCAGACTATCCGTGCTTCAAGCTACGTACCTCCTGAACAAATAGATCGATTGTGATGCTTTTTTTTTGTTTTAAAAGCTGGCGTGATTGATTTATTTCTTATTCTCGTTTGCCATATAATTTATGAGACACATAAGACCTATTCAGCATTTTGAAATCTAACAGTATAAATATTTGGTTTTTAATCGTCTACATACTTTGTTATTTTTCTCCAACTTTGAGTGAATGTAGTTGGCAAATTGTAAAATGAAAACGTAGTAAATGAATAGTACAACAGCTGTTTAAGAAGTGAATGGAATAAAATAGATTATTATACTAACTCAGACGGTAACATCATAATAATATAATAAACATTGCGTTTATACTAACAAACACAATAATAAATACAAATTATGAACGTGCAACACTCTCATTAGATTTAGTGTGGAAACAACTTCCTACAATATGAAGATAGTACAAAATAAAATAGTATTTGGACAATCGCCATCTGCTTAAAACATGTAAAAGTTGATTTCCGCGTGTTTTGTGAGCGATTTGTCTGTACAGCTGATCGCGATGTTATAACGAATTTTTGTACGCAAATACATAGACATATAATGATTTTTTAAGCCACCATCGTCTCTATTATTTAGGTTTAAAGAAACTTTATTCTCAATAAAAACATTACATAATGTCGCTTACTTGAGAACAATAACAAATACTTAAATAACTAAGAGTAGTTTCGGCGACATTTTCTTACATTACTCGTATTTAGATTTGTCATACTTGACAAAGATCTCTGGTAGTTGAGAAGTCAATTCTGACAACCAGTGTTACTAAGGTAGTGGAGGTCAGATAGACAGTCGTTTCAAGTAAAATACGGTATTCAGCTGAATCCGGTAAGACTGGTAACCGACCCCAACGTAGTTGGGAAAAGGTTCGGGAGATGACTCGCATTTGGATTACCAAAGGTCTGGTATACCCACATGTTACTTTGAGACACACTTTAATCTCGATTTCTTTTTTAATCCCTTTCTACACACAATTAACTAATTTATCTGTAATTTGTTTTATTGGCTAGTAGTAGGTAGATAACCTTGGATCTTTTTATACATGAATAAGTAAACATTTAATGGCCTATTGATCTAGTGGCCTAGTGGTTGTTAGTGCAAAACTGGAGGTCGTGGGTTCGAATCCCACTCGAAACAATTCTTTGTGTGATGCGCACGTTCATTTAATTTTGTTCCGCCTTGAGTAGTGGGTGTAATTTATCTGCAATAAGTACGTATTTAAAATTATATGAGTAAGTTTATCAGTTGTTTGATTACTAGACTAGCTCTGCTTATTTTATGATCAGATTTCCATGTGTGAGTTGTCGCAATTATCCAAATTTTCACAACAAAGGTAACATGAGATGCTATAGCAAGAATAAAATAAGTAGGAGTACTAAACACAAGTAAATTATTACGAGAGCCTTAGTTCCTAATAAACATGACTGTGTTCAACCTTGTACAACTATGTTAGTGCAGTGTTTTGTTTCTGCAGCGAACGTTTACATGGAAAATAACTATTCTGAGCAAGGAAAACGTCGTGATAAAACCTGGACACAGTGGTTTAAATTCGCCAAAGTAGGGAACTAAACTATTCGTTTCGCTGGGTCTATTATGAATTCATTTTTTGTATTGCACTACTGCACTGCTACTCTTGCTGCTGTTGTTAAATCTGCTCAAAATGCATCTAATGTCACAATCTGATACAATTTGTTTATGCAAAATTATGAATAAGATAAATTGGTGTGCGTTATTTGTAATCATCACATCTGTCCATACAATAAAATAGTAATCATACGTGACAAATGAATTGACAATGGCAATGAATTATTTAGACATAATTTTAATTCTTCGAATCTAACTTCTGAGCCATCTTTCTTTGACCAAACAGCGATCGATCAAAACTCACTTTTGTATAAAGACACCTTGGATATTAAGCTAGTATTATTAATAATTCAATCCAACAGCCAACACTAATAAGAAGACTATAAAGGTTCGCAATGTCCGGACTGTAATAAAGACCTAAGTCGGGACAATGGCTATATGTCTTAAACAAATACGGGCGAGCTAGGCGCGACGGTAATTACATAATATTTTAACAGCTTTGTGAGGAGCTAGCTATTTGTGTCGCAGCAGCTTTATGGCGACCTGTTGTCTGGCTGATAAACGTCCGTGAGATCTCAATTGGTGTTACAAAGCAACATTAGAACTTAAACTGCTTCACATTCTAACTTGTTTTCCATAATCTTTATTATAATTTGTAAGTTTAACATTTTAATTACAATTAAATGCGTCGTTTACTGTTCTAGTTTATCTTATATTCTAATAAGGAAATGTTTTTGGATGTCTCGGTTTATTTCTGTCGTCCTAAACATTTAACTGCCGTCAGTATGTTGGACTAAAATTTGGGACAAATATTTGCCGTATGCGGGTTTGAAATCAAAATAACGTCAGTCGTCGACTGAACCGTGTTACAAAATCCTATCATTCTTAAAGTTCCCATGTCGAATATTAACTGTCAGCGTAATACTTTTACGTTATTTTAGTTTAAAACCTACATATCGTACAAAAGTAACTATCCCACACCAACCCCACCACAAATAAAAATAGAAAATCAAACAGCAATAATATAATTTATAGTTTTTCAATTAATTGACTCTCACGGTAAGATTTCGCTTGTAGAGCCACTATAGAACCACATAACAGCATAAAAAGTAGTTCGTAGTCACAGTTGCAGTCAATTTTAACTGTCACAATACACACAAAAACTTGTTGGCAAGTTGTCCGACATGTACAACAACAACTAACTTAAATCTTGTCTTGTAAAAGAGAAATAAAGAAACATCATGGGAAAATATATTGCTCATGTGACTGTATCGAATATCATCCCATTTTTTAATATGAAGGAAAATAAAAATAAAAATGTTATGCAGTTTTTTTGAATATTTACACGCTTTGGTATCAACCCTTTTAAAGTTTTTGAGAATGTTTTTTACTAATTTATATTTTATTTATTGCAACGAAATCAGCAGAAGCAATTTATTTGTTGCATGTTGAAACGTAAATTAAAACAACTATTGAACTTTTATCAAGAGTAATTAGCAGCTTTTTCGTGAACAGATGTAAAAACAAAATCATTGAACTCTTGCATCGCTCGACATTCCTTTCGTCGTCCGAAACTCGTACACTTTGATAAATAAAATTGAATATTTATATTACAAATTCAACATAAAAGGCGCTATTTGTGGTAAATACCGAGCATTTTTAATAAACAATGAACACGATTTCAATATGTACTGAGAAAAAGAGAGAAAAAAGTTGCTCTGCATAAATTACCTTAATTATACCTTCTATAGACATAACCGCATTATTCTAGATGTTAAAGTATAGGTACATATAGGTAAAGTCTATTTAAATTCGGTTTACAGAGCACCAAACGGGAGCTCGAACCAAACAATCGCTATAGGAACTGTTAGATTTATTTCTGTCGAAAGTACATTACGAAAATAAATGGCCTACTCTCAGTAGAAGTGTCAAAGAGTTGGGTTCGGTCCGGGTTGTTGCCTCGGCCGAAATGGGGTCGCTTCGGCTTCCCGTAGGTATCCGCCAACACCTTGCTGCCAACCAGCTTTCTCAGATCGATTTTTTACAGGTGCTAGACCTATAGATTTGTGGGGGAGGCTGTTGCTAGCCTAGACACGCTGCACTATTGGTGACGTGTAAAATGTCGGGCATTTTCGTAGAAGACATGTAGCGCTCGAGTACATAAATACAGTACAACATACATACTTAATTTTCTTTACAGAAGACACCTACTTCCTAGCGATTTGAGAATGTTTGTGCATACTTCCTCCGATTTCATATAGTAACATGATCGCGTCACATTGTACACTATTCAGAAATAGCCTAATTGCACTAGACATACGCAACCAAACGGTCACCCTTAAACTTGGTGTCTAAAGAGGAAATGAAATGACAGTTGTCGTTCTTATTTTAACTCACCCAATTTTTTTTTTCTTAAGTCATTAAACTCTGCTATACACTAAAATGAACTATAAATTTATTATTAAGAAGAATTTCATCGATACATTTTCAATTCAATTATTGAGGGATTCTGGAACGAATGCAATAATACTAATTGCAATAAAACTAGTCGTGTTGACATTAATAACAGTATTTTTAATACAAGGCAGAAGATGTTTTGTTAATCTTCGTAGTAATCAAAGCTTGTATCTTTGTGTGAAAGGAACTCGGTGGCATGCGGTGAGATAATTACACCTTGCCATTATTTTTATGTCTGTTATGTACGTGAGTATAAAAATTGTTGTATTCTTGTGTCTTATCCAGGACAAGTTATCATTTTAATTAAATAGTACATTAAATAGAAAAAGATGTCATTTGTGTAATAGTTTTAACGTTTTTTCAGTATAGAATCTAACTTCTAACCCTTTCGTTGAATTTTGAACTTAATTACTTGTACCGAACATCGATAATACAACAAACAGTCATATTGTATTATCGATTTTCGGTACAAGTATTTTAGTTTAAAATTATGGTAGATTAATGATATTCAGTATGATAGTTTTAATTTATAGATAAATGTAGATAGATAGATGTTATTCAGTAGGTATTAGTAGCGGCTTTAATAATAAAATATTCTTAAATTGTACTTGTAGTAATGATCATTTCAAAGATAATTTTCGTTGTTAGTCACAGTGTGAATTCAAGGTGGTTTCCAAACACAATTCTACAACATCTGTTTATCAGTTTTCGGAATAATCTCGAAACCTCTGCGATGTATTTCAGTACAGATTTCAACACTTCGAAGAACCGTATGCTTCTTGGGAAATTCGCTGAGAAAATGTGTAGAAAACTCTAATTTTGATAACCAATTATAATGCTGCCTCGTTGGCCTAGTGGTTCTAAGCGCAACTGCTACGCTAGAGGTCTTGGGTTCGATTCCCAAGTCGACCGAGGTGTTATTGGTTTTTTCTACAAAATTCTCAGTAGCAGGTCGGACTTTTGATTTGTGCCCGGTTAGTGGTAATAGGCTCGCCCACTATTACATGGGACCCAAACGTACCGGCGGACTTTGGGTGTACATTGGTACACCTCTGTCTAACCCTTCGGGGAATACAGGCTTGATGGTATGTTTCAATTATAGAAGTCAAGAAAAAACTTACAGTTGAGATATCATTATCTCTGTTAACTAAGTATCAAAGCAAAGACATCGGATACCGTATTGTGCCATTTGTTTTATTTTAAATGCGGTTCTACCTTTGTTTACATAGCTAGTTTTCTCCTGGATATTAGGTAGGTATATTTTGTAAACAGTGTGAGTAATATATTTATTTATATGTTGACCTAGTAAATTTAGAGTTATTATTACCAAAGAAAAAAGTTTTCCATGTTTTATTTTTGTACGTTTGTTTTTTTATTTATTTTTTGTTTTTCCCTTGATGTACGATATAAAGTTATCAAAGTATTTAGAAACAAATCTTTAAATAAGATTTTTTAAATAGATAACTACAAATCATAGCGCCTGAACATTTCACGGAAGGATAATCTTACAAAACCTCAAACCATTTAAAATCATCATCACTTTTAATTAAATAAGTTTAATTTCAACATTAACTTCACTGTCAGTTGAATCCGCTTTAAATGTAACTACTCTAAACTGATTTGACATGTTGAATTGTTGATTCCAAACAATTTTAATTCCACCAAACAAACTACGGCACACTTAAATCCATATTAACATTAATAAAGAGTGAATAGCGTTACTCCTTTTAACTCCTGTGTAAGACCACACACATTTTCTCGGAACGCTAAATAAAACCAATAAATTTTGAAGCATAAACACACAGGATACGCGATCCCTCACGAAAGAGGTTTGACCTAACGCCGACTACTTTGTTAGTTTGAAACATAGGACTGGCTGTAGAAGGTTCTTAATTCAAATTCTTGACCACAAAACATTAGAAAACGAAAGAGCAAGGAGTTTAGAACATTATTTTTATTTTTTTAATGACTGCGTTTAAAATTCGAACTATATATAATATGTCTATTACTTTGCACATATTTAGAAAAAGTTTTGAAACATAAAACAAATTTCCCTGTATGTTACTGACGTTTTACACAACTTTACTATTTTTAAGCCACTGCTAGCTAAAGGCTTCTCTTTGGTTACCATTCTCTACATTGTCATAACCAAAATGTAAAAGGGAAACGAATAACTTATCTTTAGGCGAAAGGAAAACAAGCGAATGACACAGAAAAATTAGAGTAAGCAATGATATTCTAATAAACAGATATGTTATAAGCGTGCAATCGTGAAGACTCGAAAACGTCCTAATTGGGACGTATTGCCATTAACAACAACACTATTTGTCTCTTTTTTTCTTATGGGTTTTATCGCGCTATCTCTTTCGCTAGCTGCCGCGCTGCGCGGAACACTTTTTTCGATTGTTTTGTATGTGTATAACATATCTGTTTATTAAAATATCATTGAGAGTAAGATAAAATGGTCGCAGCCACGTAAGAATGGGCGATGATTAGGAGTGATGAAACTGCGTACAGTCATGTTGGAGTCACGCCACGCGTGTCTGTTTACAAGGTAACTACTGTGTCATCTGATGCGATACCGATACACAGCATTTAAAATGAAACATTATAGGTTATTTATTAGATACTAAGAAAATTGTTGGTGTTAAAATGCCGCTTAAAAATATGGTGCTAGAGTTTTTTTTGTAAGAGGTTAGTCTGTTGGTATCTAATCACTACTCACTACATAGTATAAAACAAAGTCGCTTCCCGCTGTCTGTCCCTATGTATGCTTAGATCTTTAAAACTACGCAACGGATTTTAATGCGGTTTTTTTTAATAGATAGAGTGATTCAAGAGGAAGGTTTATATGTATAATACATGCATAATATAGTAGAGGAATACCGATAATCTTAGATATTACTAACGTAAGGTCGTAAATGAACCCATTTTTTGCGCTTTCATTGCAAACGCTGGCTAAACCCTATGAGATAGATCAAAATAATGTACTACAGTATTGTGCACCTTAAAAAGATCTACAAAAAAGTCCGCGATGGCATATGTTTATCTCTTGAGGATAACCCACAATAACCATTTTTATCGTTTATTTGTTACTTATTTAAGAAAAAGCGATTTTAAGCAATACAGTATTAATCCTTATCCAATTAAGTACCTTTAATAAATTGTGCATGCAATATAGGTCAATATTGCCCTTTACAGCATGTAATTTAAATGAATATTTTCGAAGATATTGCAAATTTTAAATGTAGGGACATAGCGGTTGCGGCGATACCGGCCGGAGGGCCGCGCGGGGGCCGGGGGGCGCGTGCCTATACCAAATAGTGCGTCCAAGGCTGTGCTTCGTCCTACAAAACTTCATGATTGTGTAGTTATATTTGCTATCAGCGTTGCACCCGAGCAAAGCCGGGGCGGGCTGCTAGTTAATAATAACTGGATGGATACTGAATGAAACATTAAAAGCTGCGATTTTCTTACTTAATTGTAACTATAGTTTTCATATCGAGAAGTAAATTAGCACAATTCTGGGATCAAGTCTGTTTTTAATTCAAACGGATTTTCATGAACTGATCTGTAATTTTCTACTAAACAGAAACATAGTATAACTAACAAAGCAACTCGCTTCCCGTTTCACATTTTACATTTATGAAAAAATAAATCACTCGCCTTGACTTTGATACAAAAATCGTCGCAGACAATATAAAATTTTATGACTCACACTAATTCGTAGTTCCCTGATTACGTCACAATACACTCTTTTAAAATATACCTACTGTAAAGAGTGTGGGTATAAGACGGTAAATTATGCCAAAAAATATACGTACCTACCTACGTAACTATAGATAGTGGGACATTGATGAGAGGTGAAATGTTTTTGACCGGCTACCCGACTGGCCTATATTCTATTCCCTACAATAATTTCAGGAAAACCCTCATGAGGGATTTCTTTGAATGTGATTTTATTTTTCTTTCGTGTCAACAGCTTTAAACGTAGGTGTTGAACAGTCACAACTAATAGGCGTGCCTAATAGACAGCTAGACGAGGATGAGTAAGATCATAGACACTTGGCAAAGAAAATATTATCCAACTTATTCTTATTAATTTGTTTAGAAATATTAATTACTCATGTGACACTAAACACACCAAAATAATTTACCAAAGAAGATACGTCATCTACATTTTCTAAATGAGTTGTTCGTCTTTTCTGGTTTCGGTAAAAAATAGGAAGATTTACTAATTAAATTATTAAAGAAAGTTTACTAAGTAGGTACAAACTTTTAGATATGGGTTCTTATTTTCAAATACTTTATTCTGTACTTTAGTCCGTAAGTCGGTAGAAACACGGAATAGGTGGACAGAAACTAGCCCATATGAATAAATTGTATCGTAAAATACGTTTTATCTCGCGAGGTAAACAGTTGTACTAATCTTGTGTTCAGACGCTTTGCATTCGTATATAACCTCAAGCTTAGAGTTAACAGGATTAACACTGTTACAATTAGCTCTGAAGCTAAAGCACTAATTGGAAACACGTTTGCCTTAGATACGGTTAGTTAAAATTTGATATAATGGACTGAGGAGTGGACAAATACGAGCCTGTCGTATACCTATCTGCACTGAAGACAGTTCTCGATAAATCCTCGATTCATTCCAAAGAGTATTTTAGTCTGATGTAAAATAACAGTATTAATAATATCGGATTAATCGTCTTAACACTACATATTTGGCGGAGTATTTCTACCTTAATGAATAGCGGTCGTACGACGTCTATGACAAAAAAATCCAATACACATCACGCACACTGGAAGTTGTTTCAGTGCACACACATACACACATACATACATAAACGCATGCAGAGGTTGTCAACATAATTTTATCACTACGCACGGCCGTCGAGAGGGTACGATTCTCGACTGTACCAAAAATAGCGTCAGCTAACATTTCGATGGGATATCCTGACAGATTATTTTTATATATCCCAGTTTGTCTCTATATCCGCTAGGGACGGTCTCTGTTTGTAATTGTTCGTTCACGGAACTATTTTGGGCTGGAAAGGAATCTGTGTGTTATTATGATAGCGGGATTCGTATGGACTTGTTGGGAGTGCATTACCTGCGCGCGCGCTGAAGAGTTATATAATAACCTTGTGTTCTAGAATTCCAATATTTTCATCTTTTAATTTATGTTTCTGCATTTTCATGTACCTTTAAATATTTTTAAATATTGGTATTTTTAAGCATTATTTTAACTTGAATTGTTTCCAATATAATTCTGTCTGAATTAATTAATACGCTTTTTAACTGATCATCGAAATGATTATAGGGGTAATATTGTTGAACAATCCCTAAACATTGTTTTTTATAGTAAAGTATTAACATAAAATAAACAAATGAACGCTGTTTTACGTTTGACAAAAATATCTTTTACCTATCAAATATTTATAATAACCATGGACTGCATTTGACAAGGCCGGGTCGAGGATGACATATTGATTTTATATATTTACCACTTTTCTTCATAAATAATTTCAGTCATTACAATTCTATTGATTTTATGTTAACCGCTTTTCTTCGTCAATAATATACACATCACTAAAATTCGGTCCCTAAAGTAAACTAGCAAAATGCTTATATACATTTACCAAAATTATACTTCTTGCATCTGGCCTTTATTCAAGATCAGTCCACTATGAAATTAAATAAATTCTTAACTACTTACAAAAAAAAAAAACTAGTTTACTGTTCAAAACACAACGCAAACAGATTGTTTTCCTTGTTAGGTAAAAAGCTAGGCAAGTAAAGACGTCAAGTCACAAACTACGCAGAATTAATCATTTAAGTAGTCAAAGTTTGTAGTTAGTATAGCTCATACTGCCGAAAGTCTCTTATGAACTTTTGAACTATCGCGCTGCATGTTTTATAATATTGGTAGACAGGCTGCTTGCGACCACGGCTGGCTCTCTGATTCCAAGCTAAGTAGAGGTTGTGTTATGGTAAACAGGCAAAAGATACACATAATTATATATTTCTAAATACCCTTTTATAGCCTTTTTTCCCCAAACCTTTTTCTAAATACATACACGACATTATGATAGATAAATTACACCCAGACACAGATCAAATGATCATGCTCTTCAAACAAAGATTTGTTCTGGGTGGGAATGGAACCCACGGCCTCTGATATAGCAGTCAGGGTCCCTAAACCACTAGACCAACAGGCCCGTCAAATTTATGAAGTTTCGCGTAAATTCCCGTTTAGTATCGTTACTTTAGTCTCTTATACAGTGAAGTTATTTACATTTAATAAAACCGATACAAAGAGACATACATAACACACCGTATGTGTATTCTTATACACCTACAGGTAAAGTACGTTTCGGAATGCTGGCCTTTATCTGATAGTATTTGAAGCACAGATTATAAAACAGCTTCCGTACTCCGCCTACGTTGGTACGTGTTCTGATTGAGACGAAAACCGCGGTAGCACTTTAAAACATATTGTAGATGATATGAATATAAAGCAGTTGTGTTAAAGTAAAAAGATTTGGAAGATCCAGATAAGAAAGGGTTACGGTTTGCCAGGCATTTCACATTGTCACCAGGTTAGGTGACAATGTGGATAGGTATATAAAATTACAGTAGGATAAACTATTCTTACATATTTTTCTTCTGAATATGTCTTGAAAATGTGTGAATGAATAAAAAAAAAGCTGTTGTATTTATGCTGTCAAACATACTAAAACCAAATCAAAGTACTCTACATAGTCTACATTTTGAAGGCTTTGTATACAAGATTTGAACTCACTCGTATTCATAAACGACTTCAGAATAAGGAAGTTCTCAGAACTTAAAACAGTTTCTTTATTTACAGGAAAATAGTCAATTGTATCAAGTAAACTCATTCCACTATTTCTTATCAGCCTACCGTGATACCTCGCAAAAGCTTAATCTCTTATTTTCAGAAAAACTGCATAGTGTATAGCAATTAAATATGATTCGAATTTTCATTATTTAACATTATAAATACAGGAAACAGTAGGTAATCATTTTATGTAGAAACTTCTTAAGCAAATATGTATGTATGTGTGTAAATTTTTTGTATTGTGTATGTGTGAGAGTACTTTTATGATTCATGGCACTCGTTTTTAGTAGGATCTATTTTGATGAAGTTGTCAAGATGTCTACATCACAAGAATATTTCTTGTTTCAATATTTATTCGTACCTACATATTATTTTCACGTCTACACGCTTCTTTTGATAAAAATAATTTGAGATATAATCGCATGCAACAAGCCTAATTGACTGTTAGGATATAAGTTTAGACATAAATAATTATACACGTTAGGAAAAATTTACTCTCAATACAATTTAGATACATCCACACAATAAAAGAAATCGTCTGTGTTGATTCTGAAAACTATTTAAAGATGTTAAAACGGCCTTGACCGTATTTCAAAAGCCGCAGTTTTATGCATCCGTTACTTTCTTGCAAATATTTTAAACATCACCCCTAAAATATATACTAAATATCAAAATATCAAAAATCTACATTAACCTAATTTTAATTCGCGATGAAGAGGTTATTCACTCATCTAACTCGTCTTGTAAACATCTCATTCAGTAAAAGAATATTCATTGATATTTTTTATAAAAACAAAAGAGTACATTATCAATAGATCAACATTCAACAAGTTTACAACTACAGGGGAATGCACCGCTTGCACATTTCAAATGTAAACATTATAATTCACTCTGTCTTCGTTTGTACGTAAGTTCTATGCGTGAGCGAGCGCATGTATTATCCTAAATATATAGCTTACATTCGTTTACTAAAGTCCGCTAAAACTATTCCTGTTATTAGCCACTATACCCAACGTAATTAAAAGCAAAGATCTCCGTAATAAAACACTGTCAACTTGCACACATTTGTAGTTTCACACGCATCTCTATTTTCAATTCTGTTAACACGTGATAGAGTTGAAAATAGATTGTAGTGTATCATTTTATTCTGAGATAATATCAGTCAAAATATCTATCGATGTAATAGTGAGAATTTCTTTCGAACAATGGGGGTTAATTCGAGGTAGACGAGTTTTTTAATAGGATGTGGAAAAATACGTGGCGCATGGTTTCTTGTAGTTTATTTATAGCGAACTGTATACATATAAATATTTGTATATAACTATGTCTAGAATAACTGCAATGTTCTAGTTTTCAATGCTATTATTTTACGTCAACGTCGTTGTCTAGAACGTCGAATGTCGTCTGTTGTATCAACATTTTGCATATTAAATATTTTTTACGACATAATGAATATTCATAAAAATTGTCAAGCAATCCTGTATCCTCGAAAATAATGGAATCTGTCTGCTTTAACCATCCTACATTTGAATTGAACCATTTATTTGATCGAATGAATTTTACTTGAAATAATCTTCTTTTCATCCGCATATTCAGTGTTTATTAAATAATTGATATTAGGGTGAGGTTTTTGGGCCTTAAGTTTTAAGCTTTAAAAGGATTGCTTCTGCATAAGACAAAATGATTTTTTTTTTGGTCCAAGAAATTTTATAAAAAAGTGGTATTTACATTTTGCAACAGTAAAAGTTGGCCTATGGAAACCTCACTAAGTTTACATAACGTTTAAAAGGTTTAACATCTGAATACTTATGATTTTTCTTTAATTTAAGTTATTTGGGGTTCAATAATGACCCTTTCCGTGGGCTTAATAAAGAGTACCTGGATGACTTCCTAAGGCACTAAAGTCAAGAAGCTCTTCTATAATATGACTATAGTATTCTTAGCTCAAGAGTCATAGCTAGAATTCTTCAAAACGTGTGTGCAGCAATTAATTAATCCCCGCGGCTATACATCAAAGACCCGGATGGCACGAAGCAAAATGCGACTTTCTCTGCAGGTGCACTTAAAGCTTAATGCGCGTGCATTGTTTACAAACAAAACAAACTGTTTTCTATATACTAACGGTCTTGTCATACATTGGCTGAACAATTTTCATCTCAGTCAGGGAGTTCTCAAAAGCTAGAGTGTTTACAAAATCATAATTAGGTACCTACAATGAGAAAGAGTCATCGAACACCAATTAAATCTTTATTTTACTATTCTATTTATGACGATATGAAATTAATTACTGACTTTGTGACTACCTTTAAATCTTGGCCTATTAGTCCTGACCCCATCTATAATCGTGGTCTATACAGACTTAAATTTTCCCAATTAATATTTTAAAGACTTACTGACCATTCATTTGTTTTTCTGAATTTCAATTTGGAGGGTTTAGAATTGTGTTGTTAAAAAACTTTTTACATTAGAGCTACTTTTGAGCCAAAGGTTGCATTTACAGCCAGTTTTCGTGGCATATTTATTCAGAAGTTAATTATAGCCTAATTAGGTACCCTATTTAGTAAACAAACCAGTCTTGGCAACAAGGTCTAGATGCTCGGTCAATCACTCCATATTTTAAACGAATACTGCTTTGCTTTTTAATTAAGTAACGTTATTGAAACTTCTCAAAGAAAGTCAGGAGCATAAAATTTACAGAGAAGATACGAGCTAATACTCGAATGGTAATTAATATTGCCATGCTGCTTTATTTTTGAATAGGGAACGGAAAATATCAAAAATATTCTCAAACGTTTATAAATGCATCAAATATTAGTCTCAGTTTATAATTAAAAACTCTGATAAAGAAGCTAAAATTAACTCCCGTGTCTTTCTGGCTTTCATAACCGAATAACAAACGAACCAGTATTGAGTAAATGAGTTCTATAAATAATTCATTTTCATATCTCAGTTATTGGCTAACTACAATGCGTTCGAGATCCAACGAGAGACAGTTCGTGAATTGTATAGATTGCAAAAAATAGGAACTTTATGTGTCGGCCAGCCGTAATATAATTATAAATGAATGTAAGCGAACTTGACACAGATTGGAGCCAATTTTTAAACAAGAATGTATACAAAGGAAATAGTGAGAGGAACCGGCGGATCGTATTTGTTTTATTAACCTTAAAACCGACGCTGTTGGCTAATTAATTATTATAAACTGTACGTTGCTTTTTATTTTAACTGAATACACTTTCCTTGTTTAATCGAATTGACAGTTCGGTTTTGAAATACATATACACCGAGTATACGGAAGTATGTTAAATTCAATTTATTTTTGACGGATTTTAACGCGGTTTATTGTTAAAATATACTTCCGAGTTTCCATACTTTTGTGTCACGGCTAGACTGAGTGATCATCATTAAAACCCTATCAATTAATTTATTTCAAGTAATTGATTTAATTTTTTGATGCATTGCAGGCAACGTGGTAAAATAATTGATTAATCATTCAATTTATCCAATTTCTCGCATAATCATCATCTCCCGAGCCTTTTCCTTTTTATATTTTGCATAATAAATTACAATAAATTATTTTTTCTGAGAACTGTTAAATCGTAATGACTCTGTGCATCAAAACTAAACTTCATTCACTTAGTAACAACAATGGCGAACAATAAACAAATACTTACAATATAATTTCACACGGAAATAGGAAACGCATTATTAATGAATTGCGCTTAAATATTTCAAGGAGTTAATCAGTAGGCATAATATTATCTATGTCAGCTACATTAAATGATATAGGAACCAAAGAGTTGCTATTCGATATATTTCCATGCCTGTGTTTAATTTCAAGTACTTTTATAAACCGTATAGTCTAATAAAAATGTTAATGAAAGTAAATAAGACATGATCAAATAGTCATCAAAAGTCATCATCAAAAAATATCATCAATGGATTACAAATAATTACAATGTAACATATTATAATTTTTTTTAAGTTCTCCTTTCTCTAAACATTCTGTAGGTATTAAAAGCGGCACTGTATAACCTCAAAATCACGACTCAATATACTCATACAAACTTTTAGCATTTTTGACTCAGAAGAAAATCACTGAATGTCAGGAGCGAATAGCATAGTATATGCTTTCCATATTTCTGCATAGAAACCTATCAAAAAGTTTCACTAGTATATATCCCCGATCCGCCTGCTACCATTCCCGTATGCTGCAACGTTTATTTATAATATAAAAACCGGCTCCCGTTGTCATAGTTCATTTGAACTGGCAAGAAAGTTGGGATCACGATCCATACCAAAATAGAATCAATCAGACTACCTACTGATCTGACGCAGCTATAAATAGACTATAACAAATGTAAATATTATGTATGTCTGTCTGTCAATGTGTACTATAAAGGTGTAGCTGAAGCGGTAAAATTAGAAATAATTTAACACCTTTAGTTGATTACAATAAAAAAGATCTAAGATACACTTTTGACCTACTGTTTAATTTGAGTATGGCATTCATCTGCATCTATTGAGACCACATTGTCAACCAGAAATACCTTCCTATCTGATAATAGGTCACACTTTGGTTTAGTTCGTAAAAGATGAAAATTATAAGTATAATTCTTAGGAATGTTTATATAAAACGCTGACTTTTTACTTCCTGTCAAAACATACGTTTATTTCATAAGAAAAAATTTAAAGATTACCATTTTTTCATTGTCTTACTTTCTACTTTCATACTGAGGAATAGAGAAGACCAAATTAAATTATCTCAAAGAGCTAAGTCTCTAGTTCATGTAATTAGGTCAGAGAGGTTAGTCACTCCTGTAATATACCAAACATACTAACGAAACTTAGGATAGTTACAATAACATGGTTACATTTACTGCTGCCAATAAAACAATTTGAATGTACAAAACAATCTCAATTCCGGCTTTAGATACATATAGAATTTTCCCGGAATCGTGTTTGGCTTTCAATTTATTCGTTAATTAAATCAATAGATAAATTTAAATTTAGGATTATATCAGAATTTAGGCTTTATTAAATTGCATCGAATGTTTCCAAAACTATAAAATAACATAAACTATAGGTACACGATTTTAGATTTATATTTGTCAGTTTGATACCACGTGTTATTAATTTAATAAATTATGTTAATTATTAATCAAATAGGTACATAACCAACCGTTAACAGATGCATACATCGCAGTTTTTTTTCAATGATTTTATTTAAGCTGTATGCATATAAAAATACCTAACGGTATAAATACATTAAGGCGCTCCCCCGAGCAAAATGCGCAAAAGCGGAGTTTTATTAAGCTATAAACTCGATATTTAAAACATATATCAAATTCACTGTTATACCAAATCATTATTTAATATGTTGTCTTTAATTTCAACAGAGCTTTTTCTTTTTAATGCAGCGAATATTTAGTAGTACTCATTTTAAAAATGGTCTATCAAAATTTATTCCTTGGATAGGCTCACGATGTATACGTATTTTATTAATGTAGCTTATACCAACTGATAGAGGATTTAATTCTTAACATTTTAATCAGCTTTGTTTTTCAAAAAGACCAAACATCTATTTTATAATTCAAATTATTCCTAAAAATGGTCAAATTCACAACATAAACACACTCGCGGCGGCGATCCAGCAGTCAGCCGTAGGCTCTCGACGTGAGAGCACGTCGGTTTTTTATTTGAAATGTCATTTACAATTTAATATTATGACAACTGTCAAAAAGGCATTGCTAGCCCTATGTAGTTTTACACACGGCACTGGTGATAAAATTCAAATAGCATGGAATACATATTTATGTTTTACACAACATATCATCACGCCGGTATCCCCGAAGGGTTAGGCAGAGGTGTACTAATGTACACCCACAATTCGCCGATATGTTTAGGTCCCATGTAAGTAATAGGGGGCGAGCTTTATTTATGTTTTAAGATTTTTTTTTTAATCTGACATTGAAATAAATCTACTTTTTACGGATTTTTTCGCGGTTTATAATTAGTAGTTTTATTTCATCACATATTTATATTTGTTTAAATATGTCCAACTATCAAAAGGTCGAAATAATTCTTATGCGTCTACAAATGTCTTAATTACTTGACATGAAATAATATGTTACTTTTTTGAAGTGTTATTTAAATAGCGTCTAAGTCTATGAAAAAAATATATAAAATTGGAAATACAATTGATAGAATCGTACTTTGTTTTTATTAAATTCAGTTATTTATGAGTGAAATTAATGGGCTCTCGTAAACAATTAATTACTTTTGCCCGACCTTGCATTTATATGACAGAAATTCATAGGAAATATGTTGAAAAAGTCTTTGATTCTGAAAAAGTAAACCTTGTGAAATATACTTTTCAAAAGATTTAATGCGGTTGTTTTATACTTATTTCTAGAGATATAATTATCTAGGTTTTCCCTGGTATAGCTTTGATAATACTTGTAAAGAATTATAATCAGATTTTTTTTTTATAATCCTGACAGAACATGTTAATGTTTTCTTATAGGCTTTCTTGTTATATTGTTTAGTGCACAAAAATAGTCTATAAAATAGATGATCAAAAGCATGCATGAAAAAAGAAACAGCATTAATTCAAATACATTTATTTTTCATCCTTCCTTATCACGATATTATCCAGAAAACCAGCAGGTGCAAAGAGGCTTTAAAAGACTTCACATCGTGAAAAATAAATCGTTCTTTTTCACGTAATAAAATCCAATTTAATTTAAAATCGGAGTCAAAAATCACAGCAAAATTTCGTCGTAAGTGGTGGATAATCAGTGTCCTTTGGCTAGCACAGGGAGAAATCTCGAAAGTCCATAAGCAGTCCAAGTCAAAAAGCAAAATAATAGAAATAACAAATGCGCAAACAAAGATTTTGGTGCGCACAAGCAAAGTGACGTGCAAGACAATGTCACTGGCATGACGCAAAATTTCACATTGATTGTATCCGTTGTTGTTGCCATGCTAGATTGAAGTTTTCATAATAGTATTTTGATGTCATTTATTAATTTCGGTGATGTTGGGTAGAAATAATAATATGTCCTTAGACTATTCATGTTCATAAATCTTCAATATATTCTAAAAGCAAGCTATTATACATAGTTTACTAGCCAAAGATATTTGTATGACTTAGTTTAGATTTAACGTTCATATGGCAACACTCAAAGTACAATTCAATCAATTGTATTTCCAATGTAATGTATTTTTTTCATGGACTTAGACGCTATATTTCATGTAAATCTGTAATTAAGACGTTTGTATATCGAGCATAAGAATTATATCAACAATGATTTCGCCATTGCCCTTTATTATGTGCGTAGAGTATTTCTTTAAGGAGAGTAAGTACTACTCCATGCGAGCGCGCTTTGACACTCGCACACTGTCAACTTACGCACACATTCACAAATCATGCCGTAGAGAGACAGCAATACTTTCTTCAAGAACCGAATTTTCAAAAGTCTCGCCGCCCGCCTTTGTTTTTTATACGTGCCTTGTTGGATTGATATTTTTGAGATAAACAAACCTAACTAAATCGACTGATTTTGAAAATTAAAACCAAAAATATCGTAATTTCATCTTAAAAAAAATAATATTCAACAAATAAATTGAATAAATGGTTAAAAAAATATTTTTTGAAATAACAAACATAAAAAAACATCCGCATTGAGAATCTCCTCCTATTTTCGAAGTTGGTTGAAAAGAGATTTTTGTAAAAAGACATTCAATACTTTTCTGACTAAATAACTTTACATCATTAAATGATTCACTTAGAAGTGAACATATTACTTGAGTTATAATTTTAGATGCAAATAAAATATATTTCTCTCAACTTTTTTTTTAATCATTTGGACATGATTGATTATATTTTTGTCTATAAATTCATAAGTCTACTATTTTTACTACTTAATACGTCGCTATTTCAACAGATGGCGTTGTATTTTCATGGAAAGTAGCGATGTATATGTAGAGGGGCAAAGAGGGGGGTTTAGAGGTCAAACGCTCAAAGTCATTTGCTCGGGGTAGCGCCTTAAGAGCTTAAAGTCACCTGCATAGTTCAATTTTTGTTTAAGTAATATTTAGCTAAACTTCCTTTTAAAACGTATAAGTCGGATGTTCTAATATCAATACTCGTCATTATAAACTAACTTTGTAATGACGAGTTAACTGATCCACAAAAGTAAACAACACCACAAATGACAATTTATTGACAGTGACAGATCTAAAACAAAATGGAAATGAATCTAATGTCAACGTCCGTCACAATTTCAAAAACTAAGACGCATTAGATCTAGTTGGTTGATAGTAGTTTTCACTGTTTTGTTATCCGACTTCGAAAAGAGGAGTATCTTAATTACTTTGTATGTTTGTTGCCCGACCTCTATGGCAATTGTAAAACTCAGACGTCGTGCCAAATAAATTTCATCTCATTTTTTTTTGTTTTTATTAAAGTCATATTTCTTATATTTATGTGTAATTGATTATGTACGAAGCGAAAGAAGTGTGTGTAAGGATCGTAGTAAGTTGAAAGAAGTGGTCTCTGCCTACCCCTACATTAAAGAGGCGTGATTATATGTATGTATATTATAATAATGTGATCATCCCGCGAGTTGTCAACCAATAGCCAATAAGCTCACTGTATCTGTATCTATAAGCTTTTAATATCATTTAAATGGAGCAGGAAGCCCAAAATATATTGCACATTTGCACTTGCAATACAAATCGTATCGTATCTAGAGCATTGTAGACACATTTTCTAAGATCTAGATTTTTTCGGAAATAGATACTAAACCTCATTTTTGGTTTATAGGTATGCTATTGACGGCACTAAAATGAGAAAAAAACTTTTTTACTTCTTCACCGATGGTTGGGATCTTTAGGTAATGAAAATGAATTGGCTGTGTACATAACAAAAAAGGAATCAAATCAAATTATTATTATTTACTTCGGTATGGGAAAAGATTGAATAGCTTTTACATGGCTTTAATAATGAACAACTTAAAATTCGACTTGTTTAAAATTTATTACTTCTTCAGTTCACATTTCTCATGTAACCAAAAAAATATTTTTTTTAATTAATTAATTTATTTTTTGTAATTGACTCGTTCTTGGTTTATCAGAATCAAGACGTCATTACATTAGTGGTATTAATTACAAATTATAATTATGCCAGAACTAAATTAATGCCAGTACATATAAATAGATTTAATTAGCTTAATGTGTCATGTGCTAGTTTAAGTTAGTAATTATGATAGTGACTAGGCTGAGATGATATCTTTATTGATTACTGAGTGCCTACTTAGCAAAGTATCCGGCAGTGCTCGGCTTAGCAATACTATTGTATGCATGTATAGTATGTATTTTTTTTTCTGAAAACTGTATTATTTAATGAGTAGTTTAAAAGATCTAAGCGAACAGACAGCGGTGCCGACTTCATTTTATAACATGTAAAGATTCGTCTTGCTCTAAACTACGATAATATATCCTTGCTAAGTAGTCGACAAACTTAACCTTTCATTGATAATAGAATGTTAGAAAACGTTTTAAATTAAATTAAAATAATGCAACGTCAAGTTTTTTTAGGTTAGGTATATTTACCGGTGTAACCGGTGTACCGGTTCAATTTGCAAACAATTCCTGAAGTATCGGTCAACACCTTGCACAAATCGCATCTTCCACAAATTGCATTTGTTTCTATTAATCTAAGTTTACAAAAAAATGAATAAGCTTTTACCCGCGGCTCCCCTCGCAATTCGCATTTATAATATTGGCTAAGAAACAAATGTTATCAAAAGCCTTTCGTAGTTTAGGCGTGAAATCAAAACAGACTAACAAACATACCGATAGAGAGACAGTACTGTAATTAATGTCGCATTAATAACAATGGTGTAGAAGTATAGATATGTATTGAACAACAGAGTTTGTAAAAACTTAATGTTAACCACCCTTATCACTAACAATTATTTTACAAGAACCCTTAATGTTGAGGAGTGTGAAGTTAATTGAAATTTACCACAAATTATTATTCTTCCAGTTTAAGAAATGCAATGCTGTACTTAAGCATTAGATATAGCTATATAAAACAAGTTTTCATTACATTATGTTGGCTAGTAACACTTTAAATAAGTCATATATATTGAGGTGAAATAATAATTTTTAAACATATTAAACCATTATGAAAAGCAGTATTAACTTGATATTCATTTAATGCATTTACAGTAAGAGTTTTGCAGCTATTTTAAAATGATTTGATGATTTATATATATACTACATATATAATTGATGATTTATATATATTTATATATACTACTATTTTAAAATGAATGAACTTTGTCTGTAAATACACATTTAATGAGATAATAATACAATGAATAGTAAAACTTTACAATGGCCGTATATTTATGGTTTTATACATGTTAGTGAATGTCACATCCAAGAAGTAATGATTTCCTGTAATTTAATTGTAGGATTTAGAGATAATAAACGTTATCTTAATTGTATATTCTTCGCTTTATCGCTTTTCTTTTACACTTTAAAAAGTAGGTCAATAAAAATCATAATATTTATCATTAGTAAAAAAAAGTCACGTGATTCGCGTTTTTATCAAATAACACCGTTGCAGTATCACAGTTAAAATGTAACCTCAAGTTATTTTTGTGCGACGCATGTTTATCTAAAAAGTGTTGCAATGCTTATACAAAATGCCGTTTTGGTTAATTACACATTCGGTCTCCGCGACATGAATCGAATATAGTTCGGTACTAAAATAAAATTGTCTTCGTTTACACTTGTACACAATCATGAATGGTTTGGCAGACTTAGGGTCGGATTTCTTTGTATGAATGAGGGTATTTTAGTTAAAAATGCATTGAACTCACTAACCTGTAAATATCGACGAACGAATGCGCGTGCGCTTCAGGGCGGGCGGCCGACGACTGGGCGGGCGGCGTCTAGTGACTCGATGCCCCGACGAAATCCGTTTTAGAACTAACGGGACGGCAACGACACGGGTATGTGGACTCGATATTTAATTCACTTTTAAGACTTAATATTTAGTTATTTTTACGCAGGAAATAAGGAGTTGTTTAAAATAAAGACTTTTAATTTATTACTGCTTTCAAAGTTTGCATCTTATTCCGTTCTTATTTTGCAAATATCGTACGGTGTAATATTGTCTGCCTTAGGAAACGAAGTTAACTGTCCCTAATCTGATTTTGCAATTTTGTCAGAGGTAGCCTTTATGGAGGTAGGCAAATACACAAAATAAAAATTGATTAAAAATTCTCATTGTACAAACTATTGAACAAAAATTTCAGAAGAAGTTTTGGGATATATTTATGTGTAAATTCTGTCCGTTGTTTTACACAAAAATAAATGTCAGTGTTAATTTAAAATTCGAAATAAATAACAAAGAATACAAAATCAAACGTGTCAAAAACTATAACATCCACATTAGTTGACAACAAAAATGTTCAGCTTTTGTCATGTCAAATTCTGTCATGTAAAGTCAAACTCTGTACTATTGTGTGTCTAGAAATGTTTTATTTGTTAATAACTATTGATTGTTCACTAACTTTTTAGTCACAATTTTTTTTGCATGTATTCTTTTTGTTAGAGAGCCTTTCAAAATTATGACTCAATCTGAAGTTTTTAGCCATTAGGGTTTCCAAATATATTATTATTAAATATGCATAGATGCCATAGTTTTAAAATGTTTATTTTTATTTTTGTTAAGAAAGAGCGAAATCTTTCAAATTATTTTAATTAAATGTTAGAGACTTTACATCAATGTGCTTAGGTTCCTTTTTTTGCTATTCTACATTTTTATTCAGATTTATTCGGTACATTAAGACGCCCAATTCAAACTGTTTTTTGGAAAGTAAGCAGAAAATTAAGAAGTAGTTACTGAAATAAGATTCAATTTTTGCTTTAAATTACAACATTTTTTGAATATTTAACTACCTAAAGCTTTTTCATTACTTATTGGTGCTTTTTAATGTACAGCAGGCAATATACACAGTATATTACCTGCTTTAAATCAAAATTTAAATCACGTTTTTCCTGGAAAATTAAATTCCTTTCAGAACTTTTAATACAAAGAGATTCTCTTTATGAGTTTTGCTTTTCGATACATATTTGAATACGTATGTATAAATGTCGAATAATTGGGAATATTGCTTTTCATACGGAGATGATATTTCAACAGAGTCCGGTATGTAATTAGTAAGTCCAAACATTCCTTTAACTCAAATTACTTAACGCAGTAATTAATGACTACTTTCCAGGTAGTGAGAATGTAAGGAAGGAAGCTTTCTATATTGATTAATTTACCTCTCACTACCCAACGCATCTACAGTGCCTTTTAAATACCGCTAGTTTTTCTCCAGTCAAAGGAAATTTCCTTGTATCATGCATAACTATTAGGCATAAATATCCTTATCCTTGTGCTGATTCCAGTTATAATTATTCATTATCTTGTATTGTAATATGTAGTACTTAAGTATCATACTTGTTGCTGTTAAATTAAATATGTATCCCTGGAGGGGCTCGCAGGTAAAGTGTTAGCCGTACGGTTTGACCGATAATGCAGGTTGAGCTCCACGCTCTCAGCGGTTGGTCCGTGGTTGTGTGACCATTTAAAAACATACCTAGAACCCTTCGTACCTCGGAGCCTTTTATGCCTTAGGTCCCGGCTGTCATACGTTGATATTTGGCCGTCGTTAAGTCAATTCTGACAACTAGTCTTACTATGGGATACTGTGGTCCCTAGTAATATGGGTATTGGGTTGTGGAGGTCAGATAGGCAGTCGCTCCGTGTAAAATACGGTATTCAGCCGAATCCAATAACACTGGTAGCCGACCCCAACATAGTTGGCAATAGGGTCGGTAGATGATGATGTTAAATATGTACTAGTACTTGATTGGTGTACAACGGGAATTAAACAGTGGCAAGAGCATTACTGGATAAATCCGAAAAAGTATCTAATGATTGTTATATAGCCTGAAAAAAGAATACTCCTTGTGGTCTTTAGAAACTTTATACCTTTTATGCTTCTGTAACTTTGTAATTACTGGCTTATATCAGCTTATATAAGCTGATATAAGCCAGTAATTACAAAGCTAATAAGCCGTTATCATGAAATGTATCGTATTTGCAATGATATACCGCTAATAGACATATTATTGTTGTTATAATTAAACCACAATGTTAACTTGTCAATTCATATAGCAGTGTCATAATGTATTCTGGTACCAGAGTTTAATTAAATGTATATTATTGAAACAAATTAATAAGTTTAAAATCGAAACTGATTCTAAACCCTATATCAATAACCGCATTTTTTCAAGCAAATCCTCAAAATGTCAATATTCAGTTATTTGATAATTTCACAAATATTAGTTTGGCACTGAACTTAGTCAGTGCAATTTTGGTGCCCTTTGCAAATGTTTCACGTCACTGAACTTTTGCAGACATTTATGAGATCTAGTTGATTAACTGCCAAGGAATTCATGCAATAGCTTAATATTTTATTAGGTACAAAAATGTGTTTGATATGAGTAACAGTATAATTATAATTGCTTGAAATAAAAAACCACGATACTTTTGAAGTTTTATTGCTTTTTTTGTTTCTTTAACATAAATAGCATTTATTTTTAATTATTAAAAGTTACAGTTACAAACGTACAATATGTATTGCACCATTAATAAATAATAATATAAAATAATTCTTTTATTTTAAACTACTGCACCTAAATTACGGTACATAATGACATTGTATTCTATAGCGCCGGTGACCTTATATTAGAAAAATATTGAAAAAAAAAGCTTCATGTTTTTGGTTCCTTTATTTGGTTGAATTAGCGTTACATTTAAAAACGTCCGTTGGGACGAGCGGTCGGCGTTTGGCCGAAGTAGTGCGGAGACACGGCAACGTTAGGGCGAGCCGTAGCGCCGAGCGCCCGTCCCGACTCGCCAGCTAAGTAGAGGGCGCCACTGAGCGCAGGCGAACTGCGCGCACTAGCGTCCACTACCGCTTATACATCACTTAACGAACGACTAGGCTTATTATACCCGACCGGAATTGCGCCCCGATATCGAAAGATGGAGAGAAATGCTGGTGTGGTGGGGCTTTGGGTGAGGCGCTCACATGCGCTCTGAGCTCATGGCGCGGGACTCCTGCACCAGGTAGACCTGGGATCCAGGCACGGTGGAGGTGGTGACAAAGGTGCGGTGCTTGGCGCGGATCAGAGACAGGTTGCTCTCGGCGCAGTCGGCGCGGTCCTCGGCGGCTTCCAACTCGCGCTGGAATCGTCGCACTCTGGTCACGTTCTGCTGGGACATGCCCTCCTGTTGACAGATAATATATTGCATTAGCTTGGAATACACTATTGACTACTACGGATAATTTACCTGGGAAAAAAATATAATTATAATACTAAAGACTATAAATTATCACTCGAGGCTAAACGCCAACTTCATTTTGTAAAACTATTATTTCAGTTTGTTCCTATATATTTTTTTAAAAGATCGTACCTGTTCTGTCAGCTGCCTCTTGTAAATGTTGACCTTCTGGGAGGTCTTTTCGAGGGAGTCCTGCAGGAGAACGATGTTCTTCTGGTCCTCCTCGCACTGGATCATGACCTCCTTGAGCTGACGCTCCTTCTTGCGGAGGATCTTGATGGTCTCGGCGTGCCTCCTCTTCTCCTCATCCATTTCCAGTTCCATGTCCTTGATGCGGGCCTCAAGTTTGCTGATGATGCGCTTGCCACCAACGATGGCGTTGGCCTCAACCTCTTCCAGGCGGACGGAGATGTTCTAAAAGATATCAATTCATAAGTAATGTTGATAGGTACGGTAACCAGAGATGATTTTAGAGAAATTTAAAACGTAATGGCTTGCGTTAATACTCGTACGAAAACATACCTTGACTTCGATCTCGAGAGACTTCTTGACAGCTTCGATCTTGACGATCCTTTCTTGCTCCTCGTGCAAGTGCTCAACGGTGTGCTTCAGTTCAGTCTGTAAAATAAAACATAATTAGTTAACCATTCTTTAGGTTTACTTTTCAAGATATCACATTGTGCTATGAAATCTCGCCCTATGTCGGTCGATTTGATATCTATTATTCGGATATTTACCTGGACGCGCTGGTATCTCTCGTCAGCGATGCGCAGCTCCTTGGTGATCTCGTCGTAGTCGGCGGCGACCGCGGCCAGCTCCTGCTCGATCTTAGCCTTGTTGCTGGACAGGTTGACGTTGATGACGGTCAGCTCGTTGATGCGGGTGACGGCCTCCTCGTAGGACTGTTCGACGGTGCGCTTAGCGCGAAGGGCCTGAGGAATAAAGAGTGATTATTAATACGGTGGATTATGTTTTATGGCATTTTTTATTTCAAAGATTAAGATTTTCCATTTGTACGATTTAATTTCTAATATAAGTCCTTCTTTACTTCTTTAGTTTGTAGTAACCAATGTAAGGCAACTTTCTTCTGTATTCATCCATCGGGTTTAGAATGCCCAAAGGAATTAAAAAAAAGCTTTGATGTGATATTATGGTTTTGAGATGAAACGATTCTATCATTTTAAACTGTACTAAAAGTACTAAAAAAAAAAACATTTTGCTCCTAAATTATACTACAGAAAACTATTATCTTAAGAGAACTGGTGCTTACCTGCTCGTAGTTGCCACGGATCTCCTCGACCTCGCCGGTGAGGGACTGTATCCTGCGCTGGGCGACGCCATACTGGTCAAGCGTCACCTGGAGCTGCCTCTGGACCTCATCGTAGTGGGTCTGGATCTCGGTGAGCTGAAATATTCAAGTTCACATTAATTTTCTTGGTCATTTAGACAAACTTAGCAGATTTGTTAGGAAAGCCGACTCTGAGTTCTATTCAAATGACAGCAACATGAACGTTACTTTATTATTGCACGAAAAAATATACAAAACAATGATAAAGGTATCGAACTTTTCATTTATGAAAACTTTAGTAATGAGTACCAAAGTTTTTAGGTATGTACGTAACCGCGGCAAATACTTTTTATTGAAAAGCGCCTGGTATTTGTGTATTCATGTTTGAACAACGAGATCTTAACCTCATTGGATTATTCAATAAAACCTATTACTTATATGTACATTCTTGTACAGATGACAGCAAGATTCCATATGATAATTAATAATCGGTCAGATCAGAATCAGATCTTTTCAAGGTGTTTGCGGTCGTAAACCTTTTGTAGAAGATCAGATCAAATATTATAAATAGAGCCACCTCTGAAAGAGATTCCATGCGATAAAGGCAACCGGAGCACTTCGAATGGAAATTAGTTTTGCACAGGTATTGTTTGTCAGGACAGATTAAAAATAGTAAGTCTATTTCTGCGATTAATATTATTATTTTTATATCATGTATCGATCATTGTACTGTAAATACACATTTGGCATTATTTGATTTGCAATATTGTAGTGAGTCATCGTATAAGAAGTAGGCATCTAATTTTATTTTCATGTTTATCTAATGCCAAAAGCCTTTACGCTTAGGTCACACGCAGATCGCAGATAACCTTAGCTACATTATCGCTTCGAAAACAACTGGGGATGGACTGGTAATGATACTAGCCGTTTTACCGATTACGATAAATTTTGCAATGAATGTTACCTGCAGAGACTGCTTCTTGATGGTCTTCTGGAGATCAATGTTGGTCTTGTTGCAAACGTCAAGAGAGAGCTCGAGCTCGGTGATCTGGATCTGGAGCTTCTTCTTGATGCGGGTCACCTCGGACTTCAGCTTGGTCTCAGCCTCGACCACGCGAGCGTTCAACTGCTCGATCTCGATGCTGGTCTGCTTGCTGTTAAACAAAATAGTAAGTCAACACACTGAATTCAATCACATGGTATGAAATATTTGGAAAGTAAGTAAGATTATCACCTCGAGTCTATCATTAAGCACGTACTCAATTCATCAAATTGTTTTATCGTTTGTTTTAGTTCGCTTATTTTTTGCAAATATGAGTCGTCAATAATCGGCATTTCTGTTTGAATTCTCACAACGCACGTAGTTGGCGATGTTTCCCGTATCGCTCTATGTATAGTTTCAGTCATGGATTCTGATAATTTATTAGCCGCTGCACTTGAAATCTTTGAATGTGCTACTGCCTGAGATACCACATTTTGCGTAATTTGTGATAAATTACGATCAATCACGTCCCTCTTACCGCGGAACTCCATTCTGTTGAATCTGCTGTCATCAGTATAAGTTCTTTTCTTGTATCGGTCCTCATCAACATTTCTTCTACTTTCTTCTAAAAGAACTTGTGCTATGGCTTTAGCCGATTTACCTCTATACATTTTTGCTTTTCCTCGCAATTCAGCCCCAACATTAACTTCTTTTTCATATAAATCTAGCTCTTTTTCTATTTCAGCCATTCTCTTCTTTTGTCTTTCCACTTTGTACTTTTCCCGGTCTGCCTTCTTCTTTGCCACCTTAGTTGTAACACTTTCTGCTCCAACATGTTTCGTGACATTAGCTGCAGCTGCAGTAGCAACAACCGAAAAAGGTGACCGTTTAGCAACGTTGAACGTGTTCAGGTCTTTTTTAGCTTGTTCCGAGATTTCGTGAGAAATTCGCGATACATCCTCCTGAGAGTACGTTCGTATTGGCTTATCAAACCTGTATTTGTCTAGACCTCGTTCGTTGTTCCATGGTAAGTGGGGAGGCTTCGCTGAAACTCCGTGATCTTTTGCACTGATGTAGTCGATCATGGGCTGATAAAAATTGATCCCGTAACCATAATTATCTTCGTATATGGTAGTGGGTGGTCTGTTCCACTTATTGAAGTTAGGCACTTTAACTGGCGGCATGTTAAAAGATTTACGATTTGTGTTCGATAACTATAACTGAGACACGATGATCAATCGACGTGCGCCACTGAGGGCCGAGGTTGTGCAATTCGGGGCGCGAGAAAATGAACATCGCTTTTGTACATTTTCACTAGTACTTATTGCCAAAGTTCGTATGTGATCACCGGTAATAAGCTCCAATCAGACGCGTAGTTATATATAAATGGAATTCGTGCCAATTATTCAAAATACACTAATCGTACAACTGCATTTGGTTTGATTCGTTCCCAATCGGAAATGCATCAGATTATATTTAGACCGTATTTATTCATCATACATATATTCGTTTGTAGATAAGACCTATTTTGGAGGTGCCGATATTTCCATGACTTGGAAATTTTGACTGCACTTCATCAATAATTAATTGGCGTAGATCCATGATAAATCCGTGTCATGGCTGTGATTGTTGATTGCGTGTTTGGATGTCACCCATCAGTCAGCGCGGGGAAGTAGTGGGGTGTAGTCGTTGAAAGATGTAGTAAGTTAGTAGTTCCGAGTTGGCGATCGTCGTGTGTAGTGTGTTATTATACTTCAGTCTTACGCGCTCATCGTTGGTGTAAACAAGTAAGTTGCATATATCCAGTAAAGTGTACGTGTATGTCATGTGGTCACATTATCAGAATCCATGACTTATCACAGTTAAAGTTGTTGTCTTGATCGGTTCATGTGTAAGGCAAGAATTTTCATCCCCGAATAAAAATATTTGTTCATCGTTTTTGTTGTTTAAGTTTCAGGTGTAAGTTTACAGGTAAACAAAAGCAAGATGACTTACCGGATAGCTTCGATTTCCTCTTCCTTCTCCTGGAGGCGGCGCTCAGCCTCATGACGGAACTGGCCCAGTTCGGACGCCAGCCTCATGGCGCGCTGCTCCTCAGCCTTGCGGCCCTGATACAAGAAAAAAAACATATGTTAAATTTTTAACTCTCATTTCCATTTAAATAAGGCATGGTGCGAATCTTAAGATCCTTATGGAGTATCAGGTATAGTAAAGCGTAACTGTAAAACGTTGGTGTTTATTTAAGTATAATCAGGTCAGTACTTCAAACTCATTAATCAATGTATTCCAGGAAGAAGACCATTAAATTTAACATTCATGATTAACGATAATTACAGTCGAGTACTGCCAACATCGTTTATAGAATGCACCTTCCTGATTTCATGAAAATTATGTTGCTGACATGTGGTCGGAAATATATTATGAACGCAAAATTTTGTATATCATGATCTGATCAAACCACACTGTCTTTTACATTGTTTACCAAGCGAATGTGATCTAAAGCGAATTCTTTGCGAAAACCTTAAAAGTGTCACATAACTAATTCTAATAATGCGAAAATTTCTTTCAGATATCTGTACACTTTAGTTAGGCCATTAAAATAGTCGTGAAAGTTGAAAATTTCAGTAAATAACTTGAGAATTGCATAAATAGACTATTGTCCTCGCGACTAAAAATACAGTTTCTATAATTAGATGTTACGGAACCCTGGCAAGTGTGCTCGTATCGTATTTAATAGCTGATTGCTTGCCAAAGTGTTGCTAACAATTTGAACAAGAATGACCTATTAATTACCGTTGTCAAATGAGCCGTTCAGTTGCTTAGTTATACGTTTATTTTTATGTCACATCGGTTCGCAGTAATCTGATATCCTGATATTCGTAGAATTATTATCTCGTTTATTTCTTTTCTTATTACGTGAAACTACATTCTCAGAAATTATTTTTCCCGATATACAGTACTATTAGTACTTCACTGAACTAGTAAAATTTAAGTCTACTAGAATTTTCTTGTTATTCCACTAAACAAGAGGACTAAATTATTTTATTCTCATAATTACTGGTTTAAAGTATAAAACGGAAATTTATTGAAAAAATATGTATGCTATACAAAAACACTGTTACTGTATAATCCAAAGTTTTCAAATTTTAAGGTAAAATCAACTGCTTGTTAAAATTTGTTTTATATCATCTTACTGCATGGCGATGAAAATTTTCTAAGAATGCTCCAATCGATTGTAAAAATTGACTTAAACGAGAAACTAAGTAAAAGCATTATGTCTCCATTTTACATTAACTGCCAATTTCAATGACATATCCACAGATCGATTCTCCGATAAGTGAATGGAATTAGACGTAATTTGAATGGGGATTGTATCAATATTCTAACTCTAGTAGGTGTGGATATGTTATTGAAATTGGCTGTAGGATGTAGTTTTAAGTGAAGGTAGATTTCGAGATCGAATCTCCGAAAAGTGAATGGTATTAGACATAATTTGAATAGTGCATCAATATTCTAATTCCAGTAGGTGCAAATATGTTATTGAAATTGGCTTTAAACATGAAGCTAAGAAGTTAGTAGTAAAGGTAGACTTACAGCCTCAGCCTCCTTGTAGGCGGCGGTGAGTTCCTCTCGCTCGTTCTCAAGACGGCGCAGCTCGATCTCGAGCTCGTGAAGACGGCGGTTCAACTCGGTGAGATTAGCGCGGGCGTCGTGCAAGTCATCTGTATGGAAAAATCCCTTTTAGCATCCAAGAATTGTAAGACAGGGTCCAAATTCATAGCAAGCAAGCAAAATTTACTTAATTGAAAATTTTGCAACTCGAGGGCTGGCTGATTGGAGATTAACAATTGATTTAAATGGAAAATGCTAAAAGAAAGACAAAAATAGTATAATTTGAGAAACTTACCACCCAGCTTCTTGTTCTCGCGGCCAAGGGCATCCTTTTGCTCACGAGTCTTGTCAAGCTCGTGGGAGATGCGCTGGATTTCGGTGATCTTGATGCGCAGGTCACGCTGGGTCTGCTCGTACACTTGCACGGTCTCCTCCAGACGCGACTTAATCTCAATGTTGACGCGTTCCAGCTGTTCAGTCCTCTTCTGGAGCTCCCGAGCGGTTCCGTTGGCCTTCTCCAGGTCGATGATGAGGACCTCAACCTAAACAGTTGAAAATACGATTAGTATTTGAGTAACATTGAGTAGAGAAATATATATATTTAAACTGTTTTAAAATTGTTTAAGTACGGACCTCGCTCTGCAGACGGGACTTCTGCTTCTCGATGTTGCTGATCTTGGCGATGAGGGTCTCGATCTGTTCCTCCTGCTCCTGGATGCGGATGGAGTACTTGCGGCGGATCTCCTCGATCTCCTCAGCCCTGGCAGAGGCCTCAGCCTCGAACTTGGAGCGCCAGTGGCCAACTTCGCCATTGGACTTGACCAGTTGACGTTCCAGGTCCAGACGGGCCTCGGATTCCTCCTCGTACTGGACGCGGATGGACTCCAAGTCGATCTCAACCTGATGATACGGAAAAATATGGTTTGATTCATCTAAACACGCGAAAAAATATAACAGGCATGCAAAGTTACTGAAAATCTATATGATGCCTAAATGCTTTCAAAATATATAAGAAAAAAAAGGAATTTGATATGTTTTCTTACCTGGTGAAGGTTAGCCTCAAGCAGAGAGCGCCTCCTCTCCTCATCCTCAAGCCTGCGGCGAGAGTCTTCGAGCTGGCTGGCCAGCTGGCTCCTAAGGTATACCACGTTCTCAATGTTCACCTGGAAGATGTTTCAAATCCTGTTAGTTTATGACTTTATGTTGCCATTTTTCGTATCGAATTACATCATTTAAATAATTTCACAAGACTTGCTGGGTATCCTTGGTTTTTTGGCATTTCAAATGATAGTAATTAATGCGACTATTTATATTATTAAAACAAATTAAATAACAGTTTTACTTTAGTATTTCAGAATCTTTTCTTTCCGTATTTTGGCTACTTCAACGATGAATTAGTGATCTTATAAAATGTATCAACTGTACCTTAAGGTCCTGAACTTCCTTGATGAGCTCAACATTCTCCTGAGACAGGCGCTGCTTGTGGGAGGTGATGTCCACGATGGTGCGGTTCAACTCCTCGATCTTGATGTGCAGCTCGCTGATGTTGATCTCCAGCTTCTCGCATGTCTTGGAGATGGTGATCTTCTCCTTGGTTACGTTCTCCACCTGGGCCAACAGCTCGTAAACTTCAGCCTGGAACTTGGACTTCTCCTTCTCGGACCTGGTGACAAGGAGACATATGTTGCGATCACGATATACTACAAAATTTTGAGAATGATCTTGGGCGTTTCTCAGATGATGTTTTAGTTAATGTAGAGTGTCAACGCACAGCAATTTTCGCAATAAGTTTCGCATAGCTTTATCTTAATCCTAAACACAGGAACCACACGTGGTTAGTACAACAATGACAAGATGGCGTATTTAGAGGATAGTCAGTGTGTCCTCACCTGGCTCTGCTTTTGGTAAGCTGGTCGATTTGTTCCTGGAAGTCGACCACGATTTCCTGGTGTTTCCTCTTGAGCAGATGGGCGGTCTCCTCGGACTCAAGGTGGACATCTTCCAGTAGCTTGCGGAGCTTGGTAAGTTCGGTGTCGCGTTTCCTGTTGATCTCGAACTGAAAAATGTATGGCACCGTTTCAAATACGACCCCAAAATCAGATAAATTTTGGGGGACATTTGAAATATTATTTCTGTACAATGCAATTGCCATTAATATGTAAACTATGATACAAGTACGATTATAAATGTATTTTTTTTTAAGTTATAGTTCAAAATAAACGTTTAATGTTTTTTTTGTACTTCCACATTGAATTACTTTGCTTACTCTAAATCTTTACCTAAATTACTTTATATTAAACGAATGTACAACAGTGGGTTATAATGAATAAAATATTTAACGAATGATTTGTTTCAATGGTTTCAAGTATTCCTGAAAAAATAAAAATTCTACGGACATAACACACATCGCATAGCAATAATTCGCAAAGACAACTTACAGATAATTTCGCATAGCAGTTAAAATGTACGTTTTATGATTTAAATTCCGTCTATTTTGTTTGAGAATTGTATATTCTTCAATATTTTATCGTCGCCATAGTAGTTTCTTAAGATTTCACTGAACAATCAAAACAAAACTGACTCTTTCTCTGGAGTCCTCAATTTGTTTTCCTTTCGATTGACTTAAGCTTCTTATTTCATTTCCTTTCTTCGATTGTCGTGATATTAACGTTTCTTTTCTCAAACATTTATAGTTTTTTTTAATTTCTTGCATATTTTGTGCAATGTCTCGTATCAAGAATTTCTTTCATAAACGTTTTCTTTTGTTGGTGCAGTATCTTTTGTCGTTGTTTTATTCGATGTTTGTTTTATTATCCGTACCGTTTATTTAAACAGATGATTATGTTATATTTTGGGCATAATTAGTAAGTAATTGTTGGGAATATCTACCTGACTCTCGGCACCGCCTTCAGCTTCCTCCAGCCTCTCAGACAGTTGGATAACTTGCACGCTCAAATCTGCCTTCTCCCTCTCGATCTGAAATTCACCAATTATTTACTCAAGTCCCTAATAACTCAAACCAGGATCATTAATCCGTATTAGTCATGATGAACTTCAACACCGTAAAGCTATGATTAATGTTTAGCGTCATCCCCAAACATAATGTTAATTTTCATTGAAGTGGACCTTACATGAATTACTCCTTTTTTCAACCATTATGCAAGAGGTTTCCGTGTCCGTCCTTCGCATATTTTAGCATTGTACAATCTAAATTAAGAAACGGTTTACGTCTCACGGCAACTCTGACTAACTCGGATATTTTCGCTACTCATACCGCGGTCTATTATTATATTTCAATATTGTGGCATTCTCAACGGGAACGAGCATCATTTGGCCCAGTTTCAAAAGTGAGACCGGAGAGCGAGAAGTTGAGATTTCAGAGAATGCTTTCGCTACAGAGCTAAATATATCGCGGAGTGCGCGAGCGCCGCTTGCCGCGAGTCGGAGACACGGGCGCGCGCAGTGCGCATGCGTGCCGTGCGCTTGCCATTCTATGTGCACGCAACTACCAAACCAAAATAGAATGTGCGAAGCTCGATCAGATGTCTGTTCTCGAACACCTCACACACTATGTATGCCTTCCACAATATCAATGATATTGAACTTTATGACACGGATATGAACTAATAAGGAAAAACAATATTTAAGGTCACTTCAGTCTAAGTACACTGGAACTTTCTCACACAAATATTACATAAACACAAAAAAAAATTATAAAAAATATAAGTATGAATTATGAAATGTTAAATTAATTAAATATTAAATCAGTCAGTTAATTAGTGATGATTCGAGAATTTTTTTACAGAGTTGTAAACGTTTTTTAAAAGTTGAAAAAAAATCCAATGATTTTTCACTAGAAAAGGGTTAATATTTGTTTTCACTGATAGGGGTGTAAGTTCAGCTGAAGGCGTAGGGCGGGCGGTATTAATAGAGGTGTTGCGGAAAGCGCGCGCCCCGCCTACACCTGAGCGGCGCGCGCGCCCTGTATGGTCGGCGCACACGCCGTATCACATTTCGCATGCTCGATCAGCTTACCCTCTGACGCAGCTCCCTTTCGGATTCCAGATCATCATGGAGGAGACGGATTTTGTCCTGAAAAATACAAGATACTCTATCATGTGTCCCCAAACACTTCACAAGCACTGCACTGTGTCGTCGCGGCCGGTACCTCCAGCCTGGAGAGAGCACTCAGGTCGGCGCTGTACTCGATGTTGACGTCGGTGGTGCCACCGCCGCTGCTGCGGTAGGTGTATTTGGAAGTCTTCGCCACGGCGGACATTGTCGCTGGTTCGTCTCTCGATCGGCAGTCGGCGCTACGTTACCGGTCGGGCACCGTTCGACTAGTGAGAGCGGGTGCGGGCGGCGCGCGCGCAAGATCGTCCGCCCCGCGCCCCCGCGCCCCCGCGCCCCCCGGCCACCGCGGCCCGCGCCCGCGCCGCTCTCCAGGGCGGCCGGCCGGCTGGAGCTCGCGGATCGTGTTACCACCCCCGCGCACCCCCCTCTCAGCCTTTTATAGACACGCCCGGCTTGACGCCGTCGCGGTTCTCTTTTATTTGTTTTGCCCAAAATTTGGCGAAACCCTTCTCGTCCTAAATAGTGGTACCGTGCAGCAGTGCAGTCAACACAGTGCATTAACATCGGCGGCACTGAGACTTGTTGTAAACAAGTGGAGTCGTGGGCGGTGAGGCCAGGTCCAGGCGTTTCCTGATGGATTCTTGTCGGTCCCTGGCAGGCGCCCGCGCCCCACTAAATGCCACCAATCGTCTGAACTTAACAATGAACTTCTTGTACTCTTTAAATTAACCCCCAACAGCCGACGACTACTCTCTGTTTACAAACATTAATTAAATCTAATTTTATCGGTTGATCTTGGAAGACGCGATTTTGAATTTTTGAACAATTTTAGTTCAATCTTGTATTGATGATCATAAAAACTGAGAAGATCTTCAAAATTGTTTATTGATGAGATTAAGAGTATAACGACATTGTATTTGTGTGTGCTCGGCGACAAAGACATAACATGCACATTTCACAGCCTACTTGAACATGAACACTGCATCGCGTTTACGAAGCGCCGTAGCACTTCGTAGACGTTCGCGTAGACCATATTTAGAAGTACAATAATGTGTGTGAAGGTGCACCACAGTGGTTACATTATAACCATACCTGTTATTATTTGTGAATTCTAACCAAAATAATATTTTTAGTAGGTACAACCTTCACTTGAACCATTACATTTACCTATTGAATATCAATGGTAACGTTATGTAATTTAAAACAAAATTGACATTTACTAAAGCTCGTAAGCGTATTCAGGTAAGTTGGGGCTTCGTAATAGATATTTTAATATCACTGAACTGATAAATATTGAGGCAAAAATAAACTCACTCGGTTCTTAATAATAAAGAAAATTTATGTTAAGTGAAATATTCCAACTAGGTACAATCTCTTACAAAAGTTGTGTTTTTTCTTTTTATTGTTCGTCTATAGGAAGCCTTAGAATGTTGAACACTAAAACATAAAAATGGCAACCTCTAAGAAAAATGTTAAACGTTCAGTTAATTTTTAAGATTAATTCTGAAAAGGAATTAATTCTCCGTCCATCAATAATATTGCTCCTAAAAGTGTTCCGTAGGTGGTAGTAGGTTCCGTACATATTTTACATATATATTTTTTCGAGTCAATTAATTCAATCGATACAGTTATCGCTGATATCCACAGCCTTGATAAAAATATAACTTCTACCAAATCCTTTACAAAACAGGGAAGAGTAATAAGTTATCAAAAGCTTTTTACGCATTAAAACCTATCTTCCCATATACCAAAATCTTCATCGCGCAATAAAACATATTATTACATGTAAGTACCAAAAAGTATCTATATCGTGCAATGAGCGTCTTTGATTGAAACATAAATGTCTACCGACCCACATATCGCCCAAAAAACAGAAAAGTTTCCATTTCACAGCAGAGCGATGTGTTTCAAACAATCGAATGCAAGAATTAACACATTGAACCAAATTGAACACACGTAGCTCCGCCGTATTATGTATTTCAGAACCGGAGCACCTGCATTCGTCGCGGCATATGTAACGGCATGAGTGAAATGTCAACGATATTTTCTCATATGTCCTAATGTTCTGTTATTAATCATGGATTTATTTCAGTGGGTACACGCACTGCCAGTGATTACTTGGTTGCTGCAAATATCTGAAGGATATTTTAAGATGACACCTATTAATATTGATGACTGTAATGACTTCGACCTTCCTGTTCTTAAAGAATTAGACCTCATACCTATATTTCCAAACCCATTCAATTTCTGTTCTATTCTCTGGAAAGCTCGAGGTCATGCCGCCAACTCAATTTCGTTCTATTTTAGAACGGAATCAATATAAAAGTCAAAGTCGAGAATTGATTGTAGATTCTCCAAATGCTAAAAAGGTGAATATAAAAGTTGAATGTATGATGCATATTATCAACCAAGAAAAAATATATTCCGGTTTACTATAAAAATGTTTTTGTAATAAATAATAAGTAATTAAATTGTGTGCGCGAGTGTCCCGCGTCCCGATTTCCACCGCACGGCGCGCTCGCGCAGGTGGGAAAATATTCGGTTATATTCGTACCTGCGCGAAGTGGGCCGAACGCTTTCCGTGTGCCCCCCCCCCCTCTGTCCCTCCCCCCTACCGAGTGAGTCAGCCGCCTCTGGATACGATGGAAATTATTAATGCCAGCTTTTCCAACGTGTTTATGTGTCGCCACAGTGGTTTTTAACTTTATGTTCCTTCGAATAAGAATAGTTGTTAATATTAGTTATTTTGAAACTAATTTATTCGGAATGCGAGGACCGTGTTCGCGGCAGTCTGTTGGTTAAACTCGATGCGGCTGGCAGCGATAGATTGGTTTCTTTCTTTGTTGTGCTTTACATTCTTCTGGTATTTTTGGTTATAGTGACTTGTGGATTTGTTTTTGTGTGTTTCAGCTAGCGATTCTATATTCGATAAATTCAGTAAAGTAAATTAAGTTTTGTTTGACAAGTCTCGCAGCTTTGGTTAGCTGTATAAATTTATAATTTTATTAAGAATATGTCAGGCGTGATTCTTTCTTCTCTTTTCATGAGCTTTTTCATTAGGTACTTTGATTTATTCTCCACCTACGTATGTATAATTATCTATTTAGAACTAAAGGGCATTCACTTGTAAGTACTCGCTGCCAAATACACCGCACCTGATAAATGAAGTCATTGTGCAACCCCTTCGAAAATCAGTACGCATAAATTGTGTGTCTTTATGATTGTAGGTACCTTATTATTATACGATATAATTTAACCAACAGCTGAGGTTTTCAGATACGACAAACAACTTAACCAAAAATAGATTACGAGATACCGTACATATTTTTCATTACTTAATGAATATTAACTGAAAAGTAAGTGGGTAGATGAAAAGTAAGTATTTAAACGGCTTTATAATTCTTGTTGACAGCAACAAATCAAGGTTAAAGGTCAAAGAGATTCTAATCTGTATCGAATACCGATCGACAGCCAAAAAGTGAAAGTATCAAAACAATAATCTAAATTTGGAAGATGAATCACTTGAATAAATGTCGGCACTATTTTAGAGATGTACTTATCCGAGAATATTTTGACGGGGGAGAATACATTCGGATGGCGTACGTCAGCGAGTCATAGTTGTCTTAACACCCGATAAAGTTTATTTTGATCTTAACGTACCTTGCAGTAATAAAGGAGCTAGCGGCGGTGCCAACAATCTAGGTTATTTACGTGGTTTCGAATACCTTCACACTTTATGACACTTCACGACGATGTAATTTAATTGAAGCATAAAAGAGTTTTGGTCGCATATTTTAGTAGTCAACAAAAATGACAGTTTAGTCTTGAAATAGTAAAAGAATCGACGGTAGCGTCCACCTATATTTCTTTTGTAATAGATATGGCAGGAATTCTTAATTTAAAACTTAGCACACGTTATTCAGTAACAGCCAGTATTTATTTGAGCATATCATTATGTCATCAGTTTTTCCAGAGAGTATTTCATATTTTTTCTTTTTACGTGGATTTAAATAAAGAGTTGTGCTCTATAATAATTAATATTGGAGTTTGAATTGTCATAGATCTTTTATTGTGCTGTTCTTTTGCTGTGTTGTGTTGTTCAGTCACATCAAACTCTAGAACTGTATTTTCTCGAGTCTCGACTTATGTTATGCACCAATTGTGTATTTATCGTTTGTTGTACAGCAATTTTAGAGTTACGACTGTCTCTCGCTCAATCAGAGCGCGAATGAGACTTACTTTATGACTATATATTGGCTTTTGACATTCCGCTCAATTCTATTCCTCTGGATCAGTCCACGGTTTACGATAATGTTTATTTTTCTGCCTTCTACAGTCAGCGACTAAAGAATGTATCACTCATTAATTTTTATATTGTTTTCTCCTTAATTCCAGATTTATAATACAAATCAAAAGATGGTAGAAAATAGTTCACAAACTTTATTATTTCTAGTTTTATTATAAATTTTTTGCTAAATCAGTTTTACTATTTCACTGTTTATGTACATGTAGGTATGCTCCTGACTGCACTTAGTATGAATCGAGTTGTATACTTATAAGTTTACTCATAAATGCTAAAATAAATGCGAATTACTTAAATATAATGTGACTCCATGTTTCACGTTTCTTCCAAAATGTGTGACAAACAGAACGTTACTGAAAATGTGTTTGTCATATTTCTATTTTGGCGAATATAGGTTTCTAGTGCCTTGAACGAGTGATCCGTAGTCGTGTGTGGGTATTGCTTGACTCACCGATTCTAATAGCGGATTTATTTGTTTATTATTCTCTAGCTTCATGGTTAGTGCGTAAGGTAACTCAAAACTGCTTTAACTATTCCTATAATATTTAGAAACTATTATACCAAGCCTAGTGTAGAGTTACTTTTATACTCGGGAACTAAAGTTTGTATGAATATTTCAATCAACGCAATATCATTTTGGAAACATATTATCGATACTTTATTATTCAGTGAGTTGGTACTAATAATAAATCATGATTAATATCTTAAACTACTTTTATTATTAAGAACGAAAGCGCAAGTGCAGCGATGTTTTAAGAATCACGGGCAATAGCTCATCCGTGGCTAATTAATCTGAGATCAATACTTGGCTACCAATCCCTGGTAACAATAGTAATTAGGACATCAATTCAATTGTAAATATTAGTTTCATTTTATGCTGTGCAAAATATCGGAGACGTATTGAAAAAAGGCTAGGTTAAGAGTACCCTAAACCGAAGAGCATATTGTATGAAGGGAATTATGACAGTGGATGAAGCGAAACAAGTATGTAAGGATCGTAGCAAGTGGAAAGAAGAGGTCTCTGCCTACCCCTACAGGAAACAGGCGTGATTATATGTATGTATGTAAAATATAAAATATTATGTAAGAAAAAATTGTGACTGATAACTTTAATGACTCAATTGTTGGTCAAACGCTTGCTACAAGATATCATTCCTATTTTATAATATAATGCATTGTTATATATTGTAAACAGTTTCACTCTCCATTTATTGTAAATTATAACAGCGTACAACGGGGTCCAAAATTAAACTATAATTTTGATCAGCAACAGATTGCATTTTCTACCTTCAACGTTGCTACAAATAATGGTATCTCGGATAGCTTCGATATTTACTATGGAATTAACCTGACCTGCGTTTGACATGCAATATGTTTGCGATGTGCAATACGGGTAAAGCTTAACCCTACATTGGATCGGAGCTCATACAAATTCACGGGACAGGGACCAAAGCAGGGTCGGTTTCTCAATGGAGAAGCCTCCTCTGAGGCTCAGACATTTGAATACAAACGGATATGTTTATTACGTCCTTGTGTTGCAAGGTCTGAAATTAATTTAGTGAGTGACGTCCTGTACGCTGTAGTGGGCGGCGGGTGAGCCCCCTTCCTCCCGACCATAATATGCCCAGGTAAAGGGCTCCCGGGAAAATCAATAATGCACTGTAGTATGACCTACCTGCTGCCGATAATATCCACTGGCCGTTTCGATCTCTCATCTTTCCTAATAGCTTATACAGCCTAAACTTTAAAAGCATCTGACTAACGACTAAACGCCGCGATACTCCTGTTCACTGTTCACATTTAAATGCGAACAAATAACTAATACTTTATCATTATTATTTGCAACAGACAGCCGAACAAATACTGCATATAATAATGAGCACAGTTTATTAGACAACCTGCAACTGTTGCCGTTTTATTTAAAGTTGTTACTGCGTACCTGCGGTCTGTTTGTCTGTACCTAATATGACAAAACTTTATTCGGAATATTTAATAACAGTAAACAAATAGCGAGAGAACCAGCGAACTCGAAAAATTTGAGTGATAAATACTAGCTTTTTAGTCTACCTAGAACACACTAGATTTTCGTACACAACGTAGGCTTTTAGCTTGATGGATACTGAGAATTCCAACGATAGCCTCTCATCATGTAAGTAGAGAGAACCAGAGGGACAAACAAGTGAATAAATCTGTACGGATACATTGGCTGTTATAGAATGAGGTCGAATATGACAATGATAAAACGTCGCACACTTTTCACTGAATCTAGAAATTATTTTAATAAATCTTATTAATATAAAACTTTTTTTTTTGTGTATTTTATCAGAATTTTATATGGAGTAACTATGTGTCCGTATGTTTTCAACTTATTTGAGGAACGTACAAGAACTTTAATAAAGCTTTTCACACGAATTACAACTAATGACTTAGCGTAGTAAAATATGAAAGGAGACTGACTTATTTTAATAAAAACTCATTTTTTTGCTTTAGAAATTTACTTATACTTCTTTTCGGTACTTGCGTTTCTAAATCAATTATTTTTCACAAAATATCTTCAGTGCTCTAACAAATCGCTCAAGCCATGATAATTTAAGTCAACAACAAACCGTATTTTTGATATTTGAAATGAAACATGCGTCCGATCTATTCTCGGCACACGTAATACATTTTGCAAGTTTTCTCAGTGCGTTTATTTTCGTACCGCGTCATCACTGCCTCAACATTTCCCGTGTAATTTAAATCGTACAGGTTAAGTGATTTGGGTTTCCTTGCAAGAATTTTAAGGACAGTGTCATGCAACATTTTTTATAGAAATTAAAAAATAGGAATATAATTTTAATGATTTTGGGAAAAGGGCAGGAAGATGAAGGTGTCGTTGAGAGAAGTTGAAATTATAATAATAAAAAACAATATTCTATATTGTGCAACATAAGCACATGACATTTTTTTATTAGTCTATATCCTACTAACCAACTACTGGGCAAAGACCTTCCCCAATTCCTTCTCATCCTTTCTTTATCATTTTATTATTTTTATATTTTCAGTCCAATATCATATATCTGATAAATGTCTATCAGTCATGCAATTTGAAAGAGACTATGTCGAAGCATTAAAAATAACAAACTAATTAAAACTGTGGTTTGATATAAATGAGTGACGTATACGTTAAGCCCTCACATTCTTTGAAGAAATTGGCACAAGACCTTGGCTGAATTAATAACTTTTCAACAAAGACCTAACCGTCCCAACCGATAACAATATTGACAAGCATAATTTCAAACAAAAATCAATACAGACTTAATGGCGACCCTAAAAATACATCAACTCATTCAACACCTACTGATTTAATTTTATTCTCAAAGAATTCCAGTATTGCCAATCCTCGCTTCAATATCTTTAAGCTTGTCTTCAGTACTATTTATACGTCTGACGTCAATAACGAACATTGTTAAAATAACATAAAAGTAAACGTAGGATTATTCCAACGTTTACAACACACAATGTATGGGAATTTAAACTTTTGATCATAAATAATAAACACGTTTATTTAAATTCCGTTTTCATCGTTTTAGAAACTTAATAAATAAATGCGGACATCACATACATTGCTCTGAACCCAAAGTAAGTAGCTAGAATAAATATGTAGCACTTGTCTTATTGAATTCAGAAATAACGAAGATACCACAATCACCCAGACCCGAGACAATGTAGAAAAGCGAGATTCTAGATTGACCCGTCCGGGAATCGAACAGAGGACCTCAGAGCTAGTGAAACCTTGAAAACCGTTTCATACGCCTCTCGGCCACGGAGGTCGTCTGAAAGAAAAAACATTGTTTTAATTACAAAGGTAATTGAATGTTTATGACGAACTATTTCATAGCATAAAAGTTTCCCGGCGAATAAAAATAATTAATAGACGCTTGTTCGGTGCCCGACACATTGATTGACCACCCATTGATGTCAAAGGTCAGCTAAACAATATAATTTGCAAAGTAAAGTGCTTGCATAAAGTCATTATGGCTCGACTGTAAACTGTATCCTGCCCACCCATCGATAGTTAATTAAAAAATAAAGGGCGTTAGGGCAAAAACACATTGGTGTACGTTACCTTAGGGCGGATACACATGCAAGCATTATGATGACGCGCGACGTCGTGACAAGCACTTTTGGAACAATTCAAATTCGCAGAACGATTTTTTCTTTTTGGTTAGATTGAATTAGGATTGGAATGAACTTCTTTACCGACGGCAAATTATAAAACTTAAATGCTGCAATTTAGGTGTATAGGCAAATAACTTGGTCATTTAAGTAATTATTTTTCTTTTGTTATTAATTATACTTATTTTGATAATATTTGCCTACTAAAATTAAGAAAAATTAAAACCATCGAGCGGCATAATCGTTCTATAAAAGAGTGAAGGGCGTTCCGTGTTAAAAAGAAATGACGTAAAACATGTTTATTAACAAAACATCAAAAGCTAATTCTGGAAAGATGAAATAAACTTGTGAGCTTCACTCAGTTCATTTAGAATTGTTACAAATGCAGAGAGAATGTTTCACTGCTAGAAATTATAATAAAAATAAAGTTTTTGAACATTAAGAGTTTTCTGCTCGAAATTTGGCCTAGTACTAAGATCCTAAATGCTGAAATTGGAAAGCACGTGAAATACCTACGGACCTTTTCCATCCAAGATTCCCTATACAAAAGATTTTCTTACTAAAGTGCATTTAATATTAAAGCTTTGCTAGTTAAGAAAAACAACATGAACACGATATTAATTTCAGTCAATACTATGCAAAACAGACATGCTCCAGACTTCTAAACATTCAAAGGTATGTCGGTGTGTCCTTTCACTCCCGTCGCGAAATAAAGGTTCTGCCAGACAGCCCCCTTCATGGACCATTCTATGGCATAATAAGATCGCCACAGACTGGCCGGATATTTCATTGTGTCGCATGTTGCGTTGCGCGTCCTGTCATCGCTCTGCATTGTCTATTGAATACTCGACGTCCATAATTTTTGCGACGAGAATGGTGTATCGACAAACGAAAATAAAAGACGATCATGTTTTGTTATGCCGTTACTGATTTTGAATTTACAGAACATAGATGAATAGTTCGATGTTCTGTGTTCATTATTTTATTGAAATGAATTTGAAAAGAAAGTACTCGTTTTAATTTTCGTATGAATGCGTTATTATTTTGGTCGGATTTGGTTGGTGCTATAACCATACGTGCTCTCTGAGGCTAACCAAGACCATTACTGGAAATCAATGTTATTGAGAATTTTATGACTTTTTATTAATAGCTTTTCAACCTGATATACTACATAATATTGATCATATACTTGGCAATTCAATATTCTTTAGTACAACTACTTAATTATCAAGTCAATTTTACTTGAAGAGGAAAAATAGAACATATTAAGACCTCTGTTAGAAAAAATCTTCAAAGCTCATTAAATAGTACCGTCCCTAACAAGGGAAACCTTTTAATTGTAAAAGTAGCCAATAATAATGTTATATGGCCTCTTTTACAAAGTGCAACGATAACGACATAGATTTTTCAGGATGCTCTACCTTAAGAAGCTTTTCATGGAAAACGATAAAGGAAAAATTAAATTAAATAAATTCATCCACAATCGATAATGCCTATTGTATAAAAATATGCTGTTTGACTTAAATAATTATGTCAAACTGCATATTACCAGAATGTACAAATAATACATTTGTATTTTGTTATTCTTGCTCGTTTAACTGTTTTATACCTGAGATTGAAAATAGTTTTTGGGAAATATTCAGTGTGCAAATGCATTAAAGTCCTTAATACATTTATATTCCTGGACTCATGTATTTCCAGTGTCAATATACTCAAAAATTATTCACACTAGCGAAACCGGCGCTGGCGTAAAGATGATTCATTCAGAAATAAACACGTCGTGACTCATTGGCGGCTGGTTCGCGTCAGAAATATGTAGGTAACGTAAGAGGGAAAACTTTGAGATAATCTCCACTCGTTTTCAGACGGCTTTGAAATTCTTTAGACAACTAATTCCCCGTATTCTGTAGCGTAGAGGTCGTTTGTGAACGGCTTTTAAATGCAATTTATTTTAATAATTAATAAATCTAAATATAGGAAACAAATTCGGTTTAGTTACACCAATCAAAACCCAATAACGGGTAGACAGATTTTCATTATCTTTGATTGGTTGAATTCGTCTCCACTAAGGCTTGCATGCGTCTTGTGGAAAAGAGGGCTACTTATGCAAGTGAATCCTCGGGACACTTATAGTTAAAAATAAATCAATACAGTTATTTTGATGACAGTCAGATTTATTTAACGTCGATACAAGTCTACATGATAGTACTGATTTAAATTAATAGAAACAAAGTTTTTGAAAAAAAAATACATTTATTTAAGAGTATAAAAGTCTGCTTCTAAACATATTTAACTACTTACTCCAGTATAAAAATAATATATAAAACTCATAAAACGTATCACCTTAAATCAGCATTATTATTACCTCTTCATTTCTTAATCTCAGTCACAAAGTAAAAACATTTCTATTCTTAGCTGCGATTGGTCGACTTTTTATATATAAACGTTTCGAAAACATAATCAGTCTAAGAATTTGTCATGGATCTTACCAGAATTCTTCGTAAGTCCACCTTATAAATAACCTTATCATTCAGCTATTAATACATTTTATTTTTGGTATCGTCTTCATACATTGTACCTATATTTAAATGAGATGACGCTTACGAGTAACAATATGATCATCACGTCATTATCAACTTCCAAAGCATTCGGAGATTGGCTTTTAGTCACTATTCAGTAGTGTAGAATTTCATACGGTCATTGCCATCAATCGGAAAATAAATTCCTTAAGACGATCGATAGTATAAAATAATATATGTCAAGATATCGATAGGGTTATTCATTTACCTTTTTCTTCTGTAAGGCCTAGGTAAGACTATGCGAGATATATCATGCAACTTACTGTCCATTGATGGGTGGCGCGCCTAAGGTGAGATGAGTAATCGAGCATAGTCGGCAATGTATTGAAACTCGCACAATTCAGATTTCGTAGCGCCGATACAAGTTGTCTGAACTTTAAATCCATCTTTTACTAAGTTTGATAATTGACTGATTATTTTTCTTCAGGTAATCAGGTCAGGGCATCGTTAAAATGATGATGGTGGTTTTATTCAATACGTAGAGAGTTGTCTGGTTAGATTTATTTTACAGCGTGTAATAAAAAAGATTTATACAGAAATATTGTCAATGGAACGACAACATTACCGTTTCCTTTGCTTTTAACAATTTCATTAAACTAGTGTTTTGGTAAATTAGCAGTTTAGCAAACCGCAGTGAAACTAATAAAACAGGAATTTAATACACATTCTACGTTTAGTTCTAACTAAATCAAAATTAATTACATAAAATATTTGCAGCTAACCACTTTTATGTAGTTATGCTTGAAATTAAACCTTCCTGTTATTATTCACCAGTGTGCACATATTATCTTAATAAACATTAATTGTAATATATGTTAAGACTTATTAAATACATAGAAAAGGATTTGACGTTTCTTGCAAAAAGGCCAGAACGGCTGATCCGATTTGCCTAACAAATACCCAAGTATTTGAAATATTTTTAGAAATCCAAGGAAGGAGTTGTAGGTTTTTGGCCGAGTCAGCTGGTTCGCATTTTTTTTAAGACATTGCTTCTTATAGGGGACTAACTAAGAGTGCTTGTTTGTCAGCTACCACAGTTTCAGCAGTTTTTTGGTGAAGAAGTAACAAACATACACACTTGTGAACATTGTCATCAAAATAGGTCCAGAAGTTTCAGCGCAAAGCAGTTACAAACACACACATAAACTTTCGCCTTTATTGTAATGAAAGATATAGAAGACACTCACTAAATTCATCTTTAGATATACTGAATTACTGATAGATATAGTAAATATAATTTGTAACATCGGGACAAGATTGCCTCACGAGCCTCTAAGGTGCGACCGGTGCGAACATTCCGCGCTCTGCCGAAATAGTCCCGCGTAGGTGTGATATCACCTCCGCCGTGCTATGGAAACGGAAAACTGATGCTCAGAAATGTATTAAAATAAAAACTTAGATTTTCGGTATATGTTTTTAATTTTAAAGTAATTTAGGGGATTAATGAACTACGTTAAATACCTATTTTTTCGAATACTAAGTCAAATAGTGGCTCTCTCAAATCTAAAAGTATTATTTTGTATGAACTTGCCTTAGTAATGCATTTACACGTACCTCGCATACATTTTTATTTTGGTTATCAATTGCTAATAGTATATGGATTAAAATTATTATTTAAAGATTAAAAAAAAAATAAAGTATAGTTTCATTGATAGTTTCAGTGAAAGACAAGATTCCGCTGAGATGATTGCGTCCTCGACATAATTTTGGCACTAAAGAGATATGGACTTTATTAAGAACAAGAAAATTACACGAATTATAATGTTTAGACTTACAATAATAAATAAAAACTCATTTATAAAGCCCCAAAAATTACCTGTACCATTGGTTTTGTACTAGACTTAAAATAACAAGATACTACTGACACAAACAGGTTTTTTCTGTTAAACGAAAATCTCTTCCTACACAGACCGCAATGCCAAATTGTAATGGTTCCTGTCAGTTCTGCGTCCATTGTAACACTGACTACGTAAGGAACAAGAGTTACGCAATCCCGGCGCCAGATTATCTTGCCAAGAATTCGAATGACAGGTATATTCAGTTGTTTAATAACTACATCATTTTTATGAAAAGATTTTAGAGATTTTTTCGGTTTTCAGACTATTTCTGCAGTCTAAAATGACTCGAAGCGGCTTGCTAACTTGTAAAAGTCAAGCGATAGCAAAAATATGGGATTTTACAGCAAAATATTAACAGTGAGTTTAATCCAATCCTATCCTATGTTTTACTTTTACGATGGTTTGGCGAAAGGTAATAGAAATAGTTGTTTTGACAGCAATAAGTGTAAAATTTTTGCGGTCAAATCCTATCGCATTTTTATTAATAACAGAGCCGATATTGTCTTCTTCCGATTTAGATTGCAGGATTATGAGAGCTGTGACCAGGCTGAAGACAGGAGAGCGGCCTAGCCAGTGGCTCACACAGGTAATTATGGCAAAGAAAACAATACAAAAAAATAATCTACACATTTGATAGTAGGTATAAATGATAGTAAGTATACTCAAACACAATAACCAAGGCGATAGCTATTCATGGGTACCACCACTTGCTGACATATGAATTACAAAGAAAATCGAAATTTATATGCAAGAGCCACTTTCAGAGTTCTTAGTCATCAATTTATTTACGAGCGCCCGAGTTCTGAATTCCCGAAAATAAGGCTATGAGTATGTATAGTATAAGTTTTGCTTTCATGCACTGGAAACTTTAAAGACGTTTCTAAGATGAACAAGCTTCGAAACTTTCTGAAAAGCTATACTTTAGTCTTCATCAACCTTCATTTGAGTACCCAGTAACAATCTTAAGCATATCCGAAGACTTAACAATAAAGTTGATGGTACTCAACGTTGATGGTAAGCATGGCCGAAGTAGCTCGCGTTACAGTAAAAGCCACTATATTCTAGAACCCAGACCGCTTGAGTGGCCGTTGAGTACACACAACAGTCCAGAACTCGACCACTGCATCGTACCTTTATCACAAATTGCTCTTCATCCAAGAAAGCTTCCGAAGTATTAGAGATGTAGGACAATCTGTATCTTCAACGTAAATAAAGACACGCAACCCACGATTTTGTAATCTTCAAAGTGCATCCTGTACTCAACTGAATACAATGAATCGATAAATCTCGTATCGATATGTCGTAGTGTGATCTATTTGTGGCTTTCTAGTTATGATGACAGCGCCATTAACGCTGAGTTTAGAGCTCTTGGGAAAGAATTAAACCAAATTATGAATCAATAAAAAAAATTGGAGATAAGTAAAAATTTCATAGAGTGCAATCCTTTAAATATATTTTACTTTATGTGCTGCAGGATTTCTAAATACAACTTTAAAGAGAGGTGAACCTTTTAATAAGTTTAAAGACAAACATTAATAAACAGCTGAAAGGGAAGGTGTTCATCGGCAGCATAATTAAAGAAAATTAATTAAGTAAGGTCAGTACTGTAGTTTCGTGTCAAACAGTCAGAACTAAATTTAATAAAGCATAACAAAGAGCAGGAACTTAGAACAAAGAACGAACGCCTAGGGAGACAAAACTACTTAAAAGTGTTAAGCACAGTGTTTCCTTGAGGGTGAAATCTTGAATTACCAGCTCCGAAAGGAAAAAATACAAGGACCAGTATTTTTTAATCATCTATACTAATATTATAAAGAGGAAAGATTTGATTGTTTGTTTGAATTGAATAGGCTCCGAAACTACTTGACCGATTTGAAAAATTACTTCACTGTTGGAAAGCTACACTATCGGCTGTTAACATAGGCCATATTAAGTTAAGTTAAATTTTCAAAAAAGTTAGGGATCCTTAGGATATAGGTATTAACGCGGGTGAAACCGCGGGGCACAGCTATTATTTAAATCTTAGTAGGTATAACAAAATTGTGAAGAGACTTCGTAGCTTAGTTCATGTCACATTGTTGGACCGATAAATTAGGGTTAAGGCGCGCTCACGGTGGTTGGTCCGTGGATAGGTGTCCGTGTTGGGTAACGCTATGAAATCCATCCATCTTTATAGCTTCATCCTTTTATGACTATTATCTGCATTTTGAAGTTCTGTTTACCATTTGTCTGGTTACCATAGTACAGAGTCTGCCCAGTTTGGAATCAGATGAACGTGTGTAAGTTGTCCCAGGATATTTTTAATATCGCTATTTTTTGATTGTCCTTGTAAAGTCTCTCATGATAATCCCACGTAGGTCAGGTACATTACCTAGCTGGTGGTAAAATATGTGCTCCTGGTAACTAATTCCACCAGCAGATATTTGGTATGTAGACCAAAATCACGTGATTAACCGCTGTTATTGCAATGAAACAATTTTCGACGTTTTGATTGCATTCTTTAGGTCTGACGTAGTTGAAACTATGCAAATACAAAAGCGCTATTTCGGATGAAATAAGCGAACAATGTTATGGTATTTGAATATTTTAGTCCTGTAAATTTAATTTAAATGAACAAAACTTGGATATATGCATCATTAATTTGATTCCGTTTATCTGATCCTCTATTTACATTTGCATCAGAGCGCAACTGAAATTCATCGAGCTGATTCAAATATTTGACTTTAATAATCCCTTTTAATGTTTAATGAATGATGAGTCATTGCAACCGTTATCAGCGGGCACTTGCATGTCCGACGAGCAGCTGAGTGAAACAACGAGAACTACAGCGCCACTGCCGATCACAATCAGTCAATCGTATGCTAGCGTAGTTGCGCAACAAAATAACGATGAAAATAACGATTTATTTACTTTGGTCCAGTCTAAGAAAAAACGTAACAATAAATTTAAAGGCAGTATAGGTAGTGTAGTAGTGGAATCAACGGAGAAGTTTAGGTCTGCGGATCGGAAAACGCCTATGTTCATAACCAACGTTGACAAGGCTACATTAGAATCGGATATTACTGACTACATACTGAAGAAAACTGGGGAGAATGTGAATTTAGAACGTATAAATATCAAACGGCAATGTGAACACAACGCATATAAGTTTATTGTGTCACAAAGTAAGCTACATATGTATTTGAATGATAATTTATGGCCCGAAGGAATTATTTTTCGACGATTTGTACATTACAGACCGAAACGTAATAATGAGACGTTAGTACACGGCACACACAACACCAATAATGTGTGATATTTATAAAATAGTATCTTTTAATTGCAAGAATGCCAAGCGCTCCGTTCAAAGTATCCGTGATTTATGTAAACATTCGGATATAATAGCACTTCAGGAAACCTGGTTAATGCCTGACGAAATATCATTCCTCGACACGGTGACTCACGAGTTCAGCTGCACTGGAGTATCAGCTGTGGATACCTCATCGGGTATTCTGCGAGGTAGACCACACGGTGGCGTCGCCCTACTGTGGAGACGAAGTCTGTTCCAGGATGTCGTGATAGTTCAATGTGATAACCAACGTATTTGTGCTATAAAAATTACAGTGCAAGACAAATCTGTTTTAGTGTTTAGTGTGTACATGCCCACGGACACGGACTCTAATCTAACGGATTTTACGGACATCCTGAGCGCGGTGAGTGCTATTATTGAGAACTGTAATATTGACTCTGTTTACATAATGGGAGATTTTAATGCACATCCCTCTGAAAAATTTTATGATGAATTATCTGCATATTGTGATGAACAAAATTGGACATGCATAGACACAAAATTGTTAGGAATAAGATCTAGCACGTACACCTTTTTAAGCGAGGCTCATGGGTCAAAAATATGGCTCGATCATTGTGTGGTTACAGAGGCTGCTGTGAGCTCGGTTGAGAATGTGTATGTGTTAAATGATGTTCTATGGTCAGACCACTATCCTTTGGTAGTGGAATGTAGGTTAAAGAATTTAACTGTAAGGCGATCTGAAGTTATATTTAAATGTAATAATGTTATGTGGGGTGAGAGAAGTACTCATCAAATAAAAAGTTATCAGAAAGAATGTCATAAAAGATTACGACTAATTGATTTTCCTCAAGAGCTTAGTAAATGCTGTGATAGTGTGTGTACAGATTTGAGTCACAGAGAAGTGATAGATAAATTGTATGCAGACATATTAAATGCGTTAAGTGAAGCGGCTTTAGTCGGTCGGGAACGTGGAGTGAAACGTGCTAGGAGAGCTGTGGTGGGCTGGAACAAACATGTCGCCGAGGCTCACAGGGTGGCTAGGCAGAAGTTTTTAATGTGGGTTGACTCCGGTAAGCCTACTTCTGGACATGCGTATAATGAGATGTGTGAAGCCAGAAAAGTGTTTAAATCTAGACTAAAATGGTGTCAAAATAATGAGAACCAAATAAAAATGGATATTCTAGCCTCACATCATTCTAAAAATGATTTTCGTGGCTTCTGGAAGCACACAAATAAACTTAAGGATAGGCCGCCAATACCTGTGAGCGTCGGTGGTGTGAGTGAACCACAACAGATCGCTAATCTTTTTAAGGAACGGTTCTTTGTGTCCTCGCCGTTAGGACCGGCAAGATCGGTACTCGATGTTGAGCCTGGCATGAAAATTGGAGTAACATTTAAATCTAAGGACATTGCAAGGACAATTAGATGTATGACGCGAGGTAAGTCTCCAGGTCATGATGGGCTCAGCATCGAGCACTTGCGTTATGCAGGCGTGCACATGTCTAGAGTCCTGTCAATGTTATTCAATATTTGTGTAGGACATAGTTACTTACCAAGCGATATGATGCGAACGGTAGTAGTTCCGATTGTGAAAAATAAAACCGGAGATCTAGCAGATAAGGATAATTACAGGCCCATCTCCTTAGCCACTGTTATATCAAAGGTGTTGGACAGCATGCTTAATACTCAATTAAATAAATATGTAAGTCTGTATGACAATCAATTTGGATTTCGCTCAGGATTGTCAACAGAGAGTGCAATTTTGAGTCTTAAGCATGCTGTAAGATACTACACTCAGCGCGGAACGGCTGTTTACGCGTGCTTTCTCGACCTGTCTAGGGCATTTGATTTGGTTTCCTACGACTACTTGTGGACTAAATTGCAAAATATCAAACTGCCCACTGAAATAATCAACATCTTTAAGTACTGGTATGGGAACCAAATCAACAATGTTCGATGGGCCGGGGCTTTATCTCTTCCGTATAGGTTGGAGTGTGGGGTGAGACAAGGGGGGTTGAGTTCGCCTACGCTTTTCAACCTGTATGTGAACGAGCTGATTGGCAAGCTCAGCAGTATCAGGGTCGGTTGTTTCATAGACGGGGTGTGCGTAAACAATATCAGTTACGCAGATGACATGGTGCTGCTGAGTGCGTCTGTCTGTGGCCTAAGAAAACTTGTGTCTTTGTGTGAGGAGTACGCCAAATCCCACGGTTTGGTATACAACTGCAAAAAGTCTCAGATCATGGTCTTTGATGCAAGGGGTGGGACACATGATAATATACCACCTGTAATACTCAATAAAATACCATTAACAAGAGTATATAAATTTAAATATCTAGGCCATGTGTTGACGCCTGGTCTCAAGGACGATGAAGACATTGAGCGAGAGCGGAGAGCGTTGTCGGTTCGAGCAAACATGATAGCTCGCAGGTTTGCACGATGTTCACTTGAAGTTAAGCTCACTCTTTTCAGAGCTTACTGTACCAACTTTTACACGTGCAGCCTGTGGGCTGGATATACGCAAAGAACATACAACGCTCTCCGTGTTCAATATAATAATGCGTTTAGAGTGCTTGTGGGGCTGCCTCGCTTTTGTAGTGCATCAGGGATGTTTGCAGACGCACAAATAGATTGTTTTTATGCAACAATGCGTAAGAGGTGCGCATCCTTGGTGAGCAGAGTATGGGTCAGCTCCAACAGTATTCTGAGCATGATAGCAAGCAGGCTTGACTGTGTGTACTTAGGTCGCTGCTGTGCGATCTCTCATGGGATTATGTGATTTAACACAAATACAAAATGTAACTACTAACATAGATATAAGTATTACTAACAATTTTTTGTATTATTATGTTTTGTATATGAGTCAAAGAAACTCGAAATAAACGTTTTTATTATTATTATTATTACTTCTCATAGGCCAAAGGCCTCTTCTCATGTAAACCTCTAGACAAATATCGAGTACGCTTGCAGATTTCATTTGTTTAATTTTAAACAGATTTTTTGTGAAACTTGATCCATACAGGAAAACTGCAAAGCCGAAACTCCTGTTACCATAGCCTTGTCAATCTTTCATGTAAAATTATAATTACGAAACGGTTCAAAACAGTTTATACGTTTAGCAAATAGTTCGTTGGAAGTATTTTAATATTTCGTTACAGGAAAACACATTGCAGAACGATGAATTTTACTCTATTAATTACATTCCTTTTTCCTCTGCCCTAATATACTGTCTAACTGTACTGTTGATCAGATCATTAGATTTTTTTATTTTGTATTTAAAATGATACTTAAAAAAAAACATTTTACATGAAATCTCTGTAGTCCCAGATACACAATTTGCATACAAAATGACATCTTCATACAGAGCAAGGAAAACGAGAAACAAGTGATTGCTGCAAATTAACCCCCCAATATTGAAGGGAATCAGAATCATAGAGCGTCAATCACAGGTAATTCTTATCTGATGTGCAAGGTAGGAAACTAGCGAACGAGCGCCGCAGCGCACGAGACCCGGGTATATTTAGATCGCTCCACATCCGAGCGAAGTTTCGCAACTCCGCCTCAAGCGCCGACTCGGCCTTGCATAGACCAACCGACACCTGGCCAAAATATACTATATTATTTAAAGTATATTAATATTTCAAAATATTATAGTTACTATTTTTTAATCCCCTTCAAAAATTGTTGAAAAAAGTAGTTCGATGAAAGACCATGATAATAAACTATTACGAAATTAAAATATGTTACTAGTAGAACCTTTTAAAAGTAAAGGGTATGTATTTGCATCTTCCAGTCAGTGAGTAAAATTGCAATAACATACCTACCCATATACAGTATGTAATAAAATTTACCTCGCCCTAGAATTCTGCAAATACGACATATTAACCAGAACAGTATTTTATAGTTACATCAGATTGACCGCGTGTACAAATTTTCCGTCACTCGTATATTTTCCAGGAAAAATAAAGCATTCCCAATTGCATTTAAATTAGTTCTTCCCTGTACACCGGCTTTATTTTAATTAAAGAGCTATATTTACATCCAGGTATTTTATTTTATGACGTTTCACCATGGTAAATATAAAAGCCTCACCTCAGTTGAATCCCAATGACAGCACGAAAAGCTGAAAAATAACGAAATACGAAAGTATTGAGTAGCTTTCAGTGAAACAGAACAGAATGGTTTTTGATATTCGGCGAACAAACGGGGATTGTCTAAATCTTTTATTTGGCGCTACATGCATGGAGTAGATGCTACTAAAAATATAAAAAAGGAAATCTCTTAGTTCTGCCGAACTTAGGTAATCCGCTTTCCTTTGTTAGTAGAAATGTTATACATATCCAAAAATATTGAGAGCTTTTCTTTGTCAGATGCTTTACGCAGTAGTAGCTTTCCCTAAACATACATTCTTTTTTAGTTGATTTTAAAATGCACATACGAATTTTTTACTAAAATTTGTAACTAATCCGAACATAATGTATATTTCCCTCGGTCACGCCATTCACTTGGTCGCTTCCGAACGAATGCACAATTTCTTCGTCGTTGCGTTTCTTATTGTAAATAAAAGGTATTCATAGAACAAAAAAATATGAAAATGGTTTGAAAATATCACACCACCCGTGCGGAGCCGAGGCAGCTAGTTTATTAGAAATTTTCTATATTAAATGTACTTTAAGCTTTCAATTTTAATATTCAACCAAAGAGTTTTAACTTTATACCTACTCTTCCTTTGCCGCATCTATTATGTTCAGTCTTTGCTCTCGTTTTGTATCTGGCCACTAGGTATTTAGCGACGGCTTTGTTATTTGTTTATAACTTTACCGAAATATTTCTATTGAAGGCCGCTCGTATGGAAACGGATTATTTTTAGTAATAGTTTTGGATCACATATTCGGCTTTCAATTTATTTAAACCCCAAATATACCTTGACGGATTATTATATTAAAATCTTTCGGTCTAAATTTAAATCCGGGTACATTTTATATTTACTATTTTCAATGTGGTCTTAGCAAGAATCGGGCTTTTCCAGTGTACAAGAGATTAAAATGCATAATTTAATTTCTAAGTATCTCCTGAATAGATAAGTAGGTCCCTTTCATATGTTACACTGAAAAAGATATCCGCTTAGCGTCGCATCTTTTCAATAACATTTTGCTTTACAATATTTTCCTAAGCTTAGAAAAATATTATAAAGTAAAATATAAGTAAATCTGAGATCAATTAGAAACAATCTACTTTCTTCCAATACAGTAAACGTTCAACCATAACTACTACTAATTTATTATTATTTACTAAATATATTATTTACTTAATAATTAATTTAAGCTCAAAACAATCTTGTACACTTTGGCTTTCAAACAAATGAAACCGCATCACAGTCGGCGCATTAGTTTAAGAGATCGCTGCTAAACAGTCACACAGACTCAAATAACCCGACACTTTTAAAACCTCCGTTTTGCATTAAAAATATCGCGTAAATAGGTACACTCACTTTATAGCGCTAAATAAAAATAAGTTATTCACCTATTCTGCAATAACTGTATTTATCAGACTAAATAAAAAAAATACTATAAAATCCGCCCAAAATATCTTGCTTCAATTAATAAACATGCACCAAACTCTCAGAATATTGTTACTGAAATAACTTACTCGGAAATATTTGCAGCAGAAGGCAATTTTGAGAGAAATCTGCTGTTTCATTTTTAGAATGTAATTCTCAACCGCCCAATTATTCCTTTCCGGAACATCGTGGTTTTCTCTATTATTAAGTTATTTCAGTAAGGGCACACCGCACATTGATTGCAGTACGGAACTCTAATAACTTGGAAAACTTTTGGGCTGTGAGATTTAGACTGCAGTTTCAGATTTACCGCAAAACACTGCCTTATTCTCTGATCTTCACAAAGAAAAATTCTGAATTTGTCGATATGTTTTTTCTTTGTAAGTTTCTTACACAACATTTACGACAATTAATGAACAATTTCATTTTTTTTTGTTTCAGTGTTATGCAGGTAAACATCATCAAATTCCATAAAGCAGTTCTTTTTAAGGTTCCTTTTTAGCCACTTAAATATGATCAATTATTTGTAACATACCTACCTATTGAAAATTGAGTAGTTATAAGTAGAGATTTGGAATAGAGCAACATACATCTAGAACTTTAGTTCTACAAACAAATGACTCGCGTTTTAAATTACATTCGATCGATGATCGCTGATTGGTTTTTGAGTGACGGTGACCCGTTTGAACTATGTACCTTCATAAGCCGGTCTTGTTCGACATCAAACACCTGCACAGGTGTACGATAGGTGCCAAACATTCGCGACAACGATTGACGACTGTCTAAGAATCTTAGCGAGTGGATATATTGCCCGTTTATCATCAAGAACGGTCTTAATTATAAGAGCTATCTACTTGGCATAACCGTTTAGTACAGTATCATCGTTTGTACATATTATTATGTAGCTGAAGCACTTCTTATACTGAATTAAATTGGTATGTTGTCTGCATTTGTCTACTGAAATATTACTGGCTTAAATAAATATGATATTGCCATCAATATATACCAATTCTCGTTTAAATTATAAAAAAAACAACAATTTAACAAGATGAAATCAATGATGAATGATGACTTCAATCCATCCCGCCATATACCCATTTAAGCAACACATGCATCGAACTATTAAATTGATTGTAAATAAACTAAATATTTAAACAAGATACTCTCAATCCATGTATGAAATACAGTGCCTGTACTTCACAGCTTCAAACGAATGATAAAGTAATGAACGCAGAAGAGGCACTATTTTCGCCTACACAAAATAATATTAAAGAATATCCATTTTTTTTATTATTCTGTAGGTTATTATCGAACTCGTCTTGATGTATATAGACCTGGCTGTTACCAGCGGATTACCAAAAGCGTAAATATTGGTAATATTAATCTGTTCTACTGTACCTATATCAAGTTTCCTAATTGACCTCAGACTCAAGAAGACTAAAGTAAGGAAATTCTGGTGGGATAAATTCACTTTCATTGAATCTTAATCTCGGTAACAAATTAAGTGTATAATTTAAATGTTGTGTACAGTTGTAACTGGATTTCAGGTTTACTTACAGTCAGCAGTTAAGATCTTTTTTGTACTATGTTAATCTGTAATCTGTATCTGTACCTATTGAATAAAATAAAATAAAATAAAATAAAATAATAGTAAATACTTAGAAAATTCCGATATAAAGTCATGGTCTCTCAAAAATCTCTCTCAGTTTTCAACAGATGACCGCTAAATGGGACTTATTGGCTATATTGCTGGTAGCAACAATTTCGGCCGACAAAAAAAAAACAGTAGCCATCGACTCGACAAGAGCAATTAGAATAGCGGATTTATCAATCAAATGGGAAACAAATGAGGAACGGGATCTCGAAACCTCGGTGTTCATTAGTTGATTGATTCGCAGTCGCATCGGCTGCACAGAGTCTTCCTCATGACGTTGTCACAGCAGATGCATGCCAAAACTACTCACTCTATGAATCATATGCGATAAATATCAACCGAAATAGATTTTATTAATGTTCCCGGCCATTTTTATAGGCGGTATTAATAGATCACACCTGTATTGTTTTACACAACTGCTTCTAGGTGAATGTTTTTGATACTCGATTTCTATATTTTAATACTAGACTGCAAAAATAATCAGAAGATGGTATCCTTAATGTGCCTACCCATTGGGAAAAATCCCTTATTGTGAAATATGTCTCAATAAAATTCTTATTTTCTCAAAGGTTTGCTAGAAGAAAACTCAATAATTCTGAGTTAAGCTTACCTTTGTACATCGAACGCAAAATCGTATTTCTTTTCTGTAAGTTTTATGTGTACAATAAAGAATAAGATTGTATGCAAGTTTTCTACTGCATTTCAGAAAACAAGGAACATTGTAACAAATTAATTTCCTTTGGATAAAATAAACCAACAAAAAAAACAGTTTCAGCATTAAAATTACCGTAAGATGATGCCCTTTATCTATGAATACTTAATTAATAAGTATTTCGTACGTCCTAAATACAAAGTTTTTAATCAAAATATTTGAAGCAGTCGGATCCCGAGCCAATAACTCCACAAACATCTAGTAGGTTAGATGATGAAATGTCAAAATGTCTTTGGACTCTGTGCAATGTGTTGCTACTCGCAAAAGGTGACATAAATATCTTTGGATCGGACAAAAAAAAAGGAATAAGAATATGAGTTGTGCCAATAACACTTCCTATTACCTATACTTATTTTCCAACTTATTAGCTACTTGTTAGTCTTCTTATTTACAAAAACATTATTGAAATTTGCTCTAATTTGCACAGTTTAAACACTTTAAGAGTAGGTATCTGTAAATAACTTGATATAAATATCCATATTATCTTTAACTATCTTAATCAGATTAATTTGGAACTTCAGAACCATTTTATTAATCTACCCTTTAAATTTAGCCAATTATTTTTCAATATTTTGTTTTACAGTTAATTCTTTGGCATTGATTTTCTATTTAAATTTGTTTTTCGGTTTAATCTTAACCTTTAAATACCCTTAATAGCCGTCAACTATCTATTAAAAGCGTGAACTCTTGCAGGTTATTTGCTTCCTCTATTCTGCCCTCTTATGGCTGACTACACGGGCTTTCCTTACTAAGTTCAGGTTATAAAAAAAAACTGTAGTTCTTAATTAAGAAACACAGAAAATAACTGTTTATTTAAGTGGTTATTAGATACTTATCATCATCTAAAATAATGTTATGAGCTACCTACTCGATAAAAAGGAAATAATCATTTTTCGAAATTCATTAGAAGTAAAGGCAAAATAGTGTAGTCGCGGGTCGAGTCTGGATGACGCTGGCACAGGACCGTAGAAAATGGCACGAAAAAGGGGAAGCCTATGCCCAGCAGTGGGGGGACAAGCCGGACAAGGGCTGTGGATGATGTGGATGATGAAAAACAAAATTAATATTTAAATAATTTCTCCATCCATATTTTTATGGTTTAGTTAGAGTTCCATCATATACCTAAGGTTAAATCGATAACACCACTAAGATGCGCATGAGTCACTGAGCATCACTTTAGGCTGCTACAGTAGCGCCATCTATTTATTTCTTTATAAACTTCGTGCTGATTCTATCGACGCCTGCGCTGGTGGCCGCTACGTTTAAGATGTCGTTGCAAGGGGACGCGAGATGGCGCCGCAAAGCTTCTACCTACTTGTAACGCTTTTGTTCCTTAATAATATATATATGTATAATAATATATAATAAAATAATATATATAACTGGATGCTAAATTATAAGTCTTCTGCAGTCGAATTAAATGATTGTCATTTTTCAACTCTTTCTTGGCTTTTTTCCGAACCATTGTTTTTCAGGATTTAATCAATATCGATAACTCGGTTATTACACATTTATGTATAAGTAAGTACCTACCTACTTGCCTTTATTTGGACTAAAACACTCATACAGCAAGATTCATTTTCTTTTTAATGTTGCTTTTCCATTTACTTGTGTAGGTACCAAATAAGAACATCTTTAATTTAGATTTGTAATTAGTTACAAATCAAGCATATGGCTTAAACACATGGAACTTCAAAAACAGTTGTTGATTTTATGTAAGTACGAAATAGGCGCGGCACATTACTTGGCAAGAGTCGTTAGACCGAATGACCGAAAAGGACAGAAGTCTTGTTTTGAAAATCGGGGTGCGGGTTTGAGAAACATCAGTTGGCCAGACGACCATTGCCGCTCGTAACGCGTCCAGTAGGTACCTACCCAACCACGAGGAATTAAGGCAATATAAGTAGTTTCGGATACCCTGTCAAAACCTTGCCAAGTAACCTGCAATGATATCCTGCCAACAAATATGACATTGTCTCTATTCTGTTACTTATTCCTTGTATTTTCGTACCAAACGCCTTTAAATATAAATTAAAACTACATTTTATTTTTGTGTTTTACCTATGTACAATAAAGAAAAAATAATAAACAATTATTTTATTCAGTTAATACACAAAAGCCAAAAAAAATAAGATTTATATTAATTATAATTATTTTGTTCCATTTCATCCCGTCATGATTGAAAGCCTATGGGATTAATATGGTATCATAATAATATCATTAAGTGGCTTACACCGCTGTTTAATGAAATGTGTCACTAATGGAATTAAGCTGATATAAAATCTGATAATCTACTTGGCATTTCAATGTCGTTGCAATTTTGATATCAACCATAATAATATCATCAGCATTAGTATATGCACTCGACACAACCTAACCTCGGGAATACCCGAAACATGTTTAAGCCTCTTGGTCAAATAATTCTTAACTAAATAAAATCATGATTCATTACTGTCTTTGATAAACGTCTAAAAACATAGACTTGCTATCAAATACGAAAACTAGTCACAAACACTCATTTATAGATACATTTTCTTACTAATTAATACTGGGCGCAGCGTATTTGAAATTAATAAGCAATATTACCATCGATACTAAAAGACGAAGAACTAATTACATGACGAAAGTAAAGATACAAGAAGCAACGTGTATTAAAGGATGCTTCTCGATTTTTCACATCCGCTTTCAAAAATATAAAACCACTACAAAATCATGTCCCATCGTTAAGCCGATGCCATGCCACAGACAGATACAAAGACTAACTTCAAAATTATAAATCCCGACTTTATTCATCCGGGTTCTGACATATTTCTACGAATTTTTCTTAATGTATGTTTATTTATTTATAACAGGCACATCAACAACATAAACACAATCATAAAAATAAACATTACACAAGTCTTTTATGTAGTGTTTACAGCAATTACAGACGTGCACAACAATTAACATAAAAGTCTTCACAGTATTCGCAGGCAACTATGTACTTTAAGTTTCAAAACAACAATACAGCTATATATATTAAACCTTTAGATTTTCCTATTTATGAATTTGGTACAAGCACACAGCCTTCTTCAGGTCGCCGGCTAATCTGGTCACGGTCACACGATATTAATTCACATGTGTTTCTAAGTATCAAGTTGCTACTATCCACTTTAATGTAAACTTGTAAAGTATTAGTACTTATTGTGTCATGTTTATCATACGACAATAAGTACTAATACTTCTAAGCTTTAATATCTTCGAGTAAATACCCTATTGTGGTACACTGTAAAGGAAATGAGAAGAAAATTGAATTTTAAGTCTTATCATGCAAGGATAAAATATTATAATATGGAACTAAGCAAGTGTTATGAGTAAAAATATATTATACCCGAGTACACATATGAAATATTAAGTTACATTATTATTAACAGATTTGTTAAATTTATTTTACCAAACCTTCTCTTGCCAAAGTACATTTAAACATTCAAGCTGCATAATATCTTATTAACCGTATATAAAACCCTTAGTAATTCTGCAAACTTTCTGGTTTTACAACTTACAAATTCATCGCCAATATCCGCCATTTTACTTTGCACCTTGTTAGCTAGGTGCACACCAAATCCATGGGAAAGTTTGACGTGTGTTTCAAACTTTGACAAGAATCCGGTAAGACGTGTACAAAGTTAAAGATTCTAGGATACACATTGTTCGATACTAATCATTTATTGCAGCATCCATTATAAGGTACCAAGAAATCAATACGAAATGCATTAGACAACGTGCAACAACACTTGTAAGTCGATCAGTTGATCATACGATATCTTCACTAAGTAAGCTGAATTCAAAACAAAGTCCTACTCTCCGATCTAGGTCTAAGAAAATAAAGAACCTTTTCTGCTCTGTCAACAATTCTAAAATAGCTCGCTTTCGTATAAACAAGCTCCTTTCCATTTAAAACAAAGGTAGAGGTAACTTTTATCTAATTAATTTTAAGTCTGCATTCGTTTTTACTAGCTTCTCGTTCCTAAAGTTTATAATAATACTATGGTTACTAATTATCTATTCAAACGGAAGCAGAATATACGTTACGATCAGCTAAGCTGTCAATTATAATACCTGAAATGTATTGACAGCATAACAAACTTAGTAATTAGGCACTAATTAGCTATGAAACCTGTAAACACAGTTTAAATTTAAACCTACATTAAGGGAACTGACAGTCAACTGTTTGTGCTGCCAAAACTATCCGCCGGCTACAAATACTTCGGCATTACCTTTAGACAGTAATCGAGACATTTGAAATGTTAGTCTAAAAACAGTATTCTAATAACCGATCCCCGATTTGGCCACGAAAGTCAGAAGCCATGTCGCATTGTCTATTCATATCGAGTGGACTAAAATGCCTTCCAAATACTAAAACGCTAACAGTTCAGGAAAAAAACAACAACGCCATCCGACTGAAAGCTTTTTCAATGAATCGTAATTGAAATTGACAAATGGGAACAATTCACAAAGATTTTTTCGCTGTAAAAAGTAAAGTCTGTTTTCGTCGTTCAAAATTTAAAATAACTTGCAATATTTCTGTTCAAAAGTGCGCTTCCAGAATATTTCAGGACCTATTGAAAAAAATACTCTGAATATGACAGTTACGAATGAAAATATTTCAATATACAAGTAAAGGTTTTTTAATTAACAAAGTAAAAGGTACCTTTATTTAATGTCACGGAAAATTAACGCGATATCAAAGAACCCACGCAGTTTGAATGAAGTGTTGCATCAATATTGGCCTCTTCTCCTAAAGCGAGTCTGCTGGGAGAAATGTGTTAAGAAAGCCTTTACCTTTGAGATTTATTTAATTATTTATTTAGCAGGTTTTTCATTTATTATAAATTCGCGCGCATGCTGCCTGACCAATGGGCAAAAATCGTCACCCACTGGACACCGGAAGGATATCGTCGTCGAGGTCGACTGCGGCAAGGGTAGAGTGATGATCTAGTCAATTATGCGGGGCCCACGTGGACAGAAATGGCAGAAGACCGACAGGTTTGTAAGAAGAAAGGGAAGGCCTCTACCCAGCAGCGGGATCTAACAATGCTAAGGAAAATAACCTTGATTTAAGTCTCTTATAAAACGATCTCACTTTTTGCCACATATTTACTAAAATAAAATGGAAAAAATAATTTCTATTTCTTTGTAAACAAATAAACTATTTACTACTGTCAAAACCAATCAAATCCACAAGTTTCTCTTCTATTCATTGTCAAACAAAAGACGAATTACGGCGCACAAAACAAAAACAATAATATTAGTTTCTCAAAAAAATTTAGCTCCATACATAATCTCGTGCGATCGCTTTGAATGGGACCTTTGAGTCCTTTTGAACACGTGAGGGCTTTGAGCTCATCCCAGGCGGGACGCAAGTGCATTGAGCGCTGCAGCCCTTCCCCGCCCCCGTCCCTCCCCGCGGCTACCCGCCTCGCCTCTCCTGCCCTGCCGGTCGCGCCGGGCGGCGTGCTGCGTGCCCGGGAGGCTTACCTGCGCGCACGCAGCTTAGTGATATAGCCTCGGAGAACCGCTACTACGTTAACAGTGAGCGTGCATGCGCAGATGCGACAGACCGATGAAATGACAGATACAGCCTAATTTGGTGGTTAATAGTTGTATTTAACAATACTCAGATACTTTGAATTAAAAATAAACAAACCTTTATCAAAATCGCATAGTAATAATAAAAACACATTTTTATAAATGCCTAAATCAATTAAAACACACTTTATATTATTTTATGTGTGAAGAAAATAGTTAAAACTATATTAATTGCTAATAAAACATAATGCATGTTAATACAGCAACAGTTATCGTATGAGTAATTACCACATAATGACATCACTACCATAAACGTGTGTGTAATTCTTTGTCAACTACAACAGAGCGTCGAGCTTCGCATCTGCGGCGAGATCTAGTCTTTGTCCGCAGTCGAACAGCAGCGTGGTCTGCCGACAGCGCGGGCACGTCACTAAAGGCTACGCTTGTGAGCGGAGCGGACGCCGCGGTACTCAAAGCGTCCCGAGTCTGAACTCTATCTGCTAGCATGTTCGGTGTCGTGTTTTTGTGCCTGTGATTGTGACTTTGTGACACTGTGACCATGTGGAACCTTACGATCCTCGTGCTCATCGCTCTGGCCGGCTGCCATGCTGAATTCCAAGAACGAGGTAAGTTCTAACTTAGAAAAGTTGGACGTTTTTACCCAACTTGTACTAAATTAAGTTGTCGAAGCAAATGTTGGAGCCAGCCGCTGTTTTTGATGTTACGAGCTGATCGTCTTACGGTAACTTAATGAGAGTTAGTTCAAACTGTTATGTACACCGCTTCTATATTTCCGTAAGACTTGTCCTCTTACTAGAAGTGAAAACAATGGAGTAAAGACATCTTTTGTGATTGTTTGACAAGTTTATAGTGTAAACTTTTACGCCAGACTTGCCTACAAGTGTATGAAGTTGAAAGTAACTGTAGCGCTAAACTTAATATACAAAACTCACTTCTTTAGTTTTGTTATGTGTTTATTTGGGTTTGACACAAGTTCTACAAGTTGTCCTCGACTTGGTACTATCATTACTATCAAAAGTACGTCTACGCTTTAATTTACAAAGTTGAGTTGATGAAAAGTTGAGAGAGACGCAAAAGTTACAGTTACAGTCTAGTCACAAGTTGTTATTATACCGCCAGTAAAGTTTGAGTATCTAATCTAAGCAGCGAGACACAAAACAAGGTGCGGGACAGTTTTTTATTAAAAATAAACAATACTCGCACTGGCATTCGACTTTTTATCAAGCTTATCAAATGTTGATGATGGCTAAAGGTATATGAGAATTATATTGTCTCTACATAGCTCTTAAGTTTACATGGCCTAATGTAGGTGCTTAATTTCTGATTTATTAACTAAAATCAAGCTATTCGGCTAAGATAATTCTAGGAAATTTTGTTTACACCTGTAAAATGAGTACCTAGGGGTTCACAAACCGTCTTCTCACAAATACGCAAAACTCATATCTTGTCCTTATACGACTTGACGTGGAAGTGTAAGCACTTTTACCAATAAAAAAACATTCGAGTTCATCGCGAGACATCTTAATTGATCCAGAAACTTCACTTGAAACATTGCCATAACTTTAGAGCTCTTCATTCACTCATATTGTTCTTTACTACATCAATTAATTCTAATATATCATGGAATACTGGCAAATAGTCTTCTAAGTCCTTGCCTACACTTGTTTCCTGTCCAAAAACATAAAAACAAGTAGATTACAATCTGTGAACAGGCAGCTGGCGTGCACTGAGCGACTCTACTTTGTAAGGGCAACGTTCAGTTCGCCTTAGAATTCAACAAGTGCGTCACCTGTTGATACCCTTCTTTTACTTAGATTTCACAATATCTTGCGGTTCTTAACAAAGGTAACCAAGGGGACAGTATGTTTCTTGTAAGTAAGATAGGTGGGATAGAATAGATAGTCGCCTCGTATTAAATATGGAGTTAAGTTTAATCCGGTGACAAAAATAAGAACCATGAAGTATTTAAAAAAAGGGGGAAAGCAGGAATCTTTTTGCCGTCGGACACGGATGTTGCATCTTATTTGCACGTTGTCTTATTATTCAAATCCTAGAAATAGCTACCATTGCTCTTGGTCGAATTGTTAAACAAAAATGTATTCAACGAATTCTAAGATAGAGCAAAACTAAGTCGATAGTAAGAGTAAGTTAGCTTTAAAAATGTTTTAAATATTGGAAAAATACTTCAACAGCAATAGTTCTAAGAAACAGGTCCGCTTTAACCTTTTATCTGTAAAGACATGAAAAACGTCAAATTCTTTTGTTCACGTTTTATACTTTCTTCTGGTATATCTTTCTTACTTCTGAACTACATATTTTTATCGACTTCCACTCTTCTGTAGCGTGTGGTTTCACAAAGATTCAAATCACATACAAAAAATAAAACCCAGACTTATACAAAACATTTGTTTGCACTACAAATGTTTGTCCCATCCGGGGATCGAAGCCGCAACACGCCACGCGCAGTATTAGTTATCGTGACCTATACCACTCCGCTATCCGCTATCAAAGCTATATTTAGCCGGGCATAATTCCCGATTGGTATTCAAAGAATAATCTCAAAGTAAACGCAACGTAATTGATTCCGTACAAACTGAATTCAACTACAACAACACCCACCGTACAATAAGCTTTCCCGAAAACATGTGGTTTTCTAAAAACCCTTCAATTCCCATTACTGCGTCGAAGCGGAGTCTCGAGTCTCGACGGACAGTTTAAACCTTATTACAGTTTCTCTCACAATACAATGTCGGAAATAGTTTCAAGAAGAAAATGCAATTGAAGGCTTTACCTGAATATTGTCGTAATGACGAAGGTTAAGTACATATAATTGTGGCACAAATAAAGACTAGGTACCTTAGTAATTGATTGTACTTTACTTGATTCACGGAATACTGTATAGTAAATATGCTTACCGTGATTATGATAAATTAAAGCGACCTCGCTTTGTGCATCACGCACGGCACATTTATATGACAACATAAACATGCTACACCAATTAGCTTCGAGAGTTACTTATCAGCCAAAAAAAACTCACTTTAACCCTACAACTACTGACAATGAATTTTATCTTACACGCCTAACATTAACCATCAGCATCATCTAAAAACATCCCTAGTTAACGACCGTCAGCGGATATAAGAAAATATTATTGTCAATATCTAACAGAGCATACGCTGTCTTTGTCTTCGACATATTTAAAGCACATCATTATCAGCGTATAGCAGTCCATTGCTGGACATAGGCCTCTCCAATTGCACGCCTCTTAGTTAAAACCTCAGCTTGAAGCACAAATAATATAAAAGCTGATTGAAAGAAAGGCATTGACTGAAAGTACCACCAGGGCTTTGAGCGTCAAATAATTTACCCTTAGTTCATAAATAGTGATTGACAGTTCATAAGAGTGGTGATTCTATCAATTAATGTGATGGTATGCGGTTGTTTCGATGCACGCTGTTGTAACGAACATTTGTTTGTATGGTCAGCTAAGAAAAAGGGTAATGTATTGACAGATTGCTGATTATTGACGACTGATGAAGTTGCCCGATATGTGAGGTAGCACTTTTACGAAAATTTTATAAACCTAAAATCTAAAAGTACCACCTAAATCACACAAATGTTTGCGGGGATCAAACCCGCACCGCGAAGAGTAATAGTAGCGGATACTTGTAAAATAGGATATTTGAGCGTACAGATTCTGTCTTATAGAATACTTAGTTGTAATTTCTTGCTAAGTCGTGGAAATCAAACCGTACTGTTACTTCCTATCAATTTATAAGGCAGCTAATAATTCTCTAAGCAAACAATCACGCTACCATTGTTCTACTAAAATCCTTGGTTGGTTGAGTAAATCACAACTTTTTCCTTATATTTAACAATCACTATCATTGATGTCTTACTGATGAATACTACTACAGGCACACTTTAAAGGAAAACCCTCAGTACTCAATATCAATTATGCTAAAAGCTACATACACCACAGAATTAAAGAGCAGTAATGTAATCATTCAATTATCGAATGTCAAAAGCAATGCACCAATATTGTTCCAACTCACAGTAGAGACAATTCAATTAATTAAAAACACACGCACGATATCTCCAAAAAGGCATAATTTGTAAATGAAATGATTAATCGTACCATTTACGGGTGCAAACAATTTAAAAGAAATTGGAATGTCACAAAATATTTTCCTGAAATAATAGTTCCCTTTGTCAAATTAAGTGGTAATAACTGCATTTTATTGAAGCGCGAAATCGCACCGTGTCATCAGCATTGTCCCCCATGCATGTTCCATATTAACATTTTAAATACTGTAATACTGGCAGCTAATAAATAGTTTGCATAGAGAGGCATTGTTGTTGAGCTCTGTCCCTACATTTAGCAACCTGTAAATCATTTGAGCATTCTGTGTTTTCATCAATTACGGCACAAATGCGCCTCAAAGCTAGACTCTCAACTAGCGTGTAAGCTTGGACGCATCCGTTTGAGAACCCCGAACAATCATTCAGGTTCGATCTATCAGTGGATATGGTACCATTAACTGATTATGTTATTGTTTGTTCAGGATTATGTTGCGCTAAGTGCAGGATCGGGCATTGTGGAAATCCATCGAGAGAGCCTTTGTCTAGTAATAATTAGAGATGCCACGGTAATATCCTTGATGTAACACCAGATGCATTAAATTAATCAAGAAAGCCAAAGCACAGTAAACCAATATAAACTTAGCTACAGCAAACTATTGGAAATTACCAAATACCGTTCGATAAACAAAAATAGCAGATTTCAGTAATAATTTCGACTCCGCCACAAAGTTTGGCCATTAACAGGGTTTGCGCCGCAAGATTGCAGATTCTAAAATACCCTCTCTTATTTGAGTTTCCCGTTTATAGATGCAACAATCGAAGCCGTTTCACAATAGACCAGTCTAATGCCAACTGTCAACGTGTTGTAAATGAATACAGCTTTTACTAAATATTTTCACCGTGACAATATTATAGAGTTACTATTGGAATTTAACTTCATATTAGCTTTTTGAAATGTAACGTAAACTTTAACCAAGTGTAATGGAGAGCCATAAAGTTGGTATTCATGCGTTGCTATTATTTAGGAACAACTTGTTTGTATGAACAGGGATGTTATTATCTTCTTAGATTACGGGATACATTGCTGTTTCATCATATCGAGCTTACAACCTGAGAATAATAATATTATAGTACGCAAGCCATTTTGAAACATAGGTACCTCAAATGTAACGCTGAGTTTGGGCTTTATTATTAGATAGTATTAGATTATATAATATGAAAGTAAATGCGTATTCAACGCTGCCAAATATAAGTAAACTTCCAATATTTTTCAAAAAACCATCTCGATCTCGTCAACTTTCAACCAGAAATGTAATGATTGGTTCATTTGCTTAGAAGCAACAATGTCATAAGCAGACATACCAAGCTTATAAAACCTCTCTGTTTTGCGGTGGTGGGTAAAAAAAAAGAAATGATGGCTAAATGCATGTCTAAAAGCCGTTCAATGTTATCTGTACCGTCAATCATCATCGAATCTACCAAACTGCATATACCAGCCATTAGGTGCAGTTAAATTGCATTTTCACGTCCAGTTTTCAATATGGATTTGTTGGTGCAGTTTGATACTCCCGATTAATGAAGACTGACGTTTGGTTGTGGTTGTCAAAACCCATCAGACTTAGTGTCAGAATGGTACATGGAATAGGTTTTTAGGATTTCGAGAGACGCAAGTTGGGTCTGAAACTTAGGTAAATAACTTATTATCGGCATTGAAGGATGGTTTAAAGTTCGGGGAATCCTATATTTGTATTTTATGTTTATTGTTATCGGAATGTATTTGTGGATGTGGTTTTTTTGCGGAAAACATATTCATTTTTTTATGAATTTTGCGGATATGCCCCGCTGTTGTTTTAGATAACAACGAATCATGGAAGTATGATGCATCTCTGTACCTACCTACAATTAATAAAATATTAATTTTGAGAACAATTTATTTGAGAAAAAATTGCCGGTCTCGCAAAAAGATCTTCAATATTTAAGTAAAGATTTCAAAGTTTAAGACGATCTTAGATACAAGCGAGAAGTTGCATTTGACGCCATTATCTTCAAGTCGTTTCGAGGGCTCGTGAGTAGAAAGTACCTTCTGGTGCGAGCTTTCCCTCATGACATTTATAACTTCAAATTAAAACTCGACAGTTCCCACTTCCTTTCCTTATCCCATAGATAGGTGCTGTTAACTTTCTATTAATAAACACAATGAAATATGTGCATACATGAAATGGGAGAAAGGACTCGTTAGTAACCCAATAATCCATATACATGTATAGTACCTTTTTTATGAGAATATTATCAGCAAATTATAAACTAAAAACAAAGTAGCGAGAAAAGCTGGAATAAAGCTCGCCGTATAATATTTGAAGACGTATAAATGTCACCATCTCGATAATTTAATTAGAAGAGTATCTGAACTGAATTAATGCGGCTTCAATATCTAGCAGCGATGTTATAAAGGATGGCACTACGTTACTAGTGAATACACTTTCAAAGATTAGCAATAACCAGAATGTTATGAAAAGCAGATATTACCAATAGAAAGATTTTCTGTGATAACGGAATAAAATTCAGCGAATTCTCTTTACATTTATTTTTCGCAGTATTTGTGAGAAGTCTGCAACCGTTTGAGATAGTCTTCTCAGTTACTTGCCCTTCCAGTAATCCTGCTCATCTTTAGAAAGATCAGTAAACAAGTTCCATAAAGAGAGGGTAAAAGCTAGGTGCGGCATAAACTTAATCGAGCGCTCAGCGGAAGAGAAATCTAGAAAAACTTGTGTTTGCTAAAACAAGTCTTTCTAAACACCGCTGCAACATTATGCGCCACGTTTAAATTTCGTCGGTAAATAAACTGCCGTTATTAAAAGCTGTGTAAGTTCTAAAAGATAAATGTATGCAAATACAGAAATAATTAAAATACACCAGATTATTTCGCTAATGCAAAGCAAATGTGTCGTTAATCAAGACTGTTTTCATCGGAAACCTTATGATCGCGAATTACAAAAATATTTGTGCGAGTAATAGGGATCTACCCAGTAAGTTTATAAAGTTTAAGTCTCATCTACCACAATATTATTACTTTCATCGGCAATATTTTCTCATAAAGCATCCCACTTGATCTCACATTCACAAGAAAAATACTTAGCTCTTCCGGCATTTCAATGAGACGGAAGTGAACAGGAGTAGGTACCTAAGTAATGTGATAAAAAAACAACACCCTGTGCATCCCGGTGTGTCGTGCACAAGTGTCTCTTTTTTGTTTCGTTTCTCCAGTCAGTACATTTAGGGGTAGTTAAAAGGCTTATTCATATTTTTTTAGATCCGCTTCCGGACTCTTGGGACCAGTTAGTATCGGAGAATTATTATCGTAGTCTTTTAGGTTGCGTCAAAGGTCTCCCTAAAAATATTTAAATTCTTTCAACACCAAGCTGTATCAATTGTTTGATCTAAATGCGCGATGTTCTTAATACCAGTGCGGAATCGCGGTGTGATATGTTTTCTAAGTTAATAGTTAATTTGTGTGAGAAAAGTGGAACTATTGTAAATAACATAGGTAAGTTCGCAGTTAATTACAGATATAATTCAGACAATGATATTTTTTATAGAAAATTCTAGCCTATAAACACTAGATTATCCATAGGTAAACTACATGGGTTTTAGTATTATCACGGAAATTCATTTACTTTTAAACATATATTTCTACGTTTTTCTGAAAGTTAAAGAATACGCGCGATATTCTAATTATATAAATTAGGTATCAAAATTCACACTTGAATATTTATACTAATAACAATACATTAAAAAATGTTTATAATATCAAAATGTGTTCTGTATTATTCTTTGTTCTACTTAAAAAAAAACATACGTGTAAGATTGTTTTTGCAGTTGGCGTCGCATCAGCACTTTACAAGAATTAATCGATCGAAACGTCGTAATTACCCATCTTGCGCAATGGAAGTTTGTCTTTATGTGTGGTACATACGGTTTATTTTTGTTTGATGTGTGTTGTTATTACAGCTTTTTGTTGTGATAGAGTCTCGCGCTGATGACTTCACTAGTCAACAGTTGATGTTGTATTACACGTCACTCTTATCAGGGACCGTGCGTTATGTCAGAAGCTATGGGAATGTAAAAACTTGTAGCCATTGCGAAAACATAAACACTTGTTGAGTCTATTGCTATAACATGTGGAGTTTTGATCGTTAATAATATTATCGTGTCCTTAACACAAAAAGTAATACGCGGTGCGGAATGTGCTGGGAATGAACTTTCATACGTTGGCTCGAAGGACCACTAAGGACCAAATAGATTTTTTCTGTTTTAACGATCATACTTCATACTATCTTTCTTTATTAGTATTGTAAAGCCTTAATTGAGTTCAGTTGGTTTTTAGTACTTTGATACTCATTACTTAATCTGATAAAAATACAAGTTTATGATGGTTAATGAAAACTCTTTAAGTACTTGCAAACTAGATAAATGAGAGATAAGGATTATTTTTATGAAGATAACTGAACAATAGATCCTATATCAGTTAGCTCTGTTCTTCAGATAACCTTAAGATGCAATGTGACTTACGCCATCAAACAAAGGCAACAACAATGCATAATGCAATACGAATATAGGTAGTTAGCTATAAATACTGATAATAAAATAAAAGAGCTTATTCAAACAAGCACATTTACAATAATCTATCCTTATTTAGAAACAAATGTCTAACCAAAAATGGATTACCAGACAATTGATAAATATAATTATTTATTTCTAAATGATCATGCTCGTCACACAAAGATTTGTCCTGGGTGGTAATCGAACCTATGACCTCTAGTTTGGCAGTCAGGGTCACTAAACACTAGACATACAGACTAGTCTACAGCAACAGCAAGCTTAAAATCACCCTAATATTAAAATTATACCTAGGTCTATATACCAACAATATCTACACAAAAAGTAAATATGACAAACTGATCCATTTCTTTAATAGACTGATGTCCTTTTTTAGACCAGTCGTCCTTTTATGGAAACCAATATTAAGTACTTGCAGTGTCGATAATCGACCTGAAAAATGGTACACACCACAGTGCTATGTTCCTCCTGTACATAGCACTAGACACGGAAGATATCATAAAGATGATATTTAAAACAAAAAACAGATAATACGAGTAACAAGCTGCAGCTATCTAGTACTGAATAAATTAGTCGTCCTTATGAACTTCTTACTTCAAACAATACCAGCCCAGTCAATGTTAAAAATTGTTGACAAAATATACTCAGACGGCCATTGTTCTCGCCATACCGACTGTTACGATCACTTTTATTTTCTTTCACCTGACTTGATGCGAGTTTACACTTTATTTAGTTTCCATACGAATATTAAACCTACAATATAATCATCCATTTATTATAGAATACCTAGGTATATGATCTTATCTCCATATTTATGGGAAACTATTTCCCGTTTGAACTATCAACAGAATATTGTCATTTATTTGAAGTATATTGTTAAATTTTACAAACGTATACTATGCATAAACAAACAGCTGAATCTTTCTAGTTCTTTGTTATTAATTTGAATCGTAATCTGGGGCTCGATTCAGCTATTTAAGTGATGCCTAAATTGACCGAATGAACTGCTTCATTTGGTAATCTTTACAATAATTAGCATTCTGCTAACTGTCATTACGATCATTCTCTTCGAGTGTTCAATGTGATTTTATTCTAGGTTTATCTGGTTACGAAAATTAGGCACGTGTACACTGACCGACCACTGACATGCATTTAAAATAGCTGTATCGCGAAGCTGTAGTTGTTCATAATACATTATAGACGTGCTAAGATACGTGTGTTAGTGTTTGGCGCCTAACTTGTCTACTAGTTACCTACGTTATACACAACGGAAATGAGATACATCAGTTGTGCGTCAGTTATAAGTTCATCGTTCATTATTCTATAATAATACTCATCTGATCTGCGAAGCAAGTAAGACTGAGTAATTCTTGATATTAAGCATTTGTTATAGTAATGTTTCAAGAGTGCATTTTTATGTGGTCCTTGAAAAACACTTTTGGACCTCGAAGAAAAAGGAGAGACCTTAAAGTAAGTCTGTGGCATGGTACCTCGAAAAAGAATGGATCGATAAAGTAGTGCTTTTATTTTTGGTTTTGGATGTCGATGAAAAAAAACTTGTCAATACTAAAAGTTATCAGAAGAAATTAAAAACTTGTGGATGTTTCTTAATTGAAAGTACCTAAAACTTTAATTACTTTACTATTTTAAAAATAATTAAACACACAAGTCTAAGTTTGCATTAAAAACTTCGCACGCAATGAGATAATCTTGATCCCACTAGAAGTACAGTTTCTGATGTAATGAAAATAATATTACAATCCTAATGATTGTATTAATGTCCAGAGAAGTCATTAAGTCCGGCTTCCACTGAAGATTTACCTTACAATATAGAGACAAATAACAACCTATAAACCTTAACATGCAAGGAGTATTTTAATAACATTATCACTAGAACACTTTATAATTCAACTTCAGGTCTTCAGGTCTTGTTTTCTTATATAATAGAAAGTATAAATATAGTAGAAAATATTTCTGAAGTAAAAATCGTGGTCATAAAACATGCAGAAGTTACTTTCAACTTCAAACAACAAAAATTTTAATTAAAAAAATATCTAGTAATGAGTGATGGAATGCTTAACAAATAATATTTTGTCAACTCGTAATTTAAGCCGTTCCAATTGTTTTGAATACTCGTACGCATTACAAATACATTGTCATGTGAGTAATGGAAAAGGTATTGTAAAAATATATTATTAAAATAAATATTTCACTAACGGTACTCGAAAGTAAATATTAATATTTTGAACATGTAATACAAATATTGATTTTACTGAAAAGTTGAAAGTTAATGTAGATATTGCAAAAATGTATCTACTCTTTTCTGAATTATTTTTGAATGATGAAAGGGCACAAATTTACCTGATCCCAAATGGTAAATTAAAAGCACATAAATAAGTAGGTATATACAGACACCTAATATGATAGATACATCTTAGATGCAGTTTTTTATTAATTAAATAACTAGAGAGACACTAATAACTGTATTGAAGTCGGAGAAAATTAAATAATCTAGCTCTTTCGCAATGCAACCTTAAAACAATCCTTGGTTTCGTGATCTCAATAAAGTATTTTATGCCACAAAATACTCATTGTAAAGTATACTATTATTATACGTCTGAAGTGTAGATACATATCTATGAATGGTGGCCTTGTAAAACGTTGCTTTGTGAACAATGTACGTATTAAATATTATCTATTAAATTAAGTTGTTAGTCCGTTGTCGACTTACTTGAATTTAAATACACATTTATATACGAAGAATAAATCGTCAAGAAATAATAAACAAACAATAGATCGTAGATATAATAAACTTTGTAGTCGAAAGCATTTGAAAACAATAGCGCCGTACTAAGTATTATACCATAATGTTCATGAAGAAGATACGAGAAAGCAAAGCAAAATGCTTATGAATATAATAATTAATTTTACATTTTGCTTTTAAACATTTTAACGTCGAAATTTTTATGCATTTCATTTAATTTACCGTCTGTATGAATCGTATAACTCATTGGACAAAGGCTTTTGACAAACAGAGAAAGCTTTGAAAAAGACTTAGTAACTGAGTGGGTAGGCAAACGTGTAACTTTTTGTTTCACGTTTTATTGCCTCAGTGCTATATTCTGTCTAGAATTTTCAATAACGAAGACTTATCCTTTACTTTGTGCATCCAACTACGAGTATCAGTATTGTATTCCAGTTTCGATAACAATTACGAACAAGTTGAAGCGCAAAAGTGTTGAGTTTGAATCACAATACAAAAACCGAGTGCCTAGCCAAGTATCCCCAAGGTATCGGTAGAGTATAAACGTCTTTTACACTGTTTTCCCATAGACGATAACATCGGTCTCAAGTGTTATTAATTGTGGCACAATGAGAAGCTGCAAGGGCAAAAACAGGTCTTGAACAAGTACTATGCAAATAACAGAATCATATTATTCGCATCATAAAAGTTGCGTCCGATATTCTGTGTGCACCTGCATTCGAGTTTCAAGAGCTCACTGAAGAGTTTATTGGATCCGAAGAGGTTCTCTAAAACTGTTTCGATATGTAGAATAAGTGATTGAAAATATTCAATATTCTGTCGCAAATTCTGTTATTTTCCTCAACATTTGTTTTCCTTTGTCTTACTTCTAAAGTGAAACAAAAATACACAGACTTATATAATTTGACTATTCGATAAATTAACCTCAAAAATGTCACTCGTCATGTTTAAATTATTTCCTTTTAAATGATAGTAACCGCAAATCGTACAAAGTTATACTAAATGCGGAATGAAGTGTCAATTCTAAATAAAACCGCGCTAGTAACACATATTTTATCTGTGCTGTTTTCATGGCCATTTCAATTAAATTATATTAGAATTACGGACTGTATAGTTTACTCGTCCATAGTATATTAAGCGATACGAATAAAATGTTTACTGTTTATTTTGGTCCTTATAAGCAGAAAAGCATTCAGGCTTACTCAGTACATTATAAGTCCTTAGAACTAGAAATGTCACCTAGCTGAAATGTAACAAAAAAGTATGTCATATTAAAATAGTTCACGCGATGTTTTCTGAGTTATACTCGAATATTAAACATTGAAATAAACTGTTTTGGAAACATATTCTGTCGCGGTTTATTTAACCTGCAAAAGCGTTGCAATGTTGGGAACTAAAATCTAAATAAACCACGATGGAATCCGTTTCAAAAGTAGTTTTATTTCAATATTTTAACCAACTTTGTCGGTGTAAAAACTATCCTTGCACTCGAAATGTTTTTAAAAAACATGTTTTTTCAGTCTCTTATTACACTAAACGACGCCGACGATTAGGTACTAATCATGAAGTGTATTTACATTACGGACTTAATGCTATAAAATTAGTTTTTTATTTTGTATTTCGCGCTGTAATAGCGTAATGTCGTTATTATGTGAAAATTGAGATTTCTCAGCTCTGCTAATGTCTTAGGCGTCGTGACATAATAGCTGTGGAATTGTATGATCGTTGTGTCGGTAAAGGCTGGTATATTATATGCAAATACCAGACCCATCTGTTTATGTTGTATCTATATTAAAAATAAAGATATACTTGAATATTACAACCTCCTCTTTTTTGAAGTCGGTCAAAATTAAGATCAACCTGTAGATATGCCGCTGGCATCTTATGAAGAGAAGTACCATATCTCTCACGTCATCTATCCAACACAAATAGCTCATCATAATCGGTCCAATTTCTAAGAAGCTTCGATGCCACAAACAGTCACATAGGTACTTAGCACGACCCGTCAAACTTTTAACACCTCTTTTGCGTCAGCAGTTAAAAACAAAAGAAATAGACACAAAGTAGGAACGTTTACGTAATGGCCACAATGTAACGCAATTTAACAAATACAAATAATTAACATTTTACTTACATGAACTTGAACTCGTTTTCAGTGTTGTTCAACGGTAATTACTTAATTAGAGGTCACAAGTATGATCATTACTATTCGTAAAGTGAATTTTATACTGCAAATCTATTAACATCGAAAAACTGGAATTTAAAAGCTATTTAATTAAGACATAAAATACAAAAATTAAAATAAAACCAATTTTCATTTCGTGGTAAAGTCATCCAGCCATCTATAATTTGCTCCCCACATTACATTATTAATTAATAAAATAGTGGTCAGGTACGAACAGAGACGAGTAATATATACGGTTTGCTTCAATTAAAAAACATATTTAATTATAAAATTCTATCTCACATATATTGAAAATACGAAACACAGAATTTCAACAATTTTCATTGAAAAGTATCGACAGCTGTTATCCTGTCAATCTACGTTAAAATTGAAATCTAAATTTTCGACACTACTCCCGGATTTATGAAAAATGTTGTTTTACAAACCTATGTAGTTCTGTCAATACAAACAGAACGAAAAATACAACAAAAAAATGTTGAGCTGCAACACACGAGGCAATTGAATTTTATTTATTTCTAGGTGGATGCAAAATAGTGGAATTTTTGGTTATTTTAATAGAATATAACTAATCCATACATACATACCTAATCACACCTAATCCAGCCAAAACCTATCTATTAGAAAAATAGGAACATTAAGCTTTTCATAAAAACAAAGAATTTTAATTAAGTGAACTACAGTATTAAATTATTTATATTAATCAGCCACTGCATCATCGCCAACGTCTGGCATTGTAAACTACACGTGGAGAGCATTTGATCATCCATCGTGACATAATTTAAAAACGTAATTATTTAAATTTCATGAAATTTTAAATGTAACAAGGTACTCCTCAATTTAAACTGCAGTATTACCAACTTAAAAGATCAAACCATTAATCGAGTGAAATGACGATTAATTACACATTTTAATTACAAGTTATCAAAATACTGCCAGATTGTATCGTTAATATAATTAAAATATATCCTACTAATTGCTTGAATCCAATAATATCTCTATAAGTTCAATGTATTATCAGTAAATATAATAAAGCGACTGCTTTCCCATTTAAATAATATCAGTTACTAATTATTATGAAACATCGCTCGGGGTGCAATCTGAAATACCTGACTGAGTACGGATTGCAGTTGAACTCTGAGCTACTTGCATGTATATTTTATTAATACAAATAAAACAGAAACATGACTGTGTACCAACTTTATTGGTATAAGTTTTCAGTACATTTTAATTACTTATGTTTTAAATCATTTATTTGGAATAAACAAATGTGCTATAATTTTTGGAAACTTATATTTATATATATTTCCAAACATATTATTATTCTATCTGATTAGGTATTTTTTTAACTGACAAAATGCAGTATTCGCTAGTTCATCGTTTCGTTCTTCACCGAATACCTATCTTCGGGTCAATGGAATTGATTGGCTACTACGGGATATCCCATGCGGCTGAACTAACGGTAAACACATTTTATAACGAGACGTGTTTCTCTCATTAACAGCCCAATGATTTCAATGACATAGTTTCCACGATGTAGGATAATCTAATTAGTGCGGGGTGACACTGTATGCTCAATATATTCAGGGTCTGTGGTTAAAGGACTTATGTCTCTTAGATCCTTTGCATTGTAAGCTGCCTGGTCCTTGTACTATCCCATTTCAGTTATGTAAGAAATTAAATGAATATTTTTTTTTTTAATAATTAAAAATAAATTTGTTTGTTTTGTAAAACATAATTGTAATTCAAATATTAGTAATATAATAATATAAGTTTAAAGGACATTTAAATATTCACTAATTGCACTACCATTTTACGCTAAATTCTACATTCAACTAATTCTTGTAACAGTTAAGTATTCGATTAGGGGCAAATGCATGGTAAAAGGACCAGGTTTTGTTAAGGTTTCTTTATTCACGCCGTACTTTGTCCATCTTCAAATTGAGTGCACGAGATCATTACGAAGTCAGATGGTATGCATAGTTGTGACTAATATTTAATTGGGTTACTAAGGTGAGCATCTCAATATGATACGTGCAATATGATATACTTCTAACAGCTCAGTAGCATTCCACGAAAATACATCAAGAATGTTGAAATAAATTCTCAGGATGAAGGCTTCCAAGCCACAGGCACAAGAACTCAAGTAGGACGTTAAACGAAGCACTCATATTTTATTTTAAAACTAGTTAATAATTCATTAGAATCTGTCACATAACAACCACCTAAAATAAATGTAAACAAAAGTAAGTCCAACTAACACCCACCGCATACCACATTATGCGTTCGTACACAAGTGTAGGATCACAGGGCTCCCATTTTTAAAACAATGTCACGCCTCAAGTTTTGTTTTTGTTACGTCACAGTACAATGATCCTACCACATATTAAAACTTTTGTTACATTATTACTGTACAGAACAATGCTCACTAACTAAAAACCTTTAGTTTAAGCTGGACTTATAACTCCAACAGTCTCTAGCGGCGGTTAGGAATATGACAATTTAACAACATGACAAATGTTTGCTGCATCAACAAAACTACTAAGAAAAAGTTAATAGATTTTTTGTACTAAAATGTATTTCTTGTCCAAAGTAGTTTCGAAATGAATAATAGCCTTCTTTAAACGCAACCAACTTGTGGAACTAAACATTTGTTCGGACCTATAATTAGATGACTAATCATACGCCGAGTACAAGCCAATTACAACAAAATAAAACAATAAAGACCCCGTGATATCATTACACCCATAGATCTCAATAATTAGTTGAGTCACCCAGCGTGCGCGCACCTAAGGAATTGGGAGCTGGGAGCCGAAGACCGCCGAGCCCGGCCGAAGATTCCCGAAGGCGGGGCGCAGGGGGCGCTCGGCAGCCCGTGACGCCTGGCCAGCTGAGCGTGTCGTCTCCTACCCGCGAGCCTCGATACCACATCATGCCATCCCGTAATCCCATACAATACCAATCGTTATGCTAACTGAGTGTGTTCGCAACTCCGCCCGCGTCGCGCACCTACCTATAACTTAACTTTGAGTGGGGCTCCGTCAACTGCGAACTAGGGGCTTTTGGTTCCGCCCGAATTGTCACCACGAGCTATTCACTCGTTTGTTCAACGTCTTTTAACTTTTACTTTGTTCAAAACTATGCTGCAATATTCCATAATGCCAACTTAATTTCAGTCGCCCAATAAAAAAAATCTCTTGCTCGAAATTGCTTTTCGGTTTTTTTAATACCGAGTCCTACCAGTATAAATTAACGCGTATAGCAAGAACATCTGTCCGTATCTCTTGTAACCTTCAAGTACAAAGATTTAGTAATTAATACGAATTGAAAAAACGTTCGTTGGACGTTCGCGTGTTGTCACAAATGCGGTTAATGGTTTTAAAGAACAAAAAGTGACGCCTCTGCGCCCGTGACCAACTTCGACACAGAATGATGACAACTATAGATAACAAATTGAAATAATGACGTCTAGTTAGAAGGCCTAATTACACTTGTTACTCTTTGATGGCTTATAAGGAGACGTTGTTCTTTTATTTTATGTACTCAACCGCTAAACGATTTCCACTTCAACCTTGAATGAAAGACAATTATTATATCAGTTCATATGCCCCCGCTGTTAATTGCATCAATGATGTTTGAATTTAAATCGTTTATCGTGTGCGTGAAGTCCAAAGAAACGATGCACGGTGTGTAATTGTGTATGGAGTTGAATGAATATTGGAAGCTTACAATGAAAAGGATAACATTATCGTATTGCTATAGACGTGTGTGAAAACAATGGGCGCCGCGGTTGTCAGACATTCAACTGTTTTTTTATAAATGTTCAACAAAGAGTTTTGTACCAGAAATGCTCATGATATCTAGTATTTTATTAAGAAGTTTAAGAGGCTGAAAAAAATTGTACTTTACAAAATGGAACCTTAATAATATCGTCTCATTCTTGAAGAGAGTTCTTTTCTTAGTGGCAGCTGCAGTTTTATACAACAGTCTCGTAACCCGTACAAAACCCGTCGGTTCCAATGTAAAACAACAGTTATAATGCCAACGATTACCAAAACATCTCTCGATCCACTTCATTTAATTATTCAGCTCTGTTATCTCTTATATAAACGAAATAAAATTCCAATATACAAGTTTATTTTTATATGTTTCCCACGGGTGTTGATTACCATCTAAATTATACATCGATCATTTAGAGATTTCAAATCAAATTGTTATTTTTGTTTATATAGTTTTTTATGATACGGTAGTATGGAATGTTTTATCTGTTTGAGATAACTCTTAAAATGTTACACACAAGTTAAGCAGAGAAGTTCAAGAGTGTTTAAAAGTAATTAAAAATATAAAGTAAAACATTTTGCAATATGCTCTACATGTGTGCACTTTGATCTCGACCGTGATTAAGTTAGGCCAGCCTCAGGCAGCACGCTTCCGGCACGTACAGTACACGGGCATAAGCCTAAGATTGCACACACTCCATTTTACACGTTGTATGGCCAACGAACGCCTTCATCATAGCTTAAAGACTGGTATGTGTGTACTCACGGAGCGTTACGGAGCTCCAATAAGAAGTACTCCTCGAGTCGCCGTCAGTGAGCCGTGCCGAATCTAAGTATCCTAACTACAGTCACCACGACGATAAACCTTGTGAGGACAGAAAAATTATCCAACGAAAGCAAGCGTGACGCTCGTTATTTTATGACAAATTGAAAAATTATGGGGCTCTCATGATACGAAAATGATTAACACGTTGAAGCCTAAGTATGACGCTTGAAAAGCAGAGAAAAATGATATAATAAGCAAGTGAGCTAACGCTGTAATACAAGCTGATTGAAATAATCACGCCTCGTTAGTAATTCCGGTCCATTATTCTTTATTGTAGGTAAACATATGTCGCACTGCTGACGCTTTTTGCTTACTAATATCATCACTGCAATTTTCCATAAAACTGCCCTAGATAATACAGTCTATGTCTCTAAACTCAAAACAATTGATCGAAATCTCAACCATCTTCAAATCAAAACTACTAGTCTAACTAAATAAGGCCCATTGAATACAATAAGCTGTTCTGTAACGTCTCCCAATATCTAAAACTTATACTAACCCTACTAAGTCCCTTGAACTAAATGGTAGAAGCTTACGAATGCAAATTAAACAAACAACTAAAATTTGAATTATTGTTCCTGTAAACATATTTATGTGAATGATAAGGTGTGTCGTGCAGAACACCCTTTATAAGCGTGGTGTTTTTAGTGACGGTACTAAGACTGTCTCATGAAGTTAATTAACTAAATAACTTACTATGAGAAATTAGTCTTACGAATATATTTGAATATTTTTGCCTGTACCTCTGCCTAAGATACTTAAGTAATTGAGCATTATCGAAGTGTAAAGTGAAGGTGGTGGTGGCGGATAAAAGCCGCTTTAATGCACTCTACGGGTAAACTATTCAATGTTTAGTTAATGTAATTCATTTTTATCTTCAAATCTATCCTCAATAAAGTATTGAAAATAGATCCGTTAAATCGGCGACCTAGCATTAGTAAGTGTTTTTATACACCATTTTTCAAAGGTCAAAAGAAATTTAAATTAAACACATGATACGATCTATAATTTTCTCCAAACCATACGATCATAATTTAATTGACAAACAACATGTCATTATTATAGCCGAACTCTCGATTCGCTTACACAACATAATCTTGCGATAACAAATGAGCATCTACAATAGAATTGTTTGTGTCAGCGACCTTTCGAGCCTACATAACATAAACTAAACGATGAAATAATATACACCATACATGTGCGATGCATGATGAGAAAACAATGTGCTGGACATATAAACAATGTTTTATTAAAAACATTACATCATGATGTGATTTGACTGTGGTTTCAATGCTCGTAATAATACTAAAAACTTGGACTTCAACTCGTTAACAAGTGTTTCAGGAACAAACTTTTTAAACGGTTCCGTCACCCAGAGTATTGTAGATAAAATTTGGTGTACTGGTTTCACATGATCTTCTGTATTTTCGTTCTTAAGGCCGTTCGTTTCCAATTACTAAAACAAAAAACAAAAGTTTAGTTCACTAAAGCCAAGGGTGAATCGTATAACCTCCTACTTGAAAAGGGTAAAAGTATCAATCGGCGCAATGACATTTCTACTAACATTACGCATATTGCTTTTTCGGTAGCCAATCAGAAAAACAACGTATGACGCGATACAAGCCTCGGCCAATGAAGATCGTTTCTGCTCTTTACAAATTCGTTGAACGGGAATCATTGGTGAATCACATTACTGACTGGGCTATTCCCATAATAGTTAGGAACAATGTAAATAAATTAATCTAGATTGCTGTTGTGATAGACGTTTCAAGTAACAGTCACTTTTGCTTGTTGTTTTTCGACTTTGTATGTACTTCTCCAATCTCTTTCTTAACCCAACTAATTATTAAACACGTTTTTGAATGTCAATTAGCTTGATGTAGTTCAACGGCTAATCGTTGTAGGTTCACAAGTGGGAGCAGACACAAAAATACGTTGTGTAGTAGAATTTTTGATACGACCAGTTCCAATGTAATCAGTTAGCCGGCAATTCGCACGCGGCCCCATTGCCGAGTCACGCTTGCTTGGTTCCCTACGAGATGGCCTCACGGCTGTTTTTTTTACTAATCGACGTACTTTTTACTACAGTACGATTGATTATATTTATAGAAAGTGAGCAGTTTTGATACTTATCTGTCAGATTGCAGGTCAGGTTTCTTTGGAATTAGTTTAAGATATCAAGTTTTGGGTCCATAATAGTTTCGACGCTGAGAGAACAGAATGAAGGCTATTGATTATTCTATGTCTGGATTGTATTTTAAGCTTATTGGCCATCTTACCTAAGTTATATAGTAAGCTTGCTGTTCTGACATTGGCTTGATATTGAATAAGCGATGAATATTTTTTGTAACTACATACTAAAACTGAAATAGATTAACCGACAAAGTAGATCTAACATGCAGCCTTCATGGTTCATACTATTACATAATTTTGGAATTTAGTCATTACGACTCCAGTCTTGAGATGAAGTGCGTAAAACATACACTTTTGCAAGTAAACGGATACGCGTAATAATATGCACTTAAAAGTTCTAGACGTTACAAGTAGCAAGGTAGAAATTATACGTTACGTTTGCAAAATACGATAGTTCATTTCACGCAAGCTCTGGAGAATTACACACTCTGTGATTTTCTTGTCTTTAAATCTTAGTATTATTCCAGATTAAAAAAAGTATAATTGTCAGTTTGAGTGAAGAATGTAGTCTTTATTTAAAAATTATGACGTTTCCAGTTTGACTTTACTGCTTCTTTCTGTGTTTTGTATTGAGTTTTGATAACCCTTTATTGAAAAAACCAGTAGTGAATACAAGTGATACCAAATCTTTAAAGCGACTTAACTTTTAAACTTTCTTCAAAGTCTATCTGCCTTTATCATTAACCTTAAGGTGACAAAGGCACTAGGAGACCTGAACAGTTAAAATTGAGCGAGATATTTGGGTATAAGAGTATCATCTTGAGGATGAGACTATCGCATTTATTTCATTTATTACATTTTAAAATGAAACCCATCGTACACATCTAACAAAGTCTCTACGTCTCTATATAGCTCATCCCTAAATCATTGATACACTTTTAATTAGTCAGCCGGACTAAGCGGGCCATGTGAACGTTGAACACAACTGCGCAACAAGACATAGAGATCAGAATTAATTGGGATTGCGAGCGACTTACGCAACAACGATCACGACTCTATATAACACCTCGATTCGATTAAAGAATTGTGTAAAAACTTTTAATCGTTACGAATTTTTGTCACAATACTATTGGAATTTTATGTTCGTTAGAATTTTTGATTACGCAACTTCGAATTAAGAAAAGGTATGCAGCTCGAGAGAGAACTAAGCAACAGGTATAGCTATAATGTATAAAAAAAAACTCCTAGGACAACTAACATAGTTCGATCTGATTCTAAACGTAGTTTATTTGGTTGTCGTCATGTGTTATTTGGTTACTATAGTTCAGACTCCAGTCTGAACCATAGATACCAAATAACATATAAATATATGCATACATTTCTAAATTCATACACATTATAGAGAACTTACATCCTGAAACAGAACACATAATCAAGTTCATCCCATAAAGATTTGTCCGTTGTGGGAATCGAACCTACGACCTCCAATTCAGCGAAACGGTCATTAACCACTCGACCAACAGGCCAATCATTATCAGGTGCGCCGAATAAGCAATCAAGAGTGGAGGCCGCGAGTGTGTGACCTGGTCAAAACGGCATTCGTAGGATAGAGGCAGTAACTGGTAGAGAATTGCTGAAGAACGAGCTCAAGCTTGCCGTGGGATATGCAAACCCCAGCAGAGAACTGATACGAGCTAATTATGATGATGAGGACTACATCTAAACTAATTAATAGGTTCAAAATTAACACAATGAGAGCGAATTCATCGGATCATTTATTAAATTTATCATTAATGACTCAAATTAAACCACATGGAAATATTTGGTACGAATGGACTCCACCATAATTTCATTATTAAATTAACATATATCGGGCCCACATTCTTTGAATATATGAAATTAGTAGTAAAGGGAATTTAAACCGCAAAAACGTACAGTATTCAATTAGGGAAGAAACTAAAATTTAATTTGCTAAACAATTACCATTGTTTTGTCAAATACCGAATTTTAGAATGAATAGTTACAATCAAATAATATTACGAGAGAACAGCTTGGCAAAATATGCAATTTACATTAATTTTATTGAAAATCATCATCATCATCAGCTTATAGCAGTATACTGCTGGCTTCTATTGCACGCCTCTTAGTTCTGTCCTCGGCTTCTCGCATCCAGCCAGCCATCTTGTCCAAATCGTCACTAATTAAAAATAATGCCCAATTTTTATAAATAAACCTCTACAAGTTGATACCACAATCGATAGGATTAGAAGAAAAAAAAAGTTCATTTATTTCGCCCTGATAATTAGCCATAATTTTTATATCACTTTCAAATCTCACAACTAAGAAGTACATCGAAACATCAATTAACAGCGGCTGGCTCATAAGAAACATTTATTTTTGTTTTCAAAAATTTGGAAACGAACTCGTCACATGTAGTAACGAAAAATCAACATGTATTGATTAGGTAAATACTTATATATTTTCCTGAACATAGATAGATTACCTAACAGCAATATATTTTTCTTACAGAGTAAAATTCATCTTTAATATTGAATATTAATACATTTTAAGCTGATATGTTTTAGTTCGTAATATTGCAGCTTGGAGGAAAAATCTTATTCAATACATTTTACTCCTTTGAACAGAATATTAACTGTAATTCTATTGTAAAAAGTTCTCTTTATAAATTTTCTTATGACGTAGAAAAAACTTTATTTACGGAAAATGTTCTAGTTCATATTGCATTTCTTAAAGAAAAGAACAAAAATATTTCCAATATTCACATAAAAGGCAGTATTTATTACTTGCCTAGGTAATTTCTATTGAAAAATGTTTTTACTTTACTATTTTTCTTACACTTTAATACAACCTCTGTTTACAGGAAATCTTTAGTTCATACAAAATATTATTAAAAAAAAAAACACTTCCTGGTTTTTCTGTCATTTTTCTTCGAATAAAATATTAATTGTACTGCAAGGTGTTAAGTTAGTGATATATATTTTCACTTTCTTATTTTTTCTTGCTCGATAATAAAATCTCAGTTTCCGGGAAATGTAATGGTTCATGTGGCAATATAAAAGAAAATAACAACACAAACATTTCCAATAATTTTTCACACCTTTGATCATCATCTTAATTGCAAGTAACGTAAAATGTTTCATTTTATATTTTATAGTAAAAGCTCTGTTTACGGGAATCGTTCACATTGCAATGTTTAACAAAACATAAAGTACTAAATAGAAACACCTCTAATATTACTTCTTTAAACAAAATATAAATTAATATAAAATAAAACCTTTCCTAAAAAAAATTGAGGTATTTTAAACGGTTGTTTTTAAATGTAGAGCAGTATTAGCTGCAAACTAAATATAAGCAAAACATCATTCGACTTCACAGTTTCAAGTCTATACTTAGAAACTTAATAATATAATATGATGCCGCACTAATTGTGTGTCATGATTCACCAACGATCAATATTATAATACCTATTCCAAATCAATTGTTCAGAACACAACAAACTATAAAATAGTTTTTGTATCTATAGCAAAACACATTCCTATTGGCCTAGTGGTGCTAAGCGCGACTGCTACGCTGGAGGTCTTGGGTTCGATTTCCGAGTCGACCAAGGTGTTATTGGGTTTTTCTATGAAATTCTCAGTAGCAGGTTGGAGTTTGGATTTGTGCCCGGTAAGTGGCAATAGGCTCGCCCCCTATTACATGGGACCTAAACATATCGGCGAACTGTAGGTGTACATTGATATACCTCTGTCTACCCCTTCGGGGATACAGGCGTGATGATATGATGCAAAACACATTCATTTGTTCTACACATAACATGTTTTTGTCTGTAAGCCATGCTTGCTCCAATTTTTCGGGCTATATTCTACACAGCTGTATATTGACCTAAAATCCCTCCAATGTCAAACATGATTACATCTCAGACTTCTCTTAAATTACAATTAAGAGCCAAAATGAGTCAAGTAACAGCTGATTTGTCATTTTGTACCACCTGCCGCGAAGAGGAAACGAAAACAATATAATACACAGTTAATTCTAAATTGATCCGGAATTAATAATACTAGAATTATTAATTGATTAAATTGTACACGTTTCAGGAAAATAGGATTTATTTATTAATTCAATTACATTGAATGACAGCAATCATTGCTAACAGGAATCCCATCCATAGTTTCCAATTTTAATAACTGCATACCACTCTCTGTATTGAATAAATCGGGTTAGGCTTAGTACATATTGGGAATCGTTCTAAGCGAACACAGGAGAACACAATATAAAATATTGAGGATTTAGCTGAGCCTGTTGTTTTATCTGACATGAGCTTATTGTCAAAAGCTTTGAGAGATTACATATTCAAGTGAATTGGGAACAAAAAGTTGGTCGCCAATAACCTATGTCATGTGCTGTATTAGCCATATAATACTGTACAAGAGCATATAATATAGGCAGCCGAACTTTTTTTACTTAAGATTGCTGAAATTTTCCTCAGTATTGGTAATCTTAAAGGACAAAGTAGTGAGAGCCGAAAGCTTACATACAACGACAAAGAATAAAACCGTTCAATGAAAGGAAACCTTCCGATGAGTCAACAAACAAAGAATATTGACTGACAATTACGATCGTTTATTGCCTCTCTCATTACACATACGTTAAGCATCAAACCATATAAATAAATACTCTAATGATGTGTCACCCATTCATTGAAAGACTCCATCAATTGAGAAGATAGTTCAAAAACATTGACATTGACACATATTGGTACATGTAGGAATTGCATCGGATCTTACTGGTTGGGTTATCACCAATGACGCGTGACATAGGCGGTGATTGAAACACGTATCAATAAACACAGCAATGAAAGCTTCCGTTTTGTATTCAATTGTTTTGATCGACATACTGTAGTTGTTTCTAATAATGGGTCACGCGGTCGCTTCTTGAGGAGTGGTACACTGCAAAAGCTTTAAAGATCTTACAATCTTTTCGTGTAAGGCCTTTGCTGTGTTAAACCTCTAAATAATACAGTTGGGTGAATTTCCCAAATGCCTTGTTTTTTTGTCTTCGTTGAAATTAGTATTTGAAAAAAGGAATATAGTTGTGAATTATTTTTTTTAGTATTCAATAGGTAGTTATTGGGTTGTGGCAAAAATATGATTTGCCTAGGACTATTACAAAGGTAGGAATAAAATACATAAACCTCTATTTTTTTGCAAATCGGTGCTGTCCCACTACTTTTTTTGCAAACAAAACAGCTTATACACTAATAAAAATAAATAAATTAGGCATAGAACTTATTCTATTTCATAGAATATTAGTTTGTTAATTAATATATAGCATATTTTATTACATAGTTAACGATTATTATTACTGAGAGGCACAAACGTACTTGTCCTGAAAAATATTCTCATATCGCTGGTCAAAAGTAATTCAAACATAACTTTACATCGACGAGTCGGACAGCATCCCCACCCCAATTGTATTTCCCTCGTTGGTGTGTGCTAGTGGGCAGTCAGGATCGAAGTGTGTTAAATCGCTGCATATGCCCACCAAAACTGTAAGAACGCCATTTCAGTGACTCCCGGACAATTATTTTATATAATCGGTGGTTGCATTTTTCTAGTGTAATGAGTTGCTTTTTTATTGTTATTTGGTTCTAACAGAGGTAGTCAGTGAATTAGCTTCATTTTCTGTTATTGAATTTATCCTAGATATTATGCTTTTTTTATAATTTTCTAAAAAGTGTGTATTTTCTCATGTCGCTGTTCTCATATCGCTGTAATCGGTGGTCTTTTTTACCACCGATGTGATAATTTACACCGAAATGATAAGAAAAAATCAATCGGTGGCATATATCTAATATCGGTGTCTGGATTCATGATAAACAGACAGTTTTGTCACATCGGTGGATCATTTTATCATCTCGGTGAGTCGTTCTATCATCTCGGTGAATCGTTATATCATATCGGTAGATCCCGTGTCATTTCGTTAAGGATACAGAGAAACAATGGCACATACAAACATACATACAGACACATACATATATACCTACATACAAACATTCGAACATACATACATACAAGGTAACTTTACCTACATAGACTGCCAAAATCATTACCACGATACTGCTGGGTAGTAGAAGATGGATAAATAAATGTATCATTATCGGAGGTCTGTAGTCTGTATTTAGAACGTTTAGTTAGACTTACATATGAGATTTTTGTTTTTTTTTTCATATTTCATTTAATAAAGACAATGATAATAAAAAAATCATTATTTTTTTAATTTGAAGTACCTCTAGAAAACGTAAAAAGTAGGGACATAATTTCGAAAATACATTTTTATTTTATATCTAAAAACTTAAGTTCTCTTTGGATGTGATCTACCCTAAGTTCAGATCTTCATTTCTAAGTCACCTTTAAGTACCTACTAACTATTTCCTTTTCGGTGTTCAAAGGTGAATAGATTATCATATCGCTGGATATGTACATCATTTCGGTGGATACACTTATCATATCGGTGTACAAAAAAATTAATCGGTGCCGGTTTTTCACATCGGTGGAAACCAAAATTCAAACTGAATTTTCTCCTCAGTCTTAAATGATACGTTGATGATGTTAAATTTGGGGACATTTTGTATCCTAAATATTACATAAAACCTGAAAAATCTACAAAAAACTAAAAATTGAAAAAGTTCACCGATATGATAAGAAAAATGGCATTTGTTGAAATTCACCCAGTTCTTTCATACGCCTTTACACCATAAAAATAACGAATGAGATCAGTCATAAATAACTTTACATAAGAATCTTCATAAACTCTAGCCTCATAAAATTGTCACTTCGCACATTTGCTCATAAAGTCGTCACAAGAAATTGAGTTACTATAATCGATTTCATCTCTTCTCAATAAAATACGAAGGTAATATATCATAATCCTTCTGCAGTCGCATTGATTATATCGATGCAAACACGTTTCAAATAAAATACAAGTGTTTACACCAAGACGCATGAAAACGGACCGCTCCGAACCGCGGCAGCTGCATAGGGTCAATTGGTACTGACCCTAACATTACAATCCGACCAATTTAAGACGGTTCAATCATTGACACGAACGTATTCAATAGGAAACCATTACAAATCGGCACGGTTGCATCTTGAAACATCTTGAATGCCTCTTGCGGGCGGCAGGGAATACGACTGAATTGTAGAGTCATCATTCACAGTGTTTTGTTTTCAGTATATAGTTGTTTTTGTTAATGATCGTGTAATATCAGGCGGACCCAGATGCTCGTTATTGAGATGGAGGGAACACATGCGGGCTACCACGTGTGCCTAGCTAAATGAGCCCCCACTCTCGGAACCTCGGATCCCTTGAGAAAAAGCTGTTTTTTTACTAAGAATCCAATATCAGAGATCAGGTACTTGAAATATTCACTATTTCTATTTTATTTAAACTATCCTACGTAATGCAATACTATATAGTGGGATCAAGTTGCTTTGTCAAGTTTGGAGTAAACAAAAGTTACCAATAAGTTATATTTACCATGTTAGAGTAGACAATTTAAAAACTAAAAGTCGAGTAAAAATGGACCATTAAAAAATAAATATTGTCCCTCCTTTGTACAGTTATTTGTCGTAATATATAAACAAGAACTAAGGGTTAAACAAAAGAAGTACACTATCCAATCCAGTTGTAAATTGTTTGTTTAAAAAAAGTACTACGACCAACTAAAGTCTAACAGTAGTACTCATTACAAACAGGAGATAAATTGCAATTACATTGTAACATGTCTGACGAACTAATGAGAGAGAACAGGTTGTCATAACGGTGCCGGTTCGATGTCCGGGCGGCCTCGGGTTCCTTCAGATACATTAAAAACGTGTCAGAGATAGTTTTTGAGATACAATGTTGCTTCTTGGCGAATAATTGTAAGGTAATGAAGTTATTTTTGGAACGGAATTTTGACGTTTAAGTATTTTTGTACGGTAATTTTGGGTATTAATAATACTACAAGTAGTAACTATAGTCAAAATAAATGGGATGTATCCACTTCAATCAAATAACTTTAAAAAGGACCTAATCATGTTTAGACGTACCCTTGAAACAATAAACCAATTGAAACCAAACTTTTTACACCGAACTCCTTAACCTAATAACCAAATGTTTATTTACACATATTGTTTATGATGTCAGTCTGACACAAATTCAATTTGAAAAAAGAACACGCGTTCCAAGGCGACTTTTCCCGCGTAAACGAGCACATGTGCGCGTTAGCCGCGGGTTCCCAGTGCGCATGCGTGGGAAACAACCGCGCCATCTTGCGCCGTCGCCTTTTTCAGCAGCACTGTTTTTGTCCAATATAAGTATTATCAAGGACCTGTTCGAGACTTTTAAAGCGTTTCTGTTATTAATATAAACATTTTTGTACGTTGGTATGTAGTTTCAGTACCCTGAGAACTTGCTTGAAACGTTTCGGTGTTTTTATCTTAATGTATGTGTGAAGAATTTAATATACCCACTATACCTCCTACTTCAAATGTAAGTACCTGTAAAAGTCACTTTTATTTGTTGAGAAAGTTTCAGATTCTTCACTGAACTCCTTTTAAATTCCATCATTTTAGATAAGAGAAGATTGTTACTATTCAATGTATCCATTAATGGAATTGAACCGGTATTAGCGAGCCCATTGAATAAACCTGGACGACCATTAACAGCTCAATACGAAACACGTTGCAACAATTAAGATAATTATCGTTTTAGTAGCACGGACATCCGTCTACACGGCGTCGATAACTTCCGAAGTGTCAGACGCATTAATGAATACCAACAGTGCACTTTCATTCATGTATCCTTACAGTTGAACAAATGCCAACGCACTGTAATCTCCCGAGACGGTGGGCGCTCACGCCATCCGTGTGGCCCAAGTCACAACCTTAACACACTTACATTTTGAATAAAAACTCTCCCTAATCCAATTTTAAACGTCTCACATAACCTACTTTGAAAGTAACGCTTGTGTTTTGTATCAAACAAAACACAGTCACGTATAAAGCGATATCAACAGTTGTTCAAACGAAACAATTTGAATTCCTCAACTAGTTCCAATTAGTACCGGCGCAATATACTTGGGATCGTAAGTGGCTTTTCACATCGTACCGATATTATTTCCCTCTTCGCCCGTGCTTTATAACTGGATGTGCCAATTACAAACAGCTCAGATTGCGGCATCATTACGATAATTGTCTTCATTTAGTACTAGGCTGTTAATTCCTTAATCGTCTCACGGTTAAGTAATCGACTTTCTTAGGCTAATATTAGTTGGTTCACCCGTTTAAGATATACAATGTAGTGGGGTATGTAATGTACCTCGGTACTTTCTCGGCCGGTACCTTCTTGACCGGACGCCCGGCGCTCGCGCGGTTACAATATACCGGGTCTGCATCCTCAGTGATTATCATTCAAATGAACCTTTAGAAACAGACGTTTTCTAACTTACAAATTAGTATAAGCTTTCCGGCTTTTCAGTAAATATCCGAGAAAATCGATTAGCTGGCTATCCGTTAGATATCTAGTTAGTTCCATATACGTCTCGTGTAATATGTTATTTATTGGTTGGAATAAATGCCGAATAAGAATGTGCGTTATAACATTTACAGAATATTATTAAATGTTATAAGCCCAAATAGCAAAAATTGCAATTTATTGTTTTTCACAAAAAAAGTACTTATTACCCAATTTGTTATTTACTCTAGTTTTGTTTATAACACAATATTAATTGTGACATAGCTTTTCGATATTTAATTTGCTGTCTAACAAAATTATTGCAACGCCATTTCAAATATTGGTCCAGTTATTTTGATGAGGAAACCAATACCATATTTTACTAATTGCATTAGGGAAATATTTATTTCTCAATAGATGCTTGTTAAAATTGTGTATCAATATTGTAGTTTCAGTTATGATTTACTAACTATTGATTTTCAGTCCAGTGTTTTGTTGATTCACACAACTTGTTGTACGTTATGTTGAGTCCACTGGATTATTTGATCTCCTTGGATGCGAGCTTTGATTCAAAGCCGATTTGGTTTACGGTATTACGTGGTCACTGGTCCAATATTGTACAAGAGCATATAATTGCATATTGGATATCCGTCTGTCCGTATTTACTAAGAAAATCACCACCGAAGCCTGATGCGGAAATGCCTCTGTTCACTGAAATGTTAGTGCTCAAATAATCTCACTGACAGATTAATAGCTCCAATATCGAATTCGCTTGTTCATTACTGAGAATGTACGGCAGAATAATCGAATGCGTAATACCTTGGTTACGAGCACAAGGATACTCAATATTGTAGTGGACTCGACAAGTCGACTCGACAATCGGTTTACACAACACTAGTAGCTTTGTATCGAGATATAACTGATCGTGCACTAAGTAATTAAAGGTCCTTATTAAATTTCTGTGGACGTAGGGAGGGGACAATAGCCTAGGGTTATCGTGAGTGCTGGCTATGGGAAAGGTCGTGAGTTTGAACCCGATCCCGTTCAGCCATCGTGACTAATTCACTGACGCTGGCGCATTTACGTTGAGTCGTAGAAGGATTAACACGAACGGTACTCGACACACACGTCTAATTCATTCTTAATCAATTAGAATGAATTTCGTAACATGTTACAGATTATCGGACATTGTAAATATATATATAAGATTGGATTGTATAAAGTCAAATTCAAGTCTCGTTTTTAGTTATATTTTAAATAGTAATATCTTAAATGTGAAAAATCTGTCTGCTATGCTTTCACGGCTGACCCACGCAACCGATTTTGATAAGACTAAGATCGTGGCAAGTCACAGAGATGTGAGTGAGCCAGCGAGAGAGTAACATAAGATATAGCCTACGCCCACAAAAAAAAAACAATTTTTTTATTACCAATAATTAAAACATAATCAATTTGAAATAACTGTGATATTTTTTTTTTAATTAGCAAATTTCTGGTCTGCAATACTGCAAGTTATGGGTAAACAATTAATAGTGTTGCTTTGTTGCAATTATCTGCGTTTGTTGTATTGACTAGCAACCTACTTTGAATTTTAAATGTAAGCTAAATACAAGTCGTGTGACATAATTGTGCAACTTTCAACGACTGCCTAGGTACGCAAGCATAGGAAAGGGTCGATGAACCATAATATTTGTTGACATAGTACTTTTTGCAATTTTAATAGCATCGTCATGTTATTTCGCAATAAAACGGATCAATATTTCAATCTATGTGAAGTAGGTACAAAAAGCACAGGTAAACATCTTCTACTTTTACTAATTACCTGTAAAAAATTCAAAAACCTATTCACAAAAATGAATAATATATTAATTCATCCAAAATGGGGTAAATGACCAATTTTAATTGCGCCATTTGTCTTTTTAATAGACAACTCAAAAATAGTGTCAACTATCAGAAAAAACACCTTCATTTTAATTCCTAACGTGTTGACAAAATTGCAAATGATTGCGTAGAAATAGATATGACGCATTCAATTTTCTTGGGACTGATCACTTACCGTCTGATTGCAATATTCTCAATTACATTTTGAACTGACTGTTCCCAGCGCACAGAATACCATCGTGCACACAATATGCAAATATCGGTATGCGGTGAACGGAGACCAACCGTCTCAATACCAGATAACCAAACTATAAAATCCTGAGATTCCCATTGGTGGATGACGTGAACTTACTACTTCGTGATTGGATAAAACAAGTCGTTTACTTAACCTCATTGGATATTCATCTTCCCGCGAATTGTAAATCGTGTGTTTTTTTGCGAGAGAAGACTTTATTGTGTGGTTATAAGGTGGAGGTTGTGTGCTGTTGGTTAATTTGTTTGTGTTGTGGCGTCCACTGATGTGGCGTAGTATGCTCGGCACGCATGCGATCGCTTGTACTGGATGCCCATGGAATACTATATGTCATGCTAAAGCCCTGTACGGTCTGCATTCAGATTGTTTTAGTTATTTTAGGATCAGCTTAAATGGTGCTCATTGAATGCCGTTTGACTAAGATGGGAGTTTTACTCGGTAGCGCTCGGTGGTTTGTGCAATCTACGAGCTCGCTTTAGGAGTGCGCTTGCGATCCAGTATAAGAAATTTTCTTAGTACGCTTACATATTAATAATTAGCTAAACATAAATTCTATTGCTGTATAAACATATATCGTTTCTTTTTTGTATAAACGATCAAACAAAATATCTTCGCAAAAGTAGATTCTCCCTTCATAATTTATTTATAATACGACACAGGCTAGTTTCTTTCCTACATGAGGAAAGGTCCAGCATTTATAGGCAGGTACTATTATGCAACGGGATCCCTGTCAAGATTAATGCAGGCACAGTCCCACAACCAAGGTACTGTACTCTAACACAATTATTATAGGATCTGGGAAAGCTAGGAACTGGGATTGTGTAATTGAATATTCCGACTTAGCCATTTCTCTCAGCATGAGAAATACAAATGGCTGTTTATAACATTGAATGTTGTCCGTTAATTACTAAATTCATAAATGATCAAAACAAAGCTAAATATATTGTTACTCAGACTTTTTACACTTTTCTCTAGAGTTTCAAGAAAATTATGAGTCTTACATGGATTCGAGTCTGTTTTACGTTTGACTTAAAATTACATACCGATATGAGTCGGTCAAAAGAGACTGTTTGTCATCGTTTAGATGATCAATTTTAAATGGAATTCCGAGCAATGTCTAATTTGAGTTCCTATTTTTTTCGAGAGCCGGTATCCAAAAAGCGGTCCAACTTCATAAATTCCGCGTTTATTTGTCGTGTGTGCTCTGTAAACAGGCCTAAGTTCAAGTTTATTTTAGAACTGTACAAACAGTTCATTTTCCGAGCACCGCACGTTTCTTAGAACCGACTCTTACATAATAATAGTTTCTTGGTGTCATATTGTAAGTTATTTATAAACACTCACCTTTATTAGCCTATTGTGCTGTACGAAGGGTCTTCGGGAAACCGCGTGTTAACTGATTTGTTTGTAATAAGCAACTTGATCGGCGTGAATTGCTTGCGTACAGTAAACAAGCGTATAACACGTACTCGTCACTGCGCGACTATTGAGTCTTCAAACACAAGTAAATTATGTTCCCTTGCATGACATTCAAAAATTCATATATAATTTAAAAAAAAATCTTTTTAACGAATGGCAAGGTTCTGATAAAACAAAAAAATCCCATGGTCTTGAAGTGTCTGATAACAAATCTCGTACTTATGTTTCCCGCCCTGCTAAGGTCTTTTAATAAATACCTAATTATACGAGTAATCGAGAGGATATTTCGCGGGTATCGATAAGAATCGATGCAGAACTCGATACTTTGCTGTTTGTTCAGTAATGTTTTAAGTTAATGGATTAAGAACCTGTTATGTGACATCTGACGTCAGTGGTTACGGCCGATATGGTAACCTTGTGGTACCATTAGTACCGATGCAGTGCCATGGGTGCCGTTAGCGCACCATGTCTTACTTCACATGCTCTCGCTCACTTTTTTATGAGGATTTTCAAATCGATTGTTTCTACATAATATTGTCCCACGCGTTCAGTACCGTTGAAGATCACACGACACGTCAATCGATTTGATCTATTCGAGTTGAATGCTGGACTCGCGATGCGTCACTGCGGTCTTTATTGATATCGATTAGAGAAATTGTTTTTAAATTCGAGTTCGTAGACTAATCGATATAAATTAAATTTAGAAATCTTTATGCAAATATGTGTTTCATTTAGCTCACAAATTATGTAATTATTTTTATTCTTTAGTGAAAATAGAAGTCTTTTTTTATTGGTGTCGATAAGAGTTCTTGAAAAATAAATAGTACGTAGTAGCGAAGTTTGCCACTTAACAAGTCGAAAACTGTAAATTTGATAACAATGGCATATCGAGATGTTGCGCAAAGGCTTGTTCAGTGAAAGTGTCGCGGCCGCGCAGCCTTTGACAAATCGTGCGATAAATTATTTGTACTGTGTCAAACATAAAGTAAGCCTTGACCTCTTCAACAAAATACACTGAAGTGAATTGGTGAAATTATTTTGTTATTGGGTATTCACATTCACTTACCTACTTTTGGAAATTGTACAAAGGTTTAAGGATTAGTATTTGTCTTTTAAATTATCTAAACAAAAAAAGATTTATCAAATGGAATCTTTACTTCAGACTACTTTTCACGACCTCCGTGGTCGAGTGGCGTACGCACCGGTTTCAAGGTGTCGCTAGCTCTGAGGTCTCGGGTTTGATCCCCGGACGGGTCAATGTAGAAACCAACTTTTCTACATTGTCTCGGGTCTGGGTGTTTGTGGTACCTTCGTTGTTTCTGAATTCCATAACACAAGTGATTAATTGCTACTTACTTTGGATTCAGAGCAATGTATGTGATGTGGTCCGCATTTATTTATTTATTTACTAGAATTAACAGTTACATCTCTAGCGCTCATAGAAAGTCAAACATCGACTCGATATTAATTCAACTCGCCATTACTATCGAGAAAAAGCGTCGCTGACTTACTGAGAACTGGAAACTAATCTAGTAGTTGTAGGATACCGATATCTGGTATACGTAACCAGTCTCGGCAAAGGAACGTACATAACATACCGAATAAGGTTGCTATACCGTATGGTATACGGCCTTTTTTTTCAGCATAACGGTCCGACTAGGTTGTTCGTAATTGCAATAAATTGATCATCTATACTGTATAGTAATTGATTTGACATAAATGTAAAAAGTCGACGCAGGAGTAAGTGCTAATGATTTTAAATTAGAAGAGAATTAGTAAAAATCTTCAACCACGTAATACGTGGCTATAGAAATTGAACATTGAGTAGTTTTTGAAACTGACTTAGAATATGGTATCAGGATAACCTTAAAAAAGTCATTTTACAAATAAAAATAAAAGAAACAAGGATTTCGAAGGCTTGAGAACCTCCTCCTTTTTTAAAGTCGGTGAAAAAGCAGTCAAACTCTCAACAGTATCAAGTTACAACAAAATAACGGATACAATAAATAACGATTAATTAATTTTATTGCCTTTTCGATTACGTTTTCCTGTTGATGAAAGTAAAGTGTTTTACAAACTTTACATTCAATTTTTGCAATTTTGAAACTTCGAAATTATTTTGGTTGCAATCGCAAAGAAATTGTCAAGGTTTATTGTTGTCGACGTAATTGATTGTAAAACTCATTGCAATCGATATTAGTCAAAAATTTTGTTATAACAGTTTATTACGATTGCAGGATTTACTAAACTTTTGATAAAGGGGACATGCCGCCATGTTTACTCATTCTAAACGGACAATGTTTGCCGTTAGTCTACGGTGTATTTGCGTGAAACTATTCCTTGCCTAAATATCTAAGTAAACTGTTGTTGAAAACATCACCTTAGCTTACCTCTTATATTAATTATACGCATCATTTATTTAGGCATTTTAGACAAAAAAAATGTATACTTCTCAACTGACGAAACCTAGCTTCAAGCAACGGTTTAGGCATCTGTCAAATATTCCTAATTCAATATAATGAAAATAAACTTTTTTCTACAATCTACAATCGTCAAGAAAAATCTACAAGTAAGGTAGTTGTAATACCTAGTTGTAATTGGTGATGAGATCTGGAGTCTAAACTAACTCAATGTCTGTAGGTACTACAAATCATCAAGGTAAAAAAAAGCCGTTTAAAATTCCCTAATAGTAAATATCTTGAAGGTCGAGAAGCAGTACAAAAAATAGAGTATTATAGTAGACGAGACAGAAAACTCCTTATAAACTTGTATCGAACATTAACCAGTGCGACGTGAATGCTAATTGTTATCCGATACGCGGGCCGCCTCTCACACCGTGCCGAAACATTATAAATAAAACCGAACGAAAAAAATCCGTTATAATAAATGCCGGTTGTGAAATAGTTGAGATTTTATTACTTTGCTAAGTGTGTTGTTTGAGCATCTGTGTAACGATGTTTTGATGTTTGATCGATGTATATTTATTGATTTTTAACTGCTTGACAATAAAAATAATATCAAACAGATGTTACACGCTTTTGTGTGCAACTAGTAATCAATCAAATCATTTGAATCATTTCCATTAAAGATGTTATTTTTAACAATGACTTAAACTGATCTTTATACAGTATAGACTTGGGTAGAGGTAGACATTTAGACAATCGTCACTTGTTTCACCATCCAACACGCGTGTAAAACGAAATTAAAACACAACTATGTAATAGACGGCCAATAAAAAGAAATATTATCAAGGTGCATTCGTAACACGACGTTCGAATGCCAAACATGTATAAATAAAGTATCGATAGACAGAACGCGAAACGATTTACAAAACACTGGCTCATTGTTACAGCTCTTGTAACAAAGTATAATGTGTGTCAACATTCACAAAGGAACCAATCGTCGACTATGTAACGTACTTAGAATTTGAATATATTTGAATTACTTGATCTAATAATAATACATTAATAATCACGCATAAAATTTCAAACTCAAAACAACTTAATAATAAAGGTATTTTTGCATAGTCAGTGTGTATTACGAAGTCTCTTCGCCATAATCTGCAATTCGATAGAGCAAGGGAGATAGCGCTATCTCAGTCTTTAATTTGATCTCTTTCATTCCAAATCGCAATATTTGAAACGTCAAAATACGAAAACAAATGCTTGCGATTACTTACTCACACATACCTGCTTAGCAGCTAGCTAAACAAATGAAGTGACATAACGAGTCCTGACTAGATAAGAAAACCAGAACAACATTATGCAAGAACTTGACTTGATCTAACTAAACGTGGTTGCATCAGTGAAGATAATTACCCCTCTTCCAAGTTCCAAGCCATTTCCCGGAGATATTACCAGGAAGCACAGCAACTGGTTGAAAGCTAAGTATTACTATGTTAATCAAGACCAATATTTATGCGTATGAAGTAGTAAATCTGTTACTGGTAACATTTACCATTCACTACAGAGACCCTTTATGTAGATTGAAATGTCAAGACTTCATCGTACCAGTTATATGGTAAATGTAATCTATTAAACTGAGTAACTAATAAGCACTCACAGTTCACTATAATCTAATAAAGAACTACTGAACATGACAGCAATATTTTCCTAAACCATATTTATAACAAACTTTGAACCCAACTTATAGAGACTCTCAAATCATTTATAATGTATGGTAAAAAGACAAACAAAAATCTCAACAGTAAAATAATTAACAGTCGATAACTAATTCTATTTATATTCGTCTTGAACTTTAATCAAGTTTTAAGAAAAGAAACAAATTATTTAGTGTCAGATAGTCGCCGATAAACTCGTGGCAAAGTATGATTTATGTTCCTTGAACATTTAATTTTATAATACACAGTATTCAAATAAAAAACTAATAAAGTTATGTGCCTAAAATATTACATATGTTACAAACTGCCTTCTTGGCCTAGTGGTGCTAAGCGCGACTGCTATGCTAGAGGTCCTGGGTTCGATTCCCAAGTCGACCAAGGTTTTATTGGGGTTTTCTATGAAATTCTCAGTAGCAGGTCGGACTTTGGATTTGTACCCGGTTAGTGGCAATAGGCTCGCCCCCTATTACATGGGGCCCTAAGCATATCGGCGAACTATGGGGGTGTACATTTGACACCTCTGCCTAACCCTTCGGGGATACAGGCGTGATGATATGCTATGTTAAGTTTTGTATATTACATTCTGACTTCAAATTACATACCACTAAAAATCTGGATTAATAATTATTAACTTATTTTGTACCATTTAATATTTCTGTAATTTGGAGAGTTTTATCAAGTGTCTATTAAATACATAATAATATGGATTCATATGAATCTTGGTCAGTTCAGTCAGTTTTTCATACATGTTTGCCTCGCTGGCATAGTTCGTAGTGGACGCACATTTATGATGAAAAAACTCAACTATGCGAGCTAAACTAAATCAACTTAGTTTAGCTGGCGGTGGACGATCGACGTTAATATGACACGAAGAAAATATCACTGTAACATTACCCACCCAGTTTTAAAAGCGTGAAGATAACAATCACGACGATGCTTAAGTGATAAACAGATAAACAGCGGGTTGGGTTACACTTATGTGAGTCAAATCACAAATAAAGATATTAAGACTCTTGTACTTACAACTTGGCAACGAGAGCCACACAGATATCGCCATCCCTGTCTCACACACCATATATGTATACTTCCATCGCGCCTCAACTATCTTTACCTCATGCCAGTCACAATGTCATATTCGTATTTAACCCGTTCAGGCATTGTTCATGAAAATATCATCAGTATTTCATAACAATAAGACTCGCAGTAATGAAATCATTTAAGCGAATATCATTTTTAATATTTTGTTTGCTATTTTTTTTTCGTCATCCCTTTGAGTGCAAAATGTTTTTCATTTTCCATTTTCCATTGCTTTACGTTTGTGAGAGTGCAACTATTTTTTAATTAATATTTATTTCGATGTTACTGGGACAAATATGTATGAAGTTTTGGAATTATTTGTGTATAATACAGTAGTCAAATTCCACATAGTAATAAGATTTTTAAAATAATTTTATTATTGGGTCTTCTAACTAATCTGTAGCCATATGCTGACCATTTAAGCGATGTGTTTACAGAACAGTTGGTACAAGTACTAACTTTTTGCAGCAGCAACTGGACAAAAAAAGTAATTTTGCCGCCACAGATGGTAGTTACATTGCGTTTAATTATAAAATGTCGCATATGTATGTAATTTTTATTTTTATAGTAGATGCGCTATAGTCTTTGTGGGTGGTTGACAAACAACTAGTCTTGATAGAACTCGCAAAACAAATATGTGTTGTTTGTGGTTTAGTTATTTATATAGTCTTCTAATAACACTTAAGACATTGTGTAATGATTAGGTTATGCGATTGCTAAACGATATGATGAATATAACATACTTATCGATAATTTAAATTTTCAAAGATTAAGATTATATTTGGTGTTTGTCATCATTGTTTGGGCTTTAGGAATGATCTTCCTAAAAAGTTTTAAAAGCGAAAACTGAAATATTGACACTAAAAAAATTCTACTCATTGCTAGTAAACTTTGGTTTGTCATGTATACCATAACAAGAAGTAACAAATTGGACTTCCTTGTAAATGAAAATTCTGGAGACTGAGTAAAAGTTTTAGCTTGAATCCGTTGACATAGAAGTTTGTGAGCAACTGTAAGTTTCAGTTAATGAAAAGTAAATACATTCTCAGTTTACAGTTGAAATATGACTGGCCAACAAAAAGTCGTGCAAAATAAATAATCAAAACAAGATTTAACTATTATTTATTTTGTCGCAATATTTTGGTCGGATACAAGTTTAAAAGTAATGAGAGCCATACATCAAGAAAACTAAACAGTTTCTTGGCACACTTCGCTCCCGTACTCTGCCTTTTGAAAGCTCTAGCAAAAAATACTTACTATATTTTATCCCTTTCACTCTAATACACGTTCCGCTATAGCCGTCTTACTCACTACCGTTACTAAAGTTTAGAATGCATATAAAAAATGGAGTGCTCGTCTGTTCGTTTCCCTTTTGAAAATGGAATATCGGGTAGACGATATAATGAGATTTTTTATAGTTCCATCGAATTTTGTAATATCAATTTAAGTAACACGGGCAGACCAATGTGTCTTGGTTGTGTACGATACAGCACGATGACCAGCTGTAGTTGAACTTTTTCAAGTGTCGAAAAGGATTGCCGATAAGTCCCACTTATACAAATAAACAATATTGAATTGAGATTTATATTGTTCAACAAGTTTTTAAAGTACTTTTTTTACGATTTACTGTACTAGTAAATCATCACTTCCATATTTTATAGGTAAATGTTTTATTGTAACTTTTTTCCAAAATCCAGTTTTGTTCCACATTTTATTTGAAAAATGCAATGGATTTAAGAGATTCAGAGATTCACTTGCTTATAATTGTTTAAAGATTTTGGGAAAATCCGTTAAACCCTAATCATATTACTTTTATCGAAGCCCCAACTCTCCGAACTCTACAAATTCATTCACACCAACTTCGGGGAAACATAAAAACTGACATCTTGAACCTCGCTTCAAAATGTCAACAGCATTGTTTGGTATCTTCTAAGAAAACTCATAACGTGGCATCTTCATTCAACTATCATTACGGTGGGAATAAGCCTATATCTTGTGACGTCATATCACTGGTCAATCACAACAGAAAACTATACATAAAATAGAATTATTTATTGTTTTGGAATGTTTAATAATTTCGGCATTTAAGGTAAAATGACTATTAAAACGAAAACTATTAAAATGTATGTTGAAATATTGTGTGAAAGCTAACATGCGATTCCAGGATACAATATGTCATTATACAGCATTCAGGAATCCCTTTGCCATTTAGTGCATATAAATTGGTCAAAGCGTAAACATGATCAAAACAGAGAAGACTCTTGCTACCCAAATTGTAACACAGTAAACAGGTATGATGGACAAACAGATAAATTAAATGCATTGTTGATTTTCGAGCGATTTCAAAGCGGCGGTACCTTTGACATGCTGAAACATTACATAAATGAAAATTATACAAAATAATTTAAATTTAATAACATAATTTTACGTTGTGAAATAAATCATGAAAATCATGCGATACATAGCGACACATGTATCCTACCTCATTCATGTGGCCAGGTTCCAAGTAAAAAACAATAAAATGGCATCCGAAACGAATCCTAAGCAATTAAGGTACGTCGTCGTACAGGGATCGCTTTTCAGCATTGTTTTGATTCCTACAAGACTTGAAAGACGAGAACTAACGGTTATCTATGCGGTGTCAGGTACGATGGAACTACTGTAAACAGAGTTATACGTGCTGTCGTGCATACCATTACACACACTGATATACACACACACAGACACTTCTGTATTTCTTGGAAGCGAGGTGTATGCCTGATTGTGGTTTGTTGCCGACTTAATTGTTGGATACTACTGTCAATGTCAGTAACCTACTCAGTGTGACAAGTCAATAATTGGGTCTGTAACTGTAAGTTATTGGGTCTTATAGAAAAAAGTTCATAGTTCTAATTCAAGCGTGAGTGCTGACTCTTTCCTGTAGCAACAATGATCTATCAAATATCTTGGAGTCAATTTTTTATCCAGGCGCTGACGGATATTTCTACCCTTAAAGCACACAATTCTCAAGGTAAAGAAAGATATAAAATAATTCTTTATCGACCAAGGTTAAAAAAAAAATACAACGATAAAATAAAAACTAATAACAACGTAAACAAAACCTAATTAAAAGAAAGCGGTCACACGCTGCATCTATCGAGGTAGTGTTCTAAGGCTGCTGTAGCCGTACATTATATACTTAGGTGACAATGAAAGTTCAGTGAACCCATTGTATATCGGAACTGGGTCACAGAAGGCGGCGTTAACACAGAGGGGCGGTTTCAGGCGGAGCGTCGAAAACGGGGGTAGTTTTAGAGCCAAGTGTGACTCGAAAACCGCAGTTATCATGCTTAGGGTTGACTTCACTCCTCCCCTCGGCGTCAGAGGAAAGACGTCAGCTTTTTATGGCCTTCCATCCTACCAATACTGGGCATCGTAAAAAGATCTTAACACATAGCGATACTACTAGCCAGCTAAGTGTAGGCAATACAGTTACACCGATGTTAAAGGTTAAGCCGCCCTCAACAAGGTTGGTCTGTAGATGGGTGAGCATTTGTGAATATCTTTTGATGGCTTGTCACTTGTTTGTGTACTAAATTTTAACTGTCTCTCCGTTTGGTAAAGGCCTCTACTCAAGTAGAATTAAGGATTGATTTTAAATTTATAGATTACAGTCAAACCTACCATACAGTGTTTAGACCATATGTTTATATCCAAGATATAATAAATAGTTTAAATAAAGACCACACTACCAACACTTCAAAATTACAAGTCAATATTTTCGACAAGACAAACCTCCACCTGCTATCAACAAAAATCATCTGTTTTCAATTCAAGTGATGTACAAATGTACAATAGCTATTTAAGTATTACTCGTCTTATATCACCGGCCTTATAAGGGTACGTTTACACATTTTACTACGATGTTACGTTAACGTGGGAGTGCGAGCGCGCACGTAGGTGGCAAGAGTGGCGCGCGGCGTAAGTTCCACCGGCGAGCATTTCTTTGCAAATTAATTTGCTGGTACCAGTTTTTTGAGGATGTTGTTTTAGGTTAGCGGTATATTAACTAATATGTATGTTTTTACTGTATTTATTTTAAATGGCTTTTTTTTTTAATTTTGGGAATAGGAGATCTAAGGATCGTACATAATCTTTGCATCGAAATAGATGCTTACCTAATATACATTAGTTTGAGTAAATTAAAAAATTAGGAGATTTTGCCATGTGGATAACCACGTTAAAATGACTAATACATTTTTATATTTATCTAGCTCTACTTACCGACAGATAAAATGCTTCTTGTTGGTACGAGTAAAATATTTGATGGTACTTTACTTACTACACATTGTAACAAAGTGCCTACTTTCATCTTTCGTACTATTCACGAATCCAAAAGCGTAGCATAAAATTACCAGATACGAATTGCTTTGTAACCAATGAGAAAATTTCGTACCGAAAGTAAAACGCCCCTGTTGTCATATTCATGATTAACTGCAAAAACGAGAGCTGAATAACACGAACATTCGCAACAACGCTCGGTTTATTCACCATGCAATCTTTACAAACACATTTTTGAATAAACATAAAGTTGAATGGCATTTAAATATTATAAAATTCGAAACTATTCCTCTAATACCAATCCAACGTGTTTCACATAAATCTATTTGACATTCCAACGCGTTGCCGACATTCAATGGAACTGGAACGTATATTAGCTCTCATTCATAAAAACGATCTGCACTATCTAAGACTAGCGAATACTTGGCACTCCCACACAGACACATTAAGGTACCTGTTGTACGCACACATACACAACTCAACAGGTTCAAAAAACGGTGGTGGGGGTGCCTGTGTGAACCGGAGTCTGCTAGTTGTATGCAACGACGACCACGTTTTGATATTTTACTTAATTTTATATTTATTGCACTATTAAGAGCTATTTTTAAATGTATAACTTGGTTTGCAATAAATGTTTTACTATATTTTTTTTTATTTCCATAATTACTTACTACAGGTTTACAGAATGTATTAAATCACATTATTTTTTTACTTTGATTTTCTTTATACTTTAACATTGTTTTTTTCTTGTTTTCAGGTAAGTCGCAAACGTCATAAACAAGGCTGATAAACAACAATTTGTTTATATATCCCGGCAATTGGCAATAAAATTGTAAGTAAACAAGATAAGTTTTTTAACAATCATTGAAGGCTTACATAATATCAGTGTTAGAAGTCTTCGAAGAATAAATGAATAACATAAAAACACTGACAATCTAAACTAATACAATATGGTAACTTAAAAAATATATTAAAATTTCAAGCAAGTATCAAGTATCTCTGGTCGCTCTCTACATCTCACGTGAGACGCTGGGTCACCCAATATCCCTGACAGATGCTGCACTGGGACGAAACTTAAGAAAAACGCAGCTTTTTTCTATATCTCTCTCACTCTATACTCAAAAATTCGTAATACCGAACACATGTTGCTCAGTCCTTAAGGATATCCGAACTTTTTACGAAACACCCACATCCTAAGTTAAGTAAAAAGTTAGACAAGTATTACCAAATGTCAGGTATTAAAAACTTAAATGTAATGTGGGAATAAGCGGCTTTATAATTAGACAAAAAATACCAAAATTGTGTATCTTGTCAATCCTTAAAAAATAACCTCATGTCAACTTGCCTTAACTAAAAATGATAGCAAAATTGCAGTAGTATGTCTAAATATATTTTTAATTTCAAACATCCTGCCCAACACTATTTCTGCATACTGATTTAAAACGCAACATGCAAAAAATATATAAAATAAACATTTAAAAATATACATTTTAATAAAATTAAAAGATCAAGAACCACATTAAAGTTTTATTAATGCAACGACATTTAGCAAAACACGTTCTAAGACTTTCTACTAGCATTAACATCCGCAATCTTCACGTTTCATCTTACGGGGGTAAGCAGAACGCTCTATCGTCTCTTAACATCTTGACACGGTTTTAAGATTATATAATTCATGTCATCTCATACACAAACAGATTTTGTCTCAAGGATTTCACGCTTGCTATCTTTATTACATAGGCAATTTGATAAAAACTTTGAGTATACATAAGAAACTAGAGAGTAAGCCTATCAGAGTTTAAACCGTAAGCACTAGTGTGAACTAGTTATGTCGTGAATTATGTATGGAGCTTGCCGTTTTAAAAACTCTATCTAAAACACTAATATTATCGTAACAATGTTAAAACCATCGATATTTTCGTATATAAGTTTCTCGTTGCGCGAAAATTAACTTACTTAAATCAGTATGCGAATTTACTAGATACAGACTAAAAACTGCTCTTGCTTGGCACAAGGGGAAACTAGCGATAGTAGCAGTCTGTGTATAGGTATTTTTTTATCTATGCATAAAACGGATAAGAGTGACATAAAATACACACAAACACCAAAACAGCAGTCGTCGTAATTATACCAGTAACAGTTATCAATCTATTCAATGTTAAACAGACGGGCTTTTCTATTACGTAGGTCAATCGAGATACCAGTTTTAGCAATTTCCAAGAACAAGCGAAATATGACATATTTTAAGAACCAATGGATCGCCGTTGGCCTCGACCGAGTCGATGCATTTCGGCGAAACGAGTAATAGATTTTACCAACTTTGTACACAGTGTAAAAATAAATTCTGTCTCTATCGAGTTCAAACAATTGACGGATACAATGATGTTTAAGTAAAATGTGTCATTGAGCTAGGTTATCAAGTAATGTGTTGATCGTACGTAATAATAATTGGGTATATGGTGTTTTTGCTCTGAATAAACTGTCGATGCCATAAAACGAATTACAGATTTGTGAAGTATTTTATTGACCTTTGTGAGTGTGATTTTTGTTTACAAGCAAAACAAATGAATGCTTAATCCACTCCTATTTACCTTAAAGTTATATTTATATTTCAAGCGAGTCTTTTAACGTAATGTTGTTGAATTTAAAAATTATTTATAAGTTAAGTTGTCATAACTCAGCTGCACAAATTTCAATAGAAGAATGACGCACAAATATGTTATGATTAAAGTCTAGATTTTGTCTAGATAGATCTTAGTATAGGTCTACAAGTACCAGGAGCGCATAACAAGAAGACGTCAACACTCGATTTTCTCAGGTTCCAAACAAATCTATACCTAGATAATAAATACAATTGAAATTCTAACAAGACTATAACTTATGCTTTCCTAGTATACTCGAGCTCTATTAAGATTCTGTACGCACATTATTTGCATACATTTTATATGTAACTCGCTAAATTCCACTGTAATAAAATATCTATCTTGAATGTTGTTGTCCTTTTTTAACGTGGAAGATTCCACATCGCTGCATCTCTTGCGCACGCCATTCTTGTAAGTTCACCATTGTTTTTTTTCGATCGAGACGTCACCTGATAACCTTACCTTAGAATCAAATGTCTTTTCTTCAATTTATGTGTAACATCGAAATATTTATTGTATCCTTTATTTACTTTTTATCTGTTTTTACATTTATAATTTTACCTTTATCGAATAATTTTTAATGGAAGCAGCACTGAGAATCGCGTATTTCTTTCTCAAAATATAATAAACGACTTCCAAAAATCTTCCCTCATTACCTTTTCAAAGAAACGCGTCACTAATCCCAAAATTTATATCACTGGTGTACTAACATTATTTTAATGTATTTTTAATCGATACTTGAAAATACAGGATATTCAGCTAACCAAGAAATTAAATCCAGTTTTCAAATGTCTCTCATTTATTGGCTAACTGCCAAGTCGTTATCAAGGGAACCTTTTATGAATGCACTCGTAAAAATATGGGTATGTTATAGGATATCCTTGTCTTGATTATTTTAATAAGGTAAAAGAGATTGGATTATAATCTTATGCAATCGCACTCAACGTATGGCGAGTGCCTCTGCCTCAATGAACGGGTAAAACGCTATACGATTTGTCTTAAGCAGTGACCTGCGATTAAATTCTGCTTCATTTTAATTACTTGTGTCACAAATAACCATAATGTATTTAAGGCATTTTTGGTTTCACCAAAAGCTATTTTTGTTAATGTTAACTTTAAGACAACTTCTTTTGCATCTCAATATTTAAGTATTAATTTTCGTTAATGAGAACCCACCTCAATTCTTATCAGAAATAATTTTACAAAAATATTCGCTTCGATTTCTTTCCATTAGCTGAAGATTACATTAAAATTCATATCATCAAAAAATGTTCATATTTTCTCGTATCGTTCTCTTAATTACTCTCTCTTTATCTTTTGCAAATTGCCGCCGAGAATGTTAAAACATTAAAACAAAAATGTAAGGACATTAAAAAATATGGGATAAAAAGTGTCGGAGACCGGGCCTTAGCGAACAGGTTTCTCAGCAAATAAAGCAAGTGCTGACGCTGTCTTGTCCTCTTATTCTCGTCATAACCGCTGTTCATTCATGTTGCCATAAAACGGGTAAAACTCGAACTGGCTTTGGCAACCTCACTAATTTTAGTGTCGGTGTCGCGGATCTAATTTTTAGTTTATCGACGAAATTTTAGGTTTCACCTACCGCTTTAGTGTTAATTAACTTGTCCACAAAAGGTTTAGTTCTTGTTGATGATTTTTTGTTAGCCATCAATGATTGGTCCTCAAAATGTCCTAAAAAAAATAATAGAGAATTATGTAAAAGATGTTTTTAATATCTTCAACATACAGCTATTATAAATGATGATAATTAATGTTCAATAAAGCTAGAACAGATTGATTTTCCTAATAACACCACCAACAATTTTAGGAACATGACATTATAACATAGAAATTCTATTATCATTAAACGTTCCCGAAACTGTCACACGGAATCTAACAGCACAAAGGCTTTCCGTGTCAAACTGTGAGGCTATTATCAAACGGTATTAATTACTCTATATTTGCCTCAAACATTGTCCTGACAATAGTTGTATTGACCGCATTGTATTACGATTGTATCAATATGCTATTATTGCACTGAAGCGTTTGTTCTGTTGTGTAATTTCACCTAGAATTGATTTCATGAAGCTTAATATTGAAGTTAGAAAATCAATAGAAATGTAAAAGAAAATCAATTGCTGCAAACGGGGTAATTTTTACGAGTTGCCAAAATGAATAAGTATCTAATTCTTTCCACCCGCGAACAAACACAATTCAATTGTTTAGGCACGATTGTTCACACTCTTTGGACGTCGGACTTGTCCGTACACCCTGGCTTATGGACGCGACCGACAACATATTTGCAAAAAGCATTTAAATTTTTAAAATAAGTATACTCGATTTGAAAACCTGTGTAATGCGATTGGCGGTATGAGCCCTACTGAATGAAAATGAATTTTAGAACGTTTCGTCTAGGTATATTTTTTATTTATAAAAGTAATCCTTTAACAAAGACTTTTAGAATAACAAAACACCTGTTTACGTCGTTCCTCGTACAATGCGGTCATCATTTACCGTCAACTTTGATCATTATTTGCTTGAAACGTGAGTTGTTTTACTATAAACACTATAAATATTTAACACCAATGATTTTTAGAATATCTTTGAGTCGACATTGATTTTTGTGTCCATGTCGAGGTGTCGTGATGAATACGAAGTAGCTTTAACTGATCCGGGAGCCTATGATAGTGAAAATTCTTGTAAATACCAAAAGCTACAATAAACTACTTGTGTAGACAGAACCTTGCGCTTTTAGAATAGAGCCAGAAAGATTGAGCAAAAATACAAGGGTATAATTATTTACTTTTTTATAGTATTTTTTGTTGACTACTAACTGACCCTACATTATTGCCTTGACTTATAAAAAATAAATAAACGAAATCTTATTGTTAAACATTTTCCGCGAGTTTTTCGCCACTTTTCATTCATAAAAACGTTATCCTGCGAATCACATAAACAACAAAAAATATATCTAAATCGGGAAGACACCACCCACACTTCCTGCTGAGTGTTGCTCCTTTGCTGGTACCTACGTGTGGTAATTGATTTTTATATAAATAGAAGATTAAACCCAAAAAATTTCCTCTCCTTTATAAATATAATCAGACAGTATTTTCAGCCATTCACGTTTTTTCCACCTTTTGTTATTGTTTATTTTCTAATCCGTAAAAAATACTTAGGTACTTATGTATCTATAGTATGATACATGTATTCGGTGTATCGTTGCGATTTTAAGAACTTATGGAGAGCGAGCTAGGAACGCTAAAAGGCAACTTGACAGAATATGTGTAACCTAAATGAGCGATACTAGAGGAAAATCAAGCACAAAAACAAAAATATACTTATTCTTATAAGGTAAATTCTTAAAAATAATCCTAACAGATTGATTTTTATTTACAACAAAATATGCGCCATTGCAAAAACTTTCCTTCGCTTCAAGTAATAAATCGATAGGTACCACCAATTAACCCATAAAAGCTAATCTAAGAAACCCTTTTTCTTCGCCGCAATCGCCACATAGCAAAACAATTGCTATACTGCAGTGTAAACACAATAATTGGTAATGCATTGGATAACGCTCTTTCCCTCCTCTCCCCTTTACTTGACACAAAGGGGCCTATAATTAAATGAACAGTATACGGGCACAAATGGACTGACCGATTAAACGCATCCAACGTTTCGACACTTACTGAGATAAATTTCTTTAATGGTACATTTGGTTAACCCGTATATTAAGATGTAGAGAATTTCCATTTCTCCTCTTTCGTCTTTCGAGAGGGTAACGGTTGGCAATCAGAGAAATATTAACATTAAATGGTACCGTTGTAATTATATTTATTATCTTATATCAGAAGCCCTGTCATCGGTGTAAAGTTTTATTTTATTCATTTGTGATACACCGCCTTTTTGGCGACATTTCAAAGTGTCCTGGGAACAGTTTTCTGTTTTTTTTTTTAATTGCTGCAATTAACAATGACAACGTAAAAGAAAATAGTAATCGAATTTGTAACTAGAGGCTATGCATCTATTCATTCATATTTAATATACTTTTTTTAAAGGACTAACGCAATCGTAAATAACATTTGAGTCAAGTTACATACTTACGTATATATTGTAATTTCTGAGGGGCATTTATACGCCAAGTATACTTACAATAAATAAACTGTCCAGCTTTTCGCCAATCCGAGATTGATTAATTTTGTCAGTTTTCCGTCACATCTTCATGAAAAACAGATTTTTGAAAAGCCTTTACTAGAATTTGCTAGAAAGTTAGTAGCAATGCTTAGCTCTTTTCGTTGTTCAGTTCATCTTTTAAAACGGCTTATGCTCGAATTTCTGATACAAGTGAAAGCTAAAGTCATCATCACCATATAACTTTAGGTCACAGTTGTTTAGACTTTGATCTAAATGCAATTACCGAGTAATTGTCTGATATACCATCCACCTATCACAGCCAACACTTGCTTGATCATAATCAAAATCTTTGATCACGGCCAACTACCAACTCCTTTGTAAAGGTACAAAAAATTGCATTCAAATAATAATGGTATGGATATACGCAGTACGTTCACAAATGATTTTGTAAAGAAATGAGCGACGTTCGCCGAATGTCCATACTTTTTCAACGTCCATTTTTAATTATTTTTTTCTCTTTGACGGATATGTTGCTGTAATGTAAAATTTGCGAATGGACATTTTTTATTATATCTGGGTTCGTTTTGCACAAATAAAAGTGATGGGCCAAAAAAGTCGGTATTTTGTGTATGTTTTTATTCAGTCATAAAGTAATCTGGTACACTAAGTAAATACTTTTAAACATTTCCTCCAAAATACGATAGTTATTATTTTTTTCGAAAAAACTTAGTTTATCGTACGTAATAAATGATTACTTGTAAGGGTTTACATTTTTACGTCGTCCAACAACAGATATTCTTAAATGTACTAAAATCACAAATTAGTTTCCACAACCTTGCCAATCAAAAAAACAGCAAACGTCATACATTTAAAATACTTCAACTTTTTTTCGTAATATAAAAAAAATATTATTCAAAATAAACGTGTAAATTTTCTCATATATTTTTAAGTTTGACTGCAACACAAATACCAATTAGCTCCTCATCAAGGCTCACGTCGTGATGGCGGGGCAACGGCCGAGCCTGCGCCGGCGCGGCACAATTTCATGCATCACTTGACAGATATTTGATTACAGACTATCTTACGCCCTACCGCAAAGTTTGTTAGCTTGTATGTAGATTGACGTTTCATTATTGGTTATGCTGGTTCATTAGGTGGTAATAAATTATTTTATTGGTAGTTTGCGACTAGCTCGAATAATTGCGAATGTCATCCCAAATAAAATTTTTGTATTTTGTCTTAATTTAGGTTTCAGAAATACTTAAGCTAAAGCGAAAATAGAAACTAAAAAGTTTAAATGTCGAACGGCTATTAAGCTTTTTCCAAATTTACAATTACTTACTCCAAATGCGGCGTTTTTGTAACTTGTAGAAAAATATCAAGCCTAACATCCCATTCGAAGTTATGTAGAACTGTAAAATACACTTTTGATTCGAATCCATGACCAAACGCTCGGCGGCAATAAGCGAACTAGTGACGTGATCAGAACGCCATCTACCGTCAAATCGTAGCATACTCATTTCAACGCTGCACTAGCGCCACCTTTCCGACCCTCTAAGTAACTCTGTTTCGTTAACATGTTACATGAGAACAGCGCCATCTAGTGAGGATTGTAAAATGTTTAGTCCGCAGAGACATCTCGTTAGTTGGTAGTTCCAAGTATATCCACCAGATGACGGTATTAGATGTCTTTGTGTTTCAATAGAAGGCGTTCGATGCCTTGTTCCCAAATAATTATTTACTTTCGGTTCGGCGTTGTAGGGACTTTTCTTCTATTTATCCCTATTACTCATTATTGAAACGTTCAATTCTATCTTTCTAATAATCTCTCTCTCTCTTTGACACCATCCATCGGTCATGATGAATAATATAATCCATCATCGATAGAGGGCGCTGAGTGTAGATGTATGACTGAATGCAAATAATTATTTAGCAAGAAACCTACAACTTAATGATATTATTTTATAAATATATAAAAATATTAAACTAGGCACCATTCACGAAATATTTTTCTGAAGGAATCTAATTCATAATATTATTATAAGTCATGAATATTTCGGATCAGATATTGAATACCCATGGGTTCGTTCAAGGTTAAATTAGTTTATTGTAGGTACTCGCCTATGGGTAGGTATCATCTTCAGGGTAAACTGATTTCTACGAAAAAATGACGTGTGACTTATTGCTAAGAGATACCGTTTTTTTATGAAATAGGTATCTATCTGCTAAGATATCAGCCTACGTATAAAATTTATTTTTAAGGCTGCTAATATCCATAAAAGGATATTTACTGTGAGCCATTCATATTAATCTGATTTAGTTAGAAATTCAAATTTGTGACTAAATATGTAGTTCCTTCGTAACACAGATGGTTCGAAGCCTACGTGATTTTGGAAACACACTGCATCCGTAAAAAATGTACCTATTTAATGAAAAGGTGTATATCTACATTTTTTTTAGCATTTTACATCTTTGAGTAGTTGTTAATAATCTTAGATAACAAGGAGACGGAAATAAAATGTTGGCTCTTGAGAACAGTTCATCCACAGCGAACTTTTTTAAAGTTCATCAAAAACCGTTGCAAAGAGTTTTCACTCAGCAGAACTCGTTCAAAAACAAAAGACGACGATAGATTCAATAATTAACATGGTAATGATGCACTCAAGCAACTCGCCCCAGCTCCAGCTCGTGCCAAACAACTTAAAAGCGGATTTTGATACACGTTTACCGACAAATAAATGACATCACTCCATAGCTGCAAGCGAACATTGCTCGCTGCATTTTGCTTACATATTTATGTACCTTATTTGTATACCTTTAGGGTCTATTTTAAGACTGTTTTTAGTTGTGTTGAGATACAACAGATTCTAACTAAATATGGAATTGATTCTATTCAATAATCATTGGAAGGCAGCGTGGTCACGTCATGATAGCATTGCCCATATTAGGAGTTATGTTAGCTCGTATTTGCATTGTCGATTTGATTGATTTATTGATAACCGAATCGACGCATCGTTTGCGAGTTTAGGAATTATGTTTTACGTATTTAATTGACCTAACAGTACCTGATGCATCTTCTAATAAAACTTCCCTGCACTTTAATTCCTAAATTTTCTAATTATTGATAGTTTTCATGAATAACAAATAAAGGCTGACTGAAGAAAGCTTTAAGTGGGCTTTTCATTTCAGTACGGATAAGTTTTAACTACTTGTTTTTAAATTATATCTGTAACTTGCAATCAGATTTAAACTATCAGTGTAATGTTATCAGCTATTACAGTAGGTATTTTAGATAGTTTAGTAAATAAATTTTATCGTTTGATAATCTAAAACTGAAGCACTCGAATAATTTTATATACCACTTACCGTGTAAACCGATTTGGGGTTATTGCTCTATTGACACTACGTCTATTATTTAAGTATGTATCAAATGTTGGTCAAGACTGCTAAGTAATTGCTAATTAATTTCTGATAGTTTAACTATGCACAGTGTTTATTTATAAACAAAAGAAAATCTCTACTTGAATATTTACCCTTTTTGGAAGCTGTGCAAGCTACCTCCTTCTTATTTTTCTCCTTGTTTCAAAACTCGTCCTTCCTTTTCCAATACCACATATTTTCCTAAAAATCTGTTTAAGAAAAATAAAAATAGGTACCTAATAAGAAAACCTAATTATTTCCAATTGAAAAGTAACCACATACACTAGTCGCTATGGCAACAGTAGGTATTTAACAAATTAACAATTACGCAAATAACAAGTTCAAACAAGGTTAAAGTCTGCAGAAAATATACTAAAGTAGGTAGGTATGTACCTATTCATCTAACGATTCTGAGAAATTCATATACTTACCTATCTAACCTAAGGAAACCGCAGAACTAAAATTCAATATCCAATCTTCATAGGTACCTATATCGCAATCGAACGGGTAGGTACCTACATACAATTCTTGTCAATATAGATATTATTATATTATTAGCTATCTGTAAGCTTCATAAAACCAAGGAAACTTTGACATCAGTAACCTTCAGTTTCTGAGGAGAGAACTCTTTTTTTATCGACCTACAGAAAGGAGGTTTTTCTATGTTCGAAAGTACTTTCAATTTTTTGAATTGCGATTCCTTGTTTATTTTGGTCATCATGAGCCCTTATTTTCTGTAGAGTAAATCCTCTTTGGCAAAACCTTTTATTTTATTCTGGTCTTCTTGTTTTCCTTCGAGTTCAGTAGCAGTGACCTTATTATGATGTTGACGTCTAGTGTCACATGTCACTGTATCTTATCGTCACAAATGTGAAGCACCCAACAGTGTGAATACTTCAAGATTCGAGCTACTTGAATTCAGTGCACAACTTCTCCTGTGCATTGCGCAGTGCCCAACTCCAAAGTGGTTAATACTCATTAGTTAGGTAGTTAAAGATAATAGCTACAAGTATTCGAAATCTAGCCCAATTTAGGTCACAACGTTTTCAATTCGTAGTGCCCAGTTAGCTTAGTCTGTTTACTTTGGGCTTAGCATTGTTCACTATAAGAAATACCTAACAAGGTTTATTTATGTTCTCAACGGTCCATTCTATTTATAGATCCATGAAAATCGATGTAGAATTATACGCTCGTACATACTCATAAAAACGGAATGACGCTTCTAACTAAATAGTTTTAAAATCGTCAATTAATTCTCTAAAAGCAGAGGGCGTTCACACCTAGTAGAAACATTGGATGTAAAACTAAAATCACATGTAACTTACTATTACGCGCTGCTCGCCGCACAGCCTCCGAAGTGGTGGTGGTAACATCGGAATGCCATAACTCAGGCATACCACCTTAACGGTACGAGAGAGCGAGACGCACACATGCGTTGGAGCAGTGCGCAACCTCGACATGGTTGAACGACCGATCAAATAAGTTTGTACGCCGCTATCGTATACCACGTAGGTTTTATTTCTTCTAAACGTGTCGAGGGCGCATGCGCTATAGTCCGATTTCCAAGATGGCGCATGCAATTTTCCCTCTGGCATCAGCGTTGGCGCGAAACTTTCTTATAGGCAGTTATTTTAAAATTATAAGCACCTTTATGAATTATCTAATTCTTCAATATTTTGCTGCAAACAATTAGTCATACTTCCTGCCTGAACTTTCTCGATGTTGTATAGATCCGTTGCTGATTTTATTAGTCATTACAGACGTGTCTCTACATAAATTACGGAATCATAAGAGATTTTAACACGTCTCTAGTCTTGCACTTTTCAGTATTTTGCTCACGTAATATGAAATTATGGCAAGGTAATTTAGTAAAATCCTTTTAGTGTGACTATATTTACTTCGTGTGAACGCACTTTCCGACCTTTGTATTTCCTGATTTCGTAAAGCAAAGTTTATCGATTCCACCTTCGTCTAGGGTTAGGTCTGTCGCAATGGTTACGTAAAACTTGGAAGATGAAACAATATAATTGTAATGTATCTGTAGGGCAAAGGCAGCGTCAAGGTGGTCTTTGCGCTAACTCGTAATGACTCTATTTATTTTCCCACAACAAACATAATCTAGAAACGTTACTCCAAATAACATTTTCCTGTTCTAAACCTATAATTTTGTCAAGACCCTAACAATAGACCTACCACGATAAGTAGGCATTACAATAGTAAACAAAAACAAAATGAAGTGGTTCAAGTTAATCTAGTGCTGTCGACCACACAAGCTTTTGTCGTGACAGGCGATGTGTCGTGTCCACCACTAAATAGTTTATCTTAATACTTACGTAAAAGTGGTTATTTTGAATGTTGTACTTCTTGTTTGCTTACCTTGACGATTTCGGCTTGTTTTCTATATCGGGAAGGAAAGGAAACAGTGTTGCTAGTTTAATTAAGTTTGGTATAGGTCTCTCTTTAATGGCGCATAATTTTTCTTCTAGAAAGCTGTTGTATAGGTTCCGATAATGATATGCCCATCAATACATGAGTGACAGGACAAGGGCGTAAACCGCCTTCCTCATAATAGTAACGACTGCGGTGACAGCCTCCATTGTTTCAGAGGATACAAGAGGCGTATATTAACATTTAAAGCCACGTACAAACACAACCCTTTTGAAGTAGGTATCTACCTACTTGAGATGTTGGTTTACCCGGAACACATCGAATGCATTTTGCGTTGTCTGACGCACGTACCACTCTGCATACATAGCTTAGCAATTTAAAATACCTCTCTGTTAATAGTATGCGTGTTTGATCATGAAATTCTGTGTACACGCGTTATGATCGCGATTGAGACGTGTTGACTGCCTGTCCATAGTGCCCATCTCCTAAATGCTAAGCAGTAGCCGTTTGATGAATGTCAAGTTGGTAGAGAAACAAGACCCAATGCATCATACATGTCCAGTTTGCATGCATTACGTACTACGCAAGCAATTCGTCGAGACAGATGACATAAAACTCAAGTACTCGTCTAGGATTTCAGAATAATCAGTTTTATTAACCTATTTGAAGATTCCAATGATCCGCATTACCAATTTAATTCAAGACTGCGACAAGAAAAGAATTGCTCTGAAGTCTGCTACTCTTTATAAAAAACGTAATTTTCTTCTGCTAAGCCTTTTCCGATGCTATGTTGAGGTTGGCTTCCAGTATAAAGGAAGAAATAAGTTTAAAGCTAATGATACACTTAAGGTTAAGGCAACTGTATTGTAAAGCGGAAACACGACAATGAACATCTTCAAAATTGCGTGATGTCTTTGTCAGTTAATACATAAAACTTACAGTAACATATTTAAATGTATGGACAAAAACTGCGGTTTCAGTAAAGCTACTCGTTTAGCCGTAATTTACTAAAATTACGTAACAAAGCCACCAATCTGTTGTGACTTGTAAAAACGCTTTAACAGCCAAAAATTTCGCGTAGTGCTACTGAATAATGAAGCAAACCAATAAAAAAGATCCTAATTTAAAGTGCTAATTATACTAACGCGACAAAAAGTCTGCCTACTCTGCCCAAAAATGTGGCACATACCTCAACACAACATTACTAAGATGGTTGCTTTACACCCATTAAATCCAAACTTTCATCGGCAGTAATAAAGTGATTCCTAGTCCGAACAAGAGAAACATTTTCAAAAAAGACCAACATCCAATCACGGGTCGACCTTCGAGTTACACCGAGGTCGATACAAAACGAGTCATATATTAAAAAGAGAAAAAAAAAGACATCGTGCGTGAACACGGCTCGTGTCGGTCCCTTACAAATTTGTACCGCCTTACTCGTAAAAATAAAAGCCTTAAACTATCGAGCGCCCGGAGCCGTGCTTTCGAAATCGTGCTAAACTTTACTTTGATTCTGTAAACCGTTGGTTTTTCCTAATGCACGTATCATTTTGCAATTATTTATTTATTAAATCATTACTTTACTTCTACATAGACAAAAAAGTGTGGTTTAAATAGATTCAGTACATTTATTGATGTTTTGGAAAAGCCTCTCGTGGTAATAAGAAATAAAATGTTCTATATTATTAGTTAAGTATTAGTTAAGTCATAAAACTTGTATGCACGAACATTGTCATATTATTGACATTAATTTGTTTCCGGTGGAGAGAGAGTAGGTAGTAACTTTCTTGTAATGATAATCTCAGTAATACCGTCCATGAATTCCAATTTTGTTACATAAGTACAAATAACATTGAATAAATGACGGCATACCTTTTTCGATAATGGGCTGTTGTATCTCATGCCTAGTGTATCACTAGACTAAATGAGTATTATTTCAAAAATAATGTACTAATTTATTATTCGATGTCAATGATACGGCACCGAAATTATACGTCTACGTACTAGTCCTCCACAATCCTTTGATTCTTTTCAAAGCTTCGATTTGTAATTACAAACGCGGCGCGAACAAAGAATGAGACCACATTTAAATCTTATTTCCATTCGACAAACCACAATCAAGCGATAATGAACCTTATTCATTGGAGATAAAAAATAAATCACCTGACGCAACTGTGAATGAAGTTGGTGATTTTGGACAAAAGGATCGAAATAAACTCCCATGGTGTGTTATTATCAGATATTTTAAGGACCCTTTTATAAAGTTAATAATGGATTCGATGTTTGGTGTATGATATAGCTTAGAACATGGATCTTGTCTTAGGGGCATAGCATCCAACATACAGTTGAAGAACACTATAATTATCAACGGAAGAATTCGGCGGAACTGTGATTAAATTAGGTGCGTACAACATCACCTTAGGCTTTATTGAGTGAAAATTGCCTCTTCACGGTAAATTCCTTCAAGAAATTCGAAAAATAACGATTTAGACTAACCAGTTATAACAAAGTAAAAGAATGAAGTAAAGTTTTGAATAAAGCTGTATGTAGATCTAACAATAATAGTAATGTAGGTACAGAGAGAACTCGGTACAAAAACATCTAACGAACAGCCAAGGCCAAGCTCACCCAATACAAACACCGACACTCACCGTGTAAGCACAGAAGAAGAATGTAGGAAAATTTCGACACCGAGAGTTGTCTGTGTCGGCAACTGGAATACGAGCAGAAGTGGCTCTAATATGGCGGGCGGCGCGTGCGTCGACTAACTAACCCAACACGCTCACGTCAAACCACTAAGGAATTTCACTCGTATATGAGAAACAAAGATGAGGCTTTTTAGAGTATGCTCCCTAATTGAACGAGTAATGAGCTCCGCACAGGACTTGGAAATGCAGGTGCACGATAGGATTCTTGTTATATTTTTAATATCAACCAAAATATCGAGTCTAAAAAACAATACATTTGTCCAATCTTTCTCGTCTCCACCTGAATTAACCATAAAGTTTTATTCCACAATTAATTTGCCTAAACGGAGACAGAGGTCATATTTTTTGGGATAAACGTTTCCCAGTTGGTGGTATAAAGAATAAAAGTATCACCTACTTATCATCCTACGCAGGTTGGGTGACCCAGCGGGACGGGTTTCGGCGGTGTTGGCGTAAAGAACATAGAAAGTTCACGTATTTATGGCTCCCAATCTAAGACGAAAGTTGAATGAAATTATTAGAATGCAGAGCAAAATAAATAGGCTCTCCAAATTGAATTGCCTACGATACGAGCAACAAGATCTTACAAGCAATTTGAAACAATGAGTTTCTAAAACAATCCACCTAGTTCCGCTGATTGCCTTAGTTTAAATAACATTTTGGACTACTTAGCTTCGTATTTCTTGTGTTTTTTGTATATTATCGAGTCCATTCAGACCTAATCAACGTTTAACGCAAAATACACAGCCTTGACAGGCGAACCATCCAGTGATCGGGGTATTATTAACCCACAAACCCTATTATCGTTTCCAAGAGCTGTCCTTACCGTCAGTCGTCAAGTCGAGCATCGTTTCGACATTGAGTCGATGGGGTGTCTAATCTCCAGAATGCTCTGTTTAGTTTTGTTTCGAGTCGTGAGCGGTGCAGGCGAGATGTGCCGATACCGCGGGCACGACGCCCGACCACGACCGACGATATCTCGTCTATCTGACGTCTTGCTAACTCGTTCTTTTTTAATTTTGATATACAGCCTTTATTGTGGTCGATGCGTCGATATTTCGAGCAGCAAAAAGGGTTAGGCTCGCGAATCTGTCGATAATTCATTACTCTTCATCGATAGTAGCTTTTTACCTTTCATCTCTTTGCTAACCTAACATATTTATTTCGATATTTGGTTAACGTTTATCCAGCATAAAATGAACCATTCCATTTGTGTGAGCAGAAATTATAATAGGCAAGTATAAGCCATGTTGAAAGTTCAAAATAGAGATAAATAAGCTTCAAGTGTTGAGCATATCTCTTCGTAAATCGCGTCTAGAAATGTTATTAAGATATTATTGCTTAAGGGCATGGGTTGGGAACCCATAACATTGTAGGCGTTACGATTATTTTAATTCCCTTTATAGCAGCTATATTTAGTGGATAATTGTTGTTATTGCGAGATGCTGGGCAGAACAACCTTGTATTATTGTCGATTATAGTCGTTGCATTATTTTATTGTCATTAAATAGGAATAATGTGAAGTAGGTGTCTAATTTACGACTAAGTAAACACTTACCTGCATACAGACCTATTTAAGTACTTACCTATGCATCCCAGTCCCTTTAATGGTTGATTAAGACTGTCTACGTCATCAATGAAAAATGTACCACCAAATAAAATACCGCGTTTTTTTTTCTTTTCTGTATGTTACAGTTTTCAGTGGCCACCTAGAGTGGCCAGCATTTTACGAGGCCATTTCTTTCGGTTTGCTCCAATAGCTAAGGAAAGTGAAACATCCAACAGGTTCCGTACTAGGGCTTGTACGACCGTGAACTTCCTGTGTATTATTGTGTTTATCCGTCATAAACTTGAACCGCTCTCTTAAACGAAACTAAACTTTACGTTCTCAAAAATAAGGTTCGTTTAAGGTTGTTTAGTTTTCGAGTGATAAAACCGATCTCTTAAATAAAATTCAACTTTACGTTCTGGAAAATAAGGTTTGTTTAAGCTTGATTAACTTCGCAGATGATACATGTGTAACAACGTGTGTAGTTTATAAAAGTATTTTCTATTTAGATTTATTGTTTAACTGCATCCATATATTTGATTCGGGTTCATAATGAGTAATTAGATGTGTAATTACAATTAGTAAGGTTTCGTTTATGACAGGTGCTATTTAAAAGTGTTAGGAACAAAATAATTGTTAAAATTCTTCAGGTGTTTTACGATATTATGAAATAAGAATAAAATGAGGTATCTTATTATATTTTTTAGTTTAACATCAGTGTAACACTTTCCGTAAAATATATAAAACAGTATATGTCTGTTTCTACCAGTAATATAATTTTATCTCATATTTCAAAATTTACCAGTTAATAACGGTAAAAATCAGACTATAACTTGCTCGCTAGTAAATAATTAACATGTATTTCGATAAAAGCATATTGACCCGCGTTAATAAGTATCAAATCCGCTTTAGCTAATGCTAAATAAATACGTAAAATATTCAAACACGTAAATTATTCAATAACGTGTATTGTATAAGTAGCAAGAATTGGAAAAAATATAATATTCTACTATCAACTCATATAGGTCATAATTTATTATGTGACCAGGAAACTTTCATCCAAATTCCTTTGGTATTGCCAAATATTGAAATTCACAAACTTTTTGCTTAAGCATATAACAATATTATATGACTGGAAAACAACAAATAGACAGCGTTTTGTCAAAAATCAATGCAAGTGTCTAACATACAAGTACATTTCCTTCAAATCATCACTAACAAGAATTTTTGACTACTCATTTTTCAAACCCCAATCCGCTCACCCCGAAAGGCATACAGTCGTGAAGATATACGATATACATATTTATGCAAATCAAGTGGTTACGAAGCAGTGTTCCGTGTAGTCGACATTTATCCACAAGTATAAATATTCAGCTATCACTTAGCCTATGCAAATAACCTGGACTTGGCTGCGTTATGCCCAGCACGTACCAAATGATATAATATTTCGCTTGACAACAAGTTACGCATTCCTTAAAAGAGTTACAAACCTCGTACACATATAACATAACATATCATTACGCCTGTATCCCCGAAGGGGTAGGCAGAGGTGTACCAAAGTACACGCACAGTTCGCTGATATGTTTAGGTCCCATGTAATAAGGGGCGAGCCTATTGCCACTTACCGGGCATAAATCCAAACTCCGACCTGCTACTGAGAATTTCATAGAAAAACCAATAACACCTTGGTCGACTTCGGAATCGAACCCAAGCCCTCCAGCGTAGCAGTCGTGCTTAGCACCACTAGGCCAAAGAGGCAGTCAGGATACACAGCTATTTGAATCGGGTTTTTTGCTGTTTGATTTTTTTTCTGTCGCGATATTTTGAGTACAATTATTTATTTAAACATTTGCATTTCCTCGTCGTTTTATTTTTTAAATATAAAATTTAACGGTCGATCCTCTCTCAATAAACATTAAAACATATAATAAACGGCCTGATATCGCACCGTATAACATTTCACAAAATTTAAATCCTTCCATTTTATGTCTTCGAAGAATTTATTAATTAGTCAAATGATCGTAAAGTATAGTGTTTTAAATTTTAAAGTACTAATTTATGTGTTTATGACTTTTTTTAAATGAGAATTTATTTTCATAGCTGAGGCATCGTTTGTCGCCTTCATGCAGTAGTCAACAAACCTTACAGAGTGGCGCCTTTATCGAACGCCTAAATTATTAGAATCTACTTAAAATATGTTATTGACGATAACGTGCGGTGATCGGTCTTATATCGATATACACCGATAAGCCCCGTTTTAGTCCATCTCTTATCGATACACAAACACTGCTCCCGTCCATGCTTGTATTGCAAACAGAATCGAGAAATAAAAATAAACTAACGTAGGTAAAGTGTGATTCAAACTTAATGGCGGCTCTGAACACAAGGCGAGTCGCTGCGCAGTAACAAACTTATGCGCCAGCGGGGGTGTGGGGCGAGGTACTGCGCAGCGTGTGGCTAACTTCACAGCCGCCAAAAAGTTTGAATCACACTATACTGTGCATACAAAAAAGATTTTATCAGTTAAATATTGAATTCGATGTTACCTATGTGGTAGATATCTATTCTCGGTATTGAGTCGTAAAAAGGAATGATTGCTCGAAACGGGAATTCGTTGCATTATTGTGGGTAATCGGTCCCTAACATAAACACATTTGTTTTTTAATTTTGCTTTTAACGACGTGATTGGTTGGGTCGTTTGACTTTAGAATTCTTGAAATAAATCAAGTAAGCACTAAAATTAGGGAATGTCTTAACTTGTGTAAGGAAAAGCAATATGTACATTTAGTACCGTGTTTTAAGTAACAAATAATGTTTTCGATTGGTTGTGACGTGACGTTTGCATCAAGTCTGTAGTTGTCCATTCTAAAGCGGCATTCCAATAGAGCAAAGAGGGCAAGACACCGTTGATAACTTGATACTCTTTTAGCATTCAAATTCTTTGGCATCTTAAACATGAAATTTGAGCATTCTGAAATATACGAGATGACTTTATTGAAATAAACCTGTGAAATTGTAAACATGTAATATTGGATGAATATGTAAAAATTAAATAACAATTATCTATGTCATGATATCAATGTACAGTCACGAGCAAAAATATTAATACACTCGCCAATTTTAATTAATTTCACTTCAATTCTATTTATATTTTTAAATCTGTTATAAAGAAATTGTTGAAAACTGTGTATACATATTTTTGTTGTTATTGTACTATTGAAACCTAAAAAGGAGAGTTGAAACTTATAAAATTGATGAAAAATAGGTTTTTTTTTTAAATCAGTTAGGTCTTATATTTAAATGCAGAAGTATTTATTCTGCATCTAACAGTAATTATACTTTGTAAGTCATTACGCGGTTACGCAAAACATTCCTTTATACGTTTACAAACTAATACGATATTAATAGCTCAGATTTACTTAACTGGTTTTTGAACTATCTTGTAATTTATATTAAATCATAATCAGTGTTAAACTTTAAACTCGCTCATCGTTTCCCTAAAAGATTCTTTGAATTAAAAAGCTGTTGTTCCCAACCTACTTCAAAATGAGGAGGTTCTCAATTCGACTTCATGTTTTTTATGACAGTACTATTTTGACTACTGAAAATATTCTATAGATCTTGTAAAAAAGCTTTAAATTTAAGGAAAATACTAATAAAAAAGATCATCAAGTAGGTACCTAAATCCTACACAAATCCGTTTCTTTGATTAACATTAAAAGCTAAAAATACTGATCATGATCTGTTTACATTAAATAAATTAACAAACCTGTCCCCTAATATTAAAAACAATTTAAATATTATGAAGTAGTACTAATAAGGATTTAGAATTTTAGATGGAGATTAACTTAAATATTTAAATTAAACATCCATGATCTCCGGCAAATGTTATAAGATGAATAATTCTAGACCTAGTCTTAGAAAATGGTCTGGAATCAACTGCTTTACATAGGAAAGCTTGCTGGTGTCATCTGAGCATCGCATCGCATGCACCGCTTACACGATTCATAGAAATACCAGCCCCTAATCACTTCGCGGTATCGGAGAAAAGCATCATGGCGCAGTGTTAAAACATTTTACACGTTCCAAAGACGGGCTAGGGACCAGTTTCGTACTCCTTATTAAGACCTGTTACGTCGTTTAGGAACTAGAATACTCATTAAGTTTTCCGCACGTTATAATGTGTGTACAGTTTAGGCCCGGTTTCGATTATTTAAATAGTCAGTCGTTTGTGGTGTCTTTATTAATGAACTTATTCCGTTTCGAAGCGTAAATAATATTCGAAGGTGTTGCTTTTTATACATCGTAGATATTTTTTATTCGATGTATTATGTAGGCTCAACTTCCTGTCAAGGTTGTTTTGACATATTATTAAATTACGTTGTAAATGTTTGCCAATAACAGCTCCAACATCAAGTTTCGTATGCCTAGTTTTCAAATAACAAAAATGCTAATCCGTTCATCTTTAAAGCATGAAATTAGATGCTTAAAGTTAAAACATGCTAAAAATGCAGACTAAATGCAAAGAATCACAAAAATGTATTCAAAATTTTAAAATGCTGCCCAAAGCTAAGATTCCATTAACATAAACCATCGCATCGTGGAACACTGGAATCATTTGTAATGGGGATAATGATGGGGCCTGAGCCTTTTGGCACGGGCCTAATTTCAACGGGATTATAATAAAACTGTGCGATTGGGCTCACGCAGAATGTTGCGCACGCTGGCCTAATTGACCATGTTGGGCGGTGATGGTGTTAAGATGGAGTCCTACGCTGTTTGAGGTGCGATGAAAGTTTGTCACAAGTGTCCTAGATGGGATGTTATGTAATATTTGTCTTGTAACGTGGAGGTGGCTTGAAATAAAACGCCGTGTTTCATGGTGTCTGTCTTCGTTCCCATCTAGGGTAATCAGTTCTTGGATTTCAATACTAAGTTTGATTCTACTACTCATGCTCATTAAGCTGTTTGTTCATTTGTTTTCTAATGAGGTTTTCAATATTCATGGATAACTAAGCAAATCACTTTCACTGCATTCGGTTCTATAAATTTCCGCTTAGGTGCACCTAATCTGTTCACTCCTGACCTCTTTCTCAAGACCAATAAACCCAATCCAAAGGTTGTATTTACTTGTGCAAGTGATATTTAATAGTATCCGCACCCACGATCATTTTACCATTGACATAAATATAGTTTATGACGGCATCAATAAAATTTGTAAAGACCACCCGTCATATTACAAGCACTAGGTCTTCTTAAGGCGACTTTTATGGTTCTTATGAAATACACGCCATCATTTACTTTCAATTTAGATGTTCCAATTCTGTCTAGCATCCTTCATAAATTATTTTGCTAATGCCTCCAACTAATTTACTTGATGAACTAATTGCAAGAAAATGACCAAGTGGCTGAAGGAATCAAGGCCTCGTGCCTGTACTATGTGCTTATAATGTAGGACTATTGCCGTTGTGTAAGTGAGAAGCAGTTACTAAAGTGTAGAGCGCCGTCTCGCTTCCACAACGGCAGCAGTCCTGCTAAGAGAGTTCATAGTAAGAGCACTGTTCCTTATAATTTGACTACATTCATATATTTTGTCATATTAGTTTGAAAACACTGCATTGCCATACAATTAACTATGTCTATGAACATTGAACACTCCTTTTCTCAACCTTTTGCCTCAGGAATGTGGCATAACAGAACATTACGTGGAACATAACATTCCTGCATGTGATCTGACTAGCAACTATATATTACGCAATTGTATTAAACATCTAGGCATGTCTAGTCTATTACCTGACGACTTACATAAAACCGTGTTTCATTTATTTTATACTTAAAGTTCTTCTAGGAAAGTAACAAGTATTCAAATAGAATTTCATTTCTCATCATCATTTTACTTACACCTTAATTCCATTCAAATTACCGTGTAAATAGCTTCTTCCGTTTAAGTCAATTTAATTTCGTGCTAACAGTTCATGCTGACATAAATCAAAGAATCTAGTTAAATTTTAACGTTTAAATAAAGCTTTATTCTATTTGACTGGTAAAACTGCCGCGGATTAAAAACATAAATTGTATGATCCATAAATATTTACTAAATAGACTAAGCACGGTAGTCATCCCACAAAGAATTATGTTTCCAACAGGGAGGTGTGTTAACAACGATGAAATATCAGACTCAGATAAGTTATAATTGCCATAAACGGAATCAAACCTGACTCAAAAGCCAAGCAGTCGCAACTTGCACCTTGCACCATCTCCTACCTACCACTCCCGACCATTATAAACTAAGTATGCAGTTAAAATAATGTCAGTATGCACGTTATTACATACCAAACAGTAAATGCATTCTTGTGAGAAAATACCGTAGTTAAATTTTCTATCGCTATTTGAGTAAACCTGTTAACTGTTTGTTACATGTGTGCTACAGACAGTGAAATGTAAAAGTGGGTTTACATAGATAGACACTTTTTCCAATACCTTGTCAGAGCCTGAAACTCTTTGACACATAATGACAGGCCTGTTGGTCTAGTGGTTAGAGGCCTTGACTGCTATACTGGAGGTCGTGGGTTGGATTCCCACTCAGGACAAATGTTTGTGTGATGAGAACGATCATTTGTTCTGTGTCTGGGTGTAATTTATCTATAATATGTATGTATTTAGAAAACATATTAGTATGTTTATCAGTTGTCTGGTTACCATAACACAAGCTCTGCTTTGCTTGGGATCAGACGACCGCGTGTGAGATGTCCCGGGATATTATATTATATATCAGCATTTTGACAATAGAACAACATAAAACTAAGTTTAATATTGTGAAAGAAAACTCACTTACTGTGAACAAGCTTTTAGAATAAATAGTTTTGCCAGTACTTCTAATACATATATATATATATATGAGTCAAAGCGATGATTGGTTTATAGAAAAATGTTAATATTTCACTTTCACATCATATCTAACGCCTCTTCATCTTGTTCAATCCGTTGGCGAAATTGTGGATTTTCCGAGAAATTGAATTTTTGACCAGTCCAAATGAATTGAATAGCTAACTTGTAAGTTTCACAGCCATGCCAAATTCTTATCCCTGGTCTGGTACAAAATCACATCCGATCTACTTTAAACTGTGTAGCCCAAAAGTTACCAGTCAATCAGCTCTACCATGGCTCTACCTTTATCAGTCCACAGTTAGACATAATTTGCCAGCTTAAAGTTCCGAATAAATTCTATTTTTAGCAGTACCTCAACATCAGTGTATTATAATTACCATCCTAAATAGGCACCTACTTACATCCAATAAGCATTTTTTCTTTGCCTCATCTTACTAATTTAGCGGTAAAGGCGTGATTCATGTATATAATAAGGAACGCCAAAATTTCAAACTAATGGTCAGTGGGATTTCCCGCCATTTGTATCGTCTAAAAAACGTTCAACAGCCGTACCATGATCTCTTAAAGGAATTTTAAGTTAAAGCAGTGTTGTTGCTGTTGTGGAAGCGAGACAACGCAATACACTGCACATAGCGCCGTCTCGCTTACTCAAGCCCTGCTTTAAGAGATCGTGGTACGGGTACAGTAAGCATTTCGGTGGTAAACATCGATGGTCGCTCGCCAAACTACGCAAACACTCTGTTTAAAGATGCTACCCTTATCAGTTTACCCACTTAGTTATCAGTGTCAACGGCACCTAATCTATGTACTATCATTATCTAACTTTACATTAAATTACATTTTGGGTCATTACGGACTGTTTGCTTTATGGTATAGCACATGTATGCTTGTCCGTTGAACAGTTGACAGTCTTTTTCATGTAAAACTACGACTAAGCGACATAATTATATGTGAGACACGATCTTTACGACGGTTTCTTCGTATGGACAAGAAAAAAGTGTCTAAGTATCGAAACAAATAACAAGCATACGGAAAATATTGTGCTCACTTGTACCCTCGGTATGGTACACTGAATATGGTGTGTAGAGCCCAGTAGTGTCAACTATTGACCTCTACTAAGTCTAGACGAAAAGATAATTAAAAGTAATTAATTACGACAAAGAGGAGCATTATACTTAATACTAAGTACCTAAGCATGTAAGGTAACACTAAATTAAACTTTAATCTTTAAGGCAATAACTCCATACTAAGAGAAATTAAATGTTATAAACTGCAGCCACATAGAAAACTTACTACTATAGATAAACATCTATCTAGGGAACGCGGAGTTCCGAGAAAAGGTCCCGGCGACGGAGGCTGCGCCGGCGCCAGAAAGAGACAGCAACACACATCTCTCTCGCACGGGAGCAGGACAAAAAATCAAGTGGATTGCCTTCACGACTAGTCTTGTACATTAATGTTATTTAAGCACTGTAGCTTTTTTGTTTCTGTGTAATATGCATTTTACAAGTGTTTATGCAACTTGTTCACGAATTTGTTTTTTTTTACCTACAAATTTAAAACTGTTGCAAGTACGGATGCCGCTTATTAAAAGGGCTTAAAATAGCTGATAAATCCAATGCTTTCTTTGTCCCTACAACGTGAAAAGTATTGGGTATAGAAATTTAAGAGCGCCTTAAATAAGTAATGTTTAAAGAGACGGGGTTAAAAGTCCCTTTTAAATTTAGCATTATTTATTGAGGTATAAAAAACGGGCAACAAAAAAAGCAGAGAATGTTCTACGCTAAGAAAATACTCATGTTTCAGACTAGCTTGAGTAGCTTTTGTATTAAGTTTCATGGTAAAACAGGCAACATTCATTATCGCTTTGGGTTTCGTAAACAAAACTCTAGACGTAACTTAAAAGCCAAGATGCAGTGAGTGATGTTGACGCATGCGCAAACTATTATCAATTGGCATCCTTTAAACTGGTCATCACACAGCTACGTCAACAATCTCATTTAAAGACAAATACAAAACAATAAATAAACATACTAATTACCCACTAGAAAATTAATGGCATTAAGTGTTTATTTACCAAGTTTATTAATAAGACAATTATAAATTCACCTCTACGCCATAAGGTAAGCTTACTAATTATACCATAAATTAGTGACTCGCTCTTATCAAGGCAAGTCAAAAGGTAGTTTTATGGTGCTCGTTTCTTATGATGACGTCAGCGTTCTTCCCACGTGCCAACGAATTTGCCTTTTGCCCCAAACTTGCATACAATTCGCTTAAAGTGGAACATGAAACATTCAAATCACAACCTTATTACAAAATCAATTAAGTATAAAATACGCCAATGCTAATAATCGGTAGTAAGTTAAAGCAACAAGGCACGCGTCGATTGCGACACCGTAGAGCGACTGACGACGTAATTCCATTTTGAAAACGGTACATCAACGTGTGTTAGTTAAAAACAGACCTAGAACAAATATGTGTAAAGTCGAAATTACCATGTGAGTTTAAGACGAGAACTAGACGTGATGATCGCCCAGCGACACCGTCAACCTACATGGTATTAGGCAACTGCATCACCAACCGGCTGAATACAAAAGCTTCAAAACCAGCCCGAGATTTTCATATTCCATGACTTTTTATCATAGTCGGGTTATATGACATTGCAGCGGTTGACTGTAGGTGTATTTATTCAATATTTAAAGGCTTTTTGACCGAGCGGGGGCGATGCACGATGGTTTGATAATGCAACTGTGTCAAAGGCTGCTTCTATGGGCTATTAAGATACATCCGGTCTTAAGATTGCCAAACAAGACATTAATGAGCTTAATATTTTTTTAACAGGTGTGGATCGGAAGCCCTTCGTTCTACGACATGTAGGCGGGTCACTTTCTGCCGTATCCACTTAATGCAGTCAGAATAACATCTGTTGAGGTTTTAGGGAAGATGGAATCAAAACAGATTTATTATTTCACATTATAAAGGTCAACCGGCTGGCGTTCGTGTGAAATACTAGTCTTAAGGATATTAGCCAACTTGGGAAGGATTTTGTAATTTGTTCGGAAGGAAACGATTATTCAAAGTCTTAGTAACATGTTGCCAGTTTTTCGTGACCTTAAATAAAGTTTAGTTTGATGTTACAAAAAGTTTCTAACACTTATAGAACGAAGCAGTAAATACGTAATGAATAGATTGATAAAACTATATTACATTTATAAAATATCTTCAATTACTTGTAATTGCCGATTGCAAACTTGTTTCCTGGCTATCCATTTCCTATAACATAAAAGGATTGATTTTAATGACATCTTGCACAATGCACCAGGCAGTGAAGAATTTTGCAATAAAACTTCTACTAAAAACGTGGATTTCCTGCCATCTCGAGTAAAAACAAAAGAAAATTATAGAACAACTAGCTGTGCCCCGCGGTTTCACCCGCGTGAATGACAATACATACACTATCTTTATAAATTATAGCTTATGTGTTATTCCGAAGTATCAGCTACATTGTTGTAAAGTTTCATTAAAATCCAGTAAGTTTCGCGTGAAAGAGTAACAAACATCCACACATCCATTCTCACAAACTTTCACATTTATAATATTAGTAGGATTTGAATTGAATCATGGATATAATATACCTTAGAAGTATTAGTATTTAGGGCCGCGCTAACTAAAAGGCTTGTCAGTAACTGTGAACTTTGACTTGCAATATGCAACCTCCTTAGTATGCCAATTGTATTTAGTTACAACCAGTTAACCACTACTTAAGCTTAATATACAAACAATGGATTATTTAACAATTCTAGTCAAAAATTTTAGAACTGAGAGTAATAAAATCTTAAATCACAGGATTTTCAGAAATCACCGATCATTAGTTACCTCATTTCTTTTTTTGTCACACTAAATCAAGTATAAACCCTCCATTTTTATTTATTTATACATGTATAAACAAAATCCGGTAGTATTGAAGTGTCAACGGGTCATATGTATGGTGCCTGATGGGAAATACAATGGAGCGCGAACGAGTATAACTAAGTATAAAGTTTTGGAATAACGTTGAAGGCACACTTTCGACCTGCGTAGGCGCAGGGCAAGGTCCTAAGTTACAGGAGGCAGCGGGTGTTTTAAATAAGTTGCAGCTGGTTGAATTTAAAGCAAATGCACGGGTATAAACACTAATAGATGATAAATGCAAAAGTTATTAAATTTAGGTTTACTTCGTTGATGAAACATGAAAGCAATTAATATTTTATTTTCTGACAAAATATTGTTGGTCGTCTGGCTCTGCTCAGGAATTAGTCTTGGCATCTAAACTGTCATTGAAATCAAGGATATAACTACTTATCATAAATCATTCCTTATCATAAACATTATGGATTCGTTTACCTTAGTTTGTATCTTTTAGTATGGTAGTTCGAAAAAAATATCTCAGAATATTTTAGATGGATTGCAGTGACTTGTACCACACAAAGCATAATCCCTATCGGGAAGGGTCAGGGGGGGTCCGGATTATAAATTTCCTAAAGAAAGTATCTCGTGGGCCGCGGCGCGTGCCGTCTTACGACACAAATATAAGAATCTGTTGATTTTTCATTAATATCGCCAGATGTTGTGTTGTTTATGGCTTTTATGTTATCACGTTTATATATCGTTAAGAATATATTTTAGAATAACGTTTATTATTTTTTATGTCGAAGTTAATAAATAAAACATCTCTAATCATAACCAAAAATTTTGAGTATGTACCGTAACTAACACTTACAACTACATAGTACTATTTTGACTGAATTGTTTGCTGACTTGAATATTGACTTTTGATGTTTCTTGCTCAACATCAAATAATCAACAAACATACATACATATAATTTGATATAATCACGCCTGTTTCCCGTAGGGGTAGGCAGAGACCACTTCTTTCCACTTGCTACGAATAATAATAATCAACATTCAACGAGTATTTTGAACATAATTTTCTAATAATACATTTTGAAGAAGCTAAAAGTCAAAACAAGAGATTAGGTCAAATCAATACAAAGAGTCCTCTTCATAAGCTTCTAATAATAAAACTGGATAAATAAAAATGCTAATTCAGAACTAATTGCTATTTATAATAGTCATATTTGAAGATACAAGAGAACGAATGTTCTGTAGTAATTATACAAAATTCCCCGTACACGAGCGAACTCAAAACGAACATAGGCCATGAGGCGGCCTATTGTTGGCGTAATCTTTATGTATATAGTTCGCAGAAGTCAAATAAATGGACTGTTGAATGTAACTCGATCACGGTAAACCAAAACGGTGACTTTCAACGAACCTTGCTTCGATATTGTTGAAGTACTGGCCAACGACAAACTGTGCCTTTTTAAACACGAAAATTAAAAAAAATTAAAATGGTTTTTTTTCCTTGATCTTACGTCACAGTCACAGTGTAAGTCACAGGGCAAAGCCTACTTTTTCCTTTAAGTAAAGCCCAAATGAATGAGAGTTTGTTTTTTAAGTTGGATGCCTTAATATAAATTATACAAATCCGTTGACAACAAATCATTTATAATAATATCCAACCTTGCGGTATCACAAATAGGATGATAATGTATCTACGTGTGTCGCAAATATATGTATACTTCTTAAAGAAACTATTTAATTTGAGCCTTATAGCTTAGTACATGAGGTACAGTTTAAGTTGCATGCTCTGTACAAATAATATTGTATTTATTCTCCTTGAACTGATAAACATTGATGTTTCCTATTGGTATCCCGAATATTCACGATTTATTTACAAAGACACCCTTGTTGATATGCGCTGTGATGAATGACCTTGTACCGATATAATGTTGAGGTAAAACCACCAGTTGTTGGTATTCCTATTTTTATATTTTATACTAGAAACGAAAATTTTAAAATCTTGTAAAGTGTAAACCAAAAATGATCTCAAATTGACATTAAGCTATCTACATTTTTAGTTTTTAATGTTAATACACTATGAACAAATTAAATATTCATTATAATTAGTCTACTCTTTTAAAAGTCATAAGTTGTTGCCTCTCATCATAAATTACAATTATCATTAAAATCAAATGGACCTTAAATTCAAAAGCTATTTATATTAGTGAGAAAATAAAACAAGTATAAACCTAATGCCATTATCTAAATGAAAATGTTCTTGACGGACAAGTTACAAAACCAGTTCAAAAAACTTGTCAAATATTATGTTAGGCCAATAATAGGTGTCTCTACCTAACTTCCATTAAATAGGACACGGGAAATTATAAGGTCACATACGGCTTAAGTAAATATAATATTGACATAAAGTATATCTCGGAACTTTTGGAAGCTTACGAACAAGTTTACGATATCGGGTCCTTGAAAAACCTTTATTCAGCGTGTTATGCAACATACAAGATTTCGCAGTTAATTAAAGTACCTACGTAGACTTTTTCTTAATTGCGCACATTAATAATGAACCTCTTTGGAACAAAGCCTTTGACATCAACTCAATCTGCCTACACTCTATTGATTGGTACTTAATAAGTAATTACGGCCTTTAATAGATTGTGTTCCAAGTACCCAAGGCGTTAATGGGATTTAATTTAAAATTAATGATGCAATTAATGTCAAACCAATCACAGGACTTCGACTGAATACCGATTTTACAGATAATTAGATAGAAGATAGTCTACGAGATAAACTCTGTTCTGTTTTAAATAACTTCGGTATAAAATAAATTACCTTACATACATATTAAATCGTACGATCCGTGGCACTATTCAAATTTCAAATGTTACGTCAGGGCCAAATTCGCGCCTAGACTAGGTTGTTGTTATTTTTTAATGTTTCATGTAGGCTGCGCCCACACTTACCTTCGCTTCGTAGTGTTAAAAAGAAACGTGGGCTAGTTGTAAATATCACAATGCATCTCAAACAAGCGAATCGAACCTTACGCAGTTGTGATAAGGTTTATAATTCGAAGTTTAAACAAATAAAAAAGAACTATAGTTTTAAATATGGCAACCCACGCACCCCCTCAAAACTTTTTATTTCGCAATAAACTCGAAGGATAGCTACTTTCGCTTGACTATTTGTGGAGATTTTTCAACATCTGGCAGGTTTTTAATTAGTACATTCTAGGCAATCAACAAGATAAGTAAAGTGAAAAAGCTGATTACAAACTGAATGCAACTGAGAAAGGGTAAAGCGGGCTAAAGCGCGTGACTTGCTTTTCACGCTTGTAATCACAACATGCTTATTTATACGAGTGCCTAAAGCGAATGAGAGTGTATGTACCAGGGGAACACGAGGCAAAAGTGTAAAACAACGTGTAGGACCCGCCTCCCCGTCGAATCTGAGGGAATTTTAACGACCAGTCCAACAAGTTACGCTGCTTAATGCGTGTGCCCAAAGGCCTAAATGAGCCTCTCAACGGATTCATATCTTATTAATTGGTACTCGTGACTGTAGACGGAATACTTGCGTACTTTCGATTAAAGTTATGATGAATTTACTATATTTAATTTTATGATTTTACTCCAGTTATTTTAATTGAATAACGCTTTTAATTATCTTACAGTTCGAAATAGGGACTGGTTTACTGATCACTCAAAGTGCTTACTTTTCATGGTCTCTATAAAAATATATCTTGTTGTGTATTAATTAGTATGTCTGTAACAATTTCGTAATTTATTTGACACATGTGTAATACTATTTTCCTTTTGTTCGCAGGTAAGCAACGCTGCAATACTTGAATCTTACGAAGGACAGTGTGCCTACATGGCGTTATTGTGACAAAAACAAACAATAACCGACTATAATTCTATCATCATATAATAAGTTGGGTAATCCGTGTGGGCAGGGAGCGGTTAACTGGCAACTTCTAATGAACACCCACTGATTAGTAGATACATATCTGTAATCTTATGAGGCCGTAGAAATCAAAATTGACAAATAATGGATGAGATCAACTAATAAGAAATTAATCGTTATAAATCGTCATAAAGATCGATAGTAAATTAAAGGGAGGAAGACAAAATCTAATTTTGAAATAAGTTCCTAACTTCAGCTAGTAATCCTCTTATTATATCATCTGAAAGTGTTATTTTATTCAACCTAAATCGTGTATAAAATACAAGGTAAAAAAACTGTAAAACAAAAAAAACAACACGATTTATACGCCATTTTAAATTTCTAGGTTTTTACAGTAACTTCTCACTTACAACTTTAAGAAATACATATTTTTTATCTTCTCCATCTCGCATTAAACTTAGCCCGGGTTTTATATAAAAATATCAGGTTTTCCGATGAATATCACTGATAAACTTCGAGGCAGAAGAGATAATATCAAAACAAAATATTTTAAACACTTGGAAGCTGAAATGGTTATATTTACTGCTGTACAAGGGTTAGATATGATATCTTGGACACGCACAAACTTATTTGCGACACCCATGGTTTTGTAGATAACGTCTAAATAACATGAAGCCTACCTTCTTATATATTTTTGACGCAAAACATCGTTTCTCTACGAATACACAGTTAAAAAAAACACAGTTCATAATTTCCTTTTGATTACGCTCGATTTTTGACGCAAATATCTTTCAAATAATATCTACCTAATAGTGATAAATAAAGGCTATTTTAAAACACATAAATATTATAAAGACACACATGCATCAAAAAATTCTGTCGAGTAACCTGATATTTTCTTAAGCAAGACTCTGCGATCAATCTTTATACCACAAAATGACACGTATCCTTATTTTTCCTTACAGTTGACATCAAAACATTCCTTTATAATCATGCTGGGAGCTTTTGAAATTATTTTAATTACGCACTATTTCTGTTCACTTGTCTTAGGGTACTGATAGACTTGACCATTCACTTGTAAAAACATTCGAGCGATTGTTACAATTCAGAAAATAAACGGAACCGTTTGAGCGAGCTTTCTGAGGAACGGCAAATGCTCGGCGCCCTGTTACACATAAAAGCTCAAATCGATCAACACCATTACATATTTTAAAGGCAAATTACATACCTTTGTCCATTAGTTAGCATAAGCTCTCGATAAACTAAAAGGCTCTAATGTTTTGTTCCCGACTTTTTAAAGGAGATTACAAACAAGAGTTGCCTCGCTTTTAGATAAACGTTAAGAGCCTCGAGACCTCCATCTTGTGACCTTAAAGTCGATTTTTGATGGAGAGTCCTGTTTATGTTTTCTCCGTGATCCATAATATCTTTTTGACTTTTATGTGATTTATTCGTGAAAGTACTTAATATTTTAAAAAATGCAAGTTTGTTGGAGACATATTTACACGCATTTTTGCTACTATTATTTAAATGAATTAGGTACCAAGAAAAATCAAATTGTTTAATCAATTTGAAAGCGCATCTACTTATTGCTTTTAATTTCGCTGTTAAAGTGAAATAAGAATATCTCTGTAGCAAAGTAAACATGGTCACCCTACACTTAGGTCAGTAAAAAATGCAGAGTCCATCCAGTTGATTTACAACGTTCTTTCGCTCTCAGATTTCACGGTCGGCTCGTAAAGACATAGTACTCATAGAAGGTGCACAGGTACACAACCTGATCTTGCTTACTTTATATTTACACTATGATTATTTATTTAAAGTTCTCTACTGCGCTTAAAATTCAACATCTTGATATTTTCATTTGTAACGGCTCCACAATTCAAAAAATTCTAAGAAACACCAAAACAACCATTTGGTCATTTGGTTTTAATATTTGCCTCTAATTTACATATTATTTATTACAGCAAGAAATCTTGATATAATACCTGTATCCTTTTAAAACACGAAGATTTAAAATTTAATTTAATATTTTTCCCTGTCATCGGATAAGATTTCCTAAACATTATTTTTCCCTGTTCCTTTTAAGTTATTAATATTGTTAAGATCGAGAGGACTTAGGTATAGCGTTTAGGTTTCAAATGATTCATGTTTAGGCTCAGTGTAGGTGTTCGTATCAATGAAATAACATAACATTAATGTAGGTAGAGATTTTATTGCAATATAAACAAATAAATTATGTGCCAAGGCACTTAAAGTTGTTTTTTATGCATCGCTAATTGTTATTGAAAATATCACTGTATTAAAATTGTGAAATTAGCTTTTAGTGAGTACCTATTTATTCTTATTTGGTTTTCTTATCGCGGGCATGTATAGTAGGGACATGATCATTAACACGACATCAAAGCGAGCAGGCGTATTTCAAATTTGAGGCATTTTAGTGAAACATTAAAGATGTCCTACCAAATGTCGGGTATCACCGCATACAAGATCGTTTACAACCTGTTTACAAAATGGACTCGACTTTTTTAATGTTAAAGTGTTATCTCTTTTTAGAAGTTCCCTCTGACAATTTTAAAAGGCTCGTATGTGACTCTTGTTTTTTTTAACCCTCTTTGGGATGTCGCCGCATGGTCACTCTTAATGGGGCATGTAAAATTATTAATAATTGCCATTTATTTCCATTTTTTGGGTTTCATGGTTGGAATAATTCTCTTGTTTTTGGTTGTATTCCAAATTGTGGAAGCTAAGTAGTTTTGCGTAACCAAGTTGATATGAAATCGCGTTGAACAAATTACAAGCGAGCCTCGAGCGGCGAGCAACACGTAATTTTGTTTCGATGTTCTGAGAGTCAGATAGTCGTTAAAATATGAGTACTTTGATATCGGATAATCATTACGAGTTTTTACGATTTTCTTTGTAAATTGCGTATACATCAGGTTGTAAGTCTGTTGAATAAAACCCATCTGATCGGGCGTGACGGATTCGTCATAATCTCCTCGCTAGGAAAATGAGCTGGAGTTTGTTGTCTCTTTTTTTACAACTAAAGGGCTTGATACTTTACACAATAGAAACAAAGATCCTTTTGTCGATATAAGTACAGATTCTTTGAAGAACAGACTTAATATTAATATTGAGTTTGTTCTTATATTAGATTGAATAAATGTTGTGTAAAAGAATTAAAGGACAATTATAAGTCTACATATTACATTAAAAAATCGTCCAAAGACACGAATAAAGGTACAAAAATATGAACGAATACTGGCCAAAACGTGTTGTTTTAAACTTGGCTACTTATACGGCGCTGGTATATTTTGCGTGACCCCTAACCTCTAACCTGTATTGTTAAAAGTAAATTTACATTTCCCTCTGTAACTAAAGGAGCTACTAATAAGTTGACGTTTGGCTGAATACCAAAATTTTTATATTTCATTTTTACTCGACTTCCAACGTTGGGTTATGATTTTTGCATCTATGTTGTAGAAATGTTTCATTGTTTGTACTGTTAAAATATTATAAGTACTGCCTAATGTTTTTTTATCAGGGCAGTAGTATTTTATGCTTTTAAATAATTTCACTTTATAATTTAAATTATTATTTTATTTTATTACTGTTCAGGAAGAACCGCTTTAAATAAATACAATAATTCCAAACAAGCGAGTAATCTTCTAAAAACGACCTTCAAAAACAACTGGTCTAATAAGACTGAAAGGATATTCAAAGTATTGACTAACATCGTTCATTGATCATTAATATCCTAAAACAATTTGAGACATACTACGTTCTATTTGCTAAGACTCGGCCTTCGTTCACAAACATCGGTATATTTCCTTCCCATATGAATCAGCAAGACAAGTTTATCGCTTTTTTGTCTGCTAGAGCTAAGCGATAATTGCAACCGTTTCACGTGTGAACATAAATCGATTTAAATGAGATCGAACAAAACGCGTGATTTATATACATCGCATGCCAATAACCTATCAATTCCGGCAATATAATACTAACCCTTCTATGTAAACCATCCATTTCGTTTGCATATTTAAATTCTCCTTTTGAGCAATTGTACTAAGACGAGTTTTGAGTTTTAATGTGTAAGGTACAGCGAAATCATGGCATTTGCATTCAGCGTTGCTAACTATTTGCTACAAATTTCTGACCAGTATGAACGACGAAATACCTCAACTTTTAACACATTTACACGGTTTTAGGAAACCGATGTGATTCGCATATCATATTTAACGTTTCTCGTATTTTATGGCACATAAATTCCTGTTGATGCTATTTTTATTGCATATCAAGCTTCTAACATTCACTTATTCTGCGAAGATAATATAAAACGTTTTAAAATGTCAGACATAATTTTTGGTTTATTTTATTATTACATTACATTAAACAATTAATGATAATTATTAACATTACTATTATTTTTTAAAAGCTCAGATATTTTTGTACATTCCAGTTTTGATAAAACATTGAATATCAAAGGTTTTTCTAATTAGATTGATTCGTAATTCACAAAGGAGTACAAATAAGCGCTGCTGTGCTATACAACCGAAATGTGCAAAAAATCTCCAGTACGTAATAGTAGGCCAGTTTGTTTGTAGTACGTTGTGATTGTATGAGCGGCTATTCGATCCACACGAGCCTCTTGTCCGAGCGGCCACCTCGACATCGTGCGATAATTAGTTTTCGGCTGTCTAGCGGTCACGAATCCCAACATTCCGATGTATTGCCGACTCATCTAAAGGCTTATCTGTACATATAAAGATGTTTTTGTGTCGAATCTCTACACAAATCTGTTTGCAAGTATCAGACGGTAACGATTCGAAGATCCATTTTACAAGTGCGTTATAAGTAAGAAACGGTAAACGATAATGGATTTTTTATTGTTTTCTTTTACATTAGTCGAATTCAGATAAGACCGACGTCCACTGCAACACGGACAGCGTTTACGAGTCGCATCTTGTGTTCTTCACTTTTAATTGGAGTTAATGGCCAAAGCACTTCTAGGGGAATGCGATCGAAGTCAGAATACAACTTTTCAAAAGATTCAAGGGTGTCGCAACGCTCGCTGGCCATCAAAGGGATCGATGTGATTGCAGCTAAAATGCCAAATTTCCCGTACTTCTTCAATTCCTCCATTAACATATCAAAAGGAAATACGTTACTAACATCAATTTCCATGTCTGCTAAGTAATACTTTAGTGAAGTGTAGTAAAGAATAACAGCTTCGAAAAATTCCTCTTTGGTCCGACACACGTTACTGCACATTATTATGAAATAGGCTAGATCGGTGACAGGAGAGGCACATCTTAGTAATTGGAAGTCAATAGCTACCGCCCTGTCCTTGCTGCAAAGGAAATTAGAGCACCAGGCGTCTCCATGGTTAAACACGGGGTGATCACCTCGGGTGGAGGCTAGTCGAATTAGTTCTCCATAAACATCACCATTCAACTCCGAGATATACTTCTGATAATAAATACTCTCTGGAGTTTCAAACTCAGCGAGAACACTCTTATGGATGTCAATAGCTTTCTGAAGATATTTCGAATACCAGCTTCTTTTTTCATCAGTGTAATAAACCTCGGTCAACTTATTCGCCATTTCTTCAAAAACGTCTGGATTTTTTATTTGAAGAGCAAATGATACCGCGTGGAAGTGAGCCAGAACTTTCAGAGTCATGTTTCTATCAGATAAAGTTGGTTGATCAGATATAGATACACAGCCAGCTTCCGACATGTCTTCCATCAAGATGTAGTCATCTTCTCCGTCTGAATGTAGACCATAGCAAACTGGAAGAATATCCTGAATGTTTTCCTTTGCACCAGAAGTCTTCTGAGTCTTTCGCAGTATCGGAAGTACGGTGGAGAAGAATAAAGTTTCTCTTTTAAAGAAGGTTACACAGTCAATGGATTTTCGTAAGAGCGGATCGTTTACAAGACATTTGGCGATAAATTTAGCTGAATGGTTTTTGCCTTTTACTTGTACCCTGTATACTGCACTGATCAAGCCTTCACCAGCGGGTGCCGCTCTTGAAATCTCAATACTTTCCACACTATCATCACTGTTTGTCTTCAACTTGAACGCTTTGTCTATTACATCTTCAGTCAAATACTTGGAAATAGAAGACAGTGTTAACTGAACCATTGTGAGACGGTTTATGGCAAAACAACCTCCATACTGAATGTATTTAAATTGCTCTTGTATCAGATGTTACTAACTTATCAAGACCTGTCATTGATTTGTTTGTAGTTACAGACTGTTAGATACATAAACAAACAGAAATTATTTGTCTGATAAATCAAATTATTTAAACATTAAGTAACAGTAACAACCTTTCTTGTTGCTAGATAATTAAGTATGTTGATTGAGTGTTTTATATTAAAACAAACATAACCATTGTATAGGATGAAGTATGTAGGTATGCTACCGTAATATTCCACAGCATAAATCGTTGAGTCGGCCTCGAATGTAATAACGAATCATACTTAGCTCACATTAGCGGTACGTGTCGTTCAAATAACAGGCTTTGAAAAACTCCAGTCATATTTGTAGTTTAAGAGGCTTAATTTGGTGGTTCGTATGAATGATGTACGTCAGAAGGCTCGAGGCGCGCTCGTGACGAGGCGTGCAAACGTCTACACGAACACCCGCCGGACTCTCAGCTACCATTCCTCTTCTAGATCTTTATTATACTTCACTCTGTAGACTATAAACGTTGTGTGTTTGTTACTGTAATACCTACCTAGGTAACTACTAGAATTAGGGCCGCTTTTCCACCGCCAGATTATTTCATCTGAACCAAAATTTTGGATTTGTGACAGTTCGTCAATACGAAATATGTCAGACGCAAATTTTATCTAGTGGTTAAGAACTATCTGGTGTTGTCAATGTTAGAATTAAATTTATTCAAAAAGCGTTAGGTCTTAGTTATAGTTATTTAGAATTAGTTGAGAAGTACGAAGAAAATATTCATGCATAGATAGTTCAATAAAGAGGGTTAAAAAGACTAGAAGGTTAAGTATGTACTTATGTAATAAATTTGTATTTAGTATTTTTTTTTTTATGATAGATTTTTTTTGCTCGGAGTGTTTGTTTATTAAAACATGTGTAAAACAGAATCTGTTCTTTTAATTCTGAATGTGACTCATTAGTGTCATAGATAAGGAATATGAAGGTTAGTTATTTTTAGAAATCGTCCTATTTAATCTCGTCGTCTTTTTAAATCTCTCCACAATATTTACTTTAACCAAATATTTGCAGTTCTAAACGTCTTTTGTTTCATTAACTTTTGAAGACAAAATTAGGAATACGGCTTATTACCTAATTGACATACACAATAAAGCTTGAAACTGTAGCATTGCAGGAAGTTAATTTAATACAACCAACTTACTATGCTAGCTTCATAGAACGGCCCTAGTCAGTTGGTATATTTTCTAGGATATTGAGTTTTTTTTTAATCGTATTTATAAAAAGGACACGTATCTAATAAATAATATCGAATATAATATGAACTATTATTTAACGTCTTATTAAAAATAGATATGATAACTGCAATTTAACTTTTACAGTATAACATAGGTAAAAGATTTACATCATACAAAACATAATATTATAAAAATCTTATCGAGCGAAATTATCAATTTCGATACTTTCATTATAAAAAGATGGTAATGATAAGGTGCTTTAATAAAGCATTAAAGCGAACCGCAAAGACGCCTTCAGGCATAAGTTTGTGGAGGTGCGTTTACACTGCACCATGCGGGTATAGTTGGATTCAAACTTGATAGTGGGTCTGAACGCAAGACGAGTGGAACGTTCGTTGCGACATCGAAGCTACCCGAAGGATGTGTCGTAGTGTGAACGGTCCTTGTCGTGTTGTCAAGTGTAAACGTACCACAACATTAGTGCAACGAAGTTCGCTTGATATACTTACCTCCTTATTTTAAACTTAGGCCAGAAATATTTTTTTTATATTACTACTAAACGACCTCATTGTATTATGCCTACGAGATACTAAGAAAATTGGTTTTGGCAAAATGAAGCTGTTTTTTTTTTTATTATTGAAATAATAGACCATTAAGAGTATTTCCATTTAGATAGCACATCACTTTTTTAATGTAATTTTTATTCAAGAATTGAGCAAGGCAGCCTCAGACAGACATCTATAACTCCAGCCTCAATACTTAGGGTGTAGAGTCAGTACATTGAGTGCAAGATAATGGTAGATGGTCGAACACGACGCTAGAACTGGTTGCTAGCCCCACTTACTGTGATTACAGGAATAATGGGCGAGCACTAAAAGTAATTTGACATTAACCACTGTATACCGAGGGATATTATCGTGACTTCTGAGTTCGATGTAATGCAGTAGAAGGGAAAAAATGCTTTTGCCTTTTCGAGTTGGAATTTTATAAAATGGTAGGTCAGTATTTTTATTTGAATCCAACTGACACTTGAGTCGGTGTCCTGTAAATATTACATTACATGCAAAAGATTAGATTTTTTTCTACGGTTATTTGTTATTAATCGCTTTCGCTCATACAATCCTTGTCCTGATAGTAACAAGCTCATTAAAAAAACAGCAAAATTAGTTGACACGTTTTGTAAACATTGTCTTTGCGAAAAATATTAAACAATAAACGGCCTTATTAAATGCATGAAATTTAAGGTATCAATTATGAGGGAGACAAATAAGTGACTATTGATGTGTGACTTGGTATTGATATTTTACACTATTCTGTGTATTCACGATTTTTAATGTTTCTATCCTTTTGTTTCACGCAGCCACGGAACAAACACTAATGCCCGACAATGACAACCACAGTAAGTATAGTATAAGTAACTAGACATATATTAATTATTTATACATCTATTATTTTACACACTACTCATACTAAACCATAAAAAATTAATGTTTAAAAAGCGGACTGTGGAATAGCGGAAATTCTAGAAAACTGCTTATATTTAAAATTTTGCAAAACAGTCATCTATAGAAATTACATATACCTACCTAAAATTTTAATTTTCCGAGTTAATATCGATTAGTACCTCAATCGTAAGAATTGAGTCAGTAACGGCAATACCACACATACATAAAAACAGACATACTAAAATTGCATGGTATCATTTGTTAACGTTCACTCTATTTGTTACACGCAGCTACGGAACCCGAGTATACTGGATACCTGCTCAGTCGTAAGTAGTAGGAACATTAGTTAGGTTATATTCTACAGATATAACCTAAAAATATCTGACATGAGAATGACTGAATACTGAAAAGTAATATATAATGACTTAACCTAACCTAACCAGTGATGTTAAAATTTATTTGAGAGAAATTTCTTACTATCGATATACGTAATCAACCTCTTCTGGGAGTTGAGTTACTTTAACGATCCTTAGGAATCCCAGTCGATTAAAAAGGAATGCCATAATATCGATAGGGATTAACGTCTCTGAGAACTGTTAAGAACCTCTTAAAGTTAAATAGCTTAGTATTTGGAGGTTAGTTCACTGAGGTACATCATAAGTGTTAATGTTCTATCTCTTTTTTTCACGCAGCTGAAGAAAGAGACCTCATGTTTGCTAATTTCAGTAAGTCGTATAGTTACTATGGATGTTTCGTTTACTACATCTAAGTTTCTAAATAGTGTGAACCTTTTTACTGTTCAATCCTTTTTTCACGCAGCTGGGGATCTTGAACGCATAATGGCTCATCGAAGTAAGTAATCATTTACTTTACTTCGATATTTCATAATTAGTATATCATTTATAAATAGTTATTAATAATTTTCCCCTTTGTTACACGCAGCTGCGAAACAAGAACGGCTTTTTGAGAATTTCAGTAAGTTAACAACGGTTTATAAATCGAGAGATTTATACGCTGTGTATGTTTCCATAGGCTTGATCTGTAACTAAGTTATTTAAAAATATTTTAGTGTCGAAAACTTTAAAGGTAACATCCATATGGTACTACTAGAAGTTAACATTAGAAAAAAAGTTAACAAAGTAAATTTTTATAATAAATGAGTCTGTCAAAAATTTTAAATTTCCGTAGTTTTGTGTAGTATTTTTCTTTTCTTTTGTGTATATAATGCGGTTTAGTAAAAGCTGTTTAAATTATGTCTTTTCTTACACGCAGCTTTCGAACAAGAATTAATGTTTGAAAACCTACGTAAGTTATCGGCATGTTACTATAGTTGTTGATGTATGTATATAGATAGATGTTCAAATACCTAATTGTACCTACTTGTATACGTTACATGCAGCTTGGGATAAAAAGAAATTATTGGAAGACATCGGTAAGTAGCATTAATTACATCAAATTTAAAAACCAAAAGCTGATGTTGAATCTTTTTATATACTCTTAAACAGTTCAGTTACATATGTAATTCTCTTTGTTACACGCAGCTTCTACACAACATCTGCCTTATTCTAAAATCAGTAAGTTTTTGACAAGTATGGTCTGGCTGCTGCCAATTGGTCTAGATTTTTATTGGGATATAAAAACCCGCGTTATATTATAGTTGTAACCATAATGAATAGTTTTGTAAATTATATTATTAGGTTTTAGATCAATAAGTAATGGAAATTTATGTTAAGCAAATTTTTCGCCACATTATACTTTTATTTTACTGTTGGAAACCACCTGTAAGAAAAGCGTCTCTCGGCGGCCGGATAACTATTGACATTTGCACTTTAGTATATTCAAATTATTGGCTCTATTTAGGTTCGACCTAAATGATATTTAGTTCTGTTGTGTTAATGTTCAAACGACAGGCCTGTTGGTCTAGTGGTAAGAGACCCTGACTGCTATAACAGAGGTCGTGGGTTCGATTCCCACCCGAGACAAGTGTTTGTGTGATGAGCACGATCATTTGTTCGGTGTCTGGGTGTAACTTATCTATAATATGTATGTATTTAGAAATATATAAGTATGTTTATCAGTTGTCTGGTTACAATAACACAAGCTCTGCTTAGCTTGGGATCAGACAACCGTGTGTGAGATGTCCCGGAATATTATTATAATGTTCACAACTTTTGTTACACGCAGGATCGATACTCGAACTAATGAGTGAGAATCTCTGTAAGTAATACTACTGTTAACTTCGCTTAGTTTTTATCCAAAAAGTTTATAGCGTTATTGTTCATGTTTCACCCCTTTGTTATACGCAGATCCGGAAAAAGAACACAATAAAACCGAAAACAGTACAGCTAGTAAGTAGAAAAATTATATCAAAAGGTTTACAGTCGAAAAAAATTCAATCTGTTATATTAGTTCACTAAGCTAGCTCCGAAATATTGTACTAGATAGAGTTCAGTTAAAGTTTTAATTACAAACAGCTTCTGAACTAGACGTATCAATTAAAAGTAAAGTAAGTGTTATTTAGTGTAGTGTATTTATAGTAGTAAATAATTAGTTTCAGTCATATGTAGCATTCAGTCAACTTATTAAAAAATCTTAATACTTTACCCTTTTTATAACACGCAGCTTTAGGCCCTCAACATAAGGACGAAACCACTAGTAAGTAACAATACTTATTATGGTTAAATAATTTCGAAAAATTATGCAAAACAATGTTTTATTATTTACGTCTTTGTTACACGCAGCTCCGAAGCAAGAAATTAGTCCCGAAACCTTCAGTAAGTAGCAAATATGAAACGGATTTATGATCCATAAATATATTTATCAACCTTTTAATTTTAACATTGGTTTCTTGCAAAATATTGTACAGGGTATCGTAAAAGATTTATTTATGTTACATGCAGCCCCGGAACCAGATATCACTTCTGAAGCTACTAGTAAGTAATGGATAAGTAACTATATATATAACTTCATAATGTTCAAAATTATTGAAAATAGGATCAATTCATATACCCTTATAAGTATAGTTGTTATACTTTTGTTATTTGTTCATCACTTTTGTTACACGCAGCTTCGGAACTTGAAACAATAATTGATGACCATCGTAAGCAACAAACTATTTATTATAAACGTAGATTGATTTTCTAAATACTAATATTATTATTAAAACCTATTACTTCTTTGTTACACGCAGCCCCAGTGCAAGAAAATGTTTTCGAAAACTTCTGTAAGTAGCAAAGAAATAACGATAGATTTATAAATCGACTATAACTCCCAAAAAAAATCAGTTACTTGAAATTTTATTTATGCTCATTTGTTACACGCAGCATTGGAACAAACCATCGTATTTGAAAACTGCTGTAAGTGTATATTTAGTGCGCAGGGTAGCATAAGTAACTAGTTATAAATATAACAGAATATGCAATCAATTAATACGTTTTATAAACTTGTGTTTTACCTCTTTTATTACACGCAGCGGTGGATCAAGATCCAATGTGTCAGAAGTTTTGTAAGTTGTCGACAAGTCTCTATATTTTTCAAGTATTTTTGAATAACCTAGTTATTGACTATATTGAGGTTGTCTATTTCAGTTCTAGTTGATACTGTAGATATTTTTATTTAACTAAAATTCAATGAAGTTAAAAAAGTGCAGAATATACGCAAATTTCCTGAATTATTAAAATGCAACGCCATTAGTCGAACCTAATGTGTGCAAAGTTCACAAAAGGCTAAAAAGATAGAGCCTGTTTAAGTGCTATAATTATTTTTTGAAAAATATTTTTTACTTATTTTATTTTAGACTTTTGACGTTCTTATCACGTTCTTTGCAAGCAGCTTTGGAACAAAAGATAGTGTTTGAAAATCCTCGTAAGTTATAGAAAAGTAACTTAGATTTAAGAACTTTTAATGTTTATATTATTAAGTGTATTTAGATGTATATTTTAATTTATACATATAATTGTATGCTTTTATTAACGTTTATCAATTTTGTTAGACGCAGCATCGGAATTAGAACTAATATTTGAAAACCTTTGTAAGTAATACATTATTTACTATACAAAGATATTTTCTTAATAATATGTAGAACATTGTTAAGTATTACTACTGACTCCTATATTTCACGCAGCTCCGGAGCAAAAACGTATTTTCGAAAATTTCAGTAAGTAGTAATTAGATAAAAAACCTGATAACATATTTTCATCTTTTATTATGTAGACTTGAATATTGCCGAAAAATTATAAAAGTCTAATTTTCGCCCTTTGTTACACGCAGCGTCGGAACAACATCTTAAACCTGAGATCATTAAAAAGTTATCGACAAGTAAGTTTAGATTTTAGAACATCTGGATATTTCACTTATTGTCTATATTTTTATTCAATCTTATTGATATACTGAAAGTAGAGCAATTTTTAATTGCTATTTTATTTTTAATTATTAAATTATTTAAACTAATTGTTGTTTTTTAATGTGCATTACTTATGTTACACGCAGCTTTAAGCCCGGAACCAGCGGTTGATAACTTTAGTATGTAACACACTTTTGATATTATGCTTAGTCATTATCTAAATAGTAGGAATGCATAAAAATGTTTATTGTTTATCCTTTGTTACACGCAGCTCTGAAGCAAGAGCTCGTGACAGAAAACTTTAGTAAGTTGCAAATTATTAACAAAAGATATATCAATAAAAAAAATTATACTTTACTATTACTTTCCAAAATCTAGTTCAGGGTATTACTAAAGTTTCATATCTGCTTCGTTACATGCAGCCTCGGAACAAAATTTTATGCCCGACAATTTCAGTAAGTTATGGAGAAGTTACCATCAATTTTAGCAACAACAAAATAACAAGAATTAAGTAATACACAGACAGTAGTGATATGTTTTAGTTAATGTTTGTTACTTTTGTTACACGCAGCTTTGGAACAAGTTACAACAAGTTACACACACCCAGACTTAGCTGTTGATTACACTAGTAAGTTTAAGACACTATTAATTGTAGGTAGTTAGGTATTTTCCAAATAGTGTGCATAACAATATTCACTATGATTTATTCTCTTTTATTTATATTTAATTTAGAGAAAGAACTTATATAACAACCTATATACAATTTGAAATATTTTCAACTAAATTTCTATAACAACATATCGTTCAGGGTAATGACAAAGTTTTATTGAAATATGTCCTTTATTACACGCAGCTCCGGAACAAAATCTAACGTCTGAGAATTTTAGTAAGTTATCGAGAAATAAATATAATTTATAGAATTTCAGGATATATTCCAATTATTTACTAAATTTAATTTCGATGTTAATAATTCATAGAGTGGACAAATATAGTTATTTTTAATATTCATTACTTTTGTTACACGCAGCTTTGGGCCCAGACCTAGCTGTTGATAACACTAGTAAGTTACAGGCTATTTATTATACTAAGATATTTTCCAAAATGTGTGAAACACAATTTTCACTATAATTTACTTTTCCCTTTCTTACACGCAGCTCTGGAGAAAGAAATTATGTTCGAAAACTTCAGTAAGTTGCAAATAAGTAACAAATGATTACAAATCTAAATACTTTAAACCTAAAAAATACTACTTTATAAGATCCAGTAAAGGATATTGTCAAAGTTTTTTTTTAAATATCTTCTTTGTTACACGCAGCATCGGAACCCGATCTTATGTCTGACAACTTTAGTAAGTCCTAGAATAGTAACTACAAGTTTTAGAATTTTAGGATATTTATGCACTACAATATTAGGTTCGATCTAAATAATACGTAGTTGTACTTTTGTTAACATTTATCACTTTTGTTACACGCAGCTTTGGAACAAGTTACAACAAGTTACACGCACCCAGACTTAGCTGTTGATTACACTAGTAAGTTTAAGACACTATTAATTGTAGGTAGTTATGTATTTTCCAAATAGTGTGCATAACAATATTCACTAAGATTTATTCTATTTTATTTATATTTAATTTAGAGAAAGAACTTATATAACAACCTATATACAAATTGAAATATTTTCAACTAAATTTCTATAACAACATATCGTTCAGGGTAATGTCAAAGTTTTATTGAAATGTGTCCTTTATTACACGCAGCTCCGGAACAAAATCTAACGTCTGAGAATTTTAGTAAGTTATTGAGAAATAAATATAATTTATAGAATTTCAGGATATATTCCAATTATTTACTAAATTTAATTTCGATGTTAAAAAATCATAGACGGTACAAATATAGTTTTTTTAATATTCATTACTTTTATAACACGCAGCTTTGGGCCCCGACCTAGCTGTTGATAACACTAGTAAGTTACAGGCTATTTATTATACTAAGATATTTACCAAAATGTGTGAAACACAATTTTCACTATAATTTACTTTTCCCTTTCTTACACGCAGCTCTGGAGAAAGAACTTATGTCAGAAAATTTCAGTAAGTGCCAAATAAGTGACAAATTATTACAAATCTAAATACGTTAAACCTTAAAAATACTACTTTGTAAGATACAGTAAAGGATATTGTCAAAGTTTTAATTAAATATCTCTTTTGTTACACGCAGCATCGGAACCCGATCTTATGTCTGACAACTTTAGTAAGTCCTAGAATAGTAACTACAAGTTTTAGAATTTTAGGATATTTATGCACTACAATATTAGGTTCGATCTAAATAATACGTAGTTGTACTTTTGTTAACATTTATCACTTTTGTTACACGCAGCTATTGGTGAAAATGTTACGGTTAACAACTTCAGTAAGTAAAATACCAAATTTTACTTCCATATTTTACAAATAGTATGCAGAACACTGTTCATGATTTACCTCTTTGTTACAAGCAGCATTGGACCAAGATTTAGTGATTGAAAATCTTAGTAAGTTATGGACGCGTAAAATCATTAAATTATTTTAGGAAATACAAATAATTTACCACATTTAAAATAATATGTAGAGTAGTAATTTTATTAATAATCAATACTTTTATTACACGCAGCTGTAGGACCAGATCAAGCGGTTGATAACTTTAGTATGTTTCACACTTTGATCATAGATATATACTTTCTAAGTGTTATACTCAACATTACTCACTATTTACCTATGTTGCACGCAGCTCTGGAGCAAGAAGCTACGTCCGAAAACTTAAGTAAGTTGCACTGAAATAACTTCAGATTTTTAAAAAGTACATGGCACTACTTCGTAGCTTTCAAATAACCATAATCGTCATATCAGCCCGGAATCACTGCTGTGTATAGGCCTCTCCTTTTTTCTGATGTCTGTTTCGCGCGTCCCTTATCCAGGTAGTTCCCATTACTTTGGTTATGTCGTTAACCCAACGTGTGATCTTAGTCGTCCCTGACTTCTTTGCCCTGTCCTCTGCTTGCAAATAATACCTAAGAGTTTATAATAGGGATTGCAATTAAGGTTGTATTAAGTTTCCTTATATCCTTTGTTACACGCAGCATTGGACCACGATCTGATGGTTGACAATCTGAGTAAGTTGTGGACTAGCAAAATAATCAGGATATACCCGTAGAAAATTTAACATTTAGGTTCGATCTAAACAATGTTTAAAAATATGCTTTTGTTAAAGTATATCACTTTTGTTACACGCAGCATTGGCCCACGATCTGATGGTTGACAATCTGAGTAAGTTATGGATATACTCGTTACTACATATACTCGTACAAATTTACAGATTTTATTCGATCTAAACATTCCGTAAAAATGTGTTTTTATTTATTATTCACTTTTTTCCACGCAGCATTGGACCAAAATCCAACAGTTGATAATCTTAGTAAGTAACACTGTTCATTATACCTCAATACTTTCTAAATAGTATGCAGCGCCCCGTTTACTAGCTTCATTTTTGTTACACGCAGCATCAGAACAAGAATTTATGTCCGAAAATTACAGTAAGTTGCAATTAATGAATAATGAAAAGATTATAATCAACCTCTTTTATATTTCTACACTTCTTATATACTTCTAAATCAGGTAAAGGGTGTGGTAATATTTTTCTTTATCACTTTGTTACACGCAGCTTCGGAACAAAATATTACGTCCTACAACTTCAGTGAGTTATAAAAAAATATATTTTATTTTAGAACTGTAGGATGTTCCAATTATTGTTTCACATAGGTTCGGTCTAAATAATACGTGGCAATTATTGTAGTTTTGTTAATGTTTACTACTTTTGTTACACGCAGCTTTTGGTGAAGATGTAATTGTTGAAAACCTTAGTAAGTAAAGCTATTAAATATCTTTAGATAATTTCTAAGTGGTATCGAGAACGTTGTTCATAACTGAACGCTTTCTTTCACGTAGCTCTGGAGCAAGACCTTACATTCGAAAACTACAGTAACTTCAGTAAGTGCAAATAATTATTCATTTTCAATTCTGATATACTCCTAAATAAAGGCACAGAGTATTAAGTAAATTTTTGTCCTTTGTTATACGCAGCATTGGACCAAGATATCACTTTTAACAATTTCAGTAAGTTATGGTATTTCAGGGTATAAAAAAAGTTAATTACATATATGTCCGATTTAAATAATGCGTAAAGTTGTTTTTTAACCGATTTTATGAAAAGAGGTGTGCAATTTGACTGTATTTTTTTATGTTTTTTACCGCAGAATTATTAAAACCAATTTAGATGATCTTTTTTACTTGAAAGCTGGTGCTTCCAATGTTGTCCCATTTCGGTCTAGTTTTGATAGAAAGATCCATAAAAAATAATATAAGACTAAGTTTGACGTCGGTTTTTTATAAGATTTTTTTTCAAGGCTATCACTATTTTTACAAGCAGCTTTGGATGACTTTGTACCGTTTGATAACCTCAGTAAGTTCCAAATTATTAATTAGACTTTATAAATATTGTTTTTATAGTATACAGAGCTACATTATTTAAATATCCTTTGTTACACGCAGCTCTGGAGCAAGAAGAAATGTTTGACAATATTTGTAAGTCATAGAAGAGTAATTTTAGTATTTCAATACATAGAAATTATTGGCTACTATACATATAGTAAAAAAATACTTAGAATTAATTGTACTTTTGTTAATGTTTATCATTTTAAATTCAAGCAGCGTTGGGTGAAGTTATATCGTATGGTAACTTCAGTGAGTACCAAATCATTATTACAATTTTATTAATAAGGGTTAGAAATAGTAAAATAGTATGCAAAAATATGTTCATTATTTAATCCTTTACACGCAGCTCTGGAACAAGAACTCATGTCTGAAAACTACAGTAAGTTGCAAATTATTAACAAAATAAAATACTTATTTTTTTCCAAAATAATTAACTGGATATTGTAAACAAAACATTCAATTATTTCTTTGTTACACGCAGCTCCAGAGCAAGATATTATGTCTGACAACGATAGTAAGTTATAGATTAGTAATAATAGGTTTTGGAACTTCTGGGTCTTCAAATTATTTACTACATTTAGGTTTGATCTAAATACTGAAAACGTATAGTAGTTGTACTATTAATAATGTTTATTAATTTTGTTACACGCAGCTTCGGATCTTGAAATAGTATTTGAAAACCGATGTAAGTAATATACAATTTACTTCACTTAGTAATTTTTTCAATAGTGTAGAATATTGTTAATGGTTTCTCCCTTTGTTACACGCAGGCCCTGAGCAAGAAATTATATTTAATAATTTCAGTAAGTAGTAAATAAATAGAAACGTTTTTATAAATCGAATTATTTTTAGCTTTTTGTTATGCTACCATATAACCTGTAACTGTGTTACTTACTGATGTTAAATTTTAACTAAGACATAGTTTTCAGTTTTTACATAGAATAACGGATTAGAATAATATATATTAATAGAATAATAATATTTTTTTAGTTTTATACCTTAATTGTTTTGTTACTACAGTCTAGTACGGTTAGACTATGGTTCGTTACACGGTACACTCAAAGTTTAAATCGATGTGTCTCTGTAAATACACGAGTGGCTCTGTTTGACATTTGTTCATACAGGGACATCATTAATTTCCTCCGAATATTAAAAGAGGTTCAGTAATATATTTATTTATACCTTTTTGTTACACGCAGCTTCGGATCGATATGTATTGGTTGATAATTGCAGTAAGTGTAGCGTAGTGCGTAGAGTAGTAAAAATAACTAGTTATAAGTGGTATAGGATATTTAGTTAATTATATTACACATAAAAACCTTATTAATATTTTACCCCCTCTTTATTACTCGCAGCTTTGGAACAAGAAGCAGAAGATACAAACCTTTGTAAGTTATGGACAAAAATACTAATTTTAGTACTGCAGAATGTTCAAATCATTGACTACCCTTAGGCTCGATCTGAATAACATTGAATTGTTATTTTCTTAACATTAATCTTTTTTATTACACGCAGCATCGGATTTCGAATTTATATTTGGAAAGCATTGTGAGTAAAACCCTATTTTCTGTAGTTAGATATTTTTGAAATATTAAAAAATATTGTAATTGTTTCTTTTTTGTTACACGCAGCTCCGAGCCAAAAAAGCGTGTATGAAAACATCAGTAAGTAGTACAAAAAATTGGATTTATAAATTGAAAGTTTTTTAGATGTTTATATTCTAAAAAATTGCCAAAACATTTCATCTAAGTTTTAAATATTTATGCCTTTTGTTACACGCAGCTTTAGAAAAAGAAGTTGTATTAGAAAATCTGAGTAAGTTTAAAGTAGTATGTAGAGTAGCGTAGATCATAAACCATTACTTGATAGTCAGTATATTTACTCCACTAAAAAATACTATTAATATTTAACCCAATTAATGTTTTATTACACGCAGCTTCCGCACTTGATCTGATAATTGAAAATCTGAGTAAGTAACATATTGTAATATGTTAACTACATATTTACAGATTTTCTAAGTATTTAAAACACAGTTGACGTTAACCCTTTGTTCCATGCAGCTTCGCAACAAGCACAGATATTCGAAAACTACAGTAAGTTATTAAAAATAATGTCATGTTCATAGCAATATCTTTTGTTACTAAAATATCATCCAAAAAATATCATTTAAATTTAATATAAAAACTTTTTATTACACGCAGCTACGGAACAAGATATCAGCTTAGAGAACCTTAGTAAGTCGTAGATAAGTAACTTTAGACTTTACTATGGAATAAATAATTTAATGCATTCAGATATTATTATATTATTTTAAATAATCCGTTAATATTTATAACTTTGTTACACGCAGGATCGGAATTTGAATCATTAATTGACACACTCAGTACGTAACATTTACATATTACGTAGTCTTTTGTTTTTTATTTGTAAGCACGGATCAAAAATATCACACAGTCACGAGCAAAAATATGTATAAAGATAACGAAATTCTTAAGAAAATATAGAGGACTTTTTTGTGTTAAAACTCAAAAAGAAAAATAGACACATAATTAAGGAACTGTTTTCAACATTTTCTTAGTAATAAGTTTTACAATATCAATTTAGAATTGAAGAGAAAATTAGTAAAAAGTTAGAAAGTGTGGATATATTTGCTCGTGACTGTACTGTCATACTAATATCCAGGGTATTTATTTAATGTCCAATCGCTTTTTTACACGCAGACTCGGAACCTGAACTGATTCTTGGCAACATTAGTAAGTTTTTAAGCCTACAATTAAAGACCTAATAAAATAGTAAAAAGTGTGTAGGGTTTAATAAGAAAATATTGGAATATATCATAATATATAAAACAAATAGCATATTCCTCCTCTCTCCTAATTGCTTGCCCGAGAGGGTTATAATAACCTGTGAACTTACTGAATAATTGACCATCTATGTAACATTTTGTTATGCGATAAAAATTGAATTTTAATAATTAACGTCCGTTCCTATTGTTACACGCAGCTTTGGAAGAAGAGCTTAAAGTTGATAATCTGAGTAAGTTATAGAGAAGGAAATAAGATTTATAAAACTTAAAATGAATAAAACTTAGGATGAGATAACTGATATACTTCGAGCATTTTATTTGTAGGGTTTAAATAATTTTATATTTTTTATACGCAGCTATGGAACAGGAGTTAATGTACGAAAATCTAAGTAAGTAATGGATAATTTTTAACAAAAATATATTTAATTTTTTTAGATTTAGGTCTCTTAAAAATACTATAATTATTTGGCTTGTAACTTTAATTTTGTTATTATAACACGCAGCCTGGGATGACGACTTAACGCCTGAAGAGATTAGTAAGTAGTTCATAATATAGGTTTAATTTTATGATGTACAAGATCATTAAGACACTTTAATTAGGCATTTAACAATTGTTATATAGGACTAAAATAATAAGTGTTAAATATTTATCGTTTCACGCAGCAACGGAACAAGAGATTGTGGTTAAGAAGCTCAGTAAGTAATACACAAAAATGTAAAAAATAGTTAAATATTCTTTGACATTATTACTACATTTATAGTCCAATACTGAAACGTCAATGCTGAAAGTCGGAGTTGAGTCTTATTCTGTCTCTATCTCTTTTTAGCAAAAAGTAGAGACAGATAGATATTTAACAACGTCTGCCTTTCAGTATATTATTATTTCTATATAGATTTATAGATCTCTGTTTAATAATAAAATGTTTTTGTTACACGCAGCCCTTGAAGAGGAGCTGTTGTTTAAAAATTACAGTAAGTCTAGGAGGATAAGTATCTATAGATTTTAAGGTCCACTGAAAATTTAACTTTTCTTTCTTTGAAGCTTTTTGTACTAAAAATTATTTAGTATGTATGGCATACGGGTATTTTTTTTTCAAAGATTTGTATCATGTTTTTACTAAATTATTATTAATTTTAAATTAGACTCACGGTGGAAATGGCGTTCTTTTAAAATACTAAGTATTAATAGGGTTTTGTTAATGTGTTACACGCAGCTTTGGAAGAAGCAATAAAGTTAACAAACATGAGTAAGTAACGTAAAGTAATGAGCCTCTTTATAGAACAAAAAAACTGACTACCAATTTTCTTAAATAAAATTAAGAAATTGATAAAATATAGTTATAGTCATCCAATGACCATTGCCCAGTGTCCCAACTTGGCTAAGAAATGGTAATGTTCTTTAAATATTTGTCACTACCTAAATATGTTTCAATCATATAATTCACCCTCTCCACAATCGTTCCCTCATTGATCACTTGAGGACCATTGGCTCCTCACTACAATCAGTTACATCAAAAATAATACCATTATTTATTTACATTATGTTCAAACCGTTCTGTTTTAACGCAGCTATGGATGATGACCTGATGTATGACAACTTCAGTAAGTTTAAAATCTACAACTTTTAAATTATATTTTAAATATTACGTTATAAAATTATATTAACTTTCCTCCCGTTTTGTTACACGCAGCTGTGGAATTCGATATGTTGTCTGGAAACAACAGTAAGTGTACTTACTATAATAATATATTAATTGGAAACACTTAGATAATTGTTCATTAGGATCAAGATCTTAACCTCCTAATCTTTTGTTACACGCAGCTTGGGAACAAGCATTTGGGAAGAAAAGACGTGGTAAGTACCTATAGTATAGTACAACCAATTCTGATTGTAACCTCCTAGAAACTAGATGCAGACTGAATAATTATGATATATGAAGGACTGTTCTTTGCAAAGACTGGACCGAGGATTTTTAATCGGTGCAAGTAGGACACACCGCCACATATGTGTGTGCTATGCCAAACAGGTCATAGGAATAAAATCATTATCTTCATATATATATAACCTACTGCTAAGCATTGATCATTCTTCTTTGAAGGCATACACTTGCCTCTTGAAAGCCATTTTACTCCTACTATCAGGCCATCTCATCCTCGTTCTTTGGATGCAAAACATGAAAACACAAAAAGACTGCCAATAAACACCGTTTAACTAGACGTCATAAACATCTCTAAAGCTGTTGTTTAATTAATTCATAAGCCAACGGACTCAGGTATTTATGAATACCTAGTATCTTAAAATTCCAATAAACTGGAGTTTCTCATAAGACACGCGTCTAAACTAATGGAGCCAAGATTCTAATAAGTTTAATAACTTTAATTAATATTTATAACTAGAAACTACAATAGTTGAAATGCAAGTGTACTTAAAAGGAAACGTGGAAGTTAATGAAGAATTATATAGAATCGAGTAAGCGAACATCTGTACAGTATGTAGCTGACATCCGCATTCATACGTGTATCAATCAATCGTCTTCGCTAATACATTCGAATTAAATGTACAAGAAATGTATGGGAAATTACATTTACTGGCTTTATTTAACAAATTCTGTATTGAATCGCATAGTGACGAACTGGATGTCTTTCTTGGAAATTGGTATACGAAGCAAGAGACCGCGGCCGGTGGAAAGAACGGAGGATGGCCTTTGTCAAGCATAGGACAAATCAAGCTACATATAAAAATAATTAATAGTTCGGAAATGGCTTTTTAGTAAAGACACTCATAGGACTGACTCGTTTTGCAAAGATAAAAAAGGCAATAAATTATATATTATATTATTATAATGATATACATTGAAAGAAAAAGGGAGCTAACTGAATAAACCTTTGTTAAGTTAACTTTATTACCGTGTTATTCATCAGTATAATCGTGTTTAATCACGGGATATTGTCAATTACGCATATAATAAAATAAATGAGATTTTTTACATTGCGACTTTAAATTAACATAAAAAATGTCGGTAGGCAAACATTATGTTTCCTGTTTGTTACGAGGATGCATTTTTGATACCTAATCATTAGCTCAGATTATTATCATTAATGATACGATGGACTAAGACCCGTTTATCACGCCACTTCCAAACATGTCATTAACGAATACTCGCGTAGGTAATAGCTCTTTCGAACACGACAAAAAGAGTCAGGTTACAGCAGAGTTTTATGAAGGTTTTATGATTTGAAAATGACGTGTCAATGTCTCTAAATAAAAACACTAGCTCTCGTGACTTAAAACTTATTGCACATGTCTTTAAATCAAACAATGTTCTGATTAAGTCTCAGTCGAACACTTTATCTGAATAACCTTTTTAGCTGCGAAAAACATAAAAATAAAGACACGTGCTCAACATTTGCTTCAAATATAATCTCATCTACATTTACACCAGCTGTTCCAACCAAGTGACCACTTTACTTTTAATAAATCTTTATTTAAACGAGCAAACGAGAGTAAAAGCAATTCTGAAGTACCCCGGGGCACGGAACCCCAAAAATCGTTCAGATAATGAACATTTCCTGCTACTGGTGTTTCCCGTTACTTAATTAGTAACCTCGAATCGTAACAAACTGCCTAACAAGCCATAAAACATGCGGATTATTGAATAAGAATAACAATAAAAACGTGAAACAAAATGGCTGGGTTACCTGCGCGCGCCATCGCTCCTTCTATATTTTTTTTAATATAAGGAACGGGGACCGGCGTCCAACAGATAAAAGCCTGTTGTAGACACGAGTAAGACAAAAGCATGCCGTGTTGTAGTTTTATTTCAGATTTTAATCGTCCATTTTGGTCGTCGAGTGGTGTGGCATAACGCTCGTTTTTACGTCAACGATTTATGACCGTCTGTCAGTTGAGAGCGCATATAGCCTTGGTTATGTCACATTCTTGTCCGCTCTATATGAAGTTAAATCATATTTCTTTACAATGTTCTCAAGAGCCATCAAAAATTCCCAAATATGTTGTATGCTTTATAAGACAAGTTCGTCTGTATGAGTGTAATAATGTTGGCTTTGTTCGTAATACGTTTTTAAATATTGATAAACATTTTCACTCGAATAGATAAGAAGATTGTGCTAAACTCTAATGTCCGCTAGCCATTAAACAACTCGTTAACTCGTTTACATAACATAATTATGACTGATAAGCATGACAAAAGAATATTATCTAGGTCAGATGATACACCATTACTCGGATTTAAACCTAAGTTTTTTTGTAAAGTCTCTTGTTATTCAACAAATTTTCAACAATGTCTATCTCAATTGAAATCTCATCCAATTTACAAACCAGTTCTTAACCCTAATTGTAAGCAGCTCGATTTTAAATAACTTCAAAACTACTCAACTCCAAATTACCTACTCGATTGTACTGCTAATGCACCGCACGTACCAATTATAACGGTAACCTCCAATGACTTAAGTTCTACGGACTACAGTTCTCACTGCAGTCAATTTGTCAAAAAACCTAATTTTAATTTAATCGTTCTCTCCGAAAATGAAGTGTAAGACATTGCCAACATTTCCGAGTAGCCAGGGGGAAAAAAAACTAAAATTTGAAATAAGAAGGCAGGATCCCACAATGTGATTCGCGTTTAGATTCCGTTCGAAGGCTTCTACAAAAAAAGTTGTTTTGTGGCGAGCGTGCGAACGGGCCTTTTGTCCGCCCGTATGTCAAAAGTGCATCTGTCGGGATCATTATAATTTCAGCAGTGTATTTATCAGGATCTTGCGATCGTCGTACTGCGGTTTTTCAAGTCATAAACTGTCTGCGAGCTAGGATGGTGAAACTTGAATTCAGGTGTGAATAAAAACTTTTGACGTACAATTAAATTGACGGAAATGAAACAAAGCGCTAGTTAGTTGTTGTAAGCAGTTGTTAGTATCTTTTGAAGTCCACCATCTCCATCATTAGCATTATACTTAATATTGATAATCTAATTGTCATCGTTCACATAAATATTTAGAAGTTGTGACAAAATCTAAAGATCTATTCACAATTTTCTTGATCTAAGTTATTTGTTGTTACATTGTGGTCTGTAAGGGAAAAGTAAAGAGAACTTGCATGACAAAGCATAACAGACACTCCAGTCTTTTGTCATGTCTTGCTTTCGTCATTCTATTTTGATGTGAGGTACAGAGTGCAAGCGATAGGAACCCGAAACCCGTGAGCGCTCATACGTCGAATGCCGTACATTACCATGAGAATTGCTCAGAAAACACATGCAAACGTCTTGATGCATATCTACCAAACAAAATGCATGCGAGCTTCGCATAGCATTGTGACCCGATCTTCCCCTTTGTGTCTTCTCAAGATAATTAATTTTAAACCATACGAGTTCTTTTCAAGTTTATCTGCTTATGGGGGCATGTTATCCAGGTTTGCATCGTATTGACAGCAATGCTGACTCGCTTCGAACGATATCCAAAGTTCCCTCGTCCGAGTGTGAGCCACCTCGAGCGCCCGCCTGATAGATTTATAATTAAGTAGGTACCTTAATTTGTGGTTCTCTCCCAAATAACAAATCACTGATAAAATCAGCGTTTCGAAAAAACTTAAATCTCGATCGCTTATAATTATAAAACAGAGAATAAAACACTCGGTTTTCGAATCATAAGGAACGAATCTGATGGTATCGTTAACGCACGACATTATGATCGATTGATATCGATAAAAATAAACTTGCGGCCTAACTTATTGATATGATTACGACGAGCAGTTGGGGGTGGCAGATGCCTCGCCCTTTGATTTCTTTACATTTGAACACTCAAACGTATTCTTTATTATTAACACCGTATCGTATTTTGTGCATAACGAAAAAGCACCTGTTGAGTTGAGTTCTATTGCTTCTAACAGACAGTCGAGATTTGCTTGTCAGTTAATTAAGGTTGTACATCATAAACTCGAATCTCCAACCCCGTCGCAGTGGGATACTGGCTGGCATCCAAGAATGCGTTTTTTATTACAAAATGTATAATAGGCGGCAATTATTAAGTTTCTACGTTTAGTATTAATGATCTGAAACATAATTTTTAATGTTTCTAGGTGGCGGCTGCGTCTGTTACCTTCGTCGTTGGCTTGTTTATTTTCCACGCCATCCGACCTTAGTTTTGAGAAATATTATTGGGTCTTTAAAATTTGATTGCAGTATTCTATGGGTTGTTTTAAAGTATAATAGTACATGCATACAATATACATTAAATTATTGTTTTCTCAAATTAATTGGTGATTAATGCTTATTTAATTGAGTCATAAATAAACCTCCAGCCGATTAGACAGGTGAATGCGACAAAGTTCATTAAGCTACATTCAGGTTTCTCTATGGCATCTTTACCAGGTTTTGACACTAATTTATATGTAAAAATCTTGTTAGGAATGTTGCTAAATTAATTATGCATCAACAGACAAATCCTTTTTAGCTATTTAATATAATACTAATCTTTATAATCGAGCTAATATGTTGAAAAGTTTTGGCGCCAAAATGCGTTGATAATTTATTCATTTGTGAAATTAATTTGCTTATAAATAGCCTTTGCATTTGATTCAAAGAATTCTATCATATATCAGGCTAATGGACGTGTAAATACCAAGCCTTAACTGTTTTTGCCGACTATAAAAAACAGTTACCAACTGCGTATTTATTATTGCTTTTAATTAATTTGACACTTAATATCTAATAACAAATGTAAACGTGCCAAACAATATTGACGATACCGCATTCTAAGTAGGCTATAAATTCATTATTATGTAAGTAATAAGACGCTAATAAAAATGGCTGCACATTCTAAAACTGGTATTTAGAACAACAAACGCATTGCCACGGCATTGCTAATCAGCCGTGTGGAGCAGACCACCCGAATTGTCCCGGAGTCACAACACACGGTAGTTCCCCGCGCAAGTCGATCCCTCTTGAATACAAACTGCCCATTTTGTTTATAGCTTACGTTTACAAAGCTATTTGGGCTTTGTTATAAAAACACTAATTAAGTCCGGTACAGTAGAATTTTAAGTATCGGATAATTTAATATACATTTTACCAGTGAGATGAATTATATTTGCATTAAAAATATTAGTTCTACGAAATTTACTTTTAATATTAGTAAATTAACTTTTTAAATATCAAAATCATAAAATTTGTGCTCTTATACTGAACTTGTAAGTGCCTTCGGCACCAATAAGTACCTACCATACTCTTTTAGAAACATATCCAGTGGCCTGTGTATTCCACCTAAAAACCCGCGACTTACAGTCATACAAAATAGTTGAAAGAACTGTATATATTGTATATCTAGTTATTTAATACGAGACATATCGGTACATTTAATGGTTCGAGCAGTTTAGACCAGTCCTTAAGGCTAGATACATGTCCAATTTATCCACGTTGCGATGCCGAATTAGAATTGCTAAGGTCTCATGTCTCAGAGCGTGATAATATTCTCAGCAATAACTTGAAACTGTTCGGTTTCACGATATCTTTGGGATAGAACGGTAGAATTTATAGACAATTCAGTTATGCCAGCTAGTCTAATACTCGTTAATATACAAGAATACAATTGCGGTTTGTATAATACTTAACTACTACTACAAAAACACACTCAGCTATAAAACAAAATCAGACAATACTTTACCAATCCACTATTTAAGTACTAAAAGTATACATTCAACTTCCCAATTTTTTTAAGTATACAACCAAAAAACTGAATGCGCTTTGGAAATTTCTCGAATTTCGAGTAAAGCAGAAGATATTTTCAAAAATTTTGAACAGATACTCCGTTTGCCGATTTATCAAAGCTTATCTAATCTCCCAAAAGGCTGTGCAGCTCTACCTACATGTCATCTACAACTTTACGATCGGCTGGAGGTTCTTGATTTATTGGACTTTAAAAAATTATTCAACAACCGACTGAGATAATAACCGTTTCATAAATTTCTCTACATTTATGGCAGCAGTTGCTTAAATCTGGCCAACAAAATGATATAAGTGCACTGTATCTTATTTTATGTCTGCAAGAGAAAATCTCAATAAAATAGTCGAACTAAATACTCTTTCGACAATGCGTAAGAGGATTCGAATTTGGAAGGCTTCAAAATGATCTCGAGATTACAAATGGGACAAAAAGTGACTAGTCTTGAAAAAATTGGCAGCGAAGTGGTTCGTTGTTCTACTAAGCGTAGCAACAGGCTGCTCCGTTGACGGTGTACACAAAGCCTCGCCAACCACTTGACTGCATTGTATGGCCACAATGGAGCTTTGATTTCACTATTGTGCTCACAGGTAGAACCTGCGACCCGTGCTTTACTTGTAATCCTTAATAATGTTTTGTTTGTTCTGTTTCGAATAAAATAGCGTAGTATCGAAACTCGTGTTTGCGTTCGTTTTATAACCTTACCTCGTCAGCGTGTTTATAATAGTATTATTGCGATATGGGAACGAACGAATGAGATTTGAAGTTCGAGAACAAATCAATACGAACTGTACCATGTTACGACATTAAATATTTACGTTTTTCATTTCTTGCTCTGAGCTTTGCGCGTTCTGCTTCGGTACCACAATCCCATTATTTTATGAAAGGAATTTTATTTATATTTTGACTATATTAAAATATTATTTATTTCTTTTTAGCCAAGGTAACCGAGTATTTGCGTTAAAAAATACCACACACTGTATGTGTATGTAGTTTAACCGATATTTTATTGACAGCCTGACGAGGCGAGCTAACCTGTAGGCGGTGCATAAGGGCCGACCAAAACAAATATATCCATAACACTGAAACACTCGACTTTGATTCTTAACACGCGTGTTTTAAGGTTGATGTCATCTGCAAAGTTATGTAGGTTTCGTTGTACTGGGAAGTAGGAACTGAAGTTGCATGGAGAATATGTTGTCAGTATAACTGCTGGTTATTTTATGTGAAATTATGCTAAAAGGGCGAGCAGTTAGCTTTGAAGGCAGATGTCAATGTTTAAAATACTTTAACTGTACTTTCATAGTTTTACTTGCGTGCTCTACTCTACGCATTTTTTATACCGTAAGGAATACGAATATTATCTTTCTTTATTACTATGTTTATTTTTTACAAAGTTTCTTAATTATAGTGTTGTACAGAACTTATAAAAGATTAAAACAACTTCGCATATTCGATGAAAATAAAAACGTTGTCTATAAAGCTGTGAGATGCAACTTGCATGTAGAGAAAAGTTAACTAACAACTTTGTGTGACACTCTTCGACGTTATTTTCTAATTGTCTGCATGAGCTTTCATCTAACGAAGAATTTTCTACCGACATTCCTAGAAACATCCAGCGCAACAACCTGAACTTTACGTTAATTGAAAAATTCTTTTAACACGCAATAAACTTTACTCGTTAATTGTAAAATGACAACAACCACTTAAAGATAACCATAAAAAATAACCATGACTTTATTAACACTTATTTTCATTTAATAAGACCAAGATATTTGTAAGAGCATTCTGTTAAGGCTTACTCCAGAAGTATGGCTTGAACTCGCTACGACTTTACGACTGACCAAACATTTATTCCACGAATCCGTTATACGCGACATCTTAGTAACGCGTCTTACATAGCTCGCTTACAACCGCTTCATAAAATATGCGGTCTAAGCAACCCGTCAATGGTTAGGTAACTGAGAAATACAGTTGTGTGCTGCGGTCGGCAAGGATACTGTGGTATGGGTTAGATCTCAACTTTCGTAAAGAGTTCAACGCGCGCTTGCTATCTGTGTCTACAATATAATCTAAGGCGGGTAAATAACATGATATTGATACATTACACTATAAATAGTGTAAATTAATGTCCATTGCTCGTTTATGATGTGTACCCAAGCATTAGTGAGTACGTGTGATACTCATAGTTGACATCTCCGAAATTGTATCGTGATTTGACGGTTTAGGTGGCTATACTTAGAATAGAATTTACATATACAATCAATAAAGCATCTGTGGTTTGTTGTTGAGGATATTCGCTTAGTACTTGACTTGGATCCAGAACTCTTCTTAACATTACATCCAGGAACTTAACTCAAATTTTTTCGATGTAAAGCCAATCCTTTTGTAAAAGTTTTTCACAACAAGTCAATACTTATTACAGATACAGTAGTACCTAAAGCCGCTAAACATAAGCTTATTTCCAAAATTGGAACGAATTGACATTTAGATTTGTCTGCAGAAATAGAAGTTCGTTAAGGAGAGCTTGATAAGAGTAGGGATTCGATATTACTTCGTTGCCTAGTTACGCGTTAGGCAACGGTAACGATTATAGTGCCAGTCGAACCTGCAAGATTAGTCACTGGCCGACTTAAACTAGACTCTAGGGATGGCACGTGCAAAGCTTTATATAATAATATTTTAATAGGCAATACTAGTCTATAACTGTTTCACCGCCCACCGCAGGGTATATTCTGTAACAGTTTTTAATGAAATTCTAAGATTATAGTTTAAGCATTAATGAAAGCCCCATAGGTACAAATGTCAACTTATTTTTGTTTCTAACTCTGAAGTTTAGAAATCAGCTTTGTGGTTGTAGTAGAGACGACAACAACAAAAGTCAGTAGGGACTGATAATAATGAACTTTCTTGTATCTCAAACGAAAGCAGCCGAATATTAAACACCAAAAAAATCCAACACATCACAGACTTTAATTACCAAATCGAACCAAAAATGGTGCATGATACGTCAAAAAGCTACATTTCTGTCCGTCAGTACAATTTGTTCGTATCTATACTAGGTGAGCACAATGCGTTATTAAAAACTTTTGTTACGTGGTTTTTTTCTACGGCGTGTCGAGTGCGACGCATACCTGCGTCCTTCTCGACGTTTACCTGTGCTCGTGAGAGGGCAAGCGCAGCCTCTCGCAGGTTTAGACGCGCCAATTGAAATCGTATAGAGCTGTGGAGCTTGTCGGTCGTGCTTCAGCTGTACAGCGAAGTGAAGTTTTGAGGATTTAAGGAGTTATTAGTGAATTTGTGTAAAGTTAGGTGTAGTTTAAATTTTCGTGATTATTGTTGTACTCGTTTACGGTAACGAGGTGTGTAGTTAATTAGATTTTGAATAATTTTGAAAAGTTGATTTAAATGTGAATACGTGTAAACATTCAAATATTGGACGATCAATCGAAATATCAAAGTTACAAAGTATTTCCCGCCCAAACGCGAGGCTCCGTACCAGTTCTACGGAGGCTTAGGTCTGTGGGTGCGCCCGCGCAACGCGAGGCTCCACAAACCGGGCGGGCCAGTACACGATGGAAGTTAGTGCCGGCCGGTCGTGTGCGTAGCTCCGCGAGTGATGTCGCAGCATGGTCGCTGCGCGTGCCTTGTTGTGGTGCCTTTGCCTCGTCGCAGTCGGGACCTCGGCCGCCTCCCGCGGCCACGGACACCGCCAACACCACGTCCCCGCACGACACAAGCATTCGGAATTCGTTAAAGGAAAGAGTAAGTGCTGTGCCTCGCCGCCCACGGCGCTTTCAAAGTTCCAAACCATCGCCTCATACTGTGTTCTGTGATATAGTTGCAACCGTGATGTATAAACCTGTAACCTAAATGTTATGCGCAGTGATCGTAAAGTAACTCCATAAAACTGTAGAAATAAAGACGCGATACCCGCTAATCGCTGGAATAAAATAAACAAAGCTTATCTCGAGCCAACAAACGTAGCCTTATATAGCGCGGAAAGCTGCTTGACGGTACACTGAACTTAGGAGGCTGTACTGTACGAACAATCAAACTTGGTCCTGTGTGACAATGTTATCCGAGAGCCTTGAAAGAGAAGCGGGACAATATCCTCCGGGATGAAAGGCAAGGTGCACGTATTGAGAAGCGCTCTACGTCTCGGCCAGTGGTTGCAGCTTTTGTGCGTCTGTCACATTCGGACCGACAGATTGACAAAATGATGTATTACTTGCCGTGCGCGGAACAAGGAGCGTTTTGTTTACTTACGCCACTGAGTTACAGGGATCAGGTAGTTTAGTATATAGGACTCTACACATGCATATTCGATGTGGCCGTTGTTTTGATAAGCACTTTATTCACTCATTTTACTCTGACTGTTTAAATCTGACTTTTGAATTTCTTATTATAAAATAACAAAAATACCCGGCGCTAGTTATTTTGCTAAACATTTTAAATCTACTAAAAAGGTAACTATCCAAACACGTACCGATCCATACATAAAACAATTGGTCGTGTTACATTATTCAACGGATCAGAAAATTTTACTCACAGATATATTAAAATCTACATACATATGTACATTTAAAATTTCAAGATCACTTTCAGTGTCCATAGCGTAATGTTTTACTCATGTCCTGTATACACGAATTTCCCTTCATAATATTATTAAAATACAGTCGAGTACTAAAAGATTTGTAGTACATTAAACGGCTCGTAACTTTAAACTTGTTTTGACCAATTGTTATAGAAATCCGTTGATTTACCGCGAAGGCTTTCAAAGCTCCATTGTTTTGTTTTATTGTGAAGTAGGTACGCACTTTAAGTGTGTATAAAAACTTAGAATTAAGCTCTAGTGGCTTTAAGGTAATCCCGGCTTAGTGACATTTGGCTATCAATTGTTTTATGACTGCTTGGAGACAAAGGATTAAATAACGTTGAATAGATGGCTAAGTAGGTTTATTACATTTATAGGTAATTTTGTATTTAAAACTGGATTTAAATACAGACTCTTTTTACTCGTTGAAACGTTTTACAGAATAGTGATTTCTAGAAGGGATTTACATCACACAAAGTGTGCTCGATTGCTGTCATAGGCGCAAAATTGTAGATATAAAAAATCGCCAATTGGTCAGCCTACTTTCGTTTCTATATGCCGAAATAATTGATTTGACTAAAAACACGCATTTCAAATCTGCAGTGACGTATGAGAAACGGTACTTATTCGTTCTAGTTACAAGATATTTCAATGTCTTGAGCCATAATTCAGCTTGAATAATTGGCGCTAAAAATATTCATTCCCATTGTTTCTTAATATGTAGAAAATGAACTGGAAAATGTATCTAAATAGTCAAGTAACGTGGAACGTCGGTCGTTGTTAGTATGACAGTGCATTCGGTATAAAGGTCTGGTCTCATGAAAAATGGCGGGGTGGTCCTTTTCGCTGCCTTTTGAATTACAAATATCCATCGGGTAAGAGATGGATGCAAATGACTCGCTGATCTACATATGAAAGAAATTTAATGTTTAGCGACAACTCGGAGATATGCGTCTGTCATATTGTACTGCAAATGTCATACAAATCAGTTGAAACTTTAGATAAATGCATTTTTCTTTTACTGAACGTTTTGACATTTAGTTTCATACTAAAATTCAAGATGCTACTGTTCATATTCCTTTCAAATAATAATATCACAGCAGCTCAAACTTTCTCATACAATATCTGTCTGACAGTAAATGTACCTACATTATATTGTTCAGGAAAATGTCACGATTAAATGAATTAGTGCCTACTTGCCAAGGAAAACCTGTATTATATGCTTGTTAGTTCACATTAGATCAGTTGACGCCGTACAGCTACATTATAGCAACTCGTTAATAACACAGACTACATAACAAACAGATTCCCCACTCATCAAAATATAATATTTACCAACTTTCCATTTATTTTAAAATATTTCTGTACAGCCACGAGCAAAAATATGTACACATACAGTGAAATTGTAAAAAGAATGTAGCGCGTTTTTTTGTTGATACTAAAAATACAAATATACAGTACATGATTAGGGAACTGCCTTAAATTATTCCTTTATAACATTTTTTTCAATACCAATCTAGGTTTAAAGAGAAAATCTTTTAAAATTTGTTCTTATTTAGGTACATAGTTTTGCTCCATGACTGCATTCATGTTTGACTATTTCATTCCTTCTTTGTACTACAAAACGGATAAACAGGTGATACAAGATATTAAAACTCGTCACATCCTCTCTGCGCCGCAAAATTGGCAATATTTTTTTTTATTTAATGTCGGTTAATTTTATAACGTGTTAAATCGGTTAAGCTTTTCAAATGAATAATGTTTTCATTAACTTGTTTCTTGATCTAATATATTGTAATATTTTTTTCCTAGATAATACTGTAACGTACGAAATCTTTTAAACATATCCTCCACGTTTATATGCATAAATATAGCCTAACTGTCGTGCTTATAAAAGGTCACGTTTTATTTATTTTACCTTAAAATTTTCAATGTTATTGAGAGTACTTGATCATTGTTGATATGACGAGTACAATGATAAAAAGTTTTATATCATAGAAAAAACAATTCAATTATATACATGCTTGTCAATTTGAGATTTAGTTAATTCTTATCAAAACTAAACCCTTTATACTTTTCAAATTTTTGAGAACTCTTACACTTTATTCAGAGCCAGAACCACTAATTTAACGACTATATATTTATATCAAATGTTCCACAGTCAATAGCAATGAACGATTTAAACAATCGCAACATAGTAACGATTATATCAAGCAAATCCTATCATCAAGACTGTATATCATACCTATCAGCATGTACAAACAAATTCAACACTGACATATGAATCAATAGTCATTAAAAGCTGCATAAAAACAATTTTAAAACTGAACAAGGAAAATCCGATATACCTATCGCATTCGAGTTTACATCGAGACCTTATAAATGGCGATTATGCTCACCTACGCACTTCCATAGAAACACACGTGTGGTCGAAGATATGGCGATATTACCACCTGGCTGTGTTTACGCACTTTTGGATATCTTAAGACCCCACGTGGCATTTTTAAACACTAAAACGCTACTTTTAGGAGTTGTTTAATTTTATTGGTATCATCTTTTTTAACATAAATGTTACAAATAACAGTAGTATTTTTCATTAGATGTTATACCTAAATATTTATTATAGCAGTAAAAAACTTAGCTTTTAATATTTTATATTTGCAAAGAAAGCTTTGGCCTTTCTTCTCAGTGAAAGATCTCAACGCAAGCAAAGGCGTCGTCTAATGTGTTTGAAATATAAAACGGTATTTCGCTCATTTATTTTTATTAATACTAATTTTATAATTCATATTCTATTTTGTGTATAATATCTTAAACATTGGATGAATATGTCCCTCAACAAATCGAACTGTTGATTCAAGCGCGAAACGTTTTGCTTTCCGAGTTAAATTTTAACACAGCTCCTTTAACCAAGTCAGATCTCTACAAATTTTAATGCTAATTAAATCACTCAAATGTACAAATTGAAAAGACAAGTCTAAATTACGTGACTTATTTAAATGAAATGTAATTTCTATACATTTAGTGCTATTTAAGCAATTTCTGTCATCGTTAATGCGAAATGTAACTTAGCTACGAAGGCAGGTTTGAATAAAATTTATAAATACCGAAACCTACACGGAATACTCCATAGATTCGTAAATATATCACCGCTGGAAACATTGAGTTTGCTATTTAATTAACACCATGAATTAATGAGCCTGTTTTGATATTTCAAGTTAGTATAATCGAGTTATAATGATATGCAAGACGAGTTTCTTGACCCATCGCAAGTATCCAATATCGGAATAACTAAATAGTTTTCAACTAAAATTTGTGAGTCAGATTGTGTAGTGTCAAACACCTAATTAGTATGAAAATGTATGGTATACGTAATATGTATTTTTGGATGTTTGCTGTACTGCTCTATACTCGTTTAACCGATATAGGAAAGACGACAATTTTATGGAAAAAAAATCGTACATCCTTCTAACTCCCGGTGTCTGAAACGTTGACAACAGAAACATTAGTTAATCACCCATCAAATATTTTGATAAGCGCTGTGATTGGCTGTTATTCTTTTGGACAACCAATCACAGTCGTGATCAGTTGACTTAACAACGGATTCAGTTGATCAGATTTTCAAAAACCTCGTAAATGAGTTCAAATATTGAGGATGTAAAATTAGCTAAACTATACACTGTTTTGAGCAGCTTACACTTTACAAGTAGTATATTACACAGTATAACGTATTACTCCCCTATTTAACAACATTATAACATGAGTAAACACGATAGGGACTACAAACATGTAAGGTGTGTGGTATATCTATTAAGGAATACGCAGTATCTCGTATTTACCAACGATATCCTATAATCTGCTTGAATATGTTTATGAAGCAATCTGTAAATAAGGATACTTAATATACTTAGTTTTCTTCCCCTTATTTCATAATTATTTTAGTAGAAGTCAGACTTTTAGCACTCACTAAAGAAACTATAGATTTTGTACGTAAACAAATTTCGAGTTAAATCAATATAATATGCGTTGTCAATAATTATATTACACCATTATTAGGCCAAGGATACCGTGTAGTAGTCAGTACTCTGTCTTCAGAACACTATTTTGCATAATTAATATGAACGTAAAACCACGTAATCATAAAATATTATAAAGGTTTTTGAGGTGGGTTCATGAATCACGATACATTAATAATGCATTGTGTTGTAAAGTTTACCTCTGTTGAATTATGTTAGCCTAGTAGCTAGTTAAACACAACTTGTACGTGAACAAGAAGTTGATCTCCACTTCAACAGTCAGATAAACCAGATTTCAGAAAAACTTACCTCAATGAGAGCCTTGCCGTCCTGACATTGCCATTTTCTTTTAGCCAGAGCGAGACAGCAATAGAAACTCATTAGAAGACAACTGAGATAGAACATATTTCAATCATTCTAACCAGATGTAGATATGTTGTATTTATTAGTCTTAACATTATACACAAAGGCTCGCTGTGTAAAAGTTATTTCACTTTCGTGGAACTTCAGGTTTGGTTTTCGAACAGCATCAAAACTACCAATCGCTCACATCGAAACGCCGCACGTCCATTGCCTCATTTCTTCATAAACATAAAAGGAAACTGCACTCGGGCGCGGCATGGTACATCGTACAATAAGGATTGTAGTGAAAGGTCGTGTTACAAGAACGAAATGGTGGCGGTACAAAACTGGTTCCAATGCTTCAGAATGCAAGTAACTGGATAAAAACATTGCCTTAAGACAAACCAGTCGAGGCGAGCGCAATGTTCTCTCAAAATTGGTCGAATTGTGCATCGCATTATAACCTAACCGTTTTCAGTTGTTTAGCTTGCGATGCTTATAACAAATGTAATAACACTTGTAAATAATGACACGTTAGAAAGTTACACAGAGTTTTCAACATATTTTTTAATAGATTTAAATTTAAAAAGTATCAATTAGCTAATTATTGGAAGATTTTATAAACCGCCCAAATTATGCATCCATTCGTTTCCAGAATTTTTATTTATTCCAGAATATTGATTCACGAACAATCAATTACAAAATCGCTGTCAGTTAACTGATATTGATGTGTAGTGACAATTAAATCACAGATATAACGTACACTTATACAAGTAATCAACAGTGATTAAATAACACGATAGTAGGAACTTACTTTATGGCTTTTCCAACTAAATCCACAATAAGACACTTTTAAAACTTTTATTCGTCAATCAGTTTTAAGTCGCTGTTAAGTCTTTAGGCTGTCTTTGTCTTTTTAAGGTGTACAGTAGAGACAGATAGACATTTAAGAACTTTTTAAGAGTAACTTGTGTTTATGTGAAAAGTTCACCGTTCTGATTTTCATTTTTTTTTCGGATTTAGGATTTAGTTGGTAACAGTAATATATTTTAATGTCGCATAGAATAAAACACGGTCAGTGAAAACACGCTTTCATTTGATAGTTTCAACAGTCGAGTTTAACCCACGCATTATTGTTCGCTTAACATTAAATAATGTCATTTTTATTATATCTCTGAATCAGTGAACACATTTCAATACTATCGCATATGTCATCAGGATCAACTAGGTCGACCGGACACTACATACTCACGTACTACATCACAACATTATACACAAAGTCATGTCACATGATTATGTTAATAAAACATCATTTTTATTCCATCGCATTTTTTAAATCAATAGCTGTTAATGACGCTCCGTCCACAGAGCAATGAAAAGCAAACATATGCTTATTGTTTCGCAATCACTTCATGGTAGTCGGTTTAAACTACCAAATTTGAAAGTCATAAATCATGCACACTCCCCGAACAGTTGGCTACATCTCAAATCAGACACAAACGTGGGTGGTAACTGGCAACCCATCTGAATAACATAGGTGTATAACGGCAATTGAAACTGAGACGAGAAACGATTCATTCATTTTGTCGGATAACCGCATGGCATTTTAGAAAGTATAAATTAAATTTAACGATTGACTAAATTTGGAACAAGTAAATTGATTTCATAATTGGTGCTTTATTCATTCCTAGGAAGACAACCCTAACCAACCGTTTGTATGATAATAGTGGCAATGGTTTTAAGTACTAAGTGTAGGAAAATATTATATACATTCCGTTGGTAATTGAAACCATGGAGAAAGTTAGTGTTGTGCCCACTTCTCTAGAAGTACTTCGTAGTGAGGGGCGCTTGCCTTGAGTATGTAGGTAACGTGTGTTAGCACTTTATCTTTCAGGCACTTCACTGGCAGACGATAAATAATCTGACGGTGACTGTCTAACGGCCATGCGCTCTGCTAATAGAGATCTATTTCACTATCAATAAAATTAATTGAATCAATACTTAATGTATTTCTAGGAAAAACATTATTTGAAATAGATAGAAATAGATCGAACAAGTTTTTTTTTTCAAATAGACTCAAAATAAAGTATGTAACCGTTCGCCGTGTAATCAATAATCACATTAATAATTATAAATTAATTACTGTTTACAACTGTCGCGTTAATAATTGTAATAATTGCACACAAACCTGCTATTAGTTACGTGTTTATCTATTGAAAAGGATAAACAAAATGTACTCGTTACTATCTGTGCTTTGTTAAATTGAAAATGCATTTATAGGAATTTAATATTTTTTTATACAAAGAATATCACAATTTTATTACACCGTACACAGTGGTAAACCTTTATTAAAAACCTTTGACTGTTTGAAGCTAATGATTGCAAAAGGAAATTAGAAGTTTGCTTTATAACTTTTAGATCTCATCAGCACAATAAAATATCTTACGACTAAGTTAACAATTTAAAATGTGGGCGCACTCATAATCATAAATCAAAATTTTATTCGATCTCTTCCAACCAAAAATACTTTACTAGTATAAATAATAAAAAGTATATTCAATATTTCATCTATCTGTCTAACATTACCTTATACCTGAACGAAGTAATAATAACTGCAACATAAAAGTACAAAACCTTTAAGCATCGAAAACTTTCCACTCAAAAACGTTCAAATGCCAAAAATGTATCGTATGACAGTAACATTATACTCTTGTCTACATGTTTGGTAAAAAAACTGGCTATTATACAGTCGAGCAGGTAAAATTTACCTTGCCTCTTGAATACCTTCATATTTCTATACAGTTCTATGACAAAAACTTTTCTTTGTTGACATGCTAAAGCCTCTACAGGTGATAAGCTATTTTGAACTCTATTTCAAAAGAATGAAGTCCACTACTTAACAATACTTACCTGGCTTGCAGGTTCTGTGGTTTTAGGCAAAGTTATGTAAGCAAGACGTGGACATTTGATCACTGGGATGTTACTATGCCACGATATTTCAAGTTGCAAAACTGCATTTTACTCTACCTATCTAAAAGCACACAACTTTTTATAAACCTGAAATAGCATCATATTTGGTTTATCGTGGATATGCCAAACACCATTTTATAAAAAAAACGTGTTTCATTACGTAATGTGCTTTGTACGTATAAATACAGTATTCAAATGTTTATTATTTAAGACGTAAAAACAATCGACTAAACGGTATCTAAACCTGGTTAATCTAGCAGATTCGACACTATTGCTCATTTTGCTTTACATTTACGCTTTTGTTCCTTGAATAGACTTCGTCCACTGCGGTAGCACGGCATCGTACACTATTCTCATCGATTAATCACAAATAGCGGTGTTACTTGTAGCGTAGTAGAAAAAACTCGCTTTAGAGCCCGCCCACGCGGTAACGCCTCTTCACCCAACGAGCTCAGTTTCTAACTTGTCGACCGTCGGCCTAAAACTAATACATTATCTTTATTATTATTACAAGGTCTGACAAACGCCCTATTAAGTAACACTTGTGTTATAGTAACAGTCGGTTTAACAAATTGTTTTCTTTTTACAGTTTGCATCGGAACAAATGGACGGATGTCGGTGCCTTCAAATCGCGACACCCACTACCGGAATCTTCGTGATAGATTTACAAACTGCACGTACGTCGACGGTAACCTCGAACTGACATGGCTGAAGAACGAAACTATGGATTTATCTTTTCTCAAGTACATACGAGAGGTAACTGGCTATGTGCTGATATCCCATGTGAACGTGCGACACATAGTTTTGCCGCAACTGCAGATTATTCGTGGACGAACGCTATTCAAGCTCAATGTGAGAGATGAAGAGTTTGCACTTATGGTTACCATGTCGTCAGCCTTCACCCTTGAACTACCAGCGCTTCGTGACGTGCTTCGAGGAAGTGTTGGTATCTACAACAACTACAACCTCTGCCACGTGAAAACCATAAACTGGGACGAGATAATAACCGGAGTCAATGCTACCTATGTTTATGTGTATGACTTCGCAGCTGCAGAACGAGACTGCCCACGTTGTGATCCTAGCTGCGAGGCCGGGTGCTGGGGTGAGGGCCCTGAAAATTGTCAGAAATTTTCAAAGACAATCTGCAGTCCTCAATGTGCACAAGGTCGATGTTTTGGTCGAAATCCGAGGGACTGCTGCAACGCATTCTGCGCTGGCGGTTGCACTGGACCATTACCCAGTCAATGTCTGGCTTGTCGAAATTTTTATGATGAAGGAACATGCTCTCAAGAATGCCCGCCGATGCAGATATACAACCCCACCACTTATTCTTGGGAGCCAAATCCTAATGGAAAATATGCTTACGGCGCGACTTGTGTTCGGAACTGCCCTGAACACTTACTAAAAGATAATGGCGCTTGCGTGAGAAGCTGTCCACCTAACAAGACTGCCGTAAACGGAGAGTGTATACCTTGTAATGTAACCTGTCCCAAAACATGCCATGCAGAAAAACCAATCCATTCGGGAAATATCGACAGTTTCAAAGACTGCACCATTATCGATGGTTCGATACAAATTTTGGAAATGACGTTCACTGGATTTCAACAAGTGAATCCAGACTACTCCTTTGGTGAACGCTATGCAAAAATGGAGCCTCATAAGTTGGAGGTATTCAGTACAGTGCGAGAGGTAACCGGCTACCTGAACGTGCAGGCGCACCATCCGAACTTCACCAGCCTCTCTTATTTCCGGAACTTGGAAGTGATAGGAGGACGTCAAGTTGTAGAGAACCTCTTTGCTTCACTGTACATTGTCAAGACGTCGCTGAAATCATTTGGACTGAAATCCTTAAAACGAGTGAATTCCGGAGCGATAGCAATAATGGAGAACAAATATTTATGTTTTGCTGACAAAATTGCTTGGAACAAATTGGTGAAGTCAAAAGATCACAAGCAAATAATACAAAACAACAGCGACCCAAAGACATGTGGTAAGTATCTTGAATAGAACTTTTTGCTGAGGATCCTCTTTAAATGTTAGGCCTAGTTGTAATTTTGCCTATGCGATTTAGTTCTGAACACTGCTACTTGTTTCATCTCTTGTCCCAAAGCGAATGGTTTTTTTTTTTTTGTTGTACACACTTACTAATACAGTAACCCCACAGCAAATGTTTTAAATAGCTGAGCTTAAAGAAATCACAATTGGTGTGGCTACAATTGTCACGCTGATTGACAACTTTATGTTCTTAACAATAACATTTTCCACAGAAAAAGAGAATATGGTGTGTGATCCTCAATGCTCGGCCGACGGTTGCTGGGGACCAGGTCCAGATCAATGTCTCTCATGTAAAAACTACAAGTTTGGCGAAATGTGCCTCCAGAACTGCAGCGTTTTTCCAGGGTGGGTATTGACGCAATGCAAAATAAAATGCTGCATTCTTATTTAGTAATACTATGTTTAATGATATTCATGCAAAGCGATTGTTATTTATATATTATAGTCATAAAAATGCTGAGCTGGCATTCAGTGTTTTTCCTTTTTGGAGATTCCACGTTATAAATGTGATATTTCCTGTACGTGTATGTACCTAATTCTGAGATGCTTATGTAAAATTACCCTAATTTCAGGATGTACAAGGATGGACCGAAGAGTTGCGAGAAATGCCACCCTGAATGCAAAGACGGATGTGACGGACCTACACGCGCTAACTGCACCAGTTGCAAGCACGTGCAAGATGGACCATACTGTGTCAGCGAATGCCCCGATGGGCGATACAGAGGGGATAATGCTACTTGCCAACCATGCCATAGGAACTGCTTTAATGGATGCACAGGACCTGAAAACACGGTAGGAGACGGCGCTTGCAATTCTTGCAAGAAAGCTATCATCAGCGTCGAAGCAACGGTGGAAAGCTGTCTGAGTGAAAATGAGCCTTGTCCCGATGGATATTACAATGAATGGGTCGGCAACGTGAAACCACTCGAAGGAAAAGTAAAAGTCGTGTGCCGAAAATGCCATCCCAGATGCAAGAGATGCGTAGGTTTTGGCATACATACTCAGGTTTGCCTTGAATGTAACGGCTACCAAAGAGGAGTCCAGTGCGAAGACGAATGTCCTGCAGATGACTACACTGACGAAATAAACAAAACTTGCACTCCTTGCCACCCGGAATGCAAAGGCTGTGTTGGGTCTGCTTCTACAAACTGCGTGAAATGCAAAAACTTAAAAATATATCTAGGAAATCCTGACGAACTTCAAAACCATTCAGCATTCAATTGTACCGACACTTGCCCACCACATATGCCCCACAAAATATATTTTGATGAACAGTTACAAAATCCAATCGATGAACCTTATTGTTCTACACACACTAATGGAACCCCGAACATGGTTACAGCTAAGATTCCTACAGTATTGGTCATAATACTCGTCTTTGCTTTTATATTGTTGGTGATACTTGGAATAATTGGCTACACTTGTAGACAAAAAGCCAAAGCGAACAAAGAAGCTGTTAAAATGACAATGGTTCTTACTGGTTGTGAAGATAATGAACCCCTTCGTCCTACAAACGTTAAGCCAAACTTAGCTAAATTGAGAATTGTAAAAGAAGTTGAGTTACGTAGGGGAGGCATGCTTGGTTTTGGTGCATTTGGAAAAGTATACAAAGGCGTCTGGGTCCCCGAAGGAGAAAACGTTAAAATACCCGTGGCCATAAAGGTTCTAAAAGACGGAACGGGTGCAAACACGAGCAAGGAGTTCTTGGAGGAAGCGTACATAATGGCTAGTGTCGAGCACCCTAACTTACTCCAGTTATTAGCTGTGTGCATGACCAACCAGATGATGCTGATCACACAACTGATGCCCCTTGGATGTCTGCTAGATTATGTCCGAACCCACAAGGAAAAGATTGGATCCAAGGCCTTTTTGAATTGGTGCACTCAAATAGCACGTGGAATGGCTTACTTGGAAGAAAAGCGGCTAGTGCACAGAGACTTGGCTGCAAGAAATGTGCTTGTACAAACACCCAACTGTGTGAAAATTACTGACTTTGGCTTGGCTAAATTACTAGAAGTTAATACAGATGAATATAAAGCTGCTGGTGGCAAGATGCCAATCAAATGGTTGGCTTTGGAATGCATCCTTCATAGGGTGTTCACCCACAAGAGCGATGTTTGGGCATTCGGTGTTACAATCTGGGAGATTTTAAGCTATGGGGCACGACCATACGAGACCATATCTGCGCGGAATGTACCAGAGCTGATTGAAAATGGTCTCAAACTACCACAACCTAGTATTTGCACCCTTGACATCTATTGCATCATGGTATCGTGCTGGATGCTAGACGCTGACAGCAGGCCGACATTCAAGCAACTCGCCGATACATTCTCAGAGATGGCTCGGGATCCAGGCAGATATTTGGTGATTCCGGGTGACAAATTTATGCGTCTCCCATCTTACTCTACGCAGGTAATTTATTGATTACATATTTACTTAAGATATTACTTTAAATAAAGCTACCTAATAATACAAAAAAAATATTTTTAATTTAATAAAAATATAGCTAAAGGTCAACATTCTACTTAGTTTTTGTGATTTAATTAAAGTAAGATTGAGATTTATCAAATTAACTCCCTAAACACAACTCAATCAAGAACTTCGTTTAGAATTTTATCAATAAAAAATTAACGTCTCTGTTTTCTACGTTTTCAGGATGAAAAGGAAATGATTCGTAACTTGTCATCGGCGATGGAGGGTCCAGAGTCTCTGGTTGAAGCTGATGAATATTTGCAGCCGAAATTCAAGTCGGGACCGAGTACTAACACCACCATCTCCGTCATTGAGGTGCACCAGAACTCGCTGAAACCGTGCCCTTCGCCATCGTGGCCGGGCGGCAAGCCTGACAGTGACTGTGGCACCATGGATGGCGCCAGCAAGCCAGAAGCATGGAATCACGAACTCCTTAGATACAACCATCAGGCAAGCCCCTGCAGCGAGTCCACCGACTTACGCCACTACTACAATAACGGCGTGTATGGTTCAGACAGCTCGCGCTACTGCAGTGACCCGATGAAAGCTCGCCCAGACGTTGCTGAAACGAATTTCGATAACATGTCAAAGACAAAGGAAGCACAAGTTGGCAACCTTAAATTAAACCTGCCGCTAGACGAAGACGACTACTTGATGCCTTCGCAGCAGCATACACAGAATGCTTCGACATACATGGATCTAATAGGTGAAGGTGGTGAGAATCAAGACGTGAAAGACTTGCGATTCTGTGGTTTCGTGGGGAAGAGGTGCGTCGACAACCCTGAGTATTTGATGTCGGAAGACAGCGCTTTGCCGCAGACGCTGGGTATTCCAACGGAGCCGGTGCCGCTGGAGTCGCTGTGCATGAGCGAGGGCAGCGGCAGCGAGTCGACGCCGCGGCCCAGCACCAGCAAGTACCTGCCGCAGCGGTCCGTGGAGGAGGAGTCCATGTCGGACCACGAGTACTACAACGACCTGCAGCGCGAACTGCAGCCACTGCGCCGGAACGAGACCACTGTGTGAACACTCACACTAACCAATCCCACTGATCTCGTCTTGTAATTGACTATTTTTACTTAATAGTGCGTGTGCACTTCCCGTGCCATTGATTCGATGGCTAGTGTTAGATCGTTGATACAATTTCTGATATGAATTTTATTGTAGTTATAAAAAAATACAATTTGTTAATTTTTTTACTTAAAATGTAAATGTACTGTTATTTTTAATGTGTATATTATTTTAATCACTATGTGTGCATGTCTAATGCACTTAACAAAAATTTAAGTTATTTATTAATTTAGTTTAAGGATGGCTATGTTCTAGGATTTCGAGCACTGATGTTAAATTAGTGGCTTTATTTTTATGTTAAAACTGTGATAATTATTTTAATATCAATATACAACCAGTGAAAGGTGGGTTTAGAGTTAGTTTCGCATGCATTACAGACACCACGAGTAAACTTTGTCGTCTAGTACACTAGGTACAATTAACTCATTCGTCGTAAACTTAAATTTATCTATCAGCAATCAGCATGTTTGCGATACATTCCCAAAGTATATTAAATTAATGTTAGGCAGCATTTATTAAGATTCCGAGTCTTGGTGTTATAATAATATTCCATTGTGTGTAATATGTATTTAGAAAATTAAATACCTACATGAATAAAAGACATTTAAAATTTTAGCAAATATTGACATACTTTAAGACATTTAGCACTGTCGATTGTTTTGTACAAAGCTCATTTTGCCGTAAGTTTATTTTTCATAATCTTGCCATTTTACACGGTAGCTAGGGTTATCATTTGCCTGTTTGGTCAATTTCTTGAGAATGTGTTAAATCGGCAACTCTTTGTAACCACGGCCAGGTCTCGCATCGTTTCTTCTCACTATACCTTTACCTGCAGCTGATTATAATGTACATACTAAATGTTCATATTCGTATTATATAGCAAAGCTTAAAAGACATGAATTTAAGGGGCACTCCCCGTTAGCACAAATTAAGCTCAACTTCCAACTATTAAAATGCAATTTTTATTACTTAGATAATTGTTTCATAAGACCAAACGCCTTCGTTTGCCATGTAACATGTAAATAATACGCTATTGTATATAATATTATGTTTTACGTAAATTCCTTCGATTGTTTGTATGTAGTAGTAGCTACTCACATATAAATTACCATGTAATTATATTTTGTTTTATCTATTGTATTTCAGAATTTCTAAATTGTTTTGTGCCATTAAGATGAAATAGATTATACAATTCATTACTGTAGAAGATTTTATCGAGTTCTTGTTGATTATATCCTCATGAATTTGATTCCTTTCTTTGTATTATTTTTCAGAATTCTTTCATAATCTTTTGTTGCGGGGATATAATCAAGAGGAACCTATTAGTACGTTTAATGAAGTTTCTTGAATATAATGTTTAAATTTACATGGCTAACATATTGTTCAAGTTCAATGTAGATTGGTGTCGTAGGTACTTGTACCTTGATAAATGAAATATAAAATAAATAGTGTTTGTTTGATTTTGTACAAAAACCTTTCCCCTTACTCATTCTCCTACCTCCTGATTTTGTTATAGATTGTAACTGCGAGTAGGACACATGCTCATCATTGGGACTGCTGTAAGCCAGGATTTACAACGATAATCAAGCAATAAATATACGTTTTACGGATTATATCGCGGTTTATTATAGACTTTATTTCTCAACATTTCAACACCTTTGCAAGTGTCATGGTCACGGGCAGACAGTCTTCCCGCCATGACTGCGAATAGCGATATAATCCGTAATAAGTATAAGTATTTTATTTTAACAATTTGAACATATTATACACTTGAACTCGTTGTCTCAAAGGAAAACCATTGACTGTAATGGTAGTATATAGGGGGACTAGGATAAATACTTTAGAAGCGAGACAAAGAAGATAAGCTACAGCAGATCTATGCCACGTTGTCCAATAATGGTGGATCTAAGATTGTCTTTTTGTTGGGCTTGAGCCAGCTGAGGGCAAGTTTTAGAATATAAAATATGCGATTATTAAAAACTTGTAAAAATTTAAATACTGGTCAAGTACAATATTATATTTTCCAAAAAGTGTGTCGGGTAATGACCTTTTTATACATAGTTTAGAAATTTATTTTTAAAGATTTTTTATCTATAATTTTCTTACAGTAATATCTATAAATAATAAAATATTACTACCTCGTATAAGTACGAAGACTTACTTACATTAGTAATGTGAACTTATCATCCTTTGTACGTATGATCGTACTATTGTTACAGTTACACTATTTAATGAGTGGCCCCAATTAATTATTTTTTACGTTACTAAAACGCAATATGGGGAAAACAAGACAAGTGAAAAGAAATAAAAATAGAGTACGACAATTTATGTATGTTAAGTGATATATTTTTCAATAGGTAGTTGAGGGTAGCAGTATTTTTCCAAGTTAGATTTATTAAATAAAAACCAATTTAATTTCTAAATAATATTTGCTAAACATCTGCATGGAAAGCTGATTATTAGATAGGTAAGTATCCATCCCAATAACCGCTAAGGTACCGTACCTACCGTAAGTATTTGTACAGAATCTGTTGTTTGTTTATGTGATGAAAATGTGTCTGAAACTGACTCAGGAATGTATTAGTTACCTAGTGCATTCTAAACACATAAGAGAAAATAAAAAAATCAAGAGGAATTTAGTAAAACATTAATTATTCATATTTTAAAAAGATCTACTTATACTTAGTTCTTAAGTAAAGCTCATAAAATTATTCTTGATTGATTAGAAGAAAATATATTTGCCATTAAAGTATGACGCACGTACCTCCCGCCAGAAATTAATTAATTTATTACTCCCGTCATAAATCAATACATAAATAGGCTAGACTAGATTGGCAGCGCCGCGCGGTACAGAGGTTTTGTCTAGAAACACACGGGAGAGTTTTGCACCCAACTCAACCACTGATTCATGTTGGCATCTACACCCACATAAAATCCCCCGTCCCTAATAGATCGTAACGAACTTCGTCGATGTGGGTATTTGTTTGTTTGTGAAGGGCCAGCCTGATTTTTTTTACGTGAAACTAAAAACACAACACACTATGTATAAGACTGCTATTAAGAAGCTGCAGATTTAACCTTAGCTGAGAGTAAGTAAATACCATGCACGTCTTTAACACCAGAAGTTAGTCGCAACCAATGTGCCGAGGAACTATAGGCCACTATAAATAGGCCAATATATGTGGGGGCCACTATAAAGGGTCAAGTCCTGAAAGAAGTCAAATAAAAACTGGTAACTGGTATATGACTAAGTCTCATAACATTTTGCAAGAGTTAATCAGTGTGACGTATCGATAGATGCTTTCGAAAAAATAGTTAATGTTTTTATCTGGTTAACTGGGATTAGAAATAGTAACTGCTGATTTAGTACGAACTTATAAACACGCATGTGTGTTAAAGGGAGATAAATGCTAGGGCTGCCTATACATTTAATCTGTGCCTGGTAGGAAATCGGGAGAAGCGCCTGTTGAAATGAATCATGAGAAGAGATATAGAAGACGACTAAAGCTTACCCTGTCTCCATATTTTTATAAAAGAATATGGAACAGAGATCACACGGAAATATCTGTCTCTCATGATTTCTACGCAAAATATGCACGAAACATTATACTCAAGCGAATAGGTTTTCATCTAAAATGACTATTTTTCTGTAAATGATTATACTATTTGACCTATTCATGGAATGTTTCATGGTACCAATTCAGAAGTTCTTTGCACAACTAACTAGAATACACATACAGATTGAATCTGGAATACAAAACGTCTGTGACCCATTTCACTAGCTATAACTTTGTTACAATGTCATCAATGTTACATCTTTGTTCTTTAGTTAAAAAATAATGTTTTGATTGTTGAATTTATCCCTTCGAATCTGCTTGTGGACCAAATTAACATAGTTCGACCAATTGTAGTACTGCCAGGCGGAGCTTGGCCACGATCCAAGTATTTTTAGTCTAGATAATCCTAACACATAGGAACACACTAAGATGATATAAAAGACTGTTATGTTCATACCCGGTAGGACGCCCGCCCGCCAGGTGGACCGATGACCTGAGAAAGGTCGCTGGAGGGGACTGGATGCGGAAGGCGGAGGACCGGGTGTTGTGGCGTAAATTGGGAGAGGCCTATGTCCAGCAGTGGACTATGATTGGCTGATTGATTGATTGATTGATTGATTGATGTTCATACCTACACCTTGGTTTAAAACTGCCAATAACAAAACCTAAATCCTATTACCCACATTCAAATAATATAATGAAGTTAATTTGACTGATGGTTTCCCGATGGCTTTGTCATTAAAACTTGTAAACATATCTTAGAAATCAAATATTCGGTTATAGCTTAAAGAGCTATGTAAAGAGAGCTAAAGACTCATGTAATGAGAAATTATTTGAGTGTAAAAGATATTTTATTTGAACTACTGCTTTCATGAACTTTGAAGATGCAATAATTTGAGGTACCCAACTTATGAGGGCGTATAAGATTCCGTGAGTATCTGTCAGATTGCACTTGCGCAATATGCATCAGTCAACGCATTCGCGGCACGGGGGTCGTCAGGAGAGGCGTCGCTGTGGTTTCTATTGTTTGGCATCCGGAACCCGCAAATCAATATCATCGGAGTCCCGGCACTCTGTAAGTACCTCACGAGAATATTCATTTATCTTTGCTCGTGGACGTCTATTAATTAAAGGGAATAATTTCATTTACTTATTTTTCATTTTTTTTCTAGTGATACTTTCTTGGTTGAATTTATACTATATTTATTAGATAATGGCCCTGATTCTGTTATACACGGCTTATTTTAGCCCATGGTTAACTTTTTGCTTGAAGTTATTAGAAAAACGTAGAGAAAAAATCTAATGTCAAATTATTTCAATTTTGTTCCAACTAAAATCCTTATATTATATACTAATTATCCGAAACTCAAAACGTGTGTGCACTACAAACACAGTGCTATTATTATGATAATAGCAAAAACTAGATTTGGTTTCTAAGTTTGTTGTTTTAATGCCACCCTTTTCCTACATGAAATGATAGGTTGGTTTAGTTTTGGTATTAGTTTGCCTACAATGCACACACACATGTTTTTACTTTTAGCCTTCGCTTACGCCTACGCTACGCTTTATTTGTACCTTTTTTTTTAGATGATAATATATTTTAATTACTTAATTTAAACATTAGCAAAATCGTTTTAATACATAGTACCTATCCACTCAATGGATCATTAGCTAATAAAAATTATATTGGTGAGTCTAGGGGGGCCAAGGGAAACTTCAAGCGCGTACAAAACCTATGAAACAATTACTGCCCTTGTACTTGTAGGTAACAAGTATAATTATAATTTTTAAAGTTTTAAACCTTAGGATATTTTTATGAGTGTTTATTTCGCTAATATCTTCTCTCAAAGGGGTCAAATCACAAACGTTAATCCTTTATCAGCCATAGAAACTAAAGTATCTGTGCTAAATTACAAAGTGTCTCGCCTACTGATTAATCTTTCCGTAGTGGCAGTATATAATAATAGTAATGTGGTCTATATAAACAAGACCCTTATAAATTATGCAATACTAATTAAACAGCAAGATAAGTCCTACATAATGATACTTTTCTTGGGTCAGACAATAAAGCGGATGAACTGTTATGAAGCTAATAATAATAATTAAGGTTTCGTATATTCTATTCGGCAGACAGAATCCTCGCGGAGTCTAATTTGGCAGTAACCTAACACGGAGGGAATAATAGAGGCTGCTAAGGCCGACTTTATGATGCTCTAATTACTTCACGTAAAATAATTGTTGTGCTTTGTCCCTTTTGATTTTCATGTTGTTGTATAAAATCAGAGGTTGATTTTCGTGATTTCAAATATCTTAAATAATTTACCCCATCAAAAATGATTAAATAACGTAAGGTGACAAAACATTATCTAAGTAAACTTGCATTATCAAATGAACCTAAGCTCTTGGTAGTTTTTTCATTCATAAAAACCGGAAAATAATTATAATAATTCGTAGTCAATCAAGGTAACCGTAACATACATTTAGCGAATTTTATTAAGACCAGAAAGGTTTAAGATATAAATAGAATCGCCGCTGCGAATTTTTTATGCATTTTTGAGGCTTTTCATAATTTTACCTTTTAATCTGGCTAGCGATAATAGCTTCTTCTAATCAGTCAAAGCCATTCAGATAAGGACTGAAGTTACTCGAGTCAAAGGAAAATAAAGGCGGGTTATATTTTCACCAAACAAGAACTCGTCTGTTTTCTCGCTAGTTTTTGCAAAATCAAAGACTTTTCGCAGTAATAAAAATATAAACTAGTTCTACGCACAAAGCTTTTTATTTTTGATCCTATATGTTTATTTAATAGCCCAAATGGCCCAATTATATATAGATATATTCCGGAATAATCTGAAGCTAAGCAGAGCTTGTGTTGTGGTAACCAGACAACTGATAAACATACCTATATATTTCTAAATACATACATATTATTGATAAATAACACCCAAAAAGTAAAGGTTTTAAATGCGATCTGTAGATAACACAATCATTACTAATTAATATACCATTTTTGGTTTCAGTAGCAACAACAATGGCCGACCCACCAGCTAATGAAGTTGAAACCCCAGCCGGTGAGTTGAGTCTTGTGGAGAAAATTAACAAACGTACCAAAGAGGTTCTGAGCAATCCTGAAGTTGTGAAGGCTGTAGCTGAGGCTGACTGCAATGGAGACACGAAAGTCAAGGAGGTCAAGTCCGACCCCGAAGTGGAGTACATCATAATATCCATCTAAACCTCAAGGAATGCCTAAAATTATCCATCTATTTTAGACCCTATCTAGAACTGTTTAAAGTCTATCTTTCATCGCTATCTAGACCAGAAAACGTTTGACAAATAAAGCGTTTAGTCTAATTAAACTCTTCACTTACTTGTGTATTTTTTTATTACCCCTCGCATGCTAGGTTGGTTTATATAAAATAGACCTACTAACGCCACCCACTCAGACGATTCAAACAATTGTCAATAGCAGAGTCGGGCCCCAGGTTGTCCACCACATAGAACTACTTAATGTTTATTCACTTGCAAATGATTTAGACAAAATTCTTACTAAATAAAAAAAGTCATGCACATTACCTTCCACCGTAATATTTCACTGTCTTCAGTCCAAGATTTGTAAATTATTTCCAAATATAAAAAAAAAGAAAACTCCCGTAACATTTTTTACAATTGCTAAAAACTATCAAAATTCTGAAAATATCTTCAAAACATAATTTACAGCTTTCAAACAAACAAAATCGCATCACTATCGGTCCATGCATTTAGGAGCTACGATACCGCAAGGAGACAAACACGACCGACACGTCAAAATTATTACACCCCGCTCTTAGGAGATATGATAAAATATGCAGAACATACTTATTTTTAGTACCTAAACAATGAGCATTCAGTTGCACAATTTGTATACTATAAGACTAAGTCCTTACCCTTTATAAAGTTTGTCCAATAAAATATCGTTCGCACAGTGTGTACGAGCCCTAACCGTAATTCATCAAAACCGCGCTAGTGGAGACGAGTCATTACAGGATTCGTATGAAATACAGGTACTATAGGCATCCCAACTGCACTTGCGCACTAAGGTAATCAATAATGCAAAGCTAGACTGCAGCCGCCGGCCCGTGGACCAGTCTCATCAGAGCTCGCGTCCCGGCTCTATGTCTGTGTTACAAGTCTAGTGGTACAAGTCAATGGTCGACAAGATGGTTGTGGCTAGCATAAATATTGACGGTGAGCATTCAAAACAAATTTCCTTAATACTTTTAATTCAACATTGCAAGCGAATAATGTCTGCGGTTATGGCGGTAACCTAAAAGAGTGTGGTTTAATTTTCTTAAATCTGTGCAACGAATTAGTAAACACGCGTGAATAGTTTTGTGATTCAAACTGCAACAGTAAAACATCTCAGTCCCAAAAGCGATTTTAATTAATTAAGCGCTTAAAACATTATCGTAAACTTATTAATTTCCTCATCTAGTCACTAAATTCAAATGGATTTCATTTAACTGCAACAGTATCTCATTGGGATTTCAAACTACAGCCGGAACTGCGACTGTGCGTGTGTGAGCTTGCGAGTTAGTGGAATTGGTCCATTGTTTAATAAAGCTTATTTCTTTATCAGGTGTCAATTACAATGCGAACGTGAAGCGAGGTCTGAACGGTCTCGGCAGTCACGGCGCGCCGCAGAGCCAGCGCGGTCCGACAGGCGCGCCGGGCGGCGTGCGCGGGCCCGGGAATGTACGTGGCCCGGGCGGGACTCGCAGCCCCAGCTTGGAGGGCGGTGCCGGCGGACCAACCGACACCAACAACACCGGTGAACCCAGCCAAAACAACAATGAGCGCGGATCTACCGGTAGAGACAATGCCGGCGAACCAATCCTAACCAACAATGACAGCGGGTCTACCGGAACAAACAATGCCGGCGAATCTAACGACACCAGCAACGCCGGCGGACCTACTGAAACAAACAAGGCTGGCGGCCCCTCCGTAACAAACAATGCAGGGGCCCCAGCCGGCCCCGGCGGAGGTGACGGTCGAAACGTCATGCCCCCCGTCATCAACAGTTACGGTCCAGTCGGAGTCAATGGAGGATATGACACTTACACAGGCTATGGCGATGGCTTCACTGGCCCATACTCCGGCTACAACAGCCTGAACTACCCTTTGATGAGAGCCTGTGGAAGTCCGCCACAGTACCGTGTGATGGACAAACGATGCGATCCATGCGACCCGGAGCCACGCCCGGATGTCTGCGACTTCTGCGGACTCGTCATCTACCAATCAAGTTTTCGTCGCAGACCCCCACCGACCGTGAAGGCCAACATGCTGCGGAGATAAAGTGTGATCACACATTTCTTATATCAATTTTACCTATTAGTACCCACCTAAGTAGTAACTATCCAACTATAAGGACACTACAAAATTAATACCTCTCACTTTGGCATTTCCAACTTCCTATTTGTATTTAGTTAATAAAATTTATGTTCCTACACTGATGTTTTAATCATGCACAACCCGAATTAGATAAAACTGTAAATAAGTCAAAGCTGAGCATGAGAAGCATCTCTCATTCTGAGCACAGAATAATAAAATCTCAATCACAGTACACACTTGGTAAACATTAAAGAACACAGTTATCGCCGAAAAGTCCAATGTGAAACACTCATGTACTTAAATAGGTAGCTACTTAAACACACCATTACCTATAAGTAATGATTTCATTCACCGTAACCCTATTCCTAAGTAGATTGTTTACTAAGCATGTATATGTGGCAAAGTAGGTACCTACCGAAACTGACAATAAAATTAGTGTTTTTCGCATGTACCAATTAGTCATAATCCCTCGACTCTAAATTCCATTAAGATATTGTTTGTACACAACCTATGTAACTTAAGATTTTAGTAATTTAAAATTTGATTAATACCAAATTATGTTTTGTGGAGTTTTTTAACCAATAATAGAAGAGAGATATGATCAGAAATAGGTAGCAAAGAATTGAGTAGACTTTGAAAGAAAACCTTATAAGAACTTTACCGAACTAAATAAATAGTCCTCTTGCTAAGTGTGGTGTTATGATTCTAAGTAGGTACTACTTATTTTATTCTATTTTTGCGAAGGGGGTTGAGAAAACTGGTTGTTTTATAATAATGTTATAAAGAAATCTAAGAACCTATCGACTGGTATACCATTAATATTGGCATAGCATTTTAACAAAGGATTTGCAACAACATAATCATATCTTTGAAGTAACTTACAATGAAAAAGAAGAAGAAACTATTTTTGGAAGAAAAATCCACTAATTACTGACTTTGATCAGGGTATGGAATAAACACACTCATATATTCGGAATAAATTTACTAACTAACTTTTCACCATTAAAATAAGTATATAAAATAAAAAAGTAATTTTCTTTCTTCTTCATTAGTAAATAATTTACTTAAATTATATCGAATACAATGAAATGTTTTAAAACTGGTAGGCCGGGGTGCAAGTAAATTAATAAAATAGCAAGTTTCTTTAATAATATAAATACTTTTAGTTAGAACCTGTAATATAATCATAATAATTGCAATTATTAATATTTTAATTATTTCAGTGCATATTTTTTTCTGTTATTTATAGAACTCTCTTGTTCTTTTAAAAAGGTAGTTATAAAATAGCCTGTTATAAGAAATACGCCATGTCATTTGTTTGTTTCTGTTTAACTTCAAGTTTTATAATTTATTTAAAAAATATTTAAGTGCGACTGCATTGATGATAATTTCACTAAGGTCACTAGCAGATGTGGCCTTAGATAAATAAATAAACACATATCAAGCTACATTCATAGAAAAAAGTCAGTGCTGATTTTGGACGGTATTGTCTTAGAGTTAAAGTAATAAAAAATACTTCACAATAACATAAATATAATAATTAAACTACTAAAAATATAATTATAAGACTAACAGCACATAAAAATTAAGTACATTTGGTGTAATAAATGCGTAGTCATAAATAAAATTAATCTTACAAAATACATTGCTACTGTTACCAAATGATTAAATAAATTAATGCTAATAAATTAGATCTTTGATTCTAGATATAAGAAATTCTAGATGGCAAAATTAATATATCTAAGGGAATGAGCAACTAAATCTATCATAAAAATATTTTCAACCACCAATATTTGCCTTTAAAAAGAATCATTTTGATACTATATCTGTTTGCAATGAACTTAGGTTTTGATGTAATACCTATAAAATATCTGGATGAGGTACAGAAAATAGCATAAATCTGCAGGTAAATCTCTCTCACAACAAATAAATACATGCTAAATAAAACATTCTTACAAAATAAATAAACGCTGTGAAAACAGTCATAAAATGAGATTTTGCGATCAGTGCTTAGATTATAAAACAATCTAAAGTATTAAAAAGAGATTCGTAAAATAGCAGTTTCTGTAACTAGCCCCCGGAATATAAAAGGGATTCTTACATACTTAAACTACACCCTACACCATGGGATAGACGAAAAACACTCATCCCCAGTATATGTAGGGGAGAACCCTGTAAATAATTTCATTTTTTATTTACCTCTTTTTAGTGCTTAGGAAGTGTTCAAACCAAAATGTATACTCAGCCACTGATGTGAGCAGGCTCACTTACGGGCAGTTCACTAGTGTGAACGTGAAACTAGACTGTATGTAGTCTAAATGAAAAAAAATAATTTGATATGACTATGCGTTCGGGTTGAACATGGCCTAAGTCTCTGAGTTACTTTGCAGACAGACGGAAAGATATGACGCAATTAAAAGGGTTCCTTTTGACTACGGAGTAGCCTAAAAATATACGCCTTTACTTTCATCACGTTGCCTGACAAACTACTAATTGATATCATTAAATGCTGGTGAGGAAATATTAAATGTTTGAGGCTACTCTAATTTTATAAATTATTAATATTATAAATTACTGATATTATTAAGTCCGTGAAGTGTAGACACTTCCATCTAAATCTAAAATACTTGAATTTACATTAAGTTTTCGACTACTTAGAAATGCACAACGTTACTTGTCCCGTGTATGGCGATGTGTACGATTGTTTTAATCAATTAGTTTTATATTCAACAGTATGATTAACTACAAGTTCCCAAGCATCAGAAATTCGTGATTAAAAAAAAATTATATAACTTAACCCTACCAACAGCTAGTGCTGTAAGCTGTAATCGATCAAATTAACATTATTCATTTTGTTGAATGCACAGAAGAAAAATCGTCACACAAAATGCTACAATGAAGTTCTGTTTGAGTATAGGAGTAATTTTGGTCCACACATCGAACAGTATCGTACAATCGTAATCACCGCCTTTGCGTTCACTCTACAATTCTATTTTCTCGCCTCGTGGTTCTGAGTTATCCTTCTTGTTTCGTCGGTTCCGCCTATGCTTGCTGTTGGAGAGTATCTCGTAGGCTTGTTGGATCTCCATGAAGCGCTCTTGTGCAGCCCTGCGTTCCCTCTCGTCCTTTACTTTGTCGGGGTGATTCTCTCTTGAGAGCTTCCTCCAGGTCGTCGTGATCTCTTGCTGGCTAGCATCAGGACCGACGCCGAGCACCTGTGAAGTGGTTTAAATATTTTAAGTATAGGAATTTAAATAGACCGCAGCAAAACCTCGACCCAAGGATAACTGAGGTACAGTACTACTATCATGGCAGTCTACTACAGCATCACTAGCAGTAAAAACACATAATAACATACCTTAAAAGCGTTCTGCTCTCCATGGGGATCGGACAGGTCTATGATTTGCTTCCACACCTCGTACCAGCCGTGGTGTTGTGCGTACTGGTATGTGTCTATCAGGCACTGCTTCACGTCAAGCCACCTGTGGATATAAGAAAAATATCAATAAACGAAACTGGACTAAAAACACATGCTCAATTTTTATTTAGAACTGCTAAACCAACTACAAAGTTTCTTAGGATATCGGTCAAAATGGCATTTTGTACAACTAACTTACCAAGGACTTGTGAAGAAGTGATGCAGAGCTTCGTAAATCGGAACCTCATCGCCCTCACTGTCCGTGATTGTACCGTGGAAGTACAAGTAGCTGCACCACAGCGAGAGGTACAGGCAGGCACAAACTCCTAATATCGCCACACGTCTGTGAAATAACCAGTCATTAATATGTAGATAGTTAATTGTTTCTCTTGTATTAAGGAAAGGGTTATAAGCTTACATTCATAATAATGTAAATCTGAAATCATAATGCAAACGGTGATAAGCATTTGCAAATATAACAGTCACCGAAACGGAAACATAACACGCAATATTGAGTGATTTTTATTACAGATTATGATAGCATATTATGCATTTGCAGTGGAGGAGAAATTGCTGTTTTTTAATACCGTTGGTGTTTATAACGTAAAATGAACTACAAGAGATGCTACAAGGAACAAATACTTACTTCGCAAAATGTGTCTTTTGCGGTTTCTTCCTCCACTCTTTGGAAAAGGAGTCGAATACTAGGGCTGACGCGAGCACCATGAGCGTGAACCAAATGGTTTCATCATACACATAGTAACGCACGGGGTAGGCAGCGTAAGCAGCTAGGAGAGGATATAAAAGGCGACCCTGCTCGCGCCCTATGTTGCCAACTGTCCAGACGCCTGCAAATACACACATTTTAATTAATAGTATCCTTAATAAAGTACCTAGTTCGAGAAGGCATAATTTGCCTGAAATTCACATTACACTTCATATCACACAATTAGTTAAATAGAAAAAATGCTTTCATTAATCTAAGTCCCTAAGGAGCGTTCCTCATTAGGTGATTTAGGTCGTTTTATACTAGTATAAGGAAAGAGTCCTTATCTTCAAATTTCGAAATTTCTTTACTTGGTATAAGTAAGAAGTCTTAAATAACATATGTAATTAATTAGCACACTTAACGAGGTGGACACGAATGGGTGCTCTGCGAGTTTCGCTGACCGACTGCCGTGTGGTGCCGTAGTCACGTAATAAGTGCGTCATTCAGGCACTCAGGAACTTGTGTAGTATATTCATAGTACTCTGATTTTACTCGCGGTTTAATAATAGCAGATTTTTTTTATATAATTTCTGTGTTACAAGGAGCTTCACAATCATTAAAATCACAGCCAAATACAACACCTTGTTTTAAAACATTTGTGAAACAAAATTTGTCCAGAGACTTAAAATTTCAGCACATCCAGGTTTAGTAGTTGGTGTTGTGACTTATACCGTTCAACTAAATAAACATCTTAAATATATAGTTATTCAGAATCCTGAAAACATAAGGTACTAACCAAGAGCAGCAGCCAACGGTATCAAGAGGTTCAGGTACCTCAGGTTGATACCCCAGAAACCGTCCGGGGGTACAGCGAACATCATCATTTGACCCCAAGAGTACCCTACCATCAGCATGCCAGTGAAGCGATTCATGGAGAATGGTGGCTAGAAAGAAACACAATTAGCATGAAATATCAATTTTCTTCAAGTCTATACACATGACGAATGGAGACATAATTGCTTTTACCGTTCGCGTCATTATAGACACAAGACATCATTTCATTTGAGACCTGTGTTTAATTATGAATTGATAACAATACTAATGCAATACTCTAACTTTAAATATTCAACTAGTAGGAAATAAATCATTTAAAATTAAATGAAAACCTCATTAGTAAACATGGATTCCAATAACTGGAATCTGAAGTTGCAAACCCGCAATGAGCAAGCTTGGTCAACAATGCTTATCCCTGCGACAGATGAGAAGAGGCCTGTTTACAACAGCCAGACATTTTAAGTCGGAATGTATATTATTAAAATCAATTTGTCATATATGACCATTTTTTCAATATAATATGGCATTCTATAAGAACTAAAAAAACTTAAAGTAATAATATGAAAGTTAATTTGTTAATTATTATTAGTCAATAATCAAGGATATTTGTTCAACCCAGCGCATCATAGAAATATATTTGTCAAACATCACACATTATGATAGTACTAAAGGTACCAGAGCTCATAATTACTAACACGAAGCACATGGCAAAGCTGTGAATATTTCACTATTTTCTTCTATTCATTATTGCTATATTAGTAATATTTTTAGCTCATCATAGTGCAGTAAGCTGTTTGTATTACGTTTGTATGTGCAGTCCCAGCATTGTTATTTTATTGTGCAATAAAACAGTGTGAATGTTGTGATTAATTGCAAGAATTAATTAATCCTTGTAAAGCATTTTTAATTTGTAACCATTAAAACGGTTTTATGACTACTTATGATTGTTACTGAAAATAAGCTGTAGATTTCAATAATAGTCAATAATAATAGTTAAAACCTTGTGTTTTACTAGCTATACTAATCTATATACACGAATCTCTGGAACTAGCAGTCTGATTTAAATGAGACTTAAACTCGCAGAACGCTGAATTTTCAAAAATCAAACTATATGTGAGATACCTTTAAATAAGAGTCCCTTTTTACTCTTACATCCACTGAAAACATGATACAACCATGGAACCAAACCTACGCAGACTCAGTCATTGGGAAAGCGATAGCTAATTTTACTGTTATTCGTAAGGGCATATAGGAGTCACATAAAAACAACTGTTTATTTGTTAATTGTTAGCATAAGAGAAAGTTAAGATGGATGTAGAACCGTTAGTTTGTTATAAGTATTTTTGTGCTATAGTAAACCGTGATATAATATGTTTAGGTGTAAAATAATATCAGGTGTGGGTTTAATGTCATGAAAAATGGGTTAAAAGCAAAGCATGGTAAACAAACCTGTGTTAATAGCAATATATACATAAAACACCATTACACATATACTTACAGATCAAACCCAGAAGGTCGTCCCAAAAGTCAGCCCAAGTCTTTGAAATAGAAGACAATCAAAGATTTAGAAAGTAACTAGCCACAAACCAAAGGTAAAGGTTAATATTATAATTCATAATTTCATAGTGTAAGTTAATATTTTTAGTTAACGAGAACAAGACGGACGGGTATAATTCCAATAAAATGAAGACAAGAAATATAGAACAAGCAAATAATAACAATAATGAAAATAATATGTGTTAGGGTTGAATAGGAATAATTACTTTTATACCTGGCCATTTTTTTATTATTTTCATGTTAGATACACCCAGAGAGCTACTTTGACCTATAAATTGTTCAATGTTTGCCAATAGAAATCTGATTAGATAGTACTTTTTCCTACCATACTTTCTTATGGGCTGTTCTTATATGTATACAAGAAAGGCTTTGTCCGAGGATATATGTCATAATTTATTATATTTGTTTTCCTTAGAGATGGTAGAACTCGCCGATAAAAATGATACAATCCAATAGCCTAACAAGCTATTTGTTGCATATGAGAATCAAACAATAAAGATTAATGCCCCGCTCAAGGGAAATAACCATAACAAGAATCTTTTTTATGACACCAATAATAAGGAAAAAAATGTGTATAGGTTTATCATGTCACTGCAGTCAGAACATATTGGACACAACTCATTTTTGATGTCCATGTTCTAGGTCAAGTAATAGCAGTAGACTTAGGTATGTTTCCTTTAACTGTTTCGAATTTACAACCATCCTCAAAGAGGCATCAGGATTTAACCATGAGTAAGTATGCCAAAAATTGGAAAGTGTGCAGAAACCTGATTTACTTAAATAACACCAACTTTTTATGTTGGTTAAATAAATACCTGCCGCCTAATTTAATAGATTTAAACCAATCTCAAGAAGTTGTGTAGAAATCTAATGCAAACATTGTGCATGTTTTGCCAAGTCATGTTTTACATTTTAGTTATGAAAATGTTGTCTTAGCATTTTCAATAAAAAAGTGGGTGGCCTACATATTTTAATGCAAAGAATTGCAATGGATTAGTGGTTTGGTCTTTTATAGGAATTATGTTTTCAGTTTAGTCATAATTATGTTACTGTTTAATGATGCAACTTCCCAGCTACAATAATTTCTAAGGGGAGTAGCTCAAGTTTGCCTTCTTCAAAGTATTGTATGAAGACTTATCTTCGACGCCATAATAAATAGGTCAGTAGATAAAGCAAGATTTCAACACCCTGATTATTACCAAGGAGAGTATTAGAATATTACAAGAGAATTATATGTGGAAAATATTTCAAACAACTCTTACCTTTTTATTTTGGATCATTCTCGTGATGAGATCCTTCATGTGGCCTGGTTCTTCATTGGCGTCTCTTACATACCTCGGGATGCGGAATATTTCACCAAGCCAGCCAACACCGAACCCACCCAATGTAGTCCACCATACAAAAGCATGTCTATCTCTTCGTAAATAGAAATGGTGCACTCCAAATAGTCCACCGAACAACCACAACACGTATGCTATAATTACTGACTTAAAACTTTCCTCTTTTGCAGCCATTTTAACAAATTATGCGATGTGAGAACTGAAATGTGTACTGATCTATACAATTTGCAGCAGGACGATTGACTAATAAATGGTAAAACTGTAAATGTGGTGACTGTTGGATGGTTGATGTGGGACCGGACGTCACGAAAACAAACGGATATTAACTTGACATGCCATGACAGTTATTTTATGTTGCCAGGTTAAAAACTCAAAAATATTTTTGTAATAAAAATCGATAAATTGCAATATCTGTCTGTCTATTCCTTAGATTTATTCTGCATATTATTATGTCTTTTTATGAAATGATTATTTGGTTGTATGAAATGGTGAAGTATGTCTGCACGGTCGGGACTACGAGTTAAAAGTTTTTTATTAAGTCGCATAAATGCATTATGTGATATACTTAATCAAGCGACACTGCCTATACTTTTATTTTTAAATTTCACGGTTCATCTGAATCAACTTAGAGATGATAAAAAACTGAATAGCATAATATCTACGCGTCCATTATTTAATATTCATCTGCCTAGCCTTTTCCCAATCTATGTTGGGGTCGCTTACCAGTCTTACCGGATTCAGCTGAATACCGCAGTTTAGTTAAGAGGAGTTCAGTATCCCATTTACATTAAAGGTTTGTGTAGAGTACAAGAAAAAAAGGTTTATAAAAATACAAAGAAAGTTTAAAAGCGCTTCATATAACTTTCTATCCTTGATACAAATTTGGAGTAATGGTGAATTAAGGATGGTTTCCTTTACGTTACTTACATTCTACTCAAATATTAGAAAATATTGAAAGCAACATAAACTTATATTTGGCTAATTATTGAAACAATTACAATATGCCTGCAGGTGGTCGAACAATATCAATTATCGACCTCGATAAAAGTGCATTGGTAATGTAATTCTTATGCAACTATCTAGTAGCAATAATTTAGTAGACGATACGATTCGCTACAGTCGGTGTTGTTGTGAGTTGCACAATTACAGCTATTAAAGTGAGTATTTAAAAATCTATAAGTGTTTAATTTTTAAATGCCATATCAGTATTGACTCATTTTTCTAACTCTTACTTTCATCACAATTTTTCTGGTGTACTTTAAATGTGTCTCGAATTTCTAACAAAAAGTCGTTAAGTAATACTTAATTAGTATAGATTATGTAGTGACGAGTAGCATGCACTAATGAATATCAATAAAGGAATGAGTTCAAAGTTTGAAAATAGAACGGTGTTTCATTAATTTTCTACATAGGTAAACCTGCTAACTTATTTCGAAAAGTAAAAAAATCGTTTTTAAACTTTAAACTAATGAAAATTATAAATATTTATACTAAAATATCTCACGATGAGTGATGGACCATCACTTTAGAAACTTTTCAACATTTGTGTTAAGACTTTTCACACAGATAGGTACTCCTTGCGTAAAGTCCCTTCTAGCCCAGAAATCCGGAAACGGTGTAGGGCTGCCAACCAATATCATCGACAACGTCCATCGCCAACTTTTTTTTTTCAACAGTCCGCAAAAAGACCTCGATCAGACAAGACATGGTGTGAACGATTATCTATTTTCTGTTCCTACATATTTACACAGTCAAGTGACTGTGATATTTTGGTGTCATTATTTATTAGTTAATATGGTGGATAATGTGATATTAGTATTGTGATCGATATGTAGTATTATACCGTATGGAGCAATTTATTTGAAGTCACTCATCGATCGCGTCATCAAATAATATTATCCACTACGTACTTAACATAATGGTGTTTAAAGAATATCTTAATTAGACGTCTTGCGCAGTGGGAGTCAGGTATTTCGTATTTCCAATCCTAACTACAATCTGTTTCCAAAATGTACGAAGATTCTTCAGAAACGATATATGGGACCCATGAAGACTCCCACGTTGTGATGTCGGAGAAGGTCCAGTCTCTGGCAGGGAGCATATACCAGGAGTTCGAGCGTATGATAGCTCGCTACGACGAAGATGTAGTGAAGACGCTGATGCCTCTGTTGGTGAACGTGCTGGAGTGCTTGGACTCGGCCTACCAGACGAACCAGGAACACGAAGTGGAGCTCGAGCTGCTGCGCGAAGACAATGAGCAGCTGGTCACGCAATACGAGCGTGAGAAGGCGGCGAGGAAGCATGCAGAGCAGAAGGTGAGTGAACAAAACATTCGTAATGAATGGACCTTGATTGACTTCCTTTGTTTTGCATCACAAGGCTGCCTTAGAACGTATTTAGTAGTTTGCCAAACTTAGTATTTAATGCACGCACATTGTTGTGATTTAATTTTGTGTATGTTGTAAAGTGCCTATGATTGGCTTAGAAGTTATTTTTGGTGGAATGTGCCATCCATTCTGTTATCTGAATCCCAAGGTAAACAAGATGATTTGGTATCATGCATAATGTGGAATGGGCATCTGTTAATGGTATCAAGGTTCAGGATTGTTTAGGTACTTATCAATAGTCATTTCTGCACTGTTTGACCTATCTTGATTTATGTTATTGTTTACAGACGAATGTGAATGTATTGTTGCTCCTTTATAAACAATTTCTGGCCACGGTTGTTAAGTCAATACATAAAGTATTTTATTTGTCAGACATATTGATTTTTTGTTGTGAAACATAAAAAAATACATAAATATTTATAGTTGTGTAAAATAAATTTATGAGAGTTCACAAGGATCTGACCTTATGTTGGCTAGCCAATGTTTGTCTGTCTTGCTAAACTCCAAAACATTGGGTGTCTTGTATACATATTTGACACTTAAAAAGCCACTTAGAAACAATTTTTTTACAAATTAATATAACTGCAATTTTACTCTGTGTTTGAAAGCATTATAATAACAAAGTGCCACATTAGAAATCTATAATTGTGTCTTTTCATATTACACTACTAACTTCTTATAAGAATGACATTGTAAATTCCTTTATGAAAACCGTATCCCACACTTGTGCCTTTTCCCATTGCGAATAAAAGAGCATACATACTATGAAAATCTTAGCTCATACACATGATAGCCTTTACCAGTAACTTGTGTGCATTGCATAGAACCACATCTTATCTTATCTATTTAAATACATAGCACAATTTTTATGTCACTATTACTCGAGCATTTAACAAAAGAAGTATATCTTATTGATTAAAATACTAGCCTGTAATGCTAACTCTATGGCAGCTAAACACCTGACTTGCCCTCTTCGATTTGGTCATAGATTCTTATTCTTAATACAGTTTGAATCACAATTTCTTCTCTGTAAGATGAGACTGAAAGGAAATTAAGAAATATGGAACATATTTGTGACATAAGATGTATGGCAACTATGATACGGTCTTGTTACATACAAATCATGTGTATGTTTTTACAGTAATCTAGATGTTATGACAGTTATTCAGAAAACTATACTTTTACTACTTAATAAGATTTTCCAAGGCCGGGGCTAAGATTGCCTAGTAAATAAATCTAAAAATGTAGTAATATGCAAGTTCCTTCCTTTTCCTTTATATAATTAATGAAAAGATTACAGTCATATTCAATAGTAGATGTATTTACTTGTTTGTATTTAGTCACACCTTGTTTAACACTTCCTAGAAAGATAAATTCCATATTTAGTTTCATTGTAGTAATAGTTAATTTATCAGATAATAGAAATCACACAAGTGAAATACAATTTAATAATTTACTCTTTTTTAAATTTGTGTTTACGTTTAGTAAACTTATTGTTCATTATAGACTGTAATTATTATAAAATAACATTTCATACAGCATACACAAAAATTTATTTATATAAATAACCAATGTAATTATCGTGGTTAATTACAATTCTATATTTAAAGACTGAATTAGACATTAAAATGTGTAACAACTTAGTAGTACCCGTTACAGGTAAATGAAAACAACATTTTATAATAAATTATATCTTTTGTGGTGTTTACATTTTTAATTATCACCAATAATCATGTACTGATCATAAATATAATTATCAAAATAATTTTTAGGCCAGTAATTGGTGAACTGCTTTATGTATTCATTCAAGCGCAACCAATGTGCGTAAAGGTGTCTTGTGTTATGTTTCAAGGTTCAATGTAGTGTTAAAAGCTTATTGTGTTTGGGTTTACTACTCTATTATATTTTTATTATAACATGATATCCAGATCAATATTATTTGAAAAATTCTATGAATATATTTTGACACGTTTCTTCTTGCAATGCATGGGAACGTTTCATGTATGAGCATTCAGAGCAAATCTTTCAAGCCTATTAGTAATTACTAGCTTTCGCTTGTGTCACCCTAGTGTTATTCAGTTTTAGAGTTATTTTCATGTAGTTCAGCACACTTCATTTGTAGTATATTCTATATAGGTACTTTCGTGTATATCTACATATTTAAAGGAAACATAATGTTTCAAATATTAATTATGAATGTAAAGCCTTGGTTTTCCTGTGAGATACAATTCGCTAAAAATAAAAACATTTCAATGTTCAGTTTGAGTGTTGTGTGCATTGCATTGTGACTGTTATGCAATTTAAATTTATTGTGTTACATGAAATTTAATGCAATATGTAACATTGCACATTGGGTCATTAAAGTAACGGCTGTATGAGTTAATATTTATTTAAAATTTTGGTTTTTTAGTATGATATTTTTTTTTTGTAATAATGCAGTTTGGCTTAGTATGGTTTGGTCAACAATTCTAGCAATATACAGATTAGTCACAATGATTGTTGAAAAATCTATTACAAAAATCAGCTTATCATTTCATATCACTTTTTATTTTAAATCATGAAACCGTATATGCAAATATCCATGCTAGCACTTCGTGTGAACTATTTATTTAAGTAAAAATAAATCACATTGGGTTCTCTGGATACCAATGTGATTTATTATTTTTCTACAAAATCTCATCAATATTGTACAAAAAAGTCATGTCTTGTTACTGTAGGTACTAATGACCTAATTAAAATATATTAATTCTTCTCCACAGTTGCTCGAAGCGGAAGATCACTTTGAGGGCGAGAGGAAGGAGCTGACAGGCCGGCTTGAAGCTCTGGACAGCATTGTCAGGATGTTGGAGCTCAAACATAAAAACTCCTTGGACCATGCCAGCCGGCTCGAGGAACGTGAAAACGAACTCAAGAAGGTAAGTGCTTGTAAACGAACGTTCTATTTCTTCAAGTATATAGACATAAACCGTCTTTACATTTGGCGGTTCTGTAGTAGTATCGGGCAACTGAAGAAAAACAAAAGAAAACAGGTGTTTATAGCACTAGTACACGGCAATATATGTGGTACCCACTTAAAGCGACTAACAAGGACACAGACGCCGGAAAGCCGGCTCGCCGCGGCGGTCACCCGGTTTTTCGGACTTACAATACAACTTAGACAATTTAGTTAACTATAAAAAAACCTATACTAGTTTTTTCTCTATTTGTTCGATACGAATCAGTTTTTGTTCAAGTAAAAAAGTAATGGGCGTTCTTGCTTTTACGTACAACAATCTTATTAAATAGTTTTTTATTCTAATTAGTTAGCAAAATAAATTAAAGGTAATGTATCAAAGAAAGATTTCAGGATCATTATACTGAGTTTAATCTGAAATTAAATTTTAATTGTAAGACTTCAGTAACAAATTCTCCCAATTAACTTTGAGCATACCTCTCGTCTCTCGCTGACTTATCATTTTCCAATGAATGGAGCCGCCTACGTAAAGAATTTAGGTCACCTATTATATTCAAGAGTCAAATCTAGTTTTTGACCTTATATTATTGATTTTCAACATAAGGCCTAAGAATTTCGATCTCAGACTAATGAACCAACCTTAAATGGGTTTGTAGTACCATACGTTACACATTCTGTAAGATCGACCGATCTAATAACAAGAAAACATGCTGACAAACACTCAATTTAATCCTCTTTACTAATCCAATAACGTTTAGTAGCAATATTGTTTTTATATCGCAGGAGTAGCTAGTACTGGTAACTTGGTAACTTGGTAAACCAGGTCACAGTATACGAACTGCTTGCTTTATTTAACTTTTAACATTTTAATGAGGCTCGGTTGTATGGGTTTAATTAAAAACTTTGCCATATTTGTTTACATTCAGAATTTTAAGAAAAATATTGTTTACCCGTTGGAGTTATTATACTTATTATTTGTTAAATTCAAAAGAAAGTTGAACAATTATTTTTCGTATTAAGAACAACTTTGGTTTCGAGTTTAAGAGGTTTCGTTTGTTCATTGTTCGTATATGTACAAAAGAGTATGCTGATTCAGATATCACGTGTTAAGACGTCTTTTTTATGGATACACGTAATACATATATCCAACACGCAACTCAAACGCTAAAAAGATGACTGTCTTAACCTACATTTTTTATCATAATACTAGCTGTGCCCTGCGGTTTCACCCGCATGAATGCCTATGTCCCGTTCCCGGTCTCTTTATGTTATTCAGGGCGCAGATGAATCACTATCGTAGCAAAGGTCAGGATTACTTTTTTTTTCACCGAGCAATTTTCCAATTTTTTTTTTTTCATAAGAACCTTCTCCTGATAATAACTAACACAACAAAAAAAGAATTGGCGAAATCGGTCCAGGCGTCATTGAGTTATGCGCTTACCAACACATTTAGCGATTCATTTTTATATATAAGATATGCTACTTTAAAAATCTACGCCAGTTTAAACCATACACAACTTTTTTTGTCTTATTGGGTTCTTTTAAGGGAACTGAAACTAACCCTGATACAGAAAAAAAAACAAGAATAAGTAATTTGGTATCTTGTCGACATCAATCTATTTCCAACAATACCTGTACATTAATATTGTCTCACATTATATTTCGATTAATAACTTGACGTAATAATAGAACAAGGATGTAGAAGATAAGGAAGTTTAATGAACTCAAGTAACTAATGTCGTTTATTATAAGTCTCAGTCTGTAGGTAACTAAACGACATTATTGTGTTCAATATATTATGTGATTGACTTGATAAACGTATTGGTCACACAAGAACCCCTAAAGTTTGTACCAACATTTGTGTCACATAAATGTTTGTCCAATATGGGTCTCACATGGTGAACTTCATGCATTTTACCGATCTTGTAAAGGTAGTATACCCATTGTGTCTTGCAACAACTAACAGCTCAGTCAATCAAAAGTTCGATGATTATGTTATAAGCAGTTAGTATTAAAAATGAGACTTTCTGTGCAATGTATTACGTACGTTGTTAGATATTGAAATAAAACTATTTTATACGGATATTGTCCCGGTTTATTTTAGATTTTTGGTCCCGATGTTTCGACACCTTTGCAGGTACCATGGTCACAAGCAGACCCTCTAACCTTTTTATTTAAATATCTAATGCTTTGTTTACAGGAATATTCGAAGCTTCACGAGCGATACAACGAGTTGTTCAAGACCCATGTGGATTATATGGAGCGGACCAAGTTACTGATGAGCACTGCTAGTGACAGAGGAGAGGTACGCGGCAGACTTGGTCTCAATCCTATGCGGTCTAGTGGTAAGTGTTGCTTTGTTCTTGTATTTTTGTACTTTAACTTCGTATTCAGAACTTGATGAGATTTCTATAATTAAAGATGACCTAAAATATTCAATAAATACACTGCTTACTATGTTATTCATATATAACATTTGGAGTTTTTATTTATCTCATGCAGCTAACAGTCTACCTAATTAGGCTGTGCAGTAATAAACGAAGTCACTTATAGTCTTGTTCCCATATGGGATATTTTCATTTGCCTCCACCCACGATAATTTATGACTCATACGCTAGAACGACTCGATAACATTTCTACACAATATAGTCGTCGACTGATTGGTTTAATTAGTCAATAACCAGCTAACTCTTTAACGTTAAGACTTAAGGTGAATTATTTATCCTTAAGAAATGCTCACTTCAAGATATTTCTGAGCTTTCATTCTAGTTTTGTGAACATAATTTTTCATAGTATAAAGCCACGACAGGTATTCTTTTCCCACGATTATCCAAGTACAATTACTACTACGACACAAACAGTCTAAGCCGCACCACAGCTGACGATGCAGTCTCTAATCCATATCATGACGTCACGACAATTGTCTACAATATATTTTTCCTCCATTCTAGGTCCAATATCCTTCGGTTTCGCATCACTGGAAAGCTCCATGCACAATGTGGAGCAGACGGAGAGCATGCCCGGCAGCCCCGTCAGCCTGTCTTCGTCGCCACCCTCGCCGCCCACCGGCTCCGACCTCGCGGCAGTAAGAACCGTCGAGTGCGCCCACCAAACAGATCCTATCACCCAACAAAGCCAGGTCGGAATCTACTACTGTTTATTTTTCTCTCATTTATTCTTTCACGATGCGAATAAAGTAAGAACAGGCGAGCTTAACTCAAAATTGTAGAGATTTTATTTGTCCAACGCAACGGGTTTAACTTGGCTCTATTTATTTTCAGCTTTTTTGCAATTCTCGTCATTAATATTGCTAAGTCATGTTAAACATTGCAATAACTGTTACAACGTCATATCCAAAATGATTCAAAGCCAAAACAGCAGTAAACGACTGTACGCGCCCTCAGATAAATGAGATAAAGAAACTGGCGAAAACTTGAGATAATTTGGAGTCATCAAATATATTTCAAAAGTTCGTATTGATAGACGAAAAATAGGCGATTTCTCTCCACCTATTGATGAAATAAGTCTTTATTTAGGTTGACGGAATGACATGAAATTGGGTCTGTAGTTAGGTACTATACAGATTTTTTATAGTAAGCTTATCTCTGAAATTTATATTTTTACTGTCTTGTTATAGTCGTGTTGTTCTGTGAATGTGCCTGTTGATGTTTTTATACCCTCCACCAGCATTGTTTTAACTATAATAAAACATTCAAATAAAGGGCTGTTTGAATATTAGTCGTCATACATTATTTGAAATCAAACTATGCTGTATAAATGTGTTATTCTGATTTTTGTTGTAGATACTTTAATTAATTGGTCAATAAAACTGTATCGATCGGTGTTACACACATTTAAAACTTAACAAAATGATAAGCGAATGATGAAATATTGCGGCCTTGTTCCTTCGTATCATGGAAAAAGTAATTTGTGTTTTGACTGAGACAGACACTTGAAGAATACTATGTATTCTCAATAAGAACACTGCTAACTAACCAGACAGACAAAACCAGTATTGTAAAATAATTTTATTACTACTAATTAAAATTACATATTTACACGAACACTTTAGGAACTACTTTATAACAGTGACAAACAATATAGCGCACACGAGCATCTTCCAACTTCGTAGTACAACGATCGCGGAGTTGCAGCCGTCCTCGTTACACTCGCACACATGCGAGTAATGTATGTTGCTGAATTTCGACTGTTTGCACCTCAGCGGTTCAGTGTATATGTAAGCACATTCTCTCACTACGGTCACGTCTTGGCCCGGCGTGAAGTAATTGATCTGGGATAACGAACGACATATCGGGGGACCCCTACTGTCGTTTTTGCAGTCTTTCAAGTGTGCACTGTTCAAGTTATATTTAAAACATCCACGGTTATGTGTCGACGAGCACTGATAACATTTTATGCTTGTTACTTCGCACATCACTGAAAATAGTACTACAATTGCTAGAGTTACATCACTTGAATAACATTTCATTTTATATATATTAGTTTGACGGCACCTCGATCGGCCATTGCGTTGACGTTGCGAAATGACGTTTCGAAATTCGAATTTAGTTTCCAGCCAATATTTAAGGTTTGACAACTCCGCGACTGAAAAGTTTTTAACACGAATTTGTTATTTTTGATTTAATTGATTAATTATTTTTTTTATATTAACGGTTAAGCCCTCGAATATTTTAGGATAAGCTCGCCTGGTCTAATATAACATTATTTCTGTAAATAGTTATATTACTTTACATACTTAAATATGCTGTAACTAATAAAAATATTAATATTATGTACAGGCAACGTCACCAGTCGCACCGCTCCTCCCCAGTACTCCTAATACCGGGAAATCTCAAACCAAAAGCGAGAAGCGAAGTGGCAACACCCTGTACCAGGAGCTGGCCTTCCAGGATGTTGACCCTGGCATCGCTGAAGGGGAAGACGGCGATATTACCGGTAACACATTATTTATATTCTACTGATCTAAAATCGCCGCGTGCGCAATGTAATTATCGATCGCGTGCTTATAATCACTAAGTCATGTTGAATGTTGAACCGAAATTGCATGATGTAATAAGTAGAATTGATATTCTTTATGAATGACTACGAAATAATTATTATGGTGTTTACAATTAGATCTCGAACATAATATACGGACGATGGGTTTTTCTTTTTTGTTAACTATTTAACTTAGGCTTTTTCCGTGTCCGTATATTTAGAACCGTATTAAAATTTTATTACACGAAAAAAGTACTGAGTTTTTTACCTCTAATACAATATTAGAGGTATCCTCCTAATCCTTCTCAATTATAAGGAACAAATAAGAATGATTTTCCTTCTTAATGTTTTTAATGCAGGAAGCGCAAAATCTTCTCAAGTAACTGTGTCTATACTATATCATCTGTTCAAATTGCTAACATAAAGTCTGATGTTATTTTCTTCAACAGGTAGTTGGGTACATCCAGGCGAATACGCATCCTCGGGTGAGTTTGTTAGAGGTTTATGTATTTATGTTTTTATAACTGGGGCATAATGTCGTATGAGGCAAAAATCTCTAAAACATAACATTGAACAATAGACAAATCAGACATGATTTGACACTAAGTTTCGGTACACTACCGACACTTTTGTAATAATGTAAACTGTTGTAGAGAGTGGTCTCCACTGGATATCGGTGTTCAATGCGTTCAGAGTCCATACGAAATACATGAAAAATTGTGTTATGCTATCTCTGGTCACGTGTGGCAGTGGTTGACGGCCCTTTTTCGCTAAACCTTATATAATTTGTGACTTACTATCCGTCTTGTCACTGTCCTTCTTAAGAGCAAAAGCTTCTAATCTGCGAAGGAATGAGCATTTAACTCAATGCTTCTTCACAACAGGTCAACAAAAATATTTAACCCTCAATATAAGCATTAGAAACAAAAATAAATATTTTGACAATGTTATGGGCTGCATCATACGACATTTTGGGCCTAAGAAAGTAGGGGGTTGATAACAATAGACTTGCTTTCTCTTTATACCTTGATATCTTACTGAGAACTTCAACATATTGCTCATAAAACTTCGCTGATTTTTTGTTACCAAATACCTTACAGAACTAAGACTTATTGAAATTTTATTTGAATTTTAAGATACTGGTTATGAGTTATGAGCGTTATGTGAAGTAAAAAAAAAGTATAAATGAAAATATACAAAACTTGTTTACTAAAAACAAATTAAAGGAATAATGTGGTTGGTTTCCATGTAAAATTAGATTACTAATTGTTATTTATTTGTTTATTAAATTCTGTATCTCGAGTGTTGGTGCCTCTGTATATAAGATCATAAAGCTTTATGCTTCCACCAATGCCTTTTTAAGTTTCTTTAACTGACTTTATTGTTTTTATTATTCAGCAAAGGTTCAAAACATACCTAAGTACTACTATATCTTATTCTTTATTAATCTTTCAAATGTAACCTTTGCTTAATAAAAAAAAATAATCGTTGTTCATCCACCCACACACGAACCACTTAGAATACACATTATAATATGTTACCATTATCATTCATATTTTTTTGAATGCTGCCATACAAATATGAGTACCTATATTTAAAATATTAAACAAATAAAGCATATGCGTTCATGGATATAGAACAATACGCAAGTCTTATTTGCTTTTTAGACTCATTTAATCCTCAGTTATTTATTTTACTATAAAGACTTCATCAGTATGTTACTATGTGCTTATTTATCAAATTATTTTATAGCAAAATAGTATCATCATCATTATGATCAGCACCAGCTCCGTATAGGCTCTTAAATATGTTTATATGTTGTTAATTAACAAAAGGCACTCCGTTCAACCTACAAAACGCTATTAAATTATATTGATTTAACTTGTCTTGGCCTTTCGTTAATTAAACATGGTATCTAGAAAACTCACAACTGGTGGTTGCGTGTTTTTCTATAATATTCGAAGTGGCGTCGTGTGTGAGCATTTTAACATAGTCTACATGAATTACTTTACTAATAACAGTACGTTCTTTTCATGCGTTCTAACAAATGTTGCATCAACGCATGATTCCAGTTAACGACAATTATTTCGGTAAGTGATTTGTAAGATACTAATTTTATTGATATTTGTATTGAAACCATCTCACACACTACGTCGCATTTCATTGCAATTCGTAATGCTAACTGTACTGGTATGGTTACGTTAGAAGTCTATATTTTTTGTTATATTTGTTGTGGCTAACGCATGCGGCGAAGTGTGTGAGCGGCCTAACGTTCACTTGTCATTTGTCAAGTGAAAGATGCAAGTAAGTATGCACCGTCAGCAATAGTAAAGATTCACATAACTGTTCTTTACCTTGGTTCCATAATTTTGTTGATTTTTTAAATGAATTCTTAAAGAATTGGCTGATATTGAAAAATTTTAATTGCCAAATATAAAATTTCTTAACATCAATCTTCAAATATTATTTAAGTTTTTATTAGCAAGAAATTAATTGTATTTCCATTTCACCATCGCGATAGGAATGGGCAAAGAGGTGGAGAATCTCATTCTGGAGAATAACGAGCTGTTAGCAACGAAGAATGCGTTGAACGTGGTGAAGGATGACCTCATAGTGAAGGTCGACGAGATGACGGGAGAGCTGGAGATCCTCAGGGAAGAGGTCGCTAACCTCAGCTCCGCCAGGGAGAAGCTGCGCGACAGGGTCACTGAACTCGAAGAGGAAGTCAGGCATTTGAAGGTGAAAGAGCACTTTCTTTGTAATACAAAAGTTCTGAATGTGATAGTTTGAAGAGCTGAATCTAAGTTTGTTTTCTGAAGAATTGAATAGATGTATACACTTCATAACAGTAAATTATATATTACCTTGTAATTTTTAGAAGATTTTGCCTCCGTCACTTCCACATACCATATGCAGAATAATTTTTTTTTTCTTGGATAGCCTCATCTCAAACTACCCTATAACCAAGTTAAAGCTCGATACTTAGTATTTGCGTGGCCATGTGATAGGAGACGGTGACCACGAACGCGAGCGGGGGAGACAACGAGGACGAAGCCGATGTTCCGATGGCGCAGCGCCGGCGCTTCACTCGCGTCGAGATGGCCAGGGTTCTCATGGAACGCAACCAATATAAGGTAAGATAAACAAATCTGTATTTTTTCACTAGTAGTTAGAAATGTAAAATATCTGACTTCAAAGTTAGTGATATAATCAGTTCAAATGAGAAGTGATTAACTCATATAAATTAAGCATTTTTCCTGGGATCCCATTATCAAAATCTGTCTTGATGACCATGGAACCTCTGAAGAGTATAAAAATATTCAAACAAAAACAAAGACATATTACGTACACACCCTGTGACATAAAGAACAACGGGAAAAAGTTAAAAAATTGTGAATCACATAGCAATTTATTATTAGAGACCTTTCAAAAAACCTTTTTCTTTCAATTTATTGTATCCTATATCATTCCCCATATTATATTTCCAGGAGCGCTTCATGGAGCTACAAGATGCTGTACGCTGGACCGAGATGGTCCGCGCCAGCCGCGTCGACTCCACAATATACAAGAAGAACAAACAGAGCATATGGAAGTTTTTTAGTAACCTCTTCAGGTAATCACTTTAAAATTCGTTTTAAAATGACGGCTATGTACAACAATACTTCAAAACAAGCTAACTTTAAACAAGAGTCTTAAGTTTGTTTATGGAGAAATCTAGAATGCATTAAGTCCAAAACCAAAGTCACTTTATCATTTAAATTAAAAGATTCATTTAATACATTTTTGTTGTACATAGACGTCGGTAGTTCAACATAGTATGTAAGTATGGCATCTACAGATTGTGGCAACAAGACTCTTTTTTGGAGGAAAATACATAGACGAACGTTACCTTGAAATTAAAACAGTGATTTGTCAACCCACACGCATTACATATTGATTTGTCAAGTCACATGTATTATGTATGTTTTTGGAATAAACGTCGATACTTAAGTTAAAGCGTGAATAAGATACATATCTTAAGATGTTTTGAAACAGATTGCGTTTTTCGATAAACGCCTTGACGCAATATCGCATGTATAATGCGTATTCTATGTTATCTTGATTGAAAACAAATCTGCAGTTCATTCGACGCATGGTTCAAAGGTCCCAGACGCAAAGATTTAAACTAAACCCAGGAATATAAATTATTATCCCGCTCGTCCTATCCATTCTCATACTGTCTGTCCTATCCATGCATCAATCCATCTTGTTACATTAGGTATAAGATTATGGCTATTTTCACTTGTTAAATGTGATAACGTTTTTTTATTTTCTTGTTGCGTTTCTCAATTTATTTTCCAATGAATTTGATTTATCCTCGTTTTCATCTTATTGAGCTACAGTCATCATTTTACTTTATCACGTGTATGTAGTTTGACAATGCTTGCCTTTACGTTTATTTTACGCGTTGCGATGATGACTTTAATGCGAAAGTTACAATATTTTGTGATTATAATAATTGCTTTATATTTAAGCGATCTTTTTTATATGTGTGATGCTAAAAAAGCTGTGCTATAACTTGTGACAAGATACAATTTGTGTAAAGTCTTGATAGTTGTTACATACATGTTTGTTTTTAGTAGTTATGTGATATATAATTTAATATATGAATACACGGATACAATGAACGTAAAATTTGACGCTGTGCGTGACTTTTGATGTGATGAATGAAGAAAAATTGATACGCTAAAATAGCAAACAATGAATGATGCTTCATCGTATTGTGCATTGTCAAAACGATATGAACTCACTTGTAAAAATATCCAATAAAAGCGAACTTTTTTATTGTTATTTTTTTTTTGCAAATAATTATTATAGCATGCGTATTTGTTCTTCAATGTTTTCTCAAATAGTTTTTAAGCTTGCGAACATGAGCCTAAATAAATTGTAGCGATATGACATGTTTCTTGTTCTAATACTAACATTTTGTATTTAACACTCTTATTTTATTGAAAATACCTTGCTAACACTAACTTTATAGTTTAGCTATGCAAATGTACACTAAAGTACCTAGTATATTACTTTTATATTGCGTTTTGTTTTGTTGCTTGGCTACTTTTTAAGTACTGCTGTGTGTACCTCTTTTTTAATTGGCTGTTGCGATTAATTTATTCAAGGATATTCTTCTTTTGGAATTGATATCATAAGAAGCATAAGAAGAAAGATAGCTGAGCGATATTATAGCCGAAGCGATGTATATGATCCTAAACTGTGCGTGTTTTTAAACAAGCTCTTGCTTGTCTTGCTTGGGGCACAAATGTAGTAATTTTTTAATCTGGTTTAAAACATACCAAAATAGTTCATTGGTTTATCCGTAAAGCCTAATAGGCATACATTACGGCAGAGCTACTTTCATTTATGACATAGAGTATGCATTGAAACACGCTGGGCGAAAGCTATTGTACACTTTTCTTTTGTATTCATCACAATTATCATCACTCCTATCCATATCCCTACCCAAATATTTCTTATATCTTGATTATTGTTTTTCTGTTTATGTTATCTTCACCCATTTATGACAAAGGTCCATTAACTTTCCAGCACGGAGCGTCCGCAGCGCCCCCTATCGACGCCGCACCTCCGCGCGGTCGCCGCCCCACAGCCCTCGCTGCGCCACTCCAGAACCCAAGCCGACTTTTTCGAGAACCAGCTCACTGATCACCACAACTCCCGCAGACATGAGCGGAGCGAGCAGTTCCGACAGGTATGTTGAGAGGAATTGCAACTTTATGTCCTTGAAATAGAGTCCTTAATTAAGTTACAGATGAATGATACGAGTAAGGAAAAGATTTTAAAATGTCGTTTAAAACAATTTTACTTTTATAGATGTTGATAAAAATATCATTGTAATCTGTAACTTGATTGGGAAATGAAGATAAATGTTTAAGGACCTTATTAAGACAATGTCATGATTCCTTGTATGTAACATCACGCTTGTATCCTCGAAAGGTTAGGCAAAGGTGTACCTATATACACCCACTGTTCGCCGGTATGTTTGTGTCCCATGTTATAGAAGGCGAGCCTATTGCCACCTTGTATAACTCATATGATAATTAGCACTTTGAACCTTTTTATAGTAAATTGCGTACAACTAGTGTACAAGTGTATCTTGACATTGTTCAGTTTATTGTGCACGGCCAATTTATTTTGCTTGAAATAACATGAATATTAACCCTGTTTAAAGACTTCTAAATAATTTATCTTAACGTACTAACAAATCAGGTCATTAGTGAATACCCAGATCATTGATATCAAAATTTCGGTTACGGTATTACTACCTTGCTTATTATTTGCTTTCGGTTGACGTCGATCCCGAACTCGAGAGGTTAAATGTAGATGAATTCAACATTTTTGCATATGTTACTAGCCAAACTGGATTAAGAGTAAGGTTTTATTCTCGACTTTGGACTACGACTAAACTGGTTTTCCGGTAACACATGCAAATGTGAAATTCAATATTCGCTCCCTTATATTTAATAGTTCCAAACTGTTGGCTTGTTAATATTAATGTGTATTTTTTATGTATGTTTATTATAAGTATTATGTTTAATTTATAATTATTTGCACTATTTAAATATTTTAGATACGTATTCGCTATACATATGTCACCGCGTTTCTTCCATTTGCATAGAGATCCTCCACGAAAATTTTTCATAGTCAGTGTTACAAAATGATTCGTGTTTCTGAACATCTCATTTTCATACAAAATGTCGGCCTCATTACTAGTACGTTTATTTCATTAATTAAATGAGACTAAATTATAATGAAAACCTTTATCTGATGTAGATATAATTTTAATAATATTAAATTATCAATCTTGTTTTTTTCTTTTTAAATAATCTTTGCTTTATAAATAGTTTCCTTGCATCATCACGAGCATTTATTCATAATTCAGTATTTACGTAATTAAATTAAACGTATATCTTATTTTGTTCAATAGTGATAGGAAAAGATGTAACACACATTTTCTATAGCAAACGTAAACTATAAATTATATTCTCCTTGTAACCGACAGAATGTTAGTCGATTCTTAAATTTTTATGATGAACCCGACGTTTTGTACTCTAAAACTAAATGCTAGGTTACCTACTAGTTGCGATACCATTGATACGATAAGTGAATACTCCTTGGACGTAGGCTACCACTGCCATCAAGCTTGTGCAACCCTGTCGAGCCGCTTCTCAGTTCACCTGTATATCGCTACATACATCCTGTGTGCTGTGACTGCTGTGTATCCTGTGTTCTCTTTGTGTTTTGTTTTCATTTCTTCCTCTCCCTGTAACCTAATTTCCTTTCCTTTCTTTGTTTACAGCTGAATCAATGACGGCACGATATTCAACTTTTTGAACAGTGCTAATGACTATAAGTGACATTGTATAGTGTAGGCATGTGTATAGTGATGATACGTATTTATAGTTATGATTTTTTATTTAATAGCTAATTAAATGTGTACGTTTATATTTTGTGTTTATTTTGGCGCTTTACCTGCAAAATGTTCTAACTTGGTTGTGTGGATGGTTGACGTTGGGTTGATAATGCGTACACAATGCGTGTGTGTGCGTGTAGGTTCGGGCGCATGTGCTCAAGGAGGACGGGCGCACGCAGGCCTACGGGTGGAGCCTGCCCAGCAAGAGCGGGCAGGGGCTCAAGGGCCCGAGCTCATGCACCTCGCTCTCGTCAGGCGGGGTCCCAGTACCCGTACCGGTGTTTTGCAGGTGAGATTTGATCTAATCATTCATTTTATAACTAAAGAGAAAACCAACCAACCATCATTTGCAAGTAGATTACCATTCTGTGAACATCGACAAACATTAAAATTATCCACCTTTCTAAACTCATACAAACCTGGACGCCAGACGGTCAACTACATCTTGTTAATAATTTTTGTTGTGTAGTTCCTGATACTAATATGCACCAATTTAATTTCCAGACCGATAGCTGAGAACGAGCCGCGAATGACGTTGCTATGTGCGGCGGGTGTCAATCTGAACGGGGGCCGCACTCCGGACGGCGGATGCATGGTTGGCGAGAGCGTGTTCTACGCTAATCAAGATGAGAAAAACGAAGTCGCCATGTCTTTAGGTAAGTTACATCTTTACTTGTAATGATCGCAGGTTGACAAACATATAGCAGAAAATATCTAAAGAAACTGAGCCAGCAGACTAAATAAAGAAATATATTAAAGATTTTATTATATGTATAGATACATAAATTGATTTATTCATATTTAATACTATTTAGTAGACTTCAGTAAGGTATTCAATGAATTTGTTAGTAGTGCGTCAAAAATGGTTTTATATAAAGTCGCATCGAAAATAAACTTAAAAATTGATACTAAATGCTATAAGAAAGGTGATACTTTATTTGAGCGACTTTTGCAGGTTTAGGCAGGATAGATTTTCATGTAATAGCCTATTCCTTCTTCACAAACATACATTATCTTAATGTTTACATACCTTTTTCTTTTCGCAGCATATGAGATGAGTAAAGCTCAGCTAGAGCATTCTCCCGAGGTAGAACAGATAAACGACCAGCTCCAATCTACCCAGAACGTCGAATACGCGGAAAAAAACTTATCGTCTCTAGTCTGGATATGTTCCAGCAATCAGAATAAAGGCATTGTTATGGTAAGTAACATGTTTGCACCTAAGATGATAAATGTGGTCCTATGTAGTAAGGATATGATAAAATTAACTGATTAGAACATCATCAGCATGCGTTTTTAATTCAAACATTTTTAGTGCCTTAAACTAGGTTTAGCGGTATTACCTAAATTGCCATTAGTTAGACGCCCAAAAAATAACAAAAACGATGCTAAACTGATAATTTTATTCATAACGAAAGAAATAACTAATATTATCAGTACTAATTATATCCTTACTAATATTATAAATGTGAAAGTTTGTGAGAATGGATGTGTGGATGTTTGTTACTCTTTCACGCAAAAACTACGGAGTGTATTTTAATGAAACTTTACAACAATGTAGCTTATACATCGGAATAACACATAGGCTATAATTTATAAAGATAGTGTATGAATTGTCATTCACGCGGGTGAAACCGCGGGACACAGCTAGCTTTATCTCATAATTTTGCCACTGTATAAAGCCCTTAGAAATATCGACAAAGTATTCGCAACGTCTGCGTAAACTTTACAATTACACTACTTTCCATTCAAATTATGACGATTCCTCTGACCATATCTTAAATTGCGGTTCGAAATCGATTCGAATACTTTTTCCACAGAAATTGTAACAATTACAAGCTTAGCAGTGTCTTAACTAATTTGGTTCATATCTCATCAGATAATCGACGCGAACAATCCAGCGGAGGTGATAGACTCGTTCCCGGTGACGGACAAGCACATCCTCTGCGTGGCGTCGGTGCCGGGCGCCGTGGCCGAAGACTACAGAGACTTTCAAGAACGGGCCGCGGGTGCCACTGATAAGAGGCCAACGGTACGTGTGATTATTAAAATGTAGCTGTGGAGTATCATGAAAAGAGTAGAAACTATTTATGCTACTTAAGATCTCCGTGGTCGAGTAGTGTACACCTGTTGTCAGGTATCGCCAGCTCTGAGACCCCGAATTCGATCCCCGGATAAGTCAATGTAGAAAACCACTTTTCTACATTGTCTCTGGTATGGGTGTTACTGGCAACTTTGATCTCTCTGATCTGATTTTTATAACAAAAGTGTAGCTATACATGTCAGGGAAAATGAAGCATTCCAATGGCTAAGGAATTTTTGAAATAATTACTGAACCATTCCAAAAAATCTGTTGAGATATATCTTTCCCATTTAAATTCATTACCTTGTAATTATCTAGAGAGATATATTTTTACGCGGAGAGTAGTAACTTAATTTAAAAAAATATGTTTTTTGTTGCAGTCTCTCTTCTGTGCTGGCTCCGTGGACTCGGTAGATGTTCCCCCGAAAAACGCTAATGAAGAGAATGGAGACAAAGATGCCATTGTTGTTGGCAGCACACGCTTGGTAAGTTTGGCTCAACTTTATATCGAATTACCTTAACTAATACTTTAAAGTAATAAGAAAATCATGTAAAATGTAGCAAAGAACTAATTTCGTAGTGACAAAATGTATATATTTGTAATGCAATAGTTTGTTTTTGTAAATAGTATAGGCAACAAAAGTTTGTATATACTAGTTACGAAACAACCTAGCTAAACGTTAAAAATAAATCTAAATTAAAAATCCCTTTGGAAAATAACAAATAACTGGATAAACTTTAGGCTACCATCTCTATACTAAATACCGTTGTTACAGGTAAAAGCCACAGTCCTAACACCGCCGAGCACGCCGGTGAACGAGCCGGAAACGGCGCCGGAACCGCAGAGCGAGCCGGCCGCGGAGAAGAGCGCTGAGGAGGTGAACACCGCGCATCTAGACAGCCCGCCGCTCAGCTCCACACCTGTTAACGGTAAACAAACATAATATTTCATATAATCAGCGATTCGGTACTTTCCGCCATAAAAAAAGTTGAAGTACTTAAAAAATCCTTTCTAGTGAAGTAACAAACTATAATCCTACAAAAGATCTGTTCAGTAAAACTTACAATGATATAACATGATGTACCAATAACAACGTGCAATATACAGGGTGTCCGGTAAATAATCCGACAAACTGTGGTGGCTGATACCTTAGGTCAGGCCCTATCAAATGAACGCAACATATGTTCGCCGAAAAGTTACAGGTTTCGAGTTACAATGGATTTTCGAAAATTTTAGAATTTTCTACCTTGCATCAGACTTTTCCATTTTTCTTGCTGATACGTAGCTTTCGTAATACTTTATGTGCATCAAATTAATCTTGAATAGTTACTCTATCCTTTGATAAGTCTCATATTTATCTAAAAGAAGAATATATTGGCGATAACGCCATTTGTTTTACAATTTTCACTTTCGGTTTTTCTTAGTAATCAACTTTGAACCGCAGTGGTGAAAAATAAATGTACGTAGGATTTTTGTACAACAATCTTAAAAACTTGCTTGAATATTGGTGATTTTGGGAAGGTACAATACTTGCATATTTTCTTTACAAAATTTGACAAAATAAGCTGCAGAAGTACAACCGGGCCTATTTTTAAAAATTTACTAATGTAAATATGAGTAAAAATGCGACGTTACTTAACGCGGATCGTTATGGTCCAGTGAAATAAGTATTTTTTTTTATATAGATTAACTAGTGACACGAAATAATTGTGGTCAATTTTAATTTGGAAAATATAAAAAAAAAATGCTCGTTTAAAATTTTACAATGAGACGGAACCCGTTAAGTGCAGATGAATTGGGCGTCTAAAACCAGCTATTTCAGTGTTGTTGAATGAAAAATAAGGTGTTATAAAATCGATTTATCTAGTAAGAAAATACTGAAGGTTAAGGTAACTTTACACTAAAACATGTTTTAATCTGGCGTAGAGAGTTAATGGCGTGAAGAAAACATCATTTAATTGTACAATGACGATCAGCGTTAAGTTACGTATCATTTTTACTCTGATTTACATTAGTAATATTTCAAGAAATAGGCCCGGGTGTACTTCAGCTGCTTATTTTGTCAAATTTTGTAAAGAAAATATGCAAGTATTGTACCTGCCCAAAATCACCAATATTCAAACAAGTTTTTAAGATTGTTGTACAAAAATCCTACATACTTTTATTTTTCACCACTGCAGTTCAAAGTTGAGCACTAATAAAAACGGAAAGTGAAAATTGTAAAACGAATGGCGTTATTGCCAATATATTCTTCTTTTAGATAAATATGAGACTTATCAAAGGATAGAGTAACTATTCAAGATTAATTTGGTGCACAAAAAGTATTAAGAAAGCTATGTATCAGCAAGAAAAATGGAAAATTCTGATGCAAGGTAGAAAATTCTAAAATTTTCGAAAATCGATTGTAACTCGAAACCTGTAACTTTTCGGGGAACATATGTTGCGTTCATTTGATAGAGCCTGACCTAAGGTATCAGCCACCACAGTTTGTCGGACTATTTACCGGACACCCTGTATAAGACAATTTTTATTGGTTCCCAGCCAAGCCTCGATAATTTTTTACCTATTCTTCGTATTATACATTATATTTCATTAAAATGATGTAATATATTCCACAGTATTTTGTCCAATGATGTGAATATCTTCCTACATCGTAAGGAAAGAACTAGTCTCCGTTAATTGTTTTTACATTGTTTATGTATTCAGATTTTGCTTCTCCGGCTCATAAGAAAATATGCCAAATAGCGGAGTCTATGTGTAAAATACATATATAAGCAACTACGTTTTCTATTCTGATGTATTAATTTATCCCTTTTTGTTCCCAGGCGCACATTTGAACTCTCCCGAGCCCGGCGTCGAAGCGTTCGCTCAGCAGCAGACGAAAACGGACGCAACTCAGAACCGTAAGATGTCAACTGTCATGGCGACGATGTGGCTCGGTACTAAGAGCGGAAACCTTTACATACATTCCGCTGTTGGGAACTACAAGAAATGCTTAGCAAGGTGAGCTATCATTTAAATAAGTATGATTTTGCCATTATTTCCTGCATTGCATAGTCATCATTAGCACGTTTTATAGAAAACCAGCATTTTCCCTTTCAAGTCTTTATCAAGCTCTTAACAAACAGTCCGATATATTTATGATTTCTTATAACGAAAATTGATTACGACAAAAACGATTGCCGTGATAGAAATCATTACTCTGCTTTGTATTTTATGTTTGTCGCATCACTGTACTAACAAAGCCATGTTTAGAGCATAAAGTGTGACGAAGTAGAGTGGAACAAAAAGCTTTTTTGCGATTTATACATTGAGAAAAATGCTGGACGAAAAGAAGTCAATAATCTTTGTAAGAACCTCCATAAATACTCAAATTTATTTATTATCATATTTCATAATATATTTTTGTTTTAGGGTGAAGTTGAACGACGCAATCCTGTCGATAGTGGCTTGCGCGTACCGTTGCATTGTGGCGCTCGCTGACGGCACCGTCGCCATATTCTCAAGGCTGGCTGACGGACAGTGGGACTTCGAACAGTACTGGTTACTGACGCTTGGCGATCCCAAATGTTCTGGTAAGTTTCACTGACTTTTAAGTAGGATTAAAAATTACAACCTTCAATAATTAATTATTGAATAAAAAGTAAAAAGTTTCATATATGGTAATTCAAAGAAATGAAATCAAAGTTCAGAAGTCAGTCAGTTCGTCAGGTGACATTTCAAATCAGTGTCGTAAATAATTGTTTATGTAAATAAAAACACAATACTATTCTGTTTGATGGTTATTCATTTTCTGACTGACGGATATATAATAAGATAAAACGGGCTTTGTAGCTAACTCATAGTACTTGTAAACAAACATCGATACATATATGCAAACAGGCTGAATAAAAGCCAATCCTATTTACAACGCAACAAGTGACAAATAAGCTTTAGCTGCTAATCTCATGTAAACCTAGCATTAATATGTTTGCCTTCAACAATGTGTTTGTCTATAGTGCGTTGTCTGAGCGCCGTGGGTTGCACGGTGTGGTGCGGCTACCGCAACAAGGTGCACGTGATCGAGCCGCGCTCACGACTGCTACTCCACTCGCTTGAGGCGCACCCCCGCCAGGAGAGCCAAGTGCGACAGATGGCTTGTGATGGCGACGGAGTCTGGGTATGTTCACTTCTTACTTATAACAAGGCCAAGAATACTATATAGTGCGCATATTTGAGTAGGAACTAGTTTTGTTGTGAAGATATTGACAAAACAGCGCGACATTTCAATAAGAGAAGGTACTTAAATGTTAAGAGCGTAGTACAAACAGTGAATAAAATGCTTACGTTTGACACTATAAGCTTTAAACGATACGCGCACTATATACTTTTGTATCTTTCTCTACGCATGGGCCATTTTACACTCTGTCTAGGAACTAATGAAAAATATATGTTTGGAGAAATGCGAATTTTGTTAAACGAAATTATTGCGATGGTCGTGTAAAATACCATCAGTCGTATTCTTGTGGTAATGACGTATTTTACATGACCATGTAATATATGTTTTAAGTAGAACCTATTTTTTAGCTCCCATAACGATGTTTTAAATAGTTCCTTGACAGACTTTGAAACAGTGCCTTGACAGAATTTAAGACGACGTTAAAATTGGGGAGTTTATGAAAATTGGACGTGTGCGCCTTTAATTTGCTAATCTGTCTGTCATCAATGATTTTTGACGATCTGTACAAGTATTGTTATAAAACATTATAGGTATTTCATATTTTTGAATAGTCATAGCCTGACAAGTCATAGAGTAGAATTTAGGGAAGAACCAGTTTGCGCCGATCCCCATAACGTTGGGATGAGAACAGGAAAGGGATAAGGCTAATAAAAAAATCATTAAAAAAAATAACACAGAAAAGAGATTTTAGCTCAAGCGATGGTGTTAAAATTGTATTGCAATAGGTGGTATCGATGTAGAATACGTCCTCGGACGTGTTAATTGTCACTATGAAAACTCTAAAATGCGATTACAGCTTAAATTAGTTGAATTATTATTGCGAATAATTAAAAAGGATAAGACAGAAATTTTATCAAGTAGGTGTATATAAAATTATTTATTTTTGTAGGTATATTAAAATATTAAAACATCATTGAATACTAGCTATTAACAGCGGTGTCAATTTGTATATTCACACTATTTTAAAACGTAAAACATATTCTGCGTCACAGAAAAAATGCAGCGTTATTTATCCTTGTTTTAAATGTCAAAGGTTATAGTGGCAAGGTAAATTAAATGCGCCGATATTACCTCCCTGTCTAGCCCACCTCCAGTGCAACCCTGTACCGTTAGCTCTATGTCGGCGTCCGGGACCTTGCTACTGCGCGTGACGCATTATTTATTGATCAGCCATCCAGGTCTGATGACCATAACACAGTCGCTTCAACCTCCGCCGCCAGGATGGTTGTGTCCCGTCGAGCTTTCGCTATTTTTACATAAATCAATACTTGTCAGTCTTAGTTGATAGCTGCGTTGCATATGTAGTTTCACAGTGTAATTAAAATTCGTGTGTTCGTACGGCAGTAAATAAATTGAAAGTGATTGTGGTTGTGTCGATACTCTCATTTGTTATTTGTTAATGATATAGTTATTGATTAAAACAAAAAGCTGTACTAAATCCCGCGATTAAAATAAAATATGTGTCGTACAAATAGTGTTCAGTTTTTAGTTTCCGTAACCAAAGGGTAAACGGGACCTTATTACTCGGATTCAGCAACAGGTTGTCGCTTGAAATGTAAACAGATCATTTGGTTTTAACTTCACTTGAAAAATAAATGTTGTAATTAAAATACGACAAATATTTAAGGGCGTTTCCCTATACAACAGACATGTTTTTATGCCTTTTTTATATAATATGGCTCGGAAAACTCCGTGGGCGAGTCCGACTCCCACTTAGTCTGTTTTTTTACCAAAATATTCATTATAGTGTAACGATTTCTACTAGGTTTCCATCAAAATGGATTCGACGCTTCGCTTGTACCACGCCCACACGTACCAACACTTGAAAGATGTGGATATAGAGCCGTACGTTAGCAAGATGCTCGGTACTGGCAAGCTCGGCTTCTCATTGGTCAGGATCACGGCGCTGCTCATCAGCTCGGGTCGCTTCTGGATCGGTACCAGCAATGGAGTGGTGATATCAGTGCCGCTGTCTGAGGGCTCCAGCCGAGACTCCATTGGACCGCAGCCGTCGACGTCACGCGCACCTGTTCAACGTAAGTTTACCTTAAATACTTCTCATGTAATTTATTATCATTACTATCAGTGATTTATATTTTAATGTGATTTAACGGTGAATGGTGAATAAGGGAATTTCATTTTCAATATTGATTTTGGTGCAATGGGAAATTCAAGGCTAAGTCAAGTACGAATGAATTATAGTGTTTATATAAATATAGTTGAATATTTTAATGGTGTTTTTATGATATTATTATATAGGATACCATTTTTTATACGGGGCATCAACAACAGCACACTGAACATGACACTAAAATGAAATTAAATTTTCTTACTTTCCTTTTTTTACTGCTTGTATTTGACGCAATGTATGTATTTGTGTTTGTTCGGGTGAAATCCTGTTACTCAATTTTGAAGTAGATTTCTTTAACCTGAAAATGAAATTTTATAAACACCTTTAGTTTGGATGACAATACACGGATATCTTAGACACGGACATAAATCCAATATGGCGGATCATTCAAGATGGCGGAATAGTTATTTACTATGCATTTTTCTACAATATGGGTATCAAATGAAAGGGCTTGTTGAGAGTAACTTGAAAAATAGTATCATTTTATTGTAAACCCAATATTGCGGCACATCTAAGATGGCGGAATAGTTATTTTCAATACATTTTTCTACAATATGGGTATCAAATGAAAGGGCTTGTTGAGAGTAACTTGAAAAATAATATCACTTTATTGTAAACCCAATATGGCGGCACATCCAAGATGGCGGAATATTTATTTTTTATCTATTTCTACAATATGGGTCTCAAATGAAAGGGCTTGTTGAGAGAAACTTGAAAAATAATATCACTTTATTCTAAACCCAATATGGCGGCACATCCAAGATGGCGGAATAGTTACTTTTTATGCATTTCTACAATATGGGTATCAAGTGAAAGGGCTTGTTGAGAGTAACTTGAAAAATAACATCACTTTAGTGTAAACCCAATATTGCGGCACATCTAAGATGGCGGAATAGTTATTTTCAATACATTTTTCTACAATATGGGTATCAAATGGAAGAGTTTGTTGAGAGTAATTCGATACATAATGTGACTTCATTCTAAATCCAATATGGCGTTACATCCAAGATGGCGAAATACGTATTTTTTTATGTACTTCTACAATGTGGATATTAAATGAAAGGGTTTGTTGAGTTGAATTCACATTATTTTTCGAATTACTCTCAAGTAATTCGAAAAATAATGTGAATTCATTTAAATCCAATATGGCGGAACATCCAAGTTGGCGGAATAGGTATTTTGTATGCACTTATACAATATGGGTATCAAATGAAAGGGTTTGTTGAGACTAATTGGAAAAATTATGTGACTACATTCTAAATCCAAGATGGCGGACTAGGTATTTTTTTATGCTCTTCTACAATATGGGTATCAAATGGAAGAGTTCGTTGCGAGTAATTCGATAAATAATGTGAGTTCATTCTAAATCCAATATGGCGAAACACCCAAGATGGCGGAACAGGTATTTTTAGGTACTTCTACAATATGGGTATCAAATGGAAGAGTTTGTTGAGAGTAATTCGATAAATAATGTGACTCCATTCTAAATCCAATATGGCGAAACACCCAAGATGGCGGAATAGGTATTTTTTAGGTACTTCTACAATATGGGTATCAAATGAAAGGGCTTGTTGAAAGTTATTCGAAAAATAATGTCACTTCATTCTAAATCCAATATGGTGGAACATCCAAGATGGCAGAACAGGTATTTTTTATGCATTTATACTATATGGGTATCAAATGAAAGGGCTTATTGAGAGTTATTCGAAAAATAATATAAAGCGATTCTAAATCCAATATGGTGGACTTTTGAAGTTTTTTATGCTGTCCTATAGTGTGGGTATTAAAAAAAGGGGTTCGCTGCCAAAAAAGCAGGTTATACAACTATCTACTTATAGCATCGTTATGCACAATTTATATGATTATAATATCTTCCGCTGACGGGTTAACGATTGAGCTGAAATTTTACATCCACCTTTAATTTGGATGATAATACATTATTATGGTGTTTGCGAGCTGATCCAGTAACCAGGGTCTGATGATGAAGTTGGAAGATGGTTAGAGGAATTTATGGTGAACGACACAGCCCTATCGAGTTTGGACTTATTTGATCCGTTTTGACGAGTATTTGGGTGCTAGATGGTAGCCACTTTTCGATGATGGAACTGGATGATGACAATAGGAACTCAGTAATTAAACGAAACGGCCCTATGGAATTTGGACTTGTTTGATCCGTCTTGACGAGTACTTGGGTGCTAGATGACCAGGGTCTCATGATGAAGTTGGAAGAAGACGATAGGAACTCAGTTATTAAACGACACATCGCCATCGAGTTGGGGATCGTTTAATCCATCTTGGCGAGCACTGTGGTGCTAGATGGTATTCAGGGTCTGATGATGAAGTTGGAAGATGGTTATAGGAACTTAGTAATTAAACGACACGGCCGTATCGAGTTTGGACTTGTTTGATCCGTCTTGACGAGTACTTGGGTGCTAGATGGTAACCAGGGTCTGATAATGAAGTTGAAAGATGGTTATAGGAACTTAGTAATTAAACGACAAAGCCCTATCGAGATTGGCCTTGCTTGATCCGTCTTGACGAGTACTTTGGTGCTAGATGGTAACCACATTTCGATGATGGAACTGGATGATGACTATAAGAACTCAGTAATTAAACGACACAGAATTTTCGAGTTTGGACTTGTTTAATCATCTTGACGGTTACTTGATAGTTACCAAATGCTGAGGATGGATCTTTAAGATATCCATAGGAACTCGGAAATGAACCAACACAACCTCATCGAGTTTAGGCTCGTTTGATCTAACTTAACGAGTACTTTGGTGCTAGATGCTTACCAGGGTCTGATAATAAAGCTGAAAGATAGCGATAGGCACTCAGTAATTAAACGACACAATACATTCGAGTTTGGACTTCTTTGATCCGTTTTGGCGGGTACACCGGTGCTAGATACTAACTATGGTCTGATGATTGACCTAGAAGATGTTCATAGGAACTCAGTAATTAAACGACACAACCCCATTGAGTTTGGACTTGTTTGATCCATCTTAACGAGTACTTGGGTGCTAGATGTTAACCAGGGTCTAATGATGTAGCTGGTTATAATGTAAAGGTTAATAATGCGTATAAAACCTCGGGATACAGCTTGTAAATAAATAAACAATTATTCATATTATCTTTCCAGCCGCCATAGCGTCGTGTCCCACCGGCAACATACCGTGGTGTTCGATGGCGCACGCCCATCTCAGCTTCCACGGGCACCGCGACGCCGTCACGTTCTTCGTGGCCGTGCCCGGCGTGGCCGGCTCGCCCGCGCGCACGCCCGAGTCGCCGCGAAGGAACTCGCCCACCATGCCGCCGATGCTCGTCATATCCGGCGGCGAGGGATACATCGACTTCAGAATAGGTATGTTTGCACACATTTTCATACATCATTGGTCCAAACACTGACAGTTCTTTTTCAGATATATTCGGTTGATAAATGAATAGGCGTGTTAACTGGTTTCGTGTTGCGTCCGTTAGATACTCGTCAAAATGGAACAGATTTGTTGGACAATTACCCTTGTACAAAATGTTTTATGTTCATAATTTTGTTTACTAATGTTTGTTCACCTACAAATTTGTTTGTGCTCTCCACAATAATTCGGTCGTTTTCATACCTTATTGACTGTTATGTACTAATATCATGAATAACAAACAATCATTGTAATCTAACATTGTTCAATAAAAATATTTCATATTGAAGGGTAAATTTAAGCTAGGAACTCGCTTGGCGGACCTTGAGCTACAAACAGTAATGCGTGTTCATAAACGTTGCTAGTTCATTGCGTGTTTAATGTGTTCCCGAGTCGTTGTGTACCATTGTTAGCGTTCAACGGATAAATAAACATAAAATACTATGTTTTTATTGTCTAGTTCGTGTTGAACGACAATGTTTAGGATACTTTGCACGTTTCGAGTAATTTTAGCAGCATTTATAACTAGTCTCGTCATCAGCCTTAGAGCTTGAATAACGGCTGTAGTCTATCTTTATTCATCACAGGAACAAACACAAACTAATTCTAGATCAAAATACTCATGAATATTCATTTTTATTCACAACACTCAAAATATTTGCTTTAGTAAAGCACGATAGCTCTAATAGGCTGTAGTGTCATTGACATTATCATGAAATTCGATTTAAGAGGAACAATAACACTAAACCAGTTTTCCGTAACATTTATAAAATCAGGGCTCGACAAAACGTTTGCAAGCGACACATTTAAGAGTTGTAGTATTGTGTAATAGTATTTATTAAATAGATATGGAAATGGCTTTTGCGTTCTGATTTAAGGCATTTTCTAAGAAAACGTGGATGCCACAAACCGATCTGAAAGCCTGTGTATCCTTCCACATGAAATACTAAACATTGAAGTCAAGTTTTGAAGATTATGGAATAATTAACAACTATTACATTTGAATCAGCATACAATCTGGTCAGTAAGCTACATAAAGTTGACGACCATTATAAATTCATAGTCATGTGACATAGAAATTCATGATACTCAACCACGTTTGTTAGTTCGGACATACAAGTCAAAACAAGCAATATGCACGTTGGTATAGCGAGATCTCATCCTCATTGCGTTAGAAGCTTCGCTTAGTAATCGTAGACTTTAGTATGACGCTTTACGCTTATATGCATAGTATTAAGAACTATTTTACTTTGAAGTAGGTATAATACATTAATTTCAGGATTTGTGCCTATTGTTTGATTTGAACTACAGGTGTTTTCTACTAAAATCTTTTGGTTTTTTTTTTAACGTTGGATAGTTTTCGTTCATATTTAAATTTAGTTATTGATCTTGATAATTTGAAGTTAGAGTGCGGGGGTGAGGATAATATCAATTAACATATTTAAATTGTCCAAATTACATAACATACTGGTTTCTGGTAATTTTGAATTAAAGCCAAAAAATCGTTAGTCAAATCAAGACAGGTTGTATCACAAGATTGCAATCCGTACATCACTTGAAATTTTAGTGGAAAATACCCAACCGTAGGCATAACGCAGTTACTGATTTTAATTTCCCCGGTTTTTTTTCTTTTGCCGTTATAGAAGAGCATGCTGATGACATACGTGACACAGCCTCCCACGTCATTGTATGGCAGGTCTTAAGAGAGTCCCGAACGTACCTGAACGTAGAATAAGTAATTTATATTTATCATACTGGTACGTTGAATTTTAGCATAAATGCAGCATGTTCGCTTACTGACACATAACAACTAAGCTAACATGTACATGTAGATCACGGTAACCCTCGGCGACCGGTGGGCTTCACTTGAGGTTTTGATCGCTGCTGTAGCCTTATAAATATGCGAACAAAGTGTTGACAACACTTCTGTATATATACTATTATATAGGCCTGAACAGTGTTAACATAAATTGCTACTAAAATGTATGTTAATAAACGCTCAAAAGTGGCACTAACCCTTGTCAAATATCCTGTAGAACAAGGCGGAAAGTTGGATCCAAAACATCAAACTCAATCATGACATAACTCACCAATTGCGAAGCTGCAGATCTACAAAACCATTCAAACACAAAACATATAAACTGAGTTAATGGACCCCACTACCTTCTGCCTTGGACTGCAGGTGCGCCATAAAGGCCGGTTACTTGACAGTTACCGCGCGATGCTATCAAAACCTCATCCTCATACAATCAGTTCACGCATACTAGACTCATTAAAACATTCCACTAAATCATTACTAACACAGGTCCTCGGTGTAACAGTTCGTCGCAAGGTGAGCATGATGTAACACAGCTGCTGTCTAAAAATCATCCCTATTCCCATATAGCTAACGTGTATATTGCTAATACCAGTATATAGACATGTAAATATTAACAGATTATCCATGTTTTCATGTTCAATGTACGACAATTTTGTAGCGAGACACTAAATAACAATTCTTTATGTAATTTTCACTTGTTTGTCGCTAATACTCAAATGATGTGTACGTTTCTTTGTGAAGTATGTGCACCAATTTTTGTAACTTTCTTTACAATTTTAGCTAAAGCTTAGATAGTCTTCTCCGGTATACAACAGTATCAAGTGTCTACTGAATACATTTATTAAGTTCCTTCAAAACAAGGCCGAAAGAAATAATCCAAACCATAATTATGAAAATAATAATTGTATTCTTCGTATTACCGTAAAGTTAAAACTTGTATCTAATTCTCCAGGTTTGTACGGTTATTATTCTACCAAGGGTAGAAAACATTAGTGAGAGGGATAAAATCAGTTTCAACCTAACTAATTCTATATAATAAATGATGTTTAACTTCGCAGCTGACTCGGAAATGGAGGACAGTGTAGTGGTGGCTGAGGACGGGTCGTCGAGCGGGCACAGCTCGCTGGCCGAGCGCGCCTCCAAGAGCCATTTGATAGTGTGGCAAGTGGCGACCGCCTAACGCAGGGCCAGCCGTGCGCGACTCGACTCCGACTCGGACTATGTGTACGTGTGCATGTCGACTAAACCTGCGACGCTAATCAACGCGTAAGTTACATGTGAATAGGACGGCGGTTCCGGAGAGGCATGGAGTAGTTACTGTGCCCATGCATGCAGGTCTCAATGTCGTAGATATACCTTTAGAATTTTATTTTCCAATCGATGTCTGTTCTAGTTCTGTTACATTATTATTTAAGTGCAGTCTTAAGTTTATTATTGTATTGTTACTTCTAAGTTCTGTGATATAAAGCTATTCGTGTTTATAGACTAGATATAGTCACTGATAATGATCTAGCTTTATGTCATAGATGTTATTATCAAAATGTTTTCTCCCCTGTACTTAATGTTTCATCTCCGAACCGTCGAATCAAAGGGATAAGCGAAGTGTTGTTCGATCAGTATTTCCACGTTTTATATCTTAGAGTTTGGTTGCCAATCGCAATTAGGTGCGCGATATATGTTGGTCCTTCGAAATCCATTTTTATCCTATTTACGTTACATTTAATGTAGGATATGCATGTTTGTGAAATCGATATTCCCTTGTCCTGTTGATTCTATCATTATCTGTGTAATTGCCATTATCAACTATTGTAAGATGTCTGTGTGTACTAACTTTAGTATTTGAACCCTATCTCATACACCTACACCGTTTCCCTGATCAGTGCAAGCCATACTACTTCGTACATATCCTAAATTAATGTGTAATGTGTAACTAACTGTTGATCATGTGTCACGTCACGTCATTACACGTCTCCGATCGGTATGTCTGCACGGCTATGTCTAGCATACTCTGTTATATAGGCTACCGCAGAGCGCGGTAACATATACCTTCAACATTGTATCATTAGTTACTATGTGTGCTTCATGTTCGGCTATATTGTTTCTTGGCGCTATAGTCTTAATATTGCTCATGTCAAGAATCGTTTGGCCGTTGCCGATATATTTCAATATCTTATCGACGTCGGTCCAAGCTTAATCTCATTAAAAATTATGTACAAGATGTAACCACCAAATAATACGTTTTAGTAGTGTTAGTTAGATTAAAAGATTATATTGAACATTTTTATTAATATAAATACAATAGTTATTATGAATCTTCTCAAGAAATGTGACCATTCGGGCTGTGGTTGTCATCTGCATCACAATTTTTATAACTTTAATTTTATTTTTAGATTTTATATGTACTGAATTGAAATTATTTTAGACGTGAGCCTCATACTTGTGTCTGAATTGTTGTTAAATCGATTTATATGTTGACATAATGATGTATTACATACTAAAGTTTATTACTTAGTTATGAAATGTTTAATGAATTTTATACGCAAGTGTGTCGCTCACGAGGTAAGTAGGAAAGTTTTATTTTGACTGAATCATTTTAATGTAATTATGTTACGACATTATTTTTATTATTTTTCATTGTAAGTAGTTTGCTGGTGGTATTTTTATCAAACGACTATGGTGCATAAATAGCTTAGGTATATGTTTTATGAGATTCACTTTGTCACATGTGAGTGTAGCCTTCACCGCGCGTATCACGAACACGCGGGCGGGTTGGAGCGCGTGTCTCAGTATAACGGAAGCCGCTTTCTCACTAAGTATCATTCAAACATCTCTCCTGAGTGGCAGTTACTTTTGTATATACTCAGACACATTTTTCGCTCGATATGCTACTCATATTTTATTGGAATTCATGATAGAGATAAACTTAGTGCTATACGTGATCTTACTAATAAGTAATTAACGATTACAGCAGACGTTGGTTGAGGGTGGATATTTAAATCAAAAACACTTATTCTCGTATGTGTGTACTTTTTATTTAAGGCGAAATTTTGGTAGTTTATGTTCGATTGTGTGTTTTGCTGGTAGATCTTAGAATTAAAGTGGAATTGCCTTAATTTTGCCTGGTCTGTGTTCACGCGACTCGCATTTAGTCGTGACAGCTTTCGCACACATTTCTACGCCTTCTACCCTTTATATCCTTACTTCTATGAATTCATTACCATTATTTTAAATATGTCTATGTTTAAAAATATTCTTAGCCTATACTTATATAGGTACATATTATTTATTAATTTGATATAGATCACCTATGAATCTAGTAGAAGAACAGTTGTGCTAAAATATGTAGCCTTTCACTTAAATATTTATTCATGACTACACCATTCAGATAAACTTAGAATTAAATTGTCTGCAATATATGAGCAGTAGTACTAGTTATAAAAATGAAATCGGCAGATATGTACCTACGTCTTTAGAGTTCCCGTTTTGAAAGGATTTTCCAAAGTTTACAGTAATTCTACAACACTGTACCTTTAGTGTGGTATTAAGTAGATGACGGTAACATTACGCTTTCCTGTATATACGGACCGTGTTATAACACGTTTCTTTTCCTCGGCCAGTTTAATCCTGAACCATCGTTGACTGTAAGTGCTAGTCAAAATATCGACATAGTGATGTAAATTTAGATAGGCTTACATTGTTTTGCTAACGTAGCTGTAATTGAGTATAACGATCACTCTGTTCGCCGCGTAGAGCTGCATCGCGGCTTGGCACGTCCCGGTAATGGCCGCGGTAATGGTTGCATCGAAACAATCGCCGAAAACTTCTAACTATAGGATATATGCTCTAATAGCACGTACCTACTCGACTTCCTGGGTTGATTCGTCATACCAGCCATTAACTCTTACTAAAATAATCGCGGTTTTTTCCGCATCCGTCAATAATAGATTGGAATTTTAATAAGTAATTGTCTTTACTACTTGTAATAAATCTTCGCATAATAGAATTCAAACCATTCGTGTTCGTCGTTATAGTTCAAAGAATTAAGCTGCTCAGAAATAGTTTCTATAAGGGGTTGAAGCAATACGAAGGCAAGGGTTTCTAAGTCCTTGCCTAATCGAAACAGTGTGGATTTTTCATTGTTGTAAAGATGCAAGAGTTACCGCGTTCGCATGCAACTTAACGTATAATATGACTGAAAAGCATAATACTTATTCGGTACATAAATTCATAATATATGTTCATATTTAAAATAGATTCTATTTATTTTCTTTTTATACAAAATAATAAAATATACTATTATATCGGATAAAAATCATGTCTTACTTATTTACAATATTCATAAAATAATGAATTCTTTGTGTAAATTACGTCCTTTTTCTCGTGGAAAACAAAATGTGTTTTAATTTACCTTTGTAAATTTTTGTAAGTATATCTTAGTTATTGGGAGGTATAATTATCAGTTCTAAGTATTTATTTTTTTATATATTTGAGTCATATTAAACGTAAAATGTCATGTAATATGATTGAAATGATTACTGGTATTTTTTTTTGTTTTAATTGCAATAAAAGAAGCTGGAAATTATTGTTTTTGTTTTATTTTTCTCGTGTTGTGAAATGGATGGTTGTAGTCAAACAATATTACTGTTTTAGACTAATGTGTCCTTTAGCTGTTGTTATTTAAGTAAATATTGATGTTTTAGTTAAGACTACTATAAAAAGGTTGATTTTTTAATGTGACACATAATTGAGTAAGTACGTAATTTATGTTTGACTAGGTCGGCCACGTGGGGTGACCTGCGGTGGTCTACCTGAGCGTAGCAGAGCTAGATAGAAGAAGCTTTTAAATCAAAGTCCAGCTTCGCTTCCGCGAGAACTGTCGACAGCCTCCCAGCTTATCGCCTACGAAACAGAACTTAGATCCAGGTAAGTCGCCTAGATCTGCAATGTGTACTAAAACACCGAAAATTCGGCAATTTATTTGGACTTGAAATGACATGCTGTTTGGTGTCGCATAAAGGTTACTTGGAATTATAAAGCTTGCGATTATTTGCCTTAAGTATTGAGAGAATCCGGTATCAAAACGAGATTTATTTGTGGCAGTTTCGGGTTTGCGGACCTGACTATATCTTCGATTTTAGCTCCGAGTGTACATAACAATATTACATATTGGTCTTGTTGCTATAAAGTGCCCTATCTCACCAAACTTATCGCGTTTGGTGTTTGTTGTATCATCATCTGCCGATCTTTTTCCAAACAATGTTGGAATCGGCTACCAGTCTTACCGGATTCAGCTGAATACAGTATTTTACATGGAGCGACTGTCTGACCTCAACAACCCATTAAACTGGTTAATACAGTATCCCATAGTAAGACTGGTTGTTAGAATTTGATGTTTATTATATACTATATTCTATTCAGCTGAACCAGGTGAGGTAGGCACTTCAATTTAAGCTAAGAGAAAGATTGAAAGCCGATTTTTCGGTTTTAAATAAATGGCCAGCAACACAAGTAAAGATGTATAAATAATATTTAAATACTATACTCATACTTAGCTAAAATATTAATCTTTATAGAAGTGTAGCCTTATTTAAAAAATATGTATGCAGTTTTTTTGATGATTCACCAAAGGTTTTATTCATGTTGCAATAATTATAAGAAGTTAAACTTTCAGAAGATTATGTCATTAAATACTGACTCTTATTATCTACATAATAGAACAGATTTCTTATTAATTTATTCTTACTTCACCGCCTTACCAGTGACAATGAAATATACATGCTTGTAACTTTAATATTTATATAGGAATAGTTATAAAATTAAAGTATTTACCTAGAGAATAAAAATATATACATAATAAATACTTTATTAAAAGTTAGTCAAATATCTATTTGCATTTAAATAAATATGTGTATTTATGTGTGTAATTTTGTTTTTGATCTGTACCTTTAATCTGTAATATTTGTCCACAATTTTAATAGATTCAAAAACACTTAGCGTTGCCTTGATGAGATTCTACTAAAACACAAATGCAAAGCTTTTTAAAGACGACAAGATCTCTAGTTTAAATTTCACAAAAGTAAAACAAAAGTTAGTTCTCAAAATTCAGACTTCACATAACCAGTGACCTATCTGGATAGTGGATAGACGGCGTCTAGAAAGTTTGCTGTTTCGTTACGATGTTTACGCTTCGCACGTGGCGTTCAGTAGGGTGGGGCGAGGGGGGAGATTAAGGCGGGGAGTGGGGGGCTGTTTACCCCCCTTTCTCAGCTGGGAGGTCTGGGAGGCGACACAGCGCCATCTATCGACGTTTAAGGGCCTCCAAAGACGCTAACGTCAGCTGTACGTGAAGTGTAAACAAATGGACAATAGCGAACCATGTGCGCGGTTTATTCAGGTTTCCGTCATAAAAGTAGCTAAACCATCAATATAATAATACATTTTGAATCTGTACCTTTTAGGTGCAAAATATAGACCGTATTTTATACCTATTTACTATAAAACAGCTTTTTGCTCCGGATCGACTATGACAAGTTAATCTTATATTTCCTCGCCATTGCTGTGTCAATCGATTCGACTCAAGACCACAGATACAGAAGTTAAGTGAACCTAACTTTTCAAGTCTCGCAATGCGTTTAAGATATTATGAATCCTTTTCCCAAATCCTTTCCCACCAAATAAAGTGAATGGGGTGCTTATATAAACGTAACGCTTACAAAGAAACCTACGTAAGACTTGTTACGGCTGTAATAGGGCTTAGCCTACTTCTTAGACATGGCTAACTTTGGAGCTAGGTACCTGTAACCATAGTTGTTTGCTGTATAATAGCACTTTAAATAAATTGTTTTGTAATAACCTTCTCTTTTTATTTATCTGATCCTTTGGAGAAGCAACTTTGAGATTTAATTATCGTGAAAAATGAATTGTTAATTGTAAATTGATTTTGATTAATGAAGTATTTAAAACACAAGTGGTTTTTTACAAACCCTATTTACTTAACATTACATAAACAAATAACAGGTTAGGTACACTGGGATAACTATTGAGGGATTACCTACACACATTTTTCCTAAGCGGGATCGAACACGCAGCACATCACGCACAGTGTTAAATAGCGCAGTGAATACACGTCTATTATAACCTGTAGTCATCGATATGCTTTACATACTTACCTTTTCACAAATATTTTCCATACTTACACCTAGTTCGCAGCACAGCCTCCTCACTAAATGGTGTCACATAGCAAGTTCCTACGAAAGATGCTAGGGATTGTAGTGTGTATCTTGTCATAATAAGTTGTCGGTGTATAGTGCTACTTGGTTAGGTACCTACACCTACTCCACAAATCTAGTCTGATTCTGTAGGTTTTTATTTTCTAATGAATCAGTTGGTATGTACTGTAAATAAATATTTTCTAGGTTATTCCCTGTTTTTTCTGTTCCGTGGTTATTCACCTATCTACTTATTCATATTTTTGTAATGAGCTCCAATTATTAACTTTTCTAAGACAAATTCTTTTAAAGTTGTTTTTTTTTCTAAGACCATTAGACCTCGAAGGTCAATTTTATATAAAATATCAAACACTACCTGACTTTCAAGGCATGTGCAAAGAAAATAATCTAAACTAAGTCTAGGTTCTTTTAACATTACCTGCCTACAAAGAATAGCAGTTCCATTATTTTATATTTATTTACTTGACATTAATGACTACAATTGCATGCAATGCAAATGGCATGCTAACTAATGATTGCAAAAAGGAATCGTTATTAATCTTGGGCATCTAATGGATTTGCTTTTAGTCAGGAAACTGTAGTTGGTCAAATTCTCGTATATAACCAGAAAAGTATAATACTCGAAAGCAGAAAAGAATTAAGATATGAATATTTTATTAAAATATTTTTGATAACAGATGAATGGGCTTGAGGATAGATTTCATTGCCTCCATTAGAGAATACTATTTGTAACTCATTCTAGTGAGACATATTGTACCTATCTATCTTTTGTTACTAAACTTGCCTCCAAGGGTTGGTAATAACTATAAAGGGACACGAAACCTATGGAGCAGACTTGTCATATAAAAATAAAACCACTGCTATACAATACAATTTATTTTTATGTATAATCAAAACAAAACTGTACAGAAAACAAACTGCAAAACAAACATATGTTTAGCGAGCTTATAAAACAGAGTTACAATAAAACAATGAGTTATTGCGTTCGACATGACCCGTGTGACTAAACTGCAATATTTGTGCAAAGTTAGCGACAAACATTACTAAAATCAATTGAAAGCGGTTCAAGTAAATAATGAAGATTTTAAATGCAATAAAACTTAAAAAAAAAACAATTTTGCTCACAAACTACAATTTACTGTTATAAGGTTTTATTTCTTTGCTGCAAGACAGCGACTTTATTCAAACTAATTTAATTTTAGGGATAAAACAAATAAAACGGTTTTCAATGATTTAGATAATAATTATGCGTATTCTCAATTTTTCTGTTAAATTAAGGTCCAAAAAGGTCTTTAACACAATCAAAGATGGTTTGAGAATTACTTCTGAAAGCACGTTACTTGTTAATTTTTTCTAGGCTTCTACATTATGTCGTAACGCAGTGGACCCTAGGTACTTAGATTACATTAAATGCGTTATTAAAAAAGCAGTAACAATAAACATAAATTAATTATGCTTTTTGGGAACTAAACAACTTAACGCTGAAGTTTGTAATGTCGGTACAATCCATACAATCAATTTATGTTTTCGTGTTTTTTCCTAAAAAAAATAATACAAATTATTTACAATCTTTGTCTTTTAGTTCAAGGAAAACATTTCAGATTTTGGTTAACAGTAAACATATGAACAAAATTCATTTTGTACAGCAATTACAAGGTTCTTAGTACTCGACATCACACAAGGAAATCAACAGAATGGAAAAATAAATTCGTAGTTTCTCACCAAATACAACACTTGGGATAATTCCTCAATACGCTTACTTATCAATATGCTAGATACTATTATAATAATATAATTATTTCATGCAATGTTATTAACTAACTCTGTAGGTACTTTTTGGTAAATATTAATTGCTTAATAGGAAGGAATACGTGAATTAAAAAATTGACATACTACGCTTACGGTAATTATATTAAAATTTGTAGGTTATTAAACAATAACTACTTGGAAATTATGTATTAAATGTAAAGCGAAATTATATTGCAAGCCTTAAATGTGCATAGAGTTATTGGTCATGTCTAAGTGTCACTGCTCACTCACACTGAATTACTCTTACTGATACTGGCAAAGGATTATTACGAAGCTATAAACTGGCATCCACACAAATAAGACATCCCAACTGATTCTCGTGAACAGTGAACCTTAGTAACCTATGCGAGAATACAAAAGTGACATTCAATATATTGGTCGTTACATTTTACGTGAATTGTTGAAACCGTCGACATCTTAAGATAATACGACGTTACATAGAAACGCTCAAACTTGGTATATTAGTGATCTTATTTTATTATTGGAATTGTTATATAAGTGAGTATTATTCTGCAGTTCGGTTCACATCGTGTTATAACTACAAAAGCATAGTTTGGACGATATTTTATACAGCCAAATTATTAGGAACCCTTAACTTTGAAAAGGATATTGTAATGTCATTTTTAGAAACTTAAATTATTTATTTACATAGCCGGAACTTGTCAAATATGTTAACAACTTTTCACGTTTAAACTCACTTATACAAAAATTCATAAGGCAAACTCATTAATAATCCTCAATCACATGAGTGATACTAGACTCCTTCACTATTACACACTACTCGTCCACACACTACGATGCATCACATTATGTAATCACCTTTCTTTCTACAGCTAAGGTTATTATATATTATACCTAGGTGACTAGAATACTATAACCTACACTAATCTATACTAACCCGACCGATTAAATCATTACACTGTTCCATCTTCCCATCAATAAGTTATAAACAGGCTCTCTTTAGCTCGCTTCTAAAACCAACATTGAAAAGTCAATGCTGTCGTAAATGACGAAAAAGATCAATAAGTGACTAATTATCTAAAACATAAACAAAGGATTTGCATAATATATTCATTTCTAAATTACTAGCGTATTATTAAATAATTTCGATTACAATAAACTTCGTTGTGCAAATAATTAACGAATAAAAATAATTCGTTGTAAATTTTCGATTAATAGATATCGTTGTCTCAATCATTGCTCTTAAATTTTAATATTGCTGATAATCACTTTAAATTTTATATTGCTTTTCGTTTCTAAATCTTATTCACATATTATAGGACACTATCTCATATCTTTGGACCTACAATAGACGCAATTACAACTTACATTAGTAGGGAACTAATGCAAGTCCGCGGCTATGTCCGCGTTATTATTACTTGGGTAATTAATACGTACGGGTTTCCCCGGGATCGAATTTATTTTAATTCAATTTCTAATACTTTACGAACTTATTTAGTTCGATTACGAGGATTATTGGGTAAGACGTGACAAACTGACATCATTTGCAATTGGTATGAGTAGATTTTCGAAAGGTTTTCGTGGGCTGATTCATTTTTGATCCCTTTTATGGGAAAACAATGTCTAATCATTGCAAATTACGGACTAATTTACGCGAAAAACTAACAAACTTTGAAGAAATGTCATATTTTCACGTAGTAATAGTTCATTATGTGGGAAATAATTTCTAATAATTTCTGTCCTTGTTCGTGTATTTTGAGGGGTGTGAATAAATACGTTATTACAGTAAATAAAATTTAAAATTATATTTTATCGACCTTCCTTATTTCCGATTAAAGAGAATTTCTTAATTCCATACAACAATAATAAACTTAATTTGTACCTTTGTAATTGTAGAATGATATTCCAAAACTTCTTTTTAATTTATTTCAATTTAAAAAACTTCGATTATTTTTGTACGTATTTCGAATTATTTGATTTCCGTTTTGTTTATGCAACTGGCTGTTGGGTAATTAATTGTTCAACTTTGACTTTAAATACAATAAAAATATATAATTGTGTTTGAAAAGTTGAAAGAGTATGTTGTAATAAATTCAATGTATCTGAAAGGTCTCATTTTATTTTGCTTTTTACATACGTTTCATATAATACTTCAATCCGGAAAGATTTTAAATGTTCTAGTCGAATATTTTAAAATGTATAAGTCATATTCCTTGATCACGCTTCATAAAAGCGGTTGCCATAGTTACAATGTTTACGAGTGCCGAGAGTCTAGCTTTACTATATCTAATATAAATTGCAGAGATGATTAATCTCAATGTTATCCTTGAATTTTAGTTTTCTGACTTCTCCCGGCACTATTTGATTACCTAAAGTGGTAGTTCTTGATAGAGTACCTAGCATTACCATAACATGTTCACTTAATACTCAGTCTTCTATACGATCTTTGACAAAATGTCTTGTTTTAATTTCGAGTAGAGGCCAATAGAAAATTTGTGTTTGTTGGTTCGAATTGCAGTTTTGTTTTTTTTCTGTGGGTACAATTATTATCTTTCATAATACTTGCGAGTTCAAGACTAAAAACATCACTTTTGTTATTTTAGTTGACATTAACATGGACAATTATGATCAATCTTTTTAATACTTAATTGTATATAAATATCAATTCTCAGGATCAGTTCGTTTTAGTTTCTTGTTTTCATAAATAGGCAAACATGCATTTCGATCCTGAATGTAGTTTTGCTACGTCAAGTTATCGAAAAGAGCATCGAAACTCTTAAATCCAACGCTCGTAGCGTTTGCTACGACGTAGCATTTCTCTTTTATCTGAGTAAATTGCGAGACAATATATTTTATGAGCATAGATGAAACACGAATTGTTTGCCACGTAGCCCAAATATTTTTGAATAGTCTTCGGAATCTATTTTATTAAAAACAACGATATTCATCTAAAAATAGTAATTGTATTATTCTTTTTAGTAAAATAAATGCCTAAATAATATATCCGTAAGTTTTAATCCTAAGCAATACCAATAACGAAATATCAATGTAAAACATCACATCTCTTAGTTTCCAGTCTAGTTACATAGCCGAGATTAGTATCCACTTCCCACAACTAAATCTAATAAAATAATATTGCTTCATTATTGCTTTTCTTAATAGTAGTCACATTATTGCCATATGCTATTATAATAATCGTCTAGAAATATGTTGTACTTTCTGTAAACGATGTTAACTCTTTTACGTACAAATAAGCTTAATTTAAATAATAGGCAGTATTGTATAATTTATTTTTTCTTTATAAACGATAGAACTTTTTTAAACGTAGATACGCAGCCATATCTGACGTCTAAATTTTAATAAAAGTCTGTAATTTGCCATTCGTGTTGTTTTTAATGAGGCTTGCGACAGAACCTTTTTAATTGACCGTATCCTGTTTGCGCTCGTGAGCCGCCGCATCCTACAATTACTTCCGTATTAAGCGCAACAAAGAAAATATTTTCATTAATTTCCATTTAAATTTTACCTTTTTTTTATTGTATAAATTTTTAAATTACATGTAAACTGTAAATAATTTATTTAGCTGTATATACAATCAAAAGACGAACGAATTTTATCTTCTTCAAAATATTACTCTCAGTCGAATTTACAATTATTAGAATTTGTTTAACATCGTTTACAGTCTCAAGATTATCCTAATTAATGTAGTATTGCTTATCGTATTGCTAATTTGGACATTTTTTTGGTTTTATCACTGTATAATTTATGTTTTAGAACTTACTGATCGAATTGTAATTGTCGACTTATTCTTTGCCTTTCGAGTAACTATGGAGAAGACGTTACTTTGCATTACTTATAATAGTTTTTACAGTATTCGTTTATTTGTATATTCCTCTGACTAACGGGAATGGAGTAGATGAGTAGAAAAGGATCCGATGGATTAGTATGGATGTTTTTTGTTTGGAATGTACAAGGTGGGTACGAACGTGCGCAGTTTAACAGGTAGATAACATTCGAGTGTAAACTATCAAGTCTAAAGGTGGAGTTACTACTCACAAGGACGAGGGAACCCCGGCGCCAGCCCTAGTATATGTATAATATATATCATAAAGTTAATTCATTAATACTACTTCTACAAAAATTGTAAAGAAGGGAAATTTGGTACACAGGGACATATTTACATTACAATGTATATTATATATTTTTGTATAGTATAAGTTGGTTTCGTTAATATTAATCGTTAGTTACTTATCTGTATAACTGCTACAATTACAATAACGTTAGTATAAATATTTGAATAAAATATCTTCGTTTTTAATTTTATTTTTTATCATTAGAAGCAATTATTTGCGATTTTTTTCTACAAAGGGTCAGTAGGGGAGAACTAGGTAAGATAATATGAAAGAATTCCTCGAAGAAGGGATTATTAGAGGGAATACATAGATCAACTAGGCTAGGTGTAAGGCTAGAGTACTAGAAAGAAGTTGAAAGATAATGAAAGTACGTAGAAAACAGACCAACAAACTCGTTCAATATTAATAACTTTGAACTGAACTTCACCATTATAATAACTATAAATTACGCAATATTCGATGTTAATTTCGTTTTAATTTAGATTAATATAACTCCAAAGCACCAAAAATATCTAATAATCTACAATTTTTTTTATAAATAACCAATAATTTCTACAGTAATATTGCTTATTGATTTACTTAATATTGCTTTTTACGCGTCACCTTTGTCTGGCATTATCCTATCATTATAAAATTATACATTTCCTAACCGCGTGATCGCCGCATTGGTACAACATACCCAATAAAGTACATTGTCTATCTATACTAGAATAATTTATCAATATCAGTATTTATGTTTCAATATATTTATAGCTAAATGTCTTTCGTAGACCAATCAATCGGCGATCAGAAGGTTACTCTATTACGAAGGGAAGAGAACTATAGTATCTAAGAAAGTAGATAGAATGTGGCACTACAGCTACAAGTAGGAGTACTTTGGATAAGGAATATAATGACTAGTGTCCAGTATAGTGCCTCTACAGGCCCTGTCGTGTATGTCAAACATTATAAATCAAAATAAGTTCCTAAATCCTTTCAATTGACATGTGTTTTCAAGACGTAACTTTAAATTGATCATACATTTTTTATTTAACGTGTAATTTCATCCGAAAAGAAATCAACTACTTATTGCTAATTTGTATACATAAAATATTTCTTTGCTTAAGACAGCGCCAACATTTAGAAGTGTTCCTACTTCGAAAAGGTTTAATTGCATTCCCAATTGTTCTATTTTCCAAGGGCAGGAACTTTAAACAATATTTAATTGACTGGGTTAAAATAAACACCAACGACGAATTGACTCGAGGCACTAACCAATAGACTAGGAATACATCGGGGCCGCGGACGTTCCGTGCGTCTGTTCGTCGAGTCACTACATCTAGCCGCTACGTCGCTACACTCGCGCGTTGCGTAGAGCTCGGCCCGCGAGCCCGACGGTTAGGTTAGCTACGTACTACAGAGCACTACAGGGTTAATAGAATAGTCTGCTGCGTCTATTTGACAGCGGTGCGCGACTTTATGCCTACTTTATTATTGCTTTTCGAATACCCATTTCTCACCGAGCACCTCGTGCTCGCCTCGTTAACCTACGTTATGCTATCTTACGCTAAGTTAGTTTATTGCCAGTTTCGTTTGACTTGTCACCTAAGACACACGCTCGACTAAAGGCTTGCTCGCTGCGGCGCGCGGCCCTGCCCGTCGCCGCACCGGGCGACCGCCCCCCGCCCGCACCCTTCTCGTCCCCCCGTACACAGCAACACGACGAGTTATTAGCTCTATCATTTTAGGTTCATTGTACCAATTTATTAGACTATTGTTAGAATCTGAAGTCAATTTGATGAATAGTTTGATGATGTTCTGCTTTGGATTTACACATTAATACACTTATTTAGTCTATTGCTGCGCAATTATATTAATTCAGCAGCCAAAAAGTGTTTAAATTCTTGAAAGGCTTAATTCATTTTTGCGCTATATTATGCTTTTAACGGTTTGTCAAAGCTAGTTTCAACAAACAAAAAACTTAACCAAAGTCAGTGAAGGCTATATTTTTAATTTTACTGCTGTTAAATGTATAATAGGGGTGGTTATTACCAAGCGTATTTAGAATAAAAATGTGAGCGCGCGTGTATACGGGGCTCGGCGGCGGCTCGGCGGGGGGTAAGGCACTGTCGCGGGCCCGCGGTGTGCGCTGCGGCGCGCGGCGTGTGTGCGGAGCTTCGGACGGAAAGTTTTGGCAAGTTCCTCACCGAGACGGAGGAGGTCCCTCCACCCACGAGCTCGGCGCTCGGCTCTCGCATCTCGACGCTAAACTTACTCCCTAATACTCTCTAACCTACTTTGCGGTTGTAAAAATCACCTACAAAAGATATTAGTTTTCATCCATATTTCAATACTTCTATGTATATAAGGGTATATTTTATCGACGAGTATGTACACTTTATTTATATAATAATTACCGCTATCGGGACGTGTGACGCTACGGCCTGCGGCCACGGTGGCCGCGGCTCTACGGGGTCGTACGTGATTCGTTGTATGCGAAACGTTGCTCGATGTGTCGCGGCGCGTCCGGCGAGCGCCAGCAGCGCCCGCCCGACGCGCTCGCTCCTGTTTCATATTGTATATTTAAATTACGCTAACAAGCTAAATTCATATTAATACTTTATGTTTACTTGTAAACCTTACGGCGGTGTTACGGTCCCTGGTGTGGCAGCTGGCACCGCCTAGCCGGACGCGGACACGGGCGCGGCCGGCTCCGGCGACGGCGAGTCCTCGTCCTCCTCGTCGTCCTCGTCGCGCACGCACGCCGACTCTTGGTGTTTGTTGAGATAGCTCTTGAGAGCAAACGTCTTGTGGCATCGCGTGCATTCAAAATTTTTATCCGCTGAGTGTGTTTGCATGTGTGCGCGCAGGTTTGATCGATCCGCAAAAGCTTTGCCGCAGTGCGCGCAGCCGTATGGCTTCTCGCCGGTGTGGGAGCGCAGGTGGCCCTGTAGTAGCCATGGCCTAGAGAATAGCTTTCCACACACGCCGCACACGTGTGACAGTTGGTGCGTTAGGACGTGCATGGCGAGGGCCGGCATAGACACGTAGGCCTTGCCGCACTCGCCACAGCGCTTTGCCGCCACTGAGTCTAGACTGCGATGCGTCTGCTTGTGTCGTGACAAATTGGAAGAAGTTGCATATCGTTTTCCGCATTCGCTGCACGTGTATTTTGACTTTGGTTCCGGCTGTGGTACTGTTTCCACCGGTGCATTTGCATAATTTCTTCGTTTGGATCGTCCGTCGCTGACAAAGAATGCGTCGTAGGTGTAGGCGATGGTCTCTCGCGGTCGTTCTGCGGGCGGCTCTTGTGCAGGGGGCTCGGGCGGCGGCGGCGGCGGGGGCGGCGGGGCGGGGGGCGCCGGCTCGGGTGGCGGCGCCGGCTCCGCGCGCGGCGGCGACAGGAACACGGGCTGGCTGAGGTCGAGGATCGCATGTGCAGCGTTGAGGTCTTCCTCGGCTCGGTTGAGGTGAGCCGCGCGGTTGCCGAGGCAGTAAGGGCGGTAGATGTCTTTCTTCTTCGGTGGCAGAGAGAGAAGGGCACCGGTGCTGGTGTAGCACATAGAGATGGACTTGCCGCTCGCCGGTGGCGGGGGAGGGGAGACAGGTGAAGACTGGAGCTGTACCTGGAGGAAGGGCGAGTCTGTCGAGTCGGAGGCGGAGGAGAGTTGCAGAAGGGCATAGGATAGAGGCTGAGGCGCCGGCTGAGGGGCGGGGGCGGGGCCGGCGGGGGCCGGGCTCACCTCGCTCGGCAGCTGGGCGGTGAACTGTGTGGAAGGCTGCTCCTCGGTGTAACCTGCCGAAAAACAAAATAAATAGTTAATAATTGATCCCAACCCATTAAGATCAGTGGTTAACATTCTTGCCTCTAATTTTAAGGCCAACTATAAATAAAACATCGCATAAAGCCGTACACAATAGGAAACCTAAAAAACACACAAGTGAACATAATATAAAACATAATACAGTGAACGTTACTTTGTAACAACCGGTGGCGGTCAGTAATCTTATAATCTCACGCAAACATTCGCAGGCCGCAGCGCTTATACAAACAACAAGTTAACTCGGGGTTGGACATCCACAGATAACGAAAATATATCCTACATTGTTGTCATTTATCACGTTTTGAATAAAAAGACAAAAGATAAACAGTATTTTAAAATATAGAAATAAAATCAGTGACCTAAAGTATTAAAAACGATGAAAAACCTTTAATTTAAGATTGCGTTAAATATAGGCATTATTTTCCATATATACTTAAACCATATCCCTATTAAAAAGTCACACCATAAAAATTGAAAAAAAAGATTCAATTTTAGAAATGCATTTATTTAAAACATTATAATAAACAGCTTCAACTGCATAATGCTCAGTAGTACTGAGTACGTCACGTTTGAAATGAAGACATGCTCTTAAAGCTAAAAGTACTAAATGTATACATAAAGTGTATTGCTAAGTGAACGTAGCTTAATATCACCTTCCCAGACAAAGTACTTACAAGTCGACGGTAAATAATGCTTTCCTTTAGAATAGCTATGAATAAAATATTACGGAGGCTCTCAGACAGGGTCTAGATATCAACTTTATTACGAGCAAATTTAAAACGAGACGCTTTTCACGATCGAATGACTTAATGCTGAATATCCGCGAGTACGACTATGGGCCGGACTTCACGAAAACGGAGATGAGCGGAGCGGAGTGTCACGACTACATAGCGAGGTTTGAATAACGAATTCCTATTGGTTATTTAAATCTCACCGCTCAGCTCCGTTTTGCCCAGCTTTGGTGGAGTCCGACCCTGACTCTTCGTACTTGAATGGAGATGACGTCAAGCAGAAATAATGGTATCACGCAGTTCCCTCTAGTGCCAAGATTCCTTTTCAGTTCTATCGAATGCCGTCTGTGCTACTCAGACGAAATGAACTCGGAATTTCTATTGGATCCCTAGAATAAAATTGAATAGTGGTATTTTTTCTGATTTTTTCTCCAGTAAATAAAAAGTTCAAGAGTATTGAGAGATGCAGTATTTAATGTTGTACGGAAATCTATCCGCATGACGATTTTTTTGTTAGTGTTTATTCGTGTTTAGCAAACACCTTCGGCGTAGTCTTTAGGAAAATATGTTGCTCCCATATTTTCTTTTCATAAGATTTAATTATAACGTAAACATAACCATGAGAAATTAATTGGGTTTTTCTTTCTTATTGTTTATCACACAATTCGGCATTTAACATAAAACTTATGTCAATAAAAAATATGTTATCGGCTTTAAAAACTGTATCTATAAAGCTTGTGTCTGCTACTCATTCTGTACATTCCAAAACTTGCCAAAAACAAAATACAATCTGTTTCATATCAATATAAAGATTTGAAAGCTACACAAATAAAAGTGGGGGATAATCCGACGAGCGCTACAGCCATAAAAAATTCACGTCACAGCCGCAACGTTTGAATAAACTAGGGTTCACTTAATCCCTCAAACGACCCTTTTGAGCTTAGGTCTTATTTAAAGAAATTTTTGTTTGAATTCTGCGATATTGATATTTACATTTAAACGAGGACACGTGTCTATAAATATGGCTATGTACCTGTCAAAATTATTTAATGTTCTTATTTTTCAATGTGAAATTTTTCACGTGTAGACTTCTATGTTATTTAGAAAGGCATTCGGGTTTTTCAATGGAAAATTCGTATGGTAAAGCAAACGATTTTAAAGTACCACTACTTGATATAATAGCAATACGCAGACGACCAGACTAGGTACCAGCTAGCTCAACCTACAAAAGCAAAGTAAAGAATTCGTCAGAAAAGTAAAAGTCGTAAAAGAACGAAACAAGGAGCATTACGAGTGCCTACTTTAATAAGCTGGAAGTAACATTAATACAACCTTGTTTGGGGAGAAGGGGGTTGAGAAGAGTTACTTCGGGACCGTTAATAACCGAAGGCAACCTGTGGCATAGCAACCTGTAGCGTTTACTTGCATTCCTGCTATTACTTTGCCTTGGTATGTAATTGTCGCATAAGCGCTGAATAATCGGTGGATAAATTACATATCCCGTAAAATTATTTTGTTTTAAAACACGTGTAATTTATTAGTTTCATTCAAACAAATGTTAAAAAATAATTAACAGTTATTTTGTGATTTCTATCCATTTAAAAACGGACGTATCGAAATGTAAATCAATTTTCCCATGTTGAATTTTGTTAAAGTTTTTAAGCAGAATTCAGACAGACACAATTTAAAATAGATTTAAGTTACCGCAGAATAGAAAATACAGAAAATTCGTGAAAGCTTCGTAATTAAATAATTGGCCGGTTACACACCATTGACAAATCCTGTTGTTGTTTTACTGTTCGCAAATATTTTCGGAATAAATCCCATTTCACCTGGAGGCTTACCATTAAAATATATTTGAGTTGAATGTTTAAACGTGGAAATTGTTGTAATTGTGGAAAAACAAAGGTTTTGTCATTGTGGAAAAAAAAATTAAGTCGATTTCTGCGAGTGTTTCTCTATCCAACTACGCAAAAGATTACTTTTTAAATTGAATGATACGCAAATTTATATTGTATGGTAAAATTGAGGTATTCGGTATCAAAATATCTTAAACTGCATCTAGCATTTATGTAGCAACATGCATAATAAAGGTAGTTAAGAATATATCTTAGCTATAACTTCGTATTTTTTGTGACATTTTCAACACAAGGTTGTGCCTTCTGAAATATGCATTATTAACACTGACATAAGGTTGATGTTTGTTCAAATAAAAATAAAATCAATAGGCATAAGAATTGAAACATATCTTAATAACTCAGTATTAATGGCTTATATTTAATCACGCTTCTATTTTGTTTAAGGTATGCAGTAAGACACCGGTTTCGTGAATGCAGTTCAGCAGCAGATGCAGTGCAGATTATTGAGGTTAGTGGTTTATTTTAATCGAAATAATAAATTTAAATATCCAACTAAAATAATTTTCACTCGCCTTGTTTTCTCTCAAATCAAGTAATGCCATGTCAACCTTAACAACCTAAAACCTTCTCTGCTAAACGGCCTATTAATAAAAAAACAAACATATTTCTTTTTCTCCGACTGGTAGCTTCAAAAACAGCACTTAAACGAACTAAGTTATATAAGTATTTACTCATAGATATACGTATAGCAAATTGTTCCATACTTCATTTTAAGTTAAGAGCTCACCCAGAAACATACTAACCTCCTTTTATGTAGTGCCAGTTCGTATTAACTATAACGTATTATATTTGAAGTAGGCTTGAAGCCAGCTGCTGTATAACTGTAGAGTAGGTATTTTCCTTAGAGCTGCGCACTTGAAAATAAGGGTAGCTCAGCGGTGCACGATCCTAACAAGCTACTCGTTTAACTTTTGATATCGAACGTAATATGGAAACGGTAAACAAAGTTGTTATGCTGGGATTTACTCATATATTTCCTTTTTAAATTATACCTAGCATTCACTATAATTTTTGTTTTGTGATGATTGTACTCTGATTTTAACTAACATCATAATTACGGTTGTATTCTAAAATACTTTTTCTTTGGTTGTCATGTAAGATGAAAATGTTTCAAGAAAATTATCCTACAAAATCAATGTTACTGTGTAAAAGACCCAAGCATTTTGAGTGCTTAGTGAACAATTTTCAATTACCTACATTAAAAATTACAATAAAACAAGCTTCCTTATCTATAACTGTCTAATACTGAAAACTATAACCTCTAAAATAATGAAACATCAACTTACATTGTCCTACAGACTTGCCTTGAGGTGTGAACCTCCAAACAATTAGGTTACCACTCCGATCGATTCCGGAATGACGCTCAACTATAATTGCATTATTGCTTAATTCGACACGTTGCCACATTAAATGTTCAATCTAATAATACATCGAAACAACCTTAATAGGCTTGACATTGTCCGTGACACGTTACATAATGACTTCATATTAAATCTCTTCATTGCCAACTAAACTATAAAAGCCGATGGACAAATCAATGTTACGGCTAACTTCAAAAAATCTTATTTAATTGGTAATGCATATATTTGAACACTTAAAAATGGAGTTGGTTACCTCTATAGATTTTGTTGACCTTTTACCACGCTTGAATAAAGTGTTTTTAATAGGATTCGTGTCGAAACTTTCTAGGAAAACTATGCAAAAACAAGTTGTGTATAGTTTGCTGCATTTGTTTTTCGTCCATAAAAGTACAAAAACATTGTTTCTACGTTAGCGCCACATACCTTTGATTACTGTCGAGCTAGATTAAAATGCTAACATTATATCGTAGGTTTAACACATTAGGTAACCTCAAAGATTTATGCTACGTACCTACAGCTTAGCAAGGTAATCCTATTGCCAACGTTTGTCCGTGACATTTGTATAGAACGGAAATTAACAATTGATCGAAGTACACATACCTTTATCCTTTCACGTTTATATTTCCTATTTTTTTTATAGTATTTTATTCTTCAATAATTTGTGTGTGTAGAGGTTTTTGGCGATGATCACTGTGTCGTTTAGTTAGTGTAAACTCGCGCGGTATCGCAACTGCATCGATATCGAAGCAACGATGGTCGCGTGTGGCTGACAGAGATGAACGCACAAGCTAGATAGAGACTGACAGTCGCTGCAGTATCATTCAATCGACGCGATTAGTCTTCCGGAGGGAATACCCATTTAACACCACTGTCATGTTACGACATAACTACTTCTATTAGATTCTGTATTCATTCATCAATTTTTGTTCTATATCCTCGATGAGTGCAATTTTGTTAAAGCGAAACCAAACTCTTATAGCATTGAGAGAGGAATAACTTGATAATTTTATAACAATGAACTACCGCAATCGTAGTACCAATTAAACCTGCAGTTTCACGAAAACAAACTAACGAAATAAAGGCAACGCGCGCCAAATATTCTTCGTACAATACCAAAAACAACGCGGGGGTGAGCAGGGTACACCGCATTGCACCAGTTGAATCTCACCCCAAGCTAGGGGGCTATCCCTGCCCCCCCCCGCCTCTAGCACCCCCTTCCCCCCGCGAGGGGTTATATAGGGTACTTGTTGACGTCCGCACGGTTGGGGATGCGAACTGCGTAACCAATTGATTTTCGGCGAAGTCAGTTTCTCTGAGATGTATCTCTGGTCGATTGTCTGCCAGAGTTTTGTCTTATCTCATTCGCTGCAAAAATACGAATTTATAGTAAGTATGAGTTCAGAAAAAGCATTTTTTATTCGTCTTCAATTACTCGATTTTGTCTAGTAAAGCTGCTGATAAGATTACAAATTCCATATAACAGAAAAAAACAAAATTCGCTCTGGAAAATGCAATTTGTTCTAATTAGCAATTAGTGAATAACTAGAGTTCGACATATTATTAAACTTCATAGCTATTATAATGAACCCTGTTTCTTAAAAATAAAGCTAGCTACAATTTAATTGTTACGTAACACGTTTTATCTTCATCACTTGAATGGTTCTCAAAACGACTTATTTGCACTTCCTTCGTTAAGCTCCTTAGTTCTCCACGACAGAGGTGTAGGAGGGTTGTTCACTTTAAATATTATTCATTTTATAACACAATTTAAACTCCTCCACAATTCATGAAAGCACGTGTGTCGCGTATCCAGCAAAATGTGCGTGTTAGGAGACTGTTGTACCCAAATAAAATAGGCTTTAGTAGGCGGAAATTTCGTCTTTAAAAAACGAAATAAATATGAAAACTAATCAAAATAAATAGCAACATTTCTTATAGAAAGTTCGAAGTTCTTTTGAAATCGGGACGCTACAAAAACGTACATTGAAACTGAATTGAGAAACTTTTAAATAAAATTGCGAGGTTGAATTTTAAAATGTGGGATTGGTTTCGGTCTCGGCTTTGTTCGCCGGGATGGCGGGAGTTCGATCCTTCCCGGACGGAGCTGGCGCAGATGTCGGGAACCTCCGTATTCCCACTAATGGATGTATGGATTTTAAATTATAAGAACACCTCGTATAACGGCCATGGTTCCTGCTATAGAAACAATGGGGTTCATTCTGCTTTCATGTGAGATTGGTGATGGAACACAAACACTTTGTTTGATTAAAACATGGCTTCAAAGAAATAGTCACGATGTTCTATGATAATAATACTGCAACATTGTGGTGCATAGTAATAATACTTTGAGTATGTGAAGCTCGGATAATAAAATATGCACAAAGAATGAACTAGTTATTTGAATTAATATGTAGAGCTGAAACATCCAGGCTCAATTATGGTATTCATCCATCAATTACGTTTGATATCGAAAACATTTTATGCAACATACATTTCAATGATACCAATATAAATGCCAGACACAGAAATTTTATAAAATATGATTGTATTGTAAGTTATCAAATTAGTCAAAATATTTTGCATTCATTTGCAATGCGGAATGATTTAATTACCAGGTTGAACGGATTGTTATTTAAGCCTATGCATTTGTAGCCAAATTATTGATAAATTAATACAATTATGCTCAATAAATTTTCGGAATTATTTAATGTTAAATTCCTGATTACTCATAATTATTTAAACATTCAATAAATGTGACGTGTTGATAATTAAACAACATCGAATATAATGTAATTTATTAATCTTACTCACCAACCCTTTAAAGTATACTTACTCTTATTTAGTTCGAATTTCAGAATATCTTTCTAAACTAACCTTTAGTAGAGCCACTGAAAAGACGTTTCCTACTTTGAACGCCAATCTTGCCTAGGCGATGAAATATGGGCGACATCCTATTCGAAGCCATAAATTATAGTAAAAGAAACGCTATTATACGAGAACAAACCCGCGTGTCTAATATATGTTTTTGTATACTATAGCTATGTGTATGCTGTGTGGCCTACATAAGTCTATCTGACCTAGAAGTGTAACATTACGTCTGTTTAGGCCACAATCGGTATTCTTCCGAATATTGCGAAATCTTTTGTTTCTTGGCTCTATTTTTAGAAATACGCTGTGTTTTCTTCCTGTAATCTTAAGGCATTGTTACATGATAGTAGCTTCCGTTAACTCATGAATGATACCCATTTTAAAGTAACGTTCATTTCACAAATAATTAATATTATTTCTTGTGTGTCACCTCTCTATCTTAGTGATTACCAATATCCGACGGGGAAACAACTTTAATGAACTAAGAATGTCTTTAAATGTCTGTTGAGATTTACATTTGCTTGGTACTGTCCCATACTAATAAAAATAACTTAAGGAGATATCAAATCAAAATTTTTGGAAGATGATAAAACGTAACCTCTTTTGATATGTTTAGTCTCCATATGGTCTCTATACTTCTCTACTCAGGACTTAGATACGTATTTAGTAAAGATCAAAATCTTAGTAATTCTTCAGGAGCCTATTCTGTAAAAGTGTAACAATTCTAAAGCATTACTTGCGAAGTGTGATTGACAGAATAGGGACGCGCGTGTTTGGGGCGGGGATATCTAGAGCATTAGCCATTCCATGAGTGATGTCGGTGACTTGGCAGAAACCTCAAGTGGCTCAACATCGACCCCAATTATATAAAAGCGCTAAGTACTGCTTCACGTATTTTATATAAGTTAGGTATCATATTTTGATAGGGTATATTCCCTGAAAGATAATGATTTTTTTTTCTTTAAATTTTCCTACAAATAACGTGTAATACATCTCTTATTGTGTGTATTAACTGCATAAAGCTTTTTGTACAGTCTTTAGCCTAGAATTACAGGTTAAAGGAATTTATCAATTAGTTTTAAAAGAAACAAAATCTATCCTATGTTGTAATCAAATACTCATTAATACCCTTTAAATCAAATACAAGCTAAAATAAAAACTATCAAAAAACAATCTAATACTTCTAGCAACTAATAAATGTTATTTCATGTCAATAGCGCGACAATAAATACGCCGTAGTGCAGCGAATTGCTGTTGACGTACAGTTTGTTGAGAGAGCAAACACTGCCGGCTATGAAATATTATTTGTTAGCTCTAACTCTGCTGTACCTAAAGTATATTATGTGTGACCGGATAAGCGGTATATGTAGTATTTAGACCTGTGTTTTTAAAACTAAACAGACGTAAAACCTACAAAACGGTCGGTGTCGATTAAAAACCAGTTACGAAATTAGAAAGCAGATTTAACAAGTACAATCAAACCGCGTCGATTTAAGAACGTTTATGATAACTACTAACTGGCTCTTGATGTTATATAAGATTTTACTAATAAATTGTACGACTTGAGAATAGGTTTCTTGCGAGATATGTTCGCAAAAATATGTTTGTAGTTATTTCCACTAATCTCTCCAACGAAATACAAAAAGTAAACTGAATGACATTCATTTGAGTATCCCACAGACCGCCAGTGATAAATAAATGAAATTCTGGCTAAAATGAAATGAAAAATGAAGTATTTGGTTTAAAAAAACATTTATGAAACAAGCATAAATAAATCATCCATACATGTACGTATGAATCGCATTGTGTGTCCACATGAAACATTCATTTTACCCCGAACAACAAAGAGCGTCAGGATTAATTTGTCAGAATTTCAAATTAAGTTTTGCAGAATGAGGATTACAGCAGCACTCGCTGTTTATTAGTATGACTTAAATTAGTAGTCTAATATGCGAGAATCGACCTTACTGCCTTGCAATAAAGACCAGGTCAAAGTGAAATTACCGGTGAGCGGAAACACATGCAGACTGTAATTACTCGTGCTACACGATTTCTATTTCATCGAATTCAAATTTTATCCGTCTGAATTGTATTTGAAAGGCTTCTGAGTACAACACAATGAACTGCTCACTATTCAGTCGAATTTGACAAATTAAATTCAATAGAGGGTTTAATAGGGAATTTACCTTTGTTTAAACTAATATGGTTTTAATTCCCTGATTGCTAAGCTCAGTAAATTTCATAATGTTGAGTTAACAGGCAGAATATTCCAGAAAAAATGCTTATTTACTCAGAATTACTTATCCTACTCCAGCAAAGATGTACGTTCCACTGAACTCTAACTCACCCTAATTCGTATTATACGCAATGGGAAGAAAATTCAATTTAATTCATTGTCTCAGGGCGAGATAAGAGTGATAAACAGAATACGTTTCAAGCCGGCTCGGCAGAACGCGCTGTCACATTAGTACGGCGCGGAACCCTGATTTTATTGTTCCATTGCTTTATCTTATTGTTCCTATTTTCCTTAATGAGAGCGCTCCAACTAAGGGCGAAAGGGAAGCGACGTTTTTGTTGCGAATTCTTTTTCTATTGGATAATTTAATAAGCTTTCTTACTTAACTAGTAAGAACTAATGTTCTTGATGGTTAAGTAAGATTTGGGTGTAAGTAGACTGACTTATGAATAAAAACGTGATTAACGAAATTACTTAGTGGTAGATGAAAAGTTAAATTTTTATAATACCTAACTAGCATGTTGCCTTACTACTCATTGTATATCTAACCTTCATTTCTAATTAAGCAATCAACTTCTACCTCGGTAACGTCGTGATGATTGTACTAAATACTGAATAAAACACGTTATTGCTTAATAGTCCTATTAAACAAATAAGCGTTTGTTAACAGCTGAATGAGTTCCCAAATGATTACTTACGAGTTGTTGAAGTAATTCAGAGTCCAATTGCTGTCATTACATGATTCGACCCAAAGTAATAAGACAGTTAAATTGAGTTTGACACATAATTGATACCTATACCGGTAATACTAAGCAGCCTATAATAACACAATTGCATAGTACCTAGGTAACTAAGTATGTGATTTTTAAATAAGAAATGCACCCTAAGTTGCGAGTAATAGATGCTAAAGAGGCCTTTCTCTAGCCCTGAGGCAGCACTGGCTGAAAATAAGTTGAAATTACAAGTTAAGGAATAAAGGGAATTGCCAGTTTCCGGAAAATTAAAGACATTTGAAACAGGATTCACTTGTAAAAATGTATTAGAAATTCAATTACTTTAAATAAAAAATGTACGATGCAAACTCGTGCATGTTATAAAATCGGTAATAAAAACATTTTAGGTTTTATTTAACAGCAAACAACCCCATTACTAAATGTAACTTATGTATTCAAAATCATAGTTGTCGTACCAAAAAAGAACAACCAATTTCCAAATCTTATTTTCGATCTGTTAGAAATATAAATATATCTCTCTCATAGGGACTGGATAGAAGTTATTCGTGGCCCATATATTGCATATGAGTTAATTCTGATAATTTATTCCGTCTAGTCGAGGCAGAACTAGACTAACTAAATATAAATAGTTCCAGGTCATCGAATTGAGTTTATAAAAGAGTTCGAAATTTATGGATATGGGTTTAAGAATTGATTTAAAATAGCGACTTCAGTGCTGCATTGAAACTAGGCGAATTTATTTGTCTGTATAAAAATGTTAGCTGTTTTATTATTTATTTTTATGGTTAAAGTCAATGCAACGTTACTAAGTTACTTTTAAGCATGAAGGTTTGATACCTACGTGACTATTCAATATTTGTACCTAATTCAAAAACGTTTGGAATTATTTAATAGTTCTTTTAAACGAAGCTTTTTCAGCCCTATTTATTTCAACAGACATGTTACCGTCTAAAACTGGTTCAGAGAAATGTAAGGGCATTCGTTTAACCTATCAATTTGTATCAGACGTAAACGTTTCATTAGAAAAGCGAACGGAATAGAAAAAAATACATGACTACGGAAATTAAAACGTCGAGAACACACATGTATTCTAGAAAATAAGTTTTTTACGTTGCCAGTACCGGACATTTTCCCCTTACATTTTCCACGTTGAATTTCTAACTTCCAATTAACTCGTAGGTCCGCCTCGCAGCCGACTGTCACTACCAAACGCTTTACAATCGTGTATTCAGACGCTTGTTACAGTTCACCCTTTCACAAACTTAATTATTCATTGTTTGTAATGCAACATGACTTAAGAATGTTGATGTTATTTTAAGTAATATAAAGAGATTCGGGAACTCAATGATTTGTGTTTTGAAATAGGAACCAATAAAATGTTTTTAAATTGAGAATTTTAACTGCCATTCTTACACTTAAGCTTGACTCGAAATGTGCCTTTTTACCAAATTTCTAAACTTTTCGATAAATACTACTATTTATACCATATTTTATAATACCTCGTAATGTTTTTTTGGATAATAATAACAAACCAATTAGTGAAAGTTATTGCGATTTGATTTGGGGAGGCCTATGTCCAGCAGTGGACGTTCTACGGCTGAAATGATGATCGCGATTTAAACCCTAGGTTTTCCGGTGTCAGGTATATAATAGAATATAACGTATTATGGCAATGACAAATTCTGATTTTTATTCTTATAAAATAGAGACTAATATACTAATAGTATGTATATTATTTTCTGAATTGGATTGAAATTAAGCTTGTTTAAATCTGTGACGTAAAAACTCTTAAATCAATTATTGATCGACGATCTTCATTTAAGTATCTCATGTCTGTTTTAAGTAGGTACTTCTTAAGTTCTGATGATGTCTGTACATTATATTTTAAATGTTTTTTCTACATATTTTATTTCAAACATTATCATATGATTTTAAATGTAATTAGGCTATTGTTCAGCAAGTGTTAAGTAAGTGGACTAGTTAGTAAAATTTGGCTGAAACCTAATATTAAAAGTACTTGAACTAAAATTGGTTAGGTGTTAATGATGTTCATAAATGTAATTATCGATAAACAGATTGGGTTAAATTGGCCTATTGTGTACTCAGTGTAATATAATGCAATATAGCTCGTTTTCACACATTATAATACTCTCGATATAATTTGTGATTATTTAGCTATTTCGTGGCTACTCCAATCGTTTTGAAAGCATTATTGATCATATTATTAATAGGTACTTGATTATCATGTGAATTAATCAGATTGCTAGACTGCCTCGTTGGCCTAATGGTGCTAAGCGCGACTGCTACGCTAGAGTTCTTGGGTTCGATTCCCGAGTCGACCAAGGTCGGAGTTTGGATTTGTGCCCGGTTAGTGGCAATAGGCTCGCCTCCTATTACATAGGACCTAGACATATCGGCGAATTGTGGGTGTACATTGGTACTCCTCTGCCTACCCCTTCGGGGATACAGGCGTGATGATATGTTATGTTATGCTTTAATGAAATGTATTTTCGTTCTCTGATACGTTTATTGTTTAACAAATAATTGAGTAAAGCTAACGCGGTTTTGCCGTAATTGGATTGATGATATACAAAAACATATTTATAATGCGGTTTTTCATTTAATATCCCTTGCAGCTGTTTATAGCTGATATGTAATAATTAATTAAGTCTACTTATCTTTTAAAATACCTGAAAATTTTGCTTAATTATTTATTCGAAAAAGCTTTGTGTTGAAAATACCAAATCGAATTAAAATTATATCAATACATTACTTAATTGAATTATATTTTCTGAACCGAGACTTAACATTATACAGAGTTGATATGACAGAGGGGCATTAAATTACACTACGTATACTATACGTGTTTAGTATTAATTCGATACGGTATAAAAATAAATACTAAATAGCTTACAAATTAGAATAAAACGCAACCACCCAGTGTAAATGAAATTGACTGATATGTTTCATATCAGTCAACTGAGTACTTGTGACATTTGTCAATGCTTAGACATAATCAGCTGTTGTGAAAGATACATCGTGCTGAAACGGTGCAATATCTTAAAAACATTTGTGACCAAACTACTCCTCCTATTTAATTGATTTTTGGTACAGACCTTGAAAATAGTATATAGTATAGGCTGTTTAAAGAAAAGCCCCTCTGTTGAATCAACTTTGTATAATATTATCTGGTCTCAAAGTAGGTACTTCAAATGTTATAACTATAGATAGGTACGTACATTTTGGCCGTTATACAGAGTGCTATTGAGTTCCACAGCGAGACGCGGCTTCGTGCCAATATCCATCTTTTATCGATTAGACGACCGACTACAGACTTTATTTTATTATAATACTCTTAATGCAATGCTTGCAACTGCAGAATATCGTGAATTTACAGCATAAATCGTTTTGTGCCTTTTCCATTTCTTAATGGATTTAGCAACTGAAATCTTTTATTATTCACAAATATTAAAAGGATATTAATAATAGGTAAAAGATAAATAATTATAAAGGAATAAAATTTATATTTTATAATTATCTTCCTTTGAAGGTAAACGATATAAGAAGATTAAAGAGATACGTTTTAATGAATATAATTTTCATGAAGCGTATTAATCCTGTCAATAAAATACATACATTATTCAATTAATTAATACTATTACGGATTAAAATTTGTCTCTGAAATAAGGAAATATTTATGAAATATGTTTTAAGATATTTTAATAAATTCTATCGAATACGGAGTGGTATTTATTTTTGCTAATTAATTACATTGATTTACTGCATTAGCCGTTTATTGTTATCAATTAGTGTTGTTATTAAAAATTCTTTTAATGTACATATTTTATGATTATTTTATAACATAAAAGTGTGTTGACAGCACAAAAGTTGATAACTTTTGTTTTTATACTGGGCTTAAACTTGAGTTCTACTGAAAAGCATAATAGAATTAGTGTACATTCATATTCAATATTCATTTTGCGTTTATATGACCACACCTCATAAAAAAAATAGAAAATCCATTCTTATGATTTTAATATCAAGGATCTAATTTAAAAAAAAATCTGATCTAGCTCTAAACTCTCTGCTGAAATTCTAGTTCGTTCTCCTAATTAATTGAAACAGACAGCTTCACAAGTTAGTTGTTAGGTCTGTTGAAGTCAGGGCTACTGAACAATATGAAGCATCTATGTAACACCAAGCAGAATACTAGATGCGCCTTTGTTCAGGATTCAAATGGAGTTAACAATGTAAAAGACTGACGACCGCGCCATTGGCGTGACTCCAAACGGCTTGAGTTGACCGGAGCGACGGAAAAAATTAGCACATCTACAGTCACGCCAATTCTCTTTTATCTGCGTGCCCTTTGCGACGTCAGTCCGTTTGTTATGGAGTGATCTAAGTTTTAAGGTTTAGGTTTGAGTTTTCGCATTCATAACTAAATTGAATAAATCTTAAAATGAATGTGGGCACAATGCGTGGCGCGATGGATGATCTCAGTTTTGCGATTTGGATTTAAGTTTTGGCTTGACCCCACTCCGTTTGGCGTGACGGCATTACCGTCAGTGCCTTTAACATTGTAAGGGCATCCTAGTATTTGCGGTTTCAGTTACACGAGTTATGAAGTGTTCACACGCTTCGATGCTTGTTCAAACTTGTTGTTGTCGTTATAAAGTTTATCTTGCGCAGTACAGTTGTCTAGTTTGTTACGAGTTGTTCGTGGTAACTTGTCTATTGCATTTATTCAGGGCATGTGTATCTAATAAATTGGCTTAGGACTTTTGTCGTTTGAAGGTTCAAATTAATGTTTAGTTTTGATTTGACTAGTTAGAGGATATTTTACACATTTACTTAAAGAACTTTTATAGAATAGCTTGATACAACCATAGCACATAGAAACAATATGATAATTTATCTTATCTGTAGAAATGCTATATATTTTCTTGAAAATATTCCACACCTTACATGAAGTTTAGATGACACGTGGCTTATTCTTTGATTGGGTTATTCAAATTATGTTTTTCAACCTTAACGTAATTAAAAAAAAAAATTTACACCAAAGTCCGAATCAGATAATTAGTGATTGAATAGTGAAACCAGTGTTTGGTTAGATAATTTAATCTAATTGCAGGTGTGAAGTTTGTTTTGTAACATATCACTTAATTGGTGTTAAATTGATTATTTGTTTGGACAAATATTAGCCATTAGTAATATTGTTCATTTGACCGGCTTGATGCTCTAGTGTTAATGACCCTGACTGTTAAATCGAGGCCGTGTGTGAGTTTTCAAGATATTAAACAATATTATAATTTATATATTTTATTATTTATTGCATTCAAATACATAGTACTATTAACAAACTTAACTCTAAATAAATAAAAAACAATATTTTGATAAAATAATCTCAGTCCACCAATAACTACAATTTATCAATATCAAACCAACACGTATTCAATTAATAATTAATAGTGTTAATTGAATCTCCACGCACAACTCAATTACATAAATAAACTAAACAAACTTAATTCATAATACAAGCAATACTTTAAAAGACTTTCATTCTTCAATGTTGACAGCAGTTGGAACAGCTAAAACGAAATTGCATATTTCAGAAGCGTTGATTCAATCGAGCGCAGAGAGCTTCACAGCAAAACCTTTTAAGACATTAGTGGATATTGTTCTCTAGGAATTAGAACCTGTCGGGGAATGGCTTTTGTAATTAAATGTGACACTTGCAAGGTGGGTTGAGACCCGTCGGGCCCGAGTCTGTTCAGATTATGAGAGACAAATGTATTGTGACGTTGTTCTACCCTTTCTGGGTTTTAGCCGACTTTCAAAGAGTTTAGTTCGTCTGTTTGTTACGTGACATTCCTCATAGATCATAGATTGTGGATTGAATTATCACACGTTAATACATCCAGTTTTTTTTTTAATAGAAGTCGTAAAACTAGACGTATAACGTGCTTAAAATATTTTACTTCATAAATGATTCTTTTAATTATACGTTTAAATGATAACGGAACAAACTGATCCTATTGTACGAATAATATTATAAAATATACTTATAAAAACAGGTTGTTATCCCCACTTACACAGAATGGAATTCACCGAAAATATTTTCGAGCGCGCTCGGTTTACCCTCAAAGCTTTTTCATAATAAAACCTCTGAACGTAAAACAAAAGGATATTCTATGAAAATATAAAGTTGGGAAATTTATCAAAGCCTAGAGTTAAGATTTTAGGTATTTTGATGAAAGCAAACCTCAAGCTTTTGAAGGTAATGGGCAGGAGGCATTTCAAGAAAAACGTAACACGGATACAGGTTTACTACTCGTTTAAAAGTGCTTTCTACGTAACTGAGGGTTAAATAGGAAACATTAAACTAAAAGAGTTTACTGCTGGCCGGATGGGCGTGCTACCGCCGCCATTAGACGAACTACCCACGTTGTATTTCACGGTTCTAGTTAAAACAACTTTAAATAAAAGGTTCTCTGAAACTCTTTTAAAAGGGTTATTTAGAGACAATGGGACGAACTCATCTGTTAAAGTAATCTGCGGGTATGAGCATTCTGCATTCAACGTCACTTCTAACTAAAATAATAACCTCTTGCAACCACGTTTTAATCCTCATAGCAACAATGCTTTAAGACAGGCTGATTGTGTCGGCCACAATTCTCCTAGCTTTGTAACAATTTGCTACAAAACCATCATTGTTATACAGAGCGTTTACTTTCAGTGTCGCGACTGAAATTCCTAGTAAAACCGACTGCGTATTTCATGGAATTTGAAAATCCCTACAATATTATTTCGAAAACAAGAGGAAACTATTTTGATATTTGCGTTAAACCCTTTCAAACAAATGACTGAGCGAATGCAATAACATTTTATAATTTTCTATTCGCTGGTGTTGGAGCGTGCGAGGGATTCCGCGGTGACCGCAGCGCTGGAATCCGGCCTTTGGCCAGAGCAAAGTTTTACCACAAACGCAATACTGGCCAGAAGTTTTAAAAGCGCTGAACACCTTTGAACTTTGCAATTGGAATTGTCTATCGCTTTTCGGGCTCGAATTATAAAATAGGAGCAATTTTGAATACAAAATATTTGAAGGGTTTGTGTTGAGGTTTTTATTTAATTTTTTTAATAAATTTTATTCGTATCATTTTCTCAAATGCCCCCAATTTTATTTGTATATGATGCTAGCTTTAGATTCAGATATTTTTTAAGGTTAATCTCTTTTATCCAACAGACTTTGAACATAATTATGATGTTTTTTTTTTTGTAGATTAATGGTTAGGTACTACTTAGAAATATGGGCGTGGTATAAAAAAAGGTGTGATTATAAAAAAGGCGTTTAAAATTGGCGATAAATTTACAGGACATTACAAATCACAACTTTTTTTTCCTGGATTTTTTGCTCCCAAAAGCTAGTTTGTCGTTTCCACGTATAGGGCTGTAACTATGAAACTTCGAACCTATTCAACTTAGCCTCTCTGCCTCTTGGGCACGTTATCGGCCGACGCATGTGAAAGCATCGACGAAGCTCTTTTTATGTCCCCCTATTGTGTAACCCTATTGTACCGCGTTGTACGGATTCCTCATGGTGAAAGCATTTGTTTCAAATTATTTAAAACAAATGAATGCAACAGTGCTAAAATAAAAGATCTCTTCTTTTAAGGTATATTAGAGTTCTGCTACCCTCATTATTTGTTGAAAATACCTTTCCTTGTCCCTTGAAAACATCCGCACACAGTTGGCAATCATTCACTCCATTTAATTTATTTAAGTGAGTGCGTTTCAGAATATGACTGTCCATCATACAGCGTACAGCACTTCTCCAAGAAGCACTCAATCCTATTGTTCTAAGAACTCCATTTTCTAAAGAAAGTCAGCGCAAATATACTGAACATTTCCCCGAAGTTTATTACGTGAAGTAGCAACATGAATTGAAAGTGTGTTGAATAGTTATCGTACCTCCAACTTTAATTTAAACGTACGTAGAAATCAATTTGGTCTAGTACTACATAGTTTGTTTTCGTTTGGCCGGCGGCCGCGGCGGCGTACAATACAGACCACCAATTATTCGCATCACTATGCTTTGTCGATTGTCCCCGAGTGTAATTGTTTTGCTTGCATTTGTGTCAGCGTTGTTAACAGTTTGGTGAATAAATATGTACTTGGCTCGTAACGTAAGTTTGCAGAGCTGGCCAGTTTAATTAGTCTGGAGATCGGGTTTTAACAGGCTTTGTTTTGCGCGATCTATATTGCATAATATTCATATTATAAATTAGAAAGTTACTTTGATAACCCATATCTGTATGTGTATGTTCGGGATGGCTAGACTGGAGACAGACCCAAAAAATACATGTCTATACTTTTTCGTTTGCCGCAACTACTCTTACTGACTTCCTCTAACCACCATTCAATCGATCGGCCACCTTTCGTACTGTGCATATTTCTTCGTAAAAAGGCACTCTCAGTCACACTGTCATTTGTTTTCTTGCGTCGTTTAGACCCTCTTTGTTTCGTGATACCCATAATACATGGTATAAGTCCCAAATACACTTCAGTCCAGATTTGGCAGTCAAACCAACCATAAAAGTAATTATGTGTTGCTTGATTTTTTTTATGCTTTTCTAAATTAAAAGAAAACATATGCTTATGACAAGTGATATGATAATAATATTTTCTAATTAATTTACTATTTATCTTTGAGTGTCTATCTAACTATGAACTGCTAATCTCAAATCACAGATGACTGACGCCCAATATCATACTTTATGCATCGATGGATATCCCTACTACAGTTTAAATTATGACCTAAATGCTACACAACTATGCTAAATTCCGCTCTCTAGAATCGATAATTTCATCAAAACTGCGTCACATAAAAGAAGCACACGTGGAAAGTTTTAGAAAAAGTGTCCAAAAATGTCGAGTACTCAGCTCCTTTGACCGTACAGGGATCAAACGAATCTGAAACAGTCGCCAAACGACACCATTTTAATTTCCCTGTCAGTTTGTTACGAAGTCTTTGTCTGTGACAAAAACTCTATCAAATAGTTCGAGAGGCGTTCATTTCGTATGGACTGTAAGCTGAAAATCGTTTTTTTGGACCTGTATACAATGAGTACGTCAACTTGACATTAATACCTTGTTTTCGAGTTTATTTCGCTTTTGTTTAAAGGATGAAGCTTCAGCGTAACTTTTATCTGTATAGAACTAATACTTTTTTTATCTATTAGATTTTGGATGTAAAAGTGTCTTTGTCTTTGAGAGCATTATAAATACAGTATGAAAAAATTCGTAATTTCAATTTGTAAGTTAACTGACAAAACGTTATTTACGTCTGCAAACTGCAGTTTTTTAAAGGTTATGATAATTTTGGATCCCTATTTTTGGAACTAAGTTGGATAATTTTATTTGTTTGATTTTCTCAGTATATTATATAGTGACCTAGATTTCTGTGTGGTCTACCTCAGCAGCTATGAAAGTAGGAGGAGCGTAGGCGGTCCGTGGGCGGAGCTTAAACCAAGCCTATTCTAGTGAAATTCACGAAATTGTTGAAGTACCGAAAACAATTTGAAATGTATTTTCACCAATTAAAATATTTAGATTTTATTTGATATCCCATTTTAATTGGCTGCAAAATGAATGTATAGTTTCAGGTTGTGAGTAATAACAAAAAAAAATCTCATCCTCTTTCTTTTTTTGTACGGCTTTGTCAACTATTTAATGTTTGATAAAGCCGTACAAAAAAATTGGGAGTTCCAAACGAAAAAAGAAATCTTGAAAATAGGAACAGCATAGATAAGACTTAAAATGAATTTACACGTGCCGCTGTAATCTCATCGAGTCAGGCGAGTGCTCGCTCTCGATCAAGTGATCTCAAACAGAACCTTCACGGATTAAAGCCTTAGATGGCTGTTCGCGTCGCCTCTCGAAGCTCGTTAAGAAGTGTCCGTTTTTTTAAAACCTTTTCATGCCAACATCTAAGACTGATAAGCGATCCCAATTAAAATGATTATCAGATTTTCGAAGATTAGGCTGTTTTAAAGCTAAACTGACTATATGTTAGCCGCCGAATGTAAGCTACAATGAGGCACTAATTGTGGGGTTCATAAGCCCCAACATAAAAGTTAAAAAAATACAAACAGCCGAATTGAGAACATCCTCCTTTTTTAGAAGTCGGTAAAAATAGATGGTATTGTTCATGAGCGCCTATGCATAGCTAAATTATTGACTTTGAAATCTCAAAACAGCCACTTATATATAAAATCTAGCAGTTAGATATAAAGTTAACGACGAACAATAATTTTTTATTAGCCTATATTAGATCCCACTGCTGGGCAAAGGCCTCCCCTTTCTTCTTCCAAACCTCTATGTTTTTGGCGAATACAATTCTTGTACTTTAAATATATACAGACTATTCCTTGAGATACCTACATCATTATTCCACTGAGTTAAATCCGAGTCCATCAAAATATATTCCGTACTCAAATAAAACGGAACAAAACGTTTTCCAGCTCGTCTCAATGCAATTAAAATAGACGGTCATTCATTTAACGTAAACGTGAATGGACGTAGTACGCTGAGAATAGAATGGCTCTGAACTTGGACCTATTATTGTAGGAATGCAGGAGAGAATGGCCTCAACCGTCAGAATACTCGCCGAGTTCGGAACGAGTTTACTTGTGTTTGTCGATCGTGTTTACGTTGCATAAAGTTGCATGTCCGGAAAATATGTTGATTGTTTTTTTTTTTTGCGAGATTGTTTGGTAGAGATCGTTGCAGTTAGCCTGAGCGCAGGCTTTGACTGCTTCACCGGACTTTATCTTTTGCGAGATCTTATAGTTTTTTTGGCTTGTACAATTTTATAAGAATAATCACGGAGTCTTAATATTTGGAACCTTAATTGAAAGAATACGTAGATTTACCATCCAACATTATGTCTAACTTGTCACAAAAAATATCTTAAATTTTTGGGTCATGCCCATTTCTGAATTCGATGGAAATAAAAAACAATTGCTGGCAGTCTATCAAATTATAACACATGCACGTTAACTGCGACTCTTGTTAATGCCTGGTAGCCTCTCTCTTTCATAAATTATTCAGTTCAAGCTAATTACAGGGCCGCTCGACATGTGTAAATTATGGTTTTACATGTGTCATTATCGATGGCAATTGGACAAACAGGATTTCCGGAGATATATTTTATTTCGTTTATGAACTAAAATGTTGTTCATTTTTTATTGACTTGAGCTTTGCTGTAAATACTTTTTCAAGGTCACTCATTTGGTCGTCACGACATTTTCACTTCAGTACAGGTAGCACGCGATACGATGTCGTACATTCATAAATGTGGTCGATTATTATTATTTGACCAATATTACGCGCTAGATGTTGTGATGTGGAATCGATAGGTAGATATAGTGTATTAGTGGTTCTATAATAATATGTAGGTGCCTATTACTTTCACGACCAATCACTTTCGTGAATACCTATTTTTCTTACTCTAACCAGCGGTTTTTGAAACGTTTATTATCAACACAAGAACTGTTAAGCACCTGTCAATGTTCATGGTTAGCTGTGATTGGTTGATACTCCTTTGAAAAACCAATCACAGTCGAGATCACTTGATTTGACAATAGATATATATGAATGATTCTCAATAACGGGATCTTTACCTTAACTAAATCCAACAATCTTAGTAGACTCACTACCGATTATGCTAATTTACAATTACGGGAGTCCTTTTTATTTTTATCCGGTTCACATATTATTTTGTTAAATAGTGCTTGAGCTTGATTCAAAAAGGTTTTATCAAATTGTCGGAAGGCTTGAAGCTCAAAGGTTTGGTATTTGCTCATTGAACAGAAAATTTAATGAACTTGTTTGATTGAATGAAAACCAAAATGTCGAAACAGTTCATTGCTTCCTTTAATTAATCTGTGGAATTAGTGCAATTCCCGAATTGTGTGTTATTATTTTAGAACTACGTAATTGTATATTTTTTTGATATTATGGTATTACAATATTTTATTTTCTTTTAAGTGGACACGAGGAGTAAAATGCTGTGTGAATCGATTCAGATCTAAATGATTTGATGATCTCAGTTTTAAAACTACTAAAATAAAAAACAACAATTTATTACTACATTCCTTTTCTATGTTCCGAATAATTTCTCTATTATTCTAAGTTAATGACACTGCTTATAAGATTAGAAGCTTTTAGTGATGCAGTCAGACATTCATTAAGCTCGTTAGACAGTCTAGCTGCGCAGACATGTCTTAGCTTCAAATTAGCTGATGTGCCGCTCCGCCGCGCACAGTTGTACACTAATATAGAGAAATTCTTTAGTCAAAGGACAATATCATTTACTCTCATTAAATTGCAGTTTTGCTTCGAACAAATTTTATTTAATTTAATTGAAGATATATTTGCTTTGTGTCGGCGTTATTTTATTTAATTTAAAATGCAAACAAGTATTCAAAAGTGGTGGGTTTATTTCGAATTTTAATTTAACTAACCGCAACATCTACCAAAAAATACGTAAAACTTTTATTGAAAATTGAACGCGAAAATAAACAAATTCCAATCATTTAAAAGCCAGCAAATAGAGGAATTTCCGTTTCGTTTTTCAAACAAAATTTCGGGCTTCAAGTGTGCAATTGGATCAACATGGCGTTAAATCAGCGAATGTTTCGAAAAGTACGTTACGGAATAAATGTCGTCGGTTTTTATTCAAACGTCGAACGTCAGTTCATATTTATTGTGCAAACACTTTTAGTATCGGACTGGGCTCGCGTCCATCTTTTGTTTTTACTTTGTTCGTCATATTTTTCGATCGTACAAGTCTTGCATTGCTCTTTGCCTCAGAAGTTTGAAGTGTATGACAGATTTGCGGATACAAATTGTTTCGTTATTTTTGATGCAAGATAAATTAAATTTGTTAAGTGTAGTTTGTTGTTCTTGTCTTAAGCGATGCGCAACTACACGTTTATTTTATTGAAATTTTACAATAGTTAGTGTTCCGATTTAATAGACTAATAGTTTTTTCAAGTGTACCTAAATTTAGTACTTGTTATCAACCGTGTAACTATAAAGTGGGAACAGCTGATTGTCAGTTAAGGAATAATCTTTTTCTAAGAAACATACGAATTATTACACTTCAAACTGTGAGTTGTACGAGTAATGTACAATTGTATAAGTCTAACATGAATTGTTCATATTGAATTGTACTATATCTTCATTCGCAAGATTAATGCTTTTCTCCAGACCAATAAAGGTTTTATTCGAAAGTATAGAGTAAAGTTAAGACAGAGATAAATAGCGTTTCTCGTGAAATACTGCGTACTCATCCCAACTTTAATAAAACGTCATATGAGTAAGAAAGTTTCATATATCAAAAATTACTCAGTTTGAGCTTTCATTTTGATTGAGTATTTGAGTTTTAAACTTGAACTAATTAAGGTAATTATATTTTGAACCTAAAAAATATTCGGAAGATAGTAAATGATTTCTGCCTCCCATTTTAGATGCACAAATGGGCAATCGATCTAAGTGATAAGAGCGGTTTGCATTAACTTCATTTCAAACCCGTATGGCCTGCTCTTTTTCCGATAAGCTTCTTTTCTTTTCCACCATTCAGATAGTTTTGCCCATCCTTAAAAGAAAAGACCTAATTATAGTTCATTGAACCGAATCTTTGTCCCCTTTCTTTTCTTGGCTTTTTCTTGCCATTCAACTAGGTTTCCAGTTTTTTCTCAAATAATTATATAAGAACAGTTTATCAAACCATCGCCAGGTCTCCCCATCATTGTCTTTCAGATTAACTCTTTCTACCTTCTTTCAATAAGTCTGTGCAAAGTATTGAGACTAAGCACAAATAATGAAAAGGTTTTATACCTTGAAAGTGTCACCTAGCAACTCAATATAAATTGTAGTATACCAACTACTCTATAGCATTCAACATGTATTAATGAGGGAACATTCTGACGATTAATCCGTCTGACGTCACGCATAAGTATTTCGATAGCGGTCGGCTGGCTATAGCCGCTACTCAACGTGTTTTATAACTATTACATTACAATTCAACAATAGGGTCGATGACTAGGTATGAAAAGTCAAAATATATTTAGTCCGTCATTTAGATAGTCAAAATATAACAGACACGTATTTATTCTTTTATCAAATCAATAAAAAAATAGGAAGATTTTAAAGTTCAGTAGTGGGGGTTTGTGACGTCACGACTCAGTACAAGTTATGCTAAAACGTGACGTCACGCAATAATTGAAGTTGCTGTATGTTCGTCATTCTTGATCTACGGGACAAAACAAAAAATACGTGTCTAATATATTTTTTATCCAAAAGATGGACTAAAAATTAAAAATTAGTCATCATCCCTATTCGAGACTTATAAGATAAGAGTTATAAGGAATAAACAATCAAAAAACCAACCAATTAAAATGTCAAATGTTAATTTCATCATTTTAGGCTAATCCAGAAGTATTTTAAGCTAGCAAACATCATGGATATCCCTACCTATATTCAGTTTTGATTTGTGAGTGTAATCAAGCAACATCGCATGTAGTACGCACGGTCTCGGTTGTTACCTCGTGAACATGGCTTATAGTGAACTTTGTGAAGTATCTAGACGGTCTGATTGGCGCACCGTTGCTATGCGAGTTCGGTAAGTCTTCGAGGGTAGCTAATTGTGTTAGCTCTATAACTAGCTGTGTATAAAGCTTATAGTACATATATGTATAAACTTTAGTCTGGGTTTCTGTTTAGTAGAAAGGCGAGTCTTTTTGTCACGGTTTACAAGCACACGGCATTAAAAATATAATTTATAACTTTGATCATATTTTTTTAATAAGACAGCTACAGACATTGATGTCATTTTTAACATAAGTAAGCAAACTAGATTTTTTCCCCTTTTTTTACTAGACTACTTACTAGTTCTTTTTACCAGCGCTTAAGACATTTTTCAATTTGCACGAAATTTTCGACCCAAATTCAGAAAAAAATATTATTTTAGCGTGTATATCTTACCTAAATACATTTACCACGCCTGACAATTTGTTAAGACAACAGATGTAGGCATAAAAGGCAAACATGTAGCCAGTATAACGGTGGCAACTAATTGGTCTCATCCGGCCGGCGCTGGGAAATCAATACGTGTGGCCGTGGAAACGTGACCGAAACACGATACTATTTTAGGCATTCTACGATACGATAATCTTATAATAAAACCCGGTTGTACGTTAGGTTTAGTAGAGGTATTCGAGGCTATATTTTTGGTGGACCGGTTAAATTTTTTTTATGCGACTCTTGACTTTATGTAGTGGTGTAAATACGAAAGATGATTGCAGATCAATTTACTATGTGCAAAGATTAAACGATGAAACGTATTGTAAGTTTCATCGGCGTTTCTATTGGCGTATTTCTACTGTCCTATCAGAATTGAAGCGATTCAAACCGCAAATCAACAAACGTCTCGATATAATTGCTTGATCGCCGGTAAGGCGGTACCAATCCGCATGCAACTATTTGCTATATTCCAAGCGTACGTAATCGCTGTAATAGGTTACCAGCTGAATGGCTCGTTCATTTAATAGCTCAACCTCTACGAGAAACTGTTCGTAGCAAATACGACGTAGTACAATTTACTCTACGCGTTGTAAGTGCTACGAGCGTAGGCATATAGTGAAAAGCCAAAGGGTATTTATTCCATCAGTTAAATGTTTATGTTGTTACAATATAAGAAAACATCAAGTTACAAATAATTAAAATCTTATTTAAAGAAATGGGGGCTAATGACATTTTGTTTCTGTACAAAATATTTCAAAACAATGTATCGGCGTAAATGTTTGGTGAGGCGAAATAAAAAATACGTATCTAATATTTTTAATCTATATCGCGGACATAAAAAGTACTCTTCTACGCCATAATACCTATAAAATGGTGATATAATCGCTCTCAGCAATAAATAAATTAATATGTTCTTTTGGAAGTTTAAGTTTATTCAGCTCAACTGGCATAAAAAATATGTAAACCGAAAAATTAAAAACTGGCCAAAATGTTATAATAAAATAACTGCCTTTTAAATCGTTATAAAATATGAGTTCCACAGGGATATGTATCAATCAATCGAAAGGAAACGAAAGCTTTTAAAACTCTGTGATAAATAGTCGGATCGCGTCTGGCGCTTGTTAAATGATGGAAGGCTGTAAAAGGAGGCGGCTGATAAAAGATCTCTTGCCAATATTTCAGCGCCAGGTTTTTGTATCATTGATCTGCTTTCAAAAGGTCTGGTATCAATGCTTTTTAAATCCCGGATTGCCTTTTTTGTAGTATTTTCCTTCGTAAGTAGTTCAGTACTACACACACAGCAGCTAATTATTATTAAGGTGTGTTTTTTACATGTAAATTTTTCAAAATTTTTGGATAATTGTTTTTTTTATTCACAATTATGTTAGCTAAAGTAAACGCATAAGTTCAAAAAAATATTTGATAATTTTTATACAAAACTATTTAAGAAAATCCAATACTTTCCTTCGAAACCATTTTGAACTACATTTGATATAAATAAAAATATAAGATACTTTTTCAAATCCCATTAATAAAGCTTATGAGCTTACAAGGCTTAATTAAAGACCAAACTCCGAACTCAACTAAAAACAAATGAAGGTGGAAAATTAAAATAAAAAATGGGAAGTGGCACCGCCGACCTGTTTTCCGTTGAGCTTCCAATTTAATTAAATCGTTTTATTCGGGCTTCGAGTCCCGTCCGGGTTTGTGCCTCGGATATGCGTCGATCACGGCTTGTTGCATTTTAATGAGAGACAAATTATTTCGTCTCCACTTATGGAAACAGCGTCGTGTCAATTGATGTATCGATTATTTTTTTGTTTGTTTTTATTGAGGTTTTTTTGGGCGTGGTATTTTGTCTTTAGCAATGGGAGTCTTGGTGCTTTTTAACGGCCAAGGGCCTTGGCCCTGAAACGTAAACTTTGATGTACTTATTTGGTCTAGTGAGAATCTTTTTCATTGTTCTTGATTTGTATCTTCGTCCAATCTTGCCTGTTCAATATTCGCAATAGTATAAGAAAAACTATTTCTTGCTTTCAAAAACATAAATTCGTTACTCAAATTCTGCACCAAAATATTGTCACTATGAAAATCAAACTCTCCAATACAGGGTGGTCAGCCATATTGCAAATTCAATGCAATTAGTGCTTAATTACGAACACCAATCGCAGCAGGCTGGCTTCATAAGAACCAATTAATTATAGGTTGAACGATGTCCATTAATTAGACAGCAATGTTTTAATCGGATCAATAGTTCGGCGCCACGTGTACCTTTGAAGCTGCATTTTATATTAGTTATTATTTTCACCTATTTCAGAAATGCTGTTTCAATTATTCTTTAGTCGAATTTATATCAGTCAGTTCACCAATTTATAATAATTTCAGAAACGCTGATTAATTTTCTTAAAGTAAAATTTGGTGACCTAAAATGTGAATTTTTGACTAAATGATTTGTTACTTATCACAGCAAGTCTTGAGGTTTTGTTTGGGGTTGATAGATTATTGTACAGTAACTATAGTGAAATACGAATCAACGCGTTCAATACCAGTTGGTGTTGTGGGATGAAAAATTTGTGGTCTGAGCTTGTGGTTAAGATGGTGTGGTGGAGGTTCTTTTCCATTTTGTTTAATATATTCTACTTAAATGTATATTTTAAATAGGTTGTCTTATACCAATAATTGGCAGACAGATTTTAACTCCCCGTTCAAGCACTTACAATCAGTACCTAGACGTTTTAAGCCAAAAGTCTAACTAGATAAATATTCATTTAAACTTTCTTGGGGTTAACGTAGACTGTCTTTTTTTAGGTAGTTTCATTGTCCTCTTAGAATTCCTAGCAGAGGTAGCCTTCATGAATTAAAAGTTCTGAGTTTTTTATTCTTGCCAATCTACGTGCATTTGCTCTTAGGTCTCGAATAAAGATTTTAAGAGAATGAAAATGTCAGGTCGAAAAGTTTGGGACAGTTGCTTGGCGAGTTATTTTTTCTGTTTCTTGAAATTTATCCACATCCCTTTATAAACTTAGTTGCGTTAAGTGTGGGAAGTACAATGGTAGACCTCTGCCTAACCCTTCGGGGATACAGGCGTGATAGTATGTTATGTCGGAGCAATTTTAGCTGAGTCATTTCCTTTTGCTACTAATTGTTAACTTTATTTTATGTAAAACATTTCTTGTTTGTTTGTTAATTGGCAATAAATGTCTTTTTTTTTTTTTTATTTAATTTATGTTATCTTAAGTATTTTAATCGTTTCTTTTACAATTGACGCATTTTAAAAGAGACGATCAAATCACTCATAAGTAATTCAACCATTTCATCTATATTAAGAAATGTTGTAATTAAAATTTCCTATCAGGCAAGGTTTTCAAGTTTCTTCGAAATGAAACTATAATCAATATTTAAGTGAACGTGCGCCTATTAATAATTTCACGCTCTACTTCCACGGACTTCAACACTTTCGTTTAAATTAGTTAGTGTTGAGGTCGATATGAGCGACACGTGTCACTGTTTGTATGTATTGTTGTTATATTGATGGCGATTATAAAAATCTTTTAACAACCCTATTTTTTTGTGGAGTATTAACTCTTTGACTGTCCAATTATTTCGTAATACCGTGAATTCGGAATGTGCTTAGAAACTGATAAGAAATTTTGGATTTCCTTTTTATTTAAATTTGGCAAACTTTATTGTATAAATAATAAATCGATGCTAAACCGGAATTTAAATGTGCCACAACTGGTTAGCTCTTTTACAAAAAAACAACACCTTTTTGATATTGCTGCTTTGATGTTTGTTGACAATGTTGGTTAAATTAAAACTTATTTAGTTATTCTTTTTATCCTTTTTTAAATATTTATAGCAGTTAAAACTTCAAACAAGGCTGTTTAAAATTTAAATAATTTCCTGAACAAGCTTCTACTTATGTCGTATTATCGACTAAGAATGTATTTGTAATTAATAGGCACTGAATGCGATTGTTGATGTATTCAACCTTCGGCGCAGCTTGTGTTTTACGTATTTTGTTGTCGAGTTAGCTGAAGAAATCGAATTATAGTAGAGTCGTAAATATTTTAGCTTTTTTTAAGGTCGCCTGTACCCGAGCTAGTGCATATACCGCAGCTTGCTTGGAAAACAGTTGAAAGAAAAGCTATCGAAGAACTTTAAGGAGTCCGCGTGTAGAAAATGACAGATAGATTTAAGCCTACGTGAAGTAGTTTTTCAATGTTCTTGCGTAGATTTTCGTGGTATTTAAAGATTAGGCCTTACTGCGTATTGCAGAAACTTAATTGATAGTGCCATTTTACGTACGTAGACATGCAGTACATTACTTCTGCCGGTCATTATTTTCAAGGAGTAACTGTTGCTCTAAAACAAATTCTATTAAGAAAATAAGTGTTCTTATTATACTCATCATATAGTTGACCACATGCCTGACCAAATTCTATCGCAGTCTGTTGTCATTGGGGGGATATTTACCCGTAAAGTCTTGTAATTCATTGAGCTTGAATTTCTTAGTTTTGTGACCTTTAAAATCGGGGATTTAAAAGTATTTCTACAGACATAGCGTGCGGTTTTTCTTTTGATGGACAGACAAGTTGGCGTGAGTATTCAGTTGATTTAAGGAGCTGACCTTTAGTTATGAGGTGGGAACGTCCGTCATGTTATAGACACTGACAGACGTGCGTGTGTTTAGTATCTAGTCTGCACGTGCTACTTCAAAATGTATGGGAAATTTTCAAGGAAATATCAAGGAAATAGATAGTAGTTAAGTTCAACAGACACGTGGAGTTAGCTGATTGATAAATTATTTAATTAATTGTTAGACTGTACTGCAATTTATTAATAATTTTTCGCAGTTATTGCTGATTAATATTTTCACGTAATTTGCTAAATACTTTTACTTAATTTTTGTCTTCTCAGACATGTGAAGCAGTGCTCTCGCAAACTTTTTCAATTGTATGTTTAAGATATTTATTTAATAAGACAACTTTCTTATACACGTTTCTAACTTGATTAAATACACGATTTCCATTTAATACTAAGTAATTATTACCAACGTGTTTACTAACTTTTCCATCAAACCTTCAAAAAGGGACTTCGTCTAATTTGTGTACGAATCGTCTGCGATATTGTAAGTTTGTGTTCAGCCTCATTTAGGAGCGTCCCCTTTCAAAGCTATTACTTCAGACAGTTCTCAAACACCGTCAACTAATATTGAAGAGAAAATGTTTGTGAAGATCACAGACAAGCGTCGTAGATAGAAGTATATACTTATTTCATGTTCATTGCTTGTACCTACTTGTATTCTATTGTTTTTTTATTCATGCTCATTTATCATGTGCATTTCCTAGTCGATAATATTCTAAAAACGTATTTCTTTGAAGGCTCGCCACAAAGTAAGCTTCATCGTTTAAACGTTGCGGTTTTCTTAGAATTTTACAAAGGCGACCTATAACTATTTTCTTGGTAACGTCGTTTGCTGTCTAGTCTCGCTTTTTACATTATTATGAGGGCGCGAATGAGGTGAGCCGCTTTTACAAGCTGTTATCGTTAGAAAATGCTTTTAATATATTACCACCCTTCCTGAAATATGCTTTTATGATATTCACTAGATAAACTTCGACGTCAGAACAATAGATAAAATTTTAACTGCGGAGTAATCAACAAGCGACTGCACATCGTTGTTATTTATGCTTTTAGTGGTATTATTCGTATATTGGTAACTGTAAACTGAACAATAAACTGGAAAATGACAGGTTGTAAAACATTAATAGGTCGTTGGAAGGCGACGCTCGTTAGTGAACAGATTGTTTGACACGCCTTCACTGCGTGCTGTAGACAAGTGAGAGTCGTGTATGGATATGACATTACTTTTCGATAGGTCACGTGACTTAGAATAAGCACTTCCATACATTGAAGGGATTTGATCTTCTTTATCTGTTGAAGAAATGTTGGTTGTCTAGGGGACTTGACGCTTTATGACGAACGATGAAAATAACCTACTTTTTTTTTGGATTTGCAGACAATTAACGTTATGGACTGTGTACGTTTTATATTTAACACCTAAAAAGGGATTAACCGTTTAATGTTATTGTATTTATAGCAAGCCTACGCGTTCTTAAATTGACGGTTGTCAATTCAGATTTATGAAAATCATTCAAATTTGCGAATGCTTTGTAAACAGTTTCATTCGCTTCCTCTCTGCACTACATCAAATAGCTATTTATTCGTCAAATGGATCCATGTAATAGACATCGTTTAGTGTCTGCTATAGCGACGGAATCACAGACTGAGTCCCAATTACTGTCTCAATTCTCAAAGGGCGTTTGGCAGGTGTGTTGCGAGTAGCTACTCTACAATGTGGGCTTATTAATTGCTTCTCTAACCTAACTATGCTACCCTATTTACCTACCCTGGGTGTAATTTATCTATAATATGTATGTATTTAGTAATATATAAGTATGTTTATCAGTTGTCTGGTTACCATAACACAAGCTCTGCTTAGCTTGGGATCAGACAACCGTGTGTGAGATGTCCAGGAATATTATTATTATTATTATTCCGTAAATACAAGACTTACGGTTCGGTCGTCAAGGGAGATACAGTTGAAACAAGTTCTATAGGTAGTATAGTTTTATTTATATTGGACAGTGTTGTGTCTCTTGAATTATAGAGAAGATTTAGTGCGTTGTGTATGAGAAAATACGTCTTAAATGAGTTTGACTCGCAGTTGCCCGAATAACTTCTACTTATTTCTTGTCAAGTCAAAACTTTCATTGTTGTTAAATTGTACCTTACTACATTAAATAGTAACAAATTCTTACGTCGAAGCTCAACATTCATGTTACGCCTCGATTAAAGAAAACCAGTATATTTCAACCAAAAGTAATAATAAGTAATTACCTACAATAAGTATATTTTATAACAAAAACAACGGAAAAACTTTCCTAATCGAGCAAATAAACTAGTTGACTAAATTACAACTAAACAGTCAAATCAATTCAACGTAAATTGAGAATTGATTTGACTAATAATGATTTATTGACTCGATCTGTTTGATCATTCAATATCAAAGCGTTGCAAACTGCGGGCTTTGACATCCAGCTATTTGGAATACCGTCACTATTTGATCAAACACCTCTTTGTGATTGACGGTCAAGTCGAGCGTGTACGTTGCCGTTTACATGTTGAACTTCCATTTATGATTGAATTTAAGTTGACGATTCCAATTTTATTTATGATTGAATTGAGGAGCGTGTTTTGTTTTTTTTTTTTATGTTTGACTGTCGATTGTTTTTATGTTGATCTTTTAGTTACTGTTGTGACTTTATATATTAAAAAGTACGCTGTTAGCATTTGCACTAGCTTATGTGTATTTGAATCCATTGTAATTGCTATTCATAGATGAAAATAAATGATGATCATCAATTAATATGTCATGATTTATCTATCTTGTTTGAAGCCAATTGGATTACTGTTTAGGCGATGTCGCTTTATTATTTGAAAGCGCGGGAATTGTGTAGATTTCTGTATGAAGCGCTTACTGTATTATTAACCGTTGTTAATTTGCTACAGTTTTGTGGTATGTTTCGAGTAAACTAATATAATTTCTAACACGTATTCGTATGCAGGTATTGAACTGAATTGTTATACGTGCATTTGTAACAAGGTTTTGTAATTAAAGAAGGGGAACATGCGTGCATTAGGGGACGTTAAGCGGCTTTGGAAAGCGTCAAACGTTTCCATTGACAACTAGCTGGTCCGAGTAGCATGCTATTACGTTTCAATAAACATTCACAAAAAGCCTATGGTCAAGCGTGAATTTTATTGCGAATGTTTCACGGTCGGCCGTGGCGTGTATGTGCAAATAACTTTGTTTAATCAACTGAGTTTTTCATCAAATATTTGTTGGCCTTTACCCTTCTGGATATGTTTTTAATATGAGCAACGTTAACCTTTTAGAAAGTGTTTGAGAATGTGGGGAAATGTTTTGGATAAAATGCGATATACACTATTGAAGGTTGACGTAGCTAGTTGTATGTAAGAATAGGGTCGTGTGTAACGTTAAAGCGTAGAAAGAAGGAGGGAGTGCGTCACTCAAACTTAGTGGTGTATGGCGCGATGGAGGCGCCTTGCCTGGGCCTGATATGGCACGGCGCCAACCGCCATGAGCTTTGTCACAGCGGCACGTAACTGTTGCTCAACTGTAGCTTCTACGACATGTGCCGAATAGTTAAAACTGGTACTGTTGCGTGCTCACAGAGCTTTACAGGATGCTTAAAGTAAATAACTAAAGAAAAATAACTTAACCCTAGTTACTACGTTAAAGAATAAGGATTTAAATGAAAAATAAATAAAAAGAATCTCGCATGCGCTTTGATCGAATACAATTCGCAAATTATGAGCGCTCGGGCCGCAAGCAAAAGTTAAGGCTAATAAAACATTTATCAGTGGGATGTCATGTCGAGTTGTTGACCGGCGTCGCGTGCTGTCGAAGCGTGTCGCGCGGCCGCGGGACCTTGGCACTAGTGGTGACCGCGCCGGGCCTTGACACGTGCGCACGACCAGCTCCTGGAAGCAGCACCTGCAGGCTCTTACCGTTGTAGAGGAGCGTCGGCTCGGGGTCCCTGGGCGAAGGCCCCGGGGCGGTGGCGGCGGGCGCGGGGCTGCGGCCGCGCCCCTCGCCGACCACGTCGATCTCCTCGTCGGACTCGTCGGCCAGCTCCGCCGCCGGGGCCGCCTTCCACTTCTTGGCCATGAGGCAGCGCGGCATGGCGGCGCCCGCATCGGCCTCAGCGCGGCCGCATCAGCGAGAGACAGACGAACAGAGAAAAAGAGAGAAAAGAGAAAGAGCGGCGCCCCGGGCGAGCGGCTTAGCAGGCGATCGCGCGCGTCCTCTTGCGGTTGTGGGGATCTGGTGTGAGGGTCGCGCTTTATATAGAGCGCGGGGTGTTGCGCGCGCCGCCGCTTCGATCTGTGTGGGCGGAGGGGTGGCCGTACAACGCCGCACAAACTTTGCCTGCCGCGCCAACTTGGAGCGACACTTGACGGAGCGAGCACCGAACCCCGGACGATCAACCAGTGGACCCGAACCCACCCTGTGCACATGCGACGTGCCTCGATTACGCTGGAGATAAGCTTATAGTGCAAAGTAATAGGAGCGCTCGACTCGGTCGCGTAATCAATTCTTTTATTTACTTTCTTACAGTTTGAATAAAACAAAACAACTTTTTCTTTACCGAATATGTGTTGTTGGTTGTTATAATTGAGCCTTATGTTTACTTTTATGAAGTTTTTACTTTGTAAGCGTAATTAAAAAAGTTTGTAAAACTTTCGTAAAGTTTGTTAGAAGTTGTTTTACGTGTAGTTATCTATTGTGGGTCTAAGGTATGGAGTGGAGATGAGTGAAACAAGGTCAAGTTAATAAAGCATGACGTGTATTGTTACATAAAGCGGAGTTGGCGGAGATGAATGTTGAGCCGGCGTCCGCCGAGACGCGCCGAGCCGCGACCCGCCGGAGATAAGGCACCCTTATAATACAGTTATTCTTCATCGAGCTCACCATTCGATACTTTATTGACATCGACAGCATAATAGATGAAGCGTCTTCAATAAACTTTAATGCCTTCGAAAAACTTGAAAATTCTTTTTCTTTTTATTTTTCTTTTTAAAACACGGGTAACATGATGTAAATACTATCATTAAGCAAATTAAAAGTCTATTGCTTAAATTACTTAAATGTAAAAAGTTTGCATGAGTTTTTGAAACTTTTTTGGACTTTATAATATATGTTATGAGTAACAGCAACAAACGACTAATTATTACATCAATTATATTTACGAGGAGGAACATTTTTCTTTTACAGCCAATCTTTGGCAAAATTCCAAAATAAATTACCTAAGTAGCACTAAGTTACTAACTAAAGTTCTTACTCAACATTGATAAACGCATTTTACATAAAACTATTAATTGTTAACTACTTAATTGTAAACTTAAACGTAACTTCAGCGTCAAAGTTATAACGAAAAGTTACAAAAGTGAACTTCGGTTGGCTAGTTTGCAACTATAATTTTAGTACGGGAGTCAACTAAAATTAACTTTACAAGCGAGCGTACTACGGATGTCATTCATCTGAGCGAAACCAATCGCTTTCATTCACTCTTCATTTCTAGTTCACTCAGTTCATCGTTTTCGGACTAGTTCCTTGAACTCGGTTCATTTAAATAGTCTTCTGTAGTTTAGTTAAGTTGTTCTAATTTATGTACCTGAACTTAAATTGTTTAACAGTATTTTAGTGTATACTTTAGATTCCAACTGCAATTACTGTGTTGCCAAGTAAATAGGTCAGAGGAGGTCAGATATTTATTCAGCTATATAGATATTCCGAAATGGCTTAGAAAAAACTTGGCATAAGAAGCCATCATTTTAAATCATTAAAATAACATAATTTCAAACTTATGTAACTGGTATTTTAGTAATTGTTTATCGATTTCGGCATTCAATTTTTGAGTAATATTATTAAGAAGGGTGGTGTGTTGTTTTAAAACACTCAAATTATAATTATTAAAACTATATTTCGTATTATTACAAATTACCTGACAAATAAACCAGCTTAGGAATTATGATAGGATCTTAATTAGATAAAGCGTTAAACTGAAGCTTTAATTTTTTTACATTTCCACAAAAATGTTGCATAATTTTAACGTGTTCTCATAAAATTCCCTATCTTATTTTATCGGCGCAGACTTCAAACAGAAAATTGACGTGAATTTGTAAACATGTCAGGTTATTTGGAGCCAGGTTTGAACCCAAAGGGAAATGAAAACTGGATGAGTTTTGAACTAGACAAGCGACGCAGAATATTCTTGAACAGGGGTCGGTGAACTGGAAAAACTTATGAGTTTCCGTATTAAAATTTTATATTGCAATTTTCTATTAGTCGCTTAGAGCTTTTAGAATTTTTATGTGCGAGGTGGGGTTTGTATCCCAAGTACCAATAAGATGTGTCGTCAACTCACTTCTAAGCTTTTATTCAAATCGTCAACTGTCTTTATGAAGGCGAGGAAAGCAGTTTGGCTTTAAGATAGTTCTTGGGAGAAAGCCGTTATTTAAAAACACCTCTTTAAAATCAAATAGAAAGTTATTAAGAGAAACTATCTACTTTAAAGTTTCACCAAATAAAAATTGAAATATCAGTTTTCAAATTATGTTTATGATTCTTTAGAAAAATAATCTTTAATTAAATGTATTTTATAAACATATTGATTTCTGAAGTTTACTAGAATGTTAGAAACACTTTCCATACAACTTTTGGTAAATTTTAGTACCTGCATTAGTGGCCTACCTATTATCTTCTTATGCTTATCATCTTTCAATGTATTTATTTTCGTAAAGCTAGAAATTGGATCATAAAAGTGCAGACAGTCAAACATTATTTCTATTTTCTTTATCAAACGATATTAGTATTCAATGAAAAGGCGAATGAATTTAATTCTTGTTTAGAAATTCGCTCTATCACCAAAGTACTCGTATCTTACCTATTGCATTAGAGTATGGAAATATCTCAGGCATGCTGTATTAGTTACTTTGGAACTAATATTGCTCAAGTTTTGGAGCGAATATGTATCGTAATATAATATGTGGTAGATAGATTTTAATTGAAAATAATTTAAACAGCAGGAACCATTTTATTGATATCTTTGTTTCTTTAAAACCATTATGCTTAAAATGGTATATAACTTGTATACGTGTTTAATTTTTAAACAATCCATGACACTTGAAACTCACATTAAACCTCAAATGTAACATGACATAAAATCACAAAAATTAACTATATGTTTCTTCAAAACGTTGTTTTTAAATTAGGCTGAAATATCTCTATTATTATATTTTCTAAAAAAAAGAAACAATTCGAATAAATACAGTCACACTAAAAGAAACAAGTTATGAAATCGAATTAATAATTTAATTCCGATCTTAAACAGGAAACATGGAAGCCAACTTAGAGGTCAAATATATTTTAAGTTAGTCTGCCGGCGTCCGTAGGTTAATTATATAGAGGGAAACTTGATCAAAGTTTGAGCACAGCTTAAGTCTCAGAACTTTAGTTAAGTACTTAGTACTCGGAAGGAAAGGTATCTATTGTTTCCTGTGGAAATATCGCGATTTAAATAAATATTGGTGGCTATGCTCGTGGAGTATTTAGATAGTTGGACGTTCGAATCTGGGTTCGAAAAATAATAATTAAATGTGACTTTTAAACCAAAGATATTGCTGACCGACGGTGTAATGAAATGTATTGTGGGATCAAATTCAAGCAAACGTAATCGATGCTTTTACCTTCTTTTTGATAAGGGTCTTCGCATGACAATGGAGCATGCGTTTGAACATTAAAGCCATTTTAGGCTTTTAAAATTCATTTGTAGTTTGTCAGAAGTGCTCTCGTCAGTATATTAGTTCAAAGTAGTAAATCTAAGATCATGAATATCTGTTTACCTGGTCTTGAGTTATGCTTGACTTTCTTTTGAAATATGATAAATTAAAGGTGATCAATTATTATGTTTGGAATTCGTTGTAGTACAGCGCAAAAATTGAGTAATCCAACCACTGGTATCAGATATTTTGGTAGGTTCATTGCTATTAAAATACTTGTTATACTAAGTAAATACGTACTGCAATATATACAAACTTAAGTTCTTCCTTCATTTGCGCAGCTGGCAGCTCTTCGACCCACGCTTCTCGTAAGCTCGTCGGTATAATTCTAGCTAATCCTTGCTTATTGATAAATGTTCCGCGACTGATCCCAACTGAATTAACTCCTGAAATGCTGAAGTACAATGTATTAGAGCTATTTTAGTACTTATTAATTTGCATCTTCCTTAAAACCGATGTTGTTCTTAGATAAACTAGATATTAGATACGTGTGACGATGTTACCTAGAGGTACTAAATACGGGCTTATAATGGGACGTAGAAAATGCATTTCATCTTGATTATTATAAACTTAAAGGAACATAGCGACTGAAGTGAGTGTGTCAACGGGTTTTTAGTACCAACAACGCATGCACCAATGCACCAACCAACCTTAAATCTTTTGTGGAACGACCTAATATTATCAAGAGTGACTGTCAAACCCTTTGGTGAATGCGGATGTATATTCTATTAGCTGTTGGTCGCGGCTCCGCCCGCGTAAAAGAATGTTATCGCAGCAAAAATTAGTAGTCCTGAAAGCGTAACGGACAGAAAGACAGAAAGTTCGAAAGAATTATATCCTTCTTTTGTCTTTCGAACAGACAGCATTTTTTTCGCCTTTTTAAGTATGGACAAAATTATTTAAAGTTTGACTATTTCTTTGCAAGTGTCTTTTAAAAGCAAGACAAAAGTTCATTATTTATGTAGAGGACTAGAGTGGCTTTTATTGCGTCACAGTTTGAAATAAGCGCAACAGTTACAATAAATATTTACTTGGAACAATACAAGCCTGTGGCTTCAAACTCCCACACATTTTTCTCGGAAATTTTATATAGAATATTTTATCAAGAAATAAATGTTAGCATGCATACGTTTATCTAGGTATGTGTCGCCAATCCGCTTTGAGCAATTATGATTGATGCTCGAATCTCCTTTATATGATAGGGGTAAGAGACCTTTGCCCAGCAGTGGGACGTTTGGGCTGTTTTGTGGCAAATAAATTTACCTACCTATGCCTTTTTTCTAGCTGAAATTATTATTATTAGAGACTACCTGTGCCCCGCGGTTTCACCGGCGTTAAAACCTATGTTCCGTTCCGGATGTCTTTATAGTTATTCTGTAGTTATTTCGGGCGGCGACTAAGTCTTTTCTTTTTAGACTTTCTCAGGTACTTTTTTTCAATTTTTCTCTCCTTTTCCTTATAAAAAGAATATGCGAAATTGGTTCAGCTGCTCTAGATATTCGCGCTAAGCAACTCATTCAGCGATTCATTTTTATTGATAGATAACTGTGCCACCGAAATTAGTAGTTAATAGACCCTCCAGTTCAGCAATAGTTTCAATTATGTACTAATTACCATATTAGCGTTGAAACAACTGAATGGCGCGCTAAACAATCGTTCGTACCTGTCCATCTTAATTTGTCCGTCAATTTGAAACCTAACGGGGATAGAACCGTCATTTTGTTGTTCACAAGCTATTTAAGCTTTTAGTTGGTGTTAGTACCTATTTATAAAGGCACTTAAAATTGGCGAATCATTATAAAATAATGTCGTCATGCACTTAAAATTAGCGAATAAATCTTGTAATGTTGGCAATCGCTACGCATAACAGTATTAAAATGTAGGTTTTGAGAATAATAAGAAAGCAAACTTTAAATACAAATAGTAGTGATGTTTACAAAAAATAAATTGTTAGAATTGAGCACATGCTCCTTTTTTTGTTGGTTATATATGTGCTTTCAGGAATAAAACTGACCGTGACCATGATATTGATTAACTGTACAGTTTAATATGTAAATATTTGATAAGCGTTTGTACTGTGTATGGTATTATGAATAATTAATAAAGTTCCGTTGCTATTTATGTTTAAATACAGCCCACGTTGCTTTCATACAGAAAACAAACATTTGCAAATCATTTAAATTTATTTCGAGCTAGTCAAACACGCGACAAAGCTAACAACAGTGTTTTATCAAAACCTTTGTATCTTTTGTCAATAACAAAACATATTTTTTATAAAAAAATATAATGAATGACAATGTCCTGAACACATTAAGGTGTATGTATTATTACTATAATATAAAATGATGTCTCTTTATCTATTTATTAAGCCTATCTTGGCCCTTGGGGAAAATGTCTTCCTTTTTTAAGCACTTCTGTCCTGCGCTAGGATGGGCCAGTCGTTTCGGTAGGAGTCATGTATAGAACATCTGTTATTAAATATCACTTCGACTTTTTCCTTTACCACGCGAAAATACCTTTATTCTACAGTAAAGATAAGTTTATTTCGTGTTTTATTAATTACCTATACATTCTTGCGATTAAATTTTATAAACTTCAATTGTTAAAAATCCACATCAATTTTGCGCCGTTAATCGAAATACGGCAGAAGCCAATAATAAGCCAAGCTCATAATAAAACGTTTACAGGAAAGCAACAAGAAGTTAATTACTGAAAATAAAGTATAACCCATTGCTATCGAAAGAATGGAAAGTGCAGAATGCACATGACTCTTACTTGAATATGTGAAGCAATATACCACTTAGCGAATTGTGTTTTGTTGTTTATCTTCTTCAAAAGCTACGTTAGGACTTGATAATAAGTATTTTATAATGTAAAACAGTAGTTTTATTTCAATATCTAAACTGATTAAGAAGGATTTAGGGGAGGCTTTTGCCCGCAGTACACCGCAGTGGGACGGCAAAGGCCAAAAAATACTTATTTAAAACACACCAATGACGATCAGTAGTAAAATATAAAGTGCATGGCATGTGTTATACAAATATATACCTACCGGGCGTATTATGTATTTATGTATGAGGCCCACCAAAACAGTCCACGTAAACACTTCTATTCAGACATATCAACAAGTTGACTAGTACTTAAAACCTTCATAGAGACTAATAACACTTAACCTAATAATTCGCTGAAATATACTGTATTTAACGAACAATCAACTGAATGGTGCTTATTGCGAACCAGAATGAATGTAAGGGTTATAACAGCATGGAGTTTATTTAAAGCTGCGTCGATTGTGAGTCAAGCCTTAAGAGCTTGCGTTCACCCCTTTAGCGTCGGCTTGCTGTCTTACACTATAAGAACTCGGTTTATAGGTTTATTTGACGTTTAATTAGGTCGACGCAAAGAATGAATTTAAGTAAGGAATGTAGAACTAATCATGATGTCAGTTTTGAAAATAACTACGTTTTTAAAAATAACACTTTGGCTGTCAGGAATCCGTACTCGTTTGGACTTCGATCTATAACTAAATATTATTATTAAAATCGTTTTGTTTGATAATTTTATAATGATAGAATTGCTAAATCAGTATGTAAATAGTTGTCATGTACTCAAGTCCAAGCCCGAAGTTATGTTTAAATTCGTCCCTCTATGATTTTTTCAAGTCCATAAAAAACTATCGTGGCTAACAAAAAGTAAAAATCGAAATCTATTTAATCGTGTATTTAAATATACCTACTCACCAGTTCCTGCAATCAATTTCATAGTTTATTGATTACCTCTATTTTGGTCCAAATTACCAACCCGTATTCAACTACGTAATCGCGATATTGACTAACGAATGTCGATGAATATTACCGTGTGTGTAATTTCGTATTTACATGACTATTTGAGGCCGAACATGCACGAAATGCACGTGAAGGCCGATGTACATAAAACGAGCGAAAGCTCATTCTTTCCCCAAACTATAAAAAAATAAGACTAAAAAAACATGTTAGACGGAATAAAATCTGAATGAAAACATAGAATCACCAATCGCCTGCTGAGTTGGTGTATAATAATCACTGGATAATTGCTCTAACAGTCCCGTATTTACAGTTTTTAAATACGTCTTGCTACCAAATAATGTTCTATACAGTCTGCTGACTGTATCTATCAAAATAAAACAAAAGTCGGCCTAGCCTTTTTTTCCAAACAATAGGTATTGGGTTCGGCCTCCAGTTTTACCGGATTCAGCGGAAACTAAACCAGAAGCATTTTTTTTACAAAACAAAAATTCTGATCGCCTTTCAGTACATAACGTTACTTGATACTAGCCTCACTACACGGCAAAAAATAATAAACCTCTAAAAATATTGAAATATGAAACACTTGGAATCCGTTCGTCTGTTGTTTACTTACACACACACACTCACACTCACACACAAGAGTGTAGTCAACACAGAGGTACGCCGCTGGACTTTATCAAACGCATGTGTTTACTTATACGTCGTCTACCTTTTTCTGGTTTGTGGTCTAACATGAAATGACGTTCTGCAACCTACGGAAACTGCATTCCTAGAAAAAGTAATGAAAAATAAATATTCGAAATAAAAACTTAGCTTCATACCAGTGCAGTAGTGCAAATATTATGCTAGTATAAATTAACACTATATAGGTCGTATTTACCTCACCGGGCGAATATTTAGTATTTTGTTGGTTTGTGATAACATCCACCACCTTTATTTGAATGTGGTCTAACAGTATTTGTTCCCAAAAAAGTTATGAAGTACTCTTTGATGACATTTTGCAATTGTGTGCATTGCAAGCTAAAAATGCTCAAATAAAAATCCCATTTTTTTAAAACGTAGGTGTCCGTCATTGTTTAAAATATTATGCTCGTATTCACTGCTTGTATTAATGTTGACGATATACGCTATATTTACTTTTATAGCAGAGGCTATTCGAAAAGGCTAGTTTCTAGCTTGTTGATATTTAACCGATCCATTAAAATGTATATTCATCCTTCAAAAATAAAGAACCCTACCCTAAAATAGCTTTGAAAAAGTCTTGCCAGAAAAACTCTTAACAAAAGTGTATTTAATAATAATATGTAATCTTATACTCTTCTATTCTTAGCCTATAAAGGTTTATTGTGCTTTTAATTCTGTCCCCAGACAAGCGGTGTAAAAGGTTTTGTATACCGTTGTATTTACTGTAAAATACTTTAAAAATAAATTGATTTTGTACTGATAGTCTTTTACATTCGATAAAACAATCAATTACTTTAATAAATAATATAATTTATTAAACAAACCCCGAAGCAAGCAGTCGTAAACTGTAATGGAAACTATCCGTTGTTAATAAGAAACATAGTAAAATCTACATTAAGACAACCCAAATATTGTAGTGCGTCATATTGGCACAGTGGCTTACTGATTGGAATACTGAACCGAGGGTCGTGGCTTCCGTGTCACATTTCCGCCGAGCTACAGGCGTGTCATTCTTATAAAGGTGCTCCCTCACCGGGAGCATTCACGTGTTTTGTAACATTATAGATTCGACTTTGAGCATTACATTACAATTATACCTCCCTGACTAACTAGCATTTGCGAGTAATGTAACATATATATTAGATTTTGAGCATAAAATACTTTGGTGTTACCAAGTTGGATCAAGAAATTACATATTGTATCATTACAAGGTGCGCATTGTAATGCTGGGTTCTCCTCCTTCACTGATGTAATGCTCACATCTGTAACGTTGCATTACACGCGAATGCTCCCGGTGAGGGAACACCTTTTCAACTAAACATTTGCCACGAGTAAGCGTGTATTACTTCGAGTCAGGAAAACTCACCCACCATAAACGTATTATTGTGTGCTAGAATACCGTTTTATTGATCTACAAACAAAATATAGCAGCAATGAAATTGTATTTTATTTACCGATATTATAGCCGTCGTTGAAATATCCTTTTGTATATTTCAAATACTGCGTCTCAAGCGATCCGGTCGATTCTTTTCGCTGTAGAAGCAATATGGGATTACAGTTAAACTATCGGAAAATCCTGAACTTTAGAACCGATGATCTTATATCTAGAATACAATTTGATACGAGAGATGCAATAGAGAAGCATAACAACAAGTCCTGTATGTAAAAAAAATCAAATAATACGCTAGTTTTATAAAAGTAATAGAGCACAAAACTCTTCTCTTGTGAAATTTTGCCATTGGTAGATAGGACAAACAAGCACTAGGGCGACGATTAGTAGAATTAAACTAAGACAAAGTCGTATTTTGTCGTCTGGTATTTTGCACCTAATGATCTATCTATAATATTATATACATACGAGTATATACATAATGTATTCTAATAAGGTATAAAAATATACTTATGATGTGCATAACTGTTGCTCTTTTCATATGAAACAGCATTGATGCTTTCATTTTTATTAAAACTCTATCCTATTATTATGACGTATGACATGTATACGTTGGATTTCAACAGACAATAGCGTTTGTAATAATAAACATAGATCTATATCATCTATGACGTGTTTACAAACCTGATTCCAATCATGTTTGTTTGTAATATGTCATGTGTAATTATTTTTATCATTGTGACGTTGCAAACTAGGTCCTGCTACTTAATAAGCTAAAATGGAGTTTACTTTATGGCAGTTTTAGGACCGAACTCCACCAAAACCCCGCCCGGGTGCCAAGGTTTTTGAAATAAATACCAACCTACAAAAGTCCCACTGTTGGACACATTCCTCTTCCGGTATAGTGAAGGCATGATTTCAGATGCAAATTTTTGGGAACCAGGACTAAAAAAGAAATTATGAATGTGAAATTTACGAAATTCATTGTTGAACTAGCCTGGCTTTGAACCTGCAACTTTTTACATACAAATCCGTGCATTTAACCGCTATGCTATAAGAACACTTGTGGCGTTGGCATTATTCAGACCCGACTCCACAGCGAAGTGTGAATAGCGAATTCTTATTACTGTAGAAATATCCACTCCGCTTTGCTCGTCTCCGCTGTGGTGGAGTCCGGTCCTTAGACTGCGGTTCCAGTGGAAACTGAGGCAGAGCGGACCAAAGCAGAAACGAGCTGTTACACGATTCACCAATCACATGGCTTGAAAACCACATCTCTAACACTCCGCTTCACTGTGATTGGGGAATCGTGGCACAGCTCGTCGCCGCTCTGCTCCGCTGCACCTCAGTGGCACCGCAGCCTTATACACCCGTGAACCGCCCTCACACACATTCCCACGTCACACTATTATTATAAATATAACTTTCAACAGAAAACAAGCGATGCATAAAATACTCTGTTTATTAAAATCCAAAAATAGTAGAAACATTGTAATAATGAGCGCTATGTTTAAACTAAATAATTCCGTTATGTATTTACACGGTTTCATTTGAAATGAAAAAAGTTTTAAACTCGTACTGTTGCTGGGAATAAAATAAACAAGCATGAAACTGTAAAAGTGCTGTTTAATACAAATACATTGTTTAACATTCTAATTAATTTATAAAATGTAATTTGTTGAATTATTTGTTTATTAAATAGCAAAGATTCTTGTGATTGGTGGAATATCCAATACTATGTGAAACATGTTACTCGTTCTGTTTACTCTCGTGACGGCTCTGCCGATATAAATCAATAATTATGATCCTTTTTGACCTAATTCTAGCCGCTCCGGTCAGTAACATTGACTGTCATAAATTAACTACGCAATTTCATAAGAAACTAAGCTTTAAAAAATACACGATTTTATTACTTTGTATTCATTTGTTTTTCCGGTTTTGTGATATCTGAACTCCAAATTGTAAACTGAATTATAATTGACATCTCATGCGTGACAAATGTTTTAAAACGTCATTTATCACTTCATAATATCATAATCCAGATAAACCACTCTCTATTATGTTCAGTTGAATAATTGAAATAGTTGATTGATTTATTAAGCTTTGATTATAATTTATGTAATGAAATGGCATTGAATGGTAAACAGCTTGATTAATTAGATGAAGTACAAAATCCTTGTAGTATCCTCGCAGCACCAATTCTGAAACGACTGAAACAAATGGGAAAATTTCAAGTTGTTCACGATTTTAAGTCTCATTTCTTGAAAATAAGTAATCACCCTTCCGTACACAGCCTATAAGTTTAACCTTTTCACGGGTGTTGCGTGTTTCAGCGGTTGGCTTTACACATGTTACCTTCTAGATTAAACCTGACCTCATATCTGTGCCAATATGAACTTTGAGAGGAACGTTTATAGGCAATCACGAAATGCTTCGATGTGTGCTACGATGCGTGCTACGAGATTGGCTACGTACGTAGCACGCTACAATGCGCGCGGCGCTGCTACGGTGCAGTCGATATACATGCTTTGACGTCTGTTAAGTTGAGATAATTGGCGGAGTCTTTTGTTATTTGATACGAATATGCAGTCTGGGTAAGAAAGGTTAATTGACAATGAGCTATTGTCGTATATATGTACATTGAAGTGACTTTCTACTTGTGTTTAATGAATAAAGTCATAGTTAGTCAAAAATATACGGTTGAATTTCCATTTTTATGAATCGCTATTTCTGGTATCTATAGTTTGCGTTTTAATACTGTTTCAATATTAATTAAAATAGGATAAAAAAGGGGAATAAAACAACATTTAGTGTACTACAAGTTTATTTATAGAATTACAGGCTAAATTGTAACCTACGCTATAAGCAGAAGTATTTATTGCTGCCTTTTTAGTATTGTACAATCTTCTGGACTTAGAGTAGTGCTTTAGTGACTAGAACAGTTATGAGACCTTAGAATATACAGTATATTGAAATTCTCGAAGGAAAGTGGCCAGTAACATATTATATCCCAGAGGTAGAAGAGTAAAAATCTATTATTTTTAATAACATCAAGGATACAGTTATTTCATTATTTTGTACCGCTAATAATGGATTTTTCGCGTAAAGTCAGTCCTTGCTTCAATTGCAGCGTGCAGCGGTGTGACGAGACAGGCCTCTGAAATTTATATTTATGCCTTTTTTAATATCAAACTGACAGACTGAATAGTTTTTTTTATTTTCATACCTCTCTCTCTATTTCGTATCTACCATATTGAGACAGACAGACATGAGCTTGTTGGTTGTCTCTTAACCAATTAACCAACTGTATAGCAACTATTTCAGTATTTCTGATGAAAATTAAACGGCTTTGTTCGTAGTTTTGAAGAGTGATGTTTGTGTTACATTATATTTATTTAATTCTGATAGAAATATAATCATACTTGCCAACTTGTCTCAATATAAAACCTTCTTATATTTAAATAGTTTATCGGCCATTTTCCTTATGATATTACTCACTGTAGATCAAGAAATAAATATCATTGTTTTAATAGTTTAACACTTTGAATAACAAGAAAATACATGTTCTTACAAAATATACATTCACTGGCTTTTAACTTAATTAGTGTAGAAAGAACAAGAGTATAATAAAATTGCATTTATAATGTTTCTACATGATCATGCAAGTTGCTAATGAATTTGCTTTTAATAAATGAAATAAAGCGTTTCAGTTTCAAACTTGCATAAACACAAACTTTTTTTTACATAATTTGATAGTTACAACATAATATTTAATTATAGGCCTTCATAATATTAGGTTATTTGCATTTAAATGTAACAAAATTGTTTCATAGCAATTATAGTACTAGAAAAATCCGCTAGGGGCGCTAGTGTTGTTTTTTAGCTAGTTGCCCAGTATCATAAGTTTTTTCTCATTGGTGGATAGACATTCACGTGATTGGTGGAAATTGACAGATAGATTTCCCGCGGTTCTAGCGACCCGAGAGGATTTTTAAATGGATAGAATATTCGCTAATAAATTAAAGATTAAAATAGTTTTTTGAATGGATTTGATGCTATATCATATAAATTGCATTCATAAACTTTAGCCATAAATAAATGATTTATTCTTTAAGAAAGATTTTATTATTAAGTCATAAATAAATGTTTTCGGATTTAATATATTGTTTTTTAAGATTTCATTTAAGGTTATATTAATTTTGTTTTATAAAGGTTACTATTTTAAGTATCATTTATTTATTGTAAAACAGTCGTTGTAATCTAAATTCGACGTTATCTTGCCGTGTTAAGGTATGTTTTTATAAACGAATACCATATTACAGAATCCTATACATATATGGAAAGTAATAATTCGTTATTCGTTGTATTTTTAAAGAACTAGTATCCGTTTTATTTATTATATTCAAGACAAAAACTCTTTTCTGATTAATAAATATGTTTTTCTTTCAGATAATTTTGCTTTTAATATGAAAATTAGTTTTATTTAAAATTACTTTATATTTTACAAATAATTTAATTTTAATATTGCTTAAAAGTTGATTGTTTAACATCATTTTATTTTTACGTTATTCCGAAAACTTTTTGTAATTCAAATTGAATACAGAAGCATGGGCCCACTCATGTTTATAGTAAACTTATTTAATAGATATAGAATAACATAAACAATTCTTATATACACTGCAATGTATACGACTCATCTAAATGCTACATAATGATACAATAGAATTTATAAGTGTTAATGTAGTTACCCTAATGGCTTTAGAAATAAATTGACAGCGATAGGCAAGGAAGTGGATGAGGGAAGCCATTGTTTTTTATATATCAGTTGGGCCACACCGAATACAGTTTATGCGTTTAGTCCGTGGACGCACTAGTAAGGCGATTGTGATAAATATGCGATTTCATTTGCTCTGCAGAAGCAAGCAGTGCTCAATAGTATTCGTGTGAAACGTTCTTATTAAAAAGACATAAAAAACATATCACGCCTGTACAGGCGTGATATGTTTTTTATGTCTTTTTTCTTTGGTACACCTCTGCCTAACCCTTCGGGGATACCCCCGAAGGGTTAGGCAGAGGTGTACCAATGTACAACCACAATTCGCCGATATGTTCAGGTCCCTTGTAATAGGGGGCGAGCCTATTGCCACTAACCGGGCACAAATCCAAACTCCGACCTGCTACTGAGAATTTCATAGAAAAACCTAATAACACCTTGGTCGAATTGGGAATCGAACCCAAGACCTCTAGCGTAGCAGGCGCGCTCAGCACCACTAGGCCAAAGAGGCAGTCTTAAAAAGAATACACAAATAATATTGTAGTCGATGTGGCTCAACTTATACTAGCTTCAATTCAAATAGCTATTGAACGGTAAAAATATATCTTCTTATAGAGACTAACAGCTAACAGGCTCTGTATAAATAAGAATATAATAACAGAAACAAGCGACGCGTGTAAACCAACTGTATCGCGGAAGACAACTCTAAACAAATGACGTAATATCTTATAAAGTCTAAATAACTATTTACATTACAAAGATTCAGGTAGCGAAGACTTGCATTAAATATAATTATAATTTAACGATGAGACGCATTTTTGCGATACTTATTTTATATTTTAATTTGTATTTGAATATGAAAATAATGTTGTGATTAAGAAAATACTTCTCACGTTGATAACTTCGATCGAATGTTATAAGTCACGTTGTATTTTACCTTTTTTCATTTATTGCGATTCCTTTTCCACTCTACAATGTAACTAAGGCCCTTACGTGTGGCGACGACAGAAATAATCGATGATAAATATATCCGAAACTGTTTTGATGGAGATATGTGTATCTTTATTTATTTAAATATTATAAAATCTTATATTCCTATTGAATTTATCTTGAAATGTCTTTCATTTAAAATATGTCGCAACGTCGCCGCCCGCTACCTACCATTATTTTATTTTATCTTAACAACAATCATTTGTTTTTCCAATCAAATTCACACAATATCAACAATGGGAAGACCTGCTTATAATTGAATTTTCTTTACGTTAACATATTTTCTTATCGCCAAAACGAAAACAAATATACCTTTACAAAGTTATCAGAATAATACCGTAACTTGTCGATGACTTGTTGAATACCCAATCAAGTAGTCAGGTTTTGCACGGACAAGAAATGCTTGTGAGCCCACATATAGGTCAAATAAGATTATCAATATATGCGTCAGTGTAAAATCTATTTCGATGTAATGTTAAGAGGTTTATCCTATCGGGCCTATAGAAAAGCTATAACTTTTTTGGACACTAGGTAAACGATGAAAATCCCTGCCAAACATATTTGATGATAATGCTGACATACTTTTTAGAATGTTTGCACAAAAGAATTAATAGAAAATTATACGTTTTGTTTTAATTATTTATCTAAATTCTGCATATTTGTTTTTCATAGTCTGTGTCCGTATTTCATTGGGGAAAGATGGCGATTCGAGATTTAAAAGCATTACATTGAAATTCTACAGCGCTTTAAATTAAATTACGCTGTTTAATTTAATTAATTTATTGTTCAAGTAATTTATGTGCTGAAAGATTTTGTTTCCGATTTATTTTGTCTGTTATAAAAGGTTAATACATTTTTTAAATAATAAAGCATAATTAAATCTTTTATACAATTACTCTTTTCTCTCTTTGAATATTGAATCTCTAGTTTATACTTTTCAGTACCTAAATTGACTTCTGCCCAATAAATATTGAATTGTAAATAATTAAGTTATTGTTTTCATTTTTAAAACTGTGCTTAAATCGAAGATTAAAATGTGCTTGAATTTGGTGTTTCCGTCAGATTCTGGATTCTTTTGTCTTTAGCTTATAACTTGTAATTTTGTAATTAATTTGAATACACTTGTAATATATAAACTACTAAAAATGTAGCACACTGTATCAAATTTTAGAAACGAATATTTTATATGTTATTGTCTTTATGATATGCGTGGCATTACTTTTATACTAAATGGCGAAGGTCATTGCTCTGGGTTCTTATTCATCGTAAATTTCTCAGCTACCTTATTGCTTCTACTGTTCTTGAATATATAAACATGTATTACCGTCAATGAGTTTAGTGTGTGGTTGATTTTCATCAATGGTGGATTCTAATTCACTATTTGTGACGTGATGGCTCGTGAAGAAAACCTTTTTTCGTAGCGATACACTTTTTATACGTCTAGCCTAGCTTTAAGCTCACAGAAAGACTTAGAATGGAATGGAATCTATGTTAAACAGACTATGCCAAAATTGTGACTTACATATTATACTAAGCTAAGTATTATCTATTGTTTGGCGTTATTCCTGTTTATATCTAGATATCAATAGCTCATCAATGAAACTAAACGACTTTGATGGAAATAATAATAACCGTTACCTAACGGATATAATTCGTAAATTCTAAACATTATTTAAGTTGTAAGTATATAATTAGACTCGTAGAGTTATATGGTAAATATGCAATTTTCTCATATACCTAATTTAATTTTTTTCAATAACTGGATAAAAAGTTTATTGTAAAAATTTTGCCTTACAGAGTAATCTAAGAATTGTACGAATCGTATTGCTTTCAGATTTTATATTTTGTAATTGTTTTACACAGTAATTTTCGACTAAGCTATTTGAAGAAATAGTCAGTATATAAATTATGTCTAGGATAAAACGAGCCTTATTTTAGTAGTAAAGTCTGCTGATACAGACATACTAGTGAATAGTATTCATGACTTAGAAGTTGAGTATTACTGATCACTATAACTAGCATGATGCATGGATATCACTCGCGGTATTACTATAATTTATATTTAATTACCTAGAAAGGTTACAATGAGCATAAAACGCCGTTATATTTTTATTTTAATATCATATTATTTTGATCTTAAAATTGACGGGCTGCATTTTGAAGAACGACTAGAAAACTCTGCGCTCTAAGCCTGAATGTCTATTTTGCTGAAACTCCTTATGCTTCTTATTAATTAGTCTTAGTTTTTGGTGTTATATGGCGTGAACAAATTTTTTGGTAGCTTCCCCAGTATAAGATTCTTGTACTGGCTGAAAAGTAATCTCTAAACTAATGACTAGACTACTGGAAAACCATTAAACTTGGTAACTTTCTTTAGTGCTCGTGGTACGTCAAGCTTCCTCCTCGCAACTAATTTAAAATGTACCTTACAGTCTGTAACGCGAATAACGTTTACACATTATGTTTCCGAGGTAGATAGGCCGTACCAGGCAAACAGGCTGCCGGGGTCCGATTGCGACAACCAATTAGGGGGATAATACCCTTTCTGTGCGGCTGACGCACATCCACTGCGGCCAAAGGGTATGTTTACTCAGACTGTGTACTGTACTGCAAAATACAGTTACCGATGATAGTGTTTGCTAACATACTGTAAATTGAATCTCTACCAACTACCTCACGTAACTACTAGAAATGTTCAGTGCTCATGCAATAGATGACGTGCTCAAAGTGTATTCTGATTCCCTACAAAGCTGCGGCCCTCGCGTCGAAGGGCATGTTGGAAGACATCACCTGACCCGTTGAGATCATACCGATTTCAATATAATTAGTTACTTACAACAACATAATCTCACGCTCCTTCTATCAGTCTTATTCTGAACAGTTTCTTATGAAACTGCTACTTCACTTAGAGTGTAAATTCAGGCGTGATAATCTATTAGTGGAAAATTAGGCCTTATAGAAAACGTAATTGTCGGAACAATTAGCAAGTATGTATGATTGTAATTAGGTCACTTTTGGTGTGGACTGATCCACCCTGACTCATCCTACTGGCCGTCGTATTTTCCACGCGTTACGATACGTTTGCATTCGATATCAATTTCATCGGTCAGGACCCTATTTCGAATGAAGAAATACCTTCCAAGTTCAGATTATTACTGAAAGAACGAGTGTAGTGTTCGCTTACGATAACTTTATTTTAGAAATTGACGAAAATGACAGAAATTGACATTCGTGATTGAAGATGTTTAGTTACACATGCGAAATCTATTTGAAGGTGCAATCACTACAAATTACGTGGTAAAACGAAGTGTATTTATACTACAGGTGGTGTCACAGAAATTCGTGTCCAGACTTCCGAGACACGTTCATATTATTTCCCCTGTGACAGCACACACGACTACGAATAGAATCAATGATATCTATCTTTATACATATTGAGCAAACATAATAAATTTGGTACAATTTTTATGAAAACTGCATAACGTGAATAAATTTTATTAATTACTCAAGTTTCGTTGAATTCTCGTACTTTTGTCATTTTTTATTGTAGATTGATTTTAATGGTATATTGGACATAAGATAGTGTGATATTTTTTGAACGAAGCTGTCAAATCAACCGTTTATAATCATCAATGTAAATACCACACTGTCCCATGATAAGATTTACATACATGATATATTATATTAACTTACAGTTAGTAGTTACTTAACGCAGTAATAGCTTTTCTTTCATTACTTATAAACAGTTACATTCAGCCACCAAATAAATTAAAGAACACCTATGATTGCAGCTACATACACTGTACAGATACTTAAACTAAACATAACAGATATTTTCTTTTAATATTCCGAAATTCAGCAAGTTTCAGTTAAAACGACAAACAATTAATTGAAATTGTTGAAAATGTTCGTTTCATTGAATCCACAAATTTCAATCGCGAGATTCACAGTACCTACTGCAAGAAGCTTTCCATATGACACTAAGATAACAAAAGACGTCGTGATATATTAAATATTCACAATAAAAATGTAACTCTATAAAAATACATCTCTTTTCAAATACTTGCTTCAATTGCTTTTCCAATCAGAGTCCAAATGACTAACATTCCACAAATTAATAACACTTACTACTAAGGAATACTTGAAAGTTGTGAGAAGAGTAAGCGGCTGAAAGAAAATACTGTCTTTTATTTTGCAAATATACCTTAATTATCATACCAAATGATTATTGTATTGAAACGCTCTCACTACAAAATATGATTATAAACAAAGATTATAAACACTCTAATTACGGTTTCAAAATATTGTCACATAAATTAATTGTAGAACTTTTGTTTTATTATATGTTGTGTTATTTTCTTTCTATCGACTGATATTAAAATTTTGCAATTATATAAAGAAATTCTTGAGTACCAGCTTACTTTTGTCACAAATCAAAAATATAACTTAAACTAAACGATAAGAGCACAATAAGGGCAGACGCGAATATTGTGGGTTCTAATTACATTGTGATTTATGTGGATTTAAAAGATGACTAGAAATATACTCGTACATTCACTAATTTGAAGAATATTTGTACTTGGCTTTAACAACCGCGATAGTTAATTGTTTTATTTTCCACGTCATTCGCGCTCGCACCCACTTGCTATGCTCCTTCTCTGACCTACTGTATTTACAAGTTGAGACCTACAATAACATTAGGCTCATAACAAGAACGCCGTCCGTAGATAAGACTAGAATGTTTGTCCTTTCAAGGATATTTCTAAAGTACGTCGATGTCTAAATTCCTGTTACAATATGCTTTATCTTTTTTTATAGAACAAAGTTGTTGTGTAAAAAAATTACAAAGTAAACAGTAAAGTAAATTTAATTATTCACACAGAATTGAATTAAATACAACTTTTATGAGTCAATCAGTATCAATTATGACAACAATAAGTGCAATGCAAAATGGATTTAAACGATCAAAAAGACAAAGCATATCGTTTGTTTTACATATATGAATTTACTAGTGAATTAAAAACCGTAAATTGTCGAATATTGCTCAAGTTTTACCATTAGAAGAATGCTCGTGCATTTTATCTAAACGTAACATTATTACGTATTAGAGAGATCACTTATTATCCAATTAGGTATATCACTTGGTCTTGAATTAATACTAGCTATAATAACATTTCCTTGTAAAAAGATCGCAATAGCTATCAGGTCGGGAGTACGTACAGGCATTGTTTGTTACGGGGCTACGCCGACAGGTTACCTCAGCGCAACATGTTGCAAAGAGCGCCAACTGAACACACGAAACTAAACTAGCCGATAAATAGTGTAACACAAAACATTACTTCCATAATTTTCATTAAATATTTTTGAATACTAATAATTTTAACAATGAACTCTTTGAAATGAATGTCGTTCGTAATAGCGTTATTAGTAAAGCTCCAGAATGGAGAGTGAGTTCCGGGGCTCGGCCGCGCTCGGGGCGAGCCGAGCAACAGTTTGGTCCTCCCGGGCCGCGCGCTAAGCTACGCTACCCGTCGCACGCTAGTCGTGCGCCTACTGCCACTCTACACTCGTTACTTTATTGCTCTCTTTGTACCACAGCTCGACGGTTTCATTAAGTCTCTACGTATCACCGTAACTACATCTAATGTCGCACATCACACCCGCGACGCTAACTTACTTAACGTTACTATGTAAACATTACCCTACGCTTTAACATTGCAGGCTCTTGCCATAAATTGACACGATTGCTTCCGTCGTTGCCGGACTAATAATTGAAAAAATACGATTTATTTTAAATTTCTTTTTGCATTAATTTTGTTTTCTTTTAGAATTATGGAAAGAGCCATAACGAGATTAGGTACATTATTATTGCTTATTATTCATTCGACGCCGTCGAAACTACGAGCTCTACTCTATAAAATATCTTCCTTTCGAATAATATAAAGGTGTAAAGAAGTTCATAGAGAAATCGTTCGTTGCAATGTTTGTAAAATGCGGGCGGCCGCGCGTCACTCATCCTCATCGTCGTCGTCCTCGTCGTCGCGCACGCACGCCGACTCCTGGTGCTTGTTCAGGTAGCTCTTGAGCGCGAACGACTTGCCGCAGCGCGAGCACTCGTACTTCTTGTCCGAGGAGTGCGTCTGCAGGTGCGCGCGCAGGTTGGAGCGGTCGGCGAAGGCCTTGCCGCACGACGCGCAGCTGTAGGGCTTCTCGCCGGTGTGCGAGCGCAGGTGGCCGCGCAGCAGCCACGGCCGCGAGAACTGCTTGCCGCACACGCCGCACACGTGCCCCATACGGTGCGTCAGCACGTGCATGGCGAGCGCCGGCATCGACACGTACGCCTTGCCGCACTCGCCGCAGCGCTTGGCCGCCACCGAATCGAGGCTGCGATGCGTCTGCTTGTGTCGCGACAGGTTCGAGGACGTCGCATATCGCTTCCCGCACTCGTTGCAGTCGTACTTGGCGGGCTTCTCTTTGGTGGCGGGTGGCGTGGGCTCGCGCTCCGGCGCCTCGGGCTCCGGCTCTGGCGCCGGCTCCGGTCGCCGCTCTGGCTCCGGTGGCTCAGGCGAGGCCTCTTTGTATTCGATGCGATAGTCAGTCTGTGCAGGCTGTGGCGACGCAGTGGTCGTCGGTTGATACTCGACGTAGCTTATTTGTGTGTCGACGAACTCAACCGGCTGGAGCGGCGTGACGGTTTGCACTGTGTGGTACACCGGTTCCGGGGGGTCCTCGGCTAGGATGTAGATATTGGTGGGCTGGATGGTGTAGGTGTAGACGGGCAGGATGGGCGTGGGCTCGGGCGCGTGCAGCACGGTGACGACGGCGGCGGGCGGCAGCGGCGGCAGCGACTGCGCGAGCGACAGCAGCTCGTGCGCCGCTTCCGTGTCCGCCGCCGACCGCTCCGACAGCGGCGCGCCCAGCTCTGCATACTCGGCTCTGCGGGGTTCTGCGGACGAAAATAATGATGCAGTTCCATTCTATTAGGATCTATAGAAGCAGGACAGGCTGGGTATTTGGAGACAAACCCTCTTAACCAAGTGACATTTCTACCATCGTTTACATTGACAGAAAAAGCATGAGTATAAAATGTACGAATTATTATATGTCTAAGTATCTTAACTACATTACATTTAAATTTAATAATTGATTTATGTACACTATATCATCATACTGCAGGTCAAAGGCCTCTCTTCCTTCTTTAAATTCTCCCAGTTATCGGCTTAAATATTTGCCTATCTTATTTTTTTCAATAGAAAACAAGTCATATGTTACATCATTCATAAGTAAAGAGCAGGTGGCACGTCTTAACGATGTTTGATTTCTTGGGTTAGTCATTGAATACAGAATAATAATAAAAATATCAAAATTACACTTGAAAATAAATCATATAAAAACGTCGATCCAATTCTCATATGTTCTGAGAGAAAATCTCAATGTTCGTAATAAAGTAAATAAATACAGTCTCATTAAGTGAAAAAGTTATGAACAAAATAATAAAAAGGTTGTCATCAAAATCCGCGGGTAAAACTATGAAGCGTCGTTAGCTTACTATAAATCACTTCTTAATTATATACATTTAATAACTTCTATCAACATGAATTTTGCAAAAAGTTCACTTGGGTAGAGGGCAAGGTGTTAGGCATTCAACATCTACATGCATAGGGGTAGATAACTCATTATCCATTTTACTCATCAACATTCAGGAGGATCAACAGATTTAAACAAACATCGAAATACAACATCAAGTACAACATACATACACGTACATAGTACACTAACCTTCAGTCATTTTAAACTGGGCTGGCTCACAATCTAAACAAAAATAAATAATAAAAAAAAACTAACAATAAAAACAACCTGAGATTCGAACTCAGAACCTAAACAGCAGTTCAGTAGCAGCCATAACCAAACGCCGTTAAAACAAATATAAAAAGTAGGTCAAAACTATTTTGAAGTTAAACTAAAAGTTTATTACGAGCTCGATCTCCCGAACAACTTTGTCGATGCAAACCGTGAGAGCGTGCAGTCTGGCTGAATTATAACTGGAAAATAAATCGCGCACTGCCGCCGCCGCCCCGAACCGCCGAGCTCCGCCTCCAATGCGCGCGCTTAACGAGGCAAGCCGGCCAATGCAGTCATACAACTGTTACCGACTATTACCTGCGACCCACAACAGCCGATGCACCGCCCCGCCCCAAACATTCGTCTGTCAATACTACAAACGTCACGCATGTATCGGCCTGATTCGGTGCCGTGATTACAACAAGATACCACATACCACACCTCCTTTTGTTTATAAATGTATTGTATACCAAATATTACTGTTTCGGTATCTTCCTACATTTCAAACTTTGTAAAAAAATCAGTTTACCAAAAGTAAACAAAAACCAACAAGTAAAACAAAATGTCACACACTCATCTATTAGATATTTCTTCTATCACTTAAATTCATTTATCGTAAATAAAATTAGTAATTTTAAAGTGTTTATACTATTCAGTGGTCTAAAGTTTCAATTATTTATATACTTTTTTAAACTAAATGGCTAAGACTCCCGCAAGTGGTGCGAGATAAGACCAGCCTGTTGCTGCCTCACTGCAATTCAAAAGATTCACTTCTCGCTCACTGAAGTGATCGCCGTTGTATGGCAATAAAAGGACGTTTTCATCCATCGTTAGTCATATATCGTGGAATAACTAAAAATACACATGCCATTTCAGTCTAATATTGACTTTTGCGTGGATTTGAATCGGAAGTAATACTTTTCCACTTTCCGGTACTATCTTGATGTCCTCGTAGAAAACTCGTGGATAACAAACTAATGTAAATAATGTATAGGTACGACGATAATAACATGTTTATCTCAGAGTCATTTACGGCTTGTCAAACAGTAAGCAATCAAATAGTTTTTATATTATAATCTGCCATTACAAATATGGAAATATCATTTCTTTATTTCGACTGTCATACTAATTTAAATCACCTTCTCCGATCAACACAAACGACCTAAAGGAAATTCCGCTCCTCACACAATATTTTTAACATTAACTATCCCTATCATCACATAAGACTAACAAAGTATTATAAATACTCGACGAGAGCACATACATCGGCTATAAAAAGGCTGCTTAGCAAGTAGGTTCGATCCTAGAGTTTTAATTACAAACTAATTAAGCCGCCATTCATTACTCAACGAAAAAAGCTTTTTTCTGATTCTAATCTATACGTACAGAAGAAACTATGTCGATGCAAATATCATACGCCCTATATATGAAAAAAAAACCCTCAATGATAGTAAAATACAGTCTCATTAATTAAATATAGTACTGGGTGTACTATATTTAGAAGTATACATGTCGTTTAAATAAAATCCTACTCTACAAGTAATCTTAAAAAGTATCTTGAACTGTTTCTAAACTGCCAGTAAAGTTTTAAACGAAATATTTATCTAATAAATAAGTGTCTACTGTCTAGTGTTCATTTTCAGCACCCTTTGGAGGTCATGATTTCAGTTTTTCATTTAAAAACAACGATATCTAGCGACGATGATCTGTTTTGAAACTTACCACATTTTCTTTAAATACTAGTGTGATATAAAATTACGGCAGCTAATGTATCGCTTATTTCAAAACAATAAAAAGGAAAAACAATGAAATAAATTATAAAATTAACAATCCCTACTGCTAATTGTTACGCGAAGCCCTCTCAATTGTATATTTCTGGATTGTTTCTGTTATAATCTAAAGTACCCTATAACCACGAACGTAAATATCATCATAATATCGCTAATAACTGCCCACACTGAGACAAATGCATACGGAATAATGGAAACTCAACCCACGTTCAAATCTCTCCGCAGACCAACAATTACAATAAGTAGTTTCCTTAAGCCAGCTCCGAAACCGACAGAGAAAGCTATTTGATATTGAATCCCTCTGTTCGTCAGACAAACGCTTTGGTAATCCGCTCCCTCTCCTGGTCAATAGCAGACTATTCTCGCGTCTACAAATCAAGTAATTGAATGGAGAATGGAGAGTAAAATTGTGGTTGACACCATTGATTCCTAAGCTGGCAGGCAATGGACGTCAGCCCCCGGGAAATTCTCGGCGAGGAAGAAAGAATGGAGACTTTTACTGCAAGGCTTTTCCTGAAACGAGGTGTGACATGAGCCTTGTATGTTTATTAAGGGTTAAAAACTCATTGACTGCAACTATGTATTTTACATTTATATCCAAGATTACCTTGTTATCTATTTTTAGTACCAATTCTTAAAATAAATGCAGAGATTTAGATTACTCTAAACTAGTCTAAACCTTTTTTAGATGTGAATCTATTTTAATATAGATTTAGCTTCTTACTTTAAAACAGTGCTATAAAAATACTCTGAGTACTGAAAATAAGAAAATAATATCAAGTATTTTCTCATAAGGTTTCATAAAACTTTATTCAAAATGAAATCTTACAAGAGGTTTTCGACCTACATCCAATGTTTACTTGAACTGCATGTTTATGTTTATTTAAAATAAAATTTATTTTTATTAAATGACTAAATATAAATGTGCAATTATTGTTTTGTAAGCGAGTTTTCTTATTGTTTGCTTTTATTTATGTTTAGCTGTGCCCTGCGGTTTCATCCGCATGAATACCTATTTTCCGCTCCCGGTGCCTTTATGTTATTCAGGGCGCAGATGAATCCAACAAATCACTTTCGTTACAAAGGTCGGGATTACTAAATTTTTATTATTATTATACCAGCGCCATTTTACATTTTTTTTCTTTCATAACAACCTTCTCCTCATAATAACTAACACAAGAAAAAAATAATTGGCAAAATCGGCCCAGGCGTTATTGAGTTATGCGCTTACCAACACATTTAGCGATTCAATTTTATATAATACTAGCTGTGCCCTGCGGTTTCACCCGCGTGAATACCTAGGTCCCGTTCCCGGTGCCTTTATGTTATTCAGGGCGCAGATGAATCCAACAAATCACTTTCGTAACTAAGGTCAGGTCAAAATTTTTATTATTATTATATCCGCGCCATTTTACATTTTTTTCTTTCATAACAACCTTCTCCTCATAATAACTAACACAACAAAAAAAGAATTAGCGAAATCAGTCCAGGCGTTATTGAGTTATGCGCTTACAAACACATTTAGCAATTCATTTTTATGTATATAGACTACGAGTAGCAATCCTTTCCGGCTTAACACAGGTACTTACAGTACAGGATATATATATGTTACTATATGTATATTACCCACTTGTTTGTCTGTCACATTATGACTAGCTTGTTGCGTCGTACACGCGACGGCGACGAGCGTTGTGTAAACCACTTCAATATATTTTGTGGAGCCTTTTCGAAACTTGCGAAAATCTTGATATAACAAAAGACGGGCCTGTTGGTCTAGTGGTTAGAGACCCTGACTGCTATACCGGAGGTCGTGAGTTCGATTCCCACCCGAGACAAATTTAAATGTTTGTGTGATGAGCACGATCATATGTTCGGTGTCTGGGTGTAATTTATCGATAATATGTATGTATTTAGAAATATATAAGTATGTTTATCAGTTGTCTGGTTACCATGACACAAGCTCTGCTTAGCTTGGGTTCAGACAACCGTGTGTGAGATGTCTCGGAATATTATTATTATTATAATTATAAGTCGCATCTTAAGGTACCTTACGTTACCATAACGTTTTAATTTGATAAAATGTGTCCATTAAAATCGCAATAGTATCCATTCCTTAAATAAAAGATGACCATGTAACAACAGACTTTTCTGTAGAGCTATGAAAATAGTTTATAGTTAATTAAAATAAAATATCGTATTTATAAATAGGAAGTCAATTAATCCAGATTATTCTAAATCTGATCTTAATTAGCTTTAAATAAAAACGGGATTTACCTTTTAATTGCTACAGAGATATTTTTAACCTAATAACACGCTAACAGGTAAAAGCATATTTCCGCTCTAACATGGAAATAATGAAACAATTTCAGTGAAGAGTTCTCGCGAAAATGTTATTTTCTACATCAGAATATCCTCTATTTCGGGAACACTTTAATGAGGACTAAAATAGAAAAACAATTATAAATTATTTTATCTGAAACTATTTCCTTTCCCTTTGTTTTTGTTTGGAATATATTTACTCAATATTTTCTAATTACAGAACACATACCTCTTAAATTATTTTATATTAATTCAGTTTTCTCATTAATTGAATGTACCGTAATATGGTTTTCTTTACATCAATAATGAAAATAAATGACAAAGTAATATTTTTATCTACACATCTGATATAATAAACACACAAAGCTTTGAATTCATTTTACAATAGAGAACAAAAAACTCGTTTGCAAAATGAACCACTTTAACTAAGTAGTTTTTAATCTCAAAATACTATTTTAAGATGGATATTAAAAGCTATTTTCATTTCAAAACGAAATGTGCTTAATGAACTTATGTGACCTGTCTTTTTCTCATTCTTAAACGAAAGACAAACAGGATTTTAATAAGGCTGTGTTCAGTCTGCAGTCTATATTTAGCTTAGAAATAAAGTACACAGATATAGGGTGTTAAGAAAACAATGTCCGATCCGCGAAGGTGTTGTTAGGCATCAATATCTGATAACAGCCAAGTAAAAAAATAGGAAGAAATAATATTATCCACATTTTTTTCACAAATATCGAGAGAGTTTGTCAGTGTCACAGTCGCTCCCTAATGATTAAACGAAAGGCCTCTAAAAATACGTGTAATAAACTGTGTTGTGTATGTGTTGTCTCTCTTTATTTGATTTAATCTCAATTTTGTTTTTTTTATTATCCTTTTCGATCCCGCTGCTGGGCAAAGGCCTCCCCTTTCTTCTTCCAAACCTCTCTGTTCGTGGACAGAAAACTCAAATTTAAGAAAAAAAAAATGGTTTGTCCAAACTTCGTGATAATTGTTGGCTATCATAAAAAATCCAAATTTATGATTTTATTTGGGCATGTGATTGTGAAGCCTACATCACCCTTTCGGGTCGGATTAGGGTTTTCTTACTATGTAGATAGGACATGAAAATTGATACCTGTATGTTTACGTCCCAACAATAGCCATGGTCTATTTGCTACGTGATTTGTAATAGAATAGCAAACATATATTTAGTCCTAATTACCCGCACATTATAGACATCCTCTGAACACTAATCGAGCGTCTAATTGGATGTGTATCATATTACGCCTTAATGATTTGATGCATTCAATTACCTTAGTATGAAGATGGTAAATTAATGTACTGCGTGAATAATGTGTGGTTAAGCGGCAATCATGGTCGCTTTGTAGCTCAAGCCTGCAGTTGGTAACATTCAGAGCAAGTTTATGATATGTAATAAATAAAAAATATTATACCTTGTATATCTTTTAAGTAAAGTTCGATTAAAAAGATTTCCTATCTTTGATTCTTACTCCGTACAGTAAGAATCAAAGAAAGGAAATCTTTTTAATCGAACTTTACTTAAAAGAGTTTTCGTTTCTCTTTTTGATATATGTGATAGAGACCAAGTAAAAAAATGTTCTAATCATACCGATGCAAGCACCGATTCCTGTACACATAAAAATGCAAAAACAAATTCAATGACACATATTTTATTACAGCCGTACTTTAAGCATTTGAATTAAGATCCACTAAGGGACCCATTCGTTCTAATCAACGGCTCTAGGCGATCTGTGATTAGTATTGTCACCCTGCAGAGAACGGTTCTCCAGTCTGTGGAAGACACTAATCCTGCTTAACGAATGTGACGGCCATTGCATAGGAGATCAGCTAACTAAGGCAGACGGACCATGGTGGGCAGATACGCACAAGAGCACTCTATTCATTAATTCTTAGCAGACGGCTGAAGCCAACGAGAAATTAAATGTAAGAACCAGGCTTTGCTGGGAACGGGGAATAAGATTGCTTTTAACTAGTAATAAGGATATATACTGTATCGGTCTTAAAACTTTCAAACATTATCTATGCGTAAAAATTTACGTTTGTATGTTTAGTTAGGAAACCATACCATAGTATAAACTTTTTTTTCATATACTTAAACTAACATACACAACAACATAGACTTAAATCAACACATGATTATATATTTTGTTAATTTATTATTGTTATTTATTTATAAACAAAGGTACGTTGTTTTCTTAAGAACTAATAGTGTCCCACAAAACAGTACAAACTGTTTGACAAATTCGAATCCCAAGAATTTTTCATTTGTCGCATGAAAATATCTTAAACTTTTCCAGAAAGATTTATTATAAACCCAAGTAACCAGTACTTACTACATAAAGTTGTATGTTACAGATACTTTTAGAAATATACCGACATATACAGATATAGGTATCCATCGCCGTAATTGCCTCATGTCATATACATTTATGTGACAACATGTAAGCAAATCCGGGAAGATGATTGATTGACAAATTTTCGGCTGAATCTAGGTTTACCTTATCCGCTTATCATTTTACTGTCAGTCATGTGTCTTGAACACTCCCTTTGATTAACGTTGGAAATATTTCTACCTAAATTCTAAATAATTTTAGCCTCAATAAGAATTTGTTGTAAATAAAACAAGATGCTAACTACTGGGGCAGATAAGACGCAATTTGGTGTCTTATTTATTTCGGGAAAACAAACAGATACACATTATGTCTTAATAATAAATATTACAGATAGTAATGTATAAATGTGTAAATCACAACGTTATCAACATATTAATTAGAAAAAATAATTATAGAAGTACAAATACAAACTCGTGCATTTATTGCCCGAACAAGCATTGTCGGTATCTATTTTTGGAAACTTATTAATAAATACCTTGAACTTTCTTGAGAAAACATATTTTATAAATAAATGGGATTCATTTATTTTCACGCAAGAGGTAACTTAATATGTTTTTCCACTGAGCCCACTTAGATTATTTTCACGGAAAATGTGAAAGACAGTCACTACCATTATCGTATCGGGTAATGTCATACCAGTCTCATTTTGCTCATATTTTTAACTTTATTCTAACCATCGATTTATAAGATATACTCGTATGTCTACGGACTTTCTATCGATAACATATCGGATAATGTTTAGTTTTTCTTACATGTGAAGAAAAAGTCCTCGTTGGCCTAGTGGTTCTAAGCACGAATGCAACGCTAGAGGTCTTGGGTTCGATTCCCAAGTTGACCAAGGTGTTATTGAGTTATTCTATGAAATTCTCAGTAGGTGGTCGGAGTTCGGTTTTGTGCCCAGTTAGTGGCAATAGGGATTGCCCCTTATTACATGGGACCTTAACATACCGGCGAACTGTGGATGTCCCTCTGCCTAACCCTTCGGGAATACAGGCGTGATGGTATGTTGTGTAATGTGTTAAGAAAAACTTGCGTGACATAAAAGGTCGGTACAGCCTGTTGCTTGTTAGTGAAACTAGGTAGTCAAATAACAATCCTTGTAGATGCCAAACAAACAAGTTGGAATCGGATCCAACTGTAACCCTGAAGTGTCGATTACAAAACACAGTTTTCAGTTTCAACCTGTTGTGTATAACTTTTTTTTTTCTATTCATATCCATACATGTTATGAAAGTATTGGTTTATGTTTTAATAATTTTAGCTCACACAAATTTGTTTTGAGCGATTCAAGAACCGGGCTTGTTAAGTTAGTGCATGAAGATTATCTTCATACCTACTTATGATTTATTATAATTCGCCCACGATGAAGGTTTTAAATTGCTATAAGTCGATGTGAAGCTGTGGTTAGAGATAAATCTGTTTTAGGGCTCCTACATAACTGTGAATACCCGTGTTCCATTTTGAACTTTATTTGTTTCACAATAGAACGCTATCTCGCAGAGCGGTACGAATTCCCAGCTATGTGAGCCCATAGTCATTTTTCTTAGGATAGTAGCAACCACAGATAAAAGTTAGCGCTAGATATCTATTGTTTTTGTGAGAGGGCCGATGATGAACGATCTCGTAACGTACAATATAACCTTCACGGAGTTTGAATGTCACCTCATGAGTCGGGGGAGGGGGTGGGTGGCACGTTCCAACAATCGAACAGTATCGCGCTGGCCGCTGACGGAGACGGATGTCTGATACATTGTAATTAAACGAATGCCAAGTAATTTTTACCATGGGTGATGACTCTAATGATTATACTGTCTTAAAATTAAAAATAAACCTTTCATCGAACTTAATTACACATATGTATTAGACAGTACCTACCTACACCTAACTAAAATCATTAACTTATCTACAACACATATATAACAATTTAGGTAAATGATGCTTTATGTTGTAAAACAAGCGCCCTTATTCATATTACTCTAAGGAAGCAATATGTGGAGAAATAGAGATGAAACTCATAAGATAGATTAATTTCCTACCGTCTAGTCTATTTGTTCTATCAACCTCTTAACATTGAATATTTAACATCTAAAGTTACGTATTACCTACTTGAAGTACTTGGGCTAGCGCATACCACATCTATTTCATTTCCAAATTTCAAATGATTACTAAGATTAGTCTCACTGTCTCTTTCTATCTTCTCTCTATCTGTCTCTTTCTATCTTCTCTTACCATCAAAGTGTCTAATAAAATAACATTCTCAATATTACAGGAGCGATCGCTTCTCATTTCCTTCAAACAAGTTTATTTCTTTGATAAATTCGAAGACATCGGAAGCCTTTTTATTGGGTTTCTATTGCAATCTTGGAATTGTGACATTGCGACACAAAGCCTAGAAAAGGAGAATGAGTTCTAGATTTATTCTTTATATTCAACTATAACACTAATAATTTCTTGTGTCGATCGTCACAATCTATGCAAGATTGTCTCCCGAAAATATTAGTAGGCAGGTAAACAGCAAATAGATATGATTTATTTCTTAGTAATACAATACTATTTTTCAGTAATAATTCGAATGGATCATCCTAACTCAGAAATATTTTCAAACAAAACACATGCAAACTCCACGAATCAAAACTACGCTCTCGTTTAAAATAAAACCTCGACAGATATAGAAACTCATATCATATTCACGAATAGAGGATCAAATCAAATATCTGCGGCTAACGCAATGCATGTCCTGCGAACCAATCAGCCGACCTTTTGTACGGAAGCCATACAAATAGCCGCAACGATATATTTTTAACGTTCGCAGTATACTATAGTGCCTACTTTGAAACGTCGGTTTAATGGTAGGTAGTGGAAATCCGAAGATAGCAATGTCATTTATAATACTTCACTTTCAAACTAACTGTAGCATATAATAATATTTTATTTGTAAGTAAAGTAAAGTAAAAGTTTTTATTGACATACATAAAATACAGTACAGCATAAATGTAACCCTGACACCTGTGCTAGGCTTAAAGCCTGTGTTACAGGAGCCAGTGTCTTCGCCCGTTTCGGTTATAATATTTATGTTTTAATACTATCTTAATATTTAAAGTTACAACTTAACAAGTATGTATACTGTGAAAGAACACTAATCAAATAAAAAAATATTTCAGCGTTTATATTATACTCTTATTGCATGTTTGGGTTAGAACAAGAAGGAAGAACAAGTTACCCATTCCAAAATATCAACTACTTTAGTTTCAACAAAACGTTTTCAGCTAAAATATTATTTCTATAGCCTGTACAGCTTGTACTGAAAAAGTAATTTAGCATGGCTACGCTCGGAGGACCGAGTGTGCAATAACAAAATTGTGGCTTCTATGTCCAAAAAGACCATTCAAGCTTTTATGATTTGCCGCTGCAAACAACGTGCGTATTTTAAATCTCAGATTGCATGAAACTGAAAACTGAATCTAAATAACAGTACAAACGTAACTTGATCAAAAAATACTGGCAGCAGTTTTACCAACAAAAAAAAGTATCAAACAAAATAGAACACCATTTAAAATCTATTCCATAAACATAATATACCATCACGCCTGTATCCCCGAAGGGTTAGGCAGAGGTGTACCAATTTGTACCAATGTACACCTCTTTTTTTTTTTTTTTTGTCAGGTGAAACTCTTTTATGAGCTAGCCTTGCATCCCCAGGGGGTTGAGGATGCAAGAGTCCGGGCTTCCAGAGCCTTGAGAAAGGCTCCGACTACTCCGGCAAAACACCTGGTGCCATTCTTCGCCTTAGTGACGGCGTTACGGTTCCAACCGAAGTCTAAGCACCATAACGCCCCCGGCGACTGCCCGCTTAGTGGCGGGCCCGACATGACCTCCGTCCTGTGCAGGAAGGAGGACAGCGGAAGCAGTGCATGGCACTACACTACCCCCGCCCAGCGCGGAGGGGCCGCGTGCAAAGAAGGCTAAGGGACCCCCGTCCCCGCCCTCTGCGTCCCCCCCAGAGTAGGTCTGACTACAGGGTTTCTTGCCCGTGCCCTACCCACCCGCCGTCGGCGGAGCAATGGAGCGGAAGGATCAGCCTCCCGCTCGCGCTCCGAGGTCTCTTTCTGCGAAATGACAACCTCGCAGAAATGAGACACTGCCCGCCAGATGTGATCGTCTGCGAGCATGGCAGTAACCACGCCCGCGAGTGAAAGGTCCGGTCCAGTAACCCCACGCAAGACACAGCGCTCCGCCTCGAAGGCACTGCAGACCTCAAGGGTGTGCTGCGCCGTGTCTTCCACCGCGCCGCAATGGTGGCACGAAGGGGACTCCTCCCGCCGGATCCGGTACAGGTACGATCCGAAGCACCCGTGCCCGGATAGCACCTGCACCAGACGGAAGGTGAGGAACCCGTGTCGTCGCTCCAGCCATGACTTCAGAATTGGACCCACAACGTCAGTGACGCGGCGTCCATAATGGGCGTTGATGAGGTCCAAACGCCAACGGAGCAGCATTTCATCATAGGCCTCACGCCGTATGGCGCCGCGTTCATCAAGGGCTAAGCGCTCCCCGAGTGCTTTCCGGGCAGCCGTCTGGTGGTATACGGCAGCCAATGTACACCTCTGCCTAACCCTTCACAGGTTAAGGTCCCATGTAATAGGGCGCGAGCTTATTGCCACTAAATCTATTCCACCAAAACCTTAAAAATAAAATTCTACTGTTAATTCAATAAAATATGATTTTCAAATTCTTTTTTAAAACTCATAGCGGATGTAAATATTAAATATGGAGTTAAAGGGTGATTGAATCTTGTTTGCGCGTTATTTGAATTTAAGTTTACGCCTCAATTGACACGCTCACTGCCGACTTTATTGAAGCTGCACGTATTGCAAAATGAAAGCCTGCTTTACTACTACGAGTTTATTATATTAAGGCAAATACTAGCTTCGAACTTCATGGTCTTATTAAGAAATGTCATTAAATTTCAAAATAACAACTGGATAAGTTTAACAAGATAAGTTAATCACATGAAATGAATATAAGATTTGTAGTCATTTAAACGTGTATTTAGCGTAATAAATATAATGTTATGTCCAATTATTATGAATAACGCTTGTTCTATAGTCCATAGTCCCATACCAAAAAATTATGTTTCCATTACGGAACTAAAAATCGGTCATTTTGAAAGTCTTGGTACCGTGCAGTACGAACATTCAAAGCGAAAGTTTAAAAGTTAAAGTTTTTAAGTTTTTAAAGCTTTATGGAAGATCACTCATTGCAGAGGTAAATTATTTAATGGGATTATTAAAATAATGGGAATCGAAGGTGACAATTTTTAATACGTTGCATATTTCGGTCGCGATTTTGTCAGTCCGAACATTCGCTTTCGTAATTTCGGAGTAGACCCCCTGACTACTAAAACTTGTGTCAATAATATTAAGTCCTTTTTATTTTAATTCTTTGGAACCGTTCAACATAAAATAACAGATGAGTGAGCTTTCCAAATTCAAAACCTTCAAGTTTCTCATCTTTAATAGGAATACCGGAGGAAATAGTTATTTTTAGTTAGACGGAAATAAACCGCGTCGCAATAATGTTGCATTATTGATTGAATCCCATATTTCTGCGGCCTCTAGGAAATCGACAGGAAACTGGAGTGAAATAACTTTCAGATTTACTCTTTTGATAAAAACTCTTTGACTGATAAAATACCATCTGATTTCGTATCTAATATTACATTTAACTTTGTCTAAAAATAATAATAATATCCTGGGGTAACTCATGGTTATCTGATCGCAAGCTAAACAGAACTTGTGTTATGGTAGATAAACTGATAAATGTAAATATAAAAATATATTTCTAAAAACGATTGATTTTGTTGTTATTGATAACGGTTATTTTTTTTTACAGGAAGATCACCTATGGAAGCGAAAAGTCCATGGTAAGTGCGTAGATTCCTTTTTTTTTCTGGATTTAGACACGACATAAAACGAAAGCTATCGCACGATCTGGTAAAAAATCTACTAAATACCTAGAATGTGCATTATTCATAACTAGCTGTGCCCAGACAACTTATTTTTTTCTGACATTGTCAACAATTATCGTTACTTAAACGCTTTGACCCCTGTGGACCGGGATAAAAAGTAACCTATATGTTAATCCAGGGTATAACCTATCTAAATACCAAATTTCAACCAAATCGGTCCAGCCGTTTTTGCGTGAAAGAGTAACAAACATCCACACATCCATTCTCACAAACTTTCACATTTATAATATTAGTAGGACTAGATGTAAAATGCGTTTTTTTTAAATTGCAATGTTCCTCTAGTTCAGGCGAAATAAACCTTAGTCAATCAACTAGTAAAGTCGATTTTACTGTTGCAGACTCGAAAATAGCTTTTGTTAATTCGCACAAACCCATGATCCCCTAAATTTGTAGTTCCATTGTTTGTTCGTCGTCAATTTTCGCAAGTCGTGTTGATATTAGACCTTCAATTGGTCCGACAAATCGACTCCCAGCGTTTCATACGTTTTGCGATTATACAATCGAATAGTCGTTATCGATCTTGAAAATAGAAGCGCTAAAATTGATCACTATCATTAGTTATATGTATCGCGACTTTATAATGAAAGAGCAAAAAATGTGTTTATTTACGACCTCACATTAAGAGAAGAAGATTATGCGTGTTTCTCTAATATATTATGCATGTATTATACTTATAAAACTTCCGCTTGATTCACTCTATCTACTAAAAACCTTATCAAAATCCGTTGCGTAGTTTTAAAGATCTAAGCATATATAGGGACAGACAGCGGGAAGCAACTTTGTTTTATACTTTGGCTGCCCACTCAGCATTGTCTGCGGCCTTGTATAGTTACTTGCGTGTGCACGTGGTAGGGCAAATTGGATAACTCATTAAGTGAACATCGCACAATAACGATAAATTAGCATACCTAATATTAGTTTCCTACATTCATAATTTGTAACTAAACTAGCTCTTTGGCCCTTTTTTATATTCGTCTCGAATCTCACACTTAAACATAGAAGCAAATCAATTAAAAAAATCTTTACATTGACGTCATTCCTTATGACCAGTTTATAAATAACTGGTAATGAATGTGTTTTCCAGCTATTCAATGGAACTCGCTTTTCTTTTGTTTTCTCAATCGAACGCCTCCGCAGAATATTTCCGTTCAGTCATCCCACATTCATCGAGTTGACCTTTTAATACTCATTATAAGCTTTATTTATTATTGCATTTATAACACACCAAGGAGGTCAGATAGGAAGACGCTTCATGTAAAATACGGTAAGACTGGAAAGCCGACCCCAACATAGTTGGGAAAATTCTCGACAGATGATGATTTACTATTGCTCTCAATAAACATGTAGCAATTCCAATTTTAATATATGATATCTCATCGGATTTCTGGTTCAGTGCTCAGCGTGTCAGATATGTTGTTCAGATAGACCTTTTCCGTTCAGTCAGATCTTTTCGTGTCTTGATAAACTGACCACTAAGCTGCTTACTTTTGACTATTTCTGACCCTAGTATATTTTTCTTAGAAAAGAGTGTAATGAGTAGTTAATTAAATAATTCTGCTATGAATTAAAACGTGAGTGTTACTCCGTTTATTATTTATTGTCCCTCAAGGCTCGTATAATTCTCAGAAACGGGTCCTAACCTAGACTGGGATAGTTTTATAGGTCAAGTCCACAGGTTCATGTGGTTCGTAGTTCAAGGGCTAGTCGTGTCTATCCGGAATGGGATTAACCGAAGTTTGCTAGCGATGTTATGCACACACGACCATGTTTGCGGTTTATCTGTCTAATAAATGTTCACTGCCTCGTTGGCCTAGTGGTTCTTAGCGCGACTGCTACGCTTGAGGTCTTGGGTTCGATTCCCAAGTTTGACTAATATGTTATTGGGCTTTTCTATAAAATTCGCAGTAGGAGGTCGGAGTTGGGATTTGTTACATGCCCGCGAACTGTGGGTGTACTTTGGTACACCTCTGCCTAACCCTTCGGGGATATAGGCGTGATGGTATGTTACGTTATGTTTATGTTATGTTATAAATGTTCGTTTACTGTCTTGGGTTAGAATGTGTTAATTGAAGAAAGCTTGTTTACAATTTCTGTTCTTTTGAAATGTATAAATATGTTTGTTTCCGCGGTTTATTTATAAGCTAATGCACTTAAATAACATTTTCGTTACCCAAGTAAAAGTGATAGGTAGGTACCAGAAAGACTAATGATAAGCTTTTAAAAGTTGTGTAACTCTCAATCGGTACCCACATAACTAACAAAAAAATACATTTATTCTTCTATTAAAATAGAAGTACACCTTACAAAAATTCAAAAGATAAAACTTCTTATGACTATGGTATAAACAGCATACTAGACGCATCCCTATGATAAAGCAACATTAATATTACCCTTTCGGATTTCCACTTCATTCCTCATTTTAAAATAAACATAGCCTTCTGCAATATGCAAATTTTTATGCCACGAAGAAAATATGAACGAAAATTCCTTATTAATCATACGGAACCAGAATGTGAGATTGAAACTGTCTACAGGAACAGAAATTTTAATACTTTACATTTCATTTAATGGCTTATGCAAGGTAGTAGCGCAGATGCATTTTTCGTATCAAAGGTGCATTCCTTTTCCTTTGAAGCAATTTCCCAGTATTTTTCGTTTCTTGGTCTGCATACATTTGCTGATTGCTTCTGTATCTCTGAGTACTTAAAAGATATTAAAGTCTGTGTTCTAAGTAAACACGTCGCTATTATATCATAGTTATATTTTAATAAAATGAAAAAAATATTAAACTGTTACGATATGTAACTGTTTGTTGTTTAAAAATAAGTGTTATTCCTTGTACACTTAAAGGATAAATCACAATTAGGACGTTCTACTTCCTTCTTACCTAACCTAGCCTTTTGCTAAGTTTCTTTGAGGTTTATTTGGTTGATATCGCAATATATCTTTATTTATTTTTATTATTTACTAAATAATACTTTCAAGTTTTAAAACTTGAATTTTTATTTGACTTACATGTCAACTTTTTAATAATATTGTTATGAGTTTTTAATAATATTGTTATTAGTTTAGTTCCAAAAAATTTAAATATACAAAAAATCTAAATTCAATCAATTTTTATTTTAAGTAGGATTTTAAAGCTTTTTTAAATCGTTAAATGACACTCGTTGCACAAGAACGCTTGCAATTTCTGCATACTGAATTAGATTGGAATTTTACATCAATCTGATACATTCAAATAACATTCGTTAGAATTGGCCAATCTTACACGACGGATATCAATCGATTTAAATCAGTTTCCTCCCAATGCCCTTGTGCGAATCCGAAACATTTTAACCCCACAGCATCGGTTAACCAGTCCTTGCGACCGGAGACGTTTGATCGCTCGACTAAATTCTCGATAACCGAGGCAATCGGTTTCAATAACCGATACCAATAATATAAATTGTAGTACGGCAATGAAATACAGCTCTATTTTAAATATCTGATATATTTATAAAGAAAATACCTACTGAAATATGGTTGGTTCATTTAAATTCATTACATAACTCATTGTTGGAATATAGCGAGATTATAAAATAATACTTTTAAGTTCAGTTATTAGTAGTCTATTATAATCAATTTCTCCCATAAAGTAATAAAACATGTTGTGTCAAAAAACTCCAAATTAGTAATACATTATAAATTCAATCACACACAAAAATATTTTTTAGTACAAATCAGTCGAAGAAGCGCGCGATTGTTTCTGGCAGCAAACACTATGTTTGTTTCATGTGTTTCACGACATGACAACATTTCCTGCATCCTTTACGCTGCCTTTCATTCTATGAGAAAGTCATCAATGAGGTTTTATAGTTTTTGTGTGTTTCCAAATTATTGTTTATATTTCCGTAAACGTATTCCGTCTAAAGCTACGATTGCCGCTGCGTCAAATGACAACATCAAGTGATGGTAATTTATTTAAACACACATAAATAACCAGCTGTGCCCCGCAGTTTTACCCGCGTTAATGAAAATTCATACACTATCTTTATAAATTATATCTTATGTGTTATTCTACTGTACAAGAAACGTTATTGAAATTTTCATTAAAATCCATTCAGTAATTTTTGCATGAAAGAGCAACAAACATCCATCCATACATCAATCTTAACAAATTTTCGTATTTATAATTTCTTTATTTTACAATAAACATATAAAATACATTTTTAAATATATAATAAAGAAAATATACATTTAAAAATATAAATTATTTATAATATTATTAAGGATGTGCAATCACAATGCGCTTTCCGCAGCATTTGCCGCAAAAAGCAAACGCGCGCTTTACAGTAACTATAATATGTACTGAGTACTCGTTAATCCCGGCCGAATGAACGAATGAATGAAACGAGGGCCTTTCTAACTTCGTCTGGCAACTGTTGATATCTTATGTAAGACATGTGCGCGTACAGTCACGAGCAAAAATATGTATACACTCCCCAATTTTTTGTTGATTTTCTTTTCAATTCTAGTGACATAACATATCATCACGCCTGTATCCCAGAAGGGTTAGGCAGAGGTGTACCAATGTACACCCACAGTTCGCCGATATGTTTAGGTCCCATGTAATAGGGGGCGAGCCTATTGCCACTAACCGGGCACAAATCGAAACTCCGACCTGCTTCTGAGAATTTCATAGAAAAGCCCAATAACACCTTGGTCAACTAGGGAATCGAACCCAAGACCTCAAGCGTAGCAGTCGCGCTTAGCACCACTAGACCAACGAGGCAGCTCAATTCTAGTTAGGTTTTGTAAAACTTGTTATGAAACAATTATTAAAAACAGTTGCATAATCATGTGTACAATTTTCTTTTTGAGTTTCAACACAAAAGTCTCGCTGATTTGATGTTACAATGTCGCTGTGTCTACATATTTTTGCTCATGACTGTACGTCAGCTTTCGATTCAACTACATGCAACTTCAACGGCATCTAATCTTGTTCTAAGTTAGGTAGTTATTTCTCAAAGTACTCTGACTTGAAATGTCGAACGTTGATGTTCAAAGATCCTTTTGATACTATTTTGAAAAGGATGGAAGACCTTTTGAGATTTTACCTTATTTGTAAAGACATGACATACATATTTGTCTTAATTATTTTATCAGCCATGGTCATCCCACTGCAAGGGAAAGCCTCTTTGTCTTCGTTATAAAGATATTTTAAACCCTTTAAGCTTTAGAAGAACTAGAGTGTGAACAAGCAACAATGAATAAACTTAATCAACAAGACATTTCTACAATTACTGTTATAACAGAAAATCCAACAAAGTAAAGCCTTATTTCCATAACTTCGTATTATGACAACGTCCGTGTTTCAACTAGTTCCCTAACAATGTTTTATTTTTATTACGACGTTGCTGGCTTAACGAGAAACTTTTTTTATTTTGTACAAACTAGTATTCACAACTTTGTGTGCATGAATATTAGATACGTGAGGTTTTATTCAAATCCATAGAGATAGTGGCCAGTGTTATTTAAAAATGCATGTTATTTTAAACTCAACTTTTTTTCGTATTGTATTGGTTTAATTAAAAATATGTAGGCTTTTCGATCGTACTCGCAACAAAATTCTATTCAAATATTGTAATAAAATAGAGTAGTTTAATAAATGGAAATCACGCGGGTGTGATTAATTCTTTAAAAACAGCAAACAGAGCAACGATATTCTTGCTAACATTTCAAAATATAATTATCTACGACTCGTCTAGCAAATACCGGCTTTCAACGAAACAGCATGTTTAGTACTGAATGCATGTGTTTACTCAACGTAATATTGAAATTTAAACTGTAATTTCCGGAGAACAGACAATAGGCTCCTAAAGTGCAAACGTTTGCTCAGTTTAATTTAATACAGATGCATTTTCAGACGAAACATGTTTCAAGTTACTGAGTTTACACATTACCTTGTTATAACAAGACCTAAGTCTAAATATCGTTGTAGAGAATCTTAATACGTTGAATACTTGACCTATACAGCAGGGAAATATGAATAATATTAAATTCATACCTTATTTATAGCAGAAATTCCCCTGTTCATTTCTGAACTAAAATTTATATTAAATCCAGGTATTAAATGTTTTACCATCTCTCTTGTCACTTTAAGCTTCTCTTGACTGCTTTGGATACCTTGTCAGACTAGCCTAGCGTTGTTTAATGAAGGTTATTTCATATAAATGCTTGAGTTAAACTTGATGTACGGGTTTCATATTGTGAAATAAATCTATAAAAAATTCCGGTATTCAAAGTAAATATTTTCAATCAATGACATTAATTGTTACTTTTTTGAAGATTTTACTTATTGCTGTAGCAAAATGTATTGGATAAAATGTCGCATATACCCGCTATATTTACTGGTACATACCTACCATGCACAAAAACCCCAGTATTGTTTCATTCACTTTTCGTTTCATGTTACTGTCAAACATTCGCACAAAAAGGTATAATATATAACTTACCACTATATTTAATTTGAAAACGTGTGAATGGACATCGCAGATAACGAGTAGCATCCTTATCAACTTTCCGTTTAACTCGAGTTCGCAAACTCTGCTTAAACAATAGCGGGTGGTCATCCGCAGTTTGTTTGGCGTCAACTTGTTTAAACACTCACTGCACACAAATTAAAACCAGTTTGCACTTCTAGACTATGCAACAACTGTAAGCAAGCTTTATCTACACGACTTTACATAAGTAGTTAATTAGTATCAAATTTTTACATGGCCTATTTTTCTTTTTGTGCAATAAATGTCGTAGTTTTCAGTGATTACTGGAAATTTTCCAATTCCATTCCATTCAGTAGTAAAAATTTAGTTGCATTACTTACAGAAATTAAAAATAAACTCAGACTATGTCCTTTTATCCTTTTCTGTTAGATAATATTCTGAATGGCGGATTCCATTAAGTTTATTATGTTCCATTTACCACAATTTACTAAAGTTTCCGATAGATTTTATGTAGCAAAAATCTAGCTCGATTTTTCGCTTAATTTACTAAGTGAATCAAATAAAAAATCACAAAACATAAACTCTTAATAATCCTGTGAGAGTGTAAAAAGAAATAATAAATCTAAAATGCTCTTGAAACGAAAGTAGTATAATAAAAGCTGAAAGCCATTAAAAAATTAAACCTCAACAGCGAGTTGGTCTCGTCACTTTTTAAATGCACTTAGCACCGCACCTCTGGCGCTTTCTTTTTGCCTTTTCAACGAGTTTTGCCGCATCTCTACTCGGAGTATTCGAGGAAGCGGTTCGCCGCACGGGGATAACTCATTCAATCTTTTGCAGAGATCGAATAATTGTTTCAATATTGATTGTGGATAGAGGATTCTCGGTTCCGTAATGGATGAGCTCTGCGAGAATGCATTTGTTTTACCTACGTCAGAGGATTTGATTTATCGGCGTTTATTAAGCTCTTTGTTTCTAACTGTCTAGGTATATTTTGTTGCATAGAATGAAGGTAAGCTGGGTAAAATATAAAATATATATTTGGAATGGTTTTTTGTTTTCCGACATTCAATTGAAAATATGAACAAATGATTGTCTTTGTTTCAGTCTGGAAAGTTTTCACAATAAGCGTGGCTTCAAAAGCATTTTTGGTTACAAATACCACGAAAAGTGACTATATGAGATTTTAACGGTTTTTTTTTTAATTTACGTCACCGACGCGACGTTTCGACACCTTTTCATGTCATATTGCCGAGTAGATTAAAACCATCGAAATACATTTATTTCAATAAAACTGCCAACGACATATAGGCTAAAATAAATCAGAATTTTGACACATTTTGTAATACATCGGAGAAGGTACGATTAATTTATACTGCTTTTATAATGGTTCTGGGATTTCTACACCGGCTTAACACGTAACATTTTGCTATATGATTAGCTGATTAGCAGAATACATGTGACGTGGGTATTGTATTGCCATATTTCTTATTTTAGACTTTTTGTCTTATTGTGTATTCTATTTCATATTTATCTGTGAACTTTATCCGATCGATTCGAAGAAGTGTAAAGGACCTGTTATGATTATCTCTCTTATTTTTCTGGCTTAATATTACAGCACGAAAGTGTATGTATATGTTAAACTACGTTATTATGATGTGTGGAACCTTTTATCAACTATGTTGGAGTCGGCAAACATCGTTAGATCGGTTAAAAATATTATTATTGAATAATAATACAACTTCTTAAGATTTCTTCTCTTCATTTTGATTAGCTTCTCATTTCTTGGCTTGATATAAAGTCTCTACAAAAAGTCCTCATTAAGTTGTCGGTAGTTTATAAAACACTGCCAGTCTAGCGTGCACGTCTTACAGAAACCCATTTCTATAGAAATCCAGGTTCTTTTTTTTTGGTTCATTTCATCACATTGATTGGTTTAGTTTGTGTTAATAATAAAATACAATTATGTTATCTCAACTATAATCCTAAAGACTTCCTCTAAATCGATGTATCCGGTACATATTATTATTTATAAATTATTCGACATGACTTTAAAAAAAGGTAAATCCTATAAAATCAATAATATTACTCTGTTGTGTTGTGCTTCGTTTTAAAAGATAATTTCGCAATAAAATCTTACAGGAAACCTTACTAGACAAGATACCTTATCATAAAGTTCCGACTAACGCCAATAGCCAAAACTCCCTGCATTTCTAAACAACGAGACTTTAGAACTATGCATATAATAGCAAATCGCTGAACTAATTTACAACAACGCAGTCGATACGTCTTTGTTGAAGTAAATTAAATTTCCATTGAACGTCGCAAGTCAAGTTTCCAGCTCTCGTATCTAGGTATCCTAGGTAGTCTGGATAGTCTAGGTATCCTAGGATATTGAGAGATTCTTCGAGTTCCAAGCTTATTAAATAGTAGTAGACAAGAGATATCTAAGACTTATATGAATTCTGTGAAAGGTGAGAATGCGTTGTTTGAAGGGAGAGATGTGTTGTTGAAATCTAGAATTTTGTTCATTGAGGCAATATAGTTCTGGTATGGTTGATATGTGTAATGGAAACAGACATATTGCATATCCGCTGCATTGATAAAGAAAAACTGATTATTGACGGACCAACGATAATTTCCAGAATTGAAAAACATAAATGATACTCGAAAAAGTAGCAAGATAATCTTAATAAACAGCTTGTTATTCAAGCAGATTTTGCACGACGGTGGTTCTTTTCTGCCAAATATTTTACTATTGATTAATATGATTTTTGAAAATAATAATAATAAAAATACTTTTAATTAAAATCAAAATCAAAACGCGTTTATTTCCAATAAATAACAATAAAATTGTAATCAAGAAATTAAAGGAAAATCACATAGGGTTTTTAAATTAACTATTCCGTTTCATAAAGTAATATTAATCCTGATTTATTATTCCTTTTGATGACGTTTTATGCGAGTGCTCTTAAGCTGTATTATTGTGCGTAGTTAAGCTCACGTGTAGGGCATGCAGGTGCGGGGTAGGCTCGTTTTTAATAGTACTAATGCACTCTACACGCACAAAGGGAATTATTTACATACGCTTTTGTTTTCTGTTAGTCTGGTAGGGGCCTGTTTCTTTTTTTTTTTAGTTTTTTTTTTCATATTTTTCGTCTAAACGTATAACGTTGCTTTCGTTATTACCATGAACTAAAACTTAACTGCCTCGTTTACCTAATGGTTCTAAGCACGACTGCTACGCTAGAGGTCTTGGGTTCGTTTCAGAAGTCGACCAAGTTGTTATTAAGTTTTTCTATGTAATTCTCAGTAGCAGGTCAGAGTTTGGATTTGTGCCCGGTTAGTGGCAATAGGCTCGCCCCCTATTACATGTGACCTAAACATACCGGTGATAGTATGTTTTAAAACTTAAATATATTATCGTATCGAAAGCCACGGCTGAGTCTAAGACTAGATGTTAACACCACTCTTCTCCATAAATGTAACAGAAATTTAAAACTTAAATTAACATCGATAAAAATAGTTAAACAAGAAATAATATTGTTTTACTTCTAATAAAACTGGAAAGCAGAAAAGTAAAACCTATGAAGTTATAAATAGCTCGAAAAATCTAAAAATTACAATAGGATTAGGATAGAATAGAGTAGAATTTATTTATTTGCTTGAAATATGGTTCTATTCTATTCTATTGTAGAATTTTTACTCCCCCTTGATTTTGTAGTAATCATTCGCTTAACATTCTATCACGTTTATTAAAATGACTTACCTCACAACAATTATTTACCTCTTTTATAACCCTATATCCCTCCCTAACAATTTAACGTCATAGGTCAGAATATCAACCGTATAATTAAATAAACCACTGATACACGTTACAATTTTCAGCCACCTGATAAATCGACGGATCCAATATCTCGTCAATTTATGAACACAGTAATACCGAGACAATTTAAGCGCGTAAATTAAACAGATACCCAAAATTTAAATTTGAATCGTGATCGGAATGTTACATTCATCTGCTTAACGTTTATCAATGAAGTTATATAAATGTTAAAGTAATTTAATTTGTCAATTATTTCCTTTATTCGAATACGAATGGATTCATTTAAATATCAGTTATTTTCACATCCGCAGGTATTTTGTCATTCATTTCACTAAAATTATTGGCTTAAATTCCGTGGATTTTAATTCGTAAATATTTACTTTTGTAGTTTATTTTTCTGTCTGGTATTATTTCATATTTATTTGCAATCGAAAATAAACAGACCTATTTGCTCACCTGCGTTGATAAAAGAGGCAATCTGATTCTTTAGCATTTTTTCTCAAGCGGCAAGCGTCGACCGACGGTATCAATAAGTTTTAATCCCAGACCATTTTAATATTAAAACTTTTGTTACTCAAAGGAAAAACAAAACAAAGCAAGAAATTTGAAATACATTTCATCTTACTGAACGTCGTGACTGCACTTGAGTTTTCGGAAGAATTCCTTTAAAGATGCAAATTAACTTTGTTACTAGTATAATTGCTTTGAACAGAATTCTAAGATGCAAGGTCTCAGGTATTTTGTATTCAAGTCTACTTCAGCGGAGTTTTCAAATACCGGATAAATATTTCTGATTCACTTGTTTGAAAATGATATTCGTCTTTCAAGAAATACATTTCATGAATAATTTTACGAGTATTAAGCAATATGTTCTCATAGGTATCATATCATATTTTAAAGGTTTATTAAGAAACTTTCGACGGATAAAAAACTTATGGATAAATGTAATTTTGAAGATAGAGAGGTCTAAAACAAAACCACAATAAAAAACAAAAAGGAAGTGTATACAAATACAAACAAAGATACCTAAGAAACTTAAATAAAAAAGCAAATATTTATTTCAAGTATAATAACTAATCTCCTTCAAAACTTTAAATGAGTCTTGTTGCAGGTTAATTTTGATTATTTATGCAATAAGCCGAAGCAAGCAATGAAAAACGAGTACAACAACACCGCTCATACGTCATAAAAGCCACTTATTTTTTTTTTTATTCTACGCAAGAAATTTATTTTAAGACCAAATAAACGTGATATTCAGGATAAGCCTTCCGTTACACGATGCATATTGCGTGACAATCCCTTTGAGGGTTCTACAAAGCTAAAGATTGAAGAGCAACACAATAAGTGTTCATACCTCGTGTCTGGAGAGCGCGAGTTCAACTCTCAAGAGCTTTCCTACAGCCTTTTCTGACTGTATGTGATTTTACAGGAACATGATACACTACAATACAATTTGAATCTAATTTTGATAGACCGAAGGTACAATTTAATATACTATTGATGAGACGAGATGCAATTCTGTCTTTATAAGAAACTGCCTGCGATGTTAGTTTGTTATAAATTGCGTTTCATTTCGCAGAAGTCAAATATTAGTTTATTATGAATATTGCTTTCAGCTCTCTGTCTATTTTAGCAATTTTCATATGACAAAATCAAAAAGCTTCAGTTTTTATTTAAGATGTCTGTATACCGCTCATATTTTAATCATTGGCGTTTTATACCAAGACGAGACATTCCCTTTTAGTTCAAAGCTGACCATTCCTTTATATTCAAAGCAGAAACACATTACGTAATGAAAAGCGGAAATATGTTAAAGTGATGTAAGCTCTTAACATTCTACTCGTCTTAATTATACGTCTCGAGAACCCTGGCTTCTCCGCAAACATAAATAGCGCAAATTATTTTATGTTTCGTAGAATAAACTTGACCTTTTTACATGCAATTACTTCAGCTGCCTGTTTGAAAAGAATACCTTTTTATTTTATACTTTTAACATAATTACAATTATTTTAATGGGAATTCTATTTCGAAATATACGTCGTCTGCAATCGAAAAGAAAAAGAAAGTATCTTATACCGATCACACTTAAAAATGGAAATTACCATATAAATACTATTTAACTCATCACACCACAATCATTTTATCATACATATATCATCACGCCTGTATCCCCGAAGAGGTAGGCAGAGGTGTACCAATGTACACCCACAGTTCGCCGATATGTTTAGGTCCCATGTAAGGCACAGATCCAAACTCCGACCTGCTACTCAGAATTTCATAGAAAAACCCAATAACCCCTTGGCCGCCTCGGGAATCAAACCCAAGACCTCTAGCGTATTAGTCGCGCTGAGTACCACTAGGCCGACGAGGCTGTTCATTCTGATCATTTTATCAATCCGTTAAAACATAAAATAATCAAATATAAGAATCCATATACATTACATGTACGTTGACATAAAAACAGCCTCTTTTTCCCATCATTTTCCCCACGTGGTTAAGTCAAAGATGGCGTCTTTAATAGCCTTCCCGAAGCTTTCATGTCCCTCTATCTTCGTAACTTGTTGCTGAAGACCGATTTAAAAGGTTTAGAATTACGCCAGACAGAGCAACGACTTTCAAACTACGGTATTTTATTATGACGGCTAATGCTCACGATGTAATAAGTTAACGTGTTTTTATGAAAGAGGTTTTAAGCATTTAAACTTAGTTACTTGTATATTAAATATTAGCTATAATATTCAATAACCACTGTCAAACGTACTATGCGGCCAAGCAAAAATTTAAATTTGTCTAATTCTCTGAGTTGATTGATCTAATGACAATAGAATTATTCCTAAACGCGAGTCAAAAATCGACTGAATTTTTTGTAAGAACTGGACCCATGTAGCTTTGGGCCGTTTCTTTTTGGTTTGAACGCCTGTGTTTTGCCGTCTTAATACTCAATTGCTTGCAATGTCTTCTAACTAAATCTTGTGTAGGTATGGAATACCAAATTCTATGAATTTGAAATACCAATAATCATTTTTCTGCCTGCCTCGTTGACCTACTGGTGCTAAGCGCGACTGCTACGCTAGAGGTCTTGGGGTTCGATTTCCAAGTCGACCAAGGTGTTATTGGGTTTTTCTGTGAAAATCTCAGTACCAGGTCGGAGTTTGGATTTGTGCCCGGTTAGTGGAAATAGGCTCGCCCCTTATTACATGGGACCTAAACATATCGGCAAACTATCCCTTCGAGGATACAGGCGTGATGATATGTATGTGTGTAACAATCATTTTTGCCAACCTTACAAAAGTGAAAAATGTAGAGTGCCATATCAGTGCAATTTTCACTTATAACTTTGATCTATCACGAGAACTGAGAATAAAGGTATGTTTGCACTTCCAGTAACACACCATTGTATCTTATGAATAAATTAAAGAAATGCACTTCTAGGTACGCCTTTATGTTGCCCTAATGAGTTCCAATAAAAAAGTATCAACAGCTCTACCAGTGAATATTGTGGATGGTAGGTCATTTAAATATGTAATGATGTCTCTCTGCTGTGTTTCTGTGTGACAATATAGTTGATACAAATTAACTGTGATTGTATTTATACTGAAATAAATCTTGTTACTGGGCAGTTATATGAATTTCGAGTAGTAATACATACTTAAGTACGAAATACCGAGTGAATATTAATTACTGCAATACAGTAAAAATAAATAATAAAAGTATATTTCACATTTCCACAAAATCATTAGCACAAATAAACTAATATTCTATAAGAAATTATAACCTAAAAATAATGTCACTCAAAATACGACTGTAAAATCTCTACATAGAGTCGAAATTAGGTTGGCTTAATAGAACCATGGGCTGTAAGAGAGCAGATCCCACGATGTCCCGATAATGTCAATCATATTGCGTAATTACATCGCAGACAAACATCTGTCCTCATTGTGCCTGAAGCGCTGCAAGCCGGACAATGGACATGTCCCATTGTTATCCTGGCGTTTATATGAAACCTGCTTACATAAAACTGAGCCTCGCTTATGACGTACTTTTGCACTGAAGAGACTTGAAAATACCTCGTAAAAAGTATAACATTGCTTTGACAGATATATTTTTTTAATATCAGTTTGTTTGTTCTGTATTTTTAACCGACTTCAAAAAAGGAGGAGGTACTCAATTCGAATGTATTTTTCTTTTTATCTTTGTTACTACAGAACTTTTGTCTGGGTGAACCGATTTTGATGATTCTTTTTTTATTAGAAAGCTGATGCTTCCGCTTGGTCCCATTTTGGTCAAAGGCCTGGTTTTGACAACGGTATCCATATTAAATAAATAGGACTTATTTTGAAGTTGGTTTTGTAAGAATTATTACTGAGGCATTGCTAAGGTGAAAATGTAATGTCAATTGCTATTTCGCAGTAAGTTTATTCATCGTCTTTAGTGAGAATACTTTATGCTCAAAGAGTTCAAAGAACTTAGTATGCTTGTAGTTTAAGCCTTCTGCGAATTTAATTGATTTATTCTTTGATGAAACTAAAAGAGGAAGGAAATTAAATATAAAAGCTACTGCAGTTAAATAGCTATAAAAACATATCTACCTACGTATTATTTTCTTTATGAAAACTAATTAGACAATTTAGCAGTGTTAAATAATACACAAATACAAAAATGATATAAAAAAAATAAAGCAAGTCTATAGTTTTAGGAACTTTTATTCTCAAATATGAACTTATATTATTGATTCAACGTAATACTTCCTGTAAATTTGCTGTCTTCTTACCTGTTATAAGACGCCATGTATTTGTAACAAAACATAATACGTGTTCAACTAACATAAATGTTGAAAGAAAAGTGTTAATTTATTAAGCTACGATTCTGCTACGCTGCGTAGCACAATTGTAACACGTGCTACGGTCCCCGTAGACGAGTCATGTAGCTGCCGTAATATAGAATGTGCGTATTCTAGAGTTGATATAGTATATGGAGAGTTACCCCAACGCTGTGACTACCTGCGGGGGGTCCGCGGTACTTTGCGGTGCGTGCCTGTCTAGACCCCAATACAAGGGGGTCTACCCCCGTCCCTTGATTAAGCTGGCCCGAGCCGGTCAAACTTGCAATATGGACCTAAATAACAATAACTTTGATCCAGCCCTCCCTTGCTATTTGGCTTATTAAGATAGTTAGTGATGCACTAACTCGAAATCCGAACCCCAAAAGGGGTGCCCGCAGAGAACGTTGTTAATTTTTATATTGCTCTGGATAGGCCTTGTAGTCCCTGCTGTTAGCGTGGCCAAAAACTGGGCGCAGCGTATTTAAACTTGAATACACGATTACCATCGACTCGAAAAGAAGAAGAAGAAGAAGGCCTTATAGTTTTGCCAAAGACTGCGAAAGACTTCTGCAAATAATCTTCTTTTATCACCGTCTTCTGGGTGTTGGGGTCCTTCAGAAGATGTTTGTTGTCTGTGGTTGGTACCTGTTAGTGCGGAGTGTTCGGCGGGGCTGTAGCAGGGCGGCGCCACGCTCGCCTCGGTGGGACTGCACGGCGGGGGCCCCTCGTGGCGCTGCACACCTTTCTTCACCATGTAACAGCGCGGCATTGCGGCCAACGCTGCAACAAACATAACATCACGTTACTAACATAAACAAATTAACAGATAATTCTACAATTTTTGTGGTTCGAGATCGTTGCTGTGAGAATTAATGTTTTTACAATTGCCTAACATTTACTTGAGTAATATTCGTGTACATTAAAAAAAAATATTTGTGATAGCTGGCATATTTTTACTGATATTTGCGATTATAACTAATAAGAATCTACAACGCATTTAAAATTACTTCTGATTTTCAAAACTGAATTTCAAATCCATTTTTCACAAACATTGAAAAACGCAAAGCAATCATGACCTAAATATTCCTGTTTAAAATATTGCTACACGAATAAACAGGCTTGAGAAAATAAGGGTAGAGAAATTGATTTCAGCAAAACCTACAGAACCACTCGAGCAAAAACATCGAAGTAATCTCATTGTTATCGCTCTTCGCATTCTATTAAAAACACTTCACCGTTTTACCCACACTAAGTAACAATGGAATTTATTTAATTTTATTTGTTGCCACTGAGTTTCAATCAAACAAAAACCATACAAAAACATCGTGTTTTGTTTCAACAAGTGCCCACCAACAGCTTCATGAAATAATATGACTTTCGAGAAACGTTTCGCTGCCAATAAACCGGAATAATGTATTTATTTCGCTAAAAAATGTTTGTTAAAAAAGGCTATTCCGGACGAATCGCAAACAGTTTTGCGTAAAAAATCATTTTCCCGTAAAATCGCGTACAAACTAACAACGATAAATTCGTACCAAAATACTTTTTCGAGGAAAAAAAAGTTAAATCGAAGCGTAAAATACCTTTGAAGTTGGGTTGGATCACACGGAAAATGCGGTCACGAACCTGTGTGACGCTCGTATGACTCGAATACCGTACATTCAAGAGTACAATAATACTGTATGAAAGGGATATGTAGAACGAATATCACGTATTTATAACATCAGTGTAGTGTAACAAGGAAGAAAATATCATTCTTCAGGCATCGGTAAACATATCTCTATGAAAGATTTACGATTTATTATAACAAACTTATTTCTGTGACGATTTTTATCAACAACACATTTAAATATTCATAATAGTTTAAGGAAAATGACATTGATATACGGTCTAAAACCAATAATTGAACCTGAACATGTGAATGTTGGCCAATTAAATACACGATCATTCTGAATTCTAATTTAGTTAGCAATTTGACGATAAAGGCTTTGAGTGGACAGTTTCAAATTTAGCAAAACGTCATTGAATTACGTCATCAGAATGCAGACGTCTAGGTAACGAAGTTTGAGTTATGAAGCCTACATTTATGTTTCTCTCATTCTAACGATCGATATGTGAAATATTAATTGAAATATATAGGATGGACTAACTAAATTTAACTAGGTTCCACTTAGTGAAAATACATACGAGCTTTATAAATAATGCCTTTGCCGAATGGTTCGTAAAATATGCATTTACTAAAAGCTAAATTATAATATTCCATTTGAGTGATGGGCGATTAATTTGGAATATATTTTGCTCTGTAGTTCTAGTAATTTCAACGATACATATCCTATTTATTGACATAGTGATGTAGTGCATATTGTTGATAATCCGTCGTAATTTGGATAAAACTCTTGCTTAAAGCTAGACTAATTTAAAGGTTCCAAAAGACGCATTAGATCACGTAACAATACAGTGAAAAAACTAAACTTTCAACGCTCCTAGAAACCGTAATTTTATTTGTTCGTATAATATGCTCTCGTATCCTGTTGTTACAAGTCGGAGGTTTAATATACAAATGCGTAATGAACTTTTAGAAGGTAGGAAAAGACGAGAATTTAAATTCTAACCAACCACGCGACAGTTTTTCTGCTGATGTTTACTTTCCGGACATTCAATTTCGTTCCAAAAAACAAGTGCCGACTAATTCAAGAAATTTAGATGCGCGCTGCATTTTTATTTATTTAATCAAAATTGTAAACAGAATATCATTAATTAAATTTCACTCAAACCAACGCCAGCTCCTCGCCCGAGACTGGATTTACGGACAATTCTGAACTTTATTTCAAGAATGTTTCGCTGCAAATGAGCAAAATATTAATTAATGAAAGCTTATTGCGGAAATATTGGTTGGCCATTTTTTACTTTCATTTCCCGCCGCTCAGCCCTTATGGAAAATTGTCTACGTGGATGTTTATTTTATTTCCGAATTCAAATAACAGTTAGGAGTTGTTTTTAAAAGTGCCACTTAATTGGTATTGACTTTCCCCTTGATTTTAGATGAGAGTGCATACGGTTTCTCCGTTGCTGAGTTTTGGTTTTCAATTTATCTTTGCTAAACAAAAAGCTTTTACCTGCTCGAGGTTCATAAAAATTTAACGTGTCGGGTGGAGAAATATAACAGTGCACGTAAAAAGCTTTGAGCGGCGCCGGCTTCCTGTGACAAGAACGTCGGCACAATTACATTCAATGCACTCTTTAATACAGTGAGCGTGGGAGCATGTTACGTGGGCTCCCACAGGTTAGCCTTTCTGCACAAAGCCTGCATAACTTTGCTGGGTAAAATTCTACACTTCTTTGAAATTCAAAAGAACTTCGTTTGTTACGTTTTTACATCCATTAATGAGAAATCTGGAGGTACCTAGAACTTTGTGGGAGGACATTGAATACTTTTTCTATTGGAAAATGTGGAGGAAACCTTTTCAGTCATTCGGAGTGGTAGAGGAAAAGCTAGTTGGTTAATTAGCTCTCAACTAACTTTTGTTATCAGCCGTTTCTTTATTCAATGTCTGGAATGTTTTGTTACCGATGTTTCGTGATTAGTTGCCTCAGACTTATCCACAAAGTTCAATGTAAAAATATATCTTTTAAATAAATATGCAATAGTAGTTTTATAATTTTAAATTAAAAGAAACATGCAGTATTTGTAGTTGCAAATACGACAGGAAAATTAAGCCTATTTTGCCAAACGGAAATATGGCTCAATTATAAGACTTTCACCGGATAAAAACATCCCGGACCCGTCTCGGCCTTGCTAGAGCCGCGGGATAAGAAATAGGCCTGGCATGGATCCAATTCCTATCGACGGCTGCGAGTAGGACTGTCGCACAAGCAATCATTACGACTCAAGTCATAAATATAGCCTTAAAGGAAAGGTAAAGACTAAGTTAAACATAGTCTAGGTGATGTGAGATAGACTGTTAAAAGTATTTACGAGATATAAAATGCTTCTCATTAAAATAACAACTAGGACTCTTGTACTTCATTGAAAATAGATCTTGACATATAAATAAAATTGTTTTATACGTGTCCAAGAGCAGTTAAATGTTCGGACTGGCCACACACGTTTCAACAAGTTGCAACGACTGTAAAAGGCTTTCGGGTACCAAAGTTTATAAGTATCATTAGAGCAAAGTTTCTCAATGTGAATAAGCAACAAGTAACGTGCGATTTGATCTCAAGCGAAAGGCTATTGGAGGTCAACGAAACGATAAAAGGATTTGACCAAAATGTTTTTGAGAAAAATAATGTTATAGTCAATTCTATATATTGAACTGGGGTTAACTGATGGTCAGACCAGTTTTTCTTTTATCCTTTGATGATTCGTTGATGAGATCACATTATTTTTTATTTGGTAAATAAGAATATTATTAATTATGTTTTGATTATTTAATTTTATTATATTATTAATCATATTTTTCGTTTGAAAATTACGAAAATCTGCAACATGAAGACACGTTTTGTGGAGGAGCTTCTACAGGAAACCTAATAACTGATTTTAGGTATAAAATATTAAGCCTGCAGTTTCAGAGAAACGCGAAACATATTTGAGAATCGCCTGAATTAATAATCAAGAAGGCTTTGAACGTTGGACGCGGCGAAGAGCAAACTTCACGCCGGCCGTGTATTTACTTATTAAGATGTTGATGTAACTTCCCCTTAGTATTTCCTTGAAAATGTATTTTAATAGGAAAAACTTCTTTATTGAAATGTTGCATCTTTAACGTCTAATTACCAAGGTACCAGGTACTTCTTAGACTCACAAGGGTACTTAAAAGGGTTTTATGTAAGTTTCACGGTAAAAATTGCTAAATAAACTTTACTCATTAGTGTTTTCTAGTACCTACTGCTTGTCAGACTATTCGAGAAACTAGGATAATTCAAGGATTTTGGAACTTGAAGTGTATATTCTATTTAACGGGTAAGAGCGTTTTCGCATTACTTCATCGCGTACGCATACTTCATACGCATCGACTCCGATACGATATTGGGGGCTAGTAAATGTATCAAACATGTACCTGTTTTTCACATTTCCCGATCCAAAATCGGATATCTCATACATTTTTTAAGAGATCATATACCAACAAAAAAACAAGTGTCCGGTGCTGATATTTTATCGGATAATGTGGAAAGCCTCGTTGGCCTAGTGGCGCTAAACGCGACTGCTACGCTAGAGGTCTTGGGTTCGATTCTCAAGTCGACCGAAGTGTTATTGGGTTTTTCTATGAAATTCTCAGTATTTGTGCCCGGTTAGTGGCAATAGGCTCGCCCCCTATTACATGGGACCTAAACATATCGGCGAACTGTGGGTGTAGATTGGTACACCTCTGCCTAATCCTTCGGGGATACAGGCGTGGGGATATGTTATGTTATGTTATAATGTGAAACGCTATTAGTTTTTTCAAATATAGATTGACCAATCATTCTAGAAGCTAGAAGATTTCAGGGAATTTTAAATATCACAGTCTATATCCTGCTTTCCGAGTAACTTCTGTGTCACTGCACTTCGCTCTAAAGATATCATTTCTGCGACATTTCTATTAACAGACGCAACTCGATTTTTATTCGATACTAATTCAATTCTAAGCAAACGCATTCGTGGAAGCAACATAAACTCACAATTTTCCAGTCCACAATTCATTGAATTCAAACGTTTCTTACACAAACGATTTATTTTTTGTTCAGTGACAATTTTCATTGAACTAGTTCTAAGTATTTCTTTACAATAATCCATTTTATAAAATTAATTTTCATTTGATATTTTAGTACTAAATTATTTATTCGAAATTATTAAAACAGAAAAATCTTTATGGTAAAAGTGCAAATGCGAAATATAATCGTAATCATAGATCATCAGCCTATACTAAGTAAACTATTGTACAGGGAAAAAAATTACTGTTAGAAAATTCCTTGTCAAACGACAATGGTACTCGAATGTACTCAAACAAAACGATGACGTCACAAGTTTCGAGACAAAGACTGTTATTACAAAGTCAGACCGCAACCGCGTCATATGCAAGTTGACTCTAAGTTTCAATACAAGTATTGTAGTGGTTTTCATACAGAAATTGTTACTTGATGTGTACATTTTACCTGGTTTTACCCGAATATTTAATAAAAATATTTGTAAGTCTTACAGAAATGATAATAAATAAAATAAAAATACAGCAAATATTTCACTGCAGGTTAAAACCATAAAAAAGAAAATATTAGACATATAAGATTAAACAGTGGAACATAACAATATGTGGTACATATGCGGAACAGTATAACTTCCGTATTTTTAAGTCGGTCAAGCAATGCTAGTTTTCTATTCACGATCCTTGAATATGCCAATCCTTTTCTTTAAAATCATTCAGTAATGAATTCGCTATTTGATAACAAAATTTTTCTCTACAACATTTACTCCTCAAATTTATAATTATAATTTTATTTAACACTAATTTAGATACCAAATTGAGCTCAGACTACACGTTACCATTGCCCTTTTAATTGCTCTTTTAATTGCTCTCTACCTAATGATGTCTCAACCTGTGTTTTGAATTTTTATAATTATTAATTGTAATTATTTCTTCTAAATAAGCACTCTGTTGTGTACGCCGAACTCTCTTGATTGGAAAAGTCTTACCGGATTCGGTTGAATACCGTATTTTACATGAAGCGACTTCCTATCTGACCTCCACAACCCATTTTACTGGAAAACACAGTGTCCCATAGTAAGACTGGTTGTCAGTATTGACTTAACGACTCCCTAAGATCTTTGTATGACAGCTAGGATCTACTGTTTAACGTGCTTTCCAAAACACGGAGGGGTCTCGATATGTTATAAATGGTCACATATCCACGGACCAACCGCAGCGACCGCGGCTTAACCTGTATTATCGTTCAAACCGTACGGCTTACACTTAGCCACGAGCCCTTATATCAATACATAACTACAAATTATAGATAAATTAGACCCAAACACAGAATAAAATATTGCATCGTCTCCGGTATAGCAGTCAGGGTCACCAACCACTAGACCAACAGTTAAAGTTAAAGTTGTCTGAAAGAGATCACAATTACTGATATTTTAAGAGACCGCCAATTGTATTAGGTAGAAAATATTTTGTCCAAAAGCATGTTGCTATATCTACAACAAAGAGACGTTATTAATTATTCCTCGAATGTATTTGCATTGATACGTTATTTATGGGCTAATTACTTGAATATCGACAGTCGCCACGCCTCTAACATATTAGCTTTGTGTGTCCAAACATAGTAATGGGGAGATAGATCCCTTTGACGGACCGCTTCCCCCATACACGATGTCACAAGCAATCATACATCAAAGTAATTGGCTCTCGATTACCGTGGCTAGTATTTCTAATTAGTGAATGTGAGCCTAAACACGGTTTTGTATATTATAATATAGGACTCCAATCTGACGAACTGTACGACTGACGTATACGACTACAATGGGATTTAATCAAGCAATAACTCATCATGTTTTGATTAGTATACCTTTAATTACTTTGCATATGTATATGTTGTTTTGATTAGAAATTTCGTACTGTGGTTTCTAATAACTGAAAGATGAGACAGAAATGAAACGCATAGTACCATTTCTATGTCTACAAATAATTCTTAATTCAAGCATGTTATAATCGCAGTATTAAGTAACTGCAAGCGTAGTATTAAGTGGTACGCAGTATTTAGTGGTACAGTGGTACCGGATTCAGCTGAATCCCGTATTTTACATGACTCACTTCCTATCTGACCTCCACAACGCATTTTACTGGGTATTAACATAGTATCCCATAGTAAGGCTGGTTGTCAGAATGACTTAACGACTGCCAAAGATCATAGTATGACAGTCGGTGAGGGAAAAAATCTCGCCGTTTTTCTTTTTTCCCTTAAACAGCCTACCTTCCATTATTGTTTTCATAGCCAATAATAAACCGCAGAGTACCCATGTCCATGTTACAGATTCATATTTACAGTCCATTGTTTAAACAAAACAAAACGAATCGGTCCCGTGAAACAATAAGATTTCATTATGTTTACATTTATTTTGCTATATTTTTCATATTCATTGGTAAAAGCTATGTAGTAAGTTTGTTCAGCACGCACTTTTTTGTGTGTGTTTTTTTTACAGTTTTTATGATGCAGAGTCTTGCTGTAACAGCTAAAATAATATTTATTGTACCTACAGCCGATGAATTATTAATTAATTAATTTTGTTCGTGGTATATTTCATATGGGCTTTCAACCAGATTTAAAATAAATACATTCTTCAATTCTGGTTTTTAATTTTCGAATTATGAAATCGTTTTCTTGTGTCTATCAATGGACGATACTCATTTGGATTTCAGGATATTATTTCGAATCCTAAGCGTTCGTTTTTTGTTTTTAAAAGCATTTATTTAACCTGCAATGTACGTAATATGTTAGTAAGGGTAGAATCTTGCACTTAACTGTTGCGGCAGGTATCTTTAACAGATTGAGCTGATATTTTGTATAGGTAGGTACACGTTTAGTTTCGATGAATTTCGAGCTGGTTGACGTCATTGTAAATCTATCGTAGCGAAATACCTAAAATGCTATGCTTTTTAAGGGATGATTGCAGCTACGCGACGGTGTAATGTTGATTAAGTTCTTAATGTTTTGTAAATATTTCGGCAAATGTCCACTGGAAGAGTTTCAACTGAATTGAAGATTATTACGGCAGTCTTGATAAACACTGTAGAACAGGGCTGCTGTTTTTTAGTTCACATCAGAAGCTCGGCCCTACAGGTATATCACGGCTGGGAGACACTGCTGCTGAAACTGAACTTCACAAGAAAATACCAACGACAAATGCATATAGATCTACAACAACAATAGAATAGGCAGTAATAGGTTCATAATGTATATTATACCAACTTAAAGGGTTTTCTTGTTTGTAATTGCGTTTAATTCGACAACATATTGAAAGTATTTGTGCAAATACAACCTTTTTATATATTTACATGAATGTGCATATCATTGTAATTTTTGACATCCTCTTCTACATCTGTGTCTCGATCTACGCATTTATGTTATACAAGTAAACTGATCTTATATCTTTTGTAAGAGTGAAATACACTGACGCTTACGGTACAATACTCGTGACATACTAATGCTTTTGTATTAATTTTGTAAACTATAACTGGAAGATAATTCTACTGAAAAAATATTTATTTCTCTAGCACTTACAGGTACTAAGCTAATTCGTTAATTGAAGATTATTACGGCCCAGTCCTGATATACGTTGTAGATATTTACTATTTGTTGTTATATTCAATCATATGTGAGTATCTACAGGTATATCATGGCAGGGACTACTACCGAAACTGAATCGCCGAAGAACATAAGGAAGGAAAAATACACAGCCAATGTAATGGAATAGTATAGGTACATAGTGTTTTAATTGGCTATTTAATGAGATTTACCTACTAAAGACTTTTTCCCTTGTAAATTTATTCTTCACCTTTCGTAAGAGTTAAATGCTCTGTCTCTAGAGGTACAATAACCTAAAATTCCTTAATGCTGTTATAATGTTTAATCAAATTGTAACTGAACGAGAATCGTACTGGAATATAGAAGATTATTACGGCCCATTCTTGATATACATTGTAGATACTGGACTCTGTAGCTATATCACATCAGAGGCTAGCATCTACAGGTATATTACGGCTGGGACTACAACTGAAACTAAACCAAACAATAATATATGTAAGAAAAACTGTACAGTCAAGTCCAGTGAAGAAAACATAGTAAAAGGGGTGAAGCTTTGGTTTTGAGATTAACTTCATGATGAAGATTATTATATCCCAGTCTTGATTACCTGAAGATCCCAACTTTTGAAGTTATTTCACATCAAAAGCTTGGCTCTACAGGCATTTCACGGCTGGGACTACTACCGAAACTGAAATCCACAAGAACGTATGAGGAGATATAGGCACACGTAAACACTTAAAAAAAAATACACAGCCAAGGTAATTAATAGAATGATATAGGCACATAATGTTTAAATAGTGCTATATAAATGTGATTTACCTACTAAAAGCTTATTCTTCTTTGTAATTGTAGTTAATTTTAGTTGTGAAGTTACAAGATACTTATAAAATTTTACTGTTCTTTACCTTTTAAAAAATTAAAAAGATTGAAAAGTTTTTATTGTCAAAAAAAAAATACAGTACAGCATAGATGTAACCCTGGCACCTGTGCTAGGCTTAAATCCTGTGTTACAGGAGCCAGAGTAAGAGTTAAATGCTCTGTCGCTGGAGGTACAAACACCAATAATTTCTTAATGCTATTATAAATTTTAATCAAATTGTAAATTGAAGAGAATCGGACTAGAAAAGAAGAAAAAAAAAGAAGACAGAAGATTATTACGGCCCTGTCTTGATATACCTTGTAGATATTCACTATTTGTTGCTATATCACATCAAAAGTGAGTATATACAAGTAGATCACGGCTGGGACTACTACCGAAACTATACCCCGCAAGAAACATGGAAGGAAACGAATAAAAACATATTTAAAAAGTTATTAAAAAACTACCTTTTAGATAATATAAATACATAAATACATATATATATATATATAAACTTATAAACCTATATATTTTTACGTTACTTTGAGAGACTCAACAGGCATCCACAGTCAAACTGTTCAAAACAGTTTTGTGGACCAATGTATAAACATAAGTCTATTTTTTTGTACTTAATAATTATAAATAAATAAATAATAAGAAATAAATAAAAAGGAGGTTTACCTACAAAAACCTTAGTTTAAAAGACTAATCTACAAAAAGCGTTTTCCTCTTTCTAATTGTAGTTAATTATGACGGGCCTATTGGTCTAGTGGTTAGTGACACTGACTGCTATACCGGAGGTTGTGGGTTCGAATCCAACCCAGGACAAAGGTTTCTGTGATGAGCACGATCATTTGTTCTCCGTCTAGGTGTAATTTATCTATAATATGTATGTATTTAGAAATATATAAGTATGTTTATCAGTTGTCTGGTTACCATAGCACAAGCTCTGCTTAGCTTGGGATCAGATAACCATGTGTGAGATGTCCGGGAATATTATTATTATATTATTTTATTTGTAAACAAAATAACTAAAATATTTTACTGTTATAGAACAGTCCTCTCTCATAAGAGTTACATTTTCTGAGGCTAGTGGTACAATAACCGTGAATTCCTAAATGCTATTATAATGTTTAATCAAATTGTAACTGCGAAGGTATCCGTCTGGAAAAAAGAAGATTATTACGGCCCAGTCTTGATATACCTTGTAGATATTTACGGTTTGTTGCTATATTACATCAAAGTGAGTATATACAAGTAGATCACGGCTGGGACTACTACCGAAACTCAAACCCACAAGAACGTATGGAAGGAAAAATACAGAACCAAGGTAATTAATAGAATAGTATCAGTACATAATGTTTAAATAGTGCTGTGTAAATGAGATTAACCTACTAAAAACTTATTTTTCTTGCTAATTGTAGTTAATTTTAGTTGTGAAGTTACAAGATACTAATAAAATTCGACTGTTCTTTACCTCCTCCGTAAGACCATGAATTCTTTCCTGAATAAATAAAATACACAGCTAAGGTAAGTAATAGAATAGCATAGGTAGTAATAGGTACATAATATTTTGATTGTACTGTGAAAATGTGATTTACTTACTAAAACCTTATTCTTCTAATTGATGTTAATTTTAGTCGAGAAGTTACAAGATTCTTATAAAATTATCCAATTGGAAAAGAAGAAAAAATAGAAGATTATTAAGGTCTAGCCTTGATATGCATTGTAGATATTGGCTTTTTGTTGCTATATCACATCAGAAGCAAGTATCTACAGGTATATTAAGGCTGGAACTACTACTGAAACTAAATCGAAAGAAAATATATAAGAAAACTGCACAGCCAAGTCCAGTGAAAATAACATAATAAGAGGGGTGAATTAAAAATATAAATTTTATTTCACATTTGTAATGCAATGTTTTGAAAAGTAGCGTTTTGGCAATAATAAATAAAATTATTAATTGGAAAATTCAAATCCTGATTGCTAATGAGCTAATTAAAAGGTAAGACAACAAGGTTTATACGTCATTTTAAAGTCATTTCATACGTGGAATTGTACGCATGGCGCTGCACGTCGCCATCTTTACTTGCTTGAATCTATATGTCACCATATTATTTTCATTTAAATGTATGTTAGTTTATTCGTGGTCACCTTTTAAAGCCTGTTATTTTGATACCCGACTTGAAATACTTCAAGTGGAAATTTCGTTTCAGATTGCACATTAAAGTGCATTATCAGTGGAAAATGCTCGAGCATTTTCCGAATCTAACGACACCTCTCAAGCAAAAATCCATTCAGGCCAGAGATCGTGTCAAACATCTACGCAATTACAAAACATAACCCTCATTATTCGAAGTCAAGAGAATGATTTAAAACTATACAAAGAAGTCGTCTCTAATTTAAACGTAAAGAATTATCTTATTAGTTTTTGTAGTAGCCATAGCTAAACCAATTCAATCTATCACCGGTTTTACATAGCAGTTCATTGGTTGTAGTAAGATTGTTATTGACTATACGGTTTGCAATACATTAGCAGTCACGTTATTTACCGGCCGGTAAAGGATAACAAATCAAAAAGAGTCGTCGGAGGTACGGCGGGCGCGGATTCGTCCCGTGGCGCGGCGGCGGAGCGGTGGCGGCGAGGGTTCGGTGCGTCGCACCCTGTACTATTTTATACATACATGTAATACGCCGCGCGCACTCGCCTGCAGCAGCGCGCACCGGTCACCCGCGCGCTCCGTGCGCTCAGCGCATCCGCTCACTCAATATATCTATTTTCGGGCACACTCAACTAACACGGGCCGCTTACTGTTGATTTAGGTAAGTTATTTGTCTAGTTCAGCTTATTATTTGAGTTATCGTTATTGAATATTGATTTATACGTATTTAGTGTTTTAGTTTTGCTTTTGTGATTGGTATTTTACATAGACTATTGCATTAGGTTGTTACTTGTATCATAATTATGTGTGTGTATCTAAATCAATAATTAATTATATATTTACCTCTTTCTTAAGGCTGACATGCACCGACGGTGTAATAATATGTGTTTATTTTTATGTCTCAGTCATGATGTACCTGTAGTTCCGAGCTTTTTTAGTTATTTCATGAGAAGCTCGTTTCTACAGGTACTTCACGATTGCCTGACTACACGAGTGAAACTGAAACCCGCGAGAACATTTTAAATTGGACAAAAATTTTCACAGTCCAGTTTAGTGAAAAGGACATAACAACAGGACTGAGACTTTGGTTTCGAGGTTGAAGATTATTATGGCCCTGTTTTGACATACCCTGTAGATCCGGGCTTTGTGTATTGTAGTTCACATCACAAGCTCGTGCCTACAGGTATGTTACGGCTGGGACTGCTACTGAAATTGATACCCCAATAATATATGCAGGGAAAATTGCACAGCCGAGATCAGTGAAAAAAATACATAACAAGTCCTCGCTAACTCTCACCTTAACGATGTTATAAACCTTTTTGAAAATGATCATGTTTGGAAATAATAAACAAAGGTTTATTGTATAAATATATTTATACTTCTTTCTTATTGAATGGCTACAGATAATATAAATCTAATCATTTTAACATGTATATTTTGTGTTTTTGAAGAAAGCTGTTTATTACATTTTATGAAACTGGCATTCGACTGGCTAATTATAGATTATTATAGCCCAGTCGTGATGTACCCTGTAGATCCGGACTTTCTGTTATAGTTCACATCAGAAGCTCGTTTCTTCAGGTATGTCGCGGCTGGAAAACAGCTCTACTCTAATTGAAAACCAAAACAATTTATGGAAGAAAATTGCACAGCCAAATGTGGTGGAAAATAAATAAGAAGGATGACTCTTTGGTTTTGAGATTTAAGCTTATGAACCGAATTATGTCACTTCAGTTAAGCATGATTATCTCATCAAAATTTTAAATGGCCACAGCTAAAAAAAAAATACTCGATTTACTTTTTATGTTATTTTATTGGTGGTAGTAAGTTATTTATTTTATTTAATGAAACTGTAACTTTAAGAGTTTTAACAGGAAAATTGAAGATTATTATGGCACAATCGTGATGTACCCTGTAGCTCCGAGTTTCTGTAGTTTAGTCCACAGAAGGTCGTTTCTTCAGGCATGTCACGATTGAAAAACGCCTCTACTCTTATAGAAACCCAAAACAATGTATGAAAGAAAACGAGCAGAGCTAGGTTCAGTGGCTCTTAAATATATATTTTTTTAAATGAGCGTTTTTGAAAAAAATAATTATCACACCAAAAATAGATAGTTGTATTAATTATGTCACTTTCCTTTTCAGAAGGATTATATGTATCTTATAAATTAACGATTATGATAGTTTTTGTTTATTTCTAGAAAGTTATTCATTACATTTTATGAATGGATAGAGAATTCGAATGGAAAAATGGTGATTACTATGGCTCAGTCTTGGTATACCCTGTGGATCCGGGCTCCCTGTACTTTCGTTCACATCAGAGGGCCCTATCTACAGGTATACCACGGCGGGGTCTACTACTCAAAATGCAACCCACAAGAATTTATGGAAGACAAAGTTCAGTGAAAAGAGCATAACAAGAGGAAGTCTTCTGTTTCGAAATATAAACTACCTTCCGACCCAATAATGAGATTTTCGTTTAAGAATTCTCTTAATAACATTATGATTGGCCTCTGCTGAAATAAATCTACTCCATCTTGTTTTTCATGTTTCTTTTTTGGTTGTAAAAATTCATTTATTTTTATAAGTTTAGTGAAACTGTAGGTAACTTTAAGAGAATTGGACAGGGAAACTGAAGATCATTATAGCCCAATCATGATAAACCCTGTAGATCCGGGCTGTCTGTGGTATAGTTCACATCAGAAGCTCGCTTCTTCAGGCATGTCATGGCTGGGAAACTGCTCTACTCAAATCGAAACCCACAGGAACATATAATATAAATTTAGTAGGAATATCTTATTAAAGTTTTGAACGGTCACAGCTAAAATAAATATAACTGTCTACTTTTCCGGGTATATATAGTTTTTGGTTGTAGTCAACTATTTATTTTAATTGATAAAGTTGAAACTAAAAGAGAATTCGACTGGAAAATTGCAGATTATTACGGCCTGGTCTTGGTATACCAAAGTGCCCGGTTTCTCTGTAGTTTAGGTCACAACAGAAGCCCGGCTCTACAGGTATACCACGGCTGGGACTACTACTCAAACGGAAACCCACACAAATTTATGGAAGAAAAAGGGCACAGCCAAGTTCAGTGAAAAGCACATAACAAGAGAAATGAGTCTTTTGTTTCGAGATTTTAACTACTTTCAAACACAATAATCTAATTTCAGTTTAAGAATTCTCTTACTAACATTTTGAATGGCCACTGCTGAAATAAATCTACTCTACCTAGTTTTTCATATTTTATTTTCTTCTTCTAGTATGTTAAATACTTTATTAAATGAAACTGTAACTGCAAGAGAATTCGACGGGAAAATTGAAGATTATGAAGGCCCAGTCGTGATGTACCCTGTAGATCCGAGTTATCCGTAGTATTGTTCCAATCAGAAGCTCGATTCTACAGGCATGTCACGGCTGGGAAACTGCTCTACTCGAAATCGAAACCCATTAGAACATGTGAATTCAGAAGGATTGATTATCTTGTTAAAGTTTTGAACGACCACGACTGAAATAAATATATTCTGTCTACTGTTCCAAATATATGTGACTGTAAAAGTTCGAACTATGGTTAATCTTAAGATTTTCTAGTAAAACCTAAGATTTACTAATTCTTAATGGTAAAAAAGTGGTGTACAAGAAAGTTCGCGATTCAAACTTTGTCTACCAATCACTTGGTAAATCTTTTTAGAATTTACATTAAAGGCACGAAAAATGTTGAAAAAAATCAAACCAATATTATCTACAAATAGCAAAGAAAATATATATGTCGTCGCTCGCTTCGCTCGCTCTGTTGCAAGGTCGCAACTCACAATGTCTAACCTAACTTATTGATCTCTGTCGCAAAGTCGAACTTAACCAAGCAATGGATTTCTGGGCATATGTCTGATTTATACTAAGTCGAAGGTTTGATTTGTGTTCGACAACAATTTGTCGGCGATGTTTTGGTCAGTTAATTGTTTTCATTTGATAAAACTGTATCTAGAACAGGATTCGACTAGAAAATTGCAGATTGTGATGGCATTGTCGTGATATACCCTGTAGATCCGTGCTTTCTGTGGTATATTTCAAATCAGAAGCTCGTTTGAACAGGTATGTCACGGCTGGGAAACCGCGCTAAACAAATTGAAAAGACGGAAGAAAAATTGCACAGCCAAGTTCAGTGAAAAGAAAATAACATGAAGTATGTAGTATGTAATAACATGAAGTTGTCTATGATCTAAAAGAAGGATATCACATGTCAAACATCTTTTCTTCAGAAGGATTTCTATTAACATTTTCATTTTGCGACAGCCAAAATAAATCTGATCAGTCGATTTTACTTCACTTGATGGTTTTTTTTTTCTTTAACTAGGTTTTACATATATCGTTGTTTTTATTAAATTGGTAGTCGCGTTCTTTTGTAGCCAAAAAATATAACTTGAAGATAATTTGCCTTGAAAATGAAGATTATTATGGCACAGTTGTGATATAACCCCTAGATCCGAGTTGTCTGTAGTTTCTTTCACATCAGAAACTCGTCTCTAAGGGTATATTACGGCTGGCACTACCATGGAAACTGAAACGCCCAAGAGTTTATGTAAGGAAAAGTGCACAGCCAAGTTCAGTAAAAGTAACATAGCAAAAGGGTCCTCACTAACTTTCGACTGGAACTATTTAATAAACGGCTTTGAAAATGAGCGTTTTGGAATAATTATTAAATTCGCAAAAGAAAGGATGACCTGTATTTGAACTTTTTCAATGTATGTCACTTTAATTCAGAATTATATTATGAAAATTTTGCCACAGCTGGAATAAATTTAATAGCGTTATTTATTATATTTCATGAAACGGTAACTGAAAGAAAATACGACATGAAAAATGAAGATTACATGGCACAGTTTTGATATACCCTGTAGATCCGAGTTCACTGTAGTTAAGTTTGCATCAGAAGCTCGTCTCTACAGGTATGTCAAGGTTGGGACTACTGTTGAAACTGAAACCGACAAGAAGATAAGGAGAGCCAAGTTCAGTGAAAAGACAGTAGATGAATGAGTCTCTGGTTTTGATATTTACTTCAGAGTAACTCTCGAATATAAATCAACGGTTTTAAAAGTATTTTGAAAATAATAAACTAGAAAAAAAATACCCATATTTAAACTTCCTTCAAATAAAATTATGCCACTTTAGTTTAGAAGGATTATCGTCTTACAATTTTGAATGGCATGGCGAAAAAGCTGAAATAAATCTAATCTCTTAACTTTTATATGTGCTTTTTCTTTTTTGTTGTGGATGGTTATTTATTACAATTATTGAATTTGTAGCTGGAAGACAATTCAGCTGGAAAATGGAAGATAACAATGGCACAGTTTTGATATACCCTGTAGATCCGAGTTTTCGATGGTATAGTTCAAATCAGAAACTCGTCTCTACAGATATATCACGGCTGCTGCTACTGCAACTGAAACCCACAAGATCATATTTGAACAAAGTGCACAGCCAAGTTCAGAAGTCAGAAGAACTTCTTTAATTTTAAGGCAATTAGTTCATAAATGGTTTATAAATGAGCGTTTTTAAAACAATAATTTAATACGCTAAATTAAATTATGTCACTTTAGTTCAGAAGGATTATCTTATATGTGTTTTAACGGTTATAATGTTTAGTTTTTTGGGTGTAAAAAGTTGTTAATTATATTCAGTAAAACTGTAACTACAAGAAAATTCGACTGGAAAATTGAAAATAATTATGGCCCAGTCTTGGTAAGCCCTTTAGATCCAGGCTTCCTGTAGTTTCACTCACATCAGACGCCTGTTTCCAAAGGTATACCGCGGCTGGGACACCGCGCTACTCAAACTGCAACCCACAAGAATATATGGAAGAAAAAGGTACAGCAAACACTGTATGTATCATATTCTTTTGATTTTTCGTTTTTTATTGTGAATTGAAGATTATTACGGTCGAGTCTTGATATTCCCTGTAGAACCGAACTCTTGTAGTTTTTTCACATCAAGAGTTGGTCTCTAAAGGTATGTCACGGCTGGGACTCCTACTGCTTACAACCTACGGCCGCAAAGTCGACTCCAACTCGCGTTTTGACCAATAACAAATTTCACTTCAATAACACGTTTTTTTGCGGTATCCCTACGGTATGGGGGCACGGCAGTGCAAGCGGCACGGATGTACCATCCTTTTTAATAATACTGAGCCAGAGCAAAGTTCAGTTAAAAGAACTTTTCAGAAGAACTTCTTTGATTTTAAGGCAACTAGTTAATAAATGGTTTATAAATGAGCGTTTTTAGAACCAGAATTTAATACGCTAAATTAAATTATGTCACTTTACTTCAGAAGGATTATCTTATATGTGTTTTAACGGTTATAATGTTTAGTTTTTTGGGTGTAAAAAGTTGTTAATTATATTCAGTAAAACTGTAACTACAAGAAAATTCGACTGGAAAATTGAAAATAATTATGGCCCAGTCTTGGTAAGCCCTTTAGATCCAGGCTTCCTGTAGTTTCACTCACATCAGACGCCTGTTTCCAAAGGTATACCGCGGCTGGGACACCGCGCTACTCAAACTGCAACCCACAAGAATATATGGAAGAAAAAGGTACAGCAAACACTGTATGTATCATATTCTTTTGATTTTTCGTTTTTTATTGTGAATTGAAGATTATTACGGTCGAGTCTTGATATTCCCTGTAGAACCGAACTCTTGTAGTTATTTCACATCAATAGTTGGTCTCTAAAGGTATGTCACGGCTGGGACTTCAACTGCCTACGACCTACGGCCGCTCAGTGGACTCCAACTCTTGTTTTGACCAAATAACTAATTTCCAAACCACCATGAGGTGCAGTAAGTACCACATTTTTTTGCGGTATCCCCAGTAGACCTACTCTGGGGGCACTACTCGGTAAACGAATAACAAAATGTGTGATAGCATGGTTTCAGTACGTCGCAAACTATACTATGCTATAAATGTTAGTCTTGTGTGTGTAAATATTTTTCAGACTGAGGTGATTATCGTGATCTCAGTCTTGGTATACCGTGTAAATATGGGCTTTCTGTAGCTAATTCACATCAGAAACTCGTCTCTAAACCACAGTCACTTCTACTGCAACAAAAACCCACAAGATCATATTTGAGGAACTGCACAGCCAAGTTCAGGGAAAAGCACATTGTCAGAAGTTTTTTTTTTTTTAAGTAGGCTAGTTAATAAATGGTTTTCAAAATGAGCGTTTTAGAACAATGATTTATTACACTAAAAGTGTATTATACGCGTGTTAGTTTTATTTATTTACATAAGATTTAATTTTAGTATAGTAAGTGTTTGTTCTTGTATTAGATTTAAAAATTAATTTGAATACACTAAATTAAATTATGTCACTTTAGTTCAGAAGGATTAACTTATATGTGTTTTCACTGTTATGGTATTTAGTGTTTTGGGTGTAAAAAGTTGTTTATTATATTCAGTAAAAATGTAACTCGAAGAAAATTCGACTGGAAAATTGAAAATGAATATGGCCCAGTCTTGGTAAGCCCTTTAGATCCAGGCTTCCTGTAGTTTCACTCACATCAGACGCCTGTTTCCAAAGGTATACCGCGGCTGGGACACCGCGCTACTCAAATTGCAACCCACAAGAATATATGGAAGAAAAAGGCGCGGTAATCACTGCACTTATTCTTTTGTTTTTTTTTTTATGTGAATTGAAGATTATTACGGTCGAGTCTTGATATTCCCTGTAGAACCGAACTCTTGTAGTTTTTTCACATCAAGAGTTGGTCTCTAAAGGTATGTCACGGCTGGGACTCCTACTGCTTACAACCTACGGCCGCAAAGTCGACTCCAACTCGCGTTTTGACCAATAACAAATTTCACTTCAATAACACGTTTTTTTGCGGTATCCCTACGGTATGGGGGCACGGCAGTGCAAGCGGCACGGATGTACCATCCTTTTTAATAATACTGAGCCAGAGCAAAGTTCAGTTAAAAGAACTTTTCAGAAGAACTTCTTTGATTTTAAGGCAACTAGTTAATAAATGGTTTATAAATGAGCGTTTTTAGAACCAGAATTTAATACGCTAAATTAAATTATGTCACTTTACTTCAGAAGGATTATCTTATATGTGTTTTAACGGTTATAATGTTTAGTTTTTTGGGTGTAAAAAGTTGTTAATTATATTCAGTAAAACTGTAACTACAAGAAAATTCGACTGGAAAATTGAAAATAATTATGGCCCAGTCTTGGTAAGCCCTTTAGATCCAGGCTTCCTGTAGTTTCACTCACATCAGACGCCTGTTTCCAAAGGTATACCGCGGCTGGGACACCGCGCTACTCAAACTGCAACCCACAAGAATATATGGAAGAAAAAGGTACAGCAAACACTGTATGTATCATATTCTTTTGATTTTTCGTTTTTTATTGTGAATTGAAGATTATTACGGTCGAGTCTTGATATTCCCTGTAGAACCGAACTCTTGTAGTTATTTCACATCAATAGTTGGTCTCTAAAGGTATGTCACGGCTGGGACTTCAACTGCCTACGACCTACGGCCGCTCAGTGGACTCCAACTCTTGTTTTGACCAAATAACTAATTTCCAAACCACCATGAGGTGCAGTAAGTACCACATTTTTTTGCGGTATCCCCAGTAGACCTACTCTGGGGGCACTACTCGGTAAACGAATAACAAAATGTGTGATAGCATGGTTTCAGTACGTCGCAAACTATACTATGCTATAAATGTTAGTCTTGTGTGTGTAAATATTTTTCGGACTGAGGTGATTATCGTGATCTCAGTCTTGGTATACCGTGTAAATATGGGCTTTCTGTAGCTAATTCACATCAGAAACTCGTCTCTAAACCACAGTCACTTCTACTGCAACAAAAACCCACAAGATCATATTTGAGGAACTGCACAGCCAAGTTCAGGGAAAAGCACATTGTCAGAAGTTTTTTTTTTTTTTAAGTAGGCTAGTTAATAAATGGTTTTCAAAATGAGCGTTTTAGAACAATGATTTATTACACTAAAAGTGTATTATACGCGTGTTAGTTTTATTTATTTACATAAGATTTAATTTTAGTATAGTAAGTGTTTGTTCTTGTATTAGATTTAAAAATTAATTTGAATACACTAAATTAAATTATGTCACTTTAGTTCAGAAGGATTAACTTATATGTGTTTTCACTGTTATGGTATTTAGTGTTTTGGGTGTAAAAAGTTGTTTATTATATTCAGTAAAAATGTAACTCGAAGAAAATTCGACTGGAAAATTGAAAATGAATATGGCCCAGTCTTGGTAAGCCCTTTAGATCCAGGCTTCCTGTAGTTTCACTCACATCAGACGCCTGTTTCCAAAGGTATACCGCGGCTGGGACACCGCGCTACTCAAATTGCAACCCACAAGAATATATGGAAGAAAAAGGCGCGGTAATCACTGCACTTATTCTTTTGTTTTTTTTTTTATGTGATTTGAAGATTATTTCGGTCGAGTCTTGACATTCCCTGTAGAACCGAACTTTTCTAGTTATTTCACATGAAAAGTTGGTCTCTAAAGGTATGTCACGGCTGGGACTCCTACTGCATTCGGCCTACGGCCGCAAAATCGCCTCCAACTCGCGTTTTCACCAATAACTAACTTCCAAACCACCATGAGGTGCAGTAAGTACCACGTTTTTTTGCGGTATCCCCACGGTATGGAGCACGGCAGTGCAAACGGCAGGGATGTACCATCCTTTTTAATAATACTGACCCAAAGCCCGTGACCTGCTGATTATGGTAATTTAATGAAATAGCTAAGATTGCATAATTCTTTGTAGTACTTAAAGAAACGAGAACTGGAAGAGAATTTGACTGAAAAATTGAAGATGATTACGGCCCAGTCTTGGTATACATTGTAGATATTGCTTATCCGTTGCTAAATCTCACAACAGAAGCAAGTATCTACAGGTAAATCACTACTGGAACTAAACCTCACAAGAAAATATGTTAGGAAACTGCACAGCCAAGTTCGGTGAAAAAGCAAAACAAATGAGATGATTCTACGGATTTCAAATTTACCTCATGATGAAGAATATTATATCATTTATATCCCAGTCTTGATATTCCCTGAAGATCCGAACCCTTGTAGTTGTTTCACATCAAGAGCTTGGCTCTACAGGTATATCACGGCTGGGACTACTACTGAAACTGAAACCCACAAGATCACATGGAAGGAAAAGTGCACAGCCAAGTTCAGTGAAAAAGGGTGAGTCGTCGTATTTAAGATTTAGTTCTGAGCAGATTTGTTTCTATCGATTCCTACAACATGCACGAACAAGTGTGACCCTAAAACATGTCCAGAAAGACGCTTATCGCTAAAAGCAAATCTTTGAGTCAAGGTTTTGATGGAAAAGTCAGAGTTAAGAACACAAGTCAATGGCGCACCCTAAGTGCATGCCAATCTGAATTGTAAAGAAACCAAATGCATAGAACATGTAAAATTTCTGGTCCTAAAATAAGTGAATATGTAACCTAAAGCAAAAATTAAAATTATAGTATTAAATGGAATCGTTGCGTAAATTGTTAACTTGAGTACGAAACGAATGCATGTATGTAGTTGACACAAATTTTAATCTTACGTCGCCGCCGATAGGAATAATCAATTAAAATTATTTGACACATCCTACTCTGCTCTGTACCTTTTCATACGCTTTATTTTAACAACTATTCGATAAAGAACTAAATTTCGAAGCCCAACCGACCAAGTTATTTCCTTTTTTTCTCGCTATTTTAATAAGCACCTAATTACTGCATCTGCAATAACAATTCTCATAAATACGCTTTGATTAACTTATACGCCAAATAAACCATCGCGTCGTGCATATGCAGAAAGGAAGGCAAACAATTTTAATTGCTAACGAAGCGTTTGATCGGAATATTAATTAAACCCGGGCTAGACGAAGATCGATTAAAATGATTTGAATACCTTACATTGATTTCTTGCACAATCATGTTTTTATAGATATTCACAGCAACTTTTATTGATCGCAGTGAGGTTGGTTATCGGTATCATTTCTGGCTTATAATTTGTGGTCTTATGTTTCTGATTTTACTATTGACTAATGAGGTTTTTATTAAATTGTGTTATGTCTGTCTTTATAGCTTGCGGTCATTCTTAACTTTCTGATTGTGCTGTTTAGTAATAATGCTTTATTGAATTAAGTTTTTTTTTATGTATGTTTAAGTTTATTTGATTATGTGTGTATGTAAACCGATTCATCTTAATATAGAAAAGAATGTCGCTTAATGCTCTGGGTTCACCTTTTATGATTTGTTATGTTTTTTTACTATATTTTTCTTCTTCAAACATTTGTCCAATAAACTCGATACACAAAAATATGAAAACAATAAAATTTGGCTACGTCGAGGGCTGTCAATACTGTCAGCGTAAGCCTTTACTCTTAAACCACCTGAATCCATATTGTATTGAATCTGACATGTGTCATAATTTGGCCAAACGTTGGCTCGAATATTAATTACCAGCAGTGGCTACCATGAGCTCTTAAAGCAGTACTGTGGCGGTTGAGGAAGCGAGACGGCTTGCTACACTGCGCATATCGCTGTCTCGCTTACTCATCATGTGCAAGGATCATGTTGCGGCCCCAGCTTCGTACGTCGATCTTTTGGACCGGATGAAGCAGCCAGCCGTCTATTGGCTGTTATTAGTGTAGAGTAAAATTTGCTGGCGTTAATTTATTAATTGCGAATGGAAATACGCCGAAAACTTAACGCGGCCATTGCTAAAATATTTAAGAGTCTACTGAACTTACTTTGCGTCTCTGTAACACAAGTTTTAGTGTTGATGGACCATTTAACTTACGTTTTTATTTCACTAGTAAAACTAAAAGTTGATGTATATAAAATACTTTTTTATGGTACACCACAATAATGTCGTTATTATGTTTTATTGATATAATTTTATATCTCTCAAAAACATTTAATAAACAAACAAACTATCAAATACCTACTATGACAATTTAATACTCTCTATCTGCATTATTAGACTTTACATATTATCTCATATGTAAAATTTTCGTGTCACAATGTTAGTAACCATACTCCTCCGAAACGGCTTGACCGATTTTTATGAAATTTTATATCATATTCAGTAGCTCTGAAAATCCGTTACTATCTATTTTTCATACCCCTAAGTGGTAGTAGGCAGGTGCTAGGTAGAAAAAAATTGCATTGCAACGCATACAGCAGCAGCGGGTACAGCTAGTTATAATTATTATGTATAATACTATACTTATTGTCTGAATCCAATCAATCGCAGCTAGAAATGGTACATCTGACTTTAATTAACACAGCCTCAGCATATCAGGTTCCCTTTGTAATAACACTCTAGATAATCAGAGATTAATTTAGTTAAGCTATATGTACTTATAATACCTACTGTTTGTACAACCCTGTTCACTCCCTCAATCAATAAAAATTAGTTTTAATTGTGAAGGGTGGACGAATTAGGGTCGGTTCATCTCTGGCGCAAGATGCGTCGCGTTTTTGGTTGCTTGGCGCCGGGGCGGGCAGATGTGTATTTGTATGTTCTGGCGTTGCGCGGCAGATGGTGCGCGGTGCGTTTTCCGTCTTATATGAAACGACCCTTAGAGTGCTGTCTATTTTTGTACTTTGTGTTTGACGTTCGATAAGTGCTACTGTGTAGCCTATATTAGATATAGAATATTTAAATTTGAATTAAACATAATAGTACTAATAATAGTGATGTATTTATTGAATTATGTACGCATGTGCAATGATGATTGTCGTATTAACAAATTATATACTTGTAGAAAAACATATTGTAACACAGTCATTCATAGCCATATACTAGAATAAAGGTGCAGTTTTCTACAATTCTTTCTAGTACTGTTATAAGCACGCTTTAGACAGCCTCTAAAATATTCAGTAAGAATTCGAGGCGAAGCCTGTCTGTTGCAACCTTACCTATCGTACAATTTATAACTTGCTCATATTTTTATTTTAAAATGTTTTATTCTGACCTATCGTTTTATGTTTATGTTTAACCAGGGGTTTTCTTAAAGATGTTCTTTTTATTTTTCAAATAGTTGCTTTTGTCATTTTTGACTCTATAACAACACTTTTCATTTCGGCTTTTATTGTTTATTAAATTGTGCTATACATTTGCCAATACTTAATATTATGAATGTAAAATAAAATCTATCTGTCCGTTACAAAAGCTACGTCTAAACTGCTAATTTGATATTAACAAAACTTAACGCTTGGATCATAATAGGACCTATGCTACTGTTTCCCCTGAAATCTAACATTCACGGGCAGTTCCACGGGCAAAAGCTAGTAAAGAATACATTTAAACTGGTTCTTGGTACATAATACTCGTAAAGCGACAAATGTCTACCTATTAACGCTTTTGTTATACACAGAGAACATACAAATATTTCTCCCTTTGTCTGTGTAAGTGGAACCAAAAACAATTCGGACAATACATGAGTACGTACAGGTATTTATTGTACGTTTATAATAATGTAGAACATGGAATGTTATTGATAAGATATTCGTTTGTGTAAATTCATCACAAATATTTGGCTCATTGTATGCAAACAATTCGTATGCACAATGCAGGAAAGCTATAATTATGTTTTAATATAGCACTCTAATTTTGATAAAAATTACAATCAGGGCTTGTAACCATTTGAAATAAAATTTTAACATAAATATTTCACATTATTTTATACTGTTTTGGTCCCTCCAAACCTATTTCACGCGTTATCACTTTTGCTGAGCATTTTGTTTTTTAATCAATCACAAAAACAATGTCTGTCGAGTTAATTGTTCAAATCATTTATCGTAGAGGCTGCTACGTCGTAGGCTCGTAGCGACGTAGGTGGCTACGTCATCTACATCGTTAACCTGCGCGCCTGGTACACACGTACCTTTAACTGTAATTTATTATCTGTGGCAACGTCGCGGCTATACGGAAGGCTGTTTAATGAAATGTAATCATTAACGCGATGCTAAAATATATTCATTATGAACTATTAAATGTATTTTTTGATTTTGTGATAACTGTACAGTATAATAATATCTAGAAAGAGAGCGCAACATGACACATTGCTGCTTTGAAACAAAATTATGGCTTTTTTCAAGATCTTTTTCGCCATCGGATTGTAATTTTAAGGGTTTTTTAACTCAGAGACCAATGCTTTGTTTTGTATAGACTATAACCAAAGCCATAGCTTTAAATAAAGCTAAATATCTTACAGTATTATACAGTATCGTCAAATAGTACTTAATATGAATGCACTCAAAACCTAAGCATTACATTCTACGTAGTTGAGGATGTAATCTCTACAATACATGTACTCGCAATTAATACCCATTCGATTCTCGATAGAGGCTTCTATATCGAGCAATATCCGCTATTGGCCCTCCTTCATAATACGCCCACTTCACTTCGCAATAATTGGATCTATTAGTTAGCTACTAATTTAAGCTTCACATATTCCATCCCCTCAGATAGTTACCTACGTAATATATATAGATTCAGCCTTTGTAACAAACAGTCGTCGGGAATTTGAATACAAATAATTGGTTATGAACATTGACGTACTATATACATAGACTGCTACTATCGCTAGTTTCCCCTTGTGCCAAGCGAGAGCAGTTTTTAGTCTGAACCTAGTATATTCGTTTACTGATTTAAGTTAATTTTCGCGCAACTAGAAACTTTTATACGAAAATATCGCTGGTTTGGACTTTGTTAGATTTTTTAATACGGCAAGCTCCATCTTCATACATAATTAACGACAAAACTAGTTCACACTAGTGCTTACGTTCAAACTCTGATAGGCTTACTCTAGTTGCTTATGTATACTCTAAGGTTATGAACGTTTGTTAATCGAGGCTCACAAAGGATTTCACTTCATCGGGCAAGAGCAATTTGCTGATCCATTTAGTTGGAATTTACTAAACCAATGTACGGATATCTGTTTTCGAACAAACTCAACTTTGTCTTTACCTTTAAGCCGACCTCAGGTCGAGTGGTGTACATACTGGTTTTTAACTTGTTGCCAACTGAGTTCACGAGTTCGATTGCTGGACGAGTCAATAGAATATCCTTTTCTTGGGTTTTGGGTCTGAGCGCCAGAAATAACTTTTTGACTCTAATTTCATAACACAAGTGGTACTTTGAATACCGAGCAATATATGGAATGATATCTATGTTTACTAAGTCAAGATAAATATAACATTCCTTGTCCTTTTGTGGGTGTACTATGGTACACCTCTGCCTACCCCTTCGAGGATACAGGCGTGATGATATGTTTATGTGATATTTTTGTCAGTTTATTGTAGAACGTTTGCTTTAGTTGCAGTTAATATAAAGTTGGGAAATAACAGTAAATGTCGTTTATTTTTGTTGCAATTCCGGCCGCAGAATCCGACACATTTCATTTAAGTTCAAAGGTTTCTAAAACTATCACTTGTGTGGTCCTGCAGTTGGCACTCGGAAATTACTAACTGTACTCTAAACCTCAGAAAACGTTTATCGCCGCTTTTCAAGAATTTTAACACTAAAGCTTATATGAGAAAGTAAACTCTTGTAATTAATAAACTTTTTTCTTCAAAATTTTACTTTTACATATAAGTTTTTCTGAGCAAAAGAAATCCTTTGTGCCAAGAATCTTAAGGTAGATAAAAATAAACCTACAGACCTTTAATTTCCTTTCAAAACTGGTGAGAAACAAAAAGTTTATTAAGTTGATGAGAATTCATAAGTTATTTATTTGATAATGTTTCAAACTTTCAATAACGCAAAAATCCGTGTTTAAAGCAAGATAGTAACAGTCTGTATTATCGTAATTAAGCTAGAATTGAGAGTTTTCATTTGAGATTTTTAAATTTTGAGCCTTTAAGACATGTCTATTATCTAATATTTAGGGCAAAGGCTTTGTAACTAAGCTAATTTCGAATTGCAGATCATATTTACCAACACTGTTAAATTTTTTAATACGAATGAATGCTAAAGCCAATCAAACCTTAAAATAACTAGCTGATAACCCATGCGAGTAATTTTAATCAAGATACAGATTAAAAACCAAACTTAATTACAGAACCCTCTGCAAAACCTCATATTACCTGGCCAGAAAGGTGGGGGAAATCTCATATAGCTCATCTAGCCAGAAAGGTTGGGGATCGAAACTGTACTAACCCGACTGCCAAAAAAGGGTTATGTTTGAATATGAAAGTTTTATATTTGTAATCTCTTAGTTCTAAAAAAATACAATTTTTACTTTAACTTTTTTTTATATCTTAGTCTTATTATTTCTCAAATATAAGCAGTTAGTAGGTACTTACATTTGAGTAATATTTGCACTAACAGCTAACACAAAGAGTGTTGTTGTTTTAAAGCTTGTATATAACTAGTGCTTGACCTAAAACCTTAGTGCTTCTTACGACACCGTTCTCCCCCGAGGCGTTGCTCGCGTCATAGCGACTCGACATGCCAACACTTACTTACATTGCTCGCAATTCACTCTATGTGAATATACATAGAACATTAAAGTACATAAAAATACCTTTTAATTTCGCAATCGCACGAACTTTTAGCAAAACAAAACATAATTAATCAATCATAATATTCCATGCATGTTAAACAAAAATTTAATTACAATAAATTGAATCGTGATTTTGCGTCGGACACAAAGGGTGACCAAAGGGGTGGTTCAATTTGCGCTGGTTCATTTTAGTCTGCTTGCAATGGGGAGTGGACACGTGTGAATCCAACTGAAAGCACTAGACGGCGCAACAATATACGGTAACACAATCAACCAATTCGAGGACACTTGAAAACAACTCATACGGCAACAAACAGGGAATATTTCAATATCATTTTTCACAAAGGCAAAATATACATCAGAAACACAGATGAAAACTTTGCGAAATAAATATTGAATTCAAAGCGCATTGAAATGTCGGCTTCAAAGGTTTTCTTTTATTGCCTAACTACCTAACAACGGATTTGCTTGCAGCAGGATGTCTGGAGCATTCTATCGGCTTTACTATTTTTCATATATTTTCAGTTTAAGAATTCTCCGAAGAGACTTACCTCGGCCGTTTTATTTACTTCACTCGAATATGTTAGTGGTTGAATATTTTTATGAAATCTTAGGTTTTTACATGTAAATTTTAAAATAACTTGCTTTATGATAATATTTCCCAGACATTTCGAGATAGGTACTACAGACGAAGCATAAATGATTGTGCAATATATTACGTCGACTTTCGCTAACCGAAATCGTAGGATTACTTTTCCAATATGATTTTCTTTAAGCTCTGATAGTGGAACAATTCGGCGTGAAATCAGATCGCAGATATATCTTTCTTTCCACTTACGTTCGGCTTACTAAGGAATCGATTGCTACAACTATATCGTAATGGCGGATTTCTCGAACGTCAATCAGTGTCGTGCTGTCTCTGTCAGTTTAAGGTGAAGAGGAGAGACAGATATACCTTTATAACATCTAGGAGGTAATCTGCATTTCAATACATTTGTTTGTTATAGGAAAGATTTTAATGCCATAATGTGTATCCTTTTATAATTATAACTAAGGATATGTATTTTCTCTTCTAAGTTTATATTAATGGATACGATTTAAGTAAGCCCGAAAAGGAAAAAAATAAGTTAATTTTAAATCAATTTACCAATGTGAAGAAAAACAAACAATAAAAGAAACACCAAAATCTACAAATGCACCTTGCTTCAAGCCTAAACAAATGCTGGCTAATTAAAACGTCTACCTAGACAAACAAGAGTCATGTTTATTTACTCTCTTCAGACTGAAAACCCGCAGCCGAAATTACAGTGCATACAAAATTATGCGTGGATTCACTCGCTGAAGCCACATAAGGGAGAAAAACCTGACAAGTGCGAGTCTGTCACGAAAAACGAGGCTTTTCAAATTTTGCTGATCGTCACGGCTAATTCTCAAAAAACAAACATATCCGTGCAGTTGAAAAAATGCTGGTTCATACATCGATGAACGACGCCATCAAATTTCCAACCGTAAATTTAACGTTGTAATCGCAACAATGTATTTTCGACGTGATTAATCTGTTAATAAAATATATTTTTCTCCTTTACTTGTTATTTGTAATATACATTTCGATGACATAGAAGCTTTAATTATTTATAGCGTCTAGAATTTATAGACGATGCATATTCGAAATTAATTTCAACAAGTAACATCTATCCCTAAAAAATGACAGACAGTCATTCAGACGACAAGTGATATAAGGGCTATTTTTCGTTACGAGGGGCGGAACCCTAAAAACTTTTTTTAAACTCGTGAGTTGAAAATCCTTTGAAGCGACACAAATTGTCGACGTCCCCTTGTTCGTTAGCCTGTAATACAAATAATCTAGATCTATTGACGGAGCTCGAGCTCGAGCTAGAGCCACGGCTCGACTGTTTGCCAATGAATAAGTCTCACGACTAATATTGTACTAACAACGGACGTGATAATGTTTGAACAGACAGTCTGGCAATGTAAGTTGGATAGCACCTTAATTAATTGCCATTGTGTGAATTTGATCGTTTGCAAGATTTGTCAAACGGTATTTGAATTTAAATTGAAAATATGAATTACGAATTGTTATGCCGTACCCAAACTAACAAACCAGATACTTTTTGTTGATTTGAGTGTTGCCTCGTGGTTAGTTGGCTTACCTATCTATACATAATACATACAATTAAAAATGCATCGTAGGACAAGGTTTATTTACAAAAATACCCTAGGAAATGTCGAAAATGTATTCCATTTTGGTATTGATTGGCCGAACAGCTATCGTGTCAGTTAATTTACAATTAAAATAAACCAAAACAAAGTGACAATTGCAACCACTGAACAATCAATCATGCCACAAAATCATTGCTTTAATATAATGAACACCATCAACATCAGCATACCATTATCACTAAAATGTGAAGTTCATTTACAAAATAATTATTTCAAGTAACACTACGTGTAGAAAACTACGAGTCCGACATTCTTGAAGACCTTGACGGTAATCGCCTGTTCCGTAAAACTCGTCCTAAAGCTTCGTACAATTGCACATATAATGCAAACGGAGAGCTCCACTGTGCTTCATGTGACCGAGTTTTTAAAAACAAATTCGGCTTCGCAAGTCACTTCCGGGCCCATGAGCGAAGACAGATTGACAAGGTGTCGCCGTCGACGGACACGTCTGGGAGGACATCATTTTTGTAACCGTGTTCTATCCATCTACTTTAAATAACGATCATAGGATAATACAATACAATACCATTTATGTATTACTGAACATAAACGTGAAAAAGACACATTTATAATTAAGTTATAATTCACTGCGAAGATACGACACAAAGTCTAAATGTTAGTAAGAAAACTTATCTTAAAATAAAATATATAAATAACTAATTGACGTCACAATACAACGTAAGAAAAGATATTATTTTCTTGTTCCGCGAAATGTCGTTTTATTTATTTTCTCGTGTCACCTTCTAATGTGATTAAAGTGAAGCGTCCGCAATGTGCTGTTACTATTGCAATATTGTTAAGTTACGTAAAAATAAATATGGTATCCTCTTCATTTTGTAGGTTCGTTTATTGAATTTTATATAGTATTGTATTTTCTTCAGGTTAAATGAAATCACGAGATTGTAGTCGAATGTAGAGGTAACTTTTATTTATAACATAATTTTATTTTTGTAATATCTCTTGGAAACGGATGTTTTATTGGAAATACGAGTCGTAGAAGCTTATAACACTCAAACAAGAATTCAGTTTATTATAAAAATATAAAAACGTCTGGTCTATAAATATACTTTTGTACATATTGATCCTCTACCAAGGCACAGTTTTTTGATAAAACATAAAATAAAACTAATCCGCACTCGACTCGTTTATTTAAACATCATCTTACAATCTCTAGCTCTCTCTTTCTCTACAATCTCATATTAAAATTAAAGACTAAACGAAAACGAAATCTACACTCCTTATAATCCGTTTATATTCCACTCTCACACTAAATTCATAAGACGTTCAACTGAGCATGACGTCATCAGGGTGTAAAGCTAATGGCTCTTGTCCGTCACAATTTGGGCTCGAATTCAACAGCTGTCCCTGCCTATAAACCGTTATAGACGACTAACACTCAGTCAGAGTCTAGCACAAGCGCAATCAACGGTATCAAATCTGTTACGACCTGAAGCGACCTGTCATCGAGAATTTGGTGTACTCTTCATGTGAATCCAATTATTTGTATAGAAAGATTAAGTCATTATATTAAATTGCTAGCTGTGCCCTGCGGTTTCACCCCCGTTAATACTTACATCCTATAGATCCCTAAACTTTTTTTAAAAATTTAATATAGCCTATGTTAACCGCAGATAGTGTAGCTTCAAAACAGTCAAAGAATTTTTCAAATCGGTCAAGTAGTTTCGGAGCCTATTCAATTCAAACAAACAATCTAATCATTCCTCTTTATAATATTAGTATAGATAAATCATCTGTAACACTTATACTAAAAGATAACAAAAAAAGATTTTAAAAATCGATCCTACATTGACGTACGTAACATGTCAAATATCCAAAAAAGCTACCTAATTAAATAGCCACAATAAACATAAAACATTAAACACACTTTTCTCATTTGCATTTTCTCTAGAAAACAGCACAACAGCTTACAGAACCACATGAAAAGCACCTAAAAAGCATTTCTAGTTCCATGAAATATAAAGAAACTGTCTTCATCTTGACGTGGAAATACTCCTCTGAAGTACATTTCAAGCCTCACTCGTATTAGAATTAAAGTGGTGGTGTACCGGGAAAACGGGAAAATGCTTTATTTTATTTTCTAAAGAATTTAAGAGTGTAAGACATAGGACTTAAATCTGTACCTGTACTTCAATTTATTTGATTTTCTTTTGAGCAGTTTTTGTTGCTTTGCTTCATTTATTTTCTATGATACTAGCTAGCGACTTACTAGTAAACAGGTTTTGTTTGGCCACAGCATTGTGCTCAACTATGTTAGTAAACCAATTAACAGCTTCAATTTACGCTCAGCAAAAATGCAATTACACTTTGCGAGGTACGTGCTTTAGTCAAAAGCATTTTTTCTTTTTATAATTTTCTTGCTTGTTTTGCTCTTTGATTATTCCTTCATTTCATTACTTACATAATATTGTACAATAAACAGTTGAAATAAACTGCCTCAAAAAATGCAAAAGAAAGGAGTATTTTTTATTGTCTTTTATAACTTTGGAACGTATTTCGTCATAGATTCGTTAAAGCACTGGAACCTACCTAACCTATATATGAGATTTAGAGAGATTTAGCTAACTTTCATACTTTTTCTATGTAAATTATTCCCACATTCACAACCCACACTACATGCAACCTCTGCGAAAACATCTACCGTAATATTATAATACGTGAAAAGGCAACATTCTCTACAAAGACGTACCAACGTTAAAGGCAAACCCTACGAGCTCTGAAACTCACTCAACATGCATCAATACGTAGAATATAGATCTCGCTCTCTGCCTCAATACGTGCAGATTGCGTTCCTTCAAACAATATGTTTGATCAACAGACAACATCCTCTATAAAGGCAGCATTCTCTTTGACTCCGTCCGTCCACTCACGCTGTTGCTGATGCATTTACCTTTTCTACAGAAATGGCGGTACGAACCGGACGGACGTTGAAATTTACTTACAAGCCCCGCTGCACCTCCATAGACCAATATGTTCTTCATTGGATCACGCTTCATTAAACGTTTTTAATATTGTCACGTACCGAACGCAAAGACCGACGTCCCGCCGCTGTAATCAAATTCCAGCGGCTTTTGTTTCTATTTTTAGAAGCATCGTGCATGTGCGAGGGTGAAACATTTTTAATTGCACCCTTTTGAAAAAGTATCAATATCGCCTAAGGGTGGATTCGCTCCCCTCTTTTTAGGGCTGGTCAGTTGCCTGCATTCATTACTCTTTCTGCCTGCGTTTCAAATTGAGTTGTTTTTTTATAAAGTTACGATGTAAATGCATAGGCTAGTTATTTTTGAAAGCACATGACATGTTTTTCCTATTTGAGGCAATTAAGGCAAAGTCTTAAAACCGCGAAAAATCCGTAAAAAGTAGTTTTATTCAATGTCTAACATTCAATGTTTAACTAATTCATAGAAATTCATTCAAAGTAGGTACTTACTGACTAATCAGGTTCAAACACAGTACAGTGCAGCGTCTTCGATTCTCATCACAAAGCAAATCATGGTTAATAGCAGTCTAATTTGGAATCCCTTTGTGTCTGCGATGTAATATCCCTCCTCCCACTTCTAGCCATTCCAAAGTACAAACAGTTCTTTGTTGACGGTGAAATTAACAATTAATAGGATTATTGCTTCTGACGTCAGCCTTCGTATACGTTCGATCAATACAACGCCTGTTTTTTTATCAACTATGACACTTTCAATAATACTTATAAAACTTTAAACTAATAGCAAGTTAAAGTTTGTGTAATTTCAACATTTTTAAACTATTTATGCTCATTTAATTATATTGCTGTAATTCCTAACATTCAATAGTTTTGGCCTAGCCGTTCAATGAACGGATTTGTTTGCACAATGTTGCTGGTTCGAACCCAGGCAATTACCAGTGAGGATTGTGGCTTCCGACAAACGGTGAAGGAAAACATCGTGACGAAAACTAGGTTCAAAAAATTTGGGATCTGAAGACGCCAATCTGCAGAGAGCAAGCGTATTGATCAATGCTCACGTCGTGCCTTCTCTTTTATAGGCTATTATTTATTTTATAGGCTGGATTTTTGTATTATTGTAATGCCTAACATGATGTACTTATTCTACTACAAAACTTAAGCAAATATTACACTAATTATTTTATTAAATAAAACGTTTATTTGATTCTTTGACTCGGAATAAACCGCAACCGTTTTGAGGGTTCAAAAGTGAGGTGAAATGTTAATTGGGTTATTAATTACCACGGCTTCTTTGCCGGACCGTATTGCTAATTAGAGCTAACGAAAAATACTATTTTTGTGATCTGTGTACCACGTGGTATGTCGTCGTATTTCAAAGAGATTATGACTTTTTCATTCGGTTTAGTACTAGACCTGTTGATTAAAATCGAAGGATAGAAACGTTTTACTTTGATGTAAAATTGCAAGATTGAAACACAAGGGTCAAAAAATGATTGATGCAACTTGTTTAAGTACAAAGAAAAGATTGGATTTTATCTATTAAAAAACTTTGTATTTGCTTTCAAAATCTTACCAAAATAATGTTTCTATTTTGAGCAGTTACTAACTGTATTAAAAATTTAAAAACCAACGCCATTTAGAGTCAAGCATTATGTGAAGTATTTTCAGCAAGGTGTATTTTATAATTCTATTTGTGATCGATACACCTTTAAGTTCATTTTGGCATGTAGGAATAATCACATAATTTACCTACACCTAAGAGCTAAGACCTAAGTGCTCAGCCGAGACGTCCATTATAAACACCATCAGAAACTAGCGCCAAATAACATTGAACGGAGATTATAACAGTGTACTCAAAGTCCAATCAACATGGCGGCGGTCTAGCCAACCCTTCACAATTCATACACACACATACATACACATGCACGCATATATGCATGCATGCATTAATCCTCTGAACAAATGTACATTTCCCTTGCAGCGTTCGGTGGACCGTGAAAATACGACTAACAAGGGGCCATTGCTCAATATCAGACACAGTCTAGTACCTACTACGGATTTTACTTTATCTCCGTAGCTCGGACTATGATTATAAACTTCACAAAATTGTACGATTATTTCAGATTATGTAGTCTTTACTCAGTTATTTGTATCGTTTAGAGAATAAACTAAAATGGCAATAAATATTTTTAGAAAATTTAAGAAAATAAAATTAGTCGTCGTTTCGTAGCTGTCGTAGCAAAAGTGTGATATTTAAAACTCAACTTTTCTACCAACAATACTGTCAGTATTAATTTAAATTGCTTCTATTGCTATCATATAATATAATCTTCGGCTTAAGGCTGAGCGAATATGATAATTCTGACTGACTTATTTTTATTCAATGGCAATTTGAACAAAACTATATTTTATTTGTATTTTACTTTTTAAACTACAACCTACATACTAAGTAAACATGGACGTACAAAGGTATTTAATTTTTAATGAGCTGACCCGGCTTATTCACGCTTCTAAAGACAAAAGACGCGCGAGAAGTGTGTAGTTAACATTCTGTTGTTAACACCTGCTGAGAATTCTGAATACGGTCCCATCGCTAATTGGACACCGGCTAGTTATTACTGCAGTATATACACTACTCTATAGTATACACTACTGTCTGTACCTACTGTACAGTCGCCCTCCGATGCAGGGAGCCTGCAATCCCAAATTGATTTCCCGAAGCGTGGACTGTTTTTACACTATCCGACATAATATCGGTGACGACTCCGATACGATATCTGGATTAAGTTTATATATGAAAATATCAAATCTGATACCAGTTATTGGACTGGATAATGTGAAGGACATGTTCCATATTTGCGACCGATATTCTCGGAGTACGATACCGATATCGGGTCGGATAATGAAAACGGTCTTGCTCAAAGTAACGCGTATCGACCAGCTATTGAAACGCATCTCAATTGTGTGTGCTTGAATGGCTATATGTCGTGTCGGCACAATATGTATGAGTTTGAATCGAAAGGATCGCAACTCTATCTAAAATACGTTACAAAGTAATTTATTTGGGAACAAGATAACGAAAAACATTTTATTCAATACTTTGTATTGATACCTAGAAAAGCAATTATAAAAAATATCAAATAAATTATTAATGTACAGTACCCAAAATTGTAGCTTATTTGATATGGAAACAAATCTTAATATTGCTTAATTGAGAAAATACAAACAATGGTGAAATAATAAAACTTATCAAAAATACGGTTTCTTTGAAGTAATATGTTATGGGCTGAAAAGTATTTTAAGGCTTTTCTGTTACTCCGTGTATATTGAAAAACTTTCGTACCCCGTTATGTACAACCTTTGAAAGAAAACACGTGTAATATCATTCTGCTTCTCATTTGACAGAGGTATTTAATATCATCACATCTCCGCACAAACCCACTGCGCGCTGTACTTCACAGTTCAAAGAGCGGAATAATACCTGTTACCGCGATCCGCGATAAAAAATATCAACTAGTATTTATATCATATTACCTGTTACTATAGATATTACTTTGTAAGAATAAATGATACAGTCGTTTAGATTTTGGACTTTGTGTCATGTTGTAAAGTGAAAATACGGACGAGTTAGGTAACATATTTGTGAACAATTTTCGTCAAATGATAGCTTAGTAGAAACTCATTTATTTCAAAATGCACCCTAACACGTTATAATTTAAATGAATGGTCACGTTTCCCCTCATTAATCTGTTACATTCATACAATCGCAATTTAAATTAAACTTCCTTTTATACCAAACTTAATTTACATTTGTGTCTAAATACCTACTAATCTCAAGTAAAAACATACATTACATTTAAAGTAAATATTACTAAAGACTCATAAAGCTGGCAGTATCAAAGCATAAACTCATATTTAAATATTCACAAGTACAACAAATTTAATAGGATTATTCTTGAAATATGAAGGAACCGCTACGTCGCTTCGCTTTGAGAACGACCACACCATCCCGTATTTGAATTGGAATTGACTCAAACGGAATGGATAACACTCCAATGCTGCGCCACGTTCAAATTTCGTTCACAAAAAGTTGTGCGCGAAGTATTCGTCCGTTTCGGAGAGGCGAGCGGTGCAGGGTTACCCGAAACGGCAAACTTTCTCTCGCAATTGTTGCCCTAACTCTGCGACAAAGGACAATTGGATGCTTTATGACACAACCGGCTTTAATACGTTATGATCGTCTATTGTTTATATTTCTATTCCTGTTCTAAACGTTTTGGGCATGTTTTGGACATTATTTGGCGGTAATGTTTAATTGTTCGAATTATAGTTTTATTTGCGTATGTGTGAGTGAGTGTGAGTATGTGCTTCGGAAGTGACTATTTTAAGAATTATAATTAAATGCTATTGAATTTTGTATTAAAAACATGTTGAAGAAAAGCCATTATGCACAGGCTGTATTTCCTATTTGATAACATTTGCGGTCCTCAGAATCTTGTATGCATGAAATATGGCTACAATAGATTTTAAACAAGATCAGAAATGTTTTAATAAGGAGGTATTAGTTGCATTTAATGTAGAACACCAAAACTATGTACTAATTGGAGTCCCGTTATGCTTTTCAATGCACAAAATAAACTCCACAGAAATAGACTATCCAAATAAAATAAATTAAACACATTTATTAGAAAGCATGGATGGTAAGCAATAGAAACTTATTGGTTCGTATTGAAATGGAAATAAGAGTCCATTTTTTATTGCGTTATAGCCTTTTAGCTGCAGCGAAATGCAGACTTGTATTAACAAGCTACTGTTTTAATAATTTATTGAATTTATTTTCAATAAATTGTTGTAGCTTTGAATAATGTTTACGTTGAATAATTAAGTATTTGTTGTAGTTTTGTTTTATGCAACATTTTTTTTGTAAATTTATTTTTTCTAGCTGTGCCCCGCGGTTTCACCCGCGTGAATCCATAGGTCCCGCTCCCGGTGCCTTTATATTATTGGAGGCGTAGATAAATCCAACAAATCACTATCATTTTTTTTCATAAAAACCTTCTCCTGACAATAACTAACACAACAAAAAAAGAATTAGCGAAATCGGTCCAGGCGTTATTGAGTTATGCGCTTACCAACACATTTAGCGATTCATTTTTATATATAAGATAAGATGATATCTATTTCGCCTTTAATAATGTTTTGTTTATCATAATGTGGAGTGTATAGAGATTTGAGTAGTATTAATTATGTACTGTATATATCGATGTTCTATGCTTTGAATAGACGTAACAAAGGTTCTGTATTGACGGGCGCAGAATATTCATATCATGAAATGTTATCTTCCTATTGTAGGAATAGTTTCTTTGACAGACTGGTATTATATACTAGTACCTCTTGAACTAATATTTTTTATTATTTATCATGAACATAAAATCCTATTAGAATAAAGTACCATCTGACGCTGAAGAGACAACCTACAATTATTGCGCCGATCTGATATGACCACAGTAGCGTATTGCTTGTCGCGCTCAGTCATTATCATCCGATAGGCATATGTCCGTCACCTACCTACCTCGTACAGCCGACCGTACAGACACCCTTATGTCAATGCGATAAGGTTCATTTTATCGTTATACTACTACCTGTGACCGTACGTAGTTATGAGTTATTTTACACTTGGGCTTAACTCCTGCTCTCAATTAGCTGAGCAGGCTTTACCTACTCTTTGCTCACTAATTGGGCTTTAGTAGACGAGTTTGCCAAAAACTTTCAGGCGTATAGAAGTTTGAATATCATGTGTAAAATATAAGGAAAGTAGTTTAAAAGACGGAAAATGATTTACTTGTACTAGTAAAAGTCACATTGATAATTATGTGTTTGAAAAAATAAGACGAAAGTCAAAATTTTGAATGGTATTTAAGAATGTAACTCGGGCGAAGGGTGGCCTAGCTGTTTATTATAAATCACGCAAAGGAAAAACAATCAATAAGTAGCTGGTAGGTTCGTTTACGTTATTTTTGTAGTTTTTATAATTATGACATCTTCAGTAAGTTTAGTTTAGTTAATTTTAAAACTTGATGTTTTTCATTCCAATAACTACGAATATATATTTAGTGTTATGTCAAAATCTACCTGAAATGCAACTTGTTCATAAAATGGGAAAGTTTATTTTAGTAACGACAGCTGACAGTAATGAAACTTATTTCAGAAAAAAACTTGCACATGTACAACATTACACTTTCAACAATTTACAAAAATAAATTTATGAATTAAATAATTGATCGAAATATCCAATTGATACAAATATTTTCAGTATTAATTAAAACCCCGGCTTCTGTGAATAATACAAATTTATCAATAAATAACAAACATTTTTGCCGCACTGTCCTGATGGATGATCAGGACAATGCGGTAAAAATGTTGTTTTAAATAACCAAGCGTTGTTGAAAACATTCAATATGCGAAACAATTTTTTCATTAAAACTGCATTTCTTCCAATACTCTCGCGAACAGCACCTGAATTTCACAAGTATGTTCCGTAATTAAACATTGCGACTGTATGGAATGATATTGGCAGGTACTTTTGAAGTTTTCACATCACTATACTTTAATCTGTTATTGAAAAATTACTTTTGAAGTAATGTATTCAAGAATTTGTAGTAAGTGTGCACTGTGCAGTTTAGTTTTTTTTGCTTTTGTATATGCTTTACTTTAAACGAAGCTCTAGAAAAATAAGAAGATAGTGAATCTTCTTATTTATATTTTCAGCTGCAAGTGAAACAGCCATTTGCTCACAAACCGAAAAATATATACAAACAGTTTACATGAAAGCGCCATTAAAAGGGGCCCTAACGAGGGCTTTACACCCGCTTTAATACCCGTACTATATTTATTATTCTGTGGTACAGAGCCTGCCGGGGGCAACGGTCAATGCAAATATGAATTTCACCATTGAAATTAATACGCGGTTAATAATCCTAGCAATCGCCAAAGGCGCTCCAACTGATTCAGACATTCATTTCAATGTTTTCATTAATATGTCCTTTGATGAGAGATTGACAAATAGAAATGAGTTCTGGTTGGTTTCATCATTGATTGGATGTCAATGATGAAAGCTAGCTTAAAAGGCATGCAGTTGATTAATATTTGCAATAATTATTCACATGACATATTTGCTAAAATTTAATATTTTATAATAATAATTTAATATTTTACTTTGAAAATCTGTGTGATTGGGTCCAGCGAAATTATTACGATAATTCTTTTGCAAATAACAGATAACGTTTTGTATTAAAGCATCCAGAATTTAATTCGACCGTCGTCGTATGTACAGGCAAAGTGTTGTGCATCACTTAGATGTGACGTCATCCGAGCCGGTCCTGCACGTCGATGCATCGATGTCGCATCACTTTAAATTACACGTTTGACCGCCAAACATCAAGCGCCAGACAATTTGCCTTTGTACACTATTCTGCCGGAACTATCAAAGCTTGCTTTGTGGATTCTATATAGCGTAATGAATAGATATTAGTTCTCATCGATTATGATTTACGTTTGACATTTAGGTAATTTAACTAGCTGTACGGACTGCAGCACTTTGTTAGTGATTATTTAAAGGGTTTTACAGTCCTTATGTTATTACTATTTTTATTGTGAGGTTTACTCAACCCGATTCAAACGATCCTTATTGTCAATTTAAGTCTACTAACCCAAAAGTCTAGAAGATTGCTTACTTAAATCAATACTAATTAGGCAATTAAGTTACCATCAACAATAACCGATTATTGCCTAAATAATAAAACGAGCAACGCACTCAGTTGAGGTCCGAACCCCGCAGGGGGAGTCCTTAGTCGACGTTGCTGAGGTAGTTAGTTTTTCCTATTGCCCTGGCTGGTGGCCCTCGCCAAATGTCCGGTGAAGCTATCAAAGTCTGCGCTCAGGCTAACTGCAAAGACCTCTACCAGCAAAAAAGAAAGAAAAACCGTTTATTGCATAATTCAAAGACATAATTATTCAAAACTAGTTGGTGTTATAGTATGAATGAATGTGTGAGTGTGAAGTTTACGATTCGTGTTATTCGCAAACAAAGTTTTAAGTTCCTAACGACATAGTTTGACATAGTTGATAATAAACTTTGAACGTGTTATTTGAATAAGCAGAAGTTAAATAAATGTGTAGACAATATTGTGATATACAGTACAGATATGTTTTAAAGCTTGGTATAGGGTAGCTCGGATTACTGTTCAGCATTCTGCGCCGACGTAAGCAAATAATGCACTCGGGTACTAAAACAATGCCACAGGAAAATGGACCTTAAGCCCAAATTTGGCTTTTGGGAAGGGTTGATAGATTGGGGGAGAATTAGTGAGGGGTCTGAGCAGTATACTACAAAATCTCGATTTAAAATTTCGATCTAAATATTTTTAATTTAACTTCATGAATTATTTACTAGGAATTAACTTTTATGCGGGTAATGCATTTAACTTAAAATTATCCCTACATAATGGCTAGTATTCTCAAAAGTATATATTACCTTTGTCTGAAATATTATATTTATTATTATTAATATATATATTAATTATGAAGGAACTGACTTTGCATCAATCTCTACTTTGTTGCAAGACTTTATAAATTAGTAATTAACTTTAAAAATGTAACCCTTTACAATCTAATAACTAAGCCAAGGTCTCTCTTATCATTTTCAGTAACGGCCCTAAGTAGTTTCCCATCAATATTTTAAATCATTTTTAATTGTCTATCAAACACTGTTACAAGAGCCGAGAAAGGGCAAAAAACAATTGCCACGCCTCGTTGCTATTATAAAGATATAATTATAATAACAACGTATCTATTTACGATTTAATATTATATTAATCTCGCGGGAGCACGTTTTCGATGCAGCTTGCATAACTGAAGTGCAAACTGTATTAACAGCATCGCGGCGCTAACCAATACCTACATCTTAATCCCATCTCTAATGTAGTCTAATACTATCGATATCGACAGTTCATTAAATATGCATGCGACTATAAACCTCCGTAACAGATCCGATATACCTCGAGATTATCTCTCTGTACATTTCGAAACTAATCTATGTATAGAACTTAACGTATTTATGAACGATAATAATATTCTAGCACTGATTAATTTACGATAAATAGACCTGTCTTTACATCTGAATATCCGGGCTTGCCCGAGCCGCGGTTACGAGTACATATTATTATTGAGTTTGTGATGACATCAGTCAGTAAAAGAATATTCAATATAAACCGTCCTAAAGTAGTTGAAAACAAACGAACGTTTAGTGGAACGGATAAAGTCCTTTCAGTTTTTATTTTATAGCTACAAGCAATGTCAACAGTGTTTATTTATTACACTCGATATACACAAAGGCAAACGAAGGCCAGATTTGAAATTCTTCATTTTTAACTAACCTTTGAAAGGATTACTCTGTTGTTGTGTACATTTCGTCTGCAGACACAAAAGGATTTTTGCATCACAAATTTCCCGTTCCCTGATAAAGCTTTGTCCGTCCAATCGGATCAGGCGTTGTAAATGCATTAATACGTATTATTCAAACGTACATTCGGCTTAGTATCTAGCTGTTCTCATTTCCTCGAAAATACATGCGAGGGTTGCTTTAATTTTATTAGACAAACAATGCTTTGATGCATTCTGTTTCCTTCATCCGATGTTTGCATAAAACTGTATTTTGTTTTTGATTTCGAAACAGCGCAAAGCCATTTTCAATACTATTCTGAACAAACACTTTGCTAGAAAACTTTTGTATGCTTCCTCTTTGGCGTGAATTGTGAATTCTCTCGCGTCCTACCAGTGGCCACACATAAAGGCATTGTTCTCAACTAAAACTCTTTTCAAATTTCTATACATGCAGTGTTAGACTGCGCTTCGGCAAATTGCTCGCTCACTACTTCTATTTTTACTAGGTCGAATCGATGAAAAACGCATACTTACATGTCTTTGCTTAGACGAGACGAGATAAAAAACAATAAAATAGGAGTATTAGTTTATTAGGGTCGTAGGCATTTCATTCGATATTAAGTTAACTGTCCTCTCATATATAAATACCAATTCACGGTACATACTCTGTCATTTTGTAATAAGCTGAATTTTACTTATTTGTGTAAAAATAACGAACGCGCTAATGCTTTTGTAGTGTTTCAATTCTAAAATTTTGTGCCTATTATTTAACGGCATTGCCATGTTAGAGATAGGACTCACGTGCGAGTCTACACAACAATGTTGTTATGTTTCCATGTTGCCGACGGCTGTGAAGTGAGGACCGGTTGTTTTTGTGAGCTCTCTCGTGCACACGCCGAGATATCCCGCCCGAATTTTAATTAACTCCGCGTATAATTATTAAAGTTTGAATTTTATATTCGCGCGCCCTTTATTAAAAAATTGTCGGACTGAAATGGCATGCGATTGAACTGTACCTTTGACCTGCCGCTAAAGGGTAACTGATTTCGGGGAAATAATTTAAATTAATAGAGAAAATATTTCAATGTACCTGTTGTCTGGAGTACTAATGAGTCTGACTGCGGGGATTTAATTAAAACGGAGTTGGTCGGCTCAAAGCACAGTTCCTGTATGTGGCGTGGCAGACGTTTGTCTATTAGTATTTAATTTATGTGATCCTGTGGAAACCTGAGTATTACGGCAGCCTTGTGTTTATTTAATGTTATGGTCCTCCTGTTATTTTAGCAACGTTTTTACTTATTTTACTTCCATTGTTTATGCTTGTTTGACTTGGCGCACTATACTGCTGCATACAAATGAATCAAGCAAATCTGTTATTTTGAGAAAATGTCGTAAACCGTTCATGCGATTCATCTTTTTTACTCTAGAAACAAAGTTTGTGACTTTTTTCCACAAAAAAAAATGTTTTTTAGATGTGAATTTTTCCACATAAGTATAGGTATTGAAAAAAAAAAAGATTAGCCTACTATCAAAACCGCTTCAAGTTCCTTTAGAATCCATAATAATGTAGTTTAAAGTACTATTAATAACACAGTTTTCCGTCAGGTCACTATTGTTTCCATTAAAAAAGGTTACTCATTTACGTTCTTAATGGAATAAAAAAAGGGTGACTAATTTTATGACGTTAAAATTGCTGTTAACGTTGGCGAATAATTGGCTCATATTTTCTTGGTATAATATTTTTAAGACTGTGGGCAATTTCTGCACAGTGTTGAATTAACTTTAGTTTTTTAAGAGGGGGTTGGGACCGAAGAGTGCTTTTCCTTTGGCGTGCATTATACATATAGTTCCTGTTAAGTAAATAAACGCGTGTGTAACCAAATATTCCGCCGAGTATCTGCGACCACTCCCTAATATTGGTTTTATCAGACTTAGACAGTTTGTTGAAAAAAAAACTACTGTAGGTGGCTATTAGGCTTAATACTCATTCATCATTCAATTTAAAACCACCGTCGAGTTTCCTTCTATCTCTGTCACTTTCAGGTGCGAGATAGAGACACATTTAAGATCATTTTAAAGTTAATTTGAGTCTCACAATTCTGATTATAGTCTTATAATATTATAGTACCAAAGGAAAAAAAATCTGTACTCTTTGTTAATTACCAAGATAGATTTAGCATTTTTTTTTCTTTCTAGGTCTTTCTGTCCCACCGCAGGGCAAAGGCCTGTCTGCCCTCCTTCCATCTCTCAAATTAAAAGCATTTAATTTAATCATGTAATCAGTACATTGCAGCATTGGTACTGGTAACACTGAGACGCATCAGTATTACTGTATTATGGTACAAGATGTACAAAACATGTTTATAAGATAATTTTCACCCTTAGCGTTTCTGTCTAGATGAGGTTTGCTACAAAACTAGTAACGTGTATAGATTCTCGGTGAGATGATAACGTTGCGGCAAGCGAGCCGTGTAATGCGCATGTGCTGGTGATAAGGACGCGACGGAAGACAATGCTCTATCGTGTAGGTACTAGGTATGTACGAGCAAAACCTTGCTGTACAGGAAAGCTCGATGTAATTACCTAACGAGGTTCGATTCTTAGCGGTAGAGGTGATAGTTTTCATGTTAAAATGATTATAAAAAAACCTTTTACATGTTTATTTCTTCTCACATTGCCATAGAATTAAGATAATAGGTCATCTAGAAAAACGACTCTACAAGTAAACAAAAGCATCTACACGAACCCCACATTTTTATGTAAAAAGTTATCGCATTTATTAACCAAGTCAAAATCCCCAAAGCCCACAAAAAAGCAGCCTTTGTCAAAATGACTTCACATTTAAAACGCAGTTGTATTAATTAAACAGGCCACTCGGCAAGCCACCCAAAAACGGACAACCAATAAAACAAAATGAACATTATAAAATAAAAACAAGGGCTACCAATACTTCTTTATTCCCCAAGCAAAATGTTAACAGCACAATGAAAAATGTTTGTCTTTTCTTTGTTGCAACAACCCTAGTTAAAAGTTTTACCTCTACTCCTGGATGGAAATGTCTGAGCTGAAAAAGTGTCGTTATAATGCTTCTTTCTTTTTTATTATTTTTCTGGTCGACGTGGCCGCCGTTCCCTGGTCGTGTTACGGGAAAAAAGGAAAGTAAGTGTGGTCTTTGTGTATGATAACCATGTTAAACTTTAATAAAATATTTTCTAGCTGAAAAATTAAAATTATTATATTAAAAGAAAATAATGAATGTACCCGGATCTTTCACCTAACTATCAGATGTTATGAGTTTCTATATTGTGTATTTTTTCTTTTGAAACATTAAAAGCTTAATAAATCAATCTGTACATGTTTTAACAACTTTAAAGTAACATCGACTGTAAAAGTGCAATTATTGGCGAGCCGTATTTTTTTCGGCTTTTCGGCGCGGAGTTATTCCAAATACGGAAATATTGAAAAATTGAAACTGTATCCTAGTACAGGCTGTATCGAAACGAATACAAAAAGGCCGGCGCAGCCAAATGAAACCTTTTTTTTGTGACTGCCTGGTATTTTATGTACGAAACTACTAAGGTAAAAGAATATTCGAAATGTGTTTTGGTTAGAAACTAGCGTTCTTAGAGACTAAAGATTACTAAAGGGATTTCCTATTAAGGAATCCCTTAAGTAACCAATAGCCTTCATAGTGCGGAAGTAAGACTTTTTATGACTTCTATTTCAATTAAAATTATTTCTGCGATAAAAATATTACTTTAAAAAATATTACTTGAAATTTAAGTGATTACTAGAGTTTGGAATACGTATACTTTTTGATCACGTGAGGACAATTAGCTTTAATAAGTCCGTCGCGAAAATAAAGCATTTATTATAATACTACCGGAATAGCGCTAAACTATAGAAAATCCTCCATTCATTTACAATTTATAGCAGCCCCAAACGTGTCTTGCTCTGAATAAGTAAAACTTTACCAACAGGTCGCTTGTAAAATGTTACTTATGTCTGTTACGTCACGGAAGCTTACTCAATGTATAGTCAATGTAGCGTTTGCAGACAAAGTGCCAACAGACCTGAATTAATCATCCGAATACACGTGTGTTTGGGTGGAACAATGATAAGACAAGGCACAATGCTGGCTTGCTGGCCCTATTCAACAGGCTCAGACCGTACCTAATCTTGCTTTATCATCTCATCAATACCAAACAAAGCCTATGCCAATGTCTGTGACACCCCAATGCGAGATTGCAAATGCCCAAAACACTGTTATACCTAAACTGCAGACTTTTATGAAAACGCAACAAATGTTAACACTCTGACAGGCAACGAGCACTCCACACAAAATGGCGGCCAGATTTGAATGACAGCAGTATATTTTATTCGAAACTGAATAATGTCAGTCACTGTCGTCTCTCATGACGCTTCGAACACGCAATAACGCAGAGAGAATGAAAAAATATTTTGAATATGGCTACGACGGATTACTAAAAGCTTTTTGAGGATCTATTCGTACGTTGATGAACAACTTTTTAAACGGTAAAGGTTTTGTATTGTTAAATAAATATCGGCAAGTCGAATCATTTAACACAATTTAAATTCTATTATTGTTAGCTACTCGTGGCTCGAGTGAGACTAACTGTTGCCTTTGAACTGCGGGACAGAAATTCGGTCTCAAAGCCACCACGAATCTTCAAAAGTGATTAGGTTCTAAAGCGCTGGTAAAGCTACGTTTAAGCCGGGGACAAAAGGCTACTGGAACGGCCTCGGAATATCTTAGTGAGAGGCTAGAGCTATGAAAAGCGAACAATTCACCCTTAATCGATCCGTGCTTAGGAAGTCCTTGAATAAATAAATGTTAATCAACAGGTTGGTTACAATGTGGCCAGCGCTTGTGACTCCTACTTGTGGCTGGGAGTCCACTTTAGCGTCGTGATGTAATGGCGATATACCACGCGCGGCGCTCGAACATCCTGGTCTTTTTCGTGATACAAGTATATTTATAACATTCTCGCTATAGCTGACTATGTGATTAGTCTTTGAGCATCAATTTAGTTGTGTGAATAGGACTCTTTTCCATGGCGATTTAAGTTCGTATTTCACTTTAAGGCACTCTTCGATTGCCCGACTTCCCCGGGCGTGGTACCTCGTCATGGATTCGCGTTATGTTGCGTTTTGACTTTTATTGACTAAACTAATGTTTTTTTCATGAAAAAAAAAAACAATTAAATCACACTACTTAATGATAAAACAAAAAGCTTTTCACAATATTTTTGTTGCACATCATCATCTTCCTCAACAAATTCACGAAGAAACAAAAAGTGCTGTTTAACATTCCATCCCTCGAAAGTTGTTAAATAAATAAAAGTTAATCAACAGGTTGTCTGTAAAACGTTTGTATCTGCTGGCCTACTTGAGGTGAGACTTATCTTCCATGTTTTTACGCTTCCTACGTCACACTCGTAAAGAGCTTGTAAAATAACGAAGTACTCTCTAACTATGAGGATTACAAGTTTCATTTAAAGCAGTGTTATATTAGGTGGAAAGTTCCGCTTCTGTTTTTATTGTTTCTCTAGAACTCGTGACGTGTTATGACGCTCATAAGCAATGGGGTAGTGTTTGAAATGGTTCGTTAGGTAGAGATTCATGTAGCTTGAAGATCAGCGGCGAATTCAGGATTGTTTTGGGGGTAGATTTGATAAAGATAAAGAGAATATTTCAGAGCTTGATAGTTAAGCTTTAAGATTATTCAAGGAAAGACTAAGATGGCTCTTAAGCCCTACACCTTCTTCTGCATTAGTAAGCAGAAAAAGTGGTCGCTGTAAACATTCGATTAAATGACTTACTTACAATGTAATTTAACCGCAGTAAAACTAAGCCGAGAGCGTCAGAAACATTATAAGGTAGCAGTCTGAAGCCATACGAGCCCCTCATAATACGCTCGCACACAACAGGTTAAAGGTCAACGAACTTTCAAAGTCAGCTGTATCGTTGAACTCGTAATTGACAATACTTCGTTCTGAATGACAATAATACTACAGAAATGGAGACTTTAATAATAAATAAGCACTATTTACGTGTCGCCGTACTACGCCTCCGTATAACCTTCGCTTTCAAGGCAAGGTTAGAAATTAATGGCGATCGGTATTATTTTCCTTTTTACCTTTTGTACTATACAATATTAGGGTGTTGAACAAACAAATGGTATTTTTTCGATTATCAAATATCCTTGAATCCTAATCGTTTATAACATAATCATATTTAATTGTATACAGAAGTGTTAATTCAATAATTAAAAGGGAAACCGTATTCAGTCAGCGATAATACTAGCGTCACGCAAGTGTTCGTGCTTCGATCGAACCAGCGACTTACAGCGCAGTAGTCCGATCGCTAGCCACTGCGTCATTTCTGTCCTCAATTATAGATGTCGCTGCTACGTTGGCCCCTAAACAGTTGTCCATTTAGAAGGGCATTCTCGTGACGCGTGGGGTGCGCGGTAATGTGCGCGGGACTGTTGTAAAGGCCACGCCATTGCAACACACTTGTTCGTCTAAAATATCCTTTTAAAGCTATATGACTATCCTAATCATGTATTTAAAAAAAAATTAGAAGACTTTATGATATTGTAATGTATATGAGGTTGTAATTAGTTTATAGATTTTTTTGTTTAAGTATTTATAGATATTTTTTTTATATTTAACCTGCTTAAATAAAATTTTCTCTCTGTGCGAAAATATTCTGAAGAATTATCTCGAGATTGTAGTAAAGAAAATTCCTTAGTATTGCCCGTATAGGGTTGCCTTTCACTGCGTATTATTGGTTTTCCCTACATACATATAGAAACGAGGACGGGTCACACACAGGTGTCGCGTGAACACAGTTTGCTCAGTTTTAAAACAAATGCAATATATTTTTACCTGTACATTTTGTCGGTTTCAAAGGTACTTATTCGATAAATAATGTTATTCTTACAGTGTAAGGTTTAGCCTGAACTAAATAACAGGTGAATTTGATATTTGTTTAAAGTTTTTGTACGGTGAAATGTACATGTGAATCGTAGCATAACATACCTGTATTAAAAGGCAGCTACAAAATGTGAAGCATTTTTGAGGTTTAAACGCAACGAGATTGCGTTCTATAGTTCTGCCATCTCAAGTCTCAGGCTTATTGAAAAGAGTAATATAATGATCGTTTTCAATCAATCCTAGAAATTATAAAAAAAAACATTTTGAATCATTTTATTACTACCTACAATATAATAAGAAGGAAAGTTTATAATAGACATAAAATCGAACTATTTGTTTTAACGTCAGTTAAATTTTAGATGAGCGTCGATCTCTTCGTATTTAAAGGGTTCAATACGATGTTCAAATACACACCAAAATACAGAAGTCGTTATCGATCAAAATCCACCCCTCGACTAAGGGGTGCAGACGTGTACACGCAGACAGACGACAAGCATTGTTATATGAGCTATAGTTCGTACCCGACCCTCGCTTCAAAATACCTAATTAAGTAGTCTGATTCCGCTGTTATTTTGTACCTACGTAACGAGATTTTTATTTATGTTTGTGATGGTAATTTTCCGTCGTTCATTATTTAAAATAGGCGTATAGTATCTATAAATATTAAATGTTTTCTTTTTATTGATATGGTGATAGTATTATGTTTAGTGGTGAGAGTAAATATATTTCGGAGTAGTAGCTTTAATTCATGATCATGCTTTCCTTCTAAATGACGCGGTACCAAGATTAAACGCGGCCTCAACCAAAGCGGATACGAAAAGAACGGACCGGAGAAGTTTCGTAAATAACCAATAGGAATTCGTTATTCAGCCCGGACTTCACAGCGAAGTATAAATATATAATTGTACGCTGCTCTCGTCTCGACTTTGGTGGAGTTTGGCCCTACAGTCTAATTTCCATCGTGCCACGCCATCCCGCCACGCTTGCCGTGACTGCAAGAGTGGGGTCGCCCCCTTATACATTTTGAGTTGATTCGCAATGAGAGGGCAGCGTGCGTTGCCGTTACCCACAGACATAAGACCAAATAATATAAAAAAATTGGTATGATCGTGAATTTCCAAGCTTTTTGGCGCCGCGTGTTTCAAACAAAATATTCGCCTTTTACCACTTCAGTGAAAAGTAGTTTACTTAAAGAAAAACCTGTTTCATAATATCTTGTCTCGGAAATGAGTATTAAGGTCAAATGCTTCCTCGTACTGCTTATCATTTTCAGGTCACGTTAAGACCGTTTTTCAACACTTCGTAGAAATATTGTTCTGTACAATCTTGAAAGTAATACATTTTCTCTGCAGCTTTTACCTCACTAAAGAATATATGATTACTGTTTAGTTTTCTTTTGTTAGCCAGTATGAGAAAGGAAAGGAACATTATTGATTCAAGCCTACAATAATCTTATACCAAGTCAATCTATTTATTGTTCCTACATTATCTAATTATAGGACCCGAATAGAATAGTTGTAATTTCCCAATCTATTTAACAATTTCTTCGTTAGTGCACTAATCTTGTAATGCAAACATTTGAAACCATATTGAAACATTTTACTTGAAATGTTAATTTATTGCTAACTCACTAATATTAGACTGACGACCCAGACTATTTCCTTTATTAACTAAACATAAATGTAAAACAAAGACGTTTATGAAATTTATATTATTATGACCACTTCTAATGTACACCCCTACAGATAAGCTTTTTTAAAATCGGTCTACTGTTGTCAGAGATATCGCGAAAGAAACATACTATAGAAAACCTTTGTTTTAGTATTTCGAATCATGTGACTATTGTGATTTTGAGAAAAAAAAATGCTGTTATAAGCTCACTTCATTTACTTATATTGTGTTGATAAATAAGTTTAACAAACACACTTTCAAATGCGAGACAGTATATTCAACAAATTTAAGAGTAAATTTATGTAAACAAATGCAGAATATTTACTGGACTGGTCTTTAGAAGAAAGAACCAGATCGATCTGAGCAAGCCTGTGCCAGCAGACGGCAAGCGTGCCCCGAATAGCTCATGCAGTTCAACCATTTTTGAGGGAGCTCCACAACAATACCGCCAGTGGCACCATAAAAATATGTGGGGCAACAACTCACTCAGATCGCCAGCCTAAAACTACTATTCCTAGGCCAAAACGTATTAGCATTAAATAAGACAATATGATTTGATGGTATACCTGCATAATGTTTACACTTACAATAAATACAAGATACTCTTAAGGTCATAAAATTGAAAAACAAAACAAAATTAATAATAGTAAAGTGACAAGTCAAAGGTCGCCGATCGTCCTTTTTGTAACATACATGCATGTTAATGCAATAAGCAAAAAACATGCGACAAATTATTGTGACATGTATATGCAATTAACACATAACATGTCACAAGAATATAATAATATGCATATAAAACCTATTTCAAATTATGTTATTTAATTCATGTTTAGTCCGATACAAAATCTCTTGTTATTATTTCAGTAGCATATTACCTGCGTTAAAATTTCACAACATTATGAACGAACATGAAAATATACATTTTTAACTCTCGTGCTTCCGACCGTGAATTCGTCCGGGTGGATAATTTTCGTGCGGTTTGCCCGAGCTTCAAAGTAGCCTACGGGATTTAAATACTTCATATTTTTAATTCTTTATGAACCTATCTGGGATATAGCATCATATGTTGTACATTATTGAGATCTTAATTGAACAATCTAATTATAAGGTGCGACTGTAGAGAATGAGGTCTTAGGTTCGAAATCTTGACAAAAAATAACTGTTTGTTTTTCTATTTATAATAAAGTTGGTAAAGCATAATTCTTAATTTCAAACGCATTGATCTTTCACATTCGTTAAGTAAATACAATTCTGAAAACCAGTCTGACTATAACAAACTGACTATACTGTATCATCCAGAAAATTTAGTTGTGAAAATGTAGTAAGTAAAGACTGGAGGACTTCAACACAGCTTGGGAAAGAATGAGAGGGATAAAAATATGTATTGGATGATATAGGGGCCGAATACATCGGTTATTATACAAATATTTGCAGTTTTCAACTAGTGATTAGTGTGATTTTCTTGTTTATCTCTAAGTAAACTGATGATTTACTAAAAGAAGTTTAAAGTTGATAAGCCATCATTTAAATCAAGATTGGACGATTGCAATCGCTTTCCAACGTACTATGCTTTTTAATTTATTATTAATGATATACTAAAATTTATTTGTAAAAACATGTGTGACAATGGAAATGACAATGTGGGTCAAAAAAATGGGATGCGTTTGATATGAATCAGCATGTTTGTACAAACAAAATTGACTATTCGCCTTTAAGTTTAAAAAAAAAAACAATGAAATACATGAATATACAGTTTCGAATTAAAAACATTTACACGATAATATCATGTTTTACATGACTCAATTTTTGCATTGATTTATTTCAAACTTTTCTATTATACTGAATTTTACTGTTTGTATACGGAGCCATACATATGGCATCATATGGTATCGGTGTTATATACTAATGTTATCATTGCGTAAAAAAAAATCTACAATCAAAAATTACCTTGCTTTTTACTAAATAAAATTTATGTTTAATAAGGGTTTTTTTAGTAGCTGTACATTATTTGGTAATAAATTATTATTTAAAAGAACAGTTGGCCATCATTAATTGTTTGAGAAAGACACCGTATTAGAAGACTTTAAAAACAGCAAATACATTCGACAAATTTTCTTCAATCAAAAAAAATTGCCACAAAAAACTTTGACCACATTTAATTTAGATTTCATCAATGGGCATTCAAATTATTTATAATACTTTTTAAATTTAAATATAGTAATTCTTTAACCTTTGTTAATTATTTGTAAAAAATATGTATTACATAGTTGCAGTCGAGAGTTACCGAGGACTCACTCCTCTTATTGTCCTTTTACCGAACTTAGCTGTGCACTTTTCCATCCATATAGTGTTGTGTGTGGGAGTTCGTGTCGCGGGGTCTCCCAGCCGTAAGATACCTGTAGGGACGAGCTTCTGATGCGATAACTACAGAAGCCCGGATCTACAGGGTACATCACGACTGCGTCAGATTCATCTTCCTCCAGTCCAAGTCTTCCACTCATCATTTGTTTTTATATTTATATTACATTCAGTAATTCTTCGTTGGTGCACCGTCGCCGCGTCGGTGCATTTCATCCTTACGAAAGAGATAAACAGACACAAATCAGTATATTTGAATAAAATGAGCTTGTTCAGTCACGAGAAAAATATGTATACACTTAGCAATTATTCATTGAATCTCTATTAAATTCTAGATTGTCAAACATACCATAAATAAATTATTTAAAACAGTTCCTTGTGTGTATATTTTTCATTTGAGTTAAAATAAAAGTAATCTCTAAATTTCGCTATGTGTATTCATATTTTTGGTCGTGACTGTACAAAATGGTACAGGTTGTTAAATAAATACAATGATATGCACATTTATTATCTTATATCAAATTAACTACAATTACAAACAAGAACACGCTTAAAGCAGGTATCATTTAAACAGTATAATAATAATTAAAACATTTTGAGCCTATTCCCTATCCTATTCTATTACTTTAATGTGAGTATATTTACTATTTTCTACACACAATTTATAAGTTTAAGATAATCTTTAAGATCGTAGTGTCGTATTTCAAGAAGTAGATAAGCAGCATTGTTTAAAATAACGTTACATACAAATTCTATGAGCACTTGTCAAGTATTTTAAGTAGGTCTCAAAAATGATCTGAACAAACTAATGGTTGAAGAAAAAACGGCCTTACTCGAAGAAAAATAGGCGATTGTACAAGATACGAATGAAACAGGTATTAAACACAAGAAATTATATCGTAGAGTAAAGGAAAACTTTAAGTTATAAGTTTATTAAACGATGGCGAAGTGAAACTTGTTTAATGTTTTAGTAAAATACTTTATTTGCGTCTTAGCAAGTTGCATCTGGATTAAAATTGTTTCGTTTCTGAGCCCGCGGCTTCGCGAATAAAAACTTCTACCGTGAAACGGAATTTCTGTTTCAAGAGAATTAAATCTAAAACTTAGGCCTTGTTGGGAAAGAATATTATATTTTGAACTAAATTAGTATCATGTGGACTCTTTGTATTTTGCGCAGGAGACTAGCTGTACATTAAATCTCGTTTTGATATCGTTGAGGTTGGATGCCGACTCGAAAGTAAGTATATGTGTCTATTATATGTATTAAAAAAGTATTGTTTTTTTTCGTTTGGTCGAAACTTCCTTATGGTAAAGAAGAACTAAAATTTTGTTGTAGTATAGTTCATATATTATTATCTTTTGCCGCCAGAGGCCCTTGTGTAGCGAGGTCTCTGCTGCCGGCATACGTCACAGTTTGTGGGTGTTCTACGCGGGATACCTTAAACAAAGCACAAAAGGCTCGTCAACAAACATATTTCAACGTGTGAAGACTTAGGAAGGAGGAAATCTTCATCTATATATAGCTAAGCTCCTAGTCACAATATAAATCTAGCTCCTGGTACTCTTATATACTTTGTCGTCTGTTTAAAAACTCTCTTAAAGGAGAAAACCATTTCGAACAGTCGAAGACACGTCAGAGGTGGCAACAAAAGATATTGAACCTTATCTCATTGAAATAAAGGTTCTGTTAACATCGAACTTTACACTGTATGAGAAATTTTCGTGATGGAGCAGAACGTCTGCACTATAAATATTTTATGACAAGTCGGAGCAGGTTAGTGTCCCGACATGTTTTATTTTCTATTTCCTTGATAGACTTCTTTACTCTCATTTCGTTATCTATATTATTCAACGTATTGTCTTGTTAACTGGACTAGGAGGATATTGCACGCCGCGTGCCGTTAATGTAGACGTCGTAATGCAATTATTTGGTCTTAGAAGCGAAATTTATATTTGAAATATTGCAGTTCAGTATTCTCAAGCTCTCTTAATACTTAAACTTTTCAACTGTAACTTAGAGTCGACAGTTTTTGATCATCCTTAAAGTAACTAGTTACTTAAACTGGTGAGCGTTAAGTAAAAAACTGATGAACTTGCGAAACTTCGTAGTATATTTCAATAGATCCTCTATTGAAATATAAATAATTAAAGGGCGTGACTACTGAAAATCCAGCCCACTTGCTAACAGAGAGGTTTATACATAGCTGTAGATCAATACCTATCTAGTTCATATTTCACTACAACATCCAATAGCAGGAAATACATATGTAACCTACATATCTACCTCTACAAACAAAAATATTCCCCGTATTTAAAACCTCTCAAACATTTTCATTTAATTTTATTAAAGCTCGGTACGAACAGAATCAAATAATCCTATAAACTCGAATTGAAAATAACTATTTCGTACTTTTATATTTTATTCGCGCCGCCACCGAGCCAATTTTAAGTAATGTTCGCGGCTTTAAATAAAATTCAAAATTCGAGATAAAAGACAAAAATGTTTTATTTTATTCGGCAAATATTTATCAGTTAAATTGTATAATTGAATTGATTTCGTATTGGAACTGGCAGTTTAATCTCGGCTTTCACCTGAATATCTGATTGGTGCAACTCAGGCGGATCTCCATGGCAATTGCACCGTCTCAATAGCGCTAAAACACGCTATTGGCGTGCACCTAATCTACCAGCAATAGAACTAGCTTTGCAGACAGGATTAATAGGCAGCTAAGTGATGCATCTAATGCTGCGCCGCGAGACACTCTCACTCAGATAATTGACACTCATATAATGTGATTTGATAACGAGAATGTAAGTTAGTACGTAGCTCATATAAGCATGGTGCGGTCAAAGATTAGCGATTCGTGTTTAAAATTTTAGTAGTTATTTGTTACCTACGCGACGCGCTAGTCGTCGTTATCGATTCTGCAGTGAAGGTGAGAAAGCGATAGACGAACAGGGTTCCTTTGTTATTAGTATGAACATGATGTATTAAGGCTTATTTGCTGTTATTTTTTTACTTTAAAATATTGATTGTACCCTAAACCTGTACGGTAAGCTAGCGACCTATTCGTTTGCATAACGCGTCCGCTTTCCATTGCCGCTGAAATTCTTCACAATACACCGCCGACAGACACTTAGTCCACATAAAGGCTGAATGGATACCGTACATGAACACAAAGTCGCTACCTAATACAACGCTTTCCCATTTCTAAAACTACTACACGATGTGTGGCAACGTGAATATTCTAGAATTATTGGCTTTAGTTGATCTATTTCTAGCTTTTCCCTACGGCTCCGAATAACACAAAAGATGTATATGATAGCAATTAAAGGGGCTATAAGTTAAAGATTGAAAATTTTTGAATAAAGTAATTCAAATCATATAAATTATAAAATATCAAAAATCTCTACTTCTTTGTTCAAATCATAAATCTCATTATATAGATCAATCTAAACTTTGTCGTCGAAAACATACCAAGCTTCAAACCAAAGAAAAGATTTATTGTTTGTTTTGTTTTAATTTAATTTATTTTATTTGTCATCTACGGGCGGCCTATTTGAAAATATATTACTGAAATAAATTTACTGTAGGCCTATATTCCTGTCATTCCGATCTATACCACGAAAATTCAGCATCCCGAAACGATTTAAAATATTCATAGCAAACTAAAAAGAATTCAAAAATTCCAAACGTCAAAAAATCCGTGTTTCAAAGCAAAATGTTCCGTATTCAATTGAAATGCTTATAATCTCTCCGCAAACATTCCTATGACTTTGTGTACTCAAACAAAGGCTTGGTAAAACTGTCCACAAAGGGGTTCCATTTGAATTCAAATAAAAGTGTTTGAAGTCATCGATATGAAATAAATGTTAAGAAAATAATTCGAGTGAAACAAAATTAAGTTAATTATCTATTCGATCGAATCAATATATTCTAAGTAATGATTAAAATAAATAAAATATGAACCTTTCAAATAAAATAAAGGTGGTAAGTAAAATGTTTGAATTAAATATATTTATAGAGAACTATGAAAAAGGTGGTATAAAGATGTGTGAAAACGTAAGCTCTTTGCCTGTAATTAAGCGTCAATTCAGCAAAATAATTTTTTTAATAGCTTTAATTCCGCGAGTTAATTTGACGTATTTTATTAACGGCACAAAATACATGCGTTATTAAATATTTAAAAATTATTACTGTGAAACTACAACCGTTCATTATTGATTTTTTCGAGATTCGTATCTAATTTTCTCGGGTGACTATTGGGTAGATTGTTAGATAACAATCTACCCAATAGTCACCCGAGAAAATTTACTGCCTCAAAGACATATAATGGTGTATTAAGAAGAACTCCTATTAAAAAAATAAACATTTCAAAGCACAAAATAATATTCACAGAAAAAGACACAAACAAAATATAAAAAAAAACATGAAAAACGCGAGCGAAATATTTTACTTAAATCTAATAAGCAACGGACCATTTTCCATATTTTTTATTAATTATTGTACCAATTATTGAATTACATTTTTTTCGACAGAAAATAATGATTACGTTATCAGTCTTTAGTGAACTCTGAATTTGTAAACATATAAATTGTTTAATTATTAAATTAAAATCATTTTTATTTCCCTACACACAGTCAATTTTATCAGAGAAGCTTATTAAATTTAATTAAATATTGCATCAAAATAAAATTCGCTAAATCATTCGCAATTATGTTTTTACTTGTACAAATAAATATAATATGTTTTTACCGATTTAGTACATTAAAATTAACTCTGTCGAGATATCTATTTTTTTTTAAGTGACAAAATTAAATTATTTAATAATTATTTTTATATTTGAGCTTTTATTAAAATATTCCTGGTAGTACACCAATTTTCAATTTTGCTCAACACTTTTAGCCTTTACAAGCCATGATGTGGTGTAATTCAAGATCAATATCACTTAAAAACGTCTGACAAAATTTAAATCTTCCTAAATATTTAATGAAAATTGTATATGTAAAAATTCACTGGCTAAAAACGCGATAAATAATACGCAAAATGGTAACCTCAGTTGCGGAAGCGCGCGACTTAAGAAAATTTGTTGGCAAATGCAATTTTCGAAATTTTGTGATTTTTTGACAAATATTTCGCCGCTAGCTGTAGTGAATGAAGGTGATTGTATGAAACTTACCTGAATTTCACGGTGCCCCCATCAGTTAACAGGTGGGGCTCGCAACAAGTCCGACTCGGCGCGTTCCACAGGTCGCAAACGTGCGACAGCGGCGACGGTTGAGAAGCGACACGCGGGCGGGCGGCCGCGGGACGCACGCGCGACTATATCCCTCCCACCGATCGATCGTCGATGTACGCTGCCTAAGGCGCGGTATTTACTAATGCAGAGAACTGCCGACTCGTGCTCCCCTTCATAACACTTTTCCCTAATTTAGAGGAGCCACAGTCCCACAGCGATGAGGGATCGTGAGCGCCGCGCCGAGCGCCGCGCGCCACACTTGCTGTAGCGCTAGTGAGCGCTGCCGCCGCGCTGCGCCGCGCAGCCACGCGCCGCTACGCGCAGCCACGCGCAGCCACGCGCACCCTTCCCTTGACGACAATCTATAGCTACATTTATTTATTGCTGGGGACGTTTCATAAAACATTCAATGCGAAGAATAAACTACAATTTATTCTACGTGTAGAAGTTTCAATTACCTGAAAGAAGTTTGTTTATACACTTCAGTACTTACGAAGCGCTGCTGCTGACTGAAAGTTAGATGAATGTAAGGAAGCCACGTGTTGGCTATGCGAAACTTGATTCTGGACAAAAACTACCTAGCTAGCTACTTTGCTATTAGATTAAAACAGTATTGAAGCGTACTGTTGGAAATAGTCGGTATATTTCATCAGCGAAATGTAAAAATAATGCGGCTTAATTAGGTGCTGAATTTGGCATAATCTATTGGATTAAATGAATAAGCTTTCGTTAATATACGTAAATATATGTTTGAGGCAATTTCAAAATATTATTGAAAGTTTCATAGTTTTCAATGTCCCGTACAAAAGACATCTACGCATTTCCCGCCCAAAAAGCTCATCGTCTAAAGGTAGTTTGCTCGCATTACAGACCATTTGCTTTTCGGCCTAGGTCGGAATACATCAGTCTAGCCTCTTCCACAAAATTAGATTTATAAGATTTAAACAGCTGAAATTTGACTCAAATACCATTTTTTTTACCAAACTTCATTAAAACACAAAGTTTTAGTGACCTTGTCTTAATACGAGCTGTAGTCAGATGATCGCCTTTGTGGATGGTAGGGTAATATAAGCCTTGTCGCCCTTTTTATAAGGTTTAAATTCAAAGAAGGTATTTTGAAGAAATATAAAGGGAATATCGGAATAATAGTAGTTGGAATGGTGCAATTGCATGCGGTTTTAAAAGAAAAGGATCATATGTATGGCATAACGGCGTGAGGCAGTTATTTTCTTTGCATTTGCTTTTATTTTAATTAACTAATCAATAGTAATTATACATTCATGTTGTTTAAGTGGTATCGTTACGTATCAATTGGTTATTTATGCTGTGCTTTTATCCTATTTTTGTGTTTAGAATGCTGTAACTTGTATGGATATCTTTTATACTTTTTCCTAATTGGTTTGGTTATCGGAGAAAATAAGTTATGTAGTTAGCTAGCTAGTAGTAAATTAATAACTGCTTATTGTTTACTAGTTTTGTCTACTATATTTAGTATGCTGAGAATGATTAAATGATTACCGTATCTTAGTGATGATAAGTTGAATAGATAAATGAACTATGAAATGATTAATGTCCATAGTTTTGATCATCGTATTTTATTGAATATTGACTAAAATATTAATGTTACCTACATTGTGTGACGGATAGTTGCCTATCAAACCGCCTCGTAAAAGATATCAACGTGCGCTGTGAGCCTTTAACACACTGCAGGTATCATTATTTGTAACTGAACTGATATATTCATTATTTCAATAATCGTGGTGGCCTTGCTGTTCAATGAACGTATTTGTATGCACGAGGTTGCAGGTTCGAACCCGGGGAAGTACCAATGTAACTTTTCAAAGTTATATGTACTTTCTTAATTATTCTTAGACACTTCTGACTAACGGTGAAGGAAAACATCGTAAGGAAACCTGGATTCCAAAATTGGGATCTGAAATCGCCAATCCGCAAAGAGCAAGCGTGGTGATCAATGCTCGTGCCTTCTCGATGTAATTATTAATAGAAAATATAACATTTACCAATCAAATACTGACTAAGCAACTTTAAAAAAGGAGGAAGTTCTCGTTCCAGATAATTCTTTTTAGTTTTTCTACGTCAATTCTAGATAGAGGCAGAAATTATTTTTGTCATGGATACGTCACACTTCAGAGATGTCTTTTTTTTTCATCTCAATTAAAGACGGATTTTTTGAGCAGATATTCACCGTCACATGTTTCTTGTAACTTCTTACTGACAACCTGAGAAGATCTGGGCGTGGGAGTTGAGGCCCGGTCTCCGAGCATTTAGAGTAATCTTTAATAATAATAGGTAAATTGTATTAGCACTTAGGACCAGTTAATATTTCACATAGTAATAACAGTGGTCCCCAAACTAAGCCAAAGCTTGTATCTTAGGGGAATGTGTTGGAACTTCAGCCACAAGTGAATTGACCGAAGAATACACAAAGTTAGTATCAGGTACATTGTTCTACACTTATTGCGACACATATTATTATTATGTACACTTATGGGCTGAGTTAACTGCGAGAGCCTTGATAGTATCTTGTTTTCGAATTATGTCCTTATATATTCTTGGACACTCCTGTGTCACAACCATCACTTCTGCCTGATCCTTTTTCTCCAAAACTCATTACCCCATCATTACATCTAACTGATCTAACGTTGCATTGTAAGAGTGACTGTCAGAAATGTAATGACTTTGATATGGTTAAGTGCAGCTAAAATACTTCATAGATACTGGCGCCATCTCGACGGTATCACATCACGAGTCTTCCTCTGGCAAGGTGCTGGGACTCATTTTCTTAATGATATCATGTTTTTTTTATTGCCAACTTAGAATAAAGGTTTAAACAAAATAAATGCTTTGCTTTGAATCCAATTTTTTTATTACTCGATACCATATTCACTAAGACATTCGAAGACTCATGTTATGTGAAACCATCACAGATTAATTATGAAAAATAGTTAACTTAAGTTGACGCTATTTACCTGAGCGTAGCTGTGGTTAGCGTGATCATTATTCTACCTCGGCCTTACATGCGCAAAACTTTCCTCCGAGCTACGAAATTTTGCAGGCATGTAATTTGACGTCATAATTACTCGTATGTGAATGCATGGATAACCACACCAATTACTTTGCGCGCAGTGCTGTGGACTCGACCTCCGCAAGGGTCAAACATTTGTAGTAATCCACAGATATTTGGTCCAAGGATGTAGACTGTTCAGGGTGTTAAAAAAACCCTGTACGATCCGTTAAACCGTGCTGCCAAATGCCCTTTTGGGTCAGACAGGGTTTTCTTAACACCCTTTACATATATATGTACACTTTGTGTCAGTGAAATAATTGTGTGTAAGCCCTCGCGAATGTTCGAAGTTTAGGAATTAAAATTCCTAATGCGAAAAACTTAGCATAGGCGCCCGACAGTTTTGTAAATGCAACTTCGCGTAATTATTAAAACATTCTTCCCTTGCATATTCTTGAGAACGTGAGAGCTCAGTATGAAACGTAAAACCGGGTCAGAATCGGGTCACGGTCGCAGGGCAGATTTCATAACTAGACTGGAAGTTCTGACCGCTCTGACCTCATGGAAATCATATCCAACGAACACTCATAAAAGCAGGTTTGTCATTAAAACGTTAGGTTGAAACTGAGAATGTACGTAGGTAATATAATGAAGAAAATATTGGAGTCAGTCTTTGTCAAGACTGTCTCCAATATTTTCTTTCTGACTGTCTTTGTCAAGACAAAATTGTCTGTCTGTCTGTCGACAGACAGACAATTTTGAAGCCAAAAATAAATTTGTACTTACCCATTCCTTTGTATTGAGTACCTTATACAACAAGTAATAAGGCAAAACCTTCAAAAGTGAGTAAATATAGCTAGCTACTAAGGTTTAAATTTTCTGCAGGTTACTATCAAACTTAGAATACATTGATAGCTAATGCGCTTTGTTCTAAAGGAGTGCAGCGTGGCACAAATATTAAAATAAATTTGAGTAAATTATGTTACCCTTCTGCCCTAAAATATAATCTACAATGAATTGAAAAGAATTTTCTTAACCCGTAAATTCCCACACATTAGCGAAGCAAGCGTTAGCAACGCAGGCCGCAGCTCAGGCGGAGATGAGGGGATTACTTGCATTCTTCTGTTGCAGCGTTAAACTGCGAGGCATGTTGAGCCAATCCGCGGTTCTTGGTTTTCAGATGCTGATCGAAGAAGCTCGCATGGTACGGCCGCCGAGTAAATGCCGCTGTCTGGATACCACTGCATCACTGGATGACAAAGGTGTTTGGGCACGTCGCCTAAAACGAAAATTAAAACTAGGACATATTTTTACAACAGGGTCAGTGTACAGTGTGTTTACGTGTGTGAACACCAGTTACCGAGTGTGAAACATTTTTTTAAATACAATATTAACAATTAAATGTCGTAGTGTAAGCGGCAAATAAGTCATATCGCACTGAATTTGACACCTTCAATGAAATCGTTTCTGTATTTAGGAAGGGTAGGTACCTAATCGCCTTTTCTTGCAAGTACGAAAAATTCTAATCCTTTGACTTGTAGGCATCCTCTTTCAGTGACTGAAAGTGCGTTCAGTTTAATATAATTGTGTACTTTGTTGAGCATTCTTTGTCTAGTACCTATATCTTCAACCTTTAAAGTTGTATTGGAAATAGCTTTTGGCCAGAATAACATTTATGAAGCTGTATGGATTGAATGCAGTATGTACCAGTGGATAATAACTATATGATTTGAGTTAGTATACCTAAGTCATATTTTTTATTATTCTTTTTCACTAGAGGTGTATTTCCTTATCTAGATTCTTGTCTAGCTTTTAACTATAAATGTTTACTAAATAAAATTTTGTTATTTTAAGCATCATACTTTCTACAACAGTTGAGATACGGTGCCGTTTTCCACCACTAAAATGTGTCTGTTTATAAACCTCTACCGGTAAGCACACAAGGCAGCTTAACATTTAGGATTAAAAAATTATATACCTAAAGTTAATGAGTATTCAAGCAAAATGTTAGCAAGCGCCTCCAGTTTGACCGATCCCTAGCATTTGAATGCCGGGCCAAGTTGTAACAAAACTTTGGCTTTGCCGCACAGAATAACAGACGTTAGATGGTTAGACTAACTTTTACCTGTGAGTTCTAACTATCCATTTGTTTGTAGTCGGTAGCTTGTTTTAGAAACAGTCTCTTTTGCAGTAAACTGGGCCATCGAATAACTGTGCCAGCTGTTGTCAACAGGTAAAACTTAACTCGTTGCTCTTATTGGACTTTACAATTTCGGTACCTACATGGTTTATTATAGGTACCTACATTTGATGGAAAACCGAAGTATATTATTATTAAATCCTTATTACAGCTATAGGTGCTTACTTTTGTGTATTTACATTGAAGATAATATTTAACGACACTTAAGCAAGTTTGCTTTACTAATTTAAACCTGCTCTATAAAAAGTTCAATTAATTGATTATCGTCTTTAGTTTGGTTTATTAAAAATATGTTTTGTTTATAAGAATTTGTAAATGAAACAAATAAATATATACGTAACTTAGACAGAGTAGCTAATCTCTGTCTACGGTACCTAGGTACCTATCTATGTATCATCTTCGTATAAAATTGTCCACTTTATGGCTACAAATAAAAATTAAAAACCTTGAAACGTCATATCATGTCACTTTAATTTTTTTATGTTGTCCTTAAGCGATTCTCATTATTTTATACAAGCATGTTTTTTTACTGTTCCTAAATAAATTGTGATGTGAAAATGGTGGTTCCAAAAACTAACAACGTAGCTTTCAACTCAAGTGCTAAAAGGTTTGGTAAAATAACCGTACATCCCAATCTTGATCCCAGTGGCCTTTATATAACCAGACCTGATGGCTGCGACCCCTGCCTCTATTCACCAAAACTCATACAAAAAATCTGCGAAGCCACTCTTCACAAAAAAATCGATAAAGATCCCTGGAGATACAAAAATGAATTAGAGGAATGGGCGAAAAACTTAGGATATAGGAACCAACGAGTTTTAGAGCAAAGACGATGGCGACGTTCTTTACTAGGCCCCGCCTGGCATAATGTTCAAGAAATACCCAAATATGTACCAGCTTGCATGAACGTTGGATTTGGTAGAACATCTCGAACAAAACCCTCGCGAGACAATATACCGGGTCCTGGGACCTATTACAAAAACGTGCCTTTCAAGGCTCCGTATGGCCCACACTCAACTCGTCCAACGTTTGAAAGAGAAGACTCCTGTCGATTTATGGACACCTCACCAAAGTGGTCACTAGCACCGAATCGTTACTCAGTTGTCGACAAAGATTCAGTCGCTGAAAAGTCCAAAAAAATTGTATCGCTTCGCGGTCCTTATGATTTATTTACCGGGAAACGGGACGGTAGCACGATCAAAAACCATTTTAACACTTCTTTGAAGTGCACAGCTTCTACTTGGCCAATAGCGCTGAAAGGCAGTCTGGAGAAGTACAATAAATCTCATTTCGGTAGAATGAACAAGACTGACAGAAATAAGCCTTTCAGGGGCCGAAGTGCCCTGGTGGACTTGTCAATGTGTCCACGAAGAGCAAAAGACCCTGGCCCTTCACATTACAATGTTTATAAGCCTCGTAGCTTTGTACCCAACCGATATGGTTTTAATAGCTCGTACGATAAGCCTCCAGGATATATTAAAGTGGTAGTGTGGCCTGGTGTAGGCAGATATCGTTTGGCTGGCCGACCACAAATCCCGGGTAAAGGACATAAACATGTGTTCCTGAGCAAGCTGGGCCGGACCATTGGTGCTGTAATACCTCAACCGATGAACTCGTTTTAATATCTACTTCTTAGCTATTGGTATGTTGCAGTTTTAGAGCAGTATTTTTATTTTCTATTTCTAGTTATACGACGGTAATTCAGAAAAAATAAATGATAAAACATATTTGCAGAGTGTCTTTTATGTTCAACTACGCACGGACACAGACTGTTTCAAGCTGTGAATACATGGTAAACTTTAGCACAGACTACTTGATGCAGTTGGACTACATCGAAGGGCGACAAAACAAACAGCACACCTTGCCCAGTCCATGTACCTAAGTTCGTCACTAAATTCTCGAGCAGTTGTAAGGGCGGTCAAAGCTTTACATCTAGGCAGTTAGTTACTTACCTAACAAGACTAAATTTGTTAAAAGTATTTTAATTTTCGAAACCCTAGTTCTTTACCATCCTTATCTATTTACCTACTTAAAATAGATATACTCACCCACTCATTAGCTCGAGTTAATAACTTTGACAATGTTTACATTCCCGTGTTTCTCAAAGTACTTAAAAGTTGATCTTTGACATTACAATTCTGAAAACCAGCTACCCAGTAAAATCGTGAAATGCTTGTTTCAAGCTGTTGATAGTTCTTGTGAAAACTGTGCGATCAAGGGACGTAATAAGTTTGACGAGTGACGTCTGAAGGATCGTAGATCCTAAACGAAAAGAACGAATAAGATGCGGTCTTTTTTTGTTCAAAAGGTGACATGGTCTAGATCGTTCTTAACTCATTTATGAAATACTGTTCAGCACTATAATATTGAGTATAAAAATTTACAAGTTACTTTTTTAAGTTTTTTTGCACAAGGATATTACATTTTAGTCGCCGAAGAGAAAAGTAAGTAGGACTTCGCACAAACTATCGAAAAGTGGCGCGAACTGCAGTGTTGGAGGCGAAGGGTAGGTGGGGAAGTCAAGGTAGATCATATTCAGAAACAAGGATTGGACCAAATGAAAAAGAATATTTTTTAATGGTCATTTTAATTGAGGAACAAATCTAAAGGCATTTTATAAATTCAACGATTTTTAGTTTTCTTTTTAGCAATCACAATATTCACATTTTTACATAATATCAAAGACACTGTCTTATATACAATTAGTTTTGCTCCCCAATAGTTAATTATTCGTTTATTGCAATGTCCACTGAGAAAAGTTGTTAAATACAGTAGATTACAAACTTTACATTATAATGACTATTCATAGTGGACATTTGGGAATATTGATTTTATTTCAGTGCTAACTAAAATAAGTTATTTCCAAATGCGACTACAGGTCATATTGACATAATTACACAAGTTTAACTATTTACATTTTTTTTAACTTGGATCTGAAGCAAAAGATAAAATCTGTGACATCAATCAGTAGAGTTAACACTTCAATTTCGTATTGCTACTTGCCAGTTAAAATCTTATGCTTATTTGCTGTTTTGTGGAGACATACATCTTAACTTATAATAAGTCACTAAAATCTAGTTAAATAAGTTTACTGGCGATGATAATAACCTCGTAATTACTTTATTTATCCAAAAAAAAGTAAGTTTTGTGATTATATCAGCGTTGTGAAATAAACTATGGACGAGTTTAAGTATCGCATATTGGAAAACAATTATCTTTTAGAAATAATAACCTACATAACAATTAGACAATACAATTACTTAAGTGATATTAGAAAATAATTTGGCTAACATTTCAATAAGACCAGCAAACATAACGTAACTTAAAATTAAAGGTTTTACATAATTATGTTGTCTTAGCTTACACATAACTATAATGTTGGCACTTGAAGGTACAACTCCAATACAGAATAATACGTAAATCATGAAATGTCCTTCGCTAATTTATAATTAAGTTTATCATTTCCTAGACATTGAGGTTTATACATAATAAAATGCGATACTAAACATGTATTTAGGGTTTTAAGCACGTCAGTGTAGACTTAAATCGTTAGAAGCAACATGTGTTTCAAAAGCGGTGCGACCACATACAATCTCTATTGCAGTGACAGACTAGTAAGGTGATATTTGTAACATCTACCCACTACAACGTTATAACAAATCTGCAAGTCTTATCCTCCACATTTGCAGTACTTTACAACAATTCACACCCGATATAATCCATTTCTATTAACGTTATTCCTGTACAACTTGCCTTATGATTTTGAACCATAATGGTGTTACCACAAAACACCGTCTTACGCAGACTCGGAGGCAACGTTTTGCGGTAACAATGAATTTACTTAAAATCAAATAGTTGAAAGGCCAGCTTTCATTTTAGATCAAAATTAACCACCTACGTGGTGTGACATGTTATAGACATTTTAACACAGAAGTCGTTAAAACCTACATCGATGCTTGAAAACTAGTATACAACAGTTGATTTTATAATAATGACCTTCGCTGCAAAGTCAGGGTTATTATATTTATAAAGTATTACAGTAAAGAAAGGAAACAAGTACATAAGTTGTAACGCTAGGTGTCCAACAGACAGTATTTATTCTGTTGCTGGCATACTGCTAGGACAGTTATCAATGACCGCGGTATAAGAAGTCTTTACACAGGACATCAGTTTTTATTCATACAAAACAATTCGTTGAATGTTCATTCATATTAAGTTGATTTTCATATTAAACACCACAATGAAAATGTTATTATTTTATTCGGTAATTGAAAACAGAATGAAGCACTGTCTAACGTTAGCCATATGTACAGAAGAAAAATTAAAATTATTATTTAAGAAAGACCCGCTTTCATTTTAGATCAACATTATTGCCTATCCGGAATGACATGTAAGACATAACACAAAACTAATATGATGTTTGAAAATATTATACAACAGTTCATTTAGTATATATTTCTTTCGGGATAACTCGGCTTGCCATGTAGCAACTCTTTTATTATGATATTTTAAGGAAATAAGGTAAAGTTATTAATGCAAAGTAGGTACATCTTAAGCTTGCACATAACAAAAATTTTGTTTCATTCTTAACACTTATTCATGACAACAGATACATATAAAAAAAAAAACAAATATTTGGATAACAATTAGCTGAAGCGATTCAAGGCTAATAAAATTGTTTTATTAGTAAATTACACAGGCCTACTTAATTGATTCGGTTTCAACTTTTCTATCTAATGCTATTTCAGTTCTTATTTATAACAGTGATTAGTATTTTATTTGAATAAAAAATTAAAATACAAAATATTGACATATTAGACATAATATACCATGGATTTGTGAATTAACGCAACGCCATAAATACTCTTGTTTGCGTTAAAATAATATATTGGAGAAAAATAGATGGCGACTTTTCAAGTGATACAATTCTTATGTGAGAACGAATGCTTGTTTTGTCATTTTATATCAAATTATATGATGTTATTTTTACTATATTTAATATTAGAAGCGTTCACTTGAAAACTTGAATATACAAAAACCGTGCGTATTCTCTGCTTGTAGTATAATAGAAGTTAGGGCTTCATAATTATAACTCAGGTCCAGGCCTTAGTTGGATCAGGAAGCACAATTCGCCATCACGGTCAGAAAAGTTTAAATTACATACACTTAATTATATGATTTATAAAAGGTCTGATAGTGTGCTAGAGACAGCAGTTTTTGCTGTTAGCTCGGTAAAAAGTTAAAAAAAGTTACTTTGTATAATGAAAAAGGAAGACCTGTGCAATTATTAAATCATTTCCGTAATTAGGTCGACACAATAATTTGAATTATATATTACAATAAAATATATAATTCAATAATTCAATATTACAATAAAATACTTATGACTTTAGTCTGAAACTACTGTGAAATATGAATATCAGTACATTTATTTTGGTACAAACTACATATTTTACTCTATTTTATTTCATTACGCTAACATTACATTTCATTACGTATTTTAACATATTATGGATATTTTGACACTAACACAGAGATGAATTTAAAAATTGTAATCGCTTGTTTTATTTTGCTCCTATTATATTCGTATATTATTTTATATGTAAGGATGTCCAGATCTCGCGAATGCACCACGAATGTGCAGCTCTCGAGTTGCACATTCGAGGTGCGTGTGCGCCATATCTGGACCCACCCTAAGATTTATAACCCCTTAAAATTGAAAGATAATTAAAAAATGAATTTGTGATATTTTATTAACAACCTTACTACGTTTGCTAAAATTAAATGATTAATTTTATTTCAAAGCTATTATTAATACAGAATTAGTGTAAAACTTACTGACATTAATTATTTAAAAACCCATTCATGTTTTATTGATTGATAAGTCTAATCTTGATTTGAAAACGTAACGTTACAATAAAAATAAACACTATAAATTTATAATGATGGCTGTTATGAGAGGTTCGTTGTTGAAAGCATTACATATTAACGATCGACATAATAAAGATTTGAGCGTTTCCCAAATATAACCTTGTATGTAAATAGTAATTTTAACAAAGATATTTAACACATATGTATATATAATATGTGCAATAAAGCAGAGAATAGCGGTAGAAAAACATATTCAAAATCGGTTTATTTCTTAGCGAAACTAACAATTTAACCAATTTAACAAAGCTTAGGTAAAGTATCATTTAGGTAATTTGCACAGGTAAGCATGCAAAGTAAATATTTACATGGATAAACTTTCATGGTCAAGAATAAAACAATTACAACTTTTTAAACGGTGTCAATTTCCTATTTGTCCAATGATTTGATTCTAGTAAATGTCATACCAAGAGTTCATAAAATTTGGACTAGACAAGCTTTTATGAACACAAGGTTTGTAGGCGTTAAGTCCACGCAGAAAAGCTTACTTGTCATCGAGGACTTGACCTCGTTATGTCACTTGATTTTGAATAAACCAGTGATAAGGACACGCTGTGTAGTGTGTTTATTACAATAATATCGAAAGGCAAATAAACCTCAGGCCATCTTTTAAGCTCAGTGCAAATAAATCACATTTGTGATTTACAAAATTAGTTGCAAGCATTCAAAGTACATTTTTTTGTATACTGTACAGACACCCTTTCGACCTTATACTGCGGGTTCTCATTTTACAGTCTGTGGTATTATTTTATTTATCGGCGCTAAAGAAGTTTCCATGTAGTTCTTTCTTGTGTTTCCATATCTTTCAAAGTATTTCAAAGGCTATAGTTTCAAGTGACGTTAACCTTATTCTGCTATACCAATCTGCGGCTTTCTTAACAAATCATTATTGTGTCATTTAGTAATAAACACGTCAAGAACAATAGTCGTCTACTACATAACTTGAAAAGCTTGTAGGTTCTTTTATCGTGTAGAATATAGTCTTTTTTTTAGAGTTTTGCTTAAATGTATATCTATTAGGTAGTGGAAATGTTAGTAATAATCTAATATTTTGACTATAGCCAAATATCTAATATTGTTAATTAAATAATCGCTTGTCACAAAGTTAAAATTCTGGAGTAATCGAGATATGGAAGTAGGGTGGCCATTTTTTGTCATCAAGACATTTGCCTTTTTGTTCCAAACTGTCATTGTTTAATTAAACAGCGTAAATTCATTCCCTGGATAAGACATCTAATGTATCACATCTTAGTATTTGGCCTATCGTTTAACATCATCGAGATCTCGCATGCCTACAGTCCATTCGAAACGTATCACCCTGATTACCTCTCAGAGTACTAATCACATAGTATAACAAGTGCTGTTTGATCGTCTTTTAGGACAATATTCTATTTACATAAATTCAGCCTCCTTATTCGCAAAACTCAAAATGCAATCATCTATTCAGTTTTTTTTTTTCATATAGCGTTGATTTGAATATGCGCATTTTTTTGTTTGTTTTTGCAGACTTTCCCACATTGAGGCTTGTCTGAATTTAGCTAGTAAGATATAAAAATAATAATATCTATATATGCACTGAAACAGAGCCCTAATAAACAAACGAAGTATAAAATAAAATAATACACAATCACACACTTCGACAAAGTAAATTATTAATTAAAGAATATTATTAGCTACCTTATAATTTAGTCCCACGGAAAAAAAGGATGCCTAAGTCACTCCCATCCTTGGAATTTCCATAAGGATAAAATCTTTTTACGAGGACACTTACAACATCCAGTCCTTAGAGTTTTAAAACATTCGGTGCAATCATCGTTGTGGGTTTCTGCGAACTGCTTTACGAACGCGTCGGACGGCGGTATTGGGGCCACTGCCCACCGTGAACTGAACATGCGGAGCGCCGGCGGGAGTTCCACCGAAACTGTACACGCCGCTCTGCTGAGGAGAATGCGGCAGCGACGGCTGCTGCTGCGATTGCATTGGATGCTGGAATTAACGAACTCGTATTCAAAATCACTATTTCTTTTAAATGTCGTATACATATAAACTAAGCAGCTTTGTGACGATAATGACAACAGGCATGAGCCTGAAAACTATTGATAAGTATTCATTCGGAATACCAGTACTCCTATCAAATTGTTGCTCGAGCAAGTCTTACTATCCACAAAGGACAAACGAAAGAAGTATGTAAGGGTCTTTGCAGATAGTTCCTACTGAGTATGTTCTCTTACAAACATTTCAAATGTTTAAATGCGAACAAATTTTCGCCGTATATGCAATTCATTCGTTAGGATATGATGGAAAATCATGAATATTTATGTGCTAATGTCAGATTTACTCTTGTATTAGAATCATTTAATTTTACGTAGGTATATAGATAAATATAAATAAATTAGTTACACTTTAAGTAAATAATTATCAGATAATACTAGCGATTTACGAGAACGCAGAAACAAAAGTAAAAAATAATGAAATGTCGAATCTACCTAAATTTAAAATATCTAGTTATAACATGCAGGGTTGATATTTAGATGCAGTAGGTATCACTTTAGCAGGTTTGGGTACATATATTTATTTACGACCAGCTTTCCTTAAAATGTGCACAACTTAAAGCAAATCGTAAACAAAAACTATTAGCACCACTTAACATGCTACAATAAAGTACTGGGTGAAAGCTTCATCACAGCCTTAAACTTCAATAACATATTTATGCAGTGAATTAAAATTTAACCATTGAAACGCATATACTTTCTAATAACATCACAATACAAAAATCATTCCAAACATTTATAGATATTATAATGTAATTTTCACCTTTCTTTCAATGCGTTCCCGTAATTCATTTCCTTTAGTGCAGTTAGATGAATAATAACAATAATATTTACCTGTTGTCCAAACCCGAATATGCCTGTTGACTGTGGAGCGCCGAAGTTAAAGGCAGGCGCTGGCGCCGGCGTGAGCGAAGGCGGCTCAAACGAAGGAATAGATGGGTTCGGCGTGCCAAACGTAGGGGCTGAACCAATGTTAGGAGTGCCAAACATGCCCATCTGAGGAACAGAGTTACTGGGCGGCTGTGGCGACCCGAACAGATTTGCTGATGGCTGGCTTGGGGTAGCGTTCGAAAACATTAATGATTGATTATTGTTATTGTTCTGGCTGTTCATACCGAACATGACCGGAGATTGGGCCGTGTTGTTACCGAACGCAGGTTGAGGTTGGTTATTGAATGAAGTTGAAGAGCCAAATGTAAACGTTGCCGGTTTTTGAAGGCTACTTGTAGCTGTGTTTGATACGAACAGGTTTGGAGTTGGAGCGTTGTTTGCCGCGGACCACATATTCTCATTTTTAATTGGATTCCCAAATATACTGGTTGTTCCACCCGTCAACGTATTTCCTCCAGCTAGTGGGTTCACAGATAAACCATTGGCACCTCCTAAAGCAATGCTCGTGTTCGCACTATTCCCAGTTGACAAGCTATTTCCACTTGGTAAGCTACTTCCCATTAATGGATTTCCAGGCATCGCACCCATCGCATTTCCAGTAAGGCCGTTAGGTGCCGATAGTCCGTTACTTCCTCCTAAAGTACTCGGGGATAGGGGGTTTGTAGAACCCAGTGTTGGTCCTTGAGGCAAGGCAAAGCTGTTAGTAGTTGTGTTGTTTTCGGTCGAACCAAACGGAGACTTAAATAAAGCACTTTCTGTTTTAGGGGCAGTGTTGCTGCCAAAAGTAAACTGGAACTTAGGCTTTTCTTGAGTTTGGGTTGGCAATGAGGAATTATTCTGCGCATTGTTACCGAAACTGAACACTGGAGCAGATGTCACAGTATTATTCGTGTCACTTTTCTGGAACAAGGCCGCAGGCGTCGCCGTATTGTTAGTGTCACTCTTTTGGAATAAAGCAGCGGGCGCAACAGAGCTCGCTACAGGCGGCTGGAATAGAGATGCGGTAGTCGTAGTGCTCTCGGGTGGTTTAAATAACGACATCGTAGGCGGTGTGCTATTCGTCGTTGCCGGCGTTGATTGAGTCTGCTGGGTGAATAGATTTATCGGGGCGGCTGTGGAAGCCGGTGCTTCAAATAGGTTAGAGCTCGGCTTTAGGCCGAACGTGAAAGACGGTTTGTTAGCTGGTTCAGCACTTGTCACAGCTGGTTGCGCAGTTATTAAATTATTTACTATTTCTTTCTTGCCTTCGGCTGTGACTGGATTCTGTAAACTAATTCCACTTACAGGAGTAGCCTGTTTTTTATCGTCACTTGTTGTTTGGAGTTGCGCAGGAGGAGTCATAAACATATTGCCAAATGGCTTCGTCTTTGTGTCATTCACAGAATTTAGGTCAACAGAGGGTACCTCCTGGTTTTTCTCCTTTTCTTCAACTTTCTTAGGCTCTGATAGTTTATTCACGGCTACTGCTGGTACAGCAATCGGTTTTGGTATACCAAAAGTAAAACTTATTTTTGGGGCTTCATTTGCAATAGAATTAGGAGCTATTTCAGTTTTGTCGTCTACAACTTTTGTAGGAAGAGTAAACGTATATGATGGCGTCTCAGATAATACATTATTGTTTGTTTCAGAGTGCTCTTTTAATGTTGATTCCAGTTTAGATTTCATGTCCAGCATTTGAGGTTTCGCAGTTTCTTGTGCTTTAGGATCTATGCCAAATTTAAATGAATTATTTGGGGTAGTGCCAAAGTTAAACTTGGACTCAGTAATTTTGGTTGTACTTTCTTTTGCTTGCCCGCAGCATGCACATTTAGTAACGTCGATTTCGTTTCGTACTAAACAACTAGAACATTCCCATTTCTCAGATTTTTGTGACTCAACAATTTGCTTGAATTTATTGTCAGTTGATCCAAAGAAAGACGGTGCTTTAGGCGGGGCGGGAATATTATTACTTTGTTTAGAGCCGGGCTTGGCACCACCGCAGGCCGCGCACTTCTCCACGGTGCTCTTATTTGATATCCAGCAATCTTCGCATTTCCAGTCAGCACTCTGTGAGCCCGTGGTGCTTATGGTGCTCGTGGCATTTGTGGGTACTGAACTAGACTTGTTTGGTTTTTTAGCCCCACAGCAAGCGCACTTAGCAGCACTATCGTCGTTGCTAACCCAGCAATCCTCACATTTCCACTTAGCGGACTGACTACCTCCAGTTGCCTGCACCGCAATTGATTCTGTGCCCTTTAAGATTTGCAATTTCTCACAATTAACACACTTATCTTTCTGAGATTGACTATCGGCAAGTTTGCAAACTGTACACTTAGCACTTGGAGATGGCTGTTTATGGCCACAACAAACACAGGAGCTGCTATCAGGTTTGTTTTTGACCCAGCAGTCAGGACACTGCCATTCTTTTGAAGTAGGAGTTGGTTTCTCACTTTCTTTTGAATTTCCTACAGCAACAGAACAATCATCATGTTTGCTTTCGAACTTCTTGTCGATTTGTTGTTCAGGACTCTTGAATGTGAATTTCGGAGGCGTTATATCGGCTTGTGAGGTATCACTAGATACTTTAACTGGAGACGCAAATATGAAATCACTACTACTGTCTGATTTACGCGCTTTTTCTAGTGAGAAATTTTTGACTGGAATTGGTTTTGGTGTACTTGAAACTGGTGCTTTATGAATCACTGGAATACCGAATGATATATTAGGCATCTGGTCCTTGTTTATCTTCAAGACACCTGTAGGCAGTATCACTGGCGTGGCCACATCAGTTTCATCCTGGCTTCCTCTGTTAATTTTTGTTATCTTGGTTTTCATTTTTGTAGTCAGTTTGTGAGATTGTTCCTTTTCAGGTTCATTCCTAAAACCATAAATTTATCAAGTTAAATAAAGCAAGCAAAGTTGGGCGCTAGCATATCATAATTCACAGCACTTTTATTCAGTTTATAATACACAGGTTAACACATATCATTAAATAGCTTGACACTAACGTTGCAAGTACTTATTAGATCAACATAAGCTATGAGCTCCGGAGAAATTTGAAAATGAACGTCCTAACTTGTCGAAGTGCAGCGGATCGGAATACGCGATTCATCACGGTTATAGAAACAGGAATAAGCAACCTTCGGTATAAATTCCAGTTGTAAAATTGTGGTGTCAAAATGACGGGATTTTGTTATAATGTTGTTATTTGATACACAACTCATTATAGAAGTTGGCTGGAGATGACAGGGAAGAAAGGAAGAGGGACGCCTTGCAGTTGGAATTCGCTATCCAGATAACTGCAGCGCAAAGCAGTTTTCTGTGTAGGGAATTCGTTTGCGCCGTTGGTGGTATATTTTTTGTTTTTTTGTGATGCCCCATTAAGCAGCGTATCGGCCGTCTTACAAGTAAACCAAATCTTTTGTAAGAACATATTACTAGAGTTCGGAGGACAAGCATCTCTTTTAAAAATATATATATATGTTTTTAGACAATGCTAAAAAGTAAAACTCACCACAAAACCTATGTAGAATGTTGTAATGACCACAAAATTAAGACCCCACTTCCTGAATTCAATGTCAGACCGGATTTATAGTACTAGATTATTGTCATAAGATTGTAAATGTAATACAAAATTAACCCAAAAACAAATATTTGATTGATTTTAAAAACGAAAATAAAAGCTCATGCTGCACTGCTTTTCCCAAGGCGGAAAAAGGATAAGAGGATTCCCACAAGGAAAAAAGCTGGAGAGTGCGAGTTGGACTCGCACAAAAAGGGTGCCATGGAAATATGCACGATCCCACTAAGATAAAGTTCACAACATTTGTCGCATAAAAAGTCGTTCATCAACACTTTTCATGTAGAAGTTCAGATAATTTTGATAAAAAAATCGTATCTTAGTATAAAAAACATGAAGTTTATTGTAAATAATATCGATTCGTTACTCATTTCTCGACAATTTTGTTTTTTTTTTTTATGTGTTTTAGTACCATTTACTTTTGTTACAGATACTTTGCTTTTTGGCGAATGTCATATTCGCAGTCCATAGAAAGTATCCAGTATGCTTTAGTTCCAATGCGAGCGAAATATAAACGGCCGTATCTCTTGATTGTTTACGTACATTTATTTACTGTTTAACTCTTACTTCTTCGGGCGGAGTATTAGATATTATTTTAAAAAGCGTACCTCCATGTGACAGAAAACAAAGTGATTCTTAGAAAGGTAGAAAGTTTTCAGGTTGTATTTCGTCTCAGAAAGAAAACCGTTATACATATTATTGTGTGTGAATTTGAAGCAGAAACACTTTCATGAATGTAGTTACATTCATGAAGCAGAAACACTTTCATGAATGTAGTTACATTCATGAAAGTGTTTCTGCTTTGATCTTTAATCGTCTAATGTGTCTTGTAACTTGTAAAAATCATTTTAAATCATACAAAGTGATTTAATTTATAAAAAGTGATATATAAAAAAGAAACGATTATTTATAAAATTTGAGAGAAATATCCAATTTCCAATAAGTCACTTTTTTTTAAAATTTGGGTTAAGTACAAGCCAATGAAGTTTCCCTATAACTTTATCTCGTTAAAATTATTATTATGTAGATAATCATTTGCATGATATCCACAAATGTATCCACCCCACCCAAGTGATAGTTCAGTCAGATATTATCTACTTTTTATATCCTAAACTGGAGGATAGCATAAAATACTCAAGGTTATCAGAGCCGCTTTTAAAGGAAACTGCAAAATTCAATTTCTATAAAAATATTGTATTATTTGAAAATATTATATGAAAATAAATATCCTCACTCACTAATCTATACTAATATTATAAAGAGGAAAGATTTGATTGTTTGTTTGTTTGAATTGAATAGGCTCCGAAACTACTTGACCGGTTTGAAAAAATCTTTCACTGTTGGGAAGCTACACTAACTCCGGTGATCATAGGCTATATAAAATTTTCAAAAAAGTTAGGGATCCATAGGATATAGGTATTAACGCGGGTGAAACCGCGGGGCACAGCTAGTGTTATAAATTCGAAAGTACCTGACTTTCTATCATGAGATCTGATCAAATTTGGAGTGAAATTAAGATTCTTACGACCTAAAAAAGGATATTTGTTACTTTTGACCGCGATTTCCGACTCAGGCATGCAGTAATTATTTTTAAGAGAATATTAATTATTATTACATGCATTATCCGCCGCACATCAACGTTCGCATTGCTGTTAGTCACTGCAGCGTTTAAAATGGTCTTGATGAAGCGAAATGCGGCGTTTTCTATTACCATATTCATTCCATTTTAATAAATTATACGTTACCCTTTCGTTGAAGAAGGATAGCTAGGATAGTTGGAAGTACTGCTTTGGGAAGTACTACTTTGGGAAGCAATTATTTGGCGCGCAGCGTTTGTGGTGTCCATGAGACGTGACTTCTTTTTCAAGCGTAGTATTGACGCGTAGTTTGGCACATGGAGTTCTTGGGTCTTGTAGGCTAAAATATTAATGTTAAAATGGTTATAAGGATCATAAAACGAAATATATACATGTATAATTAAGACTCAACGATAAAACATACAGTAACTGCGGTTCCCGGAAGGCGTTTGCGCGGAAGACTTGAAGAATTTGTCGTTCTTGGGTCTTGTGTAGACGGGGATTCTTCTCGCTTCAGTAAGTGGGGAACAACTTTCTAATATTTCCAAAATCCGTCTAGCAGAGCTGCTCATAGCAATGTCTTCCTTGACTTTGGACTCATTCACTACTGCCACTCTGTGCTGTGTTATATTAGGCTGATTCATATAGGCTGATGCTGCTCCGCCATACATAGTTCTCCCTGGGTAAAATGGTGAGCCAAATAAACTAGGTTTAGCTTTAGACTGTTTTGGCTCATTTTGACGACTTGAATTTTGAGATGATTTTGCTGAAATTATATTTTAGTAGTAAATGATAAGTTTTAGTGTGAAAATGTATACAGCCCTTTCTACTTACAAATAACCCTCTTAAAATATATTTACAAGTTATTTTTAATTATTATATATTATTTAGGTTTAAAATTTTGATATGTGATTATGAAGTAAATTTTTGAAGTCGTCTAATTATTATGTTTGCATTAGTTATATGGCTTCAATGTTTGCTCCAGAATATATAACTTATTAAGTATGTACAAAGGAGAAAGGATACATCTCCATAATGAGCAGGCAAATAATTTATTAACTTAATTTGTTAAAATATTCTTATGTTAATGTTGTCATAAATGCTCACAAAATATTGGGAAGAAGGGAATTGTTATATAAAATACTAAATAACTTTGTAGATATTTAACCAAGTTTCAAGTTTTTTATTTGCTTAAAGTTATTTTGTTTTCCTTAGTCCAAAATTATGTGCCCATTCTCCTTTGCTTGTTCACTAAACTATAAGTATGTCAAATACTAATGATATGCCGACAAATTTCCTGGATCAACAAAACATATCAAGAAGTTGTAGGTTAGTTAATACATTTTAAGTACAACATTTAATTGTCATGGGCGAAACATCAAGCAAATTAGTGGGCATTTTAATACGACAAGTACTGTGCACATTTAATAATAACAAAAACCATCAATCTACTCCATTAATTACATTTATATTAGGTCCATGCAGTTTTGTAGCCCTGTACAATATTGCGTGAGTAAATACGACAACACATTCAAACAATAACTAAACTAAATAAAGCAGATTAAGATGCATTGTCCTATTTTACATACTATACATATATATGGTTATATACAAGGATAATTTTCATAAAACTTCGCGACAAGTTGCGTTAACATGATTTGTTTACGCTGAAAGTATTTCTGTACAAAATGTTTGTTTTTATCCTCAATGATAAAGCACTTTGCCTTAAGCTAACTTTATTTTGTATACTATAATTTACAGGTAAGAAAATATTAATTGGGACATTTTCTTATTGTTAAGTAGGGTAGCAGGAACTAGAAATGCGCGTGCTGCAACCCTTACATACTCTTTTTTGTAACTATATGTAGTTTGAAAAATAAAAAGAAATTATTTCAAGTTTAAATTAGATTAAAATTAGGCGTGAGAAACTGACTGATGCAGCATTATTTTATTTATTTATTAAAAACTACTTGGTAATGACTGTGCCAAATTAGGTAGAGCATTCGTCACTATTCAACTTATTGTAGGATGATATAGCATACAAACTAACAGCTTCACCTAAGGGTATTTTCTTTCAGATTGGTGGATCAGGCAATATTTGTAATAAAAATAGGAGCGATCACATGTACTGAATATAAAACAATCTGATTTAAAAAAAAAATTGATCAAATGCGCTTTGAATAATTATAGTGTAATTTTTTATTACACAGTAGCACATGGGTCAATAAAAAACTTTAATAAAAATATAGTTGCATTTGTTGATTTTTGGTGATTCAAATAATCATGGCATTTGTATAAACTCTGGTGTATAAAATAAATAGTGATTAAGAAAAAATCTAAGGATGAGTTAAATATATGCATTAGTATTATACATTAATCAAAAAACCTCAAAGTAAAATCATAAACATTGTTAATATTTTAAATACCCCACCGTGAGCTGTTTAGTGTTCCAAAAAAACTAACTCAGAAAATAAAATGTATTTAGTTAAGTATCTGTTTCAAATGCAGAAGAAAGTAATAAAGATTATTCTTACAATAAGAGTTGGAGTCCTCCTCTTGGTTGGATGTTGATTCAAAAATTGATTTCCTTTTATTGGCGATTGATTGGCCAATGCCAGCAACAGTGTGTTGGGATCTAAACATTTTCATATCCCTGTCGTTCTTCTCCTTGGAAGGGTCTTCATTGGAAGATCGAAAACCACTTGGGAATGTGCTCCGGCTTGATTGAGCGAATTGGGAACTACTGTATGGGTTGTATGGTAATTCTGTTATTTCCATACTGCTTGTGGAGCAATGAGCCTAAAACAAAATTATTAATATCATAAGTATACCAGAAGAATTAAATACAGAAGCGTTGAAAACAAAACAAAGGACACAATAATAAAAATCTTTGACAGGCATAAAATTGAAACATCACTATTGTTGATAGAATATTGATAGGTCTTCAACTACTGTTTTTGAAAAGCATCCAATTATAATCGTATTTATGCATATGTAACTGGCGAAAAGCCAACAAATAATAGTTTGTCGTATATAAATATAGCATACTTCAGAAGACTGGTAGTGGTTGTAGGAGCTTGGAGAGCTGTATCTCATGCGCTTTGCTGGTGGCTGGGTTATCACTGGGGTTTCGCAAGCTTCATCTTCAGTGGAAGAGTCCGTCGCGTCAGCCATCTGAGCAGAGCCATTGGCGTTCGACGAGCTCGGACTACTGAACCACTTTGTGATTGTAGTGGGTAGTAAGCCTGAAACCCTTGACGTTACATTCTTGACAAACGAAGACTGAAAAGAATAAACATGTTTTTAGTAAATACAAGCCAATTTAATAGCATCATCACATATCATTTTGCATCAATATAATGTGGGCACATATAGTATATTCATGTAGGTAGGTACTTGAATTATTTACGTATTAAGCAGTTGCAATAAGCTTCTTTAGCAAAATAATTTCATTTTTTATTAACCATGTGCATGTATTGAACACAGAGAAGTAAGGATTATTACCTTTTTATACAAATGTAACACAACAGTATTAGAATAAAATGGAATAGTAATAAAAACTTTATTTCCTAGTTTATATTTTTTTCATAAACATATAATAAATGAAAACCATCAAGTTTAGACCATGGCAAGGGCTTTTATTGATTCGAATCTCATTTCGCAAGGCATCTTACACTTTTGAGCTTTCGCTGAGATAATTGTTTATTGATAGGGGTATTTTAACACAATAGCTGTAGTAAGAAGGTTTTAATCCTATATAAAGTAGAAATACTTTTAAAAGTATCTGCATAATAGAACTTTCAAAACGAAACCTTAATTTTTTTGACATTATTATAAGTACTGGTAAAGGGCAACATAACAAAGTACAAGTTTTATAAAAATAAAACATCATAACAATAAAGAGCCGACTGAAATCCGCATAGCTTGCAAATAAAATAACACAAAGTTATAACTAATTAATTGATCTAAATATATGACTGCTACATTAAAACAATTTTTGAAGTAATAATTTAACAACACACAAATTCATTTTCCTTAACTGGCTACTAACCCTAATCAGGCATTAATGAGAAGGCAAATAATACTAAAATAAACATTATTTAAAATAAAACAGCAATCAATGATGACTTATTCATATTCATTACACCTTCGGTAATGAATAACAATGTATAGTGGTTGAGAAATAAGTCACTTTAGACAAATAGAAAAGAATTCCAGTTAAATTATTATCAACAGTATCTCTCGTAATAAATAAGTCAGTAACATTGTACAATTAACTGTAAAAATTGTGGTTTACTGGTTTTGTCCACGACTTTGTCTAAATAGAATAGCAGTTAGAGCAACTGTTTCTTCCAATGTCTATAATTCTATGGCAAATCTAGGTGGCGGTAACCCGAGTTTGTTCTTAGCAAACAAGTCATTTTTGGCCTTTGACACAACTTAAAAAGGTTAAACACACATTTATTTTCCACTAAAATATATGAACACTGAGATGACATTTATTTTTTTACATCCTTTCCTTCAATTGTTTTATGTTGTTGCATTTATACTTTTGTGCATACTTCTCAGATGAGATGTATGAGATACTAAAATAATTTGATCTTTTATTTAAATTTATATTAAATTATGTTGTTTCATTGTTTGGACTTAAGATATATATGATGTCACAACAATTTGGTGTTCTAACACCACTAACTTAGAATTGAATAGTAAATACACAAATTAGCTGTATGACCGCATGGCAAGAAAAACAATGAATAGGTTCTAAGTTTAAAACTATTATGGTCCATATTTATAGTAATATTATCAAGCGATGGAATTGATTAAATCTGAAAGACAGCTTTGAAGTATTGGTTCATGGTATCCGGTGATTTGCTTAACACAACCATGCTTTTCTGCAAAGTCGGTTGGAGAACAGAATACACACAGTCTGCTTGTGACCATGGCCTAACCTGGGTAACATGGTTGAATTGTCAAGCCCTAAAGGTATTTAAGCATGTACACACTATTTGCCGTTAAATAATATTACTATAATGAATGGGTTTTCGCTTAAGCACACAATGCAAAGAAGGTATAGTAAAAGGTACTACTTAAATACTCAGCGCATAAGATCACTCGGTGGAGTAAGAAGAAATTGGACTCATAGATGAAATAGAATAATTTTAAACACGATAACTCCACGAACATGATGCGGTTAAAACCACGGGAGACATTTACTATATGAACAAGAACAATATATATACATATCTTCAAAAATATTTCACATTTTTTTTTTCTCAAATAATTTGAGATTGTTATGCTACAGGACAGATAGAGTGTAATATTTCTAGAATGGGTATTTAGGAAACTACTATGCACTCACACTCTTTACATATTGTTAAACTTTAATAGATAAGCCACCTGCTTGTCCATAAATCATTACAGAACTACCTATATTCAAAGATCTTCATCAAATAATATGTTTTAATTATTTGGGGTATAATTATTGTTATTTATCTAAAAAGTAATTACTTGTAGGGTTAAAGGAAATCTAGATATGGCTGGGGAAAGACCCAGGAATTCATTTCAAGTCAGTGTTTCGCAAAAGCAAAGCTAACTGCTTTTAAACGGAATATTTACATCATTAGACGAGTTTTTAATAATAACTCGCCATGCATTATGTGAAATTACAAAACTACGCGTGAGGCCACACATTTCATGAAAAACGCAGCGACATTGTCGCCGAGAGCGGGAATTTGGTAACTACTTACGTTGTTAGCTTCGTTAGATGACGTACGAGTCCGCTTTTGCTTGTTTTTAGTGAAAACTGAACTCATTTTGGATTCGATTTATACCACTGAACAATAATTAAAAGCAATAACGCTACCGCAAATTCAATTTTTAGCTAATTCACAACTGGCAAAAACGTGACAAACATGGCGTCTGTTAAATGTGTCAAAGAAACACTTGGAGGGAGGCCCGAGCACTATGAATCGTTAAAATGATAAAGACTTAAATTATGCAAAAACGTATATATCCAAAAAATACGATCAAACAAAACTATATGTGTAATTGAGGATCACCAGATATTTGTAAAATTAAAAACTCCTATTATCGTCGTTAGCGCACAGCGCGCAATGTTGCTATGCTAGAAAAATTCGACATTTTATGAGATAAAAATTAAATAAAGTTGCATACAATCGATACTGAGGGTTGGGAGTGCAATAAATAAAGTTCGTTGTATCTTATTTAATGAGTGGTAGAATCTGAATCTATAATATTTTATTATAAATCTAATACATTAATATTATTTCATATAATATAATAATAGTTATTGCAATGCCCCGCGGTTTCACCTGCATGAATAGTTAGCTCCGTTCCCAATGTTTTTATGGTTTTTCTGTTATTTGGGGTGAAGACGAAGACACTTTATTAGATTTTTAATCTTTCTTAGAAGTTGAGAACCATACTCGTACATCGAGTAATGCTAAGCGCAAGTTCTTAAGCAAGTATTTGTGGAAGGTATAAAAGTTAAGCATATATTGTGGCGAGCTGGCATCTAAGTACCTATCTACTTATGTAGGTAGTTTATAATAGTTTATATTTCAGTTTCATATGGACATTTCACGGCTGAAACAACCATTTTGAAGTGAGAGATAGCTTAAGATTTATACCTACTCGTATTAGTGAGCAATCAGTGTTTATATATTTTTTGTGAGCATTTAATAAAATACCGGTTACGTAATAATATGTATTGTGCATGAGCTAAAACTATATGGGCAGATTAGGTATTTCAGCCCTAAGACCTAGGAAGTATATTATTATGCTGCGGTGTGCTGTGCGAGTCCTGTCGCGTCAGAAGCGTATGCAAGCTCATAGAGAAAAGCAAAAGTACTTATTAAGTAGGGTCTTAGAGTATAGGTACATATGAAACTATAGAGTGAGCCTATCAGAGTTTACACCGTAAGCTCTAATGTGAACAAGTGTTGTCGTGAATTATGTAAGAAGATGGAGCTTGCCGTTTTAAAAAATCTATCTAAAACACTAAGGGCTAGAATGACATTACTAACGTGCTGGGACGTATTTTATGATGCCTTTACCGACGGCTTTAACGTGAACACAAAATTAAGTATTTTTTCTAGAAGAAAACGATTTGCACCCTAGGGTGCATGTACATAAAATTATGAACATTTATCCGACCGTTATTTTTACTTTTAGTTTTGACAATCTGTCTCTAGCAACGAGGTTGGATTTGAAACTATAGAGTGAGCCTATCAGAGATTAAACCGTAAGCACTAGTGTGATCAAGTGTTGTCGTGAATTAAGTATGAAGATGGAGCTTGCCGTTCTAAAAAATCTATCTAAAACACTAATATTATCCTAACAATGTCAAAACCATCGATATTTTCTTATATAAGTTTCTCGTTGCGCGAAAATTAACTTATATGAAAAACGAAATGTACTAGGATCAGACTAAAAACTGCTCTCGCTTGGCACAAGGGGAACTTAGCGATAGTAGCAGTCTATGCATATCATACGTCGATGGTCTCTAGTGACAGTCGCTGTCTTTGATGACAACTCATTTGTTAACAGCAGCACGCAGTTAAAGTCATCGACGTATGATATGCATAGACTGCTACTATCGCTAGGTTCCCCTTGTGCCAAGCGAGAGCAGTTTTTAGTCTGATCCTAGTACATTTCGTTTTTCATTTAAGTTAATTTTCGCGCAACGAGAAACTTATATGAGAAAATATCGATGGTTTTGACATTTTTAGGATAATATTAGTGTTTTAAATAGATTTTTTAAAACGGCAAGCTCCGTCTTGATACATAATTCACGACAACACTTGTTCACACTAGTGCTTACGGTTTAAACTCTGATAGGCTCACTCTATAGTTTCAAATGCAACCTCGTTGGTTAAAGTCAACATTAGCAACCACAGGATCTATAGTTAGATAAATAGAGTAGCAACCCTGGGGGACTTTGGCTTGGGAAGTCACAATCGCGACGCGACGCGGCGCGATTCTTTTTTATCCTCTTGTTGAGTTTATGACCACAGAAAACTTAAACTTTTAACTACTCACTGAGTAGTGAGTATAGTAATATTTATATTATTTTACACACGGCAAAGTAATTATTTTGTATTACACATTTTACTTTTGCGTTGAGTAAATACGTTCGTTCACCTTAGTAGTAACGTAAAACTTGTTGTAAGTTTAGTGTTACTTGTACTATTGATTTAAGCGACTCATACGCACTGCTCAAAGGCCACTACAAACCAGCTGAACCAAGTAACGCAACGAAACATATTATTATCTTGATTTGGAAAGTAGTCTACTTCTAATTGCCGTGAGTTAGACGCCAACACAATATCTATATTTATTGATGGTTATCTAATAATTGTATACTTAAGTTAAAGAGATCCGGCAAAAGTATAGTCAAGAAACGTATCCAATTGAATTTTCTTTAATTCTTCCTTTAAAATCAAAGTTTTTTCCTGGACTTTTAGTTTGAGAAGCATTCAGAATGCCTCCATCCGAATATAACACATATTTTGCAGGAAATGGAACATATAAAGCTATAAACCCCATTGTTTCAAAAGTCGGCGATTTCACACCATTTTACATTGCTATTGCAATCTGTTCAGTTATACTAGGTTTTATAATCATACTTAACATCGTCTGTTGTTGTTCAAGATACTCTGACTACTGGTTAGACAAACATACAGGTCAGTAGACTCAATACTCAGCTTAGTCCCTTTTTTTTCATGAATTATAATCAATTTACTTAGATTACGGCTGATAATAAATGAAAATATCTTCAACTGTCATAACTATATCTTTGTGATTGTTAGTCATAACTTTTTACAGCTCTAATTCTTTTGCAGGAAACCGCTGGATAGTTTCAATTTGGTCCTCCACTCCACATAAGCAGCCACCTCTGGACCTCACAGAGTTAGACAGCAACTACCATCCTGAGCAGCACAGCTATCCACAACACAAGCAGGCCACTCAATCGGCTTCCCACCAGCCACTAACTTCTTCCCAAGAATATTTAGAACTGCATAAGAGGGAAAGTGATCTGTAAACATGGGCTTCTTATTGTTATACCCAGCCATAGTGGCACTTTCTCTTTTCATGTTGTTAGCAATAATAATAGTTCTAAGATTTGGTGCAGGCAGATGCCAACTTCGGCATTCATCATTTTCTGATCGGGAAAATTGGGATGATGAAGAAAAAGAATCTTATTATGCATAATTGGAATGTTCATGATTATAATATAAACCTAGCTCAATTGCAGATGTCCAAACTGAATTGTTAGCTATAGCCTATCTTACCAGATGAAGTGTCTTCTGCATTGGCAATAATCCAGTGTTCTTTTTTTAATATGTAAATCAAGCTAAAGGATATGTGTAACACATTGTCATGTTTTTTTTCCCATGACTTCCTTTGTGTTTAATTACTCATAGAAAGCTAAGCCATTTCCACTAATAGATAAAATAATGATCAAATTGTATTTAAAACATTCTTGTGTTGAACTTAATGCAGTGTGGGTTTTGTATACCAACTATAAACATGTTGAAATTTTTCCCCTTGTGTTAAATTTCTGTCATAATTAATATGAATGCAGTTATGCTTGTTTGCCATAAATGTTATATAAATACTGTCATTTGTTAAATAATGTGCCACTACAAAAACTTTCCATTCTGATATGAATTAAGTAGAACTGAATGTTTAAGACTGAATCATTTAGAAATGTAAACAGGAATCTCTGCACAACTAATGATAAAGATTTATTATGTCTTTTAGAAGTAATTTATTAGAATTACCTACTATAAGCAGTAGTTTCTACAAAGTTGTGCTAATTTATTAAAGACTGTATGAACACTCCGTCCATTAAGATCTGAATATGAATAATTTAAAACTTATGCTCTAATTTAACATTGTCCATGTATACTTAATGAGACTTTATTTCTAGGAATGAAACTTTTTTATATACTTCATTAGTTGATCAGCCAATAGTGAATATTTCCAGAAATTATATAGATAACTTGTATCTACAGTTCTTTTAACTTATAGATAAATTACTTGATTTATAGTACTCCAAACAATAATAAAGGAAGACAAAGTATACATCTTCCTTCATAGGAATAAGGTACTTATTGTACTTAAAAATGTTAATTGATACAGCTGATTCAAAAGGATTATTAATTCCAATAACTCTTGGTACTGATACAATATATTATATCCAGTATCAGTTTTGCTGATTATATGTTATATTGATAATAAATTAAGAGCTAATATAATTTAGGTTTAATGCATAAGCACTTTTGGCTTTGTACTTTTTCACTAATAAAAGGGTAATAAATTAAAATGACTTTTTTTTATTAAAATTTGAAAATAAAGTGTATTCAAATGAGCTCATTTGAATGAAAGAGCATGTCGCTAGTTATGTTTGTGATCTATTATTTACCATTATGTCTAATTATTGGTATCCATTATTGTTTCAAAAAATCAATGTTACGATATTTTCGTTTGTTCAGTATTGAGGGTGCGATCATGCCATCGAAGTAAAATAACACCTAGCTCCCTACTTTACTTACTTATTAAGAAGATAAAAGCTGCTTACGTACTTGCGGTTACTGATTGGCAAGAAGATAGGCTTTTATACCTTCATATTTAAAAGGAAGCCTCAGATATCATAAAAATTGATGTTAAAAATAATGACCCTTGGCTTGCTAAACTTAAAAGATTAAATACTACTTTTGTTCTAAACCACGTTAATTGTTGCTTCGTTTGTGTGATTTCGTAGTGAAAACTCAGAAAGACATTCAAACGTCAAAACAAGAGATCAACAAGTAGCTGAGCATCTGAACCTTGTCCTTGAGGTTGACCTACTCTCGCGACTACCTCACTTCTTCGTAACGTGGGGTTGTACCAAATGGTGTCATTGCCCCTTCACCCCAGCCCCAACTTCTGACCGTTGCAGCCAACTGCAACGTGGCGAAAATGACTCGCTCATCACTGATAACTTAATCGTAAGCCTAAAAGTATATACAAATAAGTAATGTTTAATTTAAATTGAGAAGAAATCATTCAGTTAACTTATTTTAGTTTGATAGCTATCTATTGGATTATATACTTTGAAAACTCTCCTGGGGCAGTCTGATAACAATTATGTACCTGTATGTACTTACTTAAATAAAATTTTGATATTAAATGTATCCTTATTTACAGTGTTTGTTTGCTAAGGATAAAACTTTTTAATTTATTAAGTACCTAGGTTCATTACATTACTTACATATAAGTACAGTCATATCAAATAACTCAGTTACAAACATTGAATTAAGTTTATAATTAATTAATTAAGGCTAAGGTACGCTCGGATAGTTTAGTATTTTCATCCCCCATCACGTTGGGAAGCTGTTATTTATGGTTGGCAATTTATTCGTCCCTTCGTCCCTCCCTTCTCGCGGCCGGGATCCGATCGATAGAGCCATCCTGCAGCGCTGAGCGCGGTTGAGACGCGATCTCTAGCATTTACACATTTTTAAGTGAGTTGTGCGAAGAAATCAGGAAAGCTGGCAGACCATCTGAAAGATAACATGATTTGGAGCGACTTGTTTATAGTGAGTAATATAAATGTAGGTTTATTTTGTGTTCTATTGTTTTGCTGGTAGTCGGTAGACGTTTGGTACTCGTACGTTAGGTGGCGAGTGCTGCTCGGTGGCTCGGTACCTGTATTTTGCGATAACAGGACTCCTTTAAATTGTGCCATGTAACAAACAAGGTAGCTTATATTCCATAGTCTTCAAGACGAGAAATAGGACTGCATTATTACTTAGATCAACACTTATGTCGATGTATGTATGCACTCTATAATGCACTGCATAGGTATGAACCTATACTTAATAAGGTTCATACCTATAACACAGTAGGTAACTATATAGAATGCAGGTACAAAACAATGAGTTGAAAGTCCATATTTGTAAAGACAAATTTATAATAATAAATAGGATCTATAATATTATTTCTAGTATGTAGGGATCGTAGCAAGTGGAAGGAAATGAATTCTGCCTAACCCTATGGGAATCAGGCGTGATTATGTGTAGGTATGTATGTATGTAATAATATTATCCAGTTATCGACAAACTAAGTGCACCTTGTAAAATTATTGGTGTTAAGTAGATGTTTTGGAGATCACATTCAATTCAATCTTCTAATGCATGAATGTGCCATGTATGGAACCTTAGCCTGAATCATAGGTGATGTTGTGGACGCTACCATTAAGGGGTGGAGGGGGGAGCGATCAATATGGAATCCATTTTGTCAAAGTACTGCACTCATCATAATAGTAAAAGCTAGAAGTACTGAAATTTTCAGTGCGTATGGTTTTTATCAGTTTCAAAATAAAACAGTGCGAAAAACTGGGGGTATAATGAACCAGACTTGATTATTAAACTGTGCTTCTGTCTTTTCAGATAAACGAGATAAACACTTCGGAGAGCAGCTCCTCGTCTGACGAGGAGTCTGATGCCCGCGAGGACTCGTCCAGTCCTACGCCAACTGCGCGCGTCAAAAGGAAGTACAACCGTAAACGCTCCATCAAGATCGTCAAGAAGTTCAAGCCGGAAAAGAAAGATGTTCACTGCATCTTTGGCGAGTATGTTGCAAGTGAGATCCGTAACATCGGCAGCGAGTTCTACACGTCTCGTGCCAAGGAGTGCATCGCCGCTATATTGTCCCGTGCTAAGACAGGGCGCCTCGGAGGCCACTTGCTTGCTGTGCTCAGCGACTTTGAATTGACGCCTCCGCTGCCGCCGCTGCCACCGCAGCCCCCGCTGCCGCCTGACAATGATCATTGCGAGCCTGGGCCGTCCAAAATACCAATGGACAACGAACAAGAAGATACCCAGGAAGCTCGCAATACTTCGGATGCCGAATCTGAAGATAGTAACCATTAAGTTAGTATTCGGCTAAGGGTTACGATTTCATAATCTTTTGTAGTGACTTGGGTGTTTTATTACGTGTATAAATGTATACTTATCTAAACATCATTCGACAATGCATTAGAGCATACATACATTTTGAATCTTAAATGTTAGCATTAAGCAGTCCTATTTCGAACACTTAAATATAAAGATGATAGTTCTGAAAATAATTGGAAATGGAACAACTAGTCTGTGGTTACAATAAAATAATAAACTTAGTGATTTCTGAAATAAATAAGGCCGTGTTCGCCTTTGGTACCTACGTTTGATATGAATGAATGCGGTTACATTAATATATACAAATACTTAAGCAGAATTCACAAGGTTGATGTGAAAAAAATATACAACATCCAAATTTTTTGTCTAGGACAGCTAAGGGTAAATTACGAGTAGATATAGGAAAATATATTTAATATTTGGACTGAACATACCAGTCGTTTGGATGTTTAGAGAATTTTAGGACTGACTTAACAACAAAAATGTTGTTGTAAAACATTTAAATATGCTAAGAGCTTGATCTGGAATAAGTTACTTAATAACAAATGACTGGTAAGGTAACTGATAATTTGGACTTAACGACTAGTTGTTGTATGAAATAATCTCTAGTAGGTATAAATATAATAATTTCATTATCTACCCTTGGTTAGGTTGCGTTTGGAATAAGTAGGTTGTGTTACATCTCATCGTTGTCATTGCGGTAAAACAGTCGAATCACCAAGGCCTGTCCTGCAGAAAGGGGCACAGGGCTTATTTCACGTCAGTCACTTAGGCACTACTTAGTCGTATTAAAAAGCAAGCAAAAAGTAACAACAAGTTAGGCACGCAGTGATCGCAAGACTTTGCTGTCTTGCAACTTGGCTGAACTTGGCAATGGTGCCAGCATTTTAAGCACGTTCTTTGTCGCTGACAAAGTTGACAATGAATTTTTTGATGCCTGTTAACCTTAATTAAATATCTGATTGGTAATGGTTAATAAGTCTTCTTATTTATATTAAGTGTAAGCCTAAGTTTTTAAAACATTAATTGTAAACGTATTCGTTAAGGTTATGATTATTAAGTAAGTAGTTTTGTGTGATTAGGGATTTCGATATTCGTGAAACTTCCAACAGATTATCGCTCATTGCATGATCTCCAGGGGCCCAAGTCTGCTATTTACACTCTGTTCAATGTCTTCATAGTGTCGTGCCAGCAGAGCCATTTTAGGAAAATTGGTATTCTACTAAACGTCAAAACGTCAAAATTGCGCATCAGAATTTTTCATAAATTTCCAGTGATGTAGTTAAAGGTTTAGTAAGTACCTACAAGGAATCTATAACTATAATGTTGGACAAAAGTAATTCATTGTAATCGAATATCTTTTAAGTGATTTATCTAGTATTAGATGAGTAGCAGTTTGGTTTTTAAAACCTTTGGAGTCATAGGTATATTGCCTAATTTTGTGATAGGTTTTGAAATTAAATTTCATTTAAACATGTTTTAACTAGTAACTAGTTTTTATTTGCAGTAAAATATGGAATATACAAATCCAAAACATCTTTTACATTACTGAAATTAAACTATCAACTTACAAAGTAATGTCCCAAAATAAATTACGTTATGAAAAATTCGATTAATTATCATACAAATTTAAACTACTCTACTAACATATTCATAGATATATTTCTAATTTAAGTACTTAGGTAAGAAAACGTGAAAAACGTAATGAACGTATTAAAGCATTATAGGGATAATCAAATTACTATTCTAGTCATTATAAGTACTTATAGGTACCTACACCTTTGTACTAACATAAATATGTATGTGGATATTTCAATTAATATATTGTACTAGTAGAATAGGTGTACTATTTGTTATTTAAGATAGGAACTTAAATATTGTGGATCTTTCGATTAATTTATTGATGTATAGCAAATAAAAATGTATCTTAATTCATTTAAATTAAATGTGTAATAAAAACTTTTGTTTCCTTTACTCCCATATTTTTGATTGCAACTAAAAGTAGAGGTTTCATGACAAGTTTAAATATTGGAAATGTCGGTGCTGCTGGATGCGCCAGTACGTTGTGCTGTCTTCTTAAGGTGTTTCGAGAAACAAGAGGTGATTTACTTCGAATTGATTAAGTATATACCTAGTATAGGAAGCAGGTACCTGTCAAGCCATAAGCCTGCTGCCAAAATAATGGCAGTTATGGACCTTTCCAGAGGAACCTATCCTTTTACAATAATGTTGATGTTTTCTCATATGATTTTATTAGAATCTGGGAAGGAGTAAGGACGTGAGGATGACAGACATGAGAATTGAAACAACAATTTATAAAAACACTTGTTTTATTTATAATATTAAGTTAATTAGTCCACTCCATAACCAATGAATAAAGCTTACGCAGTGGGATAATTAAATAATCATATAAGTATTTACATAAAATCATTCATATTTGGAATAAGTCATCCAATTCGTATGCTCATGTGATATGATGCTGCATTTGTCCTCGTTTATTGCACTTCAGTAAAACATTAGATACTTGTACTCTCTTGGTATTGCTCATCAAATAATTTCAAACCGAATAGTTTGATGCTTGTACATTTTTTATGACAATAATTTGAACTTGACGTCCTATACCTAGAAAACTCTAAAATAATTTTATATCGTTATTGATAAGTATTACACACGTAACGAAGATAAATTTGTAATTGAAGGCTGTTAACGGATCGCCCTCAGTAGTAAGATAATATGGTGTTACTGTTGCTAAATTTAATGCACGAACACAACACACTTTACAATTAAAACATATTATTATTAGAGTCTTTTGTGTTAACAGTTATTCCATAGCAAAGTAGTTTCTATAAACAATATTTTACGGGATAACAATTTATAAAAGTTATCTAGTTAACTCCTAAACAGTCAAAATAATACGTGGTCGAAATAAAATAGATTACATTGCATTTTTTAAGTTCATGAAGCAGTCAAAGCCTGCACTTAGGATAACTATGTTGACCATATTAAAGAAAAAAACACTGCAGTCTATTAACATTATTTCCTTTAACGTATCTACGTCTATCGTTCCTGATCTTAAATTTCAGAGTTCATAACTTCATACACTGTTGTGATCGCGCAAAGGTACCACCAAATTATTACCTTACTACCGCGGGCGTAGTTATAAGCAAAAATATCTATACAAATAGCGAAACTTTAACAAAAACGTACCAGCGGTACCATATATACCTACAATAGAGGCGGGATTATAAATAGCATCAATTAAATATTGTGATCAACAACCATGGTATCTATGTATGGAGACGTATATTTACCTTAAACAACATCATTTATATGTAGTATTCGTTCTAAAGGCAAACAGATAAATAGTATTTACATATTGAAATAACGATAATATAATTAGCTCTAAACAATAAACAATGCATATATCTTTATTTCGCTACGTGTACAGGTGTGCCTTCAGATATTTTTGCTAATAACTTGAATAACTTCGACAGTAGAATGTTTGTTGTACGATACAAGTTTCAGCACATGGTTTTACTGAATTCCGATGTAAATCTGTAGCATGTCATTTGTTTCTCTCGCTACGTAGAACATACGAAGTGCCTTCGTTAAATTACTTACAGCTAATGCACTAACATTACATTTTCGATTTAAATACCAAACGCAATGGAATAATATTTGAAAAAATGCAAACACTTGACATTTAGATGTTAATACAGACTGTATAAAAACTGCGTTTAATCGCGGGAACCTACACACGTTACAGAATATCCAATGATCCTAATATACAACATCAATCGTTTTAATAAACTGTCTCTGATCAAGTGATCACAAAGGTTGAATTGACAACGCCACAAATCAATTTGCGCCGTCCTTTCCTAATTGCTGATGCCACTGCTAACACAGTTTACAAATTATAAGCCTTAAGAACAAATTGATATACTTATGTCTTGTAAATAATTTTCATGTAAAAACAAGCTACATTTACAATTATTGCTTTTATAAGGTAAAATTCAAATCTGCCGTTCCGTTCATAAAAATCATTCCTAAAAACCACATTATTCTGGATGTGACGTCAATGTACACACCTAATAGAGCTGAGAATAATCTTCATAATTTAACAATAACTCGAGCGAGACTACTCGTCGGAAGTCTACATTACTTCAATAAACACACAATATTCTCTTAAACACATTGAATTAGGTATAATAACACACAACTAGTTCTGTTGGGACTACAGACAGTACATCGAAGGTAGGTCGCTCGCGATCCGTAAAGCGATCGCGTCGACGAGGGGACAGATTTACGAGTCTAATTTACAATACCGACTTTTCTGGAAACGTCTACACTTAATTATTCGTATCCTATAAAACCTGTTATAACAAAATCAGTTGAAATATATGTATTCTAGAGCTTCAAACTACTTAACGCAATTACTTACAGGCATACAATATAATATGGAATTAAAATAACCAGTCCGATTTGTGAATACGCGCATCGGCGTGGGACGAACTGTTCTCAAGTACTTTTTTACCTTTATAGTCACTGATGATATAAGTCGTTGCTTCGCAGGCACATATATGTAAACAATACTAAACTAATGCAGCATTAAAATCTTAAAAAGTAAAAAAATATTTTATTTTATATTTTAGAAGATTTTATAAGTTTTTACATTTATGAGAAGGTACGTACACATAAATGTGACAAATGTCGGAGATGGACGACGCCAAAGAAATGTTTGTATAGAAGTTGAACAGCACTCAAACATAAATCAAAGAGTAGTTTTTGTATAATGGCAAAATCTTCATAACATGAGGTCACCAAAAGGCAATGAAGTCTAAAATTACTGGAGCTAGATTCAGTCTCTAAGTTTTACTTGTCGACGAATACATTAGATTATCATATTAAGTGTTTAACAACTGAACGTCATATACGATGCGAACAGGATTAATTTTCTTTTTTTTATAAACAACAAACATGTATTTGTACGTAATTAAAATTAGAAGTACTTAGTCGCGAGTGTTCACTGGCGGTTGACCACGTAAAATAAATCCACTATAAATAAAATAGTAAAGCTCATCGCTCACCACAGCGGCACGGCTTAGAAACGAATGCTCTAAAGTAATCACATCAGCATGTCTTTATACAATTTACTTTAGTGCACACAAGTTAAAGAACTAATTTGAATGGCAAGTTATTTGCTGTGCAATTATACCAAGTGGTGCTGTAGAGAGCAATGAGCTTCGCCTTACTAATATGTAAAATTACACAAAAGTATGAAATCTACGTGCTTACTTATCAAAGTCCTTACGCATGTAGTAGTAGGTCGTAATAGTGTGTAAACACCGTTCATTATATACAAATTCCAAATATCTTAACGTCCAAGGATTCCAATTTCGGAATAAGTAAGAAAATAGGTGCTTTACTGATGTATCATATCAATAAGTATTTAAAAACTCACTCTCTCGTCACTTAGCCTAGCACTCGACACTCGGCGCGTGCCGGCCCTCAACCGCTCACGTCACTGACGTCACCCACCTGTCACCTGTCACATCTGACACATCAACACATGTGAGGGGCCGGCGCGCGCGACACTATCTGAACTTAAATGTGTAACACACACATAATCTTAATTTAACAATTAAAGGTACAAAAGTGCTCGTTTTAGGAAGACGTGTGTCCAAGGTCGTAGCCAGTTATATATATATATTTCAGTAGTGTTGAAGGTTTATATCTTTATAAGTTAAGTACATTTATTTTTTAAATTTGGTTTATTTAATATTCATAAAATAGTTTCATAATTCACAACCACGTATAAATCACTGAGTGTAATGTAGTCTTAAATTGCTTGTATTGTTTTATAAAATGAGTTTTGGGCGGGGCGCACGACCCCCTAGCTACGGCCTTGTTGTTACAATCCACAATATTCGTTGGTGACTAGTGTATTGAGTATGTAATACACTTTTCAGCGTATTCCAGCTCGTAGACTAACCACGAGTTCTTATAACGAGCTGCATACATAATATTATGCATAAAGATTTGGTATAGCGTCTATGGAGAAGAAGGAAATAGAAACGACAACAATCTGCATTTAAATAACCCATGGCGGCGAAGTCGCACTTAAAACTATACGATTACAGTAATGAACAAACACAATAAACTTACAACAATAGCTGCGATTTAATTTCATATCACAGAAAACATAGTTTACAAAAATAAAAAGTACGGCTCTATATTTTTTATTATGCATAAATATAGATAAACGGAATCGGAACACTTAACAAAAGTTTAAACTTACGTAGTTGGTAACGAAAACATATCACTACAACTTCAAGTCCATATAATAATATTAAATAAATGCTCCTTCACGATATTACACGAATATAATCTAAGAGGTAGGAGTCAGGAGTCATGCTCGTGGCTTGAAAATCTAGTCCGTCCAGTGACGGCAATCGTCCAAGTATCAAACCCTTATCTCATCCAGCTCGACATCCCTAAACATTGTACAAACATGACATGTCAAACCGATTGCGGAGGCGGAAGACAAACCGATCGCGATACGCTGGCTCGACACAGCCGCGCCCACTTATCGTTTGTCTCCCAAGAAGCATGATGTGAAAATAGCGTTGGATCGATAAATGAGCGTAGACAGCAATCGATTTCACAAGCGACAATCGATTAATTAATCGATATCTTGAAGCTCAATGAAATAAGGCTTGTTGACGCACTTACAGCTTGATATAGTCGGGCGTGCCGATGTTGGCAAGGGTCTTCTTGATGCGGAGTGCGGTGAGCCGGGCGGCGGGGTTCTGGTACCAGCATTCCTTCATCACCTTCGATATGGCAGACAGCACCTGGCGTGGGCATACAATCTATTGTAATACTGTACTGTCAATAGTAACAAACAAAAAGATAAAACACATAGTCCTTCGTCAGAGTGAAAAAAGAAGTTCCTAATTCAGAATAAACAAAAAAGGTATTTCAATACTTTGTTTTCATTTGTAAGCAAAAACAAGTAAGCATCGAAATCCACTAATCTTTATTTAGGCACGAATAAAACAAACGAAACAATTCTCCAGACTGCCGACATTCTAAAGTCTTAAATTATCTTCGTCTGTACGTTGTTTAGGTCTTTTAAATACGGTAAATACCAAACGCAAACAAATCTTCCAAATAATGAGACATGTGGATTCAGTTCAATTTTCTAATTTTAAAACATTATAACTAATGGTAGTACAAAAAACGACAGAAATCAAGGTCATAATATTAGACGAATCCTACATAAAGTGTGTTATTTGCGTTCTAGTAATGTTTAATAATTATGATAAGATTAACGCAAAAGTTTATATTCCGTGTTGATTCTGATCTTTTTAAAACGATCCAAACTGGTACATGCAGAACAGAAAAAAATTGTCTGGAAACACGAAAAAATAATTGAATGAGGTGCGTAGAATGCTTACCGGGTCAGAGTGCCATCGGTTCGGCAGATTAGGCCTCCGCTTCTCAACACAGACGACGCGCCGCATGTCATCGAGCGCGGGATCGGGCGACACGCAGTCGTAGTACGGCGGCTGGTACTCGTCCGGCATGACGCCGCAGCGGCGAGCCATCTCCCACATCACCAGCCCGAACGAGTACACGTCCGAACGCTTGTACGGATCGAATTGACGAGTGTCCATCGTCTCGTCTAACACCTAAAATTTATAGTTGTAGTTTTAATTATGAGACTCTTTAAACAGCTGAATCCGGTAAGATTGGTAAGCGACCCCAGCATAGTTGGGAAAAGGCTCGGGAGATGGTGATTTTTAATCAATAGACAATAGCAAGGGGTTTCGCCAAAGGGAGGAATTTAAACGGTAGGCATCGAAATGAAAACGAAATATTTTTACTCCCATTAAACCGAAATACCAGCTTTAATGGCAAGTTTCCAAAAAGAGATCATAATTGTAAAGAAAACTAGAAATAATGTCCATATAAAAGTTGTCGATGTCTGATCTTAGTACATTTTAAAAGATAGTAAGGCTATTAATAATATAACATAGACGTTGTCTACAACGTTTAATAAGTACAGCTTAAATAAATTATACCGTTATTACTACAGGGAAAAGGCATAATTGCTGTCGGCGACGTATAATTCACCACACGTAATTTAACCTAATGCAATGTATCCGACACCATCGGAGACCTGCTGGGAATTCCCCAATAGAAAAGTGTAATGACACCTTATAGTATCTAGGTCGTATCCTAGGCAATTTAGGTGCCAACACCCAGCCCCAGCGAACGACTTAGTACGTGAATTATTAGTGCTAAATGACCCCAAATACCAATCGACTATACGAGCGAGTCAATGACACCTTGTAGTAGGTAGACCAAAGGGTAACATTATAAGGGTTTCACTTAATTAAATATGATTACAAAGCCCTCGACAGGTAAATAACATTTCATGTAGGCGTTATAAGTCCTAATTAGACGGCTATAAATAAAATACTGTCTGGATGTTATAAATATAGATACATATTATACTTCTTACTTATTAAGCTACGGTCTGGATAACAAAGAATAATATAAAATATGTTATCCATCATGGTAATATTTGATCTAAGACATAGGTGACCAAAAGGTTGACACTTTTGACAGCGTCTAATCTCATCTGATGGCGAAAAGACAAAGAAAAGTAACATTTTATCAATAACCATCAGAAGAATAACGATTCGATTAAGAATAAATAAATAAATGCGGACAACATCACATACATTGTTCTGATCCCAAAGGAAGTTTCTAAAGCACTTGTGTTATGAAATTCAGATACAACGAAGCTACCGCAAACACCCAGACCCGGGACAATGTAGAAATGTGATTTTCTACATTGACCCGTCCGGGGATCGAACCCGGGACCTGAGAGCTAGCGACACCTTGAAACCGGTGCGTGGCGTACGCACCGGTACGGTACGGCACTCAACCAAGGAAGTCGTCAAAGAATCAAACTGTTATTTAGTGTAATATGTCAGTTTTTTTGTGGTATCCTTACCTCAGGTGCCATGTAGCGTTTAGTGCCGACTCTGTTCGTGGTGGGCACGTCTACAGAGTCACTGGTCACGTTGTGCCGCACTGCCAGCCCGAGATCGCCGATCACGCACGAGAGGTTGCTCTTCACCAGGATATTCTTCGACTTCAGGTCCCTATGGGCTATGGCTGGTTTACCTGTTGGACCAAAGAAAATATTAACACCGTAATTATACCTACATTCTGAAATACATTGGGAAATGATTGTTAAATGACGAGTTATCTATCCATCTTAAGAAAATTAAACTTAAAATTTAAAAATTTAACTTAAATCTCAAGAAAAGTACATGCCGACAAATTAAATTAAATTTTTATATACGGCAACAAAATAGATCTCAAAAACAAGCGGTTACAGGAAAAAAATACATAAGGTAATCTAATATAAGCAGAAAGTCGGCTATCGGTAAGCAGAAACAGAACAATTTATATGAGTAGATAAAAACAACGGGATCTGGTCAGCTCGAATGTGAATGAAGAGCTCGACGACAAGACAATTATTGTGAGGCCATCTTATTGAGAACTTCCTGTGTAGTACTTTAATCTTTGCTGTTAAAATGTACCGTAAAATGGGGATTATAGAGATGTCGAGGTAAATGTGCCAAGTGTCGTAAGGAATTCATGTTTTCTAGATTAAAGTAATCGATATAGGATACAAGTACTATAAACTGCCAAATATACGAAAATAAGGAAGGAGTTTTAGTAAAGCAGCTAAAAGTCGAACGATACAGCGAGATGTAGACATGTCTTTCCCAATATATGTACTTATATACAACGTTGTTGTTGACAACCATACCAGACAGACATACACAAGTGTCCGTATTAGGCACTGTAGTCCATAAGAGTTAAGCTTTAGCCCTTCAAGTCGGTTAAGTACGAGTTGAGAGACAAATAAGCGAGTCCGTTGTACATCTCAGTTATCAATCATCATTACCGTTGGTCCTGACACACACGTCGACGTAATCCCACACACACTGATGCAACAAGCCCCGTTGCAATAGTTTCCTATTTGTTTTTGAGCTGCAAACGTTTTCTTATCTCTAATTATTTCTATGAACTGTTTTGATGTTGTATACCTAGTTATATACAATAATACAGAATATTTTCCGTTAAGAATACATTTATATTTAGAGCAATTATTTTTCCTTGTTTCATTATGCGATGCATTGTTAAGTTACTAAGTCAAATTTACCGGTAGAGCACCATTTTAATATAATATAGTTTAGATCTTTCATATAAGGGCATCGAATACTCAGTCAATAGCTCATTACATCGAAAGACGTCAGATTTGACCTTCGTCAATAAAGATGTGAAAGAAATTATGTTCGATAACCGCGTTACTAGGTTGTTTGATCTGATTAGATCCCCTTGTTTACTATGTATTAGTTATGCTACAGACTTGTTTATTATAAACTAATAGCCTTGTGTTGTTGGTAATAACAGAACTGATAGCATTATATCGAGGGGTAACGGGCTATTTGGTTTAAGCGACATTTTTGCAACTTTACAGGAGAGCCATTTAAAGTTTGAAATTTCGAAAAAAAAATCATAACACAAAAACTTCTGCAGCTACTTGAACGGGGTAAACTGCATTAAAATTTAATTAAAAATATCTAGTTGTTGATGCTAATACCAAATAAAGCGGACCTTTAATTACAAAGATAAATGTCGCTTAATACAATCTGCCCTTTTTTAGAGACAGGAAAAACGCTTCAAGTGACTGCATAACTACAATTGGCTACAGGGGAAAACAATTAAGCGACGACGCATTCTATTTACAGAGTAAGCCAAAAAGTATGAAGTAACGAAACCCACAAATAATAGAAACAAGCTATTTATCTCAACTACCAATTTCAACTAAAATGGCTGACAGGCTAGTTTACTTATGTGATATATAACATTGAAATTGTAACGTTTAATGCCTATGTTTATTAACATCTAAGACTACTCGTATTAATGGCTGATAAAACAAGCTGATTTTGCTGATTAAGACTGAAAAGTAAATAAATATTATTGATGTTCCTATTGAGACTGTACTATAATAATTATTTCGTATAAACAGTTTAAGCGACGAACCCTGTCGGATTTGGGTGACGGACAAATGGATTAAGTTACATCACACCGTGTGATTAGTGGGAAGTCAAAAGGACTCAAGTTACTTTTTAATAAAAATTAGAAACAGGAAAAACGCTTTAACTCTCATTGACTTATTTATGAGAGACAGGGTGACTGGTTTATGTCTCGGTTATTAATATGATGGCATGGTTCAAGTACATGATTAAAAATAAAATGCAAAATTCACGTCGTTTAATACACTGCCACTTTGGAAACAACACGAAAATAGGATTGTTTCAAACGCCAAAAAAGTGCTCCGATTTTAATGAAACCGGCATCATTCGACGGAGAAAAATTCGCTGATTCCAAATATATATATAACTCAATATCACCCAAAATGTCGCTTAAACCAAATAGCCCGTTACCCCTCGATATAATAAACCTAATCAGATTTTCCATTAATATATTGGAAGATAAATTAAATTTTGTCTTTTTACAGGGCTCTCTTAAGATGAAACTTAAGCTCCTCCTACGTGTGGCGGGTATATATAGTCTGGCTTTTCCAAAAGTCAAAGGTCAAGTCAAAGAAACTTAACATTTATCATGTTGTCTTCTACGATAATTATTGAATTATGACGCTATTAAGTCTATGCTTTAACAAATGCGGAGACCTTTATTATCTTGCTTGATATAAGATTGGTTCAAGTTTACGATGTATTATGATGGAGGTTGGATACTTGCCTTTAGTGCCGACGATATCCATGTGTAGATGCGCCAGTCCAGTGGCAATGGACAGCGACATCTTGACTAGTGTGATGGAGTCGATCGTGCGCGCGCTCAGAAAGTCGAACAGCGAGCCGTTCTCGTGGTAGTCCGTGATTAGCCACAACTGGGTCCATGTCCCGTTATCTATGACAACAACATTTATTGATCATACGACATTGCCATCTACTACGACATAGTATGTATAACTGCATCATGTATCAACTAAGAGTTATTACAGTTATATCAGGGAATTTTCCTTATTTTTAAGGTTTCAAGTGCAAGACGCAATTCGATGATGTGTTCGTAATAAAATGCCAATGGCACGCTATGAAGCCATTACCGACCAATTAATGGATAACAATGCATCAATTAATCTGAGTCTAGCTAGTGACGTTTGGATCTTTATGAATTTACTTATATAAGCTTCAATTTACGGTTCAAGTCCTAACCACAATAATAATATTATTCCCACGAACGAAGTACGAAATTGCAAAATACTGGTTTCTTTTATAATAGCTACCTTCCGAATCAAGAAATAAAATTATTAATGTAGATTGTAATGACAATTCTGGTGTCATTCATAATTAACATATCCTGTAGGAATGCGTGGTTCGATGCATGTTATAAGTGGTTGCACATCGCTTTAACGTACCATGACACCCTTTTTCACAGTTGAAAGAACACCGGGCGACATATCACTTGGTTTCTCTACCGTAAAATTTCTAGTCCTCAACTCTTCCTACTTTTTAAATCTTAGCTGTGTTAGAGTTAAAACTGAAAGAGAAAAACTAGTATCTCGAGATCCGTTAATGAAAATAATCTTAACTTAATCCTAAACAATAAATATTTCCAAAAAAACTTAGAGATATTATGCCCATTTAGTTCATACCTTTATTGTCAGCAGCAATGAAGCCGAGAATGTTCTCGTGACGCAGCATCACGGTCTGGTATATCTCGGCCTCACGGAACCACGACGACTCCTCGCGCGACGAGAATATCTTGACGGCTACGTTCTCACCACGCCAGCGTCCGCGCCACACCTCGCCGAAGCGACCCTTCCCGATTATATCCACCAGCTGGATCTGACGGGCTATGGAGCGCTGCACCAAAAGTGGTAATCCTGCCAGAATATATTACAGTATGAATAGGTTAAATTTTTCCGTTTATACAAATATATAGATAGGAATAACATGCAATCTAAATAATTAGCATATTCAGTAGTCTTATTTCTGAACATAGTATAAGTAGGTAAAACAATCATATATAGACTTTTTAGCGTTTGTATTTATGCCCATAAAACCACAACGAAAACAAACGAATCAAGACTTCATTTCAAAGTATAAGTAACAACTGGACAAGGCCCTGGATATTGAAAGATGATTTTAAAATGCAACAGCGTGTACACAAAACGATATGTAAAATCATGGAAGTATGCCACTTTATGCCTTTGTCGCTTATACATGTCATTTGCCTCATTGCCTCCATTCAATTTATTTGATGTCGCGATGCAGATCGATTTGTAGCAATGATGGCTCACTTCGGTACTTAAGCGATGTACGCGTGTAGTCACGCGCTTACAAAAGAATATTAAACTACAATAGTGTATTTGAACGACAGATCCGTTTGACACAGATTACTGATCGGGCTCTTCCTCCAACTGGAGAAAGATTTGGATCAAGACAGTCTTGTAGCCTACGACCAGGAGATACCGATTTGTTTTTTGTAAATATTCCGTGGTTAACAAAGTGTATCTTTAGAAAATTTGTTAAAAGGAGAAGATAATTGGAAGGTGCTTACCGGATCCAGATCCCGAGGTGGTGAGTTCAATCATATCTCTGATGGTCGTGGTCCTTATCATGGGGTGTCTCAGTTCACAGACCGAGTCGTCAGTGGGGTAGGGCGTTCTCGACGGCACCCGCTTCTTCGGGCCGTGGGATCGTTTGGCCCACCAGAAGCTGATGGCAGCGCACACCCCCAAGACCATCAAGCCCATCACCCATGGCAATACCTTCCATGCCGTCGCTGTGGTGCCAGTCTCTTTATTTGGAATGTGTGTATTAGTCAGTGTGAAATGATACGGGATTTCTGAGACCGTATCCCGTAATCCCAAAATATTATTTTGACAGATTGTTTTTGATTATTCTCATTAAAATATGCACTTTATAATTTAATGCTAAAATTCAAGGGGTGATAAAATTTAACAGGAAAGTATGGTAAAAAGGTAAAGCTTCAGCACAAACGCATGCATTACTAAACAAAAAGATCAAAAATCTTAGATTAAGACAGGAATTTCAAAAAATAATCTCGGAATTTGAGAGGTGCATATGTATATTTATGACATTACTTTATTTAAAATTAAGAAATGTAATTGATTTATGTAAATCTTTAACTTGCGATACACACTGAGAAGGATGTAAGCGTTCATATGCAACACCTAATGGTCGTCAATTGTGAATACGGAAACTAATATTCTTAGTGCATTGACCAACCGTTCAACTGTGGCACAGACAAAAGACGCTTCACTTGAAATATAAGCAGCCTGCTAGCGTTTACATTTATGAAAAGAAATGCTTATTTTGTACCATAACTTAAATATTTTAAAAATTGATATCATATTGACCACGGTTAAATATCAATACTTAAAAAATATTGCGTTATAAATTACCTTAGCATCTTATAAACTGTGAAACAAGAATGTTTGGTTTAAGAATTACCTACTTTTAAAGTTATAAATTTTAATGTGGAATAAGAACTTCTTTTATAGGTTTGGTTAAGGCCGTAATGTAATATTCATTGACGTCACAATCTTTAATATAACATAATCAAAACTATTGTAAAATAAGCATTCAAAAATTAGCATTGGCGTTCTGAGCACAAACGTTTTCAGTTTCATAAAGACTTTCGAAATTTGTATCTTTAAAATATTGCTATTATCAACAATAAAAATCCCGAAAGCTCAGAAGATGAAAACGATTGTACAGCACTAGCCTTTAAAAAATAAACTTAAGTAGGTAAACCAAAAAACATGCAGAAAGCAAAACCAATCCATGGAAATATACATAAATATAATATAGACATCCACAAATTGAACAAACATATCAATACCAATATAATATAACCAATTACCAACTAATGAAGTCTTATATTTGTAATAAATAAATTGAATACATCATTATATTAAGCAAGTCGTTTTACCAAGTACCTGGGATTGAAGCGAAATCATTTTAAGTTATACCTATTAAAATATCAAAATCAAGAATGCCTTTCAAAAGACGGTATTCAGCCGTCGCTTGTGTGGGATGGCAAGACACAGTTAAAAGGCACGGGCATCACTGTTTCGGAATTCCTGACCCAGACTCGACATCAAGCCTTTCTTGCTGCACGCAAACATTTTGGCGTCAAGAATTGCTGGACCACTGAGGGAAGGATTGTGATCCTTTGCCCTGATAAAACTCGGCGGAAGATCGAGACGGCAGGTGAGCTTAACGAGTTGACGACCCGCTTCCCCTCTGGCGCCGTCGAGTCCGCCGGCTCCGATGATAGCTCTCCGAAAGTCGTCAAGGAGGCCTCCAAGGCTCTGCGAAAGACCAGGCGTCGGAACTGAAGACCTTATGCACTCTGGTTCCAAATTCTTGCACTATAATTTTATTTTCAATCGCGCAATCTCTTTCACTTTTTGCATGTCGGTACTTCGATTCAAATATTCGTAAACTTTAATCTCGTTACGTTTAAATTTGTTCTATTTGTTATCGTAGGTACTTTTAAATTTGTTGTGCTCATTTATATTTAATTTTAGACTGTTGCAGCACTATTTTCCTTATTCCTTTAACTTCAATAATTTGTTATCTTGCACACACTATTTTGCTCTGTCTGTGGTTATTTCGTAGTCACAGCTGTCATAAACATTGAAATGTCAAGTTGACATCTGCTGGCTGCGTTTTGTTATGACATGTGTGAGGTTGCGCGTGAGCGTTTTATTTTATCTGTTTAGCTTCTTGTCTTTTATTTTGTAATTGTAACTTTACTTTAAAATTGTTTTCGTCTTCTGTGTTTGTTATAATGTTTTTATTTTTATCAATTTATCAGCGAGTAATGGTGGTAGTTGGTACTGCTACTTGTCATTAATTGACGGTTAAATTATTATTATAGATATTTAGATTATTTATTTATATTTATTATTATTAATTTATTTTAACTCTTCTATGGATGTTCTTGATGAGCTTAATGATAGTTTTTTTTCGTGCTCCTCTGAATCTTGCGGTTATGTTAGTGCGGATGACTTGAATTCTCCTCCCACTTTACACGATCAAATTTCTTCCCTTTTCATTGACCGTCGTAACAACTTCAACATTGTGCATATTAATGCCCAGAGTGTTCCGAGTCACTATTCCGACCTTCTAGCATCTTTTAGCAGTGCAAATATTGACGCGATTTTGATATGTGAAACGTTTCTTAAACCTTCTCTCCTCTCTACTCAATTTCCTCTTCCCGGCTTTGTTCTTATTCGTAATGACAGAACCGGGAAGGGAGGCGGTGGTGTTGCCATTTATTTGCGAGCCGATTTATCGCATAAAATTGTTCTGGCCTCACCCTCTCTATATTCCGAGGCAGCTGAATATCTTTTCCTTGAAATTTCTTTAAAATCTTCTAAAATTCTTCTTGCTGTTTTCTATTCCCCTAACTTACGAATTGACTATTTTAGCTCCCTTGATTCCACTCTAAGTGAACTGTGTCCTGCATATAAAGAGATTATCATTATGGGCGACTTTAACACATGTCTGCTAAAGAACGATTCTCGTTCTTCCAGACTTACTTCTCTCCTTTCCTCTTATGATTTAAATGTCTTGCCCCTCTCTGCTACTCACTTTTCTCCTAACTGTACTCCTTCTCTATTAGACCTTGCGATTGTCTCTTCACCTGACAAGGTCACTAAGCACGGTCAACTTACGGCAACTTTTTCGTATCATGATCTTATTTACATATCGTATCGTGTTCGCACTCCAAAACAAAAGCCACAGTATTTAAATTTGCGAAATTACAGTACGATTGATATAGAAGCTCTGCAAGCCGACGCAGCCGCACTTGACTGGTCGCCCGTCACTGAAAGCCCCGGTACAGATCAAAAAGTTTCTTGCTTTAATTCCATGGTTCTTGGCTTAATGAACAAGCATGCACCAATTCGTCGCATTAAAATAAAGCATAAGCCTGCTCCATGGATTACAGCTGAGATTAAAGCACTTATGGCCCGCAGAGACCGAGCTAAGACTAAACTCAAGGGCAGGCCGTCTGATGTGTTCCTTGATTACTACAAGGTACTGCGCAATCGCTGCAGTCGTCTGTGTAGGGATGCCAAAAGACGCTACTTCCACGAATCTCTTATTAACCGTAGTTCTTCCGAGGTCTGGAAATTCTTAAAATCTGTAGGTATCGGCAAATCTTCCATTAACTCCTTTATTGACATTAATCTAAATGAATTAAACCATTATTTCTCTCTCCCTCCTATCCAATTAGCTCTTAATGTCAAAACTGATACTCTCTCCGAACTTATGAGCTTGCCGGTACCAAACTCCCCCCTCTTTTCTTTCACTTCCGTTTCTGAGGTTGACGTTGAAAAATCGTTACTTGCAATTTCTTCCAATGCAGTTGGCAGTGATAATATGTGCTCGAGAATGATCCGTCCCATCCTTCCGTGTCTACTCCCTATCCTTACCCATATTTTTAATCACTCCTTATACACTTGTAATTTCCCATCTGCCTGGAAACAGGCACATATCATTCCCTTACCCAAGATCTCTAATCCTTCTCTTTCATCACATTTCAGGCCCATTTCCATCCTTCCTTACCTCTCCAAGGTACTCGAGCATATTGTTCACAGGCAGATCACTGGTTTTTTGACGTCAAACTCTCTCATCTCTCCCTTCCAGTCTGGCTTCCGTTCTGGTCATAGTACTGTCACTGCTCTGTTGAAGGTGACTGATGATGTCCGCTGGGCAATGGAGAATAAGATGATGACGGTCCTTGTCTTGCTGGATTTCAGCAGCGCCTTCAACTCAGTAGACTTTGATGTGCTACTTGGCATCCTTAAATCTCTTAATTTCTCTTCCACATCTCTAGCCTGGTTAGATTCTTATCTTCGGGGTCGCTCGCAGTGTGTTCGCCTCGAAGAATCTTATTCTGAGTGGTGTGACCTCACGGCAGGTGTTCCCCAGGGTGGCGTTCTTTCTCCTCTTCTCTTCTCTATTTTCATCAACTCTGTAGCAGGAGTTATTTCCTCTAGCTTCCATCTTTATGCAGACGACTTGCAGCTTTATCGTCACTTTGGAGTGGCTGAAGCAGACTCTGCCATTGCTGCTATGAACAAAGACTTGGCATCCATTTGCGCTTGGGCTAATTCGTATGGCCTTAAAGTTAACCCATCTAAGTCTCAAGCCATTATCATAGGCAGCAAGTCTATGCGGAGTCGGTTAAGCTTATCATCGATGGCGCGTCTGTACTTTGATGGCATGCCTATCACCTTCTCGGATACCGTAAAGGACCTGGGGATTGTAATGGATGCGAATCTTTCGTGGCGTCCTCAAGTTGCCGAAGTTAGCCGTAAAGTGCATTTTTCCTTTCATTCCCTTAAGTCTCTTCAACATTTCCTACCTCTACAAACTAAGATCTCTCTAGCCCAATCTGTAATCCAACCCATAATCGATTATGCTGATGCCTGCTATTTAGATGCTACCGAGGAGCTCCTTAATAAACTTGAGCGCTTGCAAAATTTATGCATTCGTTTCATATTCGGCCTACGCAAATATGACCACGTATCTCACCTTCGCAAGCAGCTCAAGTGGCTCCCAATCCGTCTTCACCGGAACACTCGCATTTTATGCCTTCTTTACAATGTCCTGCACAACCCATTGTATCCCTCATATCTGCGTGAACGCTTCACTTATACCCGTCCTCCTAATATCCCTTGCAGAACGCAAATAAAATCCTTGTTACACTTCCAATCCCACTCCACTGACTTCTATTCCTACTCCTTTACCGTTCACGCAGTAAGACTTTGGAACTCGCTTCCGCCTAACATCCGTGATTCCAAATCTCTTTACATTTTTAAAAAGCGCATTAAAGAGCATTATCTCTCCTTATGATTGAGTTATTGTATATATATATATATATATATATATATATTTAAGTTATATATAGTATTTGTGTATATGTATGTTTTATATTTTGTAGTTTTATAATTTGAGTCGCACACTCTGACTGCCAATATTAACACCTTCTCCTTTCGCGGGTCTGCTGGCAGAAATTTCTTAAGAAATAAGCAGTACCTTTGTACATAATTTTTAAATATGAAATGTTATCTATTAATGTGTTGTGTGTACATAAATTATTAAATAAATAAATAAATAAATAAATAAAGAAACCATATTCAAAGCCATTTGTCCAAAACAAAAGCTATATTCGAACAAAGGAAAGCAAAACGTTTGGCGATGAATACAATTTGCAAATAAACAGGAAGCCTTAATAGAATTAATCGTGATTATGTACTCAGTACAGCACATACTCTATTATATTATATTGTACAGGTGTTAGTATTACGAGGTATACCGTAGCCAGTTATCAATATGAATTATAAAGTGTGCCAATGTTGTTAGCAGAAAAATAAATGTACAAAATTATGGTTACTGACATGCTATAAGTACAAAAATAAAACATGCTTTAAATTAAGTGAAAAACCGGCTAATGATCACTTACGGCATAATTTATTATCACCTGTAGTAAATGAGAATACCTTCCATTTTTACTTTCAGTAATCAAGACACTCGAGCGACGTATTATGGCACCACTATCTTGATGCATCCCCATCATGCCTTTGTGCAATGGCACCCGTTGCTTTAATTCTATATGTATAGCTATAATGTAATGATGTCCCATTTCAATATATGAACTAAGTATTTTAGTTCGTAATAAAATGAACTGGCGAGTCAAATCTTTTGACTGCAATACATAAAAACACGTGTCGCCTGAAATATCAAGGACGACCGAAAGTCCCGTTATATCTGAATTATGAGCATAATTCGATACATTCGCATGCACGATTTTTACCGAGCAGCATTATTTAGAATGATATTAAGAACCTCATATGAGCATTACTTTAACATGGTAAGACTCAACGAAACTGTTGATGAGGACATCACAATGTAAGCTACCCAGATAGAGCGCCCCGACGACACATTCCGAATTGATACTGTACCTGCGAATAGGTCACGGTTACAGTAGTCCGTAGAGCAGCAAGATATTTCGGGGTCTTCGCGGCACCATATAGGTATGTCCCCGGGGGGGAATACGTTCTTTTCGTCCCAACATCTATCATAAATTTTTAAATTAGTATTATTTAAACTATAAGCCCTAAACGGTGATCAGTGCCGGTCTATGGAAAAAAACTGGGTTATATCAGAACAAAAAGAAAGACAAAAAAATAAATCTTTAACGCATGCAGTCTCGCACCATATACCAAGGCAGTACCGCGGCGCCCGGCGAAGCCAGTCCACTGGGCGCGTGGCGTTCGGTATGCCTGGCGTCGAGTGGCAAGAGCAGGAAGCTAAAGTGCAGTAGTTAGCGGGGCACATCGAGGGCACTACCTCCACGTCGCTCCTACCTGGCGGCTTCGGTTGCAGGTCCAGACGCAGGCCTTCATTGCACATGTCATGTGACTTACAACATTTTATCACCACCGATTCATTTTTAGTTTTCGTCGTGGAGCAACTGAAGGGATGCTCGATGGGTATCAAGGATTTGAGCTCGATACAGCTGCGCCGCAAGTGGAACCACCATACATTATGTTTAGTAGGTTAAAGCAAACAACGCACACTCGGAAAAAAGAGTTGGTTAGGGAGGACGGCACATCATTCAAATCATACTAATTATATCTGTCGGCAGCTGCGGCCGCTCCTTCTCTTCGCTTAGTAGGTACATATTCAAATCACTAATTCAAAAGCATTTGTTAGAGTATTGGCATCTCAACACAAAACTTATAGGAAATGGCAATGCAATTATATGATTCTAACAGTACATCAAACAAACTCAAAATCTGCATCATCAAAATAGATATAGGACACGCCCACAAGTGCGCAGAACAGCTTACCCATCACTGAGGCATGGAGCACTTTGGACAATTTCTCTTGTATATTCTCATCAGAATTGCAGAAATCAGTATTACAGCAATACATTGTTGATTTTTTGCATTCTACTGGGTTTTCAGGAGGGAATGCTCTTTTCAAGTTCATACAGCTTAAAACCACCGCACTACACAGGTCAATCGTTTGATAGAAATAGGTTAGAATTATACCTGTGAGCCACAGCACAACAACAGATTTGTGTTGGATTTGAGTTTGCCAATTGTTTGATAATTTTGATATATCAGCCAACATAATAATTTTGGTGTTGGTGGAAATAGAAATATGTACCTTTCTAGTTCAATCTTTGTGATTTATAATACTAATAGTAATGCCTTGTATGGGAAAAATTTGGAAAAATAAAAACATAAAACTAAATTTTGGATATTCATTAAAGAGGCAGTAAATGTATACTCACTGGTAGGTAAACTTTTGCACTTTATTCTCCACGCTTGTAGAGGCATAACAGTATCCATCAGTCTCACATGTTGAGTTGGGACAAATATCACTGTTGCAGAAACATTTCAAACCTACGACCAATAATATTCTATGACAATGTGAGACTATGAATAACAAACAACATAAATATAGTGTCATGTAAGATAGTTGATAAAACATTTGATATATCTACTTATTTACAGCTACGTTTTTGCTGTAATCTCTGGGTAATGACAGTAAAATATCATTTTGAGGTAGAGGAAGAACTGAATAGATGCTACTTCTTTGTTTCTTTTTTATACATATATGTGTAGGTCCTAAATGCTATGCAACATGTGTTACATAAACAAAGGACCAATGGACTATGATCAATTTTGAATGTTAAGAGAAACATAATAGTTTCATTAATATTATTATTTAAAGATATTTTCGTACTTGATTCATTGCCAGATACAAGATATTAAACTGTGTAAGATGGACAGTTTGGGCTCATTATTTCTTTGAGGTTTTAAATATCCCAACACAAATACAAACAATGCACCAGCTACAAATTATTTTGCGAGCTTACATTCAGCTAGCAGCTTTGCTTTATTATTTGTCATTATGCTTAGGCCGTAATATTTGCTAACTGAATAACAGGTTTATTGTGATTATGTGAGTAAATTTACTATAAATACTTTCCACAAAATTTTCAGTTCATCCAAGAGTACATCAGAAACAGGCAATTAATTCTGTATTTGTGTTTAGATAATATTATAAACGAACATACGCAAATGGGCAAGTGATGAAAAGCACTTACCATCGACGATGTCTAACCTCCGATACACTGCGAAAATCAAAATAAGAAACCATTTTCGCCATTGAAAACTATTCATTATCACATTCCTTGATAGAAACATATCAGTCTACAGTTCCGGAACAGCAAAACACTTAGTATTGACACTCGAACAGTACGGCCATTGAAGTGTTTCAGAAACATATGACATTTTTATTGTGTATACGATTGCAAAAGGGTTGTTATTTTCTTTCAACAAGACAAATTACAGGACAACTACTAGTTACACTATTGTACAAAAACGAAATATCTAATTAATGCACTAGCAGTAAATATTAAAATCCTATCAGGTAGGTGAGTAAATACTATAGCTTCGCGTGAGTGAACTATCTATGCCACAGATTACGAAAGTAAAAACAGATAATAACATATTTTAGCTAGGCACGTCTACTATGACATAAAATCGATCTATGAAATACGATATTCTATGAAAGCTCACTGAAACTAATCTCATCTCGTTCATATTGTGCGAAGGCTTTCGAAATAAAAGAATTGTTATAGTTTTATTTTATTTAATATTTCTACTAAAACGTTGAACATAGCTGCATATAATAAGTCTAAAATAGCATACTAAGAAATCATTGGGATGCATAACATGTGTCACAGAGTTTTATTATTAGCTCTTTGTGGCGGTCATTTCAAAGGTATATTTGTTGGTACGCTTATCGCAATAATATAATTAGCAAAGTAGTCTGTATTTTTTTATCCGTTTTCACAGATTTTGTGTTTGTTTGACGAGAATAGTATTAATGTTTTAAAAGATGAATTTATTTTACGTACCTATACATATAATAAATAAGGTAAGGATTGGAAATTTATAAAATAAAATCATTAAGGTGCTGAGAGACTTGAGCGTATTGTACAGAAATCAAGCCTTAATTAAATTTGTCGAACTGAAAAACGATCTGAGCTGAGGATAAAGCCAAATATCGCTATCAACCGATATTTCACGATCATTCAATTCTACAATAAATGCATCAACAAATTATACACATATAGTATTCTTTACGATATGTGATGAAACAATGACAAAATAGCTTAGCTCGGCAATTTTAAAGCCCCTCTGTTTTGTCAATTATGTGACTAAAATGAATAATTAGTTAAGTGCGCAAGTCAATCAGCACTATTAGGGGCTGTTTAAAAAAAAATGAGGAAAGACAATATCTTGGTCGCACCTTTAAAAAAAACCTTGCACGATTAAAACAAAAGATCTTACACAAATTATACACACCAGCACAATTAATGGAGAAGAAAAAAAGGATGAGTATTAAATAATAAATTGTTTATTGACCAAATAACAATTGGACATGTTGTGACATTTTCTACATTAAGAAAACCGTATTTGTTACAATTTTTATTAGATGCATAAAAAAAAATGTTAAGTTGATCATGTAAGATGACAAAAGGTTTTTACTTCAAGGGATTTTCTTTACAATATTGAGTCATCTGATTTTTGATTTCGTCAATTGTGCGGGTGTGTGTATTGTATAATAAATTTTACGACGATAATATTTATTGTTACATAAACATACAATTTACTAAATGTTTTAACACCAAACTCTCGTATTAAATACTATAACATTACGTTTAGCTTGCTTTTAATTAGTATTGTGTACCGCGTCCTCACCTAGTTTCTTAGCGCAATGACTTCTGAGGTGCTTTCGAACTAATAGGCTAACCTGTTTTTATCGGTCACTGGTGACTGACGCGGAGTTACAAGACTTTAAGCCTAAAATAATTTTATCTCATCAGCATCTCTATGCATTAGTCTAAACTAAAATTCATATGTTAGGATGTTTTTGCATTTGTTGATACCATAGTCAGACATGGGAGCCCTCGCGAAACCATGGCTTTTTAAAATGCCTCTGCGATTTCTTCCTCTTTTAGTCCTCACTCAGTAAACGGGAGTATTTTTCTTAATGACGAGAGAAAATTATTTCATGAACTCACTTTCGTTACAAGCTAATACACTAATACAAATATTAACAATATTACTAAAACACCCAGTCTAATAACAATGTGCGTATTTTCTTAATACAATCCTACAGAAGTGTAATATTTATTTATTTATAACATTAAGAGTAGGGATACGACCATATAAATTACTTAGATATTCTAAAATACTGCCTTTGCGCAATGAATGTTAAAGCTAGTAATACTTTCGGTAAATTTTAGGCTTCAATTTGTATAATTCTTATAAAACATGTTAAATTATATTAGGTATTATATAAAAATATAACAAATGATATGCCTTTAATCTGCAGGACTGTCATGGCTGAAAAAAAATATAAAATAAATGCATTGTTTTGTATAAATACGTAGTTAAGCAGTTATTAGACAATTAATGCATGAGAGCAAATGCAATCCATTTTAGTAACTATTAAAGTTATTATCAAAACCTAAACAAAAAGTAAACCGTATATGCGCAAAACCAGTATTTTATTCGTGCATTATAATTTAATAGACACCTAATAAATATAAAAGAGGGATTTACTTGATTGTGTGAAATTTTTTTATTATTTGGGTCCAATTTTGTTATTTAATTTAATTTTAAGCTCGACATGGGTGTATTCTTTATTTTATAATTGGGGTTTATCGAAATGTCGTTAATTTTAGAATATTTTTTCTAACTTTACTTATGTCAATGCCTTAACATTTTGTGAACTGAATTGTGTAATACTGGTAAATTATTAATAATGTAAAAGTTCACCAGGATTACCGATTCACAGATTTTTGGTCGTGTTTACCGCCTTTTACATGAGCTGGCCTCACTGGACTTTTAAATGCGGGCCGTGCAATGTTGACATGCAAATGTACTTTCACTTGCCTTCAAAACTAGTGCAACTGCATAACTTTATCAAGTAAACCCCCCTGTTCCCTCCTTAGTACCTACTCAATAACGGATAACTATACGATACTTATTATTACGATATTATGCTAGGTCAGAAATAAAATTATAAATGTCAGATTATTTGCGAATGTATTAAATGTGTATTGAGATTAGATACATAGAGATTATTTGTTCTTGTCATTATATTTTGTTAAAAGTCTAAAATATATCGGGTGTACGTGCGAAAAACAAGTGTAAATATTACTAATTTGTTCGTTATTCTTCCTATTATGCTGAAAGTTTGCTAAAGTTACAACCACTACGAAACTGTATAGTTAAATACATAAATAATTATGTATTAATTTTCCTTTGTTCGATTTTATAGAATACCAAAATATATGGTGTAGAAAGAACTCTCTCATTGACCGAATGTCCACTTTCAGGAATAGAATTTATACTTGTAGCGTTCAACGCCTACAATAATTTATTAAATTTATTTTTATTGGCACCGATAATTTCCAATAGCTACACCAGACTTTTAAAATACCAGTCTTAGTAAGCTCTTATTATGCATTCTCAGAATCCCTGAGCACATACTAAAATTTATGTCGTAAAGCACTTTTCTCACTTTTCAGTATACAAAGAGTTAACCCTTTGCTTCGATATTGTTACTTTGAATACCAATTAGGTATTGGATAAAGTGATAAGTTGTAAGTCTTATCGTATCACGCTTGAGCTACATAACCTACTTTTTTCAGTTCTTTGAATGTGTCAGGGACGTTAGCAACTATTCTTGTTCTTGCCCCCAAACTTGTATAGAATATTAATAAAGAGAATATAAGAGATGTTCCTCAGATCACACTAACCTCATGAAAACAATGTTCATGGTAAGTTTCACTTAGTCTAATACATGTATAGTGTATAAATGTGTTATATATTTATTGCATAAAGCAAAAACTACATAGCGTAGGTACACATACTCATATTTTGATTCAATAAACAGTACTTCATTAAAGATATAAGAATTGCAACGGCGAAGTACTAGTGTATAATTTGTATAAATAGATATTACTACCATCATAGTAATAATTATAAAGATTTCATAGTAAATATCATAATTTTGCCTATCAGATAATTTTTGACTCATGTTTCACTAAATTCGTTTACCTTAATGAGTAGCCTGAAAATTTTTGGTTAGAAATAGCATCGCCCAGCTGTAGGGAAATATATTTGCTAATTGTTCTATTTGCTAGTGATGAGCGATATATGGACCAGGAGAGAAGAGAGCTCTAGTTCTTCAGAGAAGCCGTTGCTCAGGGGCACGCTTCTGTAGCCGGTGCGCAGGCATTTGATGGGGAACGTGGCCTGGCCGATGAAGTTCCTGTCGGCGAACATATCCTCGTCTTGTACAAGGAACCGGATCAAAGCCAGCTCGGGGTTCGACAGCTCAAACTCGCAAATGTCATTCCAGATCGGGTTTATTCCGTTGTCCGCTGAAAAAGTAACAATATTATAATTATCGTTTTACTACTATTAGATAATTGATTACCGTGTTAAGATTCGCTTTAATAAATTGTCATTACGTTATGTTACTCACCAACAGTTTTAGTGACGAGCTTAATGCCGCTATCGTGTTCGGCTCCGATGATCTCGACCTCGACGGAGGGGCTGGTGGTGCCGCGGCCAGACTTGCACAGGTGTCTGGCGCCGATCACGCGGAGCATCACCGTCACCGGCTTCACCTTCTTCTCAATGCTCTTCTTCGAATAAGGGTTGTATGACTCATCGAACATAAAGTCCGGCTTCAACAGGTATCCGCAGCCACCGTTCTCCCTAAACTTCCCCATGTTAATCTGCATTGGCCTATCCGGAGTCTGGTAGTTCAAGGCTACCATTTGCGAGCCCGAGTTCCAGAACGGAACTGGGTTGTAGTTCGATGAGTCAATCCTCTGACCCTTCGGGTAAATCCGACTGAGCTGTATCGTGTGGTACTTGAGGAAGAAGGCCGTCTCCTGCTGGCACATCAACCTCTCGGCTTTAGTTTCGGGGAAGGAGGACATCTCGTTGTATATGAATCCCTTGGTGCGGATGCGGTCCTGGTTGAAGGTGACGGAGCGGCAGTAGACGATGAGGTCGGACATCTCCTTGGCGATCCTCCAGGTGCGCTCCATCTTGCGGTGCTGCAGCGAGCGCGCGCTGGCGCTGAAGGCGGCCTCCTTGATGGCGGAGAGCCACTCGAGCGCCACCTCGCGCGTGGGCGCCGCCATGTCGAAGGGCGCGCACATCTGCGGGCTCTGGATGCGCACCAGCCAGCGCGCCGAGCCGCTCTCCTCGCCCACTACTAGTTCCACCACAGCGCCCAATACATCTACTACGCCTTTCTGTAATGAGCCCAAAGCTGCGGTTTCGTTCTCGAGACCCTAGGAAAACACACCAGTTTTAATTTCACGTCAAAAGTGCACCTATCACAAAAAATAAAGAAAAATAAATTATGCAACATAGTAAAACAAAAACAAAATATAAATCAAGAATTAAATAAAATCAAAACTAAAGCACATCGACACATAAGTAACAAAATAAAACTGTAACATTAAATGATCAGTGCTTTTTTACATCCCTACAACCCATGACGTCGTAAGCAGTCGAACAATACTAACAGCAACTTCGGAGATGTGCGGCACCTCTATCTCCTGCACATAGTTGGCGGGGAACCAGTGGTGCTTCTTGCCGCCGTAGTCGCCGCGCCACCAGCCCTCGTCCGGCTTGTCCACGTTCGTGATGATGGCGTGCTTGCAGAACGACAGCTCGTCCTCTTGCCGCGCGCGGTAGTCGTACAACGCCTTTACAGTCACCTGACACATATAACTCATTAGTTGAGATCTTGATACTTAAACGAAGCGCCGGCTATTAAGAGATAAGATTTACCACATGACAAAAGCTTACTATTAGGATAATATAATATAAATATAGCTAACTAGATAATAAAAAGGCCCACCAAAAAATCTGACTTAATTTATGAGAATAATTTAAGAAATATTTTCATAATGTGACAACAGGGGGCCGAGTCTGTTATTTACAATGGCTCCAATCGCCTGAGTGGGTGGCGTTAGTAAGTCCATTTTAGGATAATTGGCATTCTACTAAACACCAAAAAGTCAACATTGGCCGGCCCAATGGCCAATTTTGACGTTAAAATGATGTTTTACCTACGTAATTATCCTAAAATGGACCTACTAACCACCCACCCACTCAGACGATTCAAGCAATTGTCAATAGCAGACTCGGCCCCCAGGCAAGTTTTATTAGTATTTCTCAAAAATCTATAAATTCGTCAGATATATTGCTAGGCCGATTACAAAACCTCTAAAATTAACTAAATATGCACTAAATAAAACCTAAAACTAACTCCACCGCACTAAATAATTACATACTAATATTTATTATTACGCAGACAGAGAACCTGTTCCCAGATCCGATATTTCTTTTCGCCTCCTGAATCTATTTAAGAAAAATAGAGTAGATATCAGATTAATATAACTTATTATAGTTATTATATAGTTAACATAAGTTATTATTTTATACTATCAGTATTTGTCAATTATATGCATCAATTCATTTTCTCATTAATTAAAGGAAGTATTTTTCTGAATCGATATTTTTGATATTAGGCCGAAATCAATAGATACTTAAATAAAATATAATGTAAGTGGAGCTCATGTCAATTTGAGGAAAGTTTTTAGTTAAATATGGCAGTTCACAATTTCTTGAAAAAGAAGTTGGAAGTAACATTAGTTAATTTAATAGTTACACTATTTTAGTTAGATTTTTATGGATATTATGATCATACTTTTCAAAGCACACAATTAAAATTGTTTTGAAAAGATTTTATGGATTACATTCCGTATACAATTTAATCTTATTTAAATTTATACATGACTGGTTTAATATTTAATAATAATGTATTTTTTGTAATAATAATTGATTGTACAATGACAACCGGTAAATATGGTTGTGATAATTTCACTTAACTGCACCAAAGAGGTGTAGCTTATACTAATTGTGTTAAGTAATTATATCGTTTCACTAATAATACTTTAATATTATGGTCCTGTAGATATAATACCTTAGAAGTGAACGCCGTAGGATCCATGTATCCGGGAGTGCCGTACACCGAGTTGTCGTCAGGTTCCTAAATAGTTAAACAGATTTTAAATATCTTTGCAGCTTTTAGGTTAAACATGAACAACATACATAGGATCATTAAGAATATTGAGATTAGAAGAAAATGAAGATTGTTCCTAGGAATTTAAAAGAATAAGTAAGGATATACAGCATTGAATGAATCGTTTAAAATAATCTCAGCATGTTTTTTTTTTCTATGAAGTTATTTTCTTTTTTGAACTACGAACAAATTGATTTAGATTTTGGAGCATCAATATTGATCTTAACTGCAGATATTTGAGCTCGATTATCTGAATTCTACAATTTATTCATACAACATCACAAGTTCCTCAACACTCGTCTGCAAGTTCCAATAATCTATCCATGGATATTTTCCACTCAGCAAAGCAACGACAATTTATCAGATCATCAATCTGTCACTCACAATTGTGCTAAACGTTGTAATTGTACTAGTGTTAGACCACGGATAGTTCTAACACGCGTAATCATATCACTTCAATTCGATTATATAATAAAACTAGCGGCCCGCCCCGGCTTTGCTCGGGTGCAACGCTGATACCAAATATAACACAATCATAAAGTTCTGTAGGGCGAAGCACAGCCTTAGAAGCGTTTTTTGGTATAGGCACGCGCCCCCCGGCCCCCGCGCGGCCCCCCGGCCAATACCGCCGCAACCGCTATGTCCCTGCATTTTAAATCTGTAATATCTTCGAAAATATTCATTTAAATTACATGCTGTAAAAGGCAATGTTGTTCTATATTACATGCACAATTTTTTGAAGGTACTTAATTGGATAAGGATTAATGCTGTATTGATTAAAATCGTCTTTTCGTGAATAAGTAATAAATAAAGGATAAAAAATGGTTATTGTGGGTTACCCTCAAGAGATAGACATATACCATCGCGGACTTTTTTGTAGATCTTTTTGAGGTGCACAATACTGTAGTACATTATTTTGATCTATCTCGTAGGGTTCAGCCAGCGTTTGCAATGAAAGCGCAAAAAATGTGTTGATTTACGACCTGACGTCAAAAATCTCTAAGATTATCCATGTTTCTCTATTATATTATGCATGTATTATACATATAAACCTTCCTCTTGAATCACTCTATCTATTAAAAAAAAACGCATGAAAATCCGTTGCGTAGTTTTAAAGATTTAAGCATACATAGGGACAGACAGCGGAAAGCGACTTTGTTTTATACTATGTAGTGATGTATCAAGATTAGTTCTGGTTGGAGCATTTAGGAAATATTGTAATGAAGTTGTCTCTTTGACATTAATTTAGAAGGATAGAAACGGCCAAGATTAGCGTAAGCATGCCTACTTACCATTAGAACGATAAACGTTTTCCAATATGTTAGCTAAACCATGAAAAGCACAGGTGAAATAATGGAACGATTTAAAAATAGTAAAAACAAACAGACATACATATAATATAATCGTGTTTAAGTTTGTTTTTCTACTGTAAGTGTATTTTTATCCTGTATCAAACCATTTATTTGAGTACTATTACTTTCAAATCTGGATTAATACCTCGGAAATGACTTTTCGTACTATTAAATTTGTGAATATACGGCGATAAAAGCATGGCACAAGGCTAGGAATTAATATACAGGAGTATTTTTAACCCCTGTCGCAATGGGAGGCGTGTCGGTATGTCTGTGTTTATGTAAGTGGCATCGAAGCACCTTATTAATGAACCGATTCTGATAAGGTTTTCTTCTCGAATAGTGACGTGAGCAAGCTGGTTTGAAGCTAAAATTTATTCAAGTGCCTGTACTTTGTGAGTTGAAAGCAAGCTAAAATTGTCCGAAAGTTTCTTAACTTTTTAAATGACAGTTGAAGTACTTACAGCAATAATTCTCCTGACAATATCTTCGCTGATCGGGAACCACAGCTTGACCTTCTTGTATAAGGGATTCTTCTCGTAGTAGTTGACCAGCTCTATGAGGCTCTCGAACTTGACTGTGCCGATGGTATACAGCCTCCCTTCTAGCTTGATCCTGCAGTGTTTGATCTCTTTCTCCGTCCTGCAATGTGATTGGTTGCTTTCTTTTATGATGGAGTGTTTTTAGTGTAGCTTTTTTAGATCAAGTGTCTCGTTGTAGATGTTCTATAAAATAGTGAAATAAAGTAAACAACATGTTCGTAAATTTTTGTTTTAATTTTCTTTTGTGTGGACTGTGTAGAAAAGGAATATAGGAGGATTTTTATAAAACATAAATGTAAATATAAGACGATATTGTTTCTCAAATTTAGAAATTAGAAGTTCAAACCTGAATTAATTTCAAACTCAGCTTCTGCCTTTTACATGTGTGTAATGAATTTATTTATCCTATTCCAACCTTAACCACACTTCTAACGAATCTAAAAATAAAAGGATAAACTCGAAAAGTATCTTGAGATGAAATTATGTAATCATATTTTGTGACTCAATAGGAAATCAATGATATTTCACATCTACAGTTTGTGCGCTGTAGCATGGTGCGGGTGACAGTTGTCAGTCATGTTTCGTTTCAATCTTGAAGGTTGCCGCGATTTACAATTATGACCTTAGTATTTCAGGTGCACCATATTTGTAATATATTAAATCATTAATCACGGTTCTTAATTAAATTAAACCAACCAAAATGTTCTAGTTTACAAATAAAATTATATTGGAAGAAAAAATAAGCAAAGTGTTATGCGTATAACGTAACGCCAAAGACTTCTTTAGTGATGGGATGTACTGCTACGATGGATATATCGATATTTTTATAACTAATAAAAAAGTACATGTTATTCGTCTTAACTCATATCAGAGTCAGAAACATCTGAATTGTGACTCAATTCATCATCTGAATCTGTAACTGATATTATTAACGATGATTCCATAAAATTACCAATATGGATATCACGATCCCAATCAGACATAATGTTTATGATAAATTTTATATTCAAAAATATATTTTTTAGTAGTTTAATAGATACAATTAAATTTAATGTTACAATTATTTTTATAATAATGAAAAAGGAAATGTGATTTCTGCTATGAAAAACGTCATCGATAAAAATGACTTGCATAACGTTACATCCTTAGCCATGTGATACTGATAGATTTCAACGTCATACTGACAAATGTCACCCGCACCAAGCTACAGCGCACAAGGTATAGTATGCCTAACAGACCACATAAACAGTATGATCAAGCACACTGGAGCTTTATGTAAAAATGTGCAACAGTACGTAATACTATCTAATGTATCTTACCTTCCCATTTATAGTTAGATGACAAGCTAATCAAACATTACATATCATATATCACAGGATAATGATTTATAATGATACTAAGTTACCGTCGAAAGATGCCGATAACCATAGAATCGGATTAGTTAAGTAAACAAAAGCTATCGCGCTTGTATTTAAACCGGTACACAGACATACAAGAGTAATGTAAGCCGCGCATGATTTATGAATAAGGAAATATTACCCGTATTCAAAAGATGATTCTGAATACGTTCACATTGTGAAGCATTTTAACAGCGAGCTTTAAACTCTTGATAACAATCTACAGGTCCTTAGGTCGTTTAAGAATACTTTCAAGAATGTACTTGTGAAAGGGATCGATGACTCCCATAAATTATAACTAAATGTTTGTATACTTGCCCGCTACCTGCCAACGTGAATAGCTTGATATAATATTATAGAACACCTACACTTGGCTCCGTTCGATACCGATGCACCTAGCGGAGTAACGTCTCGATGAACGGCGATAAACAAATAAATCACACGAGAGATGCACAAGATAACAGCAATTTTCAATTTAATCAAATCAATTTTCCTATTTGTTCTAGGTGCCTGAAGGTCGCCGAGGGGTCAGAGCGCAAAACTTTTGATTGCCGCGATTATTCTGCAGTTATAGCTCTGCCTATGATCGCAATACAATACCTAGATTAGATATTCAATAAATCTCGAGATTCAAATTCAAGCTATTACATATGGATTTGTATCGCAATGTTTATGTTGGTATGTGAGGTATAGGCTACTACATTATACGAGGTACTGAGTGAATTGCAATGCTTTAAACTATGCAACAATAAACTATTCCACCAACATGCATGAATCATGAATTCATGAGGTTTATGTCCAAATTCTATAAATAGGTTTACCGCGTGTGATTTTGCAGTTATGAGCATGGAGTGAGATGTATTACTGACCTAAAACTAATAGCAAATGATGACTGATCCTTTTCACTGGGTCTGATGAGGAAGGCGCCGTCGGTGTTGGCTTTCCGCAGCAGCTCCTCCGCTTGCGCGCGCGTGCAGAACGGGTGGAACCACTCCTTGTCTTCATGCTTGTTCGGCTGAGGCACTGGCTCTTTTAGCGTTATTAAAAACTCCTACAAACAATACTAATGTTAAAACTGAAAAAGGTATAGGAAATTACGGTAAGTTTATTTAAAAATGTATTTGTGTCTATCTTACCTGACTTCGCAGCGGGTACTGTCGATAATGAGTGATCAGGCTGTAGAGGCTATCAAAGCACACTGTATCAATCAGATAATATTTCGTAATACCTCGATCTTGTTTGAGCTTGATGCGGCAGTGGTTCACTTTGCCTTGCCGCCAGAACGACAAGCAGTAGTCGCCAACAAAAGTGACGCTCTCTCGTACAAGGAACGTTCCATCTCCGAGGTGCGCGTGAGATCGTAGGAGTTCTTCGGCCTCCTGCCTGTTGCCGGCGAGCTTGCCGTGGAACCAGCACTCGCCGAAATGCAACTCGTCTTGCGGAACACAAGCACATTCCGGTTCGGGTTCCCCGTCACTCTCCGCATCCGTCTCAGTCTGCGTACTGTAGTGCTCCGTATAATATAATTTGTTCTCCGTCAACACAAACGCATGAGGATTCCATTCCTTGTCAACAGGGTCCTCTAACAGTAGAATCCCATTCTTTATTGAGTTTCTCAGGTCCAAGTCTTTCCCTTCCTCTTGACGGATAGCGAAGGAGTTTTCTTCCGCTCCTTCGGGTAACTTTTTATGTTTCAACAATATCTTCCTACGCAAATCATGGGGTGAAGGCAGTGTCGTCTCGTTTTTCTCGAATGGAACTACCAGCAACATTTCGCCGAAGACATCTTGAAAGGCGCTCGCCATGCGGCGTTGTTGTGGTAAAGCACAGTTGTCCTCAATAGACAGTACTAAAGGATAATCAGAACAAACAAAAGCATGCTCTTTGATTGTGCGCAGAACGTCCATGAATCGTATTTTCGTGGTGAGCGTGTGGCCGTGGTAGATAAAGGGGCTTCCATCAGGACCATCCCAGCAGTCAAGCTCGATACAACGACATCCAGCCCTCAGGCACCGGACGTAAGCTTCTAATGATGATTCACTCGAAAATTGGTCTCCCGTCAAATATCTAAAAGTGAAACCATTTTAAGTTTCTAGTACTATAAATAATTCCTAATATAAGTAATTATCTATTTAAAAGTACTTACGTATTATGTGAAGACGATATCCAGTAATGGGAGAGTGGCCTGGTCATGTTGTGAGTGACTGTATCATGTTTGCTATCCCATATTGTATTTTGTTTCGAAAACAGCATCTCTATAAACTACAAAAATAATTTACATAAAGTTGAACTTCACTTAAATAACAAGTAACAAAAGACTTAAATTAGGAGCTGCTTACCTCGTGCAAAGTGAAGTATGGCTCGTAGATGTCCCTCTGTGGATCCCTCAGGTAGTCCCTGATGAACTGAGAAGCGACTGCCTCATCGTCGCCGAGCTTATCGTGTTGTTCGACGCGGAGGAAACTTTGGAACTCACGCAGAGTAATAGTCGAACCGTTCTTGCAGTACAGAGAGTATTTGTCAAAGATGTCGTGAACGTTCTGGTAGTACAAGCGTGGCATTAGAAAACACGATTTAGGTGAGGTTGGTAGTCAGAAGGCTGTTACTTTACGCAAAATATCCAACCAGATCTTGTTAAACTGGAAGCTATCGCCTGCATACTTCTGAACATTCTAGAACGATCATAAACGGTTATCTATTAATCCCTTCTGTATAACCTTGAATGATTTCTGTTTAATTCAAAAAAATAAATAATAAAATAGCTGAACTAAAGGCCGAATCTACAGGCGAAATAATAAAACTTTTAATTTAGCAAAAGCTTGTGGTATATGAAAACTAAGTTATATTTACCTTCTCAATTAAAAACAAAAAACAATATTTCAAAAGACCTATAAATTCTATAACTTAATTAAAAGTTTCTAGAAACTTTAATTAGTTTAGTTCGATCCATAGTGTGCGGCTATAATTTACAGTGAAGGACATTTGATTTGTAAATAAAAGGAAATTGCAGTCCTTTCCTTGGCCCAGTTATGTTGACGATTACCTTATGAAGGTTCATCAAACATACTTTAAAATTCAGCCAAAGTGGCACATTTTATGTCAAGGCTATGCTATGGTCATATATAAATGCCACCCTTACGTCCCTGACACGAATTCATAATATTCCATTGAACAACAATCAGTATTTGCAAAAGTATGAATGAAAGCTGTACTTTGTATGTTATTGTGTATTCAAGTTCGGCTAACAGGACTGTCATGGCATGGGGTTACCATTGACATAGTTTTAATGTGTACGACGCTTATCTCCATGGAAACTGAGGGTATTTTGAATACGATACCTCAAACCTTGCACACAAGGATGGATAAATTAATTACGGATACACGACACCTTCTTTCGTTACTGCCAATTTCAATAACAAATATACAGATCGTTTTTATGATAAGAGATTGGAATTTTACAATGGTAATCCGTTAAGTCGTGCATTATTAAAAATGGCAATTTAAGAAGCCCAATTCTTTTTAAATATTTGTTTTTAAATTTATATTTTTCAATAATGTTGCGGAAGTATTTTTCACTAATTCAGAAACACTGTTAGAAGCTCTTGGACCTATGAAAGTGTATTTTTTTATGAACTCTGTCATCTCCTTTCAAAAAACTTTTTAGCAAAAAAATTAAACCGCCGAAAACACTGAAAAGCAAAAAATAAGAAACCTTTTTTTATTTAATCTTAATAACTAAGTTCTTAAACGAATGTGAGTATACCTAAGTAATTTCGAGTCGGCGCCAAACAGGCAAATTAATTAATTACGATATATAGGTACTTAATTTTTTTTTGAAATTTCAATGTTTATCGCTGGAGATTTCATTGCATTGTTAAGTTGATTCAAACTCAAACTCAAAACTTTTATTTGCTTTCCGCGATGGAATTAGTAGGTGGTAAGTAAAGAATATAATTATAGTATATAGCGTTTTTGATTTGGTTGTTTCTTTATTTTTAAGGTAATTTTGTGATCTTTGTTAATTGATAGTTTGGCGCCGCCTCAAAATTATTTACGTATACTCACATTCGTTTAAGAACTTAGTTATTAAGATTAAATAAAAAAAGGTTTCTTATTTTTTGCTTTTCAGTGTTTTCGGCGGTTTAATTTTTTTGCTAAAAAGTTTTTATTTCATATTTTTTTGTGGCTATAATATACTAATTGCTACATGCTGAATTATTTATTATTTTTGAAATAGCTAACTACTTATTTTAGTATTCAAATCTGTGAGTTTACCATAAATCACCCCTATTTTCCCAACCTTAGAGTAAAATTATATGGGACCAGCTTCAAGGTGTAACCCCCTATCTAATAAAAAAAGATTTATCAAAATCAGACTGTTCTGTAATAAGTTACGCGTGGTCATAAATTAAAATCAGTTAGTGAACAATCAATATATCCCTGTTTTTCTACCCTTAGGATTGGAATATTTTTTCCAAATTTATATGGGACCAACTTCTAGGTATAGCCTACTAAATAAAAAAAGAATTATCAAAATCGAACTACTCTGTAGAAAGTTACGCGTGGTAATACATTACGATCAGTGCATGAACAATCAATAAACCCCTGTTTTCCCACCCTTAGGGTGGGAATTATTTTTCCAAATTTATATGGGACCAACTTTGGAGTATACCCTTTCCAATAAAAAAAGAATTATCAAAACCGGACTACTCGGTAAAAAGTTACGCGTGTTAATACATTACGATCAGTGCGAAAACAATCAATTAACCCCTGTTTTTCCACCCTTAGGGTGAGAATTCTTTTTCCAAATTTATATGGGACCAACTTTGGAGTATACCCTTTCCAATAAAAAAAGAATTATCAAAATCGGACTACTCAGTAAAAAGATATGCGTGATCATACATAAAAAAAAAAAAAAAAATATACGCGTCGAATTGAGAACCTCCTCTGTTTTCGTCGGTTAATAACATTAAAATATGAGACAGGACAAGAAACGAAGTCATTACATTACTATATTGCCGGAGGACCTGGTTAACTGTATCATAGGGGATAAATTTCACAAAGTATATAATACAGTTTTTATCTAAATTTCACTATTTACGCAGTCGTAATTTTTATGGGAACCAAAGGGTCTTTCTAGAAAAGTTGTTACATATTTAGTAGTATAAACAAGATTGCTTAAACTGATAATACTTATAAATAAGGTTCTGTATTTAGTTTTGTATAAACAAGTCTGTAAATAGGAGTTATTTATATTGGGAAAGGCGTATACATTACAAAAGTCTGTAAATTACTGTAAACATAATAATATGTCGTTTAAGTAAACAAATAATCTACTTTTATATTCGAAACAAACAAAAGGTTATTTATTATGTCTATTTGGACACTTGTATGTGGGTGGAAGAATTATTATTTTAGTTTATTAGCAATAAATAATGATCTATTTATGATCAAAAATATTTATCATTACAATTTTAGATGATAAAACAAACACCCACTTTCTTAGTCACTATGTAAAAAGATGTTTTCTTTGACTGGATCAATACTAAAATACAAGATTCCATCTCAGTGAACAGTTTTCATATTTATAGTTGTATTTTTTTTATTGTCACTGTTTTTTTTTTAATTAACGTGATTTAATGATTGTATCATCTTTAAGTACATTTTAATTAAAAGAACGCATTTTCTGTTCTCATTTCATGAGATCATTTGAAAATAGTATGGAATATTAATTTAGACCCCTTTTTTAATTTTACTTGCAGTTCGCTAGGTGCTGAGTTTGGCTTACTTATATTTAAGGTAAAGTATTAGATAGGGTGCTGCGCAAAACATATATAACAAGTATCAGGGGACAACTAGTTTCCTTTTTTTTACTAGCTGGGTAACAACTTAGTTTGCGTTGTTTTAAATTTAGCTTGAGACTTGTTTTTTTTTTAATTTATCTTAGATAATTAGTGCCTAACCTGTTTCCTTAAAATGTTTAAGAACTTTAACCATTTTCCTGTCCCGTGAGTCACATATGAACATTTCCATTGTGTAATTATTGAAATTATGTATTACTCTAGTGGAAAGTAAATGAGCAATCTCATTTATCCCTTATTTCTCTAAAACAAAATACTAGAAATAAAATAAGGTATTTATGGGCATAAATACCTTATTTATAAAGCAGGTAATATTTTTGGGGATAATCTAAATGTATTTTTGAGGCTTTGATTACTGTTGGCAAAAACTGTTGCCGGTACATAATAGTCTAAATTCAAGATTTATATGATCATTGTAACATAGAATAAATCATAACAACATTTCTGTGGGTCAAATTACTATTTCCATGAACACTGCAGTGTTTGCATATAGCATCATACCGATATATGATATATGTACATATAAGCAATACGATATTTTCGCAATGTGAAGGTTATGGATACAGTTTGAAACTATATATATCTCTCTATAAAGCCTGTCTTGTCTACCTTTTCGAAACTGTAATATGTAGTTAAGACAATGATTTTGTCCACATTTATTAAAGCAGATATATTTTTAGAGAATATTTTTTGTATTTTTAAACAGTTAAGTAAACAACTTCATTGGGATTAAATTCTAATATTACTATTACAGCCTTGGAATTTGAAATAGTTCTGGACGCAACTAATTTAGAACGGATTAATAAATGAAAGTAGTATGCCAATATTTATTTTCAGCAATGCTTTGCAGTTTATACAAGACAAGTGTGTCTTAAAAAATATGGATATGAAATGTAAAATTAAAGTAAGAGCAAAATAAAAATAAATGCATGCATCATTGAATTTCAAAGTAAGTCAATAAAAAAGTACTCCAGAACTTACATTCTCATTGAAGATAATTTTCTGATAAAGTATTGAGAAATCATCAAACCCAATTTCTCCCCTCTTGCTAGTATCCACTTCTGTAAATAAATCCCTCAGTTTGCTTGTTGATATCTTGCAGTTTATTTTGGGTAGGAATGCTTTCACTTCCTTCAAGGTGATACTGAAAAAACAATGACTCATTATTTGTTGTTACATTGCTTGTGAAAACATTTTTACTAAAGTCTAAATAGGACATAAATCTGATCATCCATCACCAGCTAAATAAAGCTATATATGGTAGACCAAGTCTATCATATATGTCTATAGCAAAACAATGCCAGAAAAGATATCTCAAATAGTCAAACTAAATTAGTTATGTAAGCCGATCATAAATTCTGGCCTTTCTGAATGCATGTGAACTAAGCTCAGCTAATCTCACATTTATACAACCCACTAATTAAAAACAATATCTACTTATTTTAATTAATATTATTTTTGTGAGAATTTAAGTTTATTCTAAAAAAACCAAAATAAATATTAGCTACACAGAAATAAAATTCGCAACCTTACTCGCCACTAGCCTTAAGTGCTTAATCACAACATAATCAATAAATAAATACACAAGATAACAGTACTAGCACAAGCTGAACCACATTCAAATTTTCGCCGAGTTAGTTTATTATTCAGTATGCAGAACTATGTCCTTCTAAAGGTCAGCAATATTTTTATAATACTAAAAAGTATGTTTACTTACTTTTCATTTGCATTCTCTATAGCATAGAACTCCTTCCTTAGCCACCTCTCTATTTGTAACGGATAGGATGCATTGATGGCCTCCTCAATGAGAAACCTGACACCTTTTACCCAAGCATCACACTCTTTATCAGTTTGAGCTGTAAAAGGTTTAATTTTGCACAGTGACTCAAAATTTCTAGAAGTGTGTACATGTCCAAATGAAAACAATAACTTGGCAATGCAAATTCAATGAAACTCTCACATCCAGCCCGCGATTTATGTGACAACTTGCTGCTTTCGATATATATTTAGACGTGTTTACAAAATATATATTACCTGCAAATGAAGCTGCACGCAGTTTGAACTCTGTGCCGTAGTAGATGGTAAAGCATTTGGAGTTCTCCAGCCTCTTGGACTCTTCGGGCCAGCGCTCAAAGTCTTTGGACGACTTGCCGACTCTCACTTCTTTGATATCTCTTATGTCAAGGGCTCCTTCGTATGCATTCTTCTGCGGTATGCCAGTTCTCGACCAAATAACTTGATGGGTCTCCCTTCTTACGGAGAGCGAGCGGCGTTCAGGACGCTTTCGCGGATAAAATTTGAGTACCATAGAACCTCGTTCAATGTGAGATATAAGCTGGTCAGCCTCATGTATGAGCCTATCATGGGCCCCCCCATTATAGCACACCGGATTCATTGCACTGCCGTTGTTACCGCCGGGTGTAACGATACTGTGGCACTACCTACTCCTACATGAGATAAAACACTGTTTGAATGCAGTTACGTATGAGTAAGTATCTCCAAGTGAATAAAATATCCCCGTTACCCGTGTCTGTATATTACACACACTTTGCGCTATTTTGTTTGTTTGACATTTCCAATCCAAATGAGAGCTCTGACTGACTGAAGTAAGCGGCTGCGTTTAGTTTTGTAGCGTTTTCAGTCCTTCATTTTCAAGGCTGGCAATTATTTACAAGGCATACTATTCAAGAAAATCGATCAATATTTAATTTTGATCGCATAAAACACAAAAGTTATCAAACAAATTTTAAAAGTGATACAGATTTTGTGTTTGTTAATTTGTAACACAAAAACCTATTTTGATTATTTTTTACATGCAATAAAAAATTTCTACGTAATGCTTTAAAGTTCAAAACCAATTTTCTAATAAAAATAATAGTTTCAAACTAGGTATTTATGTTCTTAGTATGTGCGTAGTAGTTCTCTTCTATGTACGTAGTAGTTTCGAAGCAATTGTAAATTTCAAAATAAAATTTGTTTTTGAACAGATTTCATTCAATTTTTTCCTAGTTTGTTTAAGGCTGTCCAATTTATTTTTACGGAAGTACCAGGAAGTAACTTTCTCTTTTGAATAATGTAAACCCGCATTGTTTTCGGCAGTTTTCGTTTCTCTTTGAGAAGCTATCGTCAACCTCATTGGTTTGGTTAAACACCCTTAATTATAAAGGTTTATTCATATCTAGTCATTCATAGGTACACATAAATGTTTATAAGTAAATAAGTAAGTACTGGCACTTTATTATTACAATAAAACATAGGTATTGAAACCTTGATACTGAATTTTCAAATCTATCACTATAAAAGTTATGGAAGTTTGTTAAACTTCCTTATTTAGTGTAATAATGACAAAAGTAATAAATGTTTCTTGAATGTTTTCCTAGCTATTATAGTGACCTGACCCTGACACGGTAGCGGTGACCAGGAGAATGTGGTTCGTGCTTTCATTGAGTTATTGATGTCTCGGCCCTAACACCTGCTGATATAGTCTAGTATCTACAGGACAATTAGGGGAAACCCTTTTGCAGTGTTCTACTTACCTAGTAATATCCTGATTAGCAGTTTAGAGGTAGTCACCAGAAAAAAAACTTGCAAGTAATTAATATTTATTGTCTGCAAATATTCTTGTACAGAGGATTACAACGTACGGACAAAATGAATAAAATATGACCCTCGACAATAACAAGTTAGCAAGTCAAACCAGTGTTTTATTTACTACTTTGTTATTTATTGTTATAAATATGAAAATGGCTTTAGATGACTTCTGTTAACAATGAAAGCTACCGTTTGCCGCCAGAGGTGCTAGCCGCAAGTGATGACCAGTCCAAAAAGTCTTATTCCATATTTGTTTGCAGGCTTGACAGCTGACGCGCCAGTGGCGCCAGCTTGTGACCGCAATGACAGTAGTCTTCATTATACAGAGCAGAGTAATAAGTAGGGTAGGTACTTCATTACATCAAGATGATCTCGCAAATTATAGTTTCCAAATTTAGATAATTTCTTCTAAAGTAGTCCGAATACATGTCCATGATTTGTCTTCTTGATCTTCTTATATCAGCATTTTCCCAAGTTATGTTGGGATCGGTTGCCAGCCTGATTCAGCTACTATGTACAGGTGGTCCCAGAAAATAAACACGGGGCGGGTAACCTGACGTAGGGGGAAACTCTGATGCCCCCGAACAAATACCCGTAATTTATTAATCATAGCATTTACTTACACTGAAAATGATTAAAATTGTCATAATGTAAAAAATTAGAGATTGAAACACTGCTTATCTCATAGGAAAAAGCTAGCAGACCCCCAGTTTTTTTCTCATTTGCAAGTTATTTTTTGTGTAAAATCTTAAAACTCTTTAAACTCAATTTTAGTAATAAGTCATCTTCTACTTGAATATTTTCCCATTTCTATGAGTGTTACCACACCAATCGATCGATAATCGATCGATGGTAGAATGGATTAGTCGACGTCGTTCGATAGTTTCTCCCACACCAATCGATCGATAGCCGATAGATGTCATCGATCGATGGTAGAATAGATTGGTCGACGTCGATCGATTGTTTCTACTAGGTATCCGTCGACCGGCAATCGATCGATTGATTAGTCGGTCCGTCGATCAACTAAAGCTTCCACACCAATCGATCAACGTCGACCGATGTCGATCGACTATCGATCGATTGGTGTGGTACCACCCTTTAACAGTATTAAATTTTAAACTAGATTAAGCAGATAAGAACTAAAATGTTCGATATTTAAATAACTATTATTAACAAACTCTAACTATACTAAAATTTAAATTTACATAAATAAATACTAACAGGCGTCAACTATTAATATTGAATTATATTTGGTGTTTCGCATCAGAAACGCAGCAACATAATCTTACTTCCATCGCTGCACATTCGTCTACCAGTCGGACCATTGAGGATACTTACCAAGTAAAATAAAACCACAAAATAATTAAAACGTTTTATTTGTTAGAAAAAAATATACACTTATAATTATCTCAAAATATTTATTTCTCGTGTCCATCTCTACATAGATCGGAATTTGCAAATTCACCAATGGGATGCCTACTTTAAAATATTTTAAGATTTATACTTATAACATTATAAGTATTTTATTACATAAATAGCCGAATACTCAATCGCAACTTAATTGGTCGCCCATGACGCTCTGACGCCCATTCTAGGTTTTCCGCAGACAATGGTACATCATTCCAAAAATACGTATTGATTTATATTTAATACATTTATGGGTGATCACAATAATAGGATGGATGATTTGAGCGTGATATACTTAATTGAATAGTGCTTAGCAAAATAATTTAAAAAGTTAAAACTTAGCCAAAGCTCTGTTTACTTACCCTGCTTAACATCTATATAATTAGCGTTGACTAAATTTTAAAATAATTTACCATAATTTGATCGATACTAATTTTATGTATATAAATTCTATAGGTCGATGCACAGTGTCTGCGGAAACCGCAGAAATTTCAGCCTGCTTTGCAATGTCTGTAGAGTGGTGGCATTGCTCAGCAAAACCAATGGACGTGGCTAGGCGAACAGTCGTTGGCAAGAAAAAATAAAGAAAAATAAAACTGCAACAACTTGATTTATAATGAGGGTAGGGCGGACACTGCGCGCCTTCCGCGGCCATATAAAAAGTTATTTATTGCCATAGATTTATTATTGGGATCTCTTTGATCCGGTTTATATCAAGACCCGGGTCGTCGCAACTCCCCGCCCTCCCGCGACGTACAAATTCAGATCTACGTGACGTAACAATTACTACGTTTACAACATCTATACAAGTGGTTTTATATAATTACGCGCAGATATCCAGACGGCATTTATCAAAATTAAACGTTGCTCGACTTAAAAACGCCGATAAAAAGGTGATTCTGAGTATAATTATTAAAACCACGTGAGTAAAGTTGTCTCTCGATACACATAAGAGCGACGCAGCGATGACGCTCGCCACGCCGCAGTACCAACTGCTCATTTTCAGAATTTAAATACAGTCATTTGATCGCTCCAATCATTTGTTGTAGTTAGTTTGGAATGTTTGTGGCGTTTGTTCAGGCGGCTGATCGTAACGGTACATCGATAAGGCCCTATACAAAACTATAATCGGACACTTAAAGCTTCAAGTGGGCGTGTCGTGTTTCTTTAAAAAAAACCACATTTATAAAAATATCGAATTATTTGTAATGTGGCGTAGATATAGCGAAGCGTCCTAGGGATCGAGGCCGCTTCGGAAATGAGATCGCGTTACAACCCAGAGTTAGGAATTGTCCTTGAAAAGCAATCTACATACTCTGACGGCTCCATTGAGTCGTAATATAAGGGCTACGCGGGCCCTGTTTATGTTGAGTTTGCTATTTTTGGTAATCCCACTGATGTATTGTGCCCCAATAGGGGCTAGAGTAACAAATGTATCGCCACTATTTCAATAACTGCCATCAAATATAACTTGTACGAAACCAGCACAGAAGTCGCGATGCACCTACAAAAATATTTTCTTTGCGGATGACAGAATTGAACGCGCACAGTGACGGCGGTTTCACATTACAATATACATTAACATGTACTGCTTTTCTAAACTACTAACATCCTCATAGAATGCACAAAAACGCACACACATTTACACATAGACGGATTCTAGACTTGCGACCGACTTTAAACAGTCAATACGATTCGATGTTTATTTATTGCCTGAGATGAATCGTGTTGCGCTAGCGTTCGCGTGGGTCGCAGGTTGAGAATGCCGGTACATGAGAGCAACATCGATGAAGGCAGCATGTAACTTTATTACTTGTTTTATTGCAATGTGTAGCCGCCGGCGGACGCGGACAGCGGCGGCTACGGTCCCTCGGCGGCCGCTTGCATGACTTCGTCGAACGCCTGCTCGAGGCAATGCTTCAGCTCCGCGTACGACACAACCAGGACACTTTGTTCGTCGCGGGACATCAGTTCCACCTGGTTAAACAAACAATATTACATTATTGCCCAGCATACACTGTAAATAAATTTAATTGTACTTTCGGACATTAAATTGGAACCACCAGAAATTTGTGCAGGGTATTGAGGTCTATTTAGATATTCGGTATAATTGTATATATTATACCTCATGTTGAGACAGAGTGACAACTGATACAGGATAAGTAAGAACTATGTCACATATCAAAACATTTTAAAGTGTTACGTACTCAAACTCGCCTATGTAGGTCCTGCGTTTTATTCAATTGGATAAATATAATCATAACAAGGATCTGCACTCGAATGCAATTGCTCCGGTGACAATCATCCTATTGTGTCAAGTGTTGGTAATCTTAGCGGCAACTACTAACAACTTTGGGAGCATCGCGATGCCTTTGCTAACCCTTTTTGTATTGGATTCAGCCAGTTAGATACGGATTACAAAGCATTTAAAGAATGTCAAATCAAGAAATACATATTCGAAATAGAGGAAACATCTTTTTTGTCGACTTAGCAAAATAAGAAGATTCAAGTCTTCATGTAGGGTAAAGTGTGTGTTTGAAAAGTGGCGGTACTTGCTTGACTTATATGAAGATTATTGAAGATGCAATAAAGAATTACATAGTCACTTTGTTGTGTAGTCCTGACCTGTCCAGAAAACTTCATATTAAGACACTGCATTTTCGAGAAAACCGTGGTTTAAATAGGAAGTGGAATGTTCTCAGCTATGCCCTATATGAACTTATTTCGTCCACTGCTTCGCAAATGCCTAGCTATCTACACTATTTTATTTAAAGATCTATAAAAATTTTGAGTAAAAGGACTCTTTTTAAAAAAAAAAATACTACCCTTGAAATATAAGATAATTCTTACCCTCGCTGTCGTGCCCCCGTCCAACTGGTTAAGGCAGTGCGCGAGGTGCGCTTGGTCGAGCCAGGGCCTGCCGTCCGCAGTCACCGAGTGGAACAGGTAGTCCCGGAACAGCTTCAACATGTAGCGGTCCCCGGTCTCAGACCACGACGCGTCTAGATTCAACCTATCGATAAACCTGCGTTACTATCTTATAACAACGTTCACTACTCACTTCATCAGAACTGTACAACAAATCTTTCAATCCATGCAATGTAAATCCATGTTAGTAATCTTAATGACATGCATGCATTATTAATAATGTAAACAACTGTACAATACCGTGATGATTTCATATTTGAATTAAATTCCTATAATTTCATAAGACTATAATACTTCACAATTACAAAATGATCAGAAAATCTCACCCTGTGTCAATGTCAAGTTATGCCAACATTGAACTAGAAAGCAAATATAAATTCAGCGAAAGTGAATTTCGGTTATGGCAAGGAAACTGTGTTATTTATCGTGTGGTATCAATCAAACGCCGGCTGTGCGTTTCACATTCAACTGGGTCTAGTAGAATATACATTTATACTGAAAAATATTCAAAATCTTTGTTTTATTTATAACATCAATTTACAATAATAAATGTAGGTATTATATACATACATACATAGTGTCTTTACCAGATAATGGTGAGGAAGAATTTCAGGTCCGACGCAATCGTCGAAAGAGACTATGTCAAAAGTGTATACAGTTAGTTATTTTTTATCGCCTTTGTCCCAATCAAATTAGACAGGAAGTGAAGATACATTAATTCGCATTCCGCTGAAAAAGGTCTTTATAACGTCATTATCAACATAAACTGAAAATACTAAAATTTCTTACTTCTACAAAAGTCCTGTACCGCTCAAATCGAATTATTGTAACTTCAAATGTCTATTTTGACTGGCCTTTAATAGTTGAGTGATTTAATGTATGATTTAATAGCTTAGAGACGTGCACTAAGCCGATCCGCACGGTTTTGGTGGAAAAGATGTATGGTTGTTGTTACTTACAATCATCTCTGTGAGCCTAACTTTGGATAGTGATGGATATGTTGTAACCTAATTTACTGTATGCACATAATAATATCAAACTGCCTAATATATGATATGACCGAGCTTGAACTGTCTTGTTTTCTAATTTTTGGCAGTAAATACAGAGCTACAGCAAAATAATATATTGAACTAGCTGTGCATCGCGCGTTTTCACCTGCGCAAAATTCATGTCTTATGTGTATTTTTGCATATTTTTTTGCATTTAATCTGCTTCGGGTTGAAGACAAACTCAACTAATCAACGATCATAAAAATCGGTCCACCCATCCTTAAGTTATAAATGGTGTAACTAACCAGACTATTTAGGAAGATAAAGATTTGTTTTAGTAAAAAGTAGAACTTTCGAAATTTGGTCTATACTACGTCTGTCCTATGCTGGTATTAAGGTTTCATGATGTGAAACATCGATGTCGGTGTCATATTTACAGTAAATAAATGCTATTAGCTCATAGAAGATTAAAGGGCATGCGGTTAGCATACTTAAAAAGTTGCGATCAGGACCATTTCAGGAAGTTTTTGTTCACACACATGCAGACAGGCAAGCAGGATGGCTACTAGTGGTACTCACTCGGGTCTCTCGTTAACCACTCCTAACTTGATGAGTATGCGTAGTAGTCTTCCGTTGTCGATCTCGCGAGCCAGTTGGTCTTCGAAAACATCTGCGCGCCGCTCCAAGGCCTCCACCTATCGTAATTTTATATATTAGATATACTAATATGGTAACTTAGCAACACGGCTACAGTATAATACAGTTTGAATAGAAAATTATTATCGAGACACAGATAGCGTTATGGCGTTACTTTGCTAGGTTTTTTAATGAATATGAACTTTATTTGATGAACCACACTGATTGTTTAATGTTTATATTAGTTGGTAGATGTGTTTGTATTTATATTTGCATGGGGAACTTTGTTTAATGAACATTTTTTAACTACAGTCTATCTTTAACTAAACTTACTATACGCAAAACCTACCTTAAGTTGAACGCTTGTACATCGGGTACACAGGAATGCTACTTTTCTCATAAACATAATTAAATTCATTCAAACTGTTAGTTGTAAGTTAAATATATTCTTTGGTTTTTTGGCACCAGCGATTACAAACGTTTTGATTTAAGTTACAGTTTACAAGACACTAAATAGGTATATAATCATGGAACATATACAAAATATAACATGCTTGCACTAACAGAACATGCGAATGTATTTACGACTTAAAACATTCTAACTAACGACAATCTACATGAGGATGAATGATAGAAAATCATCGAGTATTTGAAAAGATATCATAAATTTGTTTCTTAAAAGTTCATAACTGATGGTTAGTTAAACAGTGTAGAACAATTAAATCATCTTTTTAGGAAAAGTAAGAGTTGTTAATTTAAGAGATAAAGATATGTCAAATACTCGAAAATCAAAATAAACGTTGGCTTCATTAGATTACCTGTGTGTAATAAACTACTTTCACAAGGATAATGTGAAATGCTTTAAGAGGAAATGCGGGTAGAGTGACTTTGAAATGATGTATTTGAAGAAACTATAGCTGTCGCCAGAGTTCCGGCCACCCTATCATAGTATAATAAGTGAGTAGGACATCTGAAGATACGACTGAACATTATACATACAAACTAAATTAAAAAAATGATTCTCCAATTTGAACCAATTCAAGTAATATTTCTAGTGATGGGCCGAGTCGACGTTTTGATAACTCGGGTAACTCGAGTTGACCCGGTAACCAACTCGGGCTGCAACTCGAGTTGACTCGACTCGATTAGCCTTAAGGTACGTCGCATCGCCGCGTCGTCCGTCCGAGTCAGTAAACGCTCAACTCGGTGCATCGTTCCGCGGGTTACTAGTTTTGCTACGTCCACGGTTCACCGGGTCGGGTCCGACGGGCTGCGTGGCGTCGAGTCAATCATAGTCTAATAAAACTGAGGCCTTTCAAAAAGCAGACTTTTATTAATCACTCGTAATCGCTCGTAATCGTTTATTAAAATTGTTTACAAAGTTCAAATCACAACCATAACCGTCAAATAAGGAACCGACTACGAGAACTATCTCTTTCACTCGCGGCTCGCACGTTCGGTTGTTCGGGCTAATTCGGGCTCGCTCGTAATCGTTCGGACCTCGCGACTCGCGAGCTAGGCTCACACCACTTGCCCGTTGCCGCGCACGCTCTTCGGGCCAACTCGGGTTGCAGATATATTGACTCGGGCTGACTCGCTTACGGTCTGACTCGAGTTACTCGAGTTAGATAACTCGAGTTGCCCATCACTAAATATTTCACAAACTGAATGAGAAGAATACTGAATACGTCCTGTGTCTGTTTTTTTTTATGAATATTTGCCTATTTCTAGCATTTTTTTGTGGCTGTTGGTTGGTTCTTGACGCTTTTCTAGATAACTTAAGACTTTATCATTTAAAAGGAATACAGGGGGCCTAAACCTAATTAATATCAATATTACTGTAAGGTCACAAGCCAGCAAGAAACCAGGCGAGAGCGCGTCTATGCATGTATATGCAAATTGATGACCCACATTTCCTCTTAAGATATACTAATGCAACAAATAATATTACCTGAGTATAAAACCTCGCACCTATCATCGGCATGAGATCCGTGACGGAGCGGCGAGCGGTCGACGACGATAATAAATACCTAGATGGAATATTAACATAATACAGATACAACAATCTTACGTGTTTAACTCAATGTTGCACGCACAATTATAACTTGACATTTAGAGAGCACGCAAAAGGGTTACATATGGGGTGGAAACATCTAAAGCTCTCGTTGCCGATCCGACACAAGCCGTGCTACCGGTCAACGATAAGTACACAGACGCTAGCGTACAAAAAATAAACAAAAATAAATCAACGTCTACATCCATTCAGTAGTATACATAATTATATCTGAAAGGATACTCAAGGACATACGTATTATGTGTCTTTGCCAACTCTGCTTGTTCCAAAATATTGAACGCATTGAGGTGAACTGTTTGAATGATAAAATCCTCATATTATAATTGAGTACTAGCTATTTATGTAGCATCTGATATGGGTCCAAAAACAATAATAAACATGTAGTAGCTGTTATTATATACCTTAGCATATGAATATAATAATATATAACTTATTATTTAATTGATATAAATAGCCTCAAATAGCAGCATAAACATTTCTTATTTAGAGTATGTTATTATTACTAATACTTCTGTTACCCTATTTTACTATTCACTAAGTTATTATTTTCACTATGGGGCTTACTCTTGAATTTATATTTATTTATCTGATGCTTGTAATCAGCATTCTTACAAAAATATTTTCAATTATTTGTTTCCAGTTACTTCCTCAAAACACCTTCGTGTAAGAAACGAAACGTCAGTATTCCAATGTTGAAATGTCGAAATTAAATTCAAGAGTAAACCCACTGACCCAGGACTAAGTCAATATGGTATACAATTTAGGGAAAGGAATAGGATATTAAAGCTGCTAAACCTTATTGAAAACTCAAAAACAAGGAATATGAATTTGTATTGTTAGTCCATAGACGAATTACTTGCATCTAAATATTCTTGTCAGATTCATCTATCTACTCCGTGATTACCAAGTTAATAGTAATTTTTTGAAAGCGGGACTAAACAGTTAGTGTTGTAGCTATGTTAATTTCAATTATTTGAAAGGGCAATTGCACCCATTGCCCAGCGTCTGACTAATTCCCATTATTGTGTTACTTGTCGTACCGAAATCCCGAACTGAAGTATTCGGTACCTAAAATTTTATATTGCGAAAAACAATTGAATAACCTACTACTACGTTCTACCTAGTATCTGCCGGTCAGTGTTGTTAGTTCGATAGCATTGTACTTATGTTACAAGTGTATGTAAGTGATGTATAAGATAAATATTTGCCATACAGTATGAGGTTCTTAAGGTCTGCGGAGTAGGTCCTGGCGACGAGCTCCATGGAGGCGGCGAGGTTGTCGCAGTGGATGGTCCGGCACGCGAGCGCCAGCGCCAGCCGGCCCAGTGCCGTCAGGTCATCCTGCTGCGCCTGACATATTCGTACTTCATAAGCCTTTGTATAATAACTATGACAGACAGAATAGTGTCCAAAGCAAGGAAAAGAAAGCGTCGGTCGTCCGGGAGCAAGTTGGGTCGACGACTTAATTAAAGTCTCGGGTCGAGTCCGGATGAGGCTGGCACAGGACCGTAGAAAATGGCACGAAAAAGGGTTGGCCTATGCCTAGCAGTGGCAGGACAAAGTTTTTATTTACACTGTGTTACAAAGAATCTTGAGATGTATTGGGTGCTTGAATTTTAATTTGTGAGTGAGGCTTAGCTATTACATTAGGTTATAAATCTGTAATGATGGTTTAAGGCATTTAAATAAATCACAGCTCCAAAGTTCTTCGTATAAGCAAAACAAAATAATTTGAAAGAATAAACTGTACCAAAATCTAAGAAAACAATATCACGCGGGTACCTTTACTACCGTGGTATTTCTATCACCGTGGTACTAATTACCTGTGCTATATCGTTCGTGTTCGCATGCAAGGCATCTATCGCACCGCACCAAGAGATGCGTACTCGGCATCCGTTCATCACTACTTTCGTTGGGTCCAGGCTGTGAAAGATAATTAACTTTATGATTCATACTTATATTTTAAGCGGTATTGATTGTATTTTAAAGTGAGAGAAATGCTTGCAACATGAACCCGTGATTGGCAGTTACTTATTAAGTCAACTAGATTGCGTGACAAATTCCAATATTCGCCTCTATTAACTATTAAAATACTATTTTAGAAACTATTAGACCTTTTTTGATAGCTTTCATAGACATTGCATGATCACCGCATCTTTTGGCTAACAAGATTTTATTGCAAGTAACTGCACACGCAATCATATGGGTACAAAATGATGCATCTGTCTCCAAAAAATATTTACTGATTTAGCAAGTCCCCGGGGCATTTCGTCCTTGCCTAAGTACAGTCACGAACATAAATATAAATACACATAGCAAAATTGTTAAAAAATATCAGCGAAGTGTTTTAGTTGAAACTAAAAAGAGCCATAAAGCTGTTTAGTGTATATTGCAGCTGACTGTACAAGTATGTTGACAGTGTTGTGTACCTGCAGGCCAGCCCAGCAGTGTGCACCGCCCTGAGCGCCGCCGTCAGCTGCACCAGCAGGCTCCACAGCACGGCCTCGGGCAGCAAGGCGCCGCTCGCCACAGCACGGAGCATGGCATTTTTCTGTACGTTGATACTTTGTTTTGAGATGAATACTAGCAAACTAAACTTCTGTTAAGAACTGTCGTGTACTATAAATTAAAGGTATTGTTTTCTTCTAGGAAACCTTGAAGTGGTAGGTACTTAATAAGTTGTATTCAAATGCTCATATTAGAAGACAGCTTTGCTAAATATTTTTCACTTTCCATTGCGTTGATTATATTTTCTTAACTACTGAATCAATTTATTGTTTTTGAATTGATGATTGATTACATTATTCTTCTAAATGAAGCTTAAACTGCTAACGCTCTATATTAATATGTAGTAGTAGTAGTGGTTCTAAGGCACCCCGCTGGTGCAGAGGGCCCCAACAAGTTTTCTCCATATTAATATGTACATTTAAATAAACCCTTGTGTAAAGTTCATGAGATTGATACTAAAAAACTCATGTAAAAATTAATGCATGACCCATTAGTCAATTACAACGAAACATACATATTGCTCAGCTAAGACGTTAATAGCACATTGATTTTATTATTTTATATAGCTGAATTGCGCTATAACTTTTAATGTTCTTCCCCAAAGAAATCAGTTCACAATATTTTTTGTTACCTAGTTATTCTACTCGGGAAGGTGACATCAAAAATAAATATAAAATATTCAAAATAAATGTGTAAAGTTATAAATCGATATGAAAACATTTGATTCACGATCAACGATGGTGCTGACATCTGTATAAATGTCTGCGTTGTCGGTCATCGCGGACGAACGCATAATAAGTGTACTTTGCTCGTTGTGTATGAATTTATTAATGCAGTCAGGACCTTTTAATGCAAGTGTATACTGATGCTTTATTGATATTTCCTTTGCATCTACAATTTTCCTTATACAGTCTTCAGTATTAAAATAATAAGACACGTCTCTGAATCAAAAAATTACAAGAGTTATGAGCGTCAGCTTGGATGCTGAATTTTTACAGAATACCACTTTTCGCGCGAGAAAGAATACATAAAAAAAATTACAAGTTTAATTATTTATATTCAGGTGATTACACACCGCATAGATAGATAGACTTAGTCTTTTTCAGAATATCAATTCCAATTTCCACTGACTGTATACACATACCTAATATTTTTTGTGTGAATGTTTTACTACCTGCTACAAATGAGTATATATTCTACAAACCTGATGAGTATAAGGCCGAGGTGCGTCGGGGTCGGAAGAGAACGGGTCGTGGAATGCGCCATTAGCGTCGTTGGAGTTGTTGCCGCCGCCGCCGGACAAGTACTTGTTCATAAGTGTCACGCATGCAGGATGGTAACTGTATACCAGTACCATCGCTACGAAGACATTTTTAGGATTAGTTAATGTAAACTTAATACACCAAATCGTAGATATATGTGATTAATATGTATTGTTTGAGAGAACACACTTTTTAGCCTACATTGTTTGGGGCCTAAACTCCTTTCATTATGTTTTCCTAGACGTTTCTGTCCCACTGCAGGGTTCTATAAGTCGTAACTTGACCGTTCAGCAGTTCTATCTTTTCAATGTAACTTTTTAACACGCCGTGGTCTTTTTAGGGCAATAAGTGGTTAATCGAACTTCGAAACCGAGAGATACCAGGTGATTTAGGCAAAAGATAGCAGAACATAAAACCACATACTTTTAAAATGCGAATACAATATTAAGTCAGTATGATAATCTAAAATAAAATGCAATGGTTTTCCAGATTTTCCTGTCATCCTGTATGACACGATTGCATATGGATAACAATTTAAAATTGTAATACTGTCCAATGTTGCATTTGTGTCTGCGTCACCTTTGGGTTGTATACATAAGTCATTTATGACCGGGTAACTTTAATGCATAAGGTCAAACCACGTGCATCTTGCAACAACATTTAAATCAGGACAGCGGACTACTACACAGTACATAATAATATGATGTAGAAACGAAAGACTGAATTGATATATGAGCGCAATAGAACCTTTTATCAAACTAAATGACGAACAAGCTACTATAACAATAAACTAATTAACTTTTTAGACGATAATCGGAATATTTACAAAGTTCTGTTGTCTTTAAGGTACATCTATTTCGATTTTAGATATTTATTTCTTTCTTATTACGTAATCGAACATCGAAGACAAAAAATATGTCTAACAATTTTAACATTTATCTGAAGAACAGTAAAACGTTGCTTTCTCTGATACAAGAAGTGTAATGTCACAATAATTACAAAGTTTTCGAGAATAAATTGTACGATACAAAACAATCAGATTGTTTAAACATCCAGTCTATTATTGGTGTGGGAACGTACACGGTACCAATGATCTGTTTGATACGCAATTAGTAACGAGCTCTCATTGTACATCGCGTAGTTAATAACGTAAGCAACAATAAAATTGCAGGAACTAATGCCACCTAATTGCATGTCACCGATGGTGTTCTTTGTGCTTTTAAAGTGATTATAATAGTTATTATCTCGGCACTTGGTAATCTAGTAAATTAAAGAAGAAATAGTCGTATTTATATTATAGACCGATAAAATCTATGTTGCCTGTTTTAATTTGGGTTATACTGTGAAAATGGTAACTAATAGATTATAAACTTCATTCCAACATGTCTTAAGATCTTGAAATGTGGAGTCCAGGGAGCTCAGAAAGGGTAGGTGTCATATTAAAGGAAATACAATTTCGTTTCATTTGATGAAGTCCCATCACATGGTACTACGGTAAATATCTTAACCTTAACTTGTAAAGACGAGACTGAAAATATAACCTACTTACACAAGAAGGCAGTATTAAATTGAGAAGCACAGTTATATGCTGATACTTACAGTGATCACCAAAAGCTTTAGTCGTGAACCAGTCATGAAACCTAACTATGTTGGGATGGTCGATCTGCTTCCACATCTCCAGGCGTTTAGTCGCTGTCGTGGTGTAGGAGTGCAGGCGGCGCAGCGCGTACTGCTCGCCCGTGTGTCGGTGCAGCGCGCGGTACGACGTCGCGATCGAGTGCGGCGCTGAACCTTCCAGAGGTATCAGCTCCGAGTACATCTCTACGTTTTCCGGTAAATCTGGGTGGACGGATAAATACGGATTAGCATTCGGATATTATCGTCATGTCCCTGCCATGTTCTCCATTAGGGCTCGTACATATTATAGCAAATTCGCAACGCATCACAAAATACTGCGAGCTCGCGTTCTGTTTTAAACTTTGTTAACTAGAAGTGCCTGCGATATGGCGTCGCATCGTATCGCAGCGCAATTTTGTGTATGAGCCCTAAATCGGCGCAATTCCTTTTCAGCTTCCATTCATCTCTACAACTCGTCATCTCAGCATTCACTCCTTTTCTTTACACTCAGATATTATGTCCTTATATTTCAGTCTAAAAAACTACTAATGGACAAGAGACAAACGTGGTGAAAGTTTACGAAAGTCTCCTGAAGCAAGGTGATCAATTTCGAGTCTTTACTTGAATATCTTTCTTTCCTAAGGCGAAGGCAAGGAATATATGTTAGATCATGCAGGTCGTAACTACACTCGTTGGCCACAGTGGGCTTTATCGATATTGATATCGTTCTTGTACTGTAATATGTATTTTTCTTACGATATGTCCATATAGTTTTATGTCATTACTCTGTAACATACCTGGAAACTGGCGGGGGTCGGTCTGCAGGAACACATCGTCGTTTCTCTCGTAAATCTCTGAACGGATCGTCTCTGGCATGTAAAACGATGCGGCGAGACCTTAACAAGAGATAGAACACATTCTTATCGTTATTATATGTAGAAACTATCTATTATTCTCGTATAGATAGAATATACAGAAGCAAGTTAAAAGATTTCATGATTATGCACAATGGTGAATACGAACACGTTTAATAGTGTCACGGATTTTTATATCCATACTCATTTTCAAGACAATGAAGAGTAAAGAATAAACAATAAAGTAGAAAATAAATCATGACTATAGGCTACTTTTTTTACTACTATGTCAGGGATATATAAGAAGCCTAAGATGTTATAACAGTCGCAGAATTTCACATAAACATAAGTAAGTAAAATTCGCATAAAACCTGCAAACTAATTTCGCTGACGCTAACATCATAATAATATCGTTTGGCATTACACTAAATTATTGTATTCGCGAAGTATTTAAAATCATTCAATGTGCGTACACAAAGTATACCCTAAGTTGTGCACAAATAATTGCATATTTTCATTTCCGATGCGAACATTCAATGGGTTCCACGGTTAGGGCTGGAAACCTATTATCCTACTACGTCATCCGTGCAATCAAACGGACAAGAGGGGTAACGAAATTACTGTTCTGGTAATAAGGTAATAACTTCTGATGAAAGGTTCTGTAGGTAAACTGTAGCTAGTGTAAGTGTATGGACGCACGCTACTTTGTTATTGCGACTGGGGCTGATTATAAGTATCGTGGTTGCCACTGGTGCATTGTAGCCTTGGTTAGGGTAAATTAAACCCTAATGTCTTACTTTTTTTTAATTATACATAATTAATATAGCCAGCCAGTTTGTCTCTATTTATGTGTACTATGGTATCCTACTAATATTATAAATATGAAAGTTTGTGAGAATGGATGTTTGGATGTTTGTTACTCTTGCACGCAAAAACTACTGAATGGATTTTAATGAATCTTTACACTTATATACCTCGGAATAACACAAGGCTATAATTTATAAAGATAGTGTATGAAATGTCAATCACGCAGGTGAAACCGCGGGGCACAGCTAGTGTTAAAATATATTGATCAATAACCTAAATAGCACAGCAAGAAAGGAGAGAAAGTTCTATAGAAACGCACAAGCCTTTCAGATTCATTTAGTTTACAACAATAACAATACATTGTTTAGAGTACAGACGGAAAACCGATAAAATAAAAATTGCTAAGCACAATAACAATTGTATGTCTAATCGCATTGCAAGGTAAACACTTAACAGGTGCTATTGCTATTTGATAAGTCGACACAAATGCACAATCGCATTGCGTCAATTACTTCGGAACTCACACTTCTAAACAATACACGACTATTTTACTTATGGGATAGACAGCACTCTATAGTTTTCTAGACAAGTGAAATTTCTACAAGTATTATCGCTGACCGAATCGGTCAAATTTATGGAAGTGAAAAGGCTAAGTCGCGTTACTTATCGAAATTAATTGTCATTTTCTTACAGGTATTGTCATTTAAGCAATTTCTATCATTGTTAACTCTGCATGCCACTTGACTACAGCGGTAGAAACACTTTACATCATGTATTTTCAGCATTGCCTAAGTGCCTAAGGGCTGAGGTAAACAAATCTTTGTAGAAGAATTGTAACTTTTATATTTCTTATAATTTAAATATACCTAAATTATAATACATAAAGCCAGACTGTCTGGAGTTTTCATTTAAGTTTTAATAAATTCAAGTTAAAACAGTTCGCTGTATAAATAATGAATAAAATATGTCCAATAGATCTTTTGAATACTATGAATATAGCGATGGCAAAATACATAATGCAAAAAGACGTTTCTGGTAAGTCGAATAACTATATTGTTATAAATACCGGGTAGCGCTAGACTGCAAACAGGAATTTTTGCGCCATTTATTTACATAATATCGCCACCGAAACGATGAGAACATTCCTTGCATACAGAGTTTTAGTGATTCAACATTAAACAACGTCCTAAGTAGCTGTTTAGCTAAGCAATCATGTTTCGTTTCCTAAACATCCACTTAAAGATACTATTTGTAACGTATTCATCATTTCCCATATTAATAAGAAACAAACATACATTTACACACACTTCTTACCGCATTATAATCACACGTGGGTAGAAAATGCTAAACAAAAACAATGGATTTAAACGTCAGTGTCGATCTAATAAGTTCGTAGTAAGCAATTCCAAACCATGGCCTATCACAATTCAGTATGACGTAAGCCTAGAATGGCATATGATAATGTTACACGTTATGTATGTGATTTTCAATCGTGACCGCTAGACTAGCAAATCGACATTGAATTCCTTAGTTCTGCATAATATTTAAAGCGTATCTACGGGGTTTGTTTTCAGTTAAGCGGATGTTGTCTGCCCTATATCACGATGGCCTCATAGTGCGTTACATTTCTTGCAACGCGTCTTGAAATTAGTAGGTAGTTCACAAACACGAGATTATTATCGCGTCACGATACGAGTGGAAGCCATGGTTATTGTATTTAAACAATAAGCCTTAATGGTGGCAACAGCTGCTTATCAAGCCAATAATATGTTAGTCGTTTTTTACGACGCTTTCAGGAAATCATGTGAGAATAGTTTATGAGTCTTATATCGCTCCTTCATAACCAATATTAAATGTCAGTTTTACTAGATCTCTTTTATGATGACGTTCTGATTCTTTCTATGAAAATGAAAAGGGAGCTTTCAATTCTGAAAGAAGCAGAGGGTTTTGTTTGTCGGGAAACGACAAGAAATAGGTTTACTAATTTAATTAGCAGTTTAAACAAGATGCACATGTGAAAATTGGAATACCTAGACTACCTAGAGCATCGAGATAGGTTCTCATGATTCAATTAGAGTGACGGGGCGTAGCGGAAGGAGAATACTTCAGATTTAACACGTTAATGAATACATGCCAGTGGTTCACAAGACCACCTCGACAATTTGCATTTGATTCGCAACCATCACTGTTAACAACTGTAATTTTCCAATTTCCTTTTATGGGATAACAAGGTGTACTGCGCTTCATTTCCTTCAAGGGGGCCGAGACGTCAATCAAGATAAAATGCATCATTTTTATATTAGCAACAATTGTTTATCTTGCTGATACTGCGACTATACGCCTGTAATCTGATTTGACGGCAAAGTTTCGTGTGAAATATAACAATTACAACTATTTTATCAGTCCTTATAACTAAATAGCAAGATAAGCAGGCGACGCAATGTTTTATTTCAACGATATCTATCGGTGTACGTGTAGTTTAAAGAGATAAGAGCCAACAATTCTCGATGAGTTATCTATCGATCGTTTGCCTTTTGTCGTGTTTACATAGGCAACTATTCTATAATTTAATTAGCGTATCATTAGGTATAATCCGACGGTTTAGATAACATCCGCCTTAACGATGCTCGGCTTAACATGAACGGAAATTATTATTATGTAGTGTCGGAGTTAAAAACACAAAGGTGTATTGAGAAGTCAGTACTGACTTAACTAGTCCTAGTGCCCAATATGATACATAAAATATAGAAAGTGTCGTCTCGGCTGAAGCCGCCCAGAGATAGGAATTTCGGCCGTTTGGCGGTCGTTAAGAGATCTGTTATTATTCATATAATATAAATTGTAAAATCACACGCTATGATATTATCACCGCTTTCTAAAAGGCAGTACAACCCAAAAAATTGAAATCACCTGTCAAACCTGCTAAGTACATTGGTTGTTAGTCTTTTTTACAGTCGCGATCAGTACATTTAAAACAGGTGGGTAGTTTATTGTATATAGTTTTAAATGATCGAGATACCGTTTTAGGAAAACGGCTGATTGCATACTAGCATGCTAACTTGTACGGTACAGTAAAGGAAATGTATTATGAAAGGTAGTTACGATATGATTTTAAGCGATAAATGCTTCGAGTGTGTTCTTCACGTTATCTCACAAGAATATATTTACTGATAGCTGTGATTAAATATCGTTTGTTCAACGTATGCGTCATTGTAATTGACATTTCGCACAGCTTCTAATGTTTTAAATTGAGCTAGTTATATCGAGACATTGTATGCACCACATTACTGGGTAATAAACATCGGTCGCCAGGTCAATATCGCTAGATTGTAAAATGCCTATCGAGCACTAAATATCGCCAGTATTCAGTTCTAAAAGTACAAAGGTTGTATTCGAAAAATAAGCCTTGGTGCTTAGGAACAAAAAAAAAGAATGTCAAAATAAAAAAAATACATTCGATAAAAATACCACAAAGTGTGAATTACTATTTGCCTCATGAGCAAGGCTTAGTTTAACAATAAGATTAAGGGTTGAGAATCGGGATACACGCTCTAAATTAATTCGCTTAAAGGCTAATTTAGTTTTACTGTCACTCCAGAATGAGACTTACCTTTTTTATTCACACATACATAGTTTTTAATTATAACATGACGAGAAATATTTTAACAAGTTTATTACCTGATTTGGAAGTCATTGGACCAATGTGTGTTGGTGTTCCGGAGTATATTTGCGTGGCGTACGGCGAGGCTGCGCCGGCGCCGACCGCCCCACTCATGCATGACTCAGGAGGGCCTGAAGCAATCACCAAAAGATTTGTTACCTTTACAATTTGTGTACAAAGAACCTGTTAATATTCATAAAACATATTTCTTGAATTGTGACGAGATACTTTTAATAAGAGAGCTAAGATACCCTCGACAAAAACATTTTCTATTGGCTTTCAATAATATTTAGAAAAATAAATCAGTTTCCTCCTAAAATTTATTTATTTGATTGCTTTATTCATATGAAAAGAAATAAGCAAGTCCCCAAGCCCAAGTCCAACTATACAATTTATTACGGGAAAAAGTTACGTAAAGCAAGGTGCATATGCGACATAACAAACGCAAATAGCAGAGTAAACGTCAACTTTCTAAGAGAATAATTGAAAGCTTTGTGACTATTTCGCCGATATCCGATATTATAAATAGAAACACAAAATGACATATTCTCAGTCGGTAGTTGTGCTATTCTTGCTGAGAACCGTTCCGGTTGATATCGATCGATTTACGGTATTCACATCCGCGCTTTTCCAAGTTCTATTTAACCTTTCCACAAAGGTAGTGTGGACTTCTAGTATTCTGCGATAAGCGGTCCATCACGTGGTATTTAAATATAACACATGCTTTTTCTATATAGTACGAATTTGAAGATATGTTTAAAGTAATATCAAAGACTAAACGACTAGGCAGAGTCTTTGATATCCAAATTGTTTTCAGCCCAATTCTCCTTAATGGCGAGCTTATGACGCGTCTGTACATGACAAGTACGAGTATAGTTGGGTACCGTTAATAAAACCCTGCAGTTAAATGTTTTATAATATTCAAGATATCTCACGATAGTTATACAAATAATCACATTATTTGTAAATGGCATTTTACAAATAATGTGATAAAAATTGGGACATCTCTTGGATAATAACATGACATTCTATATTTTGTAATTTTCATACATTACAACAGACAAGCTAAGCCTGTAATAGTTTAAATTGCGATAAGAGACTTTACGCCCTTTTATTTTGATCGCGTAAATTAGAAATTGCTACCATATCTAAAACATGGTTGGATTTCAGATAAGAGGCGTGTATTGAAAATTACTTATTACTGACCACAGTTAATATGTACTGTAGTAACCAATTATTTCTTTAGTATATTCACTAACTACAAATAAAATGTTTATGTGAGAAATGTCTCTGGAATGTTAAGGATTACCGTAGGACTCAACTATTTATCTAATGTCTAAATGTTAGGTCCTGTGTGTACATAAATTATAAATAAATACTATTTTTCTGATAAAACAACATAGAATAATAAAATTATGTAACTTACCAATTGAGGCTGAAGAATTAAGAGCTCCAGTTGTGTTTAGGCTGTCTGAGTTTGTTGAGTAGAAATATGTTGTCCCACCAACATTTTCCTACCAATAAAACAAATATGTTATAAAAAATGTGTGGATACAGCCGATACATATAATACGATACCCATTATATATAATGAAATTTCTTATTCAGTTTCTATTGTACATCCTTTATGAATTATACATATTAAACAAAGCATTTGATTTGTTGATAATAAAAGACATATTCCTTAAATTTAAATCAGTGGAACTTTAGTTTTGTTCTTTTATTTAACAAGTCAGTATCAAGTGTCCACAGTAAATTTAATGTCAAGATTGAGATCAAGTTTTGAAAGTTGGTCATGGAAAACAGGTTGAACACAATGTGACTGCTTACAGTTATAAGGATAATACCATAAGTACATAAACTTCTATATAGATTAATAACTTGAATTGTCATTAACTTCCCTGCCCTACTTACAAAACACCTAACTATGACTCATATATAACTGTACCTTTAAATAATTATGTAAATCTAAAACATTAATTCAGTAAACTTTAATGATTGTTTATTATTATTAAAGTTTTTTTAGATTAGATTTTAAGTGTTTTGGCTATTAGTAAAATGTATATTAGATTCCATTGCTAATATTTACCTGATGTACTTGAGATGTGTTTGGGACACTGGACAATGTCGAAGGTGATGAGCTTTCAGGGGACTCTGGCAAAATGCTCGGCTGAGCAAAGTAGTTCATAGGAACAAACTCAGTAATCACCACCTGGCACAAATAGCACCCACATTAAAATTTGTTTACAAAATTCAGAAAAAAAATATCATGAAAGTAAACAATAAATAAAGTTACTTACCTTCTTGATAGCTGTGGGTGATGACTCCAGGCTGAGTTTCCCAAGGGCCTGGTTCAGGGACCTAGTAGGAGTCGAAGTAGACCGATTCTGAAACGTAAACACGTAAATTTGGTTCCGAAATCTAAGAAGAACTAAATTAAGCACAAATATATGAGTGTTGTCTCACCATGTAGGTCGCCAGCTTCGACTCCTGAGGGAGTCCATTTGTTGGGGGGGAATATTGTAAAAAAATCGAAGGGTCCATTGTCTCCAACTCACGGTGCAGCCAACTCATGATGAATAACAAAAAAGGCGTGCGTATGTAAGGTAACCCGACTGCGGATATGTGACGAACGGCTTGACGTTTGATTGTAGCTACGCGATACGAACTTCGTTCACCTCAGTGAACATCAACAACCCATCTTCCTCGCCTGTCACACAAACTTTGCTAAACTCAAACATCACAACGGCTGACCGTGATCTCGGACATTTTCGCTTTCTTTTCTATGTAGACTCTTGATTCACAATTTTACAGCCGTGACAGACGATCAAACCATACACAAATATGCGATAACTAAGCTCATTGTCACAAAACTTGTGTGTAAAACATTCGCTCATCAATCAATCAATTCATGCATATTTCAATAGACTTTTTAGTATAAAACATTTAAAAATTCTAAACAAAAAAACAGGATTGGGACACGAAGACAAATACACAGTAATAGGTATTAACTATATCTACCAAAGAGTAAAGTAACACAACGAGAAAAGACACAATCTAGAGGTTACACTAATTTGAAGCGCCATCTATATATTTATACTAAAATTTTGCCACGACAAAAGGTACCTATCTAGACAATAAAGGCCATGACGGTAGGCTTAACAGGGAAGACTGTTTGTTTTAATAATTCTTTTAAAAATATAACCGTAATTCAAATAAAGGTGTTCCTAGAATTGTTGATCATTTATTTTGGTTTTAAAAGCATTCCTACAGGGTACTGTTTAAAATAATAGATGGTGCTGCGATCGCATAGGCATTTTAATCGCTTTTCTTTCTGTAAAATAAAAATAGGTACCTACATCTTGGCACATGTGCCATATTTACAAGTACCTAGCTGAAAAAATATATTTTTATTTGATTAGTTTTTTCTTTAACCATTTGTAAAGTACGTTTTACACCGCCGATATCTTTTTCTCAACAAGTAGTCATCAAAGGGAAAAAACAGACCCACTACAGCACATAAATTGTTAAAATTGGATACGGCCATTGTTGATTGAATGTGATTTTTGTTTAAGAACTTCTCATGGATGCTTTACTTTTCTTGAGTAAGTAGATAAAAATGGGCTTATTTGTCTAGTATAAATAACAGACATAGAAATCAAAGCAAGTCTTTTTCATACATGCCTGTAACTCGTTTGCGTTCCATGTAGACGAATACAGTGCGCTTTTAATTTATGTAGTTACGAGTACCTTGAAATAAGTCTCTTATATAGTGAAGATGAATCTATTAACAAATGTATAAAAGATTTTGAAGAAGCAAGATAGGTCATTAATAGTTTTAATGTACACCTAGCCTAAAGAAAAAGACAGATAAAAACCAAAGTATGAAAGTCCACAGAATCCTAACAGCAACACAACATCATGTATGTAGTCTGTGGTTTTGCACTAGCCGATAGTAGTCTGTGGGCGAGGGCGAGTCGCTGACTGATGTAAACGTAACGTAAGTGAATTCATTCAATTTAGTTTTCTTTTCTACGAGTTGTTTCGTGAAGTCTCCTAAAAGATTCAGGTTTATTTTTTATTATTGTTTGCTGGCATTAGTTTCGGTGTTTATCTCGCTGCGCGTTCGAACGCAAACTTGTAGGATTAAATTAACTTACGTATTTGTGTGTTTTTTGCGATGGAAAAACAGCGCACGTCACAATTTAATAACTTATTAGTTTAACTTGATTACAGGTACATCCTTAATGCTAATAGGCTTGTTGTGCTATTTCAATAAGATCAATTTATGTGAGTTTACTAATAGTCGCTACGTTGTAGGTCACAAAGCAGAATGGAATCCTCATATCAAGGCGGAGTAGCGTATGAAGATGCTGGAAATAACTTCCAGCGCCTATCGCAGACTATAGCCAGCAACATCAAGAAAATATCACAAAATGGTAAGCATTTACATTGTCTTTATTCATTAATTACGTTTCTATTTTTATCTCTAAGTTTATCTTGTATTGCTTTCTTGTCATTTGTTTATTCTTAGTCATCAGCTATTGTTACACTGATGTAGCATAAATTTCATTGTTGATATATAAAACATGCTGCGAATTGTCATAATACAATGGTAAATAAAGATACACAAAAAATGAAAAGTTTGAATCCAAACTTTTTTCCTTAATCAGTTAATTCCCTTACATTTTTATTATTCTAAATACCCTCAAGTTTGGCTTCAAGTAAGAAACTTTACCCTGAACTCCTTCAAACAAATTAACTTGATGTTGAACATGACTAATTGAAGAACAGTTTCTTACACTACATACTTACACTACCACAGTATCATGAACTGAATACATTGTGGAAGCCTTAAATGGTAATAGGCTATGTATGACCATGCTTCATTGAAAAGTGTGTGCATCAACAAACAAGTCATTGACATGAGTTAATGTAATATACAAACAATACATATTATAGTAGGTTTTCCTAAAGTTCTAGTGAATACTAAATTATAATGTTTTTCACAGTGTCTTCCATGTCAAAGATGGTTAATCAGCTGCAGACTCCACAAGACTCTCAGGAGTTGCGGAATCAACTGTGAGTGAACTCATCTACTATAATATAAATTTACCTGTTATAAAGATTATCTAAAATCACAACTTTTTTCCTCTTAACTGAACTTGTGTACAGAAAACTTATTTCTCATTACTGTGTAATCTAAAATCAGAGGTATTCAACTCAGTTGACCTTTTTTTTTCTATTATAATATGAACAAAACTTAGTATATTTTCGGTCTTATTTGTGTAGGCGGCAGATACAGAACTACACACAGAAGTTGGCAAAAGATACATCATCCATCATTATGGAGCTGATGAAGCTACCAACGGACCAGCCTGCCAACAAATTGACAAGAGAACGCCTCAGTGATGAATACATGATCACACTCAACTCATTCCAGGTCAGTTACATTTTATACCACCTTTAATAAATATAAACTACTTACCTATTGATAAGGTCATAGACTGACGATAGATTAGACTATCATTATCAATAACATTGTTGCTCTTTTTGCATATCATTATTCATTCATATCTAAAGACAAAGAATAAAATACTCTAATACAATATACTTGAAAATTTTGTATGATAAGTGTTTTGCTCAATATCTATCTTATTTGCTATTAATTCTTAATATATTCGGTATTCCTATCTATCATGCAAAAGTAATTTTGTATGTGTGTTATGCTTGCATGTTTAAATCTCATCATAATTGTGTATGAAGTACACTTGTACTGTGCGTAATCATATAGACTTAATTTATGCTACGAAAACTGACTTCTAAGTAGATTATTAGTTTAGAATGACTGAGTTCTGAATCAGTATAATGTATTACCAAAGATTCAAGAGAATTCATTCAAAAGTTTAGATTAGTGGAACAGTACCAATGCCATGTTTATTCATACTAATATTACAAATGCGAAAGTAACTTTGTTTGTTTTCCTGTCTTGTCACTCATGTAAACTCGTGTTTTTCCATATGCCTCTCAGTCACGCTTTCGCAGACAAATTCTTAATCGATTTTAGTATACTTAGTATGGGGTAAGCTTGGGTCCCAAGAAAGAACAAGACTAATTTTTGCCGCGAAAATCGACAGCGGGTTTCAGCTAGTGTTTAAAAACATTACATTGTGTCTGTTCATGTTTATAGCACCAATGACCTATTCTACCTAAGCACTAAACCATATATCAAACAACAATTAATTTAGTTATTCGACTATTATGAAGTTAGGTAAGGCAGTTAACATATCAGATGCGTTTTAATTATAACTTCATTGTCGAGTGATTCTTTACTGATAATATTACAAGACATGCATGCAGTAGTCATGAATCAAAGAAACAGGTTTGTGGAACTACTAATAGGTTAATATTTATATAAACTTTGTAAAAGTGATATTAATAATTTGTAAAGAATTAGCAAATGTTTACCTACTACACACTGTCTGAAAGTGAAAGAATCCCTAAATCGGAATGCAAACATAATGACTCATTTAGCATTGTATTGTTGTGACTCGTTTATTTGTAAATATTAGTGAAATGCGTCTATTGAACGTGTCTACAGCGAATAAATTCCTAGGATGGAAATATTGACGTGTTTAAAAAATAGGCTTTATTTGTCCTTGAGTAATAAAAGTATTGGTATCTTTTAATAAGTTAAATGCTAACATTTAAACCAAATAACATTTGTTTCTTTAATGTATAATTGTGTTGAATTTTCTTTTAAAACTTTTGAGTCAAGTCCACTCAGTAAATTTGTTCAGCTCACAAATACCTACCCAATGATACGACACACATAACTATTGGAACCACAGCTTATACAAATCGTGGCATCGTCCTCTGTTTACAAAACTAATTAATTGTAGCGGTTTTAACTTCATTAACAAGCTGTTATCATAACGACTGTATTACTATATTTCCCTGGTTTAACAATGTTTTGCTACACATTCCATTCGCCTGAAATAGTTATGTAATTATGGCGAGGCTAAGTGACCTTACAGCGCTACTGAGGACAATTGTTTTGTAAACCTATTCATACTCTTTGTAGCCGTTAATTATGTTGAAGAACGTTTAAAACTTGTCGGGGATTAAGGGCACCCACACAAAACTGCAAATTCCCAGCGAAATGTAAATATTTCCGAGCTAGCTTTCCTTTTAGAATTTTATTTAACGCATAGCGTTTCTGTTTTGCGTGGGAGCGCTAAGTAGGCAACGTTTATTTACAATCTTTACTTACCTTTATTTATGAAAGGATGATTAAAGTTTTAAAAACTTAAGGCTTAACTTAGTTTGTAAAAACATCTATATTTTTTATCTTTAAAAGATAACTAGGTGTTGAATTTTCAGTCTGTTCGAACTCCTGTTATATTGAGAAAACATTGCTGCGTTTATCTGACTCTTACATCTTAGTAAATAAAGGCTAGCTCAGCAAAAGTACTAAAATGCAACGAGACGAAAAACTAAACTCAAAGCAATTAAACTATGAAAAGTCTTCGTTAATTACTTAAATAAGTCGTTACGGTTTCAAAGTTAGCTCCTTCGAAAGCCGGTTATATAAACCAAAGTGCTACGTCATTTATAAAGAAAACGAAGTGAAAAGCCTTCTGAAAGAGAAAAGCGGTCGAGTTAAACTTTCAAAGTTTTTTGCCGCTTCATTAAGGAGGTCTTAATTACACCTTTTATAAAGTAAGGCACTCGCTTTGTTTGTTATTATATCGGTGAAAGAATTGTGCAGTTTGTAGGGAATGGTGCTCATTAAAGCTTTGATAGAAGCTCATTCAGTTAAATACTTGGCAAAACAGTTTTATTACAGCAGATATAAAAATGCATGACATATTTCAATCAAATCAAATCAAATCATTTATTTGCCTGAACAATGGTGGTACAAAAGATGTTAAGTTTATGTAGGTAGCAGTACATGACATATTTCACCCTGATTACGGGCATGCAAAACATTTTAAGTACTTAGTAATTATTAAATCTAAGTTTTAAAAAATACAATATAATATAATAACAATTGAGTTATTATTTTCACAAACATTTAAATTATTACAATAAAACAAATCATATACAATCAAAGAAAAACAAAGTATTTTAGTGGGCACCAAATCGAAATGAGCTTTTTTAAAAAAAATCTTTTACACTATAGAAACTCTCCTGTACTAACCACTTACGCAAGGCACAACAGAACCTTTTATATGGGAGGTCAGTCATTCCTCTGGGCAGGGAGTTAAAATATTAGAGGTGCCATGTAGGCACAGCTTTTCCTGAATAATTGAAATTAAGATGTTGATAGTACGTTTGGGACAAGTTTGTTTAACATTTAATTATAATTAGTAAAAAAAAATTCGTTCTAGAAACACAACATAAAAATACTTTTTCCTTGCGAAGGTCAAATCATGTTGCGAACTGTGGGGTTGTGACTTATACCACTGATCACCGTGCAGTTAAAACGATTATCCTTAAATTAAATGTATTATTTTTATATTTACGTTTTGTTAATGTAAACAATGTCCCGTTTTATCTAAGGAAAACCTTGTTATTTAACTAACGTTCCTACGTCATTACATTACAAGCTAAAACTATGACAAGCTTATTGTCTTTTTAGGCGCTAGTCTATTTTAATTAGTATGTTTCAGTTCCTATGCCATTATTGGTTTTATCATTTTAGTACAATATAGAAGGCGGTAATTTTAAATTCAAAACGTATCAGCTTTTCTGTGTGTGCATAGAACACAACACTTTGTTATTTTGTCGATGCTATAATAGGTCTACATATTTATCCCTAGTCAGCTTATATTAGTACATTAATTATCTAAATTCTTGTACTATTTTAAATTTAATTCTAGTATCTACTACTACATATTAACATACCAACTATTGTAAACGAATCAATTATAAATTGTTTGTAGATAACGTTGGTTGATAAACGGAGTGAAATGATAAAATGTGCTTAAATTAATGACACTTTCCTGCAATAAAACATGTGTAGTTTTATGTTGGCTTCAGAAACTAATAACTATTAACGATTGCCAATTTAAACGGTGTGCTCTACAAATCTGAAATATTTTTTAAATTATCTTGGTCTGTTTAGCCTTGTTCATATTCAGTTGGAATGAGCTAGCAACTTTAAATTGGTATTTTAATTTAAACGACTGCTTATATGACTACCATAATGTATATCCTGGTTAGTCTAGTATGTTATGTCGAGAAACCATGGGATACAGTATTTGTTCATGCTTTTGCTCTTCCATGCGGTTATCTGTCGATCTGTAGGTACAGCCTATAATGAGTCATGAGCCATAGCGCGGCAGATAATGACTGGAATTCAAAACTAATCAATTTACTCATGAAATAATGGTATTTGTTCATACATTGTAACATGTGCATCAAATTAGTCGCTATCGCATTTCAAACATCTGTAATTACTTTCGACAGGCGACGCAAAGGCTGGCGGCGCAGAAAACAAAAGAAGATGTCAAGAAGGTCAAAGCGCAGTCTGTGAACATCGGTGATCCATTCTCCATAGGTGAGTACATCCTCTTATACCAAGTTCCAAGGAACAGCTATCTAAATCCGAAGGGTTAAAGTCGAAAAGAGATATTCTTACATATAAAATTCTCGTGTCACAATGTTAGTTACCATACTCCTCCAAAACGGCTTGACCGATATTTGTGAAATTTTATATTATGCATATTCAGTAGGTCTAAGAATCGGCTAATATCTATTTTTTATACCCCTAAGTGGTTACTACCACTAGGTAGGTGCTAGGTAGACAAATTGCAAGCCGGGTACAGCTAGTATTTTAATCAAAAATCTTTTCCAAGGTACTGGCAGCAACAAGGAGTTGATGGAGATGGGTGAGCCGAACTTGCGGAAACAGGAGCAGCAGACGATACAGATGGAGAGGTCGCTCATCGAGCTGGAGGAACGCGAGAGAGACATTAGAGAGCTTGAGGTACGATATAATAGCAATATTTAAGCTATTGGTAAACACAACCTTGCAAAATGGACAATAATCGATCCCCTTCACACCAAATGCGAATGTAGAGCTCCCAACCATGCCCCATTTGTTAAATTGCCCAAAGTGTCCGTGCACCTGCACTTTGGAGGATTTAATGCACGCTAACGAAGCTGCCATTAATGTCGCAACTTACTGGGCCAATATACTTTAATTTCAATCTACCATCGACACGAAAAGAAGAAGAAGGTATTGGTGTCAGTCTCCTACACTTTACGATAGTTGGCCGTATTTGAGATCTATCTGAGGTAGTTGCATAAATGTACAAGCAAAATCAAAATTGATCAATTGTATTTTCTAAAATAAATATCGTCTGAGCCGGTATAATAGCGGTGTTTATGCGGGAGCCTCATACATAAAATTATAGCGTAGATTTTTTAATTTGGGATAACTGAAGTAGGACCCTAAAAATCAAGTTATTGTGTAAAATGTAAACGAAACATTCCAGTTCATATAAATTTGTAAGTTATTAAAAAATCGTACCGTGTTATCATAGAACGAATTAGTATAACACATTCGTACAGAGCGGAAAAATCGATAAGATCTATTGTTAAAACTAATAGCATGGTTTCAACACACACTGTTTTATCGAAATGAAAGTAATGACTGATATATGCTACACTGGATGATTTTAAGGATTTTTTAAAAGACGGATTTATTGATAGAACACCATAAAATGTCGTAAAACAGCATAATAACTTCTAATTTTCTTAAGCCGTGAGCACGTATACGGCTTCAACGCGATATGTACCTAAATGGCCTTTAATTTGACATATCTAGGTTTAGTTGGTAAACCCTTCACATTTCCGTCCGCTCCGTAAAAGCTGAAATTTGTTAAGGTCATCATGAAGAACTTCTACAATTGTCAAGTCGTCAGTATTTTTAATCGGTAAGACGATTTGTTTGTCAAAAATAAATTGGAGAACTTCACTGTTGTTTGCCGCGGGCAAGCTGAGCATGACAACTAAAAAGGCTTTGGCGTTGACGGCTACCACTAGATGAAGATTAATCCCGTTGATTTCGATCTGTCTGCCAAATGCTCTTCATCTATTCGTCACCTTATGGTTCCATTTCCTTTCAGAGGGACATAATGGACGTGAACCAGATCTTCAAAGACTTGGGCACGATGATCCACTCGCAGGGCGAGGTGGTGGACTCCATCGAGTCCAGCGTGGAGTACGCCGCGGAGAACGTCGAGAGCGGCACGCACGAACTGAGGGAGGCGGCCAATTACAAGGTATGGTAAACACTGGCTTGGGCCCGGAAGTTAGCCTTGGCAGAGTTTGTGTCAAAGTGATCAAGGCAAACAATAGAAGTAGTACTTAATTAACTTCCCGGTTTCTGAAGGTTGAACAAAAGAGTTAGTCATCTGAAAAACCTCATTTTAAGCACTGATTGGTTGGAAGCCTTTCGCAAACCAGGAGTGAGACACTCTCAAGTCTCCATTAAATATTTAGCATAAATAATGTGTTTAATTTCAGAACAAGCTGAGGAAGAAGAAGGTGTACCTATTCCTTGCACTGATCATCATTGTGTCCATCATTCTGATCATCGTGTTTCATCGCTGAACGTCGAACTCTAGCACTTACGATCACAACGCATGCATCATCGTAAGCTACGCGGAACCAAAATAGGTATAGTCCCTATAGGAGCCCTCGTTTTCTAGCAAATGTATGTAAAAATATGTTATATCATGTATAAAGAGCGAATGTGCATCGAATTGAATAGTAGGTAGGATGTTAATACAGTACTTTGCAAAAAACGTATCCAAAATATGAATTGTATACAGTAAGCAACTTAAATGTGAACTTCGCTTGTAATACCACATTTAAATTGAAAACTTTCAATGAAAATAGGAGCTCGTTTTTTGCAAAGACGACAGGTTGTTCTCTTTTTGGAAAAAAAATGATATTCAGGTAAGTAGATCGTGTTCAGGGAAAGTAAGGGATCATCAGGAAAAGTCCAGCCAGTTCACAAGGAAAATATCTATTGCCCATTTTGACAACTTGAATTCTCGCAGTACATTCACCGCGGTCAAAAAACTCCCTCCGTAAGCACTACCTGCCTATGCTCATTGCTTTATGCTAACTGCTTGGACAAATGCGGCCACACCTACGCCCGCGATTTCAGAAATTGCTCAAATGTACGAAAATGAGTTTTTTTTTGGTGCATATATAATTTGATGACTGGCTGACTGGCTCCCTGACTGATTTTCGACATTCCATTGAGTGGACATCCTGCCAAGTGTTGAAGTGTATAATATGTATATTCAATTCATTGCGAGTATATCAAGGTGTAGTATTATAAAGAGTATGTAATGTTGTATTGATAAGTAGAGCTTTTTATCCTCATTATTACTAGGGTATTAAGCAGTGGAAGCCTAACCAGACTTCAAAAGTGTCTTTACCAGCATGTAAACTGACCAACGTTTATGTCTTAAGATGGAAATAAATGTTGTGCTGCTGACGATAGTTCGAAAGATTTTTGTGGAATATCTTTGTTTAGGCTCAATTTACACCGCCGCGGAATGGAACGGAAGCGACTTTATGCAACGAAATCGTATACGACACAAACGCGAGCCTTAAATGTCTCTGTATTACGTTACCCAACCGCAAAATTTTGAAAATTCAAGTTTTGTCCTAAATTAAGGGACCCACGGCTGCGCCAGCGCACCCTATGTTTCCATCTCTAGATTTTAATAACGGCTTTATTTACGTTTTGGTCTAAGACACTTTAACCGGCTTCAGGCCTGGTCTGTTTAATGGTTACTTGTTTTCCAAAAGACATGTATATTACAATGATACGGACAAAATTGGGTTGCCTTACTTACTATTTCCCAAACGAGAGAATGATTGTTTGGTAGTTAGCCCTTATCCAATTTTCATGTGAAACGTAACTTAAATTGTAGATAAGAACATCATTTTTCGTTCATGACGTTTTTACCTACAATTTGAGTCAGAGAGGCGGCAAACTAATATTTAATCTCACAATGTATTAACTTTATTGCAATAAATAACGGTCTTGTAATTTAAGCTTGTGTTCGCCTATTGCCTTATTGCTCTAGACAAATTATACTTACATCAGATAAGAGAGAGAATATATACGTTTGGATCATTTCGATCTGTTCAGGATTTAAAATAGTTTGTAAGAAGTTCAGTGTGTGAATTGTACAGTGTATACTGCACGTGTAAATTTGGTAGCTTGCACGGAGGTATGAACTAAGTGATGGAGTTGATGTAATGTATTTGTCGCATTTTTTTGTTGTGTGGGCTCTTTTATCAACTCTCATTACAAAATACCAATTTATGATTATCCACAAATACTGTCTTAATATATTATTGTATCCACCAAACTCATTTTATTATCTAAATAAATTGCTAATCATAGCTTAAGTAATTCGTGTATAGTTTTTTGTTTTCTTGATATAATTTTCGTACGGTGCAATTTTTTTGATGAAACTGTGGCACATCGTCACAAAATCTCTTATTAATACGTGCTCTTTAAGAAGCGACGAGTAATTCGTCTAAATCGTTTGTGAGATATAGGTACAAAATTAATATTTACAATCTCGGAAAATTAGGTATACTTATGTAAAAACATTGATTAGTCGTGTATCAAAAGCGTGTAGCGTGTACGTCACAGTAGACGGGGTAAAATGTATGTAGAGTTTCAAGAATTGTTATTAGCTGTATTCGCGGAGTACTAATCCGTACATTATATGCATTCGTTGCTGTTGACCTTTACGTTGTTAATGTATCGGAACATGTTTATACTGGTTCTATTTGGGTTGAAAAATATGGGATTGACGAAAAAAACGGTACTTCAAGTTCAATGTCGTCTTTTTTTCCTTTCAAGTTCGCGGAAAACAAGTGGTGTTGCCTTTGGACTGTGGGTCTTAATGCTCCTGATCTAGCTACTGAATGATGTCTGCATTTTGTTGCCAATGCCATCTCGAGACATCTAGTCAGTAGCCACCCTCGCTTGTCTATTTCCCATTCAGCTGTTGGGGTCGTAGGAACAAGTTGTTCGGCAATGCCAACGTTCCGATACATTTACAAACAACAGCCACCCAATGCATATGTTTTGTCGGTGCAACATATAAAGGAAATGTTATTAAATCATAAAGTTAGTTCAGGTCTGTTTGCTGATGAAAATGTTCACAAGTTATGCAATAACAGATAGCAATACATAGTGATTCCTAAATACGTGGATATTTTGTTATTAATGTAAAGTTTATTAACCGCCTCACTATGTCGGCGGTTTTAGTACAGAATTAAATTGTATTGTTGTTATAATATTAGGACCAATGTGCCACCGATGCCACCGCACCGTTATCTTTGGGTGATATAATTTTAGGTGATTAAACTGTCCGTCTGACTGTTTTCATTAAGATGGTACAAATACCTTAACTAATGCTACTTAACATATGCTATTGTGTTATACTTAGGGCTAGTTTGCTGTGCACCAACTGTTGCTTGATTTCTGGTAATATCTTGGCTCTGGGTCCACTCGGATGATTCTCACAAGTCCGATGCGAGTGAGCGCGTGGTCATGTAACACAGTATTCTTATAAGACTTGGTGAAGGACCCGGCTATGTCTTTTCAACATTTTCTAGAATTGGCGGGGGAGGTTAGTGTGGTGCACATATATTTATATAATCAAAGATATATTTAGAGTGGACATTAGCTACTATAAGAAATAGTAATTCATTATTTATAAGTACTATATTTTTGACACAATATTTACATGCCAGTGTAACTAAACTTCGTTATTTTTATAAGTCCGTGTTTCCATTATTTGCTTAAGATATCTTCTATATTGCTTATTTATAAGTATCCATGTAAAGTTAGTTTAATCTCACATTGTTTTATTTAAATGTAAATTGTCCATTATTCAAAATAAATAAATTAAACACAATAATGAATTTTAATCTATAACGTGCATACTCTGCTAGTATTAAAGTAAGGACAAGGTAATTTAAAATAAAACGCCAGAACCTTTATACAAACACTTTTAATAGATCCATATTAAAATAATAATACACAAATTTCGCAGGTCAAATAAATAATTATAATCTATGTTATCTACAATTAATTAAAAATGATGGTCAAACATTGAATACTATAAACTAAATTGGAATTCGTCTACAAAGCATAGAGGCGACCTCGAGTGCGCTGGCCGCGTGTTGCGTGTGTCTACGTCGCGCCACACTCGCGGACGACCGAACAGATCTACTGAGACTCCTACTGATCAAGTTTCTAACTATTAAGAGAAATCCTTTAACATCGAACACTGATTCAAATGATCTATTAACTGTGGCCGTTTGACTTCCATAGCATCAACATAACGCCAGATGTTTACAACTTTCCATAATTCCCAAACATACAAACATACACCCTTAACGGTCACGGCCACTTTAGTCTTCAAATAGAAGCAGCCGCCCAAAAACATTAGTTAAATATCTACCGGCGAGGTGAGTTACCTTCTAAGGTGTTCCCTCACCGGGAGCATTCGTTTGTAATGTAACGTTACAGATACGAGAATTAAATCAGAGAAGGAGGAGAACTGAACAATGCGCTCCTTGTTATTAAATGCTATCACACTCCTGAATGTCTCGAAGTTGAATCTGTAATGTTACATCAGGCGCGAACGCTCCTGGCGAGTGAGCCCCTTCATGCGTTTATGTACACGATAAATTCGCAGACTTGGATACGCGCATATTTTATGTTCAGTATAAAGTGTGGATAACTCCCCGCCACTATAAATGCTCCCTTCCACCGGCTAAATCCTAAGCACAAAGTCATCTATAGTATATTCGTAAATTACAGTTATGTTATACTTAATAAACACTCAAGTATAAAATTAAATACTTAATAAGCCGTTGCACGAATGTAATAACTTTATTGTTCTCTAATTACATTAAGTCGACTACTAAAAGCGGTGACATAGAAACCTACCTATCAGTTATTTAAATATTAACAACATATAAAACTTTAATACTGATAATAACAAAATTATTAACATTAAAAACATGTCAACATAGGAATAATAAATTATTCAAAACTTAAAATAATTACTTAGGCCATTACAAGGTAGGTTTTGCAACAGTTTTCTATCAATCAAAACTTGATTGAAAGTTATTCTCAATCGTGCGATTGATGATTGACTCATTTGGAATTATGACTTAACTCACATTCTCCCTGAATTTTTTAAGGGGTCAGGACAAGTTTGGATTTGTCGGCAAAATGAAATATTCTTAACACCTAACCCAGATCGTGACGAGTTTTGATGAACATGGCACAAAATATCAGGCAGTCATTTTGTACTAAACTCCACGTTAAAAATAAATACTTTCATGAATAAAGATAAAAAAAATATTAGTCTTAGAGATTCCTTTTAATTAATTCTTATGTCAGTTACCCCGTCGTCACGTTTTTGACATGGAGACAGGAGGAAGCTAAATCAAGATTGCATTTTAACCCTTGAATCATTGTGACCATAGACTAGACATTGCTGAGATTCGACCGTAATTCACGATTGATGGAATTGAATGGCGGTAAACCTACCGTGTGCGCCGTAATGTACGCCTTAGAAATAAAACAAATAATACTGCAATCATACTGTGTAAGTATTTAAAAGAAGCGAAAATCCTTCCAAAACGACTCATCAATTTATGTTCAACTTCAAAAACTATCTTGGTCTTAGCATAGCACCCAGCGACGTATTAGCGCGCGCACAGTGCCGCGGCCGGGCGTACTGCAGCTATAGCACAGGCACCGGCCAGCGCTGGCCAGCCCCGCCGCGGCACTGCTCACACTGCAGCTCCTCGTGTTTCAATTTATTACTAAATTACAAATTAACCACGCTAACTAACTCCCTTACACAGTCGCTTCAACAAAAACCACTTATATGTAGCTTTATACGTGTGACGTTAGCCTAACAGAGTGATATATATACGATCGATAGTAGTTCATATATGTCTAATTTCAGTGTGTTCTAATATTTTTTTCTTAAATTATAATATGATATAATTTCAACAGTGCGACTCACAAGATGTGAGGAACTTAGCTAGATGTTAGGTGACCTGCTCGAAGCTCGGCCCACGAATAATCACGATACCGTAAAGAAAGGTGACTTCCTAGGGACGTCAGGTATAAGAACCTGTTGTTTGAGCATGAGTTCGTGGGGTATATTCCACTTCATTTCAGTTGCTACAGTTCTAAGTAGAACTCCAAAACAGTCAACTCATTTCAACTTGGTGAATTGAGGAGACACAGAACCTTGTTGTTGTGATGAAAGTGGAATATACCGTTCGTGGGGTGTACGGTGAGGTTCGAGTGCGGCTCGTGGGTGCTTAGCAGACGAGAGCCTCGGAGATGGGGTTCTCGGTGATGCGGATGACGGGCGAGTGGCGGCAGGGCCGGCGGCGCGCGCCCTCCGCCGCCACGCAGCCCCCGGCCTTCGTCGGCGACAGCGGGGCCACTGCACACACCACAACATGTTACAACTTACATGATCACATCAATATTCACAATCAATGCTTCTAACACGGTTAGGTGTAAAGATGAATGATGCTGTCATTGACATATCTATACCTAGAGTCGAAATTAATAAGAACAACTTTGTACTATTTGAACAAATATTGCTTATTTTTTTGTTCTGTATCCGATTTTCAAATTTTATTGACATAATAACGTACTATATACGTAAAGGACGCAGAAAAAAGGACGTTTCAAGATGCTACGTTTGAATGAAAAACGGAGACTAAAATTGTTTATGCAAGAATCAATTACATTCAATTAAGTGTGAATTTACTGATAGAATCATAGTTTTTTTTTATGTTGAAAGTTAAAAGAATAATATAAAAAATCTCGATAAAACATAATAATGGTTGTTTTCGCAACGGTGATCAATGGTTCAATGTGAATTTTCTTCAATATAACTACTTAGAAAACCTTATAAAACATACCTACTTAGTAATAACATGTACAATTACTACTTGTCAAACCAAACTACACATAAAAGTATAATTAAGAATGAGAACCAAGTAACGATCCACACTTATGAATGGTCTATATACAAATAACTGCTATAAAATATACAAGATGTGCATTCTCTGCAAGAAACTTCAAGACACTGAAACTATCAAAACATACCTCCCCATTACCAATAGATATAGTTGGATTCAAACTTAATGGCGGCTCTGAAGTTAGCTACACGCTGCGCAGTACCTCGCCCCGCACCCCCGCTGGCGCATAAGTTTGTTACTGCGCAGTGACTCGCCTCGTGTTCAGAGCCGCCATTAAGTTTGCATCGTACCGTACGTGTCAGTTACCGTGAATTAGTACTTCAATTAAAAAGCTTTTATGTGTTCTCATTTGGCTCTATTTCTGTAATGATTTGACTGCGAACAAAACCGTCAGTCTTATTTTTTTTACATTAGTGAGAGGTGACATACATTTTGATAGTTTCCTTATAACACATAAGCTTAAAAAGACACTTACTTCTCTTAAGCTGGTGCTCTAAGTTGAAAAAGACATCGGTGTGTCGCTTGCGCAGATTGGCGAACTATGGCGACTACTCGATAAACTTTGGAGTGCTAACACAGCTACGAGTGTGGAGGAAACAAAATAATTAAATAATAAATAATTAACACGAGCATTACTACTAAGTGAGCGTCGCTGTATGTTGCTTTTTATGTCGATACAAAGTCATTAAAGAACGCTTCAATGTTGAAAACGAGTTATATTTGGGGATTATATATTTTTTATTAATTTCTTTGATTATTTAATTTTAAATTAGGATAATGTAACCATGTCAAATGAGTATGACAATAACATACTCCTAATATAAAAAATGCCAAATATATGATATTTTTTTAATTTAGTACGCAATTTACACAGGTGATGATTATTTATTACGTAATCTCTGCCAGACCCGCGAAAGAAGTAGTGAATATTTGCAGTCAACAGTCTTTAAAATATGTTTTAACTCGTTTTCAAAAGGTTATAAATAAAGCAAAATACAGCGATATCTACAACATACCCACATCTACTATACATAACTTTACAAGAAAATGTAAAATGTAATGCCATCATTGATTCGTACATAAAATAGGAACTAGAAAATAATTATGTAGATTATAGTGTACAAACATTTTACATTTTATTTCAATGATCTGGGCGTGTTTCATACATGCACAAATGAACGTGAAGTTTATTATAAAAAAGATTGTAGATTCAAAAAATATTATCCATACCATATTTCGGGGTGCGTAAGCAGGTACCTACTATAATAATTTTATAGTTGGTGTTAAGTTAACTTTGTTGCAGAAGGAAAAAAAATAGTTTTATTTTATGTTTTAGAATAAAATTCTTGGTAATTTTCTGTAAATTTTTAATGGGACTTGATTATATAGCGATATGGAAGTAAATACTCTCAGAATGTAAATAATGCAATAATAAATAATGACATCAAAACTACATACTTAGGTATTATTAGAGTAATATATCAAGGGACTATCTACACGTAACTACGAGTATTCAGCAAGAAAGTACCACAGGACTGAAGCGATAGTCTAGCTCTACGAGGGAAAGCTCCCGGTACATACCAATTGTTAGGTACAGCACAACGCTATCGCATATCCAGGCTCAAACCGAAACGGGACAACAAAATAAACTGGACTTCAGACAGGGCAGAAAGTATAATATAGCTTACCAATATAGGAACCGTTACCATATTAATACCTTCATTATACAATATTTAGTTAGAAAAAGAGCGAAAAACCAAAGGACAGTATTTCGTAAAATAAGGGGATAAACGTCTTAGAAAGAAATTTAGACAAAATAAATGTAACGATCTAAAGGTACGTAAATTGCAGTTAACTAAACCGACGTCTTATGTTATTTGGTCAGTATCTTAACATTCATAATAACAATTATCATATCAAAAGTATTTACATAAGCTGCAGAATAGATGCAATATGTGTTTGCTGCTGTTATCATGTGGCCCAACACTTGTTTGGCAATCATTGCTGTGCTTTGAGAAACAGGGTAATTATTATACGAGGTGTGTTTTGGTGACAAGTAACTCTGTAAAATATATTAAAACCTTCTTGTATTTAAGTTAGTTGTCGTAGGGTTTACATTATTATTATTATACACGATGACTTTTAAGTGGTGCTTCTTCACGCGTGCTATTTTTTTTTTGATGCAGCACTTATTCTCTTTCTGGTTTCGTATACAATGGTAAGTGCATCCTTTGATAAGTTATACTTAAAAGTCATCGTATATATTATTATTTGATTAACAGTAACTATTCCAAGTAATATTGCATCTATTGAGCGTGGCGTGTTGAGTGCAATCGTATAACATTCGAACTGCAATGCAAAGCTAAGCTTGCATCGGGACACTTCTACAAAGATGTTCGTTGGAAGAAGTGGCGTGTGACGTCAGCGGCGACTTACCATGCCCTTCGCCCTGCAGGAATAGGCGGAAGGCCTCGGCGAGCTTGGCTGGCTGCTCCTCCAGGACCAAGGCGGAGTCGGATATCTGAAATCACGCGATAAATGTGTGTTAGCTGCGGCCTTAATGTGAAGTTCATCTTTCAACGACAACAGCAGTTGCTGTATCAGCTTCTAAAATGAGATTTTATCCACATATTTACATTCTACAGAGTGTTGTCGTCTCAAAAGCTGTTGTTCTTCATTTTTAATCGTCTATTTTTAAATATTTTACTATAGGGTTTCAGTGTTATTTTTTTCTTTTTCTAGTTTCAGCTGTTTTAAATTCTGTATGTAGGTCTTATTGTGTTATTTTTAGATATAACGTAGTTAATAAGAATTAGTACTCATGGCATCGCTTTGATGTATACTGATAAGATGTCATGTTTTTGATTAAATAAATAGGTACTATTCTAGAATAAAGCATTTACTAATTATTACTTTTCCCATTTTACTACAGTAGACTTAGCATGCCATTGGTAGAATGGATTTATAATTTTTCAGAACAATGGGGGCGGGGTACGATAATTTATGCAATTCAATAACGTCTCATGTTTTCCTTTACATTTTTCTAACGTCACATGACCTATATGGGTATTTTGTCCCCATCAATTTACAGACTGTTAGTGGTAAGGTTCGTGTCTGAGCCGACATAGAATCTTACGGCTTTGGTTGCGTTTTCTGTTGTGTTAGTTCCATCTAGAGACTGCAACGGGACAGATGGCGTTAGTAGCTTCACCTGAAGCAAACTGCATAGCCTCTGCGAGACGGAAGCGCGGGACTTTAAGGCGGTTTGAAACTTTTGACTTGGCGAAATTGTTGCAATGTAATGTAATTGTTGCGTTTCTTGTTGTAGTTTTAAGATTTTCTTTTCTTTTGCTTAGAAAATAGTAAGTAAATTAGTATGCTAGGTACTATCAAAAATAGTTTACGTTCAAAGTTCAGTATTTTTATATTTCTTCTTATGTGTCATCTGTAGGTATAATGCTCATTAGCTTTTAGGATTTTATAATATAACTTTAAAATTGAGTGTTTTTTATGCATACTTTATGTAGTTATTAAATTAAGTTTTATTTCGATGCAGTGACATCCTCAACCTAGAATTTAATCTACCAATTACAAGATCAAACTCATTCAATAGAATGAACGCTACCTAGAAGGCCGCACCTTGAAACTAGAAATAGGCTGGAAATTAGGAGTGTCAATTAAGTCTAGGTAGTTTTCACAACTATTAGTTACACGATGGAAATGAAATGGTAAACGTCACAATTTAGTAGAAAATGTATATTCGTTAGTTTTGTTTTTACGTAACATAAAACTATGATTTTTGAATGAACTATGTACCTCAACAATAAGATTTATTTTCAATTAAATAGACATATAATGTCTTTTGTGAGGCAAATAATTTATAAGAAAAGAGTGAGCTTAGTGTTCTCTCACCACTGCAACTTGGTCGGCATTCCTATAAAACAAATTCAAGGGCAAATCTGGTTCGCATACCTATGGGTCTGTTCCGTCAGAGTTTTTATAATTTCCTTTACGTCGTACGCTTCATGAGCTGTATAGATCGCTGTTAGACAGACAGACCCAGTGGCGGTTTGGTAATGTGTCCTATCAGTATACGGAACTCTACCAAGCCATCCAAACATAAATTTTTGACTTACTTTCATCCATGTCGAGTTGTTAGGATTGAGTCGTCCATTGAATGTGACAGTGTCGTCGACGTGCGGGGACAGCGCGCCGGTGATGTTGAGCACGGGCACCTTGAGCGTGTCGCTGTCGCGGGTGATGGCCAGGTCGGAGCGCCGCACGTACGCCTCAATGAACATGGCTAGGTTTATGGGGTTCACGTTGCGCGAGAAATGCATCCGGTACACTTGGGTTAGGTCGTGGTTGCGCTCTTCCGGGTACTGCAACAAACGTACTTACTTTATTTATGGTAACTAGTGGAGAGTATGCGATTGGATGGGCAGTTCTCAGTTAATTCATGTCATGTGGTCGTCGTCAGTCTTTGGCTATAAAAGTAATCTAAATTTCAATTTTATATCATATAATTCTGACATCGATGAAACAGACTATCGTACAAAAGCCGGTTAGAGTTACACGATAGTCGATCGGATTTGCATTGAATAGGAGTAAAAGCACGGAACATCGTAAAGGAATCGGTCACGGTCACAGTCATTCCTGCAGGTATAAATATTAAGTGTAGACATTGTTTGCACGAAACACATAAAGTTCGCTACGCAATTCACAAGCACAGACTGACTTATGTACTAAATGAGAATGTTTCATGATAGATGACTGATTTTCGCATGAATAAATTTTGTGGCCATTGAAAAGTAATCAAACGATATTACGGCTTGAGAAAGTAATCCAACAATTAATCCGTACTGTCCTCAACAATGGTAAATACAGACTACCTCGAGCCATTATAGCGTCGTTTGCGATGTCCTTGAGACATCTACCTTTTATAATCAAGGAATGTGTAACAAATATTTGCTGTAGCCTCGCTTAGCCAGAACACAAAAAAAACAATTCAATATCGATACCATTGTTATGAATATAAAACACACTTATTGAGCGTACACGATCATTAGAGTAATCGCAGTTGCAATCGCTAGAACATGCCGTAAATTAAAATACATGGAATTGAGCTTACATAATAGTTCCGGGAATACCTACCAAAACGATTATTGTTTGGTTCTGAAAGAGGATTCGTATTAATAATAATAGGACACACACTTAGATAGTGCTTATTTATAATATAATGTTGTATAATAATTCGTACCCGTCCAAAGTGGTGCCACATCAGGTAGTCGAGGACGCCCTGGGTGACGCCCCGGTTCCTCAGGGTGCGGGCGTTGAGCTTCTGGTAGGCCCACTCGATCCACCCAGCCTGGCTCGACGTGCAATTGATAAGCGCCAACGCGTCCACCTGGAATAAGTTTGCAGGTTAAAATGCGCCTGTCGGAATCAATCTGCATACGTATAAAGAAGGGACATAAAATTGAAATCGATCTACAAATGAATGTGGACATCACATACATTTCATAAAAAGTAAAGCACTTGTGTTATGGAATCAAAGACAACGAAATTACCACAAATAGTCAGTCTCGGGGTCACTCCGTTCAGGTATCGAACCCAGGACTTCAGAGTTGGCGACACCTTGTAGACCGGTGTCTACGCCACACGTTCAAGGAAGTCGGTAATAAGTACCTACCTGCCTAAAATTTAGGAGTGAAATAAAGTACAGGTACCTATTTTATTGAAATATGGCATCGGATTTAAACAAAGGCGCGAACATAAAAATTCATGTCACAAAGTAATAAGTAATTCATATTTGACTCCATAGAGGATAATCCGTGGGGGATTAGGAAAAAAGTCCCTTCGCCGCTTCCCCGGGACACGGTGACACGACGCGAGCCCCGATGATCGAGCCCACACCCTCGCATCATAGCAATATTTGTATAATTCATTATTTATTTATCATACAAACATTGTGCTCTCTTGATACACACATACCTACCAAATAATACACAAAAGGTTGTTTTCAAAAATATTTTGAACACATTATTCTTTCAAAAGAGAATATGGGTGAGACTGTAAATAAAAACCGTATAGGTTTCGACGTTAAAAGGTACACCAAAAGCTTTATTCACAAAGGTTCTGAAACAAAATTCGAGTGTCACAGAATTTTTCGTTATTCATGATGGTTACACCGGTTGTTTGCCATCTGATATCACCTTTATGTATACCTGGTAACTCATTTACTAACGAATTCTGGCACAAAATAAACGATGTAGTTTTTTGTTAACATCAAAATGGTGGTTCTATAAATATTTGAAAAGATAGCTAATTATAAATGAATTAACAATTTTACATAGTATTTTCAAATATTATTGTTTTCTACTTTTGTTTTACATTGTAATTGAAATAATTAAATATCGGCATCAGTTGTATTTTCACAAAGATACCGCGGAACAATATTCAAGGAATTTGGTAGGAATTTTGTAGGATATAGGCGAGCAAATATTGCTTGGGTATAATTTCCACACCGCGGGAGTTGACGGCAGTAAGTAAATAAATAGCTTTACAGCTTGCGGCAGCAGAGCCAATAACGTTAGTGGCCATAATTTGATAATAAATCCAGTTCAGGCGTCCGTGTCATCATTCTATTTACACTTCCACGATCGTAGTGACATTAAAATTGCGGAGATATTTATTCTCGATGAAAATGTGTATTCCATTCAACAGATAATACAATATTTAGGGGTGGGTTGAAACGCGCGATTGAACGCAGCCTGCCTGTTCCCACAATTCGTGCATATTCATCATTAGGAGCAATCAGACACAATTACATGGGAAATGTTTCCAAAATGCGTTTGGTTAACCGTAATCCAAACTGATACAGGCAAAAGTATTTAGCGAAACGCGGCTTTACACTTGACCTACTTGGAAAGTGCTTAGCTAAGTAAATAAGTAATTTATTAAATACTTTTTTTATGAAACACGCTGTTTTAATTACTATCAATGGAAAATATAAATGAATACAAAATGAAAAAAATTCACATAAAACGAACGTGTAGATGATCATTTGTTCGTCGTTCGTCTATAAATATAAATTGTCATATATGTTCAGGCAGCCTCGTTTTCTCCGTCGAATCTGACATCAAATTTGCCGCTTGAAATATTTGTAAGTTATGTAGTACACTGCTGTCTCCCATACGATCGAGAGCACGTACAAGGTCCAGAATGTGATATCCCGGTCGTGTCGTAACGCTGTTCAACTGGACTAGAAAAATAGAGGAAGCACCTGTGTTTGAGAATGTCTTGTGTACCTACTATATTGGATGTTTCTATACATATATTATATACATGACTAGTCTTTGTTGAGTTTTCAACACTACGAATATGAATTTCAATGTAGAAAATTTCGATATCAGTTAAAACACCATGACTGCTCTATACATTTATTTAATGTCGCAGTGACATCAAGATATCGTTAAGTTTGTAGAAAATCTAATATGTTTTACAACTGCAAATGACTTACAAAGTCGAGTACAATTAATGTTCAAAAGTTTTAGTAATCGATCCACTATTGTTGTCTGTGTTGCCTTGAAATAGTGTTCTTGGTACGAGTATAAGTAATATATAAATTATTTCTGTAAGGACACCTTTTAAGTAAGCAAGAAACTTGAACAAATACAATCGCATGCCAGCATTTTACTAGCGTATTATTTATTTATTTTTTTGATATTCAAAATAGGCAAAGTATTACCTAAAAATTAAAAGTGTTTCAGATTGAACACGAGTTACTTATCGGACGTAACTTAACTACTCATGAACATTCCGCTTAGGCATTCAATATATTAGCGGACGTATTAAGTGTCCTCTGCATATAATTAGCCTACATTCGCCCAACGATAGGCTGCTTCAACACTGCACAGTGCACTGTAACTCCCAACCTATAAGCATCTACATGAAACTTATTCCCCCGCGTCGTAAAACTGTCGGGGCCCAAATATATTAAAACCGTAACATATTTTACCAATCTTGGGGAAAGCAGTTGGTTTATAGTGTTAAGGACCTCCTTAACAGGTATATGATTACGTATGAAAGCTAAGTGAGAGCGTGGGTGGAAACTATTGCAGATGGTAATTAGTATTCGCTGGTTTGTGCAACACTGACGCCGGCTATTGTACTTGGTTCATGGAAAGCTAATTTTAGTTGTAATGAGCTGAATTGTCCTAATTTACCTTCGATGTGACGCATTTGAAATATATGAAGCCTTAAATGTGGCTTTCAAAGAATCTACTATCACCTCATTATTTAAGTTAGTAATTCAGGTATTTCACTGTCTCTAATAAGAAGAAACGTTTATTTACTAAAGCAACTATCATTAACTTGACAAATGACCTTAAATTAATGACGTTTTAATTAATCAGCAAGTTGTTTGCTGCAGTAGTGTGTGAACAAACATATTGGTAACGTCCTACTTTATGAAACACTTCATGTGGTGCGTAAAGCCAGCTATAAAGGCTTACTGTGCGAAGTAGATCAGCTGCATATTAATAAAATAGATCACCACTCGCCTGAATACGTTTCCGATATAATACGTAATATGTATCGCTCTATTGATATCCGTACGTATTCTCTATACAACTCACGGCGAGTCTATATATCATATAGTTATTTACTCATTGTCTGTCCGTAGATTGCCGTTTCAGTAGTATTCTGTGATGCAGATCGGACGTTGATTGAAATAGAGGATATGAGCTGCATAATTATTTTGAGATTGAAGGGAATATAAGTCTATCTAAAATGAGTAGTGTTTGTATAAAAAATTGAGCGGAAAATTTTCAACATGCTAATTAACTTTGCCAACAATCACTATTCATCTTTTAATGACATGAGTGTAACGTTACATTCCTAATACACAAAGTACATACAATTCAAACGGTACTGAATAATAAACTATCTTGTTCTCACTGATATTGTCATAACTAATTAAATAGACGTGCCAACTAATCTGTTCCCGGCGCTTGTTTGCAAATAATATATCTGCTATAAATATTTAAGGGGTCCTAATTATGAACGGAAGTTTATAATTAATTGCCTCAAAATGATATCATTATTTTCTACAAGATATAGTTATTGTAACCGTGTATGGGAAAAACTGAGGAGTTTTACGAAAGCAATAAAATTTCTGAAGTTTTCCCAGTTCCTGAGATTTTTATCTCATCCAAACTACTCAATGATACTGGAAAATGTACGGAGAGCAGCGTAAACACTAGCGGATTTATACCTAGAATACTTCCATACGTGAAACAAGAGATTGGTTAAAGTTTATTGAATGCTATTTGTTATTGGAAACGTAAAGATTAGTTCAGTTTAGTTAAAGAAAAAACGTCTAATATGTTTTCTGAATTATCAAAACGCACGTCATTAAATAGGGTGTCAAAGGTTACTTGAAATATAATGTTTTTTTTTTACGTTTCACGTGAGCGTTTTTTTTTGTAATTGTTACTTTATCTGATTTTTTGTATAACGAAAGTAAAAAATTGGCATTTTTTAAAACACGTACCTACTGACTATATTGTTATGCGCGGCTGCATTCCCTAGGCGACCTATTTCTGTCGGATGATTAGCGATCAGCCGGCTATTCGCCGCAACGAGACTCACCTTGGGCCGAGCGTCTAATCCTCACCATCGCACTGCTAAGGTCAAGTCACTTTAAACTACTTTGGAACGTCCGATCACTCTCCCGTTCTCTTTTAACACATATAAAAGTGAATTGTTTATGTCTTCGCGTACTTACAAAATATTTATTTGTGTGTTAGATATAGGTCATTTACGAAGATATTTTTGATCGATATTTACCATCTTGTTTTCGAAAAAGGCGGTAATATGGGAAACGAGATCTAAGCCTAGATGCCTGCTATCTGTCAGAAAATCCAATAACGCTGGCCGAGTAGGCAGGGAATCAATCCTGAAACCTCAGACACGCCCCTGAGACCAGAGACGTCCATTACATTTGTTTGTCCGTTGCAATTTGAGTTGTGGCTTCAACTAATAGGGCTCAGTAGTCGCGCGTGGCGCACACATTCCGCGGACCAGCAAAGTAATTATGGTGCACTGCATTCAACTGCACACAGGAAATGAAAGCCTTCGCTGCTGAATAGTGCGCGACATACATGCCAATATACAACGATTTACGGCGATCAAAGACTACATTTATACGGCGTAAAGTACTCTTCCGAATAAAAAGCGAGATGGTGCAAAGAGTAAAAGTACAAATAATGTGTTTGCGGAGTAGAAAAATAATGAAAAAAAAAACGATGGTTAGTGTCGTGTAAAGCACTTGAGAAAGCCGCGGCGCGCCGTGTTGACGCTTTCTGTATCAGCTCCTCAATCCAATTACGGAGCGAGAGCTTCTTAAGATGTTGATTGAAGTTCTTCGCACCGTTTACTGTCACTACAGACACACCAACGATCGTGGGAACCATCTTGCAAATAATGATAGCGTTCTGAATATTTGTGTTGGAATTATGAATTCCTTTAATAAAAAAGAAAGTGCTTTCATATTTAAAAACACTGTCAACGAAGCGAGGAAGAAGCCATCTACTTATAAGCTGCTTTAACAAGAAGTGCACTGTTACGTAACTTTTAAAATAAGTTCTGGTACTGCCGGTAAAGTAGACAATTTATTGACATACTGTCGGAAATATTTCGCTGAATTTTCGTTACAAATAGCATGAAAATAGTATAAAATAAATGACTTGTGACGTTTAATTACAGTGCAATACTCGGAATTCAGTATGTTAGGAAAATATCCTTTAACGACGTTAACAGAATCTGTAGATACACAGTATTCGGATCCTCTCTCTGTCGGGGCTGATTTACACATGATTTGTGAAAATTTCCACATCTGGTGGAAAATTGGATCTGTCAATGTTTAAAGTTATACGCGTTTTGTTACTTACCGTATCATGATTGAAATAGTGAATTTATAACTGTGATGTAAAATGGTTAATTGGGCACGATACGGCATAAAACTGTACTTATATACTAGGTACGAAGAGTGTTACATTAAATAATAAATAAAAGTCTGGAATGCCTTACTGCATTTAGGTTCTGTTTCGGTTCTGAATGTGAAAATGAAACATAAGCACAGTTGAAAGTCACAATTGCTTTTAGGATCTGTAGAAAGAAATATTTATTTGTATAATATTTACCTTTTGCGGGTGGACGAGTGCGAACCGCGCGAGGATGTTGGCGCCAGCGCCGACACCGAAGCCAATAAACGAGCGGATCCCAAAATGGCCCAGGACATAGTTAAGCTGATTGGCCAGCTCATCCATAGTGGGGTATACATAGCTGCAACAAAACGCAAACGTTACTAGTCAATCAAGTAAACATTAAATTAACTTATAAGCGAAGATGAATACGAAACTTTTAATATGCAGTCAATGTGTCGTAAAACATCACCCGAATCATGTTTTCATCTGGAATTAGACGTTTTTCGATATTTCTTGCGTCACTGTTGTTCCCGTGGTTGTTTCTACAGGAATTGATATACCATTGTTACTCCCACAAGTGAGAGGAATCTACTGACTTTTATATGTTAAAATTAGTTCCGTGGTTTAGTTTAGCGCCAAAAACATCCGTATGTTTGGGAGTCAATCAAAAAGGACTTCCATGTAATACATTAACGTCAATTACAAACATATTGATAACAGGATTAATTACATTGATCAATACTCGCCTATTAAATTTAAATCGAAATGCGAAATTAATATGACAATTCCTGACACTAATGGAAATTAATGGTGAGTATGGACTAGAGCTTTTTTTTTGTAAGAGAACATCGAAAACGGCTGTTTAAAATGATTTTGAACAGAACTTTGAAGAGAACAAGCAGTGAAAGCATAAATGTTATAAATGACGGGCATGTTGGTGTAACATTTTATCCAGCAAAGGCACGAGTGCGGGTTACATGAGTGACATTTCCACAAGAGTCAAAGCAACGATGAAAGACATGTTGCATGTCACGCTTGAGATCTATGTCGAATACATCGTCGAGAATGACACTGAAATGCTAGTGGTACCCTTTATAGTGTGTACTACACATAATAGTGGACGCATTACAATTACGTTGGACGTATGGACGTACGATACCCATAGGGCTGGTAACAGTCCAGATAAGGAAAAGTGTTATTGCAGTAGGGCATTGCAGTGACACTTCTTTAGTTTTAATTAAATTGATCTATATCATGGAGTTTTTTGCGTATACCTATTACCTACTTATTTTTTATATGCCACATAATAATGTAGTCTTGAAATGACTACTAGACCTGCAAAATTGCCATTATCAAGCACATACTGGCTAGATAATACTTAACACGCACAGTACTCTATATCTGCCTAACTTTTCCCCGGCTATGTTTGAGTCGGCTCTAGTCTTGCCGGATTCAGTTGAATATCGTTTTTACAAGGAGCCTACCCGACCATTACAACCCGTTGTATTGGGTAACACAAACTCGGACTAATCACTGGATTGAATTTCCGATTTACCTATGATTTAAATAACAAAACATTTCTATAGGGGATAAATGCAGAAAATACCTAGATGAATAAAATCAGAGGGAGATAAAGTAGACTGTAACTCCCAGTCGCGGTCTTAGTGATTGCAATGCCCCGGTCTGCATATGACCACTCTTCGCGACCGTAATGTAATGCAGTGGCTGCCTTTGAAAAGAGTTTCATCATCCAAATACATTTCATATGTATAAAAATATAATATCTTGATATGCCGATTCAGAATTAAAATAACTAGGCTTAGAAATCCAAGCATGTTGGAATCAGTCGAGAAAATTTGTTGCCATCATTAAATAAATTATATGATAATTACAACTCGAAAGTTGAATAACGAATAGTTATAAAAATGTAGGAAACAATATAGTGCTAAAGGCTGACCCAATTACATAACACTGCGGCAGGAAATGAATGAATGATGTACACTACTGCTGGTGGGCCCCTGAAGATGGTCACCCACGTCACTCCATAAATGTATCGATAAAACTTTCCAGCAAATGCACAAGTCTAGATACTTAGAAACGAGCTACAAAGCTAAGCGATCGGTATCGATATACTCGTATATTTGCATATTTCCAAGATGTCGTCGAGGTAACGACAACTCTATCAAAGTTATGTCAGTGGATACATGTTATGAGACAACCACGATCCTGAAACCGCTCTAAGTCAGTTACGCGGTTTGTACTTTGATAGCGTTTGCAAAATTTAATTTAACACATGCAACCTTGGTTTCCAGAAACTATAGGTACATGTGTTAATAAGTTTAGTCAAAATCGCGTGTTTAACGACAGTGATTGATGCGTGTGTGCTGTGGCGAATGTAAAATGTTCGCCGCATGTGACACATCGGTGCAGTTGACTGCTGCCACTACTTCATAATTCGATCTACGAGCGTCAAACTGTCACAGTGTATTGCGGATATATCCGTGTTACATTGAAATGTCCTGTTTGTAATGGTAGTAGTAGGCAAAATTTAATAATAAAAACACAGGTAATTTTTCTATTGGGCTTTTTTAAGACACCTTTTTCGTAATAAATTATTCAGTATAATATTAATCTAATTCAACTTGTAAGCCAACCTATTCTTCGGATAATATAGATAAATTTTAATGATAGGTATAAGATATCATTTATATCTCCCAAATTATCAGAATCATGAATGACTAAATTAAAAGTTTAATAGAATTACTATTGTAAATCAGAAATTAGTCTGGAATTGGGGTACCTATCTGTGAGTGGAATGGGTGTGTGCGTCAAAACGCCTAATATTCTTGGCAAAATAATTTTCCAGTGAGTGATTTCCAAAAGTCCCGAAGGATATAAAGCGGCATGAGCAGACGTCGTCAGCCGGTAGCCATCGCGCCGCCGTCATGTAGTCGCTACAGTCTATATCGAGCGGCAGTCTGTTACATAACACTGCGGTACGAGACCCACTACCGATACTATTCCGCCTTACAAATAACAAAACGTTAAATTCACGTGACTTATTATATTTACGAATTTAGGTTAATTTAAAGAATTCCCGATTCAATCATATTCAAATAGTCGGCAACAAAAAACAATTTAAACATGGTGCTAAAATATTAAAAAGTTATTCTAACAGATTTAATAAGTTATTTAAACGTGGCTTTCTCCTAGTAACAGTACTCCTTTCGTAGAAAATTTAATTACGTTGAAAAGCGGAAGCTAATTAAGATTTACTGGAGACCGTACAATAGTAACGTTCTAATTAGTGCTGTGGCAAATGCAACTCGACTCTATTGATGCAAGAAACTACAATTATATGAAACCGCAAAGTTGCACATTATGAGCATGTAGGAGTTGAACGCTTTTGGTAGTACCTGGCGATACGTGGAAGGTTCTTTTGCTCGGTACAATGTGTTTGTTAGTTAAGCGGCTCTCGGCGCCGATGTGTCGCGACACCCCATTAATGCAACGTATTCACCTATCTGCCAAGCGTAAGTAACTACTCATGACTTGTTTTGTCATGTCATTTCTAAATTGTAATGAATAATTCAACATTTTAATGAATATTGGGGAAATGTAAAACAATAAAGGCTTGCTGTTTATTAGAATGATTTTCAGTAGATTAATTTATACTAAAAAGCTTGGTAATGAATTTAATTCTTAATACAACATGTTAAGTATTGTTCAGGAGTCGAGCATAAAGTAATTTGAAACATTTTTCGGGACTGAAAAAGCCCGATGTAGAAAGAAAAGCTAAGAGTATACACACGCGGTAACCTTGTATTCTGTAAAACTTTTCCAAATATAAACAAGTAAGAAAATAAGTAAATTATGAATAGACCTGTGAGAAATTAACTGTTGTCTTTTATTTTATTACTTGTTAAGAACAGTTTTAGTTACTATAGTTCCAATGAAAATGAAATGAGAAAGACCAACGCTTTTTTAAGAGTATATTTTATTTTTGTATTGTATGCTGGCCTCCTTATGAGAGTAATTTTAATTCCTTTTTTAGTGCCAATAACACTTCAGCGAATACTTATTGAGGGTAAATTCAGACAGTTCTAGTGTTATAATCGCCCCACATTTCTATCGGCTAACCAGTCAAAGGTATCGACTAAACGCGGTTTGGTCGTGTAAATAATTTCCTAGTTCATCTTCCCGTTAATTAAGACTTGATTTGTTAGGTTTATGAACTTCAGCTCGGTATCAAATTTGATTGAAGATACATTGAACGCTGCCTCAAAGCGAAACTTTGAGGAGAAACTAGCCGCAGATAGTTTGATACCTTCTACCGTAATCTGAATGTCCAAACTAATATTTATATAGCCTGAAATATATTTGAGGGTTATATTAACTAGGTGGAAATAAAACAGTATCATTTAAGCCTAAATTCTTTTGTATAATAGAGGAGTGAACAAGATGACGACCCTCGACTGGAAGGAAGGCAGACATTTGCTACACCCGAGGGGATACTAATGCCCCGCCGACCTTTTTAAAGGTTGTACACTTGTCCACCGGTAAACATCAATGAGAAACAATGTTGCTTTCTAATCTAAAAAAATACGTTCTAACGCATAAGTTAGCAACATTTTGTAATCTTCTATTGAAATGTAGAATTTGATGCTAAAGTTTCTACTATAAACAATATTGATTTAAATGGAACCAAACAGTGTGATCTAGATTTGGACGGCCTAGTGACCTAATCTATAAATTTTTTATAAACATTCTTCGAGGTACAATGAACGGCAAGCGTACTGCAGTATGTTTTAAATACAATAATGAGTACACTGTCCTTTGGTTTCCTAGCAACGTTAAAGTACACAAACCGCAGAATGTGTTCTTGTGTATTACATTTTGCGTGATTTATCTAACACACGCTTCGGTAAGTGACTATTTGCCAGCAATATCCTACCTTCAGTTATCCCTGTATTTTATGTAACTTTAAGAAAAACATACAATAGAGATTTCAACATCGAGGGACGGCTTTGTTTTCTGATCAAAGCGTCCCGTCCTTTGTATTTCTTGCAGTTTTATATCGTAATTTTTATGCGAAAAAATATGTATCGTAAAATTTAAATATAAATGTTTCTCTTTTGTTATACATTGTGTAATGAATTTTAATGCCTGAATAAGCTTGAGGCTTTATTTAATATTAAGTTTTTATTCTATTTATGTAATTTGTGAATGTTAAGAAAGTTAGTTCCGAAAGGGAAATGAAATTCAACAAGGCCTTTAGTTTGGTGACATTGAGAACGGCTGCAGTTGTTTGAAAAACTTAAACGAAGAGTTTCTCAAGAGTGGCGGCTGGTGCACAAGTATCCGCGTTGACCTCGAAACTTGCTCGAAGACAGCACTCAACTATAAGCACTGTTTGCAGAGGTAGTCTCCAGTAATTGCGACCCGATCCCGAAGGAAATTAAGGGGTATCAGTAAATAACTTATTGCTTCACTTATCACATTAATGGTGGTTATAAATTAACTGCTTTTTTAAGCCACAGAGATCGAACTCGTAAGATTTATTTAGAATATAAGACTAGTTTTGATGGACTAAAAATCGAATCATCTAAAAAGATATCCTTCGTAAATTGGCATGTGATAAATACAGATTTAAATAAAAAGGTCGTCAGACAAAAACCAATTATATTTTAATCTGTAAATATGAATGTAAATACATATGTAAATTGTTCTTTAAAATGGTTTTGATCGACATGTAACAAGAGGAAACTCGATTACATAACGATTTTGTTAGCGATACTGTGTTCCAATAACTGAATCTGCATAATCCTTGTGTGACTGAACACAAAGCACTTATTTAGTTGGTCGAATATGCAAAATGGGTTCTGAAAGTGCAGGAATTATATGATTGCTGAAGCAAGTTGAGGAGAGTTAAGGAAAGGCCAAAGGGGTATATTTTGAATGTGTTTCTATGAAATTAAACTACTTAAGTGTGTGCAAGTCAATGTAACGTAAGTGGGTCAGGACTGGATAATTGACATAGGTTGGGCGTGTTTTTAAGGTAGCCAAGTGTTATACTGCATTATTCTATGCGTCATACTACTGCGACATTAGCGGTTTCTTTAAAATTGTATGGCACTTTAAGCTATAAATCAGTTGTAAGTTTTTTTATAAGAAATTGGGATTTCGATCGCAGGCTCGCGCTTGGGACCCTTTGTGCAGTGTACGGAATTAGTGGTTAATGAATGATTGATTAATGAATGATTATCTTTTATGCATCATTTTCCCCAACACATAATAATATTGTTACTAAGTCGTGCGATGTCACCAAGCACCAAAAACAAGCTACAATTTAGTATTTTTGTAAAATACTAAATTGTAGCTTGTTTTTGATTATGCTATTCGGGATGAAGCACTGACATATTAAATATCTTGGAATTCTTGATTTTTAAACCAAAACTAACCTGGGCTTTAAATTTTCAAGTAGATGTTGTATATTTTTTCGAGCTGAAAGTTATTTCAACGAATGTGTTCCCAAGTCGAGTTCTTGGCACCTGCATTGTAGGCCGTGAAATCCACGCTTGAATTTAATTTTTAAAACTAAAGTTATGCAAGTAAAAACTCACCTAAATTGCAATTAAAACTTTTAAGCGAATTTTAAACGATTTTTTGTTGCCGTGTCGAAATTATGTTTTTGAAAAGACGAGGGTACAGAGGATTATCGTTTTTATTAAAACCTTTGTGAGGATTACGTATAAGACGGTCATTACACATCATCATATAAACATGAGATGTGTGCCTAGTTTCTCCTCTGTTCTGTTCGTTTTCAGTTATTGTCTGTGACAAATGCTGGGCCATAACAAATGCGGAATGATGATTTATAACTAAGAACACTAACGAGCAACGTCGCCAGTATCTGCCGAGATTCCATCGAGTCCGGATGTCCCGGCAGCTGCGACTTAATGACGGCCTCAGATAATAACTCCATTTTAGCGCTTCTCAAATGTATAATAGAGTCGCAATTTGTGGATAATCGTTTCCTTTATTTTTGCAACACAAAAATGATTTGGAAATTCTTTAAAGAGTATTTAAGATTGACGTGTTGGTCTGTTTTCCTGTGTTTTTGGCACCGTAGCTTCTAAAGTTTACATTCCATCGTAATCGGTCCATTCGTTGAGGTCCTAAAGGAATGGCCGATTATGATTAATACGCTTTTTGATTTGAAGTTATAATTTAGCAAGATCTTTGGCATTTTGTACGTATTAGCAAAAACCTAAAACGAGGATTCCCTTTTTTTTTATTATTAAGTATACTATTGGCCTGGTACATAACAAATAATAACGTATCGTAAAGATGATGCTTGTTGATTTCATTGAACACTTCCGTTCGATCTAGTTTTTGTGTGACAATCTGATTTTTAAGTAATTTAGGCATGAATAAACCTTTGAAAGTATCGTACAAGATAATTACACAACACCTTATCTGACGGCAAAGGAATTCAAACATGAACAGCAAGAACGTAAGATTTGATATTTTAAACTTAGTACAAATAGCTGACATAAGGCAAAAACTTTAGTATAACGTAGTCATACAATCTACGTATTTAAGTTGAGACTAACTTTAAGTAGGCAGGAGCTCGTATTTCGAGCTGAGCTCACAAAATGCCCGTGACCTACCTTTTATTTGCGGACTAACCTAGTTTGGTTTGTCTAAAATTATTTACGTCCGTACACAGAGACGCCAAAGGTTGCTGAAGGCATTCCTTATTTATCGATTTAAGGAAGCTAAATCTCAGAGTTCTGAGAGTACGATTAAAAGGATTCTTTGTGTATCGACTTAAGTAAGTTAATTGGCGGGTGACAGAATTAAGCTGATGAACATTTCACGAGAAATAATGGTTTTCTAGTTTTATTCAGGCATTTGCCTTCATGAAAGTGAAAGTTTTAATCACTTAGAATATATTAGTAAAACACACGAAATAACCACAAATTAAGTCCAATTTTTATTTAACTAAGTTGAAATCTCTACTGTAGAACACATTTCATAGCGTATAATCCCTACATTGCGTGCAACGTGTCCGTTACTAACTAATGATATTAAAGAAATACGTGTCTTGATTAGATTTAATTTTTTAATTTAATAATTATAGCGCCGTTAATTGAATTTTTAAAGTTGTTCGACGTGTATCCAGAAGGTCATTTCGAAATTAAGTTATTACTTTTCTTTTAGTTTTATTCTTATAGAAAACTGTAAACTTCATGGCAAGGAGAAGATCACCAGAAGACCGAACAGCACTAGAGATAGCAATATGCCATTGCGGCACGATTCTCTTTGTAGTAATTTTACATTGTATAATTGAATAATAATCATTCAGAGGTTTTAGGTACATATATTATAAGGTAAAATAAAACTGACAAAAATAAATTCGAGTACACAGTGATTTTATATTCAATTGCTTCTATTATATAGAGAAGCGACGGATCTAACGAACACTGATGAATGGGTTTCACCCGTTTTTGTTAGCCCGATTTGAGCAGCCTAACCTAACCGATCCCAATGCTTTGCCATGATGCGGTGCCGATGCCCGCCAAAAACCAACGGACTAATTGTAGTTATCGACCGGATTAACAGCGTAACGAACGCTTTATAAAATGTAACGTAAATTGACGTGTTTTTAAATGACCATCAACGCGACTCTATACTTGGCTCGTTAAAAGCAAAATTGATCACAAGTAGTGCTCGAATGTGAACGCTTTTGTACATTAATGTGACCTGAATTCGTCAATTATGGTTAAGATTGGAGGCTTGATAGAGTGAATAAAACAATGTAAACTAATAATAAATTATAACGCCATTATACTAACCAAAAAAGCTTTATTATATAGATCCTACAAGATTAACAAGTACCATAATAATATCAGGATTTTTATCTTAGCAAATGGGGGAGATCGCAGGGCAAGGATGTGTTACGTCACAGCGAGCAACGTGGTTCACAAATCTAACGTAGAAAGTTGCCGGGACGATAGATGTACACTATATTTTATAAAGTTTTCCTAACTCGTTATGATACGATCGCAACACATATTTATTTATGAATGAAGAAACATGATCTAAAAACCTTTTATTTATAAGTAAGAAGATGGTCAGCGTGTATGACCTACATATCCCTAGTACTTGTACGTAGTACAACGTTTTTAATATTGAGATGATTTTGAGTAAACATCTCAGTTGTAAAACAGAATCTGAATATTTCAGGAGTTGCTAACAAAAGCCCAAAAATATGTTGTAAATTAATTATTTGAACTCATTTATTCAAAAGTTTTAATTATCTGAACCGCTATAAGGTTTTCAAACATTTTGCACCTGACAATGGCTTTAGAGTTTCGCAGAATGTTTTTGGCGTGTGGATGGTTTATTGCCTTAGTTGGACAATCATGCGAGTTAATTATTTTTAATAAAAGGAATTTTTCTCTTTTTAACCCAGTATTTTGCATAAAAACAAACAAGTCGCATAGAACTTTATGCTTAGGTTTTTACCTATATGTAAACTGAAGTGTCTCTTAATATGTGTGCAGACGACAGCATTTTTCTATTTTGACATTGCAAGTCAAATAAAATAAATTTATCATTTTCAAATTGTCTATTTTCACCACCGAAAGCCTGCTACTTCACTTGAGCCACTTCATGTCTCAATGTTCCATTAGAGCTGTCACATACACATAAGACAAGACTCTTGCCATTTTAAAATGTATTTGATTTCCTTTACAGAGATTTTTTGAACAGACGAGGATGCACTTGTCTTCGTCTGGGACACATGCAGTACTCTTCTCGGATATTAACTTTATTTCGTCACGTAAATCACTGATAATGTTTTTTGTTTACTTTTATCGAATTATACGTGATTTTCATAATTTATGTTCACGTTGTTGTACTGGAGACTTGTTCTACTAGACTGTGGCGTGCGTGAATCATCGCAGTGCGTAGTAGTGAGCGGAAGTGTTAGTGGGACGAGTCTGGTTTACTTTTGTCGGTCTAGACGCTTTCATGGCGCTCTTTCACATCGTCTAGAGATATCCAGTGAATGCTCACAACACACGTTTGTAGGAAATGTTTAATACAAGTGTCTTTTATGTTTTTCTTTAACATTCTTCAAATGAGAGGTGTAGCAAGTATGGTTATAGTTCAAAATATTGAAATCATTATTTTTATGTACTTTTTGCTCAATTTCGTACTGAAATAGTTGAGTGCGTCCTGATTGAATCTCTTTCGAAATTATCGGCATAATATGCATATGTATAACGTGTAGTACATACTTATACAATCTTTATCTTAAATATCTCGTATCTTAATGTACGTGTATACATAAAGTTTCAAAGCACAAATATTCGAAAAATGCAAAAGGACGAACCCGAAATGTTGGGCCATTCAGTCTCTAATTAAAACAATTAACTTGACTAAACTAAACGTACAAAGCCGGCTGCCGCCAACGCAGTATGACTCTGATGCGATTTGATCACAAAAAGGATGTCCAAATGGTTCTTTTATAAAGTTCATCTTGTTGAGAAACCAGAAACCAGTAGCACTCTCGCGTCAACCTAACTCATCTACAAAGCGACTAACTGAAGAATGTTTCAAGTACGATATTGTTGATCCGCAAGTTTATAATATTTCATAATAGAAAATATTTAACAAGTTATTATTGTTGGTTTCCTTATGCAAGTATAGCATACTATACAAAGCAAATGTTTGTCTCCTAGATTCGGGTTCGTAAGAATACTTCAAACTTCCGTCATCTGTGACGACGTCGAACATAGAATTTGCGACACTACCCGCCGAATTTATGTAACATCGTGCGACACCAGTCCATACGACATTGCTTTGGGTCGAAATATATGGGAAATCGTTAAAACTTACACGTTCTTAGATTTTTTCTTCTATCTACTTGTTATTTTCTAATAAGTTTATCAAACCTAAAATTTTCTCAAGTAACCTAAACTTATTTAAGGCGCTACCCCGAGCAAATGACTTTGAGCGTTTGACCTCTAAACCCCCCTCTTTGCCCCTCTACATATACATCGCTACTTTCCATGAAAATACAACGCCATCTGTTGAAATAGCGACGTATTAAGTAGTAAAAATAGTAGACTTATGAATTTATAGACAAAAATATAATCAATCATGTCCGCATGATTAAAAAAAAAGATGAGAGAAATATATTTTATTTGCATCTAAAATTATAACTCAAGTAATTGAAGACTTCTAAGTAAATCATTTAATGATGTAAAGTTATTTAGTCAGAAAAGTATTGAATGTCTTTTTACAAAAATCTCTTTTTAACCAACTTCGAAAATAGGAGGAGATTCTCAATGCGGGTGTTTTTTTATGTTTGTTACTCGATTTCTCAAAGACGGCTAGACCGATTTCAAAAAATATTTTTTTAACCATTTATTCAGTTTTTTTTTTAAAGAATTTTAAATATTATTTTTTTAAAGATGAAATTACGATATTTTTGGTGCTAATTTTCAAAATCAGTCGATTTAGTTAGGTTTGTTTATCTCAAAAATATCAATCCAACAAGGCACGTATAAAGAACAAAGGCGGGCGGCGAGACTTTTGAAAATTCGGTTCTTGAAGAAAGTATTGCTGTCTCTCTATGGCATGATTTGTGAATGTGTGCGTAAGTTGACAGTGTGTGAGTGTCAAAGCGCGCTCGCATGGAGTAGTACTTACTCTCTTAAAAGAAATACTCTACGCACATAATAAAGGGCAATGGCGAAATCATTGTTGATATAATTCTTATGCGTGATATACAAACGTCTTAATTACAGATTTACATGAAATATAGCGTCTAAGTCCATGAAAAAAATACATTACATTGGAAATACAATTGGTTGAATTGTACTTTGAGTGTTGCCATATGAACGTTAAATCTAAACTAAGTCATACAAATATTTTTGGCTAGTAAACTATGTATAAAAGCTTGCTTTTAGAATATATTGAAGATTTATGAACATGAATAGTCTAAGGACATATTATTATTTCTACCCAACATCACCGAAATTAATAAATGACATCAAAATACTATTATGAAAACTTCAATCTAGCATGGCAACAACAACGGATACAATCAATGTGAAATTTTGCGTCATGCCAGTGACATTGTCTTGCACGTCACTTTGCTTGTGCGCACCATAATCTTTGTTTGCGCATTTGTTATTTCTATTATTTTGCTTTTTGACCTGGACTGCTTATGGACTTTCGAGATTTCTCCCTGTGCCTTGTGCTAACCAAAGGACTCCGATTAACCACCACTTACGACGAAATTTTGCTGTTAAGTTTTGACTCCGATTTTAAATTAAATTTGATTTTATTACGTGAAAAAAAATGATTTATTTTTCACGATGTGAACCGCACCTGCTGGTTTCCTGGATAATATAGTGATAAGGAAGGATGAAAAATAAATGTATTTGAATTAATGCTGTTTCTTTTTTCATGCATGCTTTTGATCATCTATTTGATAGACTATTTTTGTGCACTAAACAATATAACAAGAAAGCCTATAAGAAAACATTAACATGTTCTGTCAGGATTATAAAAAAAACTCTGATTATAATTCTTTACAAGTATTATCAAATCTATACCAGGGAAAACCTAGATAATTATATCTCTAGAAATAAGTATAAAACAACCGCATTAAATCTTTTGAATAGTATATTTCACAAGGTTTACTTTTTCAGAATCAAAGACTTTTTCAACATATTTCCTGTGAATTTCTGTCATATAAATGCAAGGTCGGGCAAAAGTAATTAATTGTTTACGAGAGCCCATTAATTTCACTCATAAATAAATGAATTTAATAAAAACAAAGTACGATTCTATCAATTGTATTTCCAATTTTATATATATTTTTCATAGACTTAGACGCTATTTAAATAAAACTTCAAAAAAGTAACATATTATTTCATGTAAAGTAATTAAGACATATAAAGTCCGGTGAAGCAGTCAAAGCCTGCGCTCAGGCTAACTGCAAAGATCTCTACCAAAAAAAAAAAAATTAAGACATTTGTAGACGCATAAGAATTATTTCGACCTTTTGATAGTTGGACATATTTAAAGAAATATAAATATGTGATGAAATAAAACTACTAATTATAAACCGCGAAAAAATCCGTAAAAAGTAGCTTTATTTCAATGTCAGATTAAAAAAAAAATCTTAAAACATAAATAAAGCTCGCGCCCTATTACTTACATGGGACCTAAACATATCGGCGAATTGTGGGTGTACATTAGTACACCTCTGCCTAACCCTTCGGGGATACCGGCGTGATGATATGTTGTGTAAAACATAAATATGTATTCCATGCTATTTGAATTTTATCACCAGTGCCGTGTGTAAAACTACATAGGGCTAGCAATGCCTTTTTGACAGTTGTCATAATATTAAATTGTAAATGACATTTCAAATAAAAAACCGACGTGCTCTCACGTCGAGAGCCTACGGCTGACTGCTGGATCGCCGCCGCGAGTGTGTTTATGTTGTGAATTTGACCATTTTTAGGAATAATTTGAATTATAAAATAGATGTTTGGTCTTTTTGAAAAACAAAGCTGTTGAAAATGTTAAGAATTAAATCCTCTATCAGTTGGTATAAGTAACATTAATAAAATACGTATACATCGTGAGCCTATGCAAGGAATAAATTTTGATAGACCATTTTAAAAATGAGTACTACTAAATATTCGCTGCATTAAAAAGAAAAAGCTCTGTTGAAATTAAAGACAACATATTAAATAATGATTTGGTATAACAGTGAATTTGATATATGTTTTAAATATCGAGTTTATAGCTTAATAAAACTCCGATTTTGCGCATTTTGCTCGGGGGAGCGCCTTAAATAAAACATAGGTTATGAAATGTTTCCAAGGTTTTTTTCATTATCACCTGCGAATATTATTTTGTGTCAAATGTGTCATAAAAAGAAATGTTTTCTATAATACGTAGCACTGGGATGATGATGAAACCAAAATGCAGAACAATTTAGGCACTTGCGCCACTAAGCTTTGCTTACTAATGCTAGGAAACTAGACTATTCTAAGACTTATTAAAACCGCATGTATAATATAGTTTCGACTGAAGTATTACGTACAAACTTTTGTCTTGTCTTTAGCAGAATGAGATTTGGGATAGTAGCGGTATGATCATGTCAAGAATGTCCAAAGTCGACAAGCTTTATGTCATACAATGTTTGCAAACTAGAAACCTACCTCATCTACCACAAAGCGACTATTTGGGCTACGTTTAACTAGTTTGCAGAATAATGTAAAATATTCAAAACCGCTTTGTGGAAGTTAATGTGCATTATATGCTGGAGTTTATTGCGTCGACAGTCACTTTTTCATCAAGTTCTCTCTTTCAGCAGAACGTTCAGTGGAATAGAAGCGTTTGATAAATCAATATACCTAAAACAACTGTTATAAAAAGAATGGTGAAATGAGACATCTTTGTGGAAATGCTAATTTCTTGAGCAGTGTCGAATACTAATGTAACAGCCTCATATCGATTGCGGGAAGTAAACCTCAATAAGCAATTCTCGGGCGTATTTCTTAAAGATTATATTAAGAATTCGCCTAAAAAATTACAATTCTTTGAGAATTGTAATTCTTGCCATTAGTAAAACAAAAGAGTGTTTGAAATTATTGAAAAATACTGTTATTTCTATCCGTGCGTGCCTCCCATTTCGTAGCTAATGTCAATAGTCTCATGGAGGAATGACACGTATCGTAATGGGCACATTGCTCTGTAGCTTTGCTTTGGATATGGGATCCTGGAACATTTGCATTACGGTCCTAGCGGAGGTTATCATTTCAGCCGCTTATGATACTTGAAAATTAACAAGACTGATAGCGGGACAAGATGGCATTATTCAAATAGTATTACTTGGACGTAGTCGGTGGCGCGTGCCGTACAAAAAAATCAATACAACCCGCACGCCCTGACTCGCTCGCGCTCGCAAGGACACCGAATAAACGGTTAACTAACTAAATGTTACTACAACTTACGTCACTACATTCATTTGATCGGGAACCGATTGCACATCCCTCGCGAATCAATCGCGCACTGCGAATACTTTTGCAACGCTGTTTGCCGCTCTCCGTCCCAAGATTTATACATATTTAATGGCCCTTACCATAACCACAGAGGCGTGTGAACGTTTGTTGTTCAATTGCAGAAAAACAAACTGCTCTTTAAATTCTAACTATCAGAAAAATAGTCATTTCATTTTTTTATGCTCTTTTTGTTGAACTGACCGGTCAATAAGTTGTTGAGACATAGACGGAATAAATATACTTGTTATGAAGTAGTCTCAAATATACCGTCACTATAAATAATACGCGTTCACGATTGGGATATAAATCTTAATCTGAAGTTTACGATCTCACGTGCATACATATACCACTGATTCGGATATATTTCCTTGCTATTACGTAACCTTTCCCTTTTCAACTAGTGCGTGGCTATGTCGGGAAAATATGATTTTTATATTCAGAAGAGTCATGAAAGCCGTTTATCTAGAGTAGCGGACGGAAGGGATATCGGTAAAGGGATGTAGTATCCATTACTAAACGTAATACCGCACTTGCCATTAGGCGGCGTGTTAACTTATATTAGCGCGTATTATCGCTTTGATCTCACTCAAATAGCATTCACATGCTTTGATGACTACTGAGAGGTGTTAATATTCTGTGTGTACACTAATAACTCTACCATGATTAGTGTGTTCATAAATGCAAGGTAATATCAGCTAACGAATGAAACCCAATCTGGCATTAAATGCAGTGATTGAGTTGACAGTGTCTATAGAAATAGTCAGCGATTAATAGGCACCGGGTTGTCTCCCATCGCGTGGGACATGTAACAGTAATTGGGAAACTGGGGGCGTGCGGACACCACTAACACCTCCATCTAACCCGTGGGGTATTGGCAGAAAACCGGTTTATATTTGTTTTATGTTTAAATGCTTTTGATTTCTGTAACTAACCTGGTATTATTTAACAAGCTAAAAAAAGAGTAAAATATATTTTTAAATTTACGTTTTATGTTACAATAAATAAATAATCTCTGCACTCAAGTTTTATTAAATTCAGGGATCAGCTTAGTGATTCGCAAACTGTGGAGTGTAGGTACTTCAAACAGTGTGTTCTGGCCTGCAGGGACCATTATTTGAATGACCTAGATATTTTACTAAGTTCGGACGATGCTGGCATATGGATATTTACCTTTGACACCGGAGTTTTCTCTTGTTCGTGTAGTTAGTACACAGTTAATCATAAATCCAGGTACCAACTCGAATGCTACAATTTGTAAAAAAAAAACAATGTTTATATACTTTATTACCTATATCATTTAAATTGATTCCATTGAACACTATGTGTTAAGTAACTAGTTCACCTTGCATTAGCATTTCTTAGTTGTTATGAAAATTGTTTCACTGTTAGATGTGTCTCATCTACCAGTGAAACAATTTTCATTATATTATAGAACTTAATAAAAAATAATTAAGACAACGCAAATATCAAAAAGAATTATTTTAGACTAGAATATTAATTAGTTGAATTTTTAATAAGCATGCAACATTTACTCGAAGGAAATATGAAAATAAAAAAGGAACGATTCAACGAATATCAAAGTAAATATTACTGAAATGATTTGACATAATCGCTGCTTATTTAAGAAGTGATATTTAAAAGCATTACCCTGAATTTAATTATGGTCACGTTCCGCTACAAGATGAGATCTCACAAAGGGCGTCCGTGGCCATAATCACTTAAAAATTGCGGTTTTCGTTAGAGGAATCGTTAAAGCAACGTCACAACTAAATTCCTAGCACGTAGAGACAGAAACAAAGCCATGTTTAAATATTATTGTAGCTGTACACTGTAGAGATAGAAAGTATAAGAGTGCCGAGTTGTGTGCAGATAAAGTAAAACAACGGAAACATCGCAATGATCCAATAAATAAAAACCTGACGAACAGCCGGTCATAGGTAGCTCTAGATCAACAAAACTACAAGCCGGAAACGTGGCAAAATTGGTCGCAATTTTTTGTTGGCTGTATGGAACGATACCTAGCGAAGAACTGTTTCCACCGAAAGGTACTAGACTAATATCATCTTACAAGCACCTTTCAAAGTTTCCGTCTACAAGGAAAACAAGTTTTTGAATATGGTTTGTTAAGAATTGTGTAATTTACGAGTTATGACAAACTTTTCAAAGTCACCAACGTAACATTTTTCGTAGAACGTTGTTACGAAGTTTTATAGCAAGGTTTGTTTGGCATTTCCAGCGGTATATCGTTTTTGTGGTGTCGCTTATAAACCGTGACAAAAGGGAACTGTATTTTACTGAGTTTTCGTGAATTAGTGTCGCTGCCACTTAACTTCCATGCGGGTAGAATTTTGGCTTTTCTGAATGTATCATTATGCACTTGGTTTTAAAATAACATCAGTATTCAAAATGAAATAAAAGCGGTCTACTTATACAAAACCTACTTTGTTGTGTTTCGCCATATGAACCTACAACCTGATGTACAAGAGAGTAATCAAAGTCTTCTCAGTGTTTCTTCTAAATGAGGATTGATCGCCACGAAGGATTCTGGCCGACCATTATTGGATGCAATGAGTAGTTTCTTCACGTTATTCAGCTATCATTTGTAACGAACTCGACTGAGGTTGTGCTTTCTCTTTAATTAAGATTGAAGCTTTTTTATCTTGATCTAGACTTGGATGCACAAAGCTGTCTCTAGTGTATTTGGCAAGATGTTTTAATTAAAACTGTAATCCATTAGGTACCCAATTTCATTAGCTGGTTTGAAACTTTAAGGCGAAAATAAAGCTTGAGATATATAAGGTACCGTTTTTTGTACATTGGATTTAGGCGTCACTACGACGGTGGAGTTGAAAATTGCAATTTCCATGTTATTTATTATTAAGTAAAACTTTGAGTCTATTTAAAATCGGGGTTGGTACAAACAGAAAATTGAATTATTTAATAAATAGAATAACAATAGACCATTCCGACTTTCCTGCCATCAAATAATAACCAGACATTTTAACGATGAAATACCACAGCGACATTCTTCAGCTCAGCTATTTCCGCACAAAGCGGCGTGCACTGTTAGAGACCACTATTTGCTTAGATGAATTTGCTTCAACTTTTCAATGAGCGTTTCCTATTAGGGCTGCGTAAACCTCACAATGGGGTGCAATAGCTGGCCGTTGGGAATGCCCTGGATTCCCCGACCTGTTTAAAGTTATTGCGTTCCAGGGCGCTCATTATGACGACAGTTTGCCAAGGCGCTGCACGACCCCACTGCTCACGAAAATACAAAAAGAAACCACTCCTAAGCCCGCCTTGGGCGTAACTTGACCTATTCCGTTTTACCGCACTTTTAAAGTCGCATTTCATTTCCGTCTTATGTTATTTAAATTTAGACGCGTCAAAGTGGATTGTAATAACGATTATGAATTTAGACGTAATAACATTTTTACTCGGAACAAATTCGTTTTGCGTTCAAGTGGGAACAATGTTTTTTTAACCAAAACAGAATTCTGTGGTTGGCGTTTCGTTTTTGTGGGAAACAATAATTTTGCTTTATATATACCTACAGAGAAATGATCACTCGTGGTGATGTCACTGTACCGTTCCTATATCGTATTTAAATAGCCATTTTAGTCATTTCAAGCCCTACCTTGTAGGTAGTGTTGCAACTATATGCGTGGACGCAACACAAACAAAACATATAATAGTTATTGGAAACCTTTGCACTGTGTAAGTGTGCAAACAATTGCAATGAAAGCATTCCAATACACTGGGGAAATTGCTGACTAAAACGAGTTCAATCGAATCATTTTTAATATCGCAAGTCCACTAGTATCAAGCAAGCTTTGTTTTTTTAACTACTCGAGGTGGGTCCGGGTATATATTTATTAGTTAGAAATTTCTGGGCTTGTATCGGCAACTCCCAAATAGTTTGGGATCCTGTCCACAATCATTAATCATTAGGGCAGTGACTGGTGATGGATTCCCGCACAAAACGATTAGAAGCGAACTGGTCACGCAAAGTTACCAGCCACTATAAAGTTCGAGACGGGCCAAAATCATGAGGGTCATTTTTCAAAGTCTAGCAAATTAGAAAGGTTTGTGTTCGCAATCTCCTCACGATTCTCATAATGATCGGAAAATTATTAGGATGTATCCGTTATCTTATAAAAGATGAACAGAAAGATCTGTGTGACTAAGGATCATTCTACGTTTTATTTGTAACACCACAGTGCCTTTTATAACATAATGTCGATCGACGCCTGGTGTGTTTATTAGTAAAATCTAATGTTACAAAATAATGACCACAATTTTAGCGGGTACGTTTGTAACAACTGAGTACTTAATTAATTGCGAGTTAAATGAAAGGCAATGTCATGTTGCTAATTGAACACAGAGAAGCGGACACGCAAACAGCTTTATGATGTTTATGTGTCTTGACTACCTGACCACACCATAGATCGTCGCCTTGTCTGTACCAACTACCAGGCAGGAAACGCACTAAGATGCGTTCGAGACCAGAATTGCAGTAAAAAAACACGTATTAAATTGACCAATGTAGTTTATTAAATTCGGTCTTTAACCTAGGTAATATTAGTACTTCCAAATCTTATTAAGAATGGGTTTGCTATAATCGAGCAATTCAATTATTTGAGATTTGGCAAATGATTTACAAGCAGTCAAATGAACATTGAGAGCAGTGAGTTGAAAGTGATAACAGACACTTGAAGGACAAATATGATAATTATGACTCTTGCTTAGAATATGTGTAATAACGTAGTGTGAAGAATCTCCACATGCTTGTTCAGTTTGTTAGTCTACTGGCATCATATTCCCAATTAATATGGCAAACTTTATAAGTTCGTTGTTTGCCTCACCGTTCGTCGCGATGAGAATTAATTAACCAAATATACACTTCCTCATGAGTCTGCCGTAGAAAATGTTTAATTGCACCTACATAAGAATAATATGATACAATTAACAGCTGTTGAGAAAAGTTTATATTCGTAATTTCAGGAGAACTTATTTTAATTATAAATTGGAGTTAGATTACGCTCCACTGATTGACTGTTAATCTCATAGCATATTCAGCTAGTAAATGAGATATCCCATTTGTTAAACAAGTGAGCAACACTTGTGTGCTAACTGATCTAATAAAACATGTTAATGTTTAACACAAGTACAAATAAAGAGAACGTTATATGACGCAAACGCAACTTCACATTGCTATACCTAGGTTACTATATTTATTGGTTAAAGCTGCAAAAAAAGGTAAACGAAACCGAAAAATATTCGATATGCAGCCAAAAATTCAGCGAGGGGCATGTGATGCAATTAAATTGCCTTGCCGGTTACGTTAGGGTGGGAAACAAGGGAGAAGGCAAAATGACTGATATTAGTTTCGTAAAATTATGACGAATACTTCTCTTCAATCGGAAAATTAAGTTGACATTAGATGGATGAATTAGGTTAATGCTCCAACATTACCTTGCTTTTAGTCGGCGGCGGTCAACACAAAAATGTAATTATATCAACGCCTTGAAGGTTGAAGGAGCGAAACGTTTTATTAGAATTCACCATTGATATTTATTGCGAAACAAGCCGTCTCCGCTCTAAATGTAGAAAGAATTAAAATTTTCAGCGCTTCATATTGTCTGTGCTCAACAACAAAGATTTTGAAAAGGGAATTTAACTGGAGAAACAATGGCAAAAAATACCGCTGAATATTATATTTCACAGTAGACAAGAACTATGGTTTTTAATGAAATTCCGGAGCTGGTGAATAGAAATGCAATTTTGTAATGACAGTTTATTATTCTTTTGTTATAACGTTTAAAATTGAAACCTCGAAAGCGTCGCATAGATTTTTAAGTCTACCTGGCGGGTAGTTCTGATACAGTAATGGTATTTATTCTACAAACATGTTTCCGTGGGTTAGTAATTTCTACGGACCTCGCGAAGAAAGTTTCCGGAAAAAAACTTGTTCTACACAATTTCTTAAGGAAGGACCAGAATAGCACTACAAACCAGTGCATATTGGTAGCACATTCCGATGCGGGGTAAACTGTGTAACTGCCATAGAATTAATGAGATCCACCCACTACACAGTCTCCCTTGTCGGCTCGTGTTTGTACACTACATTCACTAGTCGTTTTAACGCCTGTTTATTTAGCTTTAATTTAAGTAGTTAACTGCAACGTTCGCGTTCTATACAAATTAAAATCACGAGAAAATAAACTCGCGTAGTGACTAATTATAACAGGCGATGTCGGCGGGATATTTCGGCGGAGGGTTTTTTACTTGTTTGGAAAATTGTAATTGTTCTGTGTTTTCGACATGTTCGGAAACTGTACCGTAGTTATTTGGCGGAATTTGTTGAATGAGTCTTTTCTATATTCGTACATTAGTTACTTATGGTTTTATTGTTTTGGTTATTTTGTTTAAACATCAACATCTGAAGTGTCTTTTGTTGGTCTTTTTTATTGCTGAACAGAAGCTTAAGAGGTAAACTTCCTTCTGCACGACATCGTTAGTGCTGAAATCTTAGATGAAAAAGGCTGTATTCAAAATATTTCTACATATAAAAACGCATTTTCCACTTTCAATGATCTCGACAAACCGAAATCATTACGGATTAGGTTAGTGACATTCTACGCCACTGCCTAATATATTATAATTTGTGTTTCGACCGACAGCTAAATATTTTGGCAATCCACCACACCACATTGATATCACATTGTTTATTGCTAAGTCTTTCTGTGTATATTGCATCAACGATACGATCACGTATTTGGCTACATATGAGAGCTAAGTACTCACTCTTCGGGAAGGCTGGGGGCCCCGTCTTCTTGTCCCGGCGCGTTTACGTGGAACACGCAGAAGTTTTCAAGAAGGTTCCGCATTTCCGCGTAGTTGAAGAAGGGTTGAAAGCAAACATCTGTGGACATACGACATCAATTACACTTTGATACAACATTTTATAGCATGAGTATTACAACTAGAATTTAAAATGGGTGCTTTTAAAGAGTGATATAGTACAGTTATATTTAGTATAAAAGTCAGTTTCTAATCAACAATAATGAATAGGGAATAATAACAACATTTAGAAACGTTTCCACGAAATTTATGTAGCGAAAATCTTTAATTTGCGACCAGTTTTATGGTATTTAAAGACAGAGTACAAAATTAAGTGACCTATATCGGAAATGATTGTGTGGTTATGTTACATAATAATGATAATGACAATCGCTCGCGCCTATTGATTAAAACTTTAGACTTTTCAGCAGAGCATAATGTTACGAAATCGCAATGCAGTATTCGTGAACTCGCCTTGTATAACATTGGTATGTACTATGTTCGCGATGCAGGTCGCAAGCAGGCTTTTAGCGGAATTTTCTAGTGGCATACTTCTGTCACAATATAGCTTAAATGCCATTGTTTTCAACGTTCCTAACAATCGTTATAATCCACACACGCGAGTGTTCTGTGACTGATAGAGGCTGGCCTCCGATTCAAAAGGCCAACGGTTTTATTATTGACTCCCAGTGTAGTGCTATCGCTATGCGCTTAGTTTTTGGCTTTTGTCTAGCGTCCAGGGTTTAATTCTGATTTCATCAAAATAACATTGTCTTCAGTCTCCTTTTCATACAAATACGTGAAAGGGAGACTTGTGAACACTGCAAAGTATATAGTAATATTTTAACCTTGCTAGATGGATGCAATGAATTAGTATGCCACAGCCATATGACAAGTAAGTACCAAGTATATTGACAAGTACCAACTTAACGCTTGCTGCATCGTTTAAATAGGATATGCTTGCTTGATACATTTCAAAATCGAGATTATTGCAGTTCCATTAATATTATTTTGTTTCAATTGTTGGGTTATTTTTGCAATAGGTGTCGATTTTTATCTGTATAAAAATTCTGAAATGTGTAAAAGATGTGTTTCGAGTTTTTCAACCATAAAACAACATGTAAGTAACTTTTGACGTCTAATAATATTTTTCTGTTTTATTTAAGCTGATGATTTACAAATCTAAAAATATACTACATTTCAAAAAATTTAAACATATACGAGATACGTATTGCAAAAGTACAGATTCAAGTAAAGTTCTTTATGTTTAGTGACATTCCGGGCTAACCCACGAACAAAGCGAGATTAGACATGAAAGCTTCAGCTATCCCGGCAAAAGAGACGCCGGCCGCCGCAAGGGGATTCCAAACTAGGACAGAAATGTTAAATCATTAACGACCAACCAAATATCGTGAATATCAATTTAAATCAACTGATTTTTATTGCATCAACGCAAGTTAAATTAATTAACGTAACTTGTTACTGCTACACGTCAATGAACTACAGAAAAATATGAGCAAACAATTGATAAATAAAAGTCTTTACAAAAGGATATTACAATTTCAACATTGACGTGTAAAAAATGTTCGGTTCGTTTGTATTTTTGGTAATGTTCGATTTTTCTGTGAATGTTTATTGTGTTTCACGGTGTAACACGCACGTGATTTTCGTGATATGAAAATAAATTAAGGAATTTTCGCCTCACTAGTCCATATCAGTCATATATGTTTCACAGTGTGATTTTTTTTTGTGCTAACAAGGCTTGTGTAATTAATAAATGCATTGTTCGCCAATGTTTATAGAACCGAAAACTTTTTACCTTTGCTTGATCATTAGTTAACAATTTTCGAATATCTGGACGAGTTCGGGCACGCCAGATGGGACAGAATATTAATATTACTAAACAATTTATTACTAGCCATTGATTACCTAAGAACAGGTGTTACTTTGTTAGAATTTAGATTTTGAGGCGATTTTCACAGATTATGGTAATAAGTACCTATAGCAGAAGAGTGAAGTAAATGTAGAATGATTTACTTACATGTATTTTTTAAGTTAAATGTTTAAACCCATTAATCACTGCCCTGACTTTTGGAAGCGTATTTCCATTTAAGGTCCAGTGTGTTATCTTTATGAAGCGTATATTTTTATTCACCAATTTGGAATATATTATGTTAAATGAACCTTAGGAAATTCGTTAACAATTAAATGGCTAATGAACTAATTTCAAGTAAAAATCATTACCGTTTATCGGCGTAATGTTTTTGTAGACATTTGTGTCGTTGAAGAGTAATTCTGTGTACTGTACGGGAATCATTGTTTATTTAATATTATTTAAATAATATAATATTGCTCATGTCTCTATTGTTTAACAACCACGGTGGATGAAAATATATTTAAAATTATTTACTCATCGTCATGTAAAGTGAAATAGGCGTAATTAAATTGTAAATTGCGGGCAACATATTATTTTCATCAAACAGAATTCAAATAAATCATTGCTGATATATAATAATAAAATGAAACAAACAAGATTGTCTTAGTACTTATATATAACTTTATTTCAGGCTCATTTAATTATGAACGTTATTTACAAAATCCTATAGTTCACAATTAGTATTAGCAGTTTTTATATGTTGTAGTTCAATAGACGCTTACATACGAATCTCGATTCGTACTTTTTCGGTTTAAAAGGTGTTCCGTGACGGGAACAGAAGAGAAACCGAATACGAGGATAATTTATTTGAACGACTACTGATGTCGTTACTTAGAGAGCGAACACAGCTTGTTATTTCGCCTCAAAGGCGCTCTTTCAAATTGTGAAGTTGCAGTGGTTTGATAATGGCTAGCAGAAGTATTGTTCTTACTTTTTTGTGTAACATTATAGTAACAAGTAAGTATTATAAGATTTATTTTGATTTCGTATCAAACGCATCAGGTTTAGATGATTTAATATCTAAAACAATCAAATAAATACTTTAAAATATTTTAAATTAAAGTGCAGAAAACTCATCACGGTTAATCAAATTAAACTGTAACAATATTTATCAACAGTTCATCGAATAAGAATTGAAAGTAAACCGATTAGCAACGGAAATTGCATAAGCATTAAAATTTTTGATTTTAAAAACTAATCGAATAGAGCTATGAATAAACTGGAATGAAAATGAGGATTTTCCGCTAAAGCAGGCCGCACGCCGTATAGTGGCTCGTTCTCAATAGCAATCAAATTACACAGGCGGTCGCTGTGGACAAAGTGTGCACGCGGCCACGTATCTACACGTTCACACACACAATAGCCCACCATTATTAGGCCTGTTGAGTCAACAATTACTACAGATTTAATTATTGCCCCTAAAATATGCAAGTACGTTACAAAATGAAGGTTTAAATACAGATATTTGGATGTCTTTATTTGATTTAGATACCTATCGGTTACGAGGCAGATATTTTGGGATACTTTAGTAGCAATTTTCCCTTTAAAGACACATCAGCCGATATCCCTACCACCCATTTGCACCTAATCATTAAACGTTAATGTGCCATTCAGCTGTTTTATGTTAGGCTTTTATCTAACAGCTATATAACATACGATTTATTATTTTGGAATAGTTAATGTTTTATTCTACAACTTTTACGTTATGGTTACGTACCACCTGGTAATAGTTGTACTTCCAATTATTACAAAAAAAAAAAATAGTTGTAATTCTTTCAAATATCTTTTCACTATCGAAAACGCCTTAAGTCTTTTTTGAGGATATAAGAAGTACACCGAAATGAGAAAACAGCTGTGTGGGCTAATTTCTAAATCTTTGAATAAAGCTAGGCACAACACGACCGGTTCAACTTTATGAAAACTCAGCAAAACCTATTGCTATCTAATCGAAAAGTAACGAATACTTTAATGTTAGACCAAAATGTGGCTGCATTTTGGGCTGAAAGCCTATACAGCAAAATATCTTCTTCTTAAGAAGAGATCAAGTTCTATTTCGTTCAGGTAATCCGTTTTTGTTTGAAACGCAATTTTGCAGTCCTAATGTTTTGGACTGCAAATTTTTGTGGAGTAGCAGTCGTAATAATTTGAAATTTATTTGTTTTAGCCTTTATATTAGTAAAAGAATAACGCAGGCTTTCGCTGGATGCACAGAGTTTGCATAAAGCGCTTTTTGTTGGATGGCAGTATTTATAAGATTACAATTGTCGGAGGAATGGCCATCTGTATAAGTTGATGCTTCGTATGATTATTAGGCATTCGTAAGATTTTAAAGAAATTGGAGTATCAGTAACCATAGATTTTAATTAATATTTTGTACAAATTGCAAGCGACAAAAAAATAACCATAAAAAGGTAATGGTTAAAATAACTAAAACGTGCCAAACTATTTTATTGGTATACTTAAATGGATCCCTCTTTTTAGCATTTCAAAGTGAACGTTTCACCTCGGGCGACAAAACTCATTTGCTCGTTACTTATTGTGCTTCACGATTTAAAATGGTCCTTTTTAATGCAATATACCGTAAGCTGTTTTCATAAACACGGCAGAGCGAAACTAATACCACAGCAGTTTTAAATGAACGTACGATTATCCGAATAAACCAGTTTCCTTAAAAAATAAATTGTATGGACGCATTAAAACATTTAAAACTAGCGTATTCATTTAAAACAACTTAAAAACGACACGAAACTAGCGTCGCGTCGGCTCCAAAAAGTTAACAGACATTTTGAACAAACTTTTTGTTTGTTAACTTGTCCTGCTAGGCAAATACATTGATACAATGATATCGACCATTGCGCAATAAATAGAGACGAGAAGGAGTGAGTTTGGCGCTTCAAAGAAGCATCTATATTTTCCGTGTCGTGCGAGTGCATACTAACTTCATACAAGTGACATCGACACTAGATGCACTCGGTATCCGCGACGCACGAGTGCATTGCCAAGACGAGAATGTTTAGTAAGAAAATTCTAAGTCGCTATCCACACACAAAAGTTTTTCTCTAGTATTAAATTACGTACGTAGGTACCTACTGCTTCCATTTTAACTAACTAAAATAATATTACTAGCAGGAATATCTATTTAACTTTGATTTTAGCTTGAACTCATTAAAACTGTAATAACAGACGAAAAATGAACCGAGGACTTACGTAATATGATTCGTGATAAAAACTAATTTGCTATAGCTGAGTTACTAAAAAAGTAAAACGGGATTACGTCCATGTAAGATTACTTTTATGGATCATATTCAGAGAGCTGTAGTTAAGGGACTATATAAAATTTACGAACGGAGAAGTGAACATAAAGAAGTTTATACATCATAAACTGCAGCGACACGGCAATTTAACACACAGCTAGAAAAAATAACTCCACTTCAATAACGATGAAACCATTTTCAGTCACAAACCAATTCAGGAGTGACCCAAAAACAGAAGGAACTTTCAGTATTCACAGCGCGTTTTAAACTCGTATAAACTTGTCACACCAAGTCCTTTTCAACTATTTTCGAAGCTCTTCAATGTGTGTCTATCACTGTGACTGAAAAGCTCTCATTCAATGCCAAAAGCGCGAGTAGACCAGAAGCGCTACTCTCGCTTTTACAATATTATTAGTTTTTTGATGATCGTCTTGCTTTATAAATACCGGACAAATCTGTAAAAGTGTATATACTCGTACTTCAGAGGTATTAAAAAGCGAACACGATTCCTGTAAATATATTTTCGTTGCGAAAACATTGTTTATTCCGGCTTTGGATAATATCCCGGGCCTACTTTAATCTTTCTTGTTATCTTAGGATTTATTTATATGCGTGGGTATATGTTTAGAATTATGTTAGTAGAAAGGGCTACATTTATGGATGTTTGTGAGGCGTTTATTGAATTTAATTTATATCGCTAGTGTCCAAATAATTCTAATAATTACAATATGATGATGACTAAGTAAAAATATAATATCTAGAACCAGGAAAATTAATTTACATTTTTATGAAACTAAATAATAAAGTACATTTCAGTTATTTTAGATCAAGATTATGACCACTTTGATCGCTATTATGTGAGGATTTTTCGTCGTTTTCATCCAATTCAGTGCAGTCAGTTAAAACTTCACCGGTGAACGGTCACAAGTTTTCTGAAAGTAATGGCCAGAGCCCTATCATTCATTCCGACAATTCCCTAGCCTACAGTACTAACAGTAAAGAGTATTGCTCTGTAAACATTTTATACAAAGTGTTTAATTCATAGTTTCTAGAAGCCCTAAAAATTTATATCTGATTAGAAATAAATTGTGTAACTCGATGGCCCGAGCTTTTACAGGACAGTTTGTAATTGATGGTTATCTGCTAAGACCCAGTACGCCTTTCTTAACTGAATAAAATATAATGTTGCAAGGTTTACCAACACGACAGAAAAATGTATATTTTAATAATTCTACGTTTAATTTAACTTTTCAATCCTAGAAACAAAGGCTACATGTATCCCGATGAATAGTTGTCGAAGTAAAACCACAGTTTGTTACTAATTCAAATCCTTGAACAGAAAATTACCTAAGTTTCTCAGACACTAAGTTGGGACGACATTAATTCCTAAAAGTGGAATGGTTGGGGAAAGGATGTAATTAGCTATAGAGTTTGATATCGAGCAAGCGATCATTGTCAGTGGCACAGTGCAAGTAATCAGGCGGTATGTCAGCTTGATTACTTCGGCCAACGATGGCGGCCAACGCTGGCGGCCAACGCTTGCGGCCGGCACAAAGGGCCGCAGAAGGCGAATTGTCTTGACGTAATCAGTGTTAGTAATGCCTCGATTCGTTGACGCAAACGATGCATTGAATGGTGTATTGTGCATTAATTTGTGCCACAATAATCACAGCACACTTCATACTTCATTTGTTCTACACAATGCATAAAGATCTTATAAATGTGGCTCGTGCCCGTCGCGACAAGCCGAGGAGAGACATGATTAGGTGTAGCTATAATTCAGTTTAAATCAACGGCTCAGTTTGGGATGATTTAGGACCGGTTTATTTTGAAAATATAACTTGTTTTCCCACACATGTCCCTCCTTCTAGTATAACTAAGGTATACATTACAAAACCAGTGTGAGTTTAAGATCGTTAATTGTTATCGCCACATGTTTATATACTAACAATCAATTAATTACGAAAGCTCTAGTATTAAAAGTTTAAGGCCCTGCCCTACATGCAGGTAAATAACTGTACAGAAAATATTTTTGTGCTGCCAACTGTACAAAATATTATTTTAAAAACTCAGAGCATTAAGTGCTCAATTTAAACGAGGACCTCTCAAACGCCTGAAAGCAGAAAATGTTGGTGGCAATTCCTTTGAGGTTTTGCCAATAAACCGACAAGCAATGGATCGCTCCTACCCTTAATGTGTTGTTGTTCGCCCATTAGCGCAAATTGCTTTAAGATTTTTGATATTATATGCTTATTAGGTATATTAAGAAAAATGAATACATTAGCTTTCATATTTTTTTATTTCAGGACGACAACTTTCATGTTTATTGTCACGAATAATGTTTTTAGAATTTGTTCCATGTTATATTTTTGCAAATATGTATCTGCCTGGCAGTACAAATATTTAAGCAAAACTTCAAACTGTACGCAAACCTCTGACGGTTTGTTCTTTTTACTTTTTTGTGTTCTGTATAAAAGCAGCGATGTAATAAAAATATTCGAGAGCAGCAGGAGTAGCCGGCGGGACCGAGGTCACCGTAAAGGAAACGTTACGTAATTCTACGTCGGATTCCAAATGAAAATGAAACTCAAATGGAAAATATGGATGCTACTGATTTTCTGCCGTTACTGCCAAAATAGTAGAGAGAGAGGATTGGTGCATTGCGATTATGTTTCTAACAATTATATTCAGACCTTAAAATACATAAAGTATACTTGGCTGTTAAATAATGAGTTACGTAACAGGTCTGTTTGTATGTCGTTCTTCAAAATGCAATTCATACATACACATAATGACAACCTACACCATCTGAATTAAATCTTCTGCAAGTTGTACTATAAAACAAAAAAGTTACAAGTAGGTACCAATGTGTGCTATTAAAAGTATGTACTCATTTAATTGACCATACTTAACACAATGCTTTTATGTTCTTGAAAAATAATTTTACAGGATACCATGGCGAGTAAATAACAAACAGTAAATAAAAAATAAAGCCTTTTTCCACAATCGCTTTCGCAAGAATTTTGTCAAATTAAATTAACCCTATTGTTCGTCTTAAATCGGCTTAACTTAATTGACTCTCAAAATCATAATTTCATTATACTAACAAAGTTTTGAATGTTTATTTCATTAGTTCTTTAATTTTGTGAATGCTTCATGATTACATGGGCCTTATTTACAAGCGAGCAGTTACTTTGATTTCATGTAACGATAAATTGAAGGCGATCGTTCCGATAGAAGAGCTCTTACGTACAAATGCTGAATGCTCATCAGATAAACATTAGCCCTCGACGACAAATCTTATGAACAGCTTTTCTTTCAGAATAAAGGTATAAAGATTTTTTTTTATTTGATACACTGCTTTTTAAATCGTATCATATGAAACTGACTACTTTTAATGGTAAGTCCATTGTTAATTTGTTTATTCCGATTAGTAGAAATGATAATTTTAATTTTATTTTTTAACCTTTACCTATACAATTTTTTCTAATATTTGCAGGTAAGCAAAGGTCTTTTGTTACATAGCTAAATGGACGTAAGATTTCGATTTAACACAATTATTAGAAATAGTTAATTCCTATTGGTGTCTATTTCGCAGTAGTCCTTATTTATATCTGTCTTGTTCGAGATCGCGAGTATAAAACTCTACGTTAACGGAAATACCATTATCGGACGTTAGTTTTGATAAGGCGGAATCTATTTTCAGGCTAAAGCTACACAGAGCTATCTGGAATAGGATATGTAGATAAAGGTAAGTAGTGGCTTCAAAGGAATTTTCCCGGCAGGATCTGAGTTTCCTTACACCGTATATCACCGATCATCTGCTGCTATGTTCACTGATGGGCGCGTCGTACAGAAGCCCCTAGTAGGAATATTAAAATCTTTTATGAAACGAGTGCGTGATATAACCAAACTCGTATGAAAAGAGCTTACAAGTGATTGGGACCCATTTTCAAAGGACGAACACAAAAGCGACATTCACTTAGAATACAGACACGCGACATTTATTAAATGTCTTCTTAAAGTATCTATGAAACATTTACAATGATGAAATTGAATCTAAAATAATGTTGTAGGTTTATTTACCGGTATATTGCAAAGCCTGAAGCGCAGAACCAGAAGTTTATAAAAACAACATAGAACCCCTAAATGGAAAATTGGAATAACTTATTTCACATTTTTCTTAGTAAACTAATGTAACTTTTCAAAGAGATTGCAGCACCCAAGTTACATTTTCTGCAATCATTAAAGTGTCCTAACATTTTCATAAATGTTTGCATGTGTTCGTAATAATGTTTAACTTGTTGCCTACGTTCATTAGACGTTCAGAAAGTTAATTTTTACTTCTCGACGTTGTCAAAATACAAACGCAAAGCTGCCGCATGTAAGCTGCTTTCCAAGAAGAGGTATGCACTAGGAACCATTTCCCCACAACGCTGTATCGTCGACGGCTGATGTTTAGCCTTCTATTCAATCAGGCCGTGAGGTAGATGTTCCTTTTTCCTCTGAGCAAATATGTGCTAACAGTTTGCAGTTTCCTCTTAAGCCGATTTGCGCCTCGCCACCGTCAAAAGCCCTCGTTTTCATATAGTCGAAGCAAACTGTTATAAATCTGACAATCTTTTAATTATCCGTGCGAGAATATTGCAAACGATTTAGCATTTTCGCTTAAAATTCAAGTTAATAATTTTGTAAATCAGAATTCTAATTAATTAAATATTCTTCTATACCTACACGCACTTGAAATGAAAATAATTTTCATTATGATTTCATGTACCTACAGTGGAATGCACCTTATTTAAACGCGATAAAATCCAAGAAAATATATTGAAAACTGAACATATATTTAGTGCTATATTGAAACCGCTTAGGGTATAATTCAATATTCCGTACAAAACCACTTTTGGGGCCGGAAACGTTGAAATTAGAGGATCTTCAAAGTTAGGGAGCGAGAGTCTCCTTTTTACAAAATTGAGGAGTGATGGTGGCAAAATGTTTTCGTTCACATTGTTGCCGCTTTTTGTGGGTCAGGGTCTGATTGAATCACTTATCTCATTCTCAAAGTTCACCTATTTTATTTCAGGTAGGTCTCCGTGGACTTTTTATGTAATACTTTCAAGTATGTATTAGAATTTAGGAGTGGGTACTTTAAAAATACCCATGTTATTTGCTACTCATTTTAATATAATGTAATCGTAGGCGTTAAGGTAGGCTCGAAGAACCCTTTATGCGTGTTATTATTTTACCATTAACATCCCAAGTATGTAATGCTTCCGTTAAAATCTGGTTGAGGCGCGGTAAAGAGGATGTCCGCTACGGTTGCGCTTAGAACCGGACCCGGACCGCAAGGGAATAGGTTAAAAGGGGATAATCTGTTTGTATATGTATTTGTCACGGCTAAAACCTATGACTTAATGGGTGCTGCCGTATGCATTCACCTACAATATAGTGGAATCTACAAGTTATACTGTAATATTCTTATATATATAGATATATAAGAATATTATATACGAGCCTAACAATATTTCAATGTAAAAGAGGATAAAACATTGATAAAACATCGAGTAAACGTAGTAGATACTAAATATTACACAGAATAAAGCGCTGTTTAGCGTCAAGCGGCTGAAATAAACGTGGCGGATAAGCCGTAAAGCTTTAAACTTTTGCAAGCGGTAGATACAAAAATGATAGGTACGCCCTAGCGAGCGTTAAAGATTTATCGATATTCTGTAATTTACCGCTATAGGAGCGTCACGGTCTAGCGGGCCCCAAGCCCGGGTACAAAACTAAAACATCAGGACGAGGGTGAACTCGTTTTCTGAAGCGTGGGTAAATAAATTAGTGTTTGGTGGTGCAATGAAGCGCAGTGACATCAGCGCCGTCTCCGCCGAGGGTGGCTGAACAGCTGTTTACGTAACGCGAAGGGCCGTTGCCTTCTGACGTCATCCGCTCACCACTGGAAGCACGCGAGGCCAAATGTTACGGCACCTCTTTCCTTTAACATTCCGCGAATACTCAAACAAAAAATGTTTCAGACTTTATTAAGTTTTAAAATGACTTGAATATTTATGTTTCTTACGGCATAATACAAATTTTTAAAGCAGGAATTCACGAAATAACTCGAAACGGTTATTTCTCATTGTTATAAATCTCTGCTTTGTCAGTTTAAAGCATTCTTGCATAGCAACAGACATTTTTTTTAACCAGAGATGGAGCTTGGTAGTATAATTTAATTTTAAAGTTCTTTACAAATGTATATAAATAGATTTATAATAATTGAAATAACGAAAACAGACGAATAATTTACATTGTTCTCATGTTGCAATTATCAATTATTTTTAACTGTTGATTTCGCAAACAAAGTTTAGGAACCCCAAGTTTTTAGTGAAACGACGAATCAAAGGCAAATAAAAACTGGAAAAGACTTTTTAGTTTCATAACTTTCCTCATGTAGGAATGTGCACGTTTTCCCAAGTACCACATTTCACTAACAGTGTTTTAATAACACACCATACTTTCTTTCAATATCACAACTTTACAGAGTACCTATATACGAATTCTAACTAAAATATTGAAAATTACTATGTGTAGACATATCATTCACCTTTAAACTACCTTTGTTTTCTTGGGAAAGCAAGGGTAATTTAAAGGTATAGGTTACCAATTATGCATTATACAAGCTACCAACGAACATTGAAGATTTCGAGGAACAATCACGATTTAAAAATAAAGTAGTTCTGTGGAATGGAAGATTACTTATGTATAGACAAGGCCTCACGTTGGACCAGTAACTGACGTAACTGGCAGAGGGATAAGACAGACTTCAAAATTTTCAATCGAGAAAATTGAAATCAGTTGTGACGCGACCAATTTTTATTACTGGCCACTGACTTGCTCAGAATATGAAATCTTGAAACTTTATGTGCATGTATTTTTACTTTTTATTTATTAGTGTCGTACAGTTTATTATGTATGCTACGACTTAGTACCGAAAATCACAGACCAGAAGAGAATGAATGAAAGACTCGTGCATTTAATGGATATAAATTGCAAATAGTTATTTATGGGTTGTACTAACTGGTAGAGTATTACATATATCTTAAAGAGCTTACGGTAGGCTGCAGTAGAGAAACAATTGAGCGTGCATGCACTGTGCGATGCAAGTAATTGAAGCGAATGAGGTAACGTGTTATGTGTTAGTGGGAATCAGTGGTAGCTTCTCGCAAACCACTTCCAATTTAGGTTTGGTATATACTATATAACATATATACATGTTGATAAAGATATGTCCTGTTAGCCATTCATGTCTTTGTCTGTTTGCGTCCTAATACTGCTCTATAGAACGTTAATAGAAATTCGGTCTGTTTGTAAACTGCGGTGCCCGTGCCGATTTCAATGGTATTTGGTTGCATCCCTGGATAACTCAAAGGTAAAGGTACACACAAAGGCATACCGCGCTATTCAACTACATAGGGCGAGCCGTGAGCGAAAATAATTGTTAATTGAGTATACCATTTACTTTAAATTTTTACTACAAACTACCTTAAAACTGTAAAATCAACGTAAATCATACATTTTTATTGACAATTTAAAGCGTGATCGTATCTTTACTAGTTACGTTATCACGCTTTAAATTGACAAGTAAGCCGTAAGCATATTTGCAGGAAGCTACTTGATACTAAAATGATCCATTAATTGTCATAACATGTTGCTACTACTACCCCAGACTGATATTTAGGACGTAGGTACTCGTAATGGATCGCTACACAAAATGTCAACAAAAGTCATAGCACAAAACATTATGGGGACTTCTACCCTACCTAATAGAATATAATACCAAAAAGAAATGAAATGAAAGAAAACTAAAAAAAGAAAAAAAATACTTATATCAGGTCAGTGAATTTCGCACGATTGAAATACGGTAATAAATATTATATAAAAATGTATTAAATAAATTCATTTAGAGTTAAGTGTCGTTTTTAACCATTTCCCGCGAAATCCCTTAATGGCGCCGCTTTCAGTCTCAAATATCATTAAAACTTTGGAACTACTGAACGGATTTTAATAAAATCGTAATGGGCGAGTTTCCAAATTTTCTCCAAGAGACAGGCATGACTTATATTCATTATACCTAGTTTACTAAATGTCATTAATTAATACGAAAAAGATGTATTCTTACATTGATTTGATTATATTAGTGTTAATGATAATGATGAATCCATGCATAAACGAATTTAAGAATGTAAAGTTTAGAAATGTTTTAATGTTTTAGAAGTGTTTGTAGAAGAAGAAAATGTGAATTAGAAATCTTCACTATTCGGGCAAATATAAAGTGACAACTTTTCGTTAAATCTTAAATAAAAGGTACAGAATTGGATGATAGGAATAGTCAAAGCTGACATTAAATGGACGTAAACACTAGAAGGTTAGCGTCTTTGTGCGAGCTTCGGGAACCCGAGCCCTTTAATGCTAGTTTTGTGAAGCGCAATAACCCAAAGGTAATTCACAAATACATAAATACTCCCTAACTACATAGGCTGTTTGTAGGTGTTTTATTTTATGAACAGAATATTCAAAAGTAATATTGGTTGACTGATAAGGCTTAACAACTAGCGACAGTTTTATCTAAAGGCCAATTGGTATTCACTTAATAGAGTATCATAATTAATAAATCATCGCAATATTAAAAAGCTTCACCAAAATCCTATTACAGGTATTAAGTATTACCGAGAGCCTCAGTTCGGTTTTTCGATGCCACAGGGAATTAATATACCGCGAGTTCTCTGAAATCATGTATTGAGTATTTTATTTTATATTTATAGAATCCATGAGGGAAAAATAGACAGAAACCAATAGGCTTGCTCTGTTTGCTTACCGCAAATATAAATTAAAAGTGAGAAACCGAATGTGAATAACGGCCAGTTAATTAAAATAATGAGACTGGAGTTACATTCGTATTTTAATTTGCTAGACGAATGTGACAGTCTGGCTCTTTGATATAATGGAAATAGTGGTTTTCATATTGCCAGGCCAATCAATTTGTTTTACACGACAACCATACTAATTAATTGCCCAATTATATTATCGCATTGTTGTGAAGGCTGTGATAATTACTTAACCCGCAGCGGTTATGACTGTCGAGAGTCATTATACCTATATCAAGTCCGATTTGTACGATCCCATTTGATAAAACAGTAGCACTCAACAATTAATTACGCTTATTTGGTTTTATTACTATTAAAAGTGGTATTATGAGTTTGCTGAGCAAACTGGTGGTGATGAATGAATGGCCGGCGAAATAATGCCTAGAGCCTGGAGCAGACGATGCCTGCGCCTTTTGTTTGTCTGTGCATTGTGCTCAACAACAATCGAATAGAAAGGAATTAGCAATTACAATCCGTCATTGTTCAGACAATAATTAAATCCGTAAATTAAAGACTCGGTATTGATACTAATTAGTGGAAACAAATGCCTCAATAAAATGTTCAAACATTTTCCAGCAAGCTTCTGGGAATTCAGTTGGCTGTGAACTTATGATTGTACGTCTAGTCCCATTTGATTGACGGTTCTCCAATAAATCAAATATTAAATAAAGTGTTTTTGGTGCGTGTTGGTCTGTAAAATATGGAAATATTGATTATTTGATTAGTAGCACGTTCTGGTCTCGTATTGAACGTCATAAATGGTCGCTTGTTATCTAGATACAGCGCGTCTATTGTAGCTAGGAATCTACTCGTGCCTTATTGCGGAAGTGAAATAAACTGTCAACGGCACAACCGACATGGCAAACAACTGTCCGGATAATACATTAATATCATTTTTATTAAATAAAACTGACTGATACCATGTCAAGAGATGAATCCCGCAAGAATAACTCTGAATAGGTTTAGAAAAGAAATAATGAAAATCTTAGAATTTTCATTGTCATAATTTCTTATAACAAGAAGCTGGAAAGATAATATAACTACAGTTGTCTATTAATAAAAATGTTGTACTGCAATATCCGTTACAATATTTCGTTTTACAAACAACAAACAGGGCATGGTAAAAACACAACTTTTACAAACTTTGTGATAATGATGTTCAGTTTATTAAATACTGGTTTCTGTCCAATATAGATGAATTAGAAGTTAAGTGACAAAATTGATGGGAGATTGTACTTTTAATAGAATGCTGAGAAAATTAATGTCCAGCTGGAACGATAATTTAAGCGTTATTTTCAATATTGATCAATAGCAATTAAAATTTTAATTACTCTTCGATGGAAATTCAATGAATGTGTATTTTAACAAAATCAGATACATTCGTTAAACAAATAGGCGTTATTATTTGTTGCATATTTAATAACTTGTTGCCGTAGTTTTTTGCGTGAAACATACTTTTCACGAATAAAAACAACACGAAATGTAAATCAAATAGTTAACAATACCCAGTTTATATTTAAGTCAAGTCAGCCAAGTAATTTATTTCTTTATTTTAATATAATTTACACGTATTTTACAACGGAAACTTGGATAAATAAGTTTTATTAACAACATAGTTTTATATACAAGCTGCCTCAGTTTGACTCAAAGTACGTATGAGAGGAAGCTAAAAAATCAACCAAAAAATTATATAAACAAACATACAAGTATATTCCAAGTTAAAGCAAAGGTTTTTTAAAGATCATAAAAGTCTTCGTTGTGTCGAGCACGCCCGCGCCCAGCAAACCGTGCGACATACGAACGCTCTGTTTCTGATTATTATTTCAGTAGTTTATTTTTTGTAACTAACAATGCGATGATCAGACTTCCAATAATTGTTTTGCTCTAAGAAAAGCTTTTATCTACGACCTTAAAACAACGCGATTTCTAAGATCGATGGTAACTGTGCTAAGCCATTGCGTAATTCATCGAACTACCAAGAGACATCGGCCAATTTCACCGGATTAGTATGATTTGAGAACACAGATTATCTTGTCGTATACACAGTTATATAAATCTGCACCACCTGAAAACGTTGCCGTACTTTCTAGTGGCACGCGAGTTACGTAACCAAACTTACGTAATCAATAAAGGTCTCATTACAATGAGGACCTAGTTCTCGTAATGCTGACGCAGCACTTTACAACCTACTCCTTCGTGTATTTCATTTACGGCTGTGTAAACGGAAATTAAACGAAAGAGAATTAAAACTAATATATTCATTGATAAAAATATAAAACCATGATGCATATCTTCTTCTAATACGTGGAAAATCAATGATATTATTACAATAAACTATTATGCCCTAGTTTTAGTTTAAATCTATTTATAGAATGAAGTAGAAAAAATCGTGCCGGCGTAAAATGTATCTCATTTTCCGAACGACCTCACCTGGCTTTTGTAGAACAATCCGTGGCACACAGATAAAAAAATGAAAAACTTACAATTTTTCAGGCAACGACCGCATATTGTTAAGGGTTTTAATGTAATATGTTATTACAGAGTAAGTGGCATTATTGGTACTTGTAACGGTTATAGGTAATTAGAAATTCCAGATCAAATAAATTAAGTTATTTATCGAGTGAGACATCGACGAAAAATTTCTAATTATGATTTTAATAAATAATACCGCAGAAATTATAAAAAATTGTTAGCGCTGACTAAACTCGAGTAACTGTTGTAAGTCGCTACATTACACATCTGAGTAAATGGGATCACTTGTTTCGGGACTCGGACCGTCCCACCAATCATATTGTGTGCCTGTGTAGGCCGGCTGTACTTATGTGGGGTACGGTAAACGACTCGGTCATATCCGGTAAGGATAATTCGTCTTTAACGAATCTAAAAGAATGAAGCATTCTTATATTTGTCGGTCAATTTTACTACGCAGATAAATCTGTAATATGAATTTTTAATTATTGAGTTAAATGTTATTATTATTACGTTCAAGTGTAATGTAAAAAAAAGTTCGAATATCTTCCTGAACTTCTGAGCAATTCTTCCAGAATTTTTACTTTTCTTTGAAGTCATTAAACAGGCATTTTGAGATAAGAAACCGGTGCGATAACATAATTCATAAAAATAAATCACTAGTTCCGGAATACACGGACAGTTTCAGCTGCTAGACAATGCTCTAATTAAACATTAAAGAGGTGTTTCCATCGAACATAACATGTTATGGGAAAAGCTAGTTTACTCAGAATGTTATTTCTGACACCGACATCGGAAATGTAGCTTTGTGACGCAACTTGCTTAAGTTGTTTTCTTTTTATTTATTTATCTGTTTGAAGCAGGATGTTCGATAAAAAGTTATATTTAGTCAGTGAGAAAAATAACGTTTTATAATTTGGTCGGGTTGTTAAGATGAATGGGACTTTGTTCATATAAATAGCTGTAAGTTTCCATCGAGCACGTATGATGACTCACAACACCTATTCGCATGCTGCACAAATAGAGCACGGGGCGGCGCGTGCGGTGAATATTCTCATTAGAGCCAATAATACCTGTCGCAGCGACCGCCGCACAATGTAATAACACCACGTTCATCAAATTGCATGGCTACTCAAAGGGGAGATGCGAATGCTGGTCCGATACACACCACGAATATTGTTGACAACTTCGCAGTACCTCCAATTTCGGATACAACGTTGCAGAACTTGCGCCAGGATATAATCACGATATCAGGAACGTAATATTATGACTGAAATTTTGACGCAGAAAACGCGGTTCGGCTGTTAATTTGTTATGTTCAAAATGCATATAACTGCCAACATTAATTAATTAATTCTTGCACAATATTTTATACTATCCTGATGAAAATGATATATATTTGGTGGAAAAACAAAAATCTTCTTAAGTCAGGAAAAACGTGGCAACGCCGCAAGGCTAGGAACTGGGTAAATAAAAAAGTATACTTACGGTTCAGGCCCAAATCGTGGTAAGTTATGATAGCAGGCTTGGAGCGGTAGCCTTGCACGGCCACGACGATGTCGCCGCGGTCCGTGCGCACGCGCACCTCGGTGCAGGCCACTTCGCCGCTGAACCGGCGCGCGTTAGGGAATTGCAGCTGGATGTTCTTAAGCTCGATGTCGTCCATGCTGTTGAAAAAAAATAAGATTTAGTAACTTCATAGTCAACATCAAAAGGTCTCAAGTTCTGAATTTGATTACACCAAATATTTTGCAGTCCTCTTGGTCTGACAGCCATTCAGTGTGCATAAAATTTACACATTTATCAATTTAAAAAAACATGTAATTATAATATTAGTCTTAAAACTAACTTTTCACTTTAAACACTCAGTAGGGATTACGTAAAAAGAGGGATTTTACATTTTTAAATAATAGACCACAACGTTGAAACTTCGGCATACTTCAATGAAGTTTTAAAAACAATGTTCATTTTAATCTGCGTTGCACTTGCCTGGCTAATCTCTTTTCTATTGCTTCTTTAAGCATAAATCCTTTGCAACAAAGGAAGCTGGGACGTGATCGCTGTAATACTGCAGTTCGAACTGCAAGTTACACAGGCGGCAGAACCCGGTTCCAACTTAGTATGGACTTCACCGCAGCACGTTGCTGCAACCAATTCGTCAGAATTGTCAATTGGCCTGAATTCTAATGAGTGCAACCTTCTGGAACAACCTACATAAAATGACCCGTCACTTGAATGTTTAAACAGAGTAGCAGACTAGAAGTAGCCTTTAATGAAGACATGGTAATTAGAACATCTCAAAATGCTAGCTGTATTTTGAGAATAGAGACTAAATTCTTAGCAAATTTCTTTAGGATCTTGCGACTTTATAATATGAATGGAAATATGGTAAACAAATATCATTTTAACTTATCATTTATTTACATAAGTTCCTAGTTAAACCACAGACGACAGCGTGGTAGGCCCAGAAGGAGATGGAGAAATGAGCTGGAATCGTATATGAAGGACTGGTTTGCTCTCAATAGAGAAGAATGGAAGGAAGGGCGGGAGGCCTTTGCCCACCAATGGGACAGCATGGACTGAAAATAATTATACAAATTAGATTTAACAGGAAAATAGAGTATAACAGTAATAAATAAACCTAAAAATCTTCATGTTTACGTCTCCTGCGAAAAATATTTCTTTAAATGCAAAGACTGTTCGCCGTAGCACAGTGGCTCAATAAATCGGTTTGTTGCTAAAGCGGCACCAAGTGTCAAACGTTGTCATAAGGTGCTTCTTTTCTCCATGTATTTGAGTCTTTAATGAAGATACACGAATAAAAGTATTCAATTTAGCTTAGTTTTCGTACCTCTTCGCAATGCACGATTTAGAATTTGCTTTGTATGTGCAAAATGCTTTTGAATGGTTTTGTCTATTTATATTACGTTCTATGTAGGAATAGGTGTTGTGCACAGTGACATAGAACTATGCCTAGTATGCCCGCAGCAGTGAGACATGGGCAAACCCTTTGACAAATTTTGTGTTTGAACTATTGTTGGAAAATTCTCAAAGCTTATTGTATGGCTATGCATTCCTCTGAGGTAACACACTATGGAGGCCCACAATCAGAGAGCGTGTATTCAGGGAAATTTATCCCAAACGCTTTTACAGCTTTGATAGACGACAAACCGAAATCTATGCAAAGTAAAACATGGTGAAAAGACCGAACGGAGTGTACAAACATTTGAATGGTGATTGTTTAGGCGACTCAAAGGAGGCTTTGAAAGCTATAGGGGTAGGCATAACTGTTCCAAATACTGTACCTACTCAGAAAAAAATGGCTTTCGACAACCACACTTTTTATCCAAGTTATTTTACCAAACAATTGACAAATGTGGCTAGGGAATTAGGGTTTGCTTTGAACATTGTGAAAAGATCCGTAGATTTGTTAGTTCTTTATGTACAAGCAATCTCTTAATTGTTTTGATGTTTTAAAGAATAAACGCATGTTTTTATTACAAAACTTTTTTTATTATCAACTGCCTATACTTATCAACTTCATACGCAATACTTAGCCTGTAAACATATATCTGGGCACAGCAAAGTTCCCGACCCGTATATTGTCAAGTAGAGTTATTATACGGTAAGTTATCCGTAGAACCCTGGCGCTAGTTGTTCGACCGTGTCTAGACCTCTGGCTCTATGATCCGTGATCATGTATTGGGTCTGATTACTAGTGACACAGGCATTCATACAGTTTTATATAAACCTACAGTTTTTTAGACTTATTGTTTTAGGTACCTAAAACAGTTATTTTATATGAAGGTGAAAATACGTTCAGAGAAGGTTCGTCAGAAAATTGTTGAACATAAATTTTATTGAGAAACGTATGTGCAAATAATACTTCAGAGCAGTGACTCTGAAACAAATACATTTAGAATTTACGACGTTGTGCGGACAATGAAACGGTCCAATTGGGTATAAAATAAAGCCTCTTCGGTTAATGTAACGTTTTATTAAGCTGAAAGTGGGTCTGTGCCGAGGGGCTAGACTTCCGTCTGTCAACGTCACTGTAGTACCAAACTTGTAAATCGACTTTATAAAAGTATCCCTGAGGAAACACTTGGAAGTAACCGCCAGCTGTGGACCTGCGATGTGCAAGATGTTGGGTTACTCTGGCAATCGTGACTTGGCCTAATCTTGACTTAAGTAGGGAAAGCAGTTTTAGAATTGCCCAATCCATTTCACCTTTGCGTTGCCGATCATTTAGTTTCCGAAAGAATAAATACTTATGCATACAGCAAATTTGACATTCAAGAACCATAGAGTAATTTATCATTATCGGGTTCTGTATTTTATTATCAATAGTTAACAAATAATACATTTATTTACCAATGCGTGTAAATGGGCAGTGATTTTGTAAAATAGAATTGCACGTATGCGATGATCTCCAAAAATAAGCTTCCTAAATTTCATTCCCTTTCCCCATCAGATTTAAAAGGGAGTACCTTCTTAGTATTGTTGTGTATCAATAAAACATATAAAACCTGAAATATTTCGTTCACGATTTTTTATGGTCGAGTACGACAAATATCCATTTTGATAAAGGTTATGACAGGGAACTTAAATGTTATCACGAAATATTACAGCAGAACAAATAACAAAGTGCCTATGTCTGCTCAGAATGTTCTACACATTTTCTTATGTTTATCTACTTATACGATTTTATTCCAATGTATTTACGAATACAAGCTTTTAAATGATTAACTTTTAAACTATCGCGCTTAATTTTTATAGTAATATACCAAGGTGTAACCAGTCGAAACATCAAGCCCAAAAAACGTATTTATGCATATACGCGCTTATTCCCTTGTTAAATTAAGCGTTCCTATACCCTCGATCATCAGAAAAGCTCGAAAATACCATAATAATGTTTTGTCACCAGAACTAAATCTAAATGCAAAATATCAACATCTATCTAAGCTCAATCGAATACCAACAAATGCAAATAGATAAAAATAAAACAGTGAAAATGGACTTCAGCATTCAAATCATATTGTCAATAATACACATTTTAATGAGTATTGACAATAGGCAGGTTATCATTGTTCTGTTGCAGATGGAAAGCCTTTGTAAATAATGAAAATAAATGACGAAGGCAAAAACGTATGGGTAAAAATACATAGCATTTTTTTAAACTTATTTGTTTTATAACTTGTTGTTCAGTATGTAAAGCCTTAGCTCCTATAATTGTGGGATAATCTAAGTGACCTGATTCCTAGCCACCCGTTCTCGTATCAACACTTAATAAACTCAATCTTAACTAGACCACGATGATCAAGGGAGAATAACTCTGTAAGACAGCTTAAGTGGAAAACAATTATGTTCAATATCGATATATTGACAGCGGTATACCCAGCTTAGTACAAGTGGTGGTCTATTTCAATCGAAGACGATTCTGATTAATACCGTGGTATACAATAAAAGAATAAGTGCTCTTTAAAGAAGCGATGTCTGAAATCTTTGATGGATCTTTTGAGTAGGCTAATCCCACAGTTAGTACTCGAGAGCTCGACTTTTTCATTCTTACCGTAGGGTTGGTTTATTTGTATTTCGCTTCATATCTTCGAAATGTATTTTAATCCAATATCAAGAAAACCTAATACAAATTATAAAAAAAATCTTCCATTTAAATAGTCGCAATTACAGAATATCGCAATCAGGACCGTTTTGTTTGAGTCATTAAATCGAACTAAAACAAAATAGATATTTAGTCCTAAAAATCCATCACGAAACGGTGATAAATGAAATGAGCCTGACCTAAAGGTCCGCTACGGCCTTTTCACAACATTAACCGTTATGAGCAGAGCCTTAAATAATGAACAGAGGCAGAGTTTTTGACTTTAACAATACTTAGTTCGATCGGGGACTTGTACCCATAGCCGGGTTTAATAAATAAGCCCAACAACAAGGTGGTCCATATTTACTTAATTAATTAAAACAGCGATGGCGTTGCCATAACTTTAAACAAAGTTTAAGTAACACAAAGTTAACACAATACGTCAACAATTATTGTTCTAAGTTCTTGCTGATATCAAAACATCACACCCTTTGATTCAAAGTTAGATCAATCTTAGAAGAAAATGCGTGTTAGCATTCGTAGTTATTAAATTAAGTGAATACGTATATTCTATTCAATAATAATTTGACTAGGGAAATTCAATGTCGGTAACTATCGAGAGTAACTTGCAAAATTTAGTTATCTGGCTCTTTTAATTCGATTAGTTTGAAGGAAGTAAGTATAGCGGCGATGTCCCTCGTCGTACCTTTGTAACAAGTCACGAACACTGGAGGTCGAGGCCAGGGTTACCAAGCATTTTCGAGGGCTGCTTTAGCTAACATGACGAATAAATTAAACGATGCTAACATTTACACAGCGATGTGTAAGCAACAATAACAAAGGTAGTTACTCTATGGCATGTTCCTACAGCCTGGCTTCATCTTCAAATCGGCCAGCGAAGGTGGTTAAAGTTACAGCACCCTAATTTATACCGATATGTCGAGATTTTCGTAGGGATTTAAAGCTGCGTTAAAAGCGAAAGTAAGAAAAATCCGTTTAGAATAAGGTCGAGACATAGGATTCGGCTGGAGCCTTACCCAGGCGCTGCCCTCCCCGCCGCGCGAGGGGGCACCGCATCGACCCGGCTTCTTGGCAAGGGGCCAGGACGACAGGTCGGGGACAACAGCGCCACTTTCAATTTGAGAACGACTACACCAGGCACGACCATTGCGACCCACCTTATCGCTTTTTTACTAATTATGTTGCTAGTGCCGTTAATCAACACTTCAGTTCTCTGCAATGGCCCAAAAGAACCCTTAATAAATTGCTCGCAGTTCAACGCACCCTTCTGTTATTTCCACGCTAAAGACTCGAATAAACCAGTAACTAGAGCAATTACACTTCATCGCGTAGTAAAGTTGTCTCAGGAGATACTGCCTAAACAGACTTACTACACATAGGTATATGGAGAGCCTTCAAAGAATCGTGTTCTCTTATTTTATATTCAGCTCAGCGTCGTAAAGTCAAAGGTAACATCCACGTGAGGTGACAATAGGTACATTAGGGCCGACCTAGTTTCGGAAATTAATAACACCATAACTTACGAGGTTGAAGTGGCTAGGGTCTTTTTCTTACCTAGGTTAATACTATGGGTAATTACTATTTTTTCATGACTGATTTGCAATCCACTACATAGAGGTTTATGTCATCTAATATCAATCCAATAAAATAAAAAACACAATGTCTGTAGTTTGGCACTGCCTCCTTGAAAAACATAATGTCCTGAAAGATGTACCGGTTGGTAGGCAATAGCAACAGCGTTGACTAATTATATGTAATCAAAAGCAAAAGATTGTGAACATAGTGCAGCTAATCGCTGGAACACATGTAATATACATGAAGTGTTCCTAATAACGGAAATAGCAGCTAACCTCGCGTGTCAGCAAGAACTGATTCTTACATGAAAGGCCGCCTATAAATTATGAAAGTGCAGTGTAATTTGAATACATCAGATTCATGGAATTAGAAACAGTTTTCCATTGACCTTTCAATCATCATTGACGAGTAGAAGTCGTCGAACAAATTGATTTGATTGGTCGGAGAAATTATAGTTTATTTGTTTGAATTTCTTTTTTCATACCGGTGATGAAAAATAATTATGAAGTTTTTACATATAAAAATACAGAAATGATAGTAAAGAGTTCAGTCAATGAACTTCTAAGGACAATACGACGTTCTTTTTTAAAACAATGGTTTAACTGTATTGTTTCCCCGCTCGGGTTACAAAAAGCCTACTTATACCCGCCCGCTATTCAGAGGCAAGTGTGGTGTGTTAATTGGATTCGCGTTTAAGTGACTAATTCAATTAAATTTACGTTTACTACCGTTTGTTTATGTCAATATTTATTGTTAGGGATTTAAAATATACCAAAAAACGGTTTCATGAAAAAAGTATTTCAGCATTGATGAACTTATGTAAAAGTGAAATCTAATTTATTATTTACATACCTAATGCTATATGTTTTAAATGTATATTTGGAAAGATTACCTCAGAGAAATTACATTTTTATTGATATTAAAGCTATTGAAATAACTTGATAATTGAACTTGATTGATTTGATAATAACTTTCATCATAAGCGGCAGAGTAAAATAAATATAAGTTACGTAATATAACATATAAGCTTGCAGAGCGAACTATGTTAACATTCGAGGGCCGCAGCTACGTAACCGGAGAATCTTGTGCTGGATCGCTTGCCGGAAATTGTGCCTCATGCCCGTCTTGCCAAAATATTTACCAAGAGTTCAGGTGTTCGGGAATAACCACACTACTGGTTATATTCCGAACATTGGCGAATCGAAAGGACGATAATGTAAATACATCGGAACATTTGCCTTTTATGTGCTCTTTCCAGTGTATTTACGATCTTGCAAATACATATTCGAGTTGCAGCACATCGTTTTGTACTTCAACTCGACGTGCTGGAACTAAATACATAAAGCAAATATCAACCAAGATGCAATAAATACAATCTTTGAGCTCGCTGTCATTTTAAGCAAATACAACTATTATATTTTTAATACAGTCGCTGCCAGAATTCTTAATGCGTCAAAGTGTTTGTAAATATAACTTTTTCTTACAAATTTTGTTATTGACATTACGTTATAACTAGTACACATGCCAGGATCCTATAGCTATACGTACGTGTATATATAACTGTGCAAACTCTTGTAGGTGTAAACATTATGTCACGTTTCTCATCGAGCCCAACGGTTTCAGAGGCAATATTTTTGAATCTAAACAGCAATGTTTGCTATGGCATTGAAGATTTCATTATGCTACGATACATATTTATTTTCGTACTACAGAATTTGTTTTTTTTTCTAAATAAGTAAGTAGGTTGCAAATAAAATCGAATGAGTTTTATAAGTAGAATAAGTCAAGGACAAATTAGCCCTTTAGTTGGTAATTTAAAGATTGATAGTAGTTATTATAGTTGCAATGAATATAGAGAATAAAAGTAAAAGCTAAAGTAATCATTTACGAAAATATTTAGACGAAAATGGTATTTATCAATCCGCTCCTAAAATTAGAACGTGTCTTTTTTTTAAATTAAATGGCGGATTCGTTCCTATTGACTTCTGAGTTGTCACAGTCAGCCTCCATTGATCAAATCTCGATCGTGATCATATGATCTGCCCTGACCTTGAAGCACCTAGTTGCAGGCTGGTGCCTATTTTTACTACGGACTTCGATTGTTGCAAGATTTAAATTGGCATAGTAAAAGCCTCGGGTCGATCCTTGATGAGGCTGGCACAGGACCGTAGAGAATGGGAAAGAAGAGGCCTATGCCAAGCAGTGGGAAGATAAGGGCTATGGATGTTGATGGTGATAAGTTGATTGGTATTTAACAAAATATTTGTCTCCAAAATAACCTAAGTAGGTAATGACCACATGTAATTTCTAAACCTAAAACTTTAACGAGCCCGTGTTTACAAGTAGTAAGTAATAAGGGTAGGTACAATCATGAGGCCAGTTTTGAAGTGGTCGTCAAGTTTAACCTTCGAAGTTCGAAGAACACGTGCAGCGATTAAGTATGTGATATAAATTATTACTATCGTTACGACTTTCAAAGGAAAGAACCGCAATTTATTTTTTAATTAGTAATGTTTTTAAATTGATTCATTTTTAAAACAGTTGGTGAAAAATCCCGTTACTATTTTCCGATAAGTACCTAAGTAATATAAGATTTCAAAAGTATCTACCTACCCAAAAAGTAATAGTGATATTATTGTTTTCTTTTATAAGTAACGCCATTTATGGCGGACCCTAAGGCACCGGATCTACTCGCGAATCAATTTTATCCCAGATTTTCACCAGAAACGTATTTACATTAGATACACAAGACAATGTGACAACTGAAATAAAAATACTCACACGACGATATTCCCTTGAGACGCAAACTTCAAGGTTATTTTCCTTCTACTATATTAATAATTGAACTGTCTAAGCTGTTAAAGGATGTATCACGATAAATCTAAAATAAACTACATCATGTGAATATTCAGTCACTTCACACATCAGGCTAATTGAAAAAAAAAAAACATTTAAATAAACTTTAAAAGTAAAATTATACGTCCATTGTGTCTCGTCTATACTTATGTACAGAAGAATACGAACTGATAATTATGCAATCAACATTCAAACCAGTTTATAAAATTTAAACTATCTTGTATTTTGAATAGTTAAGTTGCTTTAGAGCATAGACCATAATAATTCAAGGCCATAGTTACTTTATAATAATAGATTTAAGAAAAAACTAGTTTATTTTTGGTTCAAATTTATTTCTGACGTAGAATGATCACAAAAAAATGTTGCATTACTGACGGTTAAACGATACTTAAGATACATTTGCATAAATATAACTTTGAGTAGGTAATTTTAATCCTACTTAAAGTAATAACTGAATCTCATTGTTGTTCAATAATCTAGTTTCTAAAAACTTACAACCATAATTCAAGTAAAATAATAATTCTATTTATATAAAATGCGTCATAAAGACTGCCAAAAGGTTTCTAGCACGAATATGCACAAAGAACTGACATTCGGTGTGTAAAGCATTGTCACGTGACTTTATCATCCTTAGTTTCTTAATTCACAGAATTGTTACATATAAAACATTTTCAAACAACTTTGCTTTTAATTTTACGCAAAACAAGGCAGCTCTGTTGAATATTTTTCTATAACCCTCTGTCCCTTGTACCACATACGATTCAAGTCCATTGTTTAACTATTCTTTTGTATAGACAAAGAAGCATGTAAATGTGGGATCCGCTAGTTAGTGTTTTATAAAACATCAGAAATAAACATGGAAAACTAAATCAAACGACTTTTGTTAACGTTCCTCTGTCTACTGTGGATTTTCTATTTAGAAAGTCTTTTAATCCAGTTTCATTTTGATGTCTTCCTTTTTTCAAGGAGCGCAGTATTTTAAATGTGTTTTAAATACTTAGCAACTCGAAAGTATTTATGAGATTCGATAACGTCTCAGGTACTTATGAACATGTTAGACTCCCTAGAGCTTTTCTTGACTTTTCAATTAGTCTCGTAGTTCTCTGGAAGATACTTTATAATAGAATAATTTATAGCCCTAAATATAGAAAATGCATTAGCTTAAATAATCTTATATAAGCTTTAATAAGCTAGGAGTGTTTATTGTATATGGGTAACAGTCCGAAGACAAAAGAAAATGTTAAATCCTATCCATAATGAGTTAAATCTGCCTTCATGACAGGTGTTACATAAAGCTTACCACGTTTTCTTTAGAACAGATTATGATCTTTTATTTTAAATTGATTTTTAATATTATTAGTGCGGGTTGCCATTTCCATCCTAGCGAGTAAATTATCACACTAATCGTATAGCTCTTACAATAATGGCCTAAATTTAATTCGGAACGTGTCCGGCCGTATGAAGCCGCATAAAGCGGGCGTATATCCCACTACTCATCAGCGTACACATTCACTATTTCAAGTGTCGTAATGTTGCATACAAGCGGCGTCGTAGTAAGCAAACTCTAATACGATTAGTGACTTACTGTTTAAGCTGCCGGTTCGCAGAGTTCATTACAGCCAGTCAATACGTGAATCTAAAATGTTATTTTAAAAACGGTCGGATTTTCGCTCAACGCAAATTGCTTTGTAACTAGTCTAAATTCAAATTTACCTTTCGGACAATACCCGTACAATAAAGCTGAAAATTGAGTAAAAGACACAATACGTGATACGTGGTCAGACTAAAATTGCAGGTCGGCTTTTACGGTAAGTGCAAAACATAATGGACTATTTTACAACAGAAGAATTGCATTAACTTAATTAAGAAGCAATACGTTCTCTTTCAGTGTAGCCCAAGTCGTTTACGGTGAACTAATGGATCAGGACTGGGGTTGCTTACTGTGTAGCAAGTTAATTGAACAAATATTCACGCTTTTCGACATAACAACCAAGTTAAAGTTAAAACATTTAATCCTAGGACATCTAATTTGAGTTTGATTGTGACTAAGACGATCGCGTATATTATACATGGGTCGTGTTTAAAATACCTTCGATTCGCTCCTAATAAACGAATATTTTAAATACAGAGGACTTAATAAGTTTCACATAATGAAGGTTTTTTTATAGTAATATGAAGTTGTCAGTGTTAATAACGCGACATTAATGAGACGAATGATAAATCATTCAAATTAAAAGAAAATCTGGTTTAGTCTAGGAATGACTGATTCGCGAAATGACTACATGGTCTATAATTGACCAATTCTTGAAATAACTAATTCTATAAAAGACCGATTCTTTTAAAGACCGATTCTATAAATGACCTATTCTTCGAATGACAGATTTTTTTAATTCTATGAATGTGTGTGAATATCGTAAATAAAATGCTATGTAAAGGTTGGTAAATCATATATTTCAACTAGTTTCAAAAAATAACTTGTATAATGTCACGTACTACATTTTGCAGCGCAAAAGTAACCATTTATTCGGTTTCTTTTCAAAAAGTCAATAATTAACAAAAAGTCATAAAATTAAAAATGATCGATTATCAAAAACTAAGAAAAAAAGTCACTGAGGAATATGTGGTTATAATGTTATGTACTACATTTTGTAGCAAAAAAGTAAACATTTATTATTTTTTTCTTTTTAAATCAAAAGTCATCTCATAAAATCAACAATTATAAACATAAAGAAATTAATCATATAGGTAGGGATATGTAGTTGAATATAAATCATATTTTTTTTCAAGATGATATTCACACACATTCATAGAATTGAAAAATCAGTCATTTGAAGAATAGGTCATTTATAGAATCGGTCTTTTATAGAATCAGTCATTTTCAGAATCAGTCATTTCAAGAATTGGTCAATTATAGACCATGTAGTCATTTCGCGAATCAGTCATTCCTAGACTAAACCGAAAATCTTTAGGAAACTAAAACCTATAAAATATTAAGCGTTGCTTTCGTTTTCCTTGGTATCCCATCATCACATCCTGATCCGACCTTGGGGCTCCTTGAAGATAATCCAAATGAAAAAAAAAAGCTAATCGCTCTTCGAAAACAAAAATCCATTGATTTAATTGAAAGCTTCATTCGTTTATAAATCTGTTCATCTAAGTGTTCTTACCTGAGGAGGGCGGTCTCTTCAGCGGTCATGGGCATCGTCTCCGGGTGCTTGCCTCGTTGAGCTGAACTTCTGAAATAATGTAGGGTATGTAGCGAAATGTATGAAATCAGACTTCGACGTGTGCAATGTGCATACTCGTAGTTTATGCGGAACGGCCTGACCTATTGAAACTCATTGATGTTATATTTTATAACTGCCAATCTACCCTTTTTACTGAAGTACCACTAGTTGGTAGTTACCGTTTTATTTTAACTATCTTGCTAGCTAGCTTTTCAATTCGGGATTAATACGTATTAAGCTTGGAAAATATCAATGTATTTACAACGTAAGTGACCAATTAAAAGCTTTAATACCGCCTTTTTTTAAGTAACCTAGTGTAAGTAAGAAAGCTACAGATTTTTTAAAACTTTACTAGCATTTCAACAAGTGTTTACGTAATAATTAGAATTAAAGTAACAATTTTTATAGTACTATAGGTATATGAACCTTAATAAAAAAAATCAATAACAAAAAGAAACCGTAAGTTCGTTAGTTATAATACCACAGACAGTAAGAACAATAACGCCGCTTTTTTCCGTCATAAAAACGCTGAATAAATATTATCAAAAAGTAAATATTATAAATATCGGACAAGATCTAGGATTGCCGCCGAAGACATAACTGGGTAATTGACCGCCGACTCATAGTTTATTCAGAAACATGTGGGTTGTTTAACTACGTCAGGCGCGACGGACTGTTCGCGAGATTACATTCATTAAAAAAATCTTCAACAGTTCATTCCATTCATTTAATGGTTCATCTCAAATGATTTAACCATATTTGATATCATAAATTGCCATCCCTAGGATGTAGGTCTTTGTATGAACTGTATACCTAGAATAATAAATGTCTGTGGTAGAGCAACTAACTCCCAAGGTCGGTTACGCGATGACGTAAAACAGTAAATCGCCGCGGATATATTACTTCTAAGGAATCACTAACAAAGTTTGGTGAACTATCAACTTGTGGTTATTTCGCCAGCTTTTAATTTTTAACATGTACAATAAGTACCTATTTTAGAGCAATGTTCCTAATAACTTCAGATGTAGGCAATTCATAGTTGAACAATGTATATAATATGTTCAAGATCAGAGTTTTTTATCAAATTCTAAAACTTCACTTTTGACGATAAACTTCCATAATACATTAACATTTTAAGTGCCTGCCTACATGTTTCTTTTATTAATCTTTTAATAAATTTTATATTACTTGTTTTGGTAAAATTATAAAAGAAAATATATTATATATAAAAAAAAAATCTTTATATCAAATAAGTATTTTTTTGTATGTTATAAATTAGGAACCCTTCCAGTCTTCCATTGTATCTAGCTATAAGCCTTAATATTTATTATTAATGATTCGAAAATGTGTTAATTCAAAATTTTATGATTATCAATAATTGTTCCGAAGAAACAATTCTCTTAGTTTAATTGCTATGTTGAGTTTCAATTATCTATAGCATTTACAAGTCAAAAGGGAAAAGTTTTAATTATATGCATAAAATATGAAATGATACAACAAACTAAGTAAAAGCATGGCACATGCATGGAATACTTACTTTAGAGGAGAATCATCATCATGGTACTCTTCCAACCTTTTTCTAATTAATTCAAGATTGGTTATTCTTCTTAAGAATGGCACAGTCGTGTTTGCGTTTAAGTAAAAATCGTCATTCATCAGAGCCCTCTGGTCCATGCCAACTTAATAAGAACAGAAAAAATCAAACATTATAGAAGCAAATTAAAATTATCATGCAAAAAAACATGCTGCCAGTGCATAGTTCAAACAGTTGCACTTTCGTAAATTCAAAAGTAGTTAAGCGCCGAACTTTATTGCATAGTTACATGAACAGAAAAGTTACGAAAAAAATATTGTGTACTATCTACAGTTTATAAAAAGTTGTAAATTTTAAAAAAGCTTACCTTTTTAAGTTACTGTGAGATTCTTGAATAATGCTGTTTATCAGCAAAGTCGCGCACTCAGTCAGACACAGCACCGATGTATCTAAATGCCAACAACCGACAACTGAACTGTTTGGCAGTCTCTAGTTAGTTCTTTCTTGTAGTAGATGTAGCTCACTTCGTACCGTACAGAAAGCGCATGCGTATGTAGATACGTCAATTATTCAATGTAGACCCGGGAAAGTACAATTCTTTTGAAGTAATGCAGGAGTTGCATTGTGTAATGTGTTATGTTTCGAAATTTAATTGAGATGATTCCTATTTCCTACCTAAGTACCGGTAAACGATACCGGCTGATCGGACCACAGAGAATCTGGCCAAACTGGAAGACACAAAAATAAACAACTGTCAAATGTGATGTAAAGACGATGATTGGTTGTTATATTTTGGTTTAACCAATCACAATAGTAATAATTAAATAGACAACAGATTATTTTATAATTCAGAAATTGAAGTTACGTTTTGTAAGATTTTTTATCTGTCTACGGATTTAATTCTAGTTTTGAGAAAGGAATCAAAATAAAAAAACCAAATGTAGGTACTTGAAATCATACACAAAAATAAAAATCTTGCGGGTGCGAGTATTAAACGAAACTTTTTTTATTAGTTTGTGTTTTGAGCTTATTTTTTAACCTCTTTATTATTTTTTATTATTCAATACGCTTTAATACATTAGTTATAAAAGGGAAAAATATATGTATGTTTTCGGTAATGCACGATGAATGTTAATTTTAAATGCGATTTTATTAAAAATTGGTTCTTAAATGTGTCAAATTCAAGCATGAGGGATTGGGCGCCATCTACATTACAGTAACATGAAATAAAATACGATAGTAGCGCCATCTATTTTAAAGGAAAGTACTTTAAGTAACTTGGTACATAGATACTCCAAACTCTTTTTGATATTAGTATGCGCTATCCGCTACAAGATGTCGTGAGTTTCTACCAAATATTGTGTTTACCGGAGTAGCTAGTAATATACGAAAAGCAACAAAATAATTAAACACAATCTTTATTTAAAAAATTACTACAAGTAAATGACGTAAGCCGTTAATTATTATAATGTCATGACATTTTATAATCAAAGGATGTAGGAAAGAAACAATAAAGTAATAATTAATTACATAAAGTGTTTCTAACATTAATTATTATTTTATTGTTTCTTTCAGTTTCGTTCCAAGTTACATTCTAGGGTTTTTCTCAAATGTCAAAACGTACCTACCTATTATATTTTGACCACTGTAGTATACATTATTTCAAAACGATGGGACGACGTTTTTAAGTTTCTAATACTACCTACTGCCATCATGTTTTTCTCTTATTTAAACCGTCCAACTGCGATTCAAGTTTTTGGATTAATTGCACATTTTATAACTAAAAAACGTGCAATTATTACATCTATATCCCATTTATGATTTGTTCAGGGGGTGGATCTACCAGTTATCAGTCCGACAGTTGGCTAGATCCACTACGGGTACGCGACCCCGGACTGCCCTAGCTGTTGCTGTCACATTCATTGTATCTCCGTGATGGTAGCATCGTATAACCCGTCCTACCTTGTTATCCTTTCCAATTCCTTATCCCACAGGAACGCAATAGATAATCATCAAAATAATTTAATTATTATTTAAGATCTCACATTTTTAATAACAACATTTCTTATAGGCATCTAATAAAGCAAAGAAGGGGGAAGGCCTTTGTTCAGCAGTGGACGTCTTCCGGCTGATGATGAAAGCAAAGAATTATTACTTTTTACGGACCTAAAATCTAAATATAAATCGAGATTTTTTTTTCGTAAAAAGTACTTACTTTTATTTCAATGTCTAACATTCGCGTAAATCTAAGAAACCAAAACAAAGAATTACTATTACTATATAAATACATGGGACTGGGCCGGAACGTGGGCCGAATGTCAGAAGGACCGTGGGCAAAAGCCTCTACAAATTGGGTTCCTAATAGACAAAGGTCGCGTGAAAGACCCAGGCGGAGATGGAGGGATGAACTAGACGCATTCAAAGAGGAGTGGCAACAAACAGCTAACAATAGAGACCTGTGGAAGGAAGAAAAGGAGGCCTTTGCCCCGCAGTGGGATAGTTCAGGTTTTAAATAAATAAATATAAATATATATTGGTCCAAACCGTCTGTCGTGGACTTGCACTTAATCTTTTTTCGATAGTCTAATCTGGGGGCCGAGTCTGCTTTACAATGGCTCCAATCGTCTGAGTGGGTGGCGTTAGTAAGTCCATTTTAGAATAATTGGCATTCTACTAAACACCAAAACGTCAACATTGGCCGCCCCAATGGCCAATTTTGACGTTAAAATGATGTTTTACCTACGTAATTATCCTAAAATGGACCTACTAACGGCACCCACTCAGAAGATTGGAGCCATTGTAAATAGCAGACTCGGCCCCCTGGGCCTCGATTCAGCTATTTACACTCGGTTCAATGTCTTCATAGTGGCGTGCCAGCAGAGCCATTTTCGGAAAATTGGTATTCTACTAAACGTCAAAACGTCAAAATTGCGCAATACAATTTGTACCAAATGTATGAACTATTGGTCACAGTCGTTGAACATTGAACCGAATCGTTCCAATGCACAATTTTGACGTTTTGACGTTTAGTAGAATACCAATTTTCCGAAAATGGCTCTGCTGGCACGCCACTATGAAGACATTGAACCGAGTGTAAATAGCAGACTTGGGCCCCTGGTCGCATTGAGAGGATAGTGTGCACTTAGGCTGGAGCAACAACTAGTGAACTAAAATTGTCCTGCGATCAACAAACCTGTCCAAATGCCAAGCCTCTGTTATCGGTCATAGGTACCATACGAACAAGCCTATATGACAAGTTGTTAGGTAACTGCTGCGTATATTGTAGGTGTACGTGTTGTACTTACAAGCCATATACAGGTACAACAGCTTCGCAGTGCCCGCTGCACGAACATGCCTGGACATCAAGCTCACGTCTACTTCGATAAACTGCCACACACAGAGCGTCATGCTCCAATTTCACATCACCAATAACATTCAGTTTTTCATCCACCACGAAACCAATGTTGTCCATTTCGATTTTAACAAATTCTCAAGTGAAAAATGGACTGTGAATCAAACTCGGACGACAGCGACTGTAAATACAAGGAGACTAAATAGTTGGATTGGTGGACACACGTTTTAAAGGCTTGCATTGTTAATTCAGCGTTTGGCAGTCATGCGGAAAATGTTAACTGAACGATAATGCCTATTATATGCCTTAAATTAACAATGCGGGTCATGTGCATTGATAATGTAACATACATTCTTAATTTATTCCCGAAAACCTGCTAAAGGTATTGTTCGCTTAAGTTGAAGCCTATCGGATAGGGAATTTAGTCAGGTGCATCAAAGGATCTTTAGTGGCGGTTGAAGGACCTAAGCTTCGATCAATGGACCTTAGTAACTACCTAGTATCTATGTCCAGTGCACCTTGGGCCGGGACATACCGTCCTTGTTGATCTATAATGGAATATCATGCTATCATCAAACTTGTGTGTCATCGCTCCAAACCACGCAGCTGACGTCTTCATTTGTGACGTCTCAGCCAACTGAAGTCTTTTTTAAATGCCAGCTACTTAAATAAACATTTATTTATTTAATTAAACTTTCACGTAAAATTGTGGTGCATTAGGCGGACTTAATGCCGCAAGACTTTATCTTTCAGTCACCTTAGGGTCAAATGGAGTAAGTATCTGTTCATACCATTATAAAAGAGTAAGTTATAACCGTTTGGTTATAATTGACGTTAGTGTTAGACACAATTCATATGGTTGATCGCAATCCCTGATCACGTGCTGGTTAAACATTTCGTTACAGCGGCGGCGGGATCGGCACGCTGGGGCAAAGTGATTGAAGTTACCTCCACCGACGAGGCCTCAGATAACCTTTGAAAGGTTCTGTTACAAGAGGTAGCGTTTAAATGAGTACGATTCTTTTTACAGAACTGGTATAATCATCCTTAAGTCAACTAGAAGCGGATGGCTAAACAAATGCCTTGGATTTTTTTTTTCTATTCGTATTTTACTAGCTAATTCCTCAAAAAGCTTTTGATTGTAAAGAGAAAAAGGGAAGGACAATTTTAGCTAACATAACAGGTTGATAATAATAGTAAAAATAACGAGGTGAAATATCTAAAGGATTAACTACCCCGCTATCTCGCTGAATCCACCACCAATCCACCCCCATTTGAAATAATAAAATACTGGTTTTTTTTTTAAACCGAGCACGCCATCGCCCGGTTCGGTTTGTAAGCTGTATCCACTATGAACTGATAAAGAAAAATGTCAAGATCGTGAATGCGCTTATTTTTGTTGTCCTTCAGTTGACTTAAGTCGTTTGGAACAACGCCAAATGGTGCCAATATGAATCCTTTATGAAATTACTAAGATAATTTAAAATACATGACAACAACAATAAGCTATGAAGTTCAAAGAAATCGTAATACCCTTAATAGGGCAAAGGACAATTGTTTACCATCGCAGATTTTTGAACATAGAGCAAGAGTAGTTCTTTTTACACTTTCATAAACGGGCAATAGTAAAATAATTACCACCGAAAATTCGCGTACTTGTGATTATATATTTTTAGATTTTTATAAATAATGTTAAAAAAAGTCCCAATAAACGCATAAATAATACCACATAACCTAGTTTTTCAATCATTCTTTCCTCCGCCCTATTAAGGGTTAAATAGGTGGTGTAAAAGTAGCCATGTCTTTTCTAAAATATAAATTTAAACCAAACCATTTTTTTTCATTTAACAGTTAAATTTAAATAGTTTAGTTGTGAAAGTGTTACAGACAATCCAAAAGGGATACTGTTGGTTCTTGGTATTTGTATGAATGAATTTCATGAAAGGAATGTTTCGGAATCGCGATATCGTATCCCTTGGACCGCCTGCACGAGTCTTCGAACACCACTTTATTCGGCCCTTCGAGCAGTTTGATCCATTTCATAAATTTGCTTCATAACTTTTCGTCTTGCCTGAATACGTTACACTGAAATATTGTTTATAACACTAGTTTGGGATGCATTGCACTTGTGTTTGTTTATCTGTGGGCTTGATGGTTTGACCGGCCTTCTTCGATCTACTAAGGATTATTTCGGGTGTCAGTTTTCACGAACTACATTAGTTTTTTTTTTCATATGTGCTTTTCTCTTATTATTTACATCATATTACTTTGACCATAGGTTTGAAAAATACCTATATAATTATTTGTCAGAAATTTTGTCAGGTTTAATAAACTGGGACCGTCAGCAGAACAGTGCGTTAATAAAAAAAAATTAAGATTAGGTACTTTACTAGATACTTAATAACCGACATAAAAGTTCTTCAGGTAGTGCATTAATATAAGTGAAGGTAAACTTAAATCAATTTTCAAAATAGTGAAGTCTTCGAAGTTTTCTTCATCAAAGTTTGCTTTATAATTCGTCTTCTCGCTTGTTTATAACTATGAACACTGAGTGCTTCGGGCAAGAAGATCTCATTTCATAGCCTAACGTGTAAAATATACAAGATGATCGTTGTACAAACTAAAACTATAACCTGTATCAGTCACAAAAACTATGGCAATAAAAAAAAACAGAGATTAAAAACCTCGATTTAGTCGCTTTTTTAACCGATATGGAGGATATAGTCGTTCGTCACTAAAATAACATTCTCTAAGTAGAGGTGCAGTCATTATAAATAAATCGTGACAGTTTCCTCGCAATTTACGTAGATATACTAAACCAAAAAAATAAACAATTAACTAAAGGTAGAAAAGGTTTCGAATTAAAACTTTTTTTTCGTATTGTATAGACAATACCATACCTGAGAGAGGTATCTCTGGCATAGTGATCAAAAACATTCAATAGACATGCACAAACTGCAATCTGTCTGCCTAAATCCTTTTATTACCTACTGTTGGATTTCAAAACTTTTTATGCCATTCAAGTATCGGTGTAGGTTAATGATACACTCTATTATCATGTACTAGCAGAGGTCTTATGAGGGCCAAATAAGCAAATTAAAAAATCCAAAATTATTTTAGGACATTCATTAATAAAGGTAGTCGCATAAATTCTTGTACATGTATTATGCGTGTTTTATATTACAAATACCCCAGTATCACGTCTGTCTGTCTCAAGACGAATTAAGGTCGTATCTTGGTCCCCGGACATCAACTGTCACTCATCCCACTTCGCCTACATAATACGATTATAACTGTGTTTTTACCTTCACAATTTTCTTGGGTTTTCCATAATGTCCCAGGCGAAGCTATGATGGGACATTTGTCATAACACATTTCAAGAAACATAGCCGTAATAAGTTATAGATGCCTTTTACAGTCCAAAAATAAGTTCAACGTTTAGAATTCCTTGACACTCAATATGTAAAATGTTTAAAAATCCTACTTGCCTAAGAAAGTAATTTAAATACGTGTCCTGATTGGCTGTCAAAACTTAGTATTGTACGTAATATCGGTAAAGATTCCGTATGTGAGAGAACGCTCGTCGCGTCCGTCGATTCGGTCTTCACAGCGTACATCACAGTAACAGTTTCTGCACACTGTCGCCGCAATGAAGGAAGTTTCTAGAAAATTTAGGTGTCCTAGCGGCGGGAGGCGTTGGAGACAGCTAACACAACCCACTTCTAAACAATTTACGATTCCATAAAAGTTCTGTTATAAGTGGGGGAGGCGTTAGTGGCTGTAATTTCATGGACGGGCTTTTAGAATGGGTGCAGGGTGGGTCGCTGTGCGATAGATAGCGGACCGATTTTATATCTATTAAATAAGTAAAGTTTTGAACTATTCCCATTGTTAAAAATAAAGATTTATTTTTTATTATATTTGTAAGATTATGGTAAAGTAATATGGTAAAAAGGTTATTTGTTAGTCTAGTGTTCCTTATTCCATAGTAAGTTTAGTGTTAACAAATAGTTAGAGAATTAACTGGCTAATTTCTTTGATATCTTTTTTTATGAGAGCAGATATCCAAACTGCGTGGCCACATAACCACCTTCTGCTCTATTGAATTATAACATATATTATAATATATGCACATTATACATCACTAATAACGTGAGGTTTGCTTTGTGCCTTAGCAACATGCCATGCTGAAACAGCATTAATTAGTCAGCCTGATATGATTAGCTAGCACTCCGTCTAATTACAGTGTACATTATTGTCAAGTTCTGATCTTCGGAAACTAAAGGAATCAATCAAAGACAAATAATATTCTCACGTACTTTTTATGACGCACTTGTCTCTACGTCGGTACTGTATCATATCTGAAACAAAAACGTACATAAAAACAAAAATAAATAAAAAAAAGAACAACACATTCGACCGCTTTGAATATTATACGATGACCGCTCATTGGCCACCAAGTCTCAGCCTTAGGAAATGCAAGTGGCAGGCATCTGAGAGGACACGGTGGTTCTTCTATTATTCAAATATTAGTCTTCGGGCACGGCTTTATTTTATATAACGCTTTCACCAGAGCCCGAGAACCCTCCCTTCTAAAACAAAGGCAAGGGAACTCACACAACGGGCTCTGATTATGTTTATCTGTGTAGTTCAAGATAATTGTTATTTCAATCATCGAATACATGTTTTAGTGGTAAATTGGTTTTGAGTGTTCACTGACAAAAATGTTGGCTAAAAGGTCTCAAAAAAAAGGCCCGATTTTACTATCCTTATTTTCTCCATTGGAATTGTTCTTCTGAGGGAAGTATAACAAGCTGCTGCCAGTAAAATGTAATGTAGGTAATAAAAGTAATTATTGCCTAAAAAAAAACTCTCTAGGTTACAAAGTATGAATGAACCCAACAAAACCTAACAATATGAATTTCTTCATGCACTTGCAGTATCTAATAATGTACAAGTGTCAACTTAAACTTTGAGTCTTTTCATCATTTCTAGAAACTTATAACAAGCGAGTACTTACGCAACCCAATCACCGTTTCAACATCAGTGAATTTTATGTAACTATAGTAGCTAGACACCTATGAGTATAAATATATGAACTATAGAGTGCACCAAACGAAGAATGAACTGTGAGCACCTGTATTAATAAGCGTCGTAGTCAAATTAGTGTCAAAATCTAATAAGTATCCGTTTGATAGTAATAACCGCTTCATTGATATTCTCGCAAACGCGATATCGCTTAACAAGCGGTACTTGCAGCAAAAAAAAATGTACATTCGGAACAACGGTATATTCGTACCCACCTGGGTGATATCACCCAGATGAACTAAGTGGAATATAGTGGCACAACAGACAACTAGCAATACGCGCCCTCTATGCTTGCTTTTGAATACTCTAAACGTTAGATATCTTCTCAACAAGTTTGTTTTTAAAAGAAAACATTAAAGCAAACTTGAAAGCGTGAGATTTAAACGGGTAACGTAGATAAATATACAAAACAAATATCTTGAGAACAAATCGACATTGTTTCACAGACAACCTCAGCAAGCCTTGAAACTGAAAAAAAAGCACGAAAATAAAAAATCGTCGAACCTACTGGTTATATAGGAATGAGCACGCATATTCTTGACAATTAGATTTACTGTCCCCAAACTATGCTGAAAACGTTGTCGCTAAATTCAAATCATGAAACTTGCAGCTATACGACGTTTTTTGGTAAGATTTCCTGATTGGAACAAATGTAAGATCAGATTTTTATGCAACATGGCCTCAAATCTACCCTAAAGATCTTTTGACGTCTTGACGATCGCGCTTTGCAAAAGCATGGCCAGGCCCGCGTCCCTCAGCCACGGACATATGACGCTATATGGTCCGCGGACGCGTCCCACGTATCGTTCACGTTGTTCGGTGCTGTCAAAATATGTAGCTGGCTTGAATGAGTTCAGACATCAGTCTGTTATAGGACGGTTCAACGTTATATCCGTGACTGGTGTCCTATTATGTATACACCTTAGTATTCTAGTTAATGTTAATACTAAACACAAAGGCACGTCAACCGCGGTCCACGGCTGATGGACGCTGATGGACGCGTCCGATAGGTTGATTACAACTCTGACTAGGTACTGGTTGTAATACATATCACGTGTTATATATATGTCCGAAATAAATCTTAACAATGGAGATATAGTTGGATGCCTAACTTTATAGAATTCAGACTTAGTTAATAAGAAGGTCTACCTACAATATTTTTATTTACAATTCAATTCTTAAATCTAATACAAGAACAAACACTTAAAACTATAATAAAATTAACAAAACATATATTATTATCATGACGCCTGTATCCCCGAAGGGTAAGGCAGGGGTGTACCAATGTTGTGGCGGGAAACGTGCTCAGAAGGCTGGCAGCATTGCCACGTTGAATGGCTATGCCGATTCTCTGTACAAGGAACAAACCAGCCCTCTGATCACTAATAGAGTCTACCAAACGTTTTGATAGTTATACATGTGTGTCTTGTACTATCCACCCTTGTACATAATTTATCAACCCCGCATCGCTGTCACTGTGGCGAAGTTGTCAACAGCCTCGGACACCACGGCCTATCATGTAGCCGTAGCGCGGGCCGCATGGCGCGGCATGCTAATTTAAATGATATTATCCGACGAGCTCTTGTCGCCGTCGGAGTTCCGGCTGTACTCGAACCCAATGGCCTGGCACGCGACGACGGCAAGAGACCGGACGGCATGTCCTTGTTCCCATGGAAGGTGGGTAGGCCTTTAGTGTGGGACGCTACTTGCGTCGATACTCTTGCGCCATCCCACCTTCCCAGTACGTCGTGCTGTGCTGGCGCTGCTGCTGCGGCTGCTGAGAACCTCAAGCGGCGGAAATATACCAACCTAGTTGGTAGTTATATATTCGAGCCGTTTGGGGTTGAGACCCTTGGTCCGTGGGGTCCGAGTGCACATAGTTTTTTTAAAGTTTTGTCCAAACGCCTGGTTGACACTTCGCGTGACCCAAAGGCTGGCTACTACCTAGGTCAGCGCATAAGCATTGCCATACAACGTGGCAATGCTGCCAGCCTTTTGGGCACACTCCCAGTCGACAGCGATGTGGATGAATTTTTTGATGCCTTATTTTAGTTTATATTTTTTCTTATGTACTGTGTAGGCTTAGTTTTTTTTATTACCTATTGTAAATATCTTAAGTTTAATTTAATATAGTATGTTTTGTTAATTATTAAAAAAAGGTTCATTTATCAATATGTTAATCTTTTACAAATGTTTGTGTGTGTACATAAATTATTAAATAAATAAAATAAATATGGTATTATTTGTTTTCTCATGTAATCAGAACGTAAGCACATTAAAATTTGATACCAAAATAACATGTACACCTGGTTTGATGTTGCTAGGTTGATTTATTACAGACTTAGCAGTTTTCAAAACTATATAAAACAAGTAATTTTAATACAAGACCTCTAACTAGCCGCAAGTTGTTTGTATGTTTGTAGTTTGAATATTGAAACGTATCTCTCCATTAGTTTTCTAAAATATTAAAAACATAAAAAAAATATCATGAAAACAAACTGAAAAGAATTTCTTAATGGATATTGCAATACAACGTGCTCTTGAATAATTGATGGACGAATAAATAGACTCTCGTGTTTATTGAATTGAAACTGCATAAATACTGATGTTCAAATTAAACAATTAGTGTAGTCTAAGCAATTAGGTTTTAATTAGAATCCCGGCTATGATCATAAATCCATCCAGACTTTAATTGTGCTGGATTTTTTAAACTTGTTATGCAACTAGGATCGTAACAAACTAAGTACCTTCTAAAATAGGACGCTCTCGTTTTTCTTGTATTCTTCCTACAGAGACGGGTACCTACTGGATTACGACAACTGAGGTTTCGCGAAGAAAATTGCAATTGCATAATAAATCCTAATTTTATTATAACTTGTGTCGCGTGTAATCTAGAACATACACATGGACATTTATGGAAATTATGTGCAAATTGGTGATATGTTTGAAATAGTTTTATGATTTTGTGATCTACAAATATTTGTCCTTAATCTATCAATTAGTTATTTACTGTTATGAAATGGGAGCACTTATAACAAGGCCCTAAATAGATTTAGTTCCGATAGAGTTCGCAAACAAAGGCGAGATATAGTATTAGTTAGCTAAGCTAAATGCTTAAACTAGAATTCATGAAATAGAATTTAAGGTCCATGATTTCACTCGGTAACTTCCTCGTAGGTTTATTATTATAAATTAAAATGATACACGACTAGAAATATGTCTTATAAAAGTTATGAAGTTATATTTTCTCTATACATCTCAAAAATCTTTAAACGGCCTGAACTTTAGGACCATAACACATCCACGGCCCTTATCATACCACTGGTGGGCACAGGCGTCTCTTACATGCCATTTCCTTAAGTCCTCTGCAGCCCCAATTATCAAAGAAACTATAATATAACATCCGTCCATATAAATTACGGCATTCAGCTGAATCCGCTAAGACTGGTAGCCGACCCCAACATAGTTGGGAAAAAGCTAGGCATATCATCATCTGCCTAGAGTGTTATAATTTTTTGCACTAATGCCGGTTTCACACGTAACGATATATTTTGACAAGTCTGCCCGATCAAATATCAGACAGATAATATATAAAACATTAAATATATTTTTCACGCCGAAACATTTTGAAATGTCGTCTATCGAAAGGATTTTCCAATTTTTTTGCCAACTACTCCTCCTGAACTTAAATATCCGGTATATTTTTACCCGACTGCCCAGAAGGGTTATGTTTTTCGCGCGTATCTTGTTATTTATCTTTCTGCGTGCATTGTGTAAATTTAGTTACATTTCTAAACGTGTGTGATTGACACAAGAAGACAAATAGCTAGCTCGGAAAATCGAAGCTTCCCTGCTGTTAGATAAATACACGATCTACTATAAACCGAGGTACAATATCACCTAACAAGATCTTTGTTAACTGGTAAGAGTAATATTCCTAACTAAAACTTTGATATCGAAGTCCTCCAACTAATTCAAATATACTTAATTGATTGGGAAGACCGGATTGCTATTGGGTGCATCTTTAGTCCAGTCAACAAAGTGATTGTAGAGTGCGTGAGCAAGGCCCTAAGCAATGACTTCAGAAAATTGTTCAGGGTGCTTAGAGTATTAACATACTAAAAGTCCTGACGTCTAGGGGGTGAGGCGGAGTGGGGGGAGGGGTTTAAAGGTCCCATTTTTCAGTTTTTCGCTAATATCTTTTAAACGGTGCGTCATGGCGATAAGAAGTCTTCTACGCAATGAAAGCTTATAAAATTATGTACAACTTTTACTTGATGCACTTTTTCATATTCCTACCTATTTTCGAACTACACGTTCCGGAAGAGTGAAAATCGAAAAAAACTTCTTCGATTGAATACTACCTTTTGTATACTACTTCTTTCACGTTATTTGGGGATCTAGACACGCGGCAGCGAGTCAAGCCAAGTTCAAGTAAAAAAACTGGCTAACCAGCGCCAAGTGTATCATTACACGAACCACTTGGTGCCACTTTTGACCCTTGTATAACTCGAAACTTCTTTAACGTAAACACATATAATTAAGTGTTTTTAATAATATCCATAAGGACATCTAGAAGCCCAAATTTCATGACGCTAGCTCAAACGGTTGTTAAGATATGAAGTCAAAAAGTCGTAAATTTTAGCACTGACTGACTAACATAATAATATAGTACCTAAACCTAACCTACTTCCAGATGACCTAGAAGAATGAAATTTGGCATCCAGCTCGGTAATTGTGTGTAAAACGTAGGAAAAAATCTAAAAACAAAAAAAAGTTACAAAATAGAGGGGGTCCCCATACAAAAAAAAAAATCTTTTATGTTAGCGTTGGAACCGTTACAAGCAGATATTTGAAACTATTCCAATATATGTATTATTATATTTAGCAAAAATAATAATACAAATATTGGAATAGATTATGAGTTTTTGACTTTCATATCTTTATAACCATTTGAGCTAGCTTCATGAAATTTAGGCTTCTGGATGTCCTTATGGATATAATTAAATACACTTAGTTTTATATGTTTACGTTAAAGAGGTTTTGAGTTATAGAAGGGTCAAAAGTGGCACCAAGTAGTTCGTGTAATGATACACGTGGCGCTGGCTAGCCAGTTCCTTTACTTGAACTTAACTTGACTCGCTACCGCGTGTCTAGATCCCCAAATAACTTGAAGCAAGTAGTATCCAATAGGTAGTATTCAATCGAAGAAGTTTTTTTCAATTTTCACTCTTCCGGAACGTGTAGTTCGAAAATAGGTAGGAATTTGAAAAAGTGCATAAGGTAAAAGTTGTACATAATTTTATAAGCTTTCATTGCGTAGAAGACTTCTTATCGCCATGACGCACCGTTTAAAAGATATTAGCGAAAAACTGAAAAATGGGACCTTTAACCCCCTCCCCCCACTCCGCCTCACCCCCTAGACGTCAGGACTTTTAGTATGTTAATACTCTAAGCACCCTGAACAATTTTCCGAAGTGATTGCTTAGGGCCTTGCTCACGCACTCTACAACTCCTTTTGGGTGATTTATTGACTGAACTACTTATAGAAATAAATTAACAGAACTAACAATTTTTAAGAAAGATTTTAATATTTATATTAAATAAAAAAAAAGTTTTTACATTTTAGTTTAAATGCTAGTCAGACTGGTGCTAAATTTGACTTGGGTTGGCTGTACACCTACACTCAGTGACCCGAAGACAGGTGGTGGCTAACCGCAACTCAGGCGGCTGCATATAGATATTTACAGTGAGAAATTCACTACACTTCCGACAGAAACTAGTTAAATTAGGCTTAGAAAAGGGATTTTAATGTTAAATTATACTGCCAGACATACTGCCAAAAAAGTATTTTTAATTCATATACTATATCATGTAATATTATTATATACTCACAATATTTAAGTTTAAGAAACCCCGACCGTTATCTTGACCCTCACGACATAAATAAACAAAATAAAATTTTAAAATTTTTACCTCTGCCAATTATAGCTATGAACAATCTCGATCAAAAACCGCATCACTATTGGTTTATTCGTTTAGATCTAAAATGCCTCAGCCAGACAGACTAACACGTCGAACTTATGCCAAGCCTCTTCTTAATTCGGGGGTTAATTAACAAAGAGTGATAGACGGAAAGACGATGTCCAAGAACCAAAAAAAATCAGACCAAAAATTTTTTTTATATCATCCCTAGTTATCTTATTAGCTCGCTTAGTTTAATTTATTAGGTATATTTATTATAATTAAAACTTTAAGCAAGTTCGGGTGAAGCAGAATTCAGATTAAGTGTAAAATTTTTGATCTTAGACCCCCGAGTGACGGCTTCATAACTGATTGGTGTTATGTGGTTCGAGACGATTCTAGAGAAATGATATTCACATGAAAGAACTAATAACCCCAACGTTTGATTAGACTCCTAGCTGCTCATAACTCTGAAAGCCTTCGATGCATTCGTCGAATTTAATTAAATACGGCTGTGCAAATACTTCCCTGCGATTTGTAATATAGAAAGGGTTTATAAACTCGTACCTACTTCAGAATAAAGAGGTATTAGGTTGTCTGCATGCAGATTTCAGAGGAAATCTTTCGACGCTAAGCGTATTAAAATGTATTTATATGATTTGCTATTTTAGGTCCCACTTTAATGTTGTATTTCAAATGGAACTCAGCTAGACAAACGTGGGTGGTCTTTTCTCCAAACTAGCGCTAGAACTTGCTTGCTAGTTTATGGCATTAAAACAATTATTTTAGACATTATTTCTTCGAGCACTGGAACCCTTTAATAATATGTTCAATTGCCTATTTGATTCGTTATTTTCAGAGACGTATTTCACAAATTTTACCCGACAGCATGGAGCATAATATTTAATTAATTCTAAGGATATTACTTTTATTTAACTGAGATTACCCTGTGTCGCATGTCATCGTTGTCAATGCGGTGAGACAGTCGACAACCTCGGTCACCATGGCCTGTCCTGCAGCAGAAGCGCAGGGCGTATATCTCGCCACTCAAATTTGAATGACATAATTCGTCGTCCTCTTGTCACCGCCGGTGTACCAGCTGTTTTGGAACCCAATGGTTTGGTGCGCGGCGATGGCAGGAGACCTAACGGTATGTCATTGCTGCCTTGGAAATTGGGTCAGCCTTTGGTGTGGGACGCAACGTGCGTCGACACCCTTGCGCCGTCCCACGTTCTAAGTTCAGCTGCGGAGACCCTTAAGCGGCGGAAGTATAATAACATTGTGGGTGATTATATTTTCGAGCCGTTTGGGGTTGAAACGCTCGGGTCATGGGGTCCGAGCGCACGAAATCTTTTCAAAGAACTTTCCAAACGTTTGGTAGAATCTACTCGTGATCAGAGGGCTGGTTTGTTCCTTGCACAGAGAATCGGCATAGCCATTCAACGTGGCAATGCAGCCAGCCTTCTGGGCACGTTCCCCGCCATTGACAAGGATGACGATGAGTTCTTTGACGCCGTTTAGTTTTTATTTATGTTAAGTTTTAATTTTAGTATAGTTAGAATTTGTTCGTATATTAGATTTAATTGTGTATTAATAAAGTTACTATTTAACCGAGATTATTTTTTTTTGTTTTGCTTAAGACTTAGCTGGGGTACTGCAGTGCCGCCAGATATTGGTAAGCTTATTTATTATTATTATTATTCTTATCAAGCCGTTCATCTCAACGTACAATCCTGTCGATTAGTTTACGAGCTACTGTATCACATACCACCCGAGTTTAAGCCTATGTTCAGATGACAAGCGCTCGAAGCGCGTGGAACGCGTTCTCAAAGTTTACGCTTTATTAAAACCCGCGTTAACATGTGTACGGCCTGAATAAAATGTATGTAGTTGTAAACGTGCGTTATCCAAACTAAACAACAATATAAAAGAAAAATAGCCGGCCTAAAAACTGCTCATTTCTTTTTACTCTATGGTAAAGGAGTTAAGACTATGAAACCCGTCGCAACTTCTATGCTCAGAAACAACCCTTTCAAACGCATAGGTTCTATTTGTTTGGTCACTAAAAATAAATTGTGTATCGTAACAAAAATGGAAGAATATCTTTCACTCTCATGTCAACGCCCACCACTTCGAAAAGGGATCAGATTTCAGTTCCAATGAAATCAGTGAAAATAAACTTCTGCACATTTATTTATAGTGGAAATTTGGAATTTTTACATCTCTGCAGCAGAAAAGTGTTGGAAGCGCTGTAAGCTGTAAGAAAGAACTAAGAGTTCCTACAAGAATATTTTCCATGGGGTCATACGTGACAAGTATAATTTGACTTAAATTGATTATTGATACAAACTATTTAATCGATTATTGAACAATAGATTTGATGAAAAATACCACCTCTAAAGGATCACCTTAATTAGGTAAACACTAGGCTGGCGAGACCTTGTGCAAAAAAACCTCTGAAAAAAAAAAAACTTTTTTTTTGAAATCCATCCACTTATTACCGGACATAGCGCATCACATGCAAAAGCATACAGAGGAACGAGAACACACGACTTGAAGTCTGTTGAAAAGTAATTTAGCATATACTAGGCCCATTGACTTTAGTAGGGATGCACGTGCACAGTGAGGTCACTAATGTACTGACAATGTGTCATATATCGTTAGGTCTATTTCAAGACGTTGTTCCCAGTAGTTTCCACGGTTCCCAATATCATAGTCTCAACATCGACTCAATCAAATCAAAATATATCACAAATACTAATAAGACATTTAATTTATATGACTTCGTGTGTTACACGTTGAAAAGTCTTTACAACAACTTATAACAGATAGTACCAAGTTAACTAAATACCGAATTAGTAGTCTGCAAAGATTAGAAAAGATTGAAGTGAATTGTTTCTATAAAAACCCTTGATGAGGCAAAAAAACAAATTTAAGGTCTGGAATTTTGTACGCCATGTACTTTGATCGTAGTACCTACCATGTCATCAGCAGCGTAAATAATTGCTCTTTCTAGAAACTTCCGAAAGCTTTCCAAATCTTAATTTAGAATAGGTTGAAGTAATGTACATAAAAGAGTCTTCCGATTACCAAAGATCAAGAAAAAAAAACCCAAACCAAAGTGAGACTATCACAGATTCCGTACCACTAACAAAGCAAGACCTTATTGCATTGAGTTTTGTTTGCTTCAGCTGCAATAAATAAGAGTGCAATATAAATGCACTGAAGATTCCAAGTCTACCTGAACGTTCGTGAGACCTTCCGTAGACAGACAAGGACCTGAAAGGTGAGGCTTTGTCACAGGGTCCTGTTGGAATAATGTAATAGAACCCTAAAAATGCACGGGTGCAGTTTTGATTGCCAGCAAAATTTAAAATGTTTGGACAATTTAGAATGAATGCAATGTAGAGTAAATATGCAACGCGTGTGTAATATATATAATAATCAACTCGATAAAAATTTATGGGTGATATTTGTAAGGGCCTGCATGCACGGTTGTTTACAATAAGTTAAATATCTTATCAACATGCGTCAACGTGGACTACCTAGTAGAGGGCCGAGGATCAGTTGACCATTGGCCCAAAAGACGTTCAAACAGCTGTTAGGAGCTTCTCAATTTTTTTCTATATTATTCTTCGATCTATTTTCTATTCGTTTTTGATTAGTAAGTATGTGCAGTGAAATCTGTATGGATACGCTCTCGATTGGTGCTAAATTGGATTTTATTTATTTAACGACTTTTATCTAAACTTTGTTCTAAACTAGGACCTATCGGACTAAACTGGGAGGGCGATGGGGAGCAAAAGGAAATAAAAAGCAGTATTAAATAGTTTTCTAGCGTCACGCTGGACGCCAGCTAACTGTCCCTGCCCGACTGACACCACTGACCTAATGTCACTTATCACGCTCACGAAATTCCTCCCAATTAGTTTCAGCGCACTGATAAATTTTACCTATCTGCGCTTCTTTATGCAATTTGAAATGAGTTACCTACTTAAGCTACTTTGAGGTCAATTCGATAACATTCTAGAATTATTATTCAAAAAGAGATACTAAATACTGAAAAGGTGGTCATGGATTACGCGGTACGCTCAATTCAACAATATGACTACGCCATTGAGTAGTGATGAATGTAGTGTAGTGTAGACCAAATGTAGTGTACCAGAAACTGTTGGAAAGGCTATGCATTATAAAAAGAATAATTGAAACTAGATAATAAGCTTACTATAATAGTTTATTTCCACAAAACGGCACGGAGTATACTTCGAGAGGACATAACATCGAAAGCGTCGGGACGGCCATACTCGTCGCAGGCACCATGGCTTGCCTGCGAGGAGCGGCGCGCTCCGTGCACTAGCAGATCTTGGTGCAGCAGGTGTAGATCGTGATGCAGGGGCAACAGCATCCGCCGCAGCATCCACCGCCGCAGCAGCCTCCACACGGTCCGCACCTGGAAACAAACATTATGCTTGTAATGTCTGGGATATAGAACGTTTACAGGCGCCTAGTCGATGAAAGGCTTTGGCTGTCAGAAATGCTGTGGTTTGCTGATTCTGCAGGGAACTTATGGGTTGGAACTGAGAGGCCTTTTCAATTTGGTGGGTAACCAGAGATCGTGATGAAAAGATCAGCTAATCTGCGTTACAGACTAAGCTATGCTCGCACATTGGCTAGGGTGCGCTGAGGCTACACTATGTAATGGTGAAACGCTCGAAGAGGCCCCTTCCTTGCACCCCAAGGCACTGATCCAAGCCAAACCAACTAGTATTATATTACTTTTGCGTCCATGAAACAAAACACTGAACAATAGCTATTTTTAAGCAGTTGCCTAGCAGTGGAACAATGACCGGCAGAGTTTCTTCTCAGCCGTTCTGGTTAGACCTCTCTGAGTGAGATTGCATATAATCCTCCACATACGCTCTCGGGTCGAAATTTTGATGATTGTAACCAGATCGGTAACCAGATAATGGATATGCCATTCCCCACTACCACAATTACACAGGTTGTGCCGGCGGTCCTAAAATTTTACACTTTTCATATTATCACAATTTGCGTCAATGACGTGAAACATTGCTATGAAAAGATCAAAATTGTCTACAATCACGCAAATGCAAGGCATGTTTCACGCCAAAGCAAACATGAATATCCGAATCCCGAAAAAACACCGTATATTATGATCTAGAAGTTATCAAGAAATACCAGTCAATACTTACATTTTTGCTTTAATAAGAGTAAGTACTATAAAGAAGAGCCGAAAACGGTCAAACGGACCTAGTGTCGTGGAAATCACTTCACTGTTTTTCAATATTTTAAAGGATTTTAAGGTTTTTTTTGTAGTTTTACATTAATATGTATCACGCCTGCGATTTGATTGAGTACTGACAAACCCATTCAATTTTGTTTTACAGAACACCTCGGATAAGTTTGAATTGAGAAGAAAAGCCAGAAAATGCGTTTTATTTTTAATATCATAGCCGGCTAGTGTTTTTGTAGACATTTGTTGAATAAGGTTTTAACATCATACAGTGCAACCTCCATTTAAAAAGCAGAAGGAAACTTACATCAAGTAAGTTGAACTAAAGTTTATTGTATTAAAGTTAGGTTGTGTAAATAGCGGTAAAAAAATATACTTAGTTTTATTCATCTCAACGTCATTTCGGAACCATTGCAACTAGAATCAAATTGTTAGAAGCATTATTTAAAGGTTTTGACTGGACAAAATTCGTGTATTAAAGCTATTTTTTTTTTTTGGATAGGTGGAAATGCTTTTCGCAATGTAAAGGTATATTTTACATTGACTCAAGTATCCAATGGACAATGCAAGGAGATTACCAAAAGCTTGTTAAATTGAGGACTTCGTAAGGGAGTTGCAATGTATTTTTATATTAATATTGGAGCTGGGAATTATATTTCATATGAACTCCATACTTTACCGGCTCATTTAGTTTATTATCATTGACGTTGAAACATCCTGCAGTAGTGCGAGAAACTTACTTGTGAAAGCGCGATCAAGAACAATTAATTGAAACAGTGTTTGCTTCACTTAATCGATTAAGATTACCTATATTATATAATTGTGTACAACTGTTAACTATGGTTTTATAAGGTATTTTTATTAAACAAAAATGGTCTTGAAAGGAAGACTGCAGATTCAGAATTATGGCACTCGAAAACCATTTTTAAGCAACGGTTTGTCTGTGACATAACGGTTAGAACGGTGCACAACATCGTTGATACTTAAGTATGATATCAATAAACCACAACTTAAGTAAGGTAGGTTAGGCAAAGTAGGCAGTAGTAAAAAATAAACAATATTATAAGTTATGTGTATAATATCTAAATTAAGAGGGTACCTAAGTTTAAATTGGCAGAACCTACATAGTATAGCAACATTTTTGTAAAATATATAAAAATATACTGTCTGCGTCCTATTGGCATTTAGGGACCAAAGAAACAACAAGTCAAATCTCCTTAAAAAGTCATCTTGTTCTTGTCATTTTAATATAATAATTTATTAACAAATGTTTTTATAAGTTGGCAAGTTTCGGGTAAAAGTGTTACACGGCGCGAATGACGATCACGTCATCGCTCGCGTGGCAAATACGATGAGGCGCCGCGTCATCCAGCTGATGTGTCTGACAAACGTATACCTATCTCGTTTCAATACTTTACGCGATACTCGATAAAGCGGGACGGCGAGCGGCACACTGCGATGTAGCGGTAAACAGCAAAGTTTATCCAAATTCCAAGTTGCCAGAGCCCGCTCAGTTGTACACGGGTCGCAGACGACGGTGCACGCGTTTTCTCTCTCCAAACCGATCTAACTTTTCGTAAGTTCGCCATGACGTTGCGCTGCGTGTTTGCGGTGCTGGCTTTAGCCGGGGCTACCTTCGCGGGCCCTGAGGTCACCGAACTCAAGGTCGACGTCGTGAGCGTCCCAGAAGAATGCAGCGTGAAGTCCAAGCACGGCGACATGCTGACCATGCACTACACCGGCACTCTAGACGACGGTCACAAATTCGACTCCAGGTACGTGCATATTTAATCACGATCGTGTTACGAGGAAAGGAAAAAGAACTAACATTACAGGGTCTTAGCAGAACGCAGTTCCGTGACCCTGACATAAGTAATTAAATGGCATTTCAGATGAGTTTGAGTTTGTAGCTTTGTTCACAACTTTTTGGCCTTGTTCCGATGTGGCGCGAACAAACTACATTGTAAAATAATTTATTGAATGGGTATTTTAATAAGAAACAGCGTGTGACTACTCGTAATGTTTGTTATTAAAGGAAGCTAGTTTTATCGCGCGTACAGTTCCGGTTAGCCGGCTGTCGAACGGAGCGATGACCCGTATAGTTACTAGACTACGGGTAAATAAGAACGCAATATTAATTGTATCTAATCAGCTATATCCCGCAGGAACGCAACGGATAATTACAAAAATAATTTAATTATCCAAAATGGCGGCGATGTGGTTCGCCACCCATCACGTCTCGTTCCTCGCGGGGGCGAAAAGTGGGCCACGGAGAGCCGCCTCGCTGCGTTGAATGCAAGAGGAGGAATGGATGGTAAGGTGGATGAAGTGTGTCAGATGATGGATGTCGAGACGAAAATAAAGAATGGTATGCTGAGATGGTTTGGCTATGTCGAGAGAATGAATAAAAGAACGATTGACGAAAAAGTGTATAAGGCGAGTGTGAATGAGAAAAGGCCACATCAAGAGCATACCATAAACCGAACAGCATGTATGCAGGGAATAATGAAAGTGGACAAAGCGAAACAAGTGTGTAAGGATCGTAGCAAGTGGAAAGAAGTGGTCTCTGCCTACCCCTACAAGGGAAAGAGGCGTGATTATATGTATGTATGTATGTAATCAGCTATAATAATTCGATACGAGCTGACATAATTTGGCTACCATAAGAAAATTTATAACTACATCTGACTGATCTGTTTAAGAAGTATTTCATGTAGAGTATTATCGCTTATTTGTTTCAATTAATTTGATGCCACATCACTTTACAGAATTGAGCGAGTAGGCTAGTTAACACTTCATATCAATATGGGTGTAGATAGCGACAGGGATTTCCGATTACATTTTTTCCTCATACGTATAAATAAAAATATGTCTCAAAACAAAAATAAATAATAATAAAAAACGAGGATTTTTTTTCTGCTCTACTGAACTTTAAAAATATTCCAGGTAACAAGGCCAACCAGACATTAATAATATCATAAGCTAAAATAGAAAATAAAACTAGCATTATTTTCAAAATTTCTTTTATTAAATCGTAATCTTACAAAAAAATTAAAGTACCATGTACCAGCCACTCCCCTTTACCTTTCTATAAAGTTGTTGGTATTTATTCCCGGAGCACACCACTTCATCGTCATGGCTAGCCGGTGCCTACTCCACTTCAAATATAAGAAACTAAATATTAAAGCTGGCAAAAGAGGCTTTCATGTTCAAAATGTTCAGAAACTCTTCACTAATAATTCGACTAAAACCGTTTTACGAACCTTAGGTAAATTTAGTCGTATTCAGAAGCAGAATAGCACATTTATTCTGTAGTGTGTCCTTTTGTCTTCCCAAGTTTGAGTATATCGCCTCAATCAATTTACGCTTGAATAGTCATGATAAATCTTTGATTGAGATCCCACAAAATGTACTGCCAAAAATTGGCTTTAATATTATGTTCTTAAGCAATATTAAATCTATTTTTGAGGTCCTGTAACACATAAATAAGCATCCTATCGTCGTCAATAGATGACTTCATGAAAGCAAATGACAAAGTATACTCTTAAAAAAAGACTCAAAAAGATGAATCGACTTCGAAACAGATTTCTAAGAAAACGCGTTACTTAGTGCTAAAATGTTCTTTATTAAATGATTAACATTCATTGATATAATTTATTAGAGAATTCGCTGCGGTTTTAAGTTTGACGGCTCCCAAGGCGTGCAAACTTCTCGTGCATATAAATGTTCCGTCAGAAGTGTGAGTAACTTCCTAAAGAATATTTAATAGTGCCTGAAAATGTCGACAGTATAACGTGCGTCTTAAGCCGTCTTCAAACAATGATCGGGTCCGTACTTACGAGGAAAGCCACCTTAGAATGCCTTAGATTATCCGCTAGAGCAAATATTATACAACGCTATTCCAAATACCACATGCCAACGTTTGATGGCCCTTTAACTGGTGCTTGACCGACCACAATAGATCTTGCCGCCAAATGCATGTTTATTTTATCTACACAAGACTGCATAGAAATATAAATAAACTCCATTCTAAAATTAACTGGAAACTATAAAAATTACGATTAAATATCAATAGTGGTATCAAGATTTTTATGTTGCGAATTATCCATTAAAACTCAAATCAACATGCAAAAAAAACGACTTCATAAATTATTCTGTAATCCACTCAAAAAGCCTTACCTCGCCACTTTTGGATTCAGTTCATAATTGATAGATTGTATATGAAGAATAAACTAAAAAAACTCATCAACCTTCCTTTTCAGAAATCGGTTCAAATAGGGCATACAAAGTATCCCGTCTAAGTGTCGAAGATGTTCAACATCATAAGACAAATAGAAATGCGCAATTGTAGTGGTCTGTGGCACACTAACGCTAATCAACATAATAGTTACTAGAAATATGGAAATCAGCGCGTACAACTTTCTTAAAACCTTGCCTTTATGTTCTAAGATTACACACGTTTACCTTCGAGCCAAATAATTTACATCTTAACACTTATAATTACGACGCATCTCATGGTGTAAAATTAAGTATATTCATCCGTTAATCCATGATCACTAGCCGTGGTATTACCTGCTTTACTTATTTTCGTCGGTTATTTAGCTGGCCATTAATTTGTCGAAGCATTAGGATTCCACAGCGTCTAAGGCTTGCGGTGAGAGATGAAGCTACTGTTCACAATTACAGAACGTGAATTTTAGGAACGCCGTGATTAACTAACAAAACTTGGGCTTGTTTCATAAGCACAGGGTAAAACTTTTGTTATTACCGTTTATGGGTGTGCGTGTAAAATTTACCGTTTAATTATATACATTCTTAACTTATTCGCGTTTCATGTGAAGATTTTACTTATTTCAATTATACTCAGTGGAAAGTATAGCCCCGTCCTGCGGAAATGCCTGCGGTTTTCCGTTGCTGGTTACACTTTTCTAGCATACATGTTGAAATCGAATTTTTTAGATTTGTTTTTAAGTATTTTATAAAATATATACATTACCTATTTAGGGATAGCGTTCTAAAGAAAAGATGACGTTTTTAGAAATACATTATCCATTTAGGGATTGCGTTACAAAGAATAGATGACGTTTAAAAAAAAAGAGATTTTCAGGTCGATCGCGTGAATCTCGTAATACGAAAGTACCAAAGGAACACAAGGTAATAAAGGAACGCTGTAGACGATTAGGATTGTGTGAATTATTTACATATCGCAAACACACTTTCCTGTTCGTACGGCGGCTGAGTGTATATTTACCTTAGGTACCTACGTTGAGATCTCCTATGTATTTCAATTTGCCGACATTCGGTTTTGCAGTTTAATCTAATAAAAAGATTGTAGTGAGGTGTAATTTATTTCTGCGCGGGTATTGTAGAAGCAAAGTTTTGTAAAAAGTTAGGCTTTCTCCCAGATTATCATACAATATGGAGGAGCATGTTCTGGTGCGTCCGAGAGTGTCGACCGGTCGCTAACTTTTTTAATTGTCTCCGTGGAGCACCACGCGACGGCTAACTAGCATTTATCCTTACTGCATCACCACCACACCTTATATTCAGAATTCATAATATAATCTTTAGCTCACTTACGTCCACACATGCAAATAAAACATTGTCAGTCTATGAGGCTTCTACTTGACACCGATGCTAGAGAAAGCGCATCTGATTATCTAAAAACAATGGCGCAATAGCTCGCATTGAGCATTTATCTTTTGCATCGTAATACGTGAATCTAAAAACACTATTGTGCTGTGTTTACGCTACACTCTCGTATTGGTAACCTTGTTCGGTTCACTGATTACACGTTAGTTACGATTAAAGATTTTGCAACATTCAAGATTTGTGTTAGTAGCTATAATAGACTATTTTCAGTCTTTTCCAGTAGGCAAATGTATTTGGTGGTAATTTGGAAACTTAGAAGTTGATGGTGAAATTTCCTTAGCATTGTCCTTTCAATATTTGTGAACGATTACAAATCATTATTAGCATAACTTGATAATATTCAATTTCTAATATACTGGCTACTATTATGTACCTAAAATATTAATTGTGTGAATAGGTAGGATGTTTATAAATGGTCAATTTAGCACCGCTAATAGACAATAAGTGCATAAATACCTACTAAACGTTTCATATCGTATAATTTCAATTCGAAGCTGACTTCCGTTCCGGTTGACTGAATATTGTGAGACGTCTACTTGTGCAGTGAACTAATTCGCCAGGACATATTAGGTCATGCCATTAGCTTGTGCGTAACTAATATAGCAGTGCAATTTAAGTTGGCTTGCCGTGTCGAAGTTAGGTGCAGTAACACCTTAACCCTGTTAGTGCGGGTAAACATCCATCCGGTATAATGAGAGGCGTCATTCCAACAGTCCCAAACAACGTTAGGGTTAATCATAGGGATTATGTCGCTGCTGTACTCCAACCCTCTGACGTTAGTTGGATTGTCGAGTTCCGACTCGCACATTGATATGGTATACGTCATCCAATTACGTAGCATTAGGCAGTAATGCATTACTGTATCACAACACATACCTTAATGTAAAGTTGAAAATAGAACTTTAAAAATAGTTTCTATAATTAGAAACATTTCAGTTAACAATGGGATCAAGAACTTAGAATTTCGTCAAGAATTCTAATAAAATGTTCTGATAAAATCGGGCCACGGTAAAAAGTTTGAGTTATTTCCAGCTTAGAATTGTAAATTTAAAAAAAAAGCATACTTCATGTCTGGTGTTCAATCTTCAAATTATGATTGCATATCTAGTCAGCTTGTATTTCGCAGGCATTTCGTTGCAAACGCCACTGCTCCGAAGTAAAATGGCCGCAAACCCGTAATCACCGGCCATTCGGTTCTCAAGCGGTTTCATTAACAATTTTGATTACTTTGTATTTGTGTTGACCGATCGCCAGCGCATCGATAGAAATTAAATAGAAAACTTCCGATCGCCTAAAGAAAATTAAGTTTCGAATGTGGAGAGATTGTCGAAAGCGGTCCGAATAATTAATTGGGTAAACACGAATAGACATTCCCGACTAAATCCCTCTTAAAATGGAAATTTAGATTCGTTTAAACTTCGTTTTAATTGTAACAATGTTCACTCGTTGTAATAGGATCCAGGTCCGCTAATATTGATATTACAAGGAACCAATGTGAGCATGAAATTTCGTTTACGATGAGCAGTTTTTAAAATCAATCAGATCAAGTGGAATCAAGATACGTATTGGCGAATGTGAAGAGTATGGCTCAATTATTTGGTTAACCAACATGAAGCATACATAAAAGCTACGTTCGTATATTTCAGTTGATTTCGGATCACAATTTAATCGTGGTACTTGAAAAAGGCGAGTTTGTAACGGATCCGCGACCTGTAACCGATATGCAGTGCGGTGCAGTTGTGCTGTTCAACATATTTTCGTCCTATCGTTTCACCCTTTTCCTCGACCAATCACAATATGTTTCAACCAAGTTTAATATTATTTATGACTTAGTTATTATACTATTAGAAAAGGCGGTCCAATAAATATGTATGTCGTAAGTCACCAGTTCCTATAATTCCACTTACAATATAGCAATTTGTATTGTTTTTCATAAGAACAGCGTATATAAAACACATGTCTGTCATCGTAAAGTTATTTGTAAGCAGTAATGATGCGGTTTGTTTCTCTGAATACACTCATTATGTTTACGTGTGAAACACATTTCGGCCTTTATTTAAAATGTATTCGGGTGCATTGTGCGAGTGGATATATTGCGTTCATACCATTGTTGGCTACAGAAACAAAAGCCAGTGTTCTCTCAAGGTTTTTGATAAGTGCAATTATGATTCTGCAAATTCATATTTATCTGATCCGAAACCCCGTTCACCGCATTGTTGTGCCCGCGCGCTAACGAGTTGCCAGTATCTATTTAATATTACTGATTGTCATCTGTGTACAACACGTGCAGTGTTCATCCGATATAGCTATTTAAAAATTGTTTATTCTCCTCCTCGACCACCACAAATTTATATAATCCTACGTCAGACAAACTTTAGCAAAGTTTATTCCGGTCAGACTTTTACTTACCGAATCAGACAGCCTTAACCGTCTTCGTTGCATTTGGGCATTTATAGAAAGCATTCCAATCGAACTTTGGTCGAACTGTGAGTAGTGACTTGAAAGTAAACATTCATGATTTCACCGTCTGTGTTTAAACGTCGATGCATTTATTTGGAATAGCATGTCTTATGAGCGTGGGCACAGGTAACAGCTTTATAAGGAAGTCCAAATTGCTCGTGATCTCATACGTTGAGGGAAAGATCCGAGTCATTAAACTCTGCGTGTCGAAGTCGGTAAGTAGGTTTAATGTACTATATAACTAGAGAAAAATCTGTCAACACAAGATGTTTCTTTAATACCAATAACAAATAAAATAACAAAGCTTCGCGACTTACAAGCCATTGCCAACAACAGACTTAGCTTGAAAATACCTTTACGATGTAGTGTCCTGTTGAGTTGAGTAAGCTTAAGACTATCGAACACATTAAAAAAGAACAGCTCTGTTTCCTTTACTTTGTATTTTATTATTACTGTTCGATACAAACATTTAAAACTAGTAATTTCGAAGTTGAGTATCTCTAAAAATATTATTCTAATAACTTCCAATGAGTTTTTTTCGAGGTAGCTAGAAGTTTGTGATAAACGATTGACACCAAATTTCAAGATAAACTAACGGTTTCCCCTAAGTCCAAAGTGCAAGCGGACAAATAACTATGTGCTAGATTATACGAAACCATTTGCCGGGGTCACAATCAATATTTTTATTGAGAATTTATATTTTTCACACTCAAATTGGTATTTTTTCTGACTAAGCTCTCACATCTTCATTCTCCTGCTATAGAAATAGAGATGTCAAAGGGAACACTACAGACTACTTATATTTTCTAAAGCATATTGTTATTCGTTTTTATAAAACCCCTCACGATTTTATGAAATAACTTTACATTGCGCTGTTTGCCGATACATTATGGAGCCCCGTTCGACGAGCTAATTGGCATCCAGCTCATACAGTAAAGAAATTATTAAATATTTTCTTGCTCTCAAAGTTTGCACAATGAAAAACAGCAACATCATATACCTTACGATTTAAATTTATCATTTTACACAGGATTGGTAATTGCCTGAATTGTTGTGGAAAAAATCGGTTTAAGTAGCTGTTCTTTATAGAGTAAAGAATTCCAATGGAGATAAATATTTTATTCTGTGACATAGACAAAACATTAAATAAACTTGGAAATAGTGAAAATGGCATGAAGTTGAAAAGGGAAGTCGCCGAAGGCAAGGCTCATTAACAAGTTCAAAGTCTATGAGAAGAGATTATCGATTTCGTTCGAAACTAAGTCCTAACTATAGTCTCGACTTTCTATATTTTAAATATGATAGTTACTTTATTGTATAGTAAAATCAGGGATGAGTAGGCAAAGCAATACAACATAAAGCTGCAGTGAACGAGTCGTATATCAAGGTTTATTCGGGCCATCGCATTCTCACCTTGTTACGTTCAACAATTTCACTACATGGGGCATAAACGAGTGCGTCCCTTACGCTTACTCGTAACTTTCACAATTCGCCATCGTAAACGCGGATCCGTGCCTCATGACCCGAGAGAAAGTACAATTTATATGTAGAAATAAAGAGTTTATATAAACAAGTACGTAAGCATGAAGTACGATGGCTCGATTTCCATTTACAATTGAATTCTTCTTAGTGATTTTCGAAAGAGAAACTAAACTGGAATTTCTATTTTTACTATTTTAAAATAAATATTTTTAGTGCCCTGTATGAAGCCTATTAACCCTAGCGAATAAGGAAAGCATAAAAAATATGTTGCTCTACGACATCCTACTCTCCAATTAGTTAATCCGTTGTTATTCCAATCCGATTCATGCATTTTTCCGTGGTGAAACCACTGAAACCGCACTTGACTTAATACTTTTACATGCTTTTCATAAATTCTAATGCTAACTACGTCCTACGCTATATTTACATCCATAACTTGCATGGCATGGTTGTCACATAAGATTAGAATATAATTAAACGGAAAGTACAGCAAAAGCGAGGCATCGGTTCGCCACGCTCGCGCCGGCCGCAAAACGCGTGGAATACGATAAACTAAACTGTGACGAAACGATTTATATTAAACTGACGTGTCCCACACGTCAGTTTTAAAACTATCTTAAAAACTTCCAGATTGCATCATGAAAGTTCGGTGCTGATAAGGCAAATGGTGACGTGACTAACGATATTCTTGTGATAGGCTCACCTAAATCTATGTTCGCATAATATCACAAGAGCTGAATATGAGATATCATAATTTTACAATAATCCATGAACATTTATGAAAAGACAAAATAGAATTTCGATTTATCTACAAATCATTCTGAAGTTTTGGCAGAACATCTCCATTTTTTTACCTGGCCTGTGCTAACTGTTGCATGCAGTCCTAAGGCAGACACTAAGTTGCTTCCAAGACACGAAGTTTGTTAGACAAACATTCGTCGTAAGGTGGGACCAGTATCGGATCAGTTCCGTCGATTTGTTGAGGAAACATGTTTCGATAACACATGCCGTGACGATATAGTTTACACTTCTCCTCTGTAGTTTGTGAAACGCCAGTTATACTTATCGAGAGACATTCTGAACTATGTTCTGGAGCTAGTTTATGTGACAATATAGGAATTGTAGAAGTCATTTGAAACGCCTCTCTACGTACTTGTACTATGATGTTTTGCCAGGTGTTAACAAGACTTTAAGTAGTTTTTAATAAGAATAATTATTTATATTATTACTTTAATCAAAAGCCATGTTTATTCAAGTGTTTTTCAACTGTTTATTTATCGGCAATTTTTCAGTAAACATCCGAGTTTTGCCCGGTTTTCAAGGCTAATCTGTCAATATTTTACCTTATTCTATATTATTGTCGGTGCCAGAAAAGTATCCCTATGATTTGTTTTTTTTTTCTTTGTAAATTACATCAGAATGGACATACATAATCATACGTGACTATAGAAAACATTACAACTATGAATAACTTACCAGGGTCACATGACACATGCCTTTTAATGTGTAGATCTGTGAAATCAATTAGCTCGCACTGTCGTGCAATGTTTGCAAGCGTTGATGTGGTCTTGAAAATAAAAGAATATGTAACAAATAATGAAAATAAAGGGTATCATAACTATCGTAAGGTTAAATTCTTAAAGTTTTTAGTTGTTACTTATAGTTTCCAATCTAACCTTTACCAACCATCCAAATTTTCTTAATAATTATTCAAAAAAAAGAATCGTTTTGCATAAGAATTAAATTTAATTGATTCGACTATCGCGTCGTCATATTCGCCATTTATAGAACTTGTTTTATAACTTCCTTGTTTTCGATAAACTGTTATTTTTGCTTTTTCCTTCAACGTGTGGGTCAATGGAACAACTAGTTATTCGAAATGTTTGTGAGGTTTATTAAAAAATGTATTTCATCAAGATATGTTTCCTTCAACGAAACACAAAATCATCCCACAGGAATGTACCCTAAGCTAAATGTTATTATAGTATGCTTCAATTATAATTCATTAGCGGACGAAATCCATAGAAACGTTGTCGTGTGGTAATAAACACTCAGACATCATCCGTCACGTTTATATTATTAGATTAGTAAGATAATAGTAGATAGTGTATCATAATCAATAGATTTTGGCACACAGTTAAAGCCTGGATTAAGACGGGATACTTTTATTCAGGAAAGTATTCGGCTGAGATCGCTCTCGGCTAGTGTTTAATAAAATAAAGGAGCAAGACGCATGGGGATGACGTGCCCAACAGACTGAACTAACAACTGACTTTATTCATAATTATATTACAAACCGAGTTACACTAAGCTGCAAGAAAACCTTTTGTTTGGAGAAATTTATGTCTTGACAGCCCCGCGAGGAGGAAGTATCTATATCCATACTAATATTATAAATGTGAAGTTAACTATTTGGCTGCTACACTTTCACAGGTAAATGGATTCGGATAAAACCTTATGTGGTAAGCTCGGATACTTAGAAAGGACATGGGCTATTTTTCGGTATCCGACACCCACACGAAACCAAGGCAACATATTTTTTTACTTTTATTATAAATAGTAACCATAGTTACGTTTTCTCTATGATTGGACAAAATTATAGTCACAAGATCTCTCATTTTCAGTACAAATATAGATTTTTGGGTCAATTATTAGGCTATTAATAAATAGAGACCGGTCAGTAACCGTCTGCGGCGCAAAAGCCTTTTATGAAGCAGACAGGAGACATCAATAATTTCGATATTTGCGTCGAATGCCTTAATTAACTAAAATAATAACAGTAAATAACAAATTGACAGCCCTTCAGTACACACACATCTACGTACGGTAATCTATGTGTTTATAAATAAAACTTTAAAAACAAAGACATTTATTCAAAGAGCTAGTTAAGCTTGTTTAACATTACATTGCCATTGACCAAAGTGAATGTCGTAAAGAGACTGGTTTTGTACGACACAGTCAAATGTCAATGCTGTATCCACCACCATTGGCTGAAACAGTACATACCTTTATTCTCATATAACTAACCAAATGAATAATAAAAACGTACACGAGATTTGTAGTCGCTCTAACGTAGTACATAAACTATCATCAAACGAGAAATAAGAAAACATATGTCATAGTTCAGTATTGTAAGAACAGTGAAAAGCAGCAGTGAAAGCCGTAAGGGTTGCCCGATAATACAGGTTAAGCCGCGCTCGCCGCGGTTGGTCCGTGGATGGGTGACCGTTTATAACATACCGAGACCCCTCCGTGATTCGGAAAGCACGTTAAACATTATGTCCCGGCTGTCATACAAAGATCTTTGGCAGTCGTTAAGTCAATTCTGAGAACCAGTCTTACCTACTATGGGATACCCAGTAAAATGGGTTGTGGAGATCAAATAGGCAGTCGCTCCATGTAAAATACGGTATTCAGCTGAATCCGGTAAGACTGGTAGCCGACCCCAACATAGTTGGGAAAAGGCTCCGGAATGATGATGATTGTGAGAACAGTGAACTATACTAAGTCCTTCATAGGCTATAGTGGAGACAGGTAACTACTGCACTTTACTTAATTATATTATTATTTTGTCCTATCCTCTACACGACTTCCTTTCTTCTCAAGACAGCTTAATTAAATCCATTCAAATAAAATAAAATGTTTGCAAGAAACGTATCGTACCTAAAATTCTCTCAAAACATTATTACGTGGCTATTACTGTCACTTATCGAAGAAATGCAAAATTTTAATCGATTCTTAATTGGTCATATAATAACAATATTGTTTAATTTTTGTATAAAACTGTTGCGATGGCGATAATGCACCCTTATCGTCACTCGCTGAGAATGGGAACAATTACGTAACATTGGATTGTTTGTATGACTTGTTAATCTTTATAGCTTTCTAATAACTTATGGCAAGTATTTTTTTTAAATTTAAGATCTATTACACACTTGTGTTTAAATAAATTGCCAGTAGATAATCATTTACTATTGGACGAGTACGCCACGATTTGAGGTTTAATCACATTGACTCAGCTTCGACAAAGACGAATGTTTATTACTTTTGACACACATTTTGTCCGAAATAGTTAGCTAGTCGTTAAAACTTAAAAATGGATCTGACCAGAATGAGTTTCCCGAACACATTAGCATACTTACAAGCCTTATATTTAGTCACGTTGGATGTAAAGCTACTAAAATAAGCGCATTCAAAATTAATAGAAGCTGAAATCGAGATCAGCTATCATAAATTATTGATAGGTTAGCCAAAAATGTCGAATGAATCTCAGACGTTAATAAGGTTACTCTTTCGGAAAACACGTGGCTTAGTATATAATTTGAATGTTATTGCTCCAAAAACAGCTGAATCACACGTGTGATAAGGTTTGATAACATACCGTATAAGTACTGTGTCTTATTAGATATTGGACTATTGAACACAACATGACGTGTTCGTCGCTGTTTCGCTCAGCAGTATCGGTTGGCAGATGTGAAACATAAATATTTATAAAGATTTATCGTTACTGTCGTCAAGTATTAAATATCCTTCCATCCTACAAGGTCATTTTATTACACCCGATTTATTAACATGTATGTAGTATTACTGTATTTTAGGCATTATAAAAACACCGATTTTGTAAGCATATTATTCGATATGCACCCTACCCGTTTTATCCCGTTTGGCGGTATACACTTGATTTTTTTGTTGTAGGTTCAATTTAATAATTATCTTTTTGAGATTAAGCAATCGATATAAATAAGATCAAAACAACATGTCACTTTATCTCAATGTCATTCCGAATTTTAAACACTTTTAATATCAACCTCTCAATAAAAATACTATTTAAAAACACAATTACACACTTGCGATAAGAACTGATAATAATATCGGTAATATTGACGATAACATGAAGGTTAATTCTAGATAAACTTTTGGCAATGATTAGGTACCGATGTGACAATTCTGAATTAAGATACAAGATATGAATTATCTCAGCGTGAACAAGTGTCGGTAGCTATATTAAGAAACACTGTTACATAAAGCAAAGGATGTGGATGACGTGTCTTAGATATTTTAACCCTCACTTAAGTATTTAGAGCTAAAAAAAAACATTTTATTGCTAAGGTACGTAAAGACAGTTTTATTTATGTTGTACTTTCAATTCAAGATACACGCCCACATGATATGATTTTAGAACTTGAATCCAGAACACTTTATTCTATTTATTTATTTCCTTTCTTGTGATGTAAGAACATTTCTAATTTTAGTTTAACAGCTTTGCGATTTATGATTTAATTTGCTTTCTTTTTTTATTACTTTATTTTATGCGTGATTTTTGTCGAATGCAACTTTTATCTCTTTGAATACACTTTCATTATTTTGAATAAAATCCAAGCCTCTAACTAAAAGCATACACGAACGCTAGCAATGCGAATTTCTGCATCTGCGAAATGAATGGCTGTATAAAAATTCAGAGGTATGCTTTATGTTAGATGGCGTCTGGATGGTGCCGACTTGCCGAGGGCCGGTGTAGCCCAGGTACGTTACACAACTCAAACATTCACAACCATTCATTAGCCTTTAGCAACTAGTAGCAAGTATACCGAAATCTTTAAATAAATACTAATCTTAGGAAAAATTAGCAAGCTTTGACCAATCAATGCACCTTTGTTAACTTAAAACTGAAATCTGAGACACGATTCGCTATTACACAACTTAGTTTTATAACAAAGACTTCAACTCATTCATATTATGACCTGAGAACACAGTAGCACTGAACGGATCCATAAACCATTATTTGCTAAACTAATAATATAAATTAGCGCATTGTTTAGAACTGCATTCATAGTAAGAAATGTCGGATGGTCTGGCTAGGACTGTCAGGCAAATCTTTCTCAAGTAGGCATTGTTTGTAACTACATAGGCATACCTACACAAGACAGATTGGGCCGATTTCCGCTGGTATTTCTCGGATATGAAGCGAATCTACGACGGAGTAGGCTGTGCAACTACGGCAACTACGTAACGTTTGCCCGCGTAGAGCCGAGACTTTCTGCGAATTGCACACATTCAACTATGTAGGAAATGGGCGCCAAAATGTATTGCCTGTTCCTCGCGCTAGGGATGTTACTCAACCCATATCGTGGGATCCCAAGACACCACCTCGTTTTTCATAACTCCTTTTTCTTTACGTAGGTCCAGAGCATGACATTTTGATTCAGTGCTTTAACGAGTACTTGTTGTGCATGTTAGTTCTTAACGTAATCAACTTAATTTCATCTGTTCTCCATACGTGCTGCTTATCGATTGGTTACGATAGCTCTTTACGACAGATTTTTTATGGAACATTATGTTGCAATTAATCGCATTAGACGTGTTTCTTGTGTGTGACTTTGCGTATCGATATATTATTGACTTCTCGTACGCAGCACTAGTCAATAAAATAAGATTGTCGGTTGCGGGTAGATGCGAAGGCCCAGGTGATACATAGGGGCCAAACTTTATAGCTTGGGCGAGGTTTGCCGCCCTTTAATATTTAATATTGAAAAAAAAACATACATGCTATCCATTGCGGTTTCGAATCGAAACTTGTTTATTGCTGTACATAGGCACGATACGTCCGCAGTAACGGCCCGAAATAAAGACGCCGACACAAACACGGAATGTGGGAAGTAACACTTACACGGACAAGAAAAATATTCCCGCCTTCCCCCAGGCCTACTCTTACGGGAAATGGTACTTGGAAAATGTGATTCTAAAATGGTAGCCTGTTTAAAGTACAGAGACCTAAGTAGGTTTAGGATCTTGGAAAAGAAAATCTATGTGAACGAAAAAATATAGTTCAGAGTTACAGGAAGCAGTCTCCTCCTATAGTTGGGGTTCGATGTCTTGTTTTACTTAATTACAACTTAGTATAATGTTCAAAAATCGTTTGTTTAAAAAACACGAAGTCTAAATATCCTGAAACTTTGCACAAAAAAACACAATACTATAAAAATATAACGACCATTAAATACATGCTAAAAGAAAAGTAAAGATTTTATTCATGTAAGCGACAACGATTCTCAAACAACGAAACATCTCGTACCACAAACCAGTATATCCCAAGCTAGAAGCCATTACATTTAAATTTAGCTCGCGCAAAGTGGATACCGGGAGTAAAACGGTCCCTGTTTACCGTATGTACAGAAAACGCGTTAGGCAATCGACGTCTAGGTTCACGTGCGATCTACAGGCTCCGAGCACAAGTTGCGGGGAACAGTCGTAAACCGTGCCGTATACACCAGGCGACCACAACGAACTAACTCACTGGATGAGACAACGTCAAAACTATTAAACTCTAAAAACACTAGACTTAAAACCCAAAATTTTTTTTTTGGTAAAATATGAATTAAGTTATCAAAGTACTATAATATAGATATATTAGAGTTGCGTAATTTGTTATATAGCATATCTGAAATGCCACTTAAAATATTCTAGGAGATACTCCAAAGGATTGGTTTTTTTGGCGTGACTTTTCCGAATGATTTGCATTTGTGTCGGGGATTGAAAACTTGAGAATAGTGGAAAATATTCAGCAAAGAAATGTTGGTCAAGGTTGACCAAGCCAATTCAGTGTGTGAAACATAAAATAAATCAAATTAAAGCGAGTCGTAAAACGAAAACCTAGGCGATTAAGATAACGTTATTAACATGCGCCGCACTATCGATAGGTGATGTAATATATTTGTTATCCGAAAGATAAATACTCTACAAACATTCACTTACCACGAAATAATTTCGGTGGTCTGAATTTTGATGCAATGTACTGTAATCCGCATTAACTGAAATGCAAATGAGATTTAATAACCAATATTTATCAATCCATCCAATTTATTGTATAGAGGTGTTAGGTGTACTAGCTAAATACAGCCCATTGTACTAACAAAGAGAATATATAAAAAAACATGTAATATTTAAATTATTTATTCTTTGCTAAACTAATTCCCGAAAAACTAAATCCTACTACATTAAAATCCCACCATCAAATACAATATTAATTTATCAACTCATTTATATTTATGTAGTGTACAGTGTTTTTGACAAATTAAATTGGAATCTAACTAAAGTCTCCTTCCGGTAACAGATAAGATGGGGCAGATATTGTGTACAATTCTGTCGTAATAATTGAAATGACTTGTGTAAGGGTTATTATGAATGAATGTCAAATGAATGAAGCCATTGTTTTCCGCGGACGTTTCAGGCGGTGGCAGACTACATTCAAAGTTGTCTCCATTAATGAAACTCTTAAGTTGTTAAGATACGCCCGTACCGTATCCAGAGACTGTAGGTCCGTGGCAGCCGTAACCTCCTGGCGTACCAGTAACGATGCGGTCGCCCCCACCACTCTCTGAATTATTAACACGTGCCATCCAAGAAGTTGAATCGACAGAATTAAAAGTTACCGACCTCTTTCATATTTCACCTACTTACGATGTTTTTCAACATTCAAACGAACCGAACAAAGACAGAAACTTTGAGACATGATGACACGGGCCAAAATGCTAACGTAACGGTGACCTTGTGTAGAGTTAAACATGACCAGTATTCTTTAAATTTTTAAGTAGCCTGCTTTGTTTACGGTCACTTCAAAAAAGTTTGTAGTTGCATCCTTAGGGACACCTTTGTAAGTTAACTGTACAAGTAGGAGAGCTTTTTGTGTCAAATTTATCATCTTTGTATTTTAACATTATCCTGCGCCGAAATAGCTTTTAAAACATTACTATGTAACTCAAAATAGTTGAGCTTCACTATTCTACGATGTGATACAGGTCCCATAGGGATCGTAAATAAAAAAATCTGCATATCTATAGATCCGCAGCCAGCTTTCTGAATGCGTAAGACGTAATATTTTACACTTCGATATCTTAAATGCAAGGATGTTTTACGTGCTTCACATTACTCACCTCTGTTCGCTGCCCAGAGCGTACTTACCTAAATCTAAGAAATACTTGGCTTACATTTTAGGCTCACCAAACATATATCGGAGTATTTTATGAAGAAATAAACACGGGGTTTTACATATTGCTACGCTAATGCAAAAGCGAAAAACATAGTTCCGCGGTCGGAGGATTATCAGTGGACACATGTGCCCGACTCCACCCTCTGTGAATAATACACGAACGTTGTTTGAGGCTACGATCTTCGTCTGTTTTATTGCGGACGATTGGCTACAGAATTTCGGGTCCTTTTGGCACCCGAGTCCCCGCGGACCTGATTTGAAAATAACCGTCTGTAAAAATAAAAGTTAGGGTAAAAGTGAAAATTCAAATGTATCTTTAAGGCGTCGTTTAATGTTGGCTTGCGACGTTATCCGGTTTGGTGAGTTGCGGCGCGTTTACTAAGTGCGGTGGCTGCGTAAATAATTAAGAACACTTTTCCACGCCGCTGCGGCCTCGACGAACGTCGGCGTGCGGCGGCTCGTGCACCACAAACACGACCGATGTCTGACTTCTTACCTATGCACTGCGTGTCTATAAATACGCACTATTACTATCATAGCCCTTCTTACCAATGAATAACACCAAATTATTCGCTGGCATACATAACTAGAGTCACGACACGTCCGGTACACGCATATCTGAAGCTGCATCAACAATTCTCATATATTTCGAACGCCGATGGCTGTAGGTCCATGTCATGCAAATAAAGGAGTCGGTCAATATTGAGAGTTGCCAATTTAATTTATCTCGAGCTATTTGCAGGTACATTACTGAAGGAGGTTCTACCTATAGTAGTTTAAAAGGCACTCAAGCGGTAAGGAATCTCCTTATCGCTCAAGGGTTGGCGCTTGAAGATTCTCCACTTTAATAAATATAAACGTCTCGTGTTTTCTCATGCAGCAATAAAAAGTATGCATATTCTTAAACAGGTAAATATCTCAACGTACACGTAAGGGACGACGTTTTTTCAACGTTACGCGTTTCCCTAGCCCTACTAAGTTAACATAAGCCTCTCTTGACAAATGTTTAAGATGAACGGTTATTTTGCACACTGTTTATGTTGTGCATATTTTTTTAAGAAAAAGTGTCTCTTTGTTCTTTGAGCTTCAAAAGATAAGATATATAGCGTCAGCGTACAGACTGAAGCTGTTTCTGTAATGAGACCCGATTTGTTATGGTACCTGCCTCTATTACCTTGTCTGAATGAATGTTTACTGTAACAGTGGCGGTGGGCCGAGGTACGAGTTTCATTCATAAATCAAAGTTTTACATCAATGCGAATGCCATACATTCTTAATTGTATAATCATGATATTGGTTATTTTAAACTCGGAACCTATTCTTTAACCAATACAATAAAATTATTAACTGGTCTTAATATTGGTTAGCATATCGATCTAAGCAACATTAATAACAAAACCTGTACAATAATAAAAACAGAAAACTTTGTAAATTCGTTCCGTAGCAGCACACATGATACACAAAAAGAATCTTGCTTGCTGAAAATGTTAACAAAATTATCTGATAAAACTGACAAGGAAAGAGTTTACATTTTTAACCTAGTTAAAAGTCTAACCGCAAGACTGTATTCATGCCTAAAACAAGGCAGCCAGGCTCACGCCCGCGGCTTCCAGACTACAAATTATTTGAGAAAGGACACTTCTGATGTTGAGACGATACTTTACTTACGGTAGACACTTTACCTGGTCATGGTAATGAAAACGATCAATCATTAACAAAAATACACAGATCAAAGTCAATACTCAGATCAAATCCACAGTTAAAAACTGAATATGGAATATTTGTAGCGTAATTACTAAGCCATCAAATAGAAAATTACCTATTTCTTAAAAAATTACAACCGCAATTTTGCAACATTAGAAAGCTGCCGAAAACATAATTAATAATAGAGGCTGGAGCAATTAAATCTCCGTCTATTATAAAGAATTAACTCTCAGGTTTAAAAAGGTAAGGCCAGAAAGTTTTCCATTGAAATTAGTAAACATACATAATTATCTTCTATCACAAATAACAAAACTCACATTCGTATGAATCGACTGAATGAGTCTTATACTTGGGTAAATATGATTGGCAGCAGATGCAGCACAATTTAATCCACCACATCTATCTTCTACTCTTGAACTCAGACTTTCTACAAAAACTATATTTTAAAGAAGAACGTGTGTAGGTAAGTTCCCATCTTTCAGTTCATCGGTTGATTGATCGGGTACCCTTCTTTCCAATAAATATTAAATAAAGTAGTGAGCAATTTGTCTGTGTTACTTAGTTACGACGAAATGATATATTAACACCGTTGGAAGATGCATCGCCTCTCGAGTTATAGCGTACGTGTTGATGCGCCGTCGCCGTCGCACCCGCCGGCTAAGTCTAGACATTCTAAGTTAACTAGTTTTAAACTGACCTACACCAATGCTCACATAAAATTCTGTACTGAAAATATGCAACAAAAAACTTAAAACTAAATTATTTTATCTATTTCGACGCACTATTTTCCTTATTCAAATCGCTAGCTGCGACAATCTTTTCAAAAGTAATCAAATATATTTTAACCGCATCTACCGCTGAGTTTCGTACAAGAATTTTGTTGTTCACAAACTCTTACAATATCAGCAGCAATATTTCGTAGTTGTGCAAATGTGTATTGGATCGGCGCAACCTGCTGCACGCCTCGAATGTCCTCTTTATAATACCTGACATCTTTTGATACTTCTGGCACACTTTAGAAAATGCATCTGATAGTAAACTTTGTAGACTCATCTCATTTGTTTGTTTCGTGTTCACCATCCACACCTTTTGATTATTGAAGAGCTATTTTCAATTTAATTTAATCAATGCATTTTAAAATTTAATATGTAACTGTGAAGATAGTAACGTGTGCTATGCTATGAGTAATTTGAGTAGCTATACTGTTCATGTCAGCATTTAACTGTCGGCATCGAATGAAGCCTTTACTACAATTAACCCGTGAACTTCACCAGCGAATATATTAGCACAGCTCAGTACAATGTTTCTAAACAGCACTTGTTCATATGTCGACGGGTTTTATATGATAAACGGTTCCAAAGGTAAAATAGGCATTATACTAAAATAAATATTAATAGCATGCGCGTATCCAGACAATGTTGCCCGTACTCGTTTTATTTCTTTGAGGATAGCTATTGGCTTTCTTATGAAGTCTTTTGACGTCGCCGTAATGCTGTTAGTGAGTAAAGGCGGACACACGGACGATGAAATATCGCTGAGAAACCTCGCCGGCTGCACCGACACACATTGTTTCAAGTTACGAGCGCCCGCGAAGCTTGCCGTTGTGGGCATTCGCGACTTGCAAACCAACAGTTTGCTTCAGAAAATATTTTTACTATGCAGGGTTTATATCTACCGGACTGACATTGTACCTTAATTTTAATGCGTTCTGTTGCATTGTCGTGTGTATTGAATATTAAAATGGATATTATTTTTCCTGTTTATCTAGAAACATTTTAGTATTCGGCTAGATTTACATAACTAGGTATTATAATTTAGTAGAATATGTTTTCCAGACCAAAATCTCCGTTTTGCAAAAAATGGGTATTCAGGTTTCTCAAAGTAGTATTCTCTGAAAATTCTTAAATTGCACTCCACTGAAAACTTATATTAAATGTCCCATCATATTCCACATTTTAGAATTAGCATAATCTATCGTGGGTTAGACCAGACGCCACTCTTCCTTGTTCCTCACAATGTTATCGGGGACCGACTTCAATTTTCCAAAGCCGTGTTCATTTCACGGCTATTTCCTGTCTCTTCGAAATATTGCGACTCGCAAACTGGACGCGATGATGTAATTCGGTCTCGTGTTATTGTTTTTGTCGAATTAAAATTCACACCTGACGTGGCTTATCGACGCCGACGGTCGACGCTGCCAATTAACGATGCTATAAATTGAACTAAAATTATTCGATAATTAAATTAATTGGTGTGTTTCATACATCATTGAAGTCTACTCGACCATGGCAGCATCCAATACTGCAGTTATCCTCATTGTTCATATCAATTTGCAAACCTTGCAGTCTGAGGATGTTTTGAGAAAGCAATTTCGAATCTTAGAATTTCGTAATAGTTTGGTAACCCGAACACAAAGCTAAAATTAAAATAAACCTGGAAGACCGTTCGCCGCAAAAATATAGTTTCACGTGAACCGAGAAATATCTTCATATGTTAAAGAATTCAATTACAAGTAGCGGTATGGTCTAGGTAGCTGTCAAACGAAGACGTCCTCGGGAAAATTGTTGCGCAATCCCGCAACGTCTCATAACGTAGTAAAAACAAGGTGTGTTGCTGACTATAAATATTAAATTTTCCGTATTCTGCGAGTTTGTCGGATACCACATCTGGTTCACTAACCGCGCCTTTAAAAATTCAGCGCCACGTTATCGCCGTCCAGGCATTGTCTTCAAACCGATCGGCGCAACTTCTTCATTGTTTTAATACACCTTGTTCCTTACTTGTTTCACACTTTATGGTGCTTTACTTTTACTTCACTTGAACTGTTCAGTTGAAAACTTTTACAAACTATACGGATTTTTCATCAAACTAAAAAGAGTAAATTTTAATCTTTAAAACCTCGTTTCATATTTATAGAAACAACACAATAGCAGAATCGTCTGCTATTTTCCATAGCCGAAACAGTCTAGTCTGTAATAAAACTTGTCACATGGCTAAATACACGGAAGTGAAAATGGGATTTAAGCTCACAAAATTCGTAAAATGTTTCAGCTTAAACGTAGGTCTGTACTGAGTTTCATTTACATATGAATTCGGAGTTATTTAACAAAATTTATGTAAAAGCGGCGTATGATCTAGATTTAACGTGTAGACCGTAATTGTGCCTGGGTACATAATGACATAGACGCATGTACTCTAATAACAGTGGCTACATTATCGCCTTTACATTACCTCTATTGTTGTCTGTTATGTCATTATCATGTGGGTAATTTAATCGTATAAGGCTGGTTTCATCGTGTTATTATAATGATGTGAAACTTTCCATAACCGTATTATCGGCTGGTGCGCACTAACGGGTTTATACGTTACTATGGTCGAAACAGGAAATCAAATAACCTAGGAACGCAGCAGTCACTAGTATTTGGCGACAAGTATTGTGACTTCCAGTTTCAGAGATTAGTTATTTTTTTGTAACTTACATTTTCTGATTGAGTATCTAAGCGCATACTCGCGTCTTCAAAAAAAATTTTAAACGGATATAATAGTTAGTATGGGGCAAGTATGGTTACGGGTCAGTAATGTTGGACGACTTTCAATACCGTACATAAACTTTCTACCAATAGTAACCTAGATTGGACATATCGCCATCTTGTGACCTTGTTTGGTTTATTTATATGTTCTATTATAAATATGCAATGTAATGTGACACTTGATCACAAACCATTGTAAGTTATCGACGTAAATCATTAAATTGCTGCCCATATCTGGCCGTAAATGCACTATTTGTCACTGTTCTGTTCCGATACGACAGGTTGGTACTATAAACTATTCTAATACTAAATAGTCATTTCCAATAGACGCTTTAATGTATATAATAACATAAGGCCGGATAGTACATCACATTAAACTAAATCCAGTTTTTAAACACAAAAAAATATCAGAAAATGTTTGGATTATTCTTTTAGAAACTAAAAGGATAAAGATGTTGCTATTGTTTATTCACAGCCAGTCTTTTTTTGTAAGTCAGAAGGAGGTCCAAATTTGTTCCATCATGATTCTGCGTCCCCATTCTTATGATAAATCAAGATACGTGTTTTCAAGAAGACAGTGATAAATTTTAAAAAGGACTGAAATCATAACTGTGTATTAATAATAAATTCAGTTGTGAGATACCTACGACTCTCGAGCAATGCCTGCAAATTGATATTTATGTAAATGGCTTAAGCATAAGAGATATTACGTGTTTTATAGCTCTCTGAAGTTGTATTAAGATATAATGATGTGAAGAATCTCGTTTATTCTTAAGTTATTTTTGAACATTTCCCTCTGTTGCTTCTAGCAATACACGTATTTGTGAAGCGAATAAATGTGACGAGTCTTTGTTGTCGCGACATGAAAATTAAAATAGTTTCGTCGATATAGCCCAGCCTTATGTGTTATAAACAAACGACTAAGCTTTAAATTAGATTGCTTTTTTAAAATGTCTTCAAGTCGATAAAATAAGCCTCTCTTTAGGCTATGCTGCAGTCGGGTGAAAAGCATATACATGGAACCTATACAAACAATACCAAAAATTTCATACTTTGTATAAAATAATGATTTAACGAATAAATCTTTTTACAAATCTTACGAGACACCTTCCATCAAAAGAACGTAGAAAGAAACTTCAGAACAAATTGATATTGTATGCAACATACTTTATTTTTATAAACTCGTCTGAAAAGTATGAGTTATATGCAGTAATATAGTTGAGGCTAAGCCTGCTTATTTCTTCGGGCAAAGTTTTTAGAAAAAAACTTGTGAGGTTCAGCTCGCCTCCGGTTGCGGAGAAGTGCGGGAGAAAACTTACAAAAACATGCGCTTTTACATCTTTAGTTTATACACTACACCTCAGGGGTACATCATATTTTTGTTCTTTCCTCTCACCCGTAGTTTCCCACGTTGGATTAACACTACTTTTCAAACAATCTTAAAAAATGCGCTTCTTTTCCCTGCCCCTTAATATACTCTTAAATTCTTTTAATTTTATCCTTACATTGTACTGCTGCCAGCCACTTTGTATTCCGTTCACTCAAGACTAACAAACGAATGATTTACGCGAATAATCACGGTTTATCCCCGTTTAGTGGCTAGCTTTCGAAGTAAACATTGTGTACGGATCAACGTTAGCCACGCCACCATTCCAACCTGGATGGATAGACAAATTAGCCTCGATTTTCTAGTCACTACATCTACTGGGATTAGAAAATGGAAGCTGCATTAGAATTCTTAATTTTGAGGCCAATAAATCAATATAGCTGGTATTACGATTTATTTCTCAGATTTATCATCAATATAAAAATGAATTTCGGAGATTTTATGTGGAGTTTAGAAAGAGAGAAAGTTGTTATTGTGCGTAATAATTATTCTAAGTAAACATAGAAACTTAACTTTCATTTGTTTTCTCGATAGCCAGATTAATCCTACAAAGCAAACATAACCAGAGATTTATAATAAGCGTAGGTAAGGTTTGGCAAATCGTTACTAAAAAATTGAAAACAACTTAGAGGCGTTATTTCCGTAATAAACTGAGTTTAAAACTATGCACATAAACGAAAAAAGGTAATAACAAATAATAAAGTCTGGCTGGTTCGCAGCCTTCAATATGTCTTTTATCGAAGTTGTTAGCGCATACTGCGATATGCACTTAATCAAAGTTTTGTTTGGTAATTAAATAGCATTTTGTGTTAAAGGGAGTGGTTTTTAAAGCCACTGTTTTTCAAGGCCTTTTTATTACGTAGAAGGGTTATATCTATGTTGTATGCCAATCAAGGTTCACAAATATTAGGATGATCTTAAGTAAATGTCTACCCAGTCTCCTCAATCTAGAACTTTGACCGAACTTGAAAATAAAGTCTGTAAAGTAGCAAAAATTATTCTTTTGCTTCTGTCATTCTATTAGCCAAGTTAAAAAATAATTAAGCAACCTTTTAGTCTTTCGAAACGAAAATCAAGTATTGAACACGTCGAACCCTCCATTTAATATAATAGAAAATGTATATGTAAGTAGTAAAACAAAGACTGTCTTAATATACAAGTTTGTTTCAATAACCGTTTCGGAAGCTCAAAAGCGGATGACCTAATCCTTAGATATTGAAGTTTGTTAGAACGAACCGTTTGCTCTGCGGACAGATGTTTACTTCCTGCAGAACTTTTAATTCACATTAATATCATAAAATTCATACCAACTGCGTAATTTTAGAAAGAGAAACTTGGTTTGGCGAATGTTTTTCAACGTGATATAAGTTCATGAGTTCAGAGATCGATTTCATTATTAATTTTTGTTCATTATAATCCTGATTTTATATTCTTTTAAAATAGTTTGGAGGTACCAAAGATTATCATGAATTAATCGGATGTAAAGAGTAAGGTTTATACTTTTGAGATGTGACGAAGTCATACCCGGATGATATTTTATTAAGTACGGGGTGACGGCGCCCGGGTGGTGAGGGGTGTGAAAAATTCAACATTGCCAGCCGCGCTTCCGACGCTCCCGTGCACGACGTGGTATAGGCTTTTTAATATGTATTTGTACGCCTCGACCTTTTCTATATATTTAGAGATTCCTTACATTCTGTCAACTTGCCTGAGTGTTCGTGGTGAGGGCGATAAATAAAATATACAAGTCGCACAATCCTTAATTGTGGGCTGAGTAGGTTAGCATCATTGTTTTCTTCGGTTTCCGAGCCTTATGAGGTATTAATACATTCGTATTTATTAAAGAGTTGGGAAGGTTTGTTTGTCACGTGGCGCTGCGCGTGACTGGTGTTCAATAGAAGCCGCAGCTTGAACACAAACAGCGTGTCCGTCCCTCCCTCGGGGGCATCGGGAAATAAAATTACGGATGTACTGGAGCTTTGCTCTGCTTGAACACTCGATAAAGCAAGCAAATCAGCCAATCGCAGGAAACCAGTCATGAATATTTAAATGTTATGCTTTTAAAAGTAGGTATGCGATTAATTTTATAAGTATTTCGTATATGCGATACATTGCTGCATTGTGCGCTGTAAATACACTAACATTAGGAAATGTTTTCTTTGCCCTGTTAATGTTAAACTACGGTTGGATGGATGTAGTATCTCTTACTCCAATAAAACTTCAGGGAATAATGTGCGTTGCGGTACTAAGGCAGCTCCCTAGCCATAATTCCTAAGTTAAATATGTATGGGTGTAATGTTGCGTTGAATTGATCGTCTTCGAGGATGTATCGTGACGTAGTAGTGGCATTAAAGTGTAAGTGGTGGCGTGGGTCATGTGGTGCGACCGTGTGACGTCACCGGGGACCTGTCCGTCCGCCGGCCGGGTCACTTTCACCAGAGGACCATGTACTTACGGAACTGTGGTATTACCGCTATCTAAACGCGATAAATTGTTATTTCAAATAACTTGAAGTTCGGTCGCCAAATCGATTTTCGATAAAATACTACTAGCGATAACGTAACTCCGTCATAATGAAGTACACAGAACCATAAATACATTTCTATTAATCAACTACGTTCATTATTTGTTCGTATAACATGGAACATGCAACTTCATATATGTAATTACACCGTCGTGAATTTATAAAGTGGCCATTTGTACTTGGATAATTTTTCTTGGAACTTTTTGTACTTATATTCTAATGTAGGCACAATTAATGAAAATCTTTTGGTACTTCTGCATGTTACAGTCCCACTCATGTTCATAAACCAACAAACGCTTACCTGTTAGCTTTACATTCACTTTCAAGCTTCTATCAAAACTTTTTTTATAAATCATTTAGTTTTATATACTAGCGCGTACGCTCAAACAAACTCAATTAGTATACATTTTGATATTTCATCAAATTTGCTATGGATAAAAGCCGTGGAATACGGACATCGTTTTTCTAACAGAACTATATTTATTCTCTACAATTAAATTGTGTACGTAAATGTTATTGAATTATTTTGAGGAATCTTAATAGCCTTACCGCATATGGTGTGAGAATTTAATCATCTGAACATATTGGGTGCAATGTCTCAATGTATAGGTACCTAATATATCTAGGCAGTGTCGTGTCAGAGGATAAAACCAAATTATAGGCAAGGCTTTCAAAATATTCAAGTAAATTGCTCGAGTCAATCACGTAAAGCTAAATTCGTTGAAACGACTTCGCCTTCGCATGCAGCCTGAAGTTAAGATCGTAACTCTCCTGCGGCCTAAACAACCCTTTTTCTTACAAATTATCCGTTACCTTAGGTACCCACCACATCGTTTAAAACCGTCATAAAATATTACTGAAGTAAAAGGCTGCTAATGTTACAAAGTTACAAGTGCCAAACTTTGAAGCTGTTAATAATTTTAAGAAATTAACAAGCAGGCATCAAGTATGTTTTATCGATCAGGCGGCGTAAGGCACGGTGCATGCCTGAATTATTGAAGTCTCCTAGCATTCACCCTTTCTTATTCATCGATCTAAAAAACTGCTTCTACTCAAGTTTTTATATATCTTACTTACAATGTACAACGCTTATTGTGCAAGGCAGCACTTCAGAATGGCATAACTTCTTTTTATTGCTGGACTTATTACTTTGCACAATTAATTATTACTAATGAAACAAAATGAAGATTGGCTGCAGGGAATCAGCTGATTTTGACAAGTTAATAAAGTTGCTCATTAGTTATCTCGTCTAGCGACTTAATTAATTAGTAAAAGGAAGAGTTTGGTTAAGCTTAATTATTTCAATTAAATTGTCTTTAAGAAAGTAGGGCAGAAAACGATATTCTACATTATAAGGTAATACCAATCTAAATAGCATAAAACGAGACGTCAAATCCATCTTAAGATATCGATAGGTTAGCGTGAATTTACTAGGCCTCTTGGGGCCTCTCACCCCAGAAAACAGGGTAGCAACTTGTTAAAAAATTCAAAGTATTAGAGTGACCTAATAACTAAAGTAAAACTAAAGGAACAAACTACTACATTCTACAGTATTGATGGAGTAAAATAAATTTACGGAATTTCGTGGAAAGACTTGCGGAAAAGCAAATCTAGTGCAATCAATGTAGGTATAAATCTCGAGTATATATGAAAACTTGCATTAGAAACACATAGCTACGCAATCACGTCGCATAAGATATAAATACGCCGACTGTGACCACTTTGTCCTCACTTTTATCCCCTACGTCGGTTCTCAACTGGCATCACGATAAAAACAAAAGAAATACGGTTATCGTATGTACTATATTAAGTATTTATAACATCACTTTGCTACTACATGAACTCATAGTTTGTATTGCAAATGTACCATTGGCGACGGCGCATTTTGAATTCCCAAAATAGGAAGTAATTTCGGTCATTTGAAACTCGAAACTGAGAAATTATTAACTCTAAGTGGAAAAGCCACTTCTCTGCTTCTTTGTTTGAATGCAGATAAAACTTATTAATATGGTTCGGCTTCTATCGTCTTTAAGAAAGTTTCGACAACCGACGCGACTCGGGCGAGATCATATATTTTTTAGGAACTACATTTTTATCTACAGCGAATCGCGGAAGACTTTGGCACAATGTAGTTTTCACTTTACATGACCTATTGTCCCTCGTTGCAGTCTCACAATATCTTATGCTGCTAACATTATTGTTATAGACACACCATTGTCATACAATCTCTGCCTTTAATCACTGGAGTACTGGCAATTAACAAGTCAGAACCGTCATTAGAAAGTTATGATGTTTATATGTACTAGAAACGCACGGTTTAATCTACAACAAATCTTTAATTACTAAAACATAGCACTATAGCAAATAATAGGCGCATTTGTGGAATATTTTTACGGAATGATAAAGTAATGCTTATTGTATTATAGCTATGATAGTTAAATTAAAGTTAAATGCCGGTGTTTGTATGACTCATGTAGCTTCTAAGCAAACTTGATATCCATGGGTCGTATGGGTCATCATCTTCCATTGTAACGATGCCATCCAACAATATTTTGTATAATAACATATTTAATTAATTCCTACAAATTACATAAAATAAGGCCCTACAATACTTGAAGTCAAGAACTTTCTGTCTTGTAATAATTTGCAGGCAAAGGTTCTTTTTTTTTATTTTTTAAATAGCTGACGTCATAACGACATAAAACATTCTCGTTTCTTTCCCGGTTCAAGTGTCGAGATGTAACGGCCGCATAAAGTACGCGCACTTTACGTGTTGCGTGTGCAAATAGACAAACTAAAGAAATTCTCATTTGCGTACCGCTCCTCCGGCCTGCAACTCATTACATAATAACGCTTTCTGTCATTTAATCAATTTAAAAGCATGTAACTGTTTAAGTGCACCTGTAATGGATACCTTTTAGATGAACAATTGTTTTCCCGAACGATTTTTATAAAAACACTTTTCCACGAATTTTCCATTTAATAATGCCTCGGATAGGAAGTTTGACAAAAAATGTAAACGGACGTTTTTTGCGGGAATCCATTTACCCACTTATATACGATTGTACTTTGGTCAGCATTTACCAGAACACCTCAAAGGATATTTTACGCACTGAATATTTCATTTGGAATCTGTTTTCAAAGAACATCGTTTCTGAAATGTCAGTGACAATTTCCGGATTTATACCGATGCAAGGCAAGTACGCCAAACCCTACGAGAGACGCATTCATGTTTACTGAGCCTTTTAATAATTTCGCAGCGTTAATTTCATTCGGCATTCGTCGTATGCAGATGAATAATCCCAATCTTTACATCCAGTTGACGTGAAATAATTTTCAAATAAACCTTCGTTTTTCTCGTGTTGTGTCTCTTTATTCCATTTTACGTAAAATCTAGTTTCTTGATTGCAATGCAAATACTTTCGTCTGAAAAAACGATCTATTTCATTTTCCTCAAATTACTTACTTAACTTTGCGATCTAGAGATAAAGTTATTATTAGGAATGTGTAGTGAGTTGGTACTAAGCTTTCTGTTTCTGAATCGACTAATATAAAAACTCTGTGAGGTGATATAAATGATAAAAACTTTTTAACAAAAAAATTAAACCGCCGAAAACACTGAAAAGCAAAAAATAAGAAACCTTTTTTATTTAATCTTAATAACTAAGTTCTTAAACGAATGTGAGTATACCTAAGTAATTTCGAGTCGGCGCCAAACAGGCAAATTAATTAATTACGATATAAAGGTACTTAATTTTTTTAGAAATTTTAATGTTTATCGCTGGAGATTTCATTGCATTGTTAAGTTGATTCAAACTCAAACTCAAAACTTTCGTTACTTACCACCTTAGTAGGTGGTAAGTAACGAAATATAGCGTAGACGTAAATATAGCGTTTTTGATTTGGTTGTTTCTTTATTTTTAAGGTAATTTTGTGATATTTGTTAATTGATAGTTTGGCGCCGCCTCAAAATTATTTAGGTATACTCACATTCGTTTAAGAACTTAGTTATTAAGATTAAATAAAAAAGGTTTCTTATTTTTTGCTTTTCAGTGTTTTCGGCGGTTTAATTTTTTTGTTAAAAAGTTTTTATTTTATATTTTTTTGTGGCTATTATATACTAATTGCTACATGCTGAATTATTTTTAAAATAGCTCGCTACCTTATTTCAGTATTCAAATCTGTGAGTGAACAATAAATCACCCCTATTTTTCCAACCTTAGAGTAAAGTTGAATGGGACCAGCTTCAAGGTATAACCCCCTATCTAATAAAAAAAGATTTATCAAAATCGGACTGTTCTGTAATAAGTTACGCGTGGTCATATATTAAAATCAGTTAGTGAACAATCAATATATCCCTGTTTTTCTACCCTTAGGATTGGAATATTTTTTCCAAATTTATACGGGACCAACTTCTAGGTATAGCCTACTCAATAAAAAAAGAATTATCAAAATAGAACTACTCTGTAAAAAGTTACGCGTGGTAATACATTACGATCAGTGCGTGAACAATCAATTAACCCCTGTTTTTCCACCCTAAGGGTGGGAATTCTTTTTCCAAATTTATATGGGACCAATTTTGGAGTATACCCTTTCCAATAAAAAAGAATTATCAAAATCGGACTACTCAGTAAAAAGATATGCGTGATCATACATAAAAAAAAAAAAATATACGTGTCGAATTGAGAACCTCCTCTGTTTTCGTCGGTTAATAAAATCGATGACCAACTAGATCACAGCAGCGCGATTTGTTCAAATCTCCCCTTATTTTAATGCAGTGAAAATCGCATAGTTTCTAACTGGGGATAGCCTAGTATACCTATTAAAATCTAAACGCTTCTGCACTCACATTGATGAAGTTGTCAATTGCTGTGAATTGACCACTACCCTCAATTCGTTTCGTGATTAAACATGTAATCCCGGCCTTTGATAAGTTTCATAACGGACCGTCAAGCAAGACTTATTAAGGGGCTAGAATATCCAAACCCGAAACTCTGACATGCCCAATCCAATTCGATATGCCGATATGTGTTCAATCATGTATTAAAAGTTTAATCACAGCGGCAGGTATGAACATTAATTACACGTTTAATTTGCGCTGCCCATTCAGTTCACAAGTAGCTAGTTCGTCTAAATAATCAGGTAACAATCATAATAATATTGAGATACTTTTAATTATCAGAGTAAAACGTCCACTTTAATGATGTTGTTTTCAATTATAATTTAATCTTCTGAAATCCATACAAGCTTAATAATATGAAATATCAGTATGTGTTTTGTGTTTCCTCATTAAAGAGGCGATAATTTACCTTTAATAATGTTGCTTTTGTCATCCAACAATAACAACCAGACCGTGTTTTTATTGTTACACCATATTTAATGGTCGAATACAAAGCTACTAAAAACGACTGTAAAAATAAATGCATTTCTGTTTCGAAATTAATCCAGCGCTGCATAACGTGAACCCTGAACCTATTTACTGTTACATTATCGGCTAATGCAACGGCACCTAATTTGTTGAAATCGGCTTACCTGTTTAGGATTTGGTAAGTGATGTGGCCCATACATTATGATTATGTGTATTAGTAATTGCAGGCACGTGAAAACTATTAACCTCCTATTTTCGGTCAGGAAATAAACTAAATGCTTTCTCTTTGCATATTTACTTTCATTAGAAATTTGGAATGATAAAACGAAATACGAATCTAGAATAAGGATTATTTTGTTAGGGATCCGTAGTCAACAATCAAGTCAGTTGTCTTGTCGGTCCGTCTGTCCGCACCCTTTTTTATTTGGGTTGAAAATCATGAGTTCAACCCTCGCCGAGGACATAGCATGGGATATTTAAGACTTGGACCGACAAAAAACCCCCTGGTCCCTTCTCTACCATTGCCAAAGAAGCTTTGCTTTACGTAGCTTGGTTTTGTAAACTGGGGAGAACACACTTGGCCAGTATTCTTGTTTGGCTTTCGTAGTTTCCTCGACGCGTTTCTGATATGATAGATCACTTAACCCTGATGAAAAGTACCCAATGCTCTTTCGTTCTCAAACTTATTTGTTTCATATCGGATCAGACGTCGTCGCGACGCGAATGAAATATTATTTTACTGTGAGTTTAAGTTTAATCTTTTGAATTTCATTGGTATGCTACCTTATTATTTATTATATAAATCTACACTTATTGGATACATTATTTGATTTCCTATATTAAATTTCTCCAAATTACTCAAAATTAAACTACTACATAAATAAGAGTAAACCTGAAAGAAATATTTCTAAGATGTTTTATGTAACTTCCTTATGCAATTGTCATGTGAAACCTATACCTAGGTACCTAGCTTTCACAAATCATTGTGGGGTCTAAGAAGTAACGTGGGAATGTGTTAATAGCTGCAGTTAACGTTTCTACCAATTAGTATGATGCTACCACGTCTGTCAGACATTCAGATACACTTCCTTAATGCTCATATTTATGTTATCTGTAATCTTTAAGTACACTATTTTAAACGCTAATATTAATGCAAGAAACCAAGAAAAACTGTACGTAGATCAAATATTTCGAAAGTTACTGACAAAATTTTTAACTAGCATTTTCCTTGGCGTCATTTGGACGATGCATAGAACAAATAATAGTATAGTAACACTTTGCGAGTGTTCCGTAAAACACCATACACTATTTTTATAGACTTTGGAAAGAGGTATAATATAAAACGCATAAAAAGACAACGTTTTAAAAATATGCGACGAGCAGACAACAGCTTTAATAAGTTTGCCGCCACTAAAGTATCCTTCAAATACCCAATAAAGGTAAAACGTGAAACAAAAGAGTTTTTAATCAGAGCGATCCGATTTTTAAAAGCGTTCATGCGCAACTCATTTTCAAACACTAACTTATAAGTGCTTACTCACACAATAATTAAGCCTACCTTACATTATGAAGCTTTCATTTGAGAAAACGTTGAAAAGGGAAGAATATATTTCTGTTTTACTACTTCAAGTATATGGAGTTGAAATATTTCTACTCCGTATTCGCAAACAATCTTGATTATTTGTAATACAATTTTATGCGATGCATTCAAGACACTTGAGTTTGCTAACAACAAGCTCCTTATATTTTCTCAAGCTGGTTTCTATTAGACATTCCATCTCCTTATGACTACGTAGTTTTCATATCGTAGAAGTAATTGGATGCAAAGTAAATGTCTCAGGCATTTTGTTTTCTGCATAAATTATCTCTGGCGTACAATCCGTCTGAGAGTTTATGTGAAGTGACAATAAAATCGTGTTTATCAGATTGCAGGCATTTAAAGCGGCAGACTTAACTTAAGTTTAACTTTTTACCAACGGTATTTAATGGCGCAAAAAGACGTTTTTTTGATCAACTAAACAAATATATATGGGATTTCTTGTCGAACTAGGAACATAAACAATAAGCACGACTAGTATTCGAAATATCGAGAAGAGGTTTTTGCCATACCGAAGGCCAATCACCATTGAATATAATGCCCCTTTTACTTCATATAACAATCACACACCTAAATTTAAATGGTTTACTTCTCATATACCTTCGGGGCCATCATTTTCAGTGTTTCGAAGTAAACTGCGGTTCACAATACTGTCATGTCTATCAGTGCAGCTTGTCAATACCGGACGCTGCTTCAATCATGCCGACCGACAAGTTTCATACGCAGGTATTGCAATTAAACATGGATGAGGCCTGAGGCCAATCATTACCAATATCATTAACCCATGCATAAGTACTGCTATAAACTATGCTAATCTAAATATACAGTTTTAGCAAAACGATATAAGGTAAATACTAACAATGGTTTGACAAATACCAAATACGCGTTTTATAAAATTCAGTTGGAGTGAATATATTTCTGACAAACAGCTAAACTTTCAATTCAAAATATAACGATTGGACAAAATATACTACTTTTTTTATGAAGAACTATCAACGAGTTGTATGATTATGCCAAAGACCCATTTAAGCGTTTTAATTGTTCTTAAAAGTGGTGACATTTATAAAGGAGTAGTCGACTGCATTCTGAATGTAAACAGTCTCATCAGGTTGTAATCACGTAACATCAGGATGTGTTTAGTGAAAGTGCAAGCGGACAGGTTACCGAGAACGTGCGAGCATTTGTATTTCCTCACTCCGCTTCCTTTGTGAGACCAGACCCAAGTGAGATTCGATTAATAGTCTATTAATTTACCGCATAGGGCTTGGCATCAGACGTAATATGTTACATGGCTACCACGTATTAGTTGACCACAATTTCCATACTAACGTGATGTATTAAGTTTCCTTCGTCTATGCAACTATACTTGTAATAAAGCAATGTCCTGAGCCGCATTTATCTGAACATCATGAAGTGAACATGATGTTGTGGCAGCTCTATATTGATTATAGACTTTATTCTACGATTTTATCTGCTTAGCAATTCAGTTAAGAAAGAAAGCAGCTAGAACACGAATTTTCCATTGCTGACCAGGTCGAGCCCTCAATGTGCAGCAAAGTGTCTCCTTTATCAGAACATGATGCACTTCATCATCGTTGACCGGGTTCATACCCCACTCCATGCAATTCCTGTAAGCCCCAAGGAAATCAAAATATTGCCAGAAATGCGGCTACACTTTTAATTCCATGCAAAATTGCAACAGCGTCGACAATTTGTGAATGAATAATTAAAGCTTAACAAAAAGCTGTCGTACTTAATTCATTTTGGGATATAATCAATCCTTCATGACCTTTAAAGTAATTTATACGTTGAACATCTCCATTCTATGCCATTTTTGTCTAATTCAATTACGAATGTTCTTACGAAGCGTTGCTTTGGTCCTGAAGAACAGAAACTTGAAACTTTTAGAAATGTTATACTTGGTCAAAATTCGATATCCTGCTTGACGTTGGCAAAGCTGGAATGGCCGTTCATCCCATGTTTGACCAACGTCTTTCGGCGAACCCCGAAATAGCTTCCAAAGTTCTAATTTCGCGAAGAGACTGAGAGAAACGACATCCTCGCAAAACCGAAATAGTCGCTCTGGTTAGGGGTTATCTCTTGACCAATTAAACCACATTATTTGCCTTATTGCATTATTTGCCAAAAAAAACATGATTTAGAAAAAAAAAACGCTATGGCAATAGACTAAGAAAAAATTTGGTAATAGCTTAATTAAGGTAATTATTTTAAAATAATAATCTCACTTTAAATTATAAAACTTCCTCCGAAAAATAAGCTCATTACATCTGGAAACGATTCACACACTTAGATTTTATTGTATACAAAATAATAGCCATATACGACAATTGTAAATTGACACTAAGCCTTGACTTGCTGGGAAAAGATTCTTATAAGTAAAGAAATAATCTTCTGATCAAAAATGTTTAATAACACTGACAAGACGAATGTCGGTTCCGCATTGCGAACCAAAACATTGCTTACTCAGTATTGTTCATGCATTCTCTTCCCATACGTGTCACAAATACTAACAATGCCAATAAAATTGTCTAAAATGTTAATGACTTCTAAGAATGAAGAAAATCTGAAATATTTTCCCTTCATGCACTATGAGGCTGCAACTTTCAGACGTTTTAAAAGTCTTGTTGATTATAACGTGAGTACTCGTGCACATTGGTTCTCGATGTATCTATTCCAAGCCGCAACGATATTGTTTGCATGGATAGGTAACAGACCCGATTAATACACACTAGATATAGCATATTCCTAGCGTAAGAGCAATATGCTAAGAGGATGCATATTAAGGCTTACTCCTAAATTGGTTCTTAGTGAACCGTTACTTGAACTGCCGTCATAATGTGCGCGCCGAAACTAAGCACGATACGGTTTAAGCCGGATTATAAATTCTACTCGTACTTGTACGCGAATAGCGGAGGCGCACAGAATTCCGTTATATTAATAAAATGACTTTATTAACTTAACTTTTATCAATGGGAAACTACTTACATTAGACCGTGAAGTCACGGCGTCATAAACTTTTAACGAACTACGCATCACATTTGCAGAAATATTTTCACTATAAAGATGCGAAGGAATATTTGCAACTGATATTAGAAAGTTTGTTGAGAAACAAGAAATATTGCTCTTCGTGAATATGAATATTTACGAAATGTATTTTCCGGAAAGTCATTCGTGAAATAGTATTAAATTATCACGTAAAGGCGAAAGAGGGTCAAGCGGCTTCGCTAAGTGAAGAGTTAGTCACGAAGTAGGTACCTGTGTATGCACATACCTACATATTTAAGGCGAAACTACTTCCTTGTTGCTAAGTGACATAAAAATATACATAGACCTACCTGTACTGGAGATCTGAATGGTGTGAATTAATAGCAAGATGAATGAAGAATTATCTGTTACAATTATTGCATCATTTTAAATTTGATAAACCAACGAAACTAACAAAAAAATTTGTACAATAATTTGCAAAACAGTTGCAAAGGAATGTTGCATTGCCAATACTAAGCTACACATTATTTACTAGAAGATTAAAGGCAACAGCCTATTTACGATTTTAAAATAAAGCTGAGCTTATGAAGCTGTATTAAGTTCAACATAATCAACGGGATATAAACTTAATAAAAAACTCGGCGTGCAATTAAGTTCAGGGATGCTGTTTTTCTTGATCCATTTATCGTCCATTTATAAGAATATAAACTAATTACCTTTACTGCTTCTTCATGTATTTAATTTAAAGATATACATCGGAATCTGAACTTGTGTGTAATTATTTTTAAGCTATAAATAGGCTATATTTACAGCTTTTTATTACTTCATATGATAATGCAATTTCTGATGTCATGTACTGTGGGCATTTGACTATTTGTATCCTATTATATTGTGTTTAAAATGTAATCGTGATTTCGTGTTATTATATTCGCTCTGCCGAATTTTGTGGTATAACGGCCTGTGGCTTTTCTACGAAATTCTCAGTAAAAGTTTGGGGCTCGGAACTACTAATAATAGTAACAATTAAAGAATTCAAAAACCGTCTGAAGTGTACCTCAGGCAGAGTATAGTGTATAATACAGGACATGTAAAAATTGTCTTGTACTTAAATACAATCTAATTGAATATCATAACAAATATGTTAGTAGGGACTGTTATAATAATTGAGCTTTATATTTAAGTCATAATTTGGTTAACATCGATAGTGTATGCATTACGGCCCTAATTAATAGCTGGCTTTGTGTTCAGCTTGCAGCGTTCGTGCGTGCAATACGTCTAGCCGAGCCGACAGTAACGCAATCTGTTTGTCCGTTATCTTATATCATTCCACTTTCATTGTGCCCCGACCAAGTATTGGGTTTATTTGATGTCTATAAATAGATTTGATCGCACGTAAATGATGTAGATTATGTATCGGTTGGAGCTTAAGATCGTTAAAAGGTCAAAGTTTACTGTAATACGTCTATATTTAAAGGCTTTTAAGATGTACAGAGAATTTATTATTTACTGATTTATCTTCTTGCATAAAAAAAGGGTTTCTTTTCGAGTAAGTTTTCCTTTTACAATGTAAGATGTTTAAATTAACGTTCTTGTAGTGTGTAAAACTTTAACGATGTCTGTGATAGTTTTATGATGTAGTAGGTCTGCTTGTATACAGTGATAAACAGTTATGGGTACACCAAACTGTACTTGCGGAACAAAGGCCTATGTAATAGTGTTATTCTACCGGTCGATTTATCTGATACCCCGGTCACATTGGCCAAATATATGGACAATTCGCCTCGGCAACGTTAAATATAACGTGTCCCGTACCTAGGACTTTGTAGTCACACATTGTAACCAAACTGAAACATTACTCGTGCTTTTAAAAAGCAATCAATGGTCGTTCTTTTATTTTAGTCGCGAAACTTCAGGCTATTTGTTGTTTTATTTTGCGACATGATCACTTTGAATAGGTGTGTCCTTTATGCATGCATTAATTTGGTTTCCCAATGCTTTTATGGACAGTAAACATAATATACGCGTATTTAACACACAATTGTGATGCCTACACTACTACAATCGCTTGTGACTACGCGATATTCATTCTCGACAAACTAGTCTGTCTTACTGACTAACTAGACAGGCTCGCTATTAAACCTCGCCAAACGCGCTGATTATCGCGCGCTAACTCTTTCGCAAAGGGTTCGTCGTAAGGCAGTTAGCGCGGCCGAACGCACTTCAACTGTCTAATTAGTCTGTCTAACTGACACTCTTATGATACTACGCTTGGACTTAATAAGACAGACTGAATATCGCTTACTCTAACCATGACCGCTTCAACCATTGAATTCCTATTAAAAGCAAAAATTTTAAAGGTTACTTAGAGAGAATCTAATGTAGGTCGTCATATGGTAGACAATTTGATACAATATTTAAGTATAGGCATACCGACGTTAGAATTAAGCATGCTTTGAACACGGAAACACAAACTCGACCACCTAAGTGCCAAGGAAGGATAAAGCTGCAAAGCTGCTGGCTAATTCAAATGGTTCTACCTATTAGGATTTGCACCGATGGTATTCGCCGAATATCTGCCTAAATACGAATGTTAGGCTACTGGGCACTTAGCAGTTACCACTGCACGTAGATAGACTGTTTGACTTACCTGTGTTTAAATAGAAGTTGTAGTCCATTTGCGTTTGTAATAACTTAATAAGCAGTTTCAAGACGCTATTATAGTAAGTTCATATGTTTAAATTATAAAGTCATATGTTCTAGTTATTTAGGCACTCAAAAAAAGACAATATTTTTTTTATATCAAAGTAATGCAAAGTTATTTTACCGGACATTAAATCTATTGCTCTTTAAAAAAGCTTGCTCTAACCAACGCGGTATCTAATGTGTAGTTTATACGCGCGGAAAATCTCTCATTTCAGCACTAGCTTTGTGATTTCGACGTACAACGCCATCTAGTTAGCTTAGTGGAGTTTAAGAAAATGGACAAGGGGTAGACTCCGTCGTCATTATTAACTTGAGTTCTACATTATAATAATATCTAATTATTTTAATATTTATAAAGAAAGTATTATACGGGATTTGATTACAAAATTTTGTTCTGTATGTTTTTTTTTTTTCATGAAAATGGACCTTTTTTTAGTTTATTTGCTATTTTCTAGTATCGAAATATTAAACATAAATGTAGGGTCGTAAGTCAGTAAAAACCCTTTCTAAAGAATAATAAATAAAACAAAGCCCGACAAGACCTAGTCTTGGAAATAGGGAGGTAGTTGGTCGTTAAAAAGGTTACAGTTGTAATAACAATGCTACAAAATTGCCAATGCTGTTTAAATGTTTAAAGAACTGAACAGCCCCTTAGTCACACCACACGGACTATCGATCGGATGCAGTGTCACCAGCTAGGTCATAAACCAGTTTTGTGACTGTTACTTGGTGTTTAAGATTTGTTTTTACCATAGCTCTAGATAAAAAATGCCTAGGGTAAACTATCTAGCTATGTTAATTACCCTTATGCCTTGACTAGCAGTAGGAAAAAATGCTTATTTTTTTACAAGCTTTTTTTTGTATTGTAGATGGCATCTTCTAAAAAAAATGTTTTCTCGAGATAGTAATCCTCAAGTTCGGTTTTCTTTAAGTTAATTATTTAATACTGTGTAATTTAGCCGTAATAAACAGATAGGCGGTTACTATTATTAAGTAAAATAATAATGTATTTGCGCCACACGTACCTGTCAACTTTTATCGCTTAGCAAAGGAAATTCAATATTCAGTGCCTACTTGCCTACATCTATTTCGAGCGGCATGAATATTCTGTTGGCTCTGACTAACGTGTTTGTTTGTTTGTTGCAGCTATGACCGCGACCAGCCCTTCACCTTCCAGATCGGCGTCGGCCAGGTCATCAAGGGATGGGACCAGGGTCTGCTCGACATGTGCGTCGGTGAGTAAACAATTTTGGACCTTATAACTCTAGATTTAGAGACCTAAATGCACTACAGAATTTTAATAATGTACCTTTGTGTTTATTTCCACACATTTAATTCACAATACGGTAAATAAAGGTCAGATTTGAGAAAATAATGTACTAAGCGATAAAACAATTGCATAAATGGCAATTGTTTTGTAATGCTTATTTAGTTGCGCATTCCGAGCCAATTTAGGTACCTAACTATTTTATGTAGCAGCAGTATTTATGATTATTCGTTTACAAACTACACACTGATTTAAATTTCATTCCATTTTCACTACTCACTGCCAGTTCAGCATTATGTTAATAAACCACCAATACTTAATTGATTAAATTGAAATGATTTTGTTATCGATCATTCTGCTACTTTCCATCGCATTATATGATTCACATGTCACGTGTGCTAATTTGTTGTTACGTAAAATGCTAAATGGAATACAATAATATTAAAATACATGCGGTTTTAAAATAGGAATGCGTGTAGTTTCAATACAACCTATTTAAATCTGATAATCAATCAGAAATTATATTAAACCACTAATTGCGATGGTAATTAATGTAATTGGTTTTGCATTTCAGGTGAAAAGCGTAAGCTGACCATCCCCTCGTCTCTGGGCTACGGCGAGCGCGGGGCCGGCAACGTGATCCCCCCCCACGCCACTCTCCACTTCGACGTGGAACTCATCAACATCGGCGACTCGCCCCCAACCACCAACGTCTTCAAAGAAATCGACGCTGACAAGGACAACATGCTGTCCCGTGAAGAAGTGAGTATAGAGTTAGCGTTCCAAGCCATGGACACGGATGGAGACAAAGAATTGTCCCGCGAGGAGGTCAGTGCCGTTGGCTTAGGTAAAGGATACTTGGAGGAGGCCCTAACACTGTCCCGTTAACTTATCGTTGTCCGTGAATTGCCGGTGTCCCAACGTAAGATATATTACAACTAAGAACGTATTACTGCTACCATCAACTCATTCAAATATTTTTGATTATCACCAATATTTTGCGTACCGTAGCGTTTATACAAAACTGCTTCGAAACACAATCCCGACTTTTTCTAGTACCTAATGCCTTCCTTACACGTGGCAATGCAAGTCTGATACCCAAAGATTTCAGTATCCAAGTGACTATCGCCATACAAACTCAAAAAAGTTCGTACATAGGAAGGTGTCGTTGGAAGCTAAAGTCATCGGGTATCGGAGACCTGCGTTGCCCGTGTACAAAGGGCCATCTTAATTTCAATCATCAACATTGTTCAGTCTTAAGGGTTGTAACAAAATGATAAGTTACCGGGATGTATTGTAAATACCATGTTAGACTTTATAACACTAGCAAAGTATACCTACCTATACGTAACTTCTTCTATAGCTATTAATCCTTCAAAAGTAAAGTTTGTATATATAGCTTAGCTTTAAGTTTAGTTTTGCGAAATAAAAATGATCATGGTCTTAAAAGTCCTTTTTAAGAATATCCGTAAACTTTTTTACGAAATATATTAGTAAAATCCTTTTCGTTAAGTGCTGAATGATCGTCAAATTTAATAAAATGGTTATGACAAATACTGCAAGCATTTTTAAATAATATATTATTATATTAGTATTAATAAATAACAATATTTTCATTCCACACTCTCTTACAATAACAGCATGACAGTGATGTTTGTGAGCATGATTCTATAATGTAGAAATAATGTATTAGGTATATAAATTTTGCATGTAAAGGAAATAGATACTGCTGTACCTTGTGCTACTATATGTACCTACCTATTTGCATGTGCATGACTTACGTATACCAGAACATTTCTCTGAAATCGTCAAAGGCGAAGTCCACCCATGTCCTACTTTACAGCAATATCAAATTCTACATTTATTTACACTTTGCCCACATACCTACCTTGTTGCTACTGAGAAATAAAAAGTTAATACTGGAACCAAACAATAAACTAAGTCCTGGCTCACGACATTATGATCAAATAATACCCACATGAGTTCAAGGATATAAATTCCAATAGATCTCTATTTTAAAGGAAATAGGTGTCCGATAATAAAATCGACACACGGGTGTCATCTTACAGACCTCTGTGTAATAGGTGCTTGCATGTTTATACGGTCTATAAAAGAGTCGCACAGCAAACATGAAAAGAATTTACTAGACTTGCATATTTCATTCCTGGAGAAACATTCGTCCCGTCTTTTCCGACGGATCTGTGACCGAACTAACAACATCAGTCTGTATATTATAGAAAATTATTTTTATTTGCATCGTGCATGTTCCATGCATATTTTGAGTATTTTTGATCCATAACTAGATACATACTTACTTGAGGCATTCGGTCCAGTAAGTTTTGTAGAACTATACACCTTTGAGCCATGTCCATAACTTTTCTCCTAGTAGGCTTTTGTTCAACCGGAAACAGAAAATAGTACCTATATGTATTTCTGTAAACCCACAATGCCAGTCTGTACACGACGTACAACTGTAAAATTGATATGAAAGTAAATAGTTTTCACGTCAAAACCATTGGTAGCAAGGGGATTTCCCTTTTAAGTTTATTTTTCAATAAGGTATTTAGGCACTTAGATGTTTCCCGTAGTTATATTTTAGCAAAGCTTAGATTTTATCTAACAAAGCTTACCTGCTCGTCGTATAAAAGCTAATGCACTCTCTAACTCACTGATCGGCTTGAAAGTTGATAGTTTTGTAAATAACATTAGCCTTTGAGTTAATCCTTCCCGTTTCTGAGTAGCTAAACAAGTAAACACATAATGTAGTGCACGGCAAAATGTTATTTGAACTTAAACATGTAAACAACTTGGCATTTATGTCTTAACTTTGATTTATCTACCTGATATGAATGAACCTTATAGAAAAATGCCCTTTTTTATTTCTCATCCTTTAGTTAATTTTAAGTTTACAATCAAGATTTGAGTTTTACAATTAATTCCTCTCTAGTAGCTTTCTTAAATTATATAAAGTCCAAGTTTCAGTTTATCTTGACAGTCTTTAAAATTTTTACTTCTCCTACAGGTGAGCGAATACCTTAAGAAGCAAATGGTGCCCTCTGACGGCGCGGAGATGAGCGAGGACGTGAAACAGATGCTGGAGAGCCACGACAAGCTCGTCGAGGAGATCTTCCAACACGAGGACAAGGACAGGAACGGCTTCATCAGCCACGAGGAGTTCTCCGGACCAAAACATGACGAGCTCTAAATATTTAAGCTAGAACACTCGCTCCCGACTACTACCCATTACATTTTCGCACAGACCGCGGGAGACGAGTCCTAAGACTTGCGTGCAACTATTTAAAATTAACTTATACACAACCAAATTAATGTAATTTCACAATAAATAGACCCGCATTGTAATGAAGTCGATCTAATATCTTTTAGATTTAGTAAGAGTATGTGAGAGTCATTTTAATAAAGTTTGTTGAGTCTTTTGTACTTAGTTTATTTACTTATGTTGTTGGTGTAATGGAGTTTTGTTATTTAGGATATTATTAGTATAATATATATATGTTAATTTTATGATATCTCAGCATAATATTTTATATTTCTACTTTCTCTCTGTAACTCACGTAATAAGTCAACATATTATAATATTATGATGTAGTCAAAATACCAGTATAATCTCAATTTTAATGTTCTGCAAACACAGTGTGATGGAATGTCAGTTTACTACATTTTTGTGGTTAAATGCCATACTACAGGGATCACGGATCATCTGTACGTTATAAGATTGATTTTATAATTTAAATTATATTCTGGAATCCATAACTACATCTTTTATATTTATGTTGACTGTCAGAACTGATTCACATAAAAACTTATGTAAAAGGTTGTTTTAACACAAAACTTTAACAGTATTTTTGTTTGAATTTCATTTTTTTATATCTTAAATTGTAATTCTGTTAGATGTTTAATTGATTTTATTTCAATTATGTACTTTTAAATTATGTGTAAATAATTGTAGGTACGTCATGTAAGACAACGATTACCTGTTCGACATTCATTCCGCTGTGGTTTTAATAAACGTATTTATACCATTACAGGAGTGGTTTTATTTGATTCCCAATAGTTTGAATTACTTTATTGTTATATTATGATTGATTGAATTATAGAACTCCGTGGTTTAATTACAAGACTAGCTATTGCCAACGGAACCCGCCGCGAACAGCCACGATCAAAAATGTATGTACCCTGCAAAATTGTTAGACAAATTTACGAGATTTTTGTATTTTATCTCGATAAGAAAAATATGATTATGTAACTGTTTTCATACATACATACACATTCCTGTATATAGAATATTTCCTATACATATTCCTGTTTCCCATAGGGGTAGGCAGAGACCACTTCTTTCCACTTGCTACGATCCTTACATACTTCTTTCGCTTCATCCACTGTCATTATTCCCTTCATACAAGCTCTTCGGTTTCGGTGTTTCGTAACTGTTTTCAATCTTTTATAATACCGCCAATAAAAAATTAGAGAGTGTATAACATTGTTGATCGTGACTGTATACTTATTCATGTGTAAGCTACCCATACTATGGCACTGAGGAGTAATAAGGCTTTAATAAATATCAGAAAAAGAATAAAATCGATAGTTCCAGAAATTAGCCTAAACAATCACTAACTCACTACCTTTTAGTAACATCAGTATTTAGATATTTATATCTTAACATAATTTAATAGGGACCCTATGAACATATTCTTAATCCTAAACCATAGGTTGTGATGACTACCTACTACTTAATAGTTAAAGAAATTAATCATAAAGAGAACTACTACGTGTTTATAAAACAAAGCATTAGTACAAGATCTTGGGTATACCGAACCTACCTAGAAAGCTATGTATGCAGAACTCCATCAACGTTCAAAATATGTGCAAGTTTATGTGACTACCTCGACACCAACACGTCATGTCACATACCAGACTACCTTCTTTTAACAAATCCTATGAAAGACGTTTCCGTTATCTCCCAAAGCCCATGCAGTCAATAAATCAACATTCAAATTCTGAGACATGACAGACTGAACCGACGGACAGTCGCCAAGGCCTGTCCGGGATCGTAGTTTGTGAGACAGTTGTCGAAAATCTTTGGGTTTATACAGCTTTTGTTTGTAGCTATGATACAACTGACTAGGTATTCCGATTTCGGAATCTCTTCGGGAATTGAAATCAAACTTATTAAAGTGTTTTATTGACTTTAAATATTAATAGATCGGAAATAAGTTAAAAGTTAGTTAACTACAAACTTATTCAATATTTAAACAATGTCGAAGAAGTATGAGGTGCTCAATTCATCGGACTCTTTTTATTTTAAATTAAAAGTTATGGATAAACTAGATAAATTCATAATCGATACATTTTACTTTAAAGAAAGCCTTACTAATTTTAACGTTCAGAAATTACCACAGACCTTAAAATGAATGATATTTTTAGACGTAGTGACGTTTGTCAACAATGTCGACTGTCAACATTGTCATAACAAAGCAAAGCGTCCGGACGTCAACCGTAGCTTGTGTCAGTGAGGCAGTGAGCGACGACTTATTGAGGAGTGAATGTGTGTTGTATGTTTAGTGAAGCTGAAAACGTTGGGCCAGGTTCATTCAGCTAACCGTGTGAGTGACTGAAATTTTCATGACAATAATGTTTATGTGATAAAGCCAAAATGCTGTCTAACAAAAGTCTGGTGGCTGCCTGTGCCATAGCATTCTGCTGCAACGTGGCTTTAATGGTATTATTTGTGAAATACAACTCTGGAGAAAGATGTTACATTACTATCGACGAGCATCAGGCCGTTACGAACATAATACCAGATGATTTCCTTAGCGTCGGCATTGATACATCGGAGATCGAACACTACAAGAAAATAGATTTTACTAAACCAAGACTGCGGCAACTTGCAGCAGCGTTGGCGCCGGCGCGACTCCGCCTAGGCGGCACTATGTCTGAGAGACTGATATTCAGCGAGAACGATGTCGATGTTTCGTGCGATCATTGCCCCAAAGAACCACACACCAAGTCAGTCTGCCCAGCTGTTGAAAAACTATGCAAACACAAAGTCTTACCTTTCTTTATTATGACTGGAAATGAATGGACTTCAATAAACGAATTTTGCAAAGCTACTAAAATTAAATTGTTATTTACATTCAATGTTCTGTTGCGTGTAAATCACACTTGGAATGAACAAAATGCTAAAGACCTCTTGGAGTACAGTAAAAACAAGCACTTTGAAGTAGACTGGCAGTTGGGTAATGAACCTAACTCTTTTCAGCATGTTTTTAATATAAGCCTAACCCCAGAAATGTTAGCTCATGACTTTCAAAAACTAAGAAAAGTTCTTAATCATTCTGGATACAAACATTCCCTTTTGGTTGGTCCAGACACCACCAGACCCCAACCAAAGAGACCATATTGTCTGGAGTACATGAGGGAATTTTTGGGTAATGGTTCAAAACATGTAAATGCTATTTCTTGGCATCAATATTATTTGAATAGCAGAACTGCCACACTTGAAGACTTCTGGAATCCTGACACTTTCGATTTATTGAAGGAACAAATAGAAACCATGAGGAACCACACTAAGAAATACAGGCACACACCCATGTGGTTAACTGAGACTAGCAGCTCATATGGTGGGGGAGCTCCAGGACTGTCAAACTCCTTTGCTGGAAGCCCTCTTTGGCTAGATAAGTTAGGCCTCTGTGCTAAGTACAACATCACAACTGTAGTAAGACAAAGTTTTATTGGTGGCAATTATAGTTTAATTGATGATAAATTAGAACCATTACCTGATTGGTGGCTAAGTGTATTATATAAAAAGCTAGTGGGCAACAAAGTATTGCATGTTGACTGCAAATGTTCTCGCTTGCAGAGAATGTATGCACATTGTGCCAATAGGAAATACACCAATGATACTTCAGCCATTACTATTTATGCTGTCAATTTAGAGATGACCAAAGCTCGATTCTTGTTAAATGGCACTGCATTGCATGGAGACAATTTAATCATTGATGAATACATATTGAGTGCACCGTCTAATAATAGGAGAACAAAGACTTTATTGTTGAATGGTTGGCCACTTTATTATGAATCCTCCCTGCCAGATCTGGAACCAGTGCATTTAAAATATGGCAATCATATATCTATGCCACCTTATTCCATGGCATTTTGGGTAATAAAAAATACATCTATAAAAGCTTGCAAATAATACTATTCTCATTTATCTTCTGGCAGCTTACCAAACATAACATTGATCTTTGTACTTAACATTCCAGTAAGATGAACATGTCTTTGAGAACAGATCTGTATTATTTATAAACTAGATATAAGATTCAAATAAATAATTAATAAATGTCAAAGTTCAAAGGAAGAATCTAATACATTGCAAAATCATGTAATGGATGCTTAATTTTCTGTAACATATTCAAGATTATATGTTCTTTAATGTCCTTCTGAATTGTAAAGAAAAAATAAAGAGCTAGTAAATTTTAAACACATTGTGCACATTTGCAGAAACAATAGTGATTTTTGAGACAATAATATAAAGGTTTAAACTCAAATATACTGATGTAAGGCTGAGTAAATCTTTTGTGTTTGCCTTCAGAAATATTACCAACCTGTTTACTTGTTTAAATATCTCAATTTCCATTTTAAATCATCTTTGCAATAATTATCTTTAAGTGTTGACAATACCCAGCCTTGTCTCCCAGTCAAGGTGAATTGTTCTTCATTTGACATTGAACTACTGTCACCATTTGATAAGGCTCCTCCGTTGTTGAATACTAAGCTATAGCTAAATAGCTTATTATACATTATTGTACATTCTATGCCCAGATTTTATCTGTTTTCATCTATCAATTGAGTAGGCAGCTTTTGTCATGTGACTTAGAATGTAGGACTCATAAGATCTCTTTTTACTATGATTAAGATTGTAACAACATACAGCTGTTATCTATTTTTTATATTTGTGTTATTTACGTTGTGTAATTTCTTTAATAGTCTACATTTACTACTTATCCCTATCTCCAATATACATAATAATCTCAGTGCCATAAAGTGTAGTACTTAATTCAGGAATACACCGGTGCTTTATATAATATTCTAAAATTTTAACTAAGTATACAAACGTTATGTATGTGCTTACAAGAAACTTGACTGTCTTTATATAAAACATGTAACTGCTTCGCACAATTGTACAATTAGAACAATTATCATATTATAAACATTCATGTTAAATATGCTATGTTATTAAACAGTGAGAATGAGTGAAGATTTTATGTGTGTATAAAGGTTATATATTGAAATATAATACTTGTTTTAATTGTTATTATATAGATGTTTAACAGTCGGTAAATGTTGGATGCAGTTGAACTATATTTGACTAGAGAGACCACACCCAAGTTTGAGCTGTGTGCCAAATACAATGCTAGACATCATTGTATACTTAATAGTGTTGTCTGGCATATAATATGTAAACATATTTCATGTAAACACCTACCTATTTCTAGATGACTTGCAAAGAATATGCAGAAGTTAAAAAGAAAACATCTGCTTTATATAACAACAGGGATGTTTTATACATTATACTAGTGAAAAATATGTTTGATTATTTAACGAGAATTCCAGTTATAGCAATATCTACCGATTTGACAAAATATAGAGGCAACACACATTAAGTACCTAAAAGTATGTATCCTAAATGGTCAATTTCTGGATTTGCTCTTAATAAATAGTTTAGTAGATAGTTTGGTGTTATGTCGACAAATCACAATTATTTCGCAGCTGCATAATAATTATAATCCTGGTTTATACAAGGTATTGTGTAGTTTGTATCCATGTCACAATCCTTAAATGGTGCATAACAAAGTGTACCGGCTAACATAAGCATTAAAATAATTATAATAATGTGAACTGTACAATACTTTCCTTGTCTGTATCCAATAGAAGCTTTACTTCGCCTTTATATTTGTACTAGCCGCTGTGACCAGCCGTACTAATAATATAATTTACACATAAAGTAATTAGCAATAAGTAGGTACCTTACACTTTTAGGTAATTTGATCAAAGTTTATATATATTTTATTTTAATATTATGAATATGACTACGTGTATTGTTCTACTTTGTTCTCATGTCAATATGGTTTTGTTTTATATAATGCCATTAGAAAGCTTCTTTTCTATGCCTTAGTCCGCACGCACACGGACTGCTTCGCTGTCAGTTGATAAAACAAAAAGCAAGCAGTTCTTGTATGGGCGGCCTTAGTAATTTCTACATGGTAGGCTGCATAATGCATATTAACACAGTGGGGATACCTAGAATAAAAATTCCGTCAGGGTCGCTACTGTCGCATCAGGTGTATATGTCCTTCTCCACCAATGAGAGGCCACTGCTCTGCGATTGGTGGAAATTGGCAGACAGACCTGAATCCACACTAGCGATCCTAGCCATTTTTGTTTATTCCCGGTAGCCACATTATTTAAAATAAACTGTTACTTTGAAAATTATTTACAATCTTATGAAATTGCGGTGCCTAAGTGTAAGACTGATTAGAATTACAATAGTATTTATTTTCCAAATGTGCCTAATTGTTATCGCAACTGGTTCCAAGACCATAAATAGAGACACCACAATATATTGTTACCTAGCGGACTAGCCTTATTGAAATTTATTCCATTTTGGCAACCTGTGTAAATTATTTTTTTTACTGATCCTAATGACTGTAGTAGCTAAATAAGGGTTCATCTAGATATGTTAAAAATCTATGTAATATTTGAATGTATGTCTTTAACAGAGCCGCGCCTTTTGTAACAACATGTCTGAAAGATTTTCTCCCTGGCGTTCATATATTTTCTTTTATTTTTGTATAGTTATTTACCCTCTCCTAAATATTTAAGTACTGTTTAAGTTTCCCAATGTACCAACTTGCAATTAAACTAAGTTAGCTGTAGGAATTTAACAAAAATAATTACGCATTTCACATACCAACCTTGATTTTGTTTTTTATTTAATTTTTATTTTGGTATAACAATTATTTTCGTTATGCACACTATGTTACTCTTAACGTACTTTTTGTTATTTATTATCTCTGATTGAAAACAATTTATTTTGAATAGGTCATAAGTTAAGAATAATAACAATATTTGATACTATGCTTACTGCCACCATTACCTACCTTTTTATGATGGAAAAAATACTGTGCCTTGTAGGTACATTACGAACTTTTTTATGAAGAAATTATGATCATTTTGCTATTTTGTGACGTTTAGATAATTTTTAATCGGTACCAAGTTAGATACAAATCTCATTTCGTGATGTATTAAGATATGGGTAATGCTGAGATTAAGATAATAATGTTTGAAGCTGCTTCGCTAAATCCCTACTTTCTATTAAATCTAAGTCATTAATTGCTTAATTATGTATCAAGATACCGTAATGCCACGAAAGAAAAACCCTCATTATAACTATTGCTAATACTGAATTTAGGTAATTCTATACTAGGTACCTAAACAAAAGCCATGTTAAGTTTCAATGGCCTTTTACTAAAAACAGACATTTACAGGTTAGCCTACCCACGTTTAAATTAACACATTTATTAGTAGCTAACTGAAAGAAATTCCCTTTAAATGTTGGTAACCAACTTTGACGGCAAAATTAACTGTTCATTTTGAAAGTAAGGGAATTTAAATATGACATTTTAGGTAGGTACACAATATATATATCTGCCTACCGTGTTACATACTTTTTTAACCGTTAATAAGATTGACTATGTTCGAAAGCGCACAATAGCATATCTTTTATTTTGTTAGGCCCATCGCCCATAGCCATAGTCCCTTGATGTGTTTGAGAAACTACCAATGAGTGGTCCATAAATATGGAAAAATAATACAAATTTATGTGCTTTTAAATGTAAATGGTAAAATATGTTTGTAATAAACAATCTATTCATTTAACTGGTGTCAATTAATATGGGCTCTTGACTTTTTGTGATTGATGATATAAGAGTCAATCAAATTGATTAGGTATTTACCTATAGTTTTAAACAAACAAATAATTATTAGAAGAAGCATCCAAAGAATTAATTGATTATTGTATACTGCATAATAAGCATCTTGCAGATAGTCTTAGGTATGAATGAAGCTGTTCGTTCAGAATTGACAAAAACAAGTGAATTTATGTTTTTAGCTACTGACCAATTCAATAACTAACTACAATAGCCACAGCAATTTTTAAATTCCTAGACCAAACCTCTTTATCTATTTATAATATTTGCCTTTAATCACATAAGTATATTTATGTATGTATTAAATGTATTCATGGTATTGAGATAACCATTTTACATGTTTTTAGATCGATGTTAGCTAGCTCGCTTTTTTGGCGCCTTGGACCAAACTAACTTTTGCGACAATTAATTATGCCTTGACAAGTAGAGGCATACTTATCTTTACATTTATCCAATAAGTAATAAACTGTTTCAGCTATTGCTTATTTTCTACGTACAAAACTTATGACTATGTAAGAAAAATAATTAAAATTAATAATTATAATCTATGTTCCAAAATATTGTTTTATTTTGTCTCTTTCCAATTTTGCTTTTAGGTAATGGAGCGTGGTAGTATGACTAATGATAACTTTCAAAATCTGTAGGAATTTAGGAAAAGATTAGCAGTAACGGATGTAATTCCCACTTAAATTAAATTTTAGACAGACTAGTATTTACGAAAACGTAAAAAAAAGGAATACGTTCTTGTCAATATAGGTAGGTAGTAGGTAGCTACCTATCTACATTTTTTTCCTAAAATGCGTGTTTGACGTATAAATTGCTATCACAGACTCAGTTTACCTTCAGAGTTACAGGACCTACGTAACCAGTAGGTACTCTTAGACACAAGTCTGTACGTATAGATACCGAATTAATAGATACGATGTGTATACTTTCAACACTAATAACAAAAGAGGACACCTATAATTATGATAAGTATAACGAGTTGTAACTGAAAAGGTATCACTTGCATTTTTTTTTCTCTCAAAGTGGTGTCAAAACGTACCTAATTATCAAAATGCTAAAAAAGACCGGTAATTTCAAATATTTTCGCGTTCACTTTATTATAAGTATTAAAATAGATCCTACCCTGTCACTCACCCGTTTTCTTCTAAGTAGCTAGCTATATAAAACCTATCTACTAGCTACTACCAATGCAAAATGCACATTAATGTACACACAATACTAACTGAACTGAACTCTACTAGTCATAAGAAAAGATTGGCCTCGGCCTTTAATCAACAGTCTTGAATTCTTGATAGATTTAAAGTGACTACTGTTCCTACCTATTCTCTAGAATATAAGTGGCAGTTTCTGATGACTGTATATTTGTTTAAACTATACGACTGCTACTTTATATTTTTAAGGAATGCTGTAATGAATTTAATTAGGTGATGAATATTTAATTATTAGAAATTATCTTCTTAGTAACTATATTAATAATTCTTGAAATTACAGAGTAAGTAGCTAAGTATAGTAACTTAGAAACCCCTGACAAATGTTTAGCAAGTAGTGGAAGCTTTTAGAATTTTGAACAGATCCTCATAAATTTTAAGTAAGTAAGAAACATCTCAATCATGTGTGTTTTTAATTATAAAAAACCGCATCATTATCGGTCAATTCATTTAGGAGCCACGATGTCGCAGACACCCGCATTAAACTTATAACACCCCTTTTTTTCGTCGAGGTTTAAAAGTAACAGTTAAATTCAAACTTTAGGCATAAAGAAGGTATTCAGGTTAACAGAGGGCAGTAAGAATACTTCTGAATAAGTAGGTATAAAATGAATACAGTTTAGTTTTGAAAACATCTAATAAAACAAGACTCATATTGGAACATGCGCAATCTAGCTCTCATTTCAGCGCATTCTCTATCTGCATGCGCGAGTTGATCACGGTGTTTGTTTGCCTGAGTAGCTTTGCGATTGGCCAATACTGCACACGATTTATTGCGCACCATGTATTGTCAAACACGGTAGCCAATGAAATGCTAGAATAGCCAGGACATTATTGATTAGGACTTTGCTGACATCTGGCGAGAGCTGTGAGCTGTCAATTGACAATAACTATGTTATGTTCGTTCGCGTTCTTCCGATTTTAATCGCAAGTCCTCGCACCTCGCAATAATAATTTCTGGGGTTTAATATAGTTTAATGTGCTGAGTTAACATTATGTTTTAATTTATTAAAGTAATTACTTTGCAATCAGAATGTTGTTACCTCTCCTGATAGTGTTGTTAACTCCCCGGGTTTTGTGTGAAGATGAGGATAACGTTACTTATCCGCAAGGTAAATATTGTATTATTCTTTTATCATTAAATTTAATATCGAGTTAGCGAAAATAAGCACTCATTTCGTGCATTGTGTAACTTTTAATACTATCTAGTCGTTCATATCATATAGATTAAAACTTAATTAATATTTCAGACGATTTTAAATGCTCACTACCTGACGTGAAGAGTTTAGATGCGAATTTGGATATAACGAGATTTAGATCAGACTTTTCGAAAATATCAGAGGTATTTAATTTCCTTATTAATCATTATATTTCAATGTAATAGATATTAACATGTTTCTACTCAATTCTACTGTCGCAATAATCAAATTCTCTGTAAACATCGAATGTAAACTGGTCAATTTGTCTCAAGGTGAAGTTCCCTGGCCTGATTGGACCATTAAATGAGAGGCTTATATGCAAAATCAAGTGCATTGATGGCAACTGGGTGGGTCCTCTTTGTTCCAATACATCAGGTATGATTTATTTATTCTGTTCACTTAAGATTTCATTAAGATTAAATAGTTGTGTTTAACTGCATGCTATTAAGATTTAATCCTTTTGGTATATTTTTGTTCAAAATCACAGATGACCACATCACAACAATAACGATAATGTTGATATGCGGTTAGTGTTGGTTTGACTTATTTTATTATAATTATTCTCTGATTTTAGATGGAAGATTTCAACCAATATTAAGAGAATGCTTGTATCGTAATGAGCATCCACTCTTGGCAATATCTTTCAAAAACTCATCTATTACTGTGAGTACTATGTTCTAAATTATTAGTTAAAACCTAACAAAACAATATGATAAAGCCTTGTATCAGTATGTTTTAAAATAAATATTGTCCTCTTGTTTTAAATTCTAACCATATTTCTCTGATATTCTTCAATATGGTTCTTCTAGTCATATCATTTATCAAACTCTAAAAATGAAAGATTGATATAATTTTACAGACCGCTTATGACTTGTAAATCCGTGCAGGTTTCATTTTTTAAGCTCATAAGTGACTAAGTGACCTATCTTTAAACATAATAATTTGCTTGACATATTGCAATGGTTTGATTTTCAAGACTTATCTACTCAGCCTGCAGCACAGTCTACCACAGGAGTCTATAATCAACTTCATAATTCCTGGTCTCCGTAAAGATGTCTTCTGCATGCCTGCTTCCAATTATTTTCAAGAAATTCAATACTATGAATGGTACTTATTACACTTTTTCTTTGTACATTACTTTCAAGAGAACATTTATTTAGCATGTGACATATCTTCTTTACTCATCATATCACTGATTGAAGCTGAGCTCATGGCTTTGTGATTCTTAGTGGCAAGACATGAAAGAGCCCGTTCCAGCCATATTGTTATGATGTTAAAGATATCCTTTACTTCAAATATTTCAGTTTCTAGATGCCATTTAAAGTTATTATTATTTTATCAGTGATTGCTTGTAAAATATTTTTTCTCCATGTACAGAAAGACACGCACTTCCCGCATGGTTCTGTGCTGTTGTCTAGATGCAAGCACTTTGGTCTATATAAGATGAAAGGAGACAATCTCCTCCATTGTGAAAATGGGGAGTGGACGCCTAAACTGCCCGAATGTGTACCTACAACTGTAGTCACTAATTTTACAGGTATTTATCTAAAAAAATGTCTCCAAGGTTGTCTCAACAGTGTAATTTAATTATTATAAATGAGCAGCATTAATTTATATGTGGTTTTTATTTAAGGGGATGCTCCACCAACCATTGAATACACGATAGTGAGTGGGTCAGCGGTAGTGGAGCACACAGGAGAGCTGTATGTGTACCCGGACAGCACGGTGCGCATCGACTGCATCTCGCCCCGAGCGCTCGGCGAGCCCGAGTGGAGCTGGACGCAAGCTGTCGGCCAGCACAGCTCAGGTAACATGATTACAATGACCACCCATATTATAATATGCTATTTAATTATAGTTAGTCTAAGTGATTATTAGGTTGGCAATATAGTTCATTGACCCCTTGTTAGTGCTAAATGCAAAGAAGTTATTCTACTTGGTGAATGTGACATATAGATTGACAAAAAGAGCATTGACAAGAAAAGAGTATAATGTAAAATGCAGCAAATGTTACTACAAAAGGAATTAAAATGTCTTTCATGAAAGGTTTGTCACCACTAATTGAAGGTTAAAAGGTCAACGAACTTCATTGCCAATCTAATCTATATAGCACAAGCTATAGTATTAGCAACTAGAATCTAACATTTAATTTAATAGCCCCTGCAACATATTATTAAACAAAAAAATATATAATACATAAAAAGTTATCACCTTGCGAGAGTACTGACACTATGCTGTCTTGATATGGCATACATTACATTGTTAAGCCAGGACCATAACCGTCTACCTGTCATTTACTTTACCTATTCCTCCATAGCTAGACAGCTATGTAATTATTATAACACAAGGACAAGAGCTTTGCAGCCCAGAGACTAATAATCTTCAAGATTTACAAATACATGCAAAGTACAAACATCATTTGTTTTGTTTTATGGGATAACATAAGAAAGTATGGTATAAATACACTGCTTACCTCATGACAAGATGTTATTTCAAGCAGACCTGCGAATAGTACCTTTTTATGTGTTTTTATAACATATTTGCCTATTGCGATATTATGATATTATTTATTAATTATTTTAAAGCAATTTTGAACATTTGCGACTGTAGTTAATGCATTGCTGTTTTTAATGTTTGTTAAACTATTTTATGTATTTAAAGCGTCGGCATTGCTTTCTTATGTTTTTTATCGTATACGCAATCATATCATCATGCAAAAGCTATATAGTTTTATTTAATGGAGCAAACTTTGCTGTAGCGAAATGTTATGGTGCATAATATATGTTAATTTTATGTTTGCTCTAGCAAGCTAATAATATATACTAGGAAGAATTAAATAAAAAAGGAACTGTAATGGATGACCATGCCTTTCCTCGTAGTATATAAATACATTTATTTTAGTCGACATTTGCAACCGCGACCCAAACTTATAACAAGGAGCTCCTTGTGTATACAATCATTTTATTTGAGCTATGATCAGCGAGTGCATTGCATCTTTACCTATTTATTTTCTTATCAAAAGGAATTAAAATTCATTTTCCTAATCAAATAGAGGTGATATTAGTGTAGCAGCATAGCTCCTAAATGAATTGACCGATTATTTTGCATTTTCTTTCGTTAGACATGGTTTTTAGCTATAATATATGGATAATCTATTTGTTCAGCTTATTAAAAGTTATGAGCAATTTACTAAAAGTCAGAGGTTTTTTAAAGATTCAAATGCTTACATGTTAATAGTTTTATTAAAATGAATATTCATGTGTCGCAACTATGTAACTTAAGTATCTTGTCTCGTAAGTTGGTTCTTTGCGTAGTTTAACTTATTTGCGCTTTTTACTGTAAGTCAAACATCAAGCCCATAAAACCAAGTATCCTGCTACAAACAGCATACATAGGTAGACGTATAATTCCTCTTTGGTTCCAGCTTGGTCGAACGAGGAGGGGGAGAAGGAGACCCACTACCGGCTCACGCTCAGCAAGATGTCGGCGCGCCACAGCGACCAGTACACGTGCACGGCGCCCGGCGGACACACCAACACCGTGCTCATTAAAGTTGTTAGTGAGTCACATTTCTATCGAACCATGGTTATTGGTTATACTCTGCATTTTTATCACCATAGCAGATTCATCAAGGTATTTTTATATCTGGCCTCGCGTCGCCTCATTGTATGATTGTGACTTGAGCAAGGGGATACTTCACAACAGGATAGACTAACCGAACCATTTTTTTTATTTGCCGCTGGACTCTAGCTGACTAAAACTAAAGGCAAATTTGACCCTTCACTCATTAATTATGAAAAATAGGTGCAATATACGCCTTAAAAAAGTTGTATAAATTCCTATAATACTTTTTTGATCATATGATTTTGCCTTAAGTGTGTCCATATTGTTTCAGACGTAATGTGCCCACCAATAGCAGTGACATCGACACGCATACGGCAGTTCACACAGGGCACTCGGCTGGGCAACTCAGCCCATTTCAGCTGTCAGCCAGGGTATCATCTTAATGGGTCAGCTATTCTCACCTGCATGGGAAATGGTAAACATGTTATGACACGATTTTACGAGATTTTTTTCTCACAATGTATGAATGTTTTGTAAACACGTTTAATTTGGATGACAATACAATGTTATTGCACTTTTGAGCTGATGTGATGATGGACCCAGAAGGTGGCCAGAGGAACTCTGTAACTGAACTATGCAATCCCATCGTGTTTTGGCTTGTTTGATTTGTCTTCACTGTAACTGTATGATTGCAAAGATTGTGTGTAAAATTCATTTTTATTAGCAACTTAGTCTCCCATGTAAGGTAAAATAAGAACATTGCAGAAAGAAGTATACCGACTCTGGTGGACAGTTATCCAATACAGTTTTATCGTATCAACTGTACTGGAACACTGGCTTCGAGCGTTGCGTATGTAAGCATCCGAAGCATTTCAATGAAGATCAAGATGTTCGCGTATATCTGCTAGCTTACAGTGAGATCAATCGATTCCGTGAGTAAAACGGCATCGATTGATTTTGCTGTAGGTTAGTCCAATCATCATGGCGTTCAATATGGAAGACGACCGGTGGAGTTTACTGCTAGCTTACAGTGAGATCAATCGATTCCGTGAGTAAAACGGTATCGATTGATTTTGCTGTAGGTTAGTCCAATCATCATGGCGTTCAATATGGAAGACGACCGGTGGAGTTTACTGCTAGCTTACAGTGAGATCAATCGATTCCGTGAGTAAAACGGTATCGATTGATTTTGCTGTAGGTTAGTCCAATCATCATGGCGTTCAATATGGAAGACGACCGGTGGAGTTTACTGCTAGCTTACAGTGAGATCAATCGATTCCGTGAGTAAAACGGTATCGATTGATTTTGCTGTAGGTTAGTCCAATCATCATGGCGTTCAATATGGAAGACGACCGGTGGAGTTTACTGCTAGCCTACAGTGAGATCAATCGATTCCGTGAGTAAAACGGTATCGATTGATTTTGCTGTAGGTTAGTCCAATCATCATGGCGTTCAATATGGAAGACGACCGGTGGAGTTTACTGCTAGCCTACAGTGAGATCAATCGATTCCGTGAGTAAAACGGTATCGATTGATTTTGCTGTAGGTTAGTCCAATCATCATGGCGTTCAATATGGAAGACGACCGGTGGAGTTTACTGCTAGCTTACAGTGAGATCAATCGATTCCGTGAGTAAAACGGTATCGATTGATTTTGCTGTAGGTTAGTCCAATCATCATGGCGTTCAATATGGAAGACGACCGGTGGAGTTTACTGCTAGCTTACAGTGAGATCAATCGATTCCGTGAGTAAAACGGTATCGATTGATTTTGCTGTAGGTTAGTCCAATCATCATGGCGTTCAATATGGAAGACGACCGGTGGAGTTTACTGCTAGCCTACAGTGAGATCAATCGATTCCGTGAGTAAAACGGTATCGATTGATTTTGCTGTAGGTTAGTCCAATCATCATGGCGTTCAATATGGAAGACGACCGGTGGAGTTTACTGCTAGCTTACAGTGAGATCAATCGATTCCGTGAGTAAAACGGTATCGATTGATTTTGCTGTAGGTTAGTCCAATCATCATGGCGTTCAATATGGAAGACGACCGGTGGAGTTTACTGCTAGCTTACAGTGAGATCAATCGATTCCGTGAGTAAAACGGTATCGATTGATTTTGCTGTAGGTTAGTCCAATCATCATGGCGTTCAATATGGAAGACGACCGGTGGAGTTTACTGCTAGCTTACAGTGAGATCAATCGATTCCGTGAGTAAAACGGTATCGATTGATTTTGCTGTAGGTTAGTCCAATCATCATGGCGTTCAATATGGAAGACGACCGGTGGAGTTTACTGCTAGCTTACAGTGAGATCAATCGATTCCGTGAGTAAAACGGTATCGATTGATTTTGCTGTAGGTTAGTCCAATCATCATGGCGTTCAATATGGAAGACGACCGGTGGAGTTTACTGCTAGCTTACAGTGAGATCAATAAATTCCGTGAGCAAAACAGTAACGAGTGATTTTGCTGTAGGTTAGTCCAATCATCATGGCGTTCAATATGGAAGACGACCGGTGGAGTTTACTGCTAGCTTACAGTGAGATCAATCGATTCCGTGAGTAAAACGGTATCGATTGATTTTGCTGTAGGTTAGTCCAATCATCATGGCGTTCAATATGGAAGACGACCGGTGGAGTTTACTGCTAGCTTACAGTGAGATCAATCGATTCCGTGAGTAAAACGGTATCGATTGATTTTGCTGTAGGTTAGTCCAATCATCATGGCGTTCAATATGGAAGACGACCGGTGGAGTTTACTGCTAGCCTACAGTGAGATCAATCGATTCCGTGAGTAAAACGGTATCGATTGATTTTGCTGTAGGTTAGTCCAATCATCATGGCGTTCAATATGGAAGACGACCGGTGGAGTTTACTGCTAGCTTACAGTGAGATCAATCGATTGCGTGAGTAAAACGGTATCGATTGATTTTGCTGTAGGTTAGTCCAATCATCATGGCGTTCAATATGGAAGACGACCGGTGGAGTTTACTGCTAGCTTACAGTGAGATCAATCGATTCCGTGAGTAAAACGGTATCGATTGATTTTGCTGTAGGTTAGTCCAATCATCATGGCGTTCAATATGGAAGACGACCGGTGGAGTTTACTGCTAGCTTACAGTGAGATCAATCGATTCCGTGAGTAAAACGGTATCGATTGATTTTGCTGTAGGTTAGTCCAATCATCATGGCGTTCAATATGGAAGACGACCGGTGGAGTTTACTGCTAGCTTACAGTGAGATCAATCGATTCCGTGAGTAAAACGGTATCGATTGATTTTGCTGTAGGTTAGTCCAATCATCATGGCGTTCAATATGGAAGACGACCGGTGGAGTTTACTGCTAGCTTACAGTGAGATCAATCGATTCCGTGAGTAAAACGGTATCGAATGATTTTGCTGTAGGTGAGTCCAATCATCATGGCGTTCAATATGGAAGACGACCGGTGGAGTTTACTGCTAGCTTACAGTGAGATCAATCGATTCCGTGAGTAAAACGGTATCGAATGATTTTGCTGTAGGTGAGTCCAATCATCATGGCGTTCAATATGGAAGACGATCGGTGGAGTTTACTGCTAGCTTACAACGTTATCCTCCGCTTTCGTCTAATACGAAAACGGAGGATTATGCTGTAGGTTAGACAAATCATCATGGCGTTCAAGATGAAAGATCTGTGGATATTTCTTTTAGCTTATAGTATTTCCTGTATTTTCGTTTAAAACGACAATACAGTTAAGGGCTGTGGTTAAACAAGTCTTCTGGTAACTTATTGTAAACTGGTTTTATAATTCTAAATACAATTATTTGACATATTTTATTTGTTATTTAATGTAATGTGAAACAAAGAAAATGTTTGAGTGCTGTTAATTAAATGCGTATCTATAAAAAAATGACCACATTCCAAATGTCATTCTTAGGAAAATAACCAGTTAAACTGAATATGTCCACTATTGTTTTAAACTATTTATTATAGAAGTAATACTTTGAGTATCTTAATGTCCTTTTTGTGAATTTCATAAAACATTCCTATTTTATTTTTATCGGCATGTCTTATTCAGTTACCTGTGAATTGTAAATTATCTTCTTATTACCAAATGGTGTGTACCCCTATGTGGATTTCCACATGGGGGATTAACATGTAATTGATTGGTCAGAAATGTTATTTCTTAATATAAACAAGTGTTATCTGTTTGCAGTATATTTCAAAATAAATGTGCTGAGACAAACCTACTTAAAAAGATTGTTTGTTATACTTATTGGTGACTTGCTTTTATTTATTTTTGATAGGACTATGAAAGTTTAAAGTTTTGTTTTTTTTTTATTATTATTATTATTTTTATAATCCCTATCTTTATTTTAATACCCACATAATTACTCTCAACTAGGTCGAATGCCTAGACACTTCATAAAAAAAATGTTTGACAATCGTTTATTGGGCCTTAATGAGACATATTGTGTTTTGGACCAACTTTAGAAGTAATCTTCACCGTCTACAAAAAAAGAATATAGAATAATAATACTTTAAAATCAAATTGTTTTCTTTTAAGGCCGTTGGTCGTCTTTGCCGCCTACTTGCGTGGAAACTTTCTGTCCAATGCTCAAGTCTTTAGGGGCTCACCTCAGCGTAGTCGAATACAACTCTTCGTTTGGTGGTCGCGCCATGTTTCAATGCAGTTGGGGCTATCGGCTCGTTGGAGCCCCAGGGCTGGAGTGCGAATTAGATGGAGAATGGTCTGGAGAAGTACCCCATTGTATACGTAAGTTGAGATCCTGCGCTAATAGTTATTCTCACTACAACAATCTTAAACGCAATGAAAAGAGAGCTACTGTAACTAATATTTCATTTAGGCATTTTAATACATATACATATTTAGAGCAATCTCAATCAATGCCGTCGAAATTTCACCGACTTGCCAATTGTGAGCTAAGTATTAATACTATAACCGAATAAAACTTCGTGAGAACACAAATGTGGCCTAAGCTTTTTCTTGCAAAGCGAAAAGCTCTTTGTTTAGCAAATATAATTTTCAGTATATAACCCACAACTAGCAACAGGCCTTGGTTATGTTAATCCGAACTGGTTTGACATTCTTTGAAGTGTGAATCAATAACCTTAATGTCCATGTCAATCAACTATAGTACCTAATATTGTGAACAATTTTTCAACAGCAATCTACTGCCCTGACCCCTTAGTTCCTGAGAATGGCCGCTTGCTGACGGAGCCATCTGCTAAGCACGAGAAGTATCCCGTGGGTGACTTAATGATATATTCCTGTGAAGAGGGGTACGAAATGGTCGGCGAGTCTTCTATAGTATGTACAGAGAACGGGTTTTGGTCACATCCACCACCATTCTGCCTTCAGCCATCTGAGATAAGAAAAGCTGACACTATTTTTGTAGAAAACACTACCCTGATTCATGTAGACGAATGATTTTAGACAAAATAATAAAAATCTACTAGTAATACAGGTCTAGTACATAATGTAATCAGTTATTAAGTATTTAAATTTGTTCAGACCGTAGCTGTGAATTTTTATTTAATAGTTTACGAGTCATTACGTTAATCATAATGGGATTTATGTAAGGTGCAATAAAATGCTTGTTATTCTGTTCTACGTTTATTGAGATAAAATCAGTTACATTGTTGTTATGAATAAAGAATATTAAAAGTTAACATTTATTTGTTTGAATTGTCTTTCAAAAAGTCGCTATGTAATATTAATTTTATGTCCTACTGCTTGATTTAGATAAAACATCAATAGTAATATAAAGTCCTAACGGTAGTTGTATAATAGATACATGAGAAAATGGCTTACACTATGCCTTTCAGGTCGTATTTCACGATATAATTCTTGATATGAAAAAATCAGAAAAGATTTTTGTCTATATTGAAGAAAATGTGTCAATAACTTAAAACTAAGACCACTATGTCTAAATAATACTGCATCTCTTAGAATACAATCCTAAATAGAAATCACATTAAGAAAACCTTTTGAGCTTGATTTACTTGCTCGTTTGCCTATAGATAGGTACTTAGTTCCACCAAATCATGTTTTTCTCTTCATTATTATCATGCATCACGATAATTATCGACATTGACGAGATTTTGTATAAAGTAGGCATAAACCTTAAAGACTATGCCTAATCAAATAGATCCAAAATAATATAGAAATTTAAAATTTCAAGTCAAGTTCCCTGTTTCTGGGTATTTTCTTATGTCTAAGATTTGCCTGTAATATAGTGGCACTAATATATAAACTTAACCTACTGTTTTGACATTACATAGCCAAGATTACATGGGTTTTTGGTATTGTAAACATTTTAAAATGAGTGTTTGGTTATGAATATTGTAATCTTATGTACTTCTTAATTCACTGGATACAAGCAGACTTTATGAGGAACATCAAAACCAAATCCTAGTTCAATGATTTTGACAATATATTCAAAGCCAGGCATCACAATGTCTGGCAGGTTGTATTCACGTACTTGATCTGGATCTGCGGTGCAGTATGTTGCTATTATAGGTTGACTATAATATACCTCAGGAGTAACCGATCTAACGCAGTCATATGTTGTATTATATACTTTGCCCCAGTCCACCAAGACCGCAGTAACCCTAAGGTCTGGTTCTGATATTTCTTTAATGATAGCTCGCTCATAAATCGCTTCATCTACTTTAATTGCACAATGTTTTTCTGGTACAATCTCATTAAATGGCATTTGTTTGTCCTCACATTCCAGTAAGAATAGGGGTTTTTTATGTGCCAGTCTCCTAAACTCCATAATGTCAGCTACAAAGAAGCTTGACAATGATTCTCCCATCTGAACTCTGCCACGGAAAGTAATTCCGGGTTCCAGCTGTTTGTGTCTATATTCTAAGGTTTTATCATTTCCTTCCAAATTCAGTGTATCAAAATCTAAATTATTTGGATCATTCGAGTTTTGCATCCTGTTAGCTGTGTTCGGTTTCCAGAGCACTGTATAGTCCAGAAGACACATTAATGTTGCAACATCATGGATATCTGGTGTTTTAACTTCAACTAGCATACGATATTGGGTTTTACCAGTTACTGTAATGATTACAGTATCATGTTGCAGAAAGAACTTAAAGTTGTTAATAACATCTGGAGAAAATTTTGTGCCCACGGGCTCGCACTGTCCAAGGCGGCAATGAACGGCCAATGGTGGAAATTCCATGTTGCTCTCAATTACACCAACATTTGATAAAGGTATGGCTTTTTCACAAAATCCATAATCAATAGCGCAAACATCCAAATTGCAGTTTGTGTTCATCATAGAGTGAATGTAGATTATTTTACCCCTCACAAACTTATTGATTATGTTAGATCTATAAAGTATGACCATTCCATAATTGATCATATCTGCTGGAGGGTTTCTGTAATAAGGTTGGTTTTCAAGAGTTCTTAAGCGACGATCCCACTTACTTGACCGGATAAAGAAGCTGTGAGGGTCGTTCGTTAGAGGCACTCTGACTTCATGCATAGTCCCAATCTTCAACTCTTCCAAGACACTCATAATTGTAGCTGGAGTTTTTTTGCTTGAACTTCTAATCAGATGCAACTTGTTTCAATATTCAGCCAGAAAAACGTAAACCAGAAACAGCGTTAACTGCTTTTAAAACTGCTTAGCACACAGCAATACAATATTTTTCTAGAGAAAAACAATAGGAGGTACCGGTGGGGTTTGCAAAGTGTATTAACTCAGGGGTCATAAATCAATACTAGCGAAAAGGGGTAGAAGGAGGGCGGATGCGCGACCTGCGCGGCGCGGGGGCGTTGCCGGGTGGCTGCGCGAGCAGCGCAGCGGTGGGCCTAAAGGTAGCGGCGGCAGAAAGCGGGCGGGCCGTTTAAGGGTAGCTATTTCACAACATACCTAGGCATTATCAAGTACTCTAGCTCTAGCAAGGCACACAACACTGATTCTCTGACGAGGTGTACAAATTTTCATAAATTCGTGTTTTCAATTTTGTTTATTTATTTTTCTTTTCTCCCCTCCCTACTACTACTTTTGTCTGTGGTGGCTCTCTACTTATTTTAGTCTTTGGCCGTCTTTGGGTAGCTCTGTTTTCTCTCCCCTACTTTGATCTCTGTGCCATGTAAACCGTATTACCGTATACAAATAAATGTACGTACCTATTTTTCCTATTTTATTGATATAATTTAGCTAGACGAAAGCTCTCAACAACAAAGATTTCGCAAAAAAGGGCTGCCATCTATATTTCTTATTCCGTACATTCCCATCCCCTTGAGACTGGTAAGTCCTTTGGCTCGCTTGCAAATCAATCAACTAATTTTCAGTAGAGAAACATGTTTTAGTAAAAACATTAAAAAACGTAAAACGGAGTTAAGAAATAAGATCCGAGCAAAAATACAAAAATTTCATCATTAAAATGAGAGATTAATGAGCCAGAAGAAAATAACAATATAAAATAATAGTAGTAATACAGCTAGCCACGGAACAGAAAAAACAAGTGGAAGTGCAATACGCCAAATTTACTATAGGAACCGCTGTCGCCAAACTCACACAAATAATCCGATAATAACATATGCACTACAACGAAATAATCCGTATGATTGGTAGTTTTAAATTTAGACAAAAATAGCCTTCATCACAGAAATAAAATAAACCCTGACTTTCTAAAAATAAGGTTGATTTTGCATTAGCAACAATACGTATTTACGGTCTACAGTCACACTAAATTCGATTGACGAGTTAGTTTTGCTACTTGACCATAGATGGCGATATATAATCAATATAAGCAATTATCAACTTAATTGCTTTAGACATACGGTTGACAATGGCGTGAATCTAATGCTACTCGGCCAAGGACACACCACGTATTACATTTAAATTCTTTATCGATATCGATAGATACCCGATTTTTGTTCAAATACGATAAATACGACTCGTTTGGAGTACAATTATTTATTTGTTACACAAACCGCTGTAGCTTTTAAAACATTAATTAATAGACACACAAGACTGACAGACAGATAGGTAAAGGGCAATGCCCAAGTTTCATAGTGAGTTTCGCCCAGAGTGCACACTTATGATATGATGTCTGAAATTTAATATAGATTGTCAACATGTTATTAAAGAAGGAAGCAGATAAATAAAACTTCGGGTTTTCTAGTAAAAATTATTTAATATCGTTTTCTAGTAATGATTCTTTAATTTTGCCGTGAAACTTGAAGCAAGGAAGTGCAGTGTCGATTTCACGAGTTTTCATCTATCCACCGGTGGATGAATCAGGATTTAGCTTGCCGGCCGGCCTCCCACAACGCAAGGACGCACTCTCTATCCATTTCTCTTTCATGCTTGTGACTTTGGGAAAACTGAAACAAATTTTTAATGAAGGTAAAAATCTATTACCGTAACCGTACCGACGTTACACACAGAGTGTTACTGTTTGTAACACTCTGTGTGTAACGTCTCAGTCATTAATAAATTATAATAAATATGTTACTATTTAAAACATTGATTATATTTTTGCTTTATACCACTTAAACGACCATAAATTTACTATATATAAATTTCGTGTATGAATTAAGGCGATATTGTAATGCAAAACGAAATAAATAAAAATAACTGTTTGGGTTAAGATCAACATCAGGGTCGACATCGATCGACAAAATCAATTTTCGTCTTGACCACATCACTACATTGAGTAGCGAAGGTCTTTCTAGAATGTTCTATGGAAAAATACAATCGAAAATAGACTTTGTCTTTACTGCATAAGGTTTATTTTGACTAACCGTTCTATTAAATTTTTGTAAATTGGAAGAAAATAAGATTTTTATTAGAAAACAATAAAAATCGTACTTACCGATGATACGAAATACCTCCATTTGTAAGATTTCTTCTCCTACTATCATTTTTGCACGCTAAAACGGAACAATACGGCATAGGTAGGTAAATATTAGTTTGTCACGAGACGAGCAACTCGACGCGATGACAGACGCAACTGGGATCGGTAAAGTGCAAGTTAAGCGTAACAACGCTTAATTGTGACACGCGTACCACGCCTACTTAGCACTTCCACCTGTTTTTTCTGTTCCGTGCAGCTAGCAGACAAAAGTCAAATTATATCGTCGAAAACGAACTGCCTCGTTGGCCCAGTGGTGCTAAGCGCGACTGCTACGCTAGAGGTCTTGGGTTCGATTCCCAAGTCAGGTAGGTCACTGTTAATACAATCTGGCAAAATAAGAGATCTTGGAACCTGTAGATATCCGATGATAGTGTGGCCTTCCCGACCAGACAATTTAATTTTATTTTAATAAACCATTATTGCCTTCGATGCGAAAAGACCAAGAAAATGTGGACTCGTAGAGAAAAAAGATCGGAAAATACATAAAAAAAAATATATACGCGTCGAATTGAGAACCTCCTCTGTTTTCGTCGGTTAAAAAGCAATGGCTGGAAGCAGCTCGAAGGTACCTTGAAAGTCTTCTTGAAAGTATTATCAAGTTAGTGTTTCTGGAGTCTAATAATAATCAACAAAAGTTTATTAATAATCACGAGTATACAAATAAAAAGAAAGTAATCACACAAGTATCAATTTCGTTAATGCAATAACATTTATGTGCCTTTTTTTATATTGCCGCCTTTTCTATCTTCGGCCAGCCTGTCTTGTGTTTATACTACAGACCAATGTCATTGGTTATTAGTTTTTATATTCTGTGCTACGGATTGACTGAAATGACCGAAACACAACGGCACTATAATTTATTACTTGCCACCGTCTGTGCTTGCCACAGAGTGGCACAGAGTTATATTCATAGAGAAATATAATAAGTAGGGTAGTTATATTGACCGAATGACAACGAGACTTGCATTATTATTTTAATTAAATCCGTAACTTTACTTTGCGATTTTTTGGTGTTTAGACTGGTGTTCTGTAAACTATTTTTATAGAATGTGCATAAATAAAATGATTTCCTTTGTATTTTTAATGTTATTTACTTTATTTCTGAACAATATTCAAGTGTGCATTTGCGAGGAAAATGAAAACAAATACAAAATGCCGACAGTAGGAATAGCTATACTTGTTCGCAATAAAGCTCATACATTACCATATTTTTTAACATGTATAAAGAACTTGGACTATCCTAAAGATCGTATGTATTTATGGTAAGATAATTTATTTTATTTACCGCCTAATAAGTTCCTATTACCAATGATTTGTACAATACACAAGGCTATATTATTAAAGTTAATAACTATGTTATGGGGAAGATAAGGGCAATGTGTATGTTTTTTTGGTATCAACTAATTCCTTGTTTTCATCAACTATTAAATTATAGATAATTACTTCATGAACCAATGATAAAATCAATTATGCTCTATAAAAATAATGTGCACACAGATATAGTATTTTGTAAAATTTGATAAGAATTACTGTGATACAATTCAAATAGGATGAAAATATACTATGCCTGACTTTTAACTGATTGCAATATTTATTACCTCTTAGAAACACAAATGCAATTTGGTGTGCTTATTTGGAAGCTTTGCTGAGCATGATAAATTATGTTTCATACAAATTTTAGTCATGAAATAACCTGATATTTAATTTATACTGATTGCTGTTGTTCTCTGGTTTTAATACAGGATTCACAGTGATTTTAATGAAGATAAGAGTATTGATATAATAGAGAAATGGGTGGACAAATATGCAAAGCAGTACAGTGGCTTATATTTAACAACTAATAGCTCCAGCGGTCACCTCCACAGCGATCAAAAGAGTTCCATACACTGGACTCCGGAACATTTCAAGCATGTCATCCATTTAAGAGAAGATGCTCTAATATTTGCTCGAAAAATGTGGGCTGACTACCTCTTTGTAAGTGTTTCAAATTACCCTATATATCATAGTTCAATCCTTTAAAAGAGGCATAACTTGTTAGTAGTGAACATTAAGTAGGTATACAATATCTTATCATGTAGTTTTTACATTTTAATAAATAGGTTATCATCTAAAATGCTGAATAGTTGGAAATAATATTCATTGTATTTGATATTGTATATATTTATAATACATAGTCCTCTTCACCATATCCGGTTACAGCGACCCGGACTAGTTTTGATGTCTTAAATGTGCTAACTGGTGGCTTGCAAAGCCAAACTATTGATATTGTAAGAGAGGTATGGAGGGTAAAGAGGCATTTGCCGTGCGGTTATTATTTATTAATTACTGTCCCAAAATTATAAATATTGTTTAAACAATACTCATAGAACATTAGGTAAGGAAAAAAATACAATATTGTAGCCTAGAACTTTCTACTAAAATTGGGCTTTCAATGCAATGCTACAAATGATAACATATTTTGTTGATAAGTTTTGATTCATCTACATAACATGCATCTAAGTAGTACAGTGTTGTAGTACAGTACTATGAAATTATGTGTGTGTAAGTATTTATAGATTCATTAAACTAGGTTTAGAAGCAACCTTTTAAAATACACATGTGTTGTGTCTTGGTATAAATAAAAGGCACAGAGTTATGTAGGTTAATTATTTTTGCAGGATACATACATTGATTATGTGAGTGGTTGTGCTATGACTAGGACTTTAAAACCAACATTATATTTTGAATCACATTTCTAGAAAACAACTATTTTGTTCATAAATTATTTGTACATCATTTTGTAACTTAGGGCACTGTACAACGGCTAACCAATGTATCTTTTTTACTTTGGTGTGACATTATATTTAACCTGATTTTTACAGATGATAGATGCTGATGTGTTTCTGACCAACCCGGCGACACTAAAAAGCCTTGTGTCCAAAGAGCTTGAAATAGCCTCCCCGATGTTGATCTCGGATGGACTCTACTCTAACTTCTGGTTAGCTTCTGTTTGTCACGCTAATGCATGACGAAGCATGTGCAGTACATTCACAGGTGCTTTATAAAGCTAATGTTTACCATTAATAATTGTGCTTTTTTGTTACTATGTTTGCTTTATCTTAGATGTTGTACTTTAATTTTAAAACATTTTTCGTTTCCGTATTGGATGACTGTTCATGATGCAATAGTAAATGCGGGGCTATATTCACGGACCTATTTACAGTAAATCAAGTTAATTCCGCCTTACCTAGTAATAGTATTCGGTTTCTTGAACATATTCTGTGATATAAGCACGATAAATAATTCAAACATAGAAGAAGAACTGTACTTTCTTTAAAATCATATAGGCCTTTGGTAATGAGAGGATTGAGACCAAAGTTGGGGTAATTATAATCCTGTGATATATGCACGACAATTGTGGTTGGGCGGAAATGTCACTTCGCGTTGTGAACGGAAATTACTATAGTTAAGCCACGATATTATTGTCCACTTGCTCACAGGATGGTTGTTCAAAGGGGACTTATTGCCTACTGCATCTATTATATTTATTTGGTTCTACGCATTGCTATACATCTCATATCGTCTAGAATGTATACCATTGTTGTAACGACTGAATATTAAAAAACTGATTACTAATACTAGGCTATAATTTATTCCAGGTGTGGTATGACAGATCGGTATTACTACTTGAGAACAGATGATTATAAGCCAATACAAAGGCGGGAGAATCTCGGGTGCTTTGAAGTTCCCATGGTGCACACCGCCGTACTGATGTCCTTAAAGACACGCGTGTCTGATAAAATAACTTATGACCCGTTAAAGATACGCAATTACGATGGGCCTCATGACGATATCATCGCTTTCGCTGTTAACGCAAAAAGGAATAGTAAGTTTGCCTTTCTTCAGTATATTAAATGATTTATTGTAGTTACATTATTATGTCAAAGATTAAATTGCCCCTACTTCATCATCTATCGTACTATGTAATACTGTCTGCTTGCGACCACGGGCGGTTTAACCCGGTCGAAACGTCAAGACCTAAAGATATATATATGCATGTATGCGCTCTATATTACTCTAAACTTGCAGCGCGATTGTTTAGAAGTTATTATGTTATACTATCTACAGTATAATGTGTTGATACATTTTGGTAACTAGATTACAAGTCCCTGACCATTGTATCGAACATTTGAAAAAAATGCTTAAAGCAAACAATTCGTTTGCTATATTTCGAGCCAGTCACAGACATTAGTTTAGCGTTTGAGGGCGCAGTGCTATTTATTCTCCTGTAACAGACTTCGATTCAATAAGGCGGCTGAAGCGAAGGGAAATGCTTCTTTTGAGTGTATTTACATATTCATAACTGCCTCGTTGGCCTAGTGGTCTGCGCGACTGCTACTCTAGATGTCTTGGGTTCGATTCCCAAGTCGCCCAAAGGTGCTATTGGGTTTTTCTATGAAATTCAGTAGCAGGTCGGAGTTTGGATTTGTGCCCGGTTACTGGCAATAGGCTCTGGGCAATACTAACTGTGGGTTTATATTGGTACACCTCTGCCTAACCCTTCGGAGATACAGGCGTGATGGTATGTTATGTTATGCTATGTTTATTTACATACTATTTCCATTTCAACAGAAATTCCCTTACACATATGTAACGACGAGCTGTACGGGTTTGTGCCGGTGCCTTTGGAAGAACATGACGACCCTAAGAATGACTACGAACAGCTGTTGAACATCAAACTAGAGGCGATCGGTCAGAACAGCCCTATGTTAGTGGATGAATTTCTGGAGGAGTACGTCAACTATCCTCAGATGTGGAAGTTTGGATGCAATGAGATCTACATGATCAACCTCGAACGAAGGACGGAGAGGAAGAAGCTGATGGAAATGAATTTCAAAGAGTTGGGCATGGAGGTTAAGCATTTTAAAGCTATTGATGGCAGGTAAAATTATAAAAATACATATTACATATCATTAAAATAAAATAGACTAAAGAAGAACGAATGGAGTTCTCAGTTTAACCATGCGGTTTCACTGATAATGAAGGTTAACAACATGAACAAGTGGCTATCGACAGTCGTCGTTTTTTAAATTATTCACATCATTTACTTTCATATGACGTACAATTGTTAATTGCACTTAAATTACAATACAATACAATAGCTAACCCAGAAATAATGTATTACATAAGCACGTTTAATACAGTTTAATTAAGATTATTAAAAAAGTAAGATATATTCAAAGAATAAAAGGAAGGAAAGGACAGTCTAATGAATTAATACATAACATCTGTTTTTAGGAACTTGGATATGGACAATCTTAAGGAAATGTCAATCACACTTATGCCGAATTATGAAGATCCCTACCATAAAAGGTGAGTACTAAGTAAATAGTTTTGTTCTATTAAATACCGAGTGTAGCAAAATAAACTACGTTAGCAACATTCACTAAGGCAACTCCTTGCGGGTTCGGTCCTCGACTTAGTGTATTACTAACAATCTGAATATAAAACAGCATGAGAGTGCTGGATCTAGTATTTATAATTTAGGGACATATTTTAGGTCTACATTTGGCCGGTTTTTAACAAGTATTCAATAATATTGTACAAGCTCATATACTTATTAACTTGCTTTTTTATGTTTTGCAGACCTATGAAAGCTGGAGAAGTCGGCTGTTTCTTGAGCCATTATTATGTTTGGGAAGATGTAAGTTTCTTATTTTGTTGTTAAACCATAGTTGATTAAAGTACAGAGGGTTATCAAAGGTTGATAATGGGTTCGATGACTGGGTTTGAAAAGAACAAAATATATTAGTCCGGTAGTTAGATAATTTGTTTTTTCAAAATTAGAAATGAGTCATTGTAGAAAGTTAATGATGCCATGCTTAGCTTTGCTAGTCTAATATTAACAAAAAAAGTGTTATGCACATTAAAAATTAATAATTCATCCACCTCAGGTCTTTTGTTCATAGTGTCTAGGTACTATTAACCTAAATTTTATTATTTAACATGAATATTATTTGCTTAGATAATAGAGAACAAGCACGCGATATCCCTGGTGCTGGAGGACGACATCCACTTCGTGCCGTACTTCCGCAGCAGGTTCCTGCAGCTCATGAGTGAAATTGAAACCCTCGACTGGGATTTAGTGTAAGTTTCAGCTTTTTTTAGCCTTTTATACTGTCCCACTGCTGGGCTAAAGCCTCCCTCAAGTCCTTCCATGTTTCTCTGTCTCGCGCCACCTCACCCACCTTCGTAGTAAGTAGTTAGCCTACATCCCTTATATTATGATATACATAAGGGATGTAGGCAAAACTATCTCGGTTCGCATCCAGCTCCTGCCAGCAGTCTTGCGCTAATCGTCACTCCACCTTGCCTGCGAGCAAAATGGAGTGACGCTTCAACTGCAATTTGAAATAATGATAATTATTTCCACAGATACATCGGTCGTAAGATTCTCTTAGACGACGAAGAGAAGTACGTGACGCAGCACACGACGCGGCCGCTGTACTCGTACTGGACGCTCGGCTACCTGCTCAGCGAGAGAGGCGCGCGGAAACTGCTGAGCGCGCGCCCGCTTGATCGCATGCTGCCCGTCGACGAGTTCCTGCCCATCATGTTTGATCAGCATCCCAAGTAAGCGTTCAGTACTGTTATGTGTCTAGCTTGTAACAGTCTACTAGACGACAAAGAGAAGTACGTGACGCAGCGCACGACGCGGCCGCTGTACTCGTATCAGCTGCCTATTCAGTAAGTAAGCGCTTACTATTGTTTTATTACCCGGGGCTCCCCTCGCGTCAGATACGGTGCCTTTTAGTCAACGAGGGTATCACCTCCTTACCAAATTTTATCAAACTTAGTTTTGTCGTTTATGCGTGAAAAAGTACCAAACATACGTACTCACAATTTTTCGCCTATATAAAATTACTGACTGTAAGCAGACTGTAAGTAGACTGTAGACTGTAAGTTACATAACCAGATATTACGGATTACTTTTACTTACTTAGCTATTATGAAAACCCATAGCTTTTATTTACGTGGTTGCTGGTGTTCTATTAAGTATTTTAAGAAATCAAAATAAAAGCATTTTGCTCTTAATTTGTATTTCTGACATATTGTGTTAAGTTTCATCAAGTTTGTATTAATATGTCGTCGTTTCATATCATGTCGTTGTGAACAAGGAAAAATCTGTGTTAAGAATTTTTTTATGTAATATTTGTTCCAAAACTAGTTTGGTCACTACAATTATCTTTTCTTTTTCCAGTGCAACTTGGAAGGCACATTTCTTGAACCGCAATCTCGAGGCTTACTCTTCAGCGCCGCTACTCGTGCACCCGACGCACTACACAGGACAAGACGGTTACATCAGCGACACGGAAGACTCTGACCTCGTCATACTACCTACAAAACTCAAGAATGAACTGTAAACAGCATAAGGTATCTAATTAAAAACTTTATCCAGACATATTAGGCTCAATAGAATCTCTAGAGTCAATATGAACATTGTCGATTTAATTCTCTTTTTTATCAACAAAACTGGAGTACCTTATTTAAAGCCACAATTTATAGTCAATAAAACATAAATACTACATTTCGTTCTGCGTCAGTGATTTAAAAAGCAAACTGGACCGTCGGTATATTTGGAAGCTTTATGTAATTTTCGGGATATCTGGCACCGTTTACCCGCTTATTGAAATGTGTCAAGACAATGCAGAGGAGAAATGCTTTGCATCCATAAGTAAAATAAAAGAATTCCGGATGTTTTACTGACGTTTCTTAGACGTCAAACTTATGCCATTAAGAATTGACGCATTAAAATACGCGGCACAAGTGAGCGAATAGCGCCAAAAGTAAACTACGTCAGAGTAAGAATTCCATCCATTGATGAACGGTACCTACTATACTATAGATTTTTGTTCTAAAACTATTTTCACGTAATAGGTATCTGTACTGAATAGTGTGAATTTGAAATATATCAATTAAACGAAGTGGGATTTAAAGCGCAGATTCTATATTTATCATCGGTATACTTTTCCTTAAATAGTATAGTTTATCCGAAAGGTGTAAGGTAAGGTAAAGGTGGTAAGAAATAGTGACTAAAGTTTTCAAATTCTGGTGTTCTAAGACAATATTAACTACTACTTTGAAGTATTATAATGTCTATTGTTTACTAGATTCTTAACGCTATCAAATGGTTCTGTAATAACTCTCAGAATAGTCTGTATTACTTTTTCTTGAAAGAGGCTAATATATTATTTATAACTTTAAGTACCGTTTAAGAAGGCAGGCGATCAAAATGATAATAAATAATAAGTAAAGATCTATTGAAAAAAAAATCACAAATTTAAGTATATTTACTACAGGGTAGATCGATACGATGTAACCTTTGCAATCAGCAACACTGCTAACTGCTACACATACTTTCAACAACAAATATTTCCTTTCATCTACTTACCAAGTTGATTAATTACTGCTTTTTCCTATACAATTTCGCGGTGCGTACAGAGCGTACGATCTTATCATTCGGGAGTGCCGATGGGCATTCATTAGCGTGAAAAGCGTTTCCATCACGGCATGGTATCTCGTTGATCGACAATTAGGCCGTCCACAGCATACTTGGCAGAACTAACACGCACGCACCAATCACGCAGACATATAATGTATAGCTACAGAAATTACATACGTGTGATTGCCAGATTTCTTATACATTTCGCACTGATGGTATTTCGTAATTGACAATGATGTATGTCAATCTACTTAGTATAATTGGCCGCATTCGAATGTAATTTTATTACGTGACGCTATTTCGCTGTTTAACACTCACTGTTTTAATTATGTGGGGGACGTCCATTCTGACAACTTCTAGGGATAAAAGATTTTATACATTTTTTAATAATCTGAGAATATTCAAATCAAGACGGTAATTCTATAAATAATTTAAACATTAATATAATACACCTATTTGACCGTAAAGAAAAAAGTCATACAAAGTGCCATAATAAAAAAAAAACTTAGCATGATATTTTCTTATACACCTAATTATTAGTCTAATCGGAAAGTATTTTATCTTCTACAAGTAAACTGACAATGTGCTGAAAATCTCGTATACGAGCTACTTAAAATCGTTTCCAAAGTAGACTTCTAATTACAACAGCTGAACATGGTATTAATTCTTCTACTTACCGCTAGTTTTTCCAACGACAGATATTTTTAAACCGAGAGATAAAATTCACGTCTAATAAATTATTTATTGAGGATAAAAAAATTAAAATTAATTTCCAGATAAAATTACCTGTTGTTGAAAAAGCGTCCTTATTCTTTTTAATGTACCCATTATACAGGGTGTTAAGAAAAGCCTGTCCGTATATTAATACGTATCTTACGTGTGTAGTGGTGCTGAGCGATTTAAAAGTTATGTGCGCCTAACCCTCAAGTGTTTGGCACACATCGGTGAATCGGCATTTCATTTTACCACTGCCATATATTATCTTATATATAAAAATGAATCGCTAAATGTGTTGGTAAGCGCATAACTCAACAACGCCTGGACCGATTTCGCTAATTCTTTTTTTGTTGTATTTGTTATTGTCAAGAGAAGGTTTTTATGAAAAAAAAATGTTAGTGATTTGTTGGATTTATCTACGCCTCCAATAATATAAAGGCACCGGGAGCGGGACCTATGGATTCACGCGGGTGAAACCGCGGGGCACAGCTAGTTTTTAATATAAACTGCATACCTCGTTTTGTATTATCTTACTTACCTTTTAATTAATTAAATAATAATACAAACTAAAAATATTGGAGAAATATAAAAATGAATCTCAAATATTTTAATATTACTGATATGGTTTAAGTAACACTTTTATCACTAAATGGATATTAATTGAATGTACAATTTAAAATAATAATTCTAGACTGTAAGACTTAAATGCATTTATTAGTTAACAAGAATGTTATGACAAAACATTAGTACTGAATATGTATGTTTTGCATTTTTTGGCTGCTTTTTAATATTACATATTATCAAAATTTCGATAAAATTGTAATATTATCCATATTACAATTTTATCGAAATTTATGTCTTGAAATTATGTATTCAAAGCCTAGTTTGTTTCATAACAAACCTCACATCAATTCTTTGATTAGATCGTAATAATATGTATTGTAAAATCGAAATTAAAATCGGTTATAACATAAAATCATTTTTTTTTCTTGGGAATCTTTACGAATATATTTTTGACATGTTTATATATATAATATAATTCTTATTATTTACGATTGATTTTTATAATATTTTGTTAATTCTATATTTAGCTAAAGATTTTATATTTTTAATGTTAGTCATTTGTAATTTAAAATTACGTTTAAGCTATGTGCCATAATTATCGTTCCTAAACATTTTTATGATTAAAATTAATAAACGAGCATAACCAATCAAAGCGTTTTATTTAAATAGCAACAAAACCACAGTGATTTGTTTACTATATTATGTTACCGTCTGAGTATTTATTTTCATTGTTTTCACGTCAAATCAGTAATTTGTATCAGCTTTTCAGTTGTAAGTGTAATGAGGGAAATGCTAAAACCGTTAAAGTCTCCCAGAAGGTATTGGAGAGGTCGTCTGGTGCGGGTGCTCATGATGATTTCTTATGCGAGATTAGTGAGATGGTGAGCGCGAGTTACCGGGAGATGCGCTCGTGGGCGGCGGCGGTGGACCAACTGTTAGACGACGTGGCGGACGAGTGCCGGCCGGTCGTGCCCTGCAGCGAGCAACGCCGCGCGCTCGAGCACTGCCTCCATACCCACACGCAACAACCACTCGAGTGCCACCACCTCGTCAACGAATTCATGCAGTGTGCGCGCGACTGCGCTCTCGACCTCGACGACGAAGACGACCAAGAATAATGACAACACCATGAGCTACGCACTACAATTTTTTCTATAATATCTTTACCCACGTTTACAAATTATTTGCAGTCCGTTTAAACTGGCTTATATTTTACTAAAATCAATAAAACCATGAATTGTTAAAAGGTTTATTATTTGCCAAATATATAAATCCAAAATGTAGGTACTTAGGAACCTATAGGTAACGCACGATATAACTACACAAAAGTTATTTAGAAAATAAATGGGTACACGTATTATAACTTAGACTTTGCTACCATTTGATTTAGAAGCTCTATGACTGTCCTGGTAGGGCGGCCTGACATGCCGCGGTTCAGGTACGGGTAGTCATATCCTTTTGTATAAGCTACATTGTAAGTGTCGAGGTGCACCCACTGGCTGTCATGTATGAACTGTTTCAAAAACGCAGCACAATTGGCCGAGTCACCGTATCGCTCTAGTCCAGTGTTTCCGACGTCTGCGGTTTTGCAATTTCTCACGCGATTCTCATAAAATTTCCAAAGAGGCATTCTCCATATTCTGTCACCAGTATAACTGCTCGCCACCTCCAGGTGCTGGTATAATTCATCCGAGTTGGTATAACAAGCGCACGCCGCTCCACCGAGGTAATGTAATAATTCTTTTGACATAGTTCCTATGTCGATGATAAATTTGGGCCAGAAGTTTCGTGCATAAACTAAACTGTCGGCGATGAGCAGTCGACCTTCGCGTGATGGCATTCTTACTCGAATAGATTTTTCGTTTGCACTGAGTATAACATCCCCAAATTTGGGACTATTTCCGTTAGGCATTAGTTCGCACAAAGGTAGTATGCCTCTTATATTGACAGGAAGTTTGAGCCTGGCTGCGGCTCTTGTTATCGCCACTACGCAAGCTGCCCCAGCCATGTCTCCTTTCATGTATCTCAAATCACAGTGGGACTTCAAGTCCAAGCTTCCACTGTCAAACGTTACTCCTTTACCGATCAAAACAATTGGTCGAGTACATTCGTCGGCGCCGTAATAACTGATTTCGACGTACAGTGGTGGCTGGACTGATGATTTCCCTACTGACACAAATCCACCCATTTCATGTTTGGCCGCCCAGCCCTTCGTTTTTACCTCAACATTTATGTCTAACTCGCACAAAAGATCCACAGCTATTTTGGCAAATTTTGTAGGGTTTAAAATATTAGCTGGCAATTCTTGTAAATATCTGGCTAGATTCTGCGCTTCCGCTTTCAGTGAACCTATTTGCCAACTATCGATATCGCAATCATCGAATAGATGCAAATTTGGTTTAGGAATTACTCTTTTATTTTTAATTGTTTTGTATTCTTGAAATTCCCAGATGGCGAGGCTCGCTCCCTCTGCGGCGGCCTCTGCATTCCCGAACGATTCTATGTCTATATTTTTAGGATGAAAGTGTTGAAGTGCTTTTGCGCCGGCCCCAGCGGCTATTCTTATAGCTTCTTTAGTTTCATCCAGTTGCTCGGTTTGGTTAAAAGTTAAACATTCGGTACCGAGGCCAGCGACTGCGACATAAGCATACCTTGGGTCCAAGTCATAAAACACTCTAGTTTCCCCAAGTTTTGGTATCGGGGTAAGCTTTAGCATCGACCATAACTTGCCGGAAACTTCCTCGTCAAATTTCTGACCGCTAGCAGTAAGGATAGCAGGTTCACTTATTACATTTTCGTTAAAATAAACGCCTAGAACAAGTCCTCTATCACGGCGCGCGCATCGTTTAGGGTCTTGCACCTTACGAGGCGGTATATATGGTACACAGTCTGAGCGCGGCAATTTAAACTGAGATATAAGACGCACACATTTAGGAAGTGACATAATACTATGGCGTAAATACAACATTTTAATTTTGATAACTTAAAATTTGTAAAAAAAAATATGTGTTATTTTGAAGTCGTCGCCTACTAGTTTTGGACAACTACTTTTAAGTAAGAGTTTGTATTATGATTTAATCATTAGACTTATGTAATATGTAAGTTTATATATTAATAAAAACAAATATAGTTCACAATATCATACAAATCATACATTGCTCACATTTCAATCAGATTATCGCACAACATGTCTTTTGAGAGAGGTCAAGAAGTCTTCTTCTTGAGCCAGTTCGGAGTATAACGTTTGTACCACTCGGGAATATTCAGCAGGAGTGTTTCTTGCAGCTGTCGATATATAATCAATGTGAGAAAGGGAATGGCCAGTCTCTCGTCCTTGAAGAAGTATACCCAAAACGCTAAAAGTAGTAGGCAAACGTCCACTGTATAATCAATGGCCGACCTCACATTTATTTTGGCTTTTTCTTCAAGTTCTTGATAATTGATAGGTATAACAATAGTTGCCCTTTCTGCTTTTCTGAGCACTATCTGCTGAGTACCTTTCTTTGGTGTATTATTCTGTACATCTGCAGCTTTCGGAGCTTCTGTTTTGACTTTCTTTTCTAATTGATTTTTATCGGCAGGAGGGGCAGATTTTGGTTTTATTGATTTATTAACAGAATTTGTAGGTTTGCCTTTAACGGGCGCTGCTTTAGTGTTATTCGGTTTGTTAGCTGTTTTCTTTGGTTTAGTTTGGGTTATTGCCTTCTTTTCATCATTATTTTCTGGTTTCTTTTCCTCTTGTTGCTGATGCTCGGCAGCTTCTTTCAAGTCTTCTGTTTTTAGGTACATTGGAGCAGCAGCTTTCTTTGGCCTTCCGTATTCTTTGACAATATTCCCATAATAATCGATCACAGTCCTGCCCTCTTCACTGACTTTATCTTGTATTTTATCTGGTTTATTGGTTGCCTTAGGTTTATCGTTGGGTAAATCTTCTGTAGATTTTTCGAGCCCTTTTTTGTTTAACAATTTAGGAAACTGAAATGATTTCTGACCAGGTAATTTCGTTATTTTCTTAAATAATGTTATCTTATCTTCTTTTTTAGCCTTTTCAGCAGCTTCTGCTTTTTTAGATTTTTCAAACATTTTAGTTTTTTCATTGTTTTTCGATTTTTCAAATATTTTAGGCTTTTCAATTTTCAGGTAGTCTGTAGTTTTAGGCTTTTCCTCTATTTTTGGTACAGTAGGTTCTGGTGCTGGTTTGGTTTCTACAATGTCGGCCTCTCTTCGTTTTAGGATAGGCTTTGGAACAAAATTGGGGTCCGGAAGAGGCAAAGGTTTTAGCGGCTCGGATTCTGACGGTTCTTCTTCTTCTTCGATAAATTCTTTTAACGAGGAAGGACGAGTCATTTTGTCTCTTGGATTGTACGTTTCTTCTTCGTTAGAGTATTGGCTTCGTCTATCAAGGTCTGCATCGAGGCTTCCGTCGTCCGTATATTCCTCATCGGTTGACACAGTACTGGCTGTATAGTCTTCATCAAACGACATATGTTGCCATTTGTGTTCAGATGTTTCAGAATCCATCGATACTTGTTGTGGATTATATTTATACTCAGTATTTTCGATAGAATCTGATTTAATTATAATATCCGGGCGTTTGGTCTTTGTTTCAGTGGTATCTTCCATTGATTCTGTTATGTTATGATTATGTTTTACGTTTTCGCGATCAAGGCTAGTATTATACGGAATGTCAGTGTTGTGATTAGGGGGTCTATCTTTATTTTTAGTTTGTTCCTCTTTCATGGCGACTGCTTTATGTACGCGTGCCATAGCAAGTTCGTGTAGAAGCTGTGAAGAACTGACGGCGTTGCGGAGAGCTTTGAACGGCAGCACGCAGCGTGAGCTGAGCTCTGGTGCAGAGAACGAGAGTGGGGGCGGTGTCAGCGAATCCAGATCAAGTTGAATGGATTGCCGCTTTTCTGAAATGGGAAACATTGTTTTTGTAATGATAGCCAAACTTGTAAATTATAAAACCTTCGCATTAAATAAAAAGAACATTCGCATTCGTAATTTTGAGTTGAGTTAAAATTTATTAGTTAACAACTTAAAATTTATTTCGTATCTGTTTGCGCTGAAAACATTAACCTCGCAATGTTCTGTTGTATGTAAATTTCGCAGAAGTTTTGCATTCAACATATCACTTTTATGTTTGTTCAGTTCTGTTAATGCGTAACTAGGCACCGTTCTGTTAAACTTGTAGCTAGCTTTGGCGGACGTCTATATTTAGACGCCCCATTCCTCAAGGCATTACCCATCTCTTTATTTAATATTGTATTCAAGACGAGTTGCTAAATAACTGTGCAGGTACATTTAATTATGAAAATCCTGCTTTGTTTAATGAACCTTACTTTTGTAGCTGAATTTATAATGATGACGTTGTCATTATCTAGACGCTTAACAAAATCACATTTATACTCGATTAAACTACAGTCGCAAGTGAGCAATAGTGTAAAAGCAAATAATTGTGTGCCGTGATATCACTAACAAGAATGGGTAATAGCTACATTCATGAAATAAAACCGATGTCAAAGTTGATAAAAGCTTTGAATACTTAAATCGTTCGAGACTATTTCAAATGTCTTTTTTTCAGATAATCGTAACGAATGAAAACAATCAAAATTGTTGTATAGATGCAAAAGACATTGCAAAACCGATAAGTTTCTGCTTAATTGATTTTGTCTAAAAAACAGTCGGTATAAGATTGGTGTGGCGGTTAAAATAGCTTTCAAAACCATACCGCAAAGCATTCTTGCCATCATTGCCTCATGTCCTTAAAACAGTGAAATAATTTTAAGCATGTTACAATAAAGCCATACTGGCATCACTTGGCATTATTGTCTTTGCGCGTTCCTCAAATGTAAATAGCTAAATATATGAATACTTTTTGTAGAGACTATTTCCGCACTATGATTTTTATACATAAGCGTTTATCGCATGCGGGGTTCGAACCCAGAAAGGCATAATATAGAAAACTATCATTTGTATTTTAGTACTCGGTTTTCGCGGTAAAGTAGAAAATTGTGCAAGATAACTGCATATTACTCGTTCATCTCTTAACAATAGTTGTTTGGTTCAGCCGTAAAACGTAACAAACTGACTGACAGTTTTTTTTTCGCATTTATAATATTAGTATGGAGAGTCAAAGGAGGAATGTCATAAAAAAAAATAAGAATGTTCGATTTGTTTCATATTTGCTTTGATTTAGTACGGAGTAATTTATTGTTGGTTTTCAATAACCTTCTACATCCACTCATTGGATACATTGGACACCAACAATCCTGTGTACCACGGATATCTGGTCCATAACAATAGCATATTTTCAATAACGATACAAAAAGTGGAACTTATTTCTATCAAATTCGCAATGTCTAAATCGCAGTTGCAAATACTCGAAATATTATATTCAGCAGTAATTATTCATGACGGGTTGGTATTTGAGAAGAGAGTTAGAGTTTCGTCTTCCTTAAAAAAATGTTTGGGCTTTTTATGGAGTCCTTATAGTTCTGGTTACTTCATATATCCAAAAATTTCTGATAACTAATTATTCTAAGGTCTAGGAAAAGAAACTCAATGCTCAACACCATAGGTTTCGGTTTGTAGCGTTGTGGTAGCACTTACTTTGATTAGTATAAGTGTAGGTAGGTACGATAGAGTATTGTAAAAGCATAATAAAGTATACGTACGACGTACGTATACTAAAAAAGGTAGAGAATTATACTTATATCAGTAGAATTTCGAACTTTTCAAATATTTCATTAATTGTAAACCTTATTGGAGACACATAAACAATTCATTGTAAACAAAAAGTGAGGTAGCGCCAATCGCAAAACAGAGAATGTATGCTTACCGGATGTATCCATCTGCTTGTTGGAGTCTGGGTACAGTACCAGCATGAACTCGCTGCTGCCGGAGAGGTCCCGCGCGGGCGAGCGGCGCGGCTGGCGCTGAGGCGGCTGCGGCTCGGCCGGCGCCGTCTGCGCTCGCTTGCGGCGCGGCGCCGGCGACACGCGCGCGTCTGCCGCGCCGTCCTCCTTCGTCAACACCTCGTTTATTATCTTAGACTCCACTGCCAAAAATTCCATGTCGACCGGCCGCCCAGGTATCCTCACTGGAGCCGACTCCACGCTCGGCGCACTCATCCCATAAGGACTTTCCGCTTTTACACGAAAACGATATTCGCTGCCTTCGATCAGGTCGAATAGGGTGACGTTAGTTTTGCGACTCGTGGTAGCTTTAAGCCAAACGTTCCAGCCGTTGCGGTAGTACTCAACCACATAGTTGCCGATGCGGCAGCCGCCGTCGTCATCAGGAGGCTCCCAGTCCAGAGTGACCGACTTGTCCACTTGACGCGCGACCGACACTCGCTGTGGCGGGTCTGGTGGCGCTGTGATGGTCACGAGGAAAGCAGCTGTGTCCTCTCCAATCCTGTTTTTAGCGTGAATTTGATATTCACCACGGTCACTCCTTCGCGCCGTGTGTATCTTCAGCATCGAGAATTTTGGAGTATTCGAGATCTCCACTCGGTCGTCTACCACTATGGGTTGGCCATCATGTCTCCATTCTACAGTTGGTGTCGGTTTCCCAACTATCGTTGTTTTTAAGAAAACGGTTTCGTTTATTTCGTACAACAAGCCGTCCTCATATTGACGCGGATAGCGTAACTTCGGCGCGGCTTCGAGTGACAGTCGAGCTTTTGTCACTGCGTGTCCACTACGATTTGTTGCTGTGCATTTTATTTCACCTTCATCGCTCGGTAATGTTTGGTGAAAGACAAGAACACTCGTGGACTCGCTCGTTGTGATCGCCGTTCTTCTGCTACTGAAAATTTCATAATCATCCTTGAACCACGCTATTGTCGGCGGTGGAATGCCAGAGAAAGCCACGCGGAATTCAGTTTTATCGTTTTCAAGAGCAGTTATATCATCTAAATGTTGAAGAAACAGTGGTGGTTCATGAGGGAGGCGGTCGGAACTGACCGTGAGAACGTCGGACAAGTCGCTGTAGTCTGAGCGTCCCACGGCGTTGAGTGCTGCCACCCGGAACTGATAGCGGAATGGAGGTTCGAGGCCAGTGAGCACCAGCTCAGGGCGCAGCACTACGGGCGGCGCCGTGCGGATCCAGTCCGGCGTGCCAAGGCGGTTGCACTCCACCTGGTAGCCGAGCAGAGGCGCGCCGCCGTCGTGCGATGCCGGCGCCCATCGCAGCGTGATCGAGTTCGGTTCCTCATCCGAGAGTATCGGTACGATATCCGGCTTCCCTGGTGTAGCAGGTCGTCCTAGAAATCGAGACGAGACACGGCGTTACTCAATGCATTTGAATGATTTAAGTTAAAATTAAATATGTCTAGTCGGGCGTTAACCTTTGTTTGGTACCGACGGTGCTGCCGGTATAAGCCATTTGGCATAAAACTCCTTTCAAAATTAGACGCGTGATAATCGTTACATGAACGCGGACGGTCTTACGATTTGTTTTGTTGTGCCACGCTTTAGGAATCGCAGCGCGCAGTCTTTTTAAAAATAGAAATGTAGGCAAGGGGCTCTAATGAGCTGCACACGTGTTCGACACAGTGTGTAGCGGCTCCGGCGGACAGGGTGTCGGGGGTGGGTTTACCTGCGGTTTTCCAGCGCACGTTCTTGCTGGGCTTGTGGACGTAGTGTGAGGCGGAGTGCTGGTTGCCCATGGCGGCGGCGGCGCGCGCCGACACACTGAGCGCGGCGCCCGCTCGCCCCCGCCCGCGCCGCGCGCCCCGCTCTGGGAATAACTCTGCGCAGCGCCGCGCCCGCGCGCCCGGATGCGATCTTGATCTGTTTGATCGATAGGTTTTCATTAACGATCTACGAACCACGACCTTTGGCGCAACTATTGATTATGTTCATCGACATAAATCATCTGACAGCGTTGCCAATTCGATCATAATTATTATTGTAAACAAAATTTTACCAAATCAAATAGCAACAGTAAGGTGTCGTAAGTTTAGTTTAAAAATTTCAATTTATTGCCATCATTACTAACAATCGGTGTCATTCCTGAAACTGTAAGAAGTCCCCGAGGAAGACATCTGTTGTCGCAACCTAATATTACGTACTAGTCACACAGCAGCAAGTTTATAGATTTTCTTGGTGGATCATCGACACTAGCTCCATCTGTTGGACAAGCTCTAAACAAATCTTTAAATAAGTTTTTCAAAAAGTTCGTTAGTATACCGAAGAGATCGAGGTTTGGAGACAAAAAGAAAACGTGCCAGACTGCGCTCTAACGTGATTTCTTGGCGAAAGTGTAGATGGCACCAGTATTCTAATATTTGTTTTTGAATGAGATTAGATCAATGACCTGATAACCTAAATTGAAAAGCCAGTGGACTAGGTTGATTAAGATCGAAAGGCGATCTACATAGCTCATTCGAGAAACCTAAATAATCTTAAAACTGCTTTGAAAAACTGCGATTATGCCTAGAAAGAATACATATCATTTCAGGGTGTAGGATCGCGGCTGTCTATTATAATTATTTAATGATCGTTCAAGCGATTTCCTTTACATCAATTGGTATAATAACTATTTTCATCGACTTGCGTATGTGACACGTATTTCAGTTTTCTTCTTCATGATACGCAAAGCTATTATAAGCTTGTAAGTTTGCTAAATGACTGGCTAAAGCTAGTTACAGCATCCTGTGGACCAAGGAACATTAAATTTGATTACCATTGCGATGGTATCTGTTTCAAATGTTTGCAGTAGCTGCTGATTGGTAGATCTTGTTGTGTATATTTCAGCGTGCGCCTACGCATACCCAGTTACGTACTTTTCGACGCTTGAACATGGAACAACATTATTTTAGGAAAGTGTTTCACCAAAATTGTAATATTATCTGGTATATTAAGTAATTCCAATTAGATTAAAATAAGTGTATGTAGTGTTTATTTGGTATTTTTATCAAGAACGAGCTTCGGACTGCTGCTTCGTCTGCGTTGAATTAAAATTGGATCTAGACATAAACATAACATAACATATCATCACGCCTGTATCCCCGAAGGGTTAGGCAGAGGTGTACCTATGGACACCCTCAGTTCGCCGATATGTTTAGGTCCCATGTAATAGGGGGCGAGCCTATTGCCACTAACCGGGCACAAATCCAAACTCCGACCTGTTACTGAGAATTTCATAGAAAAACCCAATAACACCTTGGTCGACCTGGGAATCGAACCCAAGACCTCTAGCGTAGCAGGCGCGCTTAGCACCACTAGGCCAACGAGGCAGTAGCAGAGTATCTAGACACACTAATGCTTTTAATAAGAACTTCTATTACTATAAAACATAAAGGATATTGAACTTAAAACAAACTTCCTATAGGAATTTAATTAGGTAAAGCGTACAGAAATCACCAGGCTGTGGTACTATGAAAGCCTCTTCTTTCTACAAATATGTGAAGATATACATATGTAAATTTTACATAGCTACCTAGTTTATTTTTAGAAAATCCCATTTCATTTAAACATTTAAAAACTTAGACCTGACAATAACTAAATTAATAAAAAATGTTTTTACAAAGGAATTATACGCTTACTTACATTGCGAATTTTTTATAGCATATAGAGGAGTCTTTTAACATTCACGTGTATGTCATACAGTGGTATTTTAGCTTTTATACGAATGGACCGATAACAATGCGTTTTTTTTTTATTTGAAATCAGAAGTAGTTGTTTGGTCTTGGCTACATTTTACTAAGATTTATTCAGCATTTAAAATATATTTTTTTATTATTGCATCTGGATTTGTATCGATTTGCATTTGAACAGTATTACAGTTCGTCGATCACAAAGACTTGCATGGTGAATGCTTCTGTCATTCTGTGATGCCCAGCATTGTTCCCAAAATTTGCTATTGTTCACCAACATGTGTTAATCAATTACCTGAACAGTGCAACGCGGCGGGGTGAAAGGACAGTGATAGTCGATTAGTATTGTCATTTATGCGTTAATTAACGTGGACATTCACGACAGAGCTATTTGGTATTATGCCAGCGGACTTAAATGACGACTGAAATTCACAAACACGCAAAAAAATTTGAAAAAGTAAGCTACTTTGCTCTATGCTGTAACCGTTGATCTTTGTTTAAACTGCTCGAGGAGTCTGTGTACGCCTATACGTATGCCTTACTTTAAGATTTTCACAATATGATCAAATTTTGGCCTTTTTCTACGCCCACGTGAAATGGCATTATCGTGAATGGTTCTTTAGGCATCTTACGGTTTGTTGCACTTGAATAGTCCGATATTACCGCGTAGCTATTGTGGCTAATTGCTGCCACTGCGGCAGTGTGCACCTATTGTCGTGTCGTGTCGTTTCGGTGGTTATGATGGAAATGTTTAGATTTTACGCACACTGAAACTGCACGTGCAAATTAAAGGAACTTCGTAATGGCGGCTTTTTCTCATTTGCTCTTGTTTTTGTGGACTTAGAAATAGAATTTCGCTTATGTAGGTGCCTGAACAGCGAAGTGCCTTTACTATAATCTTGCCTTGTATTTAAACTTTGTCCTTAGAATTGAAAATTATAATTTAATTCAAGATCTAGTTACCTTAATTTCTTGGCTAAAATAAAACCAGCCTAAGAGATTCCTTGTAACAATCAGCTATCTTACAGTATATATCCTCTTTTTGGACATTAACCGGTACAAGCCGCCAGATCGAAATGATATAGATACATTTTGTTATGACTAAGAGCCTACAACTATCTGAATAAACGTAAAAAGGAAGAACTATGACTTGACTAAACTTGAATTTTATTCCGTTAGTGAAATACATGCTTATTGAATTGAAGCATGAGACCCTATATGGAAATAAACTTGAAAACAAAAATAGCTTGAGTATATCATAACATAACCACAGCGTAAGCAAAAATCTAAAACATCTAACATTTTTTTTTTTTCAATTTTTCTTTTACAAGCGGTTTCTCGCATTCGTGGTTTTATTTGCTTGAGTTTAATTAGCAAGTAAGGAATGTTTGTGTGTTTGTGAGTAATAAAGCCGCGCAACGGAGAATTTCTGCATCGTATTCTAAAGAGGGCGAATGCCGAATTCCCGATAGTAATGTGCATCTGGCTAATGAACTGAATTTATCGACACACATTCAAGTAACTCTTGCGTTTCTGTCGATAAAACGACTGTTAACGTTAATCCCAGCGTTTATAAATAAATCGAAATGTTTAAAAAATACATGTTAAATATTTCGGGTTTTGGCTTTGTGCCTTGTACGCTCATTGATTTTGAAGACATTTATGAAACACAAATGACATTTTAAGCCATCAAAACTGTCGTATATCGCATTTTATATAATAAAAAAACGCGACGATGTCGTTGATTACCAAATAATGCAACATGTTATTTTTCATGTTTACTTGCAACAGATTGCATGTCAACTATAAACAGCGCGTTAACTGTATTGTCTCTACTGTTGCTGATGCGAAAGAGGGACAGCGATCTCCACTGCGTAGCTTCGTCTCGCTTGCACACCAGGAACACTGCCACCTTAAAGGTTCATAGATCACGCATAGAGAGTATTTAAGTTGTTACCCGGAGTGCATTAGATAATCGTTCAACGCACATACTCATGGTTCGTGAGCCTCCACAGGTAACTTCATTAGTCTGCCGCCAGCGGTCTGCACGTTAATCTCAAGCCTGCTAAACTGATTGGGAAGTGTACTAAGCTCCCTGGAACCTATATTGAGACAAAGTAACTCGATTAAACGCTGCAGGACGGATGGCGTTACTAAACGGTTCAGGGCTTTGATGGCGTTACGGGATATTGAAACGCCATCTTGGATTAATGTAATTACGTTGGATGCGTACGCCATTTTGGATTCGATTAAATTATCAACTTGCTGGTTTAGTAAATTGTTATCGCATGAATTACCTTGTAACGTACACATTCACTTTCAAAATTAACAAATGAAGGTTTGGTTTTCAACAATAGAACATCACAACATTATGTCATACAAAAAAGAAGATCTCTCTTTTTACCGCGACGAAGGCGTACCTAACCGGAACTGCAACTGCTTTTCAATTTCATACTAGACACATTTTCAGGCTCGATATTGATAAAGAGGGTTCTTTGTCTGTTAAGGTTATTTTTCAAAAAAGAAATATAACTATATTTTTGTTCTATTGAACTTAAATATCCGTCTTGAAGTGATCCCTGCAGTAATTAAGTTTCAAAATCGATAAACCGATAACCAGATTCCCGGTCTCGTGGCAAGAGAATAAAGAACTTAATAAAATGAAATAAATGATTTCTGCAAGATCATCCTTTTGAACTTTGAACTGTTTTAGTCTTTTTGGGAAATGAATCTCTTTCCTTGCGATTCAAAAAGGTAAAAGTTTTAGGAACAAAAAGTTTTATAAGAAGTAAAGTCGTTAGCTCCAACTATTATTGAAACAGTCCGAAGCACAGAATTTTATAGCCAGCTTATTTTTATCACTTGTTTGTTTTATTAATCAAGAGCGCTTGCCCGTGAAATTTGGAGTTAGAAAATTCCACAAACAGTGACGTAATAGGTAGCCAACAATAGACTTGCTGTACACTCCTTGTTAATTCATCAAAAGATCAATTTCGTTACAGGGACAGACGTCTAGAGACAAAACATATGAATATTAAAAAAATGTGTAAGTATTTAAATGTCGAATTGAGGCACCTTCTTTTTTTCGTCTGGTAAAACTGGTTAAGTACCTCTTTTGTAGTTTTTTGAAAACCAGATAATAAAGAGGTCGTTTAATTTTAGAGATATAAGGTGAAGTTTGAAATAATATTATGGGTAACAGGCCGCTGAAGTTAAAATTGCGTTTTTGTACGCAACGATTATTGCAGTGATATTTTCTCTCTTAAAAAATTATTCTCAAGAACATGTAACCCACTTACCTATTTAAGTGTAGGTAGAAATGTTTTTTTATTTGACGAAACTAATGTTTATAGCGGCTGTGTGGATATAGTCGTGCGCGTTTCTAATGAAAAATAATGATTCATCGCGTAAAGTAAAAAAGTTGGGAAAAGGAAATTTGATACTTTTTGTTCTAGACTAATTACAGATCGTATTGACGAATGTTTTCCAAAACAATTTGTCAGTTATTTCTAGAAATTCAGTGTTTTTAAAATATTGTTAGAAAACAGTTTTGGATACCAAATACATAGCGTATGAGTAAGTATTTTCTATGAATCAGAATGTTTTCAACAAAATTAGAGAAATTAAGTCGTAAGTCCACCACTTAACATATTTTGTAATTACAGTTCTATTGCATACATCATATTGTTTAAATTGTATGTTCGCGTTATGAATATCATTGTAAGCTGCGCGCGCGCAGCCGACCTACATCTCCTGGATCGACGCCAGCGCATAAATACCTAGTGAGACCACCACTCGTCGTCAAGGTGACATTGTACATACACCAGAAGATCTACAAAACGTGTTGAAATATTTATACCATTCTGAACAGTATTTCTTTACAACTACGATCTAGAATAGCATGCAAAAATTTTGCTTTAGTAAACATAAATTTGGACGACTGATCTCAAAAACAAAAAGTTCAATTTTCGGTTGTCTTTATTTTAATTTAAATAGTATTAATTGAACGCCAATGACCGGTTAACTGGCTGGCACTAAAATACGTATTAATCTAAATCAATACCATGGCTCGCATGACAGCGAGAGTTTATACAGGCTGATACAGAAATATCGAGTCGGTCGAGTGGGTCTAGGTACACAAGAGAGTTAGATGGATCGGAATAACCCCCAATATATAATAATAAATGCGGACTTCACATACATTGCTCTGAACCCAAAGTAAGTAGCTATTAAGCACTTGTGTTATGGAATTCAGAAACAACGAAGGTACCACAAACACCCAGACAATGCAGAAAAAAAACTTTCTACTTTAACCCGTCCGGGGATCGAACCCGGGACCTCAGAGCTGGCGACACCTTGAAAACCGGTGCGTACGGCATTCGACCACTGAGGTCGTCTTTAATATATGCATCAAAGATTATAGGTATCTCTAAAAATTTATAAACGAATGAAAATGAAAGAATAGGGTGCTAACAAGAGTTCCACAATTGATTCAGTATTTAAAAAAAAATCTACCCTAAAATGCGTAATTTATGCTTTAAACTATTGGCAAAATACCAATGTTCATTACACAAAAGCGTTAAAACCGATGATTAGTAATACTTATTTACCAATAATTACTAAGTCCTAAGAGCCTGAACGTACCGAATCCAAGGACATTAAAATTTACATATTTAGGCCTTGTCATGTTGTGAGTTTATAAAAACTCCCTCTTTCCGTGGCCACTAATACTAGTTACAGTGAAATTACAACAAAATTAGCCACAATATTGAAAATAAATATAATATAATAAATAAAATATAATATAAAATAAATAACAGTTTCTATTTATCGTAACGTTAGTTAGCGTGAACATGCACAAATACCTTATAGGGCTTCCATTTAGTAATATTCGAAAAAGAGATTTTCTTAAGAATAAGACTTTTCAATGATTTCTTTTTGCCATAGAACCGGAACCATAAGAAATATAAAAAAATATCATTCTAATCACATTTATACTTAGATCAAAAGAGACACTGGTAACACACAATTTCAGGCTATTAAACATGTCTTCAATCTACATCATTCCTTCCTTCCCAAATTTTGAAAATCTCTCTGCTTTTATATATTTTACTTCCTATCAGACAATCAAAGTACAGGCTTGAAGTAAAACCACTACTTCGCGATGTTCTTAAATTTATGAACCGCATGTTGTTAGATTTACCTAAATAAAGGCATTTCGACATGTACATAATATGCCCAAGTTGGGTGTACAAAATATTGTGTAACGAAAGCTTTAATTTAGGTATACTTAACAGCTTATTGTTCACTGTTGGTTTGTCAACCAAGAGTCAAGGCTTAATTCGATACCCCGTATTTGGAAATTATATTTCTATTGTAGCATGTCATGTATATTGTCAACTTTAATAAAGGAATGTTTCGAACTGGCACATTGCCACCCTAACCTTCTCAAATTTAGATAACTGAAGTACCTACCTAAAATAATAAACGAAATGAAATGAAATACTCTCTATGTTTTTTATCGTCGTACTAAATATGTTATTCTAAAATAGATCGGATTAATTTTGTGTAATATATCTTATTTATTTATCAAAATAGCACCACAAATCAGGGTGAATGACATCAGAAGACGGGATATTCATACATGTTATTGTAAATGTGTTACAACGAATTTAAACTCGCGATAGAAGCTTTATTGAGTCCAAACTTTACACCAAAAATATTTTTCAACAAAGCCGGGATTTAAAAATCTTTTGAGAATAAAACTCGAAGGTTATAAAACTACTTTAATATCAGAAACACTAGATCTAGTACAGTTTTAGAATTTAGAAATGTCTGCTTGTGAGTATTCGACAGTTAACTATCAGACTATTAATAACACGTCCATGTTTCGACAGATATAGGGCACCGTCTATTCGACTCTGACACCTGAAATTAATAGAAAAGCAGTAGGTCATCACATGTATTACAGAAACTATGTTAGTACATGGTATGTATGTAATTAAGACTGTATGTATATTTCTTTGGGCGCTCTACAAACTAAACGGCTTCATGGATTTTAGCTTAACGGTGTCGTTAGATTCATCACGACTATAAGAGTGAAGGTAAGTATAAATAAAGGTAAAACTAAGTATAAGTAAAGATATATCAAACATACAAAAATAAATCTTTGATTCTAAGGTACCTTTTTTTCTCGGCCCTACTAATTACCGAAATAGTTGGCAATTAAATTTTACCATTATCGTGAACGATAATAATTACCGAGTCTCTACGTCACGTATCTAATTACGTTATGAATTTTGTACTTTTGCCTTTAGAGAGGAAAAGTTTTATATATTTTTCTTTGCTGCCTTGCGCTGAAACCTGAAAAATACTTTTCAACTGGACCGCCCGTCCAAACGTCATACTTTTTATTAGTTATCGTAAACATTTCTAAAGTTGAATTTTAGTAAAGTTAAATTAAATTATGGAAGGTTTCTATACCAATTACGGTCGCCAGCAACAAGAAGTGGAGACCTGAAGTGGTGAAATAAAAAAATAGAACCTCTTTATTGTCGTTTAAGCACTAGTCAGAAATTACCTTATCTGAATAGTCTGTTTCCAAACTATGTTGGGGTTGGCTACCAATCTGAATACCGTATTTTATATGGAGCGACTGCCGAAAAATTATCAAAGGAAGTTGGGAAATGAAAGTTCCTTTTTTGATTATGTAAGGATACCAGAGAAAAGGTTATAGAATGCAACATATTAAACTGTCCACGTCGTATAAAACACAGCTTTACATTTAAACCGATAACTATTTTAAGACCAGTTAAGTGCCATCAATATTTGGCACTGGAGCGTGTGATTATTTTCTCGGTGAGGTGATTTCGACGACGCCCTTGTTACACCGATCGTTTTCGATATTCAATAAATATGATATTCGACAGATCACATATTTGATGTAACACATTACTTGTATCTCCAAAATATATTTTACTGGAGACGACGAATTTGGACCATTTAAGAACAACGATTTTTTTCTTTACTTTATAACCAAATTGCAAGCTTTTGCTATTACTCTCTGCTGTTCAGATGTAGTTTAAAGTTATGTCTAAAAATAAATCTTTCATTCATTTTTACAGAATAAAAAGCTTGAACTTTGATCTTTGCCCGGCCCGCTTTAGATCTTGCAGCGTCGTAACATCCATTTTATATGCATAAGCACCAAGACTCGGAACACCTAGAAGATATTACAAACTTGACGTGGATGTTGGATTATTGACTGACATGCCTATTATTTCAGATTTCTCAAAATTCAAGCATATTTATCAATATTTCAAATGTTTATTTATTTCCTCACAAATATCAATTTTATAGTTACTAAGTTTATCTATGTATATAAATTGGAATTTAGCTACACATCTAAACTAAACTTATACAGAAAATTAGGTTACTTGTTTACAATGATCTGAATAACAGACGAGTAAGAAAACTGCTAAAATTAAATTCAGTAGCTACGAAAATATGTTTGACAAATGGTTGTTCTAAATAAATTAATTGTAAACGTATTTCATTGTAGTATATGTAATATCGTTTGATTCGACAGCATGTTGTATGTCCGACAAATGCGAGAACTTCATGTATCTAGCAATAACAATCTGACAACAACGAAAAATTGGTTTTCGTGTACATTGCGGTTTTTTAAAGAGGCGTAACATTATCTTTCTGTAAATAGCGTTACTTGGAACATACATTAGAGTTACACCAACAAGTGTTCGTGACAAAACATAAAATAATTTTAGAGGAGCGTCTCATCGGCACAGCGCAAAATAGTTTGAACAAATGCCAAGGAAACGGGCAGTTTTCCAATGTGGTAAGATTTTAATATTGGGTGAAATTCTCAGATTGCAGGAAGCAGACGGTGTTTTGGTCAAGTTGCATATACCATCAGAGTGTATTCCTCATATGTCGTACACACATAGGTCATGGGAATTACCTGATACAGAAAAAAGAAAGTAGGAGATTTCTTTACGAAGCTATTTCATAATAGTTTGTGAGATTGTATCATACCATAGCCCACATTCGTTAGTTGGACGAACTTTTGATGTTGCAGAAAAAACAAGGCAACCTACGCTTGTTTTATATTCGTATCAAACAAATTAACTTTAACTGTACCGCGAAATCAGATTTTTAATGTTCGTTATGGAATGGGGTTAAAAATGACGACTCTTATGTGTTTGATGTTTGTAAATTATTGACGAATTCATGCTTTATTTACGACAAGTTTTATAGCTCGTAAATACTTTTAAAATTAGATTATGGTCGTTTTGTTCTGACCTTGCCGGTATTATTTGCCAGGATCTGGGAAGAAATGCTGATGAAACTGATCTCACAGTCAAACAGTTTGTACTGTTTTGTGGGACACTTATTAGTTCGTAAGAATACCATGTTCCTTTTTAAAGAATAAATAAATATAATAAAATAAATAATGCGGTAATTGTGACAAAGTTCTTCAGATCTTTCCATATACTAAAATGAGTTAAAAATCTTTTTTGTCCTGGATAAGAAAAAAAGAACCATTTCTGTTCAGCCCCTATCTTGCCGAAAATACTGAAAAATAATGAAGCTGTTGCTAGGAAAGACGCAACTCGCTGGTAAATAATGCAAGTATTATAATTTTAGCTTCTGGAATTTGCTATTGCATCATAACACGCAAGAACAGTCGCATTTAGCACGGATCGCGTTTCTAGGCAACGCCAAGGGTATTCTTTTTCTACCGCCATAAACAACTTCACGCGAATGCAATATTTTAGTGGTTGTGAATAAAATGGTCGAGGCCAATTTGCGGATGCCCGCCCCCGGATTTCACGAAAACATGTTGGTCTATGTATTTTGTTATTACAGAGGCTTGTTTCATTTAATTTATTAAAACATCAGAAACACTTTTAGAAATAAAAGTTCGTTTATGGTTTTCGACAATGTATACTTTAGAAACGTATTCTAAAGTTTTATTCTTTATTCGTCAATGTTATATGTGAATTGTCCTTCCGCCTTCTTCTCAGATTAATCTATTCATTATTAGTTAAAACAAAGGAAAAATTGTATTTGAATGCTACTGAGGTACTAGACATTACAACAACTAATCCTGCTCAAACTTCTATGTAGTTTGCGTTCAATAAAAGCATGCACACAGGTCGTAAATTTTCCAAAGAGTTAGTGGGGTTTTAGTCAACAGCCATCAAATCGCTATCGAAGGTAAGTCCTAAGCTCCTGAAACATGGCAAACTAATGTTTCGCTCAATAAAAGAAAAAAATTGCAATTAACATAGAAAAAGATTTAAACTGTAAATAATATTATTATCAGTGCTCAAATACTTTCAAACTTAGGTAAAATTCCTGAGAGGACTTAAATATTTTATAAAATTCACAAACTGTAAGTATATACGAAGCACTAAAGCTTATGAAGCGCAAAGACTTTCTTATTTTGCCATTTATTCTCACGAAGTCACTTTATTTTTTACCTTAAACCCATTATTAGAATGGTAACGCTAATTCTCTATGCTGGTTCTGAGAAATTTTAATGAAATTCCAAAACCTATTTTAATTGCATCCAAGTGTCAATTGAGTCTTTTCACTGCTGCCCTTTATACCTTTAAACAGAAACTGTAAGATGTCTGAGGATTACGAAGGTGCTCTCATTAAAATGTTCAGCGAAGCATTTTGTGCAATAAGCTCCAAAGTCTTAAAACGTTCCTTTATTTCTTTGATGATATTGGGAATATTCCAGGTATCAATGTTGCAGCTTGCAAAGGTACCATTTACCACTATTTCACGGTATGCATTAATTTCTACTGAAAAGAGATGTGCTGTGAAAATTACTACGCAAGCCATACAAAAGGACTCACGACAATTTTAACTTTCTTTAAGGCGTTTTCAAATCGACTGTGTTATTTGGTGAACATTTCAGGTTAAATGATCAGCAGAAAAAATGGTGGTCACTGAACATCAGTGCTCGGAAACTTTTTACATTTATGTATAATCTTGGTATTCATTGTTATGTTTTCTAGAAGGTTTTAGGGGCCGCATATATATTATTGGCAGACCTTATTTTGGTTCCTATCCTGATCCTGTAATTCTACAGGGATGATAAGCGATACGGTAATTTTAGCCAATAAGAGCGACTGCTTTTATGTCTATCGCAGCCGATAAGATTAATAGATTATATTTAAGATTTTTCGAATAACATAATTGAAGATGTGAAATTGTAGTTAGCAACAAGCTGCCATTACAAATGATCTACTTCGGATGTCTTCGCTGTAAAATCTTTGTTTACAGAATGGACCAGTTATTGTCAAGACCATAAAACTTGGCGGTTGATGTGACATCATTGTAATGTAAGTGTCGCAAATAAATTTCGTTCAGACGCCTTTGACGTTTTTATTACTAATGTCGATCTTAAAACATCACGTATTTAAATAAAATATGCTCATTTTCTATATTATAAATAAATCTTATTTTAGTCAATGCTGAAAGAGACGTGATTTTGGTAAAAAAATAACAAACCAATAAATCCTTTAAAATCCTGGCTTCAAATAAAAAATAATACAGTCCTTATAGCAAACCATTGGTATGTATAAAAATATATTTTTTCACATTTCAATTACGATGAATATTTTTTTATTAGCAGAAGCAAATGCTTCTATTTATATAAGCATGGTTGACAGCATGCACAGCATGGTAGAAGTAAGAGAAGGAAACATCATTCGTTTGGCAAGGCCAGCGAATATGACTACACTGTAAAATCAAAGGTGTGTATTACGAATTGAAAGATCAGGTATACGTGTGTGGTGTTTGGCAGCTTTCGTTAGTAGGTGGTCGATATTTTGGTCGGAAAACAAAAAAACAGCGTGCGACGCGCCCACGAGCACACTCATATCTCCTCGCTGACTACGACCTGTTGGCATTCAATGAGTAACCCTTTGCGCAATACAGGTGACCTTATTTTAAACACTTGGTATGCGTATTCCAGAACGCCGCGCCGGGAACATTTTAAATCTTATCCTCTCAAACGATTCGATACTATGTTGCGATGGTTATTGCTGACAATCTGTATGACAAAGACGTTACTATTTTCATAGAGAACGAAAACACATTTTCCATCTTATGAACTGCAATGAAATACTATTTCACATAAAGTTTATAAAATGCCATTATAGCTTAACGATTTATCTATAAATTTCTGTTTGCTGAATATAGCAATTGTGGAGCCCATATTTTCTCTCGCAAGTAATAAATACAGCAATCGGATAAAAAAATATTTTGTTTATTAAAAACACAAGTGAAATACGATGCGATCTTGTGAATCCGAAGTGAGTTTAATATAGCCGTGCTCTTATTAATACACTGCTCACCTAGAAACTAGCGGCATCGCATAATTCCACGGCTACCTGTGCAACCCGAGAGTGGGCTCCCACTCCAAAATAGCGCGCTCACACGAAAACATACATTTCTACTTCCTCACAATTGTGATTTGATCACTCATTTTTTGCATATTTGTTGGCACTCTTCTCATACTAGTCATTGTTAGTGGTTTTAATGACAATATAAACCTAAACATAGCTCAGTGATCATCGTTACGCGCCTAAACATAACGCACTGGGCAGAAGCCAAGTGTCTCGTCATAAATTAACAAATAGCTAATCGAGTTGTGATCGAATCGATTACGGTTCGACTGTCTACGTGGCAATGACGAGTAGGTCCGGTGATGTGGTCTAGCGGCTTGTAAACAAACTCGCGTATGACTCGTGCTGCATTTGTTTTACTCTTTTTAGCCATGCGGAAAAATCTAAAAAGAGCTTCTGACTGATGCATCAGTACTCTAGTAGTAGTACACGAAATACATATTTATTGCGATATGTATGTACTCGTATGTACGAAGCACGATAGGAATTCGCTACAGTCATAAACTTGTTAACAGACATACAGTATATTAATTGTTATTGCGGGTTCAGCAATTTTAATGCGATCGTCGACACAACGAGACGAAGAAAGGGTTATTTATGAATTAAGAACTTGCCAAACATGCAAGATGGTTTGGTAATTAGTATCCGTTACAGTGTACAGCAAACCTAGTTAACTTACCTAGGTAGGTAGGTAAGCTGCGAGTCTTTGTACTGTATGCCAAAATTATACGTCATTGAGAGATAGTTTAGTTAGTCTTTATATAATTAGTTGGGAATGGCTGTCGAATATAATGGCACTTAGGATTCTAGCTTTGTTTATTAATGTAATTGTATTATGTCCTATAATAATAGGAATAATGTAATAATCGATCGTTATAGTCATCATTTTACAACAATCAAAGGAACCAAGTTTGTTTTTAAACCAAGTTATTTTTGATCTCTCCCTTTATAGTGATAGTTGGTAGTTTATAGCCGATTTATTATTCCTCTCTTCCTTTCTTGGGAATCATTACGATAACTTCCTCATTTGCGTGGGTGTTTCATAACTTTAACGAACGCATGGGTACTAGCTTGGGTTTAAACATTCACTGTCAATGTGTCTACTAATATGCTCATTGAATACTAGGCATAGCGAGCATATTCTGGATAAGACGACTCAAAGGATTGAAATATGAAAAAAATATATATTTTTAAGTGACTTTTTAGTTTTAAGTACCTACTCCAGTGATAAAATCACCAATAGTGTATAGAATGTTGCTAAAGCTTTCTTCTTCTTCAACTTTATCAAATAAAAGATTAAAATTACGAAGTGACTTATCTGAAAAATCAAAAAATGTGTTAAAGTCTGTTTATACAGGTTCGTGTTAATGATGTTTGTGCAGTCAAGGATTATTTTACTTAGCTTACTCCTGTTTTTTTTTTTTATGTAGGACATACTAATTAAGGGTATTACCTTGCCCAATGACCTTGAAGATTTGAGCTTTGTACTAGTATTTTTTATTCTAGCGCCACCTACCGACCAACGATCATACTACAAGAAAACAAAGTGCAGATTAAGCAGTGTCGCAGATGTGTCGCAAAGTTTTCATCATTTTTGCCTATTTTATTCGCTCTCTGAGAGATCTAATGTTATTCCTCTAGTTTTTGTTGTCTTGTACGAGGATCTGCCTACATCAAAATCAAAATGTTTATATAACAAGAACTACACGATGCACTTTGCCTGCTGACTTAGCTTTCATTCTAACAAATTATACAAGCTGAAGGTCTGATGATGACCAGGTAAGTGTTTATTGGTTCTCAGTAACGGGAATAGTTAGGAGGACCTAGCTTTCAACATTTATCTTTAAGAGCACGGATGCTAGTGCATGATCAATTTTATAAAAATAATTAATTAATGGAGTCAATGAAGAAACATCCCCGATCTTGATGATTATTTTTGTTTAGGTGGTTTTTTAACAAAATAATATTAGAAATCTCCAAACTATTTTAATAAATAACTAAAAATATTATTTTTAAAACGTATACATAATTATTTAACCATCCATAATATCAAGAAATATTTAGATACTTTTATACCTATAATCATAAAAACATGAATTTTAGGCTCCGTCATACTTGCGAAACGAACAAAGGGACGGGGCGCGGCGCGGCTCGTCGGCGCACAAAACATCGAGTCGCGCGAGCCTCCGTTGCCAATGCAAACGAAGCGCGCGCGCCTCCTTTGCGCGCGTTGAAGCCCTGCCGCGCCGTTTTGGCGCGCGATAGCTAGTGTAGCTAGGGTCACTACTGTACTTACAAATATTTATATGTATATGGTACTTTACTATGTTATATTATTATATTATACTTCAGGTAAATAATCATTGATGTTTATTTGGGTAGGTACATATTTGTATATCGAAAGTTAAAATACCTACGTTTAAAATTTTCAATTTCAATTTTCAAAACATTGAAACATAAATATCGAATGACCATAATAACCGATTACAAAAAATAACCGAATATAAATCTTAAATATGGTTTTCTTATAGGCTACACGGGTAGCACCAGCAAATTCAAATAACTAAGGAATCATTAAAATCGGTTGACCCAGTCGAAGGTTCTGTGATAACGACCTTTAAAAAAAAGCAATCGCATTGAGTACAAGACTTACCTATTTTTTTGAAGTCTGTTAAAAATTAAAATTGTTTAGATTTGACTTGGAATACTGTTGAATATAATTAACGTTATATGTACAAAATAAATAAATAAAAATATACATTTTGTAACATTTATAAGTTTATATTTTATTTTACAAAGTCTTATTTTAGCAAGCTTGCTAACCCTGCCTGTAGTTACGCACACAAGTGCGCGTGTCCATCGCATTACAAATTACAACTACAACTTTCGTCTGGCTGAACCGATTTTGATAATTGTTTTTTTATTCGAAAGCTGGTGCTTCCCACACCACTTGAAATAATAAGAAATAAATATAAGACTTATTACGAAGCGGTTTTTAATATAAGAATTATAATTTTCGTTGAAATAAAACTACTTTTTCGGATTTTATCGCGGTTTGTATTGAAATTTTGGGTCCGGGCGTTTTGACACCTTTGCAAGTAGGTAGGTATCATGGTCACAGGCATACTGAGGTGGAGTTCGTCTTGAGGGTTGATGTTGCTCGTTTACTTTCGTAAGTAAACAAAAGAAATCAATATTATAACTTACATTGGCGGTCATATATTATGTTTCTTCGATATTTAATTTTTCGTTCTTTTGAACACTGAATTTTTACCCGTAGGTATTTTAATTTTCGATATTAAAATATGTACCAGGTACCCTTATTTTTATTTTGCTAGGGTTTGTTTGTAAACACACTTTTCGGTTCAGAATCGTTAATAGTTTCGAAATATAAAGAAGATCATATTTTTACATATTTTTTTTCTATCCACCAAGAAAGAATTTTAGAAACCTAGTTAGGTAACAATATAGAAACACATAAATGAGGCAGTGCGCGCACGCACACAACTAGGTACAAAATAAGTACCAGCCGACAGCTTCAGCGAGGTCGTTGACCTTATCGAGTATAACGACTTATATTATATATTTTTATGACAATTTTAAAATAACTCCACAATAAAATAATCATCAACTATCACGTAAAATCGGTGCTGTTATTGAGAATTTAGAGGTGAAATGCTCCATTGACTCAAAAACAATAAAAAATAAAATGACTAGAAAATAATGTACTATTTATGGTAGGTACAGCTCGGCCACGCTTCACCTTACATTTATTCTTATATTTAGGCATAGTTAGGCTTACTCTATGATAGGTTCAAAAAACTAAACGGAATTACAAACTACTTTTTATATATTTACAAACGTAATTACTGTTGTTTTATTACGAAATATTTATATTTATACTATTTACAATATGATTTCATTCAAAAATCATTCAAAACGAGTAGTTTTGGTTTTTATTTGGAAAAAATAACGCGCGTATGGTCCACCCGTCACAAGAGTCATCGAGACACTGATGTATCGCGTCCCCAGTACGCGTCACAGGCCGTAGCGGGGGTGCTCCAGCGGGGTACTGGCTAGGATTCGGGTTTTTATTCATTATTAAGAAATGTGAGAAGAAATAAGAACAAAAAAACAATACAAATTGTAAAATACGTCACTACCTATTTTATGGTACAAAATTCACGCCAAACTATTCAGCCGTTATAGAGAAAATTTACAATTTACGTTGAAAAAGGCACCATTTAAATATTTTTTCTTCCAAATTTGGGAAAGTTTATCAATATTTTAAACAATACGATGTATTTGTGACACCCTTAAGTATAACATATATTTTTCATGTGGAAAAAGCACGAGAGGATTCATCTACAATCTTCTTTAAAGTTACAGTGTTTTTGGAATTTGAGCGCGGTAATCCCCTTAATACAAATAAAAAATACATTTGCACAACAGAAAACTCGTGAAAATGCTTCAAATATATCGCAAGTAACTAACGACTTGTTTATGTGTCGAAGCGTCGAAGTACCAGGTTCGCATAAACTTGCAGTGGTCGTTTGAGCCAGTAATAACAGCTCACCCCCTTACCCTGCGATGCTCCCCCGCGGCGCCCGACAGCTGACTCTTGCATTTCAAGCCAGAAATAACCCCGTAAATATGCGTCACCGCCACTGATCTCACCATTACTTATGAGAATAACTGCACTTGCGATGTTCACGATGAATCAATTTAAGCATATTCATCGGGCATTTCTTTTTTCAATGACGCTTATGATATTTTTGTTGGTGACAATGATACATCTTCGCGTGATCTCGACGACCTGAAATAGTTCGAGTGCTTAAATGTGAATAATATCTCCGAGTTTAGGTGTCGGATAAACAAGTCTTATGGATTTTGATTTTGCGAATCGAGTTCGCTACACTATTGTGTACGACTTTGGCTGTATGCACATTCAGACACATAATTCAGTATTTTGAAAGCAATTAGATATAGAGACGAAACGTAAATCATTAAGTCATCTTTTTAAAATGCCATTTAATTATCCTAATTGGTCTCGTGGTCAAGCGATATGGCCGATAAAAGCGTAGCAAACGCAGTTTTAGAAAACTGTTAAAAAAGCGATGGCATCCTTTCAGGATTTGCCCGTAAGCTAAGCTAAGCTGAACGAACGTTCGGTTTTTAATGGGACTCCTACTCTTTGTGGTGGTGTCATAACATGAATATGCTAGCTAAACATTTCAAACATTTTGTCACTTTTGACCAGCAATTTAATTCGTAGATTGCATACTTAAAGCTTATGTCAAGTAGGTATCTATTGTTAAATGTTTTCTTTTTACACCTTTTTTTTCTCCCTCGCATTTAAGGGTTCCATGGCCTAAGTAGTTATTCGAGATTAAAAACAATCTGTGCATACAATTTTATCAATGTTCCTAAATTAGATTTTTGTTTAGACGATCAGTTCATACATCTATCTTTTTTATTAAATATCATTTTTATAAGTCTAAAAAAAAGTTTATAATTGACTGAATTTTATTTACCCCGATTAGGTACTTGGACCTACGATATTTAGGACCTACTATTTCCGATTCCTGTGTTATCAGTAAATACATAATCAGTAAGTGGTTCATATCTACGAAGTCCATTCTCATGCCGTCTTTTATGTCTTAAAATGTACACTTTCTGTACCTGTTCAATCCACACATTGAGCATTCATTTTCTGTTTTACGTGCCATTCCGAATCGGATATCTATTTCCTGAGTCTGAGCGAAATCCGGAACAATAAACAGTGTATGTAGTCAGTTCGGAGCTAGAACTGTCGCAGACAGTGCGAGGCCTCGACATGCCCTCAATAACTTGGAAATAACTTTATATAAAGACGTCAGCTGGAAAGTAGGTTTTATCAGGATGCTATGAAAGCGGAAACAGGAAATAAACCGGGGATCGACTGACAAGAGCAGCTTATTAAAGATATCGGGAAACTTTTGAAAATAAAAGAAGCTCTGAATTTCCTGGAATGCTTTGCGGCTACATGGAAATGCAGAATTCCTTTGATGAAATCTACTAAGAACTAGGCTTTTGTTTTTAGCACATATTTATTTATAACATTGACTTCACTTATACAAAACAAAGTCGGATTTAGTAACATCATTCATAACTGGATGGAACGTGTTTCATGATCTCTGAATATTTGAATTCGTCTCCATCCCGAATGATAGAAACATGGGGAACGGAGACTCACGCGGGCAAAACCACAGGGCCCAGCTAGTTCAGTCAGCCAGCAGTAACTAAAATTCTTTATTAAGTTCAGATTTAAGAATACAGTGGCATTTTCTCTACAATTATTATTTTAATTACATGAATAACTTCAATATGAAAGAAAATATTTAACAATACGTGGTCACAAAACGCCATTGCTTGAAACTTTATATAAAGATCGGCAGATTGCAAGCTGGTTGTGACCACATTTCGATCGGATTGTGACCACACGGGAGCGGCAACAGCCACGGGCAGCTGACTCTTTCGCGGTTTTCTTTATATTCGTTTTTTTCTATTTGCTACATTTTACTTTTTACTTGAATATCGTCATAGTTAATTTATAGTATAAAATTGCAGTCGGAAAGTATTTGAATTAAAATAATTGTTTTTAAAGTTTTCAGTCTATAAATCACATTTCTACCTCTCATTACTTTCAATGTTAATCATCCATGTTTCACTCACAACTAAACATAACAGTTATTCAGCAGCGTATTTCAGTGCACCCCCAGAGATATTATCCGATCCGTATTTGTCCCACTTATCGTAAACAAACACTCCGGTCTCCGTAAAGCGATCCGCCAATTTCAGTGGCCGCGTCAAACGTCAGTCTGCACTGTTTGTGGGAAGCGTCAATAGGAAAATACACTCGAACAGCGCTGTAAAGTGCAACTTCAAATATTTAATCGGGGCTCGTTATTTCGGCGCTCCAAATTACAAAGCCGCACCTGAATGGAAAAGGGAACTTTGTATACCAAAGTTAGTTGACATTTTGTTAGAGCTGCTATTTTCATGAGCCTAAAAACATACGACTTTTTTGTTAGTAGGATCAAAAAAGGGTGCATGCTTTTTTTTCTGGAAACTTTTGTAATCCACTGTTATAATCAAAAGTCTGAAGAGGTGAGAGATGGGGTAAATTTCCAAGCTCTCCGACCAAAGTACTGAAATCTAGTTGGTCGCAACTGTTGCAAATGCGACGCTAATGACCAAGTAAACATGATGAGTAATGCGGACTGAATTCTGCTGACATCAACGAATTTGCTATGGGTAACGCTTCGAGAACTTAACATCTTAGTTCATATGTTATTTTAGTATTTTATGTTAAGCGTGGGTTGTTTTTTTAATTAGTAAGGAACAAAGGGTAATTTGGCACCTAATTCATATAAATCGTTACACATATACTGTACTTACATCATGAAGTTCATAAATTAACTATCTTGTCAATACTAAACCTATTGTTTTTAATCTTTGGCCAATAGGCCTTCGCCCTTTACCCCCTGGTCTCGGTGATGAGACTCTTTGTTTTAACTCGAAGATTTAAAAGTAACCCCTAGTTCCTGTGTGACAAGCCTTAATACAAGGCTGATTTAGACAGTGTTGATTACATATAACTTTTTAAAATAATGGCTACCTTTTACCGAAATAACTTAAATTAATAAAACATTATTCTTGGTTTATTATTCGAAAGCTTTTAGTGTAAAGCCTCGTTTAATAATGCATGCTCGCGACAACCGACGTCTAAGTATAGAAGTACATTTATTCCCACTTAAACATTACCGTATTCCGCTTTTATCACATTTGCAGAGTATTTTATATGAACGATGCGACAATTTTATTAGCATCTTTTTTATTTTGCTGTGATGCAGGCCATTAGCATAATAAGTGGATCTTTAAAGAGCTGTTTCACAAGATATTTCCTACCTGACTCTTTTATGGAAAATGCAAGTTACTAGCATTATATTCAGTCTTGCAATTCACTTTGTCCAAGACATTATTAAAATCTTTTCTTTGTGCTTGTCACTTGTTAACTCATATTTCGCTACACTTTTACCGTCAAAGTTTAAATTGGCTGCAAAACAGTAAAAAAGTATGGTACTTTAAATAAGAAAAGGAAGAATCCTCGAGAAATCTTTCTTTTGAAAGAGAAAATGTGAGAATATTTCACTAGTTCTGATGATAATGCGATAATACACCCTTTATTAACTACACAAAAGAAAAATGTAGTACGTAATTGCCTTTGAATAAATTTCTATTATGCATTACATATTATGCTTCGGAAAATCCATGCACCGAGATCAGCTTAACTGAAAATTGAATTTCCAATCCGCTCTCGAGTAAACCGCTCAGTGATAGAAGACGAATAGAGGGTACAGTAATATAATATGCATAATGCCAGCCTGTAACAGTCGAGAGGGACGTGGCTATGAATAAGCTACACGAGCATACGAACTAACCATATACTGACATACTGAAAGAAAGGTGGAATACATTTAAAGAGACGGTAAGCCACTGTTCCTGACTGTCAGATGTTCATACTTTACAATTTTGACAACTAATCTCACTAATGGATACTGAATTATCGAGTTAAATGGTCTGTGAAGATCAGATACGTAGTCGCTCCGAGTAAAATTTGGTATTCAGCTGAATTCGGTGTGACGGAAGCTTACGTACTTTCTGTTCGGAAGAAATCATTAGCGGATGACTAGCATGTAAAAGTACCAATACTTCCAGAAGTTTTTTCATACGAACCAAACGGCCATTTGAAAGTAAAACACAATTACTTTCAAAATCTACTAGTACAATGTACAAATACTAACTTGAAACATAAATACTACATGCCAAAAAATAATAAGGAAACCAGGTTATACCCAAATCGTGAACTAACATTCGTATTCTTGTCTTCCTCTTCGATCGAGTGGTTCCTGACGGTGTTAACTACGGCCTGCCTCCGCTGTCTCATATATTATTGAATACGGAGGCAAACGTGGCCTGTCTATTAGTACTCGATGCTATTTCAGCTTACCGGCTGCAGCCTCATCGATAATTGAGCATTGGAGCGAGGTATTCCTGGCTCCGTCGATTAGATTTGCTCGTAATTCGTATGTCGCGCCGCGCTGCCTGCATTAGCGGTGTGGCATCCAATTAAAAGAAAACCTCGTGGTTACATTTTAATGCATTCGTTACGAAGGGTTGAGGTGGAAATAGCAAAACAAAAATAACACCAGTCAGTCAGACGCCCAGTCATGTGGAAATTTGAAATTAACTTTGTATTGCTACAACCTACGGGGTTTTATTTCTGCATGGTTTGCGAAGCCACATTAGGCTAGCGTTACCTCGAAGTCGACGATATTTTCACTCATTAATTTAAAAAATTACCTATGAGTTTTTATTATCCAACAGCAGCAGATCTATTGAAATAAAACCGTCGTAAAAGCAAAACAACGGGAAAACCTATAAAGTTAAAGTTGCATTAGGATCCAACATCTCTATTGTGGCAAATAGAAATAAATAAGATTTACAGTCAACAGTTTTATGTTCGCAGAATTAAACAACAAATAAATCGCGATGTATAAAATATCCGCTACGCTTTAGCAAAAGCTAAACACATGTTTTTAAAATGTGGTTTGTTATACCTATTACGTGTATAAAAATAGCTTACAGGAATTAGATCAAAGAAGACAACGCATTGTTTTTGAGGTGAGGTAGACGAGTGTAACAAGATGGTAAAACTTTATGTTTGTGGTTCATAAATCATGGCCCATCTCTCTTCCAGGTCACCACATGATGTAATTCGGTTGCATCCGGAGTTCTCTTCATTTTTTATTATTACTATGAAATTATTTTTAATCTATAGGTGATAAAATGACTTTTCAGTAACCCCTTGGCTTTATCTCTAGAGAATTATTATAATTTTAATTCAGATTAAAAATGGGGGTTAAATTGAAATCGTTTGTCATTTACAACGTAAGTATAAATAGCTGTGTAGACGTGAACGTGATAATTGCATTAAAGGACATTTAAATAATTAAAAACCTTTGCATAATCCTGTCGCTTTGGTATTGCACGTAATTGATATATTTTTTTTAAAGTACACGGAACTGTCCTAATAATATGTACTTACCTATGTTATGAGATTAATTCAATGAAATCTGATTAATGACCGTGGCCTAAGCTTCCAAAGCATTGGGTAGTGTTTTCGCTCGATTAGATAATTCTGGAGTTACATTATCTGATGCAGGATGTCGTATCCATGACAATACGATTGTGAGGATGGCATCATATCGAATTCTATCAGCCACGTGAACTGTGAACTGACCGCATCTTGAGGACGCGGTTTTGACGAGCGATTAATACATATTACGTTATTGTAAAGTAGGAATATTAAGATAAAAATAGTTTTGTTTTCTAAAATTTTTTTACCTTCGGTATTTAAGTGTATTAAAAAATGTGGTTGGAAATCAATTTACTTAGTTATACTTTTATTCAAAAGAAAATTATCATTTGATAGCGGACTGCTCTACGATAAGTTTAAGTGGACATATTTTGTTTTCAGGAGCCCTATTTCTGCAATGAGAGCATTTCACTCTGACGATTAGCGCTGCGTATAAATAAGCGATCCTGCAATTTTTAATCCAGTTATTAGATAGGTTCAATTAATAAAGAAGTAATGATTTGGACATTCTTGTCGATTAATAGATATTAATGATAAAAAAAAAATACAACAAGGTAAGGTAAATTTATTTTGCGACCCAAAGAAAAATACGTGTCAGACTTATTTTGAAGAAAGTGTTATTAAGTGACCTTTTCGACATACTTAATTAGTAATATTGAATGAGTAAGTAACATGAAAGTATGCACAATGTGACGACGAGAAATAGACGTTTTCTAAACAGTTTGAAAACAATAGTGAGGTAGATGCAACGAGAAAACTTAGCACCTATAGAAACAATACCAGCCATAACTGTCCCACTGCAGGCCAAAGACCTCTGTCAACAAGTAAGGATCAGGCATTGTTCACCACGTTTACTCAAAATTGCGCTTGAAATTAGGTACATTTCTTTGATTTAAAAGTGCTGGGCTATGTATTTTTTGATCGTTACCCACAAATACTCTAGAAATCGTATTGATTAACATGTCATAAATAAAAAAAAGTAAAAATGATAAATATATATTTAATTTCTTTTTTTTTTTAAAGAGAACCGCCTTCAAAAATCCCAGTCACTGAAAAGTATAAAATAATTTTAAATGTAACCTGTAAATGTAAATGTAAATTAAGTAACCAAAATATTTGGATTATCAGTATAATTATACTTTAAGCACAGTTATTGTTATATTTGGAGTCGGTGTTTGCTAATCGCAAATTTTTATACTATATTATAAGGACCGAATACTTATTCTGTTGTGATGGTCAAAATGATGTTGACAAAACCCAAATTAGGTTTTCAAGTTTTCACAAGCTTAGGTATGGAATAATATTACCGTGGTAACTTTAGCTTTGTAATCGGCACCAGAAAACCGATTCTGTAGAGTAAGGAATACACTTCATGGAAGCTCTTACAATCACCTCGCCATAATTGCACAAATTGGCCGCCTTATAGCCTGGCAAGCAGGACGTATGATAAAGATTTTAAGTTCATCAAATTTTATAAAGCAAGAAAAAACGCTACCTGCAAATCTAATCCAAAGATGTGATCCCTAATTAACTATTTATCTAATAATAATATTCTGTATGCTTAACTTTCAGCAACTTTTTTGCGTACGTCCGTGGGGAAGATGTTAGCCACACAAACAATACATTCTAAAATACTTAAAAATAAACGATAAACTCAACCAACTAGATGTCCTTACGCCTTGTACGAAGTACATACTGAAATCATAAAAATAATTGATAATTTAGACCCGTGCTGCACTACGGGAATTGTTATCACCACGAAAAGGCTCAATTTACACAGCGGCAAAATGGAATGGAAGCGATTTTTTGCCGAAATTGAACATGGCAAAATGAACTTTATGTCGATATGATAAGTCATAATTATATCAAGTATGTAATTGTCAAAAATTTTGTACGAGCCAAAAGTTGGAGAATTATCGAGAATCCGCAAGGATTCCGCGGAAGACGCGCGTCCAATTTTTTGGTTTAGTTTTAATTAGTGTCTTTTAGAAAAAATCTCTTTTAGAATAAGTAAATAAAGTATCTTTTAACCCAAATAGGTTAAAAAATCACAAGCGTTAAGATTTTTAGAAAAGCTCTAATCTGGGCCTGGCTCAATTAATCTGAATCAATCAGAGTTGATCGAAAGATTTACGGAGTAAAGGTAATTCAATAAACTGCAATAAATAAGGTCAAACGAGCAACTAGTTACCGTAAACAATGATTAACCAGCCACTTAGTACGCTGTTGCATTAAAACATAATCTTAAGCTCTTAATAAAATCAAACAAATAAAATTGTTTACGGAAAACTACCTTATTTTCAAAATTTGGAGCAAATTTTCATAAATCGTGTACAACCGTTTGGGGACTCTACATCAAACACACAGGTTAAACATTATAAACCACTATTGCATTTTTGATGTAATATAATGACAGGCAATGTCATAAAAATGAGATGGAACAAACGGCTGAATAAAGACAAAGGAACAAAAAGCCTTCCAACAATGTTATAATATCACTTTGTCGGATGCCAGATGTTAACGTGGTTAATCTGAGGAACTGTATGCACTTGCTATTGTGTGAATGCAGGTCAACACAATCGTTCAACAAATGACAAAAGACTGGCGTATAAGGTGGAAACGAAGATTGGATACCATACAGAAATCCAGTCTTAACGGAGTTCATTTCTTTTTTTTGATAATTGCTGACAACTTTGGGGAAATCTACTTTTTATTAGATTTTTATATGCCTTTGCGAAGTATTTAATCGCTCTGATAATGTCATCGTCTGCTAAGTGTATTAATAACTGCTAGCTGTCATCTGATCAGGGCCCGCTTATCAATCTTAATAATAATTAACTTGTTAACATTTAATTAACTCAGTGCATTAGGTTGACTCATGTAAAAGAAGTTTACAGTTTGTAAGCAACTCCTGAGTCATGAGCGAAGCTATGCTGGAGGACAGCCATTCGGCGCGTAGGGCGGCTCGTACCGGCTCTCCTTGCTGAAATCTGAGGTTTGTTTAATGAGTGCATTGTTTTGTAGGGGTGTTTAGCAATGCAAAAGAAGCGAGTGAGAGGGATAAGCAGGCTAGAGGCGCGGCAGCGGCGCGTGCGCGGGAGTGGGGCGCGTGCGGGAGGGCGCGCGGGAGTGCGCGGGCTCGAAATAACCGCGTATTTCGGTCGCCGCCCCCCGCCGCCTCGCTCGCAGCGCCGCCGGCGCAACGCGCGTTTCTCGCACACCGCACTATCCGCTGACTATTCGCAATCGACCGACGTCTTGGTTGTTGGACTTGGGTTATAATGACTTGACTTCTGCTAAATGAACCCGTGCACTAGTTTAAGTTTTTCGCAGTGGCGTATTCATTTCTCAAGAGCGCCGAAACGAGGATTGTTTTACGATATACGATAAGGACTAAATAAATAGCGTCGAGTGAGAGTTTTTTGTGCGTTGTGCTGCGGCGATATGGAGAAGCAGTCGAGGTGGTCGGAGCAGCGCTCCGAGCAGCGCTCCGAGCAGCGCGTGCAGCAGAGTTCCGAGCGGCGCGAGCAGGTGGTGCAGCAGCAGGAGCGCGTGCAGCGCACCGAGCAGCACTACACGCGCCAGATGCTCACGCAGCAAGGTCAGTCCCGCCGACACCCTACACCGCCACACCAGCCTCATACACACACGCTACACCAACCGACCCACTTGTATCTATACATCCTACCCATGTTATACCATGCTCAAAGCTCTGTACCTAGCTTTAAATTTAATCTAACTACCGTATAATTATTAATAATAACTGCTGATGCGAATGTTGTCATGTATCATGATCCTGAAATTCACGATATACCTAGTTAATTGTAATATATGGGGCGCGCGCGGCGGGCGAGAGGCTGCGCGCGGCGCCCACGCGCGCGCCCCAGAATAGCCGCACTATCTCGCTCGCGGTGGAAAAGAGCTATGCACAAATAAAGTTACGCACCAGGAAGAAACTAAAGACACTCGCAGGCAGACCGCCTCGCGCGGCGCCCGCCGGCTGCGAGCCGGGAGCCGCACATGCCCCAAATACTCACATCAACTTTCATACTGTTACAAGTAATAATACTACCACGACAATCACCTGCTTACCTCAGCCCATTATGCAATAAATATTTAGATGCGAATTGCCGATGATATAAACATGAAGAATGACGGGTGAACTCACATCTGCGGTTAAGTCGAGGTTGTGTCACTGATACGACCCCGACCAGTACCTACCGATATAAAAGCAATATTTAAATTTATAAATGGCACCAGATCGCTGTAGTCCCGATGTGATTTCGCTCGTCCCTCCATTAAGGTTGCAGCGCGAACTTGTTTTAGCATTAAGAACTTGTTTACTTATAAGGCGCAAACTCCTGCCTTTTATGGATTCAGAACAAATATGTTTCCATTCAAGGATTATTTTTTTACCCAACACGATTGCATGAACATCTGACTTGAGTTAAACAAATGTCTACACGAATTAAACACTAACGCACACTACTAAAGCACAGTAATCAAACAAGCCTACATACCAGACCTATGTAACTATTTACTTCTCAACTGAGTTAGTGGTGTACAGTTTACCTTGTCTATTTAAATATAGGAATTATATTTGTCGCTTGATAAATAAATGTTTACGTGACGCATATCCGAGTCAAATTTTAGGGCATTCATAAATAAAAATGAAAACAGCTCAGCTTGAAATACGAATACTGACTAAACAGATAAAAAATATTGTTCGCGTCATATCGACAGTTAGTCGGATCTACCCGAGATTTGGCATCTATACAAGAATTCTTATTTTTACAACTTCAGGGGATTTGAAGACAATTTAATAATCACTTTAGAAGCTGCCTCGGGAAAAGTAATATTATGAGAAAAACGAAGTTTTAATGTTTTCATAGAGTAACAAAGAAGACCTCATCGGCAGTTGTTCAAACTGAACAGTTGTTGAACAACGCGTTTAGCATTTAATTATGTAAAATGGTAACAGTAGGTATGCACGCACGCTATCATTCAGAAACTGGCGTGACTCACAGGTGAAATACTTAATGGATACCAACAGACGTTGTATAACAACACTACACCCGATCAATCCCAACGACTCGCTTCATTACGCGATCTAGAGAAATCTTCATTACATGCTAGTAATCTACACTGCCTTCTCTAAATTTATGCTCTACATCATGGTAATTAACTGAATATGACCGATATTCCTAAGATGAATGTGTGTAATAATAATTAAAACTGAATTAGCTTAGGGTACTCGACCCACAATGTTTATTGCACGTCATGTAAGTGCAGCAGACGTAACCGGGCGTGGTGTATCACTAGTTCTTGCTTTGATCGCTTTAATTATCGGTTTTCTATTTCGACGTACGACTGAGAACTGTAGGAATAATGGCGTCATTAGAGTATGACGTGAAAAACGCCGGTAAAATGGCATCAAGCGGCGTTTTCACTCTTGCTCGATCGACGTTCAATAGAAACGGCATAAAATACTTGAATGTTCGTGAGTCACATTCACTTTTTACAATTTAACAAGCGTCATATGTAAGCGGAGGATGAATGGATGCAATCGATTATTTAATTTAGGTATTTTATGATGATGTCTGGATATAACGTTGGTTTAACGAGCATAAAATGGAGCGGTACATGTGATGTAGACATAGGTGTGTGGTGCAGCGGGGAGCCTGTCGGCGCGGTGCGTACAGCCTAGTGGTCTACATAGTGGTGTGCGTCGCGGGCAATGGTCGGCGCCACGAGATGCTCATCTCGGCGTGTTCCGTGTTGCGCGGAGCTAGAACGTGCGCGCAGCCATTATAACGTAACATGTTAACTGTAGCGCGTCGCGGTGCCTGGAGCCTGCACCGCGCCGAGCTCACCTATTCACGATAAAAAGCGTATTAACCAACAAAAACAAATAAATCAAGAACAACTCAGATTAACAGCGCTAAGCGTTTTATTATGCTAATCATGTGGTGCAGCTAAATTATAAAGATGCATATAATTTGGCAAACAGAAGATAAGAAAATGATTCATACTTTCTATACTTTTATAAAGATAAATGGGTTTTAAATTAGCATTTAAATTATTTGAGGTCAAAATTGCAACGGATATTAACGAGGAAATAATATTGGCATGAATCGATGTCGGTGAAGTGATTTAAATTTCACAACGAAAGCGCAAGTAAAGACTTTCGACCACGCTTGCTCGCAGTGCTGGGAACAAAAGTCGATAAGAAATTATTCACGATGAACAGCTGATTCACTAACAAAGCATTAGAAAACACTTCTTGCTCAAATGGTCATTGTTTAATACAATGCGATCACTTGGTATTATGATGCCGTGAATTTTCTTACTAACGATTACATAGACGCGGATGTAAGCTTGACACGCAGATAAGTCACGATTCGTAAACTATTCGAAAGCTCGAGTCAAAGTCAGATAATGAAATCATGCTGTGTGTCGAGTTCACCGTTCGCGATCGCGACTAATATGTAACGTTAAACGGGCGAGACAACTGACCGCTAGCTCTGCACTCACTTTTACCCGTCTTATCTCCAAATTTATAATCTGAGTGAACAGTTAAAACGAGTGTAGGCTACTTTCGCTCGGGACCATAATGATTTGCTTATAGAATACCTCGGTACGTTTAATTTATGTTTACGATTCTTATCTGTAAACGTAAAGGCTAACAGTGAACTGCAGTAGGCTGAGATGATGTTCGTAATTTTATTCAGTAAGCACCGACTAAAAAGCTATATAAGTGTAAAATAAGTTTTCTCGTACCGCAAGTTTTCTTGAACATTAATAAGGAAGAAATTTCTTGTTAAGACTTGAAACGTATCCTTTTTAATATTGTCGGTATTCCCGAGGGAAAATGAATTACCGTTGCACACCCACTTTTCAATTGAGACAGGGAGCGTGGGTTCGAATCCCACCGCTGTCACCACGGAATGGTTAACATCAGATTTATTGTAATTAAAGTTCTTGTAGTTAAAGTTATGTACACGAGAAAATATAGATATTATATCTTCACAAGGCTTGTCATCAAGAAGTCTGTAACACAGATAATTTTAACTACCTTGTAGTTAAATCATTTTTGCTATTAGTGATATGTAGAAACAGTACTTCATTGACACGTACAAGACATCTATAAGAATAATTATTAAGTGAACACAAAATACATAAACAAACGGATCGATTTCTTAACTCAATTATAAATAATGCAAACAACAAGTGCGGTGTTCGCACGCAACTCGCAAAAAACAATTGAATACAGACATTCTGAGTTTCTGACATTAACTTATGTATTATTAAATACTTAAAATGTATGTTTGTATGTTCATCTGCACGCCAAGGTGCTAGCTTAAAACTATGGCACTATAGACCGATTTTCAATCAACAATTCGAGATAAAGAATTCATGTCTGAGAGAATTTGTATTGAAGAACTGTAAAAAAGTCAAAACTATTCGTCGTATAAAATTATGTGATACTGAAAGAATCAGCAATGATTAGTGTTTAACTTTCCAAAACTGTTAAGTTGAGATATTAGTATAAATATAAAATAAAAACTGAGGAAATCAATTTTGTTCTATGCCCAAGTAACTTAACACTCTATTCGTGATATGGCGATCTTATTTAAATGCAATTTGAAAGCTATCAGACATTTACTTAAAGTTGTGGGGTTTCTTCGATTTTAAATTAATGTTTTTATAGGGACATCTTTGAAAATATAAAGATCTTTAAAAAAAATTACGCACATACCATTCATCTTACCCGGCATTGGTAGGATTAAAAATATGTAAACCCTTGTACTTTATTTATTGTTAGCGTATATTTTTTCAAAAAATTATTCTTTTTGAAGATAATTCCATATGCTTTATGGGTTTATTGTATTAGATGAAAGTAAAAGAAAACCCCCGGGTGCGCACGCTCCGCTGCCGGTACCCACTGCTTAGCAATAGTTTTATAACTCGTAAATGGCAATAAAATGTTCACCGGTACAGTTTATATGGACGTAGGATAGCTTTCTACATTAAATAATTACTTATTCTTATATCTTACAACTATTAGAAATGTACTTTATTATTTTAATAATGCTGTAAAGATTTTCTTCTCCGTTGTATTACTTTCTAGTTTTTAAAATGGGTATAATGTTACAAGGTTTGTACGAAAATTATGGTCGTTAAAAGTGTGTTTTTAATTTACCTTTAAAGTCAAACTAAAGTGATACAAACAAATCAATATCCTCATATTAACATACTTCAAGACAAAAATCGACCCAGCTAATTTTCTAAACAAAAAATCGAATGAGTTGAAGCAAAAATTAATTGAAATATATTAAGTACTTTACAGTCATGTTCAATAATCTCTATATAAATGTAAAATTAATATGTATTTTTTTCTCAAAACAAAATTTCCTCCCAAAAATCGGTTCACACTAACTCAATTCAAATCAAATTTCAGAGCAATAATCATGTATCAAAAGGTGTTACTACTAAGGTATATAATAATTAATTCATAACAAAGTCGGCGCCAGTGTTTCTATGTCGAGTGGCATTGCGGTGAGTTCCGTGGTCAGTGCCTAACGAGGTGGAACCCGGATTGAGGTGAACCCGAGAACTGCCGGTCACGATCACTCTGCACTACGCAACTGTACTTGCGTAAGCTTTCAAATATCTATTTTATGTCTACTGCATATAATTGAAATTTCAATGGTCGATTACCTACACGTGTAGAAAAACTGTCTTTAAAGTTAATGTGGATTCAATTAAGGGTATTACCTTGCCCAATGACCTTGAAGATTTGAGCTTTGTACTAGTATTTTTTATTCTAGCGCCACCTACCGACCAACGATCATACTACAAGAAAACAAAGTGCAGATTAAGCAGTGTCGCAGATGTGTCGCAAAGTTTTCATCATTTTTGCCTATTTTATTCGCTCTCTGAGAGATCTAATGTTATTCCTCTAGTTTTTGTTGTCTTGTACGAGGATCTGCCTACATCAAAATCAAAATGTTTATATAACAAGAACTACACGATGCACTTTGCCTGCTGACTTAGCTTTCATTCTAACAAATTATACAAGCTGAAGGTCTGATGATGACCAGGTAAGTGTTTATTGGTTCTCAGTAACGGGAATAGTTAGGAGGACCTAGCTTTCAACATTTATCTTTAAGAGCACGGATGCTAGTGCATGATCAATTTTATAAAAATAATTAATTAATGGAGTCAATGAAGAAACATCCCCGATCTTGATGATTATTTTTGTTTAGGTGGTTTTTTAACAAAATAATATTAGAAATCTCCAAACTATTTTAATAAATAACTAAAAATATTATTTTTAAAACGTATACATAATTATTTAACCATCCATAATATCAAGAAATATTTAGATACTTTTATACCTATAATCATAAAAACATGAATTTTAGGCTCCGTCATACTTGCGAAACGAACAAAGGGACGGGGCGCGGCGCGGCTCGTCGGCGCACAAAACATCGAGTCGCGCGAGCCTCCGTTGCCAATGCAAACGAAGCGCGCGCGCCTCCTTTGCGCGCGTTGAAGCCCTGCCGCGCCGTTTTGGCGCGCGATAGCTAGTGTAGCTAGGGTCACTACTGTACTTACAAATATTTATATGTATATGGTACTTTACTATGTTATATTATTATATTATACTTCAGGTAAATAATCATTGATGTTTATTTGGGTAGGTACATATTTGTATATCGAAAGTTAAAATACCTACGTTTAAAATTTTCAATTTCAATTTTCAAAACATTGAAACATAAATATCGAATGACCATAATAACCGATTACAAAAAATAACCGAATATAAATCTTAAATATGGTTTTCTTATAGGCTACACGGGTAGCACCAGCAAATTCAAATAACTAAGGAATCATTAAAATCGGTTGACCCAGTCGAAGGTTCTGTGATAACGACCTTTAAAAAAAAGCAATCGCATTGAGTACAAGACTTACCTATTTTTTTGAAGTCTGTTAAAAATTAAAATTGTTTAGATTTGACTTGGAATACTGTTGAATATAATTAACGTTATATGTACAAAATAAATAAATAAAAATATACATTTTGTAACATTTATAAGTTTATATTTTATTTTACAAAGTCTTATTTTAGCAAGCTTGCTAACCCTGCCTGTAGTTACGCACACAAGTGCGCGTGTCCATCGCATTACAAATTACAACTACAACTTTCGTCTGGCTGAACCGATTTTGATAATTGTTTTTTTATTCGAAAGCTGGTGCTTCCCACACCACTTGAAATAATAAGAAATAAATATAAGACTTATTACGAAGCGGTTTTTAATATAAGAATTATAATTTTCGTTGAAATAAAACTACTTTTTCGGATTTTATCGCGGTTTGTATTGAAATTTTGGGTCCGGGCGTTTTGACACCTTTGCAAGTAGGTAGGTATCATGGTCACAGGCATACTGAGGTGGAGTTCGTCTTGAGGGTTGATGTTGCTCGTTTACTTTCGTAAGTAAACAAAAGAAATCAATATTATAACTTACATTGGCGGTCATATATTATGTTTCTTCGATATTTAATTTTTCGTTCTTTTGAACACTGAATTTTTACCCGTAGGTATTTTAATTTTCGATATTAAAATATGTACCAGGTACCCTTATTTTTATTTTGCTAGGGTTTGTTTGTAAACACACTTTTCGGTTCAGAATCGTTAATAGTTTCGAAATATAAAGAAGATCATATTTTTACATATTTTTTTTCTATCCACCAAGAAAGAATTTTAGAAACCTAGTTAGGTAACAATATAGAAACACATAAATGAGGCAGTGCGCGCACGCACACAACTAGGTACAAAATAAGTACCAGCCGACAGCTTCAGCGAGGTCGTTGACCTTATCGAGTATAACGACTTATATTATATATTTTTATGACAATTTTAAAATAACTCCACAATAAAATAATCATCAACTATCACGTAAAATCGGTGCTGTTATTGAGAATTTAGAGGTGAAATGCTCCATTGACTCAAAAACAATAAAAAATAAAATGACTAGAAAATAATGTACTATTTATGGTAGGTACAGCTCGGCCACGCTTCACCTTACATTTATTCTTATATTTAGGCATAGTTAGGCTTACTCTATGATAGGTTCAAAAAACTAAACGGAATTACAAACTACTTTTTATATATTTACAAACGTAATTACTGTTGTTTTATTACGAAATATTTATATTTATACTATTTACAATATGATTTCATTCAAAAATCATTCAAAACGAGTAGTTTTGGTTTTTATTTGGAAAAAATAACGCGCGTATGGTCCACCCGTCACAAGAGTCATCGAGACACTGATGTATCGCGTCCCCAGTACGCGTCACAGGCCGTAGCGGGGGTGCTCCAGCGGGGTACTGGCTAGGATTCGGGTTTTTATTCATTATTAAGAAATGTGAGAAGAAATAAGAACAAAAAAACAATACAAATTGTAAAATACGTCACTACCTATTTTATGGTACAAAATTCACGCCAAACTATTCAGCCGTTATAGAGAAAATTTACAATTTACGTTGAAAAAGGCACCATTTAAATATTTTTTCTTCCAAATTTGGGAAAGTTTATCAATATTTTAAACAATACGATGTATTTGTGACACCCTTAAGTATAACATATATTTTTCATGTGGAAAAAGCACGAGAGGATTCATCTACAATCTTCTTTAAAGTTACAGTGTTTTTGGAATTTGAGCGCGGTAATCCCCTTAAATAAGCACATAGTATTGAAAATTTTGAGTCTCATAACACGTGTCTATAAAATTCGAGCACAGCTCTCGATTCCTCTGGAGTCTTATCATCACATCTTGATCAGACTCATGACTATGTGACCACCTGAGAAGTAAACCGTTTGAAACAAAATAAAACTATTTTCCCAAATCGGTCTGGGCGACTTCGGGTATTCGGAGAGCAAACGAAAGATTACATCGACTTGAGAACCTTTTTAACTTGGTTTGCAAAAAGACCTCGAAAACAGGATTCAAAACCAAACTCTTTTTACCTTACATTCCCAATGCTCGGATATTACGGTGTATGTAAATACAGGCAGTTTATTATTTCACAAGCTTTTATTCGGCTTCACCTGTAATTCTGTTGGATTCATCTAGTTATCAAATTACACAAGCCAATTAATAGGCGTGTCCAATTGAACTGTAATTTTGCGAACATATTTGTAAATTGGATGACAATGCTTAATGATTTTAAAGGATGAAGAGAGTCATGTCAAAATAATTCTAATATGGTCTCTTATGGTCCAAATAAAATTGGGACCACACAGGTAACCTTTCAAATTAAAAAAAAATCTGCAAAATCAGTTGACGCAGTCAAAAGTTCTGAGGTTACAAAATTAAAAAAAAAACTGTCGAATTGACTACCTCCTTCTTTTTGAAGTCGTTTAATGACGTGCTGAAATAAATATTATAAAAGTTGGATGCTGCAATACAGCTCATGGTTGCTTACACTTAATAAGGTAGCGAAAAACGTGCGATTTTTCCAATAGGTTCATTCATTAGCTACACGAACGCTCTCGGGAAAAAATATTTTCTCCGTCACGGTTATATTCCAATAATATTATTATAGATAAGTTGAATGGTATTTATTTATCTCGCATTGCTTTAAATACAATTTAGTGTGGGTTGTATACGTCAAAATAACCCATCTCTCTCATATTCATCAATCCTTGTTCGTTATGATAATAAATATGTGCATTCGTTTAAAAACGGCGAGACTTTTAACTGTATATATTTCAGTCCATTTTAATTAAATGGTTCGTTAAATTGCCGAATTGTAAGTGTTAATTGACGGCTCGAGATTTGTACTTAATTCATTCATGAATCAATGGTAGAGGCTGCTACGAAAACGAATGATGATGAATAATAATATTATTATCATTCCATAGGATTTTTGTAAACAATACTCGTTAAATATTTAAATAAGGTAGCTTTTTAGTGTCAACTTTCAACGTTATTTTTGAGACATCTAAAAATTATTGTCAACATCACGTTTAGAGAACAATATTTTATGTTTATGATGCTAAACGAATATACAAAACGATCATTACAACAGGCCGTCAGAAGGCCACTTACAAGGCAGACAAGAAGTATAAATAAAAAATGATTAAATTAATTGGTTTTAAGAAGCGGTCTGCAATTTCTTTTACGCGGCAAGTAGCGGGCCTCGCAATTATATCGGCAGTAATAACTTTGATAGCTGGCGGAGATAAGCGCATGAAAAAACACGAAATTAAAAAAAGGTTGAATTATTAATACACGCAAAAAATGTTGCCGGACATGGTCTAGTATAAATAGACAAGTTGTAAGTTGAGGGGGAAATTGTTCGCATGCAGTGAATAAGATTGATGCGTTGTACCATACTGATTCTCGTAGTGCATGCTGGGAGTTTGTGTTAGCTAATGAAGTTCCGAAGTTTGGTGTTATCGCAGTATCAGAGGAGGCAGCTCCGAAAGTAAATAAACTATTCCTTACATACCGTGCAATTTGGGAAGTGTGCTGTGGCTAAGTAATGAGTTAATGTTTGGTTAGACTGTTCTAGTACAGCCAATTATGCTTTAAAATCTAGGTATAATAAATCATATTGTAGGTTTAAGATGTGCGACAGTTCAGAGCGATTAACGGGTTTCTATCAAATGCAATCGGGAAAATAAAGGCGTTTTAATATTAGTTAGGCTTATTTAAATAATGACGTTGCGACCATATATTAAAAAAATACGGCGTAGTAATTTTCTTGGGACGATTACAAAATTCATAATTTACGATAAAAGAAAAGTAAATTCGGTACGTCTGGTTCGGGTTGTGGTATGATTCATTATGAGGGCCAGTGACCATATGGTGCGCGCGCAGCCGCGTAGAGCAGGCTTGCGCCGCTTAAGGCTGCATCAATGTAACATTGCAGTCAAGCGAATTTTGCACCTGGTATTGACCCACATATTTTATTACGTTTTATTTTCGACAGATTTAATTTCATTTAATTCCTCGTAAAGAAAAATATTGATCACTGACATGAGAAATGCAATATTTAATTAATTTCGCTATTGTTATACCGTCTTAGCGACAAAATATATTGTACGCAAAATTGACCTAAAATTCCGGATACCAATTTGGTATTTATTTTATCTTTAAACTTACCAAAGCTGGGAGCTTAAGTTGTATCGGTAGGTACAATATCTGAGCAATAGTGTCTTTTAATGCTATGTAAACTGTTAAGCAAATAATATATATTGCACAACTCTTTGAAGTGCAGGGAATGTACACTCAAACTAAAAATATTACTAAACCCTTTAAAATGTTGAGCTTATTTTCCAAAGTTACAACACAGGCAACGTTAATCCTATCATACACAAGTTGGTTTCTTACGTTTCATTTTATACACCTAAATTGGTAACTAGTATTACATTCCATATGTAGAAGAAAAAAATGCTTAATAACATTAGGAAATTAAATAAAAACCCTCAAACGTTTATTGAACAAGCGTGATTAGAGATCTTTATCCGTTTTTGTAACTATTAATTGTAGTGAAAGGTATAAAAAACTAATTTAAACGGTTAGGATTGAATACAGAATATAACGAAAACGAAGTCTATTCTTGGCTTCTTCTTCTGCCTGGCCTTTGCCCAAGCTATGTTGGGGTTGACTACCTGTCTTACCGAATTGAGATTGATACTGTATTTTACATAGAATAACGGCCTATCTGATCTCTAGCTTTTTTTGCTCGAACTTGGCGGACACACTGCCGTGTGTCTAGATAACCCATTATTAAAGGGTAACGGAGTATCCTATGGACATTCTGGTAGCTATAATTGTTATGTTTTTCAAATGCCAAAGATCAATGTATGACAATTAGGACCAATGACGTGTTTACAAATGGTCACCCATCCTCGCACCAACCGCAGGGAACATGGCTTAACCTTCATAATCGGTTAAACCTTAGGCTTACACTTAGGCATGGATTACAATATCCTCTTTTCTCTATTATCGGGTATAAACCACTAATCAGTGAGCCTTGCACCTGCGCATTAAGTTTCTGTCGTTCATGCTTGTTATTGTCATTATATAAGTAAGATTTAACGATTGCACAGCTGCATTGCATTGTATGTGAGCGATTTATAACGTTATTTCACAATATTTAAGCCGCGGCGCAACTCTGCCAGAAAATTTGGTAACGAGCCAACTCTGAACGAGAAACAGCGAAACCTATATTATCTTAATACGATAATCTGAAAATAAACCCACGCAGTAATATTGATAGCTTAGCAAACTTCTCGAAAACGGGTAAAAGTAATTATTAGCAGATTTGAAAATGGACGATTTTGTCACAATTTTACCGTTTTTTTGCTTAATATCTTTACTTTGTTTCATTCTATTTTATTTTAAAAAAGTTTTACACGCTCGCTCTATTTCAATTTTTAATAAAAACCTCTATGGTTGAAATTATTAAATGGTTTTTTATTACTATCTAAGTAGATTCAATAGTTTCGGTATGAAATTCTACATACATAAAGATGGCTGGTAAAGTTCGGGTTAAAATCCGGTTTGGAACAGCCTTTTTTCAGTCTCGCTAAATGAATATATTAAATTAATAATAGGTTCGGCTTCTTTGTTACTCAAAAACACACAGTTAACGGTAATAAATAATTAAAATTGTAATATAAACTTTTAAAATATTTTTATTTAACTTACGGTTATTACTGTAAAAAAAGGAGAGCTAGCGGAAAGGAAGTCTAGTAGCTAGCCCCTATTAAATACACGTGTATAATATGCCATATAACACATGCTACGTCGCATATTGTTGTATAACCAAAAATTGTTACGTTAAGGTACCGTATGACCTTGACCTATAAAGCAAACCTTGAATGTTTGTCTGTAAACCGTGTCTGTGAACTATAAACATATGGACGCTACGTTTTATCGTGTAGGTACATACCGGTCGATAATTAAACACTTTTGTTTTCAATAACAATAACTTGAACGTATGTCTAATTAGCTGTATTTGTGTCGTACAGTCGCGTACAATAAATATAACTCTTTAATATTACAACACTTTTAGTTTCACAGTTATTTCGGACTCTGGTTTGCGTAATATTTAATTGCGAGTATATTAAATAGGGTACGTCTTGTATTAAGGGTGAACATGTTTTTGCACGTGGTTGTACCTTGAATACCTTTTGTGGACGGAGCTGGTCTGATCTTGTGAAACCGGTCCTGTGACGTCATTTGCGACCACTGTCCAATCGTAACTGTTCTTTTGTATGCATTCCACTTAAGATTACTTACATTATTACGTGTAATCTTGTTTAAATGATGATTTTAATCCTGGAACAGTTAGTATATAATAAAACTGTGGCGATAATAATAACGTATTTAATAAGAATCATGTGTACTTTAATTGTGATGGTTCGTTAACATGGTATGCGAGTAACATAAGTACTAAAATATTTGTCTTAATTATAAATGAAAGGTAGCTAAATAAAGATATTTTTATGTATCTATCATGAGGTACAACGTTCACTGTCTTTATTTCATATTAAAAATGTTCCACGAATAGATGATCTCAATAATTTATGTTAACGATAGTTAGAGATGTATTAATAAAAAGCTATAAGTGAATGGAATTTAGAGCAGTCTACGTAATACGGTATTCAGACAAACGCAATAGACCATTAGAATATTTTGTTACTTGTTAAATCTCTTTGTAGGAAATAATATTTTTATTTTTTCATAAATTATATTGATTAGGATTTAGTAATGATAGAGCGTATTTAAATATATTAAGGACCACCTAAAAATAATCAGCTCATATTAAATTACAATTCCATGCATGCGAGATTTATTTTTAATTTGACGTTGTTTATAATATTGTGCAAAGCGAAAGAGTCCACGAAAATGGTGGTCGTAACAAGATACGTGAGGAGGTTACGAAAATAGCCGCGCGAAAAGAGCTCGCTTGCTCCGTCATTCCTGTGAGTCACGCTCATCCAATCCTAAACGAGAGCTGGAGTACAAACTCTCGACATTTCCAGGAACTTTTGATATTTATCACCCCACTATTTACGAGCATGGATAACTTTATTATACATAGTGCGTCTATTAATAACACTATTTATTAACGTCGACATTCGGCATCTATTTTTGGCGGCGGATAATTTTGATGAGCGATTGTTGATTTATCGATAATCGATTGAGAATTTTGTTGACGTCGATGTAGGGGAGGGTTAACGGCACGTCGAAAGAATTTTGCCGCGACGCTAAATATTTACTTTACCTAATTATTCTTCAACGAAATTGGAACGTAGAATAAAAATGACGTAATAAGAAGTAAGCAAGTGAACGAATAATGCGAAAATTCGCAGTTTTGATAACGATTGATTTTGACTTCGGTCTAATAACATAGAATTATTATATTTATATGAATGATTTAAATACTTTAATCGTAATTATTTAGTTGACATTTGATCATATTTTAGTTATTGTGGACGTTTCACTTTATAGCGAATAAAATATTTGATGTTCTTTATGTTTTTGTCGGTACTGATATACATTACACTTATTAATAGTAACACCATGCTTACTCATTCATATTACTTACCAATGCAGACAAGTAATGTCATTAGATTAAGTTCACTTGTTTCGTATAACTAGTTTTTTTTAGTAATTATCTCTTATATATGGCTCAGCGTTATATTTAATATTAAGCGTAAAATGAAACTAAAAAAGTTAAGCGCAAATAAAATAAAATAGATTTAATTAATTTTGCTTAAACATGAAAACGTTCTGGATGTTTTACATTTCGTCAAATGTTGGGTTAAAGTACCAAAATCCGTAGTTTACACATCAAACACGAATTATGACAATTATGTTCAACAGACACAAAAAGTTTATGGCTTGTTTTTGTTTGTTTCAGTGGAATCTGTTGGCGATCGCCTTCCTGTCACGCTGGGCAGGCCCGGCGAGCCTTCTCCTCCGATCTTTGAGCAAATCTTCAAAAATGCGAGGTTTGCCCAAGGCGGAAATGCAAAATTCGAAGGAAAACTCCGAGGCAATCCTACCCCCGTAGTATCGTGGACAAGGAAGAAAGCCCCGCTAGTAGAATGCAACAAATACAGTATGAGCTATAATGAACAAACCGGTGACGTGTCCTTATTAATTAAGCAGATCGGGCCCGGAGACGAGGGCGAGTACACTTGCACGGCCCGCAATCAGTATGGCGAGGCCATCTGCTCCGTGTACATCCAGCCCGAAGGCGTCCCGGTGCCCGCTCAGCAGTCCTCGCAGCAACAAAGCTACCGACACGTCAGCGAGAGCGTTGAACACAAGTCGTACGGTACTCAGGGGTACACAACAGAACAGTCCAGACAAACACAGAAAGTCGCATACACCAACGGCACTGACTATTCATCCACAGAAGATTTCAAAGTGGACACATTTGAGTACAGACTTTTGAGGGAAGTGTCATTCAGAGAAACTATCACTAGGAGGTACGTGAACGAAAGTGACATTCATATTAGTACCGAGATTGACAAGAATCTTGGTCCCGTGTCGCCACCCAAAATTGCTCAGAAACCAAGGAATTCTAAACTGCAAGAGGGTGCCGACGCAATATTCCAGGTACAACTTTCTGGAAACCCGCGGCCGCGAGTAACTTGGTTCAAGAACGGCCAAAGGTTAGTGAACTCCAGCAAACATGAAATTGTCACTACCCAAAATCAAACTTCTCTTAGGATAAGAAACACAGAAAAGTCTGACTCCGGCCATTACACTTTACTGGCAGAAAACCCCAATGGATGCATTGTAACATCAGCATTCCTCGCCGTTGAATCTGCTCAAGAGACTTATGTTCAAGATCATAAATCACAATACATCATGGACACTCAACAAACAGGAATAGAAGAAAGAGTAGAAATTTGTGAAAAAGCTCTCGCTCCGCAATTTGTAAGAGTCTGCCAAGACCGCGATGTCACGGAGGGCAAAATGACGCGATTCGATTGCCGCGTCACTGGCAGACCTTACCCAGAAGTCACGTGGTTCATTAACGAAAGACAAATTCGAGACGATTATAATCATAAGATATTAGTAAACGAATCAGGTAATCATGCACTTATGATTACAAACGTTGATCTTAGTGACAGTGGTGTAGTTACGTGTGTTGCGCGCAACAAGACTGGAGAAACATCGTTCCAGTGTAGACTGAACGTCATCGAGAAGGAACAGGTAGTTGCTCCGAAGTTCATTGAACGTTTCAGCACTATAAGCGTGCGCGAAGGAGAACCAGTAGTTTTGAATGCACGCGCGGTTGGCACACCTACACCACGGATCACATGGCAGAAGGACGGCGTTCCGATAATACCCAATCCAGAGTTACGAATTAATACCGATGGTGGGGCCTCGACACTGGACATTCAGCGAGCCAAGGCGTCGGATGCGGCATGGTATCAGTGCACCGCCCAGAACGTCGCAGGCTCCACCGCCACTCGGGCTAGGCTCTATGTCGAAGTACCAAAAGAGCCTCCGCCTGAGCAAAAGCGTCTGCACTTACCCCGGCCTACAAAGATTATCGAGCCAGAGTAAGTAGTTAATTAAAGTTACATGACGTAATGCTATTTATTCCGTGTTTAATTATTGTTATTTATATAAAAAAATTGTTTAACAGGCCTGCTCCTGGACCAGAAATCATATACTTGAGGCACGTGGAAAGAGCAAGACCTTACATTCCTCCAGGTGAGGAAGACCGAGTTTATCCTCCACCACAGTTTATTGTGCCACTCAAGAGTGTTACACAGATGGAGGGTGGCAAAATTCACTTTGAAACGAGGATAGAACCGGTTGGCGACCCTACGATGAAAATAGAATGGTTAAGAAATGGCCAAAGTATCGAAGCAAGTAAGTAAAGCAACCATAAATAAACAAATAAATAATATTTTACAGTAACCTGTTTTTGACCATATCTTTATACTTTATACTTTGCAGGTTCTAGGTTTACCTCAATATTCAGATTTGGATACATTTCTCTTGATATGCTCAGTCTTAACGTCCAAGACAGCGGAGAATACACATGCAGAGCTATTAGTGCAACAGGTGTTGCAGAAACTAAGGCAGTGTTGCAAGTTACTCCGAGAGCAACTATTGAAAGAACGAGTCAACATCCAGAAAGCTTACAGTACTTCCAGCAATTGGAAGATTACTCTAGATATCAGCACCAAGAATCAATAGAAGAACAGATTTCGCAAAGGCCCCAGTTTATAAGGCCATTGCAAGATCTCGGTGAGTTACAAGAGGGCAGAAATGCTCACTTTGAAGCTCAGCTTACTCCAGTCAGCGACCCTACGATGAGAGTAGAGTGGTACAAGGATGGTAGACCAATTACAGCCAGCTCACGAATCACGTCAATCTTCAACTTCGGTTACGTCTCCCTTAACATCATGCACCTACGGGCTGAAGATGCAGGTTCGTACACAGTGAGAGCTGTAAACAAATTAGGCGAAGCCATTAGTACCGCTTCAATCAAAGTCGCTGCGAGGAGTACGGTCACTGCTGATTTAGGTATACCTGAACAACGACGATACATTGAAAAGACTGAACAGTTAGAAGCTTATCAGCAACAGCAACACCAAAAGTATTATCAGGAAGCACCTGAAAGTACACAGAAACCGGAATTTAAAACGCCAATTAAAGATCAAATTAACATTAAAGAAGGCGGATTCGCTCATTTCGAAGCTCGCCTAGAACCAGTAGGCGATTCAACATTAAGAGTTGAATGGTTAAAGGATGGACGTCCTGTTGAAGCTAGCTCAAGAATCACAACATTCTTCAATTTTGGATATGTCGCATTAACTATTAAATCTGTGACAGTACATGATGCTGGTCATTACACTTGTCGTGCATATAATGCACTTGGTCAGGCAGCCACAAGCGCTAATCTGTCCATTGTCACAAAGAAAGATATTATTGCCGAATCCCAACACCCCGGTGGTTATGAAAAGATTCAGCACTTGGAAGATTCCAGCAGATATTCAAGGCGTGCGGAAGAGGAAGTTAGGGTTACACAAAAACCCAGATTTTTGGGACCATTGAAGGGCACGAATAAAATAGTGGAAGGACAAGGCGCTCACTTTGAAGCTCGAGTAGAGCCACAGAGTGATTTGACCATGACAATTGAATGGTATTTCAATGGAAAGCAGATTAAGAGTGCTACTCGCATTCAAACTTATCACGACTTCGGCTACGTAGCATTGGATATCGCCAGTGTCCGTGCCGATGATTCTGGAGTATACACAGTTGTAGCTCGTAACGCAGCTGGTGAAGCCCAACTGAGTGCTTCGATGACAGTTGAAAGTAAGTATTTGACATCTTTCCCTTACCTACTTTTATTTAGTCGTAATTTTCTCTGAAATAACTAGCACGAGTTCGCATCGCGGAACCGAAAATAATGTAAACGTATAAAAGTAAAAAACAAAGAGTTATAATTAAACATTTTCTATTATTACAGCACGCTCCAGCATTGATACTTCAAGCATTCACCGTGGCTTATATGAAAAGACGAGGCACATTGAAGAATCCAAGTTTGTTGAGCCAATGTACGAGATTGAAGAGATTTCTAAATCCAAACCAGTATTTGTACAGCCGTTGTCTGACCCACCTCTAGTATCTGAAGGTAAAAATATTCACCTCGAGTGCAGGTTGGAACCCATGGGCGACCCTACAATGCGTGTTGAATGGTTCCATAACGGTAGAGCTGTCACAGTTGGCTCTAGATTTAGAACCTATTATGACTTCGGTTTTGTCGCACTAGACATTATTCACGCTACTTCAGCTGATTCAGGCGAATACACGGTACGAGCCGTAAACCACTTGGGCTCTGCTCACACTTCAGCAATGGTTCGCGTTATTGAAAGGTCTGACATTGTAACAGACACACAGAACGAACAAGCTGTAGAACAAATTCAAATGCTTGAAGACGCTGCTCGTAGATCAAGGCAAGTACAAGAAGACATTACAGTAATGCAAGCACCCCAATTTTCAAGAGCTTTGCATAACATTGAAACTGTTGAAGGGACCAATGTGCATTTGGAATGTAGGTTGCAACCTGTAGGCGACCCGAGTATGAGAGTTGATTGGTTCTGTAACGGAAGGCCAATCAAGACTGGTCACAGATTCAGACCAGCTTATGAATTTGATTACGTTGCGCTCGATCTACTGAGCGTTTACCCTGAGGATTCGGGTGTTTACACTTGTCAAGCCACCAACCAACTCGGTGAAGCTGTGACATCGTGTGCTCTGCGCGTTATTGCCAAGAAGGATCTAATATTTGAATCGCAGCACCCATCGGGACTTGAGAAGATTCAATATTTAGAAGATGCATCACGTTACAAGAAAAGCGAAGTGGTTGATGAATCGATCAATATTAAACCACGCTTTGTAACAAAACCAAAGTCTATTGACAATGTGGTGGAAGGCCATCACGTTCATTTTGAATGCAAACTTGAACCAGTAACAGACTCCAACCTCAAGGTTGAATGGTTCAAAAATGGTCAACCTGTTACTATTGGCCATAGGTTCCGTCCTATACATGATTTCGGATATGTTGCTCTTGACATCATTGATTTAATTGCTGAAGATAGTGGCATATATACCTGCCGTGCCGTTAATCTTGTTGGCACTGACGAAGTTAGTTGCAGGCTTACTTGCCGTAGTACAGCAGACATAATCAGAGGTACACAAAATGAGGCTGGTCTGGAGCAAATCCAAGTACTGGAAGACAGATCTAGGTATCACAGAACGGATCTAGTTGATGAAATTACAACACAAGCGCCCATTTTCACAACTTCGCTTAAGAACATTGAAATCAAAGAAGGCCAGAGGGCTCACTTTGAATGCAGACTTATACCTGTATCTGACCCAACGATGAAAGTCGAGTGGTACCACAACAATAAGCCGCTGAAGAGTGGCTCAAGATTTACTGAAACAAATAACTTTGGCTTTGTAGCCCTAGACATTATGTCTTGTCTCCCAGAGGATTCGGGAACATATACTTGCCGAGCTATCAATGCTCTTGGCGAAGCAGTCACATCTGGTATTGCTATTGTGCATTCAAGAAAGTCTATTTACTTGGAGTCTCAGCACGAAGGAGCTCTGCCTAGACTTAATCAATTAGAAGACACTTCCAGAAACCAGAGACACAGTGCTCAAGATGAGTTTATCACTCAAGCACCGATGTTTACTATGCCAATGAAAGACATAAGAGTTGCTGAAAACCAGGCAGCTCACTTTGAAGCTAGGCTCATCCCTGTCGGGGACCCTAAACTCCGAGTCGAATGGTTGCGTAATGGTGTGCCCATTGAAGCTTGTAAGTATCTTGAATTGATTGTTACAAATATATTTTAACATTCCATGTGTCAGTTTACTTAATAAAAATTTTCGTTTTAGCAAACCGTTTGACGACGATGCATGATTTCGGCTACGTAGCCCTTAATATGAAATACGTAAACCCTGAGGACTCTGGCACATACACCTGTCGAGCCATCAACGAATTGGGTGAAGCCGTCACCTCATCTACACTGTTCGTTCAATGTAAGTGTACTAAACAACTGGTTACTTATCCACTTTACATCTTTTCTATTGTAGTGTAACTTATGTGACTTTTACGATATTCTAGCTAAGGCATCTCTTCAACTTGAGTCGCAACACGAGGCTGCGTTACAGAAGATTCAACAGCTGGAAGATGCGTCTCGCTATCATCGCAGAGAAGACGTCGAGGTAGCTGTCAACCAAGCTCCAAGGTTCATTACGCAATTGAATGGACCCTCGAAACTTGTGGAAGGACAGAGCGCTCATTACGAATGCCGCATTGAGCCTTATCCTGATCCCAATATGCGAGTGGAATGGTACTTTAATGGCAAGGTCCTCCAAAGCGGTCACCGTTACCGCACAGCTTACGATTTCGGCTTTGCTGCCCTGGATATACTTACTGTATATGGAGAAGATTCTGGTGAATACACTTGCAAGGTTATCAATAACTTGGGACAAGCTACATCTTCAATTAAATTGAATGTCCAATGTAAGTATTATTTGTATTTTTCCTTTTATACTTTACTGTGTACCTTATTTACATGTTATATTCTTACACTTTTATGACATTGCAGCCAAGGAATCAATTATAAGGGATACCCAGCACGAGAGCGCTTTAGAAAAGATTCAGTATCTCGAAGATGACAGCAGGTTTAAACGCGTGGTTCACGATGAAGGCTTTGTGGCTGAAAAACCACAGTTCGGAAAACCTTTGAAGAACGCCGAAGTCAGTGAAGGCCACCCTGTACACCTGGAAGCCACTCTTACGCCCGTCAACGACCCTACAATGCGTGTAGAATGGTACTGCAACGGACGCCCTGTTGCTCAAGGACATAGGTTCAAGACAACTTATGACTTTGGCTATGTGGCGCTCGATATTCTTTATGCGTATTCTGAAGACAGCGGCACTTACATGTGCAAAGCCACAAATGCTGTTGGTGAAGCTGTCACCACCAGCTCTGTGAAAGTAGATGGTTAGTACTCTATAATTAAATTCAAAACAGACAATATTTTAACCTTGTCTCGGCAAGACGTTAGCTCCGTATTAGAATTTCATACATTGTCAACTTGTTATTATCATTAATATGCTATAAATAATAAGTTAACATAATATTTGTATTTTAGCTAAAGCTGGACTGTACCTGGACACATTAGATGAACAGAGATTGAAGAAGATCCAAGAACTAGAGCAGTACGAGAGACCTAAACCGGTACAAGAGGAGCAGCCAGGACAAAGACCAGTCTTCTTGACAGCCCTTACAAGTCTAGAAAATTTGAAAGAAGGCGATAGTGCTCACTTTGAGTCTAGAGTTGAGCCGATCAATGATTCTGACTTGACAATTGAATGGTTCCACAATGGACAGAAGATTAGGGCTGGTCATAGGTACAGAACGACACATGACTTTGGTTATGTCGCTTTAGATATTCTGTACACTTACGCTGAAGATTCTGGAACTTACATGTGTAAAGCCACCAACAAACTCGGTGAAGCAGTTAATACATGCACGTTGAAGGTTGCAGGTAAACAAAGTTACTAACGTCTACTTTTCTTTAATATTACAAAAACGTTTCAGGAGTTGTTCATTAATTTGATTTATTTTTATTTACAGGGCACAGGAGTATTATCTTAGATACTCAACATCCAAATGGCTTGGAGAAAATCCGACAACTCGAAGCTCAAGGCCATCATACTAGGATGGAAGTCGAAGAACCTAAGATTAGTCCACCTAGATTTGTCACGGAGTTGCGTGGAACAACCCACGTGTTCGAAGGTCAAACAGCTCACTTTGAATGTCAAGTGGAGCCTGTGCATGACCCTAACTTAAGAATTGAATTCTATCACAACGGCAAGGCCCTGCAATCTGCCGCACGATTCCATATCACTTTTGATTTTGGTTACGTGTCATTAGATATTCAGCACTGTGTTTCTGAAGATGCTGGTGAATATTCAGTAAAGGCAATCAATGCTTTAGGACATTGCACGTCATCCATATCTATGACAGTAACCGCAAAAGGAAGCATTATATTGGAATCACAACGTCCCGAAGGCTTAGAAAAGATCCGGGAGTTAGAATCAGCTGCACCATTCAAACGTCCCGAAATACCGGAACCAGTAACACGCCAAAGACCTGTGTTTACTCAACCACTTCAAAACATCGATAACATTCAAGAAGGTCAGACTGCGCACTTTGACTGCAGGCTGATTCCAGTAGGAGATCCTACTCTGAAAGTGGAATGGTTTAGAAACGAGAAGCTTATTGAGGACAGTTCCAGGATTACAAAGACTCATGACTTCGGTTATGTTTCAATGACAATCACACACGTTCGTGATGAAGATGAAGGCGTCTACATGTGCAGAGCTTCAAACCTATTAGGAGAGGCTGTAACGACGGCTGCCATGAAAATAAAAAGTAATTGTTTCGTTTGCTTTACCAATAACTGATATGATTTTTATTACATGTTAAATAAAATTATAGTTGTAATTTGCTACATATATTTATTTAATTTACAGCTAAAGCGGCCATCCAGCTTGATACTCAACACCCCGAGGGCATGAGGAAGATTCAGCAACTTGAGCAACCTCAGCAAAGGCGTACTGAAGAGCCTGACCGTGACTTTGAGAAACCTATCTTTACTCAAGTGCTTACAGGACCATCAGAGTTATGGGAAGGACAACATGCTCATTATGAAGCCCGCGTGGTACCTGTTGGTGACCCAAGCTTAAGATTTGAATGGTATATCAATGGAGTAGAGCTGAAAATGGGTAAGATCTTCAAAATAACTAATAGTATGTTTATTGTTTGTCCTCTGTGTAAAAAATTCTTAAACAATAATTGATAATTTTTCTTTCATAGGTTCAAGATTCCGCACTACACATGACTTCGGATTTGTTACATTAGACATCAATTCCGTAGTAGCTCAAGACGCTGGTCTATACATGTGCAAGGCGATAAACAGAGCCGGAAGCACAGTGTCTTCAGCCGCACTTAAGATAAAGACGAAATCTACCATCGAGAACCAAGCGATGAGGCCAGAATCTTGGGAACAAATCCAATTGAAGGAAGCTGCTATGAACAAAGTCCCAGAAATGTTTGTTGACTCTGGAGCCCAACAGGCTCCTATCTTTACCACACACCTGAAGAGTTTCGACAAACTTGTTGAAGGCCAACATGTGTACATGGAAGCACAGGTCGAACCACGAACAGACCCGAACTTGAGAATTGAATGGTTCAAAAATGGCATGTCACTCACTACCGGATCAAGATTAAAGAGCACATTTGACTTTGGTTTAGTCACTCTGTCTATTAACAGTCTTAGGATTGACGATTCCGGAATCTACACGTGCAAAGCCACAAACCTTATGGGTGAAGCTGTTTCGACCGCATCCATAAAAATAGAGGATCGCCACTGGCTACTTGGTGACACTCTTCATCCTGAATCATTGGATCGCATTGGCGCTCTAGAACAGCCAAAGGCTGGTAAACCTGAAGCACCAGAACCAGTCTATGAAATACCAGTCTTTATCTCTCATTTAAACAATATCTTGTGCAAAGAAGGAGAAAACATTCACTTTGAGTGCAATGTAGAGCCATCTAGAGATCCTACTCTTAAAATCGAATGGTTCTTTAACAACAAACCGTTACCCTCAGGATCCAGGTACAAGAGCACACATGATTTCAGCTATGTGTCCTTGGACATTACGCACACGTATGAAGAAGATTCTGGTATTTACACTTGCAAGGCAACCAACAGCAAGGGTTCAGCTACAACATCAGGCTCATTAAGATGCACAGGAGATAAGAACATATACTTTGACACTCAACATCCGCAAGGCAAGGTTGGATTGGAAGCCGTAGAACAGGCTGAAGAAGCTAGGCTTTCCAAAAACAGGAGAACGTCTGTACCGGATGTCGAGTATCCTAAACCTGAATGGGTTGTACCTACAGTTGCTGAATGCCAACTGATTGAAGGTCAAGCCTTACATCTTGAAGGCCAAGTTGAACCAAAGAATGATCCTAATCTCAAGATTGAGTGGTACTTCAATGGCAAAGTTCTGGAGCAAGGATCCAGGTTTAAACTTACTAGTGACTTTGGCTTCGTAACATTAGATCTAACTGATGTATATGAAAGAGACAGTGGAATCTACACTTGCAAGGCTTACAATAAGAAGGGTGAAGCCTTTACATCATCGACTATATTCTGTACTAGCAAGGAGAACCTTATTGAGAGGACGCAACATCCCAAAGGCACAGAAGGTTTGGAAAAGATCCAAAACCTTGAAGAATCTCTGCGACGTGAGCCAGGTCAGCAACCAGATGACGACACAGGTAGAGCGCCAGAGTTTACCACAGTCTTCCAGGATATCGTCGACATCAGCGAGGGCCAGATTGCTCATTATGAGGCCTCCCTTATACCTACTGGTGACCAAAGTATGGTTATTGAATGGTTCTACAATGGCAAATCAATCGAAGCTAGCCATCGCATACGCACAGTTTATGCATTCGGTATGGTTGTGCTTGAAATACTTGGAACTAAAACAACTGATTCCGGAGTATACTCATGCAGGGCAACGAACAGATGGGGACAAGCTGAAATAAGCGTGAAACTGGAATGCGTCGACAAGAGCAAAGGACAAAAACCAAGATTCACGACACAAATCCAAAAAATAGAAGGATTGAAAGACGGCCAGTCTGCTCACTTTGAGTGTACCGTCGTGCCAGTTGATGATCCAGATCTAAAGATCGAATGGTACCACAATGGTAAACCACTACGTCATTCGAACAGGATTAAGACTGTGTCTGACTTTGGCTTTGTCGTCCTTGATATTGCATACACGCAAAATCATGATACCGGAGAATACGTCTGTCGTGCTTACAACAAGTATGGTGAAGACTTTACTAAAGCAACTATCACTTGCTTCGGCAGGAGTGGAGTTTACCTTGACAGTTTACAACCTGACTCTTTGGCCAAAATCAGAGAGTTGGAAAGCCTACAAGGAGCTCAGCATCAAGCACCAGCTGCCGCTTCTGCTGAACCACCGAAGTTCATTACACAGATACAAGATGTAACAAAATTAGTAGAGGGCCAGAGTGCTCACTTTGAGGCTAAATTAGTACCAGTAGACGACCCAGAACTTAAGGTTGAATGGTTCTACAATGGTAAGAAGCTGCCTCACGGCCACAGATATAGGACTTTCCATGACTTTGGAATCGTTATCTTAGACATACTTTACTGCTATGAAGAAAATTCAGGTGTATACGAATGCGTAGCAACCAACAAGTTAGGCCGTGATTCTACGAAGGCTACACTAAAATGTACTTCGAAGGAGAATTTAATCTTGGACTCGCAACTACCGCGGGTGAGTAACTAATAATGAATATTTCAAGTTTTGTTGCCGCAATTAGATAATGACGATATTAAAATAAATGTAAATTTCAGGGCATGGAAGGTGGGTTGGAGAAATTGCAAACTCTGGAAGATTCCATGATTCGCAGGAAAGACGTCAAAGAAGATGAAGAGCGTGGCAAAGCACCTGTGTTCACAGTACCTTTATCAAACATCGATAACCTTAGGGAAGGAGAGAATGCTCACTTTGAAGCTAGATTAACACCAACGGATGATCCTAATTTGAAGGCAAGTATTATCCACATTCACTACGAACCAGTATAACAAAGTTTCACAAACATATCCTTTCAATAAATATAAAAATAATAATAATTTAAACTGTTAATTTCCCTTTTAGGTGGAGTGGTACTGGAACGGTAAGTCTCTTAAAGCCGGCTCCAGATTTAGAACATTCTGTGACTTTGGCTTTGTTATCCTTGAAATATCGCCAACTTACCCAGAGGACTCTGGTGAATACTTGTGCAGAGCATACAACAACTATGGCGAAGCTGTAACAACAGCTACAATGAAGGTTCAGGGAAAGAGGAATATTATCTTGGAGTCACAATTACCTAAAGGTATGGAGGGCACTATTGATAAAATTGCTGCTCTCGAAGGGTATACTGGTACTGTTGACTCGATGACTCCAGAAGAGGAGACTGGCAAACCTCCCGAGTTTACCACTACACCATCCGATTTACTCCTTTCCGAAAACTCGTCCGCTCACTTCGAATGTCGTCTGATTCCTGTTAATGACTCAAGTATGCGTGTTGAATGGTTCCATAATGGAAAACCCCTCTTGACTGGTTCGAGAGTAAAGACCATTAACGATTTCGGCTTTGTGATATTAGAAATCGGCGGAGTATACCAACGTGATGCTGGTCTTTACACATGCAAAGCTACGAACCGTCACGGTGAAGCCACGGTTTCATGTAAACTACAAGTCAAGGGCAGACAGGGTATTATTTTGGAACCTCAACTTCCATCACACTTCAAATCTGGTACCGAAAGCATCCAGAAATTAGAAGAGACATTACACAAGCGTGAAGAAATTGCAGTTGAAGACGAGAAGCCCAACCCACCGAAATTCACGGTAGAAATTAAAGATAATGTAGATATACCTGAAGGTGGACCCATCCACTTCGATTGCCGAGTGGAACCTGTTGGTGACCCAACAATGAGAATTGATTGGTTCCACAATGGCAGACCTTTCGCCACCGGATCGCGAGTACATATGCTTAACGATTTTGGATTTATCGCTTTGGATATTGACTATATTTATGCTCGTGACTCTGGAGAGTACACTTGTCGCGCGACCAACAAATGGGGCTCAGCGACAACGTCTGCAAAGATTACCTGCAGTGCCAAACGTGACATTGTTTTGGAATCACAGTTGCCTCAAGGTATGAGTGGAGAGAAGATCAAGGAACTTGAACGTGGACGTGTTGCTGATGCTCCTAAGGAAGAACCCGTCATAAACAGCCCACCTAAGTTTATTACTCAGATTCAATCGCACACCGTTGAGGAGTCGGAGAGTGTGCGGTTTGAATGTCGCGTAGAACCTAAGGAAGACCCCAATCTGCGTGTTGAGTGGTACCGTAACGGAAAGCTTTTGCCTTCCGGACACAGGTACCGCACAGTATACGATATGGGCTTTGTTTCACTGGACATCCTATACGTTTATGCTGAAGATTCTGGTGAATACGTGTGCCGTGCAGTTAACAAAATTGGTGAAGATTTCACCAAGGCTACAGTATCCTGCAAACGTAAGTATTTATCATAAGATCGATTATTTAAGAATCTTTATTACTCTTCGACTTATAAATGCTGTACTCATGCTTTTTGTCTTGTAGAACTGCCGGATATTATTCTGCAAAACCAAGTTCCTCGAGGCATGAAGAAATCCGAAGCATTAACACAGATGGAAGCTACAATTAAGAAATATACTTCAGAAATCTTCTTGACTGAAGATGATTTGTACGACGCCGACAAGAAGCAGCCTCCTCGTTTCGTCACTCAGATTCAAAGCCAAACCACTCTCGTAGAAATGGAGTCTACTAAGTTCGAGTGCCAGTTGGCACCTGTTGGTGATCCTAACATGAAAGTGGAATGGTTCTTCAACGGCAAACCTTTGTTGCACAGTAAGTATTATTTTTGTTTTGTAATAACGTGGCACATATATTTTTTTTAAATGTGTATTTTTTATCAAAAAAAAGTACTACTTAAACTACTATTTTTACATTTCTATTATTTCAGAAAACCGATTCGACCCTATCTATGACTTCGGTTACGTTGCGATGAACTTTGGTTGGGTGTACCCCGAGGACAGTGGCGAGTATGTTTGTCGCGCAACCAACCTTTACGGTATGGACGAAACTAGAGCTGTTATTAAGACAGCCGGCAAACCTGGCATTGTTTACGACTCTCAATTGCCCAAGCACATGAAGAGTATTGAAAGGATTCGGGAGATGGAAGCTGCTTGGCAGATGTAAGTGCAGTCATGCTTATTTCTCGTTGTTACATTATCAATTTTATTTCTAGGATCCTTATGACTAAAATAATTATTCCATAGTCCCTTAAAATAATACAAATTCTGATTTCAGGGTGCCAGAACAGGCTCCAGATGAAGCAAAGGCACGTTCCCCACCTGTTTTCGTGAGTCGCCCTGAACCAGTGACCGTGGAAGAAGGAGAATGGGCTCGTTTCTGCTGCCGCGTCACCGGACACCCGAAACCTCGTGTTATGTGGCTTATCAATGGCAACACTATCGTTAACGTAATAATCTTACTTTATATGGAACATTCATACATGTCAATCGCTGCTTTAAATTATGATAACAACAATAATTTGAATTATTTATATTCTAGGGCTCCAGATATAAACTGACTTACGATGGAATGTACCACTTCGACATTCCTAAAACAAGGCAATATGACACTGGTAAAATTGAAGTTATTGCCAGAAGTTCAGCAGGTGAGGCCGTATCATCGACCGAACTTAAAGTTATACCACGACACGACGACTACAGAGGGGTCTTGAAGAATGCTCCACGACGTAAGTGTTTGAAAAGTTTAAGAGGATACATGACGCTTATTTTGCACTTAACAATGTCCACAAACAGTTATGATGTAGGCAATACAAACCAAGAACTGCTTTTGTACTTTCCTAACATACAAAACCGAACCACGCACACGACAATATACTGCTTAGCACATATCTACCCCCTAGTTTCCCGTTACCTTCCCTCTCTCTGTCTAAAAGGAGTGCAGCTAAATCAATTGCTTCTACCAGCTTTGCCATCTTTGCCATCGGATTCTGAGAGAGGTATGCATTGAATTCAGTTAGAGTTTTTATGAATAATCATGTTCTAACATATTTCTTGGTTAAATACAGCTTGGTATGATGAAACAACACAATATCAACGTTCTGAGACTGAACTAGAGAAAACATTTGAGGAAAGGCAAGTCTTGCAACGGCAAGGGGTCATCGACCACAGGCCCGAATTGAAGCCTAAGGTTATCAAGGAACCTGACACAGAATGGCAACAGACTGTTAAGAAGAAGAAGAGTGAAGAATATTATAACAAACTTCAAGAACTCGAAAATGAACAGGTCACGAAGGAAAGTCGGCTTAGGGAAGCAAATCGCCAGTATGCAATTCCCGGGGAGAAAATCACAAGCAGTTCTCTTGCTAAAGGCATGGCCCAAAAATATCAGGATAGCCTGTAAGTATTCACGTTTTACATGTTCAATACTCAATACTAAAATCTTTATTAGCATTCCATATGTTACATAACAGGTGGTACAATTTCTTATAGTATAGATACAATATGGACCCGATGTTTTAGCTTTGACAAATTTAATACAACACGACAAATGACACAATTCAACAATTCTCTAATATAGTAATTTTAACAAACCTAACTCAAACACTTATGCCTGGAACTTTACCGTCGGGTGGACTACCTGGTTATAAGTGATGATTAATCTGTATATCTACCTTTACGTTCTCGTAATACATATTTTGCAATAATACTATTACAGAGAAACAACGGAGGTTACCACCGAGCAAGTTCAGAAGAAGGCTGCACCGAAGCCTAGGATTCCTGGACCGTCAGAATCTACAGTCCACGGAAAGGAGGTTCACGTTGCCAAGCAGAAACAAATCCAGAAGGAAGTTATTGGAGACACTGAAATAACGCGTAAAATAACATCAACTGAAACAACTGAAATGGAACACAAGGCACAAACGCACGAAAGGGTTGTCGAAGGACCAGTAAAACCAAGCAAACCTCCAGTTTTCACAAAGAAAATGCAACCTTGCCGTGTGTTTGAACATGAACAAGCCAGGTTCGAGGTTGAGTTTGACGGAGAACCCCTACCCACAATCAAGTGGTATAGGGAGAACTTCCCTATTAAGAACTCTGCTGACTTCCAGATACATACGTTCAGCACAAAATCTATTCTGATTATAAGGCAAGTTTTCGTCGAAGACTCAGCCGTATTCGCTGCAGTGGCTGAAAACCGAGGCGGTACGGCAAAATGTAGCGCAAACTTAGTGGTAGAGGAGCGCAGACGTCAAGGCAGAGGTGGAGTGATTCCTCCCAGCTTCACATTAACAGCACAAAACGTAAATGTGACTGCCGGTCAGTTAGTACGATTTGACACCAAAGTTACCGGGACCAAGCCTATTGATGTATATTGGTTGAAGAATGGTAAGAAGGTCCAACCTGATATCCGAAACAAGATTCTGGAAGAAGACGGTACATTCACCCTTCTCATTCTTGAAGCTTACCCACAAGATTCAGGTAAATACGAGTGTGTCGCCATCAACGGCGCTGGAGAAGCTCGTTGTGATGCCGAATGTTTAGTTAACGCTCCTGCTACCAAAGAAAAACCTAAACCTCAGACTAAAGCCGCTAACGCACCTCCTGAAATCATTGAACCTCTAAAAGATAAGGTTGTTGCTGAAGGCCAAGCAATTGAGTTCAGTTGCAAGATTGTTGGCAAACCGGCACCCACGGTCCAATGGTACAAAGGCGAAAAGTTGATCAAGCCTTCAAAGTATTTCCAGATGTCTCGTACAGCGGATGAATACACGCTGCGCATATCTGAGGCTTTCCCTGAAGACGAAGGCGATTACAAATGTGTTGCTTACAACAACGCAGGCAGAGTGACTGTTGCCGCTAAGCTGAAGGTTACTCAGCCTGACCAAGCCGACAATTTGCCTACATTAACCCCCCTCCGAGATCTAGTCGTGTTTGAAGGACAGCCAGCTCAATTTAAGACGCAAATAACCAGCAAGGTTAAGCCGACCATTCAATGGCTGCGAGAAGGTGCTCTCATCCCTGACACACCAGATTTCCAGGTAAATTATTATTTCTAATTGGCTCGAACATTTTTACGATTATTTTCTGTTTTGGCGGTATATTCTTCATTATTTAATTAGTTTCCGTATACGGTTTTAACTCTTACATTAAACATCCGACACATTAGCATTATTTCTATATAATTATAACCTTCTTCTTTTTGTTTCTCAGCAGGTCATCTTTTTCTGTATTGTTAGGCTTACAATAATGCAGTAAACAATTCTGTTATAGATGATCCACGAAGGCAACAACGCCGTGTTACTGATCGGTAACACGTACGAAGAGGACACCGGAACCTTCACTTGCCGCGCCACCACCGCCGCCGGCCAAGTCGAGACTTCGGCAAAGCTAGTCGTCAAAAGTAAGGCATAGACACAGGCAGCGAGCTCGCGTCGCGCACTTTTAATCCATTAATGTAGTGTTTCTTTGTTTCATCTTTATACCACTGAGATCGGGTGAAAACTACTACATAGAGTAATCTCTGAAAGTTGACATGCGAGTACATTTATATTAAATGGCTTTAAAATCGTAGCGGTTACCGCAATAACGACTTACGTCCGCTTTCAAGACACACCCCCATGATCACCTTATAAGACACATACTACCGCGAATTAGCTGTCAAGTCCCTCGTAGAGTTGAACGACCTGGCCCTTGGGGCGCTTGGCCACCCGGATAGTCCGCGCGATATGATGACCACAATCGCGCACAACCTAACAATATTTGCAAATCGATTCGATTGTAAATTTTAACTTGTAGTACTATTTGGGCGAATTTCCGCATCTAACATCGCTGTATATTTAAGCTTTTTGTGTAAATAGTCCTAGTCTTACCACGAGGCAGGCGACAAGTGACGAGCAGCGAGCGGCGAGCCAGGAGCTTCCAATTAGTTGGACACACGTAACTGTGATTAACATGAACACGAGACATTTTACGACTGTTTTGTTTTGCTTTTACCGCTACGATGTTTACTAAATGTAAATGTATACTCTGAAAGATTATACTGTATATTAGAATAAAATTCGTAATAAATCAAAGACGAGACTTTCGACAAAACATCAAATGTATTTTTCACCCAATACTCATTTATAATAATTTTAAGCCTGCTCAAGTTAATGAATTATTTATTTGGCCTTATTAACAATAAGTATTAAAAAGGTTTTACGCTTTTTGTGTTTAGATCTGACCTGCGAATCTTATGCAAATGATCAGTCATGTCTATCTTTTTACAAAGGTCATTTCATTCGAAGTGCAGTTTATCATCAGATAGCCATTGAAACTGGGACTTGCGTCAGCTTCTGTGGTCTAGGAGAATAACATAATATTCCTTCCTACTTAAGCGAGCACTTTGTCAGAGACATCGTTCGCTTGAATCTCTAATACCTATTCATACATACTTTCACTAACGACTCCCATTTTATTTCATACCCTCATACCACGGGTAAAAGTTCCAAAAGTTGTATTTTTCTAATTTCATTTTTTGTATAGTTCCATCTCACTCAGAAAGTAGACGACTTCTAATTAATAAAATCATCACCTATGAAACAGAACGTCGGTGGCAACACCAACGTAAAGTTCTCCTTTTATGTAAATAAATAAAAAGACCACGAAGACGACATCTTATGAAGTAAAGTCCCTGCTTCAAGTTTAACCTTAAGCATGTATCGTTGTTTGTATTGTCCGATTTAGATTTTGGCCTCATGTGTAAGATCAGTGCCACCTAACCGCGCTGCACGTGGCGTGCGCGCCCTCGTGTTACCTAACAGCTACGACTAACTTTGTCAGTGTCACGGCGTATCTGTGTGTATACTGTATAGATCGATGTCGTTCGCGGTAGTGGGAATCGCGTCGCGGGCGCAGAGTGGGTCGTTCGCGCGGACCACAAAGTTACTCGTGGTTGTCTCTAGCCATGCCTCTCGTTCCGCTGTCAACTCTTCTATGACAAAGAAACATATTACTAGAATACTAGTCGCTCTCATGCGACTCAGCACTCCAATTACTTAAAGTACGCACGCATTACTTGCCTTGCCAGTTTCTATGTTTTGACAACACTGCCGATGTTGATGACCTAATTTTTTGCAAGTACAAATCCAAATTGAATGAGATTTTATAGTTTAACGTTACAGTGATCTTTAACTTAGTTTGTTTTAAGTGCACGATATTGTTAAAATTAAAATGTGTTGTATGTTTCACCTAATTGTAATAAGTTATTAGGCGTGGCAGTATTTTATCACTAAATTCTTAGCATATTTAATAATAATATATTTATGAAATGAATTTTTGTATGTGACATTTATGTGAAAATTGTTTAATAAACGCTATAAATTAATAATAATTTCGCATTATTCTATACACAACAATACAATCTTTAAACAATTTCGAGTGTGAAATGACCGTCAAGCTGTAGGTAGTACTGAATTACAATCATTTACATCAACACGACGCACTGACACTTGAGTGCCTGTTATCCATCATACAAACAGATCTATACCAGTCCTGTACACGCAGCCATTGCTGTTTGAGCATTTTCCTTTGATGGATAGCTAGGTCGCTTTGGTTGCTTTTCATCCTATGGCACAACTGTCTCTATACTTCTATTTACTTTCTTCATACCATTCAATTCTCAATTGTGATTTAATTAGTTAAGTTTTTTTTACTGTTGTAACTAAACAGTTGATTAACTACTTATAACTCCTTGAGTTTTTTATTTGCCTTAGTAATGGCCTATTTGTGAGGCCTATAGAAGCTATAATACAATATAAGTTATTTTAAGTTAAACAAATTATATAATTTTTTTTGAAGTGCATTCAAATAATGAAGTTCACAATGACAATATTTATTGAAAAACGATTATAGTTCATTTACACTTACAACATGAGGATCACACACGCCTTCACACAAATACACACGACTCTATTATGTCTAATAGATGGAAAATCAATAAATATAATAGGTATTATTATTTACGAATACGAAATACAAAGTTTAAAAATAAACACCAAGGATTATGAAGACTATCAAAGGAAAAAGTACTGGATGTAAGGTGAGTGGAAAGGTAAGTACAAAAAACAAAAATACAAAGCAAGTAGATTACACAAAAATGTAAAAACCAGACGTCAAAGTAAAATTAGAAAATAATCAATGGTAATACGGACCGATTAAGATTGAGCGATCCTTTTGATTTAACGGGATTTCATATTTTTTCGTTTTAATGAAAAAGTCCAATGGGATTTTTCCTTTGGATCGTAACGAGGTCCCCATTGGAGAACCTAAGAAATATAATAATATCTATTAAAAAAAACATAATTTTCCAAAAAGGTCCTGGCGTCAAGTAATCAGATTAAATACGTTTGTAAATAAGTTTCCGAATTGGAAATCTTAAATGTATTTTTTTTATGTGAGGCAAATTGATGATTCTTTTAAGGTTATTTGCTAGCCGGAATATTTATCAAAGCCCTGGGTAACCAAAGTGCACTTAGTTTCTGGATAAAAAGATTACGAGCAATCATGAACGTCCTCGTTTTAAAAAGTTTTTGATAAGAATATTGTTATTGATTTATTAAATAATTCGCTTATTTTTTATTATACACCTTTAAAATACTGCATCTAGGAAATATGTTTTATCTCATAATAATTTTATTTGTAGTTGTAGGGTGCCTAAATGCCGTGGAGTTCAATATTTACATGGAAGTGAAGAACGTAAATGAAACTGATTTTACTGCTAAATTGTGTTATTGTTATAGGTTTTTCTTGATTGATCTGATTTTGGAATACCTATTTCCAAATATTAGTTCCAAATAGTATTGATATTATGTCCAATTTTCGAGGAGGGTAGGAAAGGTGTTGTTTTTTTAAGACATAATTGTATTAATTAAAAGCTAATCCTTCCCAATTTGCAACGAGAATCGGCAGGTCGGCGCCACTTGTAGCTCAAAATATGTACTTCGTATGAACGATAAGATAATATAACCGTGGTACCTAAATGGGTCTGCTGTTCCTCAAAATTGTCCTAAGGAGAGAATTAAAGCAAAATATTTATTTACCGTTTATAATTGCATACCCTTTTAGATTTTCAATATCCCAATAATATTTAATATTTGTTAAAAAGTATTCACTATTTATGGAATTAAGAAATCATTCGTTTAAATTTTTTCATGCATACAATGCATTGTCTAAATTAATGAATTAATGATTAAAGCCCCTTTTTTGATGCTAAATGCAGTAACTACTTAAACGCTAGGCTACGCAAAGAGTCCAAAACGCGATGCAGTCGAAAACCGTCGATCGCCGATGCTAAAAGCAACGTGTTTGCGATGGCACTAACAAAAGACTGTCAGTAAAATCGCATTTTTGTGAAAGTGTCCCAGTGCACCGTTGTTCATCGATCCTTTTATGTTGAGTTTTCTATAAGCCCTCGCTAGTAAAACTGACATAGAATGCGTGTTCAAACAAAAACGAACGACAACATACCTACTTGGATGGAATGTGGAGAATTTTGCTTCGAGTTTTGTTTTTAGGATCCCTTACCCAAAAGCCTATTTGCTATGCTTCTGCTGTCGACCTTCCTTCCGTCATTCGGCATATCAGGAGATGTCCCTCACGAACTGAAATAGGTAGGTAGATAGTTAATAGTAAAGTATAGGTTCCCCGTTCCTATCCTTAATTCTGCTATAACAGCTAAAAAGAAACAAAATAATTAAAGGCGACATGCAAAAATACGCACTCTTTTGTGTGTGCGTCCACCTCGCATTAAACCTACTTGTTATATGGGATAAATAAACGAAAAAAATAATAATAATAACCGGGGGCACAATTGTTTTTGTCAGGCATTGATAGATCCGTCAAGCCAAATCGAATTTACCAATCAGTATTTTTATGCAATAGGTACCTGGTACTTGCCTGGTCAAAATGTTTTTATAGTGCTAGCAGTTTATGTTTGTGATTTTAAAAGATTATTTCACTAGATTGTCAAGGAGCGTGTCACTTGGCGTCCTCTTTTATTTTCTATGTTTAAACGTTTCCAAGGCTCTATTCAGTTAATAAAAATGAAAATGCAATCATAATAGGCTTGGTTTTTTTAAAACAGTCCTTATCCGCCCCTAAGACCACCCACCGACCAAAGTTTGCGGTTATTTGATTTGTCTTTACAGGTTGTCCGATCCTAAATAATATCAAGTGTTTTCAATGATAAATATTATTATAAAGTTATTTTTAAAATGTATTTAATAAATTGCTTGTACGAGTCGTATAGTAAATGTTATATTAAAACCTATTTAATGTATATCACGCAAGGAGTTCAATAAGCTACCACTCACTAGATGGCGCCACTTGTATGTCAGCTACACAGAGCAAAGTAATATCGAAGTTATTTACTAGGACCGTGTGTAAATAGAAGTAAAAAAATCACATGTTAAAATTATCCTCACATCATACCAACCAACTTTTGCGTAGTTAACTCCATAACTTTTACTTTTTAGATATGAACTAATAAACATAAAGGCGTTATTTTGTTAGTTAAATGTTATGATTGAGGATTATCGTTTAAAATACTTAAACGGATAATACTTTTGACAAATTATGTCTTTGTAAGCAGTTGATAAAATTCAGCAAACAAACCTCTGAATTATAATTTCTTAAATTGCAATTTTGTTTTAAACTTGTACATATCTTAAACCAATGTCAGTCGATTGTAAAACACACAAAAAAAATTATTAAAAAACAAAACCCGCGTATCCTAAAGTCCCGACCTCACTCGTGACTAGCGCCTCTATCGGCCAGTGGTGAATTTATTAGCGTCTCTTGTGTTACTAGACAATTCTTACAAAAAAGAACCGACTTCAAAATAAGTCTTGGTTTTCCTATAAATCCCACTATCATAACAGGACCACACGGGAAGCACCACCTTTCAAATAAAAAAAGAATCATCATAATAGGTTCACCCAGTCGAACGTTCGGAGGTAACAAACATAAAAAAATTACAATCGAATGGAGGATCTCCTCCTTTTTGAAGTCGGTTAAAAAGTGAGTCGTAAGAGGTAGTGAGCCCGATTTAACCATAATGACGGGTTACTATCATGATAAGTAAGAAAAAAAGTTTTGGGAATCTTTTGACTCAGAGGAAATCTTTTTGGAAGTGTTTATGAAAGGGTTATTAGTGTTTATTGTCTAATCTCTATCAATTAATAGTTAAAAATTAAACTCCGTTGAATCGTCGTATATATGTACTACCAAGAAGAATGGGCGTGTTACATTATAACTGATAAAATATAAAAAAAATCTCTCTTCACCTTATCAAACAAAAGGTAGAGAGGTTACTGTTAAAATGACTGCAGTCATAAATTTGAATCTAATTATTTGTAGAAGTATAGAATTGAACCTAGGCATAGTTTTTGAATTTCAGCAGAATCGTGCTGTAGCGTCATTTCCTACTACATTGCGTTGCACGCTAAATAACAATTAAAAAATAATTACCAATTCCCGAAAACTTAGACATATAATTTAATAATAGGCAGTAGTATAGAAGCTTTTCTTTTTAAGTTGCCTCCGAGTAATTCTTTCTTTGTATTGCGGTGTATTTGGCAAAAAGTAGACAAAGACCACCCCAATATTAAATTTTTACAAGAAATTGTATTCAAAATAAGTTGGTAATTGGATTGAACTGTCATAAGTGGACCAAATTTAAATGGGACACTTGAAGCCCCACCTTTTAAACAGTCGAATTAACACCTCCTACTCTTTGAAGTTGGTTAAAAATAAAAAAATGAGTCAATTATTTGTGGTTCTCATAAATGTTTGTCCCATATGGCAAGGAACGCAACTGTGGTGGTTGCCATGGCGACTAGACAATAATATGACAAGAAAATGAGAGATTGTTTATCTGCTTGTCCTCTTTTTCTTATGCCTAACCTTTTCCAAAACTATGTTGGGGTTCGTGTCTTCGAATTCGGCTACGTACCATGTTTGTACAAGTAGATCGACTGCTTTTCTCATCTTATCCTTTACGCTTTGTCAGTTTTTGAAGAATTTTTGATAGGGTTTTCTGAGGACGCCCTAGGTTTCTTGTAAGACGCAGAAGAGAACACCTTACCTTTAACACCACATTTTTTATTGTAAAAACTAACATATGGCGCAAAGGAATTTCAAGAAAAAAAAACAGTCTTTTTAAATTTAAGGTTTGGAATCAGAAACGCTCAAAGTACAAGTAAAAAAAATTAAACAAGTCCATAAAAGATTGTATAGCAACGTTCCTATGGCCTACTATGTCTAGTTTAATCGTCAGACCAGCTCGAAAGAGCCTTAATAATAATGTATTCTAACCGACCTTTCAAAAGTATGCAAAATTTCTTTCCAATATTTCGATGTCAAGAATGCTAGTTTAAGAAAATCCTGTAAAAGTAAATATCTTCTTGAGATTGTTATTGGTAGGTTAATCCGTTTATTGTTATTTAAGTTTTTCAATTCACTTTGTTTCTGTAATATATATCCATATTGATAGAGACTATATCGGTATGGACCATACCTATGAATTCCATATATCCCATTGAAGGGTCAATGCCTTCTCTTTTATCTTTAATTATTCTTATTATCCAACTGCAACTGCAATAAAATAGGCAAGGTGTATGTTAGGGCCGTTTTGGGTTCACTCCATCTTTACAAGTTTCCTCGATATTGAGAGGTTTATGATGAGACTTTGAAACAAAATATTAATAAAAACGAAATCAAACGTCTTTACCCCATTAAGATTTACTTAACTTGTTTGTGTGTCAGAGTTTAGACTTCTGAGAGTTGACTTACTCAAACGATACTAAGGAATTACTTGAGTAAACATTAGTGTATTTGAGTGCGGCAGAGAGAGAGAGTTTACGGATTGGTGTACGGGTACTTCTATGCTATTATTATTTTTCAAACGACTTGAAAAAAGGAGGAGGTTCTCAATTCGGTTGTATTTTTTTTATGTTTGTTACTTGATTTCTCAAAGACGCCTGGACCGATTTCAAAAATAATTTTTTTATTTGAATGGGTATGCTTGTCATTTGGTCCCATCGTTATCAGGTCAGGACCTGATGGTGGAAATCTTGAGAAATCGAGGGCATCTCTTGAAAATTGTAGGCAAGCATGGGTTAAAAACTTGAGATTTATGTGTATATCTGATGAGACTACAATACTATGGAGGTTTAGAGCAGATCTGATGATGGACACGACAGAGGATCGAGGGAACTCCTCAAAGGCACATCTTAACTTCCTCGTGTTTGGGCCCTTGGCACCGCCTTCCAAATAGAGAGTTTTTAAATAATGCAGTTATTTTGTCCTTTTTAGTGCATTTTATTGTTGTTTTGAAGTCGTTTTATTTTTGTTAAAAATTATGTAAGCCTACGTTGATCCTCTGCTGGGCAAAGGCCTCCCTCATAATCTTTTCATATTTCTCCCCTCTCGAGCCACCTCGAACCAACCCTCGCAGTACGACTGTAGGAGTACCTACAGTCCTAATTTACTTTACTTATAATGGACAGTAGTCCTAGTCCCAGTAGAAAGTAAATTTTTAAAAAGATTTAAAAAAATAATTGTTTCACAAGTTGGACCCGTTTTTACCGAACGAATGAGTCGATAATAGCATTGTGAAGACCTATGACTGCAAGTAAAATTATTATATTATTGTTTTGTCACTTTCTATTCCGAATAAAGGTACTAGAAATCTGTTTCAACTGGGATTTGGAGTATCTTCAATTATTATTTAAAAGCACATCTTGCTAGCTTACTTTGTCCACTGAACACTGTTGAGGAAAAATAGTTCATGATCAGGACCAGAATAAGACAGATTTTAGGAAATCTCAGAAAAGCAAGGTAACTTTCATTATTGCTCAAAATTACAAACTATAGTTACAGCCATGACACAATGATAGATAATATTATAATTTTTACTACGTTATAATAAGAGTTTCCACGAGGATCTAGCGTCAACAGATTTCTAGCGTAGGCGACTATGTCACTATTTGGGAAGTATACCCGTTCCAACACAAAAAAAAAAAACAAATCGTTTGGCAACCAACAGCGTTATGCGCGAACAAACACAAAAAAAGTACAAACATAATAGTTGAGAACATCCTCCCTTTTAGAAGTCGGTTAAAAAGCATCTTCACATTGGCGAACAAGAAGTCAAATTGGGCTCAATCTTATTTTGGGATACATATACATATATACTAGTGCACTTAGCATAAGTTCCGTTAAAATACTCTTACCAACCAATTGAGGTGTACTTAACAAAGCAGAGTGATTAAAATCTTATGTTTATCTCAATTGTTTTGGGTTAGGTATAAAGACTTGTTTGTCGTGTGTTCAACAACTTTTTAAGGAATAAAACCAGCAAATCTTCATAGCTGTGCTGGTTTTCATGATATGTAACCTTTATGAAGCGTGATGATCTCTCCAGATCGTAGCTAGAAGGAGGAAATAGGAGTTACAATTGTTAACAATTTATCCGCTATTTCGGACCCTTTAAAGTAATTCGTATAATAATAACCGATTGATTGTACATTAAATTGAAAACCATAGTTTACAAATGCCGTTGATTAAAAAAGTCAAAACTACAGAGTTGAGTAGTATGTGTGTATTTTAGGGTAATATTAGATTGGAACTACATAGTTTTCTTAAAACGGCGCGCTATGCTTGGCCCATTTGTACGAAAAAACACTAGTTATTTCTAGTGCTCACAGTTAATCCTCTATAATTTATGTACCTTATTATTATTATCATTTTCTTAATAAGCAGGTTTATCCCAAAACAGCAATGTAAAGAATATACCTAAAAAGAGAGAGTATGTTGAATGTACCTTAATCTTCATTTAATTGTTTTTGAGACTTTATGAGCATTAATTAGTAGATATTTTATCCTTTCATTACCAGACTAAATAAAAGTTTAAAAAAAGTTACATATTTAATCAGATCTTTATGACACAGTTTTATACACGAAACTTGAAAAGCACTTCCAAACTCTACAAACGACACATACAATAAAAATGTATACTGCTATCTGTGTTTCTCAGTTCATGATTAAGATATTAAATTGATAGTATACTGCTTTTAGAATTAACAAAGTTTTAGACTGTGATATTATAATAAGTACCAAATCCTATATATTTTAATTTCGCTTTTAATGATATTTGCTGCTTTTACTAACAAAGTAAGTAAGACCAAAGTTTTATTTCTTATTTTTGTAGAATACAATTATAATTTCTGATATTCCGAAAATTCATTACAGTTAAATAATTCGGTGATCTATTAAAACAATCAATTGATATATATTTAATTATATGTTATTGTTTAAAAATTGTTAAATGTTTTTTAGTGATGTCATTTCAAGTATGGATTTTTATAAATAACTCTTCAAAAAAATGTAACTTCATTCTTAAAAAGCACGTTATCTTTTTACAGAGTCCCGTACAACCGTTCGTAAGACATTCAGTGACAAAACTGATGTAAAAAGTTCCAGTACTCAAGATGTAGATGTAACAAACCTCAGTAGGACATTATATCAATCTACTGAAGAAAGCAACTTGCTTAATATTCAAAATGTTCAAGACGTTGATTCAAAGAAAGTAACTAGGACGGTTCCTTGGCGTAAACAAACAGATGTAACTTTTGCACAGGAAACAAAGGAAAACCTTGAAGTTAAACATTGGAGAAAACCAAAATCCGAAATTTATTCAGAGCAAACCTTATCTACCGAAGATTCTACGATTTTGGAAATAAAGGAAGACACAGATTTAAGCACGAAAAAGGAAGAAAAACTTCAAGTCAAATCTTGGAGAAAACCACGAATTCCAGAATCTGCACAAATTTCCGATGAGAAGGTAGTTATTGAAGAGACAAAAACCACAGAACGTGATGATAAAGTATTGCAAACTAAATCATGGAGGAAACCGCGAAATGAAGTGCCTGCCACTGAGACTATTTCTACCGCAGAAGATACTACACTTCTCCATACACGTAAGGATGAAGAAGAAGAAGCAGCAACTAAAGTTTCTCGTGGACAAAAGCCTCGCACCGATGACAGAAGATCTTCAGTTCGAGAAGAACGAAAAGATTCAATTCCTTGGACTGCAGAAGGTATTAAATTGCGACCTACAAAGGTCGAAAAAACACCCATTTTAAAAGAAAAGTTTGAAGATGTCACTTTAAGACAAGTAAGAAAAAGTTCTATTCAGAAAATTGAACCTGATGTAATTGAATCAATATCGCAAGAAGAAGACACAGCAACATTAAAAATTCAAGAAACAGAAGATGAAGAAATAAAACCAAAAGAATCGAAATGGCCTTCCAGTAGAAGACGTCCAAAGGAAGACGTACCAAAAGAGGAAGTAGTTCTCAAGCCAATTCCAAGACAAACGATTCCAGAAGCCGAAAAACCAGAAGAGGTGCAGCTTAAACCCGTCCAGAAACTAAAACCCGCTGAAGAAGCTCAGCCCGAAGAACCTAAGTGGCCTACTGGCAGAAGACGTCCAAAAGAGGAAACACCTGTTGAAGAAGTAGTTTTGAAGCCAGTTCCAAGGCAGAAAGTGCCTGAAGTTGAAAAATCAGAAGAAGTTCAACTTAAACCTCTCAAGAAGGAAAAACCTGTGGAAGAAGCTAAATCCGAGGAACCAAAGTGGCCTACTGGTAGAAGGCGACCAAAGGAAGAAGAACCTAAAGAAGAGGTGGTTCTGAAACCAGTTCCAAGGCAAAAAGCACCCGAAGAAGAAAAACCAGAAGAGGTGCAGCTTAAGCCCGTCAGGAAGCAGAAGCCAATTGAAGAAACACAGCCAGAGGAGGTCAAGTGGCCTACTGGCAAGAGGCGCCCGAAGGAAGAAGAACCCAAAGAAGAGGTGGTTCTTAAACCTATTCCGAAACAAAAAGCACCCGAAGAAGAAAAACCAGAAGAGGTGCAACTTAAGCCTGTCAAGAAGCAGAAGCCAATTGAAGAAACTCAGCCAGAGGAGGTCAAGTGGCCTACTGGCAAGAGGCGTCCGAAGGAAGAAGAACCCAAAGAAGAGGTGGTTCTTAAACCTATACCGGAACAAAAAGCACCCGAAGAAGAAAAACCGGAAGAGGTGCAACTTAAGCCTGTCAAGAAGCAGAAGCCAATTGAAGAAACTCAGCCAGAGGAGGTCAAGTGGCCTACTGGCAAGAGGCGCCCGAAGGAAGAAGAACCCAAAGAAGAGGTGGTTCTAAAACCAATTCCGAAACAAAAAGCACCCGAAGAAGAAAAACCGGAAGAGGTGCAGCTTAAGTCTATCAAGAAGCAGAAGCCAATTGAAGAAACTCAGCCTGAGGAGGTCAAGTGGCCTACTGGCAAGAGGCGCCCGAAGGAAGAAGAACCCAAAGAAGAGGTGGTTCTTAAACCAATTCCGAAACAAAAGGCACCCGAAGAAGAAAAACCAGAAGAGGTGCAGCTTAAGCCCGTCAAGAAGCAGAAGCCAATTGAAGAAACTCAGCCAGAGGAGGTCAAGTGGCCTACTGGAAAGAGGCGCCCGAAGGAAGAAGAACCCAAAGAAGAGGTGGTTCTTAAACCAATTCCAAAACAAAAGGCACCCGAAGAAGAAAAACCAGAAGAGGTGCAGCTTAAGCCCGTCAGGAAGCAGAAGCCAATTGAAGAAACACAACCAGAGGAGGTCAAGTGGCCTACTGGCAAGAGGCGCCCGAAGGAAGAAGAACCCAAAGAAGAGGTGGTTCTAAAACCAATTCCGAAACAAAAGGCACCCGAAGAAGAAAAACCAGAAGAGGTGCAGCTTAAGCCCGTCAAGAAGCAGAAGCCAATTGAAGAAACTCAGCCAGAGGAGGTCAAGTGGCCTACTGGCAAGAGGCGCCCGAAGGAAGAAGAACCCAAAGAAGAAGTGGTTCTAAAACCAATTCCGAAACAAAAAGCACCCGAAGAAGAAAAACCAGAAGAGGTGCAGCTTAAGCCTGTCAAGAAGCAGAAGCCAATTGAAGAAACTCAGCCAGAGGAGGTCAAGTGGCCTACTGGCAAGAGGCGCCCGAAGGAAGAAGAACCCAAAGAAGAGGTGGTTCTAAAACCAATTCCGAAACAAAAAGCACCCGAAGAAGAAAAACCAGAAGAGGTGCAGCTTAAGCCCGTCAAGAAGCAGAAGCCAATTGAAGAAACTCAGCCAGAGGAGGTCAAGTGGCCTACTGGCAAGAGGCGCCCGAAGGAAGAAGAACCCAAAGAAGAGGTGGTTCTTAAACCTATTCCGAAACAAAAAGCACCCGAAGAAGAAAAACCGGAAGAGGTGCAGCTTAAGCCTGTCAAGAAGCAGAAGCCTATTGAAGAAACTCAGCCAGAGGAGGTCAAGTGGCCTACTGGCAAGAGGCGCCCGAAGGAAGAAGAACCCAAAGAAGAGGTGGTTCTTAAACCAATTCCGAAACAAAAAGCACCCGAAGAAGAAAAACCGGAAGAGGTGCAGCTTAAGCCTGTCAAGAAACAAAAGCCAATTGAAGAAACTCAGCCAGAGGAGGTCAAGTGGCCTACTGGCAAGAGGCGCCCGAAGGAAGAAGAACCCAAAGAAGAGGTGGTTCTTAAACCAATTCCGAAACAAAAAGCACCCGAAGAAGAAAAACCAGAAGAGGTGCAGCTTAAGCCTGTCAAGAAGCAGAAGCCAATTGAAGAAACTCAGCCAGAGGAGGTCAAGTGGCCTACTGGCAAGAGGCGCCCGAAGGAAGAAGAACCCAAAGAAGAGGTGGTTCTAAAACCAATTCCGAAACAAAAAGCACCCGAAGAAGAAAAACCAGAAGAGGTGCAGCTTAAGCCCGTCAAGAAGCAGAAGCCAATTGAAGAAACTCAGCCAGAGGAGGTCAAGTGGCCTACTGGCAAGAGGCGCCCGAAGGAAGAAGAACCCAAAGAAGAGGTGGTTCTTAAACCAATTCCGAAACAAAAAGCACCCGAAGAAGAAAAACCAGAAGAGGTGCAGCTTAAGCCTGTCAAGAAGCAGAAGCCGATTGAGGAAACTCAGCCTGAGGAGGTCAAGTGGCCTACTGGCAAGAGGCGCCCGAAGGAAGAAGAACCCAAAGAAGAGGTGGTTTTTAAACCAATTCCGAAACAAAAAGCACCCGAAGAAGAAAAACCAGAAGAGGTGCAGCTTAAGCCTGTCAAGAAGCAGAAGCCAATTGAAGAAACTCAGCCAGAGGAGGTCAAGTGGCCTACTGGCAAGAGGCGTCCGAAGGAAGAAGAACCCAAAGAAGAGGTGGTTCTTAAACCAATTCCGAAACAAAAAGCACCCGAAGAAGAAAAACCAGAAGAGGTGCAGCTTAAGCCTGTCAAGAAGCAAAAGCCAATTGAAGAAACTCAGCCAGAGGAGGTCAAGTGGCCTACTGGCAAGAGGCGCCCGAAGGAAGAAGAACCCAAAGAAGAGGTGGTTCTTAAACCTATTCCGAAACAAAAAGCACCCGAAGAAGAAAAACCGGAAGAGGTGCAGCTTAAGCCTGTCAAGAAGCAGAAGCCTATTGAAGAAACTCAGCCAGAGGAGGTCAAGTGGCCTACTGGCAAGAGGCGCCCGAAGGAAGAAGAACCCAAAGAAGAGGTGGTTCTTAAACCTATTCCGAAACAAAAAGCACCCGAAGAAGAAAAACAAGAAGAGGTACAGCTAAAGCCGGTCGAAAAAGAAGAACCTATTATTGAAGAGAAAGTGGAGGAAAAGAAAAAGAAAAAGATTAAAAAGAGTAAATCCATTGAAGAAACTGTCGTCGAAGAAACAAAAATAGTTGAGAAAGAGTTAGTAGAGCCAGAACAGGAAATTGAAGAAGAAGTAACAACTACCTTAGTTCAACGAAAGCAAATCAAGAAAAAGATTCAGAAGAGTGAAAAGAAAGGTAAGATTTTTATTTGGTAGATAAATAAGCATTTCGAAATTAGAAAGTTGATTTTTTTTGAAAATTTATGATATTTCTTTAAATTGTCTGTGTCAAACAGATGCATGGTTACATTCATAAAAATGTAACTAACCAACTCAATGTAAATACCAAAATATATTACACTTTATATTAATACTGACAACATAAATATATTATATTGATATTACGATTTACCAAAAAACTCATGCATGGACGGCATTATATTAAAGGTGCTAGAAGATCTGTGTGCCACAATAATCCATCTTTTGTCCTTGTTATATCGATGTCAGCTTAACTGATCTATTCAAATCACTCGAATCTTTGTTAGATGACTTCATCGGCTAACTTTTTATCATTGTAGTCTATTCAAATTTTGACATGTGGTAGTCATTTTACGATTTTATTTCGAATGCCTTCCATGTATGTTTTTTTTATGTTACTACAACCCGTGATAATACAACGGAATATCACTTCATTCATAATAATTTTTTGTTTTCTAATATTCATGTTAAGATTCCAATGCTCACAACTATTTTATTATGTATATAACTATGACATTATATACTAGTTACTTGTGTAAACTTACTTTTTGAGCTTTATGTACTTTTATACAAAAGTAAAAAATTGAAATTGAACAATTTCCTGAGTCATACCAATTTATATCCACGAGACAAATTGTACTCAACGTTAGAAAGACAATTTTTTGTGTCCCGTTTACTATATTTTATGATTACGGGTATCAATGCGACAAAAAGAAAAGTATCGCTCTTGGAGAGGTTTAAGACGGATTCAATACTAAAGTCAGATTGAGTTTATGGTTACTGTTAAATATACGTTTCTGAGTTTTATGCATTCTGGTACGAATGTTACCAGCAAAAAAATTAATCAAAACAATATTTTGCAGAGGTGGGACCGTTAATAATTGAACCAATTAAAGCAATAAATGTATTGGAGAAGGGTTCTTTGGAATTGAAAGTTGTATTTGAGAATGCGGATGATAACAAAGTGATGTGGTACCGCAACAATCAACTTCTCGAACCAAGTGAGGAGTGTATAATACATACTGAAAATGGAATTTCAACCATAAGTGTACAAAATGTAGATAAAAAGAAAGTAGGAAAATATGAAGTAATCATTGAAAGTAATAATGTGGTAGCCAAATCTGCAAGTTCCATAAAATTATTAAAATCATTAGATGAAGACGAAATTTTACCACCAGTTTTCACTAAACCTATTCGACCTAAAACGGTTGTTTTAGGAGACATAGTATTACTTGAAGCTGAAGTTATGTCTAGCCCTGCTGCATCTTTCCAATGGTTCATAGATACAAGAGAGGTAACCACATACGCTAAGCAAAATAAATTAACTAACATATATGTGACGAGCAGGGAAAATGTATCGTGCTTGTGCATTGAAAATATAAGCACAGATTTCTTAGGAGTAATTACATGTAGAGCAGAAAACTTTGCAGGCTCTGTTTCATGTTCAGCGTCTCTGCTAGAACAAAAAGATAAGGAATTTATCGGGCAAGCGCCGGTCATAATTACTCCTTTAGAATCTGTTACGGTAATGGATGGGGAACCAATTAAACTTTCGTGTATAATCGAGGGTCAACCTTGGCCGCATATAGATTGGTATCATGATGGCGAATCTGTTCAAAGAGCTAGAGATATAACAGTAGCCCGACAAGAATCGGGATTATGTGAATTAAACATAAAGGAAGCTTTCCCTGAAATGTCTGGAAACTACGCTTGCGTAGCAACAAATGAATATGGAAGTTGTAACTGTGAATGTACGGTGTACATTGAAGGTAGTGACGAAAATTCTACTTTCATAATTGCATGTTACATTAGTGTGCATGAGTAATTAAAAGGAGTGAATGATTTAATTTCATTTATTTACTTTGAATATGTATTATTAACATTCACCACACTTGCCATGCATCTGTAGAACAATTGAAGTTTGTTTGTTAATTATAGCTAGCTTAAAGTATCATCCTCAGCTCAGAAAGGGGGGCCAACATTAAGCCGTAAAATAATCATGTCCATCAAACATGTCGTGACAAAGTATAAGATGACTTGCAACAAAATTAATAACATATCATCGAAATGAACCAATACATATTTTATTACAATAAACTTATGTTTAATGTTAAACCTTTACAAGAAACCGAGTATTCACTCAATGTCTTTATAATTCAACAACAGGACACATTTCAGATCATTTGATTAATTTTTCCATTAAAATAATGTTTATATTGATCAACATTCAAAAATAATAGAATATTAGATGTCCACACATTAATAGTAAGTCGAAAATAGTCGAAATGCTTGTGTTATGAGAGCTTGATGAATGTTAACTGCCTCGCATCACTTTGTTGTGGGTGTATCTATAATTTATTTTCTATGAGTTGGCTAAGCAATCACAGATCAAAAACTTTAACATATTAACGGCAACAATGTGAAAAGCAAATATTGCACAAGAGACTAGGAACAATGCACTTGTCAAATATAAAAATATTATCAGATAGATGTAAATTTAATTAAAACATTTATTTTTCTAGCCTATGAATATGTGCCAAGTGCTTCAGAAGAGGACATTCTAAGCGACGAGGTAAGAAAAAAAAATGGTATTATATACAAATGATAATTATTGTTATTGATCATACTAATATAACGAGAGTACATTGCATTACAGAAAACGAGCGACATAGAAGAATTTGCTCCACGGATTGTGAAAGCGCTACCTACGGTTGTTTCTACCACCGAAGGTGAACTAACCAGGTACAGTATTGTTGAATTTAAAGTTTTACTGCTTAGTAAGTGATTAGGTCTGAGCCATCAGGTGTTACACAAATTCTGGAGCTAAACAACGCAATTCAGTTTATATGTATGCTGTTAGTATGTATGTTCAGTAATTTATTGGTTAAGCTTAGTTTAATGGCCGTTAATACTTTTAGGTTGGAAGCGAAGGCTATTGGCATGCCTAAGCCTCAGGTTAGATGGCTGAAGCAGGGTGTGGAGATCGTTCAGTCTCAAGAATACCAAATAGAGGAAATGGAGGATGGTACCTCTATACTCATAATACCCGAGGTATATCAAGACGACACTGGGGAAATAGTGTTCGAAGCATTTAATGCCCTAGGACAAACTTCTACCATTGCAGCTCTGTCTGTTGAAAGTGAGTATTTTATCTAATCTTCCCATAAATCAAAATAAAAAAAACATTGTATTATTAATCAATTACTAATTATGATTTTATGCTTACAGTTTCAACAGGTTTCGTCGGCCTTTTGTTTCTTTTACCCTTATGTATCCAAAAATTTCCTATACCTATCCAAAAAATATACAAGCACCTACTGTTTACACTTAACAGTTATAATGTAAACAACAGCCACTATCTACTTAATATTACAGGTTCTCAAATTTATCTTAACACTGAATGTACCATAATTCTACAAACTTAGTGGATTTTTATGTAATATCGAGAACACCACAAAAAGACACATGACTTGTGTAAAATGTTCTGCAACGAAAATCTCTTAGTAAATGAATTTCTGCTTACATGTTATTGTATATATTTGAAGGTATTATTGGAACTAAGGAGTACAGAAAACCAGAATGGGTTACCCACATGGAGGAACTTCAAGCCGCACTAAAAGGTAAAAATCAATCAAGTATTTTTACTAATTTATTAAGCCATAAATAACAGTGGAATAATAAAGCAATCATGTATTGCTTTATTATTCTACTGTTAATACTGGCATGTGCCAATATTACCATAAGAAAACAGTGTTGTGATAACGACATAGAATTGTGTACAACAATGAATCGTAAAAAATGAACTGATAAAAATTACCTTTTGCTATTTCAGCAACTCAATCCGTGCCCACGTTCGTGAAGGATATATTAGGCGAACGGGTTGATGAAGAAGAGGCAGTTACTTTCGAAGCTATTTATAGTGGAAATCCTACTCCAGGTACATTTAAAATATTATATACAAATATATTGTTCAAATAATATTTGGTGTTAAATATTCATAATAGTTAAACTAAGTAAATTTAGTTTTTTTGTATTTTATTAAATCAAAAAATATGATTTCAGAAATAATTTGGTACAAGGATGATAAAGTTATTAGGACTGATGAACGTTTTACAATAGAAAACAAAGACAATCGTACCACATGCACTGTCAAAAAGTGCGTTAAGGAGTTAGAGGGAACATACATGTGCAAAGCAGTAAGCGACATCGGTATGGCAATTACCAAAGCCAAATTACAAGTATGGGGAGCTGCAGAAAAGTCCAGGAAAGCTAAACTGAAAGACAAAAAAGAAAAACTCACCAAACGTGAAAAACAAGTAGTAAAAGAAGAAATTTCGAAGGAAGTTGAAGAAGAGGTACCCGTTATTGAGAAACCTAAAAGTATTAAGAAGGTAGATAAAAAGACCGCGAAAACAGTCATTACTGAAGCTGATCATGTGGAAACTGTTGACGTTGCAACTTATAAGAAGGTTGATAAGAAAGAAACAAAACCACAACCAAAAGAGGAAAAAGCTGAGCCCATTGTAACTCCTCATGATTACTTGGTATCATCTCAAACTGAAAAAGAAGAAACTGTTCAACCATTGGAAGAGTCATACGAAACTCAAAAAGGTATAATACGAATGGTAGAAAGTGATTCACGTGTAGTAGCGGAGATCAATGAATTACTGGAAGTTATCAATGCAAAAGAATTTGGTCCGGGTGAATCACCGTTACGCGAATTAGCTAAAATAGGCTTCATGATGAGAAGTGGTATAACAACAGAACAGATTGAAAGCTTATATGATTCACAATATTTCCCAGCCTTACGAGTTCCACAGTCACAATCAGCTTTAGTCCGGTTAGTTGAGAGACAGGGTCATGGTGCACTAATCACTGAAGTACTTACTGAAGAAACAACCCAGGATGAGGATGTAATTGCTGCGAAAGTTGGGTTCCGTGCTTTCTTGAAAATGGTAGAGTTAAAACATTCTTCTGTTGAAGAAGTGATTGCCCATTTGTATCCAGAAGATTTTAAACCACGTTCCTGGGAACAAAAAGAGGCTCATGAGGTAATTCTTGTAAATTAGTAAATTAAATTAAATTTTATAATTGTAGTATCTTATTTCAAAACAAGCACAAATCTCTGATTGTCAAAACTAAAACTTAATTTTACCTATGACATTTACAGGTCATCGTTGAATCTTCTGCAGAACATACAGCAGAAACGCACACGGCTACAGTTATTAAAGGTGAGTAGAGTTTAGGACGACAGCTCTTTTCTAAGTTCATAATAAGTTAGCAATACTATGCCATCAAACAAGGTATCAAATAAATTAAAGGAAAAACCACCAAAGATTAATGCATTGACGAATAATTTGGAGCAGTCTATCGATCTCATCAATCAATAATGACAAATTCTTTATTACGTATATTACTGTTGTTACTAAATAAATATATTACTCTAATGTAAGACGGTTTTACAGATACAACAAAAGACTCAAAAGTGGAAATACAAGGTAAGTCCATAAATATATATAACGCACTAAATTTAATTTCTTTAACTCATGCTTTGAATGTTTAACGCGCTTCAAAATCTTAAATTAGAGCATGATCAGCAATAATCATACGTATAATATTATTTATGCTTAAAATAACACCAAAACACAAAACAGACATGTTAAAATCTGTTGAATTGATGACTTCTTTACAACAACCAACCGACGTACATTGGTTTCTAAATTATTTTTATGGTTATCTATCTTTAAATTTCATAATTTCATATTAACATTATGATCCTGGTTATTATTGTCTTAAAACTTTTGATTGGTTTTAAAATACGCTGACCAGATTTGCCAAGAGGAAACATGATAAGAGTTTTGATTCAATGCACTTGATAACGGTTCAGTTATTTATTGATTAATAAATTATGTAAAATAAATCTTTAAATAGAGATCTGCTAACCGTTGACATAAAGAGGGACCGGCCGTTTTTTGGATACCGTACATTTATTTTCCTGTTTTACAAAGAATAGTTACTACATGTATTACAATTATTTTTGTTAAGTAGCTTTAAGGTTTAAAAAAAAACGAATTTAATTGACGAAGCGGACAACAACAGATTTATATATAGCTTAAAAAACACAAGTGTCTGTCTACTGATCAAGTCTACGGATTTCAATGCGCTTTTGCATGTTTTTTAGAAACATAATGTGAAAATATCTTTTTGGATATTTCATTTAAGACAAAAGACAGAAGAAGCGCTCCATGTAACCTTTTATGTTCGCATAACTTGCTTATGTGATAACAAAATGTTACGATTTCAATAATTTTAAGGTGTTTTCACATACAAAATCAGCTTAAATGTGTGTAAATGTATTTTATTCTATGCAGCATTTAAAACTGCGTATGGCTTCACGGATATGCTTCATTGTAAATTAGTTAAACTTTTTAATGATGTGTGGTCGAGCTAAATACAATAAGTAAGTATTAACATTATTATATACATGTACATTTATTTAATTAAATGACGCTGCTTTGCTTCTTTTTAACTCTTTAAATACACGTCTTTCTTTTTAATATAGTTTCAAATAAATTTGATGTGTTATTTTTAATTATTTTCACTTGAAACACTATACTATCATTTCACAGATCTCAAAGAAAAAGAACAAGTCAAACGCAAAAAACACATTAAACAGAAAATATCTTTTGAGGAGCGTAACATTGAAGAAACATCAACTGAAGAAAGTATTAAAACAATAAACACAAGACAACCCAAAGAAAAACAAGAACATGTCATTGAAGATGAAATAACTGACATAGAAAAGGACGAAACTCCTTATGTCACGCTTATTGCTACAGATATTTCTGATAGCAATGTTGAGATAGTTCCTGCTAGCCAGGTTACACATATCCTCTCTGAAAAGGCAATCACAGATGTCACAGCAAATCTGAAAATTGATACAAATAATTCTATTATTGCTGACATTCAAGAAGTACAGGAGAAAGAAACACCGTTACAAATTAAGGAAAATTCGAAAATAACAATTAAACCTTCATTAAACGAATTAGAACCTTTACTTGTGACTGAAATTGAAATAAACAATTCAGTTGATGACTATCAAACTCATAAAACTGCGATTGAAAATAAAGCACACAAAGGAATTGTCCCCGCAGAGTATTTCGTCACGAGCGAAGTTCAGCCTAATATGTCCACGTCTGACTTCAAAGATGAAGAAAAGCAGCCAGAAAATGCCAAAAGAACTATGATTTTAAAAGATGCGCTCAATGTGTCGGAGGAAATGGTCTCCGTAAAAGAATCACACTTCCATGAAACTTCTACCAAAACAACAAATGCGACTGTAACTTTTTCACCTTTGGTGGGCTTAAACGTTTTAGAAGTTAATGAAGAAATGAAAGAAAGTCCTGTTGAAATGGTAAATTTGGAAAAATCAGCAACATCAAAACTTAATTTCAATTTATTGGAATCACTGCAAGTTGGTGAAGTATTTGTGGAGGACAAGTCTGGTAAATATTATCCGGAATTGATAGTACCTACTGAAACGGCACGTAAAGATGTCCTAGTTTCTAATCAAGTGGTCACTCAGGTTCCACACGTCCAAGAAAGTGAAGGTATTTTATCAGCACTTAAAATGCCGCCGGCTCAGGAAGCAAATATTGATATTGCATCAAAAGACAGTTTAGTTATATCTGTTGAAGAGCTTCATGAAAAAGAGGGTGAGTTTTCTGCAAAAGAAATGCCAGTTCAAGTCTCTGTTACAAAAGACATAATGCTGCACAACGAATTAAGTAACATTGTCACAACATCACACATTAAGGAATCAGAATTTGAAACAGACTCTATTCCCCATAAAAAAGCAAATGTAGGTATAAATGAGCTTCAACATCAATTCAATATACTCACAAATATTCATGATTCTGAAACAAATTTAGAAGAAGCACGTCCAATTCATGGAACACACGCAGCAATAGCAATTTCAGCTTTAGAAAAGAATTATGTCGATGAGGTACATGTTCATGAAAGAGAACAAGACTTAATTTTAAAAGACGACAAATTAACAGCTACGGCTGACCTAGATTTAAAAGCTCTTGAACCATTTATTACTTCAGAAACAATGCAAATGACATCAACTGGTGACATTAAATTATCTGAAAAGGCTACAGAAGAATCTGCAACTGAATCCGTAATAACAGAAAAGGCAAAAATTGTTATGTATCCTTTTATACATGACAAAGAGTCCACAGAAGATTTCAAATCAAGAAAGCCGGAAAATGTTCTTTCGTCGCTTATTCCAAACATACCACTAACTGTTTCTGAAACAGAGTCGTCTGAATCAGAAAATAAATTAAATTTGCATAAAATACCCGAAACTCTGCATGCACAAACAACATCTATAAATCCATTAAAAACGCCGTTGTCAGAAGAAATTAATACCGCTGATCAAATTGACTTTTTACCTCACAAACCAAATCTGACCGAACTGGCTTCAGTATCAAGAGATTTACAAAAAGAAATAACAGTTCTTCAGACAACCGTTGAAGAACAACTGCAGCAACTTGAAGAAAATAAAGCTTCACAAAGTACTGCCCAAGCAACTTTTACTGGCAAGGAAAGCTTAAACATAACTGAAATCGTAACTAGTATGTCTGAACAAAACCTTAAACACGAAATTTCAAAGCCAAGCATATTTGCTAAAGTTGACATTGATAGTGATCGCAAAATTGCTGTAGTTTCGGAAGTAGATTCACGGGATTCTTTAGATCATCTGAATGCACTTCAACCTAGCTACGAGGAAGCTCAAGTAGCATCAAATAATTTAATTCCTTTGCAAGTATCTCAAAACGAATCTTTGGATAGCCAATCATTACTGGAAAGTAACATAAAACCCGATCTAAAATTCATAACTCCTGAGCTTATTTCATCTGAAGAAATGATTAAGGTTACTGAAGTAGTACAACATGAAAAAGAAAGTGATTACACTAAGACGTCAGATCTGCAATCTTTTAAAGCTGCTTCAATAATATCAGGGCATCCTGTGGCTGTGCTTTCCGAAGTTACTGTAGATTCTAGTGTTGGTTTTACTGACGACGAAGTTAGTGTTGAGAAGAAAAAAGCTAATGTACAAAATATTCCTTATAAGGAATTGATAGTAAGCACGACAAGTTTCAGTGAGAAAGAAGGTCCTTTTGATTCAAAGCTCAAACCAAATACGGTTTTAGCATCCCAAAGTATTGATTCCAATGAGGCAATTTTAGTCGAAGAAAACAAAGCTGAGATGATCCCAGAAACCTTAGAAAATGTTACAAACTTGCCGTTTGCTCAAGCTAATCCAGCTCAATTATTAACTGAAGCCTTTTCTCAACTTGAAGTAATGGTGCATTCTTCAGAAGACAAACTAGAAAGTACAGAAAGAAATCTCATCAAGCCAAATATATCATTGTCTGCATTACAAGCACCTCAAAACGATGAAAATATAATTAACGAACATGAAAATGTATTATGTACATCCACAGCCCCTGATAAACAACAAGCAGAATTAACAATGATTGTTCAACAGAGTTTAGAAACTTCAGAAGTTATATCACATTCTGACAATGTCGAAGGTACAGACGAAATATTGAGGGATTATAAAAAAGCTTTACCTAAAATGGATGAGATCTATGGTAAAACAGCTCATACACAAGAAGTTATGACAAATGAAATGCCTGAAGAATTTAAGGGCGATACAGTAGTATTACAAACATCTAGCATTACCCCGATTTTCAAAAATACATTTGAACAAACTGAGGTTATCGTTGGTGAAAGTGAAAGTGTACTTACTAAAGAAACTCCAATATCCTCAACTATAAATAGAAATATTTTGGAAACTGAAGCTGTCATAACAAGTTACACCGAAATCATTGATAAAGAACAGGATCTCGATTTGCAAACATCTAAACCAAAAGGTGACGCAATTATTGGGTTTGTTCCATTTAGTAGTTCCATAGACACTGAAGTTATCACATCTAGTAATGTTGAAAGCTTTGAAGGCACTGCAACAAAAACAACACAAGCTTTACTATCACAGGACAAATTAATGAAACACATAGAACAAACAGAAACATTGGTAAACGAAAAGGAAACAAGTTTTCCTGAATCAATAACAAGTGAATACAAAGCCACACAAAAAGTTATTGAAGTTGCAGCGAAAGAAGTAACAGAAATTCAAACTATAGAGAAAGAAGATAATTTGAATCAATTACCAGAACCTTTTTCTACAACCGCTCTTCCATCGATAAGTGAAAAACAATCTATTTTAAGCTCAGAAGTATTAGTAAGCCAAGATGTTGAAGATATTCTTTCGCCTAAAATAAAACCAACCATCGCAATGACGACACAAGGAATCCAAGAAGCAATCGAAAAGTCAGTACCTTTTGTTGGAGAAGTAGAAGAGATCTATGAAAAAGATAAACTTATAGTTCATAAGCCTACTGGCGTTATTGAAGAGCAAAAATCTGTTGACGTAACTGAAATTTACGTTACTGAGTCAGAAAAAACATTAGACGCTACACCATCAGTTAAAAGTGAGACTATTAGTTTAAGTTTCCAAGGTAGACAATATGTGAACGTCAGTCAAGTTACGTCTTCAGAAAGGGAAGAAAGTTTCAAAGAAATTTTACCTGAGGGTAAAATAATTCAACCTATTGTAGATACTCCTTTGCTAACAAGTTTATGTGTTGATGAAACTGTCGTAAGTGAAAAAGAAGAATCATTAATGAAAAGTAAATTAGATTCACTTAAACAGAGTGAACAAGTTTTTGTTCCAAATATTCCGATACAAATAGAAGAAATAAGTCCAAAAGAGTCGGAAACATTGCTAACTCAAGAAAAAGAACCATGCAAAGAAGTTCCTCAAGTTGTTCTTGAGCCTAAACACCACATTACCGTTATAGATACAGAAGTAAGAGAAACAGAGGAAGACATACCTTCCGAAAAGGTGGTAGTCACTGGGAAACAAAAAGTTGAGATTAGCCCCGCTACCCATTTAACAACAACAGAAACCGTTATAATGGAAGAATTTAACACATTGAATGATAAGGTAACTAGAGATGAAAAGGCCATACCAAAGCAAGAAACCTTTAAGGAACTCATAAGTACTCAACCTCAAACGGTAGAAACTTTAAATGCAATGGATGCAACTTTCGAACCTTCAGAAAGTCGTGTAACTTATGAGATTGAAATGCATAAAAGTTACAATACATCTGAAAGTTTAGCACAGGAAACTTCACAGGATCTCGTCAACCGCCATGAAACATATAAAACCGCCGAAAAGCATATAACAAAAATGGAATCAATTCAACAATCAGAAATAGTAGCTGAAGAAAAGCCAGAATCATTTGTAAAACCTGCTATACAAAAGCCCGAAAAAGCTGATGAAAGTCATGTCATATACCAAGAAGTTTCTAACACTAAACCTGAAATCTATGAAAATCTTAAAGACCTGCCTGATTTCTCTAAGCCCGACTTTAATAAAGCAAGTTTTGATTTAGAAACAATGAAAGCGTTCACTATTTCTGAAAATGTGATACAAGAAGCGCCCCAGGATATTACTTTCAATAAAGAGTCAACAAAAGAAGTAACACAGCAATTGCTTGAAATGAAGCCTATTGAACAAACTGAAATTATAATTAACGAGAATATTTCACTGATGAAGCCAGAGGATCGCCATGAAGTAATTATTCAAGGTAAACATATTGAAATGCGCCCTATTAGTCAAAGTTCTGTAATCGTTCATGAAAGTGAAGTTAATACCGATTTTGATAAACCTACCTCTACAGAAAAAGCATCTATTACTTTAAATACAACAGAAAGCATTACAGTCAACGAAATAACACAAGAGGATTCACCACACACTTTCAAAGCAGATCAAATAAAGGCTGTAACAGCTGAAAAATCTGTTACAACTTTAACACATGTTCAATGCACGGAAAACGTTACAGAAACTCAAGTAAAAGAATTAACAACACCTAAAACACAAACTGAGACCACAAAAATGACATCAACTAGTGTAACGCCACTAATAATTACAGACAATGAGAGTCTTCAACGCGAAAGTGAATTAAGTATACCAGAACCAATATCTCAAAAAATAAGAAAAACCCTTACAGTCGCCAATGAGGTTAAAATAACTTCAGAATTTGTGAATGAGGAAACGGTTCCATATTTGGAAAAGAAACCTGTTTTATTAGAAAGTAAAGTAAGCACCGGCGATGAAGACCATCACACTATTTCGATTACGGAACAAGAGACACAGTTTACTGGTAAGTTTTTTTTCATATTTTCTGTTTATAATTTAATATGTAATTCTACACCATTTTATGTTTCGACATATCTGATAAATATGGCAGGACATCCAGCAACCCCGATCTTCAAAAAAAAAATTAAAGCGAAATTACAGATCTTGTTTGTTTTATTACACAAATTGTTAGTAAGGCATCAGTCTCACTATTTTAAGTTAGAAAAGATTTATTAACGTTTTTGATAACGGCAGCAGGTAGACGCTTGAAATATTCACAGAATACTCAATTACATTAAACATTACTAATCTAGGGTAATCTTCATGCGCGAATCCGGATCGCACGTGGCCGATTTTTATAAATTATACCTCATTGAATTCGTCTTAAGAGCGCAAGTCGGAAGATCATATAATTCAAGAAACCATAATTCCGCACTATACACTCTAGATAATTAGTTGAATTGAATATTTGTTATTCTACTTATCCAAATAAAGAACTTTGTGAGCAATTTCTCCGGAAGCTCTATAATTGTAATTCACAGCTTAATAACTGTCATTGTAGTTTGGGAATCGTTCATAGTTTTAGTTCCGACTGCAAAGAGTTTAAGTTTGTAAGTTAGCAGTCGGGTTTTTTTTAATTGTTTTATCTGTTCTGAAATCTGTCTATTAGATTTCTTAAAGGTTCTTCTTGGTTACTTAATAATCCATCGAGTTAGAGATGGCTAGTTTTATTTTTACGTACTCTTAATAGGTGCTTAATTCTACAAGAAGTCCTGAAATATATTTATATGAACATTTAAAAAAATGCAAACAACTTATGATCTATTGAACCTTAAAAACAAGTTTATGCAAGCACAAACACAACAAATAAGAAAACTTTAAAAACTCGTACATAATGTTAAAATAATGAGCTAAAATTAAATATAAGATATCAAGAGTGTCAATACAACGCAAGTTAAATCTTGAGATTCAAAACATCAAAAGTCAATTGCAATTTGCTATACATTCTTATAAAAGCATTTTAGGACTTTCTGCAGAACTTGGCACCCTGTTAAATATCAAGTCTTCGGTCAATTAAGTCGACAAGCCCATCATAATTATCATATTACTTCGTTCCCATTTTCACATCAAAAATTTGGGCGGGATATTATCATTTTTTGAACATAATTATTGTACAAAAGTTACCCTTTGTTATAAATAAATGATTTTTCCGTGTATTCGCTGTTTATTTGGATGGTTTTTCATCCCAAAATTTCTTTTCTTATTCTTTTTCCTTTTATTCACCCAATTACCTCGCTGAATGCCAATTTTAAACTTTTTATGTCATCTGGAAATGGGTCAGTCACAATAATATTTATTATTAAATATGTTACTACCATATTATTAAAAACATAGTATCTACGTAACGGTTAAGGGTGCTCATGTAAATTTAAGTGAGGTTCTTATTTACATATTTAACTTGTGTATGGTAAATAGGTTTTGAATTATGGACGGTTCAAAACTGGTTCCAAATGGATTGTGTTCTGTGCACATATTCACTGACGCCAGTTCTCTTTTGTTTAAACTTCACTTTATGTGCTCCTGCGTATCTAATACAAACAGTGAATTTCTATTATTAATAATATTCTAATAATCAATAACATTCTCTTTTCTATTCAAAATTGTCATTTCATATGACTTCACTATGCTTTCCTAAACCATTGACCAATTGTGATGAAAGTTTGATAGGGTTTTCTGAGTACCTAGCCCTACTGAGTGAGTGAGGATTGTTGTTAAAGAAACACACAATGTGCAACTAATCACCTTTTTTACAATAACAAATTTCACAAAACTGTCGTGGCGGCCTAGCGGTTCAATGACCAGATTAGTACGCACATGGTTGAAGGTTCGTAATTAGGCAAGTACCAATGTAACTTTCTTAAAGTTATATGTACTTTTTTCATTAGTTTAACACTCTACAGGCCATCGGTGAAGGAGAACATCGCGAGGAAACTTTTATTCCAAAATATTGTCTGTAATCTTCAATTTGCAAGTAAGCCAGCGTGATGATCAAAGTTCATGCTTTTGGCATTTGCCTAGCAGTGGGACATTTGCAGGTCTTTATAACTGTTAATAATGTAAATATAAATAATGCATTCTCATAAAGACCTCCGAGACAGTAAATATACTGGAGCAAAATGTAATTATGCAAGTTGCATAATATAAAACTTTTCATAAGGAATTTAGACAGAACACGTCAGTACCTATTTTTGGTAACTACTAAGTCTCTGCATTTTACATGTCAGTTATACAAAGCATATAAACTACTATACGAACCATCACAACATTCATGTCATAACGTAAAAAATAAACACACATACATTTTTCAGAGCTAAGACAATCATCACCTAAATCATCAGATAATGAAGAAAGTGAAGAAATAATCACAAAGTTTGTGCAAGCTCCTGGAAATGCTGAACCAATACAAATAAAGACAAAACGAACTATAATCAGAAAGAAGAAAAGGACAAAACACGGCGATTCGGAAGGTGATGTAGTGATTGAGGAAACTTTAGAAGACGAAGAACCTAAAAAACCTAACAAAGATGTAGGCCACGATTTAAATATTGAAGAATATGAAGGAGATGAAACCTCTGAAACCAATATTACAGAAAAAAGTACCATCGAAATGCCTGATGAATTTTTGCATATACCTAAAATGCAAAATCATGTTCAGATTGAAGAAATAGACGACGAAGACAAACCTCTTGAAGTTGTAATGAAACAAGAAACAAAGAAAAGTAAACGATCCAAAACTAAAGAAGTATCAGTTATCAATGAAAGAACTTTAATCGTGTCTGAAGACGCGCCTGAGTTCATCGATGACATAAAACCTGTTGAAGTCGTCGAACTCCCCGAGGAAACCACTGTGGAGGAGATCAAGTCTCCCGATGGAAAGCCTACACAGAAAAAAGTGACTAAACGAACTATCAAAAAGAAGATTGGGCCAAAAGTCGAAACTACGGAAATCGTCACAGAACAGGAAGACGACAAACAACCAGTCGTTTCTGTTTACAAATCGGAAGAAATCACAGATGACACCGTCACCCCATTCACAGACTTACAAGAGCCCACCACTGCTCAAGTGATAGAAGAACCTCCTGAAACTGTTCAAGTCACTCAAGTAAAAACAGAATCCGGTGATGTAAAGACTGTAAAGACAACCAAACGCATCATCAAAAAGAGAAGGGGTCCAAAAGAAGAGGTCACTGAGATTACCACGATAGAAAAAGAAGATGAAGCCCCGATTACCACTGTGACTGTAACCGAAGACAAGACACCAGAGGAGACCGAAGAACTAAAGCCGGTAGAAATCGTTGAGTTACCTGAAGAAACCACGGTCGAGGAGTCGGTCACACCAGACGGTAAGAAAACACACAAAAAAGTCACCAAACGCATTATCAAAAGGAAGGTAGGTCCAAAAGTGGAAACAACACAAATCACGACTGAGCAAACAGACGAATCAACACCAATAACGACAGTACACAAAACAGAAGAACTTATTGATGACGCGACCACACTTCTTGAATACTCACCACAAACAGACATTGCTAAAGTAGTCGAAGAATCTCCCGAAACTGTACAAATCTCACAAGTGCGTACTGAAACAGGTGACGTCAAGACTGTCAAGACCACTAGGCGAGTGATAAAGAAGAAAAAGGGAAAGAAAGACGAGATCACTGAAATAACAACCATCCAAAAGGACGATGAAGCTCCCATCACTACAGTTACCGTTACCGAGGACACGTCCGAGCTAACCGAGGACACGAAGTCTGTTGAAATTGTCGAACTCCCTGAGGAAACCACTGTAGAGGAGACCCAATCTCCCGATGGAAAACCCAAGCAGAAAAAGGTGACCAAACGAATTATCAAAAAGAAGATTGGACCAAAGGTTGAAACTACGGAAATTGTCACAGAACAGGAAGACGACAAGCAACCAGTCGTTTCTGTTTACAAATCGGAAGAAATCACAGATGACACCGTCACCCCATTAACAGTCTTACAAGAGCCCGACACTGCTCAAGTGATCGAGGAAACTCCTGAAACCGTTCAAGTCACTCAAGTGCAAACAGAATCCGGTGATGTGAAAACTGTAAAAACGACCAAACGCGTCATCAAAAAGAAAAAGGGGCCGAAGCAAGAAGTCACAGAAATTACCACGGTACAGAAAGATGACGAAGAACCAATTACCACAGTGACTGTGACCGAAGACAAGGCACCTGAAGAAATCGAAGAACTGAAGCCCATCGAAATCGTTGAGCTTCCTGAAGAAACAACGGTCGAGGAGTCGTTCACCCCCGACGGTAAGAAAACACATAAAAAAGTCACCAAACGCACTATCAAAAAGAAGGTAGGTCCAAAAGTGGAAACGACACAAATAACCACTGAGCAAACAGACGAATCAACACCAATAACGACAGTACACAAAACAGAAGAACTCATTGATGACACGACCACACCTCTTGAATACTTGCCACAAACAGACATTGCCAAAGTAGTCGAAGAAACTCCCGAAACTGTACAAATCTCACAAGTGCGTACTGAAACAGGTGACGTCAAGACTGTCAAAACCACTAGGCGGGTGATAAAGAAGAAAAAGGGAAAGAAAGACGAGATCACTGAAATAACAACCACCCAAAAAGACGATGAAGCTCCCATCACTACAGTTACCGTTACCGAGGATACGTCCGAGCAAACCGAGGACGCGAAGCCTGTTGAAATCATTGAACTCCCCGAGGAAACCACTGTGGAGCAAACCAAATCTCCCGATGGAAAACCCAAGCAGAAAAAGGTGACCAAACGAACTATCAAAAAGAAGATTGGACCAAAAGTTGAAACTACGGAAATCGTCACAGAGCAGGAAGACGACAAGCAACCGGTCGTTTCTGTTTACAAATCGGAAGAAATCACAGATGACACTGTCACTCCATTAACAGACTTACAAGAGCCCGACACTGCTCAAGTGATCGAGGAAACTCCTGAAACCGTTCAAGTCACTCAAGTGCAAACAGAATCCGGTGATGTGAAAACTGTAAAAACGACCAAACGCGTCATCAAAAAGAAAAAGGGGCCGAAGCAAGAAGTCACAGAAATTACCACGGTACAGAAAGATGACGAAGAACCAATTACCACAGTGACTGTGACCGAAGACAAGGCACCTGAGGAGATTGAAGAACTAAAGCCCATCGAAATCGTTGAGCTTCCCGAAGAAACCACGGTCGAGGAGTCGGTCACCCCGGACGGTAAGAAAACACACAAAAAAGTCACCAAACGCACTATCAAAAAGAAGGTAGGTCCAAAAGTGGAAACGACACAAATAACCACTGAGCAAACAGACGAATCAACACCAATAACGACAGTACACAAAACAGAAGAACTCATTGATGACACGACCACACCTCTTGAATACTCGCCACAAACAGACATTGCCAAAGTAGTCGAAGAAACTCCCGAAACTGTACAAATCTCACAAGTGCGTACTGAAACAGGTGACGTCAAGACTGTCAAAACCACTAGGCGGGTGATAAAGAAGAAAAAGGGAAAGAAAGACGAGATCACTGAAATAACAACTACCCAAAAAGACGACGAAGCTCCCGTCACTACAGTTACCGTTACCGAGGACACGTCCGAGCTAACCGAGGACACGAAGCCTATTGAAATCATCGAACTCCCCGAAGAAACAACCTTGGAGGAGACCAAGTCTCCCGATGGAAAACCAAAACAGAAAAAGGTGACCAAACGAATCATCAAAAAGAAGATTGGACCGAAGGTCGAAACTACGGAAATCGTCACGGAACAGGAAGAGGACAAACAACCTGTCATTTCTGTTTACAAATCGGAAGAAATAACAGATGACACCGTCATCCCATTAACAGAATTACAAGAGCCCGACACCGCTCAAGTAATCGAGGAAACTCCTGAAACTGTTCAAGTTACTCAAGTGCAAACAGAATCAGGCGATGTAAAGACGGTAAAGACTACAAAACGGGTCATCAAAAAGAAAAAGGGGCCGAAGCAAGAAGTCACAGAAATTACCACGGTACAGAAAGATGACGAAGAACCAATTACCACAGTGACTGTGACCGAAGACAAGGCACCTGAGGAGATTGAAGAACTAAAGCCCATCGAAATTGTTGAGCTTCCCGAAGAAACCACCGTCGAGGAGTCGGTCACCCCGGACGGTAAGAAAACACACAAAAAAGTCACCAAACGCATTATCAAAAAGAAGGTAGGCCCAAAACTGGAAACGACACAAATAACCACTGAGCAAACAGACGAATCAACACCAATTACCACAGTACACAAAACAGAAGAACTCATTGATGACACGACTACACCTCTTGAATACTCGCCACAAACCGACATTGCCAAAGTAGTCGAAGAAACTCCCGAAACTGTACAAATCTCACAAGTGCGTACTGAAACAGGTGACGTCAAGACTGTTAAGACCACTAGGCGGGTGATAAAAAAGAAAAAGGGAAAGAAAGACGAGATCACTGAAATAACAACCACCCAAAAAGACGATGAAGCTCCCATCACTACAGTTACCGTTACCGAGGACACGTCCGAGCTAACCGAGGACACGAAGCCTCTTGAAATCATCGAACTCCCCGAAGAAACAACCTTGGAGGAGACCAAGTCTCCCGATGGAAAACCAAAACAGAAAAAGGTGACCAAACGAATCATCAAAAAGAAGATTGGACCGAAGGTCGAAACTACGGAAATCGTCACTGAACAGGAAGATGACAAACAACCCGTCATTTCTGTTTACAAATCGGAAGAAATAACAGATGACACCGTCATCCCATTAACAGAATTACAAGAGCCCGACACCGCTCAAGTAATCGAGGAAACTCCTGAAACTGTTCAAGTTACTCAAGTGCAAACAGAATCAGGCGATGTAAAGACGGTAAAGACAACAAAACGGGTCATCAAAAAGAAAAAGGGGCCGAAGCAAGAAGTGACAGAAATTACCACGGTACAGAAAGATGACGAAGAACCAATTACCACAGTGACTGTGACTGAAGACAAGGCACCTGAGGAGATTGAAGAACTAAAGCCCATCGAAATCGTTGAGCTTCCCGAAGAAACCACGATCGAGGAGTCAGTCACCCCGGACGGTAAGAAAACACACAAAAAAGTCACCAAACGCATTATCAAAAAGAAGGTAGGTCCAAAAGTGGAAACGACACAAATAACCACTGAGCAAACAGACGAAACTACACCAATTACCACAGTACACAAAACAGAAGAACTCATAGATGACACGACTACACCTCTTGAATACTCACCACAAACAGACATTGCTAAAGTAGTTGAAGAATTTCCCGAAACTGTTCAAATCTCACAAGTGCGTACTGAAACAGGTGACGTCAAGACTGTCAAGACCACTAGGCGGGTGATAAAAAAGAAAAAGGGAAAGAAAGACGAGATCACTGAAATAACAACCACCCAAAAAGACGACGAAGCTCCCATCACTACAGTTACCGTTACCGAGGACACGTCCGAGCAAACCGAGGACGCGAAGCCTGTTGAAATTGTCGAACTCCCTGAGGAAACCACTGTGGAGGAGACCCAATCTCCCGATGGAAAACCCAAGCAGAAAAAGGTGACCAAACGAACTATCAAAAAGAAGATTGGACCAAAGGTTGAAACTACGGAAATCGTCACAGAACAGGAAGACGACAAGCAACCGGTCATTTCTGTTTACAAATCGGAAGAAATCACAGATGACACTGTCACCCCATTAACAGACTTACAAGAGCCCGACACTGCTCAAGTAATCGAGGAAACTCCTGAAACCGTTCAAGTCACTCAAGTGCAAACAGAATCCGGTGATGTGAAAACTGTAAAAACGACCAAACGCGTCATCAAAAAGAAAAAGGGGCCGAAGCAAGAAGTCACAGAAATTACCACGGTACAGAAAGATGACGAAGAACCAATTACCACAGTGACTGTGACCGAAGACAAGGCACCTGAGGAGATTGAAGAACTAAAGCCCATCGAAATTGTTGAGCTTCCCGAAGAAACCACCGTCGAGGAGTCGGTCACCCCGGACGGTAAGAAAACACACAAAAAAGTCACCAAACGCATTATCAAAAGGAAGGTAGGTCCAAAACTGGAAACCACCCAAATAACAACAGAGCAAACAGACGAATCTACACCAATTACCACAGTACACAAAACAGAAGAACTCATTGATGACACAACTACACCACTCAAAGACTTACAAGAACCACACGTCGCAAGTGTTGTCGAGGAAACACCCGAAACTGTACAAATCTCACAAGTGCGTACTGAAACAGGTGACGTCAAGACTGTCAAGACCACTAGGCGGGTGATAAAGAAGAAAAAGGGAAAGAAAGACGAGATCACTGAAATAACAACCACCCAAAAAGACGACGAAGCTCCCATCACTACAGTTACCGTTACCGAGGACACGTCCGAGCTAACCGAGGACACGAAACCTGTTGAAATCATCGAACTCCCCGAAGAAACAACCTTGGAGGAGACCAAGTCTCCCAATGGAAAACCAAAACAGAAAAAGGTGACCAAACGAATCATCAAAAAGAAGATTGGACCGAAGGTCGAAACTACGGAAATCGTCACTGAACAGGAAGACGACAAACAACCTGTTATTTCTGTTTACAAATCGGAAGAAATCACAGATGACACTGTTACCCCATTAACAGAATTACAAGAGCCCGACACCGCTCAAGTAATCGAGGAAACTCCTGAAACTGTTCAAGTTACTCAAGTGCAAACAGAATCAGGCGATGTAAAGACGGTAAAGACAACAAAACGGGTCATCAAAAAGAAAAAGGGGCCGAAGCAAGAAGTGACAGAAATTACCACGGTACAGAAAGATGACGAAGAACCAATTACCACAGTGACTGTGACCGAAGACAAGGCACCTGAGGAGATTGAAGAACTGAAGCCCATCGAAATCGTTGAGCTTCCTGAAGAAACCACGGTCGAGGAGTCGGTCACCCCGGACGGTAAGAAAACACACAAAAAAGTCACCAAACGCATTATCAAAAGGAAGGTAGGTCCAAAACTGGAAACCACACAAATAACAACAGAGCAAACAGACGAATCTACACCAATTACCACAGTACACAAAACAGAAGAACTCATTGATGACACAATTACACCACTCAAAGACTTACAAGAACCACACGTCGCAAGTGTTGTCGAGGAAACACCCGAAACTGTACAAATCTCACAAGTGCGTACTGAAACAGGTGACGTCAAGACTGTCCAGACCACTAGGCGGGTGATAAAGAAGAAAAAGGGAAAGAAAGACGAGATCACTGAAATAACAACTACCCAAAAAGACGATGAAGCTCCCATCACTACAGTTACCGTTACCGAGGACACGTCCGAGCTAACCGAGGACACGAAGCCTGTTGAAATCATCGAACTCCCCGCAGAAACAACCTTGGAGGAGACCAAGTCTCCCGATGGAAAACCAAAACAGAAAAAGGTGACCAAACGAATCATCAAAAAGAAGATTGGACCGAAGGTCGAAACTACGGAAATCGTCACTGAACAGGAAGACGACAAACATCCTGTCATTTCTGTTTACAAATCGGAAGAAATCACAGATGACACTGTTACCCCATTAACAGACTTACATGAGCCCGACACTGCTCAAGTGATCGAGGAAACTCCTGAACACGTTCAAATCACTCAAGTGCAAACAGAATCCGGTGATGTGAAAACTGTAAAAACGACCAAACGAGTCATCAAAAAGAAAAAGGGGCCTAAGCAAGAAGTCACAGAAATTACCACGGTACAAAAAGATGACGAAGAACCAATTACCACAGTGACTGTGACCGAAGACAAGGCACCAGAGGAGATTGAAGAACTGAAGCCCATCGAAATCGTTGAGCTTCCTGAAGAAACCACGGTCGAGGAGTCGGTCACCCCAGACGGTAAGAAAACACACAAAAAAGTCACCAAACGCATTATCAAAAGGAAGGTAGGTCCAAAACTGGAAACCACCCAAATAACAACAGAGCAAACAGACGAATCTACACCAATTACCACAGTACACAAAACAGAAGAACTCATTGATGACACAACTACACCACTCAAAGACTTACACGAACCACACGTCGCAAATGTTGTCGAGGAAACACCCGAAACTGTACAAATTTCACAAGTGCGCACTAAAACAGGTGACATCGAAACGGTCAAGACTACCAAGCGTGTCATCAAAAAGAAAAAGGGGCCGAAGCAGGAAGTCACAGAAATTACCACGGTACAAAAAGATGACGAAGAACCAATTACCACAGTGACTGTGACCGAAGACAAGGCACCAGAGGAGATTGAAGAACTGAAGCCCATCGAAACCGTTGAGCTTCCTGAAGAAACCACGGTCGAGGAGTCGGTCACCCCGGACGGTAAGAAAACACACAAAAAAGTCACCAAACGCATTATCAAAAGGAAGGTAGGTCCAAAACTGGTAACCACCCAAATAACAACAGAGCAAACAGACGAATCTACACCAATTACCACAGTACACAAAACAGAAGAACTCATTGATGACACAACTACACCACTCAAAGACTTACAAGAACCACACGTCGCAAGTGTTGTCGAGGAAACACCCGAAACTGTACAAATCTCACAAGTGCGTACTGAAACAGGTGACGTCAAGACTGTCAAGACCACTAGGCGGGTGATAAAGAAGAAAAAGGGAAAGAAAGACGAGATCACTGAAATAACAACCACCCAAAAAGACGACGAAGCTCCCATCACTACAGTTACCGTTACCGAGGACACGTCCGAGCTAACCGAGGACACGAAACCTGTTGAAATCATCGAACTCCCCGAAGAAACAACCTTGGAGGAGACCAAGTCTCCCGATGGAAAACCAAAACAGAAAAAGGTGACCAAACGAATCATCAAAAAGAAGATTGGACCGAAGGTCGAAACTACGGAAATCGTCACTGAACAGGAAGACGACAAACAACCTGTCATTTCTGTTTACAAATCGGAAGAAATAACAGATGACACCGTCATCCCATTAACAGAATTACAAGAGCCCGACACCGCTCAAGTAATCGAGGAAACTCCTGAAACTGTTCAAGTTACTCAAGTGCAAACAGAATCAGGCGCTGTAAAGACGGTAAAGACAACAAAACGGGTCATCAAAAAGAAAAAGGGGCCGAAGCAAGAAGTCACAGAAATTACCACGGTACAGAAAGATGACGAAGAACCAATTACCACAGTGACTGTGACCGAAGACAAGGCACCTGAGGAGATTGAAGAACTGAAGCCCATCGAAATCGTTGAGCTTCCTGAAGAAACCACGGTCGAGGAGTCGGTCACCCCGGACGGTAAGAAAACACACAAAAAAGTCACCAAACGCATTATCAAAAGGAAGGTAGGTCCAAAACTGGAAACCACCCAAATAACAACAGAGCAAACAGACGAATCTACACCAATTACCACAGTACACAAAACAGAAGAACTCATTGATGACACAATTACACCACTCAAAGACTTACAAGAACCACACGTCGCAAATGTTGTCGAGGAAACACCCGAAACTGTACAAATCTCACAAGTGCGTACTGAAACAGGTGACGTCGAAACCATCAAGACTACCAAGCGTGTCATCAAAAAGAAAAAGGGGCCGAAGCAGGAAGTCACAGAAATTACCACGGTACAAAAAGATGACGAAGAACCAATTACCACAGTGACTGTGACCGAAGACAAGGCACCAGTGGAGATGGAAGAACTGAAGCCCACCGAAATCGTTGAGCTTCCTGAAGAAACCACGGTCGAGGAGTCGGTCACCCCAGACGGTAAGAAAACACACAAAAAAGTCACCAAACGCATTATCAAAAAGAAGGTAGGTCCAAAACTGGAAACCACACAAATAACAACAGAGCAAACAGACGAATCTACACCAATTACCACAGTACACAAAACAGAAGAACTCATTGATGACACAACTACACCACTCAAAGACTTACACGAACCACACGTCGCAAGTGTTGTCGAGGAAACACCCGAAACTGTACAAATTTCACAAGTGCGCACTAAAACAGGTGACGTCGAAACGGTCAAGACTACCAAGCGTGTAATCAAAAAGAAAAAGGGGCCGAAGCAGGAAGTCACAGAAATTACCACGGTACAAAAAGATGACGAAGAACCAATTACCACAGTGACTGTGACCGAAGACAAGGCACCAGTGGAGATTGAAGAACTGAAGCCCATCGAAATCGTTGAGCTTCCTGAAGAAACCACTGTCGAGGAGTCGGTCGCCCCAGACGGTAAGAAAACACACAAAAAAGTCACCAAACGCATTATCAAAAAGAAGGTAGGTCCAAAACTAGAAACCACACAAATAACAACAGAGCAAACAGACGAATCTACACCAATTACCACAGTACACAAAACAGAAGAACTCATTGATGACACAATTACACCACTCAAAGACTTACAAGAACCACACGTCGCAAGTGTTGTCGAGGAAACACCCGAAACTGTACAAATCTCACAAGTGCGTACTGAAACAGGTGACGTCGAAACCATCAAGACTACCAAGCGTGTCATCAAAAAGAAAAAGGGACCGAAGCAGGAAGTCACAGAAATTACCACGGTACAAAAAGATGACGAAGAACCAATTACCACAGTGACTGTGACCGAAGACAAGGCACCAGAGGAGATTGAAGAACTGAAGCCCATCGAAATCGTTGAGCTTCCTGAAGAAACCACGGTCGAGGAGTCGGTCACCCCAGACGGTAAGAAAACACACAAAAAAGTCACCAAACGCATTATCAAAAAGAAGGTAGGTCCAAAACTGGAAACCACACAAATAACAACAGAGCAAACAGACGAATCTACACCAATTACCACAGTACACAAAACAGAAGAACTCATTGATGACACAACTACACCACTCAAAGACTTACACGAACCACACGTCGCAAATGTTGTCGAGGAAACACCCGAAACTGTACAAATTTCACAAGTGCGCACTAAAACAGGTGACGTCGAAACGGTCAAGACTACCAAGCGTGTAATCAAAAAGAAAAAGGGGCCGATGCAGGAAGTCACAGAAATTACCACGGTACAAAAAGATGACGAAGAACCAATTACCACAGTGACTGTGACCGAAGACAAGGCACCAGTGGAGATGGAAGAACTGAAGCCCACCGAAATTGTTGAGCTTCCTGAAGAAACCACGGTCGAGGAGTCGGTCGCCCCAGACGGTAAGAAAACACACAAAAAAGTCACCAAACGCATTATCAAAAGGAAGGTAGGTCCAAAACTGGAAACCACACAAATAACAACAGAGCAAACAGACGAATCTACACCAATTACCACAGTACACAAAACAGAAGAACTCATTGATGACACAACTACACCACTCAAAGACTTACACGAACCACACGTCGCAAGTGTTGTCGAGGAAACACCCGAAACTGTACAAATCTCACAAGTGCGTACTGAAACAGGTGACGTCGAAACCATCAAGACTACCAAGCGTGTCATCAAAAAGAAAAAGGGGCCGAAGCAGGAAGTCACAGAAATTACCACGGTACAAAAAGATGACGAAGAACCAATTACCACAGTGACTGTGACCGAAGACAAGGCACCAGAGGAGATTGAAGAACTGAAGCCCATCCAAATCGTTGAGCTTCCTGAAGAAACCACAGTCGAGGAGTCGGTCACCCCGGACGGTAAGAAAACACACAAAAAAGTCACCAAACGCATTATCAAAAGGAAGGTAGGTCCAAAACTGGAAACCACACAAATAACAACAGAGCAAACAGACGAATCTACACCAATTACCACAGTACACAAAACAGAAGAACTCATTGATGACACAATTACACCACTCAAAGACTTACACGAACCACACGTCGCAAGTGTTGTCGAGGAAACACCCGAAACTGTACAAATTTCACAAGTGCGCACTAAAACAGGTGACGTTGAAACGGTCAAGACTACCAAGCGTGTAATCAAAAAGAAAAAGGGGCCGAAGCAGGAAGTCACAGAAATTACCACGGTACAAAAAGATGACGAAGAACCAATTACCACAGTGACTGTGACCGAAGACAAGGCACCAGTGGAGATTGAAGAACTGAAGCCCATCGAAATCGTTGAGCTTCCTGAAGAAACCACGGTCGAGGAGTCGGTCGCCCCAGACGGTAAGAAGACACACAAAAAAGTCACCAAACGCATTATCAAAAGGAAGGTAGGTCCAAAACTGGAAACCACACAAATAACAACAGAGCAAACAGACGAATCTACACCAATTACCACAGTACACAAAACAGAAGAACTCATTGATGACACAACTACACCACTCAAAGACTTACACGAACCACACGTTGCAAATGTTGTCGAGGAAACGCCCGAAACTGTACAAATTTCACAAGTGCGCACTAAAACAGGTGACGTCGAAACCATCAAGACTACCAAGCGTGTCATCAAAAAGAAAAAGGGGCCGAAGCAGGAAGTCACAGAAATTACCACGGTACAAAAAGATGACGAAGAACCAATTACCACAGTGACTGTGACCGAAGACAAGACACCAGAGGAGATTGAAGAACTGAAGGCTATCGAAATCGTTGAGCTTCCGGAAGAAACCACAGTCGAGGAGTCGGTCACCCCGGACGGTAAGAAAACACACAAAAAAGTCACCAAACGCTTTATCAAAAAGAAGGTAGGTCCAAAACTGGAAACAACACAAATAACAACAGAGCAAACAGACGAATCTACACCAATTACCACAGTACACAAAACAGAAGAACTCATTGATGACACAACTACACCACTCAAAGACTTACACGAACCACACGTCGCAAATGTTGTCGAGGAAACACCCGAAACTGTACAAATCTCACAAGTGCGTACTGAAACAGGTGACGTCGAAACGGTCAAGACTACCAAGCGTGTCATCAAAAAGAAAAAGGGGCCGAAACAGGAAGTCACAGAAATTACCACGGTACAAAAAGATGACGAAGAACCAATTACCACAGTGACTGTGACCGAAGACGAGGCACCAGAGGAGATTGAAGAACTGAAGCCCATCGAATTCGTTGAGCTTCCTGAAGAGACTACTGTGGAGGAGGCCAAGTCTTCTGATGGTAAGCCCAAACAGAAGAAGGTGACCAAACGAGTCATCAAGAAGAGGATCGGACCTAAGGTCGAAACAACAGAAATCGTCACAGAGCAGGAGGACGACAAACAACCCGTCGTCTCGATTTACAAATCCGAGGAGCTCTCTGATGACTCGGTCACTCCTTTGAAAGACCTGCAACAGCCCGACACTGCCAAGGTGGTCGAGGAAGCACCGGAAACTGTGCAAGTCACACAAGTGCGTACAGAATCCGGTGATATTCAGACCGTCAAAACTATCAAGCGTGTCATTAAAAAGAAAAAGGGGCCCAAGCAAGAAGTCACAGAAATCACCACGGTGGAAAAAGACGATGAGGCGCCGATCACCACAGTGACTGTCACCGAAGATGAGGCACCAGAAGAGTTCCAAGATCTGCAGCCAGTTGAAATCGTCGAGTTACCCGAGGAAACAACGGTCGAGGAGTCAGTAGGGCCGGATGGTAAGAAAACACACACAACAATTACTAAACGTACCGTCAAAAACAAAGTAGGACCAAAGGTAAAAACCACACACATCACCACAGAACACACTGATGACACTTTGCCCATTATCACTGTGCACAATACAGAAGAACTCACACATGACACAACCACACCTCTCAAAGACCTACACGAACCACAGATCGCTGACGTTGTCGAGGAACTTCCCGAAACAGTCAAAGTAACACAAGTTCGCACGCAAACAGGTGACGTTGAAACTGTCAAAACCACAAAGCGTGTCATCAAGAAGAAGAGAGGGCCCAAAAACGAAATCACCGAAATCACCACCTTCCAAAAGGATGATGACGCCCCCGTCACGACGGTCACTGTCATAGAGGAAGCTACCGAGACGATCGAAGACACCAAGCCGGTCGAGATCGTTGAACTTCCAGAAGAGACTACTGTGGAGGATACCAAGTCTCCTGATGGTAAGCCCAAACAGAAGAAGGTGACCAAACGAGTCATCAAGAAGAGGATCGGACCTAAGGTCGAAACAACAGAAATCGTCACAGAGCAGGAGGACGACAAACAACCCGTCGTCTCGATTTACAAATCCGAGGAGCTCTCTGATGACACGGTCACTCCTTTGAAAGACCTGCAACAGCCCGACACTGCCAAGGTGGTCGAAGAAGCACCGGAAACTGTACAAGTCACACAAGTGCGTACAGAATCCGGTGATATTCAGACCGTCAAGACTACCAAACGTGTCATTAAAAAGAAAAAGGGGCCCAAGCAAGAAGTCACAGAAATCACCACGGTGGAAAAAGACGATGAGGCGCCGATCACAACAGTAACTGTCACCGAAGATAAGGCACCAGAAGAGTTCCAAGATCTGCAGCCAGTTGAAATCGTCGAGTTACCCGAGGAAACAACGGTCGAGGAGTCTGTAGGGCCGGATGGTAAGAAAACACATACAACAATTACTAAACGTACCATCAAAAAGAAAGTAGGACCAAAGGTAAAAACCACACACATCACCACAGAACACACTGATGACACTTTGCCCATTATCACTGTGCACAATACAGAAGAACTCACACATGACACAACCACACCTCTCAAAGACCTACACGAACCACAGATCGCTGACGTTGTCGAGGAACTTCCCGAAACAGTCAAAGTAACACAAGTTCGCACGCAAACAGGTGACGTTGAAACTGTCAAAACCACAAAGCGTGTCATCAAGAAGAAGAGAGGGCCCAAAAACGAAATCACCGAAATCACCACCTTCCAAAAGGATGATGACGCCCCCGTCACGACGGTCACCGTCATAGAGGAAGCTACCGAGACGATCGAAGACACCAAGCCGGTCGAGATCGTTGAACTTCCAGAAGAGACTACTGTGGAGGATACCAAGTCTCCTGATGGTAAGCCCAAACAGAAGAAGGTGACCAAACGAGTCATCAAGAAGAGGATCGGACCTAAGGTCGAAACAACAGAAATCGTCACAGAGCAGGAGGACGACAAACAACCCGTCGTCTCGATTTACAAATCCGAGGAGCTCTCTGATGACACGGTCACTCCTTTGAAAGACCTGCAACAGCCCGACACTGCCAAGGTGGTCGAAGAAGCACCGGAAACTGTACAAGTCACACAAGTGCGTACAGAATCCGGTGATATTCAGACCGTCAAGACTACCAAACGTGTCATTAAAAAGAAAAAGGGGCCCAAGCAAGAAGTCACAGAAATCACCACGGTGGAAAAAGACGATGAGGCCCCGATCACAACAGTAACTGTCACCGAAGATAAGGCACCAGAAGAGTTCCAAGATCTGCAGCCAGTTGAAATCGTCGAGTTACCCGAGGAAACAACGGTCGAGGAGTCTGTAGGGCCGGATGGTAAGAAAACACATACAACAATTACTAAACGTACCATCAAAAAGAAAGTAGGACCAAAGGTAAAAACCACACACATCACCACAGAACACACTGATGACACTTTGCCCATTATCACTGTGCACAATACAGAAGAACTCACACATGACACAACCACACCTCTCAAAGACCTACACGAACCACAGATCGCTGACGTTGTCGAGGAACTTCCCGAGACAGTCAAAGTAACACAAGTTCGCACGCAAACAGGTGACGTTGAAACTGTCAAAACCACAAAGCGTGTCATCAAGAAGAAGAGAGGGCCCAAAAACGAAATCACCGAAATCACCACCTTCCAAAAGGATGATAACGCCCCCGTCACGACGGTCACTGTCATAGAGGAAGCTACCGAGACGATCGAAGACACCAAGCCGGTCGAGATCGTTGAACTTCCAGAAGAGACTACTGTGGAGGAGACCAAGTCTCCTGATGGTAAGCCCAAACAGAAGAAGGTGACCAAACGAGTCATCAAGAAGAGGATCGGACCTAAGGTCGAAACAACAGAAATCGTCACAGAGCAGGAGGACGACCAACAACCCGTCGTCTCGATTTACAAATCCGAGGAGCTCTCTGATGACACGGTCACTCCTTTGAAAGACCTGCAACAGCCTGACACTGCCAAGGTGGTCGAAGAAGCACCGGAAACTGTGCAAGTCACACAAGTGCGTACTGAATCCGGTGATATTCAGACCGTCAAGACTACCAAGCGTGTCATTAAAAAGAAAAAGGGGCCCAAGCAAGAAGTCACAGAAATCACCACGGTGGAAAAAGACGATGAGGCGCCGATCACCACAGTGACTGTCACCGAAGATAAGGCACCAGAAGAGTTCCAAGATCTGCAGCCAGTTGAAATCGTCGAGTTACCCGAGGAAACAACGGTCGAGGAGTCAGTAGGGCCGGATGGTAAGAAAACACACACAACAATTACTAAACGTACCATCAAAAAGAAAGTAGGACCAAAGGTAAAAACCACACACATCACCACAGAACACACTGATGACACTTTGCCCATTATCACTGTGCACAATACAGAAGAACTCACACATGACACAACCACACCTCTCAAAGACCTACACGAACCACAAATGGCTGACGTTGTCGAGGAACTTCCCGAGACAGTCAAAGTAACACAAGTTCGCACACGAACAGGTGACGTTGAAACTGTCAAAACCACAAAGCGTTTCATCAAGAAGAAGAGAGGACCCAAAAACGAAATCACCGAAATCACCACCTTCCAAAAGGATGATGAAGCCCCCGTCACGACGGTCACTGTCACAGAGGAAGCTACCGAGACGATCGAAGACACCAAGCCGGTCGAGATCGTTGAACTTCCAGAAGAAACTACTGTGGAGGTGACCAAGTCTCCTGATGGTAAGCCCAAACAGAAGAAGGTGACCAAACGAGTCATCAAGAAGAGGATCGGACCTAAGGTCGAAACAACAGAAATCGTCACAGAGCAGGAGGATGACAAAAAACCCGTCGTCTCAATTTACAAATCCGAGGAGCTCTCTGATGACTCGGTCACTCCTTTGATAGACCTGCAACAGCCCGACACTGCCAAGGTGGTCGAAGAAGCACCGGAAACTGTGCAAGTCACACAAGTGCGTACAGAATCCGGTGATATTCAGACCGTCAAGACTACCAAACGTGTCATTAAAAAGAAAAAGGGGCCCAAGCAAGAAGTCACAGAAATCACCACGGTGGAAAAAGACGATGAGGCGCCGATCACCACAGTGACTGTCACCGAAGATAAGGCACCAGAAGAGTTCCAAGATCTGCAGCCAGCTGAAATCGTCGAGTTACCCGAAGAAACAACGGTCGAGGAGTCAGTAGGGCCGGATGGTAAGAAAACACACACAACAATTACTAAACGTACCATCAAAAAGAAAGTAGGACCAAAGGTAAAAACCACACACATCACCACTGAACACACTGATGACACATTGCCCATTATCACTGTGCACAATACAGAAGAACTCACACATGACACAACCACACCTCTCAAAGACCTACACGAACCACAGATCGCTGACGTTGTCGAGGAACTTCCCGAGACAGTCAAAGTAACACAAGTTCGCACGCAAACAGGTGACGTTGAAACTGTCAAAACCACAAAACGTGTCATCAAGAAGAAGAGAGGACCCAAAAACGAAATCACCGAAATCACCACCTTCCAAAAGGATGATGACGCCCCCGTCACGACGGTCACTGTCACAGAGGAAGCTACCGAGACGATCGAAGACACCAAGCCAGTCGAGATCGTTGAACTTCCAGAAGAAACTACTGTGGAGGAGACCAAGTCTCCTGATGGTAAGCCCAAACAGAAGAAGGTGACCAAACGAGTCATCAAGAAGAGGATCGGACCTAAGGTCGAAACAACAGAAATCGTCACAGAGCAGGAGGACGACAAACAACCCGTCGTCTCGATTTACAAATCCGAGGAGCTCTCTGATGACTCGGTCACTCCTTTGATAGACTTGCAACAGCCCGACACTGCCAAGGTGGTAGAGGAAGCACCGGAAACTGTGCAAGTCACACAAGTGCGTACAGAATCCGGTGATATTCAGACCGTCAAGACTACCAAGCGTGTCATTAAAAAGAAAAAGGGGCCCAAGCAAGAAGTCACAGAAATCACCACGGTGGAAAAAGACGATGAGGCGCCGATCACCACAGTGACTGTCACCGAAGATAAGGCACCAGAAGAGTTCCAAGATCTGCAGCCAGTTGAAATCGTCGAGTTACCCGAGGAAACAACGGTCGAGGAGTCAGTAGGGCCGGATGGTAAGAAAACACACACAACAATTACTAAACGTACCATCAAAAAGAAAGTAGGACCAAAGGTAAAAACCACACACATCACCACTGAACACACTGATGACACATTGCCCATTATTACACTACACAATACAGAAGAACTCACACATGACACATTCACACCTCTCAAAGACCTACACGAACCACAGATCGCTGACGTTGTCGAGGAACTTCCCGAGACAGTCAAAGTAACACAAGTTCGCACGCAAACAGGTGACGTTGAAACTGTCAAAACCACAAAGCGTGTCATCAAAAAGAAGAGAGGACCCAAAAAAGAAATCACCGAAATCACCACCTTCCAAAAGGATGATGAAGCCCCCGTCACGACGGTCACTGTCACAGAGGAAGCTACCGAGACGATCGAAGACACCAAGCCGGTCGAGATCGTTGAACTTCCAGAAGAAACTACTGTGGAGGTGACCAAGTCTCCTGATGGTAAGCCCAAACAGAAGAAGGTGACCAAACGAGTCATCAAGAAGAGGATCGGACCTAAGGTCGAAACAACAGAAATCGTCACAGAGCAGGAGGACGACCAACAACCCGTCGTCTCGATTTACAAATCCGAGGAGCTCTCTGATGACACGGTCACTCCTTTGAAAGACCTGCAACAGCCTGACACTGCCAAGGTGGTCGAAGAAGCACCGGAAACTGTGCAAGTCACACAAGTGCGTACTGAATCCGGTGATATTCAGACCGTCAAGACTACCAAGCGTGTCATTAAAAAGAAAAAGGGGCCCAAGCAAGAAGTCACAGAAATCACCACGGTGGAAAAAGACGATGAGGCGCCGATCACCACAGTGACTGTCACCGAAGATAAGGCACTAGAAGAGTTCCAAGATCTGCAGCCAGTTGAAATCGTCGAGTTACCCGAGGAAACAACGGTCGAGGAGTCAGTAGGGCCGGATGGTAAGAAAACACACACAACAATTACTAAACGTACCATCAAAAAGAAAGTAGGACCAAAGGTAAAAACCACACACATCACCACAGAACACACTGATGACACATTGCCCATTATTACACTACACAATACAGAAGAACTCACACATGACACTACAACACCTCTCAAAGACCTACACGAACCACAGATCGCTGACGTTGTCGAGGAACTTCCCGAGACAGTCAAAGTAACACAAGTTCGCACGCAAACAGGTGACGTTGAAACTGTCAAAACCACAAAGCGTGTCATCAAGAAGAAGAGAGGGCCCAAAAACGAAATCACCGAAATCACCACCTTCCAAAAGGATGATGACGCCCCCGTCACGACGGTCACTGTCACAGAGGAAGCTACCGAGACGATCGAAGACACCAAGCCGGTCGAGATCGTTGAACTTCCAGAAGAAACTACTGTGGAGGAGACCAAGTCTCCTGATGGTAAGCCCAAACAGAAGAAGGTGACCAAACGAGTCATCAAGAAGAGGATCGGACCTAAGGTCGAAACAACAGAAATCGTCACAGAGCAGGAGGACGACAAACAACCCGTCGTCTCGATTTACAAATCCGAGGAGCTCTCTGATGACTCGGTCACTCCTTTGAAAGACCTGCAACAGCCCGACACTGCCAAGGTGGTCGAAGAAGCACCGGAAACTGTACAAGTCACACAAGTGCGTACAGAATCCGGTGATATTCAGACCGTTAAGACTACCAAACGTGTCATTAAAAAGAAAAAGGGGCCCAAGCAAGAAGTTACAGAAATCACCACGGTGGAAAAAGACGATGAGGCGCCGATCACCACAGTGACTGTCACCGAAGATAAGGCACCAGAAGAGTTCCAAGATCTGCAGCCAGTTGAAATCGTCGAGTTACCCGAGGAAACAACGGTCGAGGAGTCAGTAGGGCCGGATGGTAAGAAAACACACACAACAATTACTAAACGTACCATCAAAAAGAAAGTAGGACCAAAGGTAAAAACCACACACATCACCACAGAACACACTGATGACACATTGCCCATTATTACACTACACAATACAGAAGAACTCACACATGACACTACAACACCTCTCAAAGACCTACACGAACCACAGATCGCTGACGTTGTCGAGGAACTTCCCGAGACAGTCAAAGTAACACAAGTTCGCACGCAAACAGGTGACGTTGAAACTGTCAAAACCACAAAGCGTGTCATCAAGAAGAAGAGAGGGCCCAAAAACGAAATCACCGAAATCACCACCTTCCAAAAGGATGATGACGCCCCCGTCACGACGGTCACTGTCACAGAGGAAGCTACCGAGACGATCGAAGACACCAAGCCGGTCGAGATCGTTGAACTTCCAGAAGAGACTACTGTGGAGGAGACCAAGTCTCCTGATGGTAAGCCCAAACAGAAGAAGGTGACCAAACGAGTCATCAAGAAGAGGATCGGACCTAAGGTCGAAACAACAGAAATCGTCACAGAGCAGGAGGACGACAAACAACCCGTCGTCTCGATTTACAAATCCGAGGAGCTCTCTGATGACTCGGTCACTTCTTTGAAAGACCTGCAACAGCCCGACACTGCCAAGGTGGTCGAGGAAGCACCGGAAACTGTGCAAGTCACACAAGTGCGTACAGAATCCGGTGATATTCAGACCGTCAAAACTACCAAGCGTGTCTTTAAAAAGATAAAGGGGCCCAAGCAAGAAGTCACAGAAATCACCACGGTGGAAAAAGACGATGAGGCGCCGATCACCACAGTGACTGTCACCGAAGATAAGGCACCAGAAGAGTTCCAAGATCTGCAGCCAGTTGAAATCGTCGAGTTACCCGAGGAAACAACGGTCGAGGAGTCAGTAGGGCCGGATGGTAAGAAAACACACACAACAATTACTAAACGTACCATCAAAAAGAAAGTAGGACCAAAGGTAAAAACCACACACATCACCACTGAACACACTGATGACACATTGCCCATTATTACACTACACAATACAGAAGAACTCACACATGACACATTCACACCTCTCAAAGACCTACACGAACCACAGATCGCTGACGTTGTCGAGGAACTTCCCGAAACAGTCAAAGTAACACAAGTTCGCACGCAAACAGGTGACGTTGAAACTGTCAAAACCACAAAGCGTGTCATCAAGAAGAAGAGAGGGCCCAAAAACGAAATCACCGAAATCACCACCTTCCAAAAGGATGATGAAGCCCCCGTCACGACGGTCACTGTCACAGAGGAAGCTACCGAGACGATCGAAGACACCAAGCCGGTCGAGATCGTTGAACTTCCAGAAGAAACTACTGTGGAGGTGACCAAGTCTCCTGATGGTAAGCCCAAACAGAAGAAGGTGACCAAACGAGTCATCAAGAAGAGGATCGGACCTAAGGTCGAAACAACAGAAATCGTCACAGAGCAGGAGGACGACAAACAACCCGTCGTCTCGATTTACAAATCCGAGGAGCTCTCTGATGACTCGGTCACTCCTTTGAAAGACCTGCAACAGCCCGACACTGCCAAGGTGGTCGAAGAAGCACCGGAAACTGTACAAGTCACACAAGTGCGTACAGAATCCGGTGATATTCAGACCGTCAAAACTACCAAGCGTGTCATTAAAAAGAAAAAGGGGCCTAAGCAAGAAGTCACAGAAATCACCACGGTGGAAAAAGACGATGAGGCGCCGATCACCACAGTGACTGTCACCGAAGATAAGGCACCAGAAGAGTTCCAAGATCTGCAGCCAGTTGAAATCGTCGAGTTACCCGAGGAAACAACGGTCGAGGAGTCAGTAGGGCCGGATGGTAAGAAAACACACACAACAATTACTAAACGTACCATCAAAAAGAAAGTAGGACCAAAGGTAAAAACCACACACATCACCACTGAACACACTGATGACACATTGCCCATTATTACACTACACAATACAGAAGAACTCACACATGACACATTCACACCTCTCAAAGACCTACACGAACCACAGATCGCTGACGTTGTCGAGGAACTTCCCGAGACAGTCAAAGTAACACAAGTTCGCACGCAAACAGGTGACGTTGAAACTGTCAAAACCACAAAGCGTGTCATCAAAAAGAAGAGAGGACCCAAAAAAGAAATCACCGAAATCACCACCTTCCAAAAGGATGATGAAGCCCCCGTCACGACGGTCACTGTCACAGAGGAAGCTACCGAGACGATCGAAGACACCAAGCCGGTCGAGATCGTTGAACTTCCAGAAGAGACTACTGTGGAGGAGACCAAGTCTCCTGATGGTAAGCCCAAACAGAAGAAGGTGACCAAACGAGTCATCAAGAAGAGGATCGGACCTAAGGTCGAAACAACAGAAATCGTCACAGAGCAGGAGGACGACAAACAACCCGTCGTCTCGATTTACAAATCCGAGGAGCTCTCTGATGACTCGGTCACTTCTTTGAAAGACCTGCAACAGCCCGACACTGCCAAGGTGGTCGAGGAAGCACCGGAAACTGTGCAAGTCACACAAGTGCGTACAGAATCCGGTGATATTCAGACCGTCAAAACTACCAAGCGTGTCTTTAAAAAGATAAAGGGGCCCAAGCAAGAAGTCACAGAAATCACCACGGTGGAAAAAGACGATGAGGCGCCGATCACCACAGTGACTGTCACCGAAGATAAGGCACCAGAAGAGTTCCAAGATCTGCAGCCAGTTGAAATCGTCGAGTTACCCGAGGAAACAACGGTCGAGGAGTCAGTAGGGCCGGATGGTAAGAAAACACACACAACAATTACTAAACGTACCATCAAAAAGAAAGTAGGACCAAAGGTAAAAACCACACACATCACCACTGAACACACTGATGACACATTGCCCATTATTACACTACACAATACAGAAGAACTCACACATGACACATTCACACCTCTCAAAGACCTACACGAACCACAGATCGCTGACGTTGTCGAGGAACTTCCCGAGACAGTCAAAGTAACACAAGTTCGCACGCAAACAGGTGACGTTGAAACTGTCAAAACCACAAAGCGTGTCATCAAAAAGAAGAGAGGACCCAAAAAAGAAATCACCGAAATCACCACCTTCCAAAAGGATGATGAAGCCCCCGTCACGACGGTCACTGTCACAGAGGAAGCTACCGAGACGATCGAAGACACCAAGCCGGTCGAGATCGTTGAACTTCCAGAAGAGACTACTGTGGAGGAGACCAAGTCTCCTGATGGTAAGCCCAAACAGAAGAAGGTGACCAAACGAGTCATCAAGAAGAGGATCGGACCTAAGGTCGAAACAACAGAAATCGTCACAGAGCAGGAGGACGACAAACAACCCGTCGTCTCGATTTACAAATCCGAGGAGCTCTCTGATGACTCGGTCACTTCTTTGAAAGACCTGCAACAGCCCGACACTGCCAAGGTGGTCGAGGAAGCACCGGAAACTGTGCAAGTCACACAAGTGCGTACAGAATCCGGTGATATTCAGACCGTCAAAACTACCAAGCGTGTCTTTAAAAAGATAAAGGGGCCCAAGCAAGAAGTCACAGAAATCACCACGGTGGAAAAAGACGATGAGGCGCGCATCACCACAGTGACTGTCACCGAAGATAAGGCACCAGAAGAGTTCCAAGATCTGCAGCCAGTTGAAATCGTCGAGTTACCCGAGGAAACAACGGTCGAGGAGTCAGTAGGGCCGGATGGTAAGAAAACACACACAACAATTACTAAACGTACCATCAAAAAGAAAGTAGGACCAAAGGTAAAAACCACACACATCACCACTGAACACACTGATGACACATTGCCCATTATTACACTACACAATACAGAAGAACTCACACATGACACATTCACACCTCTCAAAGACCTACACGAACCACAGATCGCTGACGTTGTCGAGGAACTTCCCGAGACAGTCAAAGTAACACAAGTTCGCACGCAAACAGGTGACGTTGAAACTGTCAAAACCACAAAGCGTGTCATCAAAAAGAAGAGAGGACCCAAAAACGAAATCACCGAAATCACCACCTTCCAAAAGGATGATGAAGCCCCCGTCACGACGGTCACTGTCACAGAGGAAGCTACCGAGACGATCGAAGACACCAAGCCGGTCGAGATCGTTGAACTTCCAGAAGAAACTACTGTGGAGGTGACCAAGTCTCCTGATGGTAAGCCCAAACAGAAGAAGGTGACCAAACGAGTCATCAAGAAGAGGATCGGACCTAAGGTCGAAACAACAGAAATCGTCACAGAGCAGGAGGACGACAAACAACCCGTCGTCTCGATTTACAAATCCGAGGAGCTCTCTGATGACTCGGTCACTCCTTTGAAAGACCTGCAACAGCCCGACACTGCCAAGGTGGTCGAAGAAGCACCGGAAACTGTACAAGTCACACAAGTGCGTACAGAATCCGGTGATATTCAGACCGTCAAAACTACCAAGCGTGTCATTAAAAAGAAAAAGGGGCCTAAGCAAGAAGTCACAGAAATCACCACGGTGGAAAAAGACGATGAGGTGCCGATCACCACAGTGACTGTCACCGAAGATAAGGCACCAGAAGAGTTCCAAGATCTGCAGCCAGTTGAAATCGTCGAGTTACCCGAGGAAACAACGGTCGAGGAGTCAGTAGGGCCGGATGGTAAGAAAACACACACAACAATTACTAAACGTACCATCAAAAAGAAAGTAGGACCAAAGGTAAAAACCACACACATCACCACTGAACACACTGATGACACATTGCCCATTATTACACTACACAATACAGAAGAACTCACACATGACACATTCACACCTCTCAAAGACCTACACGAACCACAGATCGCTGACGTTGTCGAGGAACTTCCCGAGACAGTCAAAGTAACACAAGTTCGCACGCAAACAGGTGACGTTGAAACTGTCAAAACCACAAAGCGTGTCATCAAAAAGAAGAGAGGACCCAAAAAAGAAATCACCGGAATCACCACCTTCCAAAAGGATGATGAAGCCCTCGTCACGACGGTCACTGTCACAGAGGAAGCTACCGAGACGATCGAAGACACCAAGCCGGTCGAGATCGTTGAACTTCCAGAAGAAACTACTGTGGAGGTGACCAAGTCTCCTGATGGTAAGCCCAAACAGAAGAAGGTGACCAAACGAGTCATCAAGAAGAGGATCGGACCTAAGGTCGAAACAACAGAAATCGTCACAGAGCAGGAGGACGACCAACAACCCGTCGTCTCGATTTACAAATCCGAGGAGCTCTCTGATGACACGGTCACTCCTTTGAAAGACTTGCAACAGCCTGACACTGCCAAAGTGGACGAACAAGCATCAGAGTCTGTAGGGCCGGACGGTAAGAAAGCAATCATGAAAATAGTAGACATTATTTTAAAAACAAAATGTTCTTATGGAGGTCTTTTCTTACACAAACCACATATTACACATTTAACACTTACCCACATTACACTAAAAAAGTAAGTTTTTTAATGGTTCTGTAGATGAGTTATTATAAGCTAAATCAGAGCCTATTGTACTATTTTTTTATTTAAAAATGTGATTCCAGTGTTATTTACGTACGTAGTTGTTATTAGATAGAAAATAACCACTTATTCCAGTTTTATATAGGCCCATAATGAATAAGTTTTTGACATGTATATATCCCTGCTGTAACCGTTACTTAGGTAACTGAATGAGATATAATAGATCTCTTAAAATACAGGGCCACCAGGTGTATTTTATCAATTTTGTGACAGATTCAGAAGCCACTATACTTAGAAGATAATTTGTTTAAATACCACGTTTTTATACGTGATTTTAATATCTCTGTAAAATCTGCACGAGATAAAAACATTTTACAAATTGGAGTTGCAACTAGCTCCGGTAAAAATTAAACCTTTACAATAACATTACAATAACAACGGATTAGCAAAATAAAGCTTAAGCATAACAAGCAATCATAGTATTTTTTTTCAAAATCATTACTTTTCAGTCCTTCTAAAAACACAGCAGGATAAATCACAATTGTTTTTTTCACAGTTTGGACTGAAAAATAATGTTATTCAACAATTACATTACATATTTAAGTTTGTAAATGAGATTCAAATTGAAATCTGTCTTAACGGTGTTTATTGAGACATCAAGAAGATTTTTGCTATCCAAATATTTGAAATGACTGGTTAAAATAGTCCGGCCGATTATTATAATTTTTTATTTCATTGAAATAAAATGTTCGTCACTATTTTGATACCTGAATAAGTTATATTATCATTCATTATTTCAGGAAAAGAGACTGTTCGCATAAGACCAGATAAATCTAAGGCTCGAGTGGAAAAAGAAGAGGCTCCGAAAGATGTCCGGACTAGTCAAGCAGAGGAAAGTGTTGCACCAAAACCAACCAAAAAATTAAAACCGACTCCAATGAAAATTGAGGAAATAAAAATAACTGAAGCCCAACATGCCCAGGAAATTCAAGGTCCTCAATTTACTAAACTAAAGTTAAAGAAACCTACTCAAAAACCTAAACAAGAAATACAAGCTGTTAATTTGCCTAAAATACAACTGAAAAGTCGTATTAGGTACATAAGGGATTGGCCACCCGAGGAACTAAAACCTTTGATATCATTTTTGGGTAGCATAAGACAAAATGGTCAGCTGTCGCGTAATATTAAGGAAGCAGCAAAATTGAAAAAGAAGCCTACTGAAGTGGTAGAAATACCAGACTTAGAAAAAGTTGAACTAGAAAAACCTGAAATATTTGATTTTACTACCGAAAAATCTTTAGTTTCCGACATGGAAAAGCCTGTGCAAAAAGCAGCAATAAAAAGTGATAAAAAAGATGATGTTGAAAATGAAAAACTTGAAGATGACGTTCCTGAATTATCTACAATAGACATAATTGATGAAACTAAAACAGAACCCAAAAAGCCACAAGACCTTGACATACCCGAAAAAAAGAAAGAAGAACCAATCGAGGCCGAAAAGATAGAACCAGTCCAAGAAGAAGTAATTGAAAAGCCTACTCCTCGTGAAGAAAAGGACGAACCTCCTACTGAACCGGAGAAAGTAACAAAATTGAAAAAGAAAAAAGTAACAAAGCGCCCTGAACCTGAAAAACAAGATGAGATACAAAAAGAGGAAATGGAAAGCCCCACCGAAGATCATGCAGAGGATTTGGTTGATAAACCCGAGATACAGTCACCAGAAGAGATTATTCCCGAGCAAAGCGAAAGTGAAACTATTGTTGTAGAAAAGAAAACCAAAAAACCTAAGAAGAAAGAAAAATCTTTACCAACGAAAAGCGTATCTAAAGAAAGTCCCGAAAAAGACTTGGTTGAAGAAGTAACTGAAATTGTTTTAGATGAAACAGACAAAAAGGAAGCAAGTCCCGAAATAGAAACATTAGTTACTACTTCTACAGTTATTGAAGTTCCAAAGAAAGATAAAAAACCGAAAATTAAGAAAGTAAAAATAACTGAAGAATCAATACAAAAACCTGAAAATGAAGTACCAGAAAAAGATGTTGTTGATGAAGAAAGTCCAGTTATAGAAAAACCAGTTACAAAACAAAAACCTAAGCTAACTGCTATGAAAATCGAAAGGAAAGAAGTTGAAATAAGCAAACCTCAACATGCTGAAAGTGTAGAAGGACCTCAATTCACAAAGTTGAAATTGAAAAAAGCATCTGCAAAACCAAAACAGGATACAACTGTAGTTACTTTACCGAAGTTCCAACTCAAAAGTCGTGTTAGATATGTCAATGACTGGCCTCCAGAGATAGTCAAACCTAGTATCTCATTTTTAGGGAGCGTGCGCCAAAACGGAATATTATCTCGTAACGTAAAAGAGGCAGAAAAAATTAAAAAGAAAGTATATAAGCAACCAAAACTACCTGAAATTGAAAAAACAGAGTTAGAAAAGCCTTTGTTTGGATACGATGACATAATAGACGCCAAGAACGTTGAATCTGTAGAACCTGTTAAACCGCTGGAAATTGAACAGGAAATTGATGAAACAGATGAACCAGAGCAGTTTACTATAAAACCAAAACGACCAAGTATCAAGAAAACAGAAGATATCGAGGATGAAGTTACGATTAAAAAGAAATTGAGAGCTGTACGAAAACCTTCAGTCACATTACCAGAAATAACTGAACCGGAAACTGTTACTTTCAGACCAAAAACAACCAAAACAAAAGAAGACGTAGAACAGGAATTTAGTATTCAGTTAGATTCTTACGCTGAAGAAGAAATTTCAATGTCAAGTAAAGTTAAGCTTAAACCGCACCGTCAACCAACCTTTAATGAGGAAGCTAACGAGGCATCTATCAAATTTTACGAAGACAATGACTACGAAGAAACTCCAGATGTCATTGAAATATTGGAAAGCGATGAAGAGAACCAAGATAAAACTTCTGATGTTATGTTATCTCTAAAAAAGAAAAGAAAGGAAAAACAAGAGTCTCCAGAAGAAATAACTTCGTCCGTAACGGTGTCAAAACCTAAAAAAGAAACAGAAGCAGAAATTTCGCAAGATGTAAGCATTAAATTGGAAAGAAAGCCAAAATATATGGTAGATGACCAGGAAGAAGTTTCTTTCGACGTCAAACCCCAAATAGAACAGTATTCACAAGAAGAACTATCACTTTCTAGTAAAATCAAACTTAAACCTAAAAAGAAAACTACCATATCAGAAGCTGCAGATGAAACCTCTATTCAGCTTATACAGGAAGTGGAAGATGACAGTCAAGCTGAAGAAATTTTATTAAGCGATGTTGAAGTGGAAGATAATGTCCAGATGTTTATTAAACGTAAACCGAAAAAACCAGTTTATGAAGTAAGTGAAGTAGAGGAGTTAAGCGTTGAGTTCAAACCTAAAAGAATTACTACTGAAGATGCGTATGAAGAAGAACAGCTAACAATTTCAGCTAAGAGGAAGCCTAGGAAGCCCTCAAAACTGCAAGGTATTTCATGAAACTATTTGATCGATGTGGACCGCTTTTGCCTTAAATATGAATATTAAAGATTTAACTGCTTAAGAGTATGTAAGTAATTCTACGCAACATTAAAAAGCTTAATTAACATTTTTTCAGCAAATAAAATTTTACGTAACTGCCTTTTGTTTATTTTTCTGTTAATTGTACTAACCAGCAATAAAAGGCTAATTTAAGAAAAATGAAGGTTATTTTCTCGTTACAAATATTGTATGTGGGTTTAAGTGCGTATTACACAAGCAGCATTATTTTGCTATATTCATCGTCAACGTATAAAATGGCGTCAAAAAAAAATTGTGTTTAGGAATGCCTTGTTTTTCACATTATTGTAACTATAGTAATTACATTCTTTATATGTACTATACTTGCGATAAATAACACTATTGGCATTGACGCACAAAATACCTTATCGTAATCTTTGTGCTACGTATCTTAATCAATCATAATAAAATGTAAGTGCCCACATTTAAATTAATTACATCAAATTCCAATAACATCACAGTAAATAATGAAATCATAAATTTGGAGAAAATTAATAAAGAATTTATGATTAAGCGAGAACGAAAAAATTTGAAGAGCTCCTTTCTGTTCACTTTTATGTCTTTTTTGATAAATGCTTTTTTTATTCAACAAAATACCTATTCACTTCGTTTTGCGCAAAGCATGAGTTTTAGAAACAGTTTAATTACCGATTATATTATTAACGTATTTTTTATTCACATTTCATATTCACTATTTACAGAAGCTGATGCATCGATGAGTATTGCCAGAGAACAGGAATTCCCAGGTATTTTTTTAAAGCATTAGTCCGATAAAAAAGATCATTGTACTCGTATTTCCAATTATTGATCAAAACAATATTGACAGAACCATTTCTAAAATAATATTTGTTTTTAGAAACCCCTGTTGACGTACGTGGTGGTGACACAGTATTTGCGGTATATTCCTACGTTGCGGAGACTGATGAGGCCATCAACTTAGTAGAAGGCGAACGGCTCTACATATTAGGTAAACAAATCATTTTTATCTACAGATTTCTTCTCGCACACTTTTTGCACATCTGTTAAGGTGAAATCTTGGTTGGTGAATTAGAAATCCCATAGTAACCATAAGACAGTTATAGAAACGTCGTCTTAGGGTTTTAAATTGTCTCCAGAAGTTATGTGAAACTGATGTCAAAGATATACTAAAACACTTTAATTAAAACCATATTCTTGTTTACGTATTTATTCCCATGTATCAAACAAAACTAGAAAGTCAATTTGATTTTTTGAAATAAAACAACTATTACGAATCAGTGTGCCCGTGATCATGATACCTGCAAGGGTGTTGAATCGGAACATCAAAGCTAAATATAAACTGCGAAAAAATTGTAAAAGTTGTTTTATTCCAGTGTCTAGCATTCGCGTAATACTCAAACTAATAGTCAGTAAATTATAATTTGCGTTATGTTTTACGTAGAATTAATAAAGCCTATCTATTACAGAAACAACAAATCAGGACTGGTGGTATGTGCGTAAGCATCTCACCGAAGAAAAAGGCTGGGTTCCTGCTCAATACCTAATGGACGAAGCTAACTACACTCTGTACTTACAGAAGAAACTAAATGAAAAAATTGACAAACTTCCAGTTTTTGAAAGTGAGTGTATAACATTCTGAAGTATTAGAGTAAAGAAAAGCAATAATTTACCGTTTAAATTAACAAAGCAAGAAAGGAGAATTATGTCACTATAACCTTAAAACAATATGATGAACAACGATTGCATGAAATTCATCTGGCTTATCGGTCTTTTTTTTTCGAACAAAATGTATTGAGAAAATAATGTTAATAAATATTTTTACAGAACCAACGCCTGAAGAACAAGCGAGTGCTCCAATATTCATAGAAAAGTTACGTCCTAAACACACGCCAGATGGATCCACAGTACAATTTGAATGTCAAGTCGAAGGGTATCCTAGACCACAGATAACGTGGTTTAGGCAAACTGCTATTATTAAACCATCTCAGGATTTCCAAATGTATTACGATGATGACAATGTTGCCACATTAGTAATTAGAGAAGTATTCCCTGAGGATGCGGGTACATTTACCTGTGTTGCTAAAAACGCCGCTGGTTTTGCATCGAGTACTACAGAGCTAATAGTTGAAGCTCCACTATCAGATCATGGATCGGAAATGACCATTCTTTCCAGAAAGAGTCTCTCAAGGGAGTCTTCTTTAGCTGACATTTTAGAGGGAATCCCACCGACATTCTCAAAGAGACCTAAAGCTCAATATGTGGATGAAGGATCTCAAATATTTTTAGAATGTAGACTCGTAGCAATTCCAGAACCTGATATTGCCTGGTTCTTTAAAGGCGAAGAAATTACTCCTTCTGAAAATATCTCCATAGCTACAGAGTCAGACATGCACATGTATTGCAGTGTATTAAAAATCTCTGATGTTAAGAAATTCCAGGAGGGAACATATACAGTACTGGCTGTTAATAGAGAAGGAGAAGCTAGTTTGCCTATCGTATTAAAAATCAAAACTGGCGAGAAAGAAAAGCCACAGGTCATAGAACCTCTCAGAAGTATGACCATAAGGGAAGGAGAAAGTGTCGTTCTGTCTACACAAGTAGTAGGCAATCCGCAGCCTACAGTTACTTGGTACAAGAATAATAAACCTGTTAAATCGCTAACCACCAAGTCTGACGGGGATACACACACTGTCACTATAATAAAACCTAAAAAAGGAAAAGATGATGGAGTATACACATTAAAGGCTGTCAATTCTGAAGGTTCTACTGAAACTAGCGCAGTTATAACTATAGAAGGTAGGGATTATTTTTTTAATGACAAGTAGAAATATAAAAACAAAATAAAATAGCATTTACGGTTCATAACCGAGCCTATGTTTGATAACAGATTTAAGAAAAAAAACGTAAACTTTTTATTTTTTTGTTTCAGAACCCACAGAAGAAAATGCCGAGCCACCTCTATTTATAAACAGATTCCAAGAATTAACTGTTAAAGAAAATGGAACAATCAAATTAGTAGCCAAAGTAACAGGAAATCCAGTACCCTCTATTACCTGGTACAGAAACAATAATATCATCACTCCATCAGATAATGTTACACAAAACTTTGATGGAGAAAACATTGAATTGATTATTTCTAAGGTAGATTCTGAAATTGATTCAGGTGATTACAAATGTGTTGCATCAAACAGTGCAGGCAAAGCCTCTCACGGTGCTAGAGTGACAATTGACGTCGACAAGGTTACATTTATAAAGAACCTTAAAACGACTTATGTAACCGAAGAAGGCAAGTCTGTCATTCTGGAGTGTCAAACATCTCATACTGTTTCCACTAAATGGTATCACAATGACAAAGAAGTGAGTGGTATGGACCACCGAGAAATTGTACAGGAAGGAAAAGTCCACAAACTCAGAATTAAGAAAACGAAATTAACAGACTCTGGCACGATAAAATGCGTAGTGAAAGGCCAAGAAACCCACTCTAAGTTGATAGTTAATGAAACTATTCCAGAATTTATTAGAAGGCTCCAAGACTTTGAAGTCAAAGAAAGAGATATAGCTATTTTAGAAGTAGAAATCAACTCTGAAACTGCTGACGTAATATGGGAAAAGGATGGGGAAACTATTAAAACAAAGAAAAATAAATATGAACTCGAGAAACGCGGCAACGTACGTAAGCTGTTTATTAGGAATACGTCAGTTCACGATGAAGGTGAATATACATGTAAGCTTCGCGACGATTCCTGCACAGCAGAAGTCACTGTTGTAGAGTTGCCTCCTGAAATCATATCAAGGCTTCAAGATCAAAAGGTAAACAAAGGAAGTAAAGCAACTTTCGAAATTGAACTGACAAAGGGAGATGCTTTAGTGCAATGGTTCAAAGACGGATTGGAGATACAATTTTCAAATCATATGCAATTAACGATCGACGGAAAGAAGCAAAAACTAAAGATTTATGATTGTGAACTTTCCGATGAAGGAACATACGCATGTGAAGTTGGTAATGACAAATGTACCGCTAGCCTTATTGTCGAGCAACCAACAGTTGATTTCACTCTGCGACTACCTGAAACCATTGTTGTTCCTGCAAATACCGATGCATATTTAACAGTAGAAATACCAGATGACAGTCTGGATGTCACTTGGTACAAAAAGAAAACAGTCATAGAAGATACTGAGAAGTTTACTTTAATATCTGATGTTACCAAACGTACTTTAATAATAAGAAAATGCACTGAAGAAGACCAATGTGAATATTCATGTGTGTTGTTTGATGCCAAATGCTCCACAAAATTGAAAGTTGAAGGTATGAATTTGTTTTGGATTTTTATTAGTATTGTGTTCTTATACCAATTTAAGTTTTAGTTTCATAATAAATCCCACAATATTTTCTTAATTTACAGTTATTGAATTCCCACCAAAGATACTTGGATACGAAACTAAGTACAGAATTAAACGAGGAGGAGATGTCACTCTTCACGTTCAATATGAAGCTATTCCGCAGCCCAATGATGAATGGGTGGTTAATTCCAAGATCATCAAGAAAACTAAACACACAAAACCAACCATTGATTCAAAGTCTGCAAGTCTAACGATTAAAAAGGTTGAAAACACCGATGCTGGAACTTATCGACTACGCCTCGAAAACAACTGTGGTGAAACCAACATTGAAATTGGCCTAGTCGTTATTGGTAAGTTACAAGCATATCTAGTGTATTTTATGTCTTTTACACCAAGTTTATCGACTATTTATCTACATAAATATTTTACAGATATATCATCAGCACCTGGTAAACCAAGCGTTGTAGAAACTACAAACACTTCAATTAATTTATGTTGGGATGAACCCGATGTTAAAGGAAACACAGAAATAGATTGTTATATCATTGAATACCAAGAAATAAATACTACTGAGTAAGTTTACTTTTTAAATTACGACTATATTCTTATATACTATAGTTTATGGCAATGGGATATAACATTATAAAATTTGTGTGTGTAAAGTTGATAGATACGCGTTATGATAATAATTTCGTATTTTAGATGTCTTATATATTTAACCATATAAATGTAAGAAAGATAATATATTGTTATTATTGTTGTAGATGGATATCAATCGAGAACATTAAAACAACTCAATACTCCGTTAAAAACTTGAAGAACAAATCATCGTACAAATTCCGAGTATTTGCAGTTAATGAAGTAGGTGTCAGTCAATCTTCCGAAGAAACTGAATACATTATAATACAGGAACTTGTGAAAGCTCAACCTCCAACAGTAGAGAAACCACTTAAGAACACGACAAGTGAGCCAGATGAAGATGTTGAGCTTACGTGCATATTTGGTGGCATTCCTGAACCTAAAATTACGTGGCTCAAAGAAGGAAAGCAGTTAAAGAGTGCTAAAACCACATACACTAACAGGGTAGCCACTCTATTCCTAACAGCTACAGAAACAACAGAAGGCACCTACAGTTGTGTTGCTAGTAATGAACATGGAGAAGTTGAGACTTCATGTAATTTAGAAGTACAACAAAAACCTCACATTTTAGTATCTGAAGAAGAGGTCAATCAGAAACTGAGAGTTGGAGAAGACTGGTCGGTTAAGGCTATCGTTAAAGGTATCCCCAAACCCACCATTAATTGGTACTTTAACGGTACTAAGGTTGATGAATCCGAAGAAATTACCATTACAACTGAGAACAACATCAGTATTATCAAAATATCTCAACTCAGTCGTTCACACACAGGAAAATACACAATCGAAGCTAGTAACAAAGCTGGAAGTACTTCCCTAGATGTTTCACTTAAAGTTTTCGGTAAGTTGGTGTAGATTTAAAAGTGCTTTTGCCGTGCAAATCTCTCGGAAAGTCTCTTTCCATCTAACACGATTAAGCTGTAGCATTTACTAGTTATGCAATAAATAAAGAAACTATGCAAAAGAAATTTGTTCTACTGCAATCATTACGTTATTTGTGACGGTCAATATAAAGGCTTTATTGTTATTCTAATATAGTATACTATATTAAAACTATAATAATTTTTCAGACAAACCTAGCAAACCAGAAGGACCAGTTGTTCTTCGTGAAATCAGCAGAGAATCAGTAACGATAGAATGGAAACCACCCCTTGATGATGGCGGTTTGGAATTGACTAAATACGCAATTGAAAAGCATGAGCCTGACACCAACCAATGGGTGAAAGTAGCTGATGTAGATAAAGACGTGGATACCTATTGCATACAAAGACTGAATGAAAATTGTGAATATATGTTCCGTGTCATGGCCCAAAACCCCGTAGGATTCTCTGAGGCGCTGGAAAGTGAACCTATAGTCATTAAGACAGCACTAGGTATGGAAAACTGATTTTATTTTTCTTTATTCATTTTTAGTTCTGCATGTTCTTTAATAGAAATGGGTTATTAACATAATGTTAACTGATTATCAAAATAAATCTAATGTATTATTATCATATTTCAGATGTGCCATCACCGCCCTTAGGCCCACTTGGCTTGTACGGTATCAATAGTGACTCGCTTACTATTACTTGGTATCCGTCAGAGAAGAACGGAGGATCACCAATTCTTGATTATAGCATTGAAATCAAGCAGGAAGGTAAAAAGTGGAAGCATGTGGCGACTGTTTCTGAAACAATCACCAAAATAGAGAAATTGACTGTAAACACCACGTACCAATTTAGGATATGTGCACGAAATGAAATCGGAACAAGTCTGCCTTACATATCAGATGAGAAAGTAACTGTAGGAAAAACGTTATGTAAGTTTTTTATTTAAGAAAGTTTTTTTAAAACATTGTTTAATAATTGTTGGATACGATGGAAATATGAGACTATTTTGTATTTGTTTAAATTTTAGCACGACCATCGAGGCCGCAAAACTTTGCAGTTAAAGAAACAACTTCAAGATCTGTAACTCTGCAATGGGCTGCGCCTGAGAGTGACGGTGGAAGCGTTGTTACAAGTAAGGCTTTACTTTACAGCAATACAATTAAAGTGCTTTTTTTAATTCCTGAAATATCACGCTTGGTCTGATCACCGTTCTCTTCTTTTAGATTACATCATTGAATACAAGACTGCTAGAGGTAAATCATGGACCAAGGCAATCACTGTCAGTGGAACAGTATTTGAACATTGCATTGAAAACATAAAAGAAAAAGACGAACTAGTCTTCAGGATATCTGCTGAGAACGCGATTGGCGTCAGTTTAGCAGCAGAATCTCAAACCGTGAGGCTAGAGAAACATGCGAGTAAGTATCAAAAGACTGTCAAGTATACTGCATACCATCCAGCATATAAATTTCGACGTGATCTATAGAATCCCACATAATTATGTTGAGGTCTATACCACATTTGAGATAAATTATATGCATACCAGTAGGATGAAGATTTGTATTGCGTTGTTATTTTAATCATCCTCCTCTTTTTCAGCGGTACCATCCCCGCCAACAGCTCCGTTAGAAATAAGAACCGTCGGTACTAACATCGTGATGACGTCATGGGGAACTCCCGAATGGGATGGTGGAGCACCACTGCTGGGCTACAACATCGCCATACGTGACGTCACAAAGACTATGTGGATGGAAGTAGGAAAAGTTGATGCACATACTCTCAAGTTCAACATCAAAGACTTGAGTGACAATCATACTTACATGATAAGGATATACGCTCGCAACGAAATTGGAGTCAGCGAGCCCTTGGAGTCGGACGAACCATTCAAGGTTATCCCTGGAGAAGGTATGTTACATCCTTTATCATCCATTTTATTTAAGAATGCTCTACTTAATGTGAAAATAATATTTAAAATCAAATAAAGGGGCCAGGAAAGCGAACTTAGAATAAGTTGTTTTACAAAAAAGCTTGAGCATATACAAATGTTATTCAAAATATCAGGGACAAAGGCCGAAACATGCTGAAATTTGATTAAAATATAAATGAGAATGAATGTGAATAATATTTAATGATATGTTTTGATACAGACTCGCACGCGGACGAGGAGGTCGGGGAGCAGACGGAGCTCACGGAGCCGACGTCGTTCAGCACGCAGACCACCACGTCGTGGATGCGCGAGCACAATATGGACGCCGACATCCGCTCGTACGCGCGCGGCTCCCTGCTGCGCCGCGACGAATACTTCTTCAGAATATGGCACTACGCTAAACAACTCTTCAAATGATGCGACACGTCCGCGCATTCATAAACCTGTGATATTTAACGACAAATATATAATGTTCATAGTTGGCGGATAGTAATATATAGATTACTTCAACTAGACAGTGCCATCCAACTCTGTCATTTTATAATTTTATATTGTTGCAATTTTTTTTGTATCAGCATGTAATATTTAATTATTTATTTTAGATAAGGATCAACTATTTATTTATCTAATTTATTATAATGAAAAATATGTCTTTTGACACCATTTGAGTCTCATTCAATACTTTTAAGGGAGACGTTTTAAATATAGGTGCAAAATATTTATTCGATAAATTGAGTGAGGCTCAAATAATCATCAGACATATTAATTAAAGATTTATTATAGCAATTATTAAAATACATGATGGTTTCATTTTAAACAATTGAAGACATAAGTTGGCATCATCCTTTTATGCGCCACAGTAACGATACCTCGATCTGTTGATATAAATTACAAAGAATTGAATCCAAACGATACAAAATTAAATACGCAACACGCAGACAAATGAAGTAAAATAGGAATATGAACATATGTCAGTTCTCCATCCCTCTTTTTCTTATTTGTTCAACATTTAACTCATAACTTCAAGTTTTCAGACACTGTTTTACCCTTAGAGTATACATAAGCAACTAGACTGAGTGTACACGTCCCAAAAATATCTTGAATTAAATAAAACTGCTATCTTCAGAGTAAGACAATTTATTGCTTAATACACTGCACAGGTCGTGTAATCGCGGAAAATCTTAACACCGCCATGTAGAAAGATGACGTCACTAGCACAACGTCATCTATCATTTAATATAGGTACTACAATAACAAATGTCATAATGTAAACAGACTAGACACTGAGCCTATCAGAGTTTAAACGTAAGCACTAGTGTGAACTAGTTTTGTCGTTAATTATGTATGAAGATGGAGCTTGCCGTTTTAAAAAATCTATCTAAAACACTAATATTATCCTAACAATGTCCAAACCAGCGATATTTTCATATATAAGTTTCAGGTTGCACGAAAATTAACATAAATCAGTAAACGAATGTACTAGGTTCAGACTAAAAACTGCTCTCGCTGGGCACAAGGGGAAACTAGCGATAGTATCAGTCTATGTATACTTATGTTTAGTCTATGGTATTAGGTACAAGGGGTACCTAATACCATCTCAGCTAAAGCAATGTTATAAGAGCTTTTGTTTCTATTACGCGACAGTGGCCTGAGGTAAATATTTGTAAGCTCTTCAATTTCACCCGCTCATGGGAAAGCATCCAGATTTTTAGTAGAAGCTTTACAGCGAGCGTTCTATGTCAACACTTCACGCCCAACGTATTCTATGGCACACGCCGACTAAAGGGATTTGATCCCCTACAACAATGAAAAGCACGTACTAAAAAAGAAGGATTTTATATTCACTAAAAGAATAAAGCGGACAATAGAGGCTATCGGAAATAGTTCAGTTTGCAGGGCGAATGAAAGTTCAGCGGATTTCTGTTTAACATATTTTGAAACTCAAATTGTAGTGGTCCACTATACTCATTTTTTTTCTCAGTACAACAGAACAATACATTATTTTAGCACATATCTAAACTGGTTTAAATACGTATACAGAATATTGCATATTTAGTACATTCAGGATACCCAAAAAAAAACTCAGCAGCTTAACTTAGCTTAAGTAGTTAGGTACTCGGTTAAATAATCCCTATAAATATTAATCTATCCCTAGAACTTAAGTAAGTGAGTCACCAACCATTAAAACATTTTACGGCTCGTTTCACTCACACTTTCATAGGAGGCCACTGTAGTAGGGACTAGTCTGTGATAGATGTAGACTAATAAATCATATCGATAGAAAGACGAGATTTTAATTTTCAACAAATGAATTTGTCGCTGAACAAATTACTACATACTTTGCCTATTGTCAGTATTTGACAGTCGTTAAGTCATTACACTTCTTGTTCTTCTTATACTATATTTCTCGGTTAAATGAGTCCTTTTCTTTAAAAAGGTAGTCTGCGTATAACATGAAACATTCAGCTGAACCCGGCGATGGAAAAACCAAAACTCAACATTGGAAAAAAATCTAGGTATAATTTATATTTCTCTTAAACGCACTAACTAACAGGAAAATGTGGTGTTGAAAAACATACTTAATTAATCCCTTAAAGCGAGCGAAACGACCAATTTAAGCTCGACGCTAATGAGATCTCGTTCCGAGTGCTTGTGCGTACAGTGTGCATACAACGTGGATGTTTATCTATTTCTATGTATAAACTACATCGATACTTTGGGCATTTCTATTAACCCTATCATTAATTATAATTATTTAACCACTCACCCATATGAAAATAAAGTGACAATGAGTAAGTAACAAGTAAAAAAAATACCCTTTTAAGTAGCTTTTACTAGGATCTTTAGTCAAATCACAAACCTACATGCTTTATAACCATCCCTCCTATAAAATAATATGCCACCTTAGACTGATGACAGACGTTCAATTAATTTGAACTGGCCCGTGATTGCCCTGTTACAGTCACAAATGCCTGTCTATTGTGCAAACAACAGTCACAGATCCAATCTTCAGCGTCGTTTAAGCTCGTCGGTGGATCTATCGATCTGCGCGGCACTCGTGCGGCAGAGAGCAAATCACACCTCTAGTCGACCAACCGCAATGTTGACGCCTTCAGCGGCTTCTGCTTCGTTTGGAATGTATTTATAAACCACGAGTCTACGGATGAGTTGCAGCCCGACGTCCGAATAAGGACATTTATTTTCTTCCTTTCTGTTCATTCTACGTAAAGGAGAGTAAAATTTAATTTTTTTATTTGTTTTAGACAAAAAAGCTTTTAAAAATACTTTTTGCTTTATTTTGGTTTACAACTTTACTGTACTTTTTTAAGCTATATATAAGAAATGAATTCTTTAAGAATTCGGAAGTATTATCTTCTCTTTTGTTTATTATTCTCGCAATCTTTGCTAATCAAAGCACTCCAAGAATTCTTATCGATCGTTCGTCCTAGTGTTTTTGTGTCAAGGTTCATATCAAAATTCAAGGGCTGGTATACTTACATTAATTCAACAACGTTTCATGTTTGTACTTGGTGGGGCGTCGGGAAGGGACAAAAATAAACAACAACATTAGTTAAGTACTTATTTATTTATTAATCTTAATATCAAAGATTTAACTTGATTTACCAGCATTAATAAAATGAATAATAGTAATGTTCTACTTAACGATGTCTAGTTTACATACAATTGATAATTATGAAGATAATAAATTGTACTGTGTAATTGTAATATTGTGGCTAATTAATGGCTTATGAGTATTCATAAAATTTTGTAAGAAATGCTTTTAAAATGGTTGTCACTATTTTGGCACTATTACATGAACCAATGCACCATAAGAGCTGCAATGATAATGTCTAAACACAACTGTAGGAAGGGGAACTCATCTTACTGACGATTTCGGCGACCTGTAAAAGAAATTAGAATAAACGTTAATTTTTATAACATAACATAAAAAATAACATCGACACCAAACATCAACTGCCGAGCCTTTTCCCAAACTAAGTTGGAGTCGGCTTCTGGTCTTACCGGATTCAGCTGAATACCGTATTTTACGTGAAGCGACTAACCAAATGTAAAACGAAAAAAATGCAGTGAAAAAGTATTGTAAGCTTGACTAGCGAGTAACAGGCCGTTCATTATCAGAACGGTCCACACGCATTGGAAACACGTGTATCCAATACAAAATCCGTTGAATACATCGTGCATCTGTTGGGCGAATGCCAAAAAAAAACGTCAACATCGGCTTATAGCATTAAACGGGAGATCATCCCGCAGTGCGATTTAAGCCTAGAATTGGACGAAACTAAGCAACAAGACAACATTAATTAGGACTGTGTGTTTGTTAACCCTCGACGCAAAAAGAGGGGTGTTATAAGTTTGATGTGTCGGTGTATGTCTGTCTGTTTTATTGAAGCTCTTTAACGAATAGACTGGTTCTGATTCGATATTTTTGTTTGAAAGCTGATATGATGGAGAGGTACTTTTCTGTTGTTTGAAAGTCATAGTTTTGTCATACTTTGAAGTTTACATGGAGTGTGTTAGTAATAAACGGGGCAACAAACCTTTCTTACCCTTGTCTTTAGAGGTCTTGACCTGCTTGTTCTTGTTGCATTTCTTAGTAATGCGCCTGCTTTGGTCGCAGCTCGCGTCGCTATTGGCCTTCAGCATATCAGTCCGGGACATCTCTCCGTTAGGGCTGCACTCGCTCCAGGATGACTTTTCATAGCGACAAGCTAGATAATAGGTATTCATTTGTTAATTCTCTAAATTGCTTTTTTAACTTTCAATGTAACACTTAAAGTTAAGGGCATTGATTTTAAATCGGTATTCAATATCCGAAGGGATTCTGATATCAATCTATGTAACGATTGTTAATATGATTTTAATACTCAATCTTATTAGCACGTTACCTTTCGGGCATGTGTTCTGCCGATTAACAGAGCTCGTCTTTGTTCAATAATTAAGAGTTAGGCACCGAGAACTAAAATCTTGCTTATCACGAAACTAGTCCAAAACATGCTATCTCAACCAGGATCAGGCAAGGTTAGAGAGTTCAGCCCGGTGAATGAACGACATACTTTATTTACATACCGTTCATAACATAATCTAACGATCCGGATAAACTATTTAGTGTCTTACAAATGTTACAAATATTTATTCATTAATATTAATTTACGAGAATGGTTTTGTAGCCAAGCTTCGTTTTTTTATGAGATCATCACAAGGTCTTTTAGCTAGATACCTACTCAAAACCAATAGTTGGCCAAAGGAGCCGCTAAATTCCGAATCCAAAACATTTAAGCTACCTATGTACAAAAACAACGATTTGAGCTACCTAATTAGTCACCAACTTCTCAGAATTCACGGTAGAACATTTGAAGTGTAAAAAAAGTTCAAAAAACTGTAAAAATGCTGGCGATGTGAGCGCTAAAAACAGTAAAAACAAATGCAGCCGTAGAGAAGGTCCTTCAAAGTCGCGCTCGCGTCGTCTTGTTCTAAAAACATCAAAAATGTTCGCTGTAAAAGGAGTATAGCGTATAAACGTACCTTTCTTGCACTTCTTCTGAATAGTCTTGATACTCTCGCAGCTAGCCGGGTCGCCTTTTTTCAAAGTCAGTTTTCGCGAGCGAATGTTGGTCTTGGAATCGCATTCGCTCCAAGCGCCGCGCACATAGCGGCAAGTCTCTATTATTCAAAGAAAACATTTATTTTCGTGTTGTTTATATGAATTTTTCAAGTCTTTTCACTATCCACGGTTATCTTCTAAACTGATTTGTTTGATTGATTGTTTCAAATTATAGCCATGTAAAGGCATATGCGTAAAAATATTAATGCTTTATTCCTACTATGACTTCATAATAATAAAATAAATTCTCCAACCTCAAGGAAAAACCTAATACAAATTCCAAATTCACCAGTTTCATATAAATGTGGCAAACATTTTATTTCTATGATAAATAGTACCTTATTGAGAGCTTAAAGCAATACCCGTTGCAAACCAACTAGCAAACATGATGAATGAAATTATTTTAGTTCTGTGTTCCTGGTAAAATCTGCTTGAGCGGTGTTCTAATGTAAAATTAATATTAAAATAACACCCGCAAACTGGAAACATTCAGTTTCAGTATAAGTTAAGTAATGCATTCAAACCCTTTTAACGAAATGAACCTCAAAGTAAACTTTTAAGTCAATAATAAAACTCCAAAAGTCTAACGAGTTATAATAATATTATGAAAAAAAGGACTAAGTTTTGAATGCGTCCCCACAACATGTGCAGATGTGCAACAGACAGACGACCGGAGACTTATTTCGAGTCGACTGGAAGTAGGGTAGCAACACAAATAACAAAACAAAAGGACCCAGATGAATAACTATACAGTTATACGCCATCTCCGCGCCATTAAAAGCTTAGACGTAAATAGTTTACAATAACTGTTGACATTTTATTATCGTGTTACAACATTAGTAAAAGGAACTTCTAAAAACAAACTCAGAACTTATTAAAGTTTGTTCAGAATTATTTCAGTTTTTTTATAGCTTCTACGTTCTTCCTAGAACTAAAGTGTCCAGTAAAAACAATAGAACATTGTTTGAATCCAAGGTCAGACTCCTTTGTATAGTTGCCCGTAAATACCAGATTTACCAAAATTCTAATGCAACTGCAGAGGGAAGCGTCGTTAGTTCCGTGCGTTCTAAATACTAACCTCTATTTTTAGCTCCCCTCTCGCTGCGGATGAGGACCTCGTGGTCGCTCTCCTCCCATGCCTCTCCTTCGGCGGAGACCACTGCAGCCGACAGCAGGATCAGGCCCGCTACCAGGCGCCACACGTACTTAGCCTGCAAACAATCAACACAATTAATAAAACCATAACGACTCAATAACCCAGCAAAAACGTCAATGTAAGTATATATATGTCCTATCCAAAATTCGCAGTGAACTTCAACCATGTATAACTTCGCCGGCGCAGCAGTTTATAACTAAAACTAATTAAAACATATACTAAAGTTTGAGTAAGCACGCAGCTAACCACGAAGTATTCACGCGTAAAGAATTCATAAGAACAAAGACTTATAGCAATAGATAGGTACGAAGAGATAACTACCAGAGCTCAGTCAATGACTTTAATTGTAACTCAGCCATGGCGCCCGCTAAAATTAACTGGATGTCTCAGAGGTCACTACCCAGTGCCATTGCGATAGGCCACTCATTTTAGTTATACATACCTAATTGAAGTTTTATTATGCCTACTGTTGACAATATTTTTTAATGTTATTGTACTCTATTTAACGGCTCTATTTATAGCTGACCTGCGATTAGTAAACAGAAATAACATCTGCTTATCACGCGGTACTTACGAATCACTGTTAATGTTTACCGCATTCAATAACAAATACGTTTGGAAACAATAAATGCTAGACCGTTTGATGGCCGTTGTTATTTGCAAGACGCGTCATTAACGCGGACAGAATACATCGTCGACTTTTTGAACTTAACGCACACAAACAAACAGCCACCCTCGCCTTCCTGCTCTGTTTGTAGAGGGATGCTGCGCAATAATTTATTATATTATGTAACTGAATTAAATATTCTCGAACCCCTACCCATCTTTGCAGTTTAACAATTCACATACACTTAAAAATAAAACGACGCAATCTAAACTATAACTTAAAAGCACTGGTACTACACAAAAACTATCTAAGAAAGTTAGTAACGTTGTCAAAACTTAACCAAACAATCAATATTCATTGTATAAAATTTACACTAACAGACGTGGAACCCAAAACTATCCTATTTATTTAACTTTAAATACACAAAGAAAATTATAATTTCGGAATACTTCTACTTTCGCCCAATAGAAAAAGCGAAGCGCAATAAGGCATAAATATTTGAAGAATATTGTTGATTTTCGATAGTGAAGGTAGAATAAGTATGAAAGTGAACTCACCTCCATGACTTGTGATCGCGAGTATCAAGGCGCGAGTCGGGAGCGGGCAGTCGCGCGCGCGTGCGGCAGTGTCGGCGGGCGAGCAGCGAGTGGCGCGGCGCGCGGCGGAGCGCCGGCCGGGACCGGGACAGCGCCTGCCTATTGATCTGCCTCTTGGGCTCTTGCACCCGGGAGCACCTCTACACTCAGTAGTCAGTCCTGTACGCATATTCACACCCCCTCCCCTCGAGTCCGCCCGATCTCTCTATCTGCGGCTAGGCAAGATTTATAGCTTTTTCCGGGAATAGCCGGATTTCCTCTAGTATGATACCGAGTCAGACTTTTTACGCCGAGATGCAGATTAACTTTTGTATTGCTTTTACAAAAATCTGCTCGTATGTTTTTGTGGACATTTATTTTATGGACAACGCTTGTGTTATTTCTACTAACTGTAAATCTGAAAAGTCAGGATCTCTTTCTTGCAAAAACTAGTCAGCAAATTAAGACAACATTTTTCACACGGATTTGCGATAAGATTTATACTAATCCACGTTATAATAAATCCATCTGAAATGTATTGTATCCTCTGGGATACTTTACATTTCATCCCGACTATTCAATGGTAACTGTATGCTAAAACAACTACAATTGATATAATATATATACGAACTCGAGTTTGTAAACTTTAATAAATATGGTAAACGCTTGTTAACCATTAAATGGAAAATACATTTCTGTAATTGTAAGCTGCTTGCATTTCTCATGTTTCATGGTTGCGTTCATATGAATTTCGTATTTGCATGAAATGTGTCTGTAATTTCAATTTAACATTTTACCTCAATTTGCATTTACTGTTTCTGCTTGTTTTCCCCTTTTCAGTAATATTTCTTCAAAGTAGCTTTCAATGTTAAGCCCTACCTAATGTTTTTTTACCAAGTTGTAATGTTATGAGCAAAAATTCATCTCAATACTAAAACTAGTTTTTTGCGTGGAAGTGAATCCAACATCTATCCATTGTCAGACTTCATTCAAGGCATTTCTGTCTTGCCAAGAAACTTAAAATGAAACAAATAGAACATGAATGTTCATGATGAAGTTCCTCACTACAAACTTCCAATCAAGTGTATTTAAGTTTTCAAGACTGTTAAGTTTCACCTTAATTTACTTCGCCCTAACTTTTTGCATAAGAACAATTCGTTAGTAAGTCTTCCTTCTTTTATTTTCAAAATCTAAATATTGTGTAGGTACTTAACGCAAAAAAAAATTGTATCACAACTTGGTCTCAACCAAGGGGTCTAACGAAGCATATAATGCATATAACTTGTTCCACCTCTTTTTCTTGAGATTCAATACCTACAACTAAACAAGATTAGCAACATTCTCTGCAATTCCCACAGGGCAACATCCCATCCCAGACATAATTCCTTATTTCTTCTCCACTAAGTCTTTTCATAACGATCAAAGCTTGTCGGTGGCCAGTCATGTCTGTATTTCACCTGACTTCACGAGAACTAATGCAACGGATATTCTCACCGAAGAAAACCGAAGTCAGATAAATAATCTCGATCCAAATAAACGATTCAAAACTTGTTACTGAAACAAGTTGATGTCGAAAGGGCTCCTCCGTGAGAAACACTGCTTCAAAGGGTAATTTTGGTTAGATCGAGATATTTTTTTCAGTAAAGTTGATTGAGTTTTGGTATTAAATCGTTTTAGCTCACTTTGTTTCGAAGATTAACCTCCAGTACCGCTACAGAACAATAATTCTTTTAGAGCAACTTAATACTAACTTCTTATTCCTTATCCTATCCTTTTAAGCTTGCTATTTAATTAATACTGGTAATATAACAAAAAGTTAAGCCTCAATGCGGTATTGGATGAAAATTTTCTCATTTTCCTCGAACAGGATTACAGGAGCTTTAACGAACTTACGTTTATTTTCATGTTTCGCTTGGATTTTGTTTAATATAAATTATTGCTGATCAATTTGCATCACGTTTTCTCTATTTTCATGAACCACATTATCAGCATAGAGGATTAGTTGTTTGCGTTTAATTAAATAGTATTTAATGAAAACTGTGTGTGTTTACGTTAACAGCGATTTCACAAAGTTTATATTTCTATCGGTTATCTACTATATTTATAAAACAAGGGCTAGTAACAGCATTAGTACCTCATTAATGGCTGGATCGATTCTGGATTACTTTGGTTATTTTTAAATGTTTTCCGTAAAAACTTGTAGATTACGGCTTATTAGTTGACTTAGTTGGAACACAGGCAAAACCGCAGAGCGTAGCTGTTATACAACTAAATGCCAAATTCAAAACCAGGAGCTAGAACAGGTCAGTCAAATTACGACAAACCATTAAATAAATTGGCCTCAGTAGATGTTCGACCCAAAACTGTTAACAAAACCACAAAACCACAAAATTACTTAATTCTACCGAGTTCTGCGGTTCTTCAATATCTTTAAATTCTTGTAATTACAAACACCGGACAGGCAATTAAAATGTTACAGTAGTCAAACAAACAATGAACCTTGTAAAGTAAAATGAGATTATAAAATGGTTTTCATAAAAACAACGAAAACACGGACCTTTTAAACGAAATGAAAACATATTGTACTCATGAACGTTCTTTTTTCATCCAATTAATTATCCGCAGCAGCAATATATCAAATGTCCGCCTGGAGTCAAATCCGTCAAAGAGCCACTCTCATTAAGTAATCCATTTCCCGCTATATTTGTTTCATTTATTGTTCAGCCACTATGCACAAATTAATCCTCTGTGGACGCGATTTACTTATTGAGACAATTTAATTTATTACGAAAATTTCCCATGGAATAGGGATTATGGTAAGGCAATTTCATTAAAAACTTGTGAGGAACTGAGTCTTTGTCTGACTTTTCGAGAACATAAAAGTTATATCAAATTGGTAAATATTAAGGGCAATGAACTCGATAAAAAATTATTTGATTACTAAATTGTTTCTTTATGCTTCTTGCTCTTATCACCCTAGTTTTTATTAGTTATCTTTGGGTGAGCTTCAAGAAAAATAATTGTTTTATAATCCACATTTTTGGTTAAGAGATGGAAATAAACATTTGAACATATCAACAATGAAACAATCAATACGTATAGCTTATAGCTGTTTTGTTTGTAAATCAGTAATCCTCTGAAATAATTCCAGGCATCCATTATAGCGCCGGTTTAACAGATAACTAATTGCTATTGAAACAGGAGTAGTTTGAATTTCAGTTTTCATTAGCTCACTTTACGGACCTGTTAGCATCAATGCTTCAGCCAATTTGTGTTTCACAAGCTTTCCGCAAGCCGCTTAAATCGAGCACCCTACATGTATTTAATTTAAATTGTTGTTTCTGCTCTTTAGTCAAGTTGAGATTGTATTTTGATATAATTTTGTCAAGCTAAGAAGAAGGTCTGTTTTGTTGTGCTTATCATAATACGCATACATGTATACTACAACAAAAATAACTCTATAAGTACCTACAAGTAGACTTCCTTCTAAAAGGATCTTCATTAAAATATGGAAAAATCACTTCTGGTGTTAATTTATACCTGTCATCATTAACTTTCCCGTGATTTAAATCTGAAAGCGGGAAGCAGAAAGTCGCTTGACATAAACTTATTGCTAGACGCGATATTCGCTGCAAGCGTAGTGACGCTGAACACACACGGTGGCCGACGCTAACATTTTTGTGTGCTGCTGCAATCTAGTTTTGTTATAAATCGTTGTGTTTTAGTTTTTTTGTAAATCGTGTTAACATGAAAACTGCCTTTTAATTAACAGTGTTGGATTATGCTCTATGGGCCTGGTATTGGCGCGTAATCAACACTTAATCGTTTTCCAATACTGATTAATTACAAAAAGAAAAACATAATCATTTGTAAATGCAGTTGGCATTGAGAACTTCAGCACTGAAGTTCTCAAAGAGGTGCTGAAGTTACGTGTGAATTAATTAGGCTACGTATACACGGACTACATGAAGCAGTCGGTATTGAATGCTTTCAAGCATCGGCCGCAAGGTGGACCATAGAATTCTATGTCGGCCCGCACAAAACAGTTTGATGAAACAAAAAGCGAGCGAGTAGGTGGCACAGGCGACGAGCGAAAGAGGTTTTCAGCTCGCGCGGTCCGTGAACATGGGTTTTGTTAATCTTAAAATGATTTATCGTCACTTAAATGATTAGTCAAAAATTATACTAGAACTTTACTTCCCGTTGAGCTTAGTAGTCAGTAGTTTGAATAATTTTGCTTGATATATTTACAACCATTTACAAAGGTTCGCAAATTAGTCGGGACCGCCTTCCATGTTAGTAAATCACTTATGTAAGGTATTTAATTTTACCAACTGAATTAGTACTTTGAAAACTAATTATAAAACTGTTATAAATGAAACAAACTTACGATTCCCGAAATAAAAATCCATTTTTATAATTTCCACAAAAATTATTTTTAGAAATGTTATGGAAACGGAAAGGCCGTTTCCATAACATTTCTAAAAATAATTTACCGATTTGAAATTGCGAAAAGGTCTCATAAAACTTTTGCGTTGGCATAACTCAAGCATTGCTTCAAAGAAGAAGAGAAGCCTTACAAGGCGCACCTCAATACAAACTGTTGCAAAAGTTTTTAAATTAATTACTGATACCTGAAAGAAATTCTACGTAAGACGTACTTTGTAATAGATGAATGGAGAATTTTTTCATGGCTCTAATAATTTTATTTCTATCAATAGACTACTATTTTCTTTTCCACGAACCACGTACTGTTTTCGTGTTAAATACAGAGCTAGTTTGATAAATTCTTTCAACATTGTTATCATTATTTTGATGAGAAATTTAACTACCGCATCGCCGGATTAATTAAAATCGGATCAATTTTATTTTCACTTTAAAAACATCTGTAGCATGAACAAATTGAAAATATTGTTCTTGATTGGTAGAGTTTCGAAGATATTTAAATTAATTATCTATTTATTTTTCATATGATATTAATTGTGTGGCTTATTTTAGGTGTCTGTTTTCTACAATGCAAGGGAAGAGAACCTTTCAAGCCTGCTCATGGATCTGTACCGTTTTTAGTAAGTGCTTTCTAATTATTTTATTGGTACAAAAAATCTTTAATTGGCATCATTACAAGACTCTGAAAAATCAATTATTTTTATAAATGTAAAAAATATTTACAAAGTAGAACATAAAAAATCAAGTGTATGCGTGGCAGGTAATCCTATGGAAATATATTCTGTCTTTGAACTCCATTCGTAATTATACTGCTGCATCTAAACTTCACGTTACTAAGGAGCATTACGCTCAAATTCAAGTCGCTTTGCAATCACTTATCAAACCACTACCGAGGCTCTTAGAATAACTTACACGTAATAGGTACGCCATTAAATCAAAACCGACACATTGAAGAGTGCATAAAATCGTCACAGCTTCACTTCAAATGTTGTGAATAAGTACCATTGAATAGTCGGATTTACGGTACCAATTTACTCACAGAGGTGACGATATGAACGTTTCCAGGTATTTCAGTTCAAAAGCGAGCGCACAAAGGTACTAAACCAATAAGAGCGCTTTGGTAGCGCTTTCACATTTCCATGCAAGCAATCCTTTGTGGGCTATCCATCAATCGACATGATAGGACTATAGATAAAGTTTGTTTAGGTTCCCAACGATATATGCTTTGGCTTTTTCGTTTGCGGAAAACTGTTGATCATACAACATTTTTAGCTAGACTTCTTAGAGATGTTTTATATTTAATCTTTATATTCGATTGCTTATCTAAATCTTACCTATCAGTGTTTTCGTAATATATATGTAAAAGTTTTAAAACAGTCAAGATACACGACAGGTAAATAGTATATTAACTACTCTTAGTTAAAAATATATCTGTATACCCGCTTACTGTCTGTTACCTGACAAATCTCATTAAACAAAACACTATTTATTTTATTTTTCTGAAGTTCAATGAAGCCTTTACAGTCAAATAAACAGCGTTCGCGAATATGTGATAAGCAAAACAATAGACGAGACGGCAGAACTTCTCACTTAATTAATTTAAGGCCTCTTCGTTCGGTTCTTGTAGCTCCTATTCTATAATTCACAAGCAATGCCCGGTGCCAGTTAGTGCATCCATTTTACTGACGGCTAGCTCTCTTAATACCCATCGTGAAATATTAAAGAGGCATGTGTCTGTCAATATAAATAACAGCTAAATAGCCGTGGCTAATACGCTGCCGCAAAATTGAGTAGTTATCAATAGGTTTGTAGATTCATTGATCTACAGTTTAAGGAATTCTTTTAGTTATGTAATTTTAAACTGGAAGAGGTTCGTACTAGAAAAGAGAGGCTTGTTCTTAGCCGTAGGAAGACAAAGGCTGTGTGATAATGATGATGATGAGGTCATTTTCTATTCCATTTCTGTGTTCAAGGGAGACACATAGACCGAAAGACATTTATTTACATACGATTGATGTACCTGCTATTTGGATAACTTACTAATATTTAGATTCAAACCTTCCAACCCGTTTTATTCTGTGTATTTATTTATACATTTATTTATTACTACTTACGATAGCGTATCTATTTCTGTTTGTCCATCATCTGCCGGTTCAACTTCCGAGACACGTCCGGCATGCATACCATCGAGATAATATTCCGATATACCTGAGCTAGATAGATGCGACGTGTATAGATAGATAGGTATACATACATCTATGATTATTATGGTATTATGCATAACTTACGACACTTGCTGAAATTCCCAACTAGTCTGTATGTCGTACTTACCCAAAGCACGCCCCACGACAAAACACATCGCAACACATATAGCTTAAGTATTATTTTAAATATCATGTACAGTCTATATGAAACGGAGAAAAAGGTTAATATCTTTTATATAGTAAAACCTAGAACTAAAACTGATGTCGCAAGAAACATTAGTTTTATTTAGACATCTAATTGGAAGTTGCTCATTACTCGGAGGAAACAATTACCGGTCTACTTGCCAGAAATTTCTTATTGTATTAATAACTAATAAATAATATCTGCAAGATATCATTAAAGATATCATATTGCGATTTATTAAATGATAGTTTCTATTAATAAAGATTTTGTCGAAAGTGCTAAAAAAAAACTATTGATTATGAATTTTATCAATTTCTAATTAAATGTGGCTAATTATGTTTACAAAGTTAATTCCATAAGATTTAATTTTCATCCGTACACAGAGTAAAAGTCTGTTAAAACATTGAAAAATGCAACATCTAATCTTGAGGACTCTTCAAGACCCGTGGTCAATTTGCGGAAGAAAATAATGAACCAACTTTCACAAAAACATCAGTGCCCTTATTACGGACTCTAGCAAGACTTCAATTGTGGAAGGGAGATAGCTCACTACACTTGCGTAGTAGCGTCTCGCTTTCACAACGGTAACAACGCGAAAAGTTTGGATCGAAAGAAAGAAAAATGTTGGCGATAGAAAAGCAAGAGCCAAAGTTTCTGCAGGCATTGCTAATGATTTCGAAGCTAAGTTTTCACTGATTAAATATCTCTAATCATGAGCAAAATCCACCGTAAGGTAATTTCAAAAGAAAAATCTGCGTTTGACTAGGAACAGGTATAAATAATTGTACATAATTAATTGTTATTGTATGTATTTAATTATGTTTGCTATTTTTTTTCGACGTTTATCCGGTTTTGAACGGCAAATGTTTGTAACCATAAATCCAATTTACTTATTTTTATTAAAGACCACAGCATACCAAAATAAGAAATATAATGTACCTACAGCAAAGAATTAAGTTTTTCACTGTTTTCAGATTTTTACAGTTCGCCAAAATACGTGAGAAGCAGATGGAACAACGTGTTTCGATAAAAAGATCGATTAATTTTATTGTGTTATTAATTTTACATGTATTTTGTCCTTGTTTATGATGTTCCTTCGTATAATTATTTCCTTTGTTGTTTTTCCTATTAACAATTCCTGGGTGAAATACAGTAAAATTATATTCTTCTTGCTTCGTCAACTTAATGCTATAGAATTAAGTTGACGAGCAAATTTCGACGAGAAAATTTTATAAATTTTAAAGAGCCTCCATTAAGTTTAAATCGAACTCGACTGCCGTGCGTTTGTCCGGTCCGAGCTTACACACCGTCGGATTTGGTACGGAGCGGACCGAATCCGATGCGAAAAACAGCGGACCGAGCGGACACGAAATAATAATAATTATGTTCGGCGGACAACTCTCCACACGAACGGATATGGTACGGAGCGTACCAAGTCCGGTGTCCGCTCCGTACCAAATTCGATCGTCTGTTAATAGTATTAGTTAAATAATCATAATTAAACTGTAACCGCTCGATTTTTGGACATGAATGTCAGGGGTCTTTAAAGACCTATAATTTAGAAGTCTGGTCTGCCTGTTTGTTTGTTCGCGCATCACGTATAAACTACTGCACGAAATTAAATTCAGTATTTTTTTTTGTGTTATGCGAAGTCTAACTTAAAACCTGGTAAAGTTTTATATTGATTGATAAGAAGTTGAGACATACTTCAGGTCTTACAAAGTCGTGGTCAAATAACAATTCGCGCGACCATGCATCTTTTGGGCTTGACATGTCGACCAGGTTACGTTGGCCGTGGTCGCAAGCTGACTGTAACGCAATAGTTTAAAGGTACATTTTTGTTTTCAAGGTATATTTCCCATCTCGGTACCGAGGGTTATGTGTTGGTACGTTAGTGTCACGTGTCGCGGTGCTGACGGCAGCAGTGTGCGTCACCAACCCCATGGCTACGATAAGAGACACGAGGCCGATCAATGTCGTCACTGGAGCTACCTACAGGCATCCCCGACGAGGCATTCGAGTGCAAGTCACTAAGATACTCATACCTAACTGTAAGTAATAATTGATTACAATATGTAAGAGAAGTTCTCCTTCTTTTCGGGTCAGTGATCCACTTTCAAACTCTTCTCAAGATGACCTACAAGGTGCAACATGGATAGCCCGGTCGCTGACTTCCACCACGTACCGTCGAGTAAAAATAAATGATTTCCATGACTTTTATATGGGTGTTTTATATATATTTTTTAAATAGATTCACATTTGCTTAAGACATCGCCTATCAAATAAACTAAAATAAATATGCAATAGGATTGAGAAGCCCTTGCTTTTGAAGTTGGTCAAAAAAGGTTAAACGAACAAAGGTCCGGCGAATCTATTTTCTTCTTAACGCTAATTAGCGAAAGGAAGTGAACTAACGACATGTTATTTTCATGACAAGACGTATAAAATAATACGATTTTGTTCCTTTATTTATTTTAATGTAAACTCACATTATTCGATACACGAGTCCACAGAAAAATATATGAATGCTTCATAAAGGCCTTTATAAAAATGTTAGTGGAGCAACGACTTCGGTTATTGCATTCTGCCGATTCAACAGACCGGCATTCGGTGATAATTAAATTGTTGGTTTAAATTCGTGCAATGTTACGTAGTAAAATATCTTTTTGCTTCCTTTTTTAACTACCGAAAATGTTATTTCTTCTCTATTTTAATAAAGGTAGGGTTTATTTATATTGCGCTTTTACGTAAACGAATGAGGATTTGTACCTTTAGAATTATTTAATAGTATAAATCGTCATTTGTTTATTTTAATTCTTAAGCTTCTTAATAACAGGAAATATTTTTTTACTAAAGTATGTCCTACTGTTTTAACTAATTAGTAATATTACATGCTGATCGGAGAGAATAGCTCACGGAACATAAAAAGTCAGACATAATATGTCCAAAAGTGAGTTGAGGAAATGAAAGTCTCAAAATAAATAAAGGGTTCGTAATTTTTGGAGACATAAATAACTATTTATTTTTACAGTATCAAAAATTGGAACGAATAACAGAGGATATTTGATGTCAAAGTCAACTGCGATATTGCTTTTGAAACGAAAAGTTCCCGATGTGCTGACTGAAATTCCGCTCAGACCAATAGACGTCGACTATAAAGGCGAGGAAGTATTGACGCTGCAGGAAGAGTGCTTGATCGCCGGCTGGCACTTCTTCTACAGAGGGGTAATGTGTCTGTTTCATCTACCTTTCCACTAATAGGTATAGTGGGATTCAAGCTTGGTTGCAGCTCTGAACACGAAGCGAGTCGCTGCATGCGACAGCGACGGCGCGGGGTGAGGTACCGCGCAGCGTGTAGCGTACTTCACAGGAGCCAAAAAGTTTTTACCGCACTAAATATAAATGAATGTGTGTAACTCTTTTTTGGGCGAAACTATCTTTTTTGGGCGTTATTGGCTCTATTTAAACTTTTCGGTAAGTTGAATCTGCAAACTACTTGAATAAACCCGCGGGAAGCTACTTGTCTGCTATTCATACCTATTCAAAATTAATGGCCACGTGTATGACAGAGAGTCACTTGTTACAATTCGACCGTTGTGTCGGATGATTTTGCATGAATATCATAACGTTTATGTAATCGGACAGCACTACACACCAAAATAATAAATTAATTAATAATCGGAGAATTAAGAAGAAATCCCATGGGTAATTTGCTCATAAACACATTGCCTACGAAGCTTACAGATGATATTTTGCCCATAATATAGTTAAAGCAAAATAAATACCTCACAATTACCTATTTAATAGAGTTCTCACCACAGAAGCCTCAGATCTTTCCGATACATTTGAAAGTATCGCATTTCCAATACTATAAATATATTTATAACCCACGTTTTCACTGTGATTGCCTTGCGACCGCTGGCGGTAGTGTGGCAGGGGTGCAATATAACCTCACACGCCACCCGCTACAAAAATAAATCTAGACAATATTGGACTTACGAAACTGCAAATTAATGAAAAAGCACCAAAAATAAAAAAGCTATTTCTTGTTGTGACTGGAGGGTGTTCTACTTTTTGCACGGACTCAAATTAAACACGAGCCTACGGACCTACGGAGGTATACAATATAATGACAGCCCTGGTTGTACGCGGTGGTCCAACAAACGTCCAATCTTGAAATTAGGTCAGTGCTGCCTCTAGGGCATTTCATTTTTGACAAGGTACGGCCACGCAGATCAATATGACTCACATATTTATGGATGTCGTGTTGTCGAATGCAGAAATGTTGACGGTGAGAACAGGAATAAAATTGAAATGTAATGCTACTATGCTACCTTTTCATTTCATTCCGGTTGGCTTATGTAAATATGTGAAGAGTTATCTACATTTACGATAACATTCATATTTTTTATTTTATTACTTTTGTACAAATCTTTGTGGAACTTCGTATTATATTTCAAGTAACGACCTCACCAGAACTGAATGCAGATGTTAATCAAACATTTGCTGCGCACATGTTTGCCGTTTCTTTTTATTTTCTTCTCAAAGAGAAGGACAAAGTATACGTAGAGTCCCATGTGTTGTCTCTCGCAGTATTAGCGGTAAGTTTGTGTTTCTAACAGACGCCGTCATTGTGGTCTCAGGTCGAAAGTTCGAATCATGTCAAGCATCTACTCTGTGTACGTTTACAACATGAATTCACGCGCGACAACTTTTTGTCGCGAACATTCCGACTTCCTGCGCGGAACTTTATGCATGTTTGAATGAAAACAGACGAGTTTTACAGTCAGATGTTATGCCATCGTATGCATTACTTACACTGAGATTTAAATCAAATGTTATTTATGGAATAAGGGCAGCTTCTACGAAGTTAGTGCATGTAACATTATTTTAGGAAACAATAATTATGTAATAATTACCTATGAAGCTTTCGATACCAAAGTAAGTAATAATTATCGATTAAGGCTGTCTACGCCGTAGGACTACATTAGTCTTGTATTTTTAAGATGCATAATGTATGTACATAATTTGCTATAAATTACGAAGTCGTAAACATCTACTTATTTAATTTAATTAATTAAAACCCATATATATCATATGACGTGGTTAGAAAGCCAAACCACCCGACTCTGTCAAGCTAAACCTGTATTAAATCCACCTACTTGCTATTTATTTTCAGGACAAAATCTATCCCGTACACAAATTCCTTCTGCAACGGAACGTAAGAGTACAGTTCATGAACATCGTGAAGAAGAATCTGTGGTGCGAAGCCTTGACTATTAAATTCCAAAAAGCTCTGGCCAACTTGGGATTCCTCGGTTTATTTGACAAAGGCGCTTGCATCTGCGTCAGAGATGTAAGAAATGTTTTCAAACATATTATTAACGGTGCTTGCATTTTCTGGAACTACGGCCACGAAACTCCACATTCACGTTCGTTGTGTCGAGGTCTCGAGGAGCCTTTAGAACTTTCTAAATGTTAATCGTAGTTATAGCATTCTGTATTTTGTCTAAATTTGAATGCCTGAACAAGTAATTTCACCTATAATTCAGCCGCTGAGAGAATGCGTTAACGACACATCATGCGTTGATTTGTATAGGGAAATAAAAAACATACATACATACCACTTCTTTTAACTTGCTACGATGCTATAAAAAACAGTGTTTTAAAATGAATTATAACCTGGCATAATTATATGTTATACTATACTGTCTTTGGAGATACTATTAATTTATGTTTAGTAAATTATTTTCCGTATTAAAGTTATAGCTTCTTCTTGACCAAGTCTGAAACGTATTCACTCAGCGGCCATACTGTACTTAATCTTATTTCTTGTAGCTCAAAGGTTTATTTAAATTAAAGGAGTAAATAACATTTACAACAACTTAGTTGTCGTCAACTCGGTATTCACCTAACAAGATGATTTCTTCTATAACACACAATCTTTTGCACAATCGTCGCATATTATTTTTGGTCTTCCGATTCCTTTACTTTAATAAGTCACCATAACAAAAATAGTAACGCTTGAGCAAAATATTGTGGGTAAAGAATATTTCTACAAAATCTATTTTAAAACTAGTTCTTTGTTGGTTTAAGTAATCGAATAGACTATAACCCATCAAAGTTCTTGCTATAACATTAATCTTTAGATGTAATATAATAATTTAACGTTGCATTAATTCTATTTCAGTAATATAGTAGTGGAATGTTGCGTTAATTACGTAGCACATATTTAACGTTGTTTTCGGCATAGGAACGGTTGTTTTTTAGTTTCGGGTGTGGGCTCGCAAGCCTCTGTTGGTTTTAATAGGGTGGGGAAAGGATGACAGTGTTTGCTGGACGACGGTAAAGCAATTTACTGTTACCGAGGGCTAACTGGGGCGTGCCGAAAGCTTACAGTATCATAGTATCGATTAATTCTATATTTCGGGACGGCCGGTGCTCCATGTATGCATTTAACATTGTGTCTGATATTTCTGTGAACTAGAACATCTTTCTATGAACTAAAAATGTTTAAAAAGTTACATTGCGTAATTACTAATTTATTCATTTTACTTCAAACCTTGTTTTGCTGTGTAATATATGTAACATATGCTACAAATTATTTGCAAGGTATGTGTCATAGTTTTCCGGTTTTAAGGTATTAATCCAAATATCATATCCTTATGAAAAGTCCATGAATTTTTATGTATACAGTCCTGCTTCTACTGCAGGTCATTCATGGCTGTTATTCCTTAGAGCATGTAAACCAAAGAGCATCTAACAAGGCCATCCACCCCTGTTTTATGCACTTTACATTAGAGTAAAGTTCTGAACATGGCAGGGCGTATTAAACTTGCGTCTTCACTTAAGCCTAAGGACCGGGTCTCATCATTTGTAGATAATAATAATACTGTAAAAATAATAAAGCGTGGGAAATTAATTGTATTATTTATCAATATAGGCTATCAACGTTAAATTTTATGTAAACGTCCTCGAGATATCTATTAAAAACGCAATCGTATTTATCTTCCAGCCCGACCGAACAGCGCAGCCGTGTCACGTAAGTTATCTGTTCCTAATTATAGATTATATTATAATATAATGTACACAATTCTTACAAGTTTATCTTTACTACTGAGCGCCGTTGTTAACAATTGCGCTTCAATATTTGTGAGTAGGTACTTCGCTAAGGAGGCTCTTAAAAATCATGTTAAAATACAAATTAGGGATTTAGTTTCTTATCAAAGATGACTGATTATTTGAATTGCAATGGAGATTTGTATTTTTTTATTGAGCTTAAATACTGCAAGCTTAATAAGACATCTTCTTGACATCCGATTGGTATGAAATTATGCAGTTTTAAACGTATGAGTTCGTTGACAATATCAAATCGGTTTCGAGCTGGTCTGATTATGGAACCAAAAAGCTAGCCACAGGAATCAGTAACGAAACAACGTAACCCCATCGTGTTCGAATTCCTTAGATTTTTTCTAACCAGTGTAGTCTATTATGCTAGTAAAAAATTGTCGAGAAATATTATTTGATAAATTTCTTGAAATTCTCATTCAGTAACGTAAACCTTGCTAAGCAATCCCGTGTCAACTCTGTTCTGCGATTGGATATTTACCTTTAGCTAACCAATCACAGTCGCGGGCAACAGATTGAATTGAACAACCAATCCAGTATGTAATTGAATAAAAATCACTGAGGACCACTAAGCAAGTTTGCAGCCTCGACGCGTTTGTTGAAGAAATGAAGTTTGTTCCAATCGACTTTCAATTCCCGTTCCAGACAAATTAAATAGTTTTATGACTTGCTTACAAGTTCTAACGTACCCACTCAGTATTTTTTTAACATTAGTAATAATTTTGTTACTTCTGCAGCGAGAAGATATTCCTTTTAAAAGTATATATAAGTCTCTAAATCGTTGCTCGTAGATATAGCTCATAGATATATACAGAATGTGAAATATGAAACAATCTTAATGCAGTAGATAACTTTTTTTTTGCAAATATTTAATAAGTCCGTTATCTCTTAGATAGGTATCACATGACACAGAAATAATATATCCTCAATATAAAAAAGAACATCTGACTATCAATGAAAAAACAGGCAACCATTAATATATCCCAAAAAATAAACGAGAATGAATCGTCTTGCAATGAGTAACACGCTGATAGTGACAAAACAGCTGTTTTAATAAAACTCTTGATGTAATAACAAAAGGGCAATAACTTTATCGTAGATACAGTCGGACAGAAAGTCTTCAAGACAATGATTAAACAAAACCATCCTAAGCTTTGCGAAATAAGGGTGTTTTTTTATGGTCAAAGTGTTTTCATACTTGTGTGGTTGCCTGTACATGTGTTAATTGTCTGTAAAACAATTAAACTAATGACGAATGCGAAATACTGAGAATACATGCACGTATCTTAACTACGAAATCATAAGGAAGAGAACGTGTAATTATCTGCCTAGTATTAATAAATGTTTCAATTGTGATATATCACACATGTTATTTACAACGCAATATGATGATATTAGAAATGTATTACGTACGAACTTTTAAATCAAATCATCAAGGATCAAAGAACTCTTGTTAAAAATCATTCATCAGCCAAACCTGACCACGATGGCATAGCATGTTGATATGGACCTTCTAGCTCCATCATCACACCAGCCCATAATTACTATTCTTGTTTGGTCACCGAACAAAACAGTAAAAATTTCGCGGCGCTTTAAACATCGTTCTATCAGATATAAAAGGATATTCCAAAAAAATAGCCAGGTCAGTAATGCCGCAATAAACATATGTTTAGAAGTTGTAGTAAATAACATAATGGAATAAGAAAGGCTCAAACAAAAAAAATATTGGAATGAAAAGCCCTGTTGTTTCTTCGTAGAAGTGATTTTTATTTTATTTACTAACACAGCTTGTTCAGTTCGTTGTTCAAATAATTTGAAGGAGCCGATCACATCGATACTTACACGGCTACAACATTTTGCTTTCAAGTAAGGTATACTGCACAGAATTTCAATCAGAACTCGCGTTTTCAATTTGATATAGATTCATTTCAACGAGGCCTGGCGACCAAGGGAGATGCCATAAAAATGTGTAAAGGAATATTGAATTTACCTGAAAGTACCTTATGAAGGAAGACCGTTAGTTTCCCAATTATTATAATAGTTTGATGAGGAAGATTACCTACAAATTTCTGGAGTCATTTAATTTACGTCTGGCTGAAATGTGTCCGAATTAAAATAGGAACAATCGAAATTCCACTTTTCGAAGCCAGATAAACAAAGCAGAATTTTCGTTAATAGATACAATACAGTAAACAATGAATCTATATCTGTATTTCGACATTATTAACCAATGACTATGCAATCTACTAATTTGACCACATGGCGGTGAATACGCTCGCTCTAATTAAGAGTGACGACTATTCATGAATGTTAGTGGAATACCAAACTATGCACTTTAGTTTTGCATTTTCATATTGCTCCTACCTGCACTTTAGAATTTTACCTGGTATATCTGTATAGTAGGTGATAATATGAAGTCTTGAAATAAAAATAATAAATTTTCTTCAGTATTTTACCCTTAAGTACGGTCAAAATTCAAAAGTAAGGACACAAATCTTAGACTCACGCTATTTCTTTCTCAGATATCATCAGAGCAAGTAGGAAACACTCATAGAGATTCTTACATTTTACTTTTTATTCTATTACCAATAAATTAAATGTTACTAAATTTTTATTATATAGTATTAGAATTTTACAAGCTAGACATTTTGGCTGCTTCCTTTTGCGACGTGTTCCTTCCGGGATGTACTGCCTAGTGCCTAGCATTAGGTATAGGACAGCAAACAACTGCCAATATGGCTTCTAAGGGTATCATCACACTGCAACGCGCCCTGAGTCATAAAGCTGGCACGCAAATTTTTACCATAGTAGGTACGTCGACATGTTGTGGGTGTGTTGCCCTAGACATGACGTCTACATAAATTGATCTACTTGCTTACAATGTTGAATGTGGCTCGAGCTACGCGAAGCGTGCAGTGTGATAAGCGCCGTATAAACTGCAACTTAAGATACAGAATCGGGTGTTTACAGACGGTTTTTTATGTCCAGGGAATGTATGGAGCGCCACTGGTCTGTCGTGGAAGGGCCGTCGGCATGTTGATGGCTCCAGACGCGCAGTGGACCAACTGCACAGGATTCAGTAGCCTGCTTCACATTTTCTCAAGTCGATATCTGAGCGATTTCATGAGTTGCGTTAGCAGGTAGATAATTTGTACATCACTTGTACCTAAAAACTGATGCATTTTAGCGCTCATGTACACGACGCGGCCGCGGCTCAGCACCTTCCTCGTATGCTGGTATATGGATGTTCATAAAAGGTACGTTCGTTAGCTGCTAGTATTGAAATATCAAAATCAAATACTGGCGGTCAGAAGGCAAAACGGCATTGCCAGCACGAACGCTTAGTGTAGCCAGAATTCCCAACTAACAAATAAAAAAACATCCATACACAGGGGTATATAAAAAAATAAACCTCGCCTTTTCATCTCGGTGTGCGGTAGTACATGTAATAAAAGCGCAAAGTTCGCAACGTACCATTCGAAGCTTTTATTTCGATGAGTAAAACCAGATACAACGAAAAGATTTTCCCAATAGAGTCAGGTTTTTTACATCCGTGAGGAGATTGAAATGAATCAGTAGCTGTGACTGTACTTAGGAAGACAAAACACCAACAAATACAGACTACCGAACCGTTTCCTTTGTCTACCTATATACTAGATACAATAGGCAAGTTGTAAACTTCTCACCATCATCAATTCTGCCTAAAAAAAAACATAATTGAAGATATACCTGTCATAGATTCTTAGGTACCAATAAAATTCATTTTAACATACATGATAAACTTATTAATATCGATCTCTTTTAAAGCCTGTTTGAAGCCGAAGACAAACTGGACTGGGCGGCGTTTAAGAAGCGGCTTTATGATGACCAAGCAGACGAAGAATACGACTACATGTCAGCTATGTACGACAAGATCACGGATCACGGATCTTCAGACGAATTCTGAAGTCACACTAAATCTGTATTTATTATTATTTATCTCTTCATCAGATAGCGCTCAATTTTTTTATACACTTTAGGCAGTAATACAAAAACTTTGGATATAGAGCGAGTTTTAAAATTGTATTTTTTTTTATATTTTGTGGAAAATGTTAGAAACTTTTTCTTTTTCCTGCGTTACGTAGTTTCCTTTCTATTCGACCCTATAAATACATATTCCATAATTCAACCCCTTTTTAATTATTTCGTTGGTTAAACAATCCTTGCATCTTTTCTTTTGTATTACCCTTCTCCCTTAATATTCATACACATATCCTCAATTAAGTTATTGTTGCCTATGTATTTTATCGTAAATTAATATCATATTTATAGTGTTATTTTTTATATAAGTAATACGTGCGACTGCGTTTTGAACAGCATATTGAACTTTAAATTAAAGAAGTAAGGTTCATTTTCTAACAACACTACTGTTAAGGCTTAGCTTAGTCTGTATCTTTGTCTACAAATTAGCACAAAATATCATTTAGTACCACCTGCTCAGTGGCTAAGTTTATGGGAGCTTCATTCAAGATCGCTCATTTGATACCCGATCTGAACTGCTAAAGAATGCTAACCATTGTAACCGACCGTGTGCTGTAAGATTTTGTCAATAGTCGGGTTTTTTTAATAAATTTCTTTAAGTTATACAGTTGTTTTTTATCAATTTAAAACACATTTTTATGCATAGACATGAGTATACGACAACTTCCACCAGGATCAGCGTTCAATATTTGTTTTGTTACCTAACCTACTTGATAGATGGTGCTCAATCAAGAATCAATCTCTTCGCATCTACCACGAACAAAGAGGACTACGTATTTTTTAGTATCTTTAACGTAACAATAAGTAGAAAGCAATTTAACTACAAGGTATAGAGCGCTAGAATAAAAAAAAATATACTACCTCACAGATTTTCTAGTAAAACCTATTTATTTTTATATAGGACAGTAGGAAGGTCATACAAAGAAACACAATTACGGTTAAAAATGTTCTTCATTATTGTAATAACATAACTAATAATGATTGTAACTAGATATAGACAGAAAGCAACATTCAACACAATTGTAATAAATATTAAATCTAAGTCACAGTACCATCGTTCCTAATAGGAATGCATAAAAACAAATACTAATTATAATTATGAAGGTACATTTAACTATTATTATTCTGCTAAAAATAAACAGCCGATATGACTAAAAAATAATATATTATATGGGATACTTAATCCTACCGTTTAAATCTAGTATTTGTAATGTTGAAAATGTACATACCTATTATTATTGTAGCAAGCCTCGAATAAATTGAATAGGGAACGATACATAATGACTTGTAAGGCGGACGTTACTTGGAAGGTCTTGAAAGGGTTACAATATATCTCCGTCCCTGTCTCACGCACAGTGCTTGTATATTGCATCTCAATAAACCTATGTTTTAGTTCTTTTTAGACGCGCCAATTTCCATTGACAAGTTATTGTGCAATTTAGAGGTTACATTAAGGTTATTTTGGTTAAATACTTACAAATTCAGTACCATATTATATTCGTGCGTCAAAACTTTCAACCAATGGAGACAAAAATATTTTTTAATATTAGAGATTGATTAACTTAAAGCATGAAGTGTTCACCAATACCAACGCTTAGTAGGTCCCATTATAATAATTTTAGCAACTTGAATTGATTGAAATTCCAGTGATAGACATAACATTGGTTAGATGTATATAATTAAATAATATTGTTTCTGTCAGTCAGCGGAATAAGTAAATAAATCAATGATGCTATTTCATATCTAAAACATTAAAAATATTCCAAACGTATATTCAAGATATTTTAAATTTACCGTAATAAAATATAATTTACAAACAATATTTATCAAATGGTATCTATGATCTATCGATTACTATATGAACAAATTTCTATTAGAATTGTAACTAAAATGCGTTTTCAGTTGGATTTTTATTGCAACACACACACATAAGTAAATGCAAATGTAATTCCCTCAGACTAATCTTATTTGTTTAAATTTCTCACCAAACGGCGTCACTTTTGCTTAAACATGTTACTACGAACATGAAAACTGATTTTAGACTCGAAATGATATCGTATCGCTCTAAAGTGCGACATTGACGGATTGATAACACCAAAATAATGCTAAATATTTACAACTTTTCAATTAACCTACACGCATAAAATAATTTAAAAGTTATACCAATATACTTGGAAATTTCAGCGATCTGACAAGATACTATCGCCCCCAATGGCAAAATTCATACCCAATTTACGCTGGACAAGCCTACTCGCAACTTTAAATCCTTCTAGATGACTATACAATTGAAAACATATGTAACATTCAAATAAATACATAGACACTTTAGTCTAAAGGGTGTTACGCGTCATATTTTTTTATTAATTTTGACAAAGTTGCTGATTTGCATGGACCTGCCGAGATATACTAAGAAATGTTCTCAAAGCACATCAAGATGAACAATAAGCGCAAAAGAGCGCAAGGCATATACCTCGTCACGTAAATATTAATGACATTATTCGTCGTGCTCTTGTCACTGCCGGTGTACCAGCTGTTCAAGAACCCAATGGTTTAGTACGCAGCAATGGTAAGAGACCTGATGGTACATACAGGAAATTGTGTCCGCCTTTGGTCATTACACGTTTTAAGATAAGACCGCTGCTCGAGCTGCGGAGACAATTAAGCGGCGAAAGTATAATAACCTAATGGTTAATTATATTTTCTAACAGTTTGTGGTTGAAACGCACGGGACATGGGGACTGAGTGCACCAAATCTTTTTAAGGCAATCTCACGGGCAAGTCCTCTCCATCGATCGCCACAATCACTCGAGAGCAGTGCGAGAAACAATTGAAATCAAGAAACATCCAAATTTCAATCGGAAAGACAGCTGAACAGTAACAGCATCGTGGAATCATATACAGGTAAATACAGATGACTGAAACCATACGCAAAGTGGTTTTAATATAGGACCAAATACTGGAAAAATTGCAAATTGTAAAATGTAAGAAGAGGCGGTTTGTTGCAAGCCGACCATATTAAAATAACGTCTGAAACTAGAGCCTCAAATCAGGATAAATCAGACATCAATGAAAAAGTTGTTTCTAATCGTCAAAGTTCCTAATAGTAACGGAAAAATACATAGAATGGCTTCTGACTTACCTTATTTAAATCAAGCGATAAACGCGACAAAACGATGCCGAATTTATAGGTCAAATTCTTGCATTCCGCTAATATTCAAAGAGGAATAAATAGAGGCACCAACAGTCAAAGATTACAAATGTATTCAGGAGTACTGAAGGAAACGTCTTTGCTAGACGACGTAATTTTCTGTTGCTACTGGTTATGTCACTGGAAACAACAATGTCAATACAAATATCAATCGACCTATTAGTAAAGGACTAAACAGTGACGACAATATTTAAACGAAAGATGTCAAGATGAACAATGCGCGCAAAGGAGCACAAGGCGTATATCCCGTCACGCAAGTATTAATGGCATTAATCGTCGTGCTCTTGTCATTGCCGGAGTACCAGCTGTTTTAGAACCCAATGGTTTAGTACGCAGCAATGGTAAGAGACCTGATGGTACCTACATCATTGCTGCCTTGGAAATTGTGTCGACCTTTGGCCATCCCACGTTCTAAGATCGGCGGCCTCTCGTGGGACTGCTGCTCGAGCTGTGGAGACAATTAAGCGGCGAAAGTAAAATAACCCAATGGTTTAATATTTTTACCAGCAGTTTGGGGTTGAAGAGCTTGGGACATAGGGACCGAGTGCACCAAATCCTTTTCAGGCACTCTGACGGGCAAGTCCTCTCCGTCGATCGCCACAGTCACTCGAGAGCAGTGCGAAATACAATTGAAGTCAAGAAACATCCAAATTTCAATCGGAAAGACAGCTGAAAAGTAACAGCATCGTGGAATCATATACAGGTAAATACAGATGACTGAAACCATACGCAAAGTGGTTTAAATATAGGACCAAATACTAGAAATAGTGCAAATTGTAAAAGTGTAAGCAAAGGCGGTTTGCTGAAGGCCGACCAAATTAAAATAACGTCTGAAACTAGAACCTCAAATCAGGATAAATCAGACATCAATGAAAATGTTGTTTCTAATCGTCAAAAGTTCCTAATAGTAACGGAAAAATACATAAAATGGCTTCTGACTTATCTTATTTAAATCAAGCGATAAACGCGACAAAACGATGCCGAGTTTATAGGTCAAGTTCTTGCATTCCGCTAATATTCAAAGAGGAATAAATAGAGGCACCAACAGGCAAAGATTACAAATGTATTCAGGAGTACTGAAGGAAACGTCTTTGCTAAACGACGTAATATTGTTGCTACTGGTTATGTCACAGGAAACAACAAAGTCAATACAAATATCAATGGCATTATTCGTCGTGCTCTTGCCACAGCCGGTGTACCAGCTGTTTTAGAACGAAATGGTTTAGAGCGCAGCAATGGTAAGAGACCTGATGGTACATCATTGCTGCCTTGGAAATTGTGGCGACCTTTGGCCATCCCACGTTCTAAGATCGGCGGCCTCTCGTGGGACTGCTGCTCGAGCTGTGGAGACAATTAAGCGGCGAAAGTAAAATAACCCAATGGTTTAATATTTTTACCAGCAGTTTGGGGTTGAAGAGCTTGGGACATAGGGACCGAGTGCACCAAATCCTTTTCAGGCACTCTGACGGGCAAGTCCTCTCCGTCGATCGCCACAGTCACTCGAGAGCAGTGCGAAATACAATTGAAGTCAAGAAACATCCAAATTTCAATCGGAAAGACAGCTGAAAAGTAACAGCATCGTGGAATCATATACAGGTAAATACAGATGACTGAAACCATACGCAAAGTGGTTTAAATATAGGACCAAATACTAGAAATAGTGCAAATTGTAAAAGTGTAAGCAAAGGCGGTTTGCTGAAGGCCGACCAAATTAAAATAACGTCTGAAACTAGAACCTCAAATCAGGATAAATCAGACATCAATGAAAATGTTGTTTCTAATCGTCAAAAGTTCCTAATAGTAACGGAAAAATACATAAAATGGCTTCTGACTTATCTTATTTAAATCAAGCGATAAACGCGACAAAACGATGCCGAGTTTATAGGTCAAGTTCTTGCATTCCGCTAATATTCAAAGAGGAATAAATAGAGGCACCAACAGGCAAAGATTACAAATGTATTCAGGAGTACTGAAGGAAACGTCTTTGCTAAACGACGTAATATTGTTGCTACTGGTTATGTCACAGGAAACAACAAAGTCAATACAAATATCAATGGCATTATTCGTCGTGCTCTTGCCACAGCCGGTGTACCAGCTGTTTTAGAACGAAATGGTTTAGAGCGCAGCAATGGTAAGAGACCTGATGGTACATACAGGAAATTGTGTCCGCCTTTGGTCATTACACGTTTTAAGATAAGACCGCTGCTCGAGCTGCGGAGACAATTAAGCGGCGAAAGTATAATAACCTAATGGTTAATTATATTTTCTAACAGTTTGTGGTTGAAACGCACGGGACATGGGGACTGAGTGCACCAAATCTTTTTAAGGCAATCTCACGGGCAAGTCCTCTCCATCGATCGCCACAATCACTCGAGAGCAGTGCGAGAAACAATTGAAATCAAGAAACATCCAAATTTCAATCGGAAAGACAGCTGAACAGTAACAGCATCGTGGAATCATATACAGGTAAATACAGATGACTGAAACCATACGCAAAGTGGTTTTAATATAGGACCAAATACTGGAAAAATTGCAAATTGTAAAATGTAAGAAGAGGCGGTTTGTTGCAAGCCGACCATATTAAAATAACGTCTGAAACTAGAGCCTCAAATCAGGATAAATCAGACATCAATGAAAAAGTTGTTTCTAATCGTCAAAGTTCCTAATAGTAACGGAAAAATACATAGAATGGCTTCTGACTTATCTTATTTAAATCAAGCGATAAACGCGACAAAACGATGCCGAATTTATAGGTCAAATTCTTGCATTCCGCTAATATTCAAAGAGGAATAAATAGAGGCACCAACAGTCAAAGATTACAAATGTATTCAGGAGTACTGAAGGAAACGTCTTTGCTAGACGACGTAATTTTCTGTTGCTACTGGTTATGTCACTGGAAACAACAATGTCAATACAAATATCAATCGACCTATTAGTAAAGGACTAAACAGTGACGACAATATTTAAACGAAAGATGTCAAGATGAACAATGCGCGCAAAGGAGCACAAGGCGTATATCCCGTCACGCAAGTATTAATGGCATTAATCGTCGTGCTCTTGTCATTGCCGGAGTACCAGCTGTTTTAGAACCCAATGGTTTAGTACGCAGCAATGGTAAGAGACCTGATGGTACCTACATCATTGCTGCCTTGGAAATTGTGTCGACCTTTGGCCATCCCACGTTCTAAGATCGGCGGCCTCTCGTGGGACTGCTGCTCGAGTTGTGGAGACAATTAAGCGGCGAAAGTAAAATAACCTAATGGTTTAATATTTTTACCAGCAGTTTGGGGTTGAAACGCTTGGGACATGGGGACCGTGTGCACCAAATCCTTTTCAGGCACTCTGACGGGCAAGTCCTCTCCATCCATCGCCACAGTCACTCGAGAGCAGTGCGAGAAACAATCGAAGTCAAGAAACATCCAAATTTCAATCGGAAAGACAGCTGAAAAGTAACAGCATCGTGGAATCATATACAGGTAAATACAGATGACTGAAACCATACGCAAAGTGGTTTTAATATAGGACAAAATACTGGAAAAATTGCAAATTGTAAAATGTAAGAAGAGGCGGTTTGTTGCAGGCCGACCATATTAAAATAACGTCTGAAACTAGAGCCTCAAATCAGGATAAATCAGACATCAATGAAAAAGTTGTTTCTAATCGTCAAAGTTCCTAATAGTAACGGAAAAATACATAGAATGGCTTCTGACTTATCTTATTTAAATCAAGCGATAAACGCGACAAAACGATGCCGAATTTATAGGTCAAATTCTTGCATTCCGCTAATATTCAAAGAGGAATAAATAGAGGCACCAACAGTCAAAGATTACAAATGTATTCAGGAGTACTGAAGGAAACGTCTTTGCTAGACGACGTAATTTTCTGTTGCTACTGGTTATGTCACTGGAAACAACAATGTCAATACAAATATCAATCGACCTATTAGTAAAGGACTAAACAGTGACGACAATATTTAAACGAAAGATGTCAAGATGAACAATGCGCGCAAAGGAGCGCAAGGTATATATCGCATCACGCAAGTATTAATGACATTATTCGTCGTGCTCTTGCCACAGCCGGTGTACCAGCTGTTTTAGAACGAAATGGTTTAGAGCGCAGCGATTGTAAGAGACCTCATTGTTCATTGTTGTCATTGTGGCCTTGGAAATTGGGTCGGCCTTTGGTGTGAGACTCAACATGCGTCGACACCCTTGCGCCAGCCCACGTTCTAAGATCGGCGGAATCTCCTTATCGATTTTGGGGGAAGGGAAATATGAAGTGACGCTCGACGCGGGTCGAGGACCCTGACGTAAAGAGACAACGAGCCTACATGCCCCACATCAGAAGAGTGACGGACGAAATCGGAGTTTTACTTTAAAAAAGTCTGTATCCCGAGCGTCTAAGCCACCGGAGGAAAGGTACAAAACATGTTGGGCCCACCGAAGGATGTTTTACCCCTACAATAACTCATCAAGCTGGAGGAATTCATCAAGTGGGAAGCTAACCAGGGCAGACCCTACGCGCTACCTGAACAGGTGGCAACACCATCGACAGTCACACTAAAGAAAAAGACTCAGCGGGTCACCAATGTCACAGAGAGACCAACACGACAAGCCACACCAACGCGACAGAGTGCGACACATTTAAGAAGATGGATACCAATTCAAGATGGATGCTGCGAAGCCCAAACGCTCTGCTTCAGATGCCTACGTTATAGGAACAAGACTCATAACTGCAGGGCGAAGCTGCAACTATCAACTGGTGCAAGTACACGGACCACAAGCTGCTTAATTATAAAAAGAAAATAGAAAAGACTGAGAAAACGACGAGACAACAGAAGTCATCAATTCCACATGGACAATAAAGAAGCAATCCTATCTGAAGATCCTGCTGGTCCAAGTCCAGATGATGGAGCCAAAGGGAATCAATACATTCTCATTGATGTGCCATGGATCGCCGTCGTTGACGACTTTGTGTTATAGATTTAAAGGACAAAAATGTTTTGTGTGTAATAGACGGTGCATCTTTATCAAGAGCTCGAATATCATAAAATAATATGATAGATAGTAATGTTAATGCTAAGTATAAAATGCTGACGTTCGATAATTGCTACTGTGTAGCCTGTATTGAATAAAGAATATTTGAATTTGTTAAGTACCTTCAGTCTGAACCTAGGCACTTGAAGTGACTGTCGCTATAACTACACTCGCATAACTACACACGTGTAACACTAGTACATATAGTAACAATATATAATATAGTAATATAGAAGGTGAATTTATATTTTGTTATTGCTGTAGAGAAATCTATCGCAAGGCAACAAAATTAAACACCTACATTCTGTAACATAATTCTTAACAATTAAAGAAAACAATTTTAACTGAAAGTATGGTAATGTAGTGAATGTAGAGCAATGTAACAGTTGCATTTTATACTCCAATTAAACATTTTTAGTGCAATTTAAAAGTCTTAACAAATAAATGGCTTTACAGTTCTTCAATTTCAACTTATGAAAATTACCTACATTACACTTATGCACTGATTTGTACTGCTTAAGTAATTTAATCCTTAGTTTATCCCGCTTAAGAGTTATATTCATAAGTCAATGGAAGCAATTGTTAAGCTAACATCAGTCGCTGACAATTAGCTTGGCAAGAGACATGAGACGTGCAGGAGTCAGTTTTTAGATTTCTTTTATTACCAGGCGAGAAGCAGGGAAACAGGGACCGAGCACGTGATTGGTCAATTTCGACATCTACGTCACGTGACCCGTCCAGTTATCAATCATGACCAATGACAATGAAGGAAACATTCATCCACTGCACTACGCCAGAGCATTGCCAATTACGTGCCGGCTACTGTAACAAAGACGCCAACTATAGGCCCTTCCTTAACAGCCAAACGATTATCGCCCTTAAAAAGCGAAGTCACAAGTGTCAAATATTGAATTAAACAAAATTATTTGAATATTCCACGAAGCAAGGCGTAGACATGACCAAGGACATGGCGTACGATGTAAAAATACACAACAAAAATATATAAACAAGTCAGTTACAATCCTAATCGATAATTATCTACATTAATGATAGAATAGATTGTGAAGTATTTACTATTTGACTTTATCATACAAGAATATATATCACTTAGCTACGAACATGATTTAACATTTACACAAACAAAACATTTTGTATCCTCGTTCATATTATAACAAATAGTATTAATATTATCACTAGAAGGCCGATGAGTATAGCTATTGCCATCCACTGGCGTCGATCTGAAACAATACATAACACTTACAGTTACCTATTATGTAACATTCGTAAATACAGGGTGTTACCGAACAGAATTTTAATATCAAATTATTGACCGGGGTATTGTTCAATTTTTTTACACTCACTCTATACCAGGATTAGTCTTCACCCCTTTTGAATCGATATACCCGTTCGGTAACATCCTGTACAATGTACAAAATTAAATAGACGGTGACCTGAATCTTCCCTGCTGAATTGACTACTACGCTGGTGTACCTCATTTGTAGGGATAAATTCAATAGGGAACCGGTTATGAAACTGTGAAGAAAAGGACATGTGTCCTGAGAGCTTTTTATCCAAACCCTTTTGATATTGTAATTTTTTAGTCCATATAACATTTTAAATAAAAACTCATTCAATCTGTCTGCCTGCTAGATTTGTACGCCGAAACGACTCAATTATGTGATTTGTTATGTAATTGGGCTAAAAGTAGTCTATAATATATGAATGAATGTATTGCTTAGCACAAATCGCGGGAGCAGTTGAACCGATTACGCTAACACTTGTTTTATTATATTCCTTAAAGTACGAGGCTGATTCTAAGGGCGAGAAAATTAAAAAAATTGTCTGAAAATGTCTTGAAAAAATAGCCTTTGTCTCCGCCCCGAATAACAGAATAATTATAAAGACATCGGGAACGGAACGTAGGTATTCACAGGGATAAAACCGTGGGACACAGCTTAAGAATAAAAGTTACTCTGGCAACAAATCAAGAAAGGAACAGATGCTTCTTTACTGAATTAATAAAAGCGTCTACCACAAAACAAGTTTTTAGGAATCCGTTATTATTTGCATTAATTTGTATGCCAACCAGTTTCATATTCTTTCAAATAATAATCACCATGATCTCCCTGCCCTGTTCCCAATTATGGGGGTCGGCGCAATGCGTATTCAGCTTCCATTCATCTCTACAACTTGTCATCTCAGTATTCACTCCTATCTTTCTCATATCATCTTTCACACAATCCATCTGTTTTTTGTTCTCCTCTGCATGTATACCCATCCACATTCATACTCATTATAATAATATACTTTTAGAACTTAATAAGCAGTAAGACATGCAGTCCTGTTAAGTTAACCGCAAACCACAAGCGATGTGGCCAAGAGTTATGTTACATCCATAAGGTAATGTATTAGGAACTATTTTGTAATGCATCAACTGATTATTAGAAACTAACGACCTATCCCCACTTCGCACAAGTAGCACTAGGTTATATGCCTTATTGTACCGTATTGCCTTGGGTTGTGCATCCCCAATATAAATTATTCTCGTGTTCAGACGATTGAATTTCATACATTTAGGTGAAACTTCATTACATTTTTTTTTTGACGAGTTAAGAATTTGCAATACTTTTAATGCTGGGTTGAAAGTAACAGCATTACCTAACTCAATTACTCCGCAGGGTCTGAAGGGTTGACTCACAAAAATTGAATACAAATCAACAAACATCTTATTTAGCAATTACGTACAGAACTGATACGTTTTGCAAATCAAAGTTTCTTAGGTAACATTCTTAAAGTCTATGCAAGCGAAAATAAATTAAATTGTAAAAATAGTAGCTAAGTGATTATAGATAACTTACCATTGTTCATATGAAGCACCTTAGCGACTTTCTTAATTGTTGAGTCTAGTTTAGAATCGGCATTTTCGAGTTCAGTATTCAAATCATCTAACATCCTGGAACAATAGAAATGCATAACTGTTATATAAGTTACATTAACGATTAACGCCAATGGTGCTTGTACATTGCTTCGGCCACAATCCGGCGACTGCTTTCGGTTTACCCGGATCGGCTAACCGAATTAGGTTCTTTACCCCGGATTTGGTGATGCATGAGCTCTCGGCTCCGAGTATAGGCAAAAATACCAGTTAACAATATTCGATGAACGAATGCATGCAGCTGTATACGGTTTAACCGAATAATGTAAACGCGCCATAATTCATATATAACCAGCCCATTACATCGTTATACCATCATTTGTTGCACAATTTTATTGTTGCGCGAATACTCGTATGCTACTGCTATAACAACAAATCATAAAAAGTACAAACTTACGAACCCTTCATATGAGAGTCCGATTCGGATGGCCGACTATTTTTTAATTTTAAACAATAACTTTTTTACGAGTTCTGATGGTCAAAAATGATCATTTATGTATGAAAAAATTAAAGATATAGATGGAAATATTTAAAGTGAAACTTACACAGCCTGTTCATCAAGTTCAATTCCGATCTGTTTGGAGACGGTCTTCAGCGACCCGACGGAGTTGCTGATCACTTGCAGCTGATCATTCTGGCTCGACATCATCTTGTCTTGCACCGACATAATATCGCTGTCATAGTCGAACCTCACGGGACTGTCGGTCTGGTTCGCGAGTTTCGAGTACTTCGTGTACTTAGGCGTCGGTGTCCACACGTTCCCCATGTGTATGGGACTCTCCTCGCCGAGTAGCGGCTCTCGGGCCGTGCCATCGTTGTCGCGATTCCTGTTTAGACTCATCTTGGATTTCATTACCTGTAATATAGCGTTTGGAGAATTTATATAAAAAGAATAAAACACTGTTGTGTTAGGTAGTGTTGGTTGTTAAATAGACACAAAGTGATGTGAAATAAGTTTGTGGAAAAGGTCTACACTGTTCCACAAACTAATTACAATATTTTTATTTATTTTTTTATTTGAAAGACGTTTTTATTTATCAGCTCAACATTCTATCTAGTTTAATTTAGCAAAAATCATAAATCATTTAATTAAATGTTAAATAGTATTACCTTAACTTCTTGTTTGGTAGCTTCGATAAAACTTCTTCTCTCAGAAATTTCTTTATTGTCTATTTTAAATTTCGAAGAATTCTTCTCGACGATACGTAGAAATATATGTTAAGGCATTTACCAAACACACATATGATCAATATACCTAATTAGATTGTCTTTCGCGATGCAAATTATGGGATCCGAAAATTGAAATAGCGCTAAAATATAAATGTTCACTAGCCAGCATCAAACGCTAATAATGGTAACATAATAACAGAGAAAAAATCGCCAAATTTTTAGCCATATCAAATATTGAAATTTAGAATTGAGAAATCGCAAACAAACAGAAAATAAGATTACGGGGGATTCTGTTACGAGTAAAATGCAGTAATTGGCTGATAAAAGAATAGAGTACGTGGCAAAGGATGGATTAAAGTTTGTAGCACAAAAAAAAGACTTAAGAAAGTATTAATATTGAAAAGGATATTGATAGTATCTTCCAAGTCTTCCAAATCCCATTCAATACTACGGAGCGCGTTCCTCAGCTCTGTAGAAGTCCATTCCACTTCGGGACTGTTTGGTATACTCGGTGTCTTGGATATCTCCTGCCACCTCAGGTACAGCCCGCGAGTCTTGTTCAACGCTTTGAACACCTCACTGAATAAACAAACCATATAATCAGTTATTTTTTTGAACACCTCACTGAATAAACAAACCATATAATTAGTTATTAAATTACATCTATTTAAGAGGGAAAAGTTAAAGCGAAAGTTTGGGCCCATTCATTCTGTAATATGTATCTATTATTGCTATTATTGACACGAAAAGAAAAAGAAACTATAGTTTAATTTTGGAAAGGAATGATTTACTAGTTTCACGAAGATCAACCTCGAATTAAAAGTATCATCCTTTAAATGTCACGTAACTAAAGTTACCTCTGTTTCGTTACAAAGTAAAATAAAAGTTACAAAGTGAGTGAGTGAAAAATTGGGCAAAACTATAAAACGGTTTTCAAGTTATCCGATAAACCATTAGGGTTTCAAATGTTAGCACTTTAAAAATACAAAAATCCGAAATTCAAAAAGCGCGCAAATGGTCGCTTCTGAAATCTGATCGTAGTCGTTACAAGATTAAACCGGAAGCGGTATTACGTATCTAGCAAAAGCAAAGCCATAGAAATTGATAGCCGAAAATTGTACATTCATTGCTTTCTAATCTCATATTTGTGCGACATTATTGCAATAAGTAATACGCAGAGGTATTACCTCAATAGCGAAAGCAAATGGACAGCAATGCACGATTATAAAATAATTGTACAATTTTATAAATATGATTGCTTTATTTAAACAGAAATAATTGTGCAAGGACTGCTATTGCTTTGCTTTTGCTAGATACGTATTACCACCGTACACCGCACTGTCGCTCTATAAAACAAAATACAATTTGTGTTCCTGCCGAAACTTAATAGACTCAAGTTAGTCCTGTTAGTGCCCTTTGGCTCGGTATTGAAAAGTGTTATCCAATTATTACACTTTCAATATCCCGTTCCCCATTGTTTGGTAGTTGTTTTATTTATTCAGTTGTTTTATTAAGCGTTTGGATGACTAGAGTTATTTAGGAACATAATTTTGTTGACTTTTTATGATTCAACGGCACAATACATTCATTAAAGAAAAATATGTTATAATGTTCGACATCTCAGTGGGAATACTCCTATTTTATCAAGCAAATAAGAAACTTTATCCTTATTTTATATGATACCATAAATAATAAACTAGAATAGTCATATTGTACAAATGTATGGTATAAATAATAATACTACTATGCGATTTCAACCTCACTATTGATTTTTCAATTTTGCCCTGCATTAGGAATTCAAAACTTAAATAGATGGTTCTAAAGGCCATCTAGGTCAGGCCTACCTCAATATTATAGCAAAATTCAGGTCAACTAGTAAATTTTTAATCTGTTTTCACACCACCTGCAGGTTTAACTCTTAGGAAGCAAATGAGGTCAGCAAATGTCTTGCATATAATATTACAGGCATTAACTTCATCAAAATATTTATAGTTCATACTAGAATTGAAGATACATTAAAATAATAGGTGTATACATTAGTTACTGTTCTTCTATGATAAATGTAGTAGTTAGTTATTCAAAAATTTGGACATGATTGACTCTTTTTAATTCTATGTGTTTTTAATATTAGTGTAATCTTACTTTTTTAAGAATACCATTATACAATGGATTAAAAAAATAACTTATAGACTGTGCACTATGGAATCATAATAATTTATCTAAAAGTAGGAACACAAAAACCATTTAAATCACAGATAACAGATCTAAATGTTGACTGATAATTTAGGTAAGGTATGAAGGTTTGAAACCTGGCAATATAACAAAACATAGTATAATACACCCATTAAACTTCTAATATTACCTGTTGTTAAAGTCACTTCATATTTTATGTCATGTTTATTTTCAAATGGAGGCTATAAACTTGAATAAAGGATGAGGAACTCACTTGATACTAAATATTTGATGTCATTAAAAATAATGTATTGGTCTGAACCATGTGTATTTTCGTTAAGCTGCACAAATTAATATCACTTACTCCTTGACGACGTAGAATGGATCTTCTAAAGTCATGACAAACAAGAACAACAACGTATAAACGCGAGCTGATTCATGTGACGAAAAATTCTAGCACTAAGAATTGCAACTAAAAATTTACACAAACAGATAAACAGTCAGGTGTATCCAGACGATCCTTCGCCTATCCCACAAAATATCGACAACATGATACGTACCTACTCTGTGTATAAGTCGTTCGATGAGAACAGTATTCTCCGTCTCTTGCTAACTCATGTAAAACAGGGACCAACCGAGCTGCGTAACGAGTCAATGTTGCAATGCGCAATCGCACCACGGTTGCCACGAGCAGTTGAGACGACTTGATGCGACATCACCCCACACCTCCCGATATTTTCACAGTACGCACGCACCACCCAAAACTCCCAACAATAATCAAATCCCCATTCCCCTACCCTTAAACTTGACAACGGTTGACATTGTTGACAGCCAGCTTACGTCAAATTCTACTTGACATTACAACACACAACTTGTTTACGGCGCATGATATAATCCAAAAATATGATGTAGTTCTGATTCGGTAAGATATGTATTTTACAATTCTTAATGATAATGATCAATATTTGGTATGTCAAATTAAATACAAAAGCTTTCATTTAAAGCTTTCTTAGACTTGTTCTATATAAACCTCTAAAATAATACTGATAAAATAAAGGATATGAATAATTTGAATTGAAAGAAAGGTCTATTAAGTATTAATAGTTCTTACATCAAAGCAAGCAGAGTTGTTGGTGAAAGCTAGTTAGATTATTCGGAGAATCGAAGACTTCGTTTTTGGTCCGTTAAAAATAGGAGAACAAGCTTTGTACCGAGGTTCAAAAGTCTGTTCTTATATTAGGAAATCCTAATATAAGAACAAGATAAAATACAAGATACTAAAATAATTAAGACTTACATGCTTATTAATTCCTTCGAATATTTTGATAAAATTACACGACTTCAAATGAAGTCGTGTATAAATATTTTCAAAGGAATCAATTTTCTAATATAGAAATCAAGCAGTCATAAAAAAGTAGGTAGTACTTTGAAATCTAGACACACGGCAGTGTGTCCGCCAAGTTCGAGCAAAAAAAGCGACACACCGCCAGTCGAAACTGCTAAAAAAACCGGTGTGCGTTTCTCTGACTATTATAATTTTAGGTATTTCTTTGTAACATGATACTTATTCAAAATGTACCTTAAAAAGTGCTGGCAATCAAGTGTGCATTCTTATCACTATTTATGATTTGAGGTATTTTTATGGAACTTAGTACTTATTCAGATCTCACTTCTTTTATAGGCGAAGCATTGCCATAGTATCGAACTTGGCAGCCTGTAAGGAATGAATCTCTTTCCATTTTGACAGCTTCTGTTAGTGATATGGTCCCTGTCTTTTTAATGTATTTTAAATAGATGATTTAGGGATTGAGAACTCTATTTCAAATTTTAAAAGTAATTATAAGCTCAAATAATCAAAGTAAACTTTGCTCAATTTTAAAATCAAGATTTTTTAATTTCTCTTCGTACGACACTACAAAGTTTAATCTTGCTATTGCACTCTATGGTATTATTTTATACTCCAAAGCATAGACACGAGAAGTCGAAACCATACTTTACTCTTTGCTGATACTCATTCATAGATAGTCAAGTGGAGCACACAATGTGAAGTAGTGACTGTCGATATAACCTGGGTCATATTTTTCATTTAATCTATGTTGCTCCCTCTGTCTCCACAGCTCATGCTAGCTTTCATGAAAGATTTTGTTATTTTACTAATTTCAACAACAATTTAATTTTAAATTCAGTACAATGAATTCTGTTTTGAATCCGGAGGCTCCAGAATTCTACCCCCACTTGACATCGGTTACACAGGTACGTGATTCAGCGACTTCTTTGACTCAATGACAACAAGCATGGTGTAATATTTTGTAGTATACTCGATTGAAGCTCTGTGTTTAACGAAATCTATGTATCTCGGAGCAATTTACAGTAAGAGGGGCGACACACGAGGGTCTGTCAATAATAATTATTATCATGAGAGCCCGTGACAATTATTATAATTATTGAAGTAGGGCCTTGCATGTGTCCATAATTATAATAATGATTGCCATGAGAACCTGTGTAATAGTTAAAAAGATAATGGCGTATATATCCTAGAATAATGTTTAAAAATGTAGTGACTGAATATATTGTAACAATAACAGCCAGATTTACATGTATTTTGGCAGGCAGATAAGGAAAAACATATAAAACATGCTTGATCTCACTTCTTTCTTGAATAACTGACAATGTTTTGATATGTTAAACTTGGATGTTGATAAACAAGTCCATGTCTTTTATTACTTTGGTCTCTTTAATATGTAAACAAATACACATGCTAAATGCATCTACTCGTATATGCCACTGAATATAAGTACTGATGTTTTGTTTCCTGCGTGTTTGAATATGCCTTTTATACATTCAAATGATGAACAAGAATCAGTTATTGCTTCAACTTATTACAATTTTACTAGGTTTATTATTTTTACTGATTTGTAAATAGATCAGTGGTCTTATAGACAATTTTTTTGTTGGACCTTCGCTATGTCGGACATTTGACAGATTATATTGAGTACACGTTAATATGAAAAACCCAATTTCATTGTCTACCCTCTTTCGAATTCCTCTGTATTGATGTGCGGTCTGCAAGGTACTTAAAACCTAATTATTAAATTTGTTAAAACACATTTTTATAATATATGTAGTAGTATTATGTTGTATATCACAAAAATCTAGTAGGTTACGTACCACCAAATGATAAGTGACACTATTGTGTAATAAGTTGTAATTAAACTTGTTTCAACTAATGTACATGCGGTTTTCAATAAATATGGTGAAAATAGAAACAAGTCCTAAAAACGATTTTACATCTTGATGTACAATCTTAAATGCAAAGGAATAGTTTCAAATTGTTTACTGAATTAACAAGTACTGATTTGACTTCGAAAATAGCATAAATTATTAGTAATGATTATCTGTCAGTATTTACAGAAAATATTTGAATTTAATTGATAACTTTGTAATATAAATAACTTGAAATACATGAATAAAATACACCTAACTGCGTGTGACTCTGTAAACGACCTACATTTAACAACTTGTGTCAATATAAGGCTTTTATTTTAAACATAGTTTGAGTAGGAACCATTTTAAAATGACGTGCCACTACTAACTACGTATTTGTTTGTAGTTCTTGATTATTATGTTTTGTAACTCTTTTTGATGACCTTGTGAATTGGCAATATTTTATCTAATTTTATTTACCTTGGATATGATATGAATGACTAACCTAATTGAGATTAGAGTATATCAATTGATTTATTTTAGTAACAAATAGGGTGTATGGTAGAAATATCAAAAAAACCTTCATTGATTGAAGGGCCTATTGGCTATTGTTTAGTTTGATTTAATGTCCAAAATGTTGTGGTTAATGCAACAGTTTTTTAGGTTTTTTAATTAGCTATATTCTCCTCTTTATACCATCATAACCTTTTGTTTCTTGTTCACAATATCATGAACTAATTTGTTGTATTCTACAAGTATGTATTTCTTATTACTGTTGACTAATGTTATTAGTATTTTCAGGGTGGCTATGTATCAGTTAACAAATCAATAAAATCAGTGAATGCCATGCCATTCGGACACGCATATGATCTCTTCAAAACATTTACTGACTTCAACATTTTAACATGCCATTTAAGCGAAAATGTAGTTCTCCAATCGAACCAAATAATTGCAACCGAAGTACCAGCTGTGAAGTTAAAACTGTAAGTAATTTAATCTTTACTCTCTCTCTCTCTGTCATTCATACTCAGATTATGAATGCGAATAAAACTTTGCCTGTTTGGCTGTCTGTTACGCTGTTACGGCTAAACCACACAACCGATTTTGATGAAATAGTATAGCGTTAGTTGGAATTTCATATAGGCCATAAGCTTTCTGCCTCGATAAATGACATCCACGCGGGTTATGCCTCAGAAAAAGCTTATGAAGTATTATGAAATGTAATGGTAAAAAGATTACTTATTTCGCACAATTATTGTTTAAAAATTGTGTTTGGATGAAGCTAACAAGCCAGCAGCGTTAAAAAAAGACAACATTTTTGTGTGCGTCGCGAATTTTGGCTGTTCTACATCAGAGATGATCAAGGAAGCTGAGCGGTGGATGAATGCGTAATGATTTTGAGTTCTTATTTTGATTTGAGAAATTTAAGAGGAAGCGTTGGATGAGCAACGCGTAGATGCGAGCAAGTGGGCTCAGAAGTGATGGGAGCATCCCTAACATACATTCCTCGAAAGCTCTCGCTTGTTATATATTAAAAAAAATCTGTTATTCAACGAGTCCGCAGAAGCTGCTGAGCGACGTTTTGTAAATGAAGCCATTCGATTGGTTCTTTATTAATAAACACATTACCCGCGAGTATCCTCACGCAGTTCTAGTGGAAACGAATTCTTAGGTGCTTTCCTGATAGATGTGTACTTTTTTGATGACCTAAGCTTCTGTTATATACGCGACTTTAAAAGATAATGAGGGTCTACCTGCGAATGCTTTTTAAAACATGTCTTAAGTAAAATAGAATGGCTGCTGTGCTTGTTATGTTGAGTAACTATGTATAATTGTGCCCTTTATTTGCCACCAATTAAATCTGTTAAGATCCACGTCATTTTTCCCCTAGCAAATGTAGTTTAAAATTAATACAAAAAACGTACATAAAATGAATTCTAGTTTGTATTTGATTGTAGTAACAATCGTATAATTTCGAAAGTACGTCAAATATTCCCAGACCATTTCTCTTTTACTCATAACTCAGCAGTATAAGCAATTTTTAAAACTTTCTTTGGTTCTTAACTCTGTTTACAGAACTTCAACTGCGAATTTCGTAAATATTTGAACATGCTGTACTCGAGCTAGTACAATGACATCATAACAATCGATTTTACTTTGTTGCTTATACCTATTTGCATTTTATATTTTAGTTCACTTACTTTTTGAGATAAAAGTGTAGATAAAAATTGAGCATTCTATCACAAAGGAAAACAAATACAAATGTTATTGGCTTTGTTTAAATGCTCAAACTTGGGATATCTCAAGCCAGCCAGTAGGTCCTAGTTGTAAAATGCGTAATTTATTGCTTTTATATGTGCATTAAGGCTGGCGTCGCTTAACGTTTTCGCCACGCTTATCATACTCTTTGTTTCCAACATGTCTCAAATAAAATTTTACAACCGAGTTTAAAGTGGTGACAAGTACAAACCAAAATTATTCTTTGTTTATGTAGCGCAGACTGAAACAAAACAAGAGCGTTCGCGATTTACATAAATACCGTGTATTATATGTACATCAATGAAATAGTTTTCTTACTGATACTTTTATTCCTCTGTTTTAGCAAGGATCTCGAATACAACACAGAGAAAATTATTGACGTGAACGACAGTATCATAGACAGGATTAACATAAACATTGACAGTGCAACTGGTGTCAATGAACCCAGTAACACCTTTATTAAGGGTGTCATGACAAAACCGAATGTCCCTGTGTGGAATGCAGCGCCAGTCATTGCTAAGATACAGGTAAGTCGAACCTTTTTATACCTATACACTTACATAGAAAATCTTCACATCAATTTTATCTAATTACTATCCAAACTAAGATTCTCTTCACATTATTGTAAACATTACGTATGATTTAAATTAGCAGATGTGTACGCAAGCGCCTACACAAACGTACGTTACAAGCTAGGGTCAGTTCACACCAAGGGTCAACTTGTTACAAATATAAAAACCTTAGTTTTTTAGTACAAACACAAAGCTTGTTTACAAAATATTCGCTCTAAGTACGTACCTACCATACATTACCTTATACCCATAACGAATGAGAAAGTTAAATTAAATATGTATTATATTTAATATCCATCTCAGTTGTGTATTCTTGAAGAAGATCAAAGAATAGATAGAAAACAGCTATAATTATTTTACCTCAAAGATGTATTACATAACTTAAGCTGATTAAATATGTGTCATAAGAGTTTATTTACAATGTAATGACGACCTCCGTGGTAGATTAGCGTACACACCGATTTTCAAGGAGTCGCGAGTACTGAGATGACGGGTTCGATTCCCGGACGGATGTGGAGAACGGCTTGAATACATTGCCTCGGGTCTGAGTGTTTGTGGTATCTTAATAATATCTGATTCGAATAACAATTTATTTTCAACCGACTTCAAAAAAAAAGGAGGAGGTTCTCAATCTTTTTTTCTCTCCGGGGCACCGCCTTCAAAATAGAGTTTTTAAATAACGCAGTTATTTTGTACTTTTAGTGCATTTTATTTTTGTTTTGAAGTCGGTTTTCAGCTACATAGTTTTAGTTCAGAGCAATAAGATGTTCACTTTAATAATATTGAAATATAGTTTAATAGATTTCCGTTGAATTAGCCTTGGTTGTTGTTGGTAGCCTTCTAACCGACAGTTCTATAAGTTCTATACATTGAGATCCTTTCGAGTTAGTACTATTATGTCAACGTCCTTCATAACTTGTCTATTTACCATATGAATATCTTCTAAACCGTAATAAAACAGTCTGAAGGCCAAGTCTCGATTAAGCTAGACTTGGATCTTGACATATTTCTATTTATACAACCCAGACCAAATCAATACATCTCACGAGAATAGCAGACAACAGTTCGTTACTTCTGAAGTAAATGCCACCGACTATTTTAGTAACGCCTTTACAAGGTATAGAAATAAATGAAAATGTAACTAGTCTTTTAATTCATTTAGTATTACTATTCTAGTTTAAAATAGAGGTCTATATATACTTGAGAGTAGGTGTTTAGATAACACTTCTGGCGCAGTCGGGTAAAACGCACACGTGTGAGTTGCACACGTATGATAATAAAACACATTACAAAAACGTAATTTACATTTCTAGCAATTTCTTAAGGTTGAGCACAAAATATCTAAAAACTGCAGTCGTGTCAAACAAAGAAGACCTTTTTTGTCTGACACGACTTGATGATTTGTTGTTACTGCGTCAATATAACACACTCTAGTAGCCTACTAGGCTTCGTGAGATGCAGCTCACAATAGACTAGACAGTCGAACGAACAGCAGCTTCTAGTTTATTTAAAACCTGCAAAGAAAAAGAAAAACATAGTCGTTAACAGTCGCTATTATTATGAACACGTGCTAACATAAATGGTTTGTGCATTGAAAACGAAACTAAGGTCGCAGCCTTGGGCGACAGGACGCTCGGACCTTGTGACCTCGTCCGCTGTCGATACACTTCGATGACGTCACAATGCTGCCTTCGATGCGCTTCTTGTCCTCCAATGTTGACATCCCATTGGTTAGTTTCCTTCTCCGAACCACTGTTAAGTTGTTTTTAGAGGTGTGATTTATACGTGTTTGGTTATTTAAATTGTTTCGTTGTTATTCTCTGTCATAATGCTGTCCCTTCATTATTATTGAAATACCCTTTCAAGTATTTCGAGGGGTGATCAATAGTCTGGGTTAGTATAACCCTCATTGGTCAGTTAAATTGTGTCGCTAAACCGGTTTTCGAGTGACCCCAGTCTGCTAAATTCCAGTTTTGCCCTCTGCCACATGTGTTGCGAGTGTTGCGACTACATTAAAGGTCCAAAACGGGGTCACCTATACAAACGTCGTTGTTGAAATTCCTAAAGATTATAGTCAAACGGTTCCCCCTAAAAAATATAGCTTTGTTTATTTTTTATTACAGTATTTTCTTTTTATTTATTTGTTTATATACACAGTAGTACATTACCAATAAAATGTATAGTAACAAAAAATATAAAGATATAAAAATATAATTGTCTTACAAATGTAGCCTAATATAGGAACTAAAGATTATAATCAAAGTATTATAACATGATTACTATTCCTTGTCATTTGTTTTTTTATATTAATTTTATAATCGACAAGTATATTTAACACTACATTCTTAAAATAATTCTTTGTACCAAATACTAAACAATTAATAATGTTCATTGTATATTTGGTATGATATTTAGGATATATGCATTCACGATCAGTTACACAAACCAGTTCAAAGATATAACAGTAAAGTTTAACGGTGATTTGTATAAATACGGATGGATCAACATTTATTCAGATAACTTATTTACATAACAAGACGTTTGACTAAAATGTTCAATGTAACGCCGAAACTCAGACCATGACATTTGACATTGGTTCGTCGATTGAAGACGGTTATAGAATGCTAATCTTAGTTTCATCTGCATTGGAGACACGTGAAAAATATTTATTTTAACTTAAGTAGAAATAACAATTTTATTCATAGAAAGGCCAAAAAAGTTAAAGTATATTAGGTATTTGTGACCAGACACATTGCGCATTACGTATTTCAAGAATGATTGCGTAATGTTATATTAAAATATTTCGTATTAATACGTTATCATTAAATTGATATTACAAAAATGATTTTCTTTGAAAACTGTTGTGAAATCCTTTCGATTCGTCGTTTTGTTCGAAATTGTGTGTTGTTGTTTGTGACCCTTTTCTTTATAATATTGATTAATGAAAATATAATATTTCAGGTGGGCGCTGCGACATTTATCGGTGCTAAAAATATTCCGCGACCTCAACTCAACTTCAAAGACCCCATCGACAACTCCGAGAGTTTGTGGGTGCCAAGAATATCAGACAAACCAAACAACATCAAGCCGCTGGCTCTGAACATTCTATACAACGAAGAAGGCGAGGCAGTAGGGTGAGTCGACTACCGTATATTGGATGTAATGGCCGCTAATAAAATCGATTGAATTGAATAATAGTTGGGCATGCACGTTACCGTACACCGGATAGGTCTGTATGCACGCTGAAATGCGCAGTTGCTCCCGTCCGCGTAACAACCGTTTATCTGCTCGTTACGCTGCCACTTGTACCTGTACAGAAGTGCATACTAGATAAACGGTCCGTTTTAAAGCCAATTTTGTCGTATCAAAGATGTTCTTCTATTCAATCGGCGGTTCCGGTAATCACACGAACATACATCTAGGTACATAAATCACGTGTTCGTTACACATTTGTAACGGTATTAGATGTGATACTAGATCTTGTACATGCAACAAAAGCTAACCGAAGATTTTATCACTAAACTTTCTTTTTTTAAATACACGCAAATGCGTTTTACGTAAAATGTTTAAAATGGGGAATACCACGCAATCGAACTTGTAGCATATGCGGGCAACGTAATAGTTATGTACAATGGTTTGTAGGAGATTAGGTGTTCAGTGATACTTCTGGTCGAGTACCGCAGCACCAATCAAATGCCTTTGTCTCTTAGGTATTTTGAGTAAGCTATCATACTTTTCCCGCCACGATATTAATAGACTAAGAGTCGGTAGTTTCAAATTATAGCTCGTCTCGTCAGCCATTTATGCGCAGCGACTAGGGGTCAAAGGGTTAAGAACAAAAATCTAAATATCAATACGGACTAGTCTGTCTGAAACCGCATTTAACGACAGCATATTGAATTTATGCAGTTGTAATCGAATAGTAAGATGTCACCTAAGAAAGCTAGTTTTGAGAGATGTGTGCGTACTAGTTGTAACATGCCTCTGTAATAGTAAACATCACTTGTGTACGTGATTAACACAATAGAAGATTATTGATTAACAGCATGTTAGAAATCAGGGAACTCATAATGTTATGTGGGAGTAGCAGAATTAAAACCAAACATCGTTATGTATTATCAATTGTAATTCTTTTTAGGTCCTTATCTAGCTGGTCTCTGAAAGACTGTTAATAGATAAGTTTTTCGCTTGTCGGCCTAACTAAAACAGGGGATTTAATTGTTTATTTCCACCTTGACCCTACAGTCTCCTAGCAAGACAACACTTTCTTACATCCAATCAAACATAAATTCAGAGCAAAGACATCAAAACTAAAAGCAATAACATTTTAGGTACGAACACCCTTACAAAGTTGAGTTGGATCTATACCACCCGCCGTCGCAGTTCATCGAACCCGACGTGGAACCGTTCCCGTTTCCGGCTCCCCTAGAGGAGACCACCCTCACGTATGTGGACACCGAGGAGAAGCTGGACGCCCTCGTGGCTCATCTCCACACCGTCAACGAACTCGCCATCGATCTTGAACACCATTCCTATAGGACCTATCAAGGTAAGGAGTATAGGTGAATCATTGCTTCACGATTATTAGCTATATCTGTAACGCAAAGGGCTTAAATCAAGTGTGCATATTTCTTAAAATTGACTGGATGTATGGATGGCTCTGTAAAAACAGAGGGTTATGCGCTTACACGGGCAATACAGATAGCTGAAATAATAGTAATTGATAAAAAGAAACGTCACAAAATACTCGATTTTTTTTTAGCAATTCGATGACATTAGGACTTTGTCAATTAAAATATTACGATTTTCCCAGTCTACTATCATAAAATTAATCAACCTATCAAAAGTTAAGTCGCAGGACCATTATATAAAGAATTGTACCTACTTTATCAGTTGCTAGACTATCTGTCTTGCACTGAAAGGTTAACAACCTGCACAAGAATAAATATTAAAAATATGTTCTCAACTCGTCACTTTCAAATTACAATGCATTGTCTATTATAAATAGTGGTGCTTTTCCATTCTTTCGAATACTACCGTATCTAATACTTTTTCACATCGCGGTTCCGTTTTATGACACCAGACTGCTCGTGCAAGCGCTCCATTAGTCTAGGTATTATATAAAAGTTGCTGAATGTGACCAATGATGAACGAGAAAATACATCCTATTTATTAAGGTGCTAGTCTTGCTTTCAGTATAGAGATATTGATCTTAATGAGGTTGACATAAATAACCCTTTCATATTGTTTGCAGGTATTACTTGTCTTATCCAAGTGACTACCGTTGAGGGAGGTGATTTTATTATTGATGCGCTTGCAATTCGTGAGCACATACACAAACTGAACCTTGCATTTACGAACCCTAAAAAGATCAAAGTAAGTTTCTTACTGTATAAAGTAATTTTGATATCGTCTACAGTATAATTGCGTCGGTGTCCGATCTAATCAGCTTAAACTTATCGGTCATACTTCGTGTACTAGATTAAAGTGAGATTTAGTCCAGACATAAAAATGTTTTCGATGTTTTGTTTATTTATATTGCAATTTCTTTACTTCTACAAATTCAGCGATCTAGTGTGTAATGCACAAAGAAAATTATCTTCAATACTCAGGCCTTTGTACTTATTGGCTATTAATACTTGTATCTTGTTCCCAGGTATTCCACGGAGCCGAAAATGACGTGATATGGTTGCAACGAGACTTCGGCGTTTATTTAGTCGGCATGTTTGATACGCACCAAGCAGGTCTAGTGCTAAAGCTACCGGGATTGTCGCTCAAACATCTCTTAATGAAGTACTGCCATGTCAACGCCGATAAAAAGTAAGTTTTATGTTGGACTTTTATTTTGCTTCCCAAAATTAATCTCTAATATACGTTATTAAACAGTATTTTTTGGAACAGTCAACAAATAATTTAGTTTTCAGTGACGTGTGTTAAGTCTGCAATCATTGAATACAATTATTAGCTATCAGTCACAACAAGAATATTATTAATCACTAAAACAAACAAAGTGATATGTCTAGATATTGGCTATCATAATTTGACCTTCAATCAATAAATCAACAGACAAAATACGTAGGTTCATTGTCTTTTTATTGACAGACGTTTGACTTCTGTAAACGGGTCAATTAATGTGCAAATATTCAATTACGAGTGATACTTGTAGAAATGGAATACACTCTTGATATTTTCTAAACTTCAAAATATGTTTGTTTTCATCGTAACAGGGGTAAATTTAGTTGTTGTGTTTTCACCAGCCTGCCAATTGGCCGTAAATAATGACAATTGCTTTTTCTTTGAGTATGTAAATTAGCATAGCTTCTATAGCTTCCAAATGAGGTTTCCTAAAGAATAAGGTTCTTGACTATACAGGATACTTCGGAAAAGCTTGGCTTTATGTGAAATATTGGTTTTTCCCATAGCAATTAACCTAATATAGAAATATGACCTCTACTACTCTCCTCCTCTATTACTTTCTTTTAGAAAGTTCTACATTTGTATGAATGAACGAATGAGAAATGAACCAATTGAACATAAAATATCTGTGCTTTTACTTCAATTTACTGACGTATTGTCTCCCTTTGTTTAGGTACCAGCTAGCAGACTGGCGTATGCGTCCGCTCCCCGCGGAGTTGATAGAGTACGCGCGGATGGACACGCACTACTTGCTCTACATCTGGCGACAGATGAAGGCGGAGCTGCTGAAGGCCGGCCAGCCCCATCTCCTGCTATCCGTGTTCGAGAACAGCAGACAGATCTGTGGAGCCGTAAGTATCATACCAATGTTCTTTTTAATTTATTGCTCCATTGCTCTTTTATAAGTCGCAAACCAATTATGAACTCGCGATGGCCAAGCTTTTTTTGGGGCTCGGGATTAACCTTGTGATGGTCAGAAAGTATTTGGGATGCCAAAATCCCATGTGCAAATGTACTATGTGATGTGTCTGTAAAGTTTTCTCATACTGCTGAGGACAGCAGTGAATGCTTAAATTGTGACAAACAACATGTAATAACATAATTAACACTTTCAGACTTATAACAAGGAGGTTGTAAACGACTCCAGCCACATGTCGTTATTCGTGCGCTCCAAGAAGACGTTCAACTCCCAGCAGATGGCAGCACTTAAGATGCTATACAAATGGCGAGACACCCAGGCGCGCTTGCTCGATGAAAGTACCACGTAAGTTCAATTTCATAAAAGACTAGCAGAATACTGAGGTTTTACCTGTGCCATTCACGTTTCCGTGGTCTTGACAAGATAGCAATATCGAAATATCACATATAAAAAGATTAATATTAATTCTTATTAGTAAATTTACTAAATATTAGTCATTTGCCGCTTCCGTTTGCGTACATTGCTATAGTCTACCTTTTGTCTGTACTCAGCATTACTTTTATGTTCAAAGATAACCTGAGATAAAATGTAACTATATTATTAGTTATAAAATTCAATAATTTAGCGACCAATCCTGATCAAGCCCTTAAGAGTAACTTTGTAACTTTTTTTTTGTACTGTGTAACTTAAGGCACGCGGAAGGATAATATATGTAATGTTTTGTCAGATATCTTCTCCCCAACCACATGCTGCTGGCGCTCGCCGAGTCGCTGCCGCGCGAGGTGCAGGGCGTGAACGCGATCTGCTGCCCCATGCCGCCGTTCGTCAAGCAAAACGTCCTCACCATACACAGAATGATACTATCGGTACGTCACAAACATATCGGCTGTCTTACACACTACCAACAATCTGTATATGTATGAGTCACTGATAATTCTACTTTTTGAAAGCAATATTTGAATTTAAATTTCTTTTGTTTTATGATCTTCAAATTCTATACATATTGTTGGTGAGCTACCCCTTTCTGAAAGGCTCTTCATCAAATCTTATGTTAACAACTTAACTGTCCCGCCAACACACACATACCCACACAATAGTTAAACAATGGAAATGTTCACATGTGACTCACGGGATAGGGAAATGGTTAAGAATGGTTTTTGGATGCCCGAAATACTAAAAACCAATCACAACACTTGATATGAAGATTGAAAGATAGTTTTATTTTGGATGATCAGCCTCACAGAAACGTGGTGATAAATGTGTATAATAACTTGTTAAAAAAATTTAAAAGCTTGATAACGTAATGTTGTGTTTTAATTGATGCTAAGTAAAAGTGATATTAGTTTGTGGCAATAACTGTAGAAGCAGTAATAAATCATAGACGTAGTAGTAGCGAATGCATGCTTTACTGAATAACAACTGTAGGATAACACTAATTATGTGAATTAACAGACATTAGTTCGTCAACGAAACAAAATACACGAACGTTTATTACAACAGAGTTAAAATATTGGCAATAATACAAAAAGGTGAGCAGTGGTAGTAGGTAGGGCGGGAAATGAATAGTCTTCAATGGCGCATTTTTTTCTAAATTGAGGAGACGTTCAGTAAGTATTTTTGGCACACAAAAACGACCAACAAGAATTGTGGTACAAGTTGATGTATCTTAACGTTATCATCGATTCCTGCGACGCACGTGAAAGTTCGTTTACTTTGTTGCTGACGGAGTGAAGGCGCGGGTTGACAGAGCATGTTAGCGGGCACTTGGTGGTGGTGCCGCTCGCACACTGACTAAACGAAGCACGTGCCTAATAGGTGCAGTCAGCTGCAGACTTGTGCAGTGAGTGCAGTCGTCTGCAGTTGATCGAATAACTGTGGACGACTGCAAACTGATGACGTACTTAGCATAGGAGCTTCCTTTTACGTTGTCGTCGTCGGTTTTGTTGAAGACGAAGCCAACAGTATGGAAACGAGATTTGTGAGTAACTTTATCCAATCAGAGAAGTCTTCTCTCCTTTTCGATTGTATGGAACTGTTCATCTACCATGACGTGGAGTTACGCTGCATCTGCTCAGTTTATATCATATAGTTAAGATTTTCCTTTATGAGTCTTGCTAGATATTCCTGCATTCTGACGTGCATTCTCTTCTGACAAAATAGTGTATTGCCAGTAGTACTTCTATGCTACTATAAAGTACGTTCGTACTCAGTACTTTTATATCACAGTGCCTCTGAAGTGTATGCAAACGTTTATTATTGTCAGAGAGCAAAATATGAATTCGGCAATTATCAAATCAAAATCACACATAAGTGGATTACATATCTACTTTACAGTCTCTAATGCTGTAAATAAAATCTTGCATTCAGCATGTGTCTTCCGGTTTGCTGTTTACTTTATGCGTGTAAAAATATTATATTTGTAGAATTTATGCTACCAACACTATTACATACATACGTCAAGGACGCACGCTTGTTTCTTTATAAACACTCCATTTCTTATCTTATCTGTGCGAATAACGTTTTTATCGTCTGTAAACGATATAAATAAGGAAATACAATTTTAGTTAATTCGAGTAGTTTTCATTAACAAAAAAAAAAACAATATGCACGATTTCAAACGATTATTTAAGATGATCAACAGTATTTATTTTAATAACTAACGACTGAAATTATTTTCTGATAGATCATTCACTCTAAATTACTCTTAAGAAATGTAAATAAGATTACCGCTTGGCATTACCGTCGTTTAAAATTATTAACAATAATTGTACCACTATTACATACAAAATGGATGATTGCTTCAGTAAATGAGTGCAAATTGAACTAAAAATAATGAAATCAAACTGTTATCGAGCGCTTTGTTAGCCTTGACCAATTTCGGTGAATTCAGCCAAGGTTCAGTTTGTATATTCAGAATATGTGTAAACAGCACATACTGACAATGTCATATTATTATACACACACACAACTGAACAGAATAATGGGGCTGTGTATAAAATAATATCAGGCATGTCATCAATATAATTTATTAGATAAATAATTTGTTCCGTCGATCTTAAAAGATGTCAACTAGTTTGTTAGTTCATGTTTGCTTATATTATAATTTTTGGGGTACATACCTCAAAAAGTAAAACTGGAAAACTTACAGGATAACTAGTGTCTATAATTGTTGTGTATAATTGTAGTCATACTTAAATTATAGTTGCTCTTATATCCATTGTTGCCTAAGTATTGTATTTTCAGTTAGGATAATAATTTTAATCTGAAGATTACTTTAGACTTTATAGCAGCTAGTAGGCCGAATTGTTGTTAGTCTCAGTAGTAACAAATAGCTGAATATTTTACCACCTTTTTCGTCTGTGGTAATGGTGGCCTTTTGTATGATCATTTGGCAAAACCTGTGACGATGCCGTCAATCTCACTATCCATTTAGAGAGAAAAAAAAATAGGTTATAATTTATTTTTTCATTTATTTTCTACCTTAATGTAATCAGACATCGATACCTAACAACCCCTTAACGGATCGGACAGGGGTTGTGTAACACCCTGTATATTATTCTTTAGAATTATTGTGTTAATTAGGTAGGTTGCAATGTTATTTCTGCACTTATATTACATTATGCGATGCCTCACCTTGCCCTAATCTATTGACATACTACCAGCCTATATTTTGCCTGATCTACATAAATACTGCATATTTTGTTGCATGTACTTTGCATGATATTACGACTAAGTTAAATAAGTTTGATATTCCCTTTCCAAGATGTATGCAAATTGAATTAGGTCATAACATATACTTAGATATGTGTTGTCTTGTTAATCTGTCAGTAAACACAAAAGGCTATTATGAAAACTGTTTCGATTATGTCATTAATTATGGACAAACAAAATTTTAGTATGCAAGGTCTTTGTATTAAGAATAAAAAGGCCTACATTTTTATACAATTTTTTTAATGCAGGATACAATCTTTCATACAAAGAAGATACGAGCCTTACCCAGGCTATTTTATATCGATCCTAATTATTGTTTTTATGTCCAGTGCCGCGAGATGCCGAATGAGCCGCAACTTTACCAAATGCCCTCAAGCATCAGGAACATGGTGAACGCTGCCGCCATTCACCCGATGAATACGTACAACGTTCACGACCTCGCGCACTATACAGATGAAAGGTAAATACACTGCTTATGTATGAAATTAGTATTAAAATCACGTGTGTTTCTTTACCAGTGATAAGTATGTTTATCAACACTAAAACTTTAATAGGGATAAATAGGACAGGTTGCAGTTGTGCATTTTGAACTTCGTTAATGTTAATCGTCTAAAATAATGTATCAATAATTACGAGTTTACTTGGACGGAGTAGTATGAAAGGAAAAACGACGATTTGGCCTAACAAGTATAAAGGTTAAGCGATAGGTCTAGAAGCCAGGCTCCGTGTATGTTTCCTTTCCTCTTTTTACACAATAAAAGCATAAAATATATATTAAAAAAAGTGGGTTTCGATAAAAACAACAATGTACATCAGTAAGCCACACATTACACACACTACCGTGCTCGTCGTGACACACACAGGTACACATTTATTATTTAACAGCTACTGTCAATTGATAACTGTCACTGATGTTATGAATATTCAAACTAGAAATTTAATTAATTATGATCGATTTATAATAGACCTATTGGGCCTATTGTATACAGTAACAATAAAATAAAAATAAGGGTTGGTTATTGAAAAAAATGAGAATAGGCCAAGAGTCTTACCATGGGCAGGTGAGTATGAGGATAAATATACAATAATATATGAATAAATGATTGACAATCTCATTCATTTTATGGCAAAGAAGATAAGAGACCCCCGGTCGTTTTATGCTCGCAGATGGCCATACAAAAAACGGCCTTCAAAACTCGTTCTCATTCAAAGATTCTTGAAGTTTCCTGTCCTGGTTTAGATAAAAGCAGAGTAAATATTCATAGTTTATAATTAATTTCTTTAGAAAAGTGACTATGGAACTATTCAGACTAAAAGCACTTTTACAATGGAACAATGATGGCTTTAACGGATTTAAATGGATTTCATATAGTGCTATCAGCTACCAACTATTAGACAAAGCCTTAACCTGTATGGTGTCAAATAACATTTCCTTTCGAGGTGCTTCCCCAATAGGTATCAAAGGACTGCAGTTGTTGTGCTTGAATAAATACTACTTACATTCATTACGCCTCGACAACATTCTGCTTAGTTCTTTCCACTCTCTGAAACTCCTTTTAACTGTTATCTTCTTTTTCTCCCTCTCTTCAAATGGTCGTCGGGGTTTCTTAACAATTCTTCAAGATTTCTTATAGTTTGATCAAAAAGGTGTGGAGCTTGTCAAAACTTGTTTTACTGTTTCGTATTCCTATTTTTTGATTCTATCAAAGAGCAATGCGCACAATAGAAACCTTTTTGTCCTCAATGGAATGGAGCGTGTGTCTCAAACAATCTTCGTGATGACCATTATCCTGTAATGTATAGCTTGAAATTAACAATATCACTTGTGTTCGCAGTGAAGAGCATGCTATCAACTTGGACCGCGCCGTTGAATTATTAGACGATTGTACCAACCTGCAACCAGAGATCGAAGCTTTCTTACCACAGACAACCATGATATCGTATGGGACAATTGTAAGTATCACTTCTCTGAATTCCATTTCACGGTTTTTACTCCACCAACTTGATATCTTTTCGTACAGAGTACATTGACCGATGTATTATTTATTGTATATTGTTTGCAGAGGTGTGTTACATTTTACATTACCTATAACGTAACTGCCTGTAATATACCGCCTTGTTTTTGTGTTTAATATTTTGTTTGTTTATTAATTCAAATACTAATTTATATTTTTTGTTTCCAGATCTCGGATTTGAACGCCGATGCAAAACTATTTATTCCACCTTATGATAGATACAGAAAATATCGTTCCCTAGCTCAGGTACATACCATCACAGTAATGTAAAGCGCATGAAAAGTATTTCGTTTGTTGTTTTATGATACAGTTCTAAACAAACTGATGCATGTTCACAGATGGAAGAAATTAAAGAATTTAAAGAGAAGGAAGCGAAAATAACAGCAATAAGTAAAGGCAACGAATTGATTAAGGCCGAGGTCCTTGCTAAACTACAACAAGCAAAGGCGCAGATCGAAAACGAAGAACAGAACAGTCAAACGAAGGACATGGGAGAGGTTGGCGACATTGATGACGCACAAAAGAAAACGCAACAACGCAAAAGGAAAATATCAACCGTAAAAGTAGAAAACAAAGAATCCGCAGTTACTGTTACCGAGAACAAGAAAAAAGAACTACCGAACACGAACACACAACACAACCTCAAAACGTTTGCATACAAAAACGTTGATTACAAAAAGTTTTATAAAAACACTAACAAAGAACACAACCAGAAACAACATAAAATGAAATTTAAAAAATATAAAAAGTAATTTCATATGTTTTAAGCGAAACTATACATTAATATATATAGTTCGTTTTATTTAACTCTGTAGTTTTATTTATGGCACTATCAAGCCTTTCAATGAAACATTGGTTATAATTTCTGTAAAGTATTTTTTTATTTTCTATCAAACTGCAATGAATATTTTGTACAAAAATTGTCTATAGTTATTGGCACTAGTCGAATACTTGCCCGCGACGTGAGTGTCAGTAACTGTGCTACCCAGACAAGGAGTCCTTATTCTGATATATCTTCCGAGACGTCTTCTCTAACTTTTATTTTGTTCTTGACTAATCTCCGGTTGCTGTATCCGCTGGAGTCGTTCCTCTCCTTCGCGATGCCCTTGCCCTCGGCCTTCGCCTTATTTCTGAGGTGGTACTTCTTGTTGTTCCCCCGGATGGGTTCCTCCTCTCTCACCAGCTTCTTGCTCCTGTGCACGAGGCGCGGGTGCGCTTCCGTGGCCACAGAAACCTTCTCGTCCTCCGCAACTTCGCGTTTCAACACGCTCTTAAACGTCTGACCGCGCGTCGGTTCGTGTAGGGAGAATGTGATTCTGTCGTGATGTATCTGTTGATAAATGATTATTAATTAACTAAATGTTCATCCCTTGCACAAGAACAATCAATAATAGTAAGAATTATGTATTTTACCCTATATTCTATAGTTATGAAGCATTCCTCTTCATCTTCACAAATGAGAGAATTGACGTCAGCTGGCTTGGCTGCATTCGGCGGACGACGTCCCACGCGCACGAAGCGCCACAGCGATCGGATACGTGGCCCACATGCCCGGACAATCTCAGTTACCTAGTAAACAGACATTTTATTTTACGGATTATGTACTAATCACATCAGATATTATAACACGTCCGTCTAACGCATGATAGCGATCTAAGTGACGCGAATCACTAACATTGAGACAAGTTAATATTCAGTTAATTCGATGAAAATTAAATTTTGTCAAAGGGTTGATGTTCAAAAATTTCACAAATGTGATCTATAGGTATGTAATACAAATGAAGAGGCACCAATACCTTCATCTGCTCGGCTCCGTCGCACACACCGCCCGAGTGCGGTTCCACCCCGAAGCTGTTAATACAGGCTCGGTCCTCTGGCAGTAGTGAATCGATTTGAAACGCGCATTTCGGTAAAGCGTCCGTCCGTTCCTGTGAGCAAAAGTTATTCATAAAATACATGTTTTGAATGACTGATCGTTATTGGAGATTGTCTTACCCAGCCTATGTCGTCACAACGTTTGGGTTCATCGTAGCAAATGTAGTACATGATGGCTTTCGAACCATCCGTTCTTTTCTCAGTAGACCAAGTATACCAATTCTCACCGAATTTAAACATACTGTTGATGTGGCTCTGGCGATAAATTAACGGAAAAATCATTTCGTTTGGGTGCTGCTGTTTGGGTTTCTCAGTGGTGGGTTTATCATCTTCATATTCGACTGGTTTATCCTCAAGATGTTTGCGAGTTTTAAGAAAGGGCAGCATGGTAACGTCGAGCCGCTTCTTGTGGTCCCAGGACTCGGTGTGCGGCGCCTCGTCCTCTTCCATCTTGGAGTCTTCCTGGTCAGAGTGCATCACCACTTTGACTTTTACCGCGAGCACGGCCTGTACTAGACATACACTGAACACCAGGTAACTTATCCGTCCCATTTTCGAGTGAGTGCTTACTTCGATCTCAGATTCAGTAGTGCTCGGTCACAATTGTTTTATCCTACATAAAGGAAGTTGTTATTGGCGACTGTTTGATAAGGTTCGTGTTTGTAAATATCCACCGGGCCGGACCATTCACACGGCAAAAGAAGGAATAGAATCTTTGGATTATGCTTTCTATTTTTCTGCATTGATCTACGTACGTCCGCAACATGTGCGACTCTGATAAGTAGGATAGAATAAAACACAGGCGTTAGATTATTGCTTTTATTTGGGTACAAAGATGTAGAGTATAAAATAAAAATACTGCATTTGGTATCAACCTTTTTCATAAAACTTTGATTATGAAAATTAAGCATTTCGACAAATACATGTTATACATCTATAAAATAAAATTAAAGCATAAAGTTGTATTTCTAGTCTAACTTTTATAATTATTTTTTTATAGAAATTGTATAATCGTATAGTACAAATAAAAAAGCGAGTGAAGTTTGGACCATTGTTAGGAATTTAAGTTTTCCATAGTGCTCGATATATTACATCAGCCATAAGAATTCGTATTTACAAGATACATCATAATTTCGTTCTAACTTGATATTTCGTTCATAGCATTAGGGGTAAGAATAGCATCACTAAGGCAGAGAGGGTGTTTTATTGTACATTATTATTATTAGTGCCTAAAATTACTAACTAACGATACATTAGCCTGAGGGAATGAGCCTTCGTTAGAACCTACTCTTTCTCTCAACTATACTATCAGCTAGACAATAATAATTAACGTAGAAATTAAGGCCAGATCGAAATGAAACGCATTCTTACTGTTAAATAGTACTTAGAAAATAATTAGACCTCTATGTGTTCGATTAGCCTAGATAACATTGGTTCTGTCTGTGACCGTCACAGTCACAGCGTAAAGGACACTCCGGAACGCGCGGTTCTCGTACACTGTGTTAAGTAACAAGGCGAATCCTTCCCGCACCAGCATTCAATAGGCTTGTGTAGACTTGTGTATATTACCCTAAAAATTATTCACACTCTTAGCAACTCTTTACAATATAAAAAAATATCACGTCCTAAGTTTAATTAGTTTGTAGAATTGTGTGTCTAGATGACTCAACAAATATTTTTATATCGATATAATTTTAAAAAGCATCTGTCAAGTACAATAGCCTAAATAAATAATATATAGTAACAGGCTCCGTCGGCCATCACGCTCAACAAGTCCGTATATAGAACAACAACGTATGAACTGTATCTTAACAACAATATTATCTACTATCGTTAATTAAATTATTGTAAGTACATTTGAGTATTCTGGTCATGTAACGAAAATAATATCAGTAGAAGAATATTTCTAAGAATTTTATATTTGTGCTTTAAATAGAATCTTTAAAATACAAGATAGAGGTTAGAATATAGTTTGGGTGTCCTCTACACTGCGATAAGTTGTGATTCAAACTTTCCTAACTTGCAACCTAAGTATCGCTCGCTTACTTCTAAAAGTGCTTAATTTATTAGGCTCATAACATTAAGCCGTTTCGGTCCACGAGAGGAGAACGTAAGAGCTAGTGATAACACTAAAAGCTTACGTTCGGATACACGCATGATGGTCAACAAGTCTTCATAAAATATAAGACACGTACAAATAAAATACATAAACATTTCACTTACGATAAACTTGTGTAACAACTTGATTTACAAGAAATATTTTAATAAATAAAATATAAAGTATAACTTGTATAAATGTTAAATGAGAATAAATAAGGTTAGAATATAAAACGAATCTCAAATTGTCGGTGGAGTCATCGCATGTATCTAAACGCAACTGCGGCCGCGCCGGACGCCGGCCGCCGCGGCCCGAAATATTGTCAGAACCACTGCTCAATCTAACTTCAACATAGCAAACTACGGAAAATAGACAAATCTCAACAGCTATAAATTTAATTACTTCTAATAGATTTTTATTCGTTTCAGATGCAACTATAACTAACAACTTACTATTATAATTATTATGACCTATTTTTACTGTTTAATGAAAGGTGTTGTATGAAAATAAATGACTATTAGGTTTGGTAACTTTACCTTTCAGGATTCCACTAATTACGCCGTACCATGTGATCTATGCGTAAGAATATAAAAGGGTCTTGAACATTAACCATAACTGTATAAAAAGCGGACAGTGCCTTGTAAAAAAATAAAAATAGTAAACAACGATACGGCATGGTGGGGAGTAGGAAGCGGAATCTCGCAAGACGTACGAGGAAGTGGAGGAAGATCGTTCGCTTATGTCTATTAAACGTAGCTTACTTGTAAAGTTATGCAGTACAGATAAAATCTATAAACTATTCACCGTTGTATGACTAACATCGGCGTAAGTCCATGAGCTGCCAAACAAATCACATCACGATGAACTGATCTTACTAACCCCGTGGCTGGCTGACGACGTGAACGTTTCTGAGTGGCGCGGCCCATCTACTGTTACAAACCGGAGCGTTCGACGAAGCCGTGCACAAAGCCGATCGGACGTGTGAAGCGATCTACCATGAATTCTATTAAGTACAAAAACCACTCGCACCGCCCAGAAACATCCGTCTACACTCTGCCAACCTAAGTCTGATACGATGCGGAGCAAATATTGGGAACGCGAGCTTTACGGGAACCGAACAGGGATTTCTTTATTGCACTATATTGTCAACACCTTGTAATACTCATTTCTATTTAATCTAATAAATATTCTATAGAGATAGATTTGAGAGAATACTCTATTAAAATAAGAAATCCATGTCGGTTAGCGGTAGCGTCGAAATTAAAACCTGGTGGTCATTTCGCCGCTGCTGGAGCTCGGTCGGCAACAGTTGCTCCGGGTCGTATGTTAATAGCTCATGCCCTCGTAGATGGGGCATGGGGTGTACCAGGATCACGTGGTCGCATAGTTGAGGGTCTTGCGTTGTAGGAAAAGGTGTATTTCGGCGAAGGCGGGTCGGTCGAGGTCGTCGCGGCGCCAGCACTCGCACATGAGGTCGTACAGGTCGCGCGGACAGCCCGCCGCTCGCGGGACCACCTCGAACAGCCCGTCGTCCGCCTGCAGGTGCGACAGGTTCTCCAGCACCTGCAACACAACACCGTTATCGCTATTGTCTGTCCATTCAATAGGGTGATCTTACCAATAGCTGTTTAAAATGTTTGTAAATGTTTCCTTTCTCAACTTCCGTTCCAGCCGAGAAAACGAGTACAAACACGCAGTAAATAGATTCTTACATCATTATCAGTCATGTGTTCGTAGGGGCGTCGCCTGCAGAGCGTGAAGATCTCGTGTAGAGTGACGGCGAAGGCCCACACGTCGCTCTTGGTGGTGTACTTGGCGCGCAGCACGGACTCCCAGGCGGCCCAGCGCAGCGGCAGCGGGATGCGTCCGTCGACCTTATAGTAGTCGCACGCGTACGCCTCGTTGTCGGTGCCGAAGTCGCTGATCTTCACCTGGTAGTTCTTGCCTATTAGGCAGTTCCTGTAATGGTTTAGGATGTTAGTTTCTTTCGTACGTATTTTATGCCAAATTCGAAGAAATAGTAAATGTAAAGGCCAATTTGCACTGTTTTGCAAATCTCCTCACAGAGACAGATGTAACAAAACTCGCAGAAAAGTTAACTTTCCAAATATTTTTACAAAAAAAGTTCATTTTTCGTTTATGGCACGCTATCTATGTGGCGAATATTTTAACATTCCTTTACTTTCGTTTGTTGATAAAATTTCCCAACTAACATAGACTTCTAAAAAAGACAAAACACCAACCTCGCAGCCAGATCTCTGTGCACGAAGTTCAGCGACTCTAAGTACTGCATGCCTGCAGCTATCTGCGTAGCTAGGTGTAGTAGCATATGTGGTGCCGGTGGGACGGCAGTCCTCAGGAAGGCGCAGAGGTCGCCCAGTTCCAAGTACTCCAGTACAACCGCCAGAGGGGGCGAGCGACACGCGCCCAGCACGCGCGCCAAGTGCGGCGACGATAGAGCCGCGAGGATGCGCACGTCGCGCTCAAACTCCTCCCTACGTACGGATAGTATTATAAAAGTCAGACACGTATTGGGATTTAACTGGGTAAACTATTGGCCTTGCTCGTTCGTAAGTTAGGCTGATGCGGTGAATAGAAAAAGTTTCTTTGAGATTTGTGAAGTAATTTTAAGCAGTATTTGCTTGTTTTTATGTTTGTGTTAATGAAATTTTCATTTCATTGCTATTTACAAGTTTGGTTTGGGAGCAAATGTACACGGCCAATATTTACAATCAGTTAATTACCCGTTAGGATGGAGTATGCGAACATTGAGGAAAAATAAAAAGGTTTTTTTGAAACATTATACTCGCAGTTTATAGTTTTAGTTGAGCTCATTTTTGTACGTAGTTCTGTACGTTTTCCCAAAATATCAACATTTTATATATGAGAAATAATAAGATTTTGAAGCGTTACTTAGTTCTGTCGATATTAATAATGTGTCATATAATTTTTCTATACTATATTTATGATACAAAAATAATGTAAGTGCATTTATTTGTATTGTCCCGAATTTAGGGTTTCTATGTGAATTATAGACCACACATACAATTAAGTGAGCAATTTACAAAAGTCCGTTGTGTTGCCAATTCTGCGAATAGTTTTTATTTAACCAACTTTATCAATAAGTTTAACAAATATTCTAAAATTTCTAAATTGTTACCTGAATCAAATCTTTTTATACCCCCCAACTCATATGATGCCTTGCAACAGACTTGTCTAACCATATCCCAAACCAGGGTGGGATCGGCTTCCAATCATAACGTATTCAGCTAAATTTCAATATTTTATATTAAGCTATGGGGATGCAATTTAGAAATAGTATGTGGTATGACATATAATGTTTTAAGGTGCATTTATTGAACCATACGGTCTATCAGATTTATAAAACGAACACTAGGTTCAATAGTGTCTTAATTAAACTTAATTTCAACTGAACTCAATATTACAAAATTGGTGCCTAATCTCTGTTCATTACTCTACTGATAAAGTTGGCCAACAACAAAACAAGGTAGACGAGCACAGAAGACGTCACAGGGTAAGGTCAGGTAAGGTGAGTGAAGCGACATGTAATAACATGTATAATCTATACTCATACATGATGTACCTCTCCTTCACGGTGGCGTCGTGGCACAGGAACTTGACGGCCACCAGCCGCTTCTCAGATGTTATGGTGCCGTTGTACTCGGGCACGCCGTCCGCTTCCGCTACGTATACCTACAAATATCAAGTGAAGTTTCGTAGTCCATGCATTTATTCTGGTACTGTATCGTTATCACCACTCACTTTAAGGTGTATGTTAGCAAGCTGCTACGGTATCGATATTTACTTAAAGACTGACCTAAGAGATTTGGAAACAAACACAGGGGCAGTCATTTTGAACGTCACAAATTATTGTTTGAGTGCGATTTCAATTGTATAAACAAGTGCAAAGTATTTATTGGACTAGCTTTTTTAGCTTTTTAAAAGAGGCTTGAGATACTCCCATCTGAACGAAATTCAGCCAGACAGCCATGGTTTATTAAAGAATATTCTAGCAAGAACGTAGAAGACAAAAAAGACCTCGGCGGCTTAAAAATCTTGATTTTGACCAAAAAGCTACCTAAGCACCTAATTTAACAGCCAAAATATGATAAGTTTGACGTTTTCATTACGTTAATTGTATCATATTGAAGAAATAAAGTTAAAGTACTAACCGTGCCAAAAGCACCTTCAGCTAACTTAGATATCATTCTCAGTCTGTGTCTGGGAAACTCTATCACGTTGGTTGTCTCCAGACGTCTCTTTAGATCTATGAACACTTCTTGTTGACTCGGCGACTGTAACATAAAATTATATTATAACAATTATTTTTACTATATTCAGAGAGGGTTCATGTCCTTGTTTTTACCAGACTTTAAATGGAGGCGGTTCTCAATTTGACTGTTTGCCATCATTAGATAATCGGAATCTAGCCTTTTCCAAAGCTATGTTGGGGTCGCGTACCCGTCTTACCGGATTCAGCTGAATACCGTAATTTAGATGGAGCGACTGCCACATAACAAACATACAAAAGTCTACTTGAGAACTTCCTCTTTTATAGCCAGTAGGGCAATGAAATGCCGGAATCACGCAGGGAGTTCGCGAGCAATCCCGCGATTTCAGCCGAGGCCGAGAAGGGGTCCGGGGTGTTTTTAGTCGATGAACCCGAACAAGAAAAAAATAGTTTGATAAATGTATCTTACCCTAGTACTATGCTTAGAGCGCATGGAGCCAGCTGCCGAGCGCCGAGCCTCGAGCTCCAGTTTGTCTTCCACGAGGTCCGTGGCGCGCTCCGACAGCGAGTCCAGTCGCCGCTTGGTCAGTAGCGGCGCGGAACTCAGCTCCGGTACCGCGTAATCGTAGTTTGAGCTGTCTGCTGACAAAGTTTGAATTTTATTACTTATCCTACTTAACAGCTAACTTATAATATCACATTGGTTTCTTAGGTTTACGCGAATGTTAGCCATTGAAATAAAACTACTTTACACTACCGTCTGCCCGAGACCACGATACCTGCAAAGGTGTCGAAACTTCGGGACTTAAAATCTAAATATAAACCGCGAAAAAATCTGTAAAAAGTAGTTTTATTATAATATCACGTCAACGTAATGTAATACAGAGCATTGGCGGTCCAGGGAGCTTTCAGGACCCTAGCCCCTCATACACTATCACAGTAAGATTTTTCATCTTCGGTTTTATTGTGTGAAAAGTATAGCGTATTGAAAGATTATGAATATAGACTGATTAATACATATATAATCTCCGTCTCTGATTATATTTCAAAGAAACTAAGAAGTTTTAATTTAAATTGTGTTTGTTGTGATATTAGATTTATTAAAGAAACTAAGTTTAGTTGCTACGTATTAAGACAAACTATATTTAGTAGGTAAATCATTATTCGGATTACGAATCGGTAATTAGATATAAAAAAGGAAACATAGACAATAATTTCCTTTAGCAATAAATATAATATGAAGAAAATTACGGATATCATTAGGGAGCAAATAATTTATTATTTGCTTCAATTGTTTGAAAAAGATAACATCTCGTAATTTCAACGGAAGCTAATAAAAAATTGTAATTGTACTATCGTTAAATAAATAAATAATAAAATACGCATATTAAAGTAACAAACGTACATATTATACAATTCGTTAAGTGTAAAAAGAAAATCCGGGGAAAAATAATATTAAATCATTTCATCTTAGAATTATTTTTTTACAAATAAGTACGCAATCACAATGATGAAACCAAAGCAGGAATGATTGGAAGGAGGCTTTTGCCCAGCAATGAGACAGAGCAACAACAGCTATAATATAATAACAAGAATAATATAAAAATACAGAAAAGATCTAAAAGTTCCGTCAGTTTAGCAGCGTAACAAAAGTTAACACTTAGCTGCGCGAGTCGTCGATCGCAGGCACTGGCTTAAGTAAGCTTTACTTTAAAAACTGATGTTCGTTCCAGTCTGAATGAACTTTATGAAGTGCTCAGGCGTTTTGTAAGCGCTTTTTAATGGCTTCGACTTACCTTGGAGCAAAAAATGGTGTTTGAATATTGTAAACTATGTGCCTAATGCGTTAATGTATGCTTAGGTAGACGTTTGAGTCTAGGAAAACGCGAGGAGGCTTCATTAAGACATCACTCAAATTTTGCCAGAATGAAAAGCTCTCATTTTGTTGAAAGGAGCATACGTAATAGTAGAAATAAATAGGAAAAAAATGTTAGTGTTATACGCGCTTGTTGAAGTCTCATATTTGATAGTAACCAAAGATATAGCAGAGTAGATAATGGTCCTCACCTGAGAGAGCGGTATTAGAATCCTTAACAAAGTCTTTCATCTCGAGCAACACTGTGCTATAACTAAAGTAAGGAGCACACTTGAGCGCTTGATACGGCTCCTGGTACTCGTCCGACTTAACATCTAGGGTGCAGTCTATGATCATCTTGTTTTCAGGCATCATGGAGGTGCTGCAGCCGCTGTAGTTGTCTATGGTCCGTTTTTGCGAGACCGTGGACTTGGCCAGGGGCGACGCGAAGCACTTCCTGTGCCGGTGTCTGTGGACGATGAGGAAGATGGCGACGGCGAGCAGGATGACGAGCGCCGTGAGCACGCCCACCACTATGGCCACGTACAGCGGGTCCTCCTGGTGCGCGGTGGATATGGGAACTTCTTTGGTGAGGGTTGTTGTCTTTTTGTCTTTACCCACGGGGGGCTTTTGGCTTTCTGGTGTGTGATTCCCTTGCGCTACATCTGGAAAAAAGATTGCATTTTTTATTAGTATTCTAGCGAAATTTTACGTATAGTAATTTACGTAGTTTTGTCATAAAAAAATTGTCATACACACCGGAGTCAAAAACGACTTCGCTAATAAGTATCCACCGCGCTGAGAACCTGAGTTCGATGCGAACCCACTTGCCGATACGATGGTGCAGCTTAATGCTAACGTTGCGAGAGTTCTCGAATATATTGTCCTCCACGTATGTGTAGTGAATAGGCTCGTCCTGGAAGTGACGCCCGCCGATCGAGAACGATATTATGGCTTCCGAAAACACCTGGAAATAAACTTTACTTTAGAGAAAACCCGCCAAGTTGCCTTAATTACAGCTAAATACACTCTGCAGTCGCAAAGCTTAAAACTGTGCTAACAAACTTGTTTGCTGTTGGCTTGCATTAAGTTTTACGTACACGACATACGAGACAATGTACGTGCATTGAAATTTATAATAGTGACAGGGCTATTTAAACTACTCCTGAACCGTGCAATTATGCACTAACTTGAATGGATAAGTCGAAACTTGTGCGGTCAACTGTAATAACTAAATACACTGAACAGTTAAAGGAAACCCTATTAAATCAATTAGCTATGCTAATAGCAAGTTTTAAACGTCTGCAACATGCAAAGTCTGACATCAAACCAAAAATTAAGTTTGAAACGTCGCGACGGCGACGTTTCGTTCAAATATTCAGAAGTGAACTTTCTAGAATGGGTAACAATTATGAAGGGCTAACCTGTACGTCGCGCATGAATTTATTATTGCAGTATAAATGGACTGTGCTGAACTCCCGGACTTTGTCGAACTCGAAGGTGAGGACGGGCGTGTTGGGTCGGGAATCGTTGCGCCAGCCGACCCAGGCGGTGGTCTTGGCGGCCTCGCGGATCTCGTCGCCTCCGAACCGGCCGTCCACGAGCTGGCCCAGCCCGCCGCGCAGCTCCTCGCCCCACTGCCCGTCGTAGATGATGTCGGTCAGCTCCACGCCGTTGCTCCGCTTGTCACCTTTCGGCATCGAGTACGAAACGATGCCCACTGGAACAATGGTTACCGTTAGTATTTTCTCTTTGAAGTCTTAAACATACTAAAGCAATTGGTTAGAGGACATAATTTTCTACAACAAATAACACACAATGGTTTATGTGAAAAATACGTCATTCGCGTTCACTGTACATTATTGCGGTAAGCACCGTTTCATAAACCTTGGATAATTTTATTAGGAGACCTAATCTCTAAAGAAAATGTATCGGAAATGTATTAAGGTTACGACAGAAATAAGGTTTTCCGGAAATCTGTTGCGTACAGCGGTCATTGATTCTCTTGACTTCTATTAACTAGTACCGGTAAGTGGTCTATGCCTGCGAAATCTCTAAGAACCGGTACCTACGCTATATTAAACTGTCGTAACTCTCTATTTCCATTCCAAACAACAGTATTTACAGTCTCCTTCAGACATCTTATGATAGTCAGTAATAAGTTTAATCGGAGCTTATCGGGGAAGTTCTACTACCTGTAATGTATTGACTGGCTTCGACACTTCCCATTGTATGACTGCATAGTGAATAAATTATACATAAACTTGAACACGACTATTAGTAAAAAGCTCAACTAATTCGAGCGTTGAAACATCAAAAAAATGAAATTAAGGGAATTTTACTTGAAATTCGCATTTCAAATGCACTAGGAATATAGCTTAAATAGAAAAAACTAGAATGATTGTATTGTAATGTCGGCAATGTGCAGTGACGCGTCGTTAACACGTCGCCATGTACCGCCGGATCGCTTCCTTCATTGGAGTCGGCAACGTGCTCCGTATAATAAGTACTTGATACAATTGTTTCCAGATCATTTTCAAATAGACATTACTAAATAATATTGTTGTGTTTGTAAGGAATTCTTTTACATATTAATATGATATGTATTTATACGTGTTTTTTTAAATATCTTGTAGGCTTAATATGATAAGTATAATAAAGGTATTTTTGGAGAATAGATGAAGATTAAAAAAAATATTAAGCAAATTAAAAAAAAGTTTTCGGCATAAAATAAATCTTATTTGACAATAAGTCTACTGACTCAAAGTACGAAGTGTTCATTTTGATAAAGTGAAAAGTCCACACAATAGAAGTCTGTCGGGCGCACCTTATAATATTAAATCCCTTTCAAATACGTTCACGGATGAGTGGTAGACGTCACTATTTATACGAAGTTTGTCGTATCACCGTGTGCCATCTGGTTAAAAAGTATATTATAATGGAAGATTCATATCAGCGTATTTCAAAGGGCATACTTTGCCAACAAATATTGCACATTTAGTCACAAGCTAAACTAATAACGCAGAATACCTATCACGCGACGAACCTGTTTGGAATAGCCCCTTTGAACCGCTCGAATGTAATATACTTACAAAGCAAAGACATAAAGGCGTTCAGTCACAGAGATTGCATGTATGACATTCTCCACTCAAATGGTACTTTAATTAACGTCGTAAATGCAGCATGAAACGGCCTGTGATGGACGCCTCGAATATAGTATTTGCACACAGACTTGAGTAATTATTTACGAGCATGGGAAATTCTATCGAACGATCATTATAGGTAATAGCATAGTTTAGCGAGGAATCGCTATTAAGAGGGTCCAAATGGAACTTCAAGTTATGGGAATAAAAATATAAAAAATACGTCAAATACCATAGCGTTCAGAACTCCAATTTAGTTTCATTACAAAGTAATTTAGGATTTATTTAGGTATTTTTTTCTATTTGCAATGTGATGAAAGAAGCTCGTCTGTAACTTAACCATTCCATTTATTTTATTTTTATTTTATTTTTATTTATTCCTTACTACTCTTATTTGATACAAAAAGTATGTACAAAAACTCAATAGATTGATTGGTAAGATGAAAACTTCTCGTTACTACATTAAACGATAGAATTTTACAGTGATGCGGCTTCAATATGGCCCCCTTAATTACGGCGACAGCGAGATGAGAGATGACAAACCTTGATGCGGGTTACGTAATCGAAAAACCGATGATGAAGCTGTAATATGCAACACACCATCCGCGGCACAATAGTTAATTTACCTAAACATGACAATTTAAATGAACCTGAAATTTTGCTACTTATTAACTTATAGCTTTCTACATGTTTTTCTAGTTCTAAAAATAGCTTCCTAATAACATAATAGTTTCTGAGAACTTTTTCCGCAGCTCTGACATATGTTGTTTCGATTAATTCGGGAGTAATCAATCACTGACTCTAGTGGACTGCACGATACCTTACATTGTCTTTATCAAATGATCAAAACGAGTATTATCAACCTTTCCTAAAACAAACGAATTTTTTTTTTCAATAAATATAAAATTACTCTTCAAGTATGCTAAGTGTTTTTTTTTTTATAGTAAACCATTTTCATTTCCAATAGGTATTAATCAAATCACTTGGAAAAACTCTAACCAATTTGCGTAAACAGTGCTCGAAAAACTTGTAGGGCATCTAAAGGTGCTGTTAGACTGCGATTGTAACATTTTATTGACAAAATAAACGGGACCGCTTTAGCGAGCATTCTAGCGAAACGACGGTAACGTTACTTCGAGCTTTTTTGTCGAGCCGAGCAACTTTGTCATTACTAGGTCACAACTTCGTGAAGAATCCATTTTTGACGAGCATTTACTGCTACGACTAGAGCGTTCGCTAGAATGATCGTGAAAATGTTAGCTAGGCATTATTGACTGTTCAGTTCAAAAAATTATATGGCGATTGCTCAAGTCTATCATAAAAGAACGGCAAATAAAGTTCTGCAAACGTAGTTTCAAAGAACACTGACTTTTGAAGACAGGATCTAAGCAAGTCGTTTCCCATGAACGAGGTCTGTAAATCAGCACGACACGGCGGCTTCGTATGTGACGAGCTTCCTAATGTACACTCTACGTATCACTGATTTATTTGTCGGCGAATTTCACAAAAACATGCACTTACTTGAAAATGCACGGTTCGTGTTCCGTCGCGACAAAAATAACGTCAAGAGAAATAACAACTGCATTTATTTATATTACATAAGGTGTGAATCAAATACATTGTTTTATTTATATTCCACACGCATAAGCTGACCGACACCTGGCCAGGTCTTGCACAAGAGGGGGTGCTTGAATGTTTTGATTTATGGACGGGTGTTTATATAACCTTCATCTAGTAGCTAATAATTTTCATTGTTAAAGGAAATTGCGTAATAGTATTGCGACACGTCAACAGTCTTAAGCCAGTAAGTAGCAAGTGTAGCAACAAAGCTCGGGTATAATCTGCGATTGAACTCACGTACGTTGAATATCCTGTTTGAAAGCTAATCACTTCCCTAATGCCTATATAAACATATCTGATATTTACACGAATATTCAAATTAAACTGGTTTTACAAATTAGCCTATGGCTTGAGGTCGAGCGCTCTACAGTAGGGATTCTTGCCGCGATACGATTAAATCGACATCGACGTCACGAACTCTTGCATCGATTAACTGTAATTCTTAAACCATTTAAATTTCAAATTAATAAAGGTAGCTGGTTCTATCCTAAAAGTATATTTTAAAGTGATTGTATCTTGTTGTTACGTTGAATTTCCAAAGTTAAAGTATTTACTGAACGTGTTTCGCTTTGTTTCGTTTCAATATTTTTTGTAAAAATACCATCGGTATTATATTCTTACTACTTGTATGGGGTTTTACGATGGAAAGAAAGTTATTACATAAACTACTGTGTAGACTCGTGTAATTAAGTAAATCGCTTTTCCGAACGACTGTTTGAGTACAAAGCTTCGTACACGTTACATTGACCTGTTACTGATCCATATCGAAACGTAAATTTGACTAACGCAAAATTGCTTGCCCTGCATTATAGTAGTATATAGTAGTATCAACCTATGCCCATATAGTATTCATTATAAAACCGCAAGCCAACAAAGTCGTTTCAGTTAAAGCCTGAACATGTATACCTACTTATTTGAATTCAGGCACTCAAAACAAAATCAACATAATTATGCAACCCCTTGAAACCAAACAAAATCAATAATTAATGCTCCTATTGGAAGGAACCAAGTTGCGAAAACAAACATTAATTAGACGGGCATGTATACTTAATACATACATGACATAGTAGCAGGTAATGATAGAAGGTATCAGTAGCGTGCCGGTCGACCGGCAAATAAAAGCACCTTTAAAAATGCAGACGTATGATTAACCCTAGTAATTTGCCACTTTTTACTTAATGACGCTTTGCATGCGGTCCCCGGCGCACGTACGATAACAAAATTCCTACAATTCACTATTAACTCGTACAAGTACGTCGCGGTGGTAACCATAATAATACCATGAACATCATGCATTGTACAATGTCTGTGATACGTTCCATATTCAAGTAATTCTAATGAAGTTGCTACACGGGGACCACATTATTTTGATTATTTTATGACCTATGGGAATGTAACGCGTGTAATTACTTTTTGAAACCCTTTAAATATGAATGTGTCCATGTATGCGACAAAATAATTATGGTTTGCCTGGGTGAATCGTGTAACAATTACGGTAATTACCTGGTTCTGTACTTATATATTAATGTGTTCTCAGGGAAACGTAATAAATTATGAAACACTTTGTTTTCTTTGAAATTACGAGCGAATTACGGCCTTACTGACCTTTTAAACATTCACGTACCTGACCGATTTAAGGTAGAAGTTTCATTATTAAAACTAGGCTCTATAAATTTAGATTGCTAACAAGAAACCGATACAACTTTTATTTATTCATCACTTTTGCTGGTTGACAGTAGATGCAACCGCATTAATTAATTTAAAACGTCATTACTTAGAAAATTTCTGCGGTAATATGATAATAATCAATTGGACAGAACCCTCGGGACACGATTACCGCTCTCGATTGTCTTTCCTTTTTTAATTTCTACCTAGGCATTGCTGTAAGCCGCTTTTAATTAACAGTTAAAAGAAATTGCTGTTGGTATTATTCAGTATAATGGTTGGGACAGCGTACGGGGGTGGCGGTAAGCCTCGACCGCCGCTAATTTGTTCAAGGATATGCATTACTGAGACAGACGTGCAATTAAAACGTTGTAAAAACAGCTGGAAGTATTGTGAGAAGAGAATCATTGTTAATAATCCTTCAACTCCTTAGTTTCTGTTTAGTTTGTTAGCCAGACTGCTCTTCGTTGGATATAAACAACAAGTGCAATATAAAGCGAACTGCCCAACGTCCACTTCACTGACATTCGATTAAGTGCTTACCTCGCAAGTAGATAGTTTCGAAGTTTTGAGTTATTTCAACATGAATTTGCTTTTGAACTATTATAGTTAACATGATACCATTGCTGACGCTCACTTCACAGCGTGATAAAGTTAAGCTTTCGTATTCCGGTAAGTTAAGTATCAACGTTAAGGGCCTATTATTCCGCTTGGTCTGGCGCTGTCAGACTGTTAAGCTAGTAGTTACCGGGAATCGCACTACCAAGTTTCTGTTATTCTTTACAATATCTATGAAGTGTAAAAATAATAACATTAATCCTTTACAAAGTTTTTAAATTGATGATTTTTTGCACGATAATCGATAAACATACCTTCACGGAAGCTGAAAAGGGGTTACATATCGATGTTACTGTAACCTAATTACATTAAAAAATAAAGGCTGCAACACTGCCCGTACCAATGAGGTTTCAATTCCCACGTCGTATTTTCTCTCATGAGCTGTCGTGTTCTCGCGCCATGCTCGCGCCGTTGCCTAGCATTTTGTAAAACTAATAACCGTTCGTTATTCATGGTACTCACCGCTCCAGTAGCAGCCGTAGAGCTCGACCCGCATGCAGACGGTGCGCCGGTGCGAACTGTAAGGTATGAAACGTATTTTGGACGCCCAGATCGGCGGCTCCAGGTGATTTTTCTTCTCCAAGTATGTGTTTGTGTTGCCTTGGAGAATCTGTAACAATATTGTTTTTGTATCACTACATAGTATAAAACAAAGTCGCTTCCCGCTGTCTGTCCCTATATATGCTTAGATCTTTAAAACTACGCAACGGATTTTGATGCGGTTTTTTTTAATAGATAGAGTGATTCAACAGGAAGGTTTATATGTATAATACATGCATAATATAGTAGAGGAATACGGACAATCTTAGAGATTTCTAATGTAAGGTCGTAAATGAACCCATTTTTGCGCTTTCATTGCAAACGCTGGCTGAACCCTATGAGATAGATCAAAATAATGTACTACAGTATTGTGCACCTTAAAAAGATCTACAAAAAAGTCCGCGATGGCATATGTCTATCTCTTGAGGATAACCCACAATAACCATTTTTATCGTTTATTTATTACTTATTTATGAAAAAGCGATTTTAAGCAATACAGTATTAATCCTTATCCAATTAAGTACCTTTAATAAATTGTGCATGCAATATAGGTCAATATTGCCCTTTACAGCATGTAATTTAAATGAATATTTTCGAAGATATTACAAATTTAAAATGTAGGGACATAGCGGTTGCGGCGATACCGGCCGGAGGGCCGCGCGGGGGCCGGGGGGCGCGTGTCTATACCAAATAGTGCGTCCAAGGCTGTGCTTCGCCCTACAGAACTTTATGATTGTGTAGTTATATTTGGTATCAGCGTTGCACCCGAGCAAAGCCGGGGCGGGCCGCTAGTAAGATAATAAAGTCGGTTTTGAGTGTAGACTTGTAATAGTCATGCACTGTTCACAGCTTATACAATGTTAAATGCGATGTCTTCTTGCGAGACCACATACAGCATCAACAATAATGTCAGTTCATTGAAAGCAAATAGATATTATTGGTCGTAATGCTCAAGAGTCAGTTGACTATAAAATCATTTATAACTTTGTGCTCGATAGAATCCTCATTGTATAATCCACGCAGATTAGTGTCAATCATAAACATAATGTGACACAAATATGCCTTGAGCCATGAAACGCCGTCAAAAGCGGCACAATTGCTATCCTTGATAAAATAGTTACTGCAGACTAGTATAAAGTAATCGTTGGCCTGTATTCTGACAAAAGGTTAAATCGCAATGCTTTCACGGTATAATCATCCTTTATCACGACAATGCCTTCTTTATCAAGGTTCTCGCTAAGCGAACGAGTATTGCCCGTGTCAGGTTTAAAATCGATGGTTTCTCCGCTATGCAGTACCACCTCTCACCATGGGATATCAGAAAATAATTAGATTCCAAGACACAGGCGATGAACCAACAACCTGTGGAAGTACGGCCTAACTGATTCATGAAGGCGTTTTATAACATAACAAAGTATGACAAAGCTGATTAGTTCAGAAAGATAAAGAACAATGATTAAGTAACACTAAACCATAACATTTTAACATAATGTGTCCTTTATTAAAAGAGGTAATTATTAATGAACGCTGAACACGTCACTCCGTTCCATTAGTCAAGTTCATTCAATATTCTGTTTAACGAGGCTTTTCAGTTTCCTGAGCGTAACTAAAAAGAACTTGTCGCCAAAATGTGCACAAAGAAAATGTGCTAGCATAGTAGGCATTGTAATATTGAATACCTTGCATCGATAACTAGAAAACTCAAAGGTTTTAAAATAGCTTATTCACTTTGTCGAAGTAATCCGCAGTAAGTAACATCGGGAGCTTCCAATACTTCAGAACTTTATGCTGCAAAAATAATGTACATTATGAAGTTGAGAAGCGCCACGGAAATCCGGTCTGACGCCTCTTACGGCAGGCGGGAGGACAAAGAATCGATAAGTATTTTTTTTAATGGACACTGACGTGCTCAGGCCCTTGCCTACATAAATGTATCGAATTTTGTATACCAGCCATTTCCGAGGCGTAATTAGGGTCCGACACTAGGTACAGAAGGCTTAAAGCGAATGTCAACTGATGCAAATGAGGATATTTAGACACTAGGAGATTTACCGTCGTACTAAATAAACAGCTCGGTATACCCGACTGAGCTCAGAGCTAAGTGGGTGGATGTGGATGATCGGTATCTTTCGAGGCTGATTTAATTAAGCGAGTTTCATACTGGAGCTATATTAGTTATGTGTTAGCGTCTGATATTGCAGTCTAGAAATGCTTTTATGCGTCCCGATCCAGAGAGGTTTTAATTGGTAAAGACAGTGTCCGCGTCTCAGAAAATTAAACAGGACGTCGCTAAAACTTCAGTAGATAAAAATGAATGTAAATAAAGTTTCTTCCGAATCTTTGCATAGACTTATGTAGTTAGAAGTTTTTAACATATTACAGTTAAATATTGAAACGCTTTTTATTGTTTATTTCACAGCATGATAAAAGTGTAAAGCTTGAATTGATCAGGTAAGCACTAAACTGCTATATTACGGGATGATTGATGCCCGAAGCATCAATCAACAACATTCCTAGATAAGGTCATTGATGGATGTCCAAAACTTCGATACAAATGTTCAGTACCAATGTACTTTTTGTGATTGCCAATCAAAATATACAGTAAAAGTTATTCGGATATTTAATTAAATAATTTTTAAAAAATTGTTTCGTGTAAAAAGTTTACCTCACTATTCGCCACGAACACATAAAGAGTATTTTGGCAGGTATTTAAAAATAAACTTAGATAAAGGGTAGCCATTTCAAAAGGTTGACATAGGTAATTACGAGGTAGCATAAGCACCGCGCAATTGTCGTGCATTTTTAAGCAGTGAATAGGGGGAGCCGCGACAGGCGACTAAACGTCGTCATTTGACACTTTTAACACCCCCAACCGTTAAACACTCGACAGGCAAATAATACTGCAACGTGGCTACTCTTTAAGCCTTTATATTATTTTACGTTATTCTATTTAACTAACAGAAACAATACGCTCACACTAATTGAACGCGAAACGACGCGCACCTCTGAACATAAATAAGGAAGGTGTTTTAAAACCAATTTTCATATTGGAAACTGCTGCTCGAGTTGTTTGCGAGCACTCAATTCAAGTCCGTTTTGTAAATACTACGGGTATGTCGGCTATGCAGACATTCCGGTCTTAATATCATAGTCAACAATCAGAAGTCCTAGTGTTGTTTAATGCAATTATCATAAAGAATATTGGAATTCATATTTGAAACGTATTTGTTAAGCAAGGTTATACAGTAGCTGTATTTATAATATTTTGCTAGCTGTATAACAATAGGATCCGTGTTGAAGGAAGCGTCGTTGGTTCAGCGCGGCGATGAGAGCGCAACCCCTGAAAGCATCCTTGACCGGCTTGCGAGACAAGAACTCGGTCAAGAATAGTCAAGATTAAAGGGCTTTAATATTGATACAGAATTCAGATTAAGACAGACAGAGAATTAAGTTTGCTCATAACAAACACATCATCTTTGTATAGGTAGCCAACCAAGTTATTTAGAAATTCTTGTTACGAAGAGGTTGAGCAAGTTGCAAACTTATGAAAATGTTAACAATAAACGAGACGGTATTTTTATAGCGCAGCCTTAGAAATAACCCTTTAATTTGAAATTACAAACTTTAAGAGACCACAACGTGATGGAAATTTTTATTGCAAATTTTCTGGAAAGTTTGCGTAATTATATCCGAATGAGAAAATTATATGAATAATAAGTCACGTTGCTTTTCATGAGTGTGGCAGCATTTCGAAACAAATATACTGTGTGGCAACGTGTCACGATGTCTGTTTCGAATACAATAGTGTCATAGAGTCCCCGGTCAGTGTTCCAATTTATTTTAGATTAAACTCCTGTATTGATCAGTGCGTCGACTCGAATCTCCATGATGGCTTACTAATGGACTTATTTTATCCATGTGAATCAGTGCTGTAAGAATAGGGACACACTGAATTATGTATCTTTTTTCTACATCCTCGGAACACTTACTCTAATAATCATTTATAAATCAGAACCAGTATCAAACTATTAAAAATCTATTTTCTCTAAGGATTGTCAGATTTTTATTCTTAATAATATTAATAATAATCAGTCTGAATATGATTTTTATCCATAATTTGTTAGGTACATACTGGTAGGTACCAATATTCCGGAAAGAACTTAAGACTTACCGAAGTCTCAGCATACTTTCCTCCTGGGGATATTTAAAGCGAGCGCGTCGAAAGCCGGCGCTACCAGGTAATAAGCTAGGATTTATTAATTAGTTAGGTGCGATTATATTCGCTTTATTGACTGTTGAACTGAGCGTTCATTATTACAACTTCCTACTTCGGAACACAGATTCCCCGGTTTCAGTATTGTATGCAGTGTTTGCTACAAATAATATTAATACAAAGCAAACAATCCGCTTTTACCTTATGCTCAGAGCGATTAATTACAAACAAATGTAAACAACATGATATAGCTTTGCATTGTTGTTAATAACGGAGAAGTGTAAACGTACAATAAGAGCGTCCGGTACATATTAGCAGGAATGTTCATCAAACTTTCGAAACTAATATTCAGAGCCTTTACAAACTTCACTCACTTTCCTGGCTGACATTCCGGACACATACGTAAAACTTTGTACGAGTGACAACCCTACGCCGGAAGAGCTTTTACGCGAGCTGCTTACGCCAACTTCTTTCGCTGAATTGTTCAGTTCAGTACGCTTATATCACATTGCTTTTTAAAGCAATTGTAGACTCGTTGAAATATCAACAAGTGCATCTTGGCATCTTATTCAGACGTACGAGGTTTTTTCCTCTTTTGAAACAAGATATTTGTTACGATATTCAATAAGACTTTTACTTTGTGAAAAGTTTTAAAGCTATGAAAATATAGATGCTTTTGTCGGTTTTATGTCTGATATGATTGCATACATAATTAAGCCGGAACCCCACCGCTGCGCAGGCTGTGCACGGATGCGTGGCTCACCTCTGCTGCGTGGGGGGGCGTCGGTCTCCGTTTCCACTGCGGCGCACGGACACGGATGTGTCGCTCACACAGCTCATAGCTATGCGTGGGGTACAGTCACGAGCAAAAATATGTAACATAATAATATGCGAAATTGTTAAACGAAATTAGTGAGATTTTTTGTCGAATCTCTTCTGCCATCTAGCAATCAATGCATACTGAAAATAAAATACAGATGATACTTGAAAATAAAATAGTTCAAATATTTTTTTTAATAAAAAAATATTTTACTTAAAGTCAATATATTATTATTATAGTATAGACAATAGCTCTTCCAAGTAACAATATGATTTAGCTATTGTGTAGTAACATCTGTTTTACTTATTTGTATTATAAATTACTTAGTTCTTACACAAATTATACTTATCACAACTTAAATGTATGTATATATACTAGGAACATTAATTGTACCTCTTATTTATAGTTGATTATTCTTATAATAATTTCTTTAAAATATTATGTGTATACATATTTTTGCTCGAGACTGTACATAGTCGTGGGTCGCAGAGAAATGGCCGACCCACGCAGCTCGGATGCGTCGCACGGCCGTGGGTTGAGCTACGTTCGTGTGTTTATGACGTCATTTGCTGCGTAGCATGTCCGTGCGCTGCGGTGGAAACGCTCTCATACATTTTGTACTAAAGCGAAGCTGAACACACGTGCACAGCCTCTCCGTGCGCCGCTGTGGGGTTCCGGCTTTATACTGAGAAACTAGGTTGTCTTGTTGTTATTATAGACACTTCTGTGATTAGTTCAAGATTGCGACATAATGTATTTATTGGAGTGATTGATTGTATAATTATGGCATCAATGAACTGATGCATAAGTTGTCTGTTTACATTATAATAACTACGTGTTTGTCACCGAGTATGTCTAAAGTGAGTTAAAATAGGTAGATCAGAGTTATCTAATTGAAGCAAGAAAAAGGGAAGAGGCTGTATTCAGAAGCGAAACCAATCTGTATCATAACTTTTGATTGATTTGAAAAGATTTAATATATTCGTGGTGATGCCGCAAATAAATAAGGTTGTTATGTGAAATTATCACGACAATATCGAATCAAGGGCACATAATATGTGAACAGGCACGTAACGTATTATAAAGGAATGTATAATGAAACTAGCTGCGGCCGCAGACATTGTCTTAGCATGGAAAAAATGATCTTGAAATCCAAACCCGCAAAAAAGAAATTAAAATCGACTCTGCTAGATGAATTCAATGATATACACACATACAGATGAATTTAAAATGTTAAGATTTAAGATACATACCTCTTGTCCTTCAACAGTCCTATAGCGCACCCACTTGCCGAGCTTAGGCCTCCAATACTCGATGACGTAGGCCTCCGCGTACTCCTGGCCCTGGCCGTTTCCGAAGCGGCCCTGGGTGCCGGCGCCGGTGATCACGTGCACCGAGTGCAGGTCTATCTCCAGCCATTCCGTCGACTCAGTCGTTATCTGAGATCGTGGGCACCAGGCGCCACCCTTTATGTCCTGGTTCAGCCTGACAAAGAACACATAAGTTATTCATCGAACGATATGAAATGTATTTGTTACGCCCTAAACTGTTTAGTTTAACACAATTTCAAATTAATAACTTGCTCGACTTATAAACAAACTTTACATCGTTAGTTATTTAGAGTATCATAAGGAAAATAGACACAGTAGCATTAATATACAAGTGATCAACTCAGACGCCGAACGTTACGATGCCGATAATCTCAGGCGGGTGCTTGACTTCCTATATTCGTCATTAGGCGCACTCACACAGACACAACACTTGTTTACACGGATTATAACATAGAAGCGCAAATAAGACCTAAAATATATATAATGTGTTTACTTATTCTAAGCAATGAATCATCGTCTTGCCATACAGTTCATATATTAGGGGTAGGCGCCTGATAAAAGATGTACGAGTAACCCTTACCAACAAACAATCGAATGCGTGACATAGTTAAATGAATCAGCCCTATTTGAAGCCACAAGGCTCGAATGGTTACAATAAGGCAGCTCAGGATATAAGCTCCACTTATTTTCCTCAGCAACCCACGCACGATTTCTTTGTGCAAGCGTTTGCTTTGACAGGGTGTATGGCAAAGGTATGGGTATATAGACTGCGTTTCCTATGTATTTTATGTAAACTAGCGTAGCGTATGTTCTTGCTAGTAGAGTATCTGTTTACTGTGTAATCTGTGTTTGTGATTCGTCTAGCTAATAACTGCACGACACTCTCACCCACGCTTTCTGGCTCGCCGTACATAAACGTAATCTCTCCAATACCGCCATGCGCTTGGTTACGAGGTAACAGTCAAACATAAAGTAGCAGTAGTTACCGAGAAATGTTAGATTGGGTCCTATAAGCCTTTCATAACGAAATTGGTTATTGAGCTTTCAATTACAAAGGGTACATTATAAACTCGAGGCACGCCGTTAGCCCGGCGCGGCGCGAGACTCGTCATTGGAAATTGTCAGCATCGTGTTAAATGTAAGTAGGTATCTACATCCGTACAAGTGTGTAACAGTTCGTCGCTAAGTCAATTTAAATATTAAACTTTAATGCAATTTAAATATATGCTTACTTTATTAATGTAAGAGCGAATTATTTGTGAATAAACAAATTTTATAACAAGTCTTCATCAATCGCAACTATATAATATCAAAACACAATAATTATAAAGAAAACTCTACAAGATATCAACATTTGTCTAATACTACTACATTTTATGGGATTGCAGAAAAATGAATATAAATAGAGCTGTTTTGAGTGAGTAGAGAGAAAGAAAATAGGTTCAATAAATATCTGTCGACGGTCATAACGTGGCTAGACTATGGGTAATCCGTGCGTAGCGAACTACCGAGAAGGTACGTCTGAAAAGTACAAGACCCGCCGAAATTGGATTTATGATTGGAGCAACAGATCAACGAAGCGGCATGCAAATACAAACATATTCGGTTTGTCATGTAAACCTCACTTTGTAAAATCAATACTTGGACTGTCACTAAAGTTAGCCATACAGCAATAACAATTTATTATTGATCGTTAAAAACACAAAGGGTTAATTAAAACTCAAATGTTCGAAAGTCTAAACTGACTCATAATAAGCACTTGGGCTTTGAAGTTTATGCGCAGTGAATGAACAAAGCTATTCGCTTCAATACACTGAGCATACAAAAACTAAGACGCATTGTGATTTCACAACGATCCAAGATTCCTCCTATAATATATCAATCAAAGCTAATAATAGTGGTGTTGTTATTAGCGCATTCACTTATCATGTGTCACTGAGGCTGTGTAATCGTTGGCACCAATCAAATTCCAAGATGGGCAGTCATTAAGCCCATTGACGCGCCACCGACCGCTCTCTAGATATCAATGAGGCGTGAACAAACTTTCATAATTTATCACTTAGCATATGCGCCAGCTAATAAGTTTTGATACTATTTCAACACGGACACTGGAAATGTTTCACGATTCCTTTTGTCTATTGCAATGTGCTATTACAAACAGTACTGCATTAAATCATTGATGATACGAGTATAACATAAACAACGCGCTGGGTGTTCGAAAATAAAGAAAATAAACATGTCGCACATGAACTTTTATAATTAATAGCTTATATTAAACAGGCAGTAACCATCGCCTCCACGACCACCATTTGCATCGTAAATAAATGAACCTCTTTATCGATTAACACTCACGACTTCGACATACTTTTTGAAAATCATACCGAATCGAGCTTTGAAATGTTTTTTGGGTCAATATTACTCTAAGTATACTCCTCAGGAAACTTGTAGTAACCTATAAAACATCACATCGTCACCAATTATGACATTGCCATTTGCTCCCCTTCCCCAGGGCCACTTGGTTGAACTACGGGGTGGGTCTCTGTATATTATGTTCATAATGGAATACTACTCGTTGTTATGATGATGACACTATGCATTTAAGGCATAACTTAAAGTGCAGATGCTACTTTTGCTAGATATTTTTATAACTGAATTACATTTACTCAGGTTTTTCAACTTGGCCTATGGCCTAAAACTGAAATAATATAACTGATCGTCACGACTCTCAATAATGTATTTATAAGAGCTTAGTTTTTACATAAATATGAAACATGTTCCGACTCAAAACGTATCGAATCAATAGTGTCGAGCAAGTTATTAGTAAATAAGCTTAGTGCATACACAAACCTTCCATTTTGCGGGGCCACATTGCCGTCGTTGTAACAGGAGCTAGCGCTGATATCCCTGTCGGGAATCAACCCGCTCTCCATTCCGAGCGGCGCGATACATTGAGCTGCAAACAGACACACGTATTTAGGTATATCGGTGTATATGTGTTGTATCAATATGCGCACCCGGCTTACGAGTATGCACACCACACCGACCCGCCGACTACGGCCAACTTAGATGACATTTAGATGCTTGTCTTGCCTCTAGTCAAGATGCACGTAAATCATTCAAGACTTGCAGATAGGTGACGTTAGATATTTTACATTGTACACCGTTTGAAAGTTCTTCGCTGTTCGCATTGCCAAGTCAGTAGAATGGTACATAAATTGCTACAAATTAAACGCAAGAAATAATTTCAAATAGAATAACATAATAAGGGAATATTGAGGATAAATATGCCACAAAAATATAAACCAATAACAAGGAACTCAATTTAAAAGTTTGTTAAATTAAACCAAAAGAGCTTGATAAACTAAAATCGATGGCATACTGAGAACAGGTTGATTATACAAGAACGACATTGCGTGTCGGGGTTTTTAAACGAAAGCACAGTGAAAGGTACAGTCTGCCGTCACCCTTACGCTGGCCAGCATAAGTAACGAGCAAATTAATTATTTTCGAAACATCCGCACAGCATGTTTCCACTTAACATTAGCAAGCTTACGTAGACAGTGGTATTAATTAATAAAATGTAAAAGAGCACTAAATTACATAAACATGAGACAAGTTGTCAGGCAAATTTCTCATTGGGCTTGTACAGTTTAATTCTCAACGGGGTCGCTTATTAGTCAATCTATCAAAGGGTCCTAGCGTGCGGTAGGTATTAGACACAACAAACAACTGATATACATTACATAGTCGTAGTTATGTTATTGTTGAATCATTTAATTAGCTGCCAACGACTGATAACTCGTGTCGCATGTGTAGGCCACGCATCACTGACGAGCGAGAGCGACGCGGCGACGCGCGGGGAGCGGTCGGCGCGCGCCGGACTGCGGACGCGCGCTATTGTAATCACCAAATTATCTTATTTCATTGTTCGGTTCCTTATCGATTTATAAATTATATGTTTTGTCATTAAACTGTCGTTTGCATTAAACTTCAACTACTTACATTTATATTTGCAATTTTTTTTTTAATTTTTTACAACCTACAAAATACATTTTCTCTAACAAACCCTTGTTTAATCTTACCGTCATTACGACGCCTAATAATAGCCATAAAACATAAACAACTGGTTTGTAAGTGAAGAGTAAAGCGAAAACCCCTTAAAACATGTTACATAAATAAATGGGATAAAAAAGTAAACAAATTAAAAGATTTCAAATAAAAGTAATGCAAAGCAGACGAAAAATACAAACAGAATTGGAATAAAAAAGCCAGATCGCTGTCGCTCGCTACTTCCACCACCCTTTAATTTACAATGGCCATCAATCATTCCATTCAAGTACTACTCTTTGCTCGGCCCTTAGTAGAAGAAAATTAAATTTTGTACTGTTTCACAATCATATGCGTCTTTTGTACAAAATGAGAGCACATGCCGTAAAGTATGTGGCGACGATACGGCTATCACTAGGTAAACATTTGTGTTACTGGTATCCACACATGCCTAGCAACCATAGAGTAAGTATAACAAACGTTAATGATAAATACATTCAATGTTTTATAACAAGCGGCAACATAACTCAAATAGCTGCGTCCTGCTCTCGAAGCGGAACAGGAATAAAGTTAAATAGACATACAGTAGGTTCTTGACTTCTGCTCAATAGCCTTAATTTATATTCACACAGCAACGGCGCTTATAAACATATTGAATCGAACATAGATTTATATCGATGACAAGTCGCATAGCGAATAGACGTTGTGTAATGAGGTGTAAGTCTAGACCAACACGTGCTTGCCGTTTGCAGAGCGCCACAGCGCCGCAGCGCCACACAAACCCTCAAACCAACATAAACAGATTTATCAGATAATTCGCGTCTACTGAGAGTGTACGCTAAGTTCCCCCACACCATACAAAAGACAAGCGCTTATAGGTCAAATGCAAATAGTATTCGCTTGTTGCGTGTCTCGTTATTTAAGCAGGCCTCTTGTTGCTCAGAGCTTGAGAACAAATTGCAAACGTCATAAAGCCAGTTTTGAATATTAATAAACACGAATAAATGATCTCGGTTTAAGCAAAAGCATTTAAGTACTTGGACCAGCGGTTCACAAAGTGAGCGTGCTTCTGACGTCCGGTAAATTGGGTATACTTTTTTCACATCGTCCAGTTTCGCTGCTCCCCTACAATAGTCGTTTAGCGTAGTATTTTTTTAATCCTAATGTAATAACACTTTCAGAGTACGGTGAGTGAAAGGCAAATGGTTGAACGTGGAGTGGGGAAAGTTTCAGAAGCACTGAGCTTGTGCGTGCTTATGCTATTGCGTGACATGTAGTCGTCTAATGAATAATAAACAGCGCAGTGGCGACTCGCTACTCATTCATATCCATCCACGAAAGGCAATATTCATTTTTACATAAAACGATTGAATGTCGGCTTAAACCGCCTACAATATTGGCTTTAGCACATATAAATTTGGAAACAGCAGCGGCTACTCCTCGGCGGCTCTGCGTTACCTAGATACGTGTTCTCAGCCGTCATACACACACGCCAACTTACAATGTCACATGTTTTTCTTTTACGACTAAAACCACTTTGCGTGATATCCTTGGACTATTATTTTAATTACTTTCATTGTACGAGGGGGTCGTTAGCATTTTGTTTTTTATGTTCACTAGTTTTCACGACAAATGTGTACGGAACGTATAGCTGACATCGATAACGGTGCCGTGAGGTAATGACTTTCCAAACTATTCAACGCGCGGACAGCGTGTGTATAGACGTACACCAAGTAATAATTACATGGCCATTGAAGGCAGATCGATAGAAGCACGGTAAAATACGTTTAAAATGAGCTGCAGGCAATTTAAACCAAGAGTATATTAGGGCGGGGTGTGGTTATCCTAAAATCGATATCAGACGCATAAATAATTAAAGAAATCAAGGAGATGTGCGAGGTATGAAGATGATAATTTGTTTAGGAGTTGTAAATAGTAAGTTGCATAGAATAAAATGGATAAAAATATTATCTACATAGATAACTATAATCGGATATTTTCATCGTTAATAATTTTCTTGTCGTCCGTACCGTCGCATGGGAAAATTCAGGAAAAACAGACAGACAGTCAACAGGTTGGTAAAAGGGTTGATAGCCGCGGCAACGTCAAACAACAAGACATCGATTTCTAAGTAATCGTGAAGTATTGTGACTGTCGGCACGGTAAACCTTCGTGCACGAAGTCATTTGTATATTTGTAAATCTTGGAATTAGAAAAAAAACAACATTTTTAAACTACATGGTATTTATATAGTGAAAAACAAAATGAAATGTTCAATCACATTCATTAAGAATGTGATTAAACACTGAGTGAAATGAATAATCAAGATTTTTCCAGTTCATTAAAGAAGGTAGGGTGAAATAAAACCAGCAAAGAGCCTATCGGCGTGTAATCGGATACATAAAGCTTGTTTATTAAAACCAACAAATATTTCTTCGGGCTGTGTAACCTTAAATATACCGGGAGCAAACAACAAGAACAAATTGCACTTTTACTAAATTCTAACACTTCCTATTACGTATGCTAATCGCCTCATATCCAATGGGAACGAAATGGTTTTAGTATACGAAGGCATTTCAGTTTAATAAAACACTTAATCTTACTTTAGAGAAGCATAATAAAATAAAAAGCTTATTTCGTATGAAATCACCGTATTCCCGGTTGAAACACGTCCTAAGATGCGTCCGCGGTTTCCGTTTTAATTCTTTAAAATCACAAGTCATGACGTTATTCGCCATTGTCGCAAACACCGGTGGTATCTACGTGAACTGATTATGAACGCGTCAACTCGGTGAGGTGAGCACTCGCCGCAAATAGTGAACGTCGCAGGACTTATAGGCTCAGCAACAAGCTTTTTATAGCTCGTAGATAAAGTTAAAGAGCTTTCGTGCGCACTCATTCATATAACATGTGCTGTCAAACACCGATCTGACAATTTTGAGATAGGTAAAGTAGAGCAGCTTCTACATCTTTTATGTAGAGCTAACATATTTTATTCGACATAACACAGGAAGATTTTGAACAATCTAGTATATATCTTTGTTTATTGATACAAATATGTAATTGAATTTTAAACGATGTAATTTTGTAATTACAATAATAAGCAATGTATGGACGTCCATATTATATTATGGCATAAGATAATTACCTACAGACAACTGAATCATTAAGTAAATTGTTCCATTAAGTCGGCAGTGGGAAGTAGTTCTATAATTGCGATAAATTGTCTTCCAATACACTGCGTATTAATATTTCATGCTTACTGCAAACGCTTACTTACAATCTATGTTACGGTTACTTGCAAATTCAATAAAAATCTATCCAATTATAATTATTTTAAACGAAAAAGTTTCTTGAATGAGGTAACCGTTGATTCATATTTTAGTGCGATTTTGTTATCAGTTGATGAAAACTAAATTTCACATTGGGAAAGGGTTTATAATGCTAGCAAAATAGGATCAATAAATGTGTATTTATTTGACTAATCCGTAGTAGTAGAGAATAATCTAACGTTTTATAAACTTAGAGTAGAATGATGACCACAATATACAAGCCGTGGTCATTAAAGCCTCGTCTTTATTGACTCGGATTATAGCAATGAAGATTAACAGTACACCCTCAAATCAGGTCAACAATGCTAACAAAAACAGTTTTAGTCTGCAGCGTTTATAAAATAAGTGATTTTCTTATATTTCATTTCAGTAAATTACTAATCAATCAGATAAACTCAATTATTCATTCATTCATTAAGAATAAAAGTTATGCGTGATCATACATAAAAAAAACATATACGTGTCGAATTGAGAACCTTCTCCGTTTTCGTCGGTTAATAAAAGCAAATGAAGAACTCGAAGTTTGATTCTGTATTTATGCAATATTTGTAGTTTGTCTCAAGATACAAAGTTTTGCTTCCATTTCATTGAAAGGAATGTTTGCTGTGACGAAACTTGGGTAGTCCTTCTTACCAACTAGCCGAGGGCAAGACCCCATTACAAATATTAGTGTTTTGAATAAAGTCGTTAATATAATTAGTGTTTTCATTAACGTTCCCAGATAGAAGTTTTAGTTCAATTGAAATTTTGAAATATAACAACGCTAAAAGCGACTGGTGGAATTTATAATTCTTGGTACAAGTTCAGCGAGGCACGGCGTCCCCGTTGCTCCGGGAGCAGAGAACTTTCTAATTAAATATTAAGGCGGTCCATGCACAGACATCGACGGGGGACTTGCCACTATAACTTTTTATAGTTGTGTGATATGGACATAATGTCCCTTGGCCCAAATACGCTGATACTACTTATAGTTGCTCCAAGTGTTTCGTTTTCGCACTGGTGAAGAGTACAGGTTCGAATTGATTATGACAAATGTTATGGCAATCTTCGATATTTTTAAAGCACTTTCGTTTTTTTGAGGTCATTTAAACTTAAGAATGTAAATAAAACTTTCTTATAGCTTAAAAATTAGTTTTAGATTTTAGCTATGTAGTAAATTGTCTTACTATTGCTTTAATTGATAAATTGCTATCAACAGCTGGTAAGTATTCCATACATCCCCTTAGTATAATTAATGCTCATGGGTATCGCGGAACTGCACATATTATCATTCTGGAAATGCCTTTTCTGAGCACCTATTTTCCGTAGGTAAATTACCTTCAGGTTCTGTTACCTAAGGTGTGCATTGTATTAAACATGAGCAGAACTCGCGACCTTGCGGCGCAGTCTTAGTTTCCCGGAATGAAAAGTACTTTATGTGCTAATCTAGGGTTATCGCTACCATCAGCTAGTAGTTTTAGGTAGCTTTAAGCATAAGGTGTTAACATGTAGGTAATAATTTGATACTGCAATGACGGCAAATAATGGTTTACTACCAGGAATTATAAGAAAATTTGAAGTAACTATGAAATACTTCACTTAGTTTTCGTAACTGTCTTTCATAAGCTAAAAAGTCTTTCCGCAAAAGTAAACGAAGACAAGTCGGTGTCATAGCCTATTGTGAAGTCGAGCCATCAGATGAGCGAGCGGATAAGCACTTTCCATTCAATCAATTGTCACGTTGCAGGCTTTCCACTCTCATTTAAAAGAGATGTCGAAAGCTGCGCGACAATATTTCCTTCCCGACCTTGCAAACTTTTTCATGCCGTTGATAGCGAAAACGTGACTACAAAAAACATTATAAAGTAGCTGAAATTTCCCGTTGGGTCGAGACTAAGTGAAAACTTTTGTTAGAACTTACCCAAACAATTTACCGGCTTTATATCTAGGTAAGTATTACTTAAACAGTCATTACTAGTTGTTTTTAGCACAGCGGTTTTCTGAACAAAGAAATGTAGGGCGTTGCGGTATGCTAATAAGTCACAAGTTTTATTATTAGAATTATTTATTGAAAGGAATATGACGTTGGATAATATGAAGCATATTTTAAATATGCACGTAGAAAACGTTACTTTGGAACGATAATGAAGTCTTATAATGATTACTTTGAAATTGAACACAAAAACGGATTGAAATTAAGTATTTCTTAAAAGGACTACAAAAAGTAAAGGTAGAATTATTCATTTATTTTATTAATATTATATTTATAAGTAATTTGCTATAATTATACGTTGCATACGGCAAGGTACAGTGAAGTGAATGAGTATTGTACAGTTACGTACTAGGTACATTTACAATGTATTGTGTAATTGGCTGTGTAGCTCATAGAACTAAATTAATTAGACATATTGAATTTAGTGGCTCCCTAAGACATATTGTAGCGAGGCAGTGGTTCGTGTGGATAGTCTGTAATGGCAGCAAGTACTGCCAATCCCTCGATACTGATTATTAAGACTTACATCTATAACTGGGAATATAATATTACATGTAACAACCATGGCTCTATAGTACAGATGAAATTATATTACATTATTTATGTTCGTAACGTACTATAGGTTTTATCTTAATGTTATTTTGTTAACACCATGTAAAGTGCTTACGTCTATTCTATGTAAGTAATAAAAGTACAGAATAACAAGATTGCGAAGTGTAGTAGACTATCGTATCGACATTTATGCATAATAATAGGCCGGTGCGTTGTTACTGGTTTTAACAGTAAACAACCTAGTTGAGTACCTACTTCACGATACTCGATATTACTCAAGTTCTATTGATGAACTCGGCTTCGACCGCTGTCCCACGGATACACCACATTGATAACCGTGTTTACAGTCCGCTCATTAGTAGACATATTGGAACTATGAATACGTAATAATGTATGTAGGAACATACTTTCATTCTATGAGTAGTCACTTTAGGTACGCGTTGCGTAAATAAACATGCTATGGACCTTTACTTTTACGCAAAAAGTTTCTAAAAATAGAATCGTGAAATACGACCGTATACAGCTGTCCCTGAAAGATCAAGATTGGATAGGATAAGGAACGAGTATATAAGAGGAAGTTTTAAAGTAACGGTGATAAAAAAGTTGAGACTGAGCCGTTTCTTGTGTCATGTACATGTTATAAGCAGAGATGTAAATTAAAGAGTGGTTATTATATCGGTGCTTGAGCAAGCGAAGAACTTAAGGATATTGTAATGGAATCAGTGAAGGATAGAGTTACTTATGAAATAAGGTAAATTACAAACAGAGAAAATAATTCTGCTGCACTAATAATAGAGTTTAATTTAAAGATATGTAAACCTTGGGCTTTCCATAGTCTGTATGGAACGAGTCGTGCTATAAAGATGTATAATTAAAACACCAAATGATAAAATACACACGTGCTGGCGTTTTAACTTCAGCCACGTCGTGAATAAAATATTAACATGTGTTTTGATTATTCCCTTCAAACAATTACATACACTATTAAAGACTATTTGTAGACAAAAAGTTTCGAGTAACGTAATTGTGTGTGGGTGAGCCTGGCGTTAATTATTTTCGCACATGTGGCTTCCCCGTATCGCGACTGAGTATTGACATGACATTATTACCTACACTATTATCTTGACATTTTACTACTTGACAAGTAATTACGAGTTACTTAATCAGTTTACTGTTCATAACAAAGTAGGTAGGTGTTTTATTTTAATAAAGAAGCTGCTGTGTAAAGTCTAATTAAAATCATTCGGCGCATTTATTTAATTACTGACCTTCGCCGTTTCTCATAATATTACAATACCAGTAGGTACACTGATTTATGTTTATTATATAAATAGAAGTACCCCGCGATGACACCCTGTAGGCATAATATAATGTTTTAAGATTTAGGCTGTCAAATGCATAACTTTTTCATTTTCGCATCAGACTCGTAGCTCCAGACATTACTCCATTTCTGCCTTAGGTATTATGTTACTATAGACGTCGACAGTTTCTCTAAGTTACTTATAAATAATGATTTAGAAACGAACGGCGTTTGATAATCAACGAGCGTCGATATTATTGGTAACAATTGCAAAAAAGCTTTTACTTTTCCTCACATCGGAGTTTAAGTTGTTTAAGTGTGGAGAGAGTTTCAATCTGTCGTTGTCTCTATTATTGTAAAAGGAAAATCTGGACAAGTACGAGCCAGACTCGCGTTCCGAGGGCGCCTTGCAAATCTTGTTAATCTCCTCGATTTATTTACAAAAAACAAATTTAACCGTGACGATTTAATAACTGTTACAGACAGACGGAACAAAAAGAGATCCTATAAGAGCTACTGATTTTCCTTTGAGTTAAGGAACCCTTAAAACTAGTTCCTGTACACAACTTTTTCTGCATTGACATTGATTATCATCATAAAACCAAAATTGAAAAACAGTTGAAAGCAACAAACGTGAATCAAAGTGTTTAATAGGTAAGATACCTTTTCGTGGTGTAGGAATTACACTGTTTTAGTACTAGCCCACTTCAGCAAGGTTTTTAGTGCTTACACCGCAACCCTAATTACGTGTTGTTTGCTCACTTATTATTTAGTAGCGTGGATATCGTTAAGGCACCACATGGTACTTTATTTACAGCTAAAGGCACCATAATACCTTACCTATGTTCCTAAACGCTTTTTATTTCATTTAACGAAAGTTAGAAATATAAAGTACAATTGCACGTACATTTTCGCTATTAAGTTGGCCGTTCTGTGACTGACAAACAAATATTGAAATTTGTTGTAGTTTTCTTTTATGTAGGCAGCATATAATATGCCAATACATCTAAATTAATAAGCAAGCAATACAAGTAAACGAAATACTTATTTACTCAAATTCTATTCCCAGAGGTAGTCGGTCTACGGTAAGTTACCTAAGTTTCGAGAAAGCGGTTGACAAAGGGAATAACTGAAAGCGAAATAAACGGTAATTTTATCGATATCTTCATAAGCTAGCTTCCAGTTTTCAGGTACCTACGTATAGAACGTAAGTCTCTACGCGGGGCTAATTAGAATCGCATCCTGCTTTAAAAGTTTCGTCAAACACTTTCTTGTATTTCGAAAAGTAGAACTTTAGTTGTTGAAAACAAATTCGTCGTTCCCGCCTTCTAGTTAGGAAAGATGTCGCGGTGTTCCGGGCTCGACACTGCTGCTTATTAAGGGCACAAACTTTAATTAATGGAATATTTCAAAACGTAAAATTCTAAATCTTACAATTTGAAGCTAGTCAAGAATTGCTCTCTGAGTCTCTGCTGTCGAGTAGATTAAACTAAACATTATGGGCCTCTATTTTTTATAAGCCTCTAATTACGATCTGCCCCTTTAAATTGGAAAATACGAAGTCACATTATAACCAGATGTTAATAACTTTACCCAATTACACAAGAAGCGGAAAAGTATTGATTTCCGGTACCTAACTTTGTACTTGACTACCGAGTTCTCGTCAGTGCAGCAAGTTCTATTTGAATAAATAATTAGTTAACAAAACAATAAGGCACTGAGCTGACAATTTGTCTGCTGGACAAAAACCCCGTGGGCACAAACAATGAAGCTTTGACTTTCGCGTTTAGGGTCAATTCATACTACAGCAAAGTCGAAGCGCTTCGGAGCGTCATTATTGCAAAGTCATCCTTAACTCAACAGCTTAATGCTCATATTTGTACAGACATATTTTTTGTCTGGCGGACACATTGCAGTCAGTCGTGTGCTCGGCGCCTAATCGTCAACGAACAAATTAGCTTAATGTCGAGCTAACGCACATAAGTTCAACATGTTTCCAAACTTTTGCAATTAAAGAAACATTTTTTTTTCAATATTAATTATTTATTTAATTACTACTACACAATATTATTGTTATATATTTACAATGAATAAGTCCGGAGGTAAATTCTTGAGATCGACATTAAACTAAATAACTTTAGGTACGGACATTGCGGTGGCCTCCGACAGCATAAAGTATTCAAAGACAGTGTTAAGATATGGCCAGTCAAGTATCGTTCGACACAAGTGCTATATCGCAGCTTTCAGCACAACATTCTAACCACTCTGTATTAAATAAATAGTTTGCTCAGAAGCAAATTCCTGTCATAATCTCAGGATGATAAGACGCGCTACTTATTTAAGGCGTTTATCTTACCTAGATTCTTTTTGAGAAAATATTACGCTAAAAATCTGAGGAAGCAGCGCTAAATACTTTAGTTGCAACTTGCATTGTTTCACAGTACTGATGAATTCATATAATAGTTTAAACTAGGATAATTATAATTATACTAGTGTAAGTAGCGTTCGTGTATAACCAGCATATATTTCGCCGCGACAGACGCCTGTCTTTGTGTACAGTTTATTAGTTATGATACATGTCATAGTACAATGTCGTTTTGTATAATTACAACACAGCGACACGAATGGTTTTTTGTCTAGATCTGCACGTCATTTTCGGTCAAGGCGAGTGAAAAGGTTGACATTACCCTCGTATAATGTACATACATTAATTTAATGTTAGGGATGAGTCATCCGTCGAGATTTGATTTGCTTTGGGCTTTTTTTTTTAAAGGGTTTATTAATATTCAACCGACTTTGAGACATTTGCAAGTTTTGGTATTTTGTAGCGCTAATTGATGTAATAAATAATGTACTTACATATGTCGAGAGCATGCTTCGGTGAGGCCCCGATGAGCAGCAGCAGAGCTACCACACACAGCACCATCGCGGCTCGCTCACTTCACCATTCTCCCCTTACACCTCAACTCTACAACAAAATACAAGAACATGTAAAATACATCAAACACTTCGGCGTATACTACAAGAACCTGGATCGCAACATTATAAAAATCGAAGAAAACATAAAACACAACCGCGTCTGCCCTTCGATAGTAGTCGTAAAATTCAAATAAGAGCGGATCATACGATATTACGCGACACAATTTAGGTAACTGAGAATGTGTTATTTTGACATTCAGGTTTAAGTTTTTGATCTCACAAGGTCAGTTACGCAGGGAATAAAACAATCCAAGTTGTATTTCCTAAGTTTAATTGCTTCTCAAAGCTTAATGGATTGAGAAGAGCTCGTCGTTCAAAGATGCGATTTAAAGTCAAAGACATTGATGTAAGCGTTAGGCTTAGCTTAGATAGTTTGTGAAAAGCTTCAACTTATACATGTTAGACACTCGTCCTCCCTGCGGCCCTTCAACTGTAAAACAAAAGAATGTCTGGGGATGTCTAACAATAGCGATGTCATTTAGATGTAGCGTCGTGTCAAGGTCTGTAGTGTCGCTATGGGCAATGCGCATTTTGAAGTAGCCGTCAAAACACTATACTCACATAAGCCAGCATAAAATATAAGGGATATAATATATTGATAAGCACTTGACGGGAATAGCGTCGGTGCAGTGCGATAATACGCTAAATATGGGACAGCCGGGAGAATTAAGGACGCGAGCAAACCGCTTCATAGTGGTCACTTATCGAGTATCAGAATCTGCTCCACAGCGTAATTCTATGAAAACATTTTATTTTCTTACAAGATGCAATTTACTCATTTACAATCAATTAAAATCACTTGCTATTATAAATTAGGTTAATGACTTTTAATCGAGCTATAGAATTAAGATAGCACGCCACAGTGTAACGCTTATTTATTTAAGTAATAGATTACTTCGACAAAAAGAAGAATAAGAAGAATCTTATGAATAAAAGTCTTTGTATCTGTTTATTACGACGAAAAACACAGTATTTAATGATTATATTAAAAATGATATAAAGTCAGTTACTAACATAAACAATGTAACTATTGCTGTTGCAACCAAAACACTTTTGAAAAACGAATTTCAAGTAGTATTTGTTTTCTCAATGTTTGTATAATATTCTAATTAGGACACAGCGCCAGGGTACAGTCAGCGCAAATGATGTCAAAAGTAGAAATACGATGGAGAGTGCCACAAACACCTCAGTTGGTACCTTTGCCTAGAAACTAGGTACACCAATGTAAATGCATGTCAACACAAAATCCGGGATCGAGCGAGCGAGTCGTTGGTACAAAGCCTTTCCCTCCAGTTTGTGTTCAATATCACCAACTCGATTCAATCCGATTCCATGGTGTGGTTTTCGTAATCGATTTTCAGCACATTAATTATTAATCACGCAAGAACACGCACCGAACTGTAATTACACTAATTATTTCGATGATATGTTAACAAAATAAACAAAGCAATAGGTTAAGACTCACTGACATTTAATTGCATGAAGAAGTAATAAAAATACAATCATATTTAGTAGAACTTTCAGAGCTTATATAAATTCATTTTATTACCGACCGAAACGAGCTCGCTGATATTGCCGGCTAATGCTCTTGCATAAATAATATCACTATCGTTTGTACAATTGGAACAATATAAATACATAATAAGTTTGTTTACAAAACCAGAAAGGTATCTATCTGTAACACTGAACAAACCAAATAAAACGGTGCCTATTAAATGATAATATCGTAAGGATGAATGCACTTATTGTGTTTTATTCGCATGAACAAATATCATTCATAGTCTAACACACACAATTGCTGGAAACGTTTTGTAAACAGGCAATCAAATATTTGCCATAGGGGAAGGGAGAAAAAACGCCGCCTTCGCGACAAAATTTAATGAAGGCTGTTACGAAGAAAAATTACAATAGTTATGAAAATTTAAGAAAATACAACTGCATAATTTTAAAATGCAAAAAAAAGTTAATAAAAACCAAAAATATGAAAATAAAAAATAATATTTTAAGAATGTTTTAATAAAAGTTGCAACTAACAGCAAGCTCTGACGTACCAGTTGTGTTCGTCAGGCTATGCACTGCACTAGCAGACGCGTCAGCCGGTCCGCCGACGGCCGAAGCACGACTGCGCTAGTCAATCAGACCTGTCTACGGAAAGCTACGGGACGCTACGGGACGTTGGACGCCCGATACCCAATAACGTATAACGATAGTAGCTACCTTCCTAGTGCACTCTTCGTTCATACTCCATCCCTCTTTCATCTTAAAAGTAAACCGCGAATCGTCTTTATGATAGTTCTTATAGCGCCTACAACTATTAGAACTATAATCACTCTTAATTTTATACAAACTTAGACTTATTGATAAACAAGTAGAATAATTCAAATATTTTGAAAATATAATACATAAAAATAGTCCAATTGGACGATTGTTACTATTCTCAATTTAATAATAAAATCAACAGGTTTCAAATGTGTTTGACGCACAAATTCATCAGTGCATTATTTACCAGCTCGGTCACATTAATTAAATCTTCAACAACGGAGAGCGGAATAGAGCACACATTATCTTTGTGGTAGTTTGCTTAAAACAGTATTCTACCAAAAATTCTTTCACAAATGCTTAGCTGCAGTTTAGAGACTGTTTAATTCATGTTATAAATATAAATTTCATGCATTGTATTTTCAGGCATGTGATTGTGTGCAAATATTATTTAGCGAGCTTTATATAGGTAGTAATCGTTATTTTTTTTATCATTTACTGAACGTCCTTTATATACGAAAATATGTATGGTTCTGGTTTTGAATTTCTCAAAACGATAGTATCCTCCTAACATCAACAAGTTATACTAAAATGCTAATAAGGTCAACAAATCGCAAAATTCGTTAGCACAGTGAAGCAGGTAATGGTCGACTATTAACTCATTTGCCGAGCAAACTAATTTCGCTTAAGAACTGTTTGGTTAGCGTTTCGCGAAAAAGTAAGCGCAGAACAGTAATGCTCCAGTCACAGGTTTTTGGAAAAATAGAATATATTACAAGCCTAGTTTTAGTTTATAAGAAATCGCGTGAGAGCTACACACTACTACGATTATCGTTAACGATAAAAATAAATCGCATGTACGTTAATGCGATGTTTAGTTCTAGTATATTTTCCAGGACGTTGCATGAGAACTTATGTATTGTATATAACTTTGAGCAAAAATTTTAGTGATTCAAATATCGCTTCGGTGATACAAATACCAAAGAACCAATAACACAATTCTGTGCAACGTCCATGTCGAGCGATGCATCGCATTCACGCAGGCTACATAATTGCGTTATGGAAAAGTTCCATTGACAAGCCAGACACGCGTTACTGTACAGATCTGTGTGATTCTGTCAATCAAACATATTAGGTTGCGAATATGAAATACACCTGAAGCATTTATGACAAAATTGTTCGCCTACAGTCGTGCCAAAAAGTGTTTTAGTAAAGCATCACAAGCTTGTATATGAATGGCTATATTTTATTCATAGCCCAATTTCCTAACGAATCTGTTACTGGATCTACAATCTATATTTAGATTTGACTTTCAGTGAGGACAAGCAACCTAATTGTATTAAACAGAGTACGTTGGTTTAACCTGTTCTCTGCCTACATTTAATAAGTTTTGGGGGAAAACATGAAAATTCAGTTAAAGTTAGACGAAATACTGTCAAGCACACTCCGTGGTTACTCTTTGACATCGACAGTACCTTTACTTCAATGCTGTGAGGTTTATTTTCGTAAACCGTTATTTTATATAGACGTTCGGTCGACCGCGCCAGATACAAGTATACTAAGAAACATGTGAGACTGCGATAATACTTACCTAGTATTTGCTGAAATATTTATTGAAATAACCATTCAGGCGTTTAAGGGCCCTGTGTATCATCATACGCGACAGTTGTTATGTGAACAGATTAAGGCCATATTCTATCGTGCAAATTACAAAAGCTATAAATAAATTTAAAGCTATCGATACACGGTATTAAGACCCTAGTGTAGTTATGATTGCCACGCATTGTTACCACGCGATTCACGATATATGTCAACACGGCTTAAAGAAACGAGCCGAGGTAAAGAACATGAAATAATATTTACTTAAAAAAGCGCAGTCACGCTGATAATTAATTAATCGAGTCGTTAACAGCACGCTACCGTGGTAATTTTAAACAAGGTGCTGTTTAAATAAATAAAATAAAGATAATTAATTCATTTTTATTGGAGTTTAAATGAGAAGAAAAGCACTAAGGTGGTAAAACGAGATGCATTTCGACTTAATATTTAAGAATAAATTATTTGAAGCCACCATGGAAATTTGAAGAGGAATTTATATGCAAGGCATCCTATAAGTGTGTAACTATTGTAGTGCAATGTATATTGGATAAGCCTCTTATAATGACAACGAGTCGCATAAGATTCGCATAACATCAAAGCACACAGTTTACAAAGAAAGATGTAGATAGTGGGATCGGATTAAAGTAGATTTAGCGAAAGTTGGCAACTTTTAACGAGGATGGATAGAGTTAAGTATTCGAAAGATATAGGACTTTGCTGTAGACGTACGATTGGCCGTTAGTTTATGGTCCTAATGAGACTCTTCGCCCGCTTTAAGGGAATGCGCGTTTCCTCAGCAAATAAAGTGAACCCAACACAACTCAGGTTTAAACAACTATTAATACGGTAACTGAAGCAGTTCATCTTTATTCGTTTACTCGATGGTACTTTTATTAAAAGTTTTTTTTTATATAATAAAACCTTTAGTGGAAAATAAATTTTAAATTATAAGTTATGACTATCTATTTTATTGTTCAAATAGGCCTTTGAGAGGAGGCCGGAGTGAGCTGATCTCAACAAGCTGATTCATTAGATGCTACTCCAGAAAAATAATAGGCATATAATTATGTGCAAACCCTGAGCTGGTCGCTAGTTATTATAAACATAAAGTTTATAGTAAGTACACAAAGGGTATAAAGTCTCAACAGTACCACATTACAAAGCAACGCTTCATCTGTGCGTCCGTCCTTTGGTAGGCTGCATGAGACATGTTGACAGAATATATGACAACAAATAATAATTCAAGATGGAATATGCCTATATACGATGTGTTATATAAAACTGGTCAAATAAACCATGGACATATTAAAACCTCATAAGGGTCTCTTGTTGTCTAAGGAATCCCAAAATTGCCTGATTGTATGGTGGTTTTCTTTTTAGGTATTTAATTGGAAAGTTCGAGTATTGCCAAATTATTGACACGGATATAAGGACAAAGCACGAATTGATGATGTCCGTAATAGCCAACTCAAAGTACGTTTAATGAAAAGTTTCAGATACACTTCAACCAGTTCTTTTGTAGACTTAAAAAGGATGATTTTGATGCACCCTAATAGAGGTAAAAATTTCTTTGTGAAATGTGAATATTAAAAAATCACAAAGGGCTGTATACAGAAAAGGTAAAGAGAAAGTAGAAACTGCTGGCCATGTTATTAAAAATTTGATTACACTGTTCCCGTTAGAGAAGCGATAATATTAGCAGTAATGAAGACAATATTCGTTATTGGGTAATGCATGCCTCTTGTACCAAACCTTTCATTTTGTTTTGTCACTTACCAGAACGAAATACTGCAAAAAGAATTTAAATAAAATATACGAATGGTAAACCTAACAACTACGGTTAAATAAGTGAAACATAAAATTAAATGTTGATAGAACAGTGAAGCATAAAGTATGAATGTGCGGTTAGTTGCCCTCCATGGAAACAGTAATTTTGCAGAACAAACTTTCAAATAACATTTCTGTGCATCTATGCTTCTGCAAATAAATGTTCCAAACGGATTTACCGGTACTTGTTTCAACAACGTAGGGAAGTAAATACATTTAATTACCAACTAATATTAGTAATTGAAACATGAACAAACGAAAAGTTTAATTATGAAACCTAATTACTCTGGTTATTTTAAACTTATACTAGTTAAAATTATGACTCATGCGGGGCTTGCGCACAGTTTTTATCTGACTTCAAAAATGTAACAAGGTTCTCAATTCTTTGGAGTTACTGTATGCGATTAATACTGTAAGCCACCAGGAGCAATTTGGAAAATTTCTTTTTCGTCCGAATCCGGGGTACTTCCCATGTAGTACTATTGTCATTAGGCCAAAATCTTAGCGAAACGTGAGTACCTGTTACTTTAAAAAAAATAGCTTCTTACTTGTTGGTTAAGTTTAATATATTTAGTGTATATGTTTGTTGTATTTATTGGAGAGATATTTTCACCTTAGCGACAAAAAACGGTTATCTAGAAAAAAAAAAAAAATTGAGATCGGACAAAGTTAACTCAAAGTTCATAACCGTAGGATGCAGTTTGTCATGTGACTGTGCGAATCATTAAGAACTTCGCGTTATGGTTTCGAAATACTTCGTATTGCATGAACAAACGACGAATTTAACTGCCACACCGAAAACTCGAGTCGGGTATTGGTCTTCTATTTATCCCTGGCAAATACTGTCTCAAACTTATCAAACTGGCAGCTAATAATTGCGTTAAACGAATACATACCATAGAATAGGATGCTTGAATGAAAACGCAAAGATTTAAGAGGAATAGATCTTAGGTTCTATTTTTGTAAATTAAATTCTCGTATGGTAATGAAACACCATCCTCCAAGTTTGTTTTAAAGCAGATATGATGAAAATGACTGAAAGGATTATATGCATATTTACAGTTTGCACTAAGTGCAAAATGATATATTTAATGTTTATTAATTGCGTATTTCGTGGTAAACTTCTGATACTAGACGATGATCTCCTTAAAGTGGTACCTAGTACGAAACGGATTACACTAATGCGATACAGCGCGTCTTAATTAAATCAGTGTTCTCTAATGGATTCAAATACGAATACGTGTAATTAGGCGAAGAACTAAACAATAACTGTGGTTTTCTATGTAAACCTCGCCGACTTTCTGGAACTTTGGTATAGAGTAAGTTAGTACTCCAAGAAAGAATCAAAGGCACTTTTTGGGGCTATACCCGAAAACATCAAGAAGCAACTGCCAACCGTCACTGAATACCCCTCAAAATCCTAGACGATAGGGCTGAAATTTGGCGTACGGACAGTTCATATGACATAGACTAGACAGCCACTTAGACCTTATTTTAGAAAATTCAACCTCCAATGGTGCTGTGGAGGCTTAAAATTTTTATGAAGAAATATCATTTTTCCCCCTGACACCTAAACTACTGAGTTTTAAAGCAAACATTTTGAACATAGGTTCACTTATGACGTAAGCATCGCACAGAAGGGATTTTAAAACCTTTTAACGTGGTGAGGGGAAATGAGCTGTCTAAGATTTTTATGGGAATGTTTTAAAGACAGAAAACCTGATATTTGTAACTTCATTAACTCATCTCATTTACCTTTTCCTGGGTTATGAACCAAATTTAAAGGAGGTTGTAACAATTATTTGTTTAATTGAAGTTATTTTTATTAATTAATGTGTTTAGGGGAGTAGGGTAGAAGGTTAGCATTGGAGTGTTGGTAATTTTGAAAGAATCTTCAAAGAGACATTGCAGTATTGAAACTAAACCGATGTTCTACGCGAACGAATTCACGGACATAAGCTAGTTGTTGCATTTTATCAGTACATTTCTAGAATACCGCCAAGTGGCAGCACTTTGACCTGTACACGTTTTTATCCCAAAGCAATAAAGTTGACTTCTTCTGACACTACTAAAAGTTACGAGATAATATTTAAATTTCCTTTACTCCGTGCGAAGAAACTTGTATTCATTTTCCTTAGTAACAAAGTAAATTGTTTAACAAAACATACTTGCATTGAATTACAAACATCAACCAGGTTAGTATGAAAATATGCGAAGAGGCTGATAGGAATCTGTTCACCATTGTCCAACAAGCATTGTCGATGTTGGTTCTGAACACTATTTTACTACGTACCTATCCCAATAAAGAAACGTGACCTCAAAAAGTATTACAATTGAGTCACCGCCTTGTTGAGTGGATTATTCTAAAATTGTATGTATAAAAAATAATGTCGAAATGATTATGATTTCAAATCCACGTTTCGATTGTAAGTTTGGCTATATGTATTTTCTTAGTAATTCTAAGACACCGCAGAACTGAAACTTGCGCAAATCTGGATTCAATTATTGGAATCTGAAATTTCCAATCTTCAAACGAGCTATCGTGTTGATTATGCTAGTCCGCTTTCAGTATAATATGAAGAGGCATTTGGTCTGCAGTACGACAGTTAAAGACCGTATTGTTATTATTAAGTTTATTGATACCACAATAGCTACTAACAGAGAAGAGAGTCGTAAGCTGAGAAATAGTGATGGGCTGTGTTGTTATGTTACTAATTTAACGTAACATTAATTTAACTTTTTAGTTACAATAGACATTGTCTATAAGGCGTAGACCATAAATTCTTCTATTCATTTGTCACTAAGGCACCTCGCGCACTAGACGGCCACGACCACGACCAGTGGCCGCAACGATCAGATTTACGAAGTGGCTAAGTGCGCGACGTTTATGTGGTTTCTTTAGTAAATCTGATCGTTGCGGCCACTGGTCGTGGTCGTGGCCGTCTAGTGCGCGAGGTGTCTTACTGTTTTGCCCCAAATGGATTATGAAGGCTTAAGTCCAAGACTTAAAGAGGCTAATCAAGAATCAATCGATTTGGCGATGTTTTAGGCTGGACACATCTGGTGAAAACTATTGTTACAAAAAGATGAAGTAGACAATAAAAGCCTGAAAACTTCGCAAATCATTTGTATTAGTATCTGAAAGAATAACGCCAAAATCATGTACTAAATCGATAATTCATCGTTAGTATTGAAATTGAAACACGAATATACTATTGCTACCATAGATTGTGACCTCTATTTCAATAGTTGTCTTGCATTTTGCAGGTACAATGGCTTTGGTTTTGGTATAAAAATTTGATACTTTGTTAGAGGGTTTATATTAAGTTATACTAATAGATATTTATGTACCTACTACTCTAAGAATATAGCACTTGAACAAAAACAATTGAAATAAATTTCCCTAATGATAGAAATAAAACTATTGATACTGTTGATTATATTAATACCTACTTCATGCTTTCTTGGAAATAAATACTATTAGGTGTATCAGAAGTATTACAGTAAAACAGAAACTGGTATGCTATATGTATTATTGTTTTCTTTGACACCTTCTATAGTGGACTACCAAGCGGCAATACAAAACTATTGATTTGATATACATGCTTTAGTTATAGTTGACAAATTTCTTGACAAGTTTCTGAACCGGATTTATATACGTAGGGTAGCAGTCCAACAACAGTGCTTGCTAGGTAGGATTTGATAAAATATGTTATCACGAACAATTGTTATCTTAGAGTATGGCCAAAAGTAAACCTAGTGTGGATAGTGCTGTACTGCAAATAGCAATACTATCTTCCAATCAACACATGACTTGAAAAATTAATAAGTATCATTGTAAATAGATTATGATAGATACCTCAATTTTTCATATTAACCCACTACACAAGAAGTCCGGGCCCAGCCCTTGAACAAGTGAACCCTTATAATTATACTTATTCTTTTCTTGTTTATATGACTATTTAATTAAGATTAGGAGTGTTCTAGTGAATAGGTTATTATAATTATAGAAAACCTTTTCAGCTATTTGAAGACGATGAGCACTTTTTCAAGAGCTGAAATCTAATAAGGCATAACATGACATTTTTATTTGATGTTTTAAGAGATTATTTGTTTAATATTTATGAGCTCAACATGTAACAAGGATCATGAAGGATATTTTTATGCTCTTTATCCAAAACTCTACAGGGCTGATCTCAGTTACTGTACCTATAAGTCCTTTTACACTATTTTGCTGTCAAATGTAATTATGCAGATAAGTACCATAACAGTTTCGTAAAAATCAACCAATAAGATTGTATATACCTACAAAGCTTTCTTGCTTTGATATTTATTTTTACAGCATAGGTATGTATGAGTCATACTTTTGGATACAGGCATATTAATGGTTTATAATGTAGATCTTTTAACAGTGACTTGGATCCTGGTACAAACATAAACTAAGGTAATTTTGTATAATGAATAAAAATTGTATCTGTAAAAATATCATAAAACTACTGCACATATTATTCGTGCGTAACTTCGTAAAAAGTTGCGTGCTTATTATATATTTTTTATTTACGTCAATAGGTTTATTCAATAAAAAAGAGGATGCAAGCATACGATAATAATGACCTAAATATAATTTTGGGTTCAACACACAAGGTAAACATGCGGGTTATCCATAAATATTTTACGTAGAACAAAAAATACTCGTATAGCCAAAACAAACAAATAAACCTGCATCTAAATTTATAAATCGTTTAAAGCTTAATGCAGACCAGCGTATCAATCAACAAGCGCAAAGGAGAATGTATTCGTGAACAAGGAGGGCCCTTCATTGCCCCTAAAGCCAAGTTATTTATGTTAACGCAAGTGTTGAATGAAACAAAGGCTTAAAGCATTTGCAATATAACATAAATAGTGTATAAAAAATATTACACATTATAATTCATTTTATAAATATTGTATAAACATCATGCAACGCACCTTCAAGTGCCAGGTACATAGGTGGAACCCGGTGACATGGGGAGTAAATTAACATAACTTCGTCCTTACACTGTTTAGAACACTGGCCATAGTTTGTTGATTATAACACAAAAAGCTCATTCACAACTGAAAACGTTCGACTGACAACATTCTACATACACGTTTAGTTATAATACTAGTACTACGATGAGGAATTTCACTGTACGAAATAAAATAATATAACACCTCCAATTAATCGACCATAGCATAAAGCCCTTTGAAGTGCGTTTGCAAAGCCCGATGAAAGTAGTATCAGTCTATGGGTGAATGAACATAGAATTGAAATAAAACATCCATAGAGAGAAAAACAGTGAATGAATGTTTTTGACCAAAACGGAAGTAAACAAGAAGGAATTTATTTCGACAGATAAAATAATTATAAGTGTAGTAGTCCATTTCCTATAAATGAAATGCATCAAGATGCGCATTAAAATCTTTTTCATAATTAAATAACTATTTTCCTTACTTATCTCAAATTAAAATATGATTTGTGCGTTATTTCTAAAACCTGGGTCTGTGTTAGATTTAAGTATTAATATTAAAAAAATATGGTAGTTCATTTATTTACACAATTTAGTTCAATAAGAAAAGTATTTAAACCACGATTTCTATCATTTTATATTTTTAAACATGACCATAATTTTCTACCATACTACTAAAATTATCTTTCATCTAGTAACTGGTTTGGACAAAAAAATATTTAAGTCTTGGTATGCTTGGCAACTCAGATTCGGTGTCTGCCTGCCTGCTTTCGACATTGGTTCTTCGTTGTCTGTTCAAATAAAATACTCTAATAAAAATTGTAATAATGGCCAATATAGCAGCACAACGTATCAAAAGAGAATTCAAGGAGGTCATGAAAAGTGAAGAGGTAAGCAGGAAGCTTTTACTTTATTGTGTTTTGTTAAAAACAGCTAGACGGTAGTAGTTACTTGCACTTTTGTTATATGTCATATTTTTAAGAGAATCGATCTGAGCGAGTACAAAGTGCGCTCGAAAGTAATGCGATTCTACTCAGTTGTAATTCGCAATATTGTTGTAATCAGATGCGTTCCTATCATAATTGACACGAATGATTCAGCAGGTTTTACTCTACTACAAATGATATGTTTGGCACTTGCGTCTACACAAATATTAACAAGATTTTATTTTGGAAATACAATGTCATGATGATACCATACATATTAATAGCTATTTGGCAAAGTAGTAATTAATATCAGTAATTTAAAATTTATCATTTATTTGTTTAAATATTCTAAACACATCATCTGGCCTCCATGCTGTAATTTGCTTTTGCGATTGTGTGGTGGCGTGATTTGCGACGAATGATAAAAATATAATAATGCTATTAGCGTGTGGCCTCTAATATTTTAAAGACTTAAAAATATAGAATTTTATTTTGAAACATTAACTCTTGTGTGCTAACAAAACAAATCATTTTGTATTAATTTGTTTTCAATTAACATTCATTACTTAATGTAAATAGATCAATTATGTGCTTCTTTTTATGTAATATTTTAGAAAGGTTTACAAATCAAACCATTATCAAAATACATATAGTGGATTTTAAAAGAATTTTAACATGTAATATGAGAAAAGTATTCCTAATCCTTTGCTTGTATAGGAGATAAGCCAGTTACCTGAAGTTGTTCAAAATATATCAAGGGATATATTCAAAATAAATATATAATGCACTAGACTTGCAAAGACTTTATAATTTTGAATAATTTATCAATATTACCTAGTACGGTTTTGATATTCCATGGAACGTGTGAATTTGCTGGTTTTTTTCTTCCCTACCAAAACTATCACCCAACAGTGTTGTTACTAAAAAGAAAAACATTATTTTATACATTCTTACATGATTTTCAAATCATACCATGTCGATCAAAATTACGATACCAAATTCTTCATTTGAAATGTGGTGGCATATGTATTATTATTGTCTGATCACTTATATTAATTTGTCCTCTAAACAAATAGGAATGATTTGTTTGACACAAATCATTCATATAAAAAGAAATTCACTGCAGTATGTACTAATGGGGATTTTTTTATCGTGTCTGTTTATTTGTTATGTTTACACAACAAAACTTCTTTTGAACTTAGTATGTGATACGCTTGCATCCTAAGAAAGATCATAGGCAACTTTTTGCCACTATAACTGAACCCCAGGGTAAGATATCTAGAGAACAGCTAGTTTATTTAGTAGACCAGCTTGTATATTCATATTGATTGAAACATGCATGTAACAGGGTTTTAATTGAAGATACAATTGGAAATTTATTACAAGATGCAGCCTGTGTAGATTCACAATCTTTGTGAAACAGTAAACATATTTTTAGTATATTTACCAAAAATATATGTATAGCAGTCTCGAACTTCTTAGTTCCTGTCAAAATGTTGTGAAAGATTTGTTTCGGAAACTCAGTAAACATTTAAAAATGAGAATGAACTCAATGACAAAATATAATTATTTATTTTTACTATACAATGTCGAGTCAATGTTTTTGGCACAGATTGCAACTACTGGTTGCTTTGTTTACAAATTTTATGCACTAATATAAATATGCACTCAAAATGTACTTATCCTACATAAGTCGGGTTGTAATATAAATTATTTGCGAGTGTCTGCAATAGTTCATAAAAAGTGTTTTCGTGGTAGCGCCTTTTGCGCATCTTTGCTCATAATATTAAAATTGTAGCATCATCATACTACAAAATGACTTGGCAAATTCAAATGTTGGCTTCATTTAACAGGGACATTCTCCTTTTTGTTGCAAGCAAGACGGAACCTATTTTTTTTGGTAGTACTGATAGTGAAGGGTTGAACAACTTGCTAGAATATGTTCAGATCATAGCCTAATGTTCTGCAATTAATTTACTTATTTTAAGAATTTCTGGATGGGCTTTTATTATAAAAACAATTTTAAGTTTAGCCGCCGATTTTAATCGCACATTTTAGATAATGTCGACCGCAATAATTTTTGACGTGCGGAGAACGTTTTTAGATCTTATTGATTTTTAATTGCTATAAAATATACTTACTTGAAATAACATACTACTCTTGATCTTATATATTTTTATATTATTATTTTACTACGACCATCACTTAACATTGAGATTATTAAAGACGCTTGCTGTTAATGACATCGATCATCGACATCATATAAGTTATTGATTACTCGATTATTTAAGTATCTGTCGATTTATTCACGTGCTAGTCGCGTTTTTGGGATCGCCAGGATAGTTCCAGATCCAATAGGAGTAAATTATGAGCTGAAGAATTTTAATAATTACGATTTGCCTCACGTTATTAGACTCAGTTGGTATACATAGGTAAATTGATCTTTACTCTCACTAAACTAAAAAGTTAAAAAGCCTTGTGACGCTGGCCTTAAGTGGCCTCGACTTTTTTGTTTCACTAATCTTACATAGAAGATTGCAATTGACATTGGATTACAAACAATAGAAATCGAGTCCCGTTTAATCAAGATCATAAAAACTAATACATATACATGAATTAATATATTTCACTGTTTGAATGAATGTGGATTTCTTTATAGACAATGGCAAGTGAATCTTATAGCGGCGTAAATTATTACATCCCCAGATTATGTGACCGTATGCCGATGCTATTGTTGTTTAAATAAATAAAGGATTCCTTAACTATAGAGGACGTATAATTTAAGTTTTTATATATTTAAGATATCGTACTGGAGAACTTTCGATTGTGCAACTGCGGCGTTCAAAAGTTTCGTTCTCTTATCTACGATTCTTATTAATCCATAAATAATTCTTTGCCGTAGGTGGCCGGGGGCACAATCAAATTGGAGTTGATCAACGATAGCTGGACAGAGCTTCAGGGCGAAATCACGGGCCCACCAGACACTCCGTACGAAGGCGGAACATTCCTTCTGGAAATTAAAGTGCCAGAAAGTTACCCATTCAATCCTCCGAAGGTATGTGATAATTTAGTCATTAGTTTATAAGTATTTTATCATTTTTCGTTTTACTTGTTGTTATTTTTGTTTTGCGCCACCTTTAATGTTCGTTAATATATTTTATTTACAGATTCGCTTCATGACAAAGATCTGGCACCCAAATGTTTCGTCGGTGACCGGTGCCATATGCTTAGATATACTTAAAGATCAGTGGGCGGCCGCCCTCACCCTGCGCACAGTGCTACTGTCCATCCAAGCCCTGCTGTCGGCTGCCGAGCCCAACGACCCACAAGATGCCGTGGTGGCCAAACAGTACAGAGAAGATATAGAGCTGTTCAACTTGACAGCTCGGCACTGGACCAATTCCTATGCTGGCGGACCGACTATCATCTGGGAGTTTAACCAAAAAGTCCAAGTATTACTAGATATGGGCATCGAAGAAGATCAAGCAAGAGTTGCACTTTCCACTTTCGATTGGGAACTGGAGCGAGCGACAGAACATCTTTTTAGTTAGGAGGATTAATAAATAACTTGTAACAGCCAGCATTCATGCCAACAATGCAATCCATCTGGGGGCACGGTGGTGCCCCCGCCAAGACGATTTAACTTACATAAAGTCAGTGAAAACTTGATGAAGTATTTTACTTTATCACATACATATTTTACTCATACTTCATGTCAGTGTGTCTTTACGCTGGCCTGCATCAATTTCTTCCCCAGTGGTATTTATAATATTTTGCGGAAAGTTATTCCGAGATTAACTTTGCAGTTGATATGTCAAGGCATTTATTTATAGTGCCACAAGGACACTATTGATGCTGGTCAATGTGAAACATTATAAATTTTTTATAATATATTAAACATGCAATTAATAATTTATCTATCGCATATCTATTGCGTATTCTATGATTTATTGATTAGGATTATTTGATCTATATATGTACTTCATGTTAGTCTAGGACCGCAGCATACTGTAGAGTCGAAGAATGAACCGTCTTGGTGAAAGTCTAACTTACATCAGGATCTGATGTTAAACAAAAAGATGTATTAAATAAATCTGAATGTCTTTCCAGAGCTTACTATTCGAAGAGTTAGGTACATAATTTTTTTAAAGAATTTTGAAATTTTATTTATTTTGTACGGACTATTGCTTAATATTAATCAATGAAACAAAAGTCTCCGAACCATGCATTATAACGAATTATTTAATATATACAATTATTTTGCCAAATAATATGTCTCCTATATACATAAATAATTGATTAAGTCAGATCAGATTTTTCAAACAATCATAATAGACTTTCGAATTACTCGAACACGACACTCGAACAGTAAATATAACATCACAAGTAGCATAGGATTTAGATATAATTATTCAATTCGTCATTAATGTAATTCTATTGAAATCCAATATGATTACAGTATGATAGTCGCGAGTGAATGTTAAGACATTAGGGAGGAAGACGGGTAACTTGACAAGCTGGGCTTGGAACTGTTGCTCAGTTACTGACAATAAAACGTCATCACATGCACTAAAATTGGAATCGCCCGCTATAACATAAAATCTACGTCTTAAACCTGAAGTACATATACAAAGGCGACTCGGAGACTCAGTGGGTATCGTAGACGTTGATGGTAACTAGCGTAAGATTGTTAGTAACGCTGATCTCATACTGATAGATGTCATACAATAACGAACTAGATTTTTATATAAACAGAATATAACGCCCATAGTAGTCCCAATGTGAAGGGTCGTCGTGTTTTTCTGAAGAACACCCTATTATCTTAATATTCACTGTCTCATAAATATTCCTTTGTAGTTTTTACATCTAGTTAGTTTTGTATAGGCAGCTAGGTGGAGTGAAGCCCCTGGGTAAGGATTTAATGTTTTAACAACAATACATGTAAGAAAATTCTACGTGAACCGGTGTTTCATTTAAAACCTCTCTTTATCATACGGCCTTTCCTAAGTCCCAGTTGCTGGCTCCTGTTAGCGGTCTAGGCGCAGGGCTTTTAAAGGTAACGGAATGAAAATTAAAGAATGGGTATAATAAATGACAGGCTTCAAATCTTAATTAATTGCGATTCCTAAATAGCCTATCTAGCCAGGTTCTAGCAAGAAATGTTAATAGCTAACGATTCAAACGTGGCGTTCCACTTAGGTCTAATGCCATCTTGATTTGGTTTGTTTGCTGAATTTCCACTGGTTAATTGATAAGACCAGATGACACAGATACGTACCGTATCACGTAATATTTGCTAGTTCGACATTGAAGATTTCGGAGATAAATAAAATTTTGAGAAATAATTTAATAACAAGTCTTATTTCCCATGCCAAATACCCTAATTTATTAATTGGTTGTTAGGCTATCCATATACTCACATCGTACGTACTCTAGAACCAAATCCACATAGGTAGGAATACCTGATACTCTAGTGATTAGCAGGATGATTCCAAAATCAACTCCCCTTGACCTTTAGTTTTCCGCATTCAAGCATCGATCAAGAGTAGTGCTTGATATTTTAGATGGGTGCAGCCGTGTTTGGGTTGTGGCTGAATACTCAAATATTCCATCGATAGAATATTTAAGTATAAATCTATTTGGAACTTTATTTCTCTTTCCATGCAGTTCGGTCATCGCTAATGCTTTGCCGTTTTAAAATGAGTAGAAATTGTTACTTAGCGTATTATGATCAAAAGAGAGTGTAGATCGGACGGACGTTCGGGACTCGATTCAGCTATTTAAGAGTTCCTTGAATTGACTGAATGACCTGCTTCAATCAAAGTAGTAATTTTTAAAGTATTGTAAAGTAATTTTTAAAATAATTGGCATTCTACTAACTGTCATTACGATCATTCTCTTCGAGAGTTCAATGAGATTTCATTGTGGGCTTATCTGAATTATATTAAAACTAAGCACAATGACAACTTGACAATTATAATGGCCGACCCCTGACATGCATTTAAAATAGCTGAATCGAGACCCTGGAAATGCTGAAATGTAGGTCTGTACATGTACCTACATCAGCGGTCGACACAGGCTTTTTAAATAGCATGTTTGAAGAGACAATAGGGAAGTACGGCGATATTACCCAGCCACTGGCGCATTTATTTATTAAAATGGGCATTACTTAATGAATTACATAAAATATCGCCAAACTGCACAACAGTTTGTTGGCGATAACAGACACTCGACTTTCTTAAGTACAGGCATCTTCAGCTTCCTATGTGTTGTGTGCCATGTAGATAATTGGTAGGATAATATTAGTCTACAAATAGCAGTAGCCAGTATTACTGCAAGAATAAAGGCCTCTTCGCATACGTATACCTGGAGAGAGAGATTGATCACTGACACATTTATGCAATGCTTGCTTACTTGCAGAATGGCAATTTATACACCAAACATAATTATTATAATATGCAGGTTTCTTATCGGCCTTCTTCTTAAAAATATCGTAATCATCAAAGAGACACCCAACACATTAAAAAAATAAGTACCTAACACCTGACAAATTATAGGACATTGCTTGTATCTTGAAATTTTCATAAACTAGGTATAGCTAAGGACGGTTAAGAACTATCCTAATCACGTCAGCATTAAAACAAAAAAAAAAACGCAACAAATCAGTATATTCGTTTAAGAGCTACGATGCCACAGTCATACACACACGCCGACATGTCACACTTAAAAGTCCCTACATAGGTAATTAATTTATTATAAACGTAGTAAGTTACTAGCTAGTATTAAAATGATGTATTGCGTTATAATAATATTAACTACGTTTAAATGGCGATTTAAAGCTAAACCAATAAATAACTTAATTGGAAAGCAGTATGTAACTAAGCTTAGTTATGACACCTATCCCGTATTAATTTATAAATATATGTAGGTTTTCACAAGCAACGTACGAGACGAGAATAAGCATAGGTAATTAGAACAAGAACAAATGTTTTGAGGTCAACCACCTCGTCTCCTGTCATAACAAAGGACACCTAAGGACTCCTTTCATAACTCGTTCGGCACTGATCGTATTTATCGTTTTAATTCCTTTGTGGGTGTCTACATGTAACATGTTATGCTATGCTTTTATACCCTTAAACAATGTACAAACAAGGAAAGTTTCATATTTAGCGACTTGTTTATTTCCAAACGTTCACGGGTCAAACCTTTCCTCGTACCTACTAAGAGCCGTTTTAAAGTGGTGCTAAAACAAATACAACCTGTTTTCGGCCATATTGAATAAATTAAACGTTTCTGTTGCCAGCAATAAGTCTTGTAGAATCCCAGTCTGTGTCTTTGTATTGTCATTCGTATTAATGACCTACCATGGCACTAAGTGGTAGTCTTGTAGCTAAGTAGGTAGCTATACCTTAATAAAAAAGGATACAGTGCCTTAAGAAAAAACTATGGCATGAAAAGTACGTTTTTGTCATAGGCGGATTCAATGTATGGAGTAAATAGCACGTCGTGCCATCTAGCGGCGCTGGTGGTGACTAGAAGCAAGGCTGGTATAGAACCTGCGCGAGGGGCTGCGCCCGCACAGCCGCCGCGCGCCGCAAGCGCGCACGCATGAGCAAACAGCGAGCGAGCGAGTAACTTAAACAACATGCCAAGCAAGGTATCATTCATCAGTCACAGTTGACGATACTTCGTGGACGGTGCTCGCGTGCGCCTCTCCTTATGCTTTGCTACAATACGAGGAAGGCAGAGTGCAGAACACATCACAAGAATGTGACATTATAAGTGCACTATTTAGTTAATACTTCCCTTCGCCTTCCCTAGTAACTAACGTCAACAAACTTTTATTACTTTCTAAAACGTATTTAATTTTCCGCGTGTGTCTCGTTCCAAGCTCGCGCCAACAAACGTGTGTGTGTATAAATAAATATTAATTTTATAGTGTGTTAAGTTGTACCAAACATGACTATATCATACGCCGGTGAAGTTCCCAATGGCAGCAGTTTCGGATGTTTCTGGAGGATCCTTTGCAAGTAAGTGAGAAGAGTATTTGTGTTCGAGGCTTTGACCGCGGCCCCGAAGCCCGGAGCTGGCGCGCGACCCGCACACTTCGGGTGAAACAGCTGTTCCGAACGGACTCTGTGCGCCTCGTTCCTGCATGACGAAATCACACACCGATGGTCCGTAACCACATATTATACATTAACAATAGTACGTCTCTTGTCGACCGTCTATTGTGACGCGCAAAATGAAGGTATATGTTTAATTTAGAAAATAACAGCGCCTTTAGTGTCGTATATTTACGTCGAGCAGTTATGAAAGTTGTTATTGTTATGATCAGCTAAGAGAGCGAGGATCACTGCGCTAGAGTCGACCTCGGGCGTCGAGGCGCGGGCTGCAGTGATGAATGCTACTCGCACAGCGCGAACTAGAATCGATTCAATGTCTGATCACAGCTCGCTTGGCCCTGACAACGAAAGGCGGCGAAAGTAACCATGACGCGTGAACCAATCGATTAGAACTTTATTCAATCATGCTTAAGATCACTTGATTAGGTTCTGATAATGTATTTCCAAAGATTGTATTCTACCAATACAAACGTCGTAGTTATTACCGCAAACTTTACACCGTCTAGGGCCTAAGTCAATCTATGAATAATTCTGAAACCTATACTGATCGTGCGTTCCTTGGAGGAGGGCTATGTCCAGCAGTGGACTGCAACAGGCTGATACGATGATACTGATAGGTAACTAATTAGTGATTACCTTTAATTATGCAGTGAACACAGTTAACTCATGGACAATCAAAATTTAAATTGTAGGATGTTAAATACCTCACAAATGCAGTAGGAGAACCAAATGCACAAAAAAATACACACAATTACCAAAAAATTAATGCAGTGGGTATTTTACGACTAACTACTAACCTTACTGGGAACTTGATAAACATAGTATTCGATAGGACTCTAAAACGAATAGTAAAAAATAAATGTGTCTTCTCATGTAGTTTAAAAAATACCGCTACAACCAACTACATCTATTTATTTTATTTTTCGAATGGATAACCGAACGGTAAATGCAATAAGTCACAATGAAAACAAATTTGCTGTTATATGCGTACCACATAACGAAACCCGTCTGTGTCAACTTACGGTGTACCTATTTACATGAAAGCACTAACTGTCTCAATATGAAATCCACAAATACGCTTGTGATAATGAAAAATTAACAAGTTTCAGACACACTAATGCAGTATTTACTGTTAATAATCTACTTCACAAAGTAATCTAAATTATAAACATGCCTGTTAAATACTTATCAATGCACAATTACTAATCACACAATTTATAAACAAATACTGTATCTAATTAACAGTTTATAATATTATACAGTAGCAGTAGGTACCTACTTGAATATAAATATTGTAGCTAATAATAAACTATGAAATTAACAATACAATGAAATGAAAACAACAAAAGATTTAGTATCCGGGACCGTTTACCGTGAAAAATACCGAGAATTACCAAACCCAGACTCTCAGCATTTTTTTAATCACCAGCATTATGTTATATGAATTGTCATTACTACTCATTACCCAACTTATTCATATCGGGAGGTGTTTAAAATACATACTGTTTGTACACGTACGTAATTATATTGTTAATACACTATGCTTTACAATATGTACGTAAAATATTTGAGTTTATTGTCAATCGGTTAGTAAAGTCCTTGTTGGTAACAGGTATGTTTTTTTAATGATAAAGTGTTAAACTTTATGAATTTTATAGTTATAAAGTTAGCTTAAAACATGTGAATGAAAAATACAATTGCCAAGATGATTCTTTACATTATATGTACTAATTTGTTGCACGAGGCAGACATCCGGTCTTTTGAAAGCCTCGTTTATTGTCATAAAACGAATAAACAACACTGGTAAATTAATTTCATTATGATGGCAATTTACTAGAAGTCATGCATGCATGGAAATAGCTACTTATCTTGTACCAGCGAACACATAGTGAGGAGATCATGGTCCTTCTTTATTATGGCTGTGTTGTTGCGCTAGCGCATGTTAGGAAAAGTTTTTTTTTGTATTGATATACACAAAGATATTCCCGCCTAAAAATTAGGAATAAAAATGGTCAATTTCGTTCATATGAGAATCTTTTTACTTTCTTTATACAAACAATCTTTACGCAGATTTCTTACAAATTGGAGGCATAGCTTAAGGACAGTTGCCAAAATTGCAGGTTCTGCCCGATGCTCAAGCACCTTACGAGTTTGCAACAAGGTTACAATAATTATCCAACCTGTATGTAACAAGTTATTGTGTATATAGCGATTATAACACCTCATAAGAATCCAGTTGGAATCCAGTGTGCAAATAAATGGCACACAAGAGCTTAAAGTGCCTTCTGTCGTTTAGATTGACATCTTAATGTTTAAGGTCTAGTAAACATTCGAAACGATATAACGCTTTTAATGTAATTTTATTTTCATTTACACCAATACACACACAACACAACGTCACATCACATCACGTTTTAGTAATTTGCACGAAGCTCCATAATGATTATAAAATAAAATGTTATGAAAAACATCCACATTGAAATTAATCACTGATTGTCTGTTCAAACTTAACGATAACTTTACCACTCAGATTACGATATAAAAATAAAACGAAGTTATTCCATATACCTGTATTGTGTTGTTTAATTTACTTACGTCTGCCTATAATTACTTTGATGAATACTTATGGAACTGGGGAACAAGAGACTTGCTAGCACGCACCATGCAATAATAACATGAACTTAGAATTACGTCCTATACGTTTTCCACGCAGATGTAGTATAATTATTTGGCTCTAAAGTACTCTCAACCTACTATTAACGACTCATAATCCGAGATCGATTAAGCAATAGTTTTTTGTTGTTAAGTACAGATTTCGAAGGTCGACACTGATATTAGCAGATAATTAGTAAGTGGTGTTCACAATCTGTTCAACAGCGGCAACTATTGACGAGGTCAAAGATATTTGACGCTGTCTTTGTGTTTAAACTTAGTATTCCGTGTAGGACGGCTGGCTGATTAAACAGTTTCTCAAAACATTTTAAACTAGTAATGTAAGATTTACCAATTTCAGACAGTTTTTGTTCGATAGATCTAGCTTGCCACTTTTGTAAGAATGTAGCGAAGTTTTCTTTTAAAAAGTATCGCATACATGCCCTGTGAAGGTCAACGAAGATAGTTAATAGAATGTCAATCAAGTTCTCGATGTGGTTCAACGTCACTGTGGCCACAACTTGTGCCACATATCATGACCTGCGTTGCCAGGCGCCGCACTCATTCTCAACTAAATTACTTTTAGAATAATTTTGTTATTCTAATTTAACTGGTTGCATACTTGACACGTACCAGGAAGATAAATTATTAATTATTTGAACAACATTGTATAAACTTTATAAAAGAACTTCATCTTAGGACTGGGTTTGGGACGAATTGCGTACATTATTAAAACATTGCTTCTATAACCAGTGTGAGATATAGCAGTGCTATAATGTGTTTATTAAAAACTCGAATTCGTGTTTCGGTCGCTCGATTAGTAGCTAATACGTTAATCGTACCGTGAACATATCGGTATGCGTCAAAACTGTCAGACACACCGCTTGCGAGCGCTACCAACTATACAGTTTTCTAAGAATTTTTTGCCATCATTTGAAAGTGGAAACAGAGCCTTTGCCTATGACATTCCTTCGGTTATTAGAATACTAACAGAGAAAGTTTCGAAGCCGATTGAATAGATATCGAAACAGTGTCATTCTGTTTTACATTTGTACTAAAATTACCTAAGTTACAACTTAGGTAGATAAGCAATTAGGTACCATAAATCAAGAATGTGATCATTATATCAAAAATGTGTAGACGTGAAGATACAATAAATTATGAATAGACGTTCATTACTTGTAATATAATTCGTCGTACCGATGTTATCGTTCTCAAAAGCAACAATAATTTGTTTGCGTCGTTTTTTGTCCGACCGAGAATCAAAGCGGATGAAATTATTTGTTTGTGGTTTCGGGAATAGACATCCCACCTGTCTGCAATAAGGGCCACCCGCGGCGAGGGGGGAGGGGTCACAGCATCCCTCGTGGAATATTATCAGAACCTACGCACCTATTAATAGCTAGATACCTGTCTGCTCCCAAAATCAATACACATGTCTGGCTGTCGCTCTCCGGAGCTCGTAACTGTGATTTAAAATTGCTTGATGAATGATATGTAGATTGGAAAATAGATCTTACCCTAATATAAGTAACGTTATTTTTATGGTAGCGGAGCTAAACATAACTGTACATATTATTATAAACTACAATCCTAGCTAGGTTGTGAAGAATTTAATCTCACAATTTTAAACTCAATTTAGTTTGAAGTGATTGAATAAGGAAGTCGGTCCGCCAGCAAACCTATTTCAATACTGCACTTTCCTAAATTATATTACTTATAACATCTTCTTCAGTAAATATTATATTTAAATGTAATACAGAAATGCCAAGTCTAAGATGCATCTGCCGTAGAAATAGTCTCAGAATTCAATAAGTCAAGTTTCAATATTCGTTCCGGAATGCAGTGTCTGTGTCAAACCAAAATTTTATGGTGAATGTGCTACTTGTTTGGCGTCCTTCGGTCCTTTTGTATGGCGTCGTGAATGCCCAGTTTTAGACGTTTTAGTAACACAGTACATCTTGTTATTTTTGAATTTGATTGATTTCGGTCTCGAGTCTAGCCAATTATAGGTAAAAGGTTGAGCCCGGAGAGCATAAATAATAAAATACGCTTCTTGAAATAGAGGTCAGACTCCGTCAGGCGCCGGTGAATGTAAACTGAGAATAGATAAAGAAGTTGTTGGTATTTAAATTCAATGAAAAAATTTAAGATATATTAAATAATAAATATCGGCTAGGCTTATAGGTTCAACCGATGGCACTTGAACAAACGGTCCCCTTCTTGCGATAGCTGGAGTCGCGATGGAAATAATAATTATTATATAAAAAGGATTTCTATTTTTTTCATTTTTTTCATTGTTGTTTTTTCGGAACGCTCATCAAATATATCATTTATAGTTGAACCCTTCAATAATCGCTCCACCTACACCAAGAAATTACTCTGAGTAACAAAATTACTCATTATTTTTGACATACGATATTTGTAACAGTTTTTAAAATTACCTTAACTGTAATTCCTACCTAGGTCATTATGTTTTTGTGAGCAACCTAATCAATGAGGTTTGCTGAAGTGATTTCGTGTGCGTTACGGTGCATTTCTTGTATAATGAATAGTTTAAAGCGGTGAAAAAAGGACTATTTTCAATTCAAATGAGTTACCTATGAATCAGTTCTTTGGAAGTCTAGATATGTATGTTCCGTATGCAAGGCTTAAGGAACATAATTAATGTTCCAGTTAAATTTTATGAATTCAAAGAATATAACGCAGGCAACCTGTTCAGGGTTTAATCACACAGACAATTTTGGTTTAATAAACGGGGGGCACCCGCAAGCCAAGGCTAGTCCTCCATAAAGTTCAACAAAATACTAGCTAATAAAATCACAAAAATCCTGTAAAAAACTGATAAGAAAAACAATAACTATTGATTTTGTTTTGCAAATAAACCCTTTATGTCTTTATTGAAAAGTTTATAATTATTAGAATTTGTGTATAGGCACGTGACAAAATACTTCGGTTGCGAAAATGTAACTTGAAGCCCGCGACTTTACATTCGGCTCACGACGTTGTACCACACCTTAAAGGATGTGCATACGTAATATGATAAACTAATTCGATAGCCTCCACTTCCGACAGTAACAGGTGTTAAATGTTAATTCGTTTGCCAAATATGACGAAACGTACGCTCAAAGTCGCCGGCCCCAAATAAGGCATATCTATTTTGATATGTATTGGTGGAATCAAAGGCAAGGACGTATTCATTTAATTAGTGAGTTGTGTGGGTTGCTCGCCCACTCGACTTGCTCTCACTATTCTAAAGTCTCGAGTGTTAGGGCGAGTTGGAGCTACTCTACTCTCCCGTCTGTCCACACTACCTCTAACTAACGAGAAGAAACTTTATTTTAAGTAGCAATTATGCCGATTAGATAATATACGAATGAACGAGTGGTTTCAATAAGATTGGCTTTCAAGACATCAATTTAACTGAATCCATTGGTTTAGTTTTATCTGATTTAAAATTAAGTTACTAAAAGAGAAATTATTTGAATCGTATTCTAAAGTAAATTCTATCTTAATTTAAATAAAGTTTACAATCAACCAAACAGTAAAATTCTTAGTCTGAACTCTGAGTAAAAGTTTTCTTATTTTTTATTCATTTACAGACAGCAGAATATAAAGTTTGAATGTTTGTGACAGACTGTGTTACCTCCCCTACTATAAAGCTATTTTATATGACCTAAAGGCAATTTGAAATTAATTGACGTTTCAACATACCACTGAGATCCTTATAACTAATCCGTTTTAGGCAATGATATTTTAATCAACAGATATGTTATACACATACAAAACAATCGAAAAAAGTGTTCCGCGCAGCGCGGCAGCAAGCGAAAGAGATAGCGCGATAAAACCCGTAAGAAAAAAAGAGACAAATAGTGTTGTTGTTAATGGCAATACGTCCCAATTAGGACGTTTTCGAGTCTTCACGATTGCACGCTTATAACATATCTGTTTGTTAGAATATCATTGGTTTTAGGCCAGAATTAATATAATAGCGACCACATTTTCTCAGCTTTACTGATATGTGATGTGAAACCCGGATTATTGATAATATATCAAAGAGTCCGATTGTCGGGAGTTTGAGAAACTGTATCGCGAATGTAGGCCAACGCTCTGACAATTGGCTAACAATTTAATTAAACCCATCCTACGATCGATTGTAACGCGTCGATCCATTGTCTTTGAAAATTATTAGGCAGTGAGTGTGTAAGAATAATAACATTCTACATCCAAAGGATTTAAAAACGCTGAAGAAAACACGCGAGGTATTAGAAAGACGAGAATTGCTGCGTAGAAATTTATGTCGAGGAAAATATAATTACAAATTCTTTCATATAAAAATTCACTCCGTTCTACCCTTTAAAATATTTACTCTCCTGAATAATCTAAAACAAAATAGAACAGTTTATCAGCCACAGTATAATCATTGGTAATGGAAATAGCAAACATATTAGACATATTATTACGATAAATAATAAATATAGATAGATATAATTTGAATGACGGATAAACAGAAATATTGTAAATCGCTTCTAGACTTCGTATTTTTAACCGACGAAAACAGAGGAGGTTCTCAATTCGACGCGTATATTTTTTTTTTTTTTTTTATGTATGATCACGCATATCTTTTTACTGAGTAGTCCGATTTTGATAATTCTTTTTTTATTGGAAAGGGTATACTCCAAAGTTGGTCCCATATAAATTTGGAAAAAGAATTCCCACCCTAAGGGTGGAAAAACGGGGGTTAATTGATTGTTCACGCACTGATCGTAATGTATTACCACGCGTAACTTTTTACAGAGTAGTTCTATTTTGATAATTCTTTTTTTATTGAGTAGGCTATACCTAGAAGTTGGTCCCATATAAATTTGAAAAAAATATTCCAATCCTAAGGGTAGAAAAACCGGGATATATTGATTGTTCACTAACTGATTTTAAGATATGACCACGCGTAACTTATTACAGAACAGTCCGATTTTGATAAATCTTTTTTTATTAGATAGGGGGTTATACCTTGAAGCTGGTCCCAAATAATTTTACTCTAAGGTTGGGAAAATAGGGGTGATTTATTGTTCACTCACAGATTTGAATACTAAAATAAGGTAGTTAGCTATTTTAAAAATAATAAATAATTCAGCATGTAGCAATTAGTATATAATAGCCACAAAAAAATATAAAATAAAAACTTTTTACAAAAAAATTAAACCGCCGAAAACACTGAAAAGCAAAAAATAAGAAACCTTTTTTTATTTAATCTTAATAACTAAGTTCTTAAATGAATGTGAGTATACCTAAATAATTTTGAGGCGGCGCCAAACTATCAATTAACAAACATCACAAAATTACCTTAAAAATAAAGAAACAACCAAATCAAAAACACTATATACTATAATTATATTCTTTACTTACCACCTACTAATTCCATTGTGGAAAGCAAATAAAAGTTTTGAGTTTGAGTTTGAGTTTGATTCAACTTAACAATTGCAATGCAATGAAATCTCCAGCGATAAACATTAAAATTTCAAAAAAAAAATTAAGTACCTATATATCGTAATTAATTAATTTGCCTGTTTGGCGCCGACTCGAAATTACTTAGGTATACTCACATTCGTTTAAGAACTTAGTTATTAAGATTAAATAAAAAAAGGTTTCTTATTTTTTGCTTTTCAGTGTTTTCGGCGGTTTAATTTTTTTGTAAAAAGTTTTTTGAACTTATTTGGTCTGATGAAACTCTATTCGCATTGAACTGGAATATCGAATTTTGATAAGCCTTGATTCTTATTGGAAACAACTCTTTATTGAACTACAAGTTCCAAGAATCACCCGGGAAAATATCTACTGTTTTAGGAACATGTAAGTTTTAGACGATACATATTTAACACTAAATGAGAGCACATTTGGTTACTCTTTCATAGGATCAGTTCTAGAATGATCTGACTCGCGGCTAAGCGATTAGACATGCAATTATACTCGATTTTTTGTCCGACACCCTGACGTTAAACAAGTTTTTAGAAGCCTCCTCACTCGTAACAACACGTCACGCCCGACCAATTTGGTTTTATTTTTTATTAAAAATTTGAATAATAAATCTACGCAAACCCAGCATGATTCGGGCTTTGGTTTATGATTATGGATCTATGTAATATACAATGATCATCTGTGTACTATCATAAAACTTTTTGTGAGGCTGTATTGTAGTCCGTTTTTGAGGAACGCATGAGATCATAGTCGTGTGTTATCGATGTATAATAACAATTACTTTTCTGAGAATACTGAATTTATACGCGTGTGTCACGTGTCGGCGGCAAGGTCGGCGGCGCAGGCGACTGCCGTTACAGAAACCTGATGGCTTTCTTCCTTATTTTGTAATACGTTTATAACAATTTATAGCTTTACTTTCGCTTGCAGATGGAGAGGCAGCGTGTACAAGCTGGTGTGGCGGGAGTTACTAGCATACCTCACACTCTACTACACCATCAATTTATTGTATCGATTTGCGCTTACAGAGCAACAGCAAAGGTGAGCAATCCATGTCCTAATTATTACTCTGACTATAAGTAACGTACGTGCTATGAACAGAATCATAGTACCAACATCCAACAAAATTAAGATGACAATAAGTTTATGTAAGTGCTGCGCTATACGACTTTTCTACAACATAATAAGGTATGTTTTAAAGCCACGAGAATGTGTTACCTATAGCTCGCAGACAAGGACAAACTTGCATTACTTAAAACTTTGTTTTAATTAGCTAGCTCTCTGTTTTAAAGTCACTTTTCATGAGAGGAATGAAGTATTTGGAAACGAAATAAATTTTGTTTAGCTCTTGTTCTTTAAGCGTAACGAATAGAAACATAATAACTTACTTATGAAAATTATTCATATTTTGTTTTGTATACAAACACCCCTACTAAAATGATTAAATAGTCAATTAGTGAGTAGCCTTGTCACTACCATACCGCAAAACAAAACTTCATCTGTTTTATCGTTCCCTAACTGAGAATCGAGATATTCTGATACGTTTATACAAATACAAGTATTTTACACCTATTTAAAATAGATTGTTATATTTCAGCGATATTCGAGAGGTTAATTGGTTATTAGTTCTGTATTGATACGAAACGTCTGCATTGGTTCAGCTATGTCATAGGCATACTTGCAATCTTTATTCAGTAAAGTGTTGCAACTTTAGTACAATAGGAGGAAAATACAGAAAATAACATTTAGCCATTCATTCATGCCATACAATGACGCTGTTATCGCAATTATTTACAGAATACAAATTATAATAATGTAAGAAAACGATAAATATCGTTGGTATGAGTACAAAGAATGTTCTATTGTGAGCATATCACCAATATATTACAATCTGTTCATTACGAGTAGAATATATCGCGATTCCAGACCACAAGATACAATCAAAATTACAATTAGTTGATTATACTTGACTAGCTGTGCCCCGCGGTTTCACCCACGTTAATACTTATACCCTATGAGTCCCTAACTTTTTTGAAAATTTAATATAGCTTATGTTAACCGCAGACAGTGTAGCTTCCCAACAGTGAAATAATTTTTCAAATCGGCAAGTAGTTTCGGGGCCTATTCAATTCAAACAAACAATCAAATCTTTCCTCTTCATAATATTAGTATAGATGTATAAGCCACTGAGTTATGACAAAGCTATAAAGAGAACTTCTAAATAAAGACATATAGCGATAATGTTAACAATAAGAAGGAATTATTATTTAAGAAAGGTAAGAAATCCTGAAATATCCATGTTAGGATGTAATTATATTATTTTCTCAGTATTAATGTATTAATACACTTTTAGAATAGGGTTCAGACGGGATTAGCTTAATAAATCTTTAGAAACAATATTACTAGATCTAAATATAACCAACCTTTTCTGTCCGCCAATTATCTTACTGACGTCATCGTCTGATATTTAATTCTCATTACTAATTAACTGTTTACAACCAACAATAATTATATTTTGTTAAATAAAGCTGTTTTATGTGCACTTATATTGAAAGCGGCTTTGCGAATGTTGAAGAAATTCGAATAGTGAATAAAAAAATAATGGAATTAACAAAATGTTTTTAACTGACAATTGTCAGTCTTAATACTGTGGAAACCAACGAGGTTGCATTTGAAACTATAGAGTGAGCCTATCAGAGTTTAAACCGTAAGCACTAGTGTGAACAAGTGTTGTCGTGAATTATGTATGAAGATGGAGCTTGCTGTTTTAAAAAATCTATCTAAAACACTAATATTATCCTAACATTGTCAATACCATCGAAATTTTCTTATATAAGTTTCCCGTTGCGCGAAAATTAACTTAAATGAAAAACGAAATGTACTAGGATCAGACTAAAAACTGCTCTCGCTTGGCACAAGGGGAACCTAGCGATAGTAGCAGTCTATGCATATCATACGTCGATGGTGGAAACTTACCAACATCCTCATAACATGTACTCTTAGGTACTTAATAACAGAAATGAATTAAATATTAAATCGGATTACGTAGTAATAATGTTTATTTATCCCTCATTAGGAAACTGATTTTATACTTATTCTTGGGAAAGGAACTCCCATCTAGCGGCTTGTACATATATGATTATTGTTATGATTTTACCTGTTTAAGTAGGCTACATAACAGTACTGAGACTTCAAATTTGTTACGTATTAAGATCGGAATGGCATCGAAAAATGTCTTGTTTCCTTATAGATAAAAGATGTTTCTTAAGTCTGCTAAACTTCGCAACGAATTTCTCTGATATTTGAAAGTCATAACTTAATCCGTACGGGGCAAAACTCGGAATTAATGAATGCTTCGATCGTTGACCCCTGTGTCCTTCGATTACAATTTATTATTTATTGGGACCACTACCAAAGAAATATCGATTTGTAATGTACTACTATAAGTTGCATGATCGAAAGTTACCTTTAGTTAATAACCCACGAACTGAGACCTGGGTCGTGTAATAACAGTGGTAATAAGTATGCCTTAAATATAGGCTACAAAATTTTCTTTCTCTACCTAGTTCCTTGTTCTTGAGGTGTATTATAAATCTATTGTTGTGAAAGAGATGCAGCTATCTATCTTTGTAATTGCATCTCTATCTGACACAGAAAATAATAAGGAAAATAAGCAGGGTTATAACTCATAACTTAACGAATGTTATTAACGACCAAAATGACCAAGTCAAGAGATCTGTTGTAACGAACATAAAAAAAAAATACAGTCGAATTGAATACCTCCTCCTTTTTTGAAGTCAGTTAAAAAAACGATGAGGGTTTTAAAATTCATTCAAATAACAATTCAAGAAGATCCAGATTTAGGACAAACATTGGTGGATTAAACAAATAAGTCAGTGGAAGAAAAATGCAGATTGAAATTGGTTATCCGTTCCAATCGAAGCGTGTGCTAGCGTGTGCACCAATATGATGTTACTTCTCCGTGCCGCGTTTTGAGGATAACCTTATGATGCCACCCCTTTTAAAAATCAACTCCGGACTTTGGTCCGCAGATTGTTTTGCTTCTATTTACATTTTGTTTATTTCCGTCAAATCTTACTTTTACTGCTAACGCGCTAAATATAGTCACGTTTCTTTGTGGCACAGTTCGATAAAAACTATAAAAAGTAGTATATAAAAACAATTTCGTATTGAAATGCAACGTGTTGTGATATTTTAAGTCAATCGTCGACACAACTCAACGACTGCATTGCTGTTTTTCAAGACACTTCTGACAAAAGGTGAAGGAAAACATCGTGAGGAAACCTGGATTCTAAAATTAGGGATCTGAAATCGACAATCCGCAGAGAGCAAGCGTGGTGATTAATGCTCGTGCCTTCTCTGTATGGGAAGGGGCACAGTATTATTAAGGATTTTTGAAGAAAAATGCCGATGGTTATTGTCGCTATTTTAGTTTTAGCGCAGACATTTTCAGCATAAACTTATCTTAGGAACGGAAACTCTGTAGACGGAGAGGAAATAACGTTCATACTAGTGTTTGTTTCTCGAGAAGCAAGGTAAACGTTAGCTTGGCTTTAGTTTCAATCAAACGATTGGAACTACCGCCAAGCTACGTCAAGCAAGCTGGATAATGATCAGAAGTGAGACAATTTATCCAATTAGTCGAGCAGTTTAAACAAATGGCGCTCCGAATCTCCAGTTTTGTCTTTGTCTCAAAATCAACTCACATTTTATAGGAAATACAGCTAGCGATCCATTTACAAAGGTTTACATTACAAATCTTACCTAATAGGATTACAAAAGACACCAGTGTTAATTAGAAACACCTTAAAAGTAGATAAAGAACGTTTTAACCATTGCATACATCAGAAAGTTTTATAGTGTAATAAATTAAAAATACAGTACCTAGGTACCAAACTGCTATGAGCATTTGTTTTAACAAACACAAATAAATTGGTATGGCAAGTTATGGCTGTAAAAAAAAACAAATGACAGTACCAACAACGGATAATAATATACGTACAAAAATAAAAAAATACAATTACATAAAAATACTAGGGGTGTATGGGGTCCTATCAACATCTTCATGGACCCAAGCCAACCTCACCTGCACGCGGTACACCCTGCTAAATAACAAACGAGGCTCTGGCGTCCACCAACCCGCATCGGACTAGCGTGGTGGATATTTATTAGTCCAACCCCCCCCCCCCATTCCAAAAAATGACAGAACGACAAAACATGAGGCCCCAAGTGCCCGGCAGCTCTGGAGAACCCCGCGACGATGACGGTAGTCAAAGGGTTCCCGGAGTACGGGGTGCTAAGAATCCCCGGGTGAGATCGATCTTCCGTCAACAACAACAAACGGCTAGGAAAAAGGACTCCGATACCATTCTTAATATATTTACTTATAATGTACGCACTTTAATGCATGATGACAAATTATTAGAGTTAGAGAATGCATTAAAGGATATAAAATGGGATGTAATGGGCTTGTCAGAAGTTAGAAGAATAGGAGAAGCTACTGAGGAAAGGGAAAATACCATATTTTATCATTTTGGAGCCACTCGAGGCCTCTACGGAGTTGGTTTCTTGGTAGCTAAAAGGTTGAAGAGCAACATTGTAGAGTTTCGAGGATATTCTGAGAGGATAGCAGTTTTAAAGCTAAGCATAACAAATAAACATAGTTTAACCATTGTCCAAGCCTACGCACCTACATCAGCATACACCAATGATGAACTAGAGAACTTCTATGATACTCTTAATCTAGCATGTGAAGAGAACCGTAGCACATGGAACGTAATCACCGGGGACTTTAATGCGAAGATCGGGACGAGGCAGGACTTAGATAACCCAAAAGTTCTGGGACTACACGGCCTTGGCATAAGGAACGACCAAGGAAATGCGCTTATACAGTTTGCATTTGGACAAGAGCTTAAAATAATGAACACCTTTTTTCCAAAAAAGCCACAACGTCGATGGACGTGGATTTCGCCCGATGGAAGGACAAAAAACGAAATAGACTATGTGCTTTGTTCTAATAATAATAATATTGTTAAAGATGTCGGCATCATAAATAAATTTAATTTCAACTCCGATCATAGGCCCGTTCGCGCAAAAGTTGTCCTGGATGTAAAGTTATACCGTAAGTCATTATTTAAAAACAGAATAAATATGCTTGATAAAAATTCTCTAGTAAGTAATATGGAACAATTTAACATAGAGTTAAAAAATTCATTTAATAATTTGCCGATAGATATGTCTCAAGAACCTCAACACCAATACAATAATATAATAGAAAGTATTTCTACAGCAACCAGGAACATAAAATGTGTAAGACGAAATAATAATAAATTTAGCTCTAAAACAATATCCTTAATAGAAAGCAGGGAAAAATTGAAGAATAATCGAGTAGAATACAGAAAAGTAGATAAGTTAGTCAAACGTAGTATCAGGAAAGATGTTAGAGATCATAACACCAACACCATTAAATCAGCTTTATTAAGTAACACCTCCTTAAGAGTTGCGAAACAGGGAATCACTAGGAGCAGAACTTGGATATCGGCTTTAAAAGATGATAATGGCGTTAAGCACAACAGCTCTCGCAAAATAATTGAAATATCCACAAATTTCTATAAAAAATTATACCAGGATCAACAAAAACCATTACGTCAGTATATATATCACTGTCCGGAATCTGTTCCACCTATTGACAACTACGAGGTCCAAATGGCTCTAAAAGAGATGAAATACAATAAAAGCCCAGGAGCAGACGGAATCACTACAGAAATTTTAAAACTGGGCAGAAAAGCTCTTTTACCCCACCTTTTATCCTTTTTTAACTCCATTTTACACACCGGTCAAATTCCTCATGATTTTTGCCATTCAAACATAATTTTACTTCACAAGAAAGGAGACAAAGCGGATATTTCAAATTACCGACCTATAAGTCTCACATCACATTTATACAAGCTGTTTATCAAAATTTTGCATAACCGTATTTCTCCAGAGCTTGACCTTCACCAACCTCCTGAACAAGCTGGATTCCGTTCCAACTTTTCCACCACTGATCATCTCCACACTATAAACCAAATTATAGAAAAATATAACGAGTTCAACAAACCGCTTTACGTAGCGTTTGTTGACTACACGAAAGCCTTCGACAGTATATACCACAAATTTGTTATAGATGCCCTAGAGTCCCAGAACATACTTCACACCTACATTGATCTCATAGATAGTATTTATCGGAGCAGTTCGGCTAACATCAAACTGCATGCTGCTGGGCCAAATTTCCCTATAGACAGAGGAGTAAAGCAAGGCGACCCGCTCTCACCAAAACTGTTCACATGCGCATTGCAGGAGGTTTTTAAGAAGCTGCCCGACACATGGCAGTCACGTGGCATTAATGTTAGTGGACACCTGCTAACAAACCTCCGCTTTGCCGATGACATAGTGATATTCTCCACATCCGCTTCAGAACTTGAAGAAATGCTCCAAGATCTGAGCACGGCGAGTCTTGAGGTTGGGCTTTTAATGAACCGATCTAAAACACAGCTCATGACCAACAGCACGAAACGTAGGGTTGTGGTAGACGGGCAGGAGTTGCAATATGTCGATGAGTACATATACTTGGGCCAGATTGTCTCGTTTCAAAACCGGCAAGAAAAAGAAGTCGAGAGGAGAATACAGAACGCATGGAAGAGCTTCTGGGCCCTTAAAGAACATCTAAAGGGCAACCTGCCAATAACCTTGAAGAGGAAACTCATCGACATGTGCATACTGCCCGTCCTAACCTACGGTGCTCAGAGTTGGTCACTTACTGAACAACAAAAGTCCAGGCTCAAGATTTGCCAACGATCAATGGAGCGCAGCATACTTGGTGTCAAACTAACAGACCGTGTTAGAAACACCACGCTGCGTTCTATAACTCAAGTGGCGGATGTGGGAGTCAAAACAGCCAAGCTTAAGTGGGAGTGGGCTGGTCACGTCGCGCGAATGCAGCCTGACCGATGGGCAAAGATCGTCACCCACTGGACGCCGGAAGGACATCGCCGTCGCGGTCGTCCGCGGCGCAGGTGGTGTGATGATCTAGTCAGTTATGCAGGACGCACGTGGTCAGAAATCGCAAAGGACAGACAAGTTTGGAGGACGGAGGGGGAGGCCTTTGCCCAGCAGTGGGATCAGACGTAGGCTAATAAAAAAAAAAAAAAACATAAAAATACTGAAAAAGAATCTGACTATCTGGCTGGGATTTTTTTATTTAAAAGCTTTTTATAAATCGTTGCAAAATAAATGGCTTAGTCTGACGGTGTATTTATTCTCATACACAACAATACCAGTTACCTACACATTTTGTACAGAACAGTTACAGCCTTGACTCAGTGGGACTGTCCCAAGTTTTCGGATTTTATCTAATTACCTTTATAACGAAGTTCTTAAATATACAACTTTGTTTTTTCCAACACTCATTAAATCACCTTTATTTCTGGGCACTAAAGTCGATTTTTGTAATACTACGTCCCTTTCTACCGTATTAGTTCTTCAGTTAAATAAAAGTTTGTTTAGAGATATTACTATAGTTAGCGAAAAAGGGGGAATTACAGCCACTAACAACATACGTCACAAAAGAACAATCTGCTTTTTACAAAAATATTGTGAAACAAGAAGGTTAGTCATTATCATCGTTTGCATAACCAACCCTTGTATTAAGTAACATTAATTGATTGTTTGTAGCGTAATGTCGTCAAACATTGTGTTATTCAAGTAAGAGAATGTAAGAATTTTAAGGCTGTCCCTAGAAAGTTGCAAAAGCCTAAGAACTGACCGGACATGTGGTCAAAGGCATCAACCTCATCGGCAATGAACATGTTTGGAGGTGTTCAAGATACTAACTATCTTTTCTACCTCAGAGCACATAAGCTAGAGGACACCATCCCCTAGTCATTTAGTCAGTTTTCTACTGCTATTCGTTATTTTTCAACTAGTTGTTGTATTGAAACACCGATTACCTGCAACTTGGCGCCAAATTTTAACTTTATAGCCGAAGTTAGCAAACACTAAGTTAGGGCTCAAATTATTGTAAAAATCATACTGATACAATCATCGTGTCACATAGGTACAGATTCCATGACATAGGTACAGTCATTTGGGGAGACTGCCCTTGGCGAACATCGATCGATACCGCTTCCCCATTAGCCCTTCTGTATCAAATATACAGGGTGTAGTGTAGGTGACAGACGGATGCAGTTAAATTACAGGGTTTTACTAGACGGCATTCAGAACAACTTTTACTTTGGAAATTGGGTCAACGGCGGGACGTTGAAGCAAAAAATCAGATCTGCAAGCATCTGTCTCGTACTGACCCTTGCTGTTTTCATATACTTTCAAATCCAGTCCATTTTACTAGAAATCTACATTTTTTGCATTTTACACGTAAAACTAAGTAAATAATTTGTACATTTCAGCCTAACCTTTAGAAAGTGACTTGTCAGTTCATGTCCCACATAAATCTAGTCACATTTCTAGTACAAAAAGATAACGCATGTTGCATACATTATGTTCAAATATTTATGCACAATGCCCGTATAGTGGAGGAAACATGCATAAATTACAAGATTTTCGCATTAAGTGATAGGAAAAATCTGCATGGTTATCTGTAACTGACCTCGCCTCCTGTATTAGTACAAATAACCCCCCGCTTTTGAAACGCTGGTTAATTAAATCTGTCGTCCAGTCTGCAGCTTTGATCAGTTGATCAAAGGACTATAAACCAATCACAGCTAAGGGGTCTTAAACTGTGATTACAATTTTTTGTGTTGATTAAAGTTTCCATAGCCGGTATTTAACCTAACGTTGAGTTAAGTTACAAAAGAAATCTAGATTACTTTACTACTTACTTTATATCTAGGAAGAGCGAATTAGCTTTGGAATTGGACAAATGATGTATGAAATATGCCTAGTTTGTACTTGTTAGTGTAGTTATATTGTTACAGCACGAACACTGCCATTATTTCATAACATAACGTAATTATTTCAAATCGGTCTAATTATCCGGTAATAAGTGTGATTGAGTAACATCTATCGTGAATATTTGAACACGTTAGTGGAAAATATTACTTGTTAATTCGTCTAACAAATTATATCAAACTAGGTATAACTCAAGGTTTCACCAGCGTTAAAAGTCTCCCGTATTTCGCTCCGTTTACGAATCTTTTCGCGACATTTTTCGTCCTTTATTAGAAAAATAAATTAAAGGCCTTGCTAATCCTTCCACTCTTTTTTGAGTTAAAAATGGTATAACTAAACACACTTTTTAACATACCTAATTATGGATAAACTTAGAAGACGTGTTATGAGTGGCCTCTTGGTAACCGAAACAAGGTGTTACAAATTAGAGACGATACCAATGCTTAAGCTTCTCGCAAATAGCTTTCATATTGATAAGAGACTCTGGCTTCTACCACTTACTGATAAGATTTACTACCATAACAAGACCTCATTACAGACTTAAGCTTCCTATTACATATTCAAATGGTAATCGTCTGTCAGTATGTTATCGGATACTGAAATGCTATGAGATACAGCTGTAATATAAAATTTATCGCTGCAAGAGTTATACGTCAGTTTGATGATCGAGAATCAATTACTTGCTTAGATATTCCCGTTTATTTTCAACTGGATTTATCCTGGTAACATGTTTAGAAAGTGAATGAGCTGTAGGTATGTAATAACAGTAAAATGTAGAAAGAGTCTTATGCTAAACAAGCTATGCCCTGCAGTTTCACCTGCGTAGGCCGTCGATCCTATTAATTTTTACGATGTGTTTCTAGACTCGAGTTATCGATATCGATAGATAGTTTCGCTGTTCGGAACGGAGATGAGAGCTCAAATCATGGTTCATGAAAACCTTCTCGACTTATAAATGGCTTAAATACCTGACCTTTTTTTAAATAGATATTTTTCACGTAGATTACCTAAGTGTACATATTTAGGAACGAGCACGAAATAATTATTTGACTGCACGGAGTGTGATTGGTTTCATCATCATGCATTACCAAAACTGACGTGCTGTAGGTTCGATCCACGCATGGGACAAGTCTTCGTGTAATCCACAACACCACTTTTGCTCCAAGCCTGGGTGTTCTTTGTGTTTAATTAGAGGTCTAACTATCTACTGAGGAAGGAATATCAAAACAAAACCCTTCTCCGGCTGTCGGCAAAATATTTGAATCTCTGATCGGTTCCGAGAATTTACTAACACGAAATGTTTGTATTTACATTATCAACACTCCATCTAAACCTCAAACCATCTATATGATTATAGACGGATTAATAGAACGGACACATTCATGTAACTATGTATAACAAGTGTAGCCTCGAACGGACTGGAACATACAGTTCAATGGAGTCCTGTGAATGAACCAACCAAGTACAATATACTGTACAAGTGTATAAACGTATACATATATGTATAACCCGCTATTGACAATACGTACTAAGGACAATGGTTTAAGTTCGCCTGCAGGTACCTACAAAACGAATACGAGGAAATATGCGGCGAAGCTGACTCATAACTAAAGGGAAGGCATCTCTCTTTTTAAGGTTTATTTACTCAACTAACTAAGAAAATTAGTAGGACTTAAATGTGGTAGGAAAATGCGTTTTTCTTCCCTTTGCACAGTCGAAAGGAATACCTAGCTAAACAAATAGCTTGAAAATAAAATAACATCGATGTACTTAAAAAAAGTTGGTGGAGACAACAGAATGCAGAATGCCTTTCTTGATCTCTCCTCTACCTTTGTTTTCAAAGTATAAAAATCTTTAGAAATATAGAGCTTTCTTATTTTAATAGATAAAGCCACAACTTATCTTAATTGTGATTAAAAAAAATGCATGGAATATTAAATTCTTAGGAATTTAATGTAAATATAATAAAAAAGTTTATTGCCGATTTTATTTAATTCACTAAACCTTTTCATATAGTGATAAAATTTGCAATGTAGAATCTTTCGGTAAGGGTTTGGTGTAGGTATGGTATAATTTGCACCAACAGCTAATATTAGTCATATAAATATTATATAATGTTAAAATTTGCAAAATTGCATTTGCATTCATTGGGTAAAATTTGGAACCCAGTGCGTGACAGGAAAAAAAAACAGTTTTTGATGAAGTAAAAAAAAATCTTTTAATAATTGGAGAATGGCCGATTTACGATTTAACGGAAATTTACTAAAATTTGTATCATATCTAGTAGCGAAAAGCCGAAAACTACAATCTGCGATAATTGCATTGATTTCATAATAATTTATTATTTGTCAACAAATTAAAATAACATATTAACTGTTCAGATTTTCCGTAAAGGGTTTATTATTCGTAATTAATACTTGTATTAAGTGCATCCTTATAGTTAATTAGTATATCTAGTTATATAACGTCATGTAATTTTGTTAATTTATTCCACTTCTCAATAACTTGTAATGCCTTTGAGGACATAAACTGCACAATACTTAGTTATTATTCAAAGAGGTCTTATTGTGTGTAGTTTATTACTTGTTTTTTTATTGTAATAAGAAAATATGTAATGTGGCGAGTATGACATATAAATTATTATTGGAATTAACAGATTATACGCAAGCGACAGTTTACTATAATTTGCAAGTTGCCAAATAGGGTTAGAAGGCGTTTATAACAATGGGAATATAGTATAAGGTAAAGGTAATTTGTTCATTATGCAAAAACTATTAAAAATTGAGGTAGGGATCGAACAAACCATCGCCTATTTTATTGATTGATACCTACTTAAAAAAAAACAATAGTCGTAAATCGATGTTTCTTCAATTTGTTGAGAAAGTTAATGAATACTGATATTAAATCAAATAAATAATTATAACTTCTCTGTTCCCTCTTTTCTGCAAATCTGTACTAAACGCATAAACAAATGGAATCATCGATAAATGTCGATAATTTATGCTAGAATAAGGGAAAAAATATAGTCAAGCAAAACAATTTTTTATATGAATTTAACATGAGAATCCACATGATATAACTGCGCAGCTATTTAATAATTAAATCGGTAAAAAATGTGAGTTCAAGTTTTTAGAGTTGGAATCGTAATAATTACTATGTAAGTTTATTTTTAACCGTCGAATAATAAGTTAATAGCGAAAGCAGTGCTGAAATACTGAAAATTTTAATTTAAATAGCATGTTGCGCAGTTCGAGAAACCTAAGTGTTGTTCATGCTTTGTTAGCGAGATTCTTAGTACTTATATAATTTCCGTAATGCATCTTGAATGAAGGTTGTTGCAATGACTTAAGCCTCGTCTAAAATCTTGTTCATCATAAGTACAGTCACAACCAAAATATGAAAAAAACGAAGCTGTAAAATTCTGCGAGATATTTTTTGTAAAAACTTAAAATTACGTAAAAGATTGAGGAACAGTTTTAAATAGATACTTCATAACATGTTTTACAATACCAATCTAGAATTAGGGAAAATCAATTAAAATTTGCTTCTTGTACACGTATTTTGCTCGTGACTGTACAGGACCTACGTACATTTCATGTTTCTTGGTAAAATCCGCTTAAAGTATCATTGTCTGTCTAATTATATTCGCTGTACTGCATTCAGAATTTCAGATCCTTCAAATGTTCATGTATTTATTTAATTAGGAAACACAATATTTCGGCAAACCCGTGCACTAATTATACATTCCTGGAACCGTAACTCAAACGCGGGCTTAATTGCACAATTAAATTGAAATAGAAAGATTTATTTCAATTTAATTAAATTAAATTGTATTATTTTGTCTAATTGATTTCTGGTGCGGCAAGGTCACCGCTCTCTGTTGCTTGTCATGTTCATCAACAAATTTTTCGTCACAACCATCGACGTATGATATGCATAGACTGCTACTATCGCTAGGTTCACCTTGTGCCAAGCGAGAGCCGTTTTTAGTCTGAACCTAGTACATTTCGTTTTTCACTTAAGTTAATTTTCGCGCAACGAGAAACTTATATAAGAAAATAGCGATGGTTTTGACATTTTGTTAGGATAATTATATTTTGTTAGGTTATTATAATTAGTGTTTTAGATAGATTTTTTAAAACGGCAAGCTCCATCTTCATACATAATTCACGACAACACTTGTTCACACTAGTGCTTACGGTTTAAACTCTGATAGGCTCACTCTATAGTTTCAAATGCAACCTCGTTGGTCACAACTAAACAGTTATTAAAATGTTAACAGCACTGAGTCAGTGTGTTTACGAGACTAGAATGACCAAATTGTTATCAAACATTGAAAAACATACTTAAAGCTTCTTGAATAAGTTGTATCCATTGTTCTACAGATTACATATCGGTTGGCGATGAATCATTGAATTATTGCTCCTTCATGACACTACATAACTAATGAAACTGTTCCTAACATATTGTTATTGGGTTACATTTTAAAAACATTTCATACATCAAAAGGCCAACTCAGTAAAGGTTAAATAAAACTTCAGATTCGGATTATTTTAGTTTAATGTAAATCTACTTGCCACTGTTGCCATTGTAGGATTGCCACTGACTGTTCTTTGTAGGCTTATCTGAATACGAAAATTAGGGACAATAACAAGTGCACTGGAATGTTCATAAACCTGCCAATCACTGACTTTGAAATAGCGGAATCAGGCCCTTGGTTAAATATATACCTTTTTTTTATATTCCTGGACAATTCACACACGGTAATCTGATCCCAAGCTAAGCTCTAAGAGAGCTTGTGTTATGGTAACCAGACAACTGATAAACATACTTATATATTTCTAAATACATACATATTATAGATATATTACTCCCAGACCAGAACAAATGATCGTGCTCATCACACAAACATTTGTCCTGAGTGGGAATCGAACCCACAACCTCCGGTATAACAGTCAGGGTCACTAACCGCTAGACCTACAGGCCCGTCAAATTAAAATAAATTTCGTTAAATGCTTCAAGAGGATAAATTAGTAAATTTATTTATCGTGAATCTTTCTGTGTTTGATGGTGATCGATTTTGTTGAGAGTCGGTGTTAAAAAGAGGAGTCCTTTGGAATGCATGTATAGGGAAAGGGCTTTAACCTTATTGTTTATTGCTTTCGAAGATTTATGCAACCTGGGGCCCAAGTCTGCTATTTACACTCGGTTCAATGTCTTCATAGTGGCGTGCCAGCAGAGCCATTTTCGGAAGATTGGTATTCTACTAAACGTCAAAACATCAAAATTGCGCATTGGAACGATTCGGTTCAATGTTCAACGACTGTGACCAATAGTTCATACATTTGGTACAAATTGTAATGCACAATTTTGACGTTTTGACGTTTAGTAGAATACCAATTTTCCGAAAATGGCTCTGGTGGCACGCCACTATGAAGACATTGAACCGAGTGTAAATAGCAGACTTGGGCCCCTGGTATTTTAAACGTAAGTGAATATACTTGTTTTATAATACAAAGAGTGTAAATATAGTATGAACAGGGTTAAAAGCTCGTAGCTCCTGAACGAATTTACTAATTTTGTGTGTCCTTTTTTGCTTGCCAGTTCATCTCACCGAGATGGTTATTAGTTTCGATCAAAGTTCGAAGGTTCTTTGCTATTATTAAATAATGCTAATGCTAATTCTAATGCTCTATCCAGAGGTTCGAAAATAATAAGCTCTTTTTTTAATTGATTAAATATTGGTCGGTGTTAATATAAAAATGTGTTTCAAATAACATATTCGTTTAGGGGCCTCATCTATTATCAATACTACGTAAAATAACTTCGAGATTATATTTCAAAGTATTAATTATTATTTTAGTGTTTGCCGCTCAGCAGACATGTCCTTCAATGTAATAGCTTCCTTATTAGTAAAAATACGAACCTGATTTAATCGATTTTTATTACATTGATAAATAATTTGCGTGAAGAACATTCCGATATAACATGTTATGACTGAACTGGAAAAACATGAACAATATGAACATACTGACGGGCCTGTTGGTCTAGTGGTTAGTGACCCTGACTGCTATACCGGAGCACCGGAGGTCGTGGGTTTGATTCCCATCCAAGACAAATCTTTGTGTGATGAGCACGACCTTGTTCTGTGCCTGGGTTTAATTTATCTACATGTATGTATTTGGAAATATATAAGTATCTTTATCAGTTGCCTAGTTACTATAACACAACAAGCTCTGCTTAGTTTGGGATCAGATAACCGTGTGTGAGTTGTCCTGGAATATTATTATTATACTTATTTTAATTGGTAGCTAGACTCTGTCTCACGAAATAAGTCCCGCGGCGAATGGTGTAACTTAAAGGTTAAAATTAAGATTGGAAGTAGGAGCAGACTATAAAGTAGGAACTCAATTAAATATGTATTATTTGTATCTTAATCTGGTATTGTTTCTGTAAAAAAAGGTAATGTAGAAACAATATTAAAGTTCTAGTAATTTTATTTTGCGACCCTAGTGCCCTACCCACGGGATTTCTTTCATGATACAGAGTCTACTTCTAAATTACGCAACGTTTATCGATTTAACTAAACATTCGATGGTCGGTGTAAATATCTACCGTTATTTCGTTTTCTTCCGATGTAGCTGTCATTCTGTGTCTCAACCTTAGAGTATACATATGAAACTATAGAGTGAGCCTATCAGAGTTTAAACCGTAGGCACTAGTGTGAACAAGTGTTGTCGTGAATTATGTATGAAGATGGAGCTTGCCGTTTTAAAAAATCTATCTAAAACACTAATATTATCTTAACAATGTCAAAACCATCGATATTTTCTTATATAAGTTTCTCGATGCGCGAAAATTAACTTAAATGAAAAACGAAATGTACTAGGTTCAGACTAAAAACTGCTCTCGCTTGGCACAAGGGGAACCTAGCGATAGTGGCAGTCTATGTATATAGTACGTCGATGGTCTCAACACTAAATTTACTTTCGTGCCGTATAATATTGAAATATTAATGTCGTAGCGGTCAGACTGGTTCTCAAGGATTCTCTCAATGATGTTAATGCCGTGTGGATATGTTATAGCTTTTATATTGAGAAGACTGGATAGAAAAAATCTCTTGTTATGTTCAATTCTTATCTAATGTAATAAATCTAATGTTATTATATAGAATTGTGGTAACTGAGCAAGTTTTTTTAATAGAATTTTGCGGTTTTGAAGGTACGTTCATAGTACATATCGTATAAGTATATCTACCTTTCGACTTCAACTACACGTCTTATGATATGTATTATAATAGATGGGTTTACATAAAAAATAACAATAAAATAGTACTCAGCCTTTAAATAATCCTATTAAAAATAATTGTAAATATATTTTGATTGATTTTTATGAGGTATTATGTCTATTTACAATATTTTTACACTGATTGTTGTTGTCTCATATATTCAATTATTTTAAAAGAAATATAAGAGATATTTGCTTTTTGTCTTTTCACGCCGGGCTTACAAGATAATGTCTTTTTTTTTTCACACTTAACACAATCTTAGTTCTGCTTAATAATAATAATATCCTGGGACAACTCACACACGGTTATCTGATCCCAAGCTAAGCAGAGCTTGTGTTATGGTAACCAGACAACTGATAAACATACTTATATATTTCTAAATACATACATATTATAGATAAATAACACCCAGACACCGAACAAATGATCGTGCTTATCACACAAACATTTGTCCAGAGTGGGAATCGAACCCACGACCTCCGGTATAGCAGTCAGGGTCACTAACCACTAGACCAACAGGCCCGTCAAATCTTAATCTTTTCTTTCTTTATTTTTTAAGTAAACGTGATAAGTATTTATGAAAACAGTTAGTCATCTGGTTTTCTCAAAATTCTTTAGTTCCTCCGTACTTACCCGTTTGTAATGTTTAAGAGGAAATAACAACGTTTTTTATTCATTAAGACTACTTACTTTAATAGGTATATAGCGATGGTGAAAAATATATACGAAATAAGCAGACACGTACCTACATAACTAACTTACCTTTGTAAATCTAAAATAAGCTAAAATTGTACTAAAACTAGGTATTTTTGTTTTTAATTATAGCTTAAGGTTATGTTTGTTGATTATAATTTCAGTTATATCTATGCGACTTAACACAATTGGTTTCGTCATCAACTAGTAAGATACTTTTGCCTAATAACGGTAGCAAGTAATGACTAATACAATTAATATCAACATAACAGTCAAGTTAGGTTGCATACCTACTATTACTAACTGTAACTTTTTCATACAAATAGTAATCAAGTATTACCCATAATAATATCATTCAGCAAAATAATATAATCCATTCATTAATAACCTAGCCTATGAACGTCCCAATGCTGATCGCAGGCCTCTTCCTATATAGAGAAGGCGTGACTATTGATCCCACGCTTGCCCACTGCGGATTGGCGATTTCAAATCCCAAATTTTGGAATCCAGGTTTTCTCACGATGTTTTCCTTCACCGTTTGTATTACTTATAAAACCTTATGTTTGTATTCATTTACTAAGAGGAATTAAAAATATTATTAAAATGCCATTGTCAAAGAGATGAAGGTTACCTGATCGTCGTGAGAAGTGCCCGTAAAGAAACAACATTATTTGTTGCAGGTATGACTCGCTATGGTATGTTGTTTTGTAGTTTTTAACTACGGAATATAACCTTACTTGCTGTAAACTAAACTGAAGGAGATCTTCAGATCTAATTATGTCTAGGCTAAGTAAGGTTCTTAGCTATTAAAAGAAATATATTCTAAATTAACGTTTTTCTGAAAAGTGTAATTGATAGTTTATCAAATGAATATTAATTTACCAAGTCATACCATTTATACCACAAACGTAAGTTCGATGGGAAAATTAAACAAACGGCGTTCTCATTCTGAAATATAATTTAAGTAATTTAACTCACATTTCAAACCATTTCTGATGTACCGCACAGACGAAAGTTACTGTACTAGAATACTTAAGTCATTTGATCTAACAAATGCTTCGGTCTACGAAAAGACTATTCTGTATGTAGTTTTTATATCAGACAAATCAATAGTGGGTCGTGAATTCGTGATCAGTTTATTTGTAATTGAATAAGAGGTAAATCATATTTCACTTTTCCTGGGATTTCTTATTCCATTTCATACCGCAGCTCGTAGGCACAAATTGAATAGAATCGACTATACTCGACAAGAAACCGTCTATCCTAAAATCGAGCTCATATTTCGATATTACTGCATTTTAAAAGTGAAGTTTTCTGTCGTATATAGGTGCTTTAATGACAGAAAACTTCGCTTTTCATTTATAGTTCCTTGATTACCTTTGTACTTAGAACAGCACTTCAAATAATAAGACAGTAATTGACAGACTATGACGGCATGCACCACGGAAGAGTTATGAAGTTATGAATTATCATTCATTTATCGTATAATCTATCTATGAATTAAAATGCTACACGTACTCATTCTGTTGCAACGTGCTGTTTATTGTGTGGATAATTTTCCTCATGACCTACCGGGTTTGCTTGCAAAGCGTGCAAATTGTTGCACAAAATTATTGACGTGTACCTCAAGACGATGAAAAACCCAAAATTTTTGATGTTTACTTTATGAATAGGTATTTTCTTTTGTTCAGAGTCAACAGTCCTAAAGATGATTCTTTAATTCTTTGATGTAACATGTCAATTGTCAAGACAATAACTTTGAACTTTGATTATACCAACACTGAAAAAGAGATGCCTGCAGATTACAGAGAGCGTGTACCATAAAATGACTAGTGTTTACAACATCCGGTATAAAACGCTTTGATATCTGAGAGCCTTCGAAAACAACACGATTTCGTCATAAGCGCTAGAAATACTTTTGATTTAAAATATTATTCGCATTTTTTTCCGTAAATCGGTGTTGGTCTATCGATAGGTGCTTTACTTCCGTCTCACACTTGTTTGTCAACCTTCACTGGATCTTTGTTAATCCGTAGCTATCATACTCGCGAAGGTTTTTGGCAATCGTGACGGGGTCACTGCGCCGCGCCGGTGCAAACGGCGCGCAGATTTATAGTTAGCATAATTATTTCCTATCAAAATGTTGATGCGGCGTGTTTTATTGTCTAAGAATAATTTCTGTGTATCTCACGAGGTCGTTTCCAGGCAGATATTAATATGTTTATAAACTAGAATCAGTTACACGAACATTCCTTTTATTTCTCTTGCTGTTACACACATTCCAGGACATATAATGTGTGTAAAAGTTATTGTGAAGTTAATAATATCCGCTTTCATTGTATAGTAACGGATAACTTTCATAATTAAAACAATATAAGAGGAGATGAAGTGCTTACTCAAGGTTAAGCCGATGTCATTGTGAATTAGGTCACTTATCATGGTAACTACTCATAACTAATACAACAATGTGTTTTACAGGATATTCGAGAAAGTCCGTCAGTATTTCGGTGCACAAAGCGAGTCGATACCCATGTCCTTTGTGCTCGGCTTCTACGTGAGCCTGGTCGTGAAGAGGTGGTGGGAACAGTACAAGCTATTGCCGTGGCCCGACACGCTCGCGCTGTTCATCTCCGCCGGAATCCCTGGAGCGGTTAGTAAAGTAAAGACAAGTATTCAATTTATTACTTACCTTCACTTCTCATACTCTATCATCATCCATTCTAGTAATTGTATACATCTGCGAAATCCACGTTAGCTACGTGCCAAACTACCAACTCCATGCGACTGAGAACTGCGAAAAAGCGATTTCTGTATACGTGTTTACATAACTTTGATTTGATAACGTGCTTGATTTGGTTTCGTTTCTGTTTAGAAAACGAATGCTAGATTTGTGGGGAATGCGGTAAGATGTCGTCATACTTTTCCTACAATGCGCTAACTTTGATTCAATCAAAGTCGAAAGACTTTATGGTTCATTTGCATACAACCTTTACAATAAACATAAGTGTTTACATGGAAGTCAATATCGTTTATAAGATATTGAACTGCGTGATTAGATGGACACAAATACATTATTATGTTATCACTTACTGAATATTAAATATTCCACAACAAATTATAGGTAGAACTAGCTACTTAATTTATAATTGAGTAAGAATTTATCTAGTACAGCACAATTATATTACGCTAACCAGCGGTTTCTAGGCAGATTAGAATAATTCTTCATATTTATACAGAATCACTAAGCGTTATAAAATTAATCCAAGTGCATGTTTAAGTCCAATTGTAGAGTAGTACCACGAAGTCTACCAATCTGAGTCAGTAGTTTCCTCATACATTTTGCGATGTTGAAACATTGATTAAGTGCAGCTCGCCCGAGCTCTGTAACAACCGACTATGACTAGCATGATAACATGTTTCGTTTCGTCGCTAACCATAAAATCTTTTGTTATTATACTGAATTTATGCGAATATTCTCTTCAGAATTATAACATATAATTAAATTAATGTTATGTTTATTGAGCTGCGCGAATTATATTATGAGAACTGTTTCAAGTCTTCCAGTTGTTATTTTAGGTGTCCACATTACGCTGATTTTTCCAGTAGCATTGAGGTCAATCGGGAAGCTACTCTAAGGTAATGTTGTAAAAAATGGAGTTAATTAAATGTTTTTGTATTGTGTTGTTGCCTTGTGTATGTATGTATAGCTAGCTTGTGTACAATCAATGAGTCTGACGCATGGTTAAGCACAAGTGTTGGTGATTTTACGAGCAACTGCTTGCAATAAACCACGCCGAGCTCGCTACGCGTTAATTTAATATTTTGCACAATATCTCGTCGAGGCATTTTAGAGAGTCTTTCGAACACAACCTCTTGTTGATACCAAAATTAAACAATTGAAACGTGTAACAATAGCGGAATAAACGTAAACAAGTATTGAGGACTTTTACTTACATCTGAACACAAAGCGAAAGAAACGGATTGTTATATAAATGGTAAACAGATTTCAGAAATACATGGGTAGGGACAACAAAAAGTTTCATATTTAATATTTTTACTGTTTTTAGTTGTAAATCTTACTGTAAAATGATGTCAAATGTGTAGTAGAAGTACCTCAAAGATGAAATACGTAAAGTAAAGCATGTTCGGTATAGACAAGCAGGATTCTAGAGCTGAGCGTTGAAAGGAAGTGCGTCCCACGATATCACCTGCCATGCGACAAACACCATTGTTCTCTACACCTATTTCATAATCAGACTCATTTTACTACCAATTGTAAAAGCGATTCTCCGTTTTGCGTGCGTTCGGCTTTTGTCCTTTCATATTTATATGTGTTTATTTTTAATGCCTGTTAGTCGTTACATATATTCTATACTTTTCATTTAAAGGAATCGTATGGCAAGTAACGATAGTGCAATAGTGAGAAAACGTCTATACTCTCGACATAGTTTCCCGTTATTTGACCATCCAAAAATATTAAAAAGCAAAACACTGGGTGTCCTCGTTTAATTAAAACGTTATACTATTCATATGGAAAAAGTATCCTTGTTTAAAATCGAGGTCACAGTGACCTTTAATTAATTACTGTAAGCCGATCACCTAAATCTGCGCATGTTTTATCTTAGACAAATAGTTATTGGGTCAAATGTGACGTCGCGAAACGTTACTACATCAGTATATTGATCGTCTGTTTATGACATCGATCTATTCTGATTAAGCGGTGTGATGACTTTTGTTTGATTGTTCAACTGTTGATGAAGGGTGACTGTAGAAAAGGGATATCTAGACTAATCCATTTTACCATTGATCGACGATTGATCGATCGATGTAGTCCATTCCGTCGGTAGCAACGACCTACGATGATCCATAATACACTTAATACAGATACATTGGGATTACCTCAACAGGTTGAAGGAACAAAACCTCAGGAGATCAAATAAGCCCATTCAGAACATTTGGCGAAGCCAGCCATAACCCTGATTAAGTACTGCTAACAATAAATTAATAAATCAAACTAAATAGCAACAGCCTCACAGCAGTCGTTAGGACCACCCTTGTATAGCCATCTTCGCTACTTATTAATTCCCAATTGTTCCTATTTATTGACAAAGCATTTTAATTGGATACTTAGTGACTAAGGTTCGTGTCTGTATTTTTATTCGCTAATGTCTTAGCCTTGACCACAATGCTACTTTGCGCCGTTAGGCTGTGTACACACGTAGCTTCTTAGGTTACGCGTGAAATTTTAAAACTTGTAATACTGTAACGTCCTCTGTCCTGTAAGTATAAGATGTTAATGTTAAATAATGACTCTGTGTAGTATTTATTGTTATGAATCTTCTCAATAGCTTTTATTGAACAAAATGTACATTGTATTCGAAACAAAGACTTGTGTGGCAGGCGAGGACGATGTGACAAAATGCTAATAATGTCACCGTAACAGGCTCTTAATGTTATATTGTGATGGATATAAAGTCTATTTATAATTTAGTTAGTTTCAACTGCAAGAGTGTAAAGCGCTCGGTGGAAAGCATCAGACAATTATGTCGCACATCGGACATAATTGCTTTACAAGAGACTTGGTTGCTGCCGCACGATATTCAGTTCCTTAGCGATATTGATAACGAGTACGGTTGCACCGGGACGTCGGCGGTGGATACTACGGCCGGTATGCTCAGAGGGCGACCGTACGGCGGAGTTGCGCTGCTGTGGAAGAAAAGTGTTTTTAACAACGTGTCGGTTGTGCAATGTGATAACCCGCGAATATGTGCGATTAAAGTAAGCATGGAACTAAGATCGTTCATAGTTTTCAGTGTATACATGCCTACGGATAATAGTGCGAATTTGTCGGAATTCACTGATTGTCTCGGCCTGGTGAGTGCTATTATAGCTAATAACAATATCGAATCTATTTACTTACTCGGTGATTTTAATGCGCATCCTAATGAGCAATTTTATAATGAGTTGGTTTGTTTCTGTTCGGAATGGGACTGGTTGTGTGCTGACGTTCAAATGTTAGGTTTAAACTCTAATTCATATACATTTATAAGTGAAGCAAACGGTTCGAGACGCTGGCTCGATCATTGTGTTGTGACTAATTCTGCTATGGAGACTATTGTAAATACATATATAAAGTATGACGCTCTGTGGTCCGACCACTTTCCCCTCGTAATTCAATGTAAATTAGATGATATTAAACCAAAATTGTATAAAACTAATAAACTCCCGCTTTATAATAAAATACGATGGGGGGAAAGAACGCCTCAACAAATTGACATTTATTTAAAATTATGTAATGATCATTTAAAACTTATCGACTTTCCCATTGAATTAAATACATGTAGTGACTTTGTTTGTAATAATTTAGACCACAGAAATATTATCGACAAGATGTATGGTGACATTATAAAGGCATTATGCCAGGCAGCCTCTGACAGTTATAATGTGAAAACTTACAATGGTAAAAAACCGGTTACGGGGTGGAATAGGTACGTAAGTGAGGCTCACAGGGAGGCTAGAAAAAAGTTTAAGTTGTGGGTGTGGTATGGCAAGCCGCGGGAGGGTCCTGTGTGGAGTAGCATGCAGATGAGTCGCAGGATTTTTAAATCTCGGTTGCGATGGTGTCAAAATAATAGTGACCAAATTAAAATGAATGTCTTAGCATCTCAATTTTCCAAGCACAAGTTTCGCAGTTTTTGGAAGTCCACTAATAAGCTTAACAGTAAGCCGGGCTTACCTGTGAGTGTCAATGGTACAAATAACCTGACTGGCATAGCCGAGTTGTTTAGGGAACATTTTACTGTAACCTCACCTTTGGGGCCATCACAGTCTGCGTGCAGTGCAGAGTCTAGTGGCCGGGAGGCTAGTACTCAATTTACGGCGGCAGAAGTGAGAAACGTAATTCAATCAATGTCACGGGGAAAATCTCCTGGGCATGACGACCTCAGCATCGAACACCTTAAATATGCAGGTACTCATCTGCCCAGGGTGCTGGCGATGTTTTACTCCTTGTGTGTGGGGCACTCGTATTTACCTGAGCCGATGATGAGGACTGTGGTGGTGCCGATAGTGAAGAGCAAAACCGGTGATATTAGTGACAGGAATAATTACAGACCTATCTCCCTGGCCACTATTATCTCGAAAGTGCTTGACAGTTTGCTTAACACACAGCTTGATAAATACGTGCATGTACATGACAACCAGTTTGGCTTTAAGTCAGGTCTCTCCACTGAGGCAGCTGTGTTGTGTTTAAAGCAAACTGTCAAGTACTACACCGATAGGAGTACGCCTATTTTTGCTTGTTTTCTCGACCTATCGAAGGCGTTTGACCTGGTATCTTATGACATTTTGTGGAAGAAGCTTCATCAAACATCAATGCCAGAGGAACTGATACGCATTTTTAAATATTGGTACCAAAATCAGGTCAACGTTGTTCGGTGGGCGGGGGCCTATTCGACCCCGTACAGGTTGGAGTGCGGGGTCAGGCAGGGAGGGCTGTCCTCGCCGAAGCTCTTCAACCTCTATGTAAACGCGCTGATTGAGGGGCTTAGCAGCACACATGTCGGCTGTCATATTGACGGAGTTTGCATAAATAATATTAGTTATGCTGATGACATGGTGCTGCTGAGTGCCTCTGTGAGCGGCCTGTCGAAGCTGCTTGGTATTTGCGAAAAGTACGCCGATGAGCATGGTCTATTTTACAATGTGAAAAAGAGTGAATGCATGGTCTTTCAAGGTCGGGGAAGATGTCTTGATAATGTACCATCTATTAAACTTTATGGGTGCGCTCTAAATAGAGTCAACACGTTTAAATATCTTGGGCATATTTTAACCTCGGACTTGAAGGACGATGCAGACATAGAGAGGGAGCGTAGGGCGTTGTCTGTCCGTGCCAATATGATAGCCCGTAGATTTTCTCGTTGTTCGACGGGCGTCAAAATCACTTTATTCAGGGCATTTTGTACGTCCTTCTATACCAGCAGCCTGTGGGTGAGTTATACGCAAAGACAGTACAGCGCGCTACGCGTCCAATATAATAATGCGTTTAGGATGCTTTTGGGGCTGCCTCGCTTCTGCAGCGCTTCGGGGATGTTCGCCGAGGCTAGAGTAGATTGCTTTAATGCAACCATGCGTAAGCGGTGCGCATCCCTGGTGCGCAGAGTGCGGGGCAGCCGTAACAGTGTCCTGAACGCATTCGCGGAACGGTTCGACTGTCGGTACTTGTACCATTGTAGTATGGTCCATCTACTGACTTCTGTCAGAATATTGTTTTAAAATTCAATGTATTTCTAAATTAAATGTTATATATATCATAAATTAATGTATTTATAAATAATCTTTGTTTTTAAATTTATAATTTTTAATTGATGCATTTATTTTTTGTTTTTTTGTTTTTACTGTGAATTGTGAATAATTATGATCCTAGTTGGTCGAAATAAATGATAAATAAAAAAGAATGTTTTCAGGTTACCGTATATATTTTTGGCTATACTGTATATATTTTGAAAGTATTCTTTTAAAACAGTGTGGTACAGTTAATTACCTACTTATAAATATTTCTTTTTTCACATAAAGATGAGTAGGTACCTACCACCAAGTTCTATTGTGGATTACAAATATTTAATTGTGTCAACTATTAACATTCTAGTTAAAGTAGAAAAAAGTAAGATAATATAGCAGAAGAGGTTTTTTTTTAATTAAGTAGTAAATAATGAATTTTGGTTTACTTGCGTAACAGCCAGTGGTTTATAATTCTGTAAAATTACAATACCGAACACCGGCCTATTTATGGTCTTAAATTGTTAAGAACAAATTTCTTTTTAAAAGAAGTCTTAAAAGTGTTATTAAACTTGCGGTTAAACATTTCTGAGATTTATAAAAATAACAAAGAAGTTAAAAGTTTTTAATTAAATTTTATATAAGGTTGCTCAAACTCTTGCTTCACAAGTTCTAAACAAAATATGTAGTTACAATTAATTTGATTACGCACATTTCCTTTTTAAGTCACCTCATTTATATGACTTCCTTTTCCTTATTAACTTTCAATTATTTGAAAAGTACGTGTTAATTTACGTCATTATAGCAATAGAATTGTATAGGCAGCAAAATAAACGTCAAATGTACAGAAATAGGTACGAAACGCAAAATAAGCATTTACATAACTTCGTTACATGTTTATATTTTATTTATTTATGATACAGTATCTAGGTTATGTGCTATACATTAATCTTTGGCAGTTGTTAAGTTATTACAGTTCTGACAATCAAGCTAACATACTAAACTTTACCATACCCAGTTAAATTTGTTGTGAAGGGAACAAAGCACTCGATTCATGTAAAATTCAGTATTCAGATAAATCCGGTAAAACTGGAAGCCGTCACTAAAATAGCTTGAGAAAAGGCTAGACAGAAAACATGTAGGTTACGAACCGCCCACATAGTATACCTACAAACGAACTCATTATAACTAAGCTAGAAGCCTCTTATTCTTGATAAAATGACGGTGTAATATAAAAAATACAAATATGAAACAAGTATACATAAAGAACGGTTAGTGTATGACTGTATAACTCTCATAAATTTTGTAATCATCCGCCTTGCATACAGGTTTATGGAGATAATATAATATGATTTTTATGCACATGTAATGCATGTCACAGGTCTCCAAGTTACATATTATATTATGTACACGTGACATTGACATTCGCTGTCGACATGCGCTATGAATCAAACCCTGACTCGCTAACAAAGTTTACAAACCACGGCCTGTCGTATGGTCCGTTTATAGTACACCTTACATACTATAACTACAAAAAAATCTTTCCTTTCTTTTCGTTTTCTTTTTAGAAGGCCAGTAAGCAAATGGTTTTAATGTAATTCTCTTTGTAATTCCTTATTATTTTCATAACCTCAGACTCGTGTTAAAACTGCCTTAAATGATGGTCGATTTGTACTGTAAAATCCCATGATAATTTTGTTAAAACGTCTCTACTTATTATAAAAGAACAGTCCTCCGCCAGTCTGTCAGAGCGCGATATTATTTCCTAACGGCTTTTCATGTTTTTCACTAATCGATAGAGTGATTCAAAAAGGAAGTTTATGTGCATTATTAATTAAATTCTTGTCTGTTTGCGCGAAGCCGGAGCAGGTCGCTAGTATAACATAGATAAGTGTGAACGAGGCTTACATAAGCCATGCCATACTATGTTCTGTGCCTGGTTTCATTACTTGATCATAATCTTTTTGCTATTGTCTCTCTTTATGATTTATCTTAATAACACCGACCCTCGGTAATTTGTGCCGTAAGGATTTTCCGCAATGAGTGGAGTGCATGGCTTTATAATTGTTAATTGTTAAAGTTTTTGTGTTGCACGTAAAAAAGACATGAGGTCGCATCATAATTCATCATTATCGTGCCAAGTGCTTGCCGAGTCATATCAAAATATTTTATGGATGAAGAATTATTTTTTATTGTATTTAGAGGTAGGTATGTAGAACCACGAAAACGGCATAAACGTCTGTCATAAGAGATGACAACAAAAGTTATGGTTTCGGTATCATTTTCTTAGCTAAAGTATCTGAAAGATTACCTTTTTATTTGTGTCCCAGAAAAGACAAGAATGTGTTTTTTTTTGTTATGTTTATTCTTGACACACTCCCGTACTAGACTTATATGTTACACAGATCTTTCATCCTCTGGGAAGTATTTAGAATTTTTTGACAAACGACTGCATCTAAATAAAAATGCTCCATCCAATAATTTCCTCCGGGAGTGTGATATTTATAGGAAAATCGATGGACTGTGCAAACTAAACTGATGCTCTAGCTAACACCTGGTCTTAATACAAAACGAAGCTTTTAAAACTATCGGCAAAATTACTGAAGTATCTAACATATGAGAATTCCTTTAAAGTTAAATTACTTGAATTCTATCCCTACTTTGGTTGTTATTATTTTAATTGTTTTGACCGAAATCTATCACAGAAATCTAGGTACCTTATTTTGAATAAGTTTTACGGTTATTATAGTAACTTAATCTTCGATAGATGATTTATGTAGCTTTGCAAATAAAGTCTGACCTGAACACATTATAAATAACGATGAGTGGCATTAATGATTAAATCCAAACAAATGTTTTCTTTGCAACAGGTACATCATTAGATCATTAGCTTGTCAGTATGTACATACGACTTAATAGCGGTTTGTTAGCAATATTACGTTAGTGCGTAATAATAAATACACTGTCACATCTATTCAGTGTAAGCAAACGATAGCCTTGCCTATTTGCGTTTGTATTTAATGTTATTTTTAATTGCCGAGGCGTGGAAGACGCACTAAGGTTATGTCATTGTCAACCATTAGTTGATAAATATCTTTGGTATTTTCACGGCGCGAAGAGAAACAATGAATCTTTGGTACCAAACATCCGTCCACAACAGTGAGACCAACAATACGAGTCGTGTCGTCTGTGCCAGAGGTAGCTACGTTATTATCGTACTTGTGACAACAACCAATCCGTACACGGTCAGTTTTTGCACAAAGTGGCAATTGTGTGTATCCTTATGTTGTTTGTAATTGTTTGTTTAATTTCCGGGTTTTAAACGATGAATTGTATGTTTTACAACAACAATCATTTAATGTACCGCTGTAAGCTTGATTATGCAACAGTTTAAACCCTAATTTTATTTAAGTTTTACCCTTTTGAGTGACACGTAAAGGGCTTTTCCTGGTTTTTGTCAAAAAAGTAATTTTACAATTCCGTAACTTGTGTCAGCGTCAATAACCTCTACTACTACCGCGTTTTAACCGCTAGGTAATTGAAATCGTGTAGTCTCTCTAAATTCTTTCGTATTGCAGACGAAAAGTAAGTGCTGCTTGGGTAGTAGGGAGGTACCTCACTTGAAATCACGACTTGTTATTAACACAATGTTCAACTGCGTTCCATTGTTCGAATTTTCACAAAATAAAGTTAATTTCGTCAGCTACAAGCCTGTTTAAACACAATATACTCGTATAAAAGAAACATAATCGTCTTGTGCGTGTCTGATAGCGCGTAACATATTTTATTCCATGCTTCAGGCTGAACAAGTAAACGACTTCGTTCGCCATGTCGGTTTCATTTTTCACGAGAAAATAACACGTGATGTAAAGTTACTTGTTTTGAAATATGCGGATGAAAAAGAACCTACATTTTTACTGCCGGGTGACTAGATAATGTGGATAGCAAATGGTAGATAGAATTGTATGTTAGCGAACATATAACAGCTGAATATAATTAGATTATTTTAGTCTGTGAAGCATATTCAATATCTTGTTAACAAGCCCGAAAGAATATTTTTAATATATGTATTAAAATTAAACAAAAACACAAAGATCGAATTTCGGAATTCTGTTATCTGTCTTTAGCCCTTCTTTGTTGGAAGTTAAAGAGTATTTAATAAATAATTTTCCAAAAAATCCACATTCTCATTGTTTAGTTGAGTTAGAAGATGGACTCAAACTTCATGGTATAGTACCTCCCAGGCACTCCCAGCATCTTAATGAAGAGTCCATCGAGGATAACTTATTATAATAAAAATATAATGTTTACCCACAGTCGAAAGACAGTGACAGACTTTATCAAAAGCTTTTCTTATTAGTTGTGGGAAAACAGGATTTTTCCCTGCGGTTTTCACCGTTTATGTGGAATTAAGCGCGGTTTTTAGACGCATTTACCATCTACAGGCACCAACTGTGTAAATAAACAGTGATCTCACAGATGCTTACAAAATAAATGTGATGACGTCACTTTACATGACCTTGACCAGCTGATGTGTCAATCAAACTTCAGGCATCAGCAATTTTAGTGACATTAGGTTTTTCCATAAAATGTAATGCCTGCCGTGCTATCAGTACATTCAATTAATCCTTGTTAACAAATGCAGTAATGCAAATTCATTTCTGTTTGGTATAACAATATTAATTATGTTAATTCTAAGCCAGCAACACTTTTTGCTAATTATGTCGTTATTAATCTTCATAAAGATTTTATTCAATAGCTACAGCGTAATTTACGTAGTCAGACTGAAGTCAAATCACTCAATCTATTAATCATAGAGGTTATGAAGATATAAAACATAATTACTTTAATTATACAGATTTAATCAACAGTTGATTGGCAGAGTTAATATCAGGACCTTCGGTATAAATAAATGTATCTTTTATGTTGCGTGGGCGTCACAAGTTCTTATTATAAAATGTTGTTTTGTGTCGGCGAATGTATCGAGTATCGATAGGCAGAGCGCACGCTATGCACCGCCGCAACGAATGTGTGATGGACGATAAACCATTATAGAAAGGATTCGACATGCCTTCGACTACACACATACAAAGAAAATTATTGATAGTGGCGTTTGAGTTTTAACCATTTGCGCTCAATTTAATATTCATTGTTGAAAACAGACGACCGCTTTTTTATGTTCCGTACGTGATTTTATGGTTCGTATATTGCGTAGGCAACTCACTGTATTATAAATGTATTACGTATCATAATAATTTGGAGTTTATAACCGATAATGATACACATATTGTACTTGGTAACATAATAATAGGTGGTGAATATTATTTTGCATATCATTCTCAGAGATTGACTTTAAATAAAGTTAGTCTGAAAGCATTCATTTCTGCGTACATGCAATTCGTTATAAACCCAAATTTGAAACCCTCCAACTTCCATTTTAGTATCAAATTAAAACAGCTGATGGACATGTTGTACTTGTTTTATTTCACGAATAAGAGCTAGATGACTGGGTATGTATGAAAATACAAAATGTATGCAGTCCGTCAGATATATAATAAATAAATATGAGACTGTGTTATTAACTTTGACTATAGTTTATTCAACATTACGTTAATAACTAAACATAGTTTATTGATGAAGTGCACAAACGTCACTCACTCAATATGCAGTAAAAATAATGTTTAGCTAGCTCCACACTGCACATGCAGGTGTAGTAGTGTGGCTGTGTTTAACTATACCTAAAGGTGAATGTCGTATTATACATATTGTATGCCAATAAAGTATGAACCTAAATTACCCATTTCAAAGCAAATGATCTACTCAGAATATGAACCAGCATAAATCATGGTTACTGGGTATTCACGATTGCATAGCATATAGGTACCAGGTTTCCTTATGTCACAACCAATAAGTATGTAATTCAAATTATAATTTACACGATATCCTTCTTTTTTCTTTTTCCGAGTGAAACGTACCTAATGAGTTCAACCCACGTCGAGGGCACGACGGACTTATGATGACTTATACGTGGGGATATATAGGACCTACACCGACCAAAAGCACCCCGGTACCGTTCTCACCTTTGCTGGAGCCGTAGGATCGCTAAGTTTTCTCAGCGCAGCTCCAGGCGTATCACTATAACCTAGCACACTCAATCTTACTTTCCCTGGATACTCTTTTCAATGTGACAAAACCTATCGAGAACCCTGTGTCACTTAAATTCAGCAATCGAGAAATTAATTCTGAATAGTAGAAGATCATTATAAAGCGTTGTGTCTTAGTTATCGTGGCCGGCCATATTTTTGATAGTTCACAGTTCAAGCAGATACCCACCAACTAGTAGTTTAAGGACATGATCCAAAAAATTACGGTATGAAGAAGTGCGCCTGAAAATGGCCAGTAATTTTCCACAAGATCAAAATATTTTTGTGGTAATAACTGATATAATAATATGTAACAAGAATCTATATTTGGGTAAATGTTTACAAACAAAAATCAGCTAAGGGCATAGGTAGCCACGGCAACAGAGTCCTTAACCTACACACTGTATCAGTTATGTTATACAAAAAATAAATAAAACTTATTAGCAATAATTTTTCACAAAAAAATAACGTATTAAATTACCAGTATTACATTCTTACTTTTTATTTAGTTATTAATCGGTATTTATTTTGTTTCTAAGGATATTTTACAGTGTTAGTAGCCACAGATCAAGTTAATACTGGATCATGAATCAGCTATTTTAAATGCATATTAGTGGTCAGTTAGTGCACTTGTCAGTATCAGTTGGTTATTAATAAATAAATAAATAAATAATAAAAAAAAAGTATGCCTAATTTTCGTATTCGGATAAGCAATAAAATCTCATAGAAATCGCGAAGAGAATGATCGTGATGATCAATTAATGGTCGTAATGACGGTTAGCAGAATGTTAACTATCGTAAAAATGACCAAATGAAGCAGGTCATTCGGTCAATTCGGGCAACTCTTGAATAGCTGAATCGAGGCCCTTGTACAGCCTGTTCGTCTCAACAAAATGACTTTAGGTAGCGCGACGGAAACCACGCATTGTTTAGAGAAGAGTCCTAATCCCAATATGAAGAAACGAAGTCAGTGATTTCCTGATAATTTCTGCTTTATAATTAATTTGGAAGTTAACCCTAAATCCATGACAACAGGCCATGTACGGCGTCGAAGCAAACTGGCCCTTTAAAGCAACCATCAGGCTTGTAAAATACATGTTATTATTTTATTAAGAGTGTATTTAGTATACGAGCTTAAATAGTTTAAGGACGCCTTCTGAAATCTGTCAGGAATGGGACACCAACGAAAAACTACAAAATTTTGTATCGCTATTGTTTGCTTACAAGAAAATGCTTATTGATTACGAGACATAAAATCGCGTGAACGATTCCCGCGCGAAATTCTTGGTGGCCAGCGATGCGTGCTCAAGTCATGTCATAATAACTCCTTTGCTACAATAATATTCGATTATAAAATACAACGCGCTTTATTTGCTTACTTTATGCAATCTGTAGTGTGTATACTCAAACATTACCCACGAAACAAGAGATGAAAAAGCATTGTCTTTTTTTTTTTTTTTTTTTGGTAGAAATCTTTGCAGTTAGCCTGAGCGCAGGCTTTGACTACTTCACCGGACTTTTGGCGAGGACCTTAAGGCCTCCAGCCAGAGCAATATGAAAAAACTAACTACGTCAGCAACGTCCACTAAGGGCACCCCCTGCGGGGTTCGGACCTCGACTTAGTGCGTTGCTAACAATCTTAATAGAGCAAAACAGCAAGGGATGGCTGGATCTTAATTTTTATTATTTAGGGACATATTTTTATTGCTAGTTTGGCCGGCTAGGGCCAGCTTGGTCTAGGGACGGGGGGATAACATTTACGTTACTATTATTTATAATACGCGACGGGCCTCTCCGGCGAGGACGTAATATACGGCGGTTGTGTTTTGTATTGCTACTGCTAGCTAAATCGAATGCTTCTTGGAGAAGCGTTGTTTTATCGTCGGGGTAGGAGAGAGTAAGTCTGGGGCGTTTAATCTTAGATATTACGGAAGGTACGTATCGCGCGGCCGCTACGATTAGCGGGTTACGGTGGGTTTCGGAGGAGTCGAAAAAACGGATCGCGGCGCGTTTCATGAACTGCTTGATTGTTGGCAGCTTTAAGTCACAGTGCAACTGCAAGTTACGGACGTAACCTGGAGCGCCTGTGGCTCTACGCATGAAACGGTTTTGGAGTGTTTGCATTCGTTTGAGTCGATAATCGGGAAAAAGCATTGTCAGAATCTCACGACTCTTCGTCATTTTAAGTTATTCGAAAATTTGTTTAGATTTTTGGTTTGATGATATAGGCTAATATTTATTAAAACCCTTTTAACCGACTGACTGGAAAGGAAATGAAAATGCATTTCCAGCGAATCTTAAAAATGTATTTTTAACTTCTGACGATAAAGAAACGATGTTATATTAAGACGGGCGTGTTGGTCTAGTGGTTAGAGACCCTGACTGCTATACCGGAGGTCGTGGGTTCGATTCGTTTTTGTTATTATTATTATGTTATACAAAAAGTATGTAGCTGTACATGCATGTACATATGTGAATGTCTGTAGCTTCATAAATCCGAAAGGAGTAGTCACATATTTTTAAATTGTATTTGTTATCGATGGAAGCTCTTGGCAGATCATAACGATCACTCTCACTATTAATATTCGAAAGCATATCATAAAATTTACATTTTTTGTATTAAATCGATTGTACCCATAGTTGCGCTACAACGCTATTTGATGCAACTTCTAGAAGAACTTAAAGCTCTTTAATTTTTGGGTTTACGAATAAATCCTAATTGGTAAATAAATTTTAATTGGTGTACAATAAAGAATATTCTATCTAAATCCCCGATATGTAACATATCAGTCAATATAGACAAGTTTTTACTTATTTTAGATGATAAGGGCCTTTGCACAGAGAGTCATTTCAACACGTCCATGACGCACATTATACGAAAGCAAATGCCCAAAAAATGCTTAAAACTGTATCCGTTTAATGAGTAATGTGCCAACATATTTTGCAATTCTTGAAAATTTCATAGCGACATACGTGTGCTGGCGTTACATTTCTTTGATACTTCAGTTCTACAAAGCCTGTTTCCTTGTTACAGGACGAGACGGGCCGACTTATGAGAAGAAATATTGTGAGGTACGCCATCCTAGCTTACGTCATAACTCTCCAAAGAGTCTCCCTAAGAGTGAAGCGACGGTTCCCTACGTGGCAGCATGTCGTTGACTCCGGTAAGTGAAGTACAATGGACACTTTGATACATCAACTAACTTCTAAATACTAAAATCAATTTACTTTTTTCAGGACTCATGCTGGAGAGCGAAAGAAAAGTTTTCGAAAAAATGGACGGCAAGAGCCCCATGTCGAAATATTGGATGCCGCTTGTTTGGGCGACCAATATAATAAATCGAGCAAGAAAAGAAGGTTTGATAACTAGTGACCATATTGTCCAAACGTTACTGGTCGAGCTGTCTGATATCAGGAGGCGACTGGGAGCACTGATAGGATATGATACAGTATGTGTTCCTCTCGTCTATACCCAGGTTAGTTAAACCACCGAGTCATGTGAAAATTTTAATGTTAATAAAACATTTTGCATAATCTAATTCGTAACGGACTGTGTTAGAATTAGAATAATAAGAAAACGGAGCGGTTTTCAAATAGGTAACTTAATCTACACCAAAAAATATAAACCTAAAAAAGGATGTTTTAGTTTCTAGGAAAACTGTTGAGCTACTGAATGTTTACAGAGCCGCAGGTGATGATGCATTAGGTAAACAGTTATGTAGACACAAGCGCACTTATGCGGAATTAAGTATCATCATGCTAAGGCCAAGTCTTGAAACATTATCTGTGAGATGCAGAATCACTTGACGATAAAGTAATATTAAAATACCTTCAGAAAAACAAGACGTGACGTCCGATATGATCTGCCATGTGTCCAAGCTAATTCGTTCCGATGATAAAACATAGCATAATAATTATATTATCTGTCCGTACGAGCGAGGTCTCACGCTCCTACACCGTTATACGTGAGGTTTTATATAATTTCGCATTTCGTGACATTCGTGGAAGAAGTTTACTTAACGCAGCGCTTGTTAATAGAACTAGGTTCTACATTTTTGTTGTTTTATTTTCCTTAAGCATTTGAATTTCTTTTCGATTAGAATAAAAATGCTAACGTCACTTGTTTATAAAATGGCGCGAAATCCATGTCGCGTATTTCACAGGCCATGTAAAAAATGCGATCGAGGCCGTAGGCGCAGCAGCTTTATACATAGTGTAGATATTATTAAACAAACACCTCTCATGTTATGAGTTAAGTCCTTTTGTTCTAAGAGTAAAAGAAAAATGTTAAATATCTGTTCCCATTATTATTTATATCTATCCTACGCATTTTACTATAGAAATCGGATTTACTATACTAGGTACTGCTCTGCCAGGGGGGACTAATAATAAGTATTACTAGACAGACAAGAACTATTATTGAGAATCGTTTTTGTGGTCTTGAAGAGACTAGCATCGAGTTCTGGTGTAATTTTAAATGTCTTTAAATACTGTGTCTTACTGGTAATGTTGTATTTTCCAGGTGGTAACGTTGGCCCTCTACACGTATTTCGTTGCAGCCCTAATGGGAAGGCAGCTGGTGCCGCCAGCTCCTGGCAGCACCTCCAAATACGAGCCCGACGTATATTTCCCACTGTTTACCGCTTTACAGGTAAGAAATATTCCAAATTCTGTTCATTAACTCTCCTCGACGACATAAAGCCCATTTAGATCAAAATTATTTTTTTAATATGGTTTAAAAGAAGCAACCCAAACTAAGACAACTATATTCCTAAAATCAGTTTTTTGCTAATAAGTCCACATTTTATTACTTGAACTAATTCCAAAATTCTTTGACAATTTACAGTTTTGCTTCTACGTTGGCTGGTTGAAAGTGGCTGAGGTGTTAATCAATCCTTTTGGCGAAGATGACGATGATATCGAACTAAACTGGCTGATAGACAGGCATATAAAGGTACGTCACATTACACTCATAACTTGGATAACTGGATTTAAAGGTGGTTCACCATACTCTTGAAGTTCAAGTAGTGAAGGTTTATGCATATTATGCGTATCGTCGTATTATATACCTTGCGCCTCGCTAAGCCAGACGGGTCGGCGCTAGCGAAGCCGGTCTTGCAACAAACCTTATTTAACTATTTTTAATAGTTATAATTTTCGTTGATCAATACTACTATAATTTATAATTTACGGAAAAACGAAAAGAACTTTCAAGAAAAAATTGTTGATACTTACAAAGTAAATTCTCTTCAAGCATCTGATAAAAGTTTCCTAATTTATGTGTTCACATTTCAGGCAGCCTACATGATAGTAGATGAGATGCATGAGGAACACCCGGAGCTTCTGAAGGACCAGTACTGGGAGGAAGTGGTCCCTAAGGACCTGCCGTACACCGTGGCCTCGGAGCACTACCGGCGCCACGAACCGCCCTGCTCCGCCGACCACTACAAAGTGAAGGCTGAGGACGCAGTCTATGCGAATGTTCAGGCCCCCAGAAAGAGCCATGATGAGACTTACGCTGATTATGTAAGTAACGAAAGACTTGAATCATCTTTAAAGGTACCTGTGTAGACATTGCAGTTTAATCGTTGGTTTGCGAAATCGGTTTAGCAATTTAGATGTAAAAACGTAACACAACAAAAGTTACTCCTCCTATCCCAATATCCCTAGGCGCTGCTGGTTGTAAGGATTTAATTTAATATGACCGTCCACTAAAGAGGTATGCGTTCTCAAGCATAACTAACCCATATGATCGATTTTATGATTTTAGTTAGCCACAAATCCACGAAATTCGTTCCATTCACTTGGAAAGTAGCGAAGAACGAAGTTTTAATTTAATGGCTTATGATGTTCCAGGAAAGCGTCGACACCCCACTAGTGGAAAGAAGAAAAAATTGGTTCCAAAGACAAATATCGAGAATGGGATCCGTTAGGTCTGCGTCGACGGCGTACTCCTCGGGCGGTCTCTTCGGACGGAATCGGCATAACTCGGTCGTCTACTCGAGTCCTGAAGCAGGACAGCCAGTGGCCCCGCCTACCTCTCATCACAAGATGTCACTTTATGAACGCCTTGTGGGCCGCAAGTCAGGACGAGGTCAGCACAGGCAAAACTCGAGACATGGTAAATCCATAATTTTATTTACTATCGCCATGGCGCAGTTTACATAAAATAGAGATAAATAAAAAGTCATATCCTACTATCTATAAATGAGTTTTCATTTTAGATACAAGGTATAATACTATGGTGATACACCTTCAGTCAAATCCTTTTTCGATCTGTACCTCAAAAAGTGCAAAACAAATATTAGTATGTATGTATATTAATAATATCGTTAAAGTAGTACAGTTTTTGTTGCATAAATAGTCACACTCTAAGGTATATAAATTGCGGACATTATAATTAATTGTGATTTAAAATTTTATAAATTTATTATTTGCAGGAGGTCAAAAAAGTAATGGTTCGGCTGTTCCGATAACTCTGCGTAACCGACCCCGCATCCCGACACCAGATGTGACGAAAGAAGTTATGGACCGAGAGAACAGAATCGCTATGGGAATGCAGAATATGGGAGTGATCATGGCTCACCAGGGTTACCAGAACGAGGTGCCAGTTCTCGGGGCCCTTGTGTTGTCACCTATTCAGGAGCTGGATAGTGGGTCGGTGAACAATACGTTGCACGCAGGGCAGCCGGGCACGACTGCACTGGCGCAAGCGGTGCTGTCGCCGGCGCTAGCCGCGGGCGGGATGCCGCCGATGATAGCGGGCGCGCCCGTGACGCTGGGCGTGTCGCAGCTCACGTCGCTGGTGAGCTCTGCGCCCAGCACGCCGCGCGCGGAGCGGGGCGCCGCCGACGGGTCGGGCGGGTCGCCGCGCTCGCCGCACTCGCCGCGCGCCACCGTCACCGAGCTGCCCTCCGACCGCGACAGCGAGCACAGCGCCGCCAGCACCGGCTCGCCGCCCGACCTCACCAGAAAGCGCAGCAGCTCCAAGAGAGGAGAGGTCTACGTATAGAGAACATCCGTCCATAACGCGTGGTGCTTATGAAATTGTGATTGATATCATTTTATTGGTCGAGTTTTTCGTCTGATACTTTAGTACCTACATGTACTTGGGTACTCAATACGATTGATATGAGAGAGCTCATTTATATTTGTTAGTCGATTTCCATTGTATTAATGGATTGAATTGAATTTTACGCACAGACAGGGATTGAATTGTATAGATTTATATAAAGTATTTTTTATTACAGATCTTTTTTATTTTACTAACTTTACTATTTTTCATTAACCTACTAAAACTTCTAAGAGCGAGTCTGTACTTCTCACCGATTACTGCGAAAGAATTTAACAAAATATGGAGTGGAACGGCAAAGTGCTAAGACAAAATGTCACTAACAGACAGTACAGAATTAATAGTCGTGTAAGTTGTTTGTTTTTCATCAATATGTTTTCTTTATTTTGCGAAATTGGAAATTATATCTTTTAGTCAAGGACATTCACAAACTTTTAGAAAGAAGCAACTCTAACGGGATTACAAAAAAAAAAACAAATCGTATTATTTTCTAATTACTTTATGAATTAAACTTGCTAATAAATAGCAACAGGGCACACTTACGAATATGATAGTGTAAAATTGGTGAAATATAATAGGTACACATTATTATATATATTTTTAAGGAGTTTCTTATCGGTTCTCCTCCACAGGAATTATATTTTGGAACATGCAATTAAATTCATTTGACGCACTAAAGGCTACTTTCAAAAGTTAACAACCGGGGTCTTAAAACATTCTGATTTTAGCCGATTAGCTTTGCTGTGTATATTAAGAGAACATGATAGTAGACTTACTCTAAATTGATATAAAAGACACTAATAATAAATAATTCTATAGACATAAATTACTACTACTACTACATTATTATAATTAACGTCAAACCTACACCGAAACCGAAATGGTCAAAACAGTGTTGTGACTACTAGTGACTAGTGACGAAATGAGTGTCGATATTAAAATAAATTATCTTTAGTTCACAGAACGATTAAAATCTGCCACATATTTCAATATAAAAAATATACCTTCCATCATGTTGATTTTTTACCGACGTCAAAAAAAGGAGGTTCTCAGTTTTTAGTTAACGCATTGACAAAGTATAAAACGGTAAACGGTGATGCCGAACAAAATATTATCTAGGCCTCGATTCAGCTATTTTAGATGCATGTTAGTGACGGTCAGTGTACTTGTCATCGTATTTTATTATCAAAGAGAATGATCGTAATGATCAATTAAAGATCGTAATGATAGTAAGCAGAATGCCAATCATCGTAAGAATGACCGAATGAAGTACTTAGGTCATTCGGTCAATTCAAGCAACTCTTAAATAGCGGAATGAAGGCCCTGGTTTAATTTTGTTACAGGGTATGTGATTTATTGTAATTATACTTTAAACTTTCTACCTTTACAATGAGATGTTTCTTTAAATTTAGAAATATTAGGTGATTCCTGAAACAAAAATGTTACAATATTAATGAAATGATAGAATCACTTTTTTAGAGTGTATAATTATGTTTTATAATAATAATGAATCATCAACAAGAGTAGAATATAATAGGTATAAATAGCGGTTACGTACTTACCAACATAATATAAATAAGGTTGAAATTAAGTTAAATGCTTTTGCTGCGTTTTTCTACATAATCTCATCCCTTGCGTTCGTACTGGCGCCTCATCAGCTCAAAGCTTTGCTGCTCCATCTGGCCGCTGTAAAGCATATCAATACAATAACTTAAATGTTCAATTTTGATACAAAACAGAGCGTTTAACATTAATATACAAAAACACTAAGATGAATTCACTAATAAAACTTTAATTAAATTCGCAAATTACAAGCCTTATATGAATTCGCTAATCTTTTTATCATCGTTTTAATACTCAACTTTATGACCAAACGTGGTAAAACATTATCCTTTCCTTACTAATAATAATAATTATTATATAATATTATTATTATAAATGCGAAAGTTTGTTTGGATGGATGTATGGATGTTTGTTACTCTTTCACGCAAAAACTACTGAATGGATTTTATTTAAACTTTTACAATAATGTAGCTTATACATAGGCATAACACACAGGCTATAATTGATAAAGATAGTGTGTGACTGAAATATAGCAAAAGTGGGAAAAATCTGACATCTGCGACCTATTTTGACTTGCGCTGCACAAAGCATTAAAGTTACACAAATACAATATGTTATGGGAATGTTCATCAGAAATATTCCAAAAACCTCGCAACAGCATTTGTCTACAAAATCGTTAGGTAATGTCTTTTGGACATATTATATATATCAACAATAAGACTAACAAAATAACTATAAAGACATCGGGAGTGGGATCTATGTATTCAAGCGGGGCACAGCTAGTATTTTTATAAAACATATGGTTCACAGCTGTAAACATTTGATTATCGTCATTCAATTACAGCAAGGCACCTTTACAAAAAATATCTGTTATTTATATAAAACAAAAATCATCTAATTGTGATGTATAGATTCAGAGCCATCACGAAGTTTTTATAGTTGGATTCAAACTTAATGGCGGATTTGAAGTTAGCTACACGCTGCGCCCTGCACCCTCGCTGACGCATAAGTTTGTTACTGCGCAGCGAATCGCCTCGTGTTCAGAGCCGCCATTAAGTTTGCACCGTACTGTACCACGATACCATCATGAATGTTTCATTGTATTTCCTCCGTATCAAAATACAATTTAATTGGAAATTTCATTTGTATAAACAAAAGCCGGTGTTTTTTTAAAACAAGCCACTGAATGTTAGCCAGCAGACTGAATGACTGACAAACTAAAAAATAAGTAAAGAACAGGTCGAGTTGGTATTAGGCCACACGCATTGTAGAAATGCATAGTAGGTAGGCTAACAGTTACGAAAAACATATACATCCAATTTATCTAATCATTTTAGAAATGTAAATCGTAGAAAATGACACGCTTTTGTTTGTCCACATCTAGTAAGATTGATATTTAGATGACGACCACGACTTGATTATCGAAGGGTTAAAAGATCCAGAGAAAACGCAGTCCAATATTATTAATTTTGCAACTTTTACTGACCTTTCTTCGACGTTAATTGTGTAACAGTATTTCGTAATAAAATAATTGGTTTCGATGCTTTGGAATTGTTTTAACAAGAAGGTTAAATTGGTGCGCTGATGATATGGTTAGCAATTCCTTTTTTGTGCCTGAGCCAATTTCTCACTTCAAGTCGACATATAAATGTAGGGATAATAATAATATGATCTAACACTTTAATATTATAATGGTATAACTTTTATAGCGTTACTGACTAGCGAGCTGCTTAAAATCTGAATCTGATTCCGGTCACGATTTACACATACAATGGCATTATAAATCGCATTTTTTTCAGTATCTTCAGATAAATATACCTTCCTTATCGCATAGCAATTTTGATAGAACTGATTTAAAACAAGTAACTCTAACGGGCAACAGAGAAATAAAGTTTTAGAACCGCTTTATTTGACCTCAGCTAAAAGATGCAAAATGATACCTGAATATATTTATTTCGTTATTTTTGCATTTCTTTGGCTGCGGTTCATTGAAGGCGATGTCGCGCGGCGAGTTGCTGACTGAAGACAAAAGCAACAGATAATTAATAACAATCGCTTAGCGTGCGTCGATATAATATACAGTGCGTAACAAAACCCTGTTGGTCCTTGTGCAAGCTTTTATATGAATCTAAAGTTTAACACAAATGAAGATAAAATAAAAAAATCTTGGCCAATGTTTGGCCATAAAGAAATAACATTTAATTCGACTATTTTTTTTTATATCTGAAATATTGTCTTGCTACCTTAGAGGCAGTGAAGGCATTGCAATGGCAAGTTATCACTTTTCATAAACAAACATTAAATGAATAAATATATTATTCTTCTTCTATTGATTTTTTTTTATTGTAGGTAATTGTTTCTCTAATAAAATCTAACAGTTCTGGCAACGTACCCTACGTTGCCAGAACTAATTGGTTATATTTGTAACAGCAGGGTTTTGTAACACACTCCATAATATTATATCGCATTTGCAGAGCCAAAACATTCAAAGTATTGCAATCTATACTATAAAAATATACTTGGTATGTATAATATATCTAGGTATATGGAACTTAGCAAAATCATTGATGATATAAACACTAACACATAAGTAGTAGACGTATGTTATTAATTACATATTATTATAACAAATGAATGAAAAGCAAATCATAAGTATACTAGCTCAGGCCCTCTAGTAAACTAAGGATTGTTTTTATATTAATAAAGCTGAATTTTAAAGTATAATACCGAACAAAACTCGTCACCGTCGCTTTTTACTTATTTTTAACTTTAGAGTTATTTAGGTGAAAGAACGTAGCTTGGTCACGTTAATGTTTATTTTGTGAATTGTGTACCACCAAGCAGAATGCTTATATTTCTCAACCTTTAAGAATAATTAGATTTTAAAACATGTAACCACAGAGAAGGCTATTTACGCGCCGGATCGACAGTTTTATTTTATTTTATTGCCATTAAATTTTATTGAAGCATTTTAATTATATCCAGAGGACTACTCAAGTTTTGAAGTAGTTTTTTTTTTTTTTATTAAATAATTTTTAATCTACTTCAAATATTACATTTCAACCCTTCAATATCGTAGCCCAACTTTAAACAAGCAAATAATAAAAAAAGAACAACTAACGAAATAGCTCAGCAGACATAATAGACGGAATAAAATATCTCACCTTGACTTCCGTCGTTCCACTGGCGCTTTAGGCCGGACGTAGACGGTTCAGACGTAAAGTTACGGCTGGAAGTAAGTAATTATTTAAACTTGTAAATAAAAAATAAGAAATTTAAGGAGCCATTTACAAATGAGAATAAAGGATTAGAAATTGAAAATTGATTTTTACAAGTATTGACATCCAATTAATTTTCAATGATATCTTTAATCCATCATAGTTCAATAGATTAAAATATTCCATAAGGTGTTGTGGAATGTAATATTTAAAAGTTTAACATGATATTTAACGTGCCAATTTGGGGCATGGCGGGATCTCGGTCACATACATATCCACAGACCAAGTAAAACCCGTGAGGCCCAATCTAAAATGTTACATGCAGCTTGTAAATAGCCATAAGCCCCTTTTTTGTATGATAATTTATCTATTCATTACTTTGAGGTACAATAAAGGATAAATAAATTTATATATTTACCTTGGGGTGGCCATTGCAGAAAATTAAGGTAGCTCTTCTGAAATTAAATGTTTACCTATATTATTTAATTTTTTTATTACTTAGTTTATTTTTAGCACATAGAAAAGAGCTTCTGACTCTATAGGAATGTGTATTTATTGGAAATGGCTTATTATATTCACATGATATACATATACAATAATAATGGGCTTCAGAACAATTAATGTGCCATTAAATGCTATTTAAGAATTGTATGTATGTTTGTCAAGAAAAAGGATTGATCAACTTAGATCAGTGCAAGTTTCATTAACCTCTTGTATGCCGCAATAAATAAGACAATAGAATTTCAATTGTGTGTTGCGTGGATCCACGCTTCCGGCTTACAACGGGTTAAGATTGGTTCGGTGGTTTACAAGATACTTGCAAAATGCAACAGTCTAGCTCATTGAAATGAAAAAAGCCTGTAGTAGCAAAGGAAAACATTAATTCAGTAACATGGTTAAATCATATTGTTCAATTGACCTGAATAATGAAAATAATATCAGGCCTAAATATAAAAACAATACAACATAAGTAAGAACTTTATGGAATCTACTGAAAATAAATAACTATTAAGTAGGATAACTTTGAACCAACAGTTTGTGGGGATTAGCAACCTGCTTAATCTTAATGTACACAAAAATACCTTTACCAATGGTGTCTCATTCATTACGATTGGTGCCGGTACCAGACTCAATAAATTTATGCCACTCGTCCTACGAATTTGAGTTATAAGCTTTACGCTTTTTTTTTATAATAGTTTTATAGAAAATTAATTATTAGGGTACTACTTTCGTTATATATTAGAGCTAGCCAAATTATATAATAGAACATTTAACTTAAAATGCGGTAAAGAAATATTTTGGCCCATGATTCATAGAGTTGTGCGAGAGAGATAACTCGTAGAGTTGTTGTTGTTGCTTACCAAATTTTAGCAAATGATAGACTCAAATAAGTAATACCTTTAATTAAACTTAGGAAAGCAAGGAATAAAAAAGTAATTTCATTTTCTATTATAAATAGAAAAATATACTTAGGTGAAAAGGATGTCAACCCGTTAGAATTTTACGCTTTCTTGTTTGAATTTTTAGACTCAAATAACTTAACTTTCAAATAAATAAAGTAAATAAAGTTCAAATTACTCACTCTACTCTTCAAATCTATTTGTGATTATCTACTGTAGTGACGTTGTTCAATCGTTTCAATATATAGTTTTTGTATTATTCTCTTCTCTCACTCGTTACGTCTCAGCGTTATAAACTTTTAATAGTAGTAAATACTTTAAATCGTGCATACAATATACTGTACTCTGAATTCTCTCTCTCTCCTTACTTTCCCGGACAGATGTTTGACACTGACAGATCTGCAATAATGAGAAAAACCACAGACTATAGAACTTTATCTGGCTAAATCGATTTTATTGTTTACTGTAGGTAGGTACTAGGCCGTTGACCTTAGACTAATTAATAAATTACTCTAAGCCGCTGATTCCGCTGAGAGAATCCGTTCTGACACATGTAAATTGGTCTTGAAAGGCGCGGATCCAGGGGGCTGGTCACAGGGTCATGACCACCCCTTGGGCTAGGTCCAGGAACTAGGTGGGCCACTAATTAAATTGGTTAAAGGTTGCCCTTACCTCCTAGGTATGTCTCTAAGGGGCAAAAAGGAGAGCAGCTGGAGCTCAACAGTAAAAATCCCAAATATAACATCAAGTTAATATGTAATTATAGAGACAAAAAACAAGCGAAAAAAGGGAATTAGTTATAGGCTTGTTTGCTCACATCTGTTTGCCAGCTAACTTGGGAGGACCGGGGCCCAGGGGCAAGCTGTCGCCGGGTATTCATAAGGGATAATGCTTTATGGGGCTCTCGTGTATGCCGAGAGTGTGACGGTTCGCTGTTTGGTCCTTTTGAGCCGATCGCAGAGGGCAACGCAATTCGAGTCTTACGCGCCTACCAAGCTACATCTTAAACCAGAAGCTGGGTGCGCCCTTGCTTCTTGATACTTTAACACGACTATGTGACCACCCCCTGGCACCAAAGCTGGATCCGCCCTTGGATCTTGATTTGTATAAGGGAATTGAAACATTGCTTTATTATTTACATATACCTACCTGGCATTAAAAATGACTTTGCACTAATAAGTGACAGTAATTGTAAGTATGTTCTTGGGGGCATTAAAATTATATTTTCCTTTTTAATAGTTTCCATCATTCCAGCAGCGAGGGCCGCGATATGTTTTTATTATAACTATGAATCGTTTAATTTAAACTTACAACACATTAAATTACGACAACTAATAGTATAATTTCAAATTATTAATTATGCCAGGTCGTTACAATGATTTATAGGTATTATGACACGGTTTTTTATTTCTTCATACAAATCAAGAGCAATTGACCTGTGTGAGGAAAGCATTCGCTCAGCGGCCGGACCGTAGGAATATTCCAAACTAGATGAAGAAATTGGCACTGAACTAAATGGCTGTCACCTCAGGACAAGCCAAGGAGCTGTCATTAGCATCATGATTCAGTCATCAGCTGTAGATTTTTTAACATGATAATAGTTAGTATTGGCATGTTTCTATTTTTTATTTGGGTGTATTTAGTAGATAGCTAATTCGTTTGTTATTTATAACGACATAAAGAATATTCTCTTTTTCGATTTGGACAAAACCATTTCTGTGGCTTAAAAACCACGATGTCAAATTTCCAAACACAATAAAAACTGCTGTCGTCGGCCATCTTGTTCCGCGTTTAGGCAAGTCCGCAAGTGCTTCGCTTCTTTGAGGAATGCGTTCGTTCGTTCGTTGTTGCGGTGTGGCACAGTTACTCGATTTGAGCAGAGGGCACAAGTATTAGTAGTCTGAACTCTGAAGACATTTTGCAATAATTAGTATAATTTTTAGTTTTACGTGTGTTTATAAAAGTTATTTTGGTAAATGTAATATTGTGACGTATGTTTAATTTAAAAAGTAAACTGCAGAAATGCAAGGTTCAGAGCCTGGTAAGTAACTTTCTAAAATTAAATACATTTTTACTCATTTGTTTCTATTATAGTAGGATTTATCATATTAGCTACATGTGTTATTTAAAGTTGCGTAAAATGGTAACAAGTACCTACAGTTTAGTGATATTAAGATAATATATTTTTGATCTACCAAGTTTTAAATAGCAGTTTCTAATGCCTGTAAGTTTTTGGAACAAAGATTACCTATCTATCTTAAAACTAAAGCACACGAGGGCTAGAAAAATAATACGAGGTACATTCATTGGCAAGAAGCGAGAGCCCTCTTTCGGTATTATGATTGTGTTAACCGACGCGGTGGTGTACCTACAGATTAGTACGAAAATTTAAACGTTTCTTTCTTTCCTTCGCGAAAAGCATTTACATCGACCCACGCCAAGGGAATAGTGTGGGTTAAAGTCACAGCCCACAGATGAGACACGGTACAGCTCCTTGGCATATCAGCTGTTTGGGCTATGGGGTGACATCCCCGTCCCCCGCAGGCCCGCACTCTGGGAGGCTCTTACACTAGTTGAATTACGCAGTAATTTATTATAGCTACTTAATCAGTCAAATATAAAATCGGTAGACAATATGTACGGTATATCAAAAAAATAATAATTAAAATTAAAGTGATGTATTTTCAAATTAACAGCTTTGCTCTAAATGTGTGTAGCTTATGTAGGGTACTTAGGTACATCAAAGAATCAATTTTTTTGGAGCTTGTCTGTTTATTCCTGCTGCTTTACTCTGAAAAGGCTGGACCGCTTTGGTTCGCGGATTAAGTCAAAATCAATCGTTTTGCTGTAGTTTTTTATTAAGAATAAAAAGTAGAGGGTTACGCGAGACAGTGAACACTGTTGCTTACTTAGGTTTACGCGAATGTTAGACATCGTATGTTGTTGTTTTATTTTAGTGAACACTAGCCGATTCCAATCGGCATGCTAAATTTTTATAAAAAAATACACTGCGCCCAAGGCAACTTGGCGCGAATAAAAAGATACCAAAGATAGTTTTAGCGAGATGCAATATGCATGCGCGGTGTGTGAGAGGAACGGATATCAGATACATATCAACCCCACTGAGGCTGAAGCAGCTACGCTGCGTGCAATGCGTGCGTTGAGGCTGCTCAATTGCTCATCTAGGTTCATACGTATTAGAGCCACCGAGGCTGAGGAAACTTCGCTGCGTGCAAGGCGTGCGGCGAGGCTGCTTAGTTGCGCATCTAGCTTCCTACGTATTAGAGCCACTGAGCCCGAAGCAGCTTCACCACGTGCAATGTGGTTCTATTGCGCCATTGTGAGCTGCTCACGGCGCGGCGTCGTGCACTCGTGCACGCGCACAGAGTGTGAACCGCGAACAGATTTAAGCAAAATAGCGTGTCTTAAAACCGTTGCTACCAATATAGCGCGTACCTTTAGGGCTTGACGTTTCGACCGGATCATCAACGCCGTGCACGGAAGAATGACACCGCATCTCCAGTCTACTTGCGACCGTTGCTAACAAATCTGCTAATGTACACCCGAACAAATGAATAAAGAAATGTGATGATATAAGATAGCGATAGAAATTGAAAGAGGAGTCATGTTCTCGGCCTTTTATTTCGCAATTTCACCCACACAGTGGGCTGAAATAGGGTATTATTTTTCATGAGTCTAGAGGTACATTTTAGGTGGATAAATCTAGCCGTCGAGACAAGTCGCTTGAAACCAATTTTTCCCCATTTTCATTTTCTACACGTAACGAGAATGCTCTATGCGCGTTGCGAAAATTTTTCCATTGTTTGCGCGCGTCCATTACTGGCATAAAAAAGGTTCCATATTAATGACAAAAAAACACTAGCGCTCCGTGCACGCTGCGCGTCCCTTGTCCGAAAACAGCAGCACGCACGAGTTGAAATGTTCTGTTATACTTTTACTAATTTATTTAATTTATTTTTAGAAAAAAAATCTAAGTCTCGAAACGATGAGGATTCCATAAATTTCCGGCCGTCGCCCAACTTCAAGCACATGCGAAAATATTTAAAATCAAAGCTTGAAGAAGCAAATCAAATGGCCAATCAACAGGCAAGTGCTTCCAACGGCACGTCAGATTCATCAGTAAGAAATGAAGAACGAGAGAAAGTCAATAAATCCACTAACTCAGTGGTACAACCACCACTGCCACCAAATCCGCCGCCGCCAGAGAGTCCTCCAATAATTAATTTAAAAAAAGAAATTGAAGATGACGAATATGGCACAACTGAGAACAACGTAGATTTTAACCAGACTGAAAAACTTTTACCAGAAATGATTAAAACTGATCATTCGGAAGTCGCTGATAAGCCAGAGGTTACAATGTGCAGGAACTTTGCCCGGGGCACTTGTAAAAAGGGTGCAGCATGCATATTTGCTCATGAACTGATTTTGTCACAGCTGCCAGGAGTTTATACATTTTGTAGAAACTTCCAGAATTCAGTGTGTACATTTCCTAAATGCAAATTTGTACATGCTACAGTGTTTGAGAAGGAACATTTTTTTAGAACTGGTTACTTACCACCACATACTCTAAGCCACCTTAAGGAAAACGCCGTTTTGCAGCCACCTCCTCCGCCGCCACCGCCTGAAGGTAAGGAAATTCGTAAATAATATTGTGATAGTGGAGATATTTCATAAATAACAGCTTTTTCTCATTCCGGTCCGGATGACTCATTCTTTATCAGAAAAAAGAGGACTTGCAAACATTAATGGGCCCAGTCTAGCCTTAGATTCCAATGACAATATGCAATATAGCATTGGAAAAGATCATTCACGAACTTTAACTATTGTACAGGCGTAAGGAGTAAACGCTGTGTAGAAAAACAAATTTTCACAACAAAGCCTCACTAGTTTACGAAATATTTCAATACGTACATCATTTTTAGGAATTCTTTGTAAAAGCTTAAGTTATGAACACGAAAGGTTATGAAGTAACAAAAAATATATTTTATTTAATTACGTTAGAAATCTATTCAATTTCATATTTCGCAAGTAGGTCTTGCCCAGACGTGAATGCCCGTCCTTTCAAACTATTTATTTTTACATAATTTGAGCCCGTACCTTTTCAGTATGTATTATAAAGTAAATATACATTTAGTTTCAGAAACGCCGACTACAGTGCCTCAATTATTCCCAAATGCTCTGCCTCCACAAACTATGCCATGGTAAATATAACAAAAAAATATTATATTAAAAAATAATCCGACCATTGGACTTTAAACGAAAATTAATATTATTTCAGTATACCGACAGTACCGGTAGTGACATGTGCTGCAGCTCCACCATTAGAAGCGGAAGATGCAAATATTTTCAGCGCTGCACTTGCTGCCACCGGATCTCCAAAACGCGAGTGGAGCGATAGTGATTATTGTATGTTTATTTTTTTTATTGAAACCACTAAGCTATGCGATTTTACAGATTGACCATTTCTAATATTTTTTTTAATTTTTTCGATATAAATTTTATGTTAGGCTAAATACACATATACTTACGGAAATTCACAAGATGCTATCAAAGAGCGGTCACATTTTATGTAAGAAGCAATTTAATTTTATGCCCATTATTATTTTGTGCTATAACTTACTATGGAGATGATATGACTGCGAATAAATATTTTCTCATTACTAAAACGTATGATTGCTTTGACAGAAATTTAACTTATGGAATATTTTTGCATTTGCTTTACTATTCTGTCTACTGCTATACGCAACAGAAACAGACTGCAATTTTTGTATAATATGCTTACCATTGTTGCAATATGAATTATCATTTTACCATTAAGTCATTTTATCAAATTGAAACAAAATTAGTCTATCAAAAACTATCTAACCACCAAGGTAATTGTTGATTTGTGTACGAGAATTGACGTTCTCATACGACTGTAGGCGATGAGTGAGAAGTATTTAAGGGCGATATACATTGGATGCGTCAAGCACGAGGTGCGAGTGAGACAGCAGCGGAACAAGCTCTGCTACTAAACAAATCCGTCATACTATTGAGTCATTCCAATGGAAAATAGTGGAAGTTTTCAAGAAAAAAATTCTGGTAGCACATTCAATTTGTTGTATTTTTGTTTACCGTAACCACTTGCATTAATAATGTAGTGAATTGCCATTGTTATAATTTATAATAATCTTAGAAATCCACTTGTAACCACGTAGGCTAAGAACCTTTGTGATCGGAGGTATCGACTAAAATACTTGGCGTCATTCTTCAATTCTCAAATTGTTGCACCACTAATGCTTAAATAAACTTCTCTAATAAGACTTTTTATTGCAAAGCGATTGTAATTATCTGTTGCTTTTGTCTCCAGTCAGCAGCTCGCCGCGCGACCTCGACTCCAGTGAACCGCTGGCAAAGAAATGCAAAAGTTGTGATAATAATGAGTTCAGGTATCATTTTGCATCTCTTAGCTGCTGCTGTTCCTAACACATGGTCAAGTAACGCGGTTCTATGACGAATTATTTCTCATACTTTACCTGTGATTCTAGAATAATACTTAATGCAAAAAGTAGTGCTACATACTGGCTAAAACGAATCTAAATATAATATTATTTAAGGTTACTTATCAGAATGCGAATAAAAATGCTTTTCAATCTATAAGAGGTTTTTACTTTACCGCGGGTTTCGAACAGCCGGCTTTTTGATATTTTATTAAATGAAGAATAGATTAATGGCTTAACATCATTGAAAACCAAGCTTGGTTTTCAATATAAAAGCTGAACTGCTTTTACTATGTATTATTAGTAGTTTAGATTTAATTTAACCCTACCTTGCGTGATGGCATAATGTATGTTAATTGTTTAAATTTAATTCAACTAACATGCAAATTATAAATATATAATAAATGGCGAATAAAACCATACTAAAAGCAGCTACTTTGCAATTTAAATTATATTTCAAATTATTAGCGCAGGAAAGTTTTTGCGATTTTTAATACACGCATATTTATATAAATCTGTGTGACAGAAATATATTTAATATTTTTCTCGTGTATACTCGACAGGTACCAGTACAACAAGTTCAAGATTGAGAGGATAATGCGCTCTACCGAAGAAATGAACAACAAACTTGAGGCTCTGAATAAAAAGAGTGGCAGGTTGTATACCGTGCTCTTAGCTCTGCTTAAACTAGGGGTGAGTACTAGTAATGATTTTAAAGGATAAAATATCCATATTAAGTAGAAAAATCTAGTAGATCCGTCCTAAGGATCTTACTCAAAGTCTACAGTGAAATTAGAAAAAGTAGCTTAGATATATACTAATGCGAATATTTGTATATCTTCTTTCGGTTTGTAATAGTACTTACTACCTGTTTTACGAGGGTTTACCCGCGTAAGTAATTTGCGGTAGGCCCAGATGGTCATTTCTGGGCACATAATATTGGCTTACTACATCATGCCCACAGACAAACTGTGCAAACAGTTTTGTGTGCTTTTATGTATAGGTTTGTTTGATAATTTAAAGTGTTTAATAAATAAATAATAATAATCACTGACCAGACAGATATAGAAGGAGGGTATAGTAGCTTTTGCCCTGCTGTGCATGCGTGAATTATCATAAAAACTTAAGATCACTTTTTTTTCAAACTTCTGTCTAACCTTGTCCTAAACTGAGGTTGAGGTTGGTTTCTCGTCTTGCCGGAATTGATCCCGATATTTGTTTCAGAAGATATTTGGCAACAATGGCTTAATCAGTGCTGATAAATTGGAAGATAAGGTAAAATCATTTTTATGTTTTAATTATTACCACAGTTATATTATATGCATATATATCCCAATCAAATAGGACAAAAAGTTGTGATCTTACTTGAACTTAGATGGCGCTAAAAATTACTGTATTCTAGTGTACACACTTATCAAGAAACTGTGTAACAACTTCCGTGGTTGAGTGGCGTACACGCCGTCGAAGTAGCAACTACTTTACTATATTGTGTGGTACCTTCGTTTCTTCCGATATCATAACACAAGTGCTTAGGCTACTTACTTTGGGTTCAGAGCAATGTATATTTTTTCGTTTTTTAATATTTAGAGCTTTTGTACTCATGGCCTCGCAAGTCGTCGATACTAGTGTCAACCTGCGGCGCAAGTAGCGGGTATAGCTTGCATGCACAAAGTTTTATAATCTGTCACTATAGGCTGCTGGCCGTTACAAGCCACAAGTGGCGAAGAAAATATCATTTAAAATTTCCAAAAACGTCTAAGCTTTAGGCGTTAAGTGGTAGGATACTTAAGTCGTTGAGTATTGGAGACTTGCCTGCCACGTGTACAAAAGGCTTAATTGTAATCGAAAAAAACTATTTACTTAAAATGTCTATTTTGGCTCGGCTAATACTAGTATATAAACAAGTAATTTTCTAACAAATTTTATAATCGATTAGGTCCAAAACTAATACAATAATTATACTACTAATAATTACTTTAGTTAACCTTCAACCGTATAATATGCTTTTCTATTGACAAACAGTATATTACCAATGTTGATTAAGTATTTACTTATTGTCTGATTTGTTTTTAGCCGCTGCTGGAAAGCCGATTTGCATCAGGAAACGCGAGATACCAACACAATGGAGATGAAAATAATATGGTAATTATTTCTCCATATACAAAAATTGATCTTTTCAAATTTTAGAATTGTATTCAAAGAACTAAACCTATACTTGAGGCATGGCCCATGTTCCTTTTTATGTCCCTCCTTTTTACAGTCAGTTAAATTTTAAAATAGGTAATAATAATAAATGTAACCGCAATCTGTGGTCTATATATGCAAAATGCGCAGCTGAGTAATTTATTATTTACCATGAAAGCTCCAGTTCTGCCACAATTTTATTACTATTAAAACCTGAAACATTTGCTATTATTATTAGAATTCAAAAGAAAATCAACTATGACTCATTTTCAATAAAAAATAGTAGGTTACTATTGACATTAAGAGCAACAGATTTTGAAATTCTATGTTTCAAAAGACTAGTGGACTAATAGTAAAACCAAAAGATAATTGTTTAGATCACGGAGCAAATACAAAGGTTTAGATTCTCATGCTTACTGATTACGTGATTGCATCATTAAAATTAGCTTTTAACTCTTCGCATGTCTTAAGTTACACAATTCGACATAGGAAAAACAATCTTCACACAGCCCAGGGACAGTTAAACTTAAGGCCTTGGTCAGGGTTGGTCGATAAATGACCAATCCTGACCAAGCCCTGAAGTGTAACTGTCCGACTTAAAACATTTTTCTATGTCGAACTGTCTAACTTAAAACGAAAGAAAGAAAGATTTAATACACTTCATTCGCTTTGGCAGGTCACATAGGATTAATATGTAATAGTTTAGTTTCAGAGTATGATGAACCCCGCCACATTGTCAGCATTTATGAAACGATTCCTGTTCAACAATGGCACGCCTGCCGTACCGCCCGACTCATCGTGATGTATGTAGGAGTGCGTCACACTACACAACATAAAGCTAGTAGTAAGTAGGCGGTACTCTTATAATATAAGTTCCATGACCTTACCAGAGTTGATAAACGTCAATGATATTACCATTCTAGTCTACCTCAAACTTAATTTTGAAAATGTATAAAATTAGTGAGCCCAGGATATGGTCGGCAAATAATTAAATCTGTGCCTGAAAATAATCCATCAGTCCGAAGTCTAACTGGATATTAAAATGGATCATTTTCAGCACAGATAAGTCTACTGTTCCTGGGCTATAAATGTTTTCATTTATATTTATTTTTCAATGGCAATATATGTGTTCATGCTGTTAAAGTTCCTGTTGTGTCATAAAGTAATACCAAAAGCAATAAGTGGTTCAATAAACAAGTATGATCTTAACATAATTATATATTGTTGAAAGTGTTGCGACAACACTTGATATTATAATTAAGTTAATGCGCATGGTAGACGTGTGTAGCCAATCTAATTATTTTTATACTACATAATTGTACAGATAAGAAGAGTTTTCGAAGTGTTTCATGTTTTTGTTACGATATTTTATTTTTTAAGGGAATCTTGGCCCATCTTGGCGCCCACCCAGACGTCGTGCCTTAAACAGTGTAACCATCGTTGGCGTAATATGTGTGAAACACTTCAGAGGACTTAGTCCGAGTCGTATACCAGAGCAATCAGCATTCTTTACTCGGAAGTAAATAACTACAATTTATAGACAACAGATAGAAAGCTAGATAAAGTTTATTGGTTCCCTAAGACATAGAGAATGTAGTAAGCGCAGAAGATCGTACCATGGGATTCTTTAAACATACTTGTTTGTGCCACTATTCATAATTTGAGTTTGCGTACGAACCTGAATGTGTAGAGAATAGCATGGTTGATTGCCGACTACCAGCATATATAGACCATTACAGTTATGAAACACCAAATATTTAATTAAAATTAAAAATATGTTACTTTTTTAAAAGAACCTTTTATTTTTTTTTAGATGAGCATCGCCGTTTCGGTTTACCGGTCAGTAGTAGAAATACTATAATAGTAGTTCCCAATTTTCTATTCGTTATGTGGCGGGAATAAAATCCAGCGACGAACATCTTAAAAAAAATAAGAGTGTATTTCTTTCTAATGTACTAAGAGAAGCAGTTTCCGAACATAGCATTTTGTAGTTATCAACTCTGATTAGAAATGCAACTGTTATTATGAAGTACCCAATACGGCTACTAGCAATGGTGGCACCATTGAACTATGTTACAAATGTTTAGGTGGTATAGTTTTCCTTCGACTCAGAAACTATCAATTGGTATGATATAGTCATAACTATCATTGACGTTTTAATCTTTATTTACATAAGTATTTTTATATAATAGTACAGTTTTGTTAAAACTAGTATGTAAACAGACTACGATGTACTAAGTTTTTTTACTTTCATTTGACGTAAGCCAACTTCTGCTGTATCTATTGGTTTGAAAGGCTTTAGGACGAACTAATGAATTGTAGTGCACATGTTCGCATTAAATCTGAAATGTGTTTTAAAAGATTTGCGACAGAATGCAACGTTATGCCATAGATTAGATTTTATATTAAAAAATATGATAGGTACTGACTTTCTATAGTAATTAATTAATAGGGGTGTTCCAAAGAATAGCGGCACAAGTAGGGCTTGCCGTCTCGCAAGCTACATTTTGTATAAAAGGAAGTGGTACATGCTAATTTATAGTTGTCAGAAATTAAAAAAAAATAAGTGATACATTGCTAGTTGTCACCATTGGAAAGGAATCTTAACTGTGTTGTTCTTACTTTGGAGCGCGCCTAATAATAAGAATAGAAGCTGGAAATGTTTATCTATCCTTGAGAGGTGTTGTAAAGATAAAAATTTGACTTATCCGTCCCAAATAATGTCAAATTTCTATTTTTCGCAACAGTCTTATTCCTGGAGGTTTCACCTCGGAATTTTGCTGATTTACAGAAGAATCTGAAGAAAAGCACAGGTTTGCAAGTAAAATTCCGAGGTTTGCCTGTTTCAAGGAACCTGACATACGATAAACAAATGTAGTAAATGCTGAAGGATAGGTTATTAATTACGGCCGTTAATGATTTATAGTAAGGTATAAATGCATTGTCTACATTTAGGTATCTATATTGTATAAATGATGTATACTATCGTTGAGCGCAAGCAAGCCACAAGAAATTCGTTCGATCAAGTACATAGAGCTGTTTATAACGGTAACTTATCGCCTCTGCACGAAATTAGTTATCTTAAGTACGCCGAAGTCGATCAACCCGTGTGCAAAAAGGTTATATTTTTCAAACTAGATGATTGTTGTCCATGTGTTCACAACAAAAGCAATAGAAAATGCATGTAATATTGCCTATATTATTGTTGTTGGTAAATATAATATCAGTATGTGAGAGAATCGCAAAAATGTGAAAATAAAAATCTATTTTTAGATAACTGTTACCAGCTAACACCGTTTTCAGCTCAAATTTTAGCCAAGTCATAGTTGCTTAATATTTATAAAAAATACTTAATGAATGCTTAAGTAGTATATTAATATAAGGATTATTCATGGACATAATTATTTATTAAAATTCGGTTTGTAAAGCGAAAATGAACTGCAAAAAGGAAAACCTTTAAATGCTAGTATCCAAAAGTGTAAAATTAAGACACCGCGCGGCCTGAACGCACGAAGCGTCGCCACATCCCCCGCAGCCCCGCACACTGCACGCAGGGTTCTGGTTTTACATCGTCCACAGTTAGCGTTTTTACTGGATAATATATTTAAACATTAAGCATCTATTTTTTTACGGATTTAGAACTAGAGTTGATTACAGATTATAATTCACTATTGCACCCTTATTAATAAAAATGTCGATATGGATTAGCCAGGGATTAATAGATTCTAAATTCAAATTCTCTATAGAAATATTGAAATTAGAATCTGCTAATCCGTTGCTAATCTACATCAAGATTTTTATTAATAAGGTCCTTAGAGTATAAATATAAAATCACTTTCTATACCTTACCCTACACTATTTATCCTTCAAGATGATATTTAAAGTGTTAAATATAATTCATAAAACATGTTACGACTTAATAATATTCATTTATTTACTGGTTGCAATATAGTATTACAATAATAAGCTAAGCAAGATCTAAGCTAAGTTAATATTAAAAATTTATTTCCGTAGTACATACGCTAGATTTTTGTCTTGTCATACATAAACGCATATTATAGATAGATAGTTATTAGAAAACAGGAAATTACGTATGTTTTAAAATTTGAAATGTTTATTGGAGTACAGCAGAGACACAGAAATATCCTAGTAAATCCCTGTAGGTACATAAATAGTATAAAAGCAATGTTAAAGTTAATCTCTTAATTAACACCTCATCCATAACAGGTTAGCTTAAATATTGTTTAATTGTTTTCGTAGGTAAGGGATGTGAAAGTTCCAAACTTATAGAAATCACGAGAGCGTTAGTTTTGAACCTCCGTATAGATTTGGGTGCCGGGGCGATGTGAAATGTCAGCGATTTATTTAGTCTGCCTTAGTTCAAGTTCAGAGTGTAATTGCTCAAAATGATTGTGTTAAAACACTTGTTGATTCCGAATGGCTATTCTTTAAACGATCAGCGACGAACGCAGTGTTGCCCAATGTCAAAACCATGGCAAGTCTTCAATATTAGTATCTCCTACGCTGATGGTTTAAAGAACAGCTGATTCGAAGGGTCAAAACCAGTAACCTTGACCTGTTTGTTACTGTAACCGTTTTTTTTGAGTTATAGACACTTAAAACTTGAATGGTTAGTCCTAGTATTAAGTGTAAAATGTTAAACTGGTGTGTTCTTGTGTGTGTTAGTGAGTACTTGTGCTATTTTATTAAATTGGTAATTTTATAGAACGTATAAACTTGAATGTACTGTAGGTATTCCAATTTTGTTATCCGTATAGAAATAAATATAACTCCAATTTCTTACATTTACAGGGTTGATACGACGTATGAGATTTTTTCTATACTTAGTATATTGTATTTCGTCACCAAACTAAAAATCTTAAAAAATTAACGCAAGCACCATTTAGAAAATTCACTTTTTTATATCAATTGAATTTGAATTAAAATCTGTGTAGGCTAAAAAACTGGTCCTTTAAATTGATGTTCGGTTAAAGTCTGAAAATGGTACTAGAATATTTAGTGTAATGTAAAATTAATCTGATGAGTCTTGCCAACCCTGTACATCAACTTCCGTTTTATCGAGTCTCGGGCAGAACGTGCAATTTACAAAAAGTGTAATATACATGTTATTTGAAAAAGCTAGCTTTTGCTTGCGAACGAATTAATTGAATAATATCGTATTTTGTCTGGTCGTTAGTACCTGACTACAGAAATCTTGTGGCTAAACAAGGTTGGCGGAGCGTACGCAACATAAGCGATGGATACAACGAAATAGCTTCTACATACTGTTAATCTAAATAAGTAGCTATATATAACGATTTGTTCTTGATGTATATGTGACGCAATCAGCTTCCCATTTGAATTTTCTTACAATTTTTCTACTTCATTCTGAATGAACAGTGTACTGTTTCCATTTTTATCTTGTCTTAAGATGACATCGTTATCAAATATACTTTTAAAATGATAAGGCCAAAATATCATCATTTTGTAAATCGAAAATATTATAAAAACTTTAAGCACATATTTATAAGAGACTTCTCGACTTTTGTTACCACTGGTTTTGAGTCATCTGTTTACAAAGAGGAAAAGTGTTCCTAGCGGTTCCTTGTGGCGATTCATGGTACAATACGTGCCCAAACATTGCTATTGCTTTCACTACGGGAAAGTATCCCGTAGTTTGCTGGTGTTAACGTCTGGAAAAAAATCAGAATTTTTGACCACCAATAAAGAAATTAGAAAAAAAATATATCACCACAGTGAACAGCTGAAACGCTTTTATCTCCTGTAACAAGTTGGACCAAAATCAGTGTTTCTACTCATTCGCGTTTTCGTAAATACTTTATACAAAGCTTTCAAAAGCAGAATCATTCAAAACACTTTTTGTATCTTCAAATTGCATTTTCTGTTTCAGAGTAATTTTATCTTATTATGCTTGACTAATGAATAATATATTATTGTAATAATAAAATTATTTTAATTGAAAACTGTATTTTAATTCGATTCTCCTATAACATTTTTATTTACAATTCTAGAAGTTGTGGATGAAGAAAAATCTACGGTATTACTGGTTGGTTACATAAGATGAAAATATTTTTTGTGTCCGGCATATAAAAGGACGTGGTTAGTTTAGTTTGCTGTTATGAACCGATTTCGTTTTTCAGTCATGAGAGAATTACTATACTATAACATAACTTTAAAGATGCGGAATTTTTATGCTAGTAAGGAGAGTGACGGTATATTTAAATTTAGACCATTTTGCCAGCAAAAATCAGTCGATCATTCTTAAGTTAATATTTACCAACTACTCGAAACACCATGAAAATTCCTTTGCTGTTTTTTTTTTATTTAAACGATATATGATCGTTTTCACTAAGATATTATTGTGGTTTCGGTTTCTAAAAGTGCAAAAAGGCCAGTGCCATTATCTATCTCATCTGGTACGCTAGTTAATCTAGCTGACCATGAAATGACGTCATTTAGATATGCCGCCCTCAAACCGTCAAACTAAGAGGTCAAAATTTACAAGAGGAGAAAAATGTTTATTCGGCCATTTAATTATAACATTTTCTCTGATCATGTTGATGACGCTGATATACTTTGTGCACTTGTGTTTTGTCAAACACACACGAAATGAAATACTGAAAATATATAGACGAACTGACAACGGTAAGTATGAATTGCCCATGCTTGCGATTGGTAGGTAGTGTAGGGAACACGTAGCTATGTATGATATATGCGAATATATCATACATAGCTACGTGTTAGGTGCGATAGGTTTGGAAGATGGAAGGGGCCAGCAGTGGCATCTTATGTTAGTTTCTATTCCGTGAAAATAGTAACGAACCGATGTACTTAATACCTAAATATTTTGACAGTTCTGCTAATTGGTTGCGCACGCTTTCAAAAAGAGATGAACGGGGTACATAAAAACATATACTATTATATCCTGTCCGTCTTTAATATACCTATACCTAATAAACAAATATCATAAATAAAACAAGTAAATTTCAAGTTCAAACTCAACGAGCTCTAAACAACGTTACCCCACCGGGTGGTGGGTAGGTCAATTTTTAAAGTACAGGTAGGTATCTATGTCTATATTATCGGGAGGGCTGAGGGGCCCATAGCCCCTAAAACGTCAAAAGGGTTGCCTCTAGGTAATAACTTAATCATAGTTCTAATTAAACAGGTTTATCGGGCATAGATGTCTCAGATTTCGAATGCATCGGTGTGGTCTATATAAACATAACGCCAGTGCGGGTGGTCTGTAACTCTCTGCTGCTTCAAGAACGCTGGTCCCTGGCCCCGGCCCAGTGCACATCTATGCGAGACGATCCCGACATGTCCCCTTACTTACTGCAATGGAAAATCAGATACAAGATTTCAGGAAAACATTTACGTAAGTAAAAGTTTTTTTTTTATTTAAAACTAGTGCCCGACTAATGTTGAAGTTTCGCCAGAGTTTCGAGTTTTAGTAAAATCAGCCAGAACTTTCAACCGCCCTGAATGTTAAGTAAAGATCGTACTTTTAATGTTACGTTTTCACTTTTAAGGTCAGTTTAATCTAGACCGACTGTAACAATGACATTTTTGAAACGCAGTACCCAGATAGGTAAATAGCAAGATGTTTCATTATTATAGATATATCTGGAAAGAACTGCCCTTTGGCATTTTATTAACGTTTTAATCAAGTTAATAAATGGGTTTCAGTCGAAATTACAATCAAAACCGAACGCTCGGTTTCAGTTTTCGGCGAAGAGAATATTTCAGTAGGACATTATTTGGAATTAAAATTAGATATATATGAGCATTTTAATAATATGTAACTGTGAATTTGTAGTGTGCACATAGTGTAATGTTACAATCTAGGTCAAAATGTTTTATTTCAATGTATTAATTATACTTTGATTTTAATGTGTTTTGTGCATCAAATAAATATAATACTTGCCGAAAAACATACTTAGAATGGTAGTCATGCAGCGAAATTATTTAACGAAGAAATTAGCTTTTAAGTTTTAGCTCTTCTTCGAGTTTTCTTCGTTATTGATATTTCCAAAGAATACTATTTCAGTTTGTTAACAATCACACCGCCGCTGTTCGTATTAAAAAATATTTTAAGTTGGAGTGATTAACTTATGTTTAAATCTCGACGATTCTAGCCTTCTAGATAATATAATAATTATCTATTCAACACCATCCATTTATCGCTTAAGAAATTTGATCGAAATATATAAAAAGGTTATAAGTGAAACGTTGTCTACGTGCTACGCCGTAGCTTACATCTGATAACTCATTCGCCTACAATGAACCTACACATTTCATTGGCGAACTAAGAGTGATCTCCTCTCTAGACAACTGACATTTCTCAAGTCGTAAACGTCATTAACGCTCACATACTTAGGTGCTAATAATAGTATGTAACTGTATAGCTGGATGACGTAAGTAGTAGATAGATAAATACTTAATTGCCTACAACTTGCACTAGTGACTAAGAGAAGAAGCTCTTTTAAATTTTGCTTATGCGGCATTCCCGGCAGTATACATAAAAAGTACATACTGTAATAAAGTCCTGACAACGACGTGTGGTGCTGATTTTGTACAGAAATATACTAATAATATTCCAACTTTTGTTAGTATCACAATAGGGTAAAGGACTAGGTATGAAAAGTCAAAATCTATTTAATCCACCTGTTACTTATGAAGAAGAGACACGTATTTCTTCTTCTATCAAATCAATAAAATAATATGAAGATAAATCACATTAAAGTAGAGGAGGTTTGTGACGTCGTGCTTATGTTCAATTTTTGCTTAAACGTGACGTCACGCAAGGTCGCTATATAAGACTCACATTTTTTATGCGACGAAAAATTATGTCCAATTAAGGACACGCAGTGAGGTAATACAAGCCCAACCACTCGATAAGAGTGTTGTAGGCTCTCCAAAAAATGATCTCGTGGCGGAGGTGTTGATACTAAAGTGACGAACAACAGGCCGGGGTAGTCGTTAGCTCGCGGAAAATCTTAACACCGCCATTCAGAAAGCCGTGCAGCGCCATCTAGTTAGGAAGTCGGAGTTAAAATGCGTTGGGTGGTACGTGGTATCACAAACGTGTATGTAGCATATAACAGTGGGGTTAGTTAGTTTATGCATATGGTAAAAAACAGATCACTTTTGTAACAAGTTTAAGTTAATTTTCTTATTAAAAACGTTCAATTTTTGGTTTTTAAGTCCATTCCGTTGCGGGTTTGATCCCCGCATCGGACAAAATCATTATCGTCACTAAAGAGGTAGCATAAAAAATTGTCTCGAAAAGTTTATTTTAGCCTGTGCAGTATACATACATATCATAAATACTACACCTAACTACCTAGATACATATTATGTACTTACATACACACACGTGCGTAGATACGTACATATGGTTGCAACTGCATTCATAATTAATTATGATAAAATGCACAAGTCAATTTTTATGGGTTTCTTTGCTACTCAAGGTTTATTTACTTATTTATTGTAATTTAAATTAAATATAATCTTTATATGGATTTACTGATCTACAAGGAGCAAAATGTAACAAGCTCCTTGAATTTTAATCATTAAAATATAATGGTTTTAAATAATACTAGACTGATATAAGTGGCTTAAAATTAACTGACCAAATATATAATAAACAACCAAAATATATTTATAAGTAACTCAACAAGTTCATCATTTGCCATGTGCTACGACGGCCTACGCCGTAGCTGTCGTCTCATCCACTCTCGCAACCTTCGCGTTGATAAACTAAAGCAAGCCTTTTGTATTTACTTTTTCCAAGTAAGTTGCCATTTTCTGACTGCCTTAATTAACTTTCAATATTTAGGTATATCGGATAGAACACCAAAAACTGTCAACTTTGCAAAACTTAAAACTGAAATAAATCAATAAAACTTATCTTAATAACCTTCATTATTAATTTGTATTTTACTACATTTGAAAGCTTGCCTGAGCTTAATTAAAGTGTTTCAAGGATTTTTGCATTTTCATTATTATTTCACATATATTTATGTTAAACGGGGATCAAAATATCGCGTCGCGGAGACTCGGCTGTGGTGGTATTTTTAAAGCTATGTTTACATGATGACAATTATTTCGAGTAATGCTACACATAGGTGACTGTTGTCATTACGACATCCTTTTAGTATTGCTGTGTGTAGTTCGGTATGTAGATAGTAGTGTGGTGAATAGTCTTTACGTAGGTAATCGTAGCATTAAATATCAATCCCACAGTAATGATTCTTTTCTATAGTACAAAGAGACTAAAAATTGTAAATAATAATACCCACTGCAAGGACGATTCAATTTATTACTTTTCGTTAATTTGAATGTTTTAATATTTATTACGCAGATAGCAACATCAAGCGCACGTTAACACATTCGCAATTCAATAGAGACGACTATCACAACAATATTGGGTTATTTGAGCACGCCAGGCCGATATACAATGATGTGTACTACGTTGGTAAGTGTATATGATATAAATATATAATAATAATCTAGCCAATAAGCGTCCCACAGCTGGGCACAGGCCTCTTTCCATTTAGAGAACGCGAGAGCATTGGTCACCACGCTTGTTCTCTGTGGATTGGCGATTTCAAATCCCCAATTTTTGGAATCCAGGTTTCCTCACAAATATATAAATAATGGTACCTACTAGCCTGGGTTCGAACCTGCAGCCTTGTGCATACAAATCCGTTCATTAAACCGTTAGGCTAATACGACGATGATATGTATAACACAAAATAATAATTTACGAACACTACAGGCCCAGTAGCACTCGAAATGGATGGTAATCCGAACTTAAATTACAAGTACCTATCATAATTTAAGGCCGTTCATGTTAAAAATAATATTTTGACTAGCCTTTTGGTCTAGTGGTTAGTGACGCTGAATGAGGGTTCGATTCCCATCTAGCAGATTTATTTCTGTTATGACCGAAGGTAATGCCTGCCAGCGAGTTTTTATACTCCTCAAAATATTTAATGTCCCGTAAAAATAATTTTATTTACATAAAAACAAACAAATACAAAAAAGAAAACAGAACTTGTGCCATATTGCAGTAAATTGGGTACATACTTAGGCGTAAACAATGTTAATACAAATAAAAAAAAAAGATTAAATTAACTGTGCAAATTACCTAAATTCACACCAAACACACAACACTAAGTTTAGATAAAGAGCTTCCGAAGCGAGTTCTGCCTTTTTGATTGTTCGTCTGATTTCATAATGGATGTGGAAATTGGCTAGATACAACTGTATCCTCCGCGTGGCTCGTGCTACCACCTCGAGTGTTGAGCTCTGTATTATATATGAAACCAGACAACTGCGAGTCTGACTAGCGCAACGACGGTTCCGTAAACATTTTGCTGAGCATCACGGATAATAAATACTCAAAATAAAAACTTAGTTTTTAGAGCTGTTTAAACCCAAGGCGGCCTGTGAACAGGGGCCCGAGTCTGCTATTGACAATTGCTTCAATTGTTGAGTGGGTGGCGTCAATAGGTCCATTTTAGGATAATTGGCAGTATACTAAATGTCAAAACGTCAAAATTGGCCGTCCTGATGGCCAATTTTGACTTTAAAATGACGTTTTACTTACGTAATTATCCTAAAATGGACCTACTAACGCCACCCACTCAGACGATTGAAGCAATTGTCAATAGCAGACTCGGGCCCCTGAACATATGTGCCGGTGGGGTTACAACACACCTGAGCCATAAGAATGTGGCACCCTCCCCCAAACGATGGCTCACTTAATAGTGAGTTGCCCAGCGTGCTCTAGACTACCACCTGCACACGCGAGGACCTGTATGAGGCGACGGACCATGCCGTGTGCGTGGCTGAAGACTGGTCTCGAAAAATTAACTGACATTGATCGACATGACAAGAAGAAGAAGGGCTGTTAGTCTTACTTTAGTCTCAAGATAAAAACACGTATCGTGGATCACCTAAATATCAATACTAATACTATAACTGCGTGAGTGTCTGTGTATATGTAATTTCATCATGCAAGAACAACTGAACTGGGGCCCGAGTCTGCTTTTGACAATTGTTTGAATTGTCTGAATCGTCGTTTGAAATTACGTTGGTAAAACGTCATTTTAACGTCAAAATTGGCCATTGGGACGGCCAATTTTGACGTTCTGACATTTAGTGTCTGTGTGCATTTATACACAATGCTAATTATCCTAAAATGGACCTACTAACGCCACCCACTCAGACGATTCAAACAATTGTCAATAGCAGACTCGGGCCCCTGGTAGTGATGAAACTTAGTTTTACGGATGGTCTCAAAAAACAACACGATTTTATCCCTAATTCCCACAAGATGGGTGTACAGCTAATTGTTGTATAAATACTAGGTAACATTTATAAGTAGATGCCAGACATCGGCGCCGCCGCGTCAATGAGGTGCTTGCCTAAGGTGCTCTCGACATGTAATCCGCTTCTCAATATAACAATGAGAAATATTTTTGAATGAGAGTCTCAAGGAGGTGCCTAATTATAACGAATACAGGCATTAAGGCGGAACACAATATGAAGAACTAAGTAGACACAAGTGCGCTTACATTAATTTATTAGGGGAAACATTTAGCAGACACCAGCTCATTCTAAATTGAAACAATCGTTGTTTCGTCTATTATGATAGGTGCATTTATTTATGTGTTGTAAATTGTACGTGAAGATGTGATCGGTTTAATATCATTAGGAAACAATTTTGTTTATTATTAAATCTAATATAAGAACAAACTCTAACTATACTAAAATTAGGAAACTAAGTTGTATCAGATGGGTTTTTTTCATATGTGAGCCCGCGGGTTGATGTACACGAGCAAATTAATATATTTTTTTGTCGAAAATCAACTTAATTAAGGAACTGCTTTAAATAATTTCTTCATAACGTGTTTTATACCAATCTAGAATCAATAGAACATTGCGTATTGTGTAGGACATATAACAATTTATGCTTGTGACTGTGATGAAATAAGCTTGATATTCGTGTTTATGGTTCCGTAGTAGGCCAGAAATTTTAGGAAATATAGGTAACTTCTTCATTCCCACGGTTCCGCCCGCCTGAGTGAGGGTTATAGCAAAGTAGCTTATTTCCTTTTTCGGCATGCAAGCTTATTCCATACAAAGTTCCTACATCGGCTTCATTGTTCTACCGTGAAGGTGTACCAGACAGACAGGGGAACGCCAAGTTGAATCAAAGGAAAGAGAATAATAATATAATAACCAACAATTTAGAGCCAATTTTGAACTTTCGTTTATCTACAAGAGGTTTGGGTTCCCATTGTCGTGTGTGGATTACAAAAATATATAGGTATCTAGGAATAATATATATGTTACGGTAAATCTGATTAATTGAAAATTATTAATAATTTTACAAGATTATTAAACATAAACACATGTTTTGGTAAATGTGAATAAACGATCGAAATTAATTACTTTTAGTAGGAATTATTAATAATTCACGACACATATTGGTAAAATTTATTTAATAAATATAAACCCAATGTTTTTTGATCATCAGGTATTTATTTATATTTATCACTCTTACCGTGACATATACACTGACATATACATATACACATGGTTAATTTTTCTTTAATTTATAAAAATATATGTGATGGGTACAAACGTCGTCGCTCGCTTCGCTCGCTCTGTTGCGAGGTCACAATATCTAACCTTTTTTTTTTTTACCCGGGTAAATCCTCATGGACTTCCTCCACCCTGGGGAAGGCGGAGGGGTATGCCGGACTCTTACCGGCTAAAACCACCGGAGTGCTTCACCCTTCCCTTATGCTGGAGACCAGGCGGGAAAGCAGTGCAAACTACCGCGATCTCCAGCAGGGAGGCTCCTTCCCGGAGCTACTACTATGGACAGTGAGGGATCAACTCCCCTTTACACTGATAAGGAGGCGCGCGGAAGCACCGCGCGCGCCATCTTTAGCCTTTAATATAAAGCGACAGACGTCCCCACGTCTGCCACTGTAAGCCATTTATGGTGGCTGAAGGAGGGCATTGTCAGCCCTTCTTCTAGCCCTTGTGCGCCGAGCGCGGATCGGGAGGTTAGATATGAACTCTCGTTCCCTTTCTGCGCCCTCTTTGAGCGCCATTACCTCGTCACAAAAGACGGTAACGGCGCTCCAAGCTTCCTCGCTCCCAAGCATCGAGGCTACTACGGCCGGAAGCGAGAGATTATCGCCTATTACCGCAGCGAGGGACCGGCGCTGTACTGCCCAAGCTGGACAGTGCTCGAGTGTGTGCTGCGCCGTGTCCTCAATATCACTGCAGTGGTGGCACCGGGGGGTAGGTTCCCTCCTTGCTATTCGAAACAGTTAACTGCCAAAACATCCGTGTTCCGACAGCACCTGTGAGGTCCGGAAGGACATTGCTCCATGGCATCTGCTGACCCAGTCTTGAAGGACGGGTCGAACCGCCTCCACAGTCCTGAGGCCTGCTCCTGGCACAATTAACCGCTCCGCCCATACCTCCAAGAAGGCAAAACGGAGCTCCTTTCATAATTCCTCCACGGCTCGAGGCGGAGGCCTTTCAGCGCTGTTGAGTTGCTCCTTTCGCCACTCATAAGCACTCGCGAGGACTCTGGCATCCAGGTCCCAGGAAAGACAATATCTAACCTAACCTAACCTATTGATAGCCCTAGCGTGCTAGGGCCGCTAATCTTCTTAATATATATAAATGATCTCCCAAAATTCATAACTCAAAAAACTTTTTAAAAAAAAAATTAAACCGCCGAAAACACTGAAAAGCAAAAAATAAGAAACCTTTTTTTATTTAATCTTAATAACTAAGTTCTTAAACGAATGTGAGTATACCTAAGTAATTTCGAGTCGGCGCCAAACAGACAAATTAATTAATTACGATATATAGGTACTTAATTTTTTTAGAAATTTTAATGTTTATCGCTGGAGATTTCATTTGATAAGTTAAGTTGATTCAAACTCAAAACTTTTATTTGTTTCCACAATGGAATTAGTAGGTAGCAGGTAAAGAATATAATTATAGTATATAGCGTTTTTGATTTGGTTGTTTCTTTATTTTAGGTAATTTTGTGATCTTTGTTAATTGATAGTTTGGCGCCGCCTCAAAATTATTTAGGTATACTCACATTCGTTTAAGAACTTAGTTATTAAGATTAAATAAAAAAAGGTTTCTTATTTTTTGCTTTTCAGTGTTTTCGGCGGTTTAATTTTTTTTTTAAAAAGTTTTTATTTTATATTTTTTTGTGGCTATTGTACATATACTAATTGCTACATGCTGAATTATTTATTATTTTTAAAATAGCTAACTACCTTATTTTAGTATTCAAATCTGTGAGTGAACAATCAATCACCCCTATTCTCCCAACCTTAGAGTAAAATTATATGGGACCAGCTTCAAGGTATAACCCCCTATCTAATAAAAAAAGATTTATCAAAATCAGACTGTTCTGTAATAAGTTACGCGTGGCATATTTTAAAATCAGTTAGTGAACAATCAATATATCCCTGTTTTTCTACCCTTAGGATTGGAATATTTTTTCCAAATTTATATGGGACCAACTTCTAGGTATAGCCTACTCAATAAAAAAAGAATTATCAAAATAGAACTACTCTGTAAAAAGTTACGCGTGGTAATACATTACGATCAGTGCGTGAACAATCAATTAACCCCTGTTTTTCCACCCTTAGGGTGGGAATTATTTTTTCAAATTTATATGGGACCAACTTTGGAGTATACTCTTTCCAATAAAAAAAGAATTATCAAAATCGGACTACTCAGTAAAAAGATATGCGTGATCATACATAAAAAAAAAAAAAAAAATATACGCGTCGAATTGAGAACCTCCTCTGTTTTCGTCGGTTAAAAATATGGTACTTTTTGCTGACGATAGTACAGCCATTGTCAAATGTAATAACTCTGACTATTACGAGAATGATATAAATGATTGCCTCGACAAAATAATTAAGTGGCTTATAAATAATAACCTAGTCATTAATTTAAATAAAACAAGAGTAATGCACTTTCGTCAAAGATGTGAAAAACCTCCAGCTCATATCATGTATGACAAATGCCAAATAGAAGATACGGATAAGGCAAAATTTTTAGGTATAATTATCGATAGTAAGCTAACATGGAAACCCCATATCGAGGAAATTTGCCATAAATTATACAAATCTGCATATGCCCTGTTTCAGCTATCAAAAAAAGTTAATACTCAAACACTTTTATTAGCATATCACGGTTTGGTTGCATCTGTTCTGAGGTTCGGAATTGTTTTTTGAGGGCAATCTTCTGAAAGAGAATCGGTTTTTAAAGCGCAAAAACGGCGTATTCGGTCTAAAACTACCGAAACCTGTGAACCACACTTTAAATCTTTAAAATTATTGACTTTTCCTGCTATGTACATTTACGAAACAGCCTTGTTTGTTAAAATCAATCTACATCTATTTCAAAAACTCGCTGATGTCAAAAAAACGCCAATGCGTTCTCATTATGCAAACAAACTGTGCAACATAAAATGCAAAACCGCTTTAAGTAAAAAGAGTTTTTTTGGCATGGCTCCGAACATCTATAATAAAATACCTGACAACATAAAACAATTGCCCTTAGTTAAATTTAACGACAAACAACCAGTGCTATCGTGCTATCACTTAAAGTGTGATTTCACATCTGATTAACATATTTTTGTGTTTGTCAACGTTTGTGAAACCGGGGGTAAGTTTTCCAGCACATAGGCAGGTAAACTAAATAAGTAAACGAGAGACAAGTTCAATGTATTTACAATAATTATGATACAATATGTAGATGAGCTAAATTTAAGAAGAACTAGCTGTGCCTGCGACTTTGTTCGCGTGGATGACGAAATTTATCGATAAGTTTTTATTGTGAAAATTGCTATTTGTGTAGAACGTTATATGACATAACTTTTTTATTTATGAACCGATTGACATTAAATAAACACTAAATGTTACGTGAAGTTTACTCCAATATATAAGTGAAAACCGCATCTAAATCTAATGAACCGTTTCTGATATTAGCGTGCACAAACACACAGACAAACTGACAAACAGACAAAAAAAATAATGATTATAATTTCGGGTTCGGCATCGATATAATAACAACCCCTGCTACTTGTTTTTATATATATTTCCATTGTACAGACACCACTTTTCTACAATTTTATTATATGTATAGATAGATATATATATAGAAGATAGATATAAATGTATTTAAGTGTTTTATGAAGTCATTGTGCCCTTAACAAAAAACTATTTATAAACTCATGACTAGTTTTTGAGTAATACCTAGAAACTAGGGTCAAAAATTCCTGCAGATGGCTGTCGACTGGAATGTGCCAAAAAGCTGGCTGCATTGCCATGTTGTTTGGCAATGCTTATCCTCTGACCTAGGTAAAGCCAGCCCTTTGGTCACACGAGGTTTCACGAACGTCATTGTAAACCAAGAAAGTGGTATTAATAGTTGTAAAATTGTAAATATAAAAATTAAGAGTAAGTTGTTGTAAAAAACTTATAGATAACAAAGGAAAAATAATTATTTCAGAATTGTATACAGCACTTAGCACCCTATTTACATCTTAAGTATTTTTCAGGGAAGTCGAAAACCACACCATAATTATTACTGTCAAAGCATTGAACTTGGATCTCATTTTTACAATACGTCTTTGGATAACTTTACAAACCAATATTCCTTCTAAAAATCGTTATTTACAGTTTAATGAGTCCACTTCTTAAAGCTTAACCAAAATCAGTTTTAAGCGAAGAAATTGTATGTAATTTAAATAAATCAGAAACGAAATGAATATGAGCCGATTGCAATTAATATACGTTACTATTGGGTATAGATGGCTGCAGGCTGTACCTGTTGTGCTTGCTATCGCCGTCGCTGCGCACAGTCCTGTTGCTATCCGACACTAGGCGGACGTGTCTAGCCGTGCGGGCCATAATTTGCATACGCGTAAACCATCCTATACGCTCCCAATTACTACAACTTTCTACAACTTTTTCAAAGTTATAACTCGTCACCAACGAACAACACCAGCGTCGGCCACAAATCATTTCCAATGTGGTGCCACGGACCCGATCACTTTCTCGTGAAATATAAACCCCGTCAGGTGAGTGTTTTGTTTCCACTAAATTAGTTATTTCGTTTCAGCCCCCAAAAATATTGTCGTAGACGAGGAAATGTTACAAAAAAACGCAAAAGATATGGCTTTAGTGAATTGGCAAATAGGATATTCGAATAAAGGTTTGTGGTGTACCCGCTTTTAAAGTATACGATATTATATTGCAAATTAAGCCGTACAACAAAGTGGTTTAATAAAACACGAAAGACATTAAGTATTACAATATTGCAAAAACGTAAATTAATATTAATTTGCAGCAAATAATAGAAATTTAAAGTGTTGCGAACAAATAACTTCTTACCTACAATTCTTTTTTAAACTATAAATTTTAGTAGGTATTCTAATATTCTTACGTCCAACACAACGACAAAATTCGTTTCACCTGTTGAGTGTGAAACAGGGACCGTAGTTGAGTTTGTATTGTTCTGTTTAGGTGATGCAGCAAATGCTAACGTGGTTAGAGTGCGGCCAGTCCCTTCTGATAAATGTTCTACATACGCCTCACCTATTGTCGAACAACTAAGAAGCTATGAGTTCTGTATTAATTTTGACCATAACGGACCAACTGCGGGTTAGTGTAAAAAGTAGCTTATTCGATGATACTAAAGCTCCATAGTTTAGTATTTGCATTGAACCATTATTACAAATATTTATATAATAACGATTTTCCAATTTAGACATATCACAGAAAAATCAAGTAACTTTGAACCTGTAAGATTTTCTTTTTATCCTTTAATAAAATGTGTATGAATTAAGAAATAGTCCCTTACGGTTGGGACCTGGCGGAACACATGTACTTTTTTTTAGTTTGAGATAAAGTTATCCCCGGTTCAAATTCACCTGGTTTTATTGGTAATTTATTTTGTTACCATATTACATCTTAGTGATACAGCACCTTGTTGCATCTATTCTCAGATCGTATAGTTGTCATTCATTTAATTATATCTTCGGACACAACTTCTCTGCAGCCTACATAATGAATGATAGATGAAGATAATGTTGTAATTATTCGTCCTGTAAAATATGCTTTCTCATACAACGAACGAAAGAGGATTATTTTTACTATGCGCGCCGCCATTGCACTCTATTAGGTTTAAATACAATATTTATATTTGCTACCATCAAAGATCTTAAGGCAACGCAATAAAAATACTTTCAGAGGAATTTTAAGGAACCGTACTATCTTTAACTCTAGGAAAAGTTGTACTTACTTATGCGAAAATTCCCGTCTTCATTCTAAATCTGTAAAGTAGTGTAATGTCTCGTCAAGTGCTTTTATCGCTTTGTGCATAGAAAACGATAAGTTACGTAATGATAAGTTGTTCTGAGATGGCATTAGCTATGTTAAAGCAGCTCATACAAGCAACAGGCGGCATGAATGGCGCAGAGGTATAAGATACCGCGCTACAGCCGCTACGCGAAGTGCTACGGGTTCTACGCCCGCCAAACATAGCTACAATTTTTTTCCAACGGTTTATTTAATTTAATTTTTATTAATTATGATTTTTACATACAATATTATACATACATTCTTAATAGCGCTTTGGTTTGATATTAGATTACAGGGGTAGGATATCATTTTTATAATAAATAAATAGACAAACAAGGATAAGTAACTGCACTAGAGCAAAGATCAATAAAACTTTTTAGGATGTTCTTTTCTTGAACTAAAAAGTTTAGAAAATGCGAATGAAATAGCCTACTTGACTATTTTCTGCAAACCATCTTGGTGGTGTAAAAGGATCCTAGAATTAATTTATATTTTTATTTTAAATTCAATTCATTTATACGAAGTTATTTCAAAATACACTGATAATTTAAGCTGTCAAAACCAGTAATATGGCTGACGTGACGTTACATGTTTGACTGGGAAACATTGGCGGGTGAATCGTAACGAGTATTCCGTTATTTTGTAGTGGTAATTGATACAAATAAAATAAATTACGAGTGGTCAGCAATGCCACAGTGCATGTAAAAAAAGACTGGAACAAATAACTGTAGGATTATTTCAAGTATCTGTTGCATTTAAGAGTGATAGTTTGTTCTAAAAATACTTACGTACTTTATGACATTTCTAAGTTGTCTTTAGTAAAAATCAGAAAAAAAAATTCTTTTTAAAGAAATTCATGTCTCCGTAATTACAATGAAATACCTTTGATCGGGGAGAGAAGAGTTTGTAGAAAAGTTTAAAAAAATAAGGAATTTAAACGGACATAAACAGGCGACTTGCAAAGATAGATGTTTGAAAACAAATTCGTTTCGTCAGCTAATTAAACATCCATAACGATCATTTAATTATGACTCAAATCAAATCAGTAAACCCAAACACATTTTTTTATATTTATAAATGTAATTTTCCGCTTTAAAATCCACAATCTAAGAACGCGAATGACGATATATGAGTAACAATTATCCATACGGTCAAACAAAGACCGTTTCTGGGTTATGCAATCGATTAAAATTGCCAGTAATGTAAGTACAGAAAGAGATTATAACATTACCGTGGCTACGACTTAAAGAAATCAATATAGTGCAATTTTTTTGCTGAATCAATATAATAGTAGCACGTATCAAGAAATCTTACGTAGCGTAACCTATAACGGTAATATTTTTTATATTCTTTGTAGCAAATACAAGAATTAAATTAATATATTTAATTGTTTACTATTTTTTCAAACGACAGAGTAGCTAAGTGAACATGTTTCGATAAGGAGATTGTTGGTAACAAATAAACGATGTGTATATTTGTGACCAACAATTATCAGTTTGGCGGTGTTAGCATCCTTCCAATCATAAAGTTTAGCGCATTGTGGTTGAAGATTATAGTAGACTCTGACTTATTTAACTCCCGTTTGCAACTCCCGAACGACGCCGCAAGGAGTTCAAATGAAAAACACAACCATATGCAACAAGCCTCTTAGTTTCCATTCGATTTGAAAGGTGTAAGGCAATAAGTAAGATAAAGAGTTAAAAATAAACATAACCAATAGTGTCACAATTCACAATAGTAGTTGGTGCATCAATACCCCTTGAATTTAATTAGTGTACGCACCTATTGAACAAATTCAAAGGCTTGTAATGTTATACTGTGTAGCTGCGTTTCTCTTTGTGTTAGTTCGCTTTGAAAAGTTGTTTTTTTTTTGTATTCACGAATTTACGGATTGCAGCAGATTTGAATACATATTTATAAAAGCGTTCCTAAAAATATTTAGTTTCATTTAGATTGATATCTGCCTACTATGGGCACTAGGATGTGTATGCACTATAGTAGGAATACAATGGGCTATCGTTTTATGCTTACAGGTGTGTGCCAACATTCAGTCAGCTCGTGACGTACAAATTTTAAAATATTATTGAAAAGCAAATTGTTTTCTAAAAAAGCAATACAATATCGCAAACAGCGGAATATCAGTTCAATTTATTCCGAACTCTTTTTTTATTTTTTTGTAGACCTTATGTTGGACATAGTTAATCGGATGTTGCAAATATTCAGGTCTTTTAAGTCTTATTAAGTAAACTCGTGTAGCTCACCTTCAAAGAGTGACATTTGACATTTCTGTGACCTGGGCCCCATACTACAGCTTTTATCAGAAAAACTACATGCGATAGCCCCCATAGCATCTACCACATACCTACATTACTTTTACAAAGCAAAATTACCTTACAATTAATGATTACTACCTAAAAACTTGGTAAAAAAACGAATCAAAATACTTTTGCATAACTTCGCATGCTCGACACGGCATTTTATAAAGTACATAGGTACGACTATTTGAAATGTATATATAGGTCAAGCCAACATACCATCTTAAAGGCTGTCAGTACCAAGACGGCTATATCTGAGAAATTCTCAGTAGCAATATGACGCTCGGAATTTGACGAATAATTGCAATAGGTTTCTAATACTAATTAAACATTGTGTCTTGAAACTTGACCGGGAAGCATTTCATACCAAAATCGATTTACCTGAACAATATTCGAGCAATTTCAATACATTCTATGCGCATCATAGCGTAGTTTATTACTGTATTATGTCAATCATATCACTTCACAATAGCTATCCAAACCATTTTGCATCGGTTGGTCATGTGTAACCCTACTTGGAAATAAATGTTCTAAACATCTTGTGTCCAGTCGATTGTAAATATGCAATAATACCTGCACCATACACATACCCTGTACCCATACCTACTTGAATATTTTTTTTCTGAAGCTATCTTTAAAACAATTTATAATAAATAATACTTACTGTTACTACTGTTGTGCTACCAGTATTTAGAAAAATCTAAATACTGGTAGCACAAAATATTTAAATACATATGAAATCTTGCAGCGCATTTATAGAGTGCACCTTTTGACTGCTGGACCAACGTTTTCTCAGATCAATCACTTACAATATTACTTCGTCCTTTTGGCGTACCAATTCATGGCGTTTAGAGATTGGCGAGGGTTGTACGATGCACTTCGCATTGTTCGTCTATACACTAGGGCGATGGGCAAGCCTCCCTGCAAGAACATTATCCTGTACAGATCCTGTCTGTGCCTTTAACATAATGTGGGACTTATACCCAAAGAGGTATTGACTGAAACTCTAAGGGTGCTAAGATTGGGCATCCTCTTTCATTAATTATTAAGATAATGATATTTTATGGGTTCAATAAATTGTGATTGATTGCCTTTTGAGAAATCGATTTGTCTATATGGTTTTCTTAGGAACGAGTGGTTTTATCATACTGAAATGAAATAATTAATATCAAATGTTCTGGTGTACCTACTTCATGAAATTAAAATATTCAGCTATTTATATTGTTTTTCCATAATGTAGTTTCCGAGACCATTGACGAATTTGTAGTTCTTGAACTTTAATACGCATTTTTCCTGCATTTACTGCATGTACGTTTTCGGAAATATAACCGTGACAATAAAAAAATCTGAAAACTCTCAAAGCGCGAAAACTTGTCCGTTTTTTTTTTAAACTTGTCCGTGTTTTATCGTTGTTTGTTACTGCTAGGATGAATAAAACATAAATAGAAATACCACATACTGCTAATTGCTATGTGCACAGTGGTCCTAGAACATGCAAGCTGGATAAACCATTATCGAATTTTCCTGAAAGTGGATTAAAATCCTTTACCTAGAACCAACAAACATTAAATTCCAAGAATTTTATTTCACCTTTGCGCTATAGCTATACGATGCTTGAACCCTCTTCCATGTTTGTAAGTTGCATTAAAAATCATAAGCAATTTATTTAGCTTTTGATGCAAATACATAAAATAAATGGTATTTGTAATGTATTGTCTATTTCATGAAAAAGTTATTCATTAGAGTTGTATGCACTGTGAGGGTAGATTCAGGATTATAATTTTGTATCTAACTAAGTACGTATTACAACCGCGGTTCATATTTGTTTCAATGTACAGCTTGACAAGGACCGGCAAATTGCAAAAAGCGTACAAAAATTTGGAGGTACGCTACCGTGAAGGTTCCCCCTCAAAGCCAAGCTTGCAGTAGCAACAGTTAGCGGTACAAGCTCCTCAGCGCCCCTCAGCGCCTCAGCAACACGTGGAATGTACGTAGACTTGCGCTTTAGAGAGGAATCGACACGACAATGTTGCGGGTCACTGGGCAACACGAACATTTGAAAGTTGTACGTAAAAAATATTACTAGTATTTGTTATTATTATGTTCTTCTTCTCGAGTCAAAGATCCAACTTTCAAATTCTGTCCGACCAAAAATATGCAAAAGGTGTGTCATGTCCTGCGATGTGTTAAAATGTAATTTAAAACAAGTTTTTTAGAGACTTGGAAATACTTGTTTATTAATTTTACAGTGAAAAAGTATAATCCCGTGTCTTTTTTCCGTGAAATACTTTTGTTTATTGTAAAGTTCCAACAGGTAGTTGGTTAAGGCTATAATGATTTTAAAACTTTTTTTCCGTCACACAATATAATATATGTCCTATAAGAATAATTACTGTACGGCGCAGCGTACATACAAAAGTGCTGATACACAGGGGCTGCAGGATAAACCTATGAAACGTAGCCGATATGCGGACCGAATTTTATTTGTGCATTACCTGAGTTGGAATGTCGAGTTTATAAGTCGTATAATGACGAGAAATTAATATTGGAAAAGAGGATTATTTTCGTAGTGGTTAACGAAAATCGCGTGTGTGGTTAGTGCGAGGCCCGTGTGTAACAACCCTTAGCTACGTAGCTTTTGTAATACAAGCTTTAATCTCACACTGAATACATTTATGGCCGCTCAATTTAATATCAATTTTGTCCATTTAAATTATTCTGTAAAGGGTCCATACAAATTGTTTGACGACATGTTTCAGGCTCAAAAGCTGCTTGGCTCAAACAAATATATTTGTATGATCCATAGCTGCGAAATTACTTGTCGTATTTCCATCTGCGAATACCCAGTTGCACACAAATAAACATTTCATGCTCATATTATAATTATGTAGACCAGTGCATTCATTATGTGCCTTTATTCATAGAAATTAATTCAAAGGCCAATCAAAACAGAATGCCATATTAAGAAGATATATTATTATTATGCTATGATTTCATAGGTCTCTCTTTTGAATGTTGTGATTATATAAACCTACGTATTTTATATATGTAGTTGAATAGATTCTTTATATATTTTGTATATAAAGAATCTATTCAACTTGTGCCAAATATGCGAATGTGCGAATTTTGTAGTGATTTTGAAAACGATAAATAAGTTTTAAAGTTCTCTACAAGCTTGTATTGAAAGAATATGTTTTGTAAAGGTTAATCTTTAAGTACTAACTATTCTAAAAGGGTGTAAACACTTTAGTGCTCTACCAGTTCAGTCAAAGATTTAGTCTTAAGAGCTTCTATCTCTTCTGCACTGGTTTCTTGAGACATTGGGTGCATGTTACGATACGATATAGATCCCTGTCAGGCAAACGCATAAAATAAATTATTCCTAAAGAGATCTAATCTATGCATTGTTGGGAAGCTTGGTAAGGTGTACTGGTGTCGACAAAACAGTATTTTTATATATTTGCCAAACATATTATATATCTAATAATATGGTTGAAATATATTTTTTTCCAAGACCAATTTGACTATCGCTCATGTTGCTTGATTGATACTATTAGTTAGTTAAAATAAAGTACTTAGGCATCATAATCTAAGCTCTTAAAACAATATTATTAAAATATGTTATGGTGACACGTCACAACATTATAAGCTAAATGTGATGCTTAGCTTGACAACATTATAATTATTTCCCTTGTTGCTTTAGTTGCATTTCTATCCCACTGTGTTGAAATTGCATGAAAAAGCTGCTCTGTATGTAGCTGAAAAGCATTTGACATAGCAAAGGAAATAGAATTTCAGACAATTAGGAGAACAATGAATACTTTGACGTTTGTAGTTAATTTCTTCGGACCTTCGGACAATAAACCGGGCTTACGTATATTACGTAGAAAAGTCAACACAATACATGTAGGTCGCGCTCAACTGGGCGTCTGTTTCCTACTTATAAAACATTTAAATTCATTTAACAGCCGTACAATGCTTCAAACAGTACCAAAGGGCTTCTAACACTTGTTTTACAAAAATAACGGCTTTATAAATAAACAGTGAGTAAAAATATTTATATAGTTTAGATTCTCTTATTATACCCCTAAGTACAGAAACCCTGTTAATAAGTTTATGATTTCTGTGTAAAACCGGAGATTTATGTATTTCACATGCTCGAAGCAGCCACAATATAAGCATGCTCGTACTGTGCATAGCTACAAAGGCGGATGAGCGTTTTCGGCGCCGCAGAATTTTGAAGTGCGCGATTTTACTGTCTGCCTCTGAATTTCGATTAAAGCTCATTACCGTGAGGGTTCTGCCCGTCATCGGTGCTTTATAAATACGTAGTGCTCAATGCCGTGTACAAGTAAAAGGCTTACCTAACTTAGTAACATTACATGAGAGGTATTGAATTTTATTTTATTAGGTAGTGAATTTTCAAGACGGTGCCATTGATTGATGACTCAATAATAATTCTGAAGTAACTTTCCTCATATGCCAAAGCGTGACTTCTGTCTAGCCTTTTCATAAATATCTAGACGTCTGCTTCCAGTAACAGCAAACTGTGTTGGCTCTTTTTTTGCATGGAACGACTGCCTATCTGATCTTCATAACCCATTTTACTGGGAAAACCAGCATCCCATAGCTTGCTGAACTATGGACGATTATCCATCCACATATCGGCCGCAGCGGTGGTAACTTCACCTTTTTTAGACACGGTTAAACATAACATGACTACTGTGTTTATATTATTAAAGGTAATTATCGTGATTAAATTCCGAGAAATTTGATGCATTACTATAAATTCGAGTGTACAGAATAAATAGTGACGAATAAAAACATAATTCATTTATACCTTCATACTTCACAGCACAGAGTAGACAGACTTTCATAATTTATTTTATCCGTACTTAATTGACCACAAACATTGCACACATTAGTTCAAAAATTCGATAATTGGTACTTGACTTAATGAAAACAAATTATAGATTTCATGTTACTTTAATATGCGGTGGGATTGTAATGCTAATATCATAACAAGCTTAAAACCATTTAAAATATTCATCACACAATTCAATCCTTTATTTCCGTATTTGATAGCACTGTGGAACATAATGCAATTAAAATAAATCAAAGTTCTGAGAAAACCACCATAAATAAATATGCGAAAAACCGGTTAAGTGCGTGTCGGGCATTTGCAGTGTCAGGAATCCGTAGTCTTTCGGGGTTCATGTTGTGTGTGTACAAATTGTTCCGTTACCAAGGACATTATACACGGTCAGACAGATAAGAATGTTTCAAGGTGGTCGAGACTTATAAGTCTCAAGCCTGAATTACTTACCACACTACGCAATATTCAGCATTGCGAAAAAAAACTTCTTGTTGCTTAAAGCCAAACGTTTAAAAATATTTTTGTAGCGAAATGCAAACAAAAATACAATAAGAACTTTAGTTTTGACTTTTTTTAGCAACTGTTAACCACAATTAGTTTTTTATAAATGTACATTACTTTGCAAAAGATTGACACCTGCGTATTTCAAATTGGGTTTCAAATATCTTAATAATATTATTTGAACAATACAACGCGGGAGCCTCTGCAGCCGAACTAGGTAGGACAGGTCCTGTATCTCAGCGTGCAGCGCCAAACCCTCGAATTTTTTACACCGTTTGAAACCCAATTTACAGAGGTTCTTATATAAGTTATGAATAAAATTCAAAATAAACAAAGGTTTATGAAGTCGGAATAAAAATGAGATATATATGTTTAATGTGGAGTGTGAGGTTGTTATAAGGTGAGCGTGTGTGTGTGTTTGTGAGTGTGAGACTGTGTGAGATGATTCACATTATTCGTCCCTAAGCGATATGTTGAGTATATTAAGCTACCTGGTCCAGACAATTTGATTACTGTCGAGTCTTTAACACAAGCGGTAATTCGCCGCTTCCTACTTGCACTCCAACGTACGCACCGGTCGTCCTGTGCCGTATAATTTCTTTGAAGAATTTTGACCTAGTTTTAGTAAAACCCTTGAGTCTGACGATTTTCAAAATTATCCATATTTATAGTTCGTAGAAAATCCAGGTATTGTATAAACAACCGATATCGGCCTTTTCTAGTAATTTGAAGGCTGGTCACAGCTATCAAAATCGAACTAACCACTTCTAAGAGATTGACGTCTTAATCGCATCATTATGGTTTTTAATTCTTCTGTGCTCCTATTAATAGAAAATGATTTATAAATGAGCTGACTAAGTTGACGAATAAGTTGTAAAGTTTACGAAAAAATGATGTTAAAAAAATTATAAACACCTATGCAATCACTCATGTAAGCGACTGTAACACAAAAATATAACAAACCCTAAACGAACTAAATGTCATTTAGGTTTTACTGCTTGTACAACTTTCAAAGAATTATTTTAAATGAAATTTAATAAAAATACCTCATTTATTGTGTTCTGAGTAGTGTACCTATATTAATTGAATTATACTGATGATATAGCTGAACGGAGCGCCCACCTACCGCCGCAATAATCCTTTTGTGCAGCATAATACGTCGACATGAACGAATATCAAATTAAATCAACATGCAGGGCATTGCAGGGCTTACAGATTTTATCCCATCATTTTCATTTTGATGTCAATTTAGTTTCCTTATAAGTAAGTAGGTAATCTTAACTTATTATATGACGTATTCATCGATATTTTAGATCACGGAGCGATGGTTGTGATAAACTCAAAAATCATTGGATATTTCTCATGGGGCGACATAAGAGGACGAGGCGTACCTTTGATTATATTAAATATTATACATTTTAGAGAGTGGTTTGAAAGTATAATAAATATTGCATTTTGAAATTTATGGTGTGTGTTATTGTATATAATTGTAAATACGTACTTTTATTGTATTGTAGTAACTTTCATGTACTACGTACTACAATGTAGGAACATATATATATGTTTATGTTTATTCATCTAGAGACCAAAACACACGTCGTGTAGGGACACGATGTGTGAAGTCTAGGGAGACTTCCGAAATTGCTGAACAAGCATTTTGCTCTACAAGCATCTTTGATGATGCTTGACACAACTTCATTTTCCTCAGACTTGCGCTCTGCTCATGAAGAATAAGCACACGGAATGTGTTGCTTGACCAGGAAACCTATACAATCGAACATGATAAACAAGCATTGAAAAAAACCTTTACTCAAAAACTTTTCATCAAGCATTTTCGATTACGTAGTTTTCCAAGCAGTCAAAATTGCTTGACAAGCGTCTCTGCAATTTTGACCGTAGTGGGGCCAAAATAATTAAAAAAGCATACTTATTTTTATAACATATTTAAAAATAGAGGACTATCTATGTCATATGTACATTTTCATTGCCATTAGCGTAATTGGCAGGGTTTCTGTTTTTGGCCAAAAGTTACCTACTCCATTTTTTTACAATGTTTCATATACGATGTTGGTTTAGTTATCTAGCTATTTGAGTATTTCCATAAGCATATATTGCAGAATGTAAGTAGCTTGAAAACGCAAGAAACTTAGTAAAACAAACGATTGTACGCCAATTACGAGGTGATACTAAAACACTGCACTAGTAATAGTTATATAAAAATTACTTAGTTAATAGCCATAGTGGTAGACGATAGAATTCATCTACGGACTTTCTTACATGCATGCTTAGCTTCCGGGAAGACACCTCGCCACAAGAGAGTTTCGATGGGAAAATCAGGTGATTACCGACGTGAGTATGCTAATCTGATTTATTTTAACAAACTTTGCATCAACACTCTTTACTAGGGTCAAATCATACTAGCGCAGAGTGGCACCGCATTGAAGAGTTACCTAAACGCTTACTTACCGAATTCATATTTGCTCGCATTTCATTCATTTGTTCGAGAAGAATTAGATGTTTCGATGCCCTAGTATGAATTGAGACTAAGAGTGGTCCGATCTGAATGCGATCTGAACCCCTGAATATATTCAATATAGAAATCACGGACCGAATTCACGGATCTAGTGCGTAAATTACCATAGAAATGGTTCTAAGGCTACTACGGACCATATTTTCTCGGGCCTAGATCGGATTCGGATCGGATGTGGTGGAGTGTAAGAGTTTCGGACTTCTATTGCGAAACACAGACAGACATATAATAAAGTGAGGTAGTATGTAACCAGTCCAGTCAAGCGTATTACATTACAAGTCTACCTACCATTTGATTTGCATGGAAGTTCGAAGCCCAAACATAGCTTAAGTTCGCAATAAAATACGAACCAAAACCACTAACGTTTCAAAATATATTATTATTAATTTTATCGAATACTCTTTTTTATCTTTGAAAATGTAGTATTTAATAGACATTTATTAAGAAATTAAGGAGAATAATGCATAAGTAAGTTAATCTGTCTTGTCTGATCTAGCTATCAAGGTTTTTTTGGAAACACAATGAAACATATTGTGTTCGAAGAATAAATTCTTAATGAAATAAAATTCTTCTTTTGCTGTTCCGTAACGTCACTGCTTTTAAAAACGTTGTTGTTAAAGTTATCCGATTCCAAAGAAACACATTGAATGCATTTCTTTTCGAAATCGGCTTATGTTTAATCCTTAGACCTAGGTTTTTTGTCAGATTCATAATATTTGTTTACGATGCGTCTTTCATTTCTTTGTTAAAAACTGGCATTTTTTGATACTTTACGGTAGTATGTACAAGGTTGATGCGACAGAAATTTCCTTAACACTACATGCATCTCCTACCAATAAAAATCCAAACAGTAAAAGACATGCTACATACCAAAATACAATTTTCAATAGGTTGCAGGTTCGAATCCTGGCAAGTACCGATGTGGCTTTTTCAAACTTATATTATTATGTACTTTCTTAATTATTCTTAGATACTTCTGACAAACGTTGAAGGAAAAACATTGTGAGGAGCTGTATTCCAAAATTTGGGATTTGAAATCGCCAATCCGCAGAGAGCAAGTGTGGTGATCAATGCTCGTGCCTTCTCTATAAGGAAAGAGGCCTGTGCCTGTGCTAGATTATTATAGCTTGAAACACTATTTAGATATCCCACTCGTCTCGGGCGCACGTAACAAAGAGGTAACGTCTCGCGGAGGGCGGCGCGTGTGATGTACACTTTTTAAAATAACCAATAAAAATTGAGACTGTATTAAAGTTATATTCAATTTGAATAAACTAGTACTGTTTCTATATAGTTGTTTTTTTATATATATAGCTTGAAAATGGTACCTAAATTACGGGGTGCAATACAAATCTGATCGTAGTACGAACCCTGTATGTTTACCTATATAGTAGTTCATCTCCCGAGCCTTTTAACAACTAGGTTTGGGTCGGCTACCAGTCTTACCGGATTCAGCTAAATACCGCATTTTACATGGAGCGACTGCATATCTGACCTCCACAACCCATATTACTGGGAAACACAATATCCCATAGTAAGACTGGTTCTCAGAATTGGCTTAACGACTATCTATATAGTAGTTAAATATGGTTATCTGGAATAGCGTATCTTTTGACAGATTACAGGGAATTACATTGGAGATCATGTATGAGGTGAAGGCTCCCAAAGCCTCTTACATTTAATAGCACGATAATGTGTGATGTACATTTCATTAACAGAACACTGAATAGTTTTCTTAGTAACCATTACTTGCAAGGCATTACTAGAATATTGTAAATGGCAGGCTCAAATTCAAAACTTATTTATTAAAACGGACAAGGTAACCGAAGGTAACAGAAAAGTAGCACTTTTCGATCGTCAATAATATACCTAACGGGCAGCACCCTGATTTGTCCATCCTTCCAATCCTAGCCAAGGGTCTGCACCGTTCTCATCGTATCTTTGTGGGGAAGTGGCCCGAACCTAGACACCTCCGTAGGCAGTTTATAACTAAAGCAGCTTAATGAAACAGTAATTGCCGGGTGAAAAAAAAACCTGCACAAGAAAAGTTTTCAACTCTGGTTCATTGCACTGATCCTTTCAGAAGGTGGCTTATATACTAAATACTTATTAACAATAATTAATATTATACATTTCAAAGGATCATAAATATAATAGGGGAAGCCGGGGTTCAAAGTGCCGGGGGTAGGTTGTTCCGATCCAAATAACTCCATGACGAAAAGAGATAGCAATAAGTGTGAAGTGCGTCGCGAAACGTCAAATCATCCCGCTATTGCGTCAACCATTTTAGTGACGCTGTGTCGGCGTGTGAGGGTGGTAATGGATTAGTGACCAAAAACATCACGTAAGTAAATTTTTTCGTCTTTAAACTTTTTGGTCTATTTCAATAAATTTTCAAGCTATTTGTTTGTTACTTGCTAGTATCAGTTGGACAAACTATGGTGATTATCTTTTTAATATAATTGTTAGCTTTTTATAACCTATTTCATTATAATTCTAGGTTAGATTGAAAACGGGATTTGGGGTTCAAAGTTCCTCTGTCGAGGGGCTAGTTGTTCCGCGGAACAACGTGCCCCGTAATGAAATACGTAAATATTAAAATTAAATCTTTGTTTTAGGATGAGAAACTATAAACGAAAAACCGAACGGGGCACCATGGCAGGGCACCACCAAGGTTGTCTATAACAACTAAGCGACGAATAAGAAAATCAGCAATACTGACAGATACGCCTGAAAAGAACGCTTTGGCTGAAGAAAAAGAAAGAAGAGGAAAAGTAATAGTAAAATAAAGAAGCAAAAAGTTGAAAAAAGAGTCGGAAAGAAAAAGACAGCTGTTACAATCAAGCGAATAGAAAAGAGGCAAGTGAATCCGCATATGTTAAAGAAAATGTAAAACGTAAAGTCCTTCAAGAAGATACTGATGGAAGTGATAGTGAAGTAGACAGCATGGAATGGTACTATTTAATATGTTGCGACTCATATTCTAATTCACAACCAGGTGAACAATGGATTGAATGCGTCATGTGTAAGAATTGGGCTCATTCAAAATGCCTGAAGTCTAAAGATGTTCATTCCTATGTTTGTCCGAATTGTAATTCTGACGACGAATTTTCTGAATAATTTTTATTACTTTTAATTAAGTCTGAATTAAAACTGTTATCACAGTAAGCCAATAGTTATTGATCTCAGTAAAGTCAAATCTATAAAGACTGAAAAAATAAGCTATAGCTCGAGATGTTAAAATAAGTTGATTAGGTATTCTTTGTATTTTATTAAAGAATTTTGTATTTTTGTTAATTAAACGTTTTGTCAAAGTTGATAAATGTTAGAGATGGTTACTAATCTTAAGCTGTTTTTTAATATTTGTTATTATTTTTATAGTTTATTTTTCAATAAATACTTTAAATTGTATGCCGTGATGTTGATTTGTCAAAAACTTTAAAATTTTGTGCTATTATAAGTAAGAAACATTAAAATTTTGTAATTTTATAAATAAAACTTTCATAAATATTCAGTTAGATTTGCCTAATTTTTTTATACATACCTTTTCAACTAATCTTATATTATTAATGATTGGATTAGACAAGCGGAACAACTTACCTCAGCTGAGGAACAACCAGCCCCTTCGTGGGGCTAGTTGTTCCTTGTCGACTTGCTACAGAAAAATGATACTGCGCTAAAATATATTATTATTTCAATGAATTGGACTATATAATTTGAAACTAGGATACATTCTGCATCTATTTATGCAGGATTCATAGATTTTAGATCTATTTATTACGTTAATATTGCTTCCTACTCCAAAATCGGAACTTCGAACCCCGCCCTCCCCTATGGAAAGAGGTGTTATCTAAAAACAGCACTAAGTCACATAATTATGCCATGTAAAAAGCAGCTGAAATACCATATTATTCTAGATAGAAAAATGTTTGCTTTACATAATTTTTTCCATCCATCCACCACGAAAATAATTTTGAAGGAGTCTTTGCCTAAATTCGCCCACACGCGTATTTTTGCCTTGATTAGGACATGGGTTGTTTTGTTTTCCAATGAGCTTTTGCATGTATTTTTATTGCTTTTCCCAATAAATTCTCAGAAACAGGAACTGCGCGAATAAAACTACGAAATTGCAGCTTGTAAAAAATATTTTTAAAACATTCAAAAAAATAATAATTCGGTGCTTTTGAAGACAAGCACATGCGGTGAGTGACGTGAAAACACCGGCAGAATATGAAAAAAAAAAAGAATTTATTAGGCATGTGTTTATTTTGGACGAACATACTAAAAAAACGCGTGTAATTATATGACACCATCGGCCGCCTTATTGGATTATGACCCCACATTTTAGAGCTCGGAGCTGCGTCTAAGCCCTGTTTTTTTCTGATCTTGGCGTGTAACGTGTAACATAATTTTATGAGGTGAAAAAAAAATAAACTTATTAAGAACTTTATTAGCCCAGCAGACACTGGTAATCCAGTTTGTACTGATACTTGGGTACCGTTATGTCAATAGGGTAGATGACTGGGTATGAAAAGTCAAAATCAATTAAGTCCACCATTTAGATTATCAAAATATAGTAGACACGTTTTTTTTCATTTATCAAATCAGTTACAAAATATGAAAGTTCAGGAGTGGGAGCTTGTGAAGTCACCGCATGATATAATTGAGTCTAAGCAACAATTATACCAAGCGGTCAATCCGGCGTAACGTCACCGTCACGCTGGGTTTGAACTCACTGTAACTTTATAATATTTTGATTACGGGACAAACGAAAAATACATTTCATATTTGTATATTATGTAAAGGATGTATAAAAAATATAAATTAGTGATCAATTTATTGAGAAATACAGCAACATCAAATAAACTCTAGGTACTTTACACCAAATTTAAACTATCAGTTGGCTACATAAAAGGGTCTATATTTTTATTTACTTTTCGTTTTTCAATGCGCGTTTCAATATTTTTACAATAAATAAATATTTTTCTCCCACGAAATCCATGTATTCCGCGAAATAGCCATTTGCCAATTAATCAACCATAAACAACGCGTTTATGAAATTCCTGTGAATTGCAGTACAGTTTATTGCAGGACCTATGTTTGATTGGAATATCGAATTTAGAGGTACATAACAATTTACCAAAAATATTAGTACTTCATATGGCATTCATGGAAAATAAATGAATGTTTGTGTTTGATTTTTCAATTCAAGTACCTTGTTAAAAATGTTAAATAAATTCAGCATCATCATCATGTACAACATCACATACATTGCTCTGAACCCACAGTAAGTAGCTAAGGCGCTTGTGTTATGGAATTCAGGAACAACGAAGGTACCACAAACTCCAGACCCGAGGCAATGTAGAAAAGTTGGTTCCTACAACGACCCGGCCTAAGATCGAACCTGGGACCTCAGAGCTCATTGAAACTGGTGCGTCCGCCACTCAACCACGGAGGTCGTCATGATCATATTATTCTGTTCATGTTCATAAATGACTATCTTCTTGTAGCACCACATAGGCTACATTTTAGTATCGTCAAAGAACTTAGATATTTAGGCACCAATACCTGAAGCATTTTATCTTATGAGAAGTGGTACTTATTCTTACAAATAAATAATAAAAATATATTTCCTACTTAGGTTATGATTCGAAATACAAAATTAAAATCAGTTTTGCGAATCCATATATAGGGTTTCGATGTATCGAGTGTTCTATGTGATTGCTCTTAATAATCTTTAGATATTTTGTAGTGCATAGGGAGCCACTAGACACGTCTAATTTTGGCAGTGGTAGTCAATTCATGTGCGGCTTACATAATATTATACGAGTCGCATAAATTTTTTAACTAAATCAACGTCAAATTACAAAGTCTAAGAAGTTAAGTTTTCAAAGAATGCTTTTCATTCCATTCATCATCTGATGAATAAGGGTGTTACCAACTTCTACAATATTTTGCCCGCATTTTTTTTTATCTTTACTCCTTTTCATACATTCTAATGTCATATCCTGGGACAACTCAAAAACGGTCATCTGATTTCAAATTAAGCAGAGTTTGTGCTATGTTTACCAGACTCCTGATTGATAAACATACTTATATATAAATAAATACATACAAAGTGTAGAATATTCCCAAACACAGAACTAATAATCGTGTCCATCACAAAAAGATTTGTTGTCGATAGGAATCAAACCCACAACCTCTGGTATACCAGTCAGGGCCACTAAGTAAGCCAGCCGGCTACTTGTAATATTAAAGCAGCTTCAAGTATTATTTGCCAATTACAAATTGTTCGTTCGTTCACTCTTTTTTATCAAAATGTATAAGGTACAAAAAGACATTCAAGTGTACTCTCTACTCTAGAAATCATAAACGCCAATGACGATAATTTTAACCGTGACATGGTTAGATTACCGCTCACAGCTCATACACACGTCGTTTTTTGGAAGAGTTCTATGCAGTTAGCCCAGTACAGGCTTTGACAACTTCACCGGACTTTAATGCACAGGACAGCCACCACCACACTGGCCGGGATAGCCGACAGGGCAGCGGTGCGGATTCATTTTGATTAAGTATATCTCATTTAACGAAATCAAAATCAGTTTATACGTTCGGGAGCTACGATCCCACAGACAGCTATACAAACAGATTGACTTTTTAAGCATATAATTATATTCCTAATGGTTATTCTATCAAAATTTCAGATTTTTTTGAAGAAATAAAGTAAACCCCAAAAAAAATCTGCTCTGAATATTCTCCTTTTAACACTTCTTCCCCCAAAATACAAAGAGAGCTCCCAAAGGTGGCAGCACTAGATTGAATAATCAACCAAAAGTATAAATGTACCGGATCTACAAAAAGAACTTTTGGTCAGAGCTGTTTTATATATTTAACCCTGAATGTAGTACAGTCACCGTAATAATATAAATTTTGTTCTTTTTTTGTTGCTGATAATGTTTTAAAAATTACTCTATGGTTAGTCTGAAGCAGTCTTCTGTGCGAATTCCTTGTAATGTTTTTGTGTGAATATGACCTATTGTTCGTAATAAACAATCCGGTACCGGTAAATCGTCTTCATCAAATATATTATTTATCTTAGCAATTAGGTACATTGCTAAGATACTACACTCGTAAAACAGTAATAATATCTGAACGAAAACCACAGATAAGTAAAAGAACTTAAAAAAATTAGTCACTTTGTGACATTTCTTTTGTTAATGTTGCAAGTCTTCTTAATGTTTTAGTTTAATAAAAACATTAATTTTATGATTTAACGAAACATTAAGGTATTAACAGAGTATTATTAATAAAACATAATAATGTTTAACCAACAAGTTCATCAATTTTGCGCGTCTTTTTGTACTTTTAACTGTGCGTAATACCTACTGTTTATCTATTTAATATTCACGGTAAAGTTACAATTAAAAAAATAAGTGTTTTATCGTAAAAAAACATTAAAACATTGTATTTAAGTTTATAAACTATTTTTCCAGAACTTCGCATATTTAAAAAAATCTGTATCTACTATCAGTATCAAACAGTACGGCCATCAAACTTTTCAGTGGCCATAAAATAGAGAAAAATCAAATCCATATGATAGATTTTCGCCTTTAGACAAAAAAATAAACACAAAATTTCAAAAAATCATAATTTATATATTTATTCTGTCAGCATAATCCAATATTTATATGGTTATTTATTTCTAACAAAATATCTAGTTTGTAGGGCTGGATCAAAGTCGTGATAAATGTTGACATTCAATATGGCGGTATGTCGTCAGTGCTATGCTGTGTCGTGGTGAGATTTGATTATTTCATAGTTTAGTATTTATTTGCTTTCAATTACAGTTTATTAAGTTTAGTCAAAACTGGTTAAGTTTGCGTCTTTCCTATGTGATATGCCGTTTACCTCTGTACAGGTAGTTAGAAGAGTTAATAGTCGTCCCACGGCGTTGTAATTTCAACCCATCGTTCTATCGGACGGCCGATGCCTACCTACATTTAAAAAATAAAATGTAGCTTTCTTTCAAGTTAACGCTTTGTTGAAATTCGACATTGTTTAGTTATTGTAATGACTTAGATTAGTTTTATGAACGTATTTATCGTATTATTTGTGGAAGCTAACCCGAGTGTCTATTGCAGCTTGTGAATATCGAGTTAAACACGTATAGATAGCAACAGAGATATACGATATCTACCTCCATCCAAGCTAATGCACCACGGGCTCCAACTCAGCAAGCATTGAAGACATCTGAGGATTTAGCATAACATAATCATAAGTAGTTTTATTTTGCAACATTAGTGGTTTTGGTGTATAAATTGTGACTTTTGCGTTAAAGACTCCATAGTGTTCTTATGAACACAAAAGACTAAAAGAAAATGTGATTTGATGTAAAAATTTGTAACCTCTACTGAAAACTTAACATCACACAAGACACTGTGATAAGTCTACTGTACCATAGGTACTCAGATTTTCGACGTTTATACAAGGAAGCTACTATCGACCAAGAATGTCCAGCAATCCTCAGTGGAAAATGTTCCAGCCGCCAGATTCACACTCCTCGCCCCTACAAGATATTTTAGATCTCCAGCATTCTAATATGCAGCCCAAAACAACATACCGTAACGGTGAGTCTATTAAATAATCTTTAAATGCATACAGGACATGCTTGTTATAACGGCATTGAAATGGTATCAATTGATGTCGCTAGTCTGATGCTCCTCTTTTTATATTCTGCTATGCTTTATCAACTTTGTTAATATTGATACTAGTTTGGGGTTTAGCTAGTACATATTTAAATATAAAAATTATTTTACGGAACCTTAATCTTCATAAAAATTGCTGACCCCATACTTGTATTTATACTAAAGTTTTTTTTTTATAGATTGCCAAATTGTTAGATGTTTATGTAATAAAATAATAACATTTACAACATCAAACAATTATCATACAATGACCACAATGTTATTGTTTATTTTCCGAAAATCTATTAATTGCATTAATTTGGTAATGAGTATGATAATTGTGATGAAAAAGAATCTTTAGAAATGTTAGAGCACTTTTTGAAATGCATAGTATCCTCTTTTTTTTTATTTATCATAACACATGTTTTGAATATTCCATCCATAACATTTGCTTCCTGTTTACAAAGATTTTTATAAATTACACAAACCAGTAAGATTTCATAACTAACAATTTATTTCTAGCTTTAGTACCTACGCTAAAATATATAGGTCAAAGACTGCTTACACTTCTATAACAATATTTTTATGAGAATCAAATCTTTATGATGAATATTCAAAACAAATGTAACCATTACTTTACAAATGAAACAAAATGATAAATATTAGGTAATGTTTACTGTAGCCCGAATTTCAGTTTGTGTTTAGCTCAATCCAGAGATTTTTATCGTTTACATATATTTCATGTAAAATGATTTATATTCACAGCCTGAAGGTTATATTGACATTCAGAATATTTTTGTTCCTGTGTGTATTGGCCCCTTTGCAGTTATTGTTTATTAGTCTCCATGTAGCACCATAAATACATTGTCCAAAAATAAAATTTATTCAATTCAAACAATATGAAGTTAAGATATTTTTGTTAAAGTTGAAGGAATTTGTTTATTCTCATTTTGCAGATTGTTACTAAATAACTTGACTTCTTCGTTTTAAATGAGTAGCCTAAATTATTTTGCACACATTTTATACTCTTCGACCATTACATAAAAGTATGATTAAGTTGATCATCACATTTTATACTACATGGCTGTCAATTTAATGTCAAAAAATATTATTGACAAGTATGTTATGTTCTCATTAATTTATTGTAAGTTCAAAAGGTAAGTGATTTCTGAGCATTAACAACTAGAAGGTACTTTACATGATGTAGAGTGGTTGGGTGCATTCTGCTCCATTTACTATTCATTAGGACAGGAAAACAACCTGTAGTTATGCTTTCTTGTTGTTGGAACAACATGTGCCTTAATTGTATCTTGTCACACTTTCTTTTATGCATGGAATATTTATATTTAACATTAGCCTTATTTACTATTTATAACATCAGCTATATGTCAGTACAAGTCTTATCTAAAACTATCCAGCCATTTCAGAGATTACCCTGAACTAACATACACTAACAGAATGCTATAGTTAAAAATAGTTTTACTTTTTGTTATATGCATCACATTTACTTTCATATCCAATAAGTTAAAAGCTGTTATTTTGGTACTACAACCATTTGTTGTTGTCTTGTTAAGTACACTTCAGTTGTGCTTATTTGTATTTTATATGAAAGTGAAACAAAAGGTTTATGTTTTTAAACCCTAATATAAAAGCTTTATAGAATTTCGTAAATAAGTAGAAACCATTTATGTCATGTGTTTATTATTATTGAACTTTTGAAGATTGTTTTGCTTTTAGTACAAAATAGATAAATGGAATAGGACATTCCTTGCATGTGCAATTTTACATGTGACGTAATTTATTAAGATCGTTTTTTTTTTGTTTATAGGTGAGTATCCAAGTTCACCAAGAGATAATTACAACATAAGTCAACCTAAGACAGGAAGTGGGAATCGCTTCTCTCTTGGTTACAATATAGACGGCTGCCCGATGGGAGACTCTGTTTATTCTTCTTCTGGCTCCACTAACAATTCTTCATCTCAGCAGTATGATTCAACGAATCACCCACCTATTAGAGAGACAGGCATCATCGAGAAACTTCTTCACTCATATGGATTTATCCAATGCTGTGAAAGGCAGGCTCGCCTTTTCTTCCACTTTAGCCAATTTAGTGGCAATACTGAGCATCTCAAGATAGGAGACCCTGTTGAGTTCGAGATGACGTATGATCGTCGCACTGGGAAACCAATTGCCTCTACGGTTACCAAGATTGCGCCGGAAGTGGTAAATACTTAATCCATTTTGTTATTGTCAATATTACACATTGCTTGGTGTTATAACATTTATATTTATTTTAGGTGTTGAGTGAAGCGCGAGTGACTGGTACGGTAACAACTGAAGTTAAGGGGGAGGGCTCTGGGGATAATACGGGAAGAATTTCTTATGAGAATCGCGGTGAATGTTTCTTTTTACCTTATACTAAAGACGATGTTGAGGGTAATGTCACCTTACACACGGGTGACGCTGTTAGTTTCCAGATAGCAACGAATCAGCGGTGAGTTTTCTACAAGTTATTTTTTATGTAAATTTTCTGAGATTTCTCTAATAATAATAATATTATAGAGGTACATTGGGAGCTTGCCATGTTCGTTTCGAAAATCCTGTGCACCCCGTCAAGTATCATGGTGTGGTTTGTTCGATGAAAGAAAACTTTGGATTTATCGAGCGCGCGGATGTAGTGAAGGAAATATTCTTTCACTATTCTGAAGCTAAGACTAAAGAAGATTTGGTTTTGGGAGATGATGTCGAGTTCATCATTCAGACTAGAAACGTAAGTTGTGTTGTTGTGGCATGTAGTAGTCGTTGACATGTTCATTTCCTTAATGTTCTAATTTCTATTGCAGGGGAAGGAAGTGGCTTGCCACATTACGAAGTTGCCAAGTGGTTCCGTCGTGTTCGAGGATGTTAGTCCGGAAATTATGCGCGGGCAAGTGTTGAAGCCCTTGGAACGTGGGAACATGGTGCGCGTGCCTCAGAACGACCCGCTGCCAGGGCGAATCAGATACCGCGCTGCTGACCACTCTGAAGTCGAGGTACGTAGCCTGTCTAATTTACTACTAAACCTTCTTACTTTTATCGTATATAGTGCCTTACTGTTTGTCGTATTTGTGTGGCATAAAATATAAAATACCGATTCGTTGAAATAGTTTGATTTTTAGGCCTTAAAAAAACGATTTTTTAATATATTTCCTTTTTTAACTTATTGCACGTAACATGTCTAGGTTCTTTTACCGGCATGTATCTGACGCGCGGATGTAGGTAATTGCTAAGGGGCGTTACGCGTCTACGCCGTTACAACTTGGTCTAGCTAGCTCACATCGTTGTATTTTATTTGATAATGACTAAATCGGGTAACATTCAAACTGAAATAACCGCGATTACACTCATTTAATTTACGCTGCTAAGTGTCGTCTACGTGTTATGTGTTCATGTTACTTGTTTCCAATAAAAACGAAAATCTTTAAATTGGTTATTTATTCATGTTTTGTTTTGATTACTTAGTGGGTTAATGATGAGTTCATGTCCAAATTTTTATGATCGGGATAAATTAAAACTATTTTATATGTTCAATTGTTCATCTTATTATAATTCTTCCACAGTAAACGATACACTTTAACCACAAGGCATGAGTACTAGCTCTGTACAATAACATTCCAATAGTGAGTCTGATAGACTAAACATATTACATAATCAACATTACATTAGATATAATGACACTAAATTTAATTATTAATATTTGGCTTAAATTTGTCATATTCGCAAATCACGCAACCTTGTATGATAAATTACAAAATAAGTCCAAGGTCGTCAACGAATTTGATCTTGTTTAAATCAATTTTGTTCTTATCCAATGTTTTTTTGTAGAACTCTAATATTTCGGCCATCCTTTTGTTGTTGGCAAAGTCATGTAAACATAAATTACCAGAATGTTTTTTTTAAGCAGGATCTATTTTTAATAAAAAGCACTGTATATTATCATTTCCATATAGGGTTGTGAACATTACAAGGATACCAGTTACTACAAGTTTTGTTAACAGAGTAACTCACTTATGAACGCCATATTACATATTCGAGAGCAAATTATTGTATTACATATTCGTTAAACCCTTGAATTCTCTAGGACTCCTTTAAGGTCGCAGGTCATTAAATGTTGATGTGATGTAGGTGCCTTTTGGCGACAAGGACCAATGCGGCGAGTTCACTCTACGCCATGGTGACTGGGTTCAGTTCCAAGTCGCAACAGACCGCAGGGACCAGCTGAAACGCGCCACGAACATCTCGTTGTTAGACGAGTCATTTAACGTCTCTGGGGAAAGGTGAGATTTTTACCTATTTATATTTCAGTTCAATAATAGGACACTTGACTACTTTGTTAAAAGTGAATAGAATACCCAATGTAAGTGAATGGATGAATAGTTATTGAAGTTCCAATGCTATGACAGTTATTGTTTTGATATTAACGTTTTGCAACCCAGTCGTAGCGTACTATGCGTTCGTACTTGAAATAGAATGTTAATAAGAATGTTAGTTTAGTAGAAACATTGAATGAAGCTCAATCTCAACTTCTCAGTAATTAATTCTCTTTACCAAGAACATTAGTCTGACGCTACAATTTATGTTGAATAAATTGTATCGTCTAGACTTGAGTACCATTTTAAGCCTCTTCAGTTTTCTCAGGAATGAAAGTTGGTTGTAACCTTGTAACCTTCACTGACTCTTTCGATATTATAATCAGTATTTCCTTTTAATTGTTCTAAAATTATGACAATATTACTTTCAATAATCAATAATCCATTACAATGTATTTCTACTATGTTTAGTTAGAAATGATTTAACTTTCGAACATGATGATTATATCAATTTGTTTTAATTTTTTAATGAATAAAATAAGTAGATTTCTGTTTAGCTATAGTTATAGATCATTTTATTTTGTTCTGAAATTTACATTTATTTTTCTTGTGTTCAGGAGGGAGCAAGGGATCGTATGCTCTCTGAGGGATGGTTTCGGGTTTATCCGCTGTGTTGAGAGAGAACAAACTATGTTTTTCCATTTCGCCGAGGTTCTTCGCCTAGGTCAAGAACTAAGTGTAGGTGATGAGGTTAGTCCTACATCCCTACTAAGTTATCGGTAAATACTATGCGAATCTTGTAGTGTTGGTTGTCTTTATTAATAAACAAATTGTTCAGGTGGAGTTTACCGTGGACCCGCTGAGCACCTTCTCCAATATGAGCCACCGTCAGTCAGGGATCCGTATCAAGCACTTGGTCCCTGGGACGGTGAAGTTCGAGACGCTGGTAGAGCACGGAGCCCGCGGCGTCGTCTCCAAGGAAGCCCAGATGTACTCGTCCTCCTCCTCCAGCCCCACCAGGGCTCCCCCTGCCGTAAGTCCACCACATACAATTACTATCAACTCACAAATTAAATTGTAATAATAAATGTAGGTAATTAATACCTACACACATTTTAGCTATACATAAAAACCATTAATAAGATATAGTAACATGTACCATTGTATCCATTACGTTATTCGACTTTACTTTTTATTGACAGGATTTAAATGGTCTGATTAGTTGGCAAGTTAACCAACAAACAAAGAAATCTCTCCCATTCTCTTCCAAAAAATGTGAATCTAAGATGCTTCCTCGCGTTGGAGACATAGTCACTTTCGACGTGTATCAGGTTAGTGAAAAATATGAAGTGTAAGTTTAACACAATGAAAAAATAAGCATTGTACTTTGCTCTAAGGGAGTTAACAAAGTCAAAAGGGAGTTATAATACAAAAAAAATTACGTCCCTATAGCTAAAGGTTTTGCTTGGTGTAAAGTTGATCTCGGTCAATTAATAAACAATACAAACGACTAGAGAGATCGATTGCATAGCAAACCAGCGATCAAGTGATGCTTAATAATATTAAACATCCTTTAAAAAAAACTTAATTAAAACACGTCAGTTTCTCGCTTTGAACAGCAAAGACTAACTTTGGATTGGTTAAGCTACCGCCCGCGTTTCGTAAGTCACAAGAGGTGTTACATTTATATTTGTTTTGTATAAGTCTTCATTGAATATAGTACTTTTAACATACCTAGTCCAATTGATGGAATTTGTTGAAGGTTTGTTAATCCCACCGTAGCTAAATTAGTTTTGGTGGCGGCTGCATGCTGTAACGTTTTCCATCTACATACTAACCTTCGGATCTTATGCTTTATGCTAAGTACTACCATTTATTTAGATAGCATCCGTCCCTTAATCCAACAATTCTGTAAATATACACATTAGTTAAATTGACAGATTTCGATCGTATTTGAAGTGTTCGTTTTCTTGTATTTTATTCGTAATGCGTAAATCCCTAAACACGAGATTTTTTCTTCTCAATTGTAACATAGATCCACTTTCTCTTTTTGCTTGTACTAATCCTTCAACTATCACCTCTACTTTGAATGTTTCCATTGTTCACTAACACGGTTTCTTCCCGTCGTTTTGCTCTTGAGTCAGTTATCTAAAGGGGTATTTGTAACAGGTGAAGCGGACAAAAGAGTTGGTAGCTAAGTCGGTGCAAGTACAACATAGTCTGACCAACGGCAACAGCAGCAACAACGGCGCTGGCAGCCGGCCCCTCATGAAAGGATTCATCGCTGCTCTCAAGGATGGTTTCGGCTTCATCGAGACTTCAGACCACACCAAAGAAGTGTTTTTCCATTTTAGGTAAATAACAATTTGGATACCATAATTTATTTATAAGCTGACTTATCCTCGCGGCTGAACCCGCGCAGGTCCCGTTTCCATACTTATCGAAATAAATATGGATGCTCTATATACTATACGGCTATCCTGGCAATGAACTTTATCTGTGTCAATATTTGCGTAAAAGAGAATCAAACACGCAATCTATTACATTTATAATAAATTAGTAGAATTTTGGCGGCTTCATTGGTTGCTTGCAAAGCGAATGCTATATTAATGACAAGTTTTACACCTACGATTCGATTAAATTCAACTAGCTAAGCGACTGTTTATGTTTATTGAAAATGAGAGTTTTTTCGTTGCATACATTTTATGCCCATACAAAAACACAATGGGGGTTTAGTTAGTAGAGTAGCATTTGGAAAGCCAATATGTTTTTTATTTATAAAAACATTTATCATTATCTTCACCGATGGTAACAACAGGCTGTGTATTAGGCATTTTACAAATTATTTATAATTGCACTTATGTAATGTAGCACAAGGACTTCTTCAAGCATGTTATAGAAATATGAACGCTAACAGGAATTGCCTCGTCGTCCGCACAACGAATCCAAATTGTCCTGTCGTTAAAAATACACCACAAGTACAGCGAGTCCATTCAATTTTAATCTAACATCGTCAAACTGTGTCTGGGAATACATAGAAATCAAAATCAAAAGGTTTTATTTAAAGTAAAACTTTAGGCATTTTTAAAACTTGAATTAAAATTTTTGTGTTTCCAAATTGTCATGCCTTATAGAACCAGAACAACTTCATCAATCGATAGGAATGGTTCTCCCATTCCTATACTATACATAAATGTTATTTCACTTTTATTCATGATTTTTCTTTGACAAGTTTTACTGGTTTATATATATTTGTTGGCATGTAAAATCCAAAATGATTTTATTTTTTTGTCACTGCCCTGCATTAAATTATTATATTCTATTAGCGAATGTAACTCTATTTCACATGTGCTATAATAGTCCTTTAATCTTTCTATGTTTGCGACAGTTATGTACTGTTCAGCAGACGCGAGAGCTATCATGGAATGTTGCAAGTTAGCAAAGCGGATACAGCTATAGATAAAAATATATGTATCCTTCCTGTACACAACCAAACATAGAAATATGAAAGTGTAATCACATTGTAATAAGTTGTCTCACTTACTTTTTAAATGTTATAATTGTTTTAATATTATAAATATTACACAAAAGCGTTAGAGTATTTAAAAAATAATAGATCCGTATCAGTTACGCGAATTGCTTTTAACTTTATTTTGCGTTATATTTTCTGTGCGAATGAATTCTGTGAAACCTTGCCGCTTATTTGCCTTGTACCACTATTGATATTTATTTTTTGCCATATATGCTATATCTGCAAACAGGAATAAAAATTAAAACGCATTTTACAAATATTTGTATTGAATTTGCTGTTGTATTGTTTTTTGTTAGTATTAGTTTACATGGCTTTTGATGAATATTTATGTAAAAAAGTGCGCTTTGCGGATTTATGTTTTTTTTTACGAGTATGCTAATATTTTTTTGAAAACACTTAACAAGTGTACAAAACAATTGCAGCAATTTGGAAGGCAACCCGGACGGCTTGGAGCTGGGCTGCGAGGTGGAGTACACGCTGGGGCGCGTGAGCGGCTCGGGCGGCGGCTGTGCCAGCGCCGAGTACGTGCGCGTGCTGCCGCGCGGCTCCGTGCCCATCGCCAAGCCGCTCGAGCCCACGCTCAACGGCACCGTCACCAGGACCCTGCGGGCTCTCAACCCCGACCAGGCTCACTACTCGGGTAACTAACCATCCACTACTATTATACTTTAACACAACAACAGAAGCTTACAAATAATGATCACGATTGCACTGTCTATGACTATTGTTTTGAGCTCCCAAACCAAGATCAGCTCTCAGTCTATAAAATATGGTTGAGACAGCTCTATTTACTTATTGGTTGTATATGTCTAATATATTCACTGGTAGTGCCTAAATAAATTATTTGACTATTTAGTTGCCATTACAAATAAGCATAAAATAAAAACAGATAATTTTGTTCAATGTTTGTATCATAGTTGTTCATATTTTAAGTACCTTTTTTTAAAGCATTGTAATATTTCTTATGCAGGTCTGATTCAAGTGGAAGGAGGTACATCGTACGAGTTCGGTATAATGGGCCTGGCGTGCAAGCGCGAGATACTACAGGTCGGGGACCCAGTGACTTTCCAGGCCGACGTGGAAGGCCGAGCCACTAATATTGTGCCAATTAGGAAGAAGAGGCGTGCCACTGTCGATGCTATTAAAGGTACACTACAAAAAAAGTTTATATACTCATCTTCTTAGATTTCAATACAATTAGGTGTGTGTAGATATTCAAAGTTCTAGGTTATAAAAGTTTGAAAAGGTTTAAGAAGTAAATAGTTATTTTGTAAGAAGGCATCAAGCGTTTTATAGAAAGAAAGATTTGCTGTTTCACTTAAAGGCCTATTAGACTTTATTCTCAACAATGTATTTATTACTTATCCTATAGTTTTCATATCTAGTATTTCATATAAAATATGCTAACCAAAAAAAAAACTTTTGCTTATTTTCATGACAACGAATGCCAACACGTTATCATCTTGAATCAACAATGAACATGTCATTGTAGTTTTGTTCTATTTTCCGTTTGAAGATACCTAAAACTCAATACATTAATTTAATGTGATTCACAAACAGTAGGTCAGAGACATGTTGACTGATACATACTGTTCTGTATATAATGTGTATAATAGCCTGTGCCCATAAAAATAACTTTAAACTGCTTCTATTATCGTCAAAAATAAGTGTATAATTAATCTGTTTATTGTCTGCAGGTGGTTTTGGTTTCCTGTCACTGGAAGTTGAAGACAATCGTCGGTTATTTTTCCACATGTCTGAGGTTCGAGGCAACCCCGCCGATCTGCAGCCCGGTGACGTAGTCGAGTTTGTGATGTTGACCAATCCTAGGAATGGCAAATCGTCCGCTTGTAATGTTGTGAAAATTGGGTAAGTAAATACATTAATTACATGTGTAAAGATTACTTGTTTTTGGTTATTTAAAAGCTTTGGGGCTTATTACATTGTGGTGTTTTTAATAATTCAACATTTACTCAGGTCATCTGCATGTAGCCGTGTTAAGTTTGCATTCGCACCACAATCTTGTAAAACTCTATTAACTATTGAGGCGTGTTGTTTATAACCGTCAGCGTGAACTGGTCAGCCTTACAACAGTTTCACATAGTGTGTTGCTTCATCGTCATCCAATGCCAACAATTCGACATCTTGGCTATAGCATCCCTAGTATTGAAGACAAAGTGATAACATAATATTGTAATTGTCCGCAGTGGTAAAGGTTTCCCGGGTGGCAAGAGCCGGTGCGAGCGTCCGGAGCGGCTGCTGGCGCGGCTGCGTACGGCGTCGCTGGAGGAGGCCAGCGGGCCGCGGGTCGTCGCCCTGCGCGCCCCGCGTGGCCCCGACGGCACTCGCGGCTTCCGTCCGCGTCGTACCGTTGCAGGTTAATATTACCCCTACACACGATGCTAAAAACAATATAGCTATTGTAAAAAGGAAAACCCACTGATGCTTGAAACTTTACAATATATTATCATAAGAATGGATTCAACGTTACAATTACAATACTTTGGAAGTCCAGCGACGCCATAATGATTGTTATTAATTTATATAATGCAAGAGACTACTACAACGAAAATCGCACGCGCCACCATTATCCATTGCTCTCTAGTGTTGTCAGTTTATCCGGTAATAGTGACGCGACGTATTAGTCGATTCTAATTTCGGCTATCACTATATATATATAGCTTTGATCAACGTAGTTGTGTTGCAGTTCGTAGCATCATCTCTTAAATAACTGATAAGTTTAAGGCAGTTTATTTTTATTTTAAAGCTGATATGATGAAGTGTAGTCGATATGAATTCAATTCATGTTTTTCACAGTTAATCCTATTCGTGGTTGCAAATAGATTAACCCGCAGTTCAGTCCTCATGAGTGTCAGTTATCAAGATAAAATGAGATTAACCCAATATCCTTTCTTAAGATCCAAGCTTACCCCATACCAAATTTTATTAAAATCGCTTCAGCGGTTTAGTCATAAAAACGTAGCAGACAGACCAAGCTACTTTTATATTTATAGCATCAAGTATGGATACATCTATTAACTACTCGCTTACTTAACAATACTGTCCACTTGTATATTAACACTTTCTTGTGGTGTAACTGTAATCATTATATCCTTATAAACTGTTCTATTTTCATTTTAATATTTTTTTTCCAAATACATCCATACATTATTCTGCTATACTTTCTTGGATGTAATAGTCTAGTGCTATCATTAGGCAGGATGCTGTTATCGTTATAGTGTTGTAGGTGATTGTATTCAGTTAAACAAGCGCAGTCAACTAAACAAGTACAACACATTATTTATTCATATTGTCTGTTATTTTATATGCAATAATGCTTTTAGCAGCAAACTAATAAAAGTGTTTTTCTTTTCAGAACAATTAGCTGAGTATTTTTGCTGAGTATTTTTGAAACATCAGCACCAAGGCCTCAACCATGTAGGTAAAACATCTAATGGTTTGATTTTCCACTTCAAATTATTTCATTGTATTCATGAGAGACTGACTTATCCCCTTTTCTTTAGCAGCATTTAGGAAATTGTTTTGTTATTTTTACTAATTCTAAGTGAAAACTTTAAATTATTGTCAGCTGTCATTAATACAGATCGATTGATTAAACGTAAACATGTATAACATCAATAAGCAAGGTACATATCAATTAATCAAACCAATTTGCGTTGCTTATATACAGTTGATTTATGTAAGAGGTTCTTTTTCGCATAGAGACGTTGTTCAAAATTCCGTTAGTACCATTCCTTGGCCTATGTAAATGTTATGGTTTGCCAAGTTCAATATGTAATTGTCTGCGTTGTCGCGACACATGGCACATGAAGGTGGCGTGAACACACCGAACAGCCAAGCATCTGTCTTCAACCTGTTCGCTGTATTGGGATTGGCATTCGAAAACAATGTAAATATTTTATAGAAGCTAGGTATAATGTGTATAAAATGCTCATAATCAAACAACCCAGCTAGTGTGTGAATCTACTGTCAATGGAGTTTCGAGGATATTATATTGATATGTTCATTTATTGTCTGTCAAATGGAAATAGATTTTTTGTGGAAGCTTAGTGTGTCTAAGTAACTGTATAAGTAAGGTGCGTGATTAACTGATGTAACAAATTGATGGACATTTAATACACGTTGTTGCGGTTGTTGTTACGTTTAGTAGATCTCTTTATGCGAAACATACTGTGATCAATGAAAATTTGTTGTGCAATAAAAAGATAAGATGTTGTCCTCATAGGGCAGTGCTAGTCTCTTAGTATTATGCGATCCCCGTTTCTCATTCGCGCGCTCTTCATTTGATATGTGTCGTTGTACATTGTTCTATTGTGATGATGGCTAACCTTTATTAACGAACAAAATATTCATTGTTAATCGGAAAAGCATTTATGCAAAGAACTGGAATGGAACCAAAGACTGAATTAAAATATTTATAACAGTAATACTTATTGGTATTAGATTATTTTCACTGGCTGAATGATGTGAACCTTCATGGTGTTCATTGTGGCCATAGACTTGTAACAAATTAATGTTTTCAGGACAAATAGTATTTGATTTGAAATTTAAGTTAAAAGATCTACGAAATCAAATTTATCTCAGTTTTTTTTGTTATTTTCTGCATTATATTTTCAATATATAATGTAAAATATTAACTTAGGTAAGTTCAAACCATAATTAGCTTACGTGACGTCATGATTGTGACGTAGCAGATCTAGTTTCATATTATTAATGTATTTTTTTTGTAATTAATCTGAATGAAATTAGGAGATTTATTTAAAACATAACTGTTACGTTGCTTTTGGTTTACCTGAATTTATCGAAATTAGTGAATTGTATATTGATTATGATTGCGGCTAAGCGCCTTTATTATACTGAACTTATGATGTAGATAAATACTCGTTATGACACATCAAATCCAAGTAAATTTTGTGTGTGAAGTTTTACAGGCGGGTAAAACTGTGATTAATGATAGGGATCTCATTGGATCTTTATTTGGTTTAAGTTTATTTATGTTGCCATTACATTGATTTGAAATAAAAATGTTATTCGTTATGATATGATGTTCTTTAAGAACTGCAGTGTTTGCTTCGCGCATAGTTGTATGTTGCTACGAACTGTAATGCTTGTTGATGCGTCTCCGTAAAGGCCAACATGTATCTTACCTGGACTTATGTAATGCTAAATATATAACTGTGTTAGTGGCTTTCCCAACTAGAAATCACTTGTACTTCGATTTAAACACCTAGTTCTGCGTTATTTATGGACGTAATCTTTGTTAGTTACACTTTTGTTCCTATTATACTTATTTCAGTTTATGACACGTTATTTTCTTAATAAAATAGCTTTACATTATATAAGTTTACGTTGAACACAAATCCACTGTCATCCCTATCATTTATAGTTTCGTCCCCAGTTGTAGGTACAACGCATACGACTATAAACCTACGACCTAGTTACGTTTGTTCTACTATTATTTTTATTTAAGCAGTAGACTATAATATTGCAACTCTTTAAATCGTGCGAATGTCAATGGCCTGAAATTATTCTTTTATTTCCTCTCAAAGTGCACGAGCACGCCCGATTCTTCTTCTTTTTCCATCATATAAGTGCATATCTATTATTCGTTTCTAAACTTTTCTAGTAACAATATCGCCGGATACAACGCACATACCCATAACAACTATAGTACATAGTTTACCTCGTGATTATTGTTAGATATAATGGTTAAAAACACCATTTCTCCCTTATGGACTTATGACCCTGTGATAGCTGTAACTATCAAATATATTTAAAAAAATAGTGATTTAAAATTTTTGAGATGCCTTAAATTGAAAGTTCAAGCCTTTTTTTATTTGTATTTATTTACTCAGATTTACTCAGACAATATTTTTGTTATTGTTAACTTACCTTTAAATATGAAGTTACACTCAACATCTAAATGCACAAATAGAGGAAAGTTCAAATATGTAAGAGCTGCCTAGCGATATTTAATCTGGTTCCTGTGTGGCCTGTTGGGTTTCATGAATGGCTCGCAATTTTGTTTCTATTGGCTTGAAAATGGTAAGTTAGTATAAATAGTTCGCGGGATACCCTACCCCCCTACCGCCAGGGGCTAAATTAATCTTACCTTGGGAATGACCAGCGTGTTGTCTGCGGCCGAGTAGCGTGGCAAGTACGTGCGCGGGTTATGTAACGAACAGGTTGAGTATCGCTACACTTATTTTTAGTACTAAAGACATCTTGTGCTATATAAACTAGCTTGAAAATTACTAAATAATTGTTTCGTATGTGTTTCACAAAATATTTTATAAAATTTCCTTCACTGTATTTATTTCGTTGGACGATAAGTATCGTTCTTAGATTTGATATTGGCAGATATTAATCTAGTTGTCAGGATAAAATGAGACAGTTCAAATTAAATAGTCTGAAGATTAGAGTATGTAAGATTTACTTTCAAAGTGATGACTTTGGCTGTGAATTTAATGCGACTTTGTTATGTGTGTATATTTAAAATAATTCTCAACGCAATAACTAAGGGTTGTTTGTGACTTATACGGTCGTCTATTTGTTACCCGCTGCGTCGGGACTGTGTCGTAAGTGTAGAGCTGGCGAAGCTGGCTGCGCCTCTTGCGGACTTTAAGTCAATTAACAATATTCTAATTTTATGTCACTCTGCGTCGTCTCAGCCTCGGTTTCTGAAAAGCTATATTCACCTAGAAAATGCTTAATAACGTGTCAAACATCATTTCATGTACTGTGATCGGTTGCTAGTTTTCAGTCGATCAATCACAATAGCTGATATAATATTTGACAGCAGATTAACTGGAACAGCCTCTTAGAAACCGTGGGTAGGTTTTTGTAAGAACTATTGTAAAGTAGCTTCAGTAGAGATTCCATTACGATCGTGAGTCTTCCACCCGCCTTACATTATGTCCTTTGAGTTTTATGTGTGTAGCATATATTTGTTCTTGACTAGTTCTCATTTGGAAGTTTTTACCATCACGTGTGTCACATTTTGAGTTTTTTTTATCATTATAGATATTTAGGTATCTACCGTCAAATCTATGAACGACTTGTTTTATCGTACCAAATATCAGCATTTCTTATTTAATGTCTACTATATGAACTAGTGGACTGACAAATTGACTTAGCAATAACAAATGTGTTCACATGTATTTTTACGAAAGGCAAATCAGCTTTCGTTGACATAGTACACATTTATATTAGAGTATATACATGTTACGGTTTCATGTTCACAGCATACTTCTCTACAAGGTGCAAAGTGGCTGCTGCCGAACATTCAAATTCAGGTCTTTGTGTTTATTGACAATATATATTGTTTATTTGACAAATTTTCTAAATAAAGCATGCTATTTTTATTGACTAAATCAGATGTTCAATGACAACACTTGAAATGGTTCTATCGTAATTACATATAATTAAAATTATTGTTTTAACTTGAAGCATTCGAGTGCAGAGCTTTACACCTTGTACACGCGTCATAATGTTCAATCTATTATAATGAGTATACCGTCTTGGGTGTTTAGTATAATCTTTCTAGTATCGGATATGCTAGGCATAATATTGTCAATGACAATTTGACATCTCTAAAGTTCGACACGAAATCACAAAGCTAATAGTTGTATTTATGAATAAGTATATGTATAGTCAAGTAATTATTTAGAACTCGGATCTAGTTGAGAGCAATAAATATTCAGGTATGTTAAATCTATACGTTACTATTAATAACGGAGTCATCAGAAAATTTGGTACTTCTCGGCAGATCTTCAATGCTGGTTTATGTAAATAGGTAGCGAGCGCCGGTCACTGGTGGCCGCGCGACTCGACGGTGTCAAATTGTCGCTTCAAAAACTATTTAAGTACTCATTAAGTGCTTACGCTTTTCTTAATATGTAATCCCAAAGAAAAAATAGGAATTTTGAACAAACGTTATATGCTTTACGCTTAAACACTACAGTTTTTGTTATGCTATAACATTATATGTATGCCCATGTAACCAATATAATAGTAATAGTGGAAAACGATGTATTAAATAATCGAAATACTTGATGTTGTAGTGTATGAACTTAAGCCCCGGATCATTTCGGGTATAGGTATTATAAACTAGTCTTAAACATGTACGCCCGGGCGCCTGTCACGAGCAGATGTATTTTTAAGCTAAACTGCTAACAAATGAACTATGTGAGATCTGATAAGGAAACTAAGGTATTACTCCTTTACACTCGAAAGTTTCAGTGTAGCTACGAATTTGGCGAACCAGTAAAAAATATATTCAGTGCCTAAAAGAACCTCTGGGAGATGCGAAAAAAAAAACAAATGTGAAATTATTTAAGCATTTCTGAAATTACAAACTGATTAATCATAAGGGTTTATTTTTATTTAATTCTTCTAATGTATACTTTAGACAATCTTTGCCAAATGTTTATACAGCCCTGTACATTTTTGGAATTGTCATTAAACCAATGTACACCACCTTCTACGCGTTGTATGAGTGCCTCATTTATTAGTTTGAACACGTTATGTTGCCGAGCTCTGCGCCCAGCAGCGTTTTTATTATGGAACTTGCGAACACAAACACACCGATCCTTATTTGTGTAATATCCGGGGTCTTTAAGCTTTGCAACCCTTATTTTCGTAGTTATTATTCACACCTTAAATATAGCGAATGCAGGTTACAATGTAGATGAAAAAAATAGTGGAAAACAAATTCATATATTAAAATTTTATTATAAAATAGTAAAATTCATACGATTTTAACAACATTGTCTTAACAAATCCTGATTAAACCTACATGGCCACCAAACCTCAGAAATACTTGGGGTTGCACATGATTACGAGGTTATCAGGGATCACTGACACTGTACCTATTCTGATATCATTGCTTGATATTCATAATTAACAAACTGGATTACACATATCAACACTTTTAATGCATGCGAAGTAAAAGAGTGATAGATTCACCCAGGTAGGTAATTATTTTTTAACTTTAAGAATTTCGTTGAATTTAATAAGAATATTTTATCTTAAAATAATATTTAATTAAAATTAACAATAGTGCTGTTTCTTTTAAACAGATAATCTCGTTTTACGGACATCAATTAGATTAGTAATTTTATAAGTGCAAATTGTTGCATTATTGTTACACAACACTTGTCTAAGTCAAGTTCCTTCTAAAGCTGTTATTAGATATAGAACATCTATATACCGTTTACTTTGTAAACAGCAGAATAAGCAACACTACCATTCTAAATAATACAAACTTATAATTATATATACAAAACAACTAGTTCCTATTTTCTAAACTCTACGGTAATACTTTCTATGTACACTCCTAAGAACACTGACGCATGTACCTACATACACCATATTATAGTGATCATTACGTTTACGAGAAATGCGTTTTAATATAGACTAGTCTTTAGTCCTGTTAGAAATTTAATTATTATCTAACCGTTATCTCAAAAATACTAGTAAACATACCTACGAGACTTTATTGCATTGTTATTTTAATATTATTTTATAATGTAATTCATAGTACGTTACCGTCACTTTCTTTTAAAATTGGTTTTAATGTCGCCGTCAGTCCAACAGAGTCAGTTTGGTTTTGGTACATATTCAGTATATCTTCACATGACTTTTTGTTGTACAAATTTTCGTGGTCGTAATGCGACCACATTTGTATAGCTTTGTAGAGGTTCGCGCCAGGACTGGCCGTGGGCTTAAGATCTTTCGCTCCCAGGACGTGGTAAGAGGGGTGCAAGTGGCCGAGCTGGACACCTTTTTCAAGTAACATTTTTGCTCTTTCCAACTGTAGTGGAGTTACTTTAGCATAAGACGGCAAACCCTCTCGGTAATCACCTGCAATAATACGGAGTAATTAATATTTGATGTTACATATTAGCGGATTTTGTTCATGTTACGTGCTAGTATCAGTGTCTAGTAAAGGTCTAAAAGGATCTCGAGGGCAAAATAAACTTCTTAGGATTCCTCTACCGACAAGGGTTAAGCGGTAAAATATTTTGTTACTTTTATAAATAAATGTGGATAACATCACATTACATTCCTCTGAACTGAAAGTAAGTAGCTATAAAGCAATTGTATTATGGAATGCAGCGACGAAAAAGTAACTACAAACACCCAGACCCAGGCCATTGATGCTACCAATTAGCTTTGTCAAGCGCTACCATAACATCCCGTCGCTGCCATCGAGGTGTAACTTTGGCCTTAGGCATCAATTTGAAAGGCGACGCTAGCTATATGGTCTCGGGTTCGATCCCCGGACGCGTCTATGTGGATAACCATATTTCTACATGAAACAATGTAGACATCGATGGCCAAGACGTGCCTAGCCCGCCGGCTGTTTGCGGCTACTAGGCCTGTAAATTTCGGATACGGGTAAAGATTTCTGAATATTTGTGTCATGCTCTGCCGCGGAGCCACCACCTCAGAAACCGATATCCTAAAGTGATTTACGTAAAACGTACACGATGTACGCAAATTGTTGTCGCTGTACGTGCATTTGGTAATGAGAAAATAGACATTGAAAGTGGCTCCGCGGGAGAGCATACTCCCTCGCGGAGCCACCACAGAAAATGTGCTCAGGAAAGATAAACGCTAGTGTTTTTTGATGAAAACTGTTGTACGAATAGTGTTTACTGCGTACGTGTTGAAAAATATTGGTATTAGACAGTGGTTTTATTTATTTTACATTTTTAAAAGTTTCATAGAAAGCGCCTGGTTATTTTGAGTCAGCAAAATGTTGTTTTGTAGCATTTGTCATTAGGCGCTCAACTATAAGAGGCCTTACGCACTAGCGATTAACCGCGGGGGCGTCTATCGGCGCGGTAAAGCTAGCCGCATTTCCAGTTTAATATACAACCGATTGTGATTGTACGCACTTAACCGCCATTAAATTCCAACCGCGGCGGTTGAAATTCAATTCGTTGGCCTAGTGGTGCTATCGCGACTGCTACGCTGGAGGTCGTCGGGTCGCACAGGGGTTTCTTAAAACCCTGTATGTCAGTCACTCAGTGCAAAAAAAAATACTACTTTTTGACCTTCATATCTTAAGAAACCTAGCGGTAGCGAAAACAACGAAAGAAAAATAAAAAGAGGTACTAGAAACACGCAACGAATTTGGCCAGTTCGCAAGTTGTTTTCAAGAAATTCCAAATAACTTCTCGTTGTTGAATATCTCTGTGTCGAAGTTCATGGCTGACTAATAAATCGTAACGTAAAAACGTACAAACTAATCGGCGGCTCGCCGCGAAATGAACCGCCTGGTGCGTATAAACAAAATGGCGGCCAGCCGCGAAGTGAGCCGAATGGCTATCCATTCAACCACCGCGGTTGAAATTTTGGGGCGGTTAGCCGCCCCCGCGGTTAACCGCTAGTGCGTAAGGCCTCTTATAGTTGAGCGCCTAATGACAAATGCTACAAAACAACATTTTGCTGACTCAAAATAACCAGGCGCTTTCTACGAAACTTTTAAAAATGTAAAATAAATAAAACCACTGTCTAATACCAATATTTTTCAACACGTACGCAGTAAACCCTATTCGTACAACATTTTTCATCAAAAAACACTAGCGTTTATCTTTCCTGAGCACATTTTCTGTGGTGGCTCCGCGAGGGAGTATGCTCTCCCGCGGAGCCACTTTCAATGTCTATTTTCTCATTACCAAATGCACGTACAGCGACAACAATTTACGTACATCGTGTACGTTTTACGTACATCACTTCAGGATATAATTGATCGGTTTCTGAGGTGGTGGCTCCGCGGCAGAGCATGACACTAATAAAAGGATTTCAATCTTCAGAAATTTTGTCAATGTAGGTAGGTATAGCTTGGCGTAGAACCCAACAACCACACGTCGTGGGTTTAGTGCGGCGCTGGTTATAGCTAGCCGCGTTCAGTCTTCTACATAGGACAACGCAGTACGCATACCACATTGTGGAATGAGTAGGTATTTAGAAAATAAATAAACGAAATCGTGGTGCGTCCAAATCTGACGAACGAGCAGCTCGCGAGCCGTTCACGAACGGCTTCGTGCGTTCTCGCGAGCCGCTCGCGAACATGCCGCGAACGCACTAGTGTCAATTACGCCGTCTGACAGACGTGCGCACGCCACTCACGGCATGCTCGCGAGCCTGCCACGAGCGGTTCGCGAACGGCTCGCGAACTGCTCATGTTGTGCTCGATATGGACGCACCCTAACGGTAGATGGGTAGTTTGCTTACCGATGAATGCTAGGCCAAGAGAACAGCGATTGTAGCCTTTTGTGTGAGCCCCTACTTTATTCCAACCCCTTGCTTCGTATACTCTGCCATCATTGCCGATCATAAAGTTATACCTGAAAAGAAGATACATATTGAGCGAGAAATATGAAAAGTCAGTGGAGTAGGTAATTTACAAACGTAAAAAGACTATATATTCTATCAAATAAGTATCTTGGATAACAAAAGGAAAGTAGCTAATTGATACATACGGTAAGTCATATCCATAGTTTTTAGCGTAATACGACTGGAGATTCCTCAGCTCTGCCGCGCAGTTGATGAAGCGGTTGCACTCAGCACTGACTGTGTGCGCGATGATCACCAACCTCAAGGGGTCGTACCGGTCAGTCGTCTCCTCATCCTCGTCGAAAGGCGGTGCCAACCACATGTCACGGTTTATGTACCATTCGTGCGGAGCTGAACACCACAAAGTAAACCGGTTAAGTACTTAACTTTATCTTAATTCAAATATAAAGGAACTAGCTGCATTGGATAATTATATTGTACATAATGAAATATTTAGTGTCTTTAAACTTCGAAATTCTATACCTAACTATGCTGTGGCAGTACCTAGGTTTCAACTGCTCGAAAAGTCAAAATTTAAAACTCCATAAATTAGTTAAACACTTCAGTGATATCTTTTTGTATCTATTGGCTACACATACTTAACAGACGGGCATTTGTCCTTGCATGTGTTATCAATTATTTACCTCCTTCTTCCAAGAATGAACGTCGCTGCTCTATATTACTGCGAATTTTATGGCGACGATAAAGCAAAACAGAATAAAGACGAATATGACTTAGGTTTAGTACTCGAGATAAATGAAGCAGATTCGGTTTCGGTTTAAAGAAATTTTATTTTCTCAAAAAGAACATACATTGTTCACTTAAATATGAGAAACTTAGCATAACAAAGAAAAAACTTAATTCAACATTATTTGTCGTTCGAACAATCGAGTGCAACATGTAGGTAGTGGTATATTATTGTTGGTTGGCTAGATACAACTTTAACCTATTTTTAAATATATTAATAGATGAAGAATCCCTTATGTCTTTTGGTAATTTATTGTAAATCTGCGCTCCTTCAAACTGAATAGTTCTTCTTCCGTATAAAGTTCTTACTGAAGGTAGTTCTATACTATCCCTAGTCCTAGCGTAGTAGTGGTATGTTTTACGTTTGAATTTAATTTGTGAGTGTATTTTATTCGTTAGAATTTTTTTAATCAGTATGCATGTGTGGTATGTGTATAGTTTTTTTAGATTAAATAGTTTAGTTTTAGCATAAAGTTCTCTTGTAGGTGTTAAGTAATTATAATTGAATAGGGTTTTAATCGCTTTATTTTGAGATACTTGTAAGTCATGAAGATGTGTAATAGCGGTTTGTCCCCATACTTGTATTAAGTAATCTAAGTGTGGTTTGATGAGTGTGTTATAAATCGTGTAACGTAAATTAAATGGCACACATTTAGCGATATTTCGCAGAGCTCCAGTTAACGGTATCAATTTGCTTCTTATGTAATCAATGTGTGGTCTGAACGTAAGTCTACTGTCCAAGATCAGCCCTAAATATTTCTCATGGTTTGAACTTAAAAGATGTTGGCCATCTACTACAAGAGGAGGGAAATCAGGAATCTTTTTGTTTTTGGGAGAAAATATTATGTATGCAGTTTTGTTTACGTTAATAGTTAATAAGTTTTGCTTAAGCCACGTATTTAGGATATGAAGGTCTCGCTGGGCCTCAGTAATAACCTGAAGTATAGAGTTACCAAAATAAAAAAGACACGTGTCGTCTGCATATAGTGTGATATGTCCCGCTAAACCAATATTACTTATATTATTTATATAAATTAAGAAAAGCAGCGGTCCTAATACCGATCCCTGCGGCACACCGCACACCATTTCTGCAGGTGTGCTTTCATAATTATCAATTTTTACTATCTGACGCCTGTTTGTAAGGTAAGACTCGAATATTTTATAGGCTTTGTCAGTGATTCCAGCGCTTTTTAGCTTTTGTAATAGTATAGAATGGCTTATAGTATCAAAAGCTTTTTTAAGGTCGATGAAAATTCCTAAAGCTAGTTGCTTTTTATCAATATTAGTTTTAATTTTAGTTACTAAATCTATTGTTGCTGCAAGTGTATTAGAATGTGGTCTAAATCCGTACTGATGTTCATATAAAAAATCTATATCTTTTAGGTAATTAAATAGACGTGTATGTAATACCTTTTCAAATATTTTTGAAATAACAGGCAACACAGAAATAGGCCGGTAATTGCCGGGATCACTTTTTGTTCCAGCTTTATAAATAGGGGTCACCTTGGCTATCTTAAGGCTGTCTGGGAAAACTCCATTTTTTAGACATTCGTTAATACAATTTGCAAGATTATTAGCTATTTGGTGTCCGATACATTTCAGAGCCTTTGTGGTTATACCATCTATGCCACAACTGGTGTTAGTGTCTAAGTTATCAATAATTTTATTGATTTCGTCTTTGGAACAAGGATCAAGTTCCGATAGATTAGAGCTCTGACTATCTTTAGTTATACAATATTGAGTATGTTGTGTGTTTGAGTGTGTAGTGTGAGGTTGATTTGTAGATTAGGTTTTATAAAACCACTTTAATTGTTAGTGCTTTTTGCAAGAGATCGGTTTTTATGGACTGTTTATCGTCATTAGTATTAAACAGTCTCTGTATGTCTTCGCTTATCAGGGGTACCTACTTGAGATTTAAGTTAACTCTTACAAAATTTAATCAAAATCAGACAAGCCGGCAACAGTCTGTGGTAGATAGAAAGGCGAGTTTCTTCTCGTAATTAAAATAAATTATGATATCATCTGTAAATTAAAATTAGTGATAATATAGTTGAGTTTCTTACCCACATCAACGACATCTTCGGAGGGTTTCTTGACGATTGCAGTGAAGTACACAATGAGCATGATGCAGGCGAACAGAGCGGTCATAGCTGCTGCGCATAGCAGCCGCTCAGCCCGCGTAGTGCTCTTTGCTATGTCCCACAGATACTTCGGCAGTGGTAGGTCTGAAATGCACATCCAACGTTTAAAGTTAACCCAGTAAACTATTCGATATCTACAAAAGGTTTTACCTACCATTGAAAAAATAAAAACAAAACTAAGATTTCGATGAATTAATCAAAGTTTCTTTTAATGTATCGTTTATTATTCTTATTTAGTAAGACTGTTAAGAAAAATGTTTTTTTTTGCCATGCTTTAGCAGAGAAAAAAGGCATTTTACTAAGTTATAAGCTGACATCTTGCTATGAACGACAGCAACTGCAGTCACAGTACAGTAACAGTAGTATTCAAAGTAATATGAAATTAGAAGAATGCTTTCTTTCCATCTTATATATAAAAATGAATCGCTAAATGTGTTGGTAAGCGCATAACTCAATAACGGCTGGACCGATTTCGCCAATTCTTGTTGTTGTGTTAGTTATTATCAGGAGAAGGTTCTTATGAAAAAAAAACTGGAAAATTGCTGGGTAAAAAAAAAAGTAATCCTGACCTGCTACGATAGTGATTCATCTGCGCCCTGAATAACATAAAGAGACCGGGAACGGGACATAGGCATTCATGCGGGTGAAACCGCAGGGCATAGCTAGTTATAAATATTTTTATGGAAAGAAAGCATTTCCAACTATAACATAGATTAAAACTGGAGACACAGTGGCAATGCAAAACATCTCTAACGTATTTGAAGACAAATACAGTTAAATAACGTGTTTGACAATAATATTAGGAAATATAAAAATTTGTCCAGTATGGTTACGCTAAGCTTTTTAAATTTGATTAGCTAATTTCGGCAAAGGTAAGAGGCAAGGTAAAGGATTCATCCACTTACCTAATCGGTTATAACGGCGAGAGCATTCATTTGAGGATATTTATGTAGCTACCTAGTTTTAGGAACTTTGAACTTTAGGAGTAGGTAGGTACCTAGTAACTGTTAAAACACTAGGTCTGGGTTTTAGGTAGGCATCCGAATATGCATTATCTATAATCGAATGTACTAATTTTCCTAATTAGGTAATGAATGTAAAACTATCGTTGTTACTTTTACCTTATTCCCGTTGGTAGGTACACATGTAAAGCTGTACTTATTAAAATGAAATCAACAAAAAACCATTTCGATTAAAAAAACATTTACTCACATAGGAAATATTGTGATAAAGTCGTTTACAATGATCGGTAAGTTAAATAGAACATAACATTATTATTGCAGCGTTTTCAATATCAGTACCAATTTGTTCTCCTGGGAAGATACTAAAGTGGAAACATAGGTAGATATACCATTTATAGTCTGCTAGGTATATTGTAAGTAAGCTACAAGCTGAGCTCCTCGTTTACACTAGCATTTTGGCTCGGTTCAAACTTTTTAAATTGGACGAATTGGACAGAATAGTACATAGATTATAATTTCAGACATAAAAAAAACAAATATTTATTTCGCCATGCAGTTTTTTTTTTCTTTTTTTAGTAGCTATGCTACCATTATTATTTATATATAAATTCAGATGAAACTCAGGTCATTTAAAAAACGTCAGAGAGTTTCTGAACCAAAAATGAACAACGAGCAAATAATATTTTTCTTAACGTTGTATTGCAATGATTAACCAGGATTAAACTTGTTAAACTCAAAAACATGTAAAAGTGAAATGTCATGATATGTATAAAACCTAAATTAATAAGCATCTAGGTAATGAAAATGAATAATACATAGATAATATCTTAAGGTAAGAGATCATTAAAGCTATATATATACAAATATAACTAACATCGTACGTATAGTACTACACACTATCTATACTATAACGCATACAATTATTATCAGTCAGTCCCAACGCTGACGGCATCAGTATTTCTTTATCAATCATAGTACATACACAAAGGCGTGTTCTGATTACAATTAATAATGTAAATACATATGTATACATATGAACACACATTTCTTACAGAAAACGGATCATTAGAACACTGGACCACAATCCGTAACGTAAAATTATGTTTTAATTAACCTTACGGGAAAGATATTCAATCTTGATAATGATAATATCTCGGGACAACTCAAATAAGTACTTTATTTATGCAGTATGTTCGTGTTAAATAACTATAATTATTAACGAGTGTTTTTTGAGGTCAAATTTTTATACAAAAAGGCGGAGGCTAACGCGCTGAACGTTAAATTCTATTCTCAGGACAGAATACAAATGAACACAACGCTTTTTCACATTCCGTAGTATGGCTTTTCATACTGCGCTTCTTTCTTTCGTTTAACACATAAAAATCTCTGCACAACATATAAAGTCTGTATCACTATCGAAGACATGCAGTTTTGTTTACAGGGTTCCAGTGCTCGAAGTTATGCAACTGATCCACCACATTCTTGCCGGGGCTGTATATGCTGCCCGTCACCTGGCAGTGTCCCAGTACTACGTAGTCTGGCTTCAACACCTCCTTCTTAACAAGTTCGTCTAAAATAACCTGGACATTGTCAAACTGGGCTTGCGAGGGCTGTGAAGTCGTGTAGTCACCAAGGAACATGACACTTATGCCTATGCGGTTCCAGGATTTAACCATAGCACCTAACACGTTCGCGCCTCTGCCTTCGAAAACCAAACCGTTAACGCCGACGAGAAAGTTGGGACCGATATCTTTCCAGCCTCGCCGCTGATGGTCCCTTTGTATTTCCAACACGTCTTTGATGCAACTGTATTTATCAGTGCACTGGTCCATGGCCGAGTGGCCGATGAGTACGTTCGGTACCGGCAGCTCGAGCAGTTCGATGCCATAGTCGGGCATGGCTTGCCAGTCACCGCGCCGCAGGTACCACTTCTCCTTTATATCTAGCCAAATAAAATTATTTATTGAATTTTCAAGTTATTTTTAGATTTAGTTTAACTTTAATAATATTCATTAGTTAGATTTAAGTTACGTTACGTTTAGATTAATGTGTACACTATTAATAAGTATGTATTTAAATTAAGATCAAGGTGTACTTAGATTATTTAAACGGGATAGTAATGTAGCCAGTTATGGCAGAAAATGGAATATTACCTAGATCGAGTCGTTTGTCTTGTGTGGCCAAGGCAAAGTAGAAGACGAAGAATGTGAGAGCAGAAGCGACTACGAACGCCCAGCAGACGAACACCGCGATGCTACAGCGGAGCCGCTTGGCGTTCTGCGGCGAGACCAGCTCTAGGCCCAGAATTCGGCCTGAAACATTATTAACATCGCGGTTGGATTAGGAAATAAGAGACATTGTTGGAGATCGCGGTAGTTTGATAAGGGAATGAGCAAGCACACTGGAGGTTTAAGCAAAGGCGAGGGAAGTCCATGAGGATTCCCTTAGGAGAAAAAGAATGTTGTTAAGAGACATTTTACAATATATTGCCTTCTGGTTGCAAATCTGAGATTTGCAGTTTGTTTTGAGGTAGAAAACTTGGCATCCTTGTAAAACGGGATTACGGGACATGTCCATATGTTATGGAATCTATTTTTTTTTATAACTCTGTTCTTGTTGAAATGTTACAATTTCACAGGTTTGTCAACAAAACTGTTAGTTGAGTACCTACCTAACCATTTTAGAGAGACTGTCATATTGTAGTTAAGTATTATAGTAAAAATATGAACGCTTGCGGATTATAAGCATATTTTTCACGTAAAAAATGTAAAGGCAGAAAATATTTTAAATATAAACATAATTGCCTCATGTTCAAAAGTCTTGGCACTACTTATGTGTTTAACTAATAATAATGCAATAACAATGCATCTATTTATGTAGACAGTGTCCTGTTTTGCGGCAAAATAATATGGATGTGTGTTTAAGTGTACGATAAGTTGTATTATTAAAGCTATTTATTTGCATTACTGTCAACTTATAGTTAATAATAAAATAACATAGGTACTGCAGTTTACTAGGAAACAGACGGGCTTCGGGCTTAAAACACATGGTTTAGATATTTTAAATAGGCAGTAGCCATCTAAAGTAAATAACTGACATTAGTCACATTGGCCAATTCTACTTAGCGTCAAGCATGTGTTAAATGGATCCCTGGAAGTATTTTTATTTTGGCAACGTATTGTCATTACGTGTTGCTATGCGACAAAGTCGGTAGGTATAATATCTTACATTAATAGTATTTTAAAGATACAACAATAACCTAGCTTTAATTAACCTAACCGAGTTACGTTGCGAAAAAACAATAATACTAAAAAACTAGTCTGTACAAAGAGTGGGTAAGTACTTAGTTCACAGTAGGGCATTGGTTTGTTAGAAGTAAAAAAAAATAATTAATATCAAGTTTGTCAAAAGCGGAACAAACTTCACGATGACGTCACGATCTGGCACAAAACGTGCGACATCGTGACGTCAAGAAACATTACTAATCAATGTATTGTCGAGAAGTTATAATTACGTTACTAAAGAAAATATCCATTTTTTTTTATTAATTTCCCTGACGGACTTTAGAACTTAACATCTTTTTTGGTACTATCGTTTATTTTATATTCTGAAAAAGACTGAGTATAAACTAACGATGACCAAAATGGTTCGGTGCAATTCCTAATTTTATCTAGAAATCTATGGTTCACCTGTTTACCGTGACCTGTCTGTGAATCCGCGCAATCAATAAAGGTGAATGACCGCTCTTCAAGGTTATCAAGGTCACGGATATGTTTGAACTTTGACCAGTGACTGAAATACTTCAGAAAATTGTTCGAAGCCTCAACGGAGCCTCTCCGTACGAAAACCATTTACTATCAAGGCTACAAACCTATTAAATATAGTATTAAATTATAGTATAGTTTAATCGTAAAACAGGTAAACTATACTTATGTATCTTGGACAGTTAATGCGACACTAGTGTATGACACAAACTTCTCGACGTTTCGTTGGCGAATTTCTGTGTTTCAGAATAAATGTTCCACACTCGGAATCTGATGTTTGCGCTTTTTTTGCGGTTTCCCAGACCAACTGAGTAGTGTCACAGCAATGTACAGCGGTCCCTAGTATACATCCAAATTAGCTCAAAATATATTTAACGTATAATATTATAACTAGGTAGCTTATTTTAATTTAAATTGTAAAGGTATTCAGTCATAAATGAGTGGTGTACATAGATTCAACCATTTGTGTGATGTTTGTACGCACGTAGGTAGGTAGCTATATGTATAATGTTTCTCAGAATATTGTATTGACTAAGGTTTTACTCTTATATCCTTAGTATAATAATGCCTTCTGTGCTCAAAGTTAATGACGTTTTTATGTACAGCTAGATTCGATTACAAGTATTATTAATGACATGTACCTATGTTATTAGTACGTAGTTCTGATCGCTTTTCTGATGGTATGCAACTTCTTACACAGACTAGAAAAAAGAATATGTCTTATTTTAAAACAAAGTGAGTAATGCAATTTCCATTAAGTAAATTAATAAACAAAAATCTCCGTCCTCAATAGCAGAATGGCTATAAAGTTATCCAAAAAAATATTAAGTATCCTTCTTAGTATGTCTTGCGGGAACGGCAACTATCTACGTGGGTAAAAACCAAGAGGCTCAGCTAGCAGCTAGTAAATTATAATGGTAAACGCAGCCGCCATAATGGTCTATAAAGTTTTCTGGTCTTTGATAAAAATAATTATGATATTACAGTTGATACTGTGCAGTCGTGTAGTCAATACTGTCAATCAGTCTATCTATGGAATACTGTGTAACCCAGTAAAATAGTAAGGGTTGTGAAGGTCAGATAGGCAATTCAATCCGGCAGCCGACCCCAACATAGTGTGTTTCAAAGATGTTGATGAATTATGAAATGATGAATGTCTAAAGATGACCAAACCTAGTAGAGTGGCTCCTATTTGGAACTGTTCCCACAGTGCGAGGGCGCGGTTCCTAGGCTCTCCTCTGTTGGTGGCCAGCAACCTGACATGGTCTCCTTCGCCGAGCTCATCATCACACCGATCCTTAACTTCAAATTAATGAACTTACATGAGTAAAAATGTTATAATAAAAATAACTGTATTAAAGGGTAATCTTTTTGTGCAAATGTATAATAGAGTAATCTATGAAAAAATATATTATTATATATTTTTATTTTAGTTTAAAAAGTAAAAAAAAAAAGAAAATTACAAATCAATCTAAGATATTATTCATGATTTTCTTTAAATTATAATCCCAACAATAAAAAAATATTGAATATGAATTTAGTATGTAAATAGTAAACGTCTCATTACGTACCTTTCCAGCAAAACATAACTCCAAAAACAAAAATAAAAACTATGTTAAAATAATATTAAGAAGCTGCTTTAACTGTCACTAATGACTGGCAAAATAACATTGGAACAATATTATATATAACAAAGAATTACTCATCTATGATAAATCCGGTGCTTTACCTTAAATAAATATAACCTATTTACATTTAAAAAGAAAGTAATTTGACCGATAAATAACATGATAACAAAATAATAATAATTCTCCAGTTGTTTAATAATATAAGCAAATTGATTCGGCTTATCGGCCTAATTGTAGACTATAGCAATTGAATGATTTCACCTAATTTGATAACGTAAACGTAACGATTGATAAAACAGAAGTGTTTTAAATATAGAATAAGGTCTTTTTGTAAAAGCGCGTGCACACTTCTGTATACTAGCTTTTACCCGTAGTTTTCCTTGCAAAATCAAAAATCCATGCTCACGGTTTGCCAGCGAGCCATGGAGCGCAGTATACTGGGAGTCAAAATCAAAGACCGTATCCGAAATACTATTCTGCGCTCCCAGACGCAAATTACGTATGGGTACGGGTAGAATAGCTGCAATGCTGAAATGGGACAGGGCTAAACCGGACCGTTGGGCTAAATCAACATCCGAATGGATCCCACAAAACCATAGACGACCACGTAGGTCCGAAGCGGTAGGCCCAGACGGAGATGGAGAGATGAACTGGATTTCTATATGAAGGCCTGGTCCACGTTTGCCCTCAACAGAGAGAATAGAGGGAAGAAATAAAGTGACAAATTTGCTCAACTGTGGGATAGCACGGGCTGAAAATAATAGTAAATAAATTTCCCTGCATTACCATGATCTTTTTAGAGTAGGTTGTACGTCAGGACTCAGGCAACTTAGCGGTTCTTACTTATTTCTTTTAAACCCGTTATTGTTAAAAGTTAGCCTTATGATTCCTTCTTCTACTGAGACTGCTGAACCGATCAAATTTTAATTACATAAGTAGAAACTTCAAATAATGATTACTTAGTTCTAATTTCGTATTTCCTTTCAATGCCAGATAGGCAATAGATTGAAATATAAGACCAGAAAATATCGAGGTTTAGTTTTCAACATACAGTTTGATTTTATTTGGATTTTCATATTTGCCCGAGTATATAATATGTGAATAATATCAAGGATTTGCATTTTGTGGCAAGCTAAGGTTATAATAATATTTTCTAGAGAAAGTAAACTGGTTTTGTAAGTCGGTTGACAGCCGGATATTAAGTGTTCAGCGAGTTAAAACAACTTGAACTTACCCCTAGATTATCCACATACTTTTACCAATAGGTTCTAAATTTATGAATTAAAAATGAAATAAATGTAGTTTCTATATTGGTTTATAAATTAAAGAAGGTACCTAATTATTTTCGTGGACACCACACTAATGTCATTTTAAGTTGTAGATATCAAAACAAAGATTTATTAGAAAGATTACAAATAAAAATATGTATTTATACATAATCTCTCTGGATCTTTATAATAGATCTAATTACTATACACCAAATAATAAATAAATAATAATAAATAATAAATGCGGACAACATCACATACATTGTTCCGAACCCAAAGTAAGTTGCTAAAGCACTTGTGTTATGGAATTCAGATACAACGAAGGTACCACAAACACCCAGACCCGAGACAATGTTGAAATGTCATTTTCTACATTGTCCCGACCGGGGATCGAACCCGGGACCTCAGATCTAGCGGCACCTTGAAACCGGTGCGTACGCCACTCGATCACGGAGGTCGAATAACCATAATAACATTTAGAAATCCTTTAAAGTGTCATCAAGTTACTTTAAACGAATCTTAATTAAAATACATATACCGTAGTACTCTTCTATTGGCATAAAAATAAGAAATCCGGTCGATTCCTTTTTAAGTAAGGGATTCCTAGACAATAACGTTTATCTAATGAATTTTAAACAGTCCTCTGTTTTCATCATAGGTTTAAATTTAGATTCAAGTGTCCTATTAATAAACAATAATATTATCTGATGGTTGATCATGATGCCAATTATAGCACATGACTAGTTATTTCATGACAATTATGTGTTCATTTTGATCATTCTATTGTTAAACCGACATCAGGGTTAATTTCTTCCTTTCCTAATTACAAAGACTTTTGTAATTCAATGCTACTTGCACTGTTATCTTATAGGGCCCTAGTTATAACGAATGCCCAAACATGTTTTTGATAATGCAAAAAGCAATTCTTAGTTTTATTAAATCTTAAAATAGATATTAACTTTTTCATTCATGCCGTGGGATTATATATTACTATTCTTTTACGTACCTAAATTTTACTAAAATTCCAAAGTTTTCCACTTCCAATCCACAATCTTTGAGCACTAGGACATTTTCATCCGACCCACATTCAGATTTTGTGTTCACACACGTACAATACAGTTGATGTTAATATGTATGCATGTATACCTACTATTGTAAATGTAACATCATTGTGACGTCATGAATATAAAAATCTACTAGAGTTGCTACTGTATGAATGAGGTCTATCTGTCTTTCTCCTCTAACAAGAGACCAGAGCCTCGATTCAGCTATTTAAGAGTTGCTTGAATTTACCGAATGACCTGCTTCAACTGTTATTACGGTCTTTCTCTTCGAGAGTTCAATGAGGTTTATTATAGGTTTATCTAAATACGAAAATTAGGCACAATGACAAGTACACTATTCGCCCAATGACATGCATGTAAAATAGCAGAATGAGGCCGAAGGTTGCCTTTGCTTTTTGGAAATTGACAGATAAACTTTATTAGACGCTAGCAACCGTTGCGGAGTTTTGACCTACGATTGCACCCATTACATATCATTCCTATCGACAATAGAAAACATTCCTAAACTTGCTACTTGTAGGTGCTCGTAGTATAAGAGATCTTGAAACTTTATGAATAAGATTAGAAATGTCTTACTATGAAATATACTTGATTCGATTGGAACGTGACGTAACAGCAATAGAAAACAACACTTGACAACGGACACTCTGTATCTATCCTGTTAATTAGTAATTACGATGGACTCATTAATGAAACGCTTGAATTGCACAATAAGCCTGCATGATGGACGTCAAGAATTATCATCCAACTCAAAACAAAAGAAGAACAGGTGTGCATATTTTAAAGAAACAGTAATAACAGAATAGATATTCTAGTAATTTCCAATCAGTCAGTGTTAAGTTCCATTATATCTTCTTATATATAAAAATGAATCGCTAAATGTGTTGGTAAGCGCATAACTCAATAACGCCTGGACCGATTTCGCTAATTCTTTTTTTGTTGTGTTAGTTATTATCAGGAGAAGGTACTTATGAAAGAAAAAAAAATGAAAATTGCGCGGGGAAAAAAGAATGAGTAATCCTGACTTTTGTTACGATAGTGATTTGTTGGATTCATCTGCGCCCTGAATAACATAAAGGCACCGGGAACGGGACTGACGCGGGTGAAGCCGCAGGGCACAGCTAGTTTATTATAAAAACGGTCAGTTTACAGATTCTTCTATGCGTTCCTACGAAAAGGGTTTTATCGTCGATAGATAGACGGACAGCAAAGTGCACCAAAATAGGCTAACTACACTCGGTGTGGGAAACTAAACACGAAATTTGAAACACAGACATTCGCTAAATAAATAGTGTGTTGCTGTATGAACTGTCAATAAGTGTGTGTCCTACATTTGTGTCGCAATGCATGACGTGTGTAAACGTAGCTTAAAAAATAGCTTAGTTCTCAACATCGTCATTCGAAATTTTACGTCACGATTGGCTATTTCCATGTATGATTAGCAAAGTGGACAGTTAATTAAAGGTAGAAAAACGTTAACGAAAAAAGAGGTTGTTTTCGAATGTAAATATTGTGAGAATGTAATGTCCTTGTTTTCTAGAGTTTCGCGATGACGTCATTTGGCGACATAAACGTTGTGACTACGTTTATGCGTCAGAACGTCACTGGTAAGTTGGTAGGAAACGAGAGATCACATCCAATTAATTGTTCGCGTTAATAACGCTTTTGAAGTTATGATTCTGGTTACCTTAGTTGTCTGAATAAAAAGCTGTAATTTTGGGGTTGACTTCGTATTGACATGACACTAGACATTATCGATAAGAGTAATGAACTTACGGTTGAAAAAAGTAGCGTTTTTGGATTACCTACGTTTTACATAGTACCTTCGTCACCTACATACCTACTTTTGGCCTAGTATGAAAATAGAGCCCTGATTTCTTAATATTTCAAATATTGAACTAAACAATTACCTATACAAACTTTTAATGTATATTATATGCATGTAATACACCTTTTCAAATATTATTTGATACAAAATATTCCGGTTCCGTATAACTTGTTGTATTAGACGTATATTTCCCTTTCCCCCTTTTTATAAAATGTAGCACTGTCAATAATTATAATCTTAGTTCAATAAAACTTTGAAAAAATGTATTAATGTTTTTTACCTAGTAATCTGTGTCAATGGCTCATAGGCCTTCGTTCAGGTACTGATAACCCAAAAAAACAAATTGATTCTCAAAATCTATAAACTTACTGATATGTTATTAATTAGGTACCTACTGTGTTTTTGATTTTTGGTTTCTCTAGTCAATATTTTTAGACAACTTGATAAACACGTTACGTATAGGCATTGATGTAATTGTCAGTAAATCAGAAGAAAAGCAATCTCCATAAAGGCCCATCTTTATAGTGTTTTTTTAGTAACATACATACAAGTTCTTACATAAACGTGTTTTCTATGCCTTGCAGCCTCTTTGACTTTAGCCGTCGTGATTTTTGTAATGAACAGGGCAATCCTTGCAGTCGGGATACAGCCCGACAGACGTATCCACAGATTTGGTTGATATCTGATAAATTAAAATTGCTAATAGATTGTTTTAAATATTAGAAATTATCCTTATCTATCTATGCTCGTAATTTTTTTTTAGTCACCTTTTGGAACAATCCGTGTTGAGTTTTTTCTGTCCTCAGATTAAAATAAATAATTGGTTAATGAAAGCTATCTGAACAAAAGCCGTCAAATAAGGTTCAGAGGTCTAGCCGTGTAAGCGTAACGGACAGACGGTTAGTTAGTTAGTTAGGTTAGGTAGTTACTTTATGAAAGTACAAATTGCATATTATAAGTATGGTTACTGATTGGTATGTAAGTGGATAAAACTAGTTGTAAGTGACGTCATTATAATATGTTTCTATAGCTGCGTCTAATTAGCAATGTTGATGTGCTTGTAACTAGCTCAATATGAAATTAGTTAGATAGGTAAGTGTTGTTTGGACGACTTTAGGTCTTAGGCACCTCGCGCACTAGACGGCCACGACCACGACCAGTGGCCGCAACGATGAGATTTACTAAGTGGCTAAGTGCGCGACGTATGGTTTCTTTAGTAAATCTGATCGTTGCGGCCACTGGTCGTGGTCGTGGCCGTCTAGTGCGCGAGGTGCCTTAGGGACACTGGGTTTGTTTATATGCGCTAAGTAATGCCCTTAGGGTTCATCATAGGTCATTGTTTTTTTTACTATGAGAATACTAGGTTTTATCGCTTTTGTTTCTCGTGGATATATTTTAGTGCGGAAAGAGGAGCCTTGGTCTTTTCTTGCGATGCAAATCGGCCCTTTACAAAGTATCATCATAATCGGTTTAGTGGTTTAGCCGTGAAAGCGTATTAGATAGAAAGAGATACAGATACTTTCGCATTTAGAATTAAAATAGATTATAAATTTTCATAATCATAAGCGATCATCATCTATTATATATAACATATTTAAATCGCAAGGAGCCTTGTTATCATTTTGTTATGGTATATGAATAACCTCTTATTTTCGCAAAAATTAAATACCCGCATTGCATGTACACGATGTACAGTCAGGAGCAAAAATATATGTGCACATAGCGAAACTAACATAAAATTAGCGAGATGTTTTTTGTGTAGAAAGTCAGAAAAAAGCTATGACTATGAATAATGACCTGTTTTCAATAATTTCTTCATAGCACGTCTTACAAATACAATTAGAATTAAAGAGAAAATCGATGAAAATTTAGAGATTTTTTTGCCCGTGACTGTAGGTGCAATGTGTACCTACTTAGCGGAAAAGGCTGGAAGATATCTTCGCCTCGGTCACACACAACATGCATGCAATACTTGTACTTTGCTTAAATTATCTTAAAACTCCATTACAAATTGTAATTAAAGAGATAAGTAGTACAATTAAGTTACATTTTTGCATCTAATTTTAAGACAGCTAAACAGGTGAATATATTCTTTTTGCTCAATTTACACTGCGCCGGAATATTTTTCAAATATGAGCCAAAAAATACGAACGGGTTTCCTCGGAATCCTCGCGCATTTTCGAGGATTCTCCAGCTTTTAGATCATATATGTTATGGAATTAGGAAACAACGACCTTGGTTGCACCCACCATAAAAACCCAGACCCTAGGCAATTTAGAACAGCGGTTTTTTACAATGACACCTGAAGATGCAAATGTACACCACTTTCAATCAATGAACAGAACATTCTGCATTTTCGTTGATCTTTAAAGCATTGTAAGCACAACGATTGTCCTGATGCGACGCCATGTTTGATTCCATTGTTTATTTTTGTAAAATAATTATAAAGTTAAGGCATGTTCACATGTGCGAGGCAAGCGACGCGCTGACCGCTTTGTGTACACAGCGTGGGTGACGACAATATGACCGGTGATATTTATTGCAAATATTGTATTCCGATTTAATACTTCTTAAGCAAATATATCTTAAAATAATGATTATCCATACCTATGTGTATAAAAACAAGTTTTATTATGGATAGTTTTATTATTGACTACGTCTTATGTTATGGTCAAAGTCACCTTAGTAAACTATTATTACATAAACATCGTCGGTAATAAGTAAGTTACATATGATTACAAAAAAAGTACCTTTGATGACGTGTCTGCCGTTAAGATGTAAAGTTTTATAATGAAGTAAAAAGTCACAAAAACCGGTTTGTGCAAAAAATACTTGATTCTATATTGAATTGATGTAAATAGGTACAGTATTGAAAACATCAAAATTGTTATCACTGAGTTCATCTTAATTTAATGAGCAAATATTTTTATAGTGCGTAACCAACCCAAGCAGGAAAATAAGAACAAAATATTTCGCTTGACGTGACAGCATAGCTTCCTAGTAATAAAGTATGGTTAAACATACTAACAGAAACTCAATCATTTATACCGAACGCCCTTTTGTTTGCAAATAACAAATTGGTAGCGATGCAATATAAACAACACTTTAATGGACGCAAGCTTTGATATCGCATGTGTGGACATGAGCACAACAGCACAATGAATTAGTGTAGTGTTCCTCACTACACTAATTCATTGTGCTCATCGCTTTGTTTACATGCGGAGTCTGCGGACGATAGAGGCTCACCTTTGACCACCTCGGTGTTGTCGACGTTCTGCGTGACGGACACGAACTTGGGCCCGATGTGCAGCCGCGACGACTTGGTGACGTTGATGTTGGTGAGGCCGGGCTGCGCGCGCGCCGCCGCCTCCAGCACGCGCTCGTCCATCACCACCACCTCGGAGCCGGCGCTCGCGCGGCCCATCGCCACCTCGTGCTCGCGCAGCTCGTGCCGAGGATCCCCTTCGCTCCACATCGCGGACACTGACATTTAAACGAATTACGAACTTGGAAAACCCCACAGAGACTCGCGGCGGTGGCGTGACGTAAACAGATGATTAACAGCTCGGACTGATCGGACGTCGGTGCGCGGCGTAGTCTGCTGCGCGACTAACACTAACTTCGTGCCTTTGCCAATGAGTAATGACGACCAGTGATAAACGTTTTGCAATCCGACCCATTCGCATATTATCTGCCCTCTCCTCGGTCACCAGCGGTTTAAGTAGGTAAACATTCATCAACAACTTTACCTCATTTATTAATTTTACAATCTTAAGATAATATCTACAAGTACCTACTAAACAAATTGTTCTCACATCTTTTGGAAGTTCGCGATGATGTCGCTTTTATTTGTATCATTAATATTTATACCCATATCCGGTACGATAAAGAGATGAACTGATGACAAACGATAACCTTAATATTTACCTACACTCTTTGTGTTCCTAGGCATCCTACTTACAGTAACGCTTTACACCATTATATCGTTATTCTTAGTTTATTCCGTCTTCAGTTTGACGAGAAGTCATGGATTATATTTTCAAGGCTATCATAATAATACTAGCCTAACTTGTTATTGAATACATACTTACCGACACTCAAACATTTTTTAAATTTAGAAACCTGTTTATCGTATTGTTTTGTTATGTCCAATGCTTATGTATGATTTTTCCTGTTAAAACATGCTATACAAAAAGGCAAAGAAGAGAACTGACGACTTGGGCCTCGATTCAGCTATTTTAAATGCATGTCAGTGGTCGCTTAGTGTACTTGTCATTGTGTCTAATTTTGGTATTCAGATAAGTCTTGAATCTCAATACCAAAATCTCAATACCAAAATCTCATTGAACTCTCAAAGAGAATGATCATAAGGACCAACTAATGATCGTGCAGTTAGTTAGTGTGATGAACTCATCACACTTGATATTACATAATTGACATTCTGCTAACTAGCAGAATGTCAATTATCGTAAAAAATACCGAATCTTCTACTTATCGTGTCGATAAATGGCAATATTATATTTTCCCGGACCAGTACTCAGCTACGCGGGTAGCATTGTACAGGTGGTAGGACACGATGAGCAACTCAACAAGTGAGACATAGTTTGGGCAGAGATACCACACTCACAAGGCTCGTGTGCGCTGTTACCGAATGAATATTCGGTAAATTCAAGCAACTCTTACAATAGATGAATTGAGGCCCTGAAAATGTTACAAGTTGTGGAGCGGACTATGCTTACAAGCTATAAGCATAGTTCGATCCGCAACTCCTACGTTACTATGTTCCTACGGCTCCGGCAGAGGCAAGGACGGGACCAGGGTATTTTAGTCAGTGCAAGTCTGACTTATCCTCGTCATGCGGCGTGGATTGACGTTTATCAAAAAAATAAAAGAAGGGTCGGCTGTAAGGAAGGCTAAGTTGTTGGATTGAATGAATACGAGATGATTAGATAAGGATCTAAATGGTCAATGTCTGGCACTAAAAGAAATGTTCATTAGTACAACTGGTCCAGTGCTCTCCATACAATTAGAATTATTTGATGTAGGTATATCATAAGGCTAAAATAGGCATATTATTTGCAATAAGAACGTTGTTTTTTTTTAATTTATCAAAATAACTACCACTTTTTCAATCGTTGTTTAATCTATATACTTTAATGTATTTTATTTATAAAATATCCCCTTTTTTTCAAACGTTTTTATCATATTATTATATGACTCAAGTTTTAAAACAATAAAATTAAAAGTAGGTATATCTCTAGATACCTAAACATCAAATACGCTATCATTTAAGACCTACATTTGAAATCGTAAATTGATTTATGGATAGGAAATTGATATATTTTTAGGACATACAAATTATTACTTTAGGTTTAAGACACGTGTAAGCTAAATTAATTAAGTAAACCCGGTCATCAACATTTCTTACATAAAGACTAGTTCATGCCTGTGTCTTTTTCGATTAAAACGAGTAAAGATACATATTAATAGAATTGAGTATTCTTGAAACTTGTGACTGACTTTATGCTTTTGAAACCTGTATGCTGTTAAATGGCTATAAACTTGGACTGTGAAGACTTATTTCTTTTAAATGGTATACCTACTTGTATGCATATAAGCAAGACAGTATTCTATCTGTAAACCTGTATACCAAATAAAATAACTGAAAATTGTGTCAAAAGAAGACTACAAGTACAACATTCTCTATTTTGTTCATTACTTATAAAAAAAAAACGAATTTCTCTTATCAATGATATTATAATATTTTATTACCTTATTAAAATACAAGCTGTAACCAAAATGCATCTTCGTAACTTTGTGATAGTATCAAAGTTCATTCTTCTCTGTTTTAGAAGAGCCCGGCCGTCCATGCTGTAAGACCTATATTATAGCATCGTATTAAATCGCATAAATTCTTATTCACTTAATAGTTTACTGTCCAAATTCGTCACAAGCATGAACAATAAGTAGGATGCGTTAGCAGTTACTTTAAACCTGAACTGCATAAGAACGAACTAGTTTTGAAGGCATTTTTCCTCCTATAAAATACTGTCCGATTCAAAGACAAGTATTTAAAAGTAGAAATTTAAAGTTCATGTACAAAAAAATGAGAATTTTCTGCTGTCGGAGTGCACTAGGGGTCATTTCCAGCCTGGTCCTCTCCAAAAGGGGACGGAGAAGCATTGCCTTTAGCCGGTGGAAGTCCAGCACACCTTCCCCAGAGCGGAGGTATTCCAAGGAGGAGTTACACCGATCCAAAAAAGGGGTAATTTTCTTACCGAGTCGATCAATAGCAGTTAAATTTTCCCAGACCAGTATTCAGACACGCACGCACGCACGCACATGGCATTTTCTGTCGTCTCATACAGGTCCTCGCGTGTGCAGGTGGTAGGCTAGGGCAAGCTGGGTAACTAATTAAGTGAGCCATCGCTTGAGGGAAGATGCCACACTCACAAGGCTCAGGTGTGCTGTAACCGGCACATATTTTCATTACACCGGTAGACTTGGGTCCGAAGTATATTCAAAGACTTGTCCTGTGAGTGTGAGTGACTGTGGCCGGAAGTGTCTTGGCTATTGGGATGGGTGGCACGGTTGGATACCTGCTTTCCCAAAGGTCGACTGCAGTCTTAAGAGCAAGCAAAGGAAGAACGTCTTTTACTAAGTCGACTTTAATCTTATTTTGAGCTAGTCTAGTATTTTGAGTTTATTATAAACATCACCAACAGACACAAGCGCCTTCTAGCAGGTCGTATTCCGTCGTGGAAGAAGAATATTTCGTTACACGTGCTTAATTAGAAACTTTTAATGTGGAACATAAGTATTACGTTAAGTAATGTGCTAGTGAATATAATGACGAAATAAGAATTAGGGGTATAAATATTGATTTAACAGTGCACATAATACTATACAAATATTACGGATTTCGTCTGCCTAAGCTATTGCGAAATTGAGAGTATCCGTTAGGCTTTGGACAGGTCATTTTGAGAATACACGTGTAAATTTTGTTTCTATGTTACGTGAGTTACGTCAGCTTAGAGTTGTGGGAGACGGGGGCCTTCAACATTCATTGCTGGTTGTTGTGTACCGGGTTGTGCAGCTCCCTCAAAAATGGTTGAGCTACATAAGCTATTTGTGGCATGCTTGCACAGGCTGCTGGCATAGGCTTGCTCCATTAAATTTCCAGTAAATACTCTGCGTTTGTTTACACAAATTTACTATAGTATTAAATAAATTTAGTATAGTATGTCAGGACTATAAAAGGAACTGTGACCCTCGAGTTTGTTTCGACATTTCTTCTCAGTTAGGAAGTTACAGGACAGTTAGGAAATGTCGACCTCATCTAAATGAAGAAGACGTGAAAGTGACAGAATAAACAATTTTGAATTAGGGTGGTGTATGGTCAATCGTTTATGCATTGTCCCCGCTATTCTCCACCTAGCTCCGCTAGGCCCACCCCTAAGCGGGTCGTGGGGGCGTTATTGAGCTAGGACTTTGTTCCCGTAACGCCTCCACTAAGGCGAAGGATGGCGGCAGGTGTTTTGCCGGAGTAGTCGGGTCCACATTCAGGGCTCTGGAAGCCCAGACACACTCATAAAATACATATGAAGGTAAAAAAGGTTGAAGTAGTACACGCTTTACCTCGCTAGAAAAGATTTATGACTGAAACTTCAGTGTGTCTCCAAAGTCGTGTGGCGTATAGTTACTCAGACAAGAGGAAACATAACTAGGTGTGATAGAAATGCATTTACTGCACTAGGTACAAATAAATAAGTCATTGTGCGTAAATAAGTAATACAACTGGTTATCACTCACATATTGCGATAGATTGAAGATTAAAAAGATTGCAGAAAAACTAGTCTTCAAATGCATTCATGTATTCTTATCTACGTTAATTGATAATCGGGTCGTTTTCGTTTAGTCATTTACCTACTTAGATAATTTAGTCTATCGATAAGCGTGATTAGATTTTATTGTTTTGAAATGTAATTCAATACAATTGGATCACAGATGACTGGTATGAAAAGCCAAATCTATTTAGTCCGTCAGTTAAATCTGTGTAAAATCTCAAGATTCTAATAATAGATATTACAGCCTTTCGACTTCTAGTAAGGAAAGAAATTGCAAGTTGAATACATAAAAAAAAATTAAACGAATAATTAAACATAACACATCATCACGCCTACGCGCCTGCACCCCCGAAAGGTTAGGCAGAGGTGTACCAATGTATAGGTGTATATGTGTTTAGGCCCCATGTAATAGGGAGCGAGCCTATTGCCACTAATCGGGCACAAATCCAAACTCCGACCTGCTACTGAGAATTTCATTAAAAAAACCAATAGGTATCTTGGTCGACTTGGGAGTCGAACCCAAGACCTCTAGCGTAGCATTCGCGCTTAACACCACTAGGCAATCAAGGCAGGCCAAGAAATAATTCCAATGCAAATAAATAAATTTGTTTGTTATTATTGAGTTCTGACTAGTTATTGTAAATCAATTAATGCACTAATAAGTAGAGTAAGGAATAAGGAAAAATAAATGAACTGTAAATACTGTAATGGACCATATATACATAAATACCTAGTAATGTTGATATAGTGTTAGTTTCTAACAGTACTCCTCATTACATTATATCCATACTATAAGGTTTCAATAAAGTCGAGACAGCTAATGATACCAGCATTTTATCATTTATATTCTCTATACAGCTATTAATGCATGTCAGTGGTCCGTCGGTGTACTTGCCATTGTGCCTAATTTTCGTACTCAGATAAGCCTACTATACAATAAAATCACATTAAACGAAGAGAATAATCATAATGACAGTTAACAGAATGCCAACTATCGTAAAAATTACCAAATGAAGCAGATGATTCGGTCAATTCAAGATAGCTGAATCGAGGCCCGGACGTCCACAGCCCATTCGTTTTAAGTTAATCCATAATAATATTGTAAATGGGAAACAATTGTCCTGCTGTTGTGCTTTGGCTAAACCACACGACGATTTTGATGCTTTTCGGTAGGGAGATAGGGTGGAATGTACACATAACATACATAAAATGTAAATTAATGAAAGGCTTTGTAGAATCGGTGCTTGTAGTTGCGTTTCTAGACTAAAGATGCGAAAATCTGAGTAGATTGCCATATTGACTGACCTGCTGGTCAAGTGACTACTATACCTTGACTGCTATACCGGAGGTCGGTTTGATTCCCACCCAGGACAATTCTTTGTGTGATGAGCAGGATTATTGTTCTTTGGCTGGGTGTAATTTTTCTATAATGTTTATATTTAGAAATATACAGGGTGTTAAGAAACCTCTGTAAGATCCGTTAAGGTGTTGTTAGGTATCGGTATCTGATTAATGTGGAAAAAAGAAAATAAACCAATAATTTTTTTTTACTTCTCAAATATCGAAAGTGAGAGTCGGCTTCGTCACACATACTACCTTATTACCAAACAAAAGACTTCCAAAATTACCGACGAAATTAGTGTTGTAGTTTTTGTTTTATCTCAAATTCAGGGTATTTCGGGGAAAAAAATGTTTTTATTAGGTTTCTGAATTTGAGGTTATAAAAGTTAAATTCTTCAAGTTTTATCAACTTCTAAATATGTATTTGTTTACTATTTGAATTGATATTGTGGTTTATGCTAATGGGTCCCACCTTTACAGACATTTTCATATTAATAAAAATCTTCGCTATCAAGTGAATGGGGTCGTCAAATCAACGTGCCATCTCATTGGGGTGGTTATATTAAAATACATTTTAACTAATCCTAATACACAGCTTTAGTAAAAAAACTATTTACTCACCGGTGGAAGAAGGGTCGGTTTGTCCGATATCGACCCGGTGTAGACATTTGCTCGTTAAAACTAGAGTCAAATCGCTCACACAAATCAAAAGTCCGATATCTCACAACAAAACCACTTGAGGAACGTAAATGCTCAACTCGATACCAATAACACGTAATGTAACAGAAGTAATTACACGGAAGACTAATGACTATAATACAATGTTTACGAATAACCGGCTTATTATTTGTCATATAAATCTACCCTACTTATTATATAGTTTATTTTGCTTTGTGTAAAAGTACAAATGTGCTATTGTAGGTACTTTCTGAGATTCAAACTCTCAACTCGTCTTTCAATGCCAGCCTAAAATAACTGCTAATAAAAACACATATTAATAAAAAAATAAGATATAAATTTTGTATAGCATAAAATTATACCAGGATTATTACTAAAATGTAATATATATTTTATAAAAGAATACTTACTTTGAGATGGTAAATATTAATCCATCAAGTTTCTTAGAGCACAATGACTACTGCTTTCTTTCTTAATTAGGTTAGTGACCTTTCGAGGATAGTGCTACTCATTGGTAGATTAGTTATAAACATTTTGGGGACTTTTTTCATCGATATTTATTTTACTATCAACGAAGGTTACAGTTATCTGTCCATGTTGCTTCTTAGTTTAAAGTTAAAATTATTTATTATTAATACCTATTAATAGCTATTTATTTTAAATACCTATATTTAACAAATTTAATATTAGTGGCTGTAATCACCTAAGCAATATTCTACACTTAATAATAATATATTCGTAGACGGGAACCTTAGACATAGCGCACTTTTGTTAATGTCAATATCTTGTATACCTATGTTCTGCGAAAAAATGATTTTTAATGTGTAATTAAACACAATTAACATAAAGAAAAAAAAACATAATTTTTTTGAGGAAAACCAAGATCTTGTTTATATAAGGATGTCTTACATGTCTGTTATTTACCCCGACTACAGTAGGCCATTTAAATATTTGTTTTAAGAGAAAGTGTGGGTTTAAATTGCCCGTAGTAAAGTCCAACCTGATACTGGAAAAATAATCGAGCAAAAACTTAATTATTCTAGTCTAGTCTATACATCTTTTTTTTCAGTATAATAAATAATATGAGACAGGTAATTTTTAGTTTGTTCTCTAAGAAAAAAAACGGAAGATACAGTGGGTAAAAAGCGTGACGTCACGTCTAAGCAAAAATTGTACCACCCGTGACATCACAAGCCCCGCTCCTGAAATTTAAAGCGGTTTATCTTCGTATTTTGTAACTGATTTGATTAAAGAAAAAATACGTGTCTATTATATTTTAATAATGTAAATGGTGGACTTAATTGATATTGACTGTTCAAGGCCAGTCATCTACCCTATTATCCGGACCGGTCCGGACATAAGTTAGTGATTATCCGCACTCCAAACAACCTTTAGGATACTCATGTCATAACCGAGGTTGCAATATTCAACCAATTTTGATCAGTGTCCTGATTTTTCTTATTCTTAAAAATAGTCTAGTTAATCGAGTCTGCACTGTCACGCACTGTATAAGCCTGGATTAATGGTTTCGATTGGTATGTGCTAAAATACATGCGTTGGCAGGCCGCCCATCAGGTGGACCGACGATATCGTCAAAGTTGCGGGCACCCGGTGGATGCAATTGGCGAGTTGTCGTTCATTGTGGAGTTCTAGGGGGAGGCCTTTGTTCAGCAGTGGCCGTCTTCCGGCTGATGATGATGATGAAAATACATCTAGTTATTATTTATTTTTAGCCATTAACGTCCCACTACAGGCAAGGGCCTTCCTGTCCTTTTTCCAATTCTCCCAGTCCTGTGTTATTGTTGTCCATAATGTAGAAAAAGAATCAAGCTCGTCCTGCCATCTCCTTCTGGGCAGGCCACGAGGTCTTCTGACGTTTTTTGGAGTCGACATAGTCGTCACTTAGGCCCAACATCTAGTCATACTCATGAATAAAAAAGTAATTCATTTAAGCAATGCCTACTGTATTGAAAGTATAGACTAGGAGGAATGTGGGGATAGTAAATATTTTTAAAAAGATGCAATAAACATGTCTTGTCCTAATAGCATCTAATCCTCTAGAGAAAAATGTATTTGTGGATATACGTATATCATTATATCATAAGTGGACTGTAGGATCTTATGAGCAATAGGTTTCTTTAAACCAAAATACCTTAATTCTATAGGATTTAATTGAAAAAACAATTTGACCAAACAACTCTATGTTTATTTCATCACAAATTCATATGACATCATTAATAAAGTAACATAATATCTTATTAAAACAAAAATGTGTTATCTCAAAAATAGAGCAATAGATTTTATTTATTATTATATAATAGCCTTATACATCTATCTCTAATTATTTTAATTTACAATAATATAATAATATGCTTACATATTATTTATATAATAACATTTTATTTTTAATTTATCACGTGGTTTTGTTACCCTACCTATTGCATAAACCTTGCCTACTTGGTGTGGGACAAATGGGAGAAGACAGGGTAAACATAGAAATTGTACCATAACATGGACTTTCCTAATGCCGATGTAGTTCTGATAATAAATAGAACGATATGAATTAGTGCCTCCACAGAAGGTAGGCACGTAGGCAGTGTCGCGGCTCGCTTGTTTCACAATATGCCGGACGACCGTACACGATATTTATAACATAATTTGCACTAGTTGCGCCATGCTTTGTATTAAGCTAAGATAGTTGCCAAGCAAGGACAAAAACTTCCTCATAGTTATAATATAACAATAGTACAAATTAGCTCGCATCGCTTTGTTGCAATTGCAAAGTATTCGTTCTGTGGAGGTTCTAATAGCATTCCATATACAAATACTTTTAGAATCTAACATAAATATACCTATATAAAACTCTTAAAATTAACATGACGTTTAAAACAGTAAGCATTTAGAAAAGAACTCGCTCTTCCGCAGTTTGAATACAATTTTAAACGTCCATGTAATAGGTATACACAAAACTTAATTTATCTACGTATGTATAATATTGCTATAATTAAAAATAATATTAATTCATTTGATCTAGTTACCTTACGATCAGATTTTCAACCGCTTTTTAAATCCATCGCTAAAGGGGTTTAGTATTAATCAATTTCAAAGAAACAAATTACCTACACACGACGGATTCGTCGAGGGGTATAAAATAATAATAATATTAACAATTGTAAAATTATTTAATTTGTATTAGACCAATGATTGAGTAATCATTCGTTCTCACAACTGATGTTAAATAAATAAGATGTCTGACCGTGATGACGCTACATTCACTAAGCTTTAATACTGTTGTTGTACGCATAACTATCTCTGCTTCAAACAATACAAAGATGAATGTAAATAAAATATAAAATTACAAATATTAATATAAGTTTCACTCGGCAGGTCTACTCGCTACGCTGTAATATCAGTATCATAACTGTAAATCTACTACATCTGTATATAACGCCATCTGGTGACATCTTAGCACAATAAATACTAACGTGTATGCTCTTTTAGAGCATCGTAATGCGGATCAAGTTATAAAACTTTAAAGTGGAATTAATCTTATTTTATAGGGTTTTTGAGTTTTGTTTTAGCAAGACATCATAAAACACCCATTTAAAAACAAAACAAAAACTTAGTATTTGAATGTATTAGACTATTTAGTTAAGGCGGTTGTTGGAAACCAAATATAATATGGAATCAGCTCTGTAGGTTACCAAACACACTGCTGTCACTTTCTATTGAAGTGCAAGCTGCCTATGGGTTGTTTAAATTCGAATACATAACAAAATAGACTAAAAAGTCAAAACCATTAAAACATGCGTGTGCATTACTCCGTGGGTATCAATAATATTGACGCTTGCGTCGACGGACTACCGGCGCACAATAAGGATAACGAATATATGTATTGCATGCTCGACTCATGAAACAAAACTGAAAGTCGAAGTGAGCCTACTGGATATAAGTAGTTTAAAAACATAAAATCCAAAACTAGTAATACTTTTAAAGCACGTATTTTGAATTTTCAAAGAACGATTTTAAATGATATGAATTAGCCTCGGATCTAGCCAAGACGTCTTAAAGATGATAAGAGAATTGCTGCATAGACAAGAGCTTAGCTCTTCAATTAAAAACAAAGTAATGCAGCCATAAGAGATTATGGCCCTTCGAGACACGAGACGACGTCGGATTTGTACCATCAAATTGTTAAGCTCAATGAGATTCATATTTATGTATATTGAATAAATACGGGCTAGCCATTCGTGACAGACAGCTATTACAAGCAGTTACACTGTAGCAGTATCTGTTCTGTTTACCCTCATGTTTGTACTTGTAAAGTCTTTTAGATTTTTCGCACCTCTTCCCTCTTATAATAACTTAACTATTGGATACATAAATAGCACTAATTACATTCGAGATTATAATATGGAGATGTCATTGTGATTTTGTACATACCCAAACGTATGGCAAAATTTTGTAAGTGCGTGTGGGGCAGCCTAAATGTGTCTGTGCGGCGAGATTCGCGGTTTGAGACATTATTAGGGAGCGGGATGGCGGGTTCCGCCGGCTATGGCTTACAGGTGCGTGATGATGATCTCATCGTCGATCTCGTCCTTTTCGTCGTCCTCTTCTGGTGGCTGCTTGGCGGCCTCGGCGGCTACGGCCGGGTCCTCAGCGATGGCCTTCAGACGGCGAGCCTGAGGACAAAAACAACGTTATGTCATACTAATGGATCATAATACTAAAATATGAATGAGAAAAAACATTTGTTACTCTTTCACACAAAAACAAATGCAGAGACTTGGCACACAGATAGATTATAACCTTTTTACTGATAATTATAGCACATTAATTACTTTTTATCAAAGAAGCTGTGGCAAGCTGTTAGTCTAACTTAAAGACTGTGATTACGACTTTTAAAGTGCAGTTACACCCATGTAAAGTTACAAACATTAACAAAATTAATATATTTACACAAGTGATTTGCAAAAGTATGAAGCTACGCAGTAATGCCAAATACAGGGTCATGATTTACAACGAACGATATTATTCAAATTAGCTCTTTTATCTGTTGTTTAAATACTGTAATAACAATAGACTATTTACGTATTGAGGCACTTTATATTAGTCTCAGAACGTATGTTGTTCCACTGTAAAATAACATCGGTAAACGCTTCATTTTTCGTTTATTGATAAATAAAAATCCGCGAGGAATAGTATTAACTAGTAGTAATATAACATGGAAAATAAACTGATTAATTATATAATTTCAAGTTGCTATTAGAAATATATTATGTTTATGCCACGCATATCTACTCAGTGCAGTTTGATTTTATGAAGGCGCTTTAATTGTAAATTGTCTATCACAGTTTATAAACACCTCAAGTTTCTTGACAATTTTAAGGGAAAAACAAAAATTGATATATTTTTCAATAACCTTTTCCTAGAAAATTGAGCGTAAATCAAGATACTTCAAACTAGTTCAAACATATAATAGTAACAGATATTCATGAATATCTGCTAGAACGTTAGCTTTCAAACAAATCATATCAAAATCGGTCAACTCGTTTAGAAGCTACGATTGTACAGACCCCCGACATAATATCCCTGTGTTTACTTCGGGGTTAACAATTATAGTTCTTTTTAACTCTCACCTTTCTCTTGTGCAGGATTTCGACGACGATGTACCCAGCGACTCCGATGAGCAGCATCACCATCATGACGTACAGCTTCATGCGGGCACAGAGGTGCGTGGAGTACGCGTACGCGATCACGAAGCCAGCGCTCTCCCACAGCCGGTAGTTGGAGAACGCAGCCTCCTTGTTGCGTCTGAACAACACTCCGTATAAGCCTGGAATACGAGGAGTAAGGATTCAATAAAAAATGTAACATCATTTTATAAATAATTAATTTGTAGTTTTAACTTCTGTGTGTGTACATAAATTATTAAATAAATAAATATTATTAAAAAGAAAATTGAGACATCTATATACACTGATTCACGATAGACACGAGCCGGCCGCGAGCGAGGTCGTTAAACTTATTAAGTTTTTTAGCGACATTTTTAAATTAAATCTATTATTTCACAATAATATTCAGTATGAACTTTAGACGTTCCAAAAATGCGGATGGTCTTTGAAAACTAATAATACCGACCTGTAAATGTCGACTTGCCGGCTTTGTCCTATATTCATACAGATAATGTACGAGGTAAATAGGCAAAAGGATGTCATTTTTTTGGCTACACATCCTTTGACATATTTTTTCATTGTTTTTTTTAGATTTATTTCTTTGCTTAAGTTATGAAGGAATAGATTTTTGTGAAAGCCTTAAGGTCAACATTTATGGGGGTCGAACGATCAAGCTTGATTATATAACAGGTTGACTGTGCCTAAATGATTTCTGGGATAAAATATTGTCTTTTTATCTTGTTTTACTAAGCTATATTACAGCCACTTTGAGAGTGAAATAAATCTTCATCCTCTCAGTTTCCCAAGCTCTTGCAGTCATAAAAGGAATACGTCAACAAATAAGAATAAATTCGCAGTAAAGCAGTATTCAAAGAGGTTATGATCGTTGGTAACATGCGATAAAATTCTATTTTTAACTTGAACCTCATTGGAGCGAGGCTCTAAAACATTTATAGCTATCGGATGGTTTCTTCGTATCTTGCTCTTGCTAGGCGAAGCCTCAGCCGGTTTTACTATCTACTAGCCTTTAGATAATCTAAACTTAGACTTTACTAAGTTTAGTAACGAATACAAACTCATTAGTAGACTTAGCCTAAGCTTTACGATATAATTATCATTAATGTATGTAATGCTTAATAAAATAAAAACAAAATAAAATTGAACAAGCATAACACGTCACAGAAGAAAAGATATCAACGAGCACAACGTCAGTGAAATTAAAATTTTAATGAAGATAAAAAAATATACCTTTTTGTTTTATATTAACTACATTTTTATGTATAAATAATAGAAGCCTTTAGAAACCTAGAATTGGCAATATTCACGGTGTAATTGGCGAGAGTCACGTTTAAGATATTCATTTCTATTCTTAGCGTATTTTAATAGGCCATTAAATAGTCGTTTTGAACCTTAGCGTCCTTTTCACTTGACTGAGCTCACCCTATTATTTATTATGTATTTATAACAAGGTATTTAAGTAACTAAGTAAGACTGCCTCGTTGGCCTAGTGGTCCTAAGCGCGACTGCTACGCTAGAGGTCTTGGGTTCGTCGACTCCCAAGTCGACCAGGGTGTTATTGGGTTTTTCTATGAAATTCTCAGTAGCAGGTCGGAGTTTAGATTTGTGCCCTGTTAGTAGCAATAGGTTCGCCCCCTATTACATGGGACCTAAACATATCCGCGAACTGTGGGTGTACATTGGTACAACTCTGCCTAACCCTTCGGGAATACAGGCGTAATGATATGTTATGTTATGTTTTTATTTAAATAAGAAAATTAAAAAATATTTCTACTTCGTAAGTATACGTTACAGGTCTTCAAAATTGTTAATTAGCAATACTTTGTTTTTCATATTTTTGGCGAAACTTACTCAGTAGATATATCCACAATATAACCTTGTGTTGTTAAAATTTATTTGTGTATATAAATCAGAAATATAATAAGAATAATGACGACACACAGTTGTGCACACAGATACTGTGTAATATTACCTCCTTATGTTAATAGGTACCTAATATATTATTGTTTATTTATATACTCTTTGCTTAATATCACGCTATGTGATAAACAGATTTGGTAGTGCGGAATAAATCCCCGTAAAATCCCGTAAAATTTAAAAATTTAAATACGTTGTTTAGTCAATTTTTAATCTCACTAAAAATCCTAAACCCTTCTCCTTGATCTAAAAAACCTATTTTATGGAAACCGCATCAAAATCGGTTCAGCCAAACGAGGGATAATCGCGGACAAACATACATACATACGGTGCAAACTGAGGACCTCCTTTTCGGTTAAAAATCATCATTAAACGCTAACGAACCTCTTTTGTTTATTTGAGAACGAAAAAAAAGGGCTGAATCACAAGATTAAACTGAAGATTAAAAACAAATGAATGTGTGTATTTAACGATAGTCGCTGTATAATTGATCTATCGACCTTTCGACTCTTGAATGCGTTCCTAAGAGTTATGATACTTGTTTATTATTAATTCGACTAGTCTTCGCACGACGTGACCTAGGCGAAGCATTAGAATGCAAGTTAATGAGATACAAATAATATATTATTTACACCACCTCACGTATTTACATAGTAACCGCTGTTTAGTGAAGGATAGTTTACAATATTTTTGATTTGCTCAGATTTTATTCGAGAAAAAATGCCTGTGTAAAGAAAAATACATATTTGACTTTATGTGTTTAGAGTTGTAAAGTTTCCTTTTAAATCGATTCACAAGCAATGAACGAAAAATACAGCAAAGGGAATAAAATATTCATCCATATTTAAATTGATTTAGTAGAGAGTGACCTATAAATTCTAGCGAGGAAGTACAGACATATAATTCCTGCAAGTGCAGCAAAAACGAACCAGTTTCTAAGCTAATCACAAATTACATAAGAAATAATGAGTGTCGCAAAAGATGAACTAGAATCTCGCTAAATAGCTTCATTTGCTTGTATTTACTATCTAATGATGCAATATAAACGAACATTACACCAAGTGTTACTATAAATACTGGAGAGATATTAATCATCTCATTTGAATCTTTGGAACGTTAAAGGTTTATGTTCACAACTTAAGAGGTAGTTCTATAGTTTGTGAAATTGTGATTTTACAAGTAAATATGTAAATATGCTTATTGTAATAATAGCTGATTCTTTTTTGGGGAATCATTTACATCTTAATTTAATAAAAGATCGTAACCATCTAAAATGAAAATAAACCCAAATCAAAAAATTATGATAATTCTTTTTCGCAGGAAATTTGTGGAATAGAGGAGTTCTATTAATTGTTGTTACTCACCATTGATTTGAGTCTGCCATACAGCGTCACCGACGCCCCATAGTCCAGAGATCACGAAGAAAACGGTTGGATTTGCGGGGTCTGGTTTCCAAATGAGAAGCCAAACTATCAGTCCTAAGTGCAGGGCGGCTCCCATCACGAGGATTGGGAATCTGCCGATGTACTTCATGGCGGATCCGAAGACCAGAGAACAGATAGCATTGACCACCCCGAAACAGATCATCACGTAGCCGATGGAGCGGATGCCGAGAGCACACGACACGTACGCCTGGAAATAAAACAAAGGTTTAGTCATAAATAAATAAACACAAAAAAATATCACAACGAAAATATATTATTATATACACAGTTTAACCGAAAGGTTATGTCTGTCCAAAAGGGGTGTAAAGTTCATTCGGTATACCTAGTCTGTTCACAAGACTTCTCTACTTGCTCAAAATTAGTTAATTTAATAATTGATATCGTACCTATCTGTTTTGAAGACATATATAAGGAGGCCTTTGTAATAGTCACCCTTTTTGTTGACATCAATTTCATTTCAAGATAAGTCAGAAGGCGGGTGTCAAGTTTCATTCAAATTAAATTATTTTAATAATTTAAATCATTTTTAAATAAGTCTATCGTTGCACAGAATTGGTCCAACGCATAGTTTAGTTCAGGATACAGTTGCTTATTGTTATACATCGCACATTTTACATAACAGTGGTAAAAATTACACTTGTTTGCGTGCGGCAAAAAGCTATATTAGTTCCGTTTCAGGTGAATAGAACTTCAATTATCTAACATCCTACATTATAACGGTATATGTAACTAACTTTGGAGGTCAGGCTTACAACAAGTATTTTTTTATCAATAATATTTTTTGTTGCTGTTTCTTGATTGCGGTTGTGTACTATATTTTAATTATTTTATACGAAAAGACGAGAAGACCTGGTAATCGTGGTAAATAATGGGTGGTTTGTGACATAGGTCCGACTATTAATATAAGCTTTTATATAATGTAAAATATTAATAAAAGTATTTAATATTTTTGGTAAATAAAAAAAATATTTTCCTTTATAAAGGCCTAAGCATTATATTTTGAGTAACATTTCAAGTGTTCTATTATCTTCTAGACAACCTTTTTACTGCATTCATATACTAAGTATTTTCAGGTAGTTACGAGAATGCAATTAAAATAAAACTGACGTCGTTCAGTATGATTATTTGCAATTAAATTTTATTGTTGTCTTCCTGGCCATTTAAGTAATGTTTAAGATTAAGATATTTTATTCTAAGAAATATGGTCTATTAATAAGCATAATCACTTACGAGCGATGATTAATGGTTTTTTTTTGTCAATCACTGTAAATCATTTTGTAGCCCATTAAATTGGTTTAAGGGTATGATAATGAGTTCTGATAATGATTTTGAATAATCATTATTATTACCTGGGTGTAATCAGCTCCTATGAAGGCTTGCTCCATTCCGATCCATAGTGTAATAGGAATAAGTAGCTGCTGGTTGGGTTTCTTCAGCTGGTACGCGGTGGCAGACAGCAACTGGATACCAGTCAACTCCTTTGAAGGATCTGTCTGTCTCTGCTTTTCACCGTACCTGAATAAAACAAGGAAAATTTAGGAGACCAATGGACTTCGGATGCGGCTCCGAATATACGGGGCTTGAAAATGCAAGTCAAGTTAGGTGTGTTCGGCATAAAAATGACGACTAGAAAACAATCAAAACTTGAACACAAAATGTAGTTGTCAGGCAATATAATAACACCGTTATGTTACAACAATGAAACGACTCTTGAATATAAACAACTTCAGATAAATAATTGGCGTTTTTGGCGAGCATGTACTCAGCTCGGCCAAGTTAATGTACCTTATTAAAGCATGGCAGTCTAAATATTAGTCAAATCAACATGAAATATAACTAAACATTGAGTTCTAAATTACCCGAGACGTTTGCAAACGAGTTCATATTACAATTTACTAAGGAAACATGCAATATTTAATGTAAATCTACAATCTGCAAATGCAAAGAAATTTTTCCTCTGAAATTGAATGTGTTTAAGGATAATCTTTAGTGACTCAACACGAGCATTTTGATACTGATTGATTAACATCGAGTACAGGACTTAGGTACATGCATCAATGGCTAGGTAAGATTCAGGGTTAAAAAAATTAATCATCATTGACTTTGAAGTTAGTTACTTAATGTGAAGCAGCTCGGTCTACCTTACCGGGTTCAGATAGATACCGTATTTTGCATGAACCGACTGCCTATCCGATAGGTCGAAAGCGGTGGATCTATGATTATTTACCTTGAAAGTGGATCGACCAGCAGCGCCACCATGAGCACAGCCACGACGACACAGGCGAGGTATATGGCACTGATCTCATATATCTCGCTGTCGGGCGGCCGGTGCAGGTTCTGGTTGTCGTGATGACCTCCCCCGATCATACAGAAGTTCGCCCCGCAAGTAGGCAACGTTTTGTTCATGTTGTCCGTAGACACGGTCGTGTTGTGGACTCCCGAAGAAAACACTACCGAAGAAATAATGTTGCTGCATTCGTTTTTACATCTAAACACGAGTTAAGACAACAGAAGGTAAGACTCCTGTATTGATATCAAAATGTAAAGCGTTATTGTTATTTTGTAAAGCAATCTTGAGACAGATCATAGTTGAAAATCGGGTCATACAAAATTAATCAAAAATAAAGGTTGTTTGGTTGTAACTTACCTAAACTTGAGATCAAATTTCCCCAAAGCTCAGCGGTCTGCCAAGCCAGGAAGAAGAAGCCGAAGAACCGTACTATAATACCGTCGACGGCTTGGTCGGTCAGCTTCGCGTAGACGCTTCCCGCTTGCGTCAGGTACGTGGCCTTCGAGGTCCACATGGGAGCCGCTCCCAGGCCGACCACCACACCCGCTGGCACCAGGGTGTAGAACGCCGGGTAGAACTGCGCCCCGATGTACGGAGCGTAGCACATCATGGATATACAAAGGGTCCATTTGACCGTTAGCCTCTTAATTAGGAAGGTGGGTACAAATATACAGGAGACAACAAGCGCCGCATAGATTGAACTCAGGGATACTGTTCCGAGCCCATCTGCGGCGTTTATCGAGGACTGGAGATTCGCAGTCCCTTGGAAGGCGGTGAACTGGATCATGAACGCTGCGCTGACAGCAGCGATGTTCTTTAGTATTCTCCATTTTTCGTTGACGTTTAACGTAACTTTTCCGGAGTTGTAGTTGTCGTCTTCAGCGGGAAGCGGTGGGGGCTTGACGATGTCATCGTTCGAGTCGCGGTCGTGCTGGTAGCCGTCGTTTTTGAATCCCGTCTTGATTGTGTACACAGAGTCTTTGTCCGGACGATCATCTTCACGTCCGCCGCCGTGCGTAGCAGTCATGCCGTGTTACCTCCTGTTGCCCTGAGGAAGAAAGAAAACTAAATAAGTACAATATTTTAACATCAAGTTATTTTTCCTTGTTGAGTGTAATATATGTTTTTATTACGATACACAAAATCTTTTGTATGCAGACCGTGATTGGTTCTTCAAAATTCATGCAGCATATTTGTTTAAACGTAAGGTTGATTGATATTCTTGACTTTTAAGTTTTTAACATGAGTTTGAGGCGAAGTATATATATATTACATTTAATTTTAGTTGCAAGAATAAAACGAGACTACATCAGGAAACGCTAGTAATAGTTACGGAACATAATAACGTTACTAGATAATAATAATTAAATAGGCCACTCAATTTTTAATCACGAATGCGCTTTGTAATGTTTGGTTTTAATTGCCTCTTATTTTAGCAAGTCTTTATATTGGGCACACGAATTAATCTCGCCTAATTAGTTCAGCTCCAAGCGTGTCTCCTCGCCGGCCGAAGTTTTTGTTATAAATACGAATTTGATCCGCACACAGAACTACAATCGTGAACATCGGCTGAGTACATAGTTATATTGTTTGTTGGGTTTCACAAAACGTTTCGTCATCATATAATCACTACATGTGAACAAATGCAGCAACTACCTCGGAATCTTTCCGTAGTCTGTGGAATAAACTGTTCTTTTTTTCCGTCGTCCAGATTTTCAAAAGTCTACAGCCTTTTGTCTTTACTCAAGTTGTTAGTAGATGTCGTTACTAGTATTCAAATACTTTTAGAGGTGTTGACTAGTTAGTCAACTTGAGAGTTCTCAAGTGTTTAAGAATAGGAATACAAACGGGTATTCTTCTGAGTAACTTCTTATTGAAATGTCAGTCAACATCCTAAGCATGAAGAAAGTACTCGTCGCCGTCAATACAATTGTCAGCAGCGTATACCTATCGGTCACCGACACCAGGACGCTACACTGTGAATTATGAAAACAAAGTACTAAGTTTACAAATATTCTCTTCTGTAGCGATTATACGGCGCATACGTAAGGCTCTACAGATATAACTCGGTCTACGGAGCGAGGAAGGAAACTGTTTATTAGGCATTCACAAAACATTTTTATTATCCTTTCATTCATTATCTAAGACGTTCTGAGACATCCTTTGTGAGTCGTTTGCATTGCATCGGGTATTTATAGAGCTGTTGTCGTTTATGGGTAATACTTAAAGTACATTGAAATTTATAGCTATTTGAATGTCAACCTTAAGTACTTAGTTATTTGGTGCTAAGGACGTCTTCGAGGACACAGTTCGCTTAGATTTGGAAAGGGAAACGTAGCTGCCCTATAAACAACATGTGCATAATGTTACGTGCATACACGCAGTATTACAATATATTACATATTATTTTATAACGCAACAGTTTTTATAGCATTGCAAAATGGTTGAGAAACGATAGGTACAAGTATTTATTTTTAGGAAAATAAATTGATGACCAATTCTTGCTTTTTATTATCAAAGGCGTTAATACGACACTTTTTTTATACGCGTCTGGTTAAGCATTTCCATATTTTATTATTACGTGCATCACTGAATCAGTGGATGGCCTTCTAGTCAAACTATTTTAGTTAATTATCATACAAGTTTTGTATCTTACTAATTTGATTTTGTGAGCGAAATACGTCTGTGAATTTACCAGCGATGAAACGATGTTATTAAAAGTTTTTGTAGACTTAACAGACAGAATTGTTTGGAAACCGGTAGTGTTGGTTTTATTGCTAAATGGGAAGTAAAAACCTTAATCATCGTTATTTTATTTACAAATAACTGGTGCTAGAGACACGTGCCTAGGTAGGTCTAAGTCGTCGTTCGAGAAAGGCTCAGACATAATGAAATGGGGACCGGTGTGTGTCGTGTTGTTCGTGACGAAATGAGTGCGCATGTATTCAGATCATGTTGTAGACACCCAAATCGAATAGCTATCGAATGCCCCATTGTGCAATTTAATGACTGCGTACGACGTCTGTTTGTTGTTAGATTTGTAACACGAGTTATTGTTGCCTGAACTCATTGTCAGGTGGTTGTGGGCTACTGTAAACACGGCGTAGGTAACGGCTTACAGAACACTAACACCCGATGTGTTATATAACTGAGTGATAGCGCTGTTTACATTTAATTTAAAGACAACTTGATAAACTACCTTATGTACCTGTACCTACACTAGATTTCGCTCAAGATCGCAGTGCTCAAATCCATCCGATTTAAGTGTATGCACGAAACATACATAGATCCAAACCTATGAAACCGTGCTACATAGGCATATTAGAGCGCTTCGGAGATTGAAATTTTCTAGGATACTATAGATAAAGGAATCCTCCTTTTTAAATTGACAGAAAAAAAAACCCTATTATATACAACAACCGTTTACCATACAGCAGTAGCTTTGCGACTTCTCATGATAAATATGTAAGAAAAAACACTTAATAGATGTATTCTACAATTGTATTTTTCCGCTAATTGAACAAGGCAATATTTAATAATAACCGTTCGCTATGGAACTTTTATAGATCGCTAATTAATCGAGGGTTGTAAAGAATTATGCCTTGTACCTATGTTTTTCACGAAACGTCTCCGTAGGTTTAATTGGGTAGATAATAACCGGATTATAGTTTTAATGAGTGTCTGTGGCAGCCATTGTTCTATTCGATTCTTCCCATCGTAGATTTGTTGGTGCACATCATTGTACAATGAGCGTACCTTAACTGATGGAGCGACGTCATCACATGTGACCACAGATTACCTCCTGGGAGGCAACCGTGCATGTGACTAACACGTGAGCGGTCGCTATGCTCCCCAATCATTGTTCCGCATTCGATGCCGCACCATTAACTAACAATACATTTTTTGCTAACATATAACATTTAAATTTCCAAAGTAAGCGAATTCACATTGATTATTTTGCATTTAATCAAGTCGTAGAACGTCTAGAAACGCCAAAAACTGAACTGTCCACTTTCATATCAAGTTATGAGTAATCTGACGTATCCATACTTGCTTGGCGGGTTGATTGAAATACGAATACTATGTAAACTGTTTTGATTGAGCACTTTCTTAAACATGTTTGCAGAGAAAAATAGAGCATAATTGTAGGTTTAGTCAGGATAGGTGTATCTAAATCTATGATAATGGCGAGGATATTAATTTGTAACGACATTTTGTAGCTCAATGATCTAGCTACTCTATTTAAAACCTGTTACGCGTTTTGACTAAGTAGACAATCCTCATTGCTGTAGGCCATTGAATACTGGTCAATAGTAACTGGAATAATAAAATGTTTCTTCTCGTTTCCGCAACGGCGTTGTATTAAAAAATTAAAAATTAAAAGTAATTGAATGTCACGTGCAGGCGCATGCGCGGTATGAAACTTCCAGATAGCGCTTATAATGACAAGTTGCCAACCAATAATTTACCTTCATCGTTTGCCTCCGTATATCTTTATACAGTAGGCTTCTCAGAAGTGGATTAAAGAAATAATTAAGGTGACGTCTTGATTTGCTAGCCTAGCTCCAATATCTTTATCAATTACAACTTACACATTTTTGTGAAATACTTCGCTATACATCTAGTAAGCCAATCAACTTAGCTTAGCTTCTACGGATTTAACGCTGTAGATTTTGATAATTAGAGTATGTTTTTATTTTTAATAATTTACTAATGGTTAAAACTACATTGTCCCTTTGAATACATGTTTTTGAAGTCCAAGTTTCATAATAAATTGTTCGTAAGGAAACCGTATTCGCCTTAAGTTCGTAAGTGTTGAAGGATATAAAATAAAGGTAAATAAATCCGTTATATTATGTAGCGTCGGAGTCGACAGCAGTCTATACTATGAAGTATATATATATGAAGACACAGGTACGTATTTACAAAACAATTAAACAAATAGTTTGTAATGTATTCACGGAACGTGGGCCGGAGTCACGATAAATAAAGTGTCCTGTTTGTAAAAACTGGGTAGTCATTGTTGAGGCTTCTTATTGACACGGAAACATCCTGTAATCTGATCAACATTTTTTTTCCTTTCATTTTCGTCATCTGCTGATAGATCGATGGAGAATAATTTATGAGTTGTGAGAAGTGCGACACTTAAAGGTTAACTTGAACATTAACGTTGGTGACACAATACTATAAAATTTCATCACAAACTACTATTTTTCCGACCGCAGAAGCGAATTTTTTCTAGCGTCATATTGAAAATCACATTTTACTTTGTTCATATTATTTAAGTATATGGGATATTTTGAATTCATACTTTTAAGCAAAATAATCAACTATCTAAATGGGATAACATTTATAATGCGCCTATGCAATGTTAACCTAATCGTTACAATGCTAAGCGATGTCGACACCGCATACCTGGGCCATGCTGTCACCAAACGAGATAAAAATACCCTTTACACCAATAATGCGTTCTCCAGGATGGTTTAAGGCACGTACCGAGATATGCTCGACAAAACACCAATAAATGTAAGTCAACACCATTTATTTATTATCTATTCTGAAAACACGACGATAATATTGTCAGCAACTTACTTTGTTTTTATTGTTCTGAGTATCGCGAGCTGTAAGGACCCAGTATTTTATCGTAGGTCGGAATGTTAGACTAGATTGCGCATTTTTATATTAGTACTTTACCCATGAATACATAAATGTGGCTTATAGTGTTAAAGTAGGTATAAAGTGAGAAAATAACATTGAATTGTCCTTTCGATTCAACAGACTATTTCTGCAGAATTACGAATTTATTCATCTAACATGGGTAACTGAACTTGTGAAGCTAAACGCAGTCCGAAAATAAACACAAAACAACAATACTAACAATGGGGGCTTATTGGCCAAATTACTCTCGCAAAAACCGTAAGCTAATAGTATGACACTGACACTTTATTTAGCGATTCCCACGCACACAAAGCGAGGGCTCCCATCAGGTGTTCACTAATTTCCACTTCCGTCGCTTCAACCCCGTCATCGAGGTATAATAATGTTTTTTCAAGGCTACACGCTAAATTGCCCCCGTCATGTTAACATAATACACCTTATAAAATACCATTGTCAAATAGTATTTGTGAAGCGCGTGAATGACGTGTGCCTTCGTTTCTCTTCCTGCCAATATCAATAGGAGGCCTTGAATTACCAGCGTTTTGGTTGGTGATGGTTAACATCAAGTGGAAGAGATTAGAAAATTGTTACAGAGTTTGATAATAATTTGTTTTGAAAAATTGGAATAAGTGTGTAAAGAAAAAAAATGGGAGGAAGATGAGAGGAACAAGGAACACATTTGTTAGAGAACTTAAAAAGTAGGCTTTACTCTCATTTTCTAAACAAAAACCAATGTTCGCGGTTTCATCGAGAACACGACTTTGATATTTTCTTTCAGCATTCTCATTCGATTTAAAATGTAAACTGCATCGCACCTTAATTGATTGTCACGGCGTTTATCGATATTCGATCAAGTTCAAGTCAAAGTAATCACGTTGATGCGGATTTCGTCGGTACCAATCGATTATCGCGAGGTTCGAGACTGCGCTCACTGTTGTTTATAATTAATTACAAATTACATTATAATGGTAATAGATTCTGGCTCTCAGCTGAAATAAATCATTAGTAAAGGGTAGCCTTCGTCGGAAGACTTTTGAATAGCGACCTTCGTTACGCCATCAAGGAGTGCATTTGCATAATTATTAAATTGAAAGTGATTAAGTTTTTATTTTTCTCTCGTGTACGTCTGCGTTACAATGGAGACGACATTGCTGAATGAGGTCGGCGTTTAAATCTGCATTTCATGGTGCTTCTAAAAAGTACGTCGAGATTGTTCCACGAGACTTCAAACTTAATCAATCCACACAACATTACGTAAAGATGAAAACGGAGTAGTAGGGTTTCTATAAAACAGTATTTTTAATAAATTACCTCAACGCTGTCATTATTGTCAAAGTACCTAAACATTTTCTGAAACCTATTTACCGCGATGGCTAGTCTTCTGTTTTCTACGTTTTTCCGTAGAAACCTAACGATTATGTCACTTGCCGAGCGCACTTAACCTCTGTAGATAAAGATAAATAAACGAGTCAGTAAATAAATGCGCTCTTGACATTGATTGCAAATTTACCACTAAGTCCTTAGATCGCTGCATGAAATTTTATTGACAAGGTTGAGTTTATACGTCCTAAGGTGGAACCACGCGAAGTGAAGTACCTAATGAGTTATTGATCTAGTATTTTATTCATCGCATCTGTCTCTATGACGACTTATGTATCAAGCGCAAGCCTCTTCCATCAATGGTACAAAAAAGTGTTTTTGTATAACGTATTATGTTTTTGTAATCTATTATATAAGTCATTTTAACTGGTACACGTGCCAAAACATGGCTTATGCACCTGCAGTGCATTCGTACTGTACGTTGTGTAAAAGATTATTCTCAAACTATAACTGACTTTTAATGCATAAGTTACCCCGAGAACGCATTTCAATGGCTGACAACATGAGGAAACCTGCTACATACAGGTAGTATTTAAGGTATTTCATTATTGAAGTAAACTAGTTGTCTTTATTTTCTTGGTAGCGCATTAATGTATGAATGTGGCTGCGATCGTTTCATATTCCTCCGCCACTCGTCCTTGTCAAGGCCGCCTACAAACAGCATGAAGTTCGACAGCGCAAGCCGGTGCTTCGTCTTTTTTCTTGACCAATATTCCTCAGTTTAACAGATTTTCAACGCATTGTTGTCGCCTTATAACTATTGACAAGAATTCTCACGGTGTAACTCGATAGCAAACTACGCTGCTGTAAAAACATTGTTTTTAGTTTCATCTATCTTCGTATTATTTTATTGTTTACTAAAATGCCATGCTATACCAGTATTAACAAAACAGTGTGAAAATATATAATTGCTGTTTGAACAATGTTTGTCCATTCCAAGTGACGAGATTATGTTACTTACTTAGAACATATTTTCATTTCATGTCCCGGAAAGCCTTATTATCGTGCATTAGGTACGCGATGCTGTATTAATTGGTGGCCAAGGTCGAAACACAATGGGCACGGTCGACGCGGGCGCAACAATTGTATACGCAACACCACGGCCTGCCGCTTGGAAAAAAAAAACAATCGTAGTGAATCGTTGACGTTTAACACACACGTGACATTTTAAATGTATCGTTTATGCTCGCACGACTCGCGCGCCGTACCCCGCACCTTTAACCCAGCGCATCACTTAACGTTACGGTTTGGCAATATCTCTGCTGGCTTTATGATCCAACAATCTGCATTTTCCAACTAAAACACACTTGTGTGCATCTTAGTTGTCTACTACCTACACCAAAGCTATTTCAGTATCAGTCTGTATGTACAGTGTTTAAGCACCGAGTTTCCGTGTGAATAAGGTTTTAAAGATTTATTACAGTCGCGAGTCGAGTTCAAGTTATGAGTAAAGTTATGAATATTAAATACGCGACTTACTAGATGTAATTTACATTGTTATAAATGTACTTTATGTCGAGTTTCCAATCATGAAGAGTCGCTCATCATTAACTGCGATGTTTTTTGTTTCTCGTTGCTCGAGTGGAGTACAATCTTCTCGAAGGCATAACATCGATCTAGGCCAGGCGCTAACTTATTGCAAACACGAGATCCGTAGCTCGATTAAATAAGGGAAAACAAACGGACTTCACAATTAACTTGATCACGCGACTGTCATAATATTGTCATTACTCATTTATAATATAGCTTTTAGTACTCCTGCCTTCTTTGTATTTAATTAATTTTGTATTTAAATATTTACGATTTCAGTAGTTTACACGAAATATATCTAACTGTATACATCCAATGTTATTAGCAAGATGAAAAAAAATTATGTTATATTACAAATGCCGAGAAACGACATTTTCCTTATTCAGTATTTTAAATAATTTTTACGTTTTAAACCCTTAGGTCATTTGTTATGTCGGAGTAACGGACAGAGGACGCTGCATATGTTTATTTAGATGAATTATCGTGTATGTAATTGCATAATATTATTTATTGACACTAAAATATGGACTGCAAAAGGAGACTCCTACTGCACAGCAGGCGGCCAGCAATACTGAAGAATAATGGACTGACGCAAAATTAAGGCTATTATCGCATGAAATAAATAACGTTTGCCCACGATGTAATAATATAATTGGAGTGTGATTATTTAGCTCGTATTTTTTGGGTTATATATCACACGATCCTGGTACGCAACAAATTATTATAATTATTTTAGACAAAATTTATAAGTATACTTAATTCTTAGTTTCCTGAGCTGTAAATGGATTTTGTGCTCGGTTAAATTGTTGTAAATTGTAACGCAAATTCCAAATTCAAATCGTGACATGTCAAGATTTGTTTTTTATTGAGGTTCGTTATTTAAATTTTGTGTTCTTTTTTTGGTTGGTATCATGGCATAGCATGGCATAGTACCTCCGTGATTCATGAGGCTGTTCGTGAACAAACAACAATTACGCTAAGTTAACAATTACTTCAAATTATGTCCGTATTCGCCGTCGTATATAACGAAGTTTTTAAATGAAGGGCGAGCATTGGAATGTAAGACAAATAGTTTTTATTGTAGCATATAATATTTCCGCAGTGGGGCGACGGCGAACGACTAAGGCGTGGGCATTCCTGTGCTGGATGTTAATATATTATTTATTGAATGCGATTACCTGTTACGTATAGATTGCAAATCTTTACGGTTATTTATGACTAGGTTTCCCTGGAGGCTTCGCTCGTGAACTCGCCTTTATAGCTTAGAGCTAGACTGCTCAGTGTGTTCTGTTTATTTATAGATCCCAATGATGACTCTAGAATTGCAAACTTGCAATTGAATATAGCCCTTATTTGTTGTAAAATTCAACATTATCTACACAAAATATTTAATAAATACCATTGGGTAAAACATGTTGTTTATATGCAAACATTTCCGCATTACTTTCACTTACAAGCGAAACTTATACATATACCTGTACGTGCAAAACTTAGTATGTGCACACGCCTAAATACTAAATCCTTCATATACCTATACGAAAATGGACCGAAACACTAAATAAGATCTTAGAAAACAAAAATAATAAATCAATTAAAATAATAACACAAAATATTTCACGTCGACGCAAATAAACAATATGAATGACAAAAAAATCGCGAAATAGATTTCTCTAATTAAATCGGCACTTGTAATTATAAATAAGAAAGCTGTAAACGGACACGAGTAGTCGGCACTTAAATAGCAATGTTCTAAATCAAGTGCAATATCGGAGAGATTCAAGCCGCGTACATTATTGGCAATTTCAAGCGATCCTTAGTATTCCGCGGGCGGAGATGTAACGGACGGGACAGTAAGTAATCGTTGCAAACACCACGGAATCTTCAATAAGCTCACCGACATCACGCTATCATATTGTTAATACGGCGACAATTAATTCGGCGGCTTCGGCCGGTTACGTCCGGATCAATCCGGTGCGTACGGCTGATCGGGATGAAGGCGGTTTTATTATATGTCGTTGATCCCTTGTGCACAAACAACTGAACACTTGGGCACGAAGCAAGGAGGTTGGACAACAACCTTCGAAAAATTAAGGCTGCTTACATTATGAAACAATTCGTTTGTATGCACACGCTTCTTATAAACACGAGTGTAGGTACATACTGCGGGTATGCAAATGCTGGAATTTTAATATGGTCGGTGGACAAGCTTTTCAAAGCTTTATTTTATGTTTATAATACCTTTTTTGCACAACACGGATTACATAATAATATTATTATCAGCTAAGAAATATCTTAAAGAAAATGTAATGCGTGTTCAAAATAAGTAAATTGATTTTTTTTCGATTATGTTAATAACTTATTTATGAATAAACATTAAAGTTATGAGTTTAAAGTAATTCGTCTATTAATGTTGGATACATTAATAGACGAATTCTAAATTTAATAGTCTTCATGTAGACATATTAAGTAACGTGTTATTCTATTCACTTTAAATATTGTACGTGTTTTTAAGTATTAAAAATCTTCTAAGATTTTCTGTTGTATTAATAATTCAACGGCAATATTCTATTTGCTAAATCGAAGGTCGAATTATTTAGTTCGTTAATGATAAAACACGGTAAGTTTTATAAAATTCCGCGAACCTATTAGCAGCAATGTATTTACGTTACATGTCGCCATTATTAATAGCTTCTTTCCCATTGAGATAAGTATCAATTAAATTGAAATATTTACTTTGTTACGCAAGCCTCATTTTGCAGAATTCCATGTGTGACAAATTAGTCGTTAATTAATTATCGTTCTCATATATTGCAAGATTTGGTACGCACCCTGTATCAGATATCAGTGAAGCAGTCGGCTGTAAATATTATTAGTTTTACCCGGTTCGAGGCGGTATTCAATTGGCTTTATACGAAGGGAGATGACGAGAAAAATGCTTGATGTAGTATGTTATAGGAGCTTCTGAGAAACCCATTCATGCGAATAACTGTTTGCTTATTCGTAGAGCGACGATCAGACTTATTGCTTTTCGTTGTTTTGGCATCTGCGATCCGTTTCGCTTGCCAACGCTCCGTGGCGTTTGTTGAAGGTGCGGCACGATCTCAAACTCGTCATGTCTGTCATGATTTAAGCTCATCCTGTCCATGACTTTCGGCATGGCGTAATCTTTTAGCAATTTTAGTGACTTCACGAGGTTATACTTTGCATTCATTATATGTTTGTTACCAGCAATTATGAGTTTAATTCAAAAACGTGTTCTTATCAGTCCGTCTATAAAAAGAGACCGATTTACGTCTGTCTACGTATGGTTATTTCTCGAGTAAAGAAACAAAACGAAAAGTGAAAGTAGATGTATGCTACCCGCCTTATGTTGGATCGTGAATAATAAAGATATTGGTCTTGAATCGAACGACGGGTACATAAACAAGGATTTCTATACAGCATTTTTCTAACTATGATTAAACAAGTAATTTTTTTGAAAACTTGGTTTGCTGTCATAAAATCATGGTAATAAAGTCATGCATAACATTACTGTAGGGTATCGATTTTTTATAAAAGCAGTTTAAACGAAAACACGTCATATGTTTTTTAGACAGACAAAAGAGGACAGAAAACATGTTCTATAAAAAACGTTGTTTGAATAAAAAAAACGTTGCCACGGAAGCAAGAATTTGTGAAGTGGTTGTCCGTTTTACACGGCGTAAGAATGTTTGGTATAATATATTTATTCATTGTAGGTAATACGTATGTACTTACGTAATATGGATTCAATGAATTTAATATGAAGTCGACATCGCTATATTGATTTATTGTTTGCATACATTAGATAAGGTAAAGCCATATCCAATTACATAATAAAATTCTACAAGGATTGTTTCCAAAGGCTATTACATATAATTTATTTTATTTTATAATTTCTAAATGTCGTATTTAAATCATTGTCAAAATAACTGTTAACATCGCAATTTCCATGAATCTCAATTAATTAAAAAACCTGTAAAGTTTTGGGAATCACCGCACGCAATTTTTGACTGTTTTTTTCCTCAAGCCTTAAAATCAAAGTGAATTTAAGTATTTAATAAAAACAAAGCTTTATGTTTTTGATTTTATTAATGGCTTGCTTAAAATTGGAATAAAAACTTAATAATAGTGTTCTTTGGTCTCTATTTGATTAGTTTTCTCATAAAATGTCAATGGCATTTGTTATAAGACAACAATGAATTTCTAATCTTGTCCTGTATAAAACCACTCCCAATCAGAGAATGCGATGTTTTATTAAGATTATTCAAGCAATGCGTCTGGCTTTCAATGTAAGAGACACGAGGAAAAATGTGTTAAGCTCGATACGGCGTGGTGCATAATTATTGAGGTCAACGCCATAACCACTGTGGCAGATTAAAAACTCTTTTTACATAATATACCTGTGAGTTGTTACCCTAAAAAGGACTTCCTTTTTCGGTAATTAATAATCTCATATTACTCTTTATTTTGTTTTAGATATGGTCTACCGTTGTATGCATGAGAGCAGGCTTTGGCTGTTTAACCAGACATAATATAATATTTAGCCAATCCACAATACCACATTAAGTTTCCTAAGTTTAGCTCTGGATACGTTCGTTGCTATAACTATTTATTTGATATTATTCTTCTCAACTAACGAAATATTGTTACACTTAATCATAATCTTAAGTATAGACAACTAAACAACAATTTAAGATTTGTTTCTAAACGATTAAGACATAAAGTTTTTTCTAGTCCTAGAAATAACAGTTGCTACGTTTTTATAGACTATTTTTTTTATTAAATATCAAACATTTTAAATTGATGACTCATTGTTTTTTTCCTGTAGCATTTATTATTGTTTACCTTAAAAGGGGAAACCCCTTAGTATACCTAGAGTGGGTTTATTGACAGCAGAGATGAAATTCAAATGTTACAGGTCAGTTCAGCAGCCTTTCTTTCGTTGTTTCGTCTCTAGCATTAAAGATTATTTTCTACAATTAATATGTAACTGTGTTGCTCATGTTCTCCAGGTTTTCTTCACAATACAGTTGTGAAACAGTAGTAGAGGAACAAGTGAAATGTTTTAGTATCATATTTAATTATTGAATTTTGTGTGTTTTTTGCCAAAGTGGCAGGAAAGGGCTGGATGCGATTGGCACGGAACCGCAATACTTGGCGTGCTCATGAAGAGGCCTATACCCGGGTGACTACAGGCTGAAGAAGAGAGAGAGAGAGAGAGAGAGTGTTTTTGTTGTTTGGGTATTTCCGATGGCATAAGTTTCGATGAACTTTGATGAATAGTTTCGCAAGTAGTGCAGTGTGCCGGCAGTCGACTGTTGCGGTGTTTTCCCGACTCTACTAGTGTTCGACAACAGTTTGCGTCCCGAATGTTTCGTAACAGCGGCGTCTAGCATCGCGAATGTATACTGTGCCAAATTATAATGTATAAACTACCTTGGAATTATGGTTAAAAAATGCTCAAAGTAAGATAAATAAGGCACTTATTTAAAGTACATATTCTATTTTATTCAGAAAAGTGTGCAGTTTCACGAATTTCGGCTTAAAATTATTTTTGTAAGATAAGAATTTAAGGAAACATCAGAAAAACTCTGAAAAACGCTTTTTTAGAACCTGTGAGAAAAGTAGAACAATTAAAAGTTTTAAATAGAATCCTAACAAACAATGAATTCAAGTCATCTCTGTCTAAATACTATAATTACGAGTACTTAAATATCGTTATAAATGACGCAATTAACAGTGGTCTGAATAAATGTATACTTATTACTTAATAATTTGGTACGATCACGACATCCGACGAACAATAGCAATTAAGGCTATGATCATCGACCCGTAATCTCTTGATTTAAATTAAAAACGCGATTTCATTACAAAGGCTTTGACAAAATACTACATTACTATTACTACTACATTTTGTAATTTAAAAATGTTATAATGATGAAATACGAGTATCGCTAAAAGCCCATTGTGCCAAGCGTAAGCACATTTCTGGCTGTACGAACTTACACCAGTAAACTAATGTTACACCCTACAGCCAAAATTAACATTCGTTTAATGATTTAAGTTATTTTCCGTGCAATGACTGACATTTATGCGAAAATATCAATAGTTCCGATATTATTAGGATAATATTGAGGTTTGAGATTTTATTAAAACTTCGCTCTGTATTTTTTTGGTACTATTTTTACGAAGAAACTAGTACACACGTTAGTGCTCACAGTTCTTACTCTACTCTGTTGTTTCTTATCTTTATATATATAATTCTTCTGTGAGTGTGTATGCCACTGAACTTCTCTCAAACTGGACCGAAGTGAGTATATTTCTTTTTTTTTTATCAAATTTACACGTGCGTTAGTTTATATCTAACCTAACCTACAAATATTAAAAAAAGTTTGAAATTTTCAAATTAAAGACGTGTAGACAGGACAACGTCTGTCGGGTCCGCTAGTCTATCCTATAAGGATCAAAGTAGTTTGCTTACTCATCGGTCGTATTGAAAGAGATGGTCAAATATCTCGACTGCTCAGAATCAGTATGTCGTCGCCAGTAATTCGGTGAATCAACTAAACCTTGAATCTCTGTTCATAGTTCAATGCAGTTTGCATATTAAGTGGTTTGGCAATGTTAGTAAACATGATACACTGATATACTCCGATATGTACATAATATACTGGATTCATTGAGTTTCGATTTGCTTCACTTGATTTCATTACAGGTCATGGTTGTATTTGTTTGTTTTACGTCGTGTTGCCTGACAACTTTGCCCCTATTGACGCATGAACAATACGAACCCTAGGTTTACGTATTCGATCACAGAAAAATAATTTATCAATGAGCGATCGATGTTAGGAATTTCGAACACTGTTCAAGAGAATATAATTTAGCGCAGGTCATTTGTTTTTTGATCTATCAATTTTCAAACATTTTTAAGGAGTGGTGATTAGAATTATATTTCTTGAGAGTTTGATTTCAAACCAGAGGCCTTATTGCCATAATTGGGACTAAATCATATGAATTTCTGAAAAACGTTAAAATTGGTTATTTCCCGATACTAAAAACGCAACAACATTTAATACAGTATTTTTTAAGGAAATGATTGACGTCTTTTTATCTTTAATTATTTTTATAATTTATGACTGCCATACCTGTCTACGTCACGTCAATGCCGTCGCTGATAGGCAGGCTCTGATTATAGCATGTATATGCCATAGCATGCATCTTAGCATATGCTAACAAGCTCAGCATGAGCTATTGCATATGCACGGATGACACGCATATTTTCAAGAACCGTTTTAAGCTTCGTTATTTCTATTGCTTTTGTTTTAAATAAATGTAAGCTTTTTTTTTTTTTTTTTTATTAAAAAATGTATTTTCGTGTGCTTAAATATTTGTATCTTGTCTATAGTCTTGTTTAAATAGATACCTACTATATATTAAGTATAGTTAGGTACGGCAGCTCTCCGGGTTAATATCGTGACTTGCTTCTAACTACAAAACAATTTCTTAGGAATGTCTTAAGACGACAATTTGCGATTTGAAACACTTGAATAATGAATGTACCTGCTAATAAACTTAAACAAGCATTTTCATCAAGTTATTTTGACTGTTATTTTTATATTTTCATGTAACTTCTTCAGTAATTATTGTATCTACTTACCGCTGCATTCGAAAATTTTCCTTAAACATCATGAATGGCACATAATTACAATACTATTATAACAATACATTTTATACGATCGTTATATACGGACGAGAAAGATTTAATGCAATAAAAATATACCAGCTCTAGCCCTAGCTACATAAATATTTTAAGTGTCTCTATAACCAAAGAGTCGCCATTAAAATTCATGCTAAACAGCCTGTAAATAACTTTAGTCGCTTTTACTACTTTGTAGTACGATTCTATTTATAACCTAATACTTTCTTGTGTACGTTTTTTAATGCAGCCAGCGAGTCGAGAGTCAAGTTTTTCTAGTTACCTAATACAAGCGCCGATTAACTAAGATATTCCAGACTTGTTCAGATGCATTTATGGCTAAACCACTTTTATTTTTAGACTAAGAGACTTCGACCTCCCCCTCCTACCCTCGGAGCTATTAAACGCGCATTTATCTGTTTATTTATGCGCCTATAAGACCAATACCCCAGTGACTCTGCAAAACTTTCGCACACTTATCAAAGTTTTCATTTGTTTTTTTTTGTTTCTGTACCTGATCCCCTAGAGTTGTTGGTCTCATATCAGATGCATTAAAGCATTTTTGTCAGTTCATAATGTAATTTCATTCTCCACCAATGAGCGACTACTGGTCTGTGATTGGTGAAAATTGACAGCGGATTTTTGAATCCCAGTAACCTTAACTATACGTGTAGCTTCCCACAATAATCCCAATGTTGTATATTTGTAAATTAGTGAATTGGTTGGTATGTTGGTGTATATGTATGTATGGTATGTACAGAAAAGGAAGATTCGCAAAGAAAAGTGACACAGACAACAACAAGACAAAGTTTTTGTTTCGCTCGCAACTATTTAGTGAAAGTAGTCGACAACCGACTTAGTTTACGACAGCTGCCTGTCCGATGGTATTCAATACATATATGCAAGAAACATATGTACATACTAGTAGTACCGCCTAATACCTGTTTAAAGTTAGACTTGAATTTGGAAGCTTCTTTTTAACTAGGATTTTATATCCCGTAGCAAAAGCAAATAAAGTCCCATTCAAAGATGACGTCACAAGGAAATCCTACTCCGATTAAATTGTGTTGTTGTTTATCATCATGTCCGGCAAGAATCGGATTGAATTGTTTTCGACTGGTGCTAACTGATTATGCATCTGCTCAGTACTGGCCCTTGTGCTTGGCCCTTTATTAACGCTCATTTAGTCCTACAGTTGCAACTCTTACCACTAAGTGATTGTAATTACACTGTGACACAAGGTCAAGTCGTTCGTCGAACCGCTAAGCTGCACCATATTCATGTTCGATCTTTAAAAAATATCAGTATCATGTCGATCCTAAGATTTTTTCTTTTTCTGTTTTCGAAAGATCAGTCACAATCTCTAGTGAATAAAAACTTTTTGTATTATTGTGCGGATATTTTTTTAGATTTTCGGAAGGAGTTTTAAGATAAGTATATATATCATAGTACCAACATTCATGTTTTTTGTATGTACTATAATTTAGGAACACGACACGAGTGTTAAGTTTTTTGTGAATTGTCCTACATCAAAGTTACTATCGCTTTAGTGTTACTAGCCCGTTAATGTATTTTACATGCAAAATACGTAACGTTTTGCAACATTACAGTTTTAGGAAATTGTGAAATATAGTAATACATAAAAAATTACGTTACGTTTATTATATTTATCATGTAAATATAGAAATTACAACAATGTCCTAACTAAATTTCATCATAATCGACTGTCTGGTTTATCCATGACAATGCAACAGATAGACTGACAGAGTTAACTTCTTATTTATAGTATTTATAAGTATGGAGTTATTAACTGTAGTTATATACATTAATTAGTACAAATAGACAAGTTACACAAAACATGTTTAACCCTAAATTATTAAAGAATCCTGTTAGTGATGCGACGCATTTCGATAATAGCGAAAGGAAAACTATTAAATAAGAAAATAAAGACATATCGCAGAAGACTCGTGTGAATATATTAGAAAGCAAATTGAAGGTCAACAAGATTGTCAACACAGGGCAAACACTGCACTGTATGCATTAACAAAGACATAATAAACCTAATTAGTCACGTGCAATCTATTTTTATATAAAAATGATGAATAATAATGATATTGTAGTACATAATTACGTCATGCACAACAATAGTGACGTAGCAGCAGGTATCTAAGTAAATGGTTTATCGATATTTAACGTTTCACCACACTATTGTGTTAAGTGCATAATACTGCGCGCATTTGTTACACTTCACTTTTTTTCTCTGTGGTTTGGACTTGTGTGAATGATTGTTTCTTTTTATTGACTGTGGTTGTTACGGTCCGGTAGACGTAAGCGTAGTTCATAAGCCCGGATAGGGCGCTATTTTTTTTAAAACGGCTTTTTCTTTAGTCTGGTATTTACGCGTACTTTTTATTAATTAAAAATACAGTCTTTGAAAATTAAAGTTTTTGCCGACGTTAACCTTGGTCTTTGTGACCCTAGGGTCAATCACCAGCAATAATTTAGAAATGACGTAACAGTAGTCATTCATCATTGTTTCCGTCACTACAGAATATGAAAAAAACCGCTTTCAAAGAATCAAACCGACACTATGATTGTCCAAAAAATATTGTTTAAATTTTTGTCTGTGAAGATAAGTTCAAGTTGTAAATGCACTTGGAAAGGTTATGAAAAATAATGACAAGTGCATGAGGATAGATCATCCCTAAAGATTAGTAACATTGTACATAGGTAGGTATGTCACTTCGTCTTGAATTACATTCGGACCTCCGTTATCCACTGATGACTAAATATTGCAACATAAATTTCATACTCAAAATCAGAAATTAAAATCAATGCTACCTAATTGATTTATTCAAAAACATTTATCAAAGGATAATGTTTAGAATTGTGTGAAGGTAATAAACGACGTAAGGTTTGAACCCGCGACCTTTTGGGATCGATAGATATCTTAGCGCTAGACAAGCCGTCTGTTCATCTTACATAAGAGGATGTTGTTATTCCCCATACACCTGCAGTGATTGGGTAGGCTCATTATTAGCAAACATATTCATAGCTATTTATCTTTATTCATCCAATGTTTAGTACTATCAGAATATTCAACAAATCGCTTACAAGATATGTACCTATTTGTGTAACAATACGAATATTCCAAATATGATTGTGGCTCTGTCTTGAACTGCCTCGTTGGCCTAGTGGTGCTAAGCGCGACTGCTACGCTAGAGGTCTTGGGTTCGATTCCCAAGTCGACCAAGGTGTTATTGGTTTTTTCTATGAAATTCTCAGTAGCCGGTCGGAGTTTGGATTTGTGCCCGGTTAGTGGCAATAGGCTCGCCCCCTATTATATGGGACCTAAACATATCGGCGAACTGTGGGTGTACATTGGTGCAACTCTGCCTACCCCTTCGGGGATATTTTATGTTATGATTGTGGCTCCTATAGCCCTTTCGGGTCAGACAGGGTTTGCTTAACACCCTATATGTATGAACATTTTCTTGCTTATTGACCTAAAATATGTTCGTAACCGTTTTATATCCCGTCTTGTTTTTCCAAAGCAATTGAAGCATTGGGGTGGTCCTTCTAGTGAATGGCGACCGCAAACCATTGTATTGTCATGCTTTGATGAATAGTGTTTGCGGTTTGTAAACCCAATAACTCGGTTTAAGACGCCTACTTTAGTACGATTCTGAAAGGAAAATGTAAGGTAGGGGATTACCTACATATCAATTGATGATCAGAAACGTTGTTTTTATTTTTTTTTCAATGAAATATTATTGGGATGGCAATTTGATTGAAGACTAAAAACGAAATACTGAATAGTTTTTAATGGACTAGTTGAACCAATTGTGAATTAACTTCAGTAAAGTATGTCAGTCACGACCGTAACGAGTTATCGTACGGACGCGCGAGGTCGTCGACCTCTGTGTGATAAATTACAATGTCGTTGCTAAAATGTAATTCGTGCAATATAGTAATTAGTGAAGTTCTCGCTTTCATACAAAATAAAATTCAAATTATGGACGAGGACAGTATTGTTAAAGTGTGTAGTTCTTCGTTTAAGAGTGAAGATGTTGACACTGCTAAAACTTTATTATTTAAATCAGTGAACACGACAATGAAGAAAGTGTCCCGTAAAGGGGATAACAAAATGCGCCGTGATTTAGAGGATATCATTGGTTTGTTCAAGAACACAGATCCGGAAAGTATTCCTATATTTGTGGCGAAAGATTTGCAAAAGTTGCCCCCCTTGACATTCGATCATATTGATGTATCAAGGCTGCTTAAAGATATTATTGTGTTACAATCCGAGATTAAGCAGATGAAGGAGACGTTTATAACAAAGGAGCAACTTGAAGAAGTCAAAATATCCAAGAATAAGTCGTTAACAGATGATTTTGAACGTAATGTAAATTACAAAAGACGCGGCGCATCTACCCGCATCCCTTGTAATAATTTGGTGGATAGTGGACCGATGTGTACATTAGAATCATTGAACGAGGCAGAAAATCACTGTGCTAAGTCTCCAAATGAACATCTTGTGCATCCAACAGTAACAACAAATAATAGTTACGACTTTCTTCCGCTTAGTGATAACACCTGTACAATGCATAATGTACGGCGCGAGCCGTCCTTGTCACCCGCGACTGTGCCGCTTATGAGATCGCCGAGACAACAAACAGTTTTACGTAGTGAAGCACTTACACCGGCGATTACTAATTGTGCATCGATTACTATGCAAAACATGAGTCATGAACGACAACAACAACATTATAAACCGGTCTCAGATAATGAACCAGAATGGACAGTTGTTCAATCACGTAAAAAACATTCTCGCTTTACTGGAAAGAAAGGGACTGCGACGGTCAATATGAACACAAGATTTAGGGCGGCAGATTTAAAAGTTCCGTTCTTCTTGTCTAATGTGTCGAAAGATGTAACTTCTGCTGACATTGTAGATTATGTCAAGGAGAAGACACGGGTCACAGTTATCTCAGAAAAAATAGTAATGAAGGACTTGAAAGACTATGATTCCTACAAGCTTTTAATTCCTAAACATAAATTGGACCTATTTGAAAATGAAAACTTGTGGCCAGATGGTATTTTCTTCAGGCGATACTTTGTATTTACAAGTACAAGGCGAGGCTCGGATAATAAAAAGGCACAAAAATGAATTCTGTGCAAAACAATATCCCAAAACGTCATTGCAAGCTTGTAAGCTTTAATTGCAAATCTGTTAAGAGATCAATTAATTATGTAAAGGAATTATGTGCTACGGCGGATGTGATTGCACTGCAGGAGACATGGCTACTCTCGCATGACCTAGCATACTTAGGCAGCATTTATCCCGGCTTTGCTTCTACGGGGGTATGCGCAACGGAGTCAACAGAGTTAGTTCGTGGCCGCCCTTATGGGGGGGTAGCTATACTATGGAGATCTAGTGCATTCGATATTGTGTCGGTGATAAAGTGCTCTAATGTGAGACTGACCGCGATTAAAGCAATTGTTGATAATAGAGAGATTCTTATTTTCTCTGTGTATATGCCTGTGTGTAACCTTAGTAACTTAATTGAATATACAGAGTGTTTAGCTGAAATTAATGCAATTGTGGAATGTAATTGTGTAGAAAATGTGTTTGTGTTGGGAGACTTCAACGCGCACCCTGGTGAGTTATTCTGTACTGAATTATTAAAGTTTTGCTATGATTATCACTTTACATGTGCAGACATTGATATGCTTGGCATAAATTCTAACACTTTTACGTACATGAGTGACTCACATGGGTGCGTTAGATGGTTGGATCACTGCTTGGTAACAAGTGTTACTAAAGACTCAATTGTAAAAGTTAATGTTATTAATGACGTATCATGGTCAGATCATTTCCCCTTAGAAATAACATGTAATTTTAATGTGTTAGTACCTAAATATGTAAAAACAAATAAAATGCCAAATAAATTTATATGGGGAACTAGAACTTCTGAGCAAATGCAGCACTACTCTCAACTTTGTCATGAAGCACTTCGTGATATCGATTTTCCTAGTGAGTTTATTGAATGTAGCGACAAAATATGTAAAAATGAACAACATAAATTATTAATTAATAGTATGTATAAACAGATTGTAACAGTGCTACAAGAAGCTGCCTTTTTAAGTAACAGTACAATTGTTAGGAAAAATAAACGTGTAGTAACTGGGTGGAACAAGCATGTAAAAGAGGCTCATCAGAGAGCACGTCTGGGATTTCAAAGGTGGGTTTTAGTAGGTAAGCCTATATCAGGGGAGGTTTATAATGAAATGAAAGAATCGAGACAAAGATTTAAAAGTAAGTTAAAATGGTGCCAAAATAACGAAAGTCAAATTAAAATGGATAATATTGCCACACTTCATGAAGAGAAAAAATTTAGTACATTTTGGAAACATACTAACGCTTTGAATCCTCAGCCGAGTCTGCCAGTAAATGTTGAGGGTTTTTCAAATAATAGTGATATAGCTAATATGTTCATGCATAACTTTAAGACTGCTCCGCTTACTACAGGTACTTCTGTGCGAGGTACTCGAACCCCGTGTGAAGGTGATACTCATGTAAGATTCTCAATCAAGGAAATTAAAACTATTTTAAGTAATATGAAACGAGGTAGGTCACCGGGACACGATGGTCTGAGTGTTGAACACTTGCGATGTGCTGGAGTCCATCTGCCTAGAATACTTTGTATGCTGTTTAATTTCTGTATTAGTCACTGTTACCTTCCTGAGGATCTTTTAAAAACTGTCGTAGTTCCAGTTGTGAAAAACAAGACAGGTGACTCATCCAACAAAAATAATTATAGGCCTATTTCGCTAGGTACGGTCATTGGTAAGGTGCTGGATAGTCTGCTTGAGAAGCAACTAAATAGGTATATCAAATTAAATGATGCGCAGTTTGGTTTCAGACCCGGACTGTCCACTGAAAGTGCAATCCTGTGTCTCAAGCAGACTGTCCGGTATTATACGGACAGGAGGACACCGGTGTATGGTTGTTTTCTTGACCTGTCGAAAGCCTTTGACCTGGTAAATTATGACATTCTGTGGCAAAAGTTGTCGGATGACACAGACTTACCGGCTGAGTTAATTAATGTATTCCAACATTGGTATAAGAACCAGAAAAATTATGTTAAGTGGGCGGATACTAAATCTGAGACCTATAGGCTGGAATGTGGAGTGAGGCAGGGAGGGATAACTTCACCTAGTCTGTTTAATCTTTACATAGATCGTTTGGTGGGGGGGCTGAGCGGCACCATGGTTGGGTGCTCGATAGATGGTAAGATGCTAAACAATATCAGTTACGCTGATGACATGGTGCTGCTCAGCCCATCCATCTGTGGTCTGAGGAAACTGCTGGCGGTCTGTGAGAGATATGCGGAGGCTCATGGCTTGAGTTATAACGTCACTAAGAGTGAAGTAATTGTATTTAAGGTACGAAATAATACACCTGCTTATATTCCACCTGTTAAGCTTCGCGATATTCCTCTAAAAGTTGTCACTCAATTTAAATACCTCGGCCATGTAGTCACGGATTCTCTGACTGATGATCAGGATATTGATAGGGAGCGCAGAGCGTTGGCAGCCAGATGTAACATGCTCGCCCGCAGGTTTGCTCGATGCACTAATCAAGTAAAACTGACCTTATTTAGAGCATACTGCCAGTCGTTTTACTCGTGCAGCTTGTGGGTGAAGTATACGCAGAAGGCTTACAACGCTCTGCGCGTTCAATATAATAATGCACTGAGGATGCTGTTGGGACTGCCTCGATGGTGTAGCGCGTCTGGCATGTTTGCGGAGGCCAGAGTAGATGATTTCTATGCTATCATACGCAAGCGATGTGCATCCGTGATGCGGCGATTCAGGGACAGTCCTAACAGTATACTAGCTACACTGGCAGACAAAATTGATGGGCCGTTTATTAGACACTGGGCAAGTAGACATGTGCGTCCTGATGTCCATGTCAATAATTGATAAATATTAATAACTGTTTTCTACTAACATTAGGATAAGAAATCACTAACACCTTTGTATGGATCTCTGGTCTGAAATAAAGAATTTATTATTATATTATTATTATTAAAGTCATAAAGTAAAATACTATACAAATGGCTTCTTTGATATAAATCGCTCATTATCATTCACAGGCTACGATCATATTTAACAGTTTTAACCTACCTCAACAAAATTTACATACATACTTTTATTATGTTTCCCTTTATATATTAGCAATTCAAACAAGTTTCCTCTCTAACTATAAAACATTTCCGTGTGATGACCGCTGACTTATAATACTCACAATCAATAATTGTAAAACGTAGCAATTGTTTGCTCGATTTACAATGTAAACAGGAATCAAATAGAAATATATTTTCTTTAACTCATCACTTTATGTAAATTGTCCCGTGATTTACGACTTCCTAGCAACTAGTGTTATCAATAAGGAAGCTTTAAGATGTGAAACTAACCTCTTCTTACGCCCTCCCCTTTTTACCCCCATGTACTGCGCAATTAAATTAACTCTTGCTGTCGCTACTTTACACCTTCAAGTGACAGAGATAGCAAGAGACTTGGCGTCATTTCATACTAAGAACCTAAAAGGAGTTTGTAAACTAAAGAGGTACTTGCACTCACAATAAGAACAGTCGGGTAAAAAGGTTCACAAACAATGAATGAACCCTGAAGCGTAATTTGTGGGACTCGACGGCCCTGCTCCACCAACTATTGTTTTTTTTTTAATTGCAGTAATTGTCACAGAGACTTTCGATGTAATCATTGTCATCGTCGGACACGCAACGCCTATATATAAACCTCTTGTTAATACTTAGATTGTGTTCAAAGTAAACAATTTGGAAATGAGCAAAATTATCAATTACCGTCATAATTTCATAAGCTATTTTCAGTGTTTTTGGTTTTCCCAAATATACTCAGTTTACCTTACGAAATACCACAATTATTACACAAAATTTCTGTTATTTTACATTTTTTATCAATTTTCTTGTAGTATTGTAGACGAGTAATGAAAATTAAAAGTAACTTATGATGCTAAAAATAAATTGTTTTTTACACGTTTGTCTCATCGTTTTAAGCCAGTTGCGAATCTGACATTGCAACATGAAAAAGGTTGTGAATTTTAATCAACAATGCCATCCTTTACAAAGATTGCGTCAAATTATTTATATTTTTTTATTGCTTTACCGTTTACACAATATTTCTACTGAAGCTGTACTACACGGCCTCTTCTTCTTCTTAATGTGACTGTCCAACTAGCGAAGGTTGGAAGTCAGCTCATAACGAGTCCTATCTCTTAATTACACATATTTACACATACTTGGTGTTAATTTAAAATCGATAGCATTGAACACATTCAGTTCATCAACAACACGAAGTGAAACATATTTTAAGTCACTTTATTGCGATCCTAAATTATGTTCCATTGAAACATGAAATATTATTATTGTCAATAAAAATCTGTTGATACTAAATTGAAGATGCACCGTTGAACACTAAAAGAGAGATCCAAAGAGTTCTTTCAATAATTAAAAACTTGTCGAGACCGTACGTTTTTAAGGCTTCGCGGAATTGGGACTATAAAAATGATATTGCCTTTCTTTACCATCTTTTTGGTAACTGCAAAAATTTGGTCGCGTACATTTCGATTTACCGCTAAGACAGGTAATGTTTCAACATACCAATGGTAAAATGCTGATAAAATTATAAGCCGAATCCATTAAAATAAACTTTCAAGTATTAAGAAAGTTATGCAAAAAAATGTGTCAAACAAACAAAATGCATGTATTAGAAAAAACCAGTGGTATAAAGAGGTCGCGCAATGAATAATGGCCTATTAATCATTTAGCCTGTAACATATAATTACTGCGCTATGTATAACCGTGGCTTTAGATTGATTTTGATTAGATCGAGGTCGCAGCGATCATCTCGCTTATTACTTACATGCCTGATTATTCTTGTCACGGAGATACGGAGATCCTAAACATTGTAAGGTCGCATTCTTTATTGTGAGATTGTGTTTTGTTTTAAAGCCGGTGGTACAATTTAGAATTATACAGCAATCTTCTGTATTGTACATCGGGCAATAGCAAATTGTATTCAGTTATTGCTGTTAAAATGATAAATCAATTAACGCTCTAATAAAAGTTTAGCAGCATTTTTGATGTTTTGGAAAATACATCATAAGTACTGCACTTCTTTGATGGAAATGCTGTCTTCCAGCACATTTCTCCGTAAAGGAAAAAGATACGAAGCCCATTGATCATAACACATGACGTCACTTCACTTCAGTAACAGAAGTAAACTATAAAATTGAGTATGTAACTTGAAAATTAATTCACAGAATTTTGTATTTAGATTTATATACATGTACTTGCTTAGTGAAAATATACTGGTTAATTTATATACAAGGTTAAGTATCACTTGTCGCGGCCAAGTGTTCGATGGTGGGCGTTCGGCAAACATCGAAATTGAACAAAGCTTTGAACAAACAGTAATAGGAGTACTCAAAAGAGTAAGAACTGAAAATAAAATCAAAGAACATTCGTATTCGCAAGACGAGTATTCTTTAATTAAGCCTTAAAAACGAATGAAGACTTGTTAACGATGAAACAAAAATATGAGCATATTTAGCTATAAATAACTTCCAAAATAGCTATGTACAAGAATAACCACGGTAAACATAAATAGGCATATCGAATGTTTACAATGTTTAAATAACAAAAAAATCTCTATTTACAATTCAAGCGCCTATTTCCTTGTTTTGGATTAGCAGAACTGTTAAGAGACGTTCGCTTGTCCGTCGTCATTTAACTCATATGTGTATTAAAATAGTTTTCAAAAAAGACATTTTCATGAAACGAGAAAAATGTGAAACACAGAAATGTCAAAAGTGAAAAGTTAGAAAAATCTGCTAATCTATGTCTGTTCTTTAAAAAAAACGGAAATTAGTTCGGTATCTAGATCTACAATTAGAATAGGTTTACGCAAAAGGCGAACGCCTTACTACGGTTCACAAATAGTGCATTTACGCCGATACTTGGGTACCAATAGACTATATAAACAACCGGCATAGTATTTACTAGAAGTTTATCACATATAGCTCTTTCAACATTTTTCTCGAGGATAACTAGTCGAAGCTTCCTAGATGTACTCCTTCTTGACGTCATAACAACAAAAACAAAGAAATAAAACAACATTACTTCATACTTCTAAACAAGCAGATCAAAATGACATTGATTTGAACTTTTTCAGGGTTTTTTCAGGTTATTCATGTGTTAAGTGGCCTCAGAGTGTACCTATTGTACATTCTGGCCTCCAGAGAGCTTATTAACTTTGTTATGTAGCAGTAATGAGAAAATTATGTTGTTTCATATAAACCCATGAGCATGTTATGTCGTGCCCTTTAAATACAATGTAGGTACTTGCTTCGTAATTTAGTACACGCTTAGGTTATTGTTATTTTAGTCGGAATCAATGAGGCTTAAACTCTGGGGTCGCTAGTTACATGTCAAATGCATTCTACCAATAAGAGATAACTACTAACAAGACCTGTTGCAAGACTAGTGATCCTTTCTGATTTATTAATCACGATGCATTCAGAACCTACTTCAGCTTTAATTGTTTCTCAAGTACGGCTCAATTCATATTTTTCTTAAGGATACAGTAAAAAAACATATAAGGTAAAGTGTGCAATTTTTTTCTACAGTTTTCCATTTATTTTCACAGTAATATTAAAACAGGTTATATTAACATTGAGACGAAAAAATAGGTGGAATTAAAAACTCTTTTTCACTCATAACTTAGAATTTACATGCAAATTAAAGTTTCTTTTGTAAATTAGAGAATAAAACGTCTGCCGTCTCGGTGTCTGGATTAGCAAACTTGACAAATTATTTATTTATGTACAACAATGTTAATAGTAATGTTTCCTTCTAAACTTGTTTTGAATTGCACTTTTGTTTTTCTGCCAATGTTATTTTATATTTACAAAATGGTATGAAAAACCCAGTCTTTTCTTTCATGTAATTTTCCGGTTCGAAAAATAAACACGAAATTTGAATGATGCAAAAAGAATTTACCCTGTTTGACCGTTTAATATGAGTTTTTACGTTTAATTTATATTTGTGAAATAGAACACTTAGGTACATTTATTTATTAATTGGTACTACTTTCAATTATAACTTAATTTAGATGGTCGCAGACTTGATTATTTGGGTAATCTTATTCTCTTTCAAATTGAGTAAATCTAATGTTGTTTAAATATTTAAGAAATGTGCAATAGTACGTCACTGTAGTGAATCAACTAGATTATTATTATTTGAAAAGTAAATCTTACGGTGAGTGTAACTTGCAGCTTACTGTGTTATCGTATTGTTATAATGTCAATGTATCATAACACGCGGTATTATCTAAACCTTACAGAAGTCTTCAGGCAAACAAGCGTGTATAAAAAACATGAATCACTATCTAAATATTTGGAATGCAATGCAAAACAGCTGTAAATGATAAAGATGTATGTTTCAATAAAATACGGCGTGATTCACATTTACATAAACGTAGGTACTTTGTGACAATGACACAATTGTTTTTATAATCTTAGAAGCGAAGTTATAATGTAGCTTGGTTATATCCTAGCTGCGGCAGCTGCATCAACATTGGAGAGTTGTTTTCCGTTATCTATAAGCGAAATAGGTACTTAGCCTCATGAAACCAACTATAAAATTGTCTGTTTACTTTTTTGTAATAACCACCACGCCAGTATTCTACGATAAAATTATTATATTTTGTAAATGTGCTGAATTTATAGTTGAACCACTGAATCATGCTCGTATATTATAGATGTTAACCCTGAACTAATTTTCCCTACAGCCTATTATACTAATACAACGTACTGTACACACAGTAGCCAATCATCAGCTAACTCCGGCAGCCCAACACTAAATTATGTTTCATGTAAACTGTTCAAAGTCAAAACACGAATCTCAATGGTACATGTCACCATGACACTTTTTACATAAGCATAGGATTACTCACTAATTAGTACGGCGATAATAACAATCGATTCGTAGTCCAATGCCTGATTTGCATAACGCGGTAACTGAGGCCGTATAGATAAAACGCAACGAGTAGGTAAGTTGTGGTAGTCTCGTGTGAACGGACTCTACGAATTAGAAAATCTTGTTGCACGGACACGTAGCAAGCGAGCATTTTAATATTTGTATATTGTCGCTTAGACACCGTTGTGTCGGAACAAATGAAGCGTGAAGCTGAAAAATCACAAGGTCGCTGTCACTGGCTGCAAATGTTGCTCCGCGACTGGTACCAGGTACCTACGTGTGTAATGTTAGAGCTCTATAAACTCCGACAACAATGGGATAAGTAGCCGATAGCTTGTTGACACGCCACTACCGGATAGATAATGCCCATTGATTGAAGTTCATGTCAACATTGATTAATTTGAGTACACAGTTCCTTGTAAATTATTTTAACGATTAACACAGTAAATATTCCACATTCTAAACAACAAAGTAATTAATAAACGCTAGCAAAAACATAACCTACAAATTTATCTTTGAGTGGTCTATGTAAATTGGAAAATCAACATCAAAGTCAATACCCTCTTGTGGAACTTCCACGACATGAGGACGTTTCAATATAATAGTAATATATTTAAATATAATTTATATAAGTTGTTTAAATAACAAACAGACCGTACCGAAACATTGCATTTTTATATAAATGCAAATATGGATGGATATTTAAATTGAGTTCCAAGTAAGTAACGGTTTTGTCTTAAATATCGATATTAATTAATGAATAATTTGTAATTGTTAAGATGTAGATACATACTACGTGTTTGTTGTTATCGCGACGTGGATGAGTCCCCGCGGGCCAGTGGCGGGGTCCGGGCGAGTGGCAGGCCAGTCCTCGGCGACTATAACCAGACCACACCGGTTAGAACAGGTTCCAACTCGATTGCACAGCCATCATTCGCAAGAGCCAACATTCGCTAGCAATTGAAAGATACCGTCTTACACGGAATCGCTAAGTGTGAACACGTCCTCGCGTTTCCATTTAAGTGTTTTGATATTGACCACAAAATATAATAAAATCGACACTGATAGAAGTTTACAACTATGGCATGTAATACCAGGACTTGAAAGTTTTAGATAAGAAAGCCAAGATTCAAGAATACTGACATTGAATGAATTGATATTTAGATTACAACAGCTCCTATTGAACAAGGGTCTGAAAACCAGTTTGCAGTACTTTGCAAGTCTACATTTTTATTTGTGGTTTATAAACTTGTTATACCTAATATTTACTAACTTTAAAACTTCAAGGTATGAACAGAACCCTATATTAAATTCGAGTCTGCGGCTGTATTGAGACCGCGTAATTAGAAGGTACCTACATCGGTAAACTTATTTCGAGACACTGTTTACAATATGAACGTACAAGAAAAATAAATATATATTTTGTTAATGACGCACAGCGAAAATTTCAGACACATTTTATCATTGGAAACGGTTGTGACACGGTAAGAAAATTACTTGAGTGACGTCATTAAATGAGGCGGAGTTTTTATAACTGACGAACGCAACTCGTTCCTTTATTCAGTCTGACGCAGAAAAAATGTACTGATACCAAGGAAGTATTTTTTCTTTGCGATTCTATTATGTATATTAAATGATATTTTGTAGCTAATGACTCCTGTTTCATAAAATATTTTAGTTCATACGTTCATTTATTAGCAGTTGAGGACATTAGAAATCTTAGTATTGTTTTCGACGACATCTTGAATAAAAAATCTGTTTGCTAATCGCAAATAAATTTTATTTTTATTATACTATGTTTATTGAATGTTCAAATAAGACTATTTGCTTAGTGTGATCATTAAACATGTTCTTTTGGACGTGACTGGACCACACGTGCGTCTCAATATTTCTTTATTTCGTTATACGTGAGCGAATTGTTAGTTAATTAAGTTAATATCCCAAGCGAGTAATAACTGTAATTTGTTGTAATTATGATGTTACGAGCTCTGCAATAGAGAATATTATCCAACAACGCCGGTAACCGCAAGAAAAAGTGTTTTGCTGATATGGAAAATGGTTGGTGTTATATTATTTTGTGGTCTACAAGTATCTCGCATACACTTAGTACTTAAAACCTTCGAACATAACGAAATAAATTTAGATAACATCACAAACAATGATCTTTATATGCTGCGAGATAATACATAAAATAGGCTTTTTACATTGATCCGTCCGGGAATAAAACCAGGGACCTCGGAGCTAGCGACACTTTGTAAATCAATGTGTTTTCCACTTGACCAAGTAAGTCAACAAATCCTCTATCATATGGCTACTACAAATCATAAGGTACCTACTTATTTATGTTCAACTCGTATTGAACAATTAACTAACCAAAAAAATATACACAACAAATGTAAGTGAAAGAACTTATCTATGAATTATAATGTAGGTACCTACTGTCGTCAGGGTCAAAGGACTCATTCTATATAAAAGAATCAAGATAACAAAACCGGCATTTTCTCATTCCCGCTAATTATTTCGCTCGTTAGATAATTCTTTACAATAAAAGAAATATAAATTATATAATCCTAAGAATGTCGCCCTAAAACTTCACAATCCTAAGACCTTGAAACCGATACTCTATTTGATCGATTTTTGTATTCATTTACTTTAAGCTTATGTTCAAATTAATATTTGTCATATTTACGATGGTGTAAACTTTGCTTAAGAAATTCTTTGACATAATATCCATTTACTTTTTATTAAGTAATTTTATGGCTAGATATGTTAAGTACGAAGAAATATATATACATTTTTAAGGGAATATTAAGAGAAATATTTATGAATAAAGTTTTATTTTGAAATTAGAATAAGTTATGATATCAGTGGTCCTGTCTAGGCAGGTGTACCGTCGGCATGCACGAGGCAGTCGCGGAAACCGTTGCCCTCGACGATGTAGACATCAGATAGTATCTCAACGCAGCTCAGTTCCGTTTCTAATGACGTACAAATATCTATATTTGCCGAGCTTAAGCCTATGCGAAACAAATTAATGTCCATCAAGTAAATAGTTGAACTAACAAAATAGTTCAACTATTTGTTGACGTTTGTATTTATGAATGTATTATTTTGGTGATTAGCTAATTACTTCAAAGAACAAATTGATGGTTGGGACAAACATATTTCTATCACAGTTTGTATTTCGATCGTTAACTTTAATCGAATTTTGTGGTTTATCCAACTCTACTTTCAGTCATCAGACAGCATGTAGCAGACTAACAAGTATTTAAGATCTTACTCGACAAAGCAGCACAATGGAGTCGTTTGCCTAGAAGATGTCTGTTCTAAGAACAGCGAGGCAATAATGATTGTGTACTCATATTAATTAGTATTTAAATAAGTATTAGCTTCCGCACGAGCCGTATGTGTGGGAAACTTGAACAAGAATGGCAATGCTACGGCGTTAGATTTATAAGACAATTATGCTCCGCGGGGTTTCCCGGCACGGCTGAAGAGCCACCGGAAAATGCAAATTCAATGAACATTATAGCTTGCGACTTAGCCTATGAGGTGAGCAAAATTCTAAGCAGTGTTAAACTCAGGAGATTGCTATCTAAATGGCGACAATGTAACTTGTTAGCTTGCGTTACTGGTTTGTTTATTTATAGAAGTACTGGCGATCCGCCAACGACTTCGCTCATTTGAAATATTTGAAAACCTTTCACAAATATCTCGAAGCCTTCGCTTGCATCTACGAGATAATGACTAAGTGCATAATTTTCAGAAATACTTTTACAAACATAGTTAGTAATAGTCTAATCTAAACAAAAATTCATGTATAGGTACAATAGGATTAAATACAGGTGATTTATATCACAAAGAACACACGACAACACTAGTCAACACTAGTGACAAAGATTTCTATTTATTTTTTTCCACGTCAATGACTTGAGGTACGTCACTGATGTTAAATGGAGGTTAAGTTGTCCAACATAATTTGCTTAATGAGCGATTGAAGATAATGAGCCGCGACTCGCGAATTGATGCGATCTTTCACGACGATCTGCACAGCACATGCACTGCTAAACAAATGGTTTTTATCACTAAATTTATCTTTTCCTGTTAAGCTAATTGATGTAAAGGTTCTTTGTATTGCTACACGTACAAAGGTTAGAGAACGAGGTCTATAGGTAAGTTGAAATAGAATTTCCTGGCGAGAAATAAACAGTGCCTTTATACATTGCGTAGCATCTTCTAACGCTTCACTTTTATCCGTATTATGTATTGTCTTTGTACTGCAAAGTAAGTCAAATGTTCGTAATTTTTTCTCATTAATTCTAACGCAATTATGTGGTTGACGAGGATTTGAAACTTTGCGGTAAGGTTTTGTATTCTGATATTTTTTTACTTCATTAGCCGACTGTTATTTATTACTGTTTTACGATCACAAATGATGATCGTTGATGGATTACTGTTAAGTACCGAAGGCTTATCACCTTTGATAAAGGTTGTGCACACATTCCTTCGTTGCCTACATTCGTCTCATTATGTACCTAGGTTTTAGCTAAAATCAAGTCAATTCTTTGTAACATTTATCGAAAGACTCATTAAATTTTCCCTAGATTAGGCCAGGTCTTCTATTTTCTCCTTCAAGATCCAATCTACTAGCTGCTCCATAAAATAGCAAAGGTTTAACATAATAGAACGCTAACCATTCGTCAGATAGAATAAATCGTTGTAATAATAACCAATATACGCAGTAGTGGCCAATAGAAAATGAAAGTAGCATTAATCCAATAAACTTGCAGTTTCTATTGCTATATTGCTTCGCGAATCGCATAGCAATAACAAGCTGTAGATGTGTAAGTCCCTTTATTTGCCATGTTTTTGCTTGCCTCAAGAAACGTGTCGAGGTAAATTACAATATAACAACCTAATCGCAAAGATACAATTTAGTAGTCGGTATTCATCACTCATTATTTCTCGCATTATTGTTTCGTATCACGCCGCACTGATTCCTAATACATTGCTGGTTAACTAACGTCATAAGTACATACTCTATGTACAAGTGCAGCAATGTAAATTGTAGCTTGTTAGACGTACGTGTTGAGGATTAACGTCACAGGAAATTAAGATCATTTATTTAATTGTGGTTAGTATAATTCTTTTAAAGGCGGCAAGTCATCACATCCGCATGTAGATCTCCTACATTTTATATGTATTTAATACACTAAATGACGGCTTTAGAGAGCAACAATAATTGAAATTCAATGGGGAATAGTGGACGATTAAGTATTTTTGGAACAATCTGGAGAGCTACATAAAATAATTTATACCCCAAAGAAAAACCGTAGTTGTGAAAAACCGAAGCTATTTCTACTGTTAGTCAACAAATCGAAGTTGAAAACAAAATGACACCTGTCTGTACCATTTGACAATAATACCTGACTTGGGGTCATTGAACTTCGCGTGATAATTGTCAAAACCTCCTGAAAGAGGTCGAAACATTACAATGGGGTTTCTTAAACATAACTTACAATATAATGAACACCAATTTTCGTCATAGTCATGTTTATTTGTTCCACTTCTGGGTTTTTACAATAATAATAGTTTAATTTAAAAATGCACAAAAGAAAACATTTTTTTTTATGATTATTTCTTCCTAAGCACGTCTAATTGGACACATTGTTTTTGTAAAATTTCTTTTGTACTATAATAAATTGTATTCTATTTATAGTCAATAATATGTTCTGCTAACATATTGATTGTTTGCCGGTCTGTCTGATTGTTATAGGTACTTCCTATTTCTTATTAATTTGAGTATTTAGTTCATAAAATCACGTCTACAAATGTTATGTCCTTGTATCAAAATTCCGATAACATATGAACGTTACAATCTTTGTATTCAAGAAAATAAGTGGCCAAGAAAATTCCAATATTCTAAAGATTCAGCTGTGTAGATAACACACAAACAAGTTGACACAAGCACATAATTACCTCGAACAGAGACGATACTCTTTAAATCTACATTGTATACTCTTTAGTAAAGTAGGATAAGTCAGCCAGTTCTTGCGAAAGTTAGTAAAAGTTAGGCAGGGCTTAATGAGGGGTAATTAATAGACCACAAATAGCTGCAGTAAAGAAACAACACTTGCTCACAACCGGTTAACCTGTTACTCGGTCTTCATGATATAATCTTACTTATTTATCTGCTTGTTCGTTTTCCCTTGCGAAATAAATTGCACCGTCAACTATAAGGGCTAATCTACACAACAACTCTTTTAATTCAAATCCTAATCCCAAACTAATACTCGGGTTTAAATCTAAAATCTATCTGTGTGTTTTAAGCATTCGCGGCTCAATCGATGGAACGATTTAAATGAAACTTAGTATTAGCTTATATCACAAAAAAGGTCGTAAGACTACAGACGCGCGGAAAAATGCTATCCGTAAATATTTAAAAATGTTATGTAGCTAAAAAAAGTTTATGTTTCATAACTAAGTAAGTTGTTATACCATAGCCAACACGTGATATAGCAGCACGTTTTTATAATCATTTGACCGGTTCCCCTAAGCAATTACCGTAGTACTCATTAATTTCATGTATTTTGGTCACAAGAGACCCGTAAAGCTATCATTGTAGCTCCTATTGTGTATCAATTGTAAGTACATACTGGTTCCCACATAATCACATGAATGGATGACATTGTATTTTTTAATAAACAGCAATGTTAAAGAATGTCCGTTTAATCCTTTAGAGGCGAATCTAGAGACTTCTTTGAGCTTGTTTTATAAGAACAGCATTCACATAAAGCATAAAAGTATGTATAACAACATAAACATAACATAACCAATTCATTTATGTCTTTTAGTCTGCTTGTTTCTGCTAATCTCCGAAACCACTAGACCGATTTTCTCTGCCAAATTATTGATGTTATCGGAGTAGCATAATTGTGGATGAGGATTCGCGTTAACTTCAATTTTATCTCATATTCTACGGAGACAAAGTCGCTATTAACATCCTGTTTTAAAAAACTTCCTTCTGCGGCAAAGTTAGAGGCGAAATAAATAGTATCGCTTTGTAATCTGATCGATGAGAGTCTACTGTGAATCCGCTTAAACAAAAAATTCAAATACGTGAAGAAAAAATGGTTTTTCTGCTGAGTTGAGTTGATGTCAGGATTTTTTCGGTTAAAGAGGCCTTTGCCCTACAAACGATTATCGAATATACAATACCATGAGTACATGACCTATCTTTATTCTGGTTACAGGGTTAAATTATAATAATTTCGAAATATTTGGTGAACTCGATATAAACCACAATTTTACAGTCTGTTACTAGTAGCAGTAATTTATATGTAAAGTTGCATAATCCCAATCTAATTTTAGTAAATGAAGTATCGCTTAAAATCAGATTTCTACGCTTTTTAAAGACGAATGAATGGGATAATTTACCTATTCCATAACAATAACTTATGTAACCTCAATAAATCACCTCATGTATTTAGTTAAACGATTCGTTATGTACAAATTAAGTTAATATTTCGTCAGTCATAAAGTAGCGTTAGAATGTATCTCAACCTTATGTCAAGGTGCAGTCCCTTACGCCATAGAATAAGTTCAACACATTAAAATAAAGGTAAATATTATTACAATAGTAGATTTACGCTAAACTACATACATATAATCACGCCTCTTTCGCGTAGGGGTAGGCAGAGACCACTTCTTTCCACTTATTACGATCCTTACATACTTGTTTGGCTTCCTCCACTTTCATCATTCCCCTCACATATGCTCTTCGGTTTATCGTACTATTGGCATTTTTTTAACTAATGCAGCTATAGCTAAACTAAAGCGGTTATTAATAACCCATACATTTCATATGGGACCACCTCAGAGGTATCGATATCAATGAGAAATAGAGTTTTTGAAATCGATCCTCAATTACCGGACCGCGAAACAAACATACAAAAAATCACTGAGAACTCCCTCTTTTGAAGTCAGTTAAAGATATATTCGTATATCCTTTACAAACTTGAGACGTAAATAAAGGTTGTTAGACCAAGTAAGAATTCTTATTGAGTGTATACGATTGTAACGTAAATACAGTGGGATAAAGAACGCTTTTTATAGAATCTAGAATACAAAAGGTACACGTGCTTTTTGTATGGAAGTACGTGTAATAGAAACAAATTAATTTGCTCTGCCATCTAGTTGTAGCTATTTATACTTGGTTACAGCTAGAGGTTCGTACAGATTCGTACTATTGTTGATACTTATTTTGAGACAGTTTTTTTTTTTTTTTGGTATTGATGTGTTTAGACCTTTATTGGATATTTCTAAAATCATCTTAAAGATATGAAGTCGAACCTTGGTTATTGACTGTATAAAGTACCAAAATAACAATTTCACATATTTCTTTGGAATCAAAGCTTATAAATACAGTCTTTTTGCTGCCTTTTTTATACGTTACTCCGAACCAAGAAATTTTTCGTTCGACGGCTTTTTACGAGGAATCAGGCGAGTGAATGGAGTGAGAAAAAAATATTTAACGAAGCAAAAACTAAAGGGAGAACACGTTGCAAACTTACCGAGCATCACGATTCAAACCGGCACATTTTTTATCACCCTGTATTAAATACATAAGCAGTATTGGCAATACAACTTTTGTACACCTACTAGATTTTGCCTCCGACTTTATCGTTAGTCCCACGGGAATATGCTACCGAGATATAAATATCCCAATGAGTAAGAAAAGCCGCGGCTTCAATCTCTTAATCATTTTTAATTTAAATCAATTTAGAGGTTTAGTTATTATTAGTAACAATAAGCAGACCAGACTAACAGAGACATTTTACAAATAATATTTGTTAAGATTTTACGAGCGATGTAAGGTAGGTAAGTCTTAATTTGGGATGTCATTTTAGAGGGACCATTCAGTACTATCAGCTCTCTCAGCGAGACGTCACTACTCGCTTGTAGCGCGCCGTCTCGCTTGAACAACGGAAACAGGGGAGTACAGTCAATCTTCTCCCCTAGTCCTCGATATTGAGAAGGCGATAAGCACTACAGTAACTTCACCTGGAGGGTTTATCACAGCCAAAAGCAGTCCAAATATATTTAAAAATAAAAAATATAGTTATGTACAACCCAGCATTGTTATTTGAATGTTGTTTTTGAATACACCAAACTACAATAGATGAAATAAGGCCTTGTTACAGATGGAAATATTTTAGTTTCATCTACATATGCCCTAGATACATGATAAATGGTACATTAATGGCTGTTTAATATACAAAAATGATAGCTATTCTATTTGGAAGTCGTTTTGCTGAAATAATTCGATCCAGTTCCCCATGATAATGATACTTGTATTATTCGATGTACCGTAAGTAATTATTGTACATTGATATATTTTATTCGCCTTGTTTTAGCTGTTTTAAATATACAAATATGAATCATAAACGTCTCATATTTATTTATTTCGTGAGATAACATGTGTGAATGGAAATTTACATACCTAGTGTTAATTATGTGGTCTATGCGTCATATTAATTTAACCACAAACGCCCTAATAAACAAAGTAGTGGTTCTTTGTAACAAATTAGTGGTTCTTTGTAACAGCACGCCTAGACTTAATTCATAGGGGCGAGATCTAAATACATCCTAAATGTGAGGCATGAAAAACGTTGCCTTAAGTAAGTAGCTACATACATATTTTTAATATTGTTCGCAATAAAACAGAAGTAAGTGCATAAATCCAAGGGTCATAAATCATCACTATCCATAAAGTCATATATTTTCTTTATGTAATGGCATTTTTATAGTTCATTAAACGTATAAACTTGTCTATTTAGCTTCACTTGTATGTCTGTCCACGTATCAGACTTTCTCTTGTTTCGTGCAAACGCTAAATAGTTTAGTATTATCATAACTTAGCAGTTTTATTTTTGTATACAATCCTTCATACAGGTATCGCAAGGATTAATCATCTTACACGCGCACACGTGTACACAACCATCTCATTTCCGTCGTTTACTTTGCATTTCTATTATTCAGTCAAGCACCGTTAAACGCTTTATAAATAATAGCGTAAATTGCTATGACGGCAAAATAAGAACCATGGAATTCCTATATATTTAATACTTGAGAGATTGCGATTTACTTTAAGCTATAAAACCTGTTTTCTCTGTTTTTTACTTTTCTTTCTTGAACACACAAGTAATATGTTTTCACCGAATTCACAGGCTTATTAGGTACACAATGTAGTAACTCCATTAACGTTAAAGGTGCAATAAAAATTTAATTAGGCTCATTAGGTGTTGCCATTATCTGTAACACCAAAACATGAAGAGTATCGAAGACATTTATTGAACGTTTATCCCTATGACCGAGCACACGTAGTGCGAGAAGGTCACAGGGTCAATGTTAATTTAAAACGAATCATCAACGTTGAACCTCTTCGCAGCGAGGTGCGGAATACTAATGAGTATATTTTTATTGACCGTACCAACAGTTAAAATTGTTTTATTACTAAATCGGCCGCAAGGTTGACGCGAAGATTCAACCTTCGATGGTTTTTCTAAATATTTATACATTGGCCCCTCAACTATGACATTAGCCATTAGGATACGGACTTCCGTGAGCTCGCAAATAAGTTGGTGGAGAAAGTAAAATGTGAAATCAGATGTACTCGTTTGCAAAAATATATTTGTCTTCGAGTCGAAGGACTGAAGTAGTGTTGAAGAGGTTTAGCACCTGTTAGCATGGCCTGTTAACATGTACAACGATCGCGAATTTTGTCGAGCGCGCAATTTGAGTGGACTTGTTAACTTAAGTTTTGTGTTGTTAATTTTAATTTGAGTTCAATAATTGTAAAGATAAGTTGCAATCAGAAATTTGTCAGTCTGAAAAATCCTTGCTTGTACAGTTATATTAGTGGATTTCAAGATTTGAAAGCCTAAGCTTACTGGCGCCGGATACCAAGCGCCTCAATCATAGCAAGTTTGGGTAAATGCCTATCGTTTTGAAGTAGGTATGTATGTCGAAAAACAAAATCAAGGCAATCTAGTAAAAAAAATCAAGATCGCAGGCGTCATACCTGATGCAAGAATTTCGAACGTATAGTTACATATCAAAGACTGGAACCATTAAAATACTACCCAATGTAACTTGCATCCGTTTTGGTAGCATGGTGGTAGTGAACTTAATACTAATTTCTAAGTGAATACTCTGGGGTTAGTTTAGATTTTAAGTCTGATTGTTAAGGCTGATCTCTTACCTCCTTGTGTAGCTATACTTTAAGTTGAGTGGGTTCTAAATAACAAAATAAGGATGTATAGAAGTAGAAGTGTCACCATTTTCTAATAGTTTATGTAACCCTTAACAAGGTGCGTAAGGTACTGTGTACGTGTTGGCAATGTACCATGACTTCGAATTGGGTTCTTCAACCAGCACCAAGGCACTCGATAATGACACGTCAAGGAAACAACAATTCTCGCATACTAAATCAGTTGTAGAAGTCGAACAAAAATTGGGAAAAGACGAAAAGAAACTACATAGTCTGTAACATCATAACATGTGAAAAATCTTTTTTATGAGGCCTTTTTGCTTCATTTCGGCTTGAAAGAAAGTTAGTCTCAAAAGGCCTTTTAGAAGTCATTACAGGGTGCACAGTTGCAAGCCTCCAGTTCACCGAAGTCGCGATTCTAAGTTTAGAGGCATTGCCTATTAACATTCAGCGGGCACTACTCCAAGCCTACTTAGAATTTCCTAACAGAAAAACCCAATTACAATTCACCAAACTAATCAAACTCAAAAGCTCACGTTCAGCCTTTACAGATGCCTTGTTAATATTAAATGATCGTCACTTAATTTAATTAAATATAGCATTGTTTTGTGGACAAAAATAAATGGTACTCGCATTGGATTTTCCCGTTATCGCTAAAGGCTATTAACAATTCTCGCGTGCATGCATATTGCAGTAACTTAGACGTTTATTACGCTGTAAAATTGAAGAACTGATAAAACGGCCCGCTTTACTTGTTTGAGGAGTATGTGATTAAAGAAAATCACCATAATATTATAATATTTTATACGCATGTTTAATGTATATTTAATATAAGCCGCCGTATTATGTAGTGTTAATACTTGCTTGATTGGTTAAGGTAAGGGATGAGTTCGTTTCTCTCTTTTCCTTTAAATCGCTAAAGGAATCCAAGTTCTAAGACATCCTAATAAAGCTTTGTGAACAATTCCGAACACATACAGATGATACATAGTTAAATAAATAGTTCTAATTCATCGCGTATCATGACCGGTCAGATATGTGCACGATTCGGGCGTGGTGATGTCAATCATTCCGATTTCGATCTAAAACGTTAAAAAACATCTCTCAAAAGCATTGCCTGTGGCGTTTCAATCAACAAAACCTGATATATATCTAGTTTGGTATTATTCTTGAAGCGAAATTGTAAACCTGTTGATATTTGTGCAGAAACACTGCGATCCTCCTTCAAGCCGTAACTTAAGAGTGAGCGAAAGTCGTCCGAGACGTCGCCATCGTTACAGACCGCGTCAGAATTTTGGAAATCGTTTAAGATATTTTTATTTTATGACGTGACAAGTATATCCGACCTGTATTTGATATAATAAGAAAGCACGTGCCAACACGCGTGATACGGCAGCACACACGAATAAATACAATAATATGTAGTAAATAGTAGTCTAGCGACGTTATGGAATAAAATAATAATAAATAAAAGAATTGTATTGATTATATGATTCGCTTTACGGATATGTAATTGTAAGCAGTTTTTATGTTTAATAGATGTGTGTTATGATAAGTAAGCCTTATGTTGTGAAGTATTACGGAGGTATGTGAAGCATAAGCCAACGTATACTGTTAAATAAGAATTGGATATAGTTTCAATGATTATTGATTAAATCATTGATTACTAACATCTATGATATCATATTAAAGGAAGAAAAATATATAAAGGAGTTGTAGCAATTATTATTTTTATGTTGCAGTAATCGTTATTCAAGTTTTTTTTACATTTTTCCGTACACAGGGTGCGTCATGTTTTCTTGGACAACTAACAAATAAATACTTTTATTACTTGAGAATGTGGTCGGTATTTGAACTTTTCAGGTAAATTATTTAAAAAACTTAGTTTTTAGTTGCGGTTGCAGGGAAATTGCTCATTGTTGTGAAGCATAACCTATTTATTGATAAACTAAATATTTGCTCAGTGAGTCACGAGCGTTTAGGTACAAAAAGCAGAGTAGCGTAGCGATGAAAATTTGATTTGTTTTACATTGAATAAGAGGGGAATAAAAGAAAAACGATTGCATCAATAACTGTTTGCTTATTTGACGTAATTTTAAGACGTAAGAGGTTATTTATATTAATATTACACAATATATGCGTGTCTTGTTAGTACGAACGCTTTCTTTGTTAGAATCTCTTAAGCAATTTTCCTTACAGTGCCACTTACCTAAATATCCGAATATTCTGGTAAACAGATATATTATCGATATTTTAACCGGTAAAAAGTGGAAAACAAGGAAAATGTCAGACATTTATCCTATAATATATATTTTACGTAAGTAATATTAGTAAAAAAATAAAGACAAGATTTCTCTCAATATTTACCGAGTCGTAAAAAACTTTCTTATTATTGTTTCTGAACGAAATGTAATGGGTACTCGCGGGTGTCTGACCTAATCACAGCGCTCGTTAAAACTTATGATAATATGTAAAATGTCTAGCCTCAATGTCACCAGAACCTTCATTTTAATTTTCCGTTGGACAAAATAAAAATATGTTAATTATAAGCAATAACTATTTCACACAGACTTGAATTTTTAAGCAACTACCGGTGGCTGAGAAGCTGTCGTTAAATGTGCTCTTAAATGCTACCGTTTTTAATTTTAATATATTCGTAACATTATTATATTCTGTTGAAAAAAAAATGTGGAAACAGGACAGTTTCTAGATTTAATTGAATACGGTTCCTTTGGCTTTATTTTCGAGACGTTTTTGTAATGAAACCTAGTTTTGAATTTAATTACCCATAATCAATACAAAATAGCAGCTTTTTAAACGGTTTTTAATACTGTTACTGTAAAATTTAAACATATTCGCTGACCTACTTTCAAAATGTGTTCGGCTATTTAAATATTTGTTTTATATAATAATAGCAACGATTGGCCTCTTATTGAGTACCTATGTATTATTTTTTGTTCTGCGAACGAACGGATTTAGTCCTGTAACTACGAGTACGTTGTTTGAGTTTTACAAAATTGCTAATTTAAATGTCATACACAGGTAGTCCGGTAAGTATATATCGAAGAGAAGTGGGTCATACTTGAACTCTATTATAACATCCTGTAATTTCTTATAAAAACAAATGTGAGGGTTTCTATTTAAAACATCTTCATTCTTTAGTAACATCATAAATACACAGTCGCTTCGAATCAACCATTATTTGAATACAAGCCATTGATACGACACTATTGCCTATTGTTTGGAAGATCACGGTGTCATAATGAAGAATCGTTTATCGATTAGCCATGGGTGGCTCGCGATGTTATTGGACGTTCAATTGTTATATAAATTAACCTTAGAATACATATTATAAGGTAAGGTAAGGTTACGTGTTGACGTTTTTTATGGTGATGATTGACCTGTGTCATGACACCTCAAGAACTGATGACAATTACTTGTGTATCACGTTTAGTTGTGTATCGGTCTCTTAGATTTACGCGAATGTTAGACATTGAAATAAAACTACCTTTTTACGGATTTTGTCGCGGTTAATTTTGATTTTAGGTCTCGAAGTTTCGACACCTTTGCAGGTATCATGGTTAAGGGCAGACCTTAAACGTCGGGTCCCAAAATCAAAATTAAACCGCGAACAAATCCATAAAAAGTAGTTTTATTTAAAAGTTTAGTTGTTTCATGAGGATATCTTGAAGTCCAATCAAAACTCTGACCACTAAGTCATTAATGTTTTTGAAACGAATTGTGATTGAGTCCGTGTAGTGATGCGCAACTACGTATGGATCGGGACCGTCTCAAACTTGTTTGTGGTACCGTTCGCGACTAGTGTAAGTGAGAGCAATTACAGTTGCAGCGGTGGCGCCCGCGCCGGAATCTGCGTCGCTAAAAGCGGCGCCGGCGCACTCAGCCGGTTTACTTATCTCTGCGTGCCGTGTGCTAAACACGGTACAATTTGTACTTACACCTAAAGAATTTTAAGGCTTTGTTATGGTGATTTGTTTGTAATTGTGTCTATTTTTAACTTTTTAAACAAGTTTTTAATTGATGTTCTAGGTTTTGTTTCAGATTCACTAGTAATCATTCTGTAGTTTTAGAAAGGACGAAGGTTAAGCATACAGTAGGGCAGAGGCTTAATCATCATCTCTTCATAACCATGGTAAACATTATCTCGAGTTCTACAGATAATAAGTTATGAATAAAATCCCATTAATTACCTACATATAAACATCCTTAAAATAATACTGCTAGAAATAATTTATATCCTAAGCTAGTTGTCGTGAACATGAATGACTAATTAAAAAGATGAATACATGTCTCGTGTTTATTTTTTTTTTATATATCTTTTATAATTAGTAATTAGTTGTTGCGACATGGTAACTCTAGAGGTTCCCTATGTAATGTATATCTTAAAGCACGGGGTCTTTATTAATGGGTTAGGTAATAAAAATGGTGTTCTAACGTCATTTGTTTTATGCAACTTGATAGCGATAGGGGATTTGTATCAGTGAGTAAGTGAGATATGTCTGAAAGATAAAACATTCAATTAATTGAATGCAAATTATAAATTAAATTACATTTAAATATAATATTTTAGTGGTGTTTGACTTTTGATTGGAAACCGCACCGTATATTACCGAAGATGTCCTTTAGTGAGTCACTATATTTAAATGTTTTTAACATTGAAACCTAAAACATAACAATCAACAAGTCAAGAGTGCCTTGATTTATGGCAAATAACTTGACCTTTGCAAAGATTATGCAGATCCATTTTCATGGAAATCGTTCAATATTAACGTGATTGATAATTCCTTGATTTAGCGACCTCTGTTAATTTTGATCAAATCTTACTTCCGTTTGAATTGTTTACCGGAACATGTGATCATCTTATTTGTATGCATGACGCGTTTTCTTTTAGTCTCGCTTCCTAGTCGAGGGTCGAACATCTTGAGGTTACGTCTGAGGTTGCCATTATTATGTAGATCGAATTCCAATCGAAGATTGTATTCGATTGTAAACTGATACGATCAACGCCAAATATCCGAGTTGAATTTCAATTTTAAAATAAGAATGCGAATTTGAAGAATTCTACTACTCCGACACACTGAATAAACACAAAATGCAATATGTTCAAATATCTTCATTGTGACGTAATGTATATAGATAAATGATCGTTTCCTATACAAGGGATACAGATCTTGGCGGCGAAGAGTACCGTAGTACAAAAACAAATGCATTACCGACACAAACGTCCCAAATTATATGCCGCAGTTATGTGTAAACAGTAACAATATATACGAGCGCACACATTCTTTGTTTGACCGATTTGTTTAGAAATTAACGGCTGTTCGAGTGAGGACCGATGTCCTAGTTAGTTTATGTTTACTTAAGCCCACGATAATTGTTAAGGAGTTTCTAGTTGAAGTATTGTTGCTAGGCGTTTTATTTGCACAGAGCATGCCTTTAGATTGTGCATGCAAAATTAAGTTGTTGATAAGTTATATAGTACCTAAATTATGTAACTGAGTATCTAAATGTGTTTGCATTATACATATTGAGAAAAGTCTCATCTCCTCTTTAATTTTTGTTTATTCTTCTAGTTGTATTGTAACCCCAACACAAACTTTGGTTAGTGTGCATTAAGACCATTTTAGAAGAATATGTCCTCTGATATTGTGGGAGTTTCTCTGGGTTACTACCAAAAGGCTGTTGGTGTTTACTAGTGACTCTATTAACATATATTTTTAAGGAATAAAAACGGCACAAAAACTACTGCGGTTCTCTCATGTGCCAAAAACAAAATCCTGAGGATCCCCGCAATCAAAAACTTTGTTTATCTTTTGTAGTTAATCAAATTGATGAGGCCGGTATTCAAGTGTAATTACATATTCCGTATTCATATTTTGGCAGTCGTTAATAAAAAAACAAAAGACTGCAGACGTGTATCATTAACTCGGTTGCCAGGGGAAACCTGTTGTAAACAAAAATCTAGACTTTCTTAAGTTTCGTCGACGGTAGATTGAGGGATTTCGTGCTGCGAATAACATTCGTAATTTTACATTAACAGAAGCTATAAAAAGAAAAGTACACGCTATAATTGTGAACTCTGAAACTACCATACTATTTTAGGGGTACTATATAAATAAAGTTTATTGGGTTTCATTTCATTTGGATATGTTTAAGGTAAAATAAATATCTATATTTTAGAGTAAGAACCAAGTTCATCTTATTTTTAACAACATATTGTAGGCCTAAATCTGAACTTCTAAAAACAAGATTTTAAAATAGTTTCAATCACTTTATAAGTTATGAAAACTATGTACTATCGATACAGAGTTCCTATGGCACCTTACTTTATATCAGACACATAAGCAACAACATATAGCCAACAAAACTACTTGTGAAAAATTTTATCATTATAGGATATCAAGAAGTCCCAATGTAGCTTAAGATTTGACCTAAACAAATATAGACAGACATTTCAAGTTAAAGCTCTCTTCTCCACTAACATAAGTATAACCACACACTTCGCTTAAACCGGTTACAAAGAGGTGAAAACGCATGAAATACATAATAAAACTATATGAAGAAAGGTTTTTAAAGCCATACAAATATCCTTAAAGATATCGTGTTTAAAAATACTCCGAAAGTTGTATGTCCAGTTTATGATGCTGGCTTGTATTATTGTTCTAAATACAAATGGAAGTAAAGGGCTGTTCTGACAGCGACTATTTGTGTATTGATATATATACTATAAAATTATTATCATCACATCTCTTATAGTTACTAGAATCGACTGCTAAGGTTTGACAGAAAAGGATTCAATTTTAATTGACTTGTATTAATCGCTCCTGCACAAATGTCTAAGTAAGTAATAAGTTTGTATAGTTATATACCACATAGATACTTGAAAGAATAAAAATAGATATTTTACAAGAAGCCAGTAATATTTTATTCATATATTTATAGAATCTCATTAATTCTCTTCTACGTACATCGTTGTTTTGCAATGCTCTAAGCGATTACACGTACTTATAAGGCGGAAGTTTGTTGGTTTGTTTCCTTTTCATTTCTTTCATTGTGTTATTCCTTTTACAATTCTTATTAATATGTGTCATTACAGTGACTGGAAATGTACATCACCTTAATATTTAATTTCGTTGTACATATAATTTGATTTTCTTTTTTTGTAAAAATTGATTATTGATATAAAAAATAATTAAACACCGCTATTTTTAGGCCTAAAATAAATTAACATGAGTTTCATGTTTGTGGTAAAATAACATACGATAAGTAAACTAAAAGTTTACAAGAAAAGCCGAGCCACAGAGCTTGTTATAAAGAATAAATAATAAATACATCATAAAAAAGAAAAAACGTGATTCGCACAATAGTGGCATAATTTGCTGAACAAAGTCACGCTTGTTTCTTGTGAACATTGCTCTGTATTTGCAGAAGCAATCTCCACAAGTAACTAGGGTCACTTTAGGAAATAATTAGGTACCTCATTCATTATTTTAAGATAAATATTCATTGCAAATGGATTCCGGTGTGAGTGAAAAAGTACTCCGGTACTCTTCGGTCCGAATGCACCTTTCCCCAAGAAGATGTTCGCTCTTTGTCAAAATAAATATGTATAAATAAGTAGGTTTATATTTCTGAGATTGAGGGCATTTAAGTCTTCAATACTAACTGTACTAACTTTATTGCAGTCACCCAAAAACGATAAGTGTAGCGATATATTCAAGTAGGTATTAATATTATTTAGGTCAAAAATGTAACTTATTATGTATCTGCATAATTTAAGGTTCTTTTACGATTTAATCAATGACTTAAAGACTTCAAATTCATTAGTTAATCGACCAGATTTAGTTCAGTAATTATGTTACCAAGATGAGAATTAAATTTATTGTTTTCGTTGAATTAAAAATAAATTTTGTGCGCAGTCCTAATCGCTAATGACTTAATTAATTAAATTCAAGTTAACTGGATTTAAGCGATTTGCTACCTTATGTAAATGGTGTAAGGTTACAAATGCAATCCAATTCTTGTTGCAGTTTACACCTGCATTAACAAATTGTTTCCATTTTATGAGTGTATATCTATTTTTATCACTCAATAATGTTCTAATAAAGTTAAGTATGCAGTAATTGATTTCGGATTAGTTCATTTAATTTCATTAATAAAGCTCTTTAGGAGATAAATTATTTGATTAATTAAAAAAATGTTGTTACTGTGTCAGCTAAGCCAAAAATTCAGAGGCCAACATTTTCAATTGAGTACAGCCTTTCAATGAACTGAGAATGCACATTTATGTACATTCGTCTTATTGTCAATTAACCGTAACTTTACCATAGCGAATACAGATAAAGGCTCGTAAGACATTCGTGAACGTAATTCCAACAAAATTGAACGGTTGCTTCGTTTGCGTGAAACCTGTACAAAATAACCGGTACAGGCTATTTTTGGTACTCCCGGGACTGGTCGAGGAAAATAAAGTTACACGCGATGGTATGTGTTTCGGGAAGCCTGCAATCAAACTGGCCATATTTTATTTATTCAACCTTTAGGGCTTGTTTTTGGCTCATCATTTATCTCTCCGTTAATTTATTCACTCATCATTCTCAATGACCCGCAGGCAATGTGCGGCTGAAGTTTGGAGTAAGTTTTGCGATTAAATGGGCATAACCTTGTTATGAGGGAAACTGAAAACCAACAGTGCAAGTATACTGGGTGCTACCTAACTTTCAGAAATGAATATAGAAAAGATTATCTTCTTAAATTATAATTATTATTGCACATTTAAAACTACATTTTAATCGCCTTCAAACGTCATTTATGTCAGTGCATGCACTACCTTAACACATCATTAAAACATCTATAAAATTAATACAGATGAGTTTTAGAAAACCGTTCCTGTCTCACTCTAGTGTATGTCTGTGTCGTAGGACAGACAGAGAGGCACGTAGTCCGTTGTTTATATTCTGCAAGGCTATTATGGATTCCAAACACGCGGCATCGCGCCGAAACAACCTTGTTGCAAGGCTTTTTCGTTGTAAACCGACAACTTTAGACGTGTACCACGGTTTCTGCATGACCAACAAACAGGACTGAATGCTTAATAACTAAAGCAGTGTTCGCTTCTCCGCCTTATTCAAGTTTATCTGCACGTTTTACGCGATTTTAACTATCTCGTAAATGTTTGTTACTGAAAGACTGAATAGATTAAAATTAATTGATGATGTAGCAGTGTGCGGATATAACAAGACTCACGTGTAGTTTCCAAGTACCTAACTTTTATTAATACCTAACTGAAGTTAATTTGTTCTTTTATTTTTCTACAAGTCTTTCGAATTTCTTGATATTTCATTTCAAATAACAAAAATAAAAATTACATAAGTTATTTTTTTCAGAACATTTTGATACTGGAATTTTTAATAACCTGAAGCGACGCGGTTGGTGTCGTCGACGTATACAACACGGGTCATACAAAAATATTTGACATTCGATCTTATAAAGACATAACATTGTCTGCGACTCGCTCGTGGCCAGTCAATATCATGTTAAACATGTTTACATTTTTCGTTCAAATAATGTTTTGATAAGTGTTTCATTCGGTCACCAAGTTCCGTTATTAACGATGTAGTTTGCGGCATTTGCATAAATTTGGGAAACACAAGTTCCCGAACCAAATAAATCACATTTTAGAGTAAAAAAAGAAGAAGAAAGTCGTTGAGACATATGTGCAGCTAACCATCTGATTTTGCAGCAAACTTTATTTGTAAATAAACAATACGATTAACAATGACGGTACTTAGAACAGTTATTAATTAAAGGCAAAAACAGGTGCAACGATAATAACATGTGAAATTACAAACATTTTTCCAGTTAATATGAGCGCTATTAATAACAAGTTTATTTGCAACTTTAATATGTTTCGGTCGGATAAAATTCTATGGATTTCCATGAATGAAACGTCAAACCATCATACTTCAATGACATTGACTGTAAACACAGTTATTAGACAGAATAAAACACCTCTAATGGTCTTCAGATGTTATTTACGTGCGAATAGAACTAATCGTATAATAAAACTTTTGTATTTGTTATTATTATTATATTTCCTTATTATTTCCTACTTTATAATGTTTGGTGGAGTAAATGTCGGAGTGAATGTAAATGTGAAGGATTTAGGCTTAGTGAGTGTTTAAATTGAACCCAAGCCAACATTGGAGTACCGTTACGATGAACAAGAGAGGAAAATGCACATATTGTTACTTTCTTACACAAACGTAAAGTACAATGAGGTACCAATCACCGAGTGTCAATGACTGAATGTAGGTACAACGAACCACAGAAGGTGTTTGACATTAAAATGTGGATAAAAGAAATCTAGACACAACATTCTGTCGCGACCCCAATTGTAACATCATAATCAAAACATATTTTCCGACGAATATCGAAAAATAAACATTTTAGTTCCCGATTTTTGTTTTATGATCTGAAAGAAGTCCTTTTATGAAATGCCTATAAAGAGACGTTTAAGTTTATTTTTCAATCTATAAAAATACGACTCATACTTTCATATTTTGTTGCAACAATTCTTTGTAACATATCTATGACGTTTCCACCCGTCATTGTGAAAAAGAGGAAGTGCATTAAATATTGATTGTAAATGTTTATCCTGAAGTGGCGTCTTCTAAGTAATTGGCGAAGAAATAGGGTCCTAAGTCATTTGAATATCAAGCAAGTTGAAGACAAAACCATGTAAGCAATGGAATATTTATGTAAATACAAGTGCTGATTACAATTTTAATATGTTCGGATTTCTTAGGACTGTCAGGACATGAACCGTGACTTGACACATCACGAGAAACGACTCATAACATCCGCAACGGATTTGACAGAAAAAAATGTAAATACCCGAAACAACGAGAAGTTTTTTGCAAGCTTTACAAGAATAAGATCCACCGCAGTTGTATTGTGATAAATAAAAAAATGTCTAATGAATAGCCTACCTGCACACTAGATCCATTAATTCACGTGGAAACTTGTTTCTAGAAAAAGTTTCTCAAGGCTTAACTGCATATTCTAATAATAATCGCGTCTGTCGTTACTGTACGCTTATCCGCTTGTGCACCGACAGAATGCATTTATACATCTTAATAATACTAGAAAAATGTTTATTTCCAACGAGATACAATGTAGGTGGCGATGGTTACAGGTACTCTTGACCGCTTTGCGTGGTCCTGGTATTATGCTAAAATATTTATCGCTGCATATCTTTAAGATGCAGCGTAGTGATAAAAACACTATTCAAGGAAATATAGAACTGCCTGTATCATTAGTATCCGTCCTTATTATTTCTTGTTGGTATTGCAGCTTGTTATGTTATAGCACAAGTTAACAGTGCCACAACATGATCAATTTAGAACGCATTACCTAAGCGACCTCTAAAACATGTAATCTCCCAAAATTTGTGCGTCGCTTTTATCTGAACCAAGTAAATGAGCCAAGGCCCCCATTAAAAATTCGTAGGCATATTTCGAATGATAGTACCTTAAATTCCGGGCCGGAAACAAATCGTTTGGATTATAGCTTGGCCTGTATTATTGTGGTTATCAATGAGCAGCGTAATGTACAGTTTTTGTAAACATTTTCGTTGTTAGGTAAGTGCTAACTCGTAACGCGGCTGTAATGTTTGCAGTAGTTTTAAAGACGATTGAAATGTTTCACGTTGATGAGGAAAATACGAAAACTCTAATGAAAAACGGAAAAAAATGTCACTGTTTTAAAAACTTTACCAACAATATTTTTGCCTGCTTTAAGCTAATACATTTGAATTCTTTTATGAGGAGTTTGTGTGACATTGGCAGTAAATAAATTCTACGAAATGATAAACAATTAAAGCTGTCAACGATGAATGAATGTCATGGGAATAAGACGAGCTTAGGCGAGCCGCGCCGTCTCGAGCGCGCGCGCCGTGGATTTTAAATCAAATTGATTGAGCTTGATAAAAATGCAACAATAAACCTCGCTTATCATTAGTTTTATGGTTTTAAAACAACATAGTGGTTAAAACATAATTGTTGAAGTGGGTCATGCGATGAAACGCACGAGTCACTGCAAAAACATATAATATAGAGATATAAATGTACCTAAAGATAATACTTTGAACACTTCTAAGAACAATACTGAATAGGTACCTACTGGCCATTATAATGAGAATATAACGGCTTTATAGACTTAGACCAATAAATACGCCTCTTTCTAGGTAGGTATAAGTATCCCTAAAAGTTGTGCTGATTCAATTTGAAATAACTACACTACGAACAGAGACCTATCTGTTGTTCCAACTTCGGTAGCGAAGACAATAGCGTAATAAAAATAATTGTACAATTAAACCAACCATTTCGTTAGTCTAGAGACACTAACGTGTTAGATAAGTAGGTACCTACCTGACAGTAAATCGTTTAAGTCGTCAGACCATGGTGTTTGTACATCCGATTGTACCCGCATTGCTTTCAATACCAAGGTTTGTTATCTCTGAGATTTTCCGACGTCCAATCGTCACCCAAAATTCGGTTAATTCAAATGTATTCAAGCTGGAACGTCAACTTACTAAAATATAATTATAATTGAAAGATGCTAAGTTTTTTTTTTCAGTGTTTACTTTGTCGTCAGCTCAATAAATGGTAGGTTGGTGTCACTGTTTTATCAGGAACGTGCCTAGTCCCCATTCATACTTATTATATTTGTACACCATAATCGTCACGTCTTTTGTATGTTTTCTACAACACATTGTATGCTACAAAAGGAAAATGATATATACCTGCACATATTTAAGTGTTATTATTCTTTGGCAACATAACACTTGCTCGACAAAATGACGTACCTAGCGGTTAAATAAATAACAATATGTTTCCAGTAAATATCATACAAATGTATGTTTTTAAAAATCTAATGAAGATGTTCGGAGAAACTGCACAAAACGTTACCTTTCCACTTATGACAACTTTGTAAAGAAATGCATTTGTGCAAATAAAGAATTCGACGAATATTTAAATTTCTTGGAGGTGAAAAAAGGCAATTTAAAGTAAACTCCGTCTTGGAGTTGGTACTTAAATTTATTGGTTATTTTTTGTCTGTTGGTAATTACGTGGTAGATTGTGAGCGATTATCTTCAATTTAATTAATAACAAGTCGTGAGTTTATCATATTTCCGATTCGTCTCGAATCAAATTTGATGGAAGTGATTAGATTACTCCACTTAGAGGAGCGGAGGACTTTTTGTAGATATTTAACTTTATTTCCTTACGAGAATCAATAGATATTAACAAAAACCGATATGCTTCAAGTGTTATTCTGTGAGTTTACTTATTTATTTTAGATTAAATTGGTGTTTTTTTTTTTATTCTTATTATTTAGAGCGACTTTTCCGTATAACGTATGACAGTCCCATCGTACCCTAAACAGTAGTAAAACGACACCTATTTAAACTAAACCTACTTATAATATGAGACTATACAATCAGGGCCATGAATTGGAACAGAGCTTTTGCATCGTCACAATTTGGCTTATGTAAAATTTGGTGGAATGTTCCAACATCAGTTCTGTTCAAATTCAGGGCTCTTAAGTTTTTAAATTGGTTAAAAAAGACTTGTTGGGCGCCACCTCACCTTGGATGGAATCTCTAAAAAGAATGCGTTGCTTAATATATGCTTACAGAATAATTAAAACTGTGTATTCCCTGAAGGTTTAGTCGATACTATCTCTATGGGCGTGACTTGATTTTTCGGCTTCAAAACCTTGAAACTGTCATCACTTTAGTTTCACAGGAAAATCAAACATGAATAAATAACACATCATTGTCACAGTAACTTAGTGTTACATTATCGAAATAATTAGGAAAATCTCGCAAATTGACGACCTAATATTGACTAGCAGTTATCACTTCAATTTAAAATAATTCTATAAACATATACCGCCGCCTTGATAAATAACAGCGTAAATAGATTGATTGTTAACTGAAATAACTATAGTGTGGGAATATTGTCATTATTGTTAATGTGTGTGTTATAACTCTAATTGAACGATACATTTCACGAACTTTGCTAGTGAAATAACTTTAAATGAGTCGTAAATAGCCTATCTATAAATTAATATTATGCACGGCAGACGCTGAACACAGGTGTTTCGTTTCGGTACTTATTTTATTTATATTTCATCATTATAAATTTTAATTTTTGCAAGAATTTTCTATTTAATTTATATATAACATCTAGCCTGGGACGACGGGATGAATTAATCCAACTATGTTTACAACTCGTATAGGTAGGTGCCTATATAAAATGTAAATAGATAACATACCTATTAAATAATAAACTTATGAGTTCTAAGGACGAAATTTGATATTTAGATCCGTCCACAAACGGATGGCTACGTAGCGCGTAGGTGTGAAGCAAACACTGATCAAATATTGAGACGTCAACTAAAACTCGTCAGTATTGGGTCAAAAATTCATTGTTGTGACTCGGTCACCTGAAAACCTGTCATTGAATAAACTCAGACAAGGTAAGCAAGAGTGACAGTTACTTTTAGGGTTCCGTACATTCGAGACAGAGCACTTATTAGCGTATGCCTCTCACTCTATGGGACGTGAACGAAATTCACTCGAAGTGAAAACTAGTATTATGAATTCTTGAGAAGTCGATTCTTGAGCGAAAATGTCGTTGTGAATACGACAATGTACTTTAACGGGCATCTGATAAGAGTACAGCCTAGTCGCGATTTAAACAAGACTCCTTGATATTTACCTAGCCTCTTAATTAGAATCCTTTTTCATACATGTGTTTTCCCCCTGACTATTTTGTTTTGTTATAATTAATGACAACTGTAGTTTTGAATAACAATGCAAGATTTCTGCAAAATATTTGAGTTTCAATTATATATATTGTAATAAAGATAATTTTGTAAGTTAGGAGCGTAGTATAAATTACTTAATTTTAATCAATTGGCAAAGACGTACACTAATAATAGTAAAAATACACAAGAAATACACAAAAATTCATATCTTGTGCGTTTGAAAATTGTGAAACAATTTTATTTTGTATAATTTGTTAATATATTCGCTTTAATTAATAACATTAACTAAGTAAATACTTATCGTCATCAGCTAACGAACAAAGAAATTCGATGGCTAGATTTTGTGTAAATGCACTTGTGCATACTATTTAACGCAAAACATTATTATGTGTGTCACAATTGTGTACTCAAACGACGTTAACTGTGCATAGTGATACATCAATTATGTACACCTTGAAAACTTCTAAATTTATTTTTCATTTAATAGAGTATTCAATAATTAACGTTGTCGTACGGTTACAAACATTTTTGTTACGTTCTCAGGTATCGTAACACCCGACAATAGTTCTTTTGTTGAGACACAATAAATATAAACAAATGACTATGCACTTTGACCACAATATCAAACAGTCCGACTTGCTACTCGGGATCTCTCGTTTACCTACTACCCACAACTGTTAAGAAGGAAGTAAGTTATTTAAAAGTAGTTTCTGCAGACAAAATGTACAGAATTTAAAACGTGCAATGTATGGAGTCATTTTACGAACGATAAAGCAGTCGGAACTAATGCACTGCGAACATGAACATCGGGCATCGCGAAGCAACACTGCACGTGGACGAAACGGAAACCCACGCGTTATGGTATCGAAGCCATTACAGCACCGAACAATGTGTTTATATACCACCACGCTAGTTCGCCAATTATATGCGAATCATTTACAACCTCAAGCAACTAGAAACGAATCAGAAAGGAGCCAACAATACGCCGTCACAGTTACATAAAATGTAACTTTTCCAAAACAATAATTAAATATTTATTTTCCTTGTAGTCGTAAAATAAACATTTCAGTTGACATTAGTACGTGCTTGCCGAGCGTCAGACGTGGTCAGGTACTCTACATCTCGCCGATACATCGAGAGATCCGCACGCGTTAAATCGATGTCAGTTTATCTGTGCCTAACGGTCACCCCCTACCTTGTATTTGCTTTGTACATTTAAATCTTTGCATTGAATGTCAGTATAAAAAATAATAATCTCTTCATGTTTGACGGCTTCGAAGTGTGCCGATTCCATAAGTAAATATGAGAATGCGTCATTCATTTATTCGTTACAACGCTTTGATAAGAGATCTGAGGCTTGAGCGTGTCGAAAATAGAAATGCTTAAAATGTCAAATCGAAATTGCATTGGTTGGTCGGAACTTGTAACATTTTATTTCGTAGCGGTGAAGGTTATGATAAAATTAATGAGGTTTTCAAATGAATAATTACATAAAGAATGTAATTAATAAATGTTACCGTCCCAATATTTTTAGTTGAATGCTTCGATACCATTAAATTCTGTAAAGTGTTCTCCCAAATCTTTAAATCCAAAGGGGGTTAAGTAAACAACCGGTTAACAGTAGCGCTCAGTATTTTAGGTCAATATGTAATTTAGTCAAAACGATCACAAGTGCCGTTAATTACTCCTCGCAACATTAAAACTTTTATGAAATCAGTATCTGTATATCGTGTATGATTTATCGGATGATAAATTCCATCTTCGTTTGCTCAGCAGGAAACTCGGTATTATAATTGAATTAGAATTTTAATTATTTGCGTATAACCTGTTGGCCTTATCGGTAGGATAAGGGTACAGGCAAAATCGTGGGCATCAACTATGCTCAGTTCACGACCTTCAATCTCAAGATCAACATCGCAAACACTGAGAGAATTTAACAATCTCACAGAAAAACTATTAATTAAAATACCTTTTTACTTCATACCAGTGATTCAGGTATCTTGTTAGGAATACTTGCCGCGGCGATGCCATCATTATCTCACTGCACAGAATAACTTACATGTTTCCCATATTTTAGGGTGCTCTACGTTATCAAACCGTAAACGCTTTTATAGGTGTTATGTGTAAAACATATTGAAGTATATTTGTGTTACATAACATGGCCATTTCAGATAAGGGGTAGCAGAAGTAGCGATTATGGGTGCGTATTACAAAATACTTACGAACCTGCTTTAGCTGTTAAATAACACTCAAATACAGTTTAATAATCATAAACTATTTGTATTACAAGTTCTCCTTCCAATTAATATGCACCGTCGTTCACTAATTCCGGCTCTCTCATTTTCCTTAGATTCCTTATTTGACTTTTTTCCGAGAAGACAATCATATTCAATATCAATCCATACTCGGATACATAAGAGACTTCTCTATTCATTAATATTAGCGGTTTTATAGCCGATAATTATAGTGAATCAGCTGCACCTATCGAAGTCTTGCAACTTTATAATCAATGCAAATTTTATTGCAGGAATTCAGCGCGTAATTAACTTTTGACTCCTAACAAAAAATAAACGTGTATCAGCTATGTGCCTAATTATTTTATTATCCTAATGTTTTATCGGTATGCCAAAAAGGTATTTAAAAAACTTGACACATCTACGTTGGTCTCGAAAGGAAACAATTTTAATGGGCAAGATCATTAGTGTCCAAAATGTCCATTAACATTGACGAATATTTGTGTAATTTTAGATGTTTGTATCAAGATGTTGCGATATTTTATTAGTTAAAGTTGCGTATGGAAGTATTAATTTACGATCGGTACTCTCGTTCGCCTCGAGTCGTTGCGACAATCGTGCGTCGATGAGTTTAGGAACAATCACAGTATTTATTCAAGTGTGTGCGATTTATTTGCTGCACACATTGTTCAGTATTATTGCCAGAACACGATTCATGTTCATGAGCACTACTTAGCGTGGACTAGACCAGAGTAACTTGTATCATAATGGTTTCCTGTATGGCCGGCGCATCATTATTTAGGCCATCAATATTAAGCACTTGCAATTATTATTCAAGTTTTAGCTCGATAAGTTTGATACGGAATATTAATAAATGTTTATAGAATAAACTATTTAGTGGATGTTAGTTATTGCGGTTACAAGTTATCAAAAACATTTAAGTAGCGTATCCTAGAAGTCTCATTGAAGTCATAAAATAACATTTTATTTAAACCTACGATGGACTTTCTAATATCAATCAACAAAATCGAAACGCTATTAGGTTGAAAAGTTAAACGCCGTTGTAAATTATACTTCCTAGTAAGCCGAGGAAGTGGAACGGTATGATTGTAAAAAACCACAATTAATGCGAGCTGTTGATAAGCGATCAATTAACCAGAGACCAGTGAATGAGTTGAAAAGCATTGGTTCATTGAGACTGACTGAATCTTGAATAAATTGTACTGAAAACACGAAACTGAATGTATCCTGATTAAATTGTACTATGAACAAAAGTCTGGCTATTCATGGCGTGAATATACTATGGAATCTTAATTTAAGATTTTTTCCACAATTTTCCTGTGCGCGCCTTTAAGTTAACAATATGAATGAATTTAGTGGAACAACACAAAACAGCACGAAAATCATGTTTTTAACAGATTTAAAACGAATACGAGTAATACTTTATTTAAGTTATGTACAAGGAAGATTAAAGTCACTACTTTTTTCTTTTAAACCTAGAGAAACGCAATCACCAATTTTAGAATCACAAACATTTAAACCTTGTCAACACATGCTAGGTGTTTGGGTGTCCTTAAAAGTCGAGTGCCTCAAGTATTCTGAAGTACTTGACACCGCGTGAGTTAGCGTGAAGACCAAGCAAACGAACAATATAGTTACGCGTAACTCCGCCATTTTAAATGTTCTTAAACAACGTCCAATCAGTGACGGTTATAACGAATATTTTTGTGAAATTTTACCGCGATTGTCATTCAATGAGTTTGGTTAGGAACGCGTTATAACAGATATATCGTTACTGTATCGGTAGTATCGTAGTTTCTGTTGGATAACAGACAAAAAAAAGAAAGAAATCTACTGCTTTTTTAAGTTTTCCGTAAAGATTTCTTTCTTTGATGTATACTTAATCTAGTAGACTCGAGAACGGTTGGCGTTAACTATTAGATTTTTGCAAACTTTTCCTCACTGGATTTCAAAGTAGTGAAGGTATTTAAAGATATGAGTAATTTGAAAAAAAAAACATAAATCTTTATAAGTTACGGCTAGTAAGTTGTACAAGGAAAATACTGCGTTATTGACATTATCGCAAAATGTGTCAGAACGCATACACAAGTATGTATTTGGCCATTCATGCATGTAATAAAACTAAACGTGTTGTCGTTTCAATAAAAATACTCGTTTTATTCAACCTTTCCGTGACATGTTCCTGAACAATACTCATAATAGGTAATAACAGCTTCACAGATTTTTAATAATATTTTTACCTATTCTTAAAAATATTCGCAACTTTTTCTCTGCGGCGAGTGACTGTTGTGTAGTCTTTGCAACACGGGTAAATCAAATTTCAGAGGATCTCGTTTAAAAAAAATTACATATCATTAAAATATTTTATAAATATATAATATAATTATTTGTCAATTCTACTTGCAGATCAGGTTGACATTTGTTTAGCCTTTGTGTCACGAGGGTAATTCGAATGGTTTAAATATAAAATATACCTAAAATAAATTTTATGTAAAACATCCGGTTTAGTTATAATAGTGATTTTATAGAAAAGAAGATTAAGTTAAAACGTTGTGTAATATAAAGCTTGTCACGTGAATACACATCATTTAAACATTCGTTAAAATCTGCGTGCAAATGTGTTTCGCATTGGATGTGCTCATGTTATTATGCTAATCAATTCTATTGTTTTATCAAACCAGAATAATTAAAATTAACCGTCGTTTTTTAGGAAACAAGTCAAAAGTTTCTTTGTAATCGTAAACAACATTAACTACGAATCTTGTTTCTGAAGATTACTACGTATGTACATTAATTACCGGTTATAACCCTTCACGTACAATAAGCCGCAAAACGATTTACCGACAAAATAGAAAAATGGACCTTACGCGCTTTTAAATAAAGACGTCTTAAATTTCATTGTGTTACCAGTGATTTGTTTATCATTGTATCTAAAATAATGCATTATCTTTGAATTTTTATTTTTATGGTTGGTTCGTACCGTTTTTTGTATACTACGAGGTTTTGTTTATTGAGCTGAACAAGGGAAACCCAGGTTTACATCCTTCTAAAAAATTCTGTCTGACGAACACTTTAATTAGTTTTGATACTTGGAAGTTAGGTATTCTGAAAATTAAGATCGACCTCCAACTTGTTTCATGTAACATCTAACTACACATTTACTACAACTTAACTTTTATTTCATCGATTGTAATAAAAATAGGGTTACGTATTAGAGCAGGTGTACTAAGTAAATTCAGAATACAATACCTGTACTATTTTTGATGTAAGAAGATTATAAATGACGTTTTTTATTAATACATATTTTTTCCTATTCAGACCATGAAAGTTTTTTATATATTATACGAATTCGCACTCGGTTTTCACGTTGTAAAAACAACTCTAGATTAAAAACAAGACTAAACTTGGAGTTTCAATACGTTTGTCCATTAATACTTACACTAAGTATACGTTAAACTAATGAACAAGATAACTCCTATGCAGATGGCGGACGTTGTACCTTTCCCTATCTCCTATTCATTACCATAACTGTCTTTGCTTTAAACTCTTATCGCCTAATTAGTATTAAAAGCACAAGATTTGAGCGTTCCGTATAAAGAATTCACTTTGATATAGATTGTCACCGTTTATATGCAAATGAGGAAAGCAAACAGGTTGTGCGTGGTCCACTAGTTCAGAGACGTATGGGAAGTAGCTGCATAACTACTGCTTTGTAAACATACATTCATCGAATCTAGGATAAAAATCTAAGTAACATATTAAAAATGAAGAAGGTAAACTCTAGTTGTCACTTAATATATTGTACCTACTTACAAAAACATACATCCTGTAATAACGAGTACATTTCGCAAACGACTTAAAATGGTAATTCCGAATAAGGTTAAATAAATAGATAAAAAGAGGATGTAGAACATTAGTGTTGTGTATATCTCATTTGCGATGATTAATAGCTAGTCGACCGAATATTGGGCCGCACTAGCACAATTCTTGCCGACAACTTTTTCGTCTCTAACATAAGTTAACCTAGAAACGCAGATCACGATGTTTGCTAACAGGATACGTAAGATACACTAACGGTTCTTTGCGGCGCCACTCACTGATACTCGAGGAACATGATTTGACCGAGGTCCTTGTTCTCAAACCGAGCATAAATACCTCTCGCGATTATCTCAAAATTGATGCGACATCGCATTCCCGTACATTAACATAAATTTCGATTTTATTGCTTTATAAAGTATCGATCAAGGCGCGTCTAACTGACTGGTTTTCTTCGGGGTAAAAGCAATAAATTTTGTTTTCGACGCACATTTATTTGACGCACCTTCGTAAATGTTTCTGTTTAAAACAATATACTAATGTGGTTTTCACATTCGACACACATCTGTGTTCTCATCGAGTTCGTAGCGACGGATACCACTCGTAGGAATATTTTCCTTCAGCTAAACTCATCTATTATGCCACCAAGTAAGCACGTTTTCTACTACATGTTTAATTTATTTTTATTTTGTCACGGTATGAAAATACTGGTACGGTCATTTAGTTACGGTTAAATAGGTCACCGTACATCGATTGTTTATTTTCAATAACTGAAAGCCTTGACTGAGAGTCCGAGTGCATTTGCCTACATTGCCAAATCCACATACGGGCGACGCACTCAAATAACCAGTTCCTTCGCTTATCTCGGCATCCATTCGAGACCGGTTACAGCCAACAATAGGCGTGTTCTTAGGACCAATATAACTTGGAAAATAATTGACTTTTGCCGGACAAAAAAGAGTATCTACATGCGCCAACATGCAACAATCTTCGGCCGCAATCCTAAAATGTCAATTCCATTTGAATGTTGCTAGTCATTCAATGAATGTGTGTCGTGTCGGGCAAAAACTTGTATTTTATTTTATTGAAATGTATTGAACATAAATTGGTACTGTCAAGCTTAGTTCTGGTGCGAAGTCGATCGCATCAGTCGCGGTGGGATCACACTTCGTTCATTAATATAAAGTGGTTTCGATAACTAATCATTATTGCTAGGAAATGTTCAGAACAAAATGCTCACATTATTGCAACAACACCTACGTGTTATTTTACAGCTATAAATAAATTAGAATCACAAAATAAATTGGAAATTTAAAAAGGTAGTAGAATAGTTGCGATTGCCCGAGTACCGTCTCCAATTGACCAATTCAATCACTAAAACGTGATGTTTTCATTTCTTTTAATGGCGTGGCTTTGTCAATTTCAATTAGGTAAGGAATAAAACACGGTTTACGAAGATACGTTACCTGCAATATAACAATATGTTTTACAGGACTATATTTACCAGCTTTTAAAATTCATTTAAATATTTATTTATTTATGCAATTTAAATATTTAAATATAAATAATATTACAAAAAAAATAGTGTAATTAGACTAGTGTTCAGACTGTAGACCACTTACATAAAGGTAGTGTAGTGTAGTAGGTTTCATACGTGGCAAATGTCATTCGGCACGGTTTTAACAAGACAAGTGTGAATTTTTGTTGTGATCCTACATTTTCACCTCTTTTAACCATATAATTAATATTTCTGGAAGTCAAATTTTAAATTATAACTCATTATTTACATTATTCTCTAGTGCTACAAACACATTTTGCTATTGTTACTTACTGATTAAACGAAAAGAAAATGTGTAGTTATAAAGAAAAAATAATATTTTTTTTCAGTTTATAATTCAATAGTCTACTTTTATTCTAGCCTTCATATATGAATGGTTTGTATAATTTCTTCAGCGCGTCATGAACAACGGCACGTGAAAAATGCACCGTAAAATCGAAATGAAGTTTACATTACTAAATTAATCTTACTTATACCTTCTATACTGAATTAATGCTTCTTAACTTGCTATATCTTGACATAGAAACTATTGAACAGTTTTTGAAAGAAAAATAAAAACGATGTATTGCACTCCGGGAGTCCCGGCAGAAGTGAGAATTTAAATATTAACTTTATGCATGTTTTTTATATTTTGGAATGGATGGGTAATAATTTTGCAAGAATTGCATTAATTATCAGTATAAAAGTAGTATAATGCGATAGAATATAATATAAATATTTATTGCGCTTACGTTTAAAAACATGATATCCGTCTTACGAATTTCGACCAGGTCACGTGTCCTGACGCGAGCTTAACATTTTTAAACGCATTACAAAAAAAGTGAGAATATAAAATTGACAGCGGGTATGGCAGCAAAAATCCGGCTAGGAATATCCTTTTTGATATCTATAACTGCAAATAAAGTTTCATGAAATCGATTTCAGCAGTTTACCCGTGAAAGCATAATGGACCGGCAGAGTTACTTTCGCATAAAAATTTAACAGCAGTAGGGTTTATAACTAGAAACAGTAATTTTATTTCGTCACCAGTTTAATGTAATCATGTGATTCAGCAGTCATATGTTTTAAGGGTTGTTTTGTGATGTTTTTTTTTACGATTCAATTATACGTAAGCGGTAACGATTAATGTTATCGGCTACTAATTTCTTAATACTCGTGGTCTTTAAAAACAACATCTTTCAATTTCTGTCAACAGCCTTCTTCTGATTGGTTAAAATTGGGCAATACATGACTGGTATTAAAAAAGTTTGAGGATTAAATTAGTCTCTCAGTTTTCGTATTAAAGCGTATCGTTACTCCAACAAGATTTTCATTTGAAATTATTTCCCTATTTTTTTTTGAAAACTTAATTTTTCAAAACCGTTGTAGTTTACGTAAAAAAGAGAAGTCTATACATATGGCAAGAGAACAAAATAAACAGAACCATTTTTACCAAATTTTCGAAAAATTACAGGATGTCTCAAATATCTCATACAAATTATGTGTAGTGTTATTTGAACACAACTTCAACTCTAAACAGCTTATGTAACATTGCTTCCACCTCCATGTTTCTTCGCGGCACCAAACCAACCAACATGTGACTAGATCAAACTAGTTATATCCAGTTAATTTGAAATAACGACGCATTATTTCAAACGTTTTTCGTCCGCACTTGCGCTACGGTCTTGCTTGTATCGAACGTTTAATTGGCTTGATATAATTCGCTAAAGTACCTTAAGCGTCTTGGACCAAAGGATTTCGTGCGATTTATTGACGTCATCGTCAAAAATAACTCGCGTAGTATAGTTAAAAACTGGCTGCAATGTTAAAACAAATGAGCGCCAAAACTCAATCCACAAAAAAAAACTGGTAAATCTCGACAGCAATTTTGTTTTATTTTTATTTTGCAATCATATTTTTTGAATGAATAATTTAAATAAATGATTTATTAACATACAATCTATTGCCTTTCAAGCCTTTAAAAACTCACGTTGCTTTTCTGTGAGGTTTCGAAATCGCGGACGGAACGTAAACACGTCCTCTGAGGCGTCACCCTACTTACGACACGGTATGATAACATAAGCTCAACTATGGACACAAAGGACTCGGAATCGGGGAACGTTTCACCACTAAAACAATTCAATAATTATTTATTCAATTATTTGATTAGATAATTGAAATGAAATGGAAAGATGTAAGATGCTCATACGGCAAAAAGCAATTATTTACTTTTGTAGTTCAAGCCATAATGTTTTTTTTTTAATTCGTGGTTATTTTTGTTAACTCAAATTTCAGCGATTTTGAAATATGTTTTTGGTTTAATTCACCTTTTAAATTCAATATAATTTAGGTAGTTGGTAAAATCGCTTTATGTAAATTATTTTCATTATTAAAAAGTGCCTTCACCGCAGAAATAATAAAAATGTATCCATAAAAGAATAAAAAGGCGTGTTTTAGAAATTTTTGTACTCATTAAACAAGTTGTAACCATAAAACAGATAATCATCGAATAAAAATAAAAATCCTCATTAAAAAAGAGCTGTCACTTATTTATTATTTTTCTTAGTCCATTTGTAAACGTTACACCCAGTTATGTATATTGATTGCCGTAATTAATTCATTGATAGTTCCTAATGTCAGTGAACATGATATTTTTTATTTATTTTTTATGTCGAAATTTGGGACAGCGCTTTGGTAGGTCGTTGCCTGTATCTGATAATAAAATTAATGTTTAATGAAATGCAAGAATATTTTTTTCCATTTTTACTACATTCTTTCTGCATCATTTATTAGAAATTATATACCGGTTATTACTAATATTGCAGAAAAGCCATTATTATTTAATAACAACAGAAATAAAATAAAAATATTCGAAAATAAATAATAATACTCAGTTTTTTTTTAAAGCTGCGTTGTTTTATAATAAAATTAAGGTGAAAACCGATATTTTTAATCTTTAGTTTACTTAAATTGACTGAAATTTTATGTACTTAGCTTATTTTTCCGCGATTACGTTTATGATTATCGTTTTAATGTAGCATCGAAAAAAAGTATTAATGTGACAGAGGAATTGGCAAAGGTGCCGTTCAAAATAATATACTTTTTTTTTTCTTATGTTGGTAAGTAGGTTTAAACATGTACTCAATTTGAGAGTATTTTAACTACGCATAATTTACGCCTACCATTTTCAATAATACCAAATAATACCCATTTTATGTACAATTTTTTTTGTGCAAACTAGAAGAAACATCGGCACAATGTTTCATGTTATGCTGTAATAATGTTTATGATTCATTTTATTGGTTCTAATCAATTTAATTTAACTGTTTCCGAGCAATACCTACACACAAAGAAACGCACATTTTAACGGGTTTACGCACATTTTAATGTTTATTTTTTGGTAAAATCTAAAATAGTCCTTACTGTTTATAAGGAGGTAGGTAGACTACATTGCAATATTTTTCCCAAAAATCATTAGAAATATCATAAACTAAGTTCAATTAAATGTATGTTTACATTCATAAGTATCGCTGTACGTTTTTAAATTATCTTTCATTACACTAATTATTACTTAATTAATTGTGTACAAAGCAAGAACATTAGATATCTACCCACGTACTTGATAATGCAAGTAAACGACAAATACATGTTAAAGTATTTAAAAAAATTACAATACCCTCAAACAGTAGTTAGTCAAATAAAACTGCTTAATTCTCAATTTTTATGGCATAATACGAACAGCAGCTGATGTTATTAAAATAGTGTTGTGTGTACCCGCCTTGAGTGGATAATGCCCTAACAAAAGAACCAAACACGCGTCGAATTGTACGCCGCTTTTCACTGTAAAGTCAACGCAAGATAATCAAGTGAACACTAAAATACTAGAATCTAGGAAAGGCAGATAAATATTCGTCGCAACATACACCACAGTTCCATGATTTTAAAAATCATAACGCCGATCACTGATTATTTACAAATACCGTCAGAGTTGTTAACCTTACGAAGCATAAACGATAGGTTAAATTGAGTATTGGAGATCCGAGTCGTGCAGCTGAGTCTCCGCAGACCGCCAACGCATTATATCTGAGAGTAGGTTTCGCAGATCGCGAAAACTAGTGAAGGCGCCTACGGACGGCGCAACCGCACTCCTTTCAAGGAGGTGTGGGTCTTTTGGAAAGTAACATCGAACAATATTATCGACATCAGACGTCAACTCGCAAGTGCAGACAGTCGCTGTGCCTAGTATAAAAAATAAAAAAAGACTTACCTGTCGATAAATTTCAGAGGTCCTAGCCGCTGCGGATTCCTTGTAGGTGTCTCGTGTCAAGAGAGTAGTCCGGTTTTGCATTCACGTACCGAAGCACGATCACACTGCGTGAGAGAAAGGGCGCGCAACTCGTTCACAAGTGAACACTATCGCGTGTTGTGGCTCGGCGGTGCGCTGCGAGAGTGGGCGTCGCGAAAGCGTGTTGGCGTTCGCGGGTCTCAGCTTGAACTGGAGGCCGCGAGGTGCGGGGGCCACTTTATGGCGGCGCGCGCGCACCCCGCCTGCGCAGCGGCGCCCGCGCAGCCTGCAGCCTGCACCCGCGCCACAACGCGATCCCCTGAAAATAACATTCATCATACCCATCCTTATCCTATAATTTTCCTTACTAGCGTCAAACAATGTGTGTCTACATGATTATGCTAAATAGGTACAAACAGATTGCTGTTAATTCAAGTTTTACACAACATAATTTCCTCTGAAAACAAGTCTCATTGAAAATAATATATGTATTTCATCTCCTGTTAATATTTACCACACATATTTAGTGTCACCGCAAATAACATTGTTTTATTATCAAATGTTGTGAGTACTTACCAACCTACATGGATATACCAAAAGGAAAAAGTAATTAAGATATATAAATATTAATGTTTTTAAAAGCATAATATTCAAAATGTTCAGTCAAACATCCAAGACTAATCAAACAAAAAAAGATTTCTTAGATATAATTCTTCAAGTATTACTTTGAAGGATACCGGGAGACAACAAAATAAAATAATGTAATGTATAGTAACCAGACATTAAATTCAGAATAAACAAATACAATAATGCCTATTGCCTAGTCCGTCTTTCTGTAATAGGTAAATTGAACATTTAATTACACTTTATAATAATTATCTACCCCGACCCCCAGATAGATTATAAGAATGTAATTCAATTTCATTTATTTAAAACTAGCTGCCCTAGCTTGTAACGCCAATAAAGGTTACTACTTTTCTTGCAATTCAATAAATGTTCTCCCTTTTGTACCCTTCCTTGGAATTTTACAAAAGTAATCAATAACTTTAGAACTTAAACAATTTAATGGACAGCCATCTTATTCGCCCACCCTTCTCTGGTTCCTAATAACAACAAAAATATTTAGAAAGCACAGGATTATTTGTCTGAAATACTTTGAAGCAGCTTATAAAAAGCTGTAACGATATTGAATATTACATAGACTTTATTTACTACAACATGAGTAAGCAAAGTGTTAATATTTATTATTCCGTTTATTTATTTCGAACAGTCATTTAGAACATGAAATTTTTTCATCAACTTCGTATTATACTTTAAAAAATAAATAAATCCAATTAGTACTATTCTTAAACGTGAATTTTAATGTTGCAGGATAAAAAATATTTTCAGTAACTTAGGTACATAAGTAAATGAAATTCCTGGCGTTTTGTTTCAATTATTAGCATAAGACGAAAATATTGAAATCTAACTCCAATGAAAAAACATACAAACTTGACCCATATCTCATCTCATCTCCTCCTTTTAAAGTCACTTAAAAACTACCTCGAGTGCAGTTCTTTCCGGTGAAGCAGTCAAAGCCTGCGCTCAGGCTAACGGCAAAGAACTCTACCAAAAAAACTGCATTTCTTATTTACCAAATGAGTGGTTATTGGTGAGTTAACATTTGAAATTGTATTACTCATTTTATGGCCCCGTGAAGCTGTAAAAGCCTCTTGAGGATAAATCCGACAAAAAATATAAAATAAAATCAAAACAAAATGTACGTAAGCATCGATTTAAGAAATACCAGAAAGTCCAGTTCTTTTAGAACCTAATATCCATTATTTTTGACAGAGATAAACCTATTTACAGCAACTTAAATTAACATTATGTAGGCATTTATGACAACGGCAATAAGCAAAGATACCACCTTAAAATAATCGTTTAGATTCCATTAACGTATCTAAAAAGGAATTTACTAGAAATATCCTTAGTCTCTAACAATCTCCGTTATAGGTATTATCCTTCCCATTTTAAGGAAAACTTTAGAGATGGGCTAACGTTTACAATGCTGCTGTAGTGACTCACGATGTAATGGAAAATACCTAAGAGTTAGGACACAATATAAAGATAACATAATACCCGGTAAATTCATAAATAAATAACATTTTTGATACAAATAACGAAATAACTGGTATTTAAAGAATAGGGTTTTTATTACAAAAATCATTGTCTGATATTGGAAAAGTATTCCGAAACTAGGAACCTTACGTACAATAAGCTCCAAAAGAACATACAGAAGAAAAAATACTGAATAAATATACAGGGTTATTCTGTGCCTCCAGTTGGTTGCTGATTTCGCACCCGAAAGGTTATGGCTAGAGCTCTACCATGTGTTGCCAATCGCGCTGCCGGAAGTAACTATTCCCTAAATAATCTGTGCCAACGCTAAGGGAAAAACATTAACGGCAAGGAAAGCGACCTGTTTACACATTCGCTTTGCCCATTCCCTTGAAAATTGTCGTGAAAATGGGCTGATTTTAAGGGTCTAAGTCAAATAAGTAAGGGTCGAATCATCCGTGTGCCAACCAACAAACGTAGCTTCTAATCTAAAAGTTTAAGTATTTCGCGAGCATTCCATGACGTTCAAATGGGCGTAAAGGTATAATGAGCTAGGAAATTAATCTCCATCATTATATCATATTTAAGTATTAAAAAAGGCCTGGTCACCGTCTTAATAGTCCTCTTATTAATCAGAATAAAGGTCCCCTATTATACAGTACTTTATTGTTCCTTACCACATTCAATGCAACACAATGTTCTATTATGTGTAAGAAAAACGAGGATGACAATTTATAAAATTACTTTAATAACCTTAAACTAGTTGTTACTGTCAACTAAGGCACGTTGGATGATGGTAAGTAGGCAAAGGAGTAGCTTCACTAAGTACTTTTATTTGATAAGTCACGTTTCTGAAGGGAACATTCTATGAAGACATACATTATATCGCGCAATTAAGGCATGCCTTATATTTACCATTTACTTAATGTTACCCGTTTCCTTTACTTATGTTTTATTTTTATCTAACAACTAACGACCCGGAATCTCTCGGCTTTTCTGTACTTTAACAAGCACGTACTGTACATATTAAACTTCCGCTCGAATCACTCTGTATATTGCTGAAAACTGCATTAAAATCTATTGAGATCAAAGCGAAATGACAGCATAAGCGGCCTTATTTTATGCTATGTAAAAATTAGCGCTATCAGAAGGTCAACATTACCTCCGTGGTCAACATCATAGAAATAATCCAGATATAATAATCATAAAAGATATCTATGGTCAATGCTTGGAGCTTACCTCGGTTCTCGTAGCTAAGTGGAACTTAGATGCTCTACCAAGTTAGTTCAGTAGTACTTCGTTGTTTCTGAATTCCATAACACCTGTACTTTAGCTACTTACTTTGGGTTCAGAGCAATGTATGTGATGTTGTCCTCATTTTTTATTATATAGTTTCTACTGGAGAGAGGTTTAAACAACCTTTAAACATCGAGAACTTGAACGTGTACGAGTTTTTAATAAATTGATGAAATCACACCCTTAATCTTATAATTTATTTGATTGTTTGAGGAATATGCTTCAAATTGTAAATCAAAAAAGATATTAAGCATGTACCGTGCACAGGAGTTCAATATATGAAATATTTAATTCCTTGTTCAAAAGCTGAAACTATACACACGCCATGCAAACATGCTTAAAAGTAAACGTAACTCTAAACGTAATTAAAACCTTATTTATATTGGTATGATGCAATTTTTGATCGATCTTGTCAACAACGTTTGAATCAGTAAAGGGCAAACTAAGAATCAATTGATATAGATGAAAATATATGTGAATTGCAATACAAATGCAATAAATATTAATTGAAATGTTTCACTCCTGTGGTACACTACACTATTGCTTCGAGAATTCATATATTTATTCTGCGTCAATGTATTGCTTATTATTTTCAGATTTATATCGGCTACGATTTCTGTGCCGAATATTAGCATATTCTGCACAAAAATCGTACATTAAGTTAATGATAAGTAAAGCCAATCGCTCTGGCTTCGCTATTTCACATAAAATATTTTTGTAAACCTTCGCTAATCAAATTATTTCACGTACAATTAGAAGTTCGAGGACATACTGACAGATGCGGAAAGCGAAAGATTTTCTGAAAATAGAGATTATCCAGCAGCTAAGCTGAAAACAAACAAAAAGTGATTTTATTTTAATCATCAAACTGTATGTCAAGCGCTGTGATTGGTCCTTTGCCCGACCAATCACAGTCGTAATCACAAATTTTACAAAAGTTTTAAATTACCGGCCTTTCAGATATCGACTTCTATTCTCTCTTAGCAATCAGGGAAATGAGACGAACAAGAATAAGACATAACATACATAACTTACCATCACGCAGAGCATTTGGCAGAGGTGTACCAATGCACACCCTCAGTTCGCCGGTATGTTTAGGTCCCATGTAATCGGGAGCGAGCCTCCGACCTGCTACTGAGAAATTCATAGAAAAACCCAATAACACCTTGGTCGACTTGAGAATAAATAAATAAATGCAGACAACATCACATACATTGTTCTGAACCCAAAGTAAGTTGCTAAAGCACTTGTGTTATGGAATTCAGATACAACGAAGGTACCACAAACACCCAGACGCGAGACAATGTAGAAATGTGATTTTCTACATTGACCCGTCCCGGGATCGAACCCGGGACCTCAGAGCTAGCGACACCTTGAAACCGGTGCGTACGCCACTCGACCATGGAGGTCGTCGAATGGAACCCAAGACCTCTAGCGTAGCAGCTGCGCTTAGAACCACTAGGCCAACGAGGCTTTGCAATAAGAGTAAGTTCTCACCTATTAGTGCACCTCGATGAATTGTCTGTTACAATAGACTAAGACAAGCAAAGGTTCCATAAAACGTGGTTATCATCGGTCGCGCCTTGAAAATTTATTAAGTGTGACCATTTTGTAGACTATGTCAAATAAAAATATCAACTATGCGATACCCATAAGCATTGTAATGCAATTGATTCACACATATATTCAGGTTTGTGCGACGACTTAAATACATTCAATTAGCGTGAAACATCAAATCATTCTGTTTAAATTCTTTGAGTAATTGTCAGAAATACAATGGTGTTATATTTAGTTTAGAACTAAACGCTTATTTAGTGTCGCTGGGCAAGCAACCCCAAACAATGTTGCTTTTGTGTTAGGTCATGCTATGACAAAAGACTGATTTTTAGAATTCTACTGCTGCCGCTACTGTACAGTTTTTTTCAGAGCATATTGTTAGATTTTTTTTCGAATAAAAACAGTCAGCTTGTCAGGCCACACCCCTAATCTACGTTTTTCAACAATATTCTGAGTACTGCCTGATCTCGAAAACGTGGTAAGCTGGAAAAAAAAATTTGCAAGATGACATCGATCGAATCGGGATGTTTGTCCAGCTATATCCCAAAAGGTGATAAAAAACTTAAGCTACATTCACGTTACGATGCGTTTGAGTGTTCACTTTAATTCACTAGCGAATTCGTTATATGTCATGTTAATAGAAGTGGTCTTTAAGCGTAATTAAACATATAGGTGAATACTGAAAAAAATACAGGAAAAAATATTATTTTAATCTTACTTAGATATATTCTCCACGTAATTTTTTAATTCAACGGGAAGTTGGGAAGTTATAAAATAACCCTGGGATTGCCAGATTAGGTATTCAGTGTTGCAAACATTTAATGAAAAGATTTAAGTACTAGATAAAATAGTGAAGTACACAAATGTCACGTTTGTTAGTTTAGTGCTTTATAAAGACGTAATATCTTACAAGTCTATCTTTTTATTATTTTCCTCTTAATTTTTTCCATCGTGCAAAAAAGTTAATGTCAAGGTTTATTGCCCCTGTTATGGTAATTCAATTAAAATCAGTTCATATGTATTTGACATGTTTGCAATAATATTGTTATGTAAATCTCTTCGGTGGCACGTTTTATTTTTTCACTTTTTACAGTCACGTGTCTAGTGGCTAGTAGCCATATATGTTAATTATCATCCATTTATTTAACAGCTATGATGCCACAAACAGATACACAGAAACATAAAAGTTATAACACCACTTTTTTGCATCGCGGGTTAATAAAAGAGTATATTCCAATCCCAATTTTGTATAAGGGTGATAAAAGTCGACTAGAATAATGTAAAAAGTTGCGTTTGTTGACCTGGGTAATAAAGTTCCAAGGTGAATAAATTAGACAAAAAAATGTGCACTAATTTCACTTGCTTGGTATGAAAATGGAGACGCTAATAGAACACCCAGGTGAACAAAGTGGTTTATACCCATAAAATGGCTGGAAATGTCGGATAACCAGTTCCCTACTTTATGTAATGTATTTCATATCTTGTTTGCTTGTTTGTTTTCTATAAGTTTTCGCACGCATCGTAACATACTGTTATGCAACCAGTTAACTCTAGCTGGAAATGAAATTCAGTGCTGAGTGCAATTAATTGAGAGGCTGGCAATGATGATAATTGTGCCTGAAGGTATTGTGGGCGATAATTATGGAGTCTTATTATCTTACCCGACAGTGACGCAAATCTTAACCAGCGACAAAGTGTGGACTTGAAAGTCATGCGTCTAGTATTCGAGTACCCTTTATTATTTACTGTATTATTAAATTTATATATATTTAGCCTGTACTGCGCCAGTGCTGGGCATGATCCACCCTTTAGGCTGCGTTTCCATTGAGGCGTCCAAATCTCTTGCGCTCCGCTTCCATGTGATTGGTGAATCGCGACACAGTTCATCTCCGCTCTGCTCCGCTCCACCTCAGTGGAACCACACCCTTATTCTTTTCAGTGATCCCGCACTTGCTACTTGCCAATGGCTGCAATGACTTTTTTGGCCCGTTTTCCATGTAGTTAAATATGGAACAAGAAATACGTGCTCAATATATATTTTTTGACTGATAGACTAAATGCATTTTGACTTCTCATACCCCGTCATCTGTCCCCGTCCATACTGTCCCACATCTGGGCAAAAGCCTGCCTTAATTTGAAATATTCATTGGAAATATCCAGCAATCTCAATCCCTGCCATGTCATGTGCTTACCAATTTCCAAATTAGATTACATAAATTATTATTTGAGAAACATTGGCAGTCTTTATAGAGGATGGGCCTAACGGTGCCTAGAATTAAACTGAGGCTTAATGTTCTTTTGGCTAACACTAGGAATAACCAAAGCGCACACAAAAAATCCTAGGAGCCTTAAAAAAACCATTTACAGAAAATTTTGCTAACAACAACAGTTGGAACTTTGAAAGGTTTTGTAAATAGCCTGTAAAACTTTTGTATACACAGACGTAGCAGACAGACTAGATTTGTTTTTTATCATAACATCTATAACAAAACAACATCAATTGATTAACATCAGATTTAATTTACCACAAAAGATCAACCATCACAAATTTGAAATTAGGTTTTATGTTAAAACTTTACTGAAAAAAACAAGGAATAATATTATTGATATAGATTTTTAATTGCATCAATTTGCCTTGCCTGCTTTAAACATCTAAACGGATTATAAAATAAAGTCCCCGCCAAATAAACGTCTCTCTGAACTGGTAAACTAAATAATTGACTGCACATCAGTGTAGAAAAAACGACATCAACAAAATAAAACAAAACTACAGGATAGATTTGGATAAAAAATTATTGTATAAAAAATAATCACTTTTGAGGTAATCCACAAACGGTGAACAGATCAGTCTTCGATTTCCGTAGATATCGCGTATGTCTACACTTCTAAATGAATTGATAATTTATAGATGAATTGAGAGTCTCCTATTTTTGAAGCCACTTGGAAACAATTGAATTGATGTCTGAACTATCCAACGTAGGATCTGTGGGGTGACGATGACCTTCACCACAGTCTTACATTAAATAAGTAAATGACATATGAGTCCAGTTGTCGTCCTCTGAGCTCTTTTACACTTTGAACGGATTCCAACCCATTAGTCAATATGTTCTCCAGTAGGTACCGTTTGCCAGAATTATTTATTTTGTGTTTTCTTTGAAATTAAATGACATAGTTGATTTGCAAGTAGGACTATATATTTGGGAATTTAATTCCCGCAGGAATTTTCGCAAAGGATTTATACGCACAACAAAACCCAGAAACGAAATTTTTGGCACCTACAAATATTTGTCACATGCCGGGATCGAACTCGCGTCGCTTAGTGTTGCAATTGGCTTAGTGACTATACGACTTGGATATCCGAGCAATCAGTGGCACTTTCCTTAAGTAATTACCTGTTAATCGATCAATTTGTCGCCAGATAAACTATTTATATTCCATTATTTCCATCTCTCAGATGTTTCATAATAACAAATGAACTTCGTTTTTATCCTATAACATAACACTGTAAACCTTAGTTGCCCACAAGTAGTACCTATACAGCAACATAACAATGGACACTCAAATAAAAATAGATGCCTGTTTATGTGACTACTAAGAAACGTATACATACGGTATAGCGCCTTTAATATATAAATAGGCAATCACAACAATGTTGTATTTATAACCATTTGACATATTCCAATAATGCATCCAAGTCATTATTAGGATTGCCAAACGGTAAAGAAGTCCAGATTTTTATTATGAAACAGTATTCTGGTGAAATAACACTTATAATTATCTTACAATTTGTAGCTAATTTGATAAAAGTGAAGTAGTTAGCAAGCAAAGAGCACTCTCCCATACAGTAACAAGCAGGTAAAGGCTAAGTATTACAAACCATCTTTTTTCTGCATGCATGAACCAAAAATATGCAGAGTAGTTTATTTTTTAACTAGCCGGTCTTTCCAGACTTCCTCAGCCTTGATATTAGCTCTTACTGTTGAAGCAAAATATCTAGTTCCTTCCTTCGCCTTAGTGGGAGGAGCCTGTTAAGTCCAGTGAAGCAGTCAAAGCCTGCGCTCAGGCTAAGTGCAAAGATCTCTACCAAAAAAAGTGGGAGGAGCCACGAAAAGGCTTAAGCCGGATGATATGTACTTCAGAAGCTTGTTTTGTGTACTTTTGTAATGAAAATACGCAAGTATTGTACCTTCCCAAAATCACCAATATTCAAACAATTTTTTAAGATTGTTGTACAAAAATCCTACAAACATTTATTTTTCACCACTACAGTTCAAAGTTCAGCACTAAGAAAAACGGAAAGTGAAAATTGTTAAACGGAAGGCGTTTTCGCCAATAAAGTCTTCTTTTGGATGAACATGAGACTTATTAAAGCGTAGAGTAACTATTCAAAATTCATTTGATGTACAAAAAGTATTACGAAAACTGTTAATCAGCAAGAAAAATGGAAAAGAAAATTAAATAATAGACCCAAAAATCTAAGGATAGGCAGAAATTAGTCTTTATGTAATACTTTCTACATTCAATACATAACGTAGGAATCTCTCAAAAATTTATGAAAACTTCAGGAAATTCAGTCAGTTCTGACTTATCGGTCCTTTTTTTGATCCTGTAGAAAACTTAAACATTTTACTTCCTATGTCCTCACAAAACAGGACAAAGGAAGGGTCCTAGGCGGGAAGGGTATTGTAGATTTATTTTGCCTAGCGTTTTCCCAAGCTATGAGTACGTTGGAGTGGCGTCTTACTTTGTTTTGATGTATTTTAAATACAGCGAAGAGCTATCTGACCTCCACAATCCATTTTAACAGGTAACTTTCAGTATAACTTTATGAGACTGTTTGGGAAAGCTAGGTACAGCATAGAAAACCTACGATCAAGGGATTTCTTAAATTCGAGATCAATACAATCTTCCTTGTTCACTCACGTCGAGATTCAATTATGCAGCCATGAATACTTAATATTATAGAATCTATTTAATATTCTCAAGATCTAAAGGAATATGTAATTTCCGTAAGAGCAGATCTTATTTTGTCATTTATTTCCTTAATAAATATTATTTTAATACCTTCACGTGTAGCGAGTACTTTAATTGCTATAGTTCTAGGACAAGATGTGTATGCAAATATAGATATATCGTAGCCAAATCGTATCGTAGAATTGATTTTTTCATAACTTAATGGTCGGCCACATAAATTCTTTCATGATCGTCATCGGCCTTTAGCAGTCTACTGCTAGGCATAGGCCTCTCCAGTTGCACGCCACTTAGTTTTATCCTCGGCTTGTGGCATCAAGATCAAAATAAATGCTTATTAATAAATTCTTTAATGTCGCTATTTTTGCGTCAGGGGTATCTATCATTCTCCATCAATGTGAGAGCAAGTACCGATGTCCTGTGGAAACTGACACTGAAATAGGACTAGTTAATTTTATTATCCCTCAAAGCAGTATAAAGCATCATCACTCCTTAGAAAACAAATTACGTAAATAATCAACATTCGCAAACTTTTCTACTTTCTGTGTAAATCTTATTAATGCAATATTAAGATTTATTAATGACAACCTCTAAGTCAATGATAACCCAACCGAGGAAATATCAGAAATGCAATACCTATTGAGATTTATCATGATACGATTACCCTGTTATTATTTTGTCTTCACCCAAACCGAGGGCGTAGACAATAAAATCATATGCTACAGTTTCTAATTAGCTTAGTTAATTATACGCTAACTACCTTAATATGCAGCTTCACTAACGTACTTAACAAGTACAAGTGAGTACCTAATACTCCAGTTGCACACAATGCAATTTGTGGAATGGGTTTAATAAATAGTCCGCGTGACATTGTCACAACACGTGTCATCAGAAGGAACTACGGTGCAGTACATGTACCAGATCCCGCGCGATGACAAGCAAACAATAGCTTTTATACCTTCAATCCTCTTTATCTCCTATTCATGAAACATAACTTGCAGTTTTAGTTAGGTCGGTAGCTTGGGTGCTTCTTGAGAACTAGTAAATACAAACAAACATACACCCATTGCTAAAATCGTATCCTTCCCTAGATTTACCTTTTTGATAGAGAGGTTTGATACACAACTTTACCTGTACTATGAACTTTAGAATAGGACTGTTGGAGTTGTGTAAGCGAGACGGCGTGGCGGCGGACTTTAATTAACGTAGTAGCGTCTCGCTTACGCGACGGTCCTGATTTCTAGAGAATAGAGAGCTTAATCCTGCTGAAAGTATGTTAATTCCTTGATATGTGTCTATATAAAGTTTACTCATATTTTCATGCGTTTACAGGACCAGCCCGACCAGGCTAGTTGTTTATATGTTTATAGCAGTTTTAAGAGTCGTGCGCGCATCCAAACCTTTAAATCTGTAAAAAATGCAACTGCTTTTTTACAGATTTAAAGGCAACAAAATTTTCAACTTCTAAGCTTATTAAAAAAAAAACGAACAGTTATGTTAATCATAAATTGATAAAAAAAATATCTACTGAGTTCCCACATAATGGACCTATGACCAAATTTTAATAAGCTAAATGTTCGCCAGCGCTGAATACTCAATCGAAAAATATTTTGCAGACAACAAATAGTGAGAATACCTAGGTATAATTAGAAGCTTAGAAACTTTGAATGCATAACTTAAACGTGCAAATCCCATTGCATAAAACAAATTAACACCCAAATGTGAAAAATTTAAATGTCATCAGGTACATATATGCACTTAACGGCTTCCCTTGACACATATCAGTAACTTAAATGCAACTGAAATAAAGTTTAGGGTTACATTTATTTTAATTTAATTGTTTTTATTATCTCTCATTCCATTATTTTCTTTTTTTTTCAATGGATTTCTGGGATACCGTATCCATCTAGGGAGTTACACAGCTACTTTGTCTACTTTACTGTACTTCTGCTGGTCTTCTAGGTATTCTTAAATATTAAATACCCGCATGATTACTGTCTGACGGAACGTAGACTTGCAATATCAAACCCACAGATCACCGAGCGAGTCTTTCTGAAGCTAAACAAAAGCTGTTCATGCAGACGGTATCGCAAGTGTCACACTTTTGTTTAATACAAAGCGTTTCTGGAGATTTCTGTTCCGGACAGATTATGACAAAAACGAATGTTCTAATGATAGGCAGAAGTATATTATTAGAGCACACAATGACGGGCAGGTTACCAGCCCTCCCGCATATAAATGAACTCGACAATCAACTACGTGGTCTAACATAATTGTCACGTGCCTCATTCACTACTCGTTAGTAAGTGAAGCTAATTCGACGGATGTATTTTATGTTGTAGGTAACTAAGTACTCTTGTTAAAAGCATGCGAATTATACCCCTGTGTGCCGTAATGTGGGAAAGATTGCACATTACTACACGGCTAAGTAAATAATGTTAATCGCTCACTGTCATAATGTAGCAATGCATTTTCAACTTTAGTACCTTGGCTTAAGGGTTCCCATGGTGTCCTAAATTGAGTTTTATACGGTATACCATTTAAATATCAGTGTTGGACAAGGCTGACAGTGATAAACTGGGTATATGGCACTGTATAATGTAGTGGATGTTGTATTTCCCGCCTAGAATCATGCTGTTAATTAGACAAGGATTGATTGATCCTAGTTATAGACTAATACTAGTACCAACCTATGATTTCGTTTCAGGTAAAACTGGAAGTTTCGACCAACAACTTTATGTAACATGTATTTAGGTAGTTACGACCAATTGTGCCTCTTAAAACCTCTTGCCATTGTATCTACATGGAACATATATTACTCAGGTCATCTGTTATTCGTTTAATTACAAGCCTAAGTTACAAGGTATCTAAAAAATTTCATAAGTAGCTAATTATAAAAAGAATGAAATATAACCAACCACCAGCATAAAAACCATCCCACATTTCAACAGTTCTAGTGCTTTTGGCTGACCATTTGAGACTCTGAATACTTAAAGGTAACCTGTGGAACACCTACTATAAAATCAAGTCATTTCTTCATTACCTACTGTTAAAAACTAAAAGAGTCATGACAAAAACTCATGAAAATTCTCTTTTCAGCATTTATTTACCTCAATTAATATTCGTCAAGAACTTATTTATTCACAATAATATAATATTTAATATTTCTACGTCCGCTCCGCTTGAAGTCCCAATGAAAAAAGAACGGTGTCAGCTGCTCGCTTAAATAAGGCTATCTACCGCAATTTTTAAGTATTGATTAACTGTGAAAGATGTCTTTGGATATCCCATATATATTTGGATTGGTTTGGCAACATAATTGAGAAATTTATACGGAAGGAGGTAACAATTGAAAATTAGTTAAAAATCACACAACTTTCCCAATGCAGGTTCAATCTCCGCAAAGAGCCCAAAGATAAGCTGCCGTACACACTATAATAAAAATATGACTTAATTCCTTTGGTGATTCTCATTAAAATAAGCAATAAGGTATCAATGTTATTTTAACAAGACGTTTGCAATAAAGAAAGATGATTTGTAACGACATTCTCAAGGGCCTTTTACCAAATACCTGTACCATCGTATAAATATTCAGTTTCATCACACATCACTTTTGTAGTGTTGTGCAAAACTTTTATGGGAATAAAAGCTGGATTGGTTAGCCAGATGGTTAAGGTCTGTTATTCTTTTTAGCCCTCTACACATAAAAGTGTGTAATTAGTTTGACGAGTCTGTCTTTGTACCTTCATAGCAGGCTCTAAACTGTCAGACCGAATATGGCTCATTTTTTTTTGCCGGAATCGAATAGATTTTATCAATATACAAAAAATGTCAGTAGCTAGTTCTTATTTTTTTTATGACGTTATTTACTTGAAAACTCTCTGCATAAGAAGAAGGGTTGGCCCGGCTGTGGGACATTTATGGCCAGTATTTTTATTATTATTTAAATGTGCCTTGTTTAGTCCCTTAAGTACCCAAACATTTGCACTAATAGTTTATCCAGTAGGTACGTGACGAGTACCATCTTATTATTTCTACCTTATGTGTTTTTTATCCAGGCGCTAAGGAAATATTGATACTATAATATCTTAACGTTGTGGCTCGCCGGAGTTATTAATTATACTTAATAATACCAGCGTATAAACATCCTTCTGCAGGACACAGGCTTCTTCCCATTTTAAGAAGGCACGAACATTCGTCGCCACGCTTGCTCTTTTGCTGATTAGTGAATTAATTGTTATAATTAGAGAATATTTATAAGTGATTAGCTCCCCGACCCGGTGGCGTAAATTTGTTCAGTATCTAACCATTTACATTTTTTTCAATATTTTTATTTCATTTTACTCCTTTCAATAGGACCCATTCAAATAAAGAATTGTCCTATTTGGTGCAGTCGTACGCAATTTATGGCATGATCAAGGGAAATTAGTATTCACTTTCCTAAGTAGATATCTATTAATAAAAAACTTCATCACATTCAGGAGCGTATGTTTTCTGTAGTGCTTGGATAACAATGTATGTATTTAAGTGATACGATTAAAATACTATTGAAATAAAAATAAAAAATTGTATCTATTCACTCATTGAGACATACCTAAGATACTTTTTTATATATACCATATATTTTGTGTATCCTTTGTTGGAAATGCATAATTAAATAAATAAAATAAAATAATAATCTTATCGTCTTTTGATGTTGATGTTGCATGACAAGTAATATATATTCACTTATCTAGAATCTTTCTTAGTTTCTAAACAGGAAACGAATGCAAGAAATCTATTAGTAATGGCAGTTTACACGGATGATGCGCTTGCATCGCGATCACTTCCTTACGGATTAAAACACTGCAAATGCATCTGCACTAATATAAGGTAGTTAGTGTGTTCGTAACCTTCTCCGATTCAAACAATTTTTTCTATGATAAACAACTACATTTTAAAAGCGCAGGTTTACTGAACTAGAAAAAATGTAGTAGACACGGTATTTGAACCTAAGCAAATTATGCACATACCTACGTAGGTAAATACCTACCTAAATAACTACGTAGACATTTTTTCTTTTTATATTTCGATTTTGAAGACTTCTCTTCTACCATTATCATAAATGTGAAGGTTTATAAGCATGATTGTTGATTCATACAAAAACTATACATGTTTTAACACCACTAACAATAAATCAACATAGCATATATATACCTATTAATGAATATCTATTCTATTAATGAATTCTGCTCCCCTAGGTATTTCCCCTAGGTAGTTCGTCGGTCTGTCATTTTGTCACGCTTTCACGGCTAAACCACTGTACAGATTTTGATAAATTTTGTTATATAAAAATAGATTTAACACTAAGTCACTCACTTTTTTAAAACAGAAGAAAGAAAGAAGGAATATTTTACAGTAAGGTATCAGATTCCAGAATTGGCTTTGCGTCATTGAAGAATCATCCACGAGTCAGGCACTGGATCAATCTGGTTCGTACCGATGTCATCCGATGTCATCATGTGCGTTTCAGTTAAGTAAAAGGGCGTGTTTTATCCTTATCCATAATTAAGATTTGCGTGTCACGATACCCTCTGGGAATGGAATTGGAAGACGAGGCTAGCACGCAATGTATATCAAGGTACATACTTCCTTCTCGTAACCAGATTTTATTGGATAACTGATTGGTACCTAGGAAATAGGAATACGTCTTGAAATGCTGTCACGTCAATGATATCTTATTAGTAAATAATAATATAGTAATAATAGGTAACGTTAACGTACATCAAAGTTAACGAAAATAATATTACCTTATTATCTACTCATTACAGTCAAAACCATCGACGTATGATATGCATAGACTGCTACTATCGCTAGGTTCCCCTTGTGCCAAGCGAGAGCAGTTTTTAGTCTGATCCTAGTACATTTCGTTTTTCATTTAAGTTAATTTTCGCGCAACGAGAAATGTATATAAGAAAATATCGATGGTTTTGACATTGTTAGGATAATATTAGTGTTTTAAATAGATTTTTTAAAACGGCAATCTCCATCTTCATACATAATTCACGACAACACTTGTTCACACTAGTGCTTACGGTTTAAACTCTGATAGGCTCACTCTATAGTTTCAAATGCAACCTCGTTGGTCATAACATAATAACATGAAATATTAAACGTGGTTTTGTCTTAGGGTAGCTAGGAACCTAATAGATTACGAGACTCACCTGTGGCTTACAACGTGGTAGTATTTACACATAAATTACTAAGTTAAACGTATTGTCATTACGTTATTAAATACCTCGCGGATCGACCATGATAAATGAGAAATTAAATAGTCTCCAATCGGCTTCGGTCTTAGAGCACTGGCAACGCTCGTAGGTTCCGGTTTACAAACAGGACAAATAAAAATAAAAAACATAAAATGAGGAATTTGGTACTTAAAATACATTATACAGGTGTTACGAAACCCCTGTCCGATCCGTTAAGGGGTTGCTAGGTATCGATATCTTAATACAAAAATTAAAAAAAAAAATGAAAAAAAAAATCATAACCTAATTTTTTTTTCTCCGAATTGCCTGTGAGAATGACGGCATCGTCTCAGGTTCTGCCAAATGATCATACAAAAAGCCACCACTAATACCGACGAAAATGGTGGTGTAGTTTTTGATTAATCTTCAAATTTAGGGATTTTGGAGGCTATTTCAATGTTCATTATTATTGTTATTATCATGAATATTCCAAATTTAATATTTTATTTGGGCATGTGACTGTGAACCCTATATCACCCTTTCGGGTCGGACAGGGGTTTCGTAACACCCTCAATAAATAATTAATCACACGCCAACTCAATAAATCAAGTTCAACGCAATTAGATTACATACCTACTGTCAATCCCAAATACATAAAAATGTTTATTACTTAAATAAAAAACTTATCTAACTCGCTGTTTCACAGACTATAAAAATGTTACGCAATTTTAGTGCTTACGTGGAAATTCTTGAACCCAAACAGGGCTTTCAGGAATTAATACACAAACAGTGGAAAAGTCATCACCGAGTGCGTCATGCTCTGAGTCACAATTAACTTTATAACCGCGTTGCAAGGTTGCATATGAATAGAGATTATTGTTGTCGCTTACGACGTTTTGATAACGGACTGCAGACTAATTACAACCAATTATTTTGCCTATACTGAAGCGAGATTAGAGGCAGATAGAGCAAGTGTGCTGGATTTGCACACAATACTGTTTGAGTGGCTATTTTTCCGGTAGCAAAAGTTGAGACTATAATATATTTAGATATTAGTTTTGTAGGTTTAGATTTTGAAGTTTGGGCTTTACAGGCTTTATGAATCAAGAAGTAATAGCTAATCTTTGTTAGTGATAAAAAAATACTCTGAATAAGCGTTTTGTTTTTTATTTTTTGTAAAATTTACAAACCCCAAAATGCCCTACACAATACCTCCTCCTTTTTTAAAGCTGGTTTAGGTACAAAGATAGTATAATACTGAAATCACTTTTTTTCGAGGGATAAGCAGAGATCAAGGATAACCGTCGAACTACCTTCCGCAACAATCAGCAATTGATTCCTTTATTCAGTTTGTTGTCTTAACAATTATAACGCGTGTCCAAATCGCAAATTGTCATTTCGCGCCATAATTGGCTTTATTAGCCATTGTTCTACTGTACAAAGAATAGTACCTATACTTATATGCAAAATGGATAAATTATGTCGTTAACGGCTAGTATCGTTAAATGCAAGAGAAATTAGCTTTGTCAATTCATCTTTTTGATGCTGTAAAAGGTTACATGGTTGCGAGGGAAACCTTCAAATATCACATATATACTTAAAAGGGATACCTAGGACCTGGACACCTGTTGAGTACAAAAAAACATGTAGGTAAGCTTTTTATGTAAAGCCGTAAATATTTGCGCGGACGTCGCGTGATGCTAGTAGGTGCAAGGTCATCGGAAATGCAGCAAGCACGACGCTGACAAATAATAGGCGATCAGCTTAAAACCTCTTCAGCAGCAATCAGACAGCACAATAGGAAGGTTGTGGTACTTTTAACACCAACAAAGAAAAAAAAATTGCCACGTCATCGGCACTTAACACCCTGGGAAGACTAGATACCTATAACCTACGTCATTTTATTCGAACAATACGGTTAAAAGATAAGAGTCGGCCCAGTCCGGGCGTCGAACCCGTGACCCCTTCAACTTTCAAGCAACTGCCAATTATTTAGCCAATTGAAACAACGAAAAACAAAACATGAAACATGTCACACGTTGAAACTCGGTCATTCCGTCCTGACACCCTGTAGACTGGCTTTGTTCTACAGCAGATGATAATGTATACTTTGAGCTGACATACTTAAAAAAACATAATAAAAAATCGGATTAAATAATCTACCTCTAAAAACTCGGAAAATTCCAGTCTAACTAATTGTATGTCTGAATAAAAACCTTACCAGAAAATCTATTTAAGCAATGCTACGTGCTTAATTAATTTTAAATTGAGAGGCTAGATACTACTGCCAGTAATTAGCAAGAAAAGGTTATTGTTACTACTTTATACTAAACTGATCGCACAGCTGCACAAAACCTGTAAGCATATTTATGTTGCATAGTCTGGAGGTATTTAAGACAATTCCTGTAAGTTGTAAAATTATTAACATTTGGTCAAACGACAGTAAAAAAACACAAAACATCAACAACTTTCATACTTTATTTCGCAGTATATCGCTTAAGGCCTTTTAACAGAAGAAACAATAATATTTATAATCAACAATCTAAATAGGACTCGCTCAATATAATATAAACTACGATTGTTTCTGGAAGTCTTCCAAATACGAATCAAAGTGAAATTATTTTACAAAAATGAACATAGAATACAAAACATTAAACAAGAGAATCAGTACAAGAAGCAAGGATAAACTTGTAATGCCAAAAATAAAGATACAAAATGATAGTCATTTGTTTTAATGCCAATGAATATATTTCAAGTCCCAAGCAGAATTGAGCAATAAGTAAGCAGCAATTTTGATAGTTTTATAGGAATACTTATCACATGCACGACAAAACTGCTTGGAATCTACTAATGTTGTGGCATTCAAAACACATTTTAATTGGTTTTTTCTTCTTCATTTGAATCAAAATGATATATTAATAAAATCGGTCTATATAAATTAAATTGTTCCAGGTCATTTTTATTTTCCCTAGCTATAATATAAATAATAGTGTGCAGGCTTGAGCGTTTCGAACGGGCTACACAAGTGTCCTGCTGATTGTAATGTACTGTCAAGTCTCAAACCTGCTTTGGTTCCTCGTTCCAAAGGCCAGTTTGTAAGATACCCTACATTTATATTTTTTCATTTTTTTGCCCTTTGTTCTGACACAATCACGTCTAACTCCCGAATTCGTTTCGGCGATTCTCATCAGGAGTAGTCAGATAGGATTTGCCGGCGCCTACTAGTTTAAAAACATAACATGTCAAATGTAAACCTACTTACAGATATAAAAACATTAACTCTTTCATGCCATAAGTTAATAGAGCAAACCAAACGATTTATTGTGGCTCTTCATGTCAGGAAGACGAAGCACAATTCTAACAACTGTTTAACAAATTTTTACGTCTAACTATATATCGTCGTCTAACTACAAAATCCAGAAAATTAATTATACAAGCTTTTGTGCAAGAGAAGTTCAAAATTATCAGCTATTATTTGTGCGATGGTTGTCAATGGGATAAAATACACGAGTGATCCCCAATTAACAAAGGTACTAAACAACTTATAATTTATAACAGCGAATAATTTTACTACGTCTACATTATGTCTAGCTCAATTAATTTAATAACGGCAATATTCTCATAGAAAATATATTCGCCCCTGACTTAAGGAAAAACTGTCTCAAATCGGGCTCCTGGGTTTTCTGCTGCTTGAATCATGTTTGTAGTAAAATATTAATATATGTCAACAAACATCAACTATATTAAATTTGCCTTATTTATCTATATGTCTGTATATACGAATATGTCATCTAGTTACCGCAATAAAAGGCAAGCACGGTTTATTATACATATTGATAAACCGGTTACATATTAACTATTGCACTCTACATGTTTAACAGCTGAGACCTGTGGCCAGGCACGATTGATATACATTATGTATTATTGTTCAGTAAATTCAATAAAAGCGTTAATTTTCAAGTCTCCTATAAGTACAAAAATATTTTATGTTATCTGTATCAAAAATATTTGTTTTATCGTGTCGGACAGACGCCTAGTCGAGGTATTGAGGGATCATTAACATACCCCATGTGCGTGCGGGAGATCTTATCGGTTCAGATATGTTCAGCTAACGACGACCGAATTCGCAGTTATTTTCCACCCGCACGCTTAATTGTTCTAATACTAAGTGCTCGGCGTGTCACGACACAGACGTGGCAGGACAGCCCATGACGATCCGTCTCTTTGTAAGAATAAATACATACATGTATTATAGATCAAATTTGTGTTTTTTATTTACTATTACAACGTAAAGTATCCAAAGTTTTTTTTTCGATTTACGATATTTATCAATACCTGGCGATAAACAATAATAAAAAAAAAGAAACTTTTGAGTCATGGGCTTCCCGTTGAGTAAAGTTTCAGCCATTATACAGGACATATCAGTAAATACAAAGAGAACAATACTGACCTCATTCAAATGGTGTTTTAATGGATAACATTATAACAATTATTGCTAACAAATTTTGTACATTGGCATATCGCTTTTGTTTACTACATATAATTCTATCACCGATACTTATAAAAATACTTTTAACTTGTTTACGATACTTTCTTTTTATATAATAAGAAAGACGGTGTCCAAACAAGGCTCAAGCATTTTTATAATATGGTTCATGAATTATTTAAAATTTAACAGAGAAGACTAATGGCTGAAATACTGCCAGTTATGGCCTTAAATGCTATCTATTGCACCACCACTGTGAGCCTACTTTCATAATTGGTGTCTAAGTTATAATAAGTATATTTTATTATTTAAATGTCGCTCTGTCAAAACCTTGCAATAAAAGATAGCCATTTAACATTAAGCTGATTGTAAATATATTTGTGTACACGGTAGCGTTATATTGAGGCACTTTTATGGGTGTTAATGTTGTATTTAAATGTAATAAAAAACTATCAACACTATGACGCGAAACGCAACAATTCAAGTAACTGATTAACTGCAGGCTTACTCTTAAATTTAATTTCAATTCCAATCTTAAGGACTAATAAGGACAATACTGATTTTAATTTAGTCGTCACGTGATTTGGTGCTCCTTTGAAAGTATTGCTATCATTCCAATACCAGATAGTTCCTACTAACGGACACGCAATCTTGAAACAATTTGGCGCTAGTACTTTCAGAACATAAATGTCTATTTGTGAATTAAATTCAAGAATAAGCCTGTATTGTTTGTGTAAATAATAATGGAATGTCATTAGCTGCCTATGTTCTTCTAAAGCTTCGTAATGATAATTTTCTGGATTTGTGAGTAACATTCATGTTGACATAATCACAAGGAGTCTACTCGTTATGGGAAGAGGGCGGGGGCGCGCCGTCAAGTTTGTACCTACGCTTCGAAATTCTTTTTCAGGATCTATTTTTTATCCGATGATCTGTAACAAAGCATAATACATTTAACTGCAATAATAACAATATAACAATAAATTTAATAAAATGTTTTTTTACATTACCTAAAAAGAAAGAACAATAAGCCGATAGCCGCAACGAAAAATAAATTCATTTCAGATTAGGTTTTTTTTTATGTTATATCTTATAGTCTCATTGCTGGCCAAAGACCTCCTCTTTTACAAAGAAAGCACATTCATAATTTGCAAGTTGGCGATTTCAATTATTATTAACCTGTTCTCTTTACAATATATTCATACACTGACAGTTAGGAGTTGTCTTAATAATAGGGAAATACCTATAACTTAAAAGTCACAGTTGTAAACTTGCATCTTTGTGCAATTGAATCCTGTTATTGAACCTCTAGTTCAGTCTAGGTAGTAGATTATACTATCTACCAGCAATGTACCTACATTATACATTACCGTCCTAGAGGTGGGCCCTTAATAGTTGCGACACAGTTTTTTTTCTAAACTAATGTAGCTGTTAACGCACAATTTATTAATGTTACTTGTCTTTTTTTTGTTCCAATAAATCATTTTGATTTGATTTGTTAATATTTTTAGGTGTAAATACTTACTGTTGCGTGGAAGAACAAGAGCATGGCTGTCAGCCACGGTGCAGCAGTGCAGGTTGTTATGGAACATGTACTGGATGGTGAGGTGCTTGTCGTCGCCCACGCACGGGTCGTAGAAACCGGGCAGCTCAGACTGGGGGCAAGACACACGGCATAATGTACAGGTTTTTACCGAAAGGGGTGAAGAGTACTCCTGGTATAGAGTAAAATGAATTATATAACAACAATATTTGTGGTATAACAACAATATTTGTGGTATAACAACAATGTACAATAAAGCTACGTCTAAATTCTAAACCAGGAAACGACCCCGGTAAAGCATGTCAGATATGGTTGATCTGACGGCGGCTTCGGCAGACATATTATCTAGGATAACATGAGCTATGTCATAGTTCATACGAGCTATGTCACGTTTACATTATAGGTTATTAAAAAACAATCTGCCACTCAATATTTATATGCTAAAACTTATTCATAACTAAACAGTTGAATATATAGAAGATCACGTTATGTAACAACTGATTGTGACATTCTTGTGATTCTGGTAAATGCATTTATTCTGCTATTGCTTTTACATTATTTTGTGAGATTATGTCTCATTTCACTTATTATTATTCTGTTCAATAACCGCCACTCTTATTTATAAACACATTTAAATATTTTTGTTGACATACGAGTACATTTCCATAGTATTCAAAACAATAACTATTTATAAATAACGGGAGCAATTCGTTGCATTTTTGCTGCTACCGTGCGGGTAATAACAAAATCAACATTATATGGGGGCATTCATAACTGGAATAACTTCCGACGACAAGTGCGTTTAACTTGATGTAAATTTAAAATTGACTGAACCTAAATGACATCAACAGTCCAGAAAAATCTGGAAATATTAATTAGGACCTTTTCTATTTCTCACATCATATTCACTCTCATTTTCATCTCCGATGGGTTCAATAAGGAATTTATAATATTATGTAGTAGCTTTTTTAAACTATGTTATTTAACAGTTTATCAAAAATTAGATTAAGTTGTCCTACTCTTTGTCACTAATCCAAATTACGTTCGTTATTTATTTGGTTTTGAAATTAATTAATAATTTCGACTGTAATATCGATTATTAGTACATAATATTGCGTCTGTCAAAAGATTGAGATCATTCATTGACTTTGTGAACGCTCCACCTCCCTGTTTGTAGCGTGAACATACACTTATGAAACACATCTATAGACACGCACGCAGACTAAAGCGGGCTAAAAACGTTCAAGTAACTTATCAAAATAGAATGAATATCCGAGAGAAAATTTGACCAAATATGAAATGTCAAGTCATGTAAGAAATGAAGAATTATTACTTTCATTTTGATATCTGATCAAGATATTTGCAAGACTGTGCCCGGCATTCAGTTCACCGCGTTCGCTTACGACTAGCTTAACCCTTTCAGAACTGGCGTGCACAATTGCAGACATAAGATATACTTTAAAAAATATAAAACGATTAAAAACTAGGCATTAGCATGTCTTACCTTGCTAGCTTCAAGCAGCTCTAACCGCGAGTCCTTGACGAGGCACTGCACGGGTATGGTGACGTCGATCACTTCGCTGAACGTGTTCGGTGTCTCCGGCGCCTGCCCGTCGCCCGTCGGTTCCGCACCTACTTCGTGACTTGAGGTATCTGCGAACAAACATAGTATCAGTTATAGCGTATCTCCCAACATACATATATATAATCACACATCTTTCCCTTGGAGAGGTAGGCAAAGACCAACTCTTTACACCTGCTACGATACTTATACACTTCGCTTCATCCACTTTCATTATTCCCTTCATACATGCTATTCGGTTTATGGAGTCGGATTTCCCCAGTAGACATAATGTTTTGAGTTTAAAGCCCTTAAACTTGTGTCAAATTCTTATATCTGGCAGAAGATGCTATCTATGGATATCTTATCAATTTAAAGTAATACGGATCATTGAACCTTAAGTTATATCCCTTGGAAGGAACAAAGTATCACAATAACTTGTTTATTCCCCTTTGTTTAATATTTAAGAGGTCAAGTATTTATATAATATCAAAAGGTTATGTATTCAACACTTAGTATTAGCAGATTCTCATTATCATCTCCTTGTCCTGGTCCCAATTATTTGGGGTCAACGGCATGCTTTAGCTTCTATTCATCTCTTCTACTTGTCATCTCACTATTTAACCAAGCAGATACTCATATATCAGTTATGTTATGACGAAGTCGGTTATAAAGTACAGCAAAGTTATTCAAGGTTTAAAAAAACTGTGAACAGCTATATATTATGTTCCATACCTGCAGGTAACTTCCCATATAGTGCACGCAGTATGACAAGCCCCTTCTTCTTTTCTTCGTCGGATCTAATCCTTGAATAGGTTTCTCGCATCAGTTCAACGGTAGCCCGCGCCTGTCGCTGCATCTCCTGTAACCTGCGAAAATAAATAAGAATATAATTAACCTTTTATTCTCGACGCAAAAAGATGCGTATTATAGCTAATACATTTAAGTAATTAACACATTTTGCTCGAGACAATGCTATCCAATGTTAGAACTCGCTATACTTCTGGTCCAAACTAATGTTAATATAACCACCATTGGCATTTACGTCTATTACCTATTACCTAACTGAGTTTGTGGGGCGAGCACTTTATAACAAAGCAATTTTAGATCCACAAGATCTACAACACTATATGAATATACATTTATGCACTTGTGTGGTGTGATCAAAGATAGGTTCCTGTTTTTTAATATATCAGTACTAAAAATGTAAAAAAATAGTGCTCGGAAGGGATCGAAATTGTTCACATGTTTAACGTTTACTAACACGTATTATTAGATTTTTTTCGAGCGTTTTCAACTCCCATATAGTATTTTATCATGACCTGCATTTCAAAGATTTAAGAATCGGTCGGAAACCAGTTAGCCGCACCAGAGAAAACGCAAAACATGTGATCACTTTACGAAATAAATTATGCCAAAAAACGGATAATACCTTTCATAATTAGCTTCCATTGACCGCTGCCGGTCGCGCTCCTGGCGCTCCCTGGCGATGGGGTCCAACACGAGCTTCTTCAGCACGAGCCACGACAACAGCGGCACGACTGTCGCGTAGAACACCGGCGACGGCATTATCTCCTCACACAAGTGGATTGGTACTACAATTGTTTGTGAAGAACAGGTCCATCTGTAAAAGAAGCGAGCTTACTTAGAAGATGGAGGTTTAAGAAATATTTTCGTTATTGCAGTATTATAAACAGCTGACAAATTTCAAGTTGCTATATTATGGACTAGATGTAAACCAACAATGGTCACGAAGCTCCAGTAATATAACTATAACCTACTCTTTATAAACTGCAAATTATTTTATTTATATTTTGTTATGATATATTGTGGAATCCTACTAAAGTGACCTTGTGAAAGAAAAACATTACTTAATTGCAATCAAATAAGAAGTATGTAAAAGCTGATAGCCCATTGGCTATCAGCAAAACAGCACAGTATACCATGGTCCATTGACCATGGTATACTGTGCTGTTTTCCAGTAAAATGAGTTGTGGACGTCCGATAGACATTTGTTCCATGCCAATAACGGTATTTAGTTGGATCCGGTAAGACTGGAAGCCAACTCCAACATAGCTTGGACAAATACTATATTACTTGAGTTTCATACCGAGACCCCTCTGTGTTTCGGACAGCACGTTAAACAGTAGGTCCCGGCTGTCATACACAGATCTTTGGCAGACGTTAAGTAAATTCTCACAACCTAACTTACTATGAGATACTGTATTCCTAGTAGCTATGCAGTCGCTCCATGTGAATTACGGTATTCAATTGAATGCGGTAACACTGGAAGCCGACCCCAACATAGCTTGGAAAAAAGGCGAGATGGAAAAATAAGCAATAAGCTTACTTGAGTTTCAGCATAACACCACTGGGTACTCCAAGCATGACAGCGGCCGACACACTGCTGTTTTGTGACACCTTCTTCTCCGCCCCGTACTCAGCTATGGCGCCAAATGTACCTAATCTGTCAAGTATATTGTTTACATTAGTATTTCGTTATTTTAGTATTGTTTTTCGCACGGCCTTCTTATAATGAAAAGAAATACTTGAAAACAATTATAATTTTAGTTAATAAGAAGGATGCGTGAAAGATGCGAAGAAGACATTTGCAACACTTAAGGAGAAAATATTTATATAACCATACGCTAACTTGCCTTACGTTAAACAAACAATATACAGCTGCTGTGCAATTCAATATAAGCCTTGGCTTCCATTTTATAACACAAATAGGAAAGAAACTTAAACATAATTCAAATTCGCTTCGAGCAAAAAGCCATTAATTAAATGAATACATTTTACATTACACTAAGCATTCGCATTTTGTAAATGAACATTCGAATACGCATAAATTTAAATCAATCATTGGATTTTAATATTTTTGCAATTTATCGTTTTTTCAATCCACTCCGGCATTAAATGTAATCCTTATTTTCATGAACCAGAAACTGCTGGATTTGGAATAAGCAAAAATTTGTAGATAACACCAATGCTTTTCCCATGCAGGGCTCGAACCTGCAGGTCTTCACGCACAGAGGTAATTTAACGTGGTGACCTATACAGCTCAGCTATCCGTTCGGTCTTCAGCAAATTATGTTAATATTTTTCTTTCGACGGCTGAAACACCGGGTCGCCTAGCAAGAAGTGTCATAAGACCATTAGGTTCTTTAGGGTAATGACAATATATCAAAGTTTATAATACGGCCCCAGTTCGCAAGCGTTACTTAAAACATAAAATAATCATAACAAGTAAGTATAGAATCAAAATATTTCAGCAGGCATCAGTATGGAGCCACACGTGAAATATGTTTCAAACAGACTGCCTATTTTTAGCCACGTAAGCGAGCGAATGCCGATGAAATTACTGAATAGTATCGTAAATATTATCGTTTTGAACTTGAATAACTTGACTATAAATGAAATAGCTGAAATTCAGCGGATAAGTAAAAGTTTTAGTACATACATAGAACAGAAAATATAGAGATATCAACTAATATCATTGTTACCAAAAAACATCTTGTATTCTCTTCTTGAACATAAATTTAAAGTTTAAAGCATAATGAAATATGCAGCATAATATTGCATAATGAAATATACAGTATAATATTGCATGATTAATTAACATAGAAAGTAACAAAAAGTAAAAAGCATATAGTCTTATAATATTTACGATACACAATTTCAAGAATATGCATAGAACATTGTATTTTCAACTGCTGTGCTAAAATACAGATAAATAGATAAATTCGCTGCAAAAAGAACTTACTGAATCATAGCTTATCGCTTCCGTAGCCAAAAAAAAAACAACTTCGCTCCAGAGACGCTTATCACTTGTCAATAAGTGTATTTGCATTATCAAAATAACAAACTATGAATAATATTTTCTATTTGTCAATGACCTTGAGAGTCGAGAAAGCATCATCAATAAATAAATGCATGAATTTTACTGAAAACATTTGACTCACTACACAAATTATGAGCATATGTATGTTTTCTTGTATCTTGATGAGCTTGGTAAACGTATTAAAACATTGTTTGTACATTATTCACCGTCGCGGTGCTGAAGGCTTATTTTGCAATAATTTATTCACGCACAAAATACATGTAATTAAGTGACATCAGTACTAGCCTTGGATGCAACTTTTTATACAGGAATCTGAGAATACAACTGCTCTACACACTTTGCCATAGGTTAAAGTTTTAAATACAGCTATCAACAATTTGTTAAGGTAGAAAGTAAACTTACTTCAATGCCAGCCTAATTTTCATATCATGCTGCGGCAGTTTCCTCATGATATTGAATGATATGAAGGAGTGTGGGTTCCCAATCTGCATCGCTGTGTTCGTGTGATACTTCTCGGAGTCACGGACGTATATTGTGGTCATGGAAGAGCCGCCTTGGCCGCCGGCGCGGTAAGTCAGGTAGCCCACTGAATGCGCGTCCAGTTGAAGCGCCATAGCTGAAAAGTAATATGATTGGTTGTTATTCAATATAAAAATAAGTTTGTTTTAGGTTTTTTTTTTAAATTAGGTACAAATATTACCAAGTGGCATCACTTTTATAAAAGTTACAGGTAAAGCGAGCAATATTTTTTTTATGGTGTATCACAATACTGTTCTACTAAAACCTTTGAAGAATATAGTCATAAACAACAGTTACTGTTCTATTATCAAACATGTCTAGACAGTATATTACATCCATTACAAATGCTACAATTCTCAAACAATAATAAGTAGGTAAGGTAAAAATTATGCTTGAATGAAAACAAACATTACTTCATTAACTCACTTGATATCAGACTGGGCGAAATTCCTCTCGGTGTAAACTGCAACACCGTTCCACAGTTCAAGAACATTAGTCGAGATAGCGTCCTAAAGACCTTGAAACCAAGAAGAGGTCCATTTCCTATACCAAACTCCACTTCGGACCAACCCTTTTCAGAACTGAGGTTTCTATTGCATATATTTACAGACCCAGTACCTGAAAAAATAATACACATAGTATAATACCATAAATGTTAAAAGAAATTGATTGGAACCAAGCCAACTACTCAAAGGATATTTTAAGGCCTTCTTTAAAATTCTATACCCCGGTTTCTCAAATGTCGATCAAAACAAAAACTTTTAAAGCACTGTGATTGTTTCTCATTATTTTGGACCAGTTGATTTGAGGACAAATTAAATAGCCTTTTAGAATCCGGGGGTATCTGTCACTACAATGCACATTAAGTGGTAGAGACAGGATAAGTGAATGGTGAAGTAAATTCAAGTGATATTTGAATACTCGGTAATTAGTTACCTATTCCATTTTGTGTCGATATGTTTCCCGAAAGCGTCATTGTGTTTCTTAGAGTGACGGGCGCATCGATTGACTGTTGTATGGTCATGCCTGATACCTCGATATTTGGTATGATAGTCGTGTCTTCCCTTAAATAAATAAAGATGAATTAATACTTTTGTAGTAAACCGGCTAAGGTGAGGTACATACATTATGAATGTTACTTTTTTATTATATGTCTACTACACACAAACATATATCAGTAGAAACATCAATACAAATAAATAAAAATGGCAGTGGATGTATATAATAGGAAGTCAGTTATAAAATTTTGTCTGTTTGTTTAGTATGGGTGAACGGGCAAAAAGGCTTCATTACAATAGGGTTTTACTGGCATGTAGCTTAATAGTAAACTAGAATTCTAGATTTCCAGAATTTCAGATACATTTAATAAGAGACGAACACCGATTTTTTTCCTTTTTTATTAACCTACGTGTCCCACTGCTGGCCAAAGGTCTCCCTTGTCTGACTCCAGACATTAATGAAATAAAATACATATGTTATGGGTGAAACAACTGGGGCCTTTAGGGTCTAATATAATAGGTATTCACTAACATATGACAAAGTAAGCAATAAACCACTTATTATTTACTATTTATTAGTCTTTTGTCGTTAAATTAATAATGCATAATTTTTAGCACTAGAAATATTCCCTTTCCTTAGCAACCTTATTCTTAATTCGTATATTATTCCATGCAAATTATGTTTGTGGATTGGTTAGTCTTACTGTAAATAACCGAGGTATTGAGAAAACGTTTACAAAACTGGTCATTAAGACGAAACAAAATTATAGAAGTTTTCAATGGGCATGCACGATTCTCAAAAAACGATTGCAAATCAATAAAATAAAAATAAGCAACACTTACAAAATTTCATACTCATCGTAATACTTCATGAACATGTCTGTCGCGTTAATAGAGAGAGTGATGGTGCCGCGAGGGTTGGCACTCTGCTGGAGTCTTCGCTCTTCTCTCTCACGTTTAAGCCTGAAACCCATTCATACGTAAGGCCAAATACACATTATATAACTCATTTGAGTGTCTGTCACCAGATTAAGGCCCGGACTCCACCAAAGCGGAGACGAGCAGAGAAGTTTTTAAACAACCAATAGGAATTCGTTCTTCAAATATTAATTAATTCAAAATAAGATGAGTAGCTGGGGCTGAATAAGGCATACTTATTGGTTGTTTTATACACTTCTCCGCTCGACTCTGCTCATCTCCGCTTTAGTGGAGTTTGGCCCTTAAGGCCACCCAGGACACGGACAGCTGATCTAGTCAGCATCAACTGCTTCAAGATGCTACTACATGGTAAATATAAACACAACATTTACATGGACTGCTTGAAGAAGTTCCCCTGCGACTGCAGTCGAAATACAAAATGCTAGTGACCGGGAGCCGCTTGTGATGCATGACAGGGTTCGACTGCTTGAGTCCATACTTAGGAATAAAAGTACCAGACATGGTAAATTACCCATGAGTTTACGCTATTAGAAAGTAACATGGTAATAATTATGCTTTGGTACCTTTCATATTCTTCTCTTATTTCTCTGGGAGTACGGGTGCGAAAGATTACCTCCCATCCATCTACCTCCAAGCCACGTTTTCCTGAAGAGAAGTTTTAAAGAACATATTAAACAAATACCATAAAATACAACATATTACCATAAAATAAATAACGCATAATTCTGTATTTTACAAATTGAGACTAGACATTCAACTTAACCTGGCAGATTTATTATAACCAGTCTTGGGAGCCCAATTTAAAATAAAATAGGTTCAAAAATAATAAACTTTTTATATAAAAGTGCATTTAAAAACTATGTCTTACCAAGTGTATCATAGATGGCTCTCTTGTGCGAGTCTGAAAGCACTTCATAAGCCTCTTTGACTTTGTTGAAAATTTGCTCAGCCCATTTTTGTTTGTTAGGGTCCGTGCTATGCTTGTCAGGATGAAACATACGCGAGAAGCGGCGATAGGCACTGTTTATTTCCTCTGGAGTTGCCTGTAAAATTATAAGACATAGTTAATTCTCATATTTGTAACGGTGTCTACTTTCAAGAGTATAAGATTTATTTCTATCTTTCTATTAAGCCTGCTTTGTCCCACTAGAGGGCAAAGGCCTCCCTCTCTCTTCTCCACACATGTTATTGACCTAAGATTTATTTATTTATTTTATAGTTGTTTGATGCATGTTCTGACAAAAATGCTACTTCAATGGGAAAGCTGCAGATTATTGTGAAGCCATAATAGTCCTGTGTCTAATTAGCCTAATTAGCATGCTAGTCATAGGTTAAAAATGAAAGCAAATGTGTGCTGTCTTTCACATTCTATGATGCCATTAACACATTATATGCCTAAGAGGAAATGCAGTCTGAGAGATATTTAGAAGTTTGATATTAATAGAATATATCCCTGTCTAACCAATCAAGTCTGGCAAATACAGAACTGACCCTATAACATTATCATTTAAAGTTTAGCTCTTTCCTATATCCTTCTCAATACTGGAGCAATACAGTCATTTAACATACTGAATAAGAAGATAATAAACTATGAACATATACTTTTATATTAAGTATGTGATTGAAATAGGCATTATAGTGATTTTAAACTTGATCATCAAATAGTAATACATAGGGTATTAGATACAATGTCATAATACTGCAAAACTATATTGGTTTACTTATGTTCATAAATCAGTGGGAAAAGTAGTGTAGGAGTTTGTATGAGGGAAAGACCTATAACATTTCTTTGTAAAAAAAATATTGCTTAAGAATTAGATAGTAATGAATAGTACAGTAAGTACAGAGAATTTAAAAGGAAAGTATTTCATATTTCGGGTCTCGGGTCGTCTCTGGATGAGGCTGGCACAGGACCGTATATTATGGCACGAGAAAGGGGAGGCCTATGCCCAGCAGTGGGAGGAAAAAGGCTGTGGATGATGATGATGATGATTTCATATTTATCCAATAAATTGTTTTTTTAAGAATTTAAGCCTGGGGTCTTAAATAAATGTAGGTGTTAATATTCTTAACAGTTTATTCCAACAAGAGTCTAATAGTAAAATGTATAAGAGTGTTTCAGTATAGTGAAAAAGTCTACTATAAATATAGTGGACTAGTTTAAAATCTATTTTAGAACCACTTTGAATGATGACAAACAAAAAACAGATAAATTAATTATTTATATCTACTCAAGACAATATATCAGTACAATTAATATTCTCATAATATAAATAAGATTCATCTGGAAATAAATTGCAAAAAAAATATCTCAATTTAAAATAAATATGTTGCAATATCTGGGGTGTTTGTTTCATGTCATGAGACTTGTGTTTTTATAAACAAACTTTGTATCTAATGGTATAAACAACCCGCATTTCATTCCACATAGAGGATGCAGAGTGAACTCATAGTAATATACTGAAAATTGAAGATAAATATTGCATCACCCACCCTGATCAGAATCGGATCTGCAAATTAAGTAGTATCCAAAAACGACGAGTTGTCTACTGGTTGTTTATAGGAATAAATAACTAAAATAAAACTTGAAAGGTACGAATATCGGGTGCATAATGTAAGTACCGTCCATAACCTAAAAGTTTAGCAAACTAAATGCACTGAAAATAAATTAAAGTTAAATATCATAAAGTGACTCTCGTAATACTAGATAATAGTTGTATTACACGATTTATGATTGATTTATGTCGTTATATAATATTGATATTGTAAAAATACTAAAAGGATTTTTTAAAATGCACGTGATTTATATTTACCGTCTTTGAAATATTCAGCAACTGATAGTAATTATCTTCAAGTAACAGATTATCGCCTTCTTCATCCATTTTCTATTGTAAAAATATAATTTTATAGTCAAAAAATCAACAATCAGCTCCTCCAGTGATAGATGTTACTTTTGCCGCTGAAATGACAGACCGAGGGCGCCACTTGTGCAAAAATCACAGATAACAAAACTGTGAAAAGTAAAATTATAAATTTATTGCCAGTATTTGAATGAACGAAAATGTATGCAATTGAACAATATTTCTTTGAATCAGTACATTATTTAACGTAAATGTACCTATTAATTTGCGCAGTTAAATATTTAATGTTCAACATTCTAAACAAAGATGCTAACGCTGTTCTTTTTGCACAGTTCTTCTCGAGCGCTGACCCAGATGGTGCTCATGAGGGTCATGACCATCCCCTGGGCTAGGTCCAAGAACTAGGTTGACTACTAAATAAATTGTTATCGAACCTAAGGTGTAGATTTACTATACTCCCCCTAAAAATTAACCTGTCATCTTGGCCCCGTCTCGTCACACTATCACGCTGTTTTACCAGCAAATTTCGAACTTACACGGTATCCATAGAAAATTTTCCCCGATGGTGCCTACGAAATTTGAGAGTATAGACTTTAAGCTATATGTTGGCTTAAAGTCAATAGGCTTAATGCTCAAGTTGTAAGTAATCAACTCCATCCATTCCATTTAAAAAAAGGTAACATTTAATGATATATGTACACACGCAATAGTATAAAAATAGAACTTACATGGAAATAAAAGGTGTTGCGTAATGAAACATTTTTTCGTTAAAATTAAATAAAGTGCCGAATCTGCGTGTTCAAGTTACTAAATTATATCCATCCTATTTTTGACGGGCCTGTTGGTCTAGCGGTTAGTTACCCTGACTGCTATACCGGAGGTCGTGGGTTCGATTCCCACTCAGTACAAATGTTTAAACATAATTTTATCTTGATAATATTTAAGCCTGAAATGTATTTTTATTTTTAAGTCTGAATTATTTTTTTATCGGTCAGACCAGCCTCGAAAGTATTCTTGCATTGCAGGTGACCTAATAAATGTAAGCAAAATAATATCAATCATATTATATGTCGAGGAAAGGTGAGAGGTCAAGACAGTTTTTAAGAAACCAAGTAATATACCTAGTACCTTCACCACAGCACCGGGCTCAGAAAAATAGCATTAGAAAATAAATGCTAAATAAATTCCGAGTGCCTAGGTAAGTACGTAGGTAAATAGGTACATAACTATGCCAGAGGTTAAATATTTTTACACAGGTGTTTTGAAATTTTTGAATAACACAAATCTATGTGGCATCCGCGTTGGCGATACTGTATTGACACGTAGCGTGCTGCGTCAAGAACAAAGAGAAAATAAAGACTCGATAGAATATTGTCGATATGAATTAAAAATAAGGATTTTCATAATAAAAAAATCCGATAGTTTCGCTAATCTCGCATGAGGTACATTTGTTAATTGAAACTTATAAGAGACACGCTACTGATGGTTGAGCGTTATAGTGAGCACTGATTGAAGTCATCTTGGTCACAAAATGTATTACAACAAAATAATAAGCTAAGTATTGATTTGGTATAAGTCTGGTGGCGGTATACCCTGTAACTGCATTCCCTCTTGATCCCTGAAGTACACTACGGTTCAGTGATCTTAAAACCCTGAGAAAATGAGAAAAGAATACAAAATAAATCGAGTCAAGCTACTACAACTAAAGATATTGGTAGGTATAGCTACCTGTTTACGAGTTACCCATGTGCTTAACTTTTGAAGCCCTATCTACGTCACCACGTAGATAGGTCTATGTGGTGACGTAGATATGTCTTTAGGTGTAACCACCTTTCAAACGATCTAGAAAAAATATCGATAAGAATTTGATTAGAGATAGTTCCAGCACTATAAGTAAATGTTGGGCACAGAACATTTAATTTAATTTAGAGATGTGCATATACATTTTTGATAAGAATAAATATATATTAGAAAAGATATATTATCTCAAAGATCTCAGTCTATATAAGATAGCTAAAATTGCCTGCGAAATTCCATCCCATCACTCTTTTAAAATCTACATTTTAAATACAACAATCAAGACAAACGTGAAAATAATGAAACCTTAGAGCATGAACCGTTGCTATTGCTGTATGGGTGAAACATCATTTCATTCATTCATAGTATTTTCGGTATTTCCATCAAAACGACTATGAAAAAAAAGAATATTGATCATTTACTTATTTATCTTTACTAACTTTCATTTACTTTTCATTCAGACCGTGATAATATTTTTTCGTCCGAATGTTTCAATCGTCTGTCCCTTTTCGTTTCGGGCTATCTAGCAATAGCCTTGTCAACCAACTTCTTATCAAGCTTGAATATTATTAATCTTAAAACGAACCATAGAGATTATTTTGAAATGTTCGGATTTAAAGATCGATTGATTCGATCTTTTGTAGGGAAATAAATCTTTTGTACAATTCACGCCCGATTTCGGAGTAGCCCATCTCTATTTTTTAATTATCTATCATAGTGTCGTTAAAGTTCGTAACCGGCGGACGCGCGCATTGCGGCTTATCAATTTCAACATGACGAACACTGCTGGCGGTGTCACGGTAATCTTTTTTATGTTTTAAATACCTGTATTTTATGCACCGCGGTTGGTGATAATTTATTTTATACCTATGGTAGAGACCTTGGTAGAGACGTATACATTACGGACGCGTAAATTTCTATCCATCAATTTCTTTTTTCTTAAAAACGAACTTCCCGCGCCTGGAAAATTTAACTTTATTTCAGTAGTTTATCGATAACACAAATTTTTGTCCCATGCTGGGATTGAACCCGCCATACGTCGCGCACAGTCCTAGTCTGCGTGGCGCGATGGCGATTCAAACCACTCGGTTATCCCGCATCTGTGCAGTCAAGTAATAATTTAATAATCTATAAATATGTGCAGAACACATATGCGTGTATGTAAATCGTTACTAAAAAGGAACCGTACCGAATTGCGATAAAATTGTTATTGGAAACAGTCAGTCAGTTCCGCGACAAAACTAGAAAGAGGTAGGCGTAGGCTCCTACATAAAATACTTTGTTTAGTCCATATTTGTACTAGGAAGTTCTCTGAGAAGACAAGTAAAATAAAATTAATAATTCGTCCTACTGCTGGGCGCAGAAGTAGCGACTATTTCTATATAGAAAAGGCACGAGCATTGATCACCACGCTTGCTCATTTGCGGATTAGTGATTACAGACCCCAATTTTTGGAATCTAGGATTACTCACTATGTTTTTCCTTTAGTCAGAAGTGTCTTAGTATAATTAAGAAACTATATAACTTTCATAGTCACATTGGCACTTGCCTGGGTTCGAACCTGCAACCTTGTGCATACAAATCCGTTCATTGAACCGCTAGCTAGACCGGTGCCGATGCTGCCAGGTTGCAAAAAACATTGTTATAATATAAATCTAGCATACCATAATGTCGATGTTCACAGTGGCCAGAATGGTTAGTACAGACCCATGACATCAAGAAACTGTGGGCAGCGCAACCCACATACATATTGTCGCAAGGGGTCTACATCTTTGCTGGGCTCATCACATTAATCCACGGTAAGTTCTCGTAGAGACCTACGTGCCACGTAGTATTTTGTTACTTCTTCCCTGACCCACCAACCCTTATAATTGATCCTATCGATAGAAAAGTCCTGAATTTTATTTTTCTGAATTTAGTCAGTTCGGTTCCCAGATGTAGGTAGTTATCTTCAGTATTTAGGGTACTTTCCCCCAGGCGGCATCAAACACTTCCGCCGTATACGTATAAATAGTTACTAACGTAACTTAACGTGTAATAAGTTACAGTAAAAGTTATTAATACAACACATATTGAGTATTGAGTGCGGCAAGCACTCAACACTCAATATTTATTGCACTCCATAATATGTTACATTACCCTGTAGGGCACGGCAACATACGATGAAATTTAGACTAAAAATACTGAACTACTTATCAAATATTTTACAAAAAATGCTTAAATTATATTTTTTTACTCCTTACTGGTTTTCCAAATCCCCGTACTTACAAAAACTTTATTATTATTTTTCTTCTATTGTTTTTTATTTGTACATTATTTGATTACTTAAATATTATCCTACATATTTACGACTAGCCTACATTATCGGGCAAGTGTATAGTAATTAAAACTACCTTCAAAGTGCAACTGTGCGAGAAACGTCACAATCACAAACGTCATCCTATCCTTCAAAAGTTTGAAGTTCAAACAAATTCGGCAACAAACGGCCTATTTTTATTTATTATCAGGGGACATTAAAGAAAACAATTAAAAATTGAATTATATTGTTTAATAAAGTCGAGATTTGACGTAATGGTAAGTTAAGGAAGGACCTAGGTTTATTTAGTGACAAAAGAACTTTAATATTACTGTCAACTGAAGACAAACAATTATAAATAAAGTAGTTAAGTCAAAAGTAGCTAATTCAAAAGTAATCGAGAAAGCGTCATCAAAGTATAGTTGCTAGATACTTTGTAAATGCAAAAAAGTATAGAAGAGGAAAACTACAAATATCGTAGTTTGTAAAAAAATCGTCACAAACTAAGAACTTAGGTACCTAGCAATTTTTTTTATAATGTTAATTATTGCTTCTTTCGCCACCAAATAATGCAAAATATCGAACCTATCCCTAAATAATACTTCAAATCAATTTGAATTCAAAATGTTCTGAGCAATAATTAAGTTGAGTATTATTTAGAACATTTATCAACTGAGAACAAGTCATACTATCTGAGGATACTAAACTATCAAGTTTGTTGAAACTAAATAAGGATTATCAAATAGTATCTACACCATGTTACATATTATAAGTGCTTGCCAATCCCTAAAACTAATGTACCTTGTATTATTTTCTTACAGCATTCAGAAAAGGTGGTCGCTGGCCTTACCTCTGGTTGGCAACAATCCTGCATGGTCTCTGGACAGACAACTTCTGGCATTTCGTGTTGCCGGAATATGATAATTTTTGGCATAGTCAAACACCAATTATACTGTTAGGCGGAAGGTTGCCTCTGCACATTGTTTTACTATGTAAGTATTAGTATTTTAGTTATTATATTAAAATGTATAAACAAGTAAAGCCTAACAGGCAAGGTAGATATAAATCTATTATTATGTTCTATCTGTATTTTAAGTAAACTCAAATTAAGATAGTTTCTAGTCCATATAATTATACAAGAAAATAAGATATAGTCTTTTCTATTCTAAAGAGCATTAGCAAACATCTACTGGTATGAGTATCTTAATAACGGTTTCACTCTTTTATATTATATTCTTCATCTTTTACATTGGGAGTGTTTGTTTTCAACCTAAAGGAATACTGACAGTATCCTAACATAAAAAACCCAATAACACCAACCACTACCAATAACAACCTGTAGACATATTTTATCTGAGAGTTATAGTTACCTTACATATGTTTATGTTAAAAGACTTACGTAGAGTTATACAGCAAGCTACATTAACATATTCTTTTATTCTAGATCCTGCATTTATATACCATGCTGTATATGCAGTGTCCCGGTTAAACCTTCCAAAGTATGCCGAACCCTTTGCAGTGGGTCTTGTCACTGTTCTTGTGGATATACCATATGATATTGTGGCAGTAAAGTTTGTGCACTGGACCTGGCACGACACTGATCCCAATATCTACGACCGTCATTACTGGGTTCCATGGAACTCGTACTATTTCCATGCAGCTTTTGCTGCCAGCTTCTATTACTTCTTTATAGCAAGCAGGGGTTGGTTTGCACCTAAAGTTGCACAGTGGGAATCGGCTGGGTAAGTTAAAATAATAAATAGTTAATGAGCTTGAGAATTGAAATGATCCAATACCTACTTACTTGTACCTAGTTTTGTGAGACACCTACGACTAAATAGTAGTAAGTCTGTTTAATTTATCATTAGAAAGGATACGAGATCGTGTAATCAGAATTTCAAAGGATAAAAATCACACACAACAATTTTACTATATAATTAACTTTAATAACTATTTAATTTCATGGTATTTTATTTGTATATAGGCAGAAATTATATTTTGTGATTTCTCAAAATTTTAAACCAACTATGTGCCAAATGTTATCACAATCGAAATCTGTTGTGAGGTAAAATAATACTTATTATATATATATAATAATATGTAGTTAGTTAGTTACTTTCCGATTAATAATTTTAATGTATATTCTATTTGAGTCTAATTTGAGTGTTTTACTTGCAGCAAGAAGGCTGAATGGAAGGCGTTGTTGTTCGCCTCATTTATGGGCATGCCCGGTGGTGTTCTCATGTTCATTCCGATCTATCATCCTCTTCATGACGTCTGCAAAATACACTCAGAAGTCACATTCTTCCTTCTCTTCTCTATTTTCTCTGTTATTGTTCTAACTGGACTGTTTAGTGACCGGGAGAAGACAACTAAAAAGTAAGTTTACCATTCTTTTTTCTTTTTAATTTGCATACCAAACCAAGTTTCTTGTGTGAACTTGTACCTACTCTAAAGGCGTAGAAATAAGAGATGGATCTTTATTTGTCGGTAAATGACATTCAAACAATTTCGTTATGCTATACCTTCGCCAATTGTGAACTAGACTTAGCTGTAATTAATTGAACTAAAATAATAATTTATTTTACTTATAACTCATGTTACATAATTTGGGTACTATTCCGTATTTACTATAGCTACAGCTAATTGAATGAACTGTTTAGATTGACTACGATTGACTACGTGCTCATCGCTCAGTTGGCTGTACATTACCTGCTGTACTTCACTATAACCATTTACGGTAACCCCGAGCAAGAAGTGTCCGTGGGTTTGCACGAACCAGTAGGACCATGCAACGAGGTAGCCACACTCACCACGCCATTCGGACAGGTAAAGCTTCTTAATTCAATGAGTAATATTGGAATATGGATGATGACTATTTTTTTTTTATTCCAATTTTTAGATGTTACAAAAATATAAGACACGTATTTTTTTGTTTTCCCGTAAGCAATAAGTTATAAAGATACAGTGATTACAAATCCTGCATGACGTCACGTCTAAGCAAAAAAATACCTACCCGTGACGTCACAAGCCCCCACTGCTGAACTTTAAAGCGGTTTATCTTCTTATTTTGTAATTGATTTGATAAAAAATACGAGTTAATTATATTTTCATTGTCTAAATGGCAGACTAACTTTCACTAAAGGAATAGTAATCAAAATTGGCTAATACTTGTAAATACGATGCCCTATCTTTTTGAAACGAGCTACACCTGTGGTTTCAAGGAGATAACCTGAATGAATGTTTGTCAACTTGTAGATGCGTGTTAAGGTAATCACAATAAAAGAAAACAATCAATCGAAATAATAATTAATCAATTACAAACACAAATAATTTATTGCCTGTGCAAGTATGCCTGAATTCGGGTATAAGTTCAAATCGAGTTCTTTTTTGTAGTTTTCAATTGTTTTTGCAAAATAATTATTTGGATGTCATCCAAAGAATTAATTAGACTCAGGATAATCCAAATAGAGATTAACAGGGAGACAGAATTTTAAAATTATCTAACCTTGTATTACAATCACTGTTTGGAGATAATAACTCAAGTTCAAGCCACCTGCATGGTTATCGTCCATATTAATAGATAAAAAAATAATAATTTGCAACCGACCTAAAAAGTATTTTTTCTATTCGTCTACATAGTTTTTGTTATTTTTGTTACGCGATAGCTGCGGATTGTGCATTGAGTTCAAAACGATGACACCCGCCTAATTTGGTGCAAGTGTAGCACAAGTTAAGTGTAGAGCGATCTGTAAAGGTTATAATCCTTCGCGCCTTCGAAAAATCTATATAGGCATTGTTATGGTATCTATACGTCAGAGTAGGTCACACACGTCAAAACAATTTTAAACCGACTTCATAAAAGAGGTTATCAATTAAACAACAAACGGATGCTCTTTTTTGTGTAATTTTTCGGGGATTATTCCATCAAAAAAAGACGGATTAAGTACCTAGGTCAAAACGACTAACGACTAGCTTCATTAAGCTTAGTACTTTTTGCTGTTATTTAATCCAGTTACTAAGTAAAATTTAGTTACTATGTGTCTATCTACCCAAAATGGAACAATGTCGTCATAATACCATGATAATAGTTCCATAATATCGAAAATTATCTCACTTTGATATAACTTCGTTCATTAGCAAATATACTGATTAAAGATAACAAGGTAGTTACTACTTATTTTATAAAAAAAAACCTGATAATGTACTAATATTTATATATTTAATAATTTATGTACACACACGGAAGTTAAACAAAAATGTTACATATTTATATGATGTATATAGTAAAATATATTATCATCATCCACAGCCCTTCTCCTCCCACTGCTGGGAATAGGCCTACCCTTTTTCATGCCTTACTCAAATACAAGGAGAGATGATGCTCTTATATGTTCCTTGAAGAATAAAAGTGTCCCTCGACTGCCACGCAGTTGGTTGGTAATGGCTATAAAAACTTTTTAGTTTCAACTTACTGGGGCAGGCGGCTCACTTGATGAAAAGAGTACTGCAAAGCCAAGAAAAAAAAAGAGATTATTACGACCACTGCGGGCCTATAAAACTGGTTTTTTTAAATACCGCTTGTTTCAGGTGCTGGAGAAGCGTAAATACTTCTGCCCTACTGATTATAACGAGGATTACTTTGACTTTCATTGCGTCAAAGAAAAGCCAGCAAACGGTGCCACCTGGTACACCATATGCGGCACTCCATTCGAGTAAGTAATGGCAAAAATCTTCTATGGCCTTTATTTTCCAATTTGTAATAAACGTTCCCCCCTTTTAAGCGCGCCATCTGTTGTACATTGATGTTACTAAGACGGACCCAATGAACTTTGTAAGCGCACAGATAACGAACGCACATTGGTTACGCACACTAAACAAAAGTCAATTACAACTCTTTTTTTACAGTTTGTGCGCTGTAGCATGGTGCGGGTGACAGTTGTCAGTCATGTTTCGTTTCACTCTTGAAAGTTGCAGCGATTTACAATTATGACCGTAGTATTTCAGGTACACCATATTTGTAATATATTAATTCATTAATCACGGTTCTTAATTAAATTAAACCAACCAGAATATTCTAGTTTACAAATAAAATTATATTGGAAGAAAATAAGCAAAGTGTTATGCGTATAACGTAACGCCAAAGACTTCTTTAGTGTTGGGATGTATTGCTACGATGGATATATCGATATTTTTATAACTAATAAAAAAGTACATTTATTTCGACTTAACTCATATCAGAGTCAGAAACATCTAAATTGTGACTCAATTCATCATCTGAATCTGTAACTGATATTATTAACGATGATTCCATAAAATCACCAATATGGATGTCACGATCACAATCAGACATAATGTTTATGATAAATTTTATATTCAAAAATATATTTTTTTAAATAATTCAAAAAGTAATATAATATACAATTAAATTGTTTTTAAAATAATGAAAAAGGAAATGTGATTTTTGCTGTGAAAAACGTCATCGATAAAAATGACTTGCATAACGTTACATCCTTAACCATGTGATATTGATAGATTTCAACGTCAAACTGACAAATGTCACCCGCACCAAGCTACAGCGCACAAGGTATAACTTCTTAATAGGATTTTAGTTTATTTTATCGTGGTGTGTAAGAAAACCAAGTGGTTCTGGTTGGCTATCGGAGTACTTACATTTCGATGCTGCGTACGTTTAATCTTTGAAAAACATTATTTATTCTTTATTTTATTTCCAGGAACCGTGCTGAGTATATAACAGTTTTGTCAACAATACTGGTGGTGGCTACAGGCGTCTTTTACAGCCTGTACTTCAAAACTGGAGTCGAACCGGTTGCTCCGAAAAAGCTCAAGAAAAAATAAGTTTCTCATTCATATAATTAATTAATCAAATACTTAATTACTATTTATTTTATTAATGTTGACATTTATAGATTTGTTTTCCGACTACGTAGACGTATGTTCCGTTGCATTTCAATTATTATCTTGATTTGTCCTTTTTAAAGCTTTTCACGTAGTAAGATAGTTGATTTTATATTTAATATTTTTTATATGAAGGACTCTTTATTGACAAATAAATAAAGAATACCTAAGGGTGAGTCCTGATCTGACCAACGCGCACCGAACGAGCATTACACGCACAGCTCGCGAGCTTGTTGTTCGTTCTCCAGATTTAGAGGCACCCTTATAAGTACAAGAATGAAGTAAATTATTAATTAATTATAAGAGCTAATGTCAGTTAAATAAGTAATAAAATGTTTTGTTATAATGATGTATACTGCAGTTTAATTTAGTAATAGAATTTTTAGGATCATTGAAACACTCAATAATTTAAGAACAAAAGTATTATGTAGATAGATAGTAACCAGATTATTCTCAACAGTGTTTGTTTATATGCTATAATGAAAATCTACGGCTTTACTCGTCCTTAGTACGAGTAAAGCCGTAGATTTTCATTGCCGTGCCCATCCTACAATTCGTAAAATCAAACAGAAACTCCGAAATAATTACGTTTCTGATTCTCTTTTTTTTTCGAAAATATCAATAATAATATTGGTTTATTTACTGAGAATCCAAGTGGTCTTGTGGAAACGATAAGGTCTTTAGTGAATTATTCTTCTAGACAGTTGACATGGCGTGAGGCGCGCGTTAGCCTGGTAGGCTTTAATGTTAGTTCCATATTAAGCCACGACGCTTCACTTTGCACACAGGCTCTACTACTGATCGAAAAAACTTTATGATGCAAATTTTCATGGTGATTGTGTTGGTTACACTAATCTTAGTACTATAAAGTAGATTCTTATACAGTTCTTGAGTTCCAAATATTAATCGTTTATAATCAGTAGGGACTCGGAATCTGCCTGGTTAGTAAGTATTTTGTAGTCCTTTCCGATCACTTTATTGCACTTTTATGATCACTCACCACAGATCAAAGTAATAAGTATGATTTTGACATTAACACAACAGAGAGTCAACAGAATCCAACAGTAGGTACGAGTATAATATAAACACTACGTTCTACACAACTACAGCCAGCTGGAAAAGGAGACACTGCCTTTTCCATTTTGGTTAACGAGACATCACCAATATTTTTTCGGTAGGCGCTTCACGCTACGCACCGACCATCAGCCGCTAACTCATATTTTTGGGCGAAGGAGGAAACCCCGTAAGCTGCAACGAGCTGCTTGCACTTGCAGAGGTGGGATGCACGCCTGGCAGAGTTTTTTTTTAATAGAATTTGTAAGATCGATGGACAACGGTACGGCTGAAGCGTTTTCCCGGTCGCTCTACTGACACTGTAGACTTCTCTGATATTATCTTCTAGAGGAGTTAGAGGATAGAGGCCGTTCCAATGCGTAGCACAATTGCAGCCGCTGCAATAAAAGTTTTTAGAAGTGTAATCGCATTTACTAAAAACTCTTACACACTAGTTACATGTTGCCAACGGCAGGGGCAACAGCAGCCGTCAACCACGCTCGGTGGCATCCGCTGACGCGTAGCTATAGCCGTCGTTATTTCAATTTCAACTAACTGCGAAACAAGCAATTTCGTATTCACTTTTAAACTATCGCGCTGTATGTTTATATTAATATTATAGAACGGGGATTAGCGCGAACATGCAGCCGACTCGACTGCAGCTGCGGTAAATCGTACATCGGGCAAACGAAGCGAACTATCGCGGAAAGGCTCAAAGAGCATATCGCAGCTGTTAAGAACCGTCAGACCACTAAATCGGCAATAGCAGATCACGTACTCCAAGCTGGCGTTAATCACTGGATTCAATTCCATCGCGCGCAAGTCCTCTCCACCGATCGCCACTTTCATTCGAGAGTAGTGCGAGAAGCGATTGAAATAAAGAAGCATCCAAATTTCAATCGGGAAGACGGCTTTAAACTACCTGCATCTTGGTATCCAGTGATTCCCTTAACACAACCTCGATTCTCTGCAAAGTCGGTTAGTGAACATAGTACTGACACGGTCAGTGTAGTGTGTAGGGTATTTGAAGAAAAGGGGGTAGATGAAAAATCATCTACTTCGTGCACGGAGCAATGACACCGCATCTCCAGTCTGCTTGCGACCACGGCCGGTGTAACCTGGTCGAAACGTCAAGCCCTAAAGGTATTTATGCATGTTCGCGCTAATCCCCGTTCTATAATATTAATATAATTTCGTATTCAATTTCTTACTAATATTATAAAAGTGAAGATAACTTATATCAGCTGTCTGTTACGCTTTAATGTACAAGTCGCTGAGCCGATTTTGATGAAATTTGGTTTAGAGTGAGTGACGTGATTCGACGAACGGTGGATCTTTGTAAGGAGGCTACTTTTTGCCCCGATAAAAGACATCCACAGGGGGTACATCCACAACGGTAACGAGCTTATTGCCATAAAATAGTGTTAGGGATACGTAACCCATAAATTTTGGGTTGGATTCGCAAATCATAAATGATACTAAATGACAGATAATTAATTCACATTATAAGTACATTTCCATTAAAATACTCGCATACTCTCCACGTATATAATCCTATCATTAAGTTATTGCTTTCTTATATTTAATTAGATAATTATCGGAACCTATTAACGAGGATAAAGCAGCTTAATGTATTACGCAACTAGGAAAAAACACCAGATAATTTGCATGATTTTTCTGATACTATTATTTATTTCGATCTAGGTAGACCAAAATAATTTTTAATGTACCTATCCCCATACCTTTATTCATTACCTACATTACAATTAAATATACCTACGCATGTAGTACTTTTAGGCTATACAAAAAAGTATAAATAAAAATCTAACTATTTAATTCCTCTTAAAGTTGCCTACCGGTGGTATGTTTAATAACTTATTTAACATCATTACAAATTAACTGTTAACGGCCAATTAGTTTGTCCGTGATATAAAAATGATCAAAGAAGCAGGTTGAGCGCATCGCGGCATCGTTATTCCCGTAGAGTGGCGAACGAAACGAATAAGCTAAGCGGTGGGCGGGGAGCGCGGTGCGAGCTGCGCTTTTTGCTTGTGGCAACTGTGGCGGCGACTGGCGGCGACCGGGCGACCGCGGCGCGGCAGTGGCGGCGGAGGCACACCGGGATCTTATCCTTATTGTATTTTATTCTGTTCTTAGCGGTCTGTCCCGACGAACGTCCCGACCACATAATACAGCCCTTTTGTAATACCAATACTCAACGTTTTATTGTAACAAAGCCAGTTTATTACAAACTAACGTATTATGCCAATATGTTAGTAAAAACTCAGTCATTCTTTGCCCGGTCTACAGACGGTCTGTTTTGTTGTGTGAACAAGTGTTATAAATAAATAATAATAGCGGCGAACAACAGATTTTTAAGAAAATTGCTTTATCAACTGACATTATGAATATAAATGATTTAGTGACCCGTTTATTTTTTCTCACTATTATTTATATTGTCGATGGAGCTACACCTGATGTTAAGGTAAATATTTTTTTTATATTTTGTTTTTACGCTTAATTAAATAGAGCTTGTTTTTAAACTCCAATAAAATTGGTGGCTATCGATTAATTTTTTTATCTAACGAGTAGTTAGGAGTAGCTAGGAACTATTTTTGTCTAAAGTTTTTTTCTGAAATAAATTGATCGTGAGAAATATTTAAGCGATGGTTCTTGCAATACAATGGTAGGTACTATGGATCTGTGATTTTATAAATTTTGTAAAGCATTACTTTGCTACATGTGTTAGAGAGAAACGTGAACTTGTGAAGTTAGTTCTTCAACAATTTCCATAACTTTTAATACCTAATAATTTCTGTTTTCAACATTACCTATAGTAAGTAGGTATGTCAACGGTTCTGATATACCTACAGGTACCTATAAGTACCTACTGTAAAAGGTATGGAGGTATGTAGTTCCTGTACCTATCTGATTGACGTAACAAGCTACATAATAGCATTTAGTGAGGGCTTGCTTATCTTTTACTTGTTCATTAGACATTTAATATTTTTTAACAAAACTCTGTATTTATGTAACTTAAAACCGTACTTCATAGTCAAAATGTAAGCTTGTAAGACAAGCTATAATCACCACGCTTTTCTATTCTATAGTCTTATAAACGCGCCTTATAATTTATTAATTAGATCAAAAATCAAATGGCTATGTAACATTGAGTCCACTCTCGACTACTAAACCGTAACTTATCTTTGAGACGTTCTCAAATGTATATCCATCGCTACTACCTTACGTCGCTTGGACCCTAAAGGGACAGAGAGACAGATAGACTGAGAGACACTGAGACTTAACGCACATCTTAAAACTTGAAGTTTCGATATTCGTCAATACCTTGTCTAACTTTAGTAAAAATTACAGATGATGCATCAGTAGAGTAAAAGAAGCATTCAAAGTATTAAAATCTGTTAGAAATCTAAAAACTACTAATAAGTGACTTATCGTTACCATTTTGTAGATTCATTCAGGATTCTAATTTTTGCACGTCGTACTACTTAAATTATTGTTACAACGATCCTTCAACCCTATCCAAAAGAATAAGGCAAGGATTTAACAAAATAGAAGATAAACTAGATCAGATACCTACTACTATAAATTACATTGACACCTTTATTTTGTTCGAAATAGGTTCAAATGTACAAAGAGATACACAAAAGTTGCTGAGTTTTATAGTAGGATAAATACATACCTGCCTAAGAATGGATTGGAGTTTAGGAAGAGCATTTTACTAACAAAATCTCTAAATTACAAGTTATCCAAGTCCTTAACCTATCTCTTAATTCTCCTCGCAATTTGTCTCCAAAAACCTGAATCTACAGATTTCTGTTGCAAGCGTAGTATAAACTCATAACAATGTTTCAAAGATTACACCGATTAGTTTAGGTACCGGTAACCAATATGAATCTACATATTGGTTAGAAGTAGATGCAGGTTCGGACCATGATTGGTGATAATGACCTGAATGACGATGTCTTTGAGGCAAACACGAAACTTTATCTGCATTACTTAGGTAATTCTCATTTATTAACTTGCTACTCCGATCGTAACGGCATTCAGCTGAATGCAGTACCTAATTCTGGATCCGAACTCAATATAACTTGGAAATAGGCTAGACTGGGGTTTGGTTGGTTGTCTGTTCATTGCTTTTGATTGTAAACATATTTTATTATAACAGTCCGACAGGTAGATTGGTATGCAGACAAGATTCTGATTCACCCAGAATAAATGTAAACTGACTTGTGACTAACATCTTGTTTTGATTGAAATACTGAATTAAAAGAATGATTCTCTGATCAGTTTATAGTATCTAGATTCCTGAAAGTAAATTTATCCTATAATATCCGAGATGAAAAGGTGCTGTAACCTATTCATCTCGTATCGAATTACCTTATACATACTTAATGAAAAGGAAAGAAACTGAAACTATTTTCTTTATAAAATTAACATGAACTTAGCTCAGCCTGTCGCGCTAAAATACTCATCTTCACATAGGACTCTTCAAACAAGACTTTAGAACAAATTACTACTGCATCCGCAGCTCATGCATGCCAACATTGACATTGCCATCGATAGTCGATACACACTTACCATATAAGTGGAAACTGAATTCAAAGTAGGCTCTATTCTATGTTATGAATGTATCATAAGTAGGTACTATAATTTATAAAGCGATTCCAAGTACTACGTAGGTCTATTGTTCTAACGGTTCAAAGAATAAAATGAACCAGAAGCCAAAGTGAATTTCAAATTTGCATTAGGCGTAACTCCCAAGCAATGCTAATCAAATCAGAAACAGGATCGACATGAGAGCGATCAAAACACCAATCATTTTATTGCTTGTTTACAACAAATTCAAAGGAAACTCAAGTTGTACCATAATAGGACTCCACAGAAAAATAAACATTACGTGCTCTTGATTTATAAATAGAAGAAAATTTCCCACCGTCATAATTGGACATACTTATGTGATTTATCAAGCATGCACAAACGAATAGCGATAAACATGCCAGTTACAATGTTGATCTACATCGAAAACCATATGCGCCAATCAATCAATTAGGTCAATTGATCGTTGTCAATTTAATTGTGATTGTCACTTGTTCTACACAAGAGTTCGACGTCGAGTGGACAAAGCAGCGAGAGTTGCAACAGCCGTGCGGCGGCGTGTGAGGCCAACGCGGCGAACTCTCGGCGAGCCGTGTGCGGCACCGACGGGCGCACCTACCCCTCGCGATGCCACCTCATGGCCGCGCAGTGCTCCGGGGAACCCGTCACCGTCGCCAGGAAGGGACCCTGCGTTGGTAAGCGCTAATCTAATCCAACGGAATCAACACGTCCGACATTTTTCCACTCGGTTATTATGGCATCGAGTCAACACAAAGAGTCGTTGTACGAGTCTTACCTAACGTAGTTTATACGTAAGGAATAAACATGTCCCCCATGAGCATAGGTACCTAGTTCTTACAAGGATTCTTTGTTGAACTTGACCTTGCATTTAAACTACAAACAGCATTTATGAAGTGATAGATTTTGATCTGATTTGTTTTGATCTTTGATCTTAATCACTCTTAGCACCCACACCTCTATAAAACATGAAAATTTGATGATTTGACTTGCCTTATTTTCATGCCATTGTGTGGAACCTCTGATAATAATATTTTTTTGCACGGACGAAGAGTATGTCTATTTAGAGATGCTTCAAAAAGCAAACAATACTGGGAAAGTTTTGAGGTCAGATTGACAGATATTTTAATGTTTGTTATCGCAGAAGGTCAGTCATCGTGTCTGATTGCCTTACGGTACGCGCTGAGCGCCCAGAGTGGGGTCTGGTCTGCGTACGTGCCTAGATGTCGTGCCGACGGCAGCTACGCCGCCGTGCAGTGCGCCAGCGCTGGTGCTGCCGCCGCCGGCTGCTGGTGCGTCACTCCTGACGGCAAGCCCCTGCCCGACACGTCCGTCAGAAACGGCAGACCTGACTGCACCCGCACCGGTAAGTTCAAATATTATAAGTTCCTTACTAACAATAAAACCTTATTCTACACTGAACTATTGTTTTGTGTGATTATGATGACAATGAAGTCACAATTTAGGGCCCCGCCTGGACTCTTTACGGACATGGAATCTATTTCAGCCTTTGATTACTCGTTTAGTGTATTGTGATAATCCGTCATTTGATTTACAAGCTCAACATTTTCGGCACTGTCCCAATCTGATGAAGTCCACTCAACATGATCGAAAATTTGAAAATAATGTATTAAAACACACACAAACTCTAAACACGGTTTGCGGTCTCTGTGGCTGATGGTAGCTGAATGCCACCGGTTACAACCGCAACTTATTGCAACTGTGGTTACGACTTCAAAAAGTTTTAATTCCTGTTTTAAACAAAAGAATATCTGTGAAGAGAGTTAACTTTCTTTTAATTTCTATGTGACTCGTTCTACTTTTTTTTTCTATTAAGATATTGTTTCTATTTCTGATCGTGGGAAGTTCCGTCTTTAAGAGTCTAACGTCTATTGCACAGCGAATTCTGTAATCTTTTGCACAGCTTGTTTTTTCAATTATCATCTCATGAATTTGTTTTTTGTTCATGTTGAAAACTCTAAAAACCACCAACCAGTCGTTGCATTGTATTCTTATTGTATTAATGCCAGTTTTGATGTCAGCTCAGCGAATTTTATTCTATTGCCGTCAGGTGAATGAACTTTACTAGACTGTTTTCTAGGTTAGGTGAATTACGACACTAGATCAGAATGTCTTTATTCTACTTAATTTGAAAACATTACATTACAATAACATTCAATTTAAATAAAACAAATTGTACGTGTATTAAGTACTTAAGTAGTGTGATCGGAACAATGGTAGGACGTAAGTTGTATAAATCTTAGTAAACGTTGTTGTAGGCGACTCAGGCCGCCGCCAAGCTGATGATGATTTATAACTTTTGGAGTATTTTTCATAATGGGTCCGTAGTTCCAGATCGTATTATAGGTAGTCTACTGTGCTCCCTGTTACCCGGATTCAAGACATCTGTTTTATCTAACGCGCCATTGTAAATATCGCTTGATATACTTCAGACATCGTTTGTAAACAATGATCCAGATGAAAGCTCGTGTTTACATTACACTAAACACCTTTTCGAAGTAGATACTTATAGATAAGTTTCACGTCGATATTATCATAACATTTTTTACAGAACTTACCCAATTCGTTGGAAATTGCTGATAAACACATTACTCTTGTGTCGGGTATAAACGTAGTGTTGATTCACATAAATATATAGTAGGCCATTAAACTAATTAACCATAGGTTACTGTACTTTAAACATAAACAGGCAACCTTTGTTTTCATAGAGTCAGCGGGATTAGTGGGAATAAACTTTGACGTGTTTTTAGCAAATATTAGAACATTATAAAAGCTTTGTATGTAACTACAAGAGCATCCTCCGATGCTTTGAATATGAAAATCTAGATGTAGGTAAGTCATCAAATGCTGACGAGTATCTACTTTAAAGTTATATATCCACATTTCAGTATTGATGTATTCGTAGGTACATAAACAGATTCTATTAAACTTGTTTATAATCGATCAATGTTGGTTTAAAATGCACTAATACTGCCTTGGCTAACAACAAGAGCCATGTGCAACTAAACATGTTATCACATTCATAGCAAGTGACGTCAAATGCTGCAATCGTTTTAGATGCAATGTAAATAAATAGCTAAATATTTATTTATTGAATAATGAATAATTTAAGCGTACTATAGAGATTATATGCAAGGGGTTCCCTTGTCTTTTGCCAAACTTACATGTTGAATATGAATTCTTGGTGTCTCTCCTTTTGTAACGATTTACCAATTATTAGATAATAAAAGTTATACCTGAGTATTCGGCTAAAGAACGTTAACGCGGACGTCTTCTTGAGTAACCGTTGTCTAAATTATTTTTTAAATTTTGAAATGAAATTTCTCACTGTCAAGTAAACTATCCAGGATTACCACCTTCCACTTTAAAATACTTATAATAAAACACTAAACTTCCTACAAATTATGAATATAAATAAACATACTTAGAAATATTGTTAAAATATGAGTCATCATTCAAGAATTCCCGGTTGCGTCCTTACTCAAAATTTTAAAGCTGTTGTCTGAACGCGAAAATATTTAAATTATAAATTACTAAAAATATTCATTAAATACGATGAACGTAGAAGCGAAAGCACGTAACATCGTTGTGTAAAGCAAAAGATATGGCGCCAAACATAATTGCATTCTAATCACAAAATACTTACAGATGTACATAAATATGTATAACGACGTGCAAGCCATACAGAAAACAAACTCACATTATTTATAAATCATTGTGCCGCACTGGTTTCTGCGGCTATCTATAGCAATTAATTTTATTTGCTATTTTTGTAGCCCATATGGTCTGTCTTTCACGGAGCTACGTAAGTGTTGTAATTTATTGTGCTAAACACACGACGAAGTGAGTAAACAGTTTAACGGGCATCGAAACTTGTTGTTTTCAACGAAATTGTGATTTAAACTATGACTAAACCTTGTTTTTAATTCCATTATCAAGCCCTACAATAGGCTTGTGTGTTCTTTAGAAATTACTCATTACCACATTGCCGGAAAAACACAGCTATTACCAAGTCTGTATGTCCTTACTTCAAATGGAAAATGATGCTTATTATTGAAAGTCCAGTGTTGAATGTGAATATTTCCAACTACTTATCGACTACAAGAAATTCATTGCATTTAGCTTTGTGTAACTCTATACCATACTATTGTCCTTGTTTACGGGCTTTCCCCGCGCGAATCACTAAGTATCACGAATAGTTTTTGCTGACATCTAAATTATATACAATTATCTTTTTATCCATCAAGATATGTTTAACTAGTATTAAATAGTAATTGAAGAAACTTCGGTTTACTTAAATCATGTCCATTGCTAACATCAAAAATTCGCCATCCTTGGGTAGCATGTAAACAGAGTGAGAAGTACTTAAAAGTTTGAGCGAGAGGGATTGAAAGCTCCTGTCTGTTACGCTTCTCATAATGACCATTGTAATGTATATCATGTTGTCAGTATTAAGTTATCTTAACTACGGGCACTTAACGGGCTTCGTAAGCCTTGCCACGCGATCCCTGCGGAGATTCTGGCACTGCGAACACTTGCAAGCGTGTGCTTACCGCGAATGACTAATCATTTGTTACGAACTTAATAATAATTATCTATCGTAAACGCTGTCTGTGAATTCGAATTACGTATGACACTGCTGCTTGGTTTCAAATCATCATAAATTTTATTTAAGCTGTTCATATTATGATATCATCTATAGAACTATGTAATACTCAGTAATACCCTTCAGACAAAGGGTCATCCTACGCAGGGCATCGCCCGCTATTCGGCTAACAGCCTGCTTCCTTATACATGTAGGTACATGCACCTTTTGTAACCTCCGACAAACTGTATTATCCGCAACTGATACCAACTTGTCTAGTGAAACTCTAGTAGAGAGAGTATTCGACATAACCACGAGCCACGAGCAAATGTTTTGTACCGACGTAATGTGGTTGATAAGTCATTACACGCCGACTTCTGTTCCTTTAAACGTTAATTAATTACTTACTTGTATACACAGCCCGCTATAAGGTAAACTTTGCTGTCGTTTTTTATCAGAACAGGTATTTATAATGCAGTGAGTTGAAAGTGAAGTAGAGCACAGGTTGGCATTGTGACGTTCTTAGATACTCGGAAACAATTGCTATAATGTGTCAAAGAAAATCTTAATAGCTAGTTTTGATCTCACAGTCTCAGATTAATTGTGATCACTATGCACGTGCTCATGGTTTTTTATGAGATTTAATATCATAGAACTCTTGTTTATCAAAGGCACTGTTTGCTCGGTCGTGCAAAGTCCATCGTGAACACGTACTAGGTAATATAAATAAGTATGGTAGCAATGGCTTCTGCATATCTGTTTCTTCGCAGACGTGTTCTACGAAATCTACAGTTACTTGGAAGAAGAATTTTTCACAATATCTGGGTAAATATTGACATGACGGCAGACGTTATTCCGGGAACTTCGTACATTAGAACCTAAAGATGAGACATTCTTCTTCATACGCCGGAAATGCTAGAATTCCAGATCGTTATATGCTAAGTTGATACATGTGCTTCTTATAAAGTCAGGCCCTGAATTTATTTAAAAGAGCTGACGGGAACGCTTTTTTGTTATAAAAATAAACTCAGGTAAAAGAGTTAGCGTGAGTCAATAACTTTAGACCTGCGTTGACTTGATTTTGCACTTAATTCTATTATGGAATGTGAATTGATGATACAAAACAACCATGTATCCCATTATTATAAATAACAGCATCTGGCTGATGAATTTTGTTTGGAAACTTTTCGTTAAATGTTTAGTCTTGTTTTAGATAAGCTTGCTGGATGGGAATGGCTGTTAATTTTGCGTTTTTTATTTATTCAGATTAAATAATGTCTCTCAAAGTTGGGTATAGCCGATATCAACATAATTTATTAATAAACCATTTTTATTTTCGTTTAAGCAAACACATATTTTAATAATTTAACGATGTAATTATATCTCTGTCAAATTAGTAATTTTTTGTATTATTTTAAAATAAATAATGGCTAATATAACACGATGTGAGTATCTATTTATAGATTCATAATATTTTATAACTAATAGAACAGTTAAATTACTATTTAACTTTAAGCAAGTTCTATTTCGTGTTACTTGGAAGAAATACGTTGACTAGCGACTTAACATTCAATAAATCGATAAAATAAAATACCAATAACACACTTAATAATAAGAATAGTTTTTTCAAGATCCCGATCAAAATTTCCCTAAGTAAAGGCACTTAGCATTCTTGTTAGGTGCGGTGGTATCGCGTCTCGCATCCGTAATAAGTTACCCGCATGAAACATGACCGTAAGTGGTAATATGAAATGGCGCCATAAAAGCAAAACCTTCTTGGAATACCTACACGACTTGGTGGTTATTTTTAATCTATAGTTCATTAGTTATGAGTTTATAGCTTATTGTACCAATAAGTCATAAAGTATGTTCATTTGAACAATCCATGCCTTGCATTTTTTTCTAGCTGTTTCTGTTCCGCTGCAGAGCAAAGGCCTACACTACTTCCCTATCTCTGTGTAGGGTTGCGGCCAATTTTTGTCTAAGAAGTCATCACGCTATCTCTGTTTGGGCCTACCGTCATAATCCTCAAAAAACCTTTCCGCACACGCATACTCCTACCCCAATATTTCTTAAAGCATCTTGTTTGATATTGACGTCAAAATTCGAGGTTCTAAATTGCTTATATTGCAAATTTCAAGTAAAAGCGTAAGTAAAATAGCTCCATTTTCTTCATACCGATGATTAAGAATCAATTAACGTTAGCTTGGCGAGTGCACGCGCAGGAGATTCATAAAGAAGCGCTATGTAGAAAGGCTATTCATCAATGTCCGTGCCTTAATGTTCAGTCTCAGCTAGCAATAAAATAGTTCAGTGTTGGCCCTTCCGATCGGTATAAAAGGTTTAATTTAAACCACTCATCTTTCTCGCCCATCAATTACAGCAACGATTAATTTATGACGTGCCACGACGTAACTGGATGAGTAAGTGAGAAATTATCAGTAACGACGTGGTATTGACTAATTCAAGTATGTCTCTCTGTTCGGTTAATAGTCGATGTAACTTTATTGCTCCGCCCGCATGCATTTACGCCGGTTTACATGCCAACTACTGATTGCAGTCCCTTCCATTACGCGGCGGCGCCTGCGATTCTAATTTAACATTTACTGTCACTCGCTGACCCGGTTGTGCGGATTCTATCTAATTAACTACACTTTGTAATCACCGCTGGGAGTTGGTGATTGCGCATCTCTACTTTAGACTCCAGTAATCCATTAACGGTTCATCTAGAGAACTAGTGGCCGGATTTTGATGTGGTTTTCACCGTAATCTAGGTATTGCTTGGATTGGGTAAATATATGTAAATAAGATTATAAGGATAGCAATTCCGCAGTGATAAATAAAGTAACAGTAATCGTTGACCTTATTAATAATTCTAAGTAGTTTCGAAGCTAGACAGCATTAAAATGAAGTGTTTAAATGTATTATTTCTCAAAGAGCTTACTACATTCGATATGGAGACAGATCTTGGAGTGTTTTTCTAAGAAACAGCGGGCCGCGTCAGACAGCTCGACGCCGATCACAATGGGGTCCACTTTTTTTGTCATTGAAAGGTAAAGAGAACTCGACTCGGGCATGAGACGGTAAAAAAATGTTCCAGAGATCATTTGAGAGCTTTGTTGAAGATCACCCGCACCTTTGATGTTTTATATTTAGCTTTAAAGCTTACCTGGGCCGCAATGATGAAGTCGTTAAGAAAGAGTTAAAGAATATACCGGTTTGCTGATAATACACTAACAACTCTCGATGTCTATATATTTTGATATTGCAAGGAATTATAAAGCAAAACTTTAAGTAAAATCTAGGCAGTGTGGAACTGTAAACTCAACACTTAAACTTCAAATTAATTTATCCATGATTTAGCTTCTTTAAACCTTGGAATAAGTACTTAAATGCGTTTGTAAAGTACTAAAAGTAAAAAGTATGAACGCTCCGCCGCGCCGTGTGAAACTTTTAAATGTTACACTTTTATTTGGGTCAGGCGCCGATGTGTCTAACAAAACTCGATTTAAGTTCACCTTTTTTTTTGTACGAAACCCTAACAGTCGGCCGGTTTTACGTATGAGACCGCGTCGAATAATAAAAGCACAATAAGAGACGAAATTGCATCGCTTAGCAAGTTTACTTTATTTTCAGGTTTTAAAGTTAAGATTATGGCTAGTTAACCTGTGATTGCGACATGGAAGATGAATTAAGAGTTGATTATGACCATGTTTAATGTGTTTAAAATGGCAATTATATGATTAAGTAGTTTTCTACTTATTATAAATTTATATAAAGTGTCTAGGAAATATGAAGAGTTTCTACTGCGAGAATTTATTATAAAGATAATATATATAATGTAGGTACTCGCGACAGGGTAGAACATCGATCCAGACCTTTATTGTAGAAGGCGGAAGACTCGTGTCTATTTGTGAGTCATTGAGAATTGTCGGTCGAGTGTAACTCTCGTTGGGTAACCGGTAGATCGTCAGGGTCAAAAACACGCTCAGGAAACTATTGGAATCCTTTTATTGCACTTAAGGTGTCGTTAATACAACTCTGGACCTCTATAGAGCTGAATTTTAGTACACAATTAACCACCAAAATACTACAATTAGGAATTTGGGATGCGTCGATTCGATTGCAAAAAACAACTGCCCTTTTAAACCACCTACGAGATACATAGTTTCTTCTTCGTTAAGAATCTCTTTACCCTTAACTTGTAGACTTGCTTATGATTCGAAAAATAATACATTTATGTAATGAAAAACCGAAATGCTGTGTATGCTGATGAGTGAATTTATATAATGCTTCATTACTATTATGGTAATCGAAAACGTTCACGCATCTTAACGGGCACTGCTCTGGCTATTATGTGTAGTGACCTACTTCATAGATAGTGCAATCTACGAGCTGTTAGTGCAAACGTGGCATACTTAAGTTAATAGTTACAGCGTCCCGAAATCACCTGACTGTATTGAACAACGCATAATAAAAACAGATTTGAGCACGTTTCAAACTATATTTTTGACGGTTTTGTAGCCAAAACCCGTGAAACAAATTATCGTTATTTATGCGATGTTTTGAATAGATGACTGCATGTATGTTATCTGCTTTATAACATGCATTTCGATTGGATTCGTAGACCTACTCTGTATTTAAAGTTTTACCTACATAAAAATAATTTTAACGATAACACGCATGTTAAAATTATTGTTAAAAATTAAGTTTTTACACGACTTCCCAAAGAATTAGCTTTATTCTTATAACATTTGACTAATGTCCTTCTAATTCTTGTTTGGTAGTCTAGTGAATAATTTGAATTATAAGTTCTAAAGTAATATCACAGAAATGTGGGTTAGGTACATGGATGTTTTAGTGATGCACCGTGGCAACCCGGACCGGTTCGAATCCGTTCTCCGCACCTTTGTGCCTATACACTATAATACCACTGTATAGTAATAAATTATACTACCTAGTACCACAACTACACACCTATACTTTAACGATCATTCATATTATGACATATAAAATTACTCAAAAGATATATTCTCAAATACAGGATCGTCAAACAATCTAAGGATTTGGTACATTTTTACTTTACATAAAACACCTAAAATGAATTTAACCTACTTGCCTTCTAATTAAGATACGAGTTATTATTACATTTTATAAATTGGCCAACTTTAGTCAATTATTGAATTAAACAGGACAAACTGGAGTACACAAGTAGATACATAAATTGAACAGTTTTATAGCATGCTAGAAACTAAATTAGCTTTGTATTCATTTAAATGTGGCGATATTTAATTACAGAAGTGATTCGGAAACCCGAGAGTAAATCTATTCAATATAAGTAATGGCGTTTGTGATTACGCCAACTGCTTCCCGCTTGCCGAGATATCTTATAAGAGGTCTTTGACCTTTGCTCTTTTAATCGAATATAGACATTATATAAATATATTATTTACTTTAAGCTCTTATAGCACCTGTCTGTATATTAAGATGCGAATGTTTTCCAAAATATGTAAATTGCGATGAATTTTGACCTACAAAGTTGCGTATTGCTTTAGCGATGTCCGTTTGGACGAATCGGAGGTATTTTTAACAATATTTATAGTTTATTAAAACTCCTCTACTCGCTCTAGGTCTTCTATACATTATTCTACTCAGTATTATAACAGAAAAACCGCTTCGTAGTCCATTGGTGTGAGATTTGTGTGCAAATAGCGAAGTGAACTTGAATCCGTTCGCCAACCGTGGCTGATATGACATAATTCCCAGCTCCCAGGATCACGGCCAACCATTGTACTGAGTTGTAAGCGTTGTATACCTATACGTACGCAAGATATAACCATAATGCAGTATATCAATGTGTTTGTGAAGTCAGACAAACAATCTGTTTTTGTTTTCAGGTAAATCGCACACAAGGAGGCGGTCCTCGGTTCGCGGTCAACGCAATAAAAGAAGTAAGGTTTGATTTTAATAATAATACTGAGCTGCGTTATGGATTTACTGGAGAATTTATAATACAACTAGGTGCAATAGTATTTATGCATCTAAATAAACCCTTTGAAAACAATTTGTTAATTTGTTCGTGGTTTAACTAACATAGCTATTTGTATAGCAACATAGATCAGTTTTTGATATCAGTAGCTGATCCTAACATTAAAGTAGTCAACCTAGTAGGTCAATGCCCACAGTACAATGATGTACGATGAATGGCCAGACTAATAGGAAAATCACAATTGCAGTCCTATCCCATCTAATAACATGAACGTTCAATCAACAGCATGTACAAGAAGCGACCGCGCTCAGTTCAACGGCAATCTTATCAAGATCTTCAGCGGGGAGTTTGAGAGGGCGCGCTCGGAGCCTGGGACGTCGGCCGAGCCCCGGGCTGTGGCCGACTGGAAGTTCCGGGAACTTGACCGGGACAGAAGCGATGCGCTGCAGAAGTCAGAGTATAGGGGACTCAGAAGACTTATCAAAAAGGTAACACCCTAACTGCTTTTTTTTAGGCTTTTGATAAGACAGGTTCTATCCTATGTAATTTTGAACTAAGGCCTATACGAGTAAAAAGAAATGTATCAAAAGTTTTGGCAAATTTATTCAAAAATTTTATCGAAATTAATTTGGCAGATATGTTTTGGTCTAGTATTAGGTCTCTAATCATTTCATTCCATTAAGTTCCGGAATTTTAGGGTATAATACTTAAGAGATCTTCAACACATAATAAAACATTAAATTGCACACCATCCATTAAAACAAACATTTCGCAACCTGTCATTCTGCCTGCAACTATCGTGATCTCTAACCTCACTGCACGTGACTTTGGATATTACTTGTATTATTAGATATTGGTAATGTATGGGAAAAATTAAGATTCACAGTACCAGATAACCAGACAAATAAATAACATAATAATTCTCATGTCTAAACTACCTGTAAGGTCATAGAAGGCGTATGCAATTTTACTTAAGCCCTTTCTGACCTTTTGCATGGCTATAATTTTATAGTACCAAGTGCGATTACCTACACGTACAGATCAGGAAATATAATTTGCACGGATTACCATTAAGCGAATCAAGTACCTAGAATCCGAGCAAATTATATTTTTTGAGCTGTCCGTTACTAATGGTAATTTTGATGTAGATAATTCACACCGTAGCGTAAGGTCCTAAGGCGCTGTACTGTCTGAAGAGTTATTTTCAATCAGGGTGATGTAATCTATAGATTGCGTAGGAGTCGCTTTTAAACGCCGTGTAGGCTTAGTTTTTCTCCGGGACTGATTCTTAAGTATTTGAAATTTGAAAAGACCAAATTAAATATAACTCTGCACTGTTGGCTAAATTCGAATCCAAATGTGTGAGTCAAAGCATCTTACAACTAAGATTAACCATTCCTGATTAGGGTGACTTGATAATTAAAAGCCTGTCTCGTTTTTAAGGTATTTTTAAGAACGTTTGACATTTTCAGTACAGTAATTTATAAAATAATAAAGTTCGAATATTAAGTAATTGAATTGTCAGTGAAGGGACTATGGATTGCATTCTACAGATTGAATCATGTGATATTTGTAGGTGGTGAAACCGAAGCGCTGCGCTCGCGCATGGGCGCGGGGCTGCGATGGAGACGGCGACGGGGAGATAGCGCATGCCGAATGGGTCGCTTGTCTGCTCGTGAACCCAGAACCACCAGCACCGGACTGTGAGTACCTTAGAAATATTAAAGACAGTAGCACATCGTGAGGAAACCTGGATTCCAAAATCTGAAATTTCTAGTCAAAGTCAAGTCTAAAATCTGAAGTGAGCAGAGTCAAGTGTCATCAATGCTCGTGCCTTTTCAATATGGGAAGAGGCGTTTGTTCAGCATTGGCGTTTATATGGGGATTTAGGTTAGATTTGTACGAATGGTGGTATTATTATTTAGCTACGGGACACTGTTTTATTCAGTAAAAATGGGTGGTGCTGGCCAAATAGAATCCACGCAGTGCCGGAGCTACATAGTTTTTGAAAAGGCTAGACAGATCAGCTACTAAGTACAACCTTACTAGTAGCGGATAGTTACGACTGCTGGTCAATAGATGTAACGAAGATAATACTGTATGGCCAAACCATAACTGCTTTGGTCTTAATTTTTTTCTTTGCAAAATAACCGGGTGTAAACAAATTAATTACCTACATAGACTAAATAACAGATTGTGTCTTAGACACGCACTTTAGTTTAGGATCGATTACACAATACTGATCAGCCTTCTGCAGAGTGCTTATGAAAGTTTCATAAATTACAACCTTACAAAATCTTCTCTGGCCTTATCAAACACATCATCCATATATCTTATACAACTATAAAACATATACACATTGTCAAACAAAGTATTGAGAAACACGATCTTGATTGCCCTCAAAATAAACAAATGCAAATGCACTTTCTCTGCCGTACCTACATTTTAAGTAAATACTCGCTTGACTAACAAAATAACAGCAGTCTGAACTAAGCCTTATATCGACAACGTCACAGCATTGCAAATAATAGAGGTATTATGTAGATAGGCTAACTATTTGCAATACTTTATAATAATATGTACGCACAACATAATTAAACCTAACTGGATAATTATTGTAACTTGTAGTGTGTTTCTAAGAGAAATATCTACCTACAGAGATGAAGCATGTCATTATTTTGTTTATACAACTTTAAAAAAACCCCCAGACACGATAATCGTTCCTATTTAAATTAAAAATGGCCATTTTTATCTCCGTCTTTATACGATTCTGGTTTACAGCGGTTTACTGAAAGCAAATTAATTAATGCAGCAGAATCTAGGAAATAGGAGATCGAACTTTTTAATGGCTAAGGAATCGCTTATACAGCCAGATCAAAGATTTATCGTTTAATCATTTACGTTGAACGTTGCAGCATTTAAATGAGAATTAAATAACATGAGCCCGAGGCTGTTAATTAAGACTTAAAATAGCTTGCGAATTTTATGCACAATAATCAGCAGACAATTTATAGACTTTAACGGTTTATTATTTAAGACTTGTTTGTTGTATGGCGCCATGGTGTAGATTTGAACCATGTCACAAGCACAAAGTTTGTACTTAGTACCTACAGTATTTCTAATTAAAATAAATTACTGTTTTGATCGGTACGCACATGGGTTGCGAGATGACATCATGAATTGTAAATTAATATTATTGAGTTATTGTGGGTCTATCACAAGGGCTCAATAAACTAAATACTCCTTTCACATCTGACCTTTTTGAACATTAATGTCAGTGAACCAGCGTCCTTCTAGGGCTTCTTCCGACATTCCTTTAACGCATTTTTTATGATGTTTTCTTTTTTAATAAAACCACTTTGTGACTCAATTACTCATTGCGGTTTAAACTTTATAAAGTTCTGATATCTGCAGTTGGTATTCTCATAGATTTAGGTACAGTACCTAATTGCTATTTTTAAGATACTATTATAATGCATGCAAAGCTATTGAACATAACATAACATATCATCACGCCTGTATCCTCGAAGGGTTAGGCAGAGGTGTACCAATGTACACCCACAGTTCGCCGATATGTTTAGGTCCCATGTAATACGGGGCGACCCTATTGCCACTAACCGGGCACAAATCCAAACTCCGACCTGCTTCTGAGAATTTCATGGAAAAACCCAATAACACCTCGGTCGACTTTAAGTAAAGCTCTTTATTTACTTAAATTGGAGCTTAATATTTGTGTAACTTCATGGGCAACCAGCAAATATGTGTGCAAACATAATAATAATATATAGTCTCTCTCCGTTTCTTCATGTCGTTGACTGCAGACGATGACAGCGGTCCGGAAGCTGAAGCCGATTACAACGAGGAGGAGCCGCCGCCGGACCCCAGTTCAGGTATGACAAACACGAGCCATAGAAAAACCAACTGTACAGGTACCACATAAGGTTCACTTTTGTATGCAAATTCATATTTCTTATGACTTTTTAAACAGTACAAGTCGGTCTAAAAGCAACTTTGTTTACATTACAATTAAGTTGATGTTTGTTTAAGAGGAATTAACGTCAATTGGTATAAGAAGAAATAGACTCTAATAAGGAAGTGACCTAACGATATATTCTATCCCTTTTTAAATCTAGATTTCACAAAACGTGGTAAAGATCTGATTTCACATTGCTGTTTAAATTATTATTTTTTATCGATTTTAATTTGCCCTTGCCAACCGCATACATTTTGTTGACTGTGCGATGAAATTACAATGCAATTAACAAAATCTATACTTGTTTACAATTACAATACAATACTTATTATTCCTACGTACGACAAAAACTCAAATCAAAGGAGTTCAGGGATTAAGGTTAAAAAACAGGATTACTATCTGTGTCATGGTAATGGCACATAGCAGTGCTGTTGGAGTTAGTCCAAATTAGTCCAAGTTAGTTCACACTTAATAAGAATATTGTATTGATTGATTGTAATATATTTTGATGCAGTACTTCCTGGTATAGTCAGAAACTCGTTCGCGCCGGACGGCTCCGAGTCGGAATCGAGGAGGGAAGATGAAGTGAACGATTGCCTCACTGATCGACAGGCTGTTCTGGATGAACAGGTAAGCTATATACTACAAGAATCACCATCATCATATCAGCCTGTTGCAGTCCACTGCTGGACATAGGCCTCCCCCAAAAAACGCCACAGCTCACGATTTCCCGCCCTTTGCATCCAGTCACTGCCAGCTGCCTTCTTCAGGTCATCGGTCCATCTAGCCGGGGGGCGTCCTACACTACGTTTGCCTAAGCATGGTCTCCAAGAATCACCAACGGTTTCTCAAAAGCTGGCAATATCAAATCTCATGACAAGCATTGTGATTGGTTGACAGTAATAGTCGTCATCAGTAGGTTAGACATCGGATGAAATTGATCAGCCTTTTAGAAGTCAGGGGCCGCAGTCTGAAATATAGGAACACCTTAAACATTGAAGATACACCATCGGTGTAGTCTGATGGACTGGTTAAGCCAGATGATGATCCTGATGAATGAGTGGACTTAAGGATGCAGTCAACATTAAAATACGCTGAATTTGAGTCATTTAAGTATTTAGATCCGATTATTTTGAAGGTATGCACAAAAGCACAAAATAATCGGATGTCAGAATTTAAAAATGTATTTCGATACAAAAGCATGACCACAAAAATTTAGTCGTAGTTTTTTTGATAGTTGTGTGGAATAGCCACGTAAGACTATTATTGGTAGTCGGTGGTATTATGTAGTAATCACCGCAAACGTTCGTAATGCGCTTAGCCTCGCATGGTAATAATCCTAAATATAGCACACCTATTGATTCTCATAGCTCAAGTAATAATATGGCGTGAAGTAAATTTTATAGGCATGGATAAAGTTATGACTTCCAGTTACCAGTTTTGAGGTGAAGTTTTTTTTGTGCATATTTGAAGTTTTTACACTAATTTTGGAATATGGCTGACGGAATATACCAAATATGTGCAATCCACCAGAAAAGTCCGAGAAACCTAGGTAACTTTAAGTATTTATTTAAGAATCTATAACGTCAGTAAAAAGCCAAGCTAACAAACTTTACCATGTCACACGATAAGTCACGTATTAACTTATTAGGTACTTCCATAAATTTTCGCGATAAATGTCATCATTTTATATAAGTCACATGGTCACGTGGTTAGGACCAAGGGTTTGGTCCACTAAAGTGTAATATAATTAAAGTTAATGGATTGGATCAAGTGTCTGTCTTTGGAAAAAGTTCCTTGATAAGAAGTTAGTGTCCCAGTAAGTAGTAGTAATCCCAATATATTTACATTCAACTTATCAAAACATTTTTGTTGACTTGAAAGAATGGTTTGCACATAGAAAGCGGGTGGCGCTGCGCTCTACGTGCCCGAGTGTACCGGCGACGGCAGGTACGCTCGTGCACAATGCTACCGGTCGACCGGCTACTGCTGGTGCGTCCACCAGGACACGGGCAAACCTATCCCTGGCTCATCGGTGAAGGACAGAAGACCAGACTGCGACGCCGCCCCGCAACACGCTAGCCCGATGAGAGGTACGGTTATACCAGGCGAGTTTGTTTTCCTACTGTACTTCTATTAGACTAAATGCACGCAAATTATGTGCACTTAAATATTTCCTACCGAAAGGACTGGTCCATGCTAGCCCAAGACAACAGTTCGTGGAAGAGGGAGCCTTTGCCATGCAGTGGGACAACACGGGCTTAATACATAAATATTAATAAGCACACATGGCTGGAAAAATATTAGCTAATATTTGTAGAGCCCGCATTTAAACCGCCACGTTAATCAGCTTCTCTATCTTAATTGAATGTTATCATCACGCACGTATTATCCGTGGCGGTAAGTAGCACTACTTACTTGTTCTATTAGCTTAATCTGTGCCACTGTTAACGGCCGATAACGCTGCATAGTCTCGTGTAATAGGGGGCGTAGCCTATCGTCCTTTCTAGGTAATTGACTGTTATGTATACAAGATGCAAACGGGATTATAAGTTAAAGTTATTTGAAATTGCACATCATCTAATACCCATAAATGGTAGAAAATATATTTAAATGAAACTAAATATTAACTAGCTGAAGGTGAGACAAAAAAAATAGTGGGGAAAGTATGAGATAAGCTATTTGGAAATTTATAACATTTTTAACTCTTTAAATTTATAGGTTGTCCAGAACCAATGAAAAGTCATTTCTTACGTGATCTGATGAGTTTCTTCGTATCAAAAATGAAGACTTCTATCAACGGAACTGGGCCAGGGTACGTATTATTAAGCCAATTAAAAATCATAATTAATTGATCGGAAACGAATGGCCATATTAAAGCGATGGAAACACTTCAAAGATACCTCTTCGGCTAGCCACAAAACCAATATAGGTACTAATATTAATTATAAATAAAATACGAACAAGGTCAGATATAAAGTGACGTAATTTAGTGCTTTGCCGCTCGACGCCGCTCGGCGGGATACGTATGGTCTGGCGGTCAAAAGGTTAATAAACTCGTCAGAATTTGGCGTTAATTATTCTTGTTTTTAAATCAGAGATATGGTGAAATGGGGAGCATCTAAAGAGGAGCAAGCGGCTACTTGGACTTACGTGATGTTGGATAAGGATAAGAACAAGGCTTTGGAGAGACGGGAATGGAAGGCGTTCCATCAGCTGATCTCGAATGTGGAGCCGCTGCGCCGGTGCGGGAGGAAGCTGCCGCGGTACTGTGACGTCAACCATGACACCAAGATCAGTATAACTGAGTGGATGGCGTGCTTGGAAGTCACACAGGGCTCGCAGACTCCGACAAGTTAGTATTTTTATCATTATGACTAATGCCTACTGTTTATTTTATGTTACGTACCTAGGTCAATATTTATCATAATTGAGTATAGTTTTATTATTTCATATTATAAAAATATACTTAATCAATATAAAAACACGACGCAATAATTACTTTTGTAGTAACCAAGCAATGTATGTAACGATATAAGATATGTACAAAATTTTAATTATAGTGCAACGTCTAAGATCTAGTCGTCGGTACAAATAACTATTTTATCATTATCGTTTATATTCTTTTATAAACTATTAGCAGCTATTTTAAATAAAATAACTCTATTTATTTCTAGCTGAAGCATCGAAACCCCCATCCAACCCTAGACGAAAAGGACCGAATCCATTGGAATCATTTTTAAAAGCAGATGATTGATTCATCATCAAATTGACTGAGTCAATATAATTAGGACGTAATAAAAGTCTTTGTGCCAGTGTTAGTGCTAAGAGACCAATGTGAAGTGTTTTTAAAAGCCTGGGAACTTTATGGCAACCAGCGTGCTGCGTTAAGAAATGATATTGTAAACATTGGATTATGTTAAACTAGAAGGGAGAAGGAACCTTGGTTATATATGAGCGCAGTAAGTACTGCAATTTTAAACACCTTTTCCTAAACTTGCAAAGGCGATTTTTATTTAATCATATCTAGAACGTTGGATATAGCTCCGTCGCACTCTTTGGCGACTGTTTCAGCGCGTAGAGTTCAAACTATGTTCTTATTATTTGAAATTGTTAGTGTAACATAATTTCAATGAATGTGAAGAATATTGTCTTATTTTGTATTTATTTTAAAACAATTTAATCAGGACTTGTACTAAAAATGAAATGAAAAATTAAAGTACAGCTCCTATTGTGTGCTTTGCAATCTTCTTTGCTTATTTTACAAGCGTTTTATTTACTCTGACTAATTCAGAAAAATATAACGCCTGTTAACAGCTTCAACGATAAACGAATTGCCTAAATTAATTGTATTTGTCTCTAAATTTCGTTCAAATAACAGTTGTCTATGCTGGTCTATGTAGATACGTCAATTGAATTTAAATTAAGGACAATAATTAACAGTAATTATTTCACAAAATTTCAACGTAGAGCATATTCCTCTATGCGGTTTAGTCTAGGAATGACTGATTCGCAAAATGACTACATGGTCTATAATTGACCAATTCTTGAAATGACTGATTCTGCAAATGACTGATTCTATAAAAGACTAATTCTATAAATGACCTATTCTTCAAATGACTGATTTTTCAATTCTATGAATGTGTGTGAATATCGTATATAAAATGCTTTATAGCAATGCATTGATCACAGCAACTTCGTAGTCGCATTTGAATTTTTATGTTTCTAATTGTTGATTTTATGACTTTTGATTTAAAAAGAAAAAAATGAATAAATGATTACTTTTGGGCTACAAAATGCAGTACGTAACATTATAACCACATATTCCTCGGTGACTTTGTTTCTTAGTGTTTGTTAATTGTTGATTTTTTGAAAAGAAACCGAATAAATGGTTACTTTTGCGCTGCAAAATGTACTACGTGACATTAGACAAGTTATTTTTTGAAACTAGTTGAAATATATGATTTACCAACCTTTGCATAGCATTTTAATTACGATATTCACACACATTCATAGAATTGAAAAATCAGTCATTTGAAGAATAGGTCATTTATAGAATCGGTCTTTAAAAGAATCGGCCTTTTATAGAATCAGTCATTTCAAGAATTGGTCAATTATAGACCATGTAGTCATTTTGCGAATCAGTCATTCCTAGACTAAACCCTCTATGCTTTTTGCCAAAACGGTATATTTTGAGTTTCCAAAATATTCTCATACAAAAAACTAGGTGATCTAGCGCTATTAGCTTGTGAATCTGGTAATTTAATAAATAATACAAGTTACCGAAACTCGTTGAAATTGCCGAACGAAATATGGCTTTTATGGGATTTCGGCAAGGCGATTAGTCGGGCTGTCTTACTACCTATTCAGATATACATACTATGGCACATTTTGATGGAGTTGTTTGCTTGTCTTTACATTTATCAGACTGTCGCTAGTCTTGTAATCCGTTATAATCCTATGTCTTAACGTAACGATCCTGTTTTAGAGTGCACCGACATTTGAGTCGATTGCCTAAATGATTTCTGGTTTATATAAAACATATTTTATTATATGAATGTGATCACAGCGTATTTTGTACATAAACCAGTTTAATTTGTTAGTTTGTTTCTGTAAAGAAAATCAATTCATATTTTATGATTATTAATATTCTGTATGGCAATAAGGTGTCTATTTTTAATTTTATTCAACGTGTCTCAGATGGTGTATTTATTACAACCAACAAAAACTGTATTTAACTATTTTATTTGTATTATGTTTATAGTTTTACTTTCGTTGTAAAGTTGTAAAACGTATTACATACAACATATTAAACACCCAAGATTTTAGTGGGCTTACCTTTAGATTATGATAACTGGAATGTTTATTTTTGCACTGTCTCAAAAATTATTTATTGTTTTAGGTATAAACCTACGTATTTTAGAATAAGTGTAATAAGCTTTGTATCTAAAATGTGTATGTATAGTTTAATTAGTCATTGTCAATTGTAAGGACTATGTGATATTTCGTCATTACTATTGCTAAATAAAATAATTTAATATTTCATTATTTTTCTTTTGAAAACCCAGTCGTTGTGCAAATCCGTCGTCGTCTAAAACGACTAAGCCAATGGTAATTACAAATAAATCGTTTCTAAGTAATTACTTTTTCTAATGTTCTAGGGCAGTAAAGACAAAACAATAAGAAGGCAGAGTCAAAATTCATCGCTATATTTCCTTTTTTAGTATCAAAGGTTTTTAAATTAACATGATATTCACTTACCAAATTGTATAGTAGTTATTCAGAGGATAAAGCATAAAAACAGATCTTCTCGTTTTTATAATGGACGGTTGGTTAATAGATAAGGAAAGTAATGTAATTATAATGTTTTTGTTAGTAGGTGACCAGTGTATAATGTAATAAAACAAAAGAGGGTGTATTTTGTAAATGTTATATTGTAATAATCTGTACACGTAATAAACAATAACAAAGTAATTTTTTTCTTTACCAGAAGTGCCTTTTGGAAAAAAGATTTTACCTATTGTATTTTATTCATCTTAATCTATATTACCTGGAATATTTTACTATAGAATGTACTAAATAGGAAAACTAAAAATGAAGATGTATTGTATACTTAAAAACAAAGAACTTAAAAAGTCACCGAAAGCTATTTCGTCTGTAACAAAAGGATGAATTACAGAAATGAGACATGCCTCTTTTTAATATTCCTTGTCGAGTGTAAAGTTTTATACCGTTTCAATAAATAGAATACTTCGTATAAAAGTGTACCCAAATAGATAACTATAATAACTACACGAGTAAATTGCTCTAAGCGTAAAGATAGGCCTATTTACATTAAATATTTTCCAAACCTAATGAGTAAATGTATGCGTATAACAGTTTTCGTTATCATCAAGTGCCAAAGCGAACCTTAACAACACGGTTGAGTGTTCAGTCTGTAGTGGCAATGTTGCACTGTACAGTTTTTTTGTATTCGTCGATGGTATCAGTGAGAATTTTCTGGAATATGCTCTCGAAGATCTGATTTTTAACTATAGCCTCGTCGGTGTGCAACGCGGTCCACTCCGGCTCGCAGCGCCGCCACTCGGCGAATAGTATGTCGTCGATGTGGTCCGACCGTCGACTTGACACTCCTGGAAATTAGCAAAAACAAAAAGGTAAGTAGTGTGTATATCAGGATTAACCTACGTTTCGGAAAACACCTTAAACCATAGGTCCCGACTGTCATACGTACGTCTTTGGCAGTCGTTAAGTGAATTTTGACAACCAGTCTTACTTTAGATACTATGTTTCCCAGTAAAATGGGTTGTGGAGCTCAGATAGGCAATCGCTCCATGTAAAATACGGTATTCAGCCGAATCCGGTAAGACTGGTAGCCGACTCCAACTTAGTTGATGATCATGATTAACCTATACAAGCTTCAATGATAAAGTGTCGAGAAATTTCTTCGACATGCACTAAAACATTAAAGTAAAGTGGACTAGAACTAGGTTCGACAGTTGGTCATGTCATCTGTCAATCAAATAGCGAACCTTTCGAGGTTTGTGGAAAGCTTGAAATAGAACATAATTGATTACGAAGAAACATGTCTAATTGAAAAACTTCCATTAGTTAGACATATAGCAACAATCGGTCGAATTTAGAACCTCGTTCTTTTGAAGTACGTTAATAACCTTAACATGTACTAATTTTGAAGAACCAACAGACATATGCAGTTTCTTCTTGACAAAAATACTCTTTTTTTGTTTAAAATGTCCATTGTTCCAAAATTAAAAACAAAAGAAACTAACCAGACACAGCAGCAGGCGCGACGCTAGTTAGAACCTCCTTCAATTCCGTCGTAGTCTTATCCACTAGGTTCTGTAAGTCCACCTGCGGTTTCTGAGGCAGTAAGTTGCATGCGTCCCAAGGTTTATCGCTTTGCTCTTGCTTATGTCTTTCCAGCGACTCCTGGCAATAATCCTTTACAAACACATCGAAGGGTTCCGATGGTGTAGCTGCAGTTTCGGGTTCAGTGATGTGTTTTTCGACACTCTCTTGTATGTTCTCGTCTGGAGCAAACATGCGCGGTGGCTTCGGTGCGCGAGTTTCTGTGGGCGGAGTGTAAGGCGGCGGCGGTTTATCAGGTATCTCTCTCACAACTAGCAGACGACACTGCTGTTGTTCTAAAGCTTTTATCTGGAAAAAAAAGGTTGTTTTAACAATGATTATAAAAGTTAGTCAAATTATAATGTTTTACTTAGTATGTTAACGGAACTTTCATCACGGACCTTATTTACAATAAGATTCAAAGTAAATTACTAATATACTTTACCAACTAAATACAAGTTACTTTGGATAGTTTTTGCGAACCAAAATAATCGCCAAATAAAACCATAGGCGTTCACGTGCCAAAGACATCACTTGATTAATTTATGTACATATGATTTCAAAGGTTATTAACAAACCTAAGTTTGAAAAGTTTAATAAGATGCTTTTGCATTGCTGACGAATAATTTAGGTGTAGTTATTTACCGGACTAAATAAACAATTTCATTGATTGAAAGTGTTAAAGTTCATTTTGCTTAGACTGGTAAGGGAAGGTTTAATGAAAGCATTGCTTACTTCTCTCTCGATAGCCAGCTGTTGTCTCCTTAGCTCTTCAGCCTCGCAGTGCACGGGCGCCGTGAGCGACGCTATCGGTGATTCGTTCGCACACAGCGGCTGACTGCTGACGCTGTCTGTGTCTGTAATAATGTCACATTAACAGATTGTTAACTGATCAAAATGATGAACATTATTTCAATGATGTATGATCATACATTCACAAATCACAAATCATAAAGTCACAAATTCTGGATACAAGTGATCACTTGTATCCAGAATTTGTGACTTCGGATTAATACAGTTTTTTATCGAGCAGGTATTATATTTTTAAGTTCCCCTAGAAGGAATGTAATGACCTTGATACCAGATAAAATTTCGGTAATTGTCCCCGGTTAGTTGCCTTATTCTTGGGTGTTGCGGACACCATTGCATGCTTTTATGGATAGTTTATATTTGGAAAGGCTTCTATTTATGTTTTCTTCATCATAGCAAATTTAGTAACTAGCTTATCTTTTTTGAAGCAAGCCCCATACTTACAACAGGTTTATTATGGCAGTATTCAACATATTGGACACTATCATTGAAGTTTGGAAATATCTTAGCACTTATATGATAACACTTACCGGAGGCAGAGGATGCAGTAGACTTGGCTGGTATCCAAGCAGAAATATCGGCGGGCTGGCTGTCCACGACAGCTGCAGCGCCCACGGGCCCCGGCAATGGCCCCGTCGGCACTTGACTAGTTCCCAGTTCCGTATCTAAAGAGCACTGACTCTCCACTGAAACCACAGACTCGCACACACACGGCTGTTCTACCGTTGAAATGTTCGTTTCATTTAAATTACAAGTACTCTCAGAACTACACGTTAAAGTAGAAGAATTTAGACCATATCGATCATCTTCGGGCTCTGACTTAATTTCCACTGACTGTTCACTTGAGTCCTTAATCTCACTAACTTTTTGACTATTTTCGATTTCTTCTTCCTTCAACACGGCTGGAGTTTTATCGTCCTCTATTAGATTTTTATAGTACTGGTCATATTCTTCAATAAGACTTCGAGCAGTAGACGGTGTACTAGTAGATTTGTCTGAGTCTTTATGCTTAATCTGATCCATAAGTTTCTCAACAACGTCACTACCACTCAGGTTACTGTTATGACTATTAGCTGAATTAACAATATTCCTCAATGCTTCTTCATTAACCTCATATTGTTTTCCGCTGCTGAAAATCTGCGGTAAATTTAAGTTATGAAACAATATGTTTAAGTATCCACCGTCGACGACTACGAAGTTCTCAGCGGCGGTGTCGGTGGCGTGGTCTATCAGCGCCGTGCATAGCGCCTCGCTGGTCTGCACGCACTTCTCCGCGCTCGTCACGCTCGCCGCTGAGGGGGTCACCTCGAACGGCAGGAAGGCCGCGTCCGAGTTCGGCCTGGAAGTAGTGCTCTCTTCGCATCCGCTACTCGACAAATCGAAACATTTAAGAGGAGTAGTGGTCCTGTCTGGACATGAATTCCTTTTCAACCTCTTTTTACCTAATATAATCTGTTCTACATCAACGTTATTTTTAAGTTTTAATTCTATATTTTTCTTGGTTTTCATAAGGGCCGCTTTACGTTTCTCTGACAGCGTGAGCAGAGCTTTGCGCATGCGTTGCATCTCCCCGCACTCGTGTTGCAGCTTGAGCAATGCGCCGCGTTGTTTTTTCTTCAGCGTGGATATATCAGTATTATCGTGCTTTTTCTTCTTTTCTAACCACAGAATTTGTGATTTAGTAAAGTCCTTCAGCGCATCTTCACGCATTTTCAAAACAAATAATAGATTTTTTGCTCTTCTTTGCTCATCGCGAATGAGTAGGTTGAGCTGAAATAATAAAATAATTATGTACTATAACTTAAATAATTATGCAATTAAAATAATAAAAAGTACTATACTGATTGCACGACTTTCACCAGTAACGATTAACAATAGACCAATATGTCAATTGATGTCTTACGGCATAAGAACTGCACTGTTGTGCATTGATAGTAAAATATTTACAATTTAAAGAATAACACTAACCAGACAAAGACTCTTGGATGCCATTGTTTCGGTGTCGTCAATATTCGCGCCATTTTCAAGCTTCGACAAGAAATTGTCGTATTCCGAATTCTTAACATCAAAAGTGGAATCAAATAACACAGAATTATTGACGAAATTTTCAACTTTGTTATCTTGGTAACATTTGTCGGAAAGGGAGCAACTCTCCAAATACTGTAGTGATTCAAAGAACGAATCTATAAAGTTTAGTTCCCGCTGGAACTGTTCACAGATGTAGTCGCTCTGCAATAGACCTTTATTAACTTTTATTGTGCTAATTATGTCGGACGGTTTCATTAACTTATTGAAGACGTAGGAACAATTAAGCGACTTGAGTTCATTCACACAATTTATGTATTCATCCCTGGCAGAAGTTTTCTTCTTAATTGATTCATCTGACGATAAGTTTTCAATCATATTCTTATTCTTTAATTCATTCTTGAACACAGACACTACATTCATGGGATAATCTAATGGACTAGGCGGCTGAGTATTTTTAACGTCATCATTACCAACTACTTGGAAATTAATCTTTTGTCTAGTTGTATATGTTAATGTTGCCCGGCTAATTATATAAGAAGCACTTTGACAAAAACTTAAATCACTAGAGTTTATTTCTTTAGAGGAAGCTATTTTAATGGGTGGCACTTTAAGATTTGGCAATGATGAAGTTTTAATTTTACGAGTTAAGGTATCATCTTTGGGTTCGCACTTATCCTTCGTTAATGTTACATTTGGTATTTCGAGACTATCGAACATTTCGTTCATAGATTCCGTCTGAACGGTGCTTTCGCACTTGCATATTGTGTCTGTTTGAACGTCATCCATTTGTGTCATTTGTGTGAGTGATTCTGGCAAGGGGTCGGTGCCAGTCATGACATCTCTGTATTGGCAGCCATCAGGGTCACTGCCACGCTCCACCGTCTCAACAATTTTCACCTCAGGTGGTATAGTTTCTGATTCTTTATTCCGCTTTTGATACTTCTCGTCGAGAGGGACATGTATCACTGTTAATGGTTTACTTTTCCCCTGAAACTCCTTTAAGAACGATACTTTAGGTTTGTTGGGCGGATGCAGCGTTTTGCTGGGTTTAGGTCGTTCTACAGGTTTCTTGTATGTTGCTGAATTACTTTTAAGATTATCATAAAGTATACTTTTGATCTTTGTTAACTCTCTTTCACTTTCGCTTGGTGTTACTAAATGTTTGCTTACACTAATTCTTGATGTATGACTTGCACTTTTCAAATTACGCACTGTATCTGAAAAAGTAAACGAAAATGACATAATTACTTAGTAGTTGTTTCGTTATCTCAATAGATGAAAATTTTAATATGATTTTCAAAAAGTAAGTCGAATAGTTGCTGTTTTCAAATTAATAAGCTATCTGATTTCGCACATATAAATATATAAAATACTCTTACCTTTTTCCTTTACATTCTTAATTTTAGCATTTTCTGCAGAGACACTAGTTATGTGTTGTTTCCCTCGAAAATTTTGTTGTGAGGCAGACACTTCCTTCTTATTTTGCAAACTGTTGGTTTTGGCACTAGTTTTTATTTCTTTACCATCTAAAACATAGAAGAAGATGACATTGTAGTATAAAAACACGTAATAATAAAGCAAATGATGCTCCAGAAAAATGTCCAACCATTAACCTTTTCAAGGAACATGACTATATTTGCTAAGCTTAATACCTAATGACGTGGAGATAAAAATGTTTGATTTAGACTATTACGCATTCATAAGTCAAGTGTAAGCAAAACAATGGTTTCTAATTACTGCATTACTAAATAATGTTGAAAACAAAATGTGGAAATAGATACATTATAGCGACCAAAATTTTTATATTCATAAAGAAGCAGGTAGCATGCTGATTTCTGATTCAGAACACAATATTTTGTGGCACATAGCTATCAAAATTAAAGTTTAACTTGCTCAAATCGAACTATTATTATATAATAATATGCCCTAACATATAATTATTATAGTTCGATAGTATCTTTCGATCGGATCGAAAAATACTTTGAAATCTGCCAATCTTTGATCATGAAGAGTGTTACTGTATTTAGTTATTTTCAGTCATGAATATCCTACTTCAGGTCAAAGGTCTAACTTTAATTCTTCCCATACAATATGAATATTTCAACTAGAACATCATCATCATCTCTCGAGCCTTTTCCCAACTGTCTTACTACAGCTGAATACCGTATTTTGCCCATCTGACCTCCACAACCCTTTTTACTGGGAAACACAGGATCTCATAGTAAGACTGGTTGTCAGAATTGACTTAAGGAATCTTTCAACTAAAGCAATGAATTTTAATACTAAATTCAAGCAATGAACTTCAATCTAGTGTCATAACAAAATCAAACTGGGTCAGATTATGACTAGAGATGAAGTAAGCATGTACACAATTAATCAGACACGTAATACCACATTAATTGTCTAGACAGATAGCACTATATTCTAAAAATAACGTTTGTAACCACATCTAGCTGTTTGGAATTAATCATCTATAATTTAAAATGTATAGTTATTATGATGATATTTAGCATAGCCTAGAAATTGAATGATACAGATTTTTAACTGCCGCGTTGGCCTAGTGGTGCTAAGCGCGACTGCTACGCTGGAGGTCTTGGGTTCGATTCCGGAGTCGACCAAGGTGTTGTTGGGTTTTTCTATGAAATTCTCAGTAGCAGGTCACCCCCTATTATATGGGACCTAAACATATCGGCGAACTGTGGGTGTACATTGGTACACCTCTGCCTACCCCTTCGGGGATACAGGCATCATGATAAATTATTTTTCAGATTTTTAACCCTTAATGCAAGAAGGAGGTTTTTTTTATTTATTTATTTAATTCAGGCAACAAAGGCCCAAATTAAAATACAATAACATTATACAAAAATACAGTTATAATTTTGGGTTCTGACATTGTAGCTTCCAAATGAATGGACGGATGATGATGATGTGGCTTTGGAAGTTAAATTGTTATTTGAAGTAAATAATTAAACTTACATTTAGAAGAACTTGTTAATCTTGACGTAGTTCTATTTGATAGTTGTTTTTCTTTGAAATCGGTTTCAATTGATCTGTTTGATGTCTTCACGGGACATTTTCTATCTTTAGCTAAAAATTTAAGGTGTGGTATTAGATTTAAAATAACTGCTAATTGTGCATAAGTAATAAACCTAGATGTAGATAGATATGTAGGTTTATTACAGTAGAATATTCTTTATAAGCACATAATCTTTGTACAGCATTAAATAATACAAGAGTGAGTGAGAGGATACAATGGTTTCTTATAACAAATAGCAATACCAGACCACCTTTAGATTGAAAGGAAAGATGGGAATTGAGTAAATATACATGTAGTGTCTTAAAGGTTATAGATTAGTAAGGAAATATATTAATTAGCCACAACACTTTCTGGAACTATGAGTACTGTGAGAACTATGACCATTGGTTATTTCAATTATTAAAATTGTCAAGTTAATTGAATTTTGCTTTGACCTTCAACCTTGACATATTTTTAGTGAGTAGATCATATTAAAGATTAGATCTTGAAGGCAAATGGGTAATAGTTAAAAGTGCATGTTTTCACACTTAACCTCTGGGTCATTTGGAGTTCACTGTAATGGGTAATATTATAATAGCTACAAGAATTGCACCTGTAGATAAAAAGAATCAAGCTATTTAACAATAAAAAAAATATATGTCCTTAAAATCAACTTTAAGTTCCAATAAGTTGTCTAGTCTATGTTCTAGAAGTTTGTTATATATTGTTAAAATATTATAAATGTGAAAGTTTGTGAGAATGGATGTGTGGATGTGTGTTACTCTTTCACGCAAAAACTACTGAATGGATCTTAATGAAACTTAACAATAATGTAGCTGATACATTGGAATAACACATAAGCTATAATTTATAAAGATAGTCTATATATTCTATGTATTGTCACTCACGCGGGTGAAACTGCGGGACACAGCTAGGATTGTTATAAAAGTAGGTTATAGTAGTAGAAGGAAAAATATAAAAGTTAAAGCTTTCATATGAGTTAATACTAACAGAATTTAGGATGTAGGTCATTCTCATCATCTTCTGATATTGTTACAATTTTCCTTTTAGAATAGCTATTAGCCATTATCTTTGGTGCAGGATTAAGACTTGCTTTTAAAGATCTGTTTGTTTTTATCAGATCATCATCATCAAGTGCGATAATGCGCCTGAGTCGAGGCTGCAGTGTGTAGCTGTGTGCGGGCCATGACACTGTTGAAATTAAAGATCATTATTATAACCTTGATAAATACCACCTGAAAGTTGTCTGTAGGCAACAACATATGAATTTTTCAGTCAACTTTAATATGTATAGTAACTTTACATATACAACTTTAATATATTATAAATAACCTATGAGCAGGTCTGGCACATTAGCCCAAGCTATGGTTAATTATGCCTAGACCATAACTTACAGGAATAATACTGGTTTTTATGGTGTAAAATGCAGAGCCTAAGGTACAGGTACTATAAAATGTTACACCTAAAAGATGGTAATATTACTATTACATAGAATTTAATATGTTATGCTTAGATAAATGATTGGTTGAGTTGACTAGATAAATCACTATCAACAAAGAAAATCTAGGGATAAGAAAAATTTAGGGGAGTTACAAGTCACACAAAGCTGTCTATGTGACTGGCTTGGTAAGGCCAATTGCAGCATAGTACATTTAGCCTATACCAAGAATGTAATGATGAAGGTACAGCTAAAACTGCAAAAAAAAAACAGTAGCTGGTAATTTACAATTTTGTTTAGAGGCAAAACCTCATTTCCTATAAACATAATATGATGATGAATATATTTGACGACCTCCGTGGTCGAGTGGCGTACGCACCGGTTTCAAGGTGTCGCTAGCTCTGAGGTCCCGGGTTCGATCCCCGGTCGGGTCAATGTAGAAATCATCTTTTCTACATTGCCTCGGGTCTGGGTGTTTGTGGTACCTTCGTTGTTTCTGAATTCCATAACACAAGTGCTGAATAGCTACTTACTTTGGGTTCAGAGCAATGTATGTGATGTTGTCCGCATTTATTTATTTATAATATGAAAATTATAGACCTAAGATTAAAATAATGGGATAAAAACACTGTAGTTTGAGGAACTATAGTCATAGTAAAGAATTCAGGATCCAAAGAACCTTGAAGCTAATCCTAACATACCTTAATATGTTTTTCAGAAGAATTCTGTGCTATGACACACACAAACAGTTTAAATAATCATTTAAGAAAACAAAAGGAGCATACTTCTTTGTAAAATAATAAACATGTGGTAATGACATAATCCAAGCAAGAAACATCAGAGGGAATGCACTTTCAAGTAATTGGAGAGGAATATAATAATTTAAATAAGGTTCACATAGATCTGAGGGACAAGGTAAGGCTAGTTTTAAAATTAGATCTTACAGGGCATTACTATGAATCAAAATTTTGATGGCAATCAATGTTAGTACTTCTATGATCAGTAATCACCATAGCTGCTATATTTTGCATCAATGTTCCCATAAACTAAGTTATAACAATATTTAAATTTTTATGTTACACATCAAAGTTAGTAAACTTATTAAATAAAGTGTGCGTCATCATATTGCTTGCCGACAATGACCTGAACTGAAACCTTACAAAAAAATTACAAAAATAACTGTCTTACCTTTTGAATCAAAATCGAAATCAGGAAGCTTTGTGTATTTAATGACCGTGTTCTTATGCTTTGCCTGTGACGGAAAATTATCATCTATTTTCAAGAAGAAACCATACACAGTATTATTATCGGCATCAGGTTTTGTTGATGCCGATGCATCCATTATACTCTGAACACTAGAAAATTTCTGCATTAATTACACTGCCAAACATTTTAATAACATTCGAATAAACATAGATAAGCGCAAACGCCGACACAGTGTTGTTAGGGTTAATTTTGGTGGTATTAATCACATTTTTCAATTTTATTTGTTGCACGAAGATTTTTTCTGTAATAATAGTTGCTTGTCAATAAATTTTTAAACAACCTTTAGTTTATAATCTATGTTTGCCCAATAGACAAATTGCAGTCACAGAGTCAACATTTTTAGACCAAAAGTCCAATCAATATTTTTACGAAACCTAGTTTTTGATAAAAACGTATATTGTAAAGAATAGAAAAAAAAAACTGAAATAGTACATAGCAATTTCATAAAAAAATATTGTTTCAACCCACCACGAACTACGTACCATAGACGAGGTCCGGGCAAAAATCAATTAAATTCATACCTACCCATAAAGCACTAGCAGAATATCAATCAAATTATATGTACATCTGTATTCTGCCTCCACTGTACATGCGTTGCGCGATTCATGGAGTAGTGGAATAAAATCAATCTTTTGTTTGTTTTAGAAAATCCAATTTCTGTCCTCCTGCGGGAAATTGGTACGGTTTTCGTCAATTTAAATGCAGTGAATAACGTTTACTGATAATAGGTTACTGTTTTTTAACTGGCGATCATTTAATTTCGTGCGTTGTTAATCTCTGTGGTTTTACAGGGTACTCAGTGTCTCAATCAGTCAGTGGTCACTTTGTTGACGAAAAAAGAAATGTGCCCCTAATCAGTCTCCAACGAGTAATAGATGTCATATTATTTGTATTGAGTGGAGACGATGCTACGGCTGGTATATCATCACAGGTTCAAAAGATAGTGGTGTTCAGGACAATGAGTTTTTCTAAGATTGATGCGAATACCATTCGGTGTGTTGCCTAGGGGCAAATTATCATAAAGGATTCATATATTATAACTGTGAGTAAATGGTTTCGGATAGCCATTTTATAATACTGGCACAGATAATTTAACGTAGGAGCTAGATTTTTAACATATTTTAGCCTATCATATAGTGGTATTAGACATTTACGATGGGATAGCTTAAATAGCCTTCTCAATTTGCAACTAGGCTATGACTAAAATAATATATGAATCTCGAAATTTTACATTTATGTAGTATTTGTTACAGGTAGGTCTAATGAGACATTGGCTAAAAGTCATAGCTGTAATCACAGCATAATACTAACAATTTTACAATTTATACATAACAGCATGTATAGCTTAGTTTACCCTATTTCTAAGTTTTCTTTTGTATATTTATCTTTTTGTACTTATAAATTGGGCATTGTATAGGTTAATCAGTAACTACTGCTAAATATATTACAAAATATCAGTTAATCTTCTCCAAACAACTGCATAGCTTTGTTCGGGTTTGTATCATACTAGACAAGTACTGAATGCTTTTTATCCCATGGAATCTGCATAAATTCATTTAAATATTTATATTGTTGCATAGTAGTTTCTATATAATTAAATACATTGCTTTGTAACATGCATTTCTTATCAAGCTTATTCTAAGAAATTTCATAAGACATTTGTTTCACATAACAACATGAAAAACTACATTACTAACACTAAGAAGTGTCACACAATCTTGTAAGCCTACAAATCTGATCTAAAACAAGTTAGCGATGTTAGCGCATTCTCATTTTCTTAAAAAGTTATTCTAATAAACTCGCAGTTCAAATGTTTGATAACTTAACGCATACCTCACTACTCATTCACTGAGATATAGAATATTCTTTCTTGTATTCCTTGAGAGTAGCAGCATTAATTTACGAAGGAAAAACAAATCCTCCTTCCTGATTAATATTGTAAATCATGTAACCTCCGCATTAAATGACATGTATCAAAAAGACAACTGGTGCTTGGTGGTTTTTCGAAATAGGGTTTTTACTTAATATGTTTATTTTCAATATCTTTTCACTTCCCTATCACTTTTGTTATTGTAATTTATAGATGTTATTTTACATTGTCCTTAAAATACTACTCAAAACAAACACAAAATTATTCAAAATTTTCTACTTTAGGAAATACTCATGTGTTTTTTCGCTTTCTTTAGTATATTACATCAAAAGCCGACATTATTTTATGTTAATAGCTTCGCTTATAAGAACAAGAATTTTTTGCTGTAAGCTACTAAAGAAATCAAAAGACGCATAGTGTTTCTTTGAAGTATATCCTGAAAGCGAGGTACTCAAATGAACCTGTAACATTTCTGCGTAAATTAAATGTGAAACACTGTGCAGACATGCATGAATATTAAGCTTTATGTATGTCTGACAGTTAAATGTGAATTGCTTAGTCCAGTCAAAGTAGACATATAATAGATTTTTTGATGATTTCTAAAAAAGCTAAATTAAAATACAGCAAGTATCCCCATTGATCTAAAGGTTGTTGAGCAGCACCTATAAATAAACTTTTAGATTAGACACACAAACCCTATATAACTAGCTGCTTGCCAGAGCAATGTAAGATTTTCTAAAAATGAAATTTATCTTGTATTAATTTTCTTATAACAAACCTTATCCGTACAAGGGAGGGAAAAAAAAACTAATTATGTGATTTAGGGCATACCATACCTAAAATCTGGATTAATTCTGTTCGTTAGACCATTTTTTCTTGAACTGTAGTCCGTGGCTCTCTCGGTCTTGATGTGCAGTCTCATCAGTAAAGAGAAGTTTAAAAAACATGCACTTTACTATGGTTCTGTATTACATATGAAAGGACATTTTCTTTTCTTATATATTAAAAACAAATCAAGGTACAGATGATATTAATTTACAACTTAGTAGTAAACATTAACCCAAGAGAAGCAACATTGTAATTTTTCTTTACTTGTGTTATAGTGTGGTTCGGAATATGGTCTCTTTTATTTGAAAAGGCTTGAAAATTTAAATTTTCACCCATTCAATAAGATTTGTTTGGGTTCTTTGGGAAACGGTTAAGAAATGCTACATTAAAAATACATAATTTTTAAATTCTGTCTCATTGCTGAGATCAAATAATTCATCAACTTGATATCAGTTAAAATTATTTCATATGGGTTCTTTTGCTACTAATTTTATGTCCCTGAAATAAAGTTAACTTAATCCGCAACAACATTGAAATAGCTGTTTACATCTTGCTGCCATATTTGTAGTTAAGATCTTTAATTTTAGAGGAAAAATGTGTTACACCACATCAAGCATAGGAAACCAATCCCTTTTTAATTTATAATCTAATAAATTAATAGTCTTGAGCTCACAAACTCCCGTGAGAATTAATTTAATTAAAAATTGTGTGAGTGAATTCCCAAAATTCTTAAAGTATTATGAATTTGCCTCACGAAAGTTTAAATGTTCAATGGTTTGGTAGAATATTTTTATATTAAAAATTTAAGTATTATGGGCAAGTTGCAACTTATCCTATACCCATATTGTTTCCCATACCCATAAATTGACCTTATGTACTTAGACGTAGTTCTGTAATAATTTTGGTTTTCTATTTTGTTTAAGACAAAAATAGATACTGGGGATATTTGATTTACACACTCACATAAGGTTACACACAATTTAGCTTTTTTGGATATATTTGACTGGACTAGACTGCTGCTTTGTATTATTATTTATCAAAGCATCAAATTAGCTTTCGTGTTCCGTTCTTTCTCCCGTGCTTACCTAGGAATTAGGTCTTTATTTAGCAGAATTTATAATTTATTATGCTATATATCCTACATTATTGATTTTAAATTTTTGTCACAAGGCTATGTGTAAATGAAATTAATTTGTTGGTAAAGTGTTTTTTGAACATCTACTAATAATTGGAATTGAAATTTGTTTTATTAGAGAAAAAATGGCGGTTAAAAAGCATGAATTGGTCCATGATAATCGCAATCAGTTGGATCTGCAGGCTCTAGAACAGTACATTCAGTTGATGAATGACCAGACTAACTATAAGCCACCACCTCAGGAGCTTGTAAAAAATTGTCAGGATATTGTGAAATGTCTTGGTGAGTTGTCTTACCTTTGATAACATATAAAAAAATATGTGTACTATGAATTAAATTATAAATAACGTGGTCCTGAACATTGCAGCTCGTGCGTCTGGGAATGAGGAACAGTTGTGGACTCTCCTCCAGACAGTGGAAGAGTATCTGCTGCGTATCGTGAACACTGTTCACAGTTCGATACGTCATGAGATTGTCACGGCAATCCTTGACAAGTTTTACACATTCATCTCTGACCCCCGTGAGTAAACTGATCATAGTTATGTTTTAAAGTGCCTTATGTGTATAAAGCTAGTAAATTAATTAATTTATAAAAAAGTTATCGCCGTTTGTAATTTAACACTATGTTTTTGTAAGATTTTACCTAAATAGTTTTTTTTTCGTTTACGGAAAAATGTAGTGATTAATTATTTTACCAGAATAAGTCTTAGAATCCATTATCTATTATAGTTTTCGTTCGATCGGTTTTAAGAATATTAACTTTTTTGTGCGGTATAGAATCGGATGCGTGTCCCGCTACCTCTGTAGTGCTCATCGTTCTGGACTGCTCCGACACGGAGGGCACACTGTCTGCTGCGCGCTGGCTAGTGCAGCAAGGTGACAATGGTCCGGCCGGCGCGGGCCTTAGGGCTTCTCTTTCATGCCTCTACTGCTGGCTGTACGAGTGGCATGGCACCCCCGCGCTTGGGGACTGGGTAATGGCTTTCATTAAAGCTTTAGAGGTAAGTCACAACCATAACCGACGATTTTTTCTTGGTCCTATAGCTTTATGAAAACATTGCAGTTTTTATTTATATCGTTCTCATGTTACACAGGAAAACGAAAGGTTCGATATACTGATTGAAGTATCAGTCGACAATTTGGCCCGCCTCTTCTTAGCATTGGACGATCCGGTGACTCTACGCCAGTCAGTTGCTGATGTTATTTTCCACGTTTTAGCGTCACTGCGTGAATCTACGGATGCATTTAATAGGGTAATTTTTTCTCCTCAAAACTGTTTTTTATTTTTATTTTTATCGTATAATCATATTATTATATTATCTTACCAGATCGCCCCTCACATTGGGCGTGTTTTGGCTAACCTGGCCACTGATAGCGGACAATGGAGTCGTCAGCTTTTGCAGAACTTAGTTGACATTCTCACGGCAACCGTGGATGGTCTAGTTGATTCCTTGAAAGGCGAAGCTCAAGACATGTTCAAGGATAAATATCAGGACGTGGTAAGTAAAGTTATAATTTGTCTAATATTTTGAACAATAGATTAGACAATTAGGTTGCACAGGGCTCTCTCGTAGTTATTTATTAAATTAATGAATAAAATATTTACAGCATACATCGATGTCTTAGCAGTCGCTCTTGCCATTTCTTAATAGAGAGTACATTACAGCAATCCGTACAAATAATCAGCACACTCCGAATAAAAATAGACTTCTCAACTTTTAATAAATTGACGTTTTCGGTTACATAACAACAATAAGAACTATTTACTTCCCAAAGTTTCGTTGTGACGTACACTGCGTGTGGGCATTTGTTACCTTTCGTCACCGATCGGAAGCGTTCGGAGGTTCGCGAATCTTAGTAGCGCCGTAGTTAAAGGGTGGCCGCAGCCGCGTTCGGACTGAGTGATAGCGGCAGCGGAATAGTCAGAATGCCGACCCGAGCTGGGACAGTGCGTTGCCGTGCGAGACGAGCTGTCACGGAACAGAGTGATGTACTCGACCGGATTTTTTCTTAATGTGTTGTCTTAATTTAAATAGATTAACTTAGTCTTTTCTCACAAAAAAAAAATAGTTTTTAAATATCAAGTTTTAACTAGAGTCCTGTGTGTTATTGATAGTTTATTTGATATGCGGATAAATTGTTTAATTACTTGTACGTAGATCTTGTGCCTGGAGCGGCACATGGCATCTCGCGGGTGTCGGTTCCTGCAGCTGACGCCATGGCGCGCGCGGAACGTTTGCTTGACCAGCGTCAACACGCACGCTCCTATGAGGAAGGTCGGCCTCCTGAACCTGGGGAATACCTGCTACATGAACAGCGTGATGCAAGCTCTACTGGTCACCAGGCAGTAAGTATTTCAGCCTTATCATTAATTTTGTTGTTATTGGTACTCCTTTCATTTAGTTTAGTGGATACAGGTGGTGGTTGTTAAACTATTAAGGACCATTTATCTCAAGTAATCAAAAGAAATTGTAGAATATTAAATGTTTATTTTCATTTAAGCATTAAAGCTCTAATAACACAACAGTTTTGGTTTACCTTATAACACGTATCAAAATATTAAAAACACATTTACTTTACACTAATCAACAGTTTAATGAAATTTGCAAGAGTTATATTTGATTGACTGGATAAATATTTTGGTACCGAATTAATATCCTTACGTTCGCTCTAGTTAGTACCGATAGATAATATTTTGACGCTGCACGCCGGAGCCTCCGGCTTCCGTCCCTGCTTGGGGGCTCGTTTCCGCATTGAAATTATATCAATGCCGAGAACTAGGTCTGAACTTATTTGTTTTCATCCGACTACTGAAATGAATTTTCAATTCGATGAATTCACCCGCCGAGCTGTTATTCAGCGCTTTAATGTTTATATTGAAAGGCGAGCGTGTTCAATGAAATAACGCAAGCGCTTTAGTCATTTAACTTTTTAATTATATAAAGCCTCGATGTCCCAAATATGTATGTTTTCCAAATAACCTTCTTTTGTGCATAAATTAAACTTGCTGAAAGCTCCTTAATCTTTTGTTATTGTCGACATAGTCTACATGACAGAATTAAATGTATCAGTTCACATTCTCTTTATTTCTCTTGGTCATTATTTGGACTGGGTTTCTTAATATATGGGAGTTATTGCCTGAGCTTTTCTAAATGTTACACATATTAAATTGAGTTTCATTTGTAGTGTAAACTGTTTCATGTTTATCTCAGTCCCACGATTTTCAGCCAGTGCCTGTGCTGAATGCAAAGGTATATTGTGCCTAGCGAATATTTGTGCATTGCCGGCGAATTTTGTTTTTATTTTTTGTCCTCTTTAGATGAATAACATTTGTTAACTTGCAACGAGCTTTGTTCAATGACGCTTTGCATTAAAAAGTCGTTACTACAAGTCTTTCACCTTAGTTTATAAAAGTTCATATTCAAAACAAATACTTTGCAAAGGTTTTATTAATACAACGAAAATGAAAAGTGTCTCATAATTCATAAAAAAAATTGGTATATATTGATACATATAAGTCCTTGATTGGCTCACAAAAATCTTGAGCAACTTAAAAAATATATCATTTGACACTAAATATTCAGCTTTGCAATTCATATTCGAGAGTCGAAGGTTTGTCGCTCTGTCATTTATATTCCCGTGCATTTATAAATGTTTGTTTGGCGTCATCTCCCTGTCCGTTTATGTTAAACCGGCAGTCCTCTTTGCCCGCATAGTAAAGAGTAGATTCAGAACGTCGTACCCATTTTCGTACAAACCTAAACGAACAGCCTATTCAAGTGAAATTATAGTCATATTGTCAGTCTGTTCCATTCGCATGCAAAGAATTATTTATTGATTTCCGTGTAACTGGGTCGAATATGTGCTGTTCCTATTGCTTTACTAGTGACGACTGACGGCCCTTTGAATTTTTTATGACCTGAAATGCAACTTTCGTTATCGACCTTTAAGTCAATCAAATGGGTATTCTAGCCTTGAACTTTACTTGTTTTTCCCACTAACACGATCGATATCAGTCATGCATCAAGCTATAGGGCAGGTTTTAGGGCGCAAATATTAAATCAATAAGTAATTTATTTTAAACAAATGAATGTGTGCAAAATGTTGTTGAACATAAACGGTAATACATGTGAAAAGCTTTTAAAGTAAGTAGACTACGCAATATGTTTTATCCCGTTTCATAAAACGACGACCAAAATAATTACTTTCCAACGAACGAAATGAATATAGTATTTACAATTTAAAAGCTCGTGTATACATTCACGAGCGGCCTGTAAAGTTGCATAGTTTTTAATTATATAACGTCGATCAATACTGTGGAGAGGCAGGTATTGGTGTGCTAGATTCAAGTTCCCAGTTCGCGGTACCTAAAAGCTTTAGCGCTCGGGATTGGCTCAAAATAATGGAGGCATATTTATTGAATTTATAGCGGAAACATGTAGTGAACACGGTTTTATAAAGTCTCCTATTTCACCTCCACATTATTCATAGAATGATAAGTGTTATCGTAGTCTAATGTGATCTGAATATTATTACTTCTGGTCACGTCTCGAAATAGCAAACAAAGGTTTAAATACTCTAATTATTTCCACGATTTAGGAATTTTGACAAGTTACTATTTTATTTAAATCTTATTTGCAAGTCATGTCTTACATGCAAAGTAAGTCTTAAAAGCATGAAAAATCATGAAACATTGAAAAAGCAACTCATTGCTACAATATATGTAAGTGCCTACATTATGCATTCAGCATTTGAAAACAAATCGTAAATCAGAAATACTGGAATATAATATAAACCTTTAAAACAAACACTGTCTTTAAGTAACTTATCTGATAAGTAAGTTGACATTTAAAAAAATAAGTACCTACATTACCTTAATACTTGCCGGTCGGGTGGCATGGGTACTATAGTAAAATTAAAGTTTACTTTATAAAAGTGTGAACTACATGTAATGCATCAAAATTCAAAATGTTATGTTATTAATGTAATTAGCTATGGGGCATCCTAGGTTTTCGGAGCCCACCCTATGTTAAATTTATTAAATGGAAACCTATCCAACAAAACTCATTTTAAATTCTAGATGTAGCATTCAGTTATGTTACGGTTATCATAAAGGTAAAAGTTCACAGGAATTTCTGTGGTTAAATGTCAGTTGCATTTCAGGCTGTAGGAACGCCAGCATTTTCTATTTGTTGGAAATTGCTTTACCATAACATGATACTGCAAGCGCTCTCGTCTCTTTCTGTGAAACATTTCTTTGTTTGCGTGTGTAATCTGACTAGCATTTATGCTCTACATGCACCTATGAAAAATAACAAATATTGTATGCAGAACAGATAGGTATCTACCAGTTCCTATGAAACAACGATCAATACTCTTTAAAGTTTCATCGGTAGAATTCTCAATATAGCACCATATTGATTTCAGCATAGCTTGTGAGTCGTGATATTCAACGTGACCAACTTTTATTGTAAAATGAAGTTTTGATTTACTAAGGCTGCTTATTGAGCGAATTTTGCGTTTTGCGCAACGTACCAATGCGATGACTTAAAAACAGCATTTCGACATTTCCCTTTGAAAGTACAATAACTTAAAAATGGTTTTAATTAGTTTTCAAGGTATTTGCAAACGGGTTCCGGTTGTGAAGCCCTATTTTGTTTTGGAAACTGAGGGCCTATTCATAGATTCTTTTTATAAACTTTGTCGAAACACGAGGCAACTTCTACCTAGTGTATGACGTTCATTTGTCACAATTATTCGGTTCCAAAGCGTAATTTTGCTAATTTGCTGAAGCTGAAGCGAATATTTACTAAGCTACTGCTGTAAATAGTAATCAGAGCCATTGTGTCACCATCGTTGTAACGTAACTTGTACCTTTGTCATATGTATGTACTTTTTAGATGTTAGAGCTCAAACAGTTGACTGCATGAGTATGTATTTTGTCTAACAGGTTCAGCACTCACGTGGTGCTGAAGATGACGGCAGTGCCGTACTGGTCCAGGATGGGCATCTTGTTCGGCAAAATGATGCATTCCATCACCACCAAGCTGAACCCGGATGAGTTCTTTGCCGTGGTCAAGCCACCGTTCTTCACAAGGGACAACCAACATGACAGCTCTGAGTTCCTCGGGTGAGTCTAGATTTTGTACTTATAAATTTAAGGTTAGCTCATTTTTAATCTGAGCCGTTTAGCATGAGTGAAATTTCAAAAAATGGCCGTAATACTAGGACATATTTACAAGTCTTTCACCCATATTCTAGGTCGCCGGACTCAAGATTTTTTTGAACTCATGATAGTTGATAGAGACTTAATGGAATGATTTGAAAGAACCTTCTTCCTCTTCTTAGCGTGTCGTTAAATGGCAATATTAGATTTTCCCGGAACAGTACTCAGCTATGCGGATAGCATTGTACAGGTCCTCGCGTGTACAGGTGGTAGGACACACAATTTTCATGATCTTTGATTTATTGGATTCGTCAGCGCAGCTGTTATATATAATTCATAGTTGTCAGGGTAACAAACAAGTACTTAATGTATACTCTCGTGTAGAAACAGAATTATTTTGGTATCTCTACTTATTTCATAATATAATTCGTAATTTACTTAATGATCGCACGATTTATAAGTTTTACTTCACACTTCGGCTTCTTGGAATAAACGACGTCATTATTAATTAATGTCTTCCATCATTCTGGAAAATCGGGTATGAATACCAAGAAACTATTGATTACTTTCTAGAAAAACTAGCACTAAGGCCAAGGATGGAATTGAAAATCAACATTCGATTATAATGATAATAAAATTCACAACATTTAGTTGTAGAGCTATAAATTAATAGTCAGCAAAAACCTCTATTACATTATCCGAATCTCCTAAATATCTTCGCTATGATTACACGCAAGAGGTATCGTACCTTTTTAAATTCTATACTGTTTTTCAAATTAACAGACCAGGGAGGACAAAACTTTATTTAAATGATATTTTAAAAATTGGGGTACTTATGTGTGTATTGTTAAATGACACTTCAATACATCCTCAAGGTTGATACAGCAACTAGACATCAGGCAGTTGAAAAAAAAACAACTGAATATGAAATCACAAATAAAAGTTCAGCCAAAGAAAACATGGGGTTTAGACTAAACATATGGGATAAAGTGGCTCTATTTGAAATACAATCAATTTTCTCACAACTAGTAGGCTTCCTTAAGGCAATTTCCTAGAAAATTTATATTGGCCCTACGACTATCCAAGTGGAAATTCACAACTGCCAACATTTCCGTTCTCATCCTAGGAGCGAAGACATGTTCCACTTGAACAGACTTTTAAAACTCGATTTCTATCATAGCACTATTGAGCGCAATACCTTACCAGTCAAATCAAATAAACGTGCAGATCGAATTGAAGATATCTCTCTTTTTGCGTCAGTTAAACTAAAATGTAGCACTTGTTGATATAAAATAAAAAAATCCTGTTAACCAATCTAGGAGTATCCACGAGCCAAGTCATCCAAATCATTATTTATTTATTGGTAACTGAATAAATTTGAACTCGAAAAAACTTTTTTTTTGTTTACAATCTCAGTAAGTTGTTGCAGAAACATTAATCCATGATTATTCGGCAGTTCAATTTACTACATTAGAGTATTATGTTTCCGTTAGTTTATGCTTTGATAGAGTACCTATTTATCAATATATAAACTAATTTGAAATGTTCTGGGAACGATACTTAGTTATGCTAAAAAATTGCATCGGAAATTGACACAACAATCTGCTAAAATATTATCGATAGAAAATGTATATTTTTGACAGGTCTGTTGGTCTAGTGGTTAGAGACCCTGACTGCTATACCAGAGGTTGTGGGTTCGATTCCCACCCTGGACAAATGTTTGTGTAAGGAGCACGATCATTTGTCTGGTGTCTGGGTGTAATTTATCTATAATATGTATGTAATTAGAAATATCTAAGTATGTTTATCAGTTGTCTGATTACCATAACACAAGCTCTCTTAGAGCTTAGCTTGGGATCAGATTACCGTGTGTGAATTGTCCAGGAATATTATTATTATTATATTATTATTATTTATTAACAAACTTTTGATAATTAGGCCACTTCCAGTTAGTTTCAGAACTTTTAAAACAGCCCTGGTAAAAGTATAACATAATAAAAAGACTTATGAAGCTGCTTTATTTTAAGAAGTTGAAACTTTATAGAAACACTTCTTGTAAACTGTTTTAAACAAGTTACGGAAATAACATTTCAATTTATTGCTTGTGAATCACTATAAGGGCTTTTCTATTTGCATGCAATATCTGTCGTATTTTTCACTTGTTGAACCCGGCCATTTGTGGAAATGCCACGTTAAGTTACAGTTTTATTGCAAGTTGTGTGCTTTTGGTTCAAAAACCCTCATTGGTGTCGATGATCATACCAAACTATCAAAATCTGGTCATTGGTTTAGAAACGCATAGGTGGCAAACATACAAACATAAATTTCAGTTAGATTCCGATTCCTCTCTAAGTTCGCAGACAAAAATCTTAACAGATCTGTTGCAAAACTTCAGTCATGATTTCAAAATTTCTATACTTTGATAAACTTTAGAAACTTTTTTGTAAGCTCTTTTCAGACTAACGTCATCGATTTGATTAGCCTCGAAAATATAAATGACTTCGTAGCTTTGTGCATTAAATACTTATTCCTACAATTTCATACTTGAAAGGTCCCTTATAAATGTCAAGTCACTTAGATTCACGTGAAGACACACTGTTGAAATGAAGACGTGTATATAGGGTGTAAAGAATGCCCTGTCCGACCCGAAAGGGTGATAGAGGGTTCACAATTACATGTCCAAATAGAATATAAAATTTGGAAAATTCATGATAAAAACAATAATAATGGATTTTGAAATAACCATTTTTTGACCCGAAATTCCCTAAATTTGAGAAAAAACAAAAACTACATCATCATATTTGTCGGTATTTTTGGGGGCCTTTTGCTGGTTTATAAGGTAGCATCTATGACGTCGCCGACTCTCTCTCTCTCGATATTTGAGGTTTTTTTTATATTATATTTTCCTTTTTTCAATTCTTTTTCCATGTTTTTGTAATCACATATAGATGCCTAAAACACCTTAACGTATCGGACAGGGATTTCTTAACATTCTGTATATAACAACATCAGTCCGTCAGTCACATTGCATGCGTTGCCGTGTAGCTGTGATTGTCTTGAGTGCTGCGCTGATAGGCCAGCTGTCTCCGGACGGTCATTTTCTTGTCACAGGGTTATTTCCTGCACGAGGATCATGCGCCTCTAATAGGAAGCCAACGTGCTTGCGCTTCAGCTGTATATTTATTGTTCTCATATACATATAACCTCTTTGGTTTTAAAATGGACGCTTTTCGCATTCGTTGAACTTAACTAAGTGATTCATTTCTACGCAAGATTAACCTTCCAATTTGATGTCATCATCATCCAATACTTGTTAGGGCAATTTGTTTATTTCAATTCTGGTTATATATTTAGTAAGTAATATTTTTTCTACGTATTATAATCTATCCCTTAGATATAGCGTAATAATTTATTGACAGACACGTGTCAATGTTACATACATTGTGGGCTTCTATTGTTTATATGGTGTACTTAACGACTTGATTTTTTCCCCTTACGTACTAACATACTGGTCAATAAATAACAGCGGGTGTACATATGCTAAAATGTAGTTTAAAACTTTAAATGAATTGTTACTGATATGTGGATTTGTCCATAAAAGCGGTATTAAAGAAGGATCAAATGCAACAAGATTAACCAAACATTTCAATTACGCCACAGGCTAGTAGACGATAAAAAGTAAATAAATATATATAAAAAAAATGGTCTGAGTTTTAATTATATGTGTTAAATTAAGAAAATAATAGTAATCCAAGGTTGATTGCAATAATGAATTCTGTTACAACAGATATCTTTTCGAGCTTCTGCAATCTTATGAGCACTGCTCTGATCTCAACTTCGATTACTCCCGCCCCGCGGTGTTGTCGAGCCATAGCCGACTGCGTATTGTGTCGCAGCCCGCACTGCAAGGCCAGGCGTCGCAATCCACCAGGTATACTATTAATATTATTTTTAAAACATTTTCTTAGAGTTGACTCTATAGGTAATGATATGAGGCAAGTAACGTTGAAGCTTTTACTCTGGTAAGTGAAATTCTAATAGACCTGTCTTCAGACTTTATCCTTCTATAAATAGTGTTGGCATAAACTGCAGAAATAATTCGCAATAAGTGACATGTTCCGTGCATAACAATAAACAAATGTCAATCGATCAGACAGACATCAATTGGCGGACACTTGAATGTACTTCTAATATGGAATCAATAAGAAGGGAATATTGATATTATGCTGACAATTGGTATTGATCAAGTGTTGTTCATCTGTTACCAAGTGTCGTGCAAATCTTCAATAACTTTGTCTTTTGTGTCCTTAACAAGTGACTCTATTAGCTTCTGAATTGTGTCTTAGTTAAGCCAGAGGTCTGGTGCAGTTGAGTTTTTCGTATAAGTACAAGGTTTAATTTTACAGTACCGACGTGAACGATAATGCTGAGCCGGGCCCAACTCGTCGCTCAGCCTCTCCGCGCCCAGGCAGCAGCGCAGCTGGTAAGCACTATATGCATAGGTAGCACTTAATTTAGGTTAGTCGTAATCTAGAATACTATTTTCATAAAATAACTTGTCGTAATGACAATTAGGTCTTTTTCAGAGGTAGTCTAGACACTACCGAAGAGGTCATTATGCGTGGCTTGAATTTATACGTATATTATTTATTCCCTAAAAAATGTCTGGTTACCTTATAATACAAAATTGCTCAACATAGAAGAGATTCTTCAGCACTTATTACATAAAATATTTTAAGGTATAAGGTAGAAAGTATTCAGCAATTTTAATATCACACACTGCATCCCGTCGACTGCTGTTCATATTACATTCAACCCTCAAAGGCCAGCATGATGCTTTGTGCCGAGTTGTCAACTAGTTATACTGCAATATATGTTCAAAGTGCTGTCCTCCAGACTATAAGGACCTTTATCGCACTTTGTCATTTAGATACAAGCTTATTCTTAGGTGTACGCTTCGAGAACAAAGATGTAACACGAAAAATGTAATCTAATACTCTTTACTTTTTGATCCTTTTCAAAAAATGCATTTGATCTTCAAATTGATTAAGAAGCTTAAACGCTTTCTTGTGATTAATTTATAGATAATTTTATCGCTTGAAGCTTTACAGTCCTGTGTCAAATACGACATTCGTAATTGGAAGTATCAATTCGAATCTAGAATTCACTTATAATTATGCTGAACACTTATAGAAATTTCATTTCAATGGTTTGAAATTTGGTTCTACATTTTTTACAGGTGCATATTTTACTCTTTGCTGAATAAAACTTATATTTCTGCGATTCCTATACCTTTCAATGCCATGCGACCGGACGTTGCAACGTGTATGTACAATTGGCAACAAATTATGGCGCATGCTACGTCACTATGTAACAATCGCAAACTAGATCCTTCTGTTCACTTTAACACTGATAATACGATGCGATGCAATCTTTTCATCTTAGCGTGTCAATGAACCTCAATCGTACAGATCAAATTGTGGTTTAAACATTTGTTATGTATTAAAAAAATAACATCGACGTTACTTTGACGAAAAGTAAAGATGCGTGTTACCTGTTAAGCAGGTATTGTGTGAAAAACGATGCATCTTTGATCATAGCTTACAAAGAAAGCTTATGCTATATTTGAAGGGTTGTTTTTGGACTTTACTGACGTCAAAACTGTGATTTACCACAATGTTAAGGACTAGTTAACTACACTGTCAACTTGACTTGACTCAACGTATCTATATAAATTCTTAGATTCTCAATTTGCACACAGCATATAATATAATGAAAACATACACAATTAGATATTAAAGTGTTTTGGAGAACCCTGTGTACTAATCCCATATAATATAGTTCATGCAGTACAACGCCAGTTCATTTTAGACATTTGACCTGAAGCTGTAAGCCAGACGCAAATCGACTGAGATTTAAGATAAAGAATTTGCATAACACAGGCATCGTTACCAATTTCAGTACAAATATAGCTGATGCTTACAGTGACTACACAGTTTCGAAACACGAATATTGAGCAGCGTAGCGACTGACGAGACTGGGCTTTTTCCTTACCTTGTCTATCTGCTCTCATATTTTGCCCATTGTTATTGTGTAGGCATATGAAAGTCAGAACTACAAAATTCAATAATGACTTCAGAATTCAAAATATTTGAGAAACTTTATGGAAAGCATCACGTGTTTAGGATCATGCAGCAGGTATAATGTTTACAGGATCGAGTTCCAGCGGCCAAAAGCGTGTTTCGCCAGAGAAAGATAATCTGCCACCTAAGAAGCGCATGCGCATGAACGAGTCGGCATTCCTTCGCCGAGATTCGTTTATCGATAACATGTTCGGAGGCGTCCTCCTGACTCGGGTCGAATGCACCACGTGCCACTCATCGTCTCTCTCGCGTGACGTATTCCGTGATCTCCAACTGGCGTTCCCCGACAAGCCGGAGGGCTGGCAGCACACCGTCCAGAGCCTCCTCGAGTATTACTGCTCCAAGGAGAGCCTGACGGGCGAGAACCAGTACCAATGCCGCGACTGTGGTGTGCTACGGGATGCTGAAAGGAGTGTCCTTATCGAGACAACACCTAAATACCTGATACTCGTTCTGAAAAATTTCAAGTAAGTGTAACGAATTACTAGCGTTTTTTCTATGAAATTCCTCTTCTTTAAGTTTGTCTTTGTGTATTAAAATCAAAATTTATTCGATGAGAAGCTGGAATTTGATTTTGAAATTAGAACTATTGTTAACAGATTCGAGCCGAAATTGCAAGTGCAGACTAAGCTCATGCATACAATGTATCACAACCACACCATCACTTTGCCCACTGTGCGCTCGCAAGCCGTGCACAGCTCCTACACCCTGTATGCGGCCGTCATCCATGCCGGTACTACTCTTGATTCGGGCCACTACTACACTCTGGCTAAAGATAAAGACCAGTGGCACATGTACAATGACGATGTTGTCTCCGCTTCTGATGAGGGACAACTGAACACTCTCAACCGCTCCAGTACCCCGTACATCCTGTTCTACAGGCGCACAGACATTGAGGAGGGAACTGCTCCGTCTATGGAGGAATTGCCACCGAAGGTGCAGGAGTCTGTGATGGCCCACAACAAGCACTACGTCGAGACGGTTCGCAAGATGCGGTTGACTCGTCCATGACAGTTAAGGTCTGACAAATACATCGACTTCTCGGTGTTGGATTATGTCGGAACAGAATAGAATGGCCCAGCTTTCTTTTGGCAACCAGATCAAAACCTATGATACTTTATAAATTTAATAATACATATTGTATTACTGTTTATATCTAATAAAAAACTCACATCTTAATGATATATGTTACGGTCGCTGCAATTCAATAGCGATCACTTCATACGTTTAAAGAAAGATTGTTGGTGTTAGGACAGGAATTACTGCGTCTAGCCTCGGTATTAGAAGTGAAATCTATGCATTACCCCACCTAATGATGTTTACACACAAATCTGTGACGTGATCGCTGCTGCTACTGCACAGGTGACTATTATTAACGCGATTATATCATTATTGCTCATTTCCGGCTATATCCAAAGTGTAGTGAGTGTTGTTATTAATATGACTATATGTTAAAGTGAGTTGAACTAATTTGTTATAGTGTCACAAGTTTTTGTTACAAGTGGTTTGTAAATTGTTCAGTGCTGTGGCGGTTTACTATTCGCTTTTAAAGTGCTCCAACATTGAATGTGGTGTATTAAGAGTATGGAACATGATGTCAAGTGACATTTAAGTGCTGTTGTAAGAAAATATGTATATATTACAGTTATTTTATAAAGTGTATTATTCAATATATTTTTGTCCATATGATGTTATTTTTACAACATTTTCGGGTGTAATTTTTATTTAAATATCATGTTTATTTGATTAAAACGCCTATTACCGAAATAACAAAAATTTAAATGAAAATTTGCGTAAGGTTTTGTGCAATCTAGAAGGTCTGACAATTTATTTACATAATACATAGACCGTAACATATATTCATGAAAAATTGCATGAATTTCTGTATATTATTTATGGAGTATTTATAAGTAAAATATACTTTTAGAAAATTTCATTTGGAGTCTTGCGACAAACCTCGTTATCTTTATTATGATAATTAATGGATGTTAGAATAATTTTAAAATGATATTATAAGATCTTTTCGTGTTGATATTACATATGTGTATTCGATACAAATGCATAAATTTTGATCATGTTATATGTGTGTTATTATTAGACTAAATAAAAGGAAAGATTTCAGTGAATTCACAAAATATACTTATTCATGTTAAGATTAATCGTATAACGTTAGATTAAGTAGTTATTTGATGGCACGCTGATGTCTATAGTACTAGAGTTTTAAAGCCATTATAGTCAAGTAATTATGAAGTTAACATCTACTTGTTCCGTGTTTCTAATAGTCCCTAATCGCTGAAATCCTCCACGCGTATTAACCATCTTATTAATGTGTAGTAACGAGGTTTATTGCAAAGGCTGCTATTAATATTATTTATGAAAAAAAAAATGATTTAATTTCCAAAGATTCGATTGATGTTCTTTTCACATTGGCGATCAGGTACCTATAGGTACCTACTATTTTATTATTTGACGTAGGTATAGTGTGCCAACATTGTATAGAAATCAAAATTTGTTATTAATTATTGTTTTAAAGTAATACATGATAATTATTGACATTATAATAATGAATCAGTGAAATTATTTACTTTACTATCATATACTATGTTAGGTATGTGTAGTTGACTATATGTTCCAACTGTCTTGATGTAATATCTCATAAATATCTCAGATTGATGTTATAAATATATCTTTGAATTTGAATAGTAATCAAAATAGAATATTGTAAGTTCGTGTTGCAAGTGCATTTGCATTACCTAAAATAATTACGAAAATCGAAATAATATATATGTAACACGTTGTTTCTTATAAATCCTGTAAGTATCGACACATCGCTATATTGTCATCTGTTATCAACCTCTATGTTTTGCCTCTGGAATTGCATATTGTTTTATTTACTGAAGAAATGGTTTGTCGAATGACCTAATCATTTCACTCTTATGAACTTTATAGAAACTGGTTTTTATTACATGTTTTTAATATAAATGTTTATAAATAATAAAATTTATTTTTAGTGAAATCTTACTACTTACGGCGAAATCTCGATTGTCTGTTTTTTTATTTATCTTTTACGTGGCATGTCGACACAAAACTGTCAAAAATATGTTTAAGTGATAATTTTCTCTCTATATTTTCTTTGGTTGATCCGATTTATTTATGTATTTGATTTTTTTTTTCACGTTTTTTGTGTTATATTAATCGGACGATTGATGACTAGCCGACTATATATATAAACATATTGCTATGTTATAATTATTCAAAATTGTTTTTATGTTATTATTTATGTAAATAATGCATTTAAAGTATAAGATAGGTATTCCTCATGGTAAACATAGTGTCTATAAGTAGTTATATTTTAATGTTGGAGGCGTAGCATCTGTCCCCTGATACATCACTTTAATTTATAGTTAGAAACACATATTATTGTAAAATCGGTTTTTGGTTTAAAATAATCAAATAAAAGTTCTAAAAGTTAATCGAGTTTGATTTGGACTACACGTCTAGAGGTATCAATGATCTAGGTCAATTAAACTAATTGCTAGTAGGTATTATAGTACCTACCTATGCTCTGAAAGCCCTAACTTTTGTTTGTAGAGTTAGTGTTTACTAGACAATAATTAATTAATTATGTATGTATATTTAAGTCTGGCGCCCACATATGCACTTATCGTTTCTGCCACGTAGATTATAGACAGAAACGTATCGTTAAATATTATAAAATAATTTATACTTTTTGCCAATTTCTGAAATAAGTTGCCCAACAACATATTTATAAGAAAATATTTATTTACAACATAATGTAATTATTATCATACAAAAAGTAGCCTGTTTGCTTAAGTTCTAGATATAGCTATATGTACCAATATTAAAGTTTATACATAAGTACGTTAGTAAAATATACTCTATTTAAGTTATTAAAAAAACAACAATTGGTGATGAAGCTTAGATACTATATAAACAAGGTATTACGCTATGATACAGCTTGATTAAAAGATATGCATTTAAACATTTTGGTAAAGTAGCCGTTTTTTGCATAAAAAACTATTTTATTTATTTTACGTAACGCATTCAATCTCCATGTCCAACGAAAATGGATAGAGTAGATTATCAATTCATTCACTTGGTGACCGATTTATACCAAACCAAAGTTCTCATTGTATCTCACCCTATCAAGTTCTATAAGCATTTCAACGATTTGATTGGGTGGGGATAGAATGAGCATCCGCTCGTTTGATGAAAATCGGCTTTACTCTATCCCGAAAAACAGTTATACACTCAGTTTGATATGCATTGAAGAACAGTTAACGCCTGAGCATTTGGATACAATGAACAGCACATCCGATGCAACGCTAGTGATAGCTTCAGGCGGTGTCTGTCGATCAAACACATGACGCTGTCGCGCTGACCACAGGGGCCCAACTCCGTTATTTTAAAGTCAGTGAGTGGCAGGATAATGAACGTTCCAGTGTGTACCTATTTTTCGTACTCAGATGATTTTAGTTTAATGGCTAATGTACAACGACTTGCACTGCTGTCATTATAGTTTCGCCACTGACTGTTCATTGTAGGCTTACCTTACTGTAACCTGCTACTCACTGACTTTAAAATAGCGGAATGAAGCCCCAGATCGATACATAACACCTTTGCGCACTCGCAAAAAGAGTTCCCTGATTTGAAACTTCGTTAATGCTCCAGTTTCTTCGTTTTGTACTCATTTCTTGTTTCCTTACTTAACTAGTAGCGACGAGTTCAGAACTTAATTCTTGTTGAGGTAAACTTTTGGATTTTATAAGCCAATTAGTTTGCCACCCAAATTATTCAGCTTCTCTGTGGCGACCCGAGCGATCTGCTTAAACACTGATCCTGGCACCTAATAAAAATAAACCGTTATTTATAAGTTGAATGCAAGGTTATTATGAAAAAATACAGTCTCATTCAAAGGAAATAATTGTGAAAATTGTGATCGTTGGTTAAAAATATACAAATATCAGATATCAACGTTGTATGCTACTATTTGTATTGTCGAGATGATTTAATTATCAATTAAATTCAAGCTAAGTCCTCAGAAAACATTGCTATGTTTCTGTATTAATGAAAACTTACCTCGAGAACTGAGTTGACAAAGTTGGAGAAACTCTCCGCACCTCCGACTAAAGCTTTCCCGGCACTTGCAAATTTATCGCCTGTGTTGCCATACTTTTCCTCTTCACGTATCGTGTCCACTATTGGCTTCGGCTAAAATTATAGATTTTTTTATTATTACAATAAGATCTGTAAGATTCAACATTTGCAATGTAGGTATGTAGTAAATTATTAGAGTCAATGCGATGTGTATTGATTGTATTGTAAAAGTATAAAAATCATACGTATTTCAACATACCTAGGTCTACGAATAATTATTACTTTTATTTAATTTCCCGTTGACTGTGTATGAAAAGAAAAATTTAAGAGAAGAATATCTGTTTACATCCATCGTAAAAATCTTAAGCCCATTTTCCTACGAAAAACACCAGACTTCCGTATTCCTACATTTAATAGCTAGGTACAAACCTGAAATATTCCAGCTACCATGTTTTGGATATTTTCTTTGAAAGATAATGTTTTACTTCCATAACCCTCGGTTTCTTCAAGCGCAGATTCTAGGGTTGAAATAGGCGGTGAGAACAGACCGCCGGCGCCTTGATGAACACTTGCCTGTAAACATTTATATAAAGGCATAAGTGCTGCGTAGGTCTGATTTGAAGCGGTGCAAGTATTGGTAGACATTTGGTACAGTTACATGTATAAAAAGACACAGGAAAGTAACTTTGTGTAACAAGTGCAGTGCCAAAGATAACTAAGATATTTGTAAACCTTGAAATTATATGCACAATACTGTAAGTACTACAGTAAAAAGTAAATTTGAAATTACCTTGGCATCTAAAGCGTTTCCGAATAAACTGGATGCCGCTTGGAGCTTGTAAGAAACGATATTTCCGTCAGACCCTTGAGAATTCTTGTTTAGGGGCTCTCCACCTGGATAGTTTTCTGGATCCAAGGGTTGTGAGAGAAGTACTTGTGAGTCAGCTTGCGGCTGATCGTACACTGGTAGACCAGCCTGCGGTTGATCATAAACTGGAAGATCGATGCGAATTGGATCATCTGCTGGCGCTGACAGACATCCTCCGACGAGCAGGATCGTGACGATTGCAGTAAAAGCCATTCTGCAAATGTTGGAAAAATAAAATGATTAACTTCATCTTCAATAATACGGTTGCTGTCACTAGTTTTATGTAATACGTTTAAACGAATTGAAATATCTTTAAAAATAGTCGACAACGTAATTTTTCAGAATTCACGTTATTTTTAAGGTTTCTAAGTACCTATCTCATAAGACGGAAAAACCCACACCGGTCTTATAAGGTTGCCGCACTCAATCAGACTTTCCAAAGTTTTACTTAACTCAGGGCACTGACTTAGGCATAACTGCAGCCTGATAAAATACGTGTAGGAGTTGTCCTTCAGTCTAAATATAAGATAGAATGATATGCACTTGCGAGACTCTCCAATGCTTGTGAGTACTCTCAGTAGGTGGCCCTAGCTTGCTTTCGCCGCCTGACAAACCACACGTAGATTATAAACTGTAGCGGTAGAGCGATTCCAGAGAAAAACCGTGGCTGGAGGTCATGGGCGAAACCTATCTATCACAATAGTTTCGACGGTATTGGTGGAATATTTGGTGTTGTCAGTTCTAGTACTCAGATGAGGAACTCTTTAGTTCTTGCACAGATAGATGGAGGAATTATTACACACTGACATATTTGTCATCTTTTAATTGTCACAATGTGTAACAGGCTTTGCAGATAGTTTTCTAATAATATATTGAGTTTTATAAATTATTAAATGGACAGTACTGAAACATACAACAATGCAGACAGTGCCTGAAATCCCAAGATGTCTTGGAATGTTTCCACCCAAATATGCGACTTATTTAATATCCTTATTTGGATTATCGTCTGGCGGCGTGGGGTTAGGGGCCGTAGTTTTATACGGGCTCGTTGAGGATAGCATCGTTGCACACTTTTTGAAGAGTGCCAAGACGGATGGAGAGATGAAGAAGGTTGCTCTGCTGATCATCGGTTTGACTTCCCTCTTTCTATTCATCTCCAATTTCTTACTCTTCTTAGGTGCGGCTTTCAAATCGACTGGTTGCCTTACTACAGGTGCTTGGCTTATTATGATTATGTGTACAATAATAATTATAGCAGCGATCGGAATACCAGTATCATGCTTTTTCATTCCACAATCATGTATAGCTAAAAAAATGTCGTCAAATATGTTCTTTTTGATTTATGTGGGAATAACACTTTTTCTATGGGTGTGGTTATATTTTATGACAGTGGCGTTTAATCATTTAAATGAATTGTGATATGTTTAATTTCGTGTATTGTAATTAAATGTGTCTACCTAAATTATAGAATCATACATGAAATAAAAATAATTTCGCTCAGTATGTGTTATTTAATAAGGGTACTTAAAAGGGTAGATACTTACTAACCTTTCATTAATTTTATGAAGTTACCGTTCATATTCACTGGCCCTGCTCATACTAGTACCTAACTACCTTCTAATTCATTGGAATCTGGTATAATTACCTATTTGAGTAACCTCTTGCAAATGCCTTGTTCTTTACTAAAGGTAAGTTGTCTTAAGCCCAAACAAACGTTTTTTTCTTGATTAACTTAGAAAAATTAAAACTTCAAAATTAACAGAAATTCAAAATGGCAATTACAACAAATAATTAACATTTATTATTGGTAGACATTAATACATATAGATAAAAACTAGGTAGGTAAGAATCTAAGAACTTAGTATCTGTAAGTTAAATTTATTAGCAAAATATATTATTTAATTTTTCTAAGGTAGTTAGTTATCTAAGTAAAAAGATATACTGATATGATGATTATTATTTTGATCAACACAAAGTTTTGGTTTAAAATTATTGGGGTTATTTACAAATTGTAACATACATGTAGCACTTAAAACCGTGATTATATTTTAACCGTGAGTGATATTATTCACATAAATTAATTGCCCATGAAAATATAACAAAAATTAAATCGCATTTTTATATAAAATTCGCAAAAGCAAAAGTTACGTCAGTTAAATCAAGTGTTAAGTAACTTACTTGCGAATGCGCGCGGTTGTCGTCTGCGATGCGTACGCGCCGTTCTGCCACTGCCATGGACCGAGTGGTTGCACACTTTCACGCCTTACGTCATTGGGCCTTGGCACTTGTACCAAATGTGATGTGGATGTGGCCACACTGACCACCAACACGTTCGCTTGTACCTTTAGTTAGCCTATTAATATTAGATATAATTTAATTGGATATTCTCGTAATTAATAAGCCAAAGTAGCGTTTGATAGATATGCTTGTAATTAATAAGACAAAGTAGTCACTTTATGTGTTTCAATTAAGTACAATAGAAGTCATTATTAAATAAGGTATCGTTAAAATAACTATCATTTCCATAACCAGTGATTTTTTTGTACTTGATCATTTCTTTTCGTAATGTCATTCAATTATCCAGTAATTAAATTTTACCATAGAAATTTGATGACTAAAATTAAGGGTGAATACTACATTTAAGTACCTACCTATTGGCTCGTAATCTCTCTTTTTACGTTATTTAGCCTAATTAATATATAATTTAATTAAACCATGGGTCTTCAAAAAAATATGGACGATTTGGTGTTCAGAGGAAGAAGACACTTAAAGGGAGGACAGATGTATCCGAATTACTCCCATGTATGTTTCTTAATTTTTGTAGTTTTAGTTTTATTACTCTTTTAGTGATTTATAACCGAAATCAGACTTTCAATATGTTTTGCTTACGATACCGTGGTCAGTTGAAATACATGGACCATTTTTTCTGAAGTAGTGAATCAGTGTGCCTATGGGATATTTGAATATTTGGCACAACGAACATAATATCAGATTCATAGAGGTTAAAAAAAATATTAAATTGAAAACTGTTACAAACTAGCTACTTCATTACGTTGGCGTCTTATCCTAATAATTAATCTATGCTATCAAGTCTCCTAATTATAAATCATTATCTAATGTTAATTATACTTTATTATTAAAAATGCCACGGACAACAAATTATGTTGTAGTTGAGTATTGTAAAACCTCGAATAAGTAGGTACATCTGAGTACTTAAGACAAATATTTTTCAGCATAAAACCTAACAGCTAAGCTAAGACCTTCGACTAATAAGAGGCAGGCTCGTGAAAAGATAGAAATCTCATGAAGTTCGAGATATATATTTGAGCATTGGTCGATCACAAATTACTACCACTTCTAACAGCGTTCACATATGCCATAGCTACAAATAAAATACACGCCTGCTAAGGGCATTTTAAAGTTTTTTTTTTCTACCTTCCCTTATACTAACTGCTGGGCAAAGGTCTCTAGCAAATTTCTGCCATACAACCTTATCCCGCGCCACATCGAACCAGCACTTGCGGTATGCGACTAAGTCATCCCGCCATTCCTGGGCCGGCCTCGGCGATGCCGTCCATCTGCGTGTAGCTTTATTTTAATTTAAAAAAATTACGTACCTAAAGCGACGCCTATTCGTTTGAAAGCAACAAAGCCAGTGATGCACACCGATATATACTTTAAATTCAGGTATTTTTTTGCGATGGAGATTTTGTATTAAATATCCCAATATTCTCGATTAGCTATCAGAGCATATTATGTATTTGGCTTCACGGGAACTTATATATAGATGGTGTAGGCGTAGCCAACGCCTACACTATTCATTCAGATTGGTTCGATCAATAAGATTTCCTTTATACTACGTTTATAGTTGTGTAATATCCGTGGTCAGTATCAATTCCAATTGGATAAATAAAAAATCACACAAATTACTTAAAAACCTGGAAATCAAAGTAAATGCAAACTCCATTTACAAATGAATATTAATAAAACAAAAACTCACCCGTCGGCTGTAGGTAACAAAGCGGCAACTTCGCGCGTCCGACGGTTATTAAAATTATTTCATTTCATTTTAAAATAAAATTGTTTTTAATTACACACAATAATGTTCAAAACATCAAAAGGTTTATGTTCACATTAATAGATATAATTAAAAAAGAAAGGACGCAGTTTAAGTTACATATTCAAAAGTAGTAATTCAAATTTAAGTCTATCTCAACTGTATTACACCAGACTATCACAATTAATTGGGTTATTCAATATCCCTGGGTGAAATTAGTATTTAGAATTGTAGGGACTTATCTACCGACTGTCAAGGATCAACGTACGTCAGCCGGGGGATTAACGAGCTTTCCGGATGGTCACCTACAAACAACAGTGTCAAGCACGGCTTTACGTGTAGGTATGACCCAGCAGTTAATTCTTACCATTCATTTATCGGGTAAAGTTTCAAACATGCTTGTAAAAGGTTTGCTTGCATTTAGCATTTAGTATTATCTTAATAGAAGTCTGTCGCCCCTTCCCCTTTTACATAGATCGATACCGTCAATTCTAACGTGCGAAAATATTAGAGGTATCCGATTGTAAAATACTTTGAACCAAATGTATTGCGATGGTGTCACTAGAGTTCAAACTTCGAAAGGTCATTTTAAAACGTCGATGAAACGGAATTTGCGGCTAAGACATTCATTAGGTAGCGGTTAAGACGATGCATAAAAAGATTGGTTACCTAAGCCACATCGTGCCCATGAGCGTTACCATGACAACCTCAAAATTAACGTTCTTGCCAAAGCCGAACTGGTTATTAAACAAACAATTATCATTTATTTTGAATGCAGACTTTCCCATTGTGGGGCAAAGGACTAAAAACGCCATAGTATCATAGCGCAGCTGCGAATATATTTCGAGTCCATTTTTCATAAAAGGAACCATTACATTGAATAGACTGTACCTGTACCTACCTATGATCAAAGTGTACCTGAAAAATCGATACCTAGGTAGTAAAACAAAAATTGTCGCGAAATGAGATTAGAGACCAACAAGTTTAGTTTGTCTTTAATTTACTTTTTATATTTCGAAGATTGGTTGTCAGTGTAACACGAATACCGAATTTGACAATATCTATCAACAATGTCTTGCTGTAATATTTTTCACGAGTGCGATGAAATCATTTTCACATATATCTAATAATAAACTTATGAATTGAGCTTGTTAAATCAAAAGTGCAAAATGAATTTTTTGAACTGTTGCTTGGCTCGCTATGGTGGTGTTACCTTTTGGGCAACTCCATGTTGTCGTTTGGCTTTAAAGTCATCGCGGGTGATATCGATGGATGATTTTTGGACAAAACATAATCAGTGCCATCTTAGAAATGTCGACAAATTTTCGACAAAACTATGCTCAGGAAATCTTCGGGTCTCGTCTGGCCCAACTATGTGGACTCAAGTTAGGTTTCATAAGGGATACCCGCGTCTACATCGTGACTTGGACTTTCCCAGTTTCGACGATTATAGGAAAGATCAGTACAAAGATGTGCGAAAAACTGATTGGGGACAAGGTGATGGGAAACCTGGATATACGTATGCCATAGGTTGCTTCGGTTTACTTTGTGGAGTATATGGCTTAAAGACGGAGTTAACTCACTTCATATCCTATATGGATATCGCAGCAGATGTTCTGGCGTTGGCTACTATAGAAGTAGACTTGTCAAAAGTAGCACCGGGTGCTTGCTTGTCTATCAAATGGCGAGGTAAACCGCTCTTCATCAAAAATAGAACAGCTGCCGATATAGAAATTGAGAGCCAAACACCACTAACTGCGTTACGCGACCCACAGACGGAAGCAGCGCGAACGATTAGGAAGGAATGGCTGGTTGTAATAGGAGTTTGCACTCATTTAGGCTGTGTTCCCATGCCGGATAATGGTGACTTCAAAGGAGGCTTTTATTGTCCTTGCCATGGTAGTCACTATGACAACTTGGGTAGAGCCAGAAAAGGTCCAGCTCCTACTAATTTAGTAATACCGCCTTACAAATTTATTTCAGACAGTCTTATTCTCGTAGGGTAAATTAATGCAATGTATAACTCTATTTTTTAGTCATTATATTTCATAATAAATCCATTTATGTAAATTTTATAAATTCATATTTTATGACCAAGAATTTTATTAGTTTCTTTATTTAGGATAACATTGCAAAATGCAAAAAGAACCTATTATTTGCATGTTTTTTTAATAAGTAGTTAGTATTTTTGTCATATGCCTACCTGCTACCTGTCTGTATATTATTAATATATACTTAACACGAAAGACGACGAACCTAAAAACTTCATAGTTTTATTATTGTTTCAAAGCTTTGGTTTTTACCCTCAGAATGGGCCTTGATATTATGTTTTCCACACTTCCTACCTAAGAGGTATATACCATACTTTGTCGCTGTCTTTAAATATAATGATTAAGGTAATGGTATGTTTTATTTAAATTTCGCTACACCACCTGGTTTTGTCTACGTAGGCTCATCCTTATGCGATACACTATTCAGACCCATCGAGCTTATATTATGGACTTCGCAATGCCTTCCCGGTGAAGGCAGGTCGGTTGCCGCGGCCTGGGGTTAGCCTCACTCTCAGCGCCGAAGACCGATCGTCCTGCGTTTCAGAGATGGCGGTGATGGCGAAGGAGTTGGTCGCTATGTAGGCAACACTGCTTCCGCAGGCCGCCGGTAAGTAGGTAGGTCTCTCAGCGTGTAAGTAAGTACCTTCTACCTCCACCACTCGCAGTCGCCACTGAAACACCGGCGAGAGACAGCGCATTAAACGCTCCAGACATGTTTACATGTTAGGACATTTTTTAACACTGCCTCGTTGGCCTAGTGGTGCTAAGTGCGACTGCTACGCTAGAGGTCTTGGGTTCGATTCCCAAGTCGACCAAGGTGTTATTGGGTTTTTCTATGAAATTCTCAGTAGCAGGTCGGAGTTTGGATTGGTACCCGGTTAGTGGCAATAGGCTCGTCCCCTATTACATGGGACCTTTTTTTTTTGTCAGGTGAAACTCTTTTATCAGCCAGCCTTGCATCCCCAGGGGGTTGAGGATGAAAGAGTCCGGGCTTCCAGAGCCGACTACTCCGGCAAAACACCTGGTGCCATCCTTCGCCTTAGTGGCGGCGTTACGCGTCCAACCGAAGTCTTAACACCATAACGCCCCCGGCATTACATGGGACCTAAACATATCGGCGAACTGTGGGTGTACATTGGTACTCCTCTGCCTAACCCTTCCGTTATGTTCAAAATGTCATAAAATTAAAAATCATCGATTATCAAAAACTAAGAAAAAAAGTCAATCAATCAAGATCAATGTATTGCTACACAGCATTTTATTTACGATATTTACACACATTCATAGAATTGAAAAATCAGTCATTTGAAGAATAGGTCATTTATAGAATCGGTCTTTAAAAGAATCTGTCTTTTATAGAATCAGTCAGTTACAGAATCAGTCATTTCAAGAATTGTACATTTCAAGAATTGGTCAATTATAGACCCTGTAGTCATTTCGCGAAACAGTCATTCCTAGACTAAACCCCCAAAAGAATGGAAAAGTATGGAAGCACGTTTTTTTCCGACACCAATGGATTTGATATCATTGGATATCGAAATAAATCAAGCTGCCACGCAATGATAAAATGGAGATACTTACGTACTTAATAGTTAAATAAAAATTTAAAGGTACGTTGCTAAGTGGACACTACCTAAGTAGCTACCTACTTATCTACTTGAGAGTGAAAAGTTCAACGTCTTGATAATACTTAATGAAATGTACGGACACCTAAATGCAATCAGCTTCTTTTTACTCAGGTAGTAATTATTCCCAGAATTCATTTATAATAACTTTTATCTTATCTCACGAAGACCTATATCCGATAATTATATGTATGTTTGCGCCGGTAGAGGACCGGCAGAAAAAACCCTATGATTGCAGCCGTTCAGGAAAATTGCGCGAGTAGGTACACAATTTTCTTTTGGTGCAAAGGTCGATTAGTTATGTGTCTACCGATGAACGTCGAAGCTAAGAATCAAAATATGTTAAGATAATAGAGGAATGAATGGGAATGAAGGTAAGGTTAAAACTAAGCCAACTAAGATTCGGGAAGGTTGATGCCGTAGATTCGGCAGCAACATAGGTATCTACTTTAAATATGCTATTTTCCTAAATTTCTTCTGAATATCTAAGTATCATTTACATGAATATCAATAGATAACTATCATAGGTAAATAAAGTTCCTTTTCTACGAATTCTATAAATATCCTGCAGGCAAAATCAATACTTTGGCGACCGCGCACGGACATCGAGTTTCTAGAGTTAGGACACAAAGTAAATCCTGTTCAATTTAGGTCAGGCCAGGGCGGCGCTGCAGTGCAGCGGATGCACCGATAACGTTCTAAGTTGCCAGCTACAATAGTCTGCTTTAAAAGTTGGAGTTTTTAAACAATGTGGTTGCTTGTCCGTCCTAATAAAACTGATTTTGATTATTTTTGATTGAGGTATTTATTTGATTGCATATTTGACATACATGTGTGACAGGGCTTTGGAAAGATGTTCAATTACTCGCTCCATTATTTATTATTACTACTAGTTACATAGTAATCTATTTGCAAACAATGGATTTGTACCTAAACTAACATTACTCATAATAAAACAAGAAATATACCTACTACTAAACTTTAAGGAGGATTCCAGAATTTGCATGAACTCTGGCCCCACTTGCCATTAGCTACGTATTATACCTACTTACAATGTAGAATACGCTGCGTACGTATATTAAGCTACACAAAGGTATCCTTAGTGCAAAGTTCAACGGTAGTGATTGCAGTTATGCATTGCTAAACAAGTTTATTAAGACAAAAATAGTTGTTCCCTAATCGAAAGCTTTTATAATTAGATGCAATAAATTATAAAACTCCCTTTGTAACTTTCTTCCACAAAATTCAAAACCACTTCAATATTCCTTATTTTGTGCCGAACGTGTAAATCATAAAATCTGTTACAGGAGAGTTAAAATACTTTATACAGTAACTGTGAAACAATAATATGAAACAAAAAAAGTTACTTTATTTTATTTTAAACTTTTTATTTCGAAAGTGGTGCCACAGTATGTAACATTTGTTTAGTCCCAAAATACCTGTTCATTGTATTGCTAGTAGCAGATGTAGGTAATAAAGCTTGGGACCAAAATAACATTTTTGAAGACATTAATTATATTTACCATAATTTATCATGGTAAAATTATGTAGGAGGTAGGTAAATTCCGTAAGCAACTGGCAACACGAACCAGTCAATGATTATAATCTGTGCCAATCTTTGGAAATCGGAAGCGATGTGATGCGGCTGCGTCAATTGCGTGTGTGTGCGACTGTGGATTCGTCGCTGACAGATGAACAATAAAAATAATGTTTTCAATTGCTCGGTTAAAGTTATACTTGTGCATCTAAGAGACGTATAAAATCAATTATTTACCAGTGTATCAAAAACTCTGCTACCGATCTAATTATCCAATATTTGTTTAATAACATCAAAGTGTCAAATAAAAAGTTTCTTACAAAAATACTAACGGCAAGTAACCGTAACAAATAATACTAAATTTAATAAAACGTTAGTGGCAAAAGCCAAACCATGTTATCATTACTTAGAAGAGTGCTGAAATGTAATAATTCTTTCCTCTGGGGTATATTTTTCGCGTCGGCGACATGGAGTATATCTATATACCTGTACTGGTTGTTAAACATGAGCGGTAAGTTTATTATATCCTTAATATTGATAGCAAATAACGTAGAGAACGTTATCGTTTTCAAAATGTTGATCTTAATTACCCAATTCTATCATAAGTTCAAAATGTACTTATAATAAACCAATATTGCTTAAATTTAGCATAATTTTATAAATATTTATCATGCTATCAAAGTACTATTTCTTCTATTTAATCTGCCTTTTATCGACACACTCTAGACTAGTCTAACAGCCTTGAGATCTAAACCGTTGCAAAATTAGCCATTTCCTTCACGAAATTGACTCGGTGACTTCTGAACATACATATGGGTATATAACCAAACTTGGCTCAATTGTTGCATTCTAAAATAGTTTCGTTGCTAATACTCTCATCTGGTGGTTATCCATTTTATCATCTATCATCCCTTCTAGGTGAGACGGATATTGGTAGTACTGACAACAGAAACCCTTACCATCTCGAGAACTCTGCGGAGAAGAATCGTATAAAGAACAATGATAAATCTATTGCAGCATTAGAAGGAAAAGATCTGCTGCTTGATAGTCACAATAGTGAGAAGAAGTATTCAGGGAACATGTGGAGATATCAGAAGAATAAGGCCGACTACCTGAGTAAGCTGCGGCTGAAGGAGAAATATGCCAAGCATCTTGGTATGAAGATTACTGCTCAACCTGACAACTCACTGGGTAGGTATATGTTTATGGATAAATATCCAAAAATAGATTTTAATCTATTTATGGCTGAAGTAAATTCATAGTAACAATATGTAACCCTAATTTTAAATGACTGTTTTGTTGTATGCCACCTCTTTCACTTTTCTCAATTCTTTATTATAGCATTCCCTGATGTTAAATACAGGTGTTACATTTATAAGATAGATACAATATAGACCCGGTAGGGCACAGCTTAAAGAAGTTGGAGAGTTATGCAGTAGCTTTAGGAAGAAAGCAATACAGCGCTTTAAATATTGTCTAGAAGATAAATTTCTTTGATGTTTATGGGTTTAACATGATATATATTGTAACATACCATTTACTATTAGTAATTCTATAATTTATTTCTTTGAAAACAAGAAGATACCTTCAATTCCCCTTTGATAGCATATTTATGTTCAAAATTAGTTTGATTTGCTTAGAAGTAGGTTTGAAATCTTACAGTAGGTTTAAATCCTATGCTGTAGTGGCACATGTCAATGATGTACCGTTTTATTTTGTAGTTTCATTACATACACTTGTGAAGACTAGTATCAATATTGAACAGTTATGCCTCAAATCCTACTATATAGTGAATAGAACATTAAATTTTATAAACTAACATGCAGATGAGTAATTCTAAGAGTATTTATACGGATATTTGAAACCTGTTTTATTTAACATCAAATTTTCTAATAAATTGATATATTTTATTTAGATAACCAGTATGGGCTGATACGAAATGCTGAAGATGTAAAAATACGAGATAATGGGTACAGTGCCCATGCTTTCAATACACTCATCTCACAAAGAATTGGAAATCACAGAGGCCTGCCAGATACAAGAAATAAACTGTGAGTATTGCTAAATTAGCAATTCAGATTTGATTTATTTCAATATAAACATTTTATGTTTTTTGCTGAGAATTTTACATAAATATTTATTTGGTATAATTCCACAGGTGCCGAATACAAAAATATTCTGACAAACTACCTAAAGCCTCTGTCATTGTTTGTTTCTACAATGAGCACTTCGAAACTCTAATGCGATCTATCCACTCAATCTTAGATCGTACAGATCTGAAATACCTTAAAGAGATCATCCTTGTCGATGACTTCAGTGACATTGAAGGCCTGCATGAACAGGTGCAGCATTCTGTTAATCAATTGAATAACAGAATGCGGAAAGAAGAGGAGATGTTGGAGACAAACAACATCGATGTAGAAAACGTAGTTGATTATATAAATGATGACAATAATATCGCTGATAAGAAAACGACTGAGAAAAGTAAAGAAGGTTTAAATATTAGACTATTAAAGACTAATCAGAGGGAAGGATTAATTCGTGCAAGATTGTTTGGGGCTGAGAATAGTGTTGGTGAAGTGAGTATTATAATATATCTTATGTATGTCAACGATTTTGTAACTACTACTTTGACCTATTGCTCACTTGTGTGGTGACACAGTGTTACGTAAAATGGTGCATATTTGGCCATTCATTAGGATGTTTATTATTATTTTTGGTTATAATTTTGTGCTAATAAATGGATATACACTGAATGAAAGTAATGACATTTCCTAATATCAAATAAGCATATTTTTTTTTCAATCTACCCGTTGTTTGTTTTCTGGCTGTGGTTACTTTTGAAGCATCTTTTTCATCATGAATATCCATATTTCTTTACTTCATTCTTTATACCTATGCTGAAAAAAATTTCTACAAATTAAAATACAGCTAAGATGCTGTTATAATTTTCATCTTTGTGTCATAGGTTCTAGTTTTTCTGGACTCGCATATCGAAGTGAACGTAGACTGGCTGCCTCCAATGCTGCAGCGACTCTCGGAAGGCGTCGACGGCTTTAAAGTGAGGTACTCCAACCGTGCTGTCACCCCGGTCATTGACGTCATCAATGCCGACACATTTGAGTACACATCTAGTCCTCTAGTCAGAGGAGGCTTCAACTGGGGGCTGCATTTCAAATGGGACAATCTTCCCAAGGGTACTTTAAAAAGTAAGCATATTATTATGTTTGTATATAATATTTATTGTTTAGCGAAGTGTGTTGTGAAATGTTCATTGTTAGAATGATTTTAGCATAAATTGGTCACACGGTAATCTGTTGGTCTAACTTGTACATGAACATTTGTTATTTGTACTATTATAAACAAATAATATGTATTTTAATACCGAACTACTTGGTGCACTTCTTTTTAGTTGATCCAATATAATTACAATTGCTTTTATTGTTATTAGATTATAATATAACCGCGATGGCTGCGTATTGTATTTTTAGTTAACCATTTGTGGCATTATAGAACTCCTGCTAATGTTATGTTGATTCAGATGTAAATATAGCATTTATAATGCATTCAAAGTTAAACGGCAATGCAAAGGAGACGATACATTGATATAAATGTAAATACTGATCTTGTTTTGGCTAAAAGTTAAATCACAAACCCAAACTTATCAAACTAAGAAAACCAATGAATATCAGCCAAAATGCAGTTGCTACATGAAAGTTATTCTTATTTGTTCTGAGAATTATTTTATTCCTTGGTAGTCCACTGCATCGTTGGCCTAGTGGTGCTAAGCGCGACTGCTACGCTGGAGGTCTTGGGTTCGATTCCCGAGTCGACCAAAGTGTTATTGGGGTTTTCTATGAAATTCTCAGTAGCAGGTCGGAGTTTGGAGTTGTGCCCGGTAAGTGGCAATAGGCTCGCCCCCTTTTACATGGGGCCTAAACATATCGGCGAACAGTGGGTGTACATTGGTACACCTCTGCCTACCCCTTCGGGGATACAGGCGTGATGATATGTCTGTCTTGGTAGTCCACACCAGCATATGGAACTTGTAATATTTTGCCTACGTATGCCTGTGCTGCTCATGCTACTGTGCCATGCAAATGTTAAAATTGTCATTCTTTTTCATCAATAATAGTAATCGTAATGGTAATCATCACATTGTTTCAGATAACGACGATTTTGTTAAGCCGATTATATCGCCCACTATGGCCGGTGGTCTGTTTGCTATTTATCGTGAGTATTTCAACCACATTGGCAAGTATGACCCGGGAATGAACATCTGGGGTGGAGAAAACCTGGAAATATCGTTCAGAGTAAGTATGCAACCGATTTTTTTTGTAAATTGCTTCTAAGTTTTAAAATTCTTAACATACTTACTTAGCTCAAAACACTACCGATTAATATCATTTCTAAATGAGCCCATAGCTAATTTCCTTTTGGACTATAATTTTGGCCGCGCAGCGCGATTTTTATTGTCAAGCTCCAGCTGCTGTCCTTTTCACCCCCTATAAACATAACATGTAGATCGCGTTTAACAAATTTAATTAGTGGCCCACTTAGTTTGTGGACCTAGCCCAGGGGGTAGACGTGGTGCCCTAGGCAATTGCTTAATTTGTTTAAGGGTTAATCCGTCACTGTTTTTAAGTCAATGTTGAACTACTTCAGGTTTCACTATTATTAATATAAATAAACCGGCCTATATACATTCTACTACTGGGCATAGGCCTTTTCCCATACAGAGAAGGAACGAGCATTGCTCACCACGTTTGCTCAATTGCGGATTGGCGATTTTAGACTCTATTTTCTTTACTATTATTTTGTTTAAATAGCTACACCGAATGCTCTTTACCTTAGTGTAAATTAGTGCTAATAAAATGTTGGTTTTCAGATTTGGATGTGCGGTGGCACCCTAGAGCTGATCCCATGCAGTCGAGTCGGCCATGTCTTCCGTAAACGGCGTCCATATGGGCTCGGAGAAAAAGAAAACTATATGCTTCACAACTCCATGCGAATGGCACGTGTGTGGATGGATGACTATGTGGTAAGCTATAATGCATTTAAAAACGATAAAATTCTTCTGGGTGGATAAGTTTTGGATGCAATTAGTAATTTAATTTTTTACATACAGCACATTAAGTTTTTTTGGTAATATACTATGCATCAGTGTCTATACTGTTTATCGTGTCGACGGCTATCAATCTATCTTTTGTCGGCCCAAAGTCTTGTAGAACTACCTAAACTAAATAATAGTTTAGAACTTGCTAAATATGAAACATTGTCCAGCAGAAGAAAACATCTTCAACAATGTACAACAAAAAGTAAGGATAACAATTTTAAAACTTTACTAAATTACAGAACAAAGTAATCGAGCAGAATCCAACGGCTGCCCACATATCTATCGGCGACCTATCGGAGCGACACGAGCTGCGTAAACGCCTGAACTGCAAGCCCTTCAAATGGTACCTCGACAATGTATACCCTGAACTGGAGACGGGAGGAGATTCTGCCACTAAAAAGAGGATGGCAGCTCTAAACGATGCTGAGAAAAATAAGTTTCAGCCTTGGCATTCCAGGTCAGTACCTGATAAAGCATTTATTATTAACTAACAATTGACTGTTTCCCGCATCTTTAAACGCATAAATCATGTTTTGTAAAAAAAAACTATGGCCGTGTTCCAGTACATTGCGGCCTATAGTCGATCACTTATGACTTCACAGCTGCGCGGGCCTGCAGTGTACTGCGTTTCTCGTAATGTCTTAATCAGGCCTTAGTTAAGAGTCTACTTCCGTCGAAATTATAAACTCATTGCTTCTATTTAACTTTGGTATTTCAGAAAACGCAACTACACCGATTCTTACCAAATGCGTTTGAAGAATTCATCACTATGCGTACAGAGTGCAAAGGATGTAAAGACTAAAGGAAGTGGTTTGATCCTCGCTAGTTGTATCAGAACATTGAATCAGGTACGTTAAAGTAATAATCAATTTTGTCGAGTCATGTGTAAGTAAGTACCCATGATTAATAGTGACAAATTGGACTAATTACAGATGTGGTTCGAGACGAGTCGTAGTGAGCTAGTACTTGGTCGCACTTTGTGCTTAGACGCATCTAACAATGTGGCCCCAAAACTAGGCAAGTGCCATGAACTCGGTGGCTCACAGGAATGGAAACACAAGGGATCGGTAAGTGATCTTACTATATCTTATAGCGGTAGGAATATCGTTGATTTTAATAACCAAACTATCTGTGTTTGAGGGATAGAAATTTGACATAAGCGCCATACAAATAATGTCAAATTTCTAACTCTTGTGAAGTGAAACACTGAAGGATAGGTTATTATTTTCGGTCGATAAACCAATTCCACGATTTGAACGGGCTGGACTGGAGAAGCTAAGCAAAGATTTCGTGAGTAAAATTGTAACTTCGTAACTATTGTCATGTGATAGGCTCCAGTCAATTAACGGGTTGCGAGCTTAAAGAGATTTGTATCCTTATATTACAATATCTTAAACTGCTCGCAGAAATGGAAGAACGAGCCACCGGTAAGCCTCTTGCTGAGTACCTAATGTCTTGTGGTAGTCTGGTTTAAAATTAACGCCCATTACTAATAACGTATCCGCAGATAGTTAGTCCTACTGGAGATAGAATTATGACATCCAAATTATAGGGATCCTTTGTCTTAATAGTTTGCAATTTTTTCTATGGATACGATATTAGTAATGGGTGGTAGCCGCTTGCTGTAGTGGCATTTTAAGTGACTTGAAGGTCACCTTATTTCTTTATTGTTTCTTTACAGACTTTACAGTCTTCAACAATTCTTGACAGTTTCGAAAGACATCTCATTTATTCGATTTTTATTTCTCAATATCTTGCTAAAAATACAATATTCTATCTTAATTTCTTCTGAAAGGATTTTTGTGACTAGAACTCTCTTGATTTCTATGGAAGAAGTTGTTTTGGGCTAGGTACATGTCAAAAACAACATGCAGAGGAATCTTTTTCTTTTCTGGTCTATACTATCCCACGGCTGGGCAAAGGCCTCCCCCAAGTCCTTCCATTCAACCTTATCCCGCGCCACCTCAAACCAGCCCTCGCGGTAAGCGACTAAGTCATTCTACCACTTCTTCCTGGGCCAGCTTCGTTGACGCCGTCCATCTGTTGGCTCCCATTGTGTACAGACCCACGCCCAGCGGTCACTTTATAAATCGCAGATGGATCTATCAATTTATAAATCTATTAAGCCCGAATCCTACTGCAGTTTAAAGTACTCCCTCTCTCACTTTCACTTCTGTCTTGAGCTGAGATTGACCAGTCCTTTCAGTAGGAGTTTTTGTCTAATTGGTCTCTCCACGTTCTTCTAGAGCAGAGGTGATAGAAAAGTCTTATTTCTCGTTCATTCTTTACTTTAAAAGAAGTTATGAAGTCGGCTGCTTTCAAGAATTGTGTCACGATATGTAAGTCTCATTATTTTTTCAAATTACGGGAGTTCGGCGGCTTGCGAGAGTGAAAAGTACTTCTGCAAGTTATTATTTATTATACAGTGTACAGCCGACCCCGCCGTGTTATTATAAAATGCACGCTCGCATCTCTCAGGTATGGTATATTTATTATTGTCCATGCTGAGATAACTTGTGACTTTTTTTAAATTTATCCCTTTGCAAAAATAACGGGCACTTGTGATCTTTTCGATTGTATGTTTTATGGTTTTTGATTGATTATGTGTTTGTATTATTCCTAATAAAGTATAGAATATTACTCGTTTGGAAAATAGGTATTCAACTTTTGAGTGCCATATTTTGTTTTAGTCAATTTTAGCTCGTGTTTTGTTGGTTGGTAAGTTGAAACACAGCTTAAATTACAAAATATCCTGAATGCTAAGAATTGTCGCTTTTAATAAAAGAAACTAAATGCCAGCTAGTTATAATACTATAAATATAATGCCTCCTTAGTAACATCATGGACTCAGTTTACCCCGGACGAAGAAAACTGCCGAAGAACATTTATTACACGCATGCTTATATTGGTTTTAAAGGATACGATCTAGCCTCCGTTTAGTTTTTTGATTCAGCCTTATGGGAATATTTTTTATCGAAAGTGGTATTTTAAATCTTCCATTTTATTGAACATAATCCTTGAACCATAGGCGTAACACGCACATGGTTAAAGGATAAAGGACGCCTTTCACAGATAATGTTAATTGATATTATACACGACAATGTTTTTTTATCATGCCTGTTTTTTTGCAAAGTGGTGTAAAATGTGTGAAAAGAGGCGCTATGCAAATAATTTCGTTTCTAGCCATTCAAGTATGTGGATTTCATTGAACCACTAATTGCATGGGAAGTCCTCCCTAATTTACAAATTTCAAGTAAATCACTCTGCTTTGACCGTAACGACAATTTGGTACCGGCCACTTCTGGCAAGTGCCGCGAGTTGAGAAAAACACGAAAGTGGAGACCCGAGCTATCGGTGAGTTACATTGATGACTTGGTATTGTAACTCATGTTATGCAAATCGATTGAAGTAGTATCGTTATTGGCCATTTGTGTTTTTCTTTTATTTTGTTTGTAGGCATTTCCTTGTTAGAGACTTAGTGAAATGTAGTATTGCTTACCAGTACGGAATTATGCGACGTCCGTTCGATTATTTTCTTTATGTTAGTTAGTAGTTGTATTATTATACTCTTGTTTATGTACCGTGATCTCGGCTGCTTACTGGAATGACAGCATTAGTTGTCAGTAAGTTATTTGTCTTTGTCTATTATTTTTCTGTCCTTGTCTTGGTAATGACTCTTGTTGTATTTCCTGTATACATGTGCCTTACTGTAATAATCTCGAGAGGAAATGGGGTTATGAAAGTAACTTTATTACTGTGGCGTCTTTATTTGTTTGATGTTGTCTTAATGTTGGTTCTTAAATGGGTTTTATTTATGTTTTTTTTTTTATACTCTGTGTGTCGTTACAATGATATCTTGTAGCAGATTTCTCACTAATGAGGTCTGAAAACTATCCAAAATTACCTAATTTTCAGTGCTGATTACAAACGTTATACGGTTCAAAGCTAATTTTTTGCTCATGTGTTTTCAGGCTGGCAGTCCAATTTACAACACGGCCGCGGGAATGTGTCTGGGGGTGGACCGGCCTTACAGGGGCGAGCCAATCATTATGGTAATCTGCGATAACCAACCGACAAACCAGTGGGACTTCATCCGCTCCTAAAAGCCAAGTCAACGATGCCACCTACCCAGAAACTAGGAAGATATTGATCAGAAAACTATACCTGTCGCGATTGGTATTATTATAATCATATTGTTGTGATTAGGCAGTATAACAACCGAGCTTTTTAGACATAGTTTTGAAAAGGCAATTGTTGTAATTCGATGTAATTTTATATAACTATCCACAATTTTATTTCTTATCTTAGAAAACACATTAGTCTTATGACAATTAAGAAACAAACATTGACATTATTTTATCTACTCTATGATCTCATACAGAATATTGATATTTGAGAATCTCTAAGTTTTGCCAACTTTATATATACGTACTTGTCTTTTACTTATGACTCTTATCTATACATTTCAAGTTTCGTAATACAAATTATTTTTAGCTTTAGTTTTTAGGTGACTTAATTTTAAGAACAAATATTTTAATATTGATACATGACTACAATACGTTTCCATCTGAGTTACTGTATTCGTAAACATGGTTTGAGAAAATTATTTTTATGTATGTTGATTCCATTGATCAGCATGAGTAACATTGGTATAGGTCGAGTCAGGTAAAAAAAACGCCGGTGGAAGGTGGGGAGGGTACGTTTGCGCATGAGTATACAATTCGGCAGGCGAAGGTCGTCCTACGAAACAATAGCGCACCGGCAAACATGCGGCTCGTGGGCCCCCGCACTTCATACCACCAAACAGATCGATAAATCGCGTTCTGCGCATCTTGACAGCTAGCGTTCTTTTTACGTGACGCGACCTATAATCACTGTGACCAGTCTATCGGTCAGTTTATAAAAGAAAGACATATTTTTTAATCTGGTTTTATGTTGGTCCTTAGCAAATGTTACTCATGCTAATTGTTAAAATGTTGTAGTCAGGTAAAGATTAGTTAATATTCCCTGTCCCCTAGTGAGTTGATTTATTTCGCTAAGTAGCTCGCAATATTTCGATACCGTCCTGTCCCTTAGACAAGTGGTATTTCTGCAAGGGTTAACGGTGAAGGTGTGAAGGTGTTAAATGTATGGTGATGACAAGACTTAAGTCACGTGACCTTAGAGGATAGATAAGAAACTATAGGCTGCGCTTATTAAGATATGAATCTTAAGCACTAGTATAATAAATAATAACCACTTTTGACGTAAAAATACTATGAAAATAGAACATTCGTTTTAATAAAAATATCTTAAACCCTAATATTATCATGACAACATTGGAGCCACACGGAAAATAACGTAATACAGTAAACAAATTTACTACGTGATGCAGCCACAAACGCGCATACGCGCGGCACTAGGAGAATCTGGCGATACCAGCGCTCTATAGCTTATGTGTACTGATCGAAGAGAAATGTCATTTCCATACATTTTAATCATATCAATTACCATCCTGTAATACTTGAAGTAATGTCACTTGTCTGGGTTTTTTATGATTGGTTCCTATAATAGTTACGTTAGTTTCCAGGGTTCCTTATAAAAGACATTTTATATCATTCCGTCACAGTTTTTGTAAGTTTAATTCAATAGGAATTGAAGTACTGCTTTTTTATGAATTGGTGTTTAATTTAAAATTGAATTCGACTGTTATTAGTTCTAAAGGCAATTTTACACAATTTTAGTAATTAGTTCGTATTTTATGTACAATTCTTAGACATATCATTTTGTTGTGTATTAAATGAAATATTTTTATAGTTTCAGAATTATATAAAGTTATAGTTTATGAAGAATTTACATGTTGCTTTAACTATTTTTTGATGACTTGATGTATCGAACCGCCTGCTTACGGCAGTACAAAATGTCTTATATTATTTTTTCCTGTTTCCTTTATGACTGAACGTAATACATAATTTCATTTATTTTTTGACATAATTTCGCAAACAATATATATATATATATTTTAATAATATATTATTATTTATGGTATTACATAGATTGAGAATTTAAAATCATCGTTGTTATAATTTAGTGATAGTCTCCTGATTGGTCTACGTGCATTTTAGAATACGTACAAGTATTACACGTACCTTCAAAAGTTGTACCTTTTTACAGCTGTTTTACATTAAAATAAACAATAGTTTTAAGCATACGTAATGTACCTTCTTTACCGTACATATTTAGTCGTAGTTTCGCAGTATTTAGACATATACAACTTTATCATAGCATTTTAACCGATTTGTTACCCGAATGTTACTAGTATCAATAAACAAAATTAACTTTAAAATTATATTTTGTTATATTATTTTTAGTATCAATATAAAGGTAGACAAGTTAAGAAAGTTAAAACTAAGAAAATGCAAGCCTAATTTTTCTTTTATTAATTTGTGAAAGAAGTTGCAAAAACACAAAATTCTAATCAGCTCTCGAATATTGTTTTCTCTTTTGTTTTTTTTTTTTATAGCGGTGTATTTTGTTTCTATATTGAATTGTTCCTATTTCGAATATCTTTGTACCGTCCGCGCTTTCTAGCCAGCATCAATACTTTATTTCTTTCAATAAAAACTAAGCATATTTTGAGGGGGAATTTTTTTTTAATTAGGGTATATTATGCCTCTCTATTCTAAAATAATATTTTATGTTAAGTCTTTGCGAGCCATCACATTTTATATTAAAATCATATGTAAATAATGTTAATATAGGTTTGTAAAAGAATAGATTTTAAAATTACAATTACTTTTAGTATTTGTCTAATAAAAGTTTGGTTATTTTGAACCAAGGTATTTTTTTGTCTTTATTTTATAATTGTTTAGTAAAATTATAATTATTAAATTAATTTAACATGTTTTTTTATTGTATCTGTATGACACATTTAGGTTCCGTTTATTTTATTTTTTACTGCATTGATATTCTAAATTTGAAGGTAAGACAGTAATAATTTAGGTACATATCAATATTATATACCTACTTGAATAAAATACCTTGTACTTGTACTAAACTCGTTTGAATTATTGTCTGGTGTATTTATATAACTACATACTACCTTACCTTTACACAGGTTGTTACCGAAAGGTTATATGTATGCAAAAGGGGTGATAAGAACATCTGGTATGGAGTCAGTACGCAACTTTTGATCGAAATTAGAGAATTAAATAAAGTTTTTGGTGTCGATTAATTGAGGTAATAAACAAAAAACAATTTGATTTTTTAAACTGACTGTACCACCAGATGGACTCTTCATTCTGTTTAGACAAGTAAAACCTTTCGGTAACAACCTTTATCACCCTTTTGACCAACTATTAGTATTCAGGGTAAAATAACAATTTTTATAATAATTCGTAAAGGGTGTGATGGATGCGCGAGCTCACGGTAAAGTTCCCGGCGTCGCGGCTCATGCTGCCTGATAAGCGAGCGAACCAAACAGCGAATGCAGCTGTTTGGCTCGCCTGTTTAGCTGCTCACGCTATTTGCAGCGTGCCGCCTTAAAAGTTCAAACGTGCATGACGAGCCACGAGCCTGGTTGGTCTGAGTGGTCAGCGAATAAAACTAGTTTTGAGTGAACCTTCTGTGCGAGCCAACAAATCCTCAGTAAAGCTCGCTCACCAATCACCCCTTTACTCATTACTATCTTTCATAACTATACCAGTTACTGGTAGACTGGCACTTCCGTCCCTTATAATCCTAATATTTTTATAACTAAATCGATCTGTTTTTTTTGTCAATTTTTGTGATATACGATTTCTGTTTCATAAAATAAGCACAATATAGGTTTTTCCTATGAATTCGCATGACTGGTTTGCGAAGTTTGTAATTGGTTGGAACTCAAGTACATGAGTAGCTTCTTTATAGTTTTGACATATCTGTGTGTATTGTACAAAACTACATAATTTGGTTTTAAGAGTAAGGATTGTGAAGATATTAAATAGTTAAAGACATTATATGTAATAAAAAGAAAATACTAGTTATAAAAACTATTTTGTAAGATTGCAAAATTTTTGGATACGAATATTATATTTTTGAGGGATTTTGGCAAGCGCGGTTGTAAGACAAAATAAGTTTAATTGTAAATAAAATTGATCGCGCTCCCTTATTCATTATTTTTCTCGAATATATTCTTTTTATATTTCTTCGATTTATAAGAGACTGTTTATTACACATTTCTTGTGTATTCGAGACGACTTTTAATACATAATAGGGTATTTTTCTCCATCGGAATGAGAAATAATCCAAACAAAAATGTTTTATAACATTTACATTTGATTTAAAAAATGTTACATTCAGTGCTTTATTTGCAGATTATAATTAATTAAGGACATTTCAGAATATGTGGTTAATACCCTATTATGTGATGTACACTATTTTTTTTTGTAAAAGATTAGGAAAACAAATGTAACCATAACTAGCATAAAAGCTTGTTTCAAAACCTTCCAGAAGGTATTGCATGTATATAACTTTTTTGTATTATGATGTCTATTGTATAATATAATATTTTTTCCTGAATTTTTGTCTTTTATATTAAAATTAAATGCCCTAACTGCCAAAGCGTAGGCAAATCCTAATTCTTAATCTCTAAGGACGATGGCAAGAAGTTTATTCTAAAACGTAAGTAATTTAATATAAAGTCCAAATTAGAAAGAAAGGGCTATCAACTGTAGAAACGAATTAAATAATTTGTTGTACCATTGACTTATGACTCTCAAGATTCGGGTCCCTAAACACGGTCTACTGTTTCCTTTGGTACCCCACAATAATTGATAGACCTTATTACAAAAAATCAAATAGTATTATTACCGAATGCTGTAAAATATATTGTTTAGTAATTAAAGGACTGGGAGCAGAAGGGTTATAAAATCAAACAACATTAAGTTTGATATGTTAATCAACATTTATTTTAACATTTAAAATTACATAAAAAGAAGGCATTTTGCCTTAAAAGTCTTTGATTATTTTATTAATAATGTACCTACAGAATTGATTTCATTTATAGAGTGACGATTATGAATACTGTAAGTGAAAACATGCTAGATGATATTTTGGTAAATGTACCTTATTGATTACAATGTATCCCTAACATCCAACCTATAAATACTGTTTGATTATATTAGGCTTTTAATTATTTTTAGTTTTAATTATTAAACTAAAGAAGGTGAAGGTATCTATTTATGAGATAGCAAAGTAAAATAGAACATAATTTTTTAAAGTATGAAACTCAAAATATTCAAATAGCATGTTGACACTTTAAGGTATTTGAAATACTTATAGTAAAACATAGAGTCGATATGTTTGAATTAACGATATATTCAAATAAATAGGGCTGCAGTTAAAGTGCATATTCAATAAATAAAGTTACATATATAGGTGTAGACATAAATAAATGATATCTACTTGTTACGTTAAGTGCGTACTTAGAATAGACTGTCATTAAATGATTATAATTATGAATAACTTATTAGGTAAGTATACAATCACTTAAGTTACTAACACATAGAACTAAATCTAGGCCCGTAAATGTAAATAATAGTGACAATACTGTCCAAAATACAAACTTACTTAAGTACAATAATTACACTGACATTTAAGAAGATAGGTAGGTAGGTATAAAATGGAAATGCCATCACTCATGACTGGCTACGCCTATCTGACGACCATTGCCAATGTAGGCAGAGATTTAATCCATGTTTACATTGGTCCCAACGCTTTGCAAAGGGGTCTCTAATCATATTTAGATTTTTAAGATCTATTTATCATTTTGATTACGAAACTTTAAGCGCGATTTTATATCATGCATAGGTACTGTTATTTACTGAAATTGACAATGCAGCTCAGTTCGTATGCCGCAGTTATTTTCTTTAAAAACATTGCCCTCCTTCGGCAGTCGGGTAAAAACAGTTTGTCAGTCTCTAATAGCAGACAGCGCGCATATATTTATGTGCCCAAAAGGACCCCTTTATCTATTAAATACCAGTCAAGCCAATAGAAATACAGAATTTAGTAGATAAATAACATTTAACGTGAAAATACCTTATGACGAAAACGTTGATTCCGTGTATAAGAACAATTTATATGTTTTAATGATATGACAGAATGATAATGGTACATTACGGTCTTACATTTTAAATGTATTATTTTACTAAATTGATAATTGTCATATTGTTCCGATTTGTTTTGCAGATGTTGAAATGTTAGTTTGCATTCAGAGTGAGTACTTTAGGCCCGATGGATAAACTCTGAAATCTTAAGATATTTACTAGGTAACCGAGACAATATCAATTTTGTAAATTACTAAAAATTACGGCAAACGAGTATTTGAACAAAATATACTCTATGCATTGATCTAAACTTACATAAAATATTTGTGTTTTTGAAATAATGGCCCGCACTGAAATGTTTAGATATAGTAAAATATGAATGTACATGTACCTATACGATGAACTGCTGATAAAACGTTAATAATATAATTAATATTACACATTATTTTAAGGTTAAATTAACACCAAACATTTATTACAACACATAATACCTAATCCGAAAATATTACGAAGTAAAACTGGAGTAGACCTCGTGGTCGTACAATATCTTGGGAAGGGGGACACTCATATACGGTAAACATTGAAAAATTACAACACTAATTATAATGACATTAAAATACTTAGATAAACACGGACACGGATGAATAATGAATAATGCAAACATCCAGTCTCTAAACGATTTGAGAATCCACAGAGTAATACTAATAAATAAATTATAACATTCGTTGTACGCAACCCACAAAAAAAGTCAGCTTGACATACATATTATACATTAATTACTATTTAACTCTATAAAAGAAATACATTTCTAGCAGGCTCTCTTAACTAGAGATCCCTTAGCTTACCTGTTTTCTTTTGAATAATATGTTTATGTGTTAAATAATATTGGGACAGATAGAGCTAGGAGTGACTGAGAGATGAATACTATCTATTGTGTCTCTTTCCCACGCACGATATTATTGCATGCGTCGCCTTTCTACTGTACAAGTGCCAAATAGTAACTTAAATATAAACTCTTAAAAATAAACACCAATGTGTCGTTATTGACCGACAACTTCTACAACATAACATAATGTATGTACAACAAAACAAAATCATAAATCTACGCATGTACAATTATAAATAATCTTTTAACTAGGTATATTACATACAAAATATACAGAAAACAATATACAAAATGTACATACTTAATGCGAACTTACTACTGGTGGTATGAGGTGTCGCGTTCTATGGCAATGACTGCAACCGGCTATTGTCGAGTACTACCTGCAGGTTTACTAATAAATCTGTGCCTAGCTTCTAATTGATGGATCAAGCATTAAATGATAAATGTACAGCACCGAAGCCTAAGGCTGGTGACATCACTTATTTACAATCATAATATGTATAAAATATACAATTAACGTATAACTAACTAGACATAATAATTCAATACAGTAATATGAAAATTTTGAATTGCAGGAATTTCCTCGACTGCAACCTTATCTACAAAGTTCCGATTATGACAGCTTAGTATCTTGCAGTCCTCAAATAAATAAAACTATTAATGAATTAGAAATGTACCGGTTAACACCTTTAACCACTATAAACCTATCAGATAATTCGCTGCGACTAGCATGAACTTAGATTCGATGAAAGTACGTCTGAAATTTCAGAGAAAGTGCATCGATGCTAGTAGTCAGTATAAATAATATTCATACTTATGTAAATAAAGTAACCAATACAAAATAAGAATTACTGCCTAGCCTTCTCCCAAACGTACAGTTTTACCGGCTTATGATGAATACCAGTATATTACGTGGGTCTGCTGTCTGACCTTCACAACCCATTAACTGGGTTTTACGATATTCCTTGGCAAGACTGGCTGTCTGATTAGCGACGGACAAAAGACTGTCAAAGATCAACGTATGACAGTCGGGAGAAAGGCTTGGGTTCCTTTCGAGGTATCTCGGAAAAAGATGGTAGATATATCAGCCAAGGGCTTAGCGAGATGAAGCGGCTTTTGCTTAACCGAGTTCCTCGTACTGGATTTATGCGGAATTTAAAATTTACGTTAATGAATTAAAGCCTATTTTAACATCCAACCAGAGGTATGATAATCGTGCCACCGTGAGGACGTGGTATGTTTTTCTTCCTCACGGAACAACGCAACATGTTTGGAACATGTTCAAGATATTGATTGCGGTTTTCGTTTGGTGGTAAAGAGACTTTAAAAGAGGAGAATTCGTTTTAAAAGATCGTAAATTATTCTTTTAGTTGTTATCTTGATTGTTTGATTTCTGGGCTCAGAATGCAGGTGACATTGCGGGTTCTGAGTACTATGCTGGAACCTTTTCGTCTCTTACGAAAACAGGATCTACGTTGCTAGGCGCGATAAACTGGCGGCGTTTGATGTGTCGGTATACCGAGATATCAATCGGTACGTTTCTAATAACTAACCTATACTAATCTACTCAGGGGTGGCTGTCAAAGCAGCACACTCGCACTGAAAATAAATAACCTACAGAAGACTGCAGTTTACCAAACGCATACTACTGTATTCTTCATTATGTCTAAAACATAATCTAGCATTAATTCATAAAATTATCTTAATCATATTCACAAATAGAATACCGTATTGCTTTCTACGAGAATTCACGTGGCGTCCTCTTCAGAACCCTTGTCAAATCATAGTTTTTTAAAGTAAATAACGGAAATCATAGTAAAAAGCACTGCATCAGTAAAATAAATTATATATACTGTAAAATACATGTTTATTATAAGATGTGTGTTTTATGATTTTGCATATATTTAATATATAATATTTATAAGTTAGGATCAGTGTCGAAAACTTTCTATGCGTATCAATAAACACGCAGTCAATACAGAATGATGAGTAGGTCAAGGATTTACGATTGACGGAGTTATCGAATCATTAGGAAGTTTCACTCACTTTAGCCATAACATTACACAAGTGATCTGCTGTATTCGTGACGAACACCATGGGTTTGGTGGGTAAAATATGTTTTAGAAATCTCAAGATCTAGTTTAGTTGTACTAGAAATTATCTTGATATTTCAGAAATCCACAATTTGTCTACCAAAATTAGGATGTACCTCGTAGGTAAGTACTCAATGGGGTATTACAATTAGCAGCGAAAACACAGGGTGGAGATATGTTTAAATATGTGCTAAGAGTTGCCTTTACTGCTTGATGTATACAAAACTTTCATCGACACTATCTTTAGGATTATGATGGAGAGAACTTCAGCGAAATGTGACGTCGCATTGGTCTTTAGATGGTTGATAAAAAATCAGCTGATTTGGTAGGTGGATTCGTCACGGATGGAAATGTGACGTATATGAGCGGACTATAGACAAAATTGTGCCAATCTACGTCAATGAATGCAGGTACTGCAGACTTTTGACTGCCCTTTAAGTGCATTGTGGGCAAAAGTCCTTATGTAATAGTACCGTTCGACTTTTCCATTTGAAACCTCGATTCACTTGGTTCAGTTGGAAGGCTATGTAAGGTATCCAAGCTACAGTTGTTCTGATTACACACATCCGTGGGCATCCTGTAAATTCCTACTTGTTTATTCATACGCATAGTGATAAGATTTTAGAGTGGGATGGGTGATAGCGAAATCATAGTTATGCAAAAGTCGAACTTAAGAATTTAATAACACTATTCTACTTCTAATCTACAACTCAAGGACGTAACAAACTTAGGTCGGGGAAAAATTAAAGGTACGAAATAATAAGAAATACGCTTCCATGTACTAATTACACCAAGCGCGGCGTGCCTAAGCTAAACTTATAATTAAATTATAACCTAGCTTAACTACTTATAACCTAGCTTAAAAATAACTTAAAATGTAAGAGGAATATTTGGGCACTTGTACATGATACCGAACGGTTCCTGTACGCATCTCTACAGTCAATCGTTCGCTCAAATATACGTAGAGGACATTTAATAAATACCTTAACTGTTAATTGAAGGAACAGCAAGCACCCCCTTTTAGCGAAGTATGTAAACCCATTAGGTCTTAAGTATCCCTTTAATTACACGGATGTTTATGTGTTTACTGGTTGTGGGGTATGGTCACCCTGGAGAGAGGATCACGACAGAGTTCGTGTGTAGGTGGAGTACACGGTGTCGTAAGGGTCTCAGTCACTCACTCAATGGTTTAGTATTGACTGTTAGTTGTTGGTCCGTCAAAGGCTGCGTAGGAACAAGTGAAGTGATGTGTTTTTCTAAGAATTTTCATCGGTTTCTGATCAATACAGTCTGTTTAAACTACAATACTAATGATTGCATTACGTTAATTCTGATTTAATATTAATTGTTATTGTTTTTAAAACTACTTTGTTTTGTTTTCGAAAAAAGGAAAGTTTTCGGAAACTATATATTTTTATCAAATCTGAATAAATAAAAAAAAAGCCTCAGCCTTTTCCTAAGATTAATATCTTGAGAAAAGGACTTTATGGCTTGGGCCAGCTTCCAATCTTACCAGATTCAGCTGAAAATCTCTATTTTACATGGACCTGCTAATGTGTCCTCCACAACCTATTTACAGGGTAATACAGAATTCCTCGGTAAGACTTTAAGACCTTAGCACCAAGAGCCGCTATCTCATCATTTGATGTTGGTCTGATAAGAAGACTCTCTCGCAAGTTTATAGTATCGATCAGATCTCGTCCCCATCCAACTGGGTTCTGCGAGAAAGACGAAAATTCTTACAGAAACAAGATCACCAACACCTTCCCTACGCGAGGCTACTAAACATTGATGATCGTAAATGTGACTGTCTTCGGGGGCTGGACTGATGTTGATCAAGATGTACAAACCATTTAAGCCTTACGTAGAATGATACCTAATTAGTATAGTGTATTGTGCTTAGGGCATTTACTTGATTACATTTATATTACTGATTTAACGTGAAGTGAGGTGCTGTCCTTAGTGAATTTGGGGGTGAAGTGTTAAGAATGACTAGTCCTTACATACATGTAGATTATTGTAATACATGACTATTGCAACATACGCTGTGGCTTAAAACATCAATACTTGTATATGAATCCTTAATAGCTATTATATAATGTGGCCACAAGGCTAGGTCAAAGACTAGAGTCAGTTACACGAGTAATTCGGCTTGAGTCAACCATGTGACTTTAGATCACATGCCGCATCCGAAAATATTGACTTAAAAGCAAATAGAAAAATCACCTCTCAATTGGCCCTTCACTTCGGTCGAATTCAACCGTTTTCACGTTACTAAAATATCTATCTCATAAAATTCGCTTTGTTTCATCGATATTTACGGAGGCGGTGTAACCTCAACCTTTCTTGTGCCTTATCGAAGAAAACAAGAAGCACAGGGGGCCAATATCGCCCTGGAGGTCTTACTCACCTCCCGAGTATATAACCTTAACATTTAAAACAGGTTAAAAAAATAGGAGTTAGATTTTGGATATACTATAGACCAGGAGCCGGCTGTGCTCTGCGTTCAGTTTCATTACACATTGATGGAATCAGATTCGCACCGGTGGGATTATATAGGCCGACACGAGTTCCACTCTGTTTCCATCATTATGTAATGTATTGACATGAGGTCGGAGCACAGTCAGCGCTTGCTCTAGAAGGCTCCTGCTTCAATATGCGAAGTGGAAACGTCCCCCACTTCCTAACGTTTCAACTGACAAGCGATGGTAATATAATAAATCACAGTGTTTGTTAATATAAAGTGTCTGTCACATATTGAAGCAGCGGTCATAAGATAGGGATTTGCCATAAAGGCGGTGATAGTGGAAGATCATGGGAGCGCTAGGCGAAGGGCGCTGGGGATAGCGTGAAATGTTACGCGGCGACGACGCGACTACCAAGATTACACGGCGACTTATATAGTGAAATTACTACAATGATTGCAAGTATAATATTGGCAGTCACTGCGGTGCCCAGACTACAAATAAATTTCTGAATCGCGAGAGCATTTATTAATTTTAACTATTTATCTAAATGCAAACTTTATATACATATGCATTCGTTCCTAACTACCAAAAGGGCAAATCAGAAATTTATTTCTAGGTGTAAAACATCGATATCCGATTTAAAACATCGGTGTTATCGGTATTTTTGATATTACAATTATGAAGTCCCTTATTGGGTTTAGCTAGATCGAGTACTAGCAACGAGGTCCCTACAAATGCCCCCCGTTACAGTACGACAGTTACAAAGCGGACGTCATCTACGACGCTTACTTAATCTAATTTAAATGCCTTAAATATAATACTGATATTAATACTGCTCGTGTTAACGTATCGTATATGCAGTCTGGCCGGACTCTCCGGAACCGGATCATCGGACAAGATGAATCTGTTGGATATGCTATGTGGAGCTTAAATCTATGTACTTGTATAACTATGGAATATTAAAAGCTCGTGTCGACAGGTCCGGGATGACGAACCTTTAGCCGAGGGTGTAGGTGTTTAGCGGTTGATGGGCGGCTTGTAGCCGTGGGTCATGCGCTCGAGGAAGCGGTGCAGGTCGTGGAAGCGCGGCCGTTGCATGGGCTCGCGGCGCCAGCACTCGTGCATGAGGTCGTACAACTCGCGGCGGCAGCGCGGCGGCGGCGCGGCCGGCACGCGGGCCCCGCGCCCGCCGCTGCGCCACTCACTAGCGTTGGCCACCACCTGGACCATGAAAAGACAAAATTAATTTAATTCCATACTCATTGTAATCACATATTTTAAATAAGGCACTAGAGGCGTAGGAACTAGAAGGCGCCTATTTAGCCTATTTATTTTTGAAAATTGTCTCCTATATTTAAGTAGTATTATAACACTTATCTACTCAACAGTAATGACAAAAATAGGCGTTAAAATGTTAATTTATGTTGTTTTTGTTTAAATGAACTATTTTAATAGCAACCTAAAACGACCCTAGTGCTTTGTTTGTATAATAAAGTAGTATAATTATCCAGAAAATTTGTGACAATAAAACTATTTATTTACCTGATCATCATTCATTTCATCGAAGGGCTTAGTCATGCAGTAAGTCAGTACTTCCCAAACGGTCACCCCAAACGACCATACATCGCTTGCCGGTGCGTACATGCCCTGAAACAAAAGAAGGATTAATTCTACAATTCTTAATAATCGACCACCGGCCTTAAAATATTGGTGGGGGTTTATTACCATAAGCAGGCTTTCCCAAGCCATCCAGCGCAGGGGTAATCGGGAGCCATCAGCCATAACGTGGTAGTCGGAGACGAATTCCTCGCAAAACATTGCGTAATCAGCGACCTTGACGTGAAGATCTTCAGTCACTGTTACGTTCCTGTAAAGACACGACTTATTTAAGTTAACAACGCTTCGGTATGAGTACTCTTAAACTTGGTTATACTCGAGTTGTCTCTTTATAAAACTTATATATTTCTACGTCCTTTAAAAAAAAACGTCATGATATTGGCAATATTTTTGAAGGCATGTAATGTCTTTCACATAGTTTTATTTCGATTAGTTGCGCCCGGTATCATAAATCTTTGTTAAACATGCACTTTTTTTTTCTAAACGCGCTGTATTTACGCCTAATGTTTGAAAGTGTTCAAAAAAGTTCATCAAGATAAATAAAATGATTATTCATTTAAAAAATCTTTACTAGTCTCAGTATTGTTGGTTGAAATACGTATTTTTTCGTCTGGAATGTTTTCTCGACCTAACGTCATGTTCCGCATTGCGGCTAGGTCTGCTTCCTACCTCTTCAAAAGGTATTCAAGTGCATACGTTACGGAATTTTAAAGAAATCCTGCTACATTTTGTTGATACTGTGTTTTATTGCTGTTATTGCAAAATGAGATTTTTATTTTACATAAAAAGAAATGTTAAAATACTAAAACTTAATTAGTTACGTGTTTCCTTAAATGTTATTTATTATGTTGTTAAACGAAGTTTTTTAAAAACATCACGAAGATTTCGCCCATGCCCCGCTAAATGTTGAGCCCATAAAACTGTGTTACAAATGTCTTTGTATGCATCTATAAAAAAAACGGAAAGAAACAACAATCTGAGGATAATTTTAGTAATATATTGCAAAGCATAACAAGTTTACTTACCGCGCTGCTAGGTCCCGGTGTACTAATTCGAATGATTCCAGATATTTCATGCCGGCTGCTATCTGACAGCATATGTGAATCAAACTCGAATAACTGGAAAAGGACAAAGCTGTTTACAGACACCATACGATAATGACGGATTCATCACAAGAATAACAAAGTCAAAGGACTTTAAAATTCGGATCTCCAATTTATCATGTTGGTAATTTTGTATAGCATAACTCACACTTAGCCACCTAAACCCAAGTTAGGCACTATGGTAACCAGACAACAGTTCAACATACTTATTGCCAAATCCAAATATTACATAGATAAATTACATCCAGACAATGAAAAAGCGAACACGCCTATCACACAAAGATTTGTCCTGGGTGGGAAGCGAACACACAAGCTTCGGTATATCAGTCAGGGTCGCTAACCACTAGACCAACAGGTCAGTCAAGTAACACCTAAATTTTGGGTCTACTTACTTCAATTTCCGCTCCTGGCGGAGGATGACGGGGAGGTGGGCGGCATCGCCGCGATCTAGGGCTGCGCATGGCGGCTCCAGCAGGCTCAAACCTAACACTCTGGCTAGTTGAGGGTGCTTCAAACCGGCGCCCCAGGTAGCTTCGCGGGCAAATGCCGCTCTACAACAAAACAACATTGCTTAACTATTCAAATAGGCAGGACACAACAACCACACTAAAAAAATGGCCCATTAGTGCAATATTTCAAGATTATGTGGTTAAATTAAAAATAGTCCATAAAGTACCTTATACTGCAAAGGAAGGAAATAAAATTGTAACTACAGTTTTCAAGATAAATTACTTGAATACTTAATAATAAATAGTTTGTCATCTAAGTTTAGTGCACGGTTTACGTCCATTGCCATCAAATACTTTTGCAGTAGGTACAATAAGGCTAGATCGTCAAACTTGCGACTGAAAAGGATTTAATCATGACTTAAATTAAAAATACCTATCTATATAGTTGGATAATGCGAAAAGTCTGGAATAAGGTTTATCCATGCAAATAAACTTCATTCAGTGAGTAAATTTTAAACGAGTTGGTATTTCTTTATCTTTATTCATCAACTCGGATTCAGTTTGGAAGAAGTCTTATTCAGCTGCAGGCGGTTGAATTGTGGAGTTCAACGACACCCACTGTCATGAAGTACCTAAAAGTATTTTTTTTTAGTATGGTATTGTTCACTTACTTCACTTCGTTATGGCAGCCGCGCCACAAAGTCTTGACAACAACGAGCCGGCGGCGGTTGCCAGTCGGGGACTCTTCGTCGCTCAGCTCTTCGATGCCGTCGGTCTCGCATATCTGGAGCTGTTAACAAACAAACCAATGTTTAACTAAACGCAAAGAAAAAAATATCGAAAATAGAACGTAAAGTCCAAAATGGTTCAAGATTTTAAAATTTTGCCCCATGCATGGGAACCCACAAGAAAATAGTTCTTAAGCACGTAATATAGTGAGGGAGGGAAGGAAATTTCCTATATATTTCGCAAAAGCCTACTTTGGCCCAGTTTCTAAGTTTACCGAGCGTGGAAAATGGCTTGGCGCCTTGCGGATTTACAGGCCTAGAGAAAAACCTTACCTTCCCTTGTAGCGCGGAGGTACCGCGTGTTTGATCCGAAATATTTCACCACCAGAATAAGCCTTGCTTTCGTAAAATATTTTAAAGTAATCCGTATTTGTGTAACCGGGATGGTACAGTAAAAATAAGAACCAAGATGGTCGATCTTAGGCAAATTTCATCACTGAGCGGACTCGCACTTAAATGGGGTTAAAGATGAAAGTGAATTATAACTACTCTGGTAAAGCCCATTTCTTTCAAGCCCGAGATTATTATCTAAACTTGACAAGTTGTGGGAACCACATACACAAGACGAACCGCATAATATTACAAGCAAACAACAACAAGAGTCCAGTGTGAGCAAAATCCAATCTGCTTGATTCAATTAATAATGTGGAAAATAACAAAAGCCTTGCACCGCGATGCTTTGTTTCGGTGGCAACAAATCTTTGCGAATCTAGCAACTAATGGAATTAAAGTATTGTTTGTTCAGGTGGAGCCGGACTGGAGAGAGAGCACTGAGTAACAGCCGTTCTAAAAGTCCGGGTGCCCCCCCCCCCCTGCGCCGCAGCGCCGGTGTGTTATCCTTCCATCAACATTAAAATAACCTCGCGAAATATCATGCCCTTAACCAAATTACACAGTATTTTTTTCATCGCGGCCTGTGACGGTAATCTTCAAAGAAGACTAAGCAAAAACGTAATTTAAGAAATAATTAAGCCCGGAAAATTATTTGCTCTGAAATTTCATTTGAGAGCTTTGAATGCGAATGTTAAAGAATAACAGAGGAGAGTGATCGGCGCACTTGTAGAGAACATCCATTATCTTCGCGGGGAACATGCCAATGAAGCATACTTCCCCTAAATTTTGCAGAGAATTATGTTTACATTAGGTCAAGTATGATTGTCCTTGAGAGTTGAGGGTTGGGGAGGAAAAAGTGTCTAATCTGCTCCCTCGTGCAGAGGGGCAAAAACTAATATAATTTGGCAACTGACACCATAATTCCATAAAAGGGCGATGTATAAAAACATAACCTAATAAGGTAGATAGGATAACATTATCCAAGTCACAAAATGTTTGCATTAATTGATTGAAATTAACTTATTGATCGTAAAACTTAAACACCATATCTGCAGTGTCCTGGAAAATTATGCCTATCGGTTAAGCTACCAAGAACTCTACCATCATTTAAAAATCCTACATTTTATAATTACATGCAAATGAAACTCCATTTGAATAAATTAAAGCTCGTTATGCACACAATAATTATTTTTTAATGTCGCTCCATTAACAAAGAGACAGAGTGCTCTGTCTACCCTTTAATTTTTTTCAGTTCCATTAGCGAGGGAAATATCGATTTGTGGCTGAAATTACATTTTAGATACAAAAACGCGTTGGTGGAGATTATGTTGCTGAGTAAGGCTAACCATTTTAACCGATATTCGGTGTTATATGCTTTTATTTATGGATATCAACAAATAATTTAAAAATGACTCAGCTAAGCAAATTAAAAAGAAAATGTGAGGTATACATATTGAGTAGGTACGTCGTTATAATACAAATATGAAAAATAAACGCCCGAAGCTATTAAAGCGTGTTGTCGGCGGGAGGTGAAGCCGCTGCTGGGGTGTCGGGTGGGGCTCAGCCAGATTGCATTTTCTTGCTACGGTCAGTAATCAATTTTTATGGGCATTTTTGTAGACCAGCGCTCTTAGCGCTTTACGAATCTCTCCATCTGCGCTGTATAAGTTGATAGCGGTGGAGCTCGAGTAGCCCAAGTGCCCGAGTCGGTTTCACCTATCTAAAATCATGTTGCCAAATTCTCGGGTTATTGGCCTATGTAGCTAGTAACAATTTTTGTAGTCTTGCTAGCACATTTTTTTTAATTCTGAAGCGACAATGATGCAGGTAGATATTTTTTTACACTTCGAATTAAAATAATCTTCTAATTGCAAATAAATCAATGTTACCTTTAAGCTTTAGCTTCTCGTAAAACAAACTTAATTCTTTAATATGAAAACGTTAAACACAGTTCTGGATAACATTCCACTTAATAATATTTTTTAATCAGCTAATTACCCACTTCCGTTATCGGGTTATACAGTTAAAACGGCGTAAGATTTTAATAGGCGAGGCGGTTTGCCAGTGATTAACGTGGAACAGTTTAGGTACTGTATAGACGGGGATTGAATTAGGCTTCGCATCCATCATCGGAGATTGCCCATATAGGTGATTAGAGGGCTAATCACTGAAGATGCCCAATAGATTGCCTGATATAATGATTATGCCATTTTACCAAGAATCTATTACTATTAGTAAAAGTGTCAGAAATTAAGCATTTCTTTCGAGTGAAAATATTAACTATGGTAATTCTTCAAAAAAAAAAAAACAATTTAGTTTAAAACGTTACAATATCGTATGACATAATTTCAGTTTATAGCGTTCGGCATTATAATATATTACGGCTTGTTATTTTCGATGTGATTAACGATTTGTACCAACTTTTATGTATTTTATAGATCTAATTCTGTCTTAAAAGCGCGAGTACTAACTAACAATACTATAACAAGAGAACAGGTGTGTCTCTCTCCGTATAAGTTTTATTTTCTTATTAATTTCTTTGAGTAGGATTTAATATTAATCAATGGGACTAAGCGGCTGATCTATTATAATAACTACGGCAGTGTGATATACGTGTAGGTATAGGTACCTTTCCCATCTCTCAATATCATTCGTATACGAATAGTCTTATTGGTCGTAATTAAACGCAGTGAATGCTTGTCTGATAAATAAGACCTTGGGGAAATATTGGACACAATATTAGAAATCAATGTCCATATGGCGCATGGTTATGACGTCATTTGTCGCTATTTATGGACATTTGCAAAGATGATTTGAACGTTAATGCTATAGTATGAAGGTATTTAAGAAGAACAACTCAACTCTAAGGCTAATTAGGTTAACATAAGGACTTAAAACACACTCGTTCTCAAAGAGGCCATGTTTGAGGGGAGCCAGGGGCGGAGGTTATACAGGTGGCCGCGGCTCGCTAATTCACTCTGTTTGTTCATTCTTAATGAAAATACAACACGGGCACGCTCTATTGTTTGTTGAACATTCCCGCGAGCCGGCGGGCGACGTAAGCTGGGCGAGTACGCACGCGCCTACTACCGCTAAGATCATGATTAGGGCCGGACTCCACGAACACAGAAACGAGATGAGCGGAGCGCTGTTACAATGAATTTCTATTGGTTATTTAAAAAAACTTCTCTACTACGCTCATCTCCGCTCCGCTCATCTCGACTCCGCCTTCGTGGAGTTTAGCCTTTCACGGGTCACACATCCGCAGCTCCGTGCTAGCAGTAACAGTGTATGCAAGAACAATCAAGTGCCGCACGACACGGATTTCGTTTCAGCTTACCGTTAAATTTGTAACGTAAACGTTGGAGCTAAAGGTGTTGCAAATGGATTTGCCACGTTATAGAAGTTTTTTTAACCACCGAAAATAGTGTTTATTTTTAATTTTTTAAGCTTTTAATTTTGGTCTGAAGGCGGTACTTATATTGTATTTATGTTATTACTGCTCTAGTGTGTTATTATAGTATCTAAACATAATCTATCAAGCCATCAAAATGTTCGATAAAAATATGGTTGAAATAATGTTCGCCATGGTAAAATAAATAATGTTTATCTCTACAACCATCAGTGCATATTTTTAACGCGTGATGGTATAACACGGACGCACGTTGCGAGCCATTTATTTCACTAGTGGGGTCGCTACAAACAATTTTTGCTGGTCCCGATGTCGCGGTACACCATGGTGGCAATATTGCCCCCAACAGCGTATGTAATTGCCGCCCCTAGCCCGTCCTACCCCCGGACAGCGTTATAATAACATAAATACATTAAAATGTAATAACGGGTGGCTTTTTTAAGTTTTTATCGTCAAGCTCTCTAATGGAAAAGTGAATATTATGATTGCTAATGGCGGATTACCTTCTATCCTTTTACGCGACTGCAGCATTAGGTTATAATCTTTGTGTTATACATCTATATAATTGACTAGTGTTTTACACTGTACTTCGTGTTTCTCAAAATCCAAGCAAAACTCTTGACTAATTACAGCTATTCAAGTGAGAGGCAAAGCTTACTGAGTATTGAATTCCTAGTCCCGTAATTAATTGCACTACAAATCCAATATGCAATATTACAGGTACATACTATGCAATATAGATGGTGTATTGTTAATTTATTTGCTACGGCTTATTATTGGAACCCATCTGGGCTCGAGATTAAGCTGAAACTATTCGGGAATGGCTGCGAGCGCCGCTGGTCCACCGATACTCTATGATTTATATCTGCTACCGCGTCTGTAATACGTGACTTTATATGGAAAAACTTGAATAATGACCACATAAATACTATTTGGGGTTTTTTTCTTTGAATTATGAGGACAAAAAAAATCTCTCGCTGTCCACTTGACCCGTTTGACTTATTTATAGAAATTATAAATTTCTATAAATAAGTTTAAATTAAGTATTGGTAAGACTAGTTGTAACATGGTTGTAGGAATTGTGATGACTTAATGAAAGATCAGAGACAGCAGAGGCCAACGGTTTTCAGAGTTACGGGGCTTGAGTATTTTACGACGAGTCCAAACCGTTTTAAACAACAATTTATATTTTTTTTTTACAAAGTATAAAACTTGATGAAAATAAACAACAATACTTTCTTTTTATTACAAATGTCAACCTCTTTAAAGTCAAAATTATTTTGCCAAAAAGCAAGGAGAACGGAGACCAATAAAAATTTTAAAATGAAAAGAATTCTCGTCAAAATTGACAAGCTTTATGTAAATTATACAGTCTATAAAAACTAAAAATAATCAAAATTTCTCAGGATGGAAGACTTCTTTAAAAATCTAAAAGACGACCCCAATTTGAAAAAGGAGTCTATGCCCGAACGTAAGTTAATTGATATATAAGTCAATTTTCACCTTTGTGTTATTACAAATTGCACTGATCGAAATCTTGCCTTTGAGACATTTCGATTTACTGTATCGAAGGAGTTAAATTCATTTGCAGCAATTGTTTGTTTTAAGGTCTATGAAATGTAAGTTTCATTTATAGTTGGAGTACTTTTCTTCCTTAAAGAAATTAATAAATAACGAAAAGTGACAGGTCAAATACTTGTTATTTTGGATAAAGTCGTAACAGTGTTCGACCTATAGGACTCGTTTCAAAGCGAGTTGCATGCTACCACACACGATTCAACTACGCTCTAGGGAATCCAACGACAGCAACAGCAGGACATTTGCATGACTTAATATATAATGAATCTGCCGACAAACTAGATTTTGTACATGGTTCAATTACTACATAAATAATGTCAATGAAATAAAATATTTGCTATTTAGTATAATCCTAATCATAGTAAACCTTAGACTTTAGCAAGAAAAGTATTCATAAAAGATGTAAATACCAATTTTAATAACCTTATATTCACAGCGCCCGCACCTCCTAAAATTAAAGAAGATAATTTGATAATACGTAATTTGGAAGAAGACGCACTAACATTATTAATAACGCCCGAAACCCCCAAATTTAAAGAAGATAGTAAGAGAGTCCGTAATTTTGCAGAAAATACACCGGTTATATTGACAATTCCTGACCCCCTTAAAGTTACAGAAGGAAATATAATACGGAATTTAGAAGCTACAAAAGACTTATTCCCTGCGCCCGACCCGGATAAAGTTAAAGAAGGTGATAAAATACGTAATTTGGGAGAAACTACAAAAGAATTCGTCGCAACGCCTGAAACCCCAAAGGTGGAAGATGATAATGTGACAATACAACCACTAGAAGAGCTGGGGACCAACAACAAAAACACTGAAAGCACAGTACTCTCGAAGCCTAGCAGTCCTGAACCACAGGAGGAGGCACCTGCGCCAAGATACCCATATGGAACTGATACCTTTTTTGGTTATTTTTAATTAACGGCAAGACACTCTTCATATTTATCATTTAAAGTTGTTCAAACAAGAAAGCCTAGAAATGAAACAAAAACAAAAAAGAACGAAAAAGACAAAAGTGATACCTGAACATTGATCATCTCCCCGGCCTTTTCCCAAACTATGTTGGGATCGGCTTCCAGTCTTACCTTATTTAGATGAATACCGTATTTAACATGAAACGAGTGTCTGTTTGACTTCTACAACCTACTTAACTCGGCAATACAGTATCCCATAGTACGACTGGTTGTCAGAATGGTAGTGACTTAACGGCAGGAAAAGATCAACGCACGAGACCCAAATACTTTACGTTTTATCCATGACACAGAGGGGTCTAGGTATGATCACAAATGGTACATTGGTCACTGATCCACGACGCATCGTGGCGAGAGCAACTTAACTTGCTATTGGTCTAATCGTTCAGCTTATGTTCATCAACGATGCTCTTTGGAAACCTGCCTGATTCCACTGACTAGCTCGAGTTTACGCTACAAAACAGAATTAGTTAATGTCGTCTTATTTTTTTTACATATTGTAATTTACTCACTCTGTGCAGACATAAAAGTTTTTGAATATCGATGATAAGGCTTGATGGAAATTTAAATTTAAGGCGGTAGTGAACTATTTAACAATAAAGGCTTGTTACAAAAAACGTGTGAATCATAATTATTGTAATGTCCTGCTGTTTGTGCTGTGCTACGTTGTATGATTATCTAACAAATCTCAAAAGATATAAATCTTTTCCCCACTATTATTGTTTTTAATGATCCCTAGACAACTCTAGTCGTATTAATATATGAAGGAGAATATATGTAAGGTAACATCTTTAAAATTATTGTATTCACAGCTACTCCAATATCTGGACCAGCAAAGGATGACGTAGTACTTCACAACTTAGAAGAAAATGTTAGAAGAACCATAGCAAAGCTGGAAACAAATGAGATGGTCGACGTTGATGAGATTAGTACAAAGCTAAATGAACTATCTGACCAAAAAAATGAACCCATAAAGGAGCCTCAATCAAAATCAGAATTGCTTCTCGACAAAGCCAAAGCCAGCTTCAGTATCCTTACAAAATCAAATGAACCACCCCAACCCGAACCTAAGGACGACCCCTTCAAAGAACCTTATGAAAACGACAACGTTTTGGCCTTTCTCAATTGACCAGATTTTCTCATAGATCTTTCCATCTGTTGTCAATTTATGACAATATAACTTCCGCGATAAAGACAAGCCCGATGCATAAGTCGTTTGGTTTCAATGTCTTGGCTTTGCGTAAACCAAGCGGATTTCCATCGACGGACGTCGTCAGTATACCAACATAATTTAGTGAAGATTCCAATGATGAAATGAATCCGTGGTAGCGAAAACAAGATAAGGTGATGAAAGTTTAAAGTTCGCCAGTCTATTCAATATATTATTTGACTGTCCACTCTTCAAAAGCACCAACTGCAATAAATTACACCAATTTGAACGTCTTCCAAGTGAGTTTGTTTCTAAATGTTTAAGTTTTATTTTTGCTAAAATAATATAAATGTTTGAAAGTATTGATGAAATTAATTCAAATACCAAAGCCGTAACCAATATTCTGAATATTGAAATAGAAAAAGACTACCATAATTAAAGGTTCATTTGTAATAGGGACTTTGGACTGACGCTACTTAGGGACACAGTGTACCATGCTGACGCTGAGTGAAAAGATGCACAAATCACCACTGACTTGACCCTATTGTCATAATGGTCCATTGAGTGGTTTTTCAACGATGACATTAATTCAAAAAGTGATTGGTGTATGTGAAGTTCTTCTGCAGTCCCTTACTAATATTCCTCTAGATCTGTACGGAACCGCAACCTAGACTCGAAAAGAAGGTCTTCTTTAAGTGATTCCCAATTTCATAAATTGTCTGAGATATAATGTTGTTCCTCAATATGTGCTCCCATCAAATCTAGAATATGATAGGTTGTACTCACACTGCCATGAGGGCCCTCGCCAAGGAAGGTGACAGGTCGCATGCGCCCCCGCGGGAAATCCAGCAGGGGCGCCACTCCGTTTGGGGGCTCGGCTTCAGGTAGTTTGATGGAGGTGAAGAGACCAGGCGTTGTTCTTTCGCGGCGGCAGGCACGTTCATCCGGGTACGTCTGTGGATAAAGAGATTATTTTAACCTTTGATACAAAAAATGGGGTGTTAAATGGTCATAATAATATGGTGTTTATGATATTTTTGGAGTCATGGCTCCTAAATGGTAATTTTTTTATACAGTTTTTTTTTTCAACTTGAGCTTAAATACCTACATTATTACCTCCTAATAGAATCCATTCTAGTATACTAAAAGGGATAAAGTCGGGCTCTGGGTGTCAAATTTCATTTAAATTCGTTAAGTTGAAATAAAAATACCTACATCCAAGGTGTCCAATATCGCAACCTGATTAGCCTTAATTAATTATTTCCATAATATAGAGCCATACAAACTACTAGTAAGTGCATTTTAAGACAGAATTTTCGCCGATCTGCGGAAATTCCTAACTCTAGTGGGGAAAACCATCTATGCTATGAGTAATGAATCACGTTAGAAAATGTTTTGTGGAACTAGAAAAACCTAAACAAAATAACGTCAGCGGAACAGGTCATTAAAGAGTTTAGCTATTAGTAAGGTATTGATCAGACGTATAACAGTTATACAACGATAATGTCCGATAGCACACACATTTTATATGTACCCGTAAATAACCAACTCCTCTGCTTAATTGCTATTCCCCTTCCAAGATTGCGTTGCCATAATTTATACGGTACTATGAATTACGTTGGTGTATTATATGTGGACTGCAGTTATTATGTGGCTATTAATTATATCCGTAATTACAAATGAAGAATATTTGATGACATATAGGGTGGAATGTATGTGTGCGTTTGATCGATGGACACGTTATTACCTATAACTTTTATAACGTGAATCGTTTAAATATCCCATGTCAGACTTATTTCATAACAAAATAGCTACAATGAATTTTAAAACACAAAAGATGTTTTAACGAGAAACTGTAGTGAGTTCGTGGTCACTAATCTTATAGAATGAGCTCCACCGCACGATGTGGAGCAAAGTCTAAGTTTGCTAACACACAACAAACCTAATTCGCAATAGAAAGTCTGTTGCTAAAGCCGCCGACTTAGTAGCAAAGCCCTACAAAGCCATAGTAAAACATTAACAAAACACGATCGACCCCCACGAATCGCTTGCTCGTAATATCGTCGTGTACTCATTTATCATTTCGTAAACGACCGCATAATACCCCTAATGAGTAAAATCCAAGCATACCTTGGGCAATACCATTAATATTACAAAACCCTGTCTCCCCTTTCACTGTACCTACCTACTATAGTTTGAAGACCTTTGTGGTATGTATACAAATTTGGTGGACCTACTTGCTATAAATATAAATAATTAATCGATTGTTCGCCCCAGAGTGTATGAAGAGCGTTTTTGTGGTATTAACGTGGTTACTTAGTCTTGTGGTCAGAGCATGTTTTGTAGAAGAACTTACGTATGTTAAAAGTTTTAGTCTGACAAGGTAATTATTAACTTGCGAGTTAGAGTTGCTCTTAAGTAAGAACGAAGAGGGGAAAGTGGGTTGTAATGGTACAGCGGCGGTGTGGCGTCCACTGAGATCGGTAACTAAGGCTAACATGTTATTGTTAGATAATCGCAACAAGGATGTACCATTCTCAAAATGTAATATTATTTTAATAGCGTTGCTTAAAATTTCCTTCGTTTTTCGTTGATTACTTACTACTTATTATTAAATAAAAACGTTTCACGTCGGTACTACAGCTGTAAATTGTGTAAAACAAAATACAATGGTCCAAAAATGCCTGTGGCCGCATTCAAAAGGAACGAGTTGGCTGTTTACTGTAATTCTGTTTCGTTTATTCTGCTCGCTAGCCGTTAAATTGTTCGATAATATTAATTGATGCCTTTCACAAGAAAATGAATTATTTTCTGTAGCGTCGCGTAATGGAACACATTCAGTTATCATCATTTCTTCTCGGTACATAAATTTTATTTACGAGTAAATAGAATAAGCCGTCGGCTATGCAAAGCAATCCATTATTTAATTCGGCTTCGGTGTGACACCCCTGGCCGAGGGAGGAGGTTGGGGGCTACGGGACATGTGACATATTCTCGTGCCGCACGGGGGTACTTACAGTAGCTAGTGTTGTGGCTACATGTTACCGGGTGTTCCACGTAATGGAGTGCCGCAGAAAATGGGGAGACAAAAATGTTGCACTAGAATTATGCACGAAATATATGATGTAGACGGAAGGTGACTCGAGTGTGCCCCTCGTTCACATTATTTTGTCGTAAATGTCACTTTTAGTTAGAAACCTATGTGATATGGGGTTTTAAACAATTCGCGTCGTTGCCAATCAGCGTGTGCGTTCAGTGCCTGAAATCTACACGGAATGATTACGGATTCCTATTCAGACCTTCCTGTAATTAAAATAGGAGTACAGGCAGAGCAATCGGCAAGCATTGTTTGTTTTTCATCGACCTCGTACAAAAACGCCATACAATACCGGAACCCTCCGAAATAAATTCGAAGCCGTGCCCCTAAATAGAACCATCACAGGTATTTTTAATTAACTCTGAATTTTGAGCTTATACTGGGAACATTTTTCATAACTGTCATATCATTTCCATGCAGTAATTTCGCTAAATCTATGGTATGACATTTTTTGTTTCATTATTATTTTTTGTGTGCCGGTTCGGTGTTATGGGGAAATACTCCAAGTAAATGGTATTTTCTCATATTATAAAACAAAGCTACAAATAACGCACCTACATCTTCGCGTGTCACGCTTAATCTGAATTAAGACTGTGTTTGCTTAGAAATTGAACTACGATAGTATTCTAGTGAGAGAAGCGATCGTCGTTGAAGTGAGTTTACTATTGAAACCTGCTTTATAGCAAGTGAGTTAATAATATTCAGAAAATGTTTTTTTTTTTTAGAAATGATCTAATATAATATATTGCTTTTGCCTGATGCTCTGTACGCAAGTAATTTTTATAAATGTGTAAAAGAATATAATGCCGCCATAAAACACCAGAAGTATTTTTCCAGGTGAGTCCTATAACAGTTTTAGCTCTTTATTATAGCTCTATGGGGTTATAAAACCCACCCTCGCAAGTGCGGAGAAGAAAGTTCCTTTAAATAGTTATATAATAAATCCATATTTACCTCACACTGAATATTTTATGCGTTCCCCAGTTAAATAAGTTATTACCATCTCGCAAGCCATAAATCTTACCTTTGCATATATTAGGATTTTTCTTAGAGCTTCTTGGTAGGTTAAATTATATTTAAAATATTTTAAAACTACTTTAAAATCAATCTGTGACGTGTAATATCGAACAGCTTAAATGCTCCTCTCTAGTTAGTTTTGAAAATAATCGTTTAATTTTAGATTTTTATTGGGCAACTGTAATTAAGCTTTTCGGGTTTCGGTAAGTTTTCCTTCATCGCCATTGAGCGTGTGGCTTCACAAACTGTTCTGGGACGTTAGGGGCTGAGACAAAGGTACCTGCGGTTTTAAGGAGACAAAGCATTGCACTCGCAAAGAAGTGAGACGAAACGAACGCTAGATAAAACCACGACGCCTGCTTTAAAAAACTTTTTATCTCCTCCTTTGACTGAGTAAAATTTTCTTTGTTAATTAAGTTTTTCCATCAAGTTATATTTAAATGCTGCAGTCATTTTCGAAGGGGTACAAGATTGTCATAAAAGGGCGCTTATTAAGTCAGCTTGGAATAAGAGCTAAAAGTAATTTCTTATTGCTAGTTCATATAATATTGTAGAGGTTATTTAATGCAATGCAGCAATTCTCTTTCAAATTATTTGTGACTCGTGTTTTTACTAACGTAAGTAAAACAATGAAGGCGTCGGCTTTTATGTTGAAGTGCCTCATAGTGTGTGCGTGGCACAGTAGGCAGTAACGGTGTCGCTAGTATAGTGAGCGTTTTGCTGGACAATAAAACCAATGTTTGTTTTTCGCCTACTACGCTTCACCTATCTTCGAACGATGCAAACACGGCCGCTTTTATATTGCAATATATAGCTGACACTCGCTAAAAAGCAATAAAGCCGATGATAAAAGTGTCGTGTGTGCGCAGGGCGTTTACCGCATGGTTACTTTTAATTTGCATGAATATATTCCGAGTCACAGCCCTTTGCATCGAGAGCTCGCCGGTACGCGACTGACAAGGTACGGAGCTCCACTACAATGTAATTAAAAATTAAGCACCGTCGTCTCAGGTGTTCTTCAACAAAATGCATTAATTAAGTTCGCGGGGAAAAACCTTAAATAAGGCATGTAGCAACGCTAATTAACTTACTTACCTCATCTTCCGACCGAGTGCCTGCACTCCGACTGTTTATGTAGCGATACCTTTACTAAGACAATGGTTTCGGCGGTTCTCTGTGGCCACCGTATACGTAATGTTTTGTTTACACATGCGGCACGGGCTTATTAACTAAGGATGGGGTTCTCTTACCGCCCTTTAGCTCCTTTTTACAATACGTTAAGACTACACCTAAGTTAAGATTTTAACTATATAAATTAAACGTGTTATTTAATTTAGAGTGCTTTGAGAAAAACAAAACTAATCCTATAATAAAAAGAAAAGCCCAAACAAAGATAATATTGATATAAAAAATATTTATGACTTAAGGTTACCACAATAACACTGAAGTATAACATAAAGCCCACTATTTTATCAAGCCGCAAAAAGATTCGGCCGACAAAAGGCACAACCCTAAAGGTAATCCTTGAGTGGGCAGCGAGCATACGTCGTTTGGGCAAACTCCCAGTGTCATTATAAAATACGGGCCACAATGTGGATTCACTTGAGAAATGGAGGGCGGGCTTGGAACACCTGGGCCCCCGCTCCAACTATATATGTAGGGTGTTGTTGTTCCCCTTTTTGTAACTTGCAAAGTCACTCGAGTTATATTTATTGACTCCTAAAGTGAATAGTATAATGTAGCTTTTTGTTTGTTGAGGTTTTTCTCATATTGCTATATTTTATGAAAAATAAATTACAGTTATAAAGATGTAAATATTGTTTGGTGGTTAGTGATATCTTATGATGAAATCGATACTATACAGAAATTGGAAGCTTCGGTGAGATACTACTCTTAAATTCCGTTTCAATACAAATTGACTCCGTGAACCGCAAAAGGCATAACGACGAATGTTAATAGGTGTGCAACTAAATGTAGCCGCTGTTGTTCAACTTAATTGACTAATCGGCCTCCTGGCTTATAACCAATGACCTAATAGACAAAGGACTCGAATTCGGCAACGAGAGACAATTCGATTATTCGGTTCGTCACAGAGCATTGTTCAATACCGGTGTTCACTGTTGTTGATGGCCCACCCCAGAGTATTCACATCTTTCTATCCAAAATGGAGCCTAAAGATTTGTTAGTCAATATGCTAGTGTATTTTAAATATAGAGGTTTAACAACTTCATTATTACATCAGCTTTCGATTTCCTGAACCTCTTAAACTATTTCCGACATTTCACGATCAAGTATCAAATTATTCGTAACAAAGCCAAATACTTAGTTGATCCATACAACAAAGCGTCGAAACGAAATATCCTTTTTCAGTCATCGTTTTGGTAAACACCGATTGGCCACGTTTCGTCGTTACCACACTACATCTGGCTCTGTAAACAGCGCGCCCTCTAATTTGTTTGCCACATCCGTGTGTCGCGTGTACTCTTACAAAGGTGTGCTGGCGCCTTTTTAATGAATATTCTTTAAAGTTGTTAGGATATTATTCGGTTTACATTGCCAAGAAGTTGCCGCAAGCGATACCTAAGTCATTCAGTAATGCGTGGCTATATGTTGCAAAGTTGTCCGTGTATTAAGTTTTTAGTTGCCTTATAATTTAGAAAGAGTGGTTTTATCAAATTTTTTTCAGCCTTCATTAAAAATACTGAAAGATTTTTCTTTCAGTATTTTTAATATCAAGACTGGATAATCAAGGCTGGAATCGTAATTACAGAATGCATAGGAACTTGATTTTTAAAAACACGTTAAGTTTTAGTAGTTCGAAAGGCATTGAAGCAATACTTATGCTGAAAACTTTTCTTTGGACAACACAGCTGTTCAAATTAACGGAGAAAAGAAGTTACACCGCCAAAGTTTACTGATTGGAGAGACACTTGACGAAGAAGTTTCTATTGCTTTCGCATTAAAGGAAGTATTGAAAGAATAAGGTATTGTTTGTAGTGAGGATTGATCGTCGTCGCGCACCGAAATCGTATTAGAATGCGATGCTTGTTTTCCGCTCGCTTTCTCCCTCCAACTTTTAATAAGGTCGCAGGTGTTGTACTGTGAATGAATATTTTGGTTCTACGTAAGTTGGGAAATAAAGGATACCTAAATACTTACAAGAACCCAAGTATATTATCACCGGAGTGGGCCATAAAAATAGAGAGCTGCTATATTTTAGTGTAATAATGTTGGAACGGATTGGGCCTGAGCTTTCTGCGGAGCCGTGTGTTGCTCGATACCTACAGCCTTAGTGTACAGAACTTTAATATTCTTTTTGCTCCATTTAGTATTTTCATTTTCTGAACAGAAATGTATTTTAATATTTATTTGAGATATAATTTCGTTTGGAAGTTATTTTGCTGTATCTTACTGTAAAGTTATTTTGGCTTATTTAGCTCCTGTCATATAGCTCAAGGTTATTACAGTTGTATTAAAAGCTATATTATTTTAGAGTAGCAGATGTAAGGGTGCCCGGGTAATGAACGGAGCAAGGCGAGCGCTGTTATAAATTGAACTACCGTCGAGCCAAACGGGATGTTTTGGATAAACGATATAAAGCACGACACTAAAATAAAAAATCGAGGACATTTGTCAACTAATGACTCAAATAAAATACCAAACACTGCTCTTGTGATGTACCAAGTTAATCAATCTTTGTGTCTGTACATGGAATCTAAAATGCTGTGTATTTTATACAACAGAGAGGCAAACTCGTAAATCGTCATTAATAAAGAAAATAACTTTGCGAAAGAAAGTACGAGAAGTACGGAAGAAACAGTTTGACAAGTATCACTTTTCAGGAGTCCTTATTTGCGAATATCATTGAGAGTTGTTAGTCGGGCTGGCGCTCCACCGCGGCAGAGGTCCCGCCCCCCGCTGCGCCGCTGTGGACTAAGCGACACGTGTACGCTTTTTATATCTTTTTGACTCGCTGCAAAGAGAATAGCGTAATATGTTTCGATTACCGTTGCTTGGGTTCGTTTGCACTGAAAAATGTGTCTATGTTACCGACTTCCCAATCCAATCGTTGCTTTTTTCATGTTAATAAATTCTGTGCTTTGACTGCAGGCTAACTTCACGTACGGCACATTTTTCTTTCTTTGTTCAAGCGAAACATTGGAATGGAGTTACAGTTTGAAACAGTACAGCTAATTAAGATAAAAGTACCTAACGACGTTTCGCATTATAATGGAGAACATACGAGCTTAAATATATTAATTTAATAATATAGATTTACATTCCCATATCAATAGATTACAATACTTAATATTAAGAACAGCCATTTTTAAGATTACTTTAAGAAGTCATTAATATTTAGTGTTACTTTTTATTTAGTGAGACAGAGGGATTGTTTTAGAATACTCCTATTATACGTATACAGTATGTGTTGATTTGGCTCATTTAGACTATCTAAATAAACAGGTATATTAAAAAAAAAAGTTTGGGTTTCCAGAAAAGTCAGAGTTTAGATTCGGACGTCAGCATCATGTTATAATTATATCTATGCAATGTAAGACACTAAAGTTCCAGTTGTAAAACGTTTCTAACTAACCACGCGAGCGAAGACTAAACCTAGTTAGTTGTGTAGCTTCTATTGATGTTTTATTGAATTAGTGACGCTCAGAAGTCAAAGCGGTTTCAACTGAGACACTCTCATTATTGGCATTCATACGAGTTATGTTCGGTCAATTTTGGACGCACAGATTACGTATACATACGTAGACTGTTGTTTAGTTATGTATGATTGTTGTCTAGCTGAGATAGTGAGAGAATGATTTATTGATCTAGTGTTCATTTGTTTAATGCTCGATTTGATATCGAAAAATGTATCAATATAGGCTCTTTTTTCGGTTTTATTATTTGTTTTTCTCGCGTTTGCGGTATTTATTCTTATGAACTAGACTAATTGAAGAGTCAACAGATTTTAAAAGTCTTTGATTGCAGACTATAAGTTTTTGGTTTGAAGTTCAATATGAACCGGTTTAAGTTATATTAAGATCAAAAAGTAACCAACTACTTATATTGTAGTTAGGAGTCCGTAATTTAGAATTAAATCATTACTATATTCAACGCTAAGGCCTAATCTAACCCAAATCTAACCATGTTTGAACAGCAGTCAGTATTAATATGTTTGAACTAGGATTATGATGTTTTGGCTTCGAATCAAACAGCAAATACGGGCGATAACTTCCTAACTGTCTGTGGCTAGCCGACCTTAAGTCAACTAACAGGTTATGTGATGTGGTTTGCGAGTCTAAGATAATCCTAACTTGTAAGATACTTTGCTCAATGAATACGTATCGACTTATTTCGATTCATGTTTTTATAGTCGTGAATTGTTTAGGATAGTCATTAGAAAACACAACAATAACAATCTCTTTTTGAGTTATTTTAAAACCGAGATTATTGTGTTTATTTATTATGCTCATGCTGTCCCACAAGTGGGCAAAGGCCTCCCTCCCTTCTTTCTATTCTTCTCTGTTGAGTCAAACGTGGACCAGTCCTTCATATAGGAATCCAGCTCATCTCTCCATCGCCTTGTAGGACTAGCACTAGATTATTGTTATGATTATAAAAATATTAGATTACGCCTATTTGTGAGTTTTTCTAAGCACCGACATTATTCTTACCTACAAATAATGGTAATCTGATCGTTGCAATTTAAAAGTAAAATGTTTTATGGGCTCTTATAGATAACAAAGAGACGATTAGGGTAGATGACGTTCATCATTTTAGTCAGGTTCAATTTGAATTGTGTGAGGGGAGGGGTGGATTGTCAAATGATACCTTACAAATTAAACGCCGCGGTACTCGGTACTGCAGCTCAAATAACCGAACACTGAAGCTGTATAAAGAGGTATTAGTGCATGATAATATCGAACGTTAGCAACCCTGCTTTGGCATAGACCATGAATATTTTGACTGATGGAATTGAATTCACATAAGAAAGCGCATACCATCTTCTCTTTTATCAACTGAATTATGATGGTTTTGACATTTCACTGCGTAGCCTTTTGGCACTTAATTAAAGTGTTACTAATTCGGTTTTGAGTGCTGAGTTGCCGACCACATCACCGCGTCAAATACCTCGTTTCCACTAAAAGTACCGCTCGTCATAATAATACATTATCGACTTTCCCATGTGGGCGTAAAAAGGGATGGGATTAGAATGCTAATCAAGACAGGAATTTAACTGAAATTCTGCTAAAATAGAAAGGAACATGGCATAAATTCCAAACAATATTAATTAGACTTTTAATAAAGTTACACAAAATATTTTAAGGCATGTAATATTTTACGAAGAAATTAAGTTTCGGTATCTTATGTTGGTTATTTGATGTAATATATTTTTAGACAGATATTTAGAACGTTATAAGGTATTTGTCAATTTACTATTATTCTTCGATATTTCTTTGACCTTTCACATCAAACATAATTATATTTCATCACACTGAAGAAGCTACAATTAAACGTAACTAAGTGAAAATTTAGAACTACTCTGCCAACACTCATACAACTTTCAAAGAACAGTGCCTGTACTATAAACTCTTTAAGCAGTACTGTTGCTGTTTTGGAAGCGAGATGGCGCGCTACAAGACGCATAGCAGCGTCAAGCTTGCACGACAACGACAGTCGTGCTTTAAGAGCTCATGGTGAAAGTAAGCGCAGGTGACAGATAGATACTAAAATAATACAAAGTTAAATTACATACTAAGCAACGTTTATTTGTCAAGAGTTGGTTTAATTTGTGTCGCGAAGTCACGCACAGTAGTCGTGGGAAACGTTGGGAACTTCTCTTAAGATTTCTAAGTTTTGCTTCGGCTTAGGTGAAGAAAACTGTTTTTGTTTCTTGAATCTATTTACCTTTCCTCTTTCCGTATTTATGTATCAAATGACATGCTTTACTTAAAATATTTCGATCTTGTAGTGGATAATCCAGAACGTGAAATTACTAGATTTTTTAATGTTTATCTCGTCTTTTAAAATTCATTCACTTGTTAAACCTACTTTAAAGCAAAAATACAACTAATCTCGACTAAAATACCAACATAAACGGAACCAAAATAACTGAAAATAAACCGTCAACTTCAAATTGCTTTTCCATCGAGCCTTTGATGTTACTAAATACGTCTGTTACAGACTCGTAGTTCAATAAAGTCGCTAAGCATTCACCGGACAATGGCTGAGATGGTGCGGCCGCTTGTAATCACAGCAGGTGCTCAAAGCCTTTAGGCAAACATCAAATACCTGCACGTTCCCCTAAATAACCGGTCTGTCAGATGCATATTTGGCTCTATTGAGGGAACCCAACCACCGGCGACAATCATCGCTTCACTGTTTATTGAACAGTCAATGTACGTGTTGTATTATTCTAGAACACAAAGGTGGGTTACTGAAATTGACTTAGGTAATTGTTATAGCTCTCGATCCAGTTTACAATGCCTTAACTAGCATGCTTATGACTAGCTAGATGTTAGAGAATTGTATTGATCATGGGTAATTAAGAGCATAGTACTACAATTGAATGCAAATCTATTCAATAAAACTACTTCAATAAAAAATGAACTACTACTTGATCGAATTGTATATGACGTATATAGGACTACTTCCAGGGGTTCACAAAAAAACCCCTCCACAGTGCCGTAGATATCGCGTTACATACATAAAAAAACGTACAGATAAAATGAGAACCGCCTCTTTTTGAAGTTGGTTGAAAATATAGTAAATTTAGAAGAGGAAGAGGGGGGAGGCCTTTGTTCAGCAGTGGACGTCTTCCGGCTGATGATGATGATGATACTGAGAAGAGGAAAATACTTCGTTGCATCCATCAATTATTAACAACTGTCATGGAAACTAGCATGTTTTAGACCGTCAAACAAGAACTGATTTTATAGAGAAAATTCTTAGAAGAATATACAAAAGAAAATAAAAGAAATGTATTGAAATGTGTGACGTCCCTGATAGAACTGTCAGCTAGGTAAGCATTTCAAAAATAGAAAACATACAGAACACATTCTGGATTACTTACTTCCATATTCAGATACCAAAAATGTTATTTTAAAAACGTTTTAAATTATTTTTTACTATTATAATAATCCAGCCTATAAACGTCCCACTGCTGGGCACAGGCCTCTTCCCCTATAGAAAAGGCGCGAGCATTAATCGCCACGCTTGCACACTGCGGATTGGCGATTTCAGATCCCAAATTTTGGAATCCAGGTTTCCTCACGATGTTTTCCTTCACCGTTTGTCAGAAGTGTCTTAGAATAATTAAGAAAGTACATATAACTTTGAAAAGTTACATTGGTACGTGCCCGGGTTCGAACTTGCAACCTCGTGCATACAAATCCGTTCATTGAACCGCTAGGCCACCACGACACACTTTACTATTATGCCTGTCTTTAATTAACAGTTTATCGATTATCAAGCATCATTGTTAGTTTTAGTTAGTTAAATATTAGTCTATAACGTTTACCTTAACTAAACTGTAACTAAATATCGAGAACTAGCGATAGTCTATTAGCTACTATATTAGGCTTTACTCAATAATATCATTTGAGTCAATCTAATCCATTACAACAAAGTACGTATATTATATTCAATACCAGTGATAGTGATTGCCCGTTTATGAATAATTTACGTAATTTCCTAATAGTTAATTTATGTTATCGATGCCAGAATAAATTAATTGACTAGACAGTAATTATCATATTAATTATTGAGTTCGTTGGTGAGCTTAAATCTACTGTTGGTAAATTACTTAGCAATTATTTGTGTTCGGAAATTCATTTTATGTTAAATTCTTTTTTTTGAACGACCAGACATGTTATGTTCCAGACAATTTGATTAGTAGTTTAAAATCTTTGAAGACCAATTAACGGAATTGTTTTTTTTTGTGTTCTTTTTAATGTTGAGAGCAAGAAAAATACTGTTTCTCTTATTTTGGCTCCATTTATTTTTTTTAAATATGTTGCCGAGATGGTGCCAAGCCAAGATGTCATGCATGGCAGGTTTCCGTTACACCTTTTTTTTGGTATAATGGACAACCATGGAACGGAGCTGCTAGCTAATAAAATCAAGTTCTATAAATCATCAGCCAAGAAGAAACTCAGTGATTAATTCACAAAATAAATACATATTCGGGATAGATACAGGATCTCTTTTTATATCATGTTCGTAATTAAATATTCTATTTGTCATATTTTATTTTTGCATTAGCAGCGAGGAAAATATTTTGTTATAGAAACATGATTTAATATGCTCAAAGGCAGAGTCCGGGTTTGAGGACTACTTTTAATTGATATTAATATTTTATGTTTGTTTTTTGTCAAGTAACGTATTTTTTATTTAAGTAATTATAATTTTGCTTGTCTCTACATATAAGTTATAACGTAAAAACAACAAACATATTTGACTGAATAATTATTTTTATTATTCTTATTGTAAAATAGCTGTTAGTCAACGTCAATTTATGTTCATGTTTTCTGGCGAGTAGCTTATTTTTTATTTCTTTTTAAATTCATCTAGTCAGGGTATAGATGAATTCATTTCATATGTAAAGTATAAGTTCATATAATAATTAAAAAAAAACCTATTTAACCGAGTTTTTTTTTCATTATTCGTATTGTATATCAGTTCTAAGTCGACGTCTGTTGTAAAATAATAGGTAAAACCTTCTAGCTCCGTATCGCCAATAGTTCGCTTGTTAGCTGTCAACACGCGTGCGTTGACTTAGCTTAGCTGCGTAAACTACAGCCGTTCCTGAAGCTGAAGTGTTTGCGAGGAAAGTAAGCTTCGGGGCGTAACGCAGGGTTAACCACAGACTTTACATACAATTAAAAGTAAGGATTGAACATTATTTCGAGTATTAGAACTTTGAAAGGGATACGGTGTACGGTAAAAAAAAGTGATAAATTATGATATATATACGTCTGTATATATATCATAATTTATCACTTTTTTTTTTTAAATACATTAGTTTAAATAGGTTGGGATTTCGATTCTTAGTCTTATGTTAATTGCTTAATCAAAAGAGATATTAAAATAAAATCATTAAATTGCAGCTCGGAGTTACTCATTTCAAATTAACCGAAATAATGTAATTTTATAACGTGTAGCATTGTACAGAATCCTCGTAGCATATTCGTAGCCTGACGTAGCTTGTTCGTAGCATATGTGTAGCATCGCGCATTTTTGCAAGTCTCGTTTACTATAACATCGATCTCGATTAGTGAAAATATTGGACAGTATGACATTTAAGTCGGATGTGATCGCGTCGGCAATATCATAGTGCTGCGCCATGTTTTATCGATAGAGCGTAATGCATAGTCAGGAAGTGAAAATTCATGTCGGGTCCAACCATTAATTCACGCGACTATATTTTTTTCTTTTATCTAAAGCAGCTTTTAGCAATAATTATGATAATTTCATTAAAAAGATTTTAAATAGATCATGATTGGTTCATTGTTTTAAGAGCATTACAAATAGCGCCATAAAAATAAATACAGAGTACGAAACACAAAATGTATGCGGTCTGTTGCGCTTGTAAAACACAAAAAGCGAGTCAAGTTTGTTCACAAAAGCACGTCGTAACTGAACGTTAACTGAATAATGCTCATTACGTATTAACGTTCAATTGGTATGTTTTGCGAAGGGCGTGCGCCGTGTGACCGCGCTCGGCCCAGGGGAAATCAGCCCCGAATCCTACACTCTACTTTACCTGCTTGTATATCTTACCGACATTTTTACAATCCTACTCTCGCTACCCTAATTAATATTTTAATGTGCGCACGACTTTGATACTAATTGGATGATAAATAATAATGTATTTAGGTACTGTCGCGTCTCTAACAGAATATACTCTCGACATTAAAAAGTACTTTAATATTAATGAATGATTAACTTTTACTTACTCCTACACGTTACACCTACTAGCTATTACGGGAAAATCTAGGTAGAGATATTTCTGCCGTCGGGGGTCTTGAGCTTTGAGATACGTGTCCTGGCTAACAGGCCAAACTTCAATAAACAATTGTGTACGGAAAGCATAATTGATTCTATACTAGCCTATAGAATAGCTCTATTAAATGCTAGAGTTACGAACTCCAAACAGGAGCATAACGGATCATTGTTACGAACTACTTAATATCAATGTCTATGCAGCGCTACAATGGGAAATGAAAGCGTTCGCGAATCAACTGTATTGTTGCAAGGATTTGAATGGCGTTTATAGGCCGGCTAAGCAGCGTTAAATGTACAACCCGCTGTAAAACCTGACTAGCTTTCCAGATACTTTCACATTGGAGTTCATTCCATCTAAAAAATTTAAAAAAACTCTTTTCATACCTAATATCTGACTTGCCCTAATATATAAAAATGTAGAGTCTTCTTCGTCACTTTATGATTTTTGTGTAACCTAACCGCTCCCACTGAGCCGCCTACATTACAGCGACATCTAAGTAGCTCCTAATGCGGCCTTTGTCGTTGTCATGGCAACACAACGCCTGACCGACCCGCCGAACGCTTTAGAGTACGTAATCGCCTATAATCCCCGAAGGGTTAGGTAGGCTACGGTTTAGATCATCGACGATGGCTCTATGCCCTACGTAGGTCTATTGATATGTCTAATTTGTGATATACTACTACTGAAGTTCTGATCGCCTAGTACTTCGTTATAATAATACTGTTTCAAGGGGAGCATTGCTTCTCATTCAACGAAAGACCGCGCATGATCACTATGATATTTTACTGATAAACAGCGTTCAAATTAGTATCAGTAATTTTTTAATTAATTAAGCTGACCTTAGGACAGTTTAGGTTATTTAAAAATTTTCGTTTTTACGGTCCGGTTGGACCATCTTCGATTCATACTACCTGGACATACAATTCGAGTCTCTAAACGCTAGGCAGTCATGCCTTAAGTAAAATTTGTACAAAGCGCTTTCCAGCTAGAGCAACAAGCCGCTGCAGCGCTTTAGTGTTTGTAATCTCCAACACCTTTCACAGCGCACTTCACACAAAGTTTTCGCTACAATTACTCTTCGTATACCTACCGTTTTGCGTAATGAGTCTGTTCGTGTATGAGAGTAATAAAGTTAACGACAATTATAACTTTAGCGGTATTTTGTAAATAAAAATTTATATTAAATAAAATTTAATGCATTTTTATTTTATTTGTTGGCTGACCAAAAATTGTTTACAAGACAAAAAAAAATACAATTAAACAAAATAATCAGCAGTTTATTGACTTGCTTTATCGAAACCTATAAATTTGATTTCTTTGTTGTATTAGTATTCAATGCGTGAAGCAGAAAAAGAAGTTTATTTTTGTTATACGCAACACATTTTGTAAGTCTCTGTTTATGCATATTAATTAAATCCGAGTTGCATTTTATTTAGAGGATTATAAAAATTTCTAACAAACTTGTAATATAATTTACCTATTTAAATTATTATGTAATATTTGTAGCTCTACTATTGCTGTTATAAACTTTTAATAACATGCTTATACCACATCAGCGAAGTAAGTAACCGCGTTCATAGAAATCCGGATTAATAAACTCAATTAAAATTTTCATTTTGTTGCACTTCCATTATAAATCCCTAATAGTCACGATAGTGTGTTGATTAAATTCTAAATTGGATGTTAGGATAATTACTAAGCTTTGAACCAGCCCAATTGAAATCATAACTGTTTTGATTGCAATCGCGGATCGAAATGACCCATTATCGAGTGTAACGCTAGAAGGATTAATCAAAAAATGCTTAATCATTATGCAATTGATGATAAAAATTCATTTATCAATAGATTAATTAATTCGTTACTCGTGATCAGAGGGCTGGTTTGTTCCTTGCACAGAGAATCGGCATAGCCATTCAACGTGGCAATGCTGCCAGCCTTCTGGGCACGTTTCCCGCCATTGACAAGGATGACGATGAGTTCTTTGACGCCTGTTAGTTTTTAATTATGTAAGTGTTAATTTTAGTATTCTTAGAGTTTGTTCTTGTATTAGATTTAATTGTGTATTTATTAATACATTGAAATCGTTTGGAATATGTAAAAAAATGTTACACCAATTTCGATAGATTTGACAGAGGAACGTGCAAATACTCCTACATTTTGCTGACTATAGCGTAAGATCTATTGAATTGTAAACACTCCCTAGTGCTGTTTGTTTCACGCTTCACTTAAAACAAGAGCAACATATTCAACACAAATGCCTACACTAAGAACAGATGTTTTCGTATTACATAAATATAAATCCCAGATAAAGCCACAACCTGAAATCTTTTTTTTACCGTGATCTGTGAATCGGCGAAGTAGGTAATTAATTATGTAATTACATATGATATGGCGTTGAATACCTAGAAGTTGATAATTAAAAGCTAGGTACTTACATGGTGTATGATGTCGGTGGCAGCGTAGAAACTTTCGTGGGGATCTGGACGTTTCATCATGTAGGGGCGCGGGAACTCCGTATCTTCGCAGATTTCTGATAAAAGAAAGAATAAGGCAGACTTAATAATCACATCCAAAATGTTTGGTATTTGTTATTATCCGTAATAAAGTATCGGTAAAAGTCCCTGACTTTGTAAACGAAAGTTCCTAAAAATAATTATGCTACATGTTTTTCCTATTATCCGAATTCGGTTTACAAAAAATGCTCGTCATTCCCATCCCATTCTACTCGGGCAACGTATTGGTGCGCACAACGGACGGTCCGTCACCTCGGGCAAGAAACGTCAGTCAAAGTCACGGATAATTCGTATTTTTGACCGAAAACCCGTCACTACTTTCTCAACCGTATTCTTCGGAAGATACACGAAGCCGGTATCTATTATCCTGTGCTCGCGGCGCATCATCTTTTCAATATGGCTTCTGAACAATGGTCGGCTTTCCGACCGGATGTCCGACCGCCCCGTAACGAGCACACCCCGTATCTTGAGTTTTCTTTTAAAAGGGAATTCAGTGTCAGAAATGTTGGAATTTTAGTTGGTTAAAATGTCCGCAGTGGAATTTCCGACGGTCATTTTTTGAGATAGGTTTAGGCTTTCGTATTTTCTGCTCAGTTTACATCGGTAAATCATTATTACATAATTTTTAACTGTTTGAAATTACAAGTTCAAACACCGATAACATAAAACGATAATAACAAACTTCGAAAAAGTCTAAAAATATCCTCGTCCAACATTAGATAGCAATGCGAATAATTTTCCTTAACATTCATCAAAATGTCGCTTTCATTTCTAAAACTGTAGTTAAGAAAATCATTAGGTCGTTTCATTTTCAAGCTATTCGTGTAAGAGTCGTTGGTAAGGGGAGAGTGGGGGAAAAGTAACAATCTAGGGGCAAGTGCACTCGTAAACCTAACGAGTGCAGTCAAGTGTCGAGCCGAGTGTCGCGGGCTAGCTAACTAGCGCCAGTCGGAAAAAACACGGCCAGCAACCACAAAGTCAGGCGTAGGGAACAACCCAAGAGCTCTCAGCGATCTACGTAAACGTCGTAAATGTTTAATTTATTACCGAAGAGCTTGATGACGATTCTCCAATTAACGTCGAGCAATAAGCTCTCGAACTATCGCGTTTAATTAAGAAAGAACGAAACCTGCTATAAATATTGAGTGAACTAAGAATGATTTTTAACATAACATGTGGCTAGTACAATGGATGACTCATTGACGATGTAATTTGAAAACTTGTGTATCTACTCGTTTAGATACATCGCAAGGGGATCAACCCTTGTTTGTTGAGCAAAAAACTGGCCGTAGTAGTTTGTTCATTTGTAAGAGCAGATATTTACAATTAGGGTAAGCTCTCTGTGGATTTAATATCTCGGACTTTATTGCACTTTACAGCTTCTGTGTCGTATATGTTGTGTTATCTTTCTTTCTGCGGATTTACAGTTCACAACATCTCACTGTGTTAAGTTTTGGTAAAATAAATGTTGGTCTTCAATGTTTTTCAGTTTTGATTGTGTTTAAACTTGAGATGCCTGTTTATAATTTAGTATAGACTATTGTGCCTGTTTGGTTGTATATTTTTAAATGATATCTGGTATTATTATTAATAAAGTAGCCACGTTTCGAGTAAAGTGACTAAGACGAGGGATGATTGGTAAGACTTGTATGCACGTACAAAAAATTAAAGTTCTGATTACTAATTATATATAGACTATATAGATACATAGTGACTTACCATTGTATTCATGCTGATCGTGAGTCTCTCGTTTGTCACGGCGACCCAGCGTCTCCCGCCATATGTTGTAGGGCTCCCTGTAATCCTCGTCCACCACCGCTGGCCTGCACACAAACACCCAATTTTTATCACACGGCTATTTAAAGTTCCCTATAAACCAAACTAATTGAAGGACTCTTTGATGTAGCCTTTTAATTCATTACAATAGCTGTTTTGTTACTTATGACGCAATAAACAAAATAACAAACGAGTGCCGTTGACTGGATTCGCATGGCTTTACTTTTTTGTGATCCAGGTTGAAGGCTCGAGGGAATAGATCCTTTAGTGTATGTGTGGATTATATACCCTTTTTTAGAAAGACTTAGTTGGCTGATTTATGTTTTTTCTCAAAGTCGACTGGACGGAGACCCGGACAATTTATGGGTCAGTTGTAGATATTGATAAAAATAATGTCACTTTCAAAGACTTAACTGTGTTTCGCATCTCTATAAGTGTTGTAGTAGTGGGAATATGTGCGTACCTTAGCATGTGTATCGGAGGACAGTTAGCTAAGGCGAGAGCTAATCTTGGTGCTCTACGATTGTTCCTTGAACTGGAACTTCCGTGCCTTAATGATGGACAGAAAGGCTTCTTCAGCATATTAGGTATCCTGCGTCTGGTCTTCTTAGTCAACAGCACGACAGTGGCTGCGATGAACGCTCCCCCACCCACGAGGGCTCCACAAGCTAGCCCCACAGAAACACGCAAAGACGAGTTCCTTTTCTTCCTCGAAGAAGGTGGAGTATCAGTTCTGTAGTACTCCTCCAAAAATTCCGCCGACGTGTTCACCCAAGTTGGAACTGTTGACAAAAGTATGGCCACTAAATGAGATTGCAATTATGAGTGAAGCCAAACTCGCTTCCAGCTTCCACGTAAGGCTAAGACAATGAAGGAAAATGAATAGATGTCGAGCGCAGAACTAATTGTTGTTTTATAATGGGAGCGAATTTAGTTAGAAACGCCAGCCGCGGTCCGCCACGACGTTTACAATCCTTAAGATGAACGAGACGATGATTCGCTGAGTTTTTAGAGAGGCTCCGTTTTTATGATTTATTTTTAAACGGTGGTGGTTACTATGGTGAATAAGATAATGGCTGGTTTTAATGCATAGAAACATTATGTGTACATCAATGTTCTACGATACAGGGTGTGCATTTCTAAAAATATACGAACTACCGACAAAGTATAAGTTAAGATTTTTTTGAACCGTAACAAATTATGCAATTTTAAAAATTTTGCAATTCATTACTCGTAAAGGAATATAAATATTGTTGTATAATATTTTTATAATTTAATACAAATGCATAAATAGGTTATATTGCACACAGCGCCTCAAAACTGGGTCTAAACTAAAACTAAGGTAAACGAAAATGGCGGAGTGCCAGTGTAATACCGAGAAGGTGCCAAGAGTCAGTTAATTCCGCGCTAATTTCTAATTGTACATTTAATGAAGTGTATCTCAGGGTTGCAGGTTCGAGACCAATTCCTACAAGACTACTGGAGACTGCTACCGAGATACGTTTCGGAAGTCTCGTATTAACCGTTTGCACGTAATTAAATGTTATTTTAGTTTTAGCTCCGACTGGTTGGGGGACCGCTTTATTAACTCAACGTTGTTTATAAGCTTTGTCACTGTTTAGGTTAATCAAAAGTACCTTATTTTTTATATGATAGTTAAAGATTTTTATTTTGAAGCACTCACTATCTCTTTCTAACATTTTTATTCTGATAGACACTCTTCTCATTTTTAAGTTTGTCTGTCTTGTGTTTGTATGTTACTCTTTTACGGCGAAACTGCTGAACCAATTTTGATGCAACTTGGTATATTGAATTCCAAGACATAGGCGACTTTTTTCTCGACAACCGTTATCCATCGGAAGAAGTCGCAGAAAAAAGTTTGTTCTTAAAAAAATCTCTGCTATCAGAAAACGACAGGCTTCCATCAAAATGTAGAGTAAAACTTAACATTATTCGTTTTTAGTAAATATGGGTCCTAGAGTATTACGAGAATATATCTACACTAATATTGAATTCACAAGGCCTGTTCACATGTATTAGTGCCTAACGTATTTACTAATGGATTACGTGTTTCGAATACTTCGCCTAAATATAAAAGCGTTTATGAAAATCTCTTTTGATGTATGGATACATGAAATTTATTACGTTAAGATGGCTGCTTTGTGCTCGAGTATAATAATATAACGACACTTATTTAAAATGTATGCTATGGTATAGCATTTATGTTGTACATTTTTAACCGACTTCTGAAAAAGAGGAGGTTCTCAATTCGGATGTTTGTATTTTTTTTTTGTTTGTTCGCGCATAGCTCCGTTTATTGCCAACCGATTTGAAATATTTTCGATACCAAAAATTTATTCGTTTACTGATTTAAGTTAATTTTCGCGCATCGAGAAACTTATATACGAAAATATCGATGGTTTTGACATTCTTAGGATAATATTAGTGTTTTAGATAGCTTTATTAAAACGGCAAACTCCATCTTTTATTATTGGTTAATAGTAGTTTAGGTTAAGTTTATTAATATATGAAAATAGAGATTTTTGAAGTCGGTTTATTTTTTTAAATAATACTGGGATTTTTAATCGTGACAATGTAATCTAAGGTACACTTTATTTATTTATTACGTGTTTATTTAACATAATTTTATGAATGCAAAAGTAATGAACCACAGAACACAAGACTTTGCATCGAATCTCTGAAAAAGAACATAGGCTCACTTAACGCGATTGCTGAAATCTCGCAGGCAGAGCCGCGGGTGAAAGCTAGCTCTTATATTTTCGATTGTCTACCACAAAACAATAGACCATTTGGAGGGAAATCTGTTGGCAAGCGTTTGGATATGACAGAAATGTTGATGATAATGGGACATTCAAAAAGAAGAACTTCACTTTGTTTTTATTACTTATTCTTTGCTTATATAACGGTGACTTTATTAATGTATTGCCCTTTATTCCGATGATATTCGGTTTTACAATGTACAACCAGTTCAAAGGTTTATTTTCGTTTTATTTGAACGGTAAAAAATAATTAATAAATGTGTTATTTCGACCGTAATAATGTGTTATTGTTTCAGTATTTGTTAGACTCGGTAATCGCGCCATTTTCTTTTTTCTTATCAAATCTTACCCCTAACAAGTTACACCCAAATCGGTTCAGCGCTTTATCCGCGAAAGCGGAATGAATAGACAAAGTTACTTTCGTGCTTATAATATTAGTACGGATTTACTTTATAAATATTTAATACTCAACAGGTAACAAGAAAATGTAATCTTTGTATCTAATCCTCAGCTGTGTTGAGAGGGGTCAATGATCTTTTAAGACCCCAGCAAGAGTGAGCAAGACCCATTACGAGGTGGGTATTCTTTTTAAAATTAAAACTGATATTAGTTGAAGATTTGTTAACAAAAATAACGAGTTGGAAACAACTGGATAGCTACATATTTCTGTATACGTAAGCTAAGTAAGCCTCATTACATTCAAACTATTTTGAGATTTAAATATTGAAGTTAGGTATTGTAGGTTTGTAATAAAGCCGATCGGTGTGTAACTAATTGGTATCAAATTGCTAATAGTTTGTTTTCGTGATCGTTTCCGTATATTTTGGTTGTTTCGGTAGTTAGGTATATTTATCCGTAATTAGACACGCATTACGATACTTGTATGGCATCTTATTAGAGAGGATTAGTTATAATGATGATTCAGGGGCCGCAGCGCTCCGCCACCGGCGTAATTATGTTGAAAACTTCCTTATTGTACCTGAGTAAGCTATCTCACAACGTTAGCTAACTTGTACTGCAACATGAACATATTTTACCAACCCTACTGTTTATATTAAAGTTTGCCTTTATTAACCGAGCCAAGAAATTAGTTCCAATATCAATAACGTGCGTTAAATCTCGGCGATTTAACTTTAAATTATTGAATTTCATGCCAGACTTAAATTAAGGCTTAATTCTACTGAATTGTGTGCTCGAAGTTGAGCGTTTCACATTGTGTGTTTAAAGGGCCGCCGATATTACTCAAAATTCATTTTCGTTTGGATAATATCTCGGCGAGCGCGGCCGACGCGTCGCGGCCTCCTCAAAATATAATTGGGGGAACGAAATAATCCAGATCAAAGATTTTCTTTAATTACAAGTTCTTCATTTAGCGAGCGGCGATTTATCACTTAAGAGGCGATTCCCTCAAAAGAGCTGTGGATTAATTAGAGAAAGATAAAATTTGTGAAATAGCCGCAGGCTTGCGAGTGCTCTGAACAGATAAGGGAGGCCCGATGAGGAGTAATGGATCTATTAGCGTGCCTGGGCCTCCTGCACCCTCGGGACCTTCTCTTTATGAACGCGCGAAAAATCACCCAATAGCCTTAATGAATCTCTCCCGTTCACTTTTTATCACAAAATAATTTCTTTGTACAAAACATTTGATTCGATTAACTGATTCAGATTCCCGATCGTGAGTTCGAGCGATGTCTATTTCGTGAATTGAGCGCTGATTCGGACTTCGTGAAATGAAAACAAATTATCTGTTGTTTGCGTTTATTTATATTTAAGTGGGGAAATTCGTGAATGGAATAAACGCGTTTACATACTTATCGGCATGAATTCATAATTTTGGCGCGGTGCCAATGTGATGAAAAAATTGGACCATTTTTTCAAAAGTCGGAGTTTTGGACTTACCGGATTTGAATGAGATTTCGCTAATGAGGATCCATTCGTGTTGGAACCGGAGCTTGATCATGATGTGCTTGGCAGTGCGGTTCTGCATGTCGATGTGGACCACGCGGGCATGCTCGGACACCCTATCTTGTTTTGGCTCGTGCGACACATAGTCTTCCTGCCAGCGCTCCCCTTCAAGTGAGAAGTACACTTCGGCTTCTTTGAATAGCTGATAAAGAAACCCACACATAAATATGAAACAATTATTAAAAACCTCTAATACCTAGCTATGAAAAACTGTCAAAAAGTTGAAATTAGTACACAAAATTCACATTATCATTAATTTGGGTATTTCAAGATTGTGCAAGGAAGTGTTGACGCGCATGCATTCGCTGTGGCTTGGACTAGTCTGAACAAGTCACCTGGACGTCTTTGGTGAACATGTTGTTGGTGTTCATGTCGACGTGGTAGAACAGCCGCGGCTCGCTGAAGTTGAAGGTCAGGGTCACTTCCTCGTCGACTAACATCGATTTGTTCCAACCCACCCAACGGGATCCTTTGGACAAGGTTTAAAGATTAATGACGTTCTTGAGAAAACTGTTTATGCAAAAAAGATAGTAGGCATAAATTTTACTTTTTAATATTATTGTTTGCAAAAGTATTTTGTAACAAAGTATATTATCCAAAATTTTATTTTAGTCGATTTTATAATAATATATGAACATGGAAACCGCGAACAAGTTTCGTCTGAAGATTGGGAAACTTAAATGCACGTACCTCTTGTGTCTAACTGATCCGGCAGTTCAAAATCGTTGGGTCCTACCAAGGAGTCCGTCATCTGACCGAGGCCATTAATTAAGCGTCCCTCTCGAAGCGTGCCGTCGTAGGCGAGGTCCTCGAACCTCGCGCCGCCAGTCATAGCCTGCATATCCCCGCCTTTTGGCGCCGAATACGCAACTAGATCCTCTGCACAAACAGCAAAGAGTAAATATACCGCCTCCAGGCGGACTTCCATCGCTTAGCACACACAATTCGCAAGGTCACAAACAAAACGATAAGCAGTGGCAAAGGTTTAATCGCTTTGCATTAGTCCCGGGACGCGCAAGCAATTATAAACCTTATCCCTGTTATACCTACGTTTCCAACGACAGCCGTATAGTTCCACCCTCATGCAAGCTGTGCGAGGATGTGCTGCGTATGGAAAAAACCGGACCTTCGATGCAATGAAAGGTGCCTCCAACATAGTTTTCTTCGGTGTGTATGTATTTACGTTTCCGGGTATAAGCTGCAAAACACAACAAGTATAAAAACGTGCTCAACACAGTGCATAAATTCCTTTGTAAAAAACTTTGAAGCACTCTATAGAATGTCGCATTGATAGTCGTTGAGAGGAATAAGTGTTTTTAAGTATACTTTGCGCTAACACCTACAGCATGTTTACAAAACAAGGAAAGGGTGTTCAGCCTTGACGGACGGATGAACACTTTACTTGGAAACAGAAAAGAGATCCATCTCTGTGGAAATATTTAGTCCACGCTCGGTTATGCGACATAGCCACTACAAAGAAAATGAAATCGTTTATCTTCTTTTGTCATTTCACGGGAAGCCCACATGTTTTAATATTTTATTTCATGTAGGGCCGCTTGTAAAGGGAAATTTCAAAATGTAAAACACTTTATGCGGTTTGATACAGACTGACTGGCAGAGTTTGGAATTTTATTTTTATCGTCCATTGAACGATGAGTATGCAATTTGGATTGGTCGAAAAGTTAAGTCGTGTCACAAAATACATGATTAAATATATTTTCTAACTTAACTCATCATTAGGCATTAAATAAACTAACTAAAGATCAAAAGAGAAGAAATAAAATTAATTCTTAGAACATTTTGCTTTAACGTCTTCACATTTTTAGCGACGGCTTATCAGTCAGTTGAATGTAATCTTAGAACCAGCTGTGGGAGTAATTTTATGTAACTTGAGCTTTGTATCTTTGGATTGAGGCCGAAACTTCCTTACGATGCAAAGCGAGTAAAGGAAAACTTTGAGGCCAATGATTTGTGCTTGACTTGAGTAAATAATGATTGAATAGAAACCTCTTTTACGGTACAGAAAAAAAGTTGTAAACAAAGAAAATTATGAGAAAATTACCATCATCATTTCCTAAACTTGCCAGTAATTTTACATAATTTCTAAATTTTAATTTGAAATAAGTAAAGTACTTATTCATTCACTTACCCTGCTGCCGTTGAAATCTTTGTATTTGACCCAGCGGTTGAGTGCAAACCGCCAGTACTCTACCGAGTAGCTTTCGACAAATTCCACTCCCACTGAGTTAGCGAACCTGCCCTGCGACTCGGTGCCTGTGATGAGGTACTCATCACGGAGGTCTATCTCCAGAAACTGCCGGCTCCGAGGTGATATCAGCCCATTAGGGCACCAAGCCCCACCTTTTATCTCCGTGCGTATGCTGCAAAAGAATTGTCTCGGTTAACTTCCACACAACGCCTTTCTATTGATCAAAGAGAGCAACAAGTGGACATAAAGCACAGCCGAGCGAATATTTTTGTCGAACGATAGAACGATTTACTGAGCGACCATTTAAGTGCGTAGTCAACCAAAAAATGTATAAATTACGGCTATAGCTATGTTTGCAAACTACTAGGTTTGCCGTATCAAATTGGCGTAATTCTCTAATTAACTGGGGTTAAAATTTGTGTTTTGTTTGAGGACGCCGGGACAGGAGCGGTCGGCGTCTGGTGGTAGTTTCATTTGAATATCTCGTGTGATCTCATCAGCAGGTACAGCGGGAACAAAGCGAGCTAAGCGCTGAATTAACGTAGCATTTGCTAAATCGCCTCTGACCCTATGTAAAGTGGCTCAGATGATAAGGCTTCGGCACATCCGGCCCTACTTACATCTTGTTATCTTTGGGGAGTCAAGCCCCGAAAGGCTTTTGTAGGATCACGGTCGTTCCGAATTCATATGAAAATTTAATTTTCTGTTAGTGAATTTCTCAAACAGGAGTTGAGTTTTCGCGTTATTGTCTCGCTTCGGGCTTATGTGGGCTTAAGGCCCGAATGTGGGTCCCTCTGTTAATTGTTTGAGCTAAGTATGAGCGTTTTGCGGCTGGGGGTTTCACAATTATTGTAACAACTTGGCCGTATCATAGCGCTTTATTGTTGTTTAACAATGGGCAGCTAAATACATTGTATCGATTTAGAAGCCATTTGCTTTGGATTTACACACATTGTCAGTGGTCGTTCAATATTGTTGAGAATGTTAATTGTTTTATGCAACTAATTGATTTTGTTTCATCTGTGAACTTACCGTGAGCTAAGTGGTGATACGCTCTGGTCGTAGCTGGAGCTGGCTGACAAGGATTCGTTAGATATCATCCCATTTTCCATACCAAGTGGTACTTCACAGCTTCCCACTTCGGCTGAAAGAAAAATATAACGTTTAATAAATGCCTTTTAATTCAAGAACTCATTTAACGCCAGGAAGATGACAAGGACTATTTATTTTCAAGAACATATTTCAGTTCAGTCTTTATTTTAAGAAGTCGTAAAAAGCGTGGGTTATTCATAACACTGCCATTCGTCGGGAGCCTTAATTACTTTACTTAATTATTATAATGAGTTATTGTGAATTATATTGTTTCGTTTTGTTGACGTTCGAGTTTGTTGCTTTGTTATTCTTTAATTAGGGTGTGAAGCTCGTCTCGTGTGCCGGAGGGCGGCGGGTGCGGCGCGCACTAAACTATATGGATCGTAACATCGTAACCATTCCTTCCCTAATGCGAGTTTCGGTGTTGCATTAGGAAAGGACCCGCTTTGGGCAATTTTGTGTGTTCTTTAATATTGTGTTAATGTAGTTACGACATTTAAGTGATGTAAGTTAGAATGTGGCTGAAATAATTCTAAAGATTGTTTGGAGACTGAATGTGTGTAGATAATAATTTGTGTGAGAAAATTAGTTGTTTCTTTTAAAATGATTATAAAATAAAGGTGATCAACCGAAATGTATCTATAAAAACGTCTCTAACACATACTATATCTAATTTTCTTTATTAATCCATTATTGTACAAACAGCTTACTCAAAACATTTTACGCAATATTAAGCAAAGACAAAAAGTATCTTAGTAAACATTTGCTTAAGTGACATAGCTTAGATACTTTACTGCAACATCGCCAGTCGTAATCCAGGCATTTGTTTCAGAATAGCCAACATTAACAATAAAATACGCTGGATAAGTATAGCAGTCCGCCTTCGGTTTGGTCAAGGACATTATGACTGCGGCATTATCTTAAGATATTGACTAATTAATGTTAGTATTTCAGATTATTATTTGTTTAGTTTACGTATTTTTGTTGTTGAATCAATATTAGCGATTTCTATACTGGGCAAAGGCTTCCAACTTCTTCTTACAAAGCTCTTTGTCTTTTGCGATTCCTATTAAAAATATATTTATTTCCTAAAATCTGTTTTGTTTACTGTTTGCTTAGGCTAAACTGAGTAAATTAGTCAGTATCGTACGCCTAATAGTATGAAACGTGAGCTGATCGTCAATCGGTTAATCGGTTCCACTGAATAGCTGTCTGCTTCCTCTCGATTTGAATGGATCACACGGCCGACACGGACAAACAATAACGCTATGATAACGCTATTATCAAAGACTAATGTGGTGAGAGCTGTGACGAGAGGACAATTACATTTGTAGGTAGAGGTATTGTTTTGATCCGCAGTCCTTAGGGCGACGTTTCCTGTACAGAGTGCGTACCCTCGAGGGCTCGTACACGGCTCACAGGGCACACACGCCGCCGGCTAACATTACACTAACGTTGTATTTTTATTACAGATTGTATGTACATAACATATATAAACATCGGTGTATGGTGACCGGCTTGTCTACCATCCTACATACAATGAATGTTGTAAGATACCTTCGAAAATAGGTAAGCCCGTTTTGTTATTTACCGAGCCGTACTCATTTAAAGTCATTGGAGAAGAAATAATAATGGTCACCCAATACCTGTTCGAAAATATTGTATTATTTACAAGAAAATCATAAGAAGATAATACTCGATCAAGGACTGTGAACTGGAGGAAAGTTCCTACAAAAAGTTTCGGTGTTATGATAGGAAAATTTTCAAATACGAAATAACAATCGCATTGAGACATTAAAATGAGAGGGCATTATTAAAAAAACAAAAGTATTTGTTATAACCTTGTGGCCTTCGCCCACGACTTAACTTAGAAAATATAACAACACATTGAAAAAGTATTGTTTGAAATCTCGAAAACAATGTTTAGAATTTCTTTGGCCACTGTTTAGTGGGGCTATTGTATTTGATGTCATGGAATAATTTATATAACAAGTAATATTTATTCATTCGCAATTTATTTACAGTTATGAAAACATTAGAATTCCAAGCACATTATGAATATTGTTATAACAAAGAGAGACGACTAAATGAATCGAAATTACATCGTTACTTTATGAGCAGCAGAAAACGACAATATTTAATTAATTATTATTATATCATTGAAGTTTAAATCGTTTGATACATTCTCCTTTTAAATGTTTCGTATATATTATAATGTTTTTCATATGAGTAGGGTATACGTAACAGAAAGGCCTGTAACCTATTTTTTTGTTTATTGTCTTGCTTTTAATAAAACGAAAATACACGACGCCGGTGAAGCACAAAGGGAAAAATTCAAATTCAGTTTTGCGGACGGCATTATTTTAACATGTGTACCGCGGTGTGTTTGTTTTTATTATTTCCTTCCCTATTGTTTACAGAATCGTTCATTGGTTCTTAAAAATAATAATCTATTTGTTTGTTGTGAGATGAAAGAGAAATGTTGCGACGTATGTACCTTACATTACAATAAATAATAAATGATAAAGTTTATTTACGAAAATACATTGTAATAACCACAAGTAAAATGTTTTTCGTAAAAAAATCCATTGGTTATTTATTTGTATTCATAAATACCAAATGATTAATATTGATATGTTTTATAGTTACACCCTTTTATTTATTAATTAAATCAATAATTTTATTAAAGGTTTAATCTCTTGTACCTATAATTTATATTCGATAGCTTGTTGCTAGGCTTAAAGAAAATGTAGCCTTGTACAAATAACAGTGTATACCAATGTTGTGATTACATGTTTGTTTCTATGTGCCAATTCAAATGAATGGTTTTCCTCGTTCACTTTACATGTATGGCAACATGTAGAGCTATGCGCATAGGTATATACCTATATTCGTTACTTACGCGTAATTTGTTTTAGGGGGACTGTACAAATAGTTCACTTTAAGATACGGGCGAATTTAATTTGTTAATTTATAGACGTAAATGTAATGTACAGTAACAGTAAATAAAAGGTTTAATTGGATACTAAAACTACATACTTGATTGGAAGTATAATTGGTAGCAACAACGAAAAAGTCCTCACAACAGTTACAGCATTTCTACTTTAGTTAACAAACACGGCCTTAATACGGTCCTCATTTGAAACTAATGATCCCAACATCCCATTTCTAAAGCATGTTAGCTGAAGGAAAACAAAGTCTCTACCAGTTGGATTATCAAGGACGGGTGGTGCGTTTCGCCGTAATCTGACAAACAGGCGCGAGAGCGATGTGCACCTAATCCAGAGAATCGCGAGGACACGTGATAAATTACACGAGAACAAATTACGTGAAACTGGTGCGACTATAACAAACAATTTATTAAAAAGACAAATGAGGCGAGCCGTCGCAAGGTGATTTTAATTATAACATGATAATACTTGTCAAAACTGCTGGCATATTTGTACGGGATGTCTGTGATTAATGAATACCCGGTGCGGTAATTGTATTAGTTGTATTAGCTAGTATTATATATTTTAATACTATATTTTGAATTGTAGTAAATCATCAAGGAATTAAGATGTTCATTGAATGATTAACGCAATGGCGTGCGGAGCGTCTTCGTAGGAGTAATCTATGCTTAACACCTCATTACATTAATTGTTAGACGCAAAACAGAATACTGAACTATTAAAAATTCATTGTTTTCAGCCATCCGCCAAATTCGCCAGAATAACATTTAATTCAACAACGACGCCGCGCCTAATGCCCTTAATTTAAAATTCTTACCAAATTTAATATTTGAGAGGAGCACCCCACCCTAGGATCCTATGCCTATTAAAAGTATATCAAAATGTTTGTTTATTCGCAGTCGTTTCGTTTACATAGCGGCGCGTGTACAAGACTCGTTTCGAGCCTGTGTTGTGCAGGCCGCAGTAGAGAGCGCGTTTCGCTGTAATACCGCGCGGGTAATGTTTCACATGGGGTATCTTGGTAAGGAGACTAGACTTGCACGCTCAGTGGTACATAAATTTTCCGTTGGTACCGCATCGGAACCGCAGTAGGTAGCTGAAACGACGTCCGTACCTCGTACGTGTTGCGCTGCCAAATAAAAATGTGGGTGGGACCTTATTTTGGGCATTAGCTAGCGACTCATATGAGGCAGCGTTCAGATGGGCAAGTAGAATGTATGTGTGAGCGTATCGAGCGCGTGTGCCGTAGATAAAGCTGTCCATTTATTATGATAAGTAGATATTTATTTACCGCTGCATTATCAAGCCGATGTTATGAGATAATGTTGGCCATGCCATGCTTTCTAGGCTTATTGTTTTCATGAAATATGGATATTGTTACGTTGAACGCCTGCACATTGTTTACTTGTATGTAAAGCGTTGCCTCAGCAAGGCTCTCGCTACGTAGTTGTGTAAAGAAACTTTTTTGTTTTAGAAAGGAATTAAAAATATTGGCTGTAATTTATTTACAAGGTACATTTAAAATGTTTGAGCAACCAATGCGTTTAAAATCTAAAATGCGGACAAAATGTGCCAAACAAAGTGTGGTTATTAATATTCGCGGCTGGCTACGAGACGTATAATCGCCGGACCCGCCCAGATAAATAATTCATGCGGGAATTAAAGAAACTAAAGTTTCTCTCATTTTAACGAGCCACTTTAATGAAAGTGTTTGCTATTGAAATTTATCAAATTAGGTGACAGACGGTTTGGCTTTTAAATAAAAGAAAAAAGAAAACTAGTTCAATTCCTTAGCTCAGTTAGTACTTCCTTCAATTTAAAATTTAATCAGGTATATTCCCGATTTTAAAATAATATTTTTTAATAAAGTTCTGTTAGTATTAGATTTTAACAACAAATTCCGCCTACTATACTACTGTAAAATTAAGCTACAATAATTTAGTAATATTGCACGCAATTCGCTGTATAATTATAATTAGTTAAAATAACGAAGCTCACTACGTGTAAATTAGCAAACTATCACAGGGTCGCTTGTAAACAGCCTTAAATAAAATATTTGTGCAACGGTCAACTGTAAACACATTTTCAAACTGATTTTGTTTATCACGGTAAAAGGTAAAGTTCATTGATAGAGTTTGTGACGTAATAATTTCCTGCGTAGAATGCCTTTGTGCCTTTGAAACAGTTTCCACTTATTAATACGTCCGCCTACGCGTTTCCTGTTGATACCCTTTGTAGTGCGCTAGTTAAGAATAGATAACTGCATCAGTTTGTCACAGGAAATGTAGTTATGTGCGTCACAAAGTAACTTAATACAGAACTGGTTTATTACAGGGTACGGTAAAATAAGTTAGGGGAAATGGGTTATGGAAAATGCGGACATGTTGTAAATCAATTGGAACTATGGCGGCTCTTGGAAGTGGGTGTTTAGACATGCAGTGATGGGTTTTTAACTACTTTATGATGCAATTATTTCTTAATTATAAGTATCGAATATTTAAACAAAACAAAGTAAAGCAAAAAATTACCACGATTTATAAATTAAAAACTAAAGCATTGGTAGATGCGTGTTTAAAAAACAATGCTACTTTTTAACTAATGTGAGTTGAATTTAAGCTCATATTTTTTTTATATTTCTTTATTTTTATTTAAAATTAATATTAGTACAACTTCTAAACAACGTCTTTCGCTCTTAGTTGTTAAACACCGCCTAAAATATTCGTAATAGAACCAAGTGCTACTAACCCAAATGGTCTAACTATTTCACATTTTATGAGTTTGCCTGATGGGCGTCAGGGTCGAAATTAATTGCGTCGTTCTATAAAAGGTTCGGACCAGAAATGTAAGCTTCCGATAACATTAAATGCTGGTTTCATGAATTATAACATAAGGGGCATTACAAGACCGCAGTTAAAAGAAAACTTCTGATTATCGATTCATCAGTTTTCTCTAACATTTTGTAAAGAATACTAATAGTACCTTTAGTGATTTGTTTTGTGTAATAATTTAATAATAAGTAAAAAAAGAAATACTTGAATACGTAGCTAAATCATTTGGGGTTAGAGAGTAACTTAGTCAAAGTATTAGAACTTTTAATGAGTACTGAGAAAAGTGACTCTTTCGATTATAGTGGTGAATTGGTTGTGAAAATTAATATTTATTCGCGCGCTAAAATGCAGACGTAAACGGTTTTTAAATTACTGCAAAAATAAGAGTTTCTGGATAAGCTTTTAGGGTTTATGTAATAATGTAGATTTATTTATTCCGCCGTTATTTATAAATGACTGAACTGATTGATAAAACACCTTGCCGTAAATTTCTAATTATTGAAATCTAATAGAAAGTAAATTTTTTGATTAATTGTGCCTTTGTTGAGAAACCTAAATAGCAGATATTCGTTGCACAGCTTTGACATGATACGAGTAACTCTATGAAATTGTACCCTTTCAGAGTACGTGTGTGTGCCAGTGTGTTTGTTTGAGTGTGTCCTAGCTTTGTCATATCCGATACCTTTGTTAGATATAAATTAATATACGCAACACACCTTTCTGCATAGCCATATCCAGAACCAAACAGTATCTAATACTCAGACAAACACAACTAAAATAGTGATAAAACACTATGAACTAATTGAATAGCAGAACAACAAGGCTATGTACATTTTAACATTGTTCAGGTAGCTTATACATATTAGGAGACAGTGTTTGTAATCCCGAAACGTCCTCGAAATGAGGTCACTTGTTTAATGTGTGACGCAAAGATTCAGGATCCGTTGCCATGGAAGTCGGGCTGATGGAAGCGTTACGCTCACTTGTTCTATCCGAGATCTTTGATGTAGCATAGAATGAAAGCCCTTCTAGTAGATGCTGTTGATTGGATCATAGTCATAATGAAATTAAAATGGCTCATGATAATGACGTTATGTTGTTACTGGAACTAACGATATAGGCGATCGTGTTATGTGGAAAGTTTTATTTTTAACGGTTAATCTTTAAGGAACTTTCCATCAATTTCTTTTGTCTATATTACTATTTAGTTGTGTTTACATGATTGCAGAATATAGTCGTATTTTGCAATCATGACACTAATTGCATTATTTTTTCTATGTGGCATCAAAAGAAAAATGTCAAACCACCATTTCCTTCCGACTTGTTCTTGCTCTGTTTTACATTAAGCCTTTTAGTAAGACCTACTACACATCCAACAGGATTTTACCAGCGTGTATGCGCCACAAAATGTGGTACCTACGTAACGTCGCCTCGCCGTTTCAGACCAGACATTAGGTAGAAATTAATGATGTGGCGCGGAGTGCTGCGACTCTGACAGACATCTAGCTAGGGGTTCATTACCCCGTCTTGGCAAACACTAGTGATGTGTGCATTGTTAAGCGTAGCGGGGAACGAACGTAATTGCCTCTACACGTGGTTATAAACATTGAACACTTGCGAACTTATTACGTCCTACTTTTGAGGGGTTTATTGAAAGATTGAAGTTGTGTGCTTTTTAATTAATAGTAACTGACATCGTTTAGTGAGGGGTGTGCACCAATACACTGTTTAGGCAGAATTTTGGTGCTTATAATATTCCAGTCAATAATACGATATGAGCGAGAATATTATTCATTAGACTCGCTGTCGAGTATCACAAATAAACATTTGACACTTCGCATACGAATGGGAACCGAGACTCAAAACAAAGCCCTATGCGACCCGCATCACCACGTTGTGCATGAAATTAGTATCGGGGTAATGTATGCAAGTTCGGCGATATGAATATGTTCATTGAGTTACTAACGGCTGTTTGGAAAATCAAGACAGACGTTGATGTGACGAACCATCGCGCCAAGTGAACGTGAATGAGCAAATTAATAACAGCTCAAAATGCTGTGCACGATACGTTACGTAAATGTTGAACTGGTGTCTTGCAAGCTAAGGAGGTTGTACTGTATGCGCTGTTTACACAACACAATGGGCTGTATAGCAATTGACTCACATGGTTTTGTGTCTAAGTAGAGTAAGATGTTTCCGTTTGTGGGTCAGTAATTAGTATCGTGAGTGATATTTACCGAAAAAGTTATGCTAAGATATAACAAACTGACGTTTTGCTTATGGCTGAGTGGCACCTATATTATGTAATTATGAAACATGATGACAACATAATGACACAATATGTGTGCAAAGGAATGAACTGAAAGTCTATAATTCGGTATAAAAGGTTTTTAGTTACTAAAATAACTGTTTTAAGAATGAAGCAATGTTAATGGAAAATGCAAACATCCATAACCAACTAATAGAAATTCAATGTAAACTCTTTAGTGTCCTACCGACGCTAACTTGGACACTATAAATAACTAATTAGCTACGAAACGTTATAGCCCCCTAAAACATACAAAGTTCTTTGTAATTTATTGTCAAAGAATCATGTATCTAGGAACCTTCAAAGGCCGTTCTTAGTTCTACCATCTTCTAGGGCGATAACTGTTTTGTTCACGCTTTTCATCAGAATTCCCTGTGATGGCGTGAAATTAAACTTAATTGTAACTGCTAATGCTGAGTAACGTTCGGCAGAGTTCGGCTAATATCCTTATATACGTGTGAATTATGCAGCACTGTTGTTCACTGTAATTATATGGCAGGGTTTTCTTTGCCGTATTAATTGGGTCGGATTACACCGAGATTTTTGTAAAAGAATTTACGAAGTTTGGGTGTGTAAACACTGATCAAGTGTTGGATACGTGTTGGTTTCGTGTTCAAACACATTTGGGTTGTACTTACTAAAACATTTGATTTTTTTTTCAGAGCTGTCTTTTGTTTATACTGTCATTTTCCTTTTGTTTTCAATAAATCATTATTCGAACTTAGCATTTCATGTTGTTAACTTTTACTTTTGTAAATTTTTTCTTTGTAGTTTTAATGTAAATGAGTAAACAACAACAGTACTCCTTTGTAATTAAATTTTAATGTTAGAGAACTTATATTGAGGCTAAAAAAATGTTTTAAAACCAACAATAAGCCTGTGGTTTTAACTCTTTATTACAAATCTAAAAGTAAAGCCATATAAAACAACGTGCGTTCTAAGAATTGAATAGAGAAACGACGTTACATAAAACAACTTTTGCTTTTTCGAATAAGAAAATATTGTTTAGAAAAGGCATTATATTCTTCAGGGTCAAATGCAAAGAAAATGAACTTGAACGAAATTCTCGCCTACGACAATTTCCGAAGTTAGAAAAACAGAGCGACTGTCTAACTTCACTGGACTTTTTCATTGATTTTATATTCTTATTGCGTCCTTTGTTCTGGTATTTTATTCGAGTTTTATTGAAGCGAACAAGTTTTTCGTTTAATTTAAGCTAATATACAAGGCGTTTTGAATACTTTCTAATCTGAAGTGTTAATTAAGTACTGTTTGAATATAAATGTGTTGAATAAAGTTTGGATTTTGATTACTGTCTTTGAAAGCTAGTTAAAGCTTAGGTAATGTGGAGCATGCAGCTGACGGTTTTAGGTAAATAGTTAGGATGCAGTCGTGGCCTGAGGAAGCTAGGGAGAATTTCTTAACATTACAAACTCTGCCCACTTAGCCTGACCTGACGATCCAATCCGATCTCGAGCCGCGCTCAGCTCGAGCACTACTCCACAACTACACCAAAGAAGGCATGTTCTATATATTCTATTTTACCCGTTAACCTTTTAATTGAATCGCAGTCTATTAATTTGTTGGCGGAATATAGCCACGTCGCTCGTAAGTCGAAACGCTCGATTAGTTCTTGTTTCGCTCCTCTGATTACACCAATTGAACTTTATATGTACCTAATCTACTGATAGTTATTTACACCCATTGAACAATAATTACAGATGCTTGTCAGTCGCTAACACTAATTATAGATATTGTCTTAATTGGCTTAATTTATCAAATTTTGAGTAAACGGCGTGTGTAATAACCGTAAAAGATCTGGGACAAAAAAATCGAAAAATGGAATGTAAAGGCCTGCCGTATTTGTTTTGACAATTTGAGCGGAGTATTCCTGGCGTTGCCAAACCACTACACGACGCAGGTAATAGCATATAAAAGTATTTTCATGAAAATTCCATTTTATCATGAGTATTTAATGTCAAAAGATACTTGAGGGGAAATAAACACGGCGAGAACATAACAAAGCCTCTTACGCAAATGGGACACGTTGTTGAAATATGCGGCAAAATAATGGGAAATTCCAATGTCAGAGCGCTGAGATCTACAATAGTAAGGGTGTCATGCCATGTAAGGTTTTGTGCCAAACTGGCGTCACTGAGCCAGTCTCGCAGTCTGGCAATCTGTTGCGACGTGCTAATTAACAATAGTTGAATTTCCATTCTGATTTCTGCATGAGTGATTAGTTTAGATCGTTCTCTTGGTGTTTAGCAATTACTAAACGTATTAAAACAAATTTGAATTTAAATAGTATTAAAGAATAGTCTTCATCCCTAATTGCGTGCATAGCAGTATAAAACATTTTATGTAAATAATTATGAGCTAATTTAAACAAAGCAGTTTTTAGTAATTTATCAAATACTGTTAAACAAATTGAATAGTTTCTATTGAATCCAAAACTACTAACTCTTGCAGAACGTGTTTTAATGGATAGTGTGTTTAAATTTAACATTATGTAATGCTAACTGAAAACGAACTAAGATACACAGTGTCATTCATCGTGCTGATTGCTTAGCGGTAGATTAGTGTTGAGTACCGCAGCGGCACGTACCATAGTTGTACAAGAAGTACCACTTAATCTTTTAAAACTTGTAAAAAAGGAAGTTCGTTACTGTATTGGAAAGTCAAACTAACTCTTATTTAGGGTTCAAAACAATGTGAGACTTCCTAATAGTAAATCTTTGTACTGCTGCATAGGTAAATTATAATAGCTGATATATTAATATCACTGCAGAAGTTGTTACTACAATAAATTATGCTTCTTAATGATTAATATTGTAGATTTTATTTTAACGTATTTAGTTTTTATCGACATAATATTATGAGTGCAGAGTTTGTACTATATTATGTTTTTAAAATTTTGTATTAGCAGTTGATGTCAACACTTTTTCATTTAGATAAAATTACAGTATTTACTAATTAAATAATTTTCATGACTCCTACAGTAAAATAGTTGAAGTGCAACAGAGATGTTCGCAGTAGTTTTTCAATAGTTTAGTATGGAGCAGACTTTCTGTTGTTTTTGTTCATGCATAGTTCTTGTTCTGCGCGACAGGTGTTACTAACTAACGCTGTTCTCAGCGCATTACACACGTTTACAATTCATTGTTCACTTTGGCTACTTCCTTGTTCCTTTGAAGATAATTATTTTGTTCTCCTGCTGTCTGAGTGCTGGGAAAATAGCTTTGCTGCGACGTGTCTGTATGAACTCTTTTTATCATGTAACTTTGTTTCTCATTTGTAATTAAACATTAAACAGTTTTTAAAAAAACTTTCATCGTTATAATTATTTTGGCACAAAATGTTAAAGAGCTTCGTTTTATTCGCAAAACACTGGCATGAAATTTAATATAACTATGTGAGTATGTTTTGGCAAGGCTCTCGTAAGTTAGAATCGGTCGGAAAATAATTTCATGCAGTAGGTGGGTACAGAGTCAATAAAAATGTCAATACATTTTCTGACCTTTGAAGAACAAAAAGCAATTGAGAAAAAAAACTTAATGATAAGGTAAACGATTATGAATAAATAGCATTCAAATGAATGTTATTTTGAAATTAGATGCCAATAGTTTTTATTACTTTTATGTTATAAAAAATTGGCGCTCAAAAATACAACTTCTAATCTCTTCTTCTAAATCGCAAACACTAAAAATGCATAATAGTAAAAAGTCCTTTCCTTAATTAGTTAAAAATGTTATTTACTGTATAACATAATCCATATTTTAGTTCTCTGAACTTAAACAAATATTTTACAGTGCCGCATTTCCGTGCAAAACGTTGCGTATATTTTTATAATTATTGCTTTTGTAACGTTCACGTCCCTGTTTATTGCGGCCCGTTAAAATTGTGTGTACTTTGTAAAATTGCTGTTTAAAATCGGATGCTAAGGCCACGTTTGTGTACACTGTATATTTACCAAAAAAGGCCACAATTATTCCGGTACATTCATGTTACAGCACCGCATGCTCATACAGTCTGAGAGGGATGCCACATGTGCGGTTGTTTGGGTGCAAGCGGGATGGCAACAGCGTCCTCTTGCGGGAACAATTTGTCACTGTCTCCGCCAATTTCCTCTTGTAACTAGTTTTTTCTTTGCGCCACGTAAATTTAATTTCAGCTCTTTGTTGAACCGGTTTGAAGCGGTTGTAGCCGACTAGTACCCGCAAACTTTTTTCTTTAGTGTTTTTAAACTGGCGTGTGATTCCAAGTGTCGAGTTTTTTGTTCATAGTTGTATAAACGTTTATTTTAATAAATAACTGAATAATTAGCTGCACGACCTTCTGATTAATACCTTAAACATTTATGAAATTAAAATATCTAATTTTACACTTTCCATATGTAATACGTACCATGTTCAACTCTACTAAAACCTAAACGAATTAATAAAACAGGAGACCATTAAAGAAGTAAAAACGAAAAAAACATTATTTTATGAATTTCCATGAAACGTCATGCCTACTCATCCACTATGGATCAACAACGTACTCTATGTAAGAATACGGGGCTAAAGGCGTGAAAAAGGCTGGTCCCTTATTTCACGCCGGTTGCCGCCGTCCTCCTAAAAAAAACATAAAAATCATGTCAAGAACAAGTACCCTTCACTCCATGCTAAGAAATAACCTCACTGAAACGAAACGAAAATGTGATGGGGTAAGGTTTCACCACAACCTTACATTATATACAAGGTGATTGTGATCATTCGATTAAAAATACGTTATTGAAGTAGTTTCGTAGCGCATATGACCGTAAACAAAGTATGGTAATGATTATTGTTTTTCTACCTGTGCTACATCGCGTAGCCAAGCGCTACGAATTATCGTAGCGTGTAGCACAACAGCACAACTGAATAATTTACAAGATTTTGATGAACCCTCATATAGAAAGTGAATGTATTTCGGATTGGTTCATACGATAGGTACTTTATGTCCCGGTAAACTAAAAACTTTTGTCCCGGGAGAGTTGCGGGCTTACCTTGTAATAAATAAAATGTAACCTTTTCTTCCCTTGAGGGTTGAAGGCAAGCGAGCTTTACTATTTACTTCACAATTGAGCTATAATTTGCTCATTGTGAGATCTATAGTTTATTAGGGGAGCATTTTAATGGTATTATTGAAACTAGATAAAGTGTAGAGATAGAAAATTTTATTTGAGTGTAAATGGCAAATGAAGCACCAAATGTAGAATTATGGATGTTTGAGAAAGGTGCTGTGGCTCGGAGCCAAGTGTTCCACGTCATAAAATATGATAAGAACATTTTATAATATTCTTCTGTGACTAGTTCATGTTCGCAGCGAATAAATTTAATATGAATTGCTGAGCACACACAAACCAATCGGTACCGTAAATTGGGGTGAAAAGGGACAAATCTGAACTTCATAAAGAAAATTAAGGCGTTTTTTAAAACAAAATTCGTTGTATGGCGATCGAAATACTTGAGTCTTGGTGGTATCTTTGTTATCAAGTATAAAACTATGCAATTAGCATTTCAATTTATTCATAAAACGTAAAAATATAGGCTATCCCTATTCACCCAGAAATTGGGGTAAATCGGGACGAAAATAAGGTCAATAGAGAAATTCACTAGGGCTGGCTCTTGTGTAATAAATTATAATTTCTAGCGTAAAATAACGTTTTGTACTTTTTAATATATACACGCGAGGCATATCTGAAAAATAAAATTTGCATTACTATATATAAATATTTTCACTCAATAGTCTCACACTAAACAATTTCGGCTAAACCCAGTGCAGGAGGTGTTTAGATGATTTTGAGGTATCGATGTGACATTGAGAATGACCAGTGAACACCGATGAAATGTTTGGGTAATTATTAATTTATTGATGTTAATTCAGCTATTAACCCAATTCATGCGCCATTTGATATATTCAGTGACATAAATATCACGGTCAGTATTAGCTTGGTAGTAAGTTTAATATAAAACTATTCAATCAAATGCTTTATGTAATGTTAGAACAAGTGAAAGAAATAGTTAAATCTAAGTTTTACCTTCGTGTAGTATTTAACTTGGACATTCATTATAATTTTTATACCAGTTGATATATTTAATAATAAGATAGGATTGTTATTATACCTAACTAATATTTCAGATAATTTCATAAATAAGCCACTATTTTAAGCACAATCATGATAACTACGTTTTATGACGAAAGCTTTTGACATTTGACCTCGTATTTCATTGCGATACAATCTAATTGACTTAGATCGTATTACTTGAATAACTGTCTGAGAACCGATAATAATGAATGGCAAAAAATGAAAAATCGCTTTCTGCGATGGTCTATCTATCTAATAAACCTAATATTGGTTTGATACGCGCTCAAGAGGCGTGAAATGACTCGCCGCTCGCGCCCCGCGGGGTGTCACCTCTCGCCAGCCTAACCTGACCTGTTCTGTTTTTACTTTCATTCGTGACAACGAAATAAACCGTTTTCTTGTCTCCCCGCTCGCGGATCTTCACAATTGGTCCGCGTTGCATCTCGTTTCTCAGCTTTCAATTTATATTTGAAATGTGGAAAGTTTGTTTACGCCAAGTTTATAGGAAACACCGTTCAGTATTTTCAGATATTACAGATCGTGGTTTATGTTCGTTTTCTTCTTACCTAATCTTGTTATACAGCTTGAGTTGTCTTTCACTTTATTTAGAAAAAATCTATAAAAACATGCCGTAGGTAGCATCATTCGGCTTGAATAATCGCCCAATATAATATAGGCTTTGGCAAGAGCTAGTATGGCCAAACGCCAATAAGTGGTATTTTAGTGACCAGTACAAGATTAATCGGGTAAAAAATCTTAGGTGATATTTCATGCGGTATAAAATAAAATTTGGCCGGTCTGCATTTTATATTACGTAAGTATTGCAGTATGATGAAATTATATTTATAGTTTCCAATTCTGGTTTATTGCCATAAATTTGAAAATTATAAACTGGAATAACTACGATAAACATTTTTATTTTTAAGACCTTGCTTTCAGTTCAAGCAATTTGTATTAATTTGTTCTTGCTTAAAATTACGACGTTCAAAAAAGGGAAATCCTATTAGATTTCTTTTCGTTTAAAGTCCCCGAATAACAACACGTAGTCGCACTTTTGAAATTAAAATGGCTGCCGCCTGCCGGGGGTTGACGCATACCGCGTTAACTCAGCACATTCCTCCGATGACCGGCGCTGGAGTTACTCACAAATTACGTTCGTCCGTTGTTTACACGCGGCGATGTGCTCACGTCTCTGATGGCGGCATTCTTAGGCCCTCACTAAACTATGCGCCTTAAAACGGTTGTAGGACTATACAGACTGACACATTACGCACTTACGAACTTTTCAAGACCTCATTTACATTAAAGTTAAAGGGGAGTGTGATATTTTTGGAATACATTCGGCAACCTTCATGAATTAAATGACAAACAAAATTGCAAAGCTTTCATTTAATAGTTGATTTTGAAATCTATTAATTAGATTTTTTTAGAATTCCAAGTATTTATAATTGAATATTTTATCCTTTGTTCTCATGAATAAAAGTTGGATATAAAATAATTGTTTCATTCTATTTGGCATGACGTATCCTGAGGCCAATCAGTTAATGAAGTAATCACGTACGAGTTAACGAGCGCCTAATTATTCTATGATTTCTCTCCGTGAGCCGACATTTTGATTTATACGAGATCCAGTTATGAGTAATATCATGAAAGTAATTTTAACGATATTAAATAGATGAAATCCAAATAAGTGTATTTTTTAAATGTATTAAAATTATAGTTTTGTGTTTAATTAATTGTAAGTGTTTAATTAATTGTGTGATGTTGACTGTATGTTATTCACTGTTTGATGGTGATGGTTGGGTGATGACTGTATGACACTGACTGTGATAGTGACTGTGGTGGTGATCAAATGTCATGAATGAGTTACAGACGAACAGTCTGAAACTTACTACGTCTGTGACTACGGGCGCTACTTGTACTGTAGCATAATTTTGAATTTTGCTTACTCTTGAAAAAAGGGCCGAGGATCCAATTCCGAATTTATCCGGGGAGGAAAAATTCAGTAGTCAAAGGCGTGGCTTCCAGAGCTCCGTCTATTGCCGCTGTCTCAAGCACTTACTGTGGTCAAAGCTTCGCGGGTCTACAGTGGTCGTGGTGAGTGTCGTGGTGGGGCCCTGGTCGTCGTCGTCGTCGGGCTCGGCCGTGGTGGTGGTGGTGGTGGTGCGGCGGCGGCGGCGCTTGTGCTGCTTCCCGGGCCAGCGCCGCGGCGGCCCGGCGACCGGCCTGGCCGTCGTGGCACGCCTCAGCTTCAGGCCTACAATAAATTACTTACTGACGTATAAAAGGTGGGGCGTTGTATACGTTCTGTACATATACAACATATAAAATGTTTGAAAGCTTTTTGAGCTTAGTTACATTCATTACATTTTATACCCCGTTTCGAACCTTTTAATCAATTTTTGCTTGTCGATTGTCAGAAGCATATTATCATCTGCTTACATATTTCCTAAATCCTGCCTTAAACCGAAAACTTACCACGATCTTTAAAATTGATAGAAGTCTTTAGACTCAAAAGAGTGCATTTAATGGATTCTCGTCTGTCATATCCTCGATCTACTATTATGAATATGGTTAAGCTGAGCTTAGGCGTTAGCGTGAATAACAAAGCCCGATAGAGTATTTCGACATGATAGTCAAAGCCTACAGATCGGTGGTATACCATAAGCTTTAGCTCGTTAGTAAGATTCTTACTTACTGTATCAGTTGCAGTCAGTTCCCAAACTATTACTACTCAATATTTACACACCCTAACTACTTAGAAACTAAGTACTCACTGTGGTCTAAGGCCCGTGGATCAATAGTGGTTGTAGCGATGGGTGTGGTGCCATCGTCATCGTTGGGATCGGCAGTGGTGGTGGTTGTGGTGGTGGTGCGCTTGCGGTTGCGCTCGCGCTTGCCGGAGCGGCGCGGAGGCGGCTGCGCGGTGGCCGGCACTGCCGCGGGGGTCTCCTGACCGGCGCGCGCCACTGACTGGTCGCCGCCGTTGCCGGGGTCGGCAATGACAAGCGCCACTAGTGACACGGCCGTCAACCGTACCACCAGTGGCGCCAATCTCAACATCTTGCCTGTGGACAAACAAGTAACAGTATAAGTACATGGATGGGGTCTTTAGCCAATATCTAACTATCTATGAAGCCCTTGTTTTTCCGATTCAAGGCAAATGCTTTTCTTTATACCTACTGAAGAATAATGTTTGAAAACACCTAGTCAAGTTCTCGAATTTTTTACATTTTTTTTTTGTTATTTTCACGTACTCATTCATTTGACGATAACACCTACATAAGTCAAAAATAAAAATAAAACTTTCTAAAACATGAAAGTTTATTAATGTAAGCGTTAAAGTTTTACAGCAAAATCCTTTCTTTGCCTAATTAAGTAAATTTGCATTATAGTTCGCAGTACGTTTTAACATTTGTACAAAGAAAGAATTTTCATTATTGCAAACTTTCACGTAGACGATAAAAAATAATAAGTGTTAAATTTAAATATTATTTGATATTAATAATTTCTCAAAAGAGGCGCCAATGTTCATTGAAATGAGTCCAAATATTTCGCATCAAAATTTTCACCGAACGACTTTCAAAGAAACTTACTACTTAGCAGTTATTTAAAGCAGCTAATGTTTGTATTATTTATAAAATAAACAACTAAATGCACTTTCGAACTCAAGTCCCAACAAAACCAAGTTCCAAACCAATAATCTCATAATGTATGGTGATAGAGTACATAACAATGTAGGGGTGAGTATTCGAGAAAACATTTCTCACTTCGAGCACAGAAACACGACGTTAGGAAAGTAAATAAGGTCTACAGAGACACTTACATCACTGTAATAAAAAGCTTCTCCTCAAAAGGGTCGTACAAAATAACCATGATTGTCACTTTTACTTTTCACTTATTTTATGGCTACAAGCAAGACAGCTCTGTAACTTTTCAAAATTATTTTTTACTAGCTGTGCCCCGCGGTTTTACCCACGTTAATACCTTTATACCGTTCCTATATGTTAATCCAGGGTATAACCTATCTACGTACCAAATTTCAACCAATTCGTTCCAGCCGTTTTTGCGTGAAAGAGTAACAAACATCCACACATCCATTCTCACAAACTTTCACATTTATAATACTAGTAGGATTAAATTAATTCAGTTGTTTAATGGTCTATCTGGACGCGTCAAATTAGTCCTGGAAAGTAAAAAACTATTTCATAATCCTTCGTCTTTGTCTTCGCGTCTTGCCGCTTTTCTTAAAGTAATTGGCGCTTATTTAAAGTCAGAGTTCTTTCGTTTAGCGCTTCAAGACAAAATGTGTGTTAACGGGACCACTTAAAACTCGCTTGTAACACGACGGTTGTATGTTCCTTACTCACAAAGGATTTAAATGCTAGCTTTATTTTTTTCCTTTTAAGAAAACTTACATTTAACACATTCAATCAGGAGTAATACGTATAAGAAGCCAATTACAAGATTCTACTGATTTTATTTCATGTGATTAGATTTTATTTACTTCCGCGTATTATTGTTGTAAATTATAAATAAATGGTCAATATTAATTCCATTCGAAGTATTTTGGTGCGAACCGCTGTCAGCGCACTAATACTGTCGCTCTACGTCGTGGCTAATGCTCGTGGGTCTAAGGGCTACTGTAAATTATTTATGGCATTCAATTCACCTAGCTTGCCAAATGGAATTTCGCTGTAAGTAGGCATCAAACCTTGAACACACCATATATTTAATCTTGCCTGTCAAAACACACTTACAAAAACATTTGGGGATGTTAGGAGTGTAAGATTTATTAAGATACGGCTCTTTTCTTTTCATTCAGACTTTTTGTCGTATTTAACATGGGTTTCAAAACATTAAGTTTATTTAGATGAATTTATGATGCTAAAAAGGTAGCATTATTTTCTGAATATTGTATAATCAATATTCTAGTAGGTACATTAAGAATGTCTGGCACATAAAATAGAAAACTCTGCTTAGAAATTCTCGAACATCTTTTAAATAAAATATAGGTTTGTATGTTGTTATGAAAAGGCGTACCTAGTTGGTGAGTAGTATTAGGGTACAATAGAAACTTTAATGGTGTTGGATGCGATACCCGGCTGACTCGCACTGACACTTCCAACCGAACAGGATAGAATACATTCAGTGAAATCCTTTGGGAACAGAACTGAAAGCCACCCCGGCACCGATCTACGTCGATAATGTCCCCAAACCCTTCTCCGTTTTATTTTTCGCCATTCTCAAGACTCACAAACAGATGGGCAAAATGTTTGGTGCAAACGACCGACGATAGTTCTAACTTCTACGATACTTTGTAACGAAATGCCTGGGTGGAAGTTTGTTGAGCTTTAATATAAGCCAAATAATAATTAAAAAGTAAGTTAAGATAAACAACTTGGTGAATTAAATATAGTTTTAAATTATTACATCGTTTATTACGTTTTGATACTATTTATGCATTTCAATTTCAGTAGTTTCTAAATCAGTGCTGAACTAGTTTATAAAAAAAACAAGGCAAATAAATACATTCAACACTATTATATAGATAAATATGAAAACATTGTACCAGGAAATAATGTTTGGCAGTACCTACTAAACTTTCCCCGATCGAGTTCCTTTCGAAGTATCAATATCGCGCTAAACTTTAATTAAATTAATTTTGTCATTGAATAAATTGAATTCGTTAGAAAATACCGTCATCTGCGAAACGTTGTGTAACTGAAACACTGACGGGTAATAATAACTTTGACAGTTATAACCTTCGTGTTGCTTTAGTTTGCCAACACGAGACCGCGGCTAACGAAACTTTGACACTTGTAGTCCACCCGCGATACATTGCTTGTCACTAAGCTATTCTGAGTCTACAGAACACTCTACACTCCGCAAACTATTCGAATGAGTTTTACACACGTAAAGTATCTTTAAATACAAATAAATTACCCACACAACCGTATTTATAATGTGTATTCAACTCCGAAGGCTACAAAATAAACAACTGACGGTAATTCGATTAGCGGGCGTCGAGATTTAAATCATACTTTTTCTGAGAACATAAATAGGAAAGGTAACGGGATTGAAATAAAATTGCATTTGTTCTATTGAAAAATATTACAGTGGCAGATCGGTAATACGATCTCATTATATCAGTGCCTAAGGTAAATGTGGCTCCGAGGAAATTTATGAGCTCTTAACGCAATGAGAAGTACCTACGACGTTTTTACCGTCACCAATGTTTTGGTATATACCTATATTTATTATTCTGCTTGATGTTTTCGTATATTAGTATTGTATGTAGTCGATATTTTTGTTTTGTGTCTTGGATACAAATTGTTGACACAACTAACAAAAAAAGTTTTTAGTTTAAGCTATGATAGTGTTGTTCAAATCTTTTACAGACGTATTACCTTCGCCAGCTCGCGTTGATTTATACTTTCGTATAACGTTGGTGGGTAATCTCTTACAACAACGTTTTAAAAGCGCCTTTCTTAAGATTGGGCCGTGGGCCCATTGTATTGGTCTCCGCTTGATCGAGCACCGGAGGCGCAGGTGGTCGATAAATGAATTTTCCCAGCTGTAGGAAATTGATTTTCATTCAGTGGGAGAAAATCGGTAGCTTTGGCACCATTATGTAGGGTACACCGACTTTGGTACAAAACCTCCATGTTTGACTGACTTGTTGATTAATAAGACGCCAATCACGCAGCGAATTATTTTAATACAAAATTTTAAAATTATTTTTGTGTGGTCTAAATTAAGCTGGTGTCATCATCATTACATGGACTATGGAATCGTTATATAAGTATGTAGATCAGTTTGCGGTTATAAATTACCGATGGCTAAATTGGCAGTGTAATACTAAACAGGGTAATTATATTAACTCACCGCCCATTTACTATAATGTGATTACAGTTTGGACTTTGGTCGAGGAAAGAGTGTTATACGTTTGGGTATCGACAGCTAATTAATATAATTGGGTGTATTTGTTTTCTATAAACAATGTTGAAACCGTAGATGTAATTATACTTTGGTGGCTCATTATAGTCACATAATGAGGATATTATTGGATACACACCAAGGATTTTGTCCATATTTTTCAATATTGTTAATTTCATGAACATATTTCTTATCATAAACATTAATGGCGTGGCTTAAATCACGTTATTTCGACATAAAAGTTTCGTCGGTGTATTGAATTAAGTGCCGAAATAAACTTTGTGTGGTAGTCGAATTTTAATTAAAAAAGTTTCACTCGATCGCTTTATTACTTGGTAGGTATTCCGTATTACTTGTCTATCATGCCTCATGGAGTTTCATTTGTGAAATGTCAAAATACCAATCAAGAAACTCGAAGATGCTCCGTAAAGTAAACAGTCATAATGATTAGATCTTTATTTTTACGTCAAAAGGGCAATCGCTCGCAAATTACTGTCACGAAAGAAATACGTCTTGGTTGTTTGGTTGATTTATTATTAGCGGTTGTCACGACATGATAGCCGTTTTTAGCGTGTCGCTGAATATGGCGGCAAAAAATTCCGTTTAAATTTGACATTAATCAGAAAGGTTGTCTCGCGAGGCCAATCCTCAAATAGCATATCAAACGATGAATAACAGTCGTCTGTCCATGGAGGTACGATCGGTATTCGGAAACTTTTTCAGTGCCTGCCGTGCCAGGACACCCCTTTGCCCAATTTATGACGTCGTCGTGCATTTGAATAAGTTTACCATAAAAATAGGCGTTCTGTGGCCAGAAACTTTGGTAATAAAATGCAAATGGTGACATTGGTAATGCTTCTAGATTAAAGCTTGTGTGAGATTTAGAGATCTAGTGCAGTGGGTACAACTACTATGATATTAGTACCAGCCTAGCCTATATACGCCATTGCCGGTTACAGGCCTATTCTCATGTAGAGAAGGCATGAGTTACTACTAAATGATGCTATTTATCTAATTCATAATTACATAATAATCGTTATTTAATCTGAAAAAAAAAATACTAAACTACTACAACAATTGTGTAAAAAGTGTTATTTCACCGAAGAAGTATTTACAAAACCTCCACAGCGTCCATTTACAAAACCACTGATTCCCATGATTAGATTGTTAGGGAGACATAAAGAGGTAAATGCTCCTCATGGTACATAGGCAGCCACTGCCATGAAGATATAGGCACTAAAACAAACGCCTATTACTGCTCTAACGATACGTCGTAATGTCTCAAATGTTCATGAAGCGGCACCCTTTTATTACTAGCTTCTTCACTCGCCTCTTCACGCCTATTGCTGTCTCTCTCTTTTGTGTAACAGAATATGAATGAGATGGATAGTGGCAGATATTTTTATAGCCCGTTGTTGTTTTGGGGAGCTGAGAGTAATATTCATTATAATATGTTTGTCTTTATGTGCCTATCTAAATTCAATTCTGTATCTATTCATGATGATTTGTTAAAATTCCTCTCGTTAAGCTAGCAATAATGAATCTTGTTTTAGTAGAAGTAGAGGCTATTTTTAAACAGTTTATATGGTCTAGTTCAGGGGGTGGATAGTTCAGGGGGTGGATCTACCAGTTATCTGTCCGAATGCTGGCTAGATCCACTACGGGTACGCGACCCCGGACTGCCCTAGCTGTTGCCGTCACATTCATTGTACCTCCGTGATGGTAGCATCCTATAACCCATCCTACCTTATATCCTTTCCAACGTATCCTTTCCCAATTCCTTATCCCGCAGGAACGCAATGGATATTCATAAAAATAATTTAATTATCCAAAATGGCGGCGATGTGGTTCGCCACCCATCACGTCTCGTTTCTCGCGGGGGCGAAAAGTGGCCCACTGAGAGCCGCTTCGCTACGTTGAATGTAAGAGGAGGAATGCAAGGAAAGGTGGATGAAGTATGTCAGATGATGGATGTTGAGACAAAAATTAAGAAAGGTATGCTGAGGAGGTTTGGCTATGTCGAGAGAAAGAATGAAGAACGATTGACGAATAAAGTGTATAAGGCGAATGTGAATGAAAACATGCCAGGTCAAGAGTACCATAAACCGAACAGCATGTATGAAGGGAATAATGAAAGTGGACAAAGCGAAACAGATGTGTAAGGATCGTAGCTAGTGGAAAGAAGTGGTCTCTGCCTACCCCTATAAGGGAAAAAGGCGTGATTATATGTATGTATGTATGTTATATGGTCTCTATTTTTCATCCAGCATATAGTCAGCAGACTTTTATAACAAAAGTGTTATTGAAGGTTATAGAAACTTCATACCAGATAACGTCTCTCAATCAAATTATTCAAATAATAGCTTCAAAAGACTTTCACAATCCTCTTTTCATATAAAATTTCAGAGGAACCCATTTTAACGTCCTGGGATCTTGCTAGGATAATAGACGTTGGATAAGTAAAGAGTTGAAACGTCCGCCACCTGCCAAACTTACGGAGTGAACTGAAATGTCTTAGTTAGTGAAACGGCCTTTTGTCTTCTGTGAATCGAACACTCGATTGGGAATAAAAAGCACACGCAGTACTCGTATTTTCCTTTTAAAAGTTTTCCGAGCATAAAATGGAATGAGAGCGAACTAGGTAAAACTGACACATTTATATGGAGATGCTACTTCAACGGTGGCATTTTATTACACCTCATATTTGAACGCAGCGTTAAAAACATTGGAATTCATCAGTGAGTTTGGCTGGAAATTTTATTCATATAAAAGTCGTTTATAAATAAAAAATATATTCAGAGTTTTTGTGCGTGATTTATCCTTGATACTTCTACTTATATAATGAGAAATATAAGATACCGGTATGACAATTGTCATTATTAATTTTTACTCTTTTTTTTCACAGATTTTGTATTGATCTTTTTTCCATTTTGTTTATTGGTTTTCTTTGCACATCCCTCACCCTTAATAGTAGTAAAATTTATAAAAAAATGTATTCCCTTTAGATATGATGTCCTATAGACCGTAATTTTAACTAATTATTAATGATAAAATTATCACGATATAAAATTCAAATGGTATTAAAAAAAAACATTCTGAATTCATTTTATTTTCGAGTGCAATGTTGCACATTGTCGTTGATGTTCGACGTAAATATGATTGGATGACATATTGAACACATTGCTGAGGTTATAGCCAGCATTGTTTGTTTATCGGCTTCGTGTGGGTTTTGAGTTGCAATCGGTTCGTTGCACTCAGCTTACTATGCACAGATCATCGGCTCCTGACCTGTGTGCTCGACGCATTCATACATAACTTTAATCATCGTGATTCAAAGGTAATATATATATTTTGTTCTCAAATATACAATGAGCTCAAAAAATCACCTGCATATGGCATTTAATTTTGGAAACGAACAAAACTTCTTTTTTTATTCTAAGAACTTGTACAAAAACCCCTTTTTCCTGATGCAATCAGTATAATTGAACGTTCCAAATGAGTCATTCAACGCCACATTAATTTAGAAATAGGAAAGATAAAAATATCTTCTATTTGTAATGGAGACCTCATACAGGAGGGGACAAAAAAAAAACAATTTGTCCCAACGAGATTGATACATGGTCCCTGGTCCGATTTTGGTCCTATTTTAGCCGATAACATGCCGAAAATGATTGATCCCTCCCTCCCGCCCAAAGAGGGACAGTGGAAGCCTCCAATGCTTACTGATTCAGATAAAAAGTTAAACATCCATATGAATTACAAATATTGTCGTAAACATAATCAGAGCGGATTTTTTGCGTTCGAGGCGAAATTGCGAGGAAGAAATAACTTGAAGCTTCTAAGAAAATTTATTTCGTTCAGTAATATTTATAAAGCGGAGAGAAATGAGCCGATTATTTCGCATAATTTGTTTGTGTGTAATTAATGTTCCTTCTTATGTGATGAAATCATAATATTGATTGATGTTTTGGTAATATAACACTTCTTTACCGGAAAACATAATTCATACACATTCACCTATTAACATAAATGTATATATTTAAGTACTAATTTGTTATTATAAATAGTAATTTGTGTGCCTTATATTTATTTTGACATTTTCGAAATTAAAGATAAAATATTTACAATACTATAAAAACTAAGCCTACACATTTAATAAGAAAAAATATATACTAAATAAAAATAAGACCTAAAATAAGGCGTCAAAAAAAATCAAAAAATCATATTTTAATGTTTGTAATTTAACTCAAAAAAGGGAAATTGTAAATGGAATAGGCATGTAAGTACGTTCCAACTTTTCTATTTGCATGTAAAACTTTTTATCACAGCAATCGGTGGTAAACCTTTACAGCCAAACTCCGAGAAATAACAGTAAAACAAACAATAACTCATTTTAGTGCCGCTGTGAAAATGTTGTGAAGAAAATTTTACTCGTACAGCAGAATGCAACCACAACACTAATTAAATGCAATACTAACAAACACGAGAGTGTGGAATTAACAGGAATGGTTAACTCTAGCGCGGCTCAGCCTTAGAGGATAAAAAGTAAACAATAGAGTGCGCATAATAGAGTATGAAAGAGTTATAGTATGAACAAGTGTCATGTTTTTTGTTGTCAAATGTATCAAAAAGGACGTACATAATGTTTTATTCAAGCTATATACAACCCTATTAATATCAGTAACCATCGATATTTTCATTTAAACATCTATCATTACAAAAATACCTGTAAATGCGTAGTACATGAAACCGAAAATTTGTTAAACAGTCAGTAAAATAAGTTATTAGCGATACGCACACTCTATACATTCTTATCTATACTCTATGGGTTCAGCAATAGATTTCGTGTAAATATTTAACTGTTTTTCTCCCTCTTAGTTCATCAATGTTGCAGAAGAATTATGGCTTGCTCGTTCATCTGTGGCATATTTAATTTAACCAAACATACGATGTCTGGAAACTTTGTGTGAGAAACCTCTGTCTAATAGTAAGCTTCTCGCATTATTTATCTAGCGGAGTTATGAAAAACTTTAGTCTGGGTATATTTTGGTTGAGACAGGTAAGAAAATGATCAACAGTAACTTGTGAATTATAGATGGTATTCCCGTTCAAGGTTTGACAATGATAGAGTTTTTTATATAAATCACTTTTCTTTTTTTTTTTCAAGTACACGATAATAGTAGTTTATAGAAATGTTTTCTTAAAAATACACATTTAGATTACTTGTAATAATACCAAGCTTTAATATGTATACTTAAGTGAACAGATCCTATCATTCGATAAACGACCAATACAATTGATATTGTGTACATAAATTGAACAATACGCGGCGTTATAATGCACATACAGAATAAGATATTAAGCTGCGTCAAAGCTCTACATATCTGCATTCACTACAGAAACGAATAGATCGTTCTCTAGAGGTTTCTCTGAATTTTGATACAGCACTACATACGTACGTAAGTAGGTACTACAGAGGGACCGACCATTCAATATTGACTAGCCTGAATAATAAATAGACTTTGAAACTCTACACTTTTGGGAACATTATTTAGAATGTTCAGATGTAAAACTCTATATATTTTGCATTAAGAACACATTTATGTTGAATATTATCATAAAAGATGGCTGGAGAAAGTTGTGCGAATGTATTTTCTGTAGATCTTCATATTTTGAATAAGTTTTGTTTGAACACGCTGAAAGCATACAGGCATACATGCACAGCAATTTTTTTTTTATTTAGTTGATAACCGAATTGAAATAAAACTAATAAGACAAGCGTTTTATGGTTTGCAATTGTTTTACGAAATAACCTTCGATACCCCATATTGTAACAAATGCACAAATGCATAATATATGTAACAATATACATAATTATGTACATTAAGTATTTTATCCAGTACAAAAGAAAACTTCAAAATATATCATTTAAAATACTGTCTTGACTAAGACTTTTGGACTGTGTCAAAATACCTCTCCTAGCTTTTGTGTTAAGACCTCAAACCGCCACAAGTTTGTGGATAGCTCCAAATCGGGCCATTAGTCCCAATATGGCGGCAGTTCGACGTTTATAAGCCTCAAGTTTATTTCACTCTAACACGATGTCTATATCTGTATGGATATTCTTTCAACCACGGAAGTAGAACAATAAATCCCCGAGCCTATATAGCAACACATCATTTATTAGGCGGGTAGCTTCGTTCCCGTGATTTCCCGTCCTACCTATTTAGACTGATCAATAAACCCCCCGCGGGGCAAAAAATGTTACAGTTTACCCACGTTTTATCTCCACGGGGAGGGTAATTAATCGAAACGGAACTTCAAAAACCTTTTCCGCAGGCATTATTAGGAATATGAACGGTAAACAGCTACCTACCGCGCGTTGTTTGATTACAATGCTTTGTTAACGGAATTACGTGAAATAAGCAGGTACGCAGTTATAAATAATAATTGGATTTCATTTTTATGTCGTGCTGTAAATTATTTCTTATTGGAGTTTCATTGAAATAAAAATCGATTAAGCGTATGAAAGTTTCATTTTTATTTCAGTTACGTTAAATGTTACGTAGATTTTAATGAAAACTATTTTTCTTTCAAATAACCCTTGTTTCCCACAGTTTTCAAGTCAAAGTTGTTAAAAAAGGTCTGTTTTCCGCCGACTGCTTCCAAAGCTATGTCGGCGTAAAGATATTGAAGAAATTATTAAAACTAGCGAAGTAAAATGGGAACAACGGACAGAAAAGTTTTATTGACGTCTTACAAATGAGCAAAAGTTTGTTGGACTAGGGATGAAGTCGGAGGCCAGTCGCCGCTTCACCTCAGCCGTTAACTTGGGAAGTACCTACAACTCGTGGATTCAAGCAATCTGTGCTATTCCAGACTTGACACGCTGTTTCTCAACATTTTGATGACTAGAACGTTCCATTAAAATGACATAAAATCGTCGCAATCAATCGTCAAAGTATTCATATTATGAATATTTGAGTTTCATTGTATGGATTCAATTCGAAATGCCATACCTAATTTAATAGTAAATAATATTTCATAAATGTCAAGTATTTTAACATTTGCTTTGTGAATTGTTCAGTAAATTTTAAATATGCGAACTAAAACTGTGTGTACGTTGCGCTGGTATGTAATATGCGATGGTATTCATTTCAACCCTCTGCATACTTCGATAATATTCGAAAATAGTTGTTATTCGATGGTCTAATTAGTATAAATGTAATAGTTATGCTTAAAATGCTGTTTATATGAAATTGTTAAATTAAATTTGAAAGTAGCCATTTTTTATTGTCGACCGCAGTTCAAAGGGTCCATTGTAAAATGCAATTAAGACTAGCGGCTGTAGACGTGTCTCGGTACTTAATCTATATAGGTAGCAGGCGTGTGCAGGTATGAAATATGAAGTGCAATCAGTTCTTGGTTGTTGAAAGTTGGATGCTATGCTCATGTGGAAAATAATTGCTGGATTTTTTTGTTTCTTAGTTATAGGCTATCGATTCTATACATACCTACATTTACTCCTACTTATGATTAGACTAGCAGAACTAGCTTTCAGTATTGGTACTCTTTAATGAAACAGTTTAATGTTAAAACCACATAATTTTCAGCTGTTTTAAATTATCAAACTATTCGTCTCTCATTTCGCCTCTCAGCGCTTTTATACGAGCACACGCGACGTACAAAAAGAAAAGTTGAGTAGCGTGACAAAAATTCAACTGCTGCGCCAAAAGAACAATTTGGCGGTTCGTTGAAGAACAAAAGATGAGGCATCACGTCCTTCAGTGGAGCACCGACGTCGGTCTGTCACGCACGCTAACGTGGGCCCGACGCCGGGACGCTATCACGTATGTTAACGTTAATGGATTTTGAATTGCATGCCCAGCACTTGGTTTTGTTGGCTGACCGTAATTGGCGGATTTCCAAGTATTGATGACGGTAATAACTTATTGTTAGGATGGATAAAAACATTTATAATTGAAAACTAGCAAATACCGCGTAGTAGAATACCGTTCCGGTGTTTTTTACTCTATTGATCGATACTCTCATAAGAAATGAACACATTTATTAAATACGATCTAAATTGTTCTCTTTTTTCAATTGAATTTGTAAATTAGTTGATATGATATTATTATGTTACTACTCAGATTGGCTTTTATTACAGTAAAATACCAAGGAACGTCGAATACATTGAATAATAAATTCTTTTATATTCCTTTCTCACTGAGTTTCTTACATATTTGTTCATCTATCTGTGACAAATGACAGGTGTGAAAGAAAATTGATAATTGTTTGTTCATATCTTGTTTATTACTCAAGACGTTTGGGTCAGTGAACATACATAATAATAAGCTTACCAATGATTAAATTTTATACGAATAAAAAATAAACGTACCGGAATAAGGACGTAAGTACCAAAGGTCTTAAACAAACTCAAATAAACAACAGAACAGGTGCACAGACAAAGGCCCTTCAAACTGTCTACAACCTTTTTGTTGGTGTTTAACAATAATGCCATAGAACAAAAAAGTATGTTTATATTAGCAGAGTTTCCGTATACAGTAAGCATTCGCAAAGTTTGTTCTGGTCTTTGCTAAGGTAGTCCCAAAAAAGGGGTAACCCTCTATGTGTAATTAAGGTCCCAATGCGTCAACTTTGCCTTGATGTGGGTTCTGGAGCAATGCAAACCGAGCATACCTAAGCACACTTAAAGTTATCGTGGTTCTACAAATCAGTGGATGGACGTTTTGAATTTACCTGCCAGGGTTCACTTCGCCTGGGAACTGCGGAACTTTAGAAACTTGCTTAACCTTTTTCATATATTGCATAGAGCGAGTCGAGAGCTGTATCAAATTCAGCTTGTCATATTGGTCTTGAGCTAGCAAGACGAGTAACTTCATAATTTCCACTGCCCTCAGTTAGCAAACTAAACTGTATATTCTCAAGATTTCCCCAGAACTCTAGAATCTCAGTGTTCTATTGATCTTTGCTTAGATAATATTATTTAACTTGTTATCCGAAATGGATAGAATAATTTTATTTAACTATAATATGGGAATGAATAATCTTAAATATTATAATTAATAAAAAGACTTAAAATTAACTGAATAATCTCAAATAAAATACGGTAAGAATTCTTTCGAAACTAACTTACTATAAGAAGTTTAGTTTCGTACAACTTTTAGGTATCTCAAATCGCAAGATGTCAATTCTACGTCGAATTCTCAAGAATTATCCTCGAAATTGGAACGAGATTTTGGAATTTTAGAGCTGGCTGAACTGGTTCGAGGCGATGGTAACGTAATTTTGTGGTGCGGTGTTGGGATCGAGTCGCGTCGCCTCACGTGCCGAAAGCGCACCGCGGCATACCTATTAGATTCGATCAAATAGAAAATTTGGTGTTACGATAACCAATAATCAGGAATCAGGAATCATTTAATAATGATATATTTGATATTTTGATGCGTTGCGATTCCCGTGTGCTCAATGAAATTGTTTGACACATTCATATTTAAAGCCTTTTATGTCAGCGTATCGCTTCAATCGCGATGGTTCATTGCGGTCAAAAAGGTTGAAAAATTAAAACGATATCAATAATCTGTAAAGTGAAGTTCGTTTGACTGAATATAGAAAATTGACGCAACAGTCGTATGAAATCCGTATTTCATTGAACGCTTTATAAAGCGATGTAACGCAAATGTTTCACGCCAGAAATCTGTTGTTAAACTCGGAATTGTAAACTCGGGAGGTATGATCGAGATAGCTCGCTCGGTGGGCATGCAGCGCGTGCATTCGAGTTACACAAAAGCGGAAGGTTTTCCTTATTTTCCTCGAGTTCCCCATTTCCCCAGGACGGGCATCCACACGGGACGCGAGAGCTACACGATTTTTAACTTAGCTCTGTACAGGTGTCGGCATGCTAATGCAGTGTTCGAGTTCCCGAGAACCATATTATAAGGTTAGTAGGTATACGCAGACTGCTCTTAAATTCATTAAACTAAAAGGCTTACTTTCTTTTGAGCTCCAGCCCTCTTGATTTTAAGTTAGAAGGTAAATTACATTAGGGGTTACAGTGTAAATAATATTTTCAGAAAATTCATTATTTATTCTTGTAAGAAGTTTGGTAAGCTTTTTACCGAGATGAATAGAGCGTTCATTTTATTTAAAGTAAATAGTTGCCTGACTGGAGTGCAATTAACTGGAGCTGAGATTTGAACTAGATATTAAAAATGTTTTATGAAAAAATAATAATATAATAATTATTTTTATTAAGCATCTGCCTGCCAAGTCTTGCATATAAGTAATTACATCATCAATATAATATGTTTTATTACAAAATTAAGAAGTATATAGATTTCGTTTTCGACACGCTATGTTTTATTATAATCAATGTTTGTAAAACTAGATTTGAAGACAAAACATTTTGGCTGTCGTTTATGTAACTAATACTTTAAATGACTAAAATCTGTAATCATAAATATATTTTTTACACAACAATTTTTTTATAAATTTTTAGCAAACAACATAAACAGAATTAAATTTAAACGGGTTACTTTCTAAACTACTTAGTGGTTTTATTAATAATTCTGATAAAGTAAAAATTAAAGAAACTTCCAAATAGCATTTAAGGCTCAAAAAAGATGTCTCCGATCTATGTTTAAACTTAAAAGTACAGACAGTTGCCTACCCTATTTTAAGCAATACAAGATCCTGACACTTCCTTGTATTTATATTTTTGAAGCAGCTATGTTTGTCAAACAAAATCAGTCACGTTTTGAACGACTAGCTGATGTCTGTCCTAGAAACAGGCGCGACAATAGTAAATTATGCCTAGTATCGTGTCAGACAACGCTGAAGCGCAATAGTATTTACTGCATGGCCCCTATTATTTACAATAAATTGCCAAATACTTGGAAAGATTCAAATACAATATTGTTTAAAGGTCGGTTACGTAATTTTTTAATTGATAAAGCATACTACAATGTATCTGAATTTTTAACAGATAAAATTGACATTGATTTAAATTAGGTAATAAGTACGATTAATATACTCTCTATTGGCATAATATAATGTATAAACTGATTATTATTATTAAAACATTAAAGTATTACTTAAAATTATTTAGTTGATAAGTTATAACTTAGTTTAATTGATCACTGATCTCATTTTATAATTTTATGCCAGGTCTCATTTTATATTTAATTTGTATACTATTTAGTTAAAACCATGCATTTCCAACCATTTTGTGTTAATTGTTTTGCATGCCGAATGGCAAGATATGGCTGACCTAGATTAAGTATATTTTTAAGATCATATGTAACCCATATTTGCAAAAATAAAATTCTATTCTATTCTATTCTATTCTATTCATATAAAACACGTTATTTTACATTCAGTTACATAAACAAACTTCGTACAAAAAAGCACGGAATTTCAGAGCGACAACGCAACACGAGTAGCGAAACTCTTGATTGCGAGCGACACGACGTTGTCGACGCAACTAGCTCTAATAAGTGTTCCTGCTCACAATGATACTGCATTTATTGCCCTCGGCTTAACACCGTTTTGTCACTTCAACTTACTGACGTCATCTCTACGTTCATCAATTATTAACTCACGTTTAGTAACTGTCACACTTTTCAAATCAAGTTAAGGGTTTGATACTGATTTACTCAACACAACAACAGTTTAAAGCCGGAACCCCACAGCGGCGCACGGAGAGGCTGTGCACGTGTGTTCAGCTTCGCTTTAGTACAAAATGTATGAGAGCGTTTCCACCGCAGCGCACGGACATGCTACGCAGTAAATGACGTCATAAACACACGAACGTAGCTCAACCCACGGCCGTGCGACGCATCCGAGCTGCGTGGGTCGGCCATTTCTCTGCGACCCACGACTATGTACAGTCTCGAGCAAAAATATGTATAAACATAATATTTTTAAGAAATTATTATAAGAATAAGCAACTATAAATAAGAGGTACAATTAATGTTCCTAGTATATATACATACATTTAAGTTGTGATAAGTATAATTTGTGTAAGAACTAAGTAATTTATAATACAAATAAGTAAAACAGATGTTACTACACAATAGCTAAATTATATTGTTACTTGGAAGAGCTATTGTCTATATTATAAAAATAATATATTGACTTTAAGTAAAATATTTTTTTTATTAAAAAAAATATTTGAACTATTTTATTTTCAAGTGTCATCTGTCAGTATGCATTGATTGCTAGATGGCAGAAGAGATTCGACAAAAAATCTCACTAACTTCGTTTAACAATTTCGCATATTATTATGTTACATATTTTTGCTCGTGACTGTACCCCACGCATAGCTATGAGCTGTGTGAGCGACACATCCGTGTCCGTGCGCCGCAGTGGAAACGGAGGCCGATGCCGCCGAACTAATGAGCCCACGCAGCAGAGGTGAGCCACGCATCCGTGCACAGCCTGCGCAGCGGTGGGGTTCCGGCTTTAAATCAAAAATGTTTTCTTAAATTTTAGAACGCCTTATATCGAATAAAGGACTTCAAGATTAAATATATATTTTAACGTACTCTCTATACAAAAAATCTAATGAACAAAGTTCATTGGCCCGTGTTATTTTCAATTAAGTTCTCTGGCCAAGATTCAGTAAATTACCGAATGTTTCTTTTTACGATTACTTTATAATTAACTTTACAAAGACTTTATTAATTGAATAAAGTATTGCTATATCTGCGCCGTTCCATGGAAAATTCCAGAGAAGTCGTTGACCCCCGTTAAGTTGAAATTAAATCGTTATAAAACAGCTTGTATTTAATGGGGAATTGGCGCTTAATTGGAAGTAAGTCAATAGCGTAAATAAAACTCATTGACGGGGTGTTATAACTTCCATCAATAATAATATGATGAGGCTCATCAGAGTAGCGTGCCAAAAACCCTTCCTTTGAATTCATTAATTCACTTAATGAGCTAAAAGCATAATGATGCTTTGTTCCAGCTTCTAAACTGAGGTAACCCATTGTGTAGCGATAGGGGAAATTGCACGCTCCACTAAGCTGAGCTGTTGGTCGGCTTTATATACTCGTTCAAAATACATGTTGGCTTGCACAAGACGCTCAAGTGAAAGCATGTAAGACATTTGTCCAAAAGATCGAGAAAACTCTAGCCAATCAACTAATGCCCCTAAAGTGCTCTAAACTACAAAGGATAATATTATAAACGGACGGAACACAATAAACATTTTAATACATTTACACCGCACTGTAAGTGAACTCTATGATTCCATTTGGTGGGGCGTTTGGATCGCTTCTTATTGAATTATTGGTCGAAGGGACGTGACTCAACGCACTCTGTGATCGGGCCATTGAGTTCTCGGTGTTTGCTCGATTCCCGTACGTGTGTGGCGGACTTTAATCGATTCTTGAATGATTCTTGTCGCGTGTCGCGTATGCCATACCATACCATGCATTCGTGCGTATTAACGTTTTGAATTTATCGTTTGGTTTATCTTGTATCTACGGTTTATATTGTTTTACGTAGTATCTATCGTTTATATAAGAAAGAGAATAAATCACAATACTGTTAAAGAATTCTACTTCGAAAATATACCGACTTTTCCTTGTAACTTCTAACATCTGTAGCGGGAAACTGAATAAACACTCGACGAGAATAAAGAGGGAAAAAATGAATAATCTAAAGAAATTTAATTTTACGATGGCCCTCCACCTATTCAGAAATAAGACACAATAAGTGAAAGGGTTTCTTTTCAGGCACCTCGGCTCTAAAAAATTGAGGTAATGGAACGTGAATAACAATTCGGCCCTCGGGGGCTTGGAATCGGATGGTGGGCGAAGGGGGGGGGATAGATTGATGGCACCCGTTTGTAGCATCTGTCGTTTAAGTGAGCATCGATTATAGTACACACCTCGGTGTTTCTTTGTTTGGCAAGCGACGTTTGACTCGACTCATCAGTCATGCCGGCTTGAGGGATTAATTTCGCAATATAAACAAATGACATGCTGATACTTCCCTCCTTCGGGCTTTCCGAGTTTTGTCAATGAAAAAAGACACCGCTCCGTTTGTCGACAGTTCTACCTTTTCCTTTTATTTGGTAAAAGGTTTGGTGTATTTGATAAATGGTCGATTTGACTTTATCGTTTGGTGTTAAGAAGTAAATAAAGACTTTTTAACGTATGTTTAATATCAATTCGGTGTTCAGTAATAAAGGTTTTATGTTTATATTATTCAACAAAAAATAATTATAATTATGTTAATTATTTAGACGGAGACGTTTTGGATAAAATCAATGTATCCTAGAACACTGTGTCATTGAACGACCTTTTAAGTCGAGAGATGGGAGCACCTCTCAGGGAATAAATCCAAGTATTTACATAGCCAACTGAAAGCTTTATTTTCAACATCATTTATTATTATAATTATAATTATTGAAAAGCTCGACGAAATATGATTCATTTGGGATTAGAAACCTTGCCTCAATAAAATGTATTCGCTTTATTATAAAAATGGATGGAAAAATTAATTAACAAAAAATACTGAAAAGTAGTATTTTTGTTCGACCGCTTGGAAAATTGTGGCATGAAATGAGATAGACTTGCGAGGCTGCATAAATAACACAATGCAATTTACATCAAAATAGAATACTGATGTAACGCGATCTTCCATGAAGCATCGCATAAATAATATATCACGTAATGTATCTCCTGCTTTATGTTGTTACCTATTAAAATAGGATCAGGAGACTTCAAATCTCATGTTGGCGTTACACCCCATACCCTTGATTTTGAGGATTTACGGTTTATATATCCTCTTTGCATATTCAAACCGCGACATATACCTATAACGTCGGAAGTATTACGATACAAGAATATTTTCTTCACTAAGAAACCGAGTCAATAATCTCAACGTCGTGATTTTGTTGTGGTCGTAAGTACTAAAGTTTCTGTCTCAATTGTGGAGGTGGTAATGAAAACCAGGGCTTTTATAGTTTTCTCTGTAAAGCGTCCGTAACGCGGCAGAGGGCAGGGAAGAGTGCTATTACCTACTGCAGACGTAACTGATGGTTTGTACGTGGAGCGTAGCATTTCCATCGCACCCTGTTACGGGAATCACCCTACTGGGAAATGCATATTCAATTCCAAAAGAAAAAAACTATTGCGACTCTTCTAATTTCATCACAAAGTTCTAAACGAAATTGATTTAATAATTCATTATTTTGTAAATATGTTTTACGAAGTTTCATATTTCTTAATTGTTTAAAGGGTGCGTTTAGTTTAGAACTCAATTAGGTAACTTGGCAACACGTTGAAATAATGCCAGTCAGAGGGGTGAGGTTAGAAGTTTAATGATGACGTTTACAAAACGTGGTATACCAGCACTTATTGCATTTTATTGAATGTTATTTGTAGCAAATACATACTGGTTTGTTGTTATAAACATTTATGTAAAATGTAATATGAAGTAGTTGACACAATAATGCAATAAGAAACACACTGTCTTTTGACCCGAGCGCACTCTAAAAATATTTTTGGGGGAATGCGAGAAGAAAACAAACAGTGTTCGACGTGTCGTGTGGCGAGTGCGTTCCAGTAAGCCCCGCGGCCCTTCGAGCCTTTGCTAGTAAATAAGGATCATGGGATTATCGAGAACAGCGTATTCACTCTGCAAAGAACCAGGATTTACAGCGTCCCCGGAAAATGTTTAATACTGTGCACCTTGTTTACTTTGCTGTCGTGGCTTCGCAATTTTTACCTCCGCTGACGGAAAAAATGTCGGAATCGTCCAACTTCTGTTTTGACCCTCAGGATTAATATTGAACCACGTTGTTTAAATATTCAAGCCGGTCATTTATTTAATGTTTCACTGAGTCAAAGGACTGAAAGTAAAATTACAATAACGGAATTTTTTGTAACTTTCCTATCGTGAAATAAAAGGAAATTAATAAAGCATAAATATTTAATTTGCGGATAGCTTTAACGTTTTATCTTTTCATATCTTAAAAATCTTCGTAATGAATGGGTCATAATTCGAATTCTCAAGAAGTCTGCGGGCCGGGTCTCTAGAATACTAACTCCGGAAAAGAGAGGCTCGCCCATACCGCTCTTAATAACTTTTAATTAAATGGCGTTTGGTATTTTACACTTAATTTTTGATACTTAAAAATAGTTTTAACATTATAACATGTATTTTATTCACAAATTAAAACGTTAAAATGAATTACCGCCAATGGACGCTTTCACTGCTGTGTATTATACAATATTACTATTTTGCTGTACAATAAAGAACTCTATTCTATTCTAGTCTTAGTTACATTTTTGATTGGAAACGGGATCACTACCACCAAAAACAGCAAACACGAATTTATTATAACGCAAACTCGTTATGACCTGATCAGATTTCTATGTTTGTGCTTATAAGGATTACATAGACACGCCTATGCCTTGTAAAGCCCACGCACCTCGAGAGCATCGTAAGAAGATTACGTCGCGCCGTACTATGGATAAGATATTTACCTTTACAAGCTACAGTCATACCACAACTTGTCGGATCAAAATATTTTGTACTGAATATAAAACAGGATTTTCGCGTTCTCGGATTTTGGATGAACAAACCTCACACGTAATAAGAAACTAGAGAAAATCAGAACACACCAAATCAGAGCTTTCTAGTTACAATTTGTAATTTAAGTAAAGGTTTTTGAGGTTCTAATTTTTTTCGGGATATTAAAAAAGTGGACAAGTAGAATTTCCCATCATCCTCTTCAGTTCAGTTACTTAAGCCCTCATGTTTTACACGACAAAGTTACTTGAATTGAAAACACCCTGGTATTAAATATCATTTCATAATTTCGCAACTATTATTATAAACTGACGATGTTCATAATCATCCTGTGACACATAAATACCTACATCATTTGACCCAAAAGTTAACATGTAGGTACCTATGTGACGTGTTTCCGTGCAATAATCGTGCTCGCAGCTATTAGTATTGATCTCCAAACATTAAGCTACGGGTCCAATCAGGTCGGCAAATTAAATATAAACAACTGCCAAAATGAACGCTTTAAAAACATTTTAAATGATCGAGTATTTCAGAACATTTGCGCCGGAAAATGTGCGCAGTAAAAACATTTTCATTATCTTATTATTATTAAATGGCGGCTCTTATCCATCGATGGCGTCGTTATGTATCCATTGCGGTGGCATGCAACGTTACGCAATATGCTACAGCCATGATACCTCGGAACAGCGAAATAAGCTTTATGAGATTAGATGGGTCCCACCAAAACCCAACAAAACATACCTACGTGGGATTACACAGCAAATGGTACCTGTCCAATCTCCGGTTCGCAACACGAACAAAGGTCAGCTGGTCATCCCGTCACTGTTGGTATTTTACAAGAAAAATACCGAATAAACATTTTTTGGCGTTGCCGAGATTATATTGAATCCTGAATGACATTGTGACTTCGCACACGTGAAATTGTGGTTGATTGCGGTAGAGAGCAGTGTTTCATAAAATAAACTACCTTTGTTAAAAGAAATTGTTTTTTATATAGATTTTTACACTTTTAATAATAATATTGGTACCGGGCAGAAAGAGTACGATATAAAATGAAATGATGATAATGTTTAAATTCTTTGTACGTTCATCATTAATATATGCAAAATGTCTTCTGATTGCCCCTTAATCGTATTTGTATTTAAAGTAGAAAATGTAATTTACACACAACTCAATATTAAACAGAACACATTGTCTATCGATTCGTTAGAATGTTTCAAATCAATTCAAATTAATGTGGCTCGTTGTTTTTTAATAGGGTCTGGATTTGTTGAGCCATTAAAGGCGAGACCTGTGGCCATACCCATTTCGGTTTCAATCTAATCTGATGGGTAGCAATGACTACGGTGCCAATGTCCAAATCTACGAACCTTAATTACCCGCTAACCACTATGGATTTCTGTAAATATGTTAAAAACTGTGGTAGGAATTAGGTACGAACTTAATAGTGAATTTTTTGACACTATTTATTTTAAAGTTACCTATGTGATTAACAATCTTTAACTACCTATTCCAGTCCAAATAGTTAGTGTCAAATCACACACAGATTTCATGTCACTTTTTTTTGTCATTCTTTTGACTTTCTGCAAACCTGCGTTCGACGCTGAATGTTTAGAGATTAGCATAGTGCAGAAAGTTAAATAAATTTTGATATTCTGACTTCTATTTTTCCTGGCCCCGTCATCTCTGGTATTGAGTGAAAGTTGAACAAACAAAAGTAAATAAGGATAAGTATTATAACCAGTGATTTCCCTAACCTAACCGTATTGTCGAATGGAAGATTTTCCGCGCTGTCCTCCTTTGAATTCAAATCGGAACAAAGTTGAAACGACATGTTTACAATTTTTCTCCGAAGGAAATTGTATCTATCCGGAGTAAATAGTGTTGTTCAATATAAGCGCTTTCAAGATGTCGGTAGGGTAAAACCGGGATAGATGCCCCACTTTTCGAAAGTGTTTCATTATTTGAATACTAAACATATTTGCTTAGATTGACCCTGTAATATAGTTAGTTTAATCATTCATAAAGCTTTAGAAACTGTATTTATTTACCTAACCATTACTGGTTTTGCAAAAATGTAATTCTTGCGAAACACATTTTTTGGGGATAGGTGCCTACCCATATGGATAGATGCCCCACTATGAAATCACTTAGGAGGATAGATGCCTCGGATGCGGGATAGATGCCTTTTTAAATAATTAACAAGAACACGTAATCACAATGTAATATTTATTTATTATCTTCATGTGTAGGTAATATAAAATGCTTAACCATAATTATATTTATGCATGTCTACAAAATATATAAAAAAAATCTGTTTAAGCGATAACATATTAAAACTATCATATAGAATCATCTCAAACGAAACATTCCCGTTTTAAGGTAGAAATGAATCTCTAACAAAATAAAAATTAATAATTCCGTTTATCCTTAGTTATTATTTAAACATTTGAAAAACTCAACATATTTGTAAGGAATAATCCTTCATTAAGTGGAAACGGACATTTTAAGTTTTCCACATCGTGAGCAATAATTCTTAAAAAGAGTGCATGTTTCGTGCAGCCACTTCTGACACATAACGCACTGGATCCAATCAGATTTGGACTTCGTGTTATTATAGGTATCGAAGCATTCTTTTGACAACCTCCATGGTCGAGTGGTGTAGTGGCGGTTTCAAGGTGTCGCTAGCTCTGAGGTCCCGGGTTCGATCCCCGGTCGGGTCAATGTAGAAATCACCTTTTCTACATTGCCTCGGGTCTGGGTGTTTGTGGTACCTTCGTTGTTTCTGAATTCCATAACACAAGTGCTTAATAGCTACTTACTTAGGGTTCAGAGCAATGTTTGTGATGTTGTCCGCATTTATTTATATTTATTTATTTATTCTACTACGGATATTTCATTGATCCCCAATTCTTTTTTATCCAATTCATGGAAAGCTGACTGTAGCTGCTCTGTTGTCCTTTCTTTTGTATTTCCTTGGCATGGCTCACCTACAATAAGCAAAGTAAGTATAAATAAAACACTGTATCTACACTCATCTCATCACATTCGAATTATGAAATTAAAGTTGGATACATTTTTTTTGGTGTTTTCTAATATTCTACTATTAGGAAATACGAAAATATTCACGACTATGACTTTTAAATACTCCGAAAAGGCTCTTGCAGTATAGAGGGATAGATGCCCCTAAAGTCAACTATCCCTTGTAAACTCGGGGCAACTATCCTTTTCACTAGGGATAGATGCCTCTCAATATTTTATAAATAAAATAAATGCAAACATCAGAGATTGACTCTTAAATGTGTTCTCAAAGAACCAATGTATTAAAACAATTCAAATAAAATGTAATCATTTAACTGTTTATAAAGATAGGGAATAGTGAATACTTAACTTTGAAATTTTGAAGCGTTCGTCGTGTCCGCTGAGAATGTAATTCGACACACAAGCGAGAAACGTCCGTTTAGCACAACAACTCGCGCGTCACAGAGATGGGGGGTGCATCTGGCGCGTATGTAAACAACGAATTTGCTGTTTCGTTCTCTGGTTGTTGAGTTTTAAGAAACGAGGCATCTATCCCAGTGCGGCATCTATCCCGGGTTTACCCTATCGGTATCTGATGTGGTTTTCTCTTAATATAAAACAGTGAATTTGTTAACACCGTTTGTATTAGAACTAAGACACAGAAAATTGTATCTGAAGTCTAGTCGGAAATGAAATACCAAGTCAGAGGAAATTAAAACACCTAAAAATGTCAGTATAATCAAACAAAACAGTTACATTTAATATGCTTACATTACATTTTTAGAACACTTTACTTGCTACTCTTGAGAATCTATGAGATTTCTTCTAAACCCGTGACTAGTTCGAACGAAATAATAAAGTAAACAAGGCGAACAAAACAATAAATTAAAAGTCAGACACATCGGAACCACACTTGACAGACTAAGGGCGCAGGCACACGGACTGTTTGAAGCATTCGATACCAACGCAATACCACATTTTGGCATCAGCTTTTGTTGCGACTGTTGCTAAAAATAAGGGGCGGTAGCCACACGTGACTCATGAGAGAAGTTGACAGCTCGCGCATTCCGTACGCGTTGATCACTGTCCAACTGCGCGATTAGATCATGTATGGACTGCTTAAGATATTACTCATGTTTCATATTACTATGGTAAGCCTCTCGAGAACGTATGTGTGCCTCGGTTCTCGGTTTGCTGTCTTGAGTTTCGCTAATTATTATCAAGGGCATACAAGACGCCCTATTGCATGCCTAGGTGTAGACCTATTTTCTCTTGGGACAAAACGTACTCGTTTGAAACTTGTCTACTAACTTTTATCTTAAATTAATGGAAATAATTGATGGTAAAATATTTAGGACACATTGTAAGGTTCGTGAGACAGTGTTAACTTAAATGAAATTCGAAATGTAACTATTATAATAGATCAGTATTTCTACCTTTGTTTTAAACGTATGACTTTAAATACATACAACATTTATACAAACATCTAAATTAATTATAAGACACTGTTCTTCTAGAGAAAGACTATCACTCATTAGGTGGTACAAATAAAGAAGAAATGTCACTAAAGTAACGTTTCGTAGTTTCATGAATGAATAGTTAAATCATCGCCATTTAGCCCACATTCATTTACGCAGAACTTTAATTTTCAATAAACTGGGACGCGACAGATGTGCTGGAAGTAAAGTGGGGTTGCATTAGCCTTTAGCCCCCACTCGCTACTCCGCTTAAGTTGCAGAGTATGCATTCAAATAGGGCGATGCTGTGTTGTTCCAGGCTAGGTTGTTATCCCGACCAACGACGCTAAAACGTTATGCAATCGATAAATCAAAACATTCAATTTACAATTTTATTTCATAAAAAAACTCAAGCTTGAGTTCAAGTCAAAACCTAAATGTACCTAATAATGCTAGCATTTTTATTTATTTCATTTTCTTTTATCGGAACCTGAAAGTGCGAAATTTGTAACAGAAATAAACCACTTTCAATGAAAAGGGTAAGCTTATTGAACATGCTACATAATGATACACGGTATTATTTGAATTTGTAACAAATATGGAATTAATAACGTAATGGTAACACCGTTTTATTACTCAAATGTATGATAAATCATTTTATCTAATATAATTTCGGATTTCATTTTGTATTCAGAAAATGTATAGCTAATACAAATATAACGATTTTACGATTTACAGTAAATATTGTTGGTAAATGATGGAAAATATTAGTCACTAGCAAAATCGTCTAGACTTAGCACGGGGACAGCACTATAGCCCTTATTCAGGGATAAAGTAGCATGCTAATGATCATAGAATTTTCAAAATCGGTCCAGTAGTTTTTGACGTTATTCGTCACAAACATGCAAATCTTTCCTCTTTTAATATTATTATTATAGAACTATAGATATACCTACTCTGTATTAGGAGCCCGTTGTGTTAGTATGGAGCCGAAGCCGTTTCTGAAGGTTTATAGTCCCGTTCACCTTTCCTCCGCCAAGGTTGGAGTTTTTATGGCCGCTAGCTAATAGTGTGAAAAGCCGCGCATTATATTTCAAGACCTGAACGCTTCGTTTTTATTAAGTTTTATATAATAAAAATGTTCAGTCGGCGTCGTAAGTAGTTTTTATTAAACTCTGCTTAATTGTGTTCTGTGTTTTATTGCCTTCAGTTTATTTTCTTTGATAATGAAATTTGTACTTTGAAAATAATTTGTTGCAGCTTTTCTGTTATTTTTATGAACTAACATCAACATACTGGATGTAACATAATTTTATGTACTAATTTTAGTATCAGAATCTGTTCCATTTTAAAACTTAGTTCCTCAAGTAATATTTATAAGTTGTTTGTAACAACCGCTACATCGAACTCGTAACAAAGTAGACAATCAAAATCGAATGTCCGAATAGTCAACCAGTTTCAAATTAATTAAAGTTAGGCGCGTCTCTAGCCCCGCATCTATCGAACTTACTTAGTCATTACTTTAAGTAACTTAAGGGTTGAGTTAAGTACTCTGAGGCCAAACCTATTGTTCAACAGGCGACTTAAGGTGTTCGTAATTTTGTGCGACAGGAGTTTCACTTTGATTGAATTTAAGTAGTTAAACAATGTCGTGGTGGTCTAGCGGTTCAATGAACGGATTTGAATGCTCGAGGTTGCAGGTTCAAACCCGAGCAGGTACCAATGGAACTTTTCAAAGTTATATGTGGATTCTTAATTATTCTAAGACACATCTGATGAACGGTGAAGGAAAACATGGTGAGGAAACCTGGATCTGAAATCGCCAATCCGCAACTGAGCAAGCGTGATGATCAACGCTCGTGCCTCCTCAATATGGGAAGATGCCTGTGCCCAGCAGTGGGACGGGTATTCTGAAATTATTTAGTTAAAAACTGCGGCAAATCCTACGTCGTTGATGTTAGGAAACTATTAACCGGTGAAGGTAAGCGGTAAACTTACTATAAATTATATTATGTACACTCACGAGCAAAAATTCGTATACACATAGTGAAATTGTAAAACAAATTGAGCGAGATTTTTTTGTTAAAGCTGAAAGGAAAATATGTACATGTTTAAGGAACTGTTTTCAATAAATTCTTCATTACATTTTTTACAATAATATTCTAGAATTGAGATAAAAATTAAATATAACTAGAAATTGAAGAGTGTATACATTATTGCTCGTGAGAGTAGGTACAGTTTGAGGTTGCTCTTTTCCAGGAATTTCGTATGTTTTACAGTACGGAGAAATTCTCGGTACGGACCGTTTTACAGCAATAATGTATTTTAAATAAACACAGGGTCCCGTTTGGGAATCGTTTTAATTAAGTTGTAAATAGTTTTTACGTTATAAAGCATTTTCATAAACTTTGCGATTAAATCCATTGTTTGAACAAAGAAGTATTTTCATTTTTCTATTTGTAAAAGTTTATATCAAGTTCATTACAAGAAAACTTTAAACTTAAGCATTAGTTTTTAATTTGAAGTACCCTAATTTTTAATTTGTTTATATACGGTATGCTTTCAAAGATTTATGAACGTGTTAAATTATTACTATGTTATAGTGACTATATTATTACGATAGCTTTTTATTGTTCCTACCTATGAGCTAAACCCAAGATGGACGTACTTTGCAAAACTATAGTTGACAATGGAATCCTAAAAAATCTGAGAGGGTAAATGGAATAAGTGTAAAAAAACCAATAACAAATGTTTTCAAAGCTCACGCAAATTATTCAAACCCAACATCCCAGAAATAATATCTTCAAATTGCACAGTAACAACTCAAGTTCGACACAAATAAACACGATTCCTATAATTTTTATGAACTGTACTCTTGAGAAACCAATATTCTTTGTAGGGACTGTATTTTCCAATATTTTCTCGGACAATTTGTAGTGTAGTCAAGTGGATGAGTGAGAGCGATCCGACGAAGCACGAACTAAGTAAATTAAAGTCCGCTCACTCAAAGGGTGCTCCAATTAAAAGTCAAATCAAACTGCATTACGCCACCGTTGCAATATAGCGTCACCCTGTACCTATTAGCGACGCTTCGAGGAAAATTATTACGGATCAGTAACCTTTAGAAGACTAGGTATTCAATATTGTATATTTATAGGGTGTTCGAGATTGTTAAGTGGATAATAACAATTAAACTAATAATGTAATAATTAACGTTTAATAATAGATGTAATATGCTTTTTTATTTTCGAAACGGATCATGTTTTTGGTCGTCGAAAATGTTTTGTTAACTAAAATCTCCGCAAGTCAAATAGTGTTGTGTTTCTCTATTTATCATTTAAAAAATAAAACCTGATTAAAATGGAAAAAATGTAATGGAACATTTATAATGGTCTTAGTTGCTCATTAAATGAAACGAAGCCATATTATTAAACTATGGTAAACGAAATTATGCTTCAAAAATCATATTAATGCTTCAAATACTAACCAAGTTGATTTGGCTCAAGGCGCTCAAACTTAGTACAATTCAGAATAGTTTTTAAATTCTCGCTTAATGTTTCTACCTTTGTTAAATTTTTAGACAACCCTAACATTTGCCGAGTTTATTGGCAATTTAGTATTGATGAACAATGGCGCGTTAACGGTACTGCTAAACGCGATAGGGTAATGCGTTTAATTAAGATTTATAACCTCCTGTTTTGTTATTAATATCTTTAGTAAATAGCAATTACCTGGGATTAAGATTGTCGTTAGGAGGGCTCTTAAATTATTATAAAACTAGCGACCCTCCCCGGCTGTGCACGGGTAGACAAAACATTAATAAATTATACGCAATAATCTTTTTCCTGAATCACTCTATTAATTGGTGCAAACCATATGAAAACCCGTTTAGTGGTTTTAGAGTTCATCACGTTCATACAGACAGACGCGTTGGGAAACTTTGAAACCTTTAGTCTACCTCTGAGAATGGACATCTCATTCAATACAAATGTATACATAACTGGTTAAACAGTCAAGTATAATAAAGAAGACCTCCTAATATATTATGTACGCACGCCAAGTTAACACGAATCTTGAATTTATGTATAAAAAGTGTATGACTTATCTTGTTGGTTCTTTAGTTCGGTAATCTGAAATGCCTATTGGATTAGTACATTACTTATTTTACAACAAACCGGGATCCCTAGTGTGTAGCACGAATTGTATAGTTTGTGTAGCAGTGTTTTACAAAACATAAATAATATTATAATTCAATAGATGTGTGCAACTTGGCAAATATTTTAGAATAAGTCTCATGTAAGGAGGTGCTCCCTGATTTATTAATATATTTTTATCGCATCTTTACAAGCCTGTTCAAACCCCTTAATTTGTATGGCCTGATGACGTTACCTTTTATTCTTGAAATGATATTATATTACGATTAAATCAAGGCATTTATTTTTATATAATGATTCAGTTGTGCTAACAAAATTAATTTAGAATCAAAATGCCTTAAGCTTTATCTTTGTGAAAATATTTGATAAAAACAAAATATAAAATGAAATTCAGAAATTAAACGCGTCTTTCCAAAAGAAAAGATAAACGAGTCTGGATAAAATTATATTAAAACCAAGAGAGGTTTGTTTCTATTATTTGATAAATCCTATTATTTGGACCGTGTAAGTAGTCCTGGAGTACCTGAAACAAAAAGATTACGTTTATTTTATATGTCCAAAACATCAAAGTAAATCACTTGTTTTGAATAGCCATACATAATTTAAAGTACGTACGTAAACATTCGTTTTAAAAGGTATGCCAACTTTTGATAAGGGTAGAGTTAAATCACATAAGGTAAAGTATTGCTTTTACTAATAATTCTTGCAAAAAACCGCTTTCAAAATATTTCTTATACTTATTTCTTATGGATCCCACTGTCAAAACTGGATCAAATTATAGTGTGACCACACGGGCAGAACCAGCTTACAAATAAAAAAAACAGAATTACAGAATCAGTACATCCAGTCGAAAATTATGAGGTGACAAACACCTCTTCCTTTTTTGAAGTCGGTTAAAAAGAGTTTTAAGATCAACATTTTTGCGCACATATGATGCATAGTTATGCTAAGTATGCAATAGATAAAGTTTAGACAATTTACTTGAGCCGGCCGGTGGCGGACCGAAGGCGATAAGCTGCAGTCTGCACAAAGCCCATTATAATAAGATATCCAGAGAAAGTGGAGCGATGAAAACATTTTCTACTTAGTTCGGCTTACTTGTGATAATCTTATAACAAAGCTTGCGTCTCAGTACTTTTAGGTACGTCGCACAAAAGTTAATGCGGATTTTTAAATCAATCTTGCCGGTAACTTGAAATCCAGTCTGCGATTGTGGATGGAACTTCTTTGTAGCAAAATAATGAGATGCCGATGATATGGAGTGAAGTTGATTCTGATCTATTAGTATCGGAGGAGGCCTAAGAGGCATTACTATGTATGCGTTTACTAGTGTTATTCCCTTAGTGATGATGTTTTCTGATACACAGTTTTTGTCCCCTGGATTGTAAATATACAGCTAAAGGGTGCACTCAAACGAACGCTGGTGTTTTTTCAATAAAAGAGCTTCTGTCCAGTCAAATTTTAAAGGAATGTATTTATGTATTTTTTATCTTTTAATAGCCCTTTGAGCTCTTGGACTAAGAGTTCTGGAAACGAGTGCCAGTTTTTTAGATGTCCAATTGTTTACATCGCGAAAACATTAAACAAGCATTTTCAAAGCAGAGCTCGTTTTAATTTGTTTTTTCGGGAACAAACATGGCCCATTTTTTAGTTTCGTAAAGGCTTAAATGAAATAGGAATAATGTTCCGCTTTGAGGGCAAAGAGATACAGCTGTAGCGGGCTTATGTCAATACAATATTAATAACCACCGGCCGGTTGGATAGGATTTTTTGGTTTGTTAAAGCTCGCTTCTATCTGCATTTATGTAGATTTCCAAATGTAATTTAATGGGTTTTTCATAAAAATACTAATATATGAGAGTGAAAAGTAAACTTTAGGTTAAATCCTAAAATATAATTTTGTGTTTGTTTTAAGTAATTGATCAATTAAAAATTCAAATTTCAAAACCTTTTAAATAAATTGAAATTTTTAAAACAGATTGCATTTTTAATAACGTACAGTTAGCAAAATAAAAAGCTTCTCTATATTTTGTTTTAGTTGGAAACATATTTATCAGAATAATATATTTACGCATTTAAAACACCGGCCTGTATTTGTCACACTGCTGCACTGTTGTGTCTCTTCCGATGTAGAGATAAAGTTATTATATTGTAATAATCGTAAAATCTGTAAGTATCAAGACAGTCACAATTTTTTTTATTAAATCGAAGTGAAAATTCCATGAAATCAATTTACGATTCAATCTACGGGTTTTATAAATTCTAAACACTTCGAGTGTGTAAGCTAATATTGACGAAGGAGGTTTAAAAACACTTTACACATTTACTTATTAGTAGATACATTACGCAAACATAATTGTATGTAGATTTAACTACGAGACAGTAAATTATATTAGCATAGATGAAAACACTCAGGTGCCATGTTATTACCTTAACATAATATTAGTTATTTATTATCATACGTGTTCAACGTGTGTCGCTAGAATATGTTGAAATCGTCACTTGTTTCTCGTAAATCATAAAAATAATATCAACGTATTTAATTATCAACCATATTTTAAAAGTCCGGTGAAGCAGTCAAAGCCTGCGCTCAGGCTAACCGCAAAGATCTCTACCAAAAAAAAAATCTTATCAACCCAACAATAAAAAACATTTTGATCTGAAAAAAAAAAACTTGTTAAAAAGTACTTATTTGATGAAGAATATTATTACGATTATTGGACTGAAATTTGAATACAAAACGGCCTAATTAAATCATAAGCTTTATACATAATTATTATACATTATTGTACCTAATGATTCATGAGATCGCGAGGCTTCCAATTAAACCGAATATTCAAAGTTCTATCAATCAGCCTCAGGCGTACAAGCAACTGTTTCGTGTTACACAAAACCTTTTCCCTCTTAATAGAAATATCTGGTATGATAATATACTTCTTTGGAATTATCTATTGTTTAAACAAAATAGGCACAGATGGAAAAAAAATGATGTACGGCGCTTTATTTATTGCGACTTTTAAAAACACAGCTTGTGCGGATATTGCATTCACAATTTGCGTTTAAGCAAAAAAATATAGAAACAATAAACAAATATGAAACCTTAAAGAAGGCAAATATCGCGTTTATGATAACAGAAATTACAGGTCTACGTTGTACATTCTACAAATACCTAAAAAATGTAGGAAAAGTTTATTCGCATTACAAGGCAAAAGAATAAAAAGCAGCCAGATTTTACCCTAGCTAATTATCGCTAAACTGGGTCGGGTCAGCCAACATTGCTATAAAAATATAATTTGTTTTAATGTAATATAGCGTTATTTCTTAAGTTCATGTTTTATTTAGGAACCTTCGTTCGCAAACATTGGATCATAATTAAAATTTTCAATAAACTGTTTTAGATAAAATTGGAGATTGCTTTTTCGATAAATTGATTTTTTCTGTGTATTTTATCTGAAAAGACAGCATTTATATTATGCACAATAGTATTATAAATATCTGTATGAATATGATTAATGCATTCATGCCTAGACCACACAACAGATTTTGGTGAAATTTGACACGCGAGCAAATTGCATAATATCCCGCGAATTTTGTTTAATCGCTATCTACATATTATTATATTTGAGTTTGAATAATAAACTGTTAATTCTTTTTTCCTTTTAATCAAATTTTTGTTCCATATTTTGCTTTACTCAGTTTCATGTTTCTTTAGATTATTAAAAGAAGGTTCGTGAGTTTCACGAGAAACAAGCCAAGTCTTGTAAGTCTAATACATTGTTACATCTAGGCGTCCTTAATGGAGTGCTCTTTATTATGGTAAGACGCAGGTCACGATAAAACCTGGTTAAGCTTACCTACAAAATACCCACCACAGTTTTTGTAAACCTGCGTTCCCAGTCGCTACACTTTTTCTGTCACCGCAACCGAAATTAATTGAATTTAAACCAATAATTGAATTTTTATAGCTGACGTGATAAATAACACAGCGATGTGCTCATGGAATTGGTTTGCCTAAAGGCCGGCGCCACGCCAATCATTAAATTTATCGAAAAATAATTTTGTTATATTAGTGAGCAATTTATCGATAATCGAATAGCACGACCATTACGATACATCCGCCTATTGAGTGACCCTATGTGTAATATCAATCAAGTTAAAATACGATTATGGTGCTTGGACTTGTAATTTTATTAAGACTTTATTTACCTGATCTCTCACATTATTTATTGACTATGTTTATAATCCAGAACTATATGGCTTATTAAGACTAACAAATAAGTCCATAACCTACAAAAAATTTATTGTTTTAATGTAAAAAAATAATTATTACACTTCTAAAACGTGTAACTAACATGCACTAAAATGAATGTCATGACCGAGCTTTCCGAAATCACTTGTATGCAGATATTAGCTACATTCATAGCAGTGTTTGCGTTCCTGCGTACCAACCTAACAGCGTTAGTACTGTTCACAAACACACATCAGAATAATTTATGTACTGTATTTGGGTCATAACTGTCGTAAATACCAAGCCAGCCAACTAAGAATAACCAAGAGGCTATTCCAAAGCAATCATTGTTATTGACTTTGAGAGGGATTACGTTATTTTCCTTAAGTGACAACAAATTGGGTTTCCTCTGCCCGCATTTTAAGAGGTTCTATGTTTTTTACTTTTATTTAATCATATATTTTCTTGTTGACTTTTGACAGACGTTCCGGAATCGATATTGTTTGTAGCGCCCAAATACGGCGACAAGACTAAGTACCAACCTACGTAAGGTTTATGGATCTTAAAATAAAGTAATAACGATAACCTTCTACAAATTTTCTCTGGCCGTAATCCATCTAAAATATTTATTTATAGTACCTACCAATTATACTTATTACATTATGTCATTACTTTTAATTAAGTTTTTATCGCCGGCTTTAAGGTTTCAAACAATGTCGACAATTTAATACTTTAAACGGTTTCTAAAATTAATTTTGAGAGTCAGTCTCGTATCTGTAAAAGCTACGTCAGGCGTTTCCAAGCTTTATGAGTTCCCCTCCACTTTTTCAAATAATTCCTTCGTGTAACGAGCACAATTAAATTATTGTGTCGGCCGCGAATCCGAAGCAGGTGAGCGAAAATTGGAATGGTTGCATTACTTTTTCCGAACAAATCCGTTCAGTAACCGCGAGTTAGAACATGTGACAGCATAAAGTAATATGAACAGAAAAAAGTTGAAACGGAATTAAACGTCGGCATCGGATACTGAAGGGGAAAACAGGATTTACGGATAACGTGCACGTATGAACTATTCAGATTTTTATTAAACTGTTTTGTGGAAAACACTCGGCAATTCTTCTGCACCAAATCCTATAAACACACTTAAAAAGCCACAAAGGTACGCAATAACGTAATGTTACCTTACGGTAAACCGAAAACAATTCATTTCTACGAACGCCCCCCTCTCTCCCCTCCCCCCTGCGTCACGTACCTTCACCCCAGCCCCTCGAGGAACCGCGGAATGTTAGCCGATCCGTAAAAAGCAATTCTTCCCGCGCCGTTTGCCTTTTTCACCGTACATTTAATGTGAACCAATGTTATAGTTTATTTCGGCTCTTTTTAAAAGCATCGACAATTGAACACTAATATTTGGTTGTTATGTGGTTTTTGTATTGTAATTACCTACAGTACAATTATTTGAATTGCAAGTTTATTTCAGAATAAAACTAGCTGTGTATCTCGAACCGGTATTGTTGGCTTACTAGTAATACTTCTTACTCATTACTAGTCGTTGTTAAAGGGTCATAGATACGTGGATATAAGGTCGCAAGCAATAAGCATAGATCACATAATAGGGCGCTGTAATATCTTTGGTGTATAGTCCAATATGAAGTACCATTATGGCCCGGTATTCTATTGCCACCATTTGCGGCGAGCATGAAAGAAATCACGCCAAAATAAAAATAAGGAAACAGCGTGTAAATACAGAAACATTGTAGTGTATATTACATTCCCTTTTTACTTGCTATAGAAAAGATAAACGTGTAAATGAAACTCGAGACAAGTCTGCTTAAAATAAATAGTGGGTTACGCAGTGAATATCCTTGTCGTTTGCCAATCTTACAACAAAATATGTCAATATAAAAACCGGAGTGTATGCGCTCCATTGAATCAGAAAGAACGTCTGTATTGTGTTTTCCATTATATCTGTTCGCTTATCTACCAAACAACACGGAACACATAATTCTACATCACAATGTGCCAAACAAGTTTTTTGACGGATAAGTAATGTTGTGTGTTTTTATCTGATGTATTTATTTGCTCGTATTGACGTTTTTCTATACCCTTTGCATGTTACATAATGCCTTACAAGGTAACCATTTTTATTATTCGTATCCTAACTATATCAAAAATATGAAGTTCTACAGGTGTAGTCGATGGTTTGTTTACGAAATATTTTAGAAGACTTAATAAATATTTCTTGAAACTGACGATGGAATGTTTGTTGGCAAAGCACTTATACTTAGTGGCTAAATAGGGAAATAATGACAACGTAAGTCGAAAAACATCTGTGTCCTTCCATTAACGCAGCGTTGAGACGGCGAGCCCTGCGCGCGACGACGATAGTACACATTGCGGCCAAAGTGTACGTACTATAAACATATTGTCACATAGTCTGCGAGTTACTATTTTACTTCCTATCATGTAATATTCATAGGCTAAGTATTAAGAAATTTGGATTTACGATGGCGCCATTATTATAGTCAATGTAGATTTTAAATATGTACCTACATCTTTAGCAATGGTTTCGAAAATAAATTCTTAATGATAAACGTATGATTGTAAGCAAAAATGACTGCGGTTAGCGATCTGTCACCTCAAGCAGCACCCGTTCACGAGCATGACGCAAGAGCCAGCCATTACCTCCCTCGCCATTTTAAAGTCAATGAGGAGACTCGACCCAAGATGCCACTACTAGTGACGATTACCAATAATTATAGAAAAATAAGATTTTTTTTATATCTAGATACGATTATACTTAACACAGTTTGTCCAAAAGCTATTTCAAATTCGCGGCTCCACATAAAATACTTTTCATCAACGTTGTGCAAACCTTCCATATTCTTATTCCTCGCGTTGTCTTTCATATTTCATATAATATTTGCGTTGTACCCATACAATTTTAACATAATACCCATTTACGGTGTTAAAGAAATGCAAGGTCACGTTCGCGTAGTACGAGGGGGCAATGACCTCGGGTTGAAAACCTAGGGATTGCAGACTGAAGGTGAAGCTATGTTCGCTCGCATTTAGTTCAAAATAGAACATTACATTAGCCTGTACGATACTTGTAAGTACTTTGTACATGTTGTATCATTCTGAAATACCTAAGCGGAATATTAGTTTAAGGTTACGATAATTGTATTGTGATAGCTATTTCGTTGTCAACACAATAATATTTATTTTAGTTTGACTAAGGACAGCTTATTGCAATGTTAAATGATTGTTTAAATAGAATATGTAAAACATCTTTTTTTTAAAATGCTGTCAACCTTTTACTAGTCACCCAGAAACCAGTTGTAGCCATGTGTATACCATATTATTATTATTTTGAAAATGATTAAGAAAAATACAAAATGCTATCTATTTCTGAAATGTATCAAGGTGAAAAATTGTATATTATTTGATAGCTGGTAATACATGAGTAGCTAAATATATCGCCACGGAACTTTTATAATGCCACCATGTAAGATCGTTTCATGTTTCTCCTATTAAATAAATCTTATTTCATGACGGTAAACACACAATGGAAGAAATAAATAAACGGCGACAGGTAACAACGGTTAGCGGTCTCGTGTCTAAAATGATTCCCCTTCACGCTAACTCGAAATCTTTTAACGTGTATTGTTAGAGATACAATACGCCTGAGAAACGTTTTAAATGAAGCCTCTTCGTGCCTCGCCATGTTAAATTCAAATTATTGGACACGGATGTCACAAACACCGAGGCAAGGCACATACTGGTACCGAGGACGTCTGCTCACTTAAAATATCGCTCCACTATATTACCAGCTCAGTTTGCTACTATTTACGAATATCAAATAAGCTCCAAAAAGATCAGGTAGGAACCTAAACCTTACATAATACATATTAGATTATCTGTGGTAAGTAGTTTCGTCAGCTACCCACAAACATGCGCCCTCAACCTGTAGGTATTTCTTTTCCTAACCTATTTTCCCAGCAAAATTAAGAAAAAAGCCCTGAGCAGTATCTTAAAATTTTATGCGGTTGTATTAAAGAAAGTAAAAAATAACATTTCATTTAGGCGGTCCACCTAAAAATATATAAACATATTTTTTTACTAAAACGAAACAAAACACGAAATTTAGAGTGACTTGCTCGTAAAGCAGGAAAAAGTCGTCTCATTTATTTCCCTCTTAGCGATAAGGACGGCGTAGCATTGTGTGCCGGCTGACGTCACCTGTCAGATTTCACGACGTACCACCTTCTTCAGCGAGGCTATGAACATGTATACATTGATTTAATTTATTTGGAACGCTAAAAGTGGTAAAGGAGTCGCGCTACCAGGTAACCGACACGACGCGCAAACACGACCGGAATAATGTATGTGCTCGGACCGCGCAGCTTGTAAACAACATTTTTGAAAGCTTGAGCGGCTGCTGTGAGGCCGTCACGAGTATTTGTTTATCGCAGCCGATATTTCCACGTTATTGCGGCGATACTGGAAAACAAATTCGAGAATTGATTGCGAGCGTCTTTGTAGTTTACTCGAGTTGATATTACCGAAAGACGTTTCTTGTTTGGGTCGAATGCCAGTAGTATCGATCAGTCGTAAACATCGCTCAGTCGCGCTGAAATTAGGACGAATGGTCACGTCAGGGTATCGCGTGACGACCGCATGTCTACCGGAACAGAGATATAAAATATTTTTATTGCCGCTTCTAGTGGTTAATAGAACCCATTAAGCTGTTCATTGCTTTGTTTATCTTTTTAAGCGCGTGTTGGGACTGAATTGCGTTATCCGTTATGTGCAGTGTTATTCGGCAACGTAAAAGAAAGAATTCGATTTAATGAAAGAGGTTTTGCAATCTGATCCCGTCGTTTTATGCAGAGGTGTAACAATAAAATTCAGGATCGCTTCGTACTAATAAAGCGTGTTATAGGGGTACAGGCAGCTGCATGCTACTCTATGTATGCGGTGTTTTGTGTGTGTTCCTATTTTATTTTGTCACGAAAAGTACGAAGGATTTGTTTGCGGCACGGGACAAATAGATATTACAAACTCAACAAAGTTACAAAGAATGGCGTTCCATTCTCAAGGCACATACTTGTTTACTTGAATTTGAAATGTATTACAGTTGCATGCATGCCTCAAAGCAATAAAACTGAGTGGGTAATAAATATATTGCCTTCCCACTGCATGTATTTTTCTTTGACTTCATGTTAAGTAGGTCTGTGACTTTTAATACACGTAGTAATATCTAAAAGGACCAAGTTTTTTTCAAAGTAAGAAGCCATAAGTTTTTTGTTTGTTAATTATTGCACCTATTTAATTAATTATCGTGGCTTGGTATTTACTTACAGTTAGGAAATTAAATCAAAAAGTTTTACAGAATAAGCTGAGATCATAAAATCTTACTAAATAGTTTGGTTATTGAGAACCAATTAGGAGATGATTGCCACATTGTAGCGAGTTAATTGAAAATAGGATTATCAGATTACAAGGTAATTTTAAAGGACAATAGCTGTGAGACATCAATTGTTCAATGTATGAGCTAAATTTCATCATAATATTAATTTCAGCGAAGCTAGATGATATTACTAATTAATACTAATTATATAATTGACTTCTTGTGTTGTCTTTAAGTCTCTTTTTGATGTTATCATATTTAATAAGTTATATTAGAAGATGCTTGTTAAAATGAGATATTAAGTTGGTAACTGAGTAACGGTGGTTTACTTATAATTATAGGTTAATTATAAAAATATGTAGGGTGTACTTTTCCAGCACCTTTTATAAAAATTCTAAAAATACCTGTGAAAGTGTGAAACTGAGAAAAATATCTATCAATAAGACTGAAGTACCATACATTTACTGGAAAGTCTATATTGAAAGAAATAAATCTAACAATCAATTTATCTCATCACTACTTCTACAAGTATTCCGAGCGATTAAGGCTGAACGCTCCACATTTTATCCTTCCTATTAAGGACTATTATCTGATTTTACCCGATAGCTGGGATCGTCTAAAAGGTTAGTAGGTACAAGATAACATATACTTAGCAAGTTCTATCTTCTGTTATCTGCCGTCCTTAACAGAAATTCCTGTGTGTTCGTTAATAGAGATATTATCGTAGAAACCACATCTATAACTGTATTCCAAGATGGCGTCCGCAATCAATTATTATAGTTACTGTTTAGGTTTCGAGCTGTTTGAAGTCTATGGGACGTGAAATAATTGGTTGGAGATATAACGTGAATTAGTATATTAATTGTTGTTATTACAATGTCAACAGTTACAAATGGGATTTATATGGTATCAGTTAACTGTAATATTCATTGTGTTCTACCTTCTTTACTACCTAAACAGAAGAGCTCAAAAAAATGTCTTAATCATTTGTATGCCTCGATGCCGATAATGGTCTAAGTAATGTAGATCTAGACGATTATTAATTTCAAAAGATTAGCAGTTAACTTATTTTTTTTCGCGACTCTATAAGTATGAGGCGACATATAAAAGCTCAAAAAAATGCGGTGGATCATAAATCAACGATATTTCTGTATACTCGGAATCGGATCAGGATATCCGGACGAAATTCCTGATGAGATACCGGATGAATATATTCAGTAACTACTGAAATCGTCTGGTTTACTACATATTTTAATATTATTTTTAAACGTTTTCAGTGTCGAATAAATGTCCGAAAATGAAGATAAAAGAAATTCCTCAAAAACTCAAACAGTTAACAAGCTTTAAACCGTTTGCATCGATCTCTTCTTTTTCATTCATTAAAATTTCTGTCTTTTTAATGTATACAATCGTTGTGTTAAAAAAAATCTGCCTCGTTGGCCTAGTGGTGCCAAGCGCGCCTGCTACGCTAGAGGTCTTGGGTTCGATTCCCAAGTCGACCAAGGTGTTATTGGGTTTTTCTATGAAATTCTCAGTATCAGGTCGGAGTTTGGATTTGTACCCGGCTAGTGGCAATAGGCTCGCCCCCTTATATGGGACCTAAACATATCGGCGAACTGTGGGTGTACATTGGTACACCTCTGTCTAACCCTTCGGGGATACAGGCGTGATGATATGTTATGTTATGTTAAAAAAAATCATATCGAACAAACTTTTCAAAATACTCCTGTATGGCTGGTTCGGATTAAGCTTTGAATTCAGGTGGATTTAATTGAAAATAGTTGATGACGCCCCTTCCCCCCGTTCTCCTCATTGCCCCTATAAAGGTCGTTTGCCATTTAATCTGTTTTAACGACAAACAAGTAACGAACAGGCTAGCTATGAGTCAACAGGTTGCGTAAAAATACCATCGAATCCTTTATCCGTGACGGCAAATCGGCATTAATCGTCAGCACGAATGTGTATTTGCATATTCATGGCACGAAAACCCCCTTGATTTAACGACAACCGCGGAATGATCGTTAAACCCGACAAAAAGTGTCACGTCACTTTTTTTTATTTTCTCCTAACACGAAATATATTTTAGGGCCACACCCTGTGTATGGAAAAACAACGCTCAAGCACCTACTTCGGTTATTAAGTTTATCGTAATAACACTTCGTTGTACCCAACCTCGAATTTATTGCGATGATATAGTGAGAACAATTACCCGGTTGTGTTTTGTTTTATTATATTCATACCCTTTTTTCAGTCTATTCACCCCAGTATACTTTTATTACATCTAACAATCAGTGAAAACATTCATCACAACAATATTGTGTATGAATGTCAAAATGGCAATTATGTAAATAGTTTACAGAAATGGTAATGTCCATTGCATTATAATGCTATTGCTTTTTAAAACGCACACAGTCTCACGCTAAGTCAACACGGAAATAAGTACTGGACCACAAACTTACGACATTTATCTTCTAGAACATAAATACCTGTCTGGAAATTCGTGTACTTACATCTGTATTACGTACTTAACAGTGTCGTTACTACTTACTCAACAAAATAACTTAAAACATTAAATATACTCGCGCGGTACATTTAGCGGCAACCAAAACATTAGCATGTATACTTTGACAGAAGGTACAAGTTGCGTCGGGTTCTGTATATGAGATAACGTGGCTTGAGAATGATTAATGCGCGCCCTTGTCCTGGTATATCACGTCATCCCAGAGCTGGGTTTTTAATATAATTAGCGTCAGTAACTTTTGTTTGTAAATGTACAAGACAGTTCTAAACTGAGACGGGTTTGGGAACTGTTTTTTACTCAACAGTACCTTTATGCATCAGTGCTAAAAAGTGGGCCACATAAATAATTATTTTTTTAAACTTTTTCTATTTATTGTCTGTAAAGCAATTAGGTAACTAATGTCTGAGTTTGTATTTTTCGTCTAAAACCTGTACAGTTAGTAATATAATTTTTGAGGCTCAATTAACAGTTCTAAACTTTTGCATTTAGTCAGCTATACGTTTCAGTAACAAATCATGTTCGAATATTTAAGGCACAATATGTAAGAAAATATTCAATCGAATATATTTTTAAATGTGATCGTCCATCTACCTAATACGATCTTAGATTTACTGAAACGCGATACTAGACGTCTGTTTCTCGCCTTTATGACAATGTGCGATCGCATCCTAATTGGTTTGTATACACAATCGCTTTATAAACACACGGAACGCGGGATGACTACGTAAGCTACGCGAACAAACATCGCTCTGTAGCAAACGCGTAGCATGACAAACGCTACGAGAAGACGTAGCGACTGAAACAGCCAATCAGTCTGTTGATATTCAATTGTTCATAGCTCCGGACAATGTAAACATTGTTCAGTTAATGCTTAGCTTAATTTTCTTGTTGTATGTAGTACAAGTACGTTATATTGATGTCAAAAGTCACTTCCGGATAGAACCGAATTAATAATTAATTAATTAATGTTTAAAGACACGTTTAATAAACGGCGATGCAATATTTAAAAATTGATTTATTTTAAGGTAAAATCAAGTTCCTTTTTATAATTTCAAGTCATAAGTATCGATAGAAAATATTTTATATGAGAGTGATTGAAAATGAAATTTGAAATAAAAAATAAACTCAAAAACACATTTTTTACTGAAAAATTCAAACCCAACTGTGATTGAAAAACTAAAATAACTAAATGGATTGTAAACAACCAAAAAATAGAGTGTAAAACACCCAGATGGTATAATAAACTATTCACGCTGTAAATATTGACTTGTAACGCATTCACTAAAATATTAAACCGGAACAAATACGAAAATGCTGGTTCGCAAATTTTTCACATCGATTCATAAGTCTTGAGGATATGTGACATTCAATCTAGTATAGCTTTTATGGGTAAGATAATAAGTTGTTTTTTGGATTGCAAGCTAAGAGCGATCAAGTGATTTCTTTCGAGCATTCCAAAGCAATCGGATTAGTCGATCTGAAATCCCGATTGACTCGGAGCTTCTACAGACCAAGCATTTGTATGTACTTTACAAATATTTGACTCAAGTCTGGACGAATGTCGTTGAACTAAATCGTCTTATTTTAGAAGCAAGGACATTATAAAACAAACTGTGTATATTACTTTAGGAATTCAAGTTGTTGTATACTTACATAATTTACTTTAGCAGTGGACTATGTAAAGACTGCAAAAGTATGTCAAATCTGGTTTAAAATGCAGAAAAATATGACAGAAATAATTAAAACTCGTATCTTTGAAGTCAGTTGAGTTCTTAAAAAACTGAGGAAAAGAAAAACTAGTCTTAAATTAATTAAGAATTAAGCAACTGGATTTTCAGTACCTAAGTTAATGCATACTATATTTCTAAAGGAGGGTAAAATTAAATTTGTATGAAGATGATACCTGTTGCATTTTTGCTTAAATATTTTAAATGAAACTGGAAAAAGATATGCATGTTATTCTCGGTTTTGAAGCAAGAAAATATATGGAGTGGAATAAAATATGTAAAAAATTTATTTACGCCAGTGACCAAGTTTTTTTTGTGTGTTAATTAAAAAGTTACTTGCTTCTACAAATTAGTCACTGCTTCTGAATAAGGATTGTGCCCTTCTTTTTTTTATTTCATTTTAATAAGACTCCATATATTAATGTTTCTATTTCAAACATGTACACTAGCGAGCAAACACTGGTCAAGATGCGGTATTGGTTTTAAGAGCAAGTGTAATTTTGTACAAACTATCGGTTGAAATTTATCTAAAAACTATTTTTGTACTATAATTCTTTTAACTAAATTTAAATTGATTATATTATATCCATTGTGGTCATAAGTTTTTTGTACCCACACCTAAAATTGTTTTTTTTTGTTCTTTTAGACTATCAACTGCCAAAGAAGTTTCAACCAAAACTATTTTTTAATACTTTCTACGTTGAATTCAAAAGGGAAGAGATAACATTTACAGTAGAATTTAAGTGTAAAATAAATGCACAGTTGATTAAAATACAAACGTGCATATTTCAACATTTGCCTGATGCTTAGCTCACAACGTCTAGCAACAATTCCCCCAGTAATTGAGCTGCTACGCCTACCCGATGCTTGTCTCTGACACAAATTGCGTTATCGAGATGAAACTGCGGGACCAGTTGTAAACTAACTTTAGTGTTATTGTCTTCTAAGGAAATTCTGCAACGTACAACGCTTAGCACTGATTAGTGTTCAGATTCTAGATAGCTATTTTTGAAGACGGTATAATATCATTTGATATACTTAGTGACTTTGTATGTAGATGTATACACATGTATACACTCATAGATTAACACTATAAGAAATGAAATAGCTTTTTGTTTATTCTAGCTGTTTCATTTTATGCTTCCGTTTGGTTTTTTGAAGACGTTATTACAACGGCAAAACTAATTTATTGTAAATAATGTAGGCGGATTATAAACTGGTTTGAAAGTTTATAAGTCTTGTTACAAGGTAAGGTAGGGGAAGTTGTACGTTTATTAAACAAAAACAAGGAAAATGAACCACTTAAGGCTTTTAAGAACAACGCCCCTCAATTTTTTTAACAAATGTAATTCTTTAGTATTTCTTCATAAATCTGCAATAAAAATGCCTACGACCCTTTTTGTGATTATTATAAAATGAAAGACAAAAGTATTCTTTTACATTCTTAAGTTTAATTAAATAGGGTTTTTAATTGAAAGCATTATATGCTGTTAGGGTGGGGGGAACAGCCGTTTAATTTAATTTTGCCATAAAAGCCCAGCTTTAATGATAAATGCGGTGTATAAAATGTAAAAATAAATATAATACACCCGTTGCGTGCTTGCTGCCTACTCGCAGCGTAAAAACCTAATACGCCCTATGAATAACGCCGCATTAACTACTGATTATGCACGCGGCCTTTTTTAACTACACAGTAAAGAAACGCCTTCATTGACTTACTATAATTGTAAAACAAAATTGCAGAGGAAATATTTTTCTCATTATATGCGTTTTTATTGACTCGATCTCCGTTTAGCTAGAAATAATCTTGTCTAGCTAATGCAGTCGTTACCAAGAGATTGTGCCAGACTGACGGAAAACCGCTTTCATCCCCGCATCGATAACATCGCTCCACTATTATCAATTTGTCAACTAAACGGTCCCGTGCCGTCACTCTTAATACTACAGGGTACGCTTCGAATAGTCGCGTCTCTATTAAATACTAAAGCAGACTTAGGAAAATATTGCTGAACAAACTATACAATACCTTTGTTAACTACTAAAACAAATGGATCCATTTATATTCTCACTGGATATTAGAATTAAACCTATCTTCTATAAGCCGGATTAAAAACAATATTCGTTGGGAATACATAAGTTGTCAAACCGAATCAGTTATAATTGTTGTGTGAAACGAATGCCTGCCTACTTCACGTCAGTCTGTCTCAGCCAACGTTAATCCCTTTACAATCTTCGCTCTTGTTTATTTTTCATTTTATTAGCTACAGTAATAAACGTCAAGATGTTATGTGTAGGAGATTAGCAGCTGCTCATATAGATAAAGTGAAGCGATGTGAAACTGTTTCTGTTTCGAGGAAATTCGTCTTCGGTTTTAGCTTAGTGATAGGCTGTTACCGAGAATTAGGAAAATATTAGAACAAAGATAATTTTGTCGATATTAATTAGTAATGTTTTTGTTAGCTAGATTGTTAATGTTATTTTTACACTTCCGTTCATACCCCACCCTAAAATGCCCGTTACGCGTTGACCTATGTATTAATATTACAGGAAAATACGCAAAATGTATCTTATCTAATGAGGGCGGACCTATTTTCGGGCTCCATTAACGTAATAAAAATCATAGTTGCGAGAAATATTTAATTATCAATCGTACCAAACATAAAACAACAAAGGTAAAAGGAAACATCCCACGTATTCCTTAGGCAGAACGAACGAAAGATCGCTACCATTAAACACCCTTCGCACCCGAGGGTTCGGCCCTCGGGCCATGTCTAATAATTAAAATATACAGAGAACAATGATACGTTTCGCTCTGTTCAATGTTTATTGACGCTACGGCGTGAACCCTTTGCGATTTCAATTTGCAAGGGGTCCGGTACGATTCTCGCCGAGAGAGAGGGAGACGACAGCATACCAACTACAATCAGCCGACTTAAAGCAACATTTAGTTTATACGTGACCGATGTTCTGCTGCATTAAGTTGATCTACATTTTCGACTTAGATACGCTACATTGGCGGTATAATGTCGCGTGTCGTGACTACATCCAACTGTTGTACAATGACTTAGCACTCAATTCAACGGTTGTTATCTCGCTACATTGACACCTTATGTTTTAAGTTACTGTTTTAAAACAAGTGTTGAAGCTTTGAATGTTTGCCTAGTATTTTGTAGATTTAGTTTAGTCTTGCTACAAATGCTAAAGTTAACCCTCAAACCGTCGCGTGATTTTGTAAGTCGTTAATATCAGTGTGGTTTGCTCAGACGTGGACAAGAGTGAGTGGGGGTTGCGTTTGGGTCGGGTAATGCGTATGCTAATGATGTCATAAAACCACGCAATGTTGCGCAGCTTGCGCGACCTATTAGATTACATCTGATACTAATTCTTATCCCTGAGGAACTGCAATTGTAAATACAAAGTACAAAGTACTTCAAAAAGAAACTATATTTAGTTTCTTTAAGTTTAAGTTTTCTTATTATAAAACTTGATGTTTACTTGTAACTGTAAATCTAAAGCTGAAAAAAATCTATCTGAGAAGCACTAATTTGATTGAGCATTGTTTAAAGCAATGGTAGAAAAACCGTGAAAGCTAGTTATCAAGCCGACAATATTAAAGTAATGCATCATTCTAGTAAATTAACTATACAGCAACAACCATGTTAGCATTTCATTACAAAGTGATACACAAGAACCTTGTTCATAAATTACACCCGTTCTAAGTGCCATCTTTATTAACATATTATTAATCACAATGACATCAATCATAGTGACCTAGAAACGTAGACACCACTGGCTCTCCTTGAAATGAAATGGCCGCACAATTAAGTAATGCTGCTATTTTCATCTTACACCTGAAAGATTGCTTTTGTTATAAAGATTGACGCACTGTCTCATGAAGCCAGTAATTCCGATTGCTGTAACATGAAAAAATATAGTCATATATAAATAAACAACTTAGTAATTTACGTCGCCGCGACTACTATTTCCTTTGCGGGCACCGTATACGGGCTTGCGACGGTTTAACCAGTTATGAACCAGATGTGGAGGGAATTCATACACTGACTGATGGTCCGTTATGTGGGTTCTATTAAGCAAGTAAATTTAAATCATTCACAAAAATATTTGTTAGTAACTTGCTAGGTATTGAAACAAGACGGGGCCATGAATAGAGATTTTTATAATAAAGTAACCCCACGTTTTGTTTGTAAGATAGTTTCATTATAACACCTTCTGTGAGGGTATTTTATTGAACTATTCCCTGAGGGGGATAGAATTTTATTGAATAAGGTTGCCTTTGTGTAGAAACATAGGAAGAGGGGTGTGTAAGTAGTCCGCGGTACGTTTACGAGCGTTTCATTGTGTATAATGTGAGTTTTTGAGCACGTTCGGGTACCGACAGTGTAGCTTAGTATACGTTCTTGTTCATACAAGATGTTGAAGGTATACCAAATTATTTACTAAATGTTGCTTTAAGAAGTTTAGTTAAAAGAACATATGCATATTTAAAAGATTACTAAAAGTGTTACCATTTGGTATACATTTTGTTGAGATTATTATGCTCTGAAGCAGCTGGCAGTAAATTTCTTATTTATCGACTGTTATTGAGTATTTACTTGTTCAACTAATTTTATAAAAAGAAAATTGCAAAAAAAAATGTAAAATTATTTGTTGTTATATTTTATGTGAATTTCATGAAGTACCGCCTAAAGTATTATAGATATTTACTAAGCAATAAAGGCTTAAGTTACTTCTTAATCAGCTTTAACTGTTCAAATACTTGAGTAGTATTGAGCGTGTTCCTGTTTCGACGCTTAATTGATGATACTTTATCAATGTCTTAATCTATTAAATTTCTTGGAATAGACAGTATTTACGATTTAAGTATTTAAATTTGAATTAGATTATTTTACATTAGCCCGTTTTTAATATACCCAATACTAGAAAAATATGACAAAAACACATTCAAATAGAAGTGCCATGAAAATACACAAAAAAAAAATTGATATAGAGATATTACTAGTACTAGATAGTACTAGATAATTATATGGAATCTGTTTTTGTTTACAAATTATCTTATCAATTTTCAATAAAGAAAAAATAAGGAATAACAATTTTAGTAAACGGTGTAATAAAACAATAGTGTAAAACGTAGGAACGTACCTTAAACGTGGCCTATAACCGGGTTCACGATGTTCGCAGGGAACCTTCATTACTTGTATACTATCGAACAACCATATCTCTCCTCCGTGACAGTTCTCCAAATGGTGTACGTTTACCCATCAATTAAAGTTAAACAAAGGAATTAGTCACACTCAACTGTCTATTGCTATTGTCTTACCTCTGTTACAATTTAACTAACAGATATACTTTTATATGTTTCATTAAAAGCGCTACGATAAATATCGGTTATGTATTTGTAAATATTGGTATCGATAAAAAATATTCAATGTCAAAAATCACACCCACAAATATTGGGTTCTATCTGCTCTTCAGATACGAAAGCGAATAGAGTAATAACATCAATAATCCGAAGACGTTAACAACCGGGTCTTTCATACTAAATAATAATAATAGTCAGCTTGTAACATTGCGAGGGTTGTCCAAATTTCATCTCCGGAGCGATGAGAAATGGCAGTTAAGCTGAAACTTTTCACAATTGGTGTAACTATTCAGAAATCCGCACGAGAGCGGAGCGGCGGACAACGTACCTACTTTTTAAATGATTTAGTAAAGTTATACTTTCGTGGCGCTGGAAAGCGGTGGTTTCAACAAACCATCAATAATAAAGCGCTGGTTTTTTATTTATACCCAGCGTCCTTTAAGCGCTTGTACAGCGGTAAAATGGCATCTCCTTGAAATAGGTTAAGTGCGGCACGTGGGAAACGTGCTGATGCACTAAGTAATAATACATCAGGTCTTCATCTTAGAAGTCACCGTAAATAATATATAAGGAACACTTTAATTCTCTAAAAATGTTGAGAGTTGAGAAGATTTTTTACTTACAGTTTGTCGAAAAATACACTTTAAGTTCATAATTTAAGTAGCTTTAGCAGTCAAAAGATTGCTTAATCAAAATACTTTTAAAGGTTCTAAAAGTTTCTTTTTTGACTTCACTACCGCATTGCGTTTGTTAGCCCTAATAGCGTAGGTATTATTTATATTTTCCTTTAGGATTTAACCGTGCCTGTAAAAAATGAGAGGCTAGTGTTCTCACAGCCAAACTTACTACGTGTTTCTGGATAGTGGTAGAATTATTGGATAAAGTACCTGCAACAGAAGAAACAATCACATTACAACCATGTCCGAATTCATAAACAAAGTAGGTACAAAAACATAATTTAAAAGATATTAACCAATGGTGTCGTATTCTAATTTCATTTTAAGTGTTTACTTAAACATTTTATTCATAAGAAACAAACAACTAACAAGTAAGGCGGCCGTAAGTTCGGAGCCCTTAAGTCTTCTGAGAAAATAGAACCATCCCTCGCGACATAAAATCTAAAGCGTCGCAGCGTTACCACGAGTTGACTTGCAATACAGAATACTACTTTCTACAGTTCAGAGTAGTGTAATACAATTTTATTAAAAATTACAGCGGAGCCGCACGCGGCGGGCTCGTAAAGGTGGTACCTCCCCTCCTGTTTAGGGCTTTCGCAGACGGAATAAGCTTGAATCTTATACAAACAATATCAGAATCAGTGATACGGATTAATCAGATAAATAATTGCGTGACGACATCATCCCTCAATAAGTAAGCACGTGGACAGCTAAGTCAAACAGCTCACTTTTTTATCAATAGGTATAAAGGACATTATTAAAATAAAGTCACCAGGTTAAGTAACATTAAATGAAAAGTAAATTAAACTTTTGTAGTTAGATGGCGTAACATTCGATTAGTCCATCGCGAATGAAACGTTCAAAATGCGATTAACATTGTTGTCGATCGTCAAAGCGGCAAAGTTTAATTTAACAGTTTAATGGAAGTGTGAAAAACCATCAAATATATCACTTATAAAATAAAATCAGACTCGGCATTTTCATTTCCATGGCCATTTGGCAAAATTCCACGGAATAATTGTTTGTTGTATTAGTATTTACGGACTACTACTAGTTTTATAATAATAATTTGTACATCTCTTAACCACATTTTATGATTTACAACGCACGCATGCTGCATGAAAAAACTGTTTTGAACCTTATTTCAAATGTTATAAAGTAATTATTTATTTACCACGAGAATAAATTCTTCAGTTGAATTCTCAATGTGAAATAAAAACCAACATTACGACTTGTGTTAAGATTTAGTAGAGGTAAAATGTTGAACACTTTCGAGAACACACGTTCAATGCTCAAAGGTGAGTCCAAACAAAACCTTACTTTTTACGATTCCAGTATTTTTCAATAAACCGAGAATGTAAAATAGCAATTTAGTTTTAATAATTTCATATTTGTTTTTGGAAAGTCAATATATAATGTACATAATTAAATACATTTCAATTAAATCACATTATGACAGCCAAATTTTCTTTTATACTTATTGCGATAAATTATCGCCGGTTGCAAATCGATCTTTTTATTTCGGGAAATCGAAAGGAGTAAAGCTTTAATGAAGTTTGCCTTTTACCCGCAGTTACGCCATAACACATCCGCAACGAACGCTGTTAAGGTTCGAAGCTCCAATTGATATGATTCATTGGATTTTCCGTATAGGAGTGGAAAAAAAATGAGTTACGAATCGGTAATTAACACTGGGAAATCCAGTCAACTAAGCCGGGCCATTGTCGCGTCGAAACGAAACGAAATAAAACAAGCGGTCATCGGGCATTGTTCGTAGAGGAACAAGGCAAAACTGGTGCTGTGAAACTTGGCGGACAATATTGCAATACAAACGACCCTGTGAAATACACTTTACCATAAATCACACAACTTGGCATTGCGATTCTTGTTTAGGGAATAAATAAATATAAACGGTATGGAATGGTCAAAGGACCCTCACGGGCTCGAGCCGTCATCTGAATTTCATAAAGGTGTTGTATTAAAACAATCGCACCGTAAAAGGATCTCTGGGATAAAAACGAAAAACTATAAAATACTTTATAAAAATAGGGGTTATAAAATGTAACTTTTTGGTCAACTGCTATGCTGATATTGTAAGGAAATAACCTAAATCAATGTGTAAAGTCGTAATTTATTTTACTACGCGTAATTGTGTACTTTAAATGGAAAATAACTCTGTTGAAAGGATTGTTCGTACAAAACTATGCTCAATAAAAAAGAGGAAGTTTAAGTAATACTGCAACATCGAAAAGGAAGAATTAAATAAATGCTGTTTACTAATAAACTATGCATACCCGAACGCTGAGTGTTGCAGCAATCGCTAGAGTTATTATACCAACATTGTTCGCTTATTGTTCTCTCACGCAGGAAGTTCGATCATAAAACTTTATTTCAATGCCGTTAACTTTGCACAGTTAACATTTGTTCCTAACTCTATACAAAGCTACAGTTTTAATTAAAATTTCCAATTTCTAGTAAAGTAAATTTTAAAAGGTACCCGGAAATTATAGCGCCGTCACATAACATCAGCTGAACCAATTTTCGGAAAAGCATTATCGTTCTGACAATGCCCGAGAAAATTGATAAACAAATTTTGAAAGGATACCGCATCCTGAGACGACATCGAACAATCAGACATTCCAAATATCTTCAATAACGAGAATTTCGCCTCATCAAAGGCAAATGACGGGTGATTCAGTAAGCCACCGGCTTAGCCGACGATGTGAAAGCACTTCACGTCAAATCCGCGTCAAGTGGTTCAAATTGCCCCCTCCTCCCCGCGGCTCCCTTATGATAAATGCAAGGAAAATTTAAATCACGTTTCGTTTCCGAAGAGGTATGAATGCGTGAATGTCTGTTTTGTGAAACGGAATATCAATGCTAAAAGCTTGTATTGAGTGGAAAGGGATGATAAATTTATGCATTATAAGGTTGTCACGTATAATCAAGTTACATAATTTACGATGATTTAGCCCACTCAAGTAAAATTAACATAGTCGAGCAGTAAGAGGCAGTCAAATAAAGTAAATTTAGAAAACGCTTGCAGAAACTTTCATAATTATGGAACTCTTATCATTAAGAAAACAAAAGGTTGACAGCAGGGAGTTAATTATATGTTCTGTCGCTGTATGTGTGATTATTGTGTAGACGATAAGGGGCTTTAGCGGCGCGTTTAGAGCCTTTCATAAACTGTCTGTTTCACAATAGGACATGAATTACAGAGAAATAAGCATACGTTGTGAACTGGTATGCGCAGAAGTTTAAACTTATAGCGCGAAGGAAGTAATAAAGGGCGTAACGTAAGTCGACGTCAAGATATAGGAAACAGCTTTCGTGCAAGCGAGACAGACACTTTATTAAAGTTATAAATACGTTTGTGACTCGAAAATTATGCAGTATAACTTTTAATTTATATACATTAAGGTCTAAATTCGCTTGTATATCCAAATTCGAATGCCGAGTCCCTGTCGAACCTTTGTCATTTTAATCATACTTCCGATCTTTCAAAATAATGTTATTGAAATATGTTCAATTTCCTACATTCTATGGGAATTTGTAATTTTCTGCATGTTGTCGTGGCTATATATAAACGCTTACGAGTTTGTTAAGTATCTTGTTTTGTGAATTATAATTATTCTTGTCAAGAAGGCTTCTAAAATGTATTTCACTCTCTAAATTATGTCTGATTAATTGTAAGTTTAATGCTGATGCAGGATATGGGATTAAGTTGAATAATAAGTTTCTACGTTTCTCTACATTTGTAATACCAATAACATATCTAGAAGGAGAGCAGATCGGATAAATAAATTCGCGTGCATTACACCCAGGTGTGTTCCTTTAATCCAATTCACTTGAAACTTGCAGAACCTTCCAATCTATGTTAAAACTTGTTTTACTTAACTTGCTCTGATTCGTCTAAAGAGAAAGTTGATACAATGGAGCTATTAACACCAATGACTCTCAAAACGGGTTTTACACTGTGTTTCTAACATTTGCAGGATTATTTTTACTTGTTCCAATTAGGTAGTTCCGGAATATCTACGTGTGACTACAACCACAATAATTTAAAAGAAAAACAAAACATAATCGTTTTGCAAAATCTTTTGAGAATCTTATGACATTTCCTAAATAAGATGTAAATAAGAAAACCAGGTTCTAAAATAATCTTATTGGCTGATTCAACTAAAAGCCTTCCATTAATTGAGAGTATCTTGACCCAATGAATACTTGAACCACTTAAATCTGCTATTGTTTAACCGTTCACATGAAAGTGATCATAAAACCTCTTGGTTGCCTAGCAACGGTGAGTAAACATTGTTAACTTCGATCGAAGCACAGAAACATCCAACGAAACTGTTTTTCGTTGGAAATAATTGGGTCATTAAGCGGTTTTTGACATCATAATGGTGTATAAACTACTGTCATTAGCAACGATAACATAAACATAAGGCTTCATGGTACATATGATTAATAAAAAATAATGCGACGAACTATTAAAATAATTGACGTCAAACGCGGGTGTTTGGTTGCTATTTTGTATACTTGCATGAAATGGGAAAGAGGATACAGCCACGCTTTAAGTTAGGCTATGGAGTAACATTTAAATCCTTAGTCACAGTTATGGTTTAACCATTACAATTCAGTGCAAGTAATAAGTTAAGTGACGTAGCATCATTATCACACCTGTTTTGAAGAATATACAATACATAAAGATTGGTTGATTGCTACAAAATTACACTCAATAATTATGTCACCTAATGTGTATTTTCGTACTACAAAAATAATAAACAAGCATAAATTTATCGTAGAAATGACATGAAAAATTGAGTTACATTTAGATTTGGATTGAACTGAATCCAATTCACTTCATACCGCAATAGCGGAATATATCTGACAATAAATAGAAAAATCTAATATCACACGTGTTGCAAGGCAATAAAAATACCTCGCGTCAAATCTAACCTCGAGTTATTCATTCAAACTGCTAACGATTTCTGGGTTCCCCTCATAAAATAGCTTGATGCGGCTTCTTAATGTCAAACCATAAAATGGTTATATCTGAAATGATTCCTAATTTTGTTTCAGTTATCCTGCAAGATATTTCTGGGACTGTTTTTGAAGTTTGCAAAAAGACGATGATAAAAATTCAACAAATCGAATATCATGAAAATCGGCCTATCCGTTCTTGTGTTTAAAAAAATAGTAAACTAAACACACTAACAAATAACTTTGCCACTTGCTGTTATGTTTAAAAGAAGAGAAGAACAAGATAGATGTAAGTAAAAATAAGTAAATATTAGACTTAGGTAAAGTCTAGCTTTGAGCGCTTAGTTTTACAGTCTGCCATTGCAGTCAATCCAAAAGACAGTATGAAAAGCTTGCAATTCGAGTGCACCTATTAAATGCAATTATGTTAATATAAATACTTTTAAATCGCCCCGTGTCGTTTATATTGATGTAATGAAACGGGCCATCATTGGCCTTAATGGCAGCATATTTTCCGATTTAAATTTCTGTCCCGTCGAAACCGAATAATAAATACGATTAAAGTATAATTTCCCCGTCTTGTTATTATGTACCATTTAAATAAAACGGACAATAAAACACATTCGCATCAATAATTGTTTTTTATGGGTTATAAGAAAAACTTTTTGGGGAATAATCACCATTCATTGCGTCTGTTTGTGGTACATTTCTGAAATAAAAATTATAATTTTTATGTTTTGATATTTATTCGGTTGCTTATTTTTTTGCTTATGATTACACTTTTTGAGCACAACCTTAACAAATGTGTCAGTAAACCTAAAAATTAATGACAAATATCTTCCAAAATAGGGATGGTTCTAAAGGTATTAGTACCAACTCATCTTAAAGGAATTCACGGTAAGATACGCACCCTATTATTAATTAAACTTAACTGGAATTCCAACTGCAGTTTGATTTCAAAGGGCCTGTCACTTCAAGGGATATCGCAGGTACAAATCATTTGGAAGTACCCTTGCCGCTTGTATCTCTGCGAGTTGATCTTGATAAATTAACGTCGAAGAAATAATAATATCGGTGGATGTATTTTAATACATTACCAGGAGTGCTAATGCAGATTTTCTATTTACACATTTTTATGGCTAGATATTGTCGAGAGAGAATGCATTAGATGAGCGAATGTTGTGCCTTACTTACTTATATGACTAAATTAATATCGAAATTTTTTAAAAGCAATTATGTATGCTTAGAGACATAAGGGCTCAACCAAGATTTATCTTTTTGTGTGAACCATTACAATACCCATTTTTTTTACCTGTTTACACATTTTATCGTGCATTATTTAAAAAGAGCAAAAGAAAGCCTTTGCTTAATAGCGGGACTATACGGGCATAGATAAGATGATGCAAATAATATTATGAATGCCAGAAAAACTGTCCGTCTGTTATTCTGATAACTCTTGGTAGAGCCGAGCTTGGATTCAAAAAGGACGTACGCGACTTTTTGTCGCGATAACCAACAGAATGCGGGCGAATCCGCGGGACAAAGCTAGTATGATATGAAAACAAGCTTGTTTACTTAAAATGTTATTTTTGTTTTACCGTTGGATGTAACCACACAACAAAAAAATGTAGCGTAATGAGCAGTTTTGATCACAGACAAGTTTTGTACTCCCAAGAATCATAGAATTACATTTCATATACAGAATATTTGGTAAATATTTACCTTTGAATATATTATGAAGAAAGAAATACAATTTTAATAAAAGGAAGCTTAGTGAAGTATTACTTGATTCTAGCATTCAGTGGAAAATTATTTGTCGCATCTAACAAAGGCATTGAAGTTTTGACGAGTAAAAACCTTTTTCATCATTATTTACAGTTAGATCAAACAGATTTTTCTGAGCTCACACATTTTACCAAAGTCAGTTTCTTTGTCCACACTTTTAGAGTAATGGTAAAAATTAATGTAAAAGAGGTTTAAAGTTTACTAAATAAAGTAAATAATTATAAATTTTGCCCGCAACGCACCGCATTGCACTAAAAATTCAGTGCGTATCTACGATGCAGGGTTACGGTTAAATAACGTAATACAGAGCGTTAACCCTATGAACAGTTTCATTTTATACTAATCCTTTTATATAAGGATTTTTTTAATCATAGCACTGCGTCACATCCATTTTTTTTTATTTATTTATTTAAATAATACAACACTATCCTTACACAGGTAAATACCCAATGCGACAATATTGGTATACATAGTCAAATTAGAATTAAAATCGCTACAAACTTTAAATTGAAATTGTGAAAGCTAGTACCAATATTTATTACGAAAAAGAATTATGTAAATTAAATAAGTTGTATTTATTCTTTTAAGCATTATTGATATAGTTATTTATCAATTTAAAAGTTGAGATTCTTAATTCGATAATAATCCTTTTCTTCTTTGTTTGTTACGCAAAATATTCGACAATTGTGGTTCGATTTCATAAGTCCTTTTTGTCATCAATAGGGTAGAATACCTTAAAGGACCCATAATAATTATATGAACGTATGTTCCGTTCCTTGTTTTATATTATGTATAATGTAAATAGTTTTTCCTCTTGTTCTCGTTAAAGTAATAAAAAGGGTGGTAAATCCAAAGAAGGTGATTAACATGGAGATTGCACTATAACGGCTAATGGGATACGTACTCACGTATTTCGGGCGATTACTAATTAATCGAATTACTCAGATGCGATAAAACCATATAGGACTTCTACAGAATTATGCTGTTGTCATATAGTTTTATTTACTTATTAATATAGTAGAGCATGTAGCAGTTATTCAACCTCCATTTTTCCGTCACTTAAATCTTTTTAACTATTTATCTCTAACGATAATCTCTGAAAAAAATGACTTTTAGATATATGCCAAAACATTTTGTGTTTCCCTGGTTCAGAATGCTCGGTATTTAACAAATAAACAACACCATATATCACTTTGTATAGATCACATCACAAAAAAAAGAAACAAAAGAACTCATATATCCCAAAATCAAGTACATCGGTGAAACAGTGAAACACAAGGAAAAATGGCAAATTGACAGCAAACACGTCATACGAATATTCGTTGAACGAAATCGAGTTGCGTGTAATTCAGACATTGACTCCGATTTTCGTTCTATTCCACAAATGTCATGTCACGTCAAAACGTCACGGAGGAACCGTGATACGGACGGCAACCGTCTGATATTTATATCTTAATATATTACATCTCTACGCCTTACCTCCCAAAACCCTGGCTTATGAAATGTGTAGCAGAAACCTTGCTTTTTATTTTGGTGTGGGTAAACCCTTCAACTGTTTATGTTATATGTGATGAAGGTAAGTGGTAAATAGGACAGAAGAGTTTAGTCTTTTGTGGGTAAAATTACTATTGAATGAAAAACTTAAGAAACACATTTTGACAAAATTGACGTATAAAACCTACTTCATTTCAATATCAAAAGACACCTTTATAACCTGCTTAGTAACACGTATGCGATTAGTTCCGCAATTTCGAGTAAACAACAATAACTTGAATACCGCTAGTTAGTGCCTATGACCAAAATCTGAGAGAATTTACTGGACCTGGTTTAATAACAAATTACCGCGCAGCCAGTGCGATGCCGGCAGGCTTGCTATGCACGACAGGGATCGGCCGGTCTTCGATATTTCATGACGTGAGTTTAAACCTATGACACGGCCGCACAAATATCCCGGCATGCGAACCCCCTTGGCTTTTAGTGATTAATGTAAAATACACGCCGCCATTCAACGGGTTAGGCGGCTCGCGACATCAGCGTTCAATTACCAATCACAATCACCTCCCGATATGAATTGAGCTGTATAGGTATTAGGCCTAGAGTTGTGTTATTTCAAAGGCGTCAACAACAGTGACCACGTCGTGTGGCACGAAATTTAATTAAAGGGAGACTGGAAAATTGATTGTTCGGTTTCATGATGCTTGACCGTTAAACCGGCTATAGTTACTATGCAAAATACTAGCACTAAGATTAGTAAACTGTTGCGGAGAGCGTTCCTTTGCCTTAAACGTGCTACATTGCGTCACCACTTGGCGGAAATTCAGAAAGCAGTCTAATAAACGATGCAATGTACGACATGCACGTACCATTAAATACTTGGCTTTATTATACTCTTTTTGTAATCAAATGTGTGTAAATGGGCTTAAAAAAGTAGTGACCTGCATTTCTTTAGTAAAATGTTCTAGAGTGTTTTTTTATATATAATGTATTTGCAAACTGAATCGTATTTTAATATTTCTTAATGTATTTTTTATGACAATAATCCGTTGTTTCAGGTTGTTCGAATGTAAAAATGCACATGCTAATAATATATGCAGGACAAGGGGTGATAAAAAGAACCACTTCTATCAAATCTGTTTATTGGCGAATAATTTTAACATATGGAGACGCAGATGAACGAAATATTTCGTGTCATACGTTCAAGACGTGATCAAAGTCAAGTGAAGCATAAAATAGTGTCATACAAGTTTATTTCGAATACATTTCGTCTGCAATAAAGACGAATTTCGTATTGAGTATACTATCAAGCGAAGTCCAATATCCCTCGTGTAGAGATCTAATCTTACTAGAAACCAGTCGAACTCTATTCGCTAAATTTTCTGACCTAAATTGCCTACTTTTTCAGATTAAAAACTTGAAGGGTTTCCTCGCTGGCGGGTATTTTGTACCAGTTTATTGTGATCACAGTAATTTATTTTTTTTGAGTGAGAAAATCTGCTGTAATGTTATAGAAATGATATGTTTAGGAAAAACTTTACAATAGCTCGTCGCTCAAGTTTTTTGTACAGTCAAGAAGTAGGTACTCTCTGAAAATGTGATCGAAGATATTATCCCTACATTTCGCGGTAATATTAGACCTTAAAAGGAAAATAAACTGAATACAAGAACAAAAAGGTCGGCTATGTTATTAATTGGAGTTACTAAAGGAATTTCATATATTGAAATATTTGTGGCGGCACAAGTATTTCTCAATATATTATGGTATTCCTTAGAGCTATGTTCGTTGTTCGTCAAAATCAAGGTATTTGTCACTAATCCCAATTAAAAATGTATTATTCCATTTTGGAAGCATTGAGCTCCTGCGGAGTAGGTAGAACGGGAAATTGCCTCGCGAACGCGACATTCTCTCCGTCGGATTATTGTCAATTCGGTACGTCATTTCCGCTTTACGAAAACATCCTGTAATTATTCGGATATTGTCAAAACGTAATAGAGAGAGGGTTGTTAAAACGAATCACCTGCTGAATGCTAAACAGTTTTAAATTATTTAGTAGCTATGCTTTTGTTTAATTTTAACGAGGTTTGGTACTTAAAGGGCTTAGAATCGTTTGCACGCATTACCTTTAAATAACTAAACACTTTTACTACACTACACTACAACTATTTAATATTATTACAACAATAAAGTCTTCATTTTTTTTTACAAAATAGGTGGTAATAGTCAAAAACCCTTGGTATCATACATCTAATCACCATTCCTGGATTTTAATATACCTATATGCATCAGAATAACCACACACGAAACGTTCAAGTGAAAATCATAGACTACAACCTGCTTACAAATGAGCATAGAAATTCAACATCATAATATCACCTATTCTGGCAATTCGGTTATTGCAATTGCGGCGCTATGTCACCGCAAGCGAAATGGAATCGGTTCGGTGTCAACGCATTGTTCTCAGCCACACTATCAATTATCCTTGTAGCGACTAACCGGAATACTGGTAATAACGTGTATTACGATCTGAACCTAAATAGGTAAGAATTGTGCAATCAAAGCTTATTGCTAACTGTGAATCGGAATTACGCGATAATTGCGGCGATGAATTAATGCACGGTTTTGATTATCTATTGTAGCTGCTAAATGTTTGCTATTATTCAACTAGGCTTAATAGCTTATGCTCGAATTGTTGTCGATATAATCACCTATAGTGTGCACATTAATATTGAATTTCATTTATTCTTTACCCTACAATAAAAGCAATTAGGGTTTGAACAACTTTGTTTACCTCTTGATTAAAACGATTTATTTGAATGATACTTTAAATATTGATTCAGTATTTGATGTTGGGTGTATCTAGTTATGTGTATGACCAAAATCGTGAATGTTGAGTTTAACAAAAGTCCTAACAAAGAAATCGGACTAAAAAATTTACAGTTTCGTCACGTACTCACGTCAGTCCATCCATCCATCTGCGTGAAACACGCTACTGTAATTCTTTCATTTTAGCATTTTCTATCGAAAAATGCAGACGCGTTGGAGCGACAACATTTTTGAGTGAGCGCCTATGAACGCTTAAAAAAACGGTCGGTAAAGCTCTTTTGTTTGTGCATTCATAATCAGAGTAAAGTTAGCGGAACAATTTTTGCATATTGGTTTTGGTGTTTGGTTTATGTGTTAAGAAAGATATTACAAATTAATGAGATAATTAAGGTATATTGCTTCTAACATGGTAATAAATACTGATCGAGAAACTGTAATGGAATGGCCAAAATTTTATGTTCAACCTGATTACTGCTATTTAGTGTTATAATTCCCTAAGAATGATGCATGTCATATATACGCAAGTGCTAACCGTATTTTTTATATCTTACATTGCGGGTTCTCGAACCTTTTTTTGTGTATTACACATTCTAGTTTAACACTTACATATTTTCATAAACATTTAGTTGTAAGAGAAATCGTTACAGGTATACAAAACTATGTACCAAGAATCAATATACATTTTGTAAAGTTTATTTGATAATACGAACCCCTGAGTGCTGTGTTCCGAAGACTAATTTTAATATCAACGACTATTAAAATACTCGCCGGGAGTCGTGAATTGTCAAATCACGCCGAGTCGTCAATGTCATAATAAAGTAAAGTTATTTGTAATAAAAATAGCTCCGTTTCGGCTGGAATGGAATTCCATAAGTTTTTCATTGGTTGAAGTTTTAATTAGAAATACTACAGTGTATAAATGCATGACAGACCTTCAAACTTACATATTGCGTAAAGTATAACCATTTCATGTACTTTTTATAAGATACTATTTTGGTATTTTATAATAATAAGTAGATTAGTTCACTAGTAATTTGATCGGGTATTAAATGAGCTCTTAATTGGGACTCGTTATTGAAAAAATACAAATGAAACATTGCTATTACAATGTGGTCAACTAACAAACACTTTTATTGCACCAAAAGTACAATACTGTTCATTATTTTTAATCATTGTCTTTCTAATATACTATACTATAATACTGCCTCGGTGGCCTAGTGGTGCTAAGCGCGCCTGCTACGCTAGAGGTCTTGGGTTCGATTCCCGAGTCGACCAAGATGTTATTGGGTTTTTCTATGAAATTCTCAGTAGCAGGTCGGAGTTTGGATTTGTGCCCGGGAAGTGGCAATAGGCTCGCCCCCTATTACATGGGACCTAAACATATCGGCGAACTGTGGGTGTACATTGGTACACCTCTGCCTACCCCTTCGGGGATACAGGTATGTATGTATGTATGTCTTTCTAATATTTATAAGCATAATATTCAATATCTCCCTATGATTGTACCTAATCGATTTATTACATAGTTCTGCAGTTAGTTGTAATCAATAATGATATTAATAATATTAATGCGACAATCTGCAGCAACCGATAAAGACTGTCAATATTGACTGCGAAGAATAATGGTAATAATGTTTGCAGTCATTAGCTGATCATTACTCACTGCGACGGTAAATTACCACAAACCTTGACCTGATTCAGACGGGATACATTCCCAAGAAATATGAAGGTAAAGAATAAATTGCAAGGAAAATAAAAAATACTTTATTTGCTATATTCAATAGAGACTAATGAAAGAATTATGATTTAAGGTCACGTCTTCGTTATAGACAAGAAACATCGTTAAGAAAAGACGTTCATTATAATTTTTGTTTAGAAACATTTCCTCGGGAATGCAGGGAAGCGATATGTAGGAACTTTCCGCTGTGATGTAATCGCATCGTAGATGTATCATTATCGCCCTTTCCTTTGTGAGAATGCTCAACGCTTACAAAGGGTTACATGGAGAGCTTTCCTTTGATACCCATAGTCATAACATGCTGACGTCATGGAAGTTGTAGAACGAAACGAACATTTTTATTTAACTTATAGTGACATAATCCTGTTAAATTTTACAGTTTGTGTTTGTTAAATCTCTGTGTGTTTCATCAGAATCTGTAGCCCTGTTTTGTTTTGACGACGATAAAAATGAGTGGTCATTTTCTTTCATTTCATTTAAATTATTACCTAATTAAATACCTCGCTCATGTAGAAGTAAAAAAAAAGAAATTAAACAAAAAAACACAAATCTTAATCTACGCTGGTAGGTAATTTAGGTGTGGTGCGTGTCCAGTTCAGAAGCAAACATACATATTATTATTAAGAGGGGAGCAAACAATAGGTAACAAATAGAAGCATCGACGTATGATATGCATAGACTGCTACTATCGCTAGGTTCCCCTTGTGCCAAGCGAGAGCAGTTTTTAGTCTGATCCTAGTACATTTCGTTTTTCATTTAAGTTAATTTTCGCGCAACGAGAAACTTATATAAGAAAATATCGATGGTTTTGACCTTGTTAGGATAATATTAGTGTTTTAGATATATTTTTTAAAACGGCAAGCTCCATCTTCATACATAATTAACGTCAACACTTGTTCACACTAGTGCTTACGGTTTAAACTCTGATAGGCTCACTCTATAGTTTCAAATGCAACCTCGTTGAATAGAAGTCTGTGAAGTTGTCACTTGCTTGCATTTACATGTCGCGTGTAGAAGCAATGTTTACCAACGAATCGACGAACTAATTGACATAGCGTGATCGTATCGGGGGATTGAGCCTGAAATACTGTTCAACGCCCATATAACTACACCGCTAATAATAAGTTATAAACATCTAATGTATAATTAATTGAAAATTATAGGTTTGGCTAGATTTTATAACGAATTAAGCCAGGTTATTTTCAGTAATATTTTGTGCTTGTATTAGTTTTCATACTTTACAAGTATTTTGTATTTAAAACACAACTCTTACCTATTAATTACTTAACATAATCATAAAATTATTTGGGATAAGAAGAGAATAAGCAATTGAACAAAAATACAGTCATTTAAAGTAACTTAAACAGCAAACAAGAAACAAAACAATTAAGCAAGATATTGAATAACCAACTTTAAACAATTACTTTAGCATACAGATATGTAATGTAGCGCACATAATATAATTATAAGGCTGTACCTATGTGTGCGTGTATTTTTTCTCATGAAACAGGAACATTCTACACGCGTTCCCCCTTAATTAATGCGAAAAGAGACGGATAAGTTAGCTTCGTAACGAAGTATTGTTTTAATTTCACCGTTTATTGCTGTTTTTATTCACGTAATATATTTGTGAATATATGTGTCAGGTAATGAACATTTATGTCATTATAGTTATGTTACATAATTATGTAAAAGTATTTCGTACCAAAACTAACCACACCAAACGAATAACCTTCTTATTTTTCATTAGGAATACTCCGCCTCAAAAATGACTGCTGTATTTAAAGAAGAAAAACATGAACAAATAAAAAAAACAACGGGGACAAAATTTTCTCGCGCTGAATCTGCTTACTCATAATTACCAGAGTTTTTAAATACGAAAAATAAAAACATGGCCGTATAAAGTAGGACGACGGATCTAAGACCTCTGAAAAACGAGGCAGCATTATTTATTTGCGAGCCCTCTTTCGGTTTTAATTCGGATTTATGTATGTACATTAAAGAAAGAGGATTATGCTCCCGGGTTTGTGACGTGGCTCTCGTGTGCCTACCTTTTCATTACAAGTGCGTGCTGGCTGAAACTTTACAGTCAATACCTATGCTAATTTGTGCTGGGCAATGACTGGGCTTAACCTTTCTTGTTCTTCGTAGAGTTCAATACCACCCTTAACTACTTGCATGTAGCTATTGAATTACCTTAGAGTTAAGATGGATAAGTTTTATGAAGCTCTGAGCTTACACTAGAAGTACTGTAGTCCATTAATGGTTAATAACCGCACAAAACACGAGGCTGCTTATACTATATTCTCTATAAAGTTACAAAACAAATTCTAACATTCAGATGAATCTCCTGTCGATAATAATTACTTTGGCTAAAAGCTTTCACGCAGCGGGTAAAACATTTCTGTGGGATTACTTAACGGCTATGGCAGGTATATGGCAAAACCATGTCCATCTCGCTATGAATGACGTATTCGTTTAAAATGGATGGAAGACCTAGCTAAGCTTTTTAGCAGGTGCCACAAATAAGATAAAACAGCCTAAACCTAAAAGCTGTCAGAGAGCTGACAGTGAAACTAAATAGATTATTCCAATACATGGTCCGAGCTTCGCTTTGTTTAGCAGTTAATACCTTCTAAGATTTTCTTGCTCTATTTGGTTTAAAAATTGTTAAACTCATTGTCAACATTTCACTATTTTAGGTTTCTGATTTTCTAGAATTCAAGTTGAAACTTTTACACATCAGACGAAACTGCGGTAAATATCCATCTTTAAGAGAAAGTTGTTTAAGACTTTTATAGTTTAGACAACTTTTATACATTACTCGGGACGGGCGAACAAACTTTCTTTCTTTTAATATCACTATAAATATTTAGATAAGCCTTTGAAGTCTGAATGCCTTTGTATTCAGGTAAGCGATAATTTTCAGTAGACTTTGGATTTAGTTACAAAATTGCACTATTTCTTAACGACATTAGAGGTATACAATCAAGCGTCGGACTGAATGTGCTTAAAAACTGTCCGATATTTGCAATTTGCAAGCTACGGTACCGTCGGGAGTTGCAAATGGTCTGATGCCTCGTTTGATATTTCCTCCATTAGGACCAAATTAAAAAACTTCACGAGTCGTAAAGTTGGAAACTTTCTTTGCATCATCGTTCCCTGTGAGTGGAAAATTATGTCTTCATTAGTCCTGTTTGATGTTTTCACATTATCGGAGTTACTTACACTTGTACTTATCAAGTAATTACTATTTAATGTTTATAGTTTGGTAAAGAAAATATTGCATTATAAATACTCATATTCGTAAGTTTGTAGACATTCCAATGATGACATTCCAATATTACGATGTTTGCTAGTAAGTATAAAATTGCGTCCTCAACAAAGCGAATGGCATATTTAGAGTATGCGGTCCACATGAATAGACCTTTCAACGAGAATTTTTTAATGTACCAATCTTCCATCCGCTGGCTGCAAGTCGCTAGCAATATCCAGTGGATCGATGTAGTTCCGCTATGAAATGCGGAACGATGCAGTGACTCCTTTGTGATACGTAGTTATTGGGCCGATACAATGTCGGCACGATCTGTTCTCAGTTTGTATGACGCTGCTGTTCCTTAGAGTCGTAATAAAATTTTGCGCATCGTTTTGCGATGTATTGGCTTACCGTTGGTTTTCGTGATGACTTTGTGCTTTTTGTTACGAGCTTTTAGTTAACTGGGATTGTATGGAATGGATGACATGTTTGTATGCTTGTATCAATCCAATCTTGCTAATGTGATAATTAAGATTGTCTGATTTTTCATTACGAGTCCTTTGACCTTAGCTGATTTATAACTCGTGATTTTAAATGTTGTTTTCATGAAAACCCAAAGATTTTTTTTTAGGAGCTCGTTGCAATAATTTTCATATGTTTAGCAGTTAGCCATAATCATACTAAATTGAATTCACGCAGACTGATTCCGGACTACCATAGAACAAAAATCTATATCCGAAGCAAATATATGTCATTAGATATTTACCTGCTTATTTTTTCCGAAATCTTATACAAAATCAAAATATTATTCAATCAGTTTACCCGCAGGGATAGCGAAGTGAAATCATGCAGATAAACGGAATCGAGGGTTTTGGGTGATCCCGTGTCTGGTTACTTAAAATCGCATGTATAATTTAAAAGGAGCGGCTGACTCACCGCATTTGCCATGTGGAGAGCAGGGAGATCGCACGTCCCCGATAACGCAGATAAAATGGGGAAGCTTGGGCTCTAAGAATTTATCACCGCCTCACAGATTTATTCATTTGTAATTGTACCCACTTGTGGAATTTACCTCGTACATCTTAAAAAGTTTTTAGGTCACTGTAAGCAGTTGTACGCCTGCACGTGTTTTGCTGTTTTACAATTTTCTGTTTTATGATTTGTCATATTTATAACTTAAGATTAGAAAGAGAGAATAAATCACTTCAATAAAGAGGAAGAGGGACAGAAGTAATACTGATTACATTGTGATAATTATTACTCCGTGAAAAGGCACTTCAAAAATTTATAAATTCATTCACATGCTCACGTTATCGTCTGTCTTTTATCCAATATTTAAATGAAAATAAAAGTGTTTTGTAGATGACATTTGAAGGGGAGGCTCGCGAGTATAGGGGTGCTTTTAAAGATCAAAGCTAAGAAGGGCCTTTGTATGTAATGTGGTGAGATAAAATAAATGTACTTTCTGTACTAGAAATAATCTTTTTTATCTCTATTTTTAATTTTGTAAATCGTTGTTTGATGTTGCAATCACACTAAAATGTTTTGAAATATGCATGGTGACTTTCTTAAGGATCACTTATCTATTCGTCAAGAAATAATGCAGTAAGTCTGCTCCAGTCGTCCACATGTTAATGGTCAGATCTAATGAGATTTTTTATCGTTTCGGCAATCGCATATTTTTGTATAACCTGGGTATTTCCAAATGCATTATCATAACACAACGCTTAGCGGCCTTTGTCCGACCCATGTGCTCCAAATCGATTCACAATGTACCGTGTATTTGAATGCCAAATACGACTCGGCAATGTAATTTAAAAAACCAAACATTATGGAACGCCGGCTCTTACATTTATTTAGCTTGGCATATTCGTACAAGTTTGTGTACTAAAAGTAATACAAGGAAAAGTTTTCGCGTAACTTACTTGGAGACGTCGACGTACGGAGAGTTTTCTTTCAACAAATTATACAGTTATTTTCACATACCCCTTTGAGTGTAAACTAAAATCAAGCACGTTTTAGAGGTAAACAGAACTCTTGTAGTTATAGAAATGAACGACAACGGGAGCTTTCTCGTTTGTTCTATCTATAAATAAACTGTATATAAACTTTTACAGTGATTAAAAACAACATTTTTTTTTTACAATAATGCCAATTTGATGTAGGTGCTGATGATACACAAACAAATTCAAATAAACCTGTTATTAAAAATGTAATGTAAATATGGTTATACATTAATAACAGCCTTAGGATACTTGTCGTTTCCCGAGCGCATTTTCCGAAGGAAATCTTAATTTTTCTGCGGAACAATATTCAGAGTACATTCTCTCGGTTTGAGATTGCCAATGAGGTTACGATAAGGCGAGCTCGGCGCGTGCGTCTGCATATTTTTCTCGCTACGTTTTCAATTTAATCCGTATAATCTCAATGTGGGGTTGTTATCAAACAATTTCTCCCTTATTTGATGGAGCGGTTTTTAATAATTCCGTTTTCTCAATTATGCAAAGTAGGCGACGCGTAATGATAATAAAAACTTAGATTTTGAATGAAAAATTTTGCTCGGTAATTATTAATTGGTTTTAATTCATTTGTTAGTCACAACGTTTAAAATTCGTCTTACGTAATTTTTGTTTCATTAGATTGGTTTGTTGAAAGACACTCTACCTTTCATATTGTCTAAAAAAGTGTTTTAATATATATTTTTTATTTTCATTTCATAATTTTTAAGACACTAAATTTATTGAAAACCTTTTTCATAATTTTGTATATTCTTACGTTATCGGTTAATAGAGAGGAACATTAATTTGTCTTTATAAACCATTTCCAAGGTATGTAACACTATTAACGAGTTCTAAACTATTTTACAATACGGAAGCCCCTTTTATAGGTAATCGATCTCGTACAAAAACATTTTATTTAAATAATAAATAAAATAAATCCAGTGATCCAATAGCATATACCTGTAAGGTCTGTTAATCCGAAAACATGATACATTTAAGTGCAAAAACGTAACGGAAGGGCTGTAGTTGGGGAACTTGCTTAATCCCACAAAGCCTTTAATGGATGTTCCGAAATGTCGTCTAAAAGGTGTAACCGCTAACGGTGTACGACTCAACAAATCAAACAATCCGATAATTACTAGCATTGTAAACCTTTTTCGTGGAAAAAACGAGTATGTATAACACATTTCTGAAGTGCATGTCAGGTTTTTTTTTATGTGAAATTTGCATAATTGATGGCACATAATGTAAAAAAAATACTTGAGATTTTAATAAACAAAACTACTCGACCGATTTTGATGCAAGTTAAGTAATATCCATTCAATTAGGTATGGCGAAGAAGAAAGAATTTTGGAAATTGATTACAATACCCAAAATACTTATCGCTTAGAATATGTACCAAAAAAAAACACAAGAATCGAGAACCAACTCTTTCTGAAGTCGGTTTCAAAATAATAATTCTTAATTTTCACAATTATAAAAATTAATCGTTTTTTCTTACTGATTAGTAAGTTACTAAATCAATGGCCTCTGAACGTATTTAAATCCTAAAACAAGAATATTAGTTCAATTAGGCAGAATTTATATTTTCTATACTATTACCCAGGGCCTTAACAAATGAGCCAACACATCACTGTCTCGTACTTTCCGCAAACTAAAAATATTACGAGCATCGCTCTTTCCTTTTGCTCTCTAAAATGCATTTTGGGGTGGGTACTCGTTGCAATTCATTGTATAAACAAACGAAAAAACATTATTGACAACTATGTCATCATTGTGTGTGTGTGTCATGTATATTAATGTTTTGTCTATTTTTTTGTTAATGATTTATAATTTTTTTTATAAGTCCCACTTCAGTCTTTATTGACCACCCATTTGGCGGTCGAGCGAATTAGAAAAAAAAATGAAATTACCAATTTGTAACCATACCCATATTTTGAAATACTAATGTAGCGCAGAATTTTCAGTTACACGAACGTACAATCAAAATTATTACATAATATGACAAGGAGTGAGCTTTCAAAAAGGTTTTTTACCTAAAACGTTGACTCCGCAATTCTGCACGTTAGGCGATGCAATCCTTTTATCTTAACTGCAGTCAAAAATGCACCGCCATTACAGGTAACGCTCACACAGAGCAGGGTCTTTGCACTTCGGTTTTTTCCAGACGAATGGAAAATTTAATTTTACCCTCATTTTGAGGCTGACTTTTGAAAATCCCAAAAACGTAATATAGTCCAATGGGTAGGTAAATCTTTGGGGGGGGGGGGGGGGTTGGTTTTTAGTAATTAAATTAATTCATTTATTTTATTATTACTACATTTATAAATAATGGTCGAATGGATATTCGTAAAAAAGCCGATATTGATTTTTTTTATATTTATTTTAGACTTTACGGTCTAAACGGTATAAAATTAAAACAACAAAACGCAATTCTAAAACCAAATATTTTATCATGTTTATAACAACAATACGAATTTGTTCGTAATTTTAAGCCATTTATACCAGCTCAACTCGCGTAGCTGTGAGTCGAAACTAAATGAAAAAATAGAGCTTTGAATGGAATCGTTTTGAATGCAATGTGTATGAATTTTAAACTGTCTGCATACAGATGAAGGCAGACCTCGATTGAAAAACTGATTTACCTAGATCAAATGCCGATTGAATGTACACCTAAATTGAAGTAAATATTTACCATTTATTTTAATCAAAATATTTTAAATATATGGTTCTTGTAAATAATTAAACGCTTGTAATGAAATCACTAAGTAATATCTGATATTGTCCAAGAATAAGCGTCGTGTATTCTCTAAAAGCAAATATAAAAAAGCAATAGTTGTAGTTTAGAATAATCGGCTAGATCAGCTAAAAGTGTGTGTATCGCTAACATATTCGAGCTCACGTACCGGTGTTATCAGCGAGCAACAGCCGGCCGCGACGTCCTTCCCGCCCCTCTCCTTCTCAATTGTTTATTTCTAAGGATAATCTTTACAAACGCTCTGCTAAATGTAAATAAAATAAAAGTAATGCCAACCCTCCCAAACAAATAGACGCAGCGATTTCGACACTCGATTTTTGAATTTCAAATTCGCCTAATGATTCGGATGAATGGAATTAAAAACGTTAGTGTACCAGCGCCAGCGGTCAATCTTCTCGTGCGTGAAGTGTAGAGTTTATTTGAAAGGGTTTTTGTAGATGATTGTGGTCGTGAAAGAGAAATCTTTTGCCTCTTGATTCAATGGTACTTAGGGTTTTGAACCCAACACATGGTAGATGCTGCTTCGATCTCAATGAGGCATAAGTTTCCCGGTATTTAAGCTTGAATACATTCTCAAAATGTGCGAGAATATCGGGGTTTTACTGTAACATATTTTGTCGTGTAATGCGCTACTCAGCATTAGTGTTTATTAGGGCCATTACATGTTCGATACTGCTAAGTCCACAGAGGAAGAGCACGTAACATTACATACATCACACCTTAAAACATTAAGGCACACGTGGAGGCTTGTTTGATAACCTTAAAGTGTTTTATATCCATATCATTATGTAAAGTAGGGCCTAAAACAACTCTACGCGTACATTTTGTGTTATCAGGTCAAACTGTTCTTTATAGGAGTTTATTCGGGTATATGGTATTTTTAATAGTCGATAAATATGGAAATATGGCTTAGTTATTTTCAAGTGAGAATATTTTTTTATCGTTTTAACGATATCTTTTTTGATTTTTAATATTTTTAATATTCCAGGACAATTCACACACGGTTATCTGATCCCAAGCTAAGCAGAGCTTGTGTTATGGTAACCAGACAACTGATAAACATACTTATATATTTATAAATACATACATATTACAGATAAATTAAAACCAGCATCTTTATTTCATTTAAAGTCAAAAGATGGTTCTCAAAAATTATGTGAATGTGTTTTCTGAGTAAATCTGTAGGTGTACAGAGATAGTTGATTTTAGTGCGAATGAATTAATAATATATATATTTTTTATTTTCATTTCATAATTTTTAAGACACTAAATTTATTGAAAACCTTTTTCATAATTTTGTATATTCTTACGTTATCGGTTAATAGAGAGGAACATTAATTTGTCTTTATAAACCATTTCCAAGGTATGTAACACTATTAACGAGTTCTAAACTATTTTACAATACGGAAGCCCCTTTTATAGGTAATCGATCTCGTACAAAAACATTTTATTTAAATAATAAATAAAATAAATCCAGTGATCCAATAGCATATACCTGTAAGGTCTGTTAATCCGAAAACATGATACATTTAAGTGCAAAAACGTAACGGAAGGGCTGTAGTTGGGGAACTTGCTTAATCCCACAAAGCCTTTAATGGATGTTCCGAAATGTCGTCTAAAAGGTGTAACCGCTAACGGTGTACGACTCAACAAATCAAACAATCCGATAATTACTAGCATTGTAAACCTTTTTCGTGGAAAAAACGAGTATGTATAACACATTTCTGAAGTGCATGTCAGGTTTTTTTTTATGTGAAATTTGCATAATTGATGGCACATAATGTAAAAAAAATACTTGAGATTTTAATAAACAAAACTACTCGACCGATTTTGATGCAAGTTAAGTAATATCCATTCAATTAGGTATGGCGAAGAAGAAAGAATTTTGGAAATTATTTACAATTCCCAAAATAGACATCGCTTAAAATATGTACCAAAAAAAAACACAAGAATCGAGAACCTCCTCTTTCTGAAGTCGGTTTCAAAATATAAATTCTTTATTTTCAAAATAATAAAGATCAATCGTTTTTTCTAGCTGATTACTGATTAGTAAGTTACTAAATCAATGGCGTCTGAACGTATTTAAATCCTAAAACGAGAATATTAGTTCAATTAGGCAGAATTTATCTTTTCTATACTATTACCCAGGGCCTTAACAAATGAGCCAACACATCACTGTCTCGTACTTTCCGCAAACTAAAAATGTAACGAGCATCGGTCTTTCCTTTTGCTCTCTAAAATGCATTTCGGCCTGGCTACTCGTTGCAATTCATTGTATAAACAAACGAAAAAACATTATTCACAACTATGTCATCATTGTGTGTGTGTGTCATGTATATTAATGTTTTGTCTATTTTTTTGCTAATGATTTATAAATTTTTTTATAAGTCCCACTTCAGTGTTTATTGACCACCCATTTGGCGGTCGAGCGAATTAGAAAAAATGAAATTACCAATTTGTAACCATACCCATATTTTGAAATACAAATGTAGCGCAGATTTATAAATAACACGAACGTACAATCAAAATTATTACATAATATGACAAGGAGTGAGCTTTCAAAAAGGTTTTTTACCTAAAACGTTGACTCCGCAATTCTGCACGTTAGGCGATGCAATCCTTTTATCTTAACTGCAGTCAAAAATGCACCGCCATTACAGGTAACGCTCACACAGAGCAGGGTCTTTGCACTTCGGTTTTTTCCAGACGAATGGAAAATTTAATTTTACCCTCATTTTGAGGCTGACTTTTGAAAATCCCAAAAACGTAATATAGTCCAATGGGTAGGTAAATCTTTGGGGTCACATCGACTTGAGTAGTAATTTGAACTTTTTGTGGAAATATAATCGCAAAATTGTATAAGTATTTGTGTAAGAAGTAAAATTTAATTAGGTTTTTAGTAATTACACTAATTCATTTATTTTATCGTTACTACATTTATAAATAATGGTCGAATGGATATTCGTAAAAAAGGCGATTTTGATTTTTTTGATATTTATTTTAGACTTTACCTATATTTAGGAAACGGTATAAAAGTAAAACAACAAAACGCAATTCTAAAACCAAATATTTTATCATGTTTATAACAACAATACGAATTTGTTCGTAATTTTAAGCCATTTATACCAGCTCAACTCGCGTAGCTGTGAGTCGAAACTAAATGAAAAAATAGAGCTTTGAATGGAATCGTTTTGAATGCAATGTGTATGAATTTTAAACTGTCTGCATACAGATGAAGGCAGACCTCGATTGAAAAACTGATTTACCTAGATCAAATGCCGATTGAATGTACACCTAAATTGAAGTAAATATTTACCATTTATTTTAATTAAAATATTTAAAAAATCTGGTTGTCGTAAATAATTAAACGCTAATAATGAAAACATCAAGTAACATCTGATTTTGTCCAAGAATAAGCGTCGTGTATTCTCTAAAAGCAAATATAAAAAAGCAATAGTTGTAGTTTAGAATAATCGGCTAGATCAGCTAAAAGTGTGTGTATCGCTAACATATTCGAGCTCACGTACCGGTGTTATCAGCGAGCAACAGCCGGCCGTGACGTCCTTCCCGCCCCTCTCCTTCTCAATTGTTTATTTCTAAGGATAATCTTTACAAACGCTCCGCTAAATGTAAATAAAATAAAAGTAATGCCAACCCTCCCAAACAAATAGACGCAGCGATTTCGACACTCGATTTTTGAATTTCAAATTCGCCTAATGATTCGGATGAATGGAATTAAAAACGTTAGTGTACCAGCGCCAGCGGTCAATCTTCTCGTGCGTGAATTGTAGAGTTTATTTGAAAGGGTTTTTGTGGATGATTGTGGTCGTGAGAGAGAAATCTTTTGCCTCTTGATTCAATGGTACTTAGGATTTTGAACCCAACACATGGTAGATCCTGCTTCGATCTCAATGAGGCATAAGCTTCCCGGTATTTAAGCTTGAATACATTCTCAAAATGTGCGAGAATATCGGGGTTTTACTGAAACATATTTTGTCGTGTAATGCGCTACTCAGCATTAGTGTTTATTAGGGCCATTACATGTTCGATACTGCTAAGTCCACAAAGGAAGAGCACGTAACATTACATACATCACACCTTAAAACATTAAGGCACACGTGGAGGCTTGTTTGATAACCTTAAAGTGTTTTATATCCATATCATTATGTAAAGTAGGGCCTAAAACAACTCTACGCGTACATTTTGTGTTATCAGGTCAAACTGTTCTTTATAGGAGTTTATTCGGGTATATGGTATTTTTAATAGTCGATAAATATGGAAATATGGCTTAGTCTTTTTCAAGTTAGATTATTTTTTATTATTTTAACGATATCTTTTTTGATTTTTAATATTTCCGGAACAATTCACACACGGTTATCTGATCCCAAGCTAAGCAGAGCTTATGTTATGGTAACCAGACAACTGATAATCATACTTATTTATTTATAAATACATACATATTACAGATAAATTAAAACCAGCATCTTTATTTCGTTAAAAGTCAAAAGATGGGTAACAAAAATTATGTAAATGTATTTTCTGAGTAAATCTGTAGGAGTACAGAGATAGTCAATTTTAGTGCGAATGAATTAATAATTAATTGTTAGGTAAAAGACGTTAATGCTAAATAAGGGTAACACGTCAAGGGATTATGGGATAAGCAAAGATGGCCGTAAGCCGATTACTGAGAAATATTGCTTGGTTATAATTTTAATATAAGTATCTAATGTTTGTGGAAGTCAAACTAGCTTAGCCTAGATTTTCTTCAGAAATAAGCTCATAAATTGAATCTCAGATTCTATTTATTTTTTCTTTTAGTATGTAATTTCTTTATCTACATATAATTTATATACGTAATTGTTCTTTGATATGTTATTTTCCCATATACGTTTGAAATGTGGTGTAATATGAATCTAATGTATTCTCTTTAGCCTAAATTACCTAGTACAAGTACTGCTTCTTGTTAAATTTTGAAACGAAAAACCTGAGTTATTTTTATAATTTGCTTGAGAAATTTGAACCACGGGGTTCGAACCCCGGCTCAATTTATCAGAAAGTTAGTAACTCAACGATTTTGTTGTTACCATGGCAACGTTTCTAAAGAGTTTTTTTTAATTATTTTAACATGATGCTTTCGTAAAATGCGTCTATGATTATCCTTTTGTTATTGTTATCGGCGTCCCTTCTAATTATATATCACTCCTTAATTAAAAAGGGTTCCTCTGCACGGATTACAACAAAAGCCTAATAATTAAAAGTGTTTACAGCAGTACTAATTAACTTATTTCCTTAAACGGTTAATGGGATCTCAAAAGTGAGAGAAGATTTTAATGTACTTTTGAAAAATGGAAAATATTGCAAATTAAACCTTAGAAAACTTTGTTTTCGTAGTTGTTTTAAAAAAGGATAAAGATGAGTTTTAAAATAAGGCACCTATTACATTAAAATATTCGCCGAGTAAAGATTTTACCCACTATTTCGTGTTTATAAAACTTGTATTTTGGTTCACTGGTTTAAAAAAGCAAAATCAAACAGTTAAATCTCATTAAAGTTGTAGAAACTTTAGCGTTCCTAGTTCTTAATGCACTAATTCAGCACAAAAGGTAGACTTAGAGCTACAACGTTCTGCCCCAGTTAACTTTTTGGCTTAGTGTACAAGTGTTAGTAGTTGGTCGGTTGGTAGTTAAGACTGACAACCATATTATATATACTTGTTTCGTTGGATAAATAATAAACATAGCCCGGTACCAAGTTCCATTAATAATTTGAACTAACGATACACGACTCAGCACTACAATACATGGAGTGTTCCAGTTCACGAATACCGATAACATCACTTCTAATGACAGCAATGTAACCGAGGTATGATTTCAACTCGGACGATTTATCCGCTTCACCCCGCATTATTCCGGTAACCGCACCGAGTTTGCTTCGATCCCAAAATCGAAATTTGAAAAAGGCACACGCTTAAAAAACATATAAAACGAAGCGACACGTACATAAATTAGTAGCAAAAAAATGGCTTCTCCGCATAACGTGAGATATGGCCAATATAACGGGCATGATGTACGTTGGATGGGAGTCGCGCGGTCAATATTGATACGCCTTTATGACCCATTTACCTTTTCGGTTGGCGCGTAGCGTGGACCAGGCACCGACGGAATTCCACCAGAGCACCGTTTCAAAATTCACACGGCTTTTCAAAAGCGCTGACTTGTTTACATTGCCTATAAACGGGCACAGTATAGTTTTAGACATTCTTTTAGCGTGTGCTACGAGCTTTTGCTACGGTGTCACATTGCGTCTACGTGCGCGTAGCATGGGGGTCTACGTCAAACGTTCCGTCATAGTCTGCTTATTGTTTTAAGTCAAAGCGGGGAAAACACAGGCAGCTGCTGTGTCAGGTAAAATGTAGCTCGTAGTTGATCGCGAAGATATAGCTACTGCGTACAAACATATTTTCTGCTACCTTCACATGCTACGAATAATTTAATTTTGATCGGCGTTGAAACTGACTTTACCTAACTTAAAGTACTATCAAACAGCTCGATTTAAAAGTAAAGGATATTATTTAACAACGATATAAAGTTGTAAATCGTATAGCGAAAACCAATGTCTAAAATGGTTTTGTGTTGATTGCACATTGATTGTGCAACTGTCGAACCATTCGATGCACTTTCCAAGAACTTTTTGTGGACGTGTGGTGTTGCCAGAATGCGTTACTTTTTACCACCCGTTGTCAGTTCACGTTCCGTTTAAATTGATATTTGATTGTACAAAACTTACAGTAAGTTCGTATTGGTTGGCTAAATAACTAAGTTTCGATTGCGACTCTAATTGGATTGTATGCGATTTTGAATCATAATCCAATTAGAGTCAGACTATCAACAAAGTTTGAGTATTGTTAATGTTTAAGCTTCTTGAGTAAGGAGAGTTTGGGAAACATAACCCGGTTCTACAGAAATTAGAAAGAGTTAAAATGTATAAAGGAAAAGAAAGCCTAGCGATTACGGTCCTTTCATATCGTGTTGTATGAAAACGCCGAGAATATTTTCCCTTAAATAAATGTCGGAGTGACCGAATTGGGGTATTTTCGTAAGAACAGAACAGCCGCTCGTGAAGGTGTCGACTCATAAAATAAATTGAAATGCTTCGTCGATCAAGATTCGCGGCAGGACGCAGCGGCCGCTCTCAGCTCCAACGATAAATCAACTCGACGCTTTTATGTATAAAAAAGGAAAAAAGAGCGGGAAAGTCGTTTATTTGTTTCCAAACTATATTCGAACGGTTCCCAAGCTTCGATACTTTAATAAAAATCTTACTGTGGAATTGAAATTTCACATTTCGTCGCACTGGGCTCGGTGGGGGAAATGAGGGGGTATAGAACACGGACACTGGGGAAAAATGGATAACTGCTAAACTTTTCGCGTTTCCCGCTTTAATTAGGTAGAAAATGCGCTCCTCGCCGAAATGTGGAAGTAAGGCGTTACCTACAAGTGATTCATGTAATGAGTTTCTGATTTTTCAAGTTCTTGTTCCCATGAACCTAATTATTGTCGCACAGCGTAAAATATTACGAATTCTTGAGTTAAAATATTGATTAAAAATTTCATAATGATATGAGTATTTAAAAATATTAGTTAGTTAATATTAGCATTTTAAAAGCTCTTTTTAATAAGGCAACGATAAGTGTAACTAATGAACTACATTCTTTTTACCCTCCCATATTTGGGTAAACTACTAACCGTTTATAATTTTACATTTTTGTCTTTACTTTTTATTTTACTTTTCATATCATTTTTTAGATTTTGTATTATAGTTCATACGTAGAAATGTACATACCTAAAAATTTACATTTGTTCCTACCTAACAAGTCTAAACATTACCTAATTTCAATTCTGTTCTATTTTCATACTCCCAATTGTAACTATGGAAGGAAAGTCACACTTTTTACGTTTTTCGATTAGCAATGGCAATAAAAAGGTAGGTAATAATTCTTGGAAAATGCTTCAACTAATATTCGCGCTACTCGGGGTTCAGTGAGAAAAATGAAAAAGTTTTTGTTCCCCTGTTGTATTTGGGATGCTTGACATTAGATTAATTCTTTTACCTTTCTCAGTCTGTCCGGGGTGAAAGCCTCTTGTTCTCTCGTCCACTTGAAAATAATTTATCGAGATTAAAATTTATGAAAATGAAATTTTACTTTGCGGCGTGAATGTTCCGCTTTTGTTATAACCGAACTTTGAGGTATTAAAAGAATTTATATATTTTAATGATGGACGAGTTGTAATTACACTCCTTGGAAATATCATAAAGCTTCTTCAAGCGTTTGTTGAACCAAATATTAATAACTGGTAAAGCAACGTTTGTGTTTACAGTTCAGACCATTGACTGACTAATGTGAAAGTTATTGCTGAGAAACTTAATAGAGCTAGTTATAACTAGCCAAGTTTAGCGTATTGAGTAGCTACACAGATGCAGAAGGCATGACATAGGTACAAAACTTAGCAAGACTGTTCGCATTCGACGGGCCATAGGTTTGCAGCCACGAAACTTGCTCGGGCCAAGTTCGGGTGGCAAGGACAGTCCATACTAATGTATGTATATTATTGTGAGATAAAGTGTTTCCTTAGCAATTATAATACGGAGCTGTTACTATTTCATTTAACTTTTAATAGTAATGCAGCTAAATGACTATTACTCTTACTAAAGTTGGGTGTTTAGTTCGTTCTATCAGTAAAAAAACAGTTTCCTCTTTTCACGTGTTGGCGTTTAGTATTATTTGTCGTTGCGCCTCTTTCAATGGACTTATAATAATGCTAACACATCTCGCGCTCCGAACGAGTCGGCAAATCGCCAAGTTTTGTTATTATCATTATAGTTCTGTTAGTAAATAGGCGATATGTTGATAAACTGTCATTATGTTGAGTGTAAGTTTTCTTGATTTAGTTAGTTAGTACTAAGTGCAGTATTATTTTTGGAGTTAACTCGCTTTATTTTCGTTTCTTTTTTAGTTAGTATTATTTAATGTGAGTCTATTTTGCCTAGGACATCTTATTCTTCTAGCATATTTACCTATTTAATTTTATTAGCTCGAATTATCCGTCTTTCCTTACTAAATAGAGAGCGTGATGTTTTAGGCAATTGAATGTAAGCGTGTTGTATATTCTGTTTGATATTCATCTTAATTTATATCGCTAATGAATAAACAGTAATATTGCGTTCAACATTTTTAGGTAGTCTAATTAATTATTTTGTAATTAGAATTATCGCCTCTGGTGTATAATTAACAGTGAGGCCTGTTCTTTGAGTTTCTTGTTTTAAGTTGAGCGCTTAAAACAGTTATCTTTGAGGCCCGGGGGCACATTGCGTCCCTTGTTGAAAGGTTGGGGCCCTAACATACGGGACCAGTCACCCCATGGGCTATTTGAGGGGTGTAGTTGTTAAGTACTAATTTATGTAGATTATCGATAGCGCGATAGTTTGTTTAAATTAGTTTCACATCACTAATGCGTTAATAAGGTAAATACTTTTTGAAGATTTTTTTATAATTGTATTTTTTTTTTAATTTAGTTCTTTAAAATTGATATTGTTGCTGTATGTTTTTAGTTCCTTTTACTTGAGGTTTATATTTTTTGTGTTAAAGATTTCCAAAGTTGTAATTAATTTTTTCTTTCTTTTTTTTAATCACTACCTTTTTTCTGGCCACTATTAGGAATGTCTTAATAAGTAGAGAAGAAATAAAACTTCACTATGAAGTATAAACAATTTGCTTTATTTTATTTACTCAAATCTTTTTTATAATTCCTGTAATATAACTCAAAATAAAGACTCAAAAATCATACCTATTTCCTTCATTAAAATTTCCTCCCATCATTTGTACCATTAATAATTTTCGGAATTCTCGCCACGTTATCAAAAAGCAATGAAGAGTGTAAAAAGTTATAATTGAGCTATAAAAGCCCGGCACACGTATGTAGCGTACGCTAATGGCACGTATGGCTTGAACAGGTGTTCTATCCGACTTTAACTTTCAACCTACTAATTTTAACGATTCAGATGTTTTAAAATTTTCCCTTTAATTATTCTTGTGATACATTTTGTAGGTATTTTAAATGGGAGTTGTGTTTTGTGTAGCTTTAGTGTCGGTTGACGATCGTGACGCGCAAGAAAGAGAAAAGTTTTTAGATTATTTGTAAATATTCGATATTTGTTTTTTTTCACCTACTCATTTCTTTACTGTATTTATTATGGAAATAAGATTTGGAATAATTGTGGATTTAATATTATAGGTAGGGTAGTTAATAAAAAATGTAGCTTTGTTTTTTATTTATTCGTAGTCGTAGTAGTTTTGATAAATTTAAATATAAATGCCAATAATTTAGTCGAAGGACCAAGTAACATTATTACTCAGGGACTTTAAATGGAAGTTGTGTATCGTGTAGCTCTAGTGTCGGTTGACGCTTGTGACGCGTAAGAAAGAAAATATTCGATATTTGATGTTTCTACCTAAACGACTTATTTTGTTAGGGTATTTTATGATACTCAAATCCAAAATACGTTGGTGTACGTTAGCAAATAATAAGTTCATATTATAGGTAGCGTAGTTAATACAAATGTAGTTCTGTTTTTTATTTATTTATTTGTTTTAATCATAATTGTAAAAATAAATGTCAATAATTTAGTCGAAGGACTAAATTAATGTTATATTAGTATTTAGGGACTTTAATGTCCTAAATGGCCGTAACGCGTAAGAAAACAAGACGCTGCTCCATTGTTTTCCAAATATTAAATACCTTTTTTACCGGCCTACTTGGTTTTTACTGTATTAAATTTACATTACATTTATTGAAGTGAAATCTACAATGTAGTTTTTTTTTAATAACATGTTTAGCGTGATTATTAAAAATCTAGTGATAACTATTCTTAATTTGTTACCGTAGCAGTCTTAATCATATTCGTAAATATATCGCCAATAATTTAGTCGAAGGACCAAATTGATGTTAAATAAGCTTTTTATACTTATTTCTGTTTTTATTAACTTAATAATAAAAGTATTCTTTCCTCTTAAAGTTTTTGTATAAAACCAACGTAAGTACTGTTTGCTTATTAAATTTACATAATAAAATTGCAAAAATATCTCATATCTCTAATTTGCATTGCTGATTCTAAACTTTGCGATCAGCTTAATTTACTTTTTATATGAGTTTATTAACCGAAGGCTGAACATTATCTTGATACTTTAACAATACTTTAGAGATATTTGTTTAAATGTTCATTATTTAATTTTTGAGAAAGTAAATATAGTTTTAAAATTACTTGAAAATTAAACTGGTGATTGAAAATGTGTAGTTTTTAAATTCAGAATCAGATTTATTTTTATTATTATTTTAAATCTGTTCCTGATTTAATCAGAGCATTTTCGTGGTTTTGTTAAATATTTTAGTGACATTCTGTTCATCTCAACATATTATTAAAAATACTTGTATAATTTGAAGTATAAATGTTCATTTGAAAATTAAAATAAATGACTCTTTACAGGTATTGGTTGTTAAAAAAATAATTTAGTTAATAGTGGCTGCCAAACTGCACTGTATCCCTGAAAATAAGCAGAATTAAACAGAAAATGCAAGTTTTCATGTTTTCCAATGTTAATTTATTCAGATATCTGATAGAAATCTTGTATGATGAATTGTAGGCTCGGAAACTCATTGCCGCCGAAAATGATAATTTAAATTAACTGCGTATACATTTAAATTTAATTTACTTCGAATTTGTATTAATCATATAACAAGAAATCATAGTTATTATTTTCAAGCACTTTAAAAGTTTTATTATTTAACATTTTAAACTTTTAAATATTTATTTTGGTACACCGAAAACTTTACTGTATTTAATCACTGCTGAAAAATTTACAGAAACGAATTAAGTCACTAAAAATTTTAATTTTATCAGAAAAATTGGAAAAGCATGAAAAATTGCCGTTATTAAAACCTACCTTTAAATCAGGCTCTTATTCATCACCAGCAGTCACCAGATTCATAATTGTCACTGTCTTCATCACAAGAACCGCGGCAACTTCACAAAAAATTCTAAGTCCCAGTTAAATTTATGCAGATGGCAAGCACATTTTCTACGAACGAGGAGCGCGGGAGCCCGGTTGGTTTCCGACCCAACTCGCTGGCTCCAGACTTGGATCTGAGGCCCAAACAAGCCAGCCGGCCCATTTATTCCTCGCTGGGGAGGAAACGCGCAGGCGTCCAGCACCCTGTTGCTTCATAGTGACGTGAAAGCCGGGCGTATCGATATCGATGACTGTAATTATATTTTTGTCACTTTCAAAAAAAGGTACTTCTATTTAAATGAAATATATTGTTTCTAGATTTTTTAGGTGAGATTTGTATGTATAAATGTTAAGAAATAAAATTAGTATTTTGTTTAAAAATTATGCCAACAATTCTTTGTTTTGATGTATGGTACTAAAACATTATAATATTGTCTGTTGAATTGTATATCTCTTAAATTTTTATCTTTAGTAAAAAGGCCCATGAAATTAATTTTCCTTAAAAAACGTAAATACTTTGTAATCCATATTAAGCTGTTCACATTTTAAACAAAATCAAGTGGATTCCAATGAAAAAAACATTTTACTACCAAATACTTATTTTTGGAAATTGTGGCCTAAAACCACATTCACAGTTACTTATTACATCACTAGTACTCAACATACAAGCTTAACGCAAAGTTTATGGAAGAATTAATAAAAGTTGTTTTTCGATAAACTAATATCGACATCATCGATAGTCGCGCGACCGAACCGCCCTACGAATTTCCCCTCACACCCGGGCAACCTGTAACACCCCTCTTCGTCCTCCCTATCGTTTAAACACTGACTTATCAAAAAACTTATGTTTAAGTTAGATGCCATTACAAGTTTTGCCACAGTGACGGGGCGGGGGCAAGAATTCGCCCATGGTTATCCCACCCAATACACGTTTCACGAAAGATCTATTTAATTGGGTAGTTATTCGGCGGATGGTTTTCTATACCCTTAAAGTTATGCTTTAATCTGATTATAAAGTAAGTAGTTATCAAAAGAGGCAGGATGAAATATAAATTTTCCGAATATTGTTCCAGTTAGAGATTAAAGTTAATAGAAAACGTTTACACAAATAATCGAGATGGAATTCTGTGGAATCTTCCGTTACCGCGTTGGCGTTTGGTTGAATAAATTGTATTTTTTTATGTATCTGATAACTCATAGCCGGATTTTTCGAACCTCGGGCTAACCAAACAAATATTGAGTTTTCATTTATTTTGTTGCAGATCGTTATTTTGTTTGTTTTGTTGCAAACCTTCTGCGCCCAGTAAATCGCTTATAGATTTCAAATAAATCTGGCTTTTAAGCCCAGAATAGTCATAAAAATCATACTTATATCAAAGTTGTTGAAACTAAATGACTTTAATTTACGACTTGCACGAGTCAAAATTAATTTAAATGTGTTGTAAAATTAATGTTTTCGTTGGTTACCGTAATTATGCTTTTCCGCGTCAATTTTAATGCGAGGTAACAAGCTGCCGTATTGTGTGGACTAGAAACTCGTCTAAATTTCATAATGTTATTGCAGGGTTCTTACAAACTTCTGTTTTCCTGGTAAACAGTTTCATAGCGTTGCACATGTGTTCGAATTCTTTTGAAAAAATATGTAAGTAGAAGCAGTAAGAGACGATTCTAACAAAAAATATTATTTCGAATTAGATTTATAGGAAATGTGACACTTATAATTCCTTTTTTTGTATTTGGTTTTATTTAAAAGGTTTAGTCGAGTATAGCATCACAGAAAGTGGTTCAATACTTTTTTTAGTTAAATATTTTTTATGCCTTTTATAGTCTTTTGACTAACTCGAGACTTTACAGACTAAACTAATCGAAGCGAAAAAAAATCTTAACAATTGTCAAAAAAAAGTCATTTAAATTTAAAAAGTTTCACATTATTATGCATCAAACATGATCCCAAAACACTTTTCAGGAAATTGCGGCATCATATAACTGAGCATCTAACTTCGTTTGGTGGGAAAACGTGATTGTTTAACGAAGCGACTAATTTTCCCTTTTGTAATTGTGTCTGTGTGAATTTCTCGCCTGGATTAAGTGAGGGCTACGACCATCAGTTACCTTTATGAATAGTTTAGCAATGGTTCTGGTCTTGTAAGTCGACTTTGTTAATTTAGTTCGCATGCTAACTGTTTTTGCTTTTTTAATAAAGAAGAAAAACAAATGATGTTGGGTTTTTCTATGAAATTCTCAGTAGCAGGTCGGAGTTTGGATTTGTGCCCGGTTAGTAGGCTCGCCTTCTATTACATGGGACCTAAAGTTACCGGCAACTGTGGGTGTACATTGTTACACCTCTACATAACCCTTCAGGGATACAGGCGTGACGATATGTTACGTTACGTTAAGAAAAAAAAATCGCTTTATTTTTCCTACAAAAAAATACAAGTAATTAAGACCAAAAAGGTTACATGCGCACACTACAAAACGGCCACAGCTCAGCTTCAGAAACGCGTCGGTCAGTGTTGACGCGATGACATCGACAGGTGAGGAAAATTGAAATTATTTTAAATATTAATTTCAGTTTTTTATTTTGATTTATTTATTTTCTGTTTTAAGTAGTAAAACCTAGACGGGTTTTACTATTTCGTCTTCAAAATAAGAGTTTATAGCCCGATCCTTGAATGAGTTACGAGACTAAACCCTTTTTGTTTAGTTTCTCATTCCAGAGAATGAGAGCACTACAAATTGTTAAGAAACTCGCAAATAACGAGCAAGTTCAGAATTCTACGAAGACGTTACAATGCTTTGTTTGTGCATTGAACGTTAGTCAATTCTATCATGCTTATAAACTAAACTGCATTACTCAATTTAAAAATACCCTTGTGTCTAGTCGTTTCTAATCTAATTTGAGTCTGCTTTGAGGGTTAACTTTTTTAACTTAGCTGTATAGATGATACGAAAACGAAGATAATTTAAGACGTTTTTGTTACGTCTGTCGGAGTTTAAAAATAAAGGTTTCTTAAAAGCTTATGCAATGGATATTATTCGTAAACCATTTAACCAAATATAAGTGACCATGCTCGATACTTTTGAAACTGCCTCATTGACCTAGTGGTGCTAAGCACGCCTGCTACGCTGGAGGTCTTGGGTTCGATTCTCGAGTCGACCAAAGTGTTATTGGGTTTTTCTATGAAATTCTCAGTAGCAGGTCGGAGTTTGGATGTGTGCCCGGTTAGTGGCAATAGGCTCGCCTCCTATTACATGGGACCTAAACATATCGGCGAACATATCGGCGAAGGTTTACATTGGTACACCTCTGCCTACCCCTTCGGGATACAGGCGTGATGATATGTTTATGCTTGATAGTTTAAACAAACATGAAAATATGTATTTTGTACGTCCTCAATAATTCACAGTCAAATTTTCTTGTGACATCTCCAGGTAATAAACTAATTAGTTTTACTCGACTAGTAGTCAGTTGCAATTAGCAATATTGCATATTTTGAGTTTCGTATAAATACGACGAAGTTCTTTGAAGTAGTGTTTCAATATGTTTTGCGAATAGCTAAGTTAGTTTATTAGTCTGATGCGTTTTGTCACAGAGGTAACTTTAATTCATCATGTTTTAAGTTACTGTACTTTAACTGTACTTAATACTGTTATGGATCGTCGCGATGGTACTTCGTAAGTGACGATGTTTCAAATTCAAGGCACAAGAAGGAATAAAGATATTGAATTTTTAAATTAAAGTTTCTTTATTATAGAAGTGGGCAAAAGAAAATCTTGCTAATTTATAAATTAAAATAGTTTATTGATTAGTCCTCGAGAGAAGATTATTTATTACCCACTGAGAGAATTGTTCCTGACAGGTCATAATCAACGGGAAAGTATATCTTTAATTTGGAGAAAAAATTACAACAAATAAAAAACTACCCCTTATTTGTCCTATAAGTACACATGAATAATATATTTCAAAACTTTATCTTAATGTAGGCTTACAATGAATATAATAATATAACATAGTTACTTATTTCCCTAACTTAATCAAGAGCATTGCCACGCATTACGAAATCTAAAATATCAAATTATGTATTTGAATGTAAAAAGGCTCAGACAATATACAAAAAAAATAATATACTTACCTTTAAATTATAGACTACTTTGTTATTGGAATGATTGTAATAAAAATAATTATTCACACAACCTACAGTGCAAAAAATTCGGACATCAAAGTTCAGTAGAATTACAACGTTCTTCATTTATTTTACTCTTTCGAATTTTAACAAGCTACCCTTGCTTTTCAATACCCAATGATATTTTAACGATACTGTATACTAATTAAAATGACACGCCATTTACGTTAATTATAATAACAATCGAGCTAAAAGAAAATATACAGGCCTGATTTTTGCATATATGAATCAGGTATGGATGTATGTATTGGGGCCAACGAATGACCAGCAAAGCTTTATTAATTAAAACTGATATTTTTACAAACTGTAATATTAATTTGCATAGCCTATAAAAATGTGGGAATATACAAATTAATGATAACATTGGCGAATTTAAGCAACAGAGCAACAAAGTAATTAAGTTGTACTTTAATTTTTTTTTGAGGTATTATTTATAAAATGCACATATTTGACATATCACATACGTTTTGAAACGCATCCGGATAAACTTTCCACTGACGGGTTTGGAGTAGGAGGTTCATTTTTTTTTTGTAGATAGCACTCATAATCAGAAGGCTTTTCACAAATTTTTAAGTTGCGGAGGCTCACAGTTTACGAGATATAAAATTCTAAAGTTTCCTTAGGAATTGATAATATATCGCCATGGTTGATGTCAAATTTGACGTTTTACGTTCCTGTTGACGGTGTCGGTATGTTTATTAAATTTCATCATGTTATTTCTTGAAATAAAATAATATTTACGCATAGTAAATTAAACACTAAATAAAAAATCAAAAAAAATAACTTAGTTCGTAATTAATGCGCACTAAAAACGCGCAATTATATTGACTTTTAAATTAAAATAACCAATATTCTTTCGACATTGTGGAACGGAACGCGGAGCGACGCCATTCTGTTTTATTTATTGACAGATATAATCAACAATCTATCCACCGATACTCATTAGTGATAAGATTAGCCTTCCTTGGTCCAGGAGCGAGCGAAGCGAGCTCGGAAGTTTTGCGCACCCCGACACGGATAGGTTAGGTTAGAAGGAGGTGGCGGGATCTATGTTCGCGAGCGAAGCGAGCGAACGTAGATCCCGCCATCTCCTTCGTGGTTTTTTTTTTCAAACCACCCAAAAGTAGGAGCCCCGCGAAGCGGGGCTCCGTCGACTTGTATTGACAGGCTAGCCTTCCTTGGTCCAGGAGCGAGCGAAGCGAGCTCGGAAGTTTTGCGCACCCCGACTCGGATAGGTTAGGTTAGAAGGAGGTGGCGGGGACTATGTTCGCGAGCGAAGCGAGCGAACGTAGACCCCGCCACCTCCTTCGTGGTTGTTTTTTTTTTTAAACCACCCAGAAGTAATTTTTAATTAAAAACATTTTTGCCGTCATTAGTGTTTTTATCGATCCTAACCTCAAAATAAAGTTTTGAGGTTAGGATCGACCATGGATTTCTCTAAGACCATGGGGCTCCGCGGGGTGGGGATGGTACAGGGGGGTAGCTCCCCTCCCCCCCCCCTCCCTTATAGCCATTGTAAATACCCTAACTTAACCCCAAAAATGTAATCATGAATTTCTCCATAACCATGGGGCGCCGCGGGGTGGGGGTGGTACCGGGGGGTAGCCCCCCTCCCTCCCCCTCCCCCCTCACCCCCCCTCCCGTATATCCACTGTACTTAAAGGAAAGTTTAACCACGCATCCCACTTGCCAAATAAACAGCCTTCAATATGTGGGTGTGCAACCTGCAATTAAATTACTCTGAACTTTTTTTATACAGCAGGTTTTTAGTACATAATTTTCCAAGGCCATATCTTTATCTAACATCTCTTTAAATATTGTTTACGGCATACAATTTTATAATATTCTATAAAAACAAATAGCTACGTACTTGAGTTTTAAAGTGTATCCCTATCAATTTTCATTAGAGGAGCTTAAATTTTAAGCTCTGATGAAGTGTTATTAAAATTCAATACTTATTATTTTAAACCGTACAAAATAACAATAGAAAATCGAGTGTAAATTTCCGATTTCAGATAAACTTTGATAATGGATTTACAATTCATAGAATGATTAGAATTCAAATGACATTGTCATCACACAAATGAATCTAGTTGAACCGGAGGTAGCTGAGATACACATGTATTAAAATAACTGTGCGGTGTGATGGGATTAGATTGCTCTCTGTTTGCCAACGTAGGCTGTGCATGTTTCCAACAGTCATATTAAACGAAGTGCTGGTAAATCAAGCTAGGCACACTAACAAAAATCAACAGTTTTTTCGACTGTTATGGCTACAAGTGTGTACTCAGTGGAGTTGTTGACAGATATACATAATCTAAAATGGACATTTCAGTAAAGGGTAGCTTAGAGTATGAATAAATAAACTATAGACTGCGTCTAAAGGAGTATGACCAAGCGTTCATACTTTAAGGCACCGTCAATTTTTCGTCTAAACAGGGCGCGCCGTGTAAGTATTACTATCCCAAAACCTAATTAATTAATCAACTAATTTCGTCGACGTCTTTCGCAAAACCACTAAATATCTCTGTACTTACAACTAAAAACTTGCAACTAATCTGCACACTGGATGACTTACTCTGCGCTCTATGCATACTTATGTATACTCTAACAGCGATACAGAAATGTAAAATTCCATGCACGCTGCATGTCCTGACACGGACATAGGTAAAAAAGTATCATTTTTCACAAAACAAACATAAGCGCTCTCCGTACAGATGTCCTTCTATGTAGGTGCAAACTCGTCCAATTATTTGGCGCGAGTACGCACACTACTGTTATGGAGAATGCATGAATACAACGCGCTTCGCACTTTTTTACTTTTATGAGCACTGCGCTATTTCTAATCGACATGGTATGTTTGAATGAAATCCATCGGTCTAACATTTCATTTGGGCAATACGTTGATTGATTTTTGGGAGCAGGTAGGTAGCTAGTACAAAAAATCTACCAACGTACCGAATAGTAAATAATGTAACTTGATATGGTACCTGTCATATGGATGTCAGTTTTCTTTCACCCGGATTTTTCATTTTTAGAGGTTACCTAGTCAAGAGTATTCCGAGTGTAAAATTGGCCATAATTGTAAACTACAATTGAATTATTTGTTCAACTTTACCTACATAGTATAACTTTGCAGGCACTGGTAATTACGGAATAATATTTTATTTACGCTACCCATGTCATAATGCGCATACTATAAGTAAACTTGCCTTCTAGAGCAAATGTTATAACTTGCATGCTCGTAAAGTTTTCACTACAAAGTAGTGGAGACTGAAGATGAAAGAGTTTTACTCCTGAAGTATTTACAAAATACGAGAATTATTAATGTAGGTACACTTCAAATAGCAATATCCTTTATGATTATATCTGTGAGATAAAACGGAAGTTTTGAAATACAAATAAACGGCCCAAATGAAAATTTGCGCACTGAAAATACAAACATTTAATAAATCTATATATATGAAAAGCAAAGTCGGGTTATATCCACCATTGTGACTTCATACTTGAGTTTTCATGATTACCGTGATCTTAGATGCAGTTAGTAGAATATCTATAAAAAATATCAAGATCGGGGATTAGGTCCTGACGTGGATAAAACTGCGGGACACAGCTAGTTATTTTACAATTATTATGTGGAAAATATCTAAAGGACTTCAAATTATACAAAAATCTTGAAATTAAAAGTAGTTTGCGAATAAAAATCCCCGTATCTTGTCTCATTTATTACCATCCCACGTGATCCACCTGACTCTCTAATTAATTGTGAAAGCAGGTAAACAAGTAAAGATATCAGTAAAAGTATATACGTTTTATGTAATTAATTATTTTCGCAGAATATTCCCAGCCTGCTGTAGGCGGGACGTCTGTATCACAAGTAACACTAAGTTTGGTTCGTGTTCCATACACATCACACACAGCAAAACTTCTGTAACTTGTATGTTTTAAAGCTCTAGATGAACAAAACAGCTTATATTTCTTGTTCTTCTTGCAAGATATTTTTCAATACATTTGTTTTATAAGGAACTTTTGTATGTGAGCCCACAACTAAAACTATATTTACATCGTGTAGTTCTAAACTAATGAAAATTATTTATTTAATACACACCTTATCTGTAGTACAGTGCCTAGATAAAATATTAATATGCGTTCAAAGAGTAAATTTCAATTTAAACGAAACATCAAAGGTTCAAATTGCAATAAGCTGACGGCCGTACGTTCTGCGCACATTATTAATGCTACCCCTACTGATGGCAATTTGTTATTATTAGCACAAAGAGACTTGTCGACAGTTTTTTGCTTTTCCGGCGCACATACGGGAAAGCTACCATTTCCCTTTCAGCGCCTTTCATTATGGCCACCACTCGACGTTATAAGTAAGGTAGGAAAAAGCTCCCATCGAAAATATTAATTGATGCAGTTTAATAAAATTTTAATGAAACTTTTACTACAGAAAAGGGGAACCCATCAAAAGAAAAATGCACAAAATCAAAAAGTTGCTGGGAGAGCGTGAGAGCGTCTTTATTTTAACATATAATAATTAACATTGTTTTTATTTTTCAGTTATACGCGAGAAACAGGTTTTTGGAATATTGACTTCAAGGGGAAATAAGTTTTCATGTGAAACTTAATTATTCCTCGAATTAAAAACATACAAATTTAAATAACTTGGCTTCAATACATGAAATTGGATTTTCGATTACCTGTCTCTCGTTAAAATTGGTATTTTAATTACTAGACCATAAAAAATGATAAATAAATAAAAAAAAAATGTTTACCAGAATACTGCATTTGTAAAAAATGGATTACCTTGATTGCTTTTCGGTACTGTTTTCATAAACTAATAGGCATGTTCGGAAAACGCATCTGTTTGCTCGATGTTTATTAAAACCTATGACTCTATTGAGTGATAAAATAAGGGGAAGTATATTTCTTACTACTTGCTATTCTTTCATAATTTAAAAGGTATTTTAAGTTTTAAATGTTTGTTAATGGAACCAAAATAATTTGAATTCGACACATAAATGTTGAGTACTTTTTTTTCGGTCTTGTTTTGAAGAGATCAATTTTGAGGCAACACTGGTAATCAAAATTCCGATATCCTGTGTATTGAACCCATGACGTTGGCAAAGAGGGGGACCCGGCACTCCATTAGTGCTCTACTGGAATACAGTTTAATTACGAACCTTCACTACGATTGTGTCAAGCATTAAATGACGATTTTTTCGCAGTTTTTGCGGTTTAATCACGGACGGGCCCTGCGCCGTAATTAAACCTGTCAGCGCATTCTGTTCTCAGCGAATAATAACTAAATGACAGCATTAAAAGAACTTACTTCAAAACCATTTTTACATACAAACTACATTTTTATCTCGATAAAAACTCCAATTCAAGTAAAAGGAGCACTTAATCTTTTTAAAAGAAACTTGTTGCTCGCGAGTCCTTATAACACTACTACATCACACAAGCGTGGCAATGTCTCACGTACATACGTAGGCAATCATGTAATGGAGCTACACTTGCCGTTCGCGGTACAAATCACGGAGAATAATAGTGAAGAAAATACTCAATAATGTTTATATACAACCGAGAGTATTGCTTGAAATGAGGAATCGACAAAAGTAACTATGTACTTTTGTGGACGGGCTCCCGTTTCGAGGTATTTTCTTTCCCTTTCAAATAACATGATGTGTTGACATTGGTGCAATTGAGTTGTGTACCATTTACTTCGGCCTAATATCTGTTTGGTCTACAATAATGTTCTTATTCATTGTTTGCTGTCGACGTTTTGAAAACAATACCCATAGTGCTCTATTCTTATCTTTCTTATTAAGTAGAACTTTAAAATGCATTATATTAAAGGTTTTAAAGAATTCCCCGACGTATATGAAAACCCTGTTTATGCACAACTATGCCCTGACTTTTGCATTTAAACCAGCCAAAAAACTTCCGCGGAACGCTAAGCCAAAGTTGTACCATTTTCTCGCTGGAGCGAGTAACGAACCGTGTCCTAGTTGAAGGATGACGTATGTCGAATCTTATCTGTCTAATGTAAATCTTAGTGACAACTCTGTCGCAAAAGTATACGTTTAAGAGTAAAGTATAAATAGATAAAATCTATGACGTCACAATCAACGAAATGTTTTATCTCGCAAAACTATACCCGTCCAAAAAAAATCGTTTATTTTTACATTTATTTATAACCTTTTGAATTGTCTATGTTTTGATCTACAAAATAATTTAGTGATACAAATATTAGAATAGCATTCAGGTAACTAAAATAATGGGTTATTTGGTGGAACGTCAATCATATTATTTAATGTCCCACTCATGTTCCGGAAATAGCAGGGTTGAACCGTGGTCATGTTTGAAATTGGCACTCAGCCGTCCGGCTACTAATTTCGCAGCCTGTTTGCTGATAAATTAGGTGATTTCCTCTTATTACCAGGGCATATATTATTGATTTTATTAAATTCAAGTTGCGGCCATCAGCTAATTAGTTTTGATCAATGGAAAATATATTTTACATTAGTTAATCATAATTATTTTGGCCAACTATGAATGTTAATATCTCAGTCAGATAATATTATGTGTGTTCGTCAACTATATTTATTTTGTATTAAGTACTGTATTTAATTTGTCATATTTAGAATTCTAGTATTTATCATTGAAATATTACAGATATTGAAAATTAAATCCCGAGATAACTTTGGTCTTTGATTCAATCATGTTACCAAGTCTAGAAGTCATAAATACAATTCTGAGAATGAATGAATTCAATATTATATTTCGTAATACTTTTATGATCGAATCAAAAATGTTTTTTAGAATTGTATCTCTTTAGTTTGTAATTTATATAGATGACGTGACTTGCTAAAAAATATTCAGATTTTATTGTTTTCTGTCTATTATTCTCTATTCAATTTAGTGAGTGCAAAACTGATTTCAAACCGTTATAGTTTGGAAACTCGAATGAAGTTTATAGTTGCTTTGATATACGAGAGTCTAGACAGAGGTTTGCTTTTACCTTCTGTCGAAACATAAACATCAAAGGAAAAGCCTTCAATAGTAAATCCAAGCCTATTGTGTAGGACACAATCTCAGGCTGTCCTGTACCTTAATAGAAATACCTGGACCTAAGATATTTTTTAAAAATAGAATATAATATGTATTAAGAATCTTTTAGGTATCTAGCATGTCATTTAAATACGTCGCTCTAAAAATCTTATCTTTCTTACATGACATATCATCACGCCTGTATCCCCGAAGAGTAAGGCAGAGGTGTACCAAAGTACACCCACAGTTAGCCGGCCATGTTTAGGTCCCATGTAATAGGGGGCGAGCCTATTGCCACTAACCGGGCACGAATCCAAACTGCTACTGAGAATTTCATAGAAAAACCCACACCTTGGTCGACTTGGGAATCTAACCCAAGACCTCTAGCGTAGCAGTCGCGCTTAGAACCACTAGGCCAGCAAGGCAGTTTCATTCATATTATTATTTATTTTTGTTTGATCCCAGGTGAGTGGCTGATTAAGTTGTATGGGCGGGCGGGGAGGTCACGAGGTTTATCTAAGGTGACGCTGACCGTATCACTCCGGCTCAGTTGATTTCACTCGAATGGCAACAACACAACAAAATCATTCAGTGTAACGTGACAACGTTTTGTCATGTTACACTCAATGATTTTGGCTCTTATAGTGCCCTAAATGTTGGTGACAAATAAGGTTATATAATGTGACCCCAACAGCTTTACCCTTACCTATACCTATTGTGCTTGTTTATGTAACAATAGGTCAGTTTAGATCAAAAACTTCAGCAAGAAATAAGCAATAGTATATAGATCTTAAATTTAATCTTCAAATACTATCTAACAAAAAGGTAATGCTAAAAGATGACGGGTATTTAAATCAAGTATAAAATTAGTTCAGTATACAAAGAAAAACGCATCATGTGTAAGCAAATTGAATCACAAGTAATAATTATCAGTAGTTAAATTGCGAGCCCTCATAGTATTTCCTTAATTTCTCTAACGCCCAACCCCGTAAATTACTGTTGCTAATGAACTACCAACATTATCCTAACGATTGTTCTTAGCTAACTTTTAAAGCCACAACTGTTTATTTTCCCGTATTAAAAGCCCTCCTAATCCTATTAAAATAAAACTGAGTATAGAGCAACAAATTTTAAAGTCGGTGCCCGCGCTTCGTTCTGCCTCCGTCCCGTACGATAAACTTTTCTAATATATTAAAAATTTCCCGTGCAAACATGCTGTATTCAAGACGCGAAGTATCTACAAAGTTGCTTAAATACCTACACACTGGGAAATTTATTGACTTTCCTATCATATAATGTTTTTCTTGTTTTGTATCATTGACATGCAATTCATGATAGGACTGATTGTTGTTTTAACGCAAGCGGCAATGAATTTTCTTAATTGTAGTAATCGTTTCAAGGGGCAATGCTAACAGTACCTTCACAATGTATTTTAATGGAACTCACCCCAATCCATACTACTCATATATATGTGAAAGTAATTACTGTCTGCCTTTTTAGTTACACTGTATTGTATCAAACTCTTTTGAGTTTACTGGAGTTACTTTTTGACGGTGAAACTGTAACCGCCATCCAAAGTTAATCGGACAAAGCAGTAGACAAAAGCAACGAATTAATTTAGACATGTAGGTGCTGATAGGCTAGAAAAAACCTAAATAATGTATTGGAATACTGAGACTAAGACATACGTTGAGAGAGTTAATTCAGGACTGACTAAATAATATGATCTGAATAATTAAGAATATGATCCACATATTCCCAAAAAAACATAGACCTGGTTACAGTTAGTATGGCCATCATTACGTGACTTTCCAAAAAAACAAAACAATATACCTTTCTCTTCATTTTCAAACATTACTTAGTTCAAAAGAAGAAAAGAAAGCTGTTTATCATAACATTCTAAGTATTTAGTTAAGTACACAATAGAGTTATGTAACGTCAGAAACGAAACTTCTGCTGTAGTTTCTGTAGACGTCTTGTGACAAAGAATTTTTAATAATGCTTATTCGAACACAATACACAAAACATTTAAATAAAACTTAAAACTTTTCCTCTTGTTCTGAGGGTAAATGCTTTTGTTGGGTATAGTACTTTAGTTACTCTTTCGTCAAAAACAAAAACATGGTCCTTTTTGCAGGGACCCGAGAAACGTCGATGTAAGATGGGCGATGCTGCGGGCGAATGTTAAGTATCTATAAATTATATTAGCTCTGCCTGTTTGTCTGTCTATTACTCTTTAAAGACTTAACCGCACAACCGATTGTTATAAAATTCCGTATGGAGTTAGCTTGAACTTTAGGAATGGATATGTGGATTAACTGACATTTAGGAGCAGCTGCAGAAACAGAAATTGTTAGTGCCTAAATATAAATCGCATCCAATAAATTACTATATTCAATAATATAAACAAACATTAATTAGCGGCTACTCAAAAGAACAAAAAAGAAGCCCATTATTGGAGATGTGTGAGTAAATAAACAAACGAATTAAAACTTCCTTCCTAAAAAGCGATTAAGATCAATTAAAATAAATCGTTTCCGGTTTAAAAACAGGTTGGAAATTAAATAGATTTTACCTTAATTAAGTTCTCTATTATTGTATGTAGGACTAAATCAGGTTTAACCAATTTTATATTTATCTTTTAACTTTTTCTAATTAAAAAGGATCTTCTATTTACGGAAATGCTGAAAGGTATGTTAATTGAATTGTAATTATTGTTATTATTTCTATTTTATACATAATTATGTGGTGATTGTACCAATCTATTAATTTAAGTTAGATTATAATAAATATTATCTACTTCTATTCGTATTTCTAGAACATCAAAAACTGAGGAGACAAAGCGGGTCATAGTTCAGGAGTGGGGGCTAATGACGTGCACGAGACGCGGAACATCGTGACGTCATGTGACATTAAAAATATATTATTACTAGCCGTGCCCCGCGGTTTCACCCGCGTGAATCCATAGGTCCCGTTCCCAGTGCCTTTATATTATTGGGGCGAAGATGAATCCAACAAATCACTATCTAATTACAATAGACAGGATTACTTAATATGGTGATTAAATATACTCAAATTTTCATTTTTTTTATTGTATAAATTTTCATATTTTTCTTTCATAAGAACTTTCTCTTGACAGTAACAAATACAACAAAAAAAGAATTGGCCAAATTGGTCCAGGCGTTATTGAGTTATGCGATTACCAACACATTTCGCGATTCATTTTTATATATATAGATAAGATTATAGAAATTAGTAGTAATACCTAACAGGTAGAATAGGTACTGGTAGATATTTCAAAGACAGATTTTCTTTATCACAATATTAATATTGCAGTAACTACTCAAGTATAAAATAACAGTCGTATCTGTTTTAAATATCCGAGAGAAGACAAATTATTCTCAAATTAACTTTGAAATCAGTCTTCCGTTATCGCTACGTTTCTAATAGGGATTTCTGCAATCGTCGTATCTTAAGGTATCTGCAATATTCCTAAGAGTTATATTTCTGCTATTCTCAATTAAAAGTACAATTTCCCCAGTCTAGTTAGCAGTGTGAAATGAAAACTTTAAGCGATTTTATCTGACTATAAAATAACTTTAACAAATATTTTAGTCATAATTACTTCAATTAAAATAAACTGCACACATTTATTTACCTGCTCGCAGACAAATAATATATCCGTGCATTCTAAATGTGGAATACTTTAGTAATGTTTGTTCGAGCCAGACATACTTAATTTAGCTAAATAATATCTACATTTCATATAAAGCGTTTTCGCAGAACTACGAACCACTGTTATAATAAGTTCTTTATTAAAACTGTATTTTTAAATGCAAGCTTTTATATCTGCTGTGATCTTCGTACTAGTAAAGACAAATCCAAAAACTCGGGGGAATTGCGTCGTTTAGATGATGTTACTGTGGTCACCTTTGACTTCTTTCAGATCAGATCTTTGATCACCATCTTCAGAATACGTTGAAAGTACCATGGTATTGTTTTTTTCGCAGATGCAGGCAATTATCCAAAATATTTGCTCGACCTGATCACTTCTTAATTCTTTATTGTACACACATAATTTACATTTCATAGAAATATTTATTAAAGTTGATGTACATAGGCGAGCTTAACTCAAAATTGAGTTTTCTTCCAGCAAACCTTTGAGTGAAAGAGAGATCATTATTAAGTGGTGAGGAAGACAGAAGTGTACAACTCTACAGATCACCAACAAATCGTCGAAATATGAACTTACAAACACAATGAACAGTACAAGTTAAATGAAACCTTGTAACATATTGTAACCTATATGCTGTTAAATGGTTTTGAGTCCTTTGAATCTATTGAAATTACAAGAATTTATCTAGAATACAATATCTTTGTAAGAAAATTCCATAGTTCTCTTTTTTAAACGTTGATACATCAAGCTACAAAACATGTTTTCAGCAGCCGCTTATGTACTGCAGTTTAAAGTGATATGTCATGAGCAATACTAACATAAATGGGATCTAGTTGAAATATCAAACTAGATAAGTTTCAACTGCAAACTTCAAAATGCAAGTAACTTTCCTACTAATGTTTGATCAACTAGCAAAGACAATAGTTGAATGTTGTAAGAAGAAGTATTTTTGAAGTAAGTACATTACATACGAAAGTTTTGAAAGCAAATTATTTTCTCACCGAAGTGAAAGTTTTGCTGAAACGGCTGATGTATTTGGTTAATAGAATTACAAGTAGGTAGCACTAAGCAAAGTTCTAAGTTTTTCCATCTTATTGAAGAATATGAGTTAAAGTAACATACTTCCAAGCGTCGTGTTTTGCGATTGGGGTTTAGAAATGAAATTCTTAACAATCGATGGAGTATGAATTGACACTACGTAGCGTCTTAATTAAATTATTGGACTAATTCTCATTAACAGGTTTAAAGCCGAAAACCCACCGCTGCGCAGGCTGTGCACGGATGCGTGGCTCACCTCTGCTGCGTGGGATGATTAGTTCGGCGGCGTCGGTCTCCGTTTCCACAGCGGCGCACGGAGAGGCTGTGCACGTGTGATAAGCTTCGCTTTAGATAATGCTGCGACGGACACCGTGTGTCCATCAGTTTAATCTCCTTACGAAACGCACTATAAATAAAAAAATATCCAAATAAAATTGGGCCATTTCTTTGCAAATATTTCAGGAAATTACTAAAAAAATTAAATAAACGCCTTATTTTCCGATATATCGAATAGCGATCATAAGTATACGGTATTAGTGAACCATTTCTAAAAAAGTATCAATAAATTGTTAGATTATTAAAAAAAAAACTCTTGACTTCAGAATTTCCTGCGCCCAACCGTAACAGAATCGTGGAAAAATATTTATTTTAAATTTGTGCAGCCTAACGCCCTGCCCGTTATATAGGCATCGCAAAATTCTATTTCCTGGCGAGACAAGATAACATTATTGAAATTATCGAAAGATTTATTTATGTGTACACATCGACACAAATGTATTTTTATACGATGCTTTGTATTGTTTGGAGTAATGTGTTCTGTGTTTTAAAATAAATCTGTCACAGTCGTGGTGGAAATCTTTAATCTATGTAGTCGGTGTGTGGTATTATGGTGTTCACTTGTATAAGTAGCATTAGTTACTTACAAGTTTTTCGGTATAAATATAATTAATTTCATATTTTCTCGAGTTGTTTTATACTTAATGTTATATATACATAAGCAATGTTTTTAATAGTCTTGTGACTTTACTCCAAAGGTGAAAATATTAAGAGACCGAATTAATAAAACACTTGTACATTTAACAATATTATCTATCAAGAATCATCTCTTAAATACTATTTTTAAAGAACTTGATTTAACGCAATCCAAGACAATTCAAGGCGAGAAATCATAAAATAAATCACTTAAACATTGCTGTTAGTGAAATACATTCTTTATTGAAGTCTACAAGACTGACATTAATCTGCAAATGCGGTGAGCGCATTTTTATTGACTGGTCTCAATGATATTGGCAGGATACAAGCTCGGCATCGCGCGCCATTCTTCTCTTTTATTCCGACACATTAAATAAATATCTATGTCTATTTTATCAAACAGTAAGTGGGTTACTCAATTATAGTAATTGAGAGTATTTGTTGTGGTTAAATACATTTTATGGAGTGTAGTAGAAAGTGGATATTAATTTTTGTTTGTTGTTTTAGACTATATTTGTGTTGTGTGTTTTTAAACGCTCTTTTTCATGTGATATTATATTTTTATTTATTCATTTGGATCATGAATTACATAGAGTTTACTGAACAGTTTTGCACTGTTTTCTTTTAAAAAGGTCCACTATTTAATCGTCTCGACGCAAAACTAATGATATAACTTAATAAAAAATGTTTATATTTGTGTAATCATTTAAATGAGTCATTGTAAATTTTACAACGTTTCACATTTTTGTACGACGAAGCTTTTGATGAGCCGTAGAAAATTTTAAGCAAGAGTTTATTCTTAAATTTTCTCCTTTCGTACGTTGAAGGCGAGCCGACGTTAGGCACCATTGTGACCCTTTTCTATAACAACAACATGCCGGGGACATACCTTGTCCTTGATCTTTTTACCATTCAAGTACAAAACGTCTTTCAAAAAAATCTATAAATGGTATTGTTAACCTGAATCTACCAACCCACGGTCTGATAAACATTTTTTTCGATTAATATTGAAGGGTTTATTTTACAGCATTATTTTCCAAGAAACTTTAATCAATAATCAAAAAAATCTAGAATGTGATTATTACTAGCAATATGATTGAAATTCCTGTGGTATAAATATAGGGATTCGTAGGCGGGTTTATAGGATTTAATACCAGGCTGACAGGAACTCCTGTTATTATTGACTCGAGTTTTCAAGTCTACCGCCCACGGAGAATTTTATAATCATTGCTCCTTGTATGACTCTGGAATATTACCAGGGCTCCATGCGCACAGGGCACTGAAGCATTTAAATCTTCTTATTGCTAATGAACACTTTTCAATGGAATGGGGCGCTGAATATTCCACCTCAATAAATCTATCACACACAATCGTGTGGTACCGATTTAATAAATATCTTACCTATTTATTGAAGCTGGTCGTCTAGTATTAGATTCGCAGACGATATCTCGTTTTCATTCCAACATTAATTTATCGAGCCGATATCGAGAATTATCCCGATTGCTATTGCAAGCATCGTTTTCCTTGAGAATCAGTAAACCAATAATTAAATTTACTCTGGCAGTGCAAATCGAAACATTTTTCGATTTCCGACCAAGTATTTAATTGGGACTTGAGCGGAGATCTCTTTAGCGAAATAATATTAAAAACGTTTCAATTTACTGGTTGGTAACCTACATGGCCTTAGGTGCCAATTATAATAAGGAATTATCCGGTATCAAGCCATAAAAACAACTTATTATTTTTCATCGGTAAGTAGTGAGGAAATACGAGAATATTCTTCGGAATCTCAGAGATTAATTCTCAACTAACTAACACCTTTTTATATAACCTATTAATTATACAAACGAACGTGAATAAACAACATTTTTTAAACTACATTGCTCTTTAGCAACCTACCTTATATCCTTTTAGTTATTTACATATCAATATTAAGTTTTATTTCAATATTTATACTTCACAACCTTATACCAATGAAGAGCTGAGCATTTATACTTTATAGTTTCCCAATCTGTTTAAATATACAAAAATCCCAAGGAATAGACTAGTATTACATTTCCAATTTCTATTTGCCTATACTATAAAAAAATATCTGAAATTTGCGAGCTTTCTTTGTGCCTAGTTTGTATGCGATTGAACTAAGTTGCGAGCACTCTGTACCCTCGTAATGCGTTGCTTATTGGAACACGTATTTTGAAATTAGGTTCCTCTTATTTTCAACATACAGCGAATTTACTCGAAGGCGTTCGGTGCACTTTCTAGTTAAAGCTTATTTAAAGGGTTCTAAATATTTTATATACATTAGTACGAACTAAGACTCTATTCGCATCAACCGTTTTTCTGAGTAATGACATGAAATATTAACCAATCCTTTTGTCTACGTCCTTCAAATAACATCTAAAGATAACAAACCGTTACGGCACTCTATCTCAATATAAAGTAACAAAACTATTTCCCATCCATAAATTAAGTATGAATAAAGGGTAAAATATATTCGATCCTGTAGTAATCCGTGATTTATTTATAAGAACATCAGGCATCGCATCGCGAATGCCTGTCGAAAATAGAAATAAAACGAGTAACAGAAAATTCAATTTAAGTTGCAACAACGCTTTCTCGTTCGCCTCGACTCCGTAACATTGGAAATATTATGTACACAGATACCTACATAATACAAGATATTTATATCTATGTACACGTACGTTGCCACTATTACCTGGTACAATATTTTAATCCTACAAATATTTTTACACATTTAGTGTAAGAAATTGACATTTACACATGACCGTAGAAAACAAATCACTAATCCAAGTATTGGCAGCAGTTGTTGTTTATCTATCTACATACAACCCTGTTTTAATTCCAAAAAGACAGGAGCATTATTAAGGGTGGCTACTAAGCAATTTATATTTAATATATATATTAAAAAATATATATATTAATATTTATAATAAAAGCCTTTCTAAACAATTTTCACCAAACTCTTGTGAACGTCAATACGTTCACAAGAGTTTGGTGAAAATTGTAACGCACCCAAAGCGGATTTTTACCCGGATTCTTTCCGTGATCAGTTTCAGCTTGTTTCTGCACGATTTGCTACTGATTATAGTCCTGCCAAATGAATTCCGAAGTCGAAAAAAAACTTAAGGGCCCCTCGGATGTCGCGTCGCGTTTTTATCACGTGAATTAGCTTTAAACCGAAACATAGGTCGGGCGGAAATTTAAATGAACCTAATTCAGCGTGTAAGCTTCGCGACATCGTTTTTGTGTTTATTTTAATATTGTATGGTAAATATATCATATTATCATTGGTCTGTAATCGCGGTATTACTGAATGCAATGGTGCTATTTTACGATATCTACTGGCAGAAAATGTTTTGTTCTATTCTACGCCGGGTACCTCATCGCAAACATAAATAATGATAGTAAAATAAGCACATTTATTAACGATCATATAACACACAAAGACAATAAGACAATTATTTTTGTGTATTTATGTTTTTCTAAATACGAAAAGAAAACTATCATAAAGCCTTATATAAAGAAGGCTTACCTTTGTACATTATAATATAACTGTAATCTGTGCTTAGACATCGTTACTGCTGATAAAAGATTCTAATAAAATGCTAGATTATTCTATTCGTTACTACGGAGTATTGGCTAACAACTGGTTATTAATGCGTCATCAAAAATACCAAAAAAAAGAACACCTCAACCTTCTATTGTCCTGGTAGACACTCTCAAGGACTTCCTCCCCCATGAAGACGGACGAACGAGCCGGACTCCTACGTTTACCTAAAAACGTATCCATTTCTTAGAATATGTCTCCAGAATCTTTAGGAACAAATTTATCGCATTTCTTTATATCATTGCGCATTATAGTCATAATATGATATTCATTTATAGGAATTGTAGGAAAATACCCAACTCCTAAGTTCCATACATTTCCGATGAAATGCACACTAACAACGAGTAACGAACACCTACTCATATTTGTGGCGGCTAAGAAATACAGTCACTGTTGTGTGGGTGTCATTGTCAAGACTTAATACCAACGACATGTTTCCTTTTAACTTGAAAGTAAGAGAATTATTCCTCTACACAATACTTTGTACTTAAACTTAATAAAAACACGGTTCTAGAACTTTCTTCGCTTATTTAACTAATGGCTACAAGAAAAAATTGCAGACGAGTGGGAGGACTATTTCACAATATTAATTTATTTGTCGAAACCTTTCACATGCCAGACAGTTTAAAAGAATCCTTAAAAATCATTTTAATTAAAAAAACAATTCACCTTTCTTCGAAAGCAGTCATGAAAAGATTTTTTTCTCAACTCTTTTTCTTCTATTCAAAAGTTACATTCTTTGTTGTCCAGGCCCGCTTGGCTATACGTACGTACTCGTTTACGAAATATTATTTAAAAGTTAACAGCAAAGTACCCATTTCATCATACTTCATTTGGCCAAAGTTGAAAATCGTTTGGGCATTGGCGTCAATAAAAATGGTCCAGTAACAATGTGATACTACACGGTTCACAAATTGAGCTACTTCTGTGGTTACATTTGAGTTGAAACGTGACTACGAAAGGTGCAGTTCAGGCTGTTCCATCTAAAATGATCAAAGAAATGAAAAAACTAGAAATTAAATAAATGTTTTGCGCTTATATCTCGTCACGCGACTAGTTTAGTTCGATTCGTGACACCGCTAGATTTTGATAAAATACTTTTATGGGGTCTAAAGCTAGTCGGGCGATTCCTTATTATAAATTATGAATCCTTTTTACATATCTTTCGAATTGGTAAAGCTTTAATAAGTTTTAATATTGGGTATCAAATCATAAATAAACCAAAACTGCGTTTCAAAGTGAATTTGTTAAACAATTATCACAATATGTACCTACATAGCATAAAAAAAATAAACTGCCATATTATTGACATTTCGATTTGTGTGCCGAGGTACATCGTACAAGCCATTTAGGGTAACGCGACGAAAGTTGTCACATTACGGAGCCCAAATTACCCAGGATGGTCAAATGCCCCTCAAATATATTTCCAGGGGAAAAATCTATCTGTAATTTTCGTCCATGGTTTTATGGTGACCATCATCGTTCCAAAAACGCTTAAAAATAGATCAATTGAGTATCATTTTGAAAACTTATTTTTGGTTGTCTAGACATATTAAGACCTACTAAGGATAGCAACAAATTAAAATACCTTAATTAAAGAAGCCAAAAATGATAAATTACTTCGAACCGTATTATGTGAAAAAAAAATGGAGGTTACTATTTGAAGAAAGATTCGATAAAAAAAAATAATTAAATACAAATTTCAGGTTACATGCTGCTTAAAATAGTTTCATATTATTACTTTTGATCAGAAAATTGAACTTGCGTTTTGAATAACTCTTGCAGTACAGGCTAGCAAAGACGTTATGGTATTTTGAAGTAAACGGGACCCTGTAGAATATAGAAGAATAGCTAGAAAATGCCTTTGTTTATAGTTGAAAACCTTGTGCAAGATGTGACTAATGCATTTCATATTGTTGGAAGTAAGCCTCATTGTACACCGTAAAAGCTTCTGAACTACAGCCGTGTCCTTGAAACCCTATGCAGTGTTCAAGTTGATTATAAAACACAACTCTACTACTCTACTAGGTCGTGACAAATCTTCTTCACTCTATTGTGTAAGCCAGTCTATAGTTGGCCCTGTTGTGTCCATGTCCTTAATTAAAAACATCTGTAGCTTAATGGGTAGACTGATACCGACGCCCACTCAGAAAAGATTTCTAAGCATGATAAAAATGTTCAGAAGTAGTTATAAAATTAATAGTAAGTACTCGTAATAAGTCCATGAATCAATGAATAACGAATAAAATAAATAAATCGAATCATCGTAAAATGGTTTCACTAATATTAAAATCAGACATAATGATTAATTTAAATGTTCTTTTTTAGATAAATCTGTAGTCTGCTGCCAACAGAGCGTAGGTTGTAGTCGAGCATTAACTTTTAATAAAATTATAGTAATTCTTCTACGACATCGCGGCAGACTCGGAAAAGATGGCAAGATGACTTGTTTGCGTGATGTGGGCTTTAGATAGCATTAGACGGGAAAAATGGAAGGAGGGAAGAGGCCCTTACCAAGCACTACGAGGCGGCGTAATTATAATAACAATCTGCTCTACAGCAAAATCATTTTCGTAAAAACATTTTGTTTATTACGAAGCCTTGTAGCGAACTCTTGATACGAAATACTTCCACGAAATTAAAACATCATGAAATGTATCCCAATTAATACGTACCTTGCTTATTTTGTTTTACATCGCTGTTTTACTGAAACACTTTTACGACCGGTGTTTGTACTATAATATTTACGTGTGCGTTCAAATGTAAAGTTTCAATCGAAAATGAGCGTGAAATATTCCTCATGGGAGCACAATAAGAACGGCCGGTTGCACCTTACTCGTAAAATTCTTTGTGACATTAAATGCATTGCAATTTAACAATCACGCCTACGTTTTAATTAAAAATAAACCTTTTTACTTTTATAAATACAAAACTGAGTAGAACAAATATAAAGATTGCTATAAAAACAGTGATTCAAAAAGTAATTTCATTAGTGCAGAAAATAGTCAGTCTGATCAAAAATTCATGAAATAAAAAATGTTTTGTCTAATTCTTGTACGTAATAGGTACGAAAACTATATCTTATTCTATAGAACTAAAAAGTCTTAAAGTCTTGAAAAAATATGTAAAATACGGGCGAGAAAAAAGTACACTGCAAGTAACAATAACACACGCGTCCCTACCCCTGTCTTGTTAAATGCACTTTCTATGCGAGAGGGTGCTCCTTAATTTCCGTCGCGGAAAACATATCGCTCGGAAGAGCAAAGAAAATTATCGGAGAGTTTAATCGAATGCAAGTTTATTTATAACTGTTGTTCAAAGGTATTTGAATATTATCTGAATGGTTTTGGTTTTTATCATGATTTATTATGTGATTAAAAACATCGCGCAGAAAAGATTATATTTAGGAAATTCCATGACAATATACAAACTTAATTATACCTACACCTGCAAAAAAAAACTAGAAACTATAAACTTAATAAAACCTAAAATTATAATGTATCAAAGGATTCCACCACACTAATTTGTATTGCGGAAAATGTTTCGTTAAAATCCAGACAGAACCAAATTAACTGTAAGAAAAATCTACTTTACCACCTACTTACATTTGTGTGACACAAGTCATAATAGGTAATTATATCTACATAACGTTCGGAGGTCCTTTTGGAACTATCAGCGGTATGTCCAACACATCGACGTACTATATGCATAGACTGCTACTATCGCTAGGTTCCCTTTGTGCCAAGCGAGAGCAGTTTTTAGTCTGATCCTAGTACATTTCGTTTTTCATTTAAGTTAATTTTCGCGCAACGAGAAACTTATATACGAAAATATCAATGGTTTTGACATTGTTAGGATAATATCAGTGTTCTAGATAGATTTTTAAATACGGCAAGCTCCATCTTCATACATAATTCACGACAACACTTGTTCACACTAGTGCTTACGGTTAAAACTCTGATAGGCTCACTCTATAGTTTCATATGTATACTCTAAGATCCAACACTAAAATAGTGATGTCCGAAGAGACAAAGGAACTTGTTGCTTCGACGTCATTCCTTTTTGGGGCCATCTTTATTTGCTTTCTTTTGGGACGTTTGATTTTTTAGGACAACGACAAAAAGGTTATTCGTAACGACCGTATCGGCTGACAAATCGTTGCTATCTTTTTGCGTAAAGGAGTGAGGTACATGTAAAACGTATTGTTACTATAATTCATACAATATTATCTTAACTAGGTGTAAAAATCAAAACTCTTCAATAATTTTGCTCTTTTTTTTTGGCTTATTTATTTTTACTAAATCCTGTTTCTAGAATTAAATATAATACAAATAAAATAAACATTAACTTGCCGAACCCATGTTAAGTCTAACAGGAAAAAACTTATTGCTAGCCAGTACTTGTTATGACTCAAGTAAACAACTACGAATTCCTTTTATTAACTTCATTTTCAATGAAAGCTTGTTTGAAATTTATGCTGAACTTAATTTACAAAGCTGGGGAATGAAAAAAATGTTTAGAAGAGAAGTCGAAGATATTATTAACTTCAGCAGTCAACTCTTTTTACTAGGAATTCTTAAACGATGTTTATGTAAGTAATTCAATTAATATTTGTTTATTTTTCATTTAATGTTCATTTTAGTATTTTTTCCTGCAAGGCCCATTTCAATTAGTCTGGTAAATATACTTGAAGTACATTTTCTCCTCGGCAGAATGCATTAAATCTCTCGGGGCACAGCGAGGCTAGTAAACACAGATGACCTTCTGCGGTACAAACGATATTAACAATAGCACTACTAGGGTAAAAACAAAACAAATACAATCATACACTTTGTTCAAATCAACCTGCATTTTTCTTGCATTGGGAGTTGTATTCCCCCATCCGAATACAACAATAAGTACACGCATACAATGGCATGGCGACGAATAATGAATGCTATTGATTCGCACGGCTGACCGATACTTTAATCCCCGAATGATCCCCTCGCGGAAACATATTGCTCACAGCTGAGTCTAATAAAAAAATATCAGGGGGACTACATGCTACACAATCTACAAGTGTAATAAATAAAAATGACATTTATATTCCTCCTAGGGTATTATTAAAGGTTTAATAAAAACCCTACACAAACATTGCGTTAGACCGAAGAAATGTAGTTAATAAAATATTTTTAAATAAAATACGAGATCCAGATTCCAGACAACAAGTTCTTTTGTTTGAGTAAGCTAATCTTGAATGTTGAGATCTATCTTTCAGCGAGTAAAAGGATTTACGGAATACACAGCGGGCGGCTTTTTTATTCGGATCTTCTACCTTTGTTAATGCAGCGTAGACCTTGTTATAATAATGTCCATGGAAAAATTGCAGACGACAGCATTGACAATATCGAATTACTACATCGCATGGAAACAACGCTAATGGTATGCCTTTGTTACATTTTCTCCTATTAATTATAATAATTCGATATCCGATCTATTGAAATGTTGTTCTTATGACAACAAACCCGCGTCTTGTGCAAAGGGTGCATGAGCTTTATTTGTTCAATCATTGAAATGTACCTCCCTCGGCGGTGGAGTAGCAATACCAATTTAATGTTTTATTTCGCAATAAATGGCACGGTAGCGAATGCAGCTGCACCACATTAGTTATGCCAGTGTGAGACATTATTTTCTTTCTCTTTTCAACAACGTCAAAGAAATTTTCCCTGTTACTGTCGCTAATTTAATTATTGTGATCATGCTTATGTTCATTGTAGTGGTGGCGCGCCCTTAGTTATAAATGAGTAACTGTTAATTAACAGGTTTAATTTTACACGAGTTAATTCTGAAAACTTGAGGTGATGTAGGGCGGCTTTGTACTTACATGTATTATTTATTTGTTACCTTCGCTCTGTAATCCGCACAACGACGCTATTTACCGGCCGTAGCCCGGATGCGATTTATGGAGCCACAGAAAGTTATGATTAAAGATTCGGTCGAGGATCCTTCTTATTGAATAATACTAAATGATTTTGTGTGATATCAAAATAATATTAATAGCGATTTGAAAAGTTTTTTTCAGATGAATAATAGACAGTAATCGATATACCTTAAAATAAAAATTGGATAGTAAATAAGTTCCGTGAAAATAATTTGCTATTTTATAACAATATTTGTTATGTATTTGTAAGCTTGAAATTTTATAAAATCTACACTGCTCCCTGGTACTTCTAATTAAATTTACTTTTAATATAAAATTGTAAATAGCCAAAGGCTTGTCCTTGGCGTAATACAAAAGCCACTTGGTGATGTTGAGCGACTCGACCAAGGATTAATTAGGTCATCTAGAACTACTTAAGGTGGACTTCACGAGTGCGTATAAACGCGATCAGTAAAGCTAATCTTGGCTCTCGCGTTTTACTGAACTCGGTACTACTAAACATTAGAATATTATCAAAATGAAATTTCGACGAATGGATTTTATTTTTTAAACTCGTTCACTGTCATAATAATCACTCGATTTTCATCCGAGTGGTGAAATCGGTCTTTAGTAATGTTAAATAAACCTTCAGTAAAGTAGAGCAGTTGAGTCTTATTTCTAAAAGGCACCAAGTTGATGAATGTTTCTTGGATATGAAAAATAAATAAATTTTGTATTTTTTTTTTGCAAGCTGTGTACCTTATTACATTCCAAGGAATTAACAGATAGCTATTTGTATTTATAGTTTACATGACCAAATTAGTGTCAAAAACTTGTCACAATTCACCGCATAGATCACCCCCCGAACAAGAGTAACGATCTAAGTCGGTATACATCATGTTTATCAATAGGCTCTCAACTTTATCGAACAGACCCGGAACAGACTATACATTACGCGATAGACGGCATACTTTTTCATAAGTGTTTTATTTGATGCGTTAGTGTAAAGCTTTTTTGGAACCCTTAGCGGTCGGAACGGGGGTCCAAGGTGCTATTGTGTACCAAGTGGCGGGGAAGTAGAGGTTTTTTGACGACAATGCCGTTGATTCTCGATAAATATAACCTACTCGAAGAGTTGCTCCGTCAGAACAAGTATGAAAAGAGCCATTATGAGACCATAATGGCTCGCTTTATATCATAGATTTTCATAGAGACTTAAACTTGTAAGACGTCAATTAATATTTTAGTGTTAATAAAGACGTACTTTACGTTAAAGTATTTTTAACTAATTCTCCCCCTCTATTATATAAAATAATTAAAGGACATTTCACTGTGATGTCTTGCCTTTTATTTCGTCACTCTTTGGGCACATCGAATATGCACAATTCCCAGGTCCCATTAAGATTAAAATCAAGAATTCACTTTACGTTTACGGCGTCAATATGTTCGTCGTGCAGAGAATGCACTTAGTACAATAAGTTAATAATTTTGCAAGAGCTTATTCCATCCTGCCTTTTGTTTTTTGAAAGGATTTGTAGTCCATTATAATATCACACTAATACGTGAGAAAAAGAACTAGTAGGTATCAAAATTAAAAGACTTTCAAAGCTGCTTTGTTTTCAATATCATTAATGGTCTGGTCATCTATACGTTTTCTTTAGCAGCAGTACTCAGGAACATATTATTTCTATCCATATTACTCCAGCATGAATTTTAATAACCGTATCGTCATAAGTTGCGTTGGCTAACAGTTACACCTGATAATTTTGACCGATTGAGTCATATAACAGCCTACAGGGGCAACTATTTCTTAATATTGAAAGGGGATGAAAAATAACGGCTATCGTCTATCGTGGGGTTACGCGACAGTGCTCTGTAATACGTATCACTTTTATTCGATGTCAAATAGTTTAGGATGTAGTTTTTTGTTATGTAATGATAACATGTTTTATCTCGTGTTTGACGCAACAATATTACAATATCTAAAGGTCTGTACTACATATAAATTATTTATGTAGGGATGCTAAAAAGTGGGTATCTTATATTGTTGTAGCTTATTCTCAAAATAGATTAATATTTTCAATTAACCAGAGATTGGGACACATTTCAATATCTTTGAAGACAAATCTAAATCTGTACTCGGTTAGCTCTCGTTGTGTTTGTAATCTGAGCTTCTAATTGTCTTTAACCATTTATATTTCCGTTCAATACTGGTCTTTTGTGTTATCAACAGGCTAGTTTTAATTGTTCAGGGTAGTACAAATGCAGGTACCTCGATGAAACTGATGTATTTTTAAGTAGAATTAATTCCAGTAACTTTTTCAAGAAAAGGCACTTTAAAGGTACCTGTTTACCTACTTGCTTACACTTCTACATACTTGATGTTTATGGGCACTTATAAACACGAATTACATTTTAAATAAACATACACGAAATATAACGTTTTAAATTAATAATATGCAAACATGTAGGTACCTTATTATATAAGCAGGGACTATAACAGACCAGGCGATGTAAAACTTTTACGTCACAATTTCACGGCAACCTAATACACTGTAAAGTAAAAGTCAGCATAAAATGAAACACGTAAACAATACATACAAACATCTACATCAAAACGACAACGACATTGTGCACAAAGTTACTTAAAATAATGATAACCAGACAGACTAAAAATAAACATTTTTTTAGGTGCCCGTAAACAGAGTTAATTGAATTTGCCTCCTGCGGCGTCGGTTAAATAAAACCTTGTCATAGTACCGTGTCGCGTCCAACGGGAAACCACAGGGGAGGTTATTCAGGTAACATTCAATATCTGTGGTCAGTACTACAAAAACTGCCACTCAAAAATGTACCTCAACCCACTGTATTTAAGTGCAAATTGTGTTTTAGGGTTACCTAAATTACTACTCATTCTCTGTAATAATAAATAATGAAAGATAACTGAAAGCTGAGTGTAAGTTACTGGGCTGGTTTTGAATGTAGGGATATGTGGAACAGTGGTATTATTACAACAATGAAACTGCTGAAATAGTGGCTATGGTAACAGCTATATTTATCAACACTTGAGGCCAATACTAAAAACGAAACGCTTTACAAATGATTTTTTTGTTGTTTTTTACAAGTTAAGGTGTTATGTTTTCAATAAATATTGTAAAGAAAAGGCGATAATAAACATGTGAAAAACAAACTTGGTATCTTGTATTGCCGTCTGTGTTGTAAAATGACAAAAGAGGATAATATGGTTGATTGAATTTTCTTCACAAAAAGCAAAGAGGCTTATTACAAAAAAATACCGTAAAGATATTGGTAAAGAATTAACAATTTTTCCAGTTACCAAGGACTACTTATAAAGTAGAAGAAAAATTCCCTTAGTGACGGTTGTTATTCTCACCGATATCTTTTACCATAATGTCTAATAGATTGAACATCTTTTAAAGCGAAGTGTGGGAGTAAGTACGTACCACAAATCTGGTTTCTACTTACACGTGGCTATTTAAAATAGATAAATAAGATGATGAAAGATAAATCAAAGTTAAGTTTCATGAAAATCCTTACAGACGAACATACTGACATAATATTTTGTGTCGTCATCGTTGATATCAGGTAAATTATTCAATACCTTGTATATTATTTTCCTTAAAAAATATAATGGCGCATTTTTTTATTTCACTTGATTAAAAAAAAATGTATTAGAAAGTGAATACGATACCTGATATCTAATGCTGACGTTATAAAATATCCTCAGCAAGGTATCCACGTAGGTACACCAGCTTGTATCTGTGAGCGACGCCCGAGGCTCATCCCGTGTGAAAAGCTCTCTATCCTCGGACACGAAAAGTTCGCTTCGGGCTAATTCTAACTAATTAAGTAGAGTGCAGTGCACTGTGTTTCTATGTCTTATTTGGTACAAATACAGCATTAACAATGAGATTTAAAACACCTCTTGGAAATAGCCGTATGTATTTTTTTACATCGCTATTATTCAATGTGAAGAGAATGTGATACAGTGTGTAAAATAGCTCGGGTCGGGGGTCAGTGACCTCGATACCCGTTTATTCATAGGTGTAAGCAACTTGTTTAGATACCTTTATCACTAACTTACTTCGAAACAAATAGATACGAGTATGATATACAAATGCGTTCTTCTTCAACGCCCCATCCTTGCAAAGGCAGACGTTAGCTCATATCTCCCAAGAGATGCCCTTGAGCCAGTTCAACCCCTTTGCGCGACTGAGTACTCTAACTTGCGTTAACCCTTCAAAGCAAAAGCCAACTAAGTAGCTGCCTTAGCTGCCTACGGTGACATTCATTAAAGTTTGCAGCGTTAATTAGGAATATTTGAAAAAAGCTAGACTTCGGCTTTGTGAAATAGATACCTGATAAATGTTCAGAGAGGTAATTACGTACACCCACGTATCAACGGTATTTCAATGTGCCGTGTAATAACTCAATTTGGTAAATTATAATATCGTAAGTAAATAAATTAAAACGTGTAACATTATAAAAGAAAATTATCCTTTTCATCCATCTGTAGCAGAAAAAAGTTCTCAGCGCTAATGGCGCGTTACTATCGCTAAACAAAAACATTGCAGCACAAAATATGAAAGGGCACTGCAAAAACTGTGTAATTAAGCGAACGTTTTGAAGTAAGGCGTATTTGTGTGAAGCGACATTCGTATGATGCCGCGTTAACGATCGGTGGCGTGAATCGGCCACACGGGAAATCAACGGCCCGCGCCTGCCTAGCCAACGCAGCGCCCATGGAGAGCCGCGTGCATAACATTGCTTGTTTTCTATGTTTAGTGCCTGTCGAAATGGCCATACTTTTAGCCTTTTAGCCGGCTGCAGAATGAGGGTTATATGTTTTGTGTGTATGTAAAAAAACTGCGTTTGTAAAAGTTTGTCAACTTTAGTACAAGACTTCAGATCTAATTTATTTAATAGTGTGTTTTTTTTGGTCTAGTTTCTTGGAAACCTACCGATTTTTTTTTAAACATCCATTTTTTAATAGTTCGTTCTTAGTTCGTTTTTAATATTACGATTCGGTAACTAATAAGCGACGTCTTGATTTAATGCCTGGTTTCAGAACCCTCGCTAGTTCCATTTCCGCAGCGTTCGCTACGGTTGTTTCTCACTAGAATACCAATTGAACTCGCTAAATGACAATATCTTCAAGTTTTATCGAAGCACGGAAACAACATCAGACTGTGTTAATAGTTGTATGCCGACTTCTCATTTATCTTACATTTATTGGGGTGTAATTTATCTATAATATGTATGTATTTAGAAATATAAGTATGTTTATCAGTGGTCTGGTTACCATAACACAAGCCCTGCTTAGCTTGGGATCAGATAACCATGTGTGAGATGTCCTGGAATATTATTATTATTTATTGACGAAACACAACACCTTCGCGTGGATAATGAATTAATCATTTTTTCTGCTTATTTTTATCCCGTCTTAATTTAAAGCATACATACATACATACATATAATCACGCCTTTTTCCCTTATAGGGGTAGGCAGAGACCACTTCTTTCCACTTGCTACGATCCTTACACACTTGTTTCGCTTTATCCACTTTCATTATTCCCTTCATACATGCTGTTCGGTTTATGGTACTCTTGACCTGGCATGTTTTCATTCACACTCGCCTTATACACTTTATTCGTCAATCGTTCTTCATTCGTTCTCTCGACATAGCCAAACCTCCTCAGCACACCTTTCTTAATTTTTGTCTCAACATCCATCATCTGACATACTTCATCCACCTTTCCATCCATTTCTCCTCTTACATTCAACGTAGCGAAGCGGCTCTCCGTGGCCCACTTTTCGCCCCCGCGAGAAACGAGACGTGATGGGTGGCGAACCACATCGCCGCCATTTTGGATAATTAAATTATTTTTATGAATATCCATTGCGTTCCTGCGGGATAAGGAATTGGGAAAGGATACGTTGGAAAGGATAGCAAGGTAGGACGGGTTATAGGATGCTACCATCACGGAGGTACAATGAATGTGACGGCAACAGCTAGGGTAGTCCGGGGTCGCGTACCCGTAGTGGATCTAGCCAGCATTCGGACAGATAACTGGTAGATCCACCCCCTGAACCACCCACACACATTTAAAGCATCTAGGCTAGATACTCGTAAGAAGAAATTGGGTTCATGTTGATTTTTTATTTATAGTTGGATTCAAATACTGTTGTACCTAATATTTACACTACCACCAGCTTTACAGCACTACATTTATTTTTAATTTAAAATCTTTTTACAAATTCTCGTTAAAAGTAAATTGCACGAGTCGATAAGGCCTGAGTTTCTGTACCCTAAGCCAGATGAAGTTCATGGCAGCTTGCGGTTATTCGATCCAATTATATGTTGCAGCTGGCTGAGATTGGCAGCCGACTGCCGACCCTGTAAGTGTTACATCTTGTTGTTTTTCCAATGAACTCTCATCTTACGTCATAATCACAGGGAAAGTGAGATTTTCAATCCATTTTTCTTTTTATAAAATGATTGTTATTGGTTTCTTAGGTTTACGCGATAGAAATAAAACTACTTTTTACGGATTTTTTCGCGGCTTAATTTTAGATTTAGGTGTCTGTCCGTGACCATGATACCTGCAAAGGTGTCGAAACGTCGGGACCTAAATCTCAAATTAAGGCGCTGTGTATAGTAAAAATGGGCTTTTTCAAACAGTTTTTTAGCAAACTGTATAAATGTCAGAGCAGCTAAAAAAATATATGTTAATCTTCATCATTTTTGTGAGATAACCTTTATTTCCAAAACACGATTTCATTAATTTTTCTCGATAAAAAAAATTCGTAAACATACCTCTAAAATAGATTTTCAAAAAAGTTTTCCGGTATTACTGATGAACCAATGTTGATAAATTTTTCAACACAAACGTAATAACTAATAATGAAGATAACCTTTATTTTAGTTTTTCAATTAAGGTAGTATTTTTCCAAATATTCAGATATTTAATGAAAAATAACACATTCCTGACAAACTAAATATGGTGTTTTGTTCGCTTCTCTTTCATTCCTACGCGGACAGACAGTGTGCGCTGAGGCGCGGTGCTAGACGGACCTGTGTCACTTTTTTTCTGATTGACAGATCTAAAATACATGACAAATCGAAAATAATTTATTGAAATCTGTCAAACAATGACACATAATGGAATTTGTAAAGAAATTATTTACTGTTTTTTGCACATCTAATCTCTTTTCTATTGATCCTCTATAGAACCGTAATTTGAAAATTTATCATGAAGCTACAATGGTCTAGCGGTTGCGTGCTAATAAAATTTGCGATCCGATAGCTGACCGCAGGTTCGAATCTAACAACAGAAATTTATTATTTTGCGTTCATGTTTTTTTCAATGATGTATTTTTTGTTACTTTTTGTGTAATTTTTAATAAATTGTTCAATTTTAATAATAAAAAAAAGCAATTTGTAATTATTGATGTCTAATAAGATGCATTTTTTTTCATTTTCATTCATGACAACTTTTTCATGACTAAGCTTATACATGGTGTACAATATTGGAGTAACTAGTAATACCAAAATATGTAATTGAATGCAATAACGTTTGTAATCATCACAATAATGAAGTAAATTGCTGTTTTTTAATTAATGTAAGATATTTGTGAGGAGTCATTTATTTAATGAAAAATATTTCGGATCTGACAAATTCAGTATATGTATGGCGTCTTGTGGAAAGACGACGAAAAGTGTGCGCGCAGACAGAGCAAAGTATTTTTTTTTTTTGATAGACATCTTTACCGTTAGCCTGAGCGCAAACTTTGACTGCTTCACCGGACTTTTGGCGAGGACCTTAAGGCCTCCAGCCAGAGCAATAGGAAAAAACTTATTACGTCAGCAACGTCTACTAAGGGCACCCCCTACGGGGTTCGGGCCTCGACTTAGTGCGTTGCTAACAATCTTAATAAAGCAAAACAACAAGGGATGGCTGGATCTAAGTTTTTATTATTTAGGGAAATATTTTTATTGCTAGTTTGGAAGGCTCGGGCCAGCTTGGTCTAGGGACAGGAGGATAACATTCACGTTACTATTATTAAGAATACGCGACGTGCCTCGCCGGCGAGGACGTAATATACGGCGGTTGTATTTTGTAATGCTGCTCCTAGCTAAATCGAATGCTTCTTGGAGAAGCGTTCTTTTATCGTCGAGGTAGGAGAGAGTAAGTCTGAGGCGTTTAGTCTTAGATATAACGGAAGGTACGTTTCGCGCGGCCGCAACGATTAGCGGGTTACGGTGGGTTTCGGAGGAGTCGAAAAATCGAATCGCAGCGACTTTTATGAACTGGTTGATTGTTGGCAGCTTTAAGTCACAGTGCAACTGCAAGTTACCTGGAGCGCCTGTGGCTCTACGCATGAAACGGTTTTGGAGAGTTTGCATTCGTTTGAGTTGATAATCGGGTACGTGAGAGAATACGACGCTGCCGTAAGTCATGATAGGTGTCACGCACGCAGTGTAGATTCTCTTCTTATAAGTAAAGTAAATCTGCAATAGGCGGCCCCGTACACGAGTGCACCCGTATCACGACCGACAGGGAAGGATGGCGTCGCATCGTGAAGTGGATTACGGCTGCCCGTAACCAGACTACTTGATGACCACGACCGCTCTGTCAAGAGCGAACCGAAAAAGAAGAAGAAGTAAAGTAAGAGAGTTTACTGCGCTTGCTCAACATACAATTAAGTCGGCCGAGAGCGAAGGCGGCTCGCGCGCGTGCCGCTTTAATATGAGCTATGAAGGTAAGCTTCCGATCAAGGATTACACCCAGGTATTTGGCTTGCTGCTCCCAAGGAATAGGCTTGCCGAAGAGGATGATAGGTGGAGGGGTAGCGGGAGGCTGCCGTTCCTTGCTGAAGAAGACCATGGCTGCGCCCTTGGTAGGGTTGACTTCGATTCTCCATTACGTGAACCACTTCCCGAGGTTCGTGACTGCGGTCTGGAGAGTTCGACCTATAGCTAAGGGGCTGGTGCCTGAATAATAGATGGCCGTAGCGTCAGCGTACATTTGGGGTTTGCCACCGCGACGAATGTCGCTAACGTTAGTGTGAAGAGGAGTGGAAAGAGTTCGGAGCCCTGAGGGACTGCGGCGCGGATCGGGTGAGGGTCAACGCGATAGCGAAAGGACCGATTCAACAAAAAGTTTCGGAAGATGAGCACGAGACGATCTGGCACCTCGAGTTGGTAAAGCTTGAAGATCAAGCCATTATGCCAGACCTTGACGAAAGCTTTTGCTATATCGAAGAAGAGCACGCCAGTGAGCCTTCCACGCTGAAAACCAGCGCTTATATGCTCGACTATGCGGTGGGCTTGTTGGACGCATGAGTGTTGGGTTCTAAAACCGAACTGCACGTCTGGTATGAGACTCCTGGACTCGGCAAAATCCATAAGACGGGAATAAATTATTCGCTCGTATAGCTTCCTAAGAACCTTGAGTAAGCTAATGGGGCGATGACTAGTGGGCTCAGACTTCGGTTTACCGGGTTTGTGGATGAAGATGACTATCGCCTCTTTGCACATCCGTGGGAAGAGATTGTGGTTCAAGAGGAGTACAACGTAAGCTCTCGGCGTGAAAGTACGTCACTTTTTTATTTGAAATGTCATTTACAATTTCAAATTCTAACAACTGCCAAAATCCTCATTCAAGTATGAGAGAGATAGCTGCCAAATTTTCTGTATCTCACGAGTCTATCAGTACCATTTTAACTAATCATTTGGGGAAGCCACATGTTACCGGTCGGCTAGTCCCAAAAGACCTGAATTTACTCCAACAACTCAATCGCATGAGAGTCGCTGAGGACATGCTAGAACGAGTCAATTCCGACCCGACCGACTGTTGACATTATGGCAGGACCCTCTCCCACGACCCTCTCCCACGACCCTCTCCCACGACCCTCTCCCACGATCCTCTCCCACGACCCTCTCCAGACTCCCTTCCCCTGACATCTTTTGAAAGGGGCTCGGCTTTGTTGCTGCCGCTTAGGGGGATAATGCCCTGTTAAGAGTGTACTTCTCTTGTAATCGCACATCGTTGGAATTCGAGCGATTTCTGGCTGTCTTCTCGGGGGTCTTGTTGCATTTACCGCAGAAGCATGTGGTCGTCCTCGGTAATTTTAATGCAAAGTCACTGGCGTGTTGTAATCCATCGAACGAAGCACAAGGCCATGCTTTGGAGGCGTGGGTGGTTTCACCTACCTATCCCTCCTTAATAGAGGGACGACGCATATGTGCACGGAGGGTCCGTGGTTGATTTAACCTTCACCACCCCAGCACTTGCCGCCACCGTTGCGTATAGGCAGGTCCAGCTCGTGGAGAACCTATCCGATCACCGATACATACGGATAGGATTCTCCTCTCAGTTAGCACAGGGTACGCAAGGGTGCTCACCGTTCTTGAGGTGGTCCATTACCTACTTGGACCACCAGCTAGGAAGGCGGTTCACTGCTTTTCTGCAGAGCTGACCGATCTACGACGTGCCTGCTCGGCCGCTAGAATAAGCTATGAGTGGCTTCGTCGACGTCGCCAGAACCGGGATCTTTAGGGTTCAACCCGGTTCCACCTGCAATAACAAGAGGCGAAGAAGCCGCTGACAGTCGCCATTTGGGAGGGAGAGGGAGGCGATGTTGGAGGGTCTCAACGCCAATCCCTGGGTCAGACCTTACAAAATGTTGCGCAACAATCTGCACCTCATTACTCCTCCACTGACGGAGACCCTTCAGACTGATCTCATTGGTTCAGGCGTTTTTCCCGAGAGCCGTCAACGTTACCCTGCCCAGGTTGAATTCAACCTACGGGATGAGCTCATCGGAGGACAATTCCCTGCTGTCCCCGGAAGAGTTCTGGGGACGCGGTGTCCTGTCTAAGTGCAAGAGGACGGCGCCCAAATGCTTGCCACACGCCTTCTAAAAGCAGCTAATGAGCCTCAATATATGGCTCTCTTTATAGGAGAGAAAACTTGTCTCTCCTGCACATACCCCAACGGCGCATTGGGAAGGCTAATTTTACGAAATGGAAGACACGGCATATCATACATTCGAGGTGTGCACTGCCTTTGAAGCTAAGTGCCGTGTCCTACGTGGAGTTCTTGGCCCGGACCTTTCGCTCGTGGGTGCGGTCAACGCCATGCTCGCAGACGACTCGTCTGCCTTAGTGTCTTATTTCTGCAAGCTCGTTATTTCCCAGAAAGAGACCTTGGAGCGCGAAAGGGAGGCTGACCCTTTCGTTCCATTGCTCCGCCGATGGCCGATGGTGGGCAGTGCGCGGACGAGAATCTCTGAAGCCAGACCAGCCCTGGGGAGGACGCAGAGGGCGGGGACGGGGGTCCCTCAGCCTTCATTGCACGTATCTACTTGGGCGGGGGTGGTGTAGTGGCATGTACTGCCCCCGTTGTCCTCTCTCCTACATATCCAGCACTAAGGCAAATGATGGCACCAGGTGTTTTGCCAGATTAGACAGAGCCTTTTTCAGGGCTCTCTCTCGGACTCTTGCATCCTCACCCCCTTGGACATGCAATCATGGCTCATAAATGAGTTTCACGTGAATAATAAAAACAACAAAAGAGGTTTATCAATTTACCCTTTCGTACACAAAAAAACCTATAAATATACAAGTTTTACAGGTGAGTGTTTGGACTATCTGCAGTGTGAGGACTTCATTCCACAAAAGTTATTCGCAAAAAAATAATAATTTTCGTTACTATTCGAAACACGCTGTATCTCGAGACTCAACGATCAAGCGTAGTGTACGTTTTTTCTTTTTAATATTTTCTCTCTTCAGTATGAAGAAAAATATAGATTGTCATAAAACATATTGTTCAGGTTTTCAATTATTATAGTTTTTATTTTAGAAAATCAGAGTAGTAATATTTGAAAAATTATTCTAAAAATGAATCAACAACATTAAATGCTTTTTTTTTTAAGTAAAAGCACGATAATATGCAGTAGATGCATAATTCTTTAAAAATAATAATCCAAAAATTTATGATTTTATCGGGATTCGATCCTACTGTTCGCCGCGAGAGCGCAGCTCAAAAGTAAACATAGTCAAGCAGAGCTAAACTTACATCTAAACAATCAGCGAAATAAACCTTCAATATTATAACAGCGTTACGCATCGGACCAATTCGGAAAAAACGAGTAGCAGGGTCGGGGCTACTCCGTCCCGCACCTGCCCGCTTCACCCCTTCAATAACATCAATGCTGGCTATACACAGCGCCTTAAACCGCGAAAAAATCCGTAATAAGTAGTTTTATTTGAAAATGATTGTTTATGTTTGTCTTTTGTTAAAATAACAGGCAATTTTAAATTCATACCATAAATAAAAGCTCTTTGATTAAAAATTTCTGCAATTAAATTAGTGTCCATTTATAAAAACCTGTATGTAATATTCCTTTCAGATAAAATACATGCAATTATTTCCAACCAATGCTCCGTAACATAGCTGTATGAACACGTGTGCCTTTTGAATCGCAAACAATCCACTTGATATAATTAATTATATAAATGATAAAATGATTGAACCAATGAATTGAACTAAACGAAACTAATTGGTTTATGATAAAGGGGCTTAATAAATTATAATTATCATCGGATCCTCTTAATTAAATATTTTATTAATTCATTTTTGGCATCCTAATGGCGAGTCTGTGGTTTGTTTGTACGTTATTCAAGAATTATGTACCAAACTTTTTTTTTTTTAAATAAATTATTCTTCATGTGGATCACACCTACTATGTTGACTTTTATTGCTATTCTAGTACATAATTATCATGAAGGAAAATACCGATACATAGATTGAACCCTAACTACGTGATGAGGGTTACCAACAATCGTACAGTCTTCCTTTGAAGTAATGGGTTCTAATTAAATTAATAATATCCACTCATACATAAAGAGTGTACCCTAGTGCAATTGTTATAAAAAAAATTCGTTTTTTTGTCGTTTATAGTATTTCTGACGTTTTTTATTTGACTGAAATGAATTGGTGATAGCTCGATAAGAGAAGTAAGCCATTACCTTTCCAACTAGGAATAGTTAAAAAAACGACAAATTACGGACAAATCTTGATACTATTGATGAAATAATTATTGATGCCTATAGATACAGTATGACATGTGTCGAAGGACCGGGTGTTGTGGCGCAAATTGAGAGAGGCCTATGTCCAGCAGTGGACTATGATTGGCTGAATGATGATGATGATGATATTACAAGTTGTTGACCTGTTCAGTTGAGTTAAGATGCATAATCCTGTTTTCTAAGCCAAAACCACTGCAATATCTGATTGATGTTGAAGATATTTACCATTAGTTAAACCAGAAGAAAGTTTATGGTCCAGACTAAAAATTTAAACGATTTCATTCATCTTAAGGCGCTGTGTATAGTAAAAATGGGCTTTTTCAAACAGTTTTTTAGCAAACTGTATAAATGTCAGAGCAGCCAAAAAAATATATGTTAATCTTCATTATTTTTGTGAGATAACCTTTATTTCCAAAACACGATTTCATTAATTTTTCTCGATAAAAAAAATTCGTAAACATACCTCTAAAATGGATTTTCAAAAAAGTTTTCCGGTATTACTGATGAACCAATCTTGATAATTTTTTTAACAGAAACGTAATAACTAATAATGAAGATAACCTTTATTTTAGTTTTTTAATTAAGGTAGTATTTTTCCAAATATTCAGATATTTAATGAAAAATAACACATTCCTGACAAACTAGATATGGAGTTTTGTTCGCTTCTCTTTCATTCCTACGCGGACAGACAGTGTGCGCTGAGGCGCGGTGCCAGACGGACCTGTGTCACTTTTTTTCTGATTGACAGATATAAAATACATGACAAATCGAAAATAATTTAATGAAATCTGTCAAACAATGACACATAATAGAATTTGTAAAGTAATTACTTCCTGCTTTTTGCATATCTAATCTCTTTTCCATTGATCCTCTATAGAAGCGTAATTTGAAAAGTTATTATGAAGCTACATTGGTCTAGCGGTCGCGTGCTTATATTTGCGATGCGATAGCTGACCGCAGGTTCGAACCTAGCAATAGAAATTTATTATTTTGCTTTCGTGTTTTTTTCAATGATGTATTTTTTTACTTTTTGTGTAAATAAATTAAATAAATTGTTAAATTTTAATAATAAAAAAAAAACAATTAGTAATTATTGATTTCTAATAAGATGCATATTTTTTTCATTTTTATTCATGACAACTTTTTAATGACTAAGCTTATACATGGTGTACAATATTGAAGTAACTAGTAATACCAAAAGATGTAATTGATTTTTAATAATTACAATAATGAAGTAAACTGCTGTTTTTTAATTAATGTGAGATATTTGTGAGCAGTCATTTATTTAATGAAAAATATTTCGGATCTGACAAATTCAGTATATGTACGGCGTCCTATGGAAAGACGACGAAAAGTGTGCGCGCAGACAGAGCAAAGTATTTTTTTTTTGGTAGGTATCTTTACCTTTAGCCTGAGCGCAAACTTTGACTGCTTCACCGGACTTTTGGCGACCTTAAGGCCTTCAGCCAGAGCAAAAGGAAAAAACTAAATACGTCAGCAGCGTCCACTAAGGGCACCCCTTGCGGGGTTCCGGCCTCGACTTAGTGCGTTGCTAACAATCTTAATAAAGCAAAACAACAAGGGATGGCTGGATCTAAGTTTTAATTATTTAGAAGAAGCTGAAGACCACGGCTGCGCTCTTGGTGGGGTTGACTTCGATTCTCTATTACGTGAACCACTTCCCGAGGTTCGTGATCGTGGTCTGGAGAGTTCGACCTATCGCTAAGGGGCTGGTGCCTGAATAATAGATGGCTGTATCGTCGGCGTACATTTGGGGTTTGCCACCGCGAGGAATGTCGCTAACGTTAGTGTGAAGAGAAGTGGAGGGAGTACGGAGCCCTGAGGGACTGCGGCGCGGATCGGGTGAGGGTACAACGCGATAGCGAAAGGACCGATTCAACAAAATGTTTCGGAAGATGAGCACAAGACGATCTGGCACCTCGAGTTGGTAAAGCTTGAAGATCAAGCCATTGTGCCAGACCTTGTCGAAAGCCTTTGCTATATCGAAGAAGAGCACGCCAGTGAGCCTTCCACGCTGAAAACCAGCGCTTATATGCTCGACTATGCGGTGGACTTGTTGGACGCATGAGTGTTGGGTTCTAAAACCGAACTGCTCGTCTGGTATGAGACTCCTGGACTCGGCACAATCCATAAGACGGGAATAAATTATTCGCTCGTTTAGCTTCCCAAGAACCTTGAGTAAGCTAATGGGGCGATAACTAGTGGGCTCAGACTTTGGTTTAGCGGGTTTGTGGATGCCGATGACTTTCGCCTCTTTGCACATCCGTGGAAAGAGATTGTTGTTCAAGAGGATTACGCCGTAGGCTCTCGGCGTGAAAGCACGTCACTTTTTTGTTTGAAATGTCATTTACAATTTCAAGTTCTAACAACTGTCAAAATCCTCATTCAACTATGAGAGAGATAGCTGCCGAACTTTCTGTATCTCACGAGTCTATCAGTACCATTTTAACTAATCATTTGGGGACGCCGCATGTTAACGGTCGGCTAGTCCCAAAAGACCTGAATTTACTCCAACAACTCAATCGCATGAGAGTCGCTGAGGACATGCTAGAACGAGTCAATTCCGACCCGACCGACTGTTGACATTATGGCAGGACCCTCTCCCACGACCCTCTCCAAACTCCCTTCCCCTGCCATCTTTTAAAGGGGCTCGGCATTGTTGCTTCCGCTTAGGGGGATAATGCCCTGTTAGGAATGTACATCTCTTCTAATCGCACACCGTTGGAATTCGAGCGATTCTTGTTGCATTTAGCGCAGAAGCCTGTGGTCGTCCTCGGTAATTTTGTGTTGTAATCCATCGAACGAAGCACAAGGCCATGCTTTGGAGGCGTGGGTGGTTTTACCTACCTCTCCCTCCTTAATAGAGGGACGACGCATATTTGCGAATGGCTGCACGGAGGGTCCGTGGTCGATTTAACCTTCACCACCCCAGCACTTGCCGCAACCGTTGCGTATAGGCAGGTCGAGCTCGTGGAGAACCTATCCGATCACCGATACATACGGATAGGGTTCTCCTCTCAGTTAGCACAGGGTACGCAAGGGTGCTCACCGTTCTCGAGGTTGTCCATTACCTACTTGGACCTCCAGCTAGGAAGGCGGTTCACTGCTGCTGACCGATCAACGACGTGCCTGCTCGGCCGCTAGAATAAACTATGAGTGGCTTCGTCGACGTCGCCAGAACCGGGATCTTTAGGGTTCAACCCAGTTCCACCCGCAATAGCAAGAGGCGAAGAAGCCGCTGACAGTCGCCATTTGAGAGGGAGAGGGAGAGGGAGGCGATGTTGGAGGGTCTCAACGCCAATCCCTGGGTCAGACCTTACAAAATATTGCGCAACAATCTGCATCTCATTAGTCCTCCACCGACGGAGACCCTTCAGACTGATCTCATTGGTTCAGGAGTTTTTCCCAAGAGCCGTCAACGTTATCCTGCCCAGGTTGAATTCAACCTACGGGATGAGCTCATCGGAGGACATTTCCCTGCTGTCCCCTGAAGAGTTTGGGGACGCGGTGTCCTGTCTAAGTGCAAGAGGACGGCCCCCAAATGCTTGCCCAATATAGGGCTCTCTTTATAGGAGAGTAAACTTGTCTCTCCTGCCCAGGCCCCAACGGCGCATTGGGAAGGCAAATTTTACGAAATGGAAGACACGGCATAGCACACATTCGAGGTGTGTACTGCCTTTGAAGCTAAGCGCCGTGTCCTACGTGGAGTTCTTGACCCGGACCTTTCGCTCGTGGGTGCGGTCAACGCCATGCTCGCAGACGAATCGTCTGCCTTAGTGTCTTATTTCTGGAAGCTTGTAATTTCTTGCAATTTGAAAAAGCTTGCAATTTTGAGGCTGACCCTTTCGTTCCATTGCTCCGCCGATGGCCGATGGTGGGCAGGGCGTGGACAAGAATCTCTGTAGCCAGACCTTAAGGGATTACGTAGAGGGCGGGGACGGGGGTCCCTCAGCCTTCATTGCACGTATCTACTTGGGCGGGGGTGGTGTAGTGGCATGTACTGCCCCCGTTGTCCTCTCTCCTACATATCCAGCACTAAGGCAAATGATGGCACCAGGTGTTTTGCCAGATTAGACGGAGCATTTTTCAGGGCTCTCTCTCGGACTCTTGCATCCTCACCCCCTTGGACATGCAAGGCTGGCTCATAAATAAATTTCACGTGAATAATAAAAAAAAAAACCAAAGAGGTTGATCAATTTACCCTTTCGTACACAAAAAAAAAACCTATAAATATACAAGTTTTACAGGTGAGTGTTTGGACTATCTGCAATGTGAGGACTTCATACCACAAAAGTTATTCACAAAAAAATAATAAGTTTCGTTATTATTCGAAACACGCTGTATCTAAAGACTGAACCATCAAGCATAGTGTACGTTTTTTTTTAATATTTTACTCTTGATACTGAAGAAAAATATAGATTGTCATAAAACATATTGTTTTAAATTTTTTTTTTTTTTTTTTTCAAAAAATCAGAATAGGTATTTGAAAAAATATTCTAAAAATAAATCAACAACATTAAATGCTTGTTTTAAAAGTAAAAACACTATGCAGTAGGTGCATAACACTTTAAAAATAATAATCCAAAAATTTATGATTTTATCGGGATTCGAACCTACTGTTCGCCGCGAGAGCGCAGCTCAAAAGTAAACATAGTCAAGCAGGGCTAAACTTACATCTATACAATTAGCGAAATAAAGCTTCAATATTATAACACCGTAACGCATCGGACGAATTCGGAAAAAACGAGTAGCAGGGTCGGGGCTACTTCGTCCCGCACCTGCCCGCTTCACCCCTTCAATAACATCAATGCTGGCTATACACAGCGCCTTAATAACCAAAAATATTTTAGATCGTGGATTGTTAGCTGAAGTTGGAATATACAGGTAATCGTAATCACGCCATCTATCGGACAAAACAGTTCTTCTGATAAAAGAAATTTAATGTTATAGTATTCAGAATTGTTCAGTATATATAGTGACTAGACAAAACACTGTCTACATTATTTACCTTTGTCTACTACTACTCTTTCGCAGCGGGTGCATTGTACTGCGATGTGATTCGTAGAAGTTTATTAAATAAGCTGTTATAACAAGGAACTAACCTTAAAACATAATCATTTATTAACAGATCTGACATTGATTAACTTTTTATCTGATTAAAATAAGATAAATACTGAACTTGCTCCAAATATTTAAGATAACGGCAATGCTGCCAGCCTTCTGACCCTTCTGGACACGTTTCCCGTCATTAACAAGGATGACGACGATTTTTTACGCCTGGTAACAGTAATAATTAGTAACAAGTCTTTTTTTAAATAAATAAAAGATTTTTTATTACTGTTGTTGTGTATTTCGAAGCACATCATACAATAGTTGCGATTATTTATTTAAAAGTCTAAATATTGAGAAATAGGAATTTAAAATAAGAAAGAATTTAATCAATTATAATAAAATGGAATTTTAAATAAAAACGTGTAAAATATGGAATCCTTTATTTCACATTTTTCTGTCAATATTAAAACTAACCACAAATTACAGTTTAAGCATGGCGACTCAGTACTTAGACGCAGTATTTAGAAATATCAGAAACAATAAAATTTACATAAACTATGTAAAAACAGAATTAAAATTAACAAATCTCATTAGTTGTTGTGGCCAATGTAACGCAAACATTACAATTAAATTCCCCTTATAATCATTAGTAATAAAACAAAAACTTAATAAACCTTAAATACACATTATATAAAAAATCCTACTTGTTGTACAAAGCAAAATGTTAGTTTATATTAATTTAATTATTGTATTTGTTATTTACTACATGAGCCCAAGGGCACAAATTAATCATACATTACATTACAATGGACCTAACATACGACCTAGTGAGTGCAACGTAATAAACTATCTATATATATCACAAAAAAAAAACAAGTCCACAGAATTTTAGTACAATCTTGTTTCCAAATTTCCCTTATTTCAGATTTTTATTAGTAGTCCTATACCTTACAGGTAAGCCTATAAAATATGATCAAAATACAAGCACCTCTATTGGAAAAACTCGTCTTGTTTCGGTAATATTTGATCCAAAATACTTATAACAAAGTTATAAACCAAGTCAGGTGCGTCATCCGACCAAAGAAAGTCTAAATGACCGAAATCACTCGCTTTAACCACATGATGTACATTTACGTCTTGTAACAACGGTATCAGAGTTTGAATGTCTGATCTTGTTGATAGCCAATCAGCAGGAGAGCTAAAAAGAGCGATAGGTAAAGTAACGCGAGACAAATCATAAACCGGAGGCGTACTATTGCCATATTTTCTCACATTATTAGCCGCACCGTAATCGTACATTTCGAAAAAACCACTTCTAACCAATTGCACATAATGTATAATGGTCTTAACCGATCCACCAGCGGGTGTGTGTCCTAGCACGCCATCAAGAACTTCATCATTTATGAAGTCTTTTCCCCCATTAGTAAGTAAAAGAAGAGGGTTCATACATAACCTTTCATCGCCTTTACAAAACCTTTCCATGATTTGTTCAGGAAATGTGCCATCTGGCAAAAATTGGGTTTGTCCTAGAAAGTTTAGAGAACTTAGACCATTTCTATTGTAAAAATCAGTTAAAAGCCTCATTGGACCTTTAACGTGGTACATAAATACTAAAGGTGCTAGAAGGACTGCAGACCTTAATACAAAATTGAATTCTGGTAGTTTTGATAAGAGTACAAGTAATGCTGTGGCCCCCATAGAGTGGCCTACAAAATTAATTTCAGCCTTATTCGTAATCTCACTTACGTAGACAATTATAGCTGATAAATCATATACACCCATTTCATGAAACGAAAAATCCCAAAAGTCTTGTCTTCCAGGGTTCTTAGAAGTATGTATCCGAGAATATCGGTTACCTCGAGCATTTATTAACCAAACATCATAACCGGTGTCCGTCAATAAATAGGGCAGGGCCCTATCTCGCCCTAAGAGGAGCCAGTCTTCCGCGCTGCCAAGTAAGCCGTGATGCATTAATACAACTCTCTGATGTATCTTACCTGACTCAGGTAACACTCTTTGCAATGTTATCATATAGCCATCGGCTGACAGCACGGTGTGCGATTCCGCTCTGTATCCATGTCCTGTGATTAACTGATCAGCACTAGTTTCAGGTTTTATTTGGAATACTCTTCGAGAGTAAAAATTTCTCAGTTTTGGACCCGCCGCTCCTCCTCCGTAATACTGTGTCTCCAGGTTCCGTGGATCTCCTGGATGTGTCGGCGTCCTGTTTATATCTTCCATAAATTTGGTAAATGCACTTTTAACTTGTTTCTTTTTCTCTGCAAAACCAGAAGCTTTTAGGCCAAAAAAACTTTTTAAATTAGAAAAGAAGTTATGAAATGCGTCAAACATCGAATTTTGCCTTTGGAATCTTGACACTTCCGTTTGTGGATATTCACTTTCATTGAAGCAACTGACACCTGGCGTAGGTGAAAAGTTTATCACAAAAATTAATGAAATCACTAAAGGTAACATTTGGACAACTGTCTATAACCAGAGAACCGAATGAAATAGAGTCACGAAGCGTAATGATATAAATATTGCAGGGCAAAGGACAATAGGTGTGATTTATAATGACTTTCAAATATGAATATCAAAACAATGCCATTCTAGTAAAAAACAATATGAAATTTCAAGCGAGAGCAGCGATTATCAAGTCTTAATAAATACAGCTATTCAACACCTTCACTTACTCCTAACAATCGAAAGACGAATGTCGTAAATTCCTACAGACGTGTTTACAATAAACTCCTCGCGTTGATTTTGATTGCTACGATGCAGCGATGACGCAAACTAGCTAGATCACATTTACATCGTGCCGAAAGAAGAGTAAGTCTTAAACTAGATTTATTTTGTCATCACTGAGATAGTGATCGTAGGAGGTACCGATGACTGCATCACATCTGAAGTAATATGTTTTGAAGAATGAGAAAATATTTCTCCGTAACGACTGTTCAGCACCGAATATTCCAAAACATCCTTAGCGTAATATTTAAATTATGAAGCCTCTAAGTCTTGACTCCTTCGTTTGTAGTTAGATAATATTTTGCTTTTCTAAGATTGTAAACTGTTTTAGTTCATTACATCAATGATTTTAATGTCAAAAGTCAATGTTGAACATCGAAATTATTATGAGTGTACAAACAGATTGCTCGTTATAACTTGAAACTACGAGTATGTATACCGTTTGATCTTTATTCAAATTGTAAGTGCTCGTGCACACGACGCCGCTGCCGTGACACAGCCGCGCCACCGCTGCATCGCCGCGACACCGCCGCGCTTCCGTCGCGTCGCCACTGCTCTTCAGCGCCATTCATAAAGGAAGAATCTGCGCAACCCGCCACGCCACCGCCACGCCACCGCCGCGCCACCGCCAAGCCAACGCCGCGCCACCACCGCGTCACCACTACGCTGCAACGTTGTTCACATGGGAAGAATCTACGCTACACGCAGCCGTATCGCCGCCATGCCGCTGTCGTTTTTTTTTTGTGTATTTGTAATTTATTTATAGATGCATCAGAAATAAGCGTATAGTGAACGATAAAAATAAGTAATGGTGGCGCAGAGGCAGCGTCGAGTGCACTAACGATTATTAAATACAACATTGATACGCCTTTTAGTTTATATTCACAATGAGTTAATTGTATAATACCTAATACTAATTGCGTCTGTGATTTGAGAGATTTCAGGATTTATTTGATAAAAAAATCATTTTAATTCGATCTTATATGCTTTAAAATACCTCAAATAAAATTGAACAGTGCTTATCCGCTGTAAATTTTAATACACTTAAATTTTACTTAAATGCACAGTTCTCGTTTTTGCTCGTGTTTAAAGTCTACTCTACGTAATTCTAATCTCAGGAAAACAAACAAATTATGACATAATATTGTTTTCTATTGTGACGTGTTGTGTCTAGAACAAGGCGAGATGAAAACGAGCTTTATTATTATTAGATATAAGTCGGAAATTCGATGATCTACGTTCGTATAGGAACTATGAAGGATGATGCAATTAAGAGTATTACGTTTTCAGACAACACTAACTGCAGTACTCAGAGACGCTCATTATTACCGATTTTTATAGATTTAAGTAAGCCAACTCTTAGACTACTGGACTACTTTCACTCAAATTCTTCGCATGTATCTACCACCTTTACCGCAAAGGTTAAGCTGTTATACATTTAATAGATTATTCTTAAAAAAGTTCTCGATATTGACACAATTAATACGCTTACCATGCGGATTGATGATCGCTATTTGTTTCTTATTAGAGCTCTAGAAAACGCCGCCACCCTGAAAGTGGATCCCCTTGACACCATTCCATAATCCATTTTTACGAAACTCGAGCATAATTAGGGGAACCACATTTACATATTCATTGAACCAAAAACCTGCCTTTTTTCCGATATCTACTGAAACAGGAAATTGAGCCTAAAATTTTCAAAAACATATCAATTTCGTCATCACTGCAAATTATTAAACCTTCGACAATTTTTTGATGTTTGCCAGTAATTTATAAAATATTTACCAGATTCATAGACTAAGACTAATATGCCATGACTAATGCCATCTTGATCACGCCAACTTTCTCACATAAAAACAGCATCGCAATCGGTCAATTAATTTAGGAGTTCGATGCTTCATACAGATATGCAGATAGACAGACCGACACATCGATACGTCAAACTTATTACATCCCTCTTTTGTGTCGAGGTCTAAAATGTCTAGCTTATAAATATCCATATTGAATAGTGGCTAAACAAATGTCTAGTGCGAAGGAATTACCTCATCAAACATAAAACTGCAGGCTGACTGCACTACATCATCGAATATGCTAACTAGCATGACTTGTACAATTTCATATAAAAGTTCTTATGAGTAATTCATGTAACAAGAAATGGGAAATCTAAAGGTAACATCCAATTACACGTAACGAAATTTATAATATATTTAACACATTCGAACTTTTTAGTCTATATCTAAATTTTGTGTTACCATGAGTAAAATATGTAAATCATAAATTCTGGAAACCTAAACGTAAATTTTCAAATAAAATAATAGTTTAATCTGAATCCAATCAAAGTCTTTAAATATTTGATTTAAGTTATAGATAATCTAGCTCTAATAAATTCAGCAAACAGTTATTTGTAAAACATAAATAAGTCTATTCAGTAATTTAGTTTAGTAACAATTGTAAGAACCCTATTTTCCTAAAATATGGAGCTTCAAATACACAATTAAAAGGGTTAATTCGAATCATGTTTTCGTTTCCAGTCATCGACCAGGGATGAACCCTCAAAAAAACAAACGTAAAAATTTACACGGTCTGCGGCAAACGAGTTTAATTCGTCCCCATTAAAGTATCACCCTGTACGAGGGTGGGGATTGTAGACTAAATACAAGGGTTTTAGATCTTTATGAAAATTAAAAAAGTTAATCTCGTTCTGTCGCTCATGATTAGATACATTCATTTTCGTACTTTATGCAGTTGCATGGGTGGTTTGGTAACTTTTTTGTCACTGTTAAGATTACATGTAGGTATTTACCTGTATTTAAAACTGCTGTTTTATAAACGAAAACGTTTTACCTAAACACGTTCTACACCTTTCATTCTTCGCATTGCTATGATAGGAATATGAGGCACTCTTTATCAACCAATGTCTCCTTACAGAACAATCACGGCAATAATTAATGATACTGATGTTTTAAGAATATATTACGATGTATGAAGCAAACTGTCTATCGAAGAAATTACCATTGATCAGATGAGTCTCTGAGTGGACGCCGCGAAGCGCCAAAGGTGGTGTAAAACGCCTCTCCAGCCCAAATGACCGACGACCTGAAAGAGGCAGTTGGGTAGAACGTAGGCCCCATAGGAGACGCCTATGTCCAGAAGTGATTAATACTACACTTTGTGCCTAACATAATGGCAAGAGTTAGCATCTGAAATCAGCTCACGAATTTACAGAAACAGTCAGGCGTCATTCCTAGTATTCAGATTATAAAAAGATTACACAAAATCATCACTCCTTTATGTCCTTAACCATCGCAACCCAATGTGGCGTGTGCAGTGAGTTGAGACAGTACAGCAAAGTCATAACAAGGTGTGAACTAAATATTGTTGGCACAATTACATGGATACATAAATATGCAACACGGAAGCACCCATGACACAAATGCGTATGACCTCTATGTTTAGTGTAGTAACTTGCTTTATTTTCCCCTGTTAGGTTTAGATTAGATATAACATATATATATTTGGTAATAGACCTAATGAAATCAAATAATTACTAAACTTTGATTTCATCGGTGATAAATAATTTCGAAGGGTAAATACAATAAATTTTACACATATTAAAACAAAACACCTAGAATTACAACTACTATTTAGAATTGAAGTATCACCCAAAAACCCCAATCTACGATAAAACATTGCTTGCTCTCTTTAATTTGCTATAAAAATGTATTCCACGTGTAAAGACATTAGCCGACGAAATTTTTGTTTTTCAACAAATAAATCTAATTATTTCAGGCTCGTATTTGCATCAGAATACATCCTTCGGACGGTAAATTAAAATAAAGGATTTTAAGTTAAACAACGTACCCCGACTAATGTTCTCCGAATGGCATAAATGCAAATCTGTTTTGTAAATTATTCCCGTTTTTTTATTCGTTCTTCTTTATTGTCTCTTTGTCTCATTGGTCCTTGTTTTTCTTTGTTTTATCGATAAGCTAAGAATAAAATGTTTAATTCTTGTATTATTTACCAGAATACTTCGATTAGGTTTCACAGGTATTTTCGAACTAGTGTGTTATCGGATTTCAAAGAACGTTGCTGGAATTGAGATGGGAATATTTTTAGAGGCTTCAATATTTCTGTAATACTCGCATTCTTACTGTCGCATTTGAAAAATACTTTTTTTAAGTTTATGCGAAAGCGATTTTCATACAAAAAGAAAACTTCACCTAATTTCATAATGTAAGTCTACTAGTTACCTACTTTAAATAATCCACATGGGTTCTTTTAAGACATCTTTGATTTATAAGAGTTGCCTGATAGCAAGTAACACCTAATTTTACTATTAGACCTCACTGTCGTACTGTTATTTTTCTCTTAGATCAGAAGCTGTTATTATCCCTTTTAGCTCTTTTCCTACTTGTTAAGTCTTCTACATCGATGCATCCTTCCGTCAACTCTTAACTTGAAGAAGGAACCGAAGTAATAACTTATCTATGTTAGTAGAATGTGGAAAGTTTTACGTAATGTTTGATAGTGGAACGATATTTCGCTGTACTTATTATTATAACAATAAAAGTAATAAAATGCATAAATGATTGATTATGTCACTGGATAGTTGTGTAGGTTGCTGTTTAATAATGGAATATTTGGGATATTTCAAGAGAAAATTGTCGCTTGTTTAAAATATTCTAGGTATTAGGTATTGCACACTTACAATTTAAATAACGACCCGGTGATATAATCGATCAAACATGTGTTTTATAATTATTATCTGCACTTTAGAGGAATTTATTTTTTAATTAAATAAATCTATTTCTCTTATATGGTAATGTATCACATTATTTTAAATTTTGTATATTAAGGCAGTCATTTCATAAGTAGAGCTGCGAAAAATTGTTACCTTTAGCAAATAAATAGAAAGTCCGATTTTATTCTAAACTAGCTGTGCCCGCGACTTCGTCCGCGTGGAATAGTTACTTTTCGGGCAGCATATTTAGAATTAGGTTTTTATACATATACTTTCGCTTGGGTAGCTATAAATTTACTTTACAGATGCTTCTCTGTATACGATATTTGACGTATGGCCATCGGGGATGAAAGCATACAGGCTCCTAAGATTGATTGAAACAGCTGATACTTAGATCTACACCCACAACTTTCAACGTCTGACCTTGGGCTTTATTAATCGTCATCGCAAAACATAGGCTGACTGGAAACTGGACTTAGTTTTAAAACTCGTTTAAAACTAAATATATAGGGGAGTAAGGGGAGAACGGAATCACCATCATATCCAGCCCAACTGTCAACCTCACCTGCACGCGCTGTGGCGGCGATAACCAAGCGGTTATCGGGTGCTCCCTGCTGGATAACAGACGAGGCTCTGGCGACCGAGTTGATGGCGGTATAACCATCCCCCAACCGGGAAACTGGTTGGATGAGGTTACAGCGGCCTTGAGGTGTAAATCACCTCAAAAATGTCTGCCGGTGGAAAGCAACGGGATACTACCACCGTGTATAATCCCTAGTCGGTCAACTCTGATCATAACACATGGAAAGTACAACAAAGGATATGGCCCCGAGTCTTCGGCGTCCCTTAAATGGGACAGGGGTGCTAAGAATCACCGGAGGCAAAAACACACAAAAACTGCTTAAGATCGCAACATGGAATGTAAGGAGCTTAAAGCAACACGGTAAACTGGACAATATTATTAAGGAAATGAAGCGTTTGGATATTAAGATCATGGGGATAAGCGATACGAAGTGGCCGGAGAAGAATAAATTAGTAACACAAGATGGAAGCGTGTTATACCACTCTGGTAGTGATGTTAGTGCAGAACGCTATGGGGTCGCTGTGCTACTGAATGCAGAAACTGCCAAAGCTGTGAAAAAGTTTGTACCTCTCTCAAGCCGAAGCATGTTAGTAAGTTTGGAAAGCAAGCCTTGTAATATTAACATCATACAAGTATATGAACCAACAGCTGATAAGCCACAAGAACAAATGGAAGAGCTATATAAGGAAATTGAAGCACTACTCCAACACACCCAAAGACATGATATTAACATCATAATGGGCGATTTCAATGCCAAAGTAGGTTCCGAAGAAACTCCTGGAGTTACGGGCTCTCATGGACTCGGTACAAGGAACGATCGAGGTCAGATGCTTGTGGATTTCTGTCAGGAAAAAGAACTTGTAATTACCAACACACTGTATAAACTCCATCCCAGGCGTTTATACACGTGGACGTCGCCACAACACAAGGCTGATCATGTGGTCCGCAACCAAATTGACTACATTACCGTGAACCAGAGATTTCGTAACTGCGTTAAATCAGCCCAAACATACCCAGGTTCCGACATAAACTCAGACCATAACCCAGTGGTAGTTAGGATTGGATGCCAGCTCAAAAAAATACATCGGAAAGTAAGAACCAAGACAGACATACGAAAGATAAAAAATCCGTTGATAAGACCCAAAGTTTACAAAGCAATAAACGCATGGGCTCAAGAGAACTTGGAGTCATCATCTGTCGAAGAAACAATACAGAGTCTCAACAGAACCGTCTCAACTATCAACGAGACCATTTTGTGTCCTGACCAAGTTATAAGGAAGGAAGCATGGATGACAGATAACATCTTAGATCTTATGAATGAGCGCCGTTTACATAAACAGAAGGACCCCGAACAATACATAAAAATCAATAAAGAGATTCGGCGGATGATTCGAGAAACGCGTGCAAAATTCTATGAATCTAAGTGTCAAAGAATGGAAGAACTAGCTCGGAAATTTGACAGCTTTAACCTTCATAAAGAAATCAAAGACATGACTGGACTGCTTAAACGACCAAAACAGCACCAATTAGTTGATGACAATGGAAAGCTCATCTCAGATGTAGAATCAATAAAGAGGGTATGGAGAATCTACATTGAAGACATGTTTAAGGATACAAGCAGAAGAAGTACCAGACCTCTTGAAGATAATACAGGACCACCTATTATAAAATCAGAGGTTATCCAGGCTCTTAAAAAAGCGAAAACTGGAAAGTCTCCAGGACCAGATAATATTCAGATAGAAATCTTAAAACTCATTGAAGAACATCTAGTAGATTCTCTAACCAATTTATTCAATGGCATATATAGCTCTGGCAACCTACCAAAAGAATGGCTGAAATCTACCTTCGTCACTCTTCCGAAGAAATCCACCGCCAAAACATGCTCCGATTACAGAACCATAAGCCTCATGAGTCACGTTTTGAAGTTGTTCCTTTCTATTATCCACGAAAGGATTAGAGTTAAATGTGATGAACAACTGAGTGAAAATCAGTTTGGCTTTAGATCAGGCGTCGGTACGAAGGAAGCATTATTCGCGTTAAACGTTCTTGTACAGAAATGCAGAGATATGCAAACAGATATTTTCATATGCTTTATAGATTATGAAAAGGCTTTTGACCGTGTTCGTCACGAGATACTTTTAAAACATCTGTTAGACATTGGACTTGACGCCAAGGACGTGCGAATCATACAAAATCTGTATTGGCATCAAAAAGGGATAGTAAGAGTGGAAGGAGAAGAAACTGATGAAGTGGCTATATGTAAAGGTGTCAGACAGGGGTGCATATTATCGCCGCTTTTGTTTAACATATATTCGGAAGCTATAATGTCTGAAGCTTTGGAGCATAAGGAGTGGGGTGTCGTAATAAACGGCCAAATTGTAAATAACCTTAGGTATGCCGATGACACGGCTCTTATTGCTTCAAAGCCAGAAGATTTGCAAAATATAGTGGATGCTGTTAACGAAAGTAGTTTGAAGGCTGGTCTTTCTATAAACATATTAAAGACAAAATACATGGTGATATCGCGAGACCAAACCCTTAATCCTAGCATAACAGTTGCAGGAGCTCCTCTCGAAAGAGTCCAGAGATACAAGTACCTAGGCGCATGGGTCAATGAAGCATGGGAGTCCGACAATGAGATCAGGGCACGGATTGAAATAGCTCGTGCGTCTTTCAATAAAATGAAAAAGGTACTTTGTAATAAAAAACTCGACGTAAATCTAAGAGTACGAATGCTTCAGTGCTACATCTGGCCAATAGTATTTTATGGCTGTGAGGCATGGACCATTAAAGAGCAAATGCGCCAAAAACTAGAGGCCTTAGAAATGTGGTTTTACCGACGAATGCTCCAAATAAGCTGGGTTCATAGAGTCAGGAATGAAGAAGTACTTCGACGTGTCAAGAAATCCCGAGAACTCATGAAAACTATCAAGAGAAGAAAAGTAGCCTATCTGGGACATGTATTGAGACATGAGCGTTATCATCTTCTCCAAACAATAATGATGGGCAAGATTGAGGGGAAAAGACGTGTCGGAAGAAGGAAAATCTCTTGGCTCCGAAACGTTAGACAATGGACCGGTATCGCCAACGTAGAAGAACTTTTTCGTCTGGCGAGGAACAAGGAGAGATATGCGGAGTTGACGGCCAACCTCCAGTAGTGGAGAGGCACCGCAAGAAGAAGAAGAAAACTAAATGGGAAATGATTTAGAATGAGAGGAATCCGAATCATTTCTATCTTGCCTTTCCTCTCAAAAGTCCTTGAACGTCTAGTCCATATGCAGATTAGTGCATTTCCTTCTAAATTTAACCTTCTCAATCCCTTCCAGTCAGGTTTTAGACCTGAACATAGCACTACCACAGCTCTGGTTCAAATTACGGATGACATTAGATCAGGCATGGAAATCGGTAATCTACCGGTACTTGCATTGCTGGATTTCAGCAATGCCTTTAATACTGTTGATTTCGATATTTTACTTGGCATATTGTGCTCCCTCAACATATCTCCACCGGTAATTCAATGGTATCACGGTTACTTACACGGTCGGCGGCAACGTATTCGCATCTTAATCGAGTAAGCCGTTTCTGAGATTAGCGTGCACAAACACACAGACAAACAGACAAAAAAAATAATAATTATAATTTCAGGTTCGGCATCGATATTATAACAACCCTTGCTACTTTTTTTGTTTATATTTCCATTGTACAGACACCACTTTTCTACAATTTTATTATATGTATAGATAGATGATTTTTCAAATTGACATAACTTTTTTATTTATGTACCGATTGACATGAAATAAACACTAAATGTTAAGTGAAGCTTACAACAATATATTCGTGAAAACCGCATCTTAATCGAGTAAGCCGTTTCTGAGATTAGCGTGCACAAACACACAGACAAACAGACAAACAGACAAAAAAAAATAATTATAATTTCAGGTTCGGCATCGATATTATAACAACCCTTGCTACTTTTTTTGTTTATATTTCCATTGTACAGACACCACTTTTCTACAATTTTATTATGTATAGATAGATGATTTTTCAAATTGACATAACTTTTTTATTTATGTACCGATTGACATGAAATAAACACTAAATGTTAAGTGAAGCTTACAACAATATATTCGTGAAAACCGCATCTTAATCGAGTAAGCCGTTTCTGAGATTAGCGTGCACAAACACACAGACAAACAGACAAACAGACAAAAAAAAATAATTATAATTTCAGGTTCGGCATCGATATTATAACAACCCTTGCTACTTTTTTTGTTTATATTTCCATTGTACAGACACCACTTTTCTACAATTTTATTATATGTATAGATTGCTCAACAATAAAATGCCAATGATTAGTAACATCAGCATTGAAGCCACAGCTCAAGCTACTGATATCTTTAAGCATAAATACCCACTTGAATGCCCTCGTAAACGCGCATAGGGATTTATTATTTTTACATACATTAATATTTATATATTGATCGACGAGGGTGTCGACCTTCACGTTTACTGATCCTCTCAACCTCTGTAAATATTATTTTTATAGCAAGATGCAAGTATGTCTTTTATTTATCTACTATACAGTTTTATTCATGCATTGGTACTTACTGTAACTTACACTTCTTCTTCTCTTTTGAAAGCCGGGACGGCTGAAAAGAATAGAAGGAGGTCTTCGCCCAGCTGTGGAGCAGTTCAGGCTAAGTAGCATAGTAATAATAATGATTAAACTGCTAATCTTTGATTGAAGAGACCGACGGTAAAAATACAAGAGTAACCTTTCAAAAATTTGACCCATTTTTATTATTTATGTGACCGTTGACTATCTGTTAAACAAAATGAAGTAAACCTACGACATTTAGAAATAAAGTAAAAGACGAAATCCTAAAAAAGGTTCCTCCACGCACGCACAGATCATCATCATCAACCACAGCCCTTGTCCTCCCACTGCTGGGCATAAGCCTCTCCTTTCTCGGGCCATACTCGACGGTGCTGTGCCAGTCTCATCCAGACTCGACCCGAAACTTGCCATCGTCGACCCAACTTACAAAACACTCACAAATACTTTTCTGTCATAAATTACTTCTTGTCTTACTGCTTTGTCATAAATTAGTATGTATGGAAACAATACATTCCTTGTATATTATTATTGTAAACTGGAACAATAACGTAGTAGGTAATCGGCAACACGCAGTCGCCATGCGGCCGTGTTATTTTTCCCTGTTTGAAATGAATCCTTTGTTGTGTAGTAGGTCAGTAATAATCATGTAGCAATCTAAAAAATCGATACTATAAATAAATATAAACTTTTTAAATCAGGATAATTTTTGGAGGTTGTTTTGTACAAATGTATTTATTAATAATGATATATATTTCAGCTGTATAGCGTCTATAAATAATATTGGAAAGAAATACTAACATCTCCCAAAAAATCTAAATTAAACCATTTTATTATCTTTCACGATTTGTACGTCCTTACCATAACTCATAAATTTAGATATTATTCAATATGATCCCTTAAAATTATCATTCGATGTAGTTTTGTAAAAGCTTCGTGGATTATTCAGAATCACGAAATAGGTTAAAAACGGGATCGATAGAACACACTAGATGGACGCTTAATCCGTTAGTATTTGTTCTGAAAAATCCAATAAAAAAACGCTCTAAATGGAATAATATCTATCTAAATGAAAGCTTTAGGCTTATAAGCTCCATATAAAATTAAAGTTGTGATTGCTAAATACACAGTTTTTAGATCCATGTAAACGAATAGTAATATTTGTGGCCTACTTGTAACAGAACCATAACTCTGATTTTATAAAAGAACATTGAACACTGACTGTTCTCATTGATAGCGATGACACTAATCGACGAACAAGATAAAACTCTATAATTGATTTGATAGAGCCTTCGAGATACTGAAGTCAAGACTGACATGACCTCATTGTGGACATTATTTTAATTGGAAAAATTAGACTCAACTAAATATTATATATTTGGATGCGCCTCCAAGGAATAAATTATACAAAACTCGTATTTCACTCATATGCCTACAGTCCTACACATTAATATAACATCTATTCAAAAGGTTCTGCAAAGGCTTATAAGACGTCCAAATGTGATCGAAGACTGCAGTTAGTAATATTAGAATCAAGTGATGTAAAGATTTAGAGGCTGGCACAAGTATATTTCAATATTCTTTAGAAAACCTAATTGATAATAGTTGTGTCAAAAAATAAATAACAATATACTTACCCCCACCTAGGTATAAAAACAAGAGAACAATATTGAATAAACAGGATTTTATTTTTCATCCGTTTAATTTACTGGCATATAAATAAAACAGAAAAAGGCTGTTTTATATTAAAATATTCAAGTATGGCAGCACAAAAAGAATAACATGACTATAACCCCTTCAATTAGAACATAACATGTAGAATCGTATTAATATCGCGTTCACATTATAGCACATCATTACGAACTTCATTACTTTTGTAATTGAAAAAGTTTAAACCATTATCTAAAAATTCCAATACTTTCTTGAAGACCAACTCGTTTGCATCTGCACCCCAAACAAATTCAGTGTGGCTCATGTTCCTGCCTCGGATAATGTAGTGATCGATAGGGTTTGCAATACTGAAGTATAATCTTAAAACATCGGGGATAGTCGCCAGCCAGTCCTCGCTCGAACTGAACAAGGCTATCGGCAAAGTAACTTGACCGAGTAGAAACTCTTCGTACAGGCTATTATACCTATGAAACTTTCCACTTTTCACCACCTGAGCGTAGTGTAACATTGTATCTGTAGAACCTCCAGCTGGCACGTGGTATAGCAATCTTGCTAGAAAACTTGGGGTCCAATGGTGGCTAGTCTCCGGTATACCTCCACTAACAAAATATAATGGGTTCGAGCAAAATAAAAGTGGTCCTTTACAATACTTCACGGCCAACCATTTTGGTATCTTTCTTGAAGGAACAAATTCTTTGGTCCCGATTAGTTTGAGCAGATGTTCAGGTGGACTTGTTGCCATGGAAGTCAGAGCCTTTAATGGGCCTTCAACATTGGCCATGTATGCTAGTGGTGCTAAGAGAATACCAATTCTCAAGTACTGATTATACTGTGGAGTTGTTGACAATAACACTAGGAGTGCCGTTGCGCCCATGGAGTGTCCAACAAAATCAATGGGATCGGCGCTTTTCTTAACTTTTCGGATGTAATCAATCATAGCAGGTAAGTCGTATTCTCCCATTTCTTGCCACGAAAACCGCCAAAACTCTTCAGAATCTACTGACATTTTGGAGTGACCACGGGAATAATAATTACCTCTAGCATTAGCCATCCAAACGTCGTAGCCTGCATCAGATAGAAGATACGGAAGTGATTTTTGAGGTCCTAACAAAATCCAGTCAGCCGAACTGCCAAGTATTCCGTGGTGAAGGATAACGGTGTGGTTATTCAGTTTAGCTCCCTCTGAAATGTCAGTTCTAGGTGATATCCGATGTAATGTAAGTAAATAACCATCTTTCGTATTAATGATATGTGATTCCACCCTTCTTCCGTGTAAGGTAGCGAGCTGCGGTGTAGACATCAGAGCTGTCGGTTCCGACTTCAAGTTAATATAGTCGGGGATTTCCGTTTCATTCTCGGCTGCAGTCTTTTCAACGAAATCATTGAAAGTTCTTTTGATGTTGCTCTCTGCAAATTGATGGAGCGGATGCGGCATTTCATGCGGATTGTGGATTATGAAAAGCTTCCTTACTTGATTTTTGAAGCTCTTGAATGTGGTTGCTAGGGTGCTTGCTAAATCCGAAAACTTTGCTGATATGAAGTCGAAAAATGGGTCACAGTGCACACTTTGATTGAGACATAGTAAAATTACTATAGTAATTATAAAAATCTTCATGATCACACATGCGTCCCTTAGGATAGCGCTCGCGTAACTGACTAATAATTACGTAACTATTACAATCATGTATAGACTACACCTTCAGTATATTTACAAAATAGAACAATGGCACAGTGATCATATTTTATAACATTTTCTGTGACTCATTGATTATATAAATTCGAGTACAATTGGATTGTTTTTAAATATTTTTATATTAAAGAGGAACTTGCACTAGATACTGGTGACATTGTTTCCTGTGTTTTATTTCACTTTCATCCAGCTGGAAATTTCACTGAGATTAATTGAGACAATGTGTGTTTATAATGATAGCTAAGAAAGTATCACTTTCAATGTAAATGTATCTACTTGCAATTTTTTTTCACACATAATAAAATCTGATTAATATTTTTTTTAAGGCAAATAATTAAAGAAGCTATTAAAATAAACTTCCTGTAATTATCGAGCATCGCTGGGAACAACTCGATTGTCATGCGATGTCTTCATTCCAGAACTCTTTTCGTACGATACTGGTCAGTTCTGTAGCAACCATTGAAGGGTTTTTGTGCCTCAAGACAAACAGCGAATGGTGATTATAGAAGTAAATGTATTATAATATTACATTTTATACATTGTACATTATATGTTTAATAAGAATATATTAAATTAATTCAACTGGAGGTTGGACAAAATTTTCAACAATCGAGAACCAAAAATTTTTCCTAACGTACTTATGTACGTTAGGAAAAATTTTAATAATAACAACAACAGTTTATTAAATCTTGTAAATTCAACTCTGTGGCCCATTTCCGCTCTAAAAAACAGTATCGAAATGAATATTGAAAATACAAAGAAAACCAAAACATTCCATGATATTTAATTTTAATCTCGTTGTAACAACACGAAATATACTTGAATGAAACCTTTGAACCGGGTCAAAAGGTTCTCATACGATTATGCGGAAAAATTAAATATACCGACATCAGCGGAAAGTTTCTTGCCTCTCGCCCAGTTCGGGAGAACTTTCTTTCTTAACGACGTAAACAATTTAAATCTAATGCAATATGCAGACCGTGCCGGCGACTCCAGCACACCCCGTTTGCTCCCCTACCCACACCCTGTACCTGTCTTTATAAAAAATTCACCCTAATTCTGGCCCAGAGCGTTCAGACCTTAGGTTTGCCTACTCGAGATATCGCCACTAACTCTATATCTTCGGATTATTGCTTTGTTATGACCATTTTTGTGCGTTAACGATTTCTTCGCTGTGTTCTTATGATATTTTCTTGAATAATATAAAAGGATCACTCATTATCTTGTACCAAAATGTACAAAATTATTGGGAAATGATCTTTGGGTATAATTATTATTGTTGAGGTCTTCTTCAGTCGATATCGAAAGTCAAGCGAATGTTAAAATACGTGAATCTCAGCTCTATTTGTGAAACAGAGTGATTTAATGTATACCGTGACTTAAACATTAATGAGTTGACATAGATCAAGTCAAAAGCCGAATTTCATTATTCAGTAAGAAATGAAGCATCAATATCAAAACTACTCGTAATAGATACATAACTTTCACTTTTTTTACTCGTGTCAGTCAGATCAAATAGAAGCAGTGCAAATAACCGACAAAAAATAATATTAGAATTAAATAAATCGTCTTTAGTAAATAGTATTAAACTGTTTATCATCAAGTAATCTAATAAACCCGTACAAAATTAATCTTAAAATAGCATAAACGGTAATAAAAGATACGTAGTTTGTATAGATGTGCAAGCAAGGAGAGTGGAATGGGGCAGATCGAGCCACTAACATTGAACTCATGCAAAATGCAGTGGCACACCTTTCCCCTCCTATTTCGAGCGGCCCGCGTAACCTCCCCCATTTATAAATGATTCGGAGCTCAATTTCACCCGCACTCACCCACCGGAATATTGTTTGACTTGTGGACACACTCGTACTTGCTGGACTCTAGATTTTACAAATACTGGCATTCCAACACATTTTTAAAAAAGAAGAAGAATAAAAGAAAATAATGTAGATTAAAAGAGTGAGAAGCGGCTCAGTTATCATAAAGATACGGAAATTAAGTTACATACAGGTGTGTATGGCACATGATTTGTGAAAGTTATGTAGTATTACAATTTTTATTTAAATATTTCAAAGGAATCATGGACAATGTATGGCATGTTAAGCGATTCAATCCCTTTATGACTTCAACGATATGTCAGAAACATTTCGGATAACTTATTTCTATTTGAAATCATCTACTTATACGCAAATTGGTTTTAAGACATGCAGAACTGATCGTATTTTTTAACTATAGTCTTTATCATTCGGATGCGAATGCGACAACCCGTGATATGATAAACCTATAAAAAAGAAATTAAAAAATCAAATTAATACTTTGCTTTCTATGTTTTTACATGGTAAGAAACTATGAATATATCTCAGTGTTATTCAATATAGAATACAAAAAAAAGTTTGTTTAATACGTTATATTTAATATTATTTAATATGATATATACATACCATAACATGTAGACCATGTAGCGTCATTTTACTGAGTTCTTATGACCGTTTGGCTCCATCATAAGACTAGTTAAAAAGCCCCAACATATTCACAAAAAACTTATAAGTATCTTAAATCTCATCCCAACCGGATGTAAAGTAGTCGGTCTAATTTGGTTACTAAGATTTGAACTAAACAAACAAACATTACAAGTACAACAAAATCTTGTAAAAGCGGAAAATTTACATGTTGACTTAGTTGCATAATTAAACAGAACAATTTTTTGTCTCCTCTGTAGTAAATAATTTTCAAAGTCAAAGCAGCGTTGTAAAACCTCTTTTGTTTGAACGATAACTGAGATCCGATCTGATGACATTATTCTTTCAAATATGCAACATTAAATTCACTTGTCTTCATAATATTTTCAGCTGCTCGTAAGTCAACTACGGAAACAATAGTAAATCAAAGGAAGGAAGTAAATACTGTTAACAATTAATATACCTATATTTTTGTTGATATTTGTTGCATTTTTTAATAACATATGCGTATAAAGGGACTTTGACGGCTCTCTAGTGTCTTTGGAGAAACTGATAGTACTGTGTTCACATATAGCCTTGGGTAGTGATACCCTTTGCAGTCTCCTAAGGGATGTTGACAAACAGGTGGACACAGTGGACAGGGGTTTCTACGTTGGTCTTTGAATAGACAACAGTATCACTATTTCAGAGCATGTGGTAACTAACTAGTTGTGATGTCCTGATTTGTAGGCTAATACAGAAAAAAAAAGTTTGGTACCTGCTTTACATTTTTGTCAAAGATAGCAATTACACTTCAGCCAATGATGTGCCTCAAAATAGACACAATGTTGACAGCATCGATAGTCTGTACGTAACATTGATGTAAATACGACACGGTTTCATTTCAGGTATTCCCCTTTCGAAATGTCAGATCCAGACCGATGCAATCGAGATTGAAGCAACGTTATTAGGTTACTATACAGTCGGTATACCGAATTGCAAGAATATTGCCAACGAATGCTAAATTGTTATTTCGCCGCTGACATTGTAAATGACTTTCATTTGGTTTATATCTGAAATTTGTACCTTAGTTTCAGACACTATGATTTCAAAGCATATAAACTATTCGTATGTGATTATATATAACTTTATTAGGCATAGGCATAAACAAATCTTAAAAAAAATATAATTTATTTGTATCGATAAATCATTGAACAAAATACCCAACAACTTCACAGTTTCTAAAATATAAAAAAAGAATGTAAATAAACGCAACCTCCAACGGATTACTGCATTCGCTCCGACAATTAAGCCGCCCTAATTGCTCGTTACATTCGAAATCATTTAATGTGAAAAGCGCCATTTGCGGATTCCTATTTCCCCAATCAAAGGAGGCAATTATTTGTACTGATCCGAAGTCGCGATGATTGCTACTCGTACAGAGAGGTATTTAGACCCAATTAAGTTTAGGCAATTATGTTCAACGTATCGTTGAATGGCCATTTTACTTACTGAAATAGTTTCAAGGTGGGATTCGTGTATCTTTTATCCGTTTATTGGAAATTAATCCTCTGTTACGAAAGCGTCAAAGCCTTACATAGTTCGTTTATTGAAATTTAACGTTCCCTACACGGAAAATAAGCAACACACAGCGGTGTTTGGATTTAATTAAAACGGCACCTTTGAGAATATAATTTAATTAGCGTGAAGTATGTACCTACCTATGATTTTAAGTCCCTTCGCCCTTGTACCCTTATTTTGTTTTCTGTTCTTATTTAATATCGAAACTCTTCCTGTGTATTTAATTTTAATGTATTATTTGTAAGCAGTTTGCTTTCTATATTAAAAATAATTAATTTGTTTCTATAATGTATAAACAAATCGAGGAAGTAAAGCATCATGAGGTAACATCCATAAAAAAACTGGTATCACCAACCCATAATAGTATAAAAGGATCCGACGTGATCAATACTAATTCTTTCATTATATCAAATGACAAATGACACAAAAATTCACAACCACCAATCAATAATGTTTCCTTCGTATTAAAATAAGTGACATCGCCAAGATATTTTAAAACAATCACAACTGAAGTGCAGAGCTAGTTATTATTTTAACAAAGAAATCACGATGTCAACTATGCCATCGCTTTCATTCCTCCACTAGAACAACGGCGAGACAAAACAACGAAGAAATAACTAAGCTGATTAAATAATTCATCAACAAAAGGGAGGTTTCTGAAAAGTCTACAAAGTACGATTAGTGCTCTAAAGATACTTGTTCTGGGCACCGAAGCACTCGTAAATTCTCCCCGGTTGTTGAAGATGTAACAAGAAACTTATCACAGTACGAACACAGTGAGTGGTGCAAACTAGAATGTCATGAGGCTAGGGCTACTTCACGAGTATTGTTAGTATTGTCATGGAATTTTAAACCTTATGACGACATAATAGAGCGCTGTTTGCCTAAACTGTTGTTCATTATCTTAATTATTTTATTTTAAACGAAATTAGCAAGTATTTATTTACATTTAATTTTATGCTAATCTGAAGTTGCTAACTTTAAATTAGCACAAAATGAAATGTAAATAAATACTTAGAAAAGAAATCACAAACAATTGCCAGTTTTATACTAAACTAGTGTCAACATAGTTCAGATTTTTTATATTGAAACAATAATTTTATCTTCATTTAAAAAATACTATTTCCACTTTAAAAATTAACTCGGAATTTTTCACTGTAAAATATATTTCGTTTTAACTCTCAAAGAACTTGGTACAAACAAACCTGCATTTAATGCTACCTTGATTTATTTTCGAATGAATTTTGACGCATTATAGATAGAAAATTTTCTCAAATATTTTTCGTCAGTAACGATAACAAAACAAGACAATCAATAACGATAGCTGTTTTATCTTTAAATTTGTTGTTTTTCCCTGATTTACAATATAAATTATTTACCAATTTTAGCCTTTTAATTGAGGGATCTTCAGTTTCCAAGCAGCGATGAAGATTGAAGAATCGCCACTTTAAATTTCACTCAACCTACTTTTACGTCCATAGCGGAATAAATTTTTACTAAGTAAATTGTTTAAAAGGATAAGTACAACACCTATTTTCAAATAACATTTTGTTTTATAGCAAATTCATAATGTGTTTTCAAAACCCAAACATTAATTTGAACGGATATTGATTCCGCATCTTACAAAACATACCATAAATTCGTTTAGCTTTCAAAATAGCCAACGCAATGATTGAATGTTCATTATTTAATCACACTTCAGTGAGGCTCATTGTTTCAAAATTTTACATTAGGCAATACAAGATGAATACATTGGGACTTCATTAAAATATCGTACTGAAATGTTTGGTACTTTTCATTGAATTCCATTTATTTAGTTAGTCATACCATAATTAATGTCAATAAAAGGTAAAAAGTTTTGAACTAAAAGACCTTGAAATTGTTAATTCCTATATTATTATGTTTAGTCCTAACATTACCACACATACCATTACCTCACATAAATCATTCGTTTACAATATTGGACCATCAATTGAATCAACATAAACTTCCAAAGCTATCACCTAAGGTCGGCATTCATTTGTTTTTTCGACCCTTCTGTATTGTCCAAAGATAGGAGTAAAAACAGTGAAATTTAAAGAATATAGCTCTCAAATCAGTGCTCATAACAACAGTACCTACGTGTCTCGTCTCTGCTCAACACAGTCGGGTATCGTCGAGTGCCTTAGAGTGAAGTAGTTGAAACTTGGGGGGCTCAGAAATTGGAGTCGCAGTATAATATCAACTTCAAGCCGCTTGTAGTGTGGACTGCGATACAACTCAAATTAAGCCTTTAAATACCTACTTCAAATTGAAGGGCTATTAATATCGATAATAGGTACCAGCTCTGCTGTGCAATTTCTTGTGTTATAATAATAGATATTATTATGTTATTGCACAGTGACAATGGCATAATTGTAGAAATAATTGCAGACATGTTTCAATTTTTTTCAAGATAAATAATTGTAAAATATGCCTAGAAGTTCAAACATACCGATTCAAACATACCCATAACATTAGGGATGCCTCATAATTTAGTTTTTTTATTGCTCTGTCACTTTGGTAACGAGTAATGAAAAAAAACGTTGCAACTTGTAGAAAAATGTAACCTAAATAAGTACTGTAATGAATACGTTATGTTGCACTTAATTAGTAAAACTAAAATATTCATATAACAACAAAAATTATGCTAATTAATTACAAGTTCTACGGTTGCAGTTCTCGTCCAAAAGTTTGATTGAAACTAGAGTGAAGCGTCGAATAATTTTTGATTAAACTTTGCTTTCCTTGAAATTAACTATGCTTGGACTTGTTTACGAATGCTGAAATATTTAAAGAACAATGGCAGAATTTGGTCTGGACTTTTTTTGGCGTCCATAGATTTCATAAATATCAATCAAATTTAATTAATTTTCTACGATTTTTCAATTATTCACTTCTTCTTGTAAAAGCCGGAGTTATTTTTATGTTTTTAAAAGCTCATAAAATGATGTTCGAATTAGGTTACCTACATTCGACATTTTACCATTAAAATAGTGGTGTGACGCTGTATAATCAAACGAATGATCGATATAATCGACCGATCGATCGACCCGTGTAGAGTTCGTTTTGTTTTTAACATAATATTAGAATTATCTATTCTTTCGTCTTTAATCAATGATATGTTTGAAGAAATGCTCCTACTTTTAAATCCAATTAATAATGGATCAAAATATCAGAGGATCGTTTCAGTGTCGTATCGATTCTCAAGAAAAACGAATCCAAAAGTGCAGCACTACTTTTGTTTTGGACAGTGAATGTTATCTGTGGTTGTCTGTCAAGTGACAAAATCCTTCCGTGTTTACTATGTCGGTTGTGTTTTATGATTATATTTGGCTTTCTATTTATTTTTACCCTACCTGGACTGTTTATGGACTGATTGATACTGCCTTGTGTGACTAGTGCGTGCCCTTAGGACTACGATATTGCTTTTGCGTGAGCATAAGCTAATCTTACTTTGCTTCGATTGTGCCTATATAGTGAATTGGATTTTTGTTGTAAACCCATAACAATAACTATGGAAGATTACGATAGAGATCATCGTCGCACGCGCATTTTATGTGTAAGGATGATAATGAGATGAAGAATGAAATAAATAATTATTTTAAACAAAATATGTTTTTTATTTGCCCTAACATAGTTCTATTGTTTACGCGGCAAGTGCATTTTTTTAATACGCGCTCAGCTTTCTTAAACATTCAATAATTGAGTACTATAGTAATATTATAGAACGGGGATTAGCGCGTACATGCGTAAATACCTTAAGGGCTTGACGTTTCGTTCTATAATATGCAGCGCGATAGTTTAAAAGTTTAAATTGAGTACTACTCTACATCGAGTGTTAGAATTTATTTAGGTTTTTCCCATTTATCCGTAAATACTCTTATTCTCACTTAGACCACACCACATTATCATTTCTTAAGGACATAATTTCGATCTGCGTTATGTTTTATAGATATAGCTAATTGACATTGACGTTAATTCATAACCTAAATAATAAAATTCTAACACCGAAATCTTTTTTTTCCGGCTTTCCCAAATGAAAATAGTCTCATTTATAGATTCTAGAACTAACGCCAAATCTTTTAACATATTTTTCATTAAGGGACGCTTCAATTTGATCCCAGACAATTCTTAGTATGGAGACCTGCCATTGTCCTTTGTATCGTTATGTAAGTCATTCCTGATAATTTAAGTTCACTGGGTTTTGAATGAGATAATATTCGACGTTTTAGCAGGAAAGTGTACTGAAAAATAGGTTTAATAAAAATCAGTATCCCGTTAATTGGTGTGTACTACTTCTCGATTCTTTTATTTAGGTATTTCAATAAGTCTAGTGTAACTAGCAAAATGAAGCAGACGACGGTTACAGCATCCTCTTTTTAAAAGCTTCATGTATAAAAAATCTTTTGGGCAAAAGTAAACACAACATAACATTTCATCACGCCTGTATCCCCCAAGGGTTAGGCAGAGGTGCACCAATACACACCCACAGTTGTTTAGGTAAAAATATTAAAAAATATTGTTCACCCATTGCTCAAGTTAATAAGTAATATAAACACATTTTAACTTCGTCATCATTGTGCGTCAGAAATAAAAGAAGCCAGCTAAACAAAATGGTTCAGGACAACTTCCAAGAAAGATTTAAAAATAAATTTATAAAATAGCATTACGAGTCCTGCGTCACGGCGGAATATTTGTAGAGGTTCTCAGAATAACAGAGTGTACTACGTGAGCGCGACAAATGGATGTGCGATTAACGCTTATGCGACAAAACTGTACTGCGACTCACCGTAGTTCGAATGCACGCTAGTGCGACACACTGAAGATCGACATCTCGCTAGTGCGACAAACGATTGCGCGACAGTAGTTCGACACTACGGTAGTGCGACACTACGGTAGTGCAGTACGTTGGTGCATTATTGCAGTAGTTTGACACCTAGCAAGGGTAGTGTAGTACGTTGATGCAGTATTACAGTAGTTTGCTGAGATAAATTTTGAATTACATATATTAAATAAGTAGATATTAAATAATCAAAGGCCGTCGCTCGCTTCGCTCGCTCCATTGCAAGGTCACAATATCTAACCTAACCTAACCTATTGATCTCTGTCACAAAGTTGAACCTAACCAAGCAATGGATGTCTGGGCCTATGTCGGTTCTATATGTTTATGTTCTATTTCTTCATATCGCACTAGCGAGATGTCGATCTACAGTGTGTCGCACTAGCGTGCATTCGAACTACGGTGAGTCGCAGTACAGTTTTGTCGCATAAGCGTTAATCGCACATCCATTTGTCGCGCTCACGTGGTACACTTGAATAACATTATGTATTGTTTTAATCTTATAAATACTTTAATGATTCGAAATTTGACTAAATACACTTTTAATTGACGAAAACTTAGATTTACTTAGTTTATTGATCCATAACATGTATTGTATATGTTACTGAAATATTGAGCATCTAATTTCCTTTATTTCGACACGAAACGGATCCAAATTATATTATAGGCATATTCATTTTGTACACTAATATCGAGAAAGGGAATTTAGTATTTCAAAGGTAACAATAGTGTAATTACAAATTGACGTTTCATAGTGCATCGCCATTGTATGCTAAGCACCTTGTAAATTAATTAACTGAATGAAATACATTTCAATGAGCTACTAAACAATGGGACGTTTTGTGTAAGAATTCATTAGCTCGACACACGTAGCAGGAAATTAAGCTGCTGTACTTGTGCCCAACTAAAAGCCTATCAAAATATTGCTCTAATTCGAACAGATTTTGATTAATAATTTAACAATTCAAAGGAATTCGATGAGTACATAATTATGTTTAAACAAATACCCGATAATTCCAGCCCTTGTTGTGTTTACTGCCCGGTCGCGCAAAACGAGTTTGGTTGACTCTTTGGTTCTAACCCATTGTTCCTTCGTTGACTCAAAAGCATAAACAAACGTGTTATTAATTTAATTTAATATGATTATAGTAACGAAATCTAAATATTATAAAGAATTTTACGGTATACAAGCATTCAAGTATTTGTCACAACATACCTTATTTAATTACCTGGTCACTTGGAAGAATTCTATAACATGTATGTACCTAGCTTTGTTTCAATAACATTATGTACAACAATACTTAAATCTGAGCCATATTGGTTTCTTAGGTTTACGCGAATGTTAGACATTGAAATAAAATTACTTTTTACGGATTTTTTCTGACTGGACTGAGTCTGCCCGTGACCATGATACCTGCAAAGGTGTCGAAACGTCGGGAATTAAAATCTTAATATAAACCGCGAAAAAATCCGTAAAAAGTAGTTTTATTTCAAATCTAAGCCATCTACGGATTTTTGTTCTCAGCATTTCAAAACCAACCCGGCGATCGTTCGGAAAGTTTCTAATTACTGCAGTACAAACTATTCGCGCAATTTTACTTTCAAACTAAAACTAGAAACATCCATATTTTTTATCATTTGCATGGGGGAATACCAAGGCAGCATGGGGATCGCTAGGAAACAGGGCAATATTCGCATAATTGGATCAACACGACGGGCCAAATTAGTTAGTGAAATATGCACGACATTATTAATGGTCTGCTTTATTTGCCGTACCCTTATTACCATTCTTAATTATTCATAATGGTTTCTAGAAGGGGACGAAATCAAGGGGTATAGTAGCTACTTACTATTATTGTTTTTTATTATGTAAATATTCATTTTACGTATGTAGGTTGTATTTAAAAATTTTAAATTTATACTAAAAGTACTTGTATCAAGCTGAGCGGTGGGCTTGGTAAATGTGGTTTATATGAGTTTATGATGTGAAGCGAGACGCACTTCAATACCGCGTCTCGTCGCAGCGTAAGTGCGTCTACACCTTAATTTATTGCACACAGATTACATGTATGAAAAACTCAATAAAAACTAGTTATCTTGTTGCTGGAAACTAATTCATCTTCTTAAAATCGTTACTTTATTACATATTCGCCTAGGGTAGAATTGAGTGTTTTTAACTTTTTCCTTCATGTACCTCGGTATTTGACAGTCCGTATTATGTCGCTAACTGACGATAAACTTTGAGTTTGCAGTAGTCTAAAGAGTCAGCTCCATGGTATTGGGTGAAAATCCAAATCATCATAGTAATTGAAATGCTCTAAAAATTTAAAAGGAATAAAAGTTACATAACGATTCAATACTAGGCTTTATTAGTTAACCAACACAGACAGAGGTACTTATTTTGTTATTTAATGAAAGAATATTTTACATGAGTTTATTTTCGGTAATTGCAAGGAAAAGTCAATATTTTCGTAAAATACAAAAGATGGTGAGATTTAATCACTAAGGAAAAATTATGTTTACCGAACAGTTATTTTTATGTACTTTATCGGATCGGGGCCAATTAATTCTTCTTCATTCTAATCCTACACGTGTTTGCCAATAAACAGATAAAGAATAATAAATAATCATATTATATCATTCAGTAGCTGAAGCACTTGTGTTATGGAATTCAGAAACAACGAAGGTACCACAAACACCCAGACCCGGGACAATGTAGAAAATATGGTTTCTACACCCGTCCGGGGATCGAACCCGGGACCTCAGAGCTAGCGACACCTTGAAACCGGTGCGTACGCCACTCGACCACGGAGGACGTCATAAAGAAAAATCAATCAATTACTTTGATTGCTTGCAGCAAACAATTAGAGATAGAATAAAAATCTCTTTAGTATTAGTTGTAATTGAATGTAATTGTGTAAGGCGATTGTTGACTAAATTCTTTCATTTTATTATCAGATGAATATTATTCTTCTAAACGTATTTGTATTATTTATTTACAACGATTTTATTGTACCTACCTAGATCGTTGGTTGTTGTGTGTGAATATTTCAATGTTTTCCGAGATAGTTTGAAAAGACGATTGGATTGGTAGTTGGCGCTTCTTTACCCAAGGATAACGTCTTTTGGTACCTCTAGTGTTGTATATTAATGTAAATCTTAACTTATCCATTAAGCTATCAAATAATAATGGTTGATATTTGGAATTAATTCCTAAGTTAAAATCAAACCGACGCTATGAGCTATTCACCTAAAATAACATTAAAAGAATAATGAAAAAGTGCTGAACTCGCTTCGTTACCAGTCCCCGCGTGCAAGCGAAACGCGAAAAATTAACTAAAAATCCGGCGGCCCTATAAGATTAAAAAATAAATAAAATGGAGCCACGTGCACGAGCATTGAGCACTAGGTAGCCACGCTTTCTAGTAACGGACTGACATAAACCTGTTCCAGTTCCTAAAATCCGATTAATATGAACTCAACAGCATTCACAGTACAACGCTAGCGGCTGAAAAAAAAACGTATCGCATCGCATCGTCCGCTCCGGATATAACGGACCGGCAGAGGTACCTTTATTTAGTCTGTTCACGCTCTTCATATTTACACAGTTTATTCGGTGACAATTTCAATTTTTCTGTTTGCAATATTTATAAATATTGACTTTTGTAATTAAATATAGATGGCTGGTTTAGATTTGTTGGCCATTTTTAAAATACCGGTAGTTCGATTTTTTCTCTGTATTTGTATGGTATCTATATTAAGCTGAACTGCGTTTCCGGTAAGTTTATAAGCCAAACCTTTTTTCAAAGCCGTACATGGGTAGTTTCTACTCACGTTCAAGCCACAAGCCTACAAGTTCAGTTATCGATACTCCTTGCAAACCTGACCATAACCTTTTGAATGCAGCTTCGGAGAATAAGTTAAGAGCACTTTTACTTGAGACTTAAAACTGTCTGGCTTTAGTGGGTGTCCAATAACTCAAGTCTGAAACCCCTACGGTTTGTATACCTGTAGTTTTATATCCATAGATTACGAAATTCTAAGAAAACATGCGATGTATAAAGTATTAAGAGTCGTCTTGTGGCGTTGGATACTGAAAACTAAAGAACATACACCGTTAAAATAAATAAACTAAATCTTACGTTGAAAACTTCCAGTGAATTCAATAATAAAACACTTAGAAATAGGATTATGAGCTTAAAAGGTTTTTATTGTTTCTAGACGATAAAAATGCTCTTGATCACGTCCAAATAAGCACACATCTTTAAAACGTGATCATTGCATACTTTAAGTATATTGTAAGTATTGTACATATTTAGCAGTTATTAATCATCACTACCATACAAAATTTGAGATACACAATAGCAATTAATAAGACCACAAAGTGCCGTTAAATATTTATTTCACCGCGGAAAATATTCCTATTACAAAGTTCACCAAAGGCCCGACACAGTAATTTTCCACAGCGTGTTCTATTTATTAAAATAGTATTACTTTCCCTAAGGTAAAGGTAAATGTTATTCCTTCGATCACTTGATGACGGCATTTGATATAACCTATTCTCAGTTCTATTGTCTATCTCCGGATGCAATTATAATTACAAACTCTGGGACTTGGGGAGATATCAAGAAATCGAACCGAGCCATTTTACGGTAGACCAATGGAAGAACAAAGCCATCTCTTTAACATAAGAGTAATGACTGACATGAAAATCATCATTGATTATAATGACTATGCTCAGAATCACCTGAAAACGTTAGGAAAATGTGATATTAAGTTAATATGAAAGTTATGTTATTATTTTTTATTAATATATTATTTTGACAACCTAAGTGTTCTAGCGGCGCACACACCGGCTTTCAAGGTGTCGCTTGCTCTGAATTCCCGAGTTCGATACAAGGACGGGGAGATGTTGAAAATCTATTTTCTACATTATCTCGGGTCTGGGTGTATGTGGCACCTTCGTTGTCTCTCAATTCCATAACACAAGTGCTTTAGCTACTTACTTTGGGTCCATAGCAATGTATGTGATGTTTTGAAATGTTACAATTAAGAATTTCATATTAGTGATTTTTCAATCACTCCATTGGATATTTTTAAAGACCGTACTACGGTACGTGCTACGTAAAAATAAAGAAAACGTGACTAAATTCCTTCATTGTTGAAAGTGTATCCCGATGCTTTTCAATATTCAGGATTCATAATATTATATGGTCATACCCTGAGGAAGGTGTCATAACAATGAAGCACTAATGCGCAATAATAGTTGCGGTGTACCGCGGAGGAATGACGAAACAATTTAATTTTAGGCTAGTTACAAATCTATTTTGATTATTGGTTGTTGTACTGGTGGTCCTATGCAAATACGGTGGCAATTTTCTCCTAAATGGCTAAACAAATAATGAAAAAAATTGGAATAAAATCCGCTAGAATCCAAAGGACCCAAGCACATAAGCTAACTCGCTATTGATAACCAAAATCCAGTGGTAAAACGCTAGTATTAATATTGTTAAAAATATTTTAACTTTTGCCAACAATAAGCAAAGCAATAAGGGAAAGCAGGTATAGCAAGACTTGATACTTGTACCAGCGTACTTCACTAAAGTCCTTACACTTCCAATCAAAAGGTTTTAGTTAGCTGCCTAGCTTTGTTCTCCACAACACCTTAAGCCGAAGTACGTGCCCACAGTGTTGCCTAGTGTGTAGTTAATTAATACGAGCCTTGCAGGAGACCCTTTTGGAATTGCATTTTATTGAAAGTAAGAAAGGCTCTCAACTGTGGTAGACTGCAAACTATCTGAAAAAGTCACGCACAGTAACAAATTTAAATTATATTCTGCAATTTTGTATTGCATCTCGATGAGATCAACTCTGAATAGTTAATGATATTAAACTTGATTATAAAATTATAGTTTTTAAGTTCTTTTAGGCATATTATTTTTTAATGTTTATTCATGTCAATATTTAAATAATCACCAAATAATTTATTGTCACATAACTTCAATAGTACGTAAGGCGTTTCTATGGGTTCAACATATTTTTATATTCCATAATATAATGTTACCTACGAAACTTAATACCAATTATGTTGTATAAACATAATAGGCCTCTAATAAACATAAGTCGTTCGTTTAATACGGAGCTACGGAATAAATACTGCTAATGACAACGGTTGAAAACAAGTCGGTCACGAAAACCTTTCCACTACAAGTGAAAAACTCAACTTATTTGGTGGAAAATAAGATCTATTATTTAAGATTTTTCTAAACTTTACCTGTCTTACACCTATCTTAATTTCAAGACGGTCTTAAATGTTGCTCTGTTGCTATTTTCTATCTTATAGGGAAAGAGACAGCAAGAGACTTAACGGTGACTTAAATCTTTAAGACGCCTTCTTGATTCAGATGATTTGATGATGTTCAGTTTTAGAAACCGAGTGGAGAATTTACTCCTAGGGACAGTAGTTACCTATAACGTTAGTAACCTATTGGTTATCAAAACCTATTTCAATGAAAGAATTAATGTTCTACTGTATTAAAATTATATATTATATAATATAATAATATTGCATATAGCGCAGAACCGCACCGAGTAGAGAAGACTGACATACAGTCACGATCCTCAGCATTGAGGGAACGACCAGAAAGAAGATATCAAAATTAAACATTCTACGAAAAAAAAGCGAGCCCATAACCATAATTTGAAAGGCCATCGACAGCTGAGTAACATAGTATAAATGATGAACTATACTAAATGTAATACTCCGTTATTTAATAGTGAACAGCAGTTAACGAATAAGTTTACTGTTGCACTCAAAACTTTGAGCAACGGAACAAATTTTAAATTTCAGTGGCGCAGTCCTGCCAACTAAGTATGAGCAATATCGGGGCTGCGTTTAATAACCATTTTGTTTCACTTTTATATTTATCTTGTTTTTCAAAAAAATATGTGTTATAGAAAGTTACTAATATATTTTGCTTTGTTATTTAAGATGGCAAAAGCAGAAAATAATTTCACATTTGTAAATAAAATAATCCATAAATCGTTCCCCCTGTTATTTTATTTAATATCTTTAGAACTAATTTTTTACTTATCTCACCCCTGTTAAATCCTAGTGATATTTTATTTTCACCCCATATTTTTTTAAGTCTTTTTGTGTGGGGTTGACAAAACACACGTATACCACAGATCCTCTGTAAACGTTAACTTGTACTAATATGGTAAATATCAAAGTTATTCTGACTGTTATTGCGATGCCTTTACGATAACAAATCACTTTTTTTTTTAACTGGGGCTAGGGTTGAGAAAAAATACTGCTTTACACTCTGAAACCTCTAAATTCCAGAATTCTGTGCGGACGCAGCCACGGCCGAAATCTAATCTTTTACCTTACGTTGCATAGTGTTAGTTCAACATGCCGTTTATTTGTTTACATTGTGAATTAGATATATCGTAAATTTCCTAAAGGCAATAATTAAGCTCTGCTTAGCTTGGGATCAGACAACCGTGTGTGAGATGTCCTGGAATATTATTATTATTATAATTATACACTCTTATTCGCCTTAGTCTCTGACTTTGAATTTAAAGGGTTTGATTTTAATTAAAACTCATTTTTCAAGTTACAAACGACTAAAATAGAAAGTATAGACATGAAAAGAAATTAATTTGAATGAAATATGGTACATGTTTACAATTTTTTCCAACAAGTTTTTATTAAAATCCTCGATTCATTAAGGCGAAACGAAGTCTTGTGCGGCGAGATTGGCGGTAAATTGCATAGAAACGTAAGAGTTAAAAAATAAAAAGCTCATGAAACTAGAGCATCCTACTAATATTATAAATGTGAAAGTTTGTGAGAATGGATGTGTGGAAATTTGTCACTCTTTCACGCAAAAGCTACTGAATGGATTTGAATGAAGCTTAACATCAATGTAACTAATTTCAAATTTAAACATCGGAATAACACATAAGCTATAATTTATTAAGATAGTGTATGTATTTTCATTCACGCGGGTAAAACCGCGGGGCACAGCTAGTGATTAAATAAATATCTTTGTCATACAACCTTTGAGTCCGCATACAAAACCAGAAACCGCGACATATTACATTCTGGCTGGCACATCCTAAACCATCGCCCACTATGATCAAAATAATAAAAAAAATAATTAAAAGACAAAAATCAATGTCAAATTATTCATACATATTAAAGGATTTTAATAACTAGCTATATATAAAATATTGATTATTTGGTATTATATAGTAATATTATTAATTCGCAATCATGCCTATTATGAGACGTATGAAGGGGTTGCCCCAGGACCTCCTGGCGGCCGAGGGGTTTATGTACCAGGACTGGACGGCCATAACACCTTGCCAGAGGGAATGTACCACGCGACTTGGTAACGCCATCCAACGCGAACAGGAATCCTACATGACCAAGCACCCAGAGGTAGGGTACCCATTACCGTTTAATTGTTATCATAACCTTAAAAATTAACCATTTCCCTGTCTAATGAAACACAATAAACATTCCCATTGCCTAAGTATTGTGTTAGTTTACACAAAGTACACAGGGCAAACAATAAAAAGTACCAAGAAGTAAGTATTTTTTCGTCTTGTTATTTGCAGTGACACGAAAGTCAAAAATCAAAATATGCTCGCAGAACAGTTACGTGACCTAATCTGCTCATTTATTGCAATAGGCGTAGTATTAGAACTTATAGAGCTTGGAATTTCTGTATCATAAGGATCGATTACAAATTGTAATCCACTGTACCTTATATTTCATGTTCAAAAGATGAACTGTTTCCCTCACCATTTTTGTACAAATATTTTCTTAACAGTACCAAAACACGTTTTAAAGACCATTTTCAATTGGATTTGAAATACTGTCCTTTGTCAGCTCTAAGGCTCAAGAGTTGCAAATGATTAAATGCGGAACGTGGACTGCGATGCTGTGTTACCGACATTACCAATTAGTTTCAATGGCGAAAATGCAAGGTTCAATACCAAACAGCGCTTTGAAACAGCTTAATAATGGGTTTAAAGGGGCTCGCCTCGCAATAGTGTCACTGATAGAGATACTGTTTAACAGTTGACTAACACACCAAATGAGTATCCATTCTGTTCATCAACAACTATCGTCCGCTATTGACAGCAATTGGCATAATTTGTACAGGACTTATATCAAAATTGCAACTTTTTTAGAACATAAAATTACAAAATATTTTATAGGACACCGTCCATTTGTGATCAATTAGATAAGCGGAATGTAATGTCATATTTATTACTACTATAAAACGAACCTTTTTATTTAGCAGACATATTTTCAGACAATATTTTTTAACTAATTTCCACCACGTTTCGCTTTTTTGGACTTATCCGTTCATTAACACTAAAACACAGTCAAGCTGGACATGGAATTATAACTATTCTACCATTTAAAACAACCATATGTTCTCCGATCGTGTTTTAGATCGCAGCAATGCTTAAGATATTCATTGCTAAAATGACACAACGAGCCAAAAGGAAGGATTTTGAGAGAGAGGCCGCTGAACATTTTACGAGGTCGTTTGCTGACCTAGACGAAGAAATAAGGACTTTTCTAGAGTCTCCAGAGGATGGACCCTATGTTGATATGGTATAAGTCTATTTTCGTATTTAGTCGGTTTCAAATAAATTATTTTGTCTACTATTAATATTATTTCTTTGCACGAAAACTTCTAGCCTGATTATAAATCATGAAGTAGATAACAAGATTTAATGACACGTAGAAAAAGTTTGAGGCAGTTGAAACGAAAACTTTTTTTTTCTTATGTCTTGGGATTGCCATTTCATCTGTTATTCAATAGCTGAAGTAATAAGTTCCAATTTAATATAACAAGATCAAAAACCTTGAGAATGGTGCTACAACAATATTAAATAAGCTCCACTGTAACGCCGGTCTTTTTAATTCTCAGACTGACAGGGCTATATACAACTTTGATGATGAAAGCTTTATTAAAGACTTGAAGAGAATAATTGGGAAATACTATCCTCCGCCACCCTGGATAGTGCCTTCACCTCCCGTTAGTCCTCTCAATACGGAATCTTCGTCTTTTATATCAGTGCAAACATCTGATACTACTCTACCAACACCAGGTCAGTTCCATTTCTGCATTTTTTTAAAAGACCATTCTTATCGACAGTGGAAGTAGTGTAGGTTTCATTTGTTTGGTTAACGAATACCAATGATGAAAGAAAGATCTTCCCCGGTTACGTACAATCTACCATTGCAGGTTCAGGACGTTATAAAAATAGTAACTGCTTAAAATCGCACCCATCACACGGAACAAGAGCACTTAAGCTATAGTACTTACTTCCATTCATTAAATAAAACCTTTTTTTCTTATTGACAGAACCTATTCCGACACCGGAGCCGACCATCTCGGAGATATTCTACACCCTCATCTCTAACACTGTGGATAAAGTCATTTATGTGCAAGTTGACGAAGGAGCCATACTATATGACACTGCTTATGTGGAACTAATGAGGGCAGTTGAACAAGCTATGGAGATCCCAGTCATAGATATAAGAGTTGATATAGCAGCACTGTTTAATAACGCGTACCGTATGTTTGAACTCAATGTGGCAGAGAAAGAACGAATTGGTAAATATGAATCTTACGATTATTTAAATTTTAATATAGTTACTAATTACGTGTCCCGTGCCTGGGGAAGCACGTCAAACCGTTGCTTCCGACTGTCATACGATGATCAGTGGCAGTCGTTAAGTCAATCCTGACAACCAGTTTTCTATGGGGTACTATGTTACCTCCACAGCCCTGGACAGTCGCTCCGTGTAAAATACGGCATTCTGCTCAATCCGGTAAGACTGGAAGCCGAACCCAAAATAGTTGGGAAAAGGCTAGCCAGATCATGATGATGAATTACGTTTTAAGAAGGTATGAAAAGCCTTCTTAAGTACAGTTACATAGATTGGAGTCATGTATTCTTTTTTGTGTTGTTTAAATAACCGTAGTTGTTGATTGAATGATGGTGATGTTTGTTTTATGGTTAATGTGAATAAGTGTTTTAATTTGGTTAGGTAACAACACTATAATACTTTCATGCTTAAAACAATGATCATGACAAACAAAGTGGCAAATTGGCAAGTCCTTGGTATAAGTTTAATTACTAATTGTGCTCTGTTGAAAATGTATTGTATTTTGTATAATATTGTATGAAAACTTTGTATGAACCTCGCAATAACTTTTATTCTAGCCGCGCAGGTCGCCTGGGAAAAGAGAATGAGGAAGAAACTAAAAAGGTCGTTGAGGCGACAGAAAAACTTTAAAGGTACGGTTCTATTTAAAACTTAACTTTTTTGACGAGCATCAAATATGTCACCTGTCATCTAAGCATGTCATAGAAAAACGTCAATAGCAGTTTGATTTCAATATTTTGTAAATTTTTTGTCGTTCATGCGTGCAAATAGTTCTCGGAAAAGTAATCAGTTTTGATCTTCTATAAAAGTAGTGTAAAAGTCAAACAATTTGATTTACCGATTTAAATTTATCGATTAATATAACACAATGCAAATTGGTGAAACTTGTGTTTAGCAATATTGGGTAAGGTTAAACGATCATTAAGTTTTAGCTATGAAATAGATTTAAAATTATATAGCATCCTAACTGACAATAATTAATCTTCATATTTTCTTAGTACTCTTGATATTGTGGTCATTGTCTCACAGGATACTGTTGGTTATTTAAGGAGGACAGGATTTTAATCTAGGCAATGCTTGTCAGTTGAACTTGTGTCAGATTAAGTTAGGTCGGAAATTAATAATATTGTGCGTTAACAGGCTATGAAACGCCACCACAGACTCCAACGAGCGATTTTTCGTCACACGAGAGCAATAAGGGGCCTCCCCCGCGGCCTTGCAAGTGTCAACCATTGGCCCACTACAATCGATATGGAAAGGTAATATCGTCTTAATTTTAAAGAAGAAAGGGATTGATGAAACAATTGTGATGTCGCTCTTCAATAGCAAATTATAATTATCAAGAAGCACAAACATCACTCCACTAAACGTGCAGCTCTGAACAACATCTTTTAACATCTTTTCATCGTTTTCACAACCACAAAAAACGACAAAGTACATGTTCATACTTATGAACTTGAACGTGTACTTTGTCTTGTACTGTTGTTGCTTTAAGAAAACTAATCCTGATAAGTGTCTGCTGCTTTTATTAATTTTAAGACATGTTTAATTTGCGGTTGAATAGTTGCCTACATAAATGAGGTTTTTTTCAGGACCGTTTCGGGATCTACTTGCCACAGCCCGAAGGCTTCAACAAAACGAATATAACAACAACGCCTGCTATATCTTCGGAGAACTTAGCGGATGGTGATGATAAAACTGAATCCAAGTCTCTGGTCAGCAAAAGGTCTGGAACAAGCCGCAGTACTCACTCAGCCATGTCATCAAGGAGCGGTACAAGTAGGAGGGCTAGGGCTCCGCCGCCTGACGACGGAGGGGCTCCTGCTGCGGATGCTGCTGCTCCTGCTGCCGCTGCTGCTCCCGCTGCCGCTGCCGCTCCTGCTCCCGCGCCGGCCCCTGCTGCGGCAGCCCCAGCCCTCCCAGCTGCCTTACCTCAGCTGCCGACAGCAGGCAGAAGAGGAAGAGCAGCACCACCACCCGAAGAAGACTAACTAGTTACCCCCTTGTTTCGTTGTACTGTATTTTTTATTTCCCATAAATTATATTATTTTAAATATTATTTTATTTTCTATCGGCCACTGCCCCTTATTTTCAACCTAGAGGATAAAAAGAGGGGTACTATCTGAAGATGACTTTTCTTGTTGCCCTTGTTTCGTTTTGCGATACTGGTTTTCTTGTTTCCATAAATTACATCTGCATAATGATTTCTTTCTTTTATTGATGTATTCCCGTTGTCGTCTCTTTCAGGATGGTCGGTCACTAGGTAGATTTATGCCTAAAAATTGTTCATTGTTTCTCTTTGCTTCCTATTCTCAAACAACCGCATTCTAGAAGTGAGCGTTCATTCTGATGTCAGAACAACCGATAGTAGTAGGGTCCTTGTTTAAAAAAAACTAAGATCAATATATTATTGTACTCACATTTATCTGAAACATGTCATTGTCATATCGCAATTTGTGTAACATGTTATGGTGCAATGTTGAATAATTTATGTTGCAATTTTTGCATTATGTGGACGTGTTATAAAACACAAGTTATATTATATTTTACGTGTTGCATGCCAATATTTAGTGCCTGCCAAAAAAAGTACTACAGAAATAAAATATAACATGTCAAATCAAAAAGTTTATTAATAATAATTAAATAAACAACAATAACAGTAAAATAAGCGTTATTTAACAATAAGTCTGTGGGAACCTGAAAAGCAACTTATCACAGGTTTCCACTAAAGTTTTAAACCTGGAATATTTCATCTTCTAAACACAATTCAGGTCGTATATTTGACCAAAATTATTGAATGCAATAATAATAAGAATTCTCTTTAGGAGGCGCCAAGCTCTTTTTGCTTTAACTGATTGGCTAGAGAGGGGTGGCTAGACCAATTGGCTAGGGGATGGATGTGTAATGGCGAAATAGCTAAGAAACGCATCGCGGATCTGACACTGACCCGCAATGGTGAAATCGGCTCCCGACTCCGATCCCGAAAATAATTATTAACACAACTACCAAAAGGGATGTCTGGTTAAGTTTTACATATTGTAAAGACAGCAAAACTTTAACAAAAGTTCATAATTGAAACAACAATTCAGTCAATGTTTCGGTTTAGCAAAATGTTACACCCCATGTCACTGTAGGTAACTTTAGCTTTTGATCAGAAATATAATTCAGTATTTAAAAAGTAAATCTATTAAATTATGTAAATACCCTAAAGAAAATAATAATAGAATCAAATTAATATTACTAATATCACCCAGCCATTCAGTGGCAAAGAAGCAGAAAAAGTCGAATCACAATATTATCCAGGTTTCGACGCCCCGCCTTTTTTGCATCCAGGCTCTGTTTTATCAGCGTCAGAAGAAAGTATTGCTTTGAAAGAAAATGGACGGAAAGGCCATCCGCCACCCGCATAGAATTTGCTCATAAATTCCACCCTGTAAATAATGGAAAGATATACGTTATAACATACGTGTGTAAGAGAAAATCAGTCCAGTCAATTCAATATTTACCAATGCAATCGTAATGTATGAAGAAACGCTGATAAACCCTCCATAACGACGAGAATGGACACGGTGAATGCTGCCCAAACCGCAAAAATCAGAAACAGCTTTATGGAACCAACCATTGAGTGATCATGAAGAGCCAATTTCGATAAAATCATCACCCACAGCATTTCGGAGAGCTCTGAAATATTTATCAACGATTATTATTTGGAAACATTATATTATTAATATATAATCATAGGTGCCTTATGTTTTGAGAGGATTTCTCAGTCTGTCTCTTTCTCTCTCTGTCTCTGTCCAGTCCTTCATGTCTGAGGATCGTGGTCAGCATGGGTCTAGGATCTGCCTCCACTGATTTTTATCTAGTACATATCTCGCAAGAGTTTCACAGGGTAGTCCTGGTTTGAATTAACATACTGATAGTATTTTATTTCTACTTAGTTACTCAAGCTGCGCTGTAGTTTTTGCACCATTGAACAGAGATTGTGGTTATTCTGATCAAATATAGTTGCTATCATCACATGACTTCGTGACAACCAACTATTCAGCATAATAGAGGTCACTGAACTAAACTGCGCTATATACCATTAGACTACGGGCCCATGAACAAAATGAATGGGTCATATGAACCACCAGGTGACGTATATAGGACGATAGAAGAGCATAAAATAATAAGATTTAGCACTATGCCGTCACTTGTGATCAGTCCAACTGGGTGCTGGTGAGCATTCAAAAGTGCAACTAGAGTAAGTACATTTTGGTCATTTATTTCTGTACGGCATTGTTTCCATCGAATAGATCTATGAAAAATAATAAGAAAGCGCGCAGTGCCGTACAAAAATGGTGGTCCAAAAAGTTGGTATTTTAGTTTTACTTTCTGTCAATTTACAGGGTAAATTTGGTCATTTGATTCTGTAAGCGTCAGTTTCATACTGTTTCAATACAGCTTCTAATCCATTATCAAAAAAATATTATCTATGCATGAAATACTTTCAAAATAAATAATTTTATGTTGTTCAAATCACCTCTCGGACCACGGAATGAAGGCGCGGGTTGTAACCCTCGATTTTTTCCCCTTGTTCAAAGATTTTTGTACGGCGTTGCGGAATAATGGATTAGTAGCTGTATTGAAACAGTATTCAATGAAACTGATGCCGTACACAATCAAATGACCAAATTTACCCTGGAAATTGACAGAAAGTAAAACTAAAATACCAACTTTTTGGACCACCATTTTAGTACGGCACTGCGCGCTTTCTTATTATTTTTCATGGATCTATTCGATGGTAACAAAGCCGTACAGAAATAAATGACCAAAATGTACTCACTCTAGCTGCACTTTTGAATTATCACCAGCACTCAGTTGGACTGATCACAAGTGACGGCATAGTGCTGAATCTTATTATTTTATGCTCTTCTATCGTCCTATATACGTCACCTGGTGGTTCATATGACCCATCCATTTTGTTCATGGGCCCGTAGTCTACATACCATACTTACAATACCTCCCAAGTAATTGTTAAGTAAATATGTCTCGGAACATTAAAATGCTTCATTACAGTAGGTTCAGCAGTCAGCAGTTTTAGGTTTAAATATGGCAAACTGGGCAAAACAAATAAATACTCAAAATAGTATTAGACGCACATGAAGATGGTAAGAAGTGGGATAAGCCACCTAGCCTTATCTCGTCGGATTTTAGGTTTCGGAGACATACCGCAAATATGCTGCAGAGCAAACTATGCGTTACGCGCAGCCCACTGCGTATTCAATTATCTAGCTTGCGATAGCAAAAACATTGGATATGACAGCGATAGGTTTTAACAATCAGTTAGTAATGCGGTTCCCGGCTTTTTTATGGCATACCCGCTGTCCAAACACCTATCACACTTTTAGAATAAGTCACGGGGCTTGTTTAGTTTAAATAAAATTAACTAAATAAAGTCACTAACGTGCATGAGCCAGAGACAGAGCCCACAGCCGTAGGTATGAAGCTGTATGAGATATGGTACTCAACACAAATTCTATCGTGTGGACTCCTTGATGTATCATCAGCTCTGGGAAGGGAGAACTGTACTTCTCTATTTCAGCTTCCAATGCTTCTTCTCTTTTCTTGTCCAATGGATTTTCATCTTGATGAATCTTGAGTTGAATCTGAAACAAAGTTGATTCTTGCTGTATCTACCCCAAAAATTACCACGTTAAAAAGCATTAAGTTTTAAAGGAGTTTTACCACAGCTTCCTCCCTTTTCCTTTTATTTATTTTATTTTTATAGACAGGTGTTCCAAATAATAACACAGGCACACACAACATGGCTAAAAATAAGAGAGTCATCTGAAACGTTCTTTGACCTTCAAACATGTAGCCTTTTTTGCACCCTTCAGTGACGGGCTTGGTTTCCGACATAAGTGCCATGTCAATAAATAAGATCAAGATTTGTGGAGCACAACTTGTGCCCAATTCCGGATCATCTGGAAGAGAGGCAAACATTGGTTCAGGAATGTTTCTGCTTTTTAAGGTTTTTCAGATAGACTAAACAAGTCTTAATAATAAGTGAATTGAATTTGAACTAGCTTTTGACCACGAAAAATGGGAAAATAACAAAATAAGTACCTTGTCTCAAAAATTTATTTTTTCTTACATAATTAACTTATTATTGTAGGGGTCTACAAAGTTAAGTTTTTCCTAACCTGCTTTAGCAGAGTACCAGAACCATTTGAAATAAATCAAAATCACGAGCCAAAAGAACAGTAATGTCAAAAACAGCAGTTCAGGTAAGAATTGTAAATATATGGAATAACTACGCTTGAAGTACCTGAAACAAATAAAAACTGTATAACATCTAGATTTCGCAGCACTACTAATATTTAGGTATCTTTATTTTATTTAACTTCATTAAAAATGTTTTATCTCCGCTTTGAGGGAATTCAATGAGCATGTCTCTCTCTCTCTCTCATTCTGACTCTTTAGGGCCTAAACTGACTTGATAGGATAGGACTTGATAGAAGGCTTATTGGCTAGCTCTGTTGACAACTCTAATGATAAAATAAGCGTGACAACGCAAATTTCATATTGATTAACATCTTAGACTAATTAAATCAATGGGTAGTCTTCATAATATATGATCCTGATGACATACTCGTGTGATCTGCGGTTAATAATTACGAATCCCACAATTTACGAGTGTATAAATACTTGCCGATGGTTGAAGAAGCTTAGGATGATGCCAAATATCATGTGAATGACACCAACAATAATAGACAGCTTCATTTTAGTAGAGTTCTCGTACATAATTTTATTTTTTGCCAACTGTAAACAAAATGGTTTTTAAATTATAAATCATTGTAGACAATTGTTACGCCCAATTACTGGAACGGGACTTTAAACATAAATGTCTATCTATCACTTCCTTACGCCTTTAAAGTGAAAGAGACAGCATGCTATTTAATAGTGAATTTAAACTGATTCGACATTTCAGTATCCGTTAGAATAATCGAAAAATACTGCCCGCCTTATTTCGAATAACCTTGTCACATAAAGATGTTTCATGATTACAAACACATTTTAAAAACATATTTTTTTCTATTAAAGACCTTTATAAAATGCATTTGAAAGACGATTGAACGCATAAAGGAAACCTAACAGCATCACATCTATTGTCGGTCAATATTCTATACGAACAATTTCCAATTAAGTTTACATAGTGGGCACAAGCGAAGATTGAAACTATGGCACAGGCTTAGTGTAGGGAAATTCTAAGTCTTTTGTCAAACCAACTTCATGTTGAGGCCAAGTGTAAAACTAGAAGATGCAGAAAAAATATAAAACCGTTACATGGCTATTGTTTTTTTTTTCCAAAAACAAATTGTACCTATTAATTTATTACTTTCACATAACCTAAACTTTCCCTTGTCCAACAATAGTCATCACATCAAAATTAAATTCAAATTACAATTGACTAGAGAAAATGCAGAGCACTCAAAATACTTACAATTAGGAGCGGTACAGAGTTATTATTAATAAAATGCGGCCCATAATTAGCATTTTTATTTTACAGTCAGAATGAATTTAAAATGTAACTGACTTTCCATCGAAATGCCGTCCAATAACATTTGCGAGGGGAATGGCAGTGGTCAGCCGTCGTGCCTATAGTAACACATTACTGTATGGACACTACTTTTCTTGTTGGTACAGCCCTTTGTGAAACAGCCAACTGTGCAATAAATAAACGTACGCGGTAATTTGACTAAATTAACATGTTATTGTGACCCACACCAGCATTTACTGTTACGCTGCTGTTTTGTTGGCAGACGTACTCATTGTGTGTAATCAACAGAAACTTTGATGCCATTCATTAACCAAAAAGGATGCCAAAAAAATGTTTACACAAAGTGCTTTTGAAGTGGTGCTAAGAAATATGTAAGCCTTTTGATGTCATTATTATTTTGTGTTTAAACTTTACTTTTGTAACTTTTTTCTGTTGACAATTGTTTTGGTGAGCAATGTCTTCGCGCTGTGCTACTTTAACTTGAATGTGACGTAAGTAAAGAAACTCTGGATGTTTTGGTAACAACATCTCAGACGATAAATGTCACTGCTGGAAATATCTTCCCTAAGGATTTCCACAATGACCAGTCCCGTGATTCATCTATAATGACTGTGTTATTAAAAAAATTAAAGGACGTTTATCAGTTTCCTGATTATAGTACGAGCTTAGTTTGGGATCTGATGACGTGTGTGCGATGTCGCAAGATATTTCAAATTATGGCTCAATTCACACCGCGGTGAAATGGATCGGAAGCGACTTTTTACAACGAAATTATGCATAGCATAATGCACTTTATGTCAATGGTATAAGAGACAAATTATAGCAAGATCTCACCGCCCAAAGTGGGTCTTTTCCCCAAGGATAAGGTGTCCGGGTCTCTCCAGCTGGATCCAAGTCCACATACTCATTTTTACTCAGCTCATCTATACTATAAGTGTTTATCCAATAAGATTTCCGGAATACAAAAGGCTTTGCAAAGCAATCATTGTAAAAGAATCCAGTGAACATGCTAAATAATCCCAGTAGTAGAATCACGTATCTTCCTGCAAATAAAAGTAAGACTTATGAAGGATAATAATAAAGTGCATATTTCGTTGTAGGGATTTGTTTTAACTTAGTCATTCAACATTAAAAATTTCAAAGATTTTAGATATTTATTTTATATTATTTTATACTGATTGATGTATACAATGGTAACAATATAGTTTGACCAACAAAAAACCGAATAGTTTAATTCTTATCGATTGTAAAATCTATGGTCTATTTTACTATTTAACACAGACAACATTTTGTCAGTATACCTAGGTAAGTATACTGACAAAATGTTGAAAAACTAACACTCGATTGCGTAAATATACAAGTTTTTCCTCAGCCCTTTCTTCTGGGTATATACTGTTGTCCGGTCATTTAAAATGCACCCTACACTATTATGGATAAAATAATATACAGTATAATTACAAATTTTACGCTTTATGCCATATTATTTATGTTCTATGATGTAAGTTATTATTTCGATTTTAGTTAACAGTAAATAAAACTGTGACATGCACAAGACTATTAAGGCGCATAAACTGTTTATAATTAAATTAAACCAGAAAGCTTTTCACAGGTTTTACCTTTGCTTTAGTATTCGCGTATCAGAAATTTAAAGTTCATTTCATTCCTACATACTAAAGGTAATTTAGTTAATTTACTTGTTAGTTTTTATTACTTACATTTATAAAAGACATTCTTATATATTCGTTTTTTTTTTGTCTGTAACATAACATTCTGTAAGAAAAAACAGGTCAACTTTTTTTTTTTTGTTTCCTATATCTTAAGTAAAGATAATAATTTGACAACGAAGAGCTACATTTAATTATTTAAACGAAACGAAATTATTAAACTACAAAAATAGAATTCAAAAAGTACTTACCACCAAAGAATATAAGCCATATCTCGTTAGTGGACCTCATTGCCCCAAATTTCTTTTCGTTTTTTACCATCCAAACACCGCATGCGACAAGAATGAAACCATGGCCAGCGTCACCGAACATCATGGCGAACAAAAACGGAAATGTGACAAGAGTATAGAGACCTGTTGAACAAAATTATAAGGAGAAACAAAGACCAAAATATTCGAGACTAGCCCCCGGATTTTGAAAGCCTGATCAACTCAATTTGTTTTCTGATCAACTGATCACTATTGTGATTGGCTGACCAAAAGACTAACAGCCAATCACAACGTTTCACAAGAGGTTCTATTGATGATAAGTTTATTTTTGTGTTGATCAACGTTTCAGAAACCGAGGGTTAATATAGCAAAAATAGGCTCCGCAGCCCAAGATACGTCATACGTACATTGCAAAAGAAGAGCGATGGAAATTAACAGCGAAATATTAATATAAGAGAAATGCATGAAATTCACAGGATTTTACAATTAAATCAATAGATTGCTCTTTTGACCCTAAAGTCTTAACAAAAGTCCGGGTTTTTCTTAAGTATACAAGTTCGACTTTAGGGCTACCTAAAGTCGAACCTGTATACTAAAAAAACCCTTCTGTAACGTTTCCCAATAGAGCATTTTTTGTACCTCCCTTTTATTTCTTTGGTCTATGGCGATAGCATGTAAATGTGCGTCCAGATCTGACGAACGAGCATTACACGAGCTGGTCGCGAGCAGCTTTCACCACCTTTATACTGAGTAATACACCTAATACTAAACTGATTTAAAAATTCAAGACACTGTTCGACATGACTAAAATTGTTTAAATGAACTAAATTGATCATTCCACCAGTAAGGAACAAAATGTCTTCTATACAAAACATCCCTCCGCTAAACTTGTTGATAGACTGCAAGAAACTACTACAAATACTATATTATAGTATTTGTTTAAATTAAGAAAATAAACGGTAACAAGATGCAATTCCATTTGAGTTGAACAAATTAATTTCATAAAACCTCCTTGAAGTTTAAATGAAAGTAACTTTTGTATAATAGATTTGCTAAAGTTATAGAAGTTTTAACTTTACGCGCGTAGAGTTACAAACAGTGAAACAAATTATGCTAAACTTAAACATACATTGAGATTTTAATGCAGCCCAATATTTTTAAACATTGTGTTACAATTTACATGAAATAAACTATCTTATGAACATTAACATGATTTTTTTGATCAGAAATGCAAAAGACTAAACATCAGACGAACTCTCGAGTACATGCCATACATCACGTGTCTGTAATCTATGTATCAAAACAAGCTATTCATTTAGTACTGCACCTGCAGAAGACCCTAGAACTCTTAAACCAGTACTGTTGACGTTGTGTAAGAGGGACGGCGCTATGAGCAGTGTATAGCGACGTCTCGCTTCCACAATCGCAACAGACCTGCTTTAAGAACTTATTGTAGAGGTACTGTAGTGGAAAAGAAAAACTTTGTAATCCGTGACACATCAAATGATAAAAATCCACGAGATGCATCCACATGAATGAGGGAAGATACTTTAGGAATTTACTTGTAAAATTTACACTTTTCATTTAACCTTGAATTTACGAGTATTTTCGTCGTTTATTAAAACAGTTAATTTAAATCTAACTTCGTCGGCCGAAAACGGGTGTACTTTATTGAAAAATGTGATACACTCCGGCTGCGTTACGGTAGATAATTTTGTATTTAATGACAGATAAAAAAACTCCTCTATATTTTTTAATCTTCTTGGTAACACGGTGCCAGGGCTGCCATATTTTGGGGACGCCGCTATCTGTGGTTCGGGGGTTACGTTTCAGACATGAAATAACACATGCACAAACGTTCAGTCCGGAGCGAACATCTGCGGATTGTATGTACATTGGTTACAAAAAAGAAACAAGTGCTAGCGGTACAGTTGTTGTGTTACCTGGGTTTAGTTCTCTGTAGGTAGAGTCTCCGTACGCGTTGATCAGAGCTTGGAAGCCCCTTGTGAACTTGTTGGTGCGATGGTAGGTAGGATGTATGTCTGTTGTCTCAGTTTTCGACAAAAACGACTGGACATTACTTTGAAGAGTTTCCTAGAAAAATGAGAGATCTATTATCAAAAATAATATTCATTTTGTTATTGCTTTCATTATATATTCAGTTAAGATAATGTTTTTTAAAATTTATGCAATAGTACCACTACCACATTTGTTTTAAATAAAAAAAATATTCTTAAACATCATCATCATCCCCGAGCCTTTTGTCAACTATGTTGGAGTCGGCTTTTAGTCTTACCGGATTCAGATGAATACCGTTTTTTACATGTAGCAACTGCCTTTTTTTAAAACAGGTGTTCCTCATTTATGAGCCCACCTTGCATTTCCATGGGGGGTGAGGATGCAATGCACGGGGGACAAGCTTAATATTTTAATCAACCGTATACTACGGTACCTTACTATGATTAACTAGCTTTAACGCGCGGTTCCACCCACGTATCCCACGGTTATTGAGGCAAAAAGTACGCATGTAACAAAGTGTACGTGCGCACAATTATATCAACATGGAATAATTCAATACTCAATAAGCAAATCTTTAGTAGCATTTCATTATGTGGACCCAATACGGACCCCATAGAGGACAGCTTAAAGAAGTTTGGAGAGAAATTTAAGAACTATGTAGGCATTACAAAAATTATAATAATTATATTTAAAACTAGCTGTGCCCTGCGGTTTCACCCGCATGAATACCTAGGTCCCGTTCCCGGTGCCTCAGATGAATCCAACAAATCACTATCGTAACCAAGGTTTCGATTACTTCACAAAAACCTTCTCCTGATAATAACTAACACAACAAAAAAAGAATAAGAGAAATCCATTCAGGCATTACTGAGTTATGCGCTTACCAACACATTTAGCGATTCATTTTTATATTATAGATATAGATTAGCAACATTTTAGTGAATATCGCATATTTACGTCATATTGGGGCCGTACACGAACTGTTCGCAGTTAGTGATCAACAGTCAATCTCTCGTGGTAACAAATTTCTTGAAGCATCAAGAAATCCGTGTGGCCGTGTGGCCTAAGGTATCGTGGATAAACAACAGATTCTGCGAAGTATCGACTTATTAGTAAATGATTGATCATTGATTAGCTAAGGTACAATATTTCTCTATATGCCCAAGAGACAGCCTTCTCGGTATACGATCAAAGCATCTCTTTGCAAAAACAAAGTTTCTTTTGTATATTTTGTTGGCCTTTTTTAAAGATCAGCGCAGATCGAATGTTTTCATTGTTAGCGTTCCTTGATTATTTCTTGGTCATTGTGTTTCATTTTTCTTTGTCAAATCACTACTTACTTAGATAGCAAATAAAACTCGTATCTTTACAAAACCGAAATATTTTTGTTTTTCAACCATATTAGGGTACGGTTATCTCTTTTATGTCCGTTACATCAAGAAAAGTTAAAAGTCGGTAGATATTCCCATGTTTAGCTCTTAGCCTTTAGTAGAAGTGTAATTTCATAAGTATCTTCAAACGACGAAAAGGAATGTTTGGGTAGTGAATATTAAAAAAGGAAACTTACGGAGCATTTGAAAAGCGTCCTTCTGACTTCTTCAAAGTCAAGTTCTGGGACCCAGCACTGGCCGATGAGACACTTCTTTGTGATATCGAGATTGAACAAATTCATTGTATGATAAATGGCTTTTGCCTTCCGCACTTGAGCCATCCAAACCCTCCACTGCCTGCTCACTGCACGCAGAGCTTTACATCGCAAGTATTTTGTTTTCAAGAGAACCTTTAACATTTTTTGTAAAAGAAGAAAATATTTTTAAAATTACCAAACTATTCATTTTTTAGACAGAATGGAGATAATATGCAGGATAACGGCCTAGTTTCTTAGAGCTAGATGAGTATTCAAAAAGGCACTTTATAAATTAATCGTAACAATTAAATTTGAGACTTACAAGACCCGCATCAATTCTAGTGCATATGCATTCTAAATAAATTTTCCCATGGCTAAACAAATTGTTAAGTTATAGAATCAGGCGTTACTTTATGACATTAAAATTAAATTTTATGAAAAATATTTAGCTTTAATTCCGCTACAAAAAATTGTGATTTAGAATTATACAATGGTGCGTCAGAAATTCAAGTAAAAACATTAATTACCTGTTCCAAATCATCGATTCTTAACTTCAGTTTATCGAGGAGTTCTTCTCTCTCCTCAAACGTGTGCGGGCACGGATAGGTGTTCACTCGGAAGCCACTGCACACCTTCTGCATACGACCAGCCAGCGCTTCTCCTTGACAGACCGCTAAGAAAGCCACCTTTCTTATTTCTTTACGCTGAAGATGAGAATAGAAAACAATGAAGACGTCTATAAACCATACATCATTCTAAGATTCATTTAATGGCCGCAAGAAATAATTTTTGGTACTACGAGTTAGCGAAAGACAATGGTCAGTCAGACAAATTGTTTAACAGCTTTTCATTATACATGCAACAGACTTGACAGAACCTATTAGTCAAACTAATCCTAACCCTAAATTAATTTAGTGAAGCCTCCTCCTAAGTTTGAAGAGCTAAACCTGTGCATACCGGCAATTCAAGCCCCGTTCAAGTTTCCCGCCACCATAATTAACAGGTTTGCTGTGATATGGTGTTAGCATATCGGTCCGCAGTAACTAATGATAACTGGCATGATAGTGGGATAAGCTTTTATGGTGACAACATTTACTGCATAAAATCAACGGCAATATTTACATCTTAGAAATTACTTAATATATCGAATTCAAAATTTATACATAATTCAAAGCCTGTGTACATGTCTGACTGTGATAAACTCAAAACCTACTAAACGATTTTTTAAGTTCTTTTTTCACAAAACTATAACATTTTGTGTATCCGTGCAAAGCTGGTTCAGGTCGCTTGTATCCATAATTCTGAATTACACGAATTTAAAAGTAATCTGTTATAATACGTACAGTCTGAGGGTCTATAAGTATCTTGTCTTCGTAAGCCTGTTTGTAGTATATGATGCCGTGAGAGATGCGCCAGAGCATCATCTCGAAAGCGAAGCATTTGGTACGTTGAACCACGCCAGTGGTGACGATGAGACGGCCACCAGTGCCCACGTCCCCAGCGTGGGGATAACCAGGTGCGGGAGGGGCAGCTTTTCTGTAAATTAGCCGAGAATTAGAAATGTCGAAAATCAAGAAAAACAAAAAAAAATAAGTAGGCATAAATGGAAATGACTGCCGAAAACAAAAAATAGAAATGAAGAAAATTATTTTTTGCAAAATGTCACCATAATCGGTCCATTCGTTTAGGAACTACGATGCCACTGAAGGACAGAGCGACACGACAAACTTATACTAATCATCTTTTTGCTTCGGGCGTTTAAAATAAAAGTGTACTGCACAGCACAATCTTATTACTTGCTATTAATTTAAATCAGAATTAAACAGGGTATAACTTAATTAGAATAGATGCAAACGCAGGTAAAGTCGCGATTGGCCTTTACATATGCAAAACTATATTCTTCTTTTTATCCGGTACGCTCTTGACAGAGCGTTCGTGACGCGAATTACTAGTTTACATTACTATTATTAATTATCATTGGTACTTACTTTGGAAAAAGCGAATCCCTTCTAATTTCAGCGTCTCCCAATAAAGGTCCAATATACGTCAGCACGTAAAATAACTCCGACAACTCCAAATAAGCCTTCATGAGGTTCACTTCATTTTGCGTCATTTCTAGAATATCACTTTCCCATTTTTCTATCATATTCTGAAAATAAAAACGATTAATGTCTGTTATATTTTTAGCAGAAATTAATTAAAAGATACCTAATTTCTTAAACTAAAATTTATGAAAGAAGCTCATTATTTACAAAGGTTTCTGATTAAAAATCAAAGCAGCAACGACGTTGAACGTTCACTTTTTGATTCTTTTCATTCTGAATTTCGGCCTCGAACCTTGGTTATTTATGGCTTGTTTGTAAATACTTCGTCGATAAACCTGTTATCTCGTAGACGTCGTGAGTTTATTATAGGTCTTATTAGCCCGATATTCGCACTACCTTAAGGCTGCTACCTTAATTGACACTGATTAGGCTCAGGAGCGATCCAGGTGAGGCAACGTTCTCTGGCTGGAACTCAATAACGTTATACTCGTATATACCTGATCGATTGACCTGTACTATGTACAGTAAGACACGCGCCTTAAATGCCTTTTAATATTAGCTCCTTTTACTAGTTTACTTTACTACTTTCTGTGTAACATAAAACAAAGTTTCTTAATGATGATAGGGTTCCAAAGTTTCCATGTTTATCTTTACCCCCGGTTAGTGTAAGGTTGTGTGCTTATTAGAAAACGCTGTTACATTTTTACAGACATAGTTAAATTCTTAAACTTTACCACAATAATTAATTAGATAGATTTAGACTTCTTTACCTTAATGCTAATACTTTTTATCAGTTATTTTAATATTTAAGCTTTATCATATATAGTAGGTATTTATAATAAAAATCTGGTTTGAGTAATCTGGTATCTATTCTAATAATATAATATTGGAAACTCAGTGCTTCAATATCAATTCAATTTTAATGATGCAATTTTGACATGTCAATCATTTGTCTCAATGATTGGCATCCAATTATAGACCGCTAATGCCCTCAGGGGAGATAACATGATACCCTCATTACGAATAGTAAATAAACAAAAACGACGTTTGTGAAAGCATTATTTGGTTAGGTTAGTTATGCACGTTCACAAATTAGGTACATACAATAGTGCAAACATTCATGTATTTAAACTTTCATATTGTTGGTGTAGTGTTTATTTATTTATATTCTAGTCATGTTTTAAAAAGAGCACGTTATTAATTTATGTCACACCCATGACGCCTCAGGGTAAACACAATTTGGGCATGTTTTGATATATTATTTGAAATTGGAGCTCGGCAGGGTAACATACGCGTAAATGTCACTTCTCACAAAACCCTCCCTTAAACTTGTTTGTAACAAGACAAGGATTTGTTTTATCGCTAACGTTAACTTACCTCTCCTCCCCACGTCTAACAGACTTTTTAGCTCTCGCTAGCGACGTTGATTCATTTATTTAGTTTTGTTAATAAGGCCGCAAAATATTGAACACAAGACTCCTCTTGCTTTCATTTCTCTACCACGCTACGTTACAGTTAGAGCTATCAAAATAGTTGTTTTAAAAGCAATTACTTGAGGCGCTGGATATCCCCTGCAGAACAGGAAACTGCACCACCATATTTATAAATAATTGCGATGCAACAATTATTTCCATGTTGCCCTCTGCCCTAAACTAATTGTTGTATGCAATCTAAGGATGAGGTTTCATACCCACATTTAGACTGGCCGTACAGAAGGCGGCGCAAGTCTCCGATGCCAGACCATTTTAGTATCAACACAGGAACGCGTCGTTGGACACTAAAGTCGTCAGGTATCGGAGCCTTGCGCTTGCGTTGCCTCGGGTACGAACGGGCTTACCTGCAATTTAAAGTTCAGGTTCCGTCTAATTTTCTTCAGAGCCAGACAGTCTAATATACAGGAGAGCAACCCCTACTTTAATTGGAGCGGCAGAGTTATCATACAAGTTTTTAATTGTTAGTAACCGTTTCATATCTACCAATATATGAATCTGTTTAACTTAGGTTAAAGTCCTGGTGTTACGGAAATTTATAGTCATAGCGTCACGCTGGCATTTCCCAAAGGGGTAGTTAGATGTGTCCCTACCCGTGCACATCCACATTTTGCCGACGACTATTTAAAGTTTCATATATCATGGAGTGAGTGTAGGGTCATTTACCGGACATTCCCAACGTTGCTCTTGAGAGTTTTGTTATTTAAGTTTCCTATAGTCTACCTAAAGAACACTGCTTCTCCAAAAACATATATTAAATTTGAAATATAATCTAGAAATGGTCCAATTATTTTAAGAGAAATAATATACTAATATGTAGCTTCCTTTTCTAGTAAGTATCAGTAAAAGATAAACAATATGTAGAAATAGTTTTAGATAAAAGATGCAATACTGGCTGTTTTTGCGACTTTGTACGCGTTTACTTTAAAATTGGATTCTAGTCCAGTCAACAAAGAGATTGTAGAGTGCGTGAGCAAGGCCCTAAGCAACGACTTCAGAAAATTGTTCAGGGTGCTTAGACAGTTAACATACTAAAAGTCCTGACGTCTAGGGGGTGAGGCCGAGTGGGGGGAGGGGTTTAAAGTTCAAATTTTTCAGTTTTTTGCTAATATCTTTTAAACGGTGCGTCATGGAGATAAGAAGTCTTCTACGCAATGAAAGCTTATAAAATTATGAACAACTTTTATCTTGTGCACTTTTTCAAATTCCTACCTATTTTCGAACTACACATTCCGGAAGAGTGAAAATTGAAAAAAACTTCTTCGATTGATTACTACTTTTTGTATACTACTTCCTTCACGTTAATTGGGGATCTAGACACGCGGCAGCAAGTCAAGCCAAGTTCAAGTAAAAAAACTGGCTAACCAGCACCAAGTGTATCATTACACGAACAACTTGGTGCCACTTTTGACCCTTCTATAACTCAATAAATATGACTTTTTGACTTCATATCTTAACAACCGTTTGAGCTAGCGTCATGAAATTTGGGCTTCTAGATGTCCTTATGGATATCATTAAACACACTTAGTTTTATGTGTTTACGTTAAAGAGGTTTTGAGTTATAGAAGGGTGAAAAGTGGCACCAAGTTGTTCGTGTAATGATACACTTGGTGCTGGTTAGCCAGTTTTTTTACTTGAACTTGGCTTGACTTGCTGCCGCGTGTCTAGATCCCCAATTAACGTGAAGGAAGTAGTATACAAAAAGTAGTAATCAATCGAAGAAGTTTTTTTCAATTTTCACTCTTCCGGAATGTGTAGTTCGAAAATAGGTAGGAATTTGAAAAAGTGCACAAGATAAAAGTTGTACATAATTTTATAAGCTTTCATTGCGTAGAAGACTTCTTATCTCCATGACGCACCGTTTAAAAGATATTAGCGAAAAACTGAAAAATGGGAACTTTAAACCCCTCCGCCTCACCCCCTAGACGTCAGGACTTTTAGTAAGTTAACTATCTAAGCACCCTAAACAATTTTCTGAAGTAATTGCTTAGGGCCTTGCTCACGCACTCTACAACGCCTTATGGGTGATTTATTGACTGAACTATTCAGAGAGATTATTTTTGGTAAATAGTAAATACATCAAGATTCCAGACAATTAACCATAATCATGTGCCTGATGCAATTTCCTAAGTCTTTTAGCGTTATTGAGTAATAAACATCCATGTATCTGTCCATTCCAACTATCTATCTATATACCTATATATAAAAATGAACTGTTCGTTAGTCTCGTCTAAACTCGGGATCGGCTGGACCGATTTTGCTAATTTGGTATTGAATTATTTGTTAAGTCTAGAAAAGGTGAAAAAATATGTCATTTTTGTTTTTCCTTTGATTGAGGCATCACGAAGTCTGCCGGGTCAGCTAATTCAATATATTTTATTATACCTATCTGCATGTTGTTTTCTCGGCTTTCTACGTACGTATAACGAGTATAATGTTCATACCTCAAACTGAACCATCTCTTGTAGAGGTACCGCCTTCGGGTCACTATCTTGTTCAAACAATTGAATTTCGTTTACTTTCATTTCATGTTCCATGAAACGAAGCTTACGTTCCATCTCAGCAAACCGGCATACCTCTAAGATGAAATTCCTTTGAAATGCTTGTAGTTCAGGATTCATCTGAAAACAAGGTTTTTTACATAATGATGAAGAAAAAGTCTATCCTTAATGTATTAAAATTTTGAAAGTGGTGACTTGCGTATATATCTATGTATCTATATCCACTTATTGGTTTCTTAGGTTTACGCGAATGTTAGACATTGAAATAAAACTACATTTTACGGATTTTTTCACGGTTTATATTTAGATTTTAGGTCCCGCCGTTTCGACACCTTTGCAGGTATCATGATCACGGGCAGATTGTCTACAAGTGATCATGGTACCGTGTAATAACCGAGCAATATCCGCGAAAAAATCCGTAAATATAGTTTTATTTCAATCTATATCCATTTTTTTTCTTCATTAATATGCGCACAATATTATATAGATGTTTGTAATATTAATTTAAGGACTTATTGTATAGGTTTTGACATGTAACTGTTTTTTGTCCGATACAAATATTTTATTTATTATTTATTATTATTAAAACCAACTTAAAACTATCCTTACAGGCAATGCCTAATGCGACAGTTAAGCATTCACAACTTATATCCTAAACACATTACAAAAACAGTGAGCTTATTATATTTGTTACATAGCTAAACTTATATCTACCCATGAACACAATGTATTTTTATTTATATAAAATAAATTATTTTTAGTTTTACTCACGTCTATGAATTGCACGCATCCCATTTCTCCAAGGTTTGAGAGTACCTCGAACGCTGCCTCTGGCTGAAGGTATATGTCACACAGGGCCATGGGATCACTTCTCAGCATACAACCCATTATGTCTCTAAAAAGTCAAAACTTTACATTTTTTTCAATGTGTAACATTTGCGTAAGTCTAAGAAAAGAAACAAATTCAACATTTTACAGTTTCTATTTATCATATATTTTATTATGGGCATTTTTATCCTAAAATTTTGAACTGAGTCGATTGTATACATAATTACTTTTATCTATTTTAAGAAATATAAAAAAATATCTTTTATATTCTACGATATTTATACCTTTTCGCGGACTGTGCCACGAATTCCTCAAGAGCCTCTGTATTATTTACGTCGCAAATTACATAATCGAATAAACAAATTGTAAACTATTTAAAGAAGAACCCAATTACCAGTTAGATCTATCTTCCTTTTTCCTCAGAAAAAATCTCCAAGAAGAAAATATTACAATTTTTATTTATTTATATTTTCACCGCGTCCTTCGAATCGTTTTAAGACATATTAAAAATCTAATTTTAAGTTTGACATAGACGTTTTCTTTACAGAAATAAAAAACTGATAAAGAAGTTTTAAATCTGAAAGAAGTTGGTATCTGTCTATGATTAGACGAAATATCATTGAAAACAACATTTAAATTTTATTGCAATTAAGAAACTTCAGACAGTTTTTAAAGAAAATATTTTTTGGTATTAAATGTTGTATAGATTTATGGAGACGTTTGAGAACAACCTAGACGAAACATTTGTATTCTGCAACCCTGCAACCATATAAATGAGGCCGACAATTATAATTGGTAGCTTTTTTTGTTTTCCACGTTGAGAACAGTAGTTGCCATGATTTTAAATAAAATACCCAGACAGGCCCAATTCCGCTTTTTAAAATTCAAAGTGTGGCAGGTGAATTACCGTTCCAGTGTGTACCTAATTTTCGTATTCTGATGATTTTAGTTTAATGACAAATGTACGTACTTGCCACTGACTGGTCATTGTAGGGTTATCTGAATAAGAAAATTAGGTACAGAAACAAGTACACTGCCACCCAGGGACTTTAAAATAGCGGAATCAGGGCCCTGGTGGTGTTGACACTTTCCTGACACGTCTCGATAGATTGATCAATCTTCGCTGTAGCCACAATCCCGCAGTACTGGATCGACACAAACCGCGCCATACTATTGTTTTAGAATACCACATTTCTTCATATTTAATACTAAAGTTTCATAGCGTTATTCATTTAGAAAGAGGCTATTCTTGATTGGCTATTAATTCCTTTTTTGGTCTCATTTATTTATTGCAACCTGAGGAAAGAAGAAAGGTTGTCCTGCAATGGGACATTTCCGGCCCTAAATAATAATTATTTATTTATTAAATCTTTGCAGTTAGCCTGAGCGCGGGCTTTGACTGCTTAACCGGACTTTATTCATATTTTCCTTTTATTATTAATACTGTGGGACTCATTAGAATCATGTTACACGTTTAGAAATCTGAGACTTGTTTATCTTGGATGGTATTGGTGGTATTGGCAACAAATCAGTCCCGCTCAATCGATTACTCGGAACCTTGCTACCTTCTTCTGTTATTCTTCGATTCCCTTGAGACAGACAGGCAGTGGAATAATTTACTGTTTCCAAACTAAGTTTTGAGGTGGGCTTCAGTTCTCAAGGGACGCAGTGCCCATGTTCTCTTCGTACATTACAGTCAATTGCAAACATTGCGTTGAAATCTGAATAATGTAAGGCTTAATTTTATTTTACATATTACAAATACATTATATTGTGTATTGTATGGCAGTAATTTGCAGATTGTGTTAGTTGATACGGATATTTTTATTCTTAACCTAAAAAACTTAGGTTATTTGGGTGGGTGGATATCTTATACCTTTAATTGTAGTATTACTTTAAGATTAAGCTTATTTTGAGAAATATACTAGTCGTATTATCTTCCTTACATTATGTATGTTATGTATAGTATGTTTCCAGTAAGTTAAAGAGTAAGTTATTCATTGCAATAGTGTAAAAGAATATTAACCAACTTCGTGTGCTTGTTAGGCCTTTGTAATAATCGCCACCAGAAAGAAGTAATCGACTTTGTGTACATATAATATACAATATAACATTTACATTACGTATCGACTATAGAAGATTGTAATGATGTCAGTCACATTAAAGCATACTAACTTACCTACTACTACCAAATGTAGTAGATAGTTTTTACATTATATTTTACGCACTGTTTATACCGCGTTTTTGGCTAGGCGGCGTCATGTAGCCGGCTGAAAATGCCTGTAAAATGCCTGCAACGATCAGTGCAGGGCGCGTGGTATTTAATACAAAAAAAATAACAATGGGCTTTAATATTATAAATTCCTATACATACACCATTTAAATTTTTTTTTGAGTATGACAAAGGCTTTACCAAATAAGCGCCATACAACACTTCATTTTATCTGTAGCGTATGAAAATGTGTATATTAAATGATTTATGTGAGAGAAAACTTGTGTAAAAACAAGAATTATTTAAAAAAAAATTATTATGCTGAATTGTGTTTATTTGTGGTTATAAAATAAATACTATTAGAAGCATACGAAGTCAGTTTAAGTGGATAATCGAAAGCATGTTATTGGCATCAAATGCTAAAACCTTAGGTAACAAGTAAAATCAAAAGCAAGAAAAAAGTTAATAACTTAGTTAAAATCTTACTTATTCCTTTACAATACATGAAGATGCATAAAACCGTCTGTCTATTACGCATGTGACGTCATCGAAAATAAATTTACACTCGAAAGGAAAAGCCAGTTTTTCGACAAAATAAACATTTCGTGGAAACAGATAGACTGGTAGTTAAAACTTTTATCGCGCCATCCTCTTGGGTTTGTTCAAGTTAGAAACTAAAAATTCGTTGAACGGATTGAAATATAAATAAAAACCACGCAGCGTTATTCAGCTCTCAGACTGTCAAGTTTTTAAAGTATTATTTTTATTCCAAAAAATGATAGTATTAAAAAAAAAGGTATCAGTGAATTTGGTTTGATAGTGAAAAGCTTTTTAAAGTCAACTGTAATTTAAACTATCACCCTCCCTTATCAAAAGAATTATGCCATATATAAAAGGCACACTTAAAAAGAAACAATTTTACCTGGTATGAGAGTAAATTATTCGTAGATCCTAACATGTGGTACGCAAGAATTATGTCGTACAGTATAGGTAGCAAAATTACTTTGTAAAATGCAGAATTAAAAATAATAATATACTAATTGAAAGACAGAACAAATGATTAGTATAACCGACTTCTGATTTAGTAGTAACTCGCAATAATTAAACATTTACTTACAACGGCAACGATTTATGTACGTAAGTCGTAATGGTATCAAAAATAGGTAGAATAAATAAAACGCGAATAGACAACATAAACCCACACCCATTATTTCTCACTGGCAAGAAAGGCCAAGGGCACATAGAAGTCGGCCAAACCACGGAATACGAGGCCACGAACTGAAACCAAAAACATTCTCTGATTGTGATAGATTTAGAACTAGTAGTAGGAAGTATCATTGTTATAAACAGCAAAACAAAACGATTCAGTATCATCATCAAAAGCATTAAATGAATACGCAGTAATGATAGTAACAAGCAGATAAACTAACGGCCATTTTCAATAAAATATCCCTTGATACTTACTTGATTTAGAATGGCTGACGCTATAGAACTTATGTCAAATTCTTATCTTCAAAAATAATAATATAGTCAGATATATTATTGAAATTAGAGGCAAAGCAACAGTTAGAAACGACAAGAAAAATGGAAGAACCATAATTATATTCAGTGAGTCATAAAGAACACTGAAAATTTATTTTAAGGATACCTATACACAGTGTAGTTGATAACTATACCTTTCTTAAAGCATTTTCCAAAATGGCATTACAGTCTTACATTATTAAATAATGAAATTTCTGAATAGGGATTACAAATACCTCCCATGAGCATTGCTTTATTATATCTGCGTTAGATATTTGTAAATCTCGGATTACTTATTAGTAACAGCGGGAGTTCTTTCATCGGTCCCCCAGCCAGTGAGGTATAGAATGGGAACGACTAATGATCATCCGACGTAATTTTAATAAGTAGATTCAATTTTATTCTCCTTAAATAGTTCATTAGCTGGTGCGGGTACTTGCAGGAGATAGGTCATATGGTTACTTTAAATGATCATGTTTACGAAACGTAAAAATTTGAAGTTTTCTATAGAATATGACGCACTGTTTTCGCTCCATTCAAATCCATTCTATTGCAGTAAAACATCACAATCAAACAAACGTAACCGAATAATATAAACCTAATTCCTGTAGCCTGGTCATTTTGTACCAGCGTTGCATATTGATGTCATAAAATTGTGACGGGCGTGTTTTGTTTTTAAACAAAACTTGGATGCATAACGAAGTGAACCTGAACAATAACGCCTAATTCCAGTGGCCAGCCATGTAAGCAGAAGTTAATATGAAAGGGCATAGACTGCAAAGGTATTCGAGGCACGCACGTTGCAATTAAAATCTGTAGCGTTATTTTTAGCCGCAATTGAGCTTTCAGTATTCATATTCGAGTGTATCAGTCAGTGCTTCACTGTTAACATTGCAAAACACTGCGCGGAATTTTCATATAAATCTTTTGACGTCAATAGTTGAATAGGAAAAGCTTTGCTTATTACTATTTTCACAAACTGTGTAGCTTTATAGGTATTATGATTTATTGAGTGGATGTATGAAAGACAAGTTTTTGAACTTTGCTAATTACGAAATTATTGAATCAGCGAGGAGAGACGATTGATTTTCACCGCAAATTTTACATTGTCCGGAGCTCAATTTCGGAACATCTCTAAAATCATGGAAATACTCATGCGTAGTACGAACTAAGCTATGCACCATTCACGTTAAATATACAAACTGATTTATTTATAAGCGGGTTGTCCTTTTCTGAATGCTAAAGTCCGGACATGTTCGCTTGTTTCTTGAGCAACGGTCTAATTCCCCCTCCCCCTTGCGTTCTTTATAATATCTCCCATAGAATGTCCACTCACACCGTATCCGTCGTCTTCTAATAATATTATTGTTCTGTATGCAAAACTAGCGAAGTATTGCCAACAAATTGGGTTACACCTTTCTTCAAATATTTCGTAACATACAGTAATATCGATCGTCAATCATGGAATTGAAGGCAGATGAAATAGTATGGCCAGGGAGATGCAACCATTGTTGGTTCGGCACCACAGAATGCAATTAACTTAAAAGGGTTTATTGTCAGTTACCAGTATTTGGTCGCCATGGGGGAAGGGACGACATCAAAGGAAATATACAAACACTGGTCTGAGTAAAGCATGGTGGCCTTTAAAATAAATAAAATACATTTCGCTGACCTGCCTCAGGTAGATTAATGGAAGTACGAGTAACTATAAATAATTAAAAAATTAGTTTCAACGTCTGTGTTAAGAATTGTAAGTGTTCCCAAATATTTACACAAGTGACATTTTTAAGTGCGGTTTTTCTTTTTCCAAACTCGACAAAGGTATATTCTTGAACTAACATACTCTGTTCTATTGCTAATATGCGCTAAATAAATTTCGTTTGAACAATGCACTGCCCTTTTTAAATTAGTAAAAAATACTGAGAGTAATTCAATTAAGTTCCAATATGTTCCAACATGTTCCAACATGCTTTGGAAATAAGACACAAAAAAAACTCACAACTCAATTCAATCAAAAAAATGAAAACCATATAAAAATAATACCGCCATAATACGCTGTTCCAAAATTCCCATAGGCGAAAACTACAAAACACAATTACATTTATTAAATACTAAAAACTGGACAAGTGCGAATGTGACTCGCGCTCTGAGGGCAACGTACAAAATATCAGTTTGTTTTATTTCATCACAGAACTACAAATTATCAGTTTTCGGGTTTTTGCCTTTACTTCTAACGTTACCTGACATCATACTGGATTTCCAATACCTTTTTTTTTTTTTAGTTCCGTGGAAATGTATGGGAAAAACCACATGAATGACTGTACCTTTTAATTCCCTTGACATGGAGGCTTTTGCATCCAGAGACTGCAGCCTTGTGCATCGATATTAATTTCAACATCATACCACCACATGCCCCAAAGGGTATATTTTTCCCTTTGAGCGGAACCCTAAAATGAAAATAAATCCGAATACGAGTACAGTAGTGACATTGTTGCAGAAACAGGAAAGGCTAAAAACCCTGTATTTGTTTTGAGTTAGTTTTTATTATTTCTATCTGATCGTGAAAATATTTTCACATGTGCTCGATATATTTCATAAAATTTTCGTTTAACTATTTATGTATGTTTACCCCACTAGAACTTCATGAAATAGAAAAACATTTATATAATAGGAATCACTCGTTTTCAGCTAACTGGTTACCTGTTTTCTGAAGTACTCCTGTTCAAAAGGATACGAGGGATCCTTTTATACTCTTCTCAGATAGTTTATTTAATATAAATTCTGCGTAGTCTTGAATGCAGTGATGTACTTACGTCGCAGTTGGTTAACGTAAGTATCCATACAAAGTTTCCTGCATCCGCGCTCGTAATAAATTCAGCTTATTCTTATCCACAATAAATTTATACTAAAGATAAACTTTTCTTATTGAAACACGGATGCATTCAAGTCTACGCGGAATTTATGTAATTTTAGTCTAGAAGTATACGTGTTATTAAACGTAACATGCAATAATTAAAGAGTCGCTGATAATTACTGAGGAAATGATAATTTTAAACATAATTTTCTCGACAATCGTAGACTGACTTTACAAAAAGCCTAATTATTCAGTTTTAATAATCGAGTATCAAAATTAAGTATCTATTTACAATCGTGCTAGAGATAAAGTAGTACTCGACGAAGTATACCTATATTTTCCGCTTATTACTTTCGTGCGTATGTAATAGACATACAACGCAACCAGTACAAGTGAGCTGCCTTTTTATAGTCAAATCATGTTGCGCGACTAAATCCAGAGATCACCATTCGCTGGACTTAAATTACGTTTCGCACATTCTACCCGGTTTTACGTAACGTGAGACTTCGTAATTAGTTTGCGTGAACGTAAGAGGTGAATTAATAAAATTCCCCACCCTTACGGGCTTTTACGGGTGGCGAGAGAAAATAAAATGTTGGAACCTCTAAAATATGAGCCTACTGAGAATTCGCCTACTTCCTTGTTAAATGAGAAAGATTTGAAATATAAAGGGTATTGTTTTAATTAGACACATTCCGAAGGCGATTCTAATGGTTTATTTATTTATGGTTTTAATGGTTCGCGAAATCCATTGACATTCTCTCATATTCATTGAAAGTCGTAAACTTAGAATAGTTAAAAAAGGGGCATACAATCAATTAATAAGTAGGTTATAAAAAATAATAGAATTAAATTTAAAATTAATAATTTGATTAAGTTGTGTAGTTAAATAATAAATAACATTATGCTTGAGACGGCGAGCTTCTATACTTATTTCATTTATAATAAAATCTCTAAAGTGATATATACTTCTAGCTAATTACATGATTAAAAATCTTCATTGCATCCCCACTTATTCATCTGTCGCGATGCTAGAGTGAACGGGTTGAAGTTATTACGTTCCCAAGCGATGGCTAACTCAATTATGCACAGTAATTACAATTTTTAAGCCTGAAGCTTTATGTTTTATAAGGTAATGGACTGTGATCATAATTGTCTTTTAAAAATGCTGATATACGTACTCATATGAAAATGTTAATCTCTTGATTAAATCTGCGGAGTGACGAAACAAATCAATGAAATTAAATGAATTCGAACGAACTTATTCATTTGTTTTTACCATAAGCCTTAGGAATGTATACGATATTTTTATTTATGTAGTACTAAAGCTCTGCTTAGCTTGGGATCAGACAACCGTGTGTGAGATGTCCCGGAATATTATATTATTATTATTTAAAAGACTAAAATATAGAAGGTACGTAGAGTAATAAAAGGAAAGTTTTAAAGGTTATTACAGTAATGTTTTCTCTAGAAATAGCCCGAGAATAATGAGCTGGTGGGTGAATGTTTATTTTACAATATTTCAGGCAATGACGTAAGTGTTGATGTGAAAATACCAATCCATGCATCGTGAATGCAAGATGCTTACACTCTCATGCAGATTTTCTTATAGAGATATATTTTGTTTGATTGTGTTCAATGAAACCAAGAAGATCGCGTCTCTGCATTATTAAATTATTCAAAATTGATTCTTTTTTTCTTTGTATTTGTGTCTTACGTAGAATAAAAACATTGGTTCTCTCATACTTTTTGTACACGTTAACGGGATTGACGCAGTTCAGTGAAAACCACGAGAAAAGCTAGTGAGGATAAGAGGTTCTATGAAAAGTGTGCCTATTTTAATATTACAAGAGAAGTATTAAAATAAACACAAATGTGTTTAGAGTATCAGCCGCAAGAGGGTAAATATCTGTTAATAAAACTTAGTTATTTAAAGGTTTTAATATATTAAACATTTTAACTTCTAAGAATTGGTTTTCTAGAACATTCTTACCTTGGTTCTAGAACCTTTGAAGATGAAAAATAAAAGTAAAGGATTCAGTGCATCATGTTATTTTGAGTAAAATACATGGTAAATAATTAATAAATTCGTTATTTAAACAGAACTCAATTTTATGTGTTAAAGGTTTCGTATCATGTGTCATAAGTATGTATTACAAAATTAGTCATTCATCACATACTTCGTTTTCTTTGTCGGAATAACTCGTCTTGTCAGAGTAGTCGTGGTCATCACTTCAAGTGTTGATGGCTAGCTTCACAACACGCACTCACACATCTACTTTGATTACATACCTATTATTATTATTTAAGGCCTGAACAGTCCCACTGCAGGACAAAGGCCTCCCTTTCCTCCTTCCACAATTCTCTATTGTTTGCTAATACCTAAATAATGCATACAACTATTGCCTCGATTTCCGAAATTGAAGTTCCTGATTTTGTGTACCGGTATCGAATTCCCAAGGTAAGCGGATTAAAACCGACAAAAAATAGCTAGAACTAAGCTTAACTAAACTGCATCGATTTTTCATAATATAAAAATAGTGGAATACAGTTTGTCCGGTTTATATATTATTTTCAATTCATGTATGTACAGTAGTATGATTAATTGTAGTCATCATCATGTCCCTGCCCTGTTCCCAATTATTTGGGGTCGGCGCAAAGCGTATTCAGCTTCCATTCATCTCTACAACTTGTCATCTCAGTATTTACTCCTTTCTTTCCCATATCATCTTTCACACAATCCATCCATCTCTTTTTTTGGTCTTCCTCTGCATTTATACCCATCCAAATTCAAACTCAAACTCGTCTAGTTACGTGACTTTCATCCCTCCTCATCACATGTCCATACCACCATGATTACTCGAAGTACAACTTACAGCTAATGATCAATTATAATTGTTTATTTTGCAATAACGTAGAAAAAGAACGTGTTATAGGATATTATTACCAATAATTCTCCGTATTCATTTTGGCATTAACTGGTAAAGCCTACGCTTATTTGTAAACAACATTTAATCAACAAGACGATCCAATGTCGATCAAAATAGGAGTTCAATAAATATATTGTGATGAAATAGCTACCTGATATTAATCAAGCTTACAATTATGAATTTGTCTATTTATCAACATAACATTATTGAGTTACAAAGGAGGTGTTGTGTTTCTCAGTCCACTGCCTGTCTCGACTAATTATAACCGTTCACAGAGGCTTTGTTTGTAGAACGGACTCTTGACGTGCACAAGATAAACTAAAATTCAGCCAAACACAATATTAATTTCTAAAATCAAAATGTATTTGTAAATTTTAGCAGCTTGGAATAAACACTCTTCAAAATTGGTTGCAGATTTTTCGGAGTGCAAAATAAATATTACACTCAACAAGAATCTAAATTCATTTGTTTCAATTTTGAATAGAAAGTTCATGTCCATCATCGTTAATAAAAAAGAATTTAATACTCCTCTAAAACCTACTAGGTTCCCCGAAATACTCAGTTCTGTACAAGTTTTACAGTTTTATTTACAGCTAGTAAAACCGAAACACATCAAAAATTGGTTTTATTCCAAAAAATATGAGTACATTCAAACCGGAGCTTTCCTGTGGCTTAACATTTGTTGGGCCTCAGTTATGAAAAGTGTAAATAAATATTTTCTGCAAATTTTTTTATTGTTTTACTGACTGGATTTGTTTTCATGCTTAAAACGTGTATATTTTTTTTCAAGCTGTAAAAATAATCATGCCATTAAAAAACAAAACTATAGATACAACTTAAATTTTGACTAACAGAACATCTTTGCAGATAGAAGATATTCATAGAATTATTTAATGTTATTTTTACATTTACCTACGAGCATGATATTATTTGCATGTGTAAAATAAAGGCATGGTGCATGTGCCGCGCGGTATGCGTGAGCGCCAATCGAGCTCTGCTAGGGCACCTGAATTCGAAACGGGGAAACTTTTATTCGTTAACAAATAATGAACAAGCAAACAAAAAAAACCGTTCATTCCATGACAACATGGTATTTAGCCTCCGGCAATGAGAAACAATATGAGTACGTGGGGGAGGAAACAAACGCAGTGAGCGAGCCGCACGCGTTTTTTACATCATTCACGCGTGGCGCAGAACATGCGCGCGAACGTCGTGCGTCACGCCTAGAGCGAAAAGATGCCGCGCAAACTTCAAAAATGCTCTATGTATATCGCGAATAGACTTCATAAAATTGGAAATAACACGACTTCAGAATAAGTTAAAGGATACTCGCTGTTACCGAGAGTAATATTGCATACTTGACATAGATTATCTTCAGTGAACTGTGTACATAAAGAGCAGACATAATTATAAAGCAAGTAGCTGCTTCCAGGTACAATATTAAAGACTGGAGAAGGTTTCCTTGAAATAAATCCACAGCTCACGGCAAATATTAGCTGAGTAGTTCGTCAGAGTGGGTTCACCTAAGTACTTTACTACTTAAAACGTTGTTAGGAAAAAATATTATTTAAACACTTCAGAAAAATCATGTCTTGTTCATAATACTGTAGTATGTAGATGTATGGTTAAAGCTATTATAGGTGCAGTGCTGCAGACCCAGACGAGTCAGGTAGCCATAACCGCCCCGTCAAATTGGATCGATCGCGTTTCTCGTATATCAAAATCCGGCGGCTAATTTCGGCACGCCAGGGGGATGTGTCTGAATGTATCGGACAAGTACCTACATGAACCCGTAAGCCCTTTGCGATCCCCTCGCAGGAAATCTACAAAAAATATTAGCTCGACACAAACATTGCAGGCAAATATTCAGTCAGAATGCAAGCAAACGTTATTAAAAGTAGCGACTTGTTTTTAAACAATTCCTTAATTAGAAAATAAAGCTTAAGCAAAATGAATGAAATATGGATGTTTTGGATACTTTGTTAATTTTTCGTTTATTGGTTGTTATTGTTCGTTTATACTTTGATACTCTTGGCATGTGTGTGTTTAAACAAAAAACACTTATTCGGATAAAATTATGATTAAAAATTTACCAATGAATGAAAACATTATTTATCTCAACTAGATTGAAACAACATGCATACCAAAAAGTTAAAGCTTACAAAGGTGCAAGTAAATGTATATACTACTGTTTATTTAAAAAGGGATCAACATATACAAAATAAACATAACGTTATAAACGTGATTTAAAACAACATAAATCTACAAGTTTTATGTTTGTCAGGTAAATATGCACAGGTAACTCAATACCAGCAATAAACAAAAAAAAAATACAATAATAATATAACGCTAAACACAATTTGCTTAACCTTCCGCTCTGCTCACCGTTCCAATGGAAACAAGCGACATTTTTTTAATGTCTGCTGCCTTTTTCCTTAGCGTAGGCTTCGACTGCTTTTCCGGAAAAAGTCTAACGCTGCTGCAGCTTAGTATTTATAGGCATGTCTAGTCAATTTTTCTCCTAATAATATTTTGTTTGAAATATTGTGCAGTTATTTTGATTTTATACATAGTACACTGACTTTAGTGTTAAACCATCAATAAGGGTAAATAAAGTAGTTAACTTTGGTTTCTTACTCTCAAAAATACCATAATCTGTCTGATATCAACCAAATTCACAGAAAAATCCCAAGGCAATAAACAGATCGATCTACCGCAATATAATCCGCGAATTGATTTGTCAATAAAAATATAAACCCTCCTACAACTACGCTTTATACAATTTCACGGAAATATGTTTGACGTCAGGGTGTCTATGAATTTGTAAAGGTTGTTATGGTAACCGGGCTTTATTAAATGCCGGGCGAGGCCGGGATGCAAACCCCGTCTGGCTCCCTGTACCTATCTTTATGGAAGGTACTGTTTGAATTATGTTACCGTGCGAACTGTTGTGATTAGCTGAGTAACTTAGTTTTATTTACGCAAATCATTAAAATTTATTTTACATGATTTCAGAAATACAATATTCGGTACAATAAACGGGATTCGGGAATTGGGGAAATTTCGGTACTTTTTTATTATTACTTACCTAAAATGCTGCTGACCAAACGCTTTCCCACTCTTCTTCCACTTGTCTGTCTCAAGATCCTCGACTGATCAGCTCGGCAAGTGATTTTATCTTTGAGTTTATTATGATAAAATAACCTTTTAAAAAGGTAGGTCCTTGTAAATTAAACACATATAAAATAAATTCATGAATTTACATTCCATGAATGTCTACAATAAGGGGAAATACGTGTGTGTAAAAATTGTGTAGAAATCAGCGTCGGGCACCGGCGGCCCAGAATGAATTGAATGCCTAATTGGTGCAGTCGTGAGCCTCATCACTAAATGTAAATTGTTGATTGACTGTATTGTTATTATTTACACCATATTTTAAATGTTTAACTATTCTGATAAGGAGTGGATATCCGAATAAGCCTTAATTAGTACTTTAGTTCGCATGAGTTAGGTACCTTGTTTTATACGTGAAATTATTTGATTTTAATTTTTATACCTGTGTAGTTTTACAGGATTCGTGACACCTCCATTGTAATAATGAATTATGAAACTAAACGTGCCACAATAAATTGGCTGTACTTACCTAAAAATAGTAACAAGAATTAGAGTTGGTATTGACTAATACACAATTGTGCTACTTAAATCTTCATTCCTAGCATATATTGCATTTATGCATGATAGACTACGTTTAAAGTAATAAATTATAGTTGTAAAATAATTGCTCTTCTACTAAATTTCGAGTAGATTTTGACCGCCTGCCAATTGTTTTTCTTTAACTGAAAATAAATCACATCGCTGAAGTCTCCAAGCTTTTCCTTAACAGTTCGTCGAAGAAGGCCGATCATATGGAGTACACGTTCTACAAACATTAACCCGGTAAACATATCGAATCGGTAACGGTGGCACCCAATTGTTTGTTTGTTTACCTACCTACTTTGTGTATACAACCTATGTTTGATTTTTGCTTTGGTTACAAGTGTAAGGTTAGAGTTTGGCACTTGAGCCAATGTGTAAAGTTGTTGGGATATCTTTTTGGAGAACCTCGTGGTGAAGTACAAAGCCGTATGGATTAGCCATTTCAATTTCTAAGCTACGCTAATTGCGCTTGAAAATTAGTAACGTCTATTGACATAAGATACCCAAAACCTACTTCAACGTGGATCTAAGTACGTTAGTTCTGAACTGGCAACAATCTTAATCTATGGCTCTTCAAATTATTTCAATTGGGTATTGCGAAATAGCTAATTGGACTCACTATCTAACTATATCTGTACAAGGTTTTACAGCACCCTCGATGCGCTAATCGGATTCGCACTTGGATGGTTTATCGAACGATAAGGGCCTTGTTTACCATCTTCGAGTAAAGTGTTGATTAGTTATTGTTCAATATACACTAATTGGCAAATGAAACTCTTGAGTATCTTCTGCCAATTTCACCAACTGCCGAGTTACTATTAACTGATTGTAAAGTGAACGACAAATCGTAGGTTGAATAATCGCATAAACTTTCACAAAATATAATGTCTTAGCAAGTGGGTTTACCAGTCTAAACATATTGTCATGTACCTAATAATTTGAGCCTCTCTCACCACTCTCAATTTTTATAAAATGCAGCGGAAAATAACTAATCGCTACTTTAGGCATGTGTGATTTCACCATAAACAACATTAAAACGTAGACTGACCAGAAATTTACTTGCCCTGTCATCTACCAAGTAGCAGGTTTACTTGACGATTATACCTTGCATTGCTTCATTTATTTTCACTGGCAACTGGTAAATTAATCACTTACTCGACACTTTAATTGAGGGTGGTGAAAGATGCACCGACTTTATTTACTGACCAACGTGCAAGTAAATCTAAGGGTCAATTCATCCTTCACCAGGGTAAAAGCGCAATAACATTTAAGAATATTCATCTTTAACTCAACATCGTAATGCTGATATTTCTTATGAGTTAATACAACCGGAATTTAAATTATAACCGACTTCAAAAAGTGGCGGTACTCCGTTTGCCTGGAAGATTTTTCCAATTTTTTTTGTTTTTTATTTTCCCTCATCTACGGCAATAATGGCCCGCTTTCAAAAATTATAAGTATGATCAATAATAATTATTATTGCGTCACTTTTATGCAGACATGGCTGACATACAAAATACTAATTTGGCATACGAGCTTTACAATTACCTTGACATGATTTCTCTATACTATTCACATATAGAAATTGTGCGACATGCCAATGTACGCATTTCAATAATGAAATGTTGTATTTCTACAATTTTAACAAATGTATTTTAAATCAATATTCTTTATTTCATAAAACATTTTCAATTCGTACCGAGCCGTATTCGATATTACTAATGACATTAGGTTCTCTAGGTACAATGCCATTAGTGATATCATTAATATTTACTTATGTGTATCATTATCTTACAAAGCTTATTAACTGGAGCTTCTGTTTGTCAAAGGAGCTATCACAAACATAACTTATTACCTGTCGTAATTGAAAACGTTAATACGATTCTGATACTGTGAACTGCAAGGTCTTAGTTTTAAGTACAGCTTATGCGACAAATTGAATCAAAAGGGTAAGGTCTCTATCGGAGCATGCATATTCCCGATATTATTGGAAATGCATCGAATAGTAAATAATCCGATTACTAACATATCTCGTGCCTATCAGACTGACTTATGCAGGTAAAGTTTGCAAGACCTACCAGCACCTAGACTTGCTTTAATTCGTTTTCTTCAAAACTTTAATGTGACTATATTTTTTATTTTATATAGCGATAAAATTGTTTTCAATACAAAAAAAAACAGTGTGAGAATTTTTCTATGGCGTTTGGACTCAGATCCCTGGTTCAAAATCAATAAGCTTTAATATAACTACAGGTGAAACACTATGATTGATTTAAACAAGTGAAGTGGTAGTATGTTTTCGGAAGCCAATTTAATTCCATATTTATTTTCTCAAAAGGCCAATCGAGAGTTTCTACGCGTTTTTCATGTTATTTCTATTATGAAAAATGTCTGGACTTCAAAAGGGCTGTCGCCAACGTTTGTGCAGACATCGTTTCTCAGAGGTAGCCAGTAAATGCCGGCGCTGTATAGATTTTATAAAGTCAGGCTCAAATACCAACGTAAAGGTATTCGAGAAAATGTGTTTACCTTCCGAAAATATTTTACCGTAAGGATGTGGTAAGGTTATATTTTTTTCGTATTTATTGAAATGTTTATAATGTTTTCGGAGCCAACAAAATATAAAATTACAAAATCACTTGTCTACTACTGAGGTACAAATCCGAACTGAGATTTTGAAGTACTTTTAAAATGACGAAAGTAAAAAATGAAAAATCTTATTTACAAGTAAAGTAGTACATCAAATGATTTTACTCCTTGAAACGCTACAAGAAATATATTTGCAAACAGCCTATTTCACCAATTCCTATTCCATCTCCGTTCTATAAAAGCTACTGCAAAGCATATTTTATTGCAAGCCGTTTGCTGGCAGGAAACTGGCACATGATTGACGTTGATTTAAATCATCATATGTATTGGAACTAGAGAAATGTCTTGAGAAGAACTTATTTTACTATGGTTTAATGCTATGATGATGATGAATGATAATAGCCGTGGAAAAAGATACGTTTAGTCTTTGTTACAGTATAATTTATATTTGGATTCGTAAACTTCGCTTAGTATTTAAAAAATGTATTTAATGCTTTAGTTTTCTTGTACACGATACAACGCTATTTGACGTTGCATCGAACGAGCATTCATTGACGTCATTTGTTTTTATTAATCATAATACGTTTTTGGTATTGGTCGAGTTCGTTCGTTAGTGGACGGTTATGGTAAGAGAGGCAGTCAAATAGTGTGAACGAGCGCTTACTTAGACTAGGAACACACAATTTTTAAGCTTTATGTTAAGATTCTTGTCAATACCGATATAGATATGAAATCCATAGCAGAGCAAGTTTAAATTAAACTTACAAGAAAATAAATACTCTAGCAGATGAAAGTTCGAAAGAAATTCTCTATGTATATCTACTGCTAGCTATTGTAACGAAACCGAGAGGACAAACTTGCTAATTTACCGTATATATTCCAGTTGAGTGTAGAATGTGCGCGACTTTACCAAGCATTGAATAGTTCTGTACTGTTCCAAGTATGTTTCCATTATCCTTTATTACTTAACTAATGTTAAGTAATCACTGTTGGATAATAAACGTTAGTTACAATTTCTGTCCCTCGCCGTATTTATAGTTTGTATGTACGAACTTTACAAAGTAATACCAACGTATGTTTTACGTTCACAAAACTCTCTAATACAGCCATAAAGTGGACCAGTTGTTAGTTTTCACATAAAATAATATTTTAACTCACAGGTCCTAGTTCCGCAACTTTTGTAGTTCATTAAATTTTATTCACACCTAAATAAACATTTTATCCTCGGATTATATATAAAATAGGGTACCCTAACTACCTATAGTAAAATAATCCTATGAGTATTAAATAAAATGACTGTAATTTAAATTGTAATTGTAATAATAATATCAAAACAATTTTTAATCTTTGTTACGATATATTTTGACATTGAACCCATAACACAAAGGACATCGGAATCAGCTGAGCAATTCATTAAATTCAATAACAGAAAATTGAACTTAAAATCCACTGATATTGTAAATGAAGAATAAAATCAAAATTGAATACCTAACGGATTATTCGTTAGATACGAGGAATCCTTAATTCATTTTACAAACTATCACGAGAATTAATATTAAAATAAAAGCTAATATTTAATCTAATCCTACCTTCATAATAATAACGTTTCCACGTCACCGTTGTGTAAAAAACAGATAGAAAAATTACAAATAAGTAGCCACAAGTTTAATAAGGACGTCAGCCTTAAAACTAACTTAGTTATCTGGCCCTGAAATTGCCTGGGGTTAAATAGCGGGTTTACGTCGAACATGTTGACATCGGGAATATAATTTTGTTATGCAAGCAACATGTAAAAAAACCGTAAAATGTCCAGTAGATAAAGCAATTTGAACAGCATCGATGGAACTAACCGTGTTATCACTTGGCTGCAAAATACAATATTTTCATAAAATAGCTTAAATATTAAGTGCTAATTCAAATTGAAAAAGTATTTTTATTTTTCGTCGATATTTTAAAATGTTTTTTAAAGTTTTATTTGACCTTTAAGTAAATTGCTTTAGAGTTAGAGACTCTAAAGTGCATTACATAAAAATAGCTCAAGTGAGAGTGGGTGTAACATATTTACTTTTAAACTGAATATTTTCTATAATTTTATAGAGATATTTATGAAACGCTTATGTTAATCATAACTAAAAGAATAGGTTTTTAGATTATTTATAATTCCTTTATTTAAGTTTAGTTGTCCTGATTGTAAGGTTAGTAGACACTTATTGGTCATGTTTCTTAGAATATATTTGATATTTTAGGCTGGTAAACACAGTACAGATATTGAAAAATGTATTAAAATTTAAATAATTATTTAGTTTAAAAGATGTTTTGTTACAACGTCGACCAGTGTACGTTAATACATTTTTCTTTACAAAATATAGAGAAATAAATTTAAATATTGATATACTGTTACAAATAGGTACACTCAAGTGTATGCCTCGGGGATTGTGTATCCCTTCTTCCTTAACTAAGTGCTCCATGTCGCAATGCAAACCTTAGACAACTAGCGTCTATACAATCTCATTCTTTACGTCTTGTAGGATGTATACCTTAAGATAGATTAAAAAAAACTTACCTACGACATCACTTATTGTGCCCAGTGTCTATCCCATCGATGTAGTTGAATAAAATCTCTGGTTGACTGAACGTGAAATTCTGAACTAAGTGGACTTAAGGGCAGTTAAAGATCATAGCACGATGATGAGACTAAAGGCACTGACATGGTTCACCATCTACGTTATTCTCGTCATTGTTCCATGGTCCAATTCTTCCATGGTCGGTCAGAATTACCCAAAAAATAAAAATGATTTTATTTCTGAGAAAGAAAGAAAAGTTTCGTTAAAATCTACTGACTCTAGTTGCTAAAAAGCTCTTAAATAGCCACGTTCAACCCCACGATTTAAAATAACAAATATTATAGTTGAAAATAAGTTATCGCTTCGCCGTATCGTAAAGTGTATTGGAAATAGTTTAAGCGTTTATTATTCCTAAAACAATAAGGCAGACGCGGCATTGAAATTGGCTGCCAAGTGATAGGGTATTGTTCGGTTGTCATTTGTCTGTGCTTCGCATTGCTTCGGCCATTATCCTGAAACGCCTCGGATAAATACTTACGGGGTATTTGGGGACTTACACTCATATTTTCGGAGAATTAATTTTGTGTTTACAAGTGAGGAGACCTGTATAAATAAATGAAAGCTGATACCCAAAATAATTAATATTGTAACTGTTCATACTAAAAGTGTTAACAAGTTAGTTGTTGTTGTCCAAAATACATTAAATTCCGTATTCACTGATGAATTTCTTTAAGTATTTTTAAAAATAACTTTTTGTGTAATTCGAAGTTCACAAGCTTAAATCATTGAATTGTACCGATTTTCACACACCAATGCTTAGATATTAAAATCTCTATAAATAGGATAAATAAACCATTCAAAACCGTACCCACTCTAAAATTCCAGGGATTTTCCAATCAATTTCAGTCTGTAATGTATCACTGAATTGCTAGACTCAAAGTCAGCCCCTTCACGAATCAATCATAACTCCCTAGACTAGAACTAAGTTCGTTACTCGTATTTCCATTACAGATGCTCTACTCTGCTTATTTCTATCGAAATATCCTATTTCCGACTGGCATGCCGGTGCGTCGGGAATTTTCCCTAATATGATAAATGAAATCCCTTCGCCTCTCCACTGGGGTGACAAACAAGGGGATACCGATGAACTTTGATAGCAATGTGTAGTACTGCGCGATGGACGATTAATTACTTGATTAGAATGAGGTCTTTAAAACATACTATTTGGAAATGAGAGTTTATGCACACATGTTGGATAAGTACGTTGTTGTTGCCTTATGGGTTTTGTGGGAAATTATTTATTTAGCAACATATAAGAATGTTAGACAAGGATTTTCTAGAAAGTTTCTACGGCTTTTTTCTGCTATATTTAACAGACCAGCTCAAAAGTAGCGTAATAGTTAATTGTCACCAAATTAAACAAACAATGAAAAATAAGCAGAAAAATCTGATTTGAAGATGTTTTCCAATTTAGCTTTCGAGATTTGACCCACATCAAACCATGTGAAAGACAACCAACAGAAAGTTTACTAAAACACCAAATAATAACATGATAAGAAAATAGAAAAAAAAACCTTTGCTTGATAATATTTGTGGTTAGAATGTAAAATATACGATAGGATCAATCTGAAATAAAAAACGTAAACCAATAAGTCTGGGTTTACGACATCGAGAAAGACGTAAAATATTGGATATGTAAATGTCTAAAACAAATGCCTAACGTAATAAATAACCAACAATGTACGATACCATACCTGACTCAGTCCACTAAAAGCTTTCACTTTGAAATTATTGTAAAATGTTAGGTTTGTAATTACAACAATACATTTTCAGAAAATACCTTGTATGGCATGGCGTGTGTATAATAACAGTAATATATTTGGAATGTTATGAGTAGCAAGTGCCAAACATGTGAGCTGGTGTGAGCGAAGCATTACACATCCTCGGAAATCCGCGCTTCATTCGTCTTCCTCCGTTTGTCACGGTTCGCTTTACCGACAAGGAAATCATTTGGAACAAAAGTCAGTATATTTCTGTGTGGCTCACGGTTAAACATAGTCTCACCCACGCTGCTCACGCGTCGCACCGCAGCGGCCGGACTGCCCAGTCCCATCTTCATTCTCGCCGTCAATACACGCTCCAGGTTAGTACCACTTTTAAGATTCACTTTTAATGCAACCTCAGCGAATTAGTTTACTATAGAATTGCTGTGCGACATTTCGAATAATTCTAAACTCATTTTTTTATTTATTTATTTATGACAATTCAAAAATATTTGTTAATGTATTTCCCAATTTTAATTTCGTGTAGTTTGGTTACCGGTAATGTGCGTTCGAATTCCTATTGCGTGATTATTTTTAGCTGTGCCGTTCAGCGTTCAACGAGTGCATATTACAATACCTCGTGTCCGACCAAAAACCCGGTTTTCGATACTAAAAATATCCCCATATCGAATGTTTGCGAATTCTATTTTGAATTAGTTCTACTGTTCGACGCACGCGTCGATTTACGGGAAGGGTACCATTCATCAGATGCGGCTGATCTATAATTCAAACGCCGCGTTTGACACCGCCGCTATCATTACAATTTATAATTTATTGAATGTGCGTTCGCGGGCTCTTACAGTTATAGTAAACATAATAATATACATGTTTATAAAATTCATTGAAGTAAAAAGCTCATTGATTTTTTTAAACTTTGGCAAGAACTCGGATGTACGCATGAAGATGCGCAACATTATTCATAATATATTGTCTCGACATTTGTCCTGTCAAATTAAAAGTTTCGATCTCTATTTTCGTTTGGCTGGTATATATTTACAAGGTTTTTTAACGTCGGCAACAGGATATTACGTATTGTTGCTCGTGCGCTTGTCTTTTCATTTTACTGTTTTCGACATAATATTGTTTTTCCTCCAAACTTGACGAGTGTGACGTGATGACAGTAAAATACAAACTGAGATTTTTATAGTTTCACAAACAAGCGGGACGCATAAAATTTACATGGCTCGTTAACAAATCATTCCGGAATAAACAACATCAAAATAGCTATGAGTTTTACCTGAAATGGACTGTGATAAATACTAATGTTATGAATATACTTCTTAAATAAAGTATTACGACCATGTATTTGTAATGTAATGTATTAGTAATGTTACTGGTAACAACACACGAATTTATGTATTCCCGAAATGAGAATTGATTGTTAACTGATAGACATTACGCAAAATTCATATGAACCCGAATAATTTCCAAATATCCTAAACTCATGCTAAACAGTATTCATTTAGGTCTAATAAATTGATTTATAATTTTGCTGCAGCTTTGTTATTCGCATTTCATAATATCTAACTATAATTTAATATCATCAAGTATTCCTGGTATTTATTTAATTCTAAACATTCAATAACATTATTATTAAATTATCGAATATTATTTAAGCATGGATAGATATTTCATAGGTTAATAATATTTTGAAACAAACATAGGTTAAACAGGGTTAAGCCCAGCGTTTATATTTTCAATGTTTGATGGTTCTCAAATAACATAAACATTTTGTGTTACTAACTAAATATTCCTGGAAAAAAAACCATTTAGAAATTTCAATAGTAAACATAATCCACCATATCTAAACAGTATATGCATTCTCTGTTACAAACACTTGTACTTACCCATTCCAAAGTACAGTTAGAACATGTAGAGAGATAGAGCTCATTTAAATACAAAATAAAGACATCATATACGCATTTACCTAATTAATCCGGGTACCTTTGACGCGGAACATGTTGGAAATGTAAGTGTTACCCATTAGTGAGTGTTATGTTAATAGCTAGCCCCGGGCAAACCTCCGCGCTGTAATTCGATAAGAGCAACTAATCATTCATACTAGAAATGCCAGAATATGTGCATCGAATACGTTTTGTACTTCAGTGCTATCTTATGAAGCTTATGACGTACGTTAATTGGCTATAAACAAAATAACGAATAAAGACGTATTTCTAGTTGATGAGTGATTTAGAACAAAACAGATAAAAAAAAACTCAAAACATGAAAGGAGTGTTTAGAAAAAGACAAAAAAAAATGTATTGCGACGCATTTCGTGTTCTACATAAGTCAAGTCGAATTTACAGAAGACACCGTTGAGCTTCATGCTATAGCCGTCAGTTCAAAGAGTAAAAATGCGAAAGATACTTTTATAAAATTCTCAATTGTGTTTGAGTATTTATTACTTAGAAACGATTTTAATAAATAACGAGACATCTCTATTCCCATACTACCTCTCAATTCATCTGAATTCGACGCTAATGTGATTCAAAACATTAAATGACACATCTTATTTGCATTCCCGTTACTTCGAGAGGAATCGATAGTTAATACTCAAAGGTATAAAACCGCGACATCTCGGAAAGCACCTTCAAAATAGATTTCAAGGAATTTAATGTTCCCGATACCTTTGACGTTGCGCTTTCCAAATTCTTGGACACGTTTATGCAGAAATGAACCAACCCGCAGACGGTACCAATACACTACAGAAAGATATTAGAAGTAAGATTTACCCGTCGTTCAAAAATGTTTAAAATTAGTCTCACTGAAAAACCTGGGCTTAGTCTTAAATCTGTTATAAACACTCGAAAATGATCTATTTTTATATCCACGCTAGTCTAAATAATTTTACGTGTTCGAAAACCCATTTACTAGTAAATAGACGCCACTAAATATGTCGCTGTAGGTACATACAGATGTAATGTTCATTAACTATTTAAGTCGGCGCTTTGATGGAGCCGTGCAATAATCTTCCTATTCACCTTTGATAGCAGCAGTTGTTCAGGAGTATTAGTGCGTACACACGATACTCTGATACTGCCAATAAGCTTATGCATATCAGCTTTATTATTCTTAATAGCCTTCAACTAACTCTGCTAACAGTATGGTAATCTCGTTCCTGTAATCTTGTTACTAATTCTCAGTAGACATCTGATGAAGTTTTAACAAAATTTATGAACAAAAACTCATAAAGCCTTTAAAAGAAAATACCTGGACCGTCAAATTTGCAGGTATGACAAACAAACGGAAGCTTTGACCAATAAAAGTACAAAACGTCTGTTTGTGGTCAAAGCCGTAGGTATTCATAAAGCCGTATGACGTATTAACTGTAACATTTTTTACCAATACGGGTGACCTTTGGTATTTGATTGACTTCTTTGATTTTGCGATCAATTGGACGGAAAATTAAAATTAATAATTAGGCCAAGGTCTGATAGCTTGTTTTGTTTAAAGGGTCAGGGGCGCCATTTGCGATCTTATTACTGTTACAATATTAGTATATAATCGACATAGAACGATTAACTTTCAATCTAAAGATTGACCGCATCCTGTATATGTAATCTACCTAGGAAACGTCGCCGCGTCGATCACAACTCAGGTCCATTATTGCCTTTAAATACTCAGTAATTAAATTAAATAATCAACGTAGATAGCCATCAACCCTGAAAGCTTCCACGCTTTCACTCGCTAGCTTTTACGGTAATGTGTTCCATTAAATAGTGTTCAATCATCAGTCATAAGAGTTTTAATTAAGAGCAACCGACTAGCTTATATGTAAACAATACTACATTTCAATATCGTTGACCAATGCCTGAAATTTTCTTAAGAGTTTTGTTCTGATCTATACTACATTTTGCAATATAAACTACATGATGTATATAATTATTCGCAGGACAATCACAATGAGTCGCTTAGGCCGGACCCGACGCACACGCGTCTACGACTGCAACTTCGACAAAGGCGAGAGCTACTACAGGCCCGTACTCGACCGACTCGACGGCAAGGTGACAGCTCGCGCCACCGAGTCCGACCGCGAGAGGATCCGGGCCGACGTCGAGAGCCGCATCAAGACGGCCCTGGATGAGGTCGATGCCCCGGCTGATGACCTCTTCGACTCCAGGGGTGCTCGCGTACAGAGGAGCAGGCCTCTGTCTTCAGCTTTTGACAGCGAAGAGCTTTCTGAGGATGTAAGTATATCTTTAACTTAAATACACTCTTATTGATGTAAGGATAAGATGCAGATCAAATAAGAATTAAGATGCCGCAAACATAGTCAAGCAACTCATTAGTACTAGCTGATAAAACTACAGTGAACCAAGCTTCTGCTAATTATTTAATTCTTACATTTATTTACAACGCAGATACAAATTACACGACAAAAATAATTATGACAGAGCATTGGAAACGCAAATTGATATTTAACGCAGTCTTGTTGCACGTGCAATAAAGTCCAAATATAAATTCGTTAATTAATTAATGGGCTCATACAACATTGCGTCACGTTGTAAATTAATATGGTTTTAAGTTTTCACCGGAGTGCATTAAGCGCCATTACGGTAATCCATAAAACTACACCAGGAAAATACATTTATTGGGTTTTGCGTCTCTCGTGCTTAATTGATGTTAATGCTGAAACGCAATTAACATTTTACTTTCAACCTTTTACTTGAGGTTTTTCCTTCATTTTATAAAGTAAACAAAGCGGTGCTTCTTTGAAAAGGGAATATTAAAACTAGGAATGATCCGAGTAACATACTTTCAAACAAAATGTCCATGTTATTATAATACTTGTTTCCATGATATTTGTTAGAAACTTGGAACATCGAAAACCTGTGCTCTTACCGTGAACGTGAACTCTTAAAGCGGGACTGATGTCGCTGTGGAAGCGAGACAGCGCACTACACTCCATGTAATAGCATCTCGCTCACACACCGGCAACAGACCTGCTTTAAGATCTCATAGTATGCGCGCTGAAGTCTAAAGTTTGAGCCGTCTTGTTATTTTAACTATTGCTTATTGTATTCAAAGTTTCACATTGGAAATCTGAAAGAAAAATTCATAATATTTACCCAGTCATCTGTTAAATTAAAATTCGTAAAATATTACGCTTTAAAATAAGCATTAATAGCACAAGCTTTGACTGTTGAAGGTCTAACATTAACGTCAGATTTTAAACAGAATGCGCCGTAAATTGGTGCCAGAGAAAATACATGACACAGTTTCCGTAACGGCCTATTTTTTATGACAAGAGGCCACGTATCCGTGTCTCGAATTTCCGTAAACATATATTCTTACTGTATTTGAAAATGACTGAAACTATAGAAACTTTTAAGAGAACATCGATGATAAAAAAACAGGGGAAGTATTAAAAAAAAAATTGTTGTTAATCCAAACAACGACACTTATCGCATGTCCACTGTTGCATAGTTTCATGTTCGTTATCTACTATTACTAGGTATATGTATGCAAGTTCATCACCTGACAAACACTGTTTTTGAGTGCTCTCCAGCCGTCCTCCAATTTTTGTAACATGCGACCCACTCTGTACTGCAGGGCTCAATTCACACTTGCTAAACCGTTTAAGATGAAAAAATGAAGTAAAAAATTAATGACGTACCCACTGACACGCAAACGTATAGATTAGTTACAGGCTACTTTTGTTTTTTTTTAACAGTGTTTTGATATTTTCATCATATATTTTTTTAAACACAAAAAACCTTTCCTGACAAACATAATCTAAAATTAAACGGATTATTCTTAATTGATAGCAAATTGAAGATTACACAAAAAATTAACGTTAATCGCAGTATTTTTAGAGCATCCGCTAATTAAGTTAATTAGACCGGCCATTTATGGCATACGGCTATAAAGTAGAGTTTGATTCCTACAAGTTACAGAGCTACTGAATACGAGAAATACGAAGCAAAATTCAAAAGCGAATATTGCAGCTTAGGGCCGACTCACACCATGCGGGGCGCCGGGAGAGCGCACTGAATGACGTGAATAAATGTGATACATTTTGCATGAAGCTTTCCGACCGCATGGTAGCCGTGCTTTTACACGTTTATGCGACGCGACGATATTTTATGCCGTCATTGTTAGGACACGTCTGTGTCGCGACCCGCCGCGGATTATGTCCGTGACTCGGCCTCCAATCAATTCTGTTCTCGCAGCTTTACATTTAATTTGAGCAATTAACGTACAACCGAATGCGAGTTGAAATAGATACTTCAGTTTACATACTGTACAGTCAGATACATACCTTTTGCTGCTAGCGTAGTAGATATGTATATATAAGGAGGATGCCAGAAATCGTTTTTTCGATATAAATTAATGACCATTACACATAATCCTATTATGTTACAAGCTTAAACAACGAATTGGTAAACACAATAAATACTATTCCTTCTAAACATATTTTCCTAAATGGTAGAGAAGTAAATAAATAAAACAGTCAATTCACAGAACACATTAATTGCGAAATCCAATTTACTTAAAATCCTTGCTTTTAGAGTCCAGTAGTGTGTTGTCACCTTTATTAGTACGTAAACCAAATATTGCCAGTACGATGCTTTGATAAAATACTAGGACCTACTCAATATCAAGAGTAGTGAATAAAAAACGTACATGCGCTCCTCGTCGATAAGGGTGCATTCGGTCAACGTGTGCAATGAAAACATTTCCTTGGTTGCGCAAATAAAATTAAAATGTTATTTTCCTTTGATAACGGTTGAGTTTCATAAAACTTGTGTTCATTTTATCGGAAGCAATTATTACATACAGAATTTTAATTTATTTTTAATATTGCCGCTTATTTTGAAGTTGAGACTTTCGTTTGTGTTTATTAGGGATTTCGCAGTAAAAATAATTTGTTATTGAAATTGAAGGTTTATTCCAATTTTTACACTAAAAGGAAATGTTCATAGCTAAAAGCCCAGAGTATATTTTCAACTCACATACCTGGTCTACCATCATATCAAAGCCGGTTCAGCTCAGTTCAATTAATCCTTTACGGTTTTAGAAAAAAATAATACCTCAATACCCTGCTGCGTAGAGGATGCAATGCAACAGTACTTTTATTATTTTTCAAGGATCCGAAATTCTTCACAAAATAGTTCAGGTTGCGATTTTTAGATTTCAACTCATATTTTTGGAGAACCTCAATTGATTTTTCAAATAGTACTATAGAAAACCTTTATGTTTAGATCCCTGTGAGCTTTAAATCTGACCATCAATAGGTTTTATTGAACCTGTATCGACAGAATCAATATTTGTGTTTGTAGCCTAATTAACTAAAAGCCCGTCCGTGTCTGAACAGTCGGAACTAAAGCTCGTGCCGTAGATCAAAGGTAACGTCGCCAAACTTGCCGGCGAGCTCCAACTCAACAGACTTATTCGACGAACTTAGCAATTATTTCGTTACTTGCAACGTCACACCTAATTGCTTTGGACAGATTAAAACTACCACGAAACCAAATTGAATTGTACACCTGGTTCACGAATAAACGCTCGAATCTTAGTAATAATTCATACATTATTATAATAATATGTTGGTAAACACGGTGTTTATTTTAGAAATGTATTTTACGTACGCGTGTTAATAAAGTAATATCTGGAACGGAGCCGAAGGTTACGATGACAGCTGTCCTAAGAATTATTATTCTGTGACGTGTGACGTGGAAGAAAATTCTAAATTTAAAATAAAGTCACCCTTTGGAAAACAGATCCATGTTTATAAATACAGTTGCCTATATCTTGAGTCAGATATTGTGGCTAAATGAAATCGCAGTCTATATTTAATGTTATGAGTTGGTTGAGACAGGTGCAGGCATGCGGCAGTACACGCGCATGTAAGGTGTAGGTGTTAGCGCATTATAATACGAGTAGGCAAGGAGCTATAGGCAGCCATGCGTAATTATAATTACTAGCTTAACAATTACTTCTTAGTTATTGACGACACAAATATGATATAACGTGATTTGTATTTTATTAAAAGTAGTACGAATTAGAAAGTAATTAAAGCTTGTAGAAGACTTATAAGTATTTATTTGCCTTAAGGTGCTCCATCACCGGGAGCATTAACGTGTATTGTAACATTATACATTCGACTTTGAGCATTACATTACAATAATACCTCCGTGACTAACGAGCATTTGCGTGTAATGTAACATTTTCTTCTCCTTCACTGATGTAAGCCCGTTTTGTATCATTACAAGGTGCGCATTGTAATGCTCGGTTCTCCTCCTTCACTGATGTAATGCTCAATCTGTAACGTTACATTACACGCGAATGCTCTCGGTGAGGGAGCACCTTTAGTTTCCACAAAGTTTTTTTGATGTTGTTGTTTATCAACCTAAACGTGAAATAAAACAACGTTTATTTTCTCAATTCTTAAGAGTTAAAAACTATTAAATTCAAACGTTTTTTCTTATATACCTTTTCATTTTACATATTACAATCTTATAGTCAGCGGTGTATGAAAGTATAAAATAAATAGTATCTAGTTAAATAAATACGTTCGCGAGAGAACAAACCACTAACCCATTAACATTATTAGGCTTAGTTCCGATAAGCTGCTTCTCGCGAATTTCTTAACGCTCGGTTTAAACGCTTTAATAAAACACGTTGTTTTAAACGTCTTTGAATAATTTAAAGGGTCGCTGTATTGTGGACGTGTTGAAGCGCGACAGCCGCTTGTCAGTGTACACTTAGCTTTATGGGACGTGAATGTAAAATATAAGTAACAATTTGTGATTAGCCCAGTAGAGTATTTAAAAAAGAATTATTTAAATGCGGCTAACTTAAAGGTTCTCTTGAAAACGGGTTGTCCGGTTTAGTTAATAGTTTCTTTATCCTCCTACTTATAGATAGTAAGACTTAGGGACATTTGTCTTGATATATATTAGTTGGCCTAGTGGTGCAAAGCGCGACTGCTACGCTAGAGGTCTTGGGTTCGATTCCCGAGTCGACCAAGATGTTATTGGGTTTTTCTATGAAATTCTCAGTAGCAAGTCGGAGTTTGGATTTGTGCCCGGTTAGTGGCAATAGACTCGCCTCCTATTACATGGGACCTTAACATATCGGCGAACTGTGGGTGTACATTGGTACACCTCTGCCTACCCCTTCGGGGATACAGGCGTGATGATATGTTACTTTATGTGTCTTGATATTTAACCACTAGTTAAAAATACTATACATCGTAACTCACACACCGAAATTTCTAACGCCTCTACTATGTACATATCTCCAAAAGTATTTATTTATTTAAAATGTAAATATTTCACATTCAAACATAAATAATTCCCATTTACTATTATAATTCAAGCATGCTTATAGCCAACGCCAATGTTTCGTATCATTCAAAACAAAATATAAAGATGACACATAAACTAATGAATCAACTGTCTACGCCCATTCAAGAGATATTAAATAGATTTTATTTCGCAAATCATTAGGTAGGTACTTCAATAAATATGATAGTTGACATATCAAAGCAACGCAATAAAATAAAATAATTTGATTTGATTACGTGTCATCTCAGGAATAAATCTTTTATTTTTACAGAATTTTGAAACTTTGAAAAAGATTTGTTATTGAAAACGTTCAAAAACATATTATTTTTGTCTAGCATATAATATTGTATTTCCGATAAATCTATACGTCATGCTCTTTTCATAAGGGTTATTTCTTTAACAGTTTGCTAACAGATGCGTTATGGGAATATGGCTTCTTTTGTAAGCAGAAAAAGTTAAGCATCAATGTAGTGTATTCACTTAGCTAGATACACTTAACTAGACTTATAAAACTGATATAAATAAAATGCGTTAGAAATTCATAGATTTATTGGTAAGCATTCATGAACATAAGGATTATTCAAAGTTATTAGCAATTCGTTACTGTTCTACCTTTAGTTCTTTTATTTTATTTTTAGTGTTTGTACCTAAGATAACTTACTCTAAATAAACGCATTTTCGTCGATAATTCTCGACACAGTGCATTATTAATGTAGCCAACAACTCGTTGGTAAATAAAGCGTAACATTTGCGAGTAATAACCGTCGGCCGGTATTCCCTGAAGAAAATAAAGGATCGTTACCATGACAACCGATCGATTAATCACAAAGCGGGTCTAATTATCTATGCACAGAAGTAATTCATAATCTTTTAAGATTTATTTATGTCAAAACAAATAAATATATTAACAAATATGCTTTTAAATCTCTTAGTTTCTGAGTTTGTCACACATTATAATAATTAACATAACTTACTATGGTGCAAGTTTGTAACTCTGCAGCTAAGTGTAACTTTACTATGAGCGTACATAGTAATTATAAGTTTACTATGACATACCTTCATTTACAAAACTTGATGTAAATTAATAATTAGAAGTTACAGTCATTTACGCTACAGGGCAAAGTGTAGGTAAACGAATTGATTTCAATCAGGCTTTTTAAACATCGTTTAGTTGAAGTGTGTTTTAGTATTTTTTTAATCAATTTCAAAATTCAAAAGCTCATAAATATTGAGTCACCAAAAATACTCGTCGACGTTTTCGTCAATCTAGCATACAGGTTTTTTTTTCGATCGAATAACTATGAAAGCTTACGCACATCGACCAGAAGAGCCTTGAATTTTAGTCAAACACTAGTACGTGCAATTACACAAGTTTTTCAGATGCAGCTATGCACCACTTGGACAATATTTGCGCCAATATTGCAGGCTGTGCTTGAAAAGCATTCTGCTGTATTATCCGCTGTTTGTTTGAGCCATAGGCAGGGTAAACAGTTGCTATTTACAAGCATAATAAAACAAACCGAACCAGACTATGTTTACGGGTGTTATTTGAGTTTGGTGTAAATTAAACAAGTACTGGTAGAGTATTGCTGGACGAAAGCAAACAAGGGTTCATCCGTTAAAATTAAACGAGACAAATGACGATCAATATCAAAAAAATAAAAAACATTTTATCGAGTTCTGAACTTTAGTATTGTATTTCATTCTCAGAGCTAATTAGTCAGTTATTAATATTAGGCATATCATAGAGCAAGCAGGTAATCAGCTTGAGTTTCCTAGTACTAATACTGATTGCATCAAACAGTATCAATGTTGCTCTAATGCCATAGAATTCAGCGATCCGCATTTACTGGCAAACATTTGCCGCCGGCAAAGCCTGTGTACTGTGTAGTGTATTACCTTAATGTAAGATTATATCTTGGTACTATTTCCTTTGCCGTCAAACATATCAGATATTCCTTGATGGATAGATACCTGGTCTATCAAAATTGATATAAAATAAGACTTCATGATTATAGTTAGTTTTTCCTATTGCTCTGGCTGGAGGCCATAAGGTCCTCGCCAAAAGTCCGGTGAAGCAGTCAAAGCTTGCGCTCAGGCCAACTGCAAAGATCTCAATAAAAAAAAACTTCATGATTATAAAACGCACAATTTTCTTAAAGTTGTGAGTTATCTCATAAAATTTTCTAATTATCTTCGTCAAATTTTCAAGTTATAAATGAAACACGTAGAATAAACAAAAATACAACAAACCTAAGTAAAACAAAAAGTTTCTTATTAATAAGTTCACCTTATTTAAACTCATTTACGTCCATCATTACAATGTATTTTCCGGTAAAATGGAGTTCAACTGTCCACTCTGTAAACTGTCATGTCTTTCGTTAAACGAATCATCTAGATGTTTCAACGTTGAGCACAGAAAAATCGGAATTATCGCCAGACGAATATGAACCCTACGTGCTTTTATTAAGTGCTCTATTTCCTTAACTGCTTTAAAATAGTTTTACAAGTTGATGAGGACACCTCCTCGTGAAACATGTTTAACATATTCAGCGCTTTAAATAAAACAGTGACCGAAAGTTTCGTGACATAAAAATAATTACATTGCGTGCATTTTTAATTATTACAAGGAGATTTTTTGCGTCACCTAATGTGATTAGGACTAGATACTCGTATTGAAGAGTGGCCATTTTAATTTGAGTCTAGTTGAAATGCGATGCTTCTTACCAAAGTCTATGCAGATATCAGTATATTCAATTCCTCAGTCCTTTGGAGCGGCGTCGGCTGAATCTCTGAATTTCGACGCGAACGCAAAATATCTCAAGAGTATTCAGAGTGAATGTATCTTCATATGAGCGATGTGGGATTCCTATACGAAATGAACATAACATATCATCACGCCTGTATCCCCGAAGGGGTAGGCAGAGGTATACCAATGTACACCCACAGTTCGCCGATATGTTTTAGTCCCATGTAATAGGGGGCGAGCCTATTGCTACTGCCGGGCACAAATCCAAACTCCGATCTGCTACTGAGAATTTCATAGAAAAACCCAATAACACTTTGGTCGACTCGGGTATCGAACAAAAGACCTCCAGCGTAGCAGTCGCGCTTAGCGCCACTAGGCCAACGAGGCAGTTAGTATACGAAATGCTTCCTAGAAATAACCCAATCATTCTCATCTTGTGAAGTAAGACGTTTCATTAGTCACGAGTCTAGAACATTTACATCGCCCGTCATTTATTATGTGCAACAGAATCTACAAGCATGCTTAAATAGACCAATAAGCTCTCACTTGCCTGAGAGATGAAAATTAATTATTGTTATGAGAACATCAAATCACTTGTTCTTTTTTTATCATAACTATATTAAATTTAAGTAGATAGTTATTTTTGAGATATTTTTAAAAGGCATAATGTAAAAAGAAGTCAATTATAATACGAATCCACTGACAAAGCATTTAAATAAGCCAGACGTAGTCATGTTACAAATTGGTTGACATAACAAATTGTCGTTGTAACAAGACATGAAAATTGCAGGTAAATGCATCGCCAAGTAGGTTCCTTCAGCATTCAAAGGCTGCAGAATATTAAATGACGTAACTGCACAACGAGCGTAACGTTACCCCACAAGTTATAAGGAAGCTCGTTAAAGAAAATCAAAGGCCACGGGATAAAAGAAAAACTATTTTAAAACTAGCTATCATGCCAGTATCAATAAACGTATAAAATGTGATTAAACAGTCAAAAACACATAAAATCTGCAGAGACATATTTACAACACCTGAATCACCCTGTACAATGTTTTATTGTCGAATAAAGATTACTGCATTGCTGTAAAAGCAACTTTATGATCAAGCATTCCGTAGGAATTGTGAAAATTTAAGCTTACACTTTTTTGTTTTGTCTTCGGTATTGTGTTTTTCAAGGTCTTCTTTAGACAATCTAATCTATAGATTTACGAGTAGCTATGTCTTTTAATTATATGAAAAAAAGAAGCTTCTAGTTTAAATTAAACATATATTGTTACCAGATAATATTTACTTACAATCACTGAATGTAATTGTAATAACGGATGTGGTCTTGTTTATGAACAGCAAAATAAGGATATCATGTAAAAAAATGCTTTATATTTACTACGATTGGTCTCGTAATTTGGAGTACAATAGATCGTGTATTTAAACAGATGAGCTTTAGCCTCCGCCGATCTAAATGGATTCCATTTAAGCACGTTCAACAACGTTACCGCCGATTTAGAAGGCTTTATGTTTTGAATTGTCTCAATTAAATTCCTTTCAAAATTACCACTTCGCAAACTATTATTTTTTTAAGATCGGAAGTAATATAGTTTTGAGGGAGGTTACAATCAATAAAAAATGATTTTGTTTTAGTAATTTGATACTAGGTTGATTGAATTAAGTGTTGAAATACAGGAGAGTAGCTAGTTGTAATTCGTAAATCGTTATTTCTTAAGATTTTTTTTTATGTATGTAGTAACAGAACTTTGATTTCTTTATTTTGCTAAGAGGACAACCAGATTTATTTAGTAAAATCAGACATGAATAAAAAAATAGTTGTCCCGCTCACTATCAAATGCAAACTCAAAAATAATGCACTCACACTCAAACTAAAATCATGAAAACAATTTTAACGCATTTTGGGAATCAAATTCAGGACTCGCCATCATTTTTCTTTTATTTATGATATCAATCGTCGAACCACCCCTGGTAGTAATTAGAGTTTTCGACAAATAAAAAAGGTTGGAGCCATATCAAGGGGAAAACCCGTTTTGTTTTATTCAGCTTCCTTCACGCGGCTGCGTTTTAGTAGAAAATACAAGTTTTGTGGTTAAGGATTTTGTGCACTAAACAATCGTTTCAAAATGGTACGAATTGATTCGTAAGACAAGGAAATTTCTGCGGTTTTCTCAGAATTAAACCTCGATTTTCTGTCACAATTTCCTTAGTTTTGCGGGTTTAAGTTCAGTTGAAGCGTTGATAGCCAATCGGGGGGAGTAGAATCTGCAATATCTGGACTGCTTTTTAATTAATGTGAATACGCTCACTGTATCATACATGTTTTTTTATAGATGGCTTGTATGTATGAATGTGTGTTTATCGTTTTATGAAACCTTTGTCCATCAGTCATCTTTCGGCTGAGATAATGATGATGATAATAGCTTTATGAATATCAGGGACAGTTTAAGTATTATTTTCCGGAAAACGTATTTCTCCGATCGTAATTTGTTTTTCTTATATATCTGATGATTTCGTAAAACATTAAAGAACGTCACAAAAATATCGTTTGTTTCGAAGTAATTCTAAATATAAATAAAGCAATTTAGTTCACATCCGTTAACATCAGCCAGTGTATTTATTTCATACGCATACTCTTTTCGTATTGACCGGGTTTCTGTAGAATATTATGAAATTGTATTATGTGCCCGGTTAGTGGCAATAGGCTCGCCCCCTATTACATGGGACCTAAACATGTCGGCGAACTGTGGGTGTACATTGGTACCCCTCTGCCTAACCCTTCGTGATACAGGCGTGATGATATGTTAATTTTGATTTTTTTTATGAAATTGTACTGTGTAGGTCTGGTGATGACTTTATCTTCGAACAATGTTGTGTGTCGGTATTACAATTGGGATTAGTCGTCGATATGGCAATTTCATGATGAGCTTACGATTCTAGTTTCCAGATACATATTTCAATCATACGGCAATATCAAAATGTCAAAGCGAAATGATATCGACGCAATCAAAATCAAAGTTCAATAAATGTTTAGCTATTAATATTAGCTCAAATGATTGAACATTTCTGTAATATTAAATATTGCTTTTGACTGGAATTATGTAGTTAATGAATATAATAGCTGTCTAGACGAACGCGGTTATAAAGCATGATTACTTCGGGATGAAGCACCGCTAAGTAGTTAAATAGTAAGGAGGTAGCTATAAATAGGACATTAATTTAAAACTCAGTTTGAATTTATTTTAAGAGAAGACTTATTATTTTTACATAATCATTTATTAGTACATTGGCGTTTAAAAAATAGATAAAAGTTAAAGAAAACTTTTTTTAACAGAAATCGTTGTAATTGTGTATTTCCTTATTGATGCCTTACGTCACAAACTTTGATATTGGTTATTTGATATACAAATTAAAAATGTGGTGTCTGCATTAAATAATACAGTGAGCAATAAATGTTTTACATTTAAAATGTAGTCAACGGTGTGCACGAATAATGTTCACGGTCTATGTGAACTTCTATATTAAAACATGAAGACTAGGTATCGTCTTCACAGCGGTATCATTGAGCCTTACTTAGATAACACACCAATGAGCAAAAGCTGTGAATTCAAAACTAGTCAGGCATTAACGAAAAAGTCGCCCGAGTAACGGCCAACGCATTAATATTTCCATACTAAGAAATAAATCTATCTGTCAATTACATCGGCTAGTCATTAAATCGATTTTGATGGCATCGAGATGAAACCTATAAAAATACAGAATTTCCCTTGGGAGGAACCAGCTAATTCCTACCTGGGATGGCAGAGCGTTAATATAATGCAGACGAAGAGAGAAACAACTAGCTCATACAACGGAATCTTGAAGAACGCAATATTCATGAAATGTGTTGTTAATTTTTTATTGAGCGTCACTTGTCACTAAACACGTAAATAAAATGAGGACAATAAATAGACCGAAGTCAGACAAACGACAGACTGGCGTTTCTTATAACTCATTTAGTACTCATAACTCACATAAAAGCTATCATTTAAACACACTCAGAGAGTTAAAGTCAAAACGCAAGGCATTCAATAATAATTCTTGCAAGATATCTATTGAAGATTTACTGGAAAACTAATTAGAACTATTAGTGAACTAGCAACAGTATTACATAAGGTTTAGTTGGTGTCCGTACCAGTTTGGTTTCTGTACAGTGCGATACCTTTTGTCTGGTTTGTAGACTCTGTGCAGATGCCACCCGACGGAATGCCTTTGCCAACATTCAAACATTTCTATCAGTTCAGAACACAGAAACACAATTTCTGATTTAATTATTTGTCCAGACATCACTATTCAAACGGATGTGTCCTTCATCCTTTAATGTCAAGCCGTAAAATTTGTTAAAACGCGCTAATCTGAGAAATCACTCAACGGATTTGGAACTCTCTTTTTGCGTTTTTATAGCTCAATTCTCAATTAACTGTATTAGAAATATAAATTATCAAGAAACGTAACAGCGCAAATTAGATTCACAGTGCAAGCTTTTGGTAAAACTATGTGTTAACTAAGACTATCTATAAACTATTTTTACAACAGCTCCATTCTTAAGCTTTTTATTGAACTTTGTTATGAGTACAAAAGCCATGACCAAGCAATTGACGTAAAATATTTTGATACTTTATTGTCATGCACACAAAAGTTGTATCGCTTCCCTTTCAGACGACAATACCGCCTTGGTCTGAGTTTAAAGCCCTGTAACTAATCACGACTCGCCGCTGCACTATATTGAGTTATAAAACTTTCGATCAGCTTCCAGTACCGTCATTTAAAGGTCACTCTTTGAATAAAGCAGGTGTAATATCCGGGGCTAGTGATATACTCACTCATATTTATATACCATGCAGGTTAAATTGCACGCTTCCACATGAACACCTGTGTATAGATCGGTGTCGATACAAAGCTCGAACTATCGACAATTGTGGTTTGGTACTCCGACACTTCTACCCAGCGAACCATCGTTGTTCCAATTTAATTAGTTTAGCACGAAACTCGTTGCTACCTACTCATTTATAATGTAGATCTAAATGTAACCAATTTAGCTGGTATTTTAGATCAATCGACGGAAAATATTTAATTAAAGGATCCAATTACTCATTTTAGGATTACTGGCTGAATGCCAAATAACTGAAGAAATATAAACATAAAAGATCTGAGTGAATTTGTACTTTTGCTGAACATTACGATAAATCTAAACAAGCACGAAAATAGCATCATCCTTGAATCCATTAAAATCCTGTCAGATGCCATATCAGAAACTGCAAAACTCGATCGGAACCATTTATATTAGGCCGTCATTCATGTTTCACTTTTCTTGTGTTTTACCTGTGTCTACGCCCGTCGGTACGGCCTTAACAAAATTGATGGCTTCGAACCAAATCGAATATGGTGAAATCGAATTTCATTCCGTTCAATCGTACGTCCAATGTTTTTAATAATTCTTCACAGAAATATTATTGACGGAAGTACGGCCCCTTTCAAAAGTGAAATATCAGTCCCTTGAGTTTATGAATAATCCCCCTTTTAGGCGAAGCTCGTTACGGTAGTACGTTAGACTAATGCGACGCCATGCTTAGAGCTTACATCAAATAGAATAAAAAACGTTTCTCTGAACTCGCAGCTAGTCATTACCTGAATGCACGTGCATTTGCGCGGAAAAATATATACAGGGATTAGTGTTCCGTTATCGTATAGGATCTAATGGATTCTCGGAACGGAAACAAGATGACCTGATAAGTGTCTGTAGAGAGAACTAATTCCCTTAACTGCTAGTGTTTGTGTAACTGTGTAAGATGCAAACATGTTCTGCGTCTCAGTATTTCTCACTAGAACTAAAACTGTATTATTGTATAGTGTAATAGTTCTATTAAATACAGTGAATATATGCAGTGTCCTATTGTAATTTCTTCACTGATAATTTAAGAAATGCCTCTTTATAATATGATGTTCTACTAAACTTCTACTGTAATCTATTATATTAGAGTTCCTCTTCGGATTTTTAAATCTAGATCAAACGGGCTTCTAAACATTTTGTATTGTTTCAAAGTTAATTTTAACACTGAGTTACCGTTACCCACATGTCGGATCGTCAGTAGTCAGAAATAGCTCGGCAACGTCTAGAGATGATAAGACTGCCAACCCAAATGACTTGGGCCACTCGAATACCAAACACATTTTTATTACATGCCATCGTGACGTAACCGATTAGTAGTGTTATTACGAAAGGGAAAATGAGTTCAGCTTGATTATGCAATTGAATAACTATTTATAGTATTGTATTCTGGATTCCTAACCTTGATGCACAAAATATTTAGAAGAAGTTGAAGTCAAAGTTTAAACTTTGATATTGTTGCAAACTCCTTTATTACGCACACTGAATGGTCCTTATTAGAAATAAAACAAAACTTCTACTTATGCTAACAATATTTTTCTCACACGATCTAATTCTCTTTCCAGATCACAGAGTCACTGAAGCGTCTGCGTGCTGGCAAAAAGACATCTCGTTTCTCTGAGGATATTGACTTCGAAAGCAACGTAGCCAACCTTGAGAACCGAATGAGGATTTCCGACAAAATCCTCGAGAGCGTCGGCATCGGTCAGTCCGAGGTCAGCGGCGCCAGGAGAGCGCTGCAGGAGAACGAGGAACGCACAGAGAAACGCATCGCACGCAGGCTGAATGAAGAGAACTCGCTCACAAAGTGGACCGCCATCAAGTCTGACGACGAAAGCGCGGCCGCACAACGCGCAAAGGTCTCCAGAGCGCGCCTGACAGACTTAGAAGACGAGATGAACGAGCTGAACGAAAGGAACGCTTTAAGGGAGAAGCGCGCCGCTCGCCTCCGAGCCCTGGTCGCCGACTCCGAAGCCATGGACTCATCCGTCTCCTCATCCAAGATCACCATCAGATCCGAGAGGGAAAAGAAGCAAGTCACTTTCTAAGCAACGTTGCAACTCTCTCGTAGCTCCCTGCTCTAAAACTACACGTTTTAGAACACGACGAGTTCGGGTTTCGAGATAGATAAGTTTGCTAGAATGTGTTATCCTGCATTTGTCTATGTACAATGTTCGAAGTTGATGTCTATTTTATATTTGGATAGAATAAAATGCTATGTATTGCCCTGTTTTCTATTTATTAAAGAATTAATAGAATAATTTTACACTGAAGTGTTAGTTGTTTTGTGTTTTTAATCCTAGTGTTCATATTGAGTTACCTTAGTATCAAGTGTATAAATAATTAAGGAGGTCATAAACTCTCATTTTGGCACAGTATAGGTTAGTTTACATTTACCTAAAAATTATTAGAATATGCTTTGATACCTCCACCATTTGTATTCACAAGAACGCGGGTCGACATGAAACAGACAACATTCTATCAAGTGCTATTCGGAAACGACAGATATTCCCTGTTTGTATTCAATGCTATAGACTGGTCAATCAGAGGCAACGCCAATCAAAGCATGAACTGATGTACAAACGGATTTAGTCAGTTGTAATATTGAGCAAACGTTACCACTTTGGCGGTTTTACTGTTCAAACGGAGAACACTAACAGATATATCCTTCATTGAAACAGCCGTGCAATGTAGTTTGTGAAAGCGAGAATGCACCATAAAGGCTTGTGTACACCAGAATTCCATATAGGCTACCAAACGGTCATTATTAATGCTGCCTTTTCATAAATGGCTTAACTACAGACAACAAGAAGTCTATGACATAATTTTCTAGCAAAATTTATATGGATCATATTTGTATGGAGCTTATATTAGGACACAATTCAAGAGAAAAACTTTAGTCATCCTTAGATAGGATATAAAAATGGGGTTACAACAATTTATATAGGCGCATGCAATGACAAAGAGACCTCATTTTTAGAATATTTTTCTAATTCGATACTCTCATAATATATTAGACCTCTTTACTGTAAAATTACCTATAAATACACACAGGTCAAAGCGCAATCAATCCTTCAAAATCAAACTGCAGCGTTCCTGTTTATAATCGCGCCTACGAACAGCGAATAGGCCGTGACTGCAGTCACACTTCAGGAAATCACTTGAAATGGAAATGCACGTGAAATGGGCACATTGCAAAGGATTGTAGATTTTCAATCTCGGTGGGATCGCTGGACTGACATAAAAATACTTTAGCAATAACATGTTTACCCATATTGCTAGGCCACAATACAATGCCGGTTCTTGAGTAATATTGCTCTTATTGCCAGTGACCTAAATACAGCACGTATTGAACAAACGTGTAGAAAAAGACCTCTGGAGGGATATTGTCAATACTGTAAGTGATTGAACTGGAATAATTCTGTTTCAACTTTTAAGGTAGGTTGAGAATGTACAAACTAAATAAATCTGCCACAGCTTAAAACAATAGTGTCAAACATTTAATAACTAATGGGATTGTAATCCGACTACACGGTGCAAATTCCAATCGTGCTTTCAATTAGCTCTTTGGTAGTAAATTGTTACTCTGATAATGCCATGAGGGATCATTAGCGTGACGTGTAAATGTTTATTTATATGTCTGAACAGCAAACAGATAATCACGGATGAATCAACAGACTCGCATAATCCTATTAAACACTATAAAATAAATATTGCGTTAGGGTTGAGTGTGGTTTCAGGCGCGGTTTAAGCTCTACTTGAGTGATTAAGTATTTCAATTCATAGTAAAAAATAACTAAAATTTCAGTATGTATGTTTAGCGTTAGAGGAAGTAAGATAAAAAAAGACGACTTAAAATTATATCACAAAAATTAAGTTTTATAAATTTTCTTTTTAATCTTAAACTTGATAAAATTTGAGCAAATCTTGATAAATAAAATTAAACAATTAAAGCAGAGAGAGTTTCTTTAGTAGTATTTGTATTACAAGTTAAGTAACTTAGTGTTTACTTCATGAAAGTGGCAACTAGAGGCTCAAGTTAGCGCGATGTCAATTTATGTGGACTTTGTCCAGCCGTTGAAAACGATTCCTGAGTTCTGGATACTTTTAAAAGGTGAATCGTTTGTTACTACTACCAAAAGGTTTTAAAGGATTAGCAATCAGTAGATATTGGTTTACGCCACAATACTTTCAGCGAAATGTTGATAAGCAAAGAAACTTTTCTTCCAAATATTAGTATTTTTTTTTTTATGTAAATAATTTATTTGCGAATGGATTTGTTATATAATATTTTACAATTAATCGTTGGTCAACTTGCGAGAAAAGTAGATAAGTGCAATTGGGGCTTGAGGCTAACTTAAAATATGAGTTCGTGTTCTCGATACTAGCTCCATCTACATCTGTAGTTTGAAGTGTAATTAAGAATAGGTGTTTAAATTCGTACTAGCTATTTTCTCTAGTCTTTCAGCGACACTATTTTGTAACACTTTCACCAAGTCACGATAGATGGCACCACCTATCAAAACTAAAATCGATAACATTTTTTTTACAAAATGTGAAAAGCCCTGACTTATAGGCATTTAAAGTTACAGTAACGATGGAGGGCCTCTCTTTTAAAGTAATTAATAAAAAAAATATAATAGCTAAAGTGGAAGGTTTTAATTGCTTACAATTTACAATAGAATAGTGAAGCAATAAAAGTTGTCGCTGTTCTTTTTAACTTTTGACCCTTGAAAAATGTATAGAGTTTCCTTTTGACGAGCCCTAACAATTGGAGTACAATTGATAACTTTCTTCTAATTATTTGCTTAAGCGTAATTATTTAAACTAGAAGAAAATATTTGGTAAGTGAAATCAAAGAGTAAAATGAGCCATCCGAAACATATGAAGGCCACTCTAAAAAAAACATTAAAACTACCTGGTAGCCATAGCTGGATGCGTAGTCACAAATAAAGTATCTAAGTGCTGGTAAGAAAATATGTATATACATTTTTCATGTCATTTATAGGCATTACTTACTAACTTGTTCATAATAAGCCAAAAAATCCTTAGCCAAAGAAGCGATAATGATAATTTTTTAATATAAGTAACTTCCTGCTTCTTTCTACACTTGCGAAGGTAATCTTCCAAAGTAAAACGTCATTGATTAGTTATTAAACTAGGTATTTAGTAAGCGTAGTCTATCACCCACCAATAAGGGAATATAAAATTTAACGTTGCTGAATATTGTAAATATGTATAGTATTTATTCAGATTATTACATAATTTTCCAAGAAAAGAAATTGCATAAAAAACGTAATTTTTCAACTTTGACTGATATTCTTTTTGTAAGTTTTTGTAAATTACGTTACATAGATATAAATTGTTTAAATGCAAAACTGTTTACCTTGGCCATCATACTACTAACAACAGTGAAACGCAAGAGCATGCTATAAATAGTTTAATCAGAAAATTCATACATGATGCACATTTCATCAGCCCACCTAAACACGTGTCGATCAGCCACTTAAGGCTGACGTTTTGCTAATTGGATAATTAAAACTTGACAATAACACCATAATATTTCGATCTCTATCACACGGCTGCAGTACAAGGTTTGAAATGACTAATTAAAACGACCGCTTCATATATTGAGAGCGCGCTCTTACAGGGTGAGCACGGAGCACTATTAAATTAAAATCGGATATGGATTTTAAGTGGAAAATTGGATAGGCAGACATCACTCCCTCTGGACGAGGAAGTCAATTGCATTGTAGAACCGCCCTAATTGGTTTTTGGTCAACCATGCGTCATCAAGAGCTTATTTCAACAGTTCGGCGATTTAGTCCTAAACGGTTTAAAATCGATCAGACTTAGTCCAAACTATGGACAAAAAAGTTAACAAGCGCTAGTATAGGATATAGGATACATATTATAGAACAATAATGGCTGGCATTAAAAAAATATAAAAAGGCGAAAGTTTGTTTGGTCAACATATTATGTTACAATATTCCCGTAGTTTTACGTATCAGTCTGATAAAAATTGCAACCACTTAGAACCTAAAATCGTTAATGTGAGCTAAAGGCATTTTTTTATTTGTTCTTTTAGCTCGTCTGACAATACAGTGAAGAAAATACAATAGTTGAACTTAAGTTGCAGAGAACTTTAACTTAGACACCAGCCAATTACGGGCGAACCAACATTCCCAAAGCTAACGACTGCATAGTTTATACATGTATACTCACATAGATATTACTTGTTTTAAGTATCTCTAAAGGGTTATTTATAAATACATTACTGGCAAGGTATAATTAATTATGTAAGGCGTAAAATGGTAAAAGAAATAAAAAGCTATGTTCAGCGGTGGATGACAAGGGCTGCAAATGACGATGCAGCAGTAAAATTATAACATCTGTTTGCAACTCTTTACTCGCTGGCACTAATGAAGAATGTACAATTCAAAACGATTAAATCGAAGACAAGCTACAATTGAGCCTAACTGGCATAGTATCAAATGTAAATGGGAATCCGTTAGTATCAACCTAACTCAAACGTGGTTTGCAGATTGGATTTAATACGTACCGCAAGCGGCCAAGCACGAGAGCCGCTAGTTAAGACGCACTTGTCTTACAACTCTCGTGACTAACCCTAGACCTTGATCTAAACATCGAAAGGGTTAGGCTACTCCATGAAAACAGAAAAATTAATAGATATATGAAAACTGGGCTATGATAGAAGAAAATCCAAAACTATGTTTTTTTTCGAAGAAGTACAACCTGAATGACAAGTCGTGTGTAATTCATTTTTTTCTAAACTATAAATGACATGATGCATTTTGATTTTGTACAAATAAATTATAAATATCATTTAATATTAATGGTATGTTTAAGGTGATAAAAAGATATTCACGTAAGGTAGAAAAAGGTAAGGACAATCTTGAATATCAATCAGAACAAAATATATCTAGTTAGGTATTTCTGTCCACCAACGAAATACCTCGCAAATCTATATTGTTGTTCAGTGCAAATTGGCCAGAATAATCCGTTTTAGTCAGTAGGACATAGACCACAATGTTCTACGACTGGTCACCTTGTGCGAGACCTCAGAGGCACCGCAATTACGTATGTAGGTATGTACTTTGGAGCATACTGCATAGACGTTGTCTTGTTGCGTGCTGGGGAGGACGGACGTTAAGATTGATGGCACTTTATGTACGTTTTCTCAACGTAGTTCTATTTGGTTTTAAAGAAACTTGTGTTTTTAGGAGATTTTCGAATGGATTTTCGAATGTTGAGGAGAGATTATCCAGAACGATGACTATTGAGGAAAAAATTCAAACTGATTTTTAACAGCATTGTCTTTGTCCGGAACCTATTTATGTTAACCAATATTTTTATTTTTTTGGTACAGTAATTTCAAGTTTTAAATAAGGTACGTGTAGGCCTTAAATCGGTATCAAACTATCAATTTTGATAAAGAAGAACATTCCAACAGATGATGATAAACTGCAACTTTCTTTTGATATCTACAGCAGATTAAATAGCTAAAAACCAATCGAAAAGACAAATGAAATCGATCAAAACAATAAATAAGCATCACGCTGTAGACATTCGTCAAAGTAGGTCAGCGAATGACCCCATGATCGCAGCCAAATCATTCGTCAATATTTTATTGTGGGTGGCAGCATCAATCACTGTCGCGTTATATGTACTCAATACTCCGAATACTCAAACTACACTTACCTTTAAGACCCTCTTAATAGTTCTTTTGTCTCTACTTTACGCCTCCAAGTGATAGAGACAGCGTTAGACTTAACGGTTATTTTGAACTGATTGACGTTTTACTATTTGGCCATTATTAAAGTTATTTATCCTTTCTTTGATTAACCTCGTTATTGAGGTTATAGGTCATTGCACTAAGTAATAACTTTTTATGTAATTTTTGCACATGGATATGTTTTATAAGGGTAGGTTTCCGTTCCACTTTCAAACGACCAAATACTGAAATAAATACGGTATTCTGACCCAACTTGTGCTTTCAACTAATTTTCTTACACAATTTCCACACACAGTTAAATAAAAAACGTACAAGGAATGCTTATTTAATGAAATATTTTTTTTTTTTTATAACTTATGTTAATTTTAATAAAAAAAATGTGATAGTAATGACACAAGATGTTCTAACTACCATGTTAATTTTATAATATACCAAAAAGTAAAAATTGTATGAACGATGGGCATCAAACCCGTAAACATAGTTCCTGACAACCACTGAGCCACTACGACAAGACAATAATTATATTAATAATAGAAGTATTAGTCATCGCTCTAAAAAATACTATTAAGCTAATATTGGCAGAGATTTGATTGACAATATATTTATAATACGTACTTTGTCTGTTGTTTATGTCTGGTCTATTTCGGTATTATTGATGATAGCAAAATCCAATCCTTATATATCATTTCCTAATAGAGGAACTAATAATAATAATTTATTTGCTTTTAACAATAAATATAGATATGATGGTTTAATTTAATTGATATCAGTATTTTATCAAGTGTTAGCTGACCCGCCAGACTTCATACTGCCCCAATCGATAAATAAAACCCTAAACTTTTGTGATTTTTTTTTAATTTAATTTCAGACCTTTTCATTTTTATTTACCTTTCAAACCTTCTCAGGACTTTCACAAATAATTCAATACCAAAATTAGCCAAATCGGTCCAGCCGTTCTCGAGTTTTAGCGAGACTAAAGAACAGTAATTATTTTTTTATCTATATTTAATAAATTTTTCAGCACATAGATGAGGTTTTTTATTCTTATCAAAACCTATTTATCAGGTAAATAAATAATTGTGAACAGAACACTAGTGGAAATAAAATAACAGTAATAGTTAATGATTCAAAGATTACTTAGTGTATTAGTATCCATTCATTTAAAAGTTAATTAGTATTGTTTTTATTATCCATTAGTTCCTTTTTTACAAGAAAAAGTTCTAAAGAAAAAGCTATTTTTCCTGTGTACAGAGATAGATTCTGATACGTTGGCCTGACACTACTTACTTACAATAATAATCCAGCCTATATACGTCCCACTGCTGGGCACAGGCCTTGCTATCTACGTGTTGGCTATTTCAGATTCCAAATTTTGACCCTAATCCTTAGTACTTCAAAATGTTTTTTTTTTAAATACCTATATATGATAAGAATCTTGTTATGTTTGTCAATTTATCTTCAATATATATGAGGAATTATGTGTGTAATATTTTTGTGATTTAGTTGAAGCTAAGCTAAGTTCAACCCTACCTGTGTCTACAGTGGTATCGGTTGACCTGTATCATGTAGACAAACAACGTTGTTTGCGTATCCATATAACAAAACATGTTCCTTTGTTTAGAGTCGCAAACAACCTATAGCGTACGTTTTTTACTGAACGATTCGATTTTTTACAGGACATAAAATGTGCATTTGTAATTCTAAAGATGTGCTTTTTGTAATTCTTTGATAGATATCGGCTAAACGACTTGATTGTCCTTCTCTGTCAGAGACCTGATGCTATAAGGCGTAATATAGGTTCTATTTCAGATAACGCCGGATGCATGAACAAAAAATTTAAATAATGCATATTACTAAACCCAAATTCACACAGAAAAATAGGTATTAATTAGGTATATTTCTGACTATTTATACGCGTATGTACACTTAAGACTTCATAAACTATGCTTTTTTATACATGTAGGCAGATACGATCTGTACACGCAAGAAAATTAAAAGTAAGGGAAAATACACTTTAATTGAAGTGAAGTATCACCAAAACCTTAGCAACCTGTCGACTGTTAGCCTAATAACCAACAACTGCAAAACACTACAAATCCATATAATTATAGGCTAAATGAATACGGCCGTAGTGATTCAGCATACATCCGGTTAATTTAGACACTAACTGACAGACATGCGGGCATGTTGCACCGGATAAAGGCTCAACCACATTACACGGTACAATTGAAGTGAACTGCGACGCCTCGCGTGATGTAGCGTCAGTGTGTCCCACACCTCTATTTCATTGTTTTAGTTAACGAAACCCGTATTACAACGATGCATTTCTGGGTTGTTGGTTTATCGAATGTTTATTAGGGCTTTTTACTGAATATTTCCGGGTTTTTGTTTAGGCGTTGACATTAATGGGAACAAGGCGGTAGATGATGTTTTTAACTAGCAAAACTATAACTAAGTCAGATAATCTTAAAATCTATTCTCGTTAATAAGTATGTATGTTATGAATGATAAGTCGCTTATTAGATGTTTCTAGAGTAAACATCGGGCTAGAAACATCGGGCTAGAAACATCAGACAGGAATGTGGACCCTAAAAAAAATCTAGACACATCATGGCTGGTGTGTTTGAAAAAGAATTAATAGAAGAAATAAGACCTGTTCGACTTATAGAACGATTAAGATTAGTATTGAAAATACAAATCCATGAGACAATACAAAACCAGAACAGTTTAAAAATAAACGCTACTCAAAAACAAGCTTCATAGCAGTTTCAATCCTTGAGCTTTTATTTTACCATAGTAACAGCATTTGTCAGAAATACTTAAGTTTTTAAAATTACTAAATCCTTAAACAAAGAACTCTTAAAGTAAACAAAAGAGCAATTAAATTATGTCATAGCAATTGCTTTAAAAATGTCGTAGTTGAAATAAAAACTAGAAGTTAATATTTAGTTGACTACAGTTTTTCTATGGTATGCGCTAGAAAATTGTCTTTACCAAGCATAACACGGCACTAGAAATTTCCAACTTAAACGAACTTATTGCACTTGGAATTTTAAACGCCCAGAGAATAAAATGAACTTAAAGGAAAAATATAAAGTTACTTAAAAACAAGAGTAAGTCACATTGAAAGGCAAAGGAAAGCATCTTGAGGGCTTAGGTTTAGCCTTAAGACCTTTAAATCTAAGAAGCTCGTTGTGGACGCTAGCATTGTTTGAAGACAAGACTAGGTTAACAAAGAGATTTATGGGAAGATACAGAAAGATTAAGGGAAATCTCTACATAAAAGACAAAAGGAATCGATGATGCGGGATACGAGAATATATGTTTATGTTCAGTATTTACTTGTATGGTCATTATTTCAGTTTCAACTAGATTTACTTTGTGTTCTTTGTGCATTTGTTTTGATTTTCTATGAAACCCACGACTTAAGAAAATACATCTTGTTAAATGTGGTTTGTGCCAATGCAAAGAAAGTATATAAAGAAAATCTGAATAGTATTAATATTTCAATTTTCATTTACCGGCCTAAATGAAACTTTACCGGCAAAAGCATATGAACTTTTTTTACTTTCATCATGTTTATGGAAGTAACTAACTCTGAGTAGAATCTTTAAAATTTTGCGGTTGCTCAGTCCAAAAATGGTATCACGGAAAAGTACCCTTCCAGAAACAGGTGTTACACTAACTTAGGTAAACATACAGAATGTACATAACACATTATTAGAAAGATACAATTATATAAAGTGCCGTCTATACTAAACATAACATAACATACCATATCATCACGCCTGTATCCCTGAAGGGGTAGCCAGAGGTGTACCAATGTAAACCCACAGTTCGCCGGTATGTTTAGGTTCCATGTAATAGGGGGCGAGCCTAGTGCCACTTACCGGGCACAAATCCAAACTCCGACCTGCTACTGATAATTTCATAGAAAAACCCAATAACACCTTGGTCGACTCGGAAATCAAACCCAAGACCTCTAGCGTAGCAGTCGCGCTTAGCAACACTAGGCCAACGAGGCAGTCTATACTACTACATCAAAATAATAAGAAAACAAAAGACAGGCGGATTATATTCGTTACAGGGTTCGGTTGTTATTTTAGTACTCTTGGTGTATTGATATTTTTCATAAAAACGCTCTGAGGTTCAACAAAGCAACAAGTTGCCAGACCTTTTATTAAATACAACCTAGCAACAACCAATTTTTATTGAATCAAATATTTATCGAAACTCTACAAAAACAAATCCGTCAATTCGCACGAATATTTAAGCGTTTGGGGATTTATTTTAGTTTCATAATTAGCTGTATTTTACATGTGTTTACGTAAGCCTTCAGCTGTTTGGAAGCTGCACTGCTGCACTCCACCACTCGCAGTCAATCATCGCGTCACTTTCTGGAACAATCTATTTAAATTCACCATTGTTATGGCTACGATACATATATATACCATACATACATGTTAAGCATAATGTTTGTGATTATATACATCGATTTATATACAAGAATGAGCTTCTTAGTACAGCGTGGGAAGTGGTACAGAACATTCTGGAACGAAATCTTACAAAATATTAATAAAGCTATTAGCTAAGTATTGTTTGATTTGCGTATCACATGACACGGACGTTATTTATTAACTGTCACATTACCTACATCTATTTACCTGAGAATATTTGGATGCCGATGTCTATATCAATATCAGGTGACTGCTATATTTAGATTTAATTAAATTGGTGACGAGCGAAACTGGCATATGTCTGAAAAGAAAAAAAAAACTTTTCCGATAGAAAGTAGCGGTAGAAGTAAAACAGCCTAAACAATGACAAAAATATTATTCGGTTTACGTTCTCATATTTTTATTTACAAAAATAAACTATTTATATGTTGCTAGTAACATCTCTTTATCCAATTAATACAATGTTAATGGCAAAAGTAAGCAAAAATAAGAAACATTGTTTGATCCCAATGTAACCTTTAACACGTTCCAATAGTACCAGATAATTGAGGTCCATACTTGTAATAAAAATAGAATCGACCTTCGTCACACGAACGAGGCTTTTTGTTTTGTCCAAATCTGGGTGAGTAACAAGAAATCCGTCGCGATAATTATACTCTTACAACCTATTTCAATAACATATCTGTAGATCGCTTTGCCTACCAGAGATAGGACTGAAGAGCAATACAAATAATGTGGACTTTCTATCTCTGGTAGGTAAGCTATCTTTGGATATATTATTGGAATCAGCCGTTAATTGTTTTTATTTAAACTGTGTTATTCCGATTTCGAGTCGTATTTCTCTGTCCACTTTTATATCTAGAAATATGATCTCCTTTCATAAGTTTTCTAGTGAAGTTCTAAAAAGGCTTTGCTGACTTTTACTCTAGTATTCAATGAGAATTCCTTGAGTAGTTATTGGATGAATTTCTCAGATTTCTTTCATGTTCTTCGTAGTTAAGTTTGTGAGCCTTTTTCAGTACAAATTGAAGGGAGTTTGTTTGCTGTATCAATTGAAAGTTGTGTTTATTTTTCTGTGACATTTCTTGATAACTCGAAATTACAACTTAAATTACCTTTTTTTTAGCAACATTTAGTTTAGTTTCTAGAAATAATATTTGTTTGTGTGGTAGTATGTTATTTTTTTACTTAGATTTTTGATACATGCTGAAAAATAGCTGGTTTTCGATCAAAAAAGTTGTCTGTCTTTTCTGTCCTTGGGTATCAAGCGTTTCAGCGGTAATGCGTAAAAGTATAAAAATAGCCATTGGCAATTATACCTAACATTAGTATTTATGTTTAAAATGTGAAACTGTCTTCTTCTTCCGGCCCTTTTTCCAATTTAATTGGGAGCACACCATGTTTTTTTCTTCCACTACACTCTATTCTTATTCACAAATTTTTCAGAACATTATATCTCTCTATATGCACCTTTATTTACCATTTAAATTAAATCATAAAATACAAATTGATAATAATTATGAGTGTAAAAATTTAATAATACATTAAAAATAAAGTATTATTACAGTGGATATGCACTCTCATCATCCGTGCCTTTCCGTGCGAGCAGATCGTTTATTTTAATCATGGTTGTTTATTGACCGCGACGTAATACATTGTCTTGAAGCACGTTTGGCATGCGCTACCTTCATTGATCGCCACAAGTGTGAATCTTCGGTAATCCGTAATAAATCCTGCTAATAATAATGAATATTTATTTAATGCAATCATTTAGCAAAATCGAAATATTATAATATACAAATCTAGTCATCTTCACTTATGAAAAGTAAATTGGCGTCTGAATGTACCATCTTGTTGGGCATAAATTATTTATGTTAAAACTTACGTATTTGAGGCTATGTAGCTTTTGTTTTAATCTGTACTGCTGTTTATTTGTCCTAACAGAATATTTTTTGCTAACTTGTATACCAGTAACCTTTCAATCGTAGTATATCCTCTCTGAGGCTCAGGCCTCAAATTCAGGCATCTTGTACAGCATTCAGATGCTGTACAAGATGCCTGAATTTTGGTGATGGAATTAAATTTATTTTTATTTATTTATTTATTTAATAATTTATGTACACACAACACATTAATAGATAATATTTCCTATTTAAAAATTATGTACAAATTAGTATGTATTTATTTTAGTTTTAAGTAGTTTTGTTCGTTTTGTGCCTCGTGCGTCTGGTTTTAGGGTGATAAATTATTTTATTTGCTATATACCTAAGTATTAGGGTCGAAGATTAAACAAAATTGGCTAAGCTTAATTTATTGGCGCACATAATAAAATAATCGTTAACAAATTAATGTAAATAAATCATTGAGGATTTGCCGGACAATAAATATAACATCATTTATGTAAGAGTTAGTGACAATCTGGCTCATTTCCACCCAACTCAAAGGCAATCTAACGGAAATGTATTCGTTTGTTTTGTCTTTTCATCTGACACCTGTAACTAATGACCTCGGTACGATTAATACATTCGTGTCTGGATTACAATTATAGCATTCGCAATTTCTTATGAAGGCAATTTGTAACAGCCAGTTGATTTATTATAACAAAATACACCATACGTGTACATCACCGCCATACACCTAATACCGATATCTTTACCATACTATATTGTGATTCAGTCAACAAATATTTAAATTATGATGGTGACTTTTCCTAGATCAAAAGAGACAATGCGTCAGTTGGCACACTAATTAAAAACGACTAGGAATTTGTCAATACAATGCACGGTCAGCGTATTGACAGAACATCATTGGCAGCGAGTCGTGCAAACATAGCGCTTGCGACAGCCAGGTGGGGTCAAAGGGAGATAAATCGGGAGGCTGCGTACGCCACCGGGGGACGGAGCTGACAGTCGTAGACGAACGAGCATCCGCACCACACGCTTCTCCAAACCCAGTTAGGTCGGTGTTGTAGTGCCAGGACTGTGTGTTAATACTTGTGAAGTTTCTAGCCAGTGTCAACAATAACGAAGTGTTTTTGATCGCAGAGTACCCCTTTGCGAGATGTGGGACGATGTAGAAGAAGAAACCCCTGCGCCGGTAGAGCCCACCCCGGAGGAGGCTGCCGCCGCCGCCGAGCCTGCCGCGGCCGCCAAGCCCGAGGAGGCCGAGCCCCCGGCGCCCGAGAACACCGTCATGGGCGAAGAGCCCAAGAAACTAGTGTTCAAGCACTGGATCAGGTGACCCACACTACTATGTACATAACCAGCTGGTCGTATAAACGTAACATAATAGTTCCAAAATTGTGAATGCCGGCTACTCACTTAAAGATTTTATCAACAAATTTTAATTTAAATACCAGTTGTGATGTTTTTAACTAGTTATTAGCAATTTGGCATAGTGTTATTTCTTGCTACGAAGCCTTATGTAAGTGTGACATTGATATTACAGGCCGAGGTTCCTCCAATACACGTACCTGTACGACTACCAGCACAACTACTACAACGACGTCATCAACTACCTGGACAGGAGGAACAAGGGCCTGCCCGTGGAGCGGCCGCGCGCCCAGACCTGGGGCGAGCGCATGCTCAGGACCTACCTCTCCAAGGCGTCTAGCTACTCAAGCAACAAGTCTTCCAAAGACTCCTCTCTCCTCAGACACATTTCGACGGGCGCCAGGTTCCAGCGCTACCATAGCAAGTCCCTCATCTCGAGGAAGTATTCCAGACTCGGATTTAACACCGTCTCCATCTAGCTTCGCTCTAACACCCTCGCTTGACCTCGCTTAGCGGACACAGCTCCGAAGTGCCGGCGTGACCTCTGTGTCGATGTTACAGGATTACGTTGGTGTGAAGCAGCTAACAGCGGCCACCATCCACCGGTACAATGCAGTGTTCGGAAGCCGTCCGCATTCCTATTTTAATATCTGTCTTATTTGAGTAAGACAATAAAATTTTAAGTTAATCTAACTAGTTTTATTTGCTTGCGTAACCACAATAGGGTCCCCCATACCATTAACTGATATTATTTTAACACGGCAATTAAAATGATTCATGAATGGACATTTATAATGCATAGCGATAGTTCAAAATAAAATATTCATTTACTGCAATGCGATGAAGTACCTATATTTTGATAATACTGTTTGACACAATACTGTATAAAAAATGGATGCTAAATAAAGATATCAAACGACAGACCTTAGTAAGCACATAATAAACTACGAACATGATAACATACAGTTCTTAAACATAAACTTGTACACGGGAACATGATAATATATTTTCAAACAGCTACGAGTATGATGTACTGCAGTGTTCATATTATTTACACATGTTCAGTCTGCATCTGGAACATAAGCCGACAGAACATCTGCTAACACATACTTCAATTAGAAGCACTTAGAATATAGCATTCAACATTCATATTTTTTCTTAAGACCTACTTCAGACACCACGCAAACGTAACCGTGATCAAAGAATTTATAGTGACGGAAACATTAAAAAGCTTTCAGAATGTTTACCTTTGTATCGCGTTACATACTCAAGTTTACGCACAAATTCACATGAATATACAAAACAGCAACAAAGGAAACAATAGGAACCACAATAGCTAAGTATTCGGCGCATATTTCTCGTATCATATAAGAGTAATGGTCTCCAATCGATCCCGAGCTACGACTAATAAGGCACCGTATATTAGATTAATATCCAGATAAATGGCTCCCATTAACTTCGCTTAGAATAATAAATCTGTGCGTTGATTTCTTAATAAAAGTGATTTATGGGCGAATAATTAAAATTATTTATGGATAATCCGAAGGACCGTTTACAATTTTTAATTAGATTTGAACAGTTAAGTTAAAGTATAGGTAATTAAAATTGGCGCATAAAATATTGTCATTACAGCATGGTCGATAAGATAAGCGTCATAATTAGGAGGTGAGTAATCTCAGAGACATTGAATGTTTTGTTGGGAACATTACACTGTAAGCAAGTACGCGTGACAGTTCTCCCATGACGCGAGATGCAAGTAATATGGCTCTTAATACAAGACGTTCAATGTCACAATCGCGTGACACATCCACTCAGTGGGCGCACCACAAAATTTCAATGTCGACATATCTAAAATAACTTATCTTTGACAGTTCAGTGAATGTAATCGCTTGGGCGTGGGCCAAAGCGTTGGGCTACCTAGCAGGTAAAGCAGGCAATCGGCCAAATTGAAGATAATTAAATGTTACAATGACCAAGGGAGCTCAGACATCGATTGGTACTCGATGGTTAAGAATAGAACACCCAACTTGTGACATCGATTCTGTTGCCATTTTAATTACTTAAATGTAATGGGTATGTATTTATATAACAAGTCTCCTTCTCCAATATGTTAGGTTATTATGAATATCTCATAAAAACGAAATAGGGTCTAAAACAATCTCTAATATCTATACTACCTACATCTATGCACAAACTCCATTTTTTAAATGACATTAAAAGATGTAAAGACCCTCAGGTTTTATGTTTAGATTACCTATTGTAGTATTCTCGTTTCAAAGGAAATGTAGTAATTACGAGATGACTGCTATCGCTCGTCGCTGCGAACACGAGTGCACGCTCTTTGCACTAAACTTACAAAAAGGTGCGCATTGAATATACAAACGAGTAATATTAGAAGAGGAAATAAAGTGAAGAATTTTATTTCCCGTTCATATCTTCGCAATAAAAGTTTGCATATACTTAATTATGATCGTGTTTCTTTGAAAGTAGTGTACCACTTTCCTTTATAGTATTATTGTCAGTTAATAGTAGCGAGGCGTGGATGAGTGGTAGGGACACTGCATCTATCTGCATCATTTCTGTGGACAAGCCTCATCAATTCATTCATAAATGACCGAATAATTGATCGTTCTGGCAGGCAGTGAATTTTAATTACGGGTCATACCGTACCTTTCATACATACGTGTAGCATGCATTATGTGGTGCAGTGAAAAGGACAGTCGTTTATTAAATAAAGTAAATATTCAGTAAGAGGGGATCATAATTTAAAGATACAACAGAAAAAAATATAATGGCGTAATAAACTTTATGCGTAGAAGTCTAATAAGTCCAAAAAGGGAGTTGTGTAGATATAAACCTAGTTAGATTTAGTGATGTAGATATTTCTCTTATCAAGAATTTTTGAGTGAGCAAAAGGAAACACCATAATATATATACTCGTATATGATGAGATCTTAGTTTCAATCGCTATTTTAATAGGTAAATTAAGTATATTTGCTTTTCGCTAATAAAAACAAACTAGCGGAAAGACCAAGAAACATTAGGAAATTATGAAATGAACTGTTAACATTCGCAAGTAATACATCAAAAAATACTGGAGACTTTCAGCGTCTGTGTTGAAAAATTCTGGTCATGATAAATAAATAAGAATAAAAAAAATATCCAGTGTTTTATGTTCTATCTTTTAGGTATTTAATACTTCATAAAACATCTTTTAAACGATGTAGTGGTAACTCTTGTAACAAACTAGCAATTTATTAACATATCAACCAAACGTATGCCAAACTCAATCTCATAGAGTGCTGACAGAAACACAGCTCGCGCATACAACTGATGAAAGCTCCGGTTCTATCTGCTCTTGTTAATTATTTAATATCATATGCGCTATAAAAAATCTAAAAAATATTTTTTTGTAAATATTTTTATTCTATACCTTTTTTTTTGGTAAATAACTGAATATTTAGAAGTTATTTAATTCAAAGGATGTAAAAATATATTGTTACTTTTATTTATATTTTTTATTGGTCATTCCATTTTAGGGATAAACAATCAGACATTGAAAACACCAGCTTAGGTATTTAGTTTAGGATTAGAGACGTACTAAAAAGGTGAAGGGTAATCAGAAGTTAAAAATTTTCAATTGAAACTATCATTTTTATGACGAGAAATAAGAGAAGTATAATATTAATATCAGCCAGTGACAGTATCAATATAAACCTTCTCATTTAATGAAGGAAATAAAAGTAAAAAAAAAAATCTAAAATTTTACATTTTTAATTTCGCAGACACAATAAAGACAGTATAGGCCAACACTCACCACGTACGTAATATTACAGAATTTATTTGACATTACTGCACTGCTTTAGGAAAACAGTAAATCAATCAAAGCTAACGTTTTTAGCATACACGCGATGCCAATTTGGCGTATAAACATGAGCAAATAGAAAATAAAAAAAAGTGGTGACGCAAAGGGGACTAATTCTGATGTTTACTTTTTAATTTTGTCAATGTATTTCGGGCCACCTGTATCGCACTATATCAACGTATTTTTAGAATCTGACATAATGAAAAAACTACTCATTTGCTAAGATTCGTGGTCGCTTGCTAATAATCTACTTCTCAATTTTTTTCATTTTATGAATAGTTTTTTCATACTACACAATCTTAACTTTATAATAACAACACATAGGGTAAAACCGGGATAGATGCCCCACTTTTCGAAAGTGTTTCATTATTTGAATACTAAACATATTTGCTTAGATTGACCCTGTAATATAGTTAGTTTAATCATTCATAAAGCTTTAGAAACTGTATTTATTTACCTAACCATTACTGGTTTTGCAAAAATGAAATTCTTGCGAAACACATTTTTTGGGGATAGATGCCTACCCACATGGATAGATGCCCCACTATGAAATCACTTAGGAGGATAGATGCCTCGGATGCGGGATAGATGCCTTTTTAAATAATTAACAAGAACACGTAATCACAATGTAATATTTATTTAATATCTTCATGTGTAAGTAATATAAGCCTTAATTATATTTATGTATGTCTATTAAATATATAAAAAAATCTGTTTAAGCGATAACATATTAAAACTATCATATTATTATAGAATCATCTCAAACGAAACATTCCCGTTTTAACGTAGAAATAATTATTTAACATTTAAAAAAAATACATTCATATGAATCTCTAACAAAATAAAAATTAATAATTTCGTTTAACCTTAGTTATTATTTAAACATTTGAAAAATCAACATATTTGTAAGGAATTATCCTTCATTAAGTGGAACCGGACATTTTAAGTTTTCCACATCTTGAGCAATAATTCTTAAAAAGAGTGCATGTTTCGTGCAGCCACTTCTGACACAACGCACTGGATCCAATCAGATTTGAACTTCGTGTTATTATAGGTATCGAAGCATTATTTTGACGACCTCCGTGGTCGAGTGGCGTACGCACCGGTTTCAAGGACTCTGAGGTCCCGGGTTCGATCCCCGGTCGGTTCAATGTAGAAATCAACTTTTCTACATTGCCTCGGGTGTCGGTGTTTGTGGTACCTTCGTTGTTTCTGAATTCCATAACACAAGTACTTAATAGCTACTTACTTAGGGTTCAGAGCAATGTATGTGATGTTGTCCGCATTTATTTATATTTATTTATTTATTCTACTACGGATATTTTTATTATATTTTCTACGGATAGTTCATTGATCCCCAATTCTTTTTTATCCAATTCATGGAAAGCTGTCTGTAGCTGCTCTGTTGTCCTTTCTTTTGTATTTCCTTGGCATGGCTCACCTACAATAAGCAAAGTAAGTATAAATGAAACACTGTATCTACACTCATCTCATCACATTCGAATTATGAAATTAAAGTTGGATACATTTTTTTTGGTGTTTTCTAATATTCTACTATTAGAAAATACGAAAATATTCACGACTATGACTTTTAAATACTTCGATAAGGCTCTTGCAGTATAGAGGGATAGATGCCTCTAAAGTCATCTATCCCTTGTAAACTCGGGGCAACTATCCTTTTCGCTAGGGATAGATGCCTCTCAATATTTTATAAATAAAATAAATGCAAACATCAGTGATTGACTCTTAAATGTGTTCTCAAAGAACCAATGTATTAAAACAATTCAAATAAAATGTAATCATTTAACTGTTTATAAAGATATGGAATAGTGAATACTTAACTTTGAAATTTTGAAGCGTTTGTCGCGTCCGCTGCGAATGTAATTCGACACACAAGCGAGAAACGTCCGTTTAACACAACAACTCGCGCGTCACAAAGATGGGGGGTGCATGTGGCGCGTATGTAAACAACGAATTTGCTGTTTCGTTCTCTGGTAGTTGAGTTTTAAGAAACGAGGCATCTATCCCAGTGCGGCATCTATCCCGGTTTTACCCTACTTTATAACACGTTAAAAGCAAGTAAATCATGTAATATGCATTAAAATCGAAGCATAAAAGCTTTGTCTGTTCGCGTCGAGGTTCAATTAGACTAATTTAATTTTACTCTGTTAAGTTAGAGTAATTTCGGACTAACCTGACAAACTAAATAGGTGAACTATCGAAATTTAAACTTTACGTTAAACAACTGCAGGTTTAAAAGCGTGAATGAGTTATTAACAAAATAAACTCTTACATTTAACGTGTTCTATTTTACCACAGTGCATCTACAGACTCAATAACTATGAATTCAACTCAAACACTCCATATTTGTAATAAAACTATGAAATTAAATCAACCAAGCTTTTAATTAATCGGAGCTCAAATATTTTAACATTACACACAGTTTTGTTTGGAACACATAATCATAATGGAAACACTTATGCTTACTTTAACCAGCGACCCTTCCTAGCTTCATAATATCTGTAATTCCTTTAAACATTCCTCTTGGATCACTCTATCTATTGCTGAAAACTGCATCAAAATCTGTTCACTAGTTTAAAAGATCTAAGCAAACATACAGGAAGAAACTTCATTTTTTTTTATACTATGCACCTAAAGGTAAAGTCTAAAGTGCACTATAAATCAGAAGACTGCAGATCTATCTCCTTGATGCAAGTATCTTTGGTTCGGAATTCAGTGACGTCAACCGGATCATCGTTAAACCACTTAAGATTGCATTCTAAACAGCTTTATATTTGGATTCTATTGCATATTCAATTCTCGGAAACCTTGAACCATAATAACATGAAAATTCAATCCATTAACCACATGATTCTGACTTAGGTATTCTTTTTTTCGATTAATAGCCTGTCTAATGGCTCTTACTGTACTACTGTGGCCGTTTTTTATCTTTATATAAATAATATAATAACTTATCAATGTAAGTTCAATTGGAAGTCAAATAGTCCTCAAAAGACAACCAATTACCTAATTAATAATCTAGATTAGTGAAATATTGCCAACTATTAATAACATACAATCAAATCAAACTCCCGGTCCTCATGCCCCTGGACACAAGATGTCGAAGAATGGATGTGGTGTGTTTAGTATTCTACTCAAAATATCTTGTTACTTCCAAGGACTGTCGGTATCATTTATTTGTTGAAAATAACAGTTATTTGTAGAGAAAATAATAAAATAAAAAAAATAAAACATTGTTATTGTTTTTAGTTTTAACAATTACAGATTACTGTGGCTTTTTCAAAGGTAAATTTATTTTCAAAATTGTCAATAATAAAAATTTATGATTTCGTTTCAATTCAGTAAAAAAAAAAACAATGTTCTTAATTATTCTAAGAAACTTGGTTCCAAAAATTGGAGTGCAAAATTGGCTATCTGCGTGGCGATCAATTTTTGTTCCTTCTCTATATTTGGAGGAGGCCTGTGTCCAGCAATGGGACGTATAGAAGCCGGGTTATTATTATTATTAATTACTGAAACGTTGACTATGCCAGAAGCTTTGGCCAATTGTTTTGGGCTACGAGCTTGCAAAACAAAACACTATTCGTTTTTTATTTGGATTACAGACTAAGTAAGTACAAGTACAGATTGACTGAGCATTTGCCGGTGACCATTTTTTGATTAGTATTAATACAGGGACCTCTCGGTCTTTGCATGCACTTTAAGCCGAAGCTGGCACCAACGTAGCTTCGGTAACGGCAGAACACTCGTAAATGTTTGTATAATCACCAGGGAGTAAATGTTGGCTTAATTATTCAATGATTTAGTTGTCAAGTCCATTCATTTAAAGATATGTTATGTCAAGACACGAATTGAAATGTCAAATGAAATTATAATAATGGACCTTTTGTAGGTACACGAGGAATGTTTATCGAGTAGTACAGAGACCTATAATATCCTATACCAGCTTACTAAGCCGCATACGATAAAACTAAAAATCTTCTAATAAGGCACTAGTAATATTTGGGATACCTGACAACCAGTATGTATACTTAATTATTTACCCAGTAGCTTAAAAAACTAACTTCATTTTATACCAATTAGATGCCCTGTCAATTCATTCAGAGATCTGTAACACCACTACACGAATGGAAATGTGAGATGAGATTCTATGGGCATTATTGTACGTAGTTTCACGTAGCTACTATATTACTGAATCAGTTTTGACAAATGAGGTGACTATCGATTTATCTTAGTGACGGATGAGCGCACCATGTGATATCACTTGTGTTTCACAGAGAATATTGACATCATACTGTAGAGTGTAGATGATCATTTGTTTGTGACATCGACATGCACTGATAAATTGGAATTAGTCTCGTGACGGATCCGACTTTAATGGACAAACCTAATGTTTTGGCGGCATATGAGTCAGTTTTAGAAATGCAATGGTAAAAAAGGTAAGTTTCATATTCTAATAAATCAATTTTATTATTGCTGCCTCGTTGGCCTAGTGGTGCTAAGCGCGACTGCTACGCTAGGGGCCTTGGGTTCGATTCCCGAGTCGACTAAGGTGTTATTGGGTTTTTCTTTAAAATTCTCAATAGCAGGTCGGAGTTTGGATTTGTGCCCGGTTAGTGGCAATAAGCTCGCCCCCTATTACATGGGACCTTAACATATCGGCGAACTGTGGGTGTACATTACTCTGCCTACCCCTTCGGAGATACAGGCGTGATGATATGTTATGTAATTTTATTATTTAATGAAAACATCATTTCTCACCTTCATCGCTTTTTTAACAAATTCTAACTACTCATTACTTATAGTTAAATAGTGTTTCTCGATACACAGTTACACTTTTTATAGTTATTATTGTATGTCATTCAACATTAGTATAAGTGTTAAATCTAAAATGAATACCGCCAGGAAAGTTCATTCCAGTAGACATCTGATAAAATATCACAAACAAATAAACTGTCCCATGGCAACGATTTCGTAGACCCATGAACTTGTCCATCTGACCTTTACGACTTGTTACAAATAGTTTCAGACATTTCTCAGAATTGTATAATCTTTTGTGTAAACTCGAACACATGAGTTATGTCACATGCGGAGATAATATATTATTAACCTTCTCTCACCATGGGCCAGTGTCTTGGACGACTATTTTTAAACATTGCCCAGCAAAACAATTGTGTAGAACTCTTTCGCCAATTGGAAAGAGTTGGGAGACGGTGACAGTTATAAATTGTTGTACATAAATATTTCCCAATGTCCCGCTAGCGCTGGGCGACAATGTCGGAATGAATCACAATAAGGAAACTCAAGATAAAACTGACTCTCTAGGTAAATGAAGCGAATTTGAAATAGCTGAAGAGATAGCCTTCCGATCAATGTCTAGAGATACAATTTAAATGGTGCGCTCGTTTAGAATTATTTTTTATTTATTTTACAAAATCCGCTTGGAGTTATCATACCAATTTGATTTATTAAAATCATCTTTGTATAATGAATAATACGTTGGGGAAATACCAAGTATTCTAACTGTAATCCAACAACGTTTAGAAAGCTATTGTGATAATTAACTTAGTAATTAGTGGCGCTGTTGTTTATCTAATCGGGGCTAGGCTATCTAATCCAGGATTTTGCCAGTCGTCCTCTTTAAGTCCGTCCACTTCATCTGGGATTTGAATCCATTCAGATGCTTAAAGAATTTGATTAATCATTTTTATTGCGTACAACTTTTAAAAGTAAGAGCATTTTCCGACAAAGGTTGCAGATTGGTAACTGCATTCGTATTAGAAATTAAATAAAACGACACATTATGAGCATTATATTTTATTTATATTAATTGTGCAATTTCTTCTAGTTCTAGTTAAGCCGGTTTCAATTCCAGAAATTACTGAAAAAATTGACTTTGTTTTAAAAGTGCTACAAAATATGTGTATCTAAGTTGTTGTTAAGTAGATAATTTTGAGAATGTAACTTTGTTTGGATTAAATAGGCAAAAAAGTCGTACTCCTAAACGTTGTGTTTTTGTTAATTTTAACAATAACAATGGGGTTCAAGTACACTTACTTCATTCAACATTCTCAAACATTTGAAGATCACCTCGATTCGTTTCGACTCAGTTTCAGAATCTTCCGTCACACTACTGTCTCCCTCTGCAGAGAAATAAAATATAAATTATTAAATAACAATATGAAGGTAGGTAAATATAACAATTAGGTTTTATTTTACATAATTCTCAGTAGAAAAAATGATAAATAAATAGAAAAATAATAAACGTAAGCAGCAACCAGAATAAAGACTTTTTATTTTTATAAAGCAGTCATCAAAACTTAAAAATAAACTGGAACCTAAAACAGTAACAGTGCTACTGTGAAAGTAATTATACATTTAGTTTATCTAATAATTATAAAGGCAAAAAAACTCTCTTTGTCTGCTTATCCATATGCTACGCTTTTACGGCTAAACTACAAAACCAAAATTGATAAAATTGACAATCTCTGTCGTTTGCCATGAAACCTACTTATTAAACTATGATTTATATAATACTAGCTGTGTCCCGCGGTTTCACCCGCGTGAATGACAATTCATACACTATCTTTATAAATTATAGCTAATGTGTTATTCCGATGTATAAGCTACATTACTGTAGAGTTTCATTAAAATAGATTCAGCAGTTTTTTGCGTGAAAGAGTAACAAACATCCATTCTCACAAACTTTCACATTTATAACATCAGTAAGGATATAATTATTAAAAAGAAATAGTTACCATCATAGCATTCTTCAAAGGCCTTTTCCATTTTAATTGCTTCGGCTTTATTTTCAATGTATTTTTCGAACAATTCGTGCTGTACTTTGCGATCTAACTGACCTTTGTCATCAAACTGTAAATAAAAAACATATATAACTATATAACCCTTTATGTGACATAGCAATACCTCCACACTTATTGCGGTTGTTCCATAAATGGTGACCATTCTTCCTATATAATGTCATGATGTGTCGGAAAAAAAAATTGGAATGGAGAGTGCAAATATGCACTGTAACATCTTTTGTGATGGCTACCCCTGGGTCCCAGTTTGGTCAGGACATTTTTATTAGGTCTCTTGTGTATTAAGAATGGGGTTTTTGCCACCTGGAGGGAAAGTTTCGTAAACTGGTGGTAGCAAATACTTCTCAAAAGACTATTATTTATATTATTTAGGGACAACGGATATACATTTTGTCTAGGGTCCTGTAATTAAGCCACTTAATTAAATCGTCAATTATAATAAAATAAGATATTATTATCTTGTCAGAAGTCTTACAATAATAAGAAAGTATATATAACTTAAATATACTTCTGACAAACAGTGAAGAAAAACATCGTGAGGAAACCTGGATTCCAAAACTTGGGATCTGAAATCGCCAATCCACAGTGAGTAAGCGTGTTGATCAATGTTCATGCCTTCTCTATATGGAAAGAGGCCTGTGTCCAGCAGTGGGACGATTATAGGCTGGATTATTAATATTATTATCTTTGATTGATACTCACAACTTTCAGTGTCTTCACAAAGCACTTCTTTAGACATGGATCAATATCGCCGTTCACATACTCAACGTGCTCCAAATGGCATTGAGGAAGACAGGTTTTGACGAGAGGCTGCAAGGCTTGCTTCACAGCAATTCGTTCATCTTCAGTCAGACACTGCGTAAACACAATACAAAAATATTATACATTATATACAAAGTGTAATAACGTAATTAATAAAATTTTATTATTAAGTACATAAACCTTCCATGGAAAGATATAATTAATTTATTAACATTAATTATCCAATACATTTTAGTAAAAGTCAACTTTATGAAAATGCGCTCACGGTATTGCATTATTATGTTGAATTTTTAAATACTAGATGTACCTATATTGAACACAGATATTTTCCTAAATAGGTCCTACTGTGCCTAGTGCCTCGTTGGCCTAGTGGTGCTACGCTAGAGGTCTTGGGTTAGATTCCCAAGTCGACCAAGGTGTTATTGGGTTTTTCTATGAAATTCTCAGTAGCAGGTCGGAGTTTGGATTCGTACCTGGTTAGTGGCAATAGGCTCGCTCCCTGTTACATGGGACCTAAACATATCGGGGAACTGTGGGTATACATTAGTACACCTCTGCCTAAACCTGCGGGGATACAGGCGTGATGGTGCGCTATGTTATGGAAACAGTAGTTAAAAAAAAAAACACTTATAATAAATTTAATAAATGTTTTAAATGATGATTCTTAAAATTTATATATACTTATACGTACCGATATACTCGACACAAACACAGATACGAGAACAAAATTTAAGATTACGAAACTCATCCTTAACCTTTTTAAAGTTTAGATACTCTCAATTGTATGATAAGTGGAACTGTTCTGTATATATATGCTGTATATCTCTTATACAGGGTGTCCGGTAAAGAGTCCGACAAACTGTAGTGGCTGATACCTTAGGTCAGGCCCTATCAAATGAACGCAACATATGTTCGCCGAAAAGTTACAGGTTTCGAGTTACAATCGATTTTCGAAAATTTTAGAATTTTCTACCTTGCATCAGACTTTTCCATTTTTCTTGCTGATACATAGCTTTCGTAATACTTTTTGTGCATCAAATTAATCTTGAATAGTTACTCTATCCTTTGATAAGTCTCATATTTATCTAAAAGAAGAATATATTGGCAATAACGCCATTCGTTTTACAATTTTCACTTTCGGTTTTTCTTAGTGCTCAACTTTGAACTGCAGTGGTGAAAAATAAATGTATGTAGGATTTTTGTACAACAATCTTAAAAACTTGCTTGAATATTGGTGATTTTGGGCAGGTACAATACTTGCATATTTTCTTTACAAAATTTGACAAAATAAGCAGCTGAAGTATACCCGGGCCTATTTTTTGAAATATTACTAATGTAAATCTGAGTAAAAATGATACGTAACTTAACCATGATCGTCATTGTACGATTAAATGAGGTATTTTCTTCTCGCCATTAACTCTCTATGCCAGATTAAAACATGTTTTAGTGTAAAGTTACCTTAACCTTCAAAATTTTTTCTTACTAGATAAATCGATTTTATAACACCTTATTTTTCATGCAACAACACTGAAATAGCTGGTTTTAGACGCCCAATTCATCTGCACTATCATTGTAATGCGTATCATTGTAAAAATTTAAACGAGCATTTTTTTTTTTTATATTTTCCAAATTGAAATTGACCATAATTATTTCGTGTCACTAGTTAATCGCTAGAAAAAAATAACTTATTTCACTGGACCATAACGATCCGCGTTAAGTTACGTCGCATTTCTACTCAGATTTACATTAGTAATATTTCAAAACATAGGCCCGGGTGTACTTCAGCAGCTTATTTTGTCAAATTTTGCGAAGAAAATATGCAAGTATTGTACCTTCCCAAAATCACCAATATTCAAGCAAGTTTTTAAGATTGTTGTACAAAAATCCTACATACATTTATTTTTCACCACTGCAGTTCAAAGTTGAGCACTAAGAAAAACCGAAAGTGAAAATTGTAAAACGAATGGCGTTATTGCCAATATATTCTTCTTTTAGATAAATATGAGACTTATCAAAGGATAGAGTAACTATTCAAGATTAATTTGATGCACAAAAAGTATTACGAAAGCTATGTATCAGCAAGAAAAATGGAAAAGTCTGATGCAAGGTAGAAAATTCTAAAATTTTCGAAAATCGATTTTAACTCGAAACCTGTAACTTTTCGGCGAACATATGTTGCGTTCATTTGATAGGGCCTGACCTAAGGTATCAGCCACCACAGTTTGTCGGATTATTTACCGGACACCCTGTATATATTGTACTGAAGAGTAATAGGTTGTGAAGTAATTTAATGGTGCCATTATCAAACAATTACCGATAATTCGAATATTTAAATATGTCAAGTTCGAAATAAACATAAAGAGCAGTGATTTCGTATGTTTCTACAGGGGATTTGAAATAAATAGACTTTCTTCTAAGTATCATAAAGTCTCTGTTTCTAAAACAAACATAAACAGAGGACCTCCGTGGTCGAGTGGCGAACGCACCGGTTTCAAGGTGGTAGCTCTGAGGTCCCGGATTTGATCCCCAGACGGGTCAATGTAGAAACTAACTTTTCTACATGGCCCTGGGTCTGGCTGTTTGTGGTACCTTCGTTGTTTCTAAATTCCATAACTAGCTACTTACTTTGGGTTCAGAGCAATGTTTGTGATGTTGCCGGTACAATAATTTGCAATGCATTATTTACTGGCTTAGTCTTGATGAGTCTTACTGGCTCGACACATGAGCCTGTGGTTATATTCAAACCCTTACTTAAATTGATACCAAGCACCCGTTAAATAGATTTAAAAAAGATAAATCTCGCATTTGATGTTTCGCTTTATAGAAAAACTGATGTCAGATAATCCATGGCAGGAGGGAACTGCAGTAAGTGAATATCTTAAAATAAAAATGTATTTATCTTTAAAAAATCTAGTAAATTAAAAATGGTTTTGATATTTGGTTGAATCTCTAAATTTTAATAAAATGAACATGTTAATGACCTTCGCTGAGCGATAATTTGCAACTTCCTCTTTCTATTTCATGGAGAAATACAATAGACCGTCAAAATTAAATACGTTATGAAATCGTAAATACGAAATACATAATCAATTTGTATGATAACGATTATGAAAACATTTTACAAAGGCTAGCTGACCGAAAGAGTTCTTTTTTACAGACGTTTTGAAAAACTTTGAATTTAATTATTATTTTTTTATTGACTTCATATTACAGTTGTTTCTTGTTAAGCCAAGTACCTGTATTGAAGTTAGTTAGCGCTTTCTTCTTATTTTCATAGCTTTTCATTTTTCTTTGTGAGGTTTTCTTTGCCAGCCAATCTTTCAAGTACTTCTCTAGTTCAGCTCTGCAATATTTCTTCGTGTTCGCATAACCTTTGCTCTATAGAACTAGCTCAATTTTAGGGTTTCTGTCATTATTCTGATTCAAAATTTGACGCCATTCCTATGCGAGATTTTGAGGCCTGAGGAAGATTATATACAATAATAAACTTGTATAATGTTATTAGTTTAGTGTTAGGCACTTGTTTATTTTTTTAATAATTTGTTGCTGAGGGGTGGTGGGCCGTACCACAATAAATTATATAACAAATTATCAAATGTAAAAATAATCTAATCCTAAGACATAAGTCTAATCCTAACTAGACACCTTCTACAGGTCTACTTGATTTTATCTGTGTCTGTTGTTTATTCCTGCAGTGCTATTTTTTTCTCTAAATTTTCATATGCACTATGCCTAAATAATGAACAACAATAATGTTTTAGTTGTAAAAGTTCAATACGATATAATTAGTGACAACGAACTTTGTGTTAGGTAGGGAACACCGTCACTAAAATGCCAAGCCAATTAAACTCCTATTTTTGTCGCGTTTGAGTTCGCGTGTGCTTTGCCAGTGTAAATAAGTTTACGGTATAAACTAATAACAACTATGTTCAGGTACTCTAAAATAAAGCAAAATTAGCACGTTATTGTGATTCTAGAGCATCTATGTAACTACTCTGTCTGCGCCATTTGGATCATTTTACATCAAAATGTAAAAAAAATGTGTATTTCCCTAATTTGTTGGTTATAAAATATTTATTGTGTATTTCGGTAACTTCTTCTTCTTCCTAGTCGGGGTCACTCTTGACAGAGTGGTCGTGGTCATCACTTTAAGTGTTGGTGGTAAGCTTAACAACACGCCGCCACTCTTCTTTGATGGCTGCCTTTCTCGTGCATTCATGTAGTGATGATGAGCCATTTACTACCGCTTTCGGTAACTTGTTGGTTTCAAACTATTTCTACATTGATCATCTATAAATTACTGTAAATTTTAAATTATAAATTAAGAATGTTTTAATACATTTAAATTTGTAACGTTAAAACAACTGAAGAGATAAATACCAACCGCCTTACGTTTTATGATTTTTTAACAAAATTTTATACTCGTATGATTTCCGTACACAATTTTATTTGGGTGTGGTAACTGAACCACAATATTTTATTTCAAGTACATTAAAAGGATGTAAAACATAAAACCCGTGTTAGGCACATAGCTACAGCGATTTTATCGTGTCGCCACTGAAAACTACGTAAAATTGCGAAAGGTGAAAATAAAATTACATTTGTTTAAACTGACGATGCTGGCTAATCCGTATCTAAAAATATTCACTGTTTTTAGTTCATTCCCACTGATAATTGGTAACAGTATACACGCTAAGGAAGTAGCTGACATACTCGGACAGATCACAGATGACGGGGAATCGTATCTCAAGAAAATATTCAATGGAGAAAGTAAGTCATGTTTTAGTACAATAACATCAACGGCAACCGCCAAACGAACTTAATTATCTGACATAAATTCATTTTAGAAATTACGAAAAGTCCCGAAGTATTAATGTTTACTGCGCCTTATAAACTGTGTGAGGGTGGGTGCAATGGAAGCCGGAACATTCAGATGCAGTTCCCGCTCTTTATCGGAAGGAAAGGCCGCGAGGCTTACCGCCGCATCTTCCGTAGAGACTACGAACAGGTGCACTCGACCAGAGACTCTGCACCGTTCCATAGTAAAACGCCAAGACCCACAACGACTCCGACTCCTTGTATCATTCTGAAGTTGAAGTTAATTCCGAGGACTGAGACTACCACTGAATCGACGACGACGACTACAACAACAACGACGACAACAACTACAACCACAACTACGACAACTACAACGACTCCAGCAACGACTACAACAACAACTACTACGGAGGCTACTACCCGCCCGTGTCCATACTTCCCAGCTGGGTATTGTCTAAAAAAGAAGAAACATAAAACTTCACAGAGCATGGCAAGCGAAGCGCCACCTACTCAAGCTATCACATGGGCAACAACCTTACAAACAGACACCCCAACCGACACATTCTACTATCTAGAAGAAACTGTAACAAACTCACCAGAAAAAGAAATACTTAAAAATGGTGATAGCTCGTACCTGGAGGATTCATTCTTTTTTGATTCTTTACAATTTGATGAAACACGAAAATCGATTCCTAGGTCTAAGATAGGATATAAGTAACCACATTTTTTTTAATTCAATTCTACCTGTGAAAGTCATTTTTGTTATACGCAGTCATTTAAATAAGCCACAAAAGAGTTGTTTTTCTATTCACTAAAATGTATGTGTAATTGGGAAGTGTAGTTTTGTTTATAATTCGACAAACGTTGTGTTTAAGTTTTATGTTTGTTTTACAAAACTTCAATATTCTGTGCAAGTTTGTAATATATTGAATCAATAAGTAGGTACAAAATATCACAACACATTACAGATTAAAGATACAATTTAAGGGGTATGTGAAGTGTTCTATCGACATTTCTTTAGAATAGGTTTGTTATCCGAACCGCTAACGAAACTTTTGTATACTAAAGTCAAAGTTGTCTTTTATTAGATAATAAAAACACTAAAGTAATTTAAATGAAATGTAAACCTAATTGTTTTACATATGGAATCAACAGAATTAGTTCAATAGTAAAAAAATCTGTTTTTGTTATTCAACATTTTATAAAAAAGATTATCTCTTTGATAATACATTCTTCCTTGGTAGTCTTACTGTTTTTCTTTTACACGTTGTGAAGGTAAAGAGGCTTACCGCTTATTTAGATATCACAAGTTATAAAACTCCAGATATCAATGAGTTTAGAAGTTGATATGTGAAACTGAAAAATTCTAATTGCTAGTATTGATGCCTAGTTTACTCCTTTATTGCTTAGTAATTAAATAAATAAAAATAATACTAGCAAAAGCATTTCAAATGAACATGAGATTTATTTAATGTTGAATAAATATCCCAGCCGTGTTAACCTGAGACTAAGCTCTTTTTTTTGTTGTTTAAAAAGCAACGCTTACTTCATACTTTAGTAATAGATTAAGTCCTATTATTACTTTAAAAAAATGCTGTAAAGTTCTACGCAATCTTCAATACTATTATTATCACACGTCACATTGGATGCTGCTCTGTCCTAAATAATATGAAGATTTTCAGCCCCTAGTTAATAAATATAAAAATATATTCTGCTAATTTCTAATAGGTTTTTAATTCTAATAGGTTCTGCATAATCTCGATTAAAACCCTCCTTGTTTTTCGGATTTATTTTGACATTATAAATGCCATCAATAAACATTAGAGTCCAAAGTATTTATATATATTTTAATTTAATTTTAATATAATTACTGATATTTATACCTCGCAGATGGTCTACGCTATTCTTTTTGTGGTGTCATCGGTGAATGGAGCACAGCAGTCCATAATGCCATGGGATAGGTGGTCCTGGTCCATGCCGCAGGAGCCCATTGAATACTTCTTCCGAAGACAAGAGAACGTACCCATAAAGTCACCCACCTTTACTTGCGAATGCCCACCACACCGTGGTAAAGTATTATTATTTCTTTTCATATTATATTTGTACCAATTTTCCAAAGTTCGAGAAACTTTGCGTACAAACAACTATCAATTATCGTCCATTCGTTTTTTTGGATATAAAGGATACTATTCCAGCCACAATAAAGGGATTTAAATTATCCACTACAATTACTTATCTAGTAAAATAAATAATTGTATCTTAAACATTACCTACCTTAAAAAAATAAAACCAAAAAGCTATGCACGCAACCCTATGTTTATAGCGATACCGTTTCCCTTTTTTTAAGACTTCTAATCGTCATTTATTTTATTTTCAATGCAGTGTCCAAATACCTACCAACTAAAATTGCCGCGATTGACATGTACACTTATTTTTAGAATGCGTCGTTGAATTTAAAGTTAACGAAGACATGGCCGACTTTCTTAATATTCGAGGAGTCATAAAAAGAGAGGATTTAAAGAAGTTCCGTGAAGACTTAAACAAACTCGTTCGTAAATCTGGCTCCTATAATGGAGACGCCGAAAAGGGCCAGGCTTTAAGCAGAAAACGTCGCAGTGGCTACGAAGAAGCTAACTGTTGCTGTCCACCTAAAAACGTAATGATGCCATCATTCATATCCGAAAAATCATTCAGCGAATACGCCGGAAAAATAAGAAATCAAGGCAACCAAGAAAATAAAAAATAACACAATAAATGTACAGAAATTACATTTAGTTTTATTACCATTTATCGCTAGAATTTCAAACGCACTTATGTTGCACAACAAACCCATATTTTATAAACGTCATAGGAACAGTTACAAATAAAACGATGCTTGTCGCAACTTTTTTATTAAATATTTTGTTAATCAAATATTCAGTTTGCCAAATTACACAAGATACGCAAACAAATGATATAGTTCCAGCGAAACGTACGTAATCCTATCTTGTACTTTATTCATTTATAAATAAACAACAAGTACAATAAAAACAAATTAAAATCGAAAAAACATTTGTGCATTATTTTTTAATATCCAAATTCAGTCATATATTTTATTTAAAGTGAATCAATATAATAGTTTTATATCTAAAAAAAGGTTAAGTACATTATATTTTACCTTGCCAAATTAAAGCAGAAGCATATACGTTGCAATAACATTATTTTTTTCATAACAATTTCCCTTGTTTCAGCTGATTGTGCTAAGCCGCCGATAGTGATTCAACCAGTCATTATAAAACTGTTCCGATACCCACATCAGACAGGTCAAGACGCATTGAAAGACCAAATCAAAGACCTACAAGTTGGAGATTTTTTGGGGTGAAGTGAAATAAATGCCTGTTAACGTGAATAAGTGTTTTAATTTATAAATAATCATCAAAACTTTCCATGTAATTGAACAAAAATGCATTATTGCGTAACTACGCAGGTGGCAACACAATAGAGTATGACGTCAACAGCGTATTGGAAAAAATAAACAGAACAATGCGTTAAGTAGGTGCCAATAAAGTGCGAATGAAAGAAGTTGACGTTAAAAAGCAAACACAAAGAAATATGACGGTGAGTCTTTGACTGATTAGGTGCCTTACACACGCGGTGATCTAGACTACGAAGCCAGCATCACACCTGACAATGTAGACATGAACATTCAGTGTGTGTGGGGTTTTATTTACTCTTTTATTTGTCACACCTTTAAAAACACTTTTTTTCTTTGCCGTATTCTATCTTTTGAACTTTACCAGTGAGCTTTCAATTATTTTTGTATATAATATTTTCGTAATTCAATATGATGCCTCTGAGGATTCTAAGACCGACGAGTTGAGTTATGAGTTAGGTATGTGATGTTATTAGGCGTTGAACATCTAATGACTATCCAAAATTATTTGCAATTTAATTAATATAAATTATATTAACATTACATAAATTATAAATACCGCACGCCTACATATTGGCATGAAATTACAGCGACTATTAATTTAGCTGGCAATTCTAGCATTATTTGTAAATCCCGTCTGATAGTAATCTGTGGACTAATTAATGAATATTATATTACTGATGCATGTTCATAAGTCAGTGTCCGTGTACACTTGGCGCAACTATTAATGTTACATCAATTAATGTAATATTTGAATAATAACTTTTCTGAATCTCATTTAAACAGCCTGAATGTTTTTTATTTTGTTGAGAAATACCTTATTGACACTCATTACCATAATTATGACATGTAGCCATATTTTATGTAACTATTTATTTTATAAAAGTAATTTCATTATCTTTCAAATCATTTTCTATTATTAGGGTTGGACATCCTTCTGACTGCTATTTTGACTGCCATTTTGACTGCCATTATTTAGCTAATGCTTTCCCAATAGAAATGCTTACAATATGTTGTATTTACACTATTTTATATGTGTTCAGAAATTACTTAAAACATGCATCATGAATCAATACACAATTTATAACAAAAAGTAATGTTATCTAAATTTTCAGTTAAAATGGAGTCTGTTCATGTTCGTGCAATACGAAATCATAGTAATCACATCGCCGTCCATCACGGGCGTCACGTATATGGACCATTTTGATTTCGAGGAGAGATACAGAGATCTCACCGAATGCAACCCGTTCCATTGGCACCCACTCCACCTGCCCGACTACTGCGCCGATGTATTCGAAAATCTCATACGCTCCAGATTAGCGAGCAAGACGCCAGTAAGAGTAATGAGGAAAAAAGAAAAACCACATAAACAGAAAAAAGGTAAGGACGTCGTTTACTCCTTGCAACCTCAACGCACACAGTACAGCTACTTAGGGGAGAATTACGAATACCCCTTCCCGATATATCAAATGAACAGCGTGGAGGACGAGTGGGACAGTCAAAAAATGTACACGAAAAAATCACCAATGACCGCATACGAGAAAATTCTAGAAATTCTAAAAGAAGACATTAAGAAAGAACCCAGTTCTCCCACCGTCACAGTCATGCCTAACTTCGGTCCAGTGGCGTTGTATAATCAAGCAATATCGAAGAAAAGTATGAACTTAATAAGACGCTTGGCCGAAGCATTTGTAAAAGAGACTAAGAAAAAATACGACGAGTATTACGCATCATTCCCGAAACCGAAGAATGATCATCAGTTGTATGTGTACGATAGTGCTAAAAACCAAACTGAAATAGAAACTAACAAGAAAGATAAGAAGAACAAAAAGAAAGACAAGAAAAATAAAAACAAAGTTTACAGAATGAAGACTAAACATGGCGATGTGGTCACTATCGTCGAAACGAAGAATCTGGAAATGATGAAAGAAGAAGGATTCCCGTTACTAAACATCGAGGCGATAAAAAAACAACAACAATTGCAGGAAAAGGTGGAAAGCTTAGAAAATAAATAAGATTGATTAATAAATTATTATAATATCTAAGTAACCTTGTTTGTCTTTTCTCTTAAATTCCCTTTTATAAACATGAAATTAAAGGTTTCTCCTCGTGCTAATAAAACAACACACATTTTTACAGGAGTGTTGTTCAAAACTCTCCTTGTGTTGAACTAGCTACAGCTGATCAGAAGTCAGTAAATCCACAAAGTATTATCAATACTTGTTAGTAAAAACCCACTACCTACTTCCTTAGAACTATAAAACCTAAAAAATATGTCAGATTAAAAATATGTTACTGGTTCGAGACCAGCTACATATATTAGTTTATGCAAAGAAGTAAAATTCACTTAAGAGGAGGAAACGCATTTTCTGTTATAATCTAGAGAATCTATTAAATCTCGAAAGTTATAGAGGACATTGCATCCAATTAGGTTCTCTATATATCTAAATATACGTCTCAGTTTTTGTTTGCTAAGACATTGTTACACATGCTTGGATTATATATATATAGTAGTTTATATATTACGTAAAAAAAAACGCAGACCAACATATTTATTTGAAATTACACCGTCACAATCTAAACTTTTATTTCCATTATTTTGACTTACACACCGGCTTACACACCGGTTTTCAAGGTGTCGCTTGCTCTGAGATCCCGGGTTCGATCCCCGGACGGGTCAATGTAGAAAAAGAAAACCACTTTTCTTTTTCTACATCGACCTGTTGTCTTTACATTGTCCCGGGTCTAGGTATTTGTGGTACCTTCGTTGTATCTGAATTACATAACACAATTGCTTTAGCTACTTAAGTTCACTATGTGATGTTGTCCGCATTTGTTATTTATTATTATTTCCTTAGTTTTTTCATCCAGCCTATAAAAGTCCACTGGTCCGCTGGTCCAGGTTATGAAAAAAACTTTTGTTTAGTAGGTATATATTTAATTATGTGCCCACCGGGCTAAATAGATGCAGGGATGAGCCCACACATTGCGTTGTCGAAGATGGCGTGGTGACCCATGTAATAGGGGGCGAGCCTATTGTCACGAACCGGGCACAAATCCAAACTCCGACCTGCTAATGAGAATTTCATTGAAAAACCCAATAACACCTTGGTCGACTTGGGAATCGAACCCAAGACCTCTTGCGTAGCAGTCGCGCTTAGCTCCACTAGGCCAACGAGGCATACCTTTTAGGGCTTGACGTTTCTACCGGGTTACACAGGAACTGACCGCAAGCAGACCAAAAAAAAACCTCTGAATAGCTGGTTTCAAAGTAAATAGGCTGGCAATTTCTTCACGTTGCAGAGCATCAACTCTCGGAATATACTAATGGAAGTATCCATGGAGATTCTGGCATCTGCTTGAAAGATACTTGTATGGGGTAGGAAAATGAATGAGGAAAATATAAAAAACAATAGTTGTCATAGCTGAGCCTTTCAAAACGTGGAACAACTTCTAGTTACCTCAGATAGCCATTCTAATAGAACACAGAAAACATTTAAGGATTATTTATGTGAATTTACCATTTATGCTTTTCCGTGTGATTTCCTGACAAAACAGTGAATAAAATTATCAATATAAGTTAATAGTGTAGCAATAATGGCTTTTAAATAAAATATAAACTTGTAGAAATAATTTCTTATCTATTGACCTCTCAGCATCAGCTAGAATATAGACATAGTAATGTGGGTTTGTTTCTCAGGCAGGTCATGAAATTGAATAGCTTATATCATACCTTATATCAAAGAGGACACTGGACCAGACGGTACGTAAACACTGTCTCAAGATTGAATGAATTCATAGGTCAGTAATCTAATCTCCTATGACGTCTCAGTTATATCACAACATTAGTCAATTATAAGCTTATCAGCTGAACCGATAGAAAACAAAAGAAAACGAACTTTGGGGTATTGTAGTCTAAAAATAAGTATGTAATTCCATTGTCTACTAAAAAGGCTCATTGTTCGGTAGAAGTCCGAACAGTGGTTATAAAACCCCCTTCTCGTTCTCACAATTTCAGTTTCAGTGCTCAGGATCAATACGATGTACAACATAAATCCAATTTTTCAAAAAAAGGTAAGATTTATTTACCATACTATTAATACCTACAAAATGTCCCTCGAGTTTTCCATCTTTACTTAAAAAGTTCATTAAAATCTCGAAAAATCTTTGAATGTGATGTTAGTAATATTGTAAACGATAAATTTAATAAAAGTAGGTTACAATTATTAAGGCTAAAATTAAATTATTTTTTTATCTTAAAAACATGACCATGACATCAAAAAGTGTTATAAAATATTCCACAAACAGTGAAGTAACTAAAGTAATGAGTTATGTTTAATGGCAACATAACCCGTAAAATTACTAACTAATTAGAACGACATCTAAAAATAGAAAAAAAAACGCTAGTTAACATTTTAGAGCGGAAGAGCAGAAGTCCCAAAAAAAGTGAAAACAGATTCAAAGATGTATAAAGTATACCGGAAAACCAACCATTTCTGAACGACTTGTTGTGCTTTCGTTATTTAAAAACACACATTCATAAACATTATTCCAAATCTCCATCCCCTTTCCAAATACTCCGTTCGCATACTCACAAAATCAAGTGACTTTCCTTAAACATGTTATAAAAGTAATTCATTTTAGCGATAAATAAAACACTCCCTCAGAAATGAAATCACGCGCTTAACTGAACATCGTTCGGTCATTACACACAAACTCTAATCACTCTAATACACGATTGGCCGCATCTAGGTTCTTTTTAACCTGAGCGCCGCATCAACGCGCATCAAAACGCACTCGTGTGAACTCTAGTATGTCAATATAATTGCGTTTCAACGTGCGAATTTAAAACGAACCTTCCCAACGATATTTCCTTTGCCTCGAGAATCTTCGAAATTCACACTTTTATTTACATCTGAACCATTTTCAAAGTTTGCCTCTTTAAAGTTTGAAGAAACAAATATGAAATTTTAAGTTTGTAATTACAAAACCGACAAAACTAAAACTAAGGTTCAAAAGGAAAAAGTTTTGAGGATTATTTTTGTTACAGTTTATATTCATCGTGTTGACGTTGAAAGGCATACAATGTACGATAGACGGCACAATAAACTACCGAAGGCCAAACGATACGAAAGCTGCTGATGACCCATGCAACCCTCCATACTGGTATCCACAACCCATTCCGGAACACTGCATGTACAAAAACATACCGACGCCTACGCCTCCGGGTCCGGACGGTCCGGGGCCGATACCGATACCGATACCAGTGCCAGTGCCGCCACCACTCCCAGTCCCGCTGCCAGTCCTCCCGCCGCCGGTCGTGCCTCCTATCATGATGCCACCTTCGGCCATGCCACCAGGCCCACCTCCACCGCTGATGGTCCCACAACCAATTATGCCTCTGCCAATGCCGTTGCCTTTTGGAATCCCGTTAGCTCCTACAAACCCTATGGTGCCCGTTGCTGGGATTCCTTTGCCTCCTCAGATGTACCCGGTGCCTTATCCGCCTGGATACCCGGCGCCTTATCCTCCCTTCAGTCCTCCTTTCCCGGCACCGGCTCCATTCCCGGCACCTGCTCCATTCCCAGGACCTGCGCCTTACCCCGCGCCGTACCCGCCTCCTTACCCATCACCTTATCCTGCTCCTTATCCTTCTCCTTACCCTATGCCCCCGCGAAGACCTATCGGCATGGTTCCCGGAATACCTGGCCTGGTAAGCCCCGACGGTGGCATAAATATTCTGCCCTTCTCCGATGCGTACTCTGACATGTTAGAAAAACACAAGCAGAAAATGATAAGAAAACATTTACAAAAGTTGATCAATGAATATGACAACTTCCCCTTGAAACCCCGCAAAAAGACAAGACGACACAATACTAAAGAAGAGAGGCCTGATGAAAATAACACTATTGACTAACTTAGTTTAAGAACTGCAATTAGCAGTTATAGCGTAATTGAAGATTTCTATTTATTTTTTGAACCTTTTAATAAATAATCATTGAAAAATATTCAACAATTTTTATTTGAAGATTAAACATACCTATACGAACAAATTACATATTAACATGAGTACGAAAAAAAACACCCTTTCGAAAACATCCAGCTTCATTCAGTTAGTATTATCGCAGTAATGTTCCATAATTTAATATAAATACTTTTCTTTAATCACCATTTTTAACTATAGAGTACAATTAATTTAACGAGTCAACTACGTCATCTTATATCTTCCATTAAAAAAAATAATAGCTGTAAAAGCAATCTCCAGAATTGGATTTTTATTTTCCAATCCGATTGGGCTAAAAATACTGAGATTGACCGACCTACGCATCCCACATACAGGTTGAAAAACTTATTCGTAGGTTCCGAATACCCATAAACTTAATAAAATAAATTCTCATGTTACATAGTGAAGTGGTAAACATTCTAAGATTCATAATTTTTAACAAAAAAAGAAACGATTTCAAAACAAAAATAAAATGCAGTAAAAAGGACAAAATAACTGCGTTATTTAAAAACTCTCTATTTTGAAGGCGGTGCCGAGTAAAACTATTGAACGAATTGAATTAACTTAGATATTTATCTGAGTTTCTCATTTTGACTTTTAAGTTTCGAATAGGTGTGTTAGTTTAGTGCTATTAGTTATGTATTTTATTATATTAAGTAATTTAGATAACCTTTTAAAGAAGGTTGTTAGTTGAACTAATTTTTCTTTTAATATTGATTTATTATTCATTATCATTGTGTGTCTATTAGTTTTACTCGGCACCGCCTTCAAAATAGAGAGTTTTTAAATAACGCAGTTATTTTGTCCTTTTTACTGCATTTTATTTTGGTTTTGAAGTCGTTTCTTTTTTTGTTAAAAATTATTTTATTTCAAGATTTTTTTGTGAAAATGACGATTTAGTTTTTTGCGTAAACATGGGTAGGCTTACGAAATGCGCTGTTCATATGTGAAATCGTCGTTTGAATGAGACAAACGAGGAAAGAGAGAAAAGCCTATCGCAAATTAGGAAATCTAAATCCAATGTTATTTTGCGCGAGATTACTAAATACACTATTTTTTTATTAACTGTTTAAATTGTTATTTTTTTTAATTTTTATAATTTAATCTGTTTTTTTTTTGTCTACACTATCGAATATGCAACATTACCCATGTGCGCATCAATACGAATAAAATAAGCTCAAACACTATGTATCTGCTATCAACCATTAAGGAGTTCCCTAAACTGTGCTGCACCTTCATCACGGACCTTGCAATGGCAGTCATTACCCATCTCGGTGTAAAGATCTTGTCAACACGAATAACATAAGCCCAAACACGAGGAAGTTAAGATGTGCCGTTGAGGAGTTCCCTCGATCCTCTGTCGTCTCCATCATCAGATCTGCTCTAAACCTCCATAGTATTGTAGTCTTATCAGATATACACATAAATCTAAAGTTTTTAACCCTTGCTCGCCTACAATTTTCAAGAGATGCCCTCGATTTCTCAGGGTTTCCACCATCAGGTCCTGACCTGATGACAATGGGACCAAATGACAAGCATACCCTTTCAAATAGAACAATAATATTTGAAATCGGTTCAGGCGTCTTTGAGAAATCAAGTAACAAACATAAAAAAAAATAAAAAAAATACAACCGAATTGAGAACCTCCTTTTTTTGAAGTCGTTTGATAATGTCAAATATAGTCAGACATTTTTTTTAATAAAGAGACGGAGATTTTAATGCTAATATTGCCTTAAATATTGCCTTAACTCATCTGATAGACGTTAGGATAGTTAAACATTGCCTTTAAGCTGAGAAAATAAATTTAAGAAATTCAATCTGAAAATAAAACAAATTTAAAAGGCCTCCACATTTGCTTTGAAAATAACATTAAAAATACATGCTATTTCGGAGGATAAAATATACACTTAAAAAGAATCTCTTAACGTTAGTAAATCTCAACCTTTCAGTTAAAGGTGATCTCCTGAATTGCACCAAATACTGCAAAAGCGAGTCGTTACAAAATGAATACCTACCCTCATCGCAGATATTGCATGGGACATGGAAATACGTTAGAAACCTTTCAGGATTAAAAACTCCCGTACGTTTGGCGGGCACTCTGCTGAAGTAGCAGTTGTCGGCAAATATTGTTGTGTATCGGATTCTATTTTGTTTTCAACTATATTTCACAATAGCCGCTGAGTGCAGTTTGTTTTTACACAAGACCCCACTCCAGTTAGCGTTTTGTTGACAGTGTAAACTGAATGCCTACCTAATAATATTTATCAAAATATCGTTGTTGTTATAATCGTACATGGACTTACGTATATGCTGGTAACGGACAAATACTGAATCAATCAGTTTTAAAACGGCGTTTAATCTTATAGTGTCTTTGTTACTTTAAAGTGTAAAATAGCGACTGATAGACATGGGAGTTAATTTGCGTTTTATATCGTTTAAAACAATTCAATAAAAATGCAGCAAAATTAATATCAAAAAATATTTTTTGGGATTTTATTCGTGAACATGGTTTAATACAAATAATATTTTGCACTGATAGTAAATTTTGTATTATTTCCATCATTATAATCGTATCAAACGAGCCACATTGGATATATAATAACTCAAGTTTTTACTTAGATCGATTCGTGTTTGTGGTCACGGCACATGACGAAAACGCCGCGAGTATATTCGGTACTTTTACCACAATTGTAATGAAATACTTATTTGACGTTTCGATTTATTTTGAGAAATTGTTTTAACTACAATTTAATATCAGTATACCCTCAGCAATGTGCTCGAGCCTGTTTTTGATATTTCGAATCAGAAATTTGTACCTACAGAAAGAACGTAGTTGCTATGCAGTTAGTTATCTACAAGACAATTAAAAACAAACACTGGCAATCAAAATGGCAATTTACTAGAATTCGCTTTCGCGTTATGGTATGTTTTTAGTTTCTGCGAAAAACAATTTAACTCGGTTAAATAAAATCAATGTGAAGAAGTCTACTACAGTCCCAACAATATTACACATAGGTATGTACATAAGAAAAGATCCAATCGGGGTTTTTTTTTAAGCCTATTAAAAAGTTTGTCTAAAACTAAGAAAATACCTACTTAATACAGTCCGTGCTATACAACTAAAAAGTTTTTATTACTACTCGGGGTGTGTTGTAAAACTAAATTATGTTCGGGATACATTTCGTTAGAAATTTTTAATTGGGAATTAGTAACAGATTAGTTTCATCGTGTGTCTGGCCAGTACAGGCACTAAGGGCTAAAAAAGAGGTTCTATGTCTAGCCTACTTTTGGAGTAAAACTTGTCAAGACTACCTATATAATATAAAATAAAAGGTCTGGATACGTAGAACAGCATATAATAGTTGTTGTGATATTTGCACTTGAAGTGAACTTGAACTTTTTATATTTGAGTCCAATATCACCTTCGATTTTTTACACTATACAGAACCTATTTACTGGATAAATGTGTAAGTAGACAGATAAAGATAGTATATAAAGTAATATTGGTATTAGTATATTATACCAATATTTCAAATCAAATAAAATATAATAATGTTGAACGATGTGAAAGTGCTCAGCATGCGACATATTTCTTAGAAGATGATTTTATTTTAGAATATTTAACATGTGACGAGCCCAACAACTGTTGGAAGTGAGTGATGTGCCGTCCGCCTTGACGTAAAACGGTACAAATCTGTAACAGATGTGGTTCTAAATTATGCTTCCTAATCACCTAAGTTTGTATTTTTCCACTCATTGTTTCTGTGGTATTAATCAAGAGTAATAATTAAAATTAAAATAATTTATTTTCAGCAATTTAATTGAGAAACTTTAATCATGAAAAGATAAATATCATCAACCAATACTTTAACAACAGTGCGTAAAGTCAGCATAAAGATTAATATTTCAGTATATTAAATATTTTCAGAACAAATATTGTTGGTTTGACCTCACCCCCACAAAATGGCTCTTTACGTGTTATTTACAAAAATAAATCATTTATCTGGCATCCGTTTCGTTATCGGTAGTATTTCACATTCATCTACAAACGTATCCTTTGTACGGCGTCGACACGAAATATATTTGCTTACGATCTTTATGGTATAAAGTAAACCGTAACTCAATGGACATCGGAATGAAAAACCGGTGGCAATCTCAATATTCATTAAAAATGTTGTTTTTTGTTTGTTCCGAAGTGGTAATTATTTGAGTCCGGCTCCGATTTTAATTATTGTAATACCTGGCTATTCATAGGTGAAACAATCCTGGAGCAACGAACGAATTGTGATGGGGTAGCCACCGATACGCTTTGGGTGAAGCTTCCGGTGTTGTTTACTCCATGCCTTTATATTTTATAGCACACGTATTTGTCTGTCATGGCTGTCGTTATTTATTCACGTCTCACTGGGTTCTCGTCACTGTTCGTATGAATTAAGCACGAACTGGTATAACAATGTCGCTTTCATTACTGATTTTGGTAATCATTGATCGCTTAGGGAAATGGCCGCAGAATCAAGTGTTTTTTTTTTTATTTATTTCTAAACTGCCCTACAGTTGGGCATGGCCTAAAATGAGAAAGTTTCATTTTTGGCAATCATTTTCAATTCGATTCTATTTCTGTAAGAAAATTTAAAATTGATGTATACATAATGTTGTTTTACCTAGATGTCAATGAATATTTCACAATATTGGAATCTAATACCTTATAACTTACCTTGGAAATTCTGCCAAATTAGAATGTGTGACTTGCTAGGACCAACGGAAAGAAGTGTATCACACCTTTAGCCAGTCTTTGACATGCAGGATAAAATCCCTCCCCTTATGTTAAAACAATTTATTAACAAAGGATCATGGAATTAACACTACCAAAACACTCAAATAAAACAATTCATTATTCTAAAAACATTTATTCCAATTTAAATTTTAACAAATATAGGTACTGAGACAACCTCAGCACCAGAGAAAGGATCGAATCTCGAAATTTGACGCAATAATCTCTAATATCTACTGAATATTCCTGTTTATTGACTACCACTAACTTGTGCAAATATCAACACGGCCTCTGCAAAGCAATCTTTGCTTTAGGTGCAATAACTTCTTTACATCGTTCATCATAATTAGCTTACAGCCAAACAATAATATATAGCTTTAAACGTGATGCTTAATTACATAAAATGCTGAACTACAAATTGGTTACAAATTGCTATAGAAAATTTACATGAATCATAGAGTAATACTTAACTTGACATTATAAATCTATTGCAATCTTATTGATAATAATTTATTTAATTTAATCTTAAAATAATTTTAAATTAATTTAACTTTATTATACCTTAACTATTGGACGGATTTCCTGAGGGAACCAACAATATATACACATTACAATACGCTTATATAAATATTTTAAACCTACATCTATACGTAGTACCTACTAAATAGTTTTCAAAATGTGTAAAATTTATCTCTACAAAACGACTGTATAAGTTGAGCGAAACCTCTTTTCTAAAAAGTGTAACTCAACCAACGGTTGATGTGAAAAATTGTTCATAAAGTTAGCCGGTATTAATCTAAATTTTATTCAAATAAATTGTAAAAACGTATATTCAAAGTGATGTTTTGTAGTTGTGATTTAATAAACAAAATTAAGTAAAAACAATAATGGACATACACACTTATTAAACGAATAATGAAGTATTTATAGGCTTTCAAGTATTACGCTAATAAGGCTCGTCTGCCAGTACTTTGTTTTTTATATAATACCATGTAGGTAGGTAGGTAGTTACCAGAAATTCGCAAGAGACTAATAACGCTAATATATTCCACAGATAAGTTTATTTGTCAATTTATCCAAAATATAAATTAGTTTTATTTTCTTGCAAGGGTTAAATTCCTTATGAAAAGTTTGAAAGTTTAAATCCGGTATTTTTACTAACTAAAATTGACGCTTCAAATGACACGGAATGTTTCTGCGATAAATATAATTAAAACACTATCTATCATTGCAACATTAACTAACACAATTAAACCTATTTTCTTTAAGTGCTTTGCCGCAGATTTTAATACAAATCTTAATTACAATACCAGATATACATATCATTAAAAGTAATTAAAATCTATGTCTTACGCTACTCATCTAATATTCTATATAAAATAATTTCAATACCTGTGATTCTGCTGCTAACTGTACGCAGCACCTAAATTTTCTTTTCGATGTGAATATTTTTTACAAGTGACTTGTTATATTCAAAATAAGGTAAGTATATCATAAAAAAACTTATGCCTATATAAATACATCAATATAATATATTGTGTATTTATTTAATTTAATTTAAAACGTAATGGAATGTAACGTATGGACGGTTCGTAGAACTCGATTTATTAAAAAATAATCTTAAAATCTAAAACACCCTTATATTGCCAACGAATATATCATTATTATTACAAATACTAAAATGTGATGCTCATTTATTTAATACCTATCGCGATTCTAATTTATTTCCATTTCGCAGATGTTTTTCTTTTATTATAAGACTTCAGAGATTCAAACCAGACTATAAACGTAAAGTTATGACTGTCTAATAAATAAGGCCATTTAAATAAAGTATTTCGTGTAAAGAATGTAAATAAATATTATTATGAAATTAATTTAAATAAAATCGCACAAAAAATATGCAAAATTGATCTTCAGAGATTGTCATGAAAATTATGTGATGCTGTGATTATATCAGATCTTTAAAAAATATACTCAAAATACAAATAAAATGTTGATAAATAGTAAGAATTTATTTATTACACCTAAATTATTGCTACTTTGAAATATTAAGACGCCTGGTAAATAAATGATTCACGCAAATGGAAACTGAATATTAATGTGTAAGAACAAATGGGGCTAAAACCCAACTTAGATCTTACCCAGGTAACTGAACTGTCTATATTAATTTAATTGGACCTCAATCTTCATTAAAATCAAGTGTCTCATAATCAAAAGTGACTAGAGACCAAAACTGTTATCAAAATAGTATATATTAATTAATTAAATTATTGTTTAAATGGCGAAATAATAATTTAAATGAGAAATTGCGTAAATATAGTTCAGTAAAGATATCTCCCGTAAATCAATGTTTGTCTAACATCGTTATGTCATGTTTGTCAATAGTCAAACAATATCCACTAGATAATTTCTAAATGTATGTATAAATTAAATAAATAGGTAAATCTTACAGCTGATTTACTGAAATCGTTAGAAAAACTGTAAATCGATTTAAACAAACAACTCCCAGAAGTCTTAGAGATGGGTTCCTTAAATCGATAATTAGAAATCCTTTAAGTAACCATTAACGTCTTTGAGTAAGGCATAAGATACCCGATTGCTTTTAAATCTTAAACAACTAAAAAGCAGTTATTATATTAATTTGTAGGACTATGTATAACTCATAGGTCAAGAGTCGAGAGTTGGTAAATCGTTGAAATAATCCACACAGATTCCCTACAAATGTAAATGCTATCATGGAGATGGTATACCCACCTCCACTTGTATTCCCAGTTATATTAAATCTAAATACTAATACAATTCAAACTCGAAAAGCAAAGCTTTTTACAAAGGTTAACTTAGTTTAATTACGTGAGATTTCTAGATCAGAATAGAAATAATAGGGGTCGGAAGACGGTGGATTGGGAGGCCGAGTATCGGTTCGCTCCGACTGTGCAGTTTGGTGCAATAAACAAAACACTACCTTCACTGTACGGCCGACGTAACTTGGCACCTCTGACAAGGACTACAGGATATCGCCGTCCCTGTCTCACACACAGTTGATGTATCTTGCATCTCAGTAAAAATATATTTTATCTCTCTTTAGACGCGCCAAGTTATTTTGACTGTACTATACTAATGTACTATGCAACGTAAGGATCAAATGAAAGAACAGTGTTTTAGTGACAACTTATGTTGACATACCAAAGAAAAGCCCTTATTCTATAACATAGTTATTACTTTAAATAAGAATGTTTAAATTCGATTGCTTTTAAATCATGTAAACAAGAGAGAACATTTGCTCAATGCCCTTTTTAATATATTTTTTATACTATTAGTTTATATATTGAATAACAAAATTGAGATGACAGTAGCATTCATGGTATATACGAGCAAGAAAAGTACTAGGTATACTAGGTATATTCGATAAAGAGTCATTAAATTTAAAAGCAATCGATTTATCGATAAACGCATACACTTAAACATTATATCTGAACTTAGAATGAGTTTAAATCCAAGACAAGGAAGACCGTGGTATATTAAATTATTATAATAACGACCAGGAAAAATATACAGACGAAGACTAGAACTGAAATAAATATATCTTTTGTTCTCAATATTTTTTTTTATACAGTACCGTGTCAAAAAATCGCTAGGGTCGCTAGACTGCCACAAAGGTTCCACTGTCAATTTCCACCAATCACAGGCCATTGGATTGTCTCTCATTGGTTAAGAGTGACAGAATAACCTGGGGCTCGATTCTGCTATTGACAATTGCTTCAATCGTCTGAGTGGGTGGCGTCAGTAGGTCCATTTTAGGATAATTGGCATTCTACTAAATGTCAAAACATCATTTTAACCTCAAAATTGGCCATCGGGACGGCCAATTTTGAAGTTTTGACGTTTTGCCAATTATCCTAAAATGGACCTACTGACGCCACCCACTCAGACGATTGAAGTAATTGTCAATAGTAGGCTCGGACCCCAAATGTGACACTAGCAACTCTAGTGGATTTTTGACTCCTTGTTTTTAGTTTTATGTCCTCATTTGTCTGCATATTTATTCTTGTCCATAGGTTAATATTATTCGTGAGAAAACCGTGCAGTCTAAAATATGAAACTTTGTAGTCAAGTTGATATTTAGGTCGAAAAGGGTCCAAGAAGTTTCATTGAAAATAAAATGTGTTCGTAAAATTTGTGAATTAATAATTAAGGATAATTATAAATTATATTATTTATAGGTTAGGGCGGGAAGACGATGGATTAGGAGGCCTTATTGCAGGTCCCTCCGATAACTGTGCAAGAAGAAAATAAACTCAATTTACTAACTTATACTAATGAAAGAATCATTTTGAGATGTGTCAAACTAACAAAAAAACTTACATTTTTGAAACACAGACCGTAGGTAGTGTATTATAATTAAGAGATGAATCTGGTAAGTATAATAACCGAATATAAACAACATTTGGTCATACTTTCAATTTAAATAAGTTATTCGTTATTTTAAGTACATGTTTAGAAATTAACTGAATCCAAAATATAAGAATATGTGCACATCTCAAAATCATTCCACCTGCATATTATAATCTAGAAACACTTAAGAAATTTAAAATTTAAAAGCAATCGGTATTAATATACAAGATCATTCCTAAGAATATGTTTCTATATCAGTTACATATGGATGGTTGGAAAATAAAAAGATTATTATTTAATATAAATATAAATGACATCTAAAATCTGATACTATAGTTATTAAGAACAAACTCAATTAGACTTTATTGTTGTTGAAATACCTAATAAATTGCGACGTCTGAATCTGGTAAACTAAATGAATTGAATCTCAAAAAGTAAAAAAAAACACAATTTAAAAAAAAAATATGTTTAAATAATGAAAATCGTTCCGATAATAGCCGTAGCAAAGAACCAGGTACCCTTAATTTTTTAAAGTAGCAATACGCTTAGTTGTCTAACTAGAAATAACGTTTATAAATCTATTTCACGAATAGCCATAAAAAAGCAACAAACCATGGAAAAGAACTCTTTTTTTTTACTATTTGTGTAAGGAACTAAACTAATAATTAAAACAGAAGTTCCAAGGATTTAATTAATTTACGTTAAACTGCAAATGATTTAATTAATCCACTTTATGCATTGTGTTGTTCCAGTGTATTACATTTATAGTTAGGCTGTTTATACACGAGGCAACATTAGTCTAAGAGACTAATGTTGCCTCGTGTATAAACAGCACTGTATAAACATGTAAGGCCATACCACCTAATAGAGGTTCGTTCAAATGCACGCGTCTTTGGAGACTAAAGTCTTCTACGAGACTTGCATCGACTCGTGTACAGGAGACCTAATATTTCAAGTTATTATAGAAAAGGCAAAGCCAAATCGAGATGTTCACACCTCTTTAGATGATCACAGCATGCAACACAGATACTTCTGATGTGAGAAGGAAAACCAGCTGGTATTAGTTAAATATTTAGCTCAATCATAAGCATTTGTTTTGCATACAAATCAAATAAAAAGTAGGTAGATAATTAAATGATTAAGATGGTATATCAACTCGCCTACATCTATCGATTATTTTTCTTTTATTGTGAGTTTTTAATATACGTAGAACAAACAAATTCCTTTTAAATGTCAGAATGAATAAATAATAGAGCAACGGCATCATGTTCCGTTTAGTTGACGAAACATTAATTAAACTACTTACATTGATTGGGACACTTACAAAGGGAAACCCGATACTCTCTTGGAACTTTTGTGTTTAGGGATAGTTGGTTAAGTAGTCGACCAACCCACCTCCGTATTTAAATAGCTATAGGTACAATGTGTATGATGATCAGGGACTCGATTCAGCTATTTAAGAGTTACTTGAACTGATCGAAGCTTCATTTGGTCATTTTTACGATAATTGGAATTCTTCTAACTGTCATTCTGATGATTAATTGGTCATTAAAATCATTCTCTTCGAGATTTCTATGAGTTTTTATTGTTGGTTTATGTAAATAAGAAAATAAGACACAATGACAAGTACACTGACATGCATTTAAAATAGCTAAATCGAGGCCCAGGCGAAGTTTATTGCTATTTTACGTACTATTGACTTATCGCAGTACCGATGAAACGTATACTTATATGTAAACACCGCAACGTACTGCGATAGTTCTAAAATTATTATAATTACGATTAGACTATCGATTCCACGTGTTACCACGCGCCGGGAGCTAAACTATCGGAAAAGGCACTGAAGGGAATGCTTTTGTAACTTAAATTACCTAAACTTAAAACTTTACTGTCGTTAACTTAATCTAAAAAACTAAAATTGTAAAATTAGCAGGTTATTTCATTTCTTCTGCCAATTGTCGGTGCTTTGCAAAAACGTGACTTATTTGTTAGATAACTTTAGATACTTCACGTATGTATATAATTACATGTATAAAATCTTTCGTGAGCTTATGTGTAGCATATATTACAATGATTAAAGCAAACAAATAAAAGCAGTACATAAATTCACTTCTCACAACCATTGAAACTGTATTATTGGTACAATTGACAATCCATTATTTGAGAAGCAGCGCTATGTTAGAGGAAATATTCAGGCGTTAACAAACATAATTAACGATTCATAGATCAAAACATGGCGTCCATGGTAATTTGGTTAGTGAGGCTTTTCATTGTAACCAATAACACACGGGTTGTAGGCAAACATTGTGTTATGGACGATTTACACCAAGCGAGAGAATGCTCATTCTATCCTCCACCCTAACACACTCTTTAGTATTCTTATAGAATTTGTTAGGGTGGGGGTCAGAATGAGCATTCACTCGTTGGATATAAATCGTCCTTTAAGACAAGTACAGGTAGCGTCATAGAGGTGAGTTTAACAGAGAGATTACAATATTGATGTTCTTGTTTAAACCTATTTTAAAGTTAGGTTTCCTTTATAAATCCAATCCCTCTAAGTCACACTAACTGTACTGAAGTCATTTATGAATAAATGTGTTATAATTATATTAACCTACAACCACAACTCTTGAGACAACTCAATAATACAGTAACAAAATGTTAACGAAAAGTAAACTTACGATTTCAACAATGATCAATCCAACACCAACAATAATATAACGTACACAAAACCCAATAAAATAAAAACACTACCTCAGCCAAGCTGAATATTTATTTAACCCGAGTCGAACTCGAAAATATAAGTACATTATTAAATTAAAATATAAGCAATAGATTAATAATACCTTACTTAATACTTCGCAATATAACTATCACATTTGGGGAACTGCCAGAGTAGAGAATAACTTATTAAATGAAGCCAAATTAAATTATATTGTATTAAAATTCTTATATTGCATCTAAAAATTTGAGCCAATATAAATCCTAAAAATCAGAGCCAAAACGGACATGTGTGATAGACGAAACAAAAGAAAGATTTGAAATTAATATAAAATTAAAAGCCCGAAATTCATTGCAATAAGTATTTGTTACAATAGGAGACTAAATATGAAATAGATAAAGCTCATTTTCGATAATTATAAATCAATAAATATGGACGCAATATATCCCCAATTTGACACTTTAAATCCCTTTACATTTGCGGTTGCCACCCGTCTGCATAGTATTAATTACTGGCATCCAAATGTTTAGCTTTGCTGCAAACGCCATACCTAATTAGTAACTTGATGAATGCTATTCTCTCTGAAATGATATTGAAATACCAAACGTACATACACCGTAGTTATGATCGTGTCTGGCAATTCCCGCCCTAATATACTCGTACATACCATCAAATTATTGCTGAACGAATACACGTGAAATTCAACATTAAATAACCTAATTTAAATTATTAACTACTGTCCATGTGATGTCTATCAATTCTCATTGTTTATTTTTCGAGAACACGGCACTTGCGAGCTTGCCAAATTAGAAACTGCTTAAAAATATTACACTTTACTAGTCGATTTTAGTTGAAACAACGATGTATTTTTGGACGGACTCTCATTACGAAATTAAGAACTATAAAAACAGCCGATTGCATAAGCTGTGTTGGGGCAAACGGCTAAACACTGATATTTTTATCTTACTTTTGTTGCAAATAACAATGGAATAAATGTTTCGCGGATTCGATAGAACCACCTCATAGGGACTCTATTTTTTCTAGTATCATATTACATGTATAAAATACTTGCGATACAACATAAACTACTTAATATACAAATACATTCTAAATATACATATATTATACACACAAATAATACAAATACTTAATACCTACCTACATTAATTATTAATTGTAATTAAGTATAATCTCATTTATACATACACTTAGCTGCACTCAAAGGGCCTATCTTAAATTTCTTATCCTAAACTACATAATTGGTGTTAATCTTACAGTTTTTTCCTTAATATTTGTTCTATATATATAAACATTAAAATATTCTTATTACTTATTCACTAGATTACGAAAATCTGTCGTTCGTCAATATGTGTTGCATTATATCATAAATTCTAAGTAGATGTTTTCATCACTGTCGGTACTAATAAGACCTTTTAAAAATAGCTTTCGAAAAAGGTAGACAATATTATAAACTCAAAAGAAAGAGAGCTACCTTTTGAAAAATGCAAAGTTATTAAAATTTACTCTATGATTCTTAATTCAATGTGTATCTTATATTTTACGGAATGTGATTTGTAAAGACATTTATTAAGTATATGTATATAATAACCGTTTGAGTAATTATCAAAGATCGATTAAGATCGTCCATAGTAAATTAATACAATGAATATCTGTACATATTATTAATGTAGGCAGAGCTTTTGTTTTCGAGAAAAGATTTATAGCTGCAGTACTACGAAAATACATTGCAGTCAAGATGAAACAGACTGCGAGATTCCTGAAATTCTGTCATGTCACCTTACATAAGTAATAAGCTGGACGTTGGGGCGTTGAAATTGGGTAGGTTGACCTTACCAGACCTTTCTAGTGTAGTAATAAACTGTGTTGTTTAACATTTGGACGCGGCAGTACTGACGTTGCTGGCGACCTCTATACCTCTATAAACCTGATAGTTTCGCCGCCGAAGCTGACAGCCGGGACTCAGAACTTGTGGCTGGTGGCGGGCTGCTCGGGTGGTGTCACGTTCATACCCATGTTGTCATACGAGAAATCCAGCGTCGCATCCTCAGCTGGGTGACGGTTGCTAAGCGCGGTGCTGATCGTCTTCGGCGTGGTAGCTCCTTGACTTTTCTCGGTTTGTGATGTTCTCGTTTCGAGGTCTCTCGCATTCAAGGGTTGCTGCGGTCGTTTCGCTAGCTCCGGGTTCCTTATTTCTAGTTTAAGCTCGTGTTTGGGTTTAGGCATCTCGGCGTGTGGGTTGTGATGGGTCAGATCATTAGGGTACTGCTTCACGCGGTTCTGAAATCCGTTAATGTATTTTTTCTTTATAAAATTAATGTTTAGATAAGCTACTTATATAAGACAAAAAATTCAATTTATAAGATGGAATATACATTTAAAATACGGTAGCAGGTTTAACTAACTTAACCTACTTAATATTTAATGCGTAGTTATCTATAAACTTCGCGGAATCCGTTCATGACCACAAACCCGAGATCGATGCGGGTGTGTCTGAAAATTTATTGAAGGACAATATTATTACGTTACTTGAAATGATGAAATATTTACCTTGGCTGGTTGGAATTTTTGTTTGATGTATCTCCAAGAGAACTTGCCCCTGCAGATGATGATTAAGATTAGCACCAGGATGGCCAGGGCCACGGCGCTGATGATCAAAGCAGTTTGGGCTTGACGCTGCACACCTTTGAAATCATAAAGTTGGTCAAACTCCTTTCTAATAAACTTTTTCCACGTTTGTCGTGGATACGCAAAAACAGAAGAATAACCAGCTTCAATACGCGGGTTTAAAATGTTCATCACCCGCAACAATAAGCGCAAAGCTATCAAAAGTAATTAAATGAATATTATTGCCATTATGTTGTCTAAGTTTGTATATGAATCTTACGGGAACAAGGATATTGTGCATCTTTCCTGACACAGGCTTCGAACCTGAGACCTCATACCTTAGTCCTTATGGACGACCTTTATGTGGTAGTTAGACTATGTATTTTTCATCACAATCTAACAAAAACTAGTTTCACTGCACAATGTTACTATAAAGAAACTCAATGCTCACAACATGTTGAGCCAAATTTATTAAAATACATAGATTTACGATTTCAACAATAAAGATATGTTTAGGCACATAGTAGGCGCTAGGGACCTAGGGGTGCGCCCCTGTCTAACTTCACAGAATTATGCCCTTTATTACAAATTCGGAGTCGAATTGCGAATTCATGTAATGTTGAGCTTGCGTATAATATAGTGCAAAATTAAAATAAGCAAATACAGGCTAGGTCGCTATTGCTTTAACGAGGCTTGAGCATGACATTCGCATTAGTAAAACAATCAACTATTACGCCAGGCTAGTCATCAATGAGTTGTGTAAACGAAACATCACAGACACACATTAAAACACCGCCAACATAAACACATAAACTAGAGAAATCGATACTACAAGCTACTTAAAAAGTAAGACGGTACCTTTGAACTCGCCGTAAACATGTCTACAGTCTAATTAAAGTCCAAACTTGGATATTCGCATCGCAATTTCCATCAGTCGCAAAAACGTATAATATCAAGCCAATTCTCAACACTATTGTACAGAGTACAAAATAGTTTTTTACTTGTATTTATGTACTAAGAATTTGGTCCGAGGAGCTGAACAAAGTCTCAGCTTATTTAATATTAACCCGACGAAGCGCTCAATTGGACAGAGAAAGAACATTCTCAAATAAAAAGCAGAAACTTATTTATGTCTTGTTTATAAGAAAATAAAGTTACGATGTATTTTAAGAAATACCATTTTTACTAAAGCAATTAAGGTTACATGACAATTTCGTTGTAATTTGACATTTATTTTATGATCATAATAGCAATAACGAAATACTTTACTAAAATGATTGCAGATTCTTAAGATATTTATTTTGGGCAACCATAACGTAAATACTCATGTTCTGTTAAGTAATATTTATCAACTAGAGTTGAAATACCTGCCTAATAAGGTGACGTATTCTAACACAAATGAAGTACAAAGTGTAACAGTTTTGTGAGATAAAAAAGACATTAGTGTTTGGTTATCGTTTCATTTCATGGCGGCAAAACATACCATTTCTACCGCTGCCTCAAAACATTGAGTAAGTTTTACGTATAACCAGACAAGCCCCGCGGTTTTACCCGTTTAGGCCCGCGTCTTTGGAGTCGTTGAAATAAAAAGTAACAAATTTTTTAATTTAGGTTACAAAGCATCAGTTACATCTTTCAGTCAAATTCCATCTGTATGTGTGTTCCTACTTTAATACACAATATATTTTGTACGTCAATTTTATAAGAATCACATTTATCTATGTTTTCGCAGAAGCACACGACAAAACCATCACAATTGCATGGGCATAAAATAGCACGTAAGAAATAACCTAATTATATTAATAGTAACAAAGTTTTAAATAGATACTTACTGCTTAGATCTCCAGCGGGCTGTGCTTCCTCTGACCTTCGCAAATATCTCAAGTCTAGGAGATAGCCTGGAAAAGAAATAAATGCGATTAAATATAGAATATGGAGCATCCTGTCAGAAATAGGTTCATAGATTAAATCGGGTTATGAGTCCCATAATAACTTATACGTGGAACTAGGGTAAGTTGCACCTTTCTAAAAAGAGAGAATTTAATGATCTTTGATTTGGTGGATTTGTGTCCACCCCGAATATAATATCAAAGTAACTAACAACCAAACTGTCTAACAAGCGTCTTCCTGGAACTTAAACTACGCAGATGAAAATAGACTAGTAAACAACAAAATAAAATGTATCAAATTTGAGTACTCTGAGTACAATTGGCTCGCTCATGTGCATTGTATTTACTCAAACGTAAAATACTTCAAAGAATAGACTAATGCGACAGCGACAGTGTCGAATGATGCCGTCAAAAATAAGTGACTGTCTTCAATTTCATACTAAAAGAAATACAATCTTGAATGATTATTCGACAGCTTTGTTGAAAATGCCAGAAATTCTAGATTAAATGCATGTTAGCTGGTTCTGGTTACTGGTTTCAATCTCGGCCTCAGGTCTCTGTTACAAGTACTCTAAGAATCCCTTTTAGTGTCTCACAGTGACTTGTTGCTAGACCTTCCACCCACTTCTACTTTGAACACTAAGATCCGGCCACTACTAAGACTAAGTCAAAAATAGCAACGATTGAAGCAGAACGAGTGTTTCAATTAAAATAGATCTCTAAAAATAAAGTTAATCTAAAAGTGTAGAACAGTTATGGATGAAATAAAACTTCTTTATAAAAGGATAGAAACATTCGCGTACATCTCAAAAATAATTATAGAAATTTGTTAAAGTAACGGAAAGCTTCAACAAAAACTCTCAACTCAAATGTATTTACAATACGGGAACAGAAATGCTGCAGTACGTATCTTATACGAGATAACAAAAAATTAGGGCAGCGTATTATGTTGACACAGGTGAGATCAGGGAAAAAATGTCCCGAGCAAACAATTAGCAGGTCGGGCTACGCCGACAGGTGCTTGCCCGGGTCACACACACACACCCATACGCAACGTACACTTGAATGCACACCTTAAAAACTTTAACTATGACCCTCTCATAGTATAACTTTGTTTCAATCCTGTTTAAAGTTTCTCTGATTCGTAACAAACAGCAATATATTTCATTTTATCTCTACGAGAAATAAAAGCACAAAATAAGGTCCATTCAAAACCAAAAAGCGAGGGAATTTGCCACTCGTTTCCGCGTCACAGCTTCATTCAAAGCTAGCATACTTCACGTTGTTTACGAACGAACTAATTGAAAACTCGATTTAATTGCATCGCGACATATGCGACAAAAGCAGATTACACTTGCACAATTTATAAACAAGGAGCCACCTGTATTTGAACACACATGCCGTGTTACTTAACACAGGCATAGAAACATGTCTGTGTGTGTTAGTTCGTATGTGTGCGTACCGTACCTGTCGAGATCAACAGAGCATGACTTTTATGGGTATTGTTATACCCCTTACCAATGATCCTACGACTGCATTCTATTCAGTCCGTTGTAACTCATGATTGTGTGAAGAACAACAAGCTACTCGCCGAACTTTAAATATCATGGTAGCGGTATCCCGATACATCAAAATCGTGCAGATATTATAATCAAAGTGAAACACGCAATGTTTGTAAACTCCATCCAGGTAGAACATGTTTCGATTTTTATAGTTCAGCCTGTTGGTTTCGATATTTTTACTTGAGATAACACTATTAATTAATCTACGGTAAGCGGCTTAGCTGGAGGGTTTACCAGGAATATTAATAAGGCGCAATATTGATAGTCTTCGATTAAATTAAACCTCGTAGAAGCCGAGTCTCATAGTCTGCTACAGTATGCCATGAAACTGTAAACATATGAGGCAATATTCAAAGGTATAGAGTAGATAAATTAACATTCTACACAAAATTATATTAGAGGTAGTAGGCACCCGATATTCGATGGTAGTAGACACCTAGTTGTTTGTATTATTTTATTGTTTGTTTTGATGAATTCAAATGTCACATTTTTATTTTTTCGATGAAATTTAAATACAATTAATTAACATCAAAAAGTTGCCGTATATCGAAGAAAATTTACCATAAATTCAAAAAATATATTATTATTTAAACTCGTGATTGAAAATCAGATGCAACGTATTTTTAATGAAGACTTATTAGTTCTACTACAAAGGTTCATGATGGAGATTGTTTTCCGGGCAATACGTTTTTAATTGAATACCGAGTGTTATTTTCTCCTCTCTGCAATAGAGTGCGATTTTAATAAACTTCTAAAGCGAACACTTACTAACTGAACTCTCAATAGAAAAAATGAATTTTGCGATCAGAGACTGAAGCATAGTCTAGACTAATTAATATCTACGTTATATGAGGCTGACAAGAACTAATAATTTAGGGACCCTTTCAAAGAATCTCTTAACGAATTTTACTTACAGTTCGTTGAAATTGTTCATTATAAAGAATTCATAGAAAATGTCTGATGTAGAGACTGGGAGGTAGAACAAGGCCTGTCGTGGTAGAAATGGCTGACAAGATTGGCTCAGGATTTAATATTTTCTAGAATAGTCTCACCGGAACAAAGCAGGCAGAAAAATGGTTTTATTTATAACACACTCCTTACTGGAAGTAATATTTATTATACTTCCTGATTCTACATACAAGTTTAGTTTAAACGACAGTAAATAATAACGTTAAGTAACTCTTAAAAAAGAATGTAACAAAATTGTCTAACATTAATTATTTATAGAAAACTCCTTATTTATAAGTCAGTGCAGTGAAGAAAAGTCTTAATTAGTGTATGGCATGTTCATATGCGTAAATACTACTTAATTGATGTTATTTTAATAAAGATGGCTGTATCATACATGATAAGTATCAGTACTCTGTAGGTACATGAAATTACTGTTATTATTATCTTAACTCCTTGTAGTATATGTAATGTACCTAACTAACTGAAGGCAGACTTTTGCCTTGCATTTACCTGTCACAGGTTTTTTTTTTTCTATAATTATACACAAAGAAAATCTATAAATATGTGATCTAGTCTATCTACAGTTTGCTTCGAATATCTTCACATAGGAATATCTCGAAAGAATCGAAGAAATTGTATCATAGAAAAAAAATCTCTCGTAGACATTGTTCTTTTTTCTTTGGATAGAAACCTTGAAATCAAGCCCATGACCCCATAATTATCTATAACATCCACACCATAATAGTTGCTGGATATACCTACAAACGTGAAACCACTCGCAACAGAGATGCTTGACCTGAAACCTACACATTCTTCACTGAAGTGCGAGCGAGAGGAGAAATAAGTTAGACAGAGACAGTGGCAGGCAGTTTGCGGTCACGAAACTGGTTATAAAGCTTATTGTATAATGATAAGAGACTTTATAACCGAGACTATTGAGTGAATAATTCATTGCGACTTCTATTATTATTTGTTCATATTAGTCATTATTATCTAATGGAATCACGGCAGTTTTTCTAAGAATTTTGGTCGATGTCTATATATGTATTACAGGGACTTTTGGAGACACATAATAACTACATAGTATCAGAGTGTTGACACTTATATGACAACAGCTTGTTAGCAATGCGGCCTGTAGTTGGACACTCGCGACAGTCGCGACTTGTGTCATAACAAACATGCTCTCTAATACATCGTAGTGAAGGCCCGATTGCTTTAAAGAATCACGAAAAACTTGTCATAGACATATAAAAAGCAAACAACATATCCCATTAAATAACATAATCAACATTAACAGCGCTCTCGTCATAGTAAAACCTTATGAAACTAGAAGTCCATACTTTTTCCAAAAAGAATATGAACTCGGAAATAACTTTTTCCATGTTTATAACAGTCTGTCCAAGATTCAAGTTAAATAAAATTTGGTATGGACCTAATTTAAAGACCAAGAAAAGACACAGTCTTCTTTTTAAAGCAACATCTGATCCATTCATTGTTGCAAAGCCGCTGGTGGAGGCCGACCTTTAAATTAATAAATATCTTGGTATCAACCAGCTTACCTTGGCACTCCTTAACGCAGAGACCAGCATCGTAGTTGTGGTTGGTTTTGTTGCAGACGACGTTGCAGGGGGCGCATCGGTTCGTCTCCGGTGAGCAGTACTCCTCAAGCTGGCACAGCAACTGGCCGCATCTGATCCCGTCAAGCGTAAGCTGCGCAGACGCCGCTCCGGCCACCGCAAGCAGACATGCTAGTCTAGACATGATGGATCTGTAAACAAACATACAAATATTAGGATCACTTCTACTTGCAACTCATCATCATCATCTCCCAATTATTTGGGGTCGTGGCAACGCGTATTCAACTTCCGTTCATCTCTACTATTCGTCACCTCAGCATTCAATCCTTTTTTCCACATTGCTTCATTCGCACAATTTGCTCACAATACATCTATCTAATTTTCGGTCTTCTTATGCAATATTTTTAGGTGCATAATAAACATAAACAATCCTTAAGTCTGGGTCATATTATGTATTCGCATTGCTACAACCAGCAATAAAAATTATCCACATAAATCGACACGCTTGATTAACTTTAAGTTTACAACACACGATTGCAATGTACTTAAATCGGATCAGTTTTCTAGAGCAATATAATCCGTAATAGAAATTCTATCAGATAATGCATTTGTTACATATAGAACTCGTTATAAATAAATTGCAATAGTAATGAAGGAGCCTCCGATGATAATGAAAGTAAAATATTTTAGGTCATGAAACGATGAATACCTCTTACCTAAACTTCATTTACTTGCAGATTAAATTGGCATAATGTTAACGTAAGTTATTTACTCTAGACCTACTCGTTCGTGAGTGGGAGAATATTAAATACTTATGCAATAAAGTAAGACCGAGGTTTCTTGGAAATGATTGGATTCGTACTAAATTATAATCCTTTAAATGTTTTGTAACGTAATTATTGATCATGTTGAACCATCATAATTAGTAGTAGACCTCATTACTTCATTAAAAACGAAATCTAAACGAATTACTTCAACTGAAAATACTTAAGCGTAAATCACCTTCATATACCAGTTTTCATTACCTTCTCCTTCATTACCTATAACATTTATAATTCAGATGTACCTTACAACCATAATACAAATCAACAATATAAATACAACTGCGTAAAAAAACGTTTGGTAGATTTTGGCGGCACGTTTTTTCGGATATTTAAGACCGTATAAAAAAATACGCGTTGTCTAACCTAAGCCTCTTCGTCGGTTTTTCTGGTGAACAAACACTCAGCTTTGCTTAACCCATACCGGTTGGCTCTGAGTCATACTACCTCAAACTACGCTCGCGTGTAGGAGTCACTTGAAAAACATATTTTACACACTGGTATATTTTTGTTAAACCGGTATCGCATGCTTGATAAATGTAACGGATTTTACGAAAAAATCTGTTGTGTTTCGACTTTTATTAACAGTGATATTGATGGAAGTTTTTCTGCAATATGCATACGAATAAAAGTACCAATAAAACTCAAATTCAAACCAACTTTCTTTCTTCTAGTAATTTTAACATACAATAAATTATCTACAAAATTTCTAACCCTAAAATGACGCTACATGAATGCCTGCGCATGTAATAATGTAAGACCCTACCTATAAAAAACCGTTGCACACAATTGAATAGCCACAGTTAAGGTGTCGATAAAAACAATAAAAATATTTAAGGCCAGGCCGTACTTTCGCTGCATAGTAAGCAGGATGAGTCATACTCTTATGCTACGTTAGTTAACCGTCACAGATTATAGACACAATAGCTTGCCGTCAGGTAAAGCGGTGTTTTTTACAGTAAGTTATTTGTGACTTTTAAATAGGCTGGTATTTATTGCAATGACTGAATTATGTATAGCGATTATTTGGTGACCAGTTTTCAAACATGACATGAAAAATGAAATGATAGAGTTTACTTTTACTGAGTTGGTACTAAAGTTTTTGAACCAATCGAGATTCTAGTAAACCAGGTTTAACGTTAACTTAACAATTAACAGAACCCAATTCAGTTATTTTAGTCTTTTACTTAAAATAACAAATTTTAAGAGGTCTTTCGCACTTTGACTTTTTCATCTGTTTTTTTTTTATTACAATTTCACATTGCCTAGATATTTATTTTTCATCAAAAGGTAGCTGCATATTAGTAGGTACCTATTTTATTGTTAAATGGTACGTGACAGGTGGTACCTAACAATTACTAGCTGATGTACACCACGTCTTAAGTCGTGACGTCACATTAGGCTTCATCATCAAAAACATCCACCGATTGGCACGCGACAAACGTGATTTATTCATAAACAATTTAAAAACAAAAATAAAGATGTTTATCTAATAATTTGTCCCTTCACAACGATTACAAAAGTATATTTATCGTAAAATTCACAATTAAATCGTGATATAACAATATAAGAAAACTGCGTATTAAAAATCTCATAGCGACAATAAACATGTTTGTTTCCGCATTTAAATCGTTGTTAAATTACTCACCAGCTTAAACGGAATATAAACATTGACGGGTAAAATAAAGCCGAAAAAACTGGCCATTAATTTGTATTCTAATGTGATGATCTCGACTCAAATAAAGAATAATAAAGTCTATGTTGACTTAAAGACTCATACCCAAGGTTTTTACATTTATATTTAATTAGTTTCTCAAATCAAAACATTACCGCCTCTCACACTGAAATTAGGTTTAATGCATACATAACGTAATTATTTCTAATTGATAGTACCTACCTAGGTATTATGACAACATTGTAAATCGAACTAAAATTTTAACGCTGCTGGGAGTTGAATTTAAATGATCGATGACAGCATATCCATTTGTTGGCACGCACGTCAGTTTATAATTAAGATAGATTAAAATGTAAATAAACGACCAACTAAAAGCCAGTGGATATTGACGTTACAAAAAATTGGTTGAGAAATGTATTAGTCACCGAGTATTTTTGGTAGAGATGTCCCATATTACCTGGTCCCAAACAAACGCAGCGGTTCACACTAATTCCAACACATACTACACTACACAATATCTACTTAAACATTACTCAGGGAGGAAACGGTGGATCAAACATTTCACACAATTCACTCATGATTGTAAGCAAAAGCATTTGTTCTGAATCACAACTGTACTAGTAAGTTTTTAATTCCGTTGCCTGGCAACGGAAATCAAATATGCGTCGCGTCGCTTTGAATCCATATTTGAAAAGGTACACAGTAGAAATCCATTCGTGTAAATAGTACTTAAAATTTCAAGATTATGGGAGTGGAGTAAACTGATTGTTGTTATCCTAAAGATCATTTTGTTAAGAAAACAAAGCCATTTTTTAGTCTATCCCAAAATAGTGTTCAACCTGCAACGTCTGGTAAAGCAAACAATAAACGAGATAAGTATTATCTGTGAGATAAAACCTTTTTATACAAAGAATAGTAGTAGCAAGTCAACTGTTTCCCATTCCTTCATAAAACACTTAAATCATCTAGAAAGCATTAAAAGTAATAAATAAATAATAAGAATAAACATTCAAAGAAAGCGCTGAGAGTGACAACATCGAATTACACGGCGCTCGTACCAGGCTTGCAGTCAGGTTTATAGATTCTGCATCTTGCAAAATAAAAGGAGTTAAAATAATAAATAAGGTCGAGAATGCAGCGACAGGTTGGCTTGTTTATTATTCATGCATCAATCGCTTCAGTCGCAGTACGATGAAGCCCAAAGTGTTTAAACCTTACAGTTGTGAAATTGGTTTTGAGATAAGTGAGATGAATTTTCAACGGAATTCCTATGCGAATATTTCATGGGACTGTTATTAAATACGGATGGGACAGGTTTTAGCTTACAAATTGTTTTAAACTCGAAGGTTGAGTGAATAGTTTAATTTTTGTAAAAACTGAAAATTTATCAAGGTTTAATTTTTATTTGAGTTCGTTAATATTACTAGGCAGTGTCGGCTCGCCAATTTTGTGACGATATCAAATAATTTTCTGGCAGCTCAGAACTCTTGCAGACGACAACATAAGTCCTTTATAATGTTTTGAACAAAAAATCGGAAAAAATAACATTTATTTTTCAATCTACATTATCATTTCAAGTCCAATTTTTAATAGACTTCGAAACAATACCAGTATTTCCTTGCTAATGAGATTCGTACTAAGAGTTAATTATGCCTCATTGAAAGGTAGACCGTTAATCTTCAGATCCGCTTACCGGTTAAATCAATCGAGTAGACTATTGCAAGGTATTTGTACTAATTAAGGGAATGCAAGGAGGATAATGAATGCTTCAGTAACGATTATACCATAATACTCGGAAGCCAATTAGAAGAAAAAATAATTTACTTTATTTATACTTACACTCTTTTGTTTTGTAAGCTGTGTTGCTAAGTATTTTCAACGTTGAATACTTTTAAAAACCAGTGTTTGGTAAATTATGCTTCGATTTATGAGAATAAATGAACAGATTTTAAAACTTATTAACGATTTACTGTCTCAAGATATTATTATTATTACTGTGGTAAGTGACTAATTTCTAATTCAAGACAAGTTAGTTCTAACCCAATACTGCACTTGGGAAAATTGGTCTCGTCAGTGTTGATTTAAGTATGTACATATTCTATTTTGGAGTTAGTCTTCCCTGACACTCACGTCTAACTACTCTAAAGTAAATTCAACTTTAACGTCAGAGACCGCTAAATATAACACTTCTCTGTACTTAGAAACTGTAATTTTGATTTTATTTTATTTAGTGTCACGGTGTAATGTAAAATAGAGTGCGCTAATAAATGTTACTTAGAAATATTGGAGTTCTGCAATCTCGGAGTGCATCTAGACCTAACCGTCTACTGCTTGTCGGATCAGAGTCGAATACCTGGTAAATTGGTACCCAGTAACGCGACTACCGCTAACTCGTGAAGACTAGCAGAAGGAAATGCTGTTAAAATTGGTCGCCAACTCTTCAACTAAGTAGTAAGTAGCCTTTTAACTGGAGTGCTATAAATATTTTCCATTTGGCGAAAAGCAGCTCTTTGGTTTCAAGAGAAATGTTTGGTCTATACTGTCTATGCAAGTAAAGGACAGCTAGACACCTAGATTTAATAAAATAAATAGGCATTTGCCTTCGAAAAGTAGAGTTCTAAATTTAAGTTAACGGGAATCAGCTGTCACAGATACTTTTTAGGGCTTCTAATTTCGACCAGGGTATAATTGACTCTAGCTTTTGTAAATTATATTACTGAAAACATGCAGTGTGGTAGTTTAATGGTAGTTAAAAAGTTAGTAGAGTTCTTAATTGCTAATACAATATGCACGCTTTCTTAAGACACACGTTGCGCACGTATATATTTTAACATCTATAGATATAAACCATCGCAACGATAAATAGCTCTATTAAAAAAAAGAAGCAACATTTAATCGCGAGTCAAAACATAATATATTACAAATTAATAATTGTAATTAATTCAAAGTCGTTGAAATAAATTTGATAACATTCGGGCGTGATTTAGGGCGTAGGAACCTCGGCTTAGACGTGACACGTTTGGTATGCAATGATCTAAGCGCTGATCACCTTGAGCGGAGGCGCGCGTGGCACGTATCGCTTGTGCATCCTTATTAAACAATCCTTACTTAACATTATCGTAAAAAACACTTTAAAAATAATTAATTAACGTGGCGTTTAGCCATCAAAGGATGTGTCTTCAAGTCTAGGGCATCTCATTGACATGACTAACAGGATCTATTCGTCAGTTTTTAAAAAGCAACTAACAGAATCTTTGAGTAGTTACTTAAGGTTTATTTACGACTTATTATTTGGTACGAAACGCATTTATATTCTGTAAAGAGGTACATCAACTGTAGAGTACAGTCGCGGTACACGAAATAGACAAAGTGCAGGATTCACGAATAAAAATGAAATGCCATTTTTACAAATAAAAGAACAATGTTTTTTTTTTTATTTCCGAGAAATCACAAGTGAAGCCACGTGGTTCTAGAAATAAATCTTAACATTTCAGCTTGCCTTGCACTTTACAGTGTTCAGGGAAAAGTTGAACCTATTCATTATTAACTTACAATTAGCTACCTTCCACGTGATCCATCATTGATGGACAGACTTCACGTTTCTTATAAACAAGGCCACGTTGACGAGAAAGCAAAGTATCGAAGACGCCTCGAACCACCAGTATTGTGCTCCTCTCATTTGTATGCTACTAATGCCTCCGTGAGTGTCCCAACCCGACGCTCTATGTCTTACACAATCACAATACCCATCCATCGAAAATTCAACTCTATCTATAGCCCACTAAGATCTCAATCTCAGTAATCGTCCAATAAAACAAAAGTGCAGCCGAGATTAAAGAAAACATCTTTGTACAGTTGTTAGTAATACGTATGTTGTAGTACATTGTGTACGTCAGTCGCCATATTAAACGAGTTCGAGTTAAAACTGATATATAATGCAAGCGATGCATGTGTTATCGATCCGCGTGCTTCCCAAGACCTGTGCATTATAAATCAACTTACATAGACATCATTTTCTTTGCAGTACCACCCCCTGTATTGGATTGATTTAAAATGCAATCAATACGTCGCAATACAGCGATGGTGGTTGAATAATTAAACATTATTGGCATATAATGTATCTGTGTTGCTTCGCCTTTTGCGGAGTGAAACTATCATTATTTATGTATGATATTTTGCTTTTTTTATGATGTTTTGGTATGTTGAAGCCTACAATAAATTGAATGCAGCAATACGTCATCGGTTGAACGCGGACGAGGCCGGATGTGATTGGGACACACTGTTCAGCCCGGATATTACGAAGAGCTGTCTCAAATACTATTCGCTGTTTGCCCACCTGCCGGGATAACCAGTTTGCAAAGCCTTTAAATAAAAATGCATTTACGTCACTATTTATTAAACGTGTGGACGGGAACTGTTAATATTTAAATACGTCATTTACAGGAATGTGGTGGTGATTTATTACTTTTACGTTTTAAAATTAAATGAGAAAAGTCGAAGTAAACGTATATGGTACAAAATCATAATTTCGCGAAATAACGAACGACACTAGACTGAAATAATGTCAATAAAACCATGTGTAAGGTGCCCAACGAGGGCCATTAAGATTAGCAAAAAAGTAAAAATTAAAGTTTTGTTTTTAGAAAACCATTGTGACAGTGTTTTCTGCTTAAGAAGTTATTTGATTTCATTTCACTAGTAAATGAAGTTTTTTTTTTAATAGTTATTACAAAATTATGAAAATGAACTTTTATAAATTGTTTCAAAAACACTGTCGATAAAACATTATGTTTTCATATTTGACAACAGACTGCTTTTTATGAAATAAAGACGTTTTTCAATTATTGCACATTCTAGTAGTTCATTACAATCTTTCAAACATATTGTTTTATCTTAAAAGTGTCTCATCTAGAAAACCCGGGGATGACGTCATAAATTTAGTCACCACACTATTCAAGGCCACAAACGTTTTTTCTTATGGTGTTACTAATAAAAAACAATACATCAAGTTATGAGATTACTTCTCATAACTTAGCAAAAAACAATTTTTGTAATGTTACGAGCTACTTTGGTTATGCAACTTAAACTTTAATTTATTTAAGAAACTTACCTCTAACTATCCTCAATGTAAGCCGATGTGTAAAAATAATATTCATTCATTAATTAATAATCATACAATAATTAAATTATGTTTTTTATTAAAATAACCTTTGTACTATCAAATAATGATCCAATGGAAAATAAACAGATTACCCGCTGACTCAGAAATCACTATGAATAATTGCACCTATAATTATGTTTCATTAATCATTATTTTATTACATTTTACTTCAGGTACGTACCTATAAAAACAATCTTCATCTCTCGGTCCACAATTCTCTTCCGATATTTGTGCGTTTTCAACAAATGCAACATCATTACTTAATCAATTAAACTAAATTAATATACCCCAAAAATAATGGTATTCAATTATTTACAATTTGATTAAATTATAATTCAATTGATTTTAAAAATACTGTTCTATTTTATTTCTTAAATTATTTTAATTTAATTTATTTATTTATTGCCGTGCGTCCGGTGCGCCCGACCTGCATTTCTTGTTCTGTTGGAGTGACGTTGCCGAGGCACCGTAACATTACCTATGTATGGGATGTGCTACACATATTGACTATTTATTATTAGCTACAAATCAATAGAAGCACGGACTTACCACCAATTACAAGGCAACCTATGTGCAGCTTATTAGTTATTCAAGATATTTTACAGGGGTTGGAAAGGGTAAACTTAACGGGGTAAATCAAATGTTTACTTGCAACTTTGATTTGAGAAATTTCTACTAACCAATTACTTGTGATTTTCACTATTGATTTATTGGGACATGTTGATACTTATAATATCTAATTTTACAAAATTGTACAATATTTATTTATTAATACACAATTAAATCTAATATAAGAACAAACTCTAACTATACTAAAATTAAAACTTACATAAATAAAAACTAAACGGCGTCAAAGAACTCATCGTCATCCTTGTCAAAAGCTTGTTGTTTTTTTTATTAAGTTATAATGATGGAGCATGTACTTGTCTAAATTAACTCACGTTTTAAATTTGTGTATTTTATTTAAAAAAAAAAGTGTTTCCCATATAAAATCCTTTGTAAGGCTTATTAATTTCTCGGTATAACAATCCAAATCGGTATAACTTGAAAATATCAACATGAAAATATACGGATGGCGGAGTGGCTAGTCGTTCGGCGGAACGTATTTCGGGTTTGATTCCCGCTGTTCGCATGTCCCAAATAGATATAAGTTAGTTCTAAATTTAGACGCGTTTTATGTATTTTAAGTATTGTTATCAATAATTATTCGGTGAAATTGTGTAACCAAAAATTTTGTCAAACCTTATTTAAACGGAAGTCATTTTAAAACTCCGTCGCTTATTAACTACCATGGTAATGATAATTGATTTGATTCCAGTCTTAATGGCAATCATTAGCTAATTAGTGTATAATATGTTAGCAGTATTGAACGTTAACTTATTAAGTTTTTACGTTGGATGTACATCTTGGAAAGCTTTTTGGAATATTTAATATATCAAATGTTGAAGATCTATAAACAAAATAAAAAATCAAAACTTGATTGGTATAGAATTTTTATTTTTTGTTTGTTTTTTTTTCTACTCCTTGTCGTAATGGATTTACACTGTAACGGTGAGTAAACGCTTCGAAATTATCGTCTAGACATGTAATACAATAATTTCCATGAAATAGGGTTCCAACCAATTTCCTATCGTTAAAGGGCAACATTTAAAGCCCCCTTGCCATCGGAAATTCCTCAGGGAAAACCCGATAGGCGTTTTGAATTATCTGTTATCAGTTAACACATAGTAATTTTTCAAAAGTTAAAAAAAAGACATCTTTTAACCTGAAATTAATATTAACCTGTTTTTACAGCAAGCAATTTTGTCAAATATAAATATAAAAAAAATAATAAGCCGACAATAAAATCTCATTGAATTCGAAGAGAATGGTCGTGATAACCAATTAATAATCGTAATAACAGTTAGGACAGTACCAATTTTCGTAAAAATTACCAAATGAAGCGGATCAATCCCTCAATTCAAGTAACTCTTAAATAGCTGAATCTCGGCCCTGGTGCTATATCTTCATGTGACAAATATTTGAACGTCCCATTTACGTATCTTGATCTGTTACTCAAGTACTCATGATTCATGCAGTTCTCACACAATACATAGAAATCATAAAGTAATTAAAGGATTATGCTTTTCTATGAAATTCACTGGAAACCTTACCGTAGTACTCAGACTGTGCCCGAAGTCTGAGAGTTAACTTATTCAAATCGAAATAAAGAATCCTGTGAATCGGTTTAAGTAAGCACTGACTCGATTTTAAGTCAATATCTAAGTAGATATTGACGTGTCTGAGTACGATCCCTTAAAGCTATCAAGATTCCCGTACGTTATTTATGAATATGTTTTAGGTGTGGCCTGTATTTTCACCTCTATAATAAAAATAAGCCACTTTCCAGTTTTTAAGAAAATAATTTTCATTTTACCCTTTTATTAATGATTCCAAAATAAATGTAAGAGCAAAAACTGAAACTAAATAACATGTTAAAAATACTACATATTAAGAACAACCTCTGCATTATAATTTACTTAATGAACGCGTATTAAATGTAATCATAACATAATATTCACTTGAATTTAGACTGAGGAAACCCTAACCAATGATGTGAATAACCTACTTACTGTAATTTATTACTTCCTTCCTATACATATACGCGAAATAAACCTACTTTATCGTACTTAGTTCAGCTGAATAATTTTGGCAACACCTGTTAATAGGGACGAAAATTAAACCAAGCTATTCAAAATTGTTTCTTTTTGGTACTTCATTGCATTTAGCCTGAGCGCGGGCTTTGACTGCTTCACCGGACTTTAGGATTGAAAATTGATCGCTATAGATGGATGTGTGGATATTATCTGGGATAAATCAAAAGTGAGTGCCTTCGCTACATGGGAAGAGGCCTGTGCCTAGCAGTGGGACGTTTATAGACTGGATTATTATTATTATTATTAATCAAAAATGGTTGAACCGAACACGGCCTATGATTGCAGATTTGAATAGTCTAGAATGCTAGAATATAATGTGACGTTTTCAGAGTCAGACTGTTTCTAATATGACTGACTACAAATAAAGCGATACGTAGTAATGTGTGTGTTCTAAAATAATAACTAAAGTTTTGCGAGATTTTCTTGTTCAGAATCGAAATTAAGTGTGGATTTGTTTTAATATGCATAGCTTAGCATAGCATGCATAGCATGTATGAAGGGAGCAATGGAAGTGGACAAAGCGCAACAAGTGTGTAAGGAACATAGCAAGTGGAAAAAAGTGGTCTCTGCCTACCCCTAGAGAGAAAGAGGCACATTTGTTTTAACCCAAACATCGAATAACGAATTTAGCTTATTTGTTCTAGTAACTCGTATATAATAATAAGTAGGAGTAACAGAGGCTGACTGTCTAGCCCAAAATATTTAGGGATTCTAGAAAAAAACAATATCTCGACGAAATTAGGGACACATTCCGATTTCGATGGAATATTACGGGAAGAACGTGGGTGGATGTCCGGGGCTTAACTAATTATAAATAAATACAAATATAAGAGGTTTCTTATCCTCCTCACAGAGGTCACACATGTGTAGGTATAAATAGATGTTACAGAATAATTTCAACCGCCTCTTAAGCTTAAAGCTAAGATAATGTACTTAACGATTATAGTGTTCAGTGATAACCACATTATAATAATCTTATTCCTATTTCCGAATTATCTAATCTAGTAATCTTGATACAACACAAACTGGCCGAGAGTTCGGTATCCAACATAATGGTCTTATTAAGGTAGTTAAGCAGATAAAGTGGTAACTCTGTCCCCTTGCCCTAAGTGATTAGTTGGAGATGATTGTCTACTCCACTCGGACTTACACAAACTTAACTAGTAAGTAGTACTATTAGATAATTAAGAACAAAGTTATTGTAAATGTCTCTAGTGAAACTTAAACAAGGAGGTAGAGCAAATAGTTTACATATGCTTGCTAATTTCTAAACAACTTTCAATTTGAAGTTCGCTTGAGCTTGTGCATCAGTGTCATGTTTATACGTTTCTATTCTTGACGGACTGAAAAAATATCGGTGTCAATCCGTCGGATTTTTTACGGTCCCTTGTACCAATCACGAGAAAAAATATGTATAGACTCTCCAATTTTCTATATTTTTAATCCCGACTGATAATGTAAAACGTGTTATGAAACAGTTCTTTAATAATTATTTACATATTTTTCTGCTTTAATTTTAACACAAAAATCTCGCTGCTTATGTGTTACAATTTCGCTACGATTATACATAGTTTTGTTCGTGACTGTACTTGGTGTCTGAAACTGATGATACCAGAAGGACCCCAGGAAAATCAAAGAGTCTCAATTTTGATAGTTTGTATGCCCATAGGTTCTTTTATAGATTCTCTTTTAAGTGGTTAAAGTGTTTCTTAATCATTTTGCAGTCGGGTTTTCACATTTATGAGTAATGAACTTTAGCACAAGATTAAAAAACAAATGCATGCTTTGAAACAATAAATATTCGCTCAGCAGGTATGCTTTAGATTTTCACACAGTACTTATACAGTAGTCGAGTCAACATGTCGTGTTAAAAATATACTACAACAATGACACATTAAGTAGTCAGGTGATTACACCTGTTTACTGATAACGTCTATTTAGGACTTTCGCAGATTATAATTAGTCTAATGTTACGAGTTCTAAGTAATGACGATTATAATGCACAATAAGTAATGGAGAGTCATTGGACAGAGCATTGAATAACAAGTTATGTGGCCATAAAAGAATACCTAGACAATGCTCATTATGTCTCGGTACAAAGTCTGTGCAAAAAAAAACTGCACTAAGTTACTCTTTTCAGAAGAATTTCAAGTATTACTCATCGAATAAGAATATCGTAAATAATGGGCCTCTATAATTGCTCTTAACTTGAGTTTTATCACGTGATGACCGTTAATACGTAGCTGAAGGCTCTTGCTATAGGATGGCGTACTTCAAAATCCAATAAATAGGTACTAGGAAAGTACCTATCACACACATACACTTATAACAGGAAAAGTATACATACGTAACTATTGTTTAAACCACGGACCTTATATACATCCGTCGAAGGTAATATACCTGTGAGAAAATGCACTAACGAACGGCCTCCGCTTATGTTACTTTAACTTAATTCACTTAAAGTAGACACTAAGTTAAATCTTACCTTATAATACTGTTGACATTATTAGTACCAAACCAATCACAAACACTGAGTCAAACTTTCTAAATTTAAAAATTGTAGCGCTGTTCGAAGCCTTCGCAGGCTCGGCGGCCAATCGCGGAGGTGGGTGACGGAATGCGACTCTTGCGCAGGTAGAGCCGCCCGTGTTGCCGCCTGCCTATGTGTGCGTGCCTGTAGATACACTGTAACGATATACTGTTGATAGTGTGTGACGTAGCGAAACATTCAATTCTGACGTTTTATAAAACTCCCGCGTTGCATGGTCGACTCCCACCGGGCTGTGACGATATTATTACGCTTTTTTGTAAATAGATAACAAGTGTGCTCTTTGTAAATCACCTGTTTGGAATATTTCAATCGGAAGTTTATTAATACGAGCATTCGTTATGGGTAGGAAGACAGGTATCCGATTAAAACATAAATGTGAAATGAGAACCAAGTTCAATATCATTTATTTTTATTTATATATTAATTTAAAGCCTGAACTGTAATACTGTAGGGCAAAGGCCTCCCTTCCTTCATTCCACAAGTCTCTATTGTTTGCTGTCTGTTGCCACTCCTTTCCATATGCGTCCACTTCATCCATCTCCCTCCATCTCCGCCTGGGTCTTCCACGCGGCCTCCGTCTATTTCTTATTATAAATTAGGATAAAATGTATATGAATTATCATGTTCGATGGCTAGTTTCTACCAGAAAGCCCAATTCTTGGAATCATAAATTAAGAACAAGTAACAGGTGAAGAATTTGCGAAGGCTATAATAAAATTCGTATATGAAAAGCCAAGTCAGACCTTAGGCTAAAATATATAATCATCACTATCACTACATAGTCACTACATACATAGTATAAAACAAAGTCGCTTTCCGCTGTCTGTCCCTATGTATGCTTAAATCTTTAAAACTACGCAACGGATTTTGATGCGGTTTTTTTTAATAGATAGAGTGATTCAAGAGGAAGGTTTATATGTATAATACATGCATAATATAGTAGAGAAACACGGATAATCTTAGAGATTTTTGACGTCAAGTCGTAAACCAACACATTTTTTGCGCTTTCATTGCAAACGCTGGCTGAACCCTACGAGATAGATCAAAATAATGTACTACACTATTGTGCATCTTAAAAAGATCTACAAAAAAATCCGCGATGGTATATGTCTATCCCTTGAGGGTAACCCACAATAACCATTTTTTATCCTTTATTTATTACTTATTCACGAAAAGACGATTTTAAGCAATACAGCATTAATCCTTATCCAAGCATGTAATTTAAATGAATATTTTCGAAGATATTACAGATTTAAAATGCAGGGACATAGCGGTTGCGGCGGTACCGGCCGGGGGGCCGCGCGGGGGCCGGGGGGCGCGTGCCTATCCCAAAAAATGCTTCTAAGGCTGTGCTTCGCCCTACATAACTTTATGATTGTGTTATATTTGGTATCAGCGTTGCACCCGAGCAAAGCCGGGGCGGGCCGCTAGTATAAAATAAAGTCGCTTCCGCTGTCTGTCCCTATGTATGCTTAAATCTTTAAAACTACGCAACGGATTTTGATGCGGTTTTTTTTAATAGATAGAGTTATTCACGAGGAAGGTTTATATGTATAATACATGCATAATATAGTAGAGGAACACGGATAATCTTAGAGATTTAAGTAAATGAACAAATTTTTTGCGCTTACATTGCAAACGCTGGCTGAACCCTACGAGATAGATCAAAATAATGTACTACAGTATTGTGCACCTTAAAAAGATCTACAAAAAAGTCCGCGATGGCATATGTCTATCTCTTGAGGATAACCCACAATAACCATTTTTTATCGTTTATTTATTACTTATTTACGAAAAAGCGATTTTAAGCTATACAGTATTAATCCTTATCCAATTAAGTACCTTTAATAAATTGTGCATGTAATATAGATCAATATTGCCCTTTACAGCATGTAATTTAAATGAATATTTTCGAAGATATTACAAATTTAAAATGCATGTAACGGCCGGGGGGCCGCGCGGGGGCCAGGGGGCGCGTGCCTATACCAAGTAGTGCGTCGAAGGCTGTGCTTCGCACTACAGAACTTTATGATTGTGTAGATATGTCGCAGACAAATATTATAATTTGGCATTTTACATACGGCATCGTCAGTTTAAAAACGTTTGCGGTTATGTAATATGCCGAAGGCAAAATGTAGATTGCCGTGTCACTTTATAATATGCCTCAACATTTCATCGAAAATTTAAACACCATATACATAATGCCGAGGCAAATTGAAGTATTTAGTTTTTGAGGTTATCCAGCACGTCAAAAATGCTAAGGTATCCATAGACCCTGGTTCGTGAAGGACTCCTGCAGAGTATTTTTGGTCAAAAAACCATGTATTTGATCGAATATTCATATATTCATAGGCTCAGAAATTCATTGCTTGATTAGGGTCGACTTTGTGACAGAGATCAATAGGTTAGGTTAGGTTAGATATTGTGACCTTGCAACAGAGCGAGCGAAGCGAGCGACGACGACGTATGTAATTCAAAGTTTTTCTCGAGATTTTAATGAGCATAGTCACCCTAAAATAACACTAACGTCGCATTATAACGATTGAATGATTTGACATTTTGCTTTCGGCATATTACATAGCCGCAAACGTTTTTAAACTGACGACGCCGTATGTAAAATGCCATATTATACAATTTGTCTGCGACAGATATATAGTGTAGGTATCAGCGTTGCACCCGAGCAAAGCCGCGGCGGGCCGCTAGTAAGTTATAAAAGGAAATCATGTTTTAAGTTATTATAAATAAATATCAGGGCCGACCATTGAACTTGACACCTATTTGAATCTAACTACTTATGCCCTTCTGGTTCATTAACTCCAATATTTACTCACAGCTTTTCGTGCTATCATAACAATAATATTAATTGCAATTGTAAACCTATAGAACAAGTTAAATGTGTTACTTACCTTGGAATGAAAATTGATGAAAACTTCTCCTGGACGCTTCATGTGGATTATATATGTGACAAATTAAGAATCTTACTTGGGAAATTTTACCACCTTAGTTTCAAGGTACCTATTTGCACTTTGAAATTGTTATACAATTCCTTAATAGATTCTATTATATCTTATGCTCTTGATTGCTATGGCTCCACTTTTAAAACATATATTAAAAAATAGAATTAATACAAATTAGATTTTTAAAACTCCTTGTAAATAATAATACTAAAAGCCGCTGTAAAAATAATTATTACGAATTATTTAAAATTTGCAAAATTCTGCCTGCTAGTCTAAAATATAAATACTTATTGTTATTAAATCAACATGGCAATCAAGTGCATAAACTATCCCTTGTATCCCATCCACATGGCACCAGGTCTAAAACTAATAGTAAATTTGATGTACCTAGAATAACTAAATATTATGGGGATAGGACCCTAAGAAAACGGTTACCATATGTATTGAACAGTTTGCCTGTGGACATCAGGAAGGAAACTAATAAAAACATATTCAAAAAGTTATTAAAAAACTACCTTTTAGATAATATAAATACATAATTACCTATATATATATATATATAAACTTATAAACCTATATATTTTTACGTTACTTTGAGAGACTCAACAGGCGTCCACAGTCAAACTGTTCAAAACAGTTTTGTGGACCAATGTTTAACATAAGTCTATTCTTTGTATTTAATAATTATAAATAAATAATAAATAAAATAAACTTCTTTTGTCGTTGAAGTCAACAACTAAGACACATATCATAATATTAAACTTGGCTCTTATTTCACATTTATGTTTTTGATGGGATCAATATCGATAGTTTGATCTTCAGTCCCTCAATTAAACAATAATTGTATGCAGCACGATTTTTAATAAGAAATGTAAAGTATATAGACAATACCGACCAACGAAAGGTCGCAGGTTCGATGTAAGGTTGCTTTAATGTTCCCCCAATTCTCAAGCTGCAATAAACTTTCTAAAATGTAAATATTGTTTTTTTTACAAATATATTGAACCTACCTATCTAATGAGAAACGCCAGCTAAATGAATGGGCCGATTGTGATGCGGGTTTTGATCAAAATCTGATGTGATCGGGTCAGTTCTTAGCTAAATTGTATATAACGCTCTGTTCATCATTATGTTATAGTGAAATAAGAAAAATGAAAAACAACACATTTCCACAAAAGTATCTTTATTTATGGAATATAAAAATTAAGGTTTTTACAACCTTCAAGTATACAGTGAGTGAGATTTAAAGTTTTAGACATGCATACCCTAGACCAAGAAAATAAAAATACATGCATCACAAATTTTGCTAAGGCACTGATCCGATTGCGGGCGGGAAAACGAGTAACTATCGACTTTTAATCGCTCAAGATACGTACAATATGTAGATCCCGTATAAATTAAGAAGATGCATAATATAAATTGTTACTCGCTGACTGTATACCCTGGCCAGAGACACTCTTTTTTCTTGAAATTTGATTAATGCTGCAAATGCTAGTTATACAAAAGAACTTCAATCTTATATTGAAGTTTCTAAAAAAAATTTACCATTTTCCATGTTATACTATCAGTTATCTATTCTGTAATTCATTAATTACATTAATAGTAGGATTAATATCTTAAAAAACCCTCCCTTACTCCCTGTATAGAATGACTCGAGCAAGTGATGAGAGTTTCGCCCTTCCACAAAAATATCAGAACAACACATTTACTGCTCGTTTATAGTTCATCGTTCTACTCGCTACTCGCGCTTTACCTTTTAAAAAGGTACTAAATTAAAAATGTCGTCCGCTCCTGTTGTGTAAATGTTCAGGAGAATGTCCATAAGGTACTAAAATAGGTACTATACAGGGTGAATATTAGGTCGTTGTTTTCCCGAAGCGAAATGAGTTTGTATCGGTCATACAATCGATTAATATATATAAAAAAAATTAGACTCAATAAATGGCGGATTAACAATTGTTATAAACAAAACTCGAAAGTGACTTCAACCAGTAGTAATACATCGCGCTATACCTACGCGGGCGGGCGCGCGGTTACCCCGAACGCCGCGCGGTCGTTGCACTTCGCGTGTAAATCAGCTGATCGCTACTCTTGATTTACTAAAACACAAAACCAATAAGTAATTCAAATTTTCGCTTCAAACTTTTACGGGCTTAGGATCGTCATAAATACTTAAAAAATCAAAATAGGTATCTTTAAAAAAAGTCGGAATTTCATAATTAAGTATTTAAGGCGTAGGTATTTAAAAATGGAATCAACTTATTTACAATGATTTTGATTACGTAACCTACTTTTAAATGTTTATTTACAAAGTACGAGTACTTACACTTAACGGTAGCGGAGTAATTGTTCGAAATGTAAACCACTACGTTCAATGCACAAACGAACACGTTTTAACTGATTGTCTTTCAGTTTCATTAAAGTGTCTCTGTCACGTCTCACGATATTAAAAGCGTCCACTATCGCACTTATCAAAGAGTCGCGTGTTTGGTGTTCCTCACGATACACCAAGTTCTTGAGCTCAAGCCACAAATAAAAGACCAAGGGAGTCAAGGCCGGGCTCCTCGGAGGCCAAGGGTGTGGCCCGCCACGAAAATAAAATGATAAGGATGCAGTCCTTCTGTGTTGAGCACTTTCATCGCACATTCATCACTTGACGTCATCGACGTTCGCGCACAGAACACTAACTAATAAGTAATAGGTACTAAGCCGTAGGCACAGAGCGCAACATTTGGCGGCATTCTATTGTGTTTCGGCGCTTGCCGCGTGCATGCAAGCTAATTTATACCGTATCACCATGACCGTGAGCTTATTTTCCTCTGAACATTTATTATTGATTCTTTCTTTGTAAGTTTGCCGACAACACGTGGCGGCGGCGTGTGCGTTTCGTGTTACCTACAGGTGCCTACGTGATCTCTAGTGACTGAACTACTATTGATTATCGCTCTTTCGAGTTTATGAATACTTTTTTTATGATTTGAAAAAAAAAACATTATGTTTTTTAAGTTAAACTTTGTATTTCGATAGTACTACTGATGGGTAATCGTCCTGCCGCGGGAAAACAACCATTCAATTTTCACGGTGTATATAAAATATACATTTATGTCGTATAGTACATAAATCTTATAAACTAATAGTTAACATTTCAACTCATCAGAGTTTAGCACCGAAATGATCAAGAAAACATAGTTAAAATATTTTTTGCTATTTTGCACCTACATGATCATTAATTTCTAAAATTAATATTTTTCAATTGTTTTACCGAATAGGTATAAAACAAATAGTTTACATTACAACTCATCACAGTTTAGCCGCGTAATGATCAAGAAATCATTTTAAAAATAAATTTAGTAATTTGTGCCTGCACATAAAAGGCTATCAATTTTTTTAAAATAAGTCAGTTGTCAACAATGTATGCAAAACAAAAGCTAATGAGACATGTTACCAAGTGTAAAACATTACCAAGACAATTAGGTATTCAAAAACCTTACAAGTAAATAATACTGGTTAATAAAAATAGGTATCCAGGTTACAGGCCAGGCGGAGGCGTGAAGTCACCTTCGAAGCGCTGCAGCTGTCTGCTTAAGAGCAGCACCTGAAATAAAAAACAAATCTTTACTATAACATGCTAATTTAGTATTCAACTAAAATACCTTGGGACAACTCACACAAGATCATCAGAATCTGATCTTAAACTTGGCAATCTGTACTACAGTAATCTTTGCCTGACCACTAGATAACATCAAAGCAACAACCTGCAGCTTAGCAGTCAGCTACAGGCTAATCACTAGAACAACAGTCAAGTTATTGATATGCAACTTCTAGAAATTGCTATTGCTGTATTTTCTCTACTCCTTCTATCCTCTTGGATTCCATCTTTGCTGTTGTGTGTGTGTACTATCTCTTCACAGAACATATAAGCTTCTTAACAAAATTCTGAAACCCACCTTGAACTTTGCAGGATGAACTAGCCAGTGAGTATCTGCACCATTCATACAGGCCCTCGTAGCTATGCCTAAACCAGCAGTGTGTTGATAACCACATGATGCTACTTATCTGCAACAGAGAACAGAATTTATAAGAAACATTAAATGCCACTATTTTTTATTTATTTTTATCTAGCCTGTACTGTCCCACTACTGGGCTAAGGCCTCCCCCAAGTCCTTCCATGTGTCCTATCTTGTGCCACTTCAAGCCAAGCCCAGCAGTAAATGTAACTTTATAATAAAATTTCATTTACTTACCACAATTCTTAACTTCTGTTCTTTGCTTGCTCTTATATTACAAATTTTTTATTTGTCCTGAAAGCAAATTAGAATAGATTATAAAAGACTGAAATCATTGCTTAGGTAAATAATTATACCTACTATAATTTTTGTGATTAAAGTTGAGCTTCTTTGCTGATAAACTTCTGATTGGCATGTGGTTTAACTAAGTTATCTTTGAATGTTATTAAATGAAACCTAAACTTCACCAGCTGCTATAGCCCGTAAAAAGATTGTCTTCATGCAATCACAAGACAAACATACCATAAAGACTGCATATTATTACAAGTATAACTATTGATTGATTGACTAGCACTTGAGAACCTCTTTACAAACAATTGATATCAATGTATACATTTTAAATATATTGGTATTTTATTATTACCGCCTTACTAGAATAAAAAATTAATAAATTATTTCCAATATAAGACAAAGTGTAATACATGATAAATTACCCACAAGGTCTTTTAAATAAATGAGGTTTTTCTATAGCATGGACAAAACTCTTAAGATATTAGTTAAATCTTTCTAAATCTACTTACCAACATTGGGGACAATAGATATAACAATTGTTCCTCCTATGATTTGACCAGAAAGGCTTTTATATACTGTTATTTCTACTTCAATCGTGATATTGACTGCCTCAGCCATGATGATCAATGAATTTAATTAACTTTACCATGCAGGTACTTTGAAACATTTTGTTGTATTCAACCCTCATTTATTAAAATAAAATACCTACTTACTGTTAATCATTAAAATATGCGACAACTTATAAATTAAAGTCAGCAATTTAATAATATATAAAAATTGTTTTCAAGATATGCAACAGCTACACTTAATAAAATTTATTTTTTTGAGTTAGCTGACATTTTATTTATCGTTAATTGCAGGCTTGTCATTCTCAGATACACTTGACTTATGGTTGCAGTTTTCATAGCAAACAATCAATGCTTGCAGGTTTTACAAATAATTTAAAGTAAGTATCATGCTTAATAAAAACCATCATCAATCAGAGTTGCCTCTTAGGAATAAAAATATTTGAAATGTATCGAAAACGCATAATATCCTGCTACTACTAATGAGATGCATACCTTTAAACGAAGTAAGGACGCCAGTTTTAGCTTCTTCATTCAAGTAAATAAATATACCAGTAAACTTCTTCTCGAGTCAATGATCACTAAACTCTGTGTGACCAGAAAGCCGCCAATTGAATGGCTTTGTTTGTCGTTCGCTTCCATTAAGTCCTGGTGAGTGGCGGTGGTGCCACAAACTGTATGATTGTGTATTTATGTGGTTAATATCGAGAACAGAGCAAAGTATTAAGTACTATTAGGTAGGGTAGGTTAGGTAGGGTTATATCGAGTGTCACTGTCAACTTTGTTTGTTTATAAATTGTAAACATAGAGTAGAAAAGGTAAAACTATAGAGTGCGTGCATCGCTAAAAGCCCATTGTCACCATTGTGCTGTGCATAAAAAAGTTTTTAGCTGTATATACTTGTACTGATATATTTTTCCGTTCAATGACGGACTTTTATGCGAAAATATTGTTGGTTCCGTTATTATTAGGGTAATATTTAATTTGAGATACCTAGTTTATTGAAAGGGCGCACTCTAGTCTGTTTTGATACTCTTTTTATGACACTAGTGCTTACGGTTCATACCCATATATCTGTAGTCTAATATTTTTTATACGGATTTAAACGAAATAAACAAATAAAGATCCTTTTCTAGCAGCGTCATTTCAATAATACTTATACAATAAAAGAACACTTGGTATTACATAATTAACAATAATAGTAGGTAAGAAATGCTGCATTTTTTGTAGATAATTGTGTTCTACAAAGTCATCATCATCATTATTTGCGTAGCTTTTTCTCAACTCTGTTGGGATCGGCTACCAGTCTTACCGGATTCAGCTGAATACCGTATTTTACATGAAGCGACTGCCTATGCCTATGACCTACACTCCACAACAAATTTTACTGGGAAACACAGTAGGTATCCCATACCTCGAGCTCGACCTTCTACTTGGCCTAAAAAAATCTCCTTAAGTATGTAACTCCTCTAAAAATTAACTTTATTTCAACATTTATCCACTCCACCTCTTAAATAATTCTATGTTTTCGACACATGAATAAACAAAAAACTTTATGACCTTTTTTAATTGTAAACTTTAGTCTTTTCTGTAACCCCCCTTATGTACAAATCGATACCGGCCTGCGTTAGAAGATATTTATATATCAGTTGCAGTATAAATCGATCGCCACGTTCGTTAATTCAAGGTTACTTACGATCCTACGACCTTACGGTAACACCTCGGTTAAATTATTTACAACTGTATAGATTACAATTAGTGATAAAAAGTGATAAAACCGCCAATTGTAACAGTTATTGATATTGTTCTGCTATAATTTGTTACTTGGGGTACAACTGAGTTAAGTACGTCCTGCTGTTAGGAATACAATTAGGGTTACTTGTAACATGGACATAATATTACTAGCTATTTAGCAATTAACCTTGCAGGTCCAATCTCTAATCTCTTCTCCTAAACTACGAGTAAGTTATGCAAAGGTCTAAAACAGTAGGTACAGTCAAAATAAGTGATCTTTATCCTTAAATATATTTACTATACTTGCTCAGTCACCTTTTCAGATTCTCGGTCATAAGAGATGCTAATCAGAGAGCAATCATTTGCCTCGTGCTTATCATCGCCACGAAATACAGGCATTAATGGCTGGCAGACAGGCCGATACAGGTTGCATGCCATAAAAAACCTTTTGTGAGTTATAAATAAATATAAACGAATTAAACAACGTAGTCACTTGCAATCATTTATTTCACAGAAATATCATAATATTTGCGAAATTTAACAATAAACTAATTTAAACATAATAATATACCAAAAGTAGAAATCTTTGTCGTTTTATGAGCAATTACTATAATCATTCAATTTCAGCTTCTATTGAAAATTTAAAATCTTTTTCATTTCAACTGAGATTATAATTCAGGTTTAACGGCTACATTAATATGCAATAAACATCTTAAACACAGAATAGTTTACTTTTTAATAATATAATTGTTTACTTTACTTTTTACTTGACTTACAATTTTAAAATATGTCAACATATCTTTCCAGAATGATTGATTGATAATTCAAACACACGAAAAGTAACACACCATCAACATAGACTATGTAAAAATAATAATTAATATATTAATGATTTAAATTTTTTTAACAGACAACTAGAGATATAAAAATAACTATGTGTTACATTAAAGTCATTTATCCTTCGCATATTTGGGAGCATATAAACGAGTTAAATATAAATAAACAACTCAATAACTGACTGTAATCATAAATGAACGAACAATTATTTAATTATATTATAATATACTTATACATGTTATAGCATCACACATAGCGCGACTCACAGCTAACATTTTTTTACTTTAACGAAAGTAACATTATAGTTACTTCATGTTAGGAATGAACTTTAAAGACACTGTATTATAAATACTTCTCCTCTAAACATTATCATTATACCATAATGAACTCGGTAACTGAGTCACCATACAACTGTCAATTTGTAAAACTCCTTAAAGGGTAATAAATATTGTTCGATATTTATTTCTGTTCCATTTTAAGGCACCTGCCACCATTCATTGAAATATAAATACAAGTTTCATATCAACAATACTTGGCAACTATTTATGTAACAGAATAATTGAGGTAAATAACATAATCTGTAGAAACAGTGTGCGAAACATAAAATCTTTTTCAAACTCTCCACCTAAATCTAGTTTATAAAATAGTCAATTGATAACGTCAAATAAGGTTCTAACACAATGAAACAATATTATGAATTGTTACACATCACATTTACGTTAATATCAGTCCAGCTTGTACAAATGCAAAATAATTACATAACAAGACCTTCAATTACTGGCAATGAGTGATTGCACATTCGGTGACTAACATTTCAGGAAAGTTCAAATGTACCAGGCAGTGAAGAAAAGACAAATCTAAGTTGTCTTGCTATAAAAGAAATAATTTATGTTAATAGCTAACTAAAATAAAACTAAATTGAAAACTTACTTGAATATAAAGATGTTAAAAATATTATTATTATATTGTACGAAAATCACGACTTAATAAGAATTATGCAAATTAATAGATTTGAATAACATAAATAGTTAGTGATGCGGCTACCGTTTGTCACTTCGAGAGTACCACCACTCGTTGCCCTTAACAATTAATAAAGTCTTGTGTATTCGAGTAAATGCATAAGTTTACAACTATAAATGAAAATCTACGAGAAAGTAATTCGAGATAATACTTTACCTACGTTTTAATACTTTGTCAAACATTTTCAAATTAACCAGACACTGGAATGTTAAGCCACACAACAAATTACTCTAAGTTTTACTCTAATTGCAAAGCGTTACAAAACTTTTCCAATTCCAACTTAACATTCGATAACTAACGCAAAGCAAGAATATTCATTGAAAATATTTCTAATTAAACTATGTAATAAAATCTAAACACTTACATTATATAAATCTTTGTTTTATATCAAACGATTAAAACATTTTACATCTAAAGCGTTTATTTGGTGCAAAAGGCAGTCAATAGATATTTATAAAGCAACAAAAATCGAACATACGTCAAATCAAAGTATGTATCTTTTAAAATATATCTATTCCTTTCAATCATTTAAATCAGAATGAGATCTTAATTGTTAATTTCCATAATCATAACTGTAGCACTAGATTATCTTTCAATGAAAGATAAATCTATCTTATTTTAGTCACCAGTTTTGTTTATACGTATAGCAGCATAATTAGAACATTTGTTGGTTCCTGGTGCGTTTACCTTAGTATTGTGCAGCATTGTTACTGGAATACTAACAAGGACGTCGCGACTGACCATCATGGCCGCTGCAGAATGTTCTAGAAGGTGGAAGTGCTGGAACCTTCGGCTTCGACCTCGGCGTCGGGCGGCGGCATCGGCGCGTCCTCTTCGTAGATCATCACAAGTTTGCTGTACTCACGCTTTCTGCGCGATTTCTGGAAAATAATACAATCGTTTGATTAGTAAAATTGTTTTAATTTATTTGTAAATGGTATGGTATACCTCACGGAACAGAAAAAAACATGGTATACCTAGACAGGTCTTGTGATATTACAACAGGGACATTATCACATCTTAGGCCTTTAACAACTTTTAAAGACTGGAATTTGCCCGTACAACGTTGTCCGCCAGCGTGGATGTCGATTATAGCGGCAAAAAGTATGCCGAGGCCTTTCTTGGAACCCAAACTTAACCCATACCAAGATTCATCAAAATTGGTTCATCCAATTTCGCTTTAAGTGCGTAAAAGAAAACATTCAGTGATAATTTCGCATTAATAGGATTATTATCTGAAGTACGCTACAGCACAACACAATCTACCTACAGACAAATATTCTAACTACCTATTTCCTTGCATGTCAATTTTGGATTTAACTACATAAACAAACATAGACATACTACTATTATGACATACAATGGCATACATAAATAAATTTAATATTTATATTGCATTCAGTCTAACTACGGCTTCAAAATACCAGTAAAAAATCTCAATGCGTAGCAAAAAGATTCCCACCGTTTTCCTTGTTTTCGTCGTATTGACCGGTGATTTTCTAAATGCAGGCTAATTAAAAAGAAAAGAAAATGTTAAAATGCCTTATAGCGCTATAGCTTTACAACTAAAGAAGCTTGAAAATCTAGCATGAATGAATTATGATAACTAGCATGAAATTAATTATCTAAGGCTAAGCTAAAAGTAATGACAAAAGAATAAAGATTAATTTAGTGATGAAGCCTATACAGAAGATGGATTAAGATGAATGTTAATACACAAAAAAAGAGAACGAATAAGGCCGCCCATACACGAACTGCTCGAGAAGTTAATCAGTGATCAATGCACAAAGACTGCGCAAGCTGTCAAACGGACGCGCGTGACGTGCGCCTCTCGCACCTTTTTGAAAACAGTCCAATCTAAAAAAAGCTGTTTCAAGCAGTCGGTGAGCGTGCGGCCTATGATTTTTATTTCGCAAAACATGAGTGCTTCCGAGCATAAATAAGAAAACTATAGAGTGCGCATAACCGGCTGTGGACAGTGAAATCAAGTATGATCAAGCGTTTCGTCAAATGAGTGAAAAATGCGCGTTTGTAATTGTTAATAATATCTCGGAACCATTTGGTTTCGAGACATTAGTCCCTTCAATGTCTGTATTTTGCAACTAAATATATTTTTTTGTATACGCTTGGGTCAAATGTCCATCGCCGCACGACATATTTCTAAACAAGCGAACACTTACAGCTAAACATTGCGCGCACTCTATACTTTATTACTTATACTCTAAGCATGAGGGATATGTACAAGTACCTACGTGGTGGAAAAATACAAGTAAAGACTATGCGCTTATTAAACTATCCTGAATTAAGATCCTTAAATTAAATCGTTCTTAAACGTAAGCATATTTAATCGCATTCAGTCTTCTTATATGCGAACAAATCAAAAGCATGAACATTTAGGGATCCTTATTAATGAATTAGGATTAGATTAAGGACTGTTTAATAAGCGCTAAAGGTAAATATGTAATGAAAAAGAACAAACACATTTGTTATGACGTAAATGAGAAAATAAGTTAGATGAATGGCTATGAAATGATGAAATCTATTTAGTCGGTCTGATAGATAATAAAAACAATTTAGACACGTATTTTTTTCTTTTATAATTCAAGAAAAGCTAAATTTTAATCAGATCAAACTTTAGGAGTGGCGGTTGACGAAGTTATGCTTCAACATAAAATAAATAAAATTGTGACATGGGTGTGGAGTTTTTGAAAAAGTAACAAAATTATTCAATACGTGTCTTTTGTTTTTAGTTATCTATCTGAAGGGCGTTAATAAGAAATTAGAACAAATAGCTTTCTATCCCATTAAAAAGTTAAGCTCAACAAATTAATTTAAAAATCAACCTACGGCTAGCATACGTCTATCTAACCTTAACCAACGAAATATTATCCAACTGCTGAGAGAATGCTTTCCTTAAAAGTCGGTGATCAACTTTAATGTAGCGAAGAATTTATACCAAATAAATTACTTTTACTGATTTGTCTATAAACAGATTAAAATGAATAATGCAACAGGGTAACTTATTTCCTCTTCCTCAGGACCAACAGACATGCGTCAATAACGCAATCTCTTAGCAGCAGGATAATATTTCATATTTAGTCGGTTAACTAACAAAGTATAAATCTATTATGTTGTTTATTAAGAATGGTATTTACCTTGGTGGTGGTGGTTTCTTCGCCGGAGGAACTAGAACTAGTGATACCTTCCTCTAGGGTGAGCCTGGCCGCGACACCTTCCAGTTGAAGGTCTAGGTATAGCTGGCCGAGCTGCTCGTTGACGAGGGAAGGCTGGAAATTATACAAGTGAAAAATCAGATAATTTGTAAAAAAAAATATTATTACACAATACATGATACCGACTTCAACAAAATTTATATAGGGCCACCTATGAAGCTAGAAGATTAAGACTAATTGAAATCGAAAGATAATAATTGATGACGATATCGCGTAAGAAACATACAGTCGAATTGAGAACCTCCTCTTCGAAGTAGGTTAAAAAGAAAATGATGACAGTATTTGCAGGTTATACCACGCAAACCGCTGCGAAAAACATCATTAAATAATTTCATCATTATTCTGATTGAAGTTGTACCACTTTTAGGCATTGAAATAATCTATAGTGTAATTTTATTTCTTACCTGTTCTAGAGTTTCCATTTTTTGTTTATCTGCGGATAAAACTTCTTCCATATTCTTGGTAAGGACTTGGTATTTGTAAATCAGCTCCGACGTAACGCACACCTTTAACAAACATACATAGCTTTTAGTATTTTTCTCACCTTTAAGACACCAACATCAAAGTACATGCTCCTTTTCTAATGTCCAAGTTCTTGAATGAAACTGAATTTTGACAATTATTTAAATGGATTACATTCTAAATAAAAAGAAGCATAAAAAGATTAATTATTTTTTCACATTTTGATTTTCAATACTTAACAACTTTACTGTCCCGACAGTAGATACAATAGTTAAACAATGGAAATGTTCATATGTGACTCATGGGAAAGGGTAGTGGTTAATACGTTTATTGTCATAAGTTTGACATAAGTTACAAGTTAAAAACATACCTGTTCCATCCATGGGGGCTCCATTTTCCTCCTGGCGACCCGCTTGACGGGGTTCGGCTGGTAGTACGCCGACGATGAGTTCAACGGGCTCTGAAAAGACATTTCTTGTTATGGGCTGGACAGCAAGAAACGAAAACAGACACAAAATACTTCAGTCAATTTGCTAACATTTACACTGATTTAATTCACATGGGTTCCTTGGTTTGATTTGAGAGCTTTTTGTCAAAAGCGAGTTGAACCTTCGTGACTTATGCTTTTGACTTCTTCCTGAACCAAACGAATTTCGTTTGGAATTGTGTAATAAAAGATGAACTCACTTCACAATTCTGTTGTTTTGTTAAATGCGACCACAGCATTGGTTGTGCATGGAGTTGGAGCACATTTGAGTGGTTCAGAACCTAATAAAGATCCTAATTACTAAAAGCATAAATATTTACCCTAAATCTCTTGTCTTTGTTGGCTTTGTCTCCACCGCTTTCTTCTGCGCTGCCAGACTCAGTCTTAAAGAAGGATGAGTAAAATGAGGAATAACTAGACTCTCCGTCGGTTTTGTCTGGAGTTTCTTCAGTGTGGCCAAGCCTGGTGTTCAGTTTGTTCACACGACTCAAAGGGGGCGTGTTCGGTACGGCTTCAGTGCTCTGCTGGCAAACACGTCATAATTCATTGAAAAAGAGTTATATTGTTAGGTCAAAAGCATCCTATAGTTATTGGAAATTAAGCTTTAAATTAAAATTAAATGCATTTGAAATGAAAAACATTTTGATTTCAAAAGAAATTAAACTCATTGAGGTGGTGCACCAACAGTGATTATTGGAACTGTTTGAAAGTTCAAATTATTTTGGACAGTATACAAATTACAGCGAATTAATACTTATGTATTTATTAACACTTGTGTATTGATTTGCTATGAATGTGTATATTTTAAAGCAGAATAGAATGTAAGTAAGGTAGTAACTTGTAGTAAAGTACAAAAGAGATTTGCAAATCATAAACATCCATGGCGAAATGAAACAAAACTATGCAACAGACGTTTATCACTACGAAATAATCTGAAGCTTAAAAAAATACATAATGATAATTAAACTAAAATCAAAAGCAAATCATTGGCATACTCAATCGTTTTCAATGCGGCTATGCTCAACATGTTGTTGCATACAATAGAAATAGCTAAATCACTTGCATGAACGGCCAACAGTAAATAGTTAATAGTTAAGTAAATTATCCGGTTTTCATAATATGTATATTCGTATAACTAGAAATATAAACGCTTTCGCTATCTATGTTAAAACAAGAAGAATTTAATCTAAATTAATCATGAATAGTTGCAAATATGAGCCACTGGTGCAGCTCTAACCTTAAGACTGTTACTGTTTGACGAGGATCTGATGTCTGTAGAGTATTTTGTAGACTTCTCGTTTCCAGCATCGTTACTATCGTTTGCCTCCGACTCCTATAAAAGCATTTAAAAAGTGCAAACAAAAAAACATACAATTTCTAAAAAAAAACAAGAATTCTAAGTGACAATTACGTAAACTACATTTAACGAAACATGCAATTATAGTTAATCATTAAAGCTTATTTTTCATAAGCTTTAATAGTTAACTTAGAAATAAAAGTCATAAAAGTAGAATTTTGAAGAATTTCGAATTCCCTGAGAGAAAGAATCATACATCATTATCATGTACACATGCAGACTGCAACTATTGCAGCTTTCATCCAAGCAACAAAAACACCAGTTATCAAAATAACCAATCATTCATATTAATGCAACACCTGAACAATGTATGTTGGAATAATAACTCTTATGACTATGTTACATACCCGATTCAATGCATTTGTTATATTTCCGCTTCCTCGATCGAATTTGTGAGATTCTGCCCTTATCCTGTCCCGCCAGACACTTGGTAAGTTGCCTGGCCTCAAACTTAAACTGGGCTTACAGGCCTGTGCAGGTTATCAATAAGTAAGTTCGTGTGGCCTTTAATAGCACACGGTTGTACTATGGCCAATGCTAAAATAGCTATGCCGGACATGAAGAAAAACGTAATCGGGAACTCAAACAAAACAACTCTGAAACGTACTTTTAAAGAGATAGAGTTATAGTAATAAATTAAAACTAATATAGAACGTACGTTTCTTATACTTGCGGTTCTCGAAATAATCATTATGTAGGTTCTTTTGGAAAAAAACGATGGCACTTTAAGGTTTCAAAGGTAAAGGAAGGATATTACATAATAGTTGGCGAAACAAACTTGTCGGTAGCACATAATTGAAAATTACATAATCTGAAAACTCTCACAGCCAACTGTTTGGAATAAAATGTAGCATGATATATAAATTTACCACAGATCCCTAAGAGTCTCTCAATTAACCGATTTAAATATAATCCGTGAAACTCATTTATCATTTGGTTTTTCTTATTTATTACATAGATTTGAGCGTCGTTTAGCTTACTTATGTAGGCACTACAGCATACCCTACACTTGTACCATCGCTAGTTCATTTATTTGATCTACAGTATAACGCCGCAAATAAAATAAATTGCGTTAATCAGCTGTATATTAATTGTAGTATATTAATAAATCAATCTCTCGTAAAAATCTCAAATATCTATAAATCGTCGTGTTGCCGTAAATTTCAGATCAAAACTGATGTTGTTGTCGAACTAGTAAATTAACAAAAAAACGTTAAATTCATCTTCAAATCTATTGGAATATCAATTGTTTATGTACAGTCAGCTCGCAAATAAAACGGAAGTTGAGTCTCCGAGTTTGAGTGACGTGTCAGCCTAACCAAGCTGTGTATGTTAGAAAACCAGTCAAAACCAAACGCTGTTCATGCTGAAATTCTGTATAGCAGTAAGTTTGTGCTAGTATACTGGGTTAGAGTAACAAAACGGAAGCATTACATACCTCTTCGTAGTTGCTGCTCGTTAAACCGAGAGGGTTGGTATTGTTACTGTATTGCATAGATTGTGCCATCATATGTGTTTGTTGCATTGGGTACGCAAACTGCGGGTTAATTGGCGAATACATAAAAGGGGACGCGTACATTGGCTGCCCATACATCATCACTGAAAGAAAAATAATATTTTTATAAAATGTGAAAAATAAAGGAAAAAATCAGGCTGCCCATCATACAGTTTTTGGACATTAGGAATATGTAATTATGAAATGGTACTAACTTGCTGGTGCCTGAAAATGGTGGGCCTGGGGTGGGTTTCCTGCCGAGGTAGACGGCATAGGCTGAGGTGCGGCAGGCGCATAATACATCGGAAACATGCCTAGAAATAACATATTTACATTACATTTACATAAACAAAAGGTTAAACACAGCCATGTGACTGAATTATAGAAAATTAGGGATAGTTTACAAGAAAAGATGTAAATTACCTGGCATAGCAGGCATCGCTTGCATTGCTTGCATGGCTGGCATGGTGGCCATGCCTGGCATATGTGCCATACCTGGCATAGGTGCCATGCCTGCCATATGAGTCATGCCTGGCATATGAGCCATTCCCGGCATGTGTGTCATGCCTGGCATATGGGCCATTCCTGGCATGCCTGGCATCGCGGCCATGGGGCTCATAATGGACATTTGCTGGGGAACACCCATTACGAATGAATTCATGTTGTTGACGGGGGCAGTGGACCAGTGATTTGTTTCTGCAAATAAGAAAAACGTATTTAATATACAAATTAAAGGCGATATAAGAGCAATTTTTCTTAGAGTTTTTTTGAGTGTGAGCACACTTTCTCTTTTATTAGTGTTTTCCTTAGAGACATATATAACACATAAACACAATTTAAACTATGCTTTCCTTGACTTTAAAAAAGGAATTCTTTAAACAAATTTTAAAGTGTTAGGTTAATTACCCATTGCAGTAGTGACGGCCTTAGACACCGGCGGGTGTGGGGCGGGCGCGCTGGTTGAGAGCTGTCGCGGCTTGCGGCGCGTGCTGCGCGGCGACGGGCAGTGGTGCTTGTGCGTGCCGGACTCCACGTCCAGGTGCTTGGAGGCCCGTTTCGTACCCTGAGGCTGTACGTATTATTATACTGTATAGCTACTTGGTAGGGGAGTGGATGTTAAATGATTCGATTTTTTGGCAAAAGAGTTGGGGTTTTAACCCAAGCTTTAAATCTACCAAAATATTTTAGTAATTTCAACCTTGTTTGGTTATCTTTCAAATTACTTCAGGGAATGTTTAAAAGCAACAAATTATGTGAAGTTATTGTTACATGTATTTTCAACACATGACTAATTAAAGTAATGTAGAAATGTGTGAAGTAATTCTTACCGGCATTGCAGTACTCGTGACACCAGCACTAGTAGGATGATAGGACGCGTTACAACGAGCCAAGTGTTCCTTCTTCTTCTGTCGCGTCTCGTTAGAGTTCTTCTCCCTCTCTCCTTTGCTACTAGAGCGGGACTCACGGTGTATCTTCAACAGTTCTTTTTCCATTTCAGAATTATGCCTATTAAATTTAAACCATCTATAAGAAAAAGTTTGATAGTACACAAAATCATAATAAGTTTATTTACAAGCCCATTATACAAAATTGAACCTACTTCATTCTTGTGTCTATTTATCGCACATTTAAGTCATCTACATATATTAACACTAATTTTGATGAAATTTACACTGTTGCCTAAGATGACGTAAAATAGGTTTTCCGTGAAAGCGAACCAAAAACCCATCCATACAGACATAATTATCTTTTTTCACATATACATATATATATATATTTCGTTTTAACTATAGGTTACTAACTTGCTAAGCAACGACTCGGTCAGTCGAATTGGGTGGTAGTCGCCGATCGGCGCGAGGGGGCTATTAAGGCATATCATCCCATTGGAATCCGACGAGCAAGTCATGTCCCCAGAGTCGCGGGAATGTTGCGCCATCGGAGAAAGGCAATGACTGAAACAGAACAACATTGTAAATACACGTACCAAAAAAGCCGATTATTTTTACATCATCATAACTCATGATAATACTTGGTTTTCAACAGTTTTGTTGAAACCGCGGATTGTGAATTGAAATGTTACATTTTTGCTTGTTTTTTAAATATTAGTCCAAGTGAAATTTCATATAAACAGCTGTTTAAAATATTAGCCGGAAAACGAGCAGACAGATAGCCAGACAAAAAAATTCAACATACAATTATTTTTGGTTTCATTTATTCGTATGATATATTATTGAAAATTAATCTACCGAGTAAAAATGAGTTATATCAGTTACAGAATAAGATATACTTTTAACAATAACACATACTTTGTAAGGGGTCTCGGATCTTTCAGTCCAAGAATATTCTCGCCGGTGACTGTGTTGTAGTCCTCAAACGATATAGGTTGGTGACTATCGAAATACCTGAACACAAAAAGAAAATTCATTACAATTTACGTAAGGCTAGATACACTTTTACAGGATGGTGTTAAAATAGAAGTATTAATTGCTGATCCATAACCTAAGTCTAAATCTAAGATAAGCATTTTTACACAAACTGTTCCGCAGTTTGGCAGAAAACTTCTGTTTTTATTTGTGTTTTTACTTACTTGAATAAATGAATATATATAATTATACAATTTGTATGGTAATATAAAATGCGTTAGATAGATAGATGATGAATACGATTTTAAAATCCATCACAGATATAAAATAACTAGCTATGTGTGACTAGTCATATTATCCAATTATACATATGCAACAATTAAAAAGATGTGTTCTGAAGTGTTAACTATAGTTTTCTTTAACTTACCGTTGTAATGTTTCATTGTAGTTCAGTTGATTGTAACTTAGCGGCGTTTCTGTACTAGACTTGCTGTCGTTTGCAAAGTAATCGTGATGCGGCGATATTCCACCGAGCATCACCGAGTCTCTTTCCTTTAAAATAAAACATAAAAAAAATATGTTAAACGAGAATGGCTTTTTATGGGCCAAGTGTTGACCCCAAATCAAAAACGTGCAGGACCATGCAGTGTTTACCTAGCCAGTGTCCCACTCCAAGGCATGAACATATTTCTCATGTAGAAAAGCAACAAGAATAAATAATTATTCTTGCTCACTAGCTGCATGGTTAAAGTGCCTAATAGTTTTAAAAAAGAGTATTATTAAGTTTACTATTACTTACATAATAACTATGGTCAGCATCCTGTATTTCTAACCGGAGTTCATCGTCAGTCTTAGGAACTTCCTCCATCAGACTTTCCATGAACGAAGCAAGATCCTGGCAACGCTTACTCATCTGTTGTTTGGCAACCTCGGCTGGCTTCGTCAAAACCTGTACAATAGAACATCAATTATAAAAACTAAAATGGATAATTTGGGTTCAATACAATTACTAACTACATCACATGCTTTGTATTGATCAACATCTAAGACAACAGTGCTTTTGATAAGACAAAGCAAACACTATGAATTGAATAACTCAGTTACCCAAACAAATGTCAAAGGAATTTGTGTTTCTGACCAATATTCCAAGCTTGACCATATCAGATATGTAAACTTATCTCAACTTTATAAAAGGATAAATTTTTGATTATAAGGGCGTTACTTTTTTGACATTTGGTAGGTTTACTTTTAACAGCAAGACACTTAACATATACTGAACACAAATCTTCAAAATAACAGTGTGTATCATCAATCCAAGTGCCTTAAAAGGTTAATAACCTTTGAAATAATTAGGTACTTTGGATTTAAACAGAATAACAAATAGAACATGTATTATGTTTGCTTGTTACAGTTCATACCTCGCATAACAGGGGCCTGTCATCTGCTACGTGATTTCTGAAGATAATCTCGCATATCAAAAGTCTTGCTTGGAAGGAATATTTAAGTCATTTCATCCAGTAATTTACTTACTTCTTTGAAACATGCACAAAGAATACCAAAACTTTTGAATTACGTTAATGTTTGTCCTGTGCGGGGATTGAACCCGCAGTACGTCGCGCAGTGGTAGTTGCCGTAGGAACCTATACCACTCCGCTATAAAATAAATAATTTATAACTCTGCGTTCAGCTAACTCATTCAATATAACAAATAAACGTTTTAACTTGATTATGTTCAGGGTATTGAAACCCTACAGACGAAAGGTAACACGGATTAGGGATCATACCACTATAGCGTCAAACAGGCATTTGGGTCAAATAGTTTTGCCGACAACCGGGTTTCCCAAAGGCATAAAATTAAAGTTAATTCAATAAAATATGGAATATCGCGTGCCTCATTCAAAGTCCTGATGATAGCTTCCCGGAGTTTCTGAATTTTATTTCTTTCTTCCTCGTTGACTTTTCCCTTCTCTGGCTCTGGGAGTTGAAATACGTCGGGGTTCATTGGACCCTGCCAAAAAAAATAAAGCATTACAATTTGTTCGGAAAAAAGAACCCCAGACTACTTTTTTTATTAATTTACACTTAACATATAATAATTAAAGATATTCTTACCTCAATAATATGATGTTTTCCTATAACAAACTCCAGTTTCTTGGACCAGGGGTTTATGAATGATGACCACTCTGTCTCCAGCCTGAGGTAGTCTCCATTTTGCGTTAGCATTCTGTGAAATAGGAAAAGACAATTAGATACTTATCACCCATCAATCTCAAATGCTGTACTTTTTATTGGCTAAAGAACTTCTAGGTACTAACCGGTAGGGTTTTGACCTCGGGAGGCCGCCTTCCTTGACGATCGTGTCGTACACTTGATGAAGGTAGTGCAAGTCCTCGGGGTGATACAGCTGCAAGGCCTCCTTGTCAGCCAGGTCTTGGGGCAGGTACCCCAGGTAAGGCACCGATTCCGGATCCACGTATTCAATATGGCCGTTCGACGCATGACGCATTACAAACGGAACTGCTTTTATTACCACTTCGTTTGGTGCTTTAGGAACAATTGTTATACATAGATAAATCTTAAAAGATAAGCATGGGTAAATAAGTTGTAAACAGAAAGAAATAATTCTTTATGTTACAACAAGCAAACAAAACAAAATAAGATTTTAAGCAATAGGATCATAAAATATATATAGGACATATTAATAAATAATAATGCAGCAGACTTCTCAGCTAAGCTTTGGATCGAATAAATCTGTAAATAAAATCAGTATACCTTACTAGTAATTTAAAACTATCGTAAATTCTGAATATGTCCTAAATAGTTGGAATGGAACATACTACTAACATTATAAAAATCTAATAAACGAACAGAATTAAAATAAATAAAAACTATAAAAATCCCTTGTAGAGCCTTAGCGGACCTCGATGTATCTAAACCAGTCAGTCGAATTTTTAAAACTTAAAAATACACCAAATAAAATTCTCTTCCTATTTCGAAAGTCTGTTAAAAATCAGTATACCTTCCTAATAATTTCACTATCATACAATCTGAAGATGTCCTAAATAGGTGTTTGCCATGGAACATGCTATGTACTATTAGCACAAAATAACGAAAGATAACGAATTGAGATAATCCTTGCTTTTGCAGTCGACAAAAATCAATAAAATATAATATGTGAGTCACAATATCGTTGCGTCATAATAACTTACTTTTAAAGGCCGAGAAGAACGGTGTAGCTTGGATGACCAGATAGATCATTTTGCCTTCTTCATCGCTAATATTTTTGAAGGTCAACTTGAGTAGGAAGGGCATGAAGCTAACGTTCTTGTCCTTGACCCCGAACCCAGTTGTAAGACTCCTGTAGCGACGTATGCGACATACCATAGTTGACACCGAATTTACTGGTGATTGGGCTAAAGAAAACACATCATTAGTAAAGAAGATATAAAGGAATAGGTCAGGACCTTTAACCTCAATAGATTTTTTTAAGTAATATTGACACATTTTATAACGACTAACATACATGCTATGTGAATTTTTCAACGATGCACTGAATTTTAAAGAAAGTAGGTAAGTTGTATTAGGAATTGTTATGTTATGTCTAGAACTGCAATAAGAATTATTATTACAAAATTTACTCGACATCCCAGGTCTAGGCTCTCGTTAAGGAAATTATGAAAGAGACCGTTTTATCTTCATATAGCTGCATCTATGTCTAGTCATAATCCTAGGTAGGTTTTTACAGTTAAATGAGTTAGGTAATCTATTCATCAGCAGAATGATAATTATTATAATTATACCTACTACACACCGAACAAAGACCTCCCACGATGTATAATAAACCACAAGTATACAGATGTACTAACCTTATCAAACCCAAAGTCAAAGGAAACTTCTTGGTCATTCAATTGTTAGTATAATATGAGGTACCATGTGTTATGTAGTTCTTAACTTACATACCATTTATATACGGTCTGTATACCAAGCAGTGAACAATTCACCAGAGTCAATTTATTTTATGTGTCTAATTTATTGCTCTTTTGCGAATTAACAAACGTTATTTTAGAGTTTTCAATAAATCCACTTCACAATAAGCGTTTTCGTTTCCAGAAAAGGATGAAAATAGGTATATGAATATTTCAGTTGTGTACTGATAATTTGAAGTTTGCAAAGAGCAATATCACACAATGCAGAACCATACAATGTTTTATCGGTTATATATAACACCATGTTAGTAAACGATTTAGAATTTCAAGTATGTAGAAGAAAGTGAATGCTGGCCGATAATATCAAACGTTATATATTATGTTACAAATACACGCATTTAACATAACAAACAATTAACAGAGTATTGAGAATAGTTCCACTTTGCTAAATAATCGATAAAATATTTCCTATGTGGATAGATTTGAATATCAGTTTTCAATTTTATCCATGGACCTACTGTCTGTCTGACCTACACAATTCAGACATTTAGTTTATATTTAATTTCCCCTGAGTTTTTGGCACAATAATGCATATAAGAATAAATGTTTTATATAATATATACTTTTGAGAAGAATATTGTTACGAACAGGCATGTTTAACTTGTTTAGTATCATCTGTAAAGTGGTTATAAACAAAATGGAACTATTGCTAACAACTAGTACAAAAATCAATCCCTATAAGATTTAAAAAATATTAGTCTGTTAACAAGCATTCACTTATTCCATCCATTTGCCAATCTTTCAATTGAATATCCAAGAACACTACACTTAAGTTACATACTGGTTTTACACAAGTAGTACTAAGCTATCGCGTTAAATAAAGTCGCTCTTTATCGGATATTTAACTAAACACAAGGGTGCATGTTATTCCTAAAAAATATACCACAAGACAAATATATAGGGTAAAAGCCGGATAGTTGCCACACTTGTTGAAATTACTTCATAGATCTCAAATATTAAAAGCAGACTTCTTTATATGTAAAAAAGTTTTCTTTGATTTTTTATTTCCTACTGTAGGAAAAAGACAAATCTTGATGATCTTGGTGATATTGCCTAATACATTTAAATTATGTTTACGATAGATCGAAGAGTGATTTGATGAACTTTGATTGCCATGCAATCGCATTGAGACATGCAACCCGACCAACTTAATGGTAATTGTGGAATCTTTTGACAAATAGATAAAATAACATGTGATACGTCATGTTGGAGCAACTATCCAGGTTTAACCCTATATCATCAACGGAATAAAGATGGCATAATGGATTTAGTCAATTTGATTTACCTGTTTCTACCGTACCATTATTCACATTTTTTGGGACAGCTAACCCGTTGGTGATTTGCGACGCGAATGTACTGCGGTCCTGTAAAAATAATAAACATTACTTTTTGTTTAGACACACATTTCCATATTTTATTATTCACTTTAACAAGTGTCCGTATTCGAGGGGTGTACACACCGGTTTTAAGGTGTCGCTATCCCTAGCGCCCCAAGTTTGATCCACGGACAAGTAAATGTAGAAACCACTTTTCTACAGTGTCTCGGGTCTAGCTTGTGCTTTGTTATTTTTGATATCATAACAAAAGTACTTCAACTACTTACTTGGTTTCAGATCTTTTTATACGCTGTCCACATATATTATTTTTATTATTTATTAAATAGTAAATTAGTCTTACCCTCGGGTGAACGAAATCAATGAAAGACCTGCCAATCCACATGTCTTTAGGGAAGCCAAGAGCTGTTGTCAAAGAAGTCGTTGTGTACATGACGACGCCATCGTGCATTGATATCACGCACGAGAACCCATCCTGTAAAACATCCCATATTGTTTTCTTAAGTCAAAGTGATAATACGATCACCTGATAACCCATCAAAATATATAAAAAAAGTATTCTGCCAATAAATTAAGAACAAAAAATTATCTTGACTATTAACCTGGTAAAATCATTTAAAACAAATTATTTTAACAAAATTATACTTACAAATGAAAAAACTCGGTTTTAACGATGAATGAATATCCAGGAATGTTTTAACAAACAAGTAAAAAGTACCAAAAAGTTTAATAATTAGTGGTCGTAGTGAGAAGCACTACAACTTCTAAGTAGTGGGGGGTCTGGTGTCGTAACCATATTAAACTTTATTTACGTAGGCTTGTTAACCTTTTCTAGAGACAGAATACATAATTATACAATAAATGATTGTAATGAATGTGAACACAACTCAAATGTACACGATAGCCTTAGATCTCGCTGCTCGATTTTGGACCTATCTGTATTTTTAATGAAACTTGATTCAAATTAATGATTAGTGATTATGTAACACAGTAGTACCAGGTTTCTTTAAAACCAAAGAAGCAAGTGTTTTCTTTCACATTACGTAATGATTAGGAAACTTATAACTGTAATTCAAGTTAATGAATTGATTACAATAGGTAAGCTAATTACAGGTAGAGAACATTTTTAGGCGACCTGGAATTACTGCATTACATGATCAATGATAAATCTACTTCTTAGCGCTTCGATTAATGACAGTTAACGAATAAATGATTCATTTGAATAAAGTTTCATTGAAAAACATAGGGGCAAAATCGAGCAGGGGGATCCCGGAAAATTACTTTTTTCTATTGACTGTATTGTATCTTGTGTATTCTTAGTGGGGGTCCATATATAAATAAATACAATACATAAAAAGGGATTGTAGGTTTCCAGCCTTCTCAAGATTAGTCTAGTCAAGTCAAGAACCTCGACTATGAATCTTATTCAACCATTTTCAACCAAACAAGACATTTCGTAACGGTGAACGTCTCACGTTGAAAGATCTCAACCAATCCACACAAAAGAATCATAACTTGAAATGTTAAATTTCCAGTTAAAATGTAAAAGTTAGAAGCTATTTAATTAAAAACTTTTGTGTATTTAACGTGAAACCTTACCCAGACTCGAAAAAATATACTTCTCGTGCCGCACGTTTCAAAATGTATAAACGAAAAAAATTTACAATAAACCCTACCTTACGTTCTCCGAACCGAACGTCAACAGATTCATAATTAGGTACTTTTTTATCCTGTTCAAGGGTTGGCTAACATTATTTATTTGCCAAGATTACCTACAAATTTGCCATCACTGTATTCGCAAAGCGTTCGGATATTTTTTTCATATCTATAGCCACTGTTATACCTTTAAGATTAATTGTTCCAAAAGTACACTCACCGGGACAGAAGCTAGCCATAGACGAATTATATCAAAATATAGAATTATATATAGATATATATATATTGTTATCTCTAAAAGACACTGTGTAGAAGCCAGTGAAGACAGAATAAGTAATATAGTTTGTAAAATGAAGAAATTGATTACCAGCATACCTGACAAAGCATATTTTCTGTGTTCTCACATCGCATCTCGTAACGGCCAATCTCTTGGTATCGTTCAGGTGGTACCTTAGGATATTAAGAAAATTGAGCTTGCACAAGCGCGTTTCACTAACTAATCTCGGCTTCTGAAGATAACTGTCCTGTCACCAATAACTGAATATATCATTTATTCATAGGCATCACCGACATATCTTTACCGCTGAGAATTTATAAATCAAGCCTATTAAGGTTTAAATAAATGTGCTGTACAATTAATACCTAGTTGTTCACATATATGTTGCTAAAAATCGCTTTATTTGTACAGCCACAAATATTCAACTGCCTCGATTGTTCATCACTTTCCTATATCTATTCGTTTTTCTCAACGAATAGTTGTACATTTATTTATATTGGGCCCTGCATTCCGTGACGGTGTGTGTACTGCTAATATAAGTTACTATCGTCCATGTTGTTAACCATATAGTCACTTTACTGTCGTCATTCAACTTATACAAGCTAAAGCTGTTCGTGTGTTCTGGTGGGGTTAATAATGTCGCAGTTGATGAGTACGGTTATAGCTGCTAGCCGTGTCCATAGACTTCATAATGCCACATGTCCATGGGTTGTAAAGGAGAAAATATATAAAGCTCCTTACCATACAGAAGGCGGCTGGCAGAGCGCGGTTGGCCACAAAGTTGGTCGCAACGCTGACAACAGGCAGGTTGCAGGCAACCACCTTAAACGATACATCAACTATTAGCTAACACAAAACAAAAACAACCGGTAAATATGAAAGTTCGGACATCAAAAACATGTAATCAACTTGTACGCTTTCCTAAAAAACTTTAGTGTGATGTAGTAGGTAAGTCGATGTTTTAACTCACTGAACTATTAATAGTAAACGTTATAAATAGCCCATAAGTTGAGCTAATTTTATGTGTACCGCTGCAATCAAAGTTCTTTCAAATAAGTTATTGGCGCTAACGTTTTTCGTCATCGGTACGTCATCAGTTATCTACGTCAACACTTGTTGGCATCGATTTATTTTAATAACAGCCGTAATACGTAACGCGGCGTCACTGCAGGTGAGACAGAAACACGTCACGTTGCAAAACATGCAGACATTGGAGCTATCATGAGTATTTTAATTAGCTTGGTACAGAGCTCGCTTATTCCATGGGTAAAAACAAAGGGATTATTACCTCATCCTTTAGACTGTTCAGTTCAGACGTGCATAATTCCATGTTTTCTACGCCTTTTTCAGACTGCGCATGCACCGATGGTGGAGCCGGAATAACTGCACAAAAAATATTTTGACGGAAGATAAAACTGCACTTACATGTTACAAGACATTTTTATATTATCTGAAAAAAAAAGACAATCCCACCACGAAATACTCGAATGAAACTCAATATAAAATGAAAATAACTTACAAATACGTACCAAGGATTTCCAGAACCATAATCTCAACCTGTCTATACATTACCTTGCCTATGAACATATTGTTGGACAGTGGAATACAAATTCGTAGATGTTGAATCTACCGAATATTTAAGAGGGAGTATATATGAACAAAACAACTGACACACGGAGTTTGGAATATCCGCTCTGGCCTTCTGTAACGATAATTAATAAAATTGATTTAATTCAAATTTGTGGCCATCAGCATGATCTGTTTGCAGCCTCCATGGTGCTAAGGTTACGATATTGATGAATAATGAACAAATGATTATACTGTCTTTTAAGGTGGAGCGTTCTAGAATAACTAACTAATAAGTTTCAACAGAAATTTACCAAAAAAAAATTGATAATGTAGGTCATTGTAGACCTACTCGGCCTGTTTGCTTTGTTTTTAAGACTTATAGCATTAAAACAAGGTTGCATGATATTCTATCAGATCTGTATTAACTTACGTAAATTCTTACAAACACGTGCAATAACACGGCAGGAACATTTTAACATGTGACCTATCGTTATACGTAATAGCGAGCATCGGTACGAGTATCCTATGTAATAAACAAAGAAAAGAAAACTTATTAAATATGGTTTAAGCAAATTCTAGTATACATATGACAACTATTATATAACAACAGAATTGAGCTCTAGAATCGTAAAAAAACGGTAAAAAACTTGATAGAAAATAATTTCGAACCCTAAAGCAAATTTTGAATAATCAAAAATTTAAAACCAATTAATAGATATTATTTTATATGATATTATTGAAGTTAGTATGAGCGGTTACGTAACTTAGAACCTTGGAACATAGCATAAGAATTCAGTGCAGGTAAGTTATGAAGTTATTCATTTAAGATGGAAAGATACAGTTCGCAACTTTTTTCTGTTCACGTCTCTGCATAGTGGTTAGGGTAAAGTTATTTTAGTAGCTCGAAATCAAGTTTTTACTTTGCTATTTACTTCGAAAATGTTCGACGTTTAAGTTTAGATATTATTTTTGATATGGCATTTTCTATTTCACAATTCATGGCTCTTCTTTGGAGTGATTATATGTCCAACAATAACAACTATAAAAAGAATAATATCGATAAATCAAATAACCAATATATAGTAAAAAATACGACCAAATTTCTGCGACACTTTGCTATCCGTAGAAAAATATTCCAATACGATCCTTGTTGAAAACCTTTCAATAAATGAAAAACTATCCTGATCTACAGTATACCAACAAATTTTCAACAAAAAAAGTGTCTGTCAATGGTGAAATGAGACAAGTATAAATGAATTCGCAAAGCTATCACAAATCTATCAATTTAACCAACTTTCAAGCTGAAAGTTTAACTGAAAAAAAAATGCATTCATTTGTTTTGAGCAACAACTGCGTAATCGAAAATGTTAAATGCCAATTAAAAATATAACTTTATTTATGATGCCTGAATTCTGACCAATGTCTAAAGAGAATGGAATGTCTGAATTGATAATGGATGATAGATTTGAATATTACATGAAAGTAATTTATTTTATAAAGAAACTATAACAACAAATCCTAAACGCACAGATTAGTTAGTAGAACATGTTATAAAAAGTTCATTAGGATTGTCACCCACCTTCGAGCTCTTCTTTCGCCGGGGCATCGAACGTCGGTACGGGCTCGGGCGCCCTCACCTCTGTCTCAACGATCACATCCGCAACGATTGTCTCTATCTGCGGTAACTTCTTCTTCTTCGAGTCTGTCTCCTTTTTTGGCGGCTGCCCCAAGTTATTACTGTGTGAAAAAATACTAATTAAAATCGTTGCTAATATAAAAAAAAAACTATTCGTTTTAGATACAAATGACACTCGTAGAAAACTAGTGACGATTCGATGTTTGTTTACAAACTTTAATCAGGTGTTATGTCTATTTAGTTACTCGATAAATAATATCAACAATTAAGAATAATTGTTACAATTAATAATATAAGGAAAGCAATTTAAATGTCATAAGTTTGAAACTGTATGCGTATAAGCAAGCGCTTGTTAGCAGTGATACTTTGACTTTGAATACATTGGCAAAAATATATTGATTTTAAAACAATATTTTTCCAGAATTGATAGCAATGTTTTATCTAAGTTTTTTTTTATTTATTAATGTAAAAATCAGAATATGTCAGTTATGATATATTCGTACTGTATTTGTATTTCACATTTTGTCCGGCATAAGCCTTAGTGATACTCAATGCTGTTCTAAATTTAATAAATAAATTTGCTTTGCGGTAAACAACTTAGCACTACTAAACTACTTCAGGCTGTAAATTTACACACAAACATATTATAGTAAAAGCAAAGCTGGACAAAATAATACAGTAGCATAAACAAACAACACTAGAAAAAGCAAATGAAATCATCAATAATATTTATAAACACTAGAATACATAAGATACATAAGTTACCATAACAAAAACAAACAATTAAAATTATCAGTAAAATTGTATAAAAAAGAAACGAACCTGCTCCCAGATGTAGACGGCTTTCCACCATATCCACTGCTTCCACTCGAGTTGCTTCCCGAATGTGTAGACTTGGAACTGTGACTGGTGAGAAACGAATAAAATGAGGAGTCATAATCACTATTCAAAACTAAACGACGCATGTTAAATGTTTTTAAAAAGAGGAGCTCCCACGGGCACGTATTCCACCCGACTGATTTGGCAGCCGGTTTATTCGTTAATGAGAACAAGCCATCACGTGCCGGCAAGCCAAAACGTGGACCCTTTACAGGGAAACTTTATGAGTGTCGTAAGCCAAAAATAGAAGGTATTGTTTAAAAAAACATTTTTTAAATGTCACGGTTTGTTTTTTTTCTGATTTAAGAAAACAAAATAGTTTTTTTTTTGTAAACTAACTTTTTAAAGTTTTGGTAAGTGAACTCATAACTACATGACGACTTTTGGTCCAGAGAAAAGGGTGGTTATATAACCTACCTCAACAACGACACATAAATGTAACGTTTTTATTGCGTCGATACAAAATATTAACTTTAGAACGAGAAGTATTAGTACGTGCAAATAAACACTTATTTCATCTCTCAAGTCATTAAATTATAGTGATATAGTTTTATTGTTCTTTATTCTCTACTTATCTTTCATGAAATAGACAGGTTAATTTCATCTATAAAAGAAATACACCATTTTGAATAAGATTACTTAAACAGTTTGATTAAGAAACCTATTATGAAATTAAATCAATAACTATTACGTGGCCAGAGCAATGTTCTTTCGCTGAACAAAGACCAAATAAACAATAGAAGGATTAGAACAAAAAAATATTTCACAACGAGCTTTTCATTGTCAACGGTTAATTAAATTCCATTAATAATAAGTTAACAATGTTCACGTTATAAAAATAAACAGGTTACAAAAATATCCTTCATAAAACATATTTTATAGACGACTGCGACTGATTGTCAAGATGACTTGCTTTCAACTTACTAATTAAAGAAGTGTTAATTACAATAAATGTTAGGATCGTTGCGTGGAAATGTTTGACATTTATTTATTTTATCATCTAGAATAGCGCAAAGCCTACTTTGTATCCCGAGAAATGTGGGTTCCCGGTTTCCGCGGGGTTACCAAATTTTTGAATACTGAAACGTAAACAAAAGGGTAACCATAGCGACGCGAAGGTATTGTATATTGATGTCAGAGTTAACCTAAGACGCTGTGATTATAATAAATCAAATAAAAAATAGTATAGTTAACTTAATGAGGTGTGATGCCAAAACCAGTTGCTGTCAAAAACATAAATACTGATCTGTAGTCCTTGACTGTAGAAAAAAATAATATTTATTTTTTATTACAGCTGTAGGAGTTAACAAAAAAAAAAACAAGATTGAAAACTGATACATTTCCTAAAGGATACTACATTAAGCTGGATAAATGTTTGTTTCAAAGATATGTCTAGCTCAGATGTTTTTCTCATTATTATTTTTTTATGTTATACCGAATTAAAACAACCTTTGACCGTGTAGTAGTTTAGAGACTGCTAGAATCTCTATCGTCCTCTAAACTGATCTCTCTTTTTTATAATAATTTATTAACACATTTATTTTACATAATAAAAAGTGTGTTATCAACCATAATAATAATCATTAAGCTACGGTTTCAAGACTATTTGTGACTCTCGACTATATTAAGTTTCTCTCTTTCCTCAAATGGATGTCCTTCAGGCTAATCTTAGAAACTACTCACTGTATGAGTTTGACAAGGCTTCCGTTAAAAAAAAAAGAAGGATTATCAAAAGTTTTCGGTAAAAAATGGTAACTTTGAAATCCAAGTTCATAAAGTACATACACTTTCAGAACTGTTATATGGTTACGCTATTAATGTCATATTGGAATGTATTTTGGTTGCTTGGTACAGGTACTTTAATTTTAAACTTTATGTTATTTTTGTAATTAGGTTTTTCCTCTATTTATATTTATTTCTCGTTTTATCGAGAGCAAGTGGACCAACTGACACCATCTTTTATTTATTGACGTGGTCTTGCCCGTATAACAAAAGGTAAGAAAATAGAAAAAAAAGATAATATTTACAAGGTTTAAACCGAGGGACAACGATAGCATATATTATAGAAAGGAAAATATGGCACAGATCGTATGACTAAGTCTGACAGCGACGTTCTCCTTAAGAAAAACCAAGCACCCCAAACTATCTAATCAATCAGATAATAAGCATGTAATACAAACTGAATCACGGGAAGTTCTATCAAACATGTGTTTCCAGATTTATCGATATTAAACTTACAATCTTTTATTGTTACGTGTACGTTATACTATATTCTAAGTATCGGCTTCACATGTTTACCATGACTATAGACATGTGCCAAATTAATATTTATTTACATTAATTCTTCAATGGCGTTCTACACAAAAATAGATGTAGTTCTAAAACAAGACTGATTTGCATCCAAATCTTGACATTTTAAGAGGAGGTGAGTAATTTTTTTGACTATTCTAAATTAAGTGTTTGGTGCAAAAGAAATCCTTAGCTACATTGACTTGTACGTTTGTAAAACAATTATAGAAAGGAAGTACATACAAACTGAATAAACGATCAACGTGCCACATTCAATCAACGACGCCGCCAACTCTAGTCGCTAGTCTTCGTGGGCATCCGCACGTTGTATCCATTGGATTCACGTTCCTAAAAACGTGTGATCGATCCAACGCGAATGTACGTGTTTCTGAAGGCCAACAAGCGTTAGGTAATCCAGCTTCGTTTAATGTCCTTTCGTGTTCTTAGTTCTAAGCTATATAGTTCTTGTAATTTCTTTCGAAATTTGGATCTTTACGGTTTTAGTTCGAGTGGAGCTTTAATTTTAGCACATTATGCGATAGTAAGACTTAAATACGGTCAGCTTAGCTGAGGTATATATTCGGATAAAACGACCGAGTAAAACAAAATTATCGTAAATTATTGTTGCCGCTTTAATCAATACAATGTAATCTTCGGAGTGTAACATTTTTTTATACGATGTGACTTTTATGATGCTAGAAGTAAACATGCAAAAAATATACATTTATTGCAAAAAGTTCACGAAAATGTTAAGTGAATAAAGGACAAAACTGTTCTAGCAGACACCTAAAAATGTCAAATTAATGATAAGTTAAAGTAATTTATTTACTGAAAATGTTTCATTTACCCGATTCCGTTCCGATGCGATGATAAGGCAAAAGCACTCGTTTGGATGCCCATTTGATCCCTAAAGCAAGTCTCACTACTCAACCTTTGTAGTCCATGTCCTGTAATAAGGATACCACTTCCAGGCACCGAGGACCACTTACTACATCATACAAATGCATGACCGACGCAGCCGACGGATACGAGATGATTCCATACGAATCTATACAGAGTATGTATCGGAGATGGCATGACCTACCACAATAACACAACAAGAGTTAACAACTTATTTATTCTACGTTCGCAGTTTAGAAAATTTTACATGTTTTTTTTTTTTACTTCGGTCAGTATACTTTTGAATAAAATATTTGCATATTTTAAAATTCCCCACATCCTTGATTTCATTACGGATAGATATCAAATGATGTTCTAGAATTACGGATTGTGGACATGACACCCTATCGCAGTACATCGAGCTATGTGTCAAACCATACCGCAATATCTTAGAAATGTTTTTATTTCTAAACATAAAAAGTTATTTTGAGTTGTAAAACCGGCCTATTAATAATTTCATAATTACAAGTACAATCATCTAAATATTGCTACACAATTAGAGGGAGTGACGTTAAAAAGTGACGTCAATTAAATCCCCAAAAAGCGGCGAAATTGCGGCGGCCCGATGTTAATGACGCATTCCGAGGACGGGATAGATTGTACGTCATAAACTAACTTTGGAAGAAAAGTTACAAAGTTTTTCTAATCTTGTTTATTTGCAACACGTTATTTCCGTTGTGAATATTATTAGAAATACGTACGCAATGTAAATAGAAAATACGTCAAGGAAATTTAGATCCAACTATGCCGATTTCAAATTTACGGTTTAGGAGTAAAGCACGTTTTTCTGTTTTATTAAAAAGAAAATGTGTTTTGTCGAGATGGTGGTGCAATGTGTGTGGTACAATATGCACGCCACTTAATACGTGAGGTGATGTTCAATATTCCGTCTGCCGTTCGGGGGCTTGTATTGAGCTCGACAAACCAGGAAAAAATCATAACATAGGACCCTGCCAATACGAGCTTATAAGGTTTGGCAACAAAGCCCTTCTGTCTACGTCTGTTACAAGAGTAACTATCAATCACAGTCATATAAGTAGCTTTCATATAAGATCCCAAGATTTTCTGTCTGTATCCCAAGATAGTTAAGCAGTTTCTCCTTTTTTTAGGGGCAAGGACTAAACCCAATTAAAATTTTGTGATTATGTGCCACCGAAAAATTGGCAACTAGTGTGCCAACCTCTTGGTAAGTGAAATGTAGAAACTATTTTCATAAAAAAATTAGTCGTATTAGAAATACTGGAAAAAACCTATTAATGGGAGCATTTTTTCTAACATAGCTACGAAACGGGAAAAACGAGGTATCAAATCACAATTCGAAAAGAGCTTGTAGAAATCAATACAATAATTTTCTAAGCTACTAAATTTCCTGTCTGCAGCTTATTCTTTCAGTGTTAATTTGTAGTTGGCGTTGACTATCCCTAGTACGAGCAACTACATTAGATAGCAATATTTAAGGACACCCTGGAAATCACCTGCGAGGTCTAGGCCTAGGCTTAGTTTATTAGTTAAGTTTACAAATTTTATACCAAATACCAACGGCAGTTCGTAAGTGGGTTAACGCAAAAAGTGGTTCTTTATTATTTATCTGACTGAATGGCAGACGAAGCACCCGAAATCACAATCCCTAGAATGTACACTCGAATTCTAGTGATTCTGATTTCAGTAAAGAATTGCGAATCTGATACGAATTACAATGTAAACATACGAAAAGACCGGACAACCACGGGGTTTAAAATTCAACGTGACGCGAAATATCAGTCTTTACATTAAATGGACGGGGTTTTTGTTATGGCTTCATATTGTTTTATATTGCGAACGAAATTGAAAAACATTATTCCTAACAAAGAAAGAAAAACGTGCGGGGCAAAACAGACGCTTAGGTAGAAGTTGCTTAAGCGTTTTTCCTCCCCTTAGGTACCTTGCGTAAGATTCGAAGCACGAGTTTGCTCGGTATAAATTAGGTAAACAGTATTTTGTTTAGTTAACTAACTTGCTCAATTTTGTTTGCCTTCGACGTTACAAAACACATCAATAATTTATAGGAATTCGAATTTCTTAAACTCACAAGTACTTACTGAAGACGGGACACATGAATATACTATTAGACTGGGTATAGAATGCGTATATTTTTTGACGGTTACGTATAACAAGATAGTCGGATGGGATATGCATCCTACTTTATAAAAGATAAGGCAGGTCTTGAACGTTAGAATTCAGAGGGTCCAACAAAAAAGGGGAATTTATTATTCTATTTTATGCAACATATCTTGCTTTGGTGGATCGATATCAAAAAATTTCATAGATGTTGGTTTGCCCAAATCATCAGAAAAGGTAAATAATTGTGTTTGGTTTTCAAATCAATAATCCGAATTTGAATGTACTTTATTTTCTTAACAGGCACTCTATTTTATACTAACTATGAAATCTTTTTATTTTACTTTTATCTATAATCGGACAACGTACTAATCAGTACAAGTTATCATAAAATATGCATGCTTTTAGGATACCGCGAAACGTGCTCAGCACGTACACAGTTACCTTTTCCCTTTTTTCCATCAACACTGTTTTTTGTTTCGTTCATGTTAACAACACACACGAATTAAAACAGTTGATATCACCGGATTGTTAACGCGCCAAAATTATAACTACTAACACTTATTTGAACAATCTGATCGCACTATCGTCGAACTAGGTTTAATATTTGAGTTTGTAAACGATAAACTACATTTACATTTCACCTGTAATCCCAAATTGGCGTCCAGCAATCATAAGTCACAACACATGCGAAATCTATGCCCTGACTATCCGCGCTTCAATTCTCAACCTTCGGTAAGGGCGTAGTGGTTGCACTTTACACGGCGCGTGCATACAAGGACGGATGCGTCGTAAACTATAGCCGTACTTTTGACAACTAGCATGTTATTGATTACTCTCAGTTAACGCGCGTGTCAACGGAAGTATTTCCGTAGTCGTGGTTACACATTAATATTTCAAGATTACTAATAGTGCAGATATTAAGGTACAATTTTATATTGTGATTCTGCTAGGACCTTTAACTAGTCTTCCAACCTTTCCTGTTACCAGTAGCAATTGATGATATTTTCCAACTTAAGACCCTACTGTTTGTACTACATATTTGATGTTTATTGTTGTTTACCTCTTTTGTGTTCATTTACCTGTTTTACCTCGTCCCTATTACCTTATACCTTATTGTATGAGCTTCTGTTTAAATGTTTTTTCTCTAACGTGCGCCGTTTAATGTTGTGGAACTGTTTACACTATCTTGACAAGACCTGACTATTGTTGCTGGTATGACCACATATTGACCACATAGTGAAAATTTCATCATAATGAAAGTGTATTAAGTCAATAAGGATAAACAGTTGGTCAGGTTTTGTTAATATAACAACATATAATATACAAATTAGACTTACCTCCTTCTGGACTGACTGTTGCTGCAGCTGTTTGAATAAGCTGAATCTGATATCTTCGCATTGTTTTCTGAATCATCTAAGTGGTCCATGTTGCATTTATGTTTATTTCTGTTAAATAAAAACATACATTTTTAATTTTGGAAAAATGAACATAGTTATTTATCGCATTGCTAATGGTGATATTATCTCCATTCAAATTTGCTATAGCGTCTTACTTATATCTCAGCATATTTCAACAACACCTTCGCATTGGGCAATTACGTATAAACAACAATTTTGTTCAAAATTAATGAGTGGCATCAGCAATTAAATGTTAATCAATTCACTTTGAATCTGGAAGTCAATCAGTACTGATAAATATGTTTCAAATAATTTTCCAATAATTATAGACCTATTAAATAGAATAAAGCTTGATTTTTAAATAAATGGTGTGACATTGTTCAGTGAATGAATAGTGTAATACAGCTTCAGCACACAGCAGTTACAATTCATGTATTGCATATTATCCAATGTTTACCGTTATCATTAAATTATGTTTTTAGCTAAAAAACGGTGAGTTACAAGTTGTGTCTTAAATGTTTTGCAAAGTAATAAGTGTGTTAGACTTAAATACTGCTTTTGATTAACATCTTTTGAGAATACTAAGAATACAGACAGTGATACTGTTTTCGTTAGATATATTTGATATATAGACCATAAGCAGTGTAATCACAATATTTATAATGATAGACGGTGTTCAAATGTTTTGAATATTATTAAATACTGTTCACAGCCAACTTATTATGTGGTGAAGATATTGTAGCAGATATTTTGTTGCAATAATATTTATCATTATGGTTTAATTTAGTCATTGGATAGTAATCTTTTTGTATCATTGTGGCAATGACACAAACTCAGGTTGGGTTAGCGAATGAGCGAGCAATGGCTCTGTCATTTTATTAGGTAACTAAGACCTCAAGTATCACCAATCTTCTAATGTCGAAAGTATATTCAGTTTATCAAATTCAGAGAATAATTTATTATTAATTCGCAATATTTTTTACATTCAGAATCATCTAGTAGTATACTGTTTTTGGACTGTAATCTTGTATTAGCTTTGTAAAATTCATTCTAGTTAGAATAACTGATATTTCTGCAAACAATAAATTTAATGGTTGTAATAAAATGAAAGTTTTTATTGGATTGGTGCAAATTTTTATTGAACTTCTTTTCTCTTAAAAATCTGCCATTGGCATAAATTGTGAGATATTACTGTGAAGTTTGGAGCAAGCATGGACACATTAAACAAAATATTAAATTGTGAAGGAAAACCTGCTTTTTTGTATTCAGATGTTAACAAAATCGAAGCAAGTAATTTTAGGTCACATCAAATTAAATATCAAAACATAAATAATAATAAAATTACAGTAAAATGTCCCCTAACCATGAGGTTACAGGAAGTTTTTTAGTTAATTTAAGTTAATTAGCGAAAACGTGCACACAAATCATATTTAAACTTTGTAGTATTAATTCTAATTGGAAATCGTTTTTTATCAGCTGTATATTGTGTATTTGCAGTCTAATTAACAAGTCCATTCAAGAAAATGTAGTTTACTATTTGCAGCGAACTTAAGAATCTATTTAAAATATTGTTTTGAAATAGTAAAATACTTTTCCAATATAATAATATATTAAAAAAATTAATAGATATCTGATATATTACGTATATGAAAAGAAGCAACCGCCTTATGCATGCGTAGCATTGAGATAACTAACATTACTATAAATATAACGATAACCTTGCAAAATAATAAAATCATAAAAATATCTTACATCAAGTCTCAAAAACTCCAAAAGTCCACGGTAAACTTTTAAAAACAGATGACTGTCACGGCAATATTCAAAAAAGTTTAGCTTTTTTCACCACGTATGTACGAATTATATTAAATTAAATCACAACGCACTTTTACAAACTTGTCATCATTATCAATATTATATATCAATAACTTTTAAAGCAAAAAATCCTGAATTGAACGTACAAAGAAAGTATTGCTCTTCAGTTCTCACTTCTCGACATCGTTTTGCTATGAATGTGAATAGTTGGAGTTTGAGTGCCTCCACTAGTGATGTCCATTCAATACACTATCGTTACACAATATTCTAAAACAATAGTCATCGAATAAATTAAAGCCAACACAGGTACCTACTTATTTCGTGTACTGAATTAGATTTCTAAATTAATCAACAAAAATACGAAAATAGTCGGTTTTAAAATAAATACTTGAGGCTTTTTTGACTCAGCGTCTTGGGAGCTACCTTTGTGGAATTTCTACAACCAAAAGGCTTTTTGTTTCTTCTCTAAGAGAAAACTGCGCACTTTAGTACAATTAGTTAAAACTTTGTTCGTAAGATTCTTTTGTTTTCGATATTTTGATAACGACAATAGGCAGCAGGAGCAGTTAAGTACACGGCAATGTACTTGTCAAATAAGTCGGCCAAGCAAATTTATGTGAGACGTGGCATAAACTCACTTAACGGCAAGTTAAAGTTCTTTTTAATTATTATATCTATCTTTCGTCTTTCGCTATTTTGCTTCGTTATTGAGTTTCCGGCTACAAGCAAGGCAAAAATCCTCACTCATCCGAAATGCATTTAGTGAGAGTATTAGAGATAATGGAGATAATAGCTGTTTTTTTAATACTGGTCTAATATAAATAAAAATGTATATTCACTACTAATTATCATTGAAATTATTTAATTTTGTGTAAATATATTTTAATAATATATAGCTAGATTTTGGTTTTCTTTGAATGCGCTTATTTTTGAAATTAACGGTCCGATTTGGAAAAAATGTTTCTCTTAATAGCCCAGTTCTTCAGGGTACTTAGAAAATAACTTTACTGGCTATGTGACATAGCATTTACTTATCATGGAGCAGATGGCACCAAAAACGTGCTCCGTTACAAGCAGTATTAATAACAAACATAGTTTTCTAAGTTGGTGTTGCTGTAGATTCCTGTAATTATTACATTTCTACAGGATCTAATCGATGTTAAGAAAAAGATCTCGATTTAAAAATCATTCCACCTCTCTATGCTGATGTAAGAATAGTAACACACCAAAAAAAATAATTTATTAATCGATGAAATAAGTTTTTCTTAAGAAATTAAGTCTTTAATTTTGGTACAAATAGGGTTAAACCTTGATTTTCATTTTATCACTTACGTTATGATTCTGCTGCATTCCATGCTGGACAACACATAAGCATAATTGATTTAATATTGAAAAAAAAAAATATCCGCGTTTAAAACCAAATAATATACTTCGGGAAGCAAAAGCTAAGAAATTACCATTGCATATTATACAAAGGGATTTTAATTTTTATCTTGTTGAAAATTGATTTATCGATATAAAGTTGCTTAAGTAAATACTGAATGAACATCACTAACGTTCACGCACAGAAACACGTGAATGGTCGTCGGTAGAGTAGGATAGGCGTTCTCTTTCTCGGATTATTCCTAACCGCACGTGGCTACCGAGCGGGACAGCGATACTTTAGACTACTTTAGAGTCGCGAGTCGCGTGGCCGTGACGCACTTCGCAATACTTCGCATTTTACTCACAATTATTATGGCCAGACGTACCTACTTGTCCCTTTTTATATTGGAAATGTTTAACAATATTTAAGTAATTCTATAATTTACTACGAAACGTGTCACGTTTATGGCGATGAACATTTTGAGCGATTGTGAAATCCTTTTATTAACTAATAATCGTGAGAACTCAACTCCCGACCCCAAGACGAAGTAGAAGGTCGATCGCTAAACTATTGAACCATCGACCTTTTTCTTAGAAAAAAAGTTTATTTGCGTAGGAATTATAGGTACCTGAACCTCACAATTACTTAAAACACCTTGTTGTTGCCAACCATGTATTTTTTTAAGACCAAACTCGAATTGCTTGTTTTAATTTATACGTAGGCGTAGGTACAGTAAAATTAATTAACATTCACGCATCATTTTAAATAGGTACCTACCTAGGATATGTTTAAGTTCAATAAACATGATTAAAGAGACAATAAAAGATTAGATCTGTAGGTACTGCTAGGTACTTAGGCTGGAGGTTAGGTACCTACTTACCTTTAGCGTTCATTATTGTTGAGAAATCGATAATGCTTACAATATGTAAGTACTGGGATATCGAGTACAGACGCTAGCTAGAGTAGCTGTACTGTATTATTAGGTAACCATTCTTATACAACACCTAGCCAGGTACTTACCTATGGAACAACCACAACAAACATAAGACTAAGGATAATTTAAGTATGTATCCACCTAACTTATAGATATGTATTTAATTAGATAACTGAAATGTCTATCTGCATGTATAGCACAAAATATACGGGCCTATAATAATATAAAGAAGGCCACGACTAGATCTAGGTCATGTAATTGTAAGAAAGGTCTAGATGTGACAAACAGATTTTGATACGGAATAACAAGTGCAGTGCACCAAGAACAAATAAAATTAAACACACTTGCTCTCGTATAGTTATTTTGTTCTATGACCGTGAGTCATGCGTGGCATAGGAGGCCAATAGCTACATGGAATAATCACGCCGATCACGCGTGATCATTTACGGGTTACTTTGGTTAGGTTTCACGTAAAACATCAAGTAAATGAAAATACTATGTTAGGGAGGGGATAGGGCGATGGCAAAGAGCACCAACATTTCGGGGCGCTAGATCTGGAATCTCTTACCTCCCCTAAAAGTTATTCTTTCCTTTAGCCACAGAGTACCTAGGCGTATATTTAGTCGTTCCTTGACAACTTTGCGCGTACGCTTGCAAGTGGGATGTGGGCCTCACAATTATCTTGCCCAGGATGTCAATGACCCCGATGCTGTCAAATTGGTAGTTAGCATATAGCAACGTCATCACGCTACTGATGGTGCTGAAATCAGGCTCAATCAACAATCTCAGATCGAATTTACTAAGTACTCTGGTAATTTTCATTGCTTTTAGAATATGTGCTACGTTTTTTAATTTTAAAATACCTCTAAATTAAACAAACACCTTCCAATAGTATTAAAAAACTGTAAAAAAAAAACAGTTTTTTTCAAGCAACAATATTTTGATTTACACCTTTATTAGGTAATACAAATCTATACAATAATCTTTGATTATGTGGTCATCTGACCCAAAAGTTGGATGAATAACGGGGTAGGAAAAAACTCATACGGTTTTAATATCCTTTATTCATAAAATCATTTTAATAACAAATTGTTGTAAGAAGACACTTACTTAGATATTAGTAAATTCATATTCACAATATATCATCGGTAAACCTTGTAGGTTGCAATATATACTATGTAAAATGTAGGTACGTAAATTCTAGATGTCGTGTTGCGGTATGTTCGGTCAGAGTCCGAGTACAAGTGTGCAGTACTGCAATATCAGCTTTGCATAATCATAGCAATATAACTAACGTTATACAAATACAGATATTTATGTTTGCAGTCTAATATTATACACAAACACGTACTTACTAACAACTTACAAATGTATTTTTATACAAATGTGTAAACTTTTACAAAATTTAGTTTTAACTTCAGATATATATGAATAGCTATTGGTAAATATGAATGTATTCGAAAATATGCAATAATAATAGGCAGGACCCACATTGATATTATTTCTAGAGTAATTTTTAATCCCTAGGGAAGAAATCAAACAAAAATTATACATGATTGTTCAAAACGAATTAACCGACGGCAGCTAATAACAAAGTAGCAATGTCTTCACGCGGCGAACGTGCCACGAGCTGCATAGTGACAGCTCCCCCGGCGACCACCAGCCTGGCCCGCACGAGCACCGGCGTACCGGCGCGCCATATTCCTCCACCACGGATTTCTTTAACCGAATCACCTGTTATGGCCGCTTTTGGCAGTCCCAAGTGTTCACATACTGCTTTAGCAGCCTCTCCTACATCGGTTTGCGATAATCCAAATGTATCGCAAGCTTCCGGCGCGACGGATGCCCTCTCCCAAGATGCTTCCCAGTCATCAGTTGCTGCGCGTGTTCTAAATTGTTCAGCGCAACTTACTTCTATTTCTTCCAACGGATATGTATCCGCATAACCCTCTCCAGTATCTGGTAGACCTGTAGTGGGGTCGCAGTCGCGAACCACAAATTCAAGCGTCGCTCCAAATGTGCCTAATGTCTCGATCGGATTTTCAGGAAATTCTAAAAGGCAAAATACACTACCTTGTTTTTCATAAGGCAGTTGCTCACAAGCAACCTCAGCTAATACCTTGTATCCGGGCGCGGCTTCTAAACGTATATGAACTTTTTCGAGAAGCTGGTCGCTCAAGGTATTTACACATTCGAATTGGAAAATCAGATGACGTGCGAAAATATGCTTAACGCATTGGACACGATACTCGGTCTCCGGTTCGGTCAAATCAACAGCTTCACAAGTTTTGAAAATGGGACCCAGTTTTTCAATCCCTGGTATAACTTTCAACTGATCTGCGTATTGTTCTTCGCGTGACACGGCCGGCGCTCTCGTTTCAATTTCCACTGGAGCTTCTTTAGTTTCCTGTGTTTCTTCCGCTATAGTGGGAACGGTAGCAATGTTAAACGGTTCGGAAATTTCGGAATTGATGTGGTGGAAAAGCGCTCTCTCTAGAAGTACAGGGTTAGGTATAGGCACATTGATAATATAATCATTGATGAGCTGAGCATCTCCAGAATCGAGAATCGCACTATAGTAAATAGCTCGATCGCGAACTTCGTCGTCATCATCTAGTTGGCATCTGGCTAAGAGCACTCTTATATTCGGCAGTAGTTCAGGACGCGCCGCTCCAAATCGAGCTACTGCAGACACGGCAGCAGCACGTACTGGACCGGACTCCAAAATAACGCGGTTATAAATGTATCGTATATAACGAGATGGCTGACGAGCTTTTGGTCCTTCACGACCTAAAACATGTAAAATGCGCACAGCTAGAGAAGCGTGTTCACAGTCTTCAATAAATTCACAAAGATGTGCCAGTCCAGTTTCTTTAGCATCTGGATTTTCTTCTACAAGTGCAATAATGGCATCAGCAATAGCAGTTTTGTATTGAAGCCCTCCCTCGTCGCGAAGCATACCGGCCAGAAAGGAGGCGAGTGATTGATGTTTGCGTGGGTACTTGGAGCAAAGGCGTCTAATAGCGCGTACCACAACAATTTTGAATTCATCGGAAATTTCAGACATAAAGCTAGAAATTTGTTTCATCAAACGATCAATGGAGCTTTCTGCTCCAGTAGCTAGAAGTGTAGTTACCGCCAATGTTGCTACCGAACGATTGGGGTCAGAGATGAGATTTTCCAAATCAACTGCACACGCTGCTACAGCATTAGGGTGTTTAGCTGTAAGTTTTGCTAAAGTGCGAGCACCCGCCAGGCGTAAAGTAGCCTTGGAAGAGCCACAAAATATTTGAAGCACTGATACAGCTTGGGCAAGATCTCGGGCTGATTTCCTTAAATTCACAATTGCATGTGCTGCTTCGTAGACCACAATCTCAGATTTATGGCGCAAGCAAGATTCAATGAACTCCAAGTAAGGCTCTGAAGCATCGCTTTGGTCTTCTTCAGCTAACTTGGCTGCATGGCGAATGAGCAAGCAGAGCGCAAAGGGCGAGCGTAGGGGAGTCCTTGCCAATTTCGTAACCAGCTTCACTGTAGAAAGACGATCGTTGCGTCGGGCTCCAGCAACAACAGCCAATGCATGGTAAGAAACCATTGCATTGTCTGATGTGATAACACCCTGAAAATGGAAAAGTTACTCGGTTAAATTATTTAATTAATGTTACATAAATTGACAAAACATTTTTTTAGATTAGTTAAAAGCTTAAATAATAATGTCATTATTGTTAAATGTGTAATAATATCATCGCAGAAGCACAATAATTATTAATTTTAGTGGCTTTGGTAATCTAGTTATACGATTGCAGTCTTCTTCTTGGCATGTGAAACAATTGCAGGGCAACAAATACACTAAATCACTGTTAAGAATTTATATACCGAGCAGTTAGTAAAACTTTAGCACTTAGCATACCAGACAACAATACTTTCGCATTGGATTTTAATATTTTATCACATAAATATTTGTAGTAAGTACTTGTTTTTATAGTTACATGGAAAAACCATGTTAAAAGAGAAAATATATAATTACTTAAGTTTTTGTAAGTATTCAGAAATAAAACTGATGTGAAACTATACCATTATGCAAAGTTAAATAATACTTTAATGACAATTGCACAACATTTAAACCACAAATTTATTTACAAGAGGAAATAATTATTTGAGGTATTGATTTGAGCATATTTTAAGGCATCAGGTTAGTACAGTTGCAGGTAGCCATATTTAAACACAAATAAAATTTATAGGTGTTGAAGAAACAAATAAAGCATACACCCAGCAAACTCTTAAACAAAATTATTAATTGATAACATCTAGTTTATGACAAAGATATTAATAGGTTTAACTACAAAAGTTGTGTTAAGGTAATGATAAAAATTTTGAAACTAGGTTAACCAAACAGGAATGATGTCATAATTATACACACAAGCATGAGAGCACAGCAAAAGTAGTCAGAGTGCTCAGCAGACATGGGATTAGTGGCAAAAATAACACATGACAATCAGATATCGCTCTAGTTCTTATAAGATTTGCAATGATAATTACCTGAGCTTCCATCACCCAGCGCCTCACTAAGTCAGGCACACTAGCCGACAGGTGCAGAGCAGACACAAGTGCCGCCGAGCTTACGGCAGGGTTTTTGTCTACAATTGCTTGTTTCATGTACCGCTCAATGGCTTGCAGCATAGTGCTGTCAGTTATAGTACATAAAGCTCGAATCGCTGCAGCTCTATACAGATCCTCCTTGCCGGTCATATCTTTGGTGAGAGAAGATGTGACAATTATCACATCCTGCGCCATTGAACTCAACTCTTTGATGCTCAGGTACACCAGCCGGCGCAATACCACATCTTTCGACTGGAATAGCTTTGTTGTTGCAAAAAATATGTCGGTAGCTTCTTGAGTTGTCAACTTTTCCCCTTGATTCAGCAAATACAGAATTTTCGTGAGGATATGGATGCATTTCTTAGGATTAACTGGGGTCGAGTTAAAATATCTTGCTTCTTGCAATAAAGTTGTTTTATCCAGATTTTGGAAGGAGTTTCCACTATCTTCATCTTCTTTTTTATCACGGCGACTCATTTTTTACTACTTGAAATCTTCGTAAGTCAACAAACAAGTTACTTACAATAATTAAAATCCAACAGTACGAAAGTTTAGTATGGTGGACAACAGACGACACGTCAATCGCAATTTGACGTAGATTTACAAAGTATTGCCAGCTAAAAATAAATGACTTGGCTAGTAGCGGTGCGGCGCGGCAGATTGTAAATTCTAAGATTCTCGTGCAAATTTAAATAATTGACCCTTAATGATAATAATTTAGTTTAATTCTTTATTATTGCTTAAGTTTTAAGAATTTGAACAAACAAAATACTATAATAACAACTGTTTTAATTTCGTGATGGTCTCACAGTGGAGAGTTTTATTATTATTTTTTAAATTGTGTATGAAATAAAACACTTTTCTGACAATAATATACTCTAGAAAAGATATGAAATAAAATTAAAAGGCTGAGTGTCCAGTTCATTCCATAGACAATCAGTGTGGTATAGTGAATAGTCGTAGTCAGTCTACGGGTAAGGCGGTAATTTTAAAAATTCAGTTTCTGGATCAGAGAAATAAAATACCATGTCCTTTTTACATTTTATTGGTTTACCGATCTACAAATACATTTGTACATGGGTATTTTGAAACATATTGTGGCGAATTTTTTGCCCTAACACTCATTATACATCTCAATTTATATTAAGTCTACGTTTTTCGTAATAGCGTCTAAAGAAAAGAACTTGTTACATTCGTTTTATATAATTCTGGTTGGTATTAAATACCTACCTACGTTTTAAACTGAAATAAATTCTTTATTATACATAATAACAATAATAAATAAGTAACAATTTTAGAATCCATTTCCACTCAAACATAAGTACCTATATCGGAATTTTTTACTTAAAATACTAAAAATAATACTTAATAAAAAAAACATTATGTTTTCCCTCTTAACCTTTGATTATATAATGTCTAGATGGAGCGTCGCCTTACATTCATACCAAAGACAACTAGGACGCCATTTGGGTATGTGTGCGTGCAGGCGTCGTTTTACACTATACGTCAATGTCGCTGTGTGCGTAAATAGTGATACCAGCTATTACAAATTCTCCCATAAATCACATTAAATAATGACGAATTAATTATAATAAAATATTTACTTATTTTAGTTATATGTTGGTACTTATGTGGTATTATTCAGTTTAAGTGTATTTTAATAATAATAAAAAAATATTTTGATTAAGTATTTACTTTTCAAATCAATAAAAAAAAGAAATTTAGAGTTGTGTGTTTGAATCGAGTATTAAATCAACTAAGTTAGTATTTGGTACAATATTAAAACATAATGAGGTATAGGTACTTTAACATTGAGTTATTTTTTTTTTTACTTTTTATTAAATTTTTTATTTGAAAAAGTACATCAGCGCTATTTTATAACCGTAACGACAAACCAACAAAATTACCCACAAAAATGGGAGAATGAAAAACAGAAACTGGCAACACTGATAAAATATGGCGTGATTTTAACAATCATAAAAATAAAATTAATTATAAAGTTTATTTAAATAGTGTGTAGTAGTTTTAGTGATAGGTGATGTGTGTTGGTATTTTTTAGCCTTCCTTTTTAATTCCAGCACACTTTAGAAGCACATACTGTCATTTTATCGCTGTTATGTGGTTATTCCTTAGAGCGCGTAAAACGTACTGTCACGAAAGCGGCACGATCCGTACTGGTGGCGGGAAAGTACTTAACAACCACTTTTGGTTGTTATTTTTTGACACGTCTGCGCGCACTTGACAGTCCATCTAGACATTATATAATCAAAGCTCTTAACATACAAATTATGTTTAGGTAATATTATTATGTTGAAAACTACCAATATCTTTGGTTTGATAAATTATAATAAAATTAATAAACAAAATCACAAATCACAATGCACGAAAAGGATTTGCTAACAAATGATGGCAAAATATAAGTAGAAAAAGATTTTGTGTGCTTCAAAGAGAATAGGTCCTTAGGTATAATATTTTATGACATCTACGAATATCGATGTAGGTATTAAAATACTTAATAAGTACAATTTACCAGCTAATGATCTTTTGTAACATTTTTAGTGGTCGTTAAAAACTTTTATGTCGTAATTAGTTCATAACATTATGGGGACATAACAATACAAAATGGGCTCATTTAATTCATATAGTCTCATTCTCATCGCAATGTAAGATCTGTAAATTAATAATGAAGAAGTTTCGAATTGATCAATCAATTTTGAAAATTAATGCCGCCAATTTACCTACATAAAATGTGAGATAGGCTTTTAAATTTTGTCAATCAGTCTATTTCAAGGTCCCAAACTTGCATGAGTTTTAATAACTTTACAGGATTCGGGATTTTGTGCTCCATACAATTTTCGTAACAGTTGATTCTAGACTAAGAAGAGATGATCTTTCTGTTTAACGAAGTACCTTGCAGGTATCTATAGCACGACATTATCGTAATCATACTTTTTGAAAGTTACATTTTTCAAATGATTGTCGTCCATTTACAAATTTTCAACACAGTAACGTTTTACATCACCTTAGCTCCTCGTTTCGGGGAAAAGCATCTATCCCCACGTATTAACACGTAGGTATGTGTGCACTTATGCGATAGTTACATTTTCGAGTTCCTTACAATATAGGTAGAGAATAATATAAAGTGGAGATAAAATAAACCCCTTACATACCTACCTACCTATGTAAAGACTACTCACAACATCCCTTTGTTCTTATGTGTTAGTACTTACAATTTTTGCTCACTACTCAACACTAGAATACATAAATGGCCAATATACAATAAAAATAATACTTCGTATTGAGGCTACTTACACAGTAATAACAATTAGCATTCCATATCAAAAGTGTACTTAAAACATGGAGAGTGGAGAGATTTTATCACACATGCTAAAATTTAAAAATAATTTTAACTAATTGGTCGCGAACTTGACTAGCTTGGCGAAAAGTAAGATGTCTCATTACTAAACGCTCCGGGTAACGATAAAATATAGTTACATGTTATGTACAATATAACGCTGCATGCTTACTTTTTAGAGTTATAAATAAACTGCCAAGCAGTAAAACAATCATATTATCACAAGGCTAAACACAAAATTATGATACCTACTTACAAATAATAATATATTAGTTTTAAAATATCATTTGTAAAACCAAATATAATCTGCAATTGAGCTATATTATTACTATTACATCAATTATTAAAATTTGTCTTTAATTTTATTAATATGCCTAATCAGAATAATGTTTTAGTGATATCTGTATCATATGGCAAGAAAAACCTTTTTATCTATGTGGATAGTTATGCCCATGAAGTAATGAAATAAAGACCAAATTTTCCGCTTTACCATCCAGAGTAGCAAATTTTATTAATGAACTTATATCCCTATAATAATGGATAGCTATTACGTTAATTAAACTGGAACATCTTATTCTACTCTAGGGATTTGGCTTCGAATTTTATTTATTCAGTTATACTTATTTACACGGTTTTAATTTACAAATATCTTACTCCCATTTATCGGTAACACGAATCAGCTACAGTTATAACACGAAAAATGTAACCTTAGTAGGTACTTTTTACAAAAATCATCTCACAAATACCAAGATTCTTTCAATAGAAGACATTTTGTTGTCAATTATTGAAAGAACAGATTTGGTTACCAACTTGTCTCTATAATAACTATCCCAAGTCGTACAACTAGCTTACAATTTTCTGCATTTTCCTCATCATATACACTGCCATCTGGGAGCGCTGTTATCGAATATACTTTATGTTCGATAGTTTATGATCGCAATACCAATGACTTTCGTTCAGGAATCCTATGAATCGATATAATTATGTTTATAGCCGCTTGAATCGTGATACGAGATATCGAAAATGTAACAGCGCCTTCACTAACAAATTAGTCGAGGTAACATGCCCGAATATACACTATTATCTTAATTTTTATTATCTCTATGCTTACAGAGATGACACTAAATTGGTGTAAGTTTATTAGCATGATACCAGTGCCGATGTCTCAAAAATATTTTCTATTTATTTTTAACGGAACGAGCTTGAACTTTGGTCTTTCCTTTTGGTCTAGCAGTTGTGCGATTTTGTTTCGATTTTCTATTGTAACGATAAACGAACATTATGCCAAAATTACACTTAGATAATAATATACACAATGTTAAAACACTAAAGCCGAATTAATTATAAAACAACGTCTACCGTTTTAGTAACCTATAAGCAAAAGCGATCTTAATAAAGGTGAACGTATTCTTTATTGTCCTAACAGTATCTAAATGACTTTAAGAGCTTTTACAATGAGATTTCCTTTCCCTTGAGTTTTATTTTTTTTTGCAGTTGGGCTGATATTCGATTAAGCCTTGATGGTACAATAAATTACTTATTTATGTATAAGTGATCATAGGCCGGCCTTGGAAATTACAAAGGAGCCACTTCCCAGCCATCGTTTCACAGCGTTTACTAAAGTTACTAAAACATTTTAATACTTTTGGCACTCGTTTTAAAATAGGTAATGGTAACAATGGTCCATTATTTACCGAATAATTAGATTCGTTAGTACTCTACATAACATCCTGGTTACCTTAATACGGTGGCAGCTTTTTTCAGTAGAAGTGATATATTTTGTATAAACTATACTCGTTTTTGTCAAACCAGACTTATTCCCTACTTACGAATATATAAGTCATCACCGAACAATACAATTGGGTAACGAAATCCCAGAAACATTTCAATGACATGTAATCAGATATCAGTAAATGTAATGTTTAAGTAATATACCCGGTAGGCCCCAATAAGGCCAATTCACGAACAACATCAACAATGAGATCAAAGTTATTACCTATATTTTCAATATAAAATACGTCAAAATCTTGGTTCACGTAAAATGGAACAAGTATCGTATTTTCATCAAAACTACTGGTTATTGATAGACATTAATTAAAATGACATTATGATTATATTACTTCAATATGTAAATTAATCACACTTACATTAAGATTTTACCTATGTAATGAAGAGATTCAACATACTTATTATAAAATGCAAATTTCAATTAAAATAAGTACGTATTACAATAATTTATTTTTGTTCTACTTAACGTAACCAATTCATCTAGGCCGTTCATTTTACACATAGATTAGTTAATGTTATCTAAGTTGTAACCCATTATAATATTATATTCGCACGATAGAAGTAGGCTTACTATGACCCACGGCAACTAAAACGCATGGTCAGGCTTTCACAATTTGAGTTGGACTCCACGAATTTTTATATTTGAGTAGGTAAGGATCTTAATACGTGGATATACATATTGCGACATAGCTTCAAAAAACATAATATGTCCATTCGCTACCTAATACTTATAGTTTTTAAAATCATTCTAGACAGTTTAGAAGTACACGTACTTACTAAAAAAGCAAAAAAAACAAAAATACATGTAGGTATGAAAGTTAAGATTTACAGTAAAACGTTATCACATACTTTGGCAAAATAATCTTTGGTATGCGTACACGTAGGAAGAGACTGTTTTGTAAAACAAGATGTAATTCAAATGATTTTGAAGTATTACCATAGTAACCAATAAAAGAAATACTTGTCAATCAGTTAATTGAAGACTTAGTTGTGATTTTGTTATATTCGGTCCCTTACGATCTAGGCCCCACAAAAAGCTTGCGTAAAACCATTTCTTCTATACCAAATTGATGCCTAGTTAATTTATACTCTTCACAACATTCAATGTCAACAAGCAAAGCGGAGACAAAGACCAAACAGGGACTTTTTCCCGATCACTGCGTTTAGTAGGATTCGATATAATTACAACTTTATTTCTGTGTCTTTGTGGACTCGGCGGAATTCGTTGGTTTCTGAACGGTAACCTGGACCTTGCCTGTAGAGTCCACCACGATTCTTACCTGAAAATTACAGACAATTACGTTACAACAACATAAAATCTCTTTAGACATTTTCATGAATACAAAATTTCTCAATACTACTCAATTATTAGATGGACTCATGGACAATCTTAGTTTTGAATAGTTGTTACTTCGTATTTGGGTTTCAAGGATTTTGTTTGATGGCTTTCTCAATACTCGTCGCTCACTAATTCCATCTAGAAATAAAAGAGTCAACAAAGCCGTAGTTCAAACTTCTTTAGCGACGTTGTACACTTTTTTAGTAACGGGTAAAAAAAGTTAAATGTGAAAATTCGTAAGACGAACCCGTGACATAATCGAAAATATATAAGATGGATGTCGTCTTTGTTTATGATAGCGCAATAAATAAATATTGTATTCCACCACATAAAAGATAGTACTTTATACTTATAATTAAAGCAATTCGTGCAAAATCATTTCCTAACCATTCCAAGATATCAAAAATGCACAGCGTTAAAATTTAACTTTTCTCTTCTGACGGCACTCCCGGAGTGCAACCTGTGGTTTTTTTTTCTATTTGTTTTACACAGACAAGTGTGTCTCTACATTTCTTTGTTCATTAGTGTAAATACGTTACCTAGTCCCCCCGTCAGACGTTCATGGCATAATAGACAGGGTTGGAGGGAGGGGCCATCGGCGACGTGGCCGATGACGCGGGCACTCCTGCCGGGGCACCCTCGGGGGCTCCTCTGGCTACTCTAGATGGGGACCCTGGTGCTGGTTGGTACATGGGGGCAGCGACCTGAAGATAGTTCAAAAGAAAATAATGCGAAAACAATTTAGTTAAAAAGCTACTTGCAAAGTTTAACCTATTATCATGAGCATGTTGCCCATTGCTTAGTATGGGGTGTCGTCGTGTTTTTGCAACTTTACTCTGACCCTCCACTAGTTTTTGATAATTACTTCTGTCTGTATTCTGTAATTTTGGACTCACCTTTTCTGAGTAGCAAATCATTTGTTTTCCACCTCCTGGCTGTGGTGCTGGGACAGGCCGGTATCTAGCTGGAGCTGGGCATAGCGTCTGAAATCATAATATTTTTTCTTAATCATTTGTCTATAAACAATTTAAACATGGACTATTGGTTATTATTTGGTAGAACGATCTGATAAGTTTCCTAAACAACCATCATCTCTATACCCCGTGGTTACGTGCCCATGCTTGCTTTAAATAAATCGATATGTCAAATCGGTTTCAATGAGTTTCCATTTCACTTCAAACTCTTCAAGACAATTAGAGCCAAGATGTGTGTTAGTTTACCTGCAGCTGAAGTGAGTGTGTGTAATGCGCCCGCTGCGGCTGCACAGCTGTTGACTGCGGCGTGCTCGCTCCGCTGCGAGTCTGTTGTTGCTGGTAGTAGTTGTGCATGCGGTTGTCTGGAAAGTTGAATATACACTATTATACACACATAACATAAAAATAAATAAATAACATATCATCACGCCTGTATCCCCGAAGGGGTATTCAGAGGTGTACCAATGAACCCACAGTTCGCCGATATGTTTAGGTCCCATGTAATAGGGGGTGAGCCTATTGCCACTATATGTATAATAGGCGAGCGTATAATTTTAAGCGTATTACCTATCCCTGCTTCCCACGGATTCAATTTACTAAAATATGCATTTACGATACATGTAAAACTTCCACTTAAATGCCTCTTTCTTTTTATAAAAACTGCATTAAAATCCGTCTCGTAGTAAAACTGTTCTAAGCGAACAAGTAAAAAAAGCGACTTCATTTTATACTATGTAAAGATTATGTAGAACACTGACATGTGGATCATCTCAGTTGCGTAGAATGATAGGAACTCGTTGATGTCGACATATTGTCATGTATTTTCACGGGTCTCTCTTCATCTCTCTCTCTCAATATCTATCCCCTTTGTAGTGTGTGATCTTGATGCGTACTTAAGGCTACCTATACTAAACCTGATTCAGCTGCCATCACCCATGAATTGTAGTATTTTAAATTAGAACGAAGTACAATTTTAAAACTTACAATCGTTGGCTTGCTGCCACTGCCCCGCTGTCCCATAGATGCTGGTAATGATGGTGCGTGCTGTACGGCACGTATAGCAGCTCGGGTTGGTTCCATATCGCAAAGTATTACTTCTCTCTCTCTCTTTATTAGCACCAGTAAAATGTTCCTGTCTGTGAAATATGACAGTTCTAAATACTCACAGTCGTTGGCTTGTTGCCACTGCCCCGCTGTCCCATAGTCGTGGTGTTGGTAATGATAGTGCGTGCTGTACGGCACGTATAGTAGCTGGTGGTGGTTCCGTATCACACAGTACTACTCACAGTCGTTGGCTTGCTGCCACTGCCCCGCCGTCCCATAGTCGTGGTGTTGGTAATGATAGTGGGTGCTGTACGGCACGTATAGCAGTTGGTGGTGGTTCCGTATCGGTGGCGGCGACTCGGGTCGCCGGCAGCGCGGGGCTGCGCGCACCGGGGACGTCTGCTCCGAGCTCGTCTGAGAGCTGTACAGCTCTTGGCTGCTGTCCGAACATCTGGGAACAGAAATTCTCATCAAACTTCACTTAATTTAGAATTCTAGAAACCTGATTCTAATCTCATCTTCTCAACCTGTTTTGTTCCACAGTAAGACAAAGGCCTTCCTTCTTCTTCTTCCACTTTTTTTTTGTACACGTAATAATTAGTGATTTGATCGTTGATTGTGAGCATAACCTCAGTGTTTGTTATGTGTACGCTTAACAAAATCTTTCGTATAAATTGTATGTGGCTAAATAAGGGAATAAAAAAGAAAAAATCTAGAGACATAGGTATGAGTAGGAAACCAACAAAAGCTTACCCAATATTGGCATATAGAGAACAGTTCCTATACATGTTCTCCTGTTGCAGCCGCTGTTGCTGGTAGTGTGCATAGGAAGCCACGTTCTGTGCATGTGCATAGCACGCGTCCGAGTGTTGCTGGGGTACCGGGGTACCGCCGCAGGGGCGCGATGACATGCTATTGTAATCCGACGATTTTGACCTGTAACATGATTAAAGTTTTGGATTAGTTATACATTTGTGAAGTACGATTTCGGGCTCTTATAACAAGAAACCGCGACAAAATCCGTAAATTTTTAGGAGGTTCTGAATTTGTCTCTGTTTTTTTTTTATGTGGAACGCGCTATCTACTGCAATTGGGATCGATTTAAAAAATGTATTTGTTTTCTATAACCCTGGTCTTCGGTAGGTGTGCTTAGGTTCTAGTGGTGGTCCCATATATTTAATTAAAGTCTGTTCTTCATTATATTTATGTGTCAGTAATAAATTTTTCGTCAATTGACAAGATACTAGAGTGACCTTTAAAAAATGGAGAAGCAAATCTCACCAGTTAGAGTTAGCACTGGCTCTGCTCTGCGGCCTGGAGTTAAGATTGGCTTCGGAGTAATATGGCCAGGAATAGTTGGAGTTGGTGCGCTGGCACGCATGAGTAGGCATGGGTTGAGGAGCGGCGCCCGGTGACGGCTGTAGCTCGTTCTGCATCTGTTGCAGTATCTCGTCAGATGCTCCCAGTTGTTGCTTTATGGCAATCCCACGAACTGCCGGGCGGCGGTGGAAACCTATAAACAAATTTTCTCTTACTTTCTTGAACTTGACTGCATCTAATAGCATGTACATTTTGTTTTTTTTTCCATAAAGCTGTCTGAATCCGAAAACGCGTTCCATTCCTTACACAGGTATTGTAGGTTCATACTTGAAATATTTTAGTGAAAGCCCCCAAACGTACGAAAAGTAGAAAGCTTTTATTTGAAATTATGGTTAAGAGGTGTTTATTTTCATAATATTGTCAATACTTAGTATTTTATGAGGAATATCATACCGTAATCGTCGTGTTCATCATCGCTGCTAGCCGGCTGCGACTCCTGGCCGTAGCGCTGCCTCAGTCTCTCTGTTCTTGGCGCTGTGGCTCTTGCAAAAGCGGCCAGACCATCATCACCTTCACCAGCTCCTTAATACATAGGTTTATCGAATTAGTCTTAGATTTTTTAGTTTCGTTTCCTATTAGCTATACAATCGCCCTTATATCGATTATCGATCGTACATACAACAATACAATCGATAATTATTTGATCCTCGATGGGCATACTTAAACAGAGTAGTTTGATTGACTAAACGTCTAATCAAATTCTTTTTAATAATTCTCTTTGCTTAATTCTCAAAGACATAAATCATTTAATTTTTAAAGAGAAAAATACCTCAAGGGAGACAATATCTAACACGACACGCTTAAATAACTCAGTCAGTTGGTGCCCTTGAAAATACCAGAAAAATTAAAAATATTTTACTGACCTGGTGTTCCAGCCAGCACGTCTGGTGCTGGTGCATCGTTATGCTCGTGGAGATCCAGGTTAGTGGCTGAGGACGCTGAGGATCGATCTCCTGGAGGCACATAGTAGAAACCTTCATGGTGAGCCGCGCTACCAACACATGCTGTCAGTGGCGCTAGGGTAGACAGGAACTGCCGTCGTGGCTCCGACTTTGGCTGAAAAAACAGTTTTATCTTACTAGGTTTTGTTCGTTAATTCGGTTATTGCGACAAAAAGTAGCGTATGCCCTTTTTCGGGTTTCTCACTTACTCCATAAGGGGTTATAACAAAATAGGTTTAGTGAGTCAAAGACTATAAAACCACATAGTAGTGAAAAAGTAACATCTTATCTGTTACGTTTTCACTACTATACCACGGGCCGAGTTAATTTCGTATTTGAAATATTAGCATGGATTTACTGCTGGGAATAATTGAAGGCTAACTACGAAATCAAAGATGTGTCCATGGTTTTATTTTAACGGGGTTTTCAGTATTACGCTAATATATTTCTCTTTTTTCAACGCATCTTATATGGAGGTGGGACAAAACCCACTTCATCAGCAAATTAAAGGAGATAGACGCTGAAAAACGAGAGGACTTGCAGAAGTCAAACTTAAAAATTACTTAAAATAAAATTGAAAACATTATTTTTAGGTTATATCCAGTTTAGAAGTAACTGTTACACTTGATTATATACCGTCATATTATGACTTTTTTTATGTGTAATTCTATCCCTTCAAGTTTCCACTATAAATTTTCCTTGTTTTTTTTTCGCGAGCTTTTATTTTCCGTGGTCCTTCAAGCTATTAAGTATTGGAAGATAATCTCTAGTGATCTATTAAAGTATCTAACATGCAGACCGCATATTTGCGGCTTACGGCGAGCCGCGGCGCCATCCGAGCTAATACCTGGTTAACCTTTATTGGATATATGGAGAGAAAACCAAACTTCCTTAGTACTTTTAGTATTTTTCTTTAGCAATAAGTATCAAATAAAACTGATTTATATTATTTCAACTTCGGTAAAAGAATTCTTTAGTACGTATTTTATCTACATCTGTGCAACAAAGGAGTAAATAAATAAATTCATAAATAAATAAATATTTATGCCAAGTTCCACATGGTCGGCCGACTCGTCGACATAGATCTCGTCCCCACATGGGATTCTATGTTACACATATTCTTGATTTAATGTTCAATGGGGTTTGTTTTATTATAGCTTTTCCATTTTATGTATCGTAAATATTTTATTCGAATTATTGTTAGAGACCACCGGAAGCGAATTATTTCTCAAGTTATAAGTTTATTTTTTAGGCAAACATAGCCAGAGAAGTTGGTTATTTTATAAAGCAAATATTTGGTCTCATGAGATTTGGACCTATGTTACAATTTAAAGTGGTTTATCATAAATGCATTGATAAAGCTCGTCACTGCTGATAAAGTTATTGCACATAAACCAAATCGTTAGCAAGGCTCAAACCTTGTCTAATTGGAATATTCTAGTTCAGATTGTTTCTCCCCAATTTGGCGGATAACTGATAAAGCGAAGACCTAGCAACTAATTCCGTAAATATCTACTAACTACAGAAGTTTATAGTGGTATAATTGGCTAAAGGGATGTTAAAATAGCGAGCAATTGTTGTACAAATGTTTGTTTAACAAATACTAACGTCTGCAGCTCAACATTTAATTTCCCGGAATCAAACAGTCTCCTTTTATTGAGCTTAACGCCGACTGGCTGTTACACCACGGTTGTTAAATAAAAATAAAATGCGATAAGGTAATCCCGGCATCGTTAAAGTTTTCTCATATCGGTAATCTTTTCTCTTAACTTACTTGAATGGAATAGTTTGAAAGAATGTTTATAATTTCCATAACGGTAAACATATTAGACGAACGGAAATTTTCATTAAATTCATATGTGTGCCAATGTTGTATGTGTACCAATGTTGTATTGTACCAATGTTGTATCTAGCTGGATGAAATATACGTTAAATGTACATAGTGTATGTAATATTGAAGGCCAAAAAGATTTTAGTGGCGGTTAGGACTAGAGATCTTGAGCTAAAGTCCACTTAAGAGTATGTGAGGTCAGCTTTGGGTTTCATCTCAATGGGTTTCTTGCACGTAATGACACAGTTTGTGTTTTGGTAAAAATGAAGAAGAAAAAGGGCTACAAATGTATTCGTTTTAAAAACTCCAAAACCAAGATGAACAGTTATATTTTAATGCATCGCTACATCACAATCATTTAAACTGAAAAGTATCCCATTTAAAGCTGTGTTGAATAATGAAAAAGTTTCATATATCGTGGTCAAAGGTCTTAACATTCAATATAAATTGTTGAATTTTTCAATAAGTATTGTAAGTACACCAATAAACAAGAATGCAACGAATGCATAAATGATTTCTGAATATTTTCCACACGGAATTTAAATGTTAATTATTGAAAATCTGCTTTAAGCATTTTGTGTAATAAAGCTGTTATTATTTGTTTTTTAAACATATTTTTTTTTTGTTACAGATTTGGCTGGCTGAAAATATCTACAAAGGTAAGATGCTTTAATATACAGTTTATCCGATAAAAACAGTAGTGTGCTCTACACTCATAGGAATATTTACGGTAACGATAAACCTACAGTGAGATTTATGTTGCTGAAAATAATCATCTTCCTATGTGAAACTTTCACATTAGACATTTTCCACATTATTTATTGCATTTTACCTTAGGAGAACCCTTGTTTAATTATGTTCTACTATTTCACTAACACTTTAGAACACAGATAGGTACGCGACGTGTACAACAGTAGATACATAATTAATTAATTAAATGCATGTCAAGATCGTTTCCAGCGTTTTAGTTCTAACGCAAAGGCGTTGTTTTCCACACCCCTAAGCTACGGTACACCATAATCAACGAGAAAAATAATAATTTGGTATCTTATGATGTCTGACTGTGCGTTCTTAGTCTTACCTTTTGTGGTTCCTGATGAACATCCCCCAAGTCTGGAGGCTGCTGGCGAGTTGGCAGCGGCGCCGATATTGTGGATGACGACGAGCTGGACGAAGCGCTGCCAAACGCCTTCTCACAGTTCTTGTCAATATTCAGGCTGTTGTACGACTTGTCGCTAGACTTGTCGCTCGACTTGTCGCTGCTGTTCGACAGTTTGTCGCCATTAGCCCCGGCTGGTGAGGCGCGGTGCTCGTCTGGTTCGTCTTCCACATCACAAGTCAGCAAGCGGATGCGCTCCGCGAGAGATGTAGTTTCCTGCTGCAAACAGTACATTGTTACTATTGTAAGATGAGAACACTGTACAAATTGTCTGGCCGCTACAAACAATCATAGAACAATGAACGTGTTCCCGTTTCACATTGTTCGGTTATGTTCAGCGATTCTCTTGACAAGCAACTTGCTAAGATGAATAGTATTCGCTTTAGTCTATTGTTATTGATGTTTAACTTGGATCAGTTTTCATCGATCATAGCTCGAGGACGAGTATGAAGAGTACCAATAAGACAATAAATGAAAACTCGTCGGTTGTCTTCTCCTATTATTATTTATTGACCTTATTGCGCAGACAGTTAAAAGAGATTACAAATCGCGAAATTCGTTTTGTACTAAAAGTATCAGCACAGATTATATGTATATAAAAACAAGAATCTTTTTGTACTCGCACACCAAAAAAAATCAGGCTACTAATTGGAGGCAATCGAATGAACGAAAGCTTAAATAAGCACGAACCCATGCTACAAATTAATAATGTAATATTTAATAAATTACTTAAAGCATATTTAAGAAACAATTTATATTGGAACTTTGTTCTTTCATTAATTAGAAACTAAACGCTCGCGATGGACCTTATTTAATGCTCCAATAAATAAGGTATTAAAGACATTTAAAAATAGATCCGATTTTCTGCTAGACTCATTTCATAAAGCATTACTTATTATATTAGTTAAGATGTTCATCAAAATATCGATAGAGAACATTACCGCTTTCAAATAGTTGGTGTCAAAGTTGTAGGTGCATGTACTTATGACGTCATTTAAATATCAACACATTTAAATATGTGCAGAACTTTTCGTAATTATTGCGAGCGAGACTTGGCATCGGAAAATATAGGCCAACCACTTAATTGGTATAAAAATTGGAATGGCTATTTTTAGCAAAATATGTTTTAAGAACTGAATTCGCATTTCATTTTTGCTGCAATTTTTGATGGTGATTTATTATCATCGATAATAAATATTTGTAACAGAAGAAAATAAAAACCATCTTTACAGAAAATCAATAAATTAGTATATTAATGGAGAAAATTGTTGCTTATTTGTTTTTTAAAAATTCAGTTTACTCGCTTCTATTTATTTGTGAATAGGTATTTCCAGCACTAATTGACAAGAACGAAAAATATAAAATAAACGTAACATGTTTGAATGTTCTATAATTGCGAGTTTCACCTGAAACATGTTAATTGCCATTTCCACGAAGAGTTTCAAAATAAATAAAAAAACGATTCCATTTATTATTTTATTTTATAACGTTATATTAAAACGGCCTATGAGAAATATAGATTTATAATTCAATGAATTTAAAATGTATTTGGTAGTAATGAATATCCTAATTGCAATTAGAGCTCACATTTATGGTGGTCCCTTTGATGCATTTTAAACTAAATTTCATTATATATCAATATCATTATTATCTGCAAACGGCATTGGTAGTTGGTAATAATTTAGGTATAATAGATTTCAAATTCAGTATTCAATACTAATATAAATTCAATAATAATTCAATAATAATTTAATAATGATTCCAATATTCGGTAAAATCTACGTGCAATGACATACACAAAGTACATCTGTTTGATCTGTTGCAATAAGAATATAGTATCAATAAATATTTTTTGATATATATCTATTGCAACTGTCTTGGGTTCGATTCCCAAGTCGAACAAGGTGTTATTGGGTTTTTCTATGTAATTCTCAGTCAGGTCAGAGTTTGGATTAGTGGCAATAGGCTCGTTCCCTATTACATGGGACCTAAAAATATCGGCGAACTGTGGGTGTACATTGTTACACCTCTGCCTAACCCTTCGGGGATACAGGCGTGATGATATGCATGTATGTATGTCTATTGCAATAAAGTGGCTTAGAGATATGTAAAGGCTTGATAGCTTGCTTTTCTCTTCCGTAGTACACACTGTCTGTCCCAATTTTGATATTGGTAGAATCAACACGGATCCAAACGAACCCAAGCTACTTAATATACGAGTAGCCTAACAGAAATAAAATGAAATTAAACTACTTTCACGGATGTTTATCGTGATTTCTATTTAGGTTTTAGGACCCTACGTTAAAACGCATTCTAGTTTTAAGGAATATATACTTACTGAAATAACCCGGAAAATCTAATTTTAACAATCTCGATTATGCAAAAGTACTTTTATTCTTAAGCCGGAAACCCACAGCGGCGCACGGAGAGGCTGTGCACGTATGTTCAGCTTCGCTTTAGTACAAAATGTATGAGAGCGTTTCCACCGCAGCGCACGGACATGCTACGCAGCAATTGACGTCATAAACACACGCGTAGCTAACTCGAATAGGCGGAACGTAGCTCAGCCACGTGGCCGACCCACGCATCCCAGCTGCGTGGGTCGGCCATTTCTCGGCGACCCACGACTATGTACAGTCTCGAGCAAAAATATGTACACACATAATATTGTTAAGAAATTATTATAAGAATAAGCTACTATAAATAAGAGGTACAATTAATGTTCCTGGTATATATACATACATTTAAGTTGTGATAAGTATAATTTATGTAAGAACTAAGTATTTATAATTCAAATAAGTAAAACAGATGTTACTACACAATAGCTAAATTATATTGTTACTTGGAAGAGCTATTGTCTATATTGTAAAAATAATATATTGACTTTAAGTAAAATATTTTTTTTTATTAAAAAAAATATTTGTACCATTTTATTTTCAAATGTCATCTGTCAGTATGCATTGATTGCTAGATGGCAGAAGAGATTCGACAAAAAATCTCACTAATTTCGTTTAACAATTTCGCATATTATTATGTTTGCATATTTTTGCTCGTGACTGTACCCCACGCATAGCTATGAGCTGTGTGGGCGACACATCCGTGTCCGTGCGCCGCAGTGGAAACGGAGGCCGACGCCGCCGAACTAATGAGCCCACGCAGCAGAGGTGAGCCACGCATCCGTGCACAGCCTGCGCAGCGGTGGGGTTCCGGCTTTAGTCCGGACAAAATTATTTTCGGCTGATTACTAGTTTTTACTGTTACACGTAAATATATAAGTAGGTACTTATAAAAATAGAGGCTTACCCTCAAGTGGGATGAAATAGGATATTGTTACTTATTTTAATAGAGGTAGACTTAGCGGTCTATTTTTGTTGACGGAATAAGAATAATAGACTACAGTATCGGTTGTCGTGCCTATTAGTAGTATCTTTCTTATTTATTAATTACTAGCTGTGCCCCGCGGTTTTATCTGCGTGAATGAAAATACATACACTATCTTGATAAATTATAGCTTATGTGTTATTCCGATGTATCAGCTACATTATTGTTAAGTTTCATTAAAATCCATTCAGTAGTTTTTGCGTGAAAGAGTAACAAACAAAAACACATCCATTCTCACAAACTTTCACATTTATAATATTAGTAGGATTTCTATGAACAATGGTTTATTGGATATGGGTTCTCTATAACTGCCCGGTTTCCGTGTCAGTGTGTGTTATTTCTTTACGATAAGTAGATGATACTTTGAGGCCGCGATTGGGAGGCTTATAACACCGAGATTTTAAAGAAACAAACACTTTTTATTAATTAACTAACTAACTCGGCAGACTTAAAACTGCCTAAATAGAAGGATTTTTTTTCTCAATTCAGAGCATTTTCATATTTATGGTGAATAAATATGAAACTGCTTTTATTTTAAACCTTCTCTGGACTTCCATAAATAATTCAATACCAAAATTAGCCAAATGAGTCCAGCCGTTCTCGAGGTTTAGCGAGACTAACGAACAGCAATTCATATTATTATATATATTCATATAAATATAGATATATAGATTACATCAAAATGTTTGCGCAATTATCAGTGTAGGTGCCAGTCAAGTACGTGCTCTGCTCAATTCCCCGCGAGCCACTTTATATTTAAATAATGAAACTAATTACACGAGAGCGGAAATTAATTAAAATACCCTCTTAGTTTCTATCATCTGTTATTTTCATAATAATTTACCGTGTTTTATCACGTAACAACGGAGAACGTGTAATACGAAGTAAATAATTTTCCACGTAAAATGGCCATTGAAATGATATTTATATTTATAAATATTATTGGTTTTCTTTTTATTTGGTGGAATCTCCGATCCTTGCGAAATCCGGATTATTATGAACGTCGGGCGTAAAATTCAGTGAAAATAATAATGCACATTTATTTATTCATCGGAAAGAATGAAGGGTGTATTTTCCGAGCATTGGAACAATACGGCGAGATATTACAATAACTTATTCTATAAAACATATGATATTTTTCAGAAAAGTAGCTGGAGAAAATTCGTTGTAGTATCCTTTTATATTTCCAGCTAGTTCTTGTAGTTTAACTATTATTGACATAAATCGATTCCCGGCAAAGTTCCTATTGGTAAAAAAAGACTATGAACCAGTCTACAAACGGTAGTTCAAAAAGAGTTTCCACAGAAAATGATTTGTATGCAGTATTTACCTACGAATGATAGGGCGAGGAAAAACAAAACTAAATACCGTATATAGCTTCGTTTCTAGATAAAAGTCGGTTTAAAATATTTTAGGATAATAATCTTGGATTCTATGTAAAGCATCATAGTTACTTAATAGCACGTTTCTTCTGATGATCAAAAATACCAATAAGAGGTAAGCTTTAAGACCTCTATATAATAATAATATATTATTATAATAATCCAGCCTATAAACGTCCAACTGCTGGGCACACAGGCCTCTTTCCATATAGAGAAGGCGCGAGCATTGATCACCACGCTTGCTCTCTGCGGATTGGCGATTTCAGATCCCAAATTTTGGAATCCGGGTTTCCTCACGATGTTTTCTTTCACCGTTTGTCAGAAGTGTCTTAGAATAATTAAGAAAGTACATATGACTTTAAAAAAGCCACATTGGTACTTGCCTGGGTTCGAACTTGCAACCTTGTGCAGACAAATCCGTTTATTGAACCGCTAGGCCACCACGAAGTAAGACCTCTAAAAAGCTAAATTATAATTGTACTTTGAGGTCTTGGACCTTGACATATTAATCCTGTTTGTTCCCAATAATAAATATGAGATCTATTTAAGTTTGCTTCCCTTTCAACTTATTAAAGATTTAGAATATGAAAGGACTGTTTTTCCTTCATCGGTATAAATAAATCAAAGGCTCAGTTTAACGTTGGCTAAAATTAGATGTTTTCTTTTGTTTCGATTTAATTTTAGAATAATAACAGGTTAAGTGAATTTCGGACGAGTTAGTGTAGTCAGAGGCCTTTTAGAATACTAAAATAACCCTTATGGTTGATTTTGAAACAAATGGCATATTATTATTACTTCATTGAATGAATCCATATATAATAATGTGTTCTGGTAATATATTTCATTTTTCGTACGATTTTTCCTTTTCGCTTGGTTAAGGACATTTTATAAATACAGATATTACCTACTTTATACTACTGGTAAATCCTGCTAAATTTATTATAACATAACATAACATCACGCCTGTATCCCCGAATTAGGTAGAGGTTTACCAATGTGCACCCACAGTTCGTCGGTAGGCTCAGGTCCCATGTAATAGGGAGCGAGCCTATTGCCACTAACCGGGCACAAATCCAAACTCCGACCTGCTATTGAGAATTTCATAGAAAAACCCAATAACACCTTGGTCGACTTGGGAATCGAACCTAAGACCTCTAGCGCAGTAGTCTAGCTTAGCACCACTAGGCCAACGAGGCAGTCTACAAATTTACTATTAACATCCCGAAATGTTTTAAATGTAATACTGGCATCGATTTTTGAACCTGATCTCTGATTTATTCAGAGTGAAAAATAAACAAGTTGGAAATTAATAAATTCATTTGCGGGTTATGTTTGTTTAATTGTATACATATAATTTGCGGATTAAATTAAAGCAAATATTATAGTTTATTTAACTCATTGTGGCTTTTATATAGTAAATATATTTAAATTAACCGGAAAATCGTATCGCAAATATTTATGTTGAAATATTAAACTGAATTATGTCAACACTGTAATTTCCGACAGTTTTACGATCCATAATTCCGCTTTATGCAATCATCATTCATCAAGCTAATTATAATAAAAAATATGGCCAGTACCTATCATGAATTAATGATGGATTAACAAGAATAAATATTTATGTTTACATTATTAAATTCTTGCAGAAAGTGTGTAATACACTGACAATATTGAAATAATAATAATAAATGCGGACAACATCACATACAATTGCTCTGAACCCAAAGTAAGTAGCTATTAAGCACTTGTGTTATAGAATACAGAAACAACGAAGGTACCACAAACACCCAGACCCGGGACAATGTAGAAAAGTTGGTTTCTACATTGACCCGTCCGGGGATCGAACCCAGGACCTCAGAGCTAGCGACACCTTGAAACCGTACGCCACTCGACCACGGAGGTCGTCAAAGCCTACTAAAGAACTCATTCGGATACAAGGGCATTTGTACTTTCTTAATTAATTTAAGACACTTCTGACAAATGGTGAAGGTAAACAGCGCGAGGTAACCAGGTTTCCAAAATTGGGGTAAGATATCTCCAAATGAGCAAGCGTGTTGATCAATACTCGTACCTTCTCTATATCGGAAGAGGCCTGTGCCCAGCAGTGAGACGTTTATATGCTGGAATTAGTTATTATTATTACTGAAATGCCAATTATTTTCTATTATCTAGCACCTATAGTATGAATCCGTTATGAACGAGGCATTTAAATATGTACGGATGGTGTAAGAGCATATCTAAGCGACGTGAGTGTGTGCTCATGTCTTCAAACCCCGGTCAGTTTAATGAGCTGTGTTGTCAACATGCGTGGGCCCTTACTAAGCTACGGATAATGTGTTTGTGTAATCGATAAGGTAAGAACTACAATTTCGTGTTTTTCTCGTCCCTAATTAGTAACCGTAAAAATGAGAAAGTTTGTACATGTGAAAGAGAAGGTAAAAGCTCTTGAAATGGAACCAGGTCAGGTCAGGTACCTCGCTACGTTTTAACGAATCACCGAATGAGTTCTTTAGTAGGCTAACTCAGGAACGGTTTCACTAGTTACGTTCAAAACTTCGTTTTGAGTTCTACGTGATCGAGTTAAAAAATTATTAAAGATAATATTCTTAAAAAGGGAAAAATAAGGTTATAGAATTGGTAAATATTTCTATTACTGTAAGAAGATCATTGCTCTATGGTCCAGCAAAAAAACAGGTGAGAGGATGTATGTAGAAAAAAAATCACATTTCTGAAATGCAAAACGGACTGCGCGAGCTGTCCATCGCTCTAGTGAGTTACGGGTCCCTCCCGTCCTTTGTTTTTTGGAAGCAGCCGAATAGACTTAACATATACATATACTGCTACTATCGCTAGTTTCCCCTTGTGCCAAGCGAGAGTAGTTTTTAGGCTGTATCTAGCACATTCGTTTACTGATTTAAGTAAATTTTCCCGAAAACGAGAAACTTATATATGAAAATATCGATGGTTTTGATATTTTTAGGATAATATTAGTGTTTTAGATAGATACTTTGAAACGGCAAGCTCCCTCTTCATACATAATTCACGACAAAAATAGTTCACACTAGTGCTTACGGTTCAAACTCTGATAGGCTCACTCTTTAGTTTCTTATGTATACTCTAAGGGGCTGCCATACTAAATGATATTCTGTAGAGTGTACCTATATAGTATACTTTCGTACCTATATCTATAGTTAGTTCAACTGCTACAAGCAGTTCGTGTGTGCGTGCGCTTAGAATTCTAACCTTAATTGAAACGTATAAAATTGTCCTTGAATTAACATGACTTCCTGATTTCAAAACATTGAATGGATCAATCTCTTAAATGTTAATTTCCTATGAACTTTTACGCTGTTCCGATATTTAACCCAATTGAAAATATTGATTTTAATCAATTGTAATTTTGTAAGTTAGGCAATTTTCACTTTCCTTTAACTAGGTCGGTAATTACGAACAGATGTGCACTCTCTGTTGAGTTTCTATGTTGCCCTTCTATGTAATATCATTTTAATGCGAATAAAATTAGTTACCTTCATTAAATAAATAAGTAAATAAGCATAGCATGAAAAAAATCCAGATAGAGCAAGCAGTGGTTTTTTTCACAGAGATTTTTTTTCAGACGAATAATAATAGGTGCTCTAGCTGGTCTAAATAAATTTATTTAGTTTTATTTTATTTAAATTTTCATAACACTGTATTGACAACTGCACAAAACAATCAAAACTTTACACTGTGGCTCAAATTGTTTACTTTCAATTACCTGTCTACAAAAGTACAAATTGTGAGTATCATTTGAGTAACGACATAAACTGCACCTCGACTAGTTCAGTTATATTTGTGCAATTCATGTTAACTTTGTTTGCAAACTACTTAGATAGCTAAACACTCGTGGCGGTTACATTGGTCTGTTTGTTTTACTACTCTGACCCTGTTTAACGCTTAACAAATATTTATAAAAGTGGTTGTAAATTTTGATACAAATTTCATGCATCATAACCCCGGATGCTTTAGTATAAGCGTAACCGTAAAAGGAGATATGGAAAAGAAAATAGAACTGTTACAAAAAGGAAAGTGTTCATTCTTTCAAACCGACTTAAATTAAACGATAAGTTTTCATCAAGACCGATGTCGTCGCAGTTGTAAATTAGAGTAGATATTTTTGAAACGTATACTTGGATTCAAAGTTAATGGCGGCTCTGAAGTTAGCTAAACGCTGCACAGTACCTCTCCCCGCACCCTCGCTGGCGCATAAGTTTGTTACTGCGCAGCGACTCGCCTCGTGTTCAGAGCCGCCATTAAGTTTGCATCGTGCTGTACCTCGGAATTGAAAGCTTATTGACCAAATTCTACAAAATAATTAAAATTAAAATGGTTTTATTTTAAAATCATGTCCTTCTCCAATTAGTAATTTATCTTACGATGTTTGCTTTTTACACATTGAAATCAAATATCTATTTTGGGACAACTTTTCGGATATAGTTGCTGAGGAAACATTTTGTAAAGATTACATTGACCTTTTTATTCGCTTAAACTTTAAGACGAATACTAGAACTATTTACTTAAAAACTTAAATTATTTTACTAAAGTTGTATCTCTAGAGTAAATAGTAGTATCGTAATCGTTATAACTTAAGTGTCTAAAAGCTTTATGTAAAGGTATAATATTTAAAGGACCTAAGCCGGTAATATGCATATAGACATAACCCCGTGAATTTATTGTTATAAAGTCTTAGAGACGTAGTTTATGCTGGCTAAGTTTATGATAGCTTATGAGGGAAGAAGATTATGAGAATAATATAAATAATTTCAAGATGTATCTTGATTGTTTCTAAAAGGTCGCGATAAACATATTGTGATCACATTTTATTTGTATTTATGTTTCGGGCGACCTCCGTGGTCGAGTAGCGTACGCACCGGTTTCGCTGGCTCTGAGGTCCCAAATTTGATCCCCGGCCGGGTCAACATAGCAACTAACTTTTCTACATTGTCTGGTCTCGGTGTTTGTACCTTCGTTGTTTCTGAATTTCATAACACAAGAGCTTTAGCTACTTTGGGTTCAGGCCAATGTATGTGATGTTGTCCGCATATTATTATATTTACTACGTTAATAGCAATATATGAAGTGAAGTTGTTATTTTTTTGGCACTATAATGACTGTTTTTTCTCGAATCAATTTATGCGGAAAACAATGTTAGCGGGCGCATAATTAAAAACAGAAATTGGTTTTGCCTTAAAAATGTATTTTGTATTTTTGGCGCTTGATCTTTGAACTTTGCTGCAAAATGCAATAAATGTTGTATAAATAATTGAAATTCCATACGAGAGTTATGTTTAACTATAATACTGCGTTACTTGTATTTATAACGTCATTAGCAAAAGTAACTTTTGAATAAATGGATATTCAGTTCAAATATTCAGTTACCAATTAAAAAATACAAATGCAAAGTTATTTTATAAAAGTGCATAAACGAATATACTGACGGTAAAATCTGCAATTCGAAATCCACACGAATCCTAGAATCGTTTATATAAATACGTTAATGATGTGAAAATAAATATCACTGAGTATTAAATAAATTGTAAACTGACTTATTATTACGGTATATTATGTTGCTTTAATACGGTATAAATGCAGTTTAAGAAAATTGCATCAAAATCAAAATGCTTTTATTTCTTACAATCCAAAACTATCGACTCTTGTTGCTCGGTCCCACAGTGACATTCCTTTGGAGAAGAGCCGGCAAGAAACTACATAGGTTAATTAATATTTAAAAAATAATAATTGTAACGGTTATTTTTACATTACTGGTTATAATGCTAATGCTAGAATTATGCGTCAACGACGCGATTGAAACTACGTTAAAAAAATAAAAAAATTCTGATATACCTCCTATATACCCTATAATTACCATACGGAAATGAGAACACGCAAAATTTTTTATTTTTATTTTGCCCTATATCTGATTAAAATCCCAAACCACTGTACATGTATGAAGGTATAATTTGTGACTTAACCCGTTGTATGCCGGAAGCGCGGATCCACGCGAGACACAATTTAATTCTATTGTCTTATTTATTGCGGCATACGAGATGTTAAATTCATTAAAATATCAAGTTTATTATTTCTAAAAACGCTTGTAAGAATACGTGCACTTAATTCCAAATAGAACATAAATGATCATTCAGTTAACTTGTACATCGTCCGTAACGGCGAACCGACTCTAACCGCCTTGAACTAAAGCAAACACTAACGCGGGAGTGCAGTCGGTGTGAGTTACTCAACTGATACTACTCCACACAGACCTTTTAACTTCGAACGGCAAACATATTTGATTAGGTAAGCATTAGAACGATTCACCAAGTTATTTTTGCAGAGTATTGAGAATTGCTCTTTTAAAACTTGTGTTATTGAGTTTTGAAATGTGCTTTTTAATTATAAATCTATTGATGTTATTTTTAAAACTTCTTGTTAGAAATTATTTAGAGTTCATAAAGTGAAGCTTAGGAATCCCCTCTTTTCAAAATGTTACAATCGTTACAAACTTTAGATAAGAACGATGTCGACTACGTCAGCTTTCAAACGAAAAATACCGCATTACTATTGGCCATTTAGGAGTTTTTCATCGATGCAATGCCACAGGCAGACAAACTAATAAGTCAAACTTATAACACTTCTGTTTTTGCGTAAAGAGTTTGAAGAATATAATAGAAATGACCGACCTTTGGTTGTTGCTTTTTCCTCGCTTCGCTGCGTAGCAGTGAGCACCGTAGCGCATTCCTTTCTGCTACGCGCCGCACTGCAGCTTCCTCTGTCTTTGGCCTGCCACCCGAGTCCCATGCCCTAAACAAATATATCTAAATTAATATATCACCAATTTGAAAAATTTAATAATGAGCAACGGTCTACGATAAAAGCGCTATTAGCTTGTGAAATAAATAAAACGAGTTTAAAATAAAAGGCTCCAGAAATTGGCAAAATAAATGAAGCGTTCATACCTCAGCGTTTCAGAAGTGACTAACTGTGGTTCGATGGCGGGCGGCGGCGGTCTGCCGCTGTTGAACAGTTGCTGCACCGCCGAGTTAGCCTTGGGCGCGTGGATCGTTAGGATGAGCGGCGTTTCGAGTCTAATACAAACATACAGTGTTACAAAAATAAATTACGGCCATTCACGTTCAGCGCTGCAGCTTGTTCGCTTATTTTAAACTTTCGCTGGTTTATTGCTTAGTAAACACGTTCAATATAAAACAAGGATTTATGAATAAAAAGGGAAATTGGCGCTTCGTTTTATCCTTACCTTCTTCCGATAAGCAACATGTTTAAGCTGAGCCAAAAAGAGTTCGCTGAGGTTTGCTTTTTCAATTATATCGCATCTTATATCTTAACTTATTATAAACAGCAGGCAACACTTAATATACATTTGCAACATGACCACCAAAACCAATTTTATCAGCACGTGACAAGTTAAATTATAATTATCGAATAACATTGTAACAAATACGCGACCTGTAATTTTCAAATTGGACATCACAAATTAATAGTGTTTTGTTAATGAGCGCTGTCACTGGTGTTTCAACAACACACTTGTGCTGTCAATTTGCTGCTGGCCACAACAAAGGGCAAATTAGTGGTACCATTTCACGAAATTCATAACTGGTTAAAATATAGTAATTATTTAATATTTAGTAAATTGTTAATCATCGATAATATAGGTAATCTAAATTATTTTCGACGTAAATTATCAGTAGAAAAGGATTATGAACATTTTTAATTTGTGCTATTACGCTAAACTGGACTTAAGCTACATGAATTTGCTACATATCAGAAAATTAATGGGAAATCTCACGACCCAATGGGTCCCGTAGCCTGGCGAGCGGTATCGTGGATGCGGCAGCCGGAGTTAGCCGGGCGAAATCCTTTAATGAAGGTCCTAAACTACCCACAGTTTATAGTATATAGCAGTGGAAGGAGAATAGAGAGTAAAGCGCTGCTGCGAGACACAAACGGTTCCTAATAATAATTTAATCTACGATAGCTGATTAATAATTTTAGAATGTAGTTTAGTGATAAACCGAACAGCATGTATGAAGGAAATAATGAAAGTGAACAAAGCGAAACAAGTCTGCAAGGATCGTAGCAAGTGGAAAGAAGTGGTCTCTGCCTACTTCTACAAGAGAAAGAGGCGTGATTATATATGTATGAATGTATGTAGTTTATTTTATTTTGATGTATTTTTCTTAAATTGAGGATTCTGTGATAAATTAGACTTTACTTGCCTAAAAAGGCTAGATCCGCTAGTTCACAATGGAAATTAGTTAATGTTTCTTTACAACGTAGTATTGAGGTAATTTGGAAAAAAATAAACACGCATACAGAGTCGCCGCACAAAACTAGTTTTAAATACAACTGCTGCCAATGTGAAAATGATACCTATAATTGTTTGCCTTACACGACCCGCGAGTGTCCGCGACACGAAACGGCTCGGTATTGTGAAGTAAGATAAGAAAGATAACAAGTTATGATGCCAATGACGCTTGATAGTGAGAAACTATAACTATAACTATTCTATAAACTAGTTTGTACCGGTATACAGCGGAGACGTTGCCAACTCGTTCACTGCTAACTTTCTGTGTCTACACAATTTTTATTAAATATTTTATCGATAATGTGAAACTGAAGTCTGTTGTCTTAAATCTGTTCTACGTAGGTAGGCAATATATTTTTCTAATACTGTTTAAGAGTATAGGCAAAATGTTAAAGTGGCGATCTCATTTGATTTCATATGCTGAGCGGATGGTCATTTCGCGGTTTGTGACGCATCTTACTATTTATGTTTTTTTTTGTTGATCCTACGTATTAAAATACGTGTATTTAAATTATGCGTCATAATCATGGCTAATAAATGTTTTTTCTATCTTTCTATTTCGGTAAGACATTAGAAAAGCTTTTTACCCTGAAATTCATAAATATAGTTACACCCATAAAAGTTTTAATACCAAATTAGTTATACCCCATAAAAGTTTGAATTTCACATTAGGAATCGAAAATCCTCCCATTCCGACACTTCATTACCAAATGCAAATATTTCCATGTAACAATGGCGGGTATGAAAGAGCCGCATGACATTACCTACATACCTACATATCTACGTCAGTTGATGGCGTGACGTGATTGGCATGGAACAGACGTCAAAGGCATATCCGATAGGTCCGCGGCTTCCCTTTGATGGAGCCGCCTTAGTGCGTATTCATAGTGACAAGCAAAACTAGAAATGGTGTGCAGTTTTGTGAATCCCTCATTGCCTCCTGTCATTCAAATCAAAGAGAATGAAATAGAGTTTAAACTGTTTCCCGAAACTTTTAATTACTTCATGTGATTTTCCTAGTTCTGATTTTTTTTGCTTGTTTCATCCTCAACATTAGCCTACAGCAGTCCAGTGCTGGACAAAGGCCTCTCCATTATTTAACTTGTTTTCGAGAAAGAATTTACTTAACATTTAGCCCGCAGTTCTTTCAGAATGGATTTTCAATTTAAAAAAGCCCTTTTAAAAAAAAAAACCGTGTTATATACCAATAAATAAATGACAATGTGCCAGAAAAAAAAATTAAATCACGTCAGAAGTTTCGTTAAATTACTTTTACAAAAAAAACCCAACGAAAAAAACTATACATGAGTATTTATTTTGTAATTTTTATTTCTTAAATTGCAGTGTTAAGAGTCATTCTTGAGTGCTCGTTATACACAGCGGCTCTTCTCTTGTGTCGCATGCACATCGCTGATGTCGTTTTGCCTATCTTACTATATGTTAGATTGTTGATAGTTCATGGAATAAGCAGTTTGGCCAATGCTGGTGTAACGATAAGACGTCTAGTTCACAACTTTAAATCCCCGTGTCCGCTATTCCCAACCAGCTCTGTGTTTCTTAAGCTGCAGGCAAATTTATTAAAAGCTAAGTGTTTCAATTGTTAAGTTTAACTCGTTTGAGATAAATTGTTAACAATCGATGTAAAGTATCATTCGATGCCGTTGTTACACTGGAAAAGTAATCGATTTACAAAATTTTCCAAATGAAAGAATCTAACATAATGTGTGATGCTACCTATTTTATTGTGTTTTCTCCTCAATATTGTATTATTCCGTATTGGTATCGGTTTTATGTACCTGACTTGTAATTGGAACCTTGCCTATTGTTGTTAATACGGTGTATGTTTTTACTACAGAAATAAATCTTGTATATAAAATTCTCGTATTATTGTATATTAAGAAACGGTACATAAAGCAGCCCAAATTTTAACTTTAATGAAACACATTTGAAAGTTAGAACGCGCGCATACGAACTGCTTGAAGCAGAGTCATTGCCACGAGCGGTGGACAAAACAGAAAAAAGAAAAGCGCGTGGAAGGACCAAGTGACGTGGGCGAGCGGTTGACAGCTCGCGAAATTCGTGTAAGGGCGACGGAACTGGTCAAATAATTCCTGTATGCTTTAGTTTCTGCGAAGAACTTGGCAACAACAATAACTAAGATATATAAACATTTCGTTGAGGGGTGACATGAATACTGTATTTTCGGCATAGGATTAACACTTATAGATAGGACAGTAATTTTATTCATCTTCGCTTTTGGAATTTGAGGTACGCTTACCTTCTATTGCAATTAAAATTCATTACCTATGTGTTGCACTCGTAGGGAATTCCTTCTGCGTAGGTTCTTCAGCTGCCTGTGTCTGAGCTGGTTCGGCTTCTGGCTTCTGGACCTCTGTCTCGGGGTCCTTAGGGCGCTCCAGGAAGCGAACGGAACGAGGGGTGATGGAACCGTCTTCATCACTCGCGGTGGTGGTTGACCGCTGGTCTTCATTCTGAATGTAAACCTAAGTACGTTAGACTTACGAAACTTCCTTTATCAGCTAAGCCTTGGGATTCTTTTATCGATTTTAGAACGCTGACTCTAAGAAGCAGTATGAGAAGTTGCTTACTTAAATTGATACTACGGAATACTTTACGTAATCATTAATTTTGAAACACGTCACAAAGACTTCGCTCTCACATGTCTTTAAATATTTTGTGGATCTAAAGTACATTCTCATTTTACATTAAATCTTTTGTGAGTCGTAGACTCTAAATGTACTAGCGAGTAAGCAACAAAAAGCTTACTGATGTAACCGATTTATACGAACATAAATAAGTAGTAGAGTAATAGATCTATTTTAAGATTCACTCGTAATTAATAATAATAAAAAAAGGAAGTTACATTACTGTGACTATTTCTCTAATTATTATATATTCACCTGTTCAATATCCTTGTCAGTATCCAGTGACTTCCACAGCCTCCCCCCCTTTAGTATGCCGCCGCGGCGCTGGCGCAGCGGAGAGTTCTCGGCAGACAGTCTGCCGTCATTGTCACCAGTGTCACTGTCCTCGCCTGAACAAAAGATAATAAAATAATTTAATTATGTGTATACACAACAGTGGGAAGGATTAGAGCTTAGACCGCCCTTCTGTTTACCGGATAAAATATACGGTTTATTAGGTTGCGTCCAGATATGAACGCGCCTGAATGAGCAGCTTGCGAATTGTTCGCGAACAGTTACTATACCAGGTTAGTGCGCCCCATTTAGCGCGACTCATGCAACACTCGCACAGTGCTAGAGAACTGCTTGCGATCAGCGCGCGAACTTGAAATGCTTGCGAGCTCATTCGGTGCACTTTCGCCAGATCTGCCCCTGTAGCCAAGTAACATTTCTACAAGCGTTAACGACGTTAGAAATCGTTTAACTGACATTAAATGTATGAAAGTGACAAGTCAAGGTCATGTGACTTATCGAAATGAAATGTAATTTCCATACATTTAATGTCATTTAAGCTATTTCTATTATCTTTAACGCTTGTAGAAATGTTACTTGGCTAGACGCTTGGTTGGACGCACTTTGAATATAGACAAATACGTGAAACTCTTCCATAAATAGTTTAAAAGCAAAATTAATAATATTTTAAAATAATTAGGTTAAGTAAGGATCAAACTGCCACCTTATCCTCTTAAGCACGTTCATATATAAAAGCGAGTCAAGCGGAGGTTGCGCTGCAGTGGCCTCCGCGCGTTACGGTAAATTGTTGTACGATATTATTATAGTACCTTCTAATAAAAAGAAAGAATTAACTGGAATATCTTGAGGCATATCGTTGTTCCGGCTTTTCAGTGGCATCTACCACCCAAACAAACAAAAAGCAAAGTCCGCGCTACGTCTTTTATTGCGAATTCGATAGAGTCAAAAACTACCTGACGAATTTTCGACTACATGTCGAGTTTTAAAAGCATGGAAAAATAAGAAATCCATGTATCGTACGAACAATGATTGATCTTTATTAAATCTAAAGAAAATTTCGAGACTTCATCTAATATATCTTCTAAAGCCAGGTGAGAATAACAATTAGTATTATTAAATACGCGATTTACTTTAAAGATTTTAAGCACTAGATATAAACCACATAGTTTAAATTACTACCTTAGAAGCTACTGCAATTTTAAAACTATAGCGGTATAATATAAATTCAAGTGGGAACAGTATCATATTTGCATGCTTCAGGTAACAATTTGATGAGACACTGCGACAGGAAAAATAAATTGGCATAGATGCAATGCTTGGGAACCCGTGCGAAGCCGGGGGTATCGCTTGTATAATAATAGATGTAAGACGCTGTAACAACTTCAAAATAAGCACTCCAGCTATTTAAATTGAGGATCCCAAGTCATCCCCGTTGCAGATTAATGTAAGGAAAACTGTACAAATTAAATTCTTTACTTTACTAGTTTTATGCACAAATTTTCAGAGCTTAGCTTAAATTTATATTACAAAATAAGTCTTGTAACGTCATCTTGTTATTAAATTGTTTAAATATCTGCCAGTAAAATTAAAGTGAATGTAAGATGTATAATATTTCAACCATAAATATTCTATACTCTTGGTGTATTTTATTAATGGTTTCTTAATTCATTTATGTTTGACAGCTCAAATGCAGTAAGTACCACTAGCTATCACACTATTTATTTTCAACTAACAACAAAACAATAGTAGTCTATGCTTCGTTAAAACATCAAAACTTTATTTTTAATAGCTGAGCTGTATTTCGTAATTGGCGTGCAAAACTATCCCGCAAAGTGAGCACCAAAAATCGGTATAAATCACTTAAAAGGTAACGTTTGCGTTTGCAACAAAATAGAATTTCCTATTGTACACATTGTACCGTAGGTACTTCGTACACACAATAAAAAAATCTTTACTTTCAGGTACAGCTAATCCAAAAGGTAAAAAACAAAATGTGTACTATGTGTGTGTACATGTCAAAGCATGTGTGCCTGGCTTTTTTTTCGTTTGCTTTTTGGTCACCTGTTTCTGATTGGTATTAGTTCCATAAAGGTCCGACTTGTTTTATTAGATTTTTATGTTGTTTTTATACAAGGATTTTTCATGCTTACCGTGTCTTGCCTTACTTGTTGTTAACATAGTAAGTTTTAAATAGTTAGTAACGATGTACTACTACCTATCTGATTGCATTTATTCTCCCCTTGTTTTCTTTCTCTGTCTCATTCTCATCTCATCTCATTCTGATCATCTCTGTCTTATTTTCACTTCTTCGGTCAACTTTAAGATGTATGACTGCCTGATCGAATATCGTTTAGTATATTCTGACAATGTTGAGGTAATTTTATTAAAATGTGGAACAGTCACATACAATGTTGACACCAAAAAATAATATAAGATAAACTTTTCTGATTTCAAAAGTCATATGGCGGCCATTTTGTTATTGGCCCTCTTAGATTTGTCATATTCTATTTGTTGTTATATCAGCTATAGGAACACCAATCTCTACCTATTATGGTTCATGAATACAGCAAGCTGGGCTGACAGACAGAAGGAGAGATGAACAAACAGCGGAGGTTTAGTAATAGGGTCCCACGGGCACAACTCGGATACGAAAGCCTAAAAAATTAACGACCTATGTGTGTTACAAAACTGGGGTTCGGTAAACTTAAGCTATCATTAAAACAAAAATAACGAATGTAATAATAATTATGGGAACAATTTGGTTAGATACTTTGGCAATATAAAACTTAACACCTAATGAGATGGCAAAGAGAGTGGTTAGTTTTATTCATTAAAACATTAGTTTATAGTCTAGGACGGAAAACTAAGAAGAAATATTTATAACGTTATAAATAACTTCAACATCGTTGGGCAACACTTGTCTTGATGTGAATTTCTTAGAAGCAAGTTACGATTTTCCAGAACGAAGCTGTTTGTGTCAATGCAATTCAGTCCTTATTCTTGCCCCACACTACTACAATTTATTATACCAATGTTAATAATTATGTGGTAAACACAATCACAAATAATAACCAACAGTTTACAGACGTAGTTATACTTATTCTATTGGTTATTAATGTTGTCAATAAACAAAACTACGAATTTCTCCTCTATTAACACCTTTTTAATTCTTGTATATTTCATACTAAACTATCTGTGAGTAGTTTCGCTTACGTTGCTTTTCTCTGTAGGCCAGTAAAGTGGTGTTTAATAAAACATAACCTTCTTCGAGAACGATAATAGTGCTTTAATACAAAAAGTTTTTTATTCCTACAGTTCTTATTCACATTGCATTCTTAATTCATTCTTCGTTTCACATTTTTCGACGCTTCTTGTTAGAGAACTTTAAAGGTTCGTTCTCTAACAACATGTGTGTAAGTGTGGGACATAAAATGTTCTAGCTAGACGACTTAGTAACTGTTGCTGAAATTTCGAATGTCAGCAATATTCCAATATTTAGTATTGTGGTGTTGCGGTGGTTGTTGGTCAGGTCTGTTTATGTCAATTTGTCATAATATCGTGGCGCTGGAAATGCGCGTATTTCCGGATTACCCGGCAAGCATGTCAGGCGAGGCCGGCGACGACCGCATTTATTATAAAGGCGGCTATTTTTGCGCCTATTTCTGAAAGCAAATAGGGATGGTGATATTGTTTTTTAATGTCTTTTGTTTTGAAAACAATATGGACATGTATTTTCTCTTATTTTATTATTATATTATGCATGGATTTGCAAAGACTCCTGACGTCATCTAGACCAGACGTCCAGACAGACAGAGTTGACACATTTGAACTTTGTTGGCTTTCTCTTCTTAGTTGAAAAAGCTAAAAATACGTGTTTATTATTTGCGATTTATAATTTACGCGTGAAAAGATTTTTAGTTTTTATATCCAGTGATCCTTTGTATACCTATTCTTATTTTAGGTGTTTTTATTATCCTTTATTCTATTGAAAGGATAACATTTCATACAAATTGTAGGCTGAAAATGATTTGATACTCTTGAAGATTTTTTGTGTATGCATCATTAAAATGTGTTTAGTACACCCACGGTATGTCTAAACGTCTTGTGTAACCTGTTTGATCCCAGAAGGCGTATCCAACAATGAATATTCGTTACAATACTATGATACCGAATTTTTTCGAATATACCTGCGTATATTACTTGACGGGCCTATTGGTCTAGTGGTTAGTGACCCTGACTGCTATACCAGAGGTCGTGGGTTTGATTCCCACCCAGGACAAATGTTTGTGCGATGAGCACGATCAGTTGCTCTTCATCTGGGTGTAATTTATCTATAATATGTATGTATTTAGAAATATTTCTGTATGTATATCAGTTATCTGGTTACCATAACACAAGCCCAGCTTAGCATGGGAACAGATAACCGTGAGTGAGTAGTAAAAATTTTTTTTTTTCTTAATATGTGCGTGGCTTGGTAGGAGATGGCTCCAGACAGAACAGCTTGGAGCAAATTGGGGGAGACCTTTGCCCAGCAGTGGGACACATGAAAGGTTATTTAAAAAAATATATATGTGCGGGTTCTAATATCAGCTTTAAAACTAATTTCAGTAGGTGTACCTGTTGGTAATCTTTGTCCCTACTGTTTCGGTAACAGACTACTCTTAGGGAGCGATTTAAGGAGATAGGTATTTTAACTGTAGCGTCTCAATTCATTTTTGCAAATATATTATTTATAAGACAAAATATTCACTTATATGCCAAGAACAGTGACATCCATAGTATAAATACGAGAAATAGGCATAAGTTATGTTCTAGATCACATCGCCTGCATAGGGTACACAATTCATTTGTGGGGCTTGGTATTCGTTTTTACAATAAAATTCCTATTAGTTTGTTAGAGTTGCCCTTTAACTCCTTTAAATGCACAATTAAAAATAAGCTATGTTTAAAAGCTTACTACTCAATTAATGATTATTTAAATGATAAACATTGTTGGTCGCCGTGATAGACACAAGACGGTTCTGTATGGATTTATAACAGTTTTATTCATCCTTATGTTGATAGGCATACATTTCGTATGTAACATTTGTTACCTATTTTTATTTTATTGTTAGTACGATTATACAAATGTAGGTATGGTGTACCTACAAATGTCCAATGAACGATATTTGTTCGGTATTTTTTTTATGTATAATTATATTAATTATAGAATTTAATTATGTATCCACTCATTTTTTTTTGTGTGATAAGGGACAGTGCAGTAAATCAGTATTTGAGGATTTCCTTTTTTGCTTTATATTTGTTTAAGCCGGCAACAGTTTCGTCATGCTCCCTTAGTTGTCACTGCCTGCGGTGGCGTTTTGGGTCGGGTCTCCTCCTTCCCTCTAATATGGCGAGGGAGGGGATGGCTGACCCTTGCGTCATACTCGTGAACGGGTGCTGCTTGCGGTGACTGGTCGTTCTGTTGACCTTGGATAAGATCAGTGTCTGAACTTTTATATTATATATATTATACTTTTATATTTCTTAGTACCTCAAACACTTGTTTATCTGGCGCGGTCCCTTAATTATATGCAGTATTATTGTAAAGGCAGCGTGCTACTGGGGAGTTTGTTGCGCCGTTTCTTCTCCTCGGCCGAAGCACTTAGGAAGCGGTGAAGGGTGGGCGATTTAGGGTCGGTTCATCTCTGGCGGGAGGCGCGTCGCGTATTGTCGGTCGCTTGGCGCTGGGGCGGGCGGATGCGTGGTGGGGCGTTCAGCCTTTCACACTCAACTGATGTTGCGTTAGCGCGTCAGGTGTGGGGGTTGGATGTCTCATTGCGTGTTTGTTTGTTCTGGCGTCGCGCGGCTGGTGGTGCGTGGTGCGCTTCCGCCGGATATGAACCGACCCTTAGGGTGCTGTCTATTTTTGTTTGTATTGTTTGACGTTCGATAAGTGCTACTGTGTAGCCTATATTGAATAAAGAATTTTTGAATTTGAATTTGAATTTGAAGACCTCAATAGCTACGGCTGTGGTTCACAGCAAACTTCCGCAGGCCGTATTTACTTAGTATATAGCCTGACAGCCTGTTACCCAATTGCAGGACGTTATGTGAGCTAGGATACCCAGAAGTGATAAGACGTTTACGTTGAACCGGTAATTGAATATACGTGTGTTAGCTTTACAATTTAGGGTACCAATATTAATTGTAGATCCACTGAATTGGAACGGTCAACTGAAATAGTTACACGTAGTAATAAATCAGATTATTTGTTTCGAAATAACAGTAATTTTATGATGAATGAATATCGATACGCTCATTTTCTGAAAATTATAGTATAACTTTTGTTGCAGTGCATGCCAAATTAACATTTCGAGATTTGAATTACCATTAATTTATATAACTTAAATTACATTTCTAACTTTAATTTCTTTACCATTTTCGTTTTGTTTTACAATTACTGAGAGTTAAATAGTCTTCTTCTTCTTCTTTTTAAATCGATGGTAATTGTATTTATATCAGTAGTTGGCCACACTAGCTGCAGCGTCATTGGCAAGGTTTAAGTTATATAGTTAATCTTGATAATAACATAACTTACATCCTAAATCATCATTCTCTAAAATTCGTTTCCAGATCTCATATTCTAACGACTATAATAAAACAATTGAATGTAGAACTTACTGATGAGAGCAGCTGTTGGCGCTTCGATCTTGGTCTCTCTTTCCTCAATGCTGATGTCAGGAGCACACTCTGAAAAAAAAAGAAGAAGTTCAGTTGATTGTTCAGCTTTACCCAGTCTTTATACGGGACTTCGCTGAGACTTTATTTGCATACAGATCTCGGGATTCGAGAACTGTGTGATTTAAATTGAAGTTCCAGATTAATTCAGACGCTTGTTTCGAAAGTATTAAATTGGTTTGCATAAAGCTTTTAAGCAGTGATAAATTATCGGTTTAAGTGTGCATTAAAGATTCAATATCATAAAGGATGAGTTATTTGCAGGATAAATACAAGAATTAAGAATTTACTTTTGAGTTTATTTTATTTATATGCTACTTATTTCCATACTTTTTGTTTTTGTATTAATTTCTTTTGTGTATTTTATTATCTTATTCTTCATATTTGCTGAATATCTTGTTCAATATGACTATTAAAGTAAATAAGATTGAACTATGTAATAATTATTATGGGTATAACCAAACCAAACTAACTTGTACTCCTCGCGGATAAGTGTTCAAATAACTTTAATAACTAAACATTGAAACTATTACAATCATGATACCTTCCCGCGCGGGGATTACCATAACTTTCACACAAGGATTAATTGCTTAGCGCAAGATACAAAAATAGGGTACCATTTGGAAAATATAGTTTAACCATAAAAGCAAAAGCATTAAGTGGGCATTTGTCATGATTTATACGGCGTCTAAGTCTTATTCCAGTTTGGACGAATGCTTTAATGATATGAAACTGTTTTTAATTTTAAGAAAATTATTTAATTTATTTTTATGTATTATTTCATGCGCAATGGAACTAATTTTCAATATAACCTAAGAAACCAATAATTTTCAATATATTTATATCTACAGGCTTAAAGTATTGGTAAGACTATCCTGCTGTTTCATTGTAAGAGTAAGTACACATGTAGTAAGCGCTGTGGATGTAGCCTTAATATTTTCGGTGATACGGCAGAGGCAGTGCGAGCGCATATAAATTTGGTTGAGCAAATAGAATTTGCAAGGTTATGGGCGGAATGAACGGAAAATGCAACATATTGCATCGTTTCCGCTCTCATTCCGCGGAAGCTTATGGCGTACCTGAACTCGTTGTTATGGATTTTAAGAATTCTGCGAAATATCTGCTTTTCACGGATAATCGCTTCTCCATGAAATTGTATTACTTAGTATTATGATACGATCCATTAGCAACAAGAGCTCACTCATCACGGCTTTGCAGTTGAAGATATGGTTTCCATCAATCCCGGCTTTGTCTGTACCTCTAATAAATCCACTATAATTGAAGAGGCATTACCATCGTAGCATTGCTACTAGCACTAAATCTATCCAAATGATACCAGAAACTATCATAACTTAGATAAACGGAATTAATTAATCCGATTACGTATGCTTCGGGCTGTGACCGTAGGATATTTCGATTTGACAATGGAATTATAACCGACGCTCAAAATCTATTCAAATAAAGGTCGCCAGGTAGGCAAGCAAAAAGGCTATCCTTTACATTGTTAAGAAGTACCTACATTTGAATTCGGGCGCTATTTCATACCTTTCCCAACATTTATCAGCCCGTTAAATTAAAATATATTAATGAGGTTTAAACCCAAATATATTAACAATAGCAATCATTACGAAATTGACTGCGAACTCGTTCTGAGTTATATTAGCACTTCATATTTTTGTAACGTCTCGAGTCAGTCAAACGGAACGTCTAGCGAATTTTTGATTAAGTTCGTTTAAAAGGAGCTTTTGTAACCTAGCATCTAAATGTAAACCTTTCTATGTATAAAAAGCCTATTTTCCAGTTATTTTTATTTTAAGCACAACTAATGAATTAAGCAGATCACCAGTTCAAATGAGGAGCTAATCTCTCAAAACTCTTCAATTTAACATAACAGCTGGATGTATCTAGAGTATTCGAGTGAAATACTACATTACGTGCATGAGTACTACACGATTAGTATAGAGAAAGACTAGCTCGACGAGCAAACAGCGAGGTCGCATCGTCGCGCGCCGCGGCGTCGCTCCACCGCGAGTATTTGCAATGCATGATCCGCGTCTAGTGCGCTATTCTGCCGTAGTGCACCGAATTTAACTGCACTCTCCATGAGAGAACTTTTAGATATTTGTTCTCTGATAGTATGAACTGGAAAGTTAATTTTTTATAAGTTAACTTTACAAAACGAGTAATATAATAAAAAATATTCACGTGTTTTTGACAAATATGAATGCGCTCACACATCCTGAATTTGTAATCTTAAATGAAATCTTGAAACTTACGCATACTTTTTCATTATTGGTTAATAATATTATACTTTATGCAAAAGTTTATAATCTGACAGTCATTAACAATGTTATACCTTCTTTGCTTATAGTAAGCACACCGTATCATTCACAATATTGAGTACACCTTTTAGGACGTTAGGATTAAATAGTTAATTACATTCGGGATCATATTTACCTAATATTATTTAGTTATTGGTTCATTTAGTTTAAATGTTTAATTAATATTATTACTGAGCACACAGTACAAAGCTCTAAATAGGTCAAAATTAATAATATACTTTTCAGGTCTCTTGAGTTACTATATAACTACTGCATTTATATGATTTGATTTGAATTACATAAATGAAGTATGGGAAACGAGCAACGGGATTATTTATAAAAAAAAACTCGAGTTTATTTATTTTGTAAAAATTTAAATAAACTGATTTTTTTTTATATACATATTTATTTATTTTGTCATAATATAAAATGAATGAGTCCAACCTAGCATAATTATGTCAAAACACTTCGCACGTTCACTTTACATAAAGCTTTTGGACCTTACTGCTTGCACAAATACAAATACTAACACACAGTCACAATCGAAATATTCAAATAAAGAAAGCATTCGACCGATCATAATTATCGGTTTCCATCCAAATAGGTAAACTGTAAGCGGACGGAAAAATTCGTAGACCAATACTGAGAATATAGCGTAAAACTATTATAAAATATGACGGCCCTGTTGGTCTAGCGGTTAGTGACCCTGACTGCTATACCAGGGGTCGTGGGTTCAATTCCCACCTAGGACAAATGTTTGTGTGATGAGCACAATCATTTGTTCTTCGTCTGGGTGTAATTTATCTATAATATGAATGTTAAATACATACATATTATAGACAACTGATATATAAGTATGTATATCAGTTGTCTGGTTACCATAACACAAGCCCTGCTCAGCTTGGGATCAGATAACCGTGTGTGAGATGTCTCGAAATATTATTATAAAAAAAAAAACGTTTTTCACCCATTTTGTAAAGATTCCCGCAAAATATATTTAAATAATGAAATCCTTGTCATGATTGGCAATTCAGTGTGAATTCCAGGAAACCGGAGTGGTGTGAACGGTATGGAAAAAAACTGAACATCGAATTTCTTCCGTGGACATAGGGCCTTACGTAGAGTAAAATATTGATATTAACTTTATGCAACTTTCTATGAAGATTACGAACTACTAAAATACACTTTTTATAATTTGGTTATAAGGGTAGATTTCTGGCTAAGTGTCCTAACATTTGCAATTAAATCATGGTAACTGACAGGCAAAAATTTACACTCATTTCAGAGACCTGGCAAAAGATGATACAAACTTTTAAACTATCGCGCTGCATGTTTATAGTAATATAATTCACGACAGTCAGACTTGAGTCTGCTTGCGATCACGGCCGGTGTAACCCAGTCGAAACGTCAAGCCCAAAAAAGGTATTTATGCATGTACGCGCTTATTCCCGTGAATTATATTACTATAAAAGACGATACAAAAAATATTGTTGCTTTAAATTTAACGCTCAATTTTACTAGAAACATAGCATAAATACCGGAGCATTGACCTGCAGGATATACAATGGCGGAAATAACAGTGAAGCTGTTGAAATAGAAACAATACTGCAATCACATATTCCGTAACAAAGGCTTTTTGATTGTGATATCCGTAGCTTTTTCCTATATTTTACGTTACTAGTTATTTTTGTACTAGTATCAAATTAAGTAAGCATTCGGTATTCAATAACAAACAAAATAAATCACAGTTTTAATTTATTTGTTTGACCTAAACCGGATTTATCATAGTTTCATATTTTATTTCTATAAATAAGGAACTATAGCGTTTTTAAAACTTAGGCGTCCGCCAATCTTCTCTTCTTCTTGTAGTTTTAAATTACTTACACAAAATTATGACGGCAAAAGGAAAAAAAAGTTGTAGTTGTTTATGTGCTGAACGATTGAGTGAGCACAAGATACTAGACAGTTTCTTTACCCCGTAGTTATTTCAATGTGTCTGAGTTTCTCAGAAACTTCCTTCAGACTTTGGTTAACTTCTCTACAGTTTTAATATTTGTATATTTAACAACACCTCGGCTCGCAACCGAAGTAGTCTAACTTTCCTTAGCCAATTTTAGAAAATGTTACAAATTAAGCGGAAATGATATTTCGCTTGCAAGAATTTCAAAATCCCCGCTAGATAAATATCGTACTTTCAATTTCGACTCTAGACGGTTATAACTTAGCTATCGTCAATTCAATTTGACGCCCGCCAATTGAGTTTGAGGCGTCGCCTAATCCGAGGGTAGATCACAATACCTAGAAAATGTGTTAAGTCGAATATTAATCAACAGCAGTCCAACTAACTTAGACTTAAAATCTGATGAAAGTAGGACTGAAAATTCTGTACCACTATTTGCTAAACTGCAACTGTTTGCCTTTGAATTTGGTAATATCACTTAACGGCAACCTAAAATTAAGCATTATAATAATCTAATTTCTAAAATACAGACATGTACTTAGTAGTGTCGAACTCATGACAGCACTGGCATATATTACATAGAGTCTTTAGATATGTTTCCTTTTCATTACTTTTTCAGCCTTGCAGAAATACATGCCTAGTATTTTTCTTTGAATACCAAGTAAAATCGATAAACCAATCTCGATCACAAACACGAAATATCAGAATATGGAACACATGTTGAATTCGGAGATTTCATCTACTGTGTAAATTTGAGTTAGTTTGTTCCTTATACCGAACTATTTCCAAATTTCTTTGTAATTTCCAAACCAACGTTTGTTGAGAACATTTCTGGATATGAAGCAAATATGTGTTTTTTTTTCCTTTTAGATACCAAAGAGATTAATGACAAAAATGCAACCAATTTATTCCTACAATCCCAGCTTCGAATTTATTTCAGTTTTACACGTGCCAATGTGTGTCTTGTCCGGGCGGGCCTAGATTTCCGAAAAATAAACTTAGAGTTGCTCAGCGAGCCACAGAAAGAGCTTTGCTAGTTAACGCTCAAATATTTGCTTCATATTTTTTTAATTATTTTCTGTCGCAATTCGGAAATTTGTTACATTCACAATATATAAAGTACAAACATCATTATGTACCTATCATAGAAAATTACTTAAAACTTTTTGACGTATTTTTATAGGATAAGAGGTCTTCTACATAAATAGATTACAATGAACAGAGAAAACCAGTATTTGTATCTTTAACGTCGCAATTAGTAAGGAGAATTTGTGTTTAATACGTCGATCTGAGCTCAAATTGTGCTTGGATACGAATACTTGGTCGATGGCGTCCGTGATTGAGCCCCTGCTCGATGGATTAACTAAGTCAGGGTGTATTACGGACTTTAGACAGTGTACGTAGTAATGTACACCGATCAGTGCTAAGGCATCTGGAATTCGTCCTATTGGCATCCGAATTTGTTACCTTACTACAGAAACAGGATTGTGAACCAAGGATGCTATTCACCATATAGACTGTAGTCAGATGATTTAGAATTTTCTAGTATGAAAGAAAGTTTGTTGTATTTGCGTATTGTGTGAAACGTCAAGCCCTAAAAGAACGAGTATTTATGCATTTTCGCGCTATTCCCCGTTCTATAATATTAATATAAACATGCAGCGCGATAGTTTAAAAGTTATTATGTGTTATTCCTGAAGTCTAAAATATAAATAACTATAAGCGGATCCTCTCAAGGTCTGAACAAATAAGACGAGGATCCATTACGGTGTCCAAAAACTTTATTAAATTCCATTAAACTGTGAAACTACTAAGTGTTAGGTGTCAATGAGATTATTAGACACGATACACTTTATTTTGTTTTTTTCCTCTTATATTTATAGTGGTATATTTTTTCAGCTCGTCACCTCGCTTCGGGTGTTGGCAGACTCATTTCACGAGGAGCCTTCAGACTACGTGCTTGGTCCAAGGCCTTCTGGGAAGAAGTCCTTGCTTCCTGACCGTGAAATGTTTTACTACTGTCATCATCTACTGAAGGTTAGAGACTTCGATATGAGTAAGTCCACGTTATATAATTCATTGCTTTTTATAATTTTTAGTTGGAAAAATAGGAAGTCTCGTTCAGTAAGGTACAGTAAGGTTGTTTAGTTTTAATAAGTAACTTATTGCGAAATTAAACTTGATGGATTTTTGTCGACCGCTGTACCTACTCGGCTAGATTTTAAACCAAATTCTCATCATTTACCATTTTTGCTAATCAGGCTTTTAGAATATTTTATATTACGAGACCATAATTTGTTTGGGAAACGTTTTTCTCGTAATAATATCTCCGTAAAGTTTTACTTTATTCTTTGTAAACAGTAAGAAGAATAAGCGAAGTAGGTAATTACGTTTTGCGTCGATCTGTTGAATTACCTTCTTCTATATAGCGGAGAATTGGGTTCTTTTCAAAATTGTTTTTAAAGTAAAAAATTGAGCATCAATATTTTACACGACTGACTAAAAACTTTTGTGTTTTTTATTAGATTTCCGTTCATGTACATAATTGTACACATGTAAGATTCTTTATTCCGCCAATACTTACAAACGCATGAAAAGATTGAGATTTTACTGAAGTAGAGTTAGGATCATTTACAGTTAGTGTACATATCTTACCTATAATTATTTATTACTTATACCAAACTGGCTTGCTTATATATCATAAACATGTGTACTGTGATCCTTTAAAGCTTCGTCATATTTACAAATTGTTCAGATGTAACCCCAAGGGTTACCGGGGTACCACCGACATAGATAAAAAAAAGGAATCGTTTGACGATTGCGGAATATTACCTCAAAACTAATCACTTGTGTGTTTGTCCAGTGAAGCTTTGTTACCCGCTATATTATTATTATGCGGACTTCGAAGGGGACTTCCCTTCATCTTTCCGTGGGCGTTTAGTGTCGGCTATAATGTGGTTAATCTTTAATCAATAATTTGGCGCAACAATCTAAATAGTTTAGCGTGTCCTCTGGTTTAGTAGATGTAGTAACGATATTGAGGTGTACTCGACTACGTAATAGCTTTTTGCATACTCAAAAAATGTAGGAGGGCTTTTTCTTTATTCAATTTACAAGAATTACAATTGAAATTCTAGAATTGGACAAACGTCTGCAAACGATTTAAATATTTTGAGAAGTAAAACAATTATACTGGGTTTTGATTGACTTATGACTACAGAATTCAACAGTTTCACATTAAATAAACAAGTGTTAAACACCAACACTAACAGTTTAATCTCCAAATAGCCTTTGAATTTCCCGCAGGTAAATCGTATTTTAGAAACATCATTGGATGTAACTAGGTGCAGCTTAATTAAACCGAAGCTTTGATAAATTAAACGCATCGAGTTTTGATTACCCCGTTATGAAATTCCATAGCTAGTTACTGTTGGAATTGAAACCTAGTTTGAAACACGAGGCGAGGTGACGAGGTGTTTTCAGTTATTGCATCAATTTCTATCGCTTTTATTTCAACAGGTAATTCAATAAAGGTTTTATTTGACGGGATGAGGTGGCGGGCGTGTGTGTCCGGGGTTCGACTGCGGCATTTCCGGGCGTGGTAAATTTTTGAATTTCCATATTTGAATGGTACGTCCTCAGCCGGGTACCGGTTAACAGGCTTCGGAGGTGAGGTTGGCAGGCTGCCAGCACAACGCTGCCTTGCCAATGTAATATCTACGTTGTGGTTTTGTTTGTTAAATCTTTGAGCAAATATTAGAGTACTAACTAATATTTATTCATGTATTATTCATTGGCGATATGTGAAGGAAATGTTTTGCTCTGTTTTGTTTGTCCTATGGTAATCAGGAAACTTGTGTAATCTAATTTAGGCTTCTTTCTTTTCTGCAAAGTTGTCGTATGTAAATCGCAGTTGGCACGTAATTTGGTCTTGTCTCTATTATAGATCTCGGTATGCATTGTTGTATAGAATTATTGTCAACATACCTAGTTAGGTAGGTTTGTACAATTTTACACATATTATGAATATGTTAAAAGCACAGATAATCCAAGCTCCCACACACTCAGTCACGCTTTAAGAAATGCAGAAAATGAATCTATCCAAACTTATGACCTTTGATTTCATTTAAATAAATTTCCCAATTTTAAAAAAATTAAATAAAAAAGTGCAAAATCTAAATGAAAGGTTTCCCAACAAAAGACATAAAAAAAATGTTTTAAAGTCTCGGTATGACTTCTGCGAAAAGTCAAACTTTTGCACAGAAGAGATTAAGAGAAATTTAAAAAGTCTAAGGTTTTCACCATATTTAAAAACTTAGGGATTATAAGTTTTTCGAAGATAAATTTACTAATGCAACTAAAGATTATTATATAAAAAAACATATCATACATGATATTATAGTTAAATAAAACAAAACAAGAAAAAGTTTGTTATAATTATAACTTCTTTACTTCATCTCAGGTTATTCTTTAAAATCATTTTTTAATGTATAACAGTTATTAAATAAATACTCGTAGCACACATAGACAACAAAATACTGTTTATTGGGTACTAAAAGTTTAATGTTTGGCAAACTAACCTATACGATTGTGTGATAGTTAAACACACATTTTATTATAAAACCAGTTGATAAGGAATTATATTATTAAGGACACATAAATTATCTCATCGACATTGATTATGAGGCCAACTCTGAGGTCGAAGAGGAGAGTATTTTCTAAAACGATTGTTCTACTATTCCGAACACATCGCATAACAAACAGTTGAATTTACCCATCCTTTTAGAAGTCATTTAAAAATAGTCCACAATCATAAACAAAAGCCTTAAGCCGGAACCCCACCGCTGCGCAGGCTGTGCACGGATGCGTGGCTCACCTCTGCTGCGTGGGCTCATTAGTTCGGCGGCGTCGGCCTCCGTTTCCACTGCGGCGCACGGACACGGATGTGTCGCCCACACAGCTCATAGCTATGCGTGGGGTACAGTCACGAGCAAAAATATGTATACTTAATAATATGCGAAATTGTTAAACGAAATTAGTGAGATTTTTTGTCGAATCTCTTCTGCCATCTAGCAATCAATGCATACTGACAGATGACACTTGAAAATAAAATGGACCAAATATTTTTTTTAAATAAAAAAAAAAATACTTAAATTCAATATATTATTTTTATAATATAGACAATAGCTCTTCCGAGTAACAATATAATTTAGCTATTGTGTAGTAACATCTGTTTTACTTATTTGTATTATAAATTACTTAGTTCTTACATAAATTATACTTATCACAACTTACATGTATTTATATATACTAGGAACATTAATTGTACCTCTTATTTATAGTAGCTTATTCTTATAATAATTTCTTAACAATATTATGTGTGTACATATTTTTGCTCGAGACTGTACATAGTCGTGGGTCGCCGAGAAATGGCCGACCCACGCAGCTGGGATGCGTGGGTCGGCCACGTGGCTGAGCTACGTTCCGCCTATTCGAGTTAGCTACGCGTGTGTTTATGACGTCAATTGCTGCGTAGCATGTCCGTGCGCTGCGGTGGAAACGCTCTCATACATTTTGTACTAAAGCGAAGCTGAACACACGTGCACAGCCTCTCCGTGCGCCGCTGTGGGTTTCCGGCTATGATTGACGAAGCAGTTTCACAGTAGTCCTATTCCAAGCCTTTTGTTTGTTTAGTCACACAGTAAACCAAAGGCACGTGCACAATAAACTCAATAACACCTCAAAGGTGTGAATGCAAACCAAATCCACTATTGCCCTTTATCCCATACTGAACCGAACTCGCTTTATTCTCCGGCCATACTTTATGTATACGTGGTGAATTCCTTACTGCAGTACGGAGTAGTTACTCATGCAATATAGCTGTGGTTTCTATGCTTTTAGCTCGCTCACATACCTCGCCTGTATAAGGAACTAGCTTTTGTTTTTTGGTGGCTTGAATAGACTTGGATTTTTAACACACCTGAAATCTATGACGGTCTGAAATAACGTACTTGACAGAGCCGGAATATTTTAGTAACTAACTGACATGCACATTGTTACTTACTTTTTATATGTTTATAGAATATTCGCTCAAAAATAAACATCCGAAATTACTGTCGGCCTGTCTAGAATCTAGTTACAGTAACTCTTATGGTGTACAATAGAATATTTTATTCTATTCTATACTACATTATGGAAAATAGGTCAACATTAATTTATAGTTTCGGGGTTTCAGTATGAAATTCTTAGTATTTCGATGTATGTACGCGTCGTTATCGGAAATATGGAAATGGAATACACTTCTCGCAATATCGCACATAAACTCGCCACCTATAATATTCAACTCGAAATACAGAACATTATTTCTGGCAATTCCCCTCTTGAGAATTCTTATTATGGTACCACAAATCAGAGGCAACAAACTGACAATATTTACCCGAGTACATTTCTCCGTGTACTTTTAGATATACAAGTGTCCCACTGCTGGGCACAGGACCCTTCTCACGTAGAGAAGGAGCGAGCAGTGATTGGCGCGGTTGGTGTAATTATATGTCTTCGCTATAATTTTAATGACGTATATCGTAACATATATTATTATATGAAGCTATTAAAGTTGGCACGTGTATGAACGACTTTCAAAATATAGTTATATACTACCCACTCGTTTCCAATATTATACGTAATTCCAGAAAGCTCATAAACACTTCCAAAGCCTACATCCATTTTCTAGTTTTGAACCACTTTCAACGTTAAAAAGGAAATACCTACAAGTTAAGGCTACTGGCAAAATATCCGTCGGAATAAAGGCAAAAGAATAATAAATTAGATAAAGAAAATAAAAATGAAATTAAACTTAAAATATTTACAATATAAAAAAACTAAGTCTACACAAAATAAAAATTATAAACTAAATAAAAAGAAGAATTGTAATTCAAATTGTAGTTATCATTTTTATTGTTCCGTACTCCAATGTTACCAACGGGACTTTCTTACTAAGCGTCCATCCGCTTGTCCATCCGCATGTCAGTTGACTGATTTATAGAATTGGAATTAGTACAGTGTGTGTAAATAGACGAGCGCGATAATACAGGTTACGCCGCGCTCGCCGCGGTTGGTCCGTGGATGGGTGACCTTTTATAACATACCGAGACCTCTCCGTGTTTCGGAAAGCACGTTAAACAGTAGGTCCCGGCTGTCATACATAGATCTTTGGCAGTCGTTACGTTAATTCTGACAACTAGTCTTACTATGGGATACTGTGTTTCCCAGGTCAGACAGGCAGTCGCTCCTATGTAATGTAAAATGAATAAAATGTAAAATACGGTATTCAGCTGAATCCGGTATGACTGGTAGCCGACCCCAACTTAGTTGGGAAAAGGATCAGGAGATGATGGTGTAAATGGTAGTAGTTAGGTAGCAGGTACCTTTAGTGTCATATCTTGTACGATGGTACCCTTCAACTCATAGTTATACCGTCTATCAGTTTCCACATTGTTTAATACAACATTATAATGGCTTAATTTCGGTATATTATTTTGAATATTCTTGACAATGCTTTGATGTGCCTGTACCTAATCTGAACGAAATATTCATAACCATTTATTTGATCGCGTTGAGCTACCCGCCAAAATTCTATTGCTAACATTACATCAAACACATTTAATAAATATATTATGCCTATTGGTTTCTTAGGTTTACGCGAATGTTAGACATTGAAATAAAACTACTTTTTACGGATTTTTTCGCGGTTTATATTAAGATTTTAAGTCGATTTTAAGTTTTATATTATGCCTCTGAAAATAATCTAGCGGTATATAATATTCCGAATAGCCAAATTATTTGTAATTGCGGTAGGTAGATGGTTTGATTTTTTATTTTATGTTGTAGTTTTTTTCCTTGTTTTATGTTTATTCTTGTTGTTTATGTAAAACGAAGTAGTCGCTAAAGACAAATTTCCTTATCAAATAAAACAAAACTTTGTATTCTATTTTCAATGTTATTCTGAATCAAAATAAGAAGAGATTCTTTTAAACTTATTTCTCAAATTGTAATTTCTTCAGTTCTATTTCTAGTTTCTTTCATTAAAGAAAAGTAAATAGTGATTTAAAGTGCTGTTGCATTTGTGGGCTACGTTTATCTAATAGTTCTTGCCTCGTGCGACTATAGCGATGTTTATTTGCTTCTAGTGGCACGTGTATACTGAGAAACGATAAGAGTCACCTGTCTTGAACTTTCTCTTTATTATTTATCACTTTTCAATTTGTCTACCTTATTTATAGCTTCAAGTTGTTTTTTTTCTACAATTTGGTACCAACCCGCACGACTCCATCATAATTCATAGGTGATTCCGTCAATCATCAGTAGTGATTAATAAAAAGTCCAAAAACTTTTTGCTTTTTAGGCGTAAATGTTAAACAATTTACTTAAAATAAATTTGTAGTTAAATTAAAGCTAGGAATTTAGGTTTTGTAAATTTTAACAATTAAACTTTTCTTTTATTAAAAAATAAATATTATCCATTAATAGGTACTAAATTACGTAAGACCAACATTGCACTGACAGCGAAATCCTAATAAAAATCGAAATGTTAATATTATCTATTTTATAACAAAGTCGGGTTAGTTACATCATTAAAATTTATACCTCACGAATGGCTAGACCGATTGTTATGGTCTGTGATTTATTGGATTTATCTCCGTTCCGAATAGCACAATAATTATCACAGCAGATTTGCGAAGTGAGCTAATGTATCAGCGGGTTACTTACTAATAAAACCGAAATAATCATTGATAACTGTCAGTATCTATTAACTAATTCTCTTGAAAAAGTTTTATTACTGTCGAAATGCGTTCTGGTTGTTGTTATTTTAGTGATCTGCATGCAGCTTGCAATTAGTGTTGTCAGTCGTCCGGATAAAGCCGGGCGTGGTCAGGCTTTTTCGTGTCCGAAACTAGACGTCCAGTCCGTCAATGTGGGCCGTGGCCGGTTTTTAAGGCTTTTAATTTGTTCTATAATTTTTGCGAGGTTTTTTCATAGTTCCATAGGAAGAGGAAAGGGGAGGCCATGGCCCAGCAGTGGGATTTAAAGAAGGCTAAAAAAATAAGTTTTCTTATAAAAAGCATATACATTCGTACATTTTATGTAGATACACTAAAAAAAGTGGTCGTGTCATAATCACGATTTAATCCAAATGAGCGTCTAAGCTGGCTGGACTATCTGGCTTCTAGATATAACTGTTAAGTTTACCTACAGAGCAAAGTAGCACAACCGCCATACTTTACAGCAATCCTAACAAAACCGGTATACACCCAAAATTTAAGACACAACGCCCATTAAACACGGAATAAATAATGCTAGGAGAATCTAGGTAGAATCTGTTTTCGCCAAGAATCGCTTTCAGTAAGTGTTTGACAAATGGTTGCTCGTAAAGATACAAGGAGCGTGATCTATCCTCTAAGATGGCGTATACCTCTGTCGCAAGGCTGCCGTCTGCCGTAGCTAGGTATTCACTAAAAGTAATGTTAGGACATAAAAGTTATAAATATCAACGTAATAGTCGAGCGTTGAATATTCAATTATTCTAAACGTAGAAATGTACAAGTATGAAATAATTTGTATACCAACATGATTGAAAATATCAAATAATTTTTGTTTGCCTTAACTAGTATAAAGACTAAATTAATTGGGACATCTCGTTGTAAAAGTGAAACAGAAATCCGTACCACCATGCCATCGCGCAATGCAAAACGCCGCTAGCATTTTATTCAGAGCTAAGAAGTCGTCGTGCCATTTATCCATTCGCAATCATTGTAGGTAAAAACAAATAAAAGAAAGCATATTGTTATATTGATATAAATATATTGATATCTCCCTGTTTGATTCTTGACGTATAGAGCCATGCCAATTACCACCGTAGTACAATCCCGTTTTTATATAAATCAGTAAACATAAAATTAATTAGTCACCAACACTTACTTTTGTTTGCAGAGCTTACACATTACCTCAAACAATGACAAAAAATTTATCCTAATACCATTATAAAAAATACCTTGCAAAGCCCAGTTCTGCAACCAGCTAAGCGTGCAAAAGTATTTATGAAAGACTGACAGAGGAATAAGAAAAAACTGTGACAAGGGTTTAGTGGCACGGTTCTAATAAAGAAAACAACAGGCTGAATGAAGCAGTGCTCATCCAAGCACGCGAGAGCTCGGTGTTCATATTAACACGTTTCACAAGTCCCCCATTCGCATACATTTGTGGGGGATACTGTATGTCAGGCTAAGATGGTGGCTTTAAATTCGAGAGAGACGGTCTGGCTTGGAGCCAACTCCTTGCCATGTTTTGCATGCGAAGGAGTATGCCTGAGGAAGTCGTAATTAAAAATATGTGGCAAGATTTTAATGTTCGTGCCAATGTGCTGTTGTTATTGGATTGCAGGTTCACTGCTTTTGTAGTCAATATTTGGTATTTAGTTAGTAGTTTTCTTTTTTGCTAATTAGAAGTTTGCCTTTTTCAAGTTATTTGTAATGAATACGTTTTGGGTTGTCGCATATATGGTTAAGGTAGTGTTTTCGCCTGGCTACCCGTTTCAAGCATTTTTCATAATCTAAAGGTTATTTTCGTCCGCGTGTAGCTAGGATACAATAATGTTGAATATAAACAAAAGTGTACAAAATATTAAATCTAAAACGTTTATACGAAGATATTATAATTATGAAAGTATTCTTATTACATAAAATACGGGATAATTTTAGCAGGCGGCTGAGAACGGGTTCGTAAGATTATATGTATTATTAATTGGTTCGTTTACTCGACTCCCACTTATCCCTACCACGTGTTAGTGTGTCGTTAGCCTTAGCTGACTTCTGAGAAATATGCTCATATTTAATAACTGCGAAATTAACGGATCAAATGATAACAATCCTTGAATAGCTAATAGTTATAATAATAATATATAGGTATGTAATTAGTGTTTTTGCGGTATTGGATTAGAAATTAATTTTATTCCATTTAGATATTCAGCGACAATGACTTAAATTATACTTTAAGAATAAAACATAATTAAAAAGTTCATGTTAAATTCATGAAAATACGTACCAAGCTTATGAAGCTCGCTACACAAAATCTATGTATTCTACGTCAAAAATGATACGATTATTAGACAGTTTAATTAATAGATCTTTTTTTGAAAGTTACTTATACCTACATACTTTGAGCAATCTTTTATAATGTCACAATTGAAGTGGCCTTATTACCTAGTTCGCAGCATAGTCATAGTGCATTGAATATTTCCAAGAAATATGAAAAGAATGTCCTATAAAAGTGCCTTTTCTGTAAGAATATCAAACCATTTGTATCTTATGATTGTGTAAGGGGATACTGGTCCGTTTGTAGGGGTTATGATCAAAGGCCTGGCTAACAAGCTCTGCGTTCATAGAATGTTACTAATACTGCTGTCTCCGTAAGACATACGAGCCACAAACAGACAAAGGATTCCTTAGATCGATTCAGTTTGATGGGTAATCCGGAGATAAACTGATTGTCAATAGGTAATCAGGGCTGCTGCAGTGAAGCCTAATGTTAGGGCTGTCAAACAAGTAATCTTCGGGACAGCGCGGCAGCGTGTCGGTGCGGGCTGATAGCATAGTTCCCACAAAGGTCACTCACCTTGCGCTGCGTTTTGCTGATAGGAAAACATGACAGACTGGGATTAGGTATAGAAAACCCTTAGGGCTACCACGAAATAAAACAAAAGATAGTGATACTTTAATTTGTATTTTTTGTTGTAGTTTGCGAAAGAATTAGATGCCAGGACGCGTACCCGTAGGTACCTGTATTTTTCAAATGCGTGTAGTTTAGTAAAATATACAGTATCATAAGATAGATGAGTTACGATAAGCTGACTTTACTCGACCTTATTTGTTTGCTTGCAAATCCTTGCTTTGAATAAATTTAGCTTCACTGCTACAAACGTATGTATACTTATTCCCTGCTTTGAACGTTACAGCGAAACTGTTTGCATAGTTTTATATTAAATAGTAACCCATTAGTTAACTTCCTACTAGAAATGTTTCTTTACGACGTTCAAACAATGTGAGTTTAACTAAATATTTGCGATACGCAATTGCATATTCCTACTGTCACTCTGTTTCCAAAGTTACCAAGACACTTGAGCATCTAATAATATAACTTGAACACGTTGAGCGCTTTGGTATTAATATCTAACAATAATGTTTGTTTAAATGCATACATTTGGTACACCCACTAGTAGTTTAGACACACTGACTAGTGTGCATAATATCTAGATTCCATTATTAACGGTGTTTGAATCTCACATGTATTTGCGGCAAACGTTTGACAATAGACACTAACCTCCCAGTTCTCCTCTAAACGCCTGAAACTAGATTCAGTCAATAAACTCAAACACAAAGGCTTTGATACATAATCCATGGCCAGTTGTGATGTCACACTGCTAAACAAAAGTCGAGCGATTTATTCTAGCTGATTATGAATGCAAACATTTTAGCGAGCCGGTTCAAGTAAAAGTTAACATAACATACCATCACGCCACTATCCCCGAAGGGTTAGGCAGAGGTGTACCAATGTACACCCACAGTTCGCCGGTATGTTTAGGTCCCATGTAATAGGGGGCGAGCCTATTGCCACTAACCGGGCACAAATCCTAACTCCGACCTGCTACTGAGAATTTCATGGAAAACCCCAATAACACCTTAGTCGACTTGGGAATCGAACCCAAGACCTCCAGCGTAGCAGTCGCGCTTAGCACCACTAGGCCAACAAGGCAGTCTTTAAGTAAAAGTTAAACTTAATAAAACATAGCTTAAAGAAGCAGATGATGGCCTTTTTATCATGTGACAGCTTGCCAGTTGTCAGGCTTTTGCTTAAGCAGAGACTACTATCTGTCTAGTTAATATATTTCAAGAAATGATAACTGCTGGTGCGATTGTAGTCGTTGTAATTGAATTTGCTAGTCAGCGCCAAGAGTTTTCTTGGTAAAACAGTTTCATTCAAGTAATATGTAAGTTAATTCTATCATAATTAAATACTGTGAAGCATCTCCAATGGTATTGCCTACTTCCATACGTACTTGTCGACTTGATAACCTCTTGTTTTGTAGGCGGTTTATGCTTTATTCTTTTAATAATAACAAACCCAAAAAATAGCGTCCTAGCTATTAACATTTTGTTGTTGACTGATCAAAATTCGACAACTTTTTTTTCGAGTTTTTTATTATTACATGTTTCCGTAGCAGCATGAACAAACGGTCAATAGTACAATAGATCTAGGTTTAGTAATTTTATTATATATCTTAAATAATTTTATCACAATTTACTGATTACTAAAAATACCTCAATAACAACAAACAGAGTGAATGCGCGACGCTAATATACTCTAATGGTCCTAATTTCACATCCAATATAGACTATTAGTGTATTAAATGAGTCGGGTTTCCACCAGCCATTAAGGCTTTCTACGAACAAAACTATTAAGCTAGCGATCTGCAACCGTGCCTTAACTGAATCTGTTGTACTCAAGCAACGTAAATTATTTAATTGCAACTTAGTGTAAACTGTTCCTTTTTTTCCTTAAGAAATATCTTGGCATTTTCTCTCAACGTCATTTATTATATCGTGACCTTTGTAAAAAAAAATAAGTAAAATAATAGTACTTAACAATTGCAATATTTTGCATTGTAACTTATTCTAAATATTTTATTCTTCGTGTGTAGCGTAGAATATAAGCCTGACGTGAACATAGCGAATAACAGGCGAAGTTTAAATCATGATGCTCCTGAATTTATTATGAAAGTAGACCGTCCCACACTGCACAAAGTACTAAGAAGATTGAATAAACACTCTTCGAGGTAAGATAAACTGAGAAAGGAAAAATATTCAGTTTTTCGCATCCCTTGCATTAAAATGAGCACTGCAATATAAAAATAACTCAAAACGTATTTTAACAAATACGTGTGTAATTAAATATGACGCTGATACTAATACTCGATTTATTTTTCAAAATTAATTCTAGCTAGCTTTTATGCAAGAGGTTCAAGTTTTGATAACTGTAAAAAATATATTTTGCGTATACAATTCTTAAACGTGATTTACTTTTTTTCATAAAAAAAAACATCTAGGTTGCTAAAAGTATAAAAGAGACGGTCAGTTTAAAGCGGACTGAACAATATTCATTTTATTACAACAAAAAGATTTGAAAACTGTAAAAAAAATCATTTTTTCGCTTATATCTTTCAATGTGATTTCAGTTTTTTGTATAAAATATCAACGCACTTCTTTAGAAAAATACATTTAATTGTTCGTTTCGGTCTGCCTAGTTCATATAGCTTAAAGTCGTTCTATTTCTTACTATAATAGAAGGCCAGTTTAAAGTGGTTTGAAAATAAGCTAGTTTTTCTCCGTCTCAAGTCAGTCGCACCGCAAACTTAATTGTTTTCGTTTCCTTCTATAGTATAATCAATCCATTTCATTTTATGAAGGCATTCAGCGTTAGCATTGAACCGAACTTATAGGACGAAGTTATAATTTGATTTCCACCTGGCCGCTCCCGGTTTAATATTGGAGGTCTTTGAAGGTTTATAATTAGTGAAAATAAAGTTTTAGGTACTAAAACAATTATTATAATCTTTGACAGACGGTTTTTATGCGATAATTGATTGTTTTTTTTAGGGACAATGCTAGAAGTAATTTGATATACTTATCTAAGAAGTTGGTACTTAAATGATAAAGAGTATATCTAATACATTTTACATGCGTACAGGTACATCCTTATAACAATAAGTTTTAGAATTTTTTTGGACGCCTTTGAGATTATATCAGCCAATAACTTGAACGTAACATAATGATTATATTATAACAAAACATGCCTGGACTGATTTATCGCTGCCGAGCTGAAATTGCTGAAGTTATAAACATGAAATTCAGAGTGTTTCTACTTAACTTTTACTTTTATAGCACAAGAACGGTGGCGCAGAAAATCAAATCGAAGCGTAGCGTCGACTTCAAATAGAAACGCGGTCTTGTGCGAAACATTAAAATATTCTTATTTTCGCGACGATGACTTCTGAAGCTACGAGAGCTGTTAGTGAATGTCTGAATTTTTATACCTTTTTATTAAACAAAACCTGATTTACTCAACCATTATAATTCAAATAGAAAAACTTTTTCTTAACACTAGGTATTCGCCACTTGACCCTTACCCGCGCTAAGGGTTTTAATATTTCTACCTTTTTTAGTGACAGAAGTCAAAAGACGATAGTTTGTATACACACCCTTATAATATTAAAGTACCGCATAATACACAATAACACAAATCCTGAAGTATGCTAGAAACATATTCGGGTCGGCTCGCTTACGGCATCTTATTTGCTTAATAGGAAAGGCTGCGAATCCACTAAAATATTTGACTTTGACCCGGCTATTCGGGGCATTTCAATTTGGTTCGGTCTCAAACTTAATGCTACATCGCATATGTGTGGAAAGTCCGATCAACATCGTTCAGAATAAATCGTGGCGCGGGCAGGTTGGGGTAGCCAGCCATAATATATATCTATACATAAATTATTTGATTTTTGCCGATGGGAATAGGGATGCCTACCCAAATTTTAGAGAGCCAAATATTTGCGTACTCAATTCAATCACATACGTACGTAATCACACATGACTGATTCATCCCGGCTAAAATGAAAAAATAGAGTGAAAACTAGCGAAATATTTTTGAAATGTGGTGCCTGTTCCAATGTTTGTTCACAGTACTATTTTATTTATCTTCTGTTATTGGCGTAAAAAAGTGACGTATATCTACATGCAACAAAACCTTTTTTAGTGAAACCGCAAAAAACACCTACAGGTTCTAATATTGCACACATTTTAAATTAAAACTTATGAGTACTAACTTTTCCAGTTTACTAAAATAGACCGCGTACTCAAGTAACCAGTGGGGCACGGAAAGCCCTGCGGCGACAGGGTTATGCGCGGCTCTCCACGCTTTTATGTGTGCCCCGAAACACGAAATAATCAAGGCTCGGCTCAGATTCGCGTGAAACACATGTAGGTAGCGAGACTGGCGAGATAGCGCCGCCATGTGCCATGTACGTTGTACCGTGACAGCGGGACGGCCCGCACGCCGCGGTCAAGCGTTCCCCCAGTTCCATTCTCTTTATGAACATGTCGCAGAGCAACTTAATTTCATCTGCCTCGTTTATTTAATAGTGTCCATTATTATTCGACGACCCAATGGCCGTAGCGCGTTCACGCTAACAATTAACCTGAATAAATCTAGAGGGACGCTGAAACCAAGTTTGCTAGTGTTGTTGGCTTCCTCTTATCTAAACAACGGTTAATTAGTGCATTCTTTTAATTCTAGATTTTTGTCTTTCGTTTTTTATTTAAACTTAGGTACGTATCACACTTTTACATAGTACACAAAAAATATCTGTGCAGATTTTTGTTTTTAATATTTACGTATTTGAGGATTGTGCGTCTACGGGAGTTGGGCGTCAAGTACATTTCACCCATTCCGGTTCCTTAAACTTTTATTCAGCGTAGTTATTTACCTACCGGCATCAACTGTTCCGTAAGTAAATCTAAAAAAAAAACAATTTAAAATAAATATATTTATTTAGTTGTCCACCCTGTGCAAACTAAGCTTTAAAAATTACAAAGCTGACAGTCCGCTTGTTTGCCTTAAATCATGAACAGAGTAAATATTAACATCGTCACGGGTAGTTTAACCCAATTTTTTAAAACAATATGCAATGTTCATATTTTCGTCAAACTTTTCATTGGCACACAAAATGTATGCAACAACAAAAGCCAGTAATTAAGAGAAAACTCTTAACATTGCGCGAACAGAGATGAGTGACAGGTCTAAAGCAGCGTTCCTCATATAGGTAGGTATGTATGTACATATGTAGGTACCTATAGGTACCTTAATCTCAGCACTTCATCGCAGTTGAATGGTTGAAGTGTATTTCCAGTCCGCATACATATATCGGTCGTACTTAGTAGTAATCGAAAAGTACCTATCCAACCCGTTACAAATGACACATGTATGTGTTACATCTTTTGTTTAAAAAACTTTTGCCAATACTGCGACGTAGCTAAACAAGAGTATTATATGCTTGATCTGTTTGTGTGTTAGTATGTCTGTATATATAGTTCTAATTCCGCTCCTTACACCTCAACGACTTAGCCGATTTGGATTTTTAGAAAGAATATTACATAATTTTGTGACTGTACCAGGGTACTTTATGTGTGGTGTTGCTAGAATAATGGACGTACTTTATATTTGTATGCATTTTACGATAACCTATTTCTGACTTACCTACTATTGACTACCATTAACAAACAAGATTAATTGTTATTATAACGCTGAAGATGAGCAAAAATTACTTTTACATTTATAGACGCCTAAATCCTAGCGAAAGATTAACTACTTATTTACTACCTAAGTAGCGCTTATTAAGGAAAAACTAAATGGCTGATTTTATGCGCTTTACTCAAAATAGATTTTAATCTTTTCCTCGTGGATTAAGGCGTCTATAAATATAAAAGCAATTTTCGCTCATCGACGTTCAGGTTTTAATATTAAATCCTTTTTGTAAAAGGTTTTTATGTAAGTCAAGTGAGAAAGAAGTTTTCATAAAATGCATAATATTAAATAGGTTGGTCCTTTGATTCAACGTCAGAGCCAAGGAAAATAACATTTCTTGCATAAAAATAATATCCAAGCAAATATCAAGACATTTCACTTTTAGATTCCAATATTGTCGTGTTGTAATTATTCACTTATGTTTATTTTGTAATGTAAATTATTCATGAAAGCTTATATGTGAAAGATTTACTAGTATACAATCATATTACGTATCGTGGTGCAGATAGGTTTAACAAATATTTAAATGTGTAACGTTGGTTTTTCTATGTACCTATGAGAATTAACATTTGACTAGCCGTTCGTCCTGTGACTGATATCTGGTTGTGTCCTATTTCGTTCCATCGGACTGTGAAGAAGAAAAGAGAATTCAACTGTTTTCATAAAGTCGTGCACTAGAAAATCTTCTTAGCAGAAAGATAGTCTTTGTTGAGAGAAATCTTGAATTCAATAACAAGTTCAGGACACAGTCATTATTAGGCGAGCATCAAATCTATCTTAGAGCTTACATTTCTTCAAAAATTCACAACATCGCAAATCACGTAACATATTTTCATCGTTGACAACTTGTGGTAGGAATAACTTTCTTATACTGAAGAGCGTCTGTCGCGCCCCAGATAACACGAGGTCAAGGTCACTCCTCGTTTTCCGGAGTCTCCGACAGTCGAGTTAGCAGACCTTAAATCGAGCGTGAAATACCGTCGGGTTTTATGAAACTACCAGCGATTGTGTCCCAATCGGAAATTATCGGAAAGCTTCGCAATCTGTTTTACGTAGCCATCATTACTAGGTACCATCATTAAATTCTATTAAATTAAGTTGCCTCTTTACTTCGCCTGAGTACGTCCTTTTTTATAAATCTTTGCTGCTCATTTTAGTCTCAAGTGTTCTGATTTGTACAATATTTTTTTGTTTATTTATTCGTCCATGTTTATGCCGAGAAAGAAGTTCAATCAACATATTATTATGTGTCATATATCTCCTGTCACATTTACATAAATATTTAAGTAAGTAAATAATTGTATGAGATATTGTTTTACAAGCGTATCCCAAAATCCCAATGTACAGAAATATTAATGAGTTTATTGGATAAATGCGTGAAAGAAAACAATGTCATATTATTACAATTGTGTCACCGTACCTTCAATAATAAATAAATTATCTCCAAAGTCGAGGAATCAGTTTTCGTTGTTAAAGTTAGTTAGTTTTTATGCTAATAGTAACATTTTATATCAGCACAGGATCAAACTGTATTTAGTTTAAAATACTCTAGGGGTATCTGCCGGGTTGGTGGGAGGCGCCTCCAGGCAGAAAACCCTGAAGAAAATTGGGGGAGACCTTTGCCCAGCAAAGGTATCGCACTGCTGGGCAAAGGTTTAAAAAGAAAGAAAAGAAGAAAGAGAACCATTACAACATTTGTTCGGTCTAAGAGCCAGCAATGTTTCTGAGTTTATGCTGCCCAGCTTTGTAGTCACATGAAAGAATGCAACAAACATGTGACACTGCACGATACTTGTGTACGACCGGTCGCCGGAAGCCGGCTCGCCGACAAACGATGGTCAACACGGTGTCACGTGCCGGCCGCCGGATAGGAACCGGAGTGTGCTTATAGCTCGAAGACGGTTGCCGGCCGGCTAGCCTGAAACCGTGACGAGTGCTGTGGCCTGGTTAGGTACATTATTTTCTTTATATTAAATCAATGTGCTGAAATAAAACTACTTTTTACGGATTTTATCACAGTATGTATTTAGGTTTTGTTACCCGACGTTTCGACGCCTTTGCAGGTATCATAGGCACGGGCATAAAACTGGATAAATATAGGAATACATAGTAGTATAGTGTTGTGTAGTTTTAAATCAACGTTTAATATTCGCGTAAACCTCAGAAAGCAAATTTTACGGTAGTTCAAAGGGTTAATTTCGTAACGAACAATTTATACGAGTGACAGTTAATGCTACTGCTATATTCAATAAACAGCAGTTTACCCGAAAATTCGCGTTCCGAACTTTTACAATTATCATATATTTCACGACATTTGTAGGTCAGTTGGGACCAGTGTGCGACATGTCAACGTTCCCAACCTAATAGCGGGGTACTCAGAAGTGCGTGAAAAATGCTCCAGCAGAGCAGAATGTGCCGAACTAAAACAATTTACAATATTGGAGAACATCAAACTTTTTTGACTGACTGTGCATATGGTAGATTTTTTTATATTGATATTTTTTTACACTTTCTAATGTGAAAACTCATGTGCAAACTCACAGGAATATGTTAATAAAAAAGAGTCTAGTAAGATAAACTTTAAAAGCCGCAGCTAGGTGAGGCTTTAAAATTATCGTTACTTGCATTAATCCTTAATAAGAGTCGCTATAACTACCTCATTAAAAAACATCTTCACAATACTTCTGAATAATACAAAAGCAGTTCTACTAGAAATATTTCTGACATATATAGAATATGTATCACTAATATCAAGTGAAGGAGCTTATCCTCCTAAGTTATCTATTGTGTGTTTCGCTGCGTCGCTTCGGATGATATATTAAGCATTTACCCTCCAACCTACAATCGTATTTAGGTACGAACATGTTACAAATGAAAGTGAAAACACATTTTTCTTTCAATATGTTGAGGTATTTTTTTGTTGTTAATACAAGATAAGTAGATATGTTTATCTTCACGTTTCGTTATGAGAATTGATCACAGAGTTCTCTATATTGAGCTTAGGAATTATTTTTCGCTGTGGTAATATATTAGCGTTGCCTCATTACGAAATGACTTCATAAGTCTTCATTCTAGTTTAATTAAAAATAATTTGATTTTTTTATAATTTAGTAGTAAGATTACAAGAATTAAGAATCTTACAAACTTATTACTAAGAGTCTCCATATTTAGCTCGGTTGTTCTATAAGTAAGTTACATGAAAAGTTATTTTAAGGCCGCAGAGTTTATAAGAACAGATATCAATAAACTTTATGCCTCCAACGATTGTTGTGAACCGCGAAACTATGTCTCCAAGTGGTTTACGTGACTGCTAAAAATATTATAGCGCTTTAGTGTTTAATTTTGCTATAAACTGAACTGTCTGATTGGACCTCTGTTGGTGAATTTCGCAAATACGAAATTGAATATGCTTACAACAGCTGTTTGTGGAGGTCTAGAGCTAAAGGACTATTTCGTTCTCAGTTACTAGTCGCACATGAAAATATGTTTTGTCTTTGTATATCCCAATTGGTGTTTTTTTGTGTTTGAGATTTGTATGTTAGTAAAACCCTCCGCGAATAAACGGGCCTATAGTCCATATTATAAATGCATAAGTTTGTATTTTTATAATAATAATATCTTTTGGAAGATTATAGGCCATGACGTAACTCTTTTTGAAAGAAAAGCAAGGTGATAGAATTCTTGAGGCCCAGCGTGTTTATAACATGCTGCATGTTCCCTCTTGATACGCCTGAAAGTCGTGATATTACGCAACGTGTACGTACGAACTCGCCGGCAAAAAAGCAAATCAATATCTAGGGCCTTATTAATATAATAGGATTTTGTTGAAATGAGAAATCCAGACGAGTTGACAGAATACGAGTAGTGGTGACACAGCACGTTTTTGCTGAACCTCGAAACCTTGAACTTAGTTATTAAAACTAGAACTTACAAGGTATACAGTACAAAAGGATTGCTGAATAGACGTTGTTAACAGTGGCCGAGCCTATTGTCTGGTATGTCGGTCAGAGAAGAATCGTGCCGGAGTACTCGCTAACGCACAAAATACGTCGGTTACGTATGTACCTAGGTATGTGGCTAGGAGCGGCGCGGCGGCGCGGCGGTCGGCGCGCAACCGTCCCGCGCCGGTCGCCTGTAAAATGTGTCCTTGATCAACATGGGACATTCCCCGTGTAGGCTGTGGTATATTTAACGTGTCGCTAAAACTGTTTTATCAGTTTCAGGTTTGCTTAAACCGCAATGTTCAATGTTCGCTAAGTTTCATAATTAATTCTGGTTGGTCTCATCAAAATCACCATGTTTTTTTCGGTACAATTTTTTTTGTTCGTTTATGGATTTTTATAACGAGTGCGTGAGAACCGAAAATATGAATGAGCGAAGTGTAGAAATTGTGGCTTACTATATAGTTTAGTCCATCCGCTACTCTATCTCTATCAAAAGCAAATCAAACTAAAAAAATAAACACATTTCCCCTTATTACCACACTTTTAATTACGTTACCAAAACATACCTACCTATCGTTATAAATTGAACACGAGAGTTGAAATTCAATAGCACAATTATTTTGGGTGCTCATTGGATTGGCAGCGGTTGACACCCGCGTCACTTATTAAACGTATCGTGGAACAATATTATATATTTGGTAAACAGTATTAAACGTAGTAATATATCAAGCCTATTTATGTTTAAGATTCCTAATTATTATTAATTTATTCAAAATTCTAATTATATTAGATAACAGCTGTGTCTCTCTATTTATATTAGATTTAACAATTTAACAAGAAATGTTTTGAATATCTTGTTGTTTATGAAAAAGGTTCTTGCGATTCGCGTAAACAGGTACTTGTCAAAGGCAGGTGCACATAACAGTCTGTGGTTTCCAACGTGATATTAAATTAATTTAATGTTTGCTTTTTTCTACGAAACAATCAGAAAGTAACAGCTTTTATTTAACCCTTTTTGTTTTTCGGCAAACGTTTTCACTAGTCAGTAAACAATATAGGTTAATTAGAACAATTTGAAACAATTTGTAACTTCATATACCTACATTTTATTTAACCCTCGCATATTTTATGAAACGTCAAAACATAGCATTTAATTAAAAGTCATACACTACTATTTATTTTACCCGTATTTTATATACTCTAGCTTAAAATAATATTTATACATCAAAAAATAATTAATTTGCAATTTAGCACAAACTGTAGCTACATTTTTTTTTATTTAAAGTCTACTAAAGTACATTACGAAAGTCTTCTAAATGCATATTATTCCTTAAATGTATTTCCAAAACGACAGTCTCACCCTTTTTACCAAAAACGGCTGTAAAGGCGAGCCCATTGCCACTTGGCGGACACATTTCTAAACCCGAGCTACAACAAAGAAATACCTAGCAGGTAACTCAATACTGTGTATCTATTGTCCAACCTTACATTGTCCAGCCAGTCTTGACACTAACCGAGACGAGGTGACACTAAAAAGTTTTGTTTCAAAATAAACCAAGCGTTAAAAATAGCAGATTTTCACTTGCCTCGAGGAAATGCGAGTCTCGCGAGAAAATGTAGCGGCTAACTTAACGCCTTACAAATTCATTAGAATTGACGCGATACTGAAGCAATTTGAACTAATCGAGTTTGCTATTTACGGTTTTAAACCTTTTGTGATAGGACTTAAAGATGTTAACAAGACAATGCAAGATGCTTTGTCAGCAGCTTCTTGTCTATCTGCTAATCAAAGCGGGGTTTCTTTGTTTCATACTTGATATTTATTTTATTGATGCTACAGGATCTTCTTTTATTAAAACCCAACTCCGAAAACAAATGCCAATGAGAGTCCACATTGGCATTCGTTTGTAATAGATAAAAATAATCATACACAAAGAAATTTGAAGTTATTTGTGACGTTCTAAACGAAAAACAAGATAACTTTGTTTTAGAAGCAATTAATGTACTTTTGACATTAATTTGTTAATTAGACTAGGTGTTTTCATTATTTTAGCCGCAAGAGGAGCGCAATGCGACGAATTAGTTCAGAGCCTAATATGCCGCAAAAACTTCTTAAAAAGGTACTTATCTTTTCATAATGTCGTCATTTATAGCGTTTTGGTTGGTTCTACTTATAAGAGATAAAAAGTCGTCTTTATGACTGTTTTTTACCGACTTGGGTCAACAATGAAACGAGCTTTCGGGCATTGTAGATAAGGACGGACCCTAATTTGTTTTTGGCTTACAGTTTCAGCCGGCTTGCTCTAAACGTGCCCACTACATACAGAAGTATCTGTTTTCACGCTCTATAGATATACATGTACATAAACTTAGTCCTGATTCCTGACTCATACATTAATTTATCTAAACATCTTGGGCATAGAAAACTCAATTTTACTAAGAAAATTAGATAGTAGCTCAGTCGGATTTTGCCATCAGGTAATACTCTTAAAGACTGTACGTCTGTCAGTTGTCTGTATCTCATGAACCCTAAAAGGCAGAGATTAGAAGAAAAACTGTTTGTGTATTTTTATTGCCGCTATGAGAAACAAAAACAACAAGAACAAAACTTTTCATGTGCGAGTCCGACTCGCACAAAACCGTTTCTTTTTACTTTTCTGTCTTAAGACTGCAGAAATTGTTCCTAGGGGACATTGCTCCTCCACCATTCTGGAGAGAGATCATCAAGCTGTTCAATTAGTACCTTCGAGTAGAAATTCTAATGTAACTAGAAGTACCTACTAAAATAATTAACTTTTTTAATGTGTAGTACGCATAGACTTTATATATACACAGACTGCTACTATCGCTAGTTTCCTTGTGCCTTGTGTGTGTGTGTTTTTAATCTATATACCTAGTACAGTCGTTTCCTGATTTAAGTTATTTTTCGCGCAACTAGAAACTTACATACGAAAAATTCGATGGTTTTGACATTGTTAGGATAATATTAATGTTTTACATAGATTTATTAAAACGGCAATCTCCATCTTCATACTTATTTCATGACAGAACTAGTTCATACTAGTGCTTACGGTTCAAAGCCTGATAGGCTCAATCTTTAGTTCTTAAAGAAACTTCAAGGCACACATACATAGGTATGTGTGCATGAAAGTGTTGGGTATAGACCCCGTTGCAATTTTACGTTAAAATAGTTGAATTTGTGACCACATTTGAGTGCAAATAATTGCATTTTTATCTACAAAATCAAACCGTACCGCAAGAAAAATCCGGTAAAACATAAAAGAAAAAATATAACAAGTTCTTTGTTCAAAGTGTTGTGTAAAGAGTCGACTTCAGTAAACAGATTACATAATTCTCTTGGCTTCGTTGTTTCCAAGAAAAATGTTTCATTGATGCTGTCTTTTTAATTTACAGTTTGGATTGGAACAATTCAAGCTAACTATTTGGTGAAATCGCAAATAATAGATTGACTGGAATACTATTTTTCCAAGTGCAACATAAACTACTTATTTTTTCATAAATATTTAATTTTTTTCGTGATATTCAAGTTCAATATGCTTACTGCACAGAAAGAAATAAAAAAGTAAAACTCACAAATCTTTGTACCTATGGAGTCTCCTGTAGTAACTTGCAAGATCCAATCCATTAACCACTCCAATTTGATTACATCACAACATTATTGTTTACAGCTGCCAAAGCTAATGTTCGTATAAAGGCTATGCAAGTTGTGAAACAGGACCGTAACATGACAAAGACAAAGTTGATCGCCAACAGGCGAGCGTTCAACGCGTACCAATTAATAGAGCGGCGATCTAATTTGTGCCTGGCTAAAATTGAGCTGGTCAGAAACTCAAAATAGTAGTTTACTTCCAAGCGATACGAGCCTACGCTTGTTAAAACAACAATACACTAATGAAACTGTTTTTAAATAACGACTAAATTTTTCTGATGTTACATTTTGTCGTATGATACTTTGACCTAAGACATTTTTTATATTATGAATTAGAGAAACTATCTATCTATACTAAAATCATAAATCTGAAGAGTTCGTTTGGTTAACGCGCTGATCTCAGAAATTAGCAGTCAGTTTTGTAAAAAAAAAAGGATTTCATTGCCCATTTCTGAAGCTATTTACATCAGAAGAAAAACCATGACTGAAATCACGGGCCGCCACTAGTATGTTATTAATTCTTGCCAGCTACCTACAGCCTTCAAACTTAGAAATGTTTTAGAGCAATTAAAATTCTTTTTAATTGCTAAAAGGAGTTACTTCTCCTAATTGCCACTCGATGTTGAAAAGGAGAATAATGTTCCTTATTTATAAGCTTTTGTGTTAGAACTCAGATGTGAGCTTACAACACGAATACGGCAAAAGTGAAAAATGTACGAAGTGCATGTGCTAGAAAGTTCTAAAGAATTTTGCTTTATTCGACTTTATTCGACGAGAAATGCAACGTAGAGATGATTCTAAAATCCGCTTGCTCAAGAATTTTGTAAACCGTAGGTATGCCTGCCGCAAACATTTACAACAGGTCAGATCAATTTTTTAAAGAAATATTTCACTTGAAATATTTTATTGGATGTGAACAGGCCCAACACTTGTTCTGTACTTTTATGATACAGATCTATATAGATTACAGTTATCTAATTTTAATAGGCCGATTATAATTTAGGATGTAGAACTGCACAAACTCAGGCGACTCTCGATCAACACAACTGATTATGGTGACGTCATTATCAGTCCTAACATCTAAGAAATTAATGAATTACGATGGTAATCATCACCCAGTTACTAGAAGTTCTTATCCTTACCAACTATTGCTAAGAATACTAGAAGAAGACATTTTCCTTCAGTTTAACCTAACAATATGTAAGCTGGGCAAAAGGCTGACTTTAAACGAGGTTCAAGAGCCTAAGTTGGTACGTTTACTTTAAAGATCTAGTACTGGATTTTGCAAGTACTCTCAACATGCATAAAAGGGACAACAAAGCTGAAATATGGGTCACATCTTTTGTCACAACTATTAAAGTAGCCAAAGTAGGTTAATTTTATTGGTGCTTGATTATAATTGGCTAGTTTAATTCTTGTATGTTGTCTTAGTGACTTTGTTCAATGCATTAAGGCGAGCGCTATTTGTAATCAAGGCCGAAGTAAAGCTTCTTACGTCTTCTAAATCTTCTGCGCATGTGTAAAGCAGTTTATCAGATGCAAGCTACTTGCTATTACAGTTGCAATGTTAAGCCCAAGATTATACTATACATGTACCTAACTATATACTAAATGGTTAGGTACTACATATAAGTAAATTTGAGTAGAATCAGTTCAGGAATTGCTCGAGCAGATATTCAGTGATCAAGGTATTATTCACAGACTACGCTCTGGCGCGACACGTGCCCCTCCCGAACGCTTGCTTTTTGTTTTTTCGACCTCTCGAATACTGATTCACTGACTGCACTGTGTGGGCGGCCAAAGTAGTCCATAGTTCATCATGCATTCACAGCTTGAAACAGTCGATATTGTCTGCTTCAAACAGTCCAAATTTTGACGACCTCTGTGGTCGAGTGGCGTACGCACCGGTTTCAATGCGTCGCTAGCTCGGAGGTCCAGGGTTCGATCCCCGGACGGGTCAATGTAGAAACCATATTTTCTACATTGTCCCGGGTCTGGGTGTTTGTGGTACCTTCGTTGTTTCTGAATTCCATAACACAAGTGTTTCAGCTACTTACTTTGGCTTCAGAGCAATGTATGTGATGTTGTCCGCATTTATAAAATGCTGGATGTCTAAGTTGATATTATTTTACATTTAATTATCAGTTACATGTCGGTCATAGTTTGTACGACAGGTACTTTATTTAGGGCTTTACGAAACTGAAACACACGACAGTTGTTGGCGATTACTATAATTAATATGGTTAGTATTCTACTGAATACGTAAAACCGGGTTAATTAGTTTATCTGAAGCTTTTACCGAAACATTCATTATTAATTCGTAAACGTGATCACGCATTTGATTTATGTTTTGCGAGGATACCTTTGCGTTATAATCGAAACTGTGTAGGTATATCAAAATCTATGTTAAATTTCCTGTGTTATAACCAGTTGTCGTGTTTCAAAAGACATTATTTTTTTTATAATAACTCTTAAGAAGTTCCAATTCTAGTTTCAGGGAATTTTCATGCTTTGCGCGACGATATTTTTGTTTCATCCAGCGTATAACCAGGGATCCTGTAATTAACATTATTATTATATCAAAACTTTGCGGACATTAAAATTCTTCCGCTTTATTTTATTCAGTATATTGGTTACTAGATCCTTCATCTAGTAACCGAAATCCTGTAAAACCGGAAACCCAATCCTAAATCATTTAGTGTCCGGACCAGTAACAGGTGAAGGGACCGTGCACTAATAAAGTAAACAGGTTAGTTCCCATCCGATATTTATCCGTTTTATTCAGTGGTACAGCTTTCCTTCTCTATATTTCTCATGCATGCTTGCAGCGAGAATTTCGCATTTCGTTCGAGCTAAGCCATTTCACGCAATCAGCTTACCTATATATATTTATATCTTCCCAGCATCCTAAACCAGAGAACACGTGCGAGAAATTCCGTGAAATAGTCTTGTGTAGCAACAGGGTTAGGTTATATCTATAATATGAAAATGTATAGAAGTTTATTTTGAAAGACGGGCTATTCGAAGCACTAGATGAAAATATTCAGTGATGATATGCATTTTAAGGTTAATAATTTTGTCCACTTTCCTTTGAGACGAAATTAAATGTAGTTCCCAATTGCAACACATGTGCCTTAAATAATAAATACTACGTCTTAAGTCGGATAATTTAAATCAAATAGACAAAAAAATTTTTTGAACATGGTGAAGGTTATCTTAAAAAGAAAATGACTATAACAAAAAAAAAGAGTAGTAACTATTCACCTAGTTTATTGTAAACAATTTGAATGATAATTTAATTAAGTGGAATGTCACAAAATATCATTGCATTTCCAGCTAGGCCTATCACCGCGCGATGCGGTTCTCGTATTTTCTGCGGTGCCCTTGCGACATGTCACACGGAAAACTTCATGGCATTGGTATGTCACACATGCATTGCGGCACCGCAACCTTCACTTGTTTGTTCATTGATATATGTCACCAGATAATTCTATAATTGTTCTTGGAATATTATAATAAATAATTAAAATAAATATTTGCTGAACTGTGACCTACAGCATTATTACGGGCTAGCTTTTCTATATTGCTCTGGTTTTATACCCTCTTTGTCATGGCATTGGTATGTCACACATGCATTGCGGCACCACAACCTTTACTTGTTTGTTTATTGATATATGTCACTAGATAAGTGTTTTTAATTATTCTTGGAATATAAAAATAAATAATTGAAATAAATATTTGCTGAACTGTGACCTACAACATTATAACGAGCTAGTTTTTCTATATTGTTGTGGTTCTATACCTACTTGCGGCACCACAACCTTCCTTTATTTGTTTATTGATATATGTCACCAGATAATTATATAATTATTCTTGTTTTTTTTTTTTATAAATAAATAAATCAAATGTTTGCCGAACTATGACCTACATTACACATCAACAACAACATTTATTATCAAATACAACTTTATTACGGAGTAGGTTTTCTGCACTGTTATGTTTGTGAAACATTGGTTGTCGTTTAGAAGAATTTCCTTCTTCTCAAACAATCTTTTTGTATATCAAGACAGTCAAAGTTTCGGGCAGAACAAGAAATAAACAAAAACCGGTCAATTGTGAGTCAGACTCGAGCAATCAAGATTCCGTTTATTGAATTTATTTTTCTAATTTTTATTATATTAATTACTTTGAAGTTAAATTGAAGCTACATATTTTTATGTATCGAAGATGTTTTTCAGTTTCAGGTTTTCAGTTAACATTATTACTACTTACTTACATTACAGTCGGTTTTTCAATATTAAGATGTTATTAAGTTAATTAAGTAATAAAGAAAGTAAAAAGTTTTATACGAATGACCTGATCATTACCTATGAAAGTAGAGCGAATCAATGATAATATGTCCTGATTCTTATCGTGTCGATCATCGGCTATTGAACTATGGAGACATAAAGAATAAACATATCCTTTCTAATTTAGTCGTTGTATTAAATATTCAGGGGTCGTTCACTTCTCCATTAGTAGCAATCGAAACAAAAGCGATGTACACGACTACCTTGTTATAGATTATATTATTATTCTTGTTAAGAAACAGAACCGACTGTTTTCGTAGGACCTAACTTCAGAACCTTTATATTTTAAATTTTTATTATCTCTCAGAAAAAGGGTAAAACGAACAAAGGAATGTAAGTAAAGTTACATTCGATCTTCCATTGTTTTTTATAGAAACTCGATCAATTTTATATTAAATTTAAATAAGGTACGTCTTTTATATCAGTTGAAAGAGAAAATTCTAAAGAACAATTTAAATAAAAGTTTGGAAAATTATAAAAAAGTAATCGAATGGAAACGAGAAATACGATAATGGATAGAAAAGATTTCGTCTAAAAACAAAGAGTCGTGAACAAGGAAGTTGAAGCTAACATTAGCAAAAAGCGGTTTATCGGAAACAGCTACATGATTCGAACAAACTTGTAGCTGTGTACATTGTGTAATAACAGGAAGTTTGGTTCATTTTGTTCATCAGCGCAGAAAGATAAATAAAGAGACAGTCAAGTTGGGCTGCCGGCGACAGTCGCCCAAGGAAAATATATAGACAAACAATTGAACATTACCCCGCAATATCTGACCGCCGGCAGTTTCCGACCAAACAGTACACATCAAATGGACCAAAATTATCGGTCCAATTAACCTCATTAATAGCTATATTGATTAGGTATATTCTGTATTGTCACAATAATTAAATTATCCTGTAGTATCCGGAATTCTGTAGTGTAATTATCCGTAGAATATATTCTGGTAAATAATTCACATTATTTGGCATAACTGGTGATACTGTTGTGAATTATCTTCAAGTTGACATGTGGTATTTACGGCTTCTTCAACGATGGACCTTTTTTTTCGGTGTTAAAAGTGCAATTAAGTAGATGGACTAAGGTGTCTTCACCTCTATGCAAAAACAGTTAAGAAGAATGTGAAAAGGGAAATGTAGCTTTATGTTTTGGCCATTAAGATCATATTAGCTGTGCTCCGATACTGTGGTCATGTTCTAGTATCTGTTATTTAGGGAGGAGAAAAATCAAACAAATTCAAGATCGTGAAAATCAGACCTCTTCTTGATTTATACATTAAGCCCAGAATTAACTCGACTGTGTTTTATATACACAGACTTGAGATATCATCATCATCCCACAGCCCTTGTCCTTCCACTACTGGGCATAGGCCTCCCCTTTTTCGTGCCATTTTCTACGGTCCTTTGTCAGCCTCATCCAGATTTTAGTCATACTCTATATTTAAACAGACTATATAAATTATATAGACTTAACATCGACATAAAAGACTATATCATGCTTTACATTAAACGGACGTCCTTGTGACCTTTACCTTGATGAAGTATAATTTGTGTGAGCTCGAGATTCTAAAAATATTACCGCTATGTTTAGACGGTGCAACGGAAGCCTAACTTTATTAAACTTTACTTTCACTGAGTTTTATTAACGTGTTGCCGCAAGTTTCGTAGCTTTTTATTAATTTTCAATTCCAAGTTTTGTAGACTAGTTATTAGATAGTAATTGGGTGTTTTTTACTCATTTATAAATACATATTCGTACCAAACATAAAATAAGTTTAAATTGTCGTACACATTGATTGGCAGGATTTCTCAGTCCGGCACTGACGATAAGTTTTATTTTATTTATTTAGAAATTTAAAAATTAACTTTTTGCTCTATATTTTTTTTTACAAAAAAAGTATACGTCAAATGTCCGACAAAATAAACATACATCTATTTTCTTGTAAGACTTTAACAATGACGTTCTTTATTATGTCCTTAAAACTTTATACTAATTCAATACCTTCAGGTCGAAATAGGTATCAAATTCCCAGTTGTATAATAATATGCCATAACTCCACTAACAACCACATTTCAATAACTTCGTATAGAAACTGAGAGTATCACGTCAAAACGAAGCCCCAAGAAATGGTAGCTTGATATTAATCTATTGCAGTCGAGTTCGGATCTTGATATAGTTACACTGTGACGTTAACTGTCCAACTGGAAGTGTCAAAGTCATTTATGCTCAGCGCTGGCCTCAACCGAGTAAAGTAATATATAGGGCTAGCCGCCACTGAAACTTTCGCATATGAAATACTCAATGCTGCCTACGACCTTGGTTTAAATATTCATAAATCACTCAGCATGTTACACTTCTTGTATTCTTCCTTTTATAATTATCTAAACTGTCAGCGCCTTTTTAAGTCGTATATACAGCAATTACGTTTTTTTTTTATTGTTTTAATAAGGCAGACTAATTACAGAAATGTTTAAAATAATGATATTTAAAATTGCTAATAACAAGCCACCGCCTATATATATTATTAATTAATGTTAATTAATTTAATTTTGTTCCCTTTTTAACCAATATCTGTACCTTTAAAAAGGTACAGACATTGGTAGACTTTATTTTTGCATATTTATTAAACGCCTAAACCTTATAAATATGCAAAAATAAAGTCTAACTAAAGGACAAAAAAACTACTCGCAGTATTGTGTGTATATGTATTTGAGCTTGTTTAATTAGTCTTCAAGCTTGTTTTCAAAAACATTATTTCAACAAAACTCATTTAGCAACAACACTAAACAGCCAACCGTTTAAACACTGTTTACAGAGATTCAGTTGTAAAAGTCAGATTTGTAGCTACAATTAAATTATAAAATCCAGTCTAAGTTTCCTTCCTAAGTCTTCGAGACGCATTCGAATTAATACAATTAGGAGAAGCGAGTTAGTTTATAACCAGTTGCTCGCGTCGTGTGGCGGCGACCAAAGCCGGGAGATTGCACTGTTAATTGAGTTATCTATTAGTTTTTATTACCTTTTGACCTGAATTTACTACGCTCTAATCTTTTATTTTATCTTAAGTGCTAGCTAAGACATTTAATGTATGGGACGGGATTGTCGGACTGAATAAGGTCACATTTTTTTGTTCTTATTTATTCAATGAATATTTTCATTTATACATGTAGGTAGAGTTCCGTGCTATGACTATGAGTTTAATTTTCGTTTTCAGGAATTGTCTATAGGTATCTGATGGATAGTTTACCAAATACTGTCTAAAAGTCTTTAGTATCCGCAATAATTTTGTAGTTCCGCTTCAAAAACTTTTGGTTAAGACTAAGACTACAAACATTTGGTTCTTCTTTCACTCATCTTAGTTCTATACTTATCGATCAATATCCCAGTTATAAATTAGAGCGATACCCTAGTTGTAGTGCTATGTTTTTTTCCTCATTACAACATACCCGGACCTATCAAACTATTCTATCGTAATCCTATTTTTTTGCAGCATTATTCCTGACCAATAACTAAAAATAGAGCATTTACAGTTAATTAATAAAGTCACAACGTTCAATATGTTCACCAAAACATTTGGATCTCCCGCTGATATAATCAAATATGAATTGAACTGCAAAATAATTTTTAAAGTCGGCTCCGGCCCATTCGATTGTGTGGAATGGATTTATTGCCACCGATTGCATTGTTGAATTATAAAATATTCCGCTCAAACACTTTGTAATTGTACCCGAATTTGTTTGATATAATGTGTAAATAATTGTCAAATATATCAAGCGACATAGGATTAAAATGGCGCAAAATGAAACAATTAAAATCAAAGCGCAAATTAGTAGCAGAAACATTTTGTGTAAAATGTTAATTGTATGTTCCGTTAATTAAAGTTACGTTTATTGTAAACTGTGTACTGTTTATCAAAAACACGTCGTTTCATGCAAAATGTCGTATAGTACAGCAAAGTACTTGCTCGCAAGAATGTGCCATTAAAACTTTCAAGTCGCAAACTTACGGAGATGCAGCGTCCTGAATAGCAGCTTAATTGCTTAAAAGTTAATTTATCATCTTTGAAGCGAAAACAAACCCTTAATTTCTATTACTCGAATATTTGAAATTTTAGGTATACGATTTCGCAGCAATTAAAAATTGTTTGACCTTTAGGTTCTGCTTTTGTACGACTTTTGTAAAGCACAAAGAAGAGTGATGGATATTGAACTGTTATGTAGGTATGTTCATACTCGTACATGTGTTATGAAATTGTCTTGATGTTTTGTACTACGCGTGACATTTAAACTAAGCGTATTATAGGATTGCAAAGTTTTGTATTGGTTGAAGTACCTTGATCTTCCGATGGGTTATGATCTTGCGTCACATTAAATTGAATGGGATGGCCTCATGTTAATATTAAATAGTTTAAACACAGTTCATACCTAGTTATGCGTATTTACTTACTTCATTCAAAAGGGTGATTTTACAATGAAAATCAAATTAGATCTTTTTGTAACATAAAAATAACCAATTCCTTACGTTTAAGTCATCAACAATATTTTCCTCACAAATAAATATGGCAATAATTCGTATTCAGATACATTTTAAGTTCTGTTATTTGGAAGCCATAATACGCAAGTTAGTAAATCATGTTTACTTGGAAAACCAAATGATAAATATGTTTATTGTTTTTGCGAAATTTATTATGAAGCGGAACGTGAAATGACCCTCGGTAATCTGTGGGAATACGTGAATATGTAACGTGGAAAGACTTGGAAACAGTACTTAGTGTTTGTCAGAATGTTGTCGTCTATTAAAATACTGCTCAATTTAGTTGCAAACATTTCAGCTTTAACTTATTTAATAAACATAGTGTCGAAGTAAATGTGGACAGAATTTAGTTGAGTTTTGTAGAAATTTGTGTTATGCAAAGCGAGAGGACAGGTTTTTAAGTCATGCAAATAGTTCAGACAGAATATGTAGTCTACATTTTCTTGGCCCGATTTTTATTTGAGTTTTATTTTCATCACTTATTACTATCCTTCACAATAGTCATTGAAATGCTTCAATACAAATTGAAGGTAACAAAAACAAGTATTTTTTCTTCAAAAGGTGTTCCGCTGTGTTAGGTAAATGACCGAACTTAACACGAGCTATTATCAAACTTCTGTGTGAATGAATACAATGTTTCATTTCATTAAATATTATGAAACTCAAAGGCCTAAATAAAATGACAGGCGACAGTAAAAGGGCCACGTGAATATTGTACATAATGTACATTTACACAAAGAAATAATACCTAAACATAAAATAATTTCGTATCACAAAATTTGAACGGTATTTGATGTAGATTATTATTATTACGATTTCGTGATTGAAATTTCGTAGACAATTAACATATAATGAGTGAACACTCTGATTTTTAAAGCTTTTCTTTAACCTTTTTTTATAATGTATGCTTGTTCTTTGAAATCAAATCTTATAAGCTGAAAAAGAACCACTATTCAACATCCGATTAAGATTTTTTTTAATTGATCTATGCAGTTAGCCTGAGCGCAGGCTGTGACTGCTTCCCCGGACTTTTGGTGAAGATCTTTAGGCAGAGAACTTTAAGGTTCTACACATTTGTTGACAATACAATTTTATTTTAGTTCAGGAACTGGTCTGATGATGACCATATGGAACTGGTCTGATGAAGGAGGTGGCGATAAAAACTCTGTAACAAGACGACGCGTTCTCATTTTGTGTGTAACTTTCGCTTTGTCTTACATTGAGCCAATTAAAAAGCTGGTTTCAAGTTTATTTTTAAATCTTGTTCTACCATTTCAATTCAAATCAGAGTAAGATTGGCACTAACATGTATGGCATGGCCCTGACATGTGATACTCGTAAGTAGGTCTTGTGCCAGTCCCCCAGGCCTTGTCGGATAGCTCTCCCTCCGGACTGAGAGGGTAAGGAAATACAGTGCACCTGTTTGCATGCTGGCTTGACACCGTTGAGATTTAACGTTGCTTGACATTCGTGACCTAATTCCTCTAAAGATCAAATGTGTATTACCCTTTATTATAACGACAAAAGCGTCACGAAATTGTTACAAAAATAATGTAAGGAAATGTATTCATAAATCTATTTTGCTAATGTAGTGAATGCATTATAATAATTATGTTACTTTGCTTCAATAAAAACGTTAATCACATTAGGTTAAACATAACATTTCTACGAGCACTCGCTAAGAGGCCACCTCAAAGGAGAAAATAAATTAAATACATCGTAAGCATAACTGCGTTGAAAAGAGTTGACGTTAAATAGAAATAACTCACTCTTAGTTGCTTCATTTATAATTCTTTGCTCATTTTCCCTTTTATATTTTCCTATTTAAAAAGAAAGTTGGCTTTTAATCTTATTTTAGCTATGATTAACTTTTCATTGACACTACATTAAACATTCGAAGCAAAGAAGTAAATTAATTTAGTCTCGATCGTATGACGTCATTGTAAAGCACCAAAATTACGATGCCTCTTTGTTACAGCCTCAGGCTTAGATGGACGTGGAAACACTGCCTTTGTAATCGAAATTTCCGATAGTTCATAAAATGAGATGACAACACTCAGATACAGTACCGTACGTTGTACGATACGCCGCCGTACGAAACACCATTTCTTACGCCGTACCGTACCATCGTATTCTAGAGTCGTAATTACTTAGCAGCGCAGCTCCAATCCAGGTTGTGCCTTGTGTTGCCGTTTTATTCCGCTCTCGAAGCGTACAGCCGCGAAGAAGTTGCACTTTTTCTTAGCCACCGTAACCGTAAACACATTTGATAATGACTTTTACTATGGAAATGTACAGAAAGTGGTACAAAAGTTGAGTCTCTGTGCATGACCTTTGTGTAGACGGTGGCTTGCAATTCTGTGGTTGCAACTTTTTTTTTCCTCTAAAATATAAGAGTTCTCTTAAAGCCGTTAACGGCAAAAAAATGTGCCGATATCTAAAAACAAATAGAACAAGAAGGTGGGTAATTAATTAAACGTAAAAATAAAAACATTCCAGTTACTTGGTCTTCTTAAAATAAAAGAGTATTAACAAATATCGGAAAATACCTACTGCCTTAATTAAATCTGGGAGTTGGGGAATAGCTCTCGAAAATAACTTTTATTGCGAATATCTTGTACGAATTTTACCAGGAAACAAATTAAATCACGTTTGCTGCAGGGATCGCGTGTGGAACCGATATTTATCCGGGTGTAAGTAGGCGGTTCTTAGTAAACCCGGATATTACTTTAAATATTTTTCATCTATCGTGAGGATAATATTCTGTTCGATGGAAAAGCGTATTAACGTCAGAATATTCGAAGTATTTGTTTACACTTTGACCTTTCATTTTAAATATCGGCAGGCATGGAATTGTAATCATATTCAAAAATATTAATTAAAAGCGCGCTTGTTTATTTAGTCTACAGATATTTTATTTTCAAAATAATCTCATATTTATATAACGTGGTATTGAAAACTATTTAGTTTGATACAATATTAATTGATATCAAATTAAATACGTCAATCACCTGAAACCTTCTATGCACATCATAATTGCCAATCACACAACACAATTAAAATTAATGTTAGGAATATTATTATTGAATGTTAGGAACACTAATAAAACTGTAAATGTTCCTATAGCATTCTCGATGCAACAGGAAGCGACCGACAAAAAAAAAAGGGAGGCATGCTTCGCTACCCATGCATAAAGACGAGCAGGGTCGCTTATATCAAAAACAACTTGTTAGCTGTTGGGTTTTGCGAAATTACACTCAATAGTTTTGTCAAAATGATCAAATATTTTTGATTAATATACTTACCTTATGCATCGTTTTGCTTTATTTACTGCTTTTCACCTGACGTCACTTGTATATGTCTACTAGTTAATGTCCTTTCATCAGACATCATCTATTAATAATGTACTTAGGGCAAAGTGATGAGCATATAATAATATTATTATGATGTATCATAGTCTATTTAATATATTAGTAAGATTTCGCGCACACGGGACACTTGAACAGTCGATATTGACAGCTGTAAACAAAAAGCAAGCGATAAGCGCACGTGGCGCGCGAGAGCAGTTGACAGCTCGCCAAGACCGTGACGAAAGTCCGTGTACGGGCAGCCTTAGGATTAAACCATCTTTACAAAACTAGTTCACAGGCTGAAAATGCACGGTCAGGTCAGGATTAGTCGGTCAGGCAACGATGTAATAAACTTAACCCGGCATAGTTTTCCATCCAACTCGACCTTAATAATAACTGCATTCTTGATGCATTTCACTCGGGACTGCGAGATAAATTACTTAATGAAACCATGACGAGAGAAATTGCGGTCAAGATACAATTAGAAATAACTTAACTTGGTTGATTTCTAGAGAAGGTATTAAATCCGCAAATTAAAAATTTATTGCATAAAGTTTAAATAAATAATCGTTGGTAAGTAGGTGTTTAGAAACGAGAGATTCATTCACAGTCATTAAACTTCAACCAAACATAATGTCGAGGTAGCAGAGCGAGGCACCGCAAGTGTGCTCTTACATAAGTTTTCAGGTACAAATCCATTACCCAGGGTAACTTGTTCAAGGACCTAAACTTTCTAGGTATTCTAAGATACTACCGACTAAGTTACATATCGTTAGGAAACTTGCATTCGTAATTCGATTAGAAAATTTCTAAACCGTAAGTAAGCAAGCTTGCCATCAAGGCTTGTTTGCTCCCTGATTGAGACCTTCATTAACGGCAATTAAATATTTCTACTTCTGAAAGACCCTTTGCCAACTACAACTCGTAATTGGGTATTTGACAAGATCATTTTTCTATTACCTATTTCAAAACAGTTTTTTAAACTGTATAGAGTTGAAAAATCGACACTAATCACTTTAAAGGAACCTTTTCAAATCAGCGCATTGCCTTGGCAAACTAGGAAATGGAATATAAAATGGGTAACGCAGACGTATGAACAGGTCGCTTTCCTTACCGTTGACATTTTTTCCTTTACTCTGCGACATCAATATTAAACATATTCCTCATATGTCCTGAATCGTCATCATCTGCCGAACCTTTTCCCAAACTATGTTGGGGTCGACTTACCTAATCAGTGTTCGCGATTTAAAAATCCACTAGATTCACAAGTGAATTCGGAGATAGCTAATTGTAAACGGGTATTATAGTTAGCTAGACTCTAGAATTTCAATACTGTTAATGGGAGAGAGAGGTATAATCTTATGTGATGCCAATAATGTTTTCTCCAATTTGCGAAATAGGTTTTGTTATTTCGGGTTATTTCGTACGTGTGACATGCGTCAGATAGTAACTAAACAGGTGACAACTTTTATATCTCTGTAAATTCGGATGTTATTTTGCAGTTCTGCTTAAAATTACGACTACTAGAAATATTTGTTACCTACATATTTTTGTAGTATTCAAATAAATATTAATGAGAGCATTTAAATTCCTTATTACGTGGACAATAATACCAAAAACTTTATGAGGAATTTAAATAGCATTCAGATGAAAATTCACGAGTACCATAAAAATAGCAAACATTACCAAATGTATGCATAATTCAGTATTACGTAACTATTCGATTGCATATAAATCCTATGCATTATTGTGGGTGGAATAAGTTTACATTACTAATGAACTTCCCTACATTCGAAACAGAGAAATTGTTGAGTTGGCTTTCGAACCATTCAGTAAATCATTTTCGAATACAATTTTAGTAATGGTTTTGCACCTATTTTAGACATGATAATTGATATAATTTTAAGTTATACATTATAGTTACATATCATCACACCTGCATCCCCGAAAGGTTAGGCAGAGGTGCACCAATGTACATCCATATTTCGCCGATATGTTTAGGTCCCACGTAATAGAGGGCGAGCCTATTGCCACTAATCGGGCACAAATCCAAACTCCGATCTGCTACGACTTGGGAATCAAACCCAAGACCTCTAGCGTAGCAGGCGCGCTTAGCACCACTAGGCCAACAAGACAGTTATTAAATTTACTGCCGTACATTTACTGAAGAATCCATTAAGTAAAATCTTAAACTTCAGTAAGTGGGCTGATTTAAATCGATAAGCAAAATTATATAAGTAAGCTTTCTTGAGTCGTCATTTGCTGTCTAAAGATTGATCTTAAAAAGCTAGTTATATAAAATGGTTCTTGCTTCCATTTTTAGTACAAATAAGGTTGAACTGCTAACAAAAATGATTTCATTCAAAAACTATGATAAATTTCTTTATAAAATAAATCTATATTTATCTGATAGAAATTAAATGTAGGTATTCCAGTGCACCTTTGATACTGAGTCTCTCAATTTACAGTATTTCACAGCCTTCAACTAATTACATTCTCGTGAAACTACAAAGGTAAATTGTAACTGAATTTGAATGAAAATCCTCATTGTTCAAAGTTCAGGAATCCTTTCATAACCTGACATATGAAATTGCGTCACAAAATATATAATTTTTATTCTGTCTTTATTATTATAAGCGGATTACGTAAACTAATATTAGAATATTTTTTTTGGCTAATATTTTTATTTTAATAACACTTTCCATACCTCTGTTTTTTGTATAAGAATAATAAAAAATTGGTTAAAATCCTTCTTAATAGATGAAAAATAAAATATTGGTAATATTTACAATATTTATTAATATATTGTGGCCTTAGAATTAAAACGTGATTTCCTTATATCGATTTGAGTAAGTTAATCCTCGGAACTAAGAGTTTGCAAACTTAAATCGACAATAAGGAATTCTTTAAGTGACCGTTAACGATCCTGAGTGCAGCAGTTATACTACGGAAATGACAGATAACTCAATTTCCTTTTTCCCTACTTTCTTTTTCTCAGTGATTTTATTGCAGACTTCAGAGCTAAAATAATATTTATACTCTTAAATGGACCGCTGCGCCGCTCCTGTTAATATTTACACTAGTCAATGAAACGTTAATAAGTAAATATTTACAAATGCCAAGTGATTTATTAATTTAAATATTAGCTTTGCTGAATGTGTAGTATTTGAATGCAACTTAAGAATAAAAAACAATATACGGTATAATTTTATTTAGTCAATTAATTATCGCGCTATACATTTACCAGCGGGATAAATTAAATAACTTGGCAATGTGGAATGAAGATAAATAAGAAGGTTGTTTTATTTATGCATGATGTTTGCATTTGAGATTAATAACTAGTTGTGCCCCGTGGCTTTCACCCTCTGTCCCGTGAGGTGTCTTTTTCGCGACTTGTTCCGATCTTTGTATTATTTGCAATACAGGCAATGAAATCAAAGATCATGAAAATCTATCCACCAATTTTTTTAACACGAAATTGTTCCGAATATTTAGCCTAAAACTTAGATACTGAATTAAAAATTATTTAATACCGTATCCAAGTTTTATGCCATCCATATTTATCGTACATAGAGTGATCCCTTCTTTGCCCAGAATAATAGCACTTTGCCCTTGTCGATGGACGCTTTGAAAGTGAACGTAACAACTTGTAGCCTGCACTATAATGCTCGTAAACTGAAGGATTAAATTTCTAGGCTTGTTTAACGATGATAGAAGCTGCGCTATTGATGTATTCTGTTCGGTATGAGCTTTGAAACATGTTTTCCTTTACCATACATACGTAATCTTTTGTGTTTGTGAAAATTGTTAAATGACTAGCTGTGTCATGCAGTTTCACCCGCATGAATACCTGGGTCCCGTACCTGGTGTCTTTATGTTATTCAGGGCACAGATGAATCCAACAAATTTCTATCGTAACAAAACTTTTTTTGTCTCTTGCCCAATTTTCCTAATTTTATCTTTCATAAGAACCAAAACAAACTAGCACAAAAAAAAATCTTTTTTTGTTGTGTTTATTATCAGGAGAACCTGATAATGACTAATACAACAGGCGTTATTGAGTTATGCGCTTACCAACACATTTATTTATAAACATAAGATTTACATCGCTTTGTTTACTTTTAGTTAAAAAGTTAGTGATAAGATTAACTAAACTTTAGTTGCCAAAAAACTTTTACCTTTGGTTTCATTTTTAAAGTCGTATAAATACGAGAAAAACTTTCTATTAATGCGCTTATAATACAATCCTAAATTTTAAATACTTTAAAATGTAGGCTTCTTAAGTCATTTTGGAAAACTCCACCGCAGTTATCTAGAGCGCAGAGGCCGTACCATAATGTCTTAAAGCAGCACTGTTACGGTTGTGGAAGCGAGACGGCGCACCACACTGGGCATAGCGCTGTCTCACTTACTCGACCGTCCTGCTCTAAGAGCTTATGGTACGGCCTCAAGAGTGAATGCTTCACCGGACTATGAATTTGGGATAGTGTAATAAGCGCATTAGCGTACGTCGTAAGTGATAACGGGTTTATGTGGCTTTGCTTAGAAAGGGTTATCTCATAACAATTGATATCGGTGCACCCCTTCATGTACTCGACTGTCTAAACCAACTTAGCGTAGCAATTAGTGTTATAACCTACTGCCAATTTTAATGATGAACAGAAATGGAATCTAAGTCTGTAATTTAAGTCTTCATTATTTCAGCGAGAAAATCCAACGATATAAACATGAGTTAACACGGCTTCTTCAAGGTTATTAAAGGGAATCTATTTAAGTATATAAATAAAATATAAACTTTATTAATGAAACAGAGGGCCTTTATTCATGAGCTTAATGAATATTCATCAAACAACCATCGAACGACATATTGAATGTTCGATGTAATGAACATTCGGTGTAATAAGCATTTGATATCTGAGCGTTTGATTATTCGGGTATTCGAGTTATAGTGGTTCATCAAATGGATTTCGATTATTTCGTATTCAATACGGCGTTACACCTCACCACACAATCTCAAAGAATATCCTTAATAACACATAACTAGTGTGCTTCTCCCTGGCCGGATCCAATAAACAATAAGTTCACCTTTTTATTTCTTTTGTAAAATACAAGTAACCGTAAAGAAACGAAAATACAACTTTCGAACAGCTCGTGTAGTCGTCTACGTAGCCACCGTAGCGTCGTAGAAAATGTCGTAGCACTTTCGTAGCTACAAAAATCTTAAAATAGCGAAAGTGAATTCTTTCATAAGTTTTATTTCGTATGAAAAGTTCTACCTTCTTTTGCTGAAGTTTATTTGTAAACACTAAGCGTTAATTTTCTTTGCTTTAGAATTGAGTATGGGTTCACTTTAAAAAGTATTTTTTGTTTGATAAATAAGTGGCTTGTTTTAAGTGTTGTGAATTGAAATACTTAAAAAGTGTTCTTTTGAACAGTTAAAAGTTGACAGCTACTTACTTTATGAATCAAGCTTTTTATTAATTTTTAAAATTGATTCTCTAATATTGAGCTACGTGTAAGTAGTTCGTGCAGATTTTTAATAAAATATTCAAAAACATGCAGGTATAATAAACGGGATATACAGAGAATTCTCACGAACCTAGCTCATATTCTCAGCATTTCCATCAATTTATTATACCATGCTCCATCAAACGGTATATTACCTTTAAAGATTCAGCAAGGCTCGGCTTTATTGAACACTTTCCAGGAAACACTGCGTACAACGGAAGACTGATTTTCGGAGCTCCGAAGCTCAATAACAGAGCAATTAAAAATTATCAGAAGACAGACTAATGAAAACGAATAATAAAATTTTAACTTCTACATCGTCGTTTTATATATTTATTTGAGTATTTAATAAATTCTAATATTTTTTAGAATATATTTGAAAATAGAGATAGAATATATTTTCGTGCCTTCCGTTTAGGTGCTTTAAAATATGAAGGTTTTTTTTCCTTTTCTGAAAGTATAGGAACTGGCTCGTTGGCCTAGTGTTGCTAAGCGCGACTGCAACACTAGAGGTCTTGGGTTCGATTCCGAAGTCGACCAAGGTGTTATTGGGTTTTTCTATGAAATTCTCAGTAGCAGGTCGCAGTTTGAATTTGGTCCGGTTAGAGGAAATAGGCTCGCCCCCTGTTACATGGGACCTAAACATACCGGCGAACTATGGGTGTACATGGGTACGCTACTGCCCAACCTTTCGGGGATACAGGCGCGATGGTATGTTATGTTATGAATGTACAGGAATTTTGACATTTTACGTTTCTAGAACAACATACAAGTCAAAGCTATCTTCACAATTTAACCGAGGTGCTAGTAACATCTTGCGAAAGCAATGCCAGCATCTCACGTGGCTCTAACTATCAATTATCATTATTCAAGCCTTGGTTTCACAGAGAATCAATCAACACCCACGTATATGCATCACTCAAGTTTCCCGTTGCACTTCGGAATCGGAATTCATGACTACATACAAGCACTGCGTTCGAACAACCCTGAATCAATTCTAATCTATGTATACTTCTTAATACACACTTATAATAAAATTACATAATCACTATCTACAAATTGCAAAACTTTATATAATACAACACAAAACAACTGGATGGATTTAAACACAACAAAAAAGACCTAAACTAGACTCCAAATAATGTATATATTTCTCAAAGTATTTTGATCGGGGTTTGAAGGGCAAGTCTTGTGTTTAAATCCATGATATGTATCATTAAGTATTTTTAATTAGTGTTAAACTGATATATTTCATCACATACTAGCAAACCCGGCGAACTCCGTCTCACAACCAGATGGCTTCGTTTTATGTAACATCGTTTGGTAATTAAAAGATGAAGATTTTTTTCTTTTGTGTTCCTGATTTTTCTTTGCTACGAAACTCACGGAGCCCAAGACCTTTCTAACGAATGCAAAACCGTGGAAATCGGTTCGTACGTTCTGGAGAGAGAGACTTATTTTTATATAGTACACTCTACTTTTACCACGTAATAAAGAAGGGCATTAATAAGCTATTGTAATGCAGACTAAAGGAAGCGAAATAATCGCTTGACACAAGCAAGCGCAATAACTAGAACGCATGAATCTAAATTCCAATCGTTCGCCGCGTTCGGTTATGAAAAGCTCTCGAACAGATAGGGCAGTTTGGGCCCACAGTGCGGTGCACCTAAACGTGCACTCTATTTATATTTCACTTCAATTCTGACGCCGCCGAATTGCTGTGTGATCCATCAACGTATTTTGCAATTCTGCGTCTGTTGATCGTGATGTAGTGCCGCTAGTTTGTTGTATTTCAAACTTATTTTTCACTATTAGAGTTTGAAAGTTGGATATTTGACTCGAAGAGACTATTCACGTTTGTGATAATATTGGACAGCGTTTTTTATACTTAAAATTCAAAAATACTTACATGAGCACTCCTTTTTGCTACTAGACTACTTTGAAATATCACTTAATTCATTTATTTTTTAATTGTGAACTGAATTTCATTTATTAATTTAACAGTGCTTATAATATTTAAGTAGTATTTATGCTTTTGATGCTTTCTGACAGTCTTTAAAAATCTGTAAAAGTTCACCGCTAACACGTGCCCCGCTATCGATAAATACAAGTGAAGGAACAATTATAGGCACCACAAAGCCAACAGGTTGCCAATACTAGCAGGTTGTCAGCGCATCGAGGTCATTGACATCCGCCATTAATGCAAGACATAAATCCTTTTTATAACATCGTGGGTTCCGTGCGCTGAAAGGACAATCGCTCGGTCGCCGCAACGTTGTCTGTAATAGTTTGCTTTTTTCCTGCCTGTTAACATGAAGACGCTTTAGTCTGCAGGCTTTTTTATGCCAGGTTTGCTACAAATATTGAGATACTTTTTATCGACGTAAAAAGAGAATCAAGTGTCGAGATATTTCCAGACATAGTTTAATAAATCTTACTAAAGATTGAAGTCTGTTAGTTTGTATTTTATTTAATAGGTACTCGTATATCGTATTTCATTTAATGGATATATCTAGTCCCTCTTTTGCCTAGCCTATTCCCAATTGGTGTCGGGTTTTAGTCTTCCCGGATTTTCCTGAATACCGTATTTTAGGTGGAGCGATTGCCTATCTGACCTCCACAAACCATTTTAGTAGGTAGGCAAGTAATGGATACAGGCTGGTCGTACTAAAATCAAACATAACTTCTTGCTGTATATTGTATATCGAGTATTACCCGATTAAAAAGTGACTGTGACGTCATAGAAGTGATAAGCCCTGAAGCAGTACGTGCCTGCTAGGCTAATAACAAGGCTTAACAATCAATGGAAATAATTAATCCATGTTAGTTAATATATCTATAGAGCTGCTAAAGCACTCGTTAGAGTTTTTATACAATTTAAAAGTAATGGAGGGCTTCGTAATAACTTTTTTTTCGGGTGACAGCTTTCTCCATCACGGCAAAAGCAGAGGCTCATAGTATAAATAAAAATCACATAGTGTAAGTTGCTGAATAAATAAATAAATACCGACTTAAGCCGCCGTATTGTTTCCCTATTCCTTTTAAAGAAGACCGGGCGATAAACATTCCCGATATACCGTAAAATAATATGATACCCATCACAATGTAAGAAAAGAACCCACTTGTGCCTGTATTATGAGCTCTTAAATCAGGACTGTTCATTGTGGAAGCGAGACGCCTCTACGCGAAGTGTATTGCGCTGTCTCGCTTCCACTACGGCAGCTTCCATGCCTATTCAATGTGGATTTATACTCGTAATATCATACCTTCACATCCCCTTTGTATCGTACGATTTTTCCTCCATTGTTTGGATAGATACATTAAGAGACACTAATTAAAATCCATTCAATAAATAAAATATACTTGTTATTTGCAGGTTGAGCAGAAAAGAATTTCCGTACTTTATCATGCCTTATTCCTCACTCATTAATCCTATTTATTTTAACTCAGGTATTTTCCTTTCAAGGATTATCTCTTTAGCTCTTTAAAGTAAAAGCTAAACAGATTTTATTTATTTATTTTGTTTAGTTTTTACACTTTGAATTTGCTTTCTGCAAAATGAAAACAATACATTCTTTTGCAATATTCCTCTTAGGTAGATTATTTCATTAGCCGTTGTTTTTATATTCAAAGAGCTTTCTAATGAATTAATAAAATGGAAGCAAAACAATTGAAATGGAAAGAATATTCTCGCGCGATTTGGTCCTTATAACGTTATATTGTGTTCATTATAATCTAAGAGTCACTTGCACAAAAGCGGTGTCCTTAATTCGGGAAGTACGTTTACACAGTGAAACGTGCTCGCAAGATCGATCGGGGACTATAGCCTAACAAACATTCACAAAAATAAGGCGCTCATTTTGATTTACGGAGGAATTATCATTTTCCGGCTGTAGCCATAATAATTTCCAAATATAATACACGTTATCATAATAGTATTTAATATTTACCTAAAAGAGATACGCAAATATTATAGAAACAATATTAGTAGTGGATTTTGATACTGATGTAAATAAACATCACAAAATTTATTTAACAACTGTAGGTATTTAATTTCGCGATCGCGGTTTTCCTCGAAATTAAATTTAGTTTAGTTAAATTTATGCTTCATTTGTAGCGTACAATATTTTAGTTTCGTGGAAAAAGTATTATAATTATTAATTGAGGTAATGGAGTCGAGTGGTGGTCAAAAGAACTTCCTTAAATAATTACTGAGGGTTTTGGCACGTTGGGTTTATCTTGATAAGTAGGTAGATGACGTCATGAGTCGACGACGAAGACGTGTTGAAGTCCTTACCATCTCTTAGGCACTCAGACACATCTCAAACGAAGCAAAAACAGTACTGTGTTTACGGGCAGTAGATATATTCTAAAAAGGCCCATAAAATTAATCAACCCTATCCACGAGATTGACAATTTAAATTGAAAAGTCTAATAATGTTTAATTTAATTATAATCTTATTTGCCATGTTATTTCTTGCCTTTTATGTTTTATTTACAATTTATTTGTAAATGTTTGGAGTTCCCGACATTTTCTGAGTTCTATTATGCGGTACTCCAGTCACGTTCTATCCCTCCGAAGTATTGATCTTTGGGACAACCATTAGCCACAAATTACAAATAATTAGTATGGACAGCAGCGTTAACATTTCCAACTACAAATAATATTTTAACTGGCCTGTTTTTCTAGTGGTTAGTGACCCTGACTGCTATACCACATGCCGATTTCCACCTAGGTCAAATCTTTGCGTGATGACCATGATCATTTGTTGTGTGTCTGGGTGCTATTATTTAATATTTCCTTTTACACTACTTTTCTATCTCAAGACAAATCTCAATTTTCATAAAAAAATCTATCTTATTTAAACATTAAGAAAAATCGTCATTTTTATAATCGTCATCATTCGACAGATGCCAAACCAACCACAGGCTCTAGATAAATTCACATAAAGAAATGAAACAATGTTTTTTTCTTTAAATGTTTCTTATGTATTTATAAATATATAATAAGTATGTATGTTTATCAGTTATCTACACTCGAGAGCAATGAATCCGGGTCACTTAAAGAATGTTAAAAATCTCGGAAACTAAAAATGATCGGTTAATGCAATAAATTGTATTTAATAGACAATGTAATACTCCTTATATGAAAGTAAAAAAAATATGAGTCACCATACATTTTATTAACACAAAATTATATAAAGAAAAAAACTGCTGATCTCTCCTTAAAACAAAAATAGGAAACATGAAAATTTTGAACTTTATTACGATTTTCTTGAATTTTAATACTTCGTATTGCCTCCTCGTGCTTCCATTACTGCGTTTACGCATTGGCATTGTCATGCATAAATATAGCATCCTCACCTAAATTGACCATAAATGGACCAACGTGATCATTGAGGATTTCTTCCACATATCTTTCGCTAGTTAAAGAGCCGTTTTCTATGATCACCCGCTCTGTGCGACTTTCAGAAGAAGTTCCGGCCCACACAAGTACAGACCCACCACCGTAGGCTACTTTTTCTTCGATGCATGCTTGCTTGAATCTTTCCCCTGGTTTTCGATACACTTTGTGTCTTCCATCGTGCTTGTAGAGCATAAATTTTGATTCGTCGGAGAACATAACTTTTGACCAATCTTCAATACTCCAATTTACGTGGCTCTGGGCATATCTTAGTCTTGAAATACGATGCCCACGCTCCAGTTTAGGGCCGTTTGCAGGTCTAAGGGGTTTTAGGTTAGATTCAGCAAGCCGACGTCTTACTGTCCATGCACTTGGGTTACTTCCTCCGAGGCGTCGAAACTGATTTGTGAGTTCAGTTCCCGTGAGAAAGCGATTTCGAAGCATGGTGTTCACCAAGTATCGGTCTTCTCGTGCTGTGGTACACCTGGTTCTGCCCGTTCCTGGTCTGCGTAGGTTAGAACCAGTTTCTTCGTAACGTCGGAGAACTCTTTGTACTGTTGACAGCGACACACCGACAGTCCTGGCTGTATCGCGCTGATCCGGCCGGTTTCCAGCATTGTAAGTATTCTGGTGCATTCTTCAGGCGTAAGCGACATAATTTCAGCTTGAATAATGAATATAGAGCACTATCAACATGGTTTATGTACCCACCTAAATGACAGATTACAAACAAAAGTAAAACCAAATGCTGTAATTTCGTAGATCCATCTTCGAAAGTGGCCCTTTTTCAAATTTGATTTTTTATGATATAACTTTACAATAACTAAGAAGTTTTAATACCTTCATTTAAGGAGTATTACATTGTCTATTAAATACAATTTATTGCATTAACCTAGCATTTTTAGTTTCCGAGATTTTTAACATTCTTTAAGTGACCCGGATTCATTGCTCTCGAGTGTAGTTACCATAGTTCAAACTGTTTAGTTTGGCTTCAGATGACTGTGTGTTGTCGCAGGATATTATTATTATTTTAGTAAGTTTTCCACTTGCATCACATCTTGTATAAATGTGGCGTATTTTCGGCCATTTCGTTTTACCAGACTCGCTTAATAGGTGCAAAACTAAATTTGATTGCATTCAGTTGTTGATGATGGTGGCAAATGCAGACTGCACGGTAAACAGATAAACCTATTCCGAAAATTAGAAACCGCTATTAGTGCCCTTTGAATACCACTGCAATGTTCGCGTAATGAGAACATTATTGCTTTTTACCGAAGTACAAATATGAGGAGGACCTCTTTTAAGTGTATGTCCGGCAAAAGAGTAATTTTGAAAATCCTTATATACTTTTAAAAATAATTAGAAAGGTCCCATGAAAAACAGTCATGTTCTGATTAAGTTTTTGGAATGTTTAGTGAAATAGCAGAAGAAAACCTCAGTAAACCTTATTTCGTAAAAACTTTTATTTCAACAAATTAATCATCATATTTGCAATCTGTTGCTCCTGGATTACAAATGAAATTTCGAGCATTTATTTTATTTATTTATAATTATTAAGTACAAAAAATATTAGACTTATGTTAATACATTGGTCCACAAAACTGTTTTGAACAGTTTGAATTTGAATTGAATTTGAGTTTTGAATAGATCGTCGTTTTAATATGTAACAAAAATGTATATGTATGTTAGGTATAAAAATACATAAAATATTAGAATCAGTACAGCAACTCTAAGAAAATCCATCGTTATAACTTGTAACTAGGTACCAACATATTGAAAACACGTATTTCCGGAAATAACAATTTTCACGAACGCAATGCAAATAACTGATCCGTGGAGTAGAGCGAAGTCGGTGCCGAACTTTTCTATTATAAAGAACACGTGTAAAAGTAGTTTTCGGTACGGACTGCAAAACCTATAATAATGTATACCTAGTAAATGCAGTTTATACATCGCATGGAGTAGGCGTCAAAACAATCAATAATTTAAGTTTAAATCCACAAAGAAATGTTTCCATAGAATAATAAAATTTAGATCGCTTCACAATATCCTTTAAGCAAGTTACGGTATGATTAAACAAATAACTTTAACAAAGACTTTGAAGTTATAAAGTACAAGTTTATAAATGTGACAAGATTTCCCTTAACGAAGAAATTAAATTTCTTACCTAATTAGGTTTATATTGTATTCTAAAATAAACCTATTTTGGAAAAGTGTGTTTAATAAACCATTGAACTAATCTTCCTTACTGTCTGCGCTATAGTAAAGAACACAACACATTACAGCCAATGGCTGAAACGTTTTATAGAAATGAGATTTAGTCAAGCTAATTAGTGCGCATACATCAGTGCCGCATTGAAAGTCACTTCATAATTGGATTCAATTCTATGTGTGCCATGTCAGTTAGTCCAGAGCAAACTCACAATCAGTGAAATGCAGTTACACGGGCAAGCCAGGAAAGTTCGTTTGAGTAATGTGACTGCCGTACATCGTACACCGCTCTTCGGATCAACGGATGAAGTGAACTTTGAGAATCATTATCTTAGATCTACAACTTAGACCAACACCAACTCCTCCATTCGAGTAACCAACTCGATACCTTTGAAACATTATATGGACGAAGTAATAAGCAGTGAATTATTAACGAGAAAAAATGTTTTTTAATTAAATTTTCTTTAGCGAAACTACGAGTAATTAAGTTGCGTGTCAACAAAACATCAATCGTTTTTTGTTACACAACCATCGACTGCAATTTCCCATTAACTTTTGTAATTACCCTTCGTTCACACAATATTAAATTCAGATTTTACACACTGTTTATTGGAAAACAAGGCAACATTTCACACAAAGAATAATCACGTTAAGTTTGATTGTCGCGCCAATATTCATTCTGGTGAAATCTTTATGGAGAGCAACATTGCACACGTAATTGAATTAATCGTATCGAGATCCTTTTGAATTGTTCCGTCCTGTAAATTATATTTCAGTAAAATCATCATTATAAAATCTGGCAATTTACAGCCGACATCAAAAGAAGGTGTTGTTCGTATGTATATTTAGGAATGTGATTTCAGTTCAGAATTCAATTTCGATTTAGATTTTTATATAATTAATTTCGTCGTTGATGTGACAAACCTCACAGCTGATCCTATATATTTCATTGAAGTTAATCTAATGTATTTGTTTTTTTTTTTAATCAGTTTGACTATGTATTTCATTTCATGTGCAATCAATCGTCAAGTCGAGCAAAAACAAGCGGCACGGTCTTACCATCCTTTTCTTGAAGCAATTGAGGCCATTTTCGACCCCCTAACTTCGTTGTGGATACAACTAGAAGCCTGAATCTGGCCACATCAATCTAGTTATTTAGGGACTAAATAAATTAACCGACTTAGTATTTCATTGATCTCACAACATTTTAGTGTAGGAGCACTGAGTTACGAAACTTTTTTTACAAGTTTCATTACCATTGAAATAAACTACTTTTTACGGATTTTGTCTCGGTTTATATTGATTTTTAGGTCCCGACGTTTCGACACCTTTGCAGGTATCATGGTCACGGGCAGACTGACCTAAGAAACCGAAACCTAAGGAACCAATATTTCAGTATCATGTTAGTAAAATTCTTATAAAAATCGGTGGAGATAGCCATCGACGCCGGCTACAGGCACATCGACACGGCTGCCGTGTACAGCACTGAGGAACAGGTCTGGTTGATTATATTGCTAGATGATATACTGTTTTTTTGGTCCACTTACCGTCTGTGGGTGTTGTCTGCTGGCTGGAGTTGATGCGTGGCCTCTCCTCGCCGGCCGCAATATGCTTCGCGGTCCGGCGCGCTACGGGCCGCAAGTCTGGTTCTACGTCACTGGCCTCTTCCTCTTCATAGCTGTATTCCATTTCTGTAACACATAGTACTATTAGTACCACCAAAACTTAAAAGAAAAAAATTAAATAAACCAAAAAATAAACATGTTAACATGTTTTTCAATAACACTGTTTTATGTGGGTTGGTTAGTGCTTACCCACGCTAAATAGCTTATCGAAAACATGATTTTTTTCATGATTTTAAGCTCTAGAATTTTATTGGTTTTTTAAGATATTTCTTACTTTTGATTTTACAATTACAGATTTTCTTTTTTGCGTAAGCAAGAGGTGTTATAACTAATATTGTCACTATAAAACTAAGAACCAAATCTATATATCAAGTCGCATTAGCTGTTCCAGATAATAGGTAATTAATCGATCAAGCTAGTGTGCTGTGTGGCTAATGTTCGCGACGTCCTAAGATATGCACAATCACGGAAATGGCTGTGTGTGCAAACAGGTTATCCATTCAAGGTTTGACTGGATGCTTAACCCCGTGCCCGGTCGAACGAACACCACAGTTTAGCTTTGCACAAACAATGGAGGCAGTGGCCCTCGTTCTCCATGAGTCAAATGTCACCAAATAGTTATACCTAACATGTATTATAAAGTATCCACCACCCCACTATCCAGATTATGAAGAATAACCCCTGTCAACAAAATTGATTCTTAAAATCATAAATTATATTACGCCCATAATATGTTCTGAACGTCTAATTGAAAGCATACAAGATAATGATTTGGCTTTTTAAAATGAAATTGAATAAAATTTCTTTGATGATAATATGATGATAATGTAAAGTCATTGTGCTCACATTATGTCTTTAATGTATATCGAATTTAATCTTTATAATGAGGGAGGGGCATGAGGCTAAGTAACAGCTGTGTATCGATCGTTGAGGGAAAGCCGCGCGTGCCCGGTTCGTGCTTTGGATTGGTGACCATTCCAAAAATCAAAGTACAACTATTTTTCTTTCTAAGATCTCTTTCGATATTAGGATTCGACTGCTTCACACCACTAAACCGGACTTGTACCTTGTCGTTCTGCGGCTGATCTACGTCCGGTCGTGTCGATTTTCCGTCTAAGATATATGAATGTATATGAGGGTGTGGGATAGGAATATAAAGTTCAACTGTGTTTACATACTGCTGCACCGGAATATCTCTGTTGAGACAGGCCGTCGTTAACGAAATTTGGTGCGAAAACAGTGTTACTCAGAGATACAACAACGAAAGCCACAGTAGGTTGAAGTTAGCAAGATTTATTTAATCCCTGAACGAGATCCTTAGCCGTTTTACCACCAAAAAGTTTCAGGCTGTAGTCAGTGTTAGGTAGTACAATAAATCTTGGTTGAGTACTGATACATTATTACTAAGCGTCATAATGTATCAGTCAGGTAATTTTATTCAAAATCGCATGAGTAGCAACGGTCCAAACACACAAACCTTTAAAATAAACGACTCGAATAACAACTGTTCCCTATCCTTGTTTAATACAAACATTCAAATAAACTAAGAACAAGAATGTTACTAAAACATTCAAATAAGATTTTATTACACTCGTAGCCGTCTGCAGCGGTTCACTAGGATATTTACTGCAATATTTAAAAGGAAACGTTACTCCACATCAGTGAGCAAACAAAAAATACTGAGGAGCTTACAAAAGCCAACCGCAGTGCATTTGCTAAAAAGACGACATCGTCGTTTCTACAACAGATCAAAGAAATACCGCCTGAGAGATATCTGAAGAGCATCGTATTTCCCGATATTGTACCTGATCCCACAAACGCAGTAACCGATATATATTATGCATAAGTAGCAAAAATCTTCAGTGCGGTTCCGAGATTCAATCGGATAACCTTAATCGCATTGACATTCGTTTGATGCTAGTTCCATTGAAAATGTTTGTACTTTATTAAATTAATTTGAGAAGAAAAATTAATGATAAAATAAATAAATTAAAAAATGGAAAGTAATATTTTTATCATCGATATTAAAATTATTAAAGCTATAATAAAAATATCGGTTGTCATCTTAAATCAGATGTGAACTTTGACAAAGTATAGAATCGTGTAAAGGATCAAAATAACGTAAAACAAGTCAATAATGATCACGGAACTTTATTCATACGCTGGCCTGATTCATAAAGGTTGTTTCCCGAGAGTTAAATATTTACTTTATACCAAAGAAATGTTGAACATTCAGCGCGGTTCATTGACCTGTGCGTCAGAAAGTTTCCTCTACACGCGCTGTTCAGTATTCTTGAGTAAAAGCTTCGCCTTTAGACGGACAAGTTAAGTAAAAATAATTTGTGTCACTTCAACACTAAAGCTTGCCTTCCACGGCTTCCACTGAATAAAGACCAACACGAATAGCCTGAAACTATCTCATGCTAATTAGAGACAGTTCTAATGGTAAAGAAAAACTTTTATTATGGTTATTTAAAAATGTATGAAAAAACTCGCCGTGGTTTTTACAAGTACCTGACTCTCAGTAAACTCTCAGTTTTAGTGGGATTTTAGCTTATGTATTTTTTGTCTACTGTTTCTTATATATTTATTTTTTTCTCTTTTTCATTTATTTTCTCCTTCCTTTGTGTTTACTGTCTGTTTATTATCTATGTACCTTTTTTGTGTGTGCGTTTGCGAAAAATATTTTTTTTCTTTCTTTCTCAGTCTTTTGCTAGTTGTTTTGCTACGTACTGGGAACGTAAATACTGGGAACATATATTTTGACAGGTTTTAAAAGTTCATATTGCAATTTCGTTTTTTCTCTTCCCCATTTTTTTGTTTCTGCCAAGAGCATTTCTATGACAACAGCTACCTTTTGTAAGGAATTCACACAGTCAAACATGTATTTTGGTAGGAAAAATCATTATATTGCTTTTTTCAATTAGCTTGTTCAGTAACACATCACTCTAAATAACTTGGCGCCATGACAACTTTTGTTCAGCACAAAACATACATCCATCGGTTTAATACATGTCCCTATTGGAGGGTCGGACCAGAGTTCATACAAATCCTCGTATCGTCCTCAAATTGTATTTTTGAAACCTTACAATTTCTATTTATATAATATCGACCCATCCCGGCTTTGCACGGACACATCGTTATAATATGCCGTTTTTCCGTCGTAGTGCTGTATTCGCATTCAGCATGTATAATTTTGTCACCGAATATTCTTTCTTTTCGCATTGGCATACGTTGCAGCGCGTTATTTTTGACTTTGTAATCATTCCTAAGATCCTTAATTGAATTGTGCGGTATAAAGGGCGATTTTTTTTAATCAACCACGTACTAATTTCATTAATGTCCTTTACATACATACATAGACTTTTTTGTAGATCCTTAAAAGAGACCTGCCTGTCGCAAAGTTTTTTGCTGATGTATTTCATCTTAATATATAAATCAATTTAAACAGTTTTTGTCTAGTGGGCTCATTACCTTCCTTTTAAATCGTATTCCTTTTCACTCGTCAATGTAGTTCTAGTTATTGAGTTTATTGCGTTCAGACAGCCGCGGCATTGGAATAATTTCATAATTTATAGATAGAAAATGTCTAGATTTTTCCCGATTCAGCGGCGAATCGGATTACGACGATTTACGCGCCGGTTGTAAATAGCGTGCACTTGACATTTATCAAAGGTCATGTTTATGTTTTCCACGACTGTCTAGAGCCGATATTGCTGAACTAAACTGTTTGAGAAAGTAGCGATCCAATACCGTTGTTTACTAAGATGATAGTAGTTTGCTTAAGGCACGGTGTTTTATAACAAGACCCCTTATACAGCTCAATTACCTTTAGAACAAGCTATTTCAAGATGTTGTATAATAAGACCCTTTTCAAAAGCTATTCATAGATGGCTTTTCCTACCAGATTATTTATTTTGAAATTCGGCGTTACTCAGCAGAGACATTGACAGAACACACTTTCCTTTCAACTCCGCACCATTTTCCAAGCTATGTTGTAGTCGGATTTTAAACTGCCTGCGTTGAAGATGTTAACACCATTTATTTCCAAAAACTTTTAATTTTTATTATATTAAGGTTAGAAAAAATATTATTACAGATTTCTTTCAGTTCGGACATCTTGTTATCACGCAATTTCTTTAAGCTTATCCTCTTTGCCTTCCAAGGCCGAAACTTGAGGCGAACGGTTCGGGTATACATTACTTTGGCGAAAATCGATCACTATTACTGGTTTTATACGTAACTATATCTGGGTTGCGAATTTTGCCACGTTTAAGCAAACTAGGAACAACTTTTTAAATGACTTATTTATAGCTGTTCAGTAGACATTTTATTTAACGAATATTTCTTTGTGGTAAAGCGTGAAAACTTTTACAAATAGATTGTTAACACCCTGGTCGCGTGTTTATTTATTGATTTAATAAATAATAAACTAAAGACACATTTGCAATATCATCTATTATTATTGATTTTACTAAAAACTTCATTGTTGTAATATTATATATGTTTTACTTATTACACATTTTGACAATTACGTTGTTAATTTTATACAATTTCTCCATTATTTACTCAGAAACTGTTATTTTACTTTATGAAATTATAACAATTGTGTTTAAAAATACATGTAGTAAAATGGTATTTCAGTGAAATGAAAACTAAATAAAGTATTCAAGAGAAAATATAAACATTTGAACAATGCCGCAGTGACAAATGAAATTTTAGTTTCATGTTCCGTAAATAAAATATTATGTTTCCCTAAATAGCTTTTTGCTGACGTTCAAAACTAAATTTAGTTGCTGATAATAAACTGACCTAATTGTGTATACACCTATATTAATTAATATTATTATTAAGGTGATATTAGTATGGTAAAATAAATTAGGAAACTATCGATACCTCGACTTATCACTTAAATTTTGTTCTTTCGAAATTTGTTTGGTCGACTTTACCGGCAAAAGTTACGGGGTTTCATGTCCAAACTAATTTTAGTTTGTAACATCTTCATATGAAGTCTGAATTTTACTTGAAAAAAGAGGGTATAATATCTAGAAATTCCATCACGGTTTACCTTTAAAGTTAATCGGTCAGCGCAATCCTGAGCCGTGGGATTAGCCTCGTGCCCAGTGATTCCCCGTAGCCAAGCGAGACGGAAATAAGAAAATAATAAAATACTTCCACCTCATTGGACTACAGAAAATATTGTACGTTAGTAGTTTGCACTGGAAGTATTTGCTTTAGTTGCGGTGCATATAAAGGCTTATTTTCACTGCCGTCTCAGTCATTATTCGGTAGACGACAATCCCCCGTATTCGGGTTACGAATCCATGAAAGTGAACCATCAATATCTCAGTCGGTAAACCTCAGACGGGGAGTCCTCGAATTCGGGGTAACGACTAACGAATGTTCGCCATCGATAGTTATTCTCAATCACTATACACCATTCAAAATCACTACACCGCATACGGAAAGTCCGAACAGTATGGCCAATGAAATTAACTGGTTGGTACCCGCATGCCGTAGCTAACTACCAATGAAGGCGGTGACCGCATGCGGTCCCCATAGCAACAGTTAACAAAAGCTTCCCGCCCTCTAAATGTGGAGTGAAAATGAACCTTTAGCAAGTTGAGTTCTGTAAAGATATGTTACATCCCTGTTATTTGAGTGCATGAGCCTTTACAAGTGCACGGTTTGTTTGCATCCCATCATTTCTCTTCAACTCAAAGAGTTCCTGACAATAACAACCTGTGAAGCGTAGGGTAGTAAATAACATATATGCTAGCATAATAGATAGCATTTAAAATAACGTTTTGATATGATCCAGTACATTTGCTCTTCGATATCTTTGCGACAATATTATATGCAAACTGGCTAATAAGGTAATATTGTGATGATATCTGGTTGGCTTCTTTCAAGAAAAAAAGATAAAAGTTCTTGATATTTTCTGAATATTCATCGAACAAATTAAAGCTATTTATTTTTGTATTGTGTGAAATGATACGCGCTGGCATCAACTTATTTCCATGCTGTTAAGTCACTCCGAGGCACACAATCGGCTTTGATATCACATTTTTCTATTTCTTTAGTGAGCATAATATTTAATATTTTTATTTATTGTCTAGTAGTTTTTTCTTTTCTTTATTCTCTTTATTTTTTCTTTGTTTATAGCTGGCAAACACAGACAGGTCTTTTCTCCATTTTATGTTATTATTCTTACGATGGAGATGAAGCTCTTTATTTAAAAACTATTGTTCTTTTAAGTATTATTTTTCTATACGAGTTTCAGCTTCATACATTTTTAAATACAATTCTGCTGTGCACACTTCTTCTTCGCCACTATTAACGTTGCATTAAAATATATAGGGTAGAATCGTGAATAGAATATAATCTAAAGCAACTCTTTTAGACACCTTATAAAGTTGCCACTAAATCCGGAACCTAGCTTTCAAACCCACAAAACGATAAAGTCAAAACTTAGGCAACTTACAGTCATCTATATCTATAAACTTTGACGTGGCTTCCATCCGTCCATTAGACCGGACAATACGTCATCCAGCGAATAAACAATGGAACGAAAGATTGATTCATTTTATTTTATCAAGTTTATACTGTATAGGTATAATTGTCATCATCATCTCTGCTCTGTACCCAATAAATTGAGGTCGGCGCAAAGCGTATTCAGCTTCCACTCATCTAATACTCGTCATCTCAGCGTTCACTCCTTTTTCAAATCACCTCTTTTTCGGTTTTTCTCTGCTTGTATATGTCGCAGAGAAATAGTATAATTTGGCATTTTACATACGGCGTCGTCAGTTTAAAAACGTTTGCAGGTATGTAATATGCCGAAGGCAAAATGTAGATTGCCTTGTCACTTTATAATATGCCTCAACATTTCATCGAAAATGTAAACACCATATACATAATGCCGAGGCAAATTGAAGTATTTAGTTTTTGAGGTTATCCGGCACGTCAAAAATGCTAAGGTATCCATAGACTCTGGGTCGTGAAGGACTCCTGCAGAGTATTTTTGGTTAAAAAAACATGTATTTGATCGAATATTCACATATTTATAGGCCCAGAAATCCATTGCTTGATTAGTTTCAACTTTGTGACAGAGATCAATAGGTTAGGTTAGGTTAGATATTGTGACCTTGCAACAGAGCGAGCGAAGCGAGCGACGACGTATGTAATTCATTTGTCTCGAGATTTTAATGAGCATAGTCACCCTAAAATAACACTAACGTCGCATTATGACGATTGAAAGAGTAGTCATTTTGCCTTCGGCACATTACATAACCGCAAACGTTTTTAAACTGACGACGCCGTATGTAAAATGCCAAATTATACTATTTGTCTGCGACATATATACATTCACAGTCATACTCATTACTTATACATTATATACACATTATATTTCTTTGTATACATGATATTCTGTTTAATTAATAGTGACGGAGCGATCAACACGTTGATCTCCGATCAGCACAAATATTCCCCTAATCCGTCGATATTTGTTTTTGCTTTATACGTGTTTGCAGTCGATATTTCTCTTCTATGAACTCATCGACCTCACGCTAGTTTCATCAAAATAGGAAACATTTTACTAAAATCGAGCCGGGAATATTTCACAAAATGAAAATTCTTTTTTGATGAAATATTTGAAAAATAGCTTGTCCGCAACTTTTGCATAGAAATAATGGTTGTTTAGATAAACTGTATAAATTCTGCACTGCCTGCTCTAGCGAAATACTGTTTAAAACAGTATATTAATCTAAATTATTTTACAGATAAATGATGTCTTAATTTTTTAAATGTCGAACTTAATTTTTTAAGCGATGTTGTCGGAGCAACTTCATCTGAGCCATTTTCTTTTGCTATTGATTGTTAAGATTATTTTATGTAAAACATTTCTTGTTTGTTTGTTTAGTAGCAATAAATATATTTTTATTTATTTAAAGCGATTTCGCCTTTTTACACCGCGATATGCGTAATCAAAATATTATTTTCACATTCCTCAGTAAATCAGGTTGTTTTACAACAAAAAATAACCGAAAGTAAATTTCAAAATCCTCAGGTGTTTATTCGTGGATCACACAACTTTACATATCCCCATAGAATATAATCTAAGGACGCTAAATGGCACGAAGCGGCCCACTTAGCAGGCCTGTATCGGGAAAATAAAAGTTTATTGAGTACATTGTATTGTATCGAATCGATGTGGAGCCATCTTGTAGCCACACATTTGCAACATTGTGGCAATTTTCCTAAATTGCTTGTTAACGTACAACTTAAAATTTAACGTAACGTTATAGACAAACTTTCCTTAGATAATTGGAAACTTAAAGTCTAAACAGTACAGTCTTGTTTCAGGTCTATCATCAGTTTTTCTCGTACCTTTAAATTAAAATCATTGCTTTACAAAAATTCTCGCCTCATTTCCTCTTTAAATAACGGTTTTTCAACTAACATACGGATGCAATCATCCATAACAACATTTTTTCTTTAACATTCAAACTAGTTGTAATTATTTCATTGTAAGTCAACTAAATTAATAGTAGTAAAAACCGCATATTTACTCGCAGGCGTAGACATCTTTCCACCACGATACTTTTCTATGCATCTCACATCATAACTTAATACTCTGTTCTAAATTTTATCCTTCCACTCCAGTAGTTCGGTAAAGTGGTTTGAGCTGTTCGTTGATTAATAATAATAATATTCCGGGACATCTCACACACGGTTGTCTGATCCCAAGCTAAGCAGAGCGTGTTATGGTAACCAGACAACTGACAAACATACTTATATATTTCTAAATACATATATATTATAGATAAATTACACCCAGACACCGAACAAATGATCGTGCTCATCACACAAACATTTGTCCCGGGTGGGAATCGAACCCATGACCTCCGGTATAGCAGTCAGGGTCTCTAACCACTAGACCAGCAGGCCCGTCAATTGAACAGTTAGTTATTGGTTATAACTATATATATAGAAGGGAAGATAATGCCACTGCAATTATAATTCCATATACGCCTTCAGTAATATCTTGACCGACACGAATTTCCGGGCTGCAACTGCCACGAAACTCAATTGACTTGTAATTAGTAACTAACTACAGGTCACTTAGCACTAGTAGTTAATAAGTATATCTATCCTCAGAGCCTTGTGTGTTAATTAGTTCGTAATTGCAATTATAACATTATGCCTAAGTAGGTGAATAGGCAAAGGCATGTCGATATTGACAGGCGGTCGCGCAATTGAATGCGAAAATTACGGATTCTGGCACTGTTGCCAAGTGATATTACAACAAGCGTTAACGATGGTGGGAATTGCTTAAATGACATTAAATTTATGGAAACAAAATTTCACATCGACAGTTCACGTGATTCCGATCAATGATTTAACTTGAAAGTTAAGCTTCTAAAAATAAGATAGAATCTCATAAATCAAAACCTCCATTGAATTAGAAAACCTAACTCTTATTAGGCACACAGAAATGTACCTAAATTTCGGCAAAAGTAATTTATTAATCAATTAATACAGCCACAATACATTGCAGGATAACCATGGAAATACGTTTTCATTTTGCTACCAAATGCAAGCGGCCATCCTTTGTTCGGAATTAGCAGTATGTTCGACGTTGGATTCGGATATGAATATGTAAATATCTCAAATTGCAGCATTAAAAAAATACTGGCAGCGTAGTTTTCATCGATGTTTTGACAGCTACATAGATGTAGTTTCAATGAAAACTTTTTGATTGAATGACAGATAATTAACAGTTTTTCTATGTATATTTAATTTTATTCTTGTTGGAGACTGTAGTATACTGTAGTTAAACTTGTTCCTATAAACACTTTTCCGTGAACACAACCGAAGTCTTAGCTTTCTGGGTAAAGCATTAAACTTTATTGTTTAATTAATGAGCGAACACCTGTAATAAATTGCCAGATTCTTTACTTTTTTACTTTGAAATCTGTAATAACTCTTACGCTTACGTTCTTATGTTCAAATATTTTTATAAAATCTCTTCATTTTTTTTTAATAAGTACATTTAAAGACAACACACGAAGACAATAAGCGCAGTTAGAGCAACATACATTAGGTGAATCTGAAGTCCTATTATTCCTTATATATTTACTTATATGTACATCCGGGCCACGTCAAAGTATCAGTACGTAAATAAAATCAGGCCTGTGGCCTGAATATTTTACTAGTGTAAGGTAAGCATGTGGGCACGAAAACGAATAATAATTTCAGCGTCGTTTCATCATAGAAAGGGAGCTCACGAAGTCACGAGGGACATTAATAAGGGTGTATACCTGTAGGCATCTATAGGCACCTGTAGGCATCTGGCCTCACTCTTAGAGTATAAAGAGCTAGAGTGCGCCTAACGGTATGCGAACTGTGAGCAAAGGTATGAACAAATGTCGTTAACTTAGTGTTAGAATAGAGGACGTCGTTTTATTAATGCTCTTTCAAAATCTGTAACCATTTAAACACACTGATAATATTGGAAGCATAGATATTTCCCCATAACTGCCGATCGTGCACGGAAGATAAATAAATGAGCAAATTACAGCAAAAAAATGGCTACGTCCAAAACAACGGGACTCGATGATCGATGCGCTCACTCTATACTTGTTTTTGTATACTTTAGGGTGTAGACTTGTATTCGCCTTTACCTGTATAACTATAGGCGTAGATATCTAGGTCTCACTCATTTGCTAAGCTGATGACTAACCGCGAATGTGAAGCCAATAACGAGTTTATCGTTGTCAGCGTATAGTTGTAGCGTCTGAGACAGTATTACCCTCCATTTGCTAATTAAAAATATATTCTACATTTTTACATTACTTTAAGTAAACAATTCTTGTTGACTCTATACAGTAAATTATTAAAAATAAATATTTTTATTCTATTTGTTACATTTTTCAAGGAATAACGGTATAAAAAAAACAGGTTGTTTCGCAAAACGTTAGAAACGTCAATAGTTTAAAACGAATAGGATTTAAAATAAGCGAGGAATAAACGTTACCTAAAAATATTGGGTTGTAGTAGCAATTCCTAAAAATTCGCGGTTTCCTTTTCAAATAAAAAAGTAAATCGACGAGTGACATGAATCGAGATTTCATTCGCTGTGAATTCAGGAGAATATTTCACCGCAAAAGCTGGATCTATTTATTGGTCTGCTTTTGAAACAATTGACTTCACGTCGGCGTTCGAGTTTTATGGCGTTAAATGACGTTTTAAGTCATTTAACGTTTTATTGCAGGGAAAAGCCTACTTGTAATAAATTAAAATTATTTTGATTTTATTTTACTTCACCTAATAACGGTGCTCTGTCTCTAGCGATATTAAAACTTGACTTATATTTACATTCTTTGAGGTAATATTGAACAATTTATAAAATATTGAAAGTAAGTGCATAATATGCAAGCGGTTGAGCCGAGAAGTTTTACTTTGACGGAACCTATTCTTGTGGCAAGTTGCTCCATAACCGGCTTATAATAATGAATAAAAGACACCGAGTGCCTACTTTTGAATATATTTTAGTTTGGCTTTATACAGTAAACTTATGTAGGCTTTTTATATTAAGCACGTCTTTCGTGAGATGAATATTGTGTAAAGCTAGACCTCTATTTAAAGCATTATATATGAATGCTATATGGTATTAATGTGTTCACAAATTAGTAGATAAATATTATTTGTAGACAGTTTTACTGAGCTATCCGAATATTTTAAATAAAAACCAAAACGTTTATAAATAGACAAAGAACGACATTTTTATCGTAACTTCTTGTTACATTTGAGAAAACGCATTTACGCTATTAATATTGTTAGTAAAAAATAAAACTGAAAACTTTGTATGCAATTTTGTTAGAAACTCGTATAAAAACTAGACTATGAGCTATACGGCATGTTTAAATAGTTCACTCGTAGTTACAGGACCAAAAATAATCTGTAATACTCCATATTTCGCCAAAAGAACTTTTTGCAACAACATTTTACTGTTTAAAAAAGTCAACTCATTCAATATTGTCGCTTTGTCGAACTTTTAAACAACTTGTCGTGCGACTGAGTCGGAACTATCGCTTGATCGTCATTTATTTGTTTGTACGAAAGTTTCTTTGTTTGTTGTCCAGCATTTTTTATAAACATAACATAACATATCATCACGCGTGTATCCCCGAAGGGGTAGGCAGAGGTGTACCAATGTACACCCACAGTTCGCCGATATGTTTAGGTCCCATGTAATAGGGGGCGAGCCTATTTCCACTAACCGGGCATAAATCCAAACTCCGACCTACTACTGAGAATTTCATAGAAAAACTCAAATAACACCTTGGTCGACTCGGGAATAGAACCCAAGACCTCTAGCGTAGCAGTCGCGCTTAGCACCACTAGGCCAACAGGGCAGTTGCATTTTTTATACATTGTATTAGTTTCAGAAAAAATGAACATTAATTTACATAATATCTAAGTCTTCAAGCAATCTAAGAACTTGAAACTACTTGCACGCGTGCAGAACCCAGAACAATAATGTTTGAACTTTAAATGAGACCTGTTCGTTGGACATTTAAGGTAAAAATAATATAATTTTCTAACTTGTCTATTAGAACTTAGATATTAATTATATAGCAGTAAAACTTGCACGGAAGTTAACTAGGTAACTGGTTGTGATCTTTAGAAGATTATAAAAAACATTGTTTGTAGCACAAAAAATCATTAATAAAAAAATTCGCATCGTACATTGCATTTTTATCTTTTGTCAATCAATCAGACTTTCTGTTGGCAATTTCAGGTCAGATTTGTTCGGCTCGCTATTGTTTCGACAAGTAGCTATGAATTGGCTTCCGTCAAGCCGTATGTCTATGTGTGTCTATCACAGAGTTTAAAAAGCTAAAACTTATAGAGTGCAAGCATCGTACATTGCATCAAGCGTAAACACATTTTTGGCTGCAAATAGTAGATTCGGTTACTAATTTAAGTTATTTTCCGTGCAAAAATAGACGTTTATGTGAAAATATCGATGTTGCTGATATTACTAGGGTTTGTGATAGTTTTCGTAAAGCGGCGCGCTCTAATTTGATAAAAACTTACTACACATTTTGGTTTAAACGAGTGCTTATGGTTCATACCATGATATGCTCACTCTGTTGTTTCTGTCTGTCCTCTGAGGTTTATACATTTCGTCATTGTCTGGTGCAGAGATCCGTCAGTCAAGTGGAGCAGACGTCGAGTTGTATCTCGTTATGAGTGTAGCGACGGCAACAACTAATTTATAAATTCAATCGAACGTGACCTATTGTTTGAATGAATGGCTGCATCTCTACAGGAAATAGGCTACTAATTGTGAACACTGGCAAATATGACGTAACAAGCAGTTTCGATGTGAAGATATCCATACTTGATATGACAAACAATGTACCTTTATCTGTTTGTCCGATTTTCATGAAAATTGGAATGGTTGCTTCATTAACTTGTATTTTGAGAAAGGTTAAATTACCGAAAACGTCAAGAGCGGAGTCGCGGGCGACAGAGTTGAAGTTTGGCTACTAACAATTTGATTCGAACTAAAATATACTTTGCATAAACTATTGTTAACATTCTATAAACGGTCGTTCAAGTCTCATATAATAGCGGAAAGCCATACACTTTCAAGGGTATTTCTAAAAAGAAAAATAAAATGATAAATCTCTGGCCGTCGCTCCTGAGAGCTTCGCTTTCAACCTCAAGACTCTTCTAGTTTCCATATTCTGGTGGTTAAGTATGAGTAAGATGCTTAAGTGGATGTCACGACTCATCAATATATATTTAACATAAAATAATCTGTAAAATAGTTTTCACAACCCACAGTTTACTTAAAATGTATCTTTTAGCTAGCTCCAAATAGAGGCAATACATTCATCACTCATTTAGCTCAGAACCCGCACTTCATACTTATATTTTATTTAACTAATTCTGCTTATTTTGACATTAATCTTACTGACATTGCATACCTGAATATGAAATATCGAGTGATAAACATGAATCTATTTATACGATATTCAGTAAAATTTTGTTATTGTTTTGAGTTAAAAGATTAATATGCTAAAAATAGCTACCTTTGTTTTCACCTACAATAGAACAATAAAATGGATAAAAAATGAAAAATAAAATCAAGAAATGTTTAATCTCGTCCCACAAGCATCACTGCGGATTACCTTAACATAGAATAAAATCTATTTTCCTTGCAGTGAACTTTCTCAGTCAGTATAAATATGCAAATATCCGTTAAAGAAATCAAGATGCAAATTTTACGGGACGCGAGAGCGCGAGTATTGCTATCTCTGTTCTCTGCCCGACTGCAATTAGCTGGGCGTCTCAGTGAAAAGTTAATTTCAGGGCCAAGTTTAAACTAATACTGAAATCTTGTTGAGTGTACGGGAAACTGCGAAACCGTTAATAAATAGTATTTTGTTGAATTTTACATCAGAATCGAATGATCGAATAGCAGTGTAGTTAATGTCAATCCGTAAATTGGGATTATGTTGAAATACCACACTTGTCTACGCCAAGTTCGTAAAGTTCTCAGGCTCTTTGTGTAATATTATTCGAATTTTTATCTAGAAAATTATCCGATTTTGGTTCGTAACTGACCAAAGCAAAGATAAAGCGGTGTGGAAAGTGCGGAATCAAAAGCGGTTTTTATTTAAAAAATCCCGCAGCATCCACGTGCCGTAGAAATTGGCCAGTCCTATCCAGACCGCCTCCTACACGTTTCGCTGTCAAAGAAAACAAAGCTTCATAAAGCAATGAACATTTGTGTGCTAACAGAAATTTATTTGACTTTCATGGAATGTGCGAAATGAATTCAAAAACGTAATAGAGAATATGCATTTCACGGATTCGGTTAAACTTTCACATCGAAAAGCTATTTCAGTTCCAATTCATAACGGTATAATTATAGTGTATAATTCAATTGTTCAATGATTTACAAAGTTAAATGAGATCGCAAAATATACGGTGGATTTATGAATGACCGAAACTCGATGCTATTGGTCGGATCTACGTGACGTCACGGTCCATACTGCATAAATGTCATTGTTCCTGATGACAACCAATCCGACGTCATTTTGACGTCAAAAAAGAAACAAAGCGCAAGTTTCACGTACTATAATTCTTTTGTGAAAACTATTTTTTACTTTTAACGTTTTCTAGTGTTTGAATTTAACAATTAAGCACATTAAAAACACGGATATTTATTATTGCTAATATTTCGATTTGTGTCCATCCGAACCTTGCGACATACAAAGGACTACACTCAAATGTGATATTTTAATTTGATAAGTGATAACTTTATTTGATTTAGCTTTAAATAGAATAATAGCAAAGTGCTCGTAATTTGGCTATCATACACGTTCTTGAATAGAGCCCTTGCATATATTGCTGACATAACAAGCTCAAAGATTCCTCAGTTTTATATTTGCCTTTGTGACCTAATACCGACACTCAGCGCTCCGATGAAAAAGCTGTTAAATGAGAGGGCTCTTAAGAGACTAAAGTTCTGTATAGAATAGAGTAGAAGCAATTTTAACGGGCAGTGTCAGAAAGCAAGAACTTTTCAAAGCAAATAGTTCAAGCTCTGTGAATGCTTAAGTAAAACGGCACCCACCTTGAAATCGTGATTAATTTACATCATATTAAAATGTTAAGATAAACTTTGAGATGATCGGTTATTATACAGAGCTGATAAACATTTGGTTAAGGGCTTAACATGGGTATTGTCTTGACGATGGTTCACACTAGTGTGGTTGAATAGCTCTTGAGGCGGCTTCCGAACCGCTCTGCGAGGTGTCAAGGTTTCAGCATAATTGGGACAGAGCGGTACACTTTTGTGTTTCAAGTTTGACTTTGTAGTTTTTTTGTTCAATTAATTTCAACGATCTCTTTGCTTTGCTTGAGTCGCGGCAGTACGTCACAAATTATCAGTTATTTTGATTGACTCCTGGGTTTCGTCCAAATCGCAAAATTTTTAATTTCGTTTCCAAGAAATTGAGTCAATTTTATTTACAAAACCAACGCCATTTGAAATCAACAATGTAACATGTCATGGGTTCCTACAAAACTAATTTAAGTGCAAATCATAGTTCCGTTGAAATTTATTGATTCGTATTAAACATTTCACGCCGAGTTTGGGCCGTGTCCGGCGCTGCGTGAAAATGAGCTTCTGGCATTTCCTGTAATAGTTAATATTTTGTAAAAGGCACAACCGGCCGAAAAAAATTACGACTATTGTCAAAATCCCGGATTACAAAAAAAATACTTTAGATGTATGTTGGGTTTACTTCTAAACATATAGACGAGTCTTTCATTGTATTTATCGTTTCAAAACGCACCCAAGAGACACAACACACTTAAAACAGTACGAGTGACTGCATACATTGTGCATGCGTTACATAATAGCTGTACGAGACCTATAAAATGTAGGAAGTCTGCAGTAAAACTGTCACAGGCACACACAGGATGCGAGGCACAAGTGTACAAGAGCACAAGTACGTAGGTGAATGCTAGCCGCGGTCCGACACCGCAACCAGCAAACTTTCTCCTGAAGCCGACTATCAAATATAATGGCGGGGCAGACGAGTTTAATTTGTTTACAAAAGCTAAATTACTCACTGCAAAGCGGAGTCAGCTTCTATTACTTAACCATGACCTTTGCACTACATTTATAGTTAACTTACCTACATTTGTAAGGATCTCCATTTCGTTCCAATAAATAGATTCGAAACCTCGTTATGATATTAATATTTTAGAAACTTGTCAATAAATAAATAAGTAAGTAGTCAATAGGGACAGATTTATAAAATATGAAATATTAGAAAATGTTATCTTCAAAGAGTATCTGATCTATCGAAGCTGAAATGTTTATTTTAGGTTTTAAATATAGGTACCATCATAAAACAGACTTAGGTACATTTACAGAGATACTTACTTTGTTTGAAGTTATTATTATTTCATCATACATTGCTTTTCTTATACTCCTAAAATGAATGTTTATCTTTCGTAACGACAGCGTCCTTGTGAGGTGATTACAAAAAAAAAACATTTCGCTTACAGTAAAATATTTTACGAGAAATAGTAAATAATAGTAGACGTTACCATATAAATAGAAATGTTAATAATAAACATCAATTACGGTTACTGTAAGTGGGACAATGAGGCACAAATTCACGTCAAGGTCGTCGGGCCGTGTACAGTCTAACAATTTGATTAAAACTGTTGGCAATTAACACACTGACAACGTTTGCGTCAAAATTCATCGTTCAAACGAATTAAGCGGATAGACTTCCTACCGGGACAACGGAACCGATAACCCTTTGGACTTCGGTCTATCGAAAAGCTTTCTTTTGTTTTTATTTCTGACATGATCCACCATTTTTACTTATTCGTATCGAGAATCTGAAAGACCGGGTTAACCGGATGTTGTTGTTACAACTTTTATTGGAAAACAAACGTTCCTGGAAAACGGTTAGCGCCCGTCCATTGGTAATCTTATTGCGTCGTGTAAAACAATTTGAACAAACTGGGTCGCCTACCATTTATAAGTGTAACAAGAGTTAATTACACGCGTACACGATAAACGGATTTTATGGGCGTAGTTGTAACCTAGGGATACAAAACACTCAATTTTTAGGTCGAATTTCAGGGTAATAGTTTCAATAGATTTTATCAAAGTAGGTAAAGTATAGTGTAACACACACAGCTGATTGTTATTTAGTAGCTTCTTTCTCTATACTTTTTTGATGTTATATCTTCTAAGTCTATTATTTGGCGCTGAAAGTAAATGCAGTTTATTATCCAAACCAGACGCAATAGTATTTTTTGAAAATTGAGATTTTTCTAACAAACATTCACACAAATTGGTCCTATACAAAATCTACTTTATTAACATCGGTTAAAATTGCTATTGCACCAATATAAGTATTTACTCTAAAAGCATTTCTCGTAAGAGACCGTACGATGCCCGCAGAAAAATATAGGTAAAATATTAGCTAAGCATTCCATCCCATTCCCCATTGAATACGAGGGCAGCTACGCATGCGTGATGCCGCTCTGAGATGAACAATTACAGACGATTCACACAGATTATGGTGGAAGACTCGGTAGCTTACACGAATATATCTAGCGGTTTTATTTGAGCGATTTGAATATTTTTGTTAGGAACGTTGAGAGTACTAGATTTTTTCTAGAAGGAAGAGTTTGTTCTGGCCTATGTAATATTTTATGGATTGTGGATGAAAAATTACTTAGTTCTTTCAAATAGCGTGAATAAGAAAAAATATTTATTTCTCTCGTCTTAAAATGTTTTCTTTTGGTGCTTACACCGTAAATGTTTATTAAAACACTACAATATGAGGATATGTAAAATTGGCTTTCTTGTGGGTTTTTTTTTTTGCTTCATTAGCTGTGCGTCCTCTATGTAATTTATTATTATTAATAAGCTAATCTTACAAAACATACTATATTCAATTATATTCTATGGAACCAGAATGCGCTCTTTCTGGCAGTGTATCGATTTCATTAATTAATTTTATGTCTTGTAAACAAACTTGCAATCTACAGAATAAAATAGAATTGAAATGATGAAAAGTTTTGGAACATGATCTATCACATTTTTTTTTATGTCGGCATGGGCACCAACTTTACCATCTATGGGCATCTACCAAGTTTAACAAACGATAGTTAAAGCAAAAGTAAATAAAATAATTTCCTTATTGAAAATTCTACCCAGGTAGTCAGAGAAAAGTTTGTAAATTGCTGACATAGCTAAAAGGTCGCGTAACGCTATGAGGTTTGTAAAACCTCGCAAACAACAACCACATTCCCAGCAACCTACAATGGAGAAGGTGTTTCTGATAATCTGATAAAAGACCCTGCACGTGTTTTGTACGAAGACTCCTATAAATGTATTGTTACCGAAGATAAACGCATTAAAGGAGGAAAATCCTTCATTCTTCTCTGCAGTATGTACACGTGAAGAATTCCCAATGTTCTAGCCATCATAATAGATCAATTTTGTTTGTGAGCACGTAATGCCGACGTAATGCTCAAAACAGGCACGATCTCGATTCTAGGTCATAAATGTCATAAATCGTACTAGAGTAACAATGAAGTTCATTTCCACATTGCACGTCCCAAGAATCAATGCAATGACCGTCCTTAATTCACAGTCGGACGCAAACGGTCAATTGTGTACGCTGTACGCTGTCTAAGGCGCATTACACAGTACGCCCGTCGTCTGCCGCTGAATAGGTTCGTCTGCTTTCATAGCGCACTCGACTTCTACATTATGTCGATGCTAAGAGCACGTTAGGTGTGTTCACGGCCTTTTCTTGCCGCCAGGGTCACCTTCCCAGCCCGTAGTTCAGCGACACTTGATATATCGCACCGAGTCAACGAACGTCGGGACTCGGCAACTTTACCATTTCACTTCGCGTGACCTTGCTACCTATATGCAAACATCAACTGAATAGATTTCTAATCGATTTTAAGATGAACAGAAACATATCTGTATCATTTTTCTTGGCAGGCTGATCAACGTGAAAATGCGTTAGTATTTTTAACGTTAATCATCTGTCAAATTCCATGTCCAGTGCTGTGATGAGATTTGAATAAATATATGTGAAAAAAAAAGAAAATTATTCAAAATGAAGATCCAAAATAATCCTTTACTTTTTAAAAGCTATTTCGTCACACAAAACCAAGAAGTCTAGCCTACAGAAAGTAGAACAACAAACTTGAAGTAGACAAGAAAAAAAAGAAAAATGTCTCTCTTGTAACTTCTATAAGAAGGAGGCGATTTCACTCTCAAGATTGCAACCGAGCTTTGCACTCCGCAATTACTAACAATAGAAACAAAGCAATTAATAGTGGCTATGCGGCATCAATGAGCCCGCCATCGCCGTCCTGACAGCCCAGCCTTACCTGGCACACACCTCCGAGCCGCTTGCCTTTTATCCCCCGACGTGAAACACTAACTCGTGCGGCCGAATGAATGCGGCATATTCATACCTAAAACGTTTTATTTATCATTTTGCAATCCGTGCGGAAAAAGCATTTGTAATCCGATGGAGAGTTGAAACTCTTGCCCAACTGACGTCATACAAATGAAAGGATCTTTTTTAATAACACGTTGAAAATAGGATTTTTAAAAATGGTCAGTTATTGAGGATTAACTTGCCATGTTAAGTTCGGACTTTCGAATTGTATTCAGCTATATTTTATCCATAAAGTAATATTTTCTACTTTACAATATATTAAAAAGTTGCTTTATATTCACAAACATGATATTCACTTGCATTCTGATTATTTTAGTAATTTTATTTATCACAAATTCACATGTTAAGTATTTAATATTAATAAAGGAACTTAACTATTCTTCATTTTAAACCTATATTACTTAGGGAGTTTCACACGAGTTCGAAAGCGCCGCACTCTAATAGGTAAGTTGCTTGTTCCAAAACTATTAAGACGTGATCAAACAATTATTAAGTTTTCATAAACGTTATAGTGCATCCATTAGCACCATTGAAATTCCTCTTCAATATTTATTTAAATATAATACATTTACTCAGTTAAGGTTTTCGGAAATTTAATAAAATTACTGTAATATTTTCTTTAAAATAATTTATTTAATGTGCAAGGATATCGTAAGTAACATAATATACAGAATGCAAGTTTCGAGGTGTTAATTGAGGGTAAAATTTGGATCCGGCTATTGAAGTCAGCTTGCGGTCGCTAGTTTGTAATCAACCAGATCACAAATTTGGTGCGAGCTTCAACCAAACTCAATGTACTGACGAGCGAATAGTTTTAAATAGCTTAACAGGTGACAAGCCCTCAAAGCAACTGTGATTGGAGAATGAGGCATTAATTAATAGAACATTCATTGGCGAGTAATTGATGTCACGTATCTATCTTATTCATTAGTCAGTTTGGTCTAGCGTGCGATGACGGCATTTTCAAACATTGAACGTATTTTGCGTAATATTTACATAATAAATTAATATTCGTGTATTAAAATAGAACCTATACTGATGTGGGGAATTCCAATAGCTTAGATCTATATCCGCTTTGTTGGCCCGATAATGATTCACCTCTTAATTATTAATGGAATAATTAAATGTAGAATAACCGAAGCCTATTTTGCGGTAATTTATGTGAAGTCTGTATATTCTGACATAAAGTTATTGTTGGGGTTTTGACATGTGTTCAACAGAGAACATTTTGTATTTATCAATCAATCTACCATCTATCTGTGCATATAAAAAATAAATACTGTTCGTTAGCGTCGCTAAAACTCAAGAACGGGTGGAGAGATTTGGCTAATTTTGGTATTGAATTATAATTATTTGTGCAAGTCCAGAAATGTGAATAAACATGATAGTGCTCGGAATTTAATAAAAAAAAAACAAATACTTAAGTCTAGGCTTTTATTTAGCGATTGAGGCAGTACAAAGTCTGCCGGGACAGCTAGTTAATTAATAATGTTCAAACGAGATATAATCTTCCTCATTTTATATGGTTTATTAATTTACGTTACCCGAATAGTTGGTTCTGAAACGCGTATCTAAACCTGCCTGTTTGCGAGAGGCGGTAGACCGAGTGTTATTACTAATTTATTAGAGGCGTATGTGCGGCTGTGTCAAGCTTGTGGCGTGCATTGCTGTATATGTATCGATGTGATCATGTGTGCATGTATTAATTCAATCAATGGAGGAGTAGAGAGACGATACCTTCTTCATGCATTACTAAGAGCTAGTGATTCTTTCAATGATTAAAACGTTCGCATAAACTCACACTATGCTCTGATCATGTTTATTTAATGTTATTATGATATAGTTTTTATTACGTTTTCTAGTCTGAAATGATTTTTATTTGAAACTGTACAAAATAAACAAAAGAAAGCATCTTCATTTCCGATATTCAGAAACGCGTTAAAAACTAGAAAACACTTTTCGTGAAAAGAGAGGTACTCATATCGGGTTAATCCATTTACCTGAGGGTAAAAAGTAAATTGCGATGGACGTTAGGTGGAAAATGAAATAGGGGAAGCTCAATCGGATTGCCTTCTCGTTATTCAGTTAACAGCAATTTTAATAGTTGTTTTACATTGATTGAGGGCGTAAAAATTGAAACATTTTTTAATAACACGTGTATTTAATTTTGTTTAGTTAAGAATTTTATTCCTCTGACCTTTCTAAGTACAGAGCTCCAAGGGTTTTTTCAACAATAATTAACGGTAATTTAATATCCTTATGGCCTGCACCCAACGATGCGTTGCTTCATCGTCGAGTAAACGCAACGCAGCGTCGATGCAACGCATCAGCTCTACCACGGTACTTATGTCATGTATGTGTATTTATATTTATATATGTATAGAAATATACTGCCACTTGTAGATCATACATCCTCTTTTCCATTTATCGATTTTTTTACGGGTCTGGATTGTAGACGGCATTTGGCTAGAGGGTCAATTGAACATTAAATAATTGATTCGGTCATGTAGCGTTCGTGATTCAGTATCAGAATCTGTTAGATAGATGGCAACAGTGGTAATGTGTGTGAACTAGGGAAATGAGTAAAATAGAATCGTCGTTCGACGGTTCGTTACGTCATCACAGATGTCCTGCTGCTGCGAATTGAGCTCAAGCGCTTTAAATCAAACCTGTTAGGAAAACCTACTGAAAAAGGCACTAGAATTTTGCTTCAAATTAAACTGTTTATTCAACTTTTATCAGACGAAATTAGACAGTAAAAATGTGTTCTCATTATCTCATTTGTTACACCTCCTGCGAATAAGGTTACAACGAGTTTTTAAAACTTCAGATAAAATAAAGCAAAGTGCATATCTAATTAGCAAGGCACACGGACATAATGAAGTTAACAATTTAACGCTATTTACCCGCATAGAGCGCGCTCCATCCGTTACGTGTTGAACAAGGCAAGATACTAAACAAGTAACTCTTTATTAAATGAACGCTTGTTACAATGCTTTTTCTTTCATTCATATTATTTACGAACGTACTTTTTACTTCTTTTTATTTATCAAGCGTGCTATTCGATTGTAATTTTAGTAATAAATTTGAATTGTATTTTACATTAATAAAACATTTGGTAATCTAAAATTTCAAAATTTTATTGAGTAGTAAGACAGAAGGGCATTTACACACAGGCACAGATTTAGATTGACGCGATTGACATGTAACTGGTTTAGGGGGGGCGAACGTTGGGAGTCAAATAGACTACGTTCATAAACGCAGTGGCTCAAAGGGTGGCCGCCATAGCCGCCGATAGCCGCCCATAGCCGGTGGGCGCAGTTGCAGCCAAACCCTTCGTTAAGCCGATCAACACCTTCAATACAATTTGTTTAGTAAACAACGTACGGAGCGAGCAAGCTGTTGCGTCCTGCAAAGTAACAATGTACTGCTTGTGGTACTTTTATCGTGTAAATCATATTCATCACGGAAAGATATCAATAAATATGTAAGCGTTCAATGGTAAGTATTTTAGCGTTGTACTGCTTGTGGTTTTATACCTTTTCTGATACGCATGTAGTTTATATTCAATTAATTTTGGTAGGTCTTTCAGTTTTGAATATCGTTTGTAAAAGTATTTTCCGGTTTATCACGTTGATAGGTTCCAATTTATGTTTTCTCCTCTTTAAAATAATTTAACAATTGTATCTACTGTTTCTTTTTACTCGTTAAGCTCTTGTAGTTATATTATGAAAATATTATCATAATGTTTACAATACTTAATCGCTTTAAAGCTAATCTCTTTTAGTAGTCAAATTAATCCCAAGTAGGCTATGATATCCGTTTAAAAATATCCATCTGAAAATCTAAATACATCCGTTTTGGTATAAACAAGCTTAAAACTGTGAAAAAGATAAAAATATCTGAATAAATGTGTTTATCAAATTAATCCTAATCCTAATAATTCTTATTTATTTATTCATTATTAATTATTCATTTAAAATGGAAAGTTTATGAGTATGGATAGACAGATGGCTGTATGTTTGTTAATTTCATGCAAAAACTACTGAACAGATTTAGCCGAAATGTAGCAGCTAGATACATTTTTTTCGATAAGTCATTGCTGTTATAATTATAGGTTATTTCAATCTTTACATTCTTTCTCAATGGGTACGTCTCATCAGACAAGATTATCATATTCGTTTATACTTAATAGAGATGCATTGGCAGTAGGCTCGCCCCCTATTACATGGGGCCTAAAATACAAACCGGCGAACTGTGGGGATACAGGCGTGATGGTATGTTATGTTAGATGCATACAAATTGTGCGAACATATAGCACTCGACACTACGGCTAGATTTATACGTTTCTCTCACAAAACCGGGAAAACAAGTGGACAAAGAACTGGTTTAAATTGTGTCTGTAATCACTTAACCGTTTGAAAACTTTATATTTACGCTTGTCGTTTTCTAGTTGTTAATTAATTATGCTCCGTCCTTTCTTTTGCTTTAAGATATCAAGCTGTGATGTTAAGCTATAATTTAGTTATAAAGACTAAGCAAAGAAAATTATGAAAGTTTGTAGATTTTGTAGTAGGTACATACTTTGGATTGCTTTTGGCATGGTTACGAGTTTTAAATAAGGACTACTTTTGGACAAATGTGTTAGAGAAAATGCTATATAATCAAACTAGTTTCTTAGTAATAGCTATTAGGCAATATTTCAATCATCAATAAATCTGAATTTTTAATCGATTTTGTAAACTGTTTTGTCTTGCTTTAACTCTAGCAATTAAGAAAATCTGTTTAATCAGACATAAGCTTATGGTACGATTGCATTTAAATATTATTTACTTTATTTTTAAATAACAAAACAAACACACAAACTATTATGTAAAATCCGGACAATTCAGATTTTGTATTTATTTTATTCATTTGCCGTTAGATCGATGGTTTCACGGATTTCCTGAAACAAAAGCTTTTATTTGTTTTGTTGCTGCAAATAAAATGCGCACCAAAAAATCAAGAAGCAAACATTGCAATTTGCATGAATGGAATTCCCCGTGGATAATAACGGTCCTACTAATATTATAAATGTGAAAGTTTGTGAGAATGGATGTGTGGATGTTTGTTACTCTTTTACGCAAAAACTACTGAATGGATTTTAATGAAACTTTACAATAATGTAGTTTATACATCGGAATAACACAATAGGCTATAATTATTGAAGATAGTGTATGAATTGTCATTCACGCGGGTGAAACCGCGGGGCACAGCTAGTGAGTAATAAATAACAACGTCTATTTTTCGACTTCTGTTTTTGATTTCCCGCTTGCAGTTGGCCTGAAATTACTGAAGCATCGTGAATTTGATTCGTTAGCCGTGGTACGATTTGTGCAATTTGTACGATTGGTACAATTGTGTGTGAACACAGTTCGATTAGTGTAATTCCTATATTGTCATTATGCTGCATTATCTGCAATCAATAACCACGCGTGACTTGCACCGACAACATTGTAGTTTCTTTTTCTAATTAGTTATATACATGTAAGATATTTATTGAAGCTTATGTTAATAATGCAGCATCTGTGCTTTAATAAAACTAAGGCAATTGGTAGATCTGCTGTGATGTCGGAGTTTAGTTATCGGGACTTAAAACATTTATTTTCTAAAATAAGTTTCAAATTCAATATAATTATGTAATCCCCTTTTTGGTTAATATCTTTTCTATTTGTTTAGTAGAAGCTGGTGCTTCGACCACGAGGGAACAATTGAACAGAGAAGGAAATTAGTATGAATTGTAGAAGATGGCGAAACCATTGCCCAGTAGTGGGACGGTTGATATTTTTCTTTCACATACTTGAATAAATCTGACTTAAAGTTCAAAGTTATCTATAGGCTTATTAACAGCGAGTCAGTTTTATTGCGGTTGCTTATAAGGAGCAATAACCATCTCTCCAGCCGCAAATTGCAGGTCATCATATTACGATACTATCGTAAATACTAGTTAACAGTTGGTTTTGACTTAGACTGTAATGCATACTTACTGATATAATTAGTAATTAATTATTACCGGCATTACGAGTTATTCTATGATGGTCGTGTAGACTTCCAAGAAGCAGTTTTAATCGTCAGTTTTTTAGACACTGGACTTAAATTAAATTTTGTATGAATAAATATTTTTTGTTGTTATGATCCGTAATTTATTTATATAAAGATTGTGCCTAATGCTTTATTAACTATGTGACTTCTTGTGGAGACACTGAAAAAGTGACGTTTAGCTCGCTTGTTTGTTGTGTATTGACAACTCGCTTTCCAATGTCAATTTTCAGGTTTCCTTTTGATTTTGTTTACATGTAATGATTCACTGCCTTACGCAGAGACGTTAGCGGTCACTTACGTGATTTCTTAGTATAGTATACTCTCAAAATACTGAGATTTGGTTTACTCAATACTCAATATTATCTTTGTGTATTGCAGTTCATGAATTAGCTATGGATATGCTAATTGAGTGTTTTTTCTTATTTTACAGGGTACACATTCCACGCGAAGCAAAACAGCAAATAAGCAAAACAAAAGAAGTAATAGCAAGCATGGGGGATCTAGTTTAAATGATCTGATATTTCTTTATCCACTGACTACAACAGGACATGCAAGCAGACAAAAACTAGAAACAGGTGAAGAGTATTCTTTTATTTTGCAGTACGTTTTAATGATTTAATGAAATAATGATTTGAATAATTCAGTGACTCAACCCAATATCTAAATTACTGTTTTTTGTTTAGCAATGTCGTTAGGGGCAAGTTTATCGGGTGCCATGAACAGAAAATTAGCATTACAAAGCCGCAGTAGGTATTGAATTTTCAGCGCATTTTTAAAGCAATTTATTCAGTTTTAAGTATTGCCTCGATTAGAATGACGTGTTGCATTGTTTATTTATAAGTTATTTAATTGTCCAAGTTATTATTGACAAGGACATTTTACAGTTGGGTATATTGAAATCAAAATTGCTTAGGGCAGAATACTGAAACGTCAATCAGGTTTAAGTCGTCGTTAAGTCTCTTGCTGTCTCTGTCTCCTGAACTTGTAAAGGGGAGACAGATAGACATTTGAGAATATACTTAATTTTAATAGACTTTTTGCAGTAGGGGGTCAGATATTTAATGAAGAGTTTTTAAATTTCGTTTGCTTTTATGATTTTGTTTATTGTTTGCCGTAGTTTATCTGGTATTGTCATAGCTTATGAATATATTCTTAAGGCCGTGTATGAACATTTAGAATAAAATAAGGCTTAAGAGCCGCATACCGCCTACGCCAGCCGACTAACAATAATGTTCCTATTTAGATAGGCGCACAAAAGCCTTGACAAAGTTATGCCCTAATTAAACTTTTTAATATAATATTTTAGCTTAATTAAAATAGCTTACGTCAAGACGTCTAATCGTCATTGATCTAAATTTGGATAAACTAGGATTAACTGAAAGCATGACTTGAATTATTTTTCAGAGATTTTAGTGCCCTTTGATTGCTTTTTATGTTAAAATGTGTTGTGCTATTATTTATTTTAATTTTGCGAAACGGAATGATTTCATTGTTTACTTGTTGAAATAATGTTTTCTTTTTTTTTCAGGATATTTATGGTATATTAGATTATAGGTGTTTTCCGAATAAAAATTAGGTTAATTAAGTTGCTAGTTAAATATTATATTCATGTTGCTTTCTTTATTTGTTACCCACAGTTTTTAAGTGGTCAATTCATGAATCTAATATTTAAAGCCAATGTACGGACCCAGAGATTTCCTTTGTTAGTACAAGGGGTGACTAATTTATTTACTGAATTTAAGTAAGTTAGGTTTGCTCGTTTTTTTTCTGTTTAGGGTTAGGTGAATATCAAAGCGGTGGCTCTCGAATAATCAATACACTCTCGACGTATAAATTCTTTTGAGCGTCTAAGATCGAACGCTATCGTTTAAAAATGAGTGCTCTCACTTTAGATGACTAAAGACAATGGATTCTGTTGTTATAAAACATGACGTCACTTACTCACTTGTTCTAATTGCGATCTAAATTTTAGCTACTCAGTTTAAGCGCTCCATTGTTAGATTAAAAGTACTCATCATTTCGCCGCAGCTGTACAGTACATCAAAATTGTAATGATAACTGTTCAGTCATCAACTCTTCAATGACTTCATGGTGCCATCGCTTAGCAGACTACATTTATATACTATCGCTTTTGAAGACAAGTTTAAGTAATTATTATTTTTCTAAATAAGTTTCAAACAATGTAGTGTTAAATAAAATATATGTATAAGTGTAGGAGTTTTACGAGCGTAAAACGTGGATACTCGTAAGGTTTCCCGAGTGTAACGGTCATGATGGCAGAACGTGCGCGTTCAGTGATGACTGTGGAGGTATGTCGTCGCTTAGCCTCGTAGCAAGTGAAACGTGAGAAGTCAGCGAAGCAAGGCCAAGCGGACGAGTTCGTCCTTGGCAAGGACGAGGCAGGGTGACTCACCGAGAGGCTGGTGGAGGGCCGCGTGCGCGTCGCAGTCGGCACAGATGGTGGAGCGCAGCATCCGCTCGCGCTGCAGGCGCCGCAGCAGTTGCAGGTGCTGCGGCGTGAACACCGTGCCCGAGCGCTCGCCCACCAGCAGCACGTCGCCGGCCTCCCACCAGGCTTGCTCGCGCAGCGTGCCGTCGCGGTTGAACAGCCCCATGTCCTTGTACCCCTCTGGCGGGCTGAGAGCGCCCGGCTCTGGCTCTTGGTAGCGCTCGCACGCTCCACATCCTGAGCACTCGTCCCCTTCTCCCTCATCAGAATACCCGCACTCGTCGCGTACTACAATAATATAATCTGCTTCAAAAAATTCATTAGCGCTCTCATCGAAGACCACCCTATGCTTTTTGGCCTTAGTTCCCTTTTTAAGTGATGACTTTAAGTTATCGTGATCTTTATTATGGCGCGTGTCGCGCGCGGCGCGGTCGCCGCGCATCGTCGCGAGTTGTCGCGGCGCGAGCGGTCGCTAAAGTGTCGGGAGCGAGGACGCCAGGCGTCAGGCAGTGTACGGCGACTGCAGCGCCGCGCCCGCCTATCGATCGTCACCGCCCGCCACCGCCGCCTCGGTGGGGCCCGCCAGCGTTACGCCGACCATCGACACACAGCTTCGAGACGATTTCCCACTTACCAAGCCACACACATTGTGCACCGCGTACGCTCATTAATTGGACACATAAAAATAATCCCACATATTTTTTATTTTCTCTTGTCCTTCATTCTATCGACATAATAAAGCCATTGCCATTTTTAAAAAGAGGTAATCTACTTAACATTTCAAAGACTTATTTTTATAAAATATTATTTATTCAATGGGATAAAATGCTTTTGATGCACTATCAACTTGTAGACTGAAAGAAACAGCTTTGTGATATGATAAAATGCATTTAAAGCTTCAGTATTTACATAATATTTACAGGTGCTTGTCAACATTGAAAGGGAAAGTGAACGTAGGGCGGTGATATACTTGGACCGTCATAATATTTTGCTTACAGGAATATTATTTATTCGCCGCTGCGAGAGCTGGAGTGTCGGTATTTTGTAACTTCTGCTTTAAAGCGTTCTTCAATGTCATGTTCATACAAATATTTTACGTTCCAAAGATGATAATACATTTTAATGTAAGCTATGTTATTTAGTTCTTGGATAAGTATACAATGTTCGTCGTTGAATAATATTTATAACTGGGAACAAACTCCTCTAGCTTTAGAAAGATAAAATTATTTTTATTTTCAAACATCGTAGAACAAAAGTTGTTAGCTACGAGTACAATTTTCCTACGTAAAGTTTCTCCTGGGAGTAATATTACACAGTGTGTGAGCATAAATAAGTAGAAAAGTAATCTAAAGAAACAATTGATGTTGAATGCCTCCAGCCATTTTATACATATGCGAAATATAAATGATTGTGCATACGTACTATTAAGTACATCTATGCAATTATGCATTAATACACCTCAAACGCTCATTTAACATTTTGATTTGTAGTAATTGAGTGAAAGCGGACGAAATGAGCTGCAAAATAATTCTACTATTCAGGAAAGGCACTTGTTAAACGAGATGAATGAAAACGAAATATCCGTCCCAATATTTGTGGTAGCGAAAATACCATTCAATATAAAATTGACAACGCTACATTCAACATTCATTTTCGTCAGCAGCCGTAGAAATTCCATTTATGATAGTACGGCGGCAAACATTAAAGAATTATACTCATTGAATTTTTTTAATACCTTTGCTCATTGAAAAATATTAACAAAAACTGGAAAAAGGTTGGCGTGTTACTTTTTTAATAACGACCTTTATTTGTAAAAGTGAGGCTTAAACATAGAACCTAAATAAAAACATCTTTTGACTTGCATCGCCTGAACAGAACAGAATAAATAAATATTGGCGGAGCGAAGCGCAACAGTGCATAGGTACCTTATAAGCATTCGCGCGAAACCAGATGGGGCCATATCGGCGGTGTGGAATGACAAGCGATTGAATATCCAATTTATAATAAACACATGTACTATAAAGTCATATGATGTCCCGTCAATGTTCTTACATCGTTACCCTTTAGACTGTTTTCACATTATCCAACACAATATCGGAGACTAAGGCTGCCTGTCCACCGGAGCGGAGCTAGGCTGCGGAGTGGAGAAACTGAGAAATATTAACCAATAGGATTGTCCACTGAAGAGGAGCGGAGATTTTGTGCAATCCTATTGGTTAATATTTCTCAGTTTCTCCACTCCGCAGCCTAGCTCCGCTCCGGTGGACAGGCAGCCTAAAACTGCCTCGTTGGCCTAGTGGTTCTAAGCACGACTGCTACGCTAGAGGTCTTGGATTCGATTCCAAAGTTGACCAAGGTGTTATTGGGGTTTTCTATGAAATTCTCAGTAGCAGGCCGGAGTTTAGATTTGTGTCCGGTTAGTGGCAATAAGCTCGCGCCCTATTAAATGGGACCTCAACATATCTGTGAACTTTGGGTGTATTTGTACACCTCTGAATAACCCTTCGGGGATACAGGCGTGATAGTATGTGTATACGTATATCGGAGACAAGTAAATGTGATAATGTAAAAGACAATATCGGACCTGATAAAGAAAGTGTACATGTTTCTTATACATTACTTGCCCCCGATATCTTGTCAGAATCCGAGAGTGATATCTTGTCGAATAATGTAAAAATATCCTACCCTTTATCCATCGTAGCAATTTCTATAACCTTGATTTGAGATAGCTAATCAGTAATCATATTGTTAAACAATACCTATATATTAATTCCTACATTACTGTGTTCAAATGTTATTTCTTTGGCGTGTGGGGTTTTGTAACTGTTTACAAATCACTACATAGTATAAAACAAAAGTCGCTTCCTGTCTGTCTGGCACTATTTATGCATAGATCTTTAAAACTAGGCAACGGATTTTCATGCGGTCTTCTGTATCAGATAGAGTTTAAATATATCTATAACTAATATCAAATCGATAACTATTTTATATATGTGGTATATATGCTACTTGATTCCACAATTTTCTTAACTTTTCTGTTTAGCACAAATATATCTTGTGGTTATATTAACCTCGTATCATTGGATATCTCTATTTTTAATTAAATAGTGTCCAATAATATTTTTACATAGAAGTCAACCCATAGAAACTTTATAGACAAGCCATCATTAACTGTTATATTAATATCATCATTAATAAGTAAGTAGCAATGGATATAAACACGGATTCTGATATCAATTACCCTCATCAGAGTTCAACACCATGATGGTTTTGTTTACTTTATCCGTATCGAGTATTTATTACTTTTAGTAGCGAATATCGCGGATTATATCGGTATTATTACGATTGGAATTCGAAATACTGAATGCTTTAAATTTCGTGGCGAACATTTTAACCATTTTAAGCTCACATAAAATCGGTATACCGTGTAATGTAATTCACAATTGCAAGTGATATTAAATTGGAATGCACATTTCACAGAGTGGGGTGATAACTACACTGCGCGACGTGATACGGGTTCGATTCCTGCATGACGAAGTATTTTATGACACACGGAAACGTTTGTCCTAGAATTTGAATGTTATTTCAAGACCGCATTCAATTCCGTAGAAAGCAACTAACAATATTAAGGTTATCAAACGCTGAATCAAAAAAAAAAGAGAAAAATGTGAAGACCGTTCTTAGAAGAAATCGCAATTTTTCTCATGTTATATTATGGAACTAATTTAGCTGCATCCGGTAACACAGGATGTCAATCTTAAGAGCAAGAAAAATCTAGGCAGAATAAAAATATCTGATGACCTAATAACTTACTTTATTAATAATACAGCCTACATCCGGCAACTACGCAACTTTTCAGCCTCAACAAACAAAGATTCATTTAAAGAACTATGTCCGGTGTTACAGCCCACACGAGCCTTATTTAAAGCCTTGTTTCATTGATCAACTCGATAAGAAGAAAGGCAATTCTTAACCTCCTTTCTTAGTATACAAGTTTCTAATGAATTCTATTAATACGTTAGGCAAACATTTGATAATATTGTGGAAATAAGGTCTAAGTGTTTTGTTCTTTGAATTTTGTTTAAGGAACCGTCAAAAAATGTTCGTTCATCCGAAATTTCGGAACGAAATAGAACCGTGGTAGGAAAAACGCGAATTTTCGATCGAAACTTCGTTTTTCGTTGAATAAGAGTAGACCTCCAGGAGGCAAATAATAAATACTCTATTACTTTTAAAACTCAAATGGTATTTTTATAATCACATGTTCACAGTAAAAGATGTAAGCCCTTGAAATTGAATTGTAGCGTTTAAAAATATGTAGATTTTTCTTGAGATTTCTTCGGTGAACATTGTTGCCACAGTCAAGTGTTCGCTAAGTGGGCGTTGTTAACGCATCGAGAATGCTCTGTGCCTCGGATAGATAAGCCGTCTTTCGCTTGACTAGACTTCCTAACTAAATAACATCGTCTAACCGCGAGGGTTTCCAATACATGCTTCATTTGTTTAGAGTCTAACTGGTTGAATTAAAGGTACATTCGTTTCCGCTTGTTGCTTAAATAATGTATTCAGTACATCAGGATTATTTAAGGATATGCGGAAACGTGGGCACTACATATATATCATCACGCTTGTTTCCCCGAAGGGTTAGGCATAGGTGTACCAATGTGCACCCACAGTTCGCCGATATGTTTAGCTCCCATGTAATAGGGGGTGCGCCTATTGCCACTAACCTTGCACAAATCCAAACTCTGACCCGCTACTGAGAATTTCATAGAAAAACCCAATAACACCTTAGTCGACTTGGGAATCGAACCCAAGAGCTCTAGCGTAGCAGTCGCGCTTAGCACCACTAGGCCAACGAGGCAGTCTGGGTGAGTAATTACATTTAATTATAATATAAATAGATTTACTTTTTATGGTCACCAGAATAGACTACTAACAACTATCCAGGCCGCATTCAATTAATTTATAAACACGTCTGGGCATTGACAAGCTAACGCTTCACTCGAAATACACAGTAACATGCAAATTGATTCTGTGAACCAACCATTTAGATTGTATATGGAAACATCACCTGAATCAAACAGATTTGGGATTTGCACTCTATTAATCGCCATTTAAATTAAGCATACTTCGGAAATAATTAATATGGTGTATCGAACATTAGATATTTATCAAAAAATATAAATTCATTGTGTGATGATAATTACGAATGAAAAAAGAATTAGTGATTAATTTAAGGAGGTTGGCTTGGCTTAATGACTCAAAGATAAACCTTGTTATTATAAGACAAAGGAGTAGTTGCCTGATTTTTTTTTTACATACGTAGGTATTAACAGAACCTAATAAAACATTATTAACTAACAGCAACTCAATCTAAATCTATTAAAAATATCCTATAGCGTTTATGAAGTTCCAAGAATTACATAATGAAAATGAAATTCTGTCATTCGCAGTATAACCGGCTTACCTTTAGGTACTATTCTATGAAACAGAAACCTATATAAAATCTGTTAAAGTAGACCTTTTGCGTAGAATTTCTTCTTTATGAAACAATTAGGTTCATTACCTTTAGGTTTAAATTCAGGCATGATTGAATATTCACATACCCGATGTGACTGCGGTGCCCCAACTCAAGACATGGCACATCTGTCCTGCCCGTCCTGCACCACCACCGCCACCCTCCAGGACTTAATGGAAGCCAACGACAAAGCCATTCAAGGGACTACTTTCTGGTCAAGCAGAGTTTAGAAATCATTTACTGGAAAAGAAGAAGAAGAAGCGAGTTTTAAATCCGCCAAAGCACATATTCTTTTATTTACACATAAACGACAACACTTTATAGAAACAATACTTTTTCGAGTCCCTTGTGGCCTAGTGCGGTCAAACTTTAAAGTTACCATTTTAAAGAAGTTTCAAATCCAGTTATGCTTACTGTTGAACACTCTTGTTTCTAAGTACTATATTTTAACGTTCCCTTCTAAAACAGTCGTTTTAAAGGTTAAATTGAAAATATGGCTGAAATAAAAGTTAAAAGTTATTAAAACTCAATACTCAACACTACTAAATATTGAACGGATTTGTTTTGAGTACTAGATTCCTGTTCATTCTCTTTTTGTTTCGAAACACAGTTTTGGTGGTAGAGGATTATATGAGAATTTCGCTGAACACTCAGTAACAAAAAAATCTAATAGAAACTCAAATAGACGGTGTTTATGAAATAGACGGACAAAAATGTTGTGGATATTTACGGAATTGTAAAACGGATGTTGTGAAGTTTGTTCGTGAAATAAAGCATTTTTCCGATTGTGGAGCAGTAAGCTCCAATTACATAAAAACTGAACAGGACCTTTGAGTTTGATTCTTGTATGGAAGGAATATTTTTCAGCACGTTTTGAAAAGTAATTTTGAGCGGATTTTCTGCACTACACGTTTCACTTTATTTTGTGAATGAAATCGTTACGCAACACGAAATAAACGTTTTAAAACACTGTCTTGTAATGTCATGAAATAATTTGACCAAAGCCAAAAAATAAGTATTTTTGTACTGGATGTATTAAATTGTTTTTTCGCCGGTCTATATGAGCAGTGACCAGGAAGGAAATGTAAATATGATTTAAGTAGGTATTTAAAAAGCAGCGCCACTTTTTAAGTCCGTACCTTTTAGTATACGATTATACGTTGACCGTGTACAGATACCGTGACTGGTGTATGGAAAAATCTGTATAAATAATTTTCAATTTAAAAAAGAGTCCATCAAGTAGATGAGTATTTTTTAGAACATTTTTTCTTTTAAAATCTAATGTTTATTATCAGTCACTTGATGGTGAAGATAGTTTCAAACTTCTAGGACATGCAAGGGTGCGTCCACATCTGACGAACAAACATTACACGAGCGACTCGCGATCTCCTAAAATTCTCGTTCGTCAGACGTGGACGCCCCCTTAGTGTATTTTACAAACTTGTGACTTTTTGAACAAAGAACCTAGGACAAACAAGTATAATTCAAGGACCTGAGTCTAAAAGCTGGACATAACGTTACGACGACATACATGCGACAGGGGGCGGTCAGTTTTTCAGGTTCATGAGCTATGCATACATCAGCATGTATTATTTTCAACGAACCATATTACCCTAGTAACATGTGAACCAATTTACTACACAGATATCTAGGGTTAGTAATGCGATTTGTGTCAACAATTAAGAACATAACTATAAAGTTTGTTTTTAACCGACTTCAAAAAGTAGAAGGTACTCAGTCCTCAATTCAACTACATTTTTTTTGTTTTATATATTTTACCTCAGAACTTTCGACTGGGTGAACTGATTTTGATGATTCTTTTTTATTTGAAAGGTAGTTTAGTGCTTCCCGTGTGATCCAATTTGGTTCAGTTATGACAGATGGATCCATAAGAATACTATATAATAATAAAAGACTTATACTATATATTTAGAAGTCTGTTTGCCCAACATGTAAATGTATTTATAGCTTCCGTGTAAATTCCTTTATCCTTGTCTGATAATATGTAACATTAGTATTGGAATCTAATTGTTTATTTTCACCAGCAGGGAATGGATGTATAGTCTTTATCTGTCACCAATCTAGATCCAATTGATAAGGTAAGTAAGTCGATTCAAAAGTCGACCAACGTGTTATTGGTTTTTTCTATGAAATTCTCAGCAGGTCGGAGTTTGGATTAGTGCCCAGTCAGTGGCAATAGGCTCTTCCCCTATTACATGGGACCTAAACATACCGGCGAACTGTGGGTGTACATTGGTACACCTCTGCCTAACCTTTCGGGGATACAGGCGTGATGGTATGTTATGACGTTATGTAAGATAAGTAATTTAAACAGTTGAAGGGTGAACGTCACAATCAAATTATGGCGACGAGATGATGGGGTGACGGGCTGTGATATGCAATTACCTTTACTGGTTAAACCAGATTAGGCTTTTTCTCAACTCACCTGATGCGCAGGCTCTCCATACTAGGGCTATTCGGTTCCTGCGAAAGACCTGCATTAATATGACACACGAATATGTTTTTATATTTTTTTTTTTTTTATTTATTTATCAAAATGGACATTATTTACTATATAAACTAAAATATCGCCAAACTGCACAACAGTTTGTTGGCGATAATAGCGCTCTTGTGTAACAGACAACTATATTTATAACAATTTAAACTTATTTATATGTATATATACTTGGAAACATTTATTGTACCTCTTATTTAAATAGTTCAGTAGCTTATTCTTAACATCATATTTTATGTAATGAGATCTGACTTATTTGTAATATTATTATCTTATTTACTACATTAATTATACTTATACCAATTTAAACTTATATATATTTATGCTTATTCTTAACAACATATGTAATGAGATCTGATAGGTACTTCTAACTTCTATATTAATTAATTTATACTAGTAATACATCTTTCAGTCTCTTCTTTATAGTTTCTTTAGATATATCTTTGGACTTTCTTATAAGGTCTATTTTATTGAATAGTAATGGAGTTAAATATTTCCTAGTTCTTTTACCATAGTAGTTCCTTACTGATGGTATTACATATTTACCCTGGTCCACCTGCCTAGTACGGTATTTGTGTGTTATTGGATGTTTGTACTTACTTATCTTATACTGTTCTAATGCGATGAGGTATTCTACTTTTGCATGCACTTGCATTATGTTACATTTTTTAAACAATTGGTCGTAGTTCGGTTTGCACTTTAACTTTACTTTTTTGCTTACAAGATATTTAAGTATTCTAATTTGAAGTTGTTTAATTCGGTCTAATTGTGTCTTGAATGTTAGGCCATAGCTGCTTAAACCATAACTAATTAATGAGTCGACCAACGCGTAATATATCATATATAATACCTTCCTATTTACAAAGCTGCTGAGATGAAAAAAATTACCCAGGATCGATTGCAGTTTATTGCATACATCGTTGACGTGCAGTTTCCAGCTTAAATCACTATCGACTGTTAAACCTAGGTACCTGTATTTATTTACTATATCAATATTTGTGCATTGACATCTTATTTTATTTTGATGTAGACACTCGTAAGTATGTCCAGTTATAGGTATGCTTAACTTACCTTGCTTTCTATATTGACTGTGCGGTGAACTTATAAACATGGCCTTCGTCTTAGAAAAATTAATAATTATGCCGTTGTCATGAGCCCACTTTATTATGCTTTCTAAGTCTTCCTGCATATACCTTTGTGCATCTGTCGGGTTGTTGGATGAATACAATAAACACATATCATCTGCATACATAAACGTCTTACAGTGCCTTATCACGTTGGTGACGCTATTAACGTGCATTATATAGCCCACTGGGCCGTACACTGATCCGGTCGGCACTCCGAGACTCACACCTACCTCGTCTCCCGTGAATCCGTCTATCGACGTGCGGATGGTCCTGTTCTCCAGGTAACATTGAAGCCACCTGCTACAAGGACCTCTGATACCACACTCCTCCATTGCTTGTAGTAGCATCTCGTGATCCAGAGTATCGAAGGCCTTTTTATAATCGATAAATAGAGCAGCGACAAACTTACCCTCGTCCAGACTGTTGTTGACGTACCTAGTCAGTGAACTGCGTGAGCGCGGTGGCAGTGCTGCGTCCGCGCCGGAACCCGTGCTGTGCATCCGATATTATGTTGTTTTGCTCTAGGTACCTACTTATCTGATTCACGACAACCTTTTCAGTTATTTTATTAATTACAGATAGAATTGCCACTGGTCTATAATTACCATATTCTAGATGACTCCCTTGCTTATAAATAGGCCGTATTATAGACTTCTTTAAGTAATCCGGATAAACTCCCTTCTCAACACACATATTGATAAATTTTGCCAACACTGGGCTTATTTTCTTCTTTACCTGCTTTATATCTTGTACTCTAATTTTATCTATTCCAGGTGCTTTATTAAAATCTAATTTATTTATATATTTATCTATCGTGTATGCGTCTACCTTTCTAAAATGAAAAGACATATTAATTGGTTTTACATATGAGCTCCTATCTAAAAAGTTGCTATCGCAATTATGCTTTATTTTCTGTATTTCTCCTGTGAAGGTTTGAGAGAAGTTATTACATATATTACACATCGCGTCAGTCGGCCCTAAATATTTTAAAATCACCTCATCTAATTTTATTTTGGGGTTGCCTATCCAATTATTTATATTAGACCATATTTTTCTTGAATCTTTGTTACATTGCTCTATTTTACTTTGCCTATATTTATTTTTAGCTAAATCAATTAATTTATTTACTTTATTCCTATATCTTGTGTATATTAGTCTATTGTTCATATTATTTGGTGAGGATTTCCAAGTTCTAAAAAGCAAATCTCTATAATCTAACTTCTTTCTGAGTTCACTGTCTACCCAAGGTTGCGTAATTCTCTTTTTTCTTTGTTGTATTTGCATTTTACATGTATCATATATATCATTAAAATACAATATAATTTTTCATATAATAATTTAGGACAATTAATTTGCATTAGCTTCGACCAATCAACTACTTCTAAACTATCGCGAACCTTTTTTTCATTTAAAATTGTTTGCCCTTTACAATAATTGTTAGGTATCTTACCAGTTGTTTTCAAGCTAATTCCAACCATATAATGATCCGATAAGGTACAAGTTAGCAAATGTGCGCACGCGTCTAGCGGCCGGCCGCGACTCGCGCGCACGCACACATGGTCAATATTCGAGGAATTGGGCCGGCCGTCCACGATCGCTTCGCGCGTCGCCTCCGTCGTAGGTATTGCACTTTGCAGGCCGCTTTCACACAACATGATTTTGTAGGCAGTTAGGCTTGAGTCTTCGGGTTGAGATATGTCGATGTTAATGTCTCCAATTAGTAGTAATTCTTCTGATGGTGGAATATTTTTTAGTATAGTTTTCATTTCGTCGATAAATAATAACTTGTTTTTGTTTGGTGGTCTATATATAGCTATTATATGCATAATTCTGTCTCCGTTTTTAAGTTTCCCATAGGTTAATTCTGTAGCTTTTAATGTTATTTGCGGCTTTTCCGTATTGAATTGCAGGTCTTCTCTTACATATACAAGTATCCCACCACCTCTTCTTGTTTCTCTGGTGTTAGGAAATATTATATATCCAGGGATTTTATATAATGACACCTCCTCGTTTTTTATGTTAACCTCTGTAAGGATTATGATATTTAATGTTCTATTTGTTATACAATGACTTATTAATACTAGGAACTGGTTGAATTGTTTTCTTATTGATCTTATATTTAGATGAATTATATTTATGTTATTATTTGAGAATTGTTTGGACCAATTATGACTATCATGATATCTAGTGAAATCAATTTCCGATACATCCAATCCTGGTTCATCGAATTTTGATGCTTTCTGAAATCACGTAGTGCGTTCCGAGCTGGTTTGTTGTTGTCGAGTTGTATGACTTTTAGGTACTTTTGTTATTCTCGCATAACTGTTTTAAGTCGTTTTCATTTTTTATGCGAACAATCTTCTCATTCTCACCCTTTTTGACCAGTATGTTAGAGTTTTGGGTCCATATATATTTAAAGGAATTTTTTAATTGATTCCTGGTTTCCCAGAACAATAATCTGGTCGCTTTCGTCAGGTCTTCATTTATGTATATGCGCGTCTTGTTATCGTTACCGTATATATCGTCATTTGTTATACGATCTTTTCGTTTTAGTATCCACTGTTCGCGAGCTTCTTTCGTTCGCAGCTTCACCACAACCGGGTGAGGACGATCTACCCCCGCTTTTGGTGAAGTTGTTGAGCTCTTCCTTTCAGCACTTTCTACGTCTGCTGGGTCTAATCTAAGCTTCACGGCAACTTCCTTAACTACTTCATATATGTTTTCTTGTTCTTTGTTTTTCTCTAAGCACGCAATTTCTATGTTTTTTTCTTTTTCTTTTTTCTCCAAGCTCACCACCCTTTCTTCTAGCGCAGCATTACACTTCTCCAGGTAAACATTCCGTTGTTCTATTGCTTTTATTTTGTTTTCTGCAGTCTTCTTGAACTCGAGCATTTGTTGATATTGTTCTGCATAAAAATCGACTGTGTCCGTGAGACCATCAATTTTTTTTTCCAGTTTGTACCTAGATTACCTCCAATTTCTTGTTCACATCGACTAGTAGTTTTTCTATATTTTAGGGAAACTTAAAGCTAAACAGATAAGTAATGGATAAAACCATTTTTCCATAATATCGTAAATAAAATATTTTAGGTGGCAAGTTTAAGTTGGAAATACTAATAGTAGGTACTTTTTGTATTGTATAATGTTAAGGTTGATATCGGTATCCAGCAGTGTTGATTCGATTATAGTTTTCTACTTTTACTAATAGAGTATATTATATCCTATAAGTGATAGGCAGTCGATTATAGAAGTGTCGAATTGGTAAATAAATAAAAAGATTTTGCCACAGCAAATTAACAGTGCAATTTAACATGTAACTCTTTGATTATATAATGTCTAGATGGACTGTCAAGTGCGCGCAGACGTGTCAAAAAATAACAACCAAAAGTGGTTGTTAAGTACTTTCCCGCCACCAGTACAGATCGTGCCGCTTTCGTGACACTACGTTTTACGCGCTCTAAGGAATAACCACATAACAGCGATAAAATGACAGTATGTGCTTCTAAAGTGTGCTGGAATTAAAAAGGAAGGCTAAAAAATACCAACACACATCACCTATCACTAAAACTACTACACACTATTTAAAGAAACTTTATAATTAATTTTATTTTTATGATTGTTAAAATCACGCCATATTTTATCAGTGTTGCCAGTTTCTGTTTTTCATTCTCCCATTTTTGTGGGTAATTTTGTTGATTTATCGTTACGTTTATGAAATAGCGCTGATGTACTTTTTCAAATAAAAAAATAAATAAAAAGTAAAAAAATAAATAACTCAATGTTAAAGTACCTATACCTCATTATGTTTTAATATTGTACCAAATACTAACTTAGTTGATTTAATACTCGATTCAAACACACAACTCTAAATTTCTTTTTTTTATTGATTTAAAAAGTAAATACTTAATAAAAAAAAAAATTAATTATTTTTAAAATACACTTAAACTGAATAATACCACATAAATACCAACATATAACTAAAATAAGTAAATATTTTATTATAATTAATTCGTCTTTATTTAATGTGATTTATGGGAAAATTTGTAATAGCTGGTATCACTATTTACGCACACAGAGACATTGACGTATAGTGTAAAACGACGCCTGCACGCACACATACCCAAATGGCATCCTAGTTGTCTTTGGTATGAATGTAGGGCGACGCTCCATCTAGACATTATATAATCAAAGATGTAACTATGCCTCTTCGCTACCTTATCAACTATGTTTTATAAATAACCTGTTTAAATTTATAAGTAACCTCGATCTTCGAAATCGAATTTTCTATATCATAATTATTATTATATTATTATTCAACTTTAGATATCAAGGTTTAGACACGTTTGACCACCTCTTGCGGTGTTTGAATAGATCATGAAAAAGTACCTAGTCTTTACACTATTGCCCTTGATCCAGGCACCGTAATAGCAGGATTAAACAATAAATAAAAAACTATGATAATAGGGTTAGTTGTTTTATGTTTGATGTTTCACAATAATAATATTACGGCGGGTTAGACTGGCCTACGCTAGACCTACTCTAGCCGTAACCTTGCTCGATGAAAGTGGGTCAGTAAACTTCCGGTATCGTCATGTAGCTGCAGCGAGTTCTATAACCTGATCTCATTTTAACCCCCGACGCAAATAGAGGGTTGTTGTCTGTCTGTTATATTGAAGCTCAAACAAAAACAGACTGATTTTGATTCGGTTTTTGGTTTAAGGTTGACGGTTCTTGGCTAATATTTGTGAAGAACTGCAAAGACATCAGTAACATAACAAAAATTTTAATACTTATGAATTTTTATTGTTTAGTTATGTACAATAAAACACATTTGGCCCTATAAATAAATTAATAACCTATGTAAATTATCTAAAATATTAAAAACAACTTGAAATCCCAATTCTACGAGTATTATAATCCGCTATCGAAACAAACTTGGATAAAAGTTTATGAACTTAAAAAGGCAGACTTAAATGAACAGCTTCCTTTCAATGCAGATGGTTCCGGAACGTTTTGAGCACCGAGATGAAGGTTCCGAGAAACACGGGAAATAAGATTACGGCAGCAAACAACGGTAATTATATTAGTGGTCGAGGGTATCAGCACTTCAAGCCAAGCTCTTAGCTATTAAAATACATGTTATAACTATGTAGTAATTAAGTTACGACCAGCTCGATAAAGTGCACTGACTTCTAGGTACGTCAATTGCCTTTTTCTAAGAGATCTACGCAGTAGGTAAGTCTGCGTGCAGTCTGCTTCATCGGTGGTTTTTGGGAACCACATAGGCATACAACTAGAGTAATAATACATACATATACATACGGCGGTACATAAGGCGGACCTAATACCGCAACGCATTATCTGCCAGTCAACAAAATGGAGTGGGTCAAATGGAGAAGCAGCTGGGATAGATACAACAGCACAATTCGAGACAATTTATTACGATACATCAGCAAAGTTCAATACGGGCTGTGCTGCTGATAATCTTAATAAGACATGGATAAATGTAAGGACCGTAGAAAGTGGCACGAAAAAGGGGAGATCTATGCCCAGCAGTGGGAGGACAAAGGCTGTGGATGATGATGATGATGATGATGATGATGATGAAATGTAAGTTTTGATTACCTATTTAGGGACATATATTTATTGCTAGTTTGGATATCTGGGGCCGATCTAGAGACGGAAGGGTTAAAACTTTAAAAATAACTTTAGAATGTAACATAAGTTATTTACCTACTTATCACAATTTAACGAATGAGGTTGTGTTGTGAGAGTCCTGATTGTGCGTCTTAACCTTATATTAACTTTAATATTGCGACCTCCATAGCTAGGTGATTTTTTGAAGAAACAACTTACAAGAACCTTCACGGATTTCTATTCACGGAGTCTATATATGGCTGGAATGTGTCTCAACAACGTCTATTTAATAGATGTTCCAAGCGTTCAATAGGATTCAGGTCTGAACTGTGCCAGGTCACGACGGAACTTACATATGAGAGTCGAAGTTTCTGGTGGCTTTTGCTGTTTATGATGCATTAAAAATAGAACACATCCACTTACTGTGAATATATCACGGCATATGGCCTATTGACCCCCTCAATGTACATTTCGGCAGGTGCTCATCGTACAACTCTAAAAACATTTGCAAGGCAAACCCGTTTACAATTTTTAGAGGGATGTGCCCAGCAATTCAATGCAGCAAGGCAATGCTATTCGTACGTTTCGCTCATATTTCTTCAAAATTGTGTCCAGATCTGGCGAACTCGCATACAATGCGCAGCTATCGAACGGTTCGCGTACCAATGACTAAAATTAAAGACCTAAAGTAAACACCTGAATATAAATTAACCGTGCTTTCCAATTCAAGTAATAAGAGCACTAGATTTTAATTAAAGTTTCACTCATTAACGTTCTCTCATATTTAATTATAGGAACATTAGAATTGTGTTTCCCGGTTTGAATTCCACGAAATTAAATATTTATCATTGTCACAGTACATAATATTATAAACCCCTCTCAAAAACTTCTGACATATATAGTAATATAACGTTTGTACTAGTTGTGTTCGCGACTTCGTTCGCGTTGATGTCGGAAATCAACACTGTCGACTGCAAGGATGGCAGAGTAGTATCAAGATTGCAGTGTTGGGAGCTGATCGACGTGCTGCAAATTCGATTTCCGCCAGACAAACGAAACGAGAGACTAAAACTTTCTGACTGAGCTAGGAGACGTGTTGTTTGCTATTATTTTTGTCCCCTCATTTGGAGCTGTTAATTTTTTTATCAAATAAATATTTAATGGTCAACGTTACGGATATCATATAGTTAAAGAAAAAAACTAACTAAGGATCTTCTGTTTTCCTGAAATAAAGCTACCACACCCCTACCTACTTACTTATTGTTACGAAGGTACCATCTATTCTAACCCTTTCCATTTATATTGCAATTCGTACCTACAAAATAGCTTAACTAGCTTAAATTTCTGGTTAGGTCCTAAAAATCTGTTATCGTATATTTAGCCTGGCCGAAGAAACATCGCCTGATCTCTGGTGGAAATCTCAGTGGAAATTATCAATGTAAGTAATTAAGTAAGTGCACAGATTAGTAGGTAATTTGGGTTTTAACTGACATATCCGAAGGAGTAATCGGAGAGCCAAGAAGGTTGATAAAGGTTTCGCGTTCTTAAAAGAGTAAGAACACAGCACAAAGGATGATAGTTCAGGCTATGCTATCTGGGTGGTTGAGCTACCTTTGATGTCATCACACAGTACATACAATACATCCAGGAAAGAACGGAGGAGGGGGCCTTTAGAGGACCCTAACAGTATCTATGTGCCTGGTCTTACCCAACCAGACTGTCAGAAGACCATGACATCACAAGACACAATGTCAGGGCCTCGCTTCAGCTATTTTAAATGCATGTCAGTGGTCGGTCAGGAGCCCAAGTCTGCTATTTACACTCGGTTCAATGTCTTCAAAGTGTCGTGCCAGCAGAGCCATTTTCGGAAAATTGGTATTCTACTAAACGTCAAACGTCAAAATTGCGCATTACAATTTGTACCAAATGTATGAACTATTGGTCACAGTCGTTGAACATTGAACCGAATCGTTCCAATACGCAATTTTGACGTTTTGACGTTTAGTAGAATACCAATTTTCCGAAAATGGCTCTGCTGGCACGACACTATGAAGACATCGAACCGAGTGTAAATAGCAGACTTGGGCCCCAGAGCACCTGTCATTGTGCCTAATTTTCGTTTTCAGATAAACCTATAGTAAAATTTCGAAGTGAATGATCGTCATGACCAATCAATGATCGTAATGACAGTTAGCAGAATGCCAATTATCGTAAAAATTCAGAAATGAAGCAGGTCATTCGGTCAATTCAAGCAACTCTTAAATAGCTGAATTGAAGCCCAGAGTAGGTATTAGTGTTCTGTGCCTAACACTCTCTAACAAAATCTCTTTTCTTTCTCTCTTCTCTTCTTAAATATACATAATGCAAACCTGAATGACTCATCAACGCACAGCTGACACTACTGGACGGATTTTGCTGAAATTTGGCATGCAGATAGTTGTGATGACGTAGATATCCGTGAAAGGGAGTGAAAAATGGGTTAAAATTTTGTATGGAAATCCATCATGTTTAGGGCTAGAAGCCTGAAACTCTGTATTAAGGATAACAATTAGAAATAAACAATAAAGCGGTGTAGGGTTTATAAAAATTCAACGTTTATATGGGGTAAAGCTTAGTTTTATTTGCACTATTTATTACTCAAGAACGGCTGACCCGATTAAAACCAACCGCTAAAAATCGGTGGGGAGGTAGATTGGAGACGGTCATAGGATCTCTTTAGTGTTACAAAATGTTAGCTGAATTATTTGTTTCCCTATTACTGCATATAAATAATTTGGGTGAAGTAAAACTATACTTTTGCATGCCTTTCCAACCTTTCAAACCTTGTAATAACGACTATTCAACTATTTCGTTGTCCTATTTCTGAAACGCTAGGCGCCATCTGTATTTTAGTGCCCCCAACAGATCGTAGCTGATTCGAACAATATAAAACAGATGGCGCAGAAAATAAAGCTAAAAGCTTCCGTGTGAAGTAACATTGTAGGGATGGAGCATTCAGTAAAATATTTATTCACGCTAACATAAGAAGCAAGTTCAGAGACATTGTTTTATTTTGTTTAGAATTATTTATTGTTAGACATATCGTGTAAGTCCGCATAACATTATCAACCAAAAAAAAGTTAGTTATGCAGTCGAATCGAAATCCTCCTTTGAATTCCATCAAAGTATGTTGTATGTGTGTATGTATCGTTTTCAAATATCAGGTTATTGTTTTTATTTTAATTTAAACACAACAAATCCATTAATGCGTTTCACCCTGTGTAACGAATACATAATCACGTATTGGCGCTTAGGTGTAAAAAGTGTTTTGAGTACATATTATGGAAATACTTTAAACTGCGTAAAGCTCGCTCGCGGTCGTTAATGTCTTTAAAACTCGGCATAAAAATAAGATGACCATTTGTAGCAATGTAATATTGTGAATTAAAAAGATCCAAAAATAATCATGATATACACAAAGCACGCTCTTACAAGGTTCAGTGTACAGGAAGTTTGCTCTCTTTAATAGTAACAGTGAACGTCATGTAGATGGCGCCAATGTAAGTTATGCCTGCCTTTTAGTTTTGTATTTTTTTTTTCCTTTGTTTTGTGTCTTTTTTATACTTTTCGTTTTATGTGTATACCAAAAGACTACAACTCTAAATAACAGAAAAAAAATCTGATCACAAAACTGATTTAGACAGAGTTTGTCAACTAGCCAAAAGACACTTATTACAAGTAAGTTAAATAGAAAAAAAGTCTGTCAACTGTCAGTGTCAAGATGATGTAAATTGACAATTGTAACCAGACATTGTATGTAAACATACATACATTTACGATGAAATGAAAAAAGATATAATGCTCGCCCAAAATGAAATATTAATGAGTATTTTATGAATTTCAGTAAAAATTGTGAGCCGGTAAACGTATACGTTTTAGAACCGTGCTAAATTTGTATGAACGGTTCGAGATAGATACTCGGGAATCAAAAATAAACTTACACATAAAAATCGATTTTAAAATAGTTCGCACTTTTTCTATTGTTTCATTTGGAGAATTCGGTCATCAGATAATTTACTTAAACCTTACCTATGAGAAAAAAAAGAATAAAACAGTTTCAATCAATCCCCATGCTTGGTTAAAGTTTCACCAAGTATGGGGACTATTGGGGACTGATTTAAACCGTTTTATTATCTTCACACAATCCACATCTATCCACTATGTTTATTGATAGTTATAAAACTTGCTTACCCTACATTTACCAAAAATATAAACGGAAGCTTGTTAAAACATCCCAGATTAGAAATACCTTCTAAATAGATTGAACAACTATTATTAAGCATGTAGTTACATACTACAAGTAAGAAAATAATCACACCACATTATCTGTAACTTTGCCATTGATATCAGTTTAGCTTTATTTAACATGATAGATTTCCTGAACAAAAAACCTATTACCTAGTCTATGAAAGAAAGTCAGGAATCTAAGCATTGAGTATTTTTTGGACTGTAAGTTGATTGAGCGCCTGAAATACTATAACAATAACCTTGCATTGTATGTGAAGCATTTGCCAACAATCAGACATAAGCTCATTACTACTCTATCAATAATTTATTTAGTTATCAGTAAGCCTATTTTTTTTGCGGTTGTGGACAGGGCACATTGTCATGCGTGGCACTGTTATATTTTATAAAGTCTTAAATGTGCAAATAAAAGTATTGAGTTTGAATTGAGATTAATTCAAGAATAAGGAAGATGAAGGTGAATGAGATGATGAATAAGAAAAATTGAGATAAATTCAAGAATAGGTTATAGATTATGTGCAGAGCAAATATTGTTGTGTAACTAGGACTGTTTTATATGTCAAAGTAGTTTTAGTACAGACAGGCATAGAGGTACATTAATCTAGTAAATGGGCTGTCTACTGTTCTCCTAAATAGGACTTTCACACTTAAAACGGATAGGAAAACAAACTGTCTGAATAAAGTAAAGTCAATCCGACCTGAGCTGAAGGCAAGTGGGAGTCTACCATTTTGTTATTATCTTTCCTCCACAAACATTTAAATGCTTTAGTTTCATACTGTGAATTTGTAATATTGTCCAGGAACCTAAACCTTATTTTATCTACTTTCACCAAACTGTGTTCTGTGTCAGGTTTTGTTTAACATGAACCTTGAGTAGTTTTTTTACTGTGTATCTAGATTTCTGTTGAATGTCAATAAAAATTGTTAATATATGGCTATTACTGATAAAACTTATTCAACCAGAACAAAACAGTCTTAGAGAAAAGTAGAGAACAGTTCTGTTAGATTATCTAAATCAAGTCTAAAAAGAAGTTGAAACCTACTCAGTTACTGCAAAATATATTATGTTATTAGGTATTGAGTTTAGATGAAATGAAACCTTATTGCAATTACAGCAAAGTGTTTTTCTAGGGTGTGTAATCATCAAATAATTTAATTTTAGATATAGGTACCTATTTTGTCTATATCTGTGCAGCAAAGGGATAATAAATAAATAAAGTAGTCCCCTTTTTTTCACTACGCTTTATTAGTTTCCACAATAAGAAGTACAAATTACATCCTATGATTACATTGTCACTATATCTAGAATACTTAAGTATAGAAATATAATTATATCATTCAATAAATTGAATTGATACAAAATAATGCTTATTCAAAAGAAATAAACAATTTCAAAAAATGGAATGCTCGTTTAATTTGGCCAAAAACAAAAATGACTAGATTTTGTATGTAAATCATACTAAATACTTTAATAATACTATTAGTAAAAGTCGAGAGATCATGTTGAGTACCTATTTTATGTAAAATACTGTAATAAGTTGAATAAGAATGTTCCTTAATATTATTTGGCTTCTACACAAATGACTAGAATGTTTAGGATTTCTACTTCTCTGACAAAGTCATGGATAAATTTTAAACTGTTTCTATTACATGAGATTAACATTAAGGATTAGATCTAATACATCCATAAATAGACACAAATATAAACCGTTAGTGACTATTGATTACACAAATATAAACCGACTTCAAATTTAGTGACCCCTCCAATAATAATATACTTAAATAAAAGAAATACAGCAATTTGGTAACTAAAATTAGTAAATTTTTCGTGTAACTTGAATTTTGGATCCCATCCCCTTCCGTATTTATAAAAGAAACAAATTTACAATAACATTGCCAGATATATCACATAAAAAATATTCAAAAAACATTTGAATATGTAAAGAAATCTTATTTTTATCTCCCTTACTGGAAGTCGGAATAATCACTTAATTGCTACCTACACATTAATCCTTATTAAATTTAAATGTATAAATGGAAATTTTATTACCATTATATTTTTGATACCATAAAGACATACTAAATTTACTCCCAAATCAATCAATGCTCATATTTGTATTATCATTGTAGTCAGAAACAATGATAATGTTTGCTCCAGAAATATGTTAAATGGGGATTTATTTAATTTCAGACCAAAACATCATGGCTATGACTACTAGTTAACATCAATAAAGTTTTAAAAATAAGAGATGTATTTGTATGAGAAACATACAAGGGAAGCATAGTACCTGTGCTTAACACTGATCAATACATAATATTATTTCATTAGTTAATACAAATATGAACATATTAATTTAATCTTACAACAATACATCCAGCTACATAAATAAGATGTAAGGTTTTACCAGAAGCTCTGAAGTTTACTTTATACCATTATACAATATGATAGTCTTACAGTTACATTCTTCACAAGAGTGCATGGCATACTTCAAGTGGCTCGACACATTAAAAATCACAAAAACCACCTAATACACACTAGTTTGATATATTACGTCTTCTTACTATTTAGTGACTAGACATAGAGATACTCAAAGTATATAAATTACTTACTCAATATAAATATTAGAAACTAGTTAAATTACTGAATAGATGTCTCCAAAAAGAGTAGGCGAATTTGAAAAATAAGCAGGTAAGCTTGACACTACTGTAACTAAATAGGGGTATAAGAAAAATGTATAATAAAAAATATATTTTGATGGTGGGTCGCAAATCCGTGTTACTTTTTTTTCCTTTCTTTAAGATAGGTCTACATGCGTGTAACATGATGTTAAAGGATGATCTTACTTCGGTTTGCGTCTCTAGTTATTTCGATCATCGCATTTGAATGTGCACTCCACAACCGAGGCCTTATGCCGTCCCGCGTTCCATCCTGTTTAATTTCGAGACAATCCTGGCATAGCTTCGCGCTCCTCTCGCTCAGCTTCCTCCACCTGATCCGGGCTCACGAGCTGGTCATGGAGCGTGCGCAGATGGCGCAGCAGATTAGACTTAACATTGAACCCTTTGTTGCAGAGTCCGCACACGAACGGCTGCTCGCCAGTGTGGGTACGCATATGTATTACCATTGATGCATGCGAGGGAAATGTTTTATTGCATTGTAAGCAAGTCTTGTTTTGGCAACCATCTGTAAAGCGATTGTGCCGTTTTGATTGAACACTATTATTAGACATGGCTAGTTCTGATTCTGTGTGGGTTCTCTGAATGTGGCGCACCCACTCTGCTGGGTGAAGAAAATGCTTTTGGCAAAGATCGCAACGAAGCAACAGCGTTGTCTCTTCTGTATCATCACTTGCAGAGCGGCGCTTTCTCTTGCGAGCTTGGTTTTTTTCAGGCGAGTGTCCCTGCACGTGGCGCACCCAGGCAGCGGGCACTTTGAATACTTCCAAGCATAGTTCGCATGTCAATGGGCTGTAAGTCAATTCTTCCTCGGGTTCTTGTGAAACCGGTGCTTCTAGTGGTTCCTCCTTAACCGTCATTTCAGTGCGAAACATAGTGGCAAGAGTAAAAGCTTCATGGGCTTCTTGAATGTTGCTAATAGACCATTCAGGCTCCTCTTTTATTTCAACTTGAACAGGCAATGAATCTAGTGTAGAGTTAACCATTGGGTCAGTTAAATTTGCCTGAACAAATGCATGATGTTCTTCCTTGACCACTTTGGTATCAATCTTAGGTTTCTTGGCATATATCATTGTTTCCCCCACCTGTTTCATAAACACTCTATTTGTTGATTGTTCCTGTTCAGTTTTTTTAATAATTGGAACAGTAGACATTCTTATAGTGGTCCTTGGAGAGTCCATGTTTATTGGAGTTAAGGAATTAGAAGGTTGTGCAGTAGCAACCAGTATTTTTGAAGATCCTTGGCCTTGCGATGTTCCTTCAGAATTTTTGATGAAAACCAGTTTAGAAGAACCTAAGAGAATCGGTCTTGCACCAGGTTTAATGGGCTTAAAAGCTTTCAGAAGCTGGTCATCTTTCTTAACAGATATTCTAGGCATATTGATTGTAATTGGTTTCTCTTCAGATTTGGTTGTTGGTTTATTTCCACTTGAGCCAGGCACCGCACTTAATAGTGGAAGACCTGGTAGAGAGGGCATAGCACTTATGAGAGGCAGAGACGGCAGAGAGGGTGCAGCAGGTCGAGCAGGTGCAGCAGGAACACTAGGCTGAACCGGCTTAGTAAGCACATTATGTTGACCAGGTGCAGCAGGCACAGGAGACCAACTAAGCCCAGCAGGCAGAACAGGTGTAGCACACATACGCGGCCATCCAGTCTCAGCAGGCACAGAAGGCCGATCAGACCCAGCCAGTTGAGCAGGCGCAGCAGACACAGCAGGCTGGACAGGCGTAGCAGACAAATCAGGCTGATAAGGTCCAGCAAGTTGATCAAGAGAAGAATGCCGACCAGATCCAGGAGGTCGTCCAGATCGGCCTGGCCTTCCAGACCCGGCTGACCGTCCACGTGAAGCAGACCGCCCAACTGCAGTAGACCACTTTGTTGGAGCAAAGTAGCCAGCTGAGGGAGTAAGAGCACGACCACGTTTAGACGGGCGACCACGTTTAGCAGGCCGACCACGACTACGACCACGAGTAGGTGGGGCAGGCTCTTTAAACACAGGAGGTTGGCCAAACTCTGCAGGCTGATTAAATACTGTAGGCTGGTCGAACAAAGCAGGTTGGTTGAATGAAACAGGTTGGTTGAATACAGGAGACTGGCTGAATGTAGAAGGCTGATTAAATACTGCAGGTTGGCTGATCACTATTGACTGACTCGGCACAGCAGGCTGTCTAAACACAGCACCCTCAGTAGGCACAGCAGGCTGACTAGCCACTAGACCCCAACTTGTTGAAGTAGATGGATTAGATACAGTAGACCAAACAGTCGCAGCAGGCTGACTACACACTGTAGACCAAACACTCGCAGCAGGCTGACTAGATACAGCAGACCAAACCGTCACAGCAGGCTGAATACACACAGCAGGCTGACTTGATGTTGCCGGCGGACTTGATGTTGCAGGATGATCAGATGCAGCCGGCTGATCAGGTGTAGCAGGTTGATCACTTGCAGCGGGCTGATCACTCGCAGCAGGCTGATTACTTGCAGCAGGCTGAACACTTGCAGCAGACACAACAGGCACACTGGCCAAGGCAATTATAGCATGTTGGATAGGTGGTGCTTGTATTAAAGGGATATCCTTTACATCATCAGGAATGGGTAATATCAACTCTATTTCGGCTTCTTCTTCTTGCTTAAACAAACCCCGGACTTTTAGCACTTCACCAGCTCTCAATACTGAATCCAAGACATCATTAGATACAGTTGTTTCACCTTTATACATATACTCGACGAGGAGTTTTAACGCAGTAGCGGTTATTTCTGTAGGGAGAATCACATACAATATGCCGCCCAGCCGAGTCACAGAGCGCTGACCATCAAAGAGGCTGCACATATACAGACTACATGAACTCAGCACAAACTTGTGAGCCGCAATTTGAGAGCCATCCATAGTACATAACACCACATCTGTGAACCGCTCCGATCGAAGTAACGCCGCTACGGAACCGGCCATATGTATACAGTGCGAATTCCATTTTAACTGGTAAGTGCCCGGAAGCGTCATCTTTTTCTAATTTAGACCACCATCGGTGTCAAGCTATGATATCCAATAGCTTATCTTTAGATACTTTGTAATTGAAGTATTTTAAGACCCGAGACACAAAACTCACTGTTTCACTGACGAACTGACACAAAAGAATAGAATGTTGTCAGAAAAAAAAAACGCATCAAATCAATACTCCGAGTCTTGGCACAGACTCAAAAAGTACTTTGTGCACAGACTGCAACAATGTACGAAAATCAATACATCGGGATCGGACTTGGTACGACTGAAACGTAGGTAATAATTATTTAACCTTTTAATATAATTCAGTAATGGACTCTAATAGTTTTATTTTATGTTTATGAGATAACGATGGACTTTACAACTGCTTAACGATGAGGAGCTCTTAATTTTGTTTTTTATATTTAGACCCTGAAGTTATAGGTAAATATGGAGCCCATCAAGACTTAGGTATCTATATCTTACTTTCTGTGGAGTGTGGAAAACTAGTATTGTCATGTCCTTATTTGGATATTTATATAAAAGTTACTTTTCAGAAAAATCTACTTCACTAAACAAGTCATAAGTTAAACCTTATGAAAAACTGCATTGACTCTAGACCTAAAGGCTTAGTATTATAAAATGTATGCTTCTTTATTGATGAAAACATTTAAGGTCAGAAATAAAATTAGATTTTAAACCTAAAATTAGATCTCTTAAATAAGAGTAATACCACCAATACCACTATACCAATACCAAGGGACAACTCACACACGATCATCTGATCCCAAAATAAGAAGAGGTTGTGGTACTGACTAAAAAGTCTTAATCATGAATATATAATATAAATGCATAAAATAGATAAATGTGGACTTGAGTTTAAAGAAGAACAACAGTAACTATGGCTATTTTAATCAGAAAAAGTACCTACTTTATTTCGCATTTAACTCTATTTATCGGTGATAAATTACTTAAGGATTTGGTTTAGGAAATAGCAATGTATGTAAAACATAACACGCACAGTTATTAAGATAGAAATATGTAGAGACGTAGGTAATTAATAAACATTTTGTTCAGAGTGTGGGCTCCATATTTACCAAAATTTCATCATTATTTTATACTGTGGCTGTGTGGTGAATAGACTCGCACCGCTCGCGCCAGGGGCGCCACTGACGGGTCAACTCTTGCCGCGGCCTAACGTCGTTGACGTTTGCTTAGCGTTTCGAGGAACTGTTTACAAGTTTTTAAATAATTCAAGTTGAATACAAAAATCAAGGTGTAGCTTCAGTTGTCCTTTACCAAACTGGTGGCCTGTGGTCTCTGATTCTTATTCGTCAACAGCAAATGTGTTAAAGAACTGGTAAGTTCCTTTTAATTTAATGTCTAACAGATGGTGGAGTAAATAGATTGGATTTATTAACTGTATTGCTGAATATGTTCACATTTGTGTACATTAAGTTATATCGATGATGGGTACAGCGGGTTGTTCGCGTGGGCTGTTGGTGCACGTGCCGCATGTGCTTGATTCGTCTTTGACCTTATCATTCTGCACGCAAATGCACTTTGTTTGGTATATTTTACATACATATCTGTAGTAACATGGTGAAGATAGCATTAATGCTATTTAACTGCTGTCTGATGGTTTCACCATTATAAAATTGCTAAAAGTCGTGGACTTTGTCTGCTTTTGCCAATATTATTGATACTTGAGGGTAGAACGTTTTTGTTAGCAATAATACTCTAGTTCAATGCAGAAAGAATTTCCTCTCTGGATGTCTGCAAACAAACTCATTTAATCATCTGAAATGCTGTTACTAAAATGAAATGAAATGAAATAAAATCTTTGTTCTCATTTATGATAGAGAAGGTAGTTAAAAAAATATATGTTTTAGTTGACTATAACAATTAACTTGAAATTGTTGGCAAGAATTAACCCCTGGATCCATTGATTTGATTCCTTAAATGACTATTTGATACCAGATACATTATCGCTGAATTATTGTTTGACTAAGATATTCACATTCACATAAGAATCCAGTCCAAAAGTATCAAATTTTGGTGTTATATCATTAAAATATACACCCACTCTTATCCATATTCAATTCTAAACTGCATATTTAGGCAATTCAATTGATTAATGATTGTTAAAGTTGTTGATAAACAAACCTTATAGAAAATCATCACCTAGTATACCTACTAAACTTCTGATTTCATGAAAGAAAATCAAAGGCAAAAAGGTTGAGTCATACTCATAGTGCGAGTGTGGTCTGATACTATATTCAGGGTAAAATCAGACAAGCCTGATATTTAGATCATATTAAATTACCATTTTTGTTTTTTTTTTTTTTTTTTTTTTTCTAGCCTATACTGTAGCTCTTTGGCAAACTCCTAGGCGAAACTTTTGCGAATCGGTGAGTGACCAGGTATTAAACACTAGATTACGTAAACAATCCATACTGTACAGAAATATATTAGTTAGATATCAGCTTGGTGGTATTGTTGCTGAGAATGCACGATAGACCGCTGACATGCATGTGCTCATGAGAGAACAATCTACTGATCCTGACATGATACATCCCTACGTCACCTCACCTAAATCTTGAAAATCATCAAAAGTAGTCATATGTCATTTTTTTTCTATGACCCACAAAAGACAAAAAACAAAATAAAATGTATTGTGGGGTATAACAAAACAATAAAAATCTTTTTTGGTCTTTTTAAGTAGTTTTTCACTAACTAGATCAGATTCGGCCCTTTTTGTACATAAATGTGCGAAATAACATATCTACATATTGTATAGGACTCCCAAGAAGTAAATTTTAACCTAAACAAACTAGCGCTACTAACACATTGCAAGTTAAAAAGGCCATAAGCAAGTTAATATATGGAAATTGTTAGAGTTCAAAGACAAATGTCCACATATTTCTTATTATTATTTTTCTTCCTATCTCTATCTCAGAAAATTATTATAGTATGTATTTTTATGCAATAAATTAGACTATGATGTCAATTTAGTTTATTCAATTAATAAATCTTCTTTATTTTACCTCAGTAAAGAGCATTATCATTAAAAAAAAAATGAATAGTCATCTTCCTTGACAGAAAAAAAAACAACGTTTTAATAGTATGATTTAGTTTTGGCTTACATATCCGCTTTTAAATGAAAAGAGTAATAATACATAATAGATTCATTTGTTAAAGATCCAAGTACACAGATAGACCGACTGACACGTCAAACTTATAACTACCCTCCTTAAACTTCGGGATTGAAAATAGGATTTAAATATTATAGCGTACAAACAGCGATGTTTTATACTATGTCCTCATCAACTCCCTGCCCTGCCATATTTGAGGTCGGCGCAATGCGTATTCACCTTCCATTCATCTCTACAACTTTTCATTACAGTATTCACTCCTTTTTTTCTCATATCATCTTTCACACAATCCATCCATAAATTTTTTGGTCTTCCCCTACTATGTATTAAGATTATTTAACTCTTACAGATCATGGGTGCTTGCTGTTGCAAGAACGCGAATGAGTCGGAGTCGTACGCGCCGCCGGGGTTGCCCGCCATCGATCCCACAGAGCCACGCATCATTGTACCGAAGTCCATAGTAGAAACGGTCATCATCGACAAGCTAGTGCTTGAACTACTGTCATTGATCGCATCGTTTGTGGACAAGTAAGTGAATAATTATAAGTTTGTGGTCCGGCCGCTGAGAAAATGCTTTCTTATGTCAGTTGGTCTTGCTTTTTATGGGGAATTGTTTAGTGAATTTTTCGCTAAATTTAAGTTTACTTTCCTGTTGATCACCACCTGTCAGGAACTCATTCTCTTAGCGGCCGGACTATAAGATTTTCAGAAAAGCAGTGGAGGAGAACAGTTGTCAGCTGAATTTGATCTGTTTTGGATAGACGGCGATCATGATTATCAGTAATTCAATTTGTTCAAGCTTTTCGTCAGTTTCTACAGAGTTTCTTAAGGATTCTCTTAACACAAGAAGCATCACGATAGAAGTACCTACTTAGGTACCAATTTAATAAAACTGTATGTTTAGATTGAATTTTTGTTTAATAGTATCTCTTATTATAACTTACAGTACTTTAGATACCTTGTCTCGCGACTGTATAATAAATGTTGGACACTTGATCAGATGAGCGACTGTAAAACATTAAGTTAGCAATTCTTATGATGGGGAATATAATGTGTGCTGTGCTAGATAAAATTGATATCCAAATACTACCTACCTACTTTAATTTTGTGGGTTTTTTTATCTTATACTAATTCCTGGAGATGGTAGAATTCAAGATTGTTGATTGATGTTGTTGATGTTGATTGATGTATAGGTCTTGGGTTCGATACCTTAGACTGGATTTATCGTCAGGTTTGATGGTAAAAAAAACCCATCTTTTTGCTACAGAAGAAAACTAAACATTTTTATTGACATCTTAAAGATTTTACTAGAATACTGGCTATATAACAAACTTGGATGAGTTATTTAGACCAATGTTGAACGCTGCGCAATTTGCTACTCAGTTAAGGCTTATTTTCATCGATTACGCAGTCGTTAGACCGCATGCGGGCCCGCACGCCGCCTAAAAGCAAACAAAGTAATCGGTTGGTAGTAGTAGTAGTGGTCCTAAGGCACCCTACTGGTGCAGAGAGCCCCAACAAGTTTTCTCCAAGCCGGCCGGTCCCGCGCGATTCTTCGAGCGTCTTCCCATTTCATATCTTCCTTCCTGAGCTCCATGTCCACCGATCTCCTCCATGTGTGTACTGGCCGTCCGCGTCTTCGCCTACCCTCCGGTTGCCACTCAATCGGTTGGTGCTTAACCTTTAAGCGCCCACAGCCCGAATGCGGGAGCTAACGACCAATTATAATGAGCTTTAATGCTCGACTCATACATATATGTGTGGGCGCGATGTAGGTACCTACTGATTAACCAACTACATAAACATGAAAGCTAAACCTAAAAAAGCGTTGTTTACTAAGGTACACAAGTTAAAATTTGAAGTCACTAGATTATTAATATTAAAAACGAAACAGGTTTATGTATATAAAAATACCTTTAATAGAAACTTGGTTCTATTTTTCTCAAGAGCCCTTTTAAGGTTTCCTATGCAAGAACGTCCTTGCTTGCTTGTTGTTGCTAATGAAAATTAATTTTATAATGAAAAAATATGTATATTTTTATTCTCATTTCCTTTTGATAAATCGGATAATGTAATTTTTTTTTTTTATAGAATACGTCTCTATTTTAAAATAAACTTTACTAATGATTAAGTGGTAGTCCATAATTAGTGGTGATGTTATATGGCTTATTTACTATTCACCAAGCATCATGGCAAATATCGCGATACTAGGTCGATGGAAAGTACCCTATGGGTTTTGAGTTTCTCGGATTATATGTATGGGAAAAAGCGACACATAAGCAGATTGTATTTTTATCGCATTAAGGTTCATCAAGGTTCTGTAGAATTTAATTAGTTAACCACCTGTCAAACCTCATGTTAATTAAGCGCTTTAATTGGTTGTTGATCTTTTAGGTAACCAACCACAGTCGTTTTCAGTAGAAAACAACAGATTAAATTGATCAGCCTTAACAAAAGTGTTTATTTTTGTTAAATAATCTATTTCGTAGAATACTAACGAGGTTGGTATCAAGAGACTTATAGATTTATGTTCTCAGCTAACTCCGTTTATTTTCATAAACTTGCACTAAGCTAATGAGATGGGCGAATATGAAACTTTGCCGTAATCTTATACTTTCACCGATGCATAAACATGAATCCGTTGGATATTTATGTCTCATATGATTTAAACGGTAGATTTTCAAGATTTTTTTTTTAAATTATATTTTACATCAGTAATAACCAGCATTAACTTTGTGATTTTCTGGATTTGGTGCAAAACCAGAAAAAGAAAAAGGAGCTAATAATTTTAAACTTTTTTACTTGAAGTTTTTACGTAACGAAGCCGTTGCAACAGGTAACTCATAAACAAACATCTAAGAGTAACTTCTAAATTTGTATAACTTCAAACTTGCTGTAAATTTTATTAATTAAACTACTTTTCAACATAATTCGAAACTAAGTTTACTAGCATTCGCCAACCTTTGGTTACGTGTAGCGCGTCAAAAATTAACCCATTTTCCTTTTTAAAAGTTTAAGCTAACTTTTGATCTTTTAAAAGTAAAATATCATACCGATCGACAGACAGACGGACAGGTAGGTATTTATTCTTAATTTGCACACTTTCCAAACTCCGAAAAATCTTATATTAATATAATACATGTAATAGAAGATTGATAGAATCTAAAAGCGGATTTGTTATCCTTTTCGGCCTGAAACAAAAAACCTCCTGTCTGTTTACGTCATCATGTGATAACATGTAAACAGTTAAAGGAAAGACGATGTAACTTTCCATTCGAATGCTCATGTTACCTCCGGCAATGTCAATAGTTTAATTTTGGACTTCGTCAAGGTTCATCCACATATAAAAACAAAGACAAAATATTACATTGTTTTGGAAACCAAAGCTGTCCGAACTATTAACGGACATATTTGTGTCATATTCTTTGTAGTTCAAATTACACCAAAGTAAACATGTTTCATATAAGTCTAAATAACAATGTTTTTATTCATGACCATATTTTTCCACATTTGGCCCCATTATTAAACTGTCATGTTGTAATAGCTAGCTGAAGGCATTTTCTATTGTGATATTGAGACCTGAAAATCTGTTCCATTATGTGCTAGTATCTAATGCTTTCATTATGACGTAATTTTTAATGGATCTTTCAAGTTTCTACCACAGTTTTCTCAGAGTAAGGGATTGTCCTTTGACTTAACAAAAGCCTGTAATATGCCTTACCTAACTTGACATGAGGTTGTATTCCTTTTCTAAGCAACTGTGTCGCCATTGAAAAGGGTAGAACATTCGGACAAGATTTTCTTTTAAAACGACACGTAAGAATATTTGTATTTTCAACAACATTTCTTTGATAACTTTATTAAGTCATTGATTTCGGGTTGTTTGTATTGTTAGCGTAACTTTGTAAGAGTTTCCGACTCGATGCTTACCAGTGACTTTAATAAAAATAAGCGATTAAATTACTGTGGTCGGTCGTTGCCAACCATAGAATGATAGTAGCGTTTACTCAAATAAGGTTTTTCAATACAGTTAATTTTCGTTTGGTATATATGTATTTTTTTTTAAATATAGTTAGTTTTCGTTTGGTTTGAGGTTGCAAGAACCAATTAATTATATGCATTGAGCTATTTAGGTTTTTCGTTCAAAAGCTTTAATTTGACTTCGAACTGAATATGAGTCCGTTATGTGGAAAGTACATTTTATTACAAATCTTTTCGATAATACCTTTCATTCTTCACATTTAGCATATTAGGTATGTCATCCATTCAAATATATCCGAGTCTCTGATTCCCTTTGTTATTTCTTTGAGATGTCTTCTCCACTTATTCAATTTATTACCTCTTAATTTAATTGATTGGACTGTTGTAAGGTAATTTTGATAAATCGTTGTATGGAGCAGATTTTTTTCGAATATATTCTTATTGCGTCAGAGAATTTCTTTATTCAGTGACAAGAAATATGTGTTTGAATAATAAACTCGTAATAACATAAGTATGCCAGTATTCTTCCATCTGTTGCCCTATTATTTCCGAACGAATAATTATTGTTCGTAAGTAGGCTTAAACTTAAATAAACAGAGGTTACACATACTTACCTTTCCAGTCCAATAATCATATTATATTATTTAACGTATTATAATATTTTACATAAATTATTATGCTAAACAAACAATGTCGTATCCACCATTGAGGTACTTTATCAACCTCCCGATTAGTTCGCACGGCAACGTGATAGAATATAAAGGTAGGCACGGAATCCTTACAACGAAGGTACTTTTCATTTATTTCAATTTGTTTACGATAAATTAGTTTTCTTATATAACCCAGTTTAGTTTTACTTGAGTAACAATTTGTTACTTGAAGTTGATAGTTACTAGAGAAGTAATATAATCTTTCTTTTACATAGTACGAACCAAATTAATGTAACTATTATCAATGGTACTAGGGTAAGATCCATCTCGTATCTGCAAATCCTAAGTTCCCTTATTATTTCGGTGCTGCACATTTCAAATCTAGTTAGTATTTTTAGACGTCTATTTAGGAACAACTTAGATTTTGCAAACATTTCAAATCGTACTGAAAATTTAAATCAAGTTGTATGAAAATAGATGACATTTAAGATGCAGCGATGTTGACATTTAAATTTTCACGTTGAGATGACCTGTGACCTATTCGTCAAAACTATGGCGGCTGCGTTGGCTATCGATTGTGTTTCCTAGAATATTATGTACCTGAAGCTGCGCTGCCTGGTCCGGGCTTTGCGTAGGTGGCTTCCGCGAATTTAACTCTGCGAACTGCGCTGTATTGATCGGCTGGGCGTGAACGTAATGCCGTTGCATGTCTACAGTGCGAAATTATTGCATGTTTGATGATGCGAATAATTACTGTAAGGCGCAAAATTATATTTGCTTGTAGTATGTTAACCAAACATCTCATTACATTGCTGCTTTAATTAATTTAAAGAACAATGTAAGATGAGATTTACGTTTGAAAAGAAACACGAATAAAAATTGCAATAGCGACTTGTGATACATATTTATGTAAACTGCTGGCTATATTTCACTTGTTCTTATGATGCGACTAGTTTTATTTGTTCTTAATATGTAAGAAATTTATGTGATTATTAAAATGTACGCCTATTTCTCAAAATTTAAGTTTTCTAGATTTTCTATTTTAAAGATGATTAGTTATTTCGATTAGCATATTGAGCTCACATTGGTTTGATAAATGACTTGACTGAACTTAATGATAAATTCGTAACTATATGTATGGAGGATAGTGGTAGATGCGTAAAAACTTTTTTGACTGTTGTCACCTTAGTCCAATCGTGACGTCACTATGAAAATACTTATTATAATCTTTATCGAAATGTCTATATTCAAACTAGATTTAAGAATATTAGTTTTATACACAGCTTTGCGATTACATGAACATTTTATAATAGCGATTGCCTTTGTTTTCTTTTTATTACTTTAGCTATTATTTTAAGAGTGTACGTTTCAGTGTACTAAATTGTAGTAAATTTTAATGTTGTCCGAAATTTTAGCTATACTTATTTATAATTAATTTTATGGTTTTTAACCAACAACAAGAAAAGTTTCGAAGGCTTAAGATGAGAATTCAAGTAATAAACTAAAAGCACTGAGATGATTCAACACAGTAACCATGACCAAAGCATGAACATTTCAAACAATCACAAACACTTGTTGCCGGTTTCCTAAACACCCTTAACGAGTTGCCGGTATTTATTGCCCTTTCATTTCAGTGACGAGGAATCACCAGTGTCGCTGGTGAAGCTGCACGTGATTGCCGACAAGGAAGAGGGCTGGTTCCAAGTCGTGTCTTCTATGGTGTCCGTGATTCCGTTAGAGAGTCCCTTGGGCCCCTCCGCCATTACCATCGTCTTCGATGACTGCCCCCTACCATCCAAGGAGTCTGTTATCAAGGTAGGTTCCTGAATTCGACGTGCTTTTGTTTTATAGGCTTCGGTAAGTAATGGGCTACTAATTGGCAACATAACGCAAAACTGAACACTCACTGAGAGGATGCCATTAGAAAATAAAGTAAATGAATCGCCTTGATGCACGATTTCCTATTCTGGTCATAATAGCAAGATGAAATGAAATAATAGAAATCCATTCTGTATATGGAACTCAGTGCCTCTACCTCTAGTATAACAATTACCAGATCCCGATTGGTCCGTGGATGGGTGACCATTTATAACATAACGAGACCACTCCGTGTTTCAGAAAGCACGTTAAACAGCATACTGTACCGGGACATATCCCGGCTGTCATACATATCTTAGGCAGTCGTTAAATCAATTCTGACAACCATTCTTACTGGGATACTGTGTTACCCAGTAAAATGGATTTTGGAGGTCAGATAGGTAGTCGCTTCATGTAAAATACGATGTTCACCTGAATCCGGTAAGATTGGTAGCCGACCCCAACATAATTGGGAAAAGGCTCGGGAGATGATGATAATTTCCAAAGGATAGATTTGATTTCTCTCACTTCGGCCGACTAGTGTGATCAGCCTATTATTAAAGACTCTATCGATTCGTCCCAAACTATTGAGGCGTTGTCAGAAAATACGCACGAATAAATCGGATAGATATTAAGGCAAGGACAAATAATTAGTTGTAAATGTAGGTACTTAAGTTACTAAGTACATAATAATACCTGAATTGCCTATAGAAATTACAATTATATTATTACTTATTAGTAACATACGTTGTATTTGCGTGAATTTTAGTTGTCAGATTGTTTTGTTTTTACTTGGCCATTAATTATGATTATTATTATACTTGATGCCATCTTTATTGTTTTCTTCAGTTGCTTTTGATTTTTGAGAATAATGGTTTAATAAGTACGTAGTGTGTATATCTGTCTGTGGTCTTTTTAAATTCTAAGTAGATGAATTTTCTGTTTAAAATTGCTTGATCGAGAACTTTCTTTGCCATCAATATCAGAAATATTGTCCTTAAAAGATTTCATCTGTTAATTAAAATGTCTTATAATGTTTGAATACTTTTAGCTAACCCAACTGTTCGGCTTATCTGCAATGCGAGCGCTGATGGGCGACATCAACGTGAAGGTCGAGCGCAACATCTGCGTGGTTCTCTGCTGCATTGCCGACAAGCTCGCCGGCCCCAATAGCGTGGCAGTCCTCACCGAGGAAACCCTTGACTACATGCTCTCATTCCTGGTAAGTACATACATACATATACGATTCTTTCTCTTGTAGGAGTAGGCCTTTCCACTTGCTACGTAAAACAAGTGTGTAAGGATTTACACACTTGTTTTACGCTTGGTACACTTGGTTCATGATTCCCTTCAATGTATGACGGGAATCATGAAAGTGGCTCTTCGGTTTAGGGTACTCTCGACCGTGCGTTTTAATCCATCATTCTTCAATCATTCTCTTGACATCGTCAAAACCTAGCATATCTTTCCCAATTTTTGTCACTACATCCATCATCTGACATACTTCATTCATTCCTCCTCTTACATTCAACGTAGCGAAGAGGCTCTTCGTGGGCCGCTTTTCGCCCCCTCGAGAAACGAGACGTGATGGGTGGCAAATCGCCGCCATTTTGGTTAATTAAATTATTTTATGATTATCTATTGCGTTTCTGCGGGATTCCTGGTTAGTCATATAAATAAATCCTTACAACGATTTCACTAATACATACTGACATAAGGTAGTGATGTCATATACTCGAAGTAAGCTGTCTCTCTGTTCAGGATTCAGTGAACTGTAGGAAATTATTTAAACATATTCGAATCAACAACATTTGTTTCGTTGAACAATTAGTCGTACATGATGTAAATAGCAAATAGAATCAGGATAGGAACAAAGACTTATCGGGATAACAATCTCTAATGATATTCCAATTTGTAATATGTGTTCCACAGAAGAAATACAGTATCAGAATTTGATGGTCTTAGGATTTGAACCAGTTTGTTGCCTACAATGAAACTTTAGAGCATAATGTACCTTAGGCTAACACTAGTCAGTACATGAAATAGCTTCAAAATCTATCTCAGGTGTCATTAAAAAAACTAGGTTTTCTTAAAAACTTTTGAAATCAATTAAAATAATACTAATTAACTACTTTATAGTATCATAAATTCAATAATTATGATTTTGGTTGATTTCGATAGCAAACGAACTATACAACATTAAATAATATCGTCAATCATTCATTACAAGGATTATAGCAACCTGAATGCTTATGCCTTACTTTTTCTGATCAAATCTTTAGAAATTGTTCAAACATGTAACATTTTCAGATCGCATTTTTTTACTGGTACTGTTTTTTAGTATTATGTAATTTCAATAAATTTGTAACTTCAAAGAAAAATAACCATCCATCTATCCATCGCACACCCTTTCACATTTACAATACTAATAAGATTTGTGAAAGAGACCTTGACTCATTGTGGTGCATACAATGGCACGAAGAGACAACTTAATAAGCTGGCATTCAAACACATTTCATGCAATCGATCCTTTATTATACAATTCTGAAGGTCACGAAGCTTTTGTATATCGTTAAAGAAGCGGTAGTTAAATGAAAAAATATATGTAATTACATTTGAATATTAAGACGTAATTCCTGAGGTGTTTTGCATAAATATTCAGATTTAAGCTCTAACTTTAGGTAAAACGTAAAGTAGACCTTGTGTTAACTAATCTGACTTCAGGTGATACACAACCCGCCCTTACTCCCTTGAGTGTCCTCGATCCTTTGCACCCTCCACTCTTAATTTCTTTTAAATCCACTAAAGATCTAAGGCTTCCGTATAATAAAACTGATAGAATTAACTTTTTCAAATTAGATTACGATAGTATTTGTGAGCATTTGGATGCAGTTGATTGGAATGCATTATTCAACGAAAAAGCTGACTTAAACGACATGGTTAAGCTGTTCTATGATAATATTATGAATCTCGTGAAAACATTTGGTTCCGTCAAGAAGCATAAACAACATGCGTACCCACCCTGGTTCAATAAAAATCTAATCAGAGTCATGAGAGAAAAGGAGAAGATAAGAAGGCGCTACAAAATCTATAAAAATCCGAGAGATAAGCTTGAACTCAAATTGTTGACCAAACGTTGCTCCGATATTGCTGCCACTTGTTATAAAAAATATATAAGAGACGTAGAATCTGACATAATTAGAAATCCCAAAAGATTTTGGTCCTACGTCAAAGACAAACGAGGAGGCGGTAGCTCTTATCCACTAATAATGTCCGATGGTATTACTGCATCTTCCGATGGCGTCGATGTCTCTGAAATGTTTGCAAAGTCTTTTTCTACAATGTATACTATCCCAACAGTTACGCATCGACTAGAAACCTCGGGATACCTGCAAAATTTGCTGGCCAATAGCTTGCCACTTACAGCCCCCGTAATAGAATACGACAACCTTCTCAATAAGCTTAAATCCTTAGATCGCAGAAAAGGCGCAGGTCCAGACGGCATTCCCTCATTCTTTGTTGCTATGTGCGCTTCTTCTATAACAACTCCGTTATTGCTCATCTACAACAAGTCTCTCTCAACAGGTGAATTCCCTAAAGCTTGGAAGGAAGCATTGGTCGTACCAATTCATAAATGTGGCGAAAGCGATAATGTAGGGAATTATAGACCCATTAGTATCTTGTCAACATTCGCCAAGATTTTTGAATCATTGATATGTCCATATCTGCAGGCACATTTGAAACTTTACTTAAGTAACGTCCAGCATGGTTTCGTTGGTTCAAGGTCCACATGTACTAATCTAGTTATGTTTACTGAGACCCTGACGCGCGCCATTGACTCCGGAAAACAAGTTGACGTAATTTATACAGATTTTAGTAAAGCTTTCGATCGCGTTCCACATCATACTCTTTTAGAGAAGATTTCTGCTTATGGTATAACTGGTTCCTTTCTTACTTGGTTTAAATCTTACCTTGACAGCCGTACTTTCTTCGTTGCCGTAAATGGGTATCGCTCAAAATCCTATAGGGTCACATCGGGCGTGCCTCAAGGATCCCATGTCGGGCCAATTCTTTTTAATTTTTTCGTCAATGACTTACCCATTACATTAAATTACTCGGACTGTTACATGTACGCGGACGATCTGAAGTTTTGTAGACAAGTTGAGTCGGCCGAGGATGTGGAACTGCTACAAAAAGACATCGACCGGTTAGTTACTTGGTGCGACAATAACGACATGACCTTGAACATCAATAAATGTTACCATGTCAAATTCTCTAGGAAGGCTAGCTTAATCCCGTCTGCTTACCACATTCGCCACAGTTATATACAGGAGGTAGAACAAATTAGAGATTTGGGTATTCTGTTTGATAGGCAGCTGACTTTTGTTCCGCACATCGAGAGTGTTATCAAAAAGTCAGCGAGAATGCTTGGATTTGTAATCAGGAACGTTACTAATTTTAGCAGGAGTCAAACCAAAATTCTTCTTTACAACAGTCTCGTACGTAGCTCCTTAGAGTACTGTAGTACTGTTTGGAGACCGCATTACGCTACTCATGCGTTGAGACTGGAGCGGATTCAAAAACGTTTCTTGTGGCACCTAGCTTACTCAGCCGGGATAGCAAAGAAGAAGCCATCTTATAAAGCTAGACTGTCGCATTTCAATATGGTTTCCTTGCAGAACAGAAGAGACATCCTTGATACCGTATTCCTAGGAAAGCTTATACAACACAAAATTGACTGTCCTGAATTGCTTTCAGATATTAAATTTCGTGTCCCCGCAAGACTTCCTCGAGCTCCCATAACTCCCTTGCACCCACCATTCCGCAGAACGGTCCTGGGCGCAAACTCTCCTATACCCCGACTATGTAAACTATTAAATAGCTTAAGTGATCTTGTTGATGTCAATGTGGATTCAATTTACAAGCTCAAAAAAGAATGTGCAAATTTTAATCTTGCTTCATTACCGTAGTTCTATTATTATTTTACGTATAAGTTTTTTTTGAAACATTTAAGTATCTATAATTACATTATATTAGCTATAAGTTAATCAACATAAGTAGTTTGTATCCTACTCGGACTCTTGTGTTAGTTTAGTAATAATACAAATAATGTATAAGTTTAATCACACCTTTTGAGCATGATGTGCTTACCTGTAAGGGATCGTTACACTAGAGCATAGCATACTTGTACCTATGATATTTTTTTGTAATTGTATTGGTGTAATTGATTGTTGGTGAGCCTAATAAATAAAATAAAATAAAAATAAAATAAAAATAAATAAATAAATAAAACATTTTGTAAACATCAACCTCTCAGGTGTGTAATAAGGGATGAAAGGTTGTGACAAGTGTGTTGTTTTCGATATTACAACACAAAATAAATTTTATGGGCTTAAATATTCAATGGAACAATATGGGACATTGGAAAATTTTGGAGTTATTGTCAAAAACTTCGGTGCTCTTCAAATAAGATTTTATAAAATCTGTTATTGTTATTTAACTTTACATTCAGAACAACAGTAACATAAGATACCCAATATAGATATGGGTTTGAGAAAGTTAGGAGTTTTAAACAAATAGTATAATGGAAGAAGGAAGCTTATTTAAAGTTTAATGTTTTATATGGACCAATGGCTCGTATTGAGTCACTTGTTATTTCAATTACATTTTCAATGGGCATGTAAGTTAAGCTTTCGGTTTAGGTTCAAATTAAATGACTTAATTGTAACAAAAGCTTATTTAATCAAAGACATTATTTCTTAGAAAGAGGTAAGGCCGGTCACAGTCGCTACAAGTATATTTATTGGCAATTATATTGTGAAGAAAACTTTTGAATAAAATCCAAATTTTCTATTCGTGGAGATGCTGAGCTAATTCTCGTACTTTATAATTAATTAAGGCATTGAAGTAAGGTAGTATAGTAATGGGCTCTTTGGGTTGTCATACCAGTCTGTTACTGTAATGTCTCCTTCCAATAACTCATCCAATCCATGCAAAAGGGATGAAGTGTACATCTTGTATAGAGTCAGTTTATAAGTTTTCAACTCGAAGTACAATTAAATAATCTTATAATTACAGTTACATAATATACTTACCTACATATTATGTCTATGACAGATGTTCCGCCGCGAGCCACGTATAGTGCTATTCGCGATGATAGCGCTCGAGAAGTTCGCTCATTCCACCGAGAACAAGGTGACCATTAAGAAGCGGTTAGACAAGGAGGAAGAGCATCCGCTGATGGTGCTCGAGCAGTACGCGGACAGCGACAACTTCATCTGGCGCCAGGTCGGCTTCGCTGCCAAGTGGGCACTCGATAACATCTGTAAGTTTATACTTCTGTCAACAAAGATCTAGATCTTTCTTTACGGAATGTTTAAGAAAACACTTTCACTAAATAAGCTAACATTTTATATAATGTTGAGAAAGCTTTAGTTAGTTAAGATGTTGCTGTTTCTTTATATCATTGACGATTGCTGAAGAATAAACATCGTGAGAAAAACCGGATTTCAATAAATGAATCAAAATGTCAACCCGCAATGAGCAAGCGTTTTCACCAATGTTCGTTCCTTCTAAGAATAAAAAGTAGCCTGTGCCTGGCAGACTAGAATTATTATTATTATTTAATTGTCTTATATTGTAAGTCGTTCTAACGCATTTGTTCTCTTGTAGTCATCGTGCAAGACCGTCCGCTGGCGTTCGAGACGGTTGACATGTCGAATATCAACGCTATTCTGAACACGCAAGACGCGAGCGAGTATCTCAAGATATCCGGCGATGGGCTGGAGGCCCGCTGTGACTCTTACTCCTTCGAGAGTGTACGATGCACCTTTGAGGTAAGAACCTATCTCCAACAATACTTCAGAAGCAAAACAAACAAAATTATGGGCAAAAAAATAACACGCAGTCAAATTGAGAACCTCATTCTGGAGGTGGTTCAAAAAAGATTGTTTTAGGTATTAGCTTGCCAGTAAAGTGGTTTTCACAATAACAAAATTACAGTATTACTGTTTGATAAAACAATCCAATCAAAGAAATCATGAATGTTTATACAAACCGACAAAATGTTGAAGATTTAAGATTCCTGCCATTGACTTTAAGTTACAATAACATCAATTTGGTTAAGATAATGTAGTAGGTATATGGATGACGTACCTGTACCTTATAGCAATTTTTTATCTCCAGTAATGACCACAGTTAAAAAACGTTTCTTAACTATAGCAACAAACACATAACATGCCATCACGCCTGTATCCCCGAAGAGTAAGGTAGAGGTGAGCAATGTACACCCACAGTTCGCCGATAGGTTTTAGGTCCCATGTAATAGGGGGTGAGCCTATTGCCACTGACCGGGCACAAATCCAAACTCCGTCCTGCTACTGAGAATTTCATAGAAAAGTCCAATAACACCTTGGTCGACTTGGGAATCGAACCCAAGACCTCTAGCGTAGCAGTCGCGCTTAGAACCACTAGGCCAACGAGGCATTTGACTATGGCAACTATGGCAACAAATCTTGTAAAATTGCGTTGTGTGATGTCTTTTTATAAAAATGCTTTATACGTAGTTCCATATTTCAGGTGAGCGCCGGCTGCTGGTACTACGAGTGCACGATCATAACTCCGGGCGTGATGCAGATCGGCTGGGCCACTAGAGGGAGCCACTTCATGAACCACGTCAGTCATTCTGTTTGGTTTGATCTCTATTGTCCTAGCTTGGTGGTGCGGCGCAGCTCTTTTACTCGAATAACTACTCGAGTAACGAGATCGTTGCAATAGTTCGGGAAATAAAAGCTAGCAGTTATTCTATGGCCGAAATTACAGTACCATGGGGCTTACCACTTGACAAGGTGCCACTATTACTTAGGTCATTCTTGCATTTTGGATGATAGAAATGTGTTTTCTTGGTTACCCCCTTTTTCTGTGTGTGTTAGAGCGAGATCACAATACTAGTTTACCGATAGCTTGTAGAATAGAACTAGCTGTGAGTAGATTTTAGAGTAGCATAAATCTTTTCCAGTTTCTAAATTTCTGACAAAACTAATATTTAAACCATATAAATGGATTATCAATAAATGATACTTTCCAAAAATGTTCTTAGATATTTATTATTATATAATTTTAAACATTCTCTAAACTATAAAAATAAATTAAAATTTTAAGAAACTTCCGTAATATTTTTGGAAACTGCAAATAATAAAAGCTAAAAACCATTTCAATCTCATCAGCTTACAAACAAAAAAATAAACCGCGTCATTATCGGTCAATTCGTTTAGGAGCTGGCATTGTCATCTCGCTTCTTTCATATTCAAATAAAACAACCCAAGTTTTATGAGTCGACACTCCAGGCTGTAAAGTATCGGCTAGCATTACCCGCCAAGTATAACCAAATGAAAGCTTGTATATAATTTGCTCAAGGCATTAAGGCACATGCTAATGAAGAACTCGCTTGTACAATTCGACATAGTGCGGGGTGTGACGGGACCCTTATATTAAAGACTTCTCGTTGCTTCGCTAGAGCGGCGGCGAGCTGCCAAGCTAAGACATAGTACGCTGCATCTAACGCTTGACTTTTAATATACCTTTCGTAGGAACATCATCATTAACAATCGAATAAAATATTCCTTTCTTCAAACAGTCTTGTCTTAACGTGTTACTAACAGTGCTAATACCGTGATTTTTTAATGTATGGCAACTCTTAAACTAAAATTAAACACGATTGCTTACTCGTTGCACTAAAATTTTGGATAAATCTTTACGCATTTGAAGGGAAATAATGAAGCTTAATATAACGCGTATATAAATACTAAAAGCCTTGTACAAATATTCTTAGGTTCTAGAAATACTTACTGTCAGACATATCAACTGCTTTCCGACTGCTTTGCAGTTGGTATGCAGATAGTGCGACTGCAATAAAACCGTTATCTCAGCAGTCAGCGTGCAGTACCTTTGGCTGAACTCTGACTAAAAACTAGCTGCACAGTCGACATGCATTTTATTTACAGTTGGACTATGCACCTATCTTTCAGTCGAGAGTGCATTCGTTGGAACTGCACGCCAATTGCACCTCGAATGCAATCGGGTTCCTAGTTGTTCAGCAGTTTTATTGCAGTCCTACTAAGCGCAAATGTCATAGTGCAGTTTAAATGCAGTCCGTCGGTCTACTAAGCTGACAAATATGGGTTATATGTAACATATTAAAGTTTTTGAAATGATACTTGGCAACTTTACAAGTTTCTACATTTTTTATATCACTTTGTAATATTTCTTTTTAACTAATTTGTCTCCGAGATAGTCCATTTAAAAGGCACATGTATAAAAGTCCGCGTTCGTAAAGAAAACCGAAGCTTGAGGGTCCATCTTCATAGGCGATTGTCTCGCGACGTAATTTTCTGTGACAGTTTAAGTGTTTTAGTTACAATAGTTATTCTTCAAACGGCGATTTTGTGTCGGCGCTAGGACGAGTTGGCCGAATATCTGGCGAGAATGGAGTTGTGGGCTCAGAACTCGGCACAGGCTCGAGATACTACCAGAGATGAAACCGCGTCTCGAGCTCGGAACCCGTCGCGTAGTCGAACCACGTCGCGGGGGCGCAAGGCGTCGCGCAGGCGAAACGCGTCGCAGGCGAACGAGCCGCCCCCGCAAGCGAACGCCGTGGTCGCCCCGGCTGAGCCGGAGTCGCCTCGCCATGTCACGGCCTTGCAGTTGCTCGGCAAGGTACCGTTGCTAGCGGGTACCTACGGAAGATAACTTGACGATAGTGTGACGTTATCGTCGCGAGACACCCGCGTGGAGATCCTCCCTACCATTAGAGTCAATGACACGCTTTCGTCCTCACTATTTAACTTGTAACGATCAACAAATCAATTGAAACCATTTCATTTCTCCGCTTGTAATAAGATGTTCTTTGGATCACGTGTCATTAGCACTTTATTGGTTAAGGCTCATAGGACCCACGCACACACTGTGGTCTGGATTTCTGCGTACCGCCCTTTGTCTGGACGTGGTCTGACACCGCCCAAGTCCATTATTATATTTTTTTCACAATAGTGGGTCCATAGCGTAGCTTCGATTGGCGAAAATTTTAATATACGATAAGATTAGTAACAGTCGTAAATTATAGATATAAAAACAAAAACCCAAACAATTTTGAATACTTAAAAGTTTTTGGACGGATAAGGATTGGATGTTGTCAGCGCCCTTAAGTGTTAGGTTTATAATAATAATAATTGATCATTCGCATATTTCCTGCTGCCTATAAACATTAAGTCTTAACTATTTTACTAGTATCCTATAACGTAACATGCAAGTATTTGCTATCTGAACAGCATACGCCTTTAAAGTAATATGATACGATAGGTTGGCAGAAAATATGCTGATGATATTAATAGAGCGGTGTTTTTTAAATTATTTTACTGAGGGTCATCAAACTTTCAATTAGAAGTTAGAGTAAATGGTTTAATGACTATGCATATAATGACTTTACTTTGGTGTATGCATATACATGTGGTAGTAGTGTTGAAATGGTAAAAACATCCGTTCAATTAAAAGCAAAGTGAACTCATTATATTGCTTTGTACGTTTCATAAGAATTTTAAAAAACACTGCATTAGAAAACTGAATGCTCCTAGTTATCATTTTTTATAGATTTTGTAGCTTGCAATATCACTAGTGAGCATATGTTTTCTCGTAACTCAATTTCGTTGCACTCACAAATATTAAATAACACACTCGAGCCATTAGCACTTTATTTTAACCAAACATTTGAAAACTTTACAACATATATCTAGAATCTACAATAGGGGTTCAAATATGCCTTAATTTTAAAAGCAAAATAAGGAAAAAATAATTCTAACTCAAAATGTTGGTTACAATTTATTCAATTATTAAAGTATATACAGACAAAGTTTACCTGAAGATAAAAAAGGGAAGTATAAATTAACTGAAAAGAGATCAATTTAGTTAGTGGTTTCTAGTTCTTATGACTCATGATTAAAATTTACAAACTAGTTGGTATGAATATTCAAATATAAGGGCAAATAAACGAAATTTGTGATAACTATATTCACCGAAGTAGTGTACAGAACTTGGCTTGACACGCTGCCGTGTGTATGTGCCGAGATATTTCATAATATATACGAGATTCATATACAGCAAAATATTGTAGAACTTCATTAAAATCTCAAGTAGAGTGCATTTATAGCCAAATATAATATTTTAACCCTTATTCCATTAAAACTCATTACTTGTAAGGGACTAAACAAATTTTTACGGAGCTGCCTCTTCCTATCTTCCTACGCAAGATGACAGGTACTGTAAGTAACATTGGTGGAGGTAAATAAATGTTTTAGGAAATAAATTATATTATGCATGATCATATGAAACAGTGTTATTAAAGAAGAGAAGTGAATTTGTGTCTAGGGCAGAACAAAACTAAGAGCAGATACAGCCTTCTGCTCACATTACTGGGAACACAAGTATTAGATTTAATGTTTAATAAGAAAGAATAAACTTGGCGGGGGCACTTCCGTGCCCCCAAGTGCAGAGTTAAGTACTAAAATATCTGTAAATTTACAGAATAAGCTTCAGCAAAAATGCATTGTTGTTCAAATGTCTAAGCTTAGTTGCAATATTTATAATAATTAATAACACTGGTTTCCAAAATCATATATGCAACAAATGTATCGATGTATGTGTTGATGTTAAAAAAGCGATAAACTTGGACATATTTTTGAGCATATAAAGGTATATATGCAATACCATTAATTAATTAATTTTAATCGACCATTACTGGTCTGCGCAATGTAACCAACGTTGTTTTCCGTCCTGCTCTATTTCCAGCCCCTTCAGTGTTATTCCTTTAGTTATTTATTTAAATCTTGTATTCGTTGTCTCAACACTGACACACAATCCCTTACTCGATGTTTACCTAAATAGTGTATGAGCTTATTCTGATGCTCAGTTGTTTTATAACATATTAATGTCTTTATAAAGTCTGACATACTAATATATTGAAAGTTTATCTTTCTCTATAACATATTATCTTTCATGTGGTCACTTCAGGTAAAATCATTATAATGTCATCTTAGACGCATGTAATTTTATCGGTAAATTCTTCCAGTAGTTAGTTTACCATCGGCTTTTAAATTCCTTTAGTTTACAGGCTTTTTTTAACCCATTCTGATTACGCTGCCTATTTATTAAATATTAATTAATGAATGAATTATTTCCTAATAGACTAATAAATTAGATTGTATAACTATTTGTACTTTGTTGCCATGCTTACATATGAATTTAAGTTAGGCTGCTAAGTACAGCTTGTATTTGACATAAGGGCAAAACATGTAACCACATCCAAAGGATTAACTTCTAAAAGTTCAGAAGTGAAGGATATCAATTTAGTATTTGGTCTGAAGGAGAGTTATAATATATTAATTAATTTAAATACTATACAAATGAGCAATGAATACGCAAACCAAAAAATTTATAAACCATACACATATTTTTCTGTCTGAAACAGCACAAATATAATAAAGAAAAATATCATGCGAAGAAACATATCATTACAAAAATATAATGCAGAGAAACATATAATTAGAAAAATATCATGCAGGGAAACATATAATTTGAAAACTATAATTTTTATATTGATTGAATGTGTATTTTTTATTCTGGTTTCATGTATTGTCCTTTTGTTGTATCCAATCGGTGTAAAAGGTATTCGAAGTTTAGCTACCATCGACTTTTGTAGACAATGTAAATAATATCATATATTACAATAATATTAATATTACTGATCATCGCATGTTTCCTTTCTAGAAAAATGTATTTATACTTACTTTTGATGTAAAAATTACTTTTTGTTATCGGTGTACCAAATATATCGCCTAAATGTGTATTATTAACAGGATACGCAAGCTATGGCCCTGGCTTTATTATATTTAAGTTACAAATTTAACATAAAACCAAAAATATATCATATCAATTTAATGATACATGATATATTTTCGTTTATTGTTGTAATAAAACATCAATGTGCTTTTTTAGTACTTTGGATCTGCTCTTATTAGTTAAAATTAAATGATATAAAACTAAAAATATGTCCTTGTCCTTTTGTAATAATTTTGATGTATAACTTAAATGTTACACGGTCTTAAAATTTTCTTTGGTTTTGATATACAGGAAGGTTTTGGGATTGGAGACGATCTGTACTCCCTGTCTTACGATGGGTGCCGTAAGTTGATCTGGCACGAGGCTAAGCCGTCGCCGCTGAAGAACATGCGCGCTTGGAAGCCGGGTGATGTCGTCGGCTGCTTGATAGATATGGACTTAGCGGAGGCTGTGTTCTATCTCAATGGGGAACACGTTCGTACTTGCACGGAGCTCTTCGAAACCACTCGGTAAATAATAATTTTAAAGTTATAAGTATCAATAAAAACGTGTCGTAAGAAGAAATGCCTTTGGCAGTTCAGGCTTGTAAAAATAACTTATAACGATATTTTTTGTACTCCGATGTATTTCATTCTACTGAAATTGTACCTGATTCATAGAAATGTAATGATGCGAATTGAGAGAGTCATACACATGTTCAGTCAAAAAGTTTTTATTAGATATAGCAGTCTGAAGTGTACATGTTGTTTAAGCGTGTGAGAAAAAGCTTTTATTCAGCTACTGCTAAGCAAAAGCCTGGCCGAGTCCACACAAAAGGCACATTCAAATTATCGTAAATCTCGATTAGGTATTTTTCAAATATGCCTTCTGACATAATTATAGCTTGTTTAAGATATGGTACTAAACATAACACCAGTCTAAATTTTTGTTTCCTTTGGTAAACATGTGTTTATCATAATGGTTTTCGTTGTTGCAGCCAAGGTTTCTACGCGGCGGCGTCTTTCATGGCGTTCCAGCAATGCCGGTTCAACTTCGGCAGCGAGCCGTTCCAGTACCCGCCGGAGCGCTCCTTCCACAACTTTAACGATTGCGGATTCCTCACTGAGGATGAAAAGAAGGTACAAAGTAGATACTTAATAAGTAACTTAAAAAAATGGACTTCAAAATACCTCTGATCTTTAATTATTTCGTGTTTCTCACACGGAAAGCACCAGCTATCGAATAAGAAAAGCGTTATCAAAATCGGTACACCCAGAGGAAAATTGTGAGGTAACAAACATAAAAAATATGTAGTCGAAATTGATCACCTCCTTTTTTGAAGTCGGTTAAATAGTAGTAAAGAAATGGATTAAATATATCGATAGGTAGCAAAAAGGTTGATAGACTTATTTTTGCTGCCACAGATTGGATAAGTAAAGTTGTTTTCATCCAAGTCATCCAAGGTAGGATGACGAAATATTAACCATTCCGGTATCATATAATCGTATACAATATCATACAAACACATTCTATAGCGGCTAGCTCTTGTGAACGAAAGTGACGTGAAAATGAGAAACAAATGTGAAATCTTTGCGATACAATGATTCTTTTGTTTATGTGTCGTCTACACGAGCATTTAGAATGTTCGCTCGTTAATTTTTCTGATCTGTTGGATCAGACAAGACTTTATGTTTAAATCCTACTAAAATATGAGCACAAGAATTATAAAAAAAATAGATAGATGTATGTTTGTAACTAGTAAAATATATTTACTATGAATATATACTGAAATTTGGCACATAGTCAGTTAAGAACCAGCATTAAGACATAATATACTTTTAATGCCGAAAACTCGACTACATCTACTTAGATACAACTGCTCAACGCAGCTAGTGCCTTATAAACACACTTTAATAGGGTAGACAGGGTATAAAAAGTCAAAATCAGTTTAGTGCCGCCAGGATTGTCAAAATATAATAGTCATGTATTTTTTCTTTTACCAAATCAACTACAAATACTAAGATCAACCGCTTTAAAGTTCAGGAGCGAAGGCTTGTGACGTCATGGCGTGGCTCAATTAATGCACTCACAGTATCTTCATATTCGTTTTTTTTATGGGACAATCGAAAAAACACGTGTCTAATATTTTGATATTAGCTAAAAGAAAAACATAAAATAAAAATGAGTAATTCTTAATCTAGACCAAATAGGAGACGTCTTGAAAAAAGGCCAGGTCAAGAGTACCCTAAACCGAAGAGCATGTATGAAGGGAATTATGACAGTGGATGAAGCGAAACAAGTATGTAAGGATCGTAGCAAGTGGAAAGAAGTGGTCTCTCCCTACCCCTACGGGAAACAGGCGTGATTATATGTATGTATGTAATTCATATTCACAATTCTCGTTTTCTTGTACAGGTGGTGCCGCGTCGCTTCTACCTCGAGAAGCTGAGGAACTCGAGCATCAAGGAGAACTCCTGCACTCTGTGCTTCGATAACGACGCCTGCTGCGTCCTGGAGCCGTGCATGCACGGGTAATTATACTTTAAGAACACTTATTTATTCAACTTAAGCATAATAATTGCTTGAGGGGCCCGCGTCTGAGTTAAGACAATAAAGGTGAAGCCGCGCCCACCACGCTTGGTCTGGGATAGGTGACCATTTGTCAATATACCGAGACCCTTCGTGTCCAAGAAAGTGCATTAAGCTATTGCTCTCGTCTGCAATATGTTGATCTTTGGCTATCGTTAAGCCATTAAAATGCTGACAAGTCATACCCTAAGATACTATTACTACCCTAATATACTTATTACCCAGTACAATAGATTGTGCAGGTCAAAATGTCTGTCGTTCGATATTAACCGCAGTATTCAGCTGAATCCGGTAAGACAGATAGCAGACCCCTTCATAGCTTAGGAAAGACACTGCAGAAAAATTGCTTAAAAAAAAGAAAAAGCCTGAACAAATAACCCCGTGACTTCCAAAATATCCATTCATCTACTTTATCACTCATCACACTTTACGTTTTTTTTTTGTTCCTCCTGAAATCCTCCATGGACTCTCCTCCGCCCTGGGGAAGACGGATTGGTGTGCCGGTCTCCTACCGGCTAAAACCACCGGAGTGCTTCACCGTTCCCTATTGCCGTGGACCAGGAGTGAACGCATTTCGCAATACTACGCATTTCACAATACTATCATCACACTTTACTTACCCTGACCTTATATACATAGTAAAAATGTCCTTATATTCCAGCGGTTTCTGCTCCCTGTGCACTGCCCAAGTGAAGGAGTGCCCGCTGTGCCGCGCCGTCATCATGAACGTGCGCGTCGTGCCCGCATGACAGACGGCCGCCGCGCCGGCTCCGGACGGTGAGCCCCAGTGAAGACTACACCGGCCCACTCTATGGCCCCAATTACTTCGTGCTACCATATGTCTAAATCATTCATGATTTCCTATAAAAAATTTAAAGCCCCTGACTTTTTAAGCAAATTTTGAAAATTAGCTGGTAATTTCGTTAGAAATTGATAAATTATAGTTTAGAATGATCTCGATTACAACAGCTTTTGACTGAAAAGAATAACTATAGAGATCGATTTATTTATTTTGGAGCTACAATGTTACAGATTTGTATAAAGATATACGTTAAAATTAGAATAAAACATTTTTCTTTCGTTGGGGGTTAAAATAGTCATGGATGGTGCGAGGTAACAGGCCTTAAGTGCATCACCACCTTAACGATGCCACCACACCTATGCCAAATTTATAGCGATTGAATCGCCTTTGTAAGATACTTAGGTTAGAACTCGAGGTGTAGAGGCTAATCAAATAAATTATTTTAACAATAGTTGTTAGGAAACGATAAACGAGCATCGAGTATAACTATAGCCTAATAATGACGTGGTTATAAGATGCGCCGTTTTATAACGTTGGGATGAAGTAGATGTAGCACTATAGGATTATTTTAGGACGCTATTCATCTATCAAAACTTTAAGTATTTTTTATAACACAAATAAAAAATATACTTGAAAAGTCCCAAATATATGTCTTAGTAAATAGTTATTTTTACACTGCTCAATCTCTCGCCCGTTTTTTAATATAAAAGGGCGCATCAAATAGTTTCATTTTTTCAAAATTTTAATTTAGGTTTATGTCCTTGTAATATTGTTGTTATATTACGAAAACTAGATTTATGTTATACATAAAAACTTATCTAAACAAAAGACTGACCGCGATATCAAAATGCAAGCAATAGACTTTGCTTCAGAAAGTGCGACGATAGATAATTATATGTATTACAATACACTATGACAAGTAAATTTAGGATCTATTTATTATAATTATTGGTGGAAACTTCGGTAAATCAATTTTCGGTTATAGTATTTTTTTGTGATAATAAAGCCTTTGATACACTGGGATCAAATTGAGGTACCTGTTGCGTAACTTATCCAATAGAATGACGAAAAATGTTCCATGCAATACGCTCGCTCTAGAAGCAGAAGCAAGGAGTATGACCAATGCTGCGGGTCACACGTCAATTGGAACGTAAAACGTCATATGGAAAACATTTCTTCCCTAGTGTATCCTTCGCTTTATTTTGGCCAATAATCAATCAGTTACATTTTTCAAACAGACCGCATTATTTCTTATTAGTCCATAAATATACTCGATGAAAAAGAAAGTCAATACAAATTATTTATACATATTTTTTTTATTTTTCTAGCTGTTGACAAGGCGTAATTAAGTAAGTTTAACACACGTATTATAATATCCAGATATGTATCGATATACGTATACAAAATATGTATTATACGAAGCGCAATTTTCCTCAGTAATCTTTAGTTACAACTTTCGCGTATTATTCTGATGTCGTTGTACCAGCGTCAAGATCGGGATCGCTCCAATATTATTTTACAAGCGAAATACCAGAAAATTGTCCTTGTTATTGTACTAAGAAAGTAACAATCACTGGTTATAGGTAGTTTGGCTATTATTTCATAAAATGTACCGAGCAATCAGATAACTAAAGAAAATTGTGCTAATTGAGTTGTAGAACTTTGCATCTGGTTTAGAATTACAATGTGTGTTATTTATTTAGCGAGCTACAACTCCAATAAATGTATATTGGTAGTTTGCGCATGTATGTATCACTCCTTACGTGGCTGGCCCCTAAGTGTGTTCTATGTCTATAACAGTTTATTTATAGACACCTGTTTCCAATCCATCGTTTAGTTTAGGTTATATTGTTCTTGGAGTATTTTAATTGTGTTCAGATCCCTAAGTCATAGACGTATATTCAACACGACTCTTATGCTGTAGGGCTTCCTAATATTTATACTTATGATAGTTTACTGTGAATGTTGTTTGTTGACAATGAGATGGCGGGAAAATATTTCGATAACCTTTTATAGACTGATTTATTTTACTTTTCGTTTTGTTAAGAGTATAAATTTTAATACTATGTTATATTTTATTTCGGTTTATATTTTGTATCGGTAAGTTTTGATATTAAAAGTTTTTGTCAGTATTCGTTAAGTATGTCGTAGGTGTATTGACACTAATCCTCATGTAACAGAGCAAACGTCGAGTTCTTAACTAAGCTCATGTACTAATCTCGAAACTATCTCTCTTATCAAAAAATTTATGCCCTCATGTAACGTTCTATTACTACCAATATTTAACTTGTTAAGTAATAATGCTTCTTCGTTTCTTGATTATTACCTAAAACTTAATTTTTTTAAGATTTTTTTCACAGTTTTGTTCTATTTATTTCTAAATATTTGTTCTATCATTTTCATCTTTCTTTGGATAAACTTTTTAGTCCCTTAAATTCTTTTAATTGCTTCTCTCTTTCGTTGTACAAAATAGTCTTTATTTCATCTTCAGAAATAATTTATAATACCTGTTATCAACCGCTGCTTTTTGTGTATCATTGTGTAGGTTTTACTTGATTATTTAAATCGGCACTAACCTAAAGCAGTTGCAGAGGGAGGGTACAATAAATAGTCGACGGCAGAACAAAAAACAGTTGTTAAGTCATACACGTTTGGGTACAAAACTAGAAGAACAAATTATAGTAAAACATTAATTCCTGATATTTTCTCGCCATTTCATTCCTAAAGATGTTGCCTTTGCAAGTTTCCTCACGAATCCAAGTGCTCTACAGTTGCCGTAGATTGTAAGCTTGACGCATTTGTCTGCATGTGTGTGTTGCCAACTTAACAACTATACTAATATTTAATTAATGTTCATAGGTAAAGCTCTCAACAAACTAACGACTCACCGCAAACGATTGGAAAGCTAATATCGGTATTTTAGGACAAGCTACGATTATATTCGCTAGCTTTAATATGTTCTCAGATTCTCAGTGTTGTGTATTACATTATAATAGTTATTGTAGCCAGCCAGAGGAAGCGGCCATCTGACAAACTGTAGATTACTCATCTCTACTCTTGGTCTAAGCTCTTACTGCCATTGAAATGTTTACCACCTAATCCTCCGGCGCTGGTGATTATCAATTTAGGTGTTAATGTCAACATTCCTTCAGAATTGATCTATGTGTTACCTTATAGCAGATTCAGTGAATTTCACAGTTGCCAAGATATTTGTGTCTATTATATTCAGTAGCAGTAAGGTTTTTGTGTGAGCTACAATGCCACAACGTATAATATGACGATGTACTAGCGTTAAATTGATTTTTGAATGCTGACGATTAGAATTATGACCGAGGGTTGCAATTAAAAGGAGCAAGGACTTAAATTATAAAATTATATAAATGTTAGAAGATATTGTGTACTCATTAGTTCATTACTTTCTGTTAGGGTGAGGCCCCTCATGGTTTGAAAAATCTTATTCTAGGCTATTAAAACCCTTTACGGTATTGTTCGAATTTTAAACGAGTATGGTGCAAAAATATAGTGAGAAAATCAAATTTAGAAATTAAGAGATAACTTTGGTATCGTCTATGACTGGTCTTACCGAAAAAAAAAACGTTTTTCTCTTGCTTTGTTGCTATATCGTTTGATTAAAAAGTTTGTAGGATAGACGAGTATTTATTTTAAATCTTTATATCATGTTAAGACGCTGGTTAAAACCAAAAAAGGAATATATTTTCGTTTTTTTTCTTTTGTAGACTAAACAACTAACATTACTTTCAGTGAATAATGAATAACTTCGTTACCATTATTTGCACCAGAGGAACTATTTTTTTATTTTTTACTTTTTACTCTGATATACACTCTAATATAATATTATACTCTGATAACTTTAAATGTCGTAATATAAAAATAAAATGTTACATATTGTGAAATTGCTGTTTAATAGATGTTGTAAACAATTAAACTCGTCTATTATCACTTTCATTGCATTTAAAGATCAAAGGCCGGTGGTAATATAAAATATGTAATACCTACTTACTATAATTATTAAAATATTAATGTAATTGCTTTTAAGCAACATCATCTTAGGATTCGTCAGTCATTGACAAAGTATACAAGAGTCCATTAAATTAAAATGTAATTAGATAGTGAGCTTAAAACGCAAAGTAAACTTTGTGTAAGTGAGACGTTGTTAAAGGTGCACTACTTCTATAAATAGATTTAGTCGTCACCTGTGTTACGCACAAGCTATAACAGCCAACTACAAGTCTGGCCTTTACAAGTACGCCCGTTAATGTAAGCTCGATGCTCTTGTAATACTTAACGTAAAAATTATGCAATTTAATCCTTTTTATAGAATTAAAATTGTAGCCTCCTTTGTGCCATTTATGTAATAACATTTAACCTAGATATCTAATTTCAAAGCTTTATGGTTTGGGATATTCTTTATGTTGTTAAAAACCGTAAAATACTCAAGTTTGTAACACTATTCATGTAATATCTTCTTGGTTAAAATAACAATAGTATTTGTACATTTTTTTTTAAATAGTGTCGTATTTTTTAGCTCTGATAATTAAGGCAAAATGTTTGAAAAGACATAATTTCGCGGATCTAGTTGTCGGAGCCCTTACAAAAAGTACTGATCAAACTTAATTTCGTCCAGTCAGCTATTACTTACATTTAACAGATATTCGACAAAATATTTTTTTCTATATTTACACAACTGTCTTTATAATGTTACTTAATTTTAAACTACTCTTATACGCCCTTGTTAAGAAATTCAACTCCATCCATTATTTTTCTATCATTACTCAAAGAAATAATATAGGATCTGCCAAAAATAAATATTAGGCAACGTTTTTTAATCCGTAAATATTTATTTAATTATTTAGTATTCGTGTACCAAAAAAACGAGAGCGTTAAGGCGAACCTAGTCATTTAGTTGACTTAGGTGATGTACTTAGAATGTTCTCTAAATACATAATTAATACGTGAATTTCACAAACATTATACGCACATAAAGGAGTCTGAGATTTGGCATACCTTGTAAGTTTTTATGAAGCATCAAGTATCACAGACATAAGTTTCTACAATAAGCGAATGCGTCACAAATCATTGTTTAGGTTCGCACTGCCAATGTCAAACACATCGATTACGAAAACGCCCTGCAATTGCTTGAATTAAGGTTCCGCCGATACACAATTACACATTTTCAAAAAAGTTTTTTAAGCCACTAGTCACAGTAATTAACATAATCGAAATTAAAAACATACTTTTGTGAAATAGAAAATCTACAGCGAATGAGTTATACACCGTTTTGGTAATTTATATAAACTGTGGTAAATACTGGAGCAATCCATTGTATTGTTAATGTCCAAATGTTTACTAGAATATCTAAGGCTGGAGCGCGTAATGCGCGTTTTAGTAACTGTTGTAGGCGTTGTAAGATTAAAATATATACGTATTTATAGTAAAAAACTAGTGAGAATATGTAATTTAAATGTAATGGCACTCCAGGGAGAACTATTTTCTTATCTATTTAGGGTTCTAGCTGTAAGACTTCTTCAGCTCTAGTTTATTTTACAAGGTCTTGATCTCTGCTGCGTGCTTACAAATTGATTTTTGTATTACTTTTGTGCATTTATAGATGTGAACATTCGTACACGATGGGTAATGTACGTAATTACTTACAACGATAAACACCGGCCTCATTTACCTCATTAATCGATAGTCCTCTCTGTTTAATATATACCTAATGTATTAGTAACGTACTGTTCGTATTATTCTTGAATGTACTTAGGTACTTTATTGTTATTCAAGCGCATCTTCTCCGATATGCATATCGAGTGCGATGTATTGTAACATTCAATGTTTAGTCACAAATAAAGTTTACAAAACAAATCGTGCGTTTTATTTTCCTCCTCATAGGTAAGAAGAGCAATAGAAAATATGGCCACATGAGCGTGAAAATGCGACTGTTTGTCATTTTCCATCGAGGATTCCTCAAAAAGTAACTGGCCGGATGGGTGGTTGAATGAATATGAGGAAGAGGTCCTCAAGCGTACTACCACTGCGAGTTCGATTAATGGGGCGCGACTCCGCTATTTTTAAGTCGATGGTTGTCATTGTGGCTAATTGTCGTATTCAGATAAACCTACAATGCACAGTCAGTGGCAATCCTACTACAACTATTCCTCATAAGTTGTTTGTATGGCTTGAGTAGAACTATTTAACTAAAAAATAAAACTCTCTCGAGAAATCACTTTCACGGTACCACCGTCATTGTTTATTATTTTAAAGACCAATATTATGCATAAGTGCTTTAGTAACTTACTGTCTCACCATAGTAATGGACACTGTACAGTAATATATTATATACCTAATAGGGAAGTAATTACAATAAGTGACGCTTTCTTCACTATATTCAAAGAAACTAGTTAGTTTCAACAATTTCTAATAGCGTACTGTAAAAAAATAAAAATACAATTAGCTACATACTTATTTCGTGTCAATCGATCATAGATGGCGTTGAACACTTCAGGTTTAGGTGGTAGATACGCCGTGCCGTGTGGAAGTCGCGTAGTAATGTTTTTCATTGCTTTGAATGTACCTATAAAATAAACTATATATAAAGGCTATAGTTAAGTATAGGATACGCCGAACTAAGCACCTATAAATGCGTAGTATGTTGACATTAGCAACCCAAATTTATTCGTGTAAAACTTTTAGACAAATAAATGTTATTATTATTAACAATCAAACCAGCAGCACAATCATCAGTATGAAAACTATCTACAAAATTCTTCTTTCTTTAATTTTGTACAAAATTTTATTCCAACAACTACAACTTACATCATCGGTTATAACCTACCCATGCAACATATAAAATTATTTGTTAAAAGTAAGATCCACCGCGATCAAACAAATAAACAGCCGTACAAAATGATAAGAAAGCAGTTATTTACAACTAGCACCTTATTCATAAATTGAGCTAATAAAAGACTGTTGAAATATTAAATAGCCCTCATGTAAGCATTCTATTTTAAAGACACTATCGACCAACTTATTGACCCAGTTTGGTAATAAGTGCATAGCTTTTTGCCAGACAAGCGAATATTTATTTTGCTTCTTTATGAGGTTTATCAACCACGGCGCTGTAGCCGAACCTGCTTAGTTAGTGAGCATACTTTTAAATATTCGGTTAATCAAAATAAATACATCTTATTATCACTTTACGACTTTAGTTTTTAGGACTGTCTAAAATAGTCTAGATGAAGATGGTTACCGAAGCTTACTTAGTAAAAGCTTATAAAAGTTATATTACCTATAGAAAATCTAGGTATTTAAGAGACCTTAACCCAGCAGTGGGACAGTAATACATATAACCAGACTGGATTGTTGTGTAGAGGTTGGTCAGCTGGGCCTCGATTCAGTTATTTAAGAGTTGAATTGACCAAATGACCTGCTTCACACTGACCTACCACTGACAGGCATTTAAAATAGCTGAGTCACGGCCCTGGGCCTTTTCCGAGAGCTTTTCTCTGAATAAACGCGTATTGATCACCAGGAATGCTCATAATATAATAAATTGGTAAATAAATAAAGTGGTCAGCATCTATATTAATTTATTAAAAAATAGTATATAATTTAAAAATAGGTAAGTTGACTTTTTTACTGGGTAAGTAGATAGGCGACTTTTGCCTGTAACATTTTACAAAAATATTTTATGTAGGTACCTAAGAACCTAAGCACCCACCTGTCTATTTGATAGTTGTGACCTAATTAAGTAGGTAAGCAATGCAATTGAAGAACTTGTACTTTGAAGTTTCTTATTTGATAAGTGGGCAGATATTACGCAAACTATAAAATAATATTCGTTTTCCGCCCACGGCTAGAAGACTGCAAATCATTTCTCGTTTAAATTGTAATGAGAAAATTTTCCACGGGATTCTTTATGCTACTGTCATTTATTTATGTAGGTATCCACCCACTATTTGCTCTATTCTCTTCTTTTTTCTTTCGTTGTTACTTGGGTATCTACCTACATAAGCAAAAGCAGCTTGATATCAAAGATTTCAAAGGATAATGTAAAGACTAAACAAGGTAGGCAGTTAGTACCTATGTGAAACTATCAGATAATAGAATAGTATACTGTAAAACTAAGTACAGTGTTAGCGTAGTGGCACCAGTAATCGACATGCACCACTAATCGACACTTTATTTTTTTATTTAATAAAATAAAGAGAAGGATACCGATTTATTTATTTGACGACACTGTAACATAGAAAGCACACTTATTACTGGCTCCCATTGACATTTGAGCGATATTTACAGTTTTATTTGAAAGTAGCGGTGTGACAACTGATTGTGGCTCGAGTACCGGCGAGAAAAACAACATTTCTTACTGAAATCGTTAAGGAAGGGAGTACATTTCTTTGTTAATTATGCTAATGTATTGTAAGTTATTTGAACTTTATGAGTTCTACGGGTTTTTATAAGAACTAAAGGGTGGAATTTTGTTATAACACAAGTTCAAGATTATTTTAATATTAGTAAAATGTTGGTGTCGATCATTGGTGTTCACAAACTGACTTTCTCCAGTTATCGACACGTGTCGATAGTAATTATTAGAAACATTTTTCATTTGATAAGAGAATACATAGCTCTTCTAACTTTGCTTCTCGGTAGATATTTGAAGTAAACTAATCAAAGTTGACCTACCAGAAATCGACAAGTGACGATTATTGGGAAATAATATGTGTCAATGAAAGGTTTTAGAGATGGCTCTGAGAAAACATTATACTCCCGACTAGTTAGGTTCAGTGGGTCGTCTTAGGGGCGGAGGGTAGGAGTTGGAGCATATGCTTGGGTACTATGAGCACCAAAGAAAACAAAAAAAAAATAGTAAAAAAAATTGGGAGTCCTTTTTTAGTTTTTTTTTTTTTTTTATAGATTTCGAGCATTTTTATTGCAGCATCTGATTAAGTCTATCTATAGAAACCATTTATGATCTTACAAGTATGGCCCTAGGACGCACAGTTTCCGACTTATGGGCCGTTTACATTAAAAGGCCGTTCAAGTAAAAGGCTCATAACTCGAAAACGGTGCGTCGTGGGGCCATGTTTTTTAGAACTTAAATAGTTGCTACAGACAAGGTCAACCTAATACAAGAAAAAAATCGGAAAGATTCCGAAAAAAAAAAATTAAGTCTTATACAGGACTTATAAAAATTATAGTTTTTTTAACCATACGGTTAGGTAATAATTTTGCACGATTTGCTTTCATTATCAGTATTAAAGTACTATCATACCTGTGGTAGAAATACAATATAAATTTATTGCGCTATCGTACACAAACATTACATCCGTCTTACGAATTTTCGATCAGGTCACGTGTCCTGACGCGGGTTTATCATTTTAACTCATTACAAAAAAAAAACTGTACAGCACCGCTAAAGAAGTTTTCGTCATACGAATTTTCGATCAGGTCACGTGTCCAGGGGCCCGATGTTTCTATGTATTTTAAGTCAGTGAGTGGCAGGTATTTTCGTATCCAGTTAATTTTAGTTTAATGAAAAATTTAGGTACACCTACTTGCCAATGTTGACCTTGTAGGATTGCCAGTGGCTATAACAAGTGTAAAGTGCACTGGAACGTTTATTAACCTGACGCGAGTTTAATTTTTTTTACCCATTACGAAAAGCCGCTAAAGAAGTGTTCAATTCAAAAATTAAAAATTATCAACACAGACAAAATCAGAACCAAAATCAAAATCAAAAATCATTAATTTAAGTTAAACTACAAAGTAGCACTTATCAAACGTCAAAATTGTAATACAAAAAGACAGCACCCTAAGGGTCGGTTCATATCCGGCGGAAAAGGCAGCGCGCAACATCGGCCGCGCAACCCCAGAACGAACAAGCACACAACTTTACATCCAACCTCCCACACCTGACGCGTCGTCGGGTCAGTGTGAAAGGCCGAATCCTCCATCATGCGCCCGCCCGCCCCAGCGCCACGCGACTGACAGCACGCCACCACCGTCAGATATGAAACGACCCCAAATCGCCCACCCTTCACCAAGTGCTAGTCAACTTGTCAATATCTTCTGTCTTGTACGAGTATTTACATGTATAATACCCATTAGTAAGAGAAATATGGTTATTGTAACAAAATATGCATACTTATTAAACAGGTAATTTTATTTTAAAGACCGACAAATGTGGTCAAATGGTGTGATTATTTGGCAAATACTCATTATAGATAGTAGTCGATAACTGGGGTGTCGATAACTGGTAAGTGTCGATAACTGGGGTGTCGATGACTGGGGTGTCGATAACTGGGGTGTCGATTACTGGTAACAGTCAAATGACTAGGTGTCGGTTACTGGAGATTCTTACACTTTTTCATTTTTTTGATTTTTTTTCTTGTCTCTTTATAGCAAATAAAAATAATACATTTTATTCTTATCTCAAGAATATACCTTACCATACTCAAATGTTACTTTTGGTTTAAAAGTAACTAATATACCTTTAATTTAATAAAGAAACCCATTATGATCGATTAAGATCCTTAAAGTGTCGATCATTGGTGCCACTACGCTATTATATGACCATTCAAATTTTCAGGTATATATTTTTTAATCTCATTTAGACCAGGTACAATGGTCACAACATACTGGTCTGATATACAACATACCCACTATCCCACATACATATGCAACATGCACCTCCTATTGGTCAGTCGGGTAATGAGATACTTCCATGTAGCACCTATTTTTTTTTATAATTGATTTAGTAAGGTTTTTTGCCCTGGTGCGCCAAGACAGTACCCTAACACAAAAGTAAAATAATAAAAATAAAAAAAAACTTATTCTATTACAACCTATACCTATTGCACATAATAAATGTAATAAAAAGAAAATAATTTCCCAACAAAGGTCAATCCAATTTAAATCCAAATAGAATTGTTTCAAACCTGGCCGTTGATTACTTTTATATTTAGAACTACGAGGAATAGGTATCAAGAAAGGGCATCGCAGCCATCGGTTCATATAAAATTTACTGGAATTCTGAAGGCTGCAATAATGGCTTTGAAGCTAGCTTGATAGACACATTTGACGAGAAAACGCTGCCAGCCTGTAATGTGGAGAGCGAGGGCCTCAAAATTGACTTTCATGTCCGCGGTAATTACCCTCACGTTGAGTAAAAGCAGCCTACATTTGCATATGTTGGTTCACACAGCTATCAATTTTTTACGCCGTAACTTCCGAACGGTGCAGTAAATTAGATTGATGTAGTGTTTATTTTGTAAGTTTATTATTGTTTGTTAAGATCCTCATGATAAAGGACAAAATTTGTAAAAAATAAAAATAATCGATAGGAATTATTTAAAATATCACACACAACCCGTACGAAATCATAGTCGGCAGCTAGTTAGTAATGATTTAGTAAACTACGAACAATCTACAGTCAAAAATATTAGCATAACTTTAAACACTTTTTAAAATAATACTAAGATACACACATACATTATTTTTTGATCCTTTTTCGGAAGCCTTTTGTGTTTACCATCCACGTCAATAAGCAGCCTGCTAACTTCCTCTTACACAGCTTGACATGCTAAAATCCGCTGAACCCATTTTGATATTTACTTAAGTATTATAACCTGAAAATCAATAGAAAAAAGCTCTAAAACTGTACTGGGACTGGCAACTCTATTTTTCTGCAGCTATTTTAGCCCTGGAGATCTATGCGATTTTAAGCCTGGGTTCAAATTCTATAATTCGATGCTTTTGATGCAACATCTATAAATAAAAAGTAACAAAATTAAATGAAGCTTACACTTAATTACCTATCAAAACTATATCAGCTACTACTACTAGGTATCAGCGAGAGAACTGTAATAAATATTCGTTTATTGTAATTCACACAAATTCACCGTTCTTCAGGGAAAAAAGGTTCGTGTTTTTCAGTATAACTTGTAGCTTCATTTACGGCAATGTTATTTAACTAAGCTTTATTTCATATAAACGTCAGCTGTTTGCTAAGAGAGTAATTAAGGCGAAACCTCCTTGGCGGTATTTTCTCCGTGTCACTTGCATTGCAAGTAATATCCTTTGAAGAATAAAAAGCCTTGCGCCGGAGATGGCTACAGACAAAGTAAATTGTTGCTAAATTTCTCGAGAATTTTGAAATGACTCTAACGTTTTGCAGTAAATATGCAAAATTTATTCATATTTGCAAGAGAAATAAAAAAATCATAACAAAAATCTTTATTTTCTCATCATTATATTAATTATTAATATCGAGACCGGTGTCTGTAATAGGTAAAACTTGTGAGACATTACCATCCCTCCGTTATCGGTACAATCAGTAAAATCGTAAACAGATAAAAAATATATATTTTTTAACTAATCTTTTTAAAGTTCTTTCAAAAAGTTCAACATCTCTAATTGCAAGTTACAAAATGTCATTTCTATACAGAAGAACTGGCAGGAAACTACAATATCTTGATAATTAACTCGTTCTATAACTGTAAAGAAGAGATACTACTGTTTAAATAATCCTTAAAGGTGTCCTAATCTCCGTGTCCTAAGTTATAGAAAGAGTTAAATAACTAAGCTAAGTCGAAAGTATGTCCTGTTTATATGTAGTGTTCACTGGCCCCGGTGTCACAGGGTGTACCACAGCATAATTACATACAGTCCACATTTTTTTTTCTGTTGTCGTATCAACTTGTTACGTAGACCACGCGTGGGCTGAACACCTTTTCTTATTTTGTCTGCGATACTGTAACTGAATTTTAGAATGTGCAACGGTGCATGAACCGTTTAAGATACTTGATTTTGTGGAGGTGTAATTTTTAATGTTCGAGGTATCCATCTTAACAGCTTTTTAAAAACCAAATTATAGGTCACTATTTTTATAAACGCTGAAAGCAGCCGTGTTTGTAGGTACATCGTTGTAACCTCAAAATTACAATACAAAGAGCTGAATATTTATAGATGATAGAGGTGTCTGTCTTGTACATGTACCTACTGTACCCAAATCAATTTCTGTATACCAACTTGACTTCTACATGCCTGAACAGATAAGGTGGTAGGTGTACCGAAAAACCCTCACACAGAAAAAAACTGTTTTAATAGACGTTATATGGTGGCTTCATACTCTCACGCTTCATATATTTTTCCAATTATCTACCTGTTTTTCGCCATGACAAACAATAATTGTCATGTTTCAACAATTTAAAAATCTCTTTTCAAACAGACTAACGCTGCGGAAAGACTTTTTTACAATAAGTATGCATTGTATGACTTTATAGAAATGTGTTCAGGATTGTACGCAAAAGGGTAAATAAAAACTTTGTGATGAAACAAATGAAATCGCCCGGAGCTACCCTGGTTATCTAATGTTTGTTTCATGGTTGTATAGACAAAAGAAAGAACTAGGGCTTTTGTTGGCAATGAAACAGTTACGAGCCGTTGTTATGATGGGCATTTGTTCTTGCTTCATGCAAATGTAAACGTCAACAACGTGTAAACAGTTGAAAAGGAAATTCATTTATATACTTTAAGTAAAGAATTATTTAAAAAAGTTTTTGACATTTAAATTTTTATTGGCTTCTTTAACATTTAAAATGTTTTTGTAATATTATTATGTTGTTATAAACAAGCTGTGTAGAACATGGTACGCAGGTATTTTTTCGTTAGAGAGTAAAAATATGACAAAAGATTCTTAAGAAAAGAAAAAAACAACACTCATTTGCTTATGAAGCCATTTAGTGATATAACTATGTAAGGAAGTGATGGTATATAACAGACCACTAGCAGGCAAATAGTTAAGGAAACTCTGCCTTGCATCTACTATTACGAAATTGCGTAATTGGTTCACAAACACTACGACTTCGGTCTATTAAACTATCCAAAATAGATTAACACTTCATCATTTAGTACGATATATTCATAGAGACCTGTCATCATGATAATATAAATGACCCGATTATATTATAAAAGAAAACAACATTACAGCTTCTCAAATAAATCTATTTAATACCAATCGGTATTATTCCTACAGAACAAAAATTACTACGATAAATACTAAGGAATTTCTTACAGGTAAATAATTTCGAATAAATATACAATACCGATATCATGTTATTGTAGTTTTATAATGATGTTATGATTGTCATCAATATAGTTTGTTTTGATGTTTATGTGATGTTAGTAAATAATTTCTTCTCTGTGCCCAATTAATATTATTTTATTTGCTGGTGCCCAACTGGGTCCAGTTTAAGCACACCAGCACCAGGTACCTACTGGTATGTTTATACTTATTGATACAATGAGAATTTAGTATTGAACAAAGGCCGGGTAAACGTATCAGTCAAGCTCACTATCAATAATAATAATAATATGAAATATGTATAAAGTATTTTCGTTTAGGTGTGAATGAAAAATTAAATTTATAGAAATATGGAAATAGAATAAACGGAGTATTTTGCATGACCGCGTTTGAATTGAACATGGCAAATTTTAGAGAACAACTATTAAAAAAAAAATTTTTCTTCGTCATGGAAGCTTTAATCAATCTTTATCTTCCACATTGAAATAGTTGAGAGACATGTATGAAAAATGCAAAGTTGAAGAAGTGCTACTTACAGCTCAGGTCACAAGAGCTGAGCTAAGCGAATTATCCGAGCTTGGCTCCTACGCAGTCTAAACTAGATTATTATAAAAAGATATGTAAGAATAAGTTACTGTACTTACGAATTTTTAAAACTGTCTATTTATTTAGTAATTATATTTTTTGTTATAAATGTATACTTATAATTAAGATGTGAGTGTTTATTGTAAGCTTATTTACCATAAAGCATATTTTTACCTAAATTTTATCTTTAAATTAATAATTTAAGGAGCCTATGACAAATTGAGAATTTTTGTTAACTTTCGAAATATAGATCAGATCTTCATACAGTATCTATCTATGTAATATTATTCATTTAGAATTTAGAACCACCTCGATTAGGTCAGTTTTCAAAAATAAAACCGTAACATAAAAAGACATGCCCAACTAATAACATCCCTCTTTTTCCGTCGGGGTTTAGCACGTAAGATATTGAATCAATTACTAGTATCGATAGATACGTAATTTGCGTACTGATTGTTGAGCTAATTAGGTTATTATCAGACTGCTCTGCCTATAATGCCCACGCATGTATCATAATCTTATTATACTTAGTAATGAGATGTATTAGCTGCTTGAATAAGGCTCCATGTAGACTAACTACTAAACTTTTACGTTTAAGATCCTTTTTGATTTATTTCTGCCTCTGTCTCCATATATCTCTATAACTGCCTCGTTAGCCTAGTGGTGCTAAACGCGCCTGCTACGATAGAGGTCTTGGGTTCGATTCCCAAGTCGACCAAGGTGTTATTGGGTTTTTTTCTATGAAATTCTCAGTAGCAGGTCGGAGTTTGGATACGTGCCCGGTTAGTGGCAATAGGCTCGTCCCCTATTACATGGGACCTAAACATACCGACGAACTGTGGGTGTACATTGGTACACCTCTGCCTAACCCTTCGGGGATACACACTCTGTGCGGACATGGAGTGTGCGTGTAAGTTTGTGGTAGCAAGATGCCAAGAAATAATTTTCGTGCCCTGTTCTCTACCTATTTAAATTTTAAGGTGTAATCTTCTTTTATTCATTTATTCTTACCTACCTTAAATACACGTTATCTTATAGTAAACTCCAAGTTTCCATTTCTTGCTATACATACAACGTTAGATCGAAGAAAGAGAACAGTAAAATTGTGAGTTCTGTTTGAAAATAGGCTTATTATCAAAAAAACCCTAGAAAAAGTACACAGAATTGCCCATTAAAGATTAGACTCTGATGAAACAAGTGTTAAGTTATAATGCCCAAGCATTTTTTCGTTTTTAAAGAACTAAAGACTAATCCCTCTTCCGAACCGCTACCGCGTTTAACCGCTAGTGCGTAAGTGGGCTAAATATTCAAAAGAGTGTTGCGTTTAAAACTATTAAGACTCAAAAGAGTGACTATATAATGAACTCGACTTATGACAATATTTCACAAGGTTTATTGTACTTTAGTCTGTGTCTTTTGTGTGTTGTAAAATTTTGTTTTAAAAGTAGTCTCAAACTTTACAAAGTTGTGTGCTGCCTACCATTTGTCTCAAATACTAGCCTTTGATCTGTATCAAAGTGTTTTATACTTTTTAGGAATAGGTTTATGATGAGGTTGAAATAATAGTGAAGAAAACAACAAAGTTAACAATACAGAAATTTTATTAAATTCAACATTAACATAATTTTTCTGTAGCCCTAACAATAGTTCTCTTAAACTTTATATAACTATAAATTTCGGTCCATCCTTGCTGGCGCCTCCGGTACCTGAAAACATAGAAATATTTTAATAAGTAAAAATACTTTCCATAGGAGACAGACATACACGAGTAAATACAAAACAATTTATTTATAATCCAAAATCGCGTAGCATATAAAAGTTCAAAAAGTGTAATTTCACATTAAGTAATACAGTCACAAGAAAATAAATGGAACATTTATAACACATCAGAAATTCCAAAAATACATAAAACATTTAAAGAAGATTATAATTTCTTGGTACAATATTCTTCTAAAGTGGCGCTGAAATAAAGCATGGAAGGAGTCAACAAAGCTGGCTGTGATATGTGTCAAGCTTCAAGTCACACCCCCTTTGCTGGCAACTTCGCATGCTATCCGACGGACGACTCCAACGCTTCGAGACATCCTCGCATGGCTCACGAGCAGCTTGTAAATGTTCGGCGCTCATCAAAGCTGGCTGTGATATGGATACATAAACACACATCACAACTACTTTGTGAGCGACGAAACACTCGCTTCTTAAGTTAACTTTTCATCAGTCGAGTATACCCGTCGCTGTGCCATTCAGCCCAACTCGTCAAAAATGGCTGTGATATGAGTTAGCTACATGGCACAACCATTTTTACGAATGGGCCGCTGACCCGTGTACAGTCGCGTGCAGAAGCGTTGACGTGGTCACCGTAAACCGACCACATCAAAGTGGCTGTGATATGATGACGGATACATTTCACCGCCGCTTTGACAGGCTAGGCCCGGGAAACTATCGCTACCTACGAGTTGACTGCTGCCGCTCGGTCGCAGCCTTTGTTGCCTTCGATGTTGCCTTGCTCATCAAAGCTGGCTGTGATAGCTGCGTACTGACCTATAACAAACCGACTTTGATGGCAAGGCCCACATTCAATTTTGATACCAAAGTAATTTCTTTATATTCTGAAAACGACACCAATAAAGATAAACATACTTTTAAATAAAATATTCAGTCAAAATAATTACATACAACAATAATATGAATAATCCGATTACAATAACCATAACCAAGTATATAATTAAAAACCCGTTTCAATTCAATGTTGCATAAATTTAAGCCTATTAAACCCAAATTAATGCAGCATTAAAATGAAATTGGTAAACACATATTCAGAGTACACCTTATTAACTATAAAGAATCAAAAAGTATTATTAATTATACAATACAAAATTACAAATACATTTTTAATATAATAGAACAATGTACACAGGAATCCCTAAATGTGGCCGATCGCATCAGAATCAAACTTTAATTTATGTTAAATGAATTTTGTTTACGTGTCACGTTAATTTAAACAAAGCTTACTGTATTGTAAAGTGTACCGTCACCGCGTCGCTTCGAATTACGGAGGTAACCATAATGGAAGTGAGCATTAGAGAGCCAATACGGTTAATGCGATGAGATTGCGCGGGTAACTGAATTAAGTGTCGGGCCAGACGTAACCAGCCGATTACTGATTACCGACCCACGGGACGAACGCCGCCGGTATTTATTTTCATTTATCAACAACGACATTTTTTTTAACATATTTCAAAAAAGTTTTAGTGACGGTTACGTATCTTATTATTAAAATTGTTGTTTTGTTTAATCACATTTTTAAGTATTTATTATTTTGTTTCTTTGGAATCACTTAAACGCGCGCTTTTATTGATGGAGAATTTATAGAGTAGCTATTGAAGATAATTTAAAATACAAGTTGTTTTAATGCGATTAGAGTAAAGTTTTTTAATTCTTAGTAATTGTTGTCTTTACGTTTTAAATGAACAAAAGTTTTAACTCAGGATAAATATTAACGTTTTAACAAGTTGACTTCCAGTTTTATTTTTTATATGTTAATGCATTAGGTTTTTTAAAGATTTTAATGATATGTTATTTAAAATAAAAGGTTTTTGTTTAAAATATTAGAAACTATATCAAAAGTTAAATCGAATCATATTAACTGAGTAAAAAGTAGAACAAAAAAAATAAAAATCATAAGTTTTGAAATTAAATTCGAACGACCAACTCACCTAAGTCCGTTAAAGTTAAAACTGCAATAAAGTTGCAATTAACCAAGATGTTAATAACAAAACTTTAAATAACATGATTTATGATACGTACGGTATACAAATGATGAATGATGGTTATAAAAAGTATTTTTTAAAAAGGATATAGTAAACGGCAATCAGGAACGAAGACTGCGCGAGAATGTTCCGCGTAGCACTGCACCCCGACGCTACGTGCTCGCGAGTCAGCTTGTAGCGCCTCTCTGAACCCCGTCCCGTAGTCCCGTAGCACTACCACCCGCTACGGCCTACCCCTTGCCTACGCTCACGCATGCGCACTAGCCCCTGCTGCACACAAAGTTACTTTCTATACTATTAGCGACTCCGATTACTAGGATTCTGTCCGGTTTCGAGCCAGTTAATACTGATTTTGGATAGTTCTTTTTTTAGCCGTCTGATGCACGATATCTCTCAATTATTGCTGAGTCTATCTTTGTGCGAAATAGGTCGCATAAAACAGCTTTTGAATTTCAGTTGCAGGTTTAATGATCATTCAACAGAAGCTGCAAATAGTTAGTTGAGCTTTTTTTGTTCGAGGGTTAAAGGTGATTTTCTTGGTCAAGAACAGATTGTCCGTATAAGTATTTGAGAAAATACAAAAAAATCTTTCTAACAAAATGTTAAGAGACCGAGTGAAGCATTATTTGATGCTTTTTGTAAACCAACTTTTAAAACAATTTAGCGCGTAATATTAGTAATATTCTTGTCCTGTCTTGTCCTATAAGAATGAGCAGAAAGAAACTTCGCGTAGAGTATTTTTGTCAAAAAGTCCCTTTCACTGTTTACTCGAACAAAGTATCAGTTCACACCAAATGCAGCCTTTATCAGAGACCGTATGCATCTAATCCATCAATTTCGGTATTTACGCTCGTACGCGGTAAACTATGACATGTTAGTGAACTTTAACTAATTCCCTGAAGGCTGAATGCCTGTAAGCACATACTATGTGCGCCGCAAGTCGGAGGCTGTGTGTGGAAATACTTGCTGCTAATTAACAGTCTGTCTTAGGTTTAAGATTAGGGGTGTTCTCAAAGTCTATCATAGAATAGATACAGTAAGCTTATTATAATTAGCACTTGTCTCGCATAACATGGTACACAATAGAAAACATGTAAAAAAATGCTTTATTTTACTGCGGGAGTTGATATGGCTGAAAAATGCATATTTCCTTGCTCTATTGTAAGGAAATAAACTTTTGTTAACGAATCTAATCTAATCTAACGAAAATAAATTTGTTTTATATTACAATAATTTGATGTTTAAACTCAACTATAGCTTCGCACAAACTTTCCTTGGCTTTGAGGATGAATTTCCTCGGATTTCTATTAGATGTACTGATAATGGTCTCGCAATACCGAAAAACGTTAACATTTGCCGATTTCTGTCATCTGAGCAACAGCTTTGAAATTATAAAAGTAGCGACGCTACAAAGCCACGAAGACACAGATGTTTTATTGTACAACTTAAACTTATTTAACTATATTGAGATACTTCATAATTAGTAACATTCCAAAAAATGTATGTTCGCAAAATTTTGGTTTCAAACTCGTCAGTTGCGGCCAAACGGTAATTCGTATCTTAGTATTTCGTATCTGCACTTCAATTGGTAGGAGGCTATAAATAGACGTCTCATTAAGGATGCGGATGCTTTTCATTGACTTCAATACAGTACAAGTTGTTCGTCAATGGGGTTCATTCAAAAGTGATTCCTTTGACTGCGAACTTCGGGCAATGCAACTGAGATGCATTGATCAGTCGGCTAATTTACAGTTACGAATTACTCGAAATGAGTTTGTATGTCAAGTTTATATTAACCTTAGAGGATAGATAAGAAACTACAGAATACGCATATCAGGGTATGAATCGCAACCACTAGTGTGAACTAGTTTTGTCGTTTACATAGTATCAAATAAGAGCGCGCCGTTTTAAAAAAATTTTTCGAAACCTAATATTTACCCTAATAATATTAAAACCATCGATATTTTCTAACAAACTTCTGGCGTTGCACGGAACATAACTTAAATCAGAATCAAAATGTGCTTACGCTCGGCACAATTATCTTTTAACGACACCTACTCTACAGTTTAACTTTTTTCACTCTATGGTTGTAGCATACAAGTTTATGGTCAATTCGAATACTGCGTACAGAGAGCTCGATGAATACGTAATGTGGTCGTACTTCCGCTTCCGATGTACTGCGTCAGTAACGTCGAGACAATGGCGTTGCCTCACTAACTATAATAATGTAACTTCTTAGAATTGCTTATCATACAAATTATTGGAGGATGTAATTTGTGTGCGTATTTATTTACCCTTATAGGACTTAGGTATTGAATGTATCAGAAATGCTAAATAAAAGTATTTCAATTGAGGTTTACTCGTATCAATTGAAATGTAATTACAAATCAGCTATTATAGTGTGTAAATATTAATTTAGTTTTATACCTATTACGATATAATTGTAAATACAATTATTTAACAGTATAATCAGTGAATGTTTCTGCAAATTAATCCGTTATAATTTATCAATGTAATTTCCCATAATCTATTTCAGAGTACATTAATCTATTCCATCTATAAACTATTCAAACTATTTCCAATGCAGTCAAAGATATCTTAATTGGAAGACTCATCCCATACTTAGCATTAGTGAATATTGGGAGGTATTTAGATAATGTTCAAAGGTCGTCGAACGTCTACAAAGGGATTTGCGTCGCGACAGGTTCACAAGAATTTGTACATAAATTAAGACTTTGACTTTGCTAAATACTAGTTTTCGCCAACTTTTCGAACATGGACTGTATTTTTAATATTATATGCCTGTCTGTGACTACACTCAGACTGGTAGCACTCTGAAATAGAGTAGCTATCTGTCAGTTAAATGATGGATTCCTATTAGGTTTGAAAACAGTCCGGCAAACCCGGAAAATAGACGTATCAAACAATGATGAATTCTCGTCGCGAATTTTTGATGTGACTGTTTAACAAAGAAACAGCTTTGTTTTTATAGTAAGTATTAGCTGTATCCCGTGTTATCCGGAGATCGCTGTCGAGACGCAATGAAACTTAAACCGGAAATTATTTGTTATACATATCCGCCTCTTTGCATGTTGCGCATAATCTTATGACTGGTTTTGACGGTAAATATCCTGCAGTTGCAGTACGTTGCCGTCTTTATCCTATCACTTATGTTATCATAGCCGTGTGTCCCCGCAATGTACTCATCAGACTCAGAACTCATCTGATTTTCCCTGTATCGTGTAAACCAAGTCTGACTTCAGTTTATTTGTTCGAATATGGTCAGGTTATATATATCTCTTTGTAAAAAGTAAATTGGAAAAGTGGAGACAAGGTATGAGTGCGATACAAATATTGCCGGACAACAGGAACTGAGTTCCATCGCCGGCGAAGTTTGAACAAGTTCAGTTGCGAACGGAACCGCAGCAATGTATGCGGTACATTGTATAAAACACATGCCGCCGGTCTGCATCGCTACGTAGTAGACGCTACTTCGTATCACAGCTTCAGTAAGTTCCCCGTAATGTTATTGAAATAATATTTCACAGCAATAAACAGCAAAATCAACTTTACTAATTACCGATATTGTGAAGGGTGTTACTTTGCGTGTAATTACGTGGACGAATATAATACTCTGTAAGCTGTTCATAATGTGTTAATTATTGCGAACTGTAATTTCAAAACCGATGAATGCTCCAATTGATACACTCATTAATGTTTGATTAATTTCTCGTTACTGAAAATACTACAATTTGTGTCTGCTTCATGGAATGCGTATAATAAATATCAGTTGTTTCGAATCAATTCTGTATTTGGATATTTGGTCAATTTACAAATAATGTAGTATTAATTATTTCTTGTTAAGTCCACCTATTGATGTCCGAGCTAGTGTGAAGTAATTTAAATCGGTTGGTCGAGGCATCAAGTGTTAATAATGATTAATTTCCTTTGTCAACACGCTTTTCTCACTGGACAGTTGCACCTACAATCTACATATATTATGTATGACGAGCACGGGCCTGCATAGGTTATTGAATGCACTATATGCAGTTGTGCACATATCGAGACTTAAGCTATCGAATGCTGATCGCGGTGACGTTCTCGGATCTGTTTAATGCTTATTACTATTCGAATTTCAATGTACCATTAGCCATACAGGAGTTCTTGCAACTTGCTCTTTATTCTAAGATCGATTACCATATCGTAATATTTGCTTTAGGGATACCTGAGGACTAGGTATGCTAGTTTTTCAAGTTGTAATTAACTAATTGTCAACGAAGTGTCCACGTGTTTTCTATTCTTCCACTTTTTGCAAAGGCGCAAATTACATCCTCAACTTGACTTAGAATAGAATTCTCCGATAAGTTAAGCCTCCAATAAACGGTATTTAACATAAAAATAGACGCGGAAATGAGAAATCTGAATAATGTAACTCATTACGCATCTTAAGTGATAAATAAATCGTTTTTAGGAGATATAAAAATAAGTTGAAACACGTGTAGAAATTGAGGGGTGCCGTCGATATCCCTGATATGTCCTTATCAGATCCTGATGTCCATAGGTACACCCGGGAAGTATATTAATTTTTAGAGCAAGAATGATCCAAATCTGTCAAATTAAAAAAAAAAATGTAGGATTCTGATGAAGTGAGAGATCCCGTTTGTATTTAAAGTCGCTTAAAATTAAAAGGTGGTGAAAAAAATTGGTGTCGGTAAAGAGTATTTAGAGAATGTAGGGCCGTAACTATTTTGAAGAGTAATATCAATCAACGGATCATTCCAATGTAACATAAGATTTTTTGATGTGAAATAAAAGATTTCTATTAAATATTTAGAGAAATTATTGACGAAGACAATAAAGACTGAAAGATTCTGAGAAATGTTTACTACGATCAATTTACGCGTAATTTTTAAGATCATTTAAATTGTAAGAATTTTAAGCCTTTAATCGACATTTCATCTCTCTTCCCAAAAAATATTGATTTTAGATTTAGTTTTTATATTCATGGAAATTTTTGAAATAATCGCCTTTAATACTCAAGATAAATGTTTAATTTCCATGAAACTATGCTATTGTTATTTATTGAAAAGGTTTTATAGAATAATCCTTTCAACCCTATAGTACTATTCCATGTTCACTAAGCGGATTATTTGATGAATAGAATTCCTGTATTGTTGAATAAAATAAACTACCTTTAAAATTTACGTTCTGAGAATATTTTTTGGCTTTAATAATTCAAAGGATATATGTAAATAGTGAAGTTGTAAGGGTTATTTCTCTTCAGTAGTTTGTAAGAACTGCAAGGATTCAAAGTGCATCAATGAATGGCAATTGATACAAACAACGGCATATGATTGATACATCCTTTTGAGCGGGTCGATGTAACTATGCAAACACGCCGCGAGCGGACCTCATGTGGCCCTCTTTAAGGGCCCACTTAGCGATCAATGAACAGCGCACTTATTTACCGTACATTCACACAATACTCGCTGTACAACCAATGAAGAACGTTACATAACTTTTCCAACGCCTACCGTACTGTGACAAATGTTGAGCACAACAACAACGCTTAGTCGCGTCAAAAATGTGTGGAAAGATACTTTGAACACTTCGTGTCTTCATAGTTTAGTAGGAAGACGGAGTTTTCAAACTACCATCTTACAATTTATAAGTTCAGAGTTAACTTGTAAGTGACACCGTAGCGCGATCGCTACTGCGCTACTGAGCATATCATATCATGTAGCGTCGATAATTTATGATAGTATTAGTACGATGCGCTCTGCACAACTATGACTTTATAGGTTTAAGCAGAAACATTATTATGTCCCCTCATATATACAGCCTCTATTACGCAACTCCGGGGATCTAACCGGATCTGTTAGAGTGGAGTCGAAATGGAGATTTCCGCCAGACGCGCGTTTTTTGACAGATATCTCCTGGAGATTTATTGGCGGACGGGAGGATATGTTTTATATACCGAAAACAGTTTATTTAATTGCCACTTACACACCTGTGTTTGGCAAAGATGCTTATGTTATAAGATCGTGTGCGGTTCTCAATTTCAGCAAAATAATATTATTTATGTTTGCTTTACAGACAGCTTTCAGGATTCCCTGTAATTATACCCCTCTTAAATAAAGAGGACCAAAGTACGCGTAAATTAATATCATTTCAGTCTGGACTGTTTAGTAACTGAAAACCAAGCAATGCACAAAGTCGGACTGCATTCAAAGAACACCTTCATTTAATCAGAACGTCTCAGTACTTGTAATATGAAACTATGAACTTATTAAGTTGACTGCAATACTTAGGAAAGCAAAAGGTAAAGTCGTACAGGTAGGTAATTCATTTATAGAGCCTTATCTTCCACGTGGATCTAATTAGCAGTACGGAGCTAGTTTAATGAACCTAATTCATTAAGTGTTATTAAGGTGCAACTTCGTGATATAGTTAGTTTTAAAGCATCTTTGGTATCTTTCTTTAAGGTAGTAAACAAAGCATGTTGTTTCTTTTTTTTAAGATTAATGTTTTGCACATCATTTATGAAAAAAAATAAAAAAACGCGATAGTGTAGTTTTTTAAGATTTTTTTTAAATTCATTTTTTAACATGACGTTTTCCACATCTACAGTTTTGACAATTTAAATTGGTTCATAACATTTAATGGAATAAACTGCATTTGGGATTGAAATTTATGAAAAAACTGATCAAGCGAGAATTGGTAGATTAATTACAAGTATGTCGCAGTTATTGTCTTAAAAAATGTAATTATTAAGATTTCTTGTGCCATATTCTAAAGACATTAGTTTTTAGCATATAATGACTGAGTCAGTCGATACAATTGGAAACCTATTATTCGTCGATTACTCGTGACCTTAACCTATGCACTTGTCGAGGAGTGAATAAAATTGATTACATTGTTATTTTATCGTTGATAACACATAAATGCATGAATTGACTTCAAAGTTAGTGAAAAAGTAATACAAATGAAAAACTTTCAACATGTAAAACGAGCCCTGGAAAATTGAACGTAGCTCTCACTTTTTCTAGGTTCTCAGATTAATTCAGATCTTGATTTAACGCCGAGTGATCACTATAAATGAGCTAGTACAATAAAAACAAATTTCATATCTGTCTAAACGTTTTTGAGTAATTGTGGAACTATAACAAAAATAAAGGTCAAAATGACGTTTAATTTATTATTAATCAGTGAGACCTAATGCAGTCCGCATCAAAAGAGTTGCATGAAGCATTATATTTTCTTGTTTCATAAAACTGCGAGTAGATACACTAAACCCCAGTTAGTCTGATTTTAATTAGTTCATGACATTATATAGAATCGTAACGTATAAAGTACCAAAAGAAAACAGAAGGTTTGTATGAAAGATCGTTTGGAACTATTCTTACTCTATTACATTATTACCGAACATGAGTATAACAAATCACAAGACAATCAAGATATAAAAATCAAGAAAAATTACTTTATTGCATGTGTAGCAAAATACTCATAGATAAGCAAAATCATTTTCGCACACTTATTTTATCTTAAGTTTCCCTTTAGGTGCACCTACGCAGTATTTAGGGTATTGTAACTAATTTTATCTTCCTCATTAATATAAGATTAGTCCGTGGGTTGGTGTTGATAAAATTATACAATACTATTTTTAGTTCAGAAGAAACTTCTAATACCTCCTAACGAGGTATTTCTATTATATTTACAAGCACTTATTTGAGCACGTTATATTTATAGTCAGTTTTTTTATAGACTCTGTCTAGGGTTAAAGGAATAAAGACAATTAGACAGTAAAAGTGTGATCAGCTGTCTCACTGCAGGAATACGGCTTGAAAATGAGTTAGGGTGCGATATTCAGCTCTCTAGCGGTGTAGTGTGCTTTGTCTAGTTACAGTATAAGACTAGTTAGTCGAAACTTAATATCGGGTAAATAATTCAGCAGGATAGTTATAATTCGTGAAATATTGTTCATGGATTAACTAAAATGATTATTTATAGGTTTATTTACAAGTAGCTCTGTACTTCGTTACCAACAAGACGTTTGTCCATTTCTATTTGTTGAGGTATTTCATATGAATATGTAGACATTATACACCCGATTACTTGAGATTAGGACATCAAAAGATCTGTCTAGACAGGTTATTTATGGTGCTCAAAGGGACACCAACCAAATCTTTTTACAATGGGGTCTTAACGCGTAGGTGTTGACGAATATATCCATAGAAATGCGAAAATAACTTTGTCTGTCACGCTTTCACGGTTAAACTAAACAATAAATTTTGATAGATTTGTTATATGAAAGTAGCTTGAACTTCAAGAACGGACATAGGCTACTTTTTGCCGCAATAACTGACAGCTACGCGGTCGCAGACGCGAGGCAAAGTTAGTTCTAGATAAGTGACAAGTACGCGGGCGTATCCATACCAAAGAGGGTATATAAAAACGACTGCAAATACGAATCAAAGTAAATAAACAAACGAAACAATGTAGAAACAATTTGTACGAAAAGCAACTGTTAGTAGTGTGTTTGCTTAGCGTGACAAGGTTGTAAAACACATGTAAAGGTCAATGACAAGTCCCACATGTGATTGTACGAAATGAATGAAAACTGCAAACATTACATGTATTTATTATTTACTACGGCGTTCTCATGAGTCACGGTATTGTGTCTGCATTGTAGTGTTTGTGTGCAGTAGGTACTTAACGTAACGCACATCATTATAAAATGCTTATTATATGCTTTACGTTCTCTTTCTTTATAGTTTTCATGCACTTATTACAGTTGGATGTTGATGGTTAGAATCGTAAAGGTTGATACTGTATTTCGAATCCTAAATAAATTCGTTTCTAAATTCAGGAAGGTGTAATCGTTTTCTAATGAGTCGACATGTAAATAAGGTTTCTAAGTTAGTGATTGAATTAGTAACTAAATTAATCATAGTCATTTTAGAAGAGAATATGGAGGAACACCAGATTTTTCGAGAAATTATATTTATCAGAAGGAGGATATTGTTTTGACCTACATATATTTACTACTGACAAGATTTTTCTGTATAGTTGTGTAGTTATAAAAAATGTGTAACCACAAAGAACTATGTAGTTCTAAATAAGAACAACATTAAATACTAGAAAACAAAAGCAAAGCTACGTATGTATTTTACTACAAAGTACTTTAGATCGATCTTCATAAGTCATCATCTTATCAATTTAGAATCATTTTATCTATTGCTTAAAACTTCAATAAAAGCTGTTGATTTAAGATTTGCAAATACATTATTTATTAGTTTTTCATTAATGTATCTGATTTGTTATGTTGTTTGATACTTTTATCTATAGATTTAGCTATTCCTACTCTATAAATACATAGCTAAACAATTTATACGTATATATTTCCTCATTAAAATGTCGTATACAATAACTACGATACGAAAATACACGGAAAAATAACATTTATTTCCGATCCGATGTCACTAAAAATATTGTTACAAAAATGTAATTAAAAGAAAAGATCTAATAAAAACATTTTCTGTTATTTATAAAAGCGGTAATTGAGCTTGTCACTAATTAGTGCCAGCCAATTGAGCACCAATTATATATTAAATAATAGAAATATAACACTGTAAACAACTCGGACACGTGCCCTTTTACTGTGAACGGAATCGTACAAAAATATGGGTTATCCAGTTTCTCATAATAAGATTTTGTTTTTCATTGTTATTATTTCTGTTATCGGTCGTTTTTGTTATGAAAGATGTTTATTTTCTATATTATTATTTTGTATTATAATAGGTTAAAGGAAATATCAAACAGTAGGTATAAGGTCATCAACTTCCTGGTCGCTATGTGAGAAATCGTATGGAGAGATCGTCGTTTCGAATAATTATTTTTCCACATAGACTACTAAAGAAATACTGGTATTTTACTATCTTGGGAACAAGAATCCGGTATCAAATCGGTAATCGGAAAATAAGCTAAAGATGTTCTCATCATGCAAACGACTTTTACGTTTATGTCATAAAACGAAAAATGTTTCTTCGTAATCAATATGAGATATTTCGCGGGTGATCTCGCAATATTCCCCAGTAATCTTGTTCATTTGCTCTGAAGTACGCTTAATGCTTAACTGCATTGAACTACATCCTTTGACAAGCGACTGCAGTGCGTTGATAGGATGTTATCAAGGAAATAATCAGTGGACCTTCCGACGTAACTAGCGCGCTAATTCATTACAGGAAAGGTTTGCTCGTTGCAAATTGCTGTTGCTATGGGTATCCTGATTTATACCCTTTTACGCTCACGTCGGGAGCGACACAGATGGTCATTAAGTTTAATACTCTACATAGAGCTACAACATATTTTAGTGCTGATTGACTTTACTCTTTATTTGTAACTAGTATTCTAGAGAAACTTAAATTATTAACCAAAATTGATTCGTTTTTTAATTGACTGTATTGCTTTTGAGATTTTTCCCGTGCCGAACAATTTTGTTACATCCCTTCCTGTAGACTACAACTATTTATATTGGTACTAAAGCTTTTGCTAGAATGATCGTAGATTTGTTTGGCTCTATCCTTGGCTGTGTTCGGTGTTCAGCTCGACAAAATTAAAAGCGGCTAATGCTCTAGTTTAGTTCACCTTTAGATTAAATAAATTCAACGACTCGGTAGATTGATAAGTTCTTCAAGTTTAAGACAAGTAGATATCAAGGATCATTTTAAATTTCAATGCTGAAATGTTTCACTTTTCATATTTATTCGGTTGGATTACTAATTTGTTTCTACATTAGCTAGATAAACGTCAAAATAATTCAAGCAACTCCCAACTTAGTTTCATCTGTATGAATGTGCAAAACTCGCAGTACGGATTTCAATGAAATTATATTAGTTTAGTGAGACCATGTTAGCCTTCATTTACTTAAAATGCATGCAGCATATTCATTAGCGTTACTTCACTACATTCGAGTTTTCAAAATTAAAGTCCGACCTAGCGAGGACACTAAATAAGCTTCAAAACTTTGAAATAACTGTACAAGTAGCAGTAGAAATAATTAATAAGGATCCTCAGAGAGTTCAAAAGAAAGAGCCGCGCTTGAGTTCATGAAGATCTTTACGTTAATTAACTGAAACTGAAAATGCGACTTTACTCAAAGTAGGTTTTCATTCGAGCTAGTAGTTGCTACTAGGAGGGTAAAGAAGTGGTCCAAGTAAGATATTAAATTAATTAAAACACATTACCGACAAAGACCGCAATATCATGTCATACACATTGCTACAGAATTTGTATTTATCAAAAAGAGGTATTGCTATCTCGTGTAGACAGCAAAATATCTTTATTTAAATTTAAATATCGAATTTGTAGCATCAACTAGACACCAAAATCATCACAAACGTGTCACTTGTCAATATACATCACTTCAGCGGTCTGGTTATAATTTTTGGGGTTACAAGCTGATGTGGAATATTGGGTATCAATTGTTTAATCAACTCATTTTGAGTTGTTTTGTAAACTGACTACTAGGTGTATTTTTCACCCCTTATATAAACTTTCGGTAACAGCTTGGTAAGTTATTTTCCGCTCTCTTATATATGTTCAAAATGGTTTCGTAGACTTTTAATCACAGTTTTTCGCATTCAACTTCTCTTTATTGATACCTTGTCTGTCGTTAGCCATTGAACCAAAGGGGTAAAATTAACAACGCATAGTTTACGACTATACAGAGTATTCGTCAGTGAGACCCAGGCAGAGAGAGTGGGATGACCAAGATTGGTTTTAAACTTTTATTTCAAGTTATTCGCGATTCTTGCGAGAGACGGTAAAAGATGATTTGGCCTTTCCCTAATAGTAGGACATTTTAGGCTATTAATATGCTATATAATTAGATACATATTTATTTCAGGATATTAAAGGTGATTTATTGAGATATCAATATTGACGTATTCCTTTTATTATAGGTCAATGAGTAATCCATTACAGAAAGTAAAATATGGTACCTTTCGGACGTGTATTGTACTAAAATGAATATTGTATTGTTTTGGGAATACAAAAGACAGAATTCTATTCTTAGAACACCAGTCCATGTTACCTGCCCCTTTATTTAATGGTTATAGGTGGTAGGATATCGATGACGTACAATACCGATTTATCGTACGTTTTAGGTAAATTACCCCAAAAAACTAGGTGAACACACAATGTGGGTGTTACTCTTGGCTTGATCAAAGCTTTGCTGAGGTTAATAAGTCATTTTTTTCTGTAACATATTTATTTTACATATAGTATCAAACTTGTAACTGAATTTTACTGACAATCGTAAACCATTACCGGCCTTTTTCATTTTTGTTTTTTTACAAGATGTTTGTTTGTGACCATATTAAATACGAAAAATCTGTGAACTGAAACTTTATTCAAAAATAATTCAAATAATGGACTCTTTGAAGCTTAGCGGAGTGATTGATATATCCTTTTAAAAAATTGAAACTGTTATCAATCAAATATACGACAGCGAAAAAATGGGGTGAAGAGCTTAAAAAAATACTGCATGCGTATGTAGGTACTCGAAATGGGAATCCTATGTCCAAAAGCCTTTTGTTTTGTCATAAAATGCAGTCGTTGTCTCTTCAAATACCTGTGCGAGCTGTGCAACATTGAAACCGTATACATTTAGCTTTGATATTTATTTACACAAAAAATCCTTTGTGCCCCGTATGTTAGGATCTAACTGTATTAAAAATTGAGGGTTTTTGAAATATTTGTGTTTAGTTTTGTTTTCTTTTTACGTTGCGCGTCGTTTGAAATGTTTTGTTTGTCAACTGGAAATATTTTTGATTTGGTTAATGGAATGAATTTAGTAGAAAGAGAATTATAAATTTCATGGTTTAACTTGGGCGTGCGCAGATTGTTATGTAAATACTTTTGACTATATTTGGTTCTTCTGTAGATACAACTTTAGGCTTTTTAGCAGTAGAAATTTACGCTGGACGCTATCTTATTAGATAGCGTTTTTTTTCTATTATCGGTTATTTTACGAAAAATGCTAAATATGCTAATGTTTTTTTAAGTGACGTTTAAGAATTCAGACTGAATCAGATTCTATGCGATCGTCAATATTCACAACTTACCATGGAATAATACACAATATCATAAACAAGCGACGATCACGTTCTTGATGTATTTCTTGGTAGAAGTCTCGTAGCTAGACGAAAGATGCTCAATCCGCATGAAAGACAAGGTAGTGAGAATTTGTGATGTCCTGGACATCTCACTACCCCTGTCTTTCATACAGCAGAGAGCAAGCGTGACGTCACGGTGAACTGCCGCTAAGCTAGATAGCGGCAGAAGCGTAACTCTGCATACAAGTTGTTAATACCGACTTATACGAACTCTTTACAGATAGTGCTGTCATCTATAATTTTTTTTTAACACTTCACTTTTGCTAGTCTTCTGTACAAAATCTTTACAGTGGTAACTATCATCTTTCGTCTTTTTAGACCACTTGCCTTTTGAAATAATTTAAGCAAATATTTAGATTTAAAAAAAATAGGAAATATCTTTCCAAGGTACTGTCAAACACCTTAATAGTTAAGGTTATTGTTTACCTAACAAAGAAAATAAATTACTTTTATACAATCGCTTCGATGCAAAGTTACACCTCGTCCGCAAGGAGAAACATAGATACACGATTTATTGTTAATAGTTAAACACATCATTACAATTGTTAGTAAGTTAATGATATTGATTTTAGTATGTCACTACCCATGCCTTCCTATGAGAGATTATAGAAATAGAAGAGACGATTTTTTTTCCTTTAGTTTGTATGCAATTATTTTAATTTTGATTATGACAAAATAGATTAATATGTTATATACAAAACACAAAAAAATACGATTGTGATGAATTTATTACCTTATTCTGTAGTTAGCTAAGATTAAAATGATGGTCGTGCTTTTAGTGTAAAAGTTTGCTCTCTTTCCGAGCCAACCCTATACCTACTGTATATACAAAACACCTACGTACTAAATAATAATACACAAAGAATAAACAGTCACTAAGGCAGGTGTCATTATTAGCCAGTTTTCAATGAATAAATAATATAATACTCATAGTTTCATTTGATTGTATTTCTGTTCTAAGGTTTTCGGGTCAGACGCGGACTTTCCCCCAAAATTTTAATTCACAATAATAACTAGAATGTTTGGAGCCTATAAATTTCACTTTACCAAAAAACAGTAATCTGATTTTTTAAAAACTACATCACATGAATAACTCCCGCAATTCAAAAAACGATACTCCACTTTCTTTAAAATTGCAAGTGTGAAAATATTCCCAACCAATGTTCGGAAATGAAAATAAAATTATGAAGCGAGAGAGTGCGCTTTATGTAATTAAAACTTCATAAGTAAACCCGAATAAAGGGATAAATAACATTTTTCATACAGCACCAATTAGCGGAAAACTTTAATGGATGCGTGATCCCTGCGTAACTGAGTAATATCGCATTTCCGAAGTAAGAGGATTACTCAATTTCACGAGAAATGTAAAATGAATTTTACAAAAATATTTATTAATTGAACTTTTTGTGAAAACTGCAAAATGATACCGACTACTGCCGTATTTTGTTAATCCTATACGATCGAATTAAAATATGTATCTGAGCATTTGATTTTTGTGTAATTCAATGTAGCCAGAAATTGAAATTGATAGAGTAACATAGAGTGACTAATACCTACTTTGTCTAAAATCCAGATTCGATATAAATTGTATTTTCCAGGATTAAATAATCATATATTGTTATTGTGTATTTCAAGTAACTACCTACTCACATTTACCAGTCAAGCTTTTTGAATTAATATTCCTATATGTAGATCCAAAATGTAACTTCAAAAGTTATGATAATATTACAAATGCAAAAGTAACTGTGTTTCTGTCTGTCTGTGTGATTTTATGACAGTTAGTTAGTATGGGGTAGGCTTAGGTCCAAAGAAAGAATCTTCATCTGCTTTAATTTGCTCTAATCGAAAACCAGGAGCGTAGAGCCGTGGTCAAGGGCGGGTATTATCCACTCTATGTTAGATACTCGGTTGACATTCGGTAAATATACTCTACTCTAATCCCTGATTAAAGTCTTTCAACCGCATTTCCAATAACTATTTATTAATAGTTATTTTATTAAATAAATTTAATAGTTATTTAATAAAGTCTGAACTAACATTAATCCTCGTCTATTTTAGAACACCTATCTAGAATATTGAACTTGACGCTTAAACGTCGAACTAATCTTATTGACAATTGATAACACGAAGATAACGACTACAACTGAATGAAAATATTATAAGTTGTTTATACAGCATATAAGCAAAAAACATTTATGAATGAAAACATTTATTTAATCAACACGATCATTATTTTATCGTTAGTGATTACTGAGTTTCGATGCATGGTAGTGACACAGAACCTTATATCGCCGATGCTAAATTCGCTAGCGTTATGATAAGGTGGGAGAGAAAAAACAATTGAATAAAAATAACACATTAAGAAATGGGAAAACGTAATAATGAGGTATATGTTGTGTTATTAAAAAGGTTAGTTTGATGTCTTGACATTTGATATGGACCTACCTGTGGAAACGTCAACAGCGTCTTGGGTCTGGTCCTCAGCTTTCGTGGTTGTCAGCGACGGCACCGTTTAGCAGGCTGTCAAATGGACCACAAAACCATTCTAATAATTCTTTACACAACTGTTTTTCGCGAGCTTTATAGAAGTGTATTAGTTGCACATGTACGCTATGGGAAAATAGAACAAATACAGCGCTTAAAAATGAAGTTACCGTTTTTTATTTTCTATTTCGAGTTCGTGGGTCTCTTAAATATCAAAGAACAACTTTAAAGTTTTTTTTTTCTCTAGATTGTAAGCTATCATAAATCTAGCAGTATAAAACGTGCGATATAATTATGTAATTACAGCGCATAGTACATCGTGTACAACCCGGGATCCCTGCCTTCCCATGGCGGTTCACATGCAACACATACACTTCATTCATAAGACTTCGCGTTGAAAACTGCAAAAAATCGCTTCGCACATTAATAAGTCGCTGTGAGGAAAATAATCGCTAGGCACTTTATTATTAAAGACACTAAAATACAAACTAAACATACTAAAAAATAAATGAAATTGAAATTTACCTGTTCAGTTATAAGTTCCATTGTTTTCGTTCTCTTCTGACGACTGCTCACGAGTTCTGTTCTTCATGCTGATGACTCAAGGAACAGCGTACATTCTGTAACAATAGAAAATAGTTGTTTGATCCCAATTCTAGAATGATTCACGAACTAGTTAACATCGATAACAATTAAACATAATTGCAGAGCAGTGGCGCAGCATAATTACAGAAATACACAATAGCTAACCTCTATACAAGTAGGTATATTATAACACGAGCAATACAGAAATTCGCATTTAGCAGCTAAACATAACAATCAACTACGTACAACATAATAACTAACTACTTTCTACAAAATTATGTGTATTAATAACACTTACCAAGTCAAGATGGTTCTCCGCCCACCGATTTCAAGTTGTCACTCTCCAAATCTGCACAAACAAACAAAAGGGGTTCTTTATAATTCTGCATTTCAAAATCAATCACGATATAACGTTTATCAAATAATAAACGGTTTATCAACAACTTAATTATTAGTACAAATTATTTATTTCTAAAACCCGATCAAAAATATTGAACAAAGCAACACATATCTCAATTAACAATGGTTTCAGGAAAAAAACCTCTTCAAAGTTTGGCGTCACCTACCTAATAACATATTTCCTAAATACGTCTGACCTAACCTTGAAAATAATCTAAATCTCAAGAACACTATTCGATGAAAATATTCCTCACTGACAGATTAATGAATACTGATCGAAAATAAAAAAGATTGACACATGTTTTTCTTAATATTTCGACAAAATCATATAGAGGAAAACACAAAGACACAAAATTTAGAAGTGTTTTATCACAAACTTGGCATCACCATAGTCAGGGTCTAAGATTTTATCTTACAAAGAAGCCTTCAATCTCCATGTGAGGTCTCTTCTCGTTTATCGTTGCATTAAATCTTATTTCCAAACACACGTTAGTAAATAATATTCAAAACAAAGTTTATCAATAATTCAATTATTCAGAAGCATTGTTATTCCCATTTACGTATGCACATAATTTGTCCAAAAGTTTTCAGAATCCAAGTTTGTAGTTCAATTGATGCAGACGTGAATATAACATGGCAGTATCTTTGCATTTCTTGATTCGGTTAATATATTGGGTTACGCTAGCGTGGCGGCGTCACGGAATATTAAATTCCAATTTTTCACGTCAGCTCCGGTGCAGCGTACCTTCCGTTTCCTGACTTATTTTACCTTAATTTGAACGGGAGTGAGATGCACGTAATAAAATAAGTCGTACTTGAGGTAGATATGTATTAAAGCAGCTGTGACATAAACTAGAGACAAGTAATAATCCTAGAAAGTTTTAAAATTTGACGTTCATATTCATCTACTTGTATTGAACCAAACGACAAAAAGAGGAGAAAAAGTTAATAAGATCAATTTATACTACGACACTAACTGATGGACACAAAATTCAAGTAGGGCACTACTTCTGACACTAAATGGGAGGCCACGGGCACAACCCTGAATAATGTACTTCAGATTTTCATGTAATGCACTGAGACACAGTAACAAGGAATATGGACAGCGATGACTTTAAAGTTAAGTTAAGCCCGTTGTGAAGAACGTATGCCACAATTTTTGGCTGTATGTACTACTCGATTTAAGAATTTTTCAGTACCCTGCTCGATGTTTCCGATATAATAAGGGTTATGTTAGTGTAGCGCGCTTTGTTTTGACGCAAATTTAACGACGAGGCTCGTTCATACTACTACTCAGAGTTCATACAAAGAGTATAGCACTCCATAATTTCATGTCTCTACTCTAAAGTTGATGATAAGTGACGCTGTCCGAGCAATAGAGTGCACGACGTGCAGGCTGAGGGTTCTAGTACTATCATACGTTATGACGTTTACCGGTGACCTAGGGCCCGGCGTAGGCGACGGCGACTGAACCGGAACAAAATGACGGGAGGAGACACGATGCATCTGCGAATGCGGTATGCAAAATGGAGGGAAATAAGATGTCACGTGTTTTACGTACCGAAGTTGTCAAAAAATTAATGGAATATTGGAATATGAACCAAATAATAAATATATTGTGACAATTTAGTTTTTCAGCGAAACATTTATTTTAAGAATTTATGAATATACATTTTGTCTCGCCTAGTATCGACTGTATTTTAACATTGAAAATAGCCAAAAATTGTACCGTCTAAAATTGCTAGTTTTACCATACACCTAATGACGATTAATTAAAACGATTGCGTGGTGCATGTGATTGCTAAAACAAGATATTCTACAGGAAACATTTATAAGCCTCGGTTTACCTCCTGCTTATGTCACCAAAACTGCCATCTAATAACAGGGTAATGAATACGAATTTATATACATTATACACGCAAATTTGAATGTGATTTATCAACACAAAAACAAATAATGCAAGCCGTGTTTTGACCAACAAAAATAACATGAATAAAAAATAAATTTAAAAGCACTTCTTATTTTGTATAGGTAATCTAGATAGCTGTGAGAGAGTCTATTAAGTACACTAAATAGAAAAAAAACCTTTCATCTTTGAAGGCAATATATTTTCTTGGTTTTGGTACTTGTTTATTTACTTTCAACACAAAGTATATCTATTACTTACATTATTTTGTTAGATCCTTGTCATAACAATAGGTTCTTTTACGTTTTCGTTTGATCACTCAATATTCTTTGGAAATGAGGTAGGTTTAAGGAGCGTCTTATATCGGCCGCGTCGTGTTAGAGTGCCTCTTGCCCCGGCAATGTGAACATAAAATCGCTGGAGGCAAAGGAGGCCCGGCTGCCTACCCCCCGCGTCCTCCGAGGTAGGCACGCTTGCCTACTTTTTACTCATCCAGAATTAGGGAGTAACATTGACACCATTAAATTACGATATACGCCTTGCTATGTTGTGTTGTGTTATGGGTCCGAGATTGGTTGCGTATCGTAATTACATATTGAAAGTCTAGAATTGCAATTCGTTACCAATTTACTTTGAGGCCTAATATGTTTTGTTTAAAATGAAAGACCAAGAAAATGTCACATTATAGTAAATAGATTTACCTAAGGTATTTACAAAACATCTAACCTAATTGTGTCTAGATCAACTCTATCTGCGTTTTTGACAATGTATCACATGTTTAGTTTTTATTAAGTTTTCTACTGGCTATAATAAAGGTAAAATTAATATTATAGAGTTTGCGTATATTGGCAAAGTTTGCGTTATTTTACGAATCAATCGTACAGCGCATGCGTGGTTTCATTGTGTGCTTGTGACGACGTTCCCTGTTCGCTTGTACTAAGGTATCTCGTGTGTATTACATATTATTATTATGAATAAAAGATTTCATTTTTATTTAGGTAAGCAGTAAAGTGAGGTTTTCTGTTTAAGCTCATTACTTTTAGAAAAAATCCTTAGCTTATAATCGGGAAAAGAACAAGTCAATTGAAATCATTTTTTTGTAAAATAGGAATCTAAATACCTTAAAATTGCCATAACACGAGTTTCAAATAATATTTGCTTTTCTGTAATAGCTATTATTTTGTACTACTTAAAAAAAACTGCGAATTGCGAGGTTCACTGCTTACAGATCTGCAAAAATAAGAGATTATGTTTTGTAAGCAAGACTTTAGGTACCTCGAACTACCATAAGCTAATAACGTAAACAATAGCTTAGTTATCTTTAGTGATTACTTGTGATAATGCAATTACACGGTAAGGCTGGTAATCAATGTGATTAGTGAGTTCAATATCGCTGCTTTAAAATAACTAGGTCATTTCCGATCTCAACCTAATGTGGCTTTAGTCTAGGCAAACCTGAATAAAACTGAAAACCTTTAAAAATCTAATGGTTCATGTGTCCGATTGAAAATTATAATTTCTTTTTTTGCTTTTATTTGACACTATTTTTTTGCCAAACTGCCCTTTTCCACAGTTCTACCTTTTATACTACAGAGTTCAATTACACTTTAGGTGATTCAATGTACTTATCGCAATAAATATAAGACGCACAACGTCAAATAAACAACAATACTCGTGTTCCCTTTGACTTAGACTTTGTTGACATTGTATCCCCGTTGCAAACATAATGCAGTTACTAAACCTAACTTGATTTCCTCTCTCTAATGTTCCGCCCACACGAAATTACCTAAAGAGCAAGACGTAGTCGTAAATGAATGAACTAAGCGCAATAAATACTACAGAAGTTATGAAAGTAAAACTCTCGGAAACAAAGCTAAATAAACAAGTATGAAACACGCAAAGTTTTCTCGAACTTGATTGACATTTACAATCGAAAGATCAAGGTATTTTTCAGTGTTCATTAAGCGAAGTCCGATATAAAAAGAGACCCGAATAATATAGCTGGTAGCGGTAGTGAGCTGAGAAGTTATGCATATTAGTTAGTAAAGCGCTTGACAGCACAATACCGCTGCTACCCGCGGCTACCTGACCTCAGACACAACTAACGGCCTCGGTGCATTGCCGCCGCGGGTTCAACGCCACACGTTTTTTCGCCAACTTTTACAACTGACGCCGTTCAACTGCTTGATGCAATGCGATTAACGACTGAAATTATTAACTTAAGTATCCATCGCTAGGTTTCTCTGAGATGAAATCACATCAGTAGATAGAGTAAACAGAGATGGATAGGTTATAATTTCGTGTCGATAAAAACTTGTTTTTTTTTTTTTCAGAACTAAATAGCAATTGGTTTATATACCTACCTACTTTTACTTTTCATTCTTCAGTTTAGATTACCACGTAATTCTGCGCACTCAGGCGCCTCGGTCGAGGCTCCCCTTGACTTAATAATGCAATAGGAGTGGGCTCCGGTCAACGAGATGAGCATCATTAGTTCGTTATAAAAAGGTCATGTTGTTTTCTGCTCTTACTTTATAAATACTTTAAATTCATTTTGTTAAAATAATTATTTCATAAATATTTTACTTGATAACGACAGTACATATTGTCCATCTTTATAATACACAAGAACCTTATTAAACTTTCTGAGAACAAGATATCTGATACACAAAACTTAGAAGTTCTTATTGCTTCGCGTAAGAAGCGCTCGCAAATTCTAGATTTAATCGCAGCATTATAAGCTCTTTAGTTATTGGACTGTGATATCAAAGTCTAGTTTAATTGCAATGAGATTTAAGGCGACGGAAAATGAAGTAAGAGGGATTAGGATAGCAGTCAGAATTAATACAATTTATATCATGAATCTTTTACTATTTATACCAGAGTATTTATACCAAATAGAAAGAAGAAATATCATTTTGATTACTGGGCACCTGTTTGATTCGGTTTATTGAATTAATTATTACATTGAACTGTGCAAATTATGACACTGTTCGAACATAATTAACATAGGTTACAATAATTAAACACTATTAGTCGATAACCAATATTATCGGAACCACGGGTATTATAACACGCTCTGACGAATCGGGAGTGTTGTGCGCCATTTATTTGGAACGGTGCCAAGCTTGACATTACAACGTTTAGAACTGACTTTTGTCTTTTACAGGAATAACAAATTGACGAAGTATTGGAATTTAAATCTCACATTGTGATGAATAGAATTTTGCTCTATAGATATAAACTCTTTTAATTGTAGAGCTAGTTAAGACGATGGTAAAACTAAGATAACTAAACTTTTCCCAGCTAAGTATCATTGTCCAAAAATCTACTAATTCATACTTGTTGTTTAATCAAGAAAATAAGAGCGTTACGATAAGCAAATCTGTATTAAATCATCGAAACAATTTAAAACGACAATGACAACGACCTAATTACTAAGTAGCGTAAGTTTGATTTATATATAATTCACATAATACCTACGACATATTGAAATCAACTTGTTTCCAAAACGACTGTTATCTAACACATTACAAACATTGAATTCTGTTATCAGTTACGCAATGAACAAAACATGATAGACCTGCGTTACTGTGACCTTTCCGTTTTCGATAGTGACTCAATTAAGATATTTTTAGATTTTTACGAACAAACGACCTCTACGAATATTAATTTAATTTAGTATTTTGTTAAAAGTATATCAGTTATAAGTTGACAACATTTTAATTACTTAAATTGGGTACTTTATTAGAGTGCTTTGTCATTGGACTGCAGCTATGTAATGAACGATCCATTCAGTTGCCTACTATTATTCCCATATTTGATGTTAAAATGTTACTATTAAATATTAAATTCGAATTGTAACCGCTTTACAATAAACACAATTGTACCATTATCTGTTTCAGAGGGACGATTAATAATACTGATTAATCAACCACTCACTCAGTTGCGATTGCTCTCGATTTTAATTTATTGCACTACGCGGATAACTCCAATACGTAAATAATAACCGATATACCTACCTATTTTAATTACAGCAAAAATATTCAACGCAGCTTTAAATGAAATGTCAGAAATTGTTTTGACGATTGCCGCTTGATTGGCGTTGAAGAATCTCAGCAAAACTCATCACTTAGGATTGAGCGCATATTTGTGAAAATCATATCCGTAGTTCCATTCTCTTTAGTTTTCAATTTATTCATATGAAATGCCTGTCACTTCATTTCGAAGCGAAATGAATACCTGAAATAATATCCGGTATATTGATTTAAAAGACTAGCAGCCTATTTGTCCGTATCACGAATATACGGCAGGTTCTATTTCCGGTACAAAATTCAGACTGCACATTTTAAATGAAACTTCAGTAGAATTCAGTAATGTGTAATATATTGGATTCGAGCTCGCTTCGTGACTTCCGTTATTAGAAAGCATACCGGTTGTGCATGTATTATGAATGTACTCGAAAATAATTTAATATGGGACTCTAGGCGTATATTCCAAACACCTTGGTACCTTCAACGTTTTACATTTCGAAATAAATTTAATATTCAGATGTTTTAATAATCTCATATCCTGAATCCATCCTCGTCAAGTCATGTGTACCAACGTTTAAGATTAACTTCCAAATCTTTACATTACCTTTAATGTGACATTACATTATCAGTCATGTAATTATTATGTCAAGATTATATCGATATAAAATGCTTTGCTTATATCAAACGTTAAAGACAGGCAAGTAATTTTTACTATGTCATCATAATTTTCTGTGCTGACAGTTCATCAAAATTTAAGAGACTTTTTTAAAAGAAGAAGAATCTTCGATCCTTATTTTCAATTACGTTATTGAAATGCCATTGGAAGACATTAAAAAGGTATCTTGAAACCGTCTCCAGCTAACCCTTCGTATTGGCGTCTGGGAATGTGTTAATACCACCGCAGACGCTGGACTTCCAATACTTTCCCGACCTGAATGCCACGCCGTACAACGGAACGCAATTGGCATATTTTTCATAAAATAGAACCAATATTGAGAAATAATTTAAACACATTTCACAATTTCGACAGGAAGTATAGAATGAGATGCGTTTTTAACTAAAAAACGCTCAATTTGTAAATGGAATTTAGAATTCTCATTTTAAAATATCGAGCAACAAAAGTTCGACGCTTAATCAGTATCGACAACATAAATAATAATTTAAACAAGCGTTACGTCACTAGCGATAAACAATAATAATATTGTGATTGTTGTGAGTGCGATAGGGCCGTACCTACTGTAAAGACGTCATACGATATCACTGGGTTACAAATGCATGTTAGTGACACGTAATTTAACGATGATATAACTGAATCTGAAATTATCCAACATATTCAAAACAGTTATCTAAAAATTAGTATAGGTACTAGTAGAAAATGTTTTGGTCTTTTGTAAGATTAGTGCAGCGGTTCATTAAGAAAAAAAAAGTTTATCTAATTATTTTGTAGTTGCATTCGTCGATAAGGACAATTAATGTGTTTATTTTCATAGTAATGGTGATATTACAATTAATTTGTCAGTAGAAGCTAACTTAGTGCATCGCCTAATACTATTGAAATTACTGTTACCGAAGAGAACATTCAAAATACAACAGTCATGTAAACCGCGAAGTTAAACTAACTATTTTTCAAAAACTCCAAAATCCGACCTTCAGACAAATAAGCCGTCGATTGTTTCTTTTAGTACAACACTAAAGTATCTTAACAGTGAAACCGGAAACGGTAACACCGTATTTCAGATCCTTGTTCGCAACAAGATCGCTGTAATCCCTTTAACTGTGAGCCTAAGCAGTGTGGTCGCACCCACCACGCAAGCCTAACCGGATTGTTATCCGAATTCCTGCAGCCGAGATATGCATCAATTGCTTATAATACAGATGCTGCGGTTACACGTAGGGGTTAGAATTCCAATGACGTTAAGCTGACACTAAGCTATAGCACATTACGTCATTAATTACATTTCAGACGAGTAACAGGTATTTAGCACTGCCAACCGTGTTATAACTGTTTTGATATAAGATTGTATTTTATTGTCTGACCATGACCAAAACGTAACCAAATGTCTGACTATATTAAGAACTGCATCCATTTAAGATCACGAATATATTTTTTTTCGTTGACGTATTTTAACTGTATAATATCACAATAACTTCTGAATTTGAATCTGTCTAGACACGATAAATATTTTTAAACGTGCACGTGTTGGTTTAGTTTTTTATAAAATAGCGCTTGCCCGCGGCTAGATGATGCTGATTATCACTGAAAAAAATAGCCTGTTTAGTTCTTTGGGTTTCAAGCCTACCCTGCCAATACACAAATCTTACTGGTTTAACTGTAAACGGGATAAAAAATAGACCGAAAAGCAGATGTACCTCAGGATTTATTATATTAGCAAAGACTGGTTGTGCCACGCGGTTCTACTTCCTTAGCTTAATTTTTCTTGTATCGTCGTAGCTTGATATTGGACTTTACTTATTTTACTATTAATTGGATTATGGTATCTATCAATTAGCAAAATATGCTTTTGGGTCTGGTTCTAGACATTAGCACATTTTTAACTAACTTCAGCTTTACATTACACTACAGAAAGTTTAGTGTAGAGTGTTTAAGTCTTAGATAAATCTTCTAGATAACAGAATCACTATCACCTACATTTAAGTAATATCAACTTAACCGTACTTCGCTGCATTTAAAGTTTAAAGTTCTTCAAAACAATACCTGTATCTGTGACTGATTCTACTTTGTAACTGTGTTGGCTCAAGTCCAATATTAACCGAGTGGTCGAAGCGCAGTCTCGCCCACAAGTTCGACTGCGGAATTTGTAAATTTAGTTACATTACAGTTATCGAACGTTGTGCGGCTTTATTAATTATTCTACTGTCATTCAATGCAGTAGACAGGCCTAAATAAGGTAATTGTTTTGAATTAGCTAGCAGATTAGTACCAAAGATTAATATTTTCGTAGAAAGGACTAGATTATTTATTTGAGCTGAAGTTTTGATGTTAATTAAATCTTAATTGTTAAATAATTGCCTTAAACCTTAAACGGAATGATAAATTTGTATTACCATTGCACAAAAGCATTTTTGCTTTTTAGGAGCCCTAGGCCCTTTGTATGTAGAAGTCGATAAATATAAAAAAAAACAATGTCTAAAACAAAACGCACGGGTTATATTAACTTACCTGGTGTTTTTCGAGGTAGGTTCATGACTGGCCTTGACTGCTCCTAAGTTATGGACATTCTTCATTCTATTCTTCCGATGCCATTTAACAATTGTACCTGGGAAACAAAACAAATGTTTTTTTAGTTCCTTGAAATTCCATTGTATTAGTAACGTATTTTTTATAAGGAACATTATGCGTAGTCGTTAAGAGGGAGTATTCAAGGGTCGCATATGTTTGCCAAGCGCCCTAGTGTCGCCACCTCGCGGCAAAGGTGATGCATTCTTGACTAACCCCTACAAACGTTTCACCCGATCTGAGAGAGATAATCTAAACGAAACAAAACTAAAGGTGAAATATTAGAAAACTAACAATAACTTCAAACGTTTTAATCTTAACTTTGGCTCCTTTGGGAGTTACTCGATTTTTAATGCTATTGAATTGAAATTTTCGATTGTATAAACTTCGCCAACTAAACTTGAGAAACTTTAATTGTTTTCCTCGCCACAACGCATTGAACGAAGTACTAACGGCAATTAAAAAACGCCTTTGTATTGTAAGTCAATTTATAAATGTTGAGATTATTATTATAACTACGTCTACACGGAATGTTGCATAAACTCGCTCATTCTGTTTGTTGCTTGGGTTCGGGTAATTTTTTTAATAGGGGCTCGGCGACTACCTGCGCGAGAGTCGAACCCGGCGTGGTGCACCCTCGGCCGCGGTGACGCCGCTTTCCAGAAAGTTGTCCCTTATTGTTGAATCGTTTTCGAGCATTCACTCCGACGTTCCTGTTCCATTAGCCACTTTAAAAATTCCGATACCGGTAAAGTGGGGTTTTTATGCTTTTGTAAGCCACACTCCGATGTATTTTAACGTTGCTAGAAATGGGTGCGTTTGTATGTTGTCGTTTCTTAATTTCATTATTTTCTGTGTTTATATTATTTGTAGTTAAATAAATGTTGAATTTATATACATGTATTTAATAAAAGTATCTCAAAATATTTAACTGTGTTTCCATTACTGGTAATTTTGGGAGATCTCAAATTCCAAAACTTAAAAAAGGTGTCTAGTTATTTTTAAATGTACCCGAAATAAAGTCGAAACCAATCAAGAAGAAAATATCACCAATAACCTTGTAGACTAATGACTAATTCTACAAATAGATACATAATGTAATTATAGTCCAACACACACGAAGTTAAAGTACCCACATCGGTCGGACCGGGTGGACCACGAGTCCACGAGGTGTCATACTACATTAGGCAATTAAGTAATTAATATACGGTTGTAGCTGACCTCGAAATATTCGTTTCAATTGACAGAATTAGTTCATTAAACCACCCTGGTCAGTGACTAGATACTATATCTAACTTTATAAAAAACATTACTGTATGAATCACAAAGTGCTGATCTAGAGATAGTGTCCGATGTGTATCTAAATACAAAAAACTAGACATTACAATGTACTAATTTATTACCATTTTCTTTAAGCATTTCTCCCGTGTTTGTCTCGGTTGTTTATTCTAAACAGTGTTTTGTTGCAAGACTAGTAGCGTCCAAAAGTACGGCTAGACATTGAATAGTATTCGCGGTCACGTTAGCTATGTTAATGTTGAATGCGTGCAGCGTCGCTCTACTTGATGTAACGGCACGTCGCGTGACCGACTTGCAATTTTTTTGGACCCCGCATTCTCCGGTCCGAGCTTAAGTCTTATTGCACACGCTCTTCGGTAAATCAGAATCAGCGATATTCTCTAAATATTCAACGCCGAACATAGTCGCTGTACAATGTCAAAAACAACTCCAAAATATGTATCTAGGCAGACTGCGTTCGACATTGAATGTTTAGATCAAAACATGAGTGATGAAAGAACAAATGAATATACTTATTCAAATACACGTCAACACGTCTTCCGTCTCCTGGAATGTTATAAATATTATAAAATGATACATCATCCTACTAAATATTCTGAATGTCAAATTGGTTGTCCGTATCGTAAGCGGCTGCAAATTAGAAACTCAAGCGATCCACCGATCCACCGGATGGGTTGCCCATGCGATGTCATTCATTCAAATTCGATCATACAGTTCCAAGTCACGTAACTCGATGCTTCGAGTGTTCCAGCCAGTGTCAATGGCGTCATCGTCAACTACGTGTATATTTTATTCTTTCGTATGATATAATGTGAAGATTTTCTCATGATTTACTTCGTTAATTAATTTATTACTAATTCTGTTTCATTTATGGCAAGGTCTTAGACTTCTGATTTCATATTATTTTGTATCATCCCTGCAACACCTACTTGGCCAGTTGTGTAATAGAGACAATGCTATTTATTCCTGAAAATGGATTGATCAGCTAAAGAATGCGTTCAGAAATGTTTTTGAACATTTAATCTGAATTAAATAGTAGAGTATTGTGTCTAGATTTGAGAAGGGATTTTATGATTAATAATATTTTATTGTACGTAATGTTATGTTATTATTAAGTCACCTCTAAGATAATGATAAAGTGAAAAGTACAATTAACCCATGTTTGTTTACAATTAATTTATTGCCTTTATGAACGCCCGTATTGTTTAAATATTGCGACGCATTTATCTCTAGCGGGCAAAGTCGCAGATTTCACGCATGCGCAAAAATAACATCGTAAAACTCGATAATGAATCTAAAGAAAATAGAAGTGAGGCCGTTATAAAACAGATTCAGAGCAAATTTTACAGCGGTTTGTTCTTCATTATCTGAAGACACCTTTAAATTTGAATAATGATATATAGATCCTTATTAACAATTAATGTAAGTTATTTTGCGTGTATTTATTCCAAAACAGCGATTACGTAAGCGCCAAGCGGTTAATAGTGAAGAGTGACGTCACATCCTGCGTCGCTTGCAGTTCTATCAACTCAACGGTCGTCGCTCCGATAAATTGGGACCGTTTTAAACTAAAACTGACAGCGCGTTTACGTTCACTTACCGTGTGCGTTTGTTACTTTTTTTTATTATTATTATATTTTCTTATGAGATATGTAAAACATGAAAGTGAAATTACATTGTTTTATGAAAAGTTTCAGCGTGCTCTATCTAATCTTTCGATCCGTTGAAAATATTCTAACGAGAGTTAGCAGTGTCATAAAATTAATTTGATGGTTCCTTAATTAAAGACAGGCATAAAATTGTGCGCCGCGGCACATCGCCCTCAGTCTCACACTCGGCCCACTCTCGATAAATTAACATCTCGCCCCTCTACAACACTATACGTGTATACTATGAATAAAATGTGCTGGATCTCGAAAACATTGGAGGGGATCGACTCGATGAAGCGTGTACCCGGATAATAGCTTTCCAAACGACACGCGACGCGCAATGTAGAGCTCACAACGCACACAAACAGCCTCGCAATCATTGACGGCATTCAAGTATCAAATGTACACAGAAACAAAACAGGTTACCCAATCCCTGGGAGTATTATCTTGATTTAAAAAGAACCACAAAGTTGGAATTTCATATTTCAGTACTAATCAACAAGAGTTTGTGTCAGAAAGAGCGCGGTGATCGCATGCCGCATTGTATCTGCATATTGTCGCAGATACCTCATACATGTTTTATCAACGCTCATATAATTGTTTTCTTTTTGTTTATGTATTTGAATCAAATATTAGATTACAATGTGGAGGAGATGAGCTTTCTTCACATACCGCGCGTTGCGTGTCCCGCTCGTTGCGGCAGCATTGGCTCCGTTGCACTCCACTTCGCACGAGGCTTGCGTTCGCACACCTAATGAGTCTTCTACACATAAATCTTGCCGCAAAGCATATTATATACTAAATAATATGACCATTATATACAAGACGATGACTAGCAACTGGAACCATTCCAGTATTTTGTTTACCAAGGCATGAAAAGGGGAAGCTCTTTTGCGAATCACATTATTGAATTACGTGTAGATGTTAAGTGTCTACGTAGCGAATCGCGGATTTGTAGAATAAGACGAATCTGATCCTGATTAAATTTTAGTAGTCCTTTACAACAGGTATCCTGAAACAGGTTGCCTCTCTTTCATAAAGAGAGGGATGAATACTCGGTACTCACCCCTTTCAGGCCCGGATATGCGCGCGCACGCTCGGCCTGCCCCACAACTTGTTGAAGATCACACACATCACGCTGTCTCTCTCTACACATTTGTGTTTTACTACGCTTGAGGTTCAGTTTACTGGTGCGTTATTTGTCAATGTAAATAGCGCCAGATAAAACATCCAAATAAAGAATAATACTTAACCCGATTGCAGTTTTATTCCAAAACCGTAATCATCAACGATTAATCAACATTTATGTGATTTTCGGGTTTTTCTTAATTCTATGTCTTCTAGAAATTAGCAGAGAATTTTGAGTAGCGGTATCGTAAACTCGTGAGTAACACGTGGATTCTAACATAGCCGTTGGAGCGAGAGGCCCGGCGAGGCGGGCTGGTCATTGGCACGAGGCCACGGGGGCTTCGGCCGCTCCATCTCGAGGTAATAACTGACCTAACACTAGGGACACGAACGTGAACGGCAAACGAGGGTAGCATTGCACCTGGCGTCGGGGCCGACGCTCCTTTTTACGCTAGCTATCTATTGGCAGTTTATTTTAATCGTGTGCACGCAGATGGCGCGAGCGCAGGGGTCGCACACCCGCCTCCTGTCGCAAACGAATATGCACCCTATGGCTAAGTGCATAGGGTGCAGATATGATCACGTCGGTCCTCAAGCCAGAGTTGTAAACAAACCAGGCGAGGGCAATGGCTGCCTGCCACTCCCCGCGCTCTGCCGCGCCGGCGACGCCATTCAACCGGGAAGTTCAAGATTTATTTTTAGCGTTCTACGAAACTACCAATGCTGATAAAATAACGGAGTCTGACAGAACTCAGTCTATAATCTTAAGTTTTATTATAATTGATTTGTTACCCAAATGCTTGTAACGAAATATTGTAGAAAAATATATCGTACAACATGCTATTATTTGCAATTATTTAATGTTTAATTTGATACAATCTTGATTGGCTGAAAACGCCGTCAAACCAGGAATTATTTTGAGCAAAAGTCTAGATTTTAAGGACATCACAAGTAAGATCCTGTCATAACCTTCAGTTACAATGAAACGGTAAAATAATAATAGATTCATGACATTTGCAAACATTGAGCGGCTACGGCGTGGGTACTCGAAAACGTGGAAACGGTTAAAAATATGCGACAAATACGAGATAAGAAATTATCTAAAATTGTTAGCTATCGCAAAACGAACAAACAAATCGTCAATCTTCGTCCACAGGAAATATAATGGACGGTCTGCTATTTTACAGTAAAGAACTTCATTAAAATATTCTTTTTATATTTTAGTCAGGTTTACAAAGGGGAAATGAGATTAACTTGTCCACAAAAGGTCGCCCGATCTCCTGTTTTGTAACCGGTTTCGTGAAATTGTAAAGTATAATACTACATTCTGGATGTCGGCCTATATTGTTAAAGGGTGCTGATGTTGTTATGAGACCAGGTGCAAGGACGGGGTCAATAGCCCCTCAGTAAGTAACATGACAGCCTGACTAGTAGGTATCCGACGAAGGTGTCAACCAATAGGCGTGCCATGGCTCGGCTACTACTTACTACGCCTATCATCGGCATTGACATTGGAGTTTCCGCGGGACGGTGAACCGCGCTGGGGCCAAGAGCGCGGCACCGCTTCCGAAAATTGTTGTCTTCAGCAGCGTCGTCGGCGGCGGTGGCGGACGGGAGTCAATGACCCGAGGGCGCGGAGAGCGCGGGAGGGTGCGCGCGCACGCAGCCGCGCCCCGCCTTTATTTATTACGCTACGCGCGGCGCGTTCGGCGCCGACAACGCGCGGTGGGGCGGAGGCCGCATTCCGGGCGGCCGGCGCCGCGGCCCGTTGTGCGCTGCTAAAATAACGCGCACTGTACCGACTTAGCGGCGAACCGACGTCAGTAATCCAGTCACACTTTAAAATAAACTATCTCAAACTTACTCAGTTTCGGGTAGGAGACGCGAGCACGTGCGCCAACCTCGTGTACCACTCTACTGTCTCTCTGCTCACAGGCACCAAAGTCACTTTTCATAACGGCAAAAGTCATTGTGAAGTCAAAATAAAGCTCTCCGAGCAAGCCGTCGCGTCTCGCGCCTCTATATAAGTTAACACATAAGTTCACATGGCGCGCGCGTAGTACGTTACAGAGCAGCAGAAAGCGCGTTAGCTTCGATGGCGATATGACGCATTAGTGAGCGCGCGGCGCGGCTATACAGTGTGCGCAAGCAGACGGGGTAGAGAAAAGGGCGCGGGGGCCGCGGGAGCGCCCCCCCGCGGCGGCTCTGTGCTGCCCTCTGCGTCGGGCTCATCGACCGCGCTCGCCCTAACCGCGACACGATGTTACTGCCATGCCACTCTCACTGTACCGCAACACGACACGACGAGCTGAGACCACGTCCAGCGTGACACACTATAGCTCAAACACTGAATTGTCATGACGATCCACATGCCTCCCCTCAGAAAGTTGAGAAACATGTACCGCTTCCAGCTTGCAAATCCGTGCGGCTCAACGATTCGAACCTAGCGAAGGAAGGGCTCTACCCGCTCTACCCACGCGCTAGTGTAGGTGCCGCTAATACTAATGCGTTACTTCTTTTACAGTTCTATTGAGGAAAATCGATTGATGTTCAGGTATTGCGTAGAACTTAACGGGAATATGAAACTGACAAATAGAACTCGACTAATATTAGGCCACTGCGGTATAACGAAGCTTAAGAGCACAACATTGATATGATTCATGGGGTATTAAAAAACGAGAGAACGCCGTTGGTTCCCTCGTGTCGAGCGGCCGAGAGCTGTACGGTACTGGGCGCGCGACGTGTCAACAACCACGCGTACGTACGAGTCACGACACCACGGTCGGCCTACACTTGTCTGTAATTGATAGATGAGCCATCATTCCCACTATCTACTTTATAGTCGCAAAATTTTTGAATAGACTTTTAGAGCTATCTTCGAAGAAACGGTTCTTTGAAAAAATCGTAGACACTAATTGAAATAAAATTTCAAACCTAGACAGTACTGTAATTTTGAGTTTAAATTAGAAAAATAAACTAAATGTGAACGCAAAATTTTCGCAAAACTTTTCATTCGAACTAACTCATCCACTCGTAAAAGTTTTATAACATCGAATGGCCTTTGCTTTTTCTGCAGCATTCAATGAACTGATTTTTTACTCGCTGACGCTTGAGTAAGTACGGCTCCGAATAGCGTTCGTGAGATTGTAGCTTCTCTAACGAGTAGTCATTTGGAACGGTTAGCGGCTGCAATAGGATTCGCATGAAATCAAAAGTGCACAAGGTGACTGGTGTTTTTGACGTAGAGATTATTTAATCACTTGAAATAAAAAGCCCGTTAGCACTGAATAAACTTCAAGTTGGTTATTACTGCTTTTTCTGATAGCAAAATTTTTTACGACGTATTATTGACAGGCATTAAGAATAATAATAATAATTCAGGAATAACATCATAATGAAAGAAACAAGCTTATTTTGTTTTTATACGTATGCCAATAAATATAAATATCTCAATAAATAAGAACGGATGAGTCTCGAAGATCATTCTGAAGTGAAGAAGAAGTAACAGTTATGTTTTTAATAAAACTGATTCTTTTATAACTCCAAAACTAATTATTATTTTATAACAATCGAATAATTTTCGTTTTGCTCTTGTTTCTTAGCTGTCATGCATGCTCGCCAGCTATGCACAATCTTTGCTACCGATGCCTTTTTCAGAATATTAAACTGTCTTTATTTACTTCCCTTTTACTCAGGACTGTGTATAATTCCTATTTCAGGGCCGTCATCAACATCTTAATCCTACTAAAACCACAAAAACTTCTGTTAATTTTCGCCGAACATTATTTTGTAAAATTGAAAGTTGTTTTTCACATTCCTAGATGTTTGGACATCAACAAATGTGTAAACAACTTACAAGTACTTGTCGAGCTTTAATCTGTTCGGGAGAAATAGACACGTTAAGTTTATGTTTTAAACTAAGAGATAGAAAATCAGAAAATAAAGCATAACTTCAGCAAACGAACTCCGATAAACCCATTGGATTATAAATCCAAACCATCTTAGTCATGATAGTCCACTAATTTTAAGCTAAGAAACTACCAAAGAAATGATCACAGTGAATGGCAATATAAAACTGGATCTTCTGATTATAATTGCATTATTAATTTAGGATCTAAAGTAAATTGATATTCATTGTAGATAGAAAAATGCGCGGCCAATATTCATGTATAATTCCACATAGATACAATTTGTACAAGGTCAGCGCCTTCAATGAATCACTAGAAGAAAGAAAGCTTCTAGCTAATTAGTCTATCCTATATTATTAAGGTCAAAGACATTTCGGTAAGTACATAACGCATTTATGATGTTATAAATAGTTTTAGCATTTCCGAGTGTCTCACGGCGGTCTGGGAGGCGACAAGGAAAGCATACTCAGCCTACGCAGAGCTAACTGAAATAGCTGCGCGCGCGCCGCCCATGACTCAGCGCAGACAATGGGCCTGGTGTCCCCGCCAGCTACAACTTTCGCCAACACTCGTCAATGCAACTGTTTTACGAAATTAATTAGTTTTGACCCTCCTGTTGGTTTTGTGCTTATACATTTTCTTGTTTTCTTGAGGCTTACATTCAGTAGAGAACATTCGGACCTTAAAGTGTAAGCCATTGATACGAACTGGCTACAGTGGGTAAAGCATATTAAATAATTAGTTACTCATGACATAAACCTTCGAGAAGAAACCGTTGACATTAAACAGATCAAAGTAAATGACAGTGCAAAATCACATAAACTACAAACATTAAGAAATTATAAAATATATTTTTGTTCATTAATTAAATTCTAACTATTACTGGTCCAATATTACGTAACGAATTAATAAACCGGTAGGTCTCATCTCAAATAACACATTTATATGGAAAATAATCTTTAGAATATTATTTCGTCTCCAAACACGTATGTTTGACGAACAAACATAGGCCTTATTTTGATTGCGTCTTAATATATATCTAGCTTAAGTTAACTGCGCCCGCCGTTAGAGTAGATATATCGGAATTCCTTTTTTTGGAGTTCCACTGCTAAGGAAATTTTATCAAAATCAGTCAAGTAATTTAGCTACGAAATAAAACGGTTGGAAAAGATATAGGTTCTATTGTTTCTCATGAGACCATTAGTAACCTTGTCTTTTGAATTGAGTTACCCCGAGAAAACTGAGATCCGAGTGTAACGACCAATTGCGTCCTTACATTTTGAAATTGAGTTATCTCCAGCAAGTTCAAAATGCGTGTTTTAGAACTAATTAAAATATTGAGACGAACTACAAAATATAGGCCGATAATTAAATCAACATATATTTAAATAATATTTACATAACAAGCGTTATTTGTTACCATAAAATACATTTTAAGTTTGTACCTGTTTTTAAATACGTGTTACCGTATTCGTAACAGGGCGTGGTCACAATGAAATCCGGACAAGACAAGATGGCGTATTCAGCCGCCATTTCAGTTCGTCAAAGTGCGGTTACTCAAATATTTCTCGAGTCGAGTGCTTGGCAAACATGTCTAGTGGCACATACTAATGCGATGCTAATCATTACGCCGGACACATATTAATTTCAGTACGGCACTTTAACACGACGATGCGACACACAGGCCAATCAGTAACGGTGCAGGTTTTCACGAAAGGAAGTCATTGTAGCAAGTCTACTTCGCAAAGTTTCACATTGCTTTACACTGTTGAGATATTATTATACGTTTACGTGGCTCTCATGGCTTTTTCAGGGGCTCTTTCTATTTGTCAAATAATCATTTCAATAAATCTTATGAAATAAATGACTAAGGAAGCCATGAATAACAGTAATGTCTGCGGAGCTAAACACTGATCTTTCAAAATATTATTTGACCCATAGTACATTATGTAGCTAATCATGATGTCAGCCCACAGTTTCACTGCAGGGACTTCTTACTTATACAGAAAGTTAACGAGTTTTTTTAACCTAGGTCTAGCTTCAATAATTATCCTACATCCCTCCATAGGATCCCAGCTTACCCCATACAAAGTCTTCAAGTTATCCAAATCATTAGCCGTCAAAGCGTAACAGACGGATAGAAAATATGTATGAATCAATATTTTCAAAACTAACGGTATCCAGTTTCCTTGGGCGTCGCAGATATGAGAACTTGAGTCAACAAAGTAAGCTGGAAACTTCTCCGTAAATCTAAGTAGACCTATTTCGTACCAGTTTAAAGTTATTTTCGTCAGTTCTGTCGGCATCAAGATCTGAACGTCGATACCCATTAATATTGGATATGTTTAAATAACGAACTAGACAGGCTATATCAAGAAAATCAATGAAATGGTAGGCTCTTCATTGGTGTTAGACAGAATTTTGGTTTACGTGCGTAAATCTCATCAAGAACATGAAAAGATGCCTAGTTTCTTTCTTACTACTGACTTAATGTGTTGTTAGAGTTGAGTCCAATTGGAGTCCAAGTTTAAATGCATTACACATCATGGAAACGATTTTATAATTCACGGTATATATTAATAAATCCAAAATATACGCAGACTAAGGTTACAAAGACGTTAGAACTACTCCTAGTGTTACATGATAATAGCTTTTTCAAAACTAATTTCATAACCCAGAATGAAAAGTAGAGCTAAATTTGAGACAGAATAAATTAATTTACTAATTAATCCTGGTAACAGAATAAGTAAAGATACAAAGTTATAAACTATATGACCTTACAAATACATCGAATATCATAATTTGGCAAACATTAGAGGACGGATATCTTTGTGCTGTTAGATTTCAGCTGAAAGCCAAGTCAAAATAATTATAAAACATATATTTTCCTTGAAGTAAACAGCAATAAGTAAGTTGATAACGAGATGGTACGAATGCGGCTAAGCAGTTATAGGAATGGCTGTGAATATTTTTGCACCGAGCGCGGCCGGACTGGCCCAACGGCATTCTCGGCCGCAGCCGCAGCACAGCCTATACGTACCAACAATCGTTGCTGCAATAACAACTATTTTAGTACTAAACCTATCCAACAAACATAGTCTTAGCATGTATATTTTAATACCCAATTATAATATTCTATCCCCAAGATTTAATTGGCATGTTAGATGGTCTTATGAATAGGAGTAATGTTGCGTTTGATTTAGATTTTTCAATAAACACTGCCTTAAACTGAATGGATATGGATATAAAAGATGTATTCAATGAAAATATAGTGATAAGAAATCATTGTAAATCTGTGTACGATTGTGTTATCGCAAGATATGAATAGCACGTGGCTTTCAAAAATGTATCACTCGTGAGTTTTGTTTATATCAATTTTGTCAATTATAGTGTGACAATATTGTTGTGCTTGCCTAGATCCTTAAAATGTTTACAACGAGGCATAAGTGAGTGAGTAAAGCTCACCGAAAGAGAGGGACAGACTAGTCGAGCGTGGGAACAATTCTTGTTCAACACTCAGTATGACTGTATTTGAGCCTGAGGCGATTCAGGCAACAAGTTGCAGGAAAAAAGCTGCCCATGTAAGTACTGCCATGACTTTCGAAAGCCTCGCAAAAGTAACGGAATTTCTTGATGTACAGAAGTAACTATAACAAAGTAGAAAGTTATAAAAATAATGGCGGTTTGCGGCAACAATAAACGTCAATTACAAGTACCTACCGTATTTTATTTAGAGCAAAAAACCTACAGTTAATTGATTGCACATAATTTACAAAAACTATTCCTATTAAAATAAAACAAAACTACTGGATCGATTTGATGAAATTGATATGAGGCTAAAAATAATAGGATGAACTAAATTAATTTTCAAATCGATCTACAATGACCGTACATATCGCGTAACACGCGTACAAAATAAGACAGAACCCTTTTTTTTAATAGGAAGAAAATAAAGTAGTCATGCTCTTCCATTTATATCTGAAAATATATAACAGAAGAAAACACAATAATTTATAGGTAATGTTCACATGTAGCTTGCAGGTGGTATTATTAATTGAATGTCGGATGCGGCGGATGTCGCGGTAACTGCCAGTTACAAGTAATTGAGTGCATAGAGCGCGACTAACGCGATCTTTAGAAGACAACTTTAATGGTATTGCGCTTATTGAAGCGTTTTGCACACTAGGGCTGTATTAGTAGTTTTATTTCTACATTTTTATTATTTCTAATCTGATTTGAAATAGATAGACAGAATTATTCGTATTTAATAAATAATTTATAGAGCTCTAAAAGAAGAGTCATTTAAAATCAATTTAGAAATAAAAGTAGCAATCTATTTACTTAGTAAGCCTCGAATTTTTTACTAATTTAATTTTTGGGATGCTCAGATACTTATACTTATATCAATAAAAGAAAGTTATAAGATATCATGAACAGTAAAACTGAACCTTACAAAGGATTGCAAATCCTATAACTTAGTAATAAGTATCGGTTAACTTCTTTAAAGCAGTAGCACAAGCACTGGTCGAATAAAGTCAACGAAGAGACTTACTGCGATACTACGATAAGTACCTCTTACAGTTCTCATATTTTGATATTATTTTTAAGTATATATATATATATTTTTTTCGTTTATATCTACTAAGAAACGGTCTGAAAAACAATTGACGTTTAGGCCCTCACATTCAATACCCGTGTGTAGATTAATTTAAATAACAAATCGTATATTTTTTCAGTTTAGGTTTGTAAGCGTAATTTGTTTTCCGATATCAAATTATATCATAAGTTTCAAAACGACATAATTTTGTTGGGAACTTCATTAGCAAAATTTGTTAATATCGCAGCTAGACTAATTACGTGGACGCAACGTGTAAATTCTCAATTAAACTGTTTCAGATCACTTTACTAAAGCTATTATGCTGTTAGTGTTAGCTTCCCGATGTAATCAATTTGACGACTCGATCTATTGTAATTAGGTACCTATTGACTATGTAATAATGGGGATGATGAAGAATATTTATTTTCTTCCAAGTTTTAGATTAAAAAATATTAGACACATATTTTTTCTTTTTGCCGTAAAAAAATTGCGATTGCAATTCTTGCGTGACGTCACGTCTAAGCAAAAATTGTACCTACCCCTGACGTCACTAGTCCCCACTCCTGAATTTCAAAGCGGTTTATCTACGAATATTTTTTATATATTTGATAAAAAAAAAAATACATGTCTAATATATTTTGATTATTTAAATGGCGGACAAAGTAAACGTTACTTTTCATACCACATCAGTCATCAGTCATTACTCACCAATTGACCATGCGATAATTCATTTGCTTCTCCGAAAATTTCTACTGTAAATAGATAAGTTCTGAAAATAAATTTTCTATCTCTGGCTTAGATAACAAAGCCTAATGAAAGCAAAAAGCTTTTTAAATTAGATTTTGTATCCATCCCACAATAGATACGTCGGAAGAAGTAAACGAGATAAAAATTAAATCATTTATATTTCTTTCGTACTTCCATAAAAGCATTTTTGCATTATAATTTTAAAGTGCATGACGGATAATTTTAAATGCCGTCTAGCCCTTAGTTACACTATATTCAAACCCATAGTCATGCAAACTCATTTCTTATTAAAGCATTAGAAACGAAATTAGGCATGTTCAAAAATATAAAGACAGCAAGTTTTTAAAGAGCCGTTTAACTAGTCAAAAGACATTTTACAAAGAGGGCACTTAAGTTTCAAAGACTTTACCATTTATTAGTTTCCACTATACGATAATTTTTACTTTTGTCCATTCAGAATTTAATACAAAGCACTTTTCCATACTTAAATCTAATATAAGATCAAACTCTAACTATTCTAAAATTAAAACTTACATAAATAAAAACTAACAGGCGTCCATTATTTTATTTGATACGTTATCCAGTTGTGAAAATAATGAACAGGTATATTTGCATTTTCTTTAAAATATTTTTCTTTTTTAATTTAATTAGTGAATTAGTGTTGAGAACTAAGTAGACGTTCTAATGACACCCAAGAGAAATGCAGGGGTAGTAAGTGATGAGATGGAAGCGGCAAAAAAAATGCTACACTCAAGTTCCTCAAGATTGTACTTAAAATCTTGGTGTAAATCGAATCAATCTCATATATTTGTACAAACTTTATTTTGCACCTGAAAGCTTTTATACATTGTTTCCACATGCGCTAGTTTTATACTCCACTATTTGCGGATTATGGCACCTTGCCAATTCACTACTGCGTATCTTTAAACAATCAATATATATAGGAATAGGCTTATGATAGTAGTATATGGATCACTTTAGATTTTATTAATTAAATTCTCATTTTATTATAAAAAATAAAAATATATTCCTACACTTACAACTGAATTTAGTAAGGTTAAATGTAGGTGAGTTCTTCCTCGTGTTTTGTTACACGAAAATTTAATGACGACCTTTGAAATGTTTATTCAGAACTGCAGAGAATTTACGAACGTTTAACACTATTCCAACATTCAACGTAGAACTAATTGAGCTTTCATTACAACTAAGCTACGAATAGAATAATTTGCAGTTTCGGAAGTTCTAATTATTACGTTGGAGCTGCTGCACATTTGATATACAATTAAAATATTTTAATGACTGTAAACTGCGCATCTGAACGTTAGAACTGTAATTTAGAACATTGCTTGAGAGTTTATGTAATATTAATTTAGTATTTTCAGGTCAAATTCAAAATTATTTTGCATTTTGGTTTAGAGATAACATTTCAGGTTTTAAGTTGAGGAAGCAAACCAGGCCTTCGTGAAACCGTGATAATGAGACACTTGAAAAGCAACGGTATGATTATGTAAGAATGAATTACGATAATAAAAAAAAAAAACATTTTGATAATAGGAATGAAATTAAGAGAACATCAAGCAATATGTGGACGGCCATTACAGTCTACCCATCCATAGCTTTGGCCTGTAACCAAGATATATAAGATTGTTACTTTACATTAAAACTGCTCAACTTCTAAAGTAATCTGACGCAGCAACAAGCGCTTTAAAAGGACACTTTGTGACGTCACTCTCTAGTTATAAAATTTCCTTAAAGGCATCGTGATGGATGACACATTGTCTTATTTTATGACGAAAAGTGGAAGAAAACATGACAAACTGTTATTGCGTTAGCTTTGTATAAAATATGTTTACTGTTTATGTTATAAGTGTTATAACTAACTGTGCTGCGCGGTTTCACCCGAGTAAGTAGTTCCCGTACAGTGGGACATCCATTATTATAGTTATTCTGTTGTTTTGATATTTATTCTGGTATTTGTAATGACGACAAAATTTAAAATCATAAAAATCGTTCGTGAATTCCGACGAACGAAAAACGGCGCTACTTACCCGACCGTCTTTTATTTTACAGGTATACCTTTTACCAGTTTAGGATTTAAATCTAGATTTCATGATCTACGTTTACTTATGTAACTTTTGTTACGGTTTTATGATACGTGGTCCTATTTGTATAGGTCAGTTACCTGAACAGTATTTTATTCATCTTATTATGTGGTGATAACCCTCAGTGAGCTGATAAACTCAGAAAACTTCTCTTTAGTCAGGGCCAAGTGATTCCTATAAGTGTCAGGTAGAGTAAATAATAAGCGTCAAAATTTCTAGGCTACTATGTATAAATCAAGTACAGTTTCTCGGGTACAAAGACCTTAAAAAAGGTTTTAAATAATAAAGGCAGTATTATATTAGAATATTTAAATTCGAAATATCTTAGAAAATTATTGAATTTTTAGTCCAACTTGATGCACGCAAGACAAATGCGAACTCCCACACAATTAGAAATGAAAATAAATGGTTACATAAAAACTTGTACGGTGCGGTACAAGTATACTTTATATCTCCGTTTATATCTGTGACTGCGAGCTTGTTTCTCCTTTAGAGGGTCCTACGTAAACGGCGCTGGCTCAATGCATCAGCAGGAATTCCTGAGTTAAAGATAACAACATTGCTTAGCGGCGACAGGTTGCGGGCCCATCGTTTAAGACAGCTAATCCGTGTACTGATCTCAAAATAATAATAAACATACATTTATTACTGAGTATAAATGAAGACGCTGCCGCTGTTTGTCTGCATAGATCTTTTAAACTACTCAAGAGATTTTAATGCAGATTGAAGCAATCGATGGATTGATTCAAAAGGAAGATTTATATGTATAATTCGTGGATATTATAGTACAGAAAAGCCCAGAGATTCTGGATACCATGCGAAGCCGGGCGGGTCGCTAGTATGCAAAAAAGAATAATATCAATGAATACTGAAACAATTTTGCGGGTAATTAATTAAGTGGTGGTGGTCAAAAGTTAACAAAATCAATTCAATGTTCATAATATTTCCATCGGTTGGTTCGCTGTCGAAGCAATAGTTAATTTAATATGATTGAAGTGTTTACATTTCATTATAATAGGCTGTTGGTTTTAATAAATAAATCGTTTAAATGTGGGTGTTCGTGTACTGACTCTCCAATAAAAGTAATTGTTTGTTGTATCAGCTCATTTACTTTCTAAAGGTCGGCTTTGGCAGAACCTTTCAATTTTAAACGTAAAATATGAAAAGTATAATTATGAAACGTAGGTTCTCGAAGGTTCCAGTATTTTTTTTCATATCGATAAAGATTAAATAGTGTATTAATGTCTAAGTGCTACAAGCTTTTGAGATCACCGACTTTTTGTGAACCTTTTCATAAGGTGTTCAATTTGTTCGATACCTTTCTTATGCCCTGTTTAAAAAAAATGTTTCTTCACTATTTAAATGAATACTTGCAAGTCCTTTCAAAGTACTGTAGTAATTTAACAAAATTATAATTAGCAGGTTAATTGAAAGCATTTAATTATTATTATTTTATACTATTTTTTGTCCACGTTACAACTTTTACGGAATTATTTGGTTTTTTTATAAGGAAAGAAAATCTTCAAGTTTTGGCCTAGAACAACCTATTTGAGGTGTACGTTAATTCGTAACTTTGTTTGAAGTTATTCCTTGTTATTTGAAAACGACTTTCTGTTTTTTTTTTGAGATGGTTGATAATATTTTATACCTATTGGTGAAGAAATTTTATTAGATCCTATTTTGGTTGTGAGTTATAAACATATTCAAAAGCCGCCCAACTTCTGTAAATAGAGATTAAATAAAAAACCACTGTTAAATGTCAACGGCTCATGCACTCATGGCACAAAGCGTTATGTTGAACATGTGTGCAATTTCGTCAAAAAGCAAAAAAAAGATTGCAAGGCAGTTGACCTTGCTGAGTGTTTACATCGGGCGCATCGGTCGCGGGCGCGTCAGGGCCGCGCATTGCACCGTGAGCCGGGACACAAACAACCCACATAGCTATACCTACGATGCTAATGTGGCACTATCTACATAGTGGCTCGAGTATGCAGGACGCCGCCCGGCCGTGTCCGGTTAGGCGCGTCGCGTTCCGATCCATGCATGGCACTGAACTCCTAGCACGCCCATTGTCAATCTTGAGACTTGTATTCGAGCGACCTAACTGTGGCACTCGATTTTTGTACGACATAACTGTAGACTTCAATATTACGAATATATTGTATACCCATATTGCAAAACCGAGAACTGCCGTTAAGTAGAAATTTTATTAAAATACGTTTTTATACTATTTCTACTGATCATCGAAAATTATATAAAAAAAATAGCCGACCTTATAACGAGCGAAGTCACGGGTACAGCTACTGTCGTATTAACACACCTTGATATTTTATGTCTGTTGAGTCAATTACAACCAAAAGCCTTTTTATATTTCTCTTTTACTCAATAAAGCCGGAACCCCACAGCGGCGCACGGAGAGGCTGTGCACGTGTGTTCAGCTTCGCTTTAGTACAAAATGTATGAGAGCGTTTCCACCGCAGCGCACGGACATGCTACGCAGCAAATGACGTCATAAACACACGAACGTAGCTCAACCCACGGCCGTGCGACGCATCCGAGCTGCGTGGGTCGGCCATTTCTCTGCGACCCACGACTATGTACAGTCTCGAGCAAAAATATGTATACACATAATATTTTTAAGAAATTATTATAAGAATAAGCAACTATAAATAAGAGGTACAATTAATGTTCCTAGTATATATACATACATTTAAGTTGTGATAAGTATAATTTGTGTAAGAACTAAGTAATTTATAATACAAATAAGTAAAACAGATGTTACTACACAATAGCTAAATTATATTGTTACTTGGAAGAGCTATTGTCTATATTATAAAAATAATATATTGACTTTAAGTAAAATATTTTTTTTATTAAAAAAAATATTTGAACTATTTTATTTTCAAGTGTCATCTGTCAGTATGCATTGATTGCTAGATGGCAGAAGAGATTCGACAAAAAATCTCACTAATTTCGTTTAACAATTTCGCATATTATTATGTTACATATTTTTGCTCGTGACTGTACCCCACGCATAGCTATGAGCTGTGTGAGCGACACATCCGTGTCCGTGCGCCGCAGTGGAAACGGAGGCCGACGCCGCCGAACTAATGAGCCCACGCAGCAGAGGTGAGCCACGCATCCGTGCACAGCCTGCGCAGCGGTGGGGTTCCGGCTTAACACCTGCGTCTAAAAACACTTCTTAAGTGATTGCAAAGTATTACTCGTCTAACAATTCCGCATTTGCTAATTGATAATTTGTAACACTTACCTATGCTACTTGTTTAGTTGACGTACTTACACGACCTACCCAATGAGCGTAGTCACAGTAACAATAGTACCGAGCCGTAAGATCTGTAGGTGTGTAAGGCCGCAAACTAGAGATGCGAAAATCAATCTTACTGCCTTGGTATAAAGGTTATCTGTGACTGAATAAAGCCGGAACCCCACCGCTGCGCAGGCTGTGCACGGATGCGTGGCTCACCTCTGCTGCGTGGGCTCATTAGTTCGGCGGCGTCGGCCTCCGTTTCCACTGCGGCGCACGGACACGGATGTGTCGCTCACACAGCTCATAGCTATGCGTGGGGTACAGTCACGAGCAAAAATATGTAACATAATAATATGCGAAATTGTTAAACGAAATTAGTGAGATTTTTTGTCGAATCTCTTCTGCCATCTAGCAATCAATGCATACTGACAGATGACACTTGAAAATAAAATAGTTCAAATATTTTTTTAAATAAAAAAAAATATTTTACTTAAAGTCAATATATTATTTTTATAATATAGACAATAGCTCTTCCAAGTAACAATATAATTTAGCTATTGTGTAGTAACATCTGTTTTACTTATTTGTATTATAAATTACTTAGTTCTTACACAAATTATACTTATCACAACTTAAATGTATGTATATATACTAGGAACATTAATTGTACCTCTTATTTATAGTTGCTTATTCTTATAATAATTTCTTAAAAATATTATGTGTATACATATTTTTGCTCGAGACTGTACATAGTCGTGGGTCGCAGAGAAATGGCCGACCCACGCAGCTCGGATGCGTCGCACGGCCGTGGGTTGAGCTACGTTCGTGTGTTTATGACGTCATTTGCTGCGTAGCATGTCCGTGCGCTGCGGTGGAAACGCTCTCATACATTTTGTACTAAAGCGAAGCTGAACACACGTGCACAGCCTCTCCGTGCGCCGCTGTGGGGTTCCGGCTTAAGGGTCAATATGCAGAGTCGAAGCGCATCGAAGTGACAATCTTAAAGTTAATATGGCACGCATCGCTGATTTAATATGAATTAACCTTAATACAAATAATGTGTAGTCGATTTCCTTTACAATATTACATACAACCTCTATACTACTACATTGTTTATTTTGAAAGCGGTGAAACAACAAACATTCATTCTAAACATATCATAATCGACTTATGAGGCTTGCCTTCCTACGTTATGTTCCAATATCAATACCTATCAAGAATTATTATCAAGCTTAGACCGGAGAACACTTAACAAAGTCTTTGTAAGCTGCTTACGTAAAAGGTTCTCTTTATAAGAAACTATGGAAGCCTCGGGCAAATAATGGAGTAACTAACGAGGTTCTAGTCAAGGACAATAAATCTGATAGTATTTGGGACTAATTAATTTAACGACATGGCTAGGTCTTACAAAGGCTCAAAGCAAAATTATGGAAGATATTTTAGAAAACAGGAGACATTTTATTTTATATCGACGTCTTGGAAGTTGTTTGTCATCGAGGAAAAAAATAAGTCACATATCGGAGCTTGTTGTTTAAAAAAATAATATCAAAATTGAGAGTCTAAGAGGTTCAGTGCCACCTTAAGAAAGTCATTGTTCTTTCGTAGTAGTATAATAACGATCAATAAGACATGTGAGTAAAATAACAATAACACAACGTAACATTACTATAAATTGTAGGGGCCAATGTTAATAAATCTCGCCATATCACTTGGTGAGAAAAATGGAAATGCGTAATAATATCAGGCAAACAACTATGAATGTTTTATAATATATATTACTTCAGAAATAAACAGTATGACTCGTTTACGTAGCGAAATTAAAAGCCTCTGCTTTTCTAGGTAAAAGTGTTATTTTGCCTAAGCAAAATAACACTTTTACCTAAAGGCTAACCTTTCCCCAAAATATTTTGGGGTTTATTTCCAGTCTTACCAAGTTTAGCTGAATACTGTTGGGACCCCCTATATAACCTCTACAACCATTTTACTGTTACGAGATAAAATGAAAAACATATATAAAAAAAAAGAATAAGCAGATATTTCCTATGATTTAATTTAGAAAAAATAATAAAACATAACTCTCCTTCTGTTACCGTCAAGACTAATGGAGCTCTCTGAAAAAAGCTCTGCCACCCAAACAAGAGACACACACAATTTTATTTATGTATGGTAGTTTGTCATTTCCATACATTCTAATGGCCAAATATTCAAACGCTACTCATACTGTCTCTATCACTTTAATTTGTAACATAGCGACAGATCGGCATATAATAACACGTTAAAGTAGTAGAGTTCAGCTTGCAAGATTAGACATAAACAAACTAACAAACAAACACATTGCAAGTTAAATAAAAGCTTGTAATAATGATCTAATGCCGCTGCACTTGTGTCTATAAGCCACTTAGCTTCAGCTACATCCGGTCAATAAAGCAAGAGACGTATCCGGTTCAAGCCCTGACTATATTCGAAGCGGGATTGATGTTCTGCTCATAAATATTATATAATCACGGCACAGGACTAGCACTGGATGTCGACGCTTATTAATCGATATAGTCAACAAGAGTTCGGTTACAGATTTGCAATTACTCGTTACTGGTGTCGGAGTTAAATGAGTGTTGCATCCACAGTGTAGTGAAATAACGATAGCAATTTTAACGTTTTTAAATTCTCCTAAAGATAACAATAGTTTGTTATTCGCAAGGAAAGCTCTACAATACTCTACATTTTAAGGCACCGCGAAAAACGTAAGTAGACGTTTTTGTGAAACCGTAGATGTTGAGCCCGGTAGCAGCAATCTGACACAGCCGCTGGTTGTCTGTTACCGACACAGCACACAGGGCGAAATACAAGATACGATATAGCAAACTTATTTGTTTGTGCATCGCCAAACATTGCTGTTGCAAAACTGTCAACTCAGATCAGTCGCACAGCGAGTTTCTCCCGCCCTCTCCTTAGCTTCCAGTCTTAAATAAAATATTCCCTGATTTCTTGTAGGTTGTACACGGGACACAAAAGCGTCTCTGTTTGCAAAGCGCCTTTGACGCCAGTTAGAAGTTATAATAACCAGAAATTTTCCGAATTGGCATGTTTTTCCGTAAGTAAAATACTTTTAAGTTACACATAAAAGTTATCGTCGCCAATTTAACTACTTAAACACACTTTTTTCCGACAAAACTTTATTCACAGCTTATTTCTACGATTTCCCTTTCGTAAAAACAAATTATTCAACAATTTTACTCGAATATTTACAGGCTATTTTGAGTTCTGTATTTACCGTTATGAAGCTTAACTTTTAAACGTTATTCTTTAAGCCGACAGAGCTCGCCGCTTGCGATGCCGGAGAGTGGGTACTTCAACGGCTTTATTTCAATTGTTGAGGTCGATAATTCCCCAAGTACTTATCTGTTATTATATTTGTAAAGTACTTATACTTCATGAACCACCATTAATTTACAGCAGACTTTTAATGGCATCATTTGGATGTTAATTGTAAAGAATTAATTAACAGTCGAAGAAATAAAATAACAATAAAAGCTTGTATGACCATATTTCGTTACACTTGATTAGCCACTAGCTATCTGCAGCCAACTTAATTACGAAGGTGTAAATATAATACATATGATTGTAAAAAAAACATAGCCTCGAAATAATTTATATGTATGACTCACATCAATTTAGAATAAAATGTAAACTAACAGCGCTGCAGAGAAAGCTTGGTGAGGCGTAAGTTTCGCGCCCTGAGCCTTACTTTGTACACCAAACAACGCATCGAGGACGAGGCTGCCATCCAAGAAAAGAACAGAATAAGAGATACGACCTAGCCTAAGAGGAAGGGAGACAACAAAACGGTCGCGGAATGCGGCGCACTTAATTTTTGTAACGGACTACGGGTCGAAAAGTGCGCGTCGCAGCCGTGAGGGGCATGTAGTACGGGCCGTATCGTGCAGGTGGGGGGGCGGCTGTAGTACGACGGCCCGCGCTTCTCGTAAAGGAAGCGACCCTGGCGCGGTCATTGCTCGCCGCGACCGCATTCCTCGCCCCCGCCCCCCGCGCCGCCGCTGCGCCTGCGCATCAATGAACGGCTCGCGCGCAACTGCCGCGTCCACTCGCCCCGTCTCATTCCCGCCGGCGTCTGCTTTGTCCCCTGCTTGCTCCTCAACTTATATCTTATCTGGTCGACATGTAACCGTTGTTGTGTGCATAAAAATATTTAATAATCAATGGAGATTTACATGTGCCTAACCTACAAAAGCTTCCTTTTAAAGCACATCATGTTATGAGAAAGAAATCAGTTTATTCGGTCTTAAAATACTTTCAATTTCAACGATTTGCTTGCAGTTTTATTAGATGTAAAAAGTAGGTAAGTACGGAGGTTATTATTTATTAAGTGTGTTCACGACTTATGTCAATGACACCAACTACGATAGTATTTACTGAAACTTTCATTAATTAATCAAAAATACATGCATCCTTGTTTAAAGACACATACTGCAAGTAGTTTTTTGGTAGTTAAATTGATTAAATTATTGTACAGAATTATTAAAAGGTATTTCTAATTTATTTTATGCTAAATTACAGTGGATATACCTCTAAAATGTTTACTCTATTCTTTATTCTAATGTAAACTCTACAATCCCGAACAGCCAAACTTGCTTGAATTGGATGAAATTAGAAGCAACTAGAATGTGGGATTCTGAAAACTAACTTACTTTGCAGTCGGTCGTTGCCACACCGCTATACCAGGTCTATAGAAATACCGAGCCAAGAGTTGCTTACGATAAATACGTAAGTAACCGTTAAGTAAATCTACCAAAACAAACTACGTCATAAAGCTATTTAGTGTACTAATGGTAAAAATGCATTGGTAAGTATGTCGCATTTCAAATAACATAACTGCAAGATTCGAATTAGGTAATACGATCATAATTATTATAAAATATTAATTACGAATTACACACAATAATTGATCTTAAAAATATCCACACAAAGCTCTTTTTAAAAGGCAAGTATTTTAAGTAACAGTATCCATTCCGAGTTATAATACATAATGGTTTTTTTTTATTTTCAATGTATTTAGAACAAGAATATATAAGGTGAAGAAGAAAAAAATTATTGTTGTGACTAAAGTATGAAACGAAAAAAAAACAAAGAATTGTATATCAATTCAAGAAAACACAAAACCGGTAAACATAATCGAAGAATATTCCACAAGGGCTGTTTAATACATTGAACGTTTATAAGTTTACGGGAGCCATCGAAAGCGTCCAGTATAGGTTGTCCAACAGCTTTGCGTAGCCAAGCCGCGGTCAACGCACGGCAAACTGCCGGCTTGCCGGACTTACAGGTTGGAAGCGGCAATGGAATCCGCGGGGGACAAAAAAGAAACGCGCCCGCGCCCGCACCCGCGCCCGCGCCGCCTGCCGAGCGCTCCTCGACTACTAAACAACGGCATATGGTCAACTATGAGCCCCGTCCAATATCGACGCTAGCCGTATTTCTATTATTACTCGTTTCTCTATCTACGTACGCCATTTTAGAACTGTTTAGCTTGTTTAAGATCTAATTCCAGTTTTATTTGTTATGTCGGCCGACGTGTTATCGACCTAGGGTTTAAATACCAATGTTTTGTCATCAAATGGTGTTAACATCAACAATTGTTTTACACAGGATCAGTTCACAGAATATGTAACGTAATGTAATGCAGTTATGGTTTGGAAGTTTAAGTGTAACTCAAACGGAATATGCAGATGTAATAAAATAAATTTGATTGAACAGAGGAAACTGAAACACTCTATATTGATTTAACCTGTTTTTTTATTTAAAAGTAGGTATAACCCTAAAACAAACATATCAAATGCTGGCTAAACATTTCATATAATAATAAAAAAAACTATTACTGTTTTTAAGAATACCAACTTTCATAATTAATTATTTAAAACGTAAAACTTAAAGCTTACTTCGCGTATACCGATCATTTGTAAACATAAATTATTCAAAAATAAAAATAAAGTAAACTTTCACGCACTAATTCAACAAGATGCGCCGTTCGACCCTTCTGGGAAGACGTTTCTTGCGGGGACGATTCTCGGAAGAGTGGCCGGCTTTTTACGCGCCAAATTCTTATTACAATGAGGTATGGATGCTACTGCGCATTCCGAAAGCCTGCGCCTTGCGAAAGGCAATCTGGAATGGTTACATCCCGCTATGGTGGCATTGAACCCATAGAATTCCTTTGAACACTTAAAATATTATTTAATGTTCGGACCCATTCTGGCAGTAAAGAGCTTTTGACGTTGATGCCGCCTTTATTTCGAAGCAACAAGGTTGGTTTTAGACAAGCTGATAGACTGGTCAACTAGACACAAAACAATGTTTCTTTTTTTTAATAAATATATGTACATAGTATTTTTAATTTGTCAGTTATTCTAAACCAACTCTACGGCGACAAACGACGACCTGTAGAAATCCTGGATTTTATAAATTTTAATATGAAGTGTTATGTCCAAAACACAATAAACAAGCATGGCGAGATACAATCTTTCCGCATCTGTATAAAAGAGGCTTTTGTGGCTTTTGCCCTGCCATGAAGCAGTTAACTTAAAAACAAAACAATGAATACTTGTTTTTACCATAAACTAGATTGTTGTTGACTTGTTTTGCTGTTCATATGAACGAAACGTTTTGGTCGTTATTATTTTAAAGAATGTTGAAATATAACCCATATCTTGCGTCATACTTGAAAATCATTCAAAAGTTACACCATAAAATAGTAAGTAACATCATGTTTTAGAATTAAGCAATGTATCACGTATATTCAGATTTCTAATTATTTTAGTTATGGGTGTAATTTATCTTTAATATGTATGTATTTAGAAATATGTAAGTATGTTTTTCAGTAGTCTGGTTACCATAACACAAGATCTCTTAGAGATTAGCTTGGGATAACCGTGTGTGAGTTGTCTCGGGATGTTATTATTTAATAATACAAAACATTTTAATAGTTCTGTATTGTTGCCGTCGGTGCAATAAACAATTTTAACTGTACCCCCAAATACGTGTACAACACCTAGTATAGCACAAACGCGTTCTTTATGTCTATACCTACCTATACCTATCGCTACTTTTCACCTTAAAGTGACAAAGACGGTGGGATTTAACGGTGTAAAGTATTTAATCATTAGATACTAAAAGGTATTGACTAGTTCCCAACACAAATATGAAATAACAACCACGGTGCACCTCTCGGATTCGTTTTAATTGAATAAATGTGAAAAGGTACGAATACCTATTAAAAGTATTGAAACTGACAGACTGAAATAAGAGCAATGTAAATTCGTACCTACAAAATATTTCACAAAGCTTTCATTGCAATATCCGTTAATTAATTTTCCGGAATCGGCTTCAAGTTGATACGTTAAATGCCATTCATTTTTATCTCCAGTGCATTTTCAATTATCATTATATCATCCTCGAAATATTTTGTTTATTAAAAACTGAAACAGTTTGTGAAATTTTAAACTGCAATGACAGCAAAAAGGTATCGATGTTATCAAAGTTTTTTTAAACTAAATAGCGTGCAATATTAGGTAGAGTTTTTTGATCGCGCCGCGCTTCGATTAGTTAAAGATGAGTGCCAATTGTTATAGGCTGCACCCTACCAAATCGCTCAACTATAGTTCCGGGTCCGTGTCATTGACCGGCCACCATCGGAAATAGATACTCCCTTCTAGAGTTCCGGTCCTCCATGAATAAACATAAGTAGCATCATAATACCAAGTAACCTAGCAACAACCGTTTAGCTGTTTGTCGTGTATTTCTAACCCTAACATGAACCGGGGTCTTGCCTTCCTGTGACACAAATGCATATAACCCGCAAGTCAAATGCAATCAGTTGAGATGTAAAGCGCACCGCATAGGGGTTCGTACACCTCAATTATGCTTCCCCTATCTGTTTCGCATTATGTACGATTATTTTTACCGGTCTTAAAGTCTGCATGTAGTATTAAAATCTTACGATACTCGTTCTTTTTTTCTGCGTAGTTGTTGTAATGTATTATTATTCGTTGTAGAGATTTTGCTCAATGTCTACTTTTAATTATAATCCACTAAAGGTATAAGATATTGCTTAATAATAATATAGCTTATATGCTTAATAGCTTGGCGACGGATGAATTCCAAAATTGATTAGAATTACCTACGTTTAAATTGCGCGTCACCAAACTCGTGTGTAAACACTAGATTCCGAGAGTGGGCCACTGAAATTCAAATGTCCCACATTCGGTTCCACACACACACTTAGCGTGGGACACCGAATATGTAGTGCGAATGGCAATGTAAACGTAGCATAAGAATTCAATCGTATATCGGTGAGTTTGATCGGCTACGATGCGCGTTGGAAACAGCAAGTTGTTTATGAATTTTATTCGTTGCTTTTCTATAAATTTTACTTTAAATAAGTGGTTTGTTTATTAATATAAGTCTGATGTATTACTTTTATGTTGCTATGTAAAGAAATGATGGAAAAATCGTAAAGTTAAATTGATGTCAGTTTCGTTTTTAAGTCGTATCATAGCTCTAAAAGAATTCCCGCCAAACAAGGATCGATAACGCCGCGTCGAGTGAGAAGACTGCAGGCACACAGGTACGGCTGCGAGATAAAGTAGGTTGGCGACAACCACCACGGGCAGCACTATTGGCTTCAAACATTCAATCGGAACGGTGTTGGTGTTCCGAGTAGGTGGGTCGCCTGATCTCTCCGCCGGCATTGCAATGCACATCCGGGGCGGTCGATACGAGCGGCGACTTGCGCGGTACCGCGGCGTCCTCAGCCCCCCGCGCCACTAACGCGGCCCCCTCTCGTCTTGGAGCCCCTCCGCGACGATTCACATCGATTCGCACGCTTGATAATTATTAAGAGCTTGCTGCGGAAATTTATCATGTTACGCTTGTAAGAAAGCGGACCTCAAACAACGAGGTTCTTTTTCTCATTTTTATTACTACCAAAATATTGTTCATAATATCTTATTAAAGCTCATGTTTTAAAGACCACACAGTTAAGAATAATCAGAAACTATAGCATACTTACTCAACTCACTTTGATATATATGGCCATAAACAAACATCCTTATCTTAACATCACTCAAAAGGAGGACTTTAAATTTTTATAATTACTCAGAACCTTGCCGCTGAGCGAACATACGACTCTACAATATTATACTATAGACGGCGAATGAAACTTAAGGATCAAACCTTAATTTTCTATGAGCTAACCAATAACTTTACCTACATGACCATTATTTTTAGTTGTAACCATCTAAAAGTCTCGTTTTGGACACATTCCATCAAGATGTGTCACGTCCTCTACTGTGGCACAGTCAGGGCAATTGGAGGAAAAGAACGTTTTAATTAAAAATGCGTGTTACATAGATGGAATTTGTCCAAAACGAAGCATCGACAGTAAAAAGCTCATGTGGTGAGGATTAAATTCTGTCCACGGAATGGAAGATAATCCGTACCACAATACTTTTTATTCTCAGCGATTATCGGGATATTCCTGCCATAAACCCAAACACTGGCATCTATTCATCTAAGGTCAGACATAAAATCAGAAAATAGGCCAGAAAAGTAAAGCAAGGAATAATAAAATGAAAGCCTATTTAATCTTATAAAACAAACAACATAACAAAATATGATACGTTTGAAGCTTCATTAAAATTAAAGGGTGTTGGAGTTACCTCGCTGTTTCAGCGTGCAACAATTTCTTAATTAAATTAACCTTCAGGTATTTGTTAGTCGAGTTGTTTCTATTCTATTTTGTTAAAAATCCTTTAAGTAAATAACACTTTAAAGTTTCTAATGACTACAAATGGGTCGATTTTGAAATTTTCCAGTCAAAATGTCTACTTGTTTCGTATTTCGTCATAACTAGGTCATGTACAGTAAGACGAATGTTTAATCCATCGTACCCTCCGAAAATCACGTCCCACCCTCTCGTCGCCCGTCCCTCACTACACACAGAATACGTAGCCACAAATTATGTGGCGCTGTAAAATTGTAGTAGCAAAACAGAAACCTAGTGGTCTGGGATCGAAACCTAATGAAACTTTGTTGAACCACGTTTGTAGAGTAAACACTGAGTTTTCATCATACACTGTAAACAAAATAATTTTACAAGTTTTTTATTTCAGCTTCTATTTGCCGTTCAGTTTCGCAACATTGATTGATTTATACATTGTCTGAGTATGAAGGCTAAAGCGGCAACTTAGGTTAAGTTTTGTAGATTAAATATTATTGGACGGTATAGAAATGTATAGACAGACAGTGACACAAAAATGTGGGAAAATTCTTTCATAATTTGTAATTAGTAAATTACTGACCTGATTTAGGATCCTCAATGCATTTTATAATAAAACAAGGAAACATGAACATTCTCCACATTCAAACATTTTTTGTTGGCACGTGGACGAAGATTTAAGGGTAACACCACTCCATACGAGTTAAGCTCTATCGGATACCGTAGCGCCACCTGTTGTGTGTAGGGGCGAGAATTGCCGTAATCAAGATGATTGTAGGTACGCTCCGAACAATGGTGATCTCAGGTGACAAGCTTAAACCATCGATCGAGCCGATCAAAGGTGAGGTGTTAGCCAGCGCAGTATTGGGCAAATTAACTCGCAGTTTAGAAATTTGACTACGTGAAAACGTCGTCGTAGAAACTCGATTTTAGGTTGGAAATTTTACGAAAATTATTAGTTTTATGTACGGAGGTTTTTTGTAGGTATACTTACTTCACTCTTGGATGTCACTTGAGTATAACAAAAAGCAATTTTTTATGCTCGCTCTTTTAGAATGAATAGAGAACGAATATGGGATGTCAGAAAAAGATAAAAAATCATTGAACGTTTTATTTGCGGTGTTCCACTCTACCTTTTTTAGTAGGGGTGTGGACATTTCTAACATTTTCAAATCACTCGCAATTTTTCAGTTGAAGCTTGAAAACGGTTACACCGAGCTCTTTTGGACGAGTTCCATTCATTTTTCTGACTAAGATTCTGATAATTTTCTAAGCCAACGAATCTACCAACTTAAATTTTCATTACAAACTATAACAATTATCATCACCATTCCACTGTTGACACTTTTTTTTAATTGTAATTATCCTCGTTACTCCAACAAGAAACTTTTGTCTTACAATATATAAAACAAATTCGTGTAAACCGAATCGCACGGTCTTTGATTTGTTGCATTCGTGTCCGTCCCAAATAAGAGAAAAGCTATAAAAACGTAGGGTACAGGAACAAGGTACTTTAAGGGATGAAACTGCAGGGCACAGCTAGTTAAAAAATAAAAATGTTTCGAGTGTACTTTTCACAATATTTTTCTACTTTCATTTGTTACTACGCGAATTGGAACAACCCTGTAGGGTAATAAAGTTCAGTAAACATAACTATGTACTTGGTTGAAGTCTCAGCGTCATAATTGCACTTTGGCCTCGTCCGTTGTCGTCTGGGAGTAAGATGGATCGACGAGACCACGAAGATTGGACCTAGATGTGGAAGTATACCTTCGCGAGTTGCGGTAGGTACTAATATGTCTGGCGCACTTTGGACAGTTAGGCAAACTTTTCCTAATAAGTTACACATACATTTAAAAAGCCATGGGTCCACCTCTGATTTTTACCCTATCCACGGCTTAATAAAATATTTTTAGAATTGATTTTTATTCTAGAAGATATAGGGTAACAAGCAGAACTAGGAAAACTAGCAAACATACCTCTGATTTGATAACCTCTCGTTTTGAAGTCGGTTAACAAATCACATTCCGACAGAGTGCTGCAGGTCGAGGCAAGATGAAGATAGGAAATAAGAAAACTCCTAGGAAATCGTTTCTGCAATTCTAAGCATAAGCGAGAAATGGAAAAAGATAAAGGTCCTTGCCCTGTAGTGACACAAATTCTTAAAATATGTTCTTTGAACGAAATTCCAACAAATATATATTCAGTTACCTGTTACGTTGATCAGATCGCTAGTAAAATGTGTACCTCTATCTATTAAATTACAAATCAATTTTACTCGGTGCCCAGCCATTAATCGTCAAAGCAATTATAGTTCGGCTACGGAAAAGAGATAGTAATATTGTCTGTATAGCTCCATCCTTCTCTCTTATTACTGCTGAAACACGAGTAGCAATGTGTCTGACCTATATTTGGCAACAAGGTAGGTAACATTATGGCTAGACGGTGTCTAGATCCATCAAACACAAAATGCTACTCCGCGCCTTCAATTGATGTAAAATGATGCTATAATATTGTCAGCATGTTTATTGTTTATTCAGCGTAACGAAGAATATGATTTCATATTTATCAATGCATGTTACTCACATTTCTACACGCCATTCAGTAAGTAGTATTTCCGCGTACGAAGACGCTACTAATTAGAACATACCTAAACATTAGCTTTTTGAGGTTGGATTCATTTATAACTTTCGACGCATCTAAAGAGGTCTGTATTGTCTACCTATCTGCTTATTAAATATCAGTCTGCGGCATTGTGCCTCATATTAAAATAGTTTATTTTATGTTTGGATTGACTTCACAGAGATGGTCCATAATTTATGAAAATCTGTTTTGTGCTTTAGAAGTTTATTTTCGTCAGCATTTTTTTTTTGTTGTAAGAAGTAAGTTACACTCAATAAATAATTGTAAATACAGTTGCGTCGTTATTGAACTTCAGTAAGCATGTTAAATATTGATTTCCTTTTACTTTAAAAATGAAAAAATGTTGAAATTTCAAACAAAAGATCTCATAGGTAAAGGGAATAAAAAAAATGAGAACAAATTCGTCATCTAGATTTAAGTTAGACGCTCTGAGCATTTATGCGTTTGTGGTCTATTTTTAGAGTCACCAAAAAACGGACGCAACGGACTGTTTTTATTTACAGAATGTAAAATAAATTTTGCAGAGGTTAGTATACAGCAGCTGCTGCCGCTCGCGAAACATTATGTGTTAGGAGAATGATAATAAAACAGGGCCATAATTGTTTCTTGAACATTAGTTGTAAGCATAAACAATAAAGATATTGAGTATTGAAGAGATAAATAACATATTTTGACGAAAAAAGCACTGCTGTGTGATATTACCCAGACTCAATTCAAGCAGACCATAACGCTAAATTGAAATTTTCTTTTTGTTAAAAAATGTTAACAACATGTTTAAAAATTGAACCTTAATAATGACACAGTCAAGTCAATTACGTACACAATACTATACAGACGTAAATCGACGCACCTGTGTCGTACCGTAATGGGGGCTACCGGCTAGCGCCTGTAATTTTGCCGCCATAGTCGCAAATCACGCGTGACGTCTTCGAAATGTCAAACTCATATGTACTGTGTACTACTATAGTTAGATGGGGAAATACGCGTTTATTGAATAATTGTCAAATGAATCTTGTGCACATTTTCTTTAAAAGTGATTATTTTGATAAATTTATGAGTTACGAGTCAAAATTAGTTACTTAAAAGAGGTGCAAAATTAGGAGATTTCAGAGAACAGCTCATTCAGATGTCTTGTTACTGTTTACATAGAGATATTAATAGTTTATTAACGGTGTACTGCGTGATAGTGTGGCATACCAACTCGAATTATGAATATGATTTTACTTTGGCAATAGACGTAACAGTGAGCAAGCGTGGTGATCAATGCTCGTGCCTTTTCTATATGGGAAGAGGCCTGTGCCCAGCAGTGGGACGTTTATAGGCTGGATTATTATATTATTATAATAAGCGTAACGGCCAACTGGGCACCGATTCAGCTATTTTAAATGCATGTTACTGGTCGGTCAGTGTACTTGTTATTGTGCCTAATTTTCGTATTCAGATAAGCCTACAATAAAATCTCACTGAACTCTTGAAGAAAATGATCGTCTAAGTGGCCAAATGAAGCAGTTCATTCGGTCAATTCATGCAACTCTTAAATAATTGAATCGAGGCACCGGTGAGTGCAATAATAGCAGTACTCACCACAAACAATAATTATATAATTATTTTACAAGTGTGCTAAACTTCCCCTCACCCTAGTATTGTGGTAAAGTTTGGTTTATTTCAAATTATAGTTAATGACGACACAGGTGCAAATCTATGTAAACAGTCGAACATGACTTAAAAAATTATAAAAGATAAATAAAAATGGGATTTTCTTTAAATACTTACTTAGCTTATACACACAAAAATGATCAAATGAAAATAAGTGACTGAATATCTACCATACCTACGTTTCTGTAAGATTCAGTTAGAATTTAAGTTTTTTTAGTGACGGTATTTAGTTGGTAAAGTAGCTAAATATATATTTTTTCAGTATAACCAAAGAAAAGAATTTTAGAAAGTTATATTTCTCATTTTATTCTTCTGGGAAATACCAGTACCTAATAGTCTTTAGTTTTACGCACCCCTACGGTGCGTACTACGCCATTAATCTATAATGCTTTATAATTTGATGCTGAATTTTAACCTTACCTATTAAATTCTAAATAAACTTTAACTTAAAAGTTTTACCTTTATTATACTTACAGTTGATTCGAAGCGTATCAAATGAGCAGATATAAATGTACGGTTTATTATAAGCATATAATTTATTTTATTCCAGTCTAACGAATACAAGTTATACTACGATTCGTTGACATAGTATCTATCTATAATTATGTAAAATAAATGCAAAAGGAAAACTTTAAATCAAACGACAATTTCCGCACAATAATAATACACATTTCGTCCTCACACTGCAATTTAAATCGGAGTTATGCTATTTTCCACAGAGTATAGCAATGCGAACAGCTGTTTTGAAATAAAACCGTTAATTTTGTGTCTTGTAAATCTATATTATTTTTTGACACAGGTACATAGTTTTAAACATCAGTAATCGACTAGTTTTATCGAAATCGAATTTCGAAATTCGATAATTAAGAGTCTCCTTTGGATAGAAAACTTTAATACTATTTGACCAATACACTCACCGCAGGCTAGCTAAAACGGATAAAGAAGTTATTAAACTTACTCAGGTGATATCATTTGAAGAAATTATCCGTCATTTTCTTATTAACTTTTGTTTGTCTTTAATTGTTTTATCTGTGTCGCTTTTTAAAGTTTTGAGCTCCTCTTTGCCAGTTGAGCCTTTTACTTGGATTTCTAGCTACCAAGACGCTTGACAGCAAGGCAGGAAAAATATTGAAATATTAATGACGACATTCCTGAACAAAATCCCAATTCATCACACATTAAGTAAATCGCCTACTTTAAAGGGGAAATAAATATTGATCTTAAAAAATTCAGCATATTGTGTAAAAAATTACACATTATTCATAAATTAATCAAATAACCAATCCAGTAACTATATTGATTTTAATTTCACTATACTTACAGCTTGTGAGGGTAACATGCAACAATCCAAATTCTACATTAGAATATTATTTTTACTGCGACCTCTAAAAGCAGCAGGTGATTTCGTGTTCTACATTATTTTCCATGGGCCAAGCCCTTCTGTTGAACTGTAAAATCTTATATGAAATAGTCACAAGCAAATCATCTGTCGATTATTTCTTCACTACTTCGAAGACTGTGAGAATTAATGCTTTTAGATATAGTTACATGCTCAGATCACATCAAACATAGGTTACATGCCAATTTTCCAACAGCTCCGTTAGTATTAAAATCACACGATTTAAAACAACCTGTATCTAATTAGCTATCATACGAATCGATAATACCTTGATAGTCTGTTAAAAAATGCAATGCAATTTACTGAAAATTACCCTAGTGTAGGTACGAACTTGCCATGTAAAAGGCAGCAATTTCATGAAACTAAGGTATAATCAGAGCAGTGCAGTGTCGCTAAGTGTCAGTCATAATCATTGGTATAGCGAAGCTGATCAAATATGCACAGACAGACATCCCCACGCCATGTAAGTATTACCTACTGTCTGTAATAGCCAACCTTACAAACTACAGGGGAGCTTTCTTTAAATAAACATTTTACGTAGTTAGCTTTGGTATTTACATACGCAATTAGACTTAGGCGCCGGCATTTAAATACTGGGTTCCTACCGGACTAGACAACCTAACATTAAGAACTTATTTAACTCCTAGTAACAAACCGTTCATGCGGTTTTGTAGGGCATATTTTTGTTTCTGTAAAATTATCTAACAACCTCAACACCATAACATTAAACTCAGAACTAAATAATAGAAAAAAAATAGCTACAGTGCCTAACAATGCCAGCAATGATACCTCGAACTGTAAGACAAATCGATTGACGTATGATCCATCAAAATCGGCATACGCGTTTGGTCTCTAGAGTGCCACAAAAGGCGCAACATACGTGACTGGTAAACACATTGCCCTCCGCGCGTCGCGCAGTGGGTAAAAATACAAGCTGTTCTCAACGCTTTTGCCCGCGTATATTCGTTCCCGTAGTATTATCCTGATTAAAAGTTTATGTTCTATTCTATTAGTTAATAAAGCATAAAAATACCTAGCTAGTTGGAAGAAAATTTCATCAAAATTCGTTCAGGCATTTTTGCATTATTTAGTAATACGCTAACAAACTTTCACATTAATAATAGATATGTAGTAGGATAGTAGGATTAGTCATCAAAGTGTTTAATTGGCAATGGGGGCTGTTAAACCATTAGGAGCGTTGGAAAGCGCCAACACTATTTTGTGAACTACACTGCCATCTTTTGGTCATTATTATACAACTGTTGATTGCGTTAATGTTCCCAGGCGAATGGCAGAGACTTTACATTATGAAAACTTATTGATTAATTTTAAGATATCGTATAAAGTTAAATAAAATAACAGAAAAAATATTATGAATAGTTCTTAACATGAATTTCGTTAATTTTTTGTATAAAAACATGGATTTTATCGTCGCCATTTTTTAACCTCATTTAATAAGTGGCAACATTGAACCTTAGCAGTCTGCAGTGTCGCCCATCCATTTTTGAAGCCGAATTGTGTTTTGACATAATATTTAATATTTTCTAGGTTTAGTTAATTGATTTACAAAGTTTATTTTGTTCAGTGTTATTTTCTTACAAGCCTATAAAGATGACTTGGGGATTTGTTACATGCGGGCCTAACGAGGCGTTAGTCGTCTCCGGTATGTATTTACACCGATCTCATTTTTGTTGTTTTTCAATGTTTCACGATATTCAGATTGCTATGACTTGTGTTTAAGAGATTTTATTAGATTCCCTTTTAGTTTTTGGTGTGGTCGAATAATTAAAGTGATGACATCATTACGAGTGTTCTATATGTAACGTGAAGCTAGCTGTGCGAATTGTAATAACAGGCACTTAACTAAGTGCCTACCTACGTGCTGGGACTTCCCGAAATTAACGAACCCAGAGATATGGTTTTGCATGTTTTATCCTTGTTGTGGACACAATCTTACTAATATCGTTATTTTAAGTTTTCTCATATAACTACTTATTAAATAAAAAAAATAGCTTTTCAGGTGTTTAAGAACTAAAATTATTGTATTTACTTGGTTTTTAATAAATGAAGTAAATTCGTTGGAAGCAATGTTTATCAAAAATCATCACATTATTGTACCAAGTCTTTTCTGCATACATTAGTTTGTAAAATGTATTTACTACACAAAGAAGTAAAATATTGAATAATTATAAAGTGATGTTTTAATATTGGAAAACATACTTTAGAATGGTTTAAATGCTACTCATTATTACTTATGGTTGAACTTAGTTAATTATTGTCCCGGAATCTCTATTGCCCACCTCTAACATTAAATGCTAAAGAATGTCCATATCTTTGCTAACATATTAATTATATTTTATCTTACCTAAGATAAAATTAGTATAGGGAACCCCATTTATCATTCTTTCAATATATCACCTGTTTATGACTGACTTGTAAGCTTGTCTTTGTGGTAATTGTCCTAAATACAATTACCAGGGCAGCAAACAGTACCTTTTTATACCAGTTTATATTATGCCAGTACCAATTCGCTGTTGCTGAATATGGGCTGGACATTATTATATTATGCCTGCCTAAATTCTAATATGGCACTGTAATTTCTGCATACTTATCTCTTCAAATTTATGACAGAGGACCACTTAAGAATGACTCAACCAATTTGGTTTATATTGTTGTCTTTGTAATTGTCCAAAATTTTCAAGGTCTCTATTGTATAGATTGACAAGGTCAGCTAGTTAAAAACATAAATATTGTGAGAATAGACTCATCCATGTTCTAACAAAATGCAGTAGGTACGTGGTAGGGTTTATTTATCTTGCAATTACAGTTCAGCTGACTAACAAACGTAGTGTTATCATTGTCGGTTTAGTCCCCTATGCTTTGTTTAATTTATTGCTGTGCTTATTAAAATGTATGACTCAACTAATATCATCAATCAACTTGAACATAGTCGAAATATCTTCTAATATCAGCAGGAATGACAAATAAGAAGTGTTGTATCAAATAATGCTGAAGCTACTGATAATAAATTGTTTTCACACTGATAACAGATGGTTGAAACATCACCTGTTCTTGATATCATGTTTGTTTATTCATAACAAGGAAAAATTTCAAGATGCTGTGCAAATAACAACTTTTGTTAATATAATATATCAATGCTCATGCCTTCTCTATATGGGAAGAGGCCCAGCAGTGGGACGTTTATAGGCTGGAATTATTATTATTATTATGTAATATATGAGCTCTCCTATATGATCTGAATAAGAAGTAATAGTAGATCAACATTACAGTCCATACAATCTAAGATGTACTACCTATTTGACAGTTAATGGTTTTGTTTTGTTTGGGGTTTTAATTTCCATTTCGGAATTTAGCATAAGGACTTCAAATGATACTTTTTAGATTTTCTGTACTGTTAGTTGCATATTTTTCCACTGTGAATTATTAAGCCATACTTATTTAAGGGTAGCTGTAGTAAGCAGAACATGACTGCTTAATGTTTCCTATTTTCTAAAACATTTGACATCGTACTATCATTATCACGCGCGCATCACTATTATCTATTGATTAGACTTATCAACGCGAATTTGACCACATGCCTCCTATTATTCATTCGTCACGCAATTCTTAATTGCGATGTTCATAGCTCAGGTATTTTATGATGCCTATTACTGAGTTAATTATCTTAGAGTGTAAGAACTGCTGAGCGTGTTCCCTGCTGCGTAATATTACAATCAAAGAAAATTAAAAAAATTCAAGTCATTTACTCAAAACAAATTATAAAAATACCATAAGTTTGACCAGTATTGCAGACAGTTTGGTTGAGAAAATCCGCTAAAACATAACTGCTAAATTGCTTGCGTATCATTTCATTGGCTATTCCAAATATTGAGCGCCTATATTAAGGAACCTACTCCATGCCAAAAAATTGTATAACGAAAAAAGCCTGAATGAACACAAACTCAAACAAGAGTTATTTTGGTATGAATACGAAGCTATAAACTAGGTATGTAACTAATTGACTAGCACAATGTTATTTATAATAGACAGACACGTCATACACTAATCGATATTTTACTGTTCCATCGTTGTGTAAGCCACAACATGTATATGTAATTGCTGTGCGCGCGAAAGTCACAATATGGTAATAAAAGTCTGCATGGCTTTGTTCCAAAAATCTACCAACTGCTGCTTTGCAAGCTCGCTCTGCAAGAAAGATTTTGTTAATGCAAATGATATAAAAGCTAAGATTACAGTGTTGTTTTCCTGTAGGTGTTTTTTAAGAATACATTCACATAAAACTATTTATACACAGATTTTATTGCAGACATAGTTTAACATTTTAAATCTCCGACGTTTGTGAAGCCACAATCAAATGTTTAAATTCGTGTATTATCAACAATATCGGATCTTATAGTTGCGCTTACAAGGTCACCAAACTAATGTACCTCAGAGTAGAAACACATTTATCCTTAAAGGTATTTTTTTATTGAAAAGGTAACTAATATTATGTAACTATTTTCACTCAGGATGCTGTTACTCCAAACCTCTGCTGGTGCCGGGTGGGCGCGCGTTCGTATGGCCGGCCATCCAGAATGTGCAGCGCATTTCTCTAAACACGATGACCCTGCAGGTCGAATCACCGACTGTGTACACCAGCCAGGGTGTTCCTATATCCGTCACTGGTATAGCACAGGTAATAAAATCATTCATAAGACATAAACATCACATATCAAACATCCGACGGCCTCCGTGGTCGAGTGGAGTACGCACCGGTTTTCAAGGAGTCGCTAGCTCTGAGGTCCCGGGTTCGATCTCCGGATGGGACAATGTAGAAAATCACTTTTCTACATTGTCTTGGGTCTGGGTGTTTGTGGTACCTTTGTTGTTTCTGAATTCCATAGCACAAGTGCTTTACAGCTACTTACTTTGGGTTCAGAGCAATGTATGTGATGTCTACATTTATAATTATTTATTATCTTTAAAACTTTTTATAAAAATGTTGTCCTAATATCAAATTCCAGGTGAAGATACAAGGTCAAAATGCCGAGATGCTGCTCTCTGCATGCGAGCAGTTCCTGGGCAAGAGCGAACAAGAGATACAGCATATAGCCCTGGTGACCCTTGAAGGTCATCAGCGTGCTATTATGGGATCAATGACTGTCGAAGAGATATATAAAGACAGAAAAATATTCTCAAAAAAGGTTTGTTTCGTGTTGTATCTATTTTCATCTTTGCTTTGTCACTTTAGAGGAGCATAAAGTTATTAAGCTCCATTGATTCCTCATGGTTAACGTTAAGAGATTAAAACCTTTTTGCACATAATTAATTGGAGCTGCATGGTGTTACAGGTGTTCGAGGTAGCCTCAAGTGACCTGATCAACATGGGCATCACAGTGGTATCATACACACTAAAAGACATCAGAGACGAAGAGGTACATAACATTTCTTTGAACTAATTAATTCTATCTTTTACTGTGTCAGTCAATTTTATCAGTACTGTTAATGTTTCACTCAATTTAGATAAATAGCATTTAGACATTCAAGTCTACTTGAAGACACCATTTCTAGAATCTAAGTTATGGAACACACACAAAAACATTTAGGATTAAGAACATTGTCGATAATATTTTTTAACATTCTGACATGGCTACAGGGAGCTAAGGTATGTAGGATTTGAAACTGGTGTTGAATGTTAAATGTTTGGTTGAAATGCAAAATATTACGATAATGCCTCAAAATAAGACAGCATTGAACAAAAACAAGTAAAAGCCGTATAAAGTTACTGTCTTCTTTACTTTTTAATAAATTGTGAAGATGAATAGGCACGGCTGTATCTGATATTCTTGTATTTTTTTCTAAACATGATGCTGATCACAATAGCATGTCTGTTTTATTTTGAAGCAGAGAGTTTTCGCACATTTTGCGGCTTCGTGCTGACAGCAAAACCAAACAGTTCGCTTTAGGCAAAGAGCTAATCATAACAATGGTATATATTACCATATATTTTTATAGGAATATGCCTCATTACAACTGTAGTTTATAATTATCAAATGAAGGGAATACTTTATTCATAAGCTTATTAAAGTCGGATAGCCACCCATCGCTGTGTATTAGAACATTGGCAAGTCATACATTTTGATGTGATCACTTACATTGCCTATGCTTCTAATCCTGCAGTTTTGCGAGTATTTTTATTATTTAAACGATGACCGAGTATGGTACTATTCGAATCAAAGAGGCGACTAAGGGACCAACGCAATCAAGCTTTTGTTTAAGCTCCACCCAGGCTTCAACACATACATTACACCTACCATTCATTACATAGTTAACTAATTTACTTTGTCATTTTAACATTTTTGTACATTTTAGAGTGATACAACGTCAACAAAATGCCATTTGATTGAGTGGCACAAAGAGCGGTAATGTTATTTTAAGTGTTCAATTGTAATAAACGCTAGTGCCAGAACGTAATAGCTAATCTGTGTCGATCACAAAATACACAAAGAAAATATTACAGCAGCTACTTACTTACCTTTCATTTTCATTGCTGCCTTCTGTGTTCTTGAATACTTGTAACTGAAATTGTATTAAGTAAATTATTGCCTTTACGGCAATATATGAATAATTAATAAAATAAAGGTAGAAAACGATTTTTCCTATAATATGGTACTGATGAATAATTTAGTGAACCTGAGTGGTCCAACCCCGAATTGATATAAGTGTACAATTATGTTTTGACTGATTTTCGAAAGTAGTCTGAAGTTATTTAATACCCCTTTATTGCTAAGGACATGACAGATTGCTAACATTAACGACTGGAGTAAGAGGATTTAATACTAGTTCTGTTTGAAAATAAAGATCTTTGGAGTTGATACTGACCATATTTATGACATAAATAAGTCTTAAACTAAATATCGGTACTATGCCAGTTATGCCAGTATGTAGTATGCCAGTGCCTATCGTGCGACCACGGCCGTTGTATCACGGTCGAAACGTCAAGCCCCAAAAGGGTATTTATTTATGCGTTAGTTATGTACGCTTATTCCCGAGAATTATGTTACTGTATACGAGTATTTCTCAAAATTAAGTAAATAGTTGGTAAGGCGATTATGAATCCATAATGGGCCCTAAACTTATCGGGCTATCCCGAGAAATCATTTAATTCGTTAATCTATAATCTTAATTACGACGAAAATCTGTTTAATTACTTAGTATGTAACATAATTGAGATTAACCAAACCTTTAATTACTACCAATTTATTTGTTTTATGTACCTATTATTATTTATCAAGGCTTTTTATGACACTTTTTTTACGTCTTGCAAAAACTTGAAAACAAATCAGAGGCATGGTTTGAAACGATTTTGTACCTGAACACTATTGATAAGACACGTTTTTGTAGATTGACAGATTTTGAATAGCACAGTGCACAGAGTTCTTTCTTTTTCAAATTATTTTATGAATTTTATTTTTTCTTTTAATTGCCTCTAACAAATTAAATAGCAAACGATTCATAAAACTGTTCCAGCCTAACTTTAAATTATCGAATCTTAGCAGTATGGCTCTGAAGGGTTTTTAAATAAGTTCATGAAGAAAAAATCCTTACTTCAACTGATTGTTAAGATTATATTCAATAGCACAAATTCTTTTCAGCTGCACTGTTGTCAAAAAACTGTTTGTGATAGATTTTATAAATTATCATTTTATTTTTCACGTAATTTTATGTCTTAATCGCGGTAAGGTGAGACCAACTGGATAATTCTTGGTGGTGGTGGTGGTCCTAAGGCACCCCACTGGTGCAGAGGGCCCCAACAAGTTTTCTCCAAGCCGGCCGGTCCCGCGCGATTCTTCGAGCGTCTTCCCATTTCATATCTTCCTTCCTAAGCTCCATGTCCACCGATCTCGTCCACGTGGGCACTGGCCGTCCGCGTCTTCGTCTACCCTCCGGTTGCCAGTCAAAGGCGATTTCAGCAGCATTACCATCTTCCCTACGGAGAGTGTGGCCAATCTATTCTACATAATAATAATGATAATTCTTGGCGTATAAGATATTTTCTATAAGTAACGTGTTAGTAGTGTTTTAAGCTTACATTTACAAACAAAGCAATCTTTTATATTGAGATAGGAAGACAAGTCGCTTTAGGTGTTAAAGCTTGATTAGTTTAATTACCAAAGCAGGATAATTGGATTAACAAAAGATTAACTTACCACATAAAAAACAAATATTTTTCCTCTTATTTATAGTATTAATTCACATTATTATTAAACCAAAGCGTGACCTGGGGCCCGCTTCTGCTATTGACATTTTCATTTTAACGTCAAAATTGGCCACTAGGACGGCAAATTTTGACGTTTTGACATTTAGTAGAATGCCAATTATCCTAAAATGGTCCTTCTGACGCCACCCACCCAGACGATTGAAGCAATTGTCAATAGCAGACTCGGGCCCGTGGTCAAATAAGGATTTCATCATCAGGGTTATAAATGTCATCCCAGGATGCGTGTTTTCGCTTACTTACGATGATGAGGTCTCTGCCTACCTCTTATAGGATATACAGGCATGATGATATGTGTGATTGTTTTCATCGTTCACTATCCTACTTATAAAAGTGCTCATGTTTTAATACATTGGTACGTTCTGTGTGGCCTTTAATGGGAAAAGTACTTAAATCATTTACTCAGTCACAGCCGCTTATACCCAACGTAAACGGCGCGGCTAGTGATGTACAAGCCTCGAGGCGTCGTGTGTTATGTTTTGAAGGCTCGCTTTGTTATTCAAAGAGCTCGGTATCGAACTTACAGAGCCTTGCGAATCAATTAAAAAGGGCTCGAGTCTTCAAAAGAACTCGAACCTTCAAAACAGCTCGAGCCTTCAGAAAGGGCTCGAGTCATCAAAAAGGACTCGAGACATCAAATAGCTCGAGCTCTGAAAAAGACTCCCGAGTCGTCGGTCGCCATACAAACGAGTCGTGCCCTGTAAACGACACTGAGCTCTAGGCAAAGGGACTCGGGCGTCTCAAGACTTGTATATCACTAGGCGACAGTATCGTCGTGTATACGAGCACGTACCGAACAAATTCGGACCAATTCAATGTTGTTATTTGTTTAAATGTAAATCGGCCTTAACACAGAAAAAATATTGTAAATTGTAATGTTCTCGTTTCCGATAAGCAATCCAATAGGATTATGCTCATTAATATAATCTTTGTTTGATTCCATATCGCGCTAAACCGTCACGAAACATTCACTAATATGTACAATATGTACATGTATTATCAAATACATGTAATTTATGTTAGATTTGTATATTGTATGTAATACATATTGTATTAGCTTGTGTTACGTGTGTTATTGTATTACATAATAATATAAAAATACAGGAAGTTTAGCCGCGACAACCAACCTTCCCCCCCCCCCCCTCTTTATATGGGAAGGAGCCTGTGCACAGCAATGGGACGTTTATAGGCTGAATTATTATGACCAAACCCCACACCGAGACCGAGAAGAAGCTAGTTTTATTTTATGACAAAGAAGTCTTTCCTTAGGTAATGCATTTATCATTAAGAGATATAAAAACATGAATTGGATTTACTTCACTTTGTATAGAATATCACAAGTATTTTATTCTACATCATCCAGTGCTCCCATAATGTGCTTGGTGTATTATTTAGAAGTATTATTATAGCTTACCTTTACTGTTTTCTACAGCTTTGGTTGTATTTAAATTGTATAAGGTTGTAACTTTATTGTGTGAGCTAAAATACCATAAGTATTGTCCAAAGCCTTTTTTAGAAGACGTTTTCCATACTTATTTGCAATGGACAACACCTGACTATCGTTGCGATCCCTACGAGAAATATTAACCTACTTAGTAATTATTCATTAGCTACCTACAATTCGCTATCACCTTTATTGCAGTTTTCATTATAAGTTACCACTTTTATTGACCGCACCTTGACGGACCTTTTTTAGTAAATTGTAAGTAAAATTAAATAATCAAATCTATCTCAATAGGACAAAGATGTGGCAAAATATTAGCATCCTTTATTTTTTAATATCCACCACAAAATATAAATTGCCAAAGCACAATGATATACAATCGCAAAGATAAAATATCACAAAAAAGAAAATGTAACTAAAAACAACAGTTCAAAATATATTCCGGTGTGTCTTCTGTTATCAATTGTCTATTACATCACTACTTGTAAATCTCACTGCTCACTGCTTTAATTAATGTAAATTAACCATAACCGTATTAAATAGTTTATCTTATCAGTCATCATGATACAGGGTAAAGTTTCAATTTAAGTCAATCAATCAAAGTCATTTCAATCGATTATATTGCACATACTTTTCGTTGTGCTCGACGGCTTTTTACATATTCGTACGGTCTCTTGTAATATGTGTTTACATGTGATGCATACAGCATTGCGTTAAAATGTAGGTACACAATAAACACAATATTTAAGATAAGATAATTTAGGACATGTCTTTATGTGTACTCAGTTTTATTTACAATATAATAAACTATCTTTCAAACTTTATTCAATAACTAATGGAACACATTAATATAACGTAGACTAAACAATACTTTCTATTTAACGGTATTGAGTTCATTACATAAGCAAACTATAACTGAAGTCAGACCGAGTATAACAAAATTAATCGGTTGAAATAACTAATCGTTCATGCGTTTGAAAACATTAAACATTAGTTTAGATTGTATTATGAGGTATAAAGTTGATTGACCTTTTGTGTGCAGGGTTACCTCAAAGCGTTGGGTATGGCGCGTACTGCTGAAGTGAAGCGCGATGCTCGTATAGGCGAGGCGGAAGCCCAAGCCGAGGCTAAGATCAAGGAAGCGATGGCCGAGGAACAACGAATGGCCTCCAGGTTTCTCAACGACACCGAAATTGCGAAAGCTCAGAGGGATTTCGAACTGAAGAAAGCCGCTTACGACGTTGAAGTACAAACGAAGAAGGTAACATGCATAATAACTTACCGTGAGACTGATAATAGTAAAAAGATTCTGATCGTCACGAAAAAAACGCTAATGATAACCCCGTCCGGCTTGAAACTAGTCCGGCTACTCTGTCAAAGAATACAGGAGCAAAGCCTTTTCACAAACTTTTTTAGAAAGACATATTTATGTAATGACCTACAAAGATCTCTAAATCTTCTCTTATAGCTGCTTAAAAACATGAAAGACGGGAAAAAGAAAGTCCATAGCATTACAATTACAAATGTTGATTCTCTTTTCCATAGTTCTTATAATTCAAACGTTATTTACTTGCTTATGTATAATGTTTAGGCTGAAGCTGAAATGGCATACGAGCTCCAAGCCGCAAAGACTAAACAGCGCATCAAGGAAGAACAAATGCAGATCATTGTAGTGGAGCGCACGCAAGAAATCGCCGTACAAAAGTGGGAGGTGCAGAGAAGAGAAAAGGAATTAGAGGCTACAATACGCAGGTAAATAAACATTATACTGTTTCTTATTACTTATTAGTATAACATATAGATTTGCGATTGACTAACCAATGGGGTGTATATTATTTATTAAGAAGTGCCTAAGTATTGGCTGGGAAGTGTTTGACGATCAAATCATATACAGTGCGTTGATATATAATTTATCTATAATATGTATGTATTTAGAAATATATAAGTATGTTTATCAGTTGTCTGGTTACCATAACACAAGCTCTCTTAGAGCTTAGCTTGGGATCAGATTACCGTGTGTGAATTGTCCAGGAAAATTATATTATATTATATAGTAACTATCAGTAGGTTTGATATTTTATCCATAATATATAATTTAAGATATGAGAACATATGCACTCGTTAAACTTAATCTTTTCGGTGTCGATTGTAGATAAATAAAGAGTGTCTGGGTCCAGTACGCATTATTAGCGACTGTTAGTCGTCTAAATTGTTGGTGTACGACATTTTGGAAAATTTATTACTTAAATTTCTCTCAATGCAAGATTTTTTATAAAAGTTATACTATGTGTGTGATATTTGCAAGCGGTATATGACATGTGTTATTGTTGACAGGCCTGCAGAAGCTGAAAAATTCAAACTGGAAAAATTGGCTGAAGCCAACAAACTAAAAACTGTGCTCGAAGCCGAGGCGGAGGCGGAAGCCGTGAAAGTGCGCGGAGAGGTGAGCAGTCACTTGTTTACTCCACATAACGACACCACCAAAATACGGGTCATTAACCCACAAACATTTGATGTCAACTTACTGTTACAACTAACTGTTCATCGCAGAACAATTTCTACAATTCTATTACACTACACTTGCATACGAGCCTGATTAAATAATACATTTAAGTATACCTAACTGATTTAAACAGCTCGCCATGTGTACGATTACGGCATGTTATGCTGTATTATATTTGCAATTATATTATCGTAGGCGGAGGCGTTCGCTATCAAGGCGAAGGCAGTGGCAGATGCGGAACAAATGGCTAAGAAGGCAGAGGCATGGAAAGAGTACGGCTCGGCTGCTATGGTCGATATGATGCTCGAGACTTTACCCAAGGTGAGAAACACTGTGTCAACGTGACGTCACACTTTTATTGCACTGATAACGATTGATAAACTGCTTTCTGTTCTGCTATAATAATGTTATGGAGTTATGCTGATCTTTGAAAATAGCTGTTACTGTTATCAGTCTGGCTGATGTAAATGATCACTATTGACGAAAGAGTTGAATTGATGACGTTGAAAATTTGAAGTGGTTGGTTTTTGTTACGTAATTACGCGTAAAGCTTAGATTGTAATGCAGTTGTGACGTATTTTCAAATTTCTACAGTTTATATAGGAACCTAGTTCAGCCAGGATTGGCGAAACTTGACCATTTGTTTTTTATCTTTATTTACCAAATATCAATCATCGATCAAATTAAAGAAAATCAGATACAGAAAACTCCGAAACAAATCGGAGCAAATTGATTTCTGCGAGATGACCGGTTTAAGTAAAATTGCTTTGGATAGACAAGACTTGTGTAAATAGAAAAAAAAAACCCTCAAATACTCTTTGTAACTGACTTCAAAAGATCGAAGGCGTCTCAATTCGCGCGTATTTTGTATTCGCCTGTATTTTGTATAGGTATTCGACTGTAGGCTGTGCATCAGACTTGGTTCCCTATAATGCAATTGAAGTTCATTTTACAATTTTACAATTTCCTGCCTCTTTGGCCTAGTGGTGCTAAGCGCGACTGCTACGCTAGAGGTCTTGGGTTTCAAGTCCACCAAGGTGTTATTGGTGTTTTCTATAAAATTCTCAGTAGCAGGTCGGAGTTTGGATTTTTGCCCGGTTAGTGGCAATAGGCTCGCCCCTATTACATGTTTCCTAAACATACCGGCGAACTGTTAGTGTACATTGGTACACCTCTGTCAAACCCTTTTGGCATACAAGCGTGATGATATGTTATGTAAATAAGAGAGAGACATTACCCGCACTAGGATATCAGTTTCATACAGATGGCAGAGTTCGGTGGGTTCACAGCCAAGCTTAATCAATTATCCTTTGACCAGGTTGCTGCGGAGGTAGCGGCTCCATTGTCTCAAGCCCGCAAGGTCACGATGGTGTCGTGCGGCGGCGGCGAGGTCGGGGCCGCTAAGCTCACCGGCGAGGTCCTCAACATCGTGCAGTGCATCCCTGAACTGGTGAAGGGAGTCACGGGAGTCGACATCTCCAAGGTCAGTCGATGTAACAAGGATAATAAACTTTAATACACTAACACGCTCTGTAATTATGTAGGTGTCGGGTATCCGGCGACTGTAATATTCAACTAACACGTTTCTGACACGTTGATCGACACAATAATTGTTGTTCACCTGTCAATTACTGATTATCAATTACAGTATTTATTAAGAAAAAAGTAAGCGTTGTAGGCTGTTAGTCTTTTGGTCATCCAATCACAGTAATGATCAGCTGATTTGACAAAAGATTAAGTTGATCAGCGTATCAGAAAGTAAGAGCGTTATCAAGCTTACCTAGAATAAATTACGATTTTAAATACGTTTGTCGCCTGATAGCCGTCATCTAATAATGGTAAACGCTATATATAAAAAGGGATAACACTAAACGGTGTCTGTCTTACACATTAGACATAGTTTCACATAAAATGTTTCGTTGTACCGAGATTCACCATTTCTGTGATGTATGTTCGTAGTGAGGCACTAGTAGCTAAGATTTAATAGCTCAAGTTGAAGTACTAATCTGAAGTTAGCTTCACTGTTATGTAGTCACAGTTGCAGGCACTAGTGATGAACAATCGAAATATTCATTTTTTTTTATAGCAAATATAGTAACCTTTCACCCATAAACTTAACTCATGATAAGCACGAATTGTTCTATTGTAGGATATACTACCTAAAAATACTGATAATTAATATGTACTTGTATATATGAAGATAAAATTATTTAATTAATGATTTCATCAAAATTTACCAGTTTATACTACTGTTTAGGCACGTGGATGAAAAGCTTAAATTAACAAACGTGTTTCAAAACATAAAAAAACCTAACATCTTTATTTTGGGGATTTAACCAATTTGATTGAACAGTTTTTAATTAATTCAGCGAATAATATTGTTTGGTCCCAAAATAAAAATAATTATGCCAAGAAATGTTGCAAGGGAATAAGGAATAATACCAGGAAAATAACAACCTTTACATTTTCCTGTTTACCAATTACCTGCTATGTATAATTAATTATGTGTGGTAATTAGATCACTATGGGTACCTCTTGTAAAGTTTATTTAATAGCTGATGAGTTCTATACATAAATAAAACGTTATGTTTTTCTTTCATTCAAGAGGTCCGTCTGTCTGTTTTATAAGACCGGGGTAGTTTGGTACTTTTACTTCACACACACGGGTCACTATCCACAAGGAAGCGAGTTCTTACATTACGAATTGGTTAATCAATATTATAAACATTTTCGTCCTAAATACTAGGAAAACAGTTATCTGTAAAGAGGATATCTAGGGTCACGTTAAGACCACTTAGTTATCTTTATAAACTAAATAATAAATAACAAACGTAATCTCGATCTTTCCAAATTTAATTGAATATGATAAATACAACAAAATCAAAAGTTGTTTACATTTTACTGATTTATTAAATGTAATATTGACCGAAGCGAATACATACATTAAGGTGAAACCGGTAGATTATCACGGGTAGAGAAATAATAGAAACACCAGTTATGTCTATGATAAAATTCTTTATAATGTTGCAATAGTGGTCTTCAGTTTTTTAGGATTCGATGATTACATTCTAAAATGTTGTCTCAAATTTGTTAAATGTAAAAAAAAAAGAGGTTTTAAACATTTATTTGCACTGAAGCATTTTATGGAATGTTTGTCTGTCTGCACATCTGTTTTAATCTAACTGGCTTGGTTATTTCTTGTGTCATATGCTAAATCACGTATAGAGCAGATGGTATTGTTTTATTGTACCAGTATGTACCTAATTTGATAACTTTGTTACTTATCGCGGAACCCAATTAAGCACATAGTTAGTAATGTAGGTAATGTATTAAATGTTTATATATTTTGTTAAATCTGTTCTGAGAGTAGGTACACGTTTTTGTAGAATGCCTACTTAAATACTGATATCATAAATGCGAATGTAACGCTTTAACGCTTTCCCGACCAAAACCATCAATCGTTTCTGAACGATAACTTAGGTCCTCGCAAGTGAAGCCGCGGGTGTAAGTAGTTTCCCCCATAATGCTATTACTAGAAACCATTTCACATTGATTATGTATCCCTATTACTTTTGCTCTTGAATCAAACAATTTTTTACATGTTTTCCAGTTTTCCAAAGAGCATTTATAAATTGTGAATCTATACACTTAAAAAGAAAAGTAGAATCAAATAACACCTACAAAGTTTCACTATCATCAACTTCGAGATAATTGCGTACATTTATGAGACGTATATAATTATTATTAGGTACTTATTGGCGTGACGAACACATATATTATGCACGATACATGTCCGCCATTTACGTGATTTGCTCGTACATATTACGTTTTCATTTTATAGGGTTCTTTATAATTGAGCATAAATTAAGTTAGTGAACTTCACTAAATACTTAGTAATATCGGCCCACACTATTCCAACCCTGATCAATGGCTTCCCTCTTCTTCTGTCCTTTATTTCTAAACATGCTGCATAAAAACCATAAAAGTCGTCTTGTCATCTTTAACCACTAGTGATTGTTTTATGGTACTAGTCACATTTACAGTGTTCAACTTATGTTAATGTGCATACTTGGGTTCGTAAAAACTATAAAAATTTCGTAAATTATAACACGGTCGATACCATTTGCTCTCACCTAACGCTTTGCTTCACTAACGTGTCGTTGTCGATGTCGATGTGGTGGGCAGGCGGTGTTGGAACCGCCGACGCTACCGACGCCGACGGCCCGCGGCGATTCGGCGAGAAAGCAGCGATAACTCCATCTTACACGACTTATATGCTCATGAAGGTGAGGGACTTTTGTACTATAGTCCGGGCGCTGAGAGAATGCTTTCCTGACAGATGGTGATGTAACTTTAAAGTGGGGAAGTTTTTTTAGCCATTTCTGTCCCCTGCAGGGCAATGGTTTCTCCACCATCCTTCCATTTTCTTTTTGAGGTGAAGAATTTTCTAGTCATAAATTACTATCACTTATTTTACCTATAAACAAATAATATCGTTCCAAAGTATTCATTATGCCAGGTAACAAGGAATAATATAACACGGTTTTTCATTTATCCGTACAAAACAAGACCAACTGACATGACGTGTCAGGAAAGCATTCTCTCAGCGATCGAATTATACATGGGATCTATATAAATGCAGTGAGCCGTCTAGATGCTGGCTTCTTGTGTACGTAACTAAGATAAGTTTCATGTACTGTTTACACTAATTTACTAACGGAGTACGTACCTACTTGGCTTGGGTATATGGATTGTAAATTGATGTCTGTAAATACACAATAAAAGTATATAAATATTGGAAAATGAATAGAAGCTCATCCTTTGGCAGGTAATTATTTGTTTTCTTTAATAATCATTCCAATTAAAAAACGGTTAAAATACATAGGTTAATGTAGATGATATTCAGGCTATCACAGATTGTCCTGAACATTAATTAAAAAAGAGTTAAGGTAAATTTCACAGTGATTTTTCCATATTGATTTGTTATTAACTCGATTATGTATCGGACCATAAAGCACGTTCGTAGTACTTATGCACGATTTCAGCAATAGGAAAGATTTTATTTTTTCAGATCGATAAAGAAACTTTGAACTTCAGATGCGATTTTCATATAAAATATTAATATTTTATTATATAATATGTCAATTTATAACTCCTTAAAAATATCTGTATTGTAGAAACAAACGCTGTTTAATTATAACTTATGCAACAGCATGACTAAATAGAAAAAAAACGAAGTTATGTTTTCAAACCAACAGTTTATCAAATTAATTATTGGGCAAATTGTTTGACTATCTACTTAATCAAATGTAATCTAGTAAATTTTGTTACGAAACTAACGGTGAAGGAAGACATCGTGAGTAAACATGGATCGCCAATCCGCAATTCAGCATGCGTGTTGTTCAATGCTCGTGTCTTCTATGGAATTAACTAACCACAGATTAAGCAATAAAATAGAGTGTACAAATCAATAAGATTATCTGTATATTGTCAAACAAAACCTGGGCTGATAATACTCAAACAAAATGTTCTCTTGCGTAAAACTAGAGAATGTGAGTTTTGTTAAATAGGGCTATGAGCCCATAGTAAAAGTTTGTCATAACATTGAGTACAATGGCCTCTTAAGATGTTGTCGGTGTTTAACAAATAAAAATGTATAATAACTAAATTAGTCCACTAATATTACTTTTATTTCCACAGGGTGTTCGCGCACTTTAAAAGCTGCATACTACATATACCTACCTACCTGCGTTTATTTTTAATTTAAATGTAAACGTATTGTTAAGATAGATAAGTGATTATTTATGTGACCTAAGTGCCACTTTTGGAATATTCTCTTAAAAAAGATACCAAAAAGCAAAATTTATAAATTTTATTATATAATATTTAACTTTCATACTATTGTCCGTAACTAAATATCTCATTTAGGTACGCTAGATCCCAATATCCAATCTCGATTATATCTTGACAGAAGTGATGGAGATAAAACAAAATTATTCATTAATGTAATTTGTCTAATTGGGGTTGTAGTTGTTGAGTAACAAAGACAGTATTCAGTATTAATAAAATACCCACCGTATTATTTTATATTTTAATATATCGTACTCCGTACAGTACGTACGTTGAAACCGATTTTAACAACCTCAATCGCAACGTGACCATAGATTTAACATATTATCAAACATAACGTTAATTAAAAAAAACAGGTTTCCAACCACGATCCATTGTTTAAAATTATTATTATTGTATGACACACCTGCCATTCGAATTGTTTAGAATATCTTTTTTTTTTAAGGTAATAAAGATAGATGTTAAGATGAAATTAACCTAAGATAATATAGAATGATGCATAACCTAAAAAGTTGGAGTAATCTACTGAATAACCCACTGTCTTGCTTTAGCAGGTACCACAGCTAATAAACTTTCAAGATGCTTTTTCTTTGAAGATCTCTCTTCTGATGTGAAACGATTATAGATTTCTGTGAAACAGGGGTTTCTTTTAAATAACCTAATTGTACCCGTTTCTGTTAAATTAACCCTACTAAACAGGCAAAATACTTTAAAAGAAACCCCTGTTTCACAGAAATCTATAATCGTTTCACATCAGAAGAGAGATCTTCAAAGAAAAAGCATCTTGAAAGTTTATTAGCTGTGGTAAACATCTCTTCTAATTTATATGTGGATCAAGATGGCTAGCAACTCATCACCGAATTTTGCTGATGGTGAAGCTTTAATCAGCCCTAGAGAGTTAGGGTTAACTGAAGAATTATTAGAAGATCTTAGCCCAGTAATGACTGGACAAAAAGAGATATCATATGCAGACCTCTCCCTTCAGTCATCTAGTTATCTAGACCCTCCTCCAACACTACAAGTGGCAACCGTATCAACACCTGCTAATGTCCCCAAACCATCATCTTCCATTCCAAGTGCTCCTCCACATCCATGTTCCTTTTTGGGTTGCCAGTCAACACGGGTGACTGTTGCTTTAACAGACTTATTAGAGAATACTTCCGATCCGCAGCATGAGCACATTATTGCAGAACTTCAAAACGTTTCTGCATTGAATGTCCAAGATCCCACAAAGTTGACGAACGCTTACACCTCCCTAACTCGTTTTATTGGAGATGCCTGGATTGAGATTAAACCTTTCTTAATTTTTGTTTTGTTCTTAAGTTTTCTTAAATTTTGGTTTGGGGTACATTAGCAGGTGTTGATACGGTTGCCACTTGTAGTGTTGGAGGAGGGTCTAGATAACTAGATGACTGAAGGGAGAGGTCTGCATATGATATCTCTTTTTGTCCAGTCATTACTGGGCTAAGATCTTCTAATAATTCTTCAGTTAACCCTAACTCTCTAGGGCTGATTAAAGCTTCACAATCAGGAAAATTCGGTGATGAGTTGCTAGCCATCTTGATCCACATATAAATTAGAAGAGATGTTTGTATAATGGTTGTTGCAATTGAGAAGAATAAAATAAGGTTTACCCAAATAAATGAAAATTCGTCAAGCATAAATTATGGCAAAAAAGACAAAGGAAATCAGATGTAATTTTTAGTTAGAATTGCTTTCAATATTAATAAACTAAAAGAAATTTGTGAGTTTAAAACAATAATTTTAGTATTATTTTTTCTATCTATGATACACGATCGTTTATTGGGACCGAGCGCCGGAGATCTAACTACATTTTTCAGAAATCCTCTTAGTTGTTTAAAACGCTATCAGGGCAAGAAGGTAAACAACCAGTCAACTCGTTGGTCGCTTATCATCAGTGACACTTTCAAGTGCAAGGTCTCCCGGTCTATATTCTTTATAGATTGTCTTGGAGTCTCGCTGCATGTCTAATCTATCTCCTGACTGGTTGAGCTTATCTGATAGTGGAACGTTATATCATTTATAATTTTGGTTTTGGTTCGCACAGGTCAAACAAGAGTCGTTCTCGATACTATTTGTAATCATCTCTTACATAATATATATTTTTTGTAATGTGACTTGTGTAGCCTAGCCACTAGGAGTGCTAATGTTCAGTTCGATGTGCTAAATGGCTAACTTTGATGTTACAAAACCTTTTCTTTTATTATTTGCCAATCAATTTATACCGAATCAAAGCCATTTTACATTTATTGGTAAATGTCCATTTGTATATGTTTAAGGTCAGGTCCTGTGTTAATTATTCAAAACCAAAATTAAAACAAAAACCTTGTCTGAGCTGTCTAGATTTTTATTTCTGCTAGTAAGTACTATTTAGCACATCTAGCCAAAATAATAAAATTATTTTTTTATTTGAGTAGGGCAAGTAACAACTTTGTACAAGTGTATAGCGTACAATAATAAATACAATTTATGACCAAAACGCCTAGTTTTTCTCAAGGTAGAAAATTACAAATGACTGTTATACAAAAATAATACCTATATTTTTTTAATTAGCTAAACTGTCGTTAGGGTATATGAAAATTTTTGGTGTTCAAGAAGTGCAGTTTAGGAATTCTAATAGTAATTGTATTAAAAGTTCGTAGACATTATTGATGTCTTTTTCTATTAATAAATAAATATGTCGGTGGTATTTCACTAATTTGTATGAAAGTTAATGTTACTAAATTAGTTAAAACCCTTTTTGGTCAACCTAGTCAATTTTTCACAACCATAATGTTACATTGTTATTATTGCGTATGTGTACATACCGTCAGTTTTAAGTTCTTTCTACCTTGTAACCGTCTTTACATTAGAGCTATGATAAGATTATAGTTCATTGGTATTTAACTCTACATACTGCATTCAAGAAGCTTCTGTTAAAGTTAATCGCAATGGACGTGATGCCATATAGCCATATTTAATAATAAATAGCAAAATTGTATCTGCCTTTCACTTGTGGGTTTGTATTTTAAGCTTACTGCAATATTAAAATGTTAAGGGCAATGTTGAATCTCTCTTTTTAGTCTTAATTGATGGTAGCAGTATCTTTTTTATCGTCACAATTTCAGAATTTAAAATATACAGTCTTAGGTACCTGTTTTGTACTCAAGTCTCAATCAGGATGTGATGTTTATAACGTCTCTACCTCTATTTAGATTCCAAAAAGTGTAACAATACCTACATACCTTCTCCTTCAAATAATTACTTATGAATTTAATTTACAACCGTATTGGCTCGAGTGCCATAATAATAATAGTACAAGGTTTTATTTTATATTTTATTACAAAGTTTATTTAGATTTTAAGGAAAATTGCAAGAGAGAGCATTTTGGAATTAACGCAATTAATTTATATTATAATTATTTTGACATATTATTATTTAAACGTAACGTTTTAAATAAGTGTTTGTCACCACAGCCAGGAGTTTCTGAATTATATAGATTTAATATATTCCACCACTACCAAGAAAAGTGCTTTATAATGTTAAATTTGCATTATTATACATTTATGTTTTATATTTGCCTATGCTGTGAGGCAATGGCTAATAATATTATGTAAACATCATGTCACACGACTTTCTTTTATGTATTGTAACCTCTGATTACATAACTAAGCATGATCCCGTTGTCAGTCAAGTTTCTTTTAGATTACATAAATATGTTTGGCTCGATTTACTTGCAAGGTGGTGGAAATATAATTTAGCTGGCTAAGTATAACGTTTCGTGCATATGAAGTCGTAAACACTTGTCTCTGTCGTAAATTGATGCACTGAGAGTGGCACAATAATATATTTACTTTCTGTGTGAATCACATTTTTAACATGTATGTATGTGTATTGACGTGGTTTTTATTAATGTATATTCATTAAAAATTGCAGATAATATTGGTTTTTATTTATTCTCTCGACTTTCTGACCCTATCTCCATTACTTAAAATAGTATTCTCCAATACTTATATTTTGTATATACTAGTTCTGCTTGTAATGCCAAAGGTTTATAATACAAAGGCATACCTATAACATCTTTGTTCTTCATTAGTGTACGACGGGAATTATAATCGGAATACCTAGCTTATATAGGAATAAGCTATTTATGACGCTGGAAGAAGAAGAGATGTATGAAAACAAAAATTTAAATTATTCACATAAAACTGATAATTCAGCGCACTTTGCAAAACAAACACTTTACAAAAGTGAGGAACATGGATTCTGAAAATACCGTCCCTTAATTGTAGTTTATTTATTATTTGTAAGTTTTAATACCCATTGGTATAACGGAATAGAACGCTATCGCCGATTCGACTTCTACCCTCAACGTGTTACTACATGGTACTGGAACAAGTCTGATATAAATTGACGTAAAAAGGAAAAATAAAAAAGCCAACAAACATTTTTAGTTCTAGTTATATTGCGACAGTCCAGTTATTACAAGACAACATCACCTTATCATATGACGTCAATCAGCTGAATTCAATGAGATCAATTAACATTATTATCTCAAAAGCTACGCTCTTATTTACCAGTGAAAACAAAAATGTAGCGTACATGAATTACGAGTTATATAAAATGTAAAATTTGCCATCTAAAAATTCAATTAACAATATTTCTAGCTTATAAATTAGCTCTAAGTTTAGGTACGACAGGACTTGAGTATAAAAGTTAATTACTGATGGGATGATTGCTCGAAACATCGACTATGCTGACATGTACCTGCAATCAAAATAAAATCTTTTAGTGACATCCCATTGTTTTAATTCGCATCATGGGAAGTTTTGTGAATAGGTATTGACATAGGAATGTGTCAACATATTAAAAAAGACATTTCAGTTTATACAACCGTCGCCAATTTAACAAAACAAACATGGGAAGGTACTTAACGAACTAATATTTTATTTGAGACGTATAACATTATGATAACCATTGAAACCCAAAGCTATCAATTTATCTTATTTAAACCATAGCGGGGCGAAGTATAACTCTTGTTACTGAACAGATTGATATTTTGAAAAAGCCATGCATAAATGGCATATAAATTACCTACATGACCATACGTTATTTGCATTTTTACACTTAACTATGTAGAAAATGTAAATAAGGTTTGCGATCTTACAGTATGATAATAATCTTTAATTTCACTTAAATAAATAGCATAGGTAAGTTACCTATGTGAAATTATAGGTCCATTAATATTTCAGTCTAAATCAGAATCATTTATACCAAAAATGTAAATTTAGGACTTGAAATTTTGAGACTTAAAATCGTGTGTAAATAGTCCATCCAAATTCAAAATATCATTCTGAAGCAACACTTCGTAAACCATCTGAGCCAATATTATATTTTATAAAGACGTACAGAGGTAAAGAAAGAGTGCTTATATGCATAATGTTATAATTAGGTGGTTACTATCGAGTATGACACCATGGATGGCCTCAAATTCTTAAAACGATTCTTAGAACAAACTTATTTCTGTGCACCCAAAGCGAAAGCGTGAATATGAAATTGATAAATTTAGGGGAAAAAAGGGAAGTGTTTTAAATTAGTTTTAATAAACTATATGTGTAAATAGAATATTTTACTACGTATATTTTTTACAATCTTACTAAATAGCGTGAAAATTGGGTTGGTAACAAAGTATTTTAAATTACGTAAAAAATATCGCGCTAAAAATCGAACTCTTCTTTCATATAATGTATATTCTGGTATCCTCATTTATCATAGCAACCAGCGGTATTTTTATTAGTTAGTAAGATTGTTAGGCAAATTCGTAACAGATGTCGACATACCTCTACTCTAATCAGCGTTCAATATAACGTGACTTGAAACCGATTTGATTAGGTTCTATTTATAATATTAATAAAATTCTTTAAAGGTAACTAGGTATTGCATTTCCCCGTGCTATTTTCATATAATACCACTTTACGATTCTTAAATTATTTGAATACTATCAACAGTACTATCAAAAGAAGGACATTTTCTTGTCTACAGTGTTGATGATTAAATGCGAATTTATAAGTTGGTATAGGTAAGGAAAAACAGCATGAATCTAGGCATGAGAAAATAATAAAAAGAAAAGTAGAAAACTAAGTAATAACCTGGAAAATCCTAAAGCAAAACAAGTACCTAAAGGATTTATCCTCATTACAAATCACAGTACATAATGAAGTCAGTACCTAATTACAGATAACTAAAAAAATCTTAAACACACATTGTTCTTTTATTTCAGAATCTAGAAGACAATATGAAGATGATTATTTAACAGTAAAATTATGTTTATTTTTATAACCAGGTACCGTTCTACTCATGAATCTAGGAAAGACCGAGACTGTTTCATCAAGAATTGAACAGTGCCAGACAATTTTGCCTGGCTTATTACTTGTATAATAAATCTTTCAATCGACACGATAAAAGTAGAAAACGTGTTAAGAGAACGTCGCTATAAATCTTAATTAGTAGTTTTACTATAGATAAGCACTACTAAAACACTAGTGCAAATTGATTTTGTGTCTAACTTGTTGGTAGGCACAATCAAAACACACATTAATATTTAAAGTTGTCAAAATATAAAAGGTCTGTTTTGACATTTGAGAAAAACCCTAGAATGTAACTTGGAACGAAACTGAAAGAAACAATAAAGTAATAATTAATGTTAAAAACACTCTATGTAATTAATTATTATTTTATTGTTATACATTATAGTTACACAATCTAGGGTTTTTTCCAAATGTCAAAACGGACCTTTTATATTTTGACAACTGTAAGCTTATGAAAATTAAAACTACGTCGTATCGAATTTGTTATTGGAAAGGCCTCGCTATCATTTACTTTCATAATATCGAATAAGTAGGCAGGCAGACATCTATTATTATTATTTTTTTCCTACTAGGTAAAATAGACGTCTGTATTTTAATACACACATGTGTTAAATATGCCTAAGTGACTACCTACATCCAGGAGCCCTAGTCTGCTATTTACACTCGGTTCAATGTCTTCATAGTGTCATGCCAGCAGATCCATTTTAGGAAAATTGGTATTCTACTAAATGTCAAAACGTCAAAATTGGCCATTGGGACGATTCGGTTCAATGTTCAAAGACTATGACCAATCGTCAAATCGTATGACCAATCGTCCCAATGGCCAATTTTGGCGTTTTGACATTTAGTAGAATACCAATTTTCCTAAAATGGATCTGCTGGCATGACACTATGAAGACATTGAACCGAGTGTAAATAGCAGACTTGGGCCCCAGGAGCCTATACAAAGTTCTACGTAATTACTAATCTCCTATCATTATTTCAGATAGTTCTATTTCTTGGTATCCTGAAACCGTTTTATTAAAGTACTGGTTTAATGGTGACGTTTCTACAATTTAATAGCCTGTAAATTTTACGAGAAATTAAAGTTTAATTTGTGTCCTGTTTTTTAACTGTTTCGATTAGAGGTGTTTAATGTTGAAGGAAACTTAAACGTTGGTATGTGTCCATAAAAATACACTACTTTCATACAGTCATTTCACGTAGCACCAGGGTAATCATTACCTCGTAAACTAAGTTAAATACGAGTTATTATTTCAAATTTACCTCCAGAACATTGTTACTTTTACCAATACAGCTAGCACTAAAACGGTTAGTGAGACTATTAATATCAACCAACTGTTTTCTAAACAGAAGCCGTATGTTTAATCGTTATAAGCATTTAACTACAAAATACATAATTTAACAAGCTACTCGGCATGTTTACTGAAACAAAACCTTAATATTAAGTATTTTGATAGAACGCATTATAGAAAGCGATACCTCTGACAAACAATTTAACTGCAATATAATTTTATTGCAACCAAGTTACTATAGCGAAAACCAATAGGTACTTTCTTTGTTGAATATAGCACCGTACGGAAATCGATAAAAGCAACTATGTATGTAATATATGTAGGTATACTACAAATAATGTAGTGTACACATGTAAGTAAAATATCGTAATTTTAGTGTAGCTTGTTCAACACAGTCCTTACAATAATTTCCGACTACAATGTACCGCGGATTATATATGTCCGGCGAAGCCAAAAAAATACATCAATACACCAACACTCAATATTATAAGGTCATCCATCCACCACCACAAAAATTACGACTAGATAACCTACTGACCTTAACCCAGAGTCCATTTTCCACTCAGTTGCGAATTTGCGATGAAACGTACTGTATGGATGTAAAAAACATAATTTATCAGTACATTACAGATAAATTCACAAAAATTATACACAATTAAAAAACTTACTTAGTCATGGTACTATTTACTTTGTCATGTTACTGACTTATGAGTAGATACTAACATCTGCAGTAGAGTTAAAATTGTGCACGGAGATGAAATTAATTCAACGAAACATCTTCCTGGTTTAATAACTGTTTATTCCTTGGGAGTGTGAACATTCGGCAGTGCTCATATTTGAGGAAGGAAGCAACATTTTCAGTACGGTTTTTTGTTAGTACTACAGACGTACTTGTGTTTATCAAGTTTACTTCAAACCAAGAACGTAGTCTAACTAGGGCATTTTTTACACGCAGACGCAAGATAAGTAAGCAAATGTGCTAGTAACTTACACATGACTTTAGTACCTTCATTATCAGCTTAATGCGGAAAAGAATATGCAAGAAACTCAAGTGTTCACAACCATCGGGTAAAACAAACGCAAGTATACACTGACTATTAGGCAGTAGGAATACTTTTAAGTGAACGAGTGTTATATGCGCCATTAATGTCGTTTATGTCGGTATTTCGCTGTTAGCCATAAACTGTAGATAAAATAGCAGCGAATAATGTCAAAACTGAATAACATGTACAGTAGACGTATTGTAATCAGGCGACACAAGAACCTGCTTATCACAACTGCCAACTGCTCAAACTTCCAGGTGATATCCAAAAGTAAATAGACCCAAATTATTACTAGTTAGGTATCAATATCGTTATAAGATGCTATATAAAAACAAAATTATATCTATTTTAAATAATACTATATATTAAGAAATAACAAGTCATAAAATTAACCCAACACATTCACCTATGCAGGTATACCTACACATATATTGTGATATGTAACAATTTTGTATCATTAGATTCCCAGTTGAGCGAAACTTTCTGCCACGACATAATCCATCATATTCTACTTATTAATACATAGGCACTTGACGCTATAAAGATACATATAAATCAAAGTAACCGTTTTATCTGTTACAAATATTATTTATAATTAGTTTTTTGTTTATTCAACCGTATTACATTTACATAGAAAATACTAAATACGTGCCATGAAGTAGGTATAAGTTCCCCTTCGCCCTTAGTTACTTCATGATTTTAGTAAAATTTTACTACACTTATAGTTCTACCAAGTTTTCCTACGTATAAGCTATCACCATATTGGCTGTTCTCGGCTTACATATTAATTCAGTTATAATTTCGTTAATTTTATTTCAGTTCCAATACATTTAGTAATAATTCACTATAGTTTTCGAAAGCGTTTTAGATTTTCTAGTCTACCCCTTGTTCCTATTATTTTCAAAGTAGATATAAAGTATGACTGGCAGTCTGATGGCATGTGTGGATAAAAAACAGGAACAAAGACATTACGTGCATAAAATAGGAGACAGTGTCTACACGAACGTATCATACGGCATTGTTTATGAGACTTATAGTGATGTTATGAAAAAAACAATAGTCCGTTAATTTATTTGTATATTTTTATCATGCGTAAGTGGAATCGAACAATACTAGCAATTAACATGAGCAACGTCAAACGGATTTAATACATTATTTGCATATTTTATGTGATAGATTTTAAGGCTTGCATGGTTATAAAATACCAGCGAAATCTCGCTTTTAACTATGATGATCTATTAAAACTAAGTATGTATATTATTGGTGGTTACTTACTCCTAATATTATACTCTTCATTAGAAAGTTCATTTAATAATTAACACTAGTTAATATAAAGGCATTTAAATAGTATATCTAATTATTATTTTCTATATATAAGTTAAATTAATGGAATACAGTTATTATAAAATACTCTTTAACTTTATATATTTCTTATGTACCTACCTAACGATAAACATATTTAACAGAACCATCCGAAATATTACATCGTAATTTTGACGTCAGAATATCATTAAAAATTAATGTTCTAAGCACCATTTGGAAATGTCACATAACAGGTAGCAGGTAGCTAATCATATAATATATTATATAATTCGCTGCTTTAAATGTATAAACCTTATTAATGGAAAACATATCAAAGAATATGTCGAGTTCTGCCAATGTGTATTAAAGCATAGATGCTTCGTAAGTTTTTAAGGCGCCTTTCTCCATAGCAAGATGTAAATGAGAGATGAAATTTCTAAAATCTTTAGGCTAGTGTGGGACACGTTAATTTGAGAGAAATAGAGATAAAAATGCAATATTCAAATAAAGGTAATTAAACCCAGCCCCAACTGGCGCACCGGTAATGTACAATAGATTCGTTCATTACCCAACCTATTAACAAAGGCACGAACTGACCACTTGATTAGGCAGTACTTTAACGATTATAGTACTCAATTATCCAAATTGAGAGCAAATAGCCCAAGATAAAACTAGCTTTACTGTTTAAATAAGAATGACCGCAATCCGTCCTTTCTCGCAGGATGTCACAAGCGACGGAACGACTGAATAGGGCACGAACTCGACTCGTTAGCGAACAATACATGCATTAACACTTTACTGTCGATCTCAACAAGCTCACCTTAAGACACACCTGCCTACTCTGCCTAATATTTTATTATTGCAATGCTAACCTATGTTATAATTAGCTGATAATCTGACTCAAAACACCATTTTTATTGACACTTAACTATGGTAACAAATTAAATGTTTATATATCAAGAATCGATTGTTAAGATAATCTACCTTTTAATAGTTTATGTCCATCTAGCTACCTTTCTCTTACTCGATGAACTTTGACATCAATAACAAATATTCCTATTCTATAAATATAAAAATAAGTTTATTATTAGGTAACAACGATAATGGTTAACTTGCGCAGTTGTAGATAGGACTTATATTCTAAGCGGAATGTTGTATTTACTAGGATTATTTTTGCCCGTTTGATTATAAAGCATATTGGCACAAATGAGAGTAAGTCAATCACAGTATGATTTCTTGAACGGATTCTGTCTTGGAAAGTACCGAATTAAATTGTATTAGATAGGCATATCACAGATACACTATCATTACTATAAAAGTACATAAATACTGTTTTTTTTAACACAAATCCTGTTAAATCTATAACCAATACTTAATGCAATTAAAATTATTTTTTGATTAAAATATTTTTCCAATGTAATTGTATACGCTCTACTACAATACTCCGAATTTAAAACGTAACTGTATCTATTTAAATATCTTATTTTATGTATCGTAAGCTGGACGATATTTTTTTATAAATGATAAATACGTATTATGCAACTTATAAGAAATTATATAGTTATAACTGATTACGTAAGCAGAGTGAAGGTATTGCTTATGAAAAAGTGCAATTTCATTAGGAGACATTGTTAAAAAAAACATCAAATCAAACCAATATATTTAAATGATTTCAGAACCAAGAATTTAAGCATCAAATCAAAAATTCTCCAAGAAATAGTAAAATAAATGTTTAAATTGATTTTATGTAAAATACTTTGCTTAAACTCTTAAAAAAACGTATGTAACTTAATGATTGTGCACATACTATTAATTACTAGTAAACTCTCATCGAGAACTAAAAAAATGCCACACTAATCAAGCATAACATTACATGGAATCAATTAGGTAGTAAAAATTAATAAAATAGCTGTTAATAAAATCTTTAAAATGCATCTTAAAATAATTGACTTTATCACTTCTATGGCAATATTAATTGAATATAATACCTCCATAATGTTATGCCCTAGATTAATAATTGGATCACAAGTTTTTACTGTAAACTTTGCGTGCATAATACACAGCATGCTTGGATGGAGGTGGCACCCTTCTATATTGATGTTGTGAAAGTAAAAAAAGTACCCTCTGGTAGAAACACGTGTTAAAATGAGTGTTATTGATAGATTAAAAGTATAAAGGCTTAGCAAATGGAACCCTTTTTGTTCATTAAAAGAACTATGCACAAAGTTTACTTGAGTATAAATTCAAGTAACTATTTAAGAACACCATAGACATTCATGAAGATTTTTATCCATAGTTTAGGAGCTATTATGAAGTGGTCACCCAATGAAATGACAAAATCAACCCAGAGATAATATTACTCATTGATTAGGTGGCAAAATTTAATAATTGATTCCATACAGAAAATCAACTTTCACGTCATGTAAAATAATACAGTAATACACATAATAAATAAAATGATATGAAAAAATAGTGGCAGCTATAAAATAACGAGAATTAAACAACAACTATATTATACTTTACCCCTTCCATGTTTGTAAAACCTTTTTTTGTAACGTTTAGTAAGAAAATATTTTATGACTAGAATAAGAATAATGAAAGATAATATGTACAGGAGACTTAGCATTCCGATGTCCAAGTTGGAGAATGGACTCGCTGGTGCCACAGATGACCTTGCACGACGCATAGTTTGAATGTTTGAGGAACCATACACATTTTGAAGGTACATGTACACAGCTGGTAAGTTCCAAGCACCTCTGGCTAGTCTACATTCAGGGCACTTAGCAACACTTGGGAACTGGATCTTGGGATGCTCTGGATCTTCTGTGACATCTCCTGCCAGTCTAAGATTAACTTCATTATGTGCTATCCATAGCCACAGGACAGCTTTATCATTTTCTTTAACATCAAATATTCTGTTTCTTGCTGCCATGGCTTGGAAATGTCCAGCACAATCAGTGCAGCCAAAGAAATTTTTAACATAGCCATGCATAGCTTTTAACACTTTAGGACTCTCAGCACCAGGTTGCTGAGCTGCATTTACAGTAAGTGTATGGAAAAGAGTCCAAAGACCACAAGTATATCCACGGAACTTTGGTTGACTTCCTTTGCACCTTACATATTCCAAGTTTGTTGTATATACTGGTGCATGGACACTTTCCAGTCTTTTCACCAACTCATACACTTCAGCACCGCTCCAATTCTTTTGTGTACCAAGAGTTGAACGTAACTCAGTAATGTATTCTTTAAGGTTCCCTCTAAAAGGAAAAGAGGTAATAATGACATCCAGATAATCTAGCAAAGCTTGCAGGGGTTCCCCACTCAAGGTTTTGAATCTTGTGATCTCTGTATGCAAACTAGTCTTTATTGTTTTTTCTAGATCACTGTAGTATACAAAATCAGTATTGAGTGTCTGTTGTTTTTCATCAGAATGTTCATTAGTCATTATTTCTTGACTTCCTTGATCTCTAATTGGGAATACATAGTTTTTGGATTTTAAGAATGAATTAATAGTCTTTAATAGGCCCATTTTTGTAGTATCTTTAGGCATGAGTGTTGTAGATTCTAGTGTTGAGCTCACAGCTACAAGTCCTGGAAACTGTCTGATGTTCGCCAGTTCAGCCAGTTCACTATTTTCATGTACTCTTTTGACTCTTACATGAGGATAATCATTTAAATCTAAGGCCAGTTCTGAGCCAACTGTTGAATTTATATTTTCCAGTATAAGGAATGTGTAGTTAATGTCTTGGGGTCCTTCCTTTACTACTGCAGCATAGTTACTGAATGATTCAATCTTCAATGATGGTGCAAATGTAAAGCGACCCATTGTTTGTTCAGTTTGCATTTTAGCTATAATTTGAGCTTTAAGTTTCTCATGTGTGTCAGTTATCTGTAAATTAGAACCAACATTGCCATTTCCTTTGACATAATACTCGTGCAAATAACGAAGGGAAGGATATGCCATTACTTCCCACTGTCGACAAATTTCATTGTTTTCTTCAATAGAACAGTCAATAACTGCTAACTTTATTATGTTTTTCCAATTTATCATTTCAGCAGCCATTGCTTTATATTTAGGTGCAAATGCTCGACAGTGTCCGCAATAGCTATTATAAAATTGTGCCACAATTACATGTTTTTGTCCATATATTTTCCGTTCAAAGTTACGATTAGTCAATACTTCAACGTGGTCCGACTTACTGTACAGTCCCTGCTGATCGACATCACCATCGTCCACTATAACTGCACTATTCACTAATGCCGATAAAACAGCAATAAATAAGAATATTGACTGCCACAGGTTCATTTTGAATGACTATCGATTGCGGAAAAGCACGTCACGTTATTAATGAGGAGTAATTAAATAATTAATACACGGCATTAGCCGGCAACTCCGGTGCCCGAACTAAAGGAGAGCTGAGTATCACCAACTTATCATTTTATTTCAAAAGCTAAAAAGTGAATACGTCATTTCTTCAATATTCTTCCATCGGATTGTTGACTATGACTTCATTAATTTGTCATTTCAAAGTTTGCTGTCAGTGTCACTCACTAATGTCACTGTCACCGCTGCTTACACGCTTAGACGAAAGATAAAAAACTATAGAGTGATATAGAGAGCGCACGAGAATATGAACTGTGCGCATTAATAGACTTTGTACGAAAAACGGATGTACAAAAAACGGACTGACTAAATAAAAGCGGTAATAAATGGCTATCATCACTACATAAATGCACGTCGCACGACGAAGGTGGCAATCAAAGAATAGTGGGTAGTGAAACTTGCCATCAACACCAGATAATTTTATTTCATTGCATTCAGATAATTTTAGTTCAAAGACAAATGTACACCTGCTTGCCACTGTTGTCATTGTAAGATTGCAAGTGACTGTTCTTATCTGAATACGAAAATTAGGCACAAAAACACTCACTGAATTAAAACAGCGGCCTCAGTCCCCAGGGCGGGCGTCTCGTAAATGGCTGGCTCGACTTGTAGTTTGAATTACAATAATAAAAACATTTTACATTCAGCGCAGATTCAGACATAAAGTGTCAAGTGGAATATGCCCTCACTTTTTTATTTATTTATATTATCAATTTTAAAATATTACTACGTAAATAATAATAATAATCCAGGCTATAAACGTCCCACAGCTGGGCAAACAGGGGCCCGAATCTGCTACTGACAATTGTTCGATTCGTCTGAGTGGGTGGCGTTAGTAGATCCATTTTAGGATAATTACGTAGGTAAAACATCATTTTTACCGTCAAAATTGGCTATTGGAACGGCCAATTTTGACGTTCTGACATTTAGTAGAATGCTAATTATCCTAAAATGGACCTACTAACGCCACCCACTTAGACGATTCAAGCAATTGGTAATAGCAGACTCGGGCTCCTGGCCTCTTCCACATAGAGAAGGCGCGAGCATTGATCACCACGCTTGCTCTCTGCGGGTTGGCAATTTCAGATCCCGAATTTTGGAATCCAGGTTTTCTCAATACTTTTCCTTCACAGTTTGTCAGAAGTGTCTTAGGATAATTAAGCAAGTACAACTTTGAAAAGTTACTTTTGTACTTGCCCAGGTTCGAACCTGCAACCTCGTGCATTGAACCGCTAGGCCATCACAACTACTACTTCATTATTTTTGTATGGAAACGAAATCTCTCCTCTTTTTTGTGTTTAGTTGTTTTTGAACTGTATTTTAGGCTTTAGTTTTCATCTTTGAAAATGGTAATAATTGGTAGGTACAATGTGGCATGGTAGGAATAGGAATTAAAGGCAGCACTATTTATTGATTTATGCAACTCCTCGAACCACAGAGAAACCAAAGCAGACCAAAATATTTCACTAACGTCAAAATCGTGGTAATCAATACCAATAGGCAGTTAATAAAATGGCGATATCAGTGTCGTGTCGGTCCCTAGTCTAGTAAATAGTAATTAACTTATCCTGTAAACCCTTTCTAGTTTCTTGTCCGTTTCTTCAATCCTATCTTCGCGAAGTGCACAAATAAATTTAACGTTTCCTCTAATCAGTGTGGTCGTTTTCCCATCTAAGAAGAACCCAAAGGTTGCTGGTAGGTAAGATAATTTCTATTTTTTTTCGCAATTTGTAATTTAGTACATTCCAAAAATATTACCGTTTACCCATATGGCATTTGCAAAGAAATGTAATTAGAATTTATAAATGTTGATGTGTTCAATAAGATTATGGAAGCTAAAATTTGCGAAGATTGCTGCTATCATTAAGTTGATGATGATGAAATTACTTACTGACGTCTTAAAAACCTTAAAGTAGCAAACACATCCTAAAACTTCCTTTGTACAAGTATGGGGACTCCAAAACGTTATTGGAAGACCATCAAGTACAAATCATGTTAAATCTGTAAAGACCCATATGTTCTGTATGTAAATATACATGTGGAAGATATTGTACTTTACTGATTCAATAAAATTCTATATCGGTGGACACCGTACACAGTAAAGTATTTTGTCCACATGTAAATTGCATAGTTATGATGAAGTCTCAAACTCGTAGAAGAGTGCAATGTGAGCTCATATGTAAGCCTGTCTTTGAACGCTATACTAATCAGGCCCACATTTAATATCTATTGCCTATCCTTCTTTTTACATAGGCCCTCACAAAATGTGTTAAGTTGTTTCTCTCGGCTGCCATATGTTGACCCTTAGCCATTGCTAAGTCGAGGTCTGACTAGGTGTCACGATGGGATACTATAATACTTGGTATAATGGGTTTAGGTTAAATAGGCAGTCACTCCAAGGTTACAGTATTTGGCTGATTCCGGAAAGATTCATAGCCCAACATTGTTGTACACTAGGCAGAAGAAGTATTGAATGATCGAAAAAAACTGGTCTCTAATTAGTTATCTAAGGAATAAGCACTATTACTTGTAACCTTTCGCATGCCGCAATAAATAAGACAATAGAATTCAATAGTGTCTCGTGTAGATCTGCGCTTCCGGCATACAACAGGTTAAATAAGTAATTTGTTAATCACTAAGTTATGGGTATCTTTAAAGAGTCTCCTACAGCCAAGATATGACCTACAACGAGTTGGCATTTTATAATGTCTTTAATTGTGGCATGCCCTTAAAGGATATAATGAAAAAACTACTTCAGATGGATTAGATGGACAATGGGCAGTTTATTACGGTCCTATCTGTAGCCTAATACAACATCACATTTATTGATTATTTACGCTTTAAACTACCCTACCAAAATATTTTCATGAGAAGGTATTATTAAGCCAGTGATTCCATGCACTATCTCAGCCTGTAAACACTAGGTGCACCTTTAACCAAACTATTTTGACATTGTAAAGAATCAGCTGAAATAGTAGACATATATGAATATTAAAACATTAAGAACAAAACTATCAAATTAAGTAAAAAAAAGAACAACCTTAGAAGTTAGTAAAAGAACAACTGTATGCTTCATGTTGTGACTCTAATAAAGGGCCCAATCTCTTTTATAGATATATCAAACAAAATTACAAAAATATTAAAAGGTTTGCCATTAACTGCAGGATAATTCAGAGAATCAATAGCACGTGAAATAACATCTTATGTGCCAAACCACATATTAACAGGTTTTGGTATCCGAGTAGCCAAACTGAGCATGAACTCTGGGTGAGTGCTATCTCGGTTAAAAATCCTAACACAGGCGCCCTTTGGTGACCAACTACTTCAATCTTCTTCATTTTAGTTAGTTACTTATGTTAGCAGACATGAAGTTTTCGTTTTGAGTGTTTTTAGTATCCAGTGACCATCAATTGAGTTTTCAACCAACATATGTAAAAGAAAACATGCACAAATCAGATATGCTATATCAGTTATAGTAAAATAATCCGATAATAATAAAAAAAAATCAATTACAAAAAAAAATTAACTCATAATAAAAGTATGATTTAGATTTAAGGCTCCGTCACATAGACGCGATATTATCGGTCGATAATTAAATACCATTCGGTATTAAGTATTCGCCTTATTGCAATATTTGTTTTTAGCACATTATCATAGTCCTAAGACTATGAAGTTCCACTTTTTTTACACAAAAATATTTAGGCACGCATGTGTAGGAGCCACACACAGTTGCGACATCATAAGTACTAGTAGAACGTCAAAGGCGAAATTTGGTTTTATCGACAGTATACTAATTTCCGATAAATCCTTAATATGGATATTGAATTATCGTTAGACTAAGATTTTTATCACAACAGTAGCTACAGAAAATGGCCGACAAAGGTGCCAAAAGCTAATGTAAATATAAATCAGTGAATAAAATTCTGTAAACCATCACAAAAAATGGCGATTGGTCTGATTTTTGGAAAACCTGTCAAAACTCGAATACGCAATAGAAATATCGGACGGGAAATCGCAGTTCTGTGCTAGGAATAACGCGTCCAGTAGTATCGATCGGTGATAACGCGCCTATGTGCGAGAGCCTTTGTTGAATATCGAAACGTAACGCCATTTGTATGACCCTGTGAGTCGGAAAACTACGTCAAGTGCCGGAATTATAGTGTTGTGTTGTACTGTTTTGTTTAGCGTAAGAAGTGTATCGAATAAATACGTTTTAGAATGGACTAGAAAGAATAACATTAACTTGCCGCGCGTTGTCGCGTGTTGACGCGCGTTGACGCGCTTTTTTCTTTTATTGCGACACAATAATAAAAACACGACATAACTGATGCCTTACTGCTTAAATATTCTTTATTGTTTTAATTGACAACTAATGTGAAAATTCCTATGTGATTGTGAACTACCTTTTTATTTTGACAGTGTTTGAGTTTTTTGTTGTGTTAAAACAGTGCAAATGAACAATAAAGCATTGAAAGGAACTTACTTAAGCTACAGACCTCTGCATCTTAAATTTTCTCTAGTTTTTTATTAATTTAATCTATTTTGTGAGGTGGTATTCAGTATTGATGATGATTGATAGCAGTCATCCAACAAAAATTCCTATTAAATTCTAGTAGCTAAACTCTCATTGATGGAAATTGATAGATAAAACTTGTGTAAGACCAACATACAGTATATTTTTTCATGAAAACTCCCATTGAAGCAGTGAAACACACTCTTGAGAGTTTATTTATTGTCAGCAGCATCTTGCATTAGCTGTGGCCTTAAAAAAGGAAGGGCTTAGAAAAGTAAAGTTACTGAACATATTACCCTGCTACAATACAATAGTACTCTATTCTCCACATCTTCAGTTGATTATTTGTATTTTACATTGAGCTATTGCCTATAAGACCATTAATTATAATCATATTACAAACAGCATCACCATTAAGGTTGGTTTCCAAAAATATAGGGGCTTAATAAGTTTCAAAGCTCAATTCTTTCCGATGGACGGTGGGGTCTGTACTGCTATCAGTTATGACATGTCTAAGTGGACTTGCAGCTACTATGCTTTTATTTATAAACCAATGATGGGTTTATGGTGTGTGTGTGTGTGCTATACATGTTTCATTTTCAAGATATCTCTTATTTAAATACTAGTCATTATTAATAATTAGTGGTGGTGATTAGATGGTTAGATTTTAACATGGAAGAGGATGCTGCAAAAATAACAGTTGCCATTTATCTACTGCACTTATACTACTACATTTATTCACTGTTATTACTTTTAAATACATACAAACTTTCTCTTGTTAATAGGACAGTTTGTTATTCCACCTCGCAAGTCCAATGCAAACAAAAGGATTGTTTATTGCTGACTTGCTTGTTGGAACCACACAAAGAATAATCACCTGACTAAAGAGAAAATAAAAATTTGCTGTCCTAAAGTTGAATAAGACTAGAGTTGTTATCTTTGTAGCAAATTTTAATCAGTCACATAATGAGTGTGAGGTGAAGGTCTACATTGTATACATATGCAAATATGCATATACATATGCATGTAGAATATTGTACTATTAGTAGTAGAATTTAAACTAGTACCATTACTTATTAGGTAGTTATAGTTATCAGTGGGATAGCACACAAATCTTGGAATGATGGTGGTTCTTATAATTTTTATGTACAGAAAAGGATCCCTTCTTTTTGAATTAGAGTTATTTTCATGATCTGTGTGTATTTGTATTTCAGTAAACATGTCTTCACGACATTACCGCAAGAAGCTGGAAGAGGCAGCTTTGCCGCCCACTGAAGAAGAGTCGGACGGAGACTATGAACCACTGTATGCACAGAACAATGCACAATCAAAATATGCAGAAGTAAGTAAAACTTTGTGTTATCAGCTGGTTTGTTTTACACATTATTGCTATTTCGGTGATTACACATATTTAATGTCACTTGCATCATAATTATTTGATAAGTCACGTATTCTTCACAAAATTTTAGGGAATATAGGTAATATTAGCTGAATAAAAAACAAAACGAATCTTTTTATTATAAAAAGTATTCATGGGGTTTTGAACCATTGTTCACCATTGGGTTCAGTCTTCGGGCATCGGGATGGAACAAATAAAGATTACTATTTACCCGCGACGGAACGGGTACAGTCTTATGCGTTAAGGGTGAGAGGTTGTTTGTTTGTCTGCTTGTCTGCTTGTTTGTTTGTGTGTGAGCTACCGAATGTTACCACGTATCTTTAAAACGGTTTGGTCGATTTTGATACGGTTTTCTGTAGTTGGTTTATAGTTTATCCGTGATGATTCTCATGTAAGTGATTTGGTAGTAGCTTGCCAAGGCGCGGTTGGGGGGCTGAACTTTAAAGGTCATCTTGAAAACGATCATACTGGCTCGAATAAGGTTTTCTGTAAATGGTTGGCGTTCCTCGGCCATGGTTTGCAGTGTGAACTTTAACACTGAAGCGCCTCCTGGTGCACTTAGCACTTGCTAAGTTAAGAGGCACTTCAGGTAATTCAGCCCTAAGTAAATATTTTTCTGAAAGTTAGATCATAAACGGGGCGGTATTTGCAATGCTAATATTAGGTACCTAAAAAGTATTCAGTACAATTTTAAAACCCTGCTGATGTTACTACTTGTTGGGTGTGTGGCTTGTCGCAGTCTTCATTTTAATTAAAATAATTTTGATATGTACGTCAACCTCCGATGGAATTTTTTAATTGGTGGTTTAATAATTTTATTTAAATCGGTTTCTAAGTACATGGACGAAGATTTTATTTAAATTTCTTTATTTTCAATAAGTACTTTTAGATTTTCATCCTTGGTATCTTGATTCTATTTATAACTAAGCATGATCTAAAAATTAACAAAAAGCCGACTACGATTACAAAAATCCGTTTATTTGTAGTTGCTGATGAACCAATCAGATTCGGAGACTACTCACACATCGGAACATAGTGAACCTGAAGAAGAAGAAGAGGAGAATGCTTGCGCGGCTCCTGCGCCAACTCGTACTTCGAAGAAGAAGAACAATAGGAAGAAAATGAGGCAGAGGATGCGAGAGCAGCAGGCCCAAGTAAATACGCAACCTGATTCGGATTCTGTTGTAATATTTTTTTTTATTATTTTTTCTTTTCTTTTTTTTTAAACTGACACTTTTTCTCAGTCGAAGTCTTTTAGTTTACGAAGCGCTTCGCTGTCGCTCGTTCTGAAGTATTTAAATAGTATTGTTTATGTAGTAATTAAGTTATGCCCGGTTAGTGGCAATAGGCTCGCCCCCTATTACATGGGACCTAAACATATTGGCGAACTGTGGGTGTACATTGGTACACCTCTGCCTAACCCTTCGTCCCCGAAGGGCGTGATGACATGTTATGTTAGTAATTAAATAAGTAAAAAAGTGTGCGAGTCGGACACGTAAACCTAATTAAAAGAAAATAAAACTATTTTTTAAATACTTCAGAACCTACTTCTTATTTTTTTGTCAGTTTCATAAAATAATTTAATTTAATTTATTTAATTCATAGTATTGTATTTCTAACATTTCATTTATTTTTTAGTTTGATGAAGTGGAGCGCTCCGTTATGGAGGTGAATGCGATGTTGGGTACTCCGCCCCCGGCCCCGACTCCCGTGGAACGCAAGGAGACTTGGGCCTCCAAGATCTTCGTCATCCAGGCCAAACATCTGAATGTCGCCACTGAACTCAAGAGGCTGTTCGGGCCGGAAGAATCTGAACAAAATCGCCGGTAATTGCTATAAATGTTTATATTTATTATTTCACAAAATTGTCTCAATTACGAGGACGTTAGTAAAGGTAGGTATGGCTGCATGTTTTTAAATCTTGAGACTAGCTTGTGACTTATTACGGCTTATTGAGGATTAAGTCATGCTATGAAAGAAGGTTCCCCGTTCAGGCAAAATTAGTATTTATTCTTTATTATTTTTTAGAGCTCGAGTTCAGCCAAACCGTACCCTTATGCTAAAGAGGGTTTTCGTGCACCCGAATAAAGACACTGCTGTCTACGACTTTAAGAAGTCGGGTAAGTAACCGCTATGATTGGAAACTTATTTCATTTGAATCATCTTTTGAACAATTTATAGTGTATTTTTTTCAGTGATTAAATTTTTTGTAAGTACATAATTATTATCAATTGCAGGGTTGACGATGAGTAAATACAAGGAAGAGGATGGAGTCATGTACTTCATCTTTAACCATGATGAGCAGTACCAGAAAATGCATCGTCAGTTCCTGAAACAGTACGCCACTACTCACGGGGCGGCTATGTTGATGCTTTTGGACGATGCTCGTCGCAACATGCATGTAGAGGCTCTAATAGAGGTAAATACGCTTCAAATTATTAGTTGCCCAGTTCAGGGCAAAGGCTTTCCTCTTCCTTCTCGAACTTCTGTCTTGATCTAGGATTTGACAGTCCATTCGGTAGGAGTCCGGTCTCTTGTTGTTGTCTCTTGGTTGGTCTCTTCACCTTCTTATCGATTGAAAGGGTAGAAATGCCTCCCCCTTTTTGATCAACTTAAAAAGCAGGAGGTACTCAATTCGACTGTTTGGCAATTTAATACAAGTTGTCAGTAATTCTTCAGAGACTTTATGTTATGCTACATAACTTTTACTTTTACAGGTAAGTAACAATATTTGTGACCTTAGAACTTTCGACTGCGTGAACTGATTTTGATGATTCTTTTTTTTATTTGTAAGGTCCTTTTATGACAGTGGGTTCCATAAGAAAATCATATAAGACCTATTTTGAAGTCTTTATTTTTTTTGTGAGAATTATTTAACTGAATAATGAGATTTTTAATTAAACTTTTACTTTAGATGTCCGACATCCTATTCCGTATGGAAGAAAACAGCGTTGCCAACGAAATAGTGGAGAACGTTGCCACATACCTGCAATACGTTGCTCATCCCGCATTCCTGCTGAACAATGTAAGTACGACTTAACAATGTATATCGGTGAAATAAAACTACTTTTTAAATGGACTCTAGCACAGTTTTGTATTTTAGTTCCTGACCTTTCAGCGCCTTTGCAGGACATGGTCACGGGAATCACTTTAAAAAGTAGTTAAACTTCCGAAAGCGTAATGTGGATCGTATTTTTTATACTTACCGCTATTAATTTCTTGTTTTACTCCAACAGCCCAACGTTCGACTGGAATACAAATACATGGAGAACCGGCCATTCCACGTGGTGATGCTCAAATACATTTACTTGCTTTCCAACAAGGCTTGTCACCGCACAGCCTTGGAGATTTGCAAGATGCTGCTGGTCATTGACCCCTCGGATCCCTTAGCACTGCTGTGTGTGATCGATACTCTCGCGCTGAGGGCCCGCGAACACGAGTGGCTGGTGGAAGCCACTGACTACTTCATTAAGGAGAGAGAGGCTGACTTGATGTACAATATTAAGTACTCCCTCGCTATGGCTAATTTCCATGTTGCCACTAAAAATAAAGGTACGTTCAAACCTTGGGCCTCAAATCTCTTAAAACAGTACTGTTGCGATTGTGGAAGCGAGTCGGCGCACTACACTGCGCATAGCGCTGTCCTGCTTACTCAGCGCCAACAGTCCTGCTTTAAGAGATCTTGGTACGGTGTCGTCATATTTACGTTTAAATGGATATTTTCGTAGGTGCTTGTTATTAATTTACGCAAAAGAGTTTTCTCTAAAAATATGTCCTCTATTATTTTTTATTGCAGCTGACTTAAGTGTAGCTGACAAGATGCTCAAGGATGCCATGCTGCAGAACCCTGTGGTGTGGGTTAAAATAATGGAATGCGCGAGCGTTTCTAATCCTAGACTGACCGACCACGACCTGTTCGAGTCTCCTTCTCTGGATTAGTGAGTAATTTAGTTTTGTACCTGATTATGTATTGGTACTGTTTTCCTATGTAGTACCAATCTTCTTTGTATTGTAAATTTTATAGATTTAAAAGGTAGTTTTTTTAATAATTCTTTATGTATTGTCTAGTTGCTTGTTTATCCACACGAATATTAGCAATTTGAAAGTAACCTTGTATACCTGTGACCTATCTTCGCTTGCATGGCTCAGCCAGACAACCTATGTTGTTGAAATTTGGGTTGGGGTTAGCTTGAAGTCCAAGAAATAACATAGGGTACCTTTTGCTGAGCATTTTACAGGCTATTTTTGCTAAGCACGCGGTCTGAGTTTCGGACGAAAGCTAGTGTTCAACAAAGTTTCTAGGGTCTTATTATTATGGGTACGTTATATCAATTCTTTAAATGTTTTCTTATAGCGGAGCTCCGGGGTTGGAGGAGCTTTTTTTGATGTACGCCAAGATGACTTGGCCCCGTTGGCGCGAAACTAACGTGTTGGAGTGGGCTGTGAGAAATGCCACCGAGCTCTGCCATCTGTATGACACTGATATCCTCGTGCGGGTAATTTCTCTTTCTTATTTACATAACATATCATCACGTCTCTATCCCCGAAGGGCAGGGCAGAGGTGTACAAATGTACACCCACAGTTCGCCGGTATGTTTAGGTCCCATGTAAAAGGGGGCGATTTATTACCTTAAACCGGGCACAAATTCAAACTCCGACCTGCTACTGAGAATTTCATAGAAAAACCCAATAACACTTTGGTCGACTAGGCTATCGAACCCAAGACCTCTAGCGTAGCAGTCGCGCTTAGAATCACTAGGCCAACGAGTCGGATCTTTCTTCGTTTTTAGACAGGCCTTTTTGATGGTATCGGTATGATCAGTAAAAACTGGAATGTTGGCATCTAGTGCAATATACACTTTGGTTAAACAGATTTTAATGCCTTTGTTACTTCCCAGGCCTCCGCTAAGCTTGCCAGCGACTGCCGCTACGGCCTATTCCAAATGCTGCCTAAGGAATACCTGCGCCACCTGTCGGTTCTCAGCAATATGTCCAAATTGATCCTCGAAGGCGTAAGTATTTATCTTGATATCTTTTGTCTGCAGAGTTTTGGTGTCTACAGTCTGGTAATAAAAAAGGATTACAAAAAAAAAATGTGATCGTCTGTTGTTTACACAATCTGGTACCAAAATATGAATGGAGGAAACTTATTCCACGGTTGTCTTTTGTTTCACTGTTCTGTTTGCTAATTTGCAAGTGAAATATTATTGAAACTTCTTTCGCGTCAGTCATTTGTTTAAATGTTCTGGTTGCTAAAAATATTCTTTTTTTGTGGTCGTCGTTTTTTTTTATTTGAAATGTTTTGTTTGTTGCAGACTCTGACCCCGTACCTTCGGCCGTCATGCGGTTGGGACCCGCTGTACGACAAGGGCGTGAACCGTTACAACTACGAATACCGCATGATTACCGCCCATCGTACTAGCGGCTTTGGATTGACTATTTACAGGTTCTTCCAATCAATGATACCATCGTCTCATTCCCCACCTCCGGTCGAAGAATGAGTATGTTAATAGTATATTAAGTTTGATTTATAGAAAATAGCAGTATTATATTTAAGTATTGTATCTGATGTCTTATATTATAATTTGCTTTGCTATGATTTAAGTAAGTCTAGCATATTAGTTTATTTAAGGTATATTCTTTTTAGTTATCTTTTGTCTTATTACATCTTATTGTAATGTATTCTATAATCATGTACATTACAGCACTTTTAGTTAAGACCACATAATATTAGCTTGTTAACTAGAGGTCTGAATTAGATATTGTATTACCAGCACTTAGCCTCACACATTGCAAGGACCTTGATTCATATGTGCACTAGATAGGATAGGTAAATGGGCAGGAAATATACGAAAAATAAACAGTCATTCTGGGCCTTTGTTAAATAAATGTTGTCTTATATCACAATCTTTATTTTCATCCAATCTCAATGTATGAACAAATAACAACTGTTTTGATACCCTTTAGACAGTTGGGTAACTAACAATACAAACCTTTAATTGTTACATGGTATGGCAAGTGTCACTGTGTAAATTCTTGTTATTTAGTCTGACCACGCTAATCAGCCAGCATTTATTATGTACTATTGGAAATCACAGATTTTAAGGCCAGTGTCACCATAATGTTTCCCTATTATTCAATTATACAATGATAAACTACAACGAATAGAATCGTACGCACCGCCATGACATATCGCTATCTCTAGTGTTGTTCGATCTGCCGACAATAGTGACGCGACGTTTGAGTCGATTCTGGTCGATTCGTTTAACAATACTGAGGTAAAAGATAAAGATCATAGAAATGTAAATGTGGAGGGTAAAAATACTGAATAAAATGAAAGAAATGAAAAAAAAAGTTGATATTATAATATACGGGTATATATTCATCCCAGCCCCAGCATGAAATAATAGATCGTGTTTCACTTCGCACATTAAAATCAAAGAACCTATAGAAAAAAATGCCGTTTTTCTTAGAAAGCGTTCGCAAAAACGTACTCAAATACACTCTTATAGAATAGTACTCAAAATTTCACGAATTTCGTTTTAATTCTAGAATAGTTTTTAGTGACAAGATTGTTTGGCTTAAAATATTTAATCTTATATAAATAAGTGCAAGTATTTGTAGCTGCATAACTATAGTTATGCTTTCAATAGCTACAATAATCTATCATGTCTAATCAAATCAAAGAGGATGTCGGGGTTTCTCGCTTTGCTTGCTTTTTAGCCCTCGTCATCCTTCATTAATATATTCGCGTTTAAGTATATTAAATTAAGTGTCGTATTGTGAAATGTGGTAGCACAATCAACACCCCTAATGAAAAGTTTGTTGACTCAAATATCAGCAAACAGAACCATTAACACGTGTTTTAAAGTTTTGGGATATTTTCCATATTATGAAATATTTTTGCAAACATTACAATAAAATGTAATAAGTCATCTGTCGTGATCTCCCACCTCTCCTTCCCGTACCCTTTTAATGTTGTATATTACACAATATACGAATAATACTAACGCTGGATTTTTCTCTTCGCAGCTAAATTTGCTGTGGTGATTCTCTACAAGACTCCAAATTCCTACTTTGCTATACACCAACCCGTCTGAAGCTACCACCAACATTCAAGGCGCCAGACAATAAATCATCTTAGTCTGAAATGCAAAGAGGATGCACCACACTGTTCTATTTATTTGACTGGCTTTAAAAGTCTAGGAATGAATATATATATATATTATTGTTTTAAATTAAGACTATTCCTGTGATTTTTTTAAAGTTTTAACGTATTTTTGATATATTTATATATTGCAACTACGAAGTTTTGGATTTGATATACAATACAAAATTCAAAATTTTTAAGACCATGCTTACCAATACAAGTTGTTTCGCAAATGTTTTACTACTTGAAACTTACATCATTGGTATATGAGTTACTGTGTGTCACTTACTCCCGCATTATATTATACAATATATGTTAACCGTATCATATGTAATAGGATATAAGAAAAACACTTTGTCTTTTAAAAATAAGTTCATGGTAAATTTCCGTGTCACGTAAGGACACTTACAATATACTTAATTATAATAAATGTGAGCATACAATCAGTAGATCAGATATTCTTTTCTCATCTGGATGTTGGTACAGTATAAGAGTACCATTAGCATTAATCATTATTATTGATAATCAACTATCACGATCGATAAAAATAATCTGGAATTTTAGATGTGTCAGTTAGATTGTAGGCAATCTATCAACTTTGTAAGTTGTGAAAATAAATCAATAAACGTAATAAGTTGTTTTATTTGTAAGATAAGTTCCTACCTATACCTATCTTCCTACCTACTACACAAATATTAAAGAACAAGATTTAGCTTTATGATTATTGCTAAATTTTTTGAACACATGTCTATATTTTTATCTTTTAATTCACACATAGGTACTTATCAATAGATATGGTACCTAAAAGTCGTCTTAGTTACACTATTTTTATCTCAAGAACGGCTAAACCGATTTTGATAATTTTGCGGGGAGATAGCTTAGAACCAGGAGACGGATGTACGATGCTTTTTGAAGCAAGCGTTAAAAAAAGTTTTCCCTTCCCTGTTTCTAAGGACGAATGGCTAAATATAAAACGCGATAGGTATGGAAAACGAAGATAATATGTTGAATACATGAAATAATGTCGAGTTAGTTGTCAAGAACGGGTAGACCCATTTTCATGATCTTTGATTTGATGGATTTGTTTCCGCCCCGAATAACAGAATAACTATAAAGACATCGGGAACAAAACCTGGACGGAACGCGGGTGAAACTGCGGGGCACAGCTAGTAGAATATACTTCTTACTGCGGAGCCGACCTCAAAGCTATCGTAATATTATTCGAAGAGTTTTTCTTTCTATCTTGAACCAATGTACATATTCCCGACACAGATTAGTATAGACTACCTACCTATGCCCTAGCTTTTTTCATATATAGTTTTCAAGCTACACCACAGAGCAAAGTAATTGGTACCTAATTAAGGTAGTTAGGGTACCTACACTACGCTACTGAAAATAGCGATCGAAATGTGCAATCTTAGGGTGTTACCACACCAATCGATCGACAGTCGATCGACGGCAGAATGGACTAGTCGACGTCAATCGACAGTTTCTACCATACCATTTACGTCGACCAATCCATTCCTCCATCGATCGACGGCATCGATCGAACATCGATCGATTGGTTTGGTAACACCCTTAGAGTGTTGTATTTTGTAGTGCTTTTAAATGTAACGTATCGTAGAACTACGTACGAATGTAATCTCAGGATGGTGGGCTCTAAAACCGACCCAAACTGGAACCATGTTTTCTGTGGTTTAATTATTATAATCTTGATCTTAAATCTCAAATTATAAGCATAACACCGTAGAGTAATATCATAAATCTAAATAATATCATGCAGTAGTATTTAAAACCCCGAAATTGGTATTCCGTATTGGTATTATATCGGTATGGTTACCGAGAAAAGGAAGCAAGCTCAGGATTTTAAATAATCTCGATCCACATATACATGTACACTACATACCTATGTATATTCATACAGAATACTTTTTTCGTTTGCCTTAATTAAATATAATATTTCTCCATATTTTGACTATTATTAAAAGTTCGGTGTCGTTCGTCAGATGTGGAAGAATGGACAATGGGACAGCCCTGCAAAGGAAAAATGAATTTACAATCGAAATAAGTAGGTAGTTTGCAAAAAAATATACGCTTTCAAAATAAGAACCTTTCTCTTTTCTGGTTAAACATACTTATCGAGAAAATTTATGAAAAAATCTTGCAAACCACTATAATAGGTCTTGATCTGATACAAGGTATAGAAATTTGGATGTTGTGATTATACGGCAGTCGTCATTATAAACTGCAGCTGTGGGTAGTAGCCAGAACCTACTTAGAATATCATTGTTCTAGAACTGTATTGTGTGCTTCTCGGTTCTTGTAGAATACCTTTAGCAGAGTGAAAGATTTTGCTTTAAATTGGTAAGTGCCTGCTAACCCGTAGATAAAGGTAGGTACTAAAGTTTTTCTCAAGTGCTTAAGTTCATGCTTTCGTTTTTGTGTATACCTTGCCTATTTTCGAAGCTGGTGTTTTTCCATGCAGGTACTTAAGTATAAGTTTTATGTTTTACAATTTCTGTTTAGATACCACGTCAACCGAACCTTAACCAAAACTAGTGATTTCCACCATTGTTTCGTTATAAGTTTTTAATTGGTTTAACATTGTTTTTTGCATGCTTTGTGCATCTACCCAGTTTCCCTAAATAACATTGCATTGTAGAATTTTACAATCCGCTTTCTTGTTATCCATTCTTGGCAGTCGTTTGAAAATGATGCGGTACCACATAGGTATAGATGCTTACTTAAATAGGGAACAGTTTATTTTTAGTAAACATTATTTAGTCAACTAATCAGGAATTAGCTATATTTGTCCATCGTATTGAGTTTTGTATTGAATACAATTCATAATTCGGTCCATTGGAACCGTATCTATTCACGTTATCGATCATAAAATCAATATGGTGGGGACTGCAAGTGATATATTATTCAACGTTTTGCTACGTGGGAATCGATTCAGCTATTTAAGAGCTCCTTGAAATGACCGAATGACCTGCTTCATTTGGTATTTTTTACAATAATTGGCATTGTGCAAACCGTCATTGCGATCATTAATTGGTCATTACGATCATCTTCTTAGAGAGTTCAATGAGATTTTATTGTAGGCACATTGAGAAATAAACTGACCGACCACTGACTTGCATTTAAAATAGTTGAATCTTGGCCCTGGTCCTCTACCGTTGGTAGGTCCGTGAAAGATCATTAAAGATTCCATGAAAGAGCATTTAGTATAAGAAAGGGTCACCACATAAATAATAATAAGGGCTTTCTATAGGCAGGATAGGCTTCATGTAAAGTAAACTAGTAAAATTCAAAATAGATCAGATGATCAGATGTAGGACTAATCTACTAAGTCGAAGTTGAAGCTTGTCCAAAAATTCAAGGCGCCGACTTTAAAATTACTTATTTTTCGTTTTTTTTCCATAGCGTTTCATCAGTAACTTTGCATTGTTTACTCGTTTTTGCTTAAATTATTAGATAAATAAATAGCAATGTTGTTAATTTGTTACGTGTACAAAAACGCAGGCGTCCACGTGGTAGGCCTAGACAGAGATGGCGAGATGAGCTTCATTCTTATATGAAGGACTGATCCTTGTTTGCTCTTAAAGGAAAGGAATGGAATATAGGGAGGCCTTTGACCAACAGTGAAACAGCATGGGTTGAAAATAAAGAATGTTAAGTATTGACAGTTTGAAATTAATGATGTTTTAATATCTACCTATGACAAAGCACGTAGTTATGTCATTAGCATACTTTAAGCTATGGTTATCTTTAATATGGTACACAATATTACTATTATTATATTAGTAAAGGTATTAAATTCTTAAAATCAAGGGTGATTATTTTACACAATTTTTTTTTCGCGGTCCTGTTGCCCTCATTCATCAGTACTTATATAACCAAAACAAACGGAGCGGGCGGAAAATTTTGAATGTTGTTATTTTTAGTTAAATGTTAAAGGTAGCGTTATGCAATTGGAAGGGAAGGTGCGCAAGACTATTGTGATTGAGTTGCGCAGCCGACAGTATTGATCGCTCGTTATTTATGGCCGAACATAGGTGTTTAATATAACGCTTATCAATCGCTAAGGGGTGGGCCAAAGTGATTTGCATATTTTGTTTAATGTTTCCGCCAACCATTTTGGATATGTATATTCGTGTTTGATAACATCCTGTGGGTGTATAGACATGGAATTGATTAGATATATAAATAAGAATATATTATAAACTTATGCTATAAGGTATATAAGGATAGGTAGTGTACATACTTCATAATACCTAATTATTATTTTACTTAACTTTCTTAGTACATGAATTCTTGGGTTGAAATACTAAATTTACAACGTTTTTTTTTTATTAAAACGTTGGGACATTTTAAAAACCAAAACATCTATGTAAAAGTTGTAAGTGTTTTAAATAAATAAATAAATGCGTATAATTATAACACTAAATAAAAGCGCCCCTCTATGTACAGTGCGATGCCCATTTTATATTGACCTCTGTTTGTACGGAACAGCCGTATCAAGGGAGTCCAAGGTTCACCCATAAGAAAGCTCTGCATTTATCTAAACACACGCATGAAACGTAATTCATTTATTTTGTTTAAATAATATATTATATCTTAAGGAAAAAGCTTTTTTTTTTTTACAAAAGTTTTAACTAAAGGACTTAATTTTACGTTTATTCGTCTAATAGAAGCTTCAAAAAATTAAATACTTAGTCAACATTTTAAAATAGTTTATCCAAAATAATATCAGTCTTCATTAATTTTCCAATCAGGGTGTGGCGGCGGCAGAGCTTTACATGAAATAGGTACATATGTACGTTGATATTAAATATGTATGTGTCCGTTGCATCAGGCGTATTGTCGAAATTCGGTTGGAGACCATACCCATTGCCTATTATTATCGTCCTCTCATCCCTCGTACAAAGCTTAACTTAGAAGTTTCTTGTGACCTAAACAGATCTTACGTGGATTTTATATCGAAAACAGAAACTAAACGCATATGTAAAATGAAATGCATGTCACAAAAAAATACTATATAAATATAGTTTATAAGATACAATTACAACAACGAAGTAGGTATATAAAGACATTACACAATAAACAACAGTTATTAATACACTTTACTTATAAAGTTTATCTATTATGGGTATCTTTTGTACAGGGATTATGTTGATAAAAAACACCCTACAATATTTCAACCCCTTCAGACAACGGTTTGGAAATACGCATTTAGGTACCAAGTTATTGATTGACTTCAGTGCGCATGTTTGCTCTAGACATAGTTCAGGCTTCGAGCTGCATGGCCCCGGCCAGTTTCGTCTCGACGCTTGAACAGAGTGGGCAATTTGTCGGTTTAAGGTCCGTAAATTAATTAATTTGTATGAAAGATTCATTTTAAAGCTTTAATTATTTTGCTTATTAATTCTTACTAACGAGTGACGTGTGTTGTTGTTGTTGTTTGTGTATTAATTGAACGTATTTTGCAGACGATATGTCTTCGCGCAACTTTCGGAAGATCGTGGGTGGAACATCCCTGCCGGCTACTGACTCTGATGATGACTACGGCCCGGGCTACGCTCAGCATGCAATGAAGCCGAGCTACGATGGGGTGAGTTGAACATTTTCTTTGCTTTTTATCTCTGCCCTATCTAGGTATTCTATACTCTATGCGTTAAGCATTCTTATCTGTGGCGATTCTTAAGCTGTTGTGCTTTGTTTGTAATCAACCATGGCGACTTCAAGGAAATGGATTTTCGCGACTTTTATTTTTATGATTATGTTAAATTAAGGGTTTAGCTGGCGGGAAAGATGTCTCTAGGCAGAACCAAAAGATTTTGAAAGTATTTTTTTGAAGATATGCTTAAAATCAATTGATTTTCTATTTCTAAAAATAGTTGCATCACAAAATGGCGGCGGTACGGGCCACTCCCTTGTTCAGCCCCCGCACGGGGCCCGCTCCCCCTCGCCCCCGCATGCAGTCGCGCTCTCAACCCTCCCCGCTTGCACCCCTACCCTATGCGCTTTAGCCCTGCTGCGCAACTGCATAATGCTAATCGATACGGGGTTCGCAATTCGATTGCACAAAATGGCGGCGGTACTTATTTGTGTTGCCGTGCTTTTACCAAATATTATTATAATAGCCGGCCTTTCATGATGTTTATGTTTATGTTTTGAATGTAGGATGGAAGGATGGACTTGCTTGTTTATTTATAGGCTTTTATTTTCTACTATTTGAGAGTTTAACTTTTGGCATCTTATCATTGGAAGTATCGTAAATTAAGTATACGTTATTATTTCTTGGACTTAATAGTTTCCTTTTGTTATAATAACGACAAATTAGAGTCGCAGCAGAGGGAATACATTACAATTTTATATTTTGTATATTGTTAGGTACGCCATTTTGTAAAGGTTCACGCATGCGCGAACGATGCACCGGTCATGGGGGCTGTGCGTTCTACGACGGTTAGCTTCAATATTATAATGTCTTTCCTTTTAATTAAGACTTAAATAATAAAACGTTTATAATAAAAAATATCGAGTATCTTATTTATTATAAAACAAAATGTATGGAAGTAAAGTCAATTACTATTGAACAAGTTGCATTTAATCGAACTATTGGGTTGCGTTGGTGCACATGAGGGTGCACAGCTAAAGCTGCGCGCGCATGTCAAGCGGAGCCATTGGCCTCTTTCAATCTTCTTTCAATCAATATAACGGTTTATTAATAACTCCTATGAATAAAATTCGACTCGAGAGACTACACTATAGACTTGCAGTTTTTAGGTATAATTAGCTGGTCACTATCGATTAAAACAGAACTACTGATGCTGAGCTGTAATTTAATACTAGTTTTAGTTGTTTACTTGTTCTATGGAATAACAATGGGTATATTTTGTCAACAGTTCGTGATTAGTTCTACATCTGAGTCCGAGCCGGGGTATTCTGAGCGGAGTGACAGCGACGATCAGGAGGCAGCTGCCGCTTTGCCCAAGAAGGTCGTAAAGAAGAAGAGTCTTAAGAAGAAGATGAAATCTGGTCATGATGGACAGGTAATATCTTGCTTGTGGTTCTATAACAACTTTAAATAAACAAAAGAATGCTTATTTTTGTTTATTTGTTGTAGGATGAAGTGGAGCGCTCTGTGAAGGAGGTGAACGAAATTCTGGGAGCTCCGCCGCCGGGACCTCCGCCGGAGAGAGACCACTGGGCTTACCGTGTGCTGCGTATTGACGCCAGGCACCTGAACGTTGCCTACGAGCTCCGTCGACTCTTCGGGCCCGAAGAGTACGAAGCTGGCCGGCGGTAGCTATATACTAATACCTATATCTAACTTGTAGGTAATATATACTATATGTAGAATAATTTTAAACTAACATCTGCTTATTTTATAGCCCGCGCCCCCAGCCGAATCGTCTTCTAATGCTCAAAAGGATTATGGTTCACCCCAACAAGGAAACTATGCTATACGATTTTAAGCCGCCTGGTACATAACATTCATAAATTATATCAAATAATAAAATTTTACTTTAAATCTTTTCGACCTCTAATTCTTTTTCTAATTAGTTTCAGGTTTAACCATGGCTAAGTACCGCGACATGAACGGTCGTATGTACTTCATCTTTAACCACTCTGAGGAGTACAAGCAGATGCACCGCAGTTTCCTGGAGAATTTCCCTCCTACGGACCCCACTGCGATGCTGTTGTACTTGGATGAAGCTCGCAAGAAGATGCACGTGGAGGCACTCATGGAGGCAAGAACCAAATATACAAAAAAAAAAAATATTTAACTTTGATACCATTCAAAGTTAAATATTTTTTTATTACCTATATAAATTATGGAAAATATTGATAAATTTTATATTTTTTTCAGATTTCTGACCTCCTGTTTCGCATGGAAGAGCATGCCGTTGGAAATGAGATCGTTGAGAACGTCGTCACGTTCTTGCAATACGTTGCTCATCCATTGTTCAACCTGTCGGCTGTATGTATTCAAACACTTTTATGTACTTTTATGCCAATGTGAATACAATTCTAATGCCGTTATTATCTCATTACAGACTAACGTGCGCCTGGAGTATAAGTATCTGGAGAACAGGCCGTTCCACGTGGTGATGCTGAAGTACATGTACTTGCTTTCGAACAAGGCTTGTCACCGCACTGCCTTGGAGATAGCCAAGATGCTTCTGCTACTTGATCCAAGCGATCCGTTGGCGATCCTGGCCGTCATCGACGTGCTTGCTTTGCGAGCTCGTGAACATGAATGGCTGATCGGCGCCATCAAGTACTTTGACAAACAGCGCGAAGCTGGGCTCCTATACAACATCAAATACTCTCTCGCTTTATCCCATTTTCATGTCGCCATGAAACAAAAGAGTAAGTCAAACCAATCAGTAGTCAGGCCGCTGAAAGATTGTTCCTGACAGGTCGTGGTCAACAGGAATACATAACTTTAATGTTACAAACAGTACATCAAAAATTTACTAAGCATAAATGAGTATCACTTTTTTTGTCCAAAATTCGAATATCATTCTAAAAAATATTTTTCTATATTGTTATTATTAATAGGACCAAATGACATGCATCAGAAACGCATTCTCAGCGGTCGAATATTTAACATAAAGCAATATCGTCATGGTTTTAAATCACACATAATCTTTCTTGTTACAGAAGATTTTTCTGAGGCCGATAGGCTTCTGAAGGATGCTATTCTGGCTCATCCTCAAGTATTGATCAAGATACTTGAATGCGCTAACATCTCCAATGCTGCAATCTATGCACATCCCGTCTTTGCTAAAGATCCGGTGCAAGTGTACGTATCTTTAGAACAAGTAAATTAGTTTTTACGTGGACGTTAGACATTGGAATGAAACTACTTTTTACGGATTTTGTCGCGGTTTATTTTCACAGTCATAGTCTGCCCATGACTATGTTACCCGCTAAGGTTTGGAATCATTGGGACCTACAATCTAAAATAAACCGCGACAAAATCCGTAAAAAGTAAAACAAGTAAATAAATTAATATAAAAAAAAATACATTTATATTGAAATATTTATTTCTAATTTCAGTGGCTCTGCTGGCCTCAATGAGCTCTTCTACATTTACGCCAAGCTGACCGGTGCTCGCTGGCGCGAACCCGATGTCGCCGTTTGGCTCATGAGGAATGCCAAGGAGCTCTGCGAGAGCTATGACAAGAGCAGCCGCGTTAGGGTATTTATTATTCTGTTTCTGTTCCCACATACTTACTTACATTACATTTTATTTATTTTTAATTTAGTCATTTTATACTTTTCTGTTATGTTTGAAGGGCGAGGCGAAGAGCTACGGCAAGGTGCGCCATGGTCTGTTCCAGGTGTGGCCTCCGGAATACCTGCGCCACATTGCTGTTCTTAGCAGCTTGGCTAGACTGGTCCTGGATGGCGTAAGTTGCATAGTATAAGAAATAAAGAATCATATCACTGGATACATACGCTCTTAGTTCTATTAACATACCTAAGTCTTTCGTTGTTTCTCTAATCTTTATTGTTTTGCAGCCCCTGACTGCTTTCTACCGCCCGACCTGCGGCTGGGACCCCCTGTACGACAAGGGTGTGAACCGCTATGACTACAAGTACCGCGTGGACCCACCCCGCCACGTCGGAGGAATCGGAGTAGCTGTTTACAGGTAATCCCATCGAAACGAAAATCTCATTGGAAGTAAACCTACTTTTGAGAAAATATACTAACTTGCTTTGTTTTTGTTTTCAGCTATGACATCCGCAACGATTTCATGGTAGTGCTGTCGCAGATGTCTCGCCACCCATCTTGCCTGCCGTTCCTCAGCCTGCACCCGGCCGACGCCGCATCTCTGATGATGCCGCTCAGCGACCCGTGCTTCGGGCTCGGCTTTAGCCCCATGTACAACGAGCCATTCGAGGAGGACAGCGATGAGGAAGAGTACAGCAACTACGACTACGAAGACGACGCTGAAACTTTCGAGCAGTATGACAAGCAGATGGAAATCCTCACCAAGCTCTCCGAAAGTCTGCGCTTCGACGAAGACTCCGAAGAAGAGGAATAAATCGCGGGCAACACACAACATGTTGGGATTCTTTAGTTCATTTCTGACTTCAAAGTCTTCATCTATTATTATTTGAGACTAAGACTTATTAGGTACTGTGATTTATTATTTACATGTGTAACTGTAGGTATTTTTGATATGTATTTATGACAATTATGAAGTTTTGGATTATCTATACACATTATTCAAAATTTTACGGATCATATCCACATAATTAGAACTCTGCGATTCGTTTTCAATCACTTATATTATTTACTGCTTTAGTATGAATATATATGATTTCTTTTCCTCAGTATTTTCGTTAATATTTAAATAATATTATGTACGATGAATACTCAAACTTAAAATTAGTTTTCTAGTTTATTATTACGTGTCTAATTACTCTCGAAAATGTAGAATAGTTGATGTTTTAAATTACCGTTTCGAATGAATATTCAAGTCAGTGTTTTCTATGTCATGGAATATCATTATTTCTGTTTAATCCGTAGAATTTTTGTGGGGATATGCAGGGATCTAAAGTGATTAATATAATGCAGGTAACGGCAGGACTGCTGCTATTTTGAAGTATTTATATTGTGCATGTAGCACAAGCAAGGTTGGCCCCATAGTTTTAGGTAGTAGTGGGTAGGTCAACATCTAATGATGTGCAAAAAAAAATTCAAAATAAACGAAATCTATAAATGGTGTTTTATTTACATCGATGATGCCTTCAACTGCTAGTGCAGTTTGTGTCTACGTCGTTAGTATGTAAAGTTATTAACATGTCTGTTTGTGTTAATTAAACATTAAGTGTAATGCTTAGAAGCAAGGCAGCGATTTTTATAACTGTTATGCTACGCAACAATTTCTAATGCGGATAATTTTGGCCGACGCAATCGTGTTTTGTTTGTAATTTCCTTTTTTTTTATTGCTTGCGACGATTATTAAATATAAGAATGGTTTTCGCATTATCCGACACAATATCGGCATCGGTCCCCGACACGATATCGGAATCGGATTCCGACACGATATAGCGGGCAAGTATATGAATGAAATTTAGTAATCCAAAAACCGACATGTTCCATACATTTTATATTACACCTCCGATATCACGTCGGATGATCTGAAAATAGTGTAATAAGTCGCGTGAACCAAATCCGTAATCGGACGAACTTTGCTCGTAAACGGCCGAATTCGGACGATTGATCCAAACACTAGTAAACTATAGAGATTGCCAACACCAAAACGACCATCATCGTCCGACGACGGCCGACATGCAGGTGTAAAAAATCAAGCGTCCGAATTCGGCCGTCAAGCAAAGTTCGGCCGATATCGGGTTTTGTGTAAGTGAGTCATTGGTGTAAATTTAATCCTCCGAGTTTGGCTGTACGAGTCGAGTAAAATTCGCCGGTATGAATAAAGTTGGTCCGATAACTGATTCGGTATTCGCGAGCCATTAGACGTATCGGACGACAAATAATTAGTCGCGCTTGAGGCGAACACGTTGACTACATCTAAAATGTTCATTAGATACACACAATTTGCTCATCATTCGCGACGGATCAATTGTCTATTATATAGGCACACTTTTGAAAAGTAAGTATTTGAAGAAACTATCCCTATAACATGGTCTTCGGTAATTCTAGCCAAGTATGAGAAGGACAACTATTAGTAGATCAGACGCAATAGCCTTAGTAAAAATTACAATTTGATGTTTGAAATTCGTCTTCTCTCTTCCACTAACCCATCTAACAGACTCTTTTCGTGTTGGTATTTTTTAGCTATCTATTATGACCCAACCGCTGAGAGGATGCGTTCCAGACAGGTCGTGGTCAACAGGAAGGTGATGACTTTATTGCAGCAAAGAATTTACTAAACATATATTGATAAAGTTTTAAACAGGCTCTGTATATCAGATTTTTGTTATTCCTATTAGATTCGTTTTTGTTATTTTAATATGCTTTTATATAACAATTAGAACCTAATATGAACATAAAAAGATTAGCTGGAATTATAAAAAGTCCTCCAAAAATTGCCTTTTTAATTATAGATGGAGTTGGGGTGGTTATCATAATTTGTTTCCCAATTTAGTATCTGAGTTAATATTTGTATTTTCAAACTTTAAACCAGTCAACAATCGACGATTAAAATACTGTTCATATTCTAAGTCTCGTCTTTCAACTTTAAGCCGTCGCAACAGTACCAGTTACAGGCAGTGTAAAAGAGGTTCAATAAATCTAATTATCTTATACATAAATAGCATACAAATGTAGCAGCGTAGCCGTCCTCATTGTGCTACGCCGTAACACCGGTAAATGGGGAGACGATTCTTTGAATGGACTAGGTTCTTTCTATCTTCGAAACCAGTTAATTGCAGTGCAGCAGTGGGTTTAAAAGGTTCGTATAATGTGTCAAATATAATTTTTTTAAATGAGAAATACCTATTTTTAAAGACAAAAGTACACTTGCTCACAAGCTTGTTCACTGTGGGTTGGAGTATTAAACAGTTTTCAAGCCAAAGGTAAAGAGTGAAGGGTAAAAGTAGCAGATGGCTAGTATTTTCTGTTAAAGCACTAATAGCTTTAAAATGCAGTGTCCAGTTACAAGGACAATATGCTGTTAGAAAGCCGCGTTTGATGTAGAAACAAAACCGAGTTGTACCTCAAGATATTTGTCGTAGACCAGAAAGTCCACTCAATTCTCGAAAGTTTAAAAAAATTGTGATTTTATAGACTATGTTCACTGGCTGTCGGGTTGGCTTCAATTGTGACATCGATTGTTGGAAATTCGTTTTAGATGACATGCAGTTGATCTTTTTTTTCTCTTTTTTTTCATGTTTAGCTCAAATAGCTCATTAGGCTGGCTACGCTTTTTAGCAAGCTTTAGACTGTAGAATAAAAACTAAAGTTTTATAGCCTAATATTTTACCTTCCTTAAATCAATTCGATCATGACCTAATCTAATTACAATAAGCCTATGGGCTTAATAGCCTTTCAAATTAACCGGAATTAACCCACAAAGCTTAATGCAGCTAAAGCGATCCGATAATACTAAGACATTTGATGTAAAGCCTGATAATACATGTTGTTTCAATGCCTGGCATTCAGTTAATCATAGATCTAATCCCTAATTGCATTAAGTTTGGCTGCGGAATCGAGTACCTCTCTAATTTCGACATGGTGAGGAAGGGATAAAAGACAGAACAAAAAAAAGATGAGAAAAAAGTACTTGAAACCCCGAAAACAAAATTTGGCATACGCAGGAAGTAAGATTATAAACTAGAAACATGCATAAACTACTACAGAACTGACCAAAAGTGCTACTGCGTAGCTGTCGTTGCTACGCCGTAGCACTCCTAGATCTAAAGTGCTACAGAATAGCACTTATTTCGTAATACTAAGTGCAGAGGCACACTTTAAGGGCGCTAGGTTTGCACTCAGTATTCGGCCGTGATACTATTGAATACGGTTTGTGATTTTCTTTTCTGTTAGTCATCTTTTACAGCCACTTTACGACCAAGTCTCAGTCAATGTTACCTAGGTCGTGACTAAATACCAGCCGATGCTCTGGCAAGGTAAGTTTTTTGAAATAATTAACCAGACAGTGCAAGGCATTGCAAATGTTTTGCTAGCTTATTATATCAATTAATGAAATTATGGAATTAAAATATGATCAAAACTGATAATTTCTGAAACAGGATACTATGAAACAAGACATCATTTGGATTTAAGTATGGAAGCGAGGAACGGCTGTGTAATCATAACTAAATTAAAACTGCTTTATTATCGTTATAATTTTTCAAATCTTTTAGATATGTATGAGCCTCCAAGCAAAGTATAAATTAAATTTTTACAAGTCTATATTTTCTAAGTTTGGATTTGATGAATGTATTATGTAGGATCAAAAACATAATAATTCTTCCAAAGCATTCTGAAAAACTAAAAAACACAAAAGGAGTCGAACAGGAATTGAGAACTGACTAGTTCCAATTTTCCGTTCCACATCTTTTTACACGCATGGAGCCTACAAAACCATAATTTTATAAAAAAGAAATCGCAACAAAGCCGACTCGTGAAGGATTCGAACCAACGACCACCACCGCAACCGCGGGGCTACTCTGACCACTGAGCTAAGGAGTCTTGCAATAAATCACGAAATTTTGCTTGCTATTCAGATGAATCTGTACTCTACATTAGAAATTCAGATTTATTTCCAATTGTCGAAGGTCTATATTGTATTGGCTGCAATCCCTGCAAGCTGGGAGGCGTTGCTAGGCAATGTGCATCCCTATTATAGGTTACCTATCTATCAATCATAACCAAGGCTATGGAGTCGTCTGAAAGAAATATTACATTCGATAAAGTCTAACAGGATTTTTCAATTCCTAAAACATAACATACCATCACGCCTCATTACGCCTGTATCCCCGAAGAGTTAGGCAGAGGTGTACATCCACAGTTCGCTGGTATGATTTAGGTCCCATGTATTAGGGGGCGAGCCTATTGCCACTAACTAGCCAAAATTCCTACCATTTACAATAAACATAAATCAAAATATTCAGATCACCCGAACTAGATCAATACTTGATTATGTATTATGTGACTTCATACCTGTCACCCGCAGAATGACACACATTCTACCAAAAATACTATTCGAACATACAGGCTAGTGATAATAAGTAAGTGTTTAAAAACGAATTATTTTATTTCTTTCAGGTACGCAGTCAATACGCGTAACTACTGTGTCTAGAGTACAAATGAATAAAAAAAAGAACATCCAAAATTGAAGCACTAATAGCGACTCCATCGTCGCACTATCCAAACTGTACCTATTGCACATGCGTTTCCAAACATATTGATCCACGCTTTGGCGGGAAAATAACTTATCTAGAAAAAGTAGTATTTTCTTTTATGATAATGCTTTTATATTTACTAGCGGCCCGCCCCGGCTTTGCTCGGGTGCAACGCTGATAGCAAATATAACTACACAATCATAAAGTTCTGTAGGGCGAAGCAAAGCCTTGGACGCACTATTTGGTATAGGCACGACCCCCGGCCCCCGCGCGGCCCTCAAGCCGGTATCGCCGCAACCGCTATGTCCCTACATTTTAAATTTGTAATATCTTCGAAAACATTCATTTAAATTACATGCTGTAAAGGGCAATATTGATCTATATTGCATGCACAATTTATTAAAGGTACTTAATTGGATAAGGATTAATACTGCATCGCTTAAAATCGCTTTTTCGTAAATAAGTAATAAATAAACGATAAAAATGGTTATTGTGGGTTATTCTCAAGAGATAGATATATGCCGTCGCGGACTTTTTTGTAGATCTTTTTAAGGTGCACAATACTGTAGTACATTATTTTGATCTATCTCATAGGGTTCAGCCAGCGTTTGCAATGAAAGCTCAAAAAATGGGTTCATTTACGACCTTACATTAGAAATCTCTAAGATTATCCATATTCCTCTACTATATTATGCATGTATTATACATATAAACCTTCCTCTTGAATCACTCTATCTATTAAAAAAAACCGCATCAAAATCCGTTGCGTAGTTTTAAAGATTTAAGCATACATAGGGACAGACAGCGGGAAGCGACTTTGTTTTATACTATGTAGTGATAGTGATTAGGATGATATCTTAAAAACCTTTAAAAGCATCATAATAAGAATAAAATTTTCAATCATCTATAAAGGCCAAAAAAGCAATACCGCATTTTCATAGCAGTTACTTTGTGACTGTTTACTCTAAACATGACTTTTGACATTATGATAGATTTAGTTTTGGTAAGATCTTTTATTCCAAGTACTATTTTCTTCATCAGTAACTTTTATTTAAAGTTGACAAACAAGTCTAGGCTCGTGAATTTACAGGAATATAAATAACCACCTGGCTGGCCCGGGCCACCTGTAGGCAGTACAAAGCACGTGCTACGAAGTCCGTAGCACCAAAGTAGCGTAGCATTAGCAAAGAAGCGTAGCATTTGTACGACTTACGTAGCAATTAATTCAAGGATTTCATGAAGAAGTTAGTGTTTTATTATAGCACCATCTATGAGGGTGGAATACGTATTAAAGAAGGGTTGTTTCAGGATTTGCAGCAGTTTGGTTTGCTTCAGGGTTTGGACCTTTCCTGAAACATTAGCGGTTAAAGTTTAATCCGCAAGGTGGCGCTACCCCATACACTTTTCATTTGCGGAACTCATCAATTAATATTCTTATTTGAGCTTTTTTTTTATTTGACCTTGTGAATATTGTGCTTTTGGTTGAAAGGCATATTATGTAAATTGAATTTAAACTTTTTGATTTACATGTTTTTTTTTAAAGTACTATTTATGTAATAGAAAACACACAAAATTTTATGTTATGAGTTTAAAACTCAGAAAAGTACCGCTGAATTAGGTCTCTACATTTTTTTTCACCTTATTTAAGTTATATACAAAATTATACGGATAAATACTAACTTTGTTGAAAATATTCAAAAAGTCCAAAACGCTGGCACTTAAGGAATTTGAACCGTTAATGGACTCGTTGGTTGTAGGTTACGATCACTATCACCAGGTAAGACCCAGGAATGCCACATCCTAGCCTTGAACTAACGAATCCACGCACTAAATCACCAAATACAGGAACCCTACGGGATAAATCTCAACAATACGCAGTAAATCAAAATCTATTTTCATCATTATAAAGTCCAAAATTTCATACCTGGATCTGCCTGTCGATTTTCGTTGCTAGGCAACCCCAGTCAAAGGGGGGACAGCGAAACACATGGAGAAGCTTCCGCATTATCTTTTGTACATCATGTTGCGCTTCATCTGTCACTGCGCATGAATAATTTTGTTGTGGCAGAAAAAATAAAATAAAAAAGTTATGCGTGATCATACATAAAAAAAAAAAATATACGCGTCGAATTGAGAACCTCCTCTGTTTTCGTCGGTTAAAAATACAAAGTGCATGGAAGTTAAGTACTGTGGTTTATCTCATCAGATATTACCTCCAGATTTGTCTTAATATTAGGCGTATTATGAGAAAATTATCATATTATCTTAAACGTTTCTTCTGAACACTTATTGTGTCAATTAAAGTAAGAAATTAAAATTCAAAAAATAAAATGTCGTCCAGCAGAGTCTCCATAGCTCGGAATACTGTCATGATTGTTGCATACGCTTGAAGTGTAATAGGTTATCCCACGTGACTGGACGATTAGTTCAGATAGTAATTAAGAGTACTACAGTCAAACGTTCTCGTTAAAAAATAAATAAAATATTTAATATGAATATTTCGAGTGCAATGTGTGTTGTTGGAGAATTCCGTTATTTCCATATTCACATTTCATTTGTAATCATTTATTTTTTGTTAGTATTTGTTTTTTTGAGTGAATTATAAAGTTTAATACGTAAGTTACCTTTAGCATGAACATTTTTATTAAACATATTCATTAATAGGTAAGGAGATAAAGTAACTTAAAATCTCGCGAAACATAAGTAGGCGGATCCACAAGTCCGAATGGCCAACGCAACAAATTGATACGTCGGCATAATAAAGCTATGTAACTCAGGCGAAGCCGGGGCGATGCGCTAGTCTGTAACGTAATCCTAATTAAGGGGAGAGGCTGCACCAAAACAATTCACATTGAACTCTAGTCTGTCTAATATGAAATAGAAGAAATTGTAATATAGCTTATAATTGTCAAAGTATTACTTTGCTTTATATACATACTCATAAATACACAAATAACGCATTCAGTGCATTTCAGGTAACTCGTAGGAAAACGAAACAAGTATATAAGGATCTGCACAAGTGGAAAAAGTGTTCTCTGCCTACCCCTACGGGAAAGAGGCGTGATTATATATAGGAAGATCCGTTTTCTACTCGTAGCTCCGAAGTATTTAAACATTAATGAATTATACACACAAACCTTCAACAAGATTCGCTCATTAGATTAAACACTTCTTTAGTAGGTTACAATTTTATTTATAACGTATGAGTATATATTTAGGGTTCCCTGAACAACGGTCTCTTAGGCCTAAAAGGCACCCTAATAGTTAAGCCGTGTAAGCCGTCCATCTGTCTATCTGTGAAGCTTATGCGCTTTCCATTTGCCTTTATTTAGCCGCCGGTAAATTAAATATAGCGTATAACAATGCATTAAGAGAGTTAGAATGCAAGCAATGCATGACTATGGGGCCTTTTGTAACACATATCTCACATAGAAGGAGTATGAAAGAAAAATATATTTGTTCTTCTGATTTTTTTGATTCTATGTTGCGGGTCAAAATTTTTGTGTGTATGTCTCGGTGGTGTTTAATGATTATTACCGTCGATCTTGGCTTATCCAACAAAATTAAACTATGGAATCTTATCTTGAGTGACTCGACACGCACTTCACCCGTTTTTATAGTAAACTTGCTACAACTCAGGTTGTTTGATAACTACTTATATCAATTTCCACCTACATACATATATTATTACAGATACAGATCAAATTAAGTTCTACAAAACTTTTCGAGTTACTTTTCGACAACTCTTTATTAAACGTAGCGAGCAGATTGTTCCATTATATCTGATATAGATATTACGCTCGAATAAAAAAGCACAAAAGTTTAAAAAAGTTGGAGAATATTCGAGACTTGCAAATTGTAATAAAGGTATTTCGATTGTCATGTTTAGTTCTATTTTCGACATAATAAGAAGTTTTATTTGCCGTGTATTTTATTTGATAACCTTATTAGTTATTCTTATTATTATATAAATAAATGAATGTGACTTACGAATATCTTCTATTGTAGTTATATATGAGTAATAGAGAACTTATTTATATTATAAGTGTTAAAGGATACCTCAAGATTATTTTGCGATTGTATTTTTTGATTAATATTAAAACATTGTTAGTTTCTTTGCTACTCTATGATCAGTACGCAAAAAGTATTAAACTAATGATCATAGCCTAATGTAGAAAAGAGGTTTTAAGTATGAAATAGACGAGTTAAAAAAATAAACAATAGCACTGTCAAGCTGTCAAGTCCATCAGAAGGGTTGACATTGACATAATTAACCTACTTGCCAAGTTTTTAAGATAACATTATTAAGTTTTATAATTTATAATTATGATTCATAGTCACCCTACCTCGATATTTTGTATTATAGCAACAGAGTTTTGTGAAAGATTTTCTTTTTGTGGATTGAGAAGTACGTATTAATTTTAATTAAAAAGATAATTCCCGAAACATGTAGATAAGCTAGTCGTTTGAAATTATTTAATTCACACACAGTTTTGGAAACATGGAAGAAGAATTATGACTTATTGTAGTATTTTTTTTTTGTGAAATATTTTACACATCCAAAAAAAGGGTGAAAACGTATGTAATTGGATCCTAACTTGCTGTATATGTACTCAACTTGAACATACAGTTTTTCCTAAAGTCTGAAGTGCTAATATGAACTCTTAAACTGAGCGGTTGAGCGCTGTACGGAGAATCGCAATATTTCCCGAGAACTTACGAGATATACCTTTGTAAGTAACGAACTGAGACGACGAACGAGTTTCTTCTTGCTTTAAAAGCTGCTGAAGTTTTTACTAAAATAATTTTACACAAAAGTCATATACTGAAATATAATTGTATTGAATAAAGTAAGAGTTTTAGGTAGGTAATATATTAAGGATTTTTCAAGAGATCAAACAATCTTTAAATCAACTTACTAATATGGAGATCATAAACCCTTCCGATATCCTGTGTGAGTGCGGCCTTTCCGACCAGACAATGCCACACCCGAGTACCCAAAGCGTCCGGACGCCTGCACTTTGAAGGACTGAAACATCGCCAATGACGCTGCAGTAGTTGTGGCCAACTGCTGGGCACAGTGAATTTTAATTTTAATAAGTAAGGTCGTTCGTTCAAGTCGCCGTCGCGGTCGTCCGCGGCGAAGGTGGTGTGATGATCTAGTCAGTTATGCGGGTTGCACGTGGCCAGAAATCCCATAGATAGACAGGTTCGGAGGACGGAGGGGGAGGCCATTGCCAAGCAGTTGGATCCTATGTAGGCTATAAAAAAAGTTTACCATCGACTCGAAAATAAGAAGAACTTACTAATAGATCCATATCCTGTTCCAAATAATCTTTGATATCAATACTCCCATATCCCTTTACGTTCCTTATATATAATTGACACGTGTTTGTTACAGCGATATTGTCGCTGTATCTAAGGAACGTGTTATGCCTCCACGAGAACGCGGCCACCGTGGTCTATCATATATTCATAATGATGTGTTATACGATGCCGCTAATGGGCGCCATATTGGCTGATAACTTTATCGGTAGATACAGGTGAGGTTGTGTACAAATAAAACCGACTTCAAAATAAGTCTTATGTAGGTTTCCTAAGGATCCCGTTGTCAGAATAAAACCAAATTAAAATGGACCACATGGAAAGCACCAGCTTTCAGATACAAAAAAACACTGTCAAAATCAGTTCAGACAGTCAAAAGTTAGTCGGTAACAAACATGAAAAGAAAAAAAAATCAGTCGAATTGAGAACCTCCTCCTTTTTGAAGTCGGTAAAAATAAATTATGATTTAAATGATTTCTTATAATTATTTGTTTATTCCTAATATTATGGATCGAAATGCTTGAAAATCTTTACTGTTCCATAATCTTACAAATTAGTATAGATTTATCTTATTTGGCTTTTAACTTTTACTACAATTACAGTTAGTCTTAAGTAGAGACATTTTAACTGAAACGTTTTGTCATGTAAATATTTCAATCATTTCGTTGGTTTTTGTACACGTAGCTTTGATTGTATAAATATTTTGATTTTTGGGGTTTACGTATTTTGAATGGATTTTGTCGCGGTTTGTTAAATATCATTTTAATACCGCAACAAAATTCGGTTAAAATACCTGTTTGTTTATTTCAATGTAATACTGTTTATACAATCAAACGTTTATGATTGTATTTAAATTCTCGAAACATCCTGTGTGTTTGGAAAACAATGTAAAGCTGGGTCCCTGCAATTTTAGTTTATTAAAACAATTTTAAAATGTAACATGTACAAGGAAAATTGTAAATTGAATAGGAATTGGGATTATACCATATGTAGTCTTAGTGTAAGGGGCCATAGTTTAGAATAAGACAAATGACCTACTAAAAATAATTATTTTTCAGAGTGATATTATATTTTTCTATAATCTATCTAATTGGGACTGTTCTGACTTGTTGTTCTGCGATACCTCCATTGATGTTGCCGCCGACGTAAGTATTCTCGTATAATGTAATTTAATGTAGCTTTGTATTAAAAATGAATACACAGGGTGTGTCGTCACACACCCGACGTCACGTTTGAGTAGTAAGAACATCATTGTTTAAGGTCACAGCACACGTATCAACTCAGCAAAGAGTCGTTAACGTAGCCTTTCGCCTCGCCGTTGACCAGGCGTCAATCAAGGCGAGGAGTATAACGTTAATATGTATATAACTTGGATTCGATTCCCAAGTCGACCAAGGTGTTATTGGGTTTTTCTATGAAATTCTCAGTAGCAGGTCGGAGTTTCGATTTGTGCCCGGTTAGTGGCAATAGGCTCGCCCCGTATTACATGGGACCTAAACATACCGGCGAACTGTGGGTGTGCATTGGTACACCTCTGTCTAACCTTTCGGGGATACAGGTTCTATGGTATGTTATGCTTTAGGAATTGAAAAAATTAAAAAACCTGTTAGACTTTATCCAATAAAATATATATTTTTAGACGACTCCATAGTATAACATTTCCATTCCGATTAGTGTGTGAAACTGGAAATAGTCTTATACAAATAAAATTAGCAACTCCAGTTTATACAATGATGATTCCTTTCTAAATTGAAATGTGTGCTGTGACCTTCATTTGTGGAACGATCGTCTCTGAAATGTCATCTTGTTTCTATAAATAGAGTTGAGATATGATACAGTAAGTACTTTACACGTGTCGTACGTAATTCCATTGTGAGGTGTGTGGTTTACCTCAGAAGGTTAAGTGCCCGCTTAACTCGAAAGTAGAAACGACATTGAGGTGTAAGTTATTGTACAATTATTGTATGATAATAAACAAAAATAATTTCATAGCTTTCCTACGAGTATGTAAATGAAAGAAAAAATAAACGAAAAATAATTTATTGTATTCTTAAATTAATTTATTACTTCATAAATAAGCAGGTTTGGATACGACTGAGTACTACTTACAGTTCTCAGGTACCTAGGTTTTCAGAAAACTAAAAAAAAATGCATTGCTTTAATTTTTGAAATAGGGTTCTTGACGCTAAAGTAATCCTAATAAAATTTTATCATTCACTAGCAAAAATGGTACCCAAGAATGAGTCACCGCAGAATAAGGTTTACCTTTAACAAATGGAGTGCTCCTCGGAATTACTTCGAAATAACTTTGTACCTTACCGAGTGTAGTTACATGAAGCAAGAACCTGAGATTTTACTTTTGAAATTTAGGATTCTTGCTTTATTATTAACCCCGACAGAAAAAGGGGTGTTATAAGTTTAGCTTGTCTGTCTGTGTGGCTGTTACATCGTAGCCTCCTAAACGAATGGACCCATGCGGATTTTATTGTTTTAATGCTGACGTTCTTATTTATAGTTTATAAAGATATGTTTAGTATTTTGAATGTTAAAAGTGTGTCGGGAATTTCTCAAATGTATAGTTTATAGTTTTTTTCATAGTTTTTATACAAAGACGTAGATCTGGGATGTTTTTGTGTTTTTAAAAGGTTTTGTTTTATTGCCATTAGGACTACTTCTATGATTGGACTGTTGCTAATAGCTACTGGTACTGGGGGCATAAAGCCTTGTGTTGCAGCCTTTGGAGGAGATCAGGTAAACTTATATAGAGCCTTTAAATTATAGAGTAGCCATTTTTAAATATGATAAACTGTGATACTGATGGTTAAACACATTGCAAAACTTTGTACTTAGTACCTAGTCCTTCATCCAAGTGGACTTAGGACGGTAAGGGTTAAAAAAACAATTGTGTTTTTTATATTTTAAAATAGCTTTGGGAATGACTAGACTTCTTTGCAGGCGAGTTTTAGTGCTCAATATGAAGCAAAGTCGCAGTATAAAAAATAAAACGGACATTAAAAAAATAAACCTTTACAATACTCCTTAACCCTTATAATCGATCGGCCATTTTAGCTTTTAAGTTAATGTGAGCCCTTCTAATAGAAATAATGAAATTATGAACTGGTTATTACTTCAATTTGAATGTTAGTCCATTAGTCGCCTTTTACGATATTACAAATTTACAAGGTGGCCAATTTTGACTCGGAACGGAAGGGTTTTAAAATTTAACGAAGTGTAATATCTGAAAACGGTTCATAAAAGAATAAGGCTGGGTCTTTATTCTGTCTATGATAGTTTATGTCTAGCTATATGAAATACGAGTATGTATTTACAAATGTCTCTGTTATTATCTATTATTAATGTAACAAGAGATAGCTGTAACTTGATATTTGCAGTAACAAAACATTAAACAATGTAAGATATATACAATATCACATGGGAGAGTCGAGAAATGAAGAAATAAAACATCAACAAGACTCGATCTCAGCCCACGATACATTGGGATGTAACTTTATCTAATGGAGTAGGTTTTAAAAATAATAAATATGAAAGGTCATTGACATATGTAAACCAGTGAGATGTCATTACACGTCTATCGCGCAAGTTTCAACTTTTTACTCTCACATATTAACATAGTATTTTGCTTTGTTACACTGACGTGAATCTGCTTCTTTTATCTGGTCTATTCCCAAATTATGTTTTTATGTCTACTGCCATACAACACGTGCATTCCGAGGCAAGTTGTCCTCATCAAAGAACAATCCGTGAGATTTTAACGGTTTAATCGAATAAAAAATAGTATATTTAATATAGTAGTATTTTTCAAATATTTACCGTAATGCAAAGCCATTGTTCAATATTTAAAAATAAGTATTTTTTATCCTTACTTTCAGTTTCCATACTATACTCATGGGATGAAAGAGAGTGAACTATTCTTCGTCGGGCACCATGAGGGCAATTTGTAAAAGGGGTTTCGTGTAAAAATTTGCTTAAATAATGCATAAAACATTACATAGGGAATTGAAAATGTTTGATTTAGCTAACTGAATATTAATGGCATCACTTTTGGTGGTAATTACAGTAGATTATTTTATTGAGTGGTGAGAATTAATTGCACCTGAAATTTAATAAAATGTGAAATATTTGTAACCGTTTTCATATAATTTCTTTTTGCTCTACTACACTTTTAAAATATTTTATAGTTAGTCGGGCTTATCAACAGTATTTTTGGTTTTAACGAGCTAGTCTCTGCAAATATCAATCCGATTTTAATGGGAAATCATTTTACTAGCAAATTATTACCAGCTATTTGAAAAGCTGGGATTCTCTGGACCATAGGTTATATACCTATATTATTTACCACAACTTAACTTAGTTAGTGGAAAAAAAATTACAAAGATAGCTTTGTAATTTTGGCAGCCCTACTAATAATTGTTATGTGTGCAAACAAAACTGAGCTTTCAATTCCAATGGAATTCAATTGGTTGCCATTCTGATTTCAACAAAAGATTTTATCATTCTTTCTTATTTCCATGCAATGAGTCTAGTTTTGTATGTCTAAATGAACTCACTCTTATACTTAGAAAAAATATTGGTACTTTAAGATTCTTATCTATCTAGGTACCCAACATCTCTTAGACTGTTGATTTACTGTTGATTTAATAAAATCGATTTATAGGACTCCTTTGTATCGATTTTAGTAGTATACTTATTACATAACCTACCTCAAATATTTTTATAACCCTATTGATAATGTTATTGTTTTTCTTATAACTTAAAATAAACATGGTTAACAAGACAAATATTCTTGTTTAGTTTGTGCCACATTAGTTTGAACGTCATGTTGAACTTTTTTCCAATTATTAGGAGACTAGACTGAACTGAACACACAATGTTCAGTTTTTGCTCCGTACCAAGCCTTTTGTAACCTTTGGATTATCAATCATGGTAGTGCATCACCCAAATATAATATTTAATACCCTTTTTTTAGAAACAATATTTGTTTTCTCGTATTTTATACGTGAGCATAGTAAATACTAAATTCCGTGTAATTACACATTATGTGTTGCACAAAATAGGTGGTGGGTGGGTAATGTAATGGTTTTTTTTTTTATTTTACTTTTGAACATCAGAGTTTTCTTAAAAAATAAATTCTTTATCTCAAAAATCACTGCATAGTTAAACTGCACTAAAGACATGTATGTGCCTGAAGACCAGCGAGTAAAATAATTTAACTGTACCTAACTCATGTTATTATTTCATAATTCCTATTTCCTTTCAGTTTCGTCTTCCCGAAGAGAACCAGCTCCTCCAGAAGTTCTTCTCGACGTTCTACTGCACGGTGAACTTGGGAGGCTTCATGGGGATGGTGGTGACGCCGGCGCTGCGCAGGAGTGTCATGTGTTTCGGTGACGACGCCTGTTACGCGCTCGGCTTCGGATTCCCAGCTCTACTCGTTCTTATTTCTATTGGTTAGTGTTTTTTTATTATATCTTATCTAAGTGGTGAACTCAGTTTACATGTCACGCTTTGAACAGTTCCGTGCTTTTCTCAATAAAAGATAATCGCAATATTACCTGTAAGGGCCGGCGCACATATGGCGGAGCGTAGCGCAGATCATTTTTCACTGTTGACCAATTATCGACATTGTGATCATTGCTATAATAAACATAATCAATTAACGACGGTGTGTCGAGTGAGTGCAGTCATAATGTGTCGTTTAGAAAATTTCGCAGGTATGCTCTGCGCTGCTCTCCGCCATATGTGTGCCGGCCCTAACGCGGCGAGTTTGAACTCGCTATATGCGGGAATGTCGAACAATGATAGCTTAGTTGCCATGGTAACGCTCTGCCACCTTTACTGTTGAAGACTGTCCAATTGTCCACAAAGGGTTGAGGTACAGCCTTAGAATCTTTTCATCTTTATTTAATTAGTATCTTGTACCATGTTGCTATGGCATGATATATACCTACGTCGCATAGCTATATCGAAAAATATTTCCATAAAGTTAACTAAATACTAAACGTGTATGATACAAATATTATTTTAATAATGTTCTCTCTATTCCAATAAAATGTAATAAATAATTAATTTTGTATTTAGCTAATTACTAGAAATTATTTTCAGTGATATTTGTGGCTGGCAAACCTTCGTACAGAATAAAGCAACCCCGTGACAACGTTACTCTGAAGTTTATATCTTGTGCTTGGGTAAGTTGACCTACATTATATTATTATACCAAACTATTACAGTAGCCTTGAAATAATATATTTAATATGCTTGTTTGCACATTTATCTGTTTATTTTCAATTTTATAAAGACCCGTAACTTTTTGTTAAAACGTCACTTTAGGACTTTATGTAACAACTACCAACACGTTAATTTACTACTCTTCTTAAAATATTAGCAAAAATTAGTCCTATATTAAATATTCATTTAAAATACGTCTTTTTGAAAATGTAAAATATCTTGTTTTTGACACGGTTAAAAGATTCGACTGACGTTACATCAAATATTCGCGATTCAACTAATCTGCGACATTTACTAGCCTCACAAGTTGTCTATCTATCAATTTCCACCAATCACGAGCCAGGCTTGCAGTATTTTTCGAGGAAACACTCATTAGCTCGAGCGCAGGCTTTGATTGCTTCCTCGGACTGTCAAATGCGGTGGAAAGATCAAACCGCTTCACACTACCTAATAGCTTCTGAAGTGTGATCTATTGGTATTTGCTACCATTTCGATTTTTGTAGCGTACCTAGAACGGCAAAATAAAAAATGCGGACAACTGCATTTACATTGCTCTGAACCGAAAGTAAGTAGATATATAAAGCACATGTGTTATGGAATTCAGAAACAACGAAGGTACCACAAACACCAGACCCGAGGCAATTTACAGAAGTGAGTTACTATATTGACCCGTCCGGGGATCGAACCTGGGACCTCAGAGCTAGCGACACCTTACGTACGCGACCTTGGAGGTCGTCTAAATGTTTATCTTTACTTTGTTTTATTTGGTAAAAAACTTGTCGCTTCAGCAATCGTTAGTCCCTTTTATTTGTATCATTACTTTAAGGACCTTATTAATAAAAATCTTGATGTAGATTAGCATCGGATTAGCATATTCTAATTTCAATTTTTATATAGAGAATTTGAATTTAGAATCTATTAATCCGTGGCTAATCCATATCGACATTTTTATTAATAAATGTGTTTAGTTGTAATACGATGGAGTACCGTTATGATTATATAATATGTAATTTACAAAATTAAACTACATACACAATTTTACATTGACAATGTACTGTTGTAAGTATCCTTTTGATAACTATTTAATTATATTACTGTTTGTGATTAAACTATGGGACCATTTTAAATATAACATTAATTGAAATTCGGTTATCAAAATTACTTTCAAAGGGACATTTCTATATAAGTTAAAACCAATTAAACCTTTTCATGTTTGTCAGTTTGGCCTGTTTTTGGTTAAGTATACGTCATATCATGTAAATGTGCGGTTAAACAGAGCGTGATAATGTGAGCCTATACAAGCTTCGCTTTCCGACTTCCCTGTCCATTGCCTGTACTATGACGTTTTAAAGCAGGCTTGTCGCCATTGTGGGAGCGAGACGGCGCGCGACACTATGTATAATGACGTCTCGCTTTTTATAATGGGAACAAACCTGCTGTCAGAGCTTATCTAAAGCTTGCATATTGTAACTTAATCCGAACGCTAGTCTTTTCGTCCACACGACAGGTAAGCCACAACAGAATTGCTCGCGTTTTTAAATTTCCGTATTTTATTAAAAATTCCTTCTGAACCTTGTCAAAAACCGCTAGGCAATATTGGTATGTTGGTTCATACAGGAAGTTTAGTTGCAAAAACCAATATAACACTAGTTTCATTCCGTTCTGAAGAAAAACTATTGTAAACGAATAATATAACAAAATTTGATTATCTTCAAACGTCAAAGACTAATTTTGTGATCAGGGCTAACCGACAGTTATTTGATTATGGCGATTAAGGAGTTTCAGCCGGTTGTCCGGGCCTCTATTCCGGGGTGAACAGTCTTAGTTGAGCTCGATAAACACAACGATTTATTCCATGTCCGACTTGTACTACATTTTTCTATGAATATTCATAATAGTGGAGCGAATTTTGAGCTTAAAACAAAGATTCAACGAATTGAGAATCCAGATTTGTTTTGAAGTCTGTTAAAAATATTTTACCTTTGATACCATTAATTTAGTTTTCCTCAAACTTTTGTTCTGAAGCGAGCTTCTCTTTGCTCAGTAACCCATGTTCTGACAAATGAAGCGAGCGGTTGTAAAGTTTAAAACACGGATTCTCCGAAAAACTTTAGTGTTGGGGGAGGTTTTGTACCTATTATTTTTTCTAAATTCTATGAAAGTATTCCGCGTGAATGAGATGTGTGATAAAGTAATCCGATTACAGCTGTTGGTGAGTGTACTTACCAACGGTGGTATCTTTAATCGGATTATTCACTTTAAGGAAAATCGGTTCAGAGAAAAATGTTTAAAGAAAATATGTTATGCCGGACACGAAGTATCGTTTGATAAATAGGTACGAAAGTTTGTGATAAATACGTAATTAATAATTTTTGGATAGATATTATTTATTTACTCTAAATGAAAAATTGGTTTGCCGATCTGGTCACAACTTATTATTCATATAAAAATAAAATGCCTATTATTCAAATTTAAGTAGTGAGTCATAATAGGTTGAATCCCTTGTACTTGTACAAGTACACGCTTATTTTCAAACTAAGCGTTTTAAGATGCCAATCAAAAAGTAAGAGCTCTTAAACGCAAAAAATAAATGAGGACTCAAAAAAAATTATTTTACAAAAATGGAAGTTTCCCAAGTTTCTGCAAGTTGCAACGAGGTAAAATTTCTCGGAATATAAAAGACTAATATAACTGAGTACAAAGTTGTTAAAAGCTATTTATTAGATGCTTTCTAAACACCATTTACTAACTCACGTGTAGTAACAAGTTCTTATAACATCATCAAAGTACCTAAACTATCGATCAGAGCCTTTTGATTTCGCTTGTTTAAAAGTTATCTTAGCTAAATATTTTTTCCGTGCAATAGTTAAGTATGGACTCATGAGATATTAAAAAAAACATTGAAAGACTCCAGTAGGTGTTGGTAGGAAATCAATAAGTAAGTGGGTATCGATTTTTAAATGAGCAATGACAGATACTAGTAAATAAAAGAACCAATGAGATTTTTCAAACCAAATCATGTTTTTAGTAGAAAAAAAACACCAGCTCATAAAACTCGTTAATTGAGTAGAAGGCTAATACTAGATTGTGTATCTCTGTATTCAGAAATTGGTTGAATGCAACTAGGTGTAAATCCAATGCCAATAATGCCAACACAGCGTGCCAATTACCGATGTAGATGGATTTCTAATGTGGATCAACAGATTTTAGCATTTGATACGCGCTCCGTAATCGCGTTTCGTTCGTGCTTCATAATTATCTAGATAATTATCATTCGTAGGAAAGGCTAATGGTAATGAGTGGTCAAAATCCAAGTGAACCAGAGACGGCTTCATAGAAATTCAAAATTAAATAGTTAAATTAAATTTCCAATGTTTTCCGTTCAGCGAAATATTCAATAAAATGTTGTATATGGATGGAAACGCAAACGTTCTTAGAAATATTAAAGCTAACTTGAAAAATACTAAATCCGCTTTTTTCATTACTCTGCGAGTAGATCTCCAAAAGTGGTAACATTTATCATGGTAATGTATTTAGTAGGTTCCATTACACAGCCACTTGCCTGCACTATGTTTTTCCTTCAGGTAATTGATGACGTAGGAATGTGCCTTATAATTCTAAAAAGAGCCATATTTGAGCTCATTCATCACGCCAATAGCTATGCAAGTAAGACGTATCAATCATCACACTGCCGTGCACATCCTTTTCACAGGTTTTTTGCGCAATAGACTGTAAAAAAGAAAATATCTGTTATGATTGATGTTCTTCGGTAATCTTTCAGGCCTTTCAACACTTTATAGAGAGGGCATTAGTGATAACTATTTGTGCCTACTCAAATATTGGACGGGTTTTGTATATCACTTGTGTATTTGATTATTACTCTTGGTATACAAAGAAAAATCGAAGGGTTACCTTGAGGCTTTATAGGGAACAAATCACCTTTGATTATGAAAATGTCTTAAATTATGTAAATAAGTGTAAATACAAAAATATTACCACATTAACGCGCGGGAGTGGTGACAACTAAAACATATGTTTACATTGACAACTGGCTAACTGTTAAAGCAAATCGTCTACGGTCTTAGCGATAAAATTGCCACTTCCACTTCCGCCAATTCCACCTTCTACTAGTCGTCGTATTTTTTGTATACTAAAAAGTGTAACTTTAGTCACGTACAACGAAAACATGTTCTATCTGTCCACATTTATTTAAGAACTTATTTTATATTCGTGTTTACTTTATAAGCTTGTGTATTTTGTATCAAACTGGCATCCGGTTTGGCTTCGTGTGGGTAGCAGGACATAATTTATGCTAGAATTTTCTATCGTATCAGCTTATTACGGCAAACATGCGGCGGTGTGGACTCGCCTGATTAACGCAGCGCCCCCGTCTAAATAGCTTTCTAATTAAATCAGGTCTGACACTTTTAGCAATTTCAAAACAGCATTCAGTATGTACACTATCCTAAAAAGATAGACAGATCCCACACGATCTTTCCCGTAGATATAGATATAAAAGAAAAAAAAAAAAACGCTGCTTATTCGTTTTCAAACAGCATTGTCATAGGACCTTTTAAAATGGTTCGAATCTAAAATCTTGTGATTACGGAAACAAAGACCTTTTGATGTGTCAAGAACTCCGTCGATAGGCAATCTTCTTAGCAAATCTTATCCGATTTAGATTGTGCCAGTACAACGTTACAGTTGCTATCAGTGGCAGGCAGTAAGCGACCGATATTAGGGTTGTCACACACTTGGCCACCAGTGGCAGCCGCAGAATGCCACTGGTGGTCATATCTGAAATGTTCACTTTTTATAATAAAATATGGGTCTTTGCTCGATAGAGGCTTCATTATAAAAACTTTTATAAAATGTTCACTTAGTTAACGTCGCAAATAGTTTGGAAAACGGCATACTAGATACTACTACACTAAAATTAGATTATTTTACGTTCAACATATTTTGTTAAATTTCTTGATAGAGCCTTGCTCTATTCGAGAACTAATTTAACCGTCGCTTAAAATGTTCAAATGTGCGGCAGCCCTTAGACTGGACTTCACAGCAAAAGGGTTGGTAGGCAAGAAATAGTCGGCTGGTGTTTGTTGATCAAATAGTTTTTATTCACACTAAAAAGAGTCTTGATTGTTTCAATGATGACTATTCAATTATTTTTTCTCGATCTTCACTTTGCACTCACTCGTTTTATTGGAAAACTGATAACAGCTCATACTGATGTAGATTGTAGCTTCAAAATTTGAAATACTTCTTTGTTTTATAGCGAATATAACTTCGTACGGAGTCCGTTTCGCAGTGGAAGACAAACTTTAGTCTCTCATTCAAATATAATTCGATGTCCGACAAAGTCTTTTGAACGTGAAGTTAGTTCTGTGATAATGTAGCATACCTGAACAGACTGAAAGCTTCAAAGTGAAAATTTAATTACATACTAGTAATTCCTAGTCACATGTAGCATGTGCTTAAATAGTTTTCAAAATCTCTGTTGAGAAAATCCCGTCACAAATATGAAATTCCTACTAACGCTTCAATTTAAAAACTCTATGCTTTGTTCGTTTTGAACATAATTTTTATGTGAAAAATGTCAACAATGTTTGTATGTCGTAACTAACTAAATAAGGCAAAGTTGTCATTTTTCGTTCCGTAAATAAAACGAACTATTCGTCCAATGAGTGTATGAATAGTTTTATTTACGGAACGATTATTATTTGAATTGAACAGATACTAAACGTTAATTACAATAAAGTGAGTTTTTTTCTTACATAATTATTTATTTTTAAATTATACTGCCGAAGTACATTATGAAAATATCAACACATTCACTTAAAAAAACACAATAATAACAGAAAATAACTGATACAAAACTTATCCACTGAATTCTGTAGATCTGTTATAAGACCGTCCATATACTGTGCTCCTATTTACTAGTTACTTAGAAATATGTTAATCATTTGTTACAGTACGCAATGACAAAACGCCTTAAATACAACTCTCAGTCAGACGGGTTGCCGCGGGAACACTGGCTGGACTACGCCATCGAGAAGTACGGAGAGAAGCTGGTCGCTGACATGAAAGTGGTCTTCTCCATCCTCTATCTGTACCTGCCAGTGCCTATATTCTGGTCACTGTTCGATCAGCAGGTTTGTTTATTATTATTGCCAAATTCACAAAACATAAGACGTACATATTTAAGAACTTCACAGGAAAAAAACTATAATTGGTAGTTTCGACAATGACCTTACCTTCTTAACCCAAACTTAAAGACACGTGGACCTGTTTATAATATTATGGTATCGATAGTTAACTAATTTACAGTTTTCTGATCATTAAGCACTTGTGCCGCCGCAGACGCGCCGCCGTCGTTTGTTTTTGAAATTGTTTTTCGGGTTGTTGTTGTGTGATGTTTCGGGTCGCCAATGAACATAGCTACCAATATACGACACAATCCTATAGTGACACGTGGTATTTGAAATGGACTGAGTCAACTAGTACCGTGTTTTCCAATTAACCCCTGTTTATTGTACGTTAAAAAGAACACACTAAAGGTATGATATGTACAAAAACTTATATCAGTGAAAGTATTTTTAAATGGTGATTTCGATGTCTATCTAAGCCAAACATAAAATGGTTACCTGTTTAAAATATTATTGAAAACGTACATCCGTAATACCCTTACTGATATCTAAGCGGTTAGCAGAACTTAAGAAAAGATAACCCTAGAACCATCGAATGGTAAGGAATCATTTTGTGCAGGGCAAATTAAAAACAAAAACATCGGTCCTCCGAGAAATCGAAGACTCGGCCCTAGTAAATTGTGAAAAAATATTACCTCATTATTTTATAGAACACGTTTATGTAGGAACGTACGCTACTAAGCCAAAGAGTATAACGTTATAAAACTCCAAAAAACAATTACCTTAAGGCTCCATGATGAGTACATCGTTATTTATTAACTTAAGTAATGAGCCTAATAATATGTTTTTTTAGGTCAAATTCAAAACTGTATCCGGACTTGTGAAAAGTTTATGCGGGGCGGTTGTTATTATATTAAACCCGGTCATAAGGTGACATTCGAGTAAAGCGCTTATTACACTATGCGGCATTCAGTCTGTCTTAATAAGAACGCGTAGTGTAATAAAAAAGCCAAGCTAATAAGGCAGCAAAATTGCTTTCGGTGACAGAAAATGGATTAAAATACAGTGTCTTTCAGTTTTCCAAAGTTGAATAAATTTTTATTCTTACAATAGTTGTTTATTTGTATAATATCTGACAGTTGCTTATACTGACAATGAAGAAATGTTTGCCGCATGTTGTAATAAGAGAAAGACTGTTCACAGCGTTAGGTCTTCGTTTAGCTAGCGTTGATTTACCATGCGATAATTAGTGTGGTGTTAAAGCGGTCTCGCAGTTAGTCAGTCAGCATGTCTATTGTGACGGCACTGTTGGTCTAGTGGTTAGTGACCCTGACTGCTATTCCGGAAGTCGTGGTTTCGATTCCCACCCTGGACCAATGTTGTGTGATGAGCATGATCATTTGTTCTGTATGCATGTATTAAGAAATATACATATAAGTATGTTTATCAGTTGTCTGGTTACCATAACACAAGCTCTGCTTAGCTTGGGATCAGATAACCGTGTGTGAGTTGTCCCAGGATATTATATTATATTTAGTCAAGATTAAATGTCGTGTAGTCTAACATACGCTTTACACTGTCCATGACCTTTGCTGGACACTGAAACGGTCTTCTATTTTAGGAACATCGCGAGTTTTAGGTCAAAAGGTGAGATTCTAAAGATTGCTGCAACTTGGGAATCGCTTCTGTCATGCTGTTGTTATTTTTAAAGCATAATTGAAATATGTATTTATATTTATATTATATTTAACGCACATGATTATTAAATGATTATAATAATGTGTTTGTAATTAAACCATCATAAAGTGCTATACGTACGATATAATTACATTTTGCAGGTATAATTTTGCGTAAATTAATTTATATTTAATGGTGACGGATTATTTAATTATAATTTATCGTTTTGAAAGGTTGTTTTTTTATGACATAGGATTTTAAAATAAATATATTTTATATTGTATTTACTAACTAGGTCAAGTTAGTGTCTAAATCATTGTTAGTTAGAATTAGAATATTAATATATGGTGCAAATGGAGTTGAAGTTGTCCCAAATTAAAATTATACTTTCAGCTAGATTTTATTATGACTGATGATGATGATTATGACTTAAATCTAATTTAACAACAAACACTTGCTACTATACTGAAAATTAATCTTACATAAATAAATACGACTGCCTCGTTGGTCTAGTGGTGCTAAGCGCGCCTGCTACGCTAGAGGTCTTGGGTTCGATTCCCAAGTCGACCAAGGTGTTATTGGGTTTTTCTATGAAATTCTCAGTAGCAGGTCGGAGTTTGGATTTGTGCCCGGTTAGTGGCAATAGGCTCGCCCCCTATTACATGGGACCTAAACATATCGGCGAACTGTGGGTGTACATTGGTACGCCTCTGCCTACCCCTTCGGGGATACAGGCGTGATGATATGTTATGTTATATAAATAAATAAAACTAAAACGCGTCAAAAAATTCATCGTGGAAAACGTGCCCAGTAGGCTGGAATTTAAGTATTGAATTGTATATAAAAATGATATGTGATAATTAATTACGACTAATGAATTTCTTTATAGAACAATGTAACAAAAGACGAGCCTATATTTAGCTACTAGGAATTCATAAAGAAAAACAACCAGGTCAACATCATACAAAAGAGTGCATTCGCAAAAGCATTCCTTTATGAAGACTCATTTAGAATTTTATATTTATTCTAAATACGCAGTATGTAATTAATTTTGTTAAATAGTAAATTTATCATGTTAAAATATAATGAGTTCACCTGTATAGCATAAATTATTGAATAATATCTCCATCATTTTGTAAATTATGTGTAAATTTAATAAAGTTACATCGGTCATGACAGTCAAACCAAATAACGTTTCACACTTGTTTCAAATTCCATTTTATTTGGCGAATAAAATTGCTGATTGATTTTGAGCAATCGTGCCTAAACATTTGTAATCATAGTGTTCACCATTTACTGAACCACGTGGTTCTAAAAACACACTCAATTGTACTTTTTTCAACTGACTTCAAAAAAAGAAGGAGATTCTCAATTCGGTTGTATTTTTATCCGGGAAAATCCTCAAGGATTTCCTCCGCCCTGGAGAAGGCAGAGGGGTATGCCCGACTCTTACCGGCCAAAACCACCGGAGTGCTTCGCCATTCCCTTATGCTGGATACCAGGGGCCCAAGTCTGCTATTTACACTCGGTTCAATGTCTTCATAGTGGCGTGCCAGCAGAGCCATTTTCGGAAAATTGGTATTCTACTAAACGTCAAATCGTCAAAATTGCGCATTGGAACGATTCGGTTCAATGTTCAACGACTGTGACCAATAGTTCATACATTTGGTACAAATTGTAATGCGCAATTTTGACGTTTTGACGTTTAGTAGAATACCAATTTTCCGAAAATGGCTCTGCTGGCACGCCACTATGAAGACATTGAACCGAGTGTAAATAGCAGACTTGGGCCCCAGACGAGAAAGCAATGCAAACTACCGCCATACACTCAATTGTACCTATTCAGACACGGTTCAATCGACAAAATCCTCATAAACCCTTATTCCAGGGCTCCCGTTGGACTTTCCAAGCGTCAAGACTTCGCAGCGAGGTGTTTGGAGTGACCCTCATGCCGGACCAGCTGCAAGTCATGAACCCGGCGATGGTGCTGCTCATGATACCGGTGTGTCCTGGTGGCGCATGGCCTTTGTTGCCGGATATGCCGCCGCTACAGAAGATGTTTATTGGTGGCATGCTGGCGGCTCTAGCTTTTGTTTCTGCTGGCATCTTGCAGATTGGTATTGAGGTGATATTGCTTTGCATTACAAAACATTACAGTAGGTTTTTTGAGTGAAGCAAAGTGTGCGCTATTGTGCTGAAAGCTCGCATTTTTTTTGATGTAAATGCTAAGTTCTTTTGATGATGTAAGTGATGACGACAGACGTTTATTATTAGGGTAATATTATTATAATGCTTTAAGGTAGGTTTCATAAACCAGAGCGCAATGTTTTGGCTCTTATTTTACTACGAAACTAGTCTGGGTCTTCAGGAACGCACAGCATATACTGTGTTAGGCGCGCTCAACAGTTTACTTATTTTTACTTTGACGTGAGTACCGACTCAGTTAGTAGCTGGCTACCATAAAAAATAGTAAAGTTTAAAAATTAGTCAGCATACACTAGCTGATCTAATTTATTTTAATTGTTTTTTTGTTCAACCTGTGAAGTTGAAATTGCTTTATCAGATTTCGTGCAGCTGGGTCAAAGATTCAACCCATATTTTGTAACATTTTTCCGTGAGCTGTCTACTCCAGTCAATTTTTTAATCCCACCGTTACAAAAAAAAACGTTTTAGAAATCTAATAATAAGAAAAACATCTGAAAAGTTTTATTGTTTTAGCGGTCTACACTGCAAGTTCCAGGTCATCGTCAGACTGGATTAGTGATAATGAACACTCTGGGATGTCAAGTGGACGTGGCGATTCGTGGTGAAGGTATAGCTTCAGTCGACCAGCACGGAACAGCTCTGATGACGCCGCTACCCCATCGAGTGCTCACCGTCAGTGCCACCAGCCCCGTCAACTGCGCCGGGAGGGTCATGAAGAAACACATCGTTAAAGAAGAATTGAAAACTGTGGCCGGAATGGTAAGACTGATTAAGCTTGTAAAGTTTTCGCAATTCAAAATTATCAGGCATGGTTATCTGGCGTGTGAGATATATCTATCAATTTCCACCAATCACAGCGTGTTGTTTCTCATTAGTGGAAATTGACAGTTACACCTAATGGATTACTCGAAAACCTTAACTCTTAGGCTGCCTTCACACTAGCGTCGACGTTGTGCGGGTACTGGTACGACGACGCTCGAAAGAAGCTAGTGTGAGGCGTCCCTTATCACACAATAGTCTAATAATATGTATTTGAACAATTTCACCCAATGGATAAACTCGACGCATCCCATACAGTTTTGGTTCTCATTTCCATTTTATTTATCCATAAAAATAATCAGGTAAATGCTGTATAAATTGTCTACCCTTGTTATGAAACCTTGTTCGACTATTCATTATGAAAATGGGTGTATAATCTGTATTAACATTCACAATAACGCGTTTCATTAGTTAGCATTTGATTGATTAACATTTCATTTGTTCGAGTATTAAAACACTATATTTTTCCCTTGACTTTGCTCGACTTAACTTTAAAATTAAATCTAAAGATAGTTTTTTTTTGTTGTGGGGGAAAAATCTAGCATCTACATTGAAGTAAATATTGAATCCTTTCAGAATATGTGTCAGGTTTTAATCGTACGTTGTATCTTTTTATATATAAAAATGAATCGCTAAATGTGTTGGTAAGCGCATAAGTCAATAACGCCTGAACCGATTTTGCTAATTATTTTTTTGTTGTGTTAGTTACCAGGAAAAAGTTATTATGAATATTATTGGAAAATTGCGCGGTAACAAAAAAATAAACAATCCTGACCTTTGTTACGGTAGTGTTTTGTTGGATTCATCTGCGATCTGAATATCATAAAGGCACCGATAACGGGACCTAGGTATTCATGCGAATGAAACCGTAAGGCACAGCTAGTATTAAATAAATTAAAATTATCTGACACGAAATACGAGTAGCTGTATAATGGCTGTATTGCCCAAAAATTCATTCACACCTGTCAATTTTAGATTTTGATAATCTGACAAAGACCTTACATTTCCGGACTAAAAGCTCACCTACTGATGCACTGTTCTAGATAGCAAAGTATCTTTGCCAGATTACATTAACATCCATCCATTTCTGGCGTAATGGAGAAACAAACATCCATCCAAACTTCCGCATTTATAATATTAGTGTAGATGTCAATTTACGTTTGGCAAATGAATTGATTTAATCTGAAAGCTACCATTTATTTTACTTTGACAAACCAATTACATTAATTAAAGAGATACATGGCATAAAAGAAAAATTACATATATTTCTGTGTGGTTTCACACTTAAAATTCCTTCAAAGCGTGAGCGAATATTGACATTGGTATAACAGCAAATATATATTGGTTTCTAAGTTTTACGCGAATGTAAGACATAGGAATAAAACTACTTTTTACGGATTATGTTACGAGTATGTATCATGGTCGTCAGTCTACCCGTGACCATGCTTTGATACTAGAAAAGGTGTCGAAACGTCGAGACCTAAAATCTAAAATAAACCGCGACATAATCCGTTAAAATAGGGAAATATATACTTGTATGTGTGATTGCTAATGCAGCAATGTTCCTGTGAATATGATGTATGGATAATGTAAGGATTATTTCGAAATGTGGCATATTGAGGTGCCAATATATTACCTCGTTAGCCAAATGGATGCACGCGCTCATCTCTTTGATTTTAATAAAGCTTTGATGATAATTTCTGGGAATTTTGGCTTATATTCTCATTAAATATAAATTAGCAACCAACAAATGGAAGAGTAACTTGAAATTTATAATCCTTATGGGTAAAATATAGGAAGTGAAATAGAACAGTAATTTACTAAGTAATTTATAAAAAAATAGTTTTTTAAATCAATTCTTGTTGGAATAAAATCTGCTTTGGCAGAGGTTGCGGTAATGGTAATAGTGGGTAGTGGTAAATAGACTTAATACATCTGAAAGGAATATGACACAGAAAATGATTCAATATTCGATTGAGCATTTCTACAGTTGCTATCAAATATTAAACCTAAATCAATTCACTAGACACAAATATTTACGGTAAAAATACATTGAAATGTAAAGAAATATTTCTATAGCTAAAAACATGAATGAGTTAGGGTATTTCTAAAGACGTGCAAGTTGTTGGGTTTCCGGAAAAGCAAATATGCGGTGAAGTGATCTGCGGTAGGAATAGTGGGCAGTGAATTATGGTGGAAACTTTATTTATACTTTATCTGCTTATATTTTAAGTAGAAATAATTGCGCCTACAACTATTTTCGAGATTAACCTACATATATCCTTCTTGATTACTTAAATGCATATCCACCTAGGTATTTAACATTGCCACCATAAGAAATCCAAGAACTATCTCAGTTTGTTTATTTCTACAGTAGAGATGAGACAAAGGTAAGCGGCAAACAAGACTAACACAGTTTCTGACTTGAAAGTGGTTGCCGTTCTATTTTCACTTCGCGTTTACAACTCTAGTGAAAATGTTATTGCAATTTATTAATATATCGAGCAAAAAATTGTTCTTGTTAAGAAATTTTTGGGCCTTGAAATAATACTACTTTTTACGGATTTTTTCGCGGTTTGTATTTAGATTTTAGGTCCCGACGTTTCGACACCTTTGCAGGTATCATGGTCACGGGCAGACTGAGATGGCGTTCGTCTTGACAGTGGATGTTGCTCGTTCTACCTTCATATTTTAACTAATTATTTGAGTTCCGACCTACGCAACCAAATAATCAAACAATCAAATAATTAGTTAAAATATGAAGGTAGAACGAGCAACATCCACTGTCAAGACGAACGCCATCTCAGTCTGCCCGTGACCATGATACCTGCAAAGGTGTCGAAACGTCGGGACCTAAAATCTAAATACAAACCGCGAAAAAATCCGTAAAAAGTAGTTTTATTTCAATGTCTAACATTCGCGTAAACCTAAGAAACCAATAATTTTTGGGCCACCAAGATACAGGTTGTGCCTAGTTTGCGGCCCGTGGTCACATCTGTTTCATTCTCTGTGTATTTTATTATTATTTCTGTATATGTTTCTTTTTTTAATAACCTGTGTGTGTCAATAAATTAACTAAAAAAAATTAAATCAAAATAAGAAAAGGCAGTTTCAAATCGCTGAATATTTGTGAGGTTGCTCGGATAGAAAATGTCATTTCTATGGAGAATACCGTCAAGAAACCCCAAGACGTTCCAGAATGGTCTCAGAATCGTATATTACGTTTGTTCCCGGTTCTATATAAACAGCAACACAGTTTGAACTCGCCATCTCACGAACGCCAGTAACCGCAGCTCTATTGACGCATCCGTAGTAAATTCAATTTCTGCTCCGGCATGATATGTGAATGTGAAACAGGACAGGAAAGTGGTTTCCGTTCAAAAGCAAATTAAGTTATGATTTATAATGAATAAAGTCGAATTTATCCATTAATACGGGATAATTATTCCGCTCTTTAATATTATATGTGGGTCATTAAAACCTCGTTGGATTATTCTCGTTATATTTGGATTTGAAGTCATGGCGTGGGTGAAATTAAGCTACATATACTTATCTCGTTTCAATCTCACTTATCGCCAATTACCGAATTTTGTATTTTTGCCAAAGGATTCGAGATGAGAAAAGCAAAGGTGGATAACGAGTATAAAAATCTGTAATAAATATTTGATTAATAATTGTATATTTAATTGAATGAAATTAATCATTGCTGATGAATTTATTTGATTATTTTTTAATATTCTTTTTATTAAATCTCGATAGTCCTGGCTACAAAATTTAAACATTATTGTAATCCAATTTTACTGGTAGCTCGTTTAATCACAAAGTTTTAAACTACAGGCGAGCTTACTCTATTTTTTTAACCATGAGGTAACTGTAATTTTATTAAACGGCAAAATATCGTTTTATCGTAGTTTTAACGTGATTTTATGCTATAACTAGTGGTTTATGCTACATTAAGTTCGCAAATTACGCATGTAAAGATTAAAAATGTTTTTCTTTTATGTGTTTCTCACTAATTCTCACACTCATAGACGGTAATGGTTCCTTAATTTTATAGTGATAGAGTTGCTGAGAAAGATTTCGCAAATTTAATTATGCTTTAAAATCCCATAGACTACAGTTACAGACTAGAGACTAGACTCGTTGTAGCCACACATAATGCCCAATATAATATTAGAGCTTAATTTTTGTCATTATTTTATATAAAAAGAAAGAAAATAGTTTTATATATAATCATTCTTAAATTGAAAATGAATCGATAAATGCAATTCTATTAGTGATTATAAAAAAACCGAGTAGGCGAAATCTGTAAGACAAAAATATAATTTTTCATCTTTAATTAAACGATACTATTGTTTTCGGAGTCCATATCTTTATAAAAAAATTTGTAAACTATATTTGAGCTATCTACACCCTAAACAGAAATGACCATGAAACTGTACTGAACACTCTTTTAAATTCACATTTATTTTTTCGGATAAAGTTAAATACAACAAGAAGAAAAGTACTTCTAAGGTGTTGGTCAAGGCTCTTTGCTAAGAAAATATTCGCTTTAACAACAGTAATACTCACATGTATATACCTATAGGTACCTAAAACACTTGCACATCGAACTAACTTTTTTACAGCCAAATCGTTTGAAGTGCATACAGCGAGAATAAACGAATTAACTAAAACAAGAGTCGGTCATAAAACAAAGCTTAGGTTTGTTAGCTCTTCGGTTTTACCACTTTTATTTTAAGCCTGATTAAGAGGACTCACTGAGCGGAAACGGTGTTAAACTTTGATGCTAAATAAACCATTAAGTTCAGACCGGCAAAACTTTTAACTCTCAATTTACTTTAAGTAGTATAAAATCTATTGCCTAAGCTTAATTTAAATACTAGCACTTAAGCGCCGTTTCGTCCGCATTAATTTTAAATACAGCTTTAAACCAGATTCCACACGTTATTCTTTACAAAGGATTGACGCCTTTGGCAAACGCTTTTGTAATACAAAAGGATTTTCGGAAATGCAATAAAACGTCCAAACCTAAATTTAGACCATTTAGATACATAGCGGACTCTTTTAATTTACTACAATTCTGAACAAATGTTTGTTACACAATTCTGTTTTAAAATTAAAATGTTTCAGTTAATTAAAATCGCTGAATCTGTGGTTAAGTAGAGCAATGATGCCGCGTTTTACATGCTCATTAGTAAAGTTTAACAGCTTACTCGCCGCGTTTTGTGTTTCTTTGTTAATTTAGATAAAAACTTTTAATGTACGACTACGTACCAGGATAAAAAGTAAGTCAGGGTTTAGTTCAAAAAGAATTAGTGTTTATTAAAACCCCTTTAGCTTAAAACCGCTTTTGTACCGAGGTCTTGGTATGAGTAATGGGCGTCTAAAGCTCGGCGACTTGAGTTTTTCCTGCAAAGTGCACGTCGCTACCTCTTTTACAACTATTATTGCAGGGAAGTCCGAGTGCAATGCTTCTTCGTTGGTTAAACGATTCTCTTCGTTGAATCTATGATAGTTTTCTACTTTATTTTAAATGTATCTATCCTTATGTTTTAGGAAATTGTCTTAGATAAATGCAAAAAAAAAAAACGACTAAACATATCTGAATATATTCTGGCTCCATTTCGTCGTCAATTTATGAACGCTGATGACACACCACAATTTAAACTGATTAAAAACACCAAATTAATGTTCCAATGGATTGGTGGTCGCAGTCAGTAACATTGTTATCCATACTCAATATTATAAATGCGATAGTAACTCTATCAGTTATGCTTTAATGGCTAAACCGCTGAACGAATTTTGATAAAACTTAGTATGGGGTAAATTTTTTTTACACCCACGCGGTCTGAGTTGCAGGCTACTTTGACTGCGAAATTCATGTTATTTAAATTAATTATTTTCATATACTTTGTTGTATATTATTTTATTTTGAAACACTGAATTCAGAGATTTTTTTTATTTCCAGTTTATGCCTGTGGTGGTCGGTCAGAACTCAGACGATCAAATAGGGTTATACTTTATGGACCCTAATCCGTTTGTGAAGTCTTTGACTGGAAAACCAAAGCTAAAGTTAGTATGGCACTTCTATGTTCTTGGTTTATTTTTAATACTTAGTTTAATAAAGTATCTACGTGGCTCATACGATGGTAAGTAGTTGATGTCTGAAATTTTCTTTGAAAAAAAAAAAGTTGTCCATTTTTTGTCGTTTTTTTCCGTTGGTAGATTTTATATTTCATTACAATCGGTATTTTTATATTACAGTTACTTTATGTAAGATTTTTTATTTTTATTTTCGTTTTATCCTGATTTCAGATTGATATGACGTTTTTCATCGTTTTTTATCAGTTAAAACTGTATTTGTTAATTACATTTTATAAATAATGTTATTAATGTTATTATTATTTGTGTAGTATTTAATCTGACTTTGTTTGGTTTATACCTGAAATGGTCAAATAAAAATAAAACTCGTTTACCTGAGTTATGATACTCGGTTTTAAAATAATATGTGTTCACAAGGACTAGAATAGCAATTGAATGTACATGAAAATGCATATGTTATATGCTTTAACGGAATGCATTAGCTCTTTGTTCACGTAAGGGTTCTCAATTAAGTGAACAAACTGGATTATTTGTCTTATCACCTCGAAAACAGGAAAAGATGTTAGGAATAATATTGTCACCTTAGAATGATATTAATCAGCTGAAGTAATATATACGCCTGTTTTATCCTTTATAAATAATAAATGCGGACAACATCACATACATTGCTCTGAACCCAAAGTAAGTAGCTATTAAGCACTTGTGTTATGGAATTCAGAAACAACGAAGGTACCACAAACACCCAGACCCGAGGCAATGTAGAAAAGTTGATTTCTACATTGACCCGACCGGGGATCGAACCCGGGACCTCAGAGCTAGCGACACCTTGAAACCGGTGCGTACGCCACTCGACCACGGAGGTCGTCAAATTATTTTATCCTTGTGTACTATCCACATAGCGGAATATATCACAACTACAACAGGTAGGTATGAATGCGATCAATCGCTTGATACAGGTCAATTCGATTTGAATATCATTTGTCTTATTATTATTGCTTTGTTTTGTCTTTCGCGATGTCACGTACGATGTAATGTTATTATTGTATTATTAGGCAGCGTTTCCATCATAGCTGTGCGATAAAAATGTGCCTACGAGGATGTGTCGTGGGGTGAAAATGCGCATTAATATGTGGTGCGAGGATCCGTTGCGAAGCTGTGAAACAGAGCAGAGCGGAGTACTTTGCTGTCGATGCAACACACATCCCTCGCTTGTTTTGTACCTATGCGCAAAAATCTAGCTCCACTGAGCCGTTTCCACCAGAGTGGTGCTGACCGAGGCGAAGTAAATGAAGCCATTTTATTGGTTCCTTACAAACACATCCCTTGCTACACATCCTCGCACATCTCTGGTGGAAACGTAGCCTACACCAAAGCGGAGATGAGCAGAGCGGAGCGGAGAAGTGTATAAAACAACCAATTATCATCATCATCATCATCATCATCATCAGCCGGAAGACGTCCACTGCTGAACAAAGGCCTCCCCCTAAACAACCAATAGGAATGCCTTATTCAGCCCCAGCTACACATCTAAATTTGAATAAATAATTACTATTGGTTGTTTAAAAACTCTGTCAATGTATAAGGATGGTAAAGACTCTGAATTAACAAAACAAAAGCGGCTAAGGGTACAAGTTCACATACCACTTTTGCGCGGTTATTGTAAGGCAAAAAATTTGCATTTAAAAGCGTTTATCATAATCTGTAAATATTATAGTCAACAATATAGTAAACAGCAAAGGTCAGTAGAGTTACCTCGCTAGATACTTGGAGGTTTACGACTTCAACACAGTCTTGGAGTGATAATCAGCGTTCAACCTTTTGTTTACTATTTTATGCGTAAAAACATAAGTTTTTCCTTTACATGTGAAGTTAGATGACTAGCCTCTAATAAACCATAGATTCTAGGTGAAAGGGAAGAACTTTTATGATAGGTTTTCAGATTGCAGAATTGTGTGGAGAAAACGACACCAATGACTGCATTTTTTGCTTTGACATAGAAGCTTGTATTATTAGTCGCATCGAGAGGCCTTGGAATTTAGAACTTGATAATAATTTCAACGTGATACAGCGAGGCGCCCTGAGAAAAGAAATCTTAATAGACTGATATAAAAGTGATTTTATAAGGATTCTTTTTTTCTTTTTAGTTAAAGAACCCTAAAATGAGAGGGTCTGTCTAATAGTCAGTCAAAATGGGCCTAAATTTAGGTGTATTTTCTATTTCGTTCATGATAAAATGGAAAGTTTTGAGTGATCTTTATTTTTATTAGAATCCAAACTCAATGTTAGCCGTCGAAATGTAACGTACCGTTTGACAGAACAATTTTAATTAAAAGTTGAATGATCGGTTCCGATTACGATTGGAACCCGCGATTTCACTTAAACCATTAAAATACCGTTCCCCATTAAGTGCAGTCGAATAAAAACTAAAATAAAATAGCAAAATGCATATCACGTTGCATACTCGTACTTATATTGGCTACCGTAATAAACAAAAGATGTGTGCTATCACATTTTCTATATAGTAGATATAGTAACCATGATGTTATCAACATTCGCAATTAAGACATTGACATATAATATTATTATGCATTATTTTTCTTCTACTTATTAAGGGCACTGTACTTATTTGCAAACGGTTGCGTATTTACTAAATCTTCTTTAAAAGTATGCTTTAAGCTTGACTCGATTCGTCAGCTTTAAATTTTATTTTTGTTTCACAGAATTTCTTTGTAACATTATGGATACGTTAAACTCTTATGAAACTACAGTTTACAGCGCTTGGATGCCTCCGTGAATTGTGTCATCGTTATAATTTTTGTTGACGCATTTTTTACTTTTTATTATTTTTATACAAGCGTCGGATTACTGCCATTATTTGTGACTCTTATAAATTTGATAGCCGTGGTCCTTATAAACAAATAATGAGAGAGACTTCAAACTCAAGGCTCGTTCGGAGGGTCGAAGATAATACCCCGCTTTGTCAATTAGTGTCTGCAGCAATAAGCCTTTATCTGGTTATTACATCGTAGGTACTACTGGTAGATAATTATAATTGGTACATGAACGTTCTACTACTAAACATTTACCTGGAAATGGTTGGCGAAATTTCTCATACCTTCCTCATTATATGCAAGTGCTGCGCAGATCGTAAAAATAAACACACAAAAAAAGACGATATCTACGTTTATCCGGCTTTTATAAACGATAAAAACCGCGGTTCAAACGGCATTCACTGCATCCTTTCAGGATAGTACCTACGAAAAAAATATAATTGAAATGTAAAATCTTCTGAAAGAATAATTGGATTACGTTCAATTTTCAACGAAGATTTTAAGCTCTATTTTGTATTAGCAAAACAATTTTGTTCACTGGCATTTGCTGCCTCAATTATTTTAAAACACAAATACCGCTTTGAATCTAAAATAAATTCCATTCAAAAATAAATCGGATCTCACCACACAACATCTGTATCAACAAGTCAAAACGCATTGAAGTAGCATTATAGACACTCCCTGATTTTAGAGCCATCTCATAAATAGGTTGCCTGAGATTCTCCTTAATGAGATCGCATCTAAGATTCGCGGAATCAATCCGCCGAAGAGAAATATTTGTAGAAATACGTTTTACAACTCGATCTAAAGTGAAGTTGCAATTCGATTCGATTTTATCGAAGTAGCTAATTAATATTGAAATGGTACCTATTCCAATAAAATTTACTTCAGTGAACATCATAATTAATTCGCTACCAGTTACATGTTCTGTTCAGTGAAGTGCATTAATTTATATCTATGAATAGATAATATCTGCGTCAGAGCCGAGTGCCGTCAGCGTGATAACAAGTTGATAATTTCTCATACTTATACGTTAAACTTTTGCATGGATACACGTACATTCCATTCTTAGCTATAACAAGTTTCAACTCGCAAATAAAATTAAAAGGTAACACTGACTGCTGTTTTGAAAAGCGCTATCAAACGTAACATTTTGAAAAAGAAAATTCAAAGATTATTATCACCACCGATCGTATTATTTACACCATTCTTAATTAAACAAACTAAAGTATTTAAATATTGGTAGTTACTTTTTTAAGTAGCTCTCTACCTATAGCCTTAAAAAAACGTTACATTGGTTGATTGTTGGTTTGTTTGATCAATCATAACGGAAAACACACTAAGAGTACCAAAAATATTGTAAAAATCTTCTGTAAATTAAGTAAAAATAAGAAATAAATAACAGTAGACGTGGAAACTTAGAGAAAGTCTATTGCACAAGATTCTGTCTCCATGTGTCGAAAGCCACTTATTTCCGCGCTCAAGGGCAGTCAAGAGCCTAACGAAGTAGCTGACTTGTCGTTCCATAAATATATCAGAATACAATAGCATGTACAGTAATAACAGTATACTTTGCAAATATTATTAAAATAAAACAGAACTTAAAATACGAAACTTTATGGAATTACTTTTGAGTTTCTATCTACAAACTTAGCTGTATTATAATTTCTATGGATAACATTTACGTTAGTATTTAATGATAGACTATTGGCGACTGAGGTTTTGCTGTAGGTTTACAGAATATTTGATTTGTTTGACTACACATTTCAAACCGAGCTGTGTATTGGTCCTAAGCATTGACTAAACATATACATAGACTGCTACTATCGCTAGTTTCCCCTTGTGCCAAGCGACAGCAGTTTTTAGTCTGTATCTAGTACATCCACTACTTATTTAAGTTAATTTTCGCACAACGAGAAAATTATATACGAAAATATCGATGATTTTGACATTGTTAGGATAATATTAGTGTTTTAGATAGATTTTTTAAAGCGGCAAGCTCGATCTTCTTACATAATTCACGACAAAACTAGTTCACACTAGTGCTCACGGTTCAAACTCTGATAGGCTCACTCTATAGTTTCTTGTGTATACTCTAAAGTCCTAAGTCTGTGTCCGACATGTATGGGTAACGTTATTCAATAGGATTTGTATGTTATTTAAACAAGCCACTATGTTGGTATTAATATGGTTTCGTTTACTTGTAATGTGATATCTTTCAACATGATATATCATATCCTATTATTTGTTTTGTTTATTAGATTGGATAGAACCCATACGAATACAAAACAAGTTATTTTGTTTCATTAAATTATTTTTCAATTAAAAATATGCGCTTAAAAATGACTATTAATAATTTAATGGGAAGCTCGTCTACGTGTCATTTTATATTACTGTAAATTTTCCGGAGATATGGGTAAAATTATTATGCCTACAAAAAATCTTTAATATTTCATGGAAATTCGTTGAATTAGAATTACGCAGCCAACTAAACTATCAAAGGTAAAACAGTATTCTGAAATTCTAGAAAGATCATTTTCATTTTTTGGTAGAGATCTTTGCAGTTAGTCTGAGCGCAGGCTTTGACTGCTTCACCGGACTTTAAGATCATTTATATGAGCGAATACAGTCCTTTGCGTTGACTATGTGCTCTAGGACTTGTATTGCATTAGAGCGAGACGCTGCTAAGTTCAGGGTAGTGTGCTGTCTCGCTTGCACGACTGACTTTGTCGGTGAGCTCACAGTTAATGAAATTGATCCTTAAAAATTGAAATACTAAAATTCCTTTTTGTTTACAGAGTTGTGTATGTTGGTGACACTGGCCAAAACAAGAACGTTTCAATTGCAGTAGAAACGGAAAAAAGACTGAGCGACATTTACTACGTATCCGACGCACCAGTTGATCACATCGGCGAGTCAGCCTACATGTGCCTACAGCCTGGAAAGTTAGTGGAATCCGCCTTAGTTTGGAAAGAGCATAGATTTTGTTGTCGAGAATATAACAAGCGCAGTCGTTATTTGAATTTTAGAATAGTTTTGACAGGAGACTAGTTCTTTTAGTTTTCGTACTAGTAGTTTATGCATTTCTATGTAGAGTAGACAATTGTGTTTTGTTACTTATTTGTTTAGTATTTGAAGCCATGAGCAGCATTCCGTTTCCTTTATGCAGTTTTTGTAAAGGATACAGTAGGTACTAATTAAATTCTGATTTAAACAAGGCATACTTCCTTTGTTGTATAAAATATACAACTACACTATGAATACCTACCTATAAAGGCAATGTACTGAAATTCGATCTATCTAGGATGGACTAATTAAATGTTACATTTTTATTTAAAATCACAGCAATTAATAGCTTTTACGTATTTCTAGTTTTTATGGTATACAAAATACTTACCTCAATCAAATCCTTACCTTCTTGCTGTAAAAGAAATTAGAAAATATAGTAATATTCTCAATTTTCTCAAATTTTCTGCGAAAATTTGCTTAAACATTCTCTATAACTAGTAATAAGGGAATATTAAATTAAGTATATAGAGAGAATATTAGAAGCAAATTTTCGTTAGTACTGGCATATTGTCTTGTATGAATATATAATAATTGGTTATGTAATGCGAGTCCGCAGGCAGAGGATGTCTGAAAGCTGAGCTTATGATTAATTGTAATTATTTATTGATGTGAGTAATATAGGTCATCCGTCAATATTATCTCATCCAGTATGATGTATAGTTACGTCCCTTCAAGAGTGCGACTATGTTTGCGCATACTGGTGCACTAGAATAGCTCCTGCAGAGATAGCTAATCTCTGTTCAGGAATTATAACATTTGAGGGGGACATTATTTTGTAAAATTATTAAAGGCTCATTTTCGTTAATTGTTAACTCAGTCATTATACCGCATGCGGGGAGACCCGCACGCACCCTTACAACCACTAAACATCATCGCTCAATGCTAACTTAAATCTTCCCGCATCGCGAATGCGGGAGAAAACAACCAATAATGTTTACCGCATGTGCTTCTGATGCCTTAACCAAACACTCCTGCAGTCCGAATGCGATAGCTTACAACCAATGAAAAAGGTTACTGCATCCGGTCCTTATGTCATGCGCTAACAACCAACGAAAATGAGCTTTACAGATTCAGATGGCGAGCAATAAGCGCTGACGCGGAGATGTCGGGTTCCGGCGAGGGTTACTTGCGCGCTGGTGGCGTGTACGTGCTGTGCCTCCGCGAGCGGCTCGGCCGGCTGGACGCGGCCGTGCTGCACGCGCCCAACCCCCCGAATGAGCTGCACCTCGCGTGGATCGTGCCCCAATACCTGCTCGTGTCCGTCGCCGAGATCATGTTCGCTGTATCTGGACTCGAGTTCTCGTTTACTCAGGTATGAACTCTAGCTCTCTACACCACAAGAGTAACTGTTAATATTGTAGTAGAAAGGTATATTGTAATTCATGTAGTCTTCTTCTTTTCGTTTCTATGGTAGATTGGAGTTAGAGTATATTGGCACAGTAAGTTGCGACATTAATGGCAGCATCGTTAGCGTGCATTATGTAGTGTAGGACGTTTTTATCATTCAAATTGGTAAGTACAGACACTACGCACGTAACTTTTTGCTCTCTTCCTTACTTTAGAAACTTCATTTTCATTTAAAAACTTCTCTAAACTTATGGAATACAAGACAACCTGTCAGATTATGTAATGTACTCTACCGGTGAAGTTTTACTTTAAGTAGTTGTTTGTTTGAGCCCATTAGCATATACCAACTATCTTTAAGGTTCATCTTCATTGGTCGTTAGCAGTATTCAGATTCTGGGAGATTCTGTTTAAGCACCAACCGATGGTTTCATTGGTTGCGTGGCTGCATGCGTTTCATTTGTTGCTCATGTATTAGCTCCTCGCATGCTTTACAACGACTGACACACTTTAATTAGTCGTTTTCTCGTATTCGGGGTTTCTTACCCTGCTTTACAAGAAAAAAGATCAATGAAAATGAGACTTTATAGATTGTAACTACTAGGTATCTGAAGAGAAGTAAGTGAAATTAAAATTTCCTTAAACTATCTGTATTATCGTTTCACGTCTTGCTCTGACAGTTTCCCAATATCCACTTACCTACTGGTAGGATTTCATTAACTATTAATTTATTTTACACAGAATAAGTCATATGAAAAGTTATAATATTGTAGGTGCTTTGATCAATAACTTGATTTCTGTCCACACCATAAATAGGTTTAATCATTTCTGATTATTTTAGGCACCGAAAAGTATGAAAACCATAACGATCGCTGCTTGGTATGTGTCGGTGGCTTTTGGAAATTTGATCGTCATTCTCGTGGCCCAGACAAAGATATTCCAATCTAGGGTAAGTAGACTCACCCAACTCAACTGCAGGCCATAAGCTTCCTCTACAATAGCAACATTAAAATCTATTTTCGGCCCTTTGTAGCAAGGCTGAACCTTGTTGCAGAAATTCTCAAAATAGGATTTTAATTTTAAGATAGACTACATTGATATTGAATTTTCAGTAAAAGGTTTTGACGTTCTTTTAAACAGAATTTATAATTTTAACTTACATAAAGCTTTAATAACCACAGAACATTGAATTTCTTTAGGCACAAGTCTTCTAAGAAAGGTTGGAACTAATAAAAAAGGCGATCATAATTATCAGGTATCCTCTTATTTTTAGATTTGTGAGTACAAATTTTCACCTAAACGAAATTTAACGGAAAAATATCTTACGAAGCGATTACAGGTGTCAAACTTTTTGTGAATCAGGAATTTTAACTTTCTTCGCTTCACACAAATTCCTAGTAGAGAGGCCAGGCCTTGAAGTTGAGTGGAAGAAAGTGGTTGTATTTTAATATTTTTGCCACCAATTAAGTATTCTAGATGAGTACCCAACTCTAAAAGAGTTAATTGATCCGAAAAGGCTAAGCAGAACTGTACTTGATATTTAGTGCACAAAAATACATAATTTTTACATATTAATACATGTTAATTGACGCAAACCATCTGCTATATACCACGGCCTGTTGAAATATCAAGACATTTAAAGAATTCATGCATATTAGGATTAATTCCTGTAACGTTTAGTGTTTAAATAATAATACTTACACATTCTAGCATGTATATCAAAATTTCCTTGAAATAATAAACAGATTTAATAACAACAGGAGTTCAATGTTCAGTACATAATAATAAGAATATCAAAACAATAAAACAGAACGAATAGACTTGCTCCCGGCCACAGACGTAATAGAGTACGTGTGTATGTGTGCGTAAGCCGCTGCACACACAATAGACAGTAACATGCAAAACATCGGGAACAAGACAACAAAACATTACAAAGATTTTTCAATACTTGTGTTTACCCCGTATTGTATTAAATTCTATAGGTATTTACTACCTTTGTTGCCTATCTCTCTTTCAAACGATTTCATAAAATATTTTCCACCAAGTATTCGGTCCCTGGTATTGTTAAGGGCTTAAAGACATTTCTGGAATAAAATATACCAATGAAATTTATGATTCTTCATTCTCTGAGTTTCGTAGATTTCCTAAAGCTGCTAGGGTACCTCATTGTCATGAAAAACACAATTTATTTTACTAAAGGCCCAAGATTAATCTGATGAATATTTGTCTTAAGAATCCAATTATGGCTCTTAAAGCTTGACGCATATTATCGTATTTTTAAGCAACGCTAGATAAGTACAGACAATTTTAGGTTGTAGCTAAATGAATGAGCTCGGTAGTAAACACTAATAATGTCGACGAAAAAACCATGTTTCGGATTTTGAAGGCTTAAACAAGACCATAAAACTCAAACCACACGCAAACGTTGTACTCAGATTTAGAACAAACTTTTAAATGACACTAATGGATTAATAAATAAAATAATGGATTACAACATAACATGTATAACATAACATATCATCACGCCTGTATCCCCGAAGGGGTAGGCAGAGGTGTACCAATGTACACCCACAGTTCGCCGATATGTTTAGGTCCCATGTAATAGGGGGCGACCCTTTTGCCACTAACCGGGCACAAATCTAAACTCCGATCTGCTACTGAGAATTTCATAGAAAAACACATTAACACCTTGGTCGACTCGGGAATCGAACCCAAGACCTCTAGCGTAGTAGTCGCGCTAAGCACCACTAGGCCAACGAGGCAGTTTTGCATCATGGATTACAATAAAGTATTAAATTAAATTGTACGATATTAATATTAATACTGGCTTTGACGAAGTTACTGGAAGCCAAAGCTGGCTTACGTGTTAACGTGTTGATAGCTGATGTGCATACGAGCTCAAGTGTACATATCATATACCTACTTATACAGCGTGTGCATTTCGTGTTAATGTTCAGCACGCTGTAGGTATAATGTTATTATAACCCATGAATGATCACTGATGTCATTGTGTTTGCTAAATGGCAAGTAATATCTAAGGGCTGGACTCCAACGAGCGGACACGAGCGGAGTGGAGCGGAGTTTTGAAATAGCCAATAGGAAAACGTTATTCAGGCTTATCTACACAGTGGAGTTTGAATACCGGATTCCTATTAGTGATATAAAATACTTCTCCGCTCCGTTCCGCTCGTCTCCGCTTTTGTAGAGACCGGCCCTTAAAGGTTGGGGTGTGCCAGGATGGTAACTTCGATTGTACTAAAATACAATTGAATTGTTAGCCCAAGCAGAGTGTAAAAGCCTCGAGTAGCATTCGTCGTAAGAAAATAATTTTACATTACACTTACAATTGCCTACGTTTTAACTAGCTGCACCACGCGACGTTGCCATGGTGATTATGTAACATTTTCTTAAATGAATAATTTCAAGAAACGGAATCTAATGTAGGTACGGTAATTTGAGTATATTAAACATAACATAACATAACATATCATCACGCCTGTATCCCCGAAGGGGTAGGCAGAGGTGTACCAATGTACACCCACAGTTCGCCGATATGTTTAAGTCCCATGTAATAGGGGGCGAGCCTATTGCCACTTACCGGGCACAAATCCAAACTCCGACCTGCTACTGAGAATTTCATAGAAAAACCCAATAACACCTTGGTCGACTCGGGAATCGAACCCAAGACCTCCAGCGTAGCAGTCGCGCTTAGCGCCACTAGGCCAACGAGGCAGTCTTGAGTATATTAGTTTAATGTTTATATATTTTAGATGATGGAAAAACTTTTTATTTGCGAGTAATAAAAACTTTCTCGACATATCGTAACGTTCTAATAATGTAAATTTAAATTATGTCTGTTTACCTACTTGTTTTGTCTGATTGCCTTTAAACTTCGTATGAAGAATACCTCTAAATAATCATCAGCATCGAATTTCTGACACGGCAACCAATTTTAAAAAGACTTTCCAATTATTTAACGTATGAGATATTAATCATAGTACTCAAATAGGAAGGTACCTGTATTGCGCATTTTTCCATATTTATAATTTTATTGTAAAGCTAGCCGATCCGACAGTCATTGTCCTGTCAATCTGTACAAAAATACCGTCAATCATTTTTTATATAAAGCACTTTCGACATTTACAGTGAATTTTTCCAATTTTTGATCATGCGAACCTTATCCTGACTAATAAAAGAGGCACAGTCGATCGAGTTGGTGTAAAGTAAATATATATATTTTTTAGGTGCAACATCAGCTATTATTTAATATTCTGAAGGTCGTCAGAGAGCGTCATCGGTGATCGTCAGATATTTATTACAAATAGGATCAAACACCAACGCCGGTCAGCCAGTAGTGTTTGATCCTATTTGTAGTAAACCCTTTGTAGTAAAGCCATTGATCTTGTCAGATTTTGGAGCCATCAACTAATTGGCAATCGGATTTAAAGCTAAAGCTCAAAGTCTTAGAGATTCATCATTCAAATGTAGGCTAGATGAATCTCTTCCATTTTGACTCGGCAATGCAACCAGTATACAACATTGCTATATAAAAATCTGCTGGCGTTGTGTATCAGAGGTGATGTTAAGGAATGTCGTATTACCGCGTTAAGTATTCCGAACAGTTTGAACTTAGATTTCGCAAAATTTTGAACTATTCTCGCAAAGACTCCGTGCTGGAAACAGCACAAAAGTTACCTGCCTGCACAGCCAATAAAGTTTTCGCATACCCTGTCAGAATGTTAAGTACGAAAAAGTAGGATAAAGACGTTACTTAACTCTTCCATGAATTTTATTTTTCAAACAGTTCAAAATGTTGTCCTCAATTCAAAGAAATTAAGACTTCATTAGCGTATAACGCAGTCCCGACCGGTGTTTAATGTCAAATGTGTCGCACGTCAGAATCAATAGACCCCGTTTGTAACAGCGAAAATCTTAATGACTTCACAATCAGCGCCACAATCAGTCGACCCCAGTATACTCGAACTGCAAGCCACGTTGCATGATGTGTACGTACCATAGATTTTTTAGGTAGATCAATGGAAACAGAATTACTTATCCGTACAACAAAATAATGTGGACTACGTCATATATACATTACTCTTTACCCTAACAACGTAGCCAAAACACTTGTTTTATGAAATATAAAGTTAAAAAAGCTACAAATATACCAAACCCAAGACAATGTAGAAAAGTGATTTTCTACATTAACTCGCCCGAGGATCGAAACCGGGACCCAACTTGAAAACTGGTATGTATGCCACTCGAACAAGCAAATCGCCAATTGGTATTAAAATGATGACAGGTGTTTCCGTGAGGAACCTACTAAATGATGAAATTCATAATTCACGCTATTTACTAAAAAGGCCTAGCGCAGTTTTGAGGAGTCGAAACGAGCACGAGCAACGAACGGATTCGCGACTCGTAGTACTGCTAAGAGCCATCGAGAGCAACCGCGCGACTCTCGACTGAGCTAATGTTGATCGAATAAAGCTCTCCCAGCGTTTAGGCAAACCCCGAACCTGAAGCCGACAATGCATTGAAACGCGAGCGGAGCGACGGCACTACGCTAAATCGAGCAAACCACGCATCGCGCGTCGTCGTTTCAAATGGCAAATTCTTTTTGTGGTTTTTTTTATGGACTTAGAACTAATTAAATAAATAAATTGTATGTTGTTTTAAAATTTCATATATAACTTGTTTATTAAAAGCATTTGCTGCCGTCATTACGTTCTCTCCTCGTAAGTTGCCACGCGTTGTATGGTTTAGATTTACTAGAAGATTATTCTTTGTGTAAAAAATAAAACAAAATCACTAGTCGCGAGTGATTGCTCCTTCAATACTCACAGATTAAAAGTAAATAACCAACCGTTTTTGTACGGTCCTCCGGGCAGGATTTCGATAGATACGCAGGAAATATTTTTACTTTTGAAATATGTGTGAACAAAAGCTTTCCTCGTTTCCGTCTATGCGTATCTACTTTATCTATACCAACCTTAAAAACTCAGTGTAACCAAGTAGTGTACTTATCTTGATTGAAAATAGTATTTTGCTTAAAGCTGTTGCTGACGAAAACACTTTGTCGAAGAAATATATGTAGTCAGACATGGCGCATTTTTGGACCTGTCTTTTTAAGTTAATTATTGACTATTTGATACATACACTAATGCTCAGTAATCGAACTCAACGCCTGTTAAAGTTGCCAGGATGCTATCTGCAATAAGAGTTGGTACAAAGACACGGTCCATGGCAGATTCTATACACCAGTTTTGGACCGTAGAGGTCCTTTCAATCTTATACAAAACCTTTGATAGGGTCCCCTTCTGTGAGTAAGACGTTTTCCTTCGAGTCTATTCATGAACTCTGCAGCTTTCTAAAGCTATATTTCCTATGATTTAATTTGTCAAAGGGTACTTATATCACATATGCAAATACGTATGACAATATATTAGCGAGTACATCTCGGATACTCGTGACGTAATGTTTGCTTGTTAACAACATTAGGTAGGTAATAATTATGGCGCTAATCAGTGTTTGGATATCAATGACATAATAATGATTTATGTACAGCGATTCTGGTGTTTAGCCAACTACATTTGACGACCTCCGTGGTCGAGTGGCGTATGCACCGGTTTCAAGGTGTCGCTAGCTCTGAGGTCCCAGGTTCGATTCCTGGACAATGTAGAAAATCACATTTCTACATTATCTCGGGTCTGGGTGTTTGTGGTACCTTCGTTGTATCTGAATTCCATAACACAAGTGCTTTAGCAACTTACTTTGGGTTCAGAACAATGTATGTGATGTTGTCCGCATTTATTTATTAACAATGAGATAGATACTAAAGTAACTCTGTATAGTGTCTCTCCATCTTATCGTTAAGCAATGTATTGGTTTCATGAATTGTATCTTGGCTAACCTGGACAAAAACACACAATTCTTAGGTAAGGTAACAAACTATACTTACAAATCCCAAGGCTGCGCGCACACGTGCTGTTTGAAACAGTTCGACGGTTCTCAAAAAGCAAAGAGCGGGCAGCACCCGTCACGCGCGGGAGCGGTTGACAGGCCGCGCAGATCGTATGCTTTGATCACAGACTTACTTGAAAGGGGAGTTCATGTACACGCGGCCTAACAGCTAACGAATATACTACACACAAATCTTATGAATGTACACTTGAAGTTTGAATTATTGGTAATAAAAATCCGTGTTGTTTGGTCATCCAATACTGTTGAAGATTATTTTGCTGTAAAACCTTAAAACTGATGGATTAATCTATGAACGGACTAGAATTAATAACATTTGCTATTGGTTTCCTATTATTAGATAATATATAATAATAATGATATAGTCTTTGGTTCTGAGGAGCAATCTAATCGCTTGCCAAATATAATTTAGTTTCTTGTCAGCTAATGTTACTGACCAAAGGCTTAATAAACGGCATAATTAAACACTGCATATGACATGATGGTAAATAACTTCCAACAGCGTATAGTCTCGATTACAATTCATGTTTACTATCTAGGTATACAAGATCACGAATAATAGTTTGTACTAAACAGTGGCCGTTCAGTCACTGTACCCACTGTTACCGGTCCTTGAAATGTTAATACTGCATGTTCCAGCTTTCAGAATATTATTTATAGGTATCCTCAACACCGGAGAACGTTGTCCTTACCGAACTACGTCTTGGTTTCACATTTCTGCCTTCAATTTATCAGAGCACGTGTATACCCGGTGCGACGTTGTGGATATCAATATGTTTTCCATGTATTCTAGCGAAGCCCATGTGTGGTGATTTTCGACGAAGTTATATGATAACGTTGCATCTTATTTAAAGCGACATACAATATTGTAGCACCATGCTTGCAGCGGCTCTGGTTGAGTTACTCGAATAGTACAGGTTTATTATAAATAAAACCGTATTTTTTTATAAACCGTAGCAACTAATAGTGTTTGCAGCTTGTTACTTGAAAGCTAATGGCTATCCGACCGCAATTAGTTTGGTACACAAGTCATTATGTAATGGCAGAGTTCGATATCGATTACGGCTTATTTAAATACTATTCAACGAAAAAAGCAGTTCCCAGAAAATCCTAAATTTTAAATTTTCCTGCCGTTCGATGCTCGATAAATGCGAATGTTTTTTGCACACTGTAGTGTGCAATGTCCTATGTCTAAACTCATTTTTTGATAATTAGTTTAAAACTGTTGAGTCGAATGCTCAGTTGAGTCTTTTAACATTCAAACACATTCTTGTCAAAGCTGAAATACCTTTATTAATATCATCTTTTTCAGCAGTTCCTGTCGAGAACAGGCCCCATGTAGACTTTTGAATCCAAACGGATATGGATTCTCAGTTGAAGCTAATTTTTCATGTTTTATTTAGATTTAAGAGAGAAATGCAATGTTCTGTGACATAAACATCTGGCAAATATTCGGCGAAAGCCTTCGAGTATCAAAATTGGTACAAAAAAACGAATCAGAACTAATTCAGGTTTAGTTAATTTAGAAGTTTCAAATAAACTCTCCATGATACTGTAAATGTCACATAAATAATAAAAAAGGCCTTACAAAAATAGGAAAAATATTTCAAATGATTTCGTTATGGAACATGAAATGTGTACGTAGTTCTTCTCGTGTGTAAGTACGTACGTAGGTGGCACCCGCTAAAATCCATTAAAGAGGAACTTTATGCGTTTACCGGTAAGCCTCTCAAGTTTAAGTGTGACCAAATATGAGCTGAAACCCTTTTGGACTCATTTTCGCCAACAACTTCAGTTGACTTAGTAAAGTTATTAGTTTACCAGCTGCGAACACTGGCTTCATTCAGCCTTCTGTGATTCACGGGGGAAGTTTGTAGCGGAAACAAATTGAATTTGAATTTTATAGTGAAAAATTTTGCAGGCGACAGAATTTTTCGTGTATGCGGCGATGCTGGCCTTAGCTATGTTGGTGTTCCTGAGGATGGCTCAAGACTTCCATTCAAGGAATATCGACGCCGACGGCTCTTCTTCGGAAAGTCGGCCATTGTTGCACCACCGATCTAAAGTTAGTCCTAGCTTTTTAACTTATACATATACCTATATCTGTATATTTCCTCTCTAACATTATTTTCAATCTTTCGTATAGATTTACACGTTCAAATATATTTGATATTTTTGTCGTTAATGAAATATGATATTGACCGATGATATTGTAATACTAAAAGCCAGTGTACAATTAATCAAAATTGAGTTAATAAGTACGTGACACGTGTTGTCAGAACATGTAGAATGGGTTAATGGAACAATATTACAGAAGTAAAACTTTGATGATAAACAAGTTATGGATTGTTTTCAATGTTTAGGATTTGCTTAGCTGCATTATTACACACTCTAACTACTTTCCCTTTGCTTGTTTTTTCTTCTCATTGAATTTCATATTACGAAAGTGATTGAGCAAAATTTACTATCATTTACAATTCCATGATCTTATACCTAACAAAAGACACATTTTGTTTCATAAATTATTACCTCAATATATTCCAGTCAATAAATGCCATTATGTTATTCACTCATACACACTATTATAATTCATATCATAATATATATTCGAAATCTTAGATTTGTAAAATTCAAGTTACCTCAATAGATGTATTGTAACGTTTTGAACTAACAATGGACGTCAGAAATAGTAACAATAGGTCCAAACTGAGGCCAAATTAAAATAATACTTATCATTATACAAGTCCTTATGTTAACTTTCAGTCTAATAGAGGTAAGACCACATGATGTCGGATTGTAAAGTCAACATAGAGAGAGGCCTGTTGAACTTCAATTTATTTCCGAATTAATAGTATTTAGCACAAAGGGGGAAATTATAAATGTGCTTATAGAGGATATACATTGAAACGTCAATTATTTTCGCACCTATTGTTATTTTCTGTAATAACTTTGTCTAAATTTATAATTGAATGGTTTTAGCGATTCAATTCACAAAATCATTAGCAGTAATTGAAATAGTTTCACAAATAATATTAGTTATCGATTAATACAATGAAATAAATAAACTTTTGTGTTATTATTTTGATACCACGTACTGATCTGAGCTTTCAAGAACATTTAATTTCTAGTGTTTTTTTTTTTTACTTTATTAAGAATATCTTTAACTTACTCACAAAGTAACGGAATAGGTATCCATTACAAGCCTTAGACACACCTCTAAAAAATAAAATTATTTTTCAAACGAAAATAATTTTATCTCTGCTCCTGCTCATCTCTGCTAATTGGCTTTGATTGATATTCTTTCCCTTGGTGAATTCAAGGAAGTAACTTACTTGCTGATCTCTCATATGCCAGAAAACTGACTGATATTTTTTGCTGACTATATATTGTTGCCTTTTTCAGGTAATATCAGTGCATTCGCTATCTACATCAAGTACTCGTGCGTTTGGCGGCACGGGCAGCAGCGCGGCCTCTTGCCTCGGCGTTATGGAGCGCGCGCGCCCCGCGGCTTGGCCTGCACGCGCCTACGTGCATCTCGCCACGCCCAGCACCGGCGACCCAAACCCTACGACATTGGCACAGGAATAACATCTTCAAACCTTTTATCAAGTATATTGACGGCTACTTTGTTGTCGGCTTCCAGGCTTGCCGGATTCAGCTGTACCGTATTTAACACGTATAACAGATATGCTAGCATCGGTTACTCAAAGCCCAACACATTGGCTCAAGAATAACGTCTTCAAACCTTTTTCTAACTATGTTGACGGCTTCCAGTCTTAGGACTCAGCTCCTGCTGAATACAGTATTTTACAGGAATAACACTTCTGCGAAAACTATAACTAGACAATAGTTGAAGAAAGCTAGATGAGAAAGGATGTGTGGTAATTAGATTTTCAGCGAAATACTTGACATCAGTCTGCTAACGGCCTCGATGAACTTAAGGTTATTTCTTTACTTAAATAGAATCAGAATTATCTCCTTTTCACTAGCCCCGGATGCACATCCGCTGAAATTGTAAGAAGTAAGAAAAAACATGTGAAGATGGCTCGCACTGTTGCGTGCTGCTAGCTAGCGCCATATCCGGTTTTACCCGGTTTATGCGACTTATACAATGGATTTAGAAACTTTTATTCAATACACTTGTTTATGCTAGTTGTCAATTTTAAAACAAGTTATAATTTAAAACCGTAAAGTCATTCGTAGCAGCTCCTTCAAGTGACTTGCTAGTTACTTTTCTAACATTATCGAAAAGATTTTATGCTTAAACTTAATGTACCTGAATTTTAAATATATTTCTGTGAGATATAAAATTTTCACTATCTACCAGTTGTGCAGCGAAGTGGCGGAAGAATTTTTAGGGTTCCCTATTATGCATGCACGAACGGGATCTTACAAGGAAATCCGGATTTACGTCTACACGACACTTGGTAATCCCGTATTAGAATATAGGTACATACAATTTTCTGGTTATTATGAACACCTGAATTTTATATTAAACGAATAACGTTAAAATAAAAGTCAATTAAATTAAATAAAAAATCGGATAGCGTTTATTCGGACACCTCAACATTTTATCGTAAGTAACAGGCAGTGAATTCATTCACGTATTGCTATCTATATCCCGCCAATAAAACGTCAACATTTCATACGCACAATGAACCAGTAGTCTACGTAAAACATTAAAATATGAACATAAATAAAATACTTATGGAAAACGTTTTAAACATTAAACCTTTACTCTAAAGGGGTTACACAAAAACTCGCGCTCGACTTAAATGTTTCACATATTACTTTTCTTTCTGCTACATTCTTGCATGCAAGCTCGCTCAAATAAAGCTAACCTTTTTTGTTACATCTGTAGAATTCCGCTTTGCTAGTCTCTCAATAGAATTAAGAACCATTTTATATAAAGTACTTAAGTTATTATTGCAAATGATTTTATATTACAAATGAACAATGATTCTTGAGTAACTGACTCAATGGTTCATCTTGTAACAGGTAACCTGCGGTTTCATAATAAGATCGTTCGTACACGAGGCGTGGACAACGCAAGTCTCCGGTACCCGATGATTTTGTATTCAAGCAACTATAGCCATTCAAAACCAAAAAGTTTTATGCAAGAAATGCTTGGAGATAAAAGTCATTGGATTTTATTTGTGTGTTTCTACTTACTTGAATAAATGAGTATATAATATATATTTTGGAGATTTTCGTCCCGTTAAAATGTGCGAACGAGCTTAAATGTAATGATCCAGAAATATTTATTAAATTGTAACAGATTTATTGGTTTGTCAGTACACGTTAAAACGATAGCATATAACTTATTAAAATTATTTAATTCACTTATTATATTAATTACTTATTTTTACAAGTAAATTTAAATTCATAAATGAAATTGGAATTATAGGCATTATGATTTATTCTGGTAGAACATTTTACAGGCTGGAATGTCCGCTCGTATAAATTAGTACCTATGTAATTCTATGTATTATTAGAATAATGTCAAATGTTGGTCAACGCACAATTCGCTATTTAATTATGCAAAACAAATGAATTAACTAGTATTTCACACTGGACAGTGTACACTAATCTGAAAATACATTGGAAACAAGTTGTTAACGAGGTACGTATGATTATAATATACATAATATATTATAATATTGTGTTCATGTAAAGGCCAATGTACATCAAGCGAGCGAATGTTCTCTCACATGAACATTCGCTCGTGTGATTTAAATCGGCTATAACAGTAGGAAGCAAAAGAGATGCTCATTATTTAAACTTTTATTAATTTATTTATAACGTTATATTATAATATTCTTATTTTAATTTTACTTTAGTGGTTGAAGCGTTATGACAACTTTTAATAAATAAATTATGTATTTTTATATTTTTAAGTGCTGTGTATTAAAATATGATCATACAGGTTCGTTTCATTTTGCTTTCAATATTACCTAATTTCCGAATGTCATGTTGTACGTCTGAACCAAATAGATTTGATATTTACAAAGTACCGGAACTTTATTGAAGAAATACGTTCCTCTAATATGAAATTTATAAAGCTGAGATATCGTGAGTACATATTTTTAACAATATAAACTTAAATATTCGCTGAAAATATGCATCACTCAAAGAACTTCAGGATAAACGTAAAAATACGTGGGTGTAGGTACGTGGAATTCTTATGTCAATACTTGTGGTTGCGCGAACCGTTACGAATGTGAATCACATTGTATTTTTAAAACAAAAAACCTTCTTCTTTTTGATCCTCAGTACAAAATATTTCTCCGAAAAGACATGAGAAGTAAGGACCTTGTAGTGTTTACGACATCAAAGTTCCATTGTGATAAATATGATGTTCGTGCTACCTGTCTAGCGTCTCTATGATACCTCGTATTCACTTTTTTCCTGTCGTACCGCTAAAATTTCTACACCTTTTATAATGAACATGGTGCTATGAATCATGTCTACTTTCTTTAGCTCACGGTTGCTGAAACTCCGGAGAAAACCATCCTTGGTCCTAGCTCTGACCTCCGGTAACTTTTCCAAATCGTTTTGATAATGACAATACGTTAGGCTGCGCTTAGGGATACGCGGAGCGTTTGGCGTTTTTAACAAGTATAGGTGTTTATGAGAGCTGCTCCGTCTTATGTAATTATGAACGCGCATTTTGTTTAGTGTTGAGCGTGTGTCGCTGCTTCCTTTGTGTACCCGCTTACGCACGTATGTTTGTATTCGGCATCGAAGTCCACCGCGTAAAATTAATAATGACGTCAGAGTCTGCTTTGTGATTTATCCAAACAATTCTACCAAAATTGGTAGTTCCGCGGCGGACACTCTCATTTCCAAAGCACCGCACAAAGACCGCGTCTTCGCAAACGGAACTGCATAATTATTACAATAATTATGTTTGTATTTGCACTAGCTTGCAGCATCGCGCTTCATCTCAGTGAATGAGGCCTTACTTTGTGATTACGGCAATATTCTGCATGCTCGTGTCATATTACAAACTACGTGTATTAATATTACCTAGTAATGTAGGTAGTGCACCTGAAGCCACAGAATTGCTTGCTTCGTCGGTCTGTGAATAGTAATCATCAATTGAAATTGCAGTTGACCTATACGTTGGTGAATTTGATCTTCCCTATATGATACCAGGCTTCCCAGATACACGTTGAATGTGCCTAGATATTGTAAGGTGATAGAGTCTTGAGCATGTTACGGAGAACATGATAATAGTTTATGTCCACTGTCCTAATTCCCAACTTATAACAATATAAACCGGACACAAATAACTAAAGAATACAAGACTTCAGAGTACAAGCAGTATCTGAAAGTTGACTTTATATTTGGTAGTATGAAAATTCTTTCACTTGTTTACGTAATAGGTAGGAGGTACTTTATAGCTATTGTTTTCGACCATCGGTAGAATTGCGCTCAAAGCAATCACGACATTTTTAGTGACGTTGTAATTGAGGCAGTACCTCGTAACACTAAAGGAAACGTTACTACATTCAAGTTCACTACCAAATTGAGCTTACTAAAGCACTCTTATCTATTGATCTTATTCTTTACAGCCGGACACACGTCAGGCATTTTCGGGTACAAGTAACACAGCTATACTCCACGTTACAGCCTTTAAATATTCAACATCCAATATTCCGACCCTAACAAAGGATAATTCTATTTACAGATAACTGTATCGTAATATTTCTTATTTTTTTATTTTCGTCTACGGAATGTTTCAATCCTGCATTGACAAATGAAGATCGCAACTACAGCAAAGAAGATTTGCGGTCGTTATTCGATGAGAATCTCATGTGGGGTGCGGGTGATATACCTCTATTAAATAGAAAGGTTAGCCAGATTCCGTTGCTTTCTGAAGGAATTTCATAACAATAGGTACTTCTTTAAAAAACATACTTCGCGCGGCAAAGAATTTGCAGGCAGTGGAAGGTATTAAACTGAGTTTGTGGTATTGTGTGGATAACTTCAATAATACAAACAAATGAATGCCGAGAGTTTTCAAAGTAAAGCTTTATACTAGATTTTTTTACTATGACTGTCCTATTTACAGATTTTCAGAGGAATGCGTGTTACAATACGCGAGCATCCCTACGTAGCAAGCGTACGCAGGGATATAGCGCATTACTGCATGGCGACAATGCTAACTAAAAACTTGTTCGTGACTGTGGCACATCCTTTGATCGGGTGAGTTGATAAATGTGATTAGTGCCTAAAGGTGGGTTTAGACCGGCGAGGCAAGACGGAGAAATCATGCTAATCTTTTTACACCACAGGATGTCGTTTTCAGGAGATTTATTTACCGTTCTTAAGTAGGTCAGATGGAAGGATTGGCGCGGTAGTCAGAAGCCTTCAGAAGATTTGCAGTAGTAATCATATTTATTGACATCTTATGCGCGTACTGGGGAGACACTTATCAAAGCATAGCAAACCTTGTAGCCAAGTGACATAACTACAAGCGTAAACAATAACAGCAACTGCTGAAATTACATTATATGGAAATGATATGTCGATAAGTCACGTTGCATAGAATTTCACTGATTAGTTCAGCGTTAATATGCTTGTAAAAATCATTTGGCCAAAGGCTGAAAGATTTCATCTTAATCCCTCTTACAAAACGCTAAATACTGTTTGTATAGAAGTTACGCGATTTATTGTACTAACAATTCTTGCAGATTTGCGTCTTGCCTCAACAGTCTAAAGCCACCTTAATTCCCGCAGCTAACACGAACGTCACTAAGATTGAGTTACGCTGTATACTAGCTAGCGCCATATCCGGTTTTACCCGGTTTATGCGACTTATAAAACGGAACTAGAAACTTTTATTCAATACACTTGTTTATGCTTGTTGTCAATTTTAAAACAAGTTATAATTTTAAACCGTAAAGTCGTTCGTAGCAGCTCCTTCAAGTGCTAGTTACTTTTCTAATATTATCTAAAAGATTTTATGCTTAAACTTAATGTACCTGAATTTTAAATATATTTCTATGAGATATAAAATTTTCGCCACCTACCAGTTGTGCAGCGAAGTGGCGGAAGAATTTTTAGGGTTCCCTATTATGCATGCACGAACGGGATCTTACAAGGAAACCCGGATTTACGTCTACACGACACTTGGTAATCCCGTATTAGAATATAGGTGCATACAATTTTCTGGTTATTATGAACACCTGAATTTTTATATTAAACGAATAACGTTAAAATAAAAGTCAATTAAATTAAATAAAAAATCGGATAGCGTTTATTCGGACACCTCAACATTTTATCGTAAGTAACAGGCAGTGAATTCATTCACGTATTGCTATCTATATCCCGCCAATAAAACGTCAACATTTCATACGCACAATGAACCAGTAGTCTACGTAAAACATTAAAATATGAACATAAATAAAATAGTAATGGAAAACGTTTTAAACATTAAACCTTTACTCTAAAGGGGTTACACAAAAACTCGCGCTCGACTTAAATGTTTCACATATTACTTTTCTTTCTGCCACATTCTTGCATGCAAGCTCGCTCAAATAAAGCTAACCTTTTTTGTTACATCTGTAGAATTCCGCTTTGCTAGTCTCTCAATAGAATTAAGAACCATTTTATGTAAAGTACTTAAGTTATTATTGCAAATGATTTTATACTACAAATGAACAATTAAATATTTAAAATACGATTCTTAAGTAACCGACTCAATGGTTCATCTTGTAACAGGTAACCTGCGGTTTCATAATAAGATCGTTCGTACACGAGGCGTAGACAACGCTAGTCTCCTTTACGCGATGATTTTGTATTCAAGCAACTATAGCCATTCAAAACCAAAAAGTTTCGTGTCGTGCCATGCGTGGAGTCAGAAGTCATTGGATTTTGGAGATTTTCGTCCCGTTAAAATGTGCGAACGAGTTTAAATGTAATGATCCAGAAATATTTATTAAATTGTAACAGATTTATAGGTTTGTCAGTAGACGGTAAAACGATAGCATATAAGGTATTTAAATTATTTAATTCACTTATTATATCAATTACTTATTTTTATAAGTAAATTTAAATTCATAAATGAAATTGGAATTATAGGCATTATGACACGTCTATTCTGGTAGAACATTTTACAGGCTGGAATGTCCGCTCGTATAAATTAGTACCTATGTAATTCTATGTATTATTAGAATAATGTCAAATGTTGGTCAACGCACAATTCGCTATTTAATTATGCAAAACAAATGAATTAACTAGTATTTCACACTGGACAGTGTACACTAATCTGAAAATACATTGGAAACAAGTTGTTAACGAGGTACGTATGATTATAATATACATAATATATTATACTCGAGGTAGCATTATACCGTCTCTGTATATACTCGAGGTAGCATTATTTGTACATAAAAATCCCGAATTGTTTCAACGCATATCTGACGTTGTGAAGCGAAGTAGACGAAATAATAATAGATTATGTCTTAACAGTGCCAAAACAAGTCTGATGGGTAAAAGTTTACTGTGTATGGCCCCAAAAATTTACAATAAAATCCCAGATGACATAAAGCTTCTGAACTCACAAATGTTTAGTAACAAAATGAAAAATCTCTTGGCAGAAAAATGTTACTATTGTATTGATGATTTTTTAAAATGATAATACTTGTGTTTTTTGTTTTGAATGAATTTACATTGACATAATATTTTAATATTTTGATAATTGAAATTGGTGTTTGTTTATTTTTTATTTTTTTTAAATGATAATACTTGTGTTTTTTGTTTTAAATGAATTTACATTGACATAATATTTTAATATTTTGATAATTGAAATTGGTGTTTATTTATTTTAATTGAGTTGAGAGAGTTTCCTTTGTGACTTCAATTTAATGGTTCTTTATTTTATTTTTTCACAATAATTGTTATGTATGTGTAATTTTGTTTATTATAATTTAATTATTTTGCAATTTTAATGTTATAAAATTCATACGCCTTTTCAGGCAGATTTTGGTGAAACAAATTATTATAAACACTTGTGATCATATGTAATACCCAAAATGTAATGAATGAATAAATGAATATGAATATGAATATAATATTGTGTTCATGTAAAGGCCAATGTACATCAAGCGGGCGAATGTTCTCTCACATGAACGTTCGCTCGTGTGATTTAAATCGGCTATAACAGTAGGAAGCAAAAGAGATGCTCATTATTTAAACTTTTATTAACTTATTTATAACGTTATTAATATTCTTATTTTAATTTTACTTTAGTGGTTGAAGCGTTATGACAAATTTTAATAAATAAATTATGTATTTTTATATTTTTAAGTGCTGTGTATTAAAATATGATCATACAGGTTCGTTTCATTTTGCTTTCAATATTACCTAATTTCCGAATGTCATGTTGTACGTCTGAACCAAATAGATTTGATATTTACAAAGTACCGGAACTTTATTGAAGAAATACGTTCCTCTAATATGAAATTTATAAAGCTGAGACATCGTGAGTACATATTTTTAACAATGTAAACTTTAATATTAGCTGAAAATATGCATCACTCAAAGAACTTCAGGATAAATGTAAAAATACGTGGGTGTAGGTACGTGGAATTCTTATGTCAATACTTGTGGTTGCGCGAACCGTTACGAATGTGAATCACATTGTATTTTTAAAACAAAAAACCTTCTTCTTTTTGATCCTCAGTACAAAATATTTCTCCGAAAAGACATGAGAAGTCAGGACCTTGTAGTGTTTACGGCATCAAAGTTCCATTGTGATAAATATGATGTTCGTGCTACCTGTCTAGCGTCTCTATGATACCTCGTATCCACTTTTTTCCTGTCGTACCGCTAAAATTTCTACACGTTTTATAATGAACATTGTGCTATGAATCATGTCTACTTTCTTTAGCTTGCGGTTGCTAAAACGTCGTAGAAAACCATCCTTGGTCCTAGCTCTGACCTCCGTTAACTTTTCCAAAACGTCTTGATAATGACAATACGTTAGGCTGCACTTAGGGATACGCCGAGCGTTTGGCGTTTATAACAAGCAGTACGTATGTGTTTTAGAGAGCTGTCTTTATGTAATTGTGAACACGCATTTTCTTTAGTGTTGAGCGCGTGTCGCTACTTCCTCTGTGTACCCGCTTACGCACGTATGTTTGTATTCGGCATCGAAGGCCACCGCGTAAAATTAATAATGACGTCAGAATTGCTTTGTGATTTGTCCAAACAATTCTACCAAAATTGGTTGTTCCGCGGCGGACACTCTCATTTCCAAAGCACCGCACAAAGACCGCGTCTTCGCAAACGGAACTGCATAATTATTACAATAATTATGTTTGTATTTGCACTAGCTCGCAGCATCGCGCTTCATCTCAGTGAATGAGGCCTTACTTTGTGATTACGGCAATATTCTGCATGCTCGTGTCATATTACAAACTACGTGTATTAATATTACCTAGTAATGTAGGTAGTGCACCTGAAGCCACAGAATTGCTTGCTTCGTCGGTCTGTGAATAGTAATCATCAATTGAAATTGCAGTTGACCTATACGTTGGTGAATTTGATCTTCCCTATATGATACCTGCCTTCCCAGATACATGTTGAATGTGCCTAGATATTGTAAGGTGATAGAGTCTTGAGCATGTTACGGAGAACATGATAATAGTTTATGTCCACTGTCCTAATTCCCAACTTACGACAATATAAATCCGACACAAATAACTAAAAGAATACAAGACTTCAGAATACAAGCAGTATCTGAAAGTTTACTTTATATTTGGTAGTATGAAAATTCGTTCAGTTCTGTACGTAATAGGTAGGAGGTACTTTATAGCTTTTCAACTAGGTATAAAATGGTTCAATAATCGATGTAATACTATTGTTTTCCACCATCGGTAGAATTGCGCTCAAAATCACGAGATTTTTGGTGATGGTGTAATTGAGGCAGTACATCGTAACACTAAAGGAAACATTCAAGTTCACTACCAAATTGAGCTTACTAAAGCATTCTTATCTATTGATCTTATTCTTTACAGCCGGACACACGTCAGGCATTTTCGGGTACAAGAAGTAACACAGCTATACTCCACGTTACAGCCTTTAAATATTCAACATCCAATATTCCGGACCCTAACAAAGGATAATTTTATTTACAGATAACTGTATCGTAATATTTCTTATTTTTTTATTTTCGTCTACGGAATGTTTCAATCCTGCATTGACAAATGAAGATCGCAACTACAGCAAAGAAGATTTGCGGTCGTTATTCGATGAGAATCTCATGTGGGGTGCGGGTGATATACCTCTATTAAATAGAAAGGTAAGCTAGATTTTGTTGCTTTCTGAAGGTATTTCATAACAATACGTACTTCTTTAAAAAACACTTCGCGGCGGCAAAGAATTCTGCAGGCAGTGGAAGGTATTAAACTGAGTTTGTGGTATTGTGTGGAATTATTTCAATAATACAAACAAATGAATGCCGAGAGTTTTCAAAGTAAAGCTTTATACTAGATTTTTTTACTATGACTGTCCTATTTACAGATTTTCAGAGGAATGCGTGTTACAATACGCGAGCATCCCTACGTAGCAAGCGTACGCAGGGATATAGCGCATTACTGCATGGCGACAATGCTAACTAAAAACTTGTTCGTGACTGTGGCACATCCTTTGATCGGGTGAGTTGATAAATGTGATTAGTGCCTAAAGGTGGGTTTAGACCGGCGAGGCAAGACGGAGAAATCATGCTAATCTTTTTACACCACAGGATGTCGCTTTCAGGAGATTTATTTACCGTTCTTAAGTAGGTCAGATGGAAGGATTGGCACGGTAGTGATTTTGCCTTCAGAAGATTTGCAGTAGTAATCATATTTATTGACATCTTATGCGTGTTCTGGGGAGACACTTTTCCAAGCAAAGCGGACCTTGTAGCCAAGTGACAACTACAAGCGTAAACAATAACAGCAACTGCTGAAATTACATTATATGGAAATTATATGTCGATAAGTCACGTTGCATAGAATTTCACTGATTAGTTCAGCGTTAATATGGTTGTAAAAATCATTTGGACAAAGGCTGAAAGATTTCATCTTAATCCCTTTTACAAAACACTAAATACTATAGAAGTTACGCGATTTATTGTACTAACAATTCTTGCAGATTTGCGTCTTGCCTCAACAGTCTAAAGCCACCTTAATTCCCGCAGCTAACACGAACGTCACTAAGATTGAGTTACGCTGTGTTCATTAACAAATTACGCCAAACGAAGACGCCGATACTGTAGGAGAACCATTTTTATTTTACGTCATGTATCGCAGTTTACTCTAACTCAATTCTGTTGCCATGGAAATTTATTGCTAAACCTATTAAGGCGGGTCACCTTTTTTTAAAGAGATTATTTTTTTAAAGTGTTTTTTTCATAATTAAGATAATAGAGTTTTGATGATAAATATCGCATCTTCGCATCTTGTTTAGGTATTTTTATATATTACGCAAACAACCTAAGTACATTTAAAAGTAGTTTTTTCTAAAAAAAAATAGTAGTTTCCTTGAATTTTCGTGTTTTACAAATAGACAACTTTGGCCCCTTAGCTGTAATTGAATTTCCCAGTAAATGAGCCTTGGCTATAAACAATTTACATAGACTTAGCTTCGGTTCCTCTTATGTAATCGTAATTGAATTTTTAAGGCACCTGATATACGTCCTAACACTTATATGTTGCATATTTTAACTTACAAAATGTCTGACAAAGTCGGTCTACTAAATAATTAATGACTGCATAGAACAGTTTGTGAACTTTTAACCTTCACAGGCAATATTCACAAAGTGACGAAATAGATTTAACAATTACATTTGTCTGTATGTGCGTCATGCAATTGCAAGTTGCTCAGTGAATTTTCCTGTTTTAAAGTTTAGTCTGTTTACAGATATGAAATTGAAAGCCAGATAAACGATTCTCCGTTCAATTTTTTTAAAGTCATTGTATTTATCAATATCATTATAGCTGTATGTCATTTATGTAATGAATTTAGTTTTCCATATATTGTCACAATCATAGTCTTTATTAGCTATTATCATTGAGAAAATATAATAATACATTAATTTACTTACAAATCATAGAAATTATGCAGTACTTATGTAACAAATTAACTTTACATATAAAACGTCATCATTCCAGTATCCCAGTGTACGAGTTCACAGTAGTAGTGGGTGAGAACTACGCGGAGCGGGGCTCAGCCCTCCTGACTGTGATGCTGATCATCATACACGAGCGGTTCGACCGCTACACGCTGGCCAATGACGTCGCCCTAATAAGAGTGTTCGAAGACACGCCGTACAGGTAACGATGTGCTTCCCGCTTCCTTGTTAGCTAGTATTTGAAGCAACAAAAAGTTGTTCAGAAGTTTCATTCAACCAATGTATAGATTATGCAGCGTCTCAGCGTCGTCCATTGCTGAACAAAGGCCTATACAGTGTTGTATATTGACCATGAAGGTCATCAACAATCTGTAAATAGGTTATAATTATGAATAAAGAATATGAACGTGAAAGAAAGCATAAAGGGATTCCTTTATAGTGAGTTGTTAGAAATACTATCAATTGCAAACATAATTCAGTCAATTTTATAGATACCACTGAAAAGCAGGTGATTGTGAGTCAAAAATCGTACTTTACTGATAGTTTGTGGTTTTCGTGGTATTTCAATCTCTGTAGAATAGACCTCCTGCCTTTATCTTACTATTCCGATCGTTATTTTGCGATAACGGACTCAACGTCCCGAAAAAATAATCCAGTTGAAAGTTAAAAACTGATGCTGAACCTACATTTGCTAACAACCACAGACCTAGTTAACAAGCAAATGTGTCCACAAAACATTTAACAAGCCACGCACGCGAAACAATAACACAACTTTATAATTGCGACCTTATGGACAAAACATTAAGGTCGCAATTATAAAGTTATATTAATTACTGAGTTGGTACAAGGAGAGTATTGATAACATAACAATATAATATAGTTGTCTCGTATTCAGCTTACTGCAGGAAGTTAAGATATTTGAGCTGTTAATGAATAGTATTGGCCATATATTGGCAGTAGATAGTTTCCCTCCAGTACCTATTACACAAATTTAACACGTGTGATTAATAAGGTCTGGTCTATTATTGTACTTTTGAATATGACGACCCAATGTTATTTTAAACTGCCTCGTTGGCCTAGTGGTGCTAAGCGCGACTGCTACGCTAGAAGTATTGGGTTCGATTCCGAAGTCGACCAAGGTTTAATTGGGGTTTTTCTATGAAATTCTCAGTAGCAATAATAACTTTTAAACTATCGCGCTGCATGTTTATATTAATATTATAGAACGGGGATTAGCGCGAACATGCATAAATACCTTTAGGGCTTGACGTTTCGACCAGGTTACACCGGCCGTGGTCGCAAGCAGACTGGAGATGCGGTGTCATTGCTCCGTGCGTTCTCAGTAGCAGGTCGGAGTTTGGATTTATGCCCGGTTAGTGGCAATAGGCTCGCCACCTATTACATCTCTTCTTAGCGTGTCGATAAATGGCAATACTCCTATTCGATTTTCCCGGACCAGTACTCAGCTACGTAAACATACCGGCGAACTGTAGGTGTACATTGGTAGTCCTCTGCCTAACCCTTCGGGGATACAGGGGTGATGGTTTTTATGTGTTATGTATATTTTAAGGTGTTCGGTGAAGTCGATCCAGTTGGTTCATCCAAGAATCTCGTTGAACCGCGCGAGAGCTTTTGTCACTGGATGGGGGCGCTGCGATCGCACGGTTTGTTCATTAATATATTACTTTTATGTTAAGGCCGATACGCATCAAATGAGCGAACAGTCTACCAAATTATCAAATTATTATAGAATCACAAATAATTTGATGTGGTGGGGGTAGAATGAGCATTCTTATGTTTGATGTATATCGGCCTTTAGTTAAAACGCTACAAAATACGGTATATGTGTGTTATGTATTTGTATATATCGTGGTTTATTACTTCACTTACACACTTGTACTAAATAACTTTACATCATCATCATCATATCTGAGCCTTTTCCCAACTATGTTGGGGTCGGCTACCAGTCTTACCGGATTCAGCCGTATTTTACATGGAGCGATTGCCTATTTGACCTCCACAACTCATTTTATTGGGAAACACGGTAGGACGGACTGGTTGTTAGAATTAAAAATTAAAATTAATTAAATTAAAAAGTCAGGAGCCAATTGACTTAACGACTGCCAAAGATGTTTGTATGTCAGCCAGGACCTACTGTTTATCGTGCTTTCCGAAACACGGAGGGGTCTCGGTATGTTATAAATGGTCACCCATCCACAGACCAATCGCGGCGAGCGCGGCTTAACCTGTATTATGGTCAAACCGTACGGCTTACACTTAGCCACGAGCCCCTCAATAAAGTAAATAACTTTACAAAATAAACTAATCCTCATACTCAAAACAAACCGATACACTTCAAACCACATTTCCAAGAACATAAAATAATTAAACTTTACTTGTCCATAAACAAATTTAGCAAGTTTGTTTGTACACATCCAAAATATGAACATACAAACAAAATACTAGGTATTTAGTTATCGCTGTAAAATACACGTACAAAATTACAAAATTTAGTTACACAAATGAATAGAAATACCATAATAATCTGTCAAAATTATTGAAATAAAATCTATGTGACGTTAAACACTTGTTTAGTTAGCATAATTTAATTTATAATTTTGTGAAATGAGAAAGAGATATTTTAACGGGTAACAGAGGGTACAGATCCAATGTAAGCGACTTGTCAATCCATACGTTGTTTTCCCCGTGAGAAATGTCTACGCGCGTAGGCGTCGCGTCGTAGCAGTCTGTAGCAGTATCATTTTCTACGATACCATTTTTCTCATAGAAATGATTCTAAACTGCTACGTCGTCTTATAATCAAACAATGAATTATATATTACACTAAAGTATCTTAAAAATACAAACATAACTTTTCTCAATGTCATAAGGATTTTCGGCTTGCAGGAATTAATGAAAAGTTTTATAATTATTATTCTCCTCGTTCCCCTGCTTTTATGCAAATATGTTATTAAAAATCCATCATTCTTTTTGAGTTTTGTATAAGGATGTATAATTGTCTATATTGATTATTTTGGTAAGTATGTCTCCATGGATAATTGGATGGGCTTAACCAAAAAATTAGAGAGATTTTTTGAAGTTTCTTTTAACATTCAGCTTTTGACTCGTCCTGTTTTAATTGTGTTCCCGTTTTGAAATATATCGTGAATTCGGTGAATTTTACGGCGAGGACTGTTCAGATAACAAGGGATAAAGATTTGTGAAAAGAGTTATGCAAGCCTTATATCTCGCCCCCTATTACATGGGACCTAAACATATCGGCGAACTGTGGGTGTACATTGGTACACCTCTGCCTACCCCTTCAGGGATACAGGCGTGATGATGATATGTTATGCAAGCCTTTGCCCAGCAGTGGGACTTTTGAACTTAGATAAAAGATAATTATCGTGTATACATTAGATGTCTTGAGTATTATAGTAATCTTGTGGTGATTAAAATTACAGGCTTCGTTATTTTGTTCCTAACTTCTTAAAGGTTAGCAAAAGTTTATTTTTGGTAATAACTTATGTTCTACTCATTATAAAAGTTAAAATAACGATCGTTTGGTAATCGAACACTTTTTCCAATATAAACAGAGAAACTAATTAAACTTAGTTTTATACGAATAATGGTTTTTAGATTAATATTTTGAGGGTCTATTATTTACTAATAAAAATAAGTATACAAAGTGTTAGTTTGCCCTCAATAGAGAAGATTTGAAGGAAGCCTTTGCCCAGCAGTGAGACAAAATGGGCTGAAAATAAATAAATAATAAAGGGGTAGTTTACACTCAAGTTACAGTGTCGATATTTTAATTATTTACGGAGTTAAAATTAAAATTGGGTATGTTATCATTATATTACTTCCTATACTCCTATACTCTTCATATTACTAAACTAAAAGGTAAAATTAAAATTGATTAAAAAAATTAAGCACTGTACCTGTGTTGCATTTACACCTAGATAAGAATATATGTACTCGTAACTGTATCTTACAACATTTAAACGACTTACCAAACACAGTAACTAAATGGTCAGTAAAATTGACTGCCTTTAGTAAGATACCACCATGAAAGCCTTAACGAATACAGATGGACGAAGGCTCTGTCTGACAGAGGTAAACGCAGTATTTACTGCTTCTATGTCAACTAATTAAGATAAAAAGCTGCATACTACAGTAGGTTAACGTTGTTCAGACATACACAACCTTATTCTTGGCCATTTTTAGTTAGAATTGAAAAGGTTAAAACTAGTGCTATTTTTTTGGTTAAATTTTTTTAAAAGTTATCTTTATTTTTAGCGGTTCAATGAACAAATTTGTGTACATGAGCTTGCAGGTTTGAACTCGGGCAAGTACCAATGTAACTTTTCAAGTTATATGTACTTTCTTAATTATACCAGGACACTTGTGACAAACGGTGATGAAAGACATCGTTAGGAAACCTGGATTCTAATTTGAAATCTGAAATGCGTACCCGTTGGGAGAAAGCGTGGTGATCCATGCTCGTGTCTTCTCTATATGGGAAGAGGCTATGCCCGACAGTGGGAAGTTTATAGAATTACTTTGATGTATTTTGGACGTTTACTGACAATTTCAATAATATATCCATAGATAGTTTTTCCTATAAGGGATTGGAACTTGTCGTAATTTTTATAGCGCTATGAAAAAAAACTGTTCTATGGATATGTTGTTTATAGAAAACGATGTACAACTACAAAAGCAACAACAGTTTCGCTGTGTCTCTAATTTCAGTGAAAACGTTTGTAAATTTTGGACCGGAAGTTAGTAGGAACTAAACAAAGCTGTTGAGTGTAAGAGAAGTGACCATTGAACATTGCTCAGCAAATTAGTCAGTCGCAAATGTAGACAGTGGCCGTTGCAGCCATTGTAGGACGGACTGAAAGCATTCCTGTGTCGTTTAGGCAAGTGCTTGTAACCTTCGGGAAATGAGCAGACAACTTATACAACCTTCTGAGAGGTAAACTATTCAATGACATAGTTTGATAACTGTTGCAATGAACGCTAGACTACATACTTTGTTTATACTAAGCCGGTAGACAAATGCCTGCCTCGTTGTCTTAGTGGTGCTAAGCGCGACTGCTATGCTGGAGATCTTGGGTTCGATTCCCGAGTCGACCAAGGTGTTATTGGGTTTTTCTATGAAATTGTCAGTAGCGGGTCGGAGTTTTGATTTGTGCCCGGTAAGTGGCAATAGGCTCGCCCCCTATTACATGGGACCTAAACATATCAGCGAACTGTGGGTGTAAATTGGTACATCTTTGCCTACCCGTTCGAGGATACAGGCGTGATGATATGTTATGTTATGATGATATGGTATACAAACTGCTCGAGCAGTTTCGTTAGTGATCAACGTACACGGGTTGCGCTGTCGACCGTTCCGCGTCACGTGCACCTCCCGCCCGATAGCTTTTGTTTTGGTGACGCTTCGAGTCGTACGGCTTTAAGAAGTCCGTGTGCGCGCGACTTTAGATTGGTCGTAATGTCAGTAACACCTTTTTCCTAGCTTCTTAGATGTTTAGAAAAGTATAGTATAGAGTTTATATTTATTATGCTACGCGTATGTTATCATTTTGAAGATTAACTCTTTTCTTGTGTGTTTTTCATTGGCCTGTAGATATACTGCTATTGTAACGATTTGAAGACACTTTTTTATAGGGTTATCGAGCAATTAGCATACCTGTGCGGTCAATTTCCAAACTTTCATATAAAGCATAAACCGATATTACAGCTCTCAGCTCTACGCGCTACGCCGTAGACTTGTTAGAACTAAGTAGTAAGGTACTTAGTTTTACATAGTTATAATATTGATTAGCCTTAAGCGGCCACTAAACTAGCGTGAATGACGTGCAGCAAAAAGTACCAAATTCTTGGAATCAAAGCTTACCCATACTAATTACAGGAAAATCGATTAATCAGTTAAAACGTGAAATCGTAATAGATAGATTAAAAGACAGACTAGCAAAAGTTCGTTCCGTATTTATAAAATTAGTAGAGCTACGGATGAAAAGTAATAAGTATTATTATGAAGCAAAACAAAGTCAATATCAGTTTAAAATTCCATTGCGCTAGTCATAACCATTAATTAAAATAATATTTATTTTGCCTATTTTCCGAAGAACAAAAATAGAAAAATCTATTTTAAAATTTCTACGTTATTTAAAAACCTTTTTATTGAACTTGAGGCAATTATATTTTATAATGAGCCGCCGCCACTTAGTTTTCATTTGTAAGACGTCGGCAGTAAGTCTTTGCTCGCAGCGAATACTGAGGTAAAGTAAGATGATTATAACGCTGCACTATTATTTAAAATATTCTTTACTGCAGAATTAAAAAGCTTAGGTCCATTTTTGTGTTAGACCATCATCAGAATTTACTTCATGGCTAGGGTTAACAACAAGCAGCGAGAGAAAGGGTAGAACTAGTCAAGGTGTCACAAAAAACTGTTTTATTTTATACATATAGGGTGTGTGAGAAAGGCATAGTTAGGATGTGTTACGCTGTTTTTTATTAGTTTCATTTATTACCAAAAAAGTATGTCTTCACTTGTCGAATTTCTGTCCTATCTGGGCTAAAAAGTCATTTGCTGCACTTATTAATACCTATGATTCTTTAAATTGACTTACGGTCCCGTAGAGACAATTTTATTAACACTGCAAGCGAATAATTTATTTATTAATGTAAAAATGTATTGTATGTTTTGCAGGGTAGAGAGCTGTGCCTACCCCGGTCCACGAGGTTCACTCCCGGCGAGAAGTTAGACCCTATGCTGAGAACTGTGAATTTCGTTATAAATATACCAAACTACTACTGCGAAGGGTATAAACGAGTGAGTCACATTGTTGTTTTTTTAAAGTACGGTAAGTTATAAAAGAAGAAGTGATATTTGGCCTTACCTATATTAAATAATTTACACCAAATTACAACAATTAAAAATTCATTTTGGTCTAGCCCCTTAATTTTACTTCTTTATTTTTGAAGCTTTTGATCGTCATTTATTTATCTTGTTTTTGTTGTCTTGTAAAGTTCATACCCATAGAATTATTAGCATCGTTGTGAATTCAATTAGATTATTATCAATATCTAGAATCGACTTTTCGTTGACTGAATTGTCTCTAAAAATACATGCATTTAAACGGCAGACCTTTATATTTTTTTGCGAGATTAAGAATCTTTAAAGAAATTACTTAAATTAAGAACAAGAATTACTGACGAATCTTCGACGCAATTTAATTGAGCGATACAACCCTGGGGGATTATTCTTTGTCTCTGATATTATTTTTTCAATTTAATAAAAATAAATATTTGATTTCTAATAGGCACACAAATATTGTTTATACCTACTTTTAAGCTTTGAAACTATAGCCTTACAGTTGTTTTTTTTTAATGTATTTATTTATAATAACCAATTTGAATTAACAGTTTAAATCCACACACAAATTATAGGTACAAACAAATTAATCATACTGACAAGCAAAATTATAAAATATAAACAGGACCAATAGAACTAGTAATAAATCTATTAAATAAAAAATCACTTAACAATTTTGTAACGAAGCTGAAAACAAGTTAATAATTAATTAAAAGGTTTTTATTGTATTTTTTAGGTTTAGGTTTAGGTTTTAATTGTACTAGGGGTAACAATCGACTCTAGGTAACAAGCAGCAGTACTAAGGGATGTCAACTCAGTAGTCGCAAAGACCTCTAAAGTGACATCAAATGATAAAATGTTATAAATAGGCTCTTTATTTCAAGCTCCTTGTATGGTCATGTATATGTAGTACATGTTACACACGTCTTGCGGTCAGCTATATTTTGCCGTTCGGTCTGCAACCCTGAACTTCGAGTCTAAGAAGTTTCCCCTTTACGAAACCTCAAGCCTGACTCGCTCACTGCCTGAGACCAATTACACAACTTCCAGCTTAATAATAATTTTATTTTCATTTCATTTGCGTCACGCTAAAGGACTCATGTCTTTATACCAACCTTATTTAACGTAATTTATTCCGTTACCAAAAAATAAATGAAATATGTGACGTAATCAGTTCGAAAGTTTTGCAGTAGCCATTAGCTATGTACTATGTACATAGGTAATGTGTAAGTTGCGAAAATATATAGATGGCGTGAAATTATTCTTTGTTTACGTTACGATTTTCTTTGTATTTTCTGGGTATTCGTCAGTCTTGACTTGAAATTTTAGAATGTTTGGTAGTAGCGCAGCAAGTGACCTCTGTTTTTCTTTTTAAAGCAAATGGTTATTTAATGCAATATTTTCTTCAAAAAAATATTAGTTTTTGCTTCGAGTATAATTTGCTATTTCCACTAGAAAAGGAACTCCAGGTGTCACTGAAACATTCCAACCTGTACAGCCTCCACCGTATTCATGCTGTTTCGATTAATAATTACCTCTCACGTTCCCAACACTACGCCTTTGACATTACGTCCCAACTCTATTTTTATCCAAGCATCCTGTTTGACGCGCGTGCCAGTATCGGCATAGAAATTATTACCAAAGAGGTTTTATGAAGAAAGTTGCACTCTATTTATAACCAATGAGGTCCTAAGCTCCTACTTACATTATATTAAAATATCTACAATCGTCTACTGAAAGTCAAGAGTACTCTGCTTTTAGAATTTATGTAGTCTAAAAGTAGCCTACTTTTAGAATTTCGTAGTCACCTATACATTAGAAAGTTTATGTGGAATAAATGTGTTTAAAGGGAATGAGTGTGTTTATAGAACATAAACTAAATCAACATCAGTTTGTAATTTTACAAAGGTCAGCCCTGGTCAGCCTATCAGAGTTCAAATTAAGTTTAGTAAGTTCAGGTAGAAACGTAGGTGTACAAATAAGGTGTAATTATTATTTTATGTATAAATTAACTTCATGTTTAAAGTCTTTGTTCATACAGCTAAATATTATCACATCGTTATAGTGTATATTGTAATCAACCAAACTATTTACCTGTAGTGTGTTAAATAATTTACTCAACCCCAACATAACAGTATGGCAGACACAATTGGCCTTTACGTCAAATGAACTAAATAGAGTATTATATTAATTGTCAATACGGTCACTAACATTGATATTATCCTCAATATTGACACGGATACAGTCATTTGTTTTTGTGATTTAATTATTGCCTCGATAACTTTATGTATTTAAACAAAAACCAACATATTGTGTATGTGAATGCTAAAAAAAAGTATAAAAAAGTGAATGGTGTTAGAACATCAAAAATCAATTAAAAAATTGAGATAGTTTCAATAACTAATATAAAAGTTCGAGTTTTACGTCTAGCACGTTTCACAAACTAATAGCGCGTACACATTTTCGTTCTATTTTTATTTGTAAGTAACTTCTGAAGTCTCCAATAATGTGATATCACACATTGAAAGCCTGCAGCTTATTTATAAAAGCTTTTAAGGGTGACACTCGCTGATCTGAGCCTTTATTTATAACTGCATTAAGACACTTTTGTTGAGAACTATTCAAACTGTGACTAAATGACTTTATTGGCGTGAAATACGCCTCAATTGAATAGCTTTACTTGTTTAATTTTGCATGTATCGTATGATACCTATTATCAGTAATACTTAAAATATTATTATTTGCATTTTTTTACCAACCGTTTCTCTGCCACCCAAACAGCATTATCAGTGGCTTTAAACAAGTCCTTGTGTGTGTGGTGGTGTTACACACTGGGCAGCCGTTATGTGGGCCATGGTTTGATGCAAGATACGTCTCGCATGGCTCAGGTGTGCTGTTACCTCACTGGTACATATTTTCTTGAAACTGGCCCACTTGCGACCATAGTCTATTCATAGACTTCTACCTCGGTAATCGTAAGCTATTGCCGTTAGAGAGTTTAAGATGCCTGTAAGAAGTAAAACTCGTGTAAACGACACAGCAAAATCCCCAAATTTCAAGTTACCAAATTTCAAGTAGTTAAATTGACGATCATGACTTTATTAGTACAAATTTATGAATCAAAATAACATAGTTTCATGGGGACTTTAAACCCCTGTTTCATTAAACCCAAACAAGTTAAAAAACCTTACTAGACTATTTTCGTTCTTTGTCCTTAAACGTTTTACATGACAATTTCATCAAAATCCGTCTAACGCAAAGCTGTCATGAAAGCATAACACACAGACGAAGTTACTTTCGTATTTATAATAGTATTAATAAATAGTATTAGTATGGGTGAATCCATCTCACTCTGTTAGTGACCGAGGCTGTGGCTAATCCGATCATAGAGCCTGTCTGACGCTTTGACGCTTTTACCTATATAAATGGATATCAAAGTTATCGATCCCACAGCCATTTATTGGCCAACCGTCCCCGTTAACACGTACTCGGTAACCATTTTAATATGATGGAGTGTGACATGCTAATTATTTTTGTTGTTCAGTAAATTTTCTGGCTCATTTTTCCCGATAAATTCAAAAATCAAAACATGCTTTTCATTTCCCTTTAATAAACGTTACTAACAAGGCATTCTTGGGACAGTATTGTTGATATTTAAGATTGTTTTGGGATTGCTCAATCAATAAATAGCTCTGTAATAATTCCAGATCTAGTGATTACTGGTAGAATACTTCAATTGCGCTCGACTATCATAATATCAAGTCATGCAAAGACAGAATCAATAATAATACAGTCTTTTTTTTACATGATAACAGAGTATTGGCCACGTAGGTATACTGTGCTTGTTTTAAAATTAAGAAAGTATTTAAACTAAGAAAATAAAAGTTCAGGAATGGGGATTAAAGACGTCATGCTTACGCACAAAATGAGCAAAATTGAAAAATCTTGCGTAGTTTCGAGACAATGTATCGTTGTGAGTTTTTGATTACGTAAAAAAACCCAGTTACGGTTTGACCAAATGACCTTGAGACAACTACACTAGTAGTAGAATATTCTATATGCTTTCTATTCCTATAGTATTCTCCAATAACAAAGGCAGAGGTATGTACTAAACGTTTCAACAAACAGACCCATTACAGAATAGCTTTGTACATTATTTATAAATTCTAGGACCGTGAACAGGCATTGTTAAAGCTACATTTGCACGGGACCCGACCGAAATCTAACGCGCCAAATATCTGCCAAACCACAGGTTTAGATGGAATATAATATTATTAAATGGATAACTAAGTATAACTGAATATTTCAAACTAATGCCGTGTAAAAGGAATTTAGTCACGGTATATAATTATTTTATAGTCCGTAAATGTACAATATTAAATGGTTTTGTGGAATAATACAAACGTATTTGTTATGTAAAGTTTCTTTTGTGTGAGAACACCTGTTATTTTTCTTTTTTTCTCTTACCGTTATATAACAATATTATTGTTTATAATTTTTCTCGTCAACTTCCAATTGGAGTTCAAACTTGTTTAGAAATTCTATAGAAATTTACTTCGAACAAGAAACTTTGGTGTATATTGAATTTATTAAATCGCAGCACTTAATAAATCAGTCAGTTATTTTTCTACTTTTACCATACTGTAATTAACATTTGCGGTCGCGCAGCCGGTGAAAACTTTGTCATACACTCACACATACCTTTCATCAATCAAAAAGTATTCAGCTTTCGTAACTGGGAATTAAAAGTTGTCGATGAAAGACACAAATAACAAAACTATCCTTACGATAATTGTACGTTAGAGTCAGTGGTGGTGTGGGCTCCGATTGCCGCCACGGGTCACGGCAACTACGGTGTCTTATTGCAGTATGCCGTGTTGGCAACAAAAAGTGCACGTTTGCGCGGCGATGCATACAAAAACTACGACTAGTTACGTACAAACATTTTCACGCTTTCCGCATCCCTTCCGAAAGCTTCTTTGATGCACCCTTAAAAGCACATCATTATTACTTTTTATAGCTATAAATCTGAACTACACTAAGAATATTCTTGCTAAACTATTGCACTTTAGAACTTGCATACCGTACTTTAGGTGCATGCTTGCGACAGAACTTACCGGGGAGTAAGTTTTAAAGCCATCATATTTGGAAGTTTGTGACAACGGACTTAGGCGTTACACCTGCCCAAATTCAGAAGCATCCGACTGCATTTGGGAAATTAAACTAGCCTCGGAAAATTTATTTAATAATATAGTTAACTTTCTTTACAACATATTTAGTGTAGAGTTCTTCTATGAAATAAGGGCAAGAGCAAGAAGAAAAGGTGCATGTTATGTGTTATTGTAAGTAGATAATCTTAAATTAACGCAAGTCCAACCACTTTTAGAAATGTATGGAAAGGACTAAGTTATTTCACTATAAAAAATAAAGTATGTCTATTCCATATAAGTAGGTAATTATGAGATTTCTATCATCGATCGTTAACGCCTGTGGAATTGTCACATAGCTCCGGTCAGAGCAATTTATTAATCCCAAGCTTGACAGATTCTCGTAACTTTGTTTGTTTAAAGACATCGGGGCTAGCTCAACACTAGACTAGAAGCGAGATTTTGCGATGAAACGACAAAGGTATCAGGTATTTCATCCTTGTTTTCGTACAGTCAACATTGAAGTTTACAAATGAAACGTTGCCGGGTTTTCGTTAGGTATCCTCACATTTAAATATGTTTCCGAGAATATCCGTATTTTGCTTTTGAACTTCATTTTGGTGGTACATTTTTGGAAAAAGTAGGGAAATGCCGAAGTTTTTCAAAATAAATCTAATTTCTAGAAAAAAATCTTGAGCAGTCTCCAGCCCGAGTTCAGTAGTTCACAAGGTGGGTATGAAGATCTGATTTGTTTAAAAACAAAAAAAAATACTTCTTTAGCTCTCTATTGTTTTAAGTCTACAAAAATATCAATTTGCACGATCGAGCGAAGGGTTTTTCTTACATTTGGCATACTTATACGCAGTGTTTCTTCTAAACCAAAGGTCCTATTCGAATAATTGAAAAAAAAAAGGAAATTCCTATTCTTAATCGAATTTAATTAGAATTCGTAAGTTAAATATAAATATAGCTATGCTATTAAGCTAATCACGCTTTATACACTACTCTTTTATTTTTGTAATTAGTAATAAAAGCGATTTTAAAAGATTGCTCTTCCGTTTCGTCTGTTTCGCCTGATTAAATACAGCCTGGGGGCAACCACTGCCCAAAGCTGAATATCAACTTAAACATATACTTCAATATTTATGGTCAGTTTGTGTCCTGTTCAAGAACCCATTTTGAAAGCAATCTGATGATATAGCTAGATAATAGTCCCATAAAAAAAAATTGTAGTATAAAGCCTAAAGAAGGTCTGAAAAATATAACTGTATTCCTCTTTTTGGGCCGATACAGGTACATATTTTTTCCATTAAAAAACAATTGCACGCATGCAAAGCCGCGGGCAATTATGCCCGAATTATAGCTAATGGAACTAAAAAAATGTTATTTTAAAATAGTATTTATTTGAATAGTATTAGCATTATAATTTCGATTGCAGTCTTGCTAAATAATTCAAAGGGCCTAACCTAATCCAATACACAGGTGTGTGTGCAAATACAGTTGCATTCGATGCTTGCGCCCAATCCAATTTAACGCGAAATCTGAGTCGAAGGGACTATGGCGTTACGTGCTGTCAAATATTCAGAGAATTTGGAATTAAAACTGTTTAGGCATCTGTCTACTTAGCTATTAGGCCTAGCGTTGCATAGAGTACATAATCTTTGATCGAATGACCCTAACCTTACCTAAGGGGCGACCAAAATAGGTAATATTGATCCACAGTGCATTGGAATAAGCTTTATTATACAACGGGTAACAGAAAAATGCATTTTCTGAAAGTGATTATGCATCAATTAGGCTTCCGAATCGATTTCTGGCATTAAAAGTAGATGTAAATTTTTGACGGATATATCTTTTGAGCCCCTCGCGCCGCTCGCCCCAATGATTTACGTATAGTAAGGATAACTGATTTGTATAAAATTTTATGACATATGATGTTTCGAACATGTAATTTAATATACTAATTGGGGTGTCTAAGGTATCGCCTTTATTCTTTTACATCCTGTATCCAGCAGGAAATAGATAGAATAGTCCAGTTTAAACCCAGACTGACAGCTTATTCTGCCCACATAGCTTATGCAGACTCAAACAATACATTTAATTAATTATGTTCTATTGCTGCGAAGTTATTAGCTTCGATCGTGATCAGCCATTTACCAGATCAGTGAATATGCAATTAATAAGCATTTAATATTTCCGTCTCAATGATTTTTAATGTTGATTGTTGCGTATCGATATTTATAATTAGTACTTACATCTCAAAACGGTTGCTTGTTTATCATCAGATATTCTAGGTAATTTAATTGCAACACAAATTCTGACAATTTATAATTGAATATTAAAGCTGGTATGACGTATTTAACCTTTTAGCTGAAATGATATGTTTTTTGACTCGTAGATAGCCCCAAATTGAAATATCTCACAATTTTTGTCCTCGAATATTTAAGCCCTTGCTTATACATTAAATGCAAGTATAATAGTTTCCGACTCCTTACCTTTGTTTATATTAAAGTTTGTGAAAAGGAGCATTTTTGTGAACTTAAATACGACAATATGTTAAGTAAAGAGTAGGAAGTTATTATTTTGAGTATGTGCAGCAGAATTCATTTTTACTGTATGCGATAAAGGTATAAAAACTCAAAAGGAATACCTAAGGGTCTGAACTATGCAAGACCCTTTTATACAAATGTATAGGTATCACCTAAAACACAACTGGAACATACGTCCCTCAGTAAATACAAACGATTGTTTTGTGTTCCAACTGAACCCAACAACTCTAAAAAGCTTACTTAGATAGTGTGAGAAATATCGCGTGAGACGCAGTACATTACTGACTATGATCTATCACTTATGATGCTAAAGCCGCGTGGACCGGCAATGTATTGCAAACTGCTGGAAATTTCGCGCCTCGTCTAAATAAGGCTCGTTCAGTAAATAAGAGCTTAGGTACGTACTTCGCCGATCAGTTTGTTGGTTTAATCAAGCTTTGACATAAACATCTTTTGGTGCACTGATCAGGTAAATAACTTGAATCAGACACAATATCCTACAAACTTGGAATATGAATAAAGTTTATCGTATTTTCATGTAGCCAAAGGCAATTATTAGGTTAGTTCTCCAACTGAGAATTTATATGATATAAAAATGGAAACTAAAAATATTCAGTTATTGCTAGTTAAATAATTTGTAATTAAACTTATTTCTATTTTCAACAACTAATTCTGAAAACTGCCGATAAACTTACAAGTCAAGGAATACCCAGAAAATCCGAATATAAGCCTTAATTGACTCGGATTTATGTTTGAAACTAACAGCGCAGCCTTGTTTAATATTATTTCAGACGTCCGGCCTCGCTAAGCAAAGGTCACTTAACGACATTATTAGAACAAGCTTTAAATCACATTTCAAATTCTCTCTCACAACCTTTCCTATTTTACTAAATGCTCAAAAATCAATCCCAATTACATTTGCATTTTTAAATTTATTTTGTGATATTTTTACTCCTGTAATCTTATTCCAAATATGTATTTGAAATAAGATTACAGGTGTTCGTCAAAACTTTTTTTGCTATGTTCATCCTGGCAGCTTTGGAGTTCCTGCAAACAGGGGTCACTGACCCAGGCAGTGAATGAAACGTTGGTAGCTACTAAATGGCTGTGGTATCCTAGATTGAGAATTAATTGGCGGCCGAGGTTATAATTGAGCTTAGAAAGCAAGTTGGTTCACTCAGAAAAGACATAAATAAACAAGCAAATAAAGAGAATAAACATGCACAGTGCAGTTATGAAAAAGTATGTAAAGTCTCAATTAAAAACCTTGTCGGACTTTTTAATGAAACGTATATCATGAGCTTGCGATGGAAAATACACGTGTAAATTGTAGTTTACAGTATCGTTTGCAATTCCAATAGTTATTTAAAACTCATTTTACGCCCCTTCAATGCTTGATCTCTCGTTATATTTTCCTACGATTCCCCTTTGATTCAATTAATACTTGAACATTTCAGAAAAGATTTTCTATTCAACATTCACGTAACTGAAGTGATTTTTTAACCTTTTGTTTGCTGTCAATACTCAGCAATGTTGTTTTAGCTTAGAAATTAATTTTGCAGTTTTGCGTAACATTTTAATTATTGCCTGTATATCCAAAATACAGGTTTTCGCACTTGTCATCGCGTGCTAATATGACGTTTAGAAATGTACTGTTTAAAAATCTATTATGTTTCCCTTTTTGGTCGGCCAATTATTTTAACCAATACAATTGTATCCAAGTTCTATAAAATAACCTTACCTTACCTTATTTATTAATTATTATACCTACAGTCTAACATCTCATGAGTAATCAGCTACTTCATTAGAACATTAAAAAGAAGGTAATTCTATTAGCTAAATCCATAGCATTTTTTTAAAGATCTGTTGTGTATTTCTCAAGAACATGACACCTACCTTTTTGATGTCCTAAACCTGATTGTCGTATATTTGGTAGCCACGAAAGCGTAACACACCGAATTAATTTAGAATTTATAATATAGTGTAAATGAAAGCAGCTGCAAAGTGTGTACGTACAGCGTACTCAATGTAGTTGGTGCAGTATCTCGCGTAAGTTAGGAGTCAACACGGAGGCTTACTGCGGTACTACCCAGTCCGGGATTATCTGCGCTACGAACACACCAACTTCCCACTACACTACTCTGGGATAAAACGATCGTATCTATGCATATTACTCATTCTACCCTCACTATTTATTCAATATTGTAGCTCAAGCTATTATTACCTACCGCATTTATACAGCGTGTATTTAACATTGCGTATTTAAATCACAGTCACTGGTCATAGTAAAAAGGAGGAGGTTCTCAATTCGGTTGTATTTTTATCTGAGCAATGGTACTATTTTCTAATCGGATTCGATAAAGCAAAAAGAATTAATCCTAAAAATAAAACTATTCTGTCACCGATATTATAATATCAGTCTTCTGATTCCAAGATTTAAGCATTTTTAAGAAATACTCGTACTTCCAGAAGTTTACGCTATAGAGCAAAGTAATAAGTAGGGTAGTTTACGCACGAATGGCACGAAATAAAATGACTTTTTTAACGTCGCCATTGGGAAAGGAATCAGTTTAAAAAAAGTAACATTATTATATTTCTTTATGATTTTAGTTTCAATGTAATCCGTCTGATCTAAATTGATTCTGTCTGCTCTAAACACTTACTATTCTTGTTCTCCATATTGAGCCATATTGATACTTGAGACTAGATTCACATCAGAACGTTTTGTTCAAGCTCTCGAATCAAAAGGCAAGGGTGACGCAGTGTTGACTGGAACACTGTCGGTAAAACAGGTTGAAAAGGGATGTCGGGGTGAATTGAGACAAACTTTAGTGAGTGTTACCTATTGGTCTGTGATTACCTTTGTAACGCTTGTGGTAACTTGTTTCTTTAAAACAACTTTTATATTTATGTTTCTTACCGTTTTCAGAAACAAAGTATAATCTCTAAATACCTTTCCCACTGCGTTACGGGTACTCACTGTACTCAGTTATGATATACCAAAAACGTTATGTAAATTCCTTTTTGGCGATGTATTGCATTAAAAAATAACTTAATTATAAACCCATTACATTTAATGTGCTGGAATATATTATTAAAATCAACTGTTTACAATGTTTCGGGTTTAATGTATGTTGTTATAAGAGATACCCGTAGGTTTATACACGATAAATAATTGCACGCATTTGATGTTCACCTATTTTCATAGAAATGAAATTCATGTTTATATTATAAACAAAATCTTTTCAACATAATATTTTTGCCATACTTTATTTTATTGACATAATAATATAACCTTAATTAAATCCTACTAATATTATAAATGTGAAAGTTCGTGAGAATGGATGTGTGGATGTTTGTTACTCTTTCACGCAAAAACTACTGAATGGATGTTAATGAAACTTTACAATAATGTAGTTTATACATCGGAATAACACATAGGCTATAATTTATGAAGATAGTGTATGAATTTTCATTCTCGCGGGTGAAACCGCGGGCCACAGCTAGTATTGTAATATTAACGATGAGTGAGCTGTTTACTTTATTGTATCGTGGATTATAATAATTGTATCTACCTATGGTACCTAAGCATATTTATTTATTTATGCGGTATTGAACACCAGTTCGGAAACTGCAATGCGATGTACAAATAAAATAGGTACATACAATAACAAACTATACAAAACTAAAACAATAACATTTCAGCATACATGTTTTATATGTTTAATAGCTTTTCCGAGGATTTTCACTAGGCTCAGTCAAAACATCTCATCAATTTCATTATATAATGTAAATTGTTGTGTTATAAAGTAAAATATTCAACATGTTTATTTTAACGACATATATCGGCGCCTTGTAGCATTCTCTGGTCCTTGAGGTATTGACAGTGCGAACGACACTTGCTCCCCCACTACGAACGACACTTGTTCACGTAGAAATTTCTATCGCAAAATGTAAAAGCAAAAACCAAATAGTAGAGCCTCAGGCTTTCCTCTCGGATCATACTGTGTGACATTTTTAACAGGATTTTCAGCATTTTTTAATAAAACTTCGTCGTAGTGGGGCCCAGTTTTGTGGAACTATAAACACGATATTTTTACACTTATTTTTTGGAACTTTACATTTTGAAATTCCAACATTAGTTTGGGAAAAGTTGGTATGAAATATCGACCAATTTACATAGATACATAATGTTATACACATTTTGAATACCTTCTCTAAATTATCCATACTTAATTTAATTTCGCCTAAAATTAAGTCCCTGTGAGTATTTTAAAAAATAATGTCAAAGTCACTAAATGATGAATGATTCAGAGTGAGATTGTGTGTTTTAAGCAAGTATTTCTTGGGCATACTAAGTCTGTATTTTAAACTGATTCAAATATTTTATGTGTCGTAAAAAGCAAAGTCCACATAGGGTTATTCCATCAACTGAGTTCAGCATTACTTTTAAGTTTCCATTTAATAATTTGAGTAATTAAACAAACTGTGCGTCCTTAGATCTTCTTTTAATCTTCAAAGTGTAAAGGTATGTAAAAAGCAAAAATATAACTGAACATTTTTCCTTTGCATACTGCTCAAAAATTTAAAATAAACAGTGAAAATTGTGCACACAACGTAGGTAATAGCGGTGAAAAATATAGACTTTAATATCACTGAAGGGAGCGCTCTGGTTCTATGGAACATATTTTTACTAACTATGAACTGAATGATATGTTGAAATACGTTTAATGCTAATATTAATCTCTAAGAGACCTAAAAACACATGAATGTTCTACCAATCTCTAATTGACAAAAAAGTTTTTTACTGAAACATGACTCAATAGTTTTCTAAGGCCGCTTTCTGATCGAGAGGGATTTAATTTTTATACAAAATTTCTTCTTCCCTATGTTTGTAATGTATAAAATCCGCCACCACATTGCTTTACCAATTACGCGCGTCCACAACCGGGCGAGGTGAACTTTTGGTTCTTCAGTAATGTTGCTGTATATTTTTCTCGCTTTGATCCGTTCCCCTATCTCAAACTTCTAATATCAAGCTGCAAAGATTAACTACAAAATATTTTATTTTTCATTTCTTTTGTATGTACTTCCTTAAAAGTAGACAGAATTTGATGGTCAAAAAACGTAATTACTAAGTAATTGCTTAAGTCATTAGGTACCAATTTTATTTGATTAACAGCCACTTTTGCAATAATGTTGACGAAAAATGAGTCACGTATCTGATACGATACAAAAATACAAAAGGTTCTTAAACCTGTATTTTTGTCAGTTACAATAATTTACAATTATGGGAGTTATTAGATTTATAGTCAACTGTCGGTAACCTGCAATATAAAATACCTCCACATCCCTATAATTGGAGGAATGCCACTCAAACGGTTAGCCAGCTAACCTAAAAAAAAGATTCGATTACAAAATATTGTGATACTTTCAGAATTACTTCATGAATACAAATTTTGCTATACAACAATAATCCTCAAGTTTTCGAGTTAAGAGTAGGTACTAAACCAATCAGACACTTTTTAATACTATACCCCGCAAATAAAAACATTGTTCCATTATTGATCAGTAGACATAGACATCTATTTATATTACAACGTAGGTATACTGTCAACAATCGTAAAGGTTACAAAGTAAAATGTGTCCTCACTTATTTTGTGATGATATCTTATTACAATAATAATATACTGTGACTGATACTCAGATAATAACCTCACCGCTATCGAATGTGCCCGTGACAAGACTAAATAGAAAACAAGACCAAAGTGGGTTCTCATAACAGCTATTATATTATTTTATCAAAGCTGCTAATTATTTAACAACATAATACTTGAACATTATGAAAATTAAATTCTTCTTTATCACGCTAATTGTAACATCTAAATTTGTCATGCAGAAAAGACTAATTTACATTAGGACAGTAACAAGCGTCAGTGGTGGCCGTGGTGGGGCGATCAGACAGATTCTAAAATATTCTCCCGATAATATTTATGACAGCACTGCCGCGACCAATTTACTTAATGGCAGTTTTGGGTCAACAGTTCATCTGTGACTTGCTTCCAATCTGAAGTCTGAACTTACTTAATTTAAACCCTTCATTTGGAGATTGTACGAAGGAGTGTTTGTACGAGATGGTTCCGTCGTCAAAGGAGCTCTCTATTTGATAGACTTTCCTGAAGTAAGTAGACGGCAAATACCATCGAAATACAGGAAATCGGGATAGTTTATAGACGATGCAAACTGATTGCCATTCTGACGTGTTTCCTGTCGGAAAACAGCCTGGAACTGGCGTGCCGCGACGTTTCCCGAACTTCCGCCAACTACATATAATATCATCATATAACACCACGACAATTTTCCATTTGTAAACATATATTTCTGTTTAAAATCATACTTGCACGGTTCGAGTTTATCTCCGCTACACATTGACGTATGCAATTATGACATTTGGTCGGATCTAATAGCCATAATATATAGATTTTTAATATATCAAACACATAAATTATGTGTTTTTAATAAAGACAGAGATTAGATTTTCTTTATATTTGATGTTATTTTTCGAAACTGTCCAGAAAATCGCCTCAAATAGTTTTAGAAGTAATGTCAGAAAAATGTATACTTTTAACTTATTTCCTCAAGAATGTTTTATCGGTTTTGTGGTCAGAGAAGCGAATGCCAACTGCATTGCTTTTATCCTGCAAGAGAGCACCATTTAGATAAATTGTTCCTGAGCTTTTCCGTCACAAAGACCCTTTTAAATAAATCTTAGGCGGTGTATCTATGTACATGTACTGAGCACTTCTAAAAAGATTTTATCACGTTTCGATATTGGATTTGCACCTGCACAAAACTTTTATACATATAATTAAAGTTGTACTCAAACTTAATGAAATTTAATAAATGCAGGTCTCTTCATTAAATGCAATTTAAACTTTGTTCGATTTTTTTTTGGAAAGATGTAAAATAAATAAATTGAGATATTATAAAAACAGTTGAAATTTTAAACATTACCTTAGAATAGAAAGTAACTATAAATAAAGTATCTACTAAGTTTTAGTTGTGTCATACAGTTTTAAATCACCTTATTAATTGAACAATACGAAAACAAAATGAAATTTTAAATATCCTATCTGAAGCACCGATATTTATTTTATAACTCAGGCATGTTCACTTATTTGTATTGAATAAATTCAGAAAATTGCAATTACGAACTTAATTACCCACAACATTTTAACACGCTTTAAATCGCTTAAATACGCTTGTAATAATATTATCGATAAATCGTTATACATTTACCGACATCCTCTACAGCAATGTTTGTTTTATCGAAAGCCTTGTTTTACAGAAACAATATTTCTTTATAATCATTTTTTAGTTCCTAGTTCGATAATTGTATACATTCAGTGCATTTAAAACATGTCTCTCCCTGTTTGTAGTTTTAGTTCGCTTCTAAAGTTATTTTTCCTGCTCGTAAAGTTTAGGTTGTGCTAATTAATATGCATAATTAAAACAAAAAATGAACTACAAACTATGAGTGGCAATATCATCAAACAAGTGATTTCTAGAGGTATAAAGTATAGTTTGGTTTTGTACCTAATTATATTAAACTTCATTTTTGATAACAGCCCGTGACTGCCGAACTGTGTGGCCATGGACCAATCTTGTGTTAGCGTTCATAGGTACCTATTGCAGGTCGGCGATTTATAGTTAAAATCTTTCCATGTAAAGCAAAGTCCGACTACACCACTTATAACTCGAGATCGGGTGGATCGATTTTCTTGATGTTTGATTTGTCGGATTCGCTTCCTGTCCGGACTATAAAAACTATTATAGACATCGTAAAAGCTGGTAAATACAGAACAATATTATAACGATGTTTCTTCACCTGTTGTCAGTAATCTTGTGGTATTAACTAAAGAGCCATTTGGATAGGTTCCAAATAGGGTAGATGACTAGGTATGAATAGTAAAAATTATTTAGTCCGTCATTTAGAGAATCAAAATGTAACAGACACCTATTTTTTTCTTTTATCAAATCAATAAATAAAAAGGAAGATAAACCCCTTTAAAGTTCATTAGTGGGGGTTTGTGACGTCACGGCTGAGTACAATTTATGCTAAAACGTGACGTGACGTCACGCAAGAATTGAAATCGCCGTAATAGTATCTTCGTCATTATTTGTCTAAGGGACAAAACAAAAAATACGTGTCAATTTTTTTTTGTCTAAAAGATGGACTAAAAAATATAAATTAGTCATCATCCCTATTACTTGTCAAATTGACGCCAAAAATTTGCTCAATCATAATCGCGCAATTTTTGGCATTTTTACATTTTTAGGGTCTATATTATATACGGTTCCAATGAGTTGTGTCATTAGAACGCATCACGAAGCTGCGTTTGATCTGCGTAATGTTGTGGTCCGCGACTTCATAGGAAGCGTGATATGACGTCATGACATAACAATATTATGAAAGGCAATAATAAGTGCGTTACAAATTTTAGATTAAATTTTAACACCCGCAAGCTAATTCTGGCTTTAGACCATGCCATTTGGCTAGGTCGTGACTCCGTTAGAATAACTAAGAAATTGGTTGAATACTGGTCGGAAAAATTAAACAGCCATTAGATGACTAAGAAATTGTATTCGACTTGAAACCTCTTCAACTAGTTTGGGTAACCTGGACCTCATGCATTCCAATCCTATTATTAAACAACTTGTTGATACAATGTTACCCGCGAATTCGTCCGTGTGTGTAAATCGAAAATTAAATGATGACTACAACTGGAACTAGGTTTACAAAAATATAAACCCATTTCCTTTAAATTTGATTTTGTTTATAACTCGTGTCATACAATGTGATTTAATAATCGTTTTGCAAACGAATACTATGCCTTTAAAATCGGCTTTAAAAATGTTGGTAACAGTACCAACTATTTATGCAGTTACATTTTTTTTTTTTTTTTTCCAATGCATTTCATTTACCTACCAATATTTTTACAACCGATCACATTTCTTAATCTGTAAAATAATGTATAGTATAGCGCCTAAAGTTGTCACACGGCTTCTTGAAAAACCTTTATTAATTTTCCTTGTTTAGTGGATGCATTTTACAAGCCTGATAATGCAAGTAGGTGACTCCTTCAGGTAGAACCAGTTCAAGCGTTATATCAAATGGCGCTCAAAATAGCCACTACAGGGCATTATTATTCCTACGATATGCCGTAGGTGTTAATAAGTGTTGCACGTTGATAGTGGCTTCCCTTATTTTATTATGGACGTCAATGTAGGTCAACTTAGTAGGTGATTACAAGATCTAATGAGCAGCAGAACACAAAAAAAAAATCTTTGATAAATATATATTTTTATCAATGATAACCATGCGGTGCAATATCATTTTCGTAAATTATTTAGTTTTTTTCGGGACGGAGACAAACCCTATCAGTGAAAGATCATATAAATTGATTATGATTAACAATGTAACTCACTCGATTTTATTACATCTTTCAAGACTCCTGTGGACGTGACGTGGAGAGCTCTCATTTTCACATTGTTTACAGTTATAACCTAACAGTATAAAATATTTAATATTTAGCTTGACCCCAATATCCTAAGTAGTTAGTTTTACTAGCTCTCTTAGTCCTTTCTTAGGGTTAGTTTCGCATGTATGATATTGGTATGGATTCAGTTTTCGCTGAAACTTTTTCGTTTCGCATACATTCCTACTAGTGTAACATACGGCAAGCCTTTGATCACGTGAGCATTTCGTTAGAATCTCCAATTTGGATTTGGTCTATGTTTTTCTTTTTCATATCGTTTGTAACAACTTCTCTATGTAGTGACTTTGTCAGTGCGGTTATCCGGATTTCAAATATGTACCAAAAAACGCTTTGAAGGTTTTGGAAAAAAATGGATCATATTTACAATCATAGAAAGACGAAGAATTAGTGTAAGTTTAATGGTGACTTTCCTGTAAACATTGTTTTAACTTACCTATCATCTACTAAGTATCTGTTACAGGCAGCACAATGTTTGGTAAATATACAAAAAAAAACTTAATTCCAGTTAGTTCACCTAGATACGGAACATGACAAAAAAATATAATTTTTATTATTACTTAAAATAATAAATATCATGTTACAGTTTATTCAGTGTACACACGAAATTCAACAAAAACCTTATAACGGGCATTTTCATGGATAGTTCTATTTAAATAACCAAACTGAATCAAAACTTTTGTTAGATTTATTTTTATTTCAGTATGCATTGAAATTTAGGTACACAATGCACAGAAGCGCGATGGAATATTTTAAGCAGAACAACACATATTTATTTGGTTTAATTCATCGGATTTTCCGTTTTTATATTGTTAATATAGGTAGGTTGTTAACTGTAACTAGTGTATAATTATATCGACGCTTCTCATTGTCTGTTCTTTGGTATATATTTATTTAAACTTGCATGTACAATTTTGATACATGTCTTTATTATTTCAAATCAGTATGTGCCTACTGTTATTCTGGATTATAACGAGTTGTGTGAAGTCATAAATTAAATATTTATAATACAATGAAAAATATTGCACATTATGTGCTTATATATGAACTCTGTTCCCGTTCATCACATCTACAAAATAAATAAAATATTTCATCTGTAATTAAAACGACATAGTTTAAAGTATTAATTGAAGTATGCGATTCTCATAAAAAAATGTGGATAATTGTTCTTGTAATAAATGTTTATTGAATGACCTATCCAAATATTTGTTTCGTTCTACGTACTTGTTATTCTAGTGGGCTGCAGAGTTGATTGATTGATATTGATTGGCCTGTTGGTCTAGTGGTTAGCGACCCTGACTGCTATACAGGAGGTCTTTCGTTCGAGTCCCACCCAGGACAAATCTTTGTGTGATGATCACGATCTTTTATTCTGTGTCTGAGTGTGATTTATCCATAATATGTATTTAGAAATATATAAATATAGTTATTAATCAGTAGTGTGGTTACCATAGTGCAAGCTCTGCTAGTTTGGGATCAGATGACCGTGTGTGAGTTGTCGCAGGATTAATGGATGCGTTACTTTCAGAACGGTGTCAGTATCGGACCGGGGATGATGTGTTTGGGTCTTGCTAGGGAAGAGGACAAGGTGATGTCATGCCTCGCTGTGCCCGGGGCTCCTCTGGTGGTGGAAGCGCACCTCGCTGGGCTGCAGTCCTGGGGATACGGCTGTGGATATGATAACGATCTCCCTCTGATATACACCAGCATACAGCATTTACAACCGTTTGTATCTTTTGAGTCTCAACTTCTTATTGTTTTGTTTTATCAACGCAACGTTATTCTATGCACAACGCATGTGCTAAGCAAATAATCAATTTTGTCACCCATCTTAGTTGAACAGATTGAAGAACAAGTTAGCAAGTAATGAGTTCAAGCATTTGACAGATTGATTTCACGCTTTTTCGAAATTAAGCTCAGTCTATTATACAAATACTGTTTGTATTTGCTGACAAATGTTGTTCTAGAAAATCCTAAAAAAGTTTTGTAAAAAATGTATTAAAATAATTTGCATACGGAACATGATACTCGTACGTATTGTAAAAGAGTTTCAGTGTTTCGGATTGTTATCACCGATTTTTTTTCTCTATTTTTATTTTACACTTTTGGTTTCAATAACAACTCAGCTGGCTTAAATATTTATATTTGATTATTTTACGTAGCGTAAAATTGAGTCTGAAATCGCCAATACTATAAGCAAACGTGGTGATCAATGCTCGTGCCTTTTCTACATGGGAAAATACCTGTGCCCAGCAGTGAGACGTATAGGCTGGTATATATTTTTATTAGTCATTTATTATGTGCACCAATTAAATATCATATTTAATTCCTCTTTAAAAATATTTCTAGATATCCAATCATTTTGATAGTAATAAGGCTTGCAACAAATAACCCAACAGATTTCTATTTCAGTTGGTTCCTCCACAACATTCCGTTACTGCGCCGCATCACACACAGAAACCTATCCATCCTCTTTGAAGCCAAGCGTGCTTACATCATGTCTATGTGGCTACAGATGACCAGGATGGTCTCCCCGGAGCCACTCACGGTCCTCGACAAACCCCTAGAGATGCTCAAGTTAGACCGCGAACTGGCGAAACTAAGGGGAAACGTGTACGATTTAAGGGACTTCATATTTAACGGCGTCCAACACGTTTATAAAGTAAGATTATACGAGATATTAAGGCAGAGAATCATGGAGAAACAACAACTTGAAAAGATCAGGTATATAGTAACAACACCGCAGCCCGAACCTTTCCTGAATGAGTCCCTAACCTTAGAGACTACTGTCGAAATCTCCGAAGAAGAAACAGTGAAACCGAGTGCGGAACCAGTCATATTAGATGAGTCTGATAAAAGTGAGAGTGAAAGTGAAAATAGCTACAGAGAGTACCCATAATTGTAACTCTATAATTTTATCCATTAATTAGTAATACGTTAGTTATTAAAGTTTTACAGAAAAATATAACTTTAGTTTCAATGTCCGTTATGTAAATTACGTAGGTTCTTAGTGCTCTGTTGTAGATTCCGGACAGCTTAACTTTTGTAGTTTAAGAAAATCAAAACAATGTATAGTTATAGTTTTTAAGCTAAGTAATCATGCGATAAAAATACTCTTGGCTGGGTTAAAAAATTAGCTAGCCGCACTTGAGTTCTAAACATTGGACCTAAACCGACTTTGTTTAAATACGTAAACATATATGGATAAAGACAATTTATACGCCTCTTATATTCATTTTGATCTTTATTTTTTATTAAAGATTATCGGTTCTCTTAAAATAAAATCTCTCAACAACTACAGAAGAAATTCGACGTTGTGGGTGAAAACCTATAAAGATAAACGGGAATTTATTATTAAACAAGCTCAATAGAAATTTGATCTGTTTGCTTGCAGCATGGATGTTGCAGGAGGATAATCTAATTGCATAAAAGAAATATGAGACTCTTACCGTCACTCGGGACGGCGAGCATAAAGGTTGGGCTGCACTGTACTGCATTGGAGCGGAAGTTCTCGACCCTTGTTAGACAAAAGTTAGTCCCTTGGTCAGACACGATTCAATATTTAAAGTACTTAATTCAACCCCGAAGTTGCCTTTAGTGAAAGTTGCTGACGTATTTAGTATTTCCTATTCCTTAAGCTTAAGCTTTAAGCTCGCCAAAAGTTCGGTGAAGCAGTCAAAGCCTGCTCTCAGACTAACTGCATAAATATCTTCCAAAAAATATACTACTAAATACAATACAATGCCTCGTTTATTTAGTACTTCAACTTTTAACATTTATAGAATCTATCTGATTCTTTTTATTATAACAGTGATTTATACTTGATAAAACAACTTTTTAAGGGTACCTATATTATTTTCAGTAATCGATTTTTTTTTTAAATGGTGTGATAATTTAGCTGCTTTTAGCTGAAATCGGCAATACTGGAAACCGACCCCTAATTTAGGAAAATTAGATTTTTTCTATTGAAAACGTATTTAAGGCCCACAAGTCACGTTGTATTTAATTAATGAAACGGTACAGGTGATAGACAAAATTTTAACCTCATGTTAGAGGATTGTAAACACTGTAGTTTTGGAAAATACAATATTTTTTTATTTTTTATTTCTGCAACAGCTTGTTGATTTTTTTATTTTCTTTACACGTTTGGTAGCTTTAATAGTTTCCAATTTTAGTTTGATTCTTGTATTAATTATGCATACTAAGAATGTAGATCATAGACATTCGTGACTGATATTTCATTTTGATAACTCATGAAGTTATTAAGATAACTTTAATAAAAGATTAAGTCAATCTTATGTATAGTTGTATGTAAAAGTTGAAATCAGTAAAAATTATAGTGTAAATCAGGCGGTTTTAATGGGTTTCTATATTAGGATTAGTTAAATGAAACATCTCTTTTATACTTTTATCTTTATTTGGTTTAAGTTTGATTGGTAGGTACATGGTATATATGTGTAACTAGTACTATTTAATTATTTTTAACAGATTAATTTGAATTATGAGTATACATTTCTATTTGGATTACATGCAATTTTATCCTAATTACATTGATAACATATTCTATTGAGTTTTTCTTTGAGCCAATCAAGTATAAATAAATTAAATTATTATTACGTAAGTTTGTTACGTATTGAAAGCCAAAACTAACTTTCTGCTGACAGTCTTAAACTCTTCATTTCTTTGAAAAATTACTATAATTACATTGTCAAATAATGATGAAATAAATTAATATAAAATTTAATACAACTTATATAAAGGCAAACAATAATTGTACTGCTAATCAAGTTACCTTACTTCGTTTGATAGATAATATCAAACAAGCCTTCCTCAAGCATTAAATGCTTCCAAAGAAAGAAACTTAAAAGTAATTGCTTAAATAAATCCTTCACATTCACTTGACTAAAACTGGCATGCGAAATAAAATATGGCATCTCTTGCCTCTACAAAATATTATTTACAAAGTGTTTTTTCATAAAGTACAACTTAAAAGAGAATGTAACATAGGTGTACAAACTAAAGCAGATGATTCTGCTGGAGTGCGGCGACGTTAATCCCGAGTTAGTAGAGATTTTCTATTACAAGCACACTCGCTCAAAACTTCTTTAATAAAACGCGGTCTAAGCACACACCTCGGGCTGCTCATAGGTTTCTAATAAACACGAATGTTCCTCGCTTTACTTTCATTAAAAATAACACAAAGAGAAACTAATTACAAATTTTAAATAATTTCAAATGCGTAGCCTGACATAAATTTAAATAAGCCAACTTAATATTACATGGAATGTTATCACTAAGATGGAATATGTTGAAGTTATGCGTATAATAATTATATAGTTGTAGATAAGTAATACTGTCTATTAACCTTACTAGTTTTAAATCCTTCAATCTAATCAAATAAAGTACCCTCGCTTATATTGATATCTTTGGTATGATTGAAAAGTGAAATTACATTTAAATTACGTATCGTGAAATTTACTAATTAGTATAATTATATGATCGAGAAGCTCTGAGTGCTTGTTTAAGAGCAGCCGGGTCTGCGGTACATGCGCATCTCGCTGGTGGCGACGGCGATCCACTCGTTGCGAGCGGCGTCGAACCAGGTCAGGCCCAGGGTGTACTTCCCGTTGATGTTCACGTGCTGGCAGTGAGAGAACCACCATCCACCTTCGTAGTTCCCAGCGCAGTGGGTGTTCGAGATATCCCTGTCGCGGTCAATGGCCGAGAATTCCATATGGTTCTGGTACTCAAACGCATCGCTAGCGTTGCCCGTAAATCCGCTGACTTCCAGCACGTAACCAGTGTCAGCGCTGCCCACGTAGAAGTGTTCGTACTGGGCATACCAGAAGCCGCCATAGATGTCAGTCATGTCGATACGCATGGAGGAGCAGTTGTCAGCGGTCATCAGGTGCATAGACTCCAAGCCAAGCCAGTATTCAGAGGATGGGTCACCGAACCCGTGGGCGTACTCTGCGAATTTCCTATTAAACTCGATAGATCCGTTGTATCGGCGCTGGACTAGAGTGCTACCGTTGGTGCACCAGGTATCGAAGGGAGCCTGTCCGGGGTGGATGAGGTACACGCCATCGGGTCCAGAAATGCTGGAGCAGTCCCTGGGAAGCTGGTTGACAAGGTCTTCGTACTCACGCTGTACCGGCTGCAGCTCCTTAACTTCTCCCATCAGTTCAGGTAGAGGGATGGTCTCGCTTTGGTTGAAGTCACCGTTGGCCTCACTCTGTTACAAAGAAAATTTTATATAAGTATTTATTGTGCAAATCCCTAAAGGTAATTAGTTTTATGAAATGTCAATTTCTTTCAAATACTTAATTTGACCTTTTATATCTTAACATTATAAAGTTAATTACTGGACATTAATACATTAAAAGCCAAATTCTAATGAACGATAATTTTAATTAAGATCACTAAAGAGTCTTTGATAATTGGTGAGTAAAATTTGAGGTCTGAACAGAGCAAAGTACAGCATAATAGTTTGCATTATCTATTACTCAAGTAGATACCACTTATAAATTAGTTAAACAATTTGGTTCGGCCTCGATATACTCGTAGACACCTATACCAATTTGAGGCTATTCTAAAGATAGAAATAGTGTACCTAGAAAATAACTTAGATAACTTAGTAACTAATAGATACCTATACAAGAAAATTACGTGTTTGTTTTTCAAATGACTATATGTCTGTAGAAAAGGATTCGTGTATGGCATCGATTACCTTATACGTCAGTAATAACCGTCTGTTATATGCATTTTGCACGAAACTTAGCATGCACGTAATAGTTTCATAATGAAGTAAGCTTATTATACGTAACTATCATAAAGCTAGAGGTCGAATGAATAAAGAAACACCTATGAGACATATCACACGAATCACGAAAATGGTACACTAAAAGGATCAATAAAAGACGTTTGTTGGAAAAGACCTAAATCAAAAGATTCCATCCATATAAAGTGAGTATTGGCTAAAATGTAAAGTGATATGTTTGTACCGCAAATCGGATAGTCTTGAAACGTCTGAAGTGATACTGTCTCGATAGACTCTTGTTTGCTCAAGCTAACGGAAAGAAGTAGGGATTGTCTCAGTTTCAAGCACTCATTCCAGATTAAGGTTACCCTATGAATGCTGATTAGATCTTAACTTCCAAACTTTATAAAATTCTACATGTGAAGAAGAGTGAAAATTTAATAGATGTATAATTTAAAAAATCATACGTATAAGGTTTTGGAGCTAATCATGAGAAATGAACTACAAATTACCTTTAGAATGTGGTCGTTCAGCCTGTAGTAGTGTTGGCGGGATCGAGACTCGAGCTCTCCAATGGAGTCGTTGATCTTCCTCATAGAGAGACGGTCCATCTCAGCGCGGTCTATGGCGTTGCTGACACTGACGGCAATCGCTTTCACCGACTGACGCAAATTCTCTTGGTCTTCCTTCAGGTAAGAAGACTGAGCATTCAACTGCACAAACAAAAAAACAACATTGTAATATTGTAAAACCAGTATTAATTTAAAAGAAAATATTTAATCGAACAAAGTAAGGTCGAGATTCGTTCACAAAAGAATGCTGATCCTTTAATAGAAACGGCTGATTCACTTTGTCGGTAACTAGACACTGCAAAAAATGACAATACGCCGGCGAGAGTGCGACATCTTCGAGGGATTAAACAAAAGAAAGAGAATAAAGGTTCTATTCAATAAACAGGGGGTATAGGAGCATTGTTACGACGATATGTAAGGAATATACTAAGTAACAAAAACATACCTGAGCATAATTGACATCCAACTTCGATATCTCCTTTCTGAATTCAGGGATCGTCTTATCAGCTTTGTTTTCGATGCTCTCAACATCTTCGCGCAGTTCAAGGATGGAAGCATGAACCTTGTCGAAATCGGAAATCTTTTGGGTCGTGTTCTTCAATTGGTTGTTGATGACTTTGTTTTCGAGTTCGAGAAATTCGACTTTGGCTGAGATGAGGTTCCAGTTGGGTTCTTCGAAGCGGTCGAGTCGGCGCTGGACGTCGAGAAGCTGTGTCTGCAGGCTTTGCTGGTACTCGTCGAGTTGGTCCTGGCTGCGGGCGAGGCGCGAGATCTGGGCGTGGATCATCTTGTTGTGGCGGTACTTGTGGTTGTAGACCGGCTTCAGCTCTCCCGCCCGGTTCTCATGGGGCTCCAGCACGTCGTTCACGGAGTTCATGTCTTCAATTTGTTTGGCTTTAACCTGTGGGCAAAGAAAAATAATTTGTTAATTAAGGCAATTTCGGATTCCACGTAACAGATGGATTAATTTATGGTTGTAATTCTAAAATGCAAAGTTTCAACGAGATAGTATAGTAGGTACATATACCCCTTAGCAGAGGTACCTAATTTACAATCATGTCAGATTCTAATCATGTAAACATCACAATATGCTTCATGTGTTGTATTTTTATAACCATCCATTTAAGTGGCTTTATAAAGTTCCATCTCACACAGAAAAAGTCACCATAAAACACCTCGGTTCCATAATTAAGCATTTTATCCATTAAAGCTTTTATTCAACGAAGGCGACGAAGCTATTCATGCAGAAGAACAGAGTACATCGATTAAATATAGCACACGATACAAGTGTTAGATGTTTCGAGCTAAACGTTACTCGTAGATAGAAACTGCTATAAATCAAATCTGAATATCAAGGTGCTATTGAAAAATCAAAATTTTCTAGTTCGTATAAAAAGTATGCACATCCTAATACCTTTGGTTTATATGTGAACAGACCCCTAAAACTATGCAGACAGGAGAATTACAACAAACTGCCAAACATAACAATATCGAGCTTTAAATATATTGATATTGAACAATACAATTTGCAAAGGTACACAGCGGCACTAAAGGCAAAAGTTTTGAGAACTACAGATACAAAGCTATGATAAAATGAGTGACTCGGAACAATACAGTCGCAGATTGCAGTAGCGACACTGCGAGTCTACATCGTTTGGCGTTTATATTTTATCGCACATTGTGAACGTCCGTGCTGTACCTATCCATAGCGCGGGAAGGCGCAGACGGTGGCACACAAAGACTTGTGGGCTGGGCGGTGTATATGGCTGGATAAAAGACCCCATCAGATTTCTAAGCTGCGGCATACACAGCCGATTATAGGCGCGCTTTTAGATCCCGAACATCCGCTACATCTTTCACCTACGTAGGTAGCAGATGTCACATGCTTTTATTCTTACTAATACACTCAAACTTTTTGTTTTATTTGAATCACTCAAAGAATAACAACCTTGTAAACCTAGGTACACTTTCTCAATTTAATACAGAGTTTCGTACCTAAATGTTTTACTTTATGTAACACAAAATATTTGTTCTGCAATATTTTGTCTTGTAATCCACTTTACGCGTCTAACAAAAACATAAATGAAAAATTCAGCGAGATCAGGTAAAATTGTAAAGGATGGAGTGAAAGACAAAAAGGGAGAGACAGAATGCTAATGAAGATTATAACGGGTTGCGTTGCGACAACATAGCGACGCGGCGCCCAGAATATTCATACCGTTCGACCAAGTTTTTTCTTCAGTGATTTTTCTTGTGACCCTTAAGGTTGAGATCCTAAAGCCTACATTGTAGTTTCTACCATTTCGCGCGAACGTACCTACTATTAGACAACGTTCGTAACGAAAGATTTCGCATGCAAAATTTCACGAGAATATTCAAACTCGGCGTAGGCCGTATACAACTACAGTGCCCCTTTAGCTTTTGCATTCATACATGTTTACCATCGTGCGAAAGAATAAGGTCATGAGTAAATGTTAGTGGTTTTTGCTATGTAGGGTGTAAATCCCAAATTCAGTCGGAAATCTTTTAAAACATAAGTCCACTCAACTCTCCACGGTTTACACGGGTCTTTATGTATGAGAGCTTTAATTATACTTTAAATTTTGAAATATAATTTTAGGGAATTTGAGAAAATAAGCTTTTGAAGCTTGCCTGGCTATAGGGAAAGGTTTTAATTGCCTAGTACTAAACTATTTATAACTTATGTATTAGGTTTATATAGTCTTTGCCATTTAAAATGGGCAAACTGAAAGCAATAACTGTGATGCGATGAGTAATGCAATATAAATTGAGTGCCCGCTGGCATCTGCTCAAATCGCTGACGAGCGTAATTAACGTAGTCCGACCGAGCGGGTCTGACCCTGGAGGTTGTCCCAAACCTTGCGTCCATTCCAACCTTGCGGAGATATTGTGCGCGGATTGTTTAATCAGGTACTATTTCGTTACGTCTTCAACGCTTTCCCCTTGTTAATTTCGTTGAGAATTTCTAGACGGTGAATTCTCTTGGGTATTACCAAAGTTTTATTATAACAATACAGTATGGACTCTTTCTTGGTTGATGTCACGAATTCGAGGTACCGACAAGACAGGCTCTAATTAAATGCATGTATCCCATTTTTGATATAGTTATACAATTATACATAGTAAATACATTTTTTCAAGGCCTGTATAACGTTTACTTACGTGTTTTGTATAAAAATGAAAGCTTGCAGAACGTCCTTTTAAATTCAAGCCTATATGGTAATTAACCCTCTGTTGGTACAACTAAGTAATGTCGTTCCATTCATGCAGTGTAATTTTAAAGGTGCGTGTCAATTGTTCAATGTGGGACGTTGTTGATGTAGGTACACTTAGCGCATACATAAGCATGCGGCCATTTTAGTGATCGAGTAGTGAGCAAGATAATGGACACCATCTCACTTAGCATGTACACACCTGGTGGCGGCGGGACCTCGCCGCACCACGCGATGCCTGTTTTGTATTTTGAGCACATTACGCGCAGATGGAAAAGTGACTTGGTATCATTACATTTAATATTTTGAGTGCGATCTACGTGATGTTCATGAAGATGTGCATGGAATCAGCACTGTTTGCTTTTGATGTTTAATATAGAACTATGTATATTAAACATCAAATATACCTGTAAAGTATTTTTTTCCAAAAAGAATTGATGCATTTATAAGCAAAATGTCTTAAGAATCTTGTGGGTACAGTATTTAAAGCTTACGGAAATGCAAAAATCACGTTCATTTCAAGAAATTTTATGTTCTACAATTTGATATTGCAAGCACTTAATATATTGAAAGTTGAATGAACAAGCAAGCTTTAAGGAAATAAAATTGCGAGACCGTAAACATATTTGAACCATTCATTTCCTGAAGAAACTGGAACATTTGAAAACGGCATTTGCTGTCGCTTTAAAAAGGAATTTAGTTGTAAAGGTTTTACGAGACATGCCTTCACTATTGGACACAGATCAAAAACCCATTTGTGTAGGGAAACAAATAAAATGCGGATATGTTCTTTATGTACAAATTCTTTGCACGTATCCTATTCCTCTGGGGCTTGTGTACTTCTTTAGACAAACATAATTATTATACCGTTTTTTTTTTCATAACAGGACAATCACATAATTTTGTTTTTGAGAGAGAATCTAATCATCTATTTTGTGAAGCACGTGTCGAGAGTGGATACAAATTCGGCAAAGGATTCTATTTACCTACGTCATGTTTATGCTTCCCTTATTTGATAACCTGATTCCAAAACTGGGTGTTTGATTGAATGTTTGTTAACTTTGTTCGCAGCAAACTACTAATAAGGATAATTTTAAAACGTCGAGGTGAATGAACTCCTTAAATATGTATGTATTTTTAATTTTAAAAATATAAAATCCTAATGTCTTTAAAATATTTGTATTTTAAATCCAATAAATTGTACCCAGTATAACTGTCAACGAATTTGTTAATTGAACGCTAAATAGATAGTTGTCAAGTAATAATGTTATTCACTTCAAACGGTTTAGATATTCAGCTCAGCGCTACAGTTTGTGGAGTTAGTTTAAATGGGGTAACATATTTACAACGGCGATAATGTCGTTAAAATACTAGGAAATATTATTTAATAAAATAAATGTAGAGCTAAAATATGAAATTCGTTTAATATATTGTAAGTTCCGATTTATTTGAAGATAATCTGAATATTTTTATTTGTTTAAATATTGAATAGATATTAAACATTTATTTGCTCTTTAATGTCACGAATCGTTTCATTCTCTTACATAATTTAACGAAATGGCCACGGTCTTTCAATAATAGATTAGAATGGAATATTCTATATTGTACACCATTAGAGTTACATATACTAGTATTAATTATGTTTGGTACTGTTTGATTAGTTTTGTTGTTTTTTTATGTACCTACGTTAAAACAAAACAAGGTGGATATGTCTTGCTGACTTGCAAAATATTCGATTACAATCAAAAACATTAGATTTATCATCATCAAATTCGGTATTCTTCTTCTGAGTTCTAGGTTGTTTTTAAGATCACTTCATACATTTTAATCCATTCTAAAGCAATACCTGTGTACCTAACTAGGTTATTTATTTCTTAGGTGAACCTGAATGTGCAAGGATAAATTCCTACTATGAAGGCAGTTGTTGTATTATTGACACTATCCTTTTAGGCGGTCAATCATTATGCAGTAGCAAGGAGCCCCCAGTGGCGTTCGGTATTTGCGTCCATGTTATATCCGACGAGCTCTAGGCAATCGGTGAGTCTCGTACGCGCTGATTGGCTAGCCGTTCACCACGATGTAAAACCAAAAAATAACCATTGTTTCGGGATGACCGAGTTTATACGAATCTGTGATCCGAAAAAACCATTTTCTATCTCTTCCGATAAATCTCTGGGTACTTGTAATTCTAATTCATAAATGAGTATACATAGTCATGTATGAGCAAACCAAATTATTCATTCAAATTACATGCATTGCAACAGATTCCCACTGCGTTGCAAATCGCAATGCAAACCCACAAAGAATAGTTTTTGATTCGTCGCGACTGCATCCGTTCTCATTGTACCGTACACAGGCTGACATGTAATGGAAAAAAAAAAACAAAATGACGGCGATCAGTCGTCCTTCAATGATGCGGAAGTAAGACCTGTTTGGTTGTCCCAATGTTAGTCTGTACGGAGCTGAATACTCTTTAGTAATCGGGACCTATTGATGTCTTCCAAAATGAGATTAAGTTTACTAAGTAACGGTATGAATAAAAAAAGAAAACAGAATATAAAAAACCTCCGTCAACGATTTTTCTATGATATAGACTGGTATTTTTTCTTTTCATCATTTATTAAACATGATCACAATCTAAGCTACCCATAAAATATTTTAATGTCCCCTGAATACAAAATTCGATAGAAAATGTCAATTTTATACCCATCTAATGGTTATTTCATGGCGCTATCCAAAAAGATTGAAAGGAGATGTAATAAAGGGCTAACTAAGTTTAAAACACTTAAAATGTTCCTTGCGTATTTTTCGTGATTTTAATATGAAATGGTCGGAAGTAAAAGTTAGCGGGATTACGTTTTTTCTCGAAATATTTTTTCTATGATTCATTAAACGAATAACTCGAATCCTATTTGTGGAATTACTTTAATTAGATTGCTTGGTATTCATAGATAATTCATTGGTTATGTCATTCAGCATTACCCTACTTATTACTTTGTTTTGTGTTCATCAACATCGGCGAACATAAGTCGGCATAACTTTTATATCCCTACGAATTCCTATTGCAATTCCAGAAAGCCACTTCTACCAAACTAAGTAAGACCAAAATTTAACTTTCCGCTGTATTTAAGGTGGAACATGTAAAGCGGCTAACTACGATGGGATCATTGGCTTAATTAATTACCCGGAGATATCGGGTTCCGTGGGCTAAGTGCTGTGTGAGGTCTGCCCACTTTTTGCTACCTTCAACTTGCTCCGCTGGTTCCCACAGGCATTTCGGAGTTAGTTTCTCACGGCTCTATACGAAATAAGTGGGTTGGATAAAACGGCAGCAGGGAAAGTATGCTTACTGTGTTACTTTAAATATGTTAACGTATTTTTACATAGTATGTGATTATACAACAGAAAATATTTCATTCAAAACTCTTTTCTCTCATTTCATGAAAAATGGACAAGAGCTGGTGCAAAAAAGACCGTTAATGAATACAGCATTTCTGTTGCTTGAATACATAAAAAATGCGGGAGTAAAACTATAGAGCAGAGCCTTCTGTTTATTTCATAGTAAACGTCAGCTCACTCCATTTGAATGGTCGAAAGCAAACGTTAATATGTCGATGGTGAACAACGCATAAATCAATATTGTATGTAACATTGCAAAAACTAACCCATATCGGTGTCACAGCTATGACTAATGTATCAGTAACACCGCAAAAACTATCCTAATTCCATGTTACAAAAGGTCCGAACACATTAACTCTTTCCCGTCACTATTCTTAATAAATAAAAAGGTTAATCAGAACACCTCTACAGTTCTACAGAACTGTGCTAGAGTAGAACTGTACTAGAGTAGAATAGATTACTTTTTCCGAATACCGAATCGTTTTGTGGATCAGAAAACGCCTTCTTAAATTAGGGTTTCCAATCTATTTTAGTTCGCTATGAATGTTAGGCGCAGGCTCGACCGGTGGACTATTGTCGCTCCGTGCAGCTATTATGTGACGGTGAACAAAAAACAGGCTATGGGTCGCAGGACACATTGATTGTGTTTTAGCAATAACCTAGCGATTTTTACTGTGAATATTCGACGATGTAATTTTTTAACAGTTGTAGAATATGTGTAAATTAATGTAGAGCGAGTACCTAACTTTTGAAAATGCGGTTAAATAAATGCTTCTTTGCTTAAATACTCCAAAACATAGAATCCCTTTCAAAACTTTAGTTTCACGAGGTTATGTTTTGTATCGTAAGATTCTAGTTGCAACTCGTTTGGATTTTTGCAACGTCTTACCTTGTTACAACGTTCGCTCTTTATATATTTTTTAAAATTACAAGGAAACTGTCTGCCATTTTCGCCAAAAAATGTTTGTCATATTCACACTCGAAGATGAAATTATTTGGATTTTGATACTGTTTAGACTTAGATATTTTTAGGTTTCAATGTTATAATCATAGAATAATTACTGCTATTATTATTGATAGCTAGAAAACTTTTTAATAAATATTATCTACATTTATATTGTGAATTGAATATGATATCCTTCTAGAAAGTTGTCCATTTCTAGATGTATTTCCGTAACACTTCGTAGAAATTTGCTCATTGTTATAAAACTTCTATGAAACTTAAACTTTAACTTCGATAAAAAATACTGAAAGTACTTTCAAAAAGTACGAAGCCATTTCGCTGTATGTAGTTAACTACGCCGTAAACGTAAGAATAATTATGCTGTTCAAATGATTTGAATAATTTTGTTATGAGTATACTTATAATTAGACATTTTATAAATTATTCAAATGTTAATTTATACCTCGCTGCAAAGTCACCGAAACGTTAAGTTACACAAACAAACATAAAATTAAGGATGGAACATCACATGTGAGTTCAAAACGTTCTTCAATTATTATTGTAGAAAATGGCGATTAAAATATCAAACAAGAGTTGCAATATACCTTTTTGAATTTTATTTAGTAGTTTTCGTTTTTGTGAGATTTTAATGTACCTAAGTGTTCTAAGAGTCATTTTAGTAGGCCAGAGCAAGTTTTGAAGAAGTAATCACGAAGAATGGGCCATTTCATGCCATCTCATCACTTATCTTAGGCCCTGCAAGCTGGCAGTGTGCCAACAGGCGCCGCTGGTTGCTAGCACGTATGCTTATAATAATTGCGAGTAATTAGAACTCTAGTGAAGTGGTAACAAGGCAACAAATCACTACTAGTGACGTGCGATATGGACAAACTTACTAGTTATCTAATACAACGTTTAAAGTCCCGTACCATAAACTATTTGACATTTGGAGCGTTCTGCGCCCAACTGTTTTTAAAGATTCCAACATTTCAAGTAACAAAAGAGGTTTTACATCACAATTAATATCAAGCTTACAATAGCAACCAACATTTGGGTCAAACTCAGTACTCGTTCATTAAGTTTCAAAAGCCAAGACTATTAATATTTGTTGAGATTGAAAAACGCGTATTTTCACCATAGATAAAGTTTATAGTCCTTTATTACGAAATACTAATAAAAAATTGCATGTCAAACTGTCACTGATATGACGTTATAAAATATAATATTTAAGTATAGCCACATGGTAAAATACTCAATGAGCGCATCCTTACATTTACATACTAATAATTACGATGCCTGGGAACATCGCCCCTAGCCAATAGGGTGAATCCTATGTTCTAAATTCAAAAGCATATCGACCGGTAAAATGTCGTGGGTGCAACGGTCACCGCGTGGCGGTTACAATCACCGACCGTGAACAGACCCCTGCACCTGTTATTATCGCGGTCAAACCAATAACAACCTTCTTAATCATACATACAATATGACCGTACAATATTATTCAATCAAGTACATTACACTGCAAAGGAAATCATCAAGGAATATATCTTTGTATTTTTTCAGTCAGTATTGCAATGAAGGTTCATTTCAGAAGGTTAATTAGTAGGTACCAATTTAAGCCACCGCTCGGCGCAATTCACAAAAATTTTCAAACAAAATTATGCCGTAATGCTATAATTCTGATTATCCCAAAAATGGAACAAGCACCATCAAATAGACAATTGATGATGAAAGTGGGTTCTTATACAATGGTTGCTACCCTGAGAAGGCTTGCCATTACGTCAGGATCTGATCCGGGGCCAACCGGACCGTGAATCATCATGGCGAGCGATAAATTTAGGGAAAATAGCGCAAGTAACGGTTCTGAAGGAAATCTTGTTAGGTGCGTGTTAGGTAAGAACCGTAGGACGCTCGGTTTACCTATAGGGTACCGTGAACTGACAATAATTTTATATTGAATAAGGCCGGAACTTATTCCATGTCTGTGTTATGTAACATGACATTTGAAATAAAAAAATAAGGTAAGTCGTTTCTGCTCTTTTAATTGCATATGACCACGTGTAATCTAAAAACTAACTATTAAAACTAAAAAGTAACTATTTACATTTCAATAAATCTGGTTATGAGTATTGCGAAGAAAATTGTAGAATTTCACGTCAAGTCAAGACAGTATAACGATCACTACTGACATTTATATTACGCTGAATTCGATCACAAGATAAAGTTGCGCCAGGTCATACATCAAGTACTTTGATGAAGCTGTAGCTAAGACAATACCGGCCATTGCTTTGACTAGTTCGTTATAAGTTCTACGCACAAACTGATACCGTCTTCGTTAACAAGGAGTTTGGACCCTTTGTCCTACAGTTTGGAATATTCCTCTCAAAACAAACCTAGCAGCTAGAATTTCCTCACTATAAATAGAGTTACAGTTACCCAAAGGGCCTCTGAATAAACGAATCCGAAAGCTTATTTTGGACAATGGTTTTAATTTTAACCGAATCATTGGTTTGCAATCGTATGTGAAAGGATAACTAATTTCCTCTTTTACAATCCTCTTGCACACATTCCACATTTCTATTCCATTCTGTCAGCTTCCGATGCACTGCGGTGTAATCGGACCCTTTTCACTACCAACTTCATATTTCAAAGTCCACTCTATTTTTTTCCTTTCGAGTTCACGTCAAACAACAGCTTCGGATAACGTAAAATAGAGTTCAGTTGAGGAATAAATGTTGGAATAAAATATTTTAATGGATCCTATTTGTTTGCGTAGTAAAGTTCATTACTCTATCGTAATAAAGGTGAGGCGATGGAGACATTTTGAGCAATCTCGCGTAAACGAGGTTGAAGGGTGAAGTCGTTAAGAAGTTGTTTTACGATTATGACTTGAGATGAAGAGTCGTATTTCATAAAAATAAATCTAAACAAGAATAAGATATTTTTAATTCATGAATTTATTTAAAAAATAGGAAAAATGTCTTTCGAAAAATTTATCATTTTAAAACACATTTTTATTATATAGAAACATGATTAAGCAATTTAAATTACTGTAAGTGAAATTGTAAAAAAAAACCAAGTCTATTTCCCAATTTGCACCTAATATTCACGGTCCGTACAACTTGGTCATAAGTAAAGTGCGTCCTGTTAAATAAAACCAGTAAATCGTTTAATAAACACTCACCTCCTTGGAAAGCTTGCCGATATGCGTCCGTTGCTCGGCAATCATACTCCTCATTTGTTGCCCTTCGTACTTGATGCGGCCGACCTCGTTGTCCAATTTATCAATCCTAGCTTCCTGAGTCCTGGCTAATTGCGCCAAGTCCGACGTCTCCATTAAGGCTTGTTTTAACTGCGAAAGATGAAAAATTGATAGAGCGAATAAAAAAAAAGCGTCTATGACAAAAAACTGCGTTTGACTTATTAGGGCCCTTGCTACTTTTATTTTCACGCTCTTTCTACGCTTTATTGCTTGACTTTTATTTTAATAAAACGCGCACGATGGTCTACCGTCGTGCACTTTTTATTATTAGAACACTTCGTTTTCATTTTTTTAAATGTCCTTCAGAATAAAAACGCCTTCTTTTGTTTACTGGTCCCTTCAATTTATCTCGTTTGATTCTCAATATTTCTGTTGCACAGTTAACACAAAGCGAGATTGGCAGTAATTTAAAATTGAATTTTTATTTTCAATACGTAACTGACTTCTAACGTCTAGATCTTATAAAAGGGTGAATTTAATAGAATACGAAGGGGCTTTTCAAGCGCTTTCTGATGTTCAATTTTTCCGTGTAATCCGTTTGGTAGACATTCAGTGGGGTGGATCCCCCGAAGGCGAACAATAACTAGCTTTCCTGAAGAGCGACGTATCATCCGCGAGGCGATACCTGGTTACACGACGACTATGGCAATGTACTGTTTAGAAATTAATGCTGTGATCTTTTTATTTTCAGTATCGTTAAACTAATCATAACGGCAATAATGTTGGGCTGTATTAGTAAATATTTCATAAGAGTCAGTAAGAGATGATGATAGGTACCTCATTCCTGATGACGTGTAACTGTCGCAAGAGTTCGGAGTTGTTGACACTTTCGCCGAGCTCTCGCATCTCGACGCGAATTTCTTCCATGGAGCGTTTCGCCCACTGCAAGGTTGTCCGTTCGTTGCGGTCGTGGTTGCTTGTCGAGTGAATAGAAGCGATTTGCCTGTGAAAAAAAGGTTTTATTAGAATTATTCTAAATTATTAACAGATTTTTGTGTGAAATTTCTTAATTATTATTATTTTATAGGTAACAGGGGTTAGAAATAATTGGTTGCGATTATTTTTAGTTTTCAAACAGATGTTTATACAAGCGTGTCCCATTCATATGCTGCATAAGCGCAGGATGCAATGTTATGCAACAGCGAACGAGCAACGGCGTGTCTCCTGCAATGGCGACCCTTCCGGTTCCATTTTGTAATAACATTAACTAATTATTCATTATCCCCACTAACATGTTGTACTATGTCGCTGTTTAAACTCTAATTATATTTTATTAGACAACTAACACAATTACGTTAAATGAGCAAAAATTATTAAAAAAAAAATGTGTTATTTTTACTTCCTCTCACTTTGATAAAACGTATTTATATTTGTAATTTAACTCAAATAACGGCACATGTTACAATTTTTTTGAGTAGGTATCGATAAAAATAGCTTTATCGGTGTTTAAGGTACCGTGCTGTGATAGCAGACCACAAATATTGATCTAGTTCCCAAAGATAAGGCGTTACTTACAGAACGTAAGCATTTAATGATATTTAATCTTGCCATATCGCATACCGGACATCACATCGTCAGGTGTACATATTTCTCCGCTTTAGCCGACGCGGACGTTTGTACATAGTACATAGTACATATATATATAGGTACGTACATATAATATGTTATGGCTAATTTTGATTCACGATGTTTGCGAAAGCTCAAAGCCAACGGAAGTGAGTGGAATCGCTGTGTGGCGAGTGAAACGTGTTTACTTAACTGACCGCTCCACGCTACTGTTTAATCTAAGTTTCATAATTAATATTACACAGACTGAAATAAAACCGTCCTTAATACCAATCGCAATGTAAGGAGTTTAATTACCCACCGGCGTAATGATTTCATTCCTGATTACATGTACAATTGCTAATGAAAGCTCTATTGTTCGCAATTATTCAATTTATTGAAAGGATTTTATAGAAATAAAATCATCTTTAAGAGCACTTCCTACGGTTCTATTTAAAAGTATTTTTTGCAGCGGAAATATGATGAATAATGAAGTTCATAAGCAATATTAAATGTATTTGAGTATGGCGTGGTGTGCGGATGGCTTTGTTACACGGAGGAACGATATCATTACAGGACCTACGTCCTGTATTATTTATTATTTAAAATCTATACACGTTTAATCGCTATTGATCCTAACATTCTACCAACAACGTAAGATGTCATTATTCGAATAATTAAAACACAAAGGATAATTTCAAGCAAGGCTCTACAGAGCTTGGGGCAATTTTTCCCAGCTGTGGGACACTTAAAACATAAAAAATGTCTGGGTACATTTTCATAGTTCAATTATTATATTATAGAATATTACAATACAATATTTTGCCTTATTTAAAGTAACAAGGTAACATAATGCTTAAATACGATCGTTTTAGTATAATTGACACCTTATACCATTTAGCCGGAAAGCCCCCAGCTGGACCATACCCTCGCAATGCAATAAATTTCTGTAACGAACGTTTCTGGGCCTATTCTCATGAATATAATGCTCTATATCCTTTATCCAAATATCCAAGTTTACTAGCTTAGGTACTACTGGCTTGTAAGAGAATATTAAATCACATAGTCGTTAGTAGTATATATTACTCAGCAATTAACAGCTCGATAAAATGTTTCCAACAAGCCGCAGAGAGCATTGTCGCAAGTGGCCTACTAAACGAGTTACACACGTAAAACAGGCAATAAAAACAAATTTCCAATTAACTTTGTCAGCCACTCAGTTAACGTTTCCTATGCAATGAAGTCGATTTGTTACTTTTCCAGACATTAAAGGAGATTGTAATACAGCACTTTTTTATGGCGGCAATAATCTCAAAACGCGGAGGATGGAGACCAGAATTTCGGAAGCATTATTAAAATTAACAATTTAGGGAGAGCGCTAAATTGCTTTTTTTCGGAGAAGTTTAAATGTAAATTATATTTTATTGAACTTCGGTTTCTGGTTAAATCGACTAATAACGACGGAGTGCGGCTTTGAGGTTGCAAGCCACGTGCCTTAGACGCTAATCTGAAGCACTCCATAAGGAATTAAGATTATGAACGCTTTAAGTGGAAATTACGTTAACAGGGGAAATAAGCTGTACTAATCATACTACCAACAAATTAATTTTTACATGTACGTTGTTCACCTGTTGTTTTGCACGTGTAGGTAAAGCCCAGCATTCTAAGTTTCTACGCTTTAGTAATTCTCGGGAGTACAACTTCATTATTTTGTCATTACAAGTTACACTCAGAACATCTGACGAACACAATTTCAACATAATAGGGGTTTTGTAAAGCATTGCCGAGGCACACTCCCGGAACGTGGCTCTATAATTACCAAAAGAGTCTTTAAATGGCAAAGTATGCGCACAATCGACCCAAGATTATACGTTTAAGTTTCAAAAAAACGTCGACCAGCTTTCGTTGAAGCGGCAGATGCAAAGATGCCATATGCTCTTCAAAGTATTAGAAAAAATCAAATCGAATATCACCCTTATAACAAAAGCATGGGCATACTCTTTGATAAACATCGACTTAATAAAAAAAAGGTTAAATTGAGCCTCCTGGCGGTTGTGTAATTTGACCCTTATTACTATTAGCCGCAGAGCCTTTTTTGGCGATCCTAAAACTATTGTCAGTTGGCCAAATGCCGTCGAAACAGAATGACCGTCATTAGAAATAGCACCTGCCTTTTGTTAGACATTAGAAGTTGAATAATGTTCGTCCTTTCCATGAGGAAGCCGAGGGACCGAAATCCGAATAGCCGCTAGCCGTGCCGAAAGACTGCCGCGAGTAAATTTTAATATAGGGAAGAAAGGTAAAATGGTGGAACAATGTAATTTATAGACGGTTTTACTTATAAATAATTTAAACCACAAACTTTCAATACGAGATAAATGGAATAGGGATTTTTATTCGGTAAAAAACGTTCCTAATTTTTAGGGTCAATAATACCTTGAAATTGTTATTCAACTCAAGTATGGTTCACTGTTTAAAATTATAGGTACTAGTCTTTACAACTTTAAATAGGTATCGTCGCCAAGGCACATTGTGTTAAAAAGCATAAAAAGTATACGAAGGATCTCCTATCAAAATAGCACTACAAAAAAACTGTTTCTTTTATTATTATTCATGCCATATTTGGTGCTTGTTGCGCACGCGTGTTACCCGCGACCGGATGTGGGCTCCTAGCATACTACCGGGATATAAATAAACATCCCATGCCGCCAGATGTTTACCCCCATAGCCGTTGTTACTATTCTCACTATTACATAGAAACAGATTAATTAAAAACGTTGTATGGCAGATTGATGTAGCCCTCTGTAGAGACAATTGAAAGAGATTATCGTGGTATTTACTTAACGTTAAAGATTTTAGTTAGAAGGATATAATAATAATCCAGCCTATAAACGTCCCACTGCTGCGCACAGGCCTCTTCCCTTAAAGAGAAAGCATGAGCATTGATCATGTCTTCTCTTTCATTGATCAGAAGGATATTAGGACAAAAACATGCAATACTGTAAGCTTATATCGTTTTTTTTGTATATAGCTACGAGCAAGGCTCTAGGCTATGAACAAGCCATGCGGGTTGACCGATCCTACAGTGTAAGGCGCGCTTGGGGCGCTTGGTCCGTGGATGGATTTCGAGTCAATAATGAATCAAAAATAGTTAGTCGGATTGGATACCAAAGGCAGAGGTGAAGTATTGCACAACTTTTATGAGGCCTGTATAGTCCAGCAGTGGACCTTCACAGTTTTTAATTACATGTGTATACAGCAACACTTCGCATTTCATTCGTAAAAATAGCGTAGGTTTAAAATAGGTACTCAATCATTTTATTGTTTGAAGACGTGCCAAAATTAGTTTTTGTAATTGGAATTATAAGCTCAGTTCAAAAAAATACCCTTAGGCTAAAAATAGATTTCAATTTTCTGTTTTTCTGATTCCTTTTTACGGCCATTTATTTTTAATCGTAATGCCTATTTATACCTTAAATAGTTTCGAATTTGATATGGCTCGTAATCAAAGGATCGCGTGCCGTTTTATTGTTATATATCTATCTATACGGATGGTCGTATGCATGTGTTCGAAGCGCATAAGAAATAACCTGTATAATTATTTTGCAAAGATTGGAATGCATCGCTTTAAAGTACAGCTGTTCGTCTGACGGCGGCCGATGACTCTTACCTGTTTAATAGGTACTTACTTTATAAAATACTAAATAAAAAACTATTCTTATGAATTTAAATTAAGACAGTAACACACAAATTCTTAATTTCTATCCCTATCAATGAAGCTACTACACATAAGTAAGCATACCTATAGATTAAAAAGGGCAAATGAATATCTTATAAACAACAAAATTGTAGGTCATCGTATGTATGTTTGTATGTTATAAGATCCAAAACGCTGAGCTTATAACGTAATTAATAGACAATTATTGACAAATCATGTTCTCGAAACATAACTATCAATTGGATTAAGTAATTGGATCCCGTAGATGGTGGTAATTATAATCCACGTATACCTTGGCTAAACAGTTCTGGATTGGTTGTAGTTAAATATACAGATATAGAATATAAACTTTTTGCTACTGATGAAGGACATTTAAGGTCGATATGTTTTGAACAGTCATTCAAACATGGAGCGCCATAGTTTAAAAGTTTATACAGTCATCCTACCCATACTCTACAGAAGATTTAAAGAAAATTCTTTTTATTGCGATTAAATAAGTATATATTTGGATTAAAGGAATTTTATCCTAAGAATTTCTAAAATTTACGTAAATGCCACTCTCATTATTAGTAAATTGAGATAAAATCCGTTCAAAAAAAAAAACTGTGTCCTTCTAACGTGTCAATTAATAATAGCAAGGAGCTAAAGCAACGCCGCAGTCGTTATAACCGCCTTACACGGTTGAAGGAGCATAACCCTACTAGAAAAAACATCGATGGCATCAAATTAAAGGTTCCTTATCAGCGATCGACCGGAAATAATCAAATGAGATTCTTCATAAGCAATAAACTTAACATCCTTAAATTTGTACTTTTCCAATTCAAATAAAGTATTTTTTAACTTTAATAATAGATTATTATGACCTTAATTCCAAATATGTATTATTTAAATGATGTTTCCCGCACAATTTATACATAAATGCATTTTTTATAACAACAATATGTTGACTATTAAGTTAATGTCTGCATATTAATACAAAGACGATAACTAAAAGGCTGTTGCTGTCCTTAATGTAAAAATAAACTGAGACTTAATAAAAATCGATGAACAAAACTGATATCTACAGCTGGCGACGTTGAATTTCAAGTATGCAAACTGGTACCTTTGCTGTTCCCAGATGCACACTCATCTGGCACACGAGATGCCACATTCTACCTATACATACATTTTTATCCTTAACGCACTTTAAATCTTATGTCGTAGTCATAAGGATGATATTAGAACACTTACAACGCTGGGATCAAGAGCCACCACTTCTCACTAGGCGCAGGTGCTTTTCATAGATAGAGCTTAATTTAGTGCCAATTATACGTAACCAACATATGGTATACCAATCTCTTCCCATTTGTTGGTGCAATAAAAACTGTTTATGAATATGTTAACACGGAACACCTAAATATAATTCACAGGCATTAAAGAAATTGCGAAACTAATTTTATAAACAAGGAATTTAAAAAGGAATGCGCAAGTACCGACTTTTTATTTATTATGAATTGTCGGAAATAAAGTTGAAAAGATCTCCTGTGCTCTACATGTTAAGCGAACATCCTTTTTTTTTGTCGTCAAATTTTCACGATTTGCTTTCGTATGCATTATAAGAGCTCTCTCAAATTTAATCAAACCGGAAATAAATCGCTTGAGACTGACGAACTGATGTCATACCGACAAAATTTAAGTATGATCGGTGCAGACTTATATATGGTTGATTTGACGATTTTATTTTAAAATATAAAAATAACAATGTTAGGGACCAAAAAACAAACATTTTAATTTAAATTAAGTAAACGATTTATAAGTGTTCTTTTCTCTTAGGATTGAAAGAAATACTTAATTGATTCAATGATAAAATTAAAATAGAAATAGGATTCGTTGAAAAGTGCGCATCCTCGAGCGACCCTCGAGCCTTAATTTCGAGCGTCTCAAGCAAGAAATAAAAACGGCGATGTCTTTTAAAATCCCCCTAGGGAAAGGCGACGAGGAATAATCGTGTCGATCAGATGGCCTGGTTCGCTACAAGAGGCCCTTGTTCCCGGCCATCGCGAACCACTCCTGCGTTTACAAGTTTTATATTATGACACGTCTTGCGAGACTTCAAAGCCGGGAATGAGCCATTACAGGTCCTGAGGGCGCACTGCCTTAAGGAGGTGACACCCATTATTCTTCTTCAAATCAAATCTTCAAGTCAGCTGCAGCTAACTTGAAATATATTTGTATCTACATAACCGGCTTTATTGCTTCTTCTGCCAGGTCATGTCAGAACTTTTAGATCAAAAATCATTGAAATTGATATTCTCATACAATATCTTTAAGGGGTAGTGAAAAGGGCTTAACTAGTTAAGCATAAATGTAACGTCTCAAAATGAGTGTTATTTATATAAATACATTACAGCCTAATTGTTCCTTAAGCCTTGGCTTTGCGATATACGATATGATTGTGTCCATGTACCAATTAATACTAATTACTCATTAATTTGGGGTAATCTTCATGGTTCTCATATTTGAACGGGACTGGTTTAGTGAGCATCCATTAATTATGATTACTTATAAACGTGTATTGATTGTATTAATGTTATATGAAACAGTTCGTTGACGCCCAAATATAAATCCGAAACACTTCTTATAATCCGAGTGCCTTTCTTGTTACTCTTGACCCGATTTTGGTACAAGTACTTAAAAAAATGCGATTGACTTGTTTTTGCAATACTAATGAACACTGTTCCGGTGTCAAAATGTAATCCCGTAATCTTTTGTTTCCTTATAAAAATGATTGAATATTTCTTCCTGTTACTTAGTTTATTGGTGTCGTTAAAAGATGTGAAATTCTCATTCTATTAGAGGATAAAGATATTATAATTATTGTGATCACACAATAATCATTTCAGTTAAACTTGATAATACATGATTTACTTAAACCCTTTAAGGATTCTGTAAACAACAAGGAACCCTAAATAACCCTATGTCCGTTTCAGCTAGAAAGCTCCAATTTACGGAGTTTTGTTGTAGAGTTCTTGCTTATGTTAAATGGCTATCACAACTTTTTTTTTGCCGAAGGGATTGGTTTGTAAAATCTCGTTTTAATTTTGTCAGAGTCAATCGTCGAAACCGCTACCCGTCGTCGGTCTATATGAAGTAAAACATAGTTACGAGTATAATACTTTTGTTACCCATAATTTCTCATCAAGGTTCAAAACACTTACGTATTCCGCACCGATAGGGACGTTGGGGTTAAAATGGGTGAGTCTTATAATGTAAGTTTAATATGTTTATCTAAAGGTTTGTGTAACAATATACCTATCTTCCTACGTCGTGGTGAAAATATTTAACACGTGTCTCTTTGACTTATGGATAGAAAGATGTCACGTAGCCATATCGTCCATTTGCGATGGTATTGGACCACCTGGGTTACAGCTATCCGCGCTTATACGCACAGACGCACACGTTGAAACTATTTGTCAAAGATCTATATTTATTTATCTATTTTCATTTTGAATAATTTCAACCAATGGTTTTTGGTAGTCTGTGCCGTCAACGGATGATTGCATAATTGCAAATTCAAAGTTAAAATTTTGCAAAATGCAAATGCAAAATTGCAAACTCAAACCCTACCAACCCTTGGTTTAGTTACTTTATGTAAAAAGATATTTTTATTCGCAATTTATCCCGAGAATTATTGAATTATAATGACCGGTGACATTGACTCAAATCGGATCGATCCCGTTATGAAAATTAATAAATGTTTAGATATGTAAATCAAATAGGATATAATGCTATTTTCTAAAGACAGTAAAACATTTACACCGTTTTTATATTGCCGTCTACGTTTGGAGGTATAAACGACACCATATGTATATTTGAAGATGATACATAACTTTACACTCCTTCCGTTCGCAAAAATCATATCATTGAGATTATTAATCTGTCAATGGTCCTTAAATTGGGCACAAATTAGGGTATTGTGTCCGAGATCCATGACCGAATTAAGGCCGGACATGCAAGCGTCTGTTATGACGCCGAAACTTAATTGGTAGGTACACTTTGTAGCAGTGCATCTTGTTTAGCAAATCAACGTAAGATGTAAATGTAATAAAGGATAATTATGACCAGCGTATATGTCCCATTGCACATGCCTTTTCATGTAGGGAAGGACGAATGTAAATGAATTATGACGTAAAAATTATATTATTAGAGTTTTCTATTAAGCCCAACATAAAGTTTTCGGTAAATGTTTAATGTGACGGCGTTTAACTTCGAACCCCTTCCTCCTCAGCTGCAAAGCGCGCGTCGCCTTACAATTTATTAATTAAATTTAAGAAAAAAATTGCAGATGCTAACCAACCTTGCCCCTTTATTGTTTTTATTACAAGGCACTTTCGTAAAAGGTTTGACTACCAAAACCAAATAACATGAGAGCTCATAAATAATGCATAATATGAAGGACCCAATCATCTGCGATAACCGAAATCGTAAAGATGGAACATTGTAGGATACTTAAATCTATTGCCGAGACCCTTTTGTAAACCCACTACAGTTTACATGAATACAATTTTTTCTTCGTATTAGATTAGCATCAATTTTATCTAAATTGTATTTTTGGAAAATATTAAAAAGGCTGCATGATTCTTTATTGAATTTGTCATTTAGCATTTTTAACATATTATAAAAAAATACAATCACCGTTCCAACGACAGATAATTTTAAATAGCATTAAATAATGTTTATGCTTGGCTATTTCGCTAAGCTTAATTACATGAAATCGCAGAGTTAAGGCACAAGAACATTATACAACTGAGGCAGAGCATTGTTAATTTTATTGTTAAATTATAATTACAAGTAATAATTGACCGCAAGAAGGCGCGGAAAAGTTTGTAAATTACTGCGTTTAAACTCAGCTGAAAGGTAAGCTCATAAAACTTCAAAATATTAAAACCAACTTAAATCATTTATATTATGCATCAAAAAATCGTCAAAATAAAGCTAGATGACTTTTTAACCCAATCCGCTACCCTAAACTTTTTTAACTTAAGCAAGTTAAATTATATTTGGCACTTACTTGATGTCTTCCATCTCCTTCCTCATCTGGTTCATTTCAGCAACGTGTAGGCTTTTCAGGATAGCAACTTGTTCAGAAATCGCCTGCAATTCTTCTTTTACTTTAATTTCAGCGGCGTTCACAGACAGCATGCAAGATATCAACAACAAAACACGGGCGCACATCATTGTATCGCGATCGTAGAACTTGTGGCGGCGATGGTACGCGAAACGACTGCCTCGCTCGGCGGACGAGACAGGAATGGCCGCGGTTCTGGCGCTCCTCGATATTATAGCTACGACATCAGGGGACGCGAAGGGGCAGATGCGTTCAACAGTTGTCCAGACGTAAGAGCCTACGAGCGCAGCCTGTTCCTCTGATATCTAACCTACACGAAACAGATATACGGTTTTTCACACCTTATTTCGAAAGATAAGTCACATTGAACACCTTGGAAACCTTCTAAAATGATGTGCAATTTTTTGCCCATTTCTTTTTATCTGAGTAAGTGAGTTAATATAGGATAGGCACCTATATAAAATAATATATTGATTTACCGTAATGAATAATAAAGAATTACAAAAAGCAGTACTGAAGCTAGTATAGCTGATATTGTGTGATTCAATCGAAGACTAATCATTCTATTGAGACTTATATAATTACTCAACATATTTATTGCGAATAGCCACTTGATATCAAAAGCAATAAAAGTTCCAACTTTTATTTCGCAAAGTTTTTAAGAGCTTTCATTCGGTAGCATAGGTTCTAAAGGCACCGAGGACTGAAAACTCTATGAAATGAAAGTAAAGGAGAAAAAGCATACTTTCGTAATACATATATAAATATTAAAAGAAAATTCGACAGCATACACACATTGTTTGTTTATTTGTATTCTATCAATAAGATGCTTCCGGCATAAAATGGAGTGCATATTTTTCTGTATTTTAATAAAAACCGTAGATTATAATGTATCTACAATAAAATTACTAAATACATAATTTTCGAAACTGTATTCAATTGAAGCCCAAGCTTTATCATAAATTCGCAATAAAAATGCATTTTGTGCATGTGCCCTTTTTTGTTTAGTGATATAAAAGGTGTTTACTCGTTTTTCGACAAAATTATTGACTATTCAAGATTTGGCTACAGCCGTCACTTATTTAACACACCAAAAGTTGTTTTTTGTGCCTTAGTTGTTAATAGTGTCCAGAAAAGTTTTATTTAGGAAGTTTGTTGAATACTTCGATATTGTTTATTATTTAGCTAGTAACTACGCAACTAATTGTATCATGATTAAATGTATCATGTTCTATTAAATAGAGTATAAACCTAACAAATCGACAAACGAAACTATTTATTATAAACCGTATAATTTAACATTACGCTTAATGTCCTTTTTTAAGTCTGTAATAACGTAATATTCAGAGTAGCCGGATAATATTTCCTTCATCTATCCTTGGACGTAATCCCACTTGTGCGTAAGACGTTTTTATGGAAATTACCTCACCGCATCTATCACTCACGCCGGGAAATATATTCACCCTCTAATTACGCTGCGGAGGGTGGCAGAGAAGGAACCGCTAAATAATCTTAGGAGTGAATTAGACGCTGAATTTGAAGTTAGGTTTACTGTTTGACTTTCTTAAGGGTCGAACTTATATTCGGTACATTATTAAATATAAAAGTGTACTTTTAAAATCGATATCCGAGTCATATCTACAGAGAAAAGTAATAAGGTCACAGGTTGGCTTTCTGTTATATTTATTCCTTTTTTGAAATATAACATAACATACTATCACTCCTGTATCCCTGAAGTGTTAGGCAGAGGTGTACCAATGTACACCCACAGTTCGCCAGTATGTTTAGGTCCCATGTAATAGGGGGCGAGCCTATTGCCACTAACCGGGCACAAATCCCAACTCCGACCTGCTACTGAGAATTTCATAGAAAACCCAATAATACCTTGGTCGACTTGGGAATCTAACCCAAGATCTCTAGCGTAGCAGTGGCGCTTAGCACAACTAGGCCAACGAGGCAGTTAAGTTTATTAAAATAGCTAGAAATAATGAAAAAAAAAACAGGTAGAAGGCATTATAGAAGTTCATGATCACTTCTGCAGAAGTGTTGATGTCTATTTTCAGTTACACCGGATTCAGCTGAATTTTACAGGAAAAGCCAACCTATTTAACCTTTAGAACCATTGATTTGTGTAGGTTGTATTACGATGCTAATTTACTGCGTGGTACTGTATTTGTGTGAGAGTTTACTAAAGATGCACGCAATGATTTGGTTTATTGATATGCAGACAAATTAAGAAATACACATGGAATCTTTATTTACTAGGCACCTTTATACTTTTTTTACATTAATGTTATCAGTTATCGATACCCAACAATACCTTCATGGATCGGACAGGGTTTTCGTAACAACCTGTAAACTCAAGATTAACTGACTCATGTCTATACGTACGCATAAGTACTATAAGTGTGTTTATTACAGAATAGTGCCTTAAAGCGTTCCGTTCCGTGTGTGTGTGTGTGTGTGTGCGTGTGCGTGTGTGTGTGTGTGTGTGTGTGTGTGTGTGTGTGTGTGTGTGTGTGTGTGTGTGTGTGTGTGTGTGTGTGTGTGTGTGTGTGTGTGTGTGTGTGTGTGTGTGTGTGTGTGTGTGTTTGTATGTCTGAGGGTGTGTGTATAGATAGTAGATACGGTGATAGACAGTAAGTATCTATGTTTCCTCGGTTTACTTGAAATTGTAAAGTTTGAAGTTCTAAATTAGTTAGACTATTCTCAACGGTGAAATTAAACATTATCATCTTTCAATTAAACCCATAAGTTGTTTAACAAAGCATGAAAATAATTCTAGAAAACTCATTTCATAAATTTTAGTTAAAGGGTTTCTTATTGCAGTATTTGGGAAGGTCGAGGCGGACTTATTTCTTATGCATAACAACAGGTTGTCAAATAATGGTATCTAAGTAATTGGACTTTTAATAATTGATTGCACAGAACTGTTTAAACCCGAATTTCATTGAAAAAGCAAACCTACTGGATCGATTTTGATAAAATTTATTTAGGACCTACTGGTATAGACACAAAAGAGGTAAAAAAAGATTCTCTCAATCGGTTTCCTTAGATATCGCATAATATACCAGAAAAAAAAACAACTAATAATTTCTAGTTATTTCAGTCAGATTAAAAAGTTAACAATACACAGATACATAGATACATACTGGTCAAATATACCGACTCTATACATGATTATGAAAATAGATTTTTCAAATCTATTTTGCCAACTGCTTAGATATCGCATCAATATGCAAAAAAAAAACATACAGACGACTTGAGAACCTCCTCTTTTTAAGGTCGGTTGAAAAGTCATGCCTTATTTTTCCTTCTTTTTTTCTCTTCTAAGACATTTATTAATTTTAAGATACTAATGTATGTAAGGTATACAGTTACATACATATCCGCCAAACCCCGTGGGTAATAAAGAAATGACAAAATAACCAACAATGTATTACTAGAATTGTTTTTGTTTCAGAACAGAGTAGTCCTGAATGTTCGTAGAAACGATTTGCATACTTCGTCCCTTGATAACAATGTTCAAACCGCCATCGGGATTACACAGATTTTGTTGTCTTAATAATTAGCGGCCATTATAAATCCTGTTTCAACATGTCTAGAAGCAAATATTTTTAATTATTTTTGTAGTCGTGAATTTCGCTTTGAATTCTCTTTTTTATTTATTATGTGGTGTGGAAATAAATTTAAAACAGATTGCTGTTCTTGCTTGTCTTAAAATGTGAGGAAAATTGACGATAGTTCTATTTGAAGTGACTAGTTCGGGATGGAAGTTAGAGTTGAATCAATTTGGGTTTAGGTTTTCATATTCTCTATTAATTTTTAGCAATTTGGAACGGTAATGTCCTTAATTTATTAAAAATATAAAAACATTGGATACTTAACAAATCGCTTTCGATAAAGCGTATATTATATTTTCAAAAGCAAAAAGGAGACCCCTCACTTACATCACAAATAATATATATTAAATTAACAAGACCTCTTACCACTCTAAAACTTAAAACATCTGAATTTCATCTTAATACCAATTCTAATTGTTTACATTACACAACAATAAACAAACAGAGGAGCACATAATTAATTGTGAACGTCTGTATAAAATACTGTCAAAACAAAAACAAATTGGAGCGAAAACGTGATGAATTTTAAACCAAAATTAAGCAGCCATTCACAAATTTAGGAGATAACGAATAGCAGCACTCCACACCAGCTCTTTAGTATGGCCAAATCTCTGTTCACTGATTATATCTACCGGGTACATTTTCGGGCCAATTTAATAAACATTCCTAATTTTGAAGTCCGAGGTTTTGATAGCTCTGAATGCAGCGAAACAATTTGGTTTAACAAAGTTCCATTCGGACCAGGTATTAGTGTTAGGGTTTAACCTATAGTTACGACTTTGTTATTTTGTACTGCTCTTTAAGGAATTACATGTTACTATTGAGTGTTAGGTTAGAGCTTACATAGTTTTATTAAGAACGAGTTGTGCTCCGCGGTTCCACTAGTTTTGCTCTTGTTCGCAAAGCATTTAACGTGATGTAAATAGCCTATAACGTTTCTCTTGAATTAAGCTATCAAATGGTAAAACATTTTTAATCTGACTGGTAGTTACAGAGATAAGCGCGTTCAAACATTAATCTCTGCAGTGCTTACTATGTTAGTCTATCTTTTAATGTGCAGTTTAGAGATTCAGGATCTTACTTCATTTACTTCACAGTACTCAACTGTTTCTCTCGATCTTTTTCAAGGTCGTTTTTCTAGGTCGTGTCACCAAACTCTTCAACCAACAGTTTTGCTTCAATAACATAATATAACAGCAATTTAGTCATCATTTGAACGTTTAAATTGAATGCCCGTTAAGCAATTTGATATGAAGCCAATGAAACTGGCTATTTTAACAGTTGGTTTCCCACGACATGTGTGTGACCGCTCCTTTACGGATTAAATACATGCCGAAGATATATGGTTACAAATTCCATGAAAATTTAGAGTAAGTAAGTGTATCTACCTTAAATTTATGAACAAGAATTTGAAATAAAATCTAACCAGTTTATCACCTCGATTTAAACTTTGGCAAAAAAAATTAACGTTTTAACATTAACACTTATTTAACATATAAGTAAATTCTAAAAAATACTAGGACAAAAATGTCAAAATTTTAGGAACTAGACACCAAATCGCAGAACTAATAGATAGAGCATTTATTGACGCCTTATCGTAAATGTTAAAATACAACGTTTGAATAAATACCGAATTTAAATTAGCAGAATAGCTGCTGTTTATTAAACATAAAAACTTTACAACAGCTTTTGGTTGAAATAAAGGACGAATTCCTGGCACTAAGTGAATCCGAAAATCACTGACCGACTGCCCTGGACGATGCGAGAATTAATATCGTGCAAGTCTTACGAGAGCACGTAGTTATGGTGTAAAAAGTGATCGATCATAAACGGCAATGTATGGCAACTTGCACGATATTTTTCACTTCTCTAATTAAGCCTTAGTTGTTAGTTCTAAGTCAACATCATGCTGTTGAACTTAAAGATACACTTTATTCTTAGGTACAAAGTAACCAGGTTCTTTAAAACAAGGAATTAATTGCATGTAATATACTATAATCTAGTCTAAAATAAATCTAATAGCCCCGCGGTTTTATTGCGAATTGAATTTTTTCTACTATTTGGGGATAAACTCAAAAAATGCAAGATCATGAAAGTCGATGCATCACTTAAATTTATCTGGTGATACTAAACTGTATTTTTTAAATATTTATATTAATATATACCGATATAATTAAAGATTACAAACTAAGGAATGAGTGAGCTTATAAAAAACGAGCTTTTTAACGTCTCGCAAAATTACGTAATTTATTGTTCGCATAAATGTAAGTCTTATTACCATGTCTTAAAAAAGCGCTTATAAGTTGGTAAGCCTTGGCTACGCTAATTACTTGTTAGACGTTTCAGAATTAGGAGTTGTTTCGTAAACAAACTGAAAAATAACTGGTGCAGGATATTCCACGTGAGAAAATAATATTTATGTAAAACAGTTTCTATTTTACCAGATGTTAGAACTATTCTTGGTAAATGTAATGTGATACTAAATTAAACATCCTGAATGAGTTTAAAATACATAGAAATTAAATGTGGCAGAATATCACACGTATTTGAAATTCTGATGATAAAAGTGTTTATTAGGAAATTCTAAATTGCTATAAACCCTATTAGTGGAGGGTTGCATTTGCTGTAATATAAATGGTGAACTCGTTTTAAAATCTGTATTTGTTGATAGTTTTTTGTTATAATTTTAAACCTGTTCATAAGGTCCATTCGTTAAAGAGCTACGTTGCCATAGAAAGATAGACAGACTATTCGGTCAAACTTATAATATAAAACCCTTACACCCGTTCCTTACGCTAGGGGTTAAAAAGTGCCATTTACAAGTTAGTAAATTTTATTAATACTTGTATCAAAAAGTAAACCTTAAAATCCAGTCTCGTCATCAAAAGGGTTTGACGCATTTGGTGCACTTCTCAACTTTTACACCATGCTCAAATGGTGAATTTAGCAACTGGTGCATTTCTCATTTGGTGCACTTCGCAAAAGGAGCACTTTTTAAGATGACTGGAGATTTGGATAAATTTTCGAAGTGCACCAATTGAGAAGTGCACCAGTTGCTAAATTCACCATTTGAGCATGGTGTACTAGTTGAGAAGTGCACCAAAAGCGTCAAACCCCATCAAAACATATGATACTACCCGAAAGCGTCTGATAAGAAACATCATTCATTTAATATATTGTTACATTATATCTTTGGTCAGTTCAAAAGATTTATTTCAATTTAATATACTATTTGTAGGCTATCTAAACCACCCTGTAAGAGATTGAAGCGTTAATTTCAATATACTATAGAGAAATTGGTTTTTAAAGTTTTATTTTTTAACTGAATGACGTACCGAGAGCACGTTGGCTTGACGACATAGCCTAATGGGCACCACCTGGATGAGGGCGTGCGAGTTAGACAAGAATGTCAGAAAAAAAGAAGGCCTATAGTGGCCTGCAGTAAGTGATTCCGGGCTGATATGATGATGATGATGATGACATATTAGTTGTTCGGCTATATGTTCTATATAATAATATATTTTATGGGATATTCCGAAAATCCTAAACAGATACGGGTAAGATACTTACACAGATTACCATGTACTACTTATCAATTTATAATATATCTATTTCTACCAGATAACAATAAGATTACGGCGTACCTGAGCGCATTTATTATGAATACCGGTTGCGTTGCAAATTCTGGATAGGTACTCGGGAAAGATATTCCACAAAACCGTGTAGTCTGATAAATCTAAACATAGTTGTTTCAAACTAAAACATGTACTCAAAGGAATTAATATTACAAAACGCGGAATTTTGTTTGTTTAGCAATTTCTTTGTATTTATAGTTCACTACCTTTCCCTGAATTTTCATAATGTAGGACATTTATGTATGATTATATTCTAGATAAACTATGTTAGAATAATGTGTGTTGTGCAAAAAAAGATTCATGGAAATCTAAAGTCGGAAATCCGGATACTGTGGAATGTGATTTGTTTGTAGATGACTTTAAAACCATTATGTGTGTTTGTCTCTTTTTGTGAAGACAAAGATGTATAAAACATTTAATGTTTAATATTGTCAGTTTAAGTAGGTAAGGCTATTTAGTGTATAAGTTGTTATTATTTTATAATTCTAATATAATTTTTCTATGTATACATGTATACATATTATATTACTAATGCTGTTAACGTTATTGGTCTGTCAAAACCGTGTTAATATGATAAATAAATAAAATAAATACTACGGCTAATCTCATTTCAAAATAGAGTCTGAACAGATGAAATTTACAAGAAGCCAATTAAATTCGTGACTTCTTTAGTGTGAAATTAAGTAACACCAGCATGTAGACAATAATATTTATCTTCAACAATTTTTCTAATTTCCTATTTAATTATACAACTCTCCTCTCGCTCGGTCAAATCAAGACAAAAAATCGATATATAAAATAAATATTTCAGCGAAAACCAGAAGGTTGGAATAAGAGCTTCTAATATCTGAGAATAGTAAATAATGCTTATCGATTCCTGTTAATAAGAAATGCATAAAAAAAGCATGTAAAAATATACTTTAACAAGAACTCTATCTAGCTCATGGTAAACAATAAAGAATATTATATTCTAGTTTTTCAAATAACTCGCTCCTCTTTTGTGAAGCGGTAAAAGTGGTGTCACTAGCACTAGTTATATTGGACTGAGTAAAACAAGTTGGCCATAGAACTATCCAATTGAACTATCCAAGTAAAAAAGGCTTTGTAAAAAAATACTCACTGAGCTAATAAAACTTTACAAGTCTTTGAATACGATCTCGGTTTATCTCAGCGAATTGGAAATGTTTTCGCTAAAGTAACCTACTTCTTGTTAAACATCGCATTAAAATTGACTTAATTTTTCATTTCTGTATTGTAGCTGTCCACCCTGGTTTCAAAAGCATTATTTTCAAATTTTCTGTTGTAAATTCGTTTTATGAAAACCTTGATATTATAATAAGCAATTCTTTTATAACAATAATATATATCTGATTTGATGCAGTGTTTGAGAAGTAATAGCGTGAGCAAGGCAGGGATGTCGAGATTCATTTTTATACCCATATGGACATTCAAGAAGAAGAAAGTAAAACTTATTTTTTTAAAAATCGAACTCAAAAGTGAAAGAAATATACAAAGTGGTGATGACAATACGACAATAAATTAAACATCGAGTAGGTACCTCATCATATTATTAGTATTCATACAAAAAACCATTAAAATATATCCAGTAGTTTAGTCACAGGAAATTAATTTTCACACGGTGTTCTCCTGCGTTTTCAATTTTTAACCGACGAGAACAGAGGAGGTTCTCAATTCGACGGGTATATATATATTTTTATGTATGATCACGCATAACTTTATACTGAGTAGTCCGATTTTGATAATTCTTTTTTTTATGTTTAGTTTGTTTGAAGTTTATATTTTTTTATTTTTGATACTACCTTTATTTTACCGTTTAGGAATATTCTTATGAACTAGTACTGTCCATGTTTTCATTTATTGTCGTATTATCGTCACCACTTTGTATCTAACTTATAATCATGTCACACGCACGGATCAATTAGAATAGGGAAACTGAATAGATCTGATAATTTATTATTTAGTCCGCCATTTAGTTAACTAAAATATAATAGACATACATTTATCTTTTATGAAATTAATAACAAAATACGAAGATAAACCGCTTTAAAGTTCAGGAGTTGGGGCTTGTGACGTCACGGGTAGGTAGAATTTCTGCTTAGGCGTGACGTTACGCTATATCTTCATAATTCTTTGTTTACGGGACAAAAGAAAAAATAAGTGTTCATATATATTTCTTAATCTAAAAACAAAAATTAGTCATCATCCCTATTTACGTCAAAACCTAAAAACCGTTTTGTTTATTTAAATACAAACACTAATCCATGTAATTTGAAACGGTAGTTTTTCAAACTATAGTAGTAGTAACACCTTATTAGTCTTCAAGTGCGATATTAATATCTCTAATATTAACTTGGAAAACTACTTATAAGGACTCCTTAGCGTCTAACTGATTAAACTTATTGAACTGGAAATAAATCGAGGGCAAAGATTCAGTGATATCTATTTTAGAAATCTTTTTTTACTTTTTAATCTAGCTTCTTTATACGTATATTTAAATATGCGACGATAAAGCATTACAAGATTACAATTTAAAGTCATTACCAAACAATTTTGATTAAACGTTTTGTTAAAAATAAAACTTTTGTAATTTCATTCTCATTTATTACAAGACGGAAACTTGTCAAAATGATGTATGTGTGCCTTTCTCGAGGTAAAATTACATATAGATAGATATAAGAAAAAAAAACTATTCTTAACCTACTAAATAACTGTTAAAAAATCAACTGCCTTGCCTTTTTACAACATGTTAGAAGCAGCTTCCAGTCTTACAGCTGAATCCTGTGTCCAGCAATCCTCTGATTTGAACCAGATATTGTACATAGTTCGCAAAAAATGTTATTTAAAAATGAATAAAACTGCAATCCAATCTGTAAGCCTATATTCACGCACTGCCGAACAAAAGCCTTTTACAGTATGTACCACAAACACAAAGTACTGAGATTATAAAAAATGTAACAATGATTTTCTATCCATACATCCATAATATTATAAAACAAAAGAGTTTCTTTTTTTGTTAGGACGCGGTAATCCAATCTACTATTCGGATTTGTTAAAAAATGTTTTTGAATTTGATAGCTCAATGCTCGAGAAAGGTATAGATTGCATTCAGTGAGTTTTTAAGTTAGTGAAAAATAAGTATTTTGAGAGAAATCACAGGGCAAAAGTAACATAAATAATAATATTATTATGCAACGAGAATAAAACGTAATGCTACTTTGGAAGCAAGATACGATTGTGATACTTATATACCACTTACAGATTTTAACGCGAATGGCCCAACCATCTGCCTTAATTAATTTTACTTTTGTATTGATTTCGCTATAAAAGCAATGTCTAGGTCAACCGCAAATGGGGACTATTTAGATACAACTTCCACTGCCCTTATACAGTTTGGATACGGCATTTAAGCAATAAGTAAACCAAAATATAGAAATAGTGCACAGTAGTAAAAATACGTAGATTTTAACCAAGACCCGGTCAATAATTTTTACTCAAAATATTGCTTATTTAATATTTATGTTCGTGAGTAATAATAATGAAAAGATTTTTTTTGTTCGTTTTCTTTACATTCCGTTGTAACGCCGTTTTTCAATATTCAAGGATTCAACTGCCCAGAAAATTGGGCAGTTGAATCTTCAAATGAAAATGTGTGTATGTGTGAGTGTATGGTCTTCCCCATAATATACCGAGTTCATACTGTAAACAAACTTCAATTTCGTTAAATCTGGGTTTAAACAAAATGTGAAGACTTAATTTTAATTTATTAACAAATAGGTAAATTGTGTTCTTTAGATATTGAGATTGGTGGTATTAAGCTACTTAAATATATTGTAAAGTATTTACCCGAAAGTGTGTTAATATGAGGCTTGCTATTGGTACGTAGCTAGAACACCTTAAGACCCACGATTTTGTATGACGTCGCTACATAGCATTCGTCAACGTAGAACGATAACAATGCGTTAAAGATGTATCCTATACATACATATGCACAATGACATCAACAGCCAACGCTCTTTCTCACTGCAATCGTCAAAATTGCACAAACGAAGTAACAAATGCGCATCTTCTTTTTATCCGTACGACATAGGGACCAAAAATGCAGAGTACAATATTTCAAGCTTAAAATAGTCTCTGCTTTTATGTTTAAAATTATGAATACATGACACACGAATTGTTATTTTAATATTTATTTAAACGCGCTTGACTTTACTTCACAGAAGGTCTATCTTTGTAAATCTTTGGTAGATTCGATTTTCGCTTAATATGAGAATTTATTTTGGGTTACAGGGTCACTGAATCTAAAAATCCGCAATGAAAAAATATTTTAAATGAGCTAGTGCTCTTCTATGTTAAATATGTTTTTTCAACATGACATAATACGATTAAATTAAGGACTGACATTTAACGGCATACCTACTATCAGTTTACAAGTCTGATCTTTCGTAAACTTTCTCTCAAATTTTTTATCAATAAACGCCAGCTGTGAATAAGACAGATGACAGACGATTAGATAATATTACTGCTCTCAAGAATAAATTCGATTATTTTCGATGCGATATTCAGTAAATACCATACGTCTGTAAAGTCTCCTCAATACGTGTGTCTTGCTTAATCTTTGGATGTTCTGTAAATATGAGTGGGTAAGAGCCATTGTGTACAGAGCGAGGACTCGACTTTTCAACATTTCCGTTTTTAATCAAAGCCTCCTTTTGTTTTCGTGCCTGTATTCTTCAGAAAGGGTTTACATGAAACGAAAAAACACGTTACTACTTAGGTATACTTACAACAGCACAAATTCGCATTGAATGAGTCGTGGTATTTAATTGATTTAAAATCATCTGCAATTTTGTGCCACGTGCCTATTGTTGGTTTTCAAAGGTGAACAAAATAGCTACAATTTACACATTGTGAAGCGCAATGTGACGGAACTTAAGTTTCCACTAAATGTGCTGAGATTTACAACTGCCTACTAACACTTGCTATGTTTTTTGTAGGCAGCTGTGTTTTGTGGCACAGGACAGTGGATGCGTGCGCGGCGCACGCTCTGATACTTTTGGAGGCATTGTTACAATCGACAGCTGCACACGTTCCTTTATTAATATGCGATTGAACATCTTAAGTTGGCTCCAGGTTCCGTATTAATAAGTGTTAGTTAATCTTTTTTGTATTTTTAAGATTTTTTTTTATAACTTGTAACTAGTGTTTAGAAAGACTTTCTGCTATTCTTAGATTAGGTTAGAATGAGTAGCGGTTCATTTTCTACATGATTTATCTTTTTTATAGTATTTGTATTTTATAAATATAGATTTATAATCTAGACAAAAAGAAAGATTTATGTGAAAGTTTTTATAAAATATACTTCCTAAAATTATTTTTATTAATGTAATTGGTTAATCAAAAATAGATAGTGTAAAAGATGTAATTTTACGTTCCCTTTATTCTACCACTAATTACTTAACTACAATTGACTGATTTATTTACAAAAAATACAATATATAATTTTTCTATTTATTAATACACAATTAAATCTAATATAAGAACAAACTCTAACTATACCAAAATTAAAACTTACATAAATAAAAACTAAATGGCGTCAAAGAACTCATCGTCATCCTTGTCAATGGCGGGGAACGTGCCCAGAAGGCTGGCTGCATTGCCACGTTGAATGGCTATGCCGATTCTCTGTGCAAGGAACAAACCAGCCCTCTGATCACGAGTAGATTCTACCAAACGTTTGGAAAGTTCTTTGAAAAGATTTCGTGCGCTCGGACCCTATGACCCGAGCGTTTCAACCCCAAACGGCTCGAAAATATAATCACCCACAATGTTATTATACTTCCGCCGCTTAAGGGTCTCCGCAGCTCCAGCAGCAGCGCCAGGAGAGGCTGCTGAACTTAGAACGTGGGACGGCGCAAGGGTGTCGACGCACGTTGCGTCCCACACCAAAGGCCGACCCAATTTCCAAGGCAGCAATGACATACCGTCAGGTCTCTTGCCATCGCCGCGCACCAAACCATTGGGTTCCAAAACAGCTGGTACACCGGCGGTGACAAGAGCACGACGAATTATGTCATTCAAATTTGAGTGGCGAGATATACGCCCTGCGCTCCTGCTGCAGGACAGGCCATGGTACGTTCCCTTTAAGTATTTATTTCAATGTAAATTCTACAGTTTTTAACACGACGTTTTTTTCCTGTATTCGAGGAACCCTAAAATTAAGTAGGCATAGCCGATCATTTCTACCTGAGCCGCAGTTTTTTGGTTTCCTTATTTCTTTACATAATTATTTTATAATTTTGTTCATATATTAAGAATTCGTGGGTTTCATGATGCAGCAATAATAATGTAATTAGCACCTGCTGCAAATATGCACAATTATCTGCACTTATTTCGGGCTCAAAACACATTGTATATTAATATCCATGTATACTAAAACACAGCGAAAACCGAGGGCATGAAACTTCAAAGTTATTATTAAATCAATATTAGATGTATTAAACTTTTACATTTTACCGTTCTTCTTCTCAAGGCTCTGTTTATTAAATAACAATATTTGTTTATTTACAGTCTACATACCAGTTAAGTATCATTAATGTACAACAAATTATTAACTTTTTCATTTCATCTCTAGAGTGCGCTTTACAACATTACAATTTCAATCAACCCTAATAATAACTAAGGTAGGATACCACCTTGACAGAGCCTCAACAAATCCGAGAAACAGACTAACAGATCGTTCGCGAGGGGTGGGGCAAGCGTCCTGCGCGGACGCATCTGTGCATATGCCGCGCGCCACATCTGTCGTATCTCGTGCACGTTAGCATAGTACCGCACGGGCCAGATCTACAGGTTGATCTCATTTTGCGTTACAAGAAACTTATTTTAAACTAAAATGTTATGCTCGTACATACTTTAATATGTAATTAAGCACTTCTTAGTTTAATGAGAAGTAATAAATCATTCATTTTAAATAAAAAAAAATTAAGATAATTTTTCAATATTTAATGCTGCCTACGAATTACAGCTTTGTGGTAAGACAATATGTATTAATTAATCGATACTAAAATTAATTGATGTTGTGAAAGTGAGAGATCAATCAACATCAACCTGTATATCTATATCGGCTGAGATCGCGGCGACACCTGCGCTCGCACCTGCTCGCCTCTGATTCGCCAAAAACGAACACGACGCGGCACCTGCCGCTCGTCGATACTCCTGCGCAACCACTATCGATACTTTATACTTTTATTTGAAACTATAACACCCATTACTCTGTATACAACCTTGATAATTTGACAACTTGAAATTATATCAGAGAATGGAGATTTTTTCGTCTCGATTCCTGTTTTGATAAGGGAAAGCTGAACTTTATGCAATATACGTAAAACGAAATTGTTTAAAAAGTAAAGCAATTGCACTATTCTTTGTGTCTGTAAATAGGAAAGTCTTATAAATTTAGAGGAAAAAATTAGAATGATACCTTCAACTAAGACCTAAAAACCTTGACCAATTCTGTTAGGTGACAGAATAAGAAAAAAAATCTTTAAATAATGGCTTGGCGGCAGAAGCACTTATCCCAGATTGGCCGGCAGAGTCCTTATAAATACTGCCAATAAAAGCCAGTGCAGTTAGCAAAGCTCGATTAATGCAAAATCTAATTCAAACCTACAGCCAATTAGTGCCTGGTCACGGGTTAAATAAAGACACCCTAACGCTTAGATAAGTCTACCTCCTATGTCTTTTTTACTTTCTACCTAATTCAGTGCCTCCATTCTCACCTGATTTTAGTCCATGATTAGGCAAGTAACACCTTCCGTTAATACTGCATGTTTCAGGTAAGTTTACATAACTCCCGATCACGATGAAGATAGTTTACCGTCGAAATAGTTACGTAGTAGTTACGGCTCATGTAGCGAAGTATAGCCACACTACTGCTAAAATAAAGCAGGGTATCGACATAATCGTAGCAAAGAAGCACTTTTTATTTTTTAACCTAAATTCTGCCAAATCTACGGCTGCCGCTGTCTGAATGAACAACTCCGGTTTTAAAACAAAAATCATTCTCTGCCGTGAAAGTACTTACAATGGAGCACAAAAGAAGCAATATCGCGTTGAATAGTCCGTAGAATAGGGGAAAGCAAAAAGTGCCTTTTTTCAAACTTTACCTGCAAAATATACACTACATTCACTATAATATTGCAGCTTGAAAAACAATACTAGATACATCATAGGGGTGACAGAGGTAAATGTGTTGTAGGACTATATACCTGAGTGTAACTAAGTATTGATCATTTGCGGTTGATGATTACAGACTAGCATTAATATAAATAAAAGTTTCTTATTCGTCATTATAAAGTCCACTTATTTAATATTTTATTTAACCATTAGGTACCTACACGTTCCTAACGTGCACGTACAATTTTAAAACATGTCAAAGCCGTAGTATGCTTGCATCGCGGAAAATTCTTTTGCACTTAAAGGCATTTCTGTCACAGCACTTACAGCCGAAATAAGTACACATTAGAAATAGATGGGAATTGAATAAAAATACTACAAATAATAAATGTAATATCTAGAGTGCTGTGACTTCTACCGGGCACGTCTTCGATTCATTGAAATAGTTGCAGTTCGTAGAACGGCACATACCTACATACTGTCACATTGTATAGTAATTCAATAAGGTAACTTTTCTATATGGTTCCGTTTATATACCGTACGTGTTATGGAACAAGTACATTACTGTTTTATACGAGAGAGGTTGACAATAGAGACTTTCTTAAATGTTCTACATGGAGACGCGAGTGCACCTAGAGTTTGTTTGAAAGTTACACGAGCCGAGTGTGTTCAGGAAACTTTTCAATCACGGTGTTCTTCACGCTGTAATATCCGTTCTTATATAATTCTGAAGTTTGTTATGATGTAAATGTAATAGTTAGTGTTAAGCTAAAATTTTCTGTAGCGCAGTTCTTATATTTCACTGTGTCTTTGAATGTAATGCAAATTATGTTATAAAAAGTCCTGAGTACGTTGTTTTGAAAATTAACCTTTATCATATTTCCGTACATACCTAAGTCGATATCATACATGTATTCGGAAATAGGATGATTTCATCAGTGTAGGAAAATGGGCCACTGATGATGTCGTGTACCTAATTAAAAATCCTATCGTCCTATTAACGAGGCTGTATTCTGTGTGGCAGTTTTTCGTTAATTTATTTGGTCTATAAATCTACGTAGAATTTTGGAAATAAACCTCAAAAAAGACTTTATCTAGGCTCTAATTGTGACGTCACTCATCGTTGTGACATGCCCAAAATTCTCATAAACGGGCCATTCTGAAGAAAGGTATTGACTCGTTGACAGTAAGCCCGAATAAATGATGCTACATTTCACAATGTCCGACAGATAAGGATCAAGCAATATAGCTCAAAATCATTTAAAATAGAATATTTTCAGGTAATAAGTGCATAAAGTCCACACACGTTGCCTTGTAATCACCAGGAAATGACTTATTGACATTTATACAAAAGTATCAAACATGAAAAAACAGAATTAAGTACTTTCTAATTAAAAGTTACAAACTGAACGCATTTCCATACAATTCAACAAACATTGATTAGTTTTGAATAAAACTTATGAAAGTAGGGCTAGGCACATAAAAAGCTCGTCAATGACGCCTTGTCGTTAAAATGAGGTTGTTATAGCTTCTGCCTCTAGGCATGCAATTACATTAAAACTGTCATAATAATGATTACTAGTTAATTTTTATTGTAGATATTTATATTTTCACATAGTTCTTATTTGATTTCTTCATTTACTTACTTATTTCATATTTTTTATAGGAGTCCACCACACACGCCTACCATTGCAATTCCTGAAGGATATGATTATCTACAGACTTTTTACATTTTCCTAGATTATACAAAAATCTTCTTTACACTTAAACAAAATTAAAGCGAATTCGCGCTTTAAGGTGTATTTGTAATTTTATAAAATTTGTTGAGTAGCAAATCACTACTAAGTACTATTGAGTTGTAAAGCCTACTTAGTTTTAATAGTTTACCTTTCAATTAAATACCTTATTACAATGAAGTTTGCTGCCTGACCGGGGGTTTATATATACGCAATATTTTTCAAAGACTAATGCATCATCCTTCAGTATGGTAAAAAAGTTATCCACTCAACGAGTGTCAACAATGATATGAAATAAAAACACATCCGAGAATTTGTTAGCAGTTTTTTCCTCATGCTTAATATGCCTATGTACCTATTCATATATTTTATATACCTGTGCCAAACTCCGACTTTCTAGTAATTACGAGTCCTCCAAAAATGTAAATGTTAAATTCGATTACATTTAAATAATTTATATATTACGGCTTAAGCTTGTAAAATGTTATTGTTTTGATGCCCAATTTACTTCCACCTGGTCAATTTAATGCCTTTTACGAAAGTTCATTTTTAGGGTACCGTAATTAAAAAGGTGACAAGGTGCAACGGCATCATATAACTAAGCCTCTAATGTCGGTCGCGGTCTGAAGCAGGCTCTATCTCATGAACTGTAATAAGGAGAGAATTCAAAAAGTAACTATAACAACAAATACAAAACAAAAGTAAAATAAACATGAGAGATATTTTTATTGATACTTGCATAGGGAATAAAAAATCACAACAAACATGAAATTTGCTAACAGTAGCTATAAGCTTGTAAGGTACCCTCTGTATACGTGTTCAATTCACACTTGGCCGATTTTAACAATCTTATCGCTACGTAAAATATGTCACAATAAATTGACCGAATTTAGTTGGAACAAGAATTTTAACCGAAGCTGCGTTTGAATATCAGCTGTCTTTTTAAAACTGTTATTTTCATGTAATTGTTTATATAAAATTTACACTACAAAAATTACCGCAAAAGTGTCGGATATACTACAAAACAGTATTTTACCCTATACCTATAGGATACATCTGTTCCTTCTCTTACATAGGTACATGTTGATTTTCAGGGTAAATGTCGGTTTTTCACCTGAGCGATATACCTCAGGTAAAAAAGGGGAATATACCATTTTTAGTATTAACAATACAAATATTGTCAGATAAACATCAATAAAGACTTAAGTCATACGAAAGCGAATCATTTTTAACACACAATGAAATTTGCAACACCATTAATATTTAATTCCACAATCGTCACAATAACGTTGGATTAATTAAGCATTTACAGATTTTATGGGCAGACGGCGACCGATAAGCCGGTTAGCCTGACTCGTCGAGCACAGATTAATGCTTTGTCTGCCGCAAACCGCCATTACCTAGGTGTTTTGCATCTCTGGTATACAGTGTGCTACTAAAATCTATGCAACAAGATTTGTTTAGTGTGGGTTGACACTGGTCCGAAATTATATCTGATCATAAATATTTATTCATTAAAAAAAATCTGATAATTCCTCTAATATGCGAGGTCGTTACTTGCAATTGATTTAATCTTCGCCGTTCAGTTCGTCTTTACCACCCATATGCTAACTAGACTAGTAAGTCCTTGTAAGTTTAGAAGTTGTTTTTATTAGATACTAGCTGTGCCCCGCGGTTTCACCCGCGTGAATACATAGCTCCTGTTCTCGGTGCCTTTATATTATTGGGGGAGGAGATGAATCCAACAAAATATGGTCATATTCCAATTTACCGCGCATTTATTTTTAATTTTTTTTTGCTTTCTTAATAACCTTCTCTTGACAATAACAAATACAACAAAAAAAGAATTAGCGAAATCGGTCCAGGCGTTATTGAGTTATGCGCTTACCAACACATTTAGCGATTCATTTTTATATATAAGATTGTATTTAAAAGTCTTTTAGATTTATTTATAACTTATTTTTTTAATTACATTTTTTTTACTTTTAATAATGATACAAATAGAAAGAAACATGTTTATAAATTAAAGGTACAATATGTATAAAATGCCTGCGGCTTCTTGGTCTTCCAAGATCTTGTAACACACTGTATAAACGTGGTCTGTTGCTTTTAGGTAGAAATTAATTATCTGGAAGCTGATTTACTTTGGATTAGTGGTGAGGGCAGCTAAGGGGCTCCATTGTACTCAACTGGACATATTATGACAGTGCTAATATAAGCCAGCTTTTAATTTTTAATGCCTAAATTTCTAGCTGCAAATCAATAAGTCAACTTATGGGAGTTACTAGCGGGCAGTTAAAACACATAATTACACATACGCAAAGCAATAATATGATTCTATATGATTAAGTCAATCGATAACAAAAAACATATTACCCTATCCTGATAACTAAAGAAATATTAGTTATCACGCATAATAAATAAACAAAAAATAAATGCAGATTATTTATCGACTGTAAGTAGGGATCATACTTCTTGTCCTCGACCCACTTTTAAAAGTTAAGTCGGTGTTTCAAACAGAACTTAACCAGAATACTAATATTTGTTTAGTATTAGCTATTATTAGACTTGACTAAAGAACAAATAGACCTAAATTATATCGCAAACAGTTTCCAACGATACTTTGAAAGGAAACTTTAATAAATGTTTCAAACCCGTTTAATTTTATATTACAAAACGTTATTTAGTCACGATTTTATTCCACGTAGCTTTATTAATTACAATAATAATTACCTACCTCAGGTGCATTTTGAAAGACATGTGGCGTGCCTACTCCGCTGGCTCTACAGTACTAACGAACGTGTAAATTAGTAGTAAAATTAGTTCATTTGTCGTTACCTTTAAAATAATTAGTTACATCACTAATTTAAAAGCTAATGTGACGTTAAAACTTATGCTGTCCCTGTCACATGAAGGTATAAATTAGCGACAGATAGACAATGAAGAACGTCAAGTTAATTTGCGTTCCACTTGTCGAAAGTAATTTAATAATAATAATTCCAGACAAAAACGTCCCATTTGTACACAGGCACTTGTTGTTGGGCACAGGCCTCTTCCCATGTAGAGAAGACACGAGCATTGTTAACCACGCTTGCTCAATTGCAGATAGACGATTTCAGATCCAAATTTTTTCATCCAGGTTTCCTCACGGTGTTTTACGAAAGTTATTTATTTTCATACAGTCTACTTTACTACTATCAAAGTTTCTATGTATGTTACATGGAATCTTTGTCACCAAAACATGCGCTAAGTAATCGATAAACAGCACTGTTTATCGTTTTCAATTGAACTAACTTTATCGTATAACTACTAATGACTTAACTAAGTTGTTAATCAGCTTATTCCGTGTTATGCTAATTCTGAAACTGTTACATATATACTTAAGTAGATTGCCACACTGTTGAATTGAAGTTATTTCAGGAAACACCTACATGATGCTATTTTAAAAACTGTTCTAGATGAGGTTGTGAATGAAGCACTGTGTAGGCGCTTTTCAGTATTTCACAGGTTCAGAGACAGTTCATACAAACCCTTGCTTAGCAGAGCGACAATAAATGAGTAAAAGTAATTTACTAAATAAGCTTCGAAATGAAAAAATATCTGTCAACTTTACTGGCCTGATTTTTCTATTTACTTATTACACATAAATATGATAATTATATTATCATATTTATGTTAAGCTCGTTAGGTTTCTAAGATATTATTAAAAAATGTGGGTGTACAATCAACTACCGAAGTCAGTCATACTGCTTAGATATAAAAGTCAATGTTTTCAATGATAAATTGCTACCTCTAATGAAAGGTAATACGGAAGCACCGACAGAAACGTAGGCGAAATGATAAAAATAGCCCCACCTACTTAAAAACCTTGTAACGTGGTTCAGTAATATTGCAAGCTATTGATCTTGTTTACCACCTTACAAATTAACCGCAATACTAGGCGGGAGCGCTTCCAGATGCAACTCGATAACCGGTCTTCTGCCTTCCGCATCTAGACTAGCCACTACTGCCCAGCTGCCAGCCGTGTCCATCTGGCATACACGTGTAGGTACCTACCTAACTACTTAGTTTGCGATTCCGAACGTCGTCTCTGTATAATAATAGCTAACGCAAGCGAAACGAGCATTGCAAGAACATTATTATTGTGATAATATTAAGCGCCCACCTAAAACTTTTACTATGTAGAGTATATAAGAAAATCTCTATGCTAACATAACCTTACTCGACTCAACTCGATACATTTTACGTTTTATCTTATATTTGAACATGACATTGGTTAAATTAATCTTCTACCACATTATCATAAACTTACATAAACATAGCAACAGTTGAGTTTGAGCTCTATAGTACTATCAGATAATGTATAATATGCATTATTTACGTAAGTACGTTATGACTACGGGCACCGTCACGGTTGGCACTTTGACTCTGAAAGGCTTGACAAGACCGGACTTGCATACAATTGTGTTGACGTGAAACTAATCCAACTTTACATTCAGACGAAGTAATTTGTCCGCACAATAATTACACTAGTAATGAGTGCTTTTGACAGCACAGATTTCCATTAGAGTTAGTTATTGTTGTAGCCAACAAAGATAACATTACACTCGTTATAACTAAACGTGATGTTACCTAAACATGTTCCCACGGCAATATGGTGTATTTATAAGAGGAATTAGTAAATAAAAATAAACTTTACATTTACACCCAAAATACGACCTATCCAACTACAACCCTCAGTCTAAATACAATATTGGGCAAGGACAAAAATATCATTTTAACATTTCAAATGTTTGGATATTTGTCCTCCAGAATTTTTAAATCACTCATCCGATTGATATGAAACTTTGGTACGGTCATCTGGACACCCAAGAGGGTTCAAGTCACTGAAAAAATCTACTTAAATAAAAAATATAGAAACTCGTATTCTCCACAGGACACCGCAAGCCAGGAATAGCTAGTGAATAATAAAAACATATAGATGTAACCGCTGAGAGGAAACTGTTAAGTGCCGAAGAGACTAAAGTGGCACGACATAGTAATGAAATGCCATTTTATGGCTACTTCCAAAGATGAAGGTAAACTATGTATGGATGAAGGTGATGAACCTTTACCTACCTACATAGCCAGTATATAGTAGAAAATATATTCGACAGATTGTAGACAACAATATCTATCATCAAGTCCAAGCCAAGTAGAAGTCAGAGAATAGATATCGGTTCTATTTCACGTGAGTATTCGGCAGTGGGTACTTAGGTCCGAAAGAATGGCTTCCCCTAACACAAGCATTTCCTATTTATAGGCTGCGGTTGTTGCATCGAAGTTAATACTAAACAATAACAAAGTAGTCCAGTAATTTCGTTTATTATCTGTTCCTTCCCTAGAGACACTCGGTAGTAAAACAATTACGAGCTAAGATTAGCTCTTGGTCGCGCCTCCAGCCGCATGCTAGTCGGGAATCGCGTCGAGAATAAGCCTAGGTATTTTCTGGAAGCCAAGCTTATACCATACAAAGTTTGTTTAAAATCTGTTAAGTGGTGAAAGCGTTACAGATAGAGATCCAGACAGAAAGAGTTATTTACACGTTTATAATTTTAATTATATGATTAATAGTATGAATAACAAAATGCCGTGGAAAAAGTTGCCTTTTGTTCGTTCTTGAATCTTTATCTGTATCTTGTTACTTTTTACAAGTTTACGACGGTAAAAGTTGTGCTTTTTTGGATGAAGTAAAGTGTGGTCAATGATAGCTCTTTAAATCAAATAAGTTCTGGTTTTAGTTCTAGAGTCATCCCTGTCGCATGTTGACACAATCACTAACAAAAATGTCCTTATACCCTGAACGATTCTCTGGAAAGAGTTTGCCGATATTGTAAGAAGCAGACCTTTTTAAACGATCCCCTTTTGTTTTAGCCCTAAAGAGAGGTCAGGGTAAATCGTCCGGTTCGGAGACCTCTAAAGTTAGATCGTCGATCTTAATCAAAACTTCAAAAAGGTTGCATATGTGACAGCTTGCTTTAAATTTTGTAACAGACAATGCGTATAGGAAAATATTGGAGCCTTGGGCAATTGCTATGCGTAAAGAAAACGTTATTTAATAATTCACATAATATTATATGAACTATTTAGTTGGTAAAATCAACCTCGACCCTTTAAATTTATCAACCAATTGTCGAATGTCCAACACAAAGTATTTCGTTATCATATTTAATATGTCACTCATTAGCAGTTGTAGGGAAATCTGTTAGTAAGAAAAAAAATCACTGTTATTGCGCCAGTTGGTAGATTTGTTTTAACCCGCCAATGCACACTTTGACAGTATTTTTGTCAAGTTTTAAGCTAATAATTACAATATTTTAGTAAAGACTTAAACAACACGACTTTACCCTAATCACAGTAAGTAATAAGTGCTCTCTAAGTTCCCGAGCATAACTTCCTAAATAATCAAGTTATTAAATTAATTTAGTAATGTAAATCGGTAGCTAGGTGCCAATTATCTGTGTAGCTAAGGGATTGGGTAGCGTTAAATAATGCTACACGATGCTGGGCGCATAAATGAGTAAATATTTAAACAAGTGGGTGGCCAAATAGCCCTTCGCAACATAACAACTAATATCTAAGATAATGTATATTTTTGATATTACCATACACAAAAGTACCTATTGGGGTTTCCTTGGATAGGCCAACATCGTAATTTTGTAAGTATCTAGGTAATTGTTTGATATCTATATCTGGGTACGATTAACAACACAAAGTTTAGCAAGACATTTCGCGTACAGTTAGTTACACAAGTGTGGTATTGATTCACTCGTAGACCCATTTAGCCGCAGCTACGACCAGTAGAGAACGTTTTACAGTATCAATGGTTTACAACTTGAGATATGTACTATGTAGGTATGCACAATAGTGGCGAGCGAACCCCACTTAAGGTTTAGAGCGGTGCCTGAAATTGGACCGACTCTTTTTCTATTCTTATTCAGTAACAAAAAGTCTACAATAGTCTATATGTCTCTACATAAAAGAATGTGGGTTCTAGGTATTTTTGCCTATAGGTTCGATTACATTAATTATATGTTCCATCAAAATTGACGCAATTGTTGAGGCTTGTCTGGGTTTTGAAAGCCAGTAGCGTTTATAATCGTAAGTAAAACGTGTTGGAATAATGTGCAACATTATTCCTAACACATGCGTATAAACAGATAGTTTTCCCTCCTCTTGTATGGTACCTATTTATGCCACTTTGGTATGTGGGTAAACTAATTTTGACAAAGGTACCTACTATTTCCTTAACCCCCGCATAAATTGGGTATGTATGGAGCCATTTCAGGAGTTACATTGAAACACGCTCCTTAGAACGAAGTTCACTTTTAAGTAAAGACACGTTGTACTTAAGCTAGGGTAAGTAGATTCCTATTTAAGTCAAAATAAAATACATAATCTAATTTTGTATAGTTATCTTACCTTTAAATAAAGTTGAACAAAACCTATGGAAATACTTTATTTATGTGAAGCGCAGTAACGTCAATGTCAACGAGTCTATCAATTTCAATTTCATAAGCCCTCGAGACAGGTAATTTCAAAGAAAATTTTCAGTGACCTATCAGGCTATCACGTCACACATGATTTCTAAATCTGTGATCGACGTGCAGCCTTGTCTCTCATACTTTAGTACCTATCTTTATAAATACCAAATTGTCTGTCATATTGAATGAAGCCTTATGATTCATAATTCAAATGCACATCGGTACCTTTAGAACCAAGGAGAGAACAATTTTATTGGAGAGTTTAAAAAACAACTTTAAAGTTAAACAAATTAAAAGTCAATTTTTAGTTACCCATTAGGTAGTATTTGTTTAGAAAGACATTACAGACACAGATTTTCTCATTATCAGACTACAATAGTAGGTACCTTTTTTGATCAGGATAAATTGATCGTGAAACCTAGCAAGACAATGATACACTAAAATTCCCTAAGTCACATTAAGCTTACCTTGACATATTATTTGCTAATTCTAGTAGATAACGAAGGATATATTGTATAGAAGCAGTCATTATTGTGAAAACAATGTCATTTACTTTCCTACTGTAAATAGCTAATCACTTCTTGGAGATATTCAGGAGTCGCACCGATTGAAATCAACCCAATCCCGTCCATGCATTTGTCGGAGCCGAGGAGTCGCTTACGCAAGCTCTACGCGGCTTCGGCAGATGGGCATTACGGCCTGGTTTTACCTACTACCTCAATAATTAGTGACCATCTGTCATAAAAACATAATAACACAACAAACCTTTGTGCTTACAGTTTAAAAGACAACTGATAATGGGAGCCGACCTTATTACTACTAAACGTACTTTTAAACTAATTATAGGCCATTAAGTACTTCTTTATTTTAAAACCATTTTTACGTATTATTCCAAAAATATAGAAGCAACTGGACAACTCAAAATATAACTCACCCCAAGTAATAAAATATGCAGCTGACATCTGTTCAATTGATATCTACAAAAAATCTTTGCAAGATGCAAGGCAGGTGGATTGTTAACACAGAATCAACGTTCATTTTTAAACAAATCAGCACAAGGGTTTTAAAAAAATAAACAGGTATTATGTAGGTATATACATTTATTTTACAATCGTTGGGACGGACGCTTTATCACAAATTACATACAAATTTAAGAGATCATACTTAGTACTTCTTTATATACCATTTGATATACCTACGGTACAAGTCATGTTAAACTAAGCTTGTGAAGTGTAATTATTACCAAACAGCGTGTTAGAACAGATCTAAATATATTCTCAATTTTGAAGTCCATAAATCAATATAATTAAGGTGGGCTTACATACAAACATAAAGTACGGTATGCATTGTTTACAGGTCAGTTCTATAAAATTGAATAAAAAAAAATTCGTTATACGGCACTAAACAGGTCTCCTATTGAACATAAAATATAAATAGGTACTATTGATAAATTTACAGGAATTACAGAGTAAAATTTAAATTAACAATAAATGCTAGAGCAAGGACGGATTACAGGTGAGAGATTTAAAAGCTACATTAGAGATAAAACTATCCAATAAAAGTAAACTAGCATCTTATTAACGGTGACATTTTCAAAATATAATTACATCTTAAACCTAAATCTTAATAACAACAAGAGTTCTCGTCATATGGTGAGTGAAACTTGTTTGACAACGTGTTATTATCAGTCAGAGGCGCGTGTTACGTCGCACAGCTGCCGCTGGATACATTGTCAACCTTATAAACTGGGATGGTCGCTGTTTTGTGGTTCAAGTTAATAATCTATACATCTGTGGTTATTCTTGCTTTCTATCGTGCTGATTGGTTTCAGCATTGACATGTAATGAGCAAGGGGATATGATTGGGTATGAAACGCTGAAATCTATTCGGTCTCGTCTTTAGTTGTTTCATAATAATAGAACATGAAGTAGATAAGCGAACCTAAGTTCAAGAGAGCTAATGACGTTATGGTTAGGCACAAAATTGTAGCGTCATTTGACATTTGAAATATGTACCGTCGTAAGCTTTTAGTTAGGTATGTAAAATAAGAAAAACAATTGATTCTGTCTATTAAAAAAAACGCAAATTTTGTCTTTTAGCGCCTTTAGAGATACGACTTATATCTAGTAGAGAACTACCACAAATGCTGGGTTATTATTTTGGCTTCAAGCAAGCATACCTAAACTCCGATTGTCGTACGATGAAATTGGACGGTTAAAATATGACACAAAGAAATAATAATTTGTAATGTACTGTTTGAATTTCATTCATGGTTAGAATAAGAAATATTTTTAATAAAACAGTTCCTAGTGTAAAATTTTATACCGTGTCACTTAAAATACAGATATCGTACTCATCTATACAATACTAGCATAAAGCAATCTACACTTAAAGCATAAGATCAAGTAACAATCTATAAAAAACCTTATAAATAATTTTATTACCGCAAGATTTTATCAAAGAACATAAACACGGTTATAACAGTCGAGGGCTAAACTTTCAATTTGAAACATATTTTGCATATAATAACTACGTTTTCACCGTATTGGGCTAAGGAGAGGCAAGGTGTTGTGAATAACTCATTACCACGAACCTCTATTTTTTGTCCCATCTGTTTTGAAACAAAAAATATTTTTCGCATTCGATCTGGAATCTCTACCTTGAGGGCTTTTACGCAATTAAGACTCAGACGGTATTATTGAGCCAGCATTTAACTCGATTACTTTTTATATAGCTATCCGGAATTGCCTTTACGGCTATTAACTATCATAACCGAGGCAAGAAAGCATTAATCCATAAAAGAGAATTTTTGATGGACACCAACTGACATCAAGATTGTTTTTTAATTGCATTGCAATTTTGATGTTCATCGAAATATATAACAAAATATTTAGAAAAGATCCATTTCATACCTATAGGATTTCAGATTTCTAGGCTGTCAAGGAAATCGCATTATCGGATCAAAATTCGTATCTCTAAGTATACAATTTAATTTCAAGATCGGATGGAATAATACCAATCATAAACACAGCCGTTATGTACTCATGCTGTTTTTGGGAAACATAATTTTATATTCGGTTGACCCGGCGAAATTCGTGCCATCTATTTTTTTTCAATTGTCTGGACTTTTAAGTCCTTCCCTTGACGCGACGTTTTGTTTTATAAATGTTTCAAGATTAGTCAAATCAAGAAACTAACAACCGTGAATTATTTTACATATTTAAGAGAAAAATTGTGTTAAGGTTTACTATAGATCTGTTGCATTTATAGCATTCGCGCAAAACCTAGAAAACGAAAACTTCCCGCCTCCATAGATCATAAAGCAAAACGTTAGCGAAAGCTATCCCCATTTATTCACAAGGAATATTTCTTATGAATATGATAGGATATTCCTCGGTACAGACCACACACGACATACGACCGTCAGCGTTATCGGCTGACCGTGTGAAGAGCGCTGCAGCACCTGTTGTGCGCTCCGTACTGGAAACTATACATGATATCGTATTAACCAAGCATTTATGGTTTCATTAACATGTTTCGATAAACTTTTTTGTTTCATTAAACTTTTTTAGAACTTAGAGAATTTTGTGACATGTGGATGGCATTGTGAGAACTTTTCGATGGTTTTTTTTATTTTGAACTCAGATTTTGTCACGAATACTTAGCCGGAGCATTGTTTAAATAATGAACTTTATAATATTTAATTTTGGTGATTAGGAAACATGAGCATTTTTGCTACGTAAGTAAATATAAAAATCCACATACCTAGCTTCGTCTTCATATCACACATCCCAAAATCATCGAACATTGATAAACAAAGGCTCCCAATACGGCCTATTTGCAAATGTGGAGGTCGTGAGTTCGAATCCCATAAAATACAATTCTTTGAACATGATATTTTTTTCTGCGTAGTGGTAACTTATCTATTAAATTATAAGTAAGTTTACGAATTACCTGATTGCCCTAGCTCAGGTTCTGGATAATCTTGGATCAGGTGGCCGTTTGTGAGTTATCCAAAGGTATTCAAATAATTATTGTTTATTATACATCAGGACGCCCAGTCTTCGAACAACCATTCTTATCATATCTTTGTGTTATGTGGCGATCAACCACAGAACTGCCTCGCTGGCCTAGTGGTGCTAAGCGCAACTGCTACGCTAGAGGTCTTGGATCCCCAAATCGGCCAACGTGTTAATGGGTTTTTGTATGAAATTCTCAGTAGCAGGTCGGAGTTTGGATTTGTGGCAATAGGCTCGCCCCCCATTACATGGGACCTAAACATACCGGCGAACTGTGGGTGTACATTGGTACGCCTCTGCCTAACCCTTCGGGGATACAGGCGTGATGGTATGTTATATTATGTAAACCCACATCGCGCAAAGTAGTCATAGGTGAGTAGTGGGCACTACTAAGTAATAGTAGTGCCCACTACTCACCTATCCGAGAAATTACCTGAATGGTGTTTATTGTACTTAACGTCTCATATTATAGAGACACTAAACATCTACCCAATAAACTATAAAAATAATTACAATTAAAATAATGGTAATCCTAGTTACAAAAAATAACCTATTTATAATTTGTATGCTCCATAACCAATGAAAACGATTTACCGAAACGATAGACCTGTCAAAGCATTTTCGTGATACGACTGGTGGTTTCGTAACAAGAGACATTAATTTACAATTTAAATTGTGCTAACCATAAAATGCAAAATAGGTAAAACTATATAGTGCGAGTAGTGCGAGTACACTTAAAAGCTCCTTGTGATGAACGAAAAAGATATTTTTCTGTATAATTATAGTACATTCGTGTACCGATTTATTTTCGGTGCAACGATAGACGTTTATGCGAAAATATCGATGGTTCTAATATTATTTTGCTACTATTATTGAAACGAAACTAGTTTATACAAATTCACAAAGTTCATACCTTGTTATGCGCACCCTGTCGTTTTTGTCGATCCTCTAAGCTCTATTTGCGTTCTATTTTTGCGACGAAACTAGTTCATAAAAATATACTAAGTTCATACCTTGATATGCGCATTCTGTCGTCCTTGTCGATTCTCTAAGATACTTAAATTGTTTTGACAGGTCTACATTGACTGACGCGCCAACTGGTGTCAAATTCTAGAACTAAACTATCGAGCCATGGGTATACCATTATCACCAGGCCCCGCGGTCGTTGCTAGGACTGGTAGGTGAGAGACTTGGATCGTTCAGAAGGGAGTCTTCGTTCTCATCGTCTTCAGATCGCGGTTCTTCAGCCGGATGTCTGCAAAAGGGGCAGTGACCTTTCGTCACCAGTTGGATCTCCAGATCTTCCATGTAGAACAGCTGCAAAGCATTGTTCTGTTGTATACATGTGGCTTCTTTTTGTTGTGGTTAAAAAGTACGTGTAGAAATATTTTTTGAATTACAACCGGTGTGAGGATCAGACATAAGTGTATGATAATCTGTTAGGAGATTTCAAACAGATATACACAATAAATGTACGTATAAAAGATTGTCCACTCATTTCTCAAGAATTTATGATAAGTAGACGACCTTTTTTCGCCTCTTTACTTTTATCTACTATATTTAAATGTGTGTATCATCAAATGAAGTATGTTAGTTTCAATTTGTCAGACTAAAAGGTTGTTTACTTTTTATCTAAAAAATCGCATGTCCCAGTATGACAAGGTAGGAAAGTGTCACACCAGTTCTAGTGTAAACACAAGGTGTTAAAAAAACTACTTACATTCTGGCAATGCTGGCACGCGACAGCCGGCAGCTCGGGCAGCATGTTGCGGTACATGACCGGTCGGAGCGGCGGCCTCTTCACTACGATCACGCTCGCAGGACTCAGCTGTAGCAGCGCACCTCTACTGCATACTACCACGCCTAGGTCGTCGTCCTGGTGAAGTGAAAATTGGAATTAGATTATTTTTATTGAGACAAGCTTGACACACATGCTCATTATTCCAATTTCTATAAGCCAAGAGCTACTATCGGTGGACATGGAGCTCAGGAAGGAAGAATTAAAATGGGAAGACGCTCGAAGAATCGCGCGGGACCGGCCGGATTGGAGAAAACTTGTTGGGGCCCTCTGCACCAGCGGGGTGCCTTGGGACCACAACTACAACAACAACAAGAGCTACTATGATACTCACGAATTATACAGAGACATTTACAAAAAAAATGTTATTAAGTCACCGTTTGACGGGTAATAACTAATTAATTAAGGTGTTAAGCAGTGGGATTGGTTGTTATTCTTTAGGCCAGGCAATTTCAGTAGTGATCAGTTAGATAATTTGATAACAGAGGAACCTAGGTTCTGATCTTTTTTGGAGGCAAATGTGTTTTTTTCTCAAGACCTTAATTGAGACAAATGGAAGAAAGGTAGGGCTGGCTTTTGTCTAGCAGTGGGAAAACTGAAGGTAAGAATAAAATAGCAATAGAACTTATGCTAGTATTAAAACGCAGAGCTCACCTCATCAACTTTATCGAGGAAGGGATCACTCCCTTCTACATCGTGGTCTATTCTGAGGATCTCAGCGCCATCTGTGTTCTCCGCTTTCGATGACTCAGGCATCGGTGCGCGGTCGATCAGATCCAATGCTTCCTCGTAAGTTATACCTTCCGCTGGCTCGAATTGAACTAAAGGTAGAACCTCTGCAACAAAAAATACTTTAATAAGCCTACGTTCTCGTTTTTAAATAGTGAACTGCTAAGTTAACTAAATTTGCATACACGAGAATGTGTTCCATATCTTTCCACAATATGATATAAACCGAGCTGCGTGCGAAATATATGTGTCAAACTTGTTGACTTGTTTTAAAGCAGCGCCGGCCGCTATGAACCAGTCGCACAGACAATGCGTTCCTGACACAATATCATGTCAGTTTGTCTTGTTAGGTGTCGAAAAAAAAAAAAAAAATTTCATCATATCATTCACTGTAACTTGGCATTATGTGTGATAGTAATTTATGATAAGTAATTTCTTCGCCACATTAAAGTTATATATTGCTGTTGACCAATGGAAGGACTTGGGGGAGGCCTTCGTCGAGCAGTGGGACAGTATAGGCAAGAAAAATCTAATAAAAGTCTGCACAACATTTCCTGTTGACAACCACTTGTCAGAAACGCATTCTATTACTGGTCGGATAATATCTAACATTATGTTTTTACTTGTGTATGATAAGGTAACTACAATTATAACTGACCGTGTGTAGCGAGCGAGTGGGCCAGCTTGTGCCTGCAGAAGGGGCACCGCGAGGCGCAGAGCGGGGGCGCGTGACGTCGACAGCGCCAGCACAGCGCCGCCACATCGTCCTCGTGAGACTCGCCACCGCCACCGCCAGCGCGGGTCTTCAGTATTAGCAGTTCTAGACTCTCCTGGTAACAATCATCAAGTAAGAACCCCACAAATACCTAAATACTTCTTAGGGAGCGTCCATATCTGACAAACGAGTATTACACGAGTCGCTCGCTAGCATGCCGTGAGCCGCGCGCGATCGTCTTTCAGACGGTGTAATTGACACTAGTGCGTTCGTGGCATGCTCGCGAGCTGCTTGCGATCGGATCGCGAACGGCTCGCGAGCTGCTCGTGTATTGCTCATTGGTCAGATGTGGACGCACCCTAAAAAAGTTAATATGATTTTACTCACCAAATGATTGGATAAATCCTCATTAATTATAGTTAAACACAGACTAGATGAAAATAGCTTTCAAATAGAGAAAATACTCCTAGGGTGTGTTCAGATCTGTCGAACGGGCACCGAATAAGTGCACGCTTAATTTATACTAGTGCGGTTAGCGAACTGCCCGCATGCACTCGCTCGCACTGTGCAATTGAATGAGTTGCGCTAAAGAGGCCCAGAGTAACCCAGTACAGTGGTTGCACGCGAGCTGCTTATTCGGTGCGCTTTCGCCGGATTTGGACGCACGCTTAGATCTGATTAGTCGTTTAAAGGTTACGATGCGACAAACAGCCTCGCATATGAAGACACACATTTAACTTAATAACAGTCACACACAAAGTTAGCACCATTCTTTTTGATGGATTTTAAATACACTATAGTAATAGCACTGTAGCGAAATCTATTATAAGCTACATGTTGCACTAAAATGGCAGCAAAATAGTATTGATATAAGGGAATTTCCTTATTACAGCTACACACAGTCAGAATCATTAATTGGTAGTAACTGGCGGTTTTAATACAAATGGTCGACGAAAAGTAGATATATCTACCTGAAACTTATGAGGAATCTGCAGTCCCAATATTTTGTCCAGCATTTGGCGAGCAAGCGAGTTAGCGTTCAACGCTTTCGCTTGTTTTGCTAAGCAAAGGTATAAACAACTGGAGACGGGTTAAGGAATTATATGCACTACGTATTTACGTATAAATATAGTTCGTAAATATATAATTAGATCTAATAGACCTTTTTAATTTCCCTTTGCCCTTGTAAAAAGTTATTTTCATTGGTCATTAGGTCCCGCATCGTCGTACAGCAGATTTCGGTTTAAGCTCCATACGTCATTGGCTTTTAGGCCGTGTGCAAGCCTCCGAACGACTGAGATATCGATGGCACACTCTCATTAGTCGTTATCCAGTATTCAGGGCTCCCCGCATGCGTTATAACGACTGAGTTTCGACCGACTTTCTAAAAAAGGCTAATTTTCGCTGGTCGTTAACCAGCGAAAATTAGCCTTTTTTAGAAAGTAAAGTTATATTTTAATATATAAAGCATAAACTGCTTGCTATCATATCATATTTACAGCAATAATTATTTTCTTTATTTTTATTTTTTTATTATTTCTTTACTTTTTTGGACTAATTCCTTACTAGATGAAGAGACTACGAACATAATTATTTAGGTAAAGGATACAACATAGATACTCCAGTCGGTGGTTCCGCGTCCAATAACGCGAGTATATATCTCGCCGCATTCAACAGCGCCTCAGGCTGACTAAGAGAAAACGGCTCGTTGACGCAGCGATGCACGACGTCGTATGCGTGGTAGATACGTGCTAACCGGTCGTGATGCGCGTAGTTACGCAGCGATTTATCGCGTTCCCTGCAATCATAACTCGATGTTACAAAATATAATGATAAATGTTTAGCGGATTTCCTATGTTTAAGCGCTTACTGCTGAATATTACATCATGAACCAAAACCAAAAAGTCACTCACTTATAGTATAAATGAACGGCTAAGTAGTACTTAGCCGTTCATTTAGCCGCGATTGTACCTTAAAAACCCTTCTATATCAAAGCGGCATGGTTAAATTAAGCGGGTAATTGTTTCACTGAACATGTAGAGAAATGGAAATCCCGGATCAAACGACTTCGCAACTGAGACAATATACAAAAATAGTAATATTTCCCCTTGTAAAGTATTTTTTTCAGACATATTTATCTCATTCACATAAATAATACTAACTTGTCGGTGGTAGCTGAGGCGGCGGTCTCCAAGAACTGTATCGCTAGCAAGTGGTGCAAATATCCCGCATCTGAGAACCTCTCCTCTACAACGGCGTTGCCAACCAGAATGGTAAAGACTCGCATCGCTGTTGCTGTCTCTCCCGCCATATGGTACGCTGTAATATATAAGAAAATGTGTGAGAAATTACATAACTACTACCAATAAAGTTTAATCTATTCAATTATTTGGATGAATCAATCTTAATTCGAAGTAAGAAAGGGAAGCCATTGCCCTGCAATGGGGCGAATATAGCTGAAATGAAAATAGTTAAATTGAATTCTACAACATACAAGGAAATGTGTAATAAATTATGTCACAGCTACAGATAAAGCACCATCTAAGGTTTATTTCTTTGAATGTTGATACGGTTTTCTGACATATTTGCATATGTAGCAATTATTATTCAGGATGCAGATGGCGGAGCACCGGGTGTTGTGATTTAACTTAGGACGGGATTTTGTGCAACCGTGGACTCGATAGGCTGAATTAATGATGATGAGGAATTCTAATATTTTTTTCTAATATGTTCTGTTTTCGAAAATAGTCTCGGTTTGATCATTTCACTCAGCAGCCTTTCACCGATTACTTTTGTCTTCATGATTCTAAACCTTTTAATGTTAAATCTGAAGCATAAGGCCTGATTTCGAAGATGCGAGAAATGTCATTAGAATTGCGGTATATTGCGGAGCTGCGTGGCTATGGTCTCATCAGCAATTGATCAGAGACAGCCAGATACTGCACCTTAAGGATTAGAATATATTTCTCGCTAAAATAACTTACCTTTTTGTGCTTCGACGAATTTGTTCTCTTGAGCCATTCGGTGTGCATACGGTAAGTACACTTCACGCTTGCACTCGTGGTGTTCGCGAGCCAACGCGAACGCTCGTGACCACTCGCCAGCTGTCACTGCCAGCTGTGCAACTTTACTGTGAATAGTATTTTTATTATACTTAACATTAATTTAGCAATAATTGAAATAACAAAACTTGTGAATTTAAAAGAGTTGCCTTGGGACTGCCCATCTTATTCGGTCGTTACTACAAAACCAAAATTATGATGATATGAAGTAAAAATAAACTTAAATTTACTATCTAAGTAAGTCAAGCCATGAATTTTATATTATAAATGTGAAAATACTCTTTTTGTAGCGCTTTCACGGCTAAACTCCTGAACTATTTTTGAGACGTTTTGGTATTGAACTAACAGAACATCAAGAAACAACAGGTTTTTTGCGATAACCAACATCCATAAGAACGGAGCCGTGTGATTTTATAGTCATCTATACATACATATAGTCTCCTAGTCGTTGGTATACGTCAGCGGCGGTGGCCGGCTCGCCAGCCTTCACTAGCGCCATGGCAACGTAGCGAAGCGACTCACTGGACCCCTTGTCTAGTTTGCGTGCCAACTCTATTAACCTGGAAATAGTGGAAATAAATTACATTATTATTGTTATTGTAAATATTGCTTATTCAGAATTCATTCAACTCTGCTATTACATTTAGGGTTTGTAGGTAAGCCTAGATTAGATACGTTGATACGTTAAGAAGTGTCATAAAAACGAACTTATAGTTTGCAGCTGGCTAGACGAATAAAAGCCGCCAGAACGAGCGAACATTACTTTTCTAATAGCATTAATCCGTAAACTATATTTTTTCAAGTAGCCTATTTAATGACCTTCTGATGAGCAATGGTCTACCAGTTCGGACTCCAGAGTTTTCTGTCTTGAGCCACATGATACTAATCCCTTATAAAATTACTAATGTAATCCGTCACCGTCTCCTAGGCCTGGCTTATTTGCGAGTTGTGGTTTCAGGAACCCACAAATAATATAACCCACCCATCATCTCCCTGCCCTGTTCCCAATTATTTATACCTTGTGCGCTGTAGCTTGGTGCGGGTGACATTTGTCATTATGACATTGAAATCTATCAATATCACATGGCTAAGGATGTAATGTCATGCAAGTCATTTTTATCGATTACGTTTTTCACAGCAAAAATCACATTCCCTTTTTTATTGTTATAAAAAATATTGTAATATTAAATTCTTCTTAGCGTGTCGATGACAATCTGTTCATATAGTGTCAGCCCAAAATTCTGCTACGAGAACTGCATTGTCAGTAGCTTGCATTAATTTAAATTAAATTGCAATTTTCATTTTTGTATCAGTTAAAAAAATATATTTTTGAATGTAAAATAAATAAAAACGCATTCAAAGCACTGTAACACGGTATTTTATATATTATTTTCATGATAGATTTTTTACGGCAAATAAAACGCTGACACTACTGCAACAGGCCAAAAACAATGTTCAGCCTGAAGACTGGTCGAAGGTCGTGATTAAAACAAAAAGGGACGTTATGTCTGATTGGGATCGTGATATCCATATTGATAATTTAATGGAGTCATCGTTAAAATATCAGTCACAGATGCAGATGATGAATTGAGTGACCATTCAGATGTTTCTGACTCTGATATGAGTTTAGACAAATAAAATGTACGTTTTTATAAATTATAAAAATATCGACTATCCATCGTAGCAGTACATCCCATCACTAAAGACGTATTTGGCGTTACGTTTAACGCATAACACTTTGCGTATTTTGTCTTCTAATATAATTGTATTTGTAAACTAGAACATTCTGGTTGGTTTAATTTAATAAATAACCATGATTTATGATTTAATATATTAAAATTATGGTGCACCTGAAATACTAAAGTCATAATTGTAAATCGCGGCAACTTTCAAGAGTGAAACGAAACATGACTGACAACTGTCACCCGCACCATGCTACAGCGCACCAACTGTAGGGTCGACGCAATGCGCATTCAGCTTCCATTCATCTCTACAACTTATCATTCACTCCTTTCTTTCATATATCATCTTTCACACAATCCATCCATCTCTTTTTTGGTCTTCTTCTGCATGTATACCCATCCACATTCATACTTATAACTCGTCTTGTTACGTGACTCTCATCCCTGATCATCACATGTCTATACCACGACAATAACATAACCGACTCTAAGCATAATTATTGATCAACTCACATGTCCCTCCTCCCCGTGTCCGCCATAAGTTCGGCGGCTCTCTTAACGTCTCCGGCCGCGAGGTACATCTCAGCGGCCGCGCGGGGCTCGTTCACGTGTCGCGCCCATTCCGCACGGCGCCGGGCCAGAGCCGCTAGGCCTTCGCCTTCACCCACGTATTCCTAATAAAGGAGTTTCAGAATATTTACCGTGTGATACATTGGATTACACATTGGCGCAAATCGATTTGAAGCGTGCTTTGGTATCAAAATAAAGTTACCAACATATCTATGCCAGGCCAAAAGGTTATATCTGTAGAAAAGAAGTGAAGTTTACATCTGCTTTGGAGGCAGTTTTCAAAATATCTACTCATGAGTTAATTTAATTATTGATTTTTAATTTCTCACATCAATTGTTTGAATCCAAAAATAGACTACTTTTCTCTTCAATCAGGAATAAGGAATTCAATAGTTAATAATACCATTATTTCATAAAGTATCATCAGCATGACTTACTTGAGCCTTGTTGAACATCCTCAAATCGACGTATAAATTCAGGGCCTTTTCATCTCGGCCTATGCTGCGGAAGGAGCGCGCCGCGTCAGCATACCGCCCGCGGTACGCATACACCTCGCCCAATATCAAGGCGTGGTTCTCACCGGCATCAAACCGCTCCTATATAGGTATAATATATAGTTATATATAGGTATAACAATATAGGTAAAACAAAGAAGATTTTGCAGTTCAGCATTCAGATTTTAGCATTCAGGGTGCGGGAGATAGTTGAAGCATCCCATAGCATCCGTATTCGGGAGGTTATGTTAAAGCACCAAGCTATGACTTTTCATTTGTTGCTAGGTGTGGGTCTTATTCGTTGCTAGGATATACGGAAAAAGGCCGCGTGCGGGGCAGCCGCTTGCTGTATAACTATTGAGATATTGATGGCGTACTATTATAGTCGTTATAAAGCACCATAGGGCTTCCCGTCTGCGATATAACGACTAATGAAATTTCATCAAGGAAAGTACTAAACTTCTAATGCGGCTAACTGTACAAAGAGTTAGATAATCGTTAAGTTAAAATAATACATGGGGCAATAGAACATTTTAAGTAATGTTACTCGCGCGCTACATCCACCGACGCTTTGTGTTTGCCATGCGCGAGCTCTACCGACTTTTATTGGTTGAAGCCTAAGCGTCGTCTGGCGTAATCGATTAATCGAGCGAGATAGCACATCTTTATGAAATTCTTGTGTTTGAAACCTTAACGCACAGTAATAAGGTCGGTATTTTATTGATATTGTTATTAGGCTTAAGGCGGCGTTAGGGTGCGTTTTTTGCGGAAAACCAATATCGCAGGGGGGAAATATTAAGGGGGTACTGCCATACTTACTTATAGATCTATTCTAGAAAACTATTGGAAACATTCCATCAAATAAAATGAAACCAGAAGCGATGCAGAATGAAGTAGCAGGATTAATACTTCAAACGAATACTAGAATATTGTTTCTTATTCTGTGTGCTATCAGGTATCTAATGTCATTCGCGTCCTACTGTATCGTCGATTTGGGCTTTATTTACATGATGAAAGTCGCTTCTCTTAAGCTATAATACTGTCTTCAGACTACTGTAACCTGTCAGCAATTTCCTTTACCTGTAACTGATCAATTAGCGTAAGGAATACGATATTCTCGCTTCTCTGAAAGGCCTTCCTTGCGACCTCAAAAGCGAGTTCTTCTAGCGCCGCTACACCCAAACGCTCCCAGTCGAGCGCGGTCACGCCAAGACACGCTACTGAATACGCCTCACTAGAATCAAAACCAATAGGTATTTACTAACATCCTTAATGAACAAACACTTGAAAGTAGACTTTCGTGAAGTTTCGTTTAGTCCTGACAAAAGAAAGTCAGTATTTATCTGTATACTAAGAGAAAGCGTAAACTATGCCCATTTAGGTGGCAGACCCAATCTCTTTTGCAATGATTCCTCAAATTTTAGGGATTAAGTCCTTATACGAAATTAATCATACATCAACGTATTTCACTTTAATTTAACTGAGAGGCAATAACCCTATTTTTGTTTTCGAGGGGTTAGCTAATGATTTCAATCCACGAGGAGGGTACGGCGCAGGGATACATCGGACTTTCACCAGCAGAAAATACCCCGGTCCCCTCTTCTGCTCAGACCGGAGTCAGGGGATAGCTCGCGCATGCGACTCCGACGAGACGCCATAGCCAAGCACCCAAGAACATTCTAGAAAACTAGAAATTTGGTAGGTTCTCTTGTAATCGGTATCCTGAGGTTTTAATAGAGCCCGAAAATTATTTACTCTGTACACCAAAGATGATAAATATACGTTATTAGAATACATGTGTATTGTGTCGATTATGTATCCGAGGAACAAATATTATATGGGCATCTGGTAACTATTGATTTAACTCTGCTAAGTTTGCATATACGGGATAGGTAACAAAGAAATAAAAAAGAGGTAAAAAATTAAAAAAAAAACATTCTCGCCAAACGTACTTAATTTTAATATCGGAGCAGAAAGAATGTGACAATGTTTCCTAAGAACTAGAATTGGAAAAAGACAAAATTCTTAACTAAGAGCTACCCGGTACTTTTTTTCACTGAGTAAGCTTCACAGTTTTAAATCTAAAAATACTTAGCATCGTTGTGCCTAAGTAGAGAATACATGAATAAAATCACACCTTAACCTAAATCTACTAAGCATATCTTGTGCTTAAGTAGAGACAAACTTCTTAACCTAGAGCTACTTAGCATCGTGGTGCTAAAGTAGCAAAAACACACAGAAAAATCACACTTCTTAACCTATACCTACTGAGCTTTGCTTGTGCTTAAGTAGGGTATACACACGCCTTAAACTAAAGCTACTTAGCATCGTTGTGCTTAAGTAGCGAATACACACAGAAAAATCACACATCTTAACCTATACCTACTGAGCATCGCTTGTGCTTAAGTAGGGTATACACGCGGCTTAAACTAAAGCTACTTAGCATCTTTGTGCTAAAGTAGCGAACACACATCTTAACCTAGAGCTACTAAGCATCATCTGTGCTTATGTAGGGTATACACGAGTCTTATTCTATTTGACATTTTTCTTGTGCGAATGTAGATACTTATTTCTATAAGCAAAGTAATGGACTTAACCTAACACGCGAACTAACTCTAAACCTATTTAGAAAATGGTGATGACGTGGAAAGGTTCTGTCAATGTTATATCTATGATCACTATTCATTTTATTTTAATGCAGTTGCAGATGTAAGGGATGTTATGTTCGCTGCATTGGAAACTAAGTTATTGTTAATGTAGATTAAGTACGATGAGATGGGAGGTGGAATTCGGCGGTGAACGGATGGTTGGTGTTGGGAGCAGTTTGTTCTTTTATACCGACTTCACGGCATTACACACTCTTTTTAGTAGTCAATCAAATAACTTGTTACTGGAGTACCATAACAGTAACAAATTAATTAAAATGAATAAAAAATAAACTAAAAAGAAATCATGACGTAACAAATGATAAATCCAAGAGTGCCTAAAAGAAAAGAAATATGAAATGGCGAATGAAATTAAAATGATACGACACGCATTTGATTTTGAATAAAAAATGTTTTTGGCCTGTTATCAGTAGATACATGTTGTTAAGTATTTTTTATGCTTTGAAAACTGGTTTCTAGGTCTTTTGGGCATATAATTGTAAAATAGCCTAAATATTTTAAATCATAATATTTTTTCATTTTCTAAAATTAATTAATTTCAACTATTTTCGAGTGCTTATGGCAAATAATAATAGTGAATATTGATTCTAAATAGTGAGTAGTAAAGGCCTATATTAAATAGCACCATATTAAAATAAAAAGATAAAAAAAAAACATAATATAAAGCCCTGCTATTCGACTATTTCATAAATAGTTACATGTTCTGTGTTACGTTTACCAGTTTTGAATACTATTTTTGATCCCTAAAAATCCTTGATATTCCAAAAAGCAGATTTAAAACCGAAAAAGATAAAGAAAAACGTTTTTGTAAAGAAAAAATAAAAATAATTATTTTAGATCTTAAAAAAAATGCGTGTTTTAGAAAGAAATGAATAAAAATAAGTAGTTGACTTCAAAATTAGGTGTGTCTTGTACAAGTCTGTGCTAAACACAGAGTAGTATTGCTTTTAACTATCCGTGCATGTTTATGCATCGTCTCAATCTAAATCAAACGGTTTCAGAAATAAGATGATATAGTGAAGGAGGAGTGATTAACAGAGCAGACACTTAAAATCGTCACCATTTCCGGACCTATAACTTAGTTGTTTTCTATCCTAAAGACTGACTATTTTATAATGTTCCAAAACCCTAAAATAATTTTATCGCCACCTCAGAGGCTAATCGAAATACAAAATAATAAGGCCGAATATTGTGACGGTTCATTTCCAAATAGGTAAGGCCGAATAATTGATTGACTGTTACAAGTTGTAATTCCAAATTTTGTTCAGTGGTGTCGCGGTTTGCTGAGAACACCTGAAACAAGAGATAGATATATCATTCACATAATCACGTAGTCACAATGTAAGGGTGTGGCCAGATTTGGCGACTGCGCCGCGACTCATAAGCTGTGCATTCGGTGGGAACATGAAATGCACGCGCGCATCATTACAAATTAAAATTGTCGCGATGAGGCAACACAGACATACTTTCGCATTTATAATCTTAATAAGTATACAATATACTTCTCGCTAAGAGCAAGGCATATTCTCATGTAACATATTTTAAACACCCTATATTGGACCACACTGTTCAGCAAAAGCCTTCCCTATTTACCTTCTAACTCTCTCAATTTATCGCTTGTACCCCAGACACCTAACATGTTCACACTAAAACCAACAAGTTTATATACAGGGTGATATCCTACCTTACTCCTTCTCCTTCTCCTGGTTCGGCTGGTTCGGTACGTTGAACATCATCCACAAGCCGTCGGAGCCCGGCGGGTTGGCGCGCTCGTTCTCCTTGCGGTGGCGGTTGGCCTCAGTGGCCGCGCGCACCCACACCTTGCAGCGCACAGTGCACTTCGGCACTCTAAAAGTTAAAGAATTTTATAAATATTGCAATTTCATATTTAGCTAAGTTGAGATATAACCATTTAATAATAGGTACGGAAGCTAATAAAATAAAAATTTCGACTCCAAGCGGTATAACAAAAAGTAAAACAAAATGCTACAAAAAAGATATTTCGCAAATAGAAAAGAGTAAAGATTCGCTACGATTTTAGATATCAGAAGACAGCAATGAACAATTACAAGACATGTGCTTTTTATGCGATTTTTTTTATAATTACTTTTAAATAAAATGTGTTTCGCTAAGGCAACGATTACAAAAGAAAGTATATTTGCACGCAAAATAAAATAACACTAAATAAAAAAGCGGAGGACACCTTATTTTATTTTAAATAATAACGGATATATATAAATAGTCACCGGATATATATAAACTTTACATAAAAAAAAAACATTAAACTCACTAATGCACAATTAAAAAATTCAATAAGTGAACCGATAAATAAATATATTGATTTTTTAAGCAACGTTTATGAACAAATAAATAATTAAATAACTTACTTCTTCTTCGGAACGTCCTCCTTCTTGCACCCCATTTTTCAGCTTCTTTAGCACACCAAAGTAATTCTTTACACTGTTTTATAGAAAATCAGTAGACTACCGGGAAGCGTCCGATCGAAACTGAAGATGAGATAGAACTGTGGAGATGGGGGCCCCACCTCGATATTTATACTTTCACCGACCCTTTCACCGACCCTTATTTACCATCACCCTTATGTGCGACAACCCTTATGTGCAACAACCCTTGTGTAACGCAACCCCTATGCACCCGCCACCCTTTCCGTGATGCAATATGGCGCTCTCTACCAATTTGCAAACGAAAATCTCACCGGTAGATTATACGCTTGACCAATGTTTTATAAAAATCAATAGCAATTCCTCACAAAAAACTTGCAGCTGGAACGGTCATCTGGCGTACAATTTCGCGAAATAATAAACTAAACCAGTTTAATTTCAATACTTGTAAACTGCCCACAGATTTATAGAGATGCAAATTTAGGAGCTCACAAAGGGATAACTTTCTTTTATAGGACTGGAGTATTATTAATGACCAGTTGACTGGATAATGGGTATATTATATAGTGGACAATACTCGCCATAATATCCCCTGTGATTAAACTTATCTCGATGTTATCGGGCATAAATATAAAATTAATCGGAAAGTCGCGACACATCTGTTCCCGGTTTTCGCAGGGGGTAATCATGGTAAAGTATTGTAACTGGCTACTGTTTAAAATACGTATGAATATTATTAAGCTTTTGTAAACATAAAAAGGATCGCTTCCCAGTGCATTTATAAAAAAATATATACGATGGTACGTCGTTGGGAACAAATATAACGTCATTATCCGTAGAACATTGCGCACGAGGCAGTTAAATCCTCTTTTGTACACGTGTAGAAAATTCTCATTTACATAACAATTAAAATTAGTTGTTTAGTATCACTTACAAAGGAATTTAATGTACGATAGCGACAATTTATACTGCAAACAGAAATCAACCGGCAGTAGTGACAATATCTGAAGACATGATACATAGATTTTTCTTTCAGATTAATTGAATATTCTGACGGATACAATTTTCAACTATAACGAGAAGAAGGTTTTGCTTTTCTGTTTTTTTTTTGTATGATGCTAAGGTCACTGTCAAGATTATGACTCAAGAAAAATCGAGATGGTCTCAAAACATTTTGCTAATTATGTTTTTTTTTTTAAGAGTCTGTAAATTTGTACCTTCTTCAAGACAGTAACTTTGTGTTATTTTTTTTTATTACCAATATTTTATATATTGTATTGAGGTGGTTCAATTTATTTTAACGCTCATTATAGGATCACAAATGTTCATAAACCACGATAACTGGCAAACAACAGTATAATGGCGCATAAATCTATTGCCATTAGGAAAATATGAACGTTGAAAGCAGTAAGTAAATAAGATTAATAAGATTTTTTTTATTTCATGTCTTTTGCTTAGTAGTAGTCAGCGTCATAATCCTTAAACCTTTGTTTATTCTCTATTGTCTAAACTTGTTTTTTTATACTTGTTTGTAAGAATTTATCATAAAAACTACAACTCCTAAATTATTTCCAATATATTTAGAAAAAAGCAGACGTTTCAAAACGGGCAAAATTATTTTGTAATATTTGGGTGCAAGACCGTGGCCGGAAGCATTGCAATCAATACGAGCCAGACTATGTAATATTGCAGTAATTTACCTAACCCACACATAGACAAGTTTGATATATTGATAGACTTGTTTTGATAGGCTGGCAGACAGACGATGACCGATCGATGTATTAATGTTGTTGTTTCAGTTGCTCTCTACTGTTTTTAAACAGTGCATCCTTTTCTACGAGACATGAAATACGGCGTCTCTCACAGCGATGCCGTGATTTACTGCAATGTTTTATGCAGTTATTTCATGGGTCATCGTTTAGTTTTGAATATTTCTAATGATGATAAATAAACATTAATAGTTCGTCGTTTAATGAGACGTGGTTTGAAAGTAACGTAGTCGCTATTTCACATTCTAGTAAACATTTAAAAACTTTCTTATCGAGGCTTACTTTTGACTTCAATATCTTCATTATCTTCAATTGTAGGTTTATTTAAGAGCCATCCAAATGTTGAAATATATTGTTTTTGTAAAACATTACAGATATTTACAGAAAAAGCACTTACTTGAACATTTTATTTTGTATATATTGGTGCACAGCATGTGAGAGAGGCACGTTGATTGTTTGCATAGAATTCGCTTGCAGGCAAAATACTCGTCCACCCTGGAAAATTACAGAATATTGGTTTATAAATAATGTACCATAAATAATTAAGATACATAAAATATTTACAGAAAAACAAAAACAACGTTTTCAGATATAATGCTATAAGAAACTTACAAACTAGTCCCTAAGATTGGTGGCTGATTGGTTTAAAACATTTGGTCGTACGGAGAGCTGCTAAGCAACACCTTAACATTTAAGTTTGGTTTAACGGCTACATAATGAGCAGACCTTCCTCTTGCCCTAACTTCATAGTAATATTAGCTTAATCAGGATATCAGTTACAACGCAATAAGAGACATCATTTTTTTATCACAGCAAATCGGCCAGTATAAGTCGATCATGATACAAATGAGGGTATTGATAATTATTAGGGAGATCAAAGGGACGGCGAGGGATGGCCTTTGGCTTCTGTGCAGTGTAAAAAATAATCTATATTCTATATAAAATAAACAGTAACTACGGTGGTTATTAAGAGAAGCTTTCTAACTCTATGTGAGCCCTTTATGGTCAAAATCATAATGCCCGTAATACACATTGCCATCAAGGCTGATATACATCAAACGAGCTAATGCCGAATCTATTACATATAAAATAAATGCACTATCTTAATAATAGATATAAGTATCACTTATAAGTATGTAAGTTCTGTTTTGTAAGGAGAACATAAACATAATATATATTACTATTATTAATATATATTTTTCGGTGTATCAAATTCTTTCAGAATTTTATAGACTATACGGGGATATTATGAACATTCGCTCGCTTGATATATATCAGCCTACAGAAAAAGCATGCTAGTTAGCTACTGAGAAGTGTGCTTTTTAAAGGACCGAGCAAATAATAAAGGAATGCATCGAAAAAGCTTAGCACTTCAGTAGCGTGCCTTGTCAGGCCAGTTTGAAGTTGATGGATTTTGAGTACAGTGTACCACCCCTCTTGGTAACTGCATGTTATGTACAAAGTAATTAATGCTCGCTTCTGTTCACCCATGATGGGGCGATGATGGGGCGAAGCGGGGCGGGGCGGGCCCCATTGCACTCAGGTTATCCGACGTGCAATTATCAACCCCCCTGGCCGGCTTAATATGCTAAAGTTCATATAAAATTGATCAAAGGGATTTCACCGGGGTTTTGGGGAGGGCTTCACCCCGATGCAGCGCCTCTTAATTTGTCCACCCCTAGCTTTGATACCCAGAGATGGGTAGTAACAGGTAAAACTGGAAACGTCTAAATGCATTTTATGCAATTTTAAGTTCTAATGTCTAATATTCTAAGAGTCTAATGTTTACCTCTCTATGTATGTATCTATGGCACTATGATTAAACGCATTGGCAAATTTTGGTGTTTTTCAATTAATCATCCATCGTTTCGCCTTAAAGATTGTCACTAAACATCCCGATCAATTATCAATTCATATCTTAATTCTTTATTGCGCACCATAACGTATACATCAATAGGGAAGAAAATAATTAACATTAACATAACATATAATCACGCCTGTATCCCCCCGAAGGGGTAGGCAGAGGTGTACCAATGTACACCCACAGTCCGCCGATATGTTTAGGTCTCATGTAATAGGGGGCGAGCCTATTGCCACTAACCGGACACAAATCTAAACTCCGACCTGCTACTGAGAATTCATAGAAAAACCCAATAACACCTTGGTCGACTCGGGAATCGAACCCATCGAACCTCCAGCGTAGCAGTCGCGCTTAGCACCACTAGGCCAACGAGGCGATCACAATTATGGACCCTATCGGGCACAGCACAGATTAAATAGGATAGTGTGCGCAATGCTTATTCTACTTCTTGTTAAGTTAAAAGCCAGTAAATAATACTGTTATGATAGTATCTGTCGATTCTTGCCTTTACCGGAGCCGTGTAATAGCTCACGCATGGTCTGCGCGGCTTAGGTAGGGAGTTCAAATTGCGTTCGATCCCCTCCCGTCCTACCCCGCTTCAAAGAGCGCTAATTAGCACGAAAAAGACTGGTGTGCGTGTAACTAGCGTCCTTTTTAAAGCCTTTTTTAACAAGCATATTTTAAGCATATAAATACATAGCAAGCTTTTATGCTACTACGTATGTGTTTTCCTGGCAATTAAATAGCGTGCGGTAGTCCAGTGGAGCACACAAAACCTACGCTCAATCTAAACGCAGTAGACATCTAGAAGTAGCGTGGATTCTTAAAAGCATGCTCTTTCCACATAAACGTGCTACGTATAAGACGCTAAGAACGCTTCCTGATTTGTCGATGCGCAGCGGTGTAGAATATGCGTCACCGATAGCGTACCAAGCGCTCTTGTTCTAATTAGCATTTTGTGATTGGCTCGGAATGCCCGGAAGCTGGTTGGGGTCCTTTCGGTTCTCTGCGTCCGGGACAGGTTGTGCATTAGAAGCAATCAAAATGGCGGCCAGTGATATTCACGTTGTTATGAACGACGGAATATCACGAACGACGCAAGCGATACTGCTAATTGCACAACAAATCAGAAAGTGGCTTAAGGAGAATATGCTTTAAAAAAATGTTTTTGTGCTATTACGAAGCATGTATCCATCCAGTATGTATGTAGCATGCTTTTTATAAGCACTACTTTTCATACTACTTGTATGATACTATGAAGCATCTTCTTGATATAAGCATGCTTTTGTGCTACTATTTAGCTGTGTATTCCAGCCTTAATACACAATTTAGAAAAAATAAACCGACTTCAATCACAGACAAACGTGCATAACAAGAACTGTCAAATAAAAAGAAAACAAACCATGCCAATCCTAAGAAAAATGTGTTTTAAAAAAGAACAATTTATACCCTTTGAACACAAGAATCGGAATACCAAGCGAGGGAGATATCAACGACAATATTGTATACCAAAACTGATGACAGAGTGACAAGAAAAATGTAATGTAACACATACGCACTCGAAACCATTTGCATTGACTAAATTACAAAGACCTGACGGAAAATCATCAACAATCATTTTTGTGGAATACACCAAAAATAACCTCTCTTGAAGTCGGTTACGTCTGACACATTAAAGCTGGTTAAAAATATTGCATAATTATTCATTGTATCTATTTACAGGTTTTGCCGGTGTCGTGAAAAGTGTGGTGCTGTGATTGCAGTAAGATTTTATCAGTATACCTGTGTCATCAACAGCCTATCACAGCTGTCCAGTCCGGGACCGATATCGCGGAATTGTCCGTAGTCACCACGCCCGTAGTGTACCTACATACTGATAAATCATTACTACGATCACTTGTCCTACCTTCAAGGCCTTTGATACTTTTAGCCATTCAAGGAACGGTATTTTGGTAGCTAACCACTTTACCTCTGATTAATTACACTCTGTCTAAAGCATTTTAAGCTTCACTTAATGTTATGTGTGTACCTACTAAATTCTATGCATGTCGGATCCTATAAATAGCTGGAAGACATGAGATGTCATTGGTGTTTACTCTTAGCTCATATTATACAATGTTACATTGAAATCGGTTCATTAATTTCTATCATTTTTTTTTTTCAAGTTATAATAAACGTCGACCAAAATTAATACAATGTCATCTCATTACTGAACTACTCATCAAGTGTCCCCTCAATTAGTGAATAAGTCACACGGATTTCATAATAAAATGTATGTTACTGCAATATTACCTGAAATCCTACAACGGAACCGGCGAGTGGTTGAGTAGCGGGGGGATAGTGGCATGCCTTTATTGACAACACGCCGCCGCCGGACAGACTGAGCAGCTCATCACACCACGAGTTCCAGGACACCGATGATATGTTCTCCTCCTTAAAAATAAATACTTAAACGCTTAAACAAACAAAACGTAAGAAAGTTAGGTTGAGAGATACAAGGGACATACGCATGTCGGATAAATGTATCAACCACCAATTGTATCATTTAAATTAGAAACACTAAAGGTCGCCTCTTAATTCCTAATTATCTGATTAACTAGCATGTCTTATTAATATAATTATGTATTTCTACATAACCTACTATTACATTGAAATCATAACTATAATCAGACTTATCCTAGCTTAACTACATACACAGACCTATGACACCCACTTGTATAATCTAGATTACTTTATAACGTGAAATTGTGGTATTTGATTTCAGTATAAACAAACTTTCATCACAAACTTGCAAATTAATACACAAGTAATTTTCTAAACTTCAATTTAATCATTTCGACAGCCACGTGTCACTTTTAATCAAATCAAAACCCGTATAATCCGTAGAAAGGATTTCATTATGTACAAAAAAGGTTTTAATACCTTGCACTGATATCAAAACTTTTTGCGTCTGAATTCTAGCTTAATATTAGGACGAGAAGGTACTAAATCCAATGATTAAGTGACTCTTACAGCATGACTCAATAACAGTCTGCTTTTGAGTTCCTCATAATTGGTTTCAGTTTCCAATTAGGAAACCTGTCAGGGCACACGTGGCCAATCACAGTCGGCTGCATCGAAACATGAGAGGACAGCCAGCACCCGGCAAGGGGTGAGGGGATTATGACTCACCAAATCTCCCTCCCTCGCTCCCTAGCCCTCTTGCACTATGTACTTTTTAATTAGGCGTTGTAGACCAAGATAGCAAGTTAGAAGGTACGAGTACTTTAGAGACAGGTTGGTTATTCCTTTCTACTTAATTTAGTAATCCTTGATATTAATCCGAGTAATTAGATTGGTTATACCACTAGCATATTATTATAAACATCTTGGAACATCTTACACATGGCTATCTGATACCAAACTAAACAGAACCTAGTCAAAGGCCTACTATGTTCTCCAAACATTGATAAACATACTTTTACATTTCTAAATACATACATACATATACATATCATAGATAAATTACTCTCAGTTACAAAAAAAAAATATCTTGTAATTGCACAAAGATTTTTCCTCGGTGGGAATAGAATTCACTTCCTCCGGTTCAGCGCTATCAACCACTACACCAACAGTACATTCAAATGGTGCTACAAAACATATCCAATACATCAAACCTACCGAAAACAGTAGCTCTCCCGTCGACAAGTTATAGACCCTGCATACAGATGCCTCGTCGACGACAGCCAAGTAAGCTCTCGACGCGCTCACGTCGAGGCAACGCACCGACGCCGGGGTAAGCAGCACCATCGTAGCTTTACCCTGCCGAGGCTCAACTTGCCAGATCTAGAAGAATAGTCACTCTACATAGATTATTTTGAATAGACCAGGCATGTAGCAACGGTAAAAGAAACTTTTTTTTAAGTTATGTAGTGAGTATTTACAGTAGTACACAAAACTGTAAAGCTAATTTGTACTGTCCTTGTTTTAATAGAAAATATTACCAATCACAAAAAGTTCTTAGTAAAAAATTGTGAAGTGTGCACAATAAATTATAAAAACAGCACTAAAATCTTAAGTTAAAGCATTTGAATTGTTGTTCATCCTACTTATTTCGATATTTTTTACCTTGCTGGATCTTAAAATACTTATATCTAACTTCAATCATAAAAATGTATCATTTGGATTCTTCGACGGTTCTTTCATAGTCTACATTATTAACGTTATTCGAGCCATTAGTATACATAACATCGTTACATAATCTAAAGGGTTAGTTTTAATTCTCCCCTTACTTTTATTAATAACATAAAACACGTGTAACCTACTTATCAACATGCGATGCAGAACTCGTTCGAACATCAAAAGCCCTTAACAATACTGGGCTTAAATAATACTAGCAGTGACTTTGAATGGAGATTAATCTCATTCAGATTTATGCATTTAGCATGAGGCCAGATGGCCTACAGTCCAGCCGGCTCGCTTCAAGGCCAAATGCACTGCAATCCGAGAGTCCCTACAGAATCTGCACGAGCTCACGGGATTACACATTATTATTGCTTTTCAATCAGCCCTTGTTAGTTGCATCTGTATAAATTTTTTGCGAAACTCTTTTGATGATAAACAAAGTATGTAGACCGGTTTGGTAAGTAATGATACTGAATTTTGTTTATTTTGAGCTCAAAATAGGTATTTGTTAACTTGAGAACCCAAGATTTTAACTCTCCGTCAATGCACAACGTATCTACGTTGTGCATTGATGGACAGTGTAAATCAAACTCAATTTCCTTTTGCTTCTTTTTAGATGTTACAGAGACTCTAATTTTTTAATTACTTGACAATTGATTGAAAGATTATAGACAACACAGGTGAGCTAATCTTTTAGCCAAATTGGTTCGACTTCTTTCTCAAACAAAATGTATTATGTGATATATATTATAATGTCTGGTTTAAGCAATCGATAGTTTATTCCCATTCATATTTTCTGTTATTATTGGGATCAATAACTTACCTGTCCGTTCATAAGACCCAACAATAAGACTTCTTCAAAGTAAAGAGTTGTGACTTTGACGTAACGTATCGGCGCCGGAACTGTCCAAGACTTCGGTATCTGTCTTCCGATCACTGATAGTTTTGTATCCTAAAAGGAAAAGGAGAAATCTCTAGAGATACTAATTATTCTCGAGTACTCATATACTCACACACACTCATAATTTACGTTACGCTGCTTAAGCATACAAAATATGTTACCTTCATAGTTACCCTCGTTTTAAATGTGATCGCGCAGTTCTGTTAATACTTTGTAAATTTTCCCTTATTTATAGTATAAAACAGCATACATACTCAAGAAAATAGGTAGCTACCATTTGAAAACATCTTAATTAGGAGGGTTTTAAGTCCTCAACATGCGAGGACTAATAACATATCTACCTTATTTTTATTATACATCATTGGTATTGGTATAATCACCTGACACAGTAACAAAGCGTCGCTAGTAGCAACCAGTAGCGAGCACTCAGTGGTCTGAGGCAGTTTCTCTTTGACCCTGTACAGCATTCCTTCAACATCGCCTTGCTCATACACAACCACGCGTTCTGGTAACTGAACCTGGAAGAAGAATGTCGAAATAATGACAATATATTTATTCATATTATGTATAAGTAGTATGTTAAAAAAGCTAACAACTCATAAACGACAAAAACTAAAATTCAACTTCTCTGCTCTTAATCTAAGCCGTTATTTAGTAATGGGATTAATAAGGTAAAGAAAGGTTTTGGTCTAAGATGATTGAAAAATTAGTCAGGGTCTAATTGTCCAGTCTATAATAAGGTGGGGTGAAACGGGATATCAATGATGTTGTCCATAAAGAAGGAGAGCTAAAAATATATAATTACTGCAAGCCGATGTTTATATATCGCAATCTTCTGCACCCTATCGTGGCATTTAATCCGAACTTTGTTGCCTTTAGTTAGGTGTTGTATGATAACATCCGTCATGTTTTCTCTATACGCGTATCTCTCACGGTATAGACCGTGAACCGTACTGAATACTGTTTGGTAACACCAGAGAGTGCCGTCTTGACATGCTACTGCCTGTAACAAAATATACATATTAAGGTTATAGCTAAAAATGATGAACATAAAACTAATGTTTCTAAGGCAACATACAGTATGTATTGTTAAATTGCTTAACTGATGGACATTTCTACAAAATGTATGAATCGTGTATCAAACATTCGTTTTTTTTTTTGTCAGTAATCACTTTATATTATAGATAATATAGTTATAAGACAACCCTGTACTTAGCCCTTTTTTGAACAATAAATATAAACATATATTTATGGCATGTGATAACATCAAAATTAATAAATCCTCATTATATTTATTTTAATTATAAAATCCAATCAAAAAAGACCGTCTACAGTTACATACAACTTTGTTTTACAGGTATAAGAAAATCAGGTGCATTTTAAACAGAAAAAATATCTGCATAATGCAACTAAAAACATTAAAATCAGCATGTATAAAACTAACCAAGTTATTATAAGATGGCGACGGAGCTATCGCCCACACCCATTCTTGAGGGGTGCTTAGAATAGGGACCCCTTCCGAAGTGAGCACCGCCCAGCCGCCGACGCCGCCGACCAATACCAGCGCCCCAAGCATCGTCACACACAACGCCGATATCCCTTGAAATAAATGAAAGAATTATTATTTTGTTATTGTGTTTTAATAAAATCTAGAATAATATTATACGGAGGTAAAGTTTCTGTTTTCTTAATATGTAAGTTCATGAGTTTGTGGGTTTGTTTGTAGGATTGTAAATCTGGAATAACACACCTTTTTTTGTCATTTTTGTAATAGTATTAAGCTGCATTTTAAATAATAATAGAAAGTACTTTTCACTTTGATTTGTAATTATATTTTATGTGAAAACTGCGTCGGAAAAATTCAAGATGTGTTTTTGCCGACGGAAACTTTTATCAAAAACTCCTACTCTCCTCGCCTAATCCTTTGAGACATAACAATGTGCGGCGTGATTGTTTCTCGTTCACAGGTAGTAAAGGCAGGATAGTTTTCTATAAGCTATTTAGCTAAACTACTACAGAACAACCTATGGTTGACAAATCAATTTGATTTTGGTCAACATTTTAATGCTAATCAAGCCTAAAAATAAAGAACAGTAGGTTTAACTGGGTAGTGAATCCTTAAGTACTAAAGATGGGCTAGATATTTGGATCAGTTGGCACAAACCCTCAGAATCTAATATAACCACAACAGGATAAACTGCCAATGTTAGAGCCTGGACTAACTAGACTGGATTCCTCAAAACCACACCACCAGAACAAAATAATAAAAAAAAAATAACAAGCTTTGAACTTTTCTTGTACAAATTATTTGTACCAAATCTACAAAAACCCTCATAATCTTACCTATATTTCTATCTTTGTGTATCTGTTGCCCTTGAACATTATAGAAAGATAGGGTATCATTCCAGTCGGTCACAACTAAAACAGACTTAGCAAAAGCAACAGCCCACACTGCAGCTTCTCTGGTCACTCGGTAAGATTCATCTCCCATCTGTAATAAACACATTTACATATAAATAAAAGACATTGTAGTCGCGACCCCTTTACATTGATTTCTACTTGAGATAAAAAAGAGATCTATATTGCTTTAACTAGTAGGTACATCATTAAGGATCAGTCATTGCAGAGTACATTCAAAGAATTTGCTCATCTGAAGACAATTATTTCAATATCAATTAAACAAAATCTAAAACAACGTAGCATATTGAAGGTGTGTATAAAAATTATACTACTTGATGTCATTGATTGGCACGGCACGCTAAGAATATTCGAAAATTAGTTACTCACTTTGTCCCTTATTGAAACCGCTCCAATAGCTAAGCCAATGGCTAGAAATTGACCATTTGCAGACCATGCACAACTCGTGATCCTCCCAGAAACACGGAACTTCTGAACGGCTTTGACATCCATTGACCAGAAAGCAAAGTCTGAGAGAGCACATGATGCTAAGTGGTATGTCACAGGATTGTAAGCGAGGCACTGGATCGATTCACTGTGACTGTTACAGAGAAAAAGACATTTTAAGTCTCATATAATGTCTTAACATTTAAAACAAATCGTCTGGTTAGTTACACCATTTATAACTCTACAATGCTAGATTAATACAAAAATTATAAACACTTCGAAAACCGGGAGAAATTATTCAAGTGGTGTGAAATCGCAGAGCATGTATACAATATTTTAGAAGATAAATTGTCGCTCATTCAGTTTCTGTTAGTAAGTAAAAGGTAAAATTAATACATTGAGGCAAACACATAGACAAACTTACGAGTATTTCAATACTCCTTCCATTTTTGATGTCCATATGATGACATTTTTATCTGCACTACCGCTGGCAAACTTTTTTCCATCACCACAATAGTCCACGGCGTGAACCGCTCCTTTATGAGCCTGGAGTAATTGAACAAGAGCACCATCTCTAGGGTCATAGACCATCACCTTCTCACCGGCTCCAACCACAAGTTGACTGCCATCAGGACTAAAGCATATTGAGTGAACGCTGCAATTGTAAAAAAATGTTACTCAAACTACTGTCATACATCTAAAATCATTGTATACTTTGTCTCTTTATTCATATGTTCTGAATACAAATACCTACAAGAATAAATTAAGGTTTATGAAACTCAATCAATGTTAGAAATCTGATAACAATTTTCAAAATACTTTAAATGACCATCTTGATAATGTCAGCTATAAGACTCCCTATGAATCAATCCATTCATTAAGGACCTAATAAGATAATATCACTGGCAGACTGGCCAACACAAAGAACTTTGAGCACCCCTCTTTTTGTGTAGGGATTTTAAATACAATTTTTTCAAAAGCTTGAGCTAAATATTTGTTTCCTGTTCCTAATGTTTAAATGAAGAAATTATTAATTTTATTTTGAGTTTTGACCGTGTATACTAAGGGATACTATTAAAACCAGTAAATGGGTTATGTTGGATAAATATGGGACCACTCCTTGTAAGCTAGCATACAGCAAAGACTAGATACCAACCCAAAACAAGTTAAAGGAAAAGCTAGGTAAACAAAGAATTCAAGTATAACAGTTCTAATAAATTGGTTTAATACATTGTTATTGCTGATATAGGATAACATTTGATTCTGCTTTGTTGTTTCAGTTTTTAAAATAATAAGCCTATGTACAAAAGCTTTAGATGTTAGCAATAAAAGGTAGTTGAGTATTTCCAGTTATGATTTCTCTAGGACTATTAAACATAGCTTATAGCCAGATATCAATAAAGGTAAACTTGAATATTTTGTTGCTAAATTATATTCCTGTATCTATGATACAGGAATAGTATAGTAATATAAGCAACAGCTGTCTTACTGCCCTATAGCATTTAAAGTTACAGTCACCACAAGCACTAAATATGCAAAGCACCTTTTTTGGTTGCAATTCTACTTTTTATCTGTTCATATTATTCTTCTGTTCATCACACCGGTATCTACGAGCTTTTGTTTGAATCTATAAAACATAACCTGTTTTGGTAAGTTAACTAGATATAGGTACTTACCGGGCACTGACTAAAGTACAAAAAATCAATAAAACCTTTCCTATAATCATTGAATGGGTTCAAATCATTGAGATTCTGAACAACTTTACCTGGAAAATTCAACTTTATCAGCTTCATGAATTTTATTCACCCACTTTGGTACTGTCCTCATCTTCAAAGCTTTAATAAGTTGATAAAAGGAATTATCTGCTTATTAGCGTCAAGTGCGTAAAGTTATTTGGCCACTCATCGTCTAATTTCATACAGCAATCATCAATGTTTGCTAAATGTTGTTCTGGTTGACAACGGCGTCTCAAAAAATGTAAACAAACGGTAAATAGGCATAGTGACATTTCGCGTTTAGTGCTTTCAAAACCCAACATAATTTGAAATATGTACAAACTAACTTTAATAATACTGATCGCACAGTTTGCAACAGGTTCATAATAAAATTATCAAAGCTTAGTTCATTAAGGTCAACATTATATCTCTTGCTACATGGCACCCCAAGGTTTTCTTAATTTAGTATTATATTTAATTTCTACTTAGGTTTTTACATAACAATTTTAGGTGCATACTATTAGGCTCCTTTAGTGAACGTTTAGCCAAGATGTGTATTGAGAAAGTGTTAATTAGTTAGCCTATATACTATATATTATATTAATTAATATCCTCATATAGTAACGTTCGGAGTTGATAATAAGGCGTAAATCATTACTTACAATATACGTATTTAAATAATATTATAAGCGATTCCACTATTACATCAAGTATAAAATACCTGTAAGTAATTATAGTTTTAAGGGAAATTGTAATAAATAAATAAACTACTCCTACTTTTCTACTCAAGTTATTAATGTTATCTCATGCTCGAAATAATATTCGATTCTCTGACTAAAATCGACTTTGATTCGATTTCTACAATCCGAGATCTCTCTGTTCGATTCTTTAACTGTGTTTTTTAACCAATAAGCTTGCGCAACCCTTCGTAAATACAAGTGTAAGAAGAATATTTCAAAAAACCCTTATTTGCTTCGCCGCAGTCTTATAAATAATTGACAAAACATGCAACAATCGAACCGTCAATAGTGAACAATCGAGTTCGTATTAATCGAGAGTGTTATTACTAACTAGTTACTAATACGACGATCGCTACATCACTGCTTTGTGGTTAATGATTGGGACACGTCAATAAGTGTTAGTTCAATTCATTCAACAAATGTAACGAAACCTCCTGTAATATTCTGTAATATTGTATATGTCGTCGCAATATTGGACTCAGCACCGTTAATCATAAATTGGTAAGTTAAATTTATTCTTAATTACAAGCATATTGTTTCCGGTTAGTGCTTGCACCACATAGGTACATTTTTTTCAATTAAATCTGGTGTTTACTGTTTATTTTCGCTTCTATAAGATTTCCTACTTTCTTTTTAGGTCTTATCAATGTTTTAATGTAAACTAAACAAAATTATTAATCTAAACAAATATTAAAGATTAGCCTAGAAAAGCAAATGGCTGAAAAGAATATTGATTTTTTTTGCGCTAGTTCAGTATGTGAACTATATAAACTTATAGTAAACAAATCTATAAATAAGAAAATGTGTGTGATTTATGTCAATCGAAATAATAAGTGACATCATTCGATCTCATTTATTATATTATTCTTACTTATTAATTACATAATTAACATATCATAATTATTATAGATTGGATAAGATAATGATATTAAGATATGATTGGTTTATTTGTAGGAACAATGAAGCTGCTCTCAAGTTTTTTATTCCTTCTGGTGATACTTCACTGCTCATACGCACCACCGGTAACGCCAGACAAGTCTACTGAACATGACAGTGAAGTCAAGGATGACTTGGTAACTATCTTTTGTTTCATTTACCCTTTAACTTACAGATAATGTGACATCCAAAAGTGTTTACTGTACAGGACACATACATGATACTAAAGTCATACCAACTTAAGAAATAAAAGTAGTTTACCTTGATTTAGTGCAAGTTCGATGTACTAGCTAGACCATTGGGATTGTAAACAAGTTTGTCCTGTAGGTACTTAAATGTTTTAAGTTACTTGGACTAATTTTATCCTTGTTAATTTGTTTTGAAGCTTGAGCATCTTAGTTTTAAAGATGGAAACAACTTTCCAAAACAACTTTGTTAGTTGTACTGTACAGATTTATAGTTAACTGGTTTGCAAAATTTCTCAACTTGTATTATATTTTTCATCTAACCTCCTTTAAATAGATTTATTCTGATCCCTCCTATTGGGTAATGTAACAACAAGTGCAAAAGCTAATATCAATTGATTGTTATTGATATTCATTTAGGGAAACAGTGTATCTCCAAGGAACACTATTATTATTCATATTTATTGTAGTCTTGCTGAATTCCTGAATTATTATTTCTGGAAGTGCAAGTATAGAACTCTGTAGTTCTAATTTTTTCAGGCGTGACCTTTATTCAACGTGAAAAGCAAAAATATACAGATTGTCACATGTTTGTGTACATAATTGATTTCTTTTGTCCCCTCCTGGGAAGTATGCAACAATTGTTATGATAATACATCCATTCAATGTATTGTCTCTTTCATCTGGGGTCAATATGAATACATTGTATGCATCACAACAAACTAGTTCAACATAAATGCAGGAAATCTTATGAAAATCTTATTTGCTGAGCCATTTTCGCCTTAGCGAACTTTCACTGCATATGGATGAAGCGTACACAGATGCCATGCAGAAATATTTATATAAGTGATGATGCTTTTGCGAATAGCATTATTAATTGCAAATATTTATATGCAGTTGTTACCATCCTAAAGTGCTACCATCATATTGGCTAAAATGCAAAAACAATAATAGACAAATAGATAGCTAATAAGATCATTAGGTAATTAAGTTTAGCGACTTTCTATTTAATTATAAGCTATTGCTATAGTGAAAGTTGTGAAAGCAATATAATCTTGTATCTTAATTGAATTCTAACTTGCTTAACGATAATACGTGCTAACAGGTGATCTAATATTTACGTTTTTGTTGTCTATAGGAAGAATATATGGAGTATCACCGATATCTGAAAGAAGTTGTTCAAGCTCTGGAAAGTGATCCAGATTTCAGGGAACGCTTAGAAAAAGCTGACGAGGAAGATGTTAGAGTAAGTCAATTTATAATATACTAATGTATGAAATGAAAATTCATAGCATTCAATATGTTATAACTGAACCAGAATTCCAAATTGACATCTAAAATTTTGCAAATCATGATCAAATCTCTTTCCATATCTTTCTCACATCAAAGCTTGTTCTTTCAAGAAATAAGTATGTGTATGCTTATTTTTATTTTGTACAATGAAAGAATAATGGCACCTTTAATATATAGGCATAATTTCATTATGATACATTTAAGTTCAAATGCCTATTAAAGGTTTAATAATTGAAACGAATTACCACGATGTAGACCATTTCATGTAAGTTTATTGATAGTAGCTCTTTGAAGGACAATTTATTATTAATATTAATTGATTGCTAAATATTGACAACACTAGCTGATGGTAATATTTAATGCATTTGGTCAAGACTGACTGCATTTGACTTATCCATACGATCATTCTAGAATTTAATTCTGCCTGTCTGTCGGTCTATTACGTTTTTTACGGCTATACCTCATTACCGACTTTGATAAAATTAGGTACAGTAGTTAGCATTGAACTAAGAAGCTATAGTAAGTTTAGGTTACTTTTGCGGCGTTAACGGATATACACGCGGTCGGAGAACCTAATTTCGGATAGAATTACATTTTATCTTAGACTTTATGTTCACTGTACATGATGTACAAAGGCTTAACAAGTTGTTTTATTATGTTCATATTTTCTATTCATAGTCTGGCAAAATAGCAGAGCAATTGGACTTTGTTAACCATAATGTACGCACAAAATTGGATGAAATCAAACGTCGAGAACTTGATAGACTTCGCCACTTGGCTACTAAGGTAAATACAGAATACTATATTATTCATTTACTTAATTAGTCTCATTGTACTTTAATAATCATTATGTTATTTATTACCTACATATTTGTATTTTAGCAATTTGAAATAACGAATAATCTAGAGCATACCGGAAAGGTCGCGACAAATGAACATTTAGATCACAATAATCCTCACACGTTTGAAATTGAAGATTTAAAGAAACTTATCCAGAAGACAACTGCCGATTTAGAGGCTGCAGACAAAAAACGTAAAGAGGAATTCAAGGTTAGTACGAGATCTTTATCCAACTTTCCCCTAAAAACATAATATTTTCTTCTGTAAGCCGGTATATTTAGCGACGATTCATATTAAGAAAATCTCAGAAGTACTGAGACCGATTACATCATCATTCCGGTAATAAAGAACTTTTTGGCAGTGAAATCACTCTTACTTTTAGAAGAAAAATAAGTGTGATCTCATTGCCAAAAACTTTTAAGTATCTCCTAATTCTTTGTGAAGCGTTAATTGTATCATTGTTCATACTTTGAAACAATGCCACCCTTTACCGTTGCGCTATTTACCTTGACGGCGTCACTCATCTTAGACAATTAATACGTGACCATCTTTGTATGCTACCAGCGTTTCTATAATGCCTACCCATTCAAAACGCGGATAAACAGACTCTTTCAATGACTTGTTTTATTATTATTTATTACGTACGTACCAAGTTTTTATTATCATATTTATTTCGATATTGCAATTGTTTTCTTATTGCTCAGTGGTAATTTTATGGTTGTTTCGCAATTTAATATAAATGGATTTTCAGGAATATGAAATGCAAAAGAAATTCGATGAGCATCAGAAAGTAGAAAGTATGGACGAGACTCAGAAGAAGGAATACTTGGACAAAGTTAAGAAGGAAGAGGAGGCCATCAAGCACCACGAGCCGGTACGTATGACTGCGTGGGTCGAGAACATCTACATCATTGCGCGACATTACTAGTTACGAGAACAGATAACTATATTATGTACGTGTCTCAAGGAAAATGAAACGTACTTGTGATAATGTAAATTCCCTAACACGTCAGATGTTGTTGAAATCATTTCAAAACACTTCTAGAGTTATGACTAATGCGTGATAAGGCCCCTAATTTCCGTGCAGTTTTCAATTTTCAATCAATTCTTGGCTTTACGATGCTTTTAATCTTGAATCTTAAATTAGTTGTTTACAAATTACCTTGATACAACGCAGCTTCACCATCCCGGTTCTAAACAACAACTGGAAGAAGTATGGGAGAAACAGGATCACATGGACCAACAACAATTTGACCCTAAAGCATTCTTCATGATGCATGGTGAGTGGTGGCTTACAACATTACTTATTAATCGTCAATTATTTGTAACAGTTACATCACCCCGTGACAAAGGATCAATTATTAGAAATATGGAAAAATGCCGACAAAATGGATTCCAAAGATTTCAACCCAAAGGTGTTTTTCATGATGCATGGTAAGATCCATAGCGTGCACGTCAAGTATAACTTAGAACACGAATTAGTAAGTAGGTTCTATAGGTAGGTACTCGATTTAAAGATAAACGAGTTAACAAAGGTTTTCATACGCACGCTAATTTGGATTTTAAATTACCTGCATGTATTATCTAGTATCTAATATAGTTTTAACGTTTTGTGGCATATTTTAGCATGTAGTGCTTTAGTGATTTCAATCAGTTTCATTAATCTACGCATCTCATTGTATAGTAAGTACGTGTTCGTACTATTGATTGGGTGACGACTACTCGGTTTAATCTAATCAATTAACTTACACGTAAATGAAATAACGTTCGAATTATGCATACATTTGGGTGTTTGTTTTATTTTATTAGATTGCAGTGTTATTTTCATTCACACAATAACTTTCACATAGCATAGATGTTTTTAGTAAGCACTTTTCTGCGTTCTCAATTCAATTAGATATTTGATTTAGAACTGACTATTGATAAAATTACTCATCTTACTAATAGCACTTTTTCTATAATATTAAACAGTATCAATTTGCGATGCTTATTGCACGCTGATTCAATGTTGCTATGTGTGTTATAAAAATATAAAAAGGAAAATATTTAGCCTTACCAATCAACTAAATTAATACAGCATAAAATGTATGATTTTATATGCACTGTTTGAAAGCATGTGTGTTTCGCATTTTGTAACTTTAACATATCTTTGAATACTTTATGATATCACTTTTATATTGTTTTTCACGATAGATGTTGATGGCAACGGTGTTTGGGACGCGGACGAGGTAAAGGCTTTGTTTATCAAGGAGTTAGACAAGTTGTATGGCCCCGGCGGTCCCAACAAGGACTTGCATGAACGTGCTGAAGAAATGGAAAGGATGCGAGAACACGTCTTCAAGGAAAATGACCGCAACCGCGATGGCTTGATCGACTTCAATGAGTTCATGACTGAAACTCAGAAGGCTGAGTTCAATCAAGATGATGGTACGTTTATACATGTATACCTTTATAATAACGGTAAATTATTGCGCACTAAACAGTTATACTATATTACCATCCGGTTTCTTTAAGACTAAAACGGTTTCTTTATCCCTTACTGTCCCACTGCTGGGCAAAAGCCTCCCCCAAGGTATGGCACGGGATAAGGTTGAATAGAAGGACCATTCAACCTTATCCCGTGCTAACTCAAACGGTTTCTGTAAATTAATCTGTTATTAAATATGTTTACCAAATGTGATTGGTGAAGGTGAAGGTGAAGACTTACCACCAATCATAGCACTTCATTTAAAAGTGACAGATGATCAACTGAATTACGTTTTTAGGTTGGAAGACGATTGAGGAAAACCAAATCTACACACAGAATGAATACGAAGAGTATGAGAAGAGACGTCTAGATGAGCTCAGATACCTGCAGCAGCGTGGTCTGGTAAGCTATATATTATTCCTATTTCATAGACAAACAAACATTTACTAAGCGAAATCTCGTATTGCACAGTAAATTAGATGTCGCTTGCTTTAAAATACGGTGTTCCTTAAACAGGTAGACTAAAGGTCCCTACAAAACTCAAAAAAGGAAATCGTATCTATCTAAAGTTACTAGACGAAAAACAGTATATTTTCTCATTAAAATCCAAACTCGTGGCACTGATTTATAGCGTGGAATGATGTGCCGTCTTAAGAAAATATGCGTATTATAATACAAGCTAACACGCATGTAGCGTCTGCTCTGGGTTCGCTTTAATTATAGCTAATTAGTCAGTTAAAAAACCTAGTGCAGCGAAGGACATTGGCCGTTGAAGTATTAGTGAAAATTATCACTATTTGAAACAAGCTGTATAAACATATTTGTGTAAACATATTTGTATATTCTTATTTGAATAACTAATGTGTTTTTTTTTTGTATATTACTCACTTATCCTGTATATTTGCTATTTTGCATACTATAGAAAGAAGTGGTACTATTTATAATTTTAAGAAGTATTTCCAATTTAGTCTCCTCATGATCTTTTCCTCTGCCCCTTTAGCCATCCAAGCCATGTGCTTAATAAAAGGCAAATAAATGTTTCAAGTTCTATTATTCTTATGTGTGATTAAACTATTTTTATTCTTGTTATTTTCTCTTAGGTTGATGCTCAGGGCCAGCCTGTCCCCGGAGCACAACATCAAATTCATCAAGCTCTGCAGCAGTACCGCACGTATATGCATCAACAAGCTTACCAACATCATGGTCAACAACAACAACAATTCCAAGGACAGCAGCAATATTACCCGCCTGGTCATGGACCACAGGGTCAAATGCCTCAAGGACAACCCCCTACCTATCAGCAACCGCAACAATTCCAACAAGGGCAACATCCTCAGTACCAAGTCCCACAGGGACAATACCAACAGCCGTCTCAAGTTCCATACCAGGGGCAACAGCCACCTCAAGCACAATTCCAAGGACAGCAACCTCCCCAAGGGCAATACCAAGGCCAACAACCACCCCAGGGTCAATATCAAGGTCAACAGCCTCCCCAAGGACAATTCCAAGGGCAACAACCTCCCCAAGGGCAATACCAAGGGCAGCAACCTCCCCAAGGTCAATACCAGGGCCAACAGCCTCCTCAAGCACAATTCCAGGGTCAACAACCTCCCCAAGCACAATTCCAGGGGCAACAATCACCTCAGGTTCAGCCCCAAGGCCAAGCTCCAGCAGCACCAGCTCAGAATGTGAATCAGGGTCAAGCCCCGCCAGTACAACAGGCACAACCTACCCCAGATCAGGGACAGGCCCAGCAAGCTCAAGGACAGGCCCCACAAGCACAGAAACAGACCCAACAGAATCAAAATCAAATACCACAAGTGAAAGTTTAGACAAGAGCTGAACTAAATCTCCAAACAATTTCTACATAAGAGGCTTATCCATATAGATGTAGAATTGGGACTCTATTTTGTGATTATGCTTTTACGTTTTTAAATAATGACTATTATTATTATATAATAATGAGTGCCAAATTCGTCACACGCTTTGATATATATTTTCTTTCTCATAAATGCTCGTTTTTTATTATTTATAGCTGATCTGACATAGGCAGAATTATGTAAATTAGATAATATAATTAAGTAGTTAAATAAATTACGTAGCAAAAATTTGCAACTATTTTTTTTATGCTCTGGGTTATGATCAGACTGAGGATTGTTTTTTCAATCATCAATTTTTACTACAAAGCCATATTTTTTAATAATTATAAATTGACAATTAGGTAGGTACTTATTCATTAGAAACAGCATAATATTTATGTGTCATTGGAGTCTGATAATAAGAATATTCCTATCTTATTGTTACATCGCACGTACTTACCTCTACAACTGTAATTCTGACAAGCTAATAAATATTCCATTAAACCAATATTTTTTTAGTTATTTCGGCAAATATGTCATAAGATACCTATAAACTTACTATGAAGCTCGCTACTATACTCAAAATTAAAATGCTATATCTTAAAGTCCTGAGGACTAGACAGTGTAAAATCTAGTATTAGTTGGCCTATATACTAATACACTACTACGCAATTAGTCCGTGTCTTAATATTAAGAGTTTTAAGTAACTTTTAAGTACTTTTAACTTAAACCCGTATGTAAGCAAACACGTGTTGACACTTATGCCAATTGAATATTAAACCTTTTTTGAAGAACACAAAGTATTTTTTGTATTTTTGTGTCATTTCCTATAAGTATTTTCCTAATGTCATGTTTCTTGCAAAAAAATCCTAAGTAAATGCACAATTGGTGTAGGCTTAGTCAATAAACTTTTCTGTTCTATCTAGCTTTTAAATTAGCACACAACATTAGACAGCTTTGTAATTTATTTTCTAGTACAATAGTAATGCATGAAACAGTCATATAGTAGCAAAAGATAACTTTAGCTTTTGTCAAAAGTTATATTATGATTTTGTGATAGTAACCTCTAGCAAAAGGTTAAAATAGTATTCAGAAAGGTCAAGGAAAAACAATCGCCTTGCTGTCAAGTACCTATCATTTAAGGGTAAGTATTTGAGTACATAACATAACAAATCATCATTGTTTAAGTTAGCAGTTATTAGATCATTGTGCATTATGAAGCAGTTTGGATAACTAAGTTTACTCAATGAAGAGACATCGTAATAAGTAGGCAGTAAGGGTCCCTATTCCTGTAAAGAGATATTATGTCAGTGAAGGTGCCTACTCTCTCTCTCCTGTAAGTAAATAAGAGATATGTCAGTCCTCATTTTTACATACATCTATTATTTAAACGTTTTAGGATCAAAACGATATTTTCAGGCAGCTATTTCATTTGAATACAAGACGTTACTCTGACTCATGGGATGGCAATCGGATAATTATGACCGAGGAGATATCAGATGTCAGTTTTTGCAAGCTTTCTTTCATTCACAATTCAAGAATGCAATTCAAACAATGTATTGTTTGTAAACAATCTTTATACCTATCTACGCAAATTTAATTGGACCTTACTGTTTTCGCCTCTTGTAACTATTGGAGCTCATAAATCAAAATGTATTGAAATACCTACATCTGAAATTATGTGCAAATAATATTACTATGAAAGTATCAAACTAAGAACCCGACAAACTTTTACCGAGCCGAGATTCAAACCTGTGATCTTATGTTTTTTTTTCCATGCTAGATCAAGAGCCTTATTCTTATATATGCAGAATATACTTCGCTATTTTTATATGCTGAGTAGTGTTACAACGAAGCACTTATATTTTATTAAGGAATGCTCAGCCGTTCTATAAATATCTAATTGTGCGATGCAAGTATGATTGTTAATAAATTCTCAAGGGCGAATATATCATCTAAGGGTCCAATCGTCGACATGAGCTGATTGATAAAGGATATTTTGTTTGATGAATTTTCCAGACGTCTGTAAGCAGCTTATGTGTGCCCACATGTGTGTGTGTGTATTATTATTGCGTTCTCATCTAATTACCTGTACAATTTTCTCCTACTTTTAATAGATTCGGGACCCGAGCCTTTTAGATTATCTACCCTGTAAATTAATTTATTTCTGAATTGACTTTTATTTTCTTGCACTTATTTAATTTACATAAATGTAGGTACACTGTTTTATGTACAGTTTTTTTTAATATTTATACGTAGCTCATCTTTTTATGATTTCAAAAAATAGCCAAATACTGGTTTATCCATGTAAAGGTTAGAGTAAACTTATAACTAAGTAAGTTCTGTGTAAACTTTTAGTAAACTTTAAGACGGCAGATTCAAAAGGTCGAAATATTGTGAGCTTTATTTTTCATTGCAAGCAAACCACGGGTAAAGTTAGATAATTACACCCATTCCTGCCTACACCTATTGGCAAATAGCTTTATAATCAGAGGGGGCACTAACTACGGCCAGACAGAGGGGAAGAGAAGAGGTGGGGTCTCCCGGGCGGCGGCTGCGCGCGCCTCTCCAAGCTTTCCATATTATTGATTAATAATTCCTCTCGGTACCACATACAAGTAAGACGTATCGTGCGAGTTCCTGCTCCTTGTTATTTTGTGAAATTAAAAATGTCGAGGAAAATAGGACCGGAGGAGAATTACTGGCTGCCCTTCCAGCGTGATGTGATGAAGATGGTGCAGCGTCATCCCATCATATACATTAGGGATGTTATGATGACCCCAACCCAGTACAAGGCTGCGGTCACCACTGCCTGGGATAGGATCTCCCGTGATCTACGTGTACCGCGTAAGTTCCATTGCATAACCCTTATCTTTTATTATTATATTTATAAACATATGCATATTATTATTTTTGTTGTGGTACATACTTTGGTGTAATTACATGTCTCGTGAACTTCTGCGTAGCTAGAGGGTTCGATTCCCGATCGGATAATGTGTGTTTGATATTTTTCAGTAAAGCACTGGTGATTTGAGCCTTTACTTGGTTACCAACTCTATGACCTAACGAGGAATATGTTCGCGAAGTTTATGAAGGTGATTTGACTCCTTCGGGTAGCATTGCTTGTCTTGTATCTCATGCCATCGCAATTGTAAATATCGCATCACGTTTGGGTCTCTAATTCACCATATTGGTGTTCATAAGTACCCCACCTGCTTAAAGCAAATGTTTCAATGTTTTAAATTCATATCCGAATCGAATAACCATGTACTTACTGTATAAAAGCTAGAGCTAGAGCTAATGTCCTAATCTAAGAAACAAATCAGCGCTCGCTACTAAATAACAAACATCCTCAGTATTGATGTGTATCAAAATTATCCGCAAAGCTATTTTTAATAAGTAGATACATTTCTATATACCTATAGGCTATATCATGTGAATGTTATGCTCAACATATAAATAATAAAAACTTAAAACAACTTCATATCTTATGTTTCAGAAAAAACGTGCAAGCAAGAGTGGAATGGGATTAAATTGAGGTGCGCTAAGGTAAATAATATGATCCGCTACAGAAAGGTATCCGAGGAGATCATCCAGCAGCATCCAAAGACCAGCAAATACGTGGATGGATGTCTAGATTTCATGGATGGGTACATCTATGAGATAACTGATGACCAAATCCCACCATGCATTCACAAGCGCTTCAACAAGCTGTTTGGCCTCACCACGAAAGAGGTGGTCACAAAGGAAATGGTTCAAGCATTGCTCAAAAATCGCATGCAGCAAGAGGAGAGCAAAGATGAGCTGGGCAAGATCCACGTTCAGAACTTAATGAACATAGTCGAGAATGCTGTAGAGCGATCGCTGCGCGAGATGTCGCTAGCAGACCAGTCAAACGTGCCCGAGACTCCGGAGTCGCGAGCTTCTGGTTCGAATGATTTAATCATGTAGTTTCATACTTATATTTACTATATATTTATTAAACAGTAACTTTGTACGGTGTTACAACTAATACTCATTTGATATTGCAGTTCGCGCTCTGGAAAGCCGGCAGTAAGCGAATAGGCGGCTACTTACTATGTAAGACTGGATGGTAAGGGTAGAAGGAATGCTATAAGATGGATATGATGGCAAAATTTGAGTGACACGGGCAATTTGGACGGGGCTGAACGTGATTAACTAAACAAGAGCTTAATAACTTCATTCAATAATGAACTGGAGTATAAGTTTGGAATAAACAACGTGGAACGAAAGGAATGGGAAGAAAAAAGATGGAAAGAATTAGACTGAATGATGAACGACATTTCAATTTAATTATTTAAATAAGTATCAAAGAGTCTACGTACTTTTTGCTAATTTTAGCTGTGTTTTAATCAAAGTAATACTATTCTGGTAAATGTATGTATAACCATTGTAGAACCTACTTATATGATTAAATGACGTCTCTTATGCATTTTGTTTTAATTGATGATGATGCTGGTGGGGTATTAAAAAGCCCTACCTACTATATGCCGCTGCTTTATAAAGCTTTGCATTACTTGTCAAAAGACTTCATAAAAAGCAGTACCGAAATTAGTTTGTATGTTTTTAAAGGTGTCTGTACCCTTCAACAGTAACGCCGACCACTCAACAATCCAATGAATTATCCGTGTTAAACTTATTTCGTTATGAATATACCCAACTACCTCATCGTCATCTTCCTAGCCCTTTTCCAACTATGTTAGAGTCGGTTGCCAGTCTTACCGGATTAAGTTGAATACCGTATTTGACATGGAGCTACTGACTATCTGACCTCCATAATCCATTTTACTGGGTAACACAGTATCCCATAGTAAGACTGCTTGTCAGAATTCACTTAACGATTGCCTATGTACATCGGTTAATATAGCGGATATACAAATGTATGGCAGTCGGGACCTACAGCTTTACGTGCTTTCCGAGTCTTGGAGGGGTCTCGGTATAAATGGTTATAAATGGTCACCCATCCACGGAACAACCGCAGCGAGCACTGCTTCAGCTTTATTATTGGTCAAACCGTACACTTACACTTAACCGAGACGAGGCGAGCCCATCCTAATAAATAATAAGAAAAAAACACTATCAAACAGTAAGCGTCATCAGAACACTGTATGTGATATTGACGTCATAACAATAGTAATTGATATCAATAACATTTTGTCACTCTATCCCAAAAATAATTCTACCAGTTCTCTTGTACATATTTATATCAGGAAAAAAAGAAATTTCAGAAATTGAGGAGTCTAAAATCTAGTAAAGCACAATGTATCAATTTATTAACGCTAGGCGTTATATTAGCTCGAATAATTTTAATTTGATCTTAACTATTTGACACATCCAGAATAAAAGCGCATAATTTTAAAACCGTAATACAATAGTTTGGCACCTGCTTAGAATTATTCTTTCTTCGTTTTGCTATAACCTTTTGGTAGATGATACCATTCGTGCCCTTTGACCAATGCCACCTTAGATAAAAAATTATAACAAGGGCTCGTGTAAGACTGTTGTCCTTACAGTCTAAAGGACAGGGTACCTTCTGTGAGAATATTCCGAGACAGTTGAAAGAGACATCTGTAGAATAGAATTATTATAGGCTAAGAGACATGTTAATATCAGAACAATAAAAAAAGTAGTTGGTAAACATATTACGCATAACAAATATTAGCGCGAATATTGCAATGAAACTAGTTTTACAGATTTTATTGCGGTTTGTATTCAGATTTTAGGTCCCGATGTTTCAATACCTTTGCAGGTATCATGGTCATGAATAGACTGGGTGCTCCCGTGACCAGTATTCGCTTAAACCTCAGCGAAGATTTATTGGTTTTCGCCTGCACTGAAGGAAGTAATGTGGAATCTGGTTTTTCGTTTCAGGCTCAAAGATAATATATGATTTATCTTCAAACGCTTTACTGAATGACACCGAGTTTAAAAGTTTCGATAGTTTTAGTTCGCGTATCGTTCCCAACATTTATTAGTTGAGGTCTTTCTATCAGTTAAAAGCATTTTTTATACATGCTTGCATAACTACTATTGCCAGTCTTAGGGTGCGTCTAGATTTGACGAACGCGCACCGAATGAGCATTAAGCTCAGTAAGTAGCGGGTTATTTCGTTTTCAGATAAGAACAGTCACTTTCAATCCTTCAATGATAACAGTGGCAAGTAGGTGTACATTTTTACGAAAATTATCTGAATACAAAAATTAGGCATAATAACAATTACACTGGAGCGTAATTTAACCCACCTTAACTTAAAATAGCGGCATCGGGCCTCTGAACGCACCCTTAGATTATACCCAATCAAAGAAAGCAGGTAGAGATTTCAAAAGGCAATTTTTAATTTCAGGTATCTAGATTAATAACGAATGGACACAGAAACGTACATACATACAGGCCAAACGCATAACCCTCTTTTTTGGTTAGGGGGGCGGCGGCGGCAGACGGGTAAAAAGCACACAGCATGTCATATAGATCGTGATAGATTACAATACAAATCACAACAGACATGAGAGGTGCCCAATATGTCAGACACGCAATACCATATCATCCTATCTCTTTCATCTTTGCAGCCTTGTCAGTTACCTATGCAACGTACCGCATAGGTACGAGTATATGCATCTCGAAATAGCGAATAAATCAATAAAGCGAGCCCCTGGCCCGGGCGGGGAATGTAATGAGCGTCTGTCTGATTGAATGTTGCTATTTCAACCAATAAATTTGCCTACGTGCCTATTCGCTGTCGAACGCAATTTGATTCCTTTTTGCGTTTCAAATCAAATCATATTTTCAAACTCAGGCTAAGCTCCGAAGTAGCTTTCTAGCTACTTATAACTTTATTTAAATGTTATCTAGTAAGTTGTTTTAAAAATGTTTCTCAAATCACTTCAAGAAATTAGAATTAAAATCAAATAACAAATTACTTAGTAAGAATTTATAGTATAGAACCATCCTACGCTTTGATTTATGACCAGTGGATACTACGAGTATATAAGAAACGGATCTGAATGCATATAAGGACCAGCCCTTTAATGAGCCACTTGTTTATTTGTTATTCAAAGCTTCGGATGAACCATTTTCGATGCACGTTCATGAAAAAACAGGCCGCTGACTTGAAATAAGACATGTAAAGCAGAGTGACAATGACTCTTTTAACTTTGACTCTTGTTGACATGATAGCCATCATATACTACCATTAAGACAAGATGTTTCTCTATACTTTTCTCTAAATATTTAAGGCGATACAGCAAAGCACACTGTACAATATACACGAATACTAAAAACAATTGCTCTGATGAAATCCACAGGAGAAAACTTTATTATGACTTTATATTTGACATGCGATTTAACATTGCGTAAAAATATAGAAAATACTGAAGTATGAACCCTACAAAACATGTTAACGGAAGCTCCAACTTGGCTTTAGACATCATGTGGAATAAAAGTAAAAGACAAGTCGTGAAGGCATGAAGCCCCAGGCACCTATGTGCTTCATAGTGGTACATATTGTGCTTAGTTGCATAAATATTCAAATTTCTGCAACACTGTAGTCCCACGTGGGTGGCGTATACCACGTGATTACATCTTTGTTGCTGATTCTCATTTAGGTAATCTTATGTATCTCAAATAGATGTCTGGAGTCCGATAACACCGCCTATAGTATTGCAGCAAAAAACATCTTTAAACTAAAATATCAATGGAAATCAGTGTGGTGTACAAAGCATAGGAATAATACTAAGATATTTGCCTAAACAAAACTTGAAAATTGAAATGCGATGTTTCAATTTAAATACTTCAATGTGAATAAAAGATATTGATGTGTTAATAATTTGCGCTATGAAGTAGGTACATAAACCAGATAGATGCGTCCAAATGAGACGAGGGTCAATGCAGACCCCTTCCTGTTTTGTACCTTACATACACTAGCATCAATGTTATATTAACACACTCATAGACACAAATTCCTCTTTATTCTCATTACAAGGGTGGGTAGTGTAGCCAGTATCGCGTTTAGATTTGCCAGATAAAAACTAAACACAATTTTAGAAATGTCATAGGTACTACGATGTAAGACTTTTAGACACCGCATTTATCAAAAGTTGGTTAAGCAGTTGAGGACCCTACGAAAAATTAAATATAGGGCTGTAGTCATATAACAACGTAAAACTATATTTTAGAATCATATAATGTTTTTTTCAAATCCAGGGCTATAGAAACGTCTAAAATTTTGCTACAATGTTATAATAACATTTTATTTGTACAAAACAACAAGTAACTTCGAATAAACTAACAACAAAATGCTGTTTAAAAGATAGATCTCGTAATGAAATTGTGTGCGACTTCTTGATTTATTCCATGTACTTAGTTGTTGAGTACTTTCCTACTCACAGTGTCCTAGCAAATAACTCATTTTCCAATATTCGTTGAGGGTGAGTTAAAGCGGGTAACACATGCGCGGCGCACGTCCCCTACAAATCCGCGCAGCTTGGTATTTTCATACAGCCGGAGTTACTTACGCGGACAAGTCTCTTCGCACGTTTCAGGAGCCAATAAATTCAGGTGTTGTGTATACAGATACCAATAAATTGCAATTCAAGATGAGTGGAAAAGATAGGGGCGAGTTCTGGATGCCGAACCAGATTCTGCTGATTAAGTCGGTGGAGCAGCTGCCGATAATATATACGAGGACCTATGAGCCGCCCAGCGAGGCTGATCTGTCCGCTGCTTGGAGCTACGTTTCGCTGGAAACTGCTCTGCCGCGTAAGTTGCTATACTATTTTACATAGGATATTTATATTCAGTTGAATTATTTTGTTTTTATACTTTCATTTCTAAACTCCGTCGTGTTTTGGTTTTAAAGCACATGCGCGCGCGCGAATCTTTATTATTTTTATTTGTTTCTTAAAGCATCATAACAAAATATACTTTAGTTGATTTGGATATACATGTTCTGTATTACTTAATTTTATATTTTATTATATTATCGATCTTTTCTTTTTATACTTATACCAGGTACTACTTACATGAAGAAACGATCGATAAGCAGTAAGCAGCAATTAGTTCAATTAGTAATTAAATATTCATTTTGTTATTGTCTCAAATAGTTTATGTTCTATCAAAGTATATAACGCTTGCGTCTCTTTTGATAAGAATGTTTTACTAGCAGCTGCAAAAAATCAATATAATGCGCTGGCGCTGTGGTGCGATTGATTTTTGTTGCTATGATTTATGTTAGCAACAATACACTGTTTCTTTGAGATATCAATACCAGCGGTAAATGGTCTTCATAACACTATTTACCGCCAAAATATTAAAAGCAATAATCCTAATAAAATCGCATCGTTTAATTATTTTCCAATAAAATATGGCCATGTGCGAATTATTTACAAACGCGATTGCCTGACATGATTCTTCACAACCATCATCATTCTTTTAATGGTATTTTGTTTCGCGTAGTAAAGTTTCTGTAGGGTTCGATCGGTTTCGATTGGTCTATTAATATGTCATGGGTTCTACCTAGTCGAAGACATCGGCCTCACACAGGCCACAGCATATAATTTGTGGGGGTGGTGATCGATTTTATAGACGGAAATGGAACAGCTACTGAATATTGCATGCACCTATGGCCATAATGTTCTACTAGCTACTTCAGCCATTTTTTCATTAGATGAATGTGGAATGAACATAATACGTCTCAAAAAACAGTTATTATTTTATGATACGTATCTAGGACTTGGACCAATGTAGTAATCATTATAACGAAACATAATAATATATCAATTTTGTGTAAGAATTCCATTAATTACATACGCCGATCATCGAATACAATGTAAAGCAATGAGATTGAATGTAGCTAACAATAAAATGCCTATTTGCATATGGCGACGCGACTCGCGAGTCTTCAAAATTAAATAACCGCTCGAACTGTTCAAAGCGAGGGCAGGAAATTACTTCTCGAATGCTTTCATGCAGTTTGACCTTCTTAGTACAAACTTGCCTATCTGTGCATATAAAGGTATGTCAACGTTAGTATTCAAATATGAGGCATCCAGAACTTTCTGCGCAATATAGTTCTGGCGGAGTTGAAGTACGGCCGGCATGGCGCGCGGCGTACAATTTGTGTACTTACATGTACCTATGCAAATCAATATAATTTTTTACTTTTGCCTAGTGTTATGATAGCATCGGTTTCCAGTCTTACGGCATCGAATTGAATAGTTGAATAAAAATAATAATGATATCATTTTGATAAAATATATATTTATGAAATTCTAGACTAGCCGGTTGGCTTCTCAACGTATTTGTTTATAAGCACACAAAATTTTGCTCAGAAACAACATAACTTATAGGCTCATATCATTATAATTCGCAATTCCCCTGACAACAAAATAATAGTGATGTGGGCGATGATGATACATAATATCTCTATTATATTTCTGCCTTTGTTGTCTCGTGAATTATCGAGACAAATGTATTGATTCGCTCTAACTGTTTTTATTTATTGAAGGAGAACGCCTACGTGATCCTATAAATAAATACTGAAACTATGGAGATTCTTTTCTCGTTATCTAGGTTTTGTATTGAAAGTGTAATTAAGTAGGTTTGAAGGTAGTATTGCCATCATGGGTTGCTGTAGGCAACTCGTCGGAATATAATTGGCTACGATGGATGGGATAAATAAGAACCACAATTCCTAAGATTTTATAACTAATCACAAGCGCAGCTTCCAACTGCGACAGACCTTTTTAGAAAAATTACATTCCAGTTATCTATTTTTATATAATCAATAGATATTATTTATTAATACCTCCAAGCCAGAGAGAGAACAGATTTGTCGGGATAATAATCTGTATAATTCCGTCGTCTTATTATCCCAGCTGGATACCTTTGACTAAGTATCATTAGCTGTACCTTTACTATACGAATACTGAGTATAATGGCCGTCTGGGTAGTCTATTTTTAAGCGTATTGATAACAACCTGTTGTTGTTATGTATTTTTATAATTGCGTCGTACAAAGCCTTTACAAAATACATTATTAGAGACTAGTCCAAGCAAACTCTGAATCTGAAAAATATTCACAACCCCTTCTAACAATGCGTTTTCCTTTACTTTCAGAGAGCCTGTGCAAGCTGAGGTGGTCGATTATTCGCTGGAGCTACTTGAAGATACATCAGCTGATGAGGGACCATCGAGTCAGCCGCTCTACCCTGGAGAGCCACCCGCAAACCCGGAAGTATCTGGACGGGAACCTGAACTTCTTGTACCCGCTGCTGGACGACTTCACCGATGCTGACATAGCCTCGCATGTCCACAAACGCTTCGACAAGCTGTTCCACGTCAAGAACCAAGCCTCGCTTGAAATGGTTGACCTCTGGCTGAGGAACAGGGAGAGGCCCCGTGCTCACTGCAGCGAGTACTGCAAGGGATGGCCGGAGCATGATGTATCCTACCTGTACCATCAGGTGAAGGATATGAGTCTCACTTACCACGGCAAGATAGACGAGGAAGGACCTTCCACCTCGTCTTCTGGCCAAGGGAAAGGTGATGACAACATGTGCATCAGCAGCGACTCCGAGGAAGAGGAGTAGGTTGTCTGCTGATGCAGGTAGTGGACGGCGTCATCGCCAGACGTTGGACACTTATCAGATATACTGTCTGTCCAACGAAGACTAAAAAATAACGCATTTTTATTGTAGTAGACATGTCAGCGTTAATTTTAGTCACGTCCACTTTTATTAATTCTACTATTCTTATAATATTGAGTGTTTCGGAGGAACCTCCGACAATTTTAAAGTAAATAAATAAATACTAAAGTATTAGGCGTTGCATATATATAACGCTCAACATATATATTTTGGAAGTAATGACTTTAAAAAAAAACCCTATGAATGTAATTAATGTTAAAACATAATTATACTGAGTAGTTTGTATACGTATGACTGTAATGATGAGCTCAGTATCTAATATCATTAAATCTAAATTTAATGCCTGTACGTAGGTACCTTCTATTTCATAACTTTAGTGTTTATTTATTCCAACATGAATTTGATGTGTATGTGTGTATTTACAATCCTGTGTGAAGAAAATTTTGTTGCCAATGTAACTTATTACTTAACCTTGATTCAAAATTCAAGTTATAATAAGAAAAAAAATACTGAAATTGGTCAAATTGAACTGAAAGTATGTGCCACAGGAATGTATTAATTTCCATGCATAATAGATACCTACCTAATTAAGCATATTTATTGTGATATGATTTGCGTTTGCACAAAAATCGGTTTCGCAAACAATTACGAACGAATTAATTTATAATTTAAGAGATTTTTTTATTTGTTTACTAAAACACAAATCTATAAACATTATGATATATAAAATTATATTGTTTTGAGCTTTAATATATTTTGTAAGATGAAGTGCAACTTTATCTTGATTTATATTTTTATATTTTTGAATTATTTGTGATAGGTATACAATATGTATAAGAAATTAATTTTATATAAAAGTGATATACTTAGTATTAAGATCCTATTATAATATGATTATAATATTAGGTAACCTGTGTAATATTAGATACGGTTTGGGCAACAGTTTTACGGCTCGGCATGGTGAAGGTGATTTTAACAGGGTTTAAGTAAACATGTGTAAGAAGAGAAATTTTGATAAACAAAAAAATACTTACAGGCCTCACTAAGGCCTAAATTGATGGTTTCTTCGTCTAATTATACATTCTGACTGTAGTGAATACATTTGTTTACTTATTTACTATTCCTTATCCACCTTTCAGTATTGTTAGTTAAGTAGTAAGTTGTATTTATATGTGTACCTATACCTACGTGCGTAATATTTTCTTCGTTTCTAAAGTGAAATACTGTTAAAACTTAAGTAGATCGTGGATGGATGACGTTGTTAACAAAAACCTTCGTACCGGAAAAAAATATTTAATTGTGTAACTGTAAACTAAGAAACTTCATAAACTTAACAAACGTAATTGCAAAAACTCTTACGTTTACCTTTTCTCGTAGTTACAAACTTTTTGTAACGACAAAAGAAAAAGATTTTACTTTCATAAGCTTCACATAATTACTTAGGTAAGTATATTTAGAAGTAATTTACGCAATTAGTTGGAAAGATTTTCTTTGAAACTGTGTATAAGTATTCAAGAAAACTTTTGAGGAAAATATCAGAAAAACATGGCTTCATGAGGTAAGATTGGTAACGTGAGTAAACTAACTTTGGGGACTACTCAAGAAACTTTTGAATAAAAATCGTTTAAAATGTATACGTACCACAGTATGATGTAGGAATTAAACACTATTACTATTTCGCAGTAAAAGACTTTGATGTCTAAAAATAAGGCATTGTTGTCTATTTTGTTGCAAGTTTATTTCAGCCTTACAGCGTGTTCATCAGAACCTTAGACCAATGGTAGTGTCCAAATTCCTATTTTACACTTTTTGAAACTATTCGCACATTTCATAATTGTAGTCCCTGTGAAACAACATGTATAAAGATTGAAAATTACCAACTCGAGGACTCAGTGCTGCCAGTTGTCGGTAGCAATTGACTGTCTTGGAACTCCTAACGACGATAGCCTGAAGAAAAAGAACAGCCCTTTAGCAGAAAACAAAAAAAGGACGTAAATAACTTCTTCCCTTACTTGTATACTACGAACTAGACAACACTATTGGCTTAGTCATCTCACCATCGTTCCATTTTTGCTTTTGCACACTGTGTTGTCCTGTAAAGTGGATTATGGCAGTCAGAGAACAGTCGGTTCATGTAGATCTACAGTATCCTGAAACCGCTGAAAAGGTAAGTAGAAGATTTCAAACTTATAATAAAATAAAGGGTATATTAATAGTTATAATTATATTAATCTATAGATAGATCATCAAGATAAATAAAATCATGAGAACATTCTAGTGTTCCCGCACTGTTAATTAGTCTATTGGTTTTTAACAATTAATAATGGTGTATTAATAACTAGCTGTGCCCGCGACTTTGTTCGCGTGGATGACGAAACTTTATCAATAAGTTATTTTGTGAAAATTGCTATTTGTGTAGAACGTTATATGACATAACTTTTTTATTTATAAACCGATTGACATGAAATACACACTAAATGTTAAGTAAAGCTTACTACAATATATTAGTGAAAACGTATCTAAATCGAATGAGCCGTTTCTGATATTAGCGTGCACAAACACACAGACAAACAGACAAACCGACAAACAGACAAAAAAAATGATTACCATTTCGGATTCGGCATAATAACAACACCTGCTACTTTTTTATATATATTTCCATTGTACAGACACCACTTTTCTACATTTTTATTATAATGTATGTATACATTAATAATGGTGTATGGTGTATATTAGCAAGCTGTAAGAGTACATCTTATTAAACAAACGGAGAAGCTAAAAAGGAGGTAAGTGTTAGAGTGCATAGGAAATTGGTAAAAAGGACCTTTATTTTATACAAAGATAAAAACATGAATATAGTAAGTCTACAGTCTCCAATTTTCCATCGACGCTGTATACTGGGTATGTCAAATTGTATGAGCAAGTCGGGTTTACAAATCAGGTGATGTTAGAGATTCCAAACTGATATTAGAAAGCTAAAGTAAGTATAAACTTACTACTATGATGACACTCATTGAACTCTTGAATGAGTCTTGAACTATGCGTTTTGGTAGAGATCTTTGCTAACTGCAAAGATCTCTACCAAAATCTGAGCGCAGGCGTTGACTGCTTCACCGTACTTTTTGAACTATGCGTGTGACACCTACATTCTACAGGCTTATTACACTACCAATAAATTCCTTTAATCATCTTAAAACCAGGTACAATTTTTTTAATTCTAAGCAAATCTTGAAGAGTGTTTTTCAAGTAGTTAATGATTACATGCAACATGCGCTGGAATATTTTTTATCACGCCTAAGAAGGTAAGACAAATATTGTATTTTTGAGTTTCATGATACCGTTTTGAAAAAAAATACTACTATTATAAAATATTCGGCATTGTCTCGGTTTAACAGCGATGTCTGCGGATTCCTGGCTTATTTTTGCGCTAAGTTGATTGGCCTTGATTTGGATAGATGGCGTTAGTATTAGCTACTTTGATGCCGACGCTGGAGATGTATATAGGCCAGAGAAATTATTGCAGGTAAATAACGATATTGAAAAAGTTTTTTACAAAGTGTAATCAAAGTTATGAAAAAAAAACTTATTGCAACCTTATTATATTATGAATATAAAACTTTGTTTTTCCTTATTCCACAAATTATAGAAGACTTTGAACCCAGCTTTGATCTTTATTTTTAGAAATGTAAAAAATATTGAAATCATTTTGGTATTTGATAGTAAGATACCAAATAAATACATTTAACATAATCTTTTAAAGTATCTGTTAGACCGTAATACATTTTAATTAAGACACGTTTTTGGTTTTCAGTTGTAACATCGCAAGGATTTATTTTTAATTCTCTTTTTTTTATTTGGATTTATTCTCCTCAAAGTAATGCTTTTTTTTTTGTAAAAGTAGTAAGTAAACAAGAATAACGAATTAAAACTTTCTAGCTACTTAAGAAATTAATCAATAAATATATTTAACAACGTGAAGTTGCGAGTTAGCAACAATAAAACAATGTCGTCGCTCGTTAGTCAATTAATTTGATTAGGTAAGAAGTTTGTACGAATAACAAATATAATGTCTAGTATAAATAAAGATAAAAGCCCTCAAAACATACTTATTACATTTCTTATCATGTATATAATATATATAATTGTTACAAAATAACAGACTGGTCGCAGTGGCCGTTGCTCAATAAATGAACAACATTATTAGTATAATCACTACTGCTTGATATTATTATTATCATCTTTGACTATAACAGCAGAAAATATACCTACTATTTGTTTATGATAAGTAGTTCCTCGTATTCAATAATGAACGAAAAGATTTTCCTTGTTCAATTTAAAAATAGGTGATGTAATAATACTTTGAGTCACTGACTTTACACTGGTCTTTGTATGCTGTGTGTGATTCGTACGTTGGCGATAAATATGGCCGACTTGGTGCATGTTTAGTCATACCTGTGATACATACAGGGTGTTATGAAACCCCTGTCTTATTATATTAAACTTATTACAAAAAAGTAAAATATAAATGGAAAAATAAAAAAAAATAACCAAATTTTTTTTTTCTCCAAATTGCGGGTGAGAGTGACGGCATCGTTTCAGGTTCTGCCAAATGATCATAAAAAGACCACCATTAAGCCGACGAAAATGGTGTTGTAGTCTTTGATTTATCTTCAAATTAAGGGATTTTGGAGGCTATTTCAAAGTTCATTATTATTGTTATCATCATGAATATTCCAAATTTAATATTTTATTTGGGCATGTGATTGTGAACCCTATCACCCTTTCGGGTCGTAACACCCTGTATATTTCAGAGTATATGTTTGATTACATTATGCTAGTTAAACTTATGTGACTAATGTCATTCCGTGATAGTGGCTGGCTGCAATAATAACAACGAAAACAGGTGGACACTTTAGCTCTGGTTTTGATGTCATTTATCCTGACAATGCATTTTATATTATAGGCCACATGTCAATTGTAATTAGAGCCAATTTTGCATAATTGTGTATTTTATTTATGTTTGATAACAATGACGGTAATATTATGGTCCCATCCAAAGAAGATGACTATAAAGACTGTACACAATGCATTTCCATTGCGTTTGGGCTGGTTTGATTAGTACTATGACCCTAAAAGAAAATAAAAAACTTGGCTTGTATGAACTCCTACATAAAATTTACTCAGATCTGCACAGACAGAACGCCATGCTCCTATGTTGAGAGTTTGTGTATGATGGCTAATACGATTCAGACTAATTTAGAGTGCTAGAAGCTATTATGACGTATTTCAGAAAATGTGCAGTACGAAGGCAAGAAATAAAAACAATATCTCATGATGTTTCTTCCTGGATAATGTACCCTACATACAGATACAAACAGAGTCCATTTGATATTCTGTTCACAGGTAAACATAAATTGTATAATGAGCTTTGAGATACATTAACATTTCAAGGTTACATGACCTTAAAAGAGAAATAAATTACACAGCCTTGCTTGAAGTGAAGGTCACGGCACAAAACATAGTCAGTTGTAATGAGTGTTTAGATGACGAGGTTTTCAGTCTCTTAATATACTAATTTAGAAAGTAAAAAAAAACACTTTCTAATACACACAAAATCTCTACAAAACTAGTTTCGTTCCTTATGGAAATAAAAAGTATTTTCAGGTGTGAAATAATATAACTATTTTTTCTTATCGAGTAGGTTGGTATATACCAGTAGGGTACCTATAGGTATTTTTATCTAAGTAAGTCAAGTACAATTAATCAAGTAATAACCATAAAATAAATTAAAGTGTTCTGACATTTAATAAGATTAATCTAAGTATGATTTATAATAAGGAAAATATTCCTATAAATCGAAACTCTTAATTAAAAGCTACGGCTTATTTATATTATTCTTTTTTGATAATTTTGTGTTCGAAAGCTTATCGCGCTCTTTCCTTTTAAGATTATCAATTTACTAGTTTACGTACTTACTCTCCAACATTGTTTTGACAACAAAAAAAGTCTTTCTGAAATCATTCTTTAAAAGAGAAATTTTTCTTGCACTTTTATACATGTCCAGTTAGATAGATGTTTGTACTTGTTGTTTATTACACCGCAGGGGGTACGCTTAGTGGACGTTGCTGACGTAGTCAGTTTTTTTGTATTGCTCTGGTTGGAGGCCTGAAGGTTCTCGCCAAAATTCCGGTGAAGCAGTCAAAGCCTGCGCTCAGGCTAACTGCAAAGACCTCTACCAAAAAAAAAAAACTTGTTGTTCATAGACTCATCAAAGAAAGTAGATGGCGTACGAAACGAGAATTGTTATTCCTTTGAGTATTATTCCAGTTTAGATTAACAACTTCTTTGTCAAGACAGTAGACGCAGTACTAAACCAATAGAAATGTCTAAAATCTTCCTAAAATATTTCAAAACAACGACAATTGTCAACATACAAATGACTCATTAACCAAACACTTAATTAGGCTACAAAATATTGACATTGTTATTGCTTGTAAGAACTATTAGTTACCTAATTAAATGTGTTAGCACAAGTGACTCATAGAACAGGGAAATATCAATTCAGAAAACAACTGTACAAATACTAGTATGGTTCAAGCTCAGCAATTTAATTGTAAACTGTTTGTTAAAAATATTTTTTTTTGAATAATGATTTCAAGTCTAATGTAATGCAATAATTCAATGCTAGAGTGATCAAAGTGTCCGAAAACTTGTATGTTGGAGGACTTAAACCTCGCCAATGACGCTGCAGTCAGTGTGGCTAACTTCTGGGCGCAGCGTATTTAATTTCTAATAAACAAGATTACCATCGACTTGAAAAGAAGAATAATTTTCAAACTGTTGTAAAAATCCTAGTTCGCAGCCTGTCCTGTCTAGAATGAACTACCTCATAAATGAGCTCATTAGGATCGCCTTACGGAACTACAATGGACGAAGGATAAGTTTACATTAAATTGCTTCTTCTAACATCAATATTTATGTAAGACAGATGTTGTGATACCTATAGGCAAGCGTTTCTAGTCGCACATGTTTCCCTGTTTACACTTACCATAGCTATAGAACTGAACGTTCACACAATAGTCATCATTCTCATAACTCTTATTAACCTTCTGTTTGCACCTCTTCTTATATTCCTAATCCCCTTTACAGCTGTCCTGCCTATATTTTTTTAAGAATGAGACCTGTTTTTACGAAACAAACAATTAATAAATTATTGTCTAAATTAGGTATTGGTTTAATTTGGTCGTTAAACTGTATCATTGGTGTATGCATACGGGTGATAAAAACCACTTGATTAATGAAGGGGTGATATATAGTTTCAAGGTAAATTAATGACACACTATTTGTCTACTAATTCCATCTATTTACCTAGGTGAATTAATGTACTCATAATGCAATAATTTGTAAAATCTCTAAGAAGCACAGTAGGATGAGTTAATTAAAAACTTTAGGATTACGGTTTTGTTCTGTTTTTTATAAACATCTCTTTAATCTGTGGGTGTACATTGGTACAACTCTGCCTAACCCTTCGGGGATACAGGCGTGATGATATGTTATGTTATGAAGCTTCAAATTGTCACCTGATCGCAAAAAATCTTGTCATCTTATATGTACATCAATATATCTGGAGTGTCCATCAGTGTCCAGTTTACCTCCGTTGTTCAGTAATAATACCCTCTTTAATCACTTTCCGAGGCTGTGTTTATTTAGTATACCCTACTAGGGTTATTGTTCACATATTTCTGGTCACTCTGATTAAACGGCTACACAAAGGTCAGCTGAAAAAGGTGTACGGACACAGCTAAATTAAAGGGATTATTTACTTGCGAACTGATTGAAATTCTATGAACATAAACGTGAAAGTTTGAATGTTTCAGGAGCTTAGCCAGCTCGGCTGAACGAGTTCAGATAAAATTTGTTATTTCCCTAGAATCACCTAGATAAACTTTTCGTGTAATTTCATCGAATAACTTTCTGTGCAAATTTCTGTCCATCAGTTATAGATTTAAATTCCAAACTCACCACCACCAACATTGTTTGGCAAATGTGAAAATACATTTACTCTTTAAGTGAATAATAATTAGTAATAATACACAGTATTTAAAGCCAGTCTGATGAGAACGTGTTTTGATGAAAACCACGTGTAGACGAACGGGTCACGCCACCCTATGTATCTGTCCTTTATATTATTTTTTGTAACTCTATATTGTTGACCATTGGGGTTCCTTTGATCGGGTATTCAGTGTCGGACATAATAACCAAGCTCACAATATGCTTTAAGCTCTCTTCCACAATATAACTTACCCTAGTTACCTTATACAATGAGCCGGAATAGCCGAGGTTCAATGTCAAATCGATCATGTTTCGTTTCATGACGGAAGGGGGCTGGTATTCAAAACTTGAAGCTACTGTAGTTAACTTCGTTTATTGTTGCTTAATGTTGTTTTTGTGATTATAGTTTTTCTATTTTCTTCTACAGCTCCAAAGTGAAGACATGCAGGTTAGTGGTAATTACAGTCTATCAATCTTTAACTATGTGGTGGCTACTTACAAAATAAAACATGTTTTAACTAGATTGCACATTGCACACAAACCTTAACCGTTTTTTTCGGGTAGATTTGGAACTAATTAATTATCCCACTATCTAATTTCGTCAATTTTTCGGCCTTAAAATTGATTCAGAAACTGAATTATTTTCTTTGTTCTTAGTTCTAGTACGGAGATTAGGCTTGTTTGCAAGAAACATTTATCTCAAAATCTGCAACAACCTGCATTTCCCGTATTGATATTCTCAAACTTAGCTGTAGAAAATTATACTCAAACAAAATATATTAAAAAAGACACATCCAACTTATTGTTTAAATAAGTTTTAACAGCTTTTCCTTTGTTACTCAGCAATAATTTTACTATAAGAGAGTTTCCTCTGACACTCATCAATAACTTTACTATTTATAAGAGAGTAAAATAATTTCAAACATGACTTCTTTATAACGTTGGTGTCAGATATAAATTGAAACCAGTCTAGTTAGGTAATGCTTACTGTGTAACGTTGAACGTCATGTTTATTTAGCCCACTTAGAGCCGTGTTGGAAAACAATATCCGCGTAGGTGTTGTGACCGATATACTGTACCTACATGCCATGAAGTACAAGTATGTATGTAATCTTACAGGATAATTTTAATAATATTGTTCTTTAGAATTGAAGGAAGCTTGAAAGTAGCCCCCGTGAATGAAAAGATAAGAGTTCGCCGTTTGTCGTGGTATGGACATGTGATGAGGAGGAATTAAAGAGATGGATGAGTTAATAGTATGAATGTGGATGGAACTGTTTTGTAAAATCGCTGAATGGCTAGAATGTACAACTAAATTTGTACTCACATGACCTAATCATATTAGTTTAAAACTCTTAAGTTTAGGACTCAATTGTCTGGTTCTTAGAACGCTACAACTTTTCATGATTTTTTTTAATCTTTTACTAGTAGATTATTTTTATAAGTTTAATATGTTTTCAATGATTTACTCGGCATTATACAAACTAATAATTAATTTTGAAAGTTTGTAAGGTTTCATGTACAACAAATAAACTTTTACAAAGTCTATAATTATCGTTAGGGTTTTCTTCTTTTTTTTTTATTTAAGTCAAGCTTTTTGTTGAAATTATAAGTTGGCCATTTAACTGCTTATTTTTTCAAACAATTTGAGCTTGGTGCTAAAAATATACATAGAAATTACGTAACTTATAGTACTAATAATACCAGTTAGTCTGGCTCTAATAAGATCATTTTTGGTTTTTTATTAACAAGTTCTACATAGGTGTGCCGAGCCTTGCATTAAACAACTACATACGTCGTTTTACTTTTTTAAATGTAGGTACGATGACATCATTCGGTCACTTAGGTCATAGAATAAGTATTTTATAGTATTATGCCTACTCACTAGAAATAATAAAGGATTTTAAATTAAGTTACTTATTTTTATTTAAATTAAATAACTTAAATACAATAAATGTTTATATACCAAAGTAAATATTTACGAAACTTTCAAATTATTCGTTTTTTTGATATATTGATATTGCGCCGATTGTCTTTTATTTTAAATTTTATAGCTTTTGGTCTGATTTACTTTATTATGGTAAGTAATAATATCTTATAAATAGATTTTTCGTTTCTAATATTCACTAAAACTATAATAAATTATAGCAAGAGAATAATGTACATTACTATGAGATGTTTTAAACGCAGAGAACAATATTCAAGTCATAAGCACAATAATTATACGTAAAGACACGAACACAATCTATAGGTAGGTTGTTTATCTTTCCTTGAGGGAAGAGGTTAAGTCCAAAACAACAGATAAGATTCGGTGAAACCCGTCGGAGCGGGCATCAGGCCATCTTAATCTTTGACCTTTTAGCATCTTGTAAGCGGCCCGGTGTTCAACTCTCATTCGCCACATACGCTCCGTGGTGATCAGTCATAGCATAGCTTTATTTAATAATCATGAAGTTTTTGATCGCTCTGGCCGGTCTCCTGGCCACGGCGTACGCTGTGGGCCCAGCGACCAGCAAGGTCGTGTGCTACTACAACAGCAAGAGTTATGTCAGAGAATGTAAGTAGAACTGCTTTTTTGCTCAGCGTTATTTTTGAAATAGCGAATTTTATATATTTTATTTTTCGGGTATCCTAACTCTTCTCAAAAATGAGTACGACTAAGATATATTTTCGAAAACTGTTTATATCGGAAATGATTTAAATGATATTACTATATGATATGACTTAAATTAGTATTGCAATAAGTACGTACTTACTTAAGTACTTTCTTTGTTCACAACTTAATCATACCAATAAAATAAGTTAAATAAGTAGATGATATTCGCGATTTGTGAACCTTATAAAATTATTTCTAACACAGCAGCATGGCAAATTATGTTAGTTCTACCCTTCAAACATTTATGCACGCTTTTTGCTACTAATTTTAAGAGGAATAATATCTATATAATTTTGAATTAGCGTTAATTATTATTTCTATTTGTAATATTATTCCATTAGTGAAAATTACCTAACATTGGAGAATATAATATTAAAACACAGATAAAGAAAGTTAAAGGCTATCGTTGTTACGTTAAATCATAATTGTCCATTACATAAAATTGATAAGAATATTGACGTTTGTTGGTGTCTCATCTGAGAACTATCATATATATATATCACTCTCATTTTGCTAATAAAATACCTACCTATTTATCCTTATTATATTATATGGGTTATTCATAACATTTTTGCCATCATTGTTTACACAACGGATGCAATTATCTCGTTAAAGGCCATTCTAGTTGGCCGAGCGTGGCCAAGACGTGATCACTGATCAGACGGGAAGGTAGAAGTGGGTAGAAGGAAAACTAACTAAATCACAAAATGCTTTGCACGAACGCGTCAACTCTGTATAAATATCAACAAAAAAGACCGGCTGTCTATAATTTTTTGTTTGTCGTAGCTAAATGACATTCTAAATTCAGTAGAATTTTCTAGTATTTTCAAACATCTATCTACATTATTCAGAATAGGTAAGTACTTGTTGCGAGATTTTTATATTATTTTTCTGTGAGTTTCGTAATGGCAGCAAAAAGATAAGGCCTATACTCAACAGTGGGTGATTCCGGGCCGAAATGATAGAAATCTTGATGAGTTCAGTTTTATACATTAATGCAAGGATGCGAACCTGTACACACTGTTTAAATGTGGCAGATTTATTTCGAAATAAAGACATACTAAAACAAAGACTTTTTTGTTCTACAATAAGGCTGGGCGCAGACGGACCTCTTGAAACTTGATATCAACTGCTCGGTGGCAGTTTCAAGCGGTTGACAACGACTGCTCGAGCAGTCTGCCTTACTTCTCGAGCAGTTTATCTATGCGCAGCCTTAGCGTCGCAGTGTGTACACACACACACATTTACACTAATACAGATAGTTATGTACTCTCGTGTCTACTACAAGATAGGTCAACAAATTGATCTATAATCAGAATGTATGTGTAATATTGGCGTTCACAATAGTGGTTAACCACTAACGATGCATTGTAAAGCGGTCTAATATTTTTGCTTTATGGGTTCACTTAGCGAAAACTATAAACTTGTACTATGGGTATAAACGTTTATTACGTAGGTATCTAGAAATACATACTTACATCCTACAGGTTCTTTAGTAACCCACATTGAGTACATATAAATGTTACAGGTCTCAACTTTTCTTATGCCAGTGTAAATTATATTTTAAACGAATAAATAAATTCTTTATTTCTTATCCCAGACAATAAAAAATAAAATGTGGATCTATTAAGGTTATACAGAAATAAAACGATCAGATTAGTTGTTTGTGAGGCTCGGATGACGTGAGATGGCCAAATCGATGCCGGTTGTTCTTGAACAAGACCCTGACTTGTTTCATCTCGTAAGAGGAAAATAAACGCTTTACTCATGACGAATATCGACATATTATTTTGTGAAATGTTTATTTTATTTTTGTCACTGTTAGCATAATTAGTTGGAAACTTATGTTTTTGTTTAGAACGTTTGTCTGGCTCAGTTATTGTCATGGTTCTTTATGTGAAACTAATTTGATAGTTTTATTATTTCTCAATGTCTTTGATGTTTTCCGAGATTTAGTAGTTCCAACGAGTATTTATGACGATACAGTACATGCATAATGTATGGATTTCAGATTCCATGCATCCATGCCATCGTTTCTTCCTTATAAAAGGTCTTACACAGCTGGGGCCCAAGTCTGCTATTTACACTCGGTTCAATGTCTTCATAGTGTCATGTCAAAACGTCAAAATTGGCCATTGGGACGATTGGTCATAGCCTTTGAACATTGAACCGAATCGTCCCAATGGCCAATTTCGACGTTTTGACATTTAGTAGAATACCAATTTTCCTAAAATGGATCTGCTGGCACGACACTATGAAGACATTGAACCGAGTGTAAATAGCAGACTTGGGCCCCTGTTCACTTACAGACCGGTAGTATTATTATTTACTCCTTCACTGTCCTTTAAAAAACGTGCCTCATATTTCAAATTGCAACTAAATCTTAGTCAATTTACAGAGGTGTTTGGATCAAATCAATCATGCATTCGCTCCTCAACCATTGTTGTGTTCCAAATATGTTGATGGACGATACAGCATGATGGTCTGGTTTGAGTACTCTTTGTGGAGTAGAGTTATAAATCAAATTCTTATGTAGAAGAACGCGTGAAGAGAGAAAATTTTATTTTAATATTTTCACCATTTTTTAATATTGTTTGCAAAGCTATTATTATTTTTTATTTACAATTTGAACTGTCCCAAAGCAGGGCATCGGCCTCACTTTCCTCTTTCTACAAGTTTTATTGATTGCTATATTTAAAGTTTATGAAAATAAAAATATACGTTAGAGAAATTGTTCAGCTGAAATGAATATTAATCTTAGAAAGTACATATACTTAGCACAAAATACTTATATAAGTAGTCACCGGGCCGGTTCAATTGCCTTTCACATATTATACACCCACGCAGAATCTTCTAGAATAAAGAATTGCACGAGACGTGAAAATAATTCCAAACAATAAATTTAAATACGTAGATATTATAATATTAAATGCAAAGAAAATATAATATGTTTTTCTAGTAAAATATATTCGACAGTAAAATAAAATGCAATAACAATAAACCTACGTTTCTAACTGGTGACATAATAACGATTTTATTACCATTACAGTAATTATTTATGATTGTGTTATAATATGCAAGATATCTTTTTCTTTTTTTAAGAAATCCGTCCTTTATTGGATAAAGGACTTTCAGAAAAGTGAAAGCGGGTTCAAAATAAAATTTATGTAACATTGCACAGTTATTGTATAAACATTTTTGGCAATGAGAAAGCCCGCATTATTATGTTAGAAGACTGTCTCTACGTATGGAAGAATGCACAACCCTGCTTCAGGCACAGTTGGGTAAAAAGATGTAGAACCTGTCACACGATATGTTTACAAATCTGTCTAAAATCAGAAAGTTCGCTTAAAATTCGGTCGGAAAGATATTATTATTATTATTACAACAAATAGGGACATGTATACGATTATACATTATAATATTCGACGATTACAATAAAATAAACACTTAGGTATATATAAAACATTGGATAAAAAAAAAAAGAAAATTAATTATTTTGTATTTTTATTCTGTAAATTCATGAATAAACACGTGATCCTAATGGGTCGTTCACCCATTTCTCTGCTCTTTTGTGGAGAGCCGTCAATTGATTTGTGCTGCCAGGTTTAGAAGTTTTGAACAATGGTAATTATATGGTTTGATTTGTCAACACGTATGATGTCGCATTTAATTTCATTGTTCATTGTAAATCGGTTCAAGGAATCCTTCATGTAGTCATACATTTTATTCAACATTGTAAATATTTTAAATCATTTTTTTTCTGAATCTGTACAGATATTTATTTTTAATGTTTCTTCTTACCGTACAATTTGACTTGTATTTTTCTGATAAAATAATATTAATCTTTGGATGCCTTAATAAGAAATGTCTAATGTTTTCCTTCCGCCTTTTATTAACTTTCCTGTTTGTGCGATTTGTGCTATGAAGACACATGTAGAAATATTTTTAGATTATACTCGTGTTTTAATTATACACGTGTAAAGCCGAATTTTCAGTCTCATGAGACCGACCTGTACTAAAGCTGTGTTATGCTAGTTAAGACTGTTTTTCGCACAATTTAATTAAAAGTAATTTGTTAGGTATACAGATATCTCTGTATATTTGTACTTTACTTTACTTAACCTTATGTAACAAGTTTGCTTATTCTAATTTAAATAAAATGTAAGCACAGATACCAAGTATCCGAAAACAGAATCAGATTGGGAAAACTATCCCAGACATTAAATAGTTTTTTCGATGAAAAAATAACATTCTTTTCAAATAGATATTTTATTGAGATTTGGCTTTGGCACGACCTTTGATTCTAAAATGACCATGAGCGTAAAAAACAGACGGTAGGTCAATAATCCGATAACTACATGGTTACAACTATTTGCGAATCGATAACATTCTTGTTCACATGTTAATGATACGTTTGAAAGTGTTATTAAATAATTGCTAAGGGGAGAAACATAAGATAAAGCTACTTACCACACTGGTCAACATGTGACCCCGGATCCGAGTCAACAAAGGTCAAACGATAACGACTTTGACAAACATTGTCGTTCTAGAAATATTCGGAGGATAGACAAACATCTGACTCTGAGCTGGTAAGAGATAATAGACGGGTAATGGATGTATGATTCTCTGTGAAGAGCAAGCAAATCTATTTTCCTTATAGAGTTTTGGTGTGTTTTTGACCTCATAAATATTTATTCTATAAGTATATACTGATAATTGTAATCTTGTTAAAAGGGTATACTTGTGGGGATACTTGTGGTTGTGTATCTAAATATCGAGATAAAACGTCATGATTATAATTCGTGTTTAATTTAAACACGACTAAATAGGTAATTTTTTATAAACAAGCATTTGTAAATAACGAGATTCATAATTAAATAAACAATCAACGTCTGTCTTGCTTGTGGTAAAATGATATTACGATTAAAAAAACACACAACACAGATTTAACAGATTAAAAGAATTAACTTCAATAGTAACGAAAAGAGAAAAACGTAAAGAATCTTATTAAAAACTAAATTAAATCGTATTTGTTTTTCAATTTACAATTTGCGAGATTTCAATAAAAAGATTTCGTTTTTATTTTAGTTCGCAACTGCGATGTGTTTGTTGCAAAAGGGATTACGACGAATCCCTTTATTAATTTATCCTACAATGCGAATAAAATTTATTTGTAACTATTTTTAAGAATAGTTTTCACGTTGCGGTTTTTTTAATAAATCTCGGCCTCTGTTTGCGCTCTTTGCTTTGTTTTGTACTAAGATTTCAATTAATTGTCAATGGGTATACCTACAGCCACAAAATGAATGTCAATGACCTCTGTTTGAATACTAATTATGAATTCATGATTACCGTTACTCGAAATACCTATGTATGTATTAACCGATCAACTAAGTAAGCTGTTAGTTAAGCTGTAAACCGACGATGGATTTAAATATTAAAATCTTCGTAGATAATAATAGCTTTGCTCTGAAATAATATAACAGCTGATAAAATATATACAATATACCGGGACAACTTACACACGCATATCTGATTCCAAGCTAAGCAGAGCTTGTGTTACGATAATCAGACAACTGATAATAATAAAAGTATAAGCATATATAATAAGCATACTTATATATTTCTTAATATATACATATTATAGACAAATTACACCCAGACACAGATTATCGTGCTCATCACAAAAAATGTTTGTCCTAGGTGGGAATCGTACATACGACCTCCGGTACAGCAGTCAGGGTCACTAACCATTAACCAACAATAAGTTACGACTATTGTATGTACATATAAATAAAAAAAATACTTGTTTAATAAAGATATCGGATCTACATGTAGCTGCTTTTTCTATTGCTGGCAAGACGGTAAATGAGGCTAAGATAGGTTTGCCTTCTTGAAAGGGAAATATGAGTCAATGAGGAAAGTATCATTTTATGTAGGTTCTTTAGTCAAGGCGGACTTATAGGGCTGCCTTGCTTTGAATACAGAGATTGGAAAGGCTGGAACGTTATGAGCCTCGAGAGACTAACGTAACAGGATATTGATGGAATAATTAAATTAGACGCTATACAACTTTCAATATACATTTTGGTGCGGTGTAGGAACTTAGATGGAGAATAAGGGTGAATATGTAATGCGTATTCACTATTTAGTTCGACGGACTGCCTCGTTGACCTAGTGGTTCTAAACGCGACTGAGAGGTGTTGGGTTCGATTCCCAAGTCGACCAAGGTGTTACTGGGTTTTTCTATGAAATTCTCAGCAGCAGGTCGAAGTTTGGATTTGTACCCGTTTAGTGGCAATAGGCCCGCCCTCTATTGAATGGGACCTAAACGTACCGTCGAACTGTGGATGTACATTGGTACATCTCTGCCTAACCTTTCGGGGAATACAGGCGTGAAGGACTGTATGTATGTGTGTATTTAGTTCGATATCTTTGTTGAGGTGTCAACCCTAACAGTCGGTGTGTTGATCACGTCATTACAGTCGGTACCTACGAGACGTTAAGTGGTTAATGTAACGGAAACAATGAGACTGACTATACTAAGTATACAATGGATATGAATATTTACGATTTGACGCCTACGTGCAATTTTGTGCGACCTAGGCTCGTCCTTTATAAAGACCTTAGCAAAGGAACAATTTTGGTAATAAACGCATTCGTATGCTCAAGATGAACAATCACGTATTTTTTTAGACGTATTATGTTTCATAAGTTGGCTAAACAAAAGAAAGATGAATATAAAGAACATCTGCTTAATCTTTTTATCATATTTTTGCGATTCAATTGTTTCATTATTAAATCACTGCAAAGAACATGCTAACTGATTTAATTATTGTCCGTGAAGCAATTCTTGTCAAAAATCATTACCAAATTACGAAATTCAACGCCCCAAGGATTATTCAATTGTTGAATTACATCACAAAGTTAACTCCTTAATATCAATTTGGGGGTTTCAGATAATAATCTTGCCAGGGGCTTGATTGTAGTGACTAACGTAATAGCCCTTAATAGGAGACACGCAGTGAAGATAATAGATTAATTGGAGGCTGTATAGATTAAAGTTCGTGTTGTGATCGAAGCGATAAAGCTTCTTAGAAGATTGGAGAACCTTGAAATATGTTTGTGACCCTAACAACTGACATTTATAACGTTGTAGTTGTTAGGTCATTTTAGACGCCCATTGCCAATTTAATTGATATTGATGAACAGAAATTGATATATTGTTTTGATATTATGTTTTGTTTGTTACGATGTTGTGGTTGATATCTATTAAGGATTGTTTCTGAGAACAAAGTTATTTATAGTATACAAATCATGTTTCTGTTACATAAGATCCTTTTATGAAATTCGATGGAACAATATGTTGTAAATGGATGTTAGAAGAGTAAGTATTCTATGGCCTCTGATCTACGGAATTTGATCACAAATTACAAAATAATATGTTGTGTAAACAATATCTGCTGGTAACCAATTTATTATACGTATACTGCAAATTATTCCAGTAATATAGACTTAAAATTCTGAGGAGAAAAACAATAGTTTTTTTCTTTCTCGATGTACATAATGACATTATAATTTAGTTGAGGGATGCATTTATCCAGCTCAAGCGCGCATGCTGCCGTTGGACTTGGACCCGGCGCTGTCGTTCTGTACCCACCTGGTGTACGGATATGCCGGAGTCCAGCCCGACACCTACAAGATGGTGCCGTTGAACGTCAACCTCGATGTCGACAGCTCCCACGCTAACTACCGCGCCATCACCAACTTCAAGACCAAGTACCCCGGCTTGAAGGTTCTCCTGTCTGTCGGTGGAGATGTTGACACCGAAGAAGCAGAGAAGTACAACCTTTTGGTAAGTTTCAAAAGCATTTTTTTAACATGAAACAAAAATTTGATGAGTTTGGTTAGAATTCCTTGTCGGACTCTGGATGTCTTACTAATACTAATGATTTCATTAAGTATACTACCTTATATAAATGAGTTTTAAGTAAAGGTATCGACAGTGATTTTGTGATCAATGCATTAATTAAAGCGGATCAGTAATTCTAACTTTGTTTAGAAACCACAATCGAATGTTAAAGGACTAAGGATGTCCCTCATTAATTCTGTGGATGTATGTTCTATAAATTAACTGTAATTGAATACATTATTAATGAACTAGATAATTGAATTTTGTATTATCCTATGAGACTGTTTTAGTTTATGCAAATGGCTACCCACTAAATACTGAATTACTAGTTTAGTACCGCACACGTTACATACGCTATTGTCGTCTTTTTTTTTACATAAGGCCACGGTTCTGCTTCGGGTATGCCAATAATACAGTGTTGTTTTTTTTTTCTCTTTAGTTGGAATCCCCGCAAGCCCGTACCGCATTCGTGAACTCCGGAGTCCTGCTCGCTGAACAGCATGGTTTTGACGGCATTGACCTCGCTTGGCAGTTCGCCAAGTACAAGCCCAAGAAGATCCGCTCCACATGGGGTAAGGCTGGTATAAGAAAACACAAAATAAAGGGCATCTTGAATTCAAGTGCCAATAGTTTTATGCCAGTATTTCACACACTTTTTCATAATCCACAAAATCTTACTTCATTTATCTATTGTCGCGTATTTACTAATCCCTTGTTTAATCTAGGATCAATCTGGCACGGAATCAAGAAGACCTTCGGTACCACCCCAGTGGATGAGAAGGAGGCTGAGCACCGTGAAGGTTTCACCGCCCTGGTCCGTGAGATGAAGCAGGCCCTGAACGTGAAGCCTAACATGCAGCTCGCCGTCACCGTCCTTCCCAACGTCAACTCATCAGGTAAGTACCGAAGAGAAGGCTGGCGAGATAAGATAGCACATAAATGTTTTTGGAAGTAGTTTGAAACCCTGATGTATAAAGAAGGATTAAGTTTGAGGTGGTGGTCTGCCTGTCTGTGGCATCTGAACAAATTGACCAATAGTAGAGTAGTTTTTTTTTTGTTGAAAACTGATGTAACCCAGGTAATGGGACCATAATTTGTGAAGATCACCGTTCAATACTTTAAAAGTCATCTGGGATATCGAAAATTATCTTAAATAAATCATCTTTGTTACTGAAACTGATGATCTAATTTGAGTGATCTTTGTTGCTTAGTGTTAATAAGCCTAAGTAGTGGCGTGATTAGTTGTTACTATCTTGCTCAATCAATCATATTAGATTTGATAACAGATTATATTGAACTGCCTTTTAGCATAATTAATCATTAAGGATAATGCCTGATGATAGTAATTACTTCTTCATCTAATGTATAATGTCTAGATAATTGTACATTGTTATCGAAACAGCTTAAAACAGGGCAAAAATCATTAAAATAAAAAAAAAAATTATATGGGGATTACGGAAGGTGTAGTTATAACAAGCTGAATTGTATTATTATTATCAGAATTGTACCGATCAATGAAAGTGGAACTAATTTCACCCTTCTATCTAAAAATGTATGCAGTAGTTGGTCTTGGCGTCAAACATTGGGCGCCAATATGAGAACGGAGTATGTATAGGTATGGATGTTCTGTTTGTTAGGTTAGGACATGACCTTGTAACACCGATGAGTATACGTACCATCCATTATCCTGTTAGCTCTGGTATGTGCACCCACGGTATTATACTTTGTTATTTATTGTGCCACATTCTGAAATGAATCAACATTATACGTTTTTGCAGTTCAAGATTATATTACATTCTTTGATCTTAGATGGTGGTTAATTACACTTCCTTGTTGATCGTTCCATTGTATGGAGATTTCTTCGGTTTTAAAATAAATGTTGAAGTGATTAACGCTGGTCTAGTCTCAGTATTCACAAGAACAGGTTTTTTTTCAATTTAAGGAATAACGTTTTATTTAAACTTCTTTTCTTTTCAGTCTACTACGACGTCCCCGCTATTATCAACCTGATCGACATCGTCAACTTGGGTGCTTATGACTTCGAGACCCCAGAACGCAACCCCAAGGAGGCTGACTACGCCACCCCCCTCCAGACCCCCCAGAACCGCAACCCTCTGCTGAACGCTGAAGCAGTTGTCAACTACTGGTTTGTGATTTTATTTGTTTACGTGTAAAATACTTGAAGTTCGTTCAGGAAGATTCTCAAAAAAATCTAGCGTTTGAGTGCTATATGTAATGGTCATTGTTAAATGTTGGTTGTCTGTGATACAAAAAAACAGACATTGAAGTAATTTCAGTAGATATCGAATGCTAGCGATTTAAGATAATTCATAGTTCCATAACAGCATATGACTGAAATACAGGCTATATCTCTCATGCTATCTATGTAGTAAATGTTTTTTATCATTTTCCTCCACCTTTGATAAAAGTCATTGAAGTACCTATCTCAACATTTGAACCTTTAGGTTTTGACTTGTACTGTTTGTCACCAGGACCCAGAGCGGTGCTCCTTCTCAGAAGCTCATCCTTGCCATCCCCACTTTCGCCCGCACTTGGAAGCTGGATGCCGACAGCGAGATCGCCGGAGTTCCTCCCGTACACGCTGACGGACCTGGCGAAGCTGGTAACTTCATCATTCAGTATTAAGCCGGTATTATACTATTGGGTTGTGGTGTGTTGTGTCAAGGCAGAAGTCTACTGCGACACTACACGCTTTGACGCAATAATATAACCCCTGGATTATTTAAACCCAAAAACCTAGACCAGGAAATGACAGACGAAGGGAGCGTGAAGCCAGTACATAATTTGTGTTTTGCTTGCATGTAAAGTTCAGTTACTACCACTTCACATTTTCTATTACTTTTGAAGAGAACTAATCAGTCTTAAATGAACTTTATTTTCACTAGAGTTGAAAGTAAAGTTTGAGGTATAAAATTGTTTGGGTTTATGCATTAAAACTGTTAGCAGTACATACAAATTCCTTTCACTGTTTCTGCTCATTAAGCAAATAGGTTTTGACTGTTTTGAGGCTAAAATTTGTTACCTAATTTGAGTATTTGTTTTACCATTTTTTTGCTCACAGAAGATGAAATCTGCTAATCAACCCACTGAAGAATTAGTTAATTTACCATAACAGTGGCGTCTTAACTATTCAGTTGAACAATGAATATTTATAACATCTAGAATTTGACTAGAATAGCTAACTATGTCACGCGGAAGTCTATATTATTCATCGTTGCACTGGCATTGTAGCTCCGTACGATGCTGTGTAATTTCACGGACATTTAATGGTTTATCACTTTGTCATTACCTACGATAAGATTTTTCGATACAATATTTGTTTTTATTAGGTCTTCCAAGTCGAAGTTGAAAAGGTTTTTTCCTTACTGTGATTCTTTGTTCAGGTCCCTACACCAAAACCGAGGGTATTCTGAGCTACCCCGAGGTGTGCGCTAAACTGATCAACCCCAACCACCAGAAGGGCATGCGTCCCCATCTTAGGAAGGTCACTGACCCCAGCAAACGTTTCGGTAAGTAACTAATACTATTCTAGTATCTATTGTAAGTATGTATTGTCATTTCCTAGATACCACCACCTGGTAAGGTTAATAAAGTAGGTAGGTACTCGGTGCTTCCTATAAAATGTGCGTGTAGCTTATATTACAAGATGTTTTTTTTGTTTTGGGTAGCTTGGGGTTAAGTTGCTTTTCACAATCTAGTTTCATCATGATCTATTTAACCTTAAAATCATGAGGAACTAGATCAATATATAGCCTTAGATAGTAGAGTGTGAACAGCCGTGACTCAGCTTCCTATTTGTCATTAAATTATAGAATTGTAAATATGCTTCAGTAACAGAGAGGTAAAATCAGCTAGCAAATTTGACTTTTCAGAGAAGGGCCTAACCAAGGAGCAAGATTTAACCCTTATCTATGGTTGGTACTTATTAATAACAGGCTTTTGGCTTTCTATGACACTAAGTGTTAATCTTCGTTGGCACAGCTAGCGCCATTGTTCATGTATATAGCAAGGTGTTGAATGTTTAATAATATGTTTTTGTTTGTTACTCAAAAGGATGTTTGATTTAGACAAAAGTATTATAATTGTTTGTGTCATGATTTAAGCCGTATATTGGGAAGGATATGGATAAATTCGACAGGCCTGTTGGTCTAGTGGTTAGAGACCCTGACTGCTATACCGGAGGTCGTGGGTTCGATTCCCACCAAGGATAAATGTTTGTGTGATGAGCACGATCATTTGTTCTGTGTCTGGGTGTAATTTATCTATAATATGTATGTATTTAGAAATATATAAGGATGTTTATCAGTTGTCTGGTTACCATAACACAAGCTCTGCTTAGCTTGGGATCAGATAACCGTGTGTGGGGTGTCGAAAAAATTAGATATTTTACATTAATACAAAGAGCTGAAGCTATTTACATCCTTTGGGTATCGAACAAGAACAATAGGTTACTAGTAGATTAACTGTTTGTGTGAGCATGTTTAATATTCGCTTATTAATGTAGTATAGGAATACTTATACCTAACGGTTACAGCTTTATTTTAACTACTAGATATGTAAAAGAAATTTTCAGTTCAAGTCCATGTAAGTTAGGTGTTGTTTGTTAAATATTAAGTTGTATTCTAACATTATTTTGTAGATTTTGTGCGATAAATTAAAAAGTAGTCTAGATTAGTTTTAAAATTATTTGAAAAAAATATACTAAAGATTCAAGTATTATGTAGTTAGTTGATATATTATATTCGACGTAATAAAATGTATTTGTTTTCTATGAAATATTAATAATATTCTTTTGTGTCGTAGGAACTTACGCCTTCCGTCTACCCGACGACAGCGGCGAGGGAGGTCTCTGGGTGTCTTACGAGGACCCTGACACCGCTGGCCAGAGAGCAGGCTTCGTCAAGTGAGTATTCTTTTTTAAAGTATTAGCTGACGGGTCTGTTGGACTGGTGATTAGTGGCCATGACTGCTATACCGGAGGTCGTTGGTTCGATTCCCACCCAGGACATTCCGGCGAACTGTGTGTGTTCATTGGTACTCCTCTGCCTAACACTTCGGGGCTACAGGCGTGACGGTATGTTATATAAAGTAAAATAAACTAAAACTTTGCATTTTATTTCCAGGGCCAAGAACCTCGGTGGTATTTCCATCGTTGATCTTTCAATGGATGACTTCCGTGGTCTCTGCACCGGTGACAAGTACCCCATCCTCAGAGCTGCCAAATACCGTCTTTAAATTGTTATACTCTTTATTTGCTTGAGCGATATTAGTAATGTAATTAAATTTTAGCAAGAATAATGTATGTAAAATTTATGAAATGTATCGCCGTGTCAATGCCTCAATATGTAATAATGTAATCAGGACTTTTATATTCTGCACGTTTCGAAAATAATATTCTTAATTTAGTTTACTGGATAATAATTCTATGTATTGAAAAAATCCAGTAAAGTAAGAATATTACACATTAAAAAACATTATTTAATATAGTGGTTTCATTTTGGATATTTAATTAATAACATATAATAACGCACACGCTTCATCTTATAACCAAATAATTAATAAGTAATTAACCTCTTTGGCGTTAAATAACTACCTATAAGCATTTTAAAACAATAATAAGCATTTGTCACCTGAGACGTCATGCATATATTTACAATGTCGTAATTGGCATTATTATTAAATCTACACATTATGCTGATTCGCCGTATTTTACAATTTGGAGTTAAACAACCGAGATTGCTGGTTCCCGTAGCTTTATCAGCTCAACCAAAAACATGTGCTGGCTCTAAACCTCCGGTATGCCCTGCTACTGGTGGACTCAAGAAGAAAGATACGGGCCCCAGTAACAAGAGTATTGCGTCTGGTGGTGTTTGTGACTCCGTCAAGGGTGGGGGAGTCAGTGCGGGCGGTGCGGGGGAGGGGTATGGCGGAATTTGTGGAGCAGTTAAGAAAGGCTCAGTCACGGCGGCTGCCGCCGGTGGCACAAGATCCTCGGACAAGGGCTTAAAACGAGCTCTGAAGCCTGGCAAATGTCGCATGGGTCTTATACCAGAAGAATGGTTTCTTTTCTTCAGACCAATGACTGGAGTTTCTGGACCTTACATTTTTATGCTAGTCCTTGGAAATTACTTAGCGAGTAAAGAAATTCTTATCATGGAACATGAATATTATTTAGGCTTATCAATCGCAACTGTGCTATATATTATAACTACCAGGTTTGGCAAGCTAATTGGGGGCATTTTGGATAAAGAAGTCGATGCGATTGCTAATGAGTACGAAAAAGGCAGGAAAGATGAAATAGCACGATATAATGCATTTGCTGCTGACGCCGCATTGGCCAAGTGGAGAGCAGAGGGACAAAAACAATTGATGGACGCTAAAAAAGAAAATATTGCAATGCAGTTAGAAGCTGTTTACAGGGAGAGAGTAATGAAGGTTTATCAACGTGTTCGAGGTTGCCTGGACTTCCACGTAAAACGACACAGGACGTTAAATCGAATACACCAAAAGTGGATGATTCAATGGATTTTGGAAAATGTTCACAAATCTATAACTTCTGAATTAAAACAACAGGCTATTAATAGTGCCATAAGAGATTTGGATGCCATAGCTGTTCGAACGAAATAATATTAACATGTTTTAAATTTGGTAGGACGCTTACCATGCAAATTGTATCTTCGTTGGCAATTTTAAAAAACTAAATTCAATTTCTGTCATAATGTTTGTGTCTAGATAAGGACTGCGTTTTACAACCCCACAATTATTGAAATTTCACGCATCTTCATCGTACTAGCATCTAATAGAAGAATCTATCTTTACATTACGTTTTTAATGTCGTTGACATAAATATGTTTATAAGACTGTGTGTGCTTTCTATTACACTTTTTTCTTTCATGCTCAGTGTTTTATGTATAGACAAAGCGTTACTTGCTCAAAAGAAGGCCAGAAGTGGTAAGTTCCATGAAAGGGTAAAATGATCAAATCATGCTCAGTGCAATGTACCTATAATCGGTACCTGTAAATCAAAACTCACATCCCTGAAGCTTTATAAAAACTATCGTTAAACATACGAATGTATAAACGCCGATTACTGAAACTTCAATCAGTTTAAAGTGTTTCACGTATGCTGTTTTTGCCACCTTCATTTGAATAGTAGCGACGGATATCGTCCGTCACCACTATTCAAATGTTGTATTAATATCTACTATTCAAATGTAATATTCATAATAACTTTTTTAAATATTTTGCATTTCAATATTTTGGTCTAACTGTCTAACACACGTGAGAGCATAGCATATTGGTGATGCTCGCTAGGTTTAGGCTTATCTGAGTAGCCCGTAAGTCGCAAGCTAAAAAAAATTTTTTTTTTCATCATCCTGCTATCAAATGCAAACACCTTTCACGCTATGGAATTCTTAGAAAGGGTCAGGATGTACCTTTTGACAGACGAATAAATTAATTTTTTATGTTATAGGCCGCCTATTTAAGCTAGGATGGACTGTTCTCTGCAAATTTCAACCGGTCGGTTACGATTGCTCCACTAACGAGACCAGCGAGGGCAGGTACCTGACACTAAATTGCTTTGTGCTTACATTACACATGAATACTTGTCAGTCAGGGAGACAGTATTGTTATCCGTCATCGGCTCACTGGCTCCTCTGCTATGTCTGGTGAATTCGGGGCCACAACGTTTACACTGATGTTGCTAGAAGCGCCGGTTGCAGGAGGTGCAGTGCTTGCAGTAGCGGTACTTTATGGGGTAAATTTCATTGCATTGCTTTGAGTTAAAAGGCAGGTGCCTTAGTTTTCCGATGTTAATCAAAGAACAAACCTACCAAATATGTACCTAGCCATAGCACAAATTAGTTCTAGCACCCAAATTTACAATACTTTTGGGGTTATCTTGGGTTGTTCATGTCGGATTTTGTGTAGAGCAGGGGTGGACTGCATCTGGTAATATTCCATTCAATATTAAAGTTCTCAACAAGGCCACAAGTGTTAGATGTGTTTCCCCTTGTGAGCTTTCAAACCTACCTAACTAGTAAAAGTAGATTAAATTTACTAATAATAATAGAAAAAATAAAGAACAGCAAATAATATCCAGGGACAATAGTCGTCTGATCCCAAACTAGACAGAGCTATAGGAACCAGAAAATGTATTAATACTTTCATGTTATTGATTAATATTATACACAAACACAGGAAAAAGTGCAACTCTCAACCGTGCTCAACAAAGATTTTACCTGGCTGGTTATCGAACGAAAACATTGTTTAATGCGTTTGGGAGCTACTATGCCACGGGCAGAAACATTGACAGAAAGACCGAAACGTTTAACTAAGGCCTCGTTTACGGAGATGCGGGGCGTCACGCGTTGCGATGAGCGGCGCGGTCTGCACTGAATTCAAATATATGGCGTTGTATGAGTGCGTTTACGGAGAAGCGATTTTAGACGCGTTTGTTTGAAATGGGGCGATTTTTGCGGCCGACCCCGCGGATTGCACCGACGCGTCCCACGCGACGTTTATCGCGGCGGAGCACGCAGCGGCAATTTTTGCGTCGAGTGTATAAAGATGTTTTCTTCTCTCAGACTTTTCTGTCCTATTGCAGGGCAACTGACTTTCTAGCCTTGCTTGACGTATTGATATATTATTCTACATTTTTTAGGTTCTTCTACGACACCTCTAGGGAAGACTGCATGACTTATGAGTATAGTGAATGTGAGCCAAGTTATAACAATTTTCTGTCATTGGGAACCTGTGTAGAAACATGTCGATGTAAGTAACAGCTGGTTAATTTTAAATTGTTGGTTACAAAGGTGAATGCCATTCGTTTATGTGAATTGAACTTAATGGGGCCGAGATTCAAAATATTTCTTAGGTTAATAATAGTCAGTACACCGGAGCGCATTAAAACCTGTCCCAGGTCTCTTACTATCCAACTGTATCAAGTTATGATTTAATCTAAATGTCATCGATTAGGTACTCTAGAGCCACATAGCAGTAGCGCCCGATCGTGCAGTAGCGCGAGTTGTAACTAGGCTCGATCGAGAATTATCTAAGGCCGATTTGCATCAATCGAGTGAATGCTCATTCCGTACCCGTCATTTTGTTTATTCTTGAAAAAATGTATCCGTCTATAGGACAGTACAGGCTAAAAAAACTAAAGATGTAAGAGCTTTATGATGATGTAGTCATAATAAAACAGCTAACAACGTTGACAAAGTTCAAAGATTTTTGTTTTCAGTACAGTTTGGTTCTTGAGTACTGAATCAGGACCGAATGAGGAACCAAATCTAAAACCAAACGAATATATTTATTATGTTAAAGCAGTACAAGTACCATCAAGACCTATTTTTTTTTGTATTTTTTGACCCTGCTGTTTCATTTCTCGACTACACTTGGTAAACTGTTTGTATAAACTGCAGATCTGAACGTAATTGAGATAAGACCCCATCAGATGACTTGACATTGAGGAATAAGGATATATTAATTTTGCAATATTCTCATTAAGGTTTTGAAACCCAATTGCTAAGAACAAAGATACGAATTTTAAAACCGGGATCTTGTAAGAGACTCAGAGACTCAGAGTTAGCTTAAAACTTTAGGTTGGTGTCTATTTTAATTACTAATTTGAATCAACAAAACAGTTTTCTCTATTCGTCGGAACTTCTTTTTGTGTTCCTCGATCACGTGATTCACTTGTGCAAAGCTATTGTTTACATTGAAAGGATATAAAGATATACATAGGGCCCACATGGAGGCGATCCCAGGTTTATCAAGTCAACATCCAATGATGGGATTACAGGGAAATCGAGGGCAACACTCAATTTTTATAATATTGAGATATTATTTTATACGTGGTCAAGTTGACCATTAATCCTCTTTTCGAGTCTTTAACGTTTATGTTTAATCAAGAATAAATAATATAGATAGACAAAGTAATTGTAATATTTTTTTAGACACTGGAGCTCAACCAATAACTATGAACTGGACAGCAACTGTTTATTGTCGGTTTCAACCTGATTTTGGAGACTGCAATTCATATTTTCCGATGTAAGTTATCATTACAAAATTACAAGGTGATCCTATATTTAGTTTCGACGACAGAATTGATAGTTTTATGTTGTAGTGAATGAATGTAGCTTTATCAATATGGCGGGTATTGCATTCAATTGTGTAAATAATTACATACGAAGTGTGTTTGTGTGCCAACCACAGTGCGCTTTGATGCGGGCATAACCTACTGAATGTTGTCATTTTTCTGAATTCACATGATCTGAATGTGATGGAACAAAAAAATCTCTAAACGTATGTTCTTCTCGAATATACTCAAAACGAAAATGTACAAAATGTGATTTAAGGATAAAAATAACTAACATAGTAGTGACATTGAAATAAGACTACCATTAACGAATTCTATCGCGGTATACAATTGTTATAGTTCATGACGTTTCGACGCCTTTGCAGGTGTCATGGTCACGGTCATTTTATTTCACACACGATCAAACATTTAATGACCCCTAAAAATGGAAGAAAATCCATCTAGAACCGTCCCCAAAGACATTGGGATAAAATCAGGAGAAAGGAAAGCTGAAGCCTCGCCGAGCCTGCTGAGTGATGCCGCAGCTCCGGCAAAGGCAAGGACGGACCCTTGGTCTTAGTTGGTGTTGTTAGTTGCGCCCTCGGTGTTGGTTGAAGTCATTAGACTGACAACCTGTAAACAATAAATACAAGCGAACGAAGAAAAGATTATTGTTTTGTTAAAGTACCAAACGTGGCGGTCGTAATTAGTGTATGTTATTGGCAGGTTTTACTTCGACGTCTCCTTACGCAAGTGCAAGGGTTTCTCATACAGCGGCTGCGGGGGCAACCACAACAGATTCGCAAACCAACGTATGTGCGCAGCAGTCTGTGGCGCGGCAGTACCTTATCCAAAGAACGCACTAGCATTCATGCAAGACGACTTAAATTAAGTTCACATAAAGTTCTTTTTATTACTGTTCAGCATTTTTTTTTCTGATTTTATCTCCGATTCCTAATAGTGGTCTCAACCTCAACAAATCCTGGACTATATCAAAGAAGCACTTCGTAACAGGTAACAAGGCATAAAATATTAAAAAGTTGCGGAAAATCATTAATAGTAAGTACTTATCTATTCATTTAATTAATTTAATAATTTATGCTCTCAGCAGTTTCGTAAATGTAACATAATATATAAATGATGTACATACAATCTGTGTCATACAGAGCAACAAAGATAAGTCTATGGGACGCTGCCGTGCCGTACTCCAATCCAAATACGCAAATTGAAAAACCTAATACTTATTTTAGCAAGCAAAACTGGAGGGTAATTTTTTATGACAATATGACGTCACTATTCACGAAAATCTGCGAAATTTGGAGAACCTAAACATAATGACGGGCCTGTTTGTCTAGTGTTTAATGACCCTGACTGCTATACCGGAGGTCGTGGGTTCGATTCCCACCCTGGACAAATGTTTGTATGATAAGCACGATCATTTGTTCTGTGTCTGGGTGTAATGTATAAGTATATATAATAATAATATGTATGTATTTAGAAATATATAAGTATGTTTATCAGTTTTCTGGTTACCAAAACACAAGCTCTTCTTAGCTTGGGATCAGATAACCGTATGTGAGTTGTCCCGGAATATTATTTATTATAATAAGAATTACTGCAACCTGCAGTGCTTTACTTTGACTAAAATGAATTTGTCCCTAAAGCTTATACCAATTTTTCAGTATTCAGGGTTTGCGAGTATTGTAATTAAACCACCTGTGCCATCCCAACCGGGCTCAAGCTGAAGGCTAAACCAAGTAGGATATAAAGTTAAATTTTAATAATTTGTATGTAATGCAAGGCATCTTTTTTAATCAACAATTTAGTATGAAATATTTTGATAAGCTACTCGTATCTTATAGAAATCTGTAACTTAGTTAACTAATAAATAGATATGTTGAAAGGTAGTGCAAAGGAGGCTTAGACGTAAAAAGACCATCTGCAGAATACTATTTACAGGAAAAGTTTGTGAAAACATTATTTATAGCTTAGATTATGTTTATGAAACCGTTTACGATATATTTTTTATCGTACAATATAAAATTGTATTACAATTTAAATAAATAATGTATAAAATACATAGTTATTTATGCGGCCAGTCGCGCTAAACTTTATATTGACATTTTGAGATAACTGTTAACAATATGTCTTTAATTTATCATAAAAATGCGTTTCTTAAGTATTTATGTATTTTGTGTTTAATACAAACAGCAGTTGGGTTAGATATTGTTTATACCAGAACTGAACCAACTCCACGTATAATGGGTATGATGTGTTATCATTATTTTTCGTCATTTATAAGTGGCAAAGATTGTTTTATATAATTTTGGGACAGGTACCACTTACTGCAACTCCTGTTAGACAGAACCTATAATGATAGCTTATGAATTTCAGTTGTTCATATATATTAAATGCTTTTATACCCTATTCATCTTAACTAGTATTTTCCTTAGAGTAAAGTACTTTATAGAGTGCGCCAATCAGAGTATGAACTGTGAGTACCAGAAAGAACAAGCGCTGTCGTCAAATTGATGCCATAACAGCGCGGACCGCTCCACATTCATAGTAATTTTAAATTCTACCAAAATCGGAACTATCGATATTTTCGCATAAACGTCTATCTTCAAACACTAAACGAACTTTAAATTGTTAACGACCTCCGAACCTCTTAACCTATTCGCGCACTTTGTTTTGTAAACTCTAAGCTTTTTCTTATACCTATTGAAATTTGGATGGTGTCATTTAAAAAAAAAATAAGAATTAAAGCACCTGTCCAAATTGCTTTTCTACAGGTACACTAAACGTATTTGTGCTTGGAAATTCTTTCTTCGAATATCACGTGACGTAGAAATGTCTCCTCCATACATTTAAGTCTACAAGATCAGTGTTAAGGCTTTTATATAACACTTGGCTAGCAGGGCTGATCTAAATTGGTCTTTTAATTGTAAGTTAATGAAACTGTTAACATGATAATTTGTAAAGCTAAGATTACTTTTGTTACAGATGACATTAATAAGTTTTCTTCCGACGTTCATTGTCAATTACAAGCAAACAGATATAAATGCGGAAAATATCGAACCGAAAAAAAGTGTGTTCTCATGCAATTTCATCAAATTTTTAACTCATTGTGTACTTGTCTTTACAATTTAGGATAATGCATTTTGGACTATGATGGTGTTACTTTAAGTGCTACAAGATAATATTATACGTATGCTTTTAGATATTATTTCGACATAAGTCGTCGCGAATGTGTACAATTTGAATACGGCAATTGTCAAAACAGTTTTAATTTGTTTGAAAGTCGCAAGCTGTGCGTTTCTCAATGCCAAGGTAAGAATACTAAAACCATGATTTTCAAGAAAGACGTCACTTGTTATAAAAATAATGTAACGTTGTAACAAATTATCAAACGTTTTTATAATGATTACTTTTAAATATCTAACAGTAGGTGCGAAAAAGGGTGAAACTAGAGACTAGCGCTAAGCCACAGTATTTAGCCTGTCTTTCTAGAAAAAGACGCTCTCGTTCAACGTCTCGTCCGTTGTGGTATACACAAAATAAAAAATAAAACAATACAAAAAATAAAAACTAAAAGAAATTAGGAAAAGGGATGTTACACTGTATTTTGAATCACTTTTTGACATCTAATGGAACAAATTTTATTTCATAGTAATTGCCTGTCCTTAGATGAAAGTTTATAGATCGATGCATTTTTGGTAGTTGCAGTTAGCCACGTGGTCGAAAACTTGAGTTTTGTTTTGCCTGAGCTCATTTTAATAATACATAATCCGTTACTAATAATCACTTGTTCATTGAGAACTTACTCGTATGCTTGTGACAAAGTTGCTTGTCAAATTATAAGGTGTAATGAAAAAGGAAAGTGGTAAACGACCATCAAATGTTAGACGAACATTGTAGAATCAAATTTGTAAATACTCGCAACATCTAACTTTACCTGTTTTTTGATTTATTAATCGTTATTACAGATGCAGGGCTCCACACCACGCCCGAGAATTTGACGGAAAATGTTTATTGCCGTTTTCAACCTGATTTCGGAAACTGCAATGGTTACCATCCGATGTAAGTTTCAGTTTTCAAAGACAAGCTTTTTCAAATATTGTTGCATGTAATAATCGTTGTTAGATTTCTAGGTATGTTTCAGAAAATATATAAAACTTCAAGCTAAGTATTTCAAACCGCTAAAAATTATAAATATTCTTTGAGAATAGTTTTTTTTTTTTTAAATCATTGTCTTTCACGGATGCTTGATGAACGTTTAACTGTCTGTTATTTTTCAAATATTTGGTATTTTTTATGCTGACATAGTGTTGTTTTGCAGGTATTACTTTGATATATCAGATTATCAATGCAAAGGTTTCTCATTCAGTGGCTGCGGAGGAAACCACAACAGGTTCCCGAATTCGCAGATTTGTACAGCTGTATGTGGTGCTGTTGTTAAACAATACTAAACAATTATACTGATATCAAAAAATATTCTAATCTTGTTATTTTATTCATATGTATTAAAACCTTGTTCAATTCTAGTAATGAGAACACCTATTTCTCTGTCAATTATGGACAGTTTTTAAAAGTTTTCCTTATATTCGAAACAGTATACTAGTATACTAAAGTACCTGTGTTGCGAAATACTGATCCGATCATAGGATCTCAAAGAGATTGTGGAAAGCTTTTTTTCTAAAGACTAGTTTAACATGACCAAGATGAAGGTGCATGGAAGAAACAATATCTTGCGGCGACTCACTTCCACCAACTGGGGAGCATCACTGCATGTCTTACGGACAACCGGCATGGCTCTTTGCTACTCGGCTGGTGAATACGCCAGTCCAGTATGGAGCTGTTCCAGCATTCGATTCCAGCATCCGATACAGCCTTAAACGACACTTGCCGGATTATCACAGGCTGTCTTAAACCAACTCCCGTTGGTATGCTGTATCCACTAGCCGGCATCTACTTCACAATCTCTAGGCTGTATGCATCAGAATCTTCCTTTACGCAACCTTTTAAAAGGTCGTTATACAATTCATGACTTAGATGGTTATAGATAAGGCTGCACTTTGATTAACTAAATTGGATTCTCTTCTTTAATTACGTGTTTTGAGTTTTCGTATTTTAATTATCTAGAATAATTGAAATACGCAAAATCAAATCACCTAACTCACACATGTACTCGGTTCATCTTATAACCTTGAGGCCGATTTCATTGCAATACAATGCAATAACAGCTTTAGTTTAATGCCGGATGGCAGGATAAAAGAAAGACGGTTCAAACCCTTAGCAGAATTATTAAAATATGTCAGAGTACTATTGAAGTTGGGTAGTAACATAAGTTCAACAATATATTATTGTGCTCTTATAAAATGAATAGGTAACTTAGACAAGAAACCAGACGGAAAATTGTTAATTTTGGTGTAATTAGGTACATTATTTTATTGTGAGCAAATTATACCAGGAGAATGGATTATTTTCTTCAGAACATTGACTGGAGGTTCTAGGCCTTATAACTGTATTTTAGTAGAATTATGGACCAGAATTTGGAAATTATTTAGCGCGTGAAGACTTTCTTATCAAATAGCATGCATGCTATTTAGGCTTATCAATCGCCACTGCGTTATATATATTACTACGAGATGTGTCAATATAATTGGGGCATTTTGGATAAAGAAGTCGATATAATTGCTAATTAGTACAAAAAAGGCTGGAAAGATAAAATAGCACGATAGCACGCGCAGCTGACGCCGCATTGGCAAAGAGGGAGCCGAGGGACAAAAACAATTGAAGGCAGCTAAAAATCTAAATATGCAGTTAGAAGCTATTGACAGGGGGACAGTAATGAAGGTTTATCAACGTGTTCGAGGTTGCATAGACCTCCACGTAAAACGACACAGGATGTTAAATCGAATACACCAAAAGTGAATGATTCAATGGATTTTGGAAAATATTCACAAATCTATAACTTCTGAATTAAAACAGCATCCGAGCCATACGGGATTTGGATGCACGAAGATGATCGAACTTAATAATATTTTACCAGTTTCATATCTGATAGGACGCTTACCATGCAAATTGTATCTTCTTTGGCAATTTTGCAAAGCTAAATTCAATTTCAGTCATAATTTTTATGTCTAGATAAAGAGAGCGTTTTACGATCCCACCGTTATAATTGAAATATCATACTATCTTCAGTGTACTAACAAAGAAATTTCTGAGTTCACATCGCGTTTTTAATGTCGTCATAAATATGATTAAAAAAAAATGTTTGCTGTCTATTGTACTTTTCTCTTTTATATACATTAGTTTAGGTGAGATAGACAAGTCAATACTTGCTCAGAAGAAGGCAAGAAGCGGTAAGTAGAAGAATAGCATAAATTGATCACACCAACGAATCAGCCGTTACGTTATGAAGACAAATTTTAGGCTATTAACTGAGTTCTTGTAAGCTGAAGGATAAACATTTTGAACTGCTTGTGTTTCATTAATTCTGCTATCACAAGTAAGCTTCTTGCAGGCTATGGAATTCTTAGAAAGGTACAGGAACAGTAATTTCTGCTAAGCAGCTATCGTGAAGAAAGACTGAGAAGTATGCTCCTTTTTTGTATTTATTTTTCAAACAAATCATTGGTAAAACTTAATGTTTTAGGCCCTCTATATTTCCTGGGGTGGGCTGTTCTCTGCAAATTTCAAGCGGTGGGTTGGGATTGCTCCATTAACGAGACCAGCGAGAGCAGGTACTTGACACTAAATTAGTTTGTGCTCGTGCACACGTCTCCACTGCCGCTTCATCGCCGCACGGCCGATGCCGCCACCTTGATGTAACGCCGTGCATACGGAACGTATCCGCACCATCGAAATGTCATATACAACTGCATAATATATGATAAAAACAAATGACAGCGATACAGCAGCGATGGCGGCTGCGCGGCGCTCGGCAGCGACGTCGTGTGCACTTGGATTTATAGATAACGGTACGGAACCCTTCGTGCGGCAGTCCAACTCGCACTTGACCGGTTATTTTTAGGACAGCAGCATGATATAGATGATAGACCAGTCTAAATATCAAATTACAATCTAGATATTGAGCCGGTGGTACATTTTAAATATTATTCTTGAATGAAATGAAGGTACATTGTCTGTCTTTTTTTCTCAGTTTTGAACATATCATCACGCCTGTATCCCCGAAGGGGTAGGCAGAGGCGTACCAATGTACACCCACAGTTCGCCGATATGTTTTAAGTCCCATGTAATAGGGGGCGATTCGATCAGTTTTGAACAACCCTAAATATCCCTTCTACCTGCGGCAACGTTTTGAATTCTTGGTTCCCAGGGGCAAGCCTTGGCATACGCTTCTTCTTCTCTTTTCCTTTACATTTCTCTAGTCGTTACGACGAATCGTTTACTATTCATGCTGTGCGCCTCTGAAACTCACTTCCACCTTGCGTAGCAGCCCTTCGCTGAACGTTTTTAGGAGAAAGATAAAATTTCATTTCCTTTCCATTTGAGTTAAGTAGTGTATGTATGTCTATATTTAATGTATAACATGTAACATGGTATTTGTATGCCTATTAGAATTGTTAAGATTTACAGCCTCACCACTTATATTGAATGGTCTCACTTTCACTGAAAGGCTGGCTGGAAGAAAACTAATTTTAAGTTAAGTTCGCCTTTGTATAGGTATCGACTTTAAATATTGCCACTTGCACCAGTTATAAAAAAAAAAAAATTATCTTAATATTATCGCAACTATTATCGATTCTGAACTAACTCTGATAATTTGGACGGTCCATAAAAATAACGCTGTATATACTGAAAAATTGTGAAATCTGGGGTAGTTTTTTCAATCTAAGTGGGTATAAACAAGTCGAAAACTATGGGTACTATTAATGTTTTTTATTTCATAGGTTTTACTACGACATCAAATTGCAAGATTGCAGTACTTATGAGTACAGTGATTGTGAGCCAAGTTATAACAATTTTCTGTCATTGGGAACCTGTGAAGAAACATGTTTAGGTAAGTAACTGTTGTTAACAATTTACGAACATTTTACATTTGTGGTTACAAAGAAGAAGGCCATTCGTTGTGTGGGATGTGTAATGATAAAAATAATTATAAACAGATAGATATATGTTTTGTTTTATTTTTTCAGAACCTGGGCAAAGAGGTATAAGAAGAAACTATACATCAAAAGTATATTGTCGTATGCAACCTGACTTCGGAGACTGTAATTCATATGAACCGATGTAAGTTACTATTACAAAATTATAAGCTAATCCTATAGATTTATTAATGGTTTCATGCAGTAGTGAATGGAGATCAAATGGCAGTCGCTCGATGTAAAGCGATACTCAGCTGAATCCGGTAAGAGTAGAAACCGACCACAACATAGTTGGGAAAAGGCTTGGCCGGTGATGATGATGCTGTAATAATTGCACGAAGTTTTATCAACATGGCGTGGAATTGTGTAAATAATTACGTACAGATGAACTTTTTGTGCCAACCACAATGCACAGCGATGCGGGCAAGACTTACTTGGTGTTGGAACACATCAAATAAAAGACCCCTAAATATATATTACTCAAGATCTAATAAAAAATTAAAAGTAAGTTAGGGATAAAAAAAAAACACCAGGCTCTAGTACATTTCAGAATTTAGCAAAAATATTAATAAAAAAGTTACCTTTTACTGGTCAGGCCACGGATTGATGTTTATTAAGTCTCTAACTGTAACTACTATAACTATGTGGATGTAATTAGTGTTTTACATTGGCAGGTACTACTTCGACATGACCGAACGTAAGTGCAAGGGGTTCGCTTACAGCGGCTGCGGGGGAAATTTAAACAAATTCTCAACGCAACGACTTTGCATGTCAGTATGTGAACCAGCTGTCCCATGGCCGAAAAATGAAATTGAAATACAACAAGGCAATGCAACATTTTAGAAGTTTAGGTAATATTTTGTCACATTACGATTCATGATAGATGTAGAATTTGTTAAAAAGTTTAAAGCCAAAAGTTTTCTTTGTGTTCAAAAAAGAATACCTAACGTAAGGTAGTCTCTGTATCACTAAGTCAGGATCCGATTATAGGACCTAATCTTTTGGAGACAGCGGAAGCCTTTTTTTCTAAAGACAATTTTAAAATACCTTCATACGCAGAAAGTTTCAACGATCTTTATGCAATTATTGCCTTCTGAATTTTTCTATTCAAATTCAGTACCGTGGTGTGTTTTTTGAACCGTATAATACATTTTCTTTCATCTGCATATGGTGATAAATTGTTAGTTAGAAATTGCTAACAAATAATTTAATTATTTGTGTTATATTAAATATAAATAAATAATATTTAATTTAAATTAAGTACATAATAATATTATGTATCTTTACTTGGGTAATTATTTGTGAGTGACCAAATCTTTCTTATACATGTAACTTGAGAAAAGGATAGGCATTAGAAATGCTGTCCTTAAATAAGAATCATAAAACCTACAAAAAATATACTATTATTAAATTTTAATAGCTAAATAACTATTCTATGTAGCCTTGCAAAACTTAGTTAAATACGCCTTTCCAACATTACCCGTAATTGGTTGCTTTACAACATTGCTAAGTATTTTGCAACGGGCAAATTTATCTTGTACTGTCAACGTCGTACGTACTGATGTGTTACGAACAGTGGTTTTTTATTTGCCTTTTATAATATTCTACTTATATAAAAAACGTTAAGAATTGTTCATCGACAATAGGTAATGCTTACGTGTTAACAAACGTGTTACAAAATCGATCCAACTGACATTTTCGAGCCCTTTTAAGTATGCAAGTTGAAGTTACGTAACAAATTGCTACGTCATTAGTGGCAGGCACATTAATTTATAGGTATACCAAAATACAATTGGGTTAAAAACATTGTTAAATTGAATAATAAAAATATAAAAAAGGAATTGTGTTATTTGACTGATACTCCACTACTGACTAATCTTGTGGTATTATTTATTGATTAGGTTTTCACCACGGTTTTCACACATTCGCAAATCTGATTTTTCGATTTCGCTACCGCGGTCCTACAACTTGGCTACCAGAAACCATTATTAGTCAAGTCGACAAAATTACAGTTGACCGCAGATCTCAGTGGTCTAAATATACACTGGTTTACCACATTCGTTAATGATGCACATCAAATTAACCCTTTTAAAATATTGTATGGTATAAGAAAATTCCTTAGTATACACATTAGGAAGCAACTGGTGGATAGTCTAATCTTGTCTAAGTTAAACTACTGTGATACTGTGTATGGGCCATGTCTTTTATCACGTACAGCTCGGCTTATACAACGCATTCAAAATGCTTGTGCAAGATTCTGTGTAACTATTCCCAAGCGTAGTCATGTTACCCCCTACCTAAACAAACATAGCATGCTCAAAATGGCTGACAGGAGGAGGTTACACCTAGCTTCTTTACTTTTTGGAATTATATACACTAAAACACCTTCATACTTGTATGATAAGTTAAGCTGGAGACAAACCCATTCTAAGTTTACGGTGAGGTCAATTACAAATCCCCTATCTGTGCCCAGGCACAGGACTGCAGCATTTAGAGGTAGTTTCAAATATGCCGCAACACATTGCTGGAATGATCTTCCACCTCCGATCCGCAGCCTGAAATCCAAGAGTACCTTTGTTTTACATCTAAAAAAGTTTTTACTACACACACAAAAATCTGTATAATCACACATATAATCACATCTTTCCTCCTCATTCATAATCATTACCTACACTCATTCTTACAACTCACTTCAAGCTCTTTATTTACTCACCCCATAGTTATAGCTGTCAAGTTATTGGATGGAAGGGAGTCCAGTTTGGTGTTGCGGCTAATACTCCGACATAAATGCATTTTTATTATTATTATAATGTGAAACGCTCCGCTTCTTCAGAATTTGTAACAAGAACACGGTTGGCGCCGACCGAATGACGCTGGCGTCACTTACGGATGTCACATAATATCAGTGTTGCGATTTTCCTAATCGCAGCAATCACGCTGAGTGATGTCCGTGTTCTGGCACTGGTGGGACACACACTTTCCCATTATCTTTTAACATTAAATTTTAAAATTAGATTGCTGCTCACTGGCATTTCTCGCGTCAATTGCGTAGTTCGTGACGTTCGTGTTTTTGTGGTGTTGCCAGTGAGCAGAAATCGCAGTTGTGTTCTTTTTTTGTTTTTTTTTGTTTGTTTTTAATTTTTATTATTACTTTTTATTTAATGTGTGTGCCTATAAGTGGCAGAATAAAAGCTTTTTCTTTCTTTCTCTTTTCTTTCTTTACGTACCTATTTATTTTTAACTTAAAGACTAATTTGTAGAAAGAGAAAAGTAGGCATTATTTTAAAACTTAAAATCATGAAAATAGGACAGAAGTTTGGTGATTATTAATAACCTTATAGGTGGTTACAAAAAGCATGCTGGTTATGTTATGATAAATTAATCATCAGCTCCTTGAGTACCTATAGTTTTCCTTATTTAAAGAGTAATTACATATATTTCTTTAACAATTGACAATATTGTTGTATGCAACACAATTTTTCCCTTTGGGTTCAGGTTATCCAAAGGCCTTTGCTTGACCCATATCAAACATGGAACACGAATCAAGAAGCGTTCTGAGATCGATGAGGATCTGAGGCCATCTCTAATTGGTCGTAAGTACTGACTGCTGCTTAGTTCTTCTTAGCCTTTCAATTCTGAGTGGTTGTCTGGCTCACACTATAGTTTTCAAAGGGTCGCCAGCTCTAAAGTCCAGGGTCCGATCTCTGGTCAAGTAAATGAATACAATCACGCATGTGTGGTATTTTCGTCGTTTCTAATTCCATAACACGTCAACTACTTTAATTAGATTATGCGAAGTAGTCGAAAAAAAAAAAAGTGTCGATCGGTGGTTTCAACTTCGTAACAACACCTGAAGTCCGCAAATCAAGAAAATAGCATTAAATGTTTGCTTTTAAAATAAAGGTTAGATGGGTATTTCCTTATTTCATCTATATTCAGCGTTGGGCGTCGTTTATGATAATGGGACCTCTATACGAGGCCATTCTGTATTACTTTCGGAGGAGGAACGTAGCGAGAAGCAATTTTACTTTTATTAGTGTTTTGTGTAGGCTTTCCGGTAATGTGTGTAGAATGTGTCAAGTTTCTTCGGATCTTGTAAACATCAGATAGATGATAATAGACGTTTTCAGTACGGAATATTGATTTCGTAATAGATAAGCTTATGGATTAATATTATCATTGCCTTTCTGAACTTCAAAATACTTTCACTAAATGAACAGATACTGATACATATATATTAATAATGGCCCAACAAATATTACACGGAGAAATGAGTCTCCAATAACATTTTTTTTGTGGATTTCTAAAGCATAAATAAAGTTTAAATATAATAAAACAATTTGATAACTTCCTGAAATTTTTCTCGAGTTCTCAAAATGTAACCTCTAATTACATTCAGTACCGGAAAATTTATAATCTTAATATCTTAATTAACGGTAGCTGGAGTAAATATTTTCGCAACTTTTGAATAAATTTGGAGTAAATTAATAAAGCGATTTTATTTTCATTCACGGTGACAGTCACAATTAAAAATGAATGTTTGGAGTAATTTCTTAATTTAGTTCCTTGACTGTTTGTGATGCATCACTGTTGGTATTGAAAAATTGTTAACAGCAGCGTCCATATATTAACTTGATGGTTGAAAGTAGTAACTGACAATGATAACGTAAATTAGTAAAATGGTGAACTTTGATAGCGATGTGTCAATATCTACCTTCACTTTTTTACCATAACTTATAATACCTTCTTCCTTTATGTTCAAGCTGTAATCAGATGATTTAATCTTGCTAACTAAATACCGCATTCATAGTACGTTTGATGGAAGGTGTAGCCACAAGACTTCTTGAGACGATCTTTTACCAAAATATGCCATAAAACTAGTGTTTATTTAAATATAAGTAAACATTTGAATAACTTATTCATTATTAGTTCGTGTTCAGCGCAGCGAATTCACCGTTCATCGTACTATGGTCTGCCAGTAACTGTTATTCTGTTAAGCGGACTGTAAAGGAGACAGATACGCTTTCATACAACTTTGGGCCAGAATGTAAAAAGATGAAATTGGTGTGAATTGATAGCTACTATATTAACAAACAATCACTGAAAATATGGCAGATTTTGGCAATCTGAGAGCTGAGATAAAAGAGATTAAGTTTAAGTAAAAAACTATACTTAACTGCCTTAGAGTATAGATAAGAAACTATAGAGTGAATTTATCATGGTTTGTTTAGTCCGCTTAGCAGTCAAGGTTTATGATGGTTATGTTGTTTTTTTTATAATTTAGACAGGATTTTTAATATTTCTGTAGAGTGGGAAGGAGATGATGTACAAAAATAAAAATCGTAATTTTATTAGTATTTTTATTCATCTTCTATTATTACAAGAACGTCATCTAAGAATTGTGCAGGTGGTACTATGTTATCTAGTAGAGGTACTTAGCCTAACTAAGGTACCATATTATTGACATCACATGGGCGCAGCAGCCCACAGTCCGTTTGCCTACGATGCAGTTAAAATAATATTTTAATATTGCTTCCCTACGACCGACGTATATACGAAAATATCCATGGTTTTGACATTGTTAGGATAATATTAGTGTTTTAGATAGATTTATTAAAACGGCGCGTTCCATCTTTATAAAAAAATCACGACAAAACTAGTTCATACTATTGCTTACGATTCATACCCAGATAGGCTCACTCTTTAGTTTCTTGTATAATATATACTCTAAGGTAGATAATTCGACACTCGTTTAGTGTCAAATGTCGATCGATGTCAATGTCATGCATGTCCAGTCAGCTTAGCCAGTCAGAGTTAGCACAGATTAAAGAATACAATAATCGATTAGTAAATGTGAATCGATTTATCTTAATTATGTAAAACTTAATCTCTTAATACTTTAATTCTAATGGATTTAATTATTTTAATTAATTGTATCATCTAGTGAAAGCATTTTCGTAAATAGTATGAACTCTGTTGATGATGACATTAAAATGTCATCATCAACAGAGTATTTACTTAGACTATTTACTTCGTAATCCAAACTTAATTATTGGATATTTCATTTTCCAGATTGTAAATTGAGTTGATTTTTCACACTTTGAAATAGAAAAATATAACCTTTTTTTTCAGCCATGTCTTAACTTATTACAATTTGGCCCAGAAATCCCCGTCTCCTTTGATGATGGCACTCGGACTCATGCAACAGGAATTTTATCTGACCTCTTTTTGAGTCATGACGGTTGTTTGCTAAGTAAGAAATAAAGGTAACACGTTATAATTAAATAATTTGATATATTTATCCTGGTATGAATAGAATTTTGACGGGCCTGGTGGTCTTGTGGTTAGAGACCCTGACTGCTATACCGGAGGTCGTGGGTTCGATTCCCACCCGGGACTAATGTTTGTGTGATGATCACGATCATTTGTTCGGTGTCTGGGTGTAATGTATCTATAATATGTATGTATTTAGAAATATATAATTATGTTTATCAGTTGTCTGGTTACCATAACACAAGCTATGCTTAGTTTGGGATTAGACTACCTTGTGTGATGTCCCGAAATATTATTATTATTCGTATAGAATCGTTGAAAATGTTGTTTAGATATTAAAATTGATTTAGATATGACTAGATAAGGCACTTATAGACAATTCATAACGATAATAGATGAGTAAAGAACAAACAAAATCTTTCAATTTAAAAGAAAAATACAAACACTTGAAGCACCTTTAGCATAAAAAAAAATTATAAATAAAGCAAACATACTGGTCGTGAAATAATACCTCTTCTATTGCAAAAAACTTTAAATAAAAAAAAAAATACTATGGCTAGTCATAGTAGGCTGCTATCAATAGTCCTATGCTTTTAATATCTATTTTGTGGTTGGTTTTATCTCCGAGTGTGGTTAATTAAACACGGTGCACAATATATTTGGAAACACAATTCCAATCCAATGACCATGCGGATAAAATCGTAGATAAAATGGCAGGAGACCAAATATGCGTTTTATCTGACTATCCATACACAATGTAACTTTACATTGTCCAAACCTATGGTTAGCATTCAGGTCATGATTGTAATAAATGTAATAAAGAGGCTCGTGGCTAACTATGAAGGTAAAGCTCTTGCGCTCTTGCCGCGGTTGGTCCGTGGATGGGTGACCATTTGATAACACACCGAGATCCCTTCGTACTTTGAAAAGCACGTTACGTCATTGTTATATTTAAGACATCTTTGACAGTCGTTAAATCATTGTGATTCTGACAATCTTAAAGTCTTAATATGGATAGAGTTTAATAAAGTGTTACCCAGTAAAATGGGTTTTGTTGAGGTCAGATAGGCAGTCGCTCTATAAATAATATGGTATTCAGCTGCAGCCGGTGGACTAGAAGCTGACCCCAACATAGATTGAAAAGTCTAGAAGAGGAAAATAATTTTAAAAGCAAGTATGGAGCATAATAAAATTAAATACGATCATAACATATACATTTTATATTATTGAATGAAATATAATAACAAGTTTACTTCGAGTCAGCTTATCTAACGACAAAACTAAGCAACTACTAAAAGGCGTACTACTTTTGAATTATTATTTATAAAAGCTGTTACGTAGCATAATTATTTTGAAGTTATTTATGCAGCCATTAGTTTAATAACGCAGCGTATTTTAGCTTATTGTTTGCAAGACAGCCAGGAAAGCACTAGCAGGTAAACTCGAAAACAATTGAAACTCTCAGTTTGCACAACTTAGTTCGCAGTTCATGCAGTATTGTGGTGAAAGACAGTTGTGCTTGACTTAGGTGCTAATGGATTACAATGGTACTTGAATTGATTTTTATATAGCAAATTGTCTAGAGCGGTAATTAAGGTTGCTTTAATTGTAAATTACTTCATTTTTACACATTTGAAGCTATCTTATCATTCGACAACGCGTTAGTTTTCTTTTTTTATGCAGCGAATTACAATAAACCTTCCACAAAAATATCTTGATTAAGACCTTAGTCATAAGTAGTCTCAGTATTATGTTTATGGAGTTTCTTGCCGGTTCTTCTCCACAGGAATGGCATTTTGGAACCTGCTACTAGAATCATTTAATTTGACGTTTTAAAAGACCATTGAAATAAAAAAAATATTTAGATTTGATTTGAGTCTTTTTAAAGGTTTGTTAAATAATTATTTTGTATTCAAAATATAATTAATTACTCAGTCTATAATCATCCGTATTACATTTCATGCATCTCTCAGCGCTAAACTCTGAAGTGTAATCCCTATTAACATTGAATTAGTGCACTGAACTGGTTGCTATCTGAATGGAATCCTGTTGCCGATGTGTCTACCAATAAGATTAAACTATAATGGGTATTGTATTTTATAGATACTTTTAATGTTTAACTGCGTCGTTTTCCTAGTGGTTGTAAGCGCGACTATTGCGCTAGAGGTCTTGAGTTCGATTCCCAAGTCGACCAAGGTGTTATTGGGATTTTCTATGAAATTCTCAGTAGCAGGTCGGAGTTTGGATTTGGGCCCGGTTAGTGGCAATAGGCTCGCCCCCTATTACATGGGACCTCCACATACCGGCGAAATGAAGGTCACCTCTGCCTAACCCTTTGGGTATAAAGGCGTGATGGTATGTTATGTTTTAATGTTTTGGTAAAAAGATAATTCTACTCTTATATGAATTATGCTTATCTTTTGGTATTACTTATAAGCCTTGCAGGCGACATCTTATATTCCAATTTATTTACGATGTTGAGCAAAATAACTACGTTATAAACAAAAGGCTGGATAAACACTAAACTGAAGTCAGTTTAGTGTCTATCACATAGATATTTAAGGTAACAGTAAAAAATAAGCAATTTCGATACAACAAGAGAGATATATCTGTATGTCGGTTTTAATGCAAAGCTGGCCTTATGGAAATTAGCTGCGTGAAATATTTCATACGCTGCCTGAAGCGTAAGATTGTTTTCACAGTATCCGACACGATATCGGTATCCGATACGAGACTGCCAGTCACCATCGTTGGGGTCTGCTACCAGCCTTACAGGATTCAGCTGAATACTGCACTTTACGTAGATCGACTGCCTATCAGACCTCCACAACCCATTTAACTGGATAGCACAGTACCCTATGGTAAGACTGATTTTCAGAATTGACTTTACGACTGCCAAAGAACTACGTTTGAGAGTCAGGTCAGAAACACGGAGGGGTCTCGGTATGTTGTAAATGGTCACCCATCCACGGACCAACCGCGGCGAGTGCAGTATTACCTGTATTATCGGTCAAACCGCACTCGAGCCCCTTCGTTACGAGAAGGCAAGTAAATGTATAATTATTTCGAATACGATATCCGATATCGGACTGGATAATGTGAAAGATGTTTATCACGCTTGCCCCAATATCGTAATGGGAGTCCAATACCGATATCGCGTCGGATATTGTAAAAATAGTCTAACAGGCTCTGTATGAGTATAACGTAATTATGTCAGATTAGCAGATTTCGGTCATTCCTTATTTATGAGTGGCGCGGTCTCGCTCAGCCGTTAGGGTGGTTGAGGTCATTGAGGGTCAGTGATTAAACGAATTAATTTCCGCCCCTAATTACACGGAAAAGAAATATGTGTTTGATAGGACAATTTATTTATACGGATCGAAATGTCGCTGTGATATAAATCACTGAATGTTGTTGAATTATACCAGTTCAATTATTATTTCATTAACTATAACTAATGGCAATAATAATTGTTTTTTTGGACCTATTCTTTGTAGATGGAAATTAAGATCATGACTAATAAGAACTAAGTGTTTTGCAATTAAACTAAATAAGCAACGGGCTAAATAAATCAGGAATTTGTTTTTCAGTGGAAGTGGTACCTAGTCGTGTAAACAACAAACACGTTTACACGACTCTACATTATAGAAGTATTTTCTAGCCTGAAACGCTTTCAACCTACTTCAAAAAAAAGGAGGATCTCAATTCGTGCCTCTTTTTTATTTGTGCATGTTATAAATAGTAAATACTATTATTGCGTCTATATGTGTGTTTTACTTATTTTTCTTTATTTGGGAAACAAACATATTATATAAGTTACAAACATAAGTATACCAAATAGGTACTACAGTATTCAAAGACAGTTTCCACAGATTAACAAACAATTTTTAGCTTATTTTTTATCCTCTCCTTGTTTAAAAACAAACAGATATTGTGAAGGAAAACGTTTTAAAATATAATTATGTAGATCTTCTAAACAAACAATGCCTATATTAGAAGGACACAGTAACATTTTATGTTTATTGCAAATTAACCCTCACCTTTATAATCGAAAACAAAGGTCAACTATTCTCTTCCCGGAGACTAAAGACAATCCCTTAAACAGATTAAGTACTTACATTATGAAACAAACAATTGCAACCTTCTCTTAATGATAGTAAGTAAAGGTACATTGTTAAAAATTTAACTGCCTCCTTTGCCTAAGTGGTGCTAAGCGCGACTGCTACGCTTTAGGTCTTGGGTTCGATTCCCAAGTCGACCAAGGTGTTATTGGGTTTTCCTATGAAATTCTCAGTAGCAGGTTGGAGTTTGGATTTGTGCCCGGTAAGTGGCAATAGGCTCGCCCCTTATTACATGGGACCTAAACATATCGGCGAACTGTGGGTGTGCGTTGGTACACCTCTGCCTACCCCTTCAGGGATACAGGCGTGATGATATGGTATGTTATGTTTATATTGTTAATACCTGAATGTTTTGTTTTACATAAGAAAGTATGCTTTGGTTTAGGTGACTTTTGAAGATGAATATATATTTAAAGATCACAAAACAAAAGTGTATGTTGTAAGTCTGACAAGCAGCGCTTCTTTGATTTAGATTCACATACACAGTGAGCTAAAATGAATGCTAAGCTATTCTGTTTATTAGTAAGAAATAGAAGCCACTTATTTTTGTCTTTACAACTTTGTCTTTAACTTGTATGTATGGTACGTATGTGTATCTTGAGCGCCTTTTTTTGGTTTACGAGAAATAAAAACCTTTTATTTTGATTATATGCATTTCTATTGAGACCAAATCTTGCAAACTTCGGCATTTAATTGAGTTGAAATTTTGCATATTTTTTAAATTGTAGGGAAAATACAAAGCTTTCGTAATTTTGAGCTGGTCTGATGGATCTAGATAGGAGTTATATAACATCTTATTTGGGTTTGTTCAGCTTGTCTAAACTAAAAGCCTAGATGATTCAAACACAGGTGAGGTTATCAACGTAAACGTTTGAATGGCTAAGCTGTGTACTTAGCGTAGGTCAGTGTTGTGTAGCACGGCACTCCACGCCAGCATTCTCAATTAGTTCTAGTATTCGTTTCCTGATCTGGTAATTGCTTTCATAGCATGAGAAGATTGTTGTTCCATGCTTCAGTTCTAAAGTAAGAATGAGTTTATTTTTTATGACAATGTGCGATTTCAACAAATGCAAGAAAAGTGTTTCAATTACAAAATGAAAAGAAAAAAATGCGTTTTTTTTGGTCTACTTTTTAAACATTCCTTTAACTAGCCGATCATTAAATACTTTCTAGACAAGTACCTACTCATTTTTAATTAAATTAATTTCTTAGCTCATGTAAACTTCATACTACGACGAGAAACTAAAGTCTTAAGGGGTGACCTCTTGGCCTTTAAGCCTTCGTTTAACTTAGGATCTATTAATAGCTCCCGTCTATCATGCTCCATATACTTAAGAGTTCTTTTCAATTCTTGTACTAGTATGCAGAGCAAACTTTTCAGAGCAGTTTACAGTTAAGTACATAGTTCTAACCGGCATTTTATCGGCACAAACTTTAAGTTGAAAATTAAAAGAAAATCTTCGTTTTAATATTAATGTTGCTTGCAGTTTCTTAGTTGATTGACCAGTTAAAAATATCGCAATTAGAATGGCGTTTACTATAATCGAAAATTTTAACATACGTTTACGGACCTTTTGTAGTGTCAATTACATAACACACACCTGATTATTAGTAGGTTTAATTTAAATTATTCCATTAAAGTAGAACTAAGTCGTTATAGTGAATCTAAAGTGGCTGTTTCAAGTAAGTGCACTATCGTACGTTGAGTCGCTTCCGTAGTTGGAATAATTGTATAGTCCAGGTTGCATTAATGTAATGAAATAATTCAAGAACTCGTGAAGCCCCGGGCCAGCGTCGAGCTTCTTAGCTAAAACAATTCTAAATTATGATGCATACCGAATTATAACCAAAGGCGTGAGGACTGATTAAGTTATCACTACATAGTATAAAACAAAGTCGCTTCCCGCTGTCTGTCCCTATGTATGCTTAGATCTTTAAATATACGCAACGGATTTTGATGCGGTTTTTTTTAATAGATAGAGTGATTCAAGAGGAAGGTTTATATGTATAATACATGCATAATATAGTAGAGCAATACCGATAATCTTAGAGATTACTAATGTAAGGTCGTAAATGAACCCATTTTATGCGCTTTCATTGCAAACGCTGGCTGAACCCTATGAGATAGATCCAAATAATGTACTACAGTATTGTGCACCTTAAAAAGATCTACAAAAAAGTCCGCGATGGCATATGTCTATCTCTTGAGGATAACCCACAATAACCATTTTTATCGTTTATTTATTACTTATTTACGAAAAAGCGATTTTAAGCAATACAGTATTAATCCTTATCCTATTAAGTACCTTTAATAAATTGTGCATGCAATATAGGTCAATATTGCCTTTTACAGCATGTAATTTAAATGAATATTTTCGAAGATATTGCAAATTTAAAATGTAGGTACATAGCGGTTGCGGCGATACCGGCCCGAGGGCCGCGCGGGGGCCAGGGGTCGTGCCTATACCAAATAGTGCGTCCAAGGCTGTGCTTCGCCCTACAGAACTTTATGATTGTGTAGTTATATTTGGTATCAGCGTTGCACCCGAGCAAAGCCGGGGCGGGCTGCTAGTTAATATTAAGATGATAGTAGTGCAGCTGGTCATCGCCTAGGATTATGCTGAGTAATTATTGTTTTGCACGTGACTGATGCCTTTTCCGTCTTTAGGGGTGGGTATATTTAAATTATAATCTAAAAAAACGTTATATGTTGGTTTTCAGTATAGATTATTGCAAACATACCTCACTAGGCTAAAAAATTGTAGCGATCTTGTTGTGAACATAGCTTTTACTTCGTTTTTGTTTCCGCCATGCTGTTCCGAATTTCGAGTTAACTGTCGAAATATCAGAAACAATTTTAACATGCTTTTGACGTTGGACAGTTCCGCAGAAGAGGCGTGTTTGCAGTATATGTGGATATACACAATATAGAGCTTAGGCCGCGCATAGACGGACTTTTGTTTCGACTAATTTAAAAAAGCAAGGGTATGAGCGAGAGATGCTATACGTTGGTAGCTCGCGCAGTCCATGCGCGTTGATAACTGTCTAACTGCTCGAGCTTTTCGTGTTCCAGTTGCCTAAGACCTGTCAATTTAGTACCTAAGACTGTTGCCACTCTATCGCGCATTCCAACGCAGGGCCGTTTCTGGAAATTAAGCACTAATAGGAATTCTTTTGTTTTTGTTGGTCCTTTGTGTCGACGTGACGTCATATCTATCTTAATGTATACTTCTTGTATCAGATATGTTATTCGATATTCAATTATTTTGCACGTACACATAATGTTTTACCATCTTCCCTCATTAAATTCAATACTTTACTCTTTTACGGACTGAAATTTATTAAACGTTGGTAACATAATTACGAAGCTTAATATCTAAATATTATATAGTAAGCAACATTTGTTTTAATACTCAATAGAATCAGAGTTGAATGTGACATACATGTTTTAGAGAAGTCAGCCAAGTTTGAGAGCTATTTCGGTCTGGCATTATTTATAATTAATTACAATTAAATCTAATATAAGCACAAACTCCTACTATACTTAAATTAAAACTAACATAAAAAAAACTAAACGGCGTCAAAGAACTCATCGTCATCCTTGTCAATGGCGGGGAATGTGCCCAGAAAGCTGGCAGCATTGCCACGTTGAATGGGTATGCCGATTCTCTATGCAAGGAACTAACCAGCCCTCTGATCACGAGTAGATTCTACCAAACGTTTGGAAAGTTCTTTGAAGATTAATTACAATGTCACATTAAAACAAAAATTTAAGTTTTCATTAAGTTCGTTGATAGGCCTCTGTTCCTATGCAAGGAATCACTATACATGAAAAACTAGAACCGTCATTAGATCGGTGTAAGCTTGCTGTGTAACATTTAAATTGAGCAAGCTAAGGTACTGGCTTTACTATTCATTTGTATGCTAATAGACCACAGATCTTGCTAAGCTACCTATTTATTTTTGAACTTACCGCGACCTTTACTATCTTAGCTTAAATTGATTTGACCTCTTGTTGTATCCAATTATCTACTTATTTGGAGGAAAACGCTCAATTTTAGCCTACTTCAGCTATTTTTGGATACTGAGTAGCCTAATAAATGTTGCCGTGGAAACTTTAATAAAATAAATAAAAATATAGTCAGGTTTTGATAAAATTTATTATTTTTTATTTATGCCAATTGGTTTGAATGTTTGTGCTACTTTGTACTCTGTAAAGATTTTTATTTGTCAGTTTTTGTCTTTTTGTCTATTTCTGATCTGGGACAGACGGACCTGTATGTCATTATGAGAAAGGGTGAAGGGACATGGCGTTACCTCTATTATATATTTGTTGATGATAAGATGACCTCTTAGAGCCCCAGTTCCTAGACATAATAACGGTATCTATAGAAAATCTAAGTAATTAATTGCCACATAAGTAGTCTATAAAAAAACTTGAGTTCATATCGCAGTATTCTGTTGAATGTTTAAAAACCTTGTAGGAATCTAAAAATAGAAAAACGACTAATCTTTTACCAAAATATCCTTCAGCCAAACCATCTCATCTCGAAACTTTAGTCCGGATAAAAGACAAAAGAAAGAAAGATATTGAAGATGGTTTTGATTAAGGACTTATCACAAGAATAATCTGTCAGTTTTCTGAACTCACAAAGAAAGTAGAAAGTGTCCTTAAGTTAGTATTTAGTCAAGTTTCTGGGAACATGGCGTACGTATTGATTTTCGAGGTAGGTAAAGAAGTTTCAAACAAAAGAGTGGCAAAATTTACATTTAGGTTCTTAAAATGATATTATTTTACATACATAACATAACATATCATCACGCCTGTATCCCCGAAGGGGTAGGCAGAGGTGTACCAATGTACACTCACGGTTCGCCGATTTGTTTTAGGTCCCATGTAATAGGGGGCGAGCCTATTGCCACTTACCGGGCACATATCCAAACTCCGACCTGCTACTGAGAATTTCTTAGAAAAACCCAATAACACCATGGTCGACTCGGGAATCGAACCCAAAACCTCTAGCTTAGCCGTCGCGCTTAGCACCACTAGGCCAACGAAGCTTTTCCTATTTACGTGTTCATAATATGTACAAAGGCTATGAAAAACTGTTTGACCTAATGAAATTAAATTGTTTATTTTGCAAATAAGACTTTACTATCACTTTTACTCGTCATTTAAGCTAGAAGAAGTCTATCTGTTTGACTCACATGAAGCCCCTAGTTTGGTAATAAAAAAGCTCTCCAGTTATGTTGTCGGAACATCAGTAAGTCGGACCCTTTGCTATTTTGCACCTCTGTTAGGTGCGGAGCGTTGTTAGAAGGTCAGCTTTCATTTTCAACACGTGTAAACTCTTTTCTATTGTTAATTAGTTGTTATGTTGCATTTTACTGGCTAAAAAACAAACAACTGTATTTTTCCTAGCCATTTTTGTCCCACTGCAGGGCAAAGGCCTCTCTACCCTCCTTCCATTTCTCTCTGGTTAGGTCTGTGGTCATCCACTCCTCATCAAAGGAATCCAGTTCGTCCCGCTATCTCCGTCTGGGCCGTTAGTATTTAATCATGTTTAAATTATAAGTTTGAAAACAGTTGGGTATCCCAGCCACAGTACTATATTATGTATCATACACATGGCTATATTAATGATTGAGATACCATTACGGCCTTTCTGAACCACTTTTGCCAATGCTCCACCTGGCTACAAAAACACATAAAAAGGTTTAGGTAAACCAATAACATAGATTAAATAAATAACCACTGAAAGCCAAAGAAAAACCCAGAAGTTATGTTTGCATACCTTTCAACAACAAAGTTAATATTAGCCGGAAACCTTTTAGTGTCCTTTGCGATGGATCAAAGCAGAGTTTCTTTTAGTTTTTCTTTCATTAGTTTCTATTTACTTTATATTTCGTATTTTTTTTGTAGAATAATTTAACAAATATAAATGTCACGTTGACGTGTTGCCAACTAACTTAAGAACACGTGCTACTATTTTGAAAGTTTAAACTTGGAACAAGTAAAATGTGAATTTTAAAGGATTCTGCTCACTTGAGCAAAATAAGTTTTTCTTTTTAATGTTTTATTTAAAAATACATTTTCACGTGCTGACGATGGCTGATGATGAAATTGACAAGTAAAATTAAGAGTAATTTATCAAAAGGCTGTCAACTATAAAAAGTTTCACATTTTTTATGTACGTCCGTCCATACAATATACATGTTTACGGTGTACCGTACAGGATTCAATTGAAAATAAAGTGACGCGTTGAGCCGAGTCAGGTGCCACCCACTTGATTAAAAGTGACAGCCCTCAATAGGGTCACAGACTCTGAGTATCTAGGACACAGTCACAGTGAAACCGAACTGTTGATGTTAAATTTAGTATGAAAGGGATGGAGTTTGAGTGGTATAAATAAATGATTTAGATAAAAATAGATTAGATAAATATAAAGTAAAATGCTAGATAGTTAAGTTTTGTATTTATATGAATAGTCATATCGCTGAAGGACACTTTAAAAATGAAAATTATTAAAATATTAATTATGAATTAACTAATATTTTAATAGTTATAATTTTTCAATTAGTTGGTGATTAAAGAATCGAAGATGAAATATTGCACAGGTATGTTCGGTGACAGTATAAAATTATGGTGATTTCGAGGCACTCTGATAATGTAATGGAGCCAGAAGGTGGCCATATAATAATATAACTCTTTAATGAAACTTTGAAATACCATAGTTTTTGGGTTGATTTGATTTGTCTTCACTAGTCTTGAATCTAGACAAAATATTTTTTGTGTTTTTTTTTTTTGTATAAAAGCTTTATTTTTATTACTATTAAGTACTTTAAGTAAAATGTAACTGCTACCTACTGAACTTTCTACGAGGGTGCAACGGACGCTAAATAAGCGTTAACATAAGCCATTGTGCGCAGAAGCCGTACGACTAATTCAACCTGAATCCACTTAACAGTAGGTAACCAGGAACTTTCCGTAAAAAGCAATTCTTGATCCTGAACAAATACCATGACTCAAACCGGGTGAAATACGGGCCTAAAGGATTTGACAGGTCAATAAACACTGGCTATGTAGGTAACTACGCCTTCCAACTCTACCCTTATCACTCCCCTATATCTTTGAACAACACTGCAAGCTTGTAATTACTAAGCCACAATAAACTGTTGAGCTATATTGCTTTTTTACCGACTTCAAAAAAAGCAGGTCCGGGACACCGACTCGGACGGGTATTTTGGTCATTGGTTATGATGATGATGATACGATTTTTACAAGTATCTGCTACTGACTGGTGTTTAGTAGCACGGACTCCTAAACCAGACGTTGACGATTTTCTCCAGGCCAAAACTTTGTGTGACGAATGACTATACTATTAAACTATCAATCAAAATGAAAATAAAAATGATAAGTCTCTATACTATATGTGATTCTCCCTACATGCTCGTATTAAAAAATGTGGTTTGGTTGTTTACGTTTATCAAAACACTGATACCTAAAGACAGCTCGTTGTAATTAACTCCTTCGTTCAAGTGTCTCAGTCAGTAGTCGGCAGCTCATGCCTGCTGCTAAGCGAGGCTCGTAATGAAGGGCCAATCAATGGCGTTATGTCACCACATAATTGATGTCTGTGTACATGTCAATGACTGAATTTGAACTATGGGTAAGCGTTAGTGTTTTACTTGGTATTTTCGTCATCTGATAATGTTTAATGACATAAAAGGGTAGTAAGGGAGCGTAGTAAAACATTTACTTTAAAATCTATAGATATTTTGAGGAGTTTTTAATCAAAACCCTGAAATATAGATTTTAGTGGTATTATTGATTCTATGGTGCTATGTTTTTTTAACCAATGTTAGATTCCACTGCTGGGCGAAGGTCTTCTCTTTCTCCTTCGAAACCTGTCCGTTTTTTTTCGCGGTTAAGTATGTAATTACATCAGGTACTTTGGTATGTTAAGAACATTTTACTAAATTACCCAGTTATTTAGGGCAGAGCCTAACGATTTTTCCTTCCATGCTTGAAATTAAATCGTTTTTTTTCAGCCTGTATTGTTCTGATCATAATTTTAATGATACGTTTTTTTGCCAGTACTCTGAGCCCTATCTCTTACTTGCGCATATAAGGCGATGTACACAAAATATAACAAAACAAAAAACTGCACAGTATTCCGTAACACATTTAGTAATATAGCGCACCTGCAATCCGCGTTAACAGACAATCAGTATGCAATAGTGGTACGGCTTCCTTCGTCTGAGGTTTGATCGTCGTCTTATTATAAACATGTACGTGCGTATAATCATGCTCTTATTACCTTACTAGGGTAAGGAAGCCAATACTAAGAAAACGTAACTTCTATCAGTTCTATCCAATCTTCAATCTTCAATCTTCTTCTTAGCGTGTCGACGGCAATCGATCTATTTTGTGTCGGCCCAGAATTCTGCTATGAGAACAGCATTGTCAAAGTCAGTAGCTGTCTTAAATCATCCGTGCATGTGTAGAGTGCGAAGGATAGGATAAAAGTGACAGTGACTCTACAAGAATTAACGATGATAGAAATTGCAATGACTTTACATGACTATAAGTTGTATGACTTAGACTTGTCACTTCCATACATTTGAGTGATTTCGTCAGCGTTGACTTTTATAGACATGTCACTTGGCTAGATGACCGATAAAGAACAGCTTGATTGTTATTCTAAGTGGAAATAATAAATTAAGTCGGTATTTACTTAAATGATATATAACCCTACTTATGTAATGCCAATCTTATATATAAAAATGAATCGCTAAATGTGTTGGTAAGCGCATAACTCAATAATGCCTGGAACGATTTCGCAAATTTTTGTTGTGTTAGTTATTATCAGGAGAAGGTTCTTATGAAAAAAAAGTGGGAAATGCGCGGAAAAAAAAGTGATACTGACTTTTGTTACGATAGTGATTTGTTGGATTCAGCTGCGTCCTGAATAACATAAAAAGGGTGACACCGCAGGGTACAGCTAGTATTTAATAAAAAAAAACTCTTATACTATTGTTGAATTAAAAGTTATTATTATAAAAATCGGTAATAACTCTCTATTACCAAATTTACTTAGAAACGACATAAAAGGAATAAAATAGAAGCGCACCTTTTTACCTGGTTTTACAGAAGCAAGGGTACGCGATGTAATAAATAGCATTAGGCTATAGCACTCCCCGCATTCTTACGAGAGCAACCCACGAAAAAGGTTCTTAACCTTGACCAACGTGTAGACCACAGAACATGAGAATTAATGAATGTTTCAGACAAACATTTATACTATTTGATAAAGGTATTCCTTAAAGAACAGAAATATACATTTAGTGATTAGGAAAGTATCCTCGTACGATTAAGAATCCTCATAATCATAAAGGTAATTGTGAACATTAAAATGTTGTATTTAAATAACCATGTTTTTCTCATGATAAATATATTTCAATAAAAAAAAAAAAAACATGAATTAATTATATATTAAGTATCTGAAATCGCCAATCTCAAATTGCAAGCAAGGATGGTGATCAATGCTCGTGGCTTGTCTATATGGGAAGATGCTTGTTCCTAGCAGTTGGACGTTTATAGGCTGATACTATTATTATTTCGTTTCATTAATTTAAGAAAATAATTAAGTTTAAAAGGTTACCAAAAGTAAATGAAATTAATGTAACACTTAACCTGCTACCTAAGCGTCTTATTGCTTATTGTCTTATTGCTCGGGAAAAAACGCTTATCACAAAGATAAGAAAGGAGCAATGATCGCCACGGTTGCTTATTAGGCAAACAGCATTTTTAGATTTAAAATAAATGGATTTCATGATTAGATCTAAACATACTGATTAAGCTACACGTGTCTGCTATAAGTTTATATGTCTGATACAAGAAATAGAACTTGTTATAAATACATAGCATTAATTCCAACTTTGATTCAGTATAAAATTATTTCAGGCTATATACTTAAGCTTTTATATCGTACTCAGAAGTACGATTTACCTATACCACACTGTACTGTATTAAAAAAACATTGAAGTTGGTTTAACTGAAAACATTTGCATAGATTTTTTGCAGAACGTGTGTTGTAACTGTTGTAAGACATATTTATTTTTAATCAAACCTTGATTTATATTTATCTTTTTATTAACTTTACTACTAGTACCAGTAACAAACTTAGTTATTTGTTTATTGTTACCCATTCTCTCACAGAATTTTTCTTTTTTTTTACAAACCTTTACAACTTTCAATGTTTGTTTGTTTGTTCAGGTCTTTTGCAAGCTAAACTCAAACCACTTGTTGACATCGGATTGAGTTGAAATTTGTACAGATGTAAGTTAAGTGACAATTCAATGTAACTATACTTTAGAACTGCTGAATAGCAGGCCCACGAAGGTGGACATTTAAACGTTGCAAAAAATCTATTATTTGTTGTTGAAGGGAACTTTATTTAGAGAGGTATCTGATTAATTACTTTCCATGAGATTTATATCTCTTTGCTATCATATCAAATCCTGATGTTTAAAAATCCAATTCAATCGTAGGTTTAACTGAATGCACTACTGATATTGCATCCAAACCATGACAATAGATGTCCAAATTGTTATGTAAAAATGAATAAAATAAGTTTCTCTTAAATCCAAACTAAATAACAAAAACATATGTAGGTGCAACGCGTTTTGTTTCGTGATGTAATTCCATGTATAAACCCTGTACGTTTGTTTCAAAGCTCGTTCTACCATATGCGATATTTTCAAGCTCTCAAAACTGAAGTGAACTTAACATTTAATGCACGTAACTCGGTGAAACGTGGTCCAGTAATAATATTTAATGCTTGTTGCGTTTGCAAATCACATTTACGTAAAATAATTAGATTAGTTGTTACATACGTATCTAATTTGATGCATATATTTTGTTTTTCTCCTGTGTGAATTATTATATTTTTAAAGCTGCATGTGTGGGTGAGACTGTTACATTCATTAGTGACTTATTCCCCCTCTTTTTTGTTTGTTTACTGAACCTACTGATCCCACTGTTAAAATTGCTTCGAGTTACAATGGCTTATAGTGGACAGTGGACGGCCCGCCACTAATTCCATGATAATTAAAACGATTGCCATCAAGGACGCTGGTATGTAACTACTCTAACAATACGACAAAAGGTCTCAGAGTTTGTTAGAATTTTGGAAACAATTTTTGGTATGCTTAAGTATTTCCCAAAATATAATAACGAAGCCATTAAAATGAATTTATTTCCGCCAATTTGGTAACACTCAGAAAGGAGACGGAAATAAAAGAGGACGCAAATCCTGACTAAACAAATTTGGCTGCTTGTTCCCATTTAATAATGAAGAATGCCAGTTAGGTGTGATTCCAGGACAGTAGTTCACAAAGTTTGTGCATAAATTGCGCTCTGGAGACTTTTTTCTTGGCGTATTAGAATAAAAGGGGAGGAACCCAACAAAGGAATTTGAGAGACACGACTACGGTAGGTGCGGAATCCTGATTGTGTTCTCGAGACCGCATTACGACTTTTGAATTTCGTTCTTTTTCATTACATGCCTCTTTACGTTTGAAAAGCAAGATGTCGTTCGAATTCAACGTAGTCCGTAGACTTGACATATACCCGTTTGAAATGAATGTTAAATTGGCGTAGAATACTATTAATTGCAGTGGCATAAACATGTAAAGTAAAACCACCTAATTTTCATATTTTTATTAATCGACAAATAGGTAATGTCAAAATTGTAATAGATTCAAGAAGATTTTTCAGCGTCCTAATCATATTCGACTCTCAGGCACCTTTGCAGATACGCCTCTAAATATTCATGCCTCAAACTTTTCCAAGTATAAGATGAACTTTTTAAAAGCGTATATTTTGTTCGTAAGCAAGAAGGGTCGAGGGAATAAGAGCGAAAGCGTGTACACTTCAGTCGATTTCACTTCAGCTGAAATTAAAGCTTGGGTGGGATCAGCGGTTTTGGAATTGCGCGGTTCTTTGTTGCTGGCGTATAATATGAAATAGGTTCGAAAAAGGACCCACGGAAAGTTGACTGTCATTCTGTGCGATGAATGGTGTACCGTTTCCACAATACAAGAGAGTACGTGATTTGTTTCAGCTGATGGGACGAGGTACGGTAACGATTTCGGCGAATTTAAATTGATTTGCATATTGGTGAGTTTTGCTAGTTGACCTACAATGTTCACAATCAAGACTGATAGGTTTGATTTTGCTTTTTCTGATGTGATTGAAAAGCTTAGACATTTTCTTTGTTAAATAGAGAGTATAGAGCGGATTAAGTCAAAATAAAATAAAATATTTTTAAACAATCTTAAGTACAGCTTGGGTGTCATCTACTTATTAAGTAGGTAAGTAGTATGTCATAAGTATCATCCTTTTAGCGTGAAACAACCTTTTGTATAACTATTTTACGTGAAGAAAGGACGATGAACACTTTTATAATTATGAACATGGACCCAATTTTCAATATTGTCCAACAGGGATGAGACCCGTGTCACATAAAAGCTCTAGTCTTAAGTTGTGCTTAATTTTATTCTATGGTTCTCTATAATTAGACCTGTAGGTAAAATATATTATAAATATTTTTTACTAATTTACAACACAATACTTATTAGAAAATTATTTCATGAAACTACTTTAACTTACTTGAAAAATCCAGTAATTATTTTTGGTTAAGCTGGAATTCAAACCCAAGAGCTAGTGGTCAGCAGTCGGACTTGCAACTACTGGGGAATCGAGGTAGTCATGAAGAATAATATGGAATGGTCAATATTGTGTTTTAGTTAAGGGTCACGAACGCTAGCTAACCAATTTTTTGACTTCGTCATGAACAAATAGTTTTATGTCAATACAATAAGGTTGCGGATTGTTTTGGTGTTTCTGTTCAAAGGTTGTAAATATAATGCTGGATTTGTTTACTTTTGTCAGCATTTATATTGCACAATTCAACCGTTCTTTTGAAGAGAAAGATCCTTTTCAGTTCAATATCTATAGAAGACATTTATTTTGTCTTTTTACCTGATCAAATATTCAAGTGGCTACTTGTTGTTCAAACATACTTAAAGATCATTGACTTGAGAAGACGGAGAAGAAGAAAAAGACCTGATCAAAAGATGGAAATGTAAAATCATCATCACATGAGCAATGTTATTAAAAAATATTTACAAAATTTTATGGAAATTAATAATAATTACTTTTAGCAGAAAATCGCTATATTCATAAAAAGTGTGTACCACATTTATCTCTCATATCTATAATCGAGTATTTATATACCAATTCCATCCTGGTACTTGGTACGTTAAAGTTACGGACGCTCCGAGTATCCTAACAGCACAGACACTATATCAAATATGATGACGGTTTGACACTTAATATATCCCCATCCTGCGCCTCCTGTCAATCTGGCAAGGAACTAGCCGGCACTACGGCAAGGTTTCGGACCTTCCGACACTCGACAATGTGACAATGTTTTACGTACTTGACAAAGAAAAATATTTTTTCAATAATCTTTTGCAGATACCCTTCTACGTATTCATCCTTTCAGATAGTGGTAAGATTTCGCTTTAACATAAAATTGGAATTTCTGATTAATGCCAAGAGAATAATTAGTACCATTGCAGACGCGATTGAATGAGACTGACTTCCATCAGATTTTTTTTTAAACCACTTGCATGAAGGTGGTCAATTGTTGGAACAAACATTTATTGATCACCCCAATGTTTGTCGCTGCGGCGATGCACTGATGCGGGGATCAAGTCTGCATCACGTATTACGACACGGTATTATTTCCTCATGTAACATTTTATTACATAATTAATTATTAACCTTATATCAAAGACAAATAAAACACGGAAGAACTAATAAGGAAGCCGCAAGTGCCACGGTTAATATCAAACATTCTTGTCTCAACATATTTTCTAACTTTATAATAAGCTTTCTTAGTAAGCTCTCATTTCATAATAGACTTTGGAGCTCTTCAAGTTAAACCTTTGAAACATTTAAACAATGTACCTTGTTAGAAATTATCACATTTCATTAAAACAATTTAACTCTGCGGTTTTTTTCGGAATTTTAATTAAATTATAAGTTTATTGATCAATGCTTGTGTCTTCCCTATATGTAAAAAACTGTACCCAGCAGTGGGACGTTTATAGGCTGGATTATTATAATTATTTTTGTTATGTATTAAATTCAGAAAGTTTCAGCGTAATTTAACAATAAAAATTACAATTTTAGGTGGGTAATGATTTCATGAAAAAAAAGAATTATCAAAATCGGACTACTCTGTAAAAAAATATTCGTGGACATACATAAAAAAATATACGTGTCGAATTGAGAACCTCCTCTGTTTTCGTCGGTTAAAAAAAGGTATCTCAGCAGTGGATGATTCCAGGCTGAAGATGATGGTATATTTTTGGTAGAAATAAGTAAGGTAACAATTTTAATTAAGGTACGTAATACTTTTAGTCAGAGAACTTTAATTACCATAAAGAAGTCCGTCCTTACGTAATCTCTCTTAAAATAGATGTGCAAAATATCTCTAGTTAATTACTTTAACCTTATCGGGGACAGTTCTGGTCTCGGTCCTCTGAGTTCCGTACAGTTGTTTAGTTGGCTTGATTCTTTGTTAATAAGTGTTTCTACTTAATTAGTGTAAGAGCTTTTCTCTTTAGTAATTAAGTTTCGTGTGAATGGAAATGTGATTTCCCTTTTACGTACAATTTTTTTCAGATATAAATAAATGTTTATTTCGAATAACAAAATCCAATTCCAATCGTACTGCAGTTTTTAATTTTCGTCAAAGGCTCTACGGAACTGTCAATCATTTTAGTAATATAGTTAGGACTGAATTCGGCTTTGACGATTGAATAGTAGAGGGGTTCGGTTTGTAGAGTGAATATGTTCTAAAAGACACACAGGGACATGAAAAACTACTCTGATACTGGGGTTCGAATCGGAATTTTCCCTAACTGTAATATACGGAGAAATTTGTCCTCGACTAGTACAAAATTCGTGGAAAATTGACCAGCTCTATATGTCGATAGTTCTATTTCGAGTATATTCATTATTTACTATCGCCACACCCGCACGAGTAGATAAAACATTAATGAATTATATACACAAACCTTCCGCTTGAATCAATATGCCTATTGGTGAAAACCATATCAAAATCAGTTCAGTTTGAGTTTATCATATTCAGACTCAACTAATAGGCTTTTTATTTTTTAATTATGTAAAGTTGACACATATAAACAGCGGTAAAGGACTTTTTAATTTTTTTCTTATTATGACCTCCGTGGTCGAGTGGCGTACGCACCGGTTTTTCAAGGTGCTGCTAGCTCTGAGGTCTCGGGCTCGATCCCCGGACGGGTCAATGTAGAAAATCACTTTTCTACGTTGTCTCGGGTCTGGATGTTTGTTGTACCTTCGTTGTTTCTGGATTCCATAACACAAGTGCTACTTACTTACAGCTACTTACTTTGGGTTCAGAGCAATGTATGTGATTATGTCCGCATTTATATTTATATTATAAATGTTTCTAAATAATCACTAAAGAAAGTAATACAAATGCTATAAGTCGACAAAACTGACAAAAAGTCGTTTATAAATTGAAGACTGTGGCGAACGTCGACAGTGTCGATACAGAGAAACATGCATTTTTTTATTAAAAATAGGTTTTACCTCAAGACTCCATCCTTAAAATGTCCCACTTTTCATCTAGATATTCCTATCACCAGATAGTTTATACCATTTACCTCGGACGTGTTCTTGTACGTAGTTGGGCGCTTAAATTGAAAAACAACTATAATTGAAAACATGATCATATTGGAGGTTTCTGCAGGCAACATTATTTAATCAAATTGTTATAATATAAAAATAGACCTCTAAAAGATAGAAATCTAAAAGATAGTAATTTGTAAAAAAAATACAGACTTCTAAGAGTTGACGCACTTTAATCCATAAAACGGATTTTCTAATTTATTTTATTTTATTTATGTAGGTATAAATTCGCGTCTCTGTCTCTAGTTGCGACAGCGTAGTAGCTTTGGTAACGATTATTATTTTATTCTATGGTAACATTAAAGGTCTACTCCAAAAAGAAACTTTTCTACTAAACGCATTTCAAACTTGAAACTCTTTCCTCAGTTCTCTATAAAAAAGGATATAATTAACTCTTGGTATATTCATGAACCTTTATTTAATATGCATTATACCGTCTAGAAGACTTTAAGAGTAATTTTAATTTTATTGTTTTTTTTTATGTGGGTTAAATCTTCACAGGGTTCAACGCCCGTATCTTAATATAGACTTATTTGGGTGATAATTAATATCTCCTGATTCGTATTTTTCTAATAATACCTAAGGAAGCCGTCACTGTCTTGTACCTATTGTAATACAAGCTCCTGTCAATTTGTTGCGAGAGAACAAAGCACAAAACATTTTGTATTCTGTTTCAAAAGATAATATTGAAAATATGGAGCGTGATTTTTGAAGTTGCTTATTTATAGACCATAAAAATCTTTACCTTTATTGCTAGATTTCTTTATTAACATTTAAGGTAACGTGGTTATTAATAAAATGGCTGGCATTGATGACACAAAAAGTTTGACATAGATTTGAAGCTCTGTCGTCAGACCTTCACAGTATTCTAAATTTGAAACAGTCTATGACGTATAAAACCTTTCAAAGTCTGTCAGGGTGAGGTAAAATAAGATCTGTATGGAAATATGGAAATCTATCGATTTTATTTATCAAGCCTAAATCTAAATCTTTATTTCCATTCCAGAATGTTGACCAAAGAACACTGTAAGTCGCCAAAAAAAAATATAATTCGATAATTACTTAAATTACGAAGCATAAAAGAAAGGTTTCAAATAAATAATTGCTTGACTCTTGAACGTAAGAACATAATATTCTCCAAAATAATTGTATAAATGGGTAACAGTTTATTCTTCTCTCAAGTTTCCCAAGGGATACGATGAGCCGCATCGAATAATAAAGAATTATTTCTCGCTTTGCCCGACTATAAAAGCTGAAGGTACTTGTAGCAATCACTATTAGTATTAATTTTCTGGTGAAGATGTGTCTCGGTACGTGTTAGGTATCAAGTATGTATGTTATTAAGTAGGAATGTTATTTCTAGTATTTTGTATATTGGTATCGTAAATAGATTTTACTTTTATTGTCAAATTATACAGGTAGGAACTACTCTGTATAATTTAATTAAGTGATGAATTGTATAATATTCTAAAGTAATTTAAGACAATATATTTAGTTTAAAGATATTAAAGACACTTTTTTTATTTTTCTATGGAGGTCGTAAATTGTTTTGTCATTGTGTATATTGTAGTGTAGTGTTGCTTATATTATCTATAACCTAAATTATATTATACATTTTGTTCAAGGAATTCCTGCATACATTTTTACAAAATATGAGGTCACAAAATATGATGGTCTAACTCACTAAAGGTAATTTTGAAATATCAAATGTCGGGTGCAATGTAAGAACATAATAGTTTTAAGCAGCTCCCTTGTTAGGGAATTTTGTGCATAATAATATGTAGATGGAGTTTTATATACATATAGGTAAACTTAAATCACATACGTACATGAAATTTAAATGACGGTAATAGCAATTTACCAAATTGTATTTATTTTTATCTGCCAGTTCTCTAATATGCAGACAAAATTGCGAAAAAAAAAGATTTCCTTCAAGTTTTATTCTCATCCCTGAACAAAAACATGATAAAACCTAGCAGACAGAAATATCTAGCTCAGAACTATAGTTTGTATCTAGCCATAATATGATACCTTTGGCTAAATAGGATTTAGGTGTGAAGCTAGTACTATAACTGATTGTGTAATCCAATTGTTTCAATAGTAGTAACATTTAACTTGTCTTTGCAGAGCCTCGATTCCTACATTTAAGAGATGCTGAAATTGACTTAATGACCTGCTTCATTTTGTAATTTTTAAGATAATTGGCATTCTGCTAACTGTCATTACGATCATTCTCTTCGGAAGTTCAATGAGATTTTAATGAAGGCTTATCTTAATAAAAAAATAAGCACAATGACAAGTACACTGACCGACCACTGACATGCATTTACAATAGCTGAATCGAGGCCCAGAGGTCTCGAACATGAACAAAAATCATTTTTAGAGCCCAACAAATTGTATATAATTAACTTTCAAAGGCATGAAAATATATATATTTATATATAATAATATATTTCCTAACCTATACTGTCCCACTGCTGGGCAAAGGCCAAAGCTTTATATTATAATTTTCAAATTAATTTAATTTTTTGACTACTCAAGTATTTGCTTCGAATCTGGTCAAGTCTGGCCCCACCCCTTTGTGATCCTTGGATATATATTTTTGAGCTAAATGATCTGTTATTTTTAAATTGGCACTATATTGGGGTGCGTCCTTAGATATGATAGCTTATATTACACTTTTGTTCAGCTCAAAAATATCTATCCAACGACGTCTTGCTAGCTATTAGGGGGTGGGACCTAAATTAGCATCCTCCTTTCTAGTCACCAAGAAAATAGATAAAAAATGTTTATTAAGTATTCGCGTCTATATAATTTCATTATCATTTTGATGTTACTGGCTACAACGACGGTTATATTGATTTTACATTTTGTATATTTAGGTCATATTGCTTAGGGCTATCGAAAAGAAAATTGAGCTCTTTGGCTTGTTCATTTTTTTTTGTATTTTCTGGCAAACATTGTTTTAGGTTGCCAATCATAGTTCAGTACTAATTTGTTTGTTTGTTTGTTGAGGTTTAAATTTGTGTAATATACTATTTATTTAGTGTTCTGATTTGTATATACTCTAACTTAAACTTGCGGCAATACTGCGATTCGTAAAGCTTTTTCTTCAGTCTACATTTTTTATCAATGAGTATGTTTACTCTTCGATACTACTATATACCTAACATAATTATATACAATACACAAAGAATATACGAAATAACTTTTCTTGTGTGCGATTATTGCGGAATGCAGAAACTTCAAAGCCACAATAAAAGTATCGTGTCAACTTGCTCAGTTTTGGTTTAGCTATTTTTTTTAAATTGTGTTTAGTTTTTCTTAGTCAGGAACCTTATTTTATAGACGAAAATACCCCAAATCATTACACATGTAAGCTTTACAAAATTTTATTTTTTATCTAAATTGAGTATTAACAATAGTTTCTAAAAATTGAAAAAAAAATTAAATAAAAAATAATCGTGAAATCATTCTCCGAAAAATAATAAAATTAAACTTTATTATTGATTCTTTCGTGTTACCTAAATAGAAAAACGTGGAATGTCGTAGGTAGTGATTATACCATTTGTCACCTGCTGACTTGGTCTATTGGTTGACCAACATGCATGCATTACCTGCGCGTGACTCACCGGAACTTTAGTGAATGCATTCGTGAATATTATAGCGTTCTGCCTTCGCGGCTTAATGGCCAAAGCACTTAACTATCCATTTTAAAGTTTTGTTACCAACGTTTTCGTATTGTTTGTCATATCAATACAATATGGCAGTTATTCAAAAAGAAGCGAAGTCTAAATTAAATTACTTCTGATGACCATAAATATTTCGACACCAAAAAGCTGAGCTTTCGAAAGTTCAAAGATACAGCACCTGTTTGAATTAAAGGAGCCAGCCTACACAGAAATTCTTATGCCTTCGGGAGCTGTAAGATAACAAATGATGAAACAATGACGCCATGATGTTAGGTGGCCCATGGAGGCATTAAACCCCCCGCGCGGGGTAGGTGTGCGCGACGTTGCCGCTCCGCCCCGCGAACGCTTGCAGCGCTCGCTCCACGACTCTGCCCGCCATACCGCGTGGTACCTTCGACCGAGCGTCCGTGTCCGAGCCGCGTTCGCTCCGCGTCGCCTTCTCAAACAAACTTACAAACTCACTTTCCGCCGCCGGAAACCTGTTTCGTCTACAAAAACCTCCTATTACCACACAACCACCACATAATATTCACTCTTGACTCCATTAATAAATTCCATCGTACTTTTAAGTGAACTTTAACGCATTTACGTGCATCAAGTTTGAAAACTTTATAAAGTTTGTTTTTAAAGTTGACGATTGGCTGCGGTGTGCATGTGTAAGCTGTAAAGTCATGGCTGGACGTAGTTCTCACTAAACCGGTAAGTAAAACGAACTTTACTGGTAATATTATTTGAATTTAAACGTATAGTAAAGTAATGGTACAAATTGCGGCGTACGCAATGCATTTGTTTGGAGTATTTTGTTCCGCAGTGTCAGTTTGTAGAGTCGGTTAAATGTTAATCAGAGTTCGTCGAGGCAGTAGTGTAATGTGGGCGTCTTGCTGCATTCCTAATGTTTCGTCTCCACTACAAAGACAGAGACATGTCACTACGCAGCTCTTGTTTATTAACGCATAATTTCCACGAAGCGTTTCACTGTTTGATAACCAGCACCAGTTATTGTCTGCGGCTATCGTTTTCTTAGTACGTACATAAGTGTCACGTTCCTGACAATAGTCATGAAAGAAGAGCCAAAGGGAATGTATTTAGGTGATATTCAACTGTCACTTGCGGTACTCTTTGTTTATTATTTAGTTGCACACAAGATATGATCCATCCGGCTGATAAGTCCGATTAGTCATCAATTGCAAGTTACAACAAGCTTAGATGTTTCACAACTTTAAACAAAGAGTCTCATTTTGGTGTCTGGCTTGGAGACTGGTGCTAATAAGAATTTGAGGGCAAACAATGACTAGGTGACTAGATTTGTAGCTTGGTAGGTCGGTATTTCAGCTATGTTGAATTTAGAGTGAACGCGGGTATTCGTAATTGCTATTCAATTATTTCTATTCTGAGCAGTTAGGTATTCACAGGGCAGACTACAACATAGACTAACTATTACTAGTTATCGATGGTATAAACAGTTTAAATACTGCTTGACCTACTTTAGGTTACATACCAAGGAGGTCTTACAAAGCTTTTTGTGATAAACCATTATTCATCTTAGTCAAGATAAGCTATTATTAAGGCAAAGCTAGAACAACGATAAGAGACACCTTTGTGTATCTAAATGAAAAATATTAAATTTTGGCCGACTGTTGTAAGGACAATCAATTATTTTTCTTTTACAAAAATGTTCTTTGATGAAAGGAAGTGGATGAATTAAGGTAAATATAAACAGCACTTAATTTTTTAAATTACATTTTGTTTAATGCTTTTTTTAATGGAGAGCACAGTTATAGCGTTTAATTTAAAAAAAAATATTACTATCTACCTAGTAGTCCAATTTCTTAGGTAAGGTATGGGTATGTATAGAAAATAATCTCTTATCTTAACACTGCGTGTGAAGCTTTCAGCTTTTAACGAACTTAAACGGTTGACATCGGTACAATCGTTTTATTTCATCTCGACCATTGGGTGCTTATATGTCAAGAGGGGTCAGTGTACCTATGTCAAAGATGTGACTGCGAGTGTGCAGTACCCTTCAAATACGGAAAACTGCGGGAAATAGCACTTAAAAAAAAACAAATGATTTTAACATTAATGCATTGGGTTAAAAAACGAGCGGTACATTATTTATTCATATTACCATACGTGTTAATATGGACTGATAGGCTATATGGAAATAAATGGTTTAGTTTGATGTACCTTGGATGGTAACGTTTAAAATTTGATAATGATGCATTAAAAAAAAATATATTCATACTTAAAAATAATTATTGCTAATTATTTTTTAAGGTGTGTTGTATGAGTAAGTTAACATATTAAACAAGTATGTATTACTAACTCCATTGTAAAACAATATTAAAAGCCTATATTCTTATCGTAGGTAGTACTGTAGTAGTCAAAAGCCTGGGAATATGATTAGGTGCACTACGAAAGATAATTCAGCTAGTACAAGATAAAAAGCTAAAAGATAAGTTTTATGAACTTTATCTATAAATATTAGGTTCTACACGCGGCCATAATGCTGAACTTTTTGGTTTGAAATAGATAATGTTTGGAAAACTTTACGATAAAACGTTGGTAAAAAGTCTAAAAAATCTTAACAAAAATTCAACTCATTTTAGTTATTATTGGCTATAGTTACAAACTTAAATTTTAAATCTGTAGTATCCAAAAAAATATAATTTATTTATTTAATAACTTGTGTATGTACACATAACACATTAACAGACAATATTTCATATTTAAAAATAATTATATTAAAATTATTTAAAAGGCCTACAAAATTCGATAAATAGAAAAATACTAAAATGAAATTATATGTTGACAAAAATATATTAGTAGACAAAACTGTAGAGGGGTAGTTTTGAAATAAAATATCGGCAGTAAGTTTGTTTATTTTTGTGTATGTCCAATAATATTCTTCGCTGTTGATATCACATTACATCTAATAAGAAAATGTATTTTTGGCGCAGCTCAGATAAAGCGTACCTACGCAAAGAAAAAGAGAAAAGTGACGAATGACGTTAAGCCGTTGAAGGAATTCGAATTAAAAAAGAGCTTAAAAATCCTGAGCATAATTAAAAAAAAAATACAATTATAATAATAATACCGGCCTATAAACGTCTCACTGCTGGGCACACTCCTCTTGCCATTAAGAGAAAGCTCGAACATTGATCACCATGATTTCATGTCCTAAATTTGTAATCCAGGTTTCTTCATGTTCTTTACGCCATTAAATTTGTCAAAAGCGTCGAAGACTAATTAATAAAATTCGTCTAAAATTAAATAATTTTAATATTTTTGTAACGCGGTGGGCACCTGCGTTTGAATTTTTTCATCCCCTCTTTGAAAGTGATTGTAGAGTCGGTCCTTTTTAAGTTGTAAATATTCGTAATTACTTGCTGGAATTTGATTTTTGCTTTATTTTCCTTTTGTGGTTTCTTCACCGATTGTTAGAAATAAATAGGTATATTTTTTTCCGAGATCACATAGGTTTGAACCTGCAACCACGTGCATTAATACCGGACATTGAACCGCTAAGACACTACGAAATTTTAGCCCAAGGAAAGAACAAAAAAACTTACAATTTACTTAAAAGTACTCTGAATTTAGGAGTTGTTGTAAACCTACTCAAAATGTAAAACTTTCATCTAATTAGTTTTAAGTTTACTTAAAGTTAAGTTACTAAATTTAAATTAACTAACAAACAAGCAAGGGTTGTTTGTGTTATAATAACAATCTTAAAATAAATATTCATTTAGGCTGAGCAAAATTTTAAATATCACCGTCACTTGAAGCAGAGTTTAGTAGAACCACAAAAAAAGAATTACAGTTCACCAAAAAAAAAAACACTTTTTCAGTTACCTGTCAGACTTAAAAAGTAGCATCAAACAAATGAACATTTAAGTATCTCCAATCTTTTGGCTTTATTTCTAGACAAGTAAGAGTACAATAAGAATATTGTCTACATTTGAACGTAACCGGAAAAGTACCCCGTCTCCGGAACTTTGTATGCTTAAACGTTGCAAGCATTCCTGGAAGTCCCATTATACTAGCTACTTAGCCTTTCTTGACACTGAGTTTCACATTCGGATACAACCGGAAAACAATTTGGTCCGTACCGTGTAGGGATGGGGCAGCTTCCCAGCGAACAATAAAATAACAACAGTACAGCTAGTAACTTGTAAATTACTTGCATTGTGCAAGAGAAAGAAGTTATAGAATATTGCTATGCCATAGTAAACTTTGTTAGAATAGGATGGAGTATACGAAAATTTGCTTTGTAATTTGTAGACCATTCGCAAATCCTACGAAAAGCTTTTTGACGTTCAATTGACTAATTCTGTAGGATTAAATCACCATTCGTACGTCGCGGCGTCGCGGCATCGGCGCGAAACGCTTCTGTTTAATACCTTCGCTTTGTCAAAGATCTCGAAACGAAATCAGGCAGCGAACGTGAAATTCATTTGTTTTCAGCTCGTTAAAGGGTATTAAAACATTGGTACTTACACGCCGCTCTACTTATATTGTGAGTTTATACATACAACATGCTGTTCTTAATCTTCTCTCACGGAATATTAATTACTTAAATTAAGTTAATTTGATGGTTTGAAATTCTTGGCTGGCGGTCACCCTATGTCATAAAGGGGACTTGAAGTGAATTTTGGCACATCGTAGATACTTTTGCTTAACTTTGAACTATACCTATTTACTACTGTAATTCTAATACACTGATCTACATTACCTTATATAAATATCGCAATTTTATACATACACATTTTAGTACCACTGTACATTTACACTGCACTTTGCAAAGTGACACTTTATCTGAAACTACTGAGCTTTCCCCAAAGACGTCAACAGAGATTCCTATTGTAATTCTAGATGTAGTCTGAACACTTTGTATACACAGAAGTAAGATAAAGAAATGGCGCCTGGAAACTGTTTTCTATCACCTTTATACATTCTAAGTTAGATAACGGATAGGTACGCAATTGTATCTGTTCCATGAGATAGTCAGTATAAATTGCAAGTCTTTGATAAGACGCAGATTGTGTTCGAAACAAAGCGAATAAGACTGCATTTATAGCAGATGTAATGAATAATAATTGAATTGCAACACAATTTCTCGGCACACTTAATGATATTACACTAAGTAAGACTGTTTTAGACTACAAAACCTACAATAATAAAATCGATATAAAAATCTATTTCTTAACAAAGGTTATTACAAATTTTAATCTGCTTAACAACAACTTTTAAGTAGGTACGCTTGTTATATTTACTTTAAATTTCGTGGCACAAGTGACGACTTAACTTTTGTATAAAACAAAGACGAACGGTGTCATATTTATTGAACAAATAACACATTTATTTAGTTATCAATTATACTATATCATAAAAAATGCATTTACTCGTGAGTGTCAAATTGTATTTTAATTTATTTCTTTATCGATGGCTACTTTTTTGTCCCTAATTACTTCTGGGTACCTGCATGTGTGTCGCATGCATTTTGATGCGTGGGTTGTGAATACATAATAAGCGGACGGACACCGTTACCACACCGAAAAGGCAAATGAACTTTGGTTCCTTTCTTTTTTCCTTTCCTTTTCCTTTGAGAGAATATTGGACGTGGTCCGCTCGGAATCTGAACGAGGAAGCATCTACAATAATTTACATATTGATTGTCAACTATATTACTATAATCATGCATTTTATTTTTTGACGTTGCATTATGGTTCTCTGATCTAATTTGAAACAAATCTCAGGCAGTACCAATGTGCCTTTAGCAAATACTAGTTAATACTCACCTAAATCAAACTAGATTTAATCAATTGGAATTCTCATTGGTCTCCCCGTATGATTCCATTTCAGTGCAGTGAGATGGTAACTGGCATTCAGTATTCAATATTAATTATCACATACCATAGATTGGCGTATTCATTAAGTTGCTCAATGAATTCTGACAACTAGATATTGTGACGATGATCGAGCCCAATGCATTTGATTGTGAATTAACTACGTAATCTTGCAATTAACAATCGACGTAACGCGCTCCAAGGGCGCTGTGTGGTTGGCTAGGAAGCTGCGATGAATAGCAGGCATTTCCGAGTTGACATGTAATTGATTTACTTTATTATGTGCATCTATGTACTACGCATATTATGTATGCAATTTGTAGTACACATTCCATTCTATTTCTGTCTCGTGACACACCTATTAGAACTTATGTTTTATGATTAACAATGCTTAGTTTTGATTCTACCTTTGAAATGAGTTCTAAGTAGAACCTTATCTGAAAATCATTTTTTAAGCTTATTGAGATATTATGATGAATATAATTATTTTGTTTCAATTCGCTCGAAAGGTATTTACAAAACAATTATACCTTCTACGAAATGCGTTAGCAGTTACAAGTAGACGTTAAAATCTTTTTGTTTGACATTGTTTAGTATTTTTTTACATTATTGTTTCCATTATAAAGTTGATATAGCAGTTTAATCCTTGGTTCATTTTAAATTAACTTAAAAACGGATTTTAAACTTACCCAAGCTGACCTTAATCCTAAGCTTAGCTTGGCTAAGTTTTATGGATTTAAATTTTTACCGGAAGCATTGTCTAGGACGATGAGATTCCCCTGATACCGGATGGGGGAAAGTGATTGAATAATTTTAATATTATTATTCTAATGTTTTCCGTGTTGTCCCGCATATAATTATTAGGTAATTATTTTCAACGGAAGGATGTTGTTTCAGTGGTTGTATTTGCGGCGACTTATATGCGATACTTCTGACTCTATATTTTATTTTTTATCTTTATCAAATAAGTTATTGTTTTTTAAAAATCGTGGATAATCTCTAAGATCAAAATCACAAACGTTATTAAAAAGAAATTGCTAAAGACAAAATAACAAAAAGACAAAGCTTTTTTTTTATAATTTAAATGCCTTGAACATCACAGGGAAATTTGTTTGGATTGTGTTTGACGCGAAGAATGGTTATTTTCCATTATTTGCTACATTTACTTAAGTAATTTTATTTTATACCGATTGATCTCTAGAAAAATCCGTTTGTTTGTTTACACAAAAGCATTTTAAAACAAATTAGTTTTTTGACCCAGGGATTAAATACTCAAGAAAAGAAATATATTCTTAAAAAACAATGTAATAAATTTTTTTAATCACAATTATCTACATACAACAGAAATAAGCAGTTATGACAACATATTTAAATATAATAAAACCAGTAAGTTACAAATTGGTATTGCGCATCGAATACTTATTATTCTAAAACCGGTTACTTAGTAGCAAAAAGCTAACACTGCAGTCAAAATAAAGGCACAACATGAAGGCTGTAATGTAGTTTTTGCAAATAAATAATAATATTAAAAGCGACTTTGTAGTAAACTAAAGGACTCTGTAAAAAACTACTGGGCACAGGCCTCTTCTCATATAAAGAAGGCGCGAGCATAGATCACCACGCTTAAAAATAAATAATAATCTTTCTAGCAACTACTTACTAAACCAAGGAACTTAATAGACGATAGTTATTGTTCGAAGACCGGCAGCTCACGGGTAATGGTCCACAGTAGTTATTGTATCTTAATAAACAGTACCCAAAGAGAGCTCATTGTGGAATGCAATAAAGTGTTGAGTATTGATCTCCATTGGTTGCCGACTTTCCCGATGTAACAAATAGTCAAGTGCGGTATCTTAAAGGTTCCTTTTATCTTTAAGAAGTAACAGAATGGTTCAATTTCTCGTTGAAATATTAAAATAACAGTGTTTTCTTACAATACTATGTAACAAGCTATTAATCGTTGCAAAATGTTTGTTTTAACTCAAAGTCAGCAAATCTTATTCATCATCATCATCATCAGCCGGAAGACGTCCACTGCTGAACAAAGGCCTCCCCCCTAGAACGCCACAATGAACGACAACTTGCCTATTGCATCCACCGCATCGCAAATCTTATTATAATCCTTAATATTATATTTTAAAATCTAGTGGCGCTAAGCGCGACTGCTACACTGGAGGTCTTGGGTTCGATTCCCGAGTCGACCAAGGTGTTATTGGGTTTTTCTATGAAATTCTCAGTAGCAGGTCGGAGTTTGGATTTGTGCCCAGTAAGTGGCAATAGGCTTGCCCCCTATTACATGGGACCTAAACATATCGGCGAACTGTGGGTGCACATTGGTACTCCTCTGCCTACCCCTTCGGGGATACAGGCGTGATGATATGTTATGTTAAAATTTTAAATTTCTGCATGCAACACGACCAGGACCATGTTATATGATTGCTTTACATTCGATTGCTTAAATAACTTAACTGGTATAGAATAAGCAATGTTTGTTGTCATTAATTTGTATAAATTACCTAAAACAAATATTTGAGGTGTTCCGAAAGTTATTATATTGTTTGAATTACTCATGTTATATTGTTTGGTAACAAATTTTAACAACACTAACAAATATATTATTATGAGTGGGAGTTATGTATCCACAGTTTGACGTATTTATGTTTTAAAATAACATGTACCTGTCTGTTTTATTAGAGTTTTTAATATGATCATTGAAATAGCTTTTAACAAGCCGTCTGCGCTTATAGGTCTTGATTTTAGGAATGAAATGATAAGGATTATGCACGAGCTTTAAAGCCTGTTATGACTACTAATTTCGGGCAGAATTATACTAACTAAACACACACAGTAAAATAAAATAATTGTTGCATTACGTGAAAGAAGTTGCGTTTATATATTATAATGAACTCTGTAGTAAACCAGTCTCGAGTTCATCATCGTTATTTTTAAGAAAAAAATCTATCACTTCTAATTGACCGAAACAAGCAAATAGGTTTGTAATTTCAATAGCTACTAAACATTATTACTACCGGTTTGCATGCAGTAATTAATACACAATTATCATATATTTTGGTAGAAACAAACACCCGCCTAGTTTATTAAACAGTAAACACAAATTAATTATTCAACAGTTTGTTTCACAACAATACACATTGTGCATTTGGTTAATTAAACATTTACTACAACACTAGCCCTCGGTTTCTGGAAAACAGGGGTTGAACCACTATACTAACTTACATTTTTTAAGGCTCATCCTGCCAGGTCCTACGTCAAAGTATACTTACATTTTAAGAAAATTCAAAAATAGTAAACCCCTTCGAAATTTTGTAAAATACCTTATAACTTGAAAAAAACTTAAATTAATTCCATTAAATATAGTTAATAAATATCCAGACTAAGTCCCATATCAAACAAAAAAATAATTAAAATCTGTTAATTCTTTCCGGAGCTACGATACCATAGACAGATAGACACGTAACACCCAAACCAAACTTATAAGACCCCATCTTTTCTGGGGGATTAAAAAAAGTATTTGTAGAAAAAATCTAAAATAAATACGGTCTATTTTCCTATAAACTTGCAAAGGCCGACAAGAGATCACTTCGCCAATATTGTGATTGTAAATCGACTTGTTTGATTTGGTAATCGTTGAGGGGAAGTAAATCTGACTGAGATTGAGTGTGCACTTCCTCTTAACAAGGTATTGATCAGAATACTATTGATTTCATTGTTTTGTTATCTGAAACAACATTTAAATAAGTGTGTGATATTGTAACTAGCGGACTCGAAAGACGTTCTGTCTACATGGTCTACAATAACACAATGATAACAAAACTTTTTTTTAGTTTGATCGCAGCGCTAACTGTCGGGACAGACTAAAATTAAAATTCGAATATTTTTTAAAATTTGACACTGCTATGGTAGCGCCGACTGTCGGATCCAATGTAAAACATTCCAAAATCAACAACTACTAATAAATTAAAAATTAATTAAAAAAACATTGTCCAGCGGACAAAATAGTGAATCTAAACCATTCCCAGATCCCCTTGAACACACACAAAAAATTTCATCAAAATCGGTCCAGTCGTTTGAGAGAAGTTCAGTGACATACACACTCGCAGAAGAATTATATATATTAAGAAGCTGTTACTGGAATGTAAACTAAAATTTTGCATGTGAGTTTATCTCTCAAAAAATATTTCGGAATTCCGCAATAATTAATAGATTTCAAACAGTTGTAAAAGTTTCTGAGAAACTAAATAGAGATGGAGCCAAATGGCCAGTTTTAATAAACCGATCTCAATTATACGTTGTAACAATAAATTGAGGATATAAACGCAGTCAACCGCTTTGGGTTATTATACAATGTTATCCCAATAAGAAAGTTCGGGATAGAATTCTGTTCAATTAAGTACCCAGCGGAGAGGAAAGGAATGCCACAAAAAAAGAATATGTATAGAATTGTAAATGAAAACAAATTGTTTGGTAAAGAATCTAGATTTGTTTTCTTGACAACAAAGTAAGATATCGTAATTGAAGATTCTTGAAAGGTATAAAAATCTGATTGAAAAATAAATACTTTTGATGTTTAGGAAAGCACGTAGAAAAGATAGAACTTAAAGGTACACAAAGTGCAACCTGATCACAAAAATGTGTGCGAAGATCTCAAGAGACTTAAAAACAAAACACTATTTTCATTTTCTGAGACTCTCGGTGATCCGTGCATTTTATTATTCCTTTTGAAAGACAGATAAGACACAGCTGGTGTTAGTCATAATTGTGGACTAACTTCGGTGGCCCAACGTATAATCCTTTTAATTAATACTGGATAGGAGCGGCCGTTGAGACACTGTTACTTTAATCAGCTATGTCTTGATAAAATATCTATTTAAAGCAACTATTCAGCCCCACATTAATTTCGTTATAAATTGATCCCGTTTTTTAGTAAATACATAATTTGATTATAGGAAATCGTAAAAATTGGCTTTTAAAAATTATTTAACTATAACTTTTATGTCAGAGCCATGCAGCTGACCTATATTTCCTTTTAATACACTTTAAAAACTTTAAAATGATTTATAAACCAATTTATTGATAGCCAAAAATTTTTAAAGTAAAAAGAAAATGTCATGATACCACGATATGATACCCATTGCCCATAGTGTACTTTGCCTAAATGGTTTGTGGATATGCACTGTGGTGTAGATTCAGTACGCAGATGACTTCTGCAACTTTGACGAGGCCACATCCAGTCAACTCCCGACCTGGATTTGAGCTTTGTCTTCATCTCAAATTGAAGCATTACCCAAACCAACTTTGTTTACGGTGGCTACCAAAACTGGTAGATAGTAGATAATATCCGGAATACCGTTTATGTGTAATAACTTTCGTTGGACCTGCCCATAAACAGTTATTGTTTGTTTATTTTACGTCATGGTTTGTGATCTGACGTTTTTAACGGTAGTGGTTTTTATCACTGATCTTTTAAAGTATGTTCATTGGTTTTATGGGCAACTTTTTTAAAGGATAATTTTTAAAATCTTCTGCTACGTTGATAATTAGAAGATAATTTACATAAGTCATAGTGTTTTCACTTTTTCCTTTTATTATAACTATAGGGGTCAATGGTCTAGTGGTCCGGTACTTTGTTTTGTTGCAGCGTGTAAAGCCGGAACCCCACCGCTGCGCAGGCTGTGCACGGATGCGTGGGTCACCTCTGCTGCGTGGGCTCATTAGTTCGGCGGCGTCGGCCTCCGTTTCCACTGCGGCGCACGGACACGGATGTGTCGCCCACACAGCTCATAGCTATGCGTGGGGTACAGTCACGAGCAAAAATATGTATACTTAATAATATGCGAAATTGTTAAACGAAATTAGTGAGATTTTTTGTCGAATCTCTTCTGCCATCTAGCAATCAATGCATACTGACAGATGACACTTGAAAATAAAATGGATCAAATATTTTTTTTTATAAAAAAAAAAATTCTTATAGTCAATATATTATTTTTATAATATAGACAATAGCTCTTCCAAGTAACAATATAATTTAGCTATTGTGTAGTAACATCTGTTTTACTTATTTGTATTATAAATTACTTAGTTCTTACATAAATTATACTTATCACAACTTAAATGTATTTATATATACTAGGAACATTAATTGTACCTCTTATTTATAGTAGCTTATTCTTATAATAATTTCTTAACAATATTATGTGTGTACATATTTTTGCTCGAGACTGTACATAGTCGTGGGTCGCCGAGAAATGGCCGACCCACGCAGCTGGGATGCGTGGGTCGGCCACGTGGCTGAGCTACGTTCCGCCTATTCGAGATAGCTACGCGTGTGTTTATGACGTCAATTGCTGCGTAGCATGTCCGTGCGCTGCGGTGGAAACGCTCTCATACATTTTGTACTAAAGCGAAGCTGAGCACACGTGCACAGCCTCTCCGTGCGCCGCTGTGGGTTTCCGGCTTAAGAGTCGTGTTAATCGTCTGAGAAGTTCCAAGTTCACGGTCAAGTGTTTTGTATTTTTACTTTTAAAAACTTCGAAAGCTATTATTGTCGGAGCAATTAAGTGAACCCACTTTTCATCCATTTTCTTTGTTTGTGAAGTGTGGTAAGCTGAACAAACACCTGTTTACGATAAATACGAGCTAACGAACCTTATTTAAAGAAAATTTCTTTTTTTCTTGGACGTAAAATTAAATGAATAATTAATTTAAGTGTTGTGCACTTTCTTTACATTCTACTTCGTACGAATTACAGCATTCAGTGAAAGAATGTTTTAAAAGTAACCACTTTTGGAATTGTAGTGAATCTTCACAGTTCAATTCATCTGGTAGAATTCCAGGACGTTCGATATTGAACCTACAACCTATTTGCTAAAGCTATTTGGTACTTTTCTAGTTCCAGGAAGATGTACCAATATAAAAAGTATTTTTATTACATTCCATTTGACAAAATTGAACCTACAATTTCCAGTTCTGTGAACCGAACTAATGTTATGTAAAAACATTGCAGTGTGTGGGAGTTAGGTACACTGTTCGGTTACAGTTTTCCCTTCTGGTTAATTACGCCAAAATTTTGTATTTCTGTAGATATAGTTTTTTTCGTATCGCTATTTTACCGCAAACCCGATTATTTGCACTCAACTCATGAAAACGTACATAGTTACGGTCAACTCATCTTGCATTACCATGAGACATCTTTATTCACGAGCCTATTTGTAATGTGAATAGGTAATTACACTATCAAATTAAGTGCATAGGAGGTCGTTGACACTGTGGAAGAAAAACAAATTTTTGACAGATTTTGTCAATTATAAATGCAAATATTTTTAATTTAAAATCTTTATTTATTAAGTAGATAACATTCGATTATGGAAACTGATATGATGATTTCTGAATAGGTATTAACTAGCTCGCGCTCGCGCTCCAAAAGTTTACATTATCAAAATTAAATTAAAAAGCCTTATCGCCAACTTTACCTATTTACTTAATAAAAATAACATAAAATCTCTTGAATGGGACTGACTAAGTTTGAGTAGGTATGCTATTTAAAGTACATGGTGTTTTAGTAATAACTACTAAGTAGCCATTACGGCAAGAAATCCAATAAATACGAGCGTGCCTATATCTGCTGCACATAATCACAGGCGTATATTTTACTGCTTCGCTTGAAAACTCCCGAGATCGTAATACGCGGCTGCATAAAACCGGATATAACAGCATGCTTAGTCATCAGAAGCGAGTCCACATACTTATTAGGTCCGAGTGCGGCTCGTCTCAGGATTCCGGACCGCCCTCGCCCGCCGGACCGGTTTCGTGAGTGCACGTGTACTCGCCAGCATTAAGTCACGGGCTGCGAGCGACCTCGGCGCAGACGATCGACGTAGTTCGAACGCTTGCAGCTAGTCATTCGGACGTGAGCGACGATAATTGAGGGCGATGGCCCAATGAAATTACTGTAGGAAGCTTCGCTGCCACAGACGAACGATTGTCGCTTGCACCTTTGCATTACAGATTACGACGACCTTGCTCAAACCTTCCGTCTCGAGTTCAGGCCACCCTTTACCCGTGACTGTAACGGTATTATTTAATGAAAGCTCGGAAAGTAAGATGAGGACGATAAAAAAGTAATGCAAGTTATAAGTAAGGCTGTTAATTTATTCATATAATGACGGCGACCTCGCGCTTTTTTCTCGGAATTAAATAATTATAAAACTTTGAACAAATTTTGTTTGCTTTGAAAGTTTCATAAAAGTTTTCCAGACTTAAAAATGTGTTGAGAATTGAAAAGTAATGTCACGGTTGAGAAGTTCATATAGCATGTAATACCGGCGTATCGGCGTATCGGGCAGTGAGATGAAACCGTGTGGGCTCAAATAATACTTTCATTGAATCGTGACTCGGTGCGATGAAGACGGCGAAGCGACTCGCTGAGGTCAATCATTGTTGACCGCATTTGATAATTCACTCGCTTTTCTTTGTATAGCTTTCAATTTCCTTTGGTTTTTTCTAAGAGTGATGTAAGCGCCCACTAGTAAGCCACAAATTAAATTACTAACTATAATATTTTTATAATAAGATCAACATTTTTCATCAACACGAAAAATAATTATATAACGAGACTGAAGTCTAAATACCAGTAAGGATCCTTAAATAATTTTATTGAAGTCAGGCTAATCTTATAAAACGTGTTTCAGCTATTTTAGTCACTTCGGTCATAAACGTATTTTTTATCCGTTTAAGCTTGTCGAATTCTATTGGTTATAGTAGTTAGAGGCATGGGCTAAAAACATCTTTATTTTGTTTTTTTTTTCGTTGTGTGTGCGTGTTTCCGAAACATAGTTTTAGTCAGCAATTCTCTTATCTTTTGTTTGATGTATGTTTATATATTGGTCTTATATTTGAAACTGGTTGGTTATTTAGGTTTATTTTTTGGGGCTGTGTTTTGATAAAATATCTTAGTCTACGTTTGCGTATATTCTATACCTAGAACTTGATGATCTCGACAAAAAATGAGTTTGGTGATATATAACACTTGTAGAGACTAATAGCATAAATGCGTCATTTTATCTCAATTAAATTATAAGCTTTGTATTAGCCTAATTACTGAGCCTTTTTGTAACATTAATTTACTTTTTGTTAATGTGGTATTTGCTTCTTTTTACTGTTTGCCTGACGATGAGATATTTAAAATAAATTAGGTATTGGTAACTGGTATCAAAATAAGTAAGCAGGCAGAGTAGGATAAGAAATTGCTAAGATTACTACTGAAAAGTTTTGTGTTATTAGCTCAGTTAGTTTTTAAAGAACTTATAATATTAATTAATTAAGAAAGAAATTGTCTACTCTATGTTACTTCCACAACACTCAAATTCACTTACACTTCAAAATGCTCCAATTTTAATCATGATTTATTTTCCAGAACGGTCTTGAGAAGATTATTTATTGATAAATAAATTTAATTCGCGTTTTAATAATTTAACTAAAATGCACACATGGTCAGAGATGGACAAGACGAGTCTGAATTCCTTTGAAATATTATATGAAAAATTTACGTTCAAAGCAAAAATCGATCAAGTTTAATATCGCATTGAATGGAAAAAAAAACCATCTTACGTCACCGTAATTGTTGCGACAAGTAGTAGTATTATGTTAAACATCATCCACATTATAAATGCAGAAATAATACCAAGGAAACCCTGAACCGAGTTCGCGATCTCGTAAGCGTTGTCGTGTAACCTTGCTATTCAAGTTTGCAAGTATCTGCGATCATTTATCGTTGGCAGCACAAATCCACGCCTTGCAATATCGACACCTATTCCGAGCTTATACTCTACGTGACGTTATTTTATATTTTACGGATAATATAAACTCAATATTCTCCGATTTTCACTTATTACTTAGCAATCTTCTTCATAATCAACTAGCTTTCGCGAATCGTCGTCGATGTGGGATATCGCGGTGAAAAGTTGCCTATTTCCTTTCATAGATTTTGAGTTAACTCTTTCCAAATTCAATTAAAATCAGATATGAGTTTTAGCTATGAAAATACAACCGATTTGAGACCCTCCTCCTTTTTTTGAAGTTGGTTGAAAAAGACACAACCTCAGTTAGATAAGTCCTTTGGCATAATAAGTATGGATTGCGATTGTATGAGTCACAAAAAGCAATGTTTATTCCAATGCAACTAGTGTTTCCACTGTGTTACACCGTCGGCGGAGGTTAGTAAGATTTTGAATCTAAAAATGTCTTTGTTTGCATTAACGCCACGTATTTACCAGGAAACTAAGGGAATGCGAAACCTTACACCTCCTGCAGGTGTAAAGTAGTAATTTATTAAGGAAATAATGGTTATAAGCGAGTGAACGGCTACATAAACTATTGTTATGGGTGCACGAACAATTTTATTGTGTTGGCAGTCTTATAGTACTCGTTGGTATTTGTGTACTGTATTTGTTGCATTGATTTAAATAAAACATTACTTATTCACCAATGATATTTTTAAAATATCATTGTTTTTCACAAATAATGCGATTAATTTGAACTATTATTTTTTACATTTTAAATTCGTATATAATTATGTATCTACCTATTTTTACAGTATTGATAAACAAATAACCGACGGGCCTGTTGGTCTAGTGGTTAGTGACCCTAACTGCTATACCGGAGGTCGTGGGTTTGATTCCCACCCAAGAAAAATCTTTATGTGATGAGCACGATAATTTGTTCTGAATCAGATAACCGTGTGTGAGTACATAGTCCTGGAATATTTCATTATTATTTAATAGATAACAATATTTGATGCTTTGTAGTAATAAACAGACTGTATTTCTTGTAGAAGAAGAGCTGGATAAAACGGGTCAAACCACGTGGACGTCGTGTCCTTTATAAAGAATTACATTTGTTACAAGGGTTAACCTTGTTAGATTGTTTGTCCAAAGCCTGAGTTTTACGTACGTATAAGTAGTTATATTAGTCTTGCACTAAGAACTAATTTCTCAAGAGACTTTCAAGGCCCCGAGACTCGTACTAGACAATGCTTAATGAATTACACCCAGATTTTGAAGTAACATTAACTAGCAAAATCATTTTTTTCTTCATTTGAACACAAATTCTTGATTTATCTAGATTCTAATTATCTTCACATTTCGTTAATAATAAGCTTCAGATTTTGTTACAAACCTTGTATTTTGAATGGTTTCGAAAGATAAAGTTAGCGTAGTTGTTAAAGCCCATTACCGAGGTTATCAAATAACAGCTAAGTTAAATCGTAGCAACTTCAAAACATAAATAAGCTTTGTTTAACAACTTTTCCGAGATCCGACTACAAATGCGTATGACCTTCTTAAGAATCAGTCTCGTCTTTCCTTGAAAATTGAGCCTCATTGACGTTATAAATTTTATATTAAAAAAATACGTACTAATAAGAGTCGACCAAGTACTAAGACATTCGTGGGTTCCTCAATCCGTTATTCTTACATTGGAAATAATTTATTGTAGTTTGCACATAAAACTATTCTTCCAAATGTCATGTCATAAAAGACCCACGGGCTATATCGTAAACTCCACGTATACTTGATGTCGGAAAGCTTAGCGATATTGTTAAAAGTTTCATACATAAAGACACTGCTAATGTTAGTGAGGCTAGCTGACCTACACTAAACTTATGAAGTGTCTTTACACGATCTAGGCCCTCACTAAAATTGAACTCCCAAGTGTAGAGGCCCGACTTCACCAAAAGCGAAGACAAGCTGAGTAGAGAGCTTTTTTAAATAGCCAATAGAACTTCCCTATTCAGGCCCGAATCCACAGAACAGTTTGAATAAGGAATTCCTATTGGTTATTTCAAAAAGTCCTACTATCCGCTCTGCTCCACGGTTTGGTGGAGTTTGGCCCTTAAATTTATTTGAGCTAAGAATTTTCTACTTTCGTCAAAGACATTTAATTAAGACAATAACATGCTGGGCTTTTGAGATGTTTATTTTTAGTGGAGCCTAGTGACATATAATTATAAACCTACTGTCTAGAACGATATTATATTGTTCCTAGATTTGTCTTACGGAATCTCTTAACCAATATTCTGTAAAATAAAAAGACAAAATACAAGCTTTATTATTTTTCTGGGACAAATACACTACAGTCAATTAAGGATAGGTACCCAAGAAATAAAGATAAAAGATATATAACGATATAGGATATATACCGATATAATATAATATATATATATTAAATAAACCTGGAAGTTAATGCCATATCTGTGTGCCCTGCGAGACCTTGAGTAGTGAAGAGTACATTGATTTTTAATAGCAATACAAAAATATTTTTTACGTCTAGATCGGTAAAACAAATGTATAGCTTAGAAGCATTTACCTCGCTATAATTATGCTTATACTTACTTTACTTATCAAAGTGCTGGTGTTTACCAGTGCGTTCACTAAGCTCTAAATTTAGATTAGGTCCTAAGTGTATAGTATAGAAATATTTGCTGCAGAGAAGTTATATTATAATAATCCCTAGCGGACGGGACTTTGTTTAAAAGTATGTGTAGGTACTTAGTATATAACTAATAAAGATTTTAAGTGCAGTATTAACAGTACATTTATATTTAACGCAAATTGTGAGGTGGACGAAATAAAAACTTAAATATGTTATCCTTTCTACAAAACTTACTCATAAACAAAACCGTATCAAAGTTGCATACAAATGTGTACAAAACAATAATAATTAGGCTATAAATTAAGTTGTATACATAAATAATCAGTAGCTTTTATTGTGAACTCAGTTCAATGGCACACTATTGTTAAGGGCATAGTCGTAAGTGTAAAGGCGAGTGCCCACGTGCCGTATCGCGGTCGGTCCCCGCTGCCGCCGCCGGCCGGCACAGCGGCGCTCAGCACGCCCCCGCCATCTTACATAACCCTAACAAACGGTGCATTAACACTTGGCGTTAAGGAAGTGAGCGCTTTATCACGTGACCGATACGAACGCTCTGACAGCACTTCAAGAAAACAGCGTAAAATCCGCTGCTCAATTTTTAGCAAGGCTGCTTTAAGCGCTACATACTCGAAGTGCTTATTGAAGTAGGTGTAAGTTTCTGCTTTGTCGACCAAGTTTGTTGATACTTTGGGATGTTATTAGGGTAACCGCGTATACTTAAACGGAACAGGTGTGTTTGCTGTTACCGAAATAATATTTATAATATCCTCGTGTTATTTTTGTCAAAGTACCTACTTCTTATATTCCTTTAGTTAATATACAGAATTGTATACCTAGACTTTTTATAATATTCCCGTTCTATACAAATACAAGATAGGAAATAGTTGATTTCCTTTATTTCATACCTTCTCCGGATGGTGAAAATTGTATCCATGCATAATATCCGTATGCAATTTCTATTTGATATTCTATTTGCACAGAACATGTCATATCGATAACCAACCTCGGTTCTTTGCTATAAAGGCGCTGTCAAAGTCAGTGTTGCTATTCATGTACAATTGCAATACTAAGAAACGATCTAAATAATGTAGAAAATGGAATAACTAACATAGGTACGTACTCTCGTAAATTCGCCTTCAAAAATAATTTCGGTAATACACGTATAAACTGAAATCCCGAAAGCAATGACTTATTTGTATTGCCTGCTCATTTCTACTAGATATGACAAGCTTAATTGACAAGGGAACGAGGCTCACACCCGAAATATCTCGACGTTTATATCAAATCTACAGTCTGCGCTATTTCTGGTATAAGAGATCCAGAATATACGATAATTATATAGAAATAACGTTTTTTCAATGTCATTGAGCTTTGTAATAACACCTGATTTGTCCGTTTGTAAGTTCTTATGCTGTTGTTGCAAGAAAGGACCAACACATTTAAGCCCATCACTCCCGGTGCATGCCTACTTTGTCAAGCATATGAAGCTACATTTTAGTATGGTTTTTGAAACATCAGCATATAAAGAAAAGTTGTATCCGAAAATGAACTGCGCAAATATTTGTTTTATAAATTAAATCCACAGTAACTTTACAGTCGGGATATCACGTGTAAGCCAAGCTTTGTCCTTGACGTAAACTGTAGTAAAGTTACGTGGCACGTCGGCCGGCATATTAATTCATTTCCTGCACAAAAGCTCTTTCGCGGACAGACTGTCGAATGCCGCTAATCAACCGACTGACGCAGAGAAGTTACTGTAACAGTTATTATCCCCTACCATCTTAAAAACATGATTTATTATATTCCAGTTACTCCCGGTCAATGGAGAATTTCGGTTAATAAATCACTCAAAATTTAATTTAAGTTATGCACAACAGCAGCAGCTGTTTTATAACTTAATTTGGCTTTTTGTCTTCGAATAGACTTTATTCACTTAATATAAGTTACGGGGAGTGTACCTAAGTAATGATAATAAATGTGTCTAAACTAATTACAGAGAAACTTCGCTGTGTCAAATACTTCTTAATGGTATGAGTAAGTCAACTCTAGATTAAGGATTAGGCATTTTTGGGACAGTTTTTTAGTTATGAGTAAAATTGTAAAAAATACTGAAACAGTCAGTTTAGCTCGTTTGCTTTCAAAGTTAGGAAAAACTGCATAGAAAAATTGGAAAAGTCTGAAATATTTTTAGTCGAATAGAAAATGCCATTTAGTTTTAACAATAATTTATTTAACCTATTACACTTCACACATTTAGACTCACCTAAGTCCAATATGATTCAAGTGATTTTATGGTTTCTTAAGCCGATTTTAATAAAACGGTTTTAGTTGCCAATTGATTTTCAAGGACATAACCCACACACTATTCAAGTTTGATTTCATGTCTCATAACGCTCACGGATCATTTGACGGCATTTTATCTTTATTAGAACATAAAAGTTGTATCAAATTCTTCAGAAGTTAAAGTTTTCTATAGGCCGTTAAGTAACGATATTTCGAGTCGAGAAAGGATGAAATCTTTTTTTGACAAATATAATAATATAATATTCCGGGACATCTCACACACGGTTGTCTGATCCCAAGCTAAGCAGAGCTTGTATTATGGTAACCAGACAACTGATAAACATACATATATATTTCTAAATAAATTACACCCAGACACCGAACAAATGATCGTGCTCATCACACAAACACTTGTCTCGGGTGGGAATCGAACCCACAACCTCTGGTATAGCAGTCAGGGTCTCTAACCACTAGACCAACAGGCCCGTCAATATTTTTCTTTCGTCGTAGGAAACTTATGTATATTTATTTGAGAGGTTTATTATTCACCTCGTTAGTGATAGTATAAATACAATTATTATTAAACTGTAGATATTCTATAGTTCGTTAACGTTTGGAATTAAATCATGGAGAGCATATAATTTAACCCTGACATACTTCAGGTATGTAACACGTTCTGGAATCGTCTTAATTGGATTCTAAGCTTAAGCTGTGGGTACGGATATGTAATAATTTAATGTTAGCTTATATCAATACATTAATGATGTTTGTATGTCTATAAAATAAGTTTTGAATTTGCAATTTTACTTTACACGATTATTTTGTAGATATTATCTTGTAACCATCTAATATACGAACATAAGTGGAATGGAAACGTTTCTGAGTGTAAAAGTAAAGAGCATGCTTACGAGTAAGTAGCATACATTTTTAGTAATAATTATCATATTAATTGACCTGTAAAATATGAATCAAATAAAAGTAATGCAAATGAATTGGAAAACCTGACTAATTATAAAAAGGATTATTGGTTAATTTATTTTCACAACAACTTTTAAATGTAAGAGTTTGCTTGACAATATTTCAGGCTCATGTTTTAAAGGACTGGGTTATGTAGAATCAGAATAGAATCCAATAATAGACGGAATATTGATATTGATTTCATTAAGTTCGTCTGGCCAAAAATGAACACCTGTCATGCCAAAAATATAAGCGTCGATTTTGTGACTCTGCTTTTAAATCGGAGATGTTTTATGTTAGGCCTTGCTTGTGCTTGTAGTTTTAATAATAATCAATTTATTTATTCAGATAATACAATCCAATATGCATTTTTTTTTGGAAATTGTTTATTTCCAATTAATTTTCACGCCATGACGCTAGATTGCTTAATGTATAGTCACCTTTTTAGCAAAATATTGGTAAACATATGAAATAAAATAAAAATCAAGAGCAGCAATGTTTTTAAAGATGAATGAGTATTGCCCATAAAAAAACGAAGAGCCTACCATTTCTGATTGGTGCTGCTTGAGCTTGAGCCATGTGATCCTTTTTGCTTCGATATTTATTTCCATAACAATAATGAAATAAAATAATTATTTTTAACAGCAAGTCTTGCATCGTGTAAGAAAATAACAAGCGGTAGTAAATATCGGCCTCTTCTTTGCGCTACATTTTTATACTTAAAATCCAGTCTATAATTATCTTAAGCGTTAAAAAACAATATTGAAACCTGATATACCTGTAGCACAGATTATTCATTCACTCTTCACTAGTAAAATCTGATTAAAGTAGGTTTTGAGCTTCAGGTTTACACAAAACAAATAGAAAGACAGAGATATCTGAACATAATATTTTGAACTTTCGTAAACCTGTTTGTGTGCGTGTGTGATAGTCTTGGACTTATGCTAGTACTGACACAAAGCTGTCAATTCTTGAATGGTGCAGCATTGTACCTCACTTTCATGTTTGACCTTGAATGCTTAAGGTGAATGAACTTACGAACGCAGACACCTGCTATCGCTTTAGTTCCTGTTTTAACAAAAAATGTGAAGCTTTTTAATAGCTCATTGGATATTATTTCAGAGTTCATTTTCTGGAACGAAATTTTTGCCATTTATTACATTAATATCCTTAATTATATTTCAAAATGTTTTCGACATCAGTTTGATGAAAAACAGCAGATTTGAAAATATTTATTTTTGATTGTAATATTATTTTTTGAAAAGAGAGAGCTCAGAATTTTCCTTTAAACTGCATATAATAAGCCATATGCAAATGCACATAAACTAAACAAATATGACACGTAGCTGAAATAATTAGTCGTACGCGGTGAAAGCGGTAGTTAGGGTAATTTTGTGGGCGATACTGTGCCGTGTTCACCGGCCGGGAGTCGAACTTGCGCAACCAGGCTTACGTACTCTGTACCCATAATAAAGCAAACTTTGTTTCTAATTAGAAGTCAAACAAAACTGCCACGATTTTCTTGGAATACTTTAACTTTTATTAGAAGTGCCGAAAACAGCCTTATTGGCAAAATAACTGAATTTAAAAAAATGCTGTTTATATAAAAAAAAGTGCGTAAATACAATTCGTTGATTAAAATTTCGAGAACTTCATAACGTATGCAGCAGTGCGTTTTCCGAAAAGTAACGGTTTATAATGATGATTATTTAAAGATTGTATTCCAAAGTAATATAATTTTGTTGGAAGTTAAGTGTAAAAATTGGAGTAGTGTTACATTTTAACAATATTTGGAAACTACTTACACATTTTTTTTATGAAACGCTTATTTCACAAAGATAAGATAATACCAGAGGAATCTACACGGTACCTATAAGTGAAATTGTCCGACTTAAGACATTTCGAGCATTTTATTTTCTCATGTGTTACTTAAGACACGCGAAAGAAATAAGGTAAAAAGTACACTTTGACAAGTGTTAAAGATCAAGCTTACTGCATACAAAATTTCATTCAAATCGCTAGTAAATGTAACCCTTAAAAGAGTAAAAAACAAGAGTCACTTTCGCATTCAAAGCTTTAGTGGATAATTATGAAATGAATGTCAGCATTTAATTACGAGGCTCGACCGTTTCAACGGAGAGGTCGGTTAGGCGTCGGCTGAATCTAAAATAGTCAAGTTGAAGGTCAACTGCCGAGGCGAGGAAGCCGATTTATATGTGCATACAAAATACTAATCGGCCTGTTAAATGACACATTGCCTTCCTATTACATAATAATATATTCATAAGGATTTTGAGGTCCATTGTAACACTGGACAGAAGTTTGATTAACATACAATGATAGATACAATTTTGTCACTAAATTTTACATTTGAAGATTATGTTTGTGTGTTTCCATTGACTAATTTTAAGCAACGTATTATTTGATGTGTTAAGAATTTTTAGTTGAAAGGTTTTGCTTCTTACTGTCACTATCCTTTTGATATTAGAACTAGCTTAGCGCGCGTTGTTGTTGGTTCAAAAAGTCTATTTTTTTTCTTAGTATAAAAGCTATATTATACCAAGTTTCATCAAAAAGTAGCCATGAAAATGTCTTGCAGAAAGACAGACAGAGAGAGTTACTTTTAAATTTATATATGAATGAGCAGCTGATGTATTTTATTACTTCTCTTTAATTATGTTTTAAATGTAGTATCTAAAAATTATACTGCATAATTTAAATGCACATTCTACGATAATAGCTTTAAAATAATTAAAGTTCAACCATTAAAACCTGCAAATATAAATGTAACAAAGAAGTTTAATGGAAACAGCTTATTGAAACAATCAAAGTAATTTGAGTTCACATTAACAAAAATCGTCCTTCAAATTGATCGGAGTTAATGTTTCGAAATCCATTACTGCTTTCTTTATGTACCTACTTAGTTCCAAGTTCAATAAACGTGGAATGGATGTCATTGTGTTTAACATAGCTCGAATAATCATTACATTATAGATAATTGTAAAATCAATCGACAAAAACGTGATTCATGAAAAATTCAAAAAGATTGATAAAAAACAAAATGTCTCGAAGAAAGGGACTTTCTTAGTATCTAAATCTTATTTATAAAAAAGTGCGTGCAATCAAAGTTCTAAAATAATACTTTATTGTTTCAAACATTTGTTGATCTCTGTTACAGCGTTATAAAGAACAAGAAACCAAATCAAACCACCAAACCTTTTAAAGTATAAATTAACTGCACAGCTAATTTTAACTATGTTCGTCTAACGAATGGTTATTAGGAATGTTTCAAACTGGCTAAAGTTAATTAATCTGAGCGTGATTTGTGACGGTCCCGGCGAATATATTGCCCACAACTTGTAGTGTTCGTGTCTGATCGCCTTTTGTTCGTTATGGGGGATTGCGAGGACCCTCGTTAGGCGGTGCACTCAATGCCATTATTTGGCCGTCTCGTTAAAAGTTTGCCCGATTCTATAAGACGGCGTCATCTCATTTAATTTTGTTGCCTGTTGAATAAGTTGTGTTGGCTTTAATTGTTGTTACAACGTTTGTCCAACGTTGTTGCAGACTACCGAGTTTGTAGATTATATGACAAATATATGTGATCCTAATATTAAAATACTCATAGCAATTAAAAATTGTAACCTACATATAATTTAATGCCAAAGTTCATGTCACAAAAATCATTTGACCAGAAAAAGTGCCAAACGAAATGGTGGTTATGCCAAATTTACTTGAAGGGGAAGTTGTAAAGTACAAAAATAAGGCCAGAGTTCGGTCTCAAATGTACGCTTTTATCGCACATAAATCACGAAATTACTGACTTCATAAAGGCATTGACTCTTTAAGAGGAAAAAGAAGACTCTGTTCCCCCTTTGATAAGCGAGTGATTTTAGTACGTTGTAAATAGCAAATGTGCTGACTCAGGGAATGTAATGCTGCGTTATGACACTCGTTTTGTAGTCGTATTACAGGAAATTCATTTGTACTAAAACGGGAAAACTACTGACGTAACAATGGAACAGCTGCTGGCTTCAGGAAGCATTAATTGTGCATATAACTTTGTCGCTTATACTTTACAAGCAAAGCCATTTAAGCACAATATGTCCTTTGGCGTTAGTTAGTCTCTCCACATTTGTAGAAGTCTGTCCCTTTCTTGTTTACTTTACAATATTTGTTATATGAAATGATTTAAAGATATATCCAGTGGTTGAACAAGCCAAGGTATTAAAGTGTCTTCTTAATTTTATAGAATATTCTTTCTCTTTAGAATTTTGCTCGATAAATTTAAGCCCGCATTACTTTACTGACTTTAGCAAAATATGAGTGCGCAACAGCATAGCTGCCCCTCTGGGGATAGGGGCGTGTTGGAATATATACAATGTAGCCGTAGATAAAAGGCAGCTTTGTATCACTACTCTGCTTCAAAGCTGCCTTTAATCTCACAACTAGACGAAACACGTGAACCGTGACTTTCGTTTGTTCCTCAATATCTAATCAGTTGAATATGTGTCTACATTTATAATATTACATGCCTCTGCTTCATGGCTTTGCCCCTATTGCATTCTAAAGATCTTATACCATGATTTAAAATAATAGATTCAGAATTATAGGCAGGGTTACTTTCACTTATATAATTTTACTGTAGATTTGTTAATAACAAATAATGTGGCACGAAATTCATTTGCTTCTTAGGTCTTCTTTTACGTAGCTTAAAAAATCACTCTGCCTAAAAACTAAACATACATTATAATTTATTATAGTACAAGAATAAATTCATTTTACGTTACATTACATAATCACAATACTAAGTCTGGCTATACATTTTACACTCGAATGACAAATTGAGCTGCGGTCGCCGGGGTCTAATCTCACTCAATGCTTAGTTAATCACGTAATTTAAGATGTGGTCAATTTTAGGTTGTGCTCATCTTTCTATAGTATAGGTATGTTTATATATTAAACTAGTTTTGTCCGTAGCATTGCCCGGTCTCAGTTATTACGGCCTGAATGAAATGATGTGTTTTCATTCTGATCTTTCGAATTGAATTAAAAGGATAAGTTTCATCAAAATCGGTTTTTTAATTTAGCCCTGACAGAGTTACAAACGGACAAACAGGTTAACTTTGTATTGATCGATATTTAAGAGTGTTAAAATAAATTCCTTTTGTTAGAATAGAACTTAGAATATTGTATCGAGTGATCCCTAAATTACCCCTGTTGATTTCGTAATGTGATTCCGTCAATCCAAATGTCAGTGACTAATTACGATGCCAGCACAATTTGTGCATTGATATATTTTAGATGGCTTATCACACAGGACAATGTTCAGCCATTGGATGAAAATTTCAAAAATTGGCAAAAAAAATGTCGTAAAATTAGATCTATATGAATATTTTAATTATTATTTAATTAAAATATTCATATAGATCAGAGTCAAGATTGTTTAAAGTGTAAGCAACGTTTTGAAAGCAAAATTAACGTTTGCATTAAGTTTTTATGAGAAAAGTTATAAAAGAATCATTTATCAAGAAAAAATGCTCTTACCAAGTTCTCTCAGAAATCAAATACACATTAAGTATACAAATAATTGTAACTTAAGACTTTCTGATTCAATATTAAATTTCACTGCAAACAGTATCATAATAAAATTGAATTACGGTTGGTGGCTATGTATCTTTGAAGTCAAATACTTAATTCAATGTATATCTTAAGCTTTAGTAATTTATTAAATTCACACAAAAAATGAATAAATAAATACAATGTAGCTAATTAAATTTTGACGAAGGTAAACAATAAAATACTAAATTCAATACCGCAAGTGCTAAAATAACATCCTTGAGTTATTTCTTAGAATTGATTGTCAGTATAGCAACACTATATACACTACAAACAGCATATAGTTAGGTCATTATGTCTCAGGTTGTATAACTTGCGAAACACATGAATCATTTATCATTGAACCGGTGAGATAATCATCGAATGCCAACCATCGTACCGTCGTATCTTCAGTCTATAGAACAAACATTATAGAGAATGTCTTCTTAACGAAAATACAATATTTGTGTGGAGATTTTGCATTCAGGACTTTTTATGACAGCCTGTTTGGTGTCCCACTGATGGGCAAAGTCTTCTCCAACTTGCTCCAGGGTTATCTGTATAGAGCCACGTCCCACCAATCCGGCAAAAAGCGCTCCATGTCATCACACCATCTTCTTTTCGGTCGACCCTGTTTTCGAAAACATAATTGACCCTACAAATCACGGAGGTTTTGACCATAGAAGATGATTGAACTGCAGACTCTATTCAAGTAATGGCGAACGCTATCAAAAAAGTTTCGTATCGAGCTCTCTTCAAGGCTATCGATAAATAGCCTAGCCCTGGAAATTGCCGTACAAATACAATTAAGAACTTCAAAAGGAATGAAACAAAGCTACTTACTTAAAGCCTTGATGGCTTTAAGTAAGTAGCGGTAGTAGTTGATGTAATTTACATACTAACTGTTGTCTCAGTAATTACTGTAAGCTAATTACAAAATCGTTATCTGCTATTTATTTTCAAACATCAAAGATGTAAAGAAGAATCTTCTTTTGTCTCTTTAATCGATTTGATTTATATGCATCACTAACATCGCTTTTCAGTTGCATTCTGGTTCTAACTTCGCCGCGAGTAATGAGAAAAGTTTTTACAGTGATATATAAGGCACCCACAGTGATTCCAGTAAAACCCAGTATTTTAGGCTGGTAACAAAGCTTTAATTTATTTGTGGATGCAATAAAAACAGAGTTCGCTAGTCGTTAAAATAGTTTGAGGGTAACAATGCAAAACGGTGAACAGGTTACCGTGTGTTACCGTAAATTCCAAACATTATTTCTCTACGTGCGTTTAGATATTTGCCACCCAACTTCCAGCTAGCAAACTATACCGTACAATAAACTTTGTTACTACATCAAAGCTACATAACGACTGAACGGAAAAACAAAACAACGTTACAATCATTATAAATATTGCTTTATGTACGAGTTTTCCTTTGTTGCTTTGTCAGAAGCATATCGCAATTTATCTAAAACATTTCTTAAAGCAATGCAAAGGAATTAAATCCTCATTTGCAGAATGCGATGCACTTCACAATTAGTACTGTTCTTTCTTTTCAATTTCGTATTTTCTGCATGCTGCTTACACTCATTGTTTTTATCTACATTACCTAATGCTCGGAACTGTATTTAGAAAGATGAAACTTTTAAATCTGGAATGAAGTTTTATAAGCAGCACGTTTTCAACAATGCAAGTTTACTAGAGTTACCCATACAAAGAAAATAGGAGTTTGTGAATACGAAATACAACACATATTTGTACAACATTTTGGTGCGAATCTTCTTAGAGCCTGAAATGGTATTCTGCTGAGTTAATACAACCAACTGCATAATGTACGTACTTTACAGTGAGACGGTGCATGGGAGCAAAAGTTTTTGCAATAAGCCGCAGCTAAAGCTGTGCAATTAAAGTTTTATTTGACGGTATAAATCTCTCATTATGTAGCTAAAAGACAAATGGAAACCAGAACTTTAACTATTGAGCATAGACGAAAATTTGTTAAATTTTGGTGATGAAGAGCTTTTCAACTAATTTGGGGGTGAAATTGTAAAAAATATCAGATTATATATGAATGTTATACTTGAAATAAAACTACTTTTTACGGATTTTTTCGCGGTTTATATTAAGATTTTAAGTCCCGACGTTTCGACACCTTTGCAGGTATCATGGTCACGGGTAGACTGAGGTGGTGTTCGTCTTGACGGTTGTTGTTGCTCGTTCTACCTTCATATTTTTATTAATTATTTGTGTTCCGGCCTACGCAATATGAGCTCACGGTGTCTTGAGGTCTTGCAGCGCTGCTCTTGGGTTTGATTTTGAGTTTGTTAATTATTGGATCCCAAGTAGGTGATATCTTCCAGCCGTCTTCTCTATTGAAATTAGGGTGTTTTTTAATCTCAATAGCCTCGTGAAACATCCTAGGTAGGAATTTTGGTTCTTTAGCGAGAATCTGTGGTTTATCAAATCTAATGTAATGGCTGGAGCCTTCAGCATGATCGGCGACTGCAGACTTCTAAAAACTTCTAAAATGTTATACTTATTATTATTCGACTATAATTATGAGTTTTATAAAAACCTAGAAACAACAGTATAAAATGTTTATAACTCGCTTTGCGGTGGAAGTTCGAATAATGTTGTGTTGAATTCAATTCTCGCACGCTGTAAGCTGTGTATGGGACGCGGTGTTTTGTTCATTATTTCGTACCACACACAAACCGGACGCAGGTACTTTGTACTCTATATGCTACACGTGTTGCATTGTGAAAAATGTACTTTCACAAAAACTTGTTTTGTGAAAATTTTATTTTCTGAACATTGACCATACATTCGTGTTTACCATTAAACACACCGAGGTGAACGGCGAGAACGCTTTATTAAAGTTGGATCACGGAACAAATGAAAACCATGTTGAACAAGAAACTTTTGTTAACAGTCAAATAAGTTTGAAAGACATCAAAAACATTTCCGTCCCTTATTACAAATCAACATAAAAAATCTCCATCTGAATGAACAAAATGATATTTCTCATTGAGCACATTTTACTTGAGTTTTTCTAACAATGGACTAAGGAAGCCTTTCATAGTTGCTTGTTATAAATAGAAAAGTAAGTCGACAAACTCAAAGCAATCTTACAAAAATACTGAAAATTTCTCGATGGACCTATTATTTTATATAGGAAACAATGGGATCATATTTCTTTAAAATATAATAAGCTCTCGTTCAGCCGTCTCTATAACGACCGGACTCTTCTGATTTACCGAGAATCAAGTTTATCGGCATCTATATTGGATTAGCCTTCGAAGTGGAAAAATCTTTCTCTTAAAAATAATCAGTTACCTTTTTGGAAAATCCTTCAACAAAAAATATTAACAACATTAATAAATGATTCACTTTGGCCTGCCTAAAAATAGCTTTAATTACCCTTTAGCTCATAGTGTAATTTTAAGTATTCAATAAGAACATTTTCCTGTCTTAAGTTTAGTATACCCAAAGCCCCTTTCCGAAGTGACGGTATCTAATCATATCGTTAAGCCTTGACTGGCAGTCTCATCACAGAACTGTCCTTCCAATGTTATCCGAGACCAATCTTAAGGCCAGATCATCTATCTAACTAAATCCCCTTTTTCTTCGTCTTATAATCCTTGACATACTGGTCAATTTATTAGTTCTTAAACGACTTGCGAACTGTCGATAATGGCGACACTATCTTTATTCTATCGATTCAATTAAAGTTTGAACTACTAACTTAATTCGTTAACCTAGTCTGTGACTTGAAGTTTACACAGTAAATACTGAAACGTATGAAGTAAACTCTCTCGCGTATCGTCAACCTTATTTGTAAACGAACAAACTGTCTACAACTCAGATTACCACGTGGTGTCTCAATTTACGAATAGCTAACCGAAGCAAAACTAATTAATTTTACCCGACGGTGATTAAGATGCCGGTTGTTACTTCTCAATCGTTCCAGTTAGTTAAACGTTACACTTTGGGTTGGTGACAACTTCCCGTGCTGAAGATCTTCGGATTTATTTGACTTGCCAATGATCTAATTTATCCTTTTGACTTTCACACAAATAATTTGGAACTTTATTTTCTCCTGTATAATTTAATACTTCATGATAACACTGGAATTTCGTACCATTTTACAGATTAGATACTATATAGTTCAAAAGGGATAGGATTAGACTTGGACTACCGTCTATATTACGCGGGCCTTAAGGTTATGTTTTGCTAGCACTTACAAAGTATATGAATATTACGATATAGAGATAATACATGATTTGTATAAAATTTGATACTGATTACCAAAAAATAATTTGTGGTGATAATTTCACAACAGTTAATTAGTAACATTTTTTGATGGCTTAGGAATATTATATAAGATTATAACAAAGTGATATATTCGATTTCAATATTGGTTTATATTAAGTTGCTTTTATTATATATTAAAACTAGATACACAATATTTAACTATTACAATTAGAAATTGAACTTATCATATTTACAATAATAAAAAAAATAAGCCTACACAATAAATAAGAAAAATTATAAACTAAAATAAGGCATCAAAAAATTCATCCACATCGCTGCCATACAACGTGGCAGCATTGCCACGTTGTATGGCAATGCTGCCATATGCGCTGTCCTAGGTAGAAGCCAGCTTTGGGTCACGCAAAATGTCTACCAGGCGTTTGGACAAAGTATTTAAATAAGTAGAATGTCTGGGCCACGTAGCCAACGATGGAATCTCGTGTCTTTATTGCATATCGAACTGTAAACACCAACACACAGTGCATTGTTAGTAAGTTTCTTAAGAGACGTTTGCGAGACTGGTAGAGTTAATGCCACGTGATCATAATTGCAGTTAGAAGGGTTAGTAATTATGGGCTGCTTAGTAACTCGACTAAAGGCTAAGGGCCGGACTTCACTAAAGCGGGGACGAGCGGAGCGGAGCGGAGCGGAGCGGACTCGTCTCCGCTATGGTGAAGTCCGGCCTTAGAGGTTGAATTGGAGCAGTTTTCCACACGTTCCGAGTGACGTTGATTCGCAGCAGTCTTGTCCACATCATTTACCCTAATAGAGGCGATTTGGTAAATAGTATCCGCAAGGAAAACACAAAAGGGACAGATTAGTATGTGCTCTGGCAACGCGCACCGCAAACGTGATTTTGTCAGCGACATCACATAACAAATGAACAATGTGTCTGGTTTTAGAAATATTTTTCGTGGTTTCCTTATAAGATTGTTTTCAGTTTTTTTTTCTGGTAACATAATATACTAAATATAGTTTAAACAAAAAACCGAAAATGAAACTCTTCTCCCTCTATGATTGAAGCAAACTCATTTGCAATTAAGCATACCATACCTTCTAAAGTTATCGTGTATGAAAAATTTCAAGTTATCGGAAAACGGAAGGTGGATTAAAATTAACTTCCAAGTTTTTTACTTAGGTAATGCTTATAAAAGCGTGTTAAAAATAGCATCGCGTGTATTGAATTAACGTGCTATCCACTGAACTACAAACCGGTTACTACCCTGAAAATTTTTGACGTTCGATTTTGTTAACATGACCGATTTATGTAACTTTATTACTTTGTATAGATTATGAAAAAAAATATAACCACAAAATGCGTGCTAGTACACCCCTAAAGACAAAATAATGCAGTAATATGTTTATTCTTGTTTCAGGTTCAACGACTACTTTACAGCTGGCCGCATTCAAGAATGGGGGCGGTGCAATAATCCGCCTAAATGTTTAGGAGAGGGTATAAGACTCGATATTTCCGCGTGGTGATAAAGGCTAGGTCCTGGAAACGCGTCCCGATGAAGCTGATAAAGTGGGGCAGGAAGATGCCGTCGACAAAACAATACGATCTCGTGCCGAACGACGAGTACGATACTAGGATCCCGTTGCATCCCGATGAAGCATTCACCTACGGGATTACTTTCCAGGCCAAGGTAAGAGAAACATTTTAATTAAAGTAAAATACTTTATCAACATAAAAGCTTCATTAAGTATGCGACTACCGAGGGCTTTGATGTGGTTATTTAATATAGTCGATACAAGCTGAAAGCAGATTATCGAAAATAATTAATAAAGAAGTTGAATGCAAAATTTCAGTATTTTTAAGCCGCGCTCATGATGAAGTTTGCGAGTCAGCTAATTCCTGAGCGAAGGCAATTTTGATTAAATCCCTGCATTTTGTCACGAGTAAGAGGATTTTACGTCCACAGCTAAAGTATACAAAATTGGTTATAAGTAATTTAAGTTTTATGAGGAAGACTTGTTAGTTGCGCAGTCACTTCTTGTGAGGTGGAACAAGGTATAGTTACAATTTTGTCGATGGCAGCGCAATGCAGCTAACAATGCTGGTGGTAACGAGCTGAATTGGAAGTTTTGCACGTGGCCTGTGAACAACATTTTTTCGCGTTCTAAAGGCGCTTGATTGAAGTATTTGTATTTAGCTAATATATTATCAGTAGAGAGACTAGACTATTCTCTTGTAATACCAGTTTAAACGTAGAATTTCTTTAATTTTAAATTTCTGGTTTTAGTTCTGATTTTATACCAATGTAGCTCGAGTGTATCTATGTGCTCTGTGTGTCAATGTTCACTCTTTCTCACTCGCTCTGTACTTAACTACAACTTAATCTTTAAAGAAAATTACTCGCCTACTCCCTACTAATTGAACTCGATACCTTATTTATTGCGCGAAGAACTGGAACAGTAAATTAAGAATTAAACTAAAACAACAAAAGTAACTTTTTAAGGATGTAAAAGACACTTTGAAAATTGCAAGTTTTTAAACAGTTAAACAAAAGTTTGGAGACGTATATCTCAAAGTAGTGAAGTGTGAAACTTTAATTACCTAGCACGTAACTCGAAGTTTTACATTTTTAATTTATTGTTGGTTGCTTTTATCCAGGTTAGTGAGAATTGCCTGGGATTAGTTAGGGTACTTTAAACTGTCTGGAGAACGTGAAGGGATTGTGAGAGAAAATGCTATGTCAGTATGTCTACAAGGGGGTGTCCGTGCCTAACCTTACAAACACCACGTCTGCATGTATCGGCAATCTATTAATAGTGTCCTTTACCTCCCTTTAGGTTTCGTCCATACATAAGCATCCTCATTAATTTTATCTTTTTACATAAACATTTGCAGCGGCTTCCATTTTGCTCCTGTGACGTGGGTATGTTTACAGCCATAAATTTTACCTGTCGGAATGAAAATCTGTAGGACACATAATTTTTTGACCCTTGAGGGAATTGAACTCGCTTTTTTAACAATACCTCATCCGTTTTTCATTAGCTGTACAATAAGTTTTCATTGTTTTACGTTAAATTATTATTTGAATTTCGTTTCGCTATTAATTGTTAACTGAATAAATATGAACATTCAAAATCCTTTTATGAATTATAACAGTAGGTAGGTAGGGTGTTTTCACCAAAAAAGTGAGCGCTTAGAAATATTAGCACAGGAATAAAAATATCAGAAAATATATCAAAGAGTTAAACGTTTTCCACTACGAAACCCAGGGTCATTAAAGTAATTAACGCAAAGGAAAAACTGTCATCACATTTACGAAGACCTACATTTTTAATGTTAATTTCCATATTTTTCATGCGCAGTGACGAGTTGTGAGCGACTACAGATTTTATGATATTGCGTTGCCATTGATTATGATAATGTATGCTGCGGTAGTGTAAAGTGGACTTCCAGCATTAAAATATTTACAGAGAATTTATTATTAATACCGATATTTTTTAATGAGCGTTGCGGAGATTTAAAGGTCTGTGATATTCTTCAGCTGTACTTTAAGAATGTTTTTATTATGTATATTTCTAGAAATAGCATGTAACGTCGTTATTTAGAATAACAGTCAAGCAAGTTTACTAGCACCGCGTTCAAAGCCTTATAAACCTAAGTGACATCGAGTTTACTCATTCGAGACATATGACTATAAAGCGCTACAAAATAGGATGTAGACTATTCTCATAACACTGCCGGCGAGAGTGTCGTGTTTAGATTTACTATTCTCCAGACTATTTCGTCTTAACGACTATGACTATGTCATCATGTTAAAATTAAATGAAAACATAACTGAACTCTTCCATTAAGATCATAATATACTAGAAGAGATTTTTAGATATTTTAGCTTTTCACCAAATTTGAAATGGAAATAGATGCCGAACTATTCATTTACCTTTCACATTCAAAGTGGGTTCAGAACTCAATTTCTGTGGAAAGCAACGTAGGATAGTCATGAAATTTGAAATTTCAATAAAATCCTTTTACTTCGGACATTAATAGTGTTATTTTCTTATCAGTCCCTCATTATTTACAAGCCAGGGAATTTGGGATATTTCAATAAAGATTTTTTTTCAAAGTAGGTACCTTAATTTTCTGCAGATGCAGATTTTGTAGTGTTTGTCACTTCACTGTTGGCACAAAAATGGCTATTTTCGACACCTATTGAAATTGAGTCTTGTGCAGGATTCCTAAATATTTCCACCCCATTGAATTTAGAGTCGCAAAATTTTGTTGAACAGTTTACAATTCCGAAAGATAATAAATTTTGAATTGGTTGAATGAACAGCTTTGTTATTTGTGACAATTGGCCAAATATTAGAAGATTCCCCAAATTTTCTATTTTACTATCCCGTGAATCGAAAATTCAGTTTTGTTTTATATGATTTAATTTAACACGATTTAATATTACAATTTAATTAATATTAAAGTGCTAAGATTTTAGCCAGTATGTAGGAGCAAATAGGATGTCATAAAAAGTACGAACCTACAATTTATTAATACAGGCTGGATAGCATTAATAAAATCGATTCAAAATGAAATGCTATAGTTATGAGACAAATCAAATTACTTTAAAGTAAACTGCGCAGATTGTGTTTGATGAAAACAATATCTGACATAACTGTATATATCAAAGCAAGGGAAACTCTTGCAGCGTCCTTATGCCTTTGTTATTACAATGGTATCGATGTTGACTTATAACGGACTTGAAATTGAAGTATTGTTTATTTGTGGTCGTCAAGGTTAAGATAATTGCAAACATATTTCTGAGATCGATATTGTGTCACACTATCTTGTGACTATATTGTCTTTAGGTACCTACTCAAGTTAATTATAAACTATTTAGTACACTAGCGTTCTTCAGGTAAAGTGTGTGTATTACGTGAGGGACGTAACCTATCCGCGCCCGGCCGGGTCGTCGAAGTGGCTTCGTAAGCCTGGATTATCCTGGCTTTGCCGAGTTGTTCCCTTGCCTCTATGTCTTCCTACGCGATAAAAGGTTATCTCAAAGAAATCTTCGCGGTTGTAAAGCCTGTTAAAAAATAATTAAATCGGATTACAGGTACCTGACCTAAACGAGGTGTCGATCTAGGTACAGATAAAAAAATGCCTACCGCGAAAAGAAAAACTCTTTATCAGAATTTGGCAAAGTGAGAGACCACAATAAGGCTACTTCAAAGATCTTAGTCATTGTACTTTGCTTACAACAACGTTCGAGTGAACATCTGTTCAAGTTTGCGTTTCCTCCAGTTCAGGGCCAGGAACTTTTACGAAACAACTCTTGAGCTTCTTACGACCGCATTTCCTAAGTGCGCAATATTCGTTTTTTTTTTGCTTTAAAAAATACTTTATCTACTTACTTTCGGAATATCTGAACTATGTCAACTTAGCTGCTCCCACAATATACAAATTTCATTATTCTGCGAAATGTTTATGTACGCAAGTTAATCAGATTTCTATTACATTGTAACATCCAATATAAAAACAATATCGAATCTGAAATTGGATCTCGCTCCAATAAAAATATTGAATTTGTGTTTTAGAAACTTTTTATCAGGTTTGTTTGCATATGATTGTTGGTACTGACTAATTTGTATTGAAGACAAAACCAGCGGAATCGAATTGGTATTCTGTGTAGTATTCCAATAAAGAGTTAAAACCTTTGAAAAATCTTTAGGGTTCCAGTAGGATTTTCAGCATAAAAATTATAGTTTTTTGATCATATAATTTTTAGGTAAATAAGGAACATAAAAAATAATTCCTTATTATTAATGTGTAATATTGCAAAATGCTATTATATCCAGTTTTTCATAGAGAAAAAATAACATTATCGAAATACTTAGCTAGCTCGTCGACATACACAGAGCAGAATGTCAAAGGTAGTGAAATCTAAATACTAACTAACACGAAGCTGTTATATTAGTTTGTTTAACTGCACGTATTAACTACTTACACGTTTACCAACTAACAAACAAACTTAACTTGATGTTAGCAAAACTAACTAATGTATTTATTAGCATTGGAAAGCAAACAATACTTGATCCGTATCACAGAAGTTTGTAATTCGACCTCAGTTTTCAAATGTTTTATTTTCTTTGTGTTTTTAGCAGATTTTAGATGCTCGAATTTGTTGATTGTTTTGTAAATTAAATTTATGTTATAAATTGTTTTGATTCAAAGTTTACAATCGGTAGCTCGCGTAGGTGGTTAAGAATTCTGAACTCATAAATTAAAACGTCAGAATTATATTAAATCACAAAAGCTTTTATTATTTTATTGTTTAATGTGTTTATGTGTTATATTTATTCGAAAAAAAATAGCTTATATTCCCAAAATGGTTTTAAATCAGACTTTAATATCCTTTTACATCTTCACCTCACTTACTCCACTTAATGTCTATCACGAATCGTGAAATATCTACTTATTATAAGGGTGTTATTACATTTAGGTGAAATTTTATTTTATCGTCCTTAATAGGTAAATATTTTTGCTTAGCAATCTGCTATCGGCACAACAAACAAAGTGTATCTAACCTGTTTTATTTATGTTGGTTCGCCAAGGCTTTGTAACTGCTGACACGAATTAAATTCCTTTGCGCGATAAACGTATAACATTTGCCTTTGGTTTAGACGATCAGTATGTAGGCCTCCACTCGATATTTATAGTTCTTCTAAGCTTTATTGTATAAAAATGTGATAAACAACGAAAACGTCTTTGTGAATGGCTTTAGGGCTGAACAAGGCTGAAACTCAAAGAGGGTACAGCTAAGAGTCATACATAAATGTTATATGAATAAATTTAGACTTCCAAAATCAAGAAGTTTTGTTGTTTTTTTTCATGAAATTGCCGTCTGGTGTATTCAAGATAAAAATGTTCGTATGTTTTATTTATTTTTCTCCAGCGTTCCGAGTTCCCGTAGACTTGTCGAGATAAAAAGTTCTCTGTGTGTTTATTGTTTAACCAAGTTATAAACTAGGTATCTCGTTTCCAACACTACCTGTACCATGAAATATAAAAGCTGGACTGTTGCCACAGCGGAAGCGGGACAGCGCACTACACAACACGTAACTGCGTCTCTTTTTCACAATGATATCTATTTTGCTTTTCTAAGGGTGTATGTTATTCATCAGTAAGTCCACAGGGGCAAAAAAAAAGTCAAATCCGTTAAGCAGTTACAAACTAAAATTTAACGACATTTCGTTGCTCAGCAATACGAGATTTGACTTCTTACAAGTAGGTACAAGATAAGTAATCTATACTTATCACTTTTTTTTCTTTATTCCATAACTTTATACATTTCATCAACAATGAAATCTATCTTATCATGAAAGTTTAGCCAATTCATTTCAGTCACTATTATGTATTCAACCTGAAAGCAGTATGATATATGAAGCTGAAGGTTTACGCTAAGTTATTGAAAGTAAAGAAAGAACGACTTTATCTGTCCTTGTATCATTGTTTATAGGAAATAGATTTTGTTATAAATGGACCTATAAAGAGCCTCCTACGATTTGGATATCCGCCAAGCCACCGGTCTTAAGACGCCACAAAGAATCAAAGAAAAGAAGTCACAGTGGTAGGCATAAGAATAATCAGCTATTCATACGGTAAAATAATAAAAATATAATATTGTTATTTAACAAAATTGTTGGTGTCAATTAGTGTAGTGAGTAAAAAAAAAATTACATGGAAAAAACTTACAAATTCACGAAGTATTTCTATTGAAACATCAAGCACACTACACGAATATGCAAAATCACGTCCCTTTTTAAAATAAAAGTGCTATATTGCTAAGCTACATTTAAACCTATAGGTATAGTCAGAATTTCGTAGCATTCATTCCCCATTTGGTCAGCATCCGAACTAACGGAGCACAAGACCGCAAATCATACACCACATTAGAGACGTTTCTATGTTAATTTGGTTTTATTGCTCTAACTGCAACAGAATCGTTGCGATCGGTCCATTGGGCCGAATAGTAACTATGTGGAGGCTGAAATTGTATGGAAATTGTGCATACAAAAATGTATGCCTCATTGGTGAGCTGACAAATGTTTGTCGCACTCTTGCCTATTATGACGTCAATCCATTCGAGGTGTAAAGAGTGAGAAACCAACAATTATTAAGATTTAAAACGTTAATTATGGATTCTGCTAATATGTCTAATACTGGATTAGACATATTACCCAAAATTAGATAAAATATTCAAGATTCTGAGTACCCAGTTGTGTATGTTGACGTACCACTAATTATATTAGTTGTGTACCTATTTCGCTTGAAGAGTTTATTTTCCTTCTTGTATGACAAATTAATTCAAAATCTATTTTTTTATCTCCCTAATTACATTAAATGTTTCCCCTATAAATCAAAATATCATAATGAGATTCAAAAGTGAAACCATATTAATCTTCTACAGTATTACATTTTGGAAATCACGAACACTTTTTCAGGATTGCTGGTAGGCTCTCGTAGAAATCAATGCGAAACGTCCCTGTCATCAATATTACTGTCAATCGTAATAGGCTTTACTAACGAGCAAGCTTTTTATGTGGGCCTTTGCAATATATTAGTACCTAATATCAAGGGACGCGACCTCGGTTAAATGTGAAAGTAAGCAATTAAAAATAAGTCGAAAACAAAAATTTTGCAAAAGAAAATCGTCGTAATAATATTACCTGTATAGTGTTTGCCGGTAACTCTACTGATAGTCGAAGAACAATATACCTTATTTTTTAGATCAAGTGCCATCATAAAGTACAAGTATTCGAAACTTGTTAAAATACCAATATAATGTTCATGTAAGTATTTAAACCGCGCGCTTAACTGTAACATTTAATACTTGAAACTTTCCGGATAGTTTCCGTGACATAAATATCGAAAGCGACGACGTGGTTTCAACTTTGAAGTCATGTACTGTCAGATGTTTGGAAAATAAACTATTCCATAATACTCTAAGTGAATTTATAGGCTTATATCTAGGTACATTGAATTTGTCTCGAGGGATCTTAGTCGAGAGCGATAAGTAATGAATTTATTATTAGAATCTATGTTGTCTTGTCTGAGTAGGCTTGAGAAACTGTTTAGGTAAACCCTCTTAGTCGCTCAAATTGAAATTGAAGCATCAGATTAAAATAAACGACATGAAATGAGACAGCAAATTCAAATAAGAAGCTTTGAATAATTAAAAAGAGCACTATTCAAAGAAAATATGAAAAAGTCGTAGTAATAAAAATGATGAAATTGAAACCTGAAACCCACGTACACTTAGTGGTTTTCATATTGGCCTGGTAATGAAAACACTTAGGTAATAGGGGAATCCACTCGAAGTAATCTTGGAACGAAATACTTAGTAGAACAAAGCCAAAGGAAATAAGTCACTTACACGTGACTGAGTAATAAGTTAACAACTCGCTACTTATGCGTAATTAAAAGCTTTTGAGCCGCTTTGTGATCGCGTTTTGTACCTGAAATTTCCAAGGCTCATTGTACGCCCTCACTTAACGCTGTAATAATCATTATAACACTTAGATACATTCACCCTTCGAGGGAAGCTGGGATCATAAGCCATACTATTACAATTCAACGTACAATATTCAATTTCAACGTATTGCAAAATACAGACCATTTGTGATTCAGCCCAATTCCTTACGTTTGTAATTAGTTAATTAATTACTGATTAATTTTAAAATTATATTATCATGTTTAATAAACATTATTCACGTGCGATGCCTACATTTTATACGGATGTCATTCCACAGAAGTATCTCACTTTTTATTGAGCCATAAGCCTAAGTTTTTCACTTCCCGAAAAATCTGCTTTGGAAAATCCCTTTCGCGGTAGTTTTTCACTTAGCCCGTTCCTTTCTTCCGAAACTTTTATATTAGATGACGAGAAAAGTTTCAGACCACGGTTGTTACCAGGCTCTACTTTCCCATTCAATTTCGATTGTAAGTTTTGATCTTTAAAACCTGGAATTGAAAACCAAATTGATGGGTCGCTTTACGTTCCGTGGTCGCTTTTACTCGTTTTGTTCTGTATAATTGGAATGGTTCAAAACCGATTCTGTACGGGATACGCGTCATGTATTTAGTTTACTTCCAATTTATTCAGGAAAGTCTCTGATTGCGCTTTTCCATTCATGCAACTCAGCTTTTTTGAGTTTTAGCTGACACTTTCGTTGTAGTAGAGTGATTGGTATAAAAAAACAGTAACAGTTCCAATAAATCGCATCAATACCCGACTCAATTATGCTATCTGTTCGTAAATTAAAAGTGTAGAGCGATGACGTCGCACTCGTTTAGTGAACGGACAGCCGATACAATCCCAATGGCCGGCCGACCGTTAACCATTCACCCCCGCCGCGGAAATGTTCTACACACCCTTATCTACGTATAACACGCCCTCTATTTGTTGCATACACGTCGACTGGAGTTTTATGACCGTAAACGTACGTCATCTGTTCTGACGCTTATGTAAACCACTAGTTTGCGTCGTTAACACTCTCATACGAGGCACTGTATGCTGCCTGGATTCTTGAAGGCAACCTCTACGAAATACGCTGAAATAAAGTTTAATAAAGTTGTGCTGTAGCTGGCAACATACGTTACGTTACCCCAGTAAATGGTATACGTAGGTATATCATATATGTTGCGGCCTTTTGTGCATTATCGTGAGGGTGTAATGACAGAATACTACGCTTCAGTTGCGGTTTATTAAATTAATCCAGTCCCAGTGAGTACGTTTTATTGTAAAACTAGTATGAAAGAAGTCATTGTGGCCTAACGATTTAACGACCGGATTCGTATAGAAAGGGTACAAGTTTAACCTCAATGCACTAATGTCATTTTAAAAGGTTTATCTACTCTTTTATGTTATTAGTATTTTATTCACGTAATAAAATTGAGAATATAGTTTTATCTGTAAAAAATTACAGATACTTGTAGTTGATTAAAATTCTAGAATCAACTACACATCATTATTATTTTATCAATCATTATTGAATTCCTTTCGTAAAATATTTACGTATCCTTTATTCAACTAAGACAGTTACGTAATTTCCTTTCTTGCGATAACAAAGGAACAACCGAATAATACGAGATGTTTCTTATTTCTCCCGAAAATTCAGTGTCAACTATTTCCATTTTTCTCTGTTACATTGTTATCTGCGAGCTTTCTCCCGAGGGAAGAGGGTCCGCAAACAATTCGCCAGTCGTTAGAGTCACATGTATTTACATACATTTTACACATTTTTGGACTGACAGCTCAATCTATTTTCTTACATTATTATAATTCTTGTGACAATGGATTTTCTCTGTCAACGTAATTTGACTTGCCTACGGCCATATTTTAATTCTACATAAGTTTATCTGGCTTACAGATTAGACAAAGACTTAGTACATTACTGTCATGTACAAGAGTTCAAAAGACATTTCATAGAACAACAATTTTACGGTGTAATAGGCATACAATGAATTTATATTATCTCGTCTTAGTATTATACTAGATGTTGTTCCTACAATATTCCTTTCTTTTTATGTAGGTGGGTACTTTTCGTAGAAAGGTTGGCAAACCTGGGTACCGTTTGATTAAAATATGTTTGTTTATTACAGCGTGGAGTGCCTATATACACAAGAAAAAGAGCCTTCTGTGAGATCGAGACTTTATTCACTAATAGTGTTTTTCCTTTCAATATTATTTTAGGGTTGTATTATGTACTTTTTATGAATAATAACTGTACTTAAATTACGTTATTTGGCATATGTGGAATAGTGCTAAGTTTCTTGTTTCTTTCTGTCTTAGGATTCTTATCGCAACCTTATTATGCTTTAGTGTCATTTCACACTTCACGCACAATGATTCCGTTTCAAGGAATGTCACTCTGATACCCATCTTCAAGTAAGATTACCTTCTATGATAAATTCTTCAATAAATTTAAAAACAAATAAAATTTTGATAGACACCTGATCCTGACACACGCAAGCAAAATTTACTCGATAGTCTATAAACATCTTTAAACGACCTACCACTTGGCTCAATGGAGTATTATTTCCTTTTTATTACCCTAACGTTTACAACCTGGGTAGTCCATTAACGTAAGTTACTCTGATGATGAACTTAAGGGCAATACCCTCAATCAACTGTAAATTTCTTCCGGGGACAAAAACCAGTCATCTGCCGACCTGTTCTTCACGGGATAATCACAGTGTGCGAAGTGTATTTACCTTAATTCAGTGCCTGAAGTACCGTCATAACAATCTGTAACTGATGTAATCAATTTAACAACCGCTGATGTTTATCAAAGAGCTTACTGAGGTTATTTTAAAGCCGTTTGGTGATGCACTTAGTGATTAGTGATTCGCCTAATGAACCTATTTCAGTAATTATCATCAGGTTCATAGGCTTTTGTTTCAACTTATAAAGACGAGATACATACTTTATTTGCCTTTCCCTTTCCAAATATTTAATGAGCTGATTACACTCATAATAACTTAATTTGAATAGCGAAATAGCAACCAAAACGGTTCACAATTAGGTTTTCATGGAAGACACGAGTCTGATCCGAATGCGTTTGTTTTGGCTTTTGATGTTTTAGTTCCATTACAAGCAACAACTGTTTTAGCTATAGTTTATAGTTGTTCTAAAATATCACCTTATTTTTTTTTCTACAAATGCTCCGGCAAATCCCATTACGCTTTACATACTCGTATTCCTTGGATTCTATTTCGACATTGATTAAGAAAAAAAGGCAAACAGGGAAAGTCGTGAACTGAACGGTACGGGATCGCGGATTTCAATTCCCATGTGATTCAGGTCAGTGTTTAACGCCATCTAAGAATCCTTTTTGGAGGAGTATAAGACGATTTTCGATTTTTCATTGTTCTTTAATGTTTTTTACCTTGGGTAAGAGAGCGGTCTTTTTAGACTCCTGTAAATTAAGAACTCACCAATGTTTCTGCAATGAACCAGTAATGATTATATCTACGATAACAGGATGAGTTAAATCCGAAAATATGGTAATCGCAACAACAACGTAATTTTCAAAGAGGCAAAATACAGGACCATATACCTATAGTGGATATTCGACTACGTCATGCATTTTTAACGATGTCTTTGTGCGACAACAACATTTTTTAATTTTTAATTAATATTCATAAACTTGGACATCTCGGATAATAGTCGCTTGTTTCTTTATTATGCAATCCTGAAACATAATAAAAATAGAATACTGTTTAGTTAAGGAGTCTTGAATCTGGCTCATTTAGTAATTTGTTGAAATATTTAGCAACAACTTTAAATTAAATACACAACGTTCACATACGAAGCTTGTTTTTTCTATGAAAATGTGGGTGTAAGTCAACTGTAACTTTATCTGATAATGGCATACAAAATTTAATTATATTACAGAGATCAAAGTGTATGATCTATATTTGTTACGCTTTTATTTGCTTGTTCACAAAGGGCCGGTTAGGGTGGCACAGTCGGCAGAGTTTTGGGTCTAAGAGCCGCGGGCTCGTCAAGTTAATTTAACAAAATTAAAGGAACCAGACTGCCTTGAGAGTAAACGATCGCTGTTTACTAACAAATATTCTTTCTTAGATAAATCAAATATTTCAATTGAATCATACTGGACCAGTAAAATAACACAATATTTTCGAGTTTGCAATATCGAATCTTTACCAAAGTTAGCCTATTTAAGAACTATGATGGAAAGCAAATTGAATATTCCTCTTTAATCGTGAATCTATCTGCCAGTTCGGTTCCAATACCTGGATCACTCCAATATTGGTTCGCTGGTACATTGAACTATCCACTCATATTGCAGAATCCCAATCATTTGGAGTTGTTTGTTATGTTTTCATTCTGAGTGTTTGTGCATGAAAATCATGTTCATAAAAGCGAACAAGTCGCATGGGGATAACCCAGTGTTGCAACGTTCAAAAGTTACTACCTAAGTTGTGGCGTTTTGTGTTTGTTGTTTCATTTGCCGCAAGATACAAGGTATATAGAGATACTAGGTAAAACATAGTTATAATGAAATCTATTGCTGTCCGTAGGAATGTTAGGGCTTAGATTTAATCAACACATTCCGTCGGCTGGTCACTGGGTTAAGGGTAAGGATCGGTATTACCGGCCCCTGCGTTACTTCTGTTCTCTTGGTACGGCATTTGGAAGCGACACAATAAAATAGTTATTAAGTCTAATTTATATCACTTGTAATTGCAGGTTTTATTAATTGGCGATTAAGGTACTTTTTCTCTTAAAACCTACTTAGATACCTCTACTTTTGTCTGTCTAATTTTTTTGGTTGTTTGTATGTATGTAAGTATTAAATCTGTAAATAAACTTAAACGTGCGTACCTTTTTACCTATATTACCTATCAAAACCGTTCGATGTCAAAATGTTAAAACGTGAGCGAAGAGATGAAATATTATTAAAATTACCATGATTTTTACTTTGTGCTTTGTTCTTGACATTTCACGTCTGAAACAGTCGAAACCACATTGTCATATCTATAGGAGCTCCACGAAAAGCGGCGAAAATTAAATAAACGCTGACTCTTTAAAATGAAAGTTCTGAAAAAAATGAAATAAAATTGACATTAATCTCAAAAAAATTATAACAACCTTTACCAATCAGGCTCACTATATATTTATTTTATAGTTGAAGGGCAAAATAATTTGCAAAATTATTGTGAATTCAATTTTCTTCTTTAAAGTAATTTAGACAACGTTGGGGTAAGGTACCAACGTCTTTTGTGTAAGAATGAAGTTCGACCTGACAAAGGTTTAGTGGCTAAAGCTTGGAGTGCTGACCGAGATTGTGAGTGCTAATACTTCCTCGATGGCCTTTTGTGTATGAGTCCGCTTCGGCTAACTTATTTGGCTTAGCTGGTTTTCAACCTTTCATTATTGATATCTTAGAGTTACGTTTAACTGTTAATGACGACAATGAACTCTTAACTATGAGAGAAACTCAAGTCAGTGAAGATTTAATTATTAGTAAATTTATCATTTATTTAACATTAAATTTACTTATAGAATCGTAAATGACGGACTATTATTGAATGCCAGTATGGATATAATACGATGTCTCGTGCTATTTTCTTGATCTTAGTAGAATCCATTACCATAAACAGGAAGTCAATGGCAGATTTTAAAATGAACATAGAGTGCGTGATTTGCCTAACAATACCAACAAGGTTTAATGTCCCAACGATTTTGCGAGAGCATTTATGGTATTGAATAAATAATCGCGAATAACTATGTCATTGCCTCTTATAACAAAGTAGGTATATTTAATCATTCATTCAATTCCTATTGCGCACCAACGTAAAGAATGCTACAGAAAATATTCGCGAAATGATTCATTCGGTAGAATTGTGTTTAACAATCAGTACCCAAATGCCATGCCGTCTTGGGAGTCCGTTTATAATTGACTCGTTTACTGAAGTGTGCACCTGCTTCCGCTGCCTTATTTACAATAAAGAAATCACCTTATTAGTAACAAATAATTACATCAGAATTACATTCATTGTACACCTGCGATTATGTGTCACGTTATCAAATGCCTTTGAGAACAGTTTTCTGGTTTGTGCCTTTAAAAGAACAAGAAGTTGCGTCTTTATTAGCCTGTATAAGGAAGTGTTTATGGATGTTCCCACGTTGACATTGCCCTTTATAGCTCTCGATATGCAGTAAATCAATTTATTGGTCTTCCCAAAGCGATTTTTTATCATCTTGTTTTCATACCATACGCTCTGAATATTGTGTTTGTTTTTTCTCACTATTGATTTAGAACTTTCCATATTTGCTTGTTCCGTTTTTATGTTACAAAAACCAACGATTTTAAATTTTCGTTCGTTGGAATGCAGTTCAAAATGTCAATATCATCCAGATTAGGTCTTACTAGTTGAAAAGAAACATGTAAATAGCGCTCGAGTATAGGTCGGAAATCTACCTCGTTGCGAAGTAATTTTGTATCCAATATTGAGTGGTATCTGTGGTTGAATTATTTCTTTCTAAACCAAATCGTATACAGGTTATTTACAAATAAATGTTCTAGTAATAACGTCCCTTATGAGCCTCCTAATAAAGAATAAACTACTCTAACCTACTTTTATATAATCTTATTCTAATCCAATACCCATAACGTCGAGCATCTTGTTAATTTTAGCGACATCAATGCGAAACATCCTTTCGATACAGGATTACGTGTGGGTGATACGCCAGCGGAATACCAAGTGCTCGTAGTGTACTGGGTTCAGAAGGAAGGACATTGGAATGCCTCGCGATAGTCGTATTTAAATGCCGAGTTGTTCGTTGTTACGCGGCGCATTACAAATACCCTGTATACTCGATAGATGTCTATTTCCGATTTGTGGGGAACATTCTGTAGCACATTTATTTTACTTCACAAATTCAATGACATTCCATTATGTTCAATTTTGTTTCTTGTTTTGTTTGCTGGGTTTTGCAAATACATTGCTGGTTTTTATTGCGTCATATTTTCGATAACCCTGTTCCGATAAAATAACATGGGTATTTGTTTTACTTAACTGGTCAAGTCAATACTTTTAATTGATAAAATATAACGTTATTCATATTTCCTCACGTACTGTGCATTTTACAATGTACGTTTCATGTATTTGAATCGTTTGAATGTGTATGTAAAAAATTACTCCAATTAGGTATGACCTATGTAAGACCTTAACATGCAAATAAAGATTTCGAGTTTGAGTTTATGTACTGTACATTTTTGCGGTATTCGTGGTTGACTTCTATAATTACGAAAATTATATTTATTTTAAAACGGTATTTAGAGATGATTTAGGACGGGACAAAGGGTGCGTTGCCACACAATTTACGAAGATTACCATAAATTAATCTTGTTATCTATTATTGGGTCAGCTTTTGAGCTTTATTACCTAATAAATTACTTACTAAATTTTAGGCTAGGTATTGTGTTTGGCCTGTCCAATTAGTGCTTTCCATTAAATGAAGGGTAATAGGTCCCTTGCATATAAATATCTTCAAGTCATGATTTCACAAGTGTATGTTTCTCATATCGTCCTATTCAAAAAGTTGTTAAAGTTTTATGAAGGCCGTATAAGTTGTAGATCTAACGGCAGCATAAACACATTTATAGTCATAGTTTTATCTATCATTTACTTTTATTAGGTGGTTATAAAACTGTAGGAACATGATACAGAGATTATCATATTCTAAAAATAAAGGAGAAGTGTCACCGAAGTGATTTCTTATGAACGCACCACTCCGGGCCTAAAATTATCCGGTGCCGCCCGCTGCGACATGTACCCTAAATTTCCCGGATTCAAATTAAAAAGCTCTCAAGATGTAATCCCGTTGCCTGATACGACACGTCGCCCCTGAATTATCGATGGCTTTCTCTCTTTTAAAAGTCACTTCTGGTATTTCGTCCTTGTTCGTGGCTTTAGTTTACCGCTATCTTTAATCTAACACGATACAAACAATATATTTTAAAGCAGTGTAAAATTTTTGGTGAATCCAGCCTCTTTAACTTCATTGATCGTATTTTTTTTTATTTTTTTTTTATATTCACTTCTTAGTCGGGCCTGTTGGTCTAACGGTTAGTGACCTTGACTGCTATACCGGAGGTCGTGGGTTCGATTCGCACTCAGGACAAATTTTTGTGTGATGAGAACGATCATTTGTTTTGGTCTGGGTGTAATTTATCTATAATATGTATGTATTTAAAAATATATAAGTATGTTTATCAGTTGTCTGGTTACCATAACACAAGCTCTCTTAGAGCTTAGCTTGGGATCAGATTTCCGTGTGTGAATTGTCCAGGAATATTATATTATAATATTATTATATTATATTATTGATAATGAAAACAAGGTCACTTGTAACGAGAAGCTGACGACTAGTAACGACTAGTAGTCATTGTTCCTCTTGTTGAACCGTTTTACTTGTGCTTTTTTAAATAAAGGATACCTACCATTATTTACATTTAGGTAAATTTCACTAATCAAAAGACGGTCTCGTAGTGTCGTTGACTGCAAAGACTTTTAACACATTCAAAATAATAAAACTTGATAAAAAAATATAGTTAAATCAGTGTTACACTTATTGATTTTAGGGTACAAAGAAAATCTGAATACTCTGCATGAAAGGATTTCTATTTACATTTATTTTAAAATAGAACTGTTTATTTTTGTTAGGAATAATTTCATTTATAATAAGATACCCTTCAGAGCTATACTGGTGTATCCGCAATCGATTCACTTTCAAAGATAACAAAGGTTCACGTTTATTCGTCTGGTTTATTTGTGATCAATTACTTCAAATAATATTCTATCAATTAAAGGTTTTGTTTTCATTTCATTCCAGAGGTCTTGCTACAAGTTATACATTTCATTGAAATAAGTTTGAAAGGTTCAGTCATCATTTGTTACTGAATCTAGTTCAAAGTTTATTATCTTATATATAAAAATGAATCGCTAAATGTGTTGGTAAGCGCATAACTCAATAACGCCTGGACCGATTACGCTAATTCTTTTTTATTGTATTTGTTTTTTGTGTTTATTAATTAGAAAATTTTAGTATATTTAATCACCATGTTAAGTAATCCTGTCCATTGTTATTTGATAGTGATTTTTTGGATTCATCTTCGCCCCCAATAATATAAAGGCACCGGGAGCGGGACCTATGGATTCACGCGGGTGATACCGCGGGGCACAGCTAGTTATGAAATAAATATTAGATGAACAAGACCTGCGGAAATGACTGCAAAGTTTAACTTATACGGAATGAATGAATGAAAATATTTTAATTTCTCATAAACTAAAAAGGCGCTTAAGAAACGTTATTTTACAAACTACTGATTCTAGTTGCTACGGTAAAAGTCTCTTCTTATAAAAATATCAAGAAGTAATTATTCAACTGCTATATTTATGAGTGTCTTAATAATAAGTAAGCACACGGACACAATCAAAGTAATATAGTATTTTACAAGTGACGTTTTTTTTTTTTGAACGTTTGAATACTATAGCAAAGTTCATACATAAATTCAATTTTAACCCTGTGGTTAAAATTGAATTTAGTATGAAGTTCGTCTGTACGAACAATTGAAATAAATTTATTTAGCTGGAACAAACGAAATGAAAAGCACAGTTATAATTTAACGTTTGAAGGTAGCCCTTAGGCCAAGTTACAAACACGGTACACCGTACGTAAACATTGCCGTACTCATACTTCATATATTCAACTAAAATAATTTAAACCTTTGTGGAAACTGGACACAAACTGTAAGCCTTTGTAAATATTAAAATAAAATATCAAATGCCCCAAATATAAATGAAATTGGTCGTCTAAAACAGACCAATTTACTGGTAATACTTACAATCGTAAATTGTCTTTCACCTTTAATTAAACAATCTTTAGACAATGTTCATTTATTTCAATTGGTTTGAGTGTAATTGAAAAAAGAGGGTCCACGCTTTAATTGCGAATACCATCGAAATATTTACGTCGTTTCGGTGACTTTGTTATATTAATAGGACGTTAAATTTCAATATAGCGCTCTTTGGTGTATTATTCTGTTAAGACTTTTAAGTTATAAAATAACTTTCAACTAAAAATTCGCGTTTAATTTATTTTTATTTAATCTTACACTAGTACAAATTACTTTACTTATGTGTGCTGTTAAACAAAATCAAGTGGAATTAAGCGTCCTCTAGCGGAGATAAACGCTGTGACAACAGTTCCCATCAGAATAACGGGCATCGATTTTCCTTAAGTCCTCTTAATTGCAATTCGAACTTCTAAGTCATGTAACATAGAACCAGTATGTACACATAAAACTTATCGACAGTAAAAAAGACTAGTCCCACTATGCATTAGCCAGTTTAATGAGTAATGTCTAGAGCATGTTCAACGAACAATCGAATATTACCTATAAATAGAGTACACAAAAGATGAATTACACCCCTAGTGGTATTTTCTCAGTTACCAACCCTACATACGTACTACATACCACATAGGTATCGACACTTACCGTGCGTAAAGGTCGGTTCTTATTCCGTGTACGCATGTGACATACAAGGAATAAGCACCGAACCCAATCCTAGTAGGCTTCTAATAAAACAGAACGTCAATTACATATCCATCAGGCTAAGCAAAGTTCAAGGAGTACGCAATGGCGACAATCAGGCGTATTCTCATCAGCGATTCAAGGAACGGGCGACAGAACACGAAACAATTATGCAAACATTCGCTGACTCGCAACTTGTTCTTAACTCACTTTTGCCCTGACTTGCCCCGGATATTTACTCCAAATCTTTAAGGTGTTACCCAAGATACTAACCGTAGGCAGTTAATATTTTTATGAAAAGTTTCATTCGTTATTGAAAATAAAGTTAAAATTATGGATTTGTTTAATTCCCTGGTAAGCAGTGTACTTATTGGATCTAAGGAACAATGAGCTTAATCATGAAGCCGCGACGAATTTTTAAAACATTTTGCAAAAAAGGTTTTAAAAATTATTCATAACGTTTTGGTCCAATTTGATTTCCTCGTTTGCCTATTTAGTTTCGAGAAATACATAACTAGTGAAGTTATAAACTAGGAATCAGAAGTTAGTTACTACTACAGATTAACACGACCAATAAAATACCGTTGAACCAAATTATATGAAAAAGTCATAGCTATCGCCCGAAGATTATCCCGAAACCGATAATGAGGAGATTACTGCGCTAAGCATGTTTTAATGACAAAACTTTAGAACGTGCCAAAAATCGGGGAAAATGAGTTGGTCTGTGGTTGGTCTGCTGGCTTCTTACTAAATACACTAAAGCTTACTAAGGCGAAAATGACTTGTTCAATTTCACATGGATAATATGTTTAGTTGTAATTTTAATACAGTTGCAATTTTCATATTCATAACGCCAAAATAAGTTGATATAATGCGTCTTTGCACACCTAGTAATAACACACTTCTTTGGAGCAATAACTCAAGTTTTCAAAACTATTTACTTCACTTATTTCTAGATAATTCTAATAAAAAAAACTTCAAAATAAGTCTTATATTTATTTCTCATGGATCCCAGTGTCAAAACTGGACCAATATATGAGACACTTATGGATATTATAAATGGAACCACACGGGGAGCACCGCCTCTCTCGTCGTCTCCGTCTAGGATACCAGAAAAGCGCAATAAATTGTATTCGACTTTTAATTTTACCGGCCTATTACATTTCTAATCGAAGTTTTAATAACATTTTTATTTGTGTTAGACAGTTGAAGATAAATTTAAGTCTCAAGTAAATTGTTCCGTGTTTGTGTTAACGGCCAAGTTGTACGTTTAGTATTGACCCAGACGGCTAAGCGACGCTGATGGTCACTGGTAACGGGACAGCACAAGTTGGCTTAACTTCAGCTTGTATTATTTACTTAAACATTTAATGGGTGTCTGTCACTTCTAAGCAACTTTATGACTGGTAAAAACTTTATTTACTTTCAAGAATTTGTTTCGTAAAGATGTATTTAGTAGTTGTTTTTAAGTAAATTTTCAAAAGAATTTGTAAGGTGCAGAGTAATCTTATTAAATAGTATACGTGTAATACTTTTGTACGTCGTTTTAACATTTTTTACGAAAAAAAACTTTTTTTTTAGATTGTCTTTAATTTGCTCAATCTCTATCTCTCAATCTCAAGATTTATCTTTTCCCGAGTCCTAAGTCGATGAATTTTTGTATGACATACACTGTAAGGAAATATGTAAATAACAGAAAACTTTTAAATAATTAACAGAACCAATAGTTTCAGAATTTATTAAGAAGGACTAAGCAGTAATAGTTTGTCAGGAAATTAAAATATGAGATGATATTTTTATTATTTAGTGTTGCAAAATGAAGTTAACGGAATACTTAAAATATTATTAAAATGTCAGTCTGCTTGCGACCACCGCCGGTGTAACCTGGTCGAAACGTCAAGCCCTAAAGGTATTTATGCATGTTCGCGCTAATCCCCGTTCTATAATATTAATATAAACATGCAGCGCGATAGTTTAAAAGTTATTAAAATGTCAGTGTTTAAAGTAAAGGTCTCGGGAGCCATCGACACGGATTATCACAAAGCCATTTCGTTCTGAATGTTTCTTTAAGATTAATATAATTATTGGCAAAGTTAATTTGTTTAGCTAAATCTGAATGTAAAACGGAATCACTAAACAGTTTCATGGTTGCTTCGTACTCATAATAAACTTATTGAATCAGATTATTTTATTAAAAACATATTAATAAATTTGATCTTAAAGGACTATAGAAGTAGGTACCTACTTTAAAAAACACTCTATAAAACAAATGTTGAAATTGTTTAACTTTATCTCACTGTCAAACAGTTTGTACTGTTTTTTTGGGACACTGTTATTTCATAAGAATAATAACAAATAAATTAGTATAACAAACAAAATCTTCAACAATTACCAGTTATTCTGAATCGATCTGTAGAAAAGCTAATATTTCTGTATTATTAATAACTTTTCTGGTCGAGAACTGATAAAAATAAAGTATAACAACAATTAACAAATAGTACCTAGCGGAGCTGAATTATATAGGTTAGCTTGAAACTTGAACTTTTTAACAAAGTGTCTCTACAATAATAAGGTAATATTATTTCGAGAAGTACCCTTGACCAGCCTTTCTTATAGTTAAGTACGGTAACTTTATCGACAGTAATAAATACGAACAAAGTGTACTGAAAGCCAATGAAGTATGCTTGCTGTAATAAAAAATAAATGAAAAACTCGTCGAAATATCTCAAACCTTTTGTTAGCATTCGTTCTCTTGGGAAATTCCATACAATGGTAGTCGAAATTAATCGCGTAAGTTTTACAGGTTCTAACAAAAATTGTACGAAGTTTTCGGTTCATATCATAATATGCATAGGTTCGTTGGAGGCTGCTGATCGATCGGTCTGCGGTATTAAGGTTGTGTTCACGGTCTGGTATAAAATCCGACGGTATTACATCAATGTTTACCTTAAGCTAGGCCGTTAGGCCTTCAACTTGATTTGCATGCATGTCTAAAAAGTTTTAAAACATGTAATAAAATTTATAAACCTATGACGGTGTTTTTTGCTTTTACCTTTGCCCAACCTTTGTCATCACTGAAAGATGTAGTCGTTTAACATAGAATCGATTTTTAAGGGTATTACCTTGCCCAATGACCTTGAAGATTTGAGCTTTGTACTAGTATTTTTTATTCTAGCGCCACCTACCGACCAACGATCATACTACAATAAAACAAAGTGCAGATTAAGCAGTGTCGTAGATGTGTCGCAAAGTTTTCATCATTTTTGCCTATTTTATTCGCTCTCTGAGAGATCTAATGTTATTCCTCTAGTTTTTGTTGTCTTGTACGAGGATCTGCCAACATCAAAATCAAAATGTTTATATAATAAGAACTACACGATGCACTTTGCCTGCTGACTTAGCTTTCATTCTAACAAATTATACAAGTTGAAGGTCTGATGATGACCAGGTAAGTGCTTATTGGTTCTCAGTAACGGGAATAGTTAGGAGGACCTAGCTTTCAACATTTATCTTTAAGAGCGCGGGTGCTAGTACATGATCAATTTTATGAAAATAATTAATTAATGGAGTCAATGAAGAACAACACCGATCTTGATGATTATTTTTGTTAAGGTGGTTTTTTAACAAAATAATATTAGAAATCTCCAAACTATTTTAATAAATAACTAAAAATATTATTTTTAAAGGTATACATATTTAACCATCCATAATATCAAGAAATATTTAGATACTTTTATACCTATAATCATACAAACATGAATTTTAGGCTCCGTCATACTTGCGAAACGAACAAAGGGACGGGGCGCGGCGCGGCTCGTCGGCGCACAAAACACCGAGTCGCGCGAGCCTCCGTTGCCAATGCAAACGAAGCGCGCGCGCCTCCTTTGCGCGCGTTGAAGCCCTGCCGCGCCGTTTTGGCGCGCGATAGCTAGTGTAGCTAGGGTCACTACTGTACTTACAAATATTTATATGTATATGGTACTTTACTATGTTATATTATTACATTTTATTATACTTCAGGTAAATAATCATTGATGTTTATTTGGGTACATATTTGTATATCGAAAGTTAAAATACCTACGTTTAAAATGTCAATTTTCAAAACATTGAAAACATAAATATCGAATGACCATAATAACCGATTACAAAAAAGAACCGAATATAAATCTTAAATATGGTTTTCTTATGGGCTATATTTATTAAAATCGGTTGACCCAGTCGAAGGTTCTGTGATAACGACCTTTAAAAAAAACAATCGCATTGAGTATTTACCTAGTTTTTTGAAGTCTGTTAAAAATTAAAATTGTTTAGATTTGACTTGGAATACTGTTGAATATAATTATCGTTATATGTACAAAATAAATATAAAAATATACATTTTGTAACATTTATAAGTTTATATTTTATTTTACCAAGTCTTATTTTAGCAAGCTTGCTAACCCTGCCTGTAGTTACGCACACAAGAGCGCGTGTCCATCGCATTACAAATTACAACTACAACTTTCGTCTGGCTGAACCGATTTTGATAATTGTTTTTTTTTATTCTATAAATATTCTAATTCTATAAATAAATATAAGACTTATTACGAAGCGGTTTTTAATATAAGAATTATAATTTTCGTTGAAATAAAACTACTTTTACGGATTTTATCGCGGTTTGTATTGAGATTTTGGGTCCGGGCGTTTTGACACCTTTGCAAGTAGCTAGGTATGGTCACAGGCATACTGAGGCGGAGTTCGTCTTGAGGGTTGATGTTGCTCGTTTACTTTCGTAAGTAAACAAAAGAAATCAATATTATAACTTACATTGGCGGTCATATATTATGTTCCTTCGATATTTAATTTTTCGATCTTTTAACATTGAATTTTTACCCGTAGGTATTTTAATTTTCGATATTAAAATATGTACCAGGTACCCTTATTTTTATTTTGCTAGGGTTTGTTTGTAAACACACTTTTCGGTTCAGAATCGTTAATAGTTTCGAAATCTAAAGAAGATCATATTTTTTTTCTATCCACCACGAAAGAAGTTTAGAAACCTAGATAGGTAACAATATAGAAACACATAAATGAGGCGGTGCGCGCACGCACACAACTAGGTACAAAATAGGTACCAGCCGACAGCTTCAGCGAGGTCGTTGAACTTATCGAGTATAACGACTTATATATTTTTTATGACAATTTTAAAATAACTCCACAATAAAATAATCATCAACTATCACATAAAATCGGTGCTGTTATTGAGAATTTAGAGGTGAAATGCTCCATTGACTCAAAAACAATAAAAAATAAAATCACTAGAAAATAATGTACTATTTATGGTAGGTACTAGAGCTCGGCCACGCTTCACCTTACATTTATTCTTATATTTAGGCATAGTTAGGCTTACTCTATGATAGGTTCAAAAAACTAAATGGAATTACAAACTACTTTTTATATATTTACAAACGTATTTACTGTTGTTTTATTACGAAATATTTATATTTATACTATTTACAATATGATTTCATTCAAAAATCATTCAAAACGAGTAGTTTTAGTTTTTATTTGGAAAAAATAACGCGCGTATGGTCCACCCGTCACAAGAGTCATCGAGACACTGATGTATCGCGTCCCGAGTACGCGTCACAGGCCGTAGCGGGGGTGCTCCAGTGGGGTACTGGCTAGGATTCGGGTTTTTATTCATTATTAAGAAATGTGAGAAGAAATATGAATAAAAAAACAATACATATTGTAAAATACTTCACTACCTATTTTATGGTACAAAATTCACGCCAAACTATTGAGCCGTTACAGAGAAAATTTACAATTTACGTTGAAAAAGGCACCATTTAAATATTTTTTCTTCCAAATTTGGGAAAGTTTATCAATATTTTAAACAATACGATGTATTCGTGACAACCTTAAGTATACCATATATTTTTCATGTGGAAAACGCACGAGAGGATTCATCTACAATCTTCTTTAAAGTTACAGTGTTTTTGAAATTTGAGCGCGGTAATCCCCTTAAGACGCAACTAAAATAGACCTTTTATATTCTCGAATAACTACTTGCAAAAGCCTACGACTAACCCGCCAAGGAAAACATCGTATCCTGGTCGTAAAATATATATTTGTAGTTTACGGTTTATCCAGAAAATTCGATAGTGGATGGCGGTCGTAACCGTCAACGGCGGTTTCACTCCGACGTAACTAAGCCGAACCCTTCCTTCATCATTCTGTCGCTACAGTTCAGAAAACAAGCCGACAGCGGTTTTTCTGATGACAAGGTTCATTTATAAACTTCAAATAACCAAACAGGAGCAAATGAGATGGCATAAAAATTAAAGGAGTGATCTTAAAGTTTAAGTGGCCATTTCGTAGTGGCCTAAGCCATAAGCATTGGGCCAAGCATTCCAAACCACTATCTGGCACAATATTCGTGTTGTGTCGTGTTGTACGACTTCTGTAGGACTCTGAATGATCATTAAGACTACTGCGATAGAGGATAACAAAAATAACTTCTATCGGAGAAATAGTTGAAATGTTACTCGAAATCATTGACACGTAATTTTGCGCTTATTTACGATAAATCAAAAAGGTCTTGCAATTTAAAATGGTTCTGATAAGCTTAAGACATGTTAGAAAGTTTATTTTGAAGTGATCTTGATAACCGTAAGGCGTTTATAACACAAAGGTCTTGCAATTTAAACTGATTTTACTAAGCTTAAGATAACTGTTTTTTTGTTGCTGTCTTGTGCTTTAACCAGTTGTGTGTGAGTAAGATGCGATTATTCTATTACTACTCTGACAATTATCTATGTGTTCCCGACCGTTTAACGATACGTACCGAGCAAGATGAGCAATCAAGCTCTGTTGTTGTTATTCATGTAGCTTTCGTTTTAATATTTATTTTATCTCTATTTATTTTACATATTAATTAATTTATTATTATTAGTTTCTACCATTATCGTCCCACTGCATATTTATATAATATTTATTTCTATTCAATTAAAATGTTTTTAAAATACTTTAAATACATTTATTAAGAAACATTCTGAAGTCGATTGCTTAAATGACGCAGTGTTAGATGTTTTTTAATATCGGAAATTAGTAGAATGTCAGTTATATAATTTGACTTCAATCATTGTTAACAAAGCTATATACGTTTTACTACATAAAATAAATGTCATAAAATATAAATTTAAGTCTGGTTCAACGCAATTTTTCAATTTATTATTTTCTGTACGTGCCTGCCATGCCAAAATAGCTATAAATTATCTGTACCTTAGAAGTAAACTGGTCTGAAAACATACTTTTTGAAATTGATATTTATTTAAACAAAAAATAAGTTTCAGTAATTAAATTATACTTAATATAAATATATAAACTAAAAAGATACATTTCTTAGTAATAAAAAATATGAAAAATAAAAAGATAGTTTCATTTCAAATACTCTTCATAAAATAAAAAGTGGTACTAGTTATAATACAGGTTCTAGGTAAATCCTTTAAAGGGACCTACTGATTTTATTTCATTACATTAATTGAATACTTAAGTTCTATAAATAGGTCTGATTATAATTATCATTGGAGGTAAATTTATTTCTTTCAATAGAAACATTTCTAACGACGACTTTAGCTTTTGGAATGAAAGCAATCTTAATAAATACTGAAACCAAGATTTTTGATATGCGCAATGTTGCTGCAAAGGAAAAGCAAAGATTAAGATAATTAACATTAATATTAAAATAACATTTAATCAATTCCTAAGTTCTACTGAGAATTTGTAATTGAAAATCTTTAATAATTTCTTTAAGCATTTATAGATTTACCAAGATTAAATCAGTAGTGCTCTCTCAGTTAAATAAGTATTCATTAAAATTTATTTTTAGTAAGCTTGAAATAAGGTAAGCTATCTGTTATAGTTAAAGCAAGTAACAAGAAAAAGTTAAGTAAATGTGTCCCAGAATTTCAGTTTGAAGTATTGTTTACGTTTTAATTTTTAACCGACTTAAAAAAGAGGAAGAGGTTCTCAATTCGGATTTTCGTATGTTTTTATAAAAAAAAATGCATTGTTTTGTATTATTTTATTTTAAATTTAATTGAACTAAAGAAAAGCTTGTAAAACAACTTTTTTTGCCAATTATGCTGTCAAGATACTACTATAGATGAAAAAGAATAGTTGCGTTAAGAAAGGGCTGGTGTGTTGCAAAAACCTTCACTTATCTTCAAAATACTTTAAAGTAGCTTCTTAATTATGCCAGTGTAATATTTAGTATACATTACACTTATTATGTACTTTTGGCATTTAATTCGGCAGACGAAGACATCTAAATTGGCCTGAACATCTCATAGAATTATAAATGCCAGAGAGCTTAGGTCTACCTTTATGTACTTATCCCTAATTAATCTTTTATGTTTATAATGCAAATGTTGTTCTTTAAGCGTTATGCAATAGACCGTAGTAGACTCAAAAACTCGCGTCTCATTTTTTTATTTGTAGGATTGGTATTTATACTTTTAATTCTTAAATCTTAACTCTTGCTGGAAATGTTAAAATCCATAACATTTTATGTATTTTCGACGAAACACAAAAAATTGAAACGATATGTTTTAAAGATCAGTTTATGAGAATTTTCTGTTTTGCAAGTTAATGAATGTAATGTCTGTGTGTCTATTACAATTTAATGTTATGAATTGAATGAAAAGGGGACCAACATTAAAGCCACTTAAAGTTTTCTCTAATTATAAGGCAACAAATTATTAACTCTAGTCACTAGTTTCTAAAACAGAAAACAATCGCCTTGGGGCTTTTGATTTGGCGACAATTTCATTATTCCGCCGTGACAGAATACAAAAGTGGTTTGCAAAATGAAAATTAATGCCGCGCTCGGCGATGCGCCAGTCTGAGCTCGTGCAGTTTGCGGTGATTGTAAAAAGGTACAGAGATAAGCATTAAACCTAGATTTTAATAGCCATCGACGATATTAAGAAATTTATTACTTTAGAATTAATTATTGGCATTGGCGATGTGTGATTACTTGTTTTAGGTCAACATCTCGTGCTCATTTTAAAGGTAGATCTTTTAGTTTCTTATTAATTTTAGTAATAGCTTAAAATAACATCTGAGAAGCTAACGCAAGTTGAGCGTTGTGATGACTCAGAGCTCTGACAGCCATTAGGCTCGCAGTCAACACTTTGATTTTAACAAGGGGTTCGCGAACCCTTGTAATCCGTTTACGCATAGCAAGAGACCCTTGTGGGCCAAGTAGCGACGTTTTGTCAAACGTCTTACCTACTTAGCTTTGTGCTGGCCTAAGTATTTGTATTCGAAACATTAATGAGACTAGATTGAAACCCCAAATTCGTTAAGAAGGCTTAACTGAATTTAAAACCGCAAACGTTTCAAATGATTTAGGAGAATCCGAAACGGTATCCGGATACTTGGCTGGCCTTATTGCAAACACGGTCAAACAGCCGCTCGGGCTCGAATAAATTCCAGGCTGGTGAATCAGGGAGCGCTTTGACTGCCCGCTGGCGCTGCGGAAGCTACCTTACCAACGTGCCTATTAACAACACCCTGTTTCTCTTATCACGTTACCGTAATACGCCACATTTAATTACGCATAACATTTAAAAATAATTATTTTTATATTTTATTTAAATTACATTTCAATGTAACTAAATTATTATTTTTATTTCTTTTTTCCAGGTAATTTGAGTTATTTAAGCACTGCTGTTAGATGGTATGTAGCAAAGCTGCGCCGCGAACTGAACAATTAAATTAACCTCTGATCTAAACAGTCTTCAAGCTAAGCTCTATTTAAAATATTTACGAAGTACTTTCAAAATGTGCCTATGATAAAAGATACTTTATTTTCTGTCGAAAATAAAGCTCTCAAAGTTGACCAATCGTTCCGACCAATAAACTCGCTTATTGAATTTCCTTTCGCCAATTCTATTGACATTATTCAGACAAATATACTTACGCTGTGTGATTATTATTTGTAAGGCACAAGATAAGTAACGCTTTAAATGTAAATTAACTAACCATAATCGTAATCGCCTGTCTACTAACATTTTTTTTATATTTTTATGAAGTGCGATTGTATTTTGTTTAAATTTGAAGGTATGCTCAGACCACGGATACATTATCAAATTGCTAGCGATTACTTTTAAAGGATTTAATTAGCTGTGTCATAAAGGCTTACAACGCTTAACATAATTATCAACTATATGGAATTTATGCATAGTCTTCGAAGGAAAGGAGAAAAAATGTCTTGAGTAAAAATAAAACTTTACTAAAAGCAGAAAACTGCAGTACGAAACTTTCAAGTAAAAACAAATAATCAAAATTCTGTTAATATCACCCTAACTGTAAGGCTCTTAATTTTATAAGTAACTAAAATCAAAGACAAATAAAGTGGAAACATTATTAATTATTCTAATACCATCAAAAGATCTATGTTTCCTCAAAGTTATAATTTATGTAGGTCTTCGCATTATTTCGTTAAAATTAAAGGTACGCTTTTAAACCTTACTCTTTAAGAGAAATTTCAAAGACGGTACTGATTAATATCAGTTAACTTTTTACAATCTCGTTTGGCATTCGATGTAATCCAATATATTTATACTTTAGGGATCAAAATCAATTTTCTCTCTCTCTCTTAAAATACGCTTGGAATAAAAATGATTAAGCTACATGGTGTTTAACAGAAATGTTTGTATAAACGCAATTTTAAGTTTCAAATATTGTAATACCATAGCTACTGAACTAATAAACGGAACATCAAAAAATAACTCTACTTAAAAAATTCAGGGATCTCAGCAGTGTTTTTGAGACGATTCCGGATCGGTATGTAGATACTTAGAAGTGAGAGAAAAACAGAAAAGAAAAGAACGTCGCCTGGGACCAACTGAGACCTGCAGCGCATTTTAACCGCATCCCAGCGCTTTCAAGCGCTGAGTCGCTGACACTTGGCAAAATGACTACAAAAACTTAGACGAAACGAAACTCAAGTTGAAGAGAAAAGAATACATACGTCTTATTGCCGGTGTCTAAATGTCTTCACTTTAATAGCAAAAACTACTTAAACTGTTCGTTCTCTTCTGTAAACTAAGACGTGTTAGGAAAGTAGATAATGCAATAATAGTAATTGGTCCAATGGCAGTATGAGAGTTCGTTTATATAAAATGCAATTCGACTGACATACTACAGTAAAGCTTTGCAGATAGTTACTTATAGATTAACGTTTATAAAATTTGCTCATAATGGTTTATTAATCATTAGCATGTATGTCTTAAAAATTAATAATTATGAGAAGACGTCTCGTTTCTCGAGGTTATCGTAAGGTGGTAAGGTCTGAAGAACTTTGTACAAAATATGATTACGAACAACAATAATATATCTTAAGTAAAATAAAAGTTACTTCTCAGCCTTTCGTTAAGATCTTAGTTTCAATGCCAGCCGTGCAAAGCACTCAAAGGCAGACAGATTTTTATTATGATTCAAAACATTCAGCTTTCGTGAATAATTTAATTTTTTTCATTAAGTTAGGTAATTTAAGACAAAGGTATGAATTTAGATATTTTGTGTTAAGCAAATACCTAAAAAAATATATATATAAAAATTAAGAACATACCCTGTCTGTTACGATTGCACGGCTCAACAGATGACGAAGACTTAACAGATTTTTATAAAATTATGCATGCAGTTAGCTTAAACTCCAAGTAAGGACAAATTACGCTACCGACAACCTCGTTTATAGCCGCAAGCGATAGATAATTTCAAACAAAAATATGTTACAGAATTAAAATTAACATTAATAAATACATTTAATATTATATTGACATTTAAAATGATTAAGTCCAATGAACCGAACGTAAAGTAATTAATATTGGATGAAACGGATTACTTCGGCTGCCACAGTGGAATGTATGAATGCATGATAATAACGAACGCCATATTTGTTGCTTAATGAAGCCAAAAAGCTTAATAAAAGCTTTGTTAATTTAATTAAAATCAGTGCTTAATGTGTGATAGATGAGTTCAATAATTGTTATGTTTTATTGAAATGTTTTAAATACCGCGTAGACTATAAAATTATAATATATTTTATAACTAGTTTGAATAAAATACTTATCTATGTATAGGTCATTGATTGCACATAAATGTAAAATAAAACTTAGGTTTTTGATACAATATTTAATATTAATTTCTTGAAAATCAAAATAAGTTGATAGAATCGAGGGTTTTTTTTTTAAATCGCTTCAAATTTGCCATAGATGTTGCTTAACTTACCTGCATCCAAAAACATACAAACGATTTGAAAATCTGGGAAAATAGTTAGCTGCACACCAATTGACTTCATGATGAATTGTAAGAGTATGTTATGGTAATAAATAGCGGCCGATCGTGTAAAATGTAAAGCGTTCGTGTCAAAATCCGTGAAGCACTACTCACAATGCAACCAATCAATCACGCCGCCCATCTACATATTGAGAGAGTTATCAAACAGTAGCGTATCGGTCGTTGCCAAGAGATAAACGTAGCTTTTAGTACGGGTTTACTTAACTTGCAATATATTTTTGACATCCAGAACGTTTTAATTTTTAAGGTAATCATCGTCACATTAGCTTTTGAAGTTTGTGGTTACAATTTTATTTATCATGACGTATTCCGTTGCGATGTCGATCATTAGTTATCCATGTTTAAATTATAATTAAAACAAAGACATTCTTCGGCACTGTCATTTGAAAATTCATATTGATTTTATTAACGATTTTTTTTTTCAATTTTGATCTAACAATATCATATTAAAATTCCGTTTACTTATCCCGCCCATCTTTGAAAGGTAAAGTGTTGGAAATCGATCGATCTAATCTCATTGAATAATTCAAAGATTTATTTAAGCAATGAAACCTATCAACTTCGACGTCTGTTGAGTTGCGCACGGAATGTAAATCACGTTCCATACAAAAGGATGGTATCTATCCTTGTTTTATGGACGCAACGAAATGTTCCCGTCTTGCATGACAAGCCACTGGGACTTATAATGCTACTGATAACATTGTAAACGAACATTAGTAGATTCTTACAGCGTACTCATGAGTAAGTGCGGGAAGAGAATAAACGCGTTCATGTGAAACACGTTGGTCTCTCATACAACAAATACTTGAGAAGTTAGTCAGTGGCCAACGCACACGGTCTACGCAAGATGTCGACTGCTTTTTCGCATTTAACGTTTTTTAACCGACTTCTAAAAGGAGGTTTTTTATGTTTGTTACCTCAGAACTTTTGACTGGGTGAACTGATTTGGGTGATTATTTTTAATATTTGAAAGGTAGTGCTTCCATTGTGGTCCCATTTTAATTTGGTCCACTTATGACAATGGGATCCATAAGAAAAGCATATAAGACTTATTTTGAAGACGGTTTTTCTTTTTAAGGATTATTTTATTTTCTTGACCGAAGCCTGCTTCAAGCAGTTCGTGTGTGCGCGACCTAAGGTCAAGTTTTATAAAATCCACTCGGAATGATCAGGAATTCTGTTTGTAGAAAATGTAAACACAGATGTGGGAGACACAAATGTTTTAAAAGAAAGTGAAATCTTAAGTTCGAATCCGAGCTGGTATTAAAAGTTCACATAAAGCACCTTAAATAAAAAATAAGGTGCTTTATGTGAACTTTAATCTCTTTAATCGAGTCCAAAAGATATGCGACAATTAACATTAATGTCTGTATCTTGACCTGTAAAAGTGAACTACAGAAAAAAAAAGACAAATACAAAAAAAACATACATAATTATGTATACAATTTCTACTTCTCATTTAGTTAAACACAAAGCTCCGTGGTTAGTGCTTCGATAACAAATTATAACTGTAATTAACTTGATTAATTAACAATATTGCTCTTTATAGAAATGCAAACCAATACATTACCTATTAAAACCACAACATTAATTTAAATCCTTTGACTGTGTTCCGTTTATATGCGTACTTTATACTAATGGTCTGTACGTACTAACCACCAATAAATACTAAATAATTTCCGTGAATTGAAATAATTTGAGCTAATGGATACAAAAACAATGAGCTATTTAAATTATGTTTGTTTTCACTATGTTAAAATAAAGTGTTTAATTTTATTAAATACCTATAAACCGTCGATAATTTTAACCGGTCATAGTAATTAGAGTAAGAGAGAGGAATACCCCATTGTTTGTTCAAATATCGCAAAAAAGGTTAAGTGTTTGTCAACATAACAAAAACACTTTACTGGACTTGGCTAAAATCCTAGGCGCAGGCCAGACAGAAGAGACGTAAGGCGCAGGCCTGACAGAAAAGACGTAAGGCGTAGGCCAGACAGAAGAGACGTAAGACGCAGACGGGGCGCGGACATTTGTCTCTACCGCGTCCCTTTCATACAAATTGTATAGAAGCGTCGCGACGCAAAACATACAGAAGAGACTGGGCGCGGGTCTCTTCTGTCAGACTTGCGCCTTAGGGCTTCCTTAGTCATTAGATTCCTTGATTATTAACCTCTATATCGACGCAGTAAGGTTCATGTTCGTTATTTATTACTACCAAGTCTTAGGAGTACGAGTACATACTTATCGTTTGTTTATCTCGGCCATAGAAATGACATATAATGCTTTGTTGAGAGTCCGATGTACAAACACTGCGTTCATGTTACTTTGTCACGTTCTTGGTACTCTGCGATCGTACTGCCTACATAACAATCAATGTAGCGCGATGCGTGAGCCACGATGCGTTACTATGAATAATGTTCGCATTGAAGGACGTTGGCATATGCAACTTAGATGTTTACTAAAAATACATTTTTATTTATATGGTATTTTTTTTAAGAGTAATGATGTGTGCGATTTTTTCTTTGTGTAGTAGCAATCAATAGGGACCTGTGCAAAGAAGGAAGGAAGGCCTTTGCCCTGCAGTGGGACAGTTCAAGCTTTAAATGAATGAATTATTGACAGTAGTATTGGCATTAAAATTGATTCTCTGTGTAATTTTCCATTTCAAACATTAAAACTGCGAAAGGAAAGTTGTCTGTCTGTAACGTTTTCGACACAACCAATTGAATTATTCTATTTTGCAAGAACAATTAGTTTTACACTTCTTTTGCGCCTTAATAGTAATATTCGAAAATCCACGTTTACATATAGCCGAGACGAAGTACATTCCACCGGAACACCATTTCTTCCGGTATGGGTATCGACCCAAGTGACGACGAATGATTGATGACGACAGAAACGTCTATACATATGACAAAGACCGACGATTTAATGTTTCTTAACCCACGAAGCATCATTACATAGACATAACTGATCTTTACATTCCAAGAATGGGTAAAACGACAATTTTATAATGTAGAATAGGTTTATAATAATAATATAATAATCCAGCCTATAAATGTCCCACTGCTGGGCACAGGCCTCTTCCCATATAGAGAAGGCATGAGCATTGATCACCACGCTTGCTGTCTGCGGATTGGCGATTTCAGATCCCAAATTTTGGAATCCAGGTTTCCTCACGATGATTTCCTTCACCGTTTGTCAGGAAGTGTCTTAGAATAATTAAGAAAGTAGATATAACTTTTGAAAAGTTACATTGGTACTTGCCCGGGTTCGAACTTGCAAACTCGTGCATACAAATCCGTTCATTGAACCGCTAGGCCATCTCCAATTAGAATAGGTTTATTTCGAATATTAAATAGGAATTAATTATTCTTTTCTACGTAATCAAAAACTCACGACAATGAGTTGATTTGAAATGTCGCATGATGTCACGTTTAGTGCAAGCTTATGACGTAATTACTCGAGAACTTTGATTAGCTTTGTCTACTTACTTATAATATATTTTAATTAATCTTACAATTAGAGACCTTTGTCTAGCAGTTGACGTCTTTCGGCTGTGATGATGATTCAGCATACATTACGTGACTTTTATTATTTATGATCCACGAACAGACGAATTATATTTTTCGTTAATATAATAATAATTCCACCCTACAAACGTCCCACTGCACACAGTCCAGTTCCAATATAGAGAAAGCATTTCATTACCATACCCAGTGAATATCCATTTAATTTCCTTATAACTAATGAAGTAGATACCAAAAGCCAAGCAGGTAGAATCCAGGTACAATATGACTAAAAGCCAGTAGAAGCATCAGAATACCGACTGAATTAAAAAACTCAGTCCCTACCATCAATTCTATCTTCATACCCAAGCTACCGTATGTAGTTTAATTTCCGTCGACTCATGGCAAACGTGCTGGGAATTAATAGTGAACACTTAAAACCGCACTCGTCGTTCGGAATAAATCGTAAGAATTGGTATTTTCTATTTTACGCTACTACGCCTTGTAACGTACAATTCTGTGAAACTAGAAAACAGTTTATTAAGAGCAGGGAAACTCGAATCCTTCCTGTATTAGTATTAGACAAAGATAATTTTTTTATCTTTATTTTCTACCGTATTAACTATATAAATATTAACCTTGATTAATGTTTAAAATTAAAAAAAAATAGCAATAGATAGCTTTTTTTCATCGGTGGAGGCGATAGGTATCAATAACAGTGAGTAAATGTACCTTTTGATGAATTAGCTGGCAACTTGCTATGTTTTTATTACATATAAACAAGAATACGAATATCTTATTTTATATAAATTAATCAAGATCTACATAATATAACCAATACCCTTATTTCCCAAATATCGACCCCTAACATCGTGTACTTACTTTAAATGCACTGCAAGAATTTATGTCTTTGTGACCGCTCGGCGAATTCCAGATATGTCTCATGGTTAGCGCATAAATATGTCATCTAAATGCAGTTACAAAGTTTAACTTTGAATGTTAACCGGAAAAGTTGAAATTGATCACTTTATCAAGTTTTAGGCAAATCAGTATTATGCGTTTCTCAAAAAGCTTTGATTAAGTTTCCAGATATCAACTTATTTAAAGTTAAATAAAAAAAATATTTATTTATTTATTTATTAATAATAAAAATAATAGTTACCTCATTTTGGAACTTTCAAATTACCTTAAAAAGTGCCTTAAAGGCTCCGAAATTAAAATGTAATATTTATTATTATCAAAATAATTATAATCGTATTTTATTAACGCTCATTTGTGAAATCAAGCTCGACGGCATATCTTTAAATATTACCTCTACTTACGCAGCGAATTTAAAGATTCTACTTAAAGAATTAGGACGATTACACTTCGCATAGCGAGGCGGGGTTGAAGCCATAAAAAGTCGATCCCTCCCTGGCGAGAAAAGCGTTCCGACACTTCTCTTTTCTAAAAAGCAAACTGTAAATGAACAAAATTTGCTAAATCGTAAAAGGTTTTAGAACAGATAGTCTCTGGGATTATCGAAATGCTTTTCGGTTTTAAAATAGAACAGCATAAAAACTGCGCAGTCAGTATGAGTTTTAAAGACTGCAGTGACCGGAAGTAAGTTGAAAATGAATGAATAATGAATGCCTACCGAAGTTGGGAGCGAACCCGCTCGTATGAATTTCCAATTTGCCATCCGTCGGTCAAGGTGCCAGTTTTCTCATACTACACATATGAAAATAGTCATTCACAATTTAGTTCTAATTGTTAGACGTCATGAACATTTCTGCAAATGATACAGAAACCAGTAGATAACTGAGTAGAAAAAGGTATAAACTTTTTCTTCTTGTACTGCATTTGTTTCACAAATTTCAAAACTCATATCTGAGCTGGTATTGTGCCAAATCTTATTAAATCAGGATGGCAACGACGTTTTCGCTGTATGAATAAACAAATTTAATATCGAACTGTGTCAACATTTGAAATATATAATTAAAATTAAAATATGCAAGTTCTTTTGGAATGAGTTAATATTGACATATTAGTTCTGAGTATCGTATAATTAGCCTCGCTATAAAGCCTTTTTGCATAACGCTAACCAATTTTTAGTTACCTGGAATTAATAATTTGTTTAGCTGCACCACGCGGTTTTCCCGCGTAAATCCCGTTATGAGAACTAATTAGTTCGCAAGTTATGCAAGGATATCATTTTCAGTAAGGGCCTTTGTTCATTAAAGTTTCTAAATAAAAGTTTCAAGGAATATTGTTAAAAGGTTGCAATATCATATTGCTGTTGCGCGAAAATGACAAGGACAAAACCTTCTTTGTAATGCATAATAGTTCCTCGTACTACATAACTTCAATGTAACATATTGGTAATGAAACTAAAATATTAAATGCATGAAAAATTTATACAATTGCAAAGAAAAAGTCCTGTGCAGTCCAAGCCTGCGCTCAGACTAAAAAATATTGCAAACAAATAGATATTCTTGCTTCATTAAAAGAAGTGCTTCTTCAATGGAGCAGTCGTAAAAAAAGCTGCAAATCTTCTAGCTAAGAACCCTAGATCCAGTTATTTGATCGGTAAAATCAAGTTGAGAAAACAGACATTTTGTTGGAATTGTGTATTTTTTGTTAGTTCTATCAGCTTACAAACCCATGTATGGTACTAAAGTAAATTCTTTACGATACTACAGGATATCATCCGATTTCCAAACATTTTTGATCCAAATGTTTGAGTTATTTGATCGAAATACCTATAAATGCAAAATTCTGAATGTTTGAACCCTAAATGAAATCAAGTGCAGCGGTTTTGGTGCCATATCAGGAAATACTGACTACAAGCTCTGTCAGAAATACTTTTTTTTTACATTTTCAAATTTGAAACAACACAAACGGATTGTTCCCCTTCAAGAACATAGATTGACAATTGACGTTTATTTATGTAGCTACGTCCGTTTTTACCTGACGTAGTTAGTGGGTACTCGCCCTCGCATAATTAAAACCGTATCATCGTAAAGAGATACCGCTTGCAGGTTGGCTTGTGCGAGTCTGATAATTTACGAAAGTCAGCAACAAAATCCTCATAATTAACGAGCTGCCGAGAATCCCAGCTAAGTTAAGACACGTCCCAATAATTATGTGTGATCTTCTTACTTTGGTGCTAAATTACAAGTGCTTTTGCACCTAAACACTAACGAGCTTACGAATGCTAAACATGTGTAGATGCTATATTCTAAGTATTTTCAAAGTTCTTTTCGAATCCTACGCGTGTCGTTCCGCATTTGTTTGTGATTTGTATATCTAACTTTTTAATTGGCAGCAATCACACGACATGTGAACTGAAAAGTAACTTTTTTTCCTACAAGAAAGTGTCAACATTCAACTTTATTTACCGGAATGTTACCTTTATTCCTACTTTATAATTATTCTGAATTTCTGGAAACGGAAATGTATAAATTATAATTAATTACATACTGAACAAATAACTATAACAATTCATGCTAATGTATAGGAAATTGCAAAGTTAAAAGCTTAATAAATCAAACCCTAGTGTTAATTAAACATCCCCTCTATACTCATGACCCATAATTCAATATTTGCTAAAATCATGCAAATTATATGGATCCAGTTGCAGGTCTTGACTTGGGAATTAAATAGCTCCACTATGAAACTTTAAGTCCCAATTCGGGAGGCGTTATTATTAAAATTAATCGTCTTATGTCGGGAAGCTTAGTTTGTGTACTCAGGCTTACAATATTTGGTAGTGACGGTCTGGTTTAATCCGGATAGCAAAGGATTTGCTCTTGGCACTACTTGGATATCATGGATGGGATGTATTAAACTTAATTGGCATATTGATGCGCGGTTTTAAATTTCTTGAGTACGATTTTTTTACTGTCATTTTTGAATAGTTATAACCATTCTGTGTAAGTATCTACTTTAAAATTTGAATAACAAGGTTTATTTCTGAACGCTTCGTTTGCAAGTTAGATTTTCGGACACTTTATTATACTCGTACGTGCGGTGGACATGTCAAGTGCAAAACTTTGTATTTTAGTATTTTTACATTTCAGTATAACAAATTCCTTAGGTGAAACAGGAAATGTCCGGAACTGGACGATGCAGGGTCCATTGGTCAACAGAAATCGATTTCCTCCTGCCAGTTGTATTGGTGCCCAATACTGGCCATGCAAGCGTCTGTCGCCTTTGTAGAGATGATTGCTTCGTGCTAAACAATCGATACAATTTCAACTAAATCATGACCAAGATGATGTAAATCAAAGCAGATATTATAATTAATATACATAATCTCTGCTTAGTATATACAGTAAATGGTGAGATGACGAGTAGTAAGCATGAATGGAACTGTAATATGCATAGCGCGAACCTCAATTAATTGGGAACAGAACAGGGAGATGATGACAGTCATAAGCTCCGTTTAGTTAGTGCCTTTCATATTTAAACTGTTTTTATCCAGAAAACTAAAAGAAAAACAGAAAAGGATAAGTTAAACTGATCACATACACCAACTAACGTTCAAACGAAATGAATGTACTGTCAAAGAAAAGTAAACCTGTAAATATAAACACCAGAATTCTGTGTAAATTAGAGATACATTTAACTTTATTTGCTTAAACGCTTCATACCTTTGAGTTTCATTAATGAATCAAACATCCATAAAGGACTTGCATGAAAAATAGTAAACTGTCTGTGTGTGGACACAAACATCGTTCTGCGCAAAAATTACCACGCAGTTTTGCGCAGATTATGTCCTTTTTGAACATAGCTTATCAATGAAATATTTAATCTATCTAATAGAGTATTGCTAGAAAAATGCATATAAAGTATATATTTATCTTATAGACAACGGCACGTTGACACACAAGCGTCGATAGAAAATGTTTATAGCATAAAATGTCCGCATGTATTCCTTTCATGTCTTGATTGATGATACCTATACATAGGTATTCCTTCTTTTTCCCCTCCTCGAGAGACATACAAAATACTGACACAAATAATATTAATAGTACTGTGTTCCAGATCTAGCCTTGTAGGATTCTGGTCAAGTTTATTGTTTAGGTTCTTATAACTTTGTTGAGACTGATATTTCTAAGAAGGACAATGTAGCGGTATTTATATACACTCGTATAATATCGAAATTACAAATTCTGATATTCCTATTCTAATTTGGACAGTAACTTGCCAAGGCTAAATATCGTGCTAGTTGCGCTACATTGCGGGGCCACACAGCTATTGTGTCATAAGTGATCGATCATAGACGGCAATGTACTGCAACTCGTACGATATTATCGCATCGTCTAAACCGGTCATTAGTCCGCCTGTCAAATCAGTGCGACAATCATTGCAACAGTAAAGTGTCGGACATCTGGTCCAATGATTTCCACTCATGGTTCAGTTCGAGGCATGCATGCAATCCAAAATACGATGCTGTTAGTTCATAATTACCTTATACTACATTCGCTTTATATCAGTAACTTAGTAAATATATTATGTTATAATAATGGATTACACATGAATGTAAAAAAAATACCCGACTTGAATGCAATTTACGTGGGATCAAAAAGTATATCTTATCGACGATATTTTTTTTTTTAAATTGATCCAAAGTTTTCGAGACATCACGTAACTTAAAGTAAAAGCAATTCAATGAATTGAGAGTCTCCTCCTTTTAAGTCAAAAAACAGAAAATATATTTACGAAAATTATTTACCATTTTTTATCAATTTTTAGGTAATTGAACGAAGCCACAAACTGCAACATAAAATTTAAAGCTTTTGAGTGTCATTTGCAGCTCTGTCACGTACCACATGTTGCCGTGCCAGCCTTTCTGTCATCAGCAGACTAACCTATTGATTGTTTACATCGAAGCGCCAACTGAATTCTCAAACACCACATGAATTATTAACGTCATCATTTTTGACACAATTTTTTGTTCATATACGTACATATCATCACGCCAGTATCCCCGAAGGTTTAGGCAGAGGTGTACCAATGTACACCCACAGTTCGCCAATATGTTTGGGTGCCATGTAATAGGGGGCGAGCCTATTGCCACTAACCGGGCACAAATCGAACCCAAGACCTCCAGCGTAGTAGTCGCGCTAAGCACCACTAGGCCAACGAGGCAGTTTTGTTCATATCCAATATTATATCATGAAACATTGTTCTCTATAAGCCTTGAACGACGGCCAAAAGGGTAGGTATATTTATTAGCATCGGCTGAAACTCAATCACCATTTTGATCATAATCTTGATTGTTTTGTGTCAAAGTAAACGAAGGAACGATGCAAGATTTAGGTTGAAGCTAAATCCTACAATAATTAGATAGAAACCAGATTGTCAAGGGAGCTTTGTCAGCCGTGATTGGTTTTTGTTTGTGTAGTTACCTATTGTATAACAATTTGCATCCCAAATAATTACAAACGTCAAAGTCGGTTTTAATCCTTATCCTTACTTAAATTATACAAAGTTAACTTTGCTTTCCTGCTACGCTTTCACAGCTAAACGTTTTTTTCTATGAATAGTGGTCTGGAAGATGCCTTAAAAAGGATGCGTTTTGGGCGGAGCCGCGGGCAAAAGCGAGTTAAATATAATAATTATTTTCATACACTTACTGCTCTACAGTAGCTGCCGACCCTTATGCCTATTAACCTATTCGCTTCTATGAAAAAAGGGTACAAATCGTTTGCCAAAGATATTAAAATTGTGAATCGATGTTTTCTTTGCTCAGCTATTATTTTAATCGCTAAGAAAAAATGAAATGTACTTACTTTATTTTTAATACCTTATACTACAGTTAAACAATAAAATATTTTTTATTATATTTATAATTTCCCGGTTTGTCAGAATAAAAGCTTTGTACTTGAAATAAATCATGAAAAGCCTAACCCAAATTGATGGAATGATGGTAGTATATTCTAATTTGTAGCACTTATGAAGGTACCCACCTGGCGCGGTTTCAGTAATGTATCACGTTTCTCACACGCGTACCTTTCACACTAGGCGTAATCGAATCGTACAATTTGCCGTCAAAGTGGGCGTGCCAAGTCGGCACCTTAAAATACAGGTCACGATTTTCTGCAACAGCGAAGCAGCGAAGACTTACTAAGAGCATTCGTTTAGATGCGAACTTCAGAACATCATTAGAAACACCGCGGTACAAGTACTTTGTTGTTCATAGAAGTTAAGTAAAGGGTTACTAAGCGCCCTACTGACCGCGCGGCAAATTTCGTCCTTTTGTCTATAAAGCGTTAAATAATCGGATTACTTATATTTCGTATTTCGACGAGTTTGTGCCTGTTGTATTTTAGCTTAATTGAATATTGATATGTTTGTGTTGTTCCGTGCGAAAGGAAATCAGGTCATCATTGAGACAAGAGCCTTTGTGTTAAACGCACAACAATGGGCATGTCTTGGATGGTATATCTTTGTCCGACAGATCTTTCTGCTTTTAATGGAGTTTTTATTATGTCAGACATCTCAATATTCTTAGAAATTTTTCGGTAAAGAGAACTTCTATTAATTTTATACAGATATCTCCCTATTTGCGTCCATTACATTTTGATTACCCACCCGAAATATTTACGACTGAATGCTATGTTATGACAGTTACCTACCTAAAGAAAATTTTAGTTAGCAAGACTTCTTGCTTAGTGTTTTAGTTTTCTGCTGAGTGCTGAGTCTGCGATGAGTCAGCTAGTTACCACTAACCGGTCAATTGCGCAAACGTGCTGTTCGTTGTAACGGCCGCAGAATACCACTAGGCTCCATCTAAAATTGGTAATAGCTGCGTTTTCCTGAGAACGTAACCCAGAAAGAGTGAACCATATTAGTCTGGCTCTATTCATAGCTGTATTTGCAATATTACGCTTTGTTTCATCTGTTATTTTTGTATGCAGCGATGGCATGTCGCCGCTATTGCGACTTCCCATTACATTTGCTTGTAAATAATTGCGATGTTGAAATCTAGGACGGTAATATTATAGTCTTACACAGACTAGAATCTTAAGATACAATGTTGCTTTGAGCTGTGTTTTTAGCGTTTTCACAGTAGCTATTCCTAAACTCTAAATGTTTTATTTCAGTCTTTGTCTTTCAATGAATGTAACTTACCTAACATCATAGATATGTAGTTCCAACAAATATTCATATTTGTATGAAGACTAAATAAATTCAGCAGAGTTTTGGTCGGATAATTTAAACGATTAATAGGGATTCTCAAAAGTGCTATTTTAATGAATATGTATAGTATTTCATCACCTGGATTAAGTTACACATTTAAAAACACGTTTTGTTATTTTATATTTTTATCCAATTAAACAAAATTTATTTAATTTCAGACCTTTAAAATTCAAACCAATTTTTAACTACTCTCACTTATCATATTTTATAGATTTGGGACGTTTGGGATAAAGGAACAATTCACACTCGTGTCCTCTCACTGGGGACCTATATGGTTGGGTTCTGTACCTAATAAGTCATCCCTGCCATTGTTCCCGCCTTTATGTTGTCCACCGATCCCTGCATAGCATAGTTTGTTTGGAAAGCTCGCTCCGTTTGCCTCCCGCTACGCCCATTCCGCTTTCGGTGTGACCCATGCCTTATTCCTTTACCGGCTTGATTAGGTAGTGTTCTAAAATTCATTCCCATTTCTAAAATTAGCACTTTATTCAAACTGCTAAAATCATTAATTAAATATCTACATTAGTAGAGATAGCTTTGAATTAAAATAGGATTATCATAGGGTTGTATGGTTGTGTGGGAGTTTGTAATTATTATTTCCTTTTTTATTAATATGTAACAAAATTCACCTGTAACGTCTAGAGGGTAACCTTATATAGAATAGAATACTTCATCTTTAGCTACCTAAAATCAAATATTATTATTTATATTATATATTTTTACCATATTTTATTAAACAAGTAATGCCTAGCATAGTATAGACACTATTATAGTGTATAGTATAATACTCACATGCACATTACTAATACTGGTTAGATTGGAATCTTTATAGCAAATTGTATACCACCTACATTGAATGGAACCTCATAGACTGCGATCCGTGCGTGAGTGAGTCTGTGTAGAGCATGTTTGTGTAACTTAAACGGTTGATTACAACCCCAACGTTACGGCGGTACAGGCTTCAAATTACATCACGGAAGTGTAACACAACATCCACATTTACCTAAGCGACGAGCCGACATAAATTACGATACACAGATAGGCACGTGTCCTAAAACAAGCTGAACATGATAAGATAATTACAGGTAAACAAGTTCCCGTAATTTTAGTATTTTATATTCAAACCTAAATATCTCGCCAAAATTTAACGTTGTACGAATTACGTACATAAATTATAAAGATCAACAATGTTTGTAATAGAATCGTAAAGTACTCGTTTTGAATGAGAGCATTGCGAGTGACGAGTGTAGGTGTGTTTCATTTCCCATTCTAAGGGTTAAGCAAACATAGTTTCGTCTTTGTGAAGCTTTATTTGTGCTACTAGGCCTCCAACATAAGCCCATGTACATACATACACATAGGTACTGTAAATTACAACCGACCCGCTTTTACTTTCGTTTTTCACCCTGGTAGGTATTCATTGCATTCTGAGAAATGAAACCTTAATGTACACTGAATTATGCATGGGTCCTTTGAATATCCTCCAAGACATTTCCAGCATAAAGGGAAACATATTTACGATACGGAATAATAGACTCTCGAGCAGCTTGAATATAATACAATGTCATTCTTTTGGGTGGCAGCAAAGGAGAGATGCCTTTAGACATATAACTTATCCCGACTTATAAAATTCGTGACAAATTTCGAGTTTTAAAGTCCTTTGCGCGATTTAACTCAGAGAAACTTCACAGTCTGGTTATTTCCTGTAGACAATTACTGGGCTTACAACTGTTAAACTTTCCTCAAATGAACATCGGCAGTGCGGCTGACTTCACCGAGGGTTACAATTTTTAGCCAAAGGGTCCTGTAAACCTTTTGTTTAAATGCGAAAACTGTTCGGAACGACGTTTTCCATTGATGTTCTTTTATTTTATTTAGTGCCAAGTTTCCTTGTATACAATTACGAGGAACTCGATAAACACGTTCGGAATGTTAAAGTACATTTTGCTACTACGTAAAAATCATACTGGCCTGTTGACAATGAATGTACGTTTGACAGCACAGCTACGACACCTGTATTAAAAGTGGGGCGTGTCGACAGAGTAAAGGACAACTCAAGTATTGGATTCATTGAGAAATGTGAACGGAACAATTTCACTGTCGATTACGTTGACATGAGGCGAACCGCATCGTTCAGACATCGAGCAGACAAAAGGACAATACTCGAGCCGTCTCGAGAATTTATTTTGCTTGCAAGTAGAAATAGAAATCTAGGAATACTTTTTATAGAATATCTCGGTACAAATGCAGAGTTTAAAATCGTTTAAAATCAAATATTCTTGCAAACGTTCAAAAATTGATAGTACATTGTTTTTCTTCTAATTCTGCGCTTTGTCTGATTTTCGTTTCTTTTCTTTCTGTTTTAAATATAGTCTTGAAAAGTATGAATATTTACCAGCCAGTATTTTTTAAGTAAAGCAATACAGTCTGTCGGCGCGGCGGTTACGTTTTGTCTAGAGCAAGATCTGTAGCTTTGCGCCTTTCGTGACTCGACTCGTCCTTGACTCGGACCGGTTCACCATCCTACATCGGGAACACACAGCTATAACTACAGCCTAGACAACTTTAACCGAGACCAATCTGTTTACTAGACAGCACCCACGCTACGACATTTGGGCTAACTAGAAAAAAATAGGTTGTCAGCCATTTATAGCTTTTAAGGCCATTGCGTCTATTACATAGATGAATATCCCTTCCTTATTTTGTAAGTATGTTCGTATCGTTGTGATATCTCACGGCATTTTGACCGTCTGACCTAGCCTAGCCTAACCTGAATGGTAAAATGAACATAAATGGCGACATTATTCACACCGTCGATAACTTTGTGATTATATTTATAGGCAATGAGGAGGAAGAAAATGAACATATATTTATAGTTAACGTATTATTTGTTAAAAGAAACTGTAAATTGTAGATTAATCCATAAATTTTTAAAAAGCCTTTTTAAAAAAATCTTTCCTTAACCAAAAAATACAACGGCAATCTTAATCTTGCCAAAATGTATTTTATAAAAATCTTGATCTCATTGTAAGCTCGCATTAAGTTGATAAAAGTATTAGATGTATCGATACATTTTCACTTCTTCCACCTTTCATTTATCCTAACACATTCTCATCGATGCGGTCGGATACTACGTGATAAGTGAAAAGAGGATCGTTTCAATAACAATTTTAACCTGAGTTTGCTTTTAAGCTTTGATCGTCGTCGACATGTCGCACGCTTAATCATATACTGACCGATTGGTGTTTCGATCAAAGTTGAGTTAAGTATACCAAGAAGTTTATTTTAACGCCCTCTTTCGGCCTATCTCGGATTTTTTTTGATATCTTGTTTCTAGGCGGAGTTATACCTATATCTGTCTCTTTCACACGCGAACGTTTCGGCAAACGTTTTTACGAGACAGAGACAGATATCAGTATGCATCAAGGACTAACATAGTTAACATCACGTGTGTTTATTTAAAAGTGTCAAATTAGTAGTTAAGTCGCTTTAGTGTAAAAATCAAAGGTAAGTTTTATTGAAATAATTTATACAAGTGTGGCCAATTGTTGAATATGCCTATTTAGTACAAAATAGGATCGAAATATTCACGAATTATTCAGTGTTAGTTCTGTTTTATACAAAAACATGTTAACAATTCTTTGACTGATTGTGTATTATGCCTATATTTTATAAAAACTGTTCTGTTTTGTCGGTAGTGTTTTGTCGGCTTTAGAAGTTACGTCAGTTTTTTACAAAAGTGTTCTTGGAATCTGAAGTCATACTTTGTTATGATTCTTTATTTTATAAAACACAATTGTCTTTTATAAAATTGTTGTATGCAGATTAGATATTGTGTCACTAATGGATTGATATAATTAGTTTAAAAGAAATAAGAAAGTAACCTAACTTTTTTCAGAATGTCTTCAAGGTCGAAAAAAATAATGGAATTGATTAATTCTACAACTGACCCTTCTCGTGACGATACAGAAGCGCAAATTCAAGATCCCATTCTAAACCCAGACCCTAGTCAATCTCCGATTCTAAATAATACGTCTGATAGCAACAAAGAGGCGTGTGACATAGATGAAGATAGTTCAGTTCAGAATGTTGTAGTTGATGTCGAGGTAAGTAGTCGTAATTATTATTTTATTCTTTCGACAGGTTTATCCCTTTTTATTATGGTATTTTATTTTTAAACTAGAATTCGCGTCGCGTCACTAGAGTCGTGTCATTAAGTTTTCCTGTCATCTTTTATTTTAGGTACCCGTTAGGGGTAGTTAGGTGTAGTTGTGAATACTAGATGAATCATGACTTTTTAAACCTTGTATTTCGTTATCTATTTTGTCAATCGCCATCGGTTAGAATTGTGTGAATCTTCAAATACCTATTCTTTTTTTACAGATGCTATGTGATATTACTAATAAACCTAAAAACCAGCGTTATTTCAATGCTAAGGACTTTTTTGAAAGCGAGGCCACTCATCATCATAAATATTCTAGCCGTAAAAGAGACCAAGTTGACTACAATGTTTCACCCGTACAGTCTGGTGAAATCAGTCCAGATATCAGCGACAATGACGATCCCACCTATGATAGTCAAATAAAAAGAAAGAAAATAGAACCAGTACATCCTTCATCACGTCGGTCATCATCTAGCTCCAGCAGCTCTTCATCCTCCAGTTCAAGCAGTTCCAGCAGTTCTTCATCTTCATCTTTTGATGATGATACAGTGGTACAACCTTCTACTTCCGATCACGTGAATGAAAATACTATCAATAATACAGATACTACAGCTAATGGACAGTCAACAAACGGACAAGAAACAAGTGAAATTGAAAACTCTGAAATGAACGAACTCAATATAGAAGAAGAAACAGAGATTATTAAGAATAAAGGTAGAAAGCGCACAAGTAATCCTCAAAAATGGAAACAAAACATAAATAAAATTCTAAGAAATTCTGGACACTCCTATGAGACCGCGAAAAAGAAAACTGTTGCAGCTCGTGAAGTGAAACCACCTTGTACAGACAAGTGCAAACTTAAATGTTCTGAAAAGTTAACATCTCTTCAAAGACAAGCTATTTTTGATGCTTATTGGAATATTGGTGAAGTCAATCAGCAGCGATCGTTTATTCAGTCTTGTATGTCCGATGTCACTCCTAGATATAAATATACAAACGCCACGCGCCCAAGGCAAGCTAATAAAGCTTTTCATTTTATAGTAAATGGTATATCAATCCGGGTTTGTAAAACATTTTTTGTTGGTACGCTGAATATATCCGATCGTGTAATTCGTACAGTAATCCAAAAGTGTCAAAACTATGGAGTTTTGGAAAATGATCGAAGAGGTAAACACGACAACCACACCACTACTGATGAAATACTCATTTCAGACATTAAAACTTTTATAGACTCAATACCAAGGGTTCCGTCACATTAAACCGCGTCAATCTACTCGTGAATACATAGACGGGGGAAAAACTATTACAGATCTCTTCAATGAACTTTAAGGTAGCGCAAGAGAAGAACAGTAAGCCCTATGGTAAATATTGCATGTTTTACCGTACATTTACTAAGGAGTTTAATATTTCATTTTTTTGTCCGCGAAAAGACCAATGCGATCTTTGCCTACAGTATACAAATTCAAACGCAGAGCAAAAAAGTATGATTCATGATAAGTATATAGCTCATATAAAAGAAAAAAAGCTATGTCGTATTGAAAAACATGATGACCGTTGCAAATTAGATGACAAAAATAAAGTCTTAGTGTTCGACTTGCAGGCGGTGTTACAATCGCCACGAGGCGATACATCAGCTTTTTACTATAAATCTAAATTAAATATAAAAATAAAATAAAACTTTACCATCACACTCTTAAACAAAAAAGTTGAAGCCCAGATGAAAGATTCCTATACTGATGTACACTGCTATTTCTGGAATGAAACTGATGCCAAACGCGGTGCTAATGAGATAGGCTCCTGTTTATTGGATTGCTTTGAGAGACTATGTTGTGAAGCAGAGGTAAGTGCTAGTAATAGTGATGGCCTGAACTTGATTCTGTATTCAGACAACTGTTGCGGTCAAAATAAGAATAAATATATAGTAGCGCTTTATCTCTATGCTGTAACCCACCTGAATATAGAATCAATCACACACAAATTCTTAATTAAAGGTCATACTCAAAATGAGGGTGACAATATTCACAGCCTGATCGAAAAAGAAATTAAAAAGAACTTAAAATCAGGACCAATTTATTGCCCCCACCAATATGTAACAATTATCAAAAATGCCAAAAAGACTGGTCAAAAGTTCCGCGTTCACGAACTTACATACGACTCATTTTTAAACCTAAAAAAACTGCAGGAAAATTGGGGATACAATTTTAATGAAACTGAAGATAAAAAAGTTATATCATGGAATGATATCAAAGTTATAAAAGTAATAAAAAGTGAACCTTTTTCATTCTATGTGAAAAGATCATACAACAACAATGCAGAATTTGAAAAGATAAACGTACGAAACAAGAGAAAAAAAATGAATCCCCTTTTAGAGCTGACAACAGTAAAAGCATACACGGGCAAACAAGAGCTCGGTGAAAATAAAAAAAAGGATTTAAAAGAGTTTTTTATTTTTATTTTATTACTTGTTAAAAATTTGATACCCAATTTTTATAAAGATTTTTATGATATGATTCTGTAATTAGGGTAATACTTACAAGGTGCAAAAAATATATGTATGTTAAGTTTAGTCTTGTAGTGACTGATTAAGTGCCTAATATTGAGAAAATTGATCTCTTAATTAATAAATAAGTACAATTAGGTAGTATCGTGTTGTTAAATAGATGATAAGTGTGACTGTTGTTATTTCCTTGAGAATCTTTATTCAGATTTACGGTTTGTTTTTAGATTACCTATAAATTAAAACTGACTCTTAATATTGTAAATTTAATATTGATCTCTTCGTTAAGTTTAATTCGTTAATTTTATAACCTAGGACAAGTTTTTACTGCTTTTTTTATAAAGTTTATAAATTACATTATTAGGAGTCAAAGTTTCTTTCAGAGTTGATTTCAAAATATCTACTTACTCGTATATACAAATTGTGTAGTAGGTACCTACAGTTAATTATTACTTGACTGTTGTTGTATACAAGATTTATTGTTAATTAAAGTTTGCATTGCAAAAAGGTACAATATAATTCACAATTGTTTTGTACAAGGTACAATAAAGTTCAAATAAAATGCTGACCTGTGTCAGTCCCTACCACCAATGAGGATAACAGTAGCCTCATTGGTGCATGGTAGGGACTGACATAGGTCAGCATTCTATTTACTATGTTTTTGATTATTTTTGTTAATGAAAAAAATAAATAAAACGAAATATTTTGTATACTTATCTTTTATTTTATAAACCTTGATAGACTAATTATCATAACAATGAGAATACATTGAATAAAATACGGACTCATTTCAAAATAATGTCACCAGTATTAATATTTTAAATATATAGTATATTAGACCCATAACTTAAATGAGTATTCTTTAGTTATATATTAAATAAAACACGGACTCATTTCAAAATGTGTCACCAGTATTTAATCAATGTAACTTTATCTTTTATATTAAACTGACGCATCTTAAGGAACATTTTTTAAACGACTAATTAATATTAAAAAATCTAAATTTCTTTAAAAAATATATTTAAATACAATACTCACTTTATCAACTATCCCTTCAATACATTATTTCATTATATAAAGCTATTTTCTTTGAGTAATAAGCCATTTTTTAAGGAAAGTCAGGTTTGCTAAATCGTAGTTTGCGATTTCTCGAAAAACATATTTTTTGAGTTATGTCAGTATATGATTAAGCGTGCGATGTATTCTCGGGCAAGCACTCTTCATCTGGAAGGTATTTCTTAACGTGATTACACGCCCCAGTTCACAGTTCACATGATGATATGACAGTCCATTAATGTTTTGTTCTTTCAGAGCCTTCTGTTTTTCTAGCAACGTGAATGGTTTTCCTTTGAAACATTTATGCAATCTCTTCTGACTTTTTTTATGTTTTAAGAAAACTAGCTTTGATCTTCCTTCTTTTTAGTAGATTTTATCCTAGTATTATTGTATGCCTAGAATGGGCTGATTGATGTATCTAACACTATCATATATGTATAACAACTACTCACTCAATCAGAAACAATAGTCTACACTACTTTACTTTATAAACTATCTGCATAATTTTACAACATAATTTTAAAACACCTATGTTTATGAAATACAATTTATGGAAAAAAACACTGTAATGAAATACGGAAAATAGGAGTAAGAGGATTTACGGCGAATACAAGGTACGCGTAATAATTCGAAAATAAAAGCATACAATTCTGGCCGCAAACAATATAGGTATTACAACTCTACAGAATTATTTTACATCAAACAAGCAAAGAATATTATTTTTTTGAATAAACAAACAAGCTTTAAAGTAATACTTGAACAACAAACGCTTTATTGTAATTAATCTCCAAAGTTTCGAACCACATTTAGAAGATTTAAATTACCTAAGTTTAAAAAGAAAACTCGAATCTTTCCAAATTGTTTCATTTAGATAAATAATATTATTAACCCAAATTCAAATATTTTGAGAAAGTTTGTGCCTAACTGGGAGTTAATTTTACACCACTGTAGCCTTCGACAGTGTCTGGTTTCAGAGCAGACAGATCTATTTTAAAACGCTTCCAGTCTGACACAAGGTTTACCGAAATATGGACTGTTGAGAGTCTGACCTTAACCCCTTAACCTAATATGAAATTCAGAATAAGCCTTAGGACATGTACCCTACACCAGAGTAAAATGCATCCATTGTTAGAAACTGATCACAGTCTGGAACCACTATTCCGAAGCCTTAAAATGATCTGGAAGCTCCCATTTTATTTCAGATTAAAAACTTTTATGCTTTTGTCATTGTCCACGTGGATTTGATCCGTAAAAGCCACAATTTTAATCTACGATTCCTCGAACCTTTCATGCGAAAATTGTAAGAGGGCTTTCACGGGTTTATGTACAAAACCTTTATTATATTTTTAATAAAAATATAATGCATTTTTTAACCCATAATCTTAGACTTCATATTAAGTAATATAGCTACAATACATTCAAAAGTAAAAACACATTATGTAATGAAAATAAAACACTTCAAAGATGTAAATAAAGTTGCCAGTTAATTAGCAAAGTAAAATAGTCTTGAGTAAGATCTTTTGACGTTCAAAGCTATTCTTTGTATTTAAATAAAACAAACGAGGTTACAAAGCAAGCCATTACCGTAATGCAGTACTTTGCAGTTCTGGCTTCTAAGACCTACCACATAACATTACATAAAATGTTTTTGGAGAAGAAAATTAGCTAGAAAATCATTTAGGATAAAATTCGGTTAGCAGGAATAGGTTTAATCCGACGTTCGATTTGGAATCCTCGTGCAATGCATAATTTTCTACTTAATTAATTTAGCATCCCGGGATAGCAGCATTGCAGAGTACTAACTAGTAAAGGACTTTGACACAAATACAATTACCGATAAAAAGAGCGCGTAATTTTGCTAGATCTTTTTGTATCATGTTAAATGAAAGGCTGGTTTGGCTGGCAAATCGTCTGTAATTTTGTATGATTTGAGATCTACGGCAATTGTGGACAGGATCTCAAAAAATATTTTGTTTCTCTTGAAAAATGTTGGTCCCAGATAAATATCATCAAAATCGATCCAGAAGTTTTGATTTATGTTTATTGTAGTTGGATTATTTTTTACACATATTTCCAATTAATCATAAATCTGATAATTCATTACGCAAAAGAATACAATGGTTTCTTCTCTAAAATTATAAATTACTTAAATTCGAATCTAGTATAGTGCTAAGAACAGGCTATTAATAGACTGTTTGAAGTAGGATACTGCTGTTATATACGGCCAGCGCAGTGCAGCACCTTTGTGATGTGTCTCACTCCTGATATATTATTGACGTCACATTACCTGCACTAGTTTATGTCGTCTTCAAGAACATTTATAGTTCAAGATGATATGGTGACAAAGGCAATACCAAATATTAATATTAGTATACAAAGTAACAGGATAATAATAGTCTCTTGAAATGTCTTCTCCCTAGGCATGCTATGAAGAAGAAATATCAAGAGACTCAATAATTCCATTGGGTAACCTTCTTACCAAAAATCTTTTTAAATGTTTCTTGCAAATTTTAAGTGTTATTTGTTGTTTAGGACAAATCTTGCAAGATAAATCAGTATCGCTTCCAACTCGCACGCATGAAATGGTCTGATGATTAAACCAAAAAATTAAGGAGATAGTCATTCTGCAATTAAATGACGTAACCCCATCAAGTTTGGGCTTGTCTAGGTATTGTGAAACCTGAGCTGGTCAGATGTGAATAGAATCATGGTTTAGATTTAACTTTGATAGTCTTTATGTCAAAGGAGCATGGTTGATTTTTCAATGTTTCCTTATTACAAACGTGGTGTCCACCGTACATCAGTTGCACCCGCATGTAGTAGCTAGCGATAAGTCTTGACAATGGTCGGCCGAGCAATCTGCAGCCCTCCAAGTATATTCCAATCGGGTTCAGTGAATAGTGTGCAGTGAGGTATAATACGTAATTATGTCTAGTAAAGTGGCTTTTGATATATCTACCTACCCCAAAAAATGAATATTAATATAAAATATAACGTCAGTTTTATTGTGTTTTTAACTACCTAATTCAATTAAAGTAATTATTCATTTTTTTTATTTAATTGCCAAAAAATGTATTTGTAAATTAAAATATATCTTACACGTATTCATGTTGTCCGTAGAGTCTTGTGTCAAATAAATAACTGGTTGGCGAACAAGCACGTTTTTCACAAGCGAAAGCAACGTTCGCACTTTATTCACATTTGGAATCTACAAATTGTGATAAATGAGGGTGCAGTGTACTACGAGCCTAACACAGATTTGCGAGTTTGCGACTAAACCGTCTTGTGAAGAGAATCACAAAATATAAAGGACGTGCAAACAGATTTATAACCATACATAATAAAGAGCAACTGATCTAGGTCTAATTAAGGTTCTTACTACTTGTTAAATTATTTTTAGAAACCAATAAAAAAATGAACAGCTATTCATAGAAAACAAAGATATGAAAAACATGATATTTCTCTTATCGAATAAGACGAGTCCATTGCCCAGCGAAGATAAAATAATTACGAGCTGATTTTCAGTCGTGGCCTTCATTGGTAAGGGACCCGAAGGCTTAGTAATACTGGGCAAGGTTAGTGCCTAGTGAAAACTGAGTGAATGGACCATTCTCACTTCGTCATCTAGAGGGCGCGTAAAAAGTCTCGATGTCTATCACTGAAATAGCAGTCACAAAAAATTGGCCCAAACAAAGCTGAGCTCAGGTTACTGAATCTGACGTCAAAGGAATTAATATGAGCAAGCTAAATAACATCACAGAGATTTGCCTTTATCAATCAGTAGGCTGGTTCAGTCTTAGCGGTTTGTGACGTAGCAACTCAATTACTCGCGGCAACTCCGCTAACCGACCGGCAAATAGGTTTACGTTAAACTTTACACAAGCCTCTAATCGAAGATTAGTACTTGTGCTTCAAGATCTGATTTTGACAGAAAAACTGTTGTTTGTTTTAAGAGTACAGATAAATTATTATTTTTATTTTTCACGTATGTAAAAGTTACACTGAATCAAAAGGTGCGAAGTAGATTAGTTAAGAGAAATCAATGAGTCGGGTTTACCCATTGGAAGCAAAAAATATATATTAAAAGTTGCTTACTATCGCTATTCAAAATATCAACCGGCAAAATGTAACAAAAACTTTGTATCGATAATACATTTTATTCAATTTCACGAGCAAAATGTTCGACGCCCGCATTCACTTCGTGTCTATTTGGCTTTATATTTCCTATCCGTGTTGCGTACATTTTACTCTCTTCCTTATAAGAGGTACGTGATGCGAGAGCTGGGAACAAACCTCCCCAAAGCCGCAGCGTCTATATAAATCGTGTGATACGTGCTAGCACCTAGCACTCTGTAACATATCGCAATGTAAATAAATAAAGACCAGTATCTCTTAGCGTGTTTGTATAGCTTTATTACGCGAATGCTTTTGTGCCCGTTAATGTCGTACGTATTCGTACTATTATGCAAAGTCTGAATTATTGATGCCATTTTGGCGTTGTATGTAGTTGTACGTGTACTGTGTTAGCTAAATTATCAAGCTTAAATGTGGTTCAGTATATTGAACTAATTAGCTTATAGCGCTGATTATTATTTTCGTGACATGTTTCCGTAATAGTCCGTATGCATGTAACTACAGTAACAGCATTCCTTAATATTTATGTAAGTACGAGAAAATGTTAACGGATACACACACATACACATGCACACACACGAACACATGTTATAAGCTATGAGAAAATAATTAAATTGTTTTTATAATTATTTAAATAACGCTAAAAATTAGCTAATGTATGTAGATTGTAGGTTTTCTAAGTAAATAAATTAGCAGAGATTCTAACACGAACACTATCGACAAAGTTTTCATGGTAACTATAGTTTAGAATTTGTATGGAGTACCAGCTCGTTGTGACGTTAACTATACTAATACTTTGTCAATATCGCATACTGCAGTCTTCCGAGCTTCTAGAATCAACATGTTGTTTCAACATATTGGGACGGACAGATTGACCTGCGAAATTAGGTCCAATGACTAATAAAAGTCTTATGACTGATTTTCTTTTGTACAAAACAACTAAACGTAAATTCTACATGCTTAGGCAAGTAGAGCAATTCAGATTGCAATTTTCCATAAATAGTTGTTTTAACATTCGATGTTACATTTCATAACGGCTTCCTTTTGCCGGAAATAGAGTGGAATTGCTCATCGTACTACATTAACAGTAAAAGCAAAAATCTGTTTTCTCTCGGCGTATTTTTACATCACGCATCATATTTTCAAGCGTACAAGACCTATAATATTTGAGTGGTAAAAGAATTTATGGCAACCTAACTTTACTTGTGCACTATGCTTCATACAAAGCCTTTTAAAAGCAAATTTTTGCTTTTTCTATCTCAAGTTAACGGTTAATAGTTTATTTCTTAAATAAATAAACAATGAAACTCACTAACTCATCCACTCATTAACAAAGTCAAAGAGCCTAATCTTATTTGGTAGCAATTACACGCAAAGGTTTTTGCTAACGTAAATTATGCAGGCGCTCGTAAAAAATACGAAACCGAAAAATAATTGTTTTCGCTTATCTTGTTCCCGAATTAGCAGGCTTAAAAGACAAATTGTCACCTCCAGAATTATGTAGGTAGATGAGAAGTAGACGAGAAAATCCCGACGTTAGATGTTAACGTAATAAATTATGCAGCCTTTTTTTCGGAGTTAACTTTGACGCTGATGGAATTATGTCACCAAATTACTTTTTTCATCCTAGCATGTTACATTACTTTCTCAGATTAAATCATACTTAAGCTTCTCGAAGCTTCAAATGAATCCATTTAGTGTTCTGGCAGTCAACCCTGAGTCTGCCTTGGTAATTTTATTGTTCAACTCTTGTCAATACAAGGCTCGACCAGAATAGTTTAAGGATAAATTTTTTGTACACTATTGTATAGTACTGAGCTCCTAAAGGTATATAGATATTTAAATGATTATTATAGTATAAGAAAACATCAGCAAGTTATAGACCCAAATTCCCGTAGGCAGTAGATGTTACCATCTTTTGTCTCAGAGCTTCGAAGGAACAAAGGATTTGTCAAACATAATAAGGTTTCATTTGTCTTGATTTTATTGCAATTACCAAGGCCTCACACGTTTTTACGAGACTACCTGTTTATTGGATTTGGCAGCGGCAGCCGCGACGCCTTCGCGTTGTATTAATGTTGTTTATTTCATTCAAGTTCAATATATTTTGAAACGTATTGAAATTTACTTCAGATTTGATCATTAGCTCAATAACTTTAGAAATATTTATATCTTTTGTAGAACAACTCCAAAATTAGAGGTAAATGTAGGTATTGTGAAAGAGTTCTAATGCGAAGTTTAAGCTTAGTACTAAATGCGGCACAGAAAAGTTAAAATCTCCATAAGAACATGCAGTTCTGATTCAAGATTCAAAACTATTCAGAAAATTCTGCCTTTGCGGAACACGTGTAAAGGAAAACGTAGAATGAGGTGTAGACGGTACAAGATAAAGTTTAAAGAGCTTAGAGTTTCTGACGTGTGTAGAGACCGATATCTTCTTTTTCTGGCTAGCCTTTTAACAAGCTACTTTGGAGGTTGGATTCCAGAGTTACTGGATCCATCTATATCGGATATATCTATGCACCATTTATTGATTAAATTTTTAACTTAATGTTGCTTCATTATTTTAGCAAAAAAATGTTTCAGACCTCTTATTCATCGCAAGACAGGTATGGAAAAAAAAAGGAGAAATCCAAAAGCTTTACCTACCCCGCTGAACATTTCTTGCCGCGCGAGACAAGGACAGTTATGCAAAGCTGACTGCAGACTTTTGTTTGGTAGACAGGCACTTAGAGTAAACCTTAGTATTAAAATTGTGCAGCAAATCTTCTACAGTAAACTTTTATTCATAGCTCACTGCAAAGCGTCAGTTAACTATTCAGAGAAAAATCTTCAGCGCAGCTAAAAAAGCAACGTAATGAAAAGATTGACATTCAACTCAACGCTTTGAAACTGGCTGCTCTTGTTGGCGGCAAAACTTTTGTATTGCGAGTGAAAACCGCGAACCGTGCAAACTGTGCTGCAAGCCAATTAATTAATGTCGACCTTGGCTATTTGAAGATGTGCATCTCAAGTGACTCCAGTCACCGAAAAACAACAAAATCTTCGGTAGATATATAGAAAATAACAACAATTTTTTAAAAGTACTTAATATATACTTCCCATTCTCTCCAAATCTCCATGGATAATATGGTTTAACAAGACCGAGTAAGATTATATTTAAAAATTCGTTCTGGATTATCTGTAAAAATATTTCCCTGAAAATATGCGCCCATCCGTTAATCCCTTACAACGTAATGGAAATGAATATATAAACTACACGTGTATTCAAGGTAGTCATATGCTTTTTTCGACTGAAAGCTTTCTGACTGCAAGCCGAGTCGTATTAGGCAGTCTTATTTTCCCGCGGGTCACCTGCCAGACTCGGATGAACTCGGATGCAGGATATTAACATGTTTTCATTTTTGGCCGTCTTTCCTTCGTCCTCTATTTCACCATGTCCTCTTTATGAAATTTCAATTCATTCTGCAACTACACTTATATATTTCGCTTCAAATAAAGACGTTTCCTGGGTGCGAGAAATAGGTCTTCCTTATTTGACCTTAACTCGGATTAAATCGGGACAATCCCCACTCTGCGAAGCACAAAAGTACGGTACCTATATAAACCGCACCCTTTCCATTTTTATTGCAAATTACATATTCAATTTGAGATATGAAAAAGGGATGATAAATGCTTGGAGTTAAATGTACCTTGAGCTTTTAATTTATTAGATTTGGATAAATTACGGGGTCTTTGACGTATACTTTAATCTTGTAATATTATACGCGTGGCACACGTTACGATGGCACGTGACTCGTGAGTCAAACTCAGTATCAGACAAAAGATTTAAGTGATCTCTAGTCGTAACGTTTGCCAGGTGTTGTGTTTGCTTAATTCAGGGAATTTAGCGCAAGAGGTAGGTGTTTGCGTATTCAAAGTTACTAGTCTCATTTAGTTCTATTAAGAAGGTAGCGTTATTCCTTGTTAGCTTTCACGAATAGTGTTTCGAAGAAAACTTAAATATTAGTTTATTTTTTAACACAATACAAAATTAAACTTTAACACATAGGTAATATTATACATTATTCAAATTTTCTTGAACGTGCTGTTTATCAGAAGTGTCGACTTGTGAGTGGCTGTTTGCCTGGTTGTTTGCCAACATCTCTATTGCGTTTATTATTATTTATAATTTTTGTATTTTACTTTGAAAGTGTTTATTTATATTGGATACTAGCTGTGCCCCGCGGTTTCACTCGCGTGAATCCATAGGTCCCGCTCCCGGTGCCTTTATAATATTGGAGGCGTAGATAAATCCAACAAATCACTATCATTTTTTTTTTTCATAAAAACCTTCTCTTGAGAATAACAAATACAACAAAAAAAGAATTAGCGAAATCGGTCCAGGCGTTATTGAGTTATGCGCTTACCAACACATTTAGCGATTCATTTTTATATATAAGACTAGCTGTGCCCCGCGGATTCACCCGCGTGAATCCATAGGTCCCGTTCCCGGTGTCTTTATATTATAGAGGACGGAGATAATTCCAACAAACCACTATAGTAACAAAGGTCAGAATTACTTAAAAAAAAAGTCCGCAAATTTTCCATTTTTTTTTCATAAGAACCTTCTCCTGATAATAACTAACACAACAAAAAAAGAATTAGCGAAATCGGTACAGGCGTTATTGAGTTATGCGCTTACCAACACATTTGGCGATTCATTTTTATATATAAGATTATTTAGTAATTCGGATTTTCAACTTGTTTCAGTACATCGGGACTATGGACGTGCCGCGCCCGACTAGCCGAGTTGAGATCGTCGCTGCAATGCGTCGTGTTCGTGTAAGTATGCCTTTCATAATAATATATTACCGGTATCGAGAAAAAATATACGAAAAAAAGTCAGCGAGACTCACTCAATTTAACTTACTAAATGCATTTTAAGTATTTGCGCCAGTGGCAACTGTCATTGACCTTTTGCGACGAAAATCATTTTTTTGATTAACTAACTTGACTTTTAATCGAAGGATCGTCTTTTACACATCTTCGCCTTCTTACCTTAAACAATAAACGAAACTTACTTTAAAAATCAAAACTACTACCGAAAACAGCAAAGTTAAATCAATTGCCTACGTTTGCTCCATAAATGTTGGCAATACTAATTAACAGTGTGTTTGTTCGGGCGAACATTAGAAGCCCACAGAGTGCGTATCTATCTGTAATGTGGTTTGGCAGAAACAAAAGATTACCCTTGTCTGATTTACAAACATCTAATTGCCCTCTCTGGCGTACTTAACAAAGCAAAACAAGATGATAGTACCCACCATTCGGCCATAAAATTGATTTACCTAAGCCTTCTCGGTATTTTACATTGTTTAGAACAAGAAAATAAAGCCTTTATGATCTCTTACTACAGATACAGATATTAGTTTACGGATTTTGATTTTGGTTTCGTGATTTATTGTCATGACATCATCAATCATCTAAACTTTTATACGACGTTTTTTTATCATTAATGATAATAATATTCCGGGACATCTCACACACGGTTGTCTGATCCCAAGCTAAGCAGAGCTGGTGTTATGGTAACCAGACAACTGATAAACATACTTATATATTTCTAAATACACACATATTATAGATAAATTACACCCAGACACGAAACAAATGATCGTGCTCATCACACAAACATTTGTCCCGGGTGGGAATCGAAACCACGACCTCCGGTATAGCAGTCAGGGTCTCTAACCACTACACCTACAGGCCCGTCAAATGTTCATTCACTGTATTTAATAAAAACAAATGTCATTTCCTGTTCCCTTATTGATTTGTAAATAAAACTCGTGCAGTCTACCTAACTGAACCACAAAGGAATCCCTAGCCCCATTAAGTAATTAAATTCGCGTAATAAATAGTAATGAAACTCCCCACAATAAACGGCTGGTAAATACAGCGGACGCTTTTGAAGTCATTTACACAAACGTAGCCCATTACATAGGTTTCTAAGTATCACAGCATTATATGAAATTACAAAGAGAATATTCTAAAACGAGTAAGTGTTTGTAGTTTGAAAGAGATACCTAATAGGTGTAGGTTAAGTAAAATACCTTAAAGTTGCAATTTTGACTTTTAAATAATAATAATAACGTCCCACTGCTGGGCACAGGCCTCTTCCCATGTAGAGAAGGCATGAGCATTGATCACCACGCTTGCTCTCTGCGGATTGGCGATTTCAGAACCAAATTTTGGAATCCAGGTTTCCTCACGATGTTTTCCTTCACCGTTTGTCAGAATTTTGACTTTTAGGTCGAATCAAATCGAAATATTTTTATTTCTTATAAAGCAAAAAAAGGCGCTCAAAAAACGTTATGTTAAATCTACTGAGTATAGTTGCTCGGTTTGTAAGTGTCCTTAGTATGAAGAAAGGTCTGCAAGAAACTCCATAGGTTACTCTTTTAAATTTAACTTGTTACAAAATTTCGTATTGTGATTCAAAGCAATTACTTATAATTTAATAGGAAAGGAAGTGCTCTCTTTAGCAAAGCATGATTATAATGTTGGAGAAACAAAATCAAAATGGATAATTGATATAATATCTAAAACAGATGATAATAAAGACGAATCTATCACAATAATAATGCTTTCCATACTTTATGTATTGTTGTTTTATGGTAAAGGTAATTTATTTACGGTTAAGGTATTGTAGGGGTATAACGGCCGAAAAGGTTCAATCCCTGTATAAACAAACAAGCCCCGAATGAAAGAATTACAGAAGAGTCCGAGTGAGCGGCATAAATACCTTTAACCTTAACTGCCGATTCAGCGAAGGCTTTTAGATCCATTTATTGTATCGTTCCAAATGTAATATTGGTTAGTTATCCAATAAGCTGTGGCCAAATTAAAGTTATTCTAACATCGGCTGTATTTTCAGAGAATATTCTGTCTATGCAGGACTATCGATAAAACGAATAACAAATGATAATTATTTTGTGTCTTTGTAAAGGCTCGGTTTATAACAATATGCATAAATCAATGCATGCAAGTAGACTTTATAAATAAACAGTAAAAACGAATAATAAAATCTAACAAATAAATGCTGTATCGAGGTACTTGTTGACTACCACTTTACTTGAAGCTACTTCTTTTCATTAAATCTGAAGTAATCTGAACCTTCCTTAACACGTTCGGTGCGGTATCGGGTTGATTGTATCCGATGCTCATCTTTCCTCCGGTGCGGGGTAAAAATTACTGTGTTAGCCGCTGGTGCGGGACAGATATATTTGGACTCCCTATGAATATGAATGAGACAGTTAGTGTTTTGTAATTGCCTCATTAAATAGATAATATAGGTTCGAAAAAATCGCATCGGGTTCTTACGACCCGATGCCGACTGAAGCAAAAAAATTTACGTCTAGTGCGTTTATCGGTTCTAAACGACCCGATGCCCGATGACCCGATAGCAGCACTAGATTACATGCTAGTTGAGCTAGTGAGGTCCCTGTGTTTCGATGAGTTTTTATGCAACTGAGAAGAGAAAGTGAGTGGAACATGAAGCGATCCAGGAAAATTTTGTTTGAGTCATGTGAGGGTGAAAAGCCAACGAAAAATATAGTCAACGATGTTGATATGCAATATCGAATCGAATCGAATATATCGAATCATATTTTTATCAACATTCAACCCAACACTGACCTGAAAATTGCAAAAAAAAACGTAAGAAAAATAGAATTTCGCGGGCTACCCCGACGCTTCCACCTTAATCAACTGATCTTGAAAATATATTATACATTTTATCGATATCGATGTTTTTTTTTATCATCCACTACACTAAAAAAGTATCGACACTTTTATTCACCAGTGCGGATAACGGGTCCTTAAGATCCGACAGACAATCCCTTTATTTACAAACAAACCATTCAGTGAATCTACCTACGATTTCAGCCTTTTATTGAGTGTTTATTTATCAATATATTGCTAAAAAGGAAAATGCTTTAATCATTATACCCATAAAGATAAGTCCTCCTAAACAAAGGGAAGTCGAACGGGTCTTTTTGACCCACCAACGCACCAGAAACTATTCGTGCTTCGGATATAATCGACCCCATGCCGCACCGACTGAAAGTCATCAAATTTGACTAACGCAGTGAACGTGTTAATTGACAGATCAAGATTCAGGATTCTATGTTAATCACATTACACACTACATTTTTCGGTCATCGCCAATAGTAGATTCTCGCCGTGTCTAATGGCATTGGTTGGCATTCTGTGCGTGTAGAAAAAGGTTCATTGTACATACCTACATAGCATTTCTCCTCGCACAATTTGTCACCCCATGTTTCCACAATTGGTTTCTCGTTTCGACCTACTTAAGTCCAATTTTTCTCCCTTAGTCAGGAATGTAATAATAAAATGTTGTTTTCAATAATACTCGCTCGTTTCAAAACAAGTACAGTGCTCAAAACAATTTTTAAGTTTAATATTACTTCTAACTTTGTTTTGTTTGCAATATACTTTCGACTTGTTCTTATTCTTGTTTATTGTGCCTTCTTTGTGTTATTAGATTACAAACAAATGTTCTTAGATAAAGATATGAAAGTGACGCAAAAGAATCTTACATTACAAAACAAAGAAAGAAGCCAAGATCATTTCTACTTCACCAAAAATATTTAATTACGATTATCGTGTAATATCTATCTTTACTCTCATTGTCCTTTGTTACTCCAAATCTCATTAATTATTTTCAATTAAATTGAAGATGCAGCCAACTATATTAAAAGTTTTATAGAAAACGTACAAAAGCCAAAACTACAAACCGATAACTTGCAAATGTCCCGGACGAAGAAAATTGAAACGTAGTGAAGTAGTCACCAGACTTTAAGACACTCTTAAACAGTTTTTCCAATTCCGCTTCCATGGTCGTAACAAAACGACAAAAACTTTTGATTGAGAAAATATACTGTTACAAATGGGAAAAGACAAATCAGGATAAATGACATAAGTTAAATTTAAGCTTCGCAACATTTTTACGGCCCTCGTATCAACTCGGCTTACACAATTTGTATTAAAAACATAAGCGGAATTTCAAATGGATCTGTTCTGCCGTGTGTGAAAAGCCGATTTGCTGAAAAATAAACCTGAAGGCGCGATCAGGTAACAGATAATATTTTTCTGAAAATGTTTGCTGACTGACTTGGATATAAATAACTGTAGATGGTAGGTTCAATTATTATTAAAAAGAGCGTTAATATTTTCACTGACATTCGTCGATATTCTGACTTACTATGAATATTTCGGTAGCAGATAACGGATAGGAAGTATTGGGACGTATAAAACACATTATCGCTACATAAGTGTGGGTAAAGATGAGAGTGGTCGTGTAACATTGAAATATAAATATGGCAGAAGGCACGACTAGGCCGCACGTGAATATAAATGAACATGTTTATAAACCGCTGAAAAATTGCGTGCCATAACATTGAAACCAGTGACACCTGCTCAGGTTTACGATTTATTGCTATTTTAGTATAAGTCAGTCAATGTCAGGTTGTGCTATTATACTTTAATACTTGTCGTTTTTCATTGCCTAATATTCCCTCAAATAAAAGTAATGAAAATGCTTTGTTTAGTTTTTATTTTTGTGATATTTAAATAATTATGTAGCGTCACTTCAATACTTCCAACATAAAGTAGATTGCCAAAAATATACCTGTAAATAAAGATAAAGAAAAAGAATATCAGTAAACAATATTAAATTCATAAATCACAAATTATTTGTAATTTACACTCTGTTTGCTGTCGAAAACTACCTATAAAAGTATCGATTTCGAATACTCGATGTATGCAATAATACTACGAAATCAATAAATTTTACAGCTCTAAACAATAACTGTTATATTTTCGAATCATCAATCATCGGCTTTAGTAATCATAAATACAGTAAACTCACAACTGAACTGGGTACACTATTCTTAAACCTCGCCTTCATTCCGTAAGCAACTAACTCAAAAACAATTGCTAATGACCCACCATTAGCTCGATATTTGCTTATTTGCAAGTCTGTATTTGAGTTTAGCATATTGAAATACTTAAAAGATAAAAATAGACGTATAACGGAGTCCACTGATTAACTTTCCGTCGCTCAGCTTATGAGATGGGAATACGCAGCCGTATTTTCTCTCCATGACGTCAATTTCGCCAAAAAACAGTTGTCATGGATTCAGTTATCGCATTCAATCATACAATCCGTCTTAAAGCAAAACTATACTAATTTAAAACAATGTAAATGGCTATCGACTCTCCTTTTTCTTTTGCCATATTACGAGTATTTAAAGTGCATTCTATAGTGTAAATACGACGCCATAAATTAGTCTTTATGTACTTGTTCGATAACCATAATTACTGGCAGTTAAAATATGACCACGAAAATCGCTGTATTATAAATTACAGAAAACTAGACAGTTTGTAGTAGAACTATAAGAAAAGTAAAGCATCATACATAATTAAAAAAAAAATTTTGTTCTGGGTATTTGTTGCACCAATTGATTCTATATTTGTTCCTGAGTGAATACAACTCTTGTGTTCCTATTACACAGTTTTCATTTATATAGCGAGCAGGTGTTGGTCTGAGCAGTGAATAATTATAATTGTTGCAATTCCGTCCCGTTTTACAGCTTACTTCTTAGAAACTGTGAAGCCGGTATAATTTTCAAATGAAAATGTGACGCAATGAGTTTTTGAGTATTTGCATCGGATAATAGTCTCCGAGTCCTATAAATAACGCTTTACTCCTTTCCATAATTATTCTGAGTAAGGAATTTGCCCATATCTTCCAGCAAATTCCTTACTTGGAACAATGGGGCAAGAAATTTCGCCTGTTATCTGCAAGTAATTAAACAAAGCACGTTATGACAAATAACTGAGTCGGTGAAGCAATTTATCACCTAAACACCTTAATAGATGCTTAGGTAATTGTTTACTTTATCTCTTGATAGACTAGAGACAGAGTAAAAGGACTCCAAAATTTTCCTTTCAATTTTGTCGAAATAAATATACAATTTCTACGACTGTTCACCGAATTTCGAAAATATTGGCAAAATGTGATTTTCTCTGAAAACTCCCATGACTGTTTAATTATTCTCATTTAGATAAATAATCTACATAGATCGTTTTATTTTACAGTACGAGTTCAAGGCTCGAGGCGTTAAGAAACGCAAGGTGACTGTAGATGTGTCGACTGACGGAGTCCGAGTGACTACCAGGACCAAAATAACAACCAGAAAGACCAAGGTGAGCTCTACATCATATAAAGACGGATTTACATCAATTGAACCAATGATCATTCCCAACAACTACCCAACACTAGCAAAATCATTTCAAATTTATAAAAAAAAAACTCGTGGTAATAGGGTGAGTATTCGTTCGGTTGATATAAATCGTCCTTACTAAAACTACTAATCCGCTAACATGAAGAAAATAGTTTGAAAGCAAATGGCTAAAATAAATTTAACAGGAAAATAGCATAGCTATTAAATGAGAAATATTTGTCTTGCGCATTCCCAAGTCCCTTAGTGGGCCATGGAATGTTTTACCCAACTAGTTCAATTTGCGGTGAGGGTCACCCTAAATTCAAACAAACAAAGACAGCTAAAGACCCTAAATTAGTTGAAATACATTAAAAGTACCATGTTACTGATACCAAATACAAATACATCTATACTAATCCCATTGAAATCCTAAGATCTGAAGGAATTAAAGGGTTTCAAAAACAATATTCGGAACTTTAATGCAGTGGCCTTTTATTCATGAAATTCTTATAATTTACATCGACTCGCTTGAACGAGATCTCAAGTTAAATTGAAAACTTCGACGGGGTTCGATTTACATTCAAGACAAAATCATTTGTATTGCCGGTGTAATATTAGAAAAAAACTACGCTCACGTATCTTAGTCGTTGAGATTGCTTCTTGATGTAATTAATTTCATTGTGCGTGAAGATTTCCCTGTTTATATTTCTATGTCTTCAAAACTCGTGTCAACAAACTTACTGAAAAGGGTATTAACTTTAATAAAATCAATTATACAGCAGTTGACAAGTAATTTTCAATTATTAATTACAGCGTACTTGTTTAATTAAGATTTTGTCTTAAACGAAATAAATGATTTTATTATCGTTAATTAAGTTTTATTCCATTATCTTGCTTTCAACTTTTGTTGTTAGTTATTGATTTTGCTCAGTAGCCCTTTGTGTAACTTTGTATTTGTTCCGCACCAACAGCTTTGTAAACATTTGAAGGTATTGGATCATTAAATTATGAATTGTAAAATTCTAGTTATTCATTTTGGGATTAAAGGTAAGGATCATTATATTACATATTCGTTTTGTGATCTTCTGAATTATCTCGCTCGTTGCCTCGTTGGCCTAGTGGTGCTAAGCGCGCCTGCTACGCTAGAGGTCTTGGGTTCGATTCCCAAGTCGACCGAGGTGTTATTGGGTTTTAATATAAAATCCTCAGTAGTAGGTCGGAGTTTGGATTTGTGCCCGGTTAGTGGCAATAGGCTCGCCCCCTATTATATGGGACCTAAACATATCTGCGAACTGTGGGTGTCCATTGGTACGCCTCTGCCTACCCCTTCGGGGATACAGGCGTGATGATATGTTATGAATTATCTATGAAAATGTATCAAGGAGTTTAAGTGTATTTAACACAGATTGTGTTCCGTTAGACCGTTTATCATCTCGTAGACAACGCAGACAGTTGTGAAGCTACTGTCTTCAAAGAGCTATAATGCAAGAAACTCCCCCATTGTGATATCAATCCATTGTTGTCTCCAAAGAAAAATCTTGTCGAGTCTTGAATAATACTAAGATTTTTAAATGTTACTTGTAAATTGTATTTTCTTTCTGTCCCTTGCTGCGAGTTCTTTGTTATTTGTTTTAATTTTATCTGTGCAGCTAAATAAATACTCCCTTGTTTGTTCTGTTCAAAATAATGCAGTTTATTTGAAACATAACTTTTTTAATTTAATCAATTCGTAAACAATATTCTTATTTCATTATAAGAGGGGATAAAGAATTAGAAATAATAAATTACTATTCTTAAAAAGGCCATTTTAAAATGTAAGTACTTATGTGTCACCGGAAATGTATGAAACTTAGAAATTCCAAAGAAATTTATAACATTAACAACAAAAAAATCTAATGAGAAGAATATTATTCACTTACACAGATTTAATTAGACTCATCGAAAAATATAGTCTATCAATTGGAACTAACTTAGGTACAAAACTTTACTCACACAGCTTCTGTTATTGTATCAATATGATGGATACATACATTTCCGGTACCTATAATAATATCATTACACGATATTGTATCGAAAATAATTTATAATGAATCGAAACAGTCGTAAAATTCTAATTAATATAAAGTTTAATCAGAGTTTCGAATACTCTCAAATATTCTCAGAATAGAGTATATACTTACTAATTAAAACTATTATTGCCAAAACAGTTACATTGCACACCCACAAAATATACAAAACAATTGAATACAGGTAGAACGTTATACAAAATATAACTAGGCACAGTCAAGATCAAATAGATATTCTATGCACCCTGAGGTTCTTAGTTGAATTTCTCTTACAATGACATATTAGATTGGTATTATAAAAACGTGTAATTTAGGAATTATTGAAAAAAGTTCCTTAATCTAGTACATATTTTACTTATTGAGATTAAATTCAGAAATATCCTATTTTTTTTTATTCACTTATTTTGTGTATACATAATATTTTTGTTGGTGACTGTACACATAATATGCGATCCCCGTGCTAGTTAAAATAAATGCTATTATTTGAAAACAAGTAACTAAAGCTAAATGTTAAATTAGTTAGTTTCACTGCTATGAGAAGCTATATGTTTCATATTAGACAAGTTTATGTTGACTATTTAAACTAACTCCTACTAACTCCACACATGACTGTATTATGGGGTTTGTTATTGTCGTATTTTTAGATTATTACTGAAAATTAGACAGTTAAAAAAACTGCACAGTTTTTTAAAGTTACAAATAAATTAATATAGAAAAACAGAATTGCAATCCTTCAATTTTAAGGACTTTTCTTCTTAATATTATTATGTTTAAAAAGACGTTTTTATTAATCCTATTATTTAAGAAATCAACACAAATTCCGTTTTTGTATGTTGTATCGATTAGTTGACAACGGACCAATACGGTTATAACACGTCATAATACAGTCTACCATTACATATACATGTTTTATTTAATGACTATGTAACACAAAAACTTTTGAAATTGGAAGGTGAAGAAGTTGTTTCAGAAAAGCGCGAGCTCTAAGCTCTTTGGTCGCGGGAACAAAGCTAGCAACTCTCACGAAGGGACGGAGATAATGCACCACCCTATATACCGGATCTTCTACGTGTCCCACGACAGCTCCGATCTCAAGATATTCTCCTACATCGCGAGAGATGGCGCCACAAACGGCTTTAAATGCAACGTCTTCAAGAGCAACCGCAAGGTTAGTCGAATTTTTAATACTTAATAATTTCTAGTGGAGTACAATGTTTTGTTAAAAGGTTTCTCGCTAGTTTATAACAGAAGTTTTACACAAAATTAATTATCGCTCCTTTTTTTATTAACACTAATACATTCTTTTTTAGTCTTACACAAACTTTGCTGTTTTGTATTTTATCTCAGTCATACACAATTTGCTTGATAGAAGCACTGTCTTTTGTATTCTACTGTCTGGAGTTAAAGCCATTACTCTAATTTGATATTTGAGAAATGTTGTGCATTTTAAATCAAGATTCTGAATAAGTAATGAGTGGCTTCTTATCTCTGAATTGCATGAATGGATACAATTCACTAAAGAATACCAACAGTATCAAATAAATAGTATGTTCAATGTTAGATGTTCACATTTCCAGGCTATCAACCTAAATAATTTCTAATTTAAAACGTCCGAGTTGAATAGGAAGTAAAGAGGGCTTAACGACGGGAGTACAGTCCGTCGCTGGCTCTCTGAGTGTTCTCGAGCCAACCGTCCTGTTTATTAAGATCGCGAGGGCTCGTAAACGGGTCCAGCCGTAAACCGCAGCTGCGTTCCACTCGCCCGTAGAATATGTGAAAATGACCACTCCACTGAGTACGCGTCCTTTTATACTGATGGACTTAAATCGATATCCGGTCATTCGAATGTCTCGTCCTAATAAATTATGTGACTTCTCAGTCATTTACAGGTTTGGTTAAAGTAAATGTAACTGTATTTTATTTTATCTTGCACGAGTAATCCAAATATAATTTAGTATGTTTGTAACCATAACAATAAGTAATACATGGTGAACTAGAAAATAGACTATAATGTAATTTCAAGTAATATAATAAAAATATTACTAATTTTCTTTAGATAATTACCGCAAAACAAAATGCAGTAGGTATGCATCGTCGCACTTAAGTATCAGATAGTCGTTCAAGAAAAAAAAGTAAAACAATAAATTCGCGTTCCTGCCTAGTTTATGTTTTGTTTCTAACTAATTATGTGGCTCGCGTGTCCCCTATATCCACATTATGTAGATTTCTTTAATACACCAGTGAATCAATAAGAAAATTGATATAAATCTCATTGCGTGCGCGTACAAAGACATCAGACCGGCATTTGTGGGTGAAGCGTTTGCAACGATATTTTATTCAATTCGTCTCTTGATACGAGCAAGGTGTGAATTGACCCTTTTGGGCACTTTAAATAAAATATCGCGTGTAATAGAAATATTTTACCTGGAAGGTTAAAATTATACAATTGTCGGTGTTTGTTTTTTGTACAAAGTATTTATTGACTTTGACAATCATGACTTCTCTACACGACTTCCATCATTGTCAATAATGACTCTACATTTTTGACCACAACTTTGTTTTCAAATTCTATCTGTTTATTTTTTGAGTATAGTTTTATTTATTTATATTAGCTAAACGTAATTTTAGTGTAGCTAAAGTACCTATAGTTTACTTTGAATTCCCTTAAGGTTTCCTCATATTGACTATTTTTTACGTTCATAAAAGATTTCGTACATGCGTGCCGTTCGCGAGTTACTTACCTGACCTTTTTAAAGGATATCAGTGTAAGTCCCTCAAAATCATCGCTCCGGGATTTCCACTTACCTAGCCGCGCAATAAATCCATTTCGTGGACCACCTTTCATTAATCTTATCCGCTTGACCAAACCAAACATTGAAAAAATTCGCGCCGTAATGTTAGACGAGGTGAAAATTGTAATAAGTAACGGTACCTATGCTTCAGTGATCATGAAATGGAGAAATGCTCATAGAATTACAAAAAAAAACTTATATCTCAATTATTACTAAAGGGTAATTAAAATGTAATGTATGCCTGAACAAAACAAAATTACATTGTACATTCTACAATCCACATAAAAGCTTTTGTTTGTAATCAGAAAAAACTTCTGATTAAAAATAAAACAATTTTCGTCACATTTTCCTTTATAATCGGTACGTATAAAAATACTGTGTCGGATGAAAAAATCTTTTCACTAACTTGGAAGGGCACAATTACTGTAGCAAAACATAATGTACACCGGCTGTAGCAACAAAATTGCAAACATCTTTGACGGTAATAAGCCGTTTTACACATTTACGGAGAAACGGGAGGGTCGCACGTTTATTGCAAGTACTCTGCATTTGTATTGTGTAATTATATTAATTATCTACCGTTTCTATTTTGAAAAGAAAACTGTTCTATAATTGTTAGGGAGTTTAATAACTTTTTCTAACAATGCGGTCTTTTCATCTTAGTCTAAAAATTTAGAAGTAAAAGCATATTATTATGCACTATGTTTGTCTACGTTGGCATCTTCAGTGTGTTGTTTATTAAAAGTTTTCCTTTTTCACCGCCGAGAAAAGTTTTCTACAAGTTTCGTCCTCAAAAATTTGACTCGTCGAGATGAGATAGTCTCTTGGAAATCCTCCGATTTTCTTGGTTATTCTTTTTTATAAGCGATTTTTTTTATTTTTGTTCAAAACACAAATTTGTCGACGAAAACGTAATCTGCAGAATATCTTTAATATCTACATTATCCTACATACTTCGTTTTTACAGTTTCCAACCTACACGGAAAGGCGAGGCACTATCGTGTCATAAAAGTTTTACGAAAGTATGCAATATATTCACGTGAGACGTAGCCCGCGACGTGATGCCCGTAATATTGTATAATGTTAATATTTTAAAACGTCACTGCACTCGCTCGTAATATTAAAAAATCTTTCGTAAAACATCTGGTGAAAATCCATTGGCTCTCAAAACAGAGTAGCGCAGAACAGTCCAACGGTGTGCTTAGCTTGTATTTAAACTATGAAAATAAATACTAATTATGATTAACAGCTTCTGATAACATTTAGATAAAAAATATTTTTATGTAAAGATTTGAAACGAGAAACGAATCGGCCCATTTCTGATAATATCTCATGAATAAAGCCGTTTTATTGTCTAACTTTAGATTTGTTATAATCTTTTAAAATTTAACACGGCCAGTGTTAACCAACATAATTAGTGTATCTTTTTTATTATTCATGAGGTGTTTTTCGTTCGTGATCAAGAATAAAGTTTGTTTTTCTTGCTTGGTGTGGGTGGAATCCTTTTTCATTAAAAAACTCGACTTTATTCGAAAATCGGATAGCGTCGTGAAGCAACTTGAATTTTACGTGCCCGGGGTGTTAGTTAGGATTGTAACTCGATATATTTACTGAAAAGTTAGTGTAAAGTGTTGTTTAAAATTGTTAAGTATTTATCTTTTCGAAGAGGTATTGTACGTTTGACTCTTTTAAAAAGCACTCTTTTTTTAATATTTTTGCTCGTCGACTCTTGTGCAGCGTAATACTGTTACATATGTTAACAACTTCTTCATTTTATACATGCATACACTATAGCTGGACCAAAGTATGTTTTGTTGCACATAGTGAATTATTTTACCTAACGAAGACGGTTTAATACATAAATGTGTGTTCACCAAAATAAGCTGACCCTATCTCGGTAGTTGAATTCTAAAACTACATTCAAATAAACCAACAGACTTTTACAAAAAGTCTAAATGAACAATCTAAATGTATGCGGGTGATATAAGTCGACTAGAATATTTCAAAAAGTCGCGTTTGTTCACCTGGGTGACATAATTCCAAGGTGAACAAATTACACAGAAAAAGTCAACTCATTTTACCCAGGTGATATCACCTGGGTGATATGATTCCGAGGTGAAATGAGGAGATACAAAAGTCTACTTTGTTCACCTGGGTGATATCACCCACATATACACATAGTTAATAAAAATAGTTAATAAAAATTATAAAAAAACTATATTTACATTAAACTACATGCACATGTTTGGCTACGCTTAGTTTAAATAACTTTTAATGCAAGTCACCCATCTTTACAAGGAAAGTCTGGTTCATAGGTGTTAACATACAATACTGCTTGTAACGATCGATCGCGGCGCCGGTTTATTTTCTTGCTTTAAATCCATCAATTAACGGCGAGCTCCTGTGCGTTAAATACAATACTTGGAATAAAGAAGTCTACTCATAACAGTAAATATTAGGCAATGAGGTAGGTGACTAGATTTTTGAAGACTAAATATTTTACTCAAAATATTACTATACTTAATTGTTAACCAAAATCTCACAACATTTTGTGCAAAAGCATTGCATGCTAGTTCACATTTATGTGATTTGATGAGCTGAGGGTCTACTTGTTTTTTTTTTGTATTATGAAAAAAACAAAGAATGCTTGTGTAATACTCTTTTACCATCTAAATGATGGACTAATTAGATCCTGGCTTTTGATGCCTACTGCGTATTCATTTACCCCCTAAGACCCTATTACTAATACATTAATAGGCCTATTATTAATAATTGCTTGATACTAAGCGTCCACGTCAGTAGTATATTTATTTGGCAACCTCGACAGAATAATCAACCAAGAGTATTCACCTTCCATCATTCTTAAACGAGTACCTAGTAAGCGATCGTAAAATTAAGTTTCCGCGTGTCTATCATCTAATTTGGGATGTTATAGGCAAACCTCCTTTTTATAGACAAAATAAATCTTCAAGTCCACAAGCTACTCGACTTTTATAATCAATTACCGTCGCCGATCACTCGTTCCCGAAGCCCATAAATATTCAAGAAGTAACTGAGTTGTTTGCGTTGAGTCGTTTGCGGCCGCTTTTTAATTACACCAATTGATTGAGAGTATTTTATTGTAGCCGACATTACGATTATAGCTCAGTACGTTTGACTGAATAGTACACATAAACGAGGCCGTGCTCTAGTGCTGTGTAAACTTACACAAACTAGTTCAATAAGGTTACGTTCAATGTAAGGTCCCTCGATAACAGCTAGCTGAAGCAATTTGTTGGTGCCGAAATTTCGGACAAACTGACGTTCAGTAGATCAAACAAAAATAATTGAATTAAAATAGATTCAGTATCTATTCATAGATTCCGTTTTGAATCTTAAAAATATATAAATTTCCACACGTTTAAGGAAGAACCTTTAAACTAGAAAGGAATGTAGGTACGAAAATAAAGGTAAATAAATTCATGTGTTTATATTATTTTCTAATACTTGAATTATGGAAAATCATGGTATAAGTGACAATAAATTGACGAAATTTCTGTTCACTCACATGTCACATGGTAATGATTTACAGAAACTAAAGTATTAATCACTTTTTGCTATAAAGTTTTTCGATTCACCATTTCGTCATACATTACTTTGACACTTTATCGAATAACATTTGCCAACTATAAAGTACCTCGAGAGTAATAAAATATTATAGTGTAGCTATTAATAACAAGTTGAGCTGAAATAAAGTCTTTATAAATCCTATCAAGTTCATTCCGTACGTCGTAATCTGCCACTCAACTATTTAGGGCCATGATTTATTGAAGCTTTTCGTTTTCTAATACAAATACACAGTTTGTTAGATCTTTTTCGTAAAACTTGTAGAAAATGTGAACTGTTATCAACGAGTTTCCCTGATCACTACGTACAAAAGAGTAAAGCGGTTGGAAACACGCGAATATGTTTATTTGTGGTACTTGGAGCGACGCGCGACGCACGCGCAGACCATGCCTTCGCCACTTCAGTTGTTTCGTACCAAAGCGCGCGGACGCCCGCATTATGTTAAAAAATGTGTGTGTTTCGTGAATAAAATAAATACATGTGGGCCCGATAAAAAGTGATACAGTTATAATGTCCAACCACAGGGACCATAGTAAACAAAGGAAAACCGAACATCCATTGAAGAATTTACCGACGGAAGTTTTATTGAAAGCAAGAAGTACACTTTTTTCGTTAGGTGGTGCCTTGAAGTCAAAAAATGACCAGCAACGACCAAAGTTACCGAAACAGGATTCAAAAGACAAGAAGAATCATGAACAGAGATTAAAAAGCAGTCGATCAGAACCAGAGTTCAGCGAAGTACGAAAAAACAAACACAGGAGTAGAGTCGACGATGGCTACTCTCGGGACCATAATATGGGTGGAATAAGACCACGTCCGTTGTCTGTAGGTGCTAATAAACGATATGAACAGGAATTAGAAGATTTTCACGGTGTGAGTTTTCCAAAAGAAACACCACTCCACAGACAGTTCGAGTCTGCGGAAGAAGTGTGTGTTCAGTCACGACTTGTAATTCCTGTTTCCGAAAGACTGAATCAAGATGTTCAAATGCAAGACGTCAGTGAAAGGCCGAGAAAAAAGCTATCGTTTCGTGAACCTGAGATAGTCAGTGGCGGAAGTGCAACACTAGGCCGGTCCCATAAGTTAATGGGGGTCAATAGTCTGTCAAGAAGACCGAACAGGTTATCGCTACGGTCTGAACCACCTTCGAGTAATTTAGAAGGTGTGGACTCAGATCTAGAGGTATGTAAACTTGTGTAAAATAACGTTAAACTAATGATTACCATTATCAAATTCTTCTTTATTTAAGACGATTATTAATTAAAGATAAGTGTCGTATTATCTTATTCTAGAAACCACGATCTAGATGCTAATGTGATTTCTGGAATCGTATGAAACAAAACTCTAAAACTTTCCGCTGCACTTGTCGTTAATGTCATATAAACTTTACAATCTATTACCATAGTTTTCAATTGAATTATTGTCATCGAATACCAGATTAAATATATCAGCTGGTCGATTGTGATTAAAATAGCTAAACTGGAATAGTATAGCTCGTTGCGGAAATATTATTGAAGCTGTACCAATTACGTCAATTGGGCTAATTGGTACTCTAATGTTGATGGCTAAGAAACACACGCCGATGTTGTGTAAAGTGTAAAAGGTGGAACAATCGCGGCGCGGCAGTGAGTGACTTTAGTTTGTCAGGCGCACTGTTTGATGTTTATTTTGATAGTCCGCGGCCGTGGCCAAGGACCGACTCACGGAAGCGCCGATTCATTATAAATCGAAGTCTCCAGTGACATTTATCTGCGTATTATTTTCCCGCGGCTTGGACTTACGTCAAGGGCGATACTTCCGTCGTCGGCTCCATTTATTATTTAGAAAACTTTAGTAAACTGGTTATGTTTCCACGAGAGATATTTTGGAACTGCCGCCGCCAACGTGTGAATTACGCACTGGAATAGTTACTAAAGCATAGTCCTGCTATCATTAATTCTCTCGGTGCGTTTAGTTTACGTTCTAAATCAACACACAAGTGCTAATGGAGTGAAATGAAGCATACAATGTTCCAACATTAGGTGATTATAATATAATATGCACGTACGAACACAATACAAGCTAAATTGATGAAAGCTGTCGTCCAGGTTTATTCAGCTTTTTTAGTTTCGTCGAACTTTTCCTCAATCACATAAATTAAGTAAATTCACGTTCGTATTTCGTGTTCATAATAAATTTATTTGGTTTATTGTTGTGCGAGAGAGTTTCAGACCAAATTTGTATGAAGTGTTGAGGGTTAAAACCCTCGCAAATATCAATCCGACTTTTTATAAGTGGAATAATATGTGTATAAAATGGTCCTATAAAAAAGTCTTTAGTAATATTACAAAAGATATTTCTTATCTTGGAATACATTTTCAGGCTTACTCAAAAACAAAAACACAAGAGTACTAAATAACTACGATAGTACTTGATTTACCATACTTTTGGTAACTGCTAATCACGCATAATCATAAAATATGCATAGTCTGCATTACCTGAAAAATCCTCTTTTTCTTAGAACACTTTACATACTTGCTACTCAGTCTTCCAGTGGTGTCCTAACGTATTAGTGACGTCACCGGGCGAACTATCAGGTCAAACTATCGCGGCATCGTTCTTTCAGGGCATTGCTCTAAATAGTTCCAATGACAAAATCGCGCGAGCAAAACCACGGCCACGATACACGCTAATAAACTTATTTGATATTTACATTAAATTAAATAATTATTTAATAATTGCGACTATGTTTACTACAAACATGGAGTTTATCATCGCTTATAATAATATAATAAAAGCAAACCACATAATTTGTGTAATTAAACTAACCAGTCGTATAATGAATGGCAAATTAACAAATTAATGTTGTTTAAACAACATAATACTATCAACAATTTGTAATATTCGATTATTTTATAACAGTAATTTTTGCACACAACAAACTCGGAATATGATGTAAATGAAGATATAGCTGGAAGAGGTAATTAATAAAAACCGTAGTCTTATTCCTTGTAAAAACAAAATTATGAATTTGTAAAGGTTATGAGTTACACATAAATTGTAAAAAGCCGTAATCCGTAGTACATTTCAATAGCTATATATGTACCGTGTGTTATTTTATAAAGTAACTTTCGAGTAATGAATGTTTAATTAATTAAACAGTATAATCGCGTATTATGTATTTTACAATAAATAAAATTTTCTTCTTCTTCAAATCAAACTTTATTTTGTGTTTACTTTTCAATACAACAACAACAATTTACTTTTCACAGTCAAAATTACTTATCAAATGTTATGGAGTAACATTTTACGTCGTTCGCGGAAAAAATCCCTTCCTTAAGTCACCTGTCGAGTAACTTAGTGCTTCACAACGCAACGTCTGTAGTTTTTTATATGAAATATGTAGTGGTAATCTACGAAACGTGGGTTGCAGTCGTAAACACAGGGCTGCGCTTTTATAGAGCGCGCGCCGTCTGAGGCGGTACCGGCACGTACAAAAGCTTTTATCCTAAACCAACCGCATTTCTTTAACCTCACTCTGTTAGAATGACGACGCCAGCGAAAATAGACTACTGACGTGAACGGCAATGAGGTAGCCAAAAATTATGATCGGCATAAAGGTCATTGTCTTGGCCTCACCAATTTTTGTCCCAATTTTTTCTAAATATACCAACCCGCCATGACTGCACAGCTGTCTAAACGCAGAACGTTTCCAATAACTGTAATACTTTATTATACTTTACCAGATCGATTTTCTTGTTTGATGGGCGATTTACATTTTAATTAAAACCACGAATTGCTTGATTTCTGTAACAGATGTTACTGTTACCTTCGTTATATAAAAATTACCGAAAATTGTTTTCGGACGATTTTACCTGGTGACGCTTTCTTTATTGGTATTCTGCAAACAAAAAGCAATTATTTATTAAACATAATTTTGCATACTGATACCACAAGAATAATGCTATAAAACTCGAACAACAACTTCATAAATATTATATACTATCTTCAAAAAATAGAAAGCAATAGTCTGGACTATTAAATAAACGAACTATCAATCTAGCTCGAACTATAAACATTTTGATTTTATTTTATGGTTATAGCATTTTGATCTGATTCTACCAATATACTTATCCATCTTCGCCACCTAAGTAAGTGGCTTAATGTTTCAAAGCAGGTAGCTAATACCCGTTTTAGTGATCAATCAGTAATCCGCGTACAAATATTGGGCGTTTCAATCATCGATCAGTGTCAAACTTTGCCATTATTCACACAAACGAGCCTTGAACGGCTATTTATTTTATTATGGATATTAGGGAACTTGAATTATTAGTTTCTATCGTCCTTTAAGGCCCTGTGGAGTTTTCTGAGCTCATCTGTGTGTGTATTGAAGATAGCAAGTAAAACTTTTCTCAGCATGGATTTATTTATCTTACCGATATTTTTTTCTTTATCCACAAAGGAAAATTTATCTAGTTTGATATAAAAGGGATCTGGCATAATTTTGCGATTTGGCTACATCTATAATTTTTCGATCGGGACAAATCTTGGATTATCAGTTTTGGTCAGTCGAAAAATTAATTATGGTACCGTTGAAAAACGGGCATGTTTTTTGTTCTCCTGAACACACTGTCATATTAGTGTCAGTTTATGTAGAATCGTGGGGCTTGACAAATAGTGGTGTCATATCTCTTTCTTGAAATGCACGAGTCGCGTAATATCGTGTCGATCCCTGGCTGCCGGCCAAGGACTACTACTGAACTCTGTCTAGTGTCCACTCCATTACACTTATTATACACATCCACTAGTCGCGTGGAATCTCTATAATAAGTACCTACATGTAGTTAAGATGCCAAATTTCAAGAGTAATTTAAGATTACGATGAAATTATCTACATTTGATGTTCCAAATTAATTAGCTACGTCGATAAACCATTCATGATATGACTTCAAACACTTTGAATTAGCCTAAATACTGGTTGGGAAAATCATATTCACATATTCTGTTTTAGCGTTGTCAGTTATTGCACTCTTGAATGCTAAACGGGAGTGACATGGGAGCGTGTCATAATACAGCCGTATATGAGTTATAGCTACGTATGTATTAGCTAAGAAGGAAATAAATCTATTTCTAATACATTTATACAAGCAAAACAAAAAAGTCACCTTTGGTTATATAAAAATAATTAAATACGATACATACTCTCGCAAATATAAAAAAAAAAAAATCTAAAACAATGGCATGAAAAACAAATTCTTTAGAGTCACACATTTTATATATTGAAGTACGTAACAAGTTGTTTCTACTGCACAAATTAAATAAAATCCGGCTAAAGTATTTTATTTTAATAAGTTGCGATTCAGGATTCTTGCCCAATGAGGAATATAATATCAATCGTTTTAAAATTCACGTTTATGGCTATCTCAATATTTTTTCCGCAACGTATGATTGTCCCCTATGCTTTTTATGGCAGCCGTAAAATTGATTATTCATAAATATGAAAAGGTAAATAAGGAGATATGAATTTTTCAGCCTACCTGTTTTCATTCTCGGATGATTGGGTTATGAATAATAATCTTCAGTCGGCACACACGCTTTTTAATACATATTCGTAGATCCGTCGACATCGGTCGCCAGATCAGCTCTCGTACTATAAAATCTAAAGCAGGACTGCCGCCAATGTGGGAGCGAGACGCCGCTACTCACTGAACACGCGCCGTCTCGTTTCCCCAGCGCCAGCAACCCCGCTTTAAAAGTTGATAGTACAGGCACATGCTTTTAAGCAACGATTTTATTTCAATTACACGAGGAATGTTTTGGTTTGAAATATAAACGTTGAACCTGAATAATCTGTTCAATCCGGTACGAAACCTGAATGAGAGGAGCATTAATTAATCACATGACATCTCCCACGCTCCAATCGCGCCTATCACGCCTTTTATTTTCTATTTGTTAACCATTATCGTGATGACAACTACACTAGATATGTCTTCACACACAAAGATTCAAAGTTCTTCTTCAACTTAGGAAGTAAATCCTATTTTTCTAAATTCCTTTTAAGGGGGACAAAGTAGTTACGTGTTTGTTTAGTCGTATTAAACCACTTGCTAAACTAATACAAACTCGGTGCCATAGTAACTGCTGTACGAGTATCTACCTCGGTGTACTGTGTGGACAAACAAGTAATAATAACTCGAACTTCCAAAGTACACTAATTCGTAGAGAGACCCTCAGTTAATTAATAATACTCTTACATTATTAAACCACGCCACTGATTAATAGTTCGTCCTTCGTTGTTACGACATCATAAAAACAAACAACAATGTTGTGTATGTTTTAATTATTGGAATTTCCCGATCGATTCTAACAATTGCTTATTTTCACACTTTGAAGTTCAAATATTCACCGAAAATCAGCCAAACATTCTATTTAGAAATGAAGCAACTCTTTAAGCATCTTTTTATTGGCCATTTTTATTAACAAGACTTTTATGCTGACCACACACCAGCCGTTGAGATGTTTATATTCCATTGTGTCAATGGCTAATCAGTTCGTAAAAAATATAAGCTGTTAATTGTTGATTGCAGTAAACAAGATAACGCGAAGTTTGTTGGAATTAAAAGTTATTCATTAGAGTATTTTAAGCTATTGAGTGTGGTCAAAATGAATGTATGTTTTATCAGAAATAAATCAATTGTATCAAAAATAGACTTACATAGTAATTTCGTCTAGAGTTAATCATAACACTTTCTAATGAATGGTTTTGAACTAAGAAGCTCGTTTACACTGTAAGTTTACGTATTCTCCATAACGCCAAACTATCTGTTTATACAAAGATAGGTACAATTTAATTAAGTCAATACGTAATATTTACATTCGCAGAATTAATCACAAACACAGAAAGTATATCGCGATATCAATGTAAACACGTTCATTGAGTATACTTATTCAATAAACAGGCTTATTCGGCACTTGATTACCACTCAAGTGGAATCCATTCACGGTACTTAAACAGATCGATCCCATTGGCACAACACATACACGCCAAATTAGACAGGCAGTTAAATCGATTTAAAATAATCACATCGAGTAGTTTGAATTAATAGTGCGGTAACGAGAATACGGCTCTTTGAGTAGTACATATTTGATTTACTTCGTGTATATTTGACTAGTGTTTGTAGTGTCCGCCTTTGAGTTGAGACATGCCTCAAAGACGTATGTGTGTATAGGAGAAGTTGAACATACTCTCATATTAAATTCACGTCAGGTTCTCCATTCAGGAAATAACACGGATGTGTCGTGTGACATTTGAATGCAGAAAATGTTTAATGGAGCGTACTGTTTTCGGAATTTGGGTAAAGTAAAATTAAGTATTTTGTGGAACAAGTTATTTACTCAAGAGCTACTCATTACTCTTCGGAAAAAAAAAAATACTTTTCAGACCAGGTTTTTCTTACAATATTTTCACTTGTTCATCATAGTTTTCTAGACTAGACTCTTTGACCTAGAAATTACTGAGAATACCTCGCCATTGTCAACAGAGTCAGGCGATGAGGATTGTTCGCACCGTGGGCCAAGCGTTCGAGGTGTGCCATAAGATGCAGACCAACTCTCCGGAGCAGCCTGCACCGTCGACGTCATCCGCGCCAGACCAGCCCGTGCCCAGCTGCAGTGACACCGCCGCTTCCAAAGGTTTGATATATAACGAAAAGGGATCATCTGACATATGTAGACGAATAGAAAAATCCTCTCTATTCTGAAACAAGCAAGTGTTTGTTTCGTGTGACGTGCACAGTCCGTGTTCGCGGCCACCCGGCTAACGACTGACGTCACTGGCATCAAAAGATGCTCTAAAAAGCGCCATTGTAATAACCCCATAATTTGTAATTACTTTGAGTTTCTTAGAAAACGTAAGTGTCGATGACCCCTTTTTATTGCAATCTAGATTTGAATTTACCCCTGTATTCTATATTTTTTTATCTTTTGACCGCTAGCGACATAATGTTTCATAATGTTTTTCCATTTATCGTCTGCCCCGCGACTTTAATATTAGCGAGTTAATTATACTTTGCCCGATAGCGATTTTATCAATGTTCACAAGCTTTTTGCACGGCGAATAAAATATAATGTGTCACTTAAATAAATTGCGCGTCAAGAATGTTTATGTGTATCTGCATAATTTATAAGAATTATAAAGACGTCGGACGAAATATACTTTCATATTTAACAGTTTATTTTATAAACGAATAAATTACTGGAAGATAAACAAAACTTAATCAATTTTCTTTTTTTTTTAATAACTGAATTAGATTACGTAAGGGTAGTGCGTTTTTATGACGAACAGAGCTACGTAAATCGGTTTTATCCAACATTTCAACTTATAACTGATTGCGAGATTGGATTGAACTGCTGTTAAAATAAATGCCAAAAAAGTTCTTCGCGTTCCCAATCTTAAATTAACTCTACATGCAACAGCTATATAATTTTTCACGTTCCCAAAACATTATTACCTTTTAATTCTTGTACTGTTATGTTCAATTCAAACTTTATCACCGTTAATGTGGATTTATTACTTTATTAATAAGTATAGTTGAACATCGATAACACATAAGAAAACAACTTACTACGCCCACTCTTTGATCACTTCCTGGTATCAAATGTACAACAAACTCCCTAGCAACACGTTTGTCACAATATCAAAATGTTTTATACAAGTATACTATGTATAGGTACTATATACACGAAGTACTGTTGTTCAGAGTTCAGACTTCAAATAAAGTGTGCTTGTAGTAACGTTTCAATTGCCACAAGAGTTGGTCATATAGCGGAAAGTCGTAAAAGTGTGCCACCTTGTGCCAACTAGGCATCATTTGATGTTAATATTTTATATTGCTGTGGGCGGCCAGTAAATAGACGTACGTCACTATTGTGTGTCATACAATCTTAAAATTAATCGAATATATATTTAAAATACTCTTTAATACACACTGGAGTATTGTCATTTGTTTTATTTCGATGTATCTGAAAGAACTACTCAAATGCTAGTAAGGTTGTCGGCCATGGTTTTGGTACCGTCTCCATGATTCAGAACACGGCATGTTATATTGTATTCTTTTACCGTTTGTTTGGGTGGCTTATAATTAGCTTTTATGTATCGGTTTATGACATCCGACGTAACGTGTAGGTAACAGCTAGTTTAACGAGCTACGTCATAATTTTATTGCGTTTACCTTCATCTGCATAATTCTGGCCTTCTTTGATTTTGGTTCAGTGACGGTTTCAGTATTCATTGTGAACTAAATTCGTAAACAAAGTTCTCAGTATTTTAATATCACACTATTTTTTTTAATAACGCCATCGTGTCATTTATCGAAAATATTCCGTTCTCGGCCGTAAATATAAATTTGCTTCAAGTAAGTTTATGTTCACGCTAATGTCGTACATATTCGTTTCGCGGTTGTTTTTCTTTTTTCGTCACTTTCATTACATGCAAACAGGTTGTACATAATATTATATTACTACACACATCACGACAAGGTGCGTTCCAACACGTTGCCGTTGCCAAGAAAAGAATGTTGAGAGAATTTATCTTCCAGTAAACGCAGTTTAATAAATCACTTCATATGGTCTAATAAACGATAGAAATAATATTTCGTATATTCCGTCTGCCGTAAGTTTTTTATCAACTAATTGTGGTTCATGCACCGCTGGCCGTGGATAATAGGATCCATTTCCAGGAAAGACGTTTGAAGTTGTGATTAGAAGTAGGTGGTGTCTGTTCAACAGAAGCGGCATCAGATTGTGGTGCCTCTGAGGGGGCTGCGTCGACAACCAAAGTCATCGTGGAGCCGGGCGCCGCGGGCGGGCGCGAGGAGAGACCCAAGCATTTGGACCTCCTGCCGCCTCCGCCGAGGAAGGAAGGCAAACGATCGCCACAGGTGAGCTATTACATTGTTATAAAGGCATCACGATATATCACTTATCAAGAAAAAATCATGACATTTTCTTATTAAAACAATAAATCTACCATAAGCTTATCAGTTAAGACACCTATGTAATTTATATTTTGGGTTCTAAACTCGTTCACGCTACTAAGATTTTGCATTTATCAATAGTAGCTTAACAATTCTGATGTCAAAAATAATGTATAATACATATTTTCCACAAAAATCTTTAATAATGTTGTATAATAGGGTTAAAACTTTTTCGGCCAAAGGCTTAAGCAAGTTAACAAGGATTTCATCTGTTGTATCGGATTACCCAAATGTAAAAAGGTACGCTTCGGTTTCTTTTTGTCTGTTAAATACAAATATATTCAGAAACAAAACTTATTTCTGAGAAAAAGACAAAAAGGTAAAGCTTTTTTGAGGTGTGCCAAACCTGCCCGATCTATCTTGGAAAACTTAATCATACTCTGAAATAATGATGTAGGTAAAGAAAATTCTAAGAAAATAAATTATTTATAAATACGATGATCGCGTAAGGTATCGAACTGAAGACACCCTTTAACTTTTTCGTTTCGCTACTTTACTTTTAATGTACAAGTTCTTTAAACGCGAATCCCCCGAGAAAATCTTCTAATCTTAGGATTTTTTTCTCTTTGAAGGAATTTAAAAATAAAAGTTACTTTTGTCTTTGTTTTGGGAATCGCTTACAAAGTGATTGGTATTTTGTATAATGATAGAGTTAGTTGTACAAAGATTTATAAGTACTTTCAAAGGTAATTAAGTTTCTTTTTGTCATTCAGGAAAAACTGAATTTATTTTAACTTCAACATAAAAATAAATAATTAATTTACGTTTCGCGAGAATAATAAATACATCATTATTTCATTTCTCTTGTGAGCAATTTTTTTTTTTTTCAAAAAAAGTCGTTGGCCCTTAAACTCACAATTCAATCGGTCTTTCAGCAAATCACTGTGGACTGATATGTTAAAATTCGGTATGTTAGTACGATAATTTGAGGATTGAGTGTTGAAACGCAATTATCAGTGCAGGCACTCGGAATTTACCACAGCATAAGTTAAATTAATACTTCACCTGAGGCCGTCAGGACGAAATGGCCAGTTTAAATTAATTGGAAAAGCGCTGGATTTCAGCCGTTGACATTGAAATGCATAATAAATAATCTGCAAATAAAAAATTAAAATTGGTTTTCCAGCATTACTTTATACAAAACTAAGTCTCACTAAAAAAAATAATCATGACCGCATGGCTTTCCATAATGTAGGCCCCAGACGGTATTTCTTTCTCTTGCGTAAAGTTGAGCACAGTATTCCCAAAGTGACCGAAAATATCTATGAAAAAGTTACCTAAAACAACACTAGCGTATAAAGACACTTCTAACTTTCAGCAAAGATTTTTTTTAAAAAATGTCTGGGTTGTATCTGGATTAAACATGCCAAAAAGCAGACACGTGTCAAATATCACTTTTAATGACGCTGACTTTGGTTTTAACCATAGACAAAACATATACATAGACTGCTACTATCGCTAGTTTCCCCTTGTGCCAAGCGAGAGCAGTTTTTAATCTGTATCTAGTACATTCGTTTACTGATTTAAGTTAATTTTCGCGCAACGAAACATCGATTGTTTTGGCATTGTTAGGATAATACTAGTGTTTTAGATGGATTTTTTTAAAACGGCAAGCTCCATCTTCATACATAATTCACGACAAAACAAGTTCACTAGTGCTCACGGTTCAAACTCGGATAGGCTCACTCTATAGTTTCTTATGTATACTCTAAGGTTTTAACTTATTCACTTTCACACGTTTCGTAAAGGCCCGTCGATTTCGGTAACTGTTGACCTGGTCTTTGTCTTGAAGACTAGGACATCTATTATTTAAAGACGTTTTTTTCCTGTTCTGTATTCCGTTTATACTTAGGATCAATTCACAACAAACATATTGAAGCGTTATTATAGCAAACTCAACTAGCACTTAATATTATGTGCAAATATCTCTTCAGGGGTAATGAAAATGACACTGAATGGAGTAGAATGCGCGCAATACCGTTTTCAATAAAGGATCCTTTTCTTTAAGATATTGTTATTTTTACCTTTTCTATACATATAATAAAATTGTAGAAAAGTTGTGTCTGTACAATGGAAATATAAACAAAAAAAGTAGCAAGGATTGTTACAATATCGATGCCGAACCTGAAATTATAATTATTATTTTTTTTGTCTGTTTGTCTGTTTGTCTGTGTGTTTGTGCACGCCAATCTCAGAAACGGCTTACTCGATTAAGATGCGGTTTTCACAAGTATATTGTAGTTAGCTTCACTTAACATTTAGTGTCAATCGGTACATAAATAAAAAAGTTATGTCAATTTGAAATATCGTATACAGAGAAGCATCTGTAAAGTAAATTTATCGCTACCCAAGCGAAAGTATATGTATAAAAACCTAATTCTAAATATGCTGCCCGAAAAGTTACTATTCCACGCGGACGAAGTCGCGGGCACAGCTAGTTGAAAATATAATCATTACTTTTATCTTAACTGCGACTCTACTTCAGTATGAATTGAGCCTTACTTTATACCATATTTTCAGGTTTTAGTTGAATGTTGGTTGTTACATGTAAATATATTTTATACACAATTCATTTACTTCTGTTGGTATACAACAAAATTGTAAAACAATCATCATCTCCCGAGCCTTTTCCCAACTACGTTGGGGTCGGCTACCAGTGTTACTGGATTCAGCTGAATATAATATTTTACATGGAGCGACTCCCTATCTGATCGCCACAACCCAAAATTGAAAAAAAAAAGGATTCTAAAAATTCAGCTTGATATCACTCAGCCCGTATTGTTCGATAAAAACAAGAATTCATTGTTATCGGGGTCCTGTTCGTGACGTACGTGTGTTCGTTCCCGCTGTATTTACAACTTAGAGACAAATCGACTAGCTGAATACTTTATTAAATGACCTAAAAAAAGATCGACAATTCATCGGAATATTTTTTTTTTTATTTTCCGCCTACTCTATAGTCCCATTGTCATCAAGTCAAGATCTCTTGGAAATCGAGTGATTCACTAATTTGAATCTCTTCTAATAATTTAAAATTACTGTCACGTACTTTGAAGTAGATTTTTTAACAATGCCATTTAATCATTTAACGACACTAATTAATTTATCTTGCGGTGCACGTATGGATATATTAAAACGAACTCGGAGAATGAAAATGTCTCTTATATGCAATTATGGGTTTATTAAATGTACTTAAAACTTTTCCCTCCCTTTTCAATCCCTTGTCATCTCGCTTTCCTTGACATTTCTAACTTTGTACAACGAGACATCACGTTGATAAAATGGAAATTGGAATTTTAGTGTCTCGAAAAATCTTGTTGTTTTAGAACAATGTACAAACATTACAAACTTGATTGGAACGGAAATACTGTTTTTTGACAAAATTGGTTTTCAGTTGTCAATGATATCCCAATATAACATTTTTAAACAATAACTGATAGAATGTCTTTGCCATGTATACATTTGGTTACATTTTGTCTCATATTATTGTAAAACCAAAACCGTATCTTCTTTGTTATACACTTTTGAATAAAAATAAATTCATTCACAACTCAGATCCTATCCTACCTACAATTTATGTTACGATACTTACTCCGTGTCTGTAGAATAACAACTAACACTCTGCATCAATTAAAAGTTCTTAAGACAGACTCAAGAAAGTTCAGTTATTCACATAAAGTTGCGTTAACTAACAAAAGAAGTAACTTCATTCGTTTCGTAAGGAAAGCTATTTACGGCCACACTTCTGTTATGAATGAAATATTTGATCTTTGTATACTGATCAGCATTACTCTAACAAACCTGTTGAAAATAGATACATTATTATCCGCACTGAAAATAGTAGCGACTACTCTCGATAATCGCTCTCCCACATTGAATCCAAGAAGCGATCCTATAAATCAAACCTATAATAATATCATCGGAACGCGAATGTCTTGGATCCTGCTTCAACTGTTCTGGCTCTCAGTGTCTCGGCTTACACTTGCTCTAGTGACGCGATCCACAATTATATTCTAAAATTGTTATCTCACAACAAATTGCGAACAATTTTATGTTTATTTGCAATACAGGCCATCTTTAAATATACTTTTCTTTATTATATTACATCGTAAAACGAAATTCGCGTCCGATTTATTTGTGTTCGATGCGAAAGTCGATCATATTTATTACCTGCACAGTGGTGCGACATTGTCGTACATTACGCCATCTGACGTAATACGAATTTATGTGTAAGTTCTTGTAAATAGTCTAATATAACCGTGTTATAATATTTTGAATCATTTCGGAATAGATGAGCTGACGTTATTTTTTATTACAGTAAAATATAATATGCAGTGTATTTTCAAGAAAATTGCTCATTTTTTGTTGGTGTGAAGGTATTAACGCTCACAATCATGGACAAACATTAGCCACTAAAGACCCAATTACCAGCCACCCCACGTCTTAAATAAACGATATCGTTTACATTACACTAAAGAGGCACTTTGGCTCGGAGAGGTCTACATAAGCCTTCATACAACCACATGAGGATTCGCCTGAAAGTTTACAACAAAACTAAACACTAAGTTCCGAAGAGCTTTTTGAATTTCACAAGAAGTCATTATGCAAAGACCTCGCGTAACGACGTTAAGTTTAAAATCGCGTCACACTGCGGCACGCCGCACTGGCTTCGAAAAAGTCTGCAAAAGTCTTCAGCAAAGTCTTCAGCTGCTTGCCATTACATACTGAGACCGAGTTGTATTACACACTCTTAGCACACAAGTCACGCCCCTTATTTGCAACAACCCGCTCTCTTTGATACAAAACCAGCTCTACATTGCTATTGACCTCCTATTTGATACTTCAACGGGACTCTAGAGATACCCATTCTGTGTAGATTTTCAATAAAGTCAAGCAGTCACTTTGTCTATTTCGACTACTTCTATCGTTTGGAAATCAAAACTAAATTCAGGTATAAATACTCGTATAAAGGTGGATCTTTTTATATAATAATCATATCATAATCCTCTATTGTCATCACGTCTCGTCATAGCGTCTACGCATCATGCAATGACATCATACAATTTGAACACTAGTTTGTGTGGTGGCTATAATGTTCTCGTATGTTACGTTGAACATCGAATTTACTTACAGGTATTCCAAAATATCTTCAATAGAAAAAAATAAAATAAAATGGAGGTACCTAGCAGGCAAATTGAAAGCGAAACGTAGAAAAAACTACACCGTAATTAAAGTTTGTGAATAAAAAAATATTAGGAAATCTTTCGGTTTTCCTGCAAGGTTTGATATAAAAATAAAAATAATATCAGGTATCTTCAAATGATGACTTTTTACTGCTATTGTGTAGGCATTGTGTGGATATTTGTGGAACTGGAATTGTGCCAATTAGGCATCTACAATAATTCGTACACATTCGAACAAAATAGGTAGTTTATTCCACCTTTTCCGTAAATATTATATTCTTTGATAATGTTCGATGGATTATGTAATTTTTGTTAAATAACCAAACTTTTTATTTTCAAAATATAAGTAGGTACCTATTGAGTTTAATCATAGTTGCTATGCATTCGCATAATCAATTTAATTCATCTTGGTTGGTTCTAATAATAGTAATGGTTATTATTACCGTTTCCTGTATTGGTTTGGTCCTATCATAAATAATTATCAATTTCTAGGATAAAGAAAAACCATCAATCGATATTTAATGTTTCCAAAGCAAAATCACTTTTATTGTGTCACGCTGGACGGCTCAACGGCTAAACCCATTTTGACGACACTTAGTACATGATCATCGGCTAGTTTTCGCGATGGTAACCGTAAATTCAGGCAAAACCTAGTTATTAAACCAAATATCGACATGACCGTGGCATTATAAGGTACCACAAATTACTTAGGTGAAGCTAAAAAACAATTCTATTTATTCACGAAAACATTTTATTTTTCAATTAAAAGACTACTCATTGCTGCGCACATAACAATGGTACAATCTTAATTAAAAGGTCGAGATTTAATAATAATTTAACCCCATTTTAAGTAAACACTTCGAATCGCCCTCGTTTCTTGTTTTCGTTTAATTTACATCCGGTGGAGGTCAAGGGCTTAGAAAATTGTTATACTTTTCACTTAAATTAAAACACTAGATCCTTTTTTGTGTTTCGTGACTAAAATGTGTATTCTTTTTCACGAAATGAACATTTATTAAATATTGTAATTAAAAATATGTGCTTTAATATTTATTTTCCTCTCTGTCACCTCTAAGTAGTTGTTTTTTGCATTGAGCATATTCGCCTTTCGAATATATCAAATCAGAATAACAAAAGTACGCAAATGAAGGATTGAATCTGCGACCTTTTTTCCGTCACTCATTCAGAAAAGCATCGTACTAAACGCAAATGCTTTATACTATAGTGACGTGAACAGTTTTGTCGATAGTGTTCGCGCTAGGGCCTCACCTCATCAGTTCTTTTTTTATATTCGTTTGCTTTTAAACTGTTTACCTCAGCCGTGCTCTGCTTTAAGATCGAGCAACCACCGTACACACGCATAACACAATATCTACTATAATTTCTCTTGCTTTTATCTTGAAACAAATATTTGTGGTGTTGTTTTTCCACGCCATTTCGCTAACTATATAAGATGAATTAATGGTAATTGAAGTTATTAACGTTTAATATGGTAGACTATTTTAGTATCGGTCTAATGAACTGATGACTGCAACTTGGCTTTATAGTATTAGATACTATAGAAATATAAAGTTTCATTCTACAGAAAGTGAAAATATTTTAACTATTGATAGTTTTGAATCTAATAAAATGAAATATATTACTAATTATTATATTTTTTGTAGCGTCCTACGGTAACACCAACCATCAACCTTCCGGACCTCCCGGAATGCGTAACCAAAGTGGATCTGGTGACGGGCGGCGAGGAATCAGGCGACGCCGCAACGCCGCTGAGCGCGCAACACCAACTGCAACTTCTGCGCGAACGGCTCGAGCAACAGGCGCAGCAGACTCGAGCAGCTGTCGCGCAACTGTTGCTGCTGCGCGATCAGCTCGCTGCTGAGCAAGCCGCACGTTGCGAGGCTCAGGTACGTGCCTTTTATCGCATCTTTTAAGGACTTACCAACAAGTACTCATACTTGTTGTTACTTAAATATTGTATGATCCAAACCCTCAGGTTTGGATCATACAATATTTAAGACGAATATAAAGCGTCAAGATGAATACCCTCCAGTATTCCCGTGATCATGACACCTGGAAAGGAGACTAAGTGTCGCCGTGTCCATATCATAAAATCCCAGAAATCATCACATTTGATGTGTCTTACCCCAATTTCAAAAAGCTTATTTTTATTGTTTATTCGACACTGTGCAATAGAAGTGCAAACCCTCACCCCAATTTCAAAATTTTATTTTCCATTTCACACTGAACAATAGAAGTGTAATGCCTCATAATTATCAGCTTGTGCCTCTACAATCAAATGTTATTATTTTTGAAATTTGATTTCAGTCCAAAACATTTTATTTGCAGGTGATATGAATATATCCAATCGATATTAACACTGAATCACCTAAACACTATTTTCAGTGCTTACAAAACCGATTTGTTTTAAGTGTTAAGTAGATAGAATTTGCATCGAATGATAATGAAGTGACAGGAATTTATATTTTTACGTCAGACAAACAAGACGATAAAATGTTATTGTAAACATTTCAGCACCTAGATAATTTGCTTTACGAACAGTGTTTATACAAGTTACTTTATGCTTTTAATAAGTACTCTTTTTACTCTTATGAAGAGTGAATTTCAATTGTTTTGAACTAAAAACAAATGAATGATAAAATACGAGTAGGTTGAACTCTTAAAATTACAAGTTGAAAAAAGCTTGGACAATACGGCACAAAATGCAGAACAATTTATAGGGGTATCCCCATTAACAAATGGGACAACCCCAATAAATCGAACAGTATTTTTGTATAGGGCGGCTATCCAGCATTTAAATTCAGTCGGTGAAATAAAAATCCGTAGCTAACGAAATTAAAAAACGAAGCAAAAGTTTCGAGTCTGCAACAGTGTATGCTAGGGGCACGAGTAAAATGTTAATAACTTTTTAACTTTGTCATCGACAGCGAGATTACGTTTTAGACACGCGTTCCAAAGTTTTATTGAAATCGAAACGGTCAATGCAAAAATGAATTTACGGATAGTTAAATTGAATTCAGAGCTTGTTTATAATTAATTTCATTGAAACAAAGTTTTGATTAAGGTGGTCGAAAAACTATTGGAGTTACATTTCAATTTCCTGAATTTAGGACTTTATAAAAATCTTGATACACGATTTATACGAAGGTGTATTTATTTGCATTTAATATATTTCAGGCTCGTACTCACCAACTGTTGGTACACAACAAAGAATTGCTTGAGCACATTGCCGCTCTAGTCTCACACTTGCAAGAAAGAGAGCGAGGATCTTCGCGACCAATCAGCGCTCAGCAACTGACTCTCTTGCCCCAGGTACGTACAACATACCTAGAAACATACAAAGAGTAAAAAAGTTACTATAGAGTGCGCATATCGCTAATGGCCCATTGTGCTGAGCTTAAGCAAATTTTCGGCTGTTCAAAATATGTAATACATTCGTTTACTGATTAAATTATATTCTGTGCAACGACAGACGTTTATTATACCACAAAACTAGTTGATACTGGTGGTCACTCTTCATACCCTAATATGCGCACTCAGTAGTATCTTATATATCCTCTTATCCTACATTATATAAATGAAGCGTGAACGCACATTTGACAACACCTAGCACTTGCTTAGTTCAACGAAATTTTTTTCATTGTTCGATTTTACAGGGCAAGAATACAAGATTGCGTTCAGTGAAAATAACTCTTGTTTCCCGTAATCCTTGCAGTGTTGATCAGGTTTGCGTTCACTATTTCTCGTTCAATAGTTGGTGCGCGCACCTTGTGTGGAGCCGTTGCGTTAATTAATGCTCAAAGCAAAGTACAAAAAACTCACTTGCATACCATTGTGTGAAATACTTTAATTTTTTATTGCCCCAAATTTCATTTCATTGATTCTTACTGGCTTTATGACTGCATACGGTGCGCGCAGTTTTTTATAATGTGCACTCCATTTTTTACTAGACTTAGGTACTCTTTGCTGCTTAATGTTATTTTGTTGCGTTTTACAAAGGCATGTGCGTTTCGTGTTTTATTTAGCAACTACCTTTATTAAAGCTTTATGAAAAAGCCTTTGTGCTTTATAACGTATGTGAAAATCAACAAACTTTATTTGTAACCACTGACCGTTTGACATCCGTGCACGTTTGTTTCGTACCTTTATTTGTTTGTTTAACTCCTAACTGGAAACAACAAAATTGAAGCTAAAACATTTTAGTTCCTCTTAAACTATGAATGTAGTTTAATTTCATATATGATTTGCTATTCCATTGGAAATCACATTACAAGTCATTGGATCTATTTAGACTAGCGAAACGTCGCGAGAGTTAATATTATTTGATCTTTGATGGAGCTTAACTGGCGTTTGTATACTTGGTCTACTAAGCAATGTGTTGATTAAACCATTCATAAAATATAGATTGTGTTAAAAATGCATAAAACTAAAAAAAAACTGTTCGTTTTTAATAGGTATGACAAATAGTTTGGCTACCTAAGTAGAATATATACGTTTAACATACAGAATACTTCCATTTAGTACAACACTTTACTGTTTATAGCAATTTAGTTGTCTTTTTATTGTTGCTCAACAGCATCCATTAGCATTAGTATTTTAAAACTTACACGTGCTGTGTAATTTGTAGATAAAATCACGCTGTCGAGTTTTGGTGTGACAAATAGCGAATGTGGGGATCAATGTCGCTCTCCGCCACTAATCTCCATAGATTGACGTACCATTTGTCCCTGTCGCTACCCTATCCCCTACCAAGTTACGATCTTGTTTCCTTGTGTTACCTACTTACAAATATGTTTTAACCTATCATCGCGCAAGCCATACAATCATTTAAACGTCTACAGAGGATCAGCAAGATCTAATAGCTTTTCGTTTTTTTACGGAGTCGTCGCATGATTTGTAGCCTGTTGATGTCTTATTTTGTGAGTATTCCCGCATCATTATGTGTTAGCGTTTTTATTAATTTAACATAGCTTTTTCTATTAGCTGGCTTTTATTTGAGTTCGTATTGTTTTTAATGGCTGTTTTTCTATTAAATACTCATAAAAATCTGCAGACAGTTACTTACCTATGATTTTTGTTAATGCTGCTGGATTTAGGCCAAAACGGAGAACGCTATCAACGAAGCTTTCAAACCAGATAACAAACCGATGTGCAACGGCAACCGCTCGCCGACCAACACTGAGGTGCTCATCAACCTTATCTCCCAAAACACTAAAACCAATCAGAACGCGGAGAACAATAATATGAATTTCTCGCCTTTCTGCGCTTCTCCTGTGCAAGAGACAACCAACGGCGCAAGCTCTGCCCCGTGCTTCGGCGGCATGTCGAATGATCAGATTCAAAACTACTTGATTTCCAAATTTCAAAACATGGGTGGTTTCCCAAATGGCAATGAGCAGAAGCCAAGCAACGTAAACTACAATCAACAATACTTTCAGAATTGCAACGCATTTCCTACGATCCCACTGCTCACTAATCACTACAGCAACTCGGACCTAGCGAGCTTGCTAAACCACAAGGTCTACAAGGACATGTGCAGCTCAACCGATGACATTGGTGACTTGGCTCAAGCTATGAGTGTTGGCCAATCTGAGAACTCGCTGTACAGCACTAGCCAGCCCACTACTTCAAAAGACTCCAGCCCTGACGGCTCCAGCTCGGACGAAGGAGCTCCGTTTATAATGCCACTGTCCCACAATGGAACTCTGACAGCTACCGGCGAGGACGGTCGCGTGAGGTTGATTGTGCCGGTGAGCCCATCCGAAAGTACTTCAGATGTTGCGGAACCGAAGGCAGAAGAAGTCCAAGGAGCTTCGGGACACACATTGCGAGTGCCTGGGCAGGAGCAGGCCAGGGCCGGCACCCTGCTGGCGCCCGCCGCTCCTATAACCCGCACCACCAGTGAGAAGGTGCCTAACCGCAGCGAGATGATGACGGCCTTGCGGTCTCAGTGGACCCGCCACACCACTAAGTAAACTCGCTGAAACATAAACAAAATCTGAGTCAAGTTACCTAAAACCTTGTGTATATATTCTAGATGTATCGTCTATAAAAATATCAAACTTTCGTCATATTTTATACAAAGAACGTAGGCATACTTTAAAATGTACTCTATTGTTTTATATTTTGTTAAGCGTAGATAGTATTCTCATTTGAAGATTGAGACTAACGATGGTGCCAAAGTTTAGCCACATCTACGTAAATGGCGTTAAACGGAAGAGAGTTAAGGATAGATTTATTTACATATCATGTTCTCCTATCGTAGTCCAAAGTTATTGAGTTTGTAATATCGTTATGTATCAAAACATATCCTTTATCATATCGCCAATAAAATGGGTTTTAGGTTTATGAGCCATATTGTTATAGTATAAAGTGCAAGCTCGCCGATATTTATGCTTTCGATGAGCCGTTAAAATAATAATAGTCTATTGTGAAAGGAATTTATGCTTTTCCACGATTTGTGTAGTCCTTGTGATAACGTACTCGTATTATTATAATACTGTTACTTTTGTAATGTTCTGCTTTGTAGGTATTCATATCAAGAAGTCTTAGTCGCAGGTAGCGTGGTTAATGATTATATTGTTCGAGTCACATTCACGTATACATGTTGTTACATCGATGTCAATAGAGTTTTGAGCATACTTAAGTACTGTCGTAATTTAGATTGTTAGTTGTCAACAAGCGGGATTGCATTCTTCTGGTACAAGTGAAGCAGATTCAAGGAGTGTTGTAATATGTTAGCATTAGTTATTGTTACGGTACGCATAATCGTGTTTATATAATAAACATAGATAAATATTAGAACCAGTTAATAGTATAGTAATATTTTCGTACTTCTACCTTACCTTTAAAAGACACCGCGACTTTGATAAAATTGTTTTCGGCTTGACCATTGTAATATATCATTCTATGCCAAAGTTGAAGGTAATAAGTAAAGAAAAAAATGAGCCAAAGATATGCCAAAATGTTTGTTGAAAACAAAAAGTAGACTAAATAAAAAATAACGATTAAAATACTTGGCCAAAGTTAAGTCACGCAAATCAAAGGACCAAAAGAAAAATCTTTTCATGTATTCATAACAAATAATTTGGGTTTGATATAAAAGACATGTTGGCCACCAATCAAGGGCCAAATATACAAGCGCGGCGTCTATTGGGCAACGTGTGCACTATAAGTCTAATATTCATCAACATTATCAAAAATGCCAAAGATTAAGATTCGTAGACTAGGTGGCCAGCCAAAGAGTGCCATCTAGGCTAACGGCTGAATCCTACTAAAGTTTCAGCCTATATTATTTATTTTAATAATGTATAGTTTAACAATCTAGTCAATAGATTATTATGCTTGGGCGCGGTAACCTCTTACTCGAGCATGGTGTGGACTACAAACATCTGCCGTGCCCAAGAGATATCTGAGTCTACGCCGTTTATATAAGTAACATTGTACCTTCTCAAGAGTTCTGAACAAAATGCAAAGTAAATTCCTTTACATAACCGTAAAAGGAACATTGACATTGACCTGTTTATCATCATGTTCATGTAAGGTTTGAGTTGAGGGTGCAGGCTAGAAGATGTAAAATATTGGCGGGCAGTTTAATCCTTGGCAGTGTCTCCGATAGGAGAAACTGCCAAACTTCGCAGTAGTCTTTAGTAACTATCTATCATAGCTGTCCCCTTGACCACACTTTATAAATGTATTGTTATCTTAAATTACACTTTTAATCATAATCATACGTAAAATCAGTAATTATCCGTTGTTCTAGAAAAATATTCATGTAATCAATAGTTTTAAGGTACATGATAATAGTCATTTTTGTCTCCAATAAAAACAATGAAAAATATAAAAAAAAGAAAATAGTTATCTATGTGTTTATCACGAGTGAAATTAATTAGTCAGCGATGTCAATGTTTCGAAGTAATAATATTTTATCAATGTTCTGTGTTAAAATAACGATGTCACTCAGTAGAAAATAGTCAATATTGTATGCATTTAAATTCCGATGTTAGAATAATAGTCATTTGCCTAGAAACTTTGTGTCAACACTTGCAATAGAGGAACCACTGAACTTATATGAAAACTGGTTAGACCTGCAATGTCCTTTTGCTCCACACCAATAAATAGCACCTGCTTAAACATGCTAATGTTGTTTTAATTACATTTTCCCAAGAATTACATCAAAAGTTTTAAAATTTAAAATCCTACAGTATTTTTCGAACGTGCCTTTTGAAACCTGTAAATCATATCAGCTACTGTTTGCATGCCCTGGAGGCTAATAAACTCTACAAAAGCTTTTGAAAATGAAAAAGAAAGGCAGCATTAAATATATGTTTGCTTTGAAAAGTGGTGGAAACATGAAATTCACAAAGCGTTTAGAACAATGTAAACAAAGAATGCTTGATATTTTGTTTTTGAAAGACAAATGGAAATGCTGCAGAGGTAAGATTATGAAATTATGAGGGTAGGAAGGTGAAAAAAGAGAAACAAAGCAGCTTACCATTAAACACAAATCAACTCATCTGGATAATTTTTTTAGTTCATTTTAAGAACTTTACAAGAAAAACTCTTCTTTGTCATCTGTCATGAAATTTTAATAAATAAGTTTAATTTCTCATCATTAATTTATACGAAGAAATTGTGATACTTATATGATTTGGACCTGCGATATCCTGATCTCTAGTTCTCAGTTTAAATAAATTAAAGTGATTTACAGATTACTCCCAAGTTAACCCTGAACGTGAATGTCTAAAATCGGATCGATTATTGAATCCGAAATTTCGTGGAGCATACGATCCGTCAAGCGTAACTTTGTAATTCGATTTCCTTGGTTCCCCTAGTTCAGAAGAGGTTTCTTTACACTGAGGTTCTTTCAGGTCTGTTGTATAGTCATTAATAATTCCGAATTCAGTTGAATAGTTTCGAAGCTCAAGTTAATGAGTTTATGATAAATTGACATCAGAATTACCGAATAAATGAGTCACTTACATATTAAAAAATAATGATACTTTTACAGAATTTTAATAAATTAACGGTATAATTATTGGAGAATCGTCAGCTGATCAATCTTAATCAAGACATAAAAAACCAAAGTCGGATCCTTAGATACCAAATTGATGACATAAAGTGTCCACACGTTTGCTAAATTCAGTAATTTAGCATACAAATGTCCTGAAAATATATTGAAATGAGGAAGACAAACATTTAACTAATAGGCTGCAAAAGGATATCGAGGCTGCAGAAATTGATTTCAGTTCATCTACAGCATACGCGAGTATTACGGACGCAAACTACTCACGTTTTCCATTTTCCGCGCCGTTGCCCTTTGTTTACGCACAATAGGAATAATGTGTTTACGGTTCCCGCTCTCTGCCTCCATCGTCCACAACTCTACACACTCAATACACACCCACATTCAGGCCTAATTTAACAAACTGAATCGGAATAAAAATGGAGCTTCATTTTCTGACTACAAATTCATCCAATTTTGAAGAATACAAAATACATTCAGTAGAAAAGAGTCTCAACTCCAAATAGCAGACGAACTCTCAATAATAAAGAAAAAAATATAGCAGGAGCGAGACGTGAGTGAATCAGCGGGGCAAAGCTAGTTACAAAATTTAGACGCAAAATTAATTTTAAGTTAAATAATAGTTATTATTCACGACATCTCATACTTGATAGGGTTGTCAACCTTACTGACCTCAAAGGTTACAAATTTGTTTGACCCGCACACCAGCCACATCAGATACTCTTCGTTATCGGAAAACGTCCACAAAAGCTGAAGAGTGACAGCCCTATGCCCTGAAGGCTGAACTAAATTGAAATTGAAGATTTCGTCGTAGCAATTAATAAATGTCTGTGGTGCCGATTGGTATCGACTACCGACAGCTCTGAGTTTAGTCGGTAACTAAAATTGGCCATTTATGTGAAACAACATTTATAACAACGATCTATTTATAGTATATTACAATGATAACCACTTTACCGAAATCTATTAAATCAAAGCAGAAAATAACTTACTTTGCACTTAGGGTAACAACGAGCGACACAAAAATATTGAAAAATGATCTCGTTTTTGGCCTTTTACTGCTATAAACTAACTAATGAACATCAGTCATAACTAGTTGCAACTGAAAGTGCTATTATACGAGGATTAAAATTCCCATAAATATCCGAGATTTTAATTCCTTCATTTATTTACAGCAACATAATATTTATTTATAAACCAAATCAAACCCTTTTTTATCATATAATAATCCAGCGCAGTATAATACGCGTATTTACTACCTTCCTCTCCGTGTTTGCTTAATAAATAATATAACTATCACAATGGTGTTAATAACATCACACGTTAGCAGATAATCTAAGCTCATAAACGTATCAGACAAGTAGATTACGGAGCGAGGTACAGATGGTTAATCAATAGATAATCACGCTCAGCTTGCTCTGATCTCACTAATCTGCCGACTGAGTAATCATTGCGAGGTTATAGATAAGATTAATATCCTACTGAGATCTCGACGTTATTAAAACTATCTGTTTGACTTGCTTGATTGGCTGCTTATACGATTATTGAGTTTAAAGATTAGTAATATTCAGTCATATTCATGAATGCAACTTTTTTTTCCTATTATAGCAATAATAATTGGGATGTTGACTGGCTATGAAGGTAAAAATTCTATTGAGACTGTAAGTTAGACAACACAAAGATTTGTAGTTTTTAAATTTTTATTTAATTAAATCCATGATTATCACTTTAAATTTTAAACATTAATAAATGAGTTCATCTTAAAAGATAGACGTAACCTATTTCCGTTAATATAAAACTTTTTTTAGATACTAGTGACTTTAAAGGCATATAGGCCTATATAGTAACAATGTCATAATTTAATAATGACTTTAGGAAACTAGCTCACCAATTTTTATACACTATTAAAATACTTGTTGATAAAATTGAATGTTTATACGCCTAGTAAGTCTCAGTATTTGGCGAAGGCACAAACACTATCGCGGAACTAAATTACGCTTGACTAATTTGATCGCGAATTGCGAACATAAACGGCTGAAATTATACCTAAATATCATCACCTGTATTTGCTATCACCACATATTTTTCCCTCCACAATATAACTGTTTACCTAACATTATGAATCTAAAAAAGAAATGACGTAAATATTGACTCAAACATGTTGCTTTTTCCTAACGAAGTTATGCGTCAAAATTTACAAAATAAATACACAAATATTTGTGCTTATTTATTCTCAAATTGCTCGTGAACTCTGAACTCTTTGAAGTCGGTAGGAAAGAGGTTGTTTTACGACTGATCTGACTTACAATGTAAAGAGATGTGAAACAATATACTTACTAGATTGTTCTCGAAATGTCAAGTTGCCTATCCACTTATGCTAAAAGCCTATAAATGTGATAGCAAACTGCGAACAACCTATGAATTTATATAGAAGAAACCGCCCATGTCTATATTGGTAAGCGTGTATTTTTTTTTTGTTTTTTGGATTCTATAATTTTCATCAAAGACGTTTTAAGTTCCAAGCTAAAACAACCCAAAAACATATATAATAGACAGAGAACCGCGTAGTTTAAGGTAGGTGTGTTAAAGTCGCTAAGTCAAGATTTTAATGCAATCGATAAAGAAGGGAACATCTTACAAATTTGCTATACTATAAAAATGCACCTTACAGTATCCGATAAACAAAAGCGCATTTCACAGAAAAAAAACTTTTGATAAAATAAAAAAGGAATACCTGTAGGTCTTCACAAACGGGAATCAAGTAAAATTTTCCTAAGACTGACACAAAACAAGGTATTTTTAAGCACGACTTAGATCGAGTAAGTTTAACCCAAACCATACAAACCAAATATACTGGTATACAGACATCTACATACTACATAGTAAATTCGTTTCATCATTAAATATTTAAAACCATTAAATGTTCGTAAATAATAGAGGCAGCACTATTCTCTCACCTCATATTCTTTCGGGGATAACTGAAACTAGCGTTACCATGAGTGCTAAAGGCGACGAGCTCAGATTTAAAATAGTGATGTGAGATGTGACACATTTAGTATCGATAAGAAGAGTGTTGAGGTTGAGCGAAACAAACGTTTTAAGCGATAACAGAAGGCGTTAACAATAACTTCTTAACTGTGAAAATTCCTTATGATATAGGACACAATTATACTCGTAACATCTATTATATTATGTAACCAGTTAAACATTAACTATTACAATATCGTGCAAGACATCTTGAGGGAACAATATACATCGAATAGAGTTCTAAAGCAGTTTATTACAAAAAACTTGGATTTGGTGATTATAATATATTATTTCAGTATCGAAACTCAAAGAATATGACTGTTTTAAAATATTAATCAAAATTTCAAATTTTTATCACGCAAATTTTCTTTTCCTATTCACATCACTTACGATCGGCTTTTGTCGACTTTGGCGTGTGAATAAACTCTAGATGACGGATTTCCTTTTCAGTCTGAAACATGAATTTTCTGATACTACATTTCCCTTATGATCCGAACGAACAATATTTAAAAGGGGGTTAGAAACTAAACATTAGATCTAACTATGTGTCTGATAGTAAATTATAGAATACCTAGTAGACAATCTTAAGTGAAAATATATTTCTTCAATGTTGATTGATACCCATTTGAACATTATTAATTTGTTATACAGATAAGGCAGAGTGTTAAAGATTTAGTCAAACTGACATCACAGAATTCGACATCAACTGAAGTTAGCTTAGATATCGGATCGTATATTCGGACAACATTAAACCGCTTACCGTTTGTAATTCAAAAACAATCTCTGCAATTCTCTTCTGCAAAGGACATGTCGTTTTAGGAAAAGCAAACGAGGGAACTTTTTCGTTTAACCGAAGTTTCACGCTAATAGATATCTTCAGGGAATGACAACAATAGGACCCACAGAACTTTATCTCGCAAGTAATTGGCCGTCAATTAGCGCCTGCAAAATTACAATAGGAGGTAAAGATATAAAACCACCAGTAAAAGTAAACAGGATTAAACTAGAAAAAGTATCCCAAAGTATGTTTTCTTTCTCGCTGACCGTGATAAACTCTGTAGCATACTGCCTACTTCTATTATTCGGATAAAAAGTGGTAATTCCCTGGCCGAAGCTGTTACACGCTGCTGGCTTCAGCTAGGCTCACCATCACAGCACTGCAACAAATAGACACGAATTCACTTGCCACGGGATTTTGAATCTTAAGTTAGGTGTACTAGGGTTGAAATAGTTTGATGTGAAGATAAGTGAAGTGCTTGTGTAAATATCCTTTTTTATCGTAGTGCATTAGCGTCGTGAACGAGTTTCTTAACGCGAGCGTTGTTCTTGGTAAGTCTTTATCACGTGTGCCTTAAGTAGCCTAATTTAAAATGGGTACTGTACGATAGGAGCAAATGGTAACCTACTACAGTCAGTCATTAATACATGATGCATTTATTATCATGTCATACATAATTAAGTGCACAACAAATAGTAAATTAACTTTGTAATAACACTCAATCATGTACATACTTAAACTGTGTTATTTTTGAACGGTGCATAAAAGTATAAATAGCTAAATACTATTTCTTACGTACTTATTTCTTATCCACACAGAAATGGAAAAAATAGTAATAAGAAACTCTCAAACCAGTTAAAACTCCCTTGAGTTGAACGTCATCGATTTTTTATTAAAACCGTAGGTTCGCTACAAATCCACAAGACTTAATCCAATCGGAAACCGCCCTAATGTCTGACAAATTGAAAACTTCCTTAGCATTCAGGGACGCTCAAGAATTTATAACTTAGTAAAGCCTTTTAACATAAAGCCACTTTATTGGCCTAGGAAGCCTTTTAACTAAGTTCGATTCGATGTCTCTTAAGAAAGATCAGACAATTTTGTTATCAATTAATTAAGACCTCCGATTTTTTTTAGAAGATTGCTGAAAGCTTCATAAGTTAAACAGATCAATTTTATTACAGCTAAAAAAAAACATTTCGACCACGTGAGCTACCAAACAAAAAACTGCTACACAAACCTGTCCACTTCTTTAAAAGCAACGATGCCACAGTCTTATTCTCACGTCAAATTTATAAACCCCCTTTTTTAGCGTTTAAAAAACCTTTTTTCGCATTTTCCAATAGCTTATAGACTGAAATATTCCTGGATCTCCGAGAAATGATTTTACACGGGGCGAATAATTTAAGTCTTTAGCATGATAAATTTCATTAAGTAATTGCATAACCCGATAATATTACAGGCTGGCGGCAGCTGCATCCCTCCACGTGTTAAGTTTATGGCGTCCTTACAAAATTAAATTATCTTTCGAGTAACTTGCTAACATCAAGGCGATATTTTGAGCTGATAAATTACATTACATAACGAAGATACAAAAAATATGTCTTCTCAGTTTTCTAGACAACAGCTTTAAAAAATGTAGTAAATATATTTCTACTCCTGTAACAATATAGTATTTATGGTAAAATAGTTTCTTCGAGAAACTTTGAGGTTTAAAAGTTTTTGTACATTGATAAAAACAGAAAATACATTACAAAACAATATTTCCTAATTGAAAGTAAAACTATGTAAAATATGGATCAAATAATGATTTTAAATAACATTTCAGGGTTTTAGCTTCACCATTTAGGTACCGAAACATTTAATTATTTACGAACAGCAGCGCACATGCCTAACAAAATCGCATCATAATTTTAATATTACAAATTAACTGTACATTTTAATAGCGAGCGTGCCTCGCGAATTTCGTGTGGAAATACAACGTGCGAAATATCAGCGGATTTTAATTTAATTATTTCATGTTTTGTATTTTTGTGATGTGTGTTTGAATATTATTGTTATGTGACAGCTGTCTTCGACTGCAAAGATAGACCGGTGGTTCTCGCTTCTTCCCGCCAACGGGCCCGCCCTGTCCCGCCCCGAGAGTGGCTTCATATCCGGGATGGAGGACAGCAACGACGCAGCAACCCTCGCCGAAGCCAAAATCCTGCTCCAACAACTGGGCGCCAAGAAAAAACGACGGTTCATGCCCTTACGCTTCACCAGAAGAAAGATCTTAGTCAATAAACACACGCTGCTATAATGATATTCCACAATGTTTACGCTGTTCAATAAGACACTAAGTAGATTTAATTACTGAAGCTTAAAAAAGCTGATGTGTGTCGAGTGTAGGCTGTAGATAGATGCGTCAAACGTTTGTGCGACTAGCGTATAAAGTCGGAAAATCCTATAATCCGACACGTTCGGCATTGGCGTACATTCGCAGCCTCACTGCCCGCGACTCTCCCACATTGCTGGCTGTTATCAAAGTTCTTCAACAGTAACATACGATAACTGTATTAGAGTAGTACATATTAATGTTAATGTAATATTCTTAGATTAATTAAGGAAAGTAACTGGAAAATTCTTGTTTTTTCCAGAGAAAAGAAGGCTTTTTGATGGAATCTTTTTAAGGTAGTATAATTTACGCACGGTTATTCGATACATAGTAGTTTAGACATGTGTATTGAATCGAAATGTTACTGCTAATTAGGTTTTTTTAAAACTGACCTCAGAAAACGTTGGATCCTTAAGCCTTATTGAACAGCGTACACATTCCGCTTTTAGTGCAATTTACAGTATCACGATTATTGATATATCGGCATTAAACATAAATAACATTACATTGTAACATCAAACAATATCCTGAACAAGCTATTGTTGAAATAACTTTATTACTTACGTTTAATAGTAAATAGATGGTGCTTTGTAGACGAGTGGTTTAGGCACACTTGAGTTATAAGTTCGTAATTTAGTTTCAGTGATCTCAACTCCAATGCAAGATTACGTCACTTTGAAGTCAGAAATTGGTTTGGTATTTTACGTAGGTACTATCTAAAGGCTGTTTCGATATGAAAAGGGCAAAACGTATTTCTTTTTTGTGATATTTGTTTACGCTATTATGGTGGAATCAGTTTTGATATCTTCAAACTATCTTCAAAGCAGATTGTAAAAAAAAACAAAAGAAATAATACTTGAAAGCAAAGTCAATTAGTTATTATGATCAAACGAATAGCAAAACAAACATAATAATACAGGTCAGAGGAGACAATTCTAGTTCCACCGTAACCTATACTGCCCCTTATTTATATTCATATTATTAATATCTTCATTTAAGTAAACATTTACTGTAATGCCCAGTAAATGTCCAGTAATATTTCCTCTTTTCAGAATTAACTTTAATATTATTTAAGAATGTCTAAACATTTTATGGTTTGTTTTTGTTGAAAATCGTTTTAGTTTTTAGTCTAACTTTTTAATTGTATAGCAGTATTAATCGTACTTAGTAGTAATACTTAAACATGACCAATTAACTATCGAACAAAAATGTCCATGAATTATTGTAAAAGTGTCTAGTTTAGGAATTTTATTTGAATCGTAAAAATATTGAAATTAATGCATTTCCTAGAATTATTTACTCTTTATAATGATTAGATTAATATAGGGGTAAGTAAGTAGTTGATACTGCATACAGCGACCAAATATTTTGTGTTACAAAGTATTAAACCCACGAGGTGTAGCTAATACCGTAAAGCTCCTAGCACCTAATTTTCTCCGGATATATGGTACCTTATGACTCCTTGGGGATCCATAGGCTTTAACGGCAAGCCATCTTGAGTAATTGAGGCTGCTTAGAAGCCACCAATCTGATTAAAAAGAATTCAGTGCCATACTATGAAAAAAAACAACTTCTAATTTTCGAAAAGCACTAACCCTTATTTTGAAATTTGTATTTCGAATATTGTAAGAGTGATTTAAAAAGACTTAAATTATATTAGGCGCCAGTACGCATGACTAAGTCTGAATAAGTTCGCATTATGTTATGCTCTTGTGCAAGTCATTGCAGTATGCAAGTGTATAAGTATTGAGTTTATTGAGTACCTACCTTTACACTTTATCAAGGTTCTCTTACATGATTTATTATAAAACTAGGATACCTTTGGGTTATTGAAAGTCACAAACATAATTGATAAGTATAATTCAAAGTTTGATGAATTGAATTTGATGTATCAAAATTATTAGTTTAGATTTAGAAATTTGGTGCGAAAAAATATACTTTTTCATGTTTCTACTAATCTCATACAAATATTAATTATTATTGGATAGGCCAGTTAACAAGGATGGCATAAAAGTTCTCCATCTAAAATACGATGGACGTATGTATTTAGGTACTTTTAATTAGGGAAGCTATTTATCCTATATGTGTAATACATACTGCATTGATAAGTAAAATAAAAATACCTCTAAATCGGAAAACTTCTGGTGCGAATAGAAAGATCTTTTTAATTATTATGGAAATAATTTTATGTTGAAGGAAATAGTTCTAATCGTAAATTAAAAATGTACTGTATACCGTAGTGCTAGAAACAGCTTAAATAAATTTAATAGTAAAAGCGACGGAACCATCAAGCGAAATCAATCAAAAGTCAAAATATTGTATCCACTCGCAAAAACAATTTACTTTCCAACACTAAACGCATTCCAATATTGTATTATTATGGTATTTAATAAATATATTATTATAGTTATAGCTCTGGGTGGTATGCCACTGGTCAGTTTCTTTGCTAAAAATATGAATTCAAATTCTTCGATTATTACTTACCTCATGCATAAACTCTGTTTCCAAAATTACATCATACTTATATGCTGTCAAATAAATTTATAGCAAATATATTTTATAACAGCATCGCCGGAAAATTTTAAAAACGAGTTCAAATATATCTACAATTATGGTACCTTTAATTCAAAGAAATTTGGCCAAAAGCATACCACCCTTACATAGGTTCAATATTGAGTGATTGAATGACTGATTATAATTGATAATTGTGTTCTTTAGTAACGTCTATTTGATATTTTAGGAAAATTAAGATGTTTTAAGGTACTTGACATTAGAATTATATTTAAATTAAATATAAATTGCGTGTTTGTCGAAACATTATTTCCCTATTCCATTTAGTTGGTAAGGTTTTATTTTATTCAGTTTGCCTGCTTTCAGAAAGAAATAAATAAAGATAATCCACTAATCATCGTCATCGTTTTAGGTTGAAGTAACCCAGTGCTGAATTAGTACCTATTGATCTTTTTTATACATACCGCTTTGCCTGTCCTGTGCAAAATACAATTTACAAAAGTAAAATATTCAGCTGACCACCACATAGCTTGGGAAAAGTCTAGTTAGAACCTCTACCAATGCAATATAAAGTGTGTACTTGAACTTGAATAAGTAGACTCGATACTCAAAAGTACAAGTCTTACACATTGATGCAAATGTTCGTAAACGTTAGCATTTAATATGATGGTGAGTACCTTGTAATATATATGACTCCAAGAATTACTTAAATAAAAACTGTTGAGTCATTATCATGTGCCAAGCCTTTTCAACCACTTTGGCTTCCACTATTGTCGGATTCAGCTGAACACCGCATTCTACATAGAGCGACTGCCTACCTGACCTTTACATTTCAAGTTAATGTAATAGCATGTACGATTGGTAAAAATGGTAAATGAAAACACGCAAACAGCAAAATACACGTGGCACATATTAGTATTGAACATCTCATAGAAGTAGAAATAACTATGTTGTACATAATGTTTTCAAAGGTAGGTAAATTGCATATCATGGGATAAACTGTTAGTGGAACACGTGTACAATTTAAAATTGGAAATAAACTCGAGGCTATAGGAAAAATATTTTAACGTACACAGATTCGACCATACTTTATAAACATTATGGACTACAAAGTAACTGCCTTGTTTACATATAGTTATTTATGTATGATCTACGATCTATTGATTACTCTCAGCTAAAGCGTTTTTCAGACCACAGGACATTCAGCATAGTCACGTTAGGTAACAAACAAGTGTAAGACAGTTAGACTAATTAGACAATAAAAGTGCGTTCAGTCGCGAATAGTCGACAAAATTAGCGTGCGACAGCTCGGTGTGAAGGCGGGCTTGTCTAGTTAGACAGTAAAACAGACCAGCTAGTCGATTGAATATGTCCAAGTCAATTAAGCGCTTTAAAAGGAATTAAAAACTTTTTTTCTGTAATACGTCATATTTTTATTTCTGAGGTCACGGGCACTGTAGAAAGTGGTTGTGTATTGACTCAGATGTGTGACACACACTTGGTACAACCGGTCTAACTGGTTTGATAACTAATCTTGTCATTAAACGAATCAGAAAAGGTAAGCATTCAGACAAAGCTCTGATCTGTCCTCTTTTCGATGTAAAAATACGATATTTAAGGGAAATAAATAGAATCACTTATAGATTCAAGTTATGATACCTAAATAACAAAATCATTATATTCTTGTTTTCTAAACGCAGTTGATGGAAACTCAAACAACACATAATTCTCTATTCGACACCAACATTGCATCTCAGGCGCTATGATATATTATTTTGTTGTTTTCTTGGAATACGGAATGTTTGCTTAATATCAATAATGTACCTCACGACTTATTACGACCTCTGTATCCTTGGCTTACATACCACTGACCATTTTAATGCCATATCAAGTACTAGCTTTTGTCCGTGCGCGCATGTGTGTCAGTTTGGTGTCAGTTATAGATGTAAAAGGTAGCTTAAATCCTTTTTAACATCCTTATCCCCCTTTTTAGCTTACTCCGTACCGAATTTCTTCTAGATTTGTTCAGTGGTGTAACCGTAAAAGCGTTACAGATGGACAGACTTACTTATGCATGATAATATTAGTATGAAAAGAATGGAATCCTATAGCTACATGCGACAAATGTCAAAGGAATCTCGTCATGACCAGTTTTAATTAGAAATGCACAAAGAAACTTGTACAGTTTCCTGTTCAGTATAATACCCATTCAGTAATGGGCATAATTAATGCAACAATGCTTTGATCATGTTACCTTAGATATGGAATGTACGATTGAATTCATTTTAATAAGCTGAGGTATTACGTAATTCAATCAGTGTATTTTCAGAAACAGATATTTTTAATACCATACTAGCAGAAAATGTTGAGATTAATCCTTTAAAAAACCTGCTCAATTTGAGCGTTTACTTACATGTTCTTCATTTGACATTAAACCAAACAATTTATATACGTATATGTTTTGTAAGTTTGACGACCTCGAATGACGCACACACCTGTTTCAAGGTGTCGTTGGCAAGCTTTGAGGTCCCGGGTTCGATCCTCAAACGAGTCAATGTAGAAAACTTTAAGGTGTAAAAAGCGACGGATTTACATTTAAGAACGACCTGAACTTCCTTTTTTTAACCTACGTCAAAAAGAAAGAGCTCGTATATTCTACTGTAGGTACGTATCTACCGCATGCCAGACGAGCTGTGGGCGATAGCAGCTACAGAGTGGTTCAAAAATTCAAAAAGCTACCCCGCGGCTGGGCTAGGTGATGACGGGACGAATTCCTTCGCCGGGAACTGGACCCAGATAGCTAAAGACAATAGCGTTAGAATAAGTGGAAAGAGGGAGGGAAGCCTTTGCCCTACAGTGGGACAAGACAGGCTCTTAATAGTAACGATGTTAACGTAGCTTTTGAACATTAATAAACTAGCAAATTAACATGTAAATCAACTAAAGTGACTGTGACATGTTCTTATTTGTAAGGTTACTACTAGCATCCAATCAAGCTATTTATGATATGAAGACGACGGGTATAGGTCAAGTAACCGGTTCTCGACTGACGTAATCTACGAATCCTGCGTCGTTTTATCAGACATTACATAGTGCAAGATAATAAATGTAGAAGCAATTTTAGCTCTAGACTAAATACCAGGAATAATATAATTAACTTTAGTAACAAGCTCTATTTTATTAGCCTCGGAAGTTGCTTTTAAATTACTTTAAATGTATTTAGTAAGACTGGTGGCTACCGCGACATTTGAAGCATGTTATTAAAGTGTTTATTTCAGCTCCTTTGACTTTGAAAAGTATCAAAAAATATGATATAAAGAAAAGCTTTCAGGAAGCGTGACTTTTAGGGTTTTGTAAATATTACCTTTATTGAATAGTATTGATGTCTATGTCTCTGTATTCTCAGGGCTATTTATCTAAAAAATAAAATTGGATTAAGAAGATTTTATTAACAGGAAATCGCTTAGAAACTTTTGTAATCTATATTATTTCAAATTATTTGTGTGACAAAGTTCAGTGTACTTGTACAGAGACAATACTATTTAAAATTATACACCACAAAGAAATACGCATCGACTAATCATTTACCACTGGTGTTCTTTTGTTACTGCTTTACCATAACAATAAGCCTGGGCCTCGATTCAGCCATTTTAAATGCATGTCAGTGGCCGGTCAGTGTACTTGCATTGTGCCTAATTTTCGTACTTAGATAAGCCTACAATAAAATCTCATTGAACTCTCGAAGAGAGTGCTCGTAATGGCCAATTAAAGATAGTAATAACAGTTCGCAGACCACTATCGTAGAAATGACCAAATGAAGCAAGTCATTCGGTCAATTTAAACAACTCTTAAATAGCTGAATCGAGACCCTGTAAGTAAGTATGTATGTCTGTCCAGGAATCACTTAGGAACGTAAGTATATATACCAAATAAAGAGAACACTCAGTCAGCTTTTAGAATATTATTTTCTATCGCTGCCATTGTGTGCTTCTAAGAAACAAAACCTGTTGAGAAGGCTAAACGAATAAGCGAAGAGGTTTGCCTGTGAACTGAATTTACAAGCAGATGAGTTTGCCGAATGTTATTCAATGACTAGCTGTGCCCTGCGCTTTTACATGCGTGTGTTCCCTTTAGAAATTAATTATAAAACATTATTTTTTTTTCACTTTAAGTAGTACCTAAGTTAATCCTTTTAGAATTATCTATTTGAGTTTAAAAGTCGCGTCAAAATCGGTAAAACCGTTTAAGAAATTAGCCCAAACAAACAGACAGACAGACAAAAAAATATGAGTTTTGTTACTAGTAGGTAGTCGATATTTCCAAATGCATTTAGTGAAAAGCTGTTTATTTTAAATTATAAACAGATATTTCAGTTTCATATATTATTTGTATAGATACGTCGCCGCGTTGGAGGATGGTGAGGTAAGCAACAATCCAGGTGCATTAATTTATAATCGCGTTTGGAAGAGAGGCGAGGTGTTGCGACATCTGTCACCGCGCCTAATGATAATTAGGTATACGTCTAATGGAATTCGCTGTATCATGTCAGCGACTAATATAATAAACATCTCAGAAATGTACCTACCTTTGTTTACATGATATATGTTTGTTTTTTTGTTTTGATTAATGCTACGGATGACGTATCCTAAATGAAAGAGTATAATTTTTATTTAAGCTACCTCACATAGTGATTAGTAGGTAGGTGTGGGTACTCATAAAGTTACGCACAGAGGGTAGTCTACTAAAAAAAAAGGATGTTCAACTATTTAACGATTTGATCTTGCTCATCTCCTAACGATACTGTCAAATTCAGATACGTGTCAACTGTTAAAAGGTATTTTTCTGTATGTAACCTGTTTATTGACCCACTGTTGGTCAAAAATCTCCCCCGTCTGTCTCCAGACTTGCCTGTCTCGAGCCCTAAGACTACACATGACATTATTAGCATAACACAACGGTACTTCACCCTCCGTATGTATCGTTAATTCACAATTTGTAAATAGATGGCGTTGTGCATTGAGCAAGAAATCTAGATCGCGCAATCAAGTGATTCACTACTATACCATAAATAGGCTTGTAAGCCCTTTGTCAGTCACAATCTCTCTGGGTATTACCACAAGCGTTGTTGCCGAGGGAACGACTCTTATACCCGAATTTTTGGAAGGGAACGAACTTGCAACGGTTTGTTGTGATTTTGGGCCCGTAGAATAGCTTTTCAGATGAAATAATGGGTGACCAAGGAAGAATTTTTACTGAGACCGGTGCAATTAAAGCTGGTCAAAATATCAAGCCATTAATGGTTGTAAACGCCTGTTACTGTAAGAGTATTGTTAGCATATTATGAATGTCAGTCATCTGAGCTGAATAACTTTAACAAAAATCGCTTCGTAATTGGCCCGTTGGTTTACGACCTACGATGCGACAAACACAGATTCGTCAAACTTACAATACTCGGAAAAAAATGCATAATCCCCTTTTGAAACACTACGAATTGATAACTCTAATAAGGAAACAAGACGTGAGAGTGAAATACGTTTTCCACCTTTTACATCATCTGACATCATTTCCATTTACATATCGTAAACAAAACAGAACTGAAATTCCAAATAACACACCAAATACTAAGCTTCGGGCTTAATGTCAAACTTTTAATTAGTACGAAGCACAAACAGTGATGTAGTTAGAAGGACTTCTGTTCTTCCCGCTAACTAATATCTATTCGAACCTTAACCAACCCTGCTTATAGAAAGCGGGAAAGTTACAATAACAGGAGTTCCGCTCTAGTAGTTAGTTTAACGAGTATACTAGTAGTCTAGTACATTATAGTCAGTTCTGAAGGGCAAACGAATTCACTGAATGGCTTCCTAATTATCAGTTAGAAGTTACTATTGTATGATGATGCTACCGGTACCGGCAGCCGAGCGCTCGTGACTGTTTAATAAATGACAATTGCCACTTAATAACACATTTCGGTACCTACTACACGTTAAATGGCGGACGTGGTTTCCACAACCCAATTTACAAATGTATACAAGGCTAGCTCGATATTGTTTTAACATGTTTTTTATTCTTCTATGTACCATACCATGGCCAGGTAGGGAGTTCGTTTTTCAACGTTAAAATAATGTATGTATGCTTATTTAAAAAAGTTTTTCCTTGTTCGTATAGTTCTGTATTGTTACAATAAGTGAAGCATAGAATTGAGTTTGTATTCGTACTTAGGTAATTATATCCTACTTTTATTTATTTGTTGATATTATAAATGCGAAAGTAACTCTGTCTGTCCGTCTGTAAAGCTTTTACAGATGAACCATTGACCCAATTTTAATGAGTTTTTGTATGAGGTAAGCAAGGAACCCAAGAAAGAGAGGAGTGACACGTGGAAGGAGCCGCGTGTAACTGCTTATTATTATCATGTCCATAAATAAGCATGAGTTTCTAAGCTAACAAGTCCCAGCGGTTTTACATGTAAGCTTACCTTTTATTCTCCTATGGGAATTAAATTAAATTATTGTTATCTAAATAAACGTACATAGGTAGCCTTTCTTTCAGACTTATCCAGGATCGTTTTAATGTATTCCAAAGCTGAAAATGTCAGATGCAAACGGAGAAGAAACTGTAATTGATGAACACACTAACTCACTGCATATCGAAAATTTGGAAAATAAAATCCGGGTTTCTCTAAAATATTTCTTCCAGCAATTTGTCAGTGACAGCCAAGATTAAGGCAGAAGACACGTTGAAAAGTAATATTGCTTTTTCAATGTGTCTTTTTACTGTTGTGTAAAGGTTGTGTGTTGGTTTATATGGGTGGTCTGTATTAACTTTTGCTGGAGTCAGTCTAAATCCAAGAAGGTAATACTGGCGATGTTTAAATGCAATAAACGTGCATCTTGTACAATGGATACATTTGACCACGTACGAGACCGGCGACGTGGAATGGTAAAAACAATAGTGTGAGTAGCGGGCACAAGTTATTTCTTAACTCTAATGTAACAGCTTGCCGATATATTCCATTTCATCCAATTTCATACCCCCTGCGCTTTGTTTGTGATGTACATGATTTACAACCCGGATAAAGGGATACAGGGAAATTGAATCCAGGAAACGCAACTCTATTTTTAACCGACGAAAACAGAGGAGGTTCTCAATTCGACGCGTATATTTTTTTTTTTTTTATGTATGATCACGCAGAACTTTTTACTGAATTGTCCGATTTTGATAATTCTTTTTCTATTGGAAAGGGTATACTCCAAAGTTGGTCCCATATAAATTTGGAATAAGAATTCCTACCCTAAGGGTGGGAAAACAGGGGTTAATTGATTGTTCACGCACTGATCGTAATGCATTACCACTCGTAACTTTTTACAGAGTAGTTCGATTTTGATAATTCTTTTTTTATTCAGTAGGCTATACCTAGAAATTGGTTCCATATACATTTGGAATAAATATTCCAATCCTAAGGGTAGAAAAACAGGGATATATTGATTGTTCACTAACTGATTGTAATATATGACAACGCGTAACTTATTACAGAATAGTCCGATTTTGATAATTCTTTTTTTATTAGATACCTAGAAGCTGTTCCCATACAATCTAACCCGAAGGGTGAGAAAATAGGGGTGGTTTATTGTTCACTCACAGATTTGAATACTAAAATAAGGTAGATAGCTATTTAAAAAATAATAAAAAATTCAGCATGTAGCAATTACTATATTATAGCCACAAAAAAATATAAAATAAAAACTTTTTAACAAAAAAATAAAACCGCCGAAAACACTGAAAAGCAAAAAATAAGAAACCTTTTTAACCGACGAAAACAGAGGAGGTTCTCAATTCGACGTGTATATTTTTTTTTTTTTTATGTATGATCACGCATATCTTTTTACTGAGCAGTCCGATTTTGATAATTCTTTTTTTATTGGAAAGGGTATACTCCAAAGTTGGTCCCATATAAATTTGAAAAAAGAATTCCCACCCTAAGGGTGGAAAAACAGGGGTTAATTGATTGTTCACGCACTGATCGTAATGTATTACCACGCGTCACTTTTTACAGAGTAGTTCTATTTTGATAATTCTTTTTTTATTGAGTAGGCTATACCTAGAAGTTGGTCCCATATAAATTTGGAAAAAATATTCCAATCCTAAGGGTAGAAAAACAGGGTTATATTGACTGTTCACTAACTGATTTTAATATATGACCACGCGTAACTTATTACAGAACAGTCTGATTTTGATAAATCTTTTTTTATTAGATAGGGGGTTATACCTTGAAGCTGGTCCCATATAATTTTACAATAAAGGTTGGGAAAATAGGGGTGATTTATTGTTCACTCACAGATTTGAATATTAAAATAAGTTAGTTAGCTATTTTAAAAATAATAAATAATTCACCATGTAGCAATTAGTATATAATAGCCACAAAAAAACAAAAAATAAAAACTTTTTAACAAAAAAATTAAACCGCCGAAAACACTGAAAAGCAAAAAATAAGAAACCTTTTTTTATTTAATCTTAATAACTAAGTTCTTAAACGAATGTGAGTATACCTAAATAATTTTGAGGCGGCGCCAAACTATCAATGAACAAAGATCACAAAATTACCTTAAAAATAAAGAAACAACCAAATCAAAAACGTTATATACTATAATTATGTTCTTTACTTACCACCTACTAATTCCATTGTGGAAAGCAAATAAAAGTTTTGAGTTCGAGTTTGAATCAACTTAACAATGCAATGAAATCTCCAGCGATAAATATTAAAATTTCTAAAAAAATTAAGTACCTATATATCGTAATTAATTAATTTGCCTGTTTGGCGCCGACTCCAAATTACTTAGGTATACTCACATTCGTTTAAGAACTTAGTTATTAAGATTAAATAAAAAAAGGTTTCTTATTTTTTGCTTTTCAGTGTTTTCGGCGGTTTAATTTTTTTGTTAAAAAGTTTTTTACGCGTAAAAAAACATCTAAACTGTGTGGTCCGATAGTTTATACATCGGATTTATTCTTTGTGGTGTTCTATGTTGCATTTAATTGGGGATAGAGGAACCTTGTTAAAAAATAACACATTCATGCACGATATTAAAAAACGGGTTGTATTTTTCACGTTGTCTAAAAGTTACCTAATGAACAAGTTAGTTATTTATTCCATAATAATTTAGGAACAGAAAGCATCGACAAACTAAAAGTTTATTTCCACAACGCGCAGTTCCAGAAAGATCGAGACAGCAAGGTTCTTATAATCAAATGATAAAACAAAATTGATAGAGGTGTCGTGTGGGTGTAAGATCCAGATAGCACTGATTGAACAGGCAAATAAAATATCCTTCAGCGGTCACCAACATAACAACGCTATTATATGCCAATTAAGGGGACCGATGCATCGTGAGTCAAAACCCGAACCCAGACGGTGCGTATCTCACCAGAATGGTCATAACAAAATACCTAGTAGAGTTATTGAATGACGTAAGCGGCTGCACATTATTTATTGCGAAAGTTTATCGCTGATACTTATACTTGTAGGTAAACATATGTGCTGTATAGCAGAAAGTGATACCAGTAAGACTATTAAAATTTGAATTTACAATGTTTCTGTTGTTGTATGTAACCTACATTGAAATAGATTTATGGGTGTATGTTGTATGGATCACCATAATGTAGTGAAAACATGTTTATCATAGTCCCAGAAAATAGTACTTACTAAACTAGCCGAAATAGGTTTATTCTTCTTTTCGATACCTACATAAATACCTTTTTATAGTATATTTTATATTGTGTGTATAATTAAGTATCGTTTTTCTTTTTTAAATATCTTGAAAAACAGGCAGAGAAAGAACATCTTATCAATGGTGACTGCCACTGGCTGTCTACATTCAAAAAAAGAAAATCTTCTAGATTTTATAAACAGGTCTAATATTAAGCAATTTTACTAAAGCATAAATTCCTTTTACTGTAAAACCAGACTGCCTCCCGGAATATATAATGTAATCATAATTAATGTAACATACGCGACTGCACCCTAATTAGACGTAGGCATGGCATTAACGAGTAAAGATATGTTTGTAACCATTCTACTAATCCTTTTATTCCGTAATTTTCTAACACATTTTAAGCGGCACTTTACACTGAAAACCTGGAGAAACAAGGTCTACGAACGCTTAAAACGGGTAATGTATTTCTTAAGTAAAATTATTTAATTATAAAATGTGTGTGTGTTATCAACTCTAAGTATATACTCAAAATGTTTTGTTCCATAATTTTCTAAGCGGTCTTACAGTTGAATTATTTATTTGTCATCGGTTTTATTAAATAATACAAATCTTTATTAAACATTTTAAATTAAAAGTTAGAAGTTCATTGTACCTTAAGCTCTAATCTTGAGAAACAAAACAACGTTTCCAACTCCAAAGTCGTCTAGGGCTTCAATTAAGTATCATATTTCAATAATAGTAGGGTGCCTAATCGGTGTACACGTTTCGCGGTCTTGGCAACACCACAGCGACCAGTCTACGGGCAACCAAACGATTGTGCGGACACATGTAAACCGTGGCACATATGAGAAACCACGCTCTATGGTATACCGTTAACCAACTATGTGATACAAGATACGTGTTAGTGGGATTTGAAACAGATTAAACAGTAAGTATATTATGCTCCATTCTGTTTATGTTTTGTGCGAGTTTCTTGGTTATTGAAGTGAATGTGAATGCAGCTGTTTATGCGATTTATGTTGAACTATTTGATAAGGTGAGTTGCTCTATTCAAAACACAAAATCAGCGCCACTCACCTACAATATGTTGATGTTGTTTAAAGATTGTATATATTATTTTAATTATTTGTTTAAATTTTCTGTGTGCTTTGCGTTTATGCGTTCGCGCTTTATTATTCAAGATAAATATTGTAGCATTATTTTTTACCTATCAAGTACTAATGCTACCTTATGTCCTAGTTTTAAAGTGGCGATTTAAATAAAAGACGACCACTCATGAATTCTGGGCTCTAAGAAAAACTCTACGTAAATAGACTCTCGCATCAATCAAGATTATAAGAAATACACACCAACACTATACTACTAATACTAATAGACACGCTAAGAGAAAACTAATCAAACTATTTAGAAGAGAAATTTGTAAACGATATTACACAAATGAGCGTTTTAATGCCCCTTTAAAGCGACTTCAAAAAGGAGGAGAGAGGTTTTCATTTCGGAATATTGTTAGACTGGGTGAACCGATATTGATGATTAAAATTGAAGCTGTTCTAGTAATACAATGACCCCCATGAGAAAACCATACCAGTCTTATTATGGGGTCGGTTGCTTTTCTGTTAAATTATTTATACATAAAAATACACCCACATACGTCTTTATCGCCGGATTCAGTAATCAAGAACGAATGCTAGTACCTAGGTAATAATTACGAATAAATCACGACATTTCAAGCGTTCTTCCGTGACTATAACTCTGTTATTACGGTCTAATCTGTTCGAACCACTATGTAAGTGGTTTAAGACGTATTTTATACAATGTCAAGCGATATATGAAACGTTATACTTATTTGCCACTCAGTAAACACAGATTGATATTGATACGGTTAAGGTATAAACGACACAAGGATAAAGTGATTTGATTGTATGCTATCAATCGAAAGATCATTTGATGAACTTAAGTCAAAGAACACTTTTTCTGCGGAACCTAATTCCCTTGTAGCCAATTATTAACCTACACCAGAAGAAAGCCCTTAATCCCAGGCCATGTAATATTTTGCAATATCTCTAGAAATTGTTTATCGGGTCTGGATGTTCTTTTTGTGATAGTTGGTCTGCATAAACACCTCAGAGGTGGTCACATACAAAGTTCATCGAAATTGATTTAGTCGTTTTGAATGTTTTAATTGAAGTTTTTTTTTGCACTTATGTTTAAATGTACAATCAACAAAAGTTTTAGTTCTACCTATATGTATTTTGCCTTGAATAGTACCTAACTGAAGTTAGTGAAGATGAGCAGGTAATGGCTACATTTTATGCGAAATAGTTTTGGATGACTCTAAGTATTAAGAGCTATTAAGGGTAACATACCTACTTGTTTCTATGTCACATGTCAAGGGATCAATTTCGGGCAAGTTTGAGCCCCTTTAGTGAAGTCACAGTAATTAGAAATTAGATGCCAAGTGTTGTTAGGCGGCCTCTGTAATTGCTACTTGACAAGTTTGTGTGAATAACCATTTTGTGAGCATGCAGAGCTCTTTTAAAGTCTCTCTCGCGGCACAAGCGTGTTTGGAGACCACTATACGGTCCCGTTTCAACCATGTCGAGTCTTAAGTACCTATGACCAACTTGGCAATGGCCACATTTCGCTTTTTAAACGTGGTATTAGAAATGTTAATGTTATTTTCTACTTGCAATTAACATATTAGTTTGTATTTTAAGTATTACTTTGAACAATGAAAGTATTGCAATTATAATCAAGTTATATTAATTACTGTCTTTCCTTAGCCCAATGATTGTCTAACTATTGCCCATGCGTTATGAACCAGTAAAAATAGGTTTGATTTAAGTTAATTATTTTATTCTATTGCGATTGTATATCTATATTATAAACCTACGGATAATCTAACTTTCCACATGTTTTCTATTTAATTCTAACTGGCTTTTCACCACGGTCTAAATTCCTAATGGGTACACATTCGTCGAATTACTCAAAATAAAACATATTATTATTTTATTTTAGTACTTCGTATACTTACACAGCCTCTGTTTGCTGTGAACGGTTTTAATTGTCATCTATCTATAGGTATATTAAGCAAATATTTATTTCCAAACGTCGTAAAAACAACTGTAATAAAATATATGAGTAATGACATTGTAAAGTCTTATAATTTACTTATAATAATAGACTCATGAAGAAACGTTGCAATACAAGATATCATTTGAAGTGTCGAATTACGTAGCGCTACTTAGGTAGTAGGTTCAGGATGCAGGTATTTAAATTTTAAGAAAAACCTTAGGTCATTGAGAATATCTTTTTACTGCTAAGCAAGCCTCTTTCTATTTATAGAAAAGGAACGAGCATTGATCACAACGCTTGCTTTTGCGGATTGAAGATTTTAAATTATTTTTATGAATCCTAGTTTTTCTTTCAACTTTTGTCAGTTGTGTTGTAGAATAATTAAAACAAAAGTTTTTGTTTACCTTTGAAAAGGTAAACTAAAATTGATACTTGCCTGGGTTCGAACCCACAACCTTGTACCTAAAAATCCGTTCGTACACACGAAGTTACCTCAATGTGGCCAACAGTTCAATGACTCTCTTTGTCACGTGGTTGCAGATTCGAACCCAAACTGGTACCAATGTGAACAAAACAAAGCTTTAGCACAGTAGGTACCTAATTTTCTTAATTATACTGACACAGACTAATATTAAGAATGTGAGACGGTCTTCAAAAAAAAGTACTTACTCCAAAACCTGCATCTGTATTTATAATTAATAAATAATAATAATACCTTCACTAAAAGACTATAGGCCTTTGCACAGTTTTGTGTATTAAGTATATAGGAATTGGGCCGATATGTCAAAGGTACATAGCTACTACCTAACAGATATTTTATAATATTTAAATATAGCTTCAGTAATTTCAATGATTATCCAAACTCACAAAAGACCCATTTTTTATACAATATCACACATTCATACACGAATTGTCACGCTTGCGTTGTTTATGAGTTTATCCTTTATGTTATAATATTTCATCAGCATTTGTGCCATATTTATAGTTCCAATTTAATTATTCTCTTTGCATCCGTTTATCTTGTAAGTATGTACGTCACCGGAAATAGGACACCTGTCCGAACGTTGGTATTCATATTCAGTCAGCTTGAATAAAAATATATTAAATAAAGTAAAATACTTTATTTAATGTCATGATATAGATACGTACTTGATATATTCAATGATGTCAAACTACTGCAAAGCATTGTACCTCAAACGGTCTTAATTATATTTTTACAAAATGTATTGTCTATATCTACTTAAATATTATTATGTAGAAGTACATTTATTGCTCGTATCATACAAGGCCCTAATTTCTAGTCCAGTGAGTGATCGTTTGGATCTCTTGTTCTAAGGATCTATAGATTGGTCTGTTATTGTTCCAAATGATTTTTATACCTATCTAAATACATATTTAGTGCATTTAAGTTACATTATCAAAGCAAAGAGATTAAACACGTCTTCTGACTATTACATAACAGATCCTTAAAATGATGATGATATTTTACATATTAATTTTAGTTTTTTTTTTTCAGTTGTCAACCTGGCACCGATAATCAAAAAACAGGGAGCCGGTCCTGCAGGCAAAAGCGGGGCCGGTTCTCTAGGAAAGAGCGGAGGCAGTGCATTCGGAAAAAGTGGAACCAGCTCTTTTGGAAAATCCTCTTCAACCCCCAAGGCAACAAGCGGAAAGTCTTCTAGTTTGACCCCAAAACTATCTACCGGCCTAGGTTCCAGTTCTGGGAGAACATCATCCATTTTCGGAGCTAGCTCGTCCAAGAGTTACGCCGTTTCCTCGCACTCTACCCCTAAGAGTAAAACTGGCTTCGGTATAATATGGATACCAACTAGAAAGCATAACAAGAAAAAGGATGCTGTCTATAACAGCCACAACAATGCTTATGGTAAAGGCAAATATGAAAGAGCACCATCAATGTTCAAGTAAGTACCAACCGTAGTTACTATGTTTCAACTTTTAATCAAAGAAATCCATAATGTAACTTCTACAAAGTACAAAAGCTTCTACATTCCTTGTCCTAAAGAAAGTTTGTGGTCGGTACATTAGCGGGTCTCGGCCAACCTAATACAACTCAATAATTACTTAGAAACGAATTTCGCTAAAAGTTTATTGACTTCACTAAGTAGCTACATCGCGTCTCATGCCTCAAATTGACAATCCAAAAAGATTTAATAACTAATTGCTACGATGTAACTGGTGAGTATTTACGTGGTATTTACAGTATTTACTAATGCAACAGATGCATAAAGTAAGTCAAATCAATTTTATTGAAAAACTGTTCGCGCAGCTGTACATTAGCGAAAATACTTGTATAAAATACAGAGAACGATGCCACGACATCATTAATAAATAATAAAATCCAATAAAATTACATTCTTGAAATAATTAAACAAGAATAAAATACTTTTCATAAGTTTGTACTACAAACAAACGTCAAAGAAAATTTTGAATGTCCCGCGAAAAATGATTTAAGAAGATGATACCTTAGTCGATTATAGTAAGGTTGGAATAAATTCTAGTTTAAAAATATTTTATTGTTTAGTACAACATGGTCACATATTAACTTCATGATCAAGACGTTAAAAAAATAAACAAGGTTAAATTTAGCACTGTTGTAAGAAATAAATAAATTCAATGCGGTTGTTTTCTCTGTAACGACTATACTTGTGTGTCAAGACATTGCAAAACCAACTAGATTACTATAATTCTTTTATTTTTTTTAAATATGTTTTAATTAATTCAAAAATATAATGAGTAAACTGATCTGTGAATAAAATACTAAAATGAATAGTCGATTAGTAATATGACAGAATCGATTCGTCATCACAGGTGGCTCCACTAAAGTTAGTACTACAAACTATCTTTGTGTGTGTCGGTGTGTTTATTGTGCTTTAGTTGTTGAGTGACATGACATCACAAAAGGTCAAGGCTTGTTAGGATACTTCTTTTTTAGAACTTTTTATATTTAATGAAATTTCCAAAATCTTTAGTATTTTTATATGCATAAGTATATCTCAAGTAAAGTAACTAACAAACATAACGATTCACGACGTCTCAAGATTAACAAAACCGAAGTTACTGGTGATTGTTTGTGAACAAAAGTAAAACTTTTTTGTAAGCTTATGTTTATGACTCGCCGAGATGCAAGAAAACAACAATTTTGAAACTATCATTCGCACATGGCGTCGTTTGTCTGGGGAACTAATAGAAACTGCTGTAGTAAGGTAAAATGAGTAAATGACTGAAAATAACTGCGGTGATCATTTATCGAGTGTTGTTTACATTATTAATTATGTACCTGTACACAATTGTGTGTCAACATATTGTGTGGATTGTCGTGAAATGAAATTCAATCTTCCGGCCCGTGTATGCCGTCGCAGTACTTTCGCGACAGTAGTGCAGCAGTTCAGTTTCATAACTTGCTTTTATTAATCGCAAAAATTCTTCTTTTAAGTATGTCTGGAGATTCACCTGATTTTCAACCGCACAAGAAGAAAGAAGAGGAAGTGGATTTGTTAATGCCTGAGAGGACAAAGGCTCCTATCGCTAGTATAGCAGCTGCTGGCACAGTTGTAGGAGCGCCCGATGTGCCCTCAGACAGTACTGCAACTGGAAATGCTGAGGAGAAACAAGAATTTATTAGACATGACAATAAGGATGCAAGTAAAGTATGTATTTCCAAGTAATGTATTTTCTTTAAAAAACATTCTTTTTTTTTCACCTCTTGTGCGGAAGTAGGATTCAAACTTTCTCAACTGAAGGGCAAACTTTTAAAACAAGGTGCATCATAGATAATTCATTTCAAACTTTATGATATTGCCTTTTCTTTAGAATCTGACAATTAATTTGATTAATTTTATGGATCCTTTGTCTTATAAGTAAGACGATTTATTGAAGTTCTTTGTTTCTTTTTCCAGGAGGCAGCTGGGGACACAAATAGCAAGGAGTTTAAGAGTGACGACTTTCTTGATAATGAGAAGATCACAAATAAATCTGAGAAGCCAGAAAAAGAAACTGACAAATATGGGGACAAAGTAGACAGTGTGTACTTACGAGCGCCCCCGCCTCATAAGGCTAGGTCCACCGCATCCACTGTGGAAGACGAAGACTGTGGCATTAAGTGCCTTTACTACACAATCCAGTGTTGTGACTGTGTACTCATGTAAGTAACATTTAGATTTGTAACTCTATATGCTCATGTATTAAATCTCTCATTATGAGCCATTTTTATACAACACTTATACACATGGTTGTGTAACATGTATTTTTGTACGACAATGTGATAATAAAAAGATAAAATTACCCTCTTCTATTTTGGTATAAAATGTATTTTTATATACGGACTATTACTGCTAGCATCTAAATCACCAGTAATTATTTTGTTAAATATGTATTAGTAAAGACACATCATGAAATTTGAAATTGTATCTTAGAAGTTGATATTCCTTTTTATAGCAGTATGCATTCCAATGCTTCAGAATGTGATTTGGTGTCAAATATATTTTTGTATAAACATTATACATGTAGATTTAATCCTAGATATACTTTTAATAAAATTGTTATAGAATTATTCTCTACTCAATCAAATACAGCTGTAATTACATAACATTAAAATTGAATGGACAAAGTCAACATTGTGATTAAAGGCAGCAGCTAAGCAATAGTTTGTTATTTAAAAGTCATTATATTTTAAGTTGTCATACCTTGTTTCAGCTAACTTTCACTCATTTACATAGTTTAAGTAACATTGTAGTAATAGTTTTAATTTATAAACGTTTTGTATTTCATAGACAAATACTGTGCCAATTGTTATGATGATCTGATATAATTTATTTTGTAATCTCATAGTCCAGTGAACATTGTGTCTTCTGACCATATCTTTAGAAATAGCCAACTTAAGAGATTGTTATTTAACAACTTTGGATGCCGGATACGTAAAACTTTATGTCTATAATATACCGGCTTAGGTTAATGAAACTTGTTCCTAGCATAACCTCATTAGCGTCACAAACCTTTGATTCGAATTTGTGATACTTTTCTCCTTACTTAAGATCTTGGTTTTGATTAATATATTATTATATGGGATTGTTAGTAAATAGCCATTGATATTTAGACTCAACTTATAAAAATGGTTACAACTACCATTCCACTCTGTTTCTTATAAATTAATTGAATGTATGGTTGTCTAATTTGTTATATTGTTTACCTCAGCAGTTCCCTATTCCCTTTCAAGGCATACAGGTACTCATTGACTACAATGCCACTATGTTTCGCCTTTTCATATAATGAGTTTACCGAGTGTAATGAAATACCTTTATAGCTTTATTATAGATTTTATATTTGGTCATCTATTACTAAGTGACATGTCTCCGTCCAGAATTGGAGTCTGTACTTGGTGTAGTATGTAGACTGTAGATTTGTATTTTGTATTTATAAAGTGTACACATTTGTACAACTAATAAAATATGAATATAAAACTGTGTTTTAATGTGTCTGATATACCTTGCACATACAAATGGGTAATAGGTGACTGAACTACATTTAAATCTAATGCTAACTTTTCTAAGGAGTAAGTACAGGGTTGTTTATACAATAGAAAAAAAAGCTTTATATAAATTGTACATTTTATTACAACCAATATGTATTAGCACAACTTTTAAGTTTCCAGTACACTGACATTGATAAATGCAAAATTCATAAACATACCCGCCCCACTATCCAATACAAATATTTTCCTACATCTGTGAATACATTTTATATAGTAAGACAATAATAATACACAATATTATTGTTTCTGTATTTGCAATACATCCAAGGATCTTTAAACATTTGTTAGGTACCTACTTATTATGTAAATTTAACATCAAAATCACATACGACTATGTTTTAGGGTACAAAACATCTATATTGACATTTACACATGGGTACAAATATAAATATATACAACTATTGCATTTAAAATATGTATCCTTTATTACTTTTGAAAATACAAATGTAAAAGAAGTTGACTTTATTGCCAAAAGCTATAATCCAAAAGGGATAAACACCCTAAAAACCAGAGGTTTTAAGTAAATGTGAATAGCCTGGTAACTAAATACTAATTAAAATGGTAACTGATCAAATTTAAAATTTTGACTATCTTCAATTAATTTACAGAATGTATAATGGAGACTTAAATCGCTATGATGAGATTGACGACAATGTATGCTAGGAAAGAGGAATATACAGGTATAGAATATCTTTAAAAGAATAATACTTCCATAACTGACCAATAAATAAATTGGTTCTTACATATCCATAGACGTTTCATAAACGTCTTAAAAAATAATGTAAATTGAATTATAGACCCTGCCTTCATCTCTTTTCATTGGCATCTATATGACAAGGAAATTATTGGGGTATTATTCAAAACATAAATATGTTAGAATACTTGATGATTGTAATATTTTTATCTAGTTTTTAAGTATAATAGAAAACGAATGAAAATATTAGAACAACATCAAATATCTAACAACCAAGTAGTAGTTATTTAATTGAATACTACTTAAAGAATAATGTACAAATAAGAAACAAGTTATTAGGACGTTAATAATGTATTTTAGATTGCAACATGAAAGAGCAATAGACCTACCTAACTACATTTACCCCCAGTAAAGTATACAACGTTTAAGTACTTACAACTATTGTGTACGCTTTATAATTATTGTGCGTAAGTGCGTTTAATACTACCAAGATGCGATAAATAGTACGTAGGCCTTAAGTTAACTCTTTATTAATCACTGAGTACTGACCTAAGATTCTTAGATAGCATTATTTTACATTTATCGAACTCCTTTTGGATGTTCCACGCATCGTGCTAGCCTTGACATCTAACACTAATATCGAACTTCGACTCAATCCTACCTAGCCAAGTGAATCACGAATTCGTGTGGCTATATCATAGTCGCATAATAGACCAATAGCAACATGATATGTGCAATATTATTAATATTTGGCATTCATCGTAATTAGAAAAATAAAGAGTACAGAAAACGTGCAATATTAACTACGTGAGTAAATTTATCTAATATAAATAATATTTAACATCGGATTAACTTTATCTGGCAGTACTATTGCACAAAATACGGCACTGCGCTCGAGTACCTAAAGCGAATCAGTTGTTTTAATAAATAATTATTATTAAAACACATAAACCACTTAAACAGTATTATGCTATTTAAATGAGTTCATTTAATTAAGCTATTTCTAAAACACCTTAAATTTAATCACCAAAATAAATAAAATTATATTATACATTATGTAAATACCACTGGTTTTTGTTGTAAACACATTTAAATAAACCGTTTACTATTAAGGAATGTTTGCCGTTAACTATTCTTCCCAAGTTTCTAATTAAATGTAATTTGACAAATATATGGAACAATATATTCACATGTGATTAATTCGGGTAAGGCAGGGAACAGTGGCAGTAGTTAACTTACAAAACAGTATAAATACATCAGATAAATTACCTAAGAAGTAACTTAGTGAGATATGACAAAAAAGTATGATAAATAACTACTATTTTATATTATGACTATATCGTAGATATATAATTTAAACCTTACACGCAAACAATAGGGAATATGCACAAATCATCCATTTCTTTTAACCTTGTGCATCTCTTACTATTTCATTCCTATTTTGTAATTAAGAACGATTACAAAAAATACTTTTCATAACAGGCCGTGCGAACCCCCTATGAAGTCAGGGTACATGCTGTTAAGTATTACTCTCGTTGACATTGCATCTACTACTTCAATTGATAGATTTTTTATGCATATTTCCTATTAGGCGTTGAACTGAAGATAGATCATTTCTCAGACCACACCAATAGCAAGGTGTACCAGTCTTTTGTGCTTTAAGGTTGTAGTTAGAATTATATCAGTTAAAATTTCGCTGTCAAATTGTCCATTTTCAGCTCAACGCTTAGCGGTGTACGGATCACGAGATTGTGTTGATCACACAGCCAATTGATACGCCTTCATACACCTCACAAGATCATTAAACTTTTCTTTAACACGCGTACGTCTTTGCTACTTAATCAATAACGTATATTTATATAAATAAAAATATTTATAAATATTTTACATAACAAATATAATATTATAATGACTTGAATAAAATATTTTCTAACTAAAATAACAATTGTATAGGTTTTGGATTTTAAGTCACAGACGAAAACTGTTTTTGTCTAAATGTTGTTATGAGTTATATTCAATTTTCGGTGTTATAACAGATAATTTAAAAATCAGCTCATTATAATGGATTAAAAGACTACAATATGGACTATTTATAATGTAAAAAAAGACATTAGTTAATAACAAAAGTCAAATTAATTATTGTAAATAGAACCCCAAACTTGGTCCCTTAAAACAATTTACAAGACCAGTATGAGTAAGAAATATATAATAAATTTAGTATTTATGAAGCAGCTAATGAAAATATTGCATGAATAAGTCGATTTACTAATAAACGTGTCGTATTCACCGTGTGTATAACCTTTCATAAATTCGTTATCATTTAAGTACTTATTTTAAAATTACAGATATTAAATTACGTTTATTATTTATCTATTAAGTGCGAATGGAATTCTTATTTTGCTTATAAAACTTGGAGAGTAAAGTATAATACTAGAGACATTTCAGTTCAAAATTAATATTATTGTCATCGAATAAATCAAGTATCTATTATCAAGTATTTTCAGTACTTTGTTAAGAAAATGGAGACATGCATTTATTGCAAGCTTTTGGCAACTGCAGAGCAAACATACTTCAACTGACATTTTGAACGGAGTTTTCAATTTATTACTAGACAATTGTGAAGATTGTTAGGTTATAATCATTCTTTAAATACTATAAATAGATATATTATTAGTGTATGTGAATCGGCAGTAAGACAAAGACGGCGCTTCGGTTATGTATACTCTGTTTGGAATGTATTTGCCTAACATGTAATACACAATTTCTACAACTTTTAGGAAAAATGCAATGCCCACATATAAGGTAAAATTTAAATTGATGTTAAGTACATAATTTTGTGCTTTATAAACTAACAAAGCTCACAATCATCTTGTTATAAATACATGACATACCGGGTATAATTACTATCGAAATAAAATAACCATACTTGAAACAAACAGAAAAACGGCAGTGAATATTAATTGTGAAATGAATTTCATATCATTTAAAGAATGACAAGAATAAAATAATAATGCCCGGCATCGATATTTCATGTTGCTTGTCGATTTAATTAATGGTTATTATTTCGATGTAACTTTTCAATACGGCCTAACTATTCTAAAACATGTTTACTGAACTCGGGATTAAACAGACACTTTCGAATAACAATCGGATTATTCGGACTATATTAACGACGACTCTAAAGACACGATTACACTATGTTTATTGGGTATAAATCACGACCGACTCGTGATTGAAGCTTCACCCAAAATGACTTCCTTTATGTTTTTTTACCATTATAAATGGCTTATTATTTACCTAGTTTTTATGTATGGGTAACGGGTGAGCTTCGGAGTTGATGACGTATTTCGTTAGGTCTATGACGTATCTGTCGTCACTGAAGAGTAAGTACAGGTATTTAAGAGTTTCGGACATAAAGAATGACTCCATCATGTCCCGTTGCACTGGTTTTTCGACTTTCACGTTTGCTAGCGATGTGTAGCCGTTGGGTACTTTTGCATACTTTTCGAAACCCTGAAAGAACAAAGATTTGAAATAAGAAAAAAACATGAAATATAAAAATCTAAGAAACAATAAAAGTACTAAGTTTATTTATAGGTATTTAGCATTTTGACTTTATTACGATGGTATTAATTTTATCATAGGTATTTATAGTAAGAAACAGACGCACAGACGCAAGTAACAAGTCAAGAATTAAATAGTTACAATGCAGTTGTAATAAGAGCCAACTTTATTAAAGATCAATTCAAATTTCTGTTGTTTAAAATAAATCTTACGGATCTAAAAGCATATGGAGAAGGAACTCGCTTGCGTTTAATACTTATACTTCTAGTAATAGATTAACATTGTCAGCTATCTAAGTGATAGAGTAATATAGGGTTATAAAATAACTAGGAGGGACGGCTCTAGACAGAAAAGCCAATTGGAGGAGACCTTTGTCCATCAGTGGGACACATAAAAGGTTAAAGATGACAATATAACTTACCTGGTATATTTGCCATCCCCAATCTTGGTAGGTAGTGTTGCCAGTAATCTGGTACATGTACCAGAGGCTTTCGACGAATTCGGGCCGCAGGAGTGTGTGAGCATCAGCAGTTTTCGTATACATGTCATCCGTAGCACTTGCCTGTAATAATATGGTTAGTATTTAGATTTCCACGTATATTGGAATACAAATCTAGTGGTACTGTACGAATATTTTGTTACAGTAAAATTAACACAGAAGGAATCTACTTTCTTTGATGTATCGAGACTTTTTTTGTGAATGATCATAGTCATATGACTAAGGTGACACGGTGACACTAAGTCTTGTATATTAGAATACTAACTTAGTGTAGTATGTGGTCTTTTGTAAAAAGAAGTCGCTTAAAATTACAGTTTTATTTCAATAACAGCATTCACTTTAACAACTCTTGCTTTTGAAGTTGTGACATATTTATTTAAGAACTTTTATAAAATTATATAAAACCATAATTACCAGGTTGAAATGAGTAATTTCTGGCGCCAGGAACGTGGGGTGTGCGGCGTATGTCAAGTAGCAAGTGTGGAGGAGTTCCTCAGCCATGGTCATGTGCCAGTCCGGCAGCCCGTTAGCGTGACCCAGGGCAAGAGTCCCCGGCAGGAAACAAGTTAGGTGGTCCATTTTAGGATTAAATGCCTGAAAAAAGGTTAACAATTAAGGTAATTCTACAAGCTTTTATTTAACTTGCAATGCATGTTTGCTATGTTTTTTTGGGGAGAATCTTGAAACTTAATTTTGAAGGAGATTTCTTTAACTGACTGATCTGAAATATTGTATACATGTTTAGCCAGAATGAGATTTCTTAAATCGATTGAGCTTAAATTTTGTATACAAGTTTGGATGGAAATCAATGATGTTTGTTGAAATGTGCAAGACGTTTAAAGACTGTGTCTGATTTACATGTTTGTAATTATGTGAGTGATTTAGACAGATCTAATGAAAAGTGCGAGATGGAATGTTATTGAAAATAGATCTTCAGACTTTATCTATTTTCTATAACATAGAATACAATAGACTTCAATTTTCAGAATTTTAACATCATACATTTGACGCCCTATGTGATTGTATACCACGTTTTTATAAGTACATATCATTGATGTGTGCTGTGAGCCGTAATTAAAAGGTCGTGAATAAAAATATATTTTTGCATAAAAACAATTTAGTAACGAGGTTCTAAACAATACAGAAAATCATTTCAATACTCGGTACAAAGCATAATAAGCGCAATCAATGTGGCAGTTACGACCATTAAGTATGAAATTAAGTGCTCAGGTAGGTAATTACCGTGACATAACAATCGACTCATGTAGAAAAGTTAGCTAAGAAAGTAGCGTACGAACATGTTTTCAATTATAATTGACGATCAAGTACTGTTTTGCCTTCAACATTTCAAATAATTTTACACATTAATTGAAAAAGGTATTTAAAGTGTGAAATACTGTTATACCTCTTAATATCTAAATGATGTGATTTATTGAAATCTTTGTTTCATTTTCGAAACAGTAATTAATCTAGTTTTTATTAACATAAAATTAATGATGATCTAATCTGTAGAATCAAGTTCGGATATCTATGACGTTAGAATCGCATTGCGATATTGGTATTACAGATAACAAACTATTATGTGATACTTAATTGATTAGATAGATACCGTCACGATCATACCTTTACATATCGAACATATATAATTTTGACTTAATTTAGTGGCTTATTATGAGCATGAACGTGAGCAGATAGATATGTTTAGTGAAATACAATATGATTAGAGATAGATACCTAATTTAGAAACACTACTGCCCCTATACATAAATATTTATGATCGAGTCTGTACCCATATTTTAGACGATATTCGCGTTTTGAATACCGGAACTGTGTGCACAAATATTACTATGAAATTATAAACAATTGGCATTTGAATACCATATCTATTTATAACAATATATTCTAATGTGTAAATACATGTAGGTAATTGTGAGCTCATCAATGGTATATTTAGATCAAACATAATAGAGTCTGTGTATCAAAGCAGTAAGGTTGACTTTTGTAGTACTTTGTTATCAATATCAAGTGATGCCGGTGCACAAAGTGGCTATTACACTTGTTGTAGGTACTCTGAAATGGGTAAACCCAAGTCTGAAGGCTAAAAACCGTAAAAACGAACTGGTCACGAGAGTCTCTAAGTAAGTTTTATTTTTATTAAATCGAGTAATTACTCTCCTGAATTGGGTAACTAGAAAATGCAGCTTATAATCTCACCTCCGATCCAGCCGATAGCTCTCCTATAAACAAATGCTTGTTGGGAGACGACCGCTTCGCAAGGAAAGACCGAACACCTTCGATCGCTGTCAGGTAGTCGTCAAGCAAACTGAAAACAGAAAACCCTCATAAATTGACACAAATCAAACATGACTCATGAATTTGACCTTTTAAATGACAAATTGAGCTTAATTGTCGCAGACAGCCGGGTTATTAAGAGCATTACAAAAATAGAATTCGCAGCTATTGGACCTCTGTGAGATTCACTTTACTACTTGAAATTACCTAGAGAAGGAACTTGGTAATTTGTAGAAATTGCAAAGCAGAGTTGTAAAAGAATAATATTGACATAGTTATAGAAATTCAGCGAGTAAATTATATGCAGAATAGAGATTACATATGTATACAGTAGTTAGGTATGTTAAAATAATTCTAGATTAGCAAAGGCATAAGTGCACAGGTATTCAAAAAATGGTGGTATCTGTTCATAATATTTACGCATATGTTGAACTAAATTTATAACACAAACCACAACATGGTACAATTTAAATAACGGCAGCGATAACAGAACGAAATTGTTAGAGTTACGTAATAATAGCGCACAGCAGCGAAGTATAAATAAAACATGTTGGTACTGATGTTTCAGTATGTTACAACGAACTAGTAACATTTACAAATGTTAAACAAATGCTCCGAGCCTCGACTCAACTATTTAAGAGTTGCTTTAATTGACCGAATGATGGTCATTTGGTCATTTTCACGATAGTTGGCTTTCTGCAAACTGTGATTACGATCATTAATTGGTCATTACGATCATTTTCTTCGAGAGTTCAATGAGATTTTACTGTAGGCTTATCTGAATACGAAAATTAGGCACAATGGCAATAAGGACACTGATCGATAGAAATGCAATAAAAATAGCTGAATCGAGGTCCAGCAGTTACATACGTCATACTCACTAGTTTATAGTTTTTCCAGTTTGAAGCCATTGTTTAAGTAAATACTCGTAATAGCTGTCTCCTCTGGCGCCCAGCGTGATGGTAGCATGCGGCAGGAAATGGCCAGTGTTCGGGTTTATAAATATTGGTACGAGACCATGCTTCTTCGGTAAATGATGTATCTTTTCAGAGACGGCTGCGGCGGCATCCTAAACAAAGGTATAAGGAGTATTTCAGTAAAGGAAAGCCATTTACGACCTAACTCTTCTAAGTAGGTATATAAATTCTAGCAACAATACTAAGGAACAAAATCCAATAGGATTGCGAAATTTTGAAATAAAAGAATGGTTGAATGGTACTAAAACGCCAGATAAGGGTTTTATTCATTGTTTGATTTCACACAGCCATATAAAAGTATGTTTTAACCTTGTTTTATATTACCTACAGCACGAAATACATAATTAGGTAGATACATACACGACATTTGAATGACAACTTTTGTATAGGTATGTGCAGATAAAAAAGATGTCATTAAAATGTCGTGTGTCTATTCCTTATTATGTGTTTATAGCCACACTAAGTACCAACCATTATTTTATTTTTAGACGGGCATTTGAAGGCCAATTAACGGCATAATTGTACATAATAGGAATGCATTGTATTGTGGACCTAAAAATGTATGACGTCCTTCGTTTTTCCGTACGTTACATTCAGACGTGTTTTCAAATATTTGTATACAAATCCGAGATCAGAATGCGTGACGCTATTACAGTGTTACCGCGACGCCGGTATCAATTTTGAGAAAGTCAGCGTTAAATAATATGGATCCATTACAGTTTAAAGACAATAACAATATTAGTATTTTTGTCAGATCGTATTACAGAATATAATACAAGTAAAATCTGTAAAACAATATGCCTAAATATCTCATAACAATCCATTCGCAAAAGGCTGTTTCATAATTCAAATATTTCGTATCCTAAAAAGGTCAATATAAACCTTATGTTTTATACCCTGATTTATTATTTGCATAGCAGAGAGAAAACAACTGCAGACGATGTAACTGTAATTAGATTGACTAATTATAATGTTTTTAGTATGGTCACATACCTCAAAAGTTGGGTTATTGCTCGCTCTGGACAGCTCTCTGAACTCTAGTTGGACCGTGGTCACTTCAGCCGTAGTACTATAGTGGGACCACTCGGGGGCATGAGCAGTCTTCAAACCTAGGTTGACGTCCGAATAGGGTATCCCAGAAGGCGAAGAAAATGCTGCCATTAAACGATCACCCAAATCCGTCTGAAAAAAACAAAAAACCAGTTAAGTAATTCCAAGTATAGTAGATATGAAGCAGAATATATATTACAGTTTATTACTCACCGCCTTAGTAAGAAACATTTCATCTTGTGTGAAATGATAACATGTTAACATAGCCCCAAGAACTCTTATGGTCACTTCAAAGAAATTAACGTCTTTGTTCTTCGTAAAAACCAGCTCATTTTTAATCCATTGTTTGCCTTCTTCGAATTCTGTTACGAAAATAAAAGAAGTAATTGTGACAAAGATTTTTAAGGAACTTAGTTCTTATGTGTCTTAATTCTAAGCCGAACAAACGAGACCATAGTTTTATACACAGCTGATAAGAAAACGGCACTTAAAAGTAATATGTGCAGTGTTTCTATACGATAGTTCGTGACTGTAAATTTATGCTAAACATGGTTTGCACACACTTATCAGGTAAGAGAGCATGACGCGAGCAATATTTTCAAAATTAAGTACACCTAAGTGAATATTTCGCAAACATCGACCGTACCTTCAGTTAGTCCCATGATATAGGCTGTATCCAATGAGTCCACAATCGTAAGTCCAAGAGAGAACCAGTCGAAGGCCATGCCGGAGACTGGCTTTAAGTTGTCATGGCCCCAAGCATGATCCTTGTATCCACGCCATGCGTGCCTAAAGCTCTCGACAACAGCGTATTGACGAGCATTTTTTGGACCTAAAAGCAAACATGAACGATAATTATTAGAGTTTTTAAATTAAGTATGTATTTATAAGTATTTTTCAGTATTAAAATAAATTAATTGGTCTTTACTTGATAATTTTATTCTTATACCTAGAATTAACGAAATGTTTACTGTGATGAGTTTATAACACAGATTTTAATAATGAAAATAATAAATCATACCTGTAAAAATGGGTCTTTCATTCTGTTCAAAATCAACAACAACAGTCTTTTTGGGAACGGCCGCTTCCGCTACTGGCTCAATGACTAGAGAAATATTCTTTAGAGTTTCCTAAAATATAAAAAATAAATTAGAGCTGGAAAACTACATGGTCGAAAATAAAATTTTGAATGAAAATAAAAGAAAGTCCATCCTGTCCGTCTTGACTAGATGTCCAAAATTTTATTTCATTCTATTCAGTCATTCGTAATGCTTTCATAAACTCGTTTTTCATTCTTATCATATCACACGCATTACTATTTCACCCTTTTTCTATAGCTCTGATTGAGTTTGACAGTGTACTTGTTCATAGTCAAATTTTTTAGGGTAATTCATTGAGAAAAGCAGATCTTTTAGGAAATACCCAATTTTTCTCTATTTAGCAAATCTATTTAAAATCTAGGTCCGACGACCCCCATAGTTAGCTACTTCCAACACCCATGGGATTTATCCCACTAACTTTAGTTAAGTAGTGTGAAAACCTCTATTTATAATAATGTAGAATAATATGCCCATATACTTAATACTAAGTTCTAAAAATACTCTTTTCTATTTTAATGTTGTAACAATAAATATAAATGAGTAATTAATTCCGGTTATTTTAATTGCCACTGTATCATTGTGCATTATCTCAGTTTCAATTTCATACCTACATTTTTATAGATAACAGTAACTGGTAACCCTATACTATGCTACTATTACAATTGGTACAATACAGTTACACACATTGTAATCTCCCTATAGATTGATAAATAACAGGAAATTAAACAGTGGGCTTGAATGATTTGGTACTACATAGGATATATTCAGGCATTATAATAAACATCCTTTTTATTGCTATGTATCATATTTATCAGGCTTTTTTTAATGCTAACTATACATGAAAAATAACCCTAGTTTTAACTATGTAGATCTCTTTTCCAAGAACTGGATTAAAAGAATACCATTTGTTAATCCAGGTTATATTCTATTGGTGTGCCAAAACCCATTGAAATAATTTCACTTGTTTCACATAAAAGCTTTACAAACATCTATTCATTTTCACTTCCACAATTGACGTATAATCATAATAGGATCGACAAAAACGTAATGCGGACTACTTACTTGTGCTAAATCACTATGATTAATTTTATTTATCTTATTAGCAACCTTAGAAACATAAAACATTACTAAAACGGTTGCTGTTAGTATAGTCAGTGCATAAACTATGGTTCTTTGCAGTCTTGATAGGCGATTCCATCTCTGTAAAGAAATTTACAATGATACATTCCTCAATATACTTATTTAAACTTTCTTGTACAATTGTATATACATAAGGCAAACTTAATACCGCAAGGCATCCATAGGCATAAGGCATATTCCATATTAAAGGTAACAGATAATAAATTGACTACATTTTCATTCAATGATTTATTTAAAAAGTAAACATTAGTTATAAATGCAGCTTGCAAAATTTTAGCTACTGTATTGTTGCACTCTTGAATACACATTCGGCAACAGTCACACAGTGTTACTCATCTGACCTCAAAGCCTCAAAACACACAAGTATATTACAAGATATTCTGTAGTTTTTGAACTGTAATAACTATAAATATTCTACTTCATGAAAGAAAAAAATATGGTCTATTGTTGTATAAAACCAGATTTGGATATGTTAAAGAGGTAGAGGCATTACTACTGCATAAAATGTATAAAGATTTTGAAATAAAGCTTTGTTGAAAACTACACTGATTTAATCAATTATCAGCTAGACTGCCCAAAGTGTCCAATGATGCTGCAGTTAATGTGGTCAACTACTGGGCGCAGCATATTTAAACTTAAATATACAATTACCATCGATTCGAAAAGAAGAAGTCTATATAGTATAGAAAAATAATAGAGGCCCCAAAACCCAAAGTGTACTGTTTAAAGAGCTGCCTGGCTTTTTACAATGGGTAGTGGTCTCTTGACAGATATCAGCTTTATGTTGTTAATGGTACTTTTGGTAGGTAATTGAAACACTTACCCTTATAATTTTTCTATGGGATACACTCTGCTGTTGGTCTGTGATGAGAACAGACGTATCACTCTTTAGACTCCATTTGCTTAGGCTGCTTTGAGGAACTGATTGCTGCTGGCCAGCGTCACCAAACTGTATCTTCATATCCATTTTGGATTTTGAAATGACTTTAACTTGAATCTAACCAGCATAATCTACTTCAGACATTGTGTTTCTGAAATAGAAGCAAAGTGAAATTGAAGGTGTTGGAACTGAAGTATTACAAGTGTAGAGTGGAAGTACTGTTTTAAATTTTTATTTTTAATATTTAAAATAAATTGGCAGTTGGTATATATTTTTTTACAAGGTGTGTAAAGGCCAGTGAACTTTTTATAAAAAAATATCTTTGATCCTAAAATAACAATTTGTGTACTTATTGATTTTATTCACTTGCAAACACGAAACCAAGGCGCCTATTAATTATTAACAATTAAAATGGCTAATAAGCGTAGTAAAAGAAAACCTAAGTTTAATGCAAGAAACAACTGCCACAAATTTAGAAGTATTATAGTTATTATTTTTATATTTCTTACATAAATGTTTGCCAAAATTATGGGTAGGTGTATTTAGCAAAATCACAAATTCCATGTCAACGTCACACAAAACACCGTTACGAAAACATTAAGTTTAGCACAAAATATTTCAAATGCAAATTTTATACATTTCTCTAATAAAATAGCGTAAAAATCGTAAGTATCACACGTATAAATACAAAGTACCGAGAGCAAAACCGAGAGCTAGACAGACAGCGACAGCCAGCAGAACCGCGCACGAGCCACAGATACAAAAGAAATGGGAATGGTTAAGGCTAGAACACATGACATCCGTGTAACTTCATGGCGCATTTTCATTGGTGAATCGCTACTGTCAAACAACTTTAAACCAATGAAATTTTTTCATGCGGATTTTCTTATAAATTAATGTTCTACCAATTTTATTTGCTACCAACTATTGAGTGACATTTCACTGTCAACTTCAAATGGAAAAAGTGCACAGATTAGAAATTCTTACGTATTTCAATTTTTGTATCATTTTTCTGACCCATCATCCTCACCATAAACGGAAAAAAATGATTTTTTGTGCAAATATATTGTAATTTTCATCATTCATTGTTATTGTTTGAAGTTTGGGAAGATTTAGGTATCAGAGTAAGGACTAGTCATTGTTCTGAGATTTGGGCCAACGGTTTAAAAAGAAGCAAGGTAAAAAGTATGCACTAAACATTAAGAAAAACTTAGTGGCATATAGGTTACATTAGAACCTCTAATGAACTTATTTTTTTTATTGACAGACCATAACGAATATTATTTCTGTCATAGTACCTACAGTTTCTCATGTTCACTTTATTCGACACTTCTCAACACACAACATAACGTATTTGGGCCTATCTTTTTGCTAAAAATCTCTTTAAAAAATCTGGCCAGTAATAAAATTTGATAATCAAATTGACATTTCCTAAAAGATTCTTGGTAGTTGTGATTATTTTGTATAGTTAATTTAATTTCGTTATATTTTGCTTCAACATTAACATTTATTTTTAAATATTAGTGACCAATAATAATATTTTGTAATATAAATTGATATTGGATATATACGTCTTCTTTTATAGATATTATAGTGTTGATGCCTCAGTCAGACTACTGGCCGTTCACCAAAGGGAAGGCGGCAGAAAATGTTGAATATAATGATGAATCTTCTATTTTAGTAAGTATACCACTTAAACAAATTTTCCTAAAAAACATAGAATATGTATTTAGCTATGTAACTTATGTTAAACAAATTGTTTAGCAAAAACAGCTGGGAGATATGGAAGGAGAAGTGAAAGAAATACAAATGGAGTTGGCAGCTATTAAAAGAGACAGATTGGATTTATACTCGCAAAAACAATCTAAGGGATTTGTTTTAGTAAGTATTTAAGAGTAAATACTTAATGCAGATATTTGTTTTTAGACGCTCCAATACCTACTTAAGAACCTACGAAATAATTCTTAACTAAATGTTGGAAGGACGTTGACCACGTTACATTACAATTAAAAATGAATTATTCAACAATATATAATATACTTACTTTATTTACATACCTACCATATAAACAAGGAACACCCAAACACACAAATACGTACCTATGCGGGAATCGAACCCGCATGCAGGCGAGGTAGCGAGTTGGCGTTTAGCATTTGTTAACTGTTTAGCTGTAACAAACTGCAATCAACAATCAATAGGTATAGCTACACATACCTACACCTACTACAGTACAAAAACAAAGCCGCAAGTTACACAATATGTATGTACCTATTGTATAACACAATCAGGCAGCTAACAAAGTTAATAACAAACTGCAATCTTTTTTAAACCTTGTAAAACGTAGCTATACGCAAAAAAAATAACATACTATTATACCACAACTAGCTACTAATGGTAGCAACGTATACTCGCAATTAAAATAAATAATAATCAGGCATAAAATCTCAATCGAATACTTATTTTTAAGGAGGCTGACGAAATGCTTAAAAGTTCAGAACCGATAAATTTGCCACCAGAAGAGAACTTGACAAAGTTTCCAGAAGTGAGTAAATAGTTACTTTTATCTATCACATCTTTTATTTATCACATAAAGTAGTTGGTATTTTATAAATCAAAATAATAATATGCAATGCAAAAGAGATGCAATACACAATATGCCAATTGGCTGCCTTAGAACTGATGTTCATACTTATGAATAACAGATTTGTATTTCCATTTGATCAAACATTTTGATCAAATTACTTGGAATATCTGTAGACCGTAAAAGAAATAAACTTTACCATAATTACGATTTACGATTATAATTATCCATTCCGGCATTTTATGGTTCGGTCTGATCTTAGATCGCAACACTTCGGGAGGAATTAATTAAAGCCAAAAACGCAGCGGACGAAGAAAGATATCAGCGAGAAAAATATGAATCCAAACTTAGAGACTTGGAATTAAAGCTAAACAACATTTGTTGTGCGGGGATGATCACCGAAAAGAAGGCAAGGATTATTCTCACTTCCTAACTAGTAGTAGACTGCCTCGATGGCCTAGTGGTTCTAAGCGGGACTGCTACGCTAGATGTCTTGGGTTCGATTCCCGAGTCGACCAAGGTGTTATTGGGTGTAACTGTTATTGGGTCGAACTGTGGGTGTATATTGGTATACCTCTGCCTACCCCTTCGGGGAAACAGGCGTGATGATATATTATGTTATGTTCTAACTTGTAGTACCTTTGTCGCCTTATTTTAATATGTACCTGTGCTGGTTGAACTGACTTTATCACTTACGATTTTGTTGAAATTTATATGGGATCATCACTTGAATCCATAGAAGGTATACATAGACCTAGACAAAATATACGCTAACAATTTTCCATTGTTTCTATTCTGTAATTTTTCCAATGCAAAACGATTATTTTATGGATGAGTTAGGAAGATTCCTAATTGTTGTTATGCATTACGTTCAAGTCGCTTCAATAAATAATTGGTTTTGTACGTACTTTTTTACAACAATAGGATGTAAAGAAGTATTCCGATGAGGAAATGACGGTTTTGAAAACTCAAATCCGTGATATGAAGGAGGAGACGGAAGAGTTGAAAATGACTTTGGTGGAGAAAACTGAACAGTTGCAGGAATATCGCATAAAGGTATTTTCAGCTTTATACTTATTGCCTTTGCCAAGGATGGTAGAAAAAAAAAACACCCAATGCAATCACTATCAAATTCAATTACAGATAGGCTCTTTTTAGAATTTTCGTAGTATTTATTGGCACTGTGGGCTAATGACGCAAGTCACAAAGATCTCTTTTGGCACTAAGTACTGTATCAAACGTTTTACCAAAGGCTATTTACTGCTTGCAAACGTAAGGATCTGAAGCTAGGTAGCTCATTACAAAGGTGCGTTGTAGTTTTATAGGTATAAAACTACAACGCACCTTTGTAATGATATGTACCCAACGCTAATAAAAAAATTCTCTGTCGTTGCGGAGTTCTGTCCGGAAAATTCGATCAATAACAGTCTTTGATCGACAAGCTTTAGGGGGACAAAAATCAAAACCTTAAACTTTTCAGTACCTACAAGCTCAACAACAAGTCGAAGAACTGAAGCGTCAGTTGGATGTAATAGAATTCGATAACAAACAAGTGTCGGATCAAATTCAAATAGAAATACAAAAGATGAAGGTAAATATTATGTATCTCAAACATAACGTGTTTTATGTAATACGCCAGATGTCGTGGGTAATTTTCCTTTAACTTGCGTGCAGCAATTTATTAAGAGTTTGTTACTTTCCGCGTGTTATGGTATTATATTTCTCGACAGAACTGCCGCGCATTTAGTTGTGCTAGTAAGCAATAGATGGCGTGCTTATATATTTGACATGGAAAATATACTATACAAACAAACTTTCACAAAATTATTTACTGACAAAGACAATGGTATGTTAGCTAGCTATAGTAGATCATATAAGCATAGTTATAACAATTAAAAATGCAACAGATGCAGTTTCAAGAAAAGTTGCAAGAATTGGCTCCTTTACCTGATCTGCTGAAAGGTGCTCAGATTCAATTGCAGGAAGCCAAACAATTGCAACGACTAGCTGAAGATAGTTCGCAGCAACTCTCCAATGAATTACATAGAGTTAAGGAAAAGGTAACACTTTTATCTACCTATATAACTTTTACCCACCCTGATGATTTGGAATGTTAAACAGGTATCTATGGAGCTAGTCACCTATGTGCGTTAAGCCGGAACCCCACCGCTGCGCAGGCTGTGCACGGATGCGTGGCTCACCTCTGCTGCGTGGGCTCATTAGTTCGGCGGCGTCGGCCTCCGTTTCCACTGCGGCGCACGGACACGGATGTGTCGCCCACACAGCTCATAGCTATGCGTGGGGTACAGTCACGAGCAAAAATATGTATACATAATAATATGCGAAATTGTTAAACGAAATTAGTGTGATTTTTTGTCGAATCTCTACTGCCATCTAGCAATCAATGCATATTGACAGATGACACTTGAAAATAAAATGGTTCAAATATTTTTTTTAATAAAAAAAAATATTTTACTTAAAGTCAATATATTATTTTTATAATATAGACAATAGCGCTTCCGAGTAACAATATAATTTAGCTATTGTGTAGTAACATCTGTTTTACTCATTTGTATTATAAATTACTTAGTTCTTACGTAAATTATACTTATCACAACTTAAATGTATGTATATATACTAGGAACATTAATTGTACCTCTTATTTATAGTTGCTTATTCTTATAATAATTTCTTAAAAATATTATGTGTATACATATTTTTGCTCGAGACTGTACATATTCGTGGGTCGCCGAGAAATGGCCGACCCACGCAGCTGGGATGCGTCGCACGGCCGTGGGTTGAGCTATGTACCGGCCATTCGAGCTAGCTACGCGTGTGTTTATGACGTCAATTGCTGCGTAGCATGTCCGTGCGCTGCAGTGGAAACGCTTTCATACATTTTGTACTAAAGCGAAGCTAAACACACGTGCACAGCCTCTCCGTGCGCCGCTGTGGGTTTCCGGCTTTAGACAGAAATAGGTATTCTTCTATTTAGAAACACTTATAATATAAATTTCGAGTGATATTTTTATTTTAGCCTTCATGATATCATTGGAAGTGAGGTAAGAAATAAGAGATGTCCGTCCTAAAGACGCGCTTAATGCGTACCTACCTAATAGAGCTGCCATTGGCCATTTAGAGATGTTTTTGTTTGGATTGGATTGCTCTATCTAGACGGCTCTAAGTTGTTTTAATATAATGGAAGTCTAGAACCTTCAAATTCATGCAGTGTTCTATGTTGTTTTCTAATATTTAAGTTTGGTTATTTTCCACATACGCGTAAATTTAAACGTGTGGATACATTCCTTCTTAAAAATAATAAGTAAAATAAACATACAATATTTTACATCAGCATATTTGAAATGCAAAGCCTTAATAGCAAAATGTTATTTTAGGCGCCATTAGTTTAAAAGTAAAGATCATATTTGATTGTTTAGAATATAACGCCTGCGATATTGTAAAGCCAATCTCTGCTGCAGCTAGTGGTTGCTGTGAACAATCTGAACCAAGAAAAGGTCGACAAAACGAAACTCGCAGACGAGAATAAAATGTTGAGGTCAGTTCTTGAAGAGAAATCCAAAGAAATTGATGAAATTACAAGAATTGTAGATGAACTTAGGTGAGTGTTTTTATTATGCTCCCACTTTGTAAGAATAAGTTTATCTTTTGCCACAGGCTGGTCGCTTAAAAAGTAGCTAGTAGTAGTGTCTGCGGTGGTCATTTCGGCACTGTTTTTCACAAGTGTACCGATACGGATTAGAAAAAAAAATCAATAAATGTATCTAATAATCAGCACTTACATTTGAATTAAATTGGTACGTAAGAACGAAACAGACTGTATGCATAAACTGACAGATTAGTCTGTATATTTTTACCTAGAATGCAAAACAAATAAGATAAAAAAATTGGAAGGTAGCAGGTGATTTTATTTGCATTATTTATTAAACTTGTTTTGGATTCTTTTAAAATAATGCCGAGCATTCCCACATAACTTGTCGAGTGACTTCGTTGAAGCTCTTGGTTTATATTTATCATTGCATTTTGATACAATTAATGAATTTCCACTGTTTTTCGTTCACAAAACATTTTAAGGCAATATTTTTACATTGTTTTAACACAAGAGTGACGATCTTGAAGTAAATTTTGACGTTTAAAAAGTTCTTTAGATTTATAATGCTGGCTTTATAAATAAGAGAACTTTATAATGCCGGCCATTACAGCTAGTCTCAATAAAAACTAATACTTAAGCTTTTTTTTTTTAAAGAAGTTATAAAGTGTGTTATATTCCTACGTAATCTGAATAAAACGTATATTTAAAAAAAAAAACCTAGTATAGGTATTCTCCGACACAACAAGTATTATCTCTGTAAAGGCGAATAGGGCTTTTCTTCCACAACAAAGCTAAAGTTTTCAACTGTGATGGAATTATTATTCGGCATCGGCAAGTATTTGCGATAGAAATGATAGGCAAAAATTATATTAAATGCATAAATTAATGACCTCGTTAGCAATGAATCATTAATTTGGTTGCCTTGACGATGAGCAGCTGGGAACACCCCGCACCGGTTTAGTAGTTCAGCGTTGACGTAAAAAAATATAACTGCTCTACTACCAGGAAAGAAAAATAAGAGGAAGTTTTTTACTTTTGCTTTATACAAGCTATTCTTCAATAAACATTATTACTAAGAGCCGGTGTTGACCCACAGCAGGGAAAAGGCCTTTTTTCCATCTTTCCATTTATCCCTGTCTGTGGCTTTCTAAGTCAGTTCCGTGCAAAGAGTTCGAGTTCATCCCGCCGTATCTAATCCCACATACAAATTCTAGATGCAAAGTAACACGAACCGAAGAAAAATTATCGCAACAAGACATCCGTTACAAAGAGAAATCATCCGAATGTTCTCAGTTACTTAAAGATTTAGAGGAAATTAAAGCGGAAACTAGCAGATCGTTGGGCAGGTGCAAGGAAAGGGCAGATTCCATGCGGAGATACCTTCAGACTCAGATATCCGAACTCGAAAGACAGTTGATACAGAGTCGAGCTCACTGCAGGGCTTGTCAAAAGGAAAGAGATGAGGTAGCTACTGTTTCATTTTTAAATGACGCTTTTGTAAATATTTGCTTATTGTCAATTAAATTGTAGTAACCGATAAATAAATACCGAGAGATTTCTTAATAGTCAGAAGACAATCAGAAAACGCTTTCAAGATCCTATTAGTAAACGCCCAATTCCCAAATGCTATAATATTAACTATTCTCCACTATCTCATTTATTTTTCTTTTTAGATCCGTCAACGCATGCAAATCCAGATCAATAATCTTCAAGAAAATTTCGAACTAGTAGAGATAAGGCTCCGGGCTCTTCAGAATCAAGTGACATCACTCAAGAACAGCTACACAGTGATCCTGGCTGACGACGAAGAAATGCCCGAATTAAACAAAATTAGCTCTGCATAATAATTGGACCTATAAACTGTATCATCATAGCTATAAAAATAGAATAACGTAACTAAAAAAAACATGTTATCCTTACCCTAAAGATGCTTAACCATCGGCATCAAAGCAGCGAGTAATTAGGTTACTATTTAAAAAAAGGCCCAAAAATTTTACGTTTATACCTAATACCAGTAAACCGTTCTTGCTTCAGAGGTGAATATTTGTTTTATTTGCGTATTCTAAAATTCTCCTGAAATTCTCGAAATATAGGCTCTTAGGTATGCAATTCGCTCTCCAGCCTTAAAACGAAAGTGTAAAACTCAATCTAGCTTTATAGAATACCTCAATCTTGTTCACTGTTAACCGGATTTACGAAAGTTATATTTTATTCGTAAAACACTTAAGCAGGTAGACATTACATAAACACAAAACGTAACAGATATAAACAAAGCTTTGTTATAATGATTTCCCATATTATCTGGTTCGCATGCATTTAACAAGTGCGCAAATATTACGTGCATATTGCGTACGCAATGACCGTACAGTCGGCCGCGATACCGCCTGGCTTTGTTCGAGTGGCGGCGTTCGCCCTTGCTCGACTTGGGCACAACTTGAGGCCGTACCTCTCCACTTGCCTCGCTTAATGTCAACGCACCGTTAACTACACAACACTTAATTTTTATTGTATTTATTTTACGTTTCAAGAGTTTCCCTATGTTATTATTATTGTCTCCAGAACTTGTCGGCTGTATCGTACAGTGCTACTTAATTTAGTTTACAAATTACATTTCATTCAAGTGTGAAAATTTCTTCGAAGTTTTTTGTTCGTTAAATTTATTTAGTCGCTCAATTAGGTACCTGATAGGCTAAATAATACATAATTTTTTAAAGTAAAATTTGCCAATTTAGCACCCAACAGTTATCAAATTTTACGTTTTCAATGTCAACTTTAGGACCTCGTTCAAGAGCACTTTTGTAATAAATATTTATTGTAGTTTTAGCAAGTATGTACTTTTACATTTCTGGGCCAAGAAACAAAATATACAGAAATCCAACAGGTTGCCTTGTTAACGAACTGCTAAATAACCTTCAAGTGAATTAAAATTAACTGAAGCATCGACTATGCCTTAAGTAGGTAATGAAGTCCTTATACATTTCTAGTCACGTCTTACTTATTGAGGCTTGCGATCGCAAAACGACTAAAATGTTCAAAAATTTCCCATTAATGAATCTGTTTAGGACTGAACACCCACTTTCATGCTTCTTTAGTTTTGATACTAAATAATGTCATTACTACTATGATGTGTTCTGATATTTAACAAAATGTTTCAATTTCTACATTTATTCAAACTTTTTTTTAAAGTCAATTAATATTCTCTTTCTCAAAATCCGATTAGGTTCGAAGTCTTGAAAGCGATCATATTCCTCCGAGGCCCGCGCAAATCTTATTACAGGTGTACTCGGGGAAGGCCGCGTCGCCTCTTACTGATTGCTTCGTGCCTTTATTTCATTTTATTTAATCTTACTTTTGAATGTCGTTTCTAAGTTGGTAGGTAGGGCCCTAGTCTATAACGGCGATACAAAATTGATTCACTGTTCAGAAATTGTCAATTTTAGACCTAGTATTGGAAATGAATTCTTAAGTGATTAAGTTTAGCTTAATATTTATGTTGTGGTAAAAACACTGCTTTATGTTTTCATTTGCTTTCACTTTTAGCATTTACCGTGGAGGGTTAACAAAACAAATAAAACATCAAAGTTCACGCAAACGCATATTTATTTTTATGATTCATTTTTATATATTTTTGGTGCTCCATTTTTTATTTATTTGTGTTTCATTAAATTATAAATTAATACTAATAATAAGTAGTAAAGGACTCTGGAAACTTACATAAGCTCCGTAAATGGGCAATCAGGAGACCCATGAAGTTTCCAAGACCCGGGCAATGAGCTGGCATAATAAATAATACAATAAGGTACAAAAGAAATTCAACGAAGTACCATCGGATGGTTTTCACAATCTCTCACACATACGCTCCACACACGCCAACAACAGTCTTACATCTATTATATCACTAGCTATACAGAATGCGGCGAGGCCGCGTGCAATGAACCATTGATGTGTACTACGGGTTGGGTATTCACTCGAAATGCGAGTCCTTGAGCTTCTTGACGGCGTTGGTCAGGTGGAGCATTTCCGTGTTCAGTTGCCAGATGAGGGTTTCCAGCTTGTCAACCGAATCGAGCATCTCGACGCGCTCCGTGTGAGGGTTGAATCTCACTTCGAAGGGACGAGACATGGTCGACACCCAGCGTCTATAAAATATTAAATAAGTCAGTTATCAACTAGCCAACAATAGAATAAGTTTTATGACTGACGATGTAAGGCTCACGATTATTTACCTGAACTTATCTTTGGCATCTTCGAAACTCTCAGCTACGTAGTAGATGGGTTGGTATTCCTGGTCTTGGTAGGGTTGCACTGAAGTGGACGCAGGTTCGAAAGGTCTCAGTTCCGGTTTGTCACTGAGGGCATGGAGCAACTCTCCGATCGAAGACAAGAGAGCAGCGCCATACGCCTTCAGCTGTTGGTTCTCCTTGCAGAGTCCGAATTCGACAGTGAACCAGTACACCTGAACAAAGACAATATCGTTTAAAATGCACCGCCATCGGGTGTAGTTATGCGGCAATACAGTTAAAATTGATTTCGCAATTGCTGGGCCCGTTCACAAAATTTACATATTCGCATTGGCACAAATAAAATATCATTATGAAAAGTAGTCCAACTCGTATTACTAGATGAGGAACTTACAGTAGAGAGCTTTTCGATTTCGGGGTCTGATGCGCCAAGAGATGCAAGTCCGATTTCTTGAGAGAACTGAGCGAAGCTGGGGTCGGCCAAGAGTGGGATATGTCCAAGGAGCTCGTGGATGCAGTCACTAAACAAAAACAAGATAGGGATATTTTATGCACGTTCTGGATCACGCAAAATGGTTAAAAGTTTTAAATGACTGTACTGAATTTGCCTTTGATATTAGACTTTCCTCGCCCCTAGACAAGTTAAAGTCTAACTTCGTTACGCTCTAACTGTTAAAGCGTATCGTAGTGCTAACAGGATTATAACAAAGTTATAGTTCCATCAGCACAGTATAATTTTCTCTGTTCAACGGCAAATCGTTGGTGTCAAAGAATGTTTAATACAATAATAATAAGAATACTCCTATTCGAATAAAATACATGTAAAAATATGACATTGAAACTAATTCTTAAAAGTTGTAATCAGTTACGTAGTTTGTTCTACATTTAGTTTATGATTTGATTTAATTTACATACTTCAACAAGGACTAATTGCGTAATATTTCCGTAGACAGACTTCTCAAGGTAACAATTCAGAACCTAATTAAATTATCGGTAATGAATATTTTAGATGTTTCATTGCAGATTACTTCCGTATAAGCCAATTATCATAAAATATCAACTGCTTAGAGCTTATTAATTATTCAAACACGTACGAAAGATAATATTTAAGACAGCTAATGATAATAAATGAATACTTACGGTTCAGGAGTGTGGAATGGTGAGTTGGCGTGACGAACGTATTGGGTCGATTGGAAAACGCGGAAAGCGAGCGAGGCAAGGAAGTCGCGGGCGGTGAGGAGACCAGCAGCCGGGCGCAGCGTGAAGCCGGTGTGCTTGCGAAGGAAGTTGCTCACATCCTCCAGTTGAGGGATGCGGTGAGGAACGAAGATGTCTGCTGCCTGCAGCTTGCCAAACGCAGCTTTGTACTCCTTGCAAGCATGCTTTGGCATAAGATCTAATACGGTGTTGAAAACACGCTGCCAGGTAGCATTCTCAGTTTCCTTGTAGGTGATATGTGGGATTGGGTCTCCATACTTGTAACCAAAAGCGATTTCAGCGATTTGCTTCCTGCGCTCTCTGTATTCCTTATCAGCGAAACCAGGATGGTTCATGTCCAATTCAGGTTCATATTTGGTCATGAGATGGTTGCAGTTATCAAGATCCGATGCGTGACGAGGGAACCAGGGGGTTTTGCTTGAGATATTGTTCTCGGATACGAGGTTAACACCAGCGAAAGAAGTCGACTGACGAAGAGATCTAATAAGTTGCAGCAGGTTGACGCGAGACATGCTGACTTTGACGAGAGCATCGAACTGGACACCGGCGTGTTGGGAAGGACGAGTCTCAAGATGCTGGACGCATCCCTTATAGTTGTCGATGGTCTTAAGAATGCGTGCGAGTGAGCCCAAACCATCTCGCATGCGTAACAACAGGGCGGCTTGCTGAGTAGCCTGCTCTGCCTCAGGGGATTCACTTGCAGCGTTTTGCAGAATAACTTCCTCCTCGGTCAGAGTATAGTCTGTAAAAAAAGTACACAATTAAACCATGTCAAGAAAAGCGGTTATATGACGTATTGTCATATGATCGTATCTTTGGGATTATCATAATGTAATAATACTGACCCTCATCAGTTTTGCCTTCGTCGTCACCAATATCAGCGTCAGCTAAAATAATCAAAATAAAAGTAACATAAAGTAAAAAAGTAAAAAACAAAAATAAAACGTAAATAAAAAAATGAGTAAAAGTTACTCAAATAAATAAACAAACAAAAAAGACAGTTACCAAGGTGGCCATTCTTGGTTTCATCTTGATGGGTGCCATCTTCGACAGTCGGGGTGTTATCGCCGTTGCCAATATGAATGCCGTCTTGGATAAATTCTGATTCCAAGCCAGAGTCTAAATAATAAAATAAATAAAAATGAAGTTCCAATAACAAAACAAAACAAAAAAAATGAAAAATAAAAGCAAAAGAAATACGAAAGTACAACAGCTAAACCAAAAATAGAAAAAAATATCTTTGATGAAGTTAAAAATACAAATAAAAGTTGTGCTTCCGTCTGAAATTGATAGGCAGTTGAGATGTTGTTATCTGGTCCTTACCATTGGCGCGGGCGCGAGCCTCTTCGAGTACGCTCTGTTTGGTCTGTTTGACTACCAGGGTTTCGAACCGGGCGTCGTCTACTAGCGAGCGGCGACGAGACGGATAACCGTTCTGTAACAAACAATACAAATTACATTAGAATATGTGCAAAACCTTTAAATAATGTGATGTCGAAGATGAATCCATCGAAACGAAAAAATAAAATGGAAAAGATTTTTCCGTAAGCCCCTATAAATGTCTCTACTACACTGATTTTAAATGTGTTGACTAGTACAAGTATGAAATAATAACTATGCTGTGGGAGTGTGAAAATGCCTTCACTTCAGCGCGCCGACACAAAGGAACCGACTCTAAAACAGTTTGATCTCCTAAATCCTTATAAATATAAAGCGGTCACATCGCATTATATTTCATGTGAGAGTAGGAATTGCTTTTACGAAGTTCGTAAGCTTATTTCCTGAGTGTGGCTGGGCGTAAAGTGCTCCCATTACGCCCGCCCCGCAACCCGCGCCGGATGCGATGTCGTGCGACTGAAATCTTTCAAAGGAACTTGACTTTCTGGACGGTTGCGCTCAAATGGAGCCAATTATACTCCTCGACAGTTGTGTCTGCGACTTCTACTTGTTGCGATGTAATGCTTGCCCATTCATGTCAACATTTAGACAGTAATTATAGGAAATTAACTCATTAAGTTCTGGGTTTTTTTCTAATTAATATTTTGGTAGATGTCCATGTTCACTGAGTCGTGCATTCCACAATCACTAATGACATGTTCAACCTTTACATATACATACCGAAAACACGGATATAAGCTTCCTATATTTATGCGGGTGATGCGATAAAAGTTATTTCCTCCAATAGTTTGTCGATATTGGTGACAACGTAATTTCCGTCGCGTAGTTCTAAGGAGCTGCGTTGACGCGATAGCTGGCCGAGTGCGCGGGCGTCGAGACCTAGCATTTTCCACTAGAGTGGTCGTGCGGGCCTAACTATGTATGTCAAGGGTTGGGCTAATCACTCACTATTGTTACCGAGCCCCTGAAATGCAATGAAGTTGGTAATTACGCGACCTAAAAGCTTTTTTCTAGGGGCTCAAAACCTTTTTAGAGTAGTAGTATATTACGTATCTACATTGATTTGTATATAGGTAAGTGATACAAGATTGCGGAAACAATGTCGCGCGTTGTATTGTTATTTTAAAGGTCCGCCTAACTGGAGCGGACAGGACTCGGAATCCGGTTGAAATAGCCTTGGTATGCCCGAGTGGCCACTTCACCATTCCAATCGGTCGGCGGGTAATTAAGCCAAGCCAGAGTGCGCTGCCCGTCGACCTGTATCCACCCTCCAATGTACTCTACCTATACCTACAGCCACTAAGTCAATCAATTTGACGTTGCAAATTGGGATTTAATTGATTTTGCATACACGAGTGGACCCTAGCATGAACCAATAGAAATTTTACGTAGCCTTATCATTGATTTATTGTGAGCTTTACTTCATAAACATTGTGAATATTCGTAACGTGTTTATAAAATAAACTGTGTTTACAATGAAAGTGAAGGAAATAATTAATGAATTTCCTTATTCACTGTTTTAGATATTTTTCAGTGCAACCTTGTCATCTATTTGGCTGCACCGAAGAACATCTGTTGGTCAAGGGTATACCTAAATGACCTCAATAAATTGTAGACTGAGATATTAGTTCTGCGTTATGCGTGACGATATGCAATTAATTGCAAAACGATAGCAGATATTGGAATAAAAAACCAGTTAATGCTGTGTTTTGTTGGTTTTTGTCTCTTGTATTGCGGATTTGTCATAGTAATTGTGCCCATCACGTCACACGATAGGATTTTAACGATCTTTGCAGATTGCAGTAGACACGGTGGACGGTGAGCGTCGCACTGCCTTGCATTCCGACCTTCGACGGTCAAGGAAATACAATCATTCAGGTACCAATATAAAATAATCGATAATCATAGCAGGATAGATGCAGGTCTAGCTATCGCACAGCATATTCAAAGAATTAAAAAGATAAAGGCATGATTTGTTCTAATCGCAAAGCACTTCGGGTGTTCAGAGTTTGTAGGCACACGTTTTTCAAAGAAAATCATTAAATTTGTTAATATCTACATGGAAGTGCATACAAACTCTGACATAATTCGCAACATTATTTCGCACAAGCTTTACTTTCACTTTGTAAAAGCACGATGAAAAAATTGAATTACTAAGTAAACATCCAAGTTATGACAATTTATTACAGTAGGTACAGCAAGTTTATTTATGAGAAGTAACAATTACGATTCGTTGTCGTATTGAATATTCACAATGCTAATTAATCTGCTAATAAACAATGAAGAGGTTGATAAAGCTATTTTTTATTGTTATAGACAGTATGCAAGGTATTCGTGCTCACGATTACGGAGGCTTGCACAGTTCTTAAGTGGAACAATGACTTATTTAGAACATATTGTTTGTTTTGTGAGGAATATTATGCAATTTGTCACACGATGATGATTTCGCCGCGAATGTGTCTCGCCACATTAACGGTGAATTAATTACCGACCAGAATAATAACGCGCTGGCCCTGCCTCACGTAATGAGACCCGACCAACTCCCAAGCTTTTACATAATTACCGACCATTTTACAAGAGAAAATATAAGAATAAGCGTCTGAACTCATCTCCTTGCACGTCACTTTCACACGATTTCTCGATGTCCACCGATTAACTATTATATTACACGTTAAGTGGTACTGTTTAAGCAAAACGGAATCGTTATAAAAGCTCTTAGTAAGTTTATGTTTTGAGTTTCATAAAGTATAATATAGTTACTTGTGAGATTACCTCGTCCAGCTAATATTGTTGATGTTCTTTGTAAAGAGTAGTACAAGGGCAAATTTGACATGAATGTTAATAAGCAGGCGATAGTGATTATCTAAGATGGGCTGAATATTATATCATTTAACTCGCTACCATCAACAGATTGCTACTAACAAACAAGTTTGTTTATTTTGATGTCTATCAACAAACAAAAATGTTTGATCTCAATACATGTAATATTTTTAAGAATTGGTGACTTTATCACAAAACAGAGTTTGTTACTTGAGTGGTTACTTATTGAGACAAGCACAAAGGTTTCAAAGATATTATGTTTCTTTGTTTGAGCTATAATTCAGGAATCGTTAGATGCGTTTTATATTGCAATTAACTGTATCGGCTGTCAGTGAGCAAAATTAATTATAAGTTTTTAGGACACCTCAATTAAAACTAATAGCGATTTATACCCACTAATGAATTACTGCAAGTTAAATGAATTACCTATAGATTACATTTAAAATTACTTAATTATGATTTTTTTAAGACTTCTAATGGATATTTAGGGTTATTTTTCAAACATAAATTTTTGTTCGTGATGTTTGTTTTGATTTACAGCTTTAATTTTAATGGGACTTAAAATTATGTTTTAGTTTAAGGGAAACTTTGATGAGATTGAAATGTGTGAGATGTGTAGGTATAAAATGAGTTAGCAACGCGTCACAGGCGAAGGGCAGAGCCCTGCGCTGCTGCAGGCGAGCTCCTCACCTCGATGCTGTAGGACTTCTTGATGGCGAACATTTCGCGGTTCTTCTGGGCAGCTGCGACGGCCATGGCTTCTCACGACACACCACTGGTAATTGAAGAGCCTGAACGAAGGTTCACTGCGCGATTAGCTAGCGTATTGTCTGCGAGAGCTTTTTGTCTCGACCACGGGCTTTGTGCCTGTCTGTCTGCGACTGGAGCTGTCGTATTACTATAGCTAACTAAACTTTGGATTGCAAACAGACCAATGCATGATGACCGTTCGTAAGAACAGTTTAAATAGTGTTAGGCGCACACCTCCCACCCCGCAGCGCCTTTCGTCGCGCATGCGTCATGATCCGCGTCCCGCGCGCCGCCCGCGGCCCCCGCATCTCGTGGCGCTGTACCACCGGCATCCCCCGGCCCTCGGCAGCATCATCAGCCGCCACCACAACACCATAGCTAGCTACTCGGGACACCGCAATCTGTTCCCTTTACTCACCGGTCTTTTTTAATTCTGGAAGTTACTCTGTCAAGAACAAAAATACTTGGACGAAATATAATTCAATTCTTTAGGAGGATTACTTGCTACACAGAAAACAAATATTTATTTATGTCGCAATGATAGACCATGATCCTCTTTGATTATTGGAAACCTGCCTTTTTAATAACAAGCTAAGGATAAATCATGTCATAGTGACTAGTAACTAAGTCAGGAAAATGCATTTACAGATCATTACTTTTGATAGTTTTAAATAAGGTCATACTAATCTAATTAAAATAAGGTAATTTGTAGTAAAATAAGTCAAACAGACTTAATTATTATTTCATAACATTTGAATTATACCAACCTGTACGTCACAGGTAGTATAATTATATAAGTTGTATAATTTTGCGATTATCTAAACTGTTTTGATAATGAACTTGAGTCAATGCGTAGCGACATTGCGTGTATGGATTATAAAATATACAAACACTGTTGTTAATTAAAGGTTACATCTCAATTATTATAAGTAATAGATTTAAATTTGATGTTATTGATTTATTATTTCAATACCTATATTAATATTTAAAGAGTGTGAGTGTTTATTGTAAACAGTTAGTCAGAAACTTTTACCTTTTTCAGTAAACATTGTCAATCTTTTTCTTATTATTTAATGAAATAATGAACAGTTAATATAAAACAAATAAGTTTGAGGACCCGATTTATTTTATTTACTTAAGTTACGTTATATTATATTCAAGGTCTTACACTATGCATGTAAGTGAATATTTTCTTTGTTCTCTGTCTTTAAAAGTACAGGTAACTTAAGTAACGACCAGATTCTGTTAATAGAAAGAATGGTTCGATCGATAAATATTATTAAACTGTAAATATTGTTATCATTTATTTAATTGTTGTGTAATTTACCGCGTATTATTATTTATAGCAAACTCTGGTGTTTCTAACGTTATATATTTATAAAATATATTTTTATAATAGCAAACATTATGTAAGTATTTTATTTTTCCACCACATTAACGAAGCATTAATTTGTTTTTTATATATTCGGCATATATGGATAAGCTAGATGGTTATTACTTAGATATTGTCCATAAAATAATTCTATAAATAAGTGACTTCGAAGCATTTTTCAGGTAAACTGTTTGAAGTGATAGTTCTTGAGGTTTTAAGGGGATTTTTTTAAGGTTAGAAATTATAGGGGACACGTGACGTCACAGAAATAATAGAATAGAGCGAGACTTATCCTTGTCCCGCTTGAGAATAAAATCACATAGTTTTATTGCATCAATCTTAAAATAAATAAAATATAATCAACATTAATAATATAATCGAATAATAATGTGCAATCGACGGAATAACAATACTGCACTTCTATAAACGAGTATGTGAGTTAATAAACTTGTTTTATTCCTTTAGTTTTTCGGAATAGTGTCTCACTTTATACCAGTTTAGTGCTCTAGAATTATAATTAAACTGCGTTGTGGTCGTTGATTTTCGATAAAATATTTGTGTGCTGAATATTTATGTGACTAAACTTTTCGTTTTTCCTAATGTTTATGAAAGTTGAAACTAACTTATTACGCCTGCCTGAAATGTTAACAGAACTGTAATACAATACTCAAGCAAATTAAAAATTAAGTAAAACATATCATAGGAGTTCAATAAAATGCAACAAAACATCCAATCATCAGGTACAATGAGAGAATCATCTGTTGTAACCGCAAAACGAGTCAACAACATTAATGACTTGTACGACGTAAGGTAAATCACAAAAACCACGCTATTCGACAAATACTGCCATTAAATGGGTGACACATGATGTGCGACACAACCAATGCCAAAAGTTTATCTCGACGTCATCAGCCGTCAGTCCGATCAATAGTTTATTTTAATTAGAAGGTCGCATCAAATACCGGTCATACTAATTAGGAGTTCGACAAATTTTTCGGAATTCATTTTGGTTAATCCACTTTGTGACGATAGAATCGATCAATGTTAGGATAAACAAATGAATAAATTATCGTATGTGATAACTGTTTTCCGTTTGAGATAAATTATTTAAGTTTGTGTAATAAGTAGTTAACATTTTTGTTTAATTTGTAATGTTGGGAATCTTGTTTTTCAACGCCAGAAAGGAAGAGATTTTTAGAGCGTTTTAGAATCCTAGTATGTGTCCTGAATTTAATAGCTATGGACAGTTGCAGGTCGCTTAGTTGTTATATAAAAGTCCACCGTTGAGGTATATCAATCGTCATCGCGTTATTTTAACAAAGCCTACGTGATAAGGCGCTCTACGTCTATAGTGTAAATGCAGCAAACATTTGCTCAAGTTGTCGGAAGAATGTAGCTTTGATGCTTACCTATTAGTTTTTGTAGTATTAGCGGAATTATTTTCTATTTCATATCTCTTTGTCATGTGTGAAAATCGAAGTATATACGACATACGTAGTCCAAAGTATGTGTAAATTATAATCGCATCATTTCTTTTGGACTTCCCACGGTGCAAGTACATTATATTATGTGGCGAATACAAACAGAAAGTAAAGTTTTAGAGATCGTTTGGGGAATCCCTCCGCGCCTTGTGAACGATGTGGGTAACGCTATAACGTTACGATAAAGACGTCATCGCGGTAGCGTCGCCATGGCTGCCCAACTGTGAAAGTTCTACTTGCAACATATTCTACGTCAGAGAATTTATTTAATAATATATAGACGTCAATTTACAGTCACGTCGAGGTCGTCTAACTGGGCCATATTCACATCTTTTAATATGATTATGTTGGTATCTCGTGACGTAGAGCCGCCCATAAAACCAGTATTATGTTAAACATAAGTCAAGGTGTTAGATTTCTTGGCCTTACGCCGCTTCCAGGAATATAAGGCATTTTCGTAATTAAATTGTGTTTTAAATTGACAATAGATTTTGCACTTGAGTGTTGATTTCAGTGCCAACTGCCATGTAATGAATGTGTGCTAGTAAAAACGGTAATAAAAAATGGGTATACAATATTCAAGGATTTTAATTACGTTGAGACCAACGAACGCGTATTAACGCAAAGGACAACAGGACTAATGTAAGTACAATGCTGTCTTCATGATCGTAATGCTCTTGTATAATTTATGCTAATTCGCAATCTCATTCAGAGTTTGATGACACCGACAACTCACTAACACTCGCGACGCGACGTGTTAGTTTCGGCAAAGTTTGTAAACAATCAACTATAATTTATGCATATTGGTAAGTATCTATACATAATGTATTATGGGCTTTATTTAGTTCCGTAATTTTGATTTACGATTATTTACTTGATAATTAAGACTGTTTAGTTTTATGTCTGTAATATTTCATACAGAATAAGGTGGGGTTTTGTCGGATACAGTTAGATGAGATAACTGGCAAATAATTTGGTGCCCTTTGCATATTATTATGTTGCATAAAACCTTTGACTGTGTTTCAAGGTTTAACAATATTTTAATGGAATTAAATGTTCAATTTATGATTATATTGAACTCTCTTCAGAATGACTTTAGTATTTTTGAGGAGAGCTAATATTAAAAACTAGATATTACTTTAAAAAAAGTATAGGTAAAGTATAAGTAAAGAATTATGCAAATTATTACTCTGATTATGCAAGTACCTAATTGTTATTCAATTGTTTATTGATAGCACGGCATTTAGGGAAACGGACAATAGATAAGGAAAATTTGTACTTATTAAAGAGAGCTAAGTACGTAATAAAAGAAGGTAAAATGTAAACTACAGTTTTCTTAGAAAGCTTTAATTATCTTCATTTTATGAATTTCAACATTGTTATCGTTTTTACCTTTGTAATCCATTGAATTTAAAGTGACTTGTTACTAAGTATATACTAAGTTATATCTAGAGCTTAGAAAAAAATTAAGAAATATAACTATGCAACTTTAATGGTTTCCGATAAAGAATATTTTTATTTACTAGCAAAAGTTCGGTTATTATTTACAACATAGCTTTTAATGAAGCCATTGAGTAGCTATACAGTTTTCATTCAGTTTATTTTTTTACAAAAAAACTGAATAAGCTTAGCAGTGTAAGCGCAAAAGACAGACAAATAGATGAACAAGGAGAACTTTTAAGTTTGTTACTTTAGTAAAGATATAATAATAATAATTCTAGCCAATGAACTTCCCACTCTCACTCTTTCCATAGAGAGAATCCACGAGCATTGATCACCACACTTGCTCTTGTGAAGATTGGCGATTTCAGATCCCACCTTTGGAATCCAGTTTTCCTCACAATGTTTTCTTTCACCGGTTGGTAGAAGTTTCCATTCTATAATAGTATTCATATAGTGTGAATTAATTGGTTGTCAGACCAAGTACCTACTAGTATCCTAGTTCATCGAATCCAATAAGCTCGCAATCTATTTAAGCGCTCTCATATTATGCTGGGAAATTGGATGGCTAATACGTAGTTGCATCCTTTAAAAGTCATTGTAGATGTATACCCCAGACCGCCATGTAGATACTTTATATTTATGGATCTATAGATACTGATTACACGTATTAACTCTGAACAACCCATTTCTCTTGTATGGTTACATGTAGAATTGTATATACGTACAGAACGAAATCTAGGGATATATTGAGGAACGTATCTTCAATATATCCCTAGATTTCTTACTAAGTATTTAAAGGTTTCATTTTACTGAAGAATACTAGATGAATCTGTAAGCGGTTACTCTTTCCGCAATCGATAATTATATACCAGATTTCAATTTATCGTGCAAGGTAGTCCATGTCCTTTACCGGGTAGTAAACGTTCTGCATACATACCAAATTCACCTAAATTATTTCAGACGTTAAAGTCGTAAATTTAGTCGTGAAATTGTAGCAAACAGTCAGGGAGACATTACGTTTGTTTTAAAGGTTAAATAAAATAAAGATTTCAAAATGATCGAATACATTTCGTGACAGCCCTGTCGGAACTTTCCAAGTTCATACTTATCTCCTTTAAGTCGGGGATTTAAAATATTATTTAATCCTTTTCAATTACGACGATTGCATCGAGAGAGCGCGCTTGTTATTTCTCTTTTTGTTCTCTGATACTTCCAAGTCTTCCAAGATTATAATATTCAACTTACCTTCGTGACGTCACTTTTATTATTATTAAATTATGTAATTATTGTTTACATTTGGCGATTCGACATTTTTTCGCTGAGAATTATAGAAAGTCAAAACTGTAGGCTCCTTTTTTGGGCTTCAAAAGGCCGGTACGAGTAGATAAAATATAATTGGTTGTTATTCTGGATATCTGAAGCAGAATGGGAAACACAAAGCGATTGTACTAAGTCGATTATACTGATTAATAATCATGCATTTATACTACGGCGGGTCAATTACTTACTTACTCATCCACCCTCAAATCATTTTAATGCTTATACTTGGATTGTAAGTCAATTACTTCGGCAATTTTCGTTATTTAGGCAAGGTGAATGTCCGGAGTCCGTAAGTAAATGTGATTTTTTTGTGCTAAATTTCTTTTTTTTTTCTTAGTCTTTAAGATGATGAAATCATCAAATTCGAGCAAAACGTAGATTCCAAAATTTGGGATTTGGTATTCCCAATCCGTATTGTGGAGTGAGCAAGTGTATGGTTTTAGATACCTGTGATAAGATGCCTCCACCGTATAGGAGTACGACATTATATTTTTTATGCATTGAACAAGAGACCTTGAAGGGAATGATAAAACATCTAAGAAACAATAATTTATTATCAATTAGCTGAAAAAAATATACATAAATTAGGGATATTTAATAAATGAACAAAGGCACATGCCTTGTTTACATACCTGTACATTCTGGACAGGGTAACCTGCGTTAAAAAAAATATCAAAATAAAAAAAAGGAAAATAAAACAATATTGTAAAGAGAATTATTTACTTGATATTTTATTGACCTAAATTATTCAACTGACTGGGACAACATATTAATAATTATGTATTACCTATAGATAATGAAACATACAAAAAATCTTTATGAGCGGATCGGCCATGTCGTACTTGGCTTTTTGTATCGTTAATCAATGTTTTAATTTATGATTGACATGATTTACTATCGGTTCTAACTAATAATTATTAAGTCTATTGTTTTCTGCTTGGCTTCTTATTACAAATCTAAGTACTATTGTGGTCGTCCTAAATTAATGTCCTTCATTAAAATCGTAAAATAATGTTGGTTGGTGTTATTGAGAATGTTTTATTTTATATACTTTCAGGGTTATTGTGTAATAAAGGCCTCGTAGGATTATACTAGTAATTAAAAAAAAAGGTTTTTTTTTATGTTAGATGGGCTTCCTTTATTCAATAACCCGATGAATCAAGTACTTACTTACTTTCTTATGTTTTTGCTCAAGTTAAAACGTAACATTTTGCATGAAAATTGTTTATACTGTAACCTAACATAACAGGTCAACACGCCTGTATCCCCGAAGGGTTAGGCAGAGGTGTACCAATGTACACCCACATTTCGCCAATATGTTATAGTGTAATAATTTTTATTATAATTATGTCGTGCTTTATGTCTAACAAATAAAAAAGAAAAGAATAATATCGTAATAAAAATACATAAAAAGCATATCGAATACATTTTAATTGTAACCATTGTCAATTATGGCTAGAATTCGTTTTTATAATGGCTAATGTGTTTGTGTAGCAACAGCCTTATGCTCTGTAGGTATCTGCATAATAATTGACAATGAAACTAATAACTGCAAATATATGTACAGCGCTACATATATTACACGGAAGTCGGATCTAAAACGTGCTTTATGTCTAACAAATAAAAAAGAAAAGAATAATATCGTAATAAAAATACATAAAAAGCATATCGAATACATTTTAATTGTAACCATTGTCAATTATGGCTAGAATTCGTTTTTATAATGGCTAATGTGTTTGTGTAGCAACAGCCTTATGCTCTGTAGGTATCTGCATAATAATTGACAATGAAACTAATAACTGCAAATATATGTACAGCGCTACATATATTACACGGAAGTCGGATCTAAAAGTCCGGTTTGTGTCTGGAGCAATTAATCAAATCATGACAGTTTTAGCTCTGTTTATTGATGAATAAATTATTCAGCGAAGAGTCAGTGACGAAGTTTTATTCTCCACTCTGCTCGTCTCCGCTTTGGTAGGGACCGGCCCTTATATCCAGACATCTGACAATCAGTCCTACCTAGGGATACAGTATAGGTAGTAAAATGTGTTTCTGAGGTTAGATAGGCGGTCGCTCAGGGTGACTGGAAGCCGAACTCAACAATCAACATAGCTTGGTAACAAAAATTTAAATAATCACAAGATTGTTTTTAACTCTACCTACTTGACAATAACTTGCCAATCCATAGACCATTCGTAATTTTGATTGTTCACACTTGTTGACCTTCCGCGCAAATTTTTACTTTTATTTTCACAAGTTTTTGTGAACGTCCATAATTAAACAATGAACTTCATTATTAAAACTAGCGGGTGTTTGTATTCAAGTCAAATTGAATTCGGCAGTTAAAAAAATGGCGTATCATGTTTAATATAAAGCTTAAATGTGTGTTGCTATACCATTATCCCTGACGCTAATTTAAAACTTGATTACTCGTCGTGTAAAAACGAGTATTTTTGCCTTGTAGCGGTCATAAATCTCTGGGTTGTGCCGCGAATGACTACTGGGAGTTTCCAAACTTGTATAATTACTTACAACAGGATAGATAATATGAGCTTATATTGAGGAAAGTGGACCGGTGAAAATATCTATCGGCACATAATTATAACATAGGTATCTGCAGATGGATTCCCCTATTAGGAAGAATCTTTTGAGCTGAGAATTTTATAACTTATGCCAAATTCCCACCCCTGGCAGAGAAAGGTATCTATAGATACGCTCTGTATTAATTTCCTGCCTTTATCGATACGGACAGTTATTGCTTAGGGGTAGAGAATAAATGATTAAGTCCACAAAGATGAAATCGATCAAATGCTTCGTAAAATATAATTACTGTAGTAAGACCCCATGCATCCATGGAATGAAAACTAAGGTATAAAGGTAAAGTATATAAGATAAAGAAGCGTTTTAAATCGGGTGAAACTATTAAATAATTTGGCAGGGTGGGGGGATAGAATGCGCATTCACTTGTTTGGTGTAAATTGCCATTATAGGAAGTGGATGTAGCTGCAATAAAGATTTAGAGCAAAAATGACTAAGATTGTTATCACTCCATTTGTTATCTATTCCTTGTTTACCAAGGTCAGCTCACAGATTCATCAATAATTCATATCAATATAGCTATGCAACACAAATGGTATTATAGTACTACTTCATGATTGTTTGTAATTATATTTTATTTATGATTTGTTTGTCTACTTTAAATATGGCGATGGAAAAATATTGGTAACATAGTATTTCAGGTGTTTCTAAGAAACTTGTCGACACATATTTGATGGAAGTTTTTGGCGGGTATTTTTAGTTCTAATGTACAATAGTCGAGATATTACACTTATTACTTTAAAAAACGGCCAGAACTTATACCCCGTAGAAGACACAAGAACAATACTGTTACTGTTAAAGAGGACGCACTTTTTATAAAAGAGTAATTAATTAATGTTTAAATTAACTAGGACCGTCGAGTGTAAATATAGAGTCGAATGAAAGCCAAAGTGTTATACAGGTGGACAAAAACCGATCAAAACAAAAATCTAATTACGAATTGATATGAAGCGTATCTACATATGCGTATATAGCGATGTAGGTCAATAACCTACTGCGATGAGAACTCAATCTGCCAATGCCGGCGCGAATAGGAAGTGCATTGAATGGCCGAAAGCGTGAGTAACTCCCAAATAACAGACAAATTGCACATTACTTTGAAACAATCACCACTAGCCGGTACACCAGACCTATTTTATAATGCAATTGTTTATGCGACTCTTTAGTAATGCAGACGACGAATTTCCACACTTTGACTTTTATTACAAAGTCGTAACATCGATTTTTGTTCAATATAATATACAAGGTCAATAATGTGTTTATAACCTGAGTTTAAACCTACATGCTAGATACCAAAAATATAAGAGCTGCTTTCTCTGTACGGCTAATAAATAAAGTAATTTGAGCTAAAACCTAACCAACAACATGTAATTGTAATAAAATTACTAAGAATAATAAACCAACAGTAGCAACAACAGCTCTATAGAAATTAATAATTATTTTTGGACAGATGAAATGGACGCTACATTGTCCGAATACAAATTTAATTTAAATATAGGAAATGGGTCGAACATTTCAGGATGTTGTAGTCTTTCTAGCGTTATAGGCGAAACAATAATTGTCTAAAATTAAAAGTTTGCGAGTTTTCTAGACGTATAAAGCTTGGCTTGAATGTCTTTAAATATAAAGTAAACTTTAGATTTAAACAGCAATTACTGTTCGACAAAAAGCATTATATAATTTAAGGATTTCATAAAAATACACGTGTGAATTAGATGTGATAATTTAATTTAATATTATATAATATTAAAGTCATGTGAACTGTCAAACAATGAGTTACGTTCATCACAAAAAATAATAATAATAATATAGTAATATATTTACTATTCTAATTATAATAATAATAGAGTTCGTGATGATTATCATAACGTTTGTCTTATTTTGCGACCAACTGCGGTTCTACACCAAAAATACTTACGTGATTAAAAATAAATAGTATGTTACCTCGTTGAGCATTGGTCTATCAAAAAGAAAGATTTTCCAAAACCGACAGGTTGTTTTAGAGATTAGTGAATTCAATAAAAAAAAATTCGTTTTATTATACAAGTTTATTATCTCATACGTTAATCGATACTATAATAATATTTACAAATAAAACTTAAAATTACAAAAAGCCAATAATAATAAAGACATAAATTCAATCAATTTTTACTGCCTTTTAATAGGTAAGTTATTAGGTATGATTCTGATGTCTTCGTTAGATTAGGAAAATTTATGTGAATATCAAAATCAAACAAGATTCAAAACTTGTACTTTACCAATTAAGATGTATGCAACTAGTTTGAACCCGTTTTTGGTCAAATTAGGGTCTCCTTTTAACTTTTTACAGTTTATACCTTTTTCTTTTTTATTTATAAACCCATTTTATAGGTTTATAAAATTCAATGAACAAGTAAAGAATCGACTATGGTCAATATAAAACATTTGTCGGGATTAAACACATATTTATGGATAGATTACTAGAGTTTTAGGCAAGTTCAAGACAACGTATAATACGATAAACATTCAATTAACCTACATTAACATAATTAATGATATTGCTTAATACTAGTTACAAGTAACATTACATAATATTATGTAATTTTAGCTGTGTACTTTTATATTATTTGTTTATACTTAAGGTTTTTTTTATTAAATTTTAACTAATTAACATGATGGTTTATTATAGCAATTATCCTATAGTGGTAAAATAATATCAAGAAACAATATTTTATAAAACCTTGAGGTAGTAAAATTTCTTGTAAACAAAAAATCTGTGTCAAAGTACGTATTATCAATATCACTTGAGTTATTAAACATACTTCTTATTAAATTGCTTAAAATACCAGAACACCTAAAGACCGTGGTAAAACACCTGTTTTACTAATAACAGGTATATCATTTATTAATGCTATTTAATATTTAACTTGAACACAATTTCATGAAACCCTGTCATTTGGAAAGATTAAAACCGCCAGCGTTGTGATTAACAAGACTAGATATTATAAAATTAAGTTGGCTCCTGTTTGGCTACGGGCTATGGGTTGTAACAAATTCAAATCAAACCAGAAAAGTAGTAGTACAATATAGAAAACTTAATTCAACATACTTCGAGCACACAGTTCCAAAGGGCAAAAGAGACCTCTCGGCAGCCCTCGAGAAGACCTCGACTCCTTTGCGCAGAACTAGCTGCAGATAGGTGTAGGGCGAGACAAGGATAAGTGGAAAGAGGGAAGGGTGCAGTTGTCCTGCATTAGGACACCACTGACTCTACCACTAACCAGACCATGAGTCGCTCTTGGCAAGAGATCTTGCAGAAGAAGATGGATAGAAGAGCAGTATACTTTTGTTTTCTTACTTTTCAAAAAAAAATGTTCTCCGGAAATCTAGCTAGAGAGAGATAGAAGCAGGTTGGAGAGGCCTTTGCCCTGCGGTGGGACAGTAATGGCTAGATAAAAAACCACGTCATAAAAATTTAAGTGGTTCATCGTAAAAGGTCAAGAGATGTCGGCCAAGAGAAACCTTGACCTTCCTCAATGTTTGTTGTAAGTTATGCGTAACAGCGCTTCTTATGTAACTTTAGGGTCAACTTATCTTTAGTTAGTTAATCCATACAAACATGTTGTAGTATATTGCACTATCAAAAAGCGTCATGCTAGCTGAAAGAAAAAAAAACAAATTGGTAATATCAAACACAAACCACCTTATTTTTATCCGATCGAAAGAGTAGGAGTTCTCAGTTCCACTGCATATTTATTTTATTTAATAATGTTGTGCAACATTCTGGCGGTTATTGATCAATTCAAAAAAGAAACTTTTTGTTGTTAGGTTGGATAAGACTTAGAAGTGTTCTCATATAAATTGTGATAAAGTCAGTTCCTTTCACATTTAACTGTGATTAATTATGCCGTACAAAAATAATTTTAAACTTTTTCCTATTGGCCATTAAATGTTCTCAAAAATCATAAAACTAAAACCATAATTTCTCATATTGATTCCTTTGATTTACGAGAGTGTTAGACATTAAAATAAAACAAAATTTTCACGGATTTTGTCGCGGTTTTGTTTGATTTTAGGTCCCGACGTTTAGACACTTTTGCAAGTATCAAGATCACGGAGTCGGGACCTAAAAAAATCGGTAAAAAAAGTAGTTTTATTTCAACATAATTTATCATCTTATAAATCTCTCAATTAATATTGAAATCAAAAAGTAATAAAGGGTCGTCGTGCGCATTGTCACTTTTACAAGGTTGAAGAGTCTGTCACGAACACTGGTCACAACAATGGCCTAGTACACGCTCGAATTCAGTGAAACGCCCTATTTTCACACGATATTAAGTTAATAATTATCATTAAATACAGAATCAATTCGTTTGCAGTTCTTAATGATTTTGCACAGTCGCTTCTAGAATATGTTCTTTAGTTTGTTTTGATAGATGATAAAACCTCTACTGTAGTTTTGCGAGATAAATAATTATGCTTTCTAGAAATTTTGGTTTATAAATATGTTGAGCAATATTTAAAAGATCAGTTGAAAAGAGGATTTGTTGAATCTGTTGTTGCCTTTATTTGCTTTATGTACCCAATTACGGCTTAATTATTTCCTCTAAATTATTATAACTGCGCAAAAAATGGATTGCGTGATTGCATCATCTCAACTGTGTTGTTAAAACAAAGGTGATGAACAGTTAATTTTATAGACTAATCATTTATGGCATGAACCGTGGTCTCAATGCCTGTAATCTGTGCTTAATTAATTATTCTTAGATTGTTTTTAAAGGAAATTTCCACCTACCATAACAAAGTTTGCACAGCCATTGATATTATGCAATTATGCATATTTGTTTAATTATTGTTATATACCTATAATATTTTTTAGCTGCCTCCTAAACTAGGTAATGACTTACATGTCACAAAATTGCAGTGGTAACCACCATCGTAAACCAGAGTCGGGATTGGGCCGGAATAACGGTTTATGTTTGTTTCATATAATAAATAATATTACTACAATAAAAACAGAATAAAAATCGAACAAATTAACCGCTAATCCAAGAAAAAAATCAACACAAATATTAGTTAATCACCCCGCTCCCCGTGTTAGTCGCTGCGACTATTTGTTAGTGTTTTGGTCATTTAAAGTTAATCAATCAGAGTCTCGATCAGTAGATTTGATTCTTCAGAAGCTAGGAGTTCATAGCGTAAATAATAGACACAAATAAAAACATTCTGTATAAATTGTAGAGTCATAGTAGCTCTTCCTTCTAACTTCCACACTTGCAAACCAAAAATAGGCAGTCAGGTAGGCACTTATTTGTAAAGTAATATAGTGTTAGCTACGTCTCGTTACCGTCGGCATAGGTCTCTGATCTACGCATTAAATGTCAGATGATAGGTCTACGGCCTACGCATACAAACGATGTGTAGAAGTTAAAACGAAAAGAAAATCTTACGGTTAAACTATCGAATAAATCAGATTTCTTTTCGGATTTAATGTTGTAAATCTTATATTTTTTCCAATGTTTTTTTCCAAGGATGTGAGCCTTTAAGACACTAGAAGTCGACCAAAGAAATAGTTTGGGAAAAGGATTCTCAAAAAGATTTGTTTAGGTGTTCTACCATTACCACAGTGTTCGTTTCCTTTCCTGATAGAATATGGGAAATAAAACATCATTGTCAAAAGGTAAGTGCCGGCAATCTACACGTATAAGTGTGTTAAACACAAAATGATGATAGGTTTAACCCAACATTTACCATTACCGCGAGAATTCCACGTAAATTCATAGTTAGTGTTTGTATACTAAATCAACGCAATTTATCTTTTCACACCTGCGAGGACTATTTTCCTGTAATTAAATAAAAATATAGGCCATATTTTCCTGTAGTTTACAGTTATTGTAATCTATTTTCTTACTTCAAACAAACATCGCAAAAAGTAAATGGTCAGAAATCTACTGCGAAAACAACGAAGTGTTTAAATGGCTGTATAATTAATTTAACATCTAAATTGTACATAGCGTCGAGTTTCAACCTTATATACAAAGGTTAGGTAGTTCATAACTTATATTCATCACCTCATTTGCCAAAGGCAGATGAAGCAGCCAAAGCCTGCGCTCAGACTAACTGCATAGATCTCCTCCAAAAAAGCCTCAGCTAGCTAGACTATATATTGCTATTGAATAATTGATTGAATAAATAAACACCAAAGTTTACCAACACCGACCATTGATCCATAAACACCCACAAAAAGCGGTCACGCATTTTTTCCTACATCTATACCGTGAACTGATGTAAATGATTCAGAGTGAATTTGTTCTAATTAGCTATGGAAACAGAAGGTCGCCAGGAAGTTACGCTGAGAATTTCTTCCACCGTTTAATAATATCCACCTCCCTCCATCTTAGTTCGAGGTATTTGTTGTTGCGGTTTATTAATAGGTAGCTACAGTTTATTTCCCTGTAGCTTTAAATCTTATCATTGGAGACCTTGACAATACAAGTGTCATGGGTTTTGTCGTTTTATTTCAAATGTTTTTCGTAGACTATAGTAGGAAAACGAATCTTGATACTTTTTGATTGATCAATTTTACTTTTACATTTTTGAAATGAAGAGTAGAGGTGAGTGGAAGCTGCCCCCCGACATAATTGGAAATATTTTGGTAGATGTTGATGATGTTTTTTACATTGTGTTGTTGAAGTAGGCATTAAAGCCATTAACCTTAAAGTAATATCCTTATCTCATCGGCAGTCGCAGCAACGTATTATTTTAGCACATTTCTAAAATACCTACTTTACCGGTTAGTTTATCATAAACGATAAGCTTATGCGAACATTCCACTGCATATAATTTGCCTTTTTGTTAAAGGAACTAATAGTTTGTAAGTATAACAACTCGATTTGAATAAACCTTAGTCTTGTTTGCATAGTTTTAATCATACAGGTTTAGATATAATTATATCATGCAGACATTTGCTTGTAATAACAAAAACCTAAAAATGTTCCATGGTAGAATATATTAAACATATATATTAAAGTACCTGGATATAGGAAGGGAATTTTAGTAAGACAATTTGAATTATTTTCAAACGAATAAAAATCATAAGATATCTATTTCCTCCTTCCTGTTAAAAACGTCCATTCATATAAAAATATAACTTTGATAAATCATCACATTTAATTTTGGTTTTACCTGAGTAACTTCTTAATAAATAATTATTATACTATATTTAGTTTTTATGATGCATGGGACTAGCCCAGCACAATCGATAAAGTCATTCATCGGGAAACGTTACTTAGATACAGTGACGTGAGGTTACACAATTATCTGAATACATTACCATTAATATTGAAATAGTTACTTGATGTATATGTAATAATTGCATTAAGTGATTTATTAATTGATTATTATACCTACCTATTAGTAGTAATAAAGTAGTAAATTGATACCTTCTTGTAAAGGTTAGACTAAGAAACATTTTTTGCGAGACTAACTCATGTTTTTAGATGCTGATCAACACCAAAATTAGGTTATCACCTGTCAAACCTCATGTCAAGAGCTAGAATACCTAAGTTGTTAGTCTTTTGATCAACCAATCGCATTCGTGATCTAGTAGCTTTGACAACAGATTAAGTTTCCCGGTTTAAGAAACCATGCTTATACAAGAAGATCATATACTGTAACATACTGTATATCTGTTGAACGTAGATATAGCTAGCGATTACCGAGACAGGACGGCGCGACGCGGTGGCTTGGAGTCTAGTATCTATGTACTATTGTTGATATACTCATTAACCTTAGAAATTATTATTATTTTATAGGTAATTTATTATTTAATAAAGAACACGTAATCTGAGTTATCTAGTTAAGATATTTTGAGTTACAGCATCACTGACAAGTTACAATGTAATTTTCATCTTAAACATTTAAAAATGAATAACAAACCTATTTCATTTTCCCCTATCAAAATCAGTTCTACAGTTTTGGAGATGAATGCCAACATTCTAGTATAAACAAACGCGTCTTACCCTAAACGTTACGTCACAGGTCAAGACCTATAGCCATCACAGCATTTGACAGGCGCAACATGAGATTAGACAGGTGATAAAGAAACGTTTACAAATGTGTTTAACTTTTTATTAACCGAGGTTATATTAACATTTAATCTTTGATTATTATTATTAAAAAATACAGAAATCGCTCCCCTAGAAAAGTAGTAAAACCAAAGTTTAATACAGCCACAAGCGTAAACGCTGATCGAGTCGCTCAAAATGTATGAAAATTACTAGTCCCTTCGTACTCAGAGAAGTCCTGCACCCAGTTTTTTTAATGAATTTTTAAGAGATTCTTCATCATCGAGAAGACAACCAACACTCGTAGGGCATCCCATCAATAATCATTAATGCATTTAAAAAGAAAATTCCTTTTCAAACATTTACATCACCTAACACCTTTTTGAGAAGACAGATATTGTCTACGAAGCAAGGTAGCAGTCTTGCTACTGAAATGGGACCAGGTTGTTATAGTCGGTGCAAGTTCGACTTATCATGCAAGCTGCAAAAAATTTGAATCTTGCTACCAGCTGATCTGATACATTAGTAACTTGTATCACACGTGACAACACGCAGGTCTATGCGTGCTACATTGGTACTCAGGAGAATTAGCACACACTGTCAAGGACGCCAGCTTCAATACCTGTTACAGATTAAAGTAGAACATGTTTTATTAATAGTCCCTCAAACAATACATACATTAAACGTACCTACAAGTAAAAAATTGTAATGCTTGCATTTTATACACATTTGAATATTTTTTGTTGAGGTATTATATTGTAAAAGCTTTTAATTAATATTATTATAAGGTTACTCGTTCGACCTGAAGGTACCTTTTAATAAATTTACAAAAAAATGATACCCTATCAGAGGGAAGCCGGTAAAAAATGAAGGTTTATGTTTGCTTAAGCCTATGGAAATAAAAAATAAACTAATAATATTAATTATGGTAATGAGAAATAAATTTTTATGTAACGAATTAACTAATTACATGTACAACTGATTTATTTTTAACTTACTGATAAAAACCGAGGTTGTTATTAATTAGTGGGTATTAATTGATTCGTGAACAAATATTTGGAGAAAAAATTAGGTCAGTAGATCATTTCGGTAGTCGTCTTTTAAGTATTGTGTTTAGATGGATGTACAGAGTGCGTAGACTTCGGCTATAGATGTGTTTTGGTCTCTTTACACCCTGTACATTTACCGTTTGTCATTTGTATGAGTAAATAATATATTTTCGTGATAACGCTAGTGCAAGTTTTCTGAAGATTTACACTAGCGACTCTTCGACTACTGACTCTCGCTAAGATATTGGTATTTTAAGCTTAATTTCTATTTAAATATGATACCTAGATCAAATCATTATGTATGTGACAAAATTAGTGTATGAGGCAGATTTAATAATAAAAAATAATAACATATTGCCCATAAATATATTTTGATACTAATTCACTTTTTTTACGAACCTAAGCCACCAAGTATGACAAATTAGATTTTTATTAATCGTTTGCGAATTTAAATTACCTGTATGTAACCTACAATTTATCTATAAGATATACCGATAACCGGTAACAAGGTTAATATTAATTATATTATCATGCAAATTAACTATTATGAGTTTTGCCATTATAATTACACGTATCAATATTGACTTTGTAATAAAAATACAATCGAAACTTTTGAGTAAAAATTTGATTATACATACCAGCAACAAAAATGCCTATTGGGTGAAAATCTAATGCTTTCGAGTCCGACATATCCCCACGTCGAGGGCACGACGTGGGGATATGTCGGACTTGCACCGACCAAAAACACCCCGGTTCCCTTCTCGCCTTTGCTGGAGCCGCGGGATCGCTAAGCATTCTCACCGCAGCTCCGGCAGGCGACGGTCCTTTAAGGACTCCTTCTGGAGGGGTGGGTGTAAAGTGCCCACCCCTCATTCCTTCTGAAAACGAACGCGTGGAACATCGCGTCCGTATCCTCCTGGGGCCTGTCAGCTGATCGGGTGACGAGGTGCCCTCCCCGTCACCCGCAGGCCCCACCTCAGGGTGGTCTGAGGTCATATATCATTAGATCCTGACCTGGCCTGGTTTCCCATATGGTTTGGTTCCTAGGTTTTCGCCTGGGAAAAAACCTAACATACGTTTAATTTTTCTGAATCATTCCAGGTGTTTGCGAGAATATATGAAACGTACCACATATAAATGCACCTCTCTTGTTTTTTGTTTAAGTCGTTAAAAAGCTTGTTTGTCGTAGTATGTAATTTATCTCATAACGGTACTGTAAAAAGAGTAGGTACACTGCAGTTTATAATAAGTAGGTTTATAGGTAAGCTTATATTCCTACTTCGGGGTTAAAAATCAATGAAAACCAATTAGTCCTGTGTCCTTTTTTTTTTTTTTTTTTTTTTTTTTTTTTTTTTTTTTTTTTTTTTTTTTTTATTCAGGTGAAACTCATTTATGAGCCAGCCTTGCACCTCCATGGGGGGTGAAGATGCAAGAGTCCGGGCTTCCAGAGCCTTGAAAAAGGCTCTGACTACTCCGGCAAAACACCTGGTGCCATCTTTCGCCTTAGTGGCGGCGTTACGGGACCGACCGAAGTCTTTGCTCCATAACGCCCCCGGTGACTGCCCGCTTAGTGGCGGGCCCGACATGACCCCCCTCCTATGCCGGAGGGAGGACAGCGGGGGCAGTGTATGGCACTACACCACCCCCACCCAGCAGAGAAGGAGACGCGTGCAAAGAAGGCTGAGGGACCCCCGTCCCCGCCCTCTGCGTCCCCCCCAGGACAGGTCTGGCTACGGCAATTCTTGTCCGCGCCCTACCCACCCGCCGTCGGCGGAGCAACGGAGCGGAAGGGTCAGACTCCCGCTCGCGCTCCGAGGTCTCTTTCTGCGAAATGACAGTCTCGCAGAAATGAGACACTGCCCGCCAGACGCAATCCTCCGCGAGCATGGCACTAACCACACCCGCGAGCGAAAGGTCCGGGCCAGCGACTCCACGCAAGACACGGCGCTCAGTATCGAAGCTAGTGCAGACCTCAAGTGTGTGCTGCGCCGTGTCCTCCATTGCGCCACAATGGTGGCACGAAGGGGACTCCTCACGCCCAATCCGGTGCAGGTACGATCCGAAGCACCCGTGCCCGGACAGCACCTGCACCAAACGGAACGTGAGGAAACCGTGTCGTCGCTCCAGCCATTGGTCCAAGAGTGGACCCACAACTTCGGTGACGCGCCGTCCGAAGCGGGCGCTGGCGAGATCCAACCGCCAACGGAGGACCATTTCGCCGTAGGCCTCGCGCCGCACAGCGCTACGTTCCTCTGGGGCAAGGCGCTCCCCGAGCGCTTTCCGGGCCGCCGTCTGGTGGTAAACAGCGGCCAGGACCCTAGCTTCTAGCTCCCAGGGGGGAGTACCCGCAAGGGCGCATGCTGCTGCGTGCCCCACCGTACAGTAGGCCCTCCCAATGCGTTGAGCTATTGCCCGTTGAGGCCTGCGCAGGAGGGCCACGTTTTCCTTTCTATAAAGGGTGTCCGCCCATATTGGCGCTCCATAAAGCGCCATAGAGCGCAGGACTCCGGCGTATAGGCGGCGGCAACTAGTCCGTGGCCCCCTCAAGTTAGGAAGGAGCCACGAAAAGGCGTTAGCCGCTTTAAGGAGGCGCGCCGCAAGACCTTGAAAGTGGGGGCCAAACTCCCACTTGGCGTCGAGGATCAAGCCCAGGTATTTCATCCTGGCCTTCACATCAATCCTGACGCCAGCTACTACAACATGCGCATCAGGAGGCTTTCGCTGACGAGGCCCCGGAAAATATATGGCCTCCGTCTTTTCCAGGGCTACTTTTAGCCCCAGACGTCCCATTCTATTGGCAACGAGCGTGCCGCCAGCAGAAGCCAGGCGCGCTGCTTCCCCATATGTCCTTCCTCGGGCAGTGACTAGGGTATCGTCTGCATAGCAGAAGATACCCATGCCTGAGAGGAGGGCACCCCGAAGCACCCAGTTATAACCTATGTTCCACAGGAGTGGCCCAAGGACCGACCCCTGTGGAACTCCGGTGTCCACCCGGCGGCTCTTGACGCTACCGTCCTTACTTTTAAAAAGAACCTTGCGGTCTCGAAGGTAGTCAGCCAGAAGCGCCGCCAGGTACTGCGGGACTCTGTGGTACCTCAGGGCCTCCAATATTACAGTGTGAGGCAGGGAGTTGAACGCGTTAGCTATATCAAAAGATAGCGCCACCACTCCCTGCCCTCTTTCTTTTGCCTCTGCACACTGGACTTTTAAGGCCTGGATTGCGTCGATGGTGGACCGACCCTCCCGAAATCCGAATTGGGCCTCAGACAGGTCCGGGCCGGTCCCGGCAAGATGATCCTTGAGGCGAACCGCGATTATCCGCTCAAAGGTCTTGCCCGCCTCATCCAATAGGACGATTGGCCGATATCCCGACGGGGAATCGGCCGGGCGCCCATCTTTTCGAAGGAGGACCAACAGGCCCTCCTTCCACGGTTTCGGGAACCGCCCAGAAGAAAAACACCGGTTAAAGAGGTCCCGAAACCGTTCCTCCAAACGAGAGGTGGCGATCGCCATAACCCGCGCGGGTACGCCATCAGGACCGGGGGCTGTCTTCTTGCCACTCAGGCAGGACACCGCTTTCGTAAACTCCTCTGAGGTCAGCGGGGGAATGGCCTCCGATGGGCCCAGCCCGTACGGGGGATTCATTATGGGCGGAGTGACGTAAGCGGCGCTCGGAAACAACGCCTGAACCACCCCGTCCAAAAGATCAGTTGGGAGGGTCTCCGTTAGTGGGGGACCAATAGATCGAAGCTTGTCGCGTACCATTTTATACGGTCTCCCCCAAGGATCAGCGTTGAGACCCTCCAACATCTCCTCCCTCGCAGCATCTTTTGCCGCCCCAATGGCGACCTTCAGCGCCTTCTTCGCCTCCACCCATAGCAGGTGAAACCGGGCCTCGCCCTGAAGATCCCGGTTCTGGCGACGTCGACGGAGGCGCTGATATCTTCTTCTCGCAGCCATGGAGGCCTGTCGCAGATCGGCCAACTCTGCAGACCACCAGTGAACCGCCTTCCTAATCGGGAGTCGACGAGACCGTGGCATGGAAGAATCACACACCTCGGTCAACAAGTCCCGCATGTGAGAGGCAGCTGCGTCCACATCAGAACTGGTCGGTGGACAAAACCAGTCCTGCACTAAGGCAACCTCGCCTGCCATCTGGCGGTCCAGGTGGGTAATAGCCCACCTTGGGAACGGTGTGCACCCTTGTGTGCCCTGTGCTCGCTGGGAAGAGAACCCTATCCGTATGTAGCGGTGGTCGGATAGGGTCTCCATGAGCTCAACCTGCCATGACGCGACGGTGGCGGCAAGTGCAGGGGTGGCAAAGGTTAAGTCCACCACGGACCCCCCGTGCAGCCGCACACACGTGTGTGTTGTCCCTCTATTGAGGAGAGTGAGGTTAGCCGAAACTGCCCACGCCTCCAAAGCACGTCCACGCGCATCGTTGGATGGATTGCCCCAGGCCACCGACTTTGCGTTAAAGTCTCCAAGGACAACCACCTGCCTCGGTGCCAAGCGCGACAAGGCACCCGAAAGGGCAGCCAAGAACTGCTCGAATTCCGCCAGTGAGCGATTGGGCGAGAAATACACTCCTAGGAGCGCGTTCTCCCCCCAGGCGGCGGCCACGAAGCCCGAACCTCTCTCTAGTGTTATCATAGGAGGGGAGTCCACTGAGGGTCGTGGGATTATGGCCACCAAACCATCTAAGTCCCCGAGCCAATTAGGGGCAACGAAATAGGGCTCCGCGACTACCCCCGCGTCGGCACTCCATTCGGCCAAGGTCTGAGCGACCAAGTCTTGAGCTGCCCGGCAATGGTTCAGGTTTCCCTGGAGGAGTATTTTCTGTGTGTGTCTCGACATTACTCCTCCATTTGTAGGGAACCTCCTGCCACCGGCTCAGCGGTGGTGGCTTTGACAGGCCCTGTCTGGGTCGGTATTATGCCTCGCTTTGTGGGGGGTTTGCATTTGGCACCTCCCATAGTATGGTTCGCCGCCTTGCTGCTTGCTGCGCATACGGAGCAGTGTGGCTTGCCGTTACAGGCGTCGGCCTTGTGGTCAGCTTTACCGCAACGGCGACAAATAGCCGAACGATCCTCTAACGATGGGCAGCGGGCCCGGGTGTGTCCGAGTGAAAAACACTTGAAACAGCGCATAGGTTGGTCCTCAAGCGCCCGGACAACCCCAGAGCTGAACCCTATCGACAGCCCTTTTTTAAGGACGGCCTCCGCTGCCACTACTGGGCACGACAGGCGAATCTCGCCGATCCCCCGACGGCCAGGCCGGAGATTTCCAGCCTTGATGGCTTCAGGACTGCAGCCACCTACAGCCGCTACTGCCGCCACCACCTCGTCCCTGGTGACCGAGTCGTCAAGCTCGGAAATTACCAAGGACGTGCTCCTGATTGGCCTGCCCACTATAGCCAATCCAGTAACCGCAGCCCGCAAGGCGTTTGCGAAGAGGTCAGCGTTAGCGTCACGACTCGCACCCGAGAACTCAAACAATCGAGCCCCGGTCTGCGTTTGCCGGCACTTGACCTCCTCGATGCCCATCTCTCTTGGTTTAACCGACTCGCGGGCCTTGGACAGCACCTTCTCGTAGGAGACCCCCTTTTCCACAGCTTCTGGCGTAATAGTTAACACCACTGCTGCGGATTTGGGGGGAACCAGTTTTGGGGCCTTTTTGGCCTGCACTTGGCCACCTTTCCTCTTTTTCGCCGTTTGGGTTGGCGTTTTATAGGTCGATGAAGGGTGGACAGTGGCAGTAGGAACCTTTCTCTTTTTATTCTTCTTCTTTCTCTTGTTCCCGGCTACCTGCCACTCATTTGCAGCAGTGGTTGCGGGAAGCATGCCATCTATATCAACTGGAAGGCCAGACGCTGGGGGCCTTAATGGCCCTACAGCCACATGGGGGCTGGCAGTGGTCGATTTTGGGCGAGAAATTTTTCTTGAGCCCGATTTGACCTTGGAAGGTTCAGGGTTTGCCCTCTTGCTACATGCAGACGTGGAGGCTACAGATGCATAAGACACCGACACCTCAGAATCCACTAAAGGTTCAGAAACCTTGGGGGCCGTCTTTTTGCCTATACCCTTCCCCTTTACGGTTTTCGATGCTGGTTCTGCAATCACCTCCTTTCGTTTGTCTGCTGCTAGTGGCGGACGAACAATCTTGGGGGGATTAAGTCGATCTTCAATACCGGCAAAACAAGACCGCACAAAAACTTTCGTCTCCGCGGCGTGTTTGATAAGCATTTCCTCCAATACACCGCGGAGATTAGCTGCTATGGGATCTGCAGTAGTCATGGCAGAAGCCACGTCCATTGACTCCACTTCGGCTTGTCGGAATGGAGCAGCGCCTTCTAGCTCAGCGATTTTGGCCTCTAATACCTCAATACGCCGATGCTGCTGCAGCTTCTCCTCCTCTAGGCGGTTCACTGTCGCCTGGAGACGCTGCACCTCCTCCGGGGCTGATCGCGTTGCCATCGATGCCAATATATTCTTAGCATTTTCCGCGTGGTCCCGTAGGGCTTTCTGCAGGGTCCCCTTCATATTGCTAGATTTCCTAGCTATTTCCACGATGCTGCCCATGTCAGCATCGTGAAGGGACTGCAGCTCAGCCACCGTCTTGTTAGAATAGTCGATCCAAACAGAAACGCCATAACCATGTTTGGCCCGGGCGAGGTTAGCCTGGCGCTCCTGCGCCGCAATCCTGTTTCAAAATTAGTCCTGTGTCCTAAGGTAACCATCGCAAGACCAATCGGCATTGCCAGTTAATCCAGCTTTGCAAGAACTTATTAACTAATGAAGTAATTTAAAATAATTGTATTTATTTTTAATTTAAATAACGCGTAGTATTTGCTACGCCTTTAGGCCATATAATTATTAGGTTAATATAACAATAAAAAAAAACATGTTAATTTAATTGGTAATTGAATCACATAATATTTTATGATATTTCATAAGATTTTCCGGCTATATTTCTGGACACATTACTGATATTATTATTATAATATGTTAACTTGTATTTAAATGTTCAAAACTGGATTTCATTAATTGTTTAGTCCTCTAAGTTATATACCTACGTAACAATTGCCAAGGATCTGCTCATACTCGTATCAAGCAGACGGTTTTCATGACATACTCACTAATTAAGGAACAAGTTTTAATAAGAAGTCAATTATACAATCAAGTTTCGTATTATTTATATTTTATTTAGAAACGTAATAAATGGCATAACATTATGTCTATCTAAAATAAATCAGTAGATAAATTGTATGAATTTTTATAAAGTGATCTCAATAAGCAGCATCTCTGCACCTTTAAGTTATGACTCGTAAAAAATGCAAAAGTCATAAGTCAAGTTCTAGGTAATATTCAACAAATGCAAAATATGAGTATCAATTAAAAATACATGTACTATTAAGTTGGAATGATCAATATACGATACAATTATTGTCGACACCATCGCTGTATTACAAGGCCAATACATATGCATGAAGTTATTAAATAAATCCTAATGCTTTTGTCCGTGACTGTTGATAACATATCTTAGTGCTATTTACATAATAATAATGAAATACATCATGATTCATATTACATAATGGATGGAGCTTACAATGTTGTATGGATGAATAATACTCTTTTTAAACCTCTTCTGTTACTGCAGGGCAAAGACCTCTATTATTTACTTGGAAAACCTTTGAAAACACTCGATTCAGCAATTTTTAATGCAATTCAGTGGTCAATCAGTGTACTTGTCATTGTGCCTAATTTTCGTATTCAGATAAGCCTACAGTAAAATCTCATTGAACTCTCGAAGAGACTGATCGTAATGACAGCAAAAAAATGAAGCAGGTCATTCGGTCAATTTAAGCAACTCTTAAATAGCTAAATCGAAACCCTGTATTGTAATACACTGATATAAAGAACTAAGTATACATTTATTTTACAAAATAACAAAAATGATTTAGATAGGAGACTGTTGTTCAAGCTATTAAGACTAGTCCACGCCTTAGATTACTATTATTGTCTCTATTGAGTTGTCAAAGCTTTACTTACTAAGATGTCTGAATACGTGACAGTTAACTGTATACAATGAGGGTGTTTGGTTTTAAACTATTGCGCTAGGTTCGCTAGTTTTGCTTAAAGTCTATCTGTCAATTTCCACCAATAAGAGTCAAGTTGGCGATTACTAGAAATTGGCAGATAACGACTTTTTATAGGGAACTCGAATGCAAGTTTGACTTTCTTTCTTTCTGGTCGTTCCCTCAATGCTGAGGATCGTGACTGTATGTCAGTCTTCTCCATTTGTTTCGGTTCTGCGCCATACGTACCGCTCCCTGTATCGGGACTCCAGTCACCTTCTTGAGTTGGTCCACCCATCTAGCTGGCGCGCTCTAGCGCGCTTCGCCTCCATTTGTCCGAGAATGATGAGTTTCTCCAGGCTGTGCAATATTTGTTGTTCATTCTAGAAGTGTGCATTGACAGTAAGACGGAAAAATCTTAACAAAATGTTAACACCGCAGTTCTAAAAAGTTTGCCGTAGCCAACAATTAAAACAAAACGCTATAATTCCAACTAATTTGACAAGAATTTTATAACGTTTAATGTGCACAACTTAAGTAAATTAATAAGACGGTAATTAGTGTGACGTAAACATTTTAAATACCTAAACGTTTTTAATCTAGGAGTGTTTCAAAACCGTTGTAAAATAATTACTTTTGATGAGTTTTATTTACCGAATCTCCATAGCAACTTGGTTGTCATAACGTTAAACAAAAGTAGATTTTTTGTAGATCGTCTGGTTAAGCTCATTCATGAGCCAGCCTTTCATCCCCAGGGGATTGAAGAAGCAAGAGTCCGGGCTTTCAGAGGCTTGTGAAAGGCTCCGACTACTCCATCATAACACCTGGTGCCATCCTTCGCCTACGCGGCGGCGTCACGGGTCGAACCGAAGTGTTAGCACCATAAATCCCCCGGTGACTGCCAGTTTAGTGGCGGGCCCGACATGACCTCCGTCCTATGTAAAAGATAGCACAGCGGGAGCAGTGCATGGCACTACATGCCCCCATAGTATTGTCATTGCCCACAGCAAACACAATCATCATCATCATATCAGCCTGTTGCAGTCCACTGCGTGACATAGGCCTCCCCCAAGGAATGCCACAGCAAACACAATAGTAGATCTAAAATATAACTTGCATACTTTTGAAGGAACTACATTAATGTAAGTCGTTTTGTAGTTTTTCGAAGCCATGTTTAAAATCTGTGTAAAATGAAATATTGAGTAAAGTGAACATGGATCGTAATTACAGTGCTTTCAGAGATGGAATCGTTCAACCTCCGCTTAATTAACCGCTTACAAATCTTTATATTTCGTGCGTCACCTTAGTTTTGCTTACGTACAGATAGGTACATTTTATTTTAATCCACAGTTTTTCTAATGTGTTAGATAATATTACTCGATTATCCTCTGCACTTGCACCTAAATAATATATATATTTAAAATAATATAAAAATAATAATGAATTGGGGTTCGTTAGTTTCGCCAAAGAACGAGAACGGCTGGACCGATTTTTCAAATTTTATATAGAATTGTTTGTGGCAGCACAGGTGGCACAAGGTTTAAAAGGTGAATAAATATGATAATTTTTGGATTAAATGAAAGAAAAAAAATTGTTTTAAGTTTATTTTATCCATAAGTTTAGGCTTTTATTTATCAATTGAGGCAGTCTGCCGTGTCAACTATTATTAAATATATCCTACTTCAATGTTTATAACTTTACACATTGATACCAATGCTAGTTAAGTATGTTGATTTCGGTATCTATTTTATAATAAGCATCCGGTTCCTTATTATAAGTAATCAATAAATAGCAATCAATATCGGAATTAATGCTTTAAATAGTGACAAATCAGATGTATTTATGAACATTTATTTGAAACCAATTACGTTAATTGGATATTTGTTATTAAGTTAATTCTGTTTGCGATCCGGACTGTGCGGTAGCAGACACCAATGGAGCACAATCAAGTAGATGATGGGTACTTATTCTGTGAAACATAAATTAAACTTATTACCTACTGGCATCGTTTCCTGTTTCAACCGACTTCAAAAAAGGAGAATGTTCTCGTTTCGAATGTACTTTTCCTTTTACCTGAATTTTTGCCTGGGCCAAGCGATTTTCATGATCTTTTTTTTTATCTGAAAGGTTTCCGTGTCCCATTTTCTCCAGTTCTGACTGGCCCATATTTTGGAGCCGGTTCTTCGTTCTGTTTTCATTCTGTCATATATTCATATTATCTAGTTCCAACTATGACGATACAAAGAAGCGTGCATTAACAGAAGTTCAAGGTGCAAACATGTTTGACATTTCTAAATTTGTTCTGGTTTATTTCCGTCTTTTTCCCACGCTAACTGTTAGTAAACATTCCGATAATATATTTTGGATTAGTTTGTTTACAACAGATTTAGCAGCGAAGTTATCTATTTATTTTTGTATAAAATGTTCAGTAGCAAGTGTTATAGTGTGATCGTTTTCTTGAATCGTTGTGACCTATGTGTGAGCTCTGAGTAAGAGGTTATTATCATTACAATGGCAAATCTAAATTGTGGTAAGACCGAAGAAAAAATTATAGTACTTCATTCCGTCCCTTGATTATACCTTTAATAAAGGCTTGAAATGCACTTTCAAGTGTATTATTTCCTTTCCGAGTGTATTTTCTTTATTCTTATTGGAAAGAGTATTGAGGACCTCAACCCGTCAATTGCTGCCTAATTTATAATATCTTGACTTCGTTGACTTTTTATCCTCTTAGTAATTTTCCGTACTCGGAATCATTGCTTTGCTTTGATACATTTTTCCATAAAAATCGTTTGTCATTGTTGCGGTTCGTTAGGTTTTTATTTCAAGTGTTTTTCTATTTACTGCCTGATCTTCGATCGGTGCGTCAATTTAAACTAAAATGCTTAACATAAAATTATCATGTTTTGAAAATTATGATGGGGTTAAATTATTCGGGTGGGTTTCCATATTGCGTTTCTGTCATTTTCTCTGTATTTAGACTTATTATAGTTATTATATTACTTTAGACGTACATTCTATTTACAGGTAAAAAGCAAAACTTGAATTTGAATTTGAATTAAAGTTCTTTTCGTTACCCTGTTTTTGTAGTATATTTAACGTAAATTTAACCTTATGCAACTTGTCACAAACCACTTTTAATTACAACAATTTACTTTGAAATTCTCAATTCATTTACGGATTATTGACAAAAAATGCGGAACTAACTACACGTTGAGTTACCTGCAGAGTAATAATGTTTGAACAGAATTTAATTAATTTAATACTATCTACGATGATTTGACGGAATACACGAATTACGTTGGTTAGTCATAAATAATAAAGTAAAGTTTTGTTCAAGATATTATAACAACATTATAAGTTGGGAAACAAAGGCTATTGTCATGGTGCCTTGTTTTGGCAGACATAATTCGGTATCAGACACTTAACCAACGGATACAAACAAAAATTATGTACTTATACTGACAAATACAACTATTTTACAATCATCATTCTCATTGTACCCTAATCCTAGATCATATTAGTCCAATTATGTTTTCAAGTGATTTATATTTTATTACTTAACTGCCTGCTCTTATCTATTAAGTATGATGTGTTCTGCTGCTACACAATCAATGATGTGAGCTACTTTACATCTAGGAAAAAAAAAGGAAATGGTATTTTTAGACCATTTGAAAAAAGGCGTTTGTCATGAAAAAGGTTGACCACGCCTTTCGTTCCTTGATAATGGCTTTTTTGACCAACGCTTTAGTGGTAGATTATAACTGAAAGACAAAGACAGAAGATCGATCAAAAGACCGTGACTGGTGAGACAGAAATATGTTTGGATGAAGGTATGAAGGTTGCTATTGATGAAGAGTAATTATCTAATGCCACTGCCATCCTATTGTCACTTTTCGCAAGTAGACACGGCAATTCATTGCGTTGTATTAGGCCCGTAGGCACAAAGTCTAGAAACCTTGATTCTCGACGATTATGTCCTAAAGAAATATTTAATGTTCTAGTAACTATTAAGCAGTTGATTGCACATAACCAGTTGAACAGATAACATACACTTAGCCTTGTGATTGTCACTGCGATTTGATCAGGTTTATCTCTCATCTGACCCATTGGGTAACAAAAGAAAGTAGCCTGTAATTATAGATTTTGGTCTAACTTGTTTTGCGATAAACAATCACACCACAACCAATACACCTTCAGGGTGTTACCGAAAGAGCTTATCACAAGTGTCACAGCTCTGCAAGGGCCAATTTCTTATTACGGCAATTGCAACATGGTAAGATACATTATTTACTGTCAAAATTTGATGTACATCAGTTAGTTAATAACTCATAATGACCTGAAATTTTGTAATCTGACCCTATATCACGTGTACTTTTCACCTCTTTTGGCTGTATATACCCTTTTCGATAACACCATGTATACCGATCCACAGCTGCTCATTCAGCATAGGAACGGAATCAGTAAGGTAACGATGTTGACAACCGGATACGCGACGGGTAATACTAAGATTGCGTAATATAGTATCTTTAGTTGTATCTTAGACATAACAATGTAGGCTGCGAATAATTATGATGTATCTACCTACATACGGTAATACCAGAACCTTTACGTAAAATAACAAGTCCCGTAAAAACTGAACATCACAATAAAATGACAGTTTGTCATCACATCAAATTATATTTGAAATGATTAAAATATCAGCTATTGCGTCTTCAGCGGATTATACTATATATTGTGAGTATTTGAAATTTGAAACAGTATTTTCGAATCTTTATGTATGTAGGTACCAATCAACATTTCAATCCTTTTAATAGACAACATTAAATATTGATTAATATTGTACAAAATATCAGTTCTTACATCATCGTTGTCCTTATTGTACCTGTTCTTTGTCTTTCTAATTCATGAATCATGGTTATAAAATTAAAGTTATAATACAGTAATAAGCTTAATATTATCAAGATAAACTTTTGTTGAAAGTAGGTCCTGTATTTCTAAATGAAAATTTGAAACTTCGTCATATCATCATAATGAGTACAGTTATGAAGACGAGTGATCGAGCCCAAACCCGGTATACTTCATGTTCCATCATAAGCTCACCTTTCTGATATTATATTGCATTGTCGTTCATGAGCATGAAAATTTTCAATTTGCAAATTTTCTGACCGATTTAACATTAAGACGTTGATATATTTTGACTAGTTTAATACTAAGTCAAAATGTATCATCATCTTACTACTTTCACCCCTGAATAAAACCATCAAACTTACAAGGCGTAAATAACCCCTAATCTAAAAATCGCGTTGGCACCTCAAATCATTCGCTAATGCAATGATTACCGTTCAAAGCACACTATACGTGAGTTACCTTACGTTCAAGTGCACATAACATTATACAATGATTTAGTGCTATATTAATATAACATTGTTCACATTGGCTATAGCTTGACCATGTGTGGTTAACTAGTATAAGGTGGACAAGTATACGTTACGTAATAATTGAACAAAAGGGGATATGAAATCCAAATTGCGAGTAACAACAAGGTCAGATGTTGACCTCAGTGCGTGCTAAAAGTAGAGTGACATGACAAGTTCGATTTATTTATCGCCTTAGTCGGTGCGTGTGTGGCGATGGATTATCTTAGCTTATACTGAATAGTGATCCGTCGGGTTTAGACTACAAGTTGATGATTGTTATCTTTTGCAAGTGACGATCAGGTTTTAGATACGTTGCCAGGGATAGTAAAAGCAAAGATTTAGGAGATAATCAATGCAGCCTGGTTAATTAAGTAAATACGTGCAGAAAATTATCTATTACGAGTTTTGTACAATTGAAACCTAAAAAACTGCATTAATAAATCGAAATAAACTTTTTCTCTGTTTCATATCTATGTCAGGAACAAGATAACGATAGCGACATCTCTTCCCTTGAGAAATCATGTGCAATTTGCTTTGAAATAGTCGGAAGTAGTGCACAGCGATCGGAGCCTGTATTAGCCTTATAGAGACCTTCGATTATGTTCCGACAACCGTTCAATAAGTGCAGTATATTATAATATAATGTAGTATACATGTTGGAGACTGGTAGCGCAGAGGCACAAGCGGCCTGGTTTTGCGGTCACCAACCTATACACTGTTTTTGTTCTACTATTAAGTATAAAAATCTCGTTGTTGCCCAGCTAAATGGACCGGATTTATATGCACGAACTTCAAAGCATGGGTAAGCGGTCGCTACAAGGTTCAAGGCTAGCTTACATGTATTAAGATTTACTTTCTATCTAGAGTAAGCTAGTTTCGATTTGCATCTTAATTGGATTTGGAGGTGCAACTGGGATTTGAAACAATAGAGTGAAATTATTGGTCTTTACTTCTTTTTTGAGAACACGACAGTTCTTAACATCGAACATTAAAAACCCGAAATTAAATTTCCGAAAACATCGAATTTGAGGGGATTTACATTCAGAGAATGTTTAATAGATGTTGGAGTTTTTGAGAAATATCTTTGATAGATTTCAAGGGTGTGTCATACATTAGCTATTCTGTAGCAACCAAAATACTTTGATGAGATAAAAGTGTCAATATAAGTGATGATTACATTTGTTATGAAAGTATCGGAGAACAATCTTGTATTAGTCACAAGGATGTCTTTCAGACATTTTCAATTAAATTTTAGATACTAATGAATAAAGTCATGATTTTCCCACCAAAAATAATACAACGTGTATTTTCAAAAATTTAGAAGTCATTGTTATTAAAACGTATAATTATGCAGAAAACCTGTCTGAAACGTGATTAATGCGGAAGTTTTTGTGATTCAGTCTTAAAAGTAACAGTTACTTTTCCTTGAGGAAGATTGCTCGCAAATGTTTGTTATTATTGCAAATAATACCAACCTCTCGAGGTGGGTAGGTACCTATACTAATATTTGTCACAGGTAGGTTCTTTCCCGCGTATTTGTTCGCTTTTCCTTCCTATATTTCCCATATAACAAGATGATTACGTATGTTATCACGTGACTTGAATTTAAATTCGGTCAAGCAAGTTTTTCCTCTTTCTTACCCGAGTGAAGATAAGATCGTTTTAATTCTTTAAGTGCTTTTTTTTATTGTTTAAGAGTAACATTAAGTTAGTGCTCTATATACTTTCAGCTGTAGCAGCATAAGTAGTTAGTGAATACAGTAGGTACACTCTGGTTGCCAATTGTTCTGGCTCCTGTTACTTTTGTTTTATGCGTATGAAAGCTGTCTTAAGCATTCGCTGATATTGACCAGTAGTACTGCCATCATTCTCAGTAAGAAAACATAGTACCGAATAAAATTACGCGCCGTTAAAAGTTTTATGTCTATGGCCTAATTTATTTTATTAGGAGCTTTTAGATTATCATGCTCTTGAGTGTTGAACATCATTAACACTGGTGCACCTAGACCCACATCGCAATTAATAAAATGTGAAAGACCTGACCGACTACTTTTGTCAATAAATATATAAATTGTTTACATTTGACCTTCGACTTCAACTTTTATTGCACTATCAGAAATCAGTCGATAAATGGGTTTTATTTGTTCAACAGATTAATCGATCCATTACTGTTAGCTTGATAAGAAGTTAAACCGACTCGTGCTACAATTGCTTAGGAAATGGTCACCAAAGCCGTAAAACGTAGGTAGTGAACGTTCTTTGACATTGTTAGGACAACAGGGAAGCATTAGTAAGGTAACAAGGTTGACATATCTCAGTAATACATGTTCTACTCAGAATTGAATCCATTAATAATCTTAATAGCATTTACCAACGAAGTTTTCCACAAATGTGAAATCCCGATATATTTCTATGTAAATGACTCAGTTGTCAACATAACTCAAAGTACAGCTTAACCTGAACTAACTGTTCTTGGAATTGAAACGTAAGCAGCAGGGGCATTGGCCAATTTGCCAACCCAGCCTCTAATGGGAACTATAAAAATTTTGTTTACAAATATGACGTTCAATGCTTTTTAGTGTTCGTCTCGAGATTAGAAATACCCAAATATCTGAACGATGTAAATCCCCTACAAATCGTTTTGTAAGTTTCCTTGACGTAAGAACCTACGCCAACACTTACATATCGCAATTAGTGATAATGGTCTACCAAGAAAGCTAAAACATCGCGTAATAAATCCGATTGTTATTACGATTCCTTCAATGTCCTACGTATTCGACCTAAACTGTATATGAGGCAAGGTCGTTGGGCACAAGGAAGTAGATATAAAACATTATAATAATGTTAATAGCGGTACTCATTGATATGTAGATCCGGTGTGACGTAGGTTTGAACAATGTACGTACATTTATATTTGCTACTGAATCTATTTCAAATATTATTATGTAAATACCCACTTGGTTATCGGAAATCGGGATTAAGGCACTAATTACACTATCCTAAATTGAGATTCCGGAAATCTTTTGTTTCTTTATTTCGGAGTGTAATTAATCGCATTCAGTCTTCTTGCATGCAAATTAGATCAGATCATACCATTTTTTACACACTAATATGTCCGAAACATACTTTTAACAGTTGTAAAACAAATGATCTTATATCTTTAAACTGCGAATACATTGAGCTTTATTAAAGACTGGCTGTCAGATAACGGATAGGTAATTCTTATAAAATTAACGTTTGACACAAAGTATAGTACGTACATTCCGTAATTGACACGAGGAAGTTAATTACTACACCATAAATGAAAAAAGGTTGTTATTAATGTTATCATTTAGACGGATACGGAACTATATAATTGAGTTAATTTAAACGTACAGGATGCATTTGTGAACAGTTATTAATTCAGTGAGGTGCTTGTAATGTCTGATCTAGTCACGCCGTGATCCCTAACAACACCGCTGTAATTTCCTATGTTGGACTCGGGTGGTGATAACGAGATTATCACTTCTGTATCATTATAAGTAAAAAATCTAACTTGTTAACCTCATACTGCTCGGCACAGGTCACTTCCCATATAGAGGCACCAGCATTGATCAAAACGCTTGCTCACTGCGGATTGGCGATTTCAAATCCCAAATTTGAAATCCGGGTTGCCTCACGATGTTGCCTCAAGTGTTATAGAATTATTAAGAACGTACATATTACATTAAAAGCCCCATTGGTACTTGCCTAGGTTCGAGCCTGCAACCTTGTGTATACAAATCCGTTCATTGAACCGCTAGACCACCACGATATTTACCACTATCATTGACGAAAAATAACTAAGTTTTTCCCGATCAAGTCTTCTAGGCTACGCACGAGTATTGGAAAATATTATATCACGTGAGTTTTTCTATCGTTAATTTGATGCACACGATTAAAGTATTATCTATGACACGGTCAACAATGCAACTCACAATTAATGCGTAAAGGCCCGTGCATGATTATTGCTGCTTTCGTATTTAAGATAAGAGGTATACTTACATAAGGTACACGTATTATCGGTATATGAAATCTCTCTACGTATTTAAACAACGTAAGTTGTTTGCTTGCGTATATAGCAACAAGAAAATAAAATTTTAAAGCACATTTTGCTGTTTAAGTATTTTGTCTGTTATAATTAGTTTTATCACTTTTTTGGTGGTCTAACCCCCGATATACTACTCAATACAGAAATAAACTTTAACACGTTCCGTAGTAGGTATCTTTCAGATTTATAGGTTAAATAAATTCAGATCCAGTTACTTCATTATAATAGAACGGGATTTAAAGGATCTATGGTTTGTTTTACATGTGTTCGTCTCTGCCGCGAATAACTATAAAACATGAGTTAAAACAATAACTATTATTTGGTGTTAAGCTCACATTTTTACTATTTTATTATTCTAGCAACTGGCTTACTACTTTTGTTTTTCTTTTATTTTATCAGAATGGTAATACGATGATGCAGTCAATCTTCCTATTAATGCATCCTATTTATTGAAATTACTGGAGACCCATACTTAAGTTTACAACTAAAGATACGAATAAATCATTGTTCAAATCTAAAGTTTAACATACGCTATTATCCAATTCTGATTTTTTTATCTAAATAAAATAAAATAAGGAGGCAGTTACATTACAATAATTACTACTGGTTTTGTGCAATCTGGTTTTGGTTTATAGAATAATGGCAATGCAAACAGCTAGATTATAATTAATGATATCAGCAATGCTCTTTTGTGCGAATTTATCCATAATTTTGAGAAGGAAATATTTTAGTGAGTTATTAAGTAGCATTCAAAGATAAACTCAGGATCTCTAGGGTTGGGAGCTGTTAGTGAGATATATTTTTGTTTTCCTAAAACTCATTATTCGCAACATTTTCATCGAACGACATCGGACTGACGTAAAAAGTTCAAGAATATTCATTATATATTTTTTTCTTTTGATACACTACCGAATAAAATCGTAGCTCAGATTATAATGTTACGGATCGTGAGCCAATTGATTGAGGATCCATGACCAAGCAATTAGTAAAATTAGTTATTTTTAGACGTCTTTGTTCTCGGTTTCAAATATATCGTAAACAAATAGTATTGTAGAAAAACGGTACTTTGAAGAAAAGGAAAGTCAAGGTACTTAGAACTAGGTTGTTTTCACACGTTAAAAAAGTGAGGCAAGTATGCAGTTCAATCACTTCTATGGAAATTGTGTGAGCCACATTCATTGTTTGTAATTCGCCACGTGATACAATATCATTGTTCATCAGCCTTTTTAAACAAAGATTATGTAACAAATTAAACAATATTTTTGAGATTTTCTTTAAAACTTTGCATTGTTTGTTATGTAAACAACTGCGTACAGCAAAAAAAGGTTTGTTTCTTTTTGTCCTCTTTGGTTCGAAATAATGCGCTTTACAGAAAAATGTAGCAGCTATAATATTACAACCAGCCAGTAACTAAATCTCTGCAAGAAAATATATTCTGTTCATAAAGCTTTGTCAGAAATTAGGTACTTGCATGTCCTAAGCAACACAGCTAACAAAAATCTCTGATCATTCTTGAAAACCTCTATAATTTTACCTTTCCATAAAATTTTCGCTACTCACTCACTTACGTGCTCTAGACGTGACCTTGAAAGGTATAATAACCCGCCATGTCTACAGTACAATGCAGTTTATTTACTGATTAATACTCTACCTTTCTAACTTACTCGTTGAAGCAAGAAGGTTTGATAGAAACATTGTATTTGACCTCTCAAAAGATGTACTAATAATAATTTGACTAAAAAAGTACGTTTCTTTTTTTTAAAGGGTTTGTACTTCTATTGTTCTCGGTAAAACAAAGTTTTTAAGGAATGTGACTGGCCATTAATAATGCCGTATCCAGCGCCATGTCGACACTACAAGATTGAATCAGATCTACAAAGACACCTGGACAAGCAAAACATAACGTACATTCTTACATTAAATAAGTGCAAACCATTAAAGGCAAATTGCAAAATATACAGCTCTCTGTCTCGCGCCTTTGTCGTACTACATATAATTACGGTTAAAAAACCGCGGAAGTTGATATTTATAACTAGCTGCCGTTACTAATATGAAGTTTATATTATTTTCATACGTTAATATGTGATTATCTATGCCTGAGACGATTTAGATGAGGTAGCCGGATAATTAACGCTTTGATTATAACGTTAACTGTTGTATCTAATTTATCGGTTGAAGGTCGAAGGATTATACCAATGTACTGATCACGCAGTAAAAAATTTGATTTTACGAGTACCAACCAATATGTATCTTGTATTGATCAATCCTGAGATTGATGGCCGTACTCTACAAATCCGTTTGTCAAGGTCAAACCCAAGTGCTATATAAAATCATCTACCCTGCAGTATGGCCTATTTAGTGATTATCAAGAAGAAATGAAATAGGTAAGTTATTGTGCCATTGAAGAGCGCTGCAGAGGCGGTGTTGGTTCGTGGTCATAGCAAGGACCCTTCCGGTCACGAAGCTATATTGCGAATTTATTTCCGACACAGACCACAGATAATTTATTACAAATCGCCTGACAATTTATAGATCAATTGCTCTACCCATTTAATTCAACCCGGTAATACAGTCCCTACCTTTGTGTAGTTTCGTAATGCTGGCTCGCTAAAACTTTAATTAACAATTTATTTAATGCCATTAATATTATAGTACTTATTCGTAATTGAATTAGTCGCGAAACTATTAATCTCAATAAGAATAATAATTTTATAGCACCAAAGCTTTATAAAAAATGTTCTGCGTAAATGATATGCGACTTTAAAATCATATATTTGAATTTGAATAGAAACTCGTTTATTTAGCACTTAATAGCGTGTACATACAATTCCCATTCAGATGATCCAATGTCTAGGCGAGAACAATTACGTTTAACCTTATCTAACGTAATCGAGATTCTAAAAAAGCAAATAATATAAATTGCAGCAATTTAACAATAAAGTTGAACGTGGCAGTCGCCTTGACCCAAGCAATGGGCTGGCAGGCGTGAGTGGCTGCTCAGGAAACATACAGCGCTCGCCGTACCGGTTCGTTCCTTTCATAACTAAAAACAGGACAACGGTTTTTAGGCAGTTTATTCAATTAACTACCTCTATAACCTATACAAAATTGACGCTTCATATTATTTATACGAGACCTTATGTTCATAAATTGATACGTCTGGACTCTCCGCTAAATGACAAGACAGGTTAATCTTGTGTAGAAACTTAGGATTCTCTTCAGTTAGTATTTACTTAGTAGAGCTCCCAAAGTAGTTATGATTCCGTGTTATAGATTCAGTCAGAAACAAACTTATGAACGATCATGCGTGTTATAAGGCACAAAATATTGGTACACACGCGACTAATGGATAAGATCATTATGCTAAGATATTGATCGATTCATTTAATGTTGATACTAAAATAGATAATTGATGGAATCTATTGCACTTCCGAAGTAGTTAAAAAACCTGAATTGATTCAGGCAATAGCAGGTACTTGCGATGTAGAATATATGGTCTGAATTCTTGGCTGGCTTGCAAACAAAGACAAAAAAGATGTAAATAGTATTTTTATTTACATTACGTTTAACATCAATCAACCAGTTTGGCCCAGCCCATCAGTCCACTATTGGCTTAGTTGAATGGAAAACCAGTTTGACTCCACGAAATGATACAGCCATTATTAGGATTTCACAAGATTCTTCCTTATTTCAATTCAACTGTTCTTACAGCAAACTATCCGCTAGACGAATAACAAATGCATAAAACTTTTAGCCAACATCTATACCTATTTATTCTTAAGATAATTTAACAGATTGGCATAACAATATGTGCAATTAAGAAGCATACTTTGTCTTTTGTGTAGACGTACGTCAAATCAGATAGCCTCCCGAGTTACGCTAAACACAGTGTGTTTCAGCTAAATTACCATCAACTAATGATTATGCAATGGACAAGACACGTAAGATTATGTTTATATAAACTAGTCGTAAAATTTTAAGCACGCACCTACTAGGGTCACACGCGACGGTCGGATCTTAGAAGTAGTTAGAGGAAACCAACGTCCAAGTCGTCATCTCGATAGTTACATGTGAAAAAACATATGTGACTAAATGTATTTAAATTATAAATTCCGTTTACGACTGTTAAACTTCATGTTGAAAACATTTAACGAAATTACTTTATTTAATTTGTTTGTTTTGTATAAAAGTGAATGACGATTCTTAAACGTGTTTCTTGTTGATAGTGTTTTTTGTGATACTGGCCGGTAAATGGTCATTTCTACATTTCTTAGAAGATTTTCTAGGAATGGAATCTTGAGTTTACAGAAGGTAATTTTTGTAAGTTTCTGTTTTAGCACAAAAGCATGTATTAAGTAAATTTCGATGCGGAACACTTTATTTCACAACTCCTACACCTACGAGTACTAAGCAGTACATAATAATATTTAAATTAACGCATTCTTGTTAATCGACTCTCAATAAACTCAGAATTAATCACTTAAAAGAATTCCTCTATCTTAGTCAACACCGCGAAGTTTCTTTATCTACTTTTTATAGCAATACAAATGATCACAGATTAAGTAAACTTCTGAAGGTGAAAGAAACAAAAACGCGGTCATCCGATCTTTTTCTTCCATCAATCTGCGGTTCGCGTGCAACGGTGACAGTAAAAAGTATTACTGAAAAAGGTTTGTAAAGGGTAGCGGATCTTGTCTCTCCATTGTATTTAGAATTTGCTCTAGTTACTGCACAAGCAACATTAAATGCTAAACTTGTTTAAAACGATGTCTTGTCTGCTACGAGATATCATAATGTGAACTTAATTAAACGCCCAGTGATACAATTAAGAACAATTATTTTTTGCACGATTGACATTGAGCTCTACACGTGTCAAAGTTATCTGATTAACCTAGAACCCCTAAATTAATAGCAGAACCACGATATGATAATACAAGCCAGTTTATTACCAGACAGGATTGTATAAATTTCAAAAGAGAGAAAAAATATTGATCACAAGCACAACGCTCGCTCACTGCAAATTGGCGAATAACCTAATAATCACTTCATTTTACTTGTAGTACAAAGCGTGATATTGAATAAAAGTAAGTGCCAATGTAATGAAATTCTTAACTTGACCTCTAAAATGAACGAGAAAAGCTGCTTTAAACGTAAAGGACATTAATATCGGCCTACGTTCATCAAGTGCACCGATTTGCTATCGATAAAGGACAAAGGCTACGTGAGGCTTTGTCTGTTCACTGCATTATAGAAAGTACCTTAAAAGCACTGTGTTAGGGTTTGAAGTGCAATGACAAAATCTCAAATAATAGCAGCAGCCAATTAGTCTCCGTCTTCCATCTTTCAAAGGGGAGAGAAATTTAGTTATTGTTGTTAATTAAATAGGGTTCTTTTAGAAATTTGTTAGTTTGTTCTTTTAAAGTGTGATTAATTAGTTTTCTGCTCTCACACGGTCATACGTGACGTGTATCATTTCCACTTGTCTAGACAACCAGTCACTTTGTTATAGAGATTTTACTTTGTGATTAACACTACTTTAGTGTTTTATATACTTATTCATATTTATATTTAAAAATGGTGTCATTCAACGTTAATGTTAGGATATAAGTCGTGTAAATAAAATAATCATCTGTTGACCTGTAGTAACATGTACTTAATAAAATATAAGCTAATTTCATCAATGATTATTGATTTATAGGCCCTTAACATAATGTTTTGATCTATATCGAAATACCACTACCGAAATAGGAGCTCTGAGCTTCAGTGCCCAATTTTGTTACTTAAATATTATCGATTGGACGTCGTAGTTTGAATATTTGTTTTCGTCATTTTCTAATCTGCAAACATCAAAAATAATTGAATAAAGACATCCGCTTGATATTTCATCGTAAAGGGACTTAAATATCGATGTAATTAAATAAATATCTTCAGCGAAGTTAAATATTTTCCATGGATTGAATGATGAATTCTCAGATCACCAATTATCTTAGTTATCTCAACAAAGTTCCAATCATATTTTTTTATGACGATTATAAGAATTATCTAGTTAGTTTAATTAACGTAGACACTGTACCTTCAAGTATATACTGTAATGACTACTGGCAGTAATAGTACAAAAACTACGTCGTGGTCTATTCTGTTCTCAAGAACGGTAGACACCTAAGATATACGAAAATCGACCTTACACCTTCGCAATAAAGCCGCTGTCAAGGTTAAAGTTCAGAACCGGAACAAAATTAAGTGAGTTAAGTACGTCAAAGCAAAGTTATTGGCCTTTTAATCAATGACCTTTTTTTATACCAAAAAGAAAGAAAATTCAACCTTTTTGTATTAGTTTTATCCACCGTAAATGTGCTTACACTTGTGTTATTTTTAGTGAATTCTGAAATAAACTGTAAATTAATTTATAACTAAGATTTTAATCATCTGAAATACACCTTGAAATACACTTAAAGGATACACGTGAAGGTGACGCTTTTTAAAGCGTATTGCACATCACTGTACACGGGGGCTCTGTGGTTCAACTATACCCAAAAGGCTTACAATGCTCTGCGGATCCAATATAATAACACATTCAGGGCACTGTTGCGGCTTCCGCGATTCTGTAGTGCATCAGGAATGTTCGCTGATGCACACACCGACGGCTTTGACGCTGTATGGCGTAAGAAGTCAGCTTCTCTGCACAGCAGAATACGTGGAAGCAGCCACAGCATCCTGAATATGATATCATCAAAATGGGACTGTCCACTTATGAATGTTTTTACCCAGAGAACAAAGTCACTCTTAGTGATACAATACTAATATTTAAGTTTATGTGCTATTTGTGATGTGTACCGCTGTAAAATTGTATTTAAATATGTTGAATCCTGGTTATTTGAATAAAGAATTTTATTATTATTATTATTATTAAATCTTATATTTTAAACATACCAATTAAGTAATAACTTAAGTTATAAAATTAATAAGGGTAGGTAAAATCCTTTACTGTGACTAATACAAAGTATTTTTACATTTCAGGTTCCCACTATCCTGGGGTTTTTACTCGGGTATATCCAAGTGCTTACCCTCGGCGTGGGTAAACACCGGCGTTTACCTTTATCTTTTCCCCGTAAATAAAAAGATGAATGCATTAACTCAATCTTTTTTTTCCTTAGCAAAGAGATTTTTTTAAAATGAATTTAGCCAGTCGGCAAGTGGTAGAGCAGTCGGCTCTTCAAAACATGATATTCACTTATTTGTCAGGTGGAACTCATTTAAGAGCCAGCCTTGCATCCCTAGGGAATTGACGACGCAAGAGTCCAGGCTTCCAGAGCCTTGAAAAAGGCTCCGACTACTCCGGCAAAACACCTGGTGCCATCCTTCGCCTTAGTGGCGGCGTTACGAGACCTACCGTAGTCTTGGCACCATAGCGCCCCCGGCGGCTGACCGCTTAGTGGTGGGCAACATAATCTTCACTAGATTAGGCGATCAAACTATACCCTAAATTGGATCCATTATTTTGAATAGATATTGCGCTGATACAAATTCGACTAAACGAATTGTAATGATAATCTAATAACACAAAGCGAAAAAAGGTAAAATAACACCACCAAGCACTGACAAGTTATTTGGGTACATTACATTAATGGTAATTAAAAACTAAATACTTGTAATATTTTTTATAAGGTTTAAAAAAGGAAACGATATGTTTTTTTGTTCTTTGGATAATAGGACCACTGGACCGCATTATGTTTTTTTTTTAATATTTAAATGTGGGCGAATACTTTTAAATAATTAATTTGGTCGTACGTGCTGATTGGCATGTACATTGTTTTTATAATTATTACATATACTTAAGTACCCCTCGATTTATCTACTAATTTATTGTCAGTACCGCCTCTTGTCTCAATTATTTCTATTGTATATCCGGCATTTTTTTGAAGGAGGAAACACGTCTTATTTGTATGAGTATAACTGTACAGTAACTTATGTTTTCAAAATAAGCGGTTCCGTAAAATCATTATGAAGGTTTTGATAAATGGCAATTAGTACCAACTTAGTCCCAATAATGTACAAAAAACGGGCTTTTTTGTACATTATTGAGACAATAAGTATTATTCCTAGGTATCTAAATTCAGGTGATGATGGTTATTGTTTCATGAATGTTCCAGAACATAATAATAGGCAAGTCACAATGACAAATGACAATAATTGTACCCAAATTAAACTTGTCCAACCGTTCTATTTTTATGTTAAAAACAATATCTATAAACGTAAATTCACGATTGATTGAACAATTGTCTAAATTGCTGTAACAATACTCTTTTATTGATCGATTACCGATTACATAATGTAATTTGTACATGGTGTCCATTAGATCAGTGTAACATGTGACCTTGACTTTCACCTTGGGCGAGCGCGGCCTGCGCTCTGCAGCCACACGACGTGATTTGGGACGTTACGTTGTGACCTTGACTTAGACCAAGGTGGTATATATTATGTATATATTTTTTGTACATATTTTAGTGTTGTACACTGAGTCTAGTAGTTAGAGGTACAACGCTTCCTTACACCCTATCATAATTATAATATTGTGCAGGATCTAATTAGAATTTTCGTATAGGTTGAAGTCGCTCTCATTTATCCGTTAAATTTAATAATAATAATAATCCAGCCTATAAACGTCCCACTGCTGGGCACAGGCTTCTTCCCATATAGAGAAGGCACAAGCATTGATCACCACGCTTGCTCTCGTTAAATATATTAAAGCTTATATATCTACAGGCGTTACTTTGACAGAGCTGTAGGCATGGATTAACTGCATTAAGGAATTTAAAAAATGAGGAAACTTTAAAACCAGCTCAAAGGCATTATGCACTATATACCTACACAGTTGTACAAGATCGTGTATCACAATTAGTCACGATCAGTTTCAATAACGATTCGTGCATTATAACCTGATGTGTTACACGATAATTAACATATTTAAGTACCTAATGAAGAACCGAAATAACAATAAAACCTACATGGTGACCTATTAATTTAAAAAGTCTGACCGATCGATATTACGACAGAAACCAGCGTAATCTACTTTTTTACCTCCTTTAGAGGTTTGTTAACTTACTTCAATCACAGTTTCTAATCATTAATTCATTTCATGTTATCAGTTTGCCGTGGAACTTTGGAGGCTGCAAGCAATATGACTATCTATAGTAAATATTTAAATATAGTAAAATAAACGGAGGTCCGGACTACGGCTAATCGCTACTGGAACCTAACAATTTTTCTGATTTGAAATTATACTTTGATCAAACAAAACATAACATGTCATCACGCCTGTATCCCCGAAGGGTTAAGCAGAGGTGTACCAATGTATACCCACAATTCGCCGAAATGTTTAGGTCCCATATAATAGAGGACGAGCCTATTGCCACTAACCGGGCATAAATCCAAACTCCGACCTGCCACTGAGAATTTCATAGAAAAACCCAATAACACCTTGGTCGACATGGGAATCGAACCCAAGACCCCTTGCGTAGCAGTCGCGCTTAGATACTTTGATCCACCTAATTAAAGACAAGTTCTGATTTTTCATTGACATATTAACTTCAGGATATTATTATTCTCAAACACAGCATAACCTATTGCTGAAACCAGTCAGCGTAAACAAAGAGGAAATCTGTAATTTACACAATTGTATTTATTTTCAAGGTCACTTCGTGGTTGGACTTTATTCGAGATGCATATTTAAATCAATCGACAAAACAATATTAATTACCTAGTTTTCGGTTACTTTTGATATTTTTTTAATTGCTATTTAGTAACAAAGGTCCAATATAAATTATAATTTAAAAACAAAATCTATTTTTTTATATTATTATAATTATACTAAAACTAAGACCCGTTTGGATTGTATTATGTAAATTATCTGAACATAAAACTTTATCATGAAAGTTTACGAAGTGACGTTTAAAAATGTAACGTATTCTATAAAACGGTTTTAAAATCCATGCAATCGATTTAGTTACAGTATCAGAAAAAAAACATTGTCATTAGATAACTCTATTAATCCAAATTTATGAGACTACTTTTTGCGCTTTTTCTTCCCTTTACTAGCTCTTACTAAATAAATTATAAATTTAGTATATAATGAGTGAAAACAGTCCAAAACAATCTTTAGGTATTTTCATTTAGAATAACATCAACAGCCTCTTTTGTGACGCACCCACATCAATGTTATTAACAAGATATATTTTACACAGGGTGTTTGATTTTCCCTAATACTTACCCCAATTAGTAGAGGTCACTACGAGAACCTTATACAGGACGATGCTTAACGAAGTCTTTTGATGAAGAATTAAGCATATCTGATTTTGCTAGACTATATATTATAATCTATTCATCAAGTCCATATTATTATCATACATGATTATGTAAAAAGACATTAGTTGTCAGCGCGTCAATAGTTTAAAGGAAGTAATATGCAGGTCTATTTATAGATTTTAAATTGACTGTTATGAGTCGTTGTTAGATTAATAGTAAAAATAATTATTAGCTTTAACTGTCAAACTATCGGACAAGCCTCTTCTCAAATAGAGAAGAGTGACATGTGACATTTATTTTATTTGAGAAGTTTTTATAGACATAAGACGGGTTAGGTCATTTATGAGGACCAAACGTGTAACTTTTGGCTTAAGTTACAAATGAAAAAATCTTATTAGCGCAAGTAACATTATAAACAACTACTCTAACAAATAGCTATCAAATTAATGTTATAGCATGCAAATCAATCTTTGTTCAGTTTATATTGTAATTTATATACTTACTTCTAGTGCGGGTGACGGTGTGTATGCTGATGCAGCGAAACTTTAGAAGTTATCGTATCCCTAAATAATACAAAATATCGTCAAAAAGTAGAGATTATATTAATTAATTTTCTTGCTGATTAACTTGGAACCGCGTTTTGCAATTTAAATACTATTTTCTTTTACATTTATCAATGAATTTTGCAGATCATCATCTTTTAATACAATTAATTACTTGCAATATACTTTTTCTATTGTATAAAATATCCTTAACATTGACTAATTGCCTTCTTTAGAGTCATTAATATCTCTAGCGGTGTCATTATCCAACTGGCAGAAGGTATAACAAATTGAACAAAACAACTGAGGTTGAATGATACTTTTATCCTTAAATTAGTAGGTTAATTATTGTACTCGGTTCAATGACCACTACATAACAATAGTTAATGAATATGTTTGTTATTTTTTTATGTAATATATTAGGTTTAGTGACATTGATGACAAAAAGTTATGAAAAGGAACTCGTAGTTGAAAAAAGGAGCGCCAAATATGTTTTGTATATGCGACGTTAATATGGCGTTTTGCCGTTATAGACGAACATTCAAAGAAATTTTAACGTCTAGCTTCTCCTTCCTTTGTACTATATCGATGTTACATACTATATTTCTCGTTTGCAGTGACTAATATTAAACAGCACAATAAATATTCCGACCTAAGGTTTTTTTAGACTTGTTGAGTGGAATGATTTCATATACATCATAATTTAAATCATGAAATGACTTAAAAACTTAGTGCAAAAAGCTTCCACATTATTTACTTCTAGATAATTATTATGCGACATGTAGATATAAAAAAAACTATAAATGCAATTTATCAGCAATGCTTCATGTACATTGTACAGTATGTACTTGTAATTACATCATGTGTTTACATAATGTATTGTGCCTTTAATTACCTCGCCTACTAGTCTGTGTGACCCTTTCAAGAGCATGTGTGCAATGTTCCGGCATCACACCGCTCCACGGCTATCCAGGGCAATGTCGAGGCTGCTCATTACTCACTCTTCAATAATCATACATAATTGAGATGCTCTATACACACCAATAGTTTGAAGTATTATAATCTACTGTTATAACTACCAGAATCAATATTTTGGTAGTTATTTCCACAGAACAGATAAAAGAGGTATTTTATCTGTTCTGTGGTTATTTCATTGTTCGAGCAAAATCAACACGACAACATCAATAATTATTTGCAGCCTTAATAAAACTATAAGTCTGGAAACAATTTACTTAATCCTGTTTTATAACCAATTCTTCACAGTGTCTGTCATAAAAATAATAATTGCAAAAGTTGTATAATTACACGGCTACCGCAAATCATTCAGATTGTTCAGATTGTGATCGTGGCAAGAACTGAAAAGTATAACCTTGTCCTCTTTGACTTAAGTCAGGGCAAACGGATCAAGGCGAATATGTGCAGTTCACAAGTGACACGGTCTCAACGTTACGCAGACTATATCAATATTTTCAATAGAAAATTACCTCGCTACAGCGATTGACAATGATATAGAAGTACAGCTGACTGACCGAACCAGTAATACACGGATTGCACAATCGTGACTTGAGATTAAAACTGGTCATGTGAACAGCATCACAATGTTATCCAAGGAGAGACCAGATCTTTGGGTAACGTTGAGCAGTCCGGTGAGGTCGTCGTGTATACCAGAGGCGTCATAATCTTCAATGTCAAGTGCGTTGGAGTTGCGTCGTGGAGTATGGAGTATTTTCGGAGGACGAGTCGTGTCGGTGTTTACTGGGGCGAGGTTTCTTCACATAAAAAATCGAGTCATGCACATTCAGGCTAAGGTCTCGAGTGGTCGTGTCTCCCCGGTCAAGTACGCTCCATCTCGCGACTCCGGCGCCCGCGCCACTGACGCTGATCTACATTCAACTGTTTGTTATGTTCGACACAGAACTCGATCACGTACACACATTCTATTCTCAAGCCAGTGGAATCTTAGTAACATTGTGCTTGAAGCCTCTATCTTGTTATTGTAATTCAAGACAAGTTTCATACGGTTAATGAATATCAGGCATTTACGAAGCATATTTTGACACCATTTTAGCGGGGGAAGTTGCGTTGTAATACCTAATTAATTAAGTAAGTATATTACAATCGTCCAGTAATATAATTCTAAATCTAGATAGCATTTTTAATTTAGGTTCCGAACGGAACTTGTGTGATTATTTATAATTGGTTGTTTTTCCTTCTATTCCTTTGGTTCAGTCTTCGTTTTACAACGAAAGAGGTCTATTGTTTCAAGTAGGCAAATAAGTAGTCAGATGAACAATGAGCGCAATTATATCGATGCTCAGTTTCTGTGCCGCGCTATCCTTGCTGATAACTACTGAATATCATTAGGTCATTAGTATTGTTACTGGGCATCGGCTAGTTCACCTCACCTCATCTTGTGCGCCTTAGTTTACTCGGTTTCGTAACAGTGATCACGGACTTTGTTTACGAAACTCAAATGAGGTTTTATGTAATAAGAGGTATGTGTATATTATGCAGTTTTCCGCTTTGTCCTTTACTTTGTAACGTTTTACTTAATGAATTCCAAAATTTCCTTATTTGGACAAATTTTGCACAACCCACTTTGTTTATTTTTTGGCTTGTTTGTTGATTTTTTAGACCTTCAGATTTAATTAAATTTCAAAAATATTATTAAAAAAATGGTTTTAACAATTTACTTACATGCAAAGGTTGCTTTAATATTTCGATCAGATCAGTGTATAATGTATATTATTATGTATGTATAATTATGTAATATTTTACATTAAGTGTTTTAGGTAACCAAGCATTATGTAATTAAGGAGGAAGGCAATAATCTCATCACCTATTATTGTCTGGATTATAAAATATCTAGCAGATAAGATGGAGTTAAGATTTAACCGGAAACAGGACTTCCGAAGCGCCAAAAGGACGCACTAAACACACGTTGTAAATTGTTACTATCAGATGAGGAAAACATCAATTATTTTGAATTATTATTTATTAAACACTTTTATGAAGTTAGTTGTTTTAGATAAAGAACCAAGGTTGCTATTGAGGTTGTTTTACTAGTTGATATCAATATGCAGTGTGTGACGCTGTGTGCGGTCCTTAGACTGAGTGGTTGAAAATTTATTTAAGTTGTATGTGTATTTGTGTGTACGTGTGTGCACTACACACATGCCAAAGAGTTCTTACTGATATCATTATTCTCGGCCAGCAATGCCTCAACATTTTGATTGTGTTTTGTTTTTTTAGTTATGATTAGATTTAGTAACAATATAATGGCAATGGTAAAGTAATCAGTCAGGATGCGCCAGACCGTGGTAATTCGCCCTCCTTTCGGTTTCGCCTTTATTTAGCGAGGATGTCCGCTCATTTTAATTTAAACTCGAGAATATTACATTCTATATAAAATAATTGAGCATTTCCATGACACAAACCTTATTCTTTGTTTTGTTAAAATGGACAAGGACAGACAAACCACTTACTGCTTATTACTCACTGAAAAGTTAACTATTGAAATAATTTTGACCTTTTTTGAGCACAGAGATTGTGCGGTTATTAGAACGGTTCGTTTTATAACTTTTACAGTTTTTCCGATTTCGATAAGACCAATTATGAAACGCGAGTCTGAAACTCGGTTCCTTATTCGTAAACCCCTTCGTTGGAAGTTTTTAGATCAAGATCAGATAACATTTCCTTTCAACATAATATAATTTATGTATGTACATTTAAATTTGACAAAAATTGATTTTCTTGTGAGTTTTTAAATAATAACTATTAAAAAGTAATTTTATTTTATATTGAAACCAATTTAGGTGTAAAGTTATTTCTCTTGAAACATATAATTTCCCTTCCATATCAACTTTTACTGAGTATATTGTCATACTAATCCGTAAGATTAAAGTTTGTAAAAAGGGGTACAAAGCCTTTGCCATATAAAATAGCCAACATGTTATGTCTATAACTATATTATATGCGGTACTTCTAGGCGATAACTGCTATGTTCTTAGAATATACATTCATATTTCAATTTAGATTGTGGGTTCGGAGCCGCTTGCAATTTCCTGATGATTGATTGGTTTCAAGATAGCAGTGGACTTTGTGATTACATTTAATCGCATATTATGGAAATTACCCCTATAAGATTCCGAAGTTAACGATTTAGGTTCCCTACCTACCTAGGTACCTTCTATAAATATATCAGTACATGGATACTGCCATAAAATATAAATATAATATTTATGCATAGGCTTGTGCTTTGTGCTGGATTGCTAACAAGTCGTAAGTGCCTAGACCTCTGTTTTTCAAAAAACCGTATCTATTATAGCAAGCACGAAAATTAATTACTTTTATTAAAAATAAAACAATATGTAATACACATATCTACGTTTAAGTTTCATGTCAATTGCATCAGTATTATTTTATGCAAAAAAAACTAAGTCTCCTTTTAATAGTCTTATTTACCAAGAACAGCTATCAAGCTAAATCATAAAGTTATTCCCAAGTAAGTTTCCATAGTCATATATCTGATTATTCATTTTGTGGTCGAAAATAAAGAACAAGTTACAGGCTCCTTTCTATGGCGTCAGATGGTAACACGTTGACTGAAATTGCGGTTTTCCTTAAGAAAGTTGTTTACCTTATATTCTGAACGAGACTGCCGGGAAAGACCTGACATCTAGAAACGTGATGTACCTTTACTAAGCGGAAAAAGTCTTTAGAAAATAGTTCTAAGTTGCTGCTGCTGTGTCATGCTATCCTTTCCATCATCATTATCTGCCTAGCCTTTTCCCAACTTTTTGGGGTCGGCTTCCAGTCTTACCGGATTTAGCTGAATACCGTATTTTACATGGAGCGACTGCCTATCTGACCTCCACATTTTACTGGGTAACACAATATCCCATGATAAGACTGGTGTCAGAATTGACTTTACGACCGCCAAAGATCTTTGTATCACTGTCGGAATAAACTTCTTAACGTGCTGTCCGAGGCTCGGAGGGGTCTCGGAATGTTCACAAATGGTCTCCCATCCACGGACCAACCGCGGTGAGCGTACCTTAAACCGTACGGCTTACACTTAGCCACGAGCTCCTCAGCTCATACTACTCATACTACATACGAGTTAAAAAATAAAACGTTTAAAATATCAATATTAGTAGATCAATAATGAAATGATTTGTTGAAAATCAAATATACAAACATAAAGTTCAAATCTCGAATTCGTAGATTGATTACAATACTAATAAATATGTATAATGATTACTGGCGTTTGGTTACATTTAAAACTGCATAAAAATACAGTTAAACTCTTTGCCTGCGTATTTTTACAGGTTTTGTTACAATATAAACTTGAAAACCTCGTTTTATTCGAGTTTCGTATATAATATATGTACAAAATGTAAATGCATTTAAGAACTTCATTCACAATTTACATTTCTAGATCAATAACAAGGACCTTGCCTAAAATGGTCATAATTTGTTTATAATTCCATTTCATGTACGTTACTTAAAAGAGTAAGAGGTTTTAAAGCCGTAAAAGGTGAAGAGGGGATTGATAAAACATGAATAAATACCTACTCTAAGTTTAATTACAGACTGATTCATCAACTTAATTACAACGGAAACTGAAATATGATCTACGCAAGAGAACAATGACGTAGGTCTGTGTTAACATAACTTATTTACTGAAAACTAACGACCAGTCCCGGCTTTGCACTATATAATCCGAATTTCTCTTCTTTTCTGTAGGTATAATATGCATGTATACAAACCATTCGTTTGAATCACCTTATTCCTGAAAACTTTATTAAATCCGTTGCGTAGTATAAAAGATCTAAACGAACATACAACGTAAGCGGTTTCATTTTATGCTGTGTAATAATAATAATAATAAAAAAGATGTAGTTATTAGCAAAAACTGGAGAGCTCAGTAAATCAGGACCTTCGAAATCTTACAATTGTCTGGACATTATTCTTTTAATGTTTACATAGGTACGTACATACATACATATAATCAAGCCTGTTTCCCGTAGGGGTAGGCAGAGACCACTTCTTTCCACTTGCTACGATCCTTACATACTTGTTTCGCTTCATCCACTGTCATAATTCCCTTCACACATGCTCTTCGGTTTAGGGTACTCTTGACCTGGCCTTTTTTCAAGACGTCTTCGATTTGGTCGCGAAACGTCCGCCTAGGTCTACCCCTTCCAACACTTTCATTCACACTCGCCTTATACACTTTTTTCGTTTTACAGCTATAAAAATATTATAAAAGTGTAGCACTTATAAAACCTTTCCGGTTTTAGTGACTACGTGAGAAAGGACTCAGTTATTCCGAATCACCGAAGCGTGATGTGACTTCACGTGACTGAGGAAAGGAGAGGTCACATAGGACACAGGATGGTGCTAAAATCAATAATAATATGACGGGCCTGTTGGTCTAGTGGTTAGAGACCCTGACTGCTATACCGGAGGTTGTGGGTTCGATTCTCACCCGGGACAAATGTTTGTGTGATGAGCACGATCATTTGTTCTGGTCTGGGTGTAATTTATCTATAATATGTATGTATTTAGAAATATATAAGTATGTTTATCAGTTGTCTGGTTACCATAACCCAAGCTCTGCTTAGCTTGGGATCAGACAACCGTGTGTGAGATGTCCCGGTATATTATTATTATTATAATATGGAAAGAGAATGCGACTATAAACTATGATAGAGCTTCTATTATAATAAAGTATTTTTAAACAGCGGCTCAAAAAGGCTGCTGTTGCTTTTATTAGTACTTATCCTTTATGTAGTCCACACACAAAAGTGGTGGTTTTAGTTGTGAGTCGTATCGCATCGATTAAGATGAGGGGTTTTTTAGCAAGAATCCCTGCAAGATCGAGATGGTTTTTAACCAATACACGTGAAGGTTTGTTCAGCAGTTTTAAAGTTATCAGCGATGTTATAAATTATGGTGGGGGTTTTCTCTAGCATTTTAATTGAAATGTCGTGAGTAGAGATATTAAGAAATAAATAAATAAACAATACATTATTTTTTATCCTCATGATCATATCAGCTCAGAATCAGCCACTGCTGGGTACAGGCCTGAAGGCCTCCCCTTTTTTCTGCCATTGTCTGTCTTGCATGTCCCTCATGCAGGTGGTTCCCATTACCTTGGCTACTTTAATATAATTTAATTTATTTTAATCTGTGGATATAGAGTATAGGTTCTGCTAATATTTGCCTCTAACAAAGATATAGCACTAGTCCTGAGTAGTCCTTAAGCATCTCAATTTATGCAAAAGGTGTTTGACCTTTTGGAATGTTGCCAGATATGTGTATTAAGAGCGAAAGTACCTGATGACATAATAACGGAAAATCAAACACATAGAGACAACACTTATTAAGTAATTTTGGCAAACAGGTTTTATTTCTTGATATTTTGCCATGAGGAACTTAATTGTTATTTGCGTTGCTATGGAAACTAATAATTTGGATCCTCGGACAATCCTCGGACACAAACGATTGTCTTTTTTTGTATAAAAATGCAATCGTTAGAGTATAGGTAAACTTTACTTTATGTATGTGTAATAACGAACTAAATGGCACATTTTCTATTTACCCAAAATAGTACTTTAGATTGAACCATTCATATAATATATATTTTGACGATCGGATTATAATAAATTATTAAATGGTCAATTTTAATCCGATCGTTAAATAGATAAATTATAATACCTGCAGCCTTATGTAAAACTATGTTTACCTTAATTCTTTGTCGAGTATTGGTAATTGAGAGCTTTGCATTTTATGCTATGCAAAAAATACAAAGCCAAGAAAAACTATATTATTTTAAGTAGAATACAAAAACAACCCCTAAAAATCCAATCCAATCAAAGATCAATTTTTGGAAAGAATCCCAATTTCGTAGTAGGAAACACGAAGCATTCACGTGAATTTCCAAAAAAGTATATTCAAAGAGTATTTCTTGAGAGTTATAACACGAAATAAATGAATATTTACTGTAGTAGGCCCAATAATTTAGTATACAACACTTATAGAATTATAATTTTAAAGCTGTATTTAAATACACCTGGGACCGACCCTACCTAGTAATTGATTGACTATTATTTATAACATTCGTAAGTATTAATTATATATTTAACCGGTATTGCATAAACGTCAACGTCAAGAGTAACTCTATTTATATAAAAACAACATGAATCCTAATTAAGGAAGTAACAACGTTGGCGTACCGTATTTTAATTAAACAATCAAATGAGTATTAAATAATAATCTATTCGCGGTAACACTGATAATGTAATATAATAATAATATAACTAAACTTACGTAATAATATAATGTTAATGTATAAAGGAAACTAACCAAAGTTCGAGACGTCGCGTCGGTGCTACAATAATGAGGCCAAAAGGGAGCTGGGCAGGACACTTGGCCAGACGAAGTGAGGGCAGGTGGACTAGGGCAGTGAAACAATGGTGGCCAAGGCAAGGCAAGTCAGGCGTCAGTCGTCCAGGAGCAAAATGGGTCGACGAAATAGTTGAAGTCTCGGGTAGAGTCAGGATGAGGCTGGTACAGGCCCAACAGTGGGAGGACAAGGGCTGTGGATGATGAGGATGATTGTATCAAGGCAACATTAAAACAGCAAGTTAAAGGAGACGTAGGTTTTTTTACCCTACACACACTATCCTACGGACATAAGATAAAGGAGAAAACTGTAGCAAAATGTATCTTTACTCAATGGGATGAGTTAACTGTAAATACGTAGAGAGTTAGATGTGAATTTTCCCGACTAGCGTTTACAGCTGATCGGAAGACCCACACGGGCTCCCGGGACGGATTTTGCTCGTATGTGAGGCGTCAGAACATTATTTCCTAGCGACACGAGTTTTCTCGCACGAGTCCCGCACCGGATAGAGCCCGTACAACGCACAACAACAATTGTATTGTGCCTTCCTTTCAGAGCTCAGCGAAGCCTCCTATGTAGGCTGCGTGAACTTATCCCGGACAATAATTGTAAAGCCAGTTTAATATTTGAAGCTTTATCGAAGAGTTAAGGAATAAAAAAAATGGTTAGGTTTCTCTTCATTCAACTGAATAGAAAATTCTCATAAACCTTCTAAAGTCTCAAAGCAATACACAAATTCTGTAAGCTTTAATCTAGCAATTTTTTCTGTCTTTATAATATGTATATTAGAATAAAAATGAACTGATTAAAAAATTTATGTTTAAGACATAATTCAAAATTAAAGTATTTCTACGAACTCCTCAATTTCATTGAAGTTAGACTGTTGTCGTCATAATCATTCGTGGGTTAAACTTGACCTGTCCGCAGACTTGACCTGTCCGTAGTTAGACTGGCTATGCTTAAAGGCTGACCGAAAAGATCTGAAACAAAAAAAAAATGTCAACGCGATGTAAGTTGAAATCTGTGGTTGAAATCGATTCCGCTAGAGCTGAATAAAGAGCGTAGAGAATCTCGTCGATCCGGCAAAAGCAAGGATGGGACATTTGTGCTATTAATCGATGCAAATCCAACGTACCCCAACGTCATGCCCTCAGCGTGGTCCAAAGTCATTGGAAAGTACCGATTAAAACCGTTATGTTGTACAACACTTTAGGCAGGTCAAGTTGAATTGGCTGTGTTGTACATAATTATTCCTTTCGAAGTGCGTCACATGGTGGTGTGGGCGTGAGTCTGATCTTGCAGGTGTCATGCGAATTAAGTACCAGGCAATCCTGTTCGCGAATTTCAACATACCATCACGCCTGTATCCCTTGTTAGGCAGAGGTGTACCAATGTACACCCACAGCTCGCCGGTATGTTTAGGTCGGGCGAGCCTATTGCCACTAAACGGGCACAAATCCAAACTCCGACCTGCTACTGAGAATTTCATAGAAGAACCCAATTACACCTAGGTCGACTAGGAGTCGAACTCAAGACCTCTTGCGTAGCAGTCGCGCTTAGAACCACTAGGCCAACGAGGCTGATTTAGCTGCGCGGATTTCAAAGGTGTTGCATTTTTGTTGCTTTAGTATAAATGGTTATAAAATATAAATATGGATTTCATGTAGAGCACCTGTTCAATAAAAGATATATAACTGTAACGCATGCTGTAATTCAAAATAACTTTCAAAGGTGGGAAGTCAATAAAATATTAAAATAGTTAATATAATAAATAATAATAATAAAATAGTTAAAGTATTATTATTTATCAGTCAATCAGATCTAAACATTTAAAACTAAGTTTCATGGCAAGTTTACAAACAATTTAATTATATGTTATTTTATATCAATTTGCCAATCAATGACTGTAATTGAAACTAAACTTAAACTGTTTATAATTAGTGTTAAGTTAACATGTTATTCGTACAAAGTTTTTAACTGACATCGAATATTTTTAATCGGTGGTACCTTTTGCAATTAGAGCTATTATTCCGGTCTTATAGCATAATCATTTGTAGCTTGACACATAAAAGGTTTAAAGCTAAGAGAAATGTACCCTCAATGACCTAATATACACATAAGAAAGAGGATAAAGGGCAAACACTAAAGCCTTCGCGACACAGCCGATAAGTAAATTAAGTAATAAGTAAATCTTTCTACTTGTCTCTCTGCAGGGCAAAAGCCTCTCTCTCCTTCTTCATTTTTCAGGAGAAAATGTTATCATTAATTTTGGGGGTCTCATAGTCGTAAAACCCCACGTAAACAGTCGTTCATATGATATTCTGCTCACTGACAGGCGAAGAATGATTTCGATATATTTTTATAAATTTTTATTTTTAATATATTTTTAAGATTAAATAATTGATGCCTATTGTTAAATGCTGTGTGGTCTTTAAGATTAATATAATTGTATTTATCATTCGTACCTATTATACATTAAAATATACGTCTTAAGCAGTGTATGTTAATTTATCAACCATACTCAACATCTATGTTAATTATGCAATAACTGCATTAATTAAAAATCAGATTAGCTTGTAGTTAACGATGCATTCATTTGTCACGTGCCGTGGATTAAAACGGGAAATAACAATATAGAGAATGACGTAGGAATAATTTTAATCGATTTCTAGGATTAAATAATGGAAATGCAATAACTATTTAGAACATACCTGTTCAGAGAATTGCAGAGAGTGTTAGTCAATACAAACATTTGCAAAAAAATAATTGTAGGGTATCTAAAATATTCTACAACTAGCTGTGCCCGCGTCTTCGTTCGCATGGGTGCCGAAACGTGTCAATGAGTTTTTTTGTGTAAAGTGCTATTTGCGTAGAACGTTATATTACATACAATAAATGCTAAATGTTAAGTGAAGCTTACTACAATATATTAGTGAAACCGCATCTAAATCGAATAAGCCGCACACAGGCAAACAGACAAAAATAGTAATTATTACAAATTCGGGTTCGGCATCGATATAATAACAACCCCTGCTACTTTTTTATGTCTATTTCCATTGTACAGACACCACTTTTCTACAATTCTATTATACGTATAGATTAGTAATAAAAGATTGCCACTAACCCTATTTTATTCTAAAATTAGCATTATAATTAGATTAATTTATTTAGCGAAGCAAGGCGCTGTCAATGCCACTGTCATTTCGGATTTCCACTTCACGCCCGATTAAAAGTTCATGCTTCTTGAAATTTAAACAAAAGTAAAGTAAAAACAAAAGGTAGCTGATTGATGACGCATTCGAACTAGGAACTGATAAATGGTCTTGTATATGAGCAATGTCAAGTTAAATAATGTAGGCTTATTGCAACGAGGTTGCATTTGAACTATAGAGTGAGCCTATCAGACTTTAAACCGTAAGCACTAGTGTACAAGTGTTGTCGTGAATTATGTATGAAGATGGAGCTTGCCGTTTTAATAAATCTATTTAAAACACTAATATTATCCTAACAATGTCAAAACCATCGATATTTTCTTATATAAGTTTCTCGTTGCGCGAAAATTAACCTAAATGAAAAACTAAATGTACTAGGATCAGACTAAAAACTGCTCTCGCTTGGCACAAGGGGAACCTAGCGATAGTAGCAGTCTATGCATATCATACGTCGATGGCTTATTGGAATTAGTTAATGTCGTTTATTAGTAGGTGTATTGTGTATGAAGTGTAACAGCGTGAATGGGCCGGATAGGGAATACCTGTGGAGAAACCCAAGTTGGTAAATAGAATATTAAGAATGACAAGGACACTAAAAGTACTCTATAAAAATCAATTACCGCATGTAATTGTATAAGGCTCTATAAGATTTGATTGTGTTTTTGGTACCTAATATTCAGGCCACGGTAAGGAAGAAAACTCGCGAAAAATCTGCGGGATATTTCAAATAAACAAATAATTATGACATTGTGTTTTTGTACATTTTTATTATGCATTTCAAGTAGACATCTGAATAAAAAATACTATAGATAAACATAGTAAAATTTTAGCACCTAATTTAATTGACATCTAAATGCTAAAGCTTAAAGTTCGAAATCGCCAATTGATTCAAACGTTACCTAGGTAGGTTGTGGTTAAGTAAGTACTAGGAATGCTGTCCGGAAACTACTATTATTAATTTATATTAAGCATTTTAATATAATGAAAAAAACTCCTACTCTTATAAGTTAAAAAATTATATTGCTTGTGATTACAACAAAAATATTAAATGCACTTGTGCTAGCTAAGGACATTTTGGTCAAAAGGTCCACACGAAGGTTGTTTCAAACTGCTTTATTTAATTTCCTAGTTCATTAAGACCTAGTCCCTAAGAAAAATAATTAACAGCAGAGAGTTCTACCAGTAAGTCTAAAGAATGAAACATTATTAGTCATGACGGAACCTATTGTGTACTGCCGGTTTAAAAGTCCGGCTTTGAGACCCTGTGATTATTCAACGATAAATAAATAAACCTAAATCTGTAACAAGCGTAATTACTAATAAATCATTGCTACTCCATTAATCTCACTCATGAGGTTATTCTTAGAAGCAAATGTGGCATTACGCATAAAAAAACCAAGGAACAATACATTCCATTATTTTTAGATAATGACTTGTGCATCAGAATGACCGCTATTGGGAATCCAGTCCATCCAAAAATACTTATAATATTTACAACTGGTTTATAAATCGAAAAATGTGTGTCATTTAAATATTGGTGTTTCCAAGGAAATCAAATGATATACTAATTAGCATTATCTGTATAAGTTTCGTAAATGGAGTCTTCGTAAATCTGTATCTGTACAAAATTGCTCTAGATAATGGTACCTACTTGTACACTGCTGCAATTAACCTTTAAATATAAGATTTTCAACAATTAGGCACAACACGTTTTATCCACTTGCTGAAATACTTACGAATTGTAATCTTACTAATGTTGTGGTACTTATTGTTTAATGAGTTACAATAGTCATTTAAATAACCATTTTTGAACTGCAGCAATGTGATATTCGGTTATTTATTTAAGTTATCGGGTCATTCACCTGAATCTGTTGATCGTCACCTGTTTACACTTTACAGTAAATAAATATTGTCACATACACACATAGCAATGTTGTCACCCCCCGTTTTTAATTCTGATTGTTTTTCTTGGTTATTTGGCCTTGGTGCAATGAAATTGTTTTTACTTTTTTCATTGAAACCATTTTATATGAAACCCGTTTTAATTTAATTAATCAAAATCGAAGTAATGCAAAATTTAAATTTATTTTTTAGTATTATTATCGTGATCTAACGAAACCGCACTTATGTGTTTAGCTAACAAGAATAGATAGGGCTTTTTTTTCTTCTAAATTATGAAGGTAATCAGATGATACATAATAGTGTTGGTGAGAATCTTTAAAATTAAATACCATCAAGTAACTAAGTAACACACACTTGTACTATGTACGCTTTGAAATTATATAATTCCAAGTAAATACTTCTTATAAACCGAGAACTTTGTATTCTAGTCACGGATAAGGTCACTTCTATCGTAAATTACTGGCCCACTACTCAGAGGAAAGAGTCTCAAACACTTGGAATTTAGTTTTGAATAACTTAAATATTACTAGGCTTATGTCATTTAAAAGTTCATAGTAAAAGTGTTAGTTAAAAAGCTGACAATAAACGGATTGTGTTGTGCTTAAATTACATTAATCAGTTCAGTGCAAAGACCTTAACCTGACAGATAAATCTATAAATGTTAATTTACTGACGTCACTAAAGAACAAATGACGCTGGTCGAAGACAATTTATTTATCGAAATAAACTATGTTAAATTATGTGTTTCCGACAAAATCAATTGAACAAGGAAGAAAATGACAAATGTCAAGAAAATCAACTGAGTAGGCATGATGTATGGAATAACAAACGTCAAAGATCAATAATCAAATAGTTGTAAGAACTACGATGTCTACCTTATATTGTCCTAAAACCAATCATTCCTACGTGTATAATTGACGAATTATATCCCACAAAAAGCAAACAACAATTTAGAACGAACGTCTGTTTGCATTTTTTCAGGGCTTACTTACGATTGTTTCTAAATATAGACATAATAAAAAGAGACGCGGGTCATACAGGATGTGAATACGGAACAAATAATCAACTATTACTTATAAGTCAGTACATATCTCAACAATAATTGATACTTTTAATTACCCTGTCAAAGGAATTGTTTGAAATATTAATAAGACCTTAGCATACGTAGGTAGAGGTACTCCCCTAACAGTCTTGAAAGGTGGGAAAGGTAGAAGTCCTAGATGGACAAATATAGCAAGATCGTCATAGAAACTAAAATAACTTATGACCAGCCTTCCCAGAATTATCTCTAAATTCTTATATTTGGGAACTTTCAAAGATGAACTAATTTTATTCAACCCGAGGGATTACTCTAACTTCAATCATGATCTAAGATAACACTAATAATGAGTTCCTGGCATGAGTCAAAATGTGACTGGAAAGAATTTTTGTAAGAAAGTTAAAAAAGTCAGATTGAGTACTTTCGAGTAGAAAAGGCAAGCCACACAGCCCACCTAAACTTACCCACACCTACGAAAAAAAATGTTGTGGTACTCCTCCGCTGAAGAAAAGTTGCCAACTTTTGTGTTGTCAACACGTGCTCGTGACAATAGTTGAAAACGATTTCAGTGGAAACCCACCTTAAGATAATTATGACGTCAAACATAATATTACGTAGACAAATGCCTACGTGATCAATCAAACTTTTCTAAGAACAACATTATGTGACCTTGGGCCGAAGATCAGCCAGTGGTTCCAGAGCTTGGTTTCTGGCGCAATAATCAGTATCGGTGTCGACAGACCAGGAAATATTTAATATTGGCCTTCAAAGAAAAAAGTTTGCAGAGCGAATTTATTTTAGTAGATACTTATTATGTGTGACTTTGACTACCAATGCTGAGGTCATTTAGACTGGAAGCAATTAGATTTGCAAGAAGATGATCGGAGCTTTAGCGCAATAATTCTCCTCATAAGATAGTCTATAATATTATTAAGTCTTCAATCTTACACGTATGAACTTACGAAACTTTATTAAGCTGTTTACTGCGTATCCTTAATTCTAACCATCGACAATGTCTATGTTTGCAACTAAACTGTAATGATCTTTTCTGAGTTTAGAAGACAACATTCGATTGCTCTCAGACACACAAAAAAAATAAGCTCTCACTTAACTCATAACCTTTTTCCCTTTGTCACGAGTAAACCACGAAAAATTATTTTTCTTGATTTGATCTTTACCACAGGAAAGCTTCTTACTTTCCTTTCTCTACTACTCTCTGCAACAGGTACCTAGCTTTCTCCTTTTCTATTTTTTTCGCCAGGGTAATCCTCATGAACTTTCTCCAGCCCCTGAACGAGAAGATATACCTACCGGTTTATGCCACCGGAAAGCTTCTCCCTTATAATGGTCACCATGTGGGGGACCGACGCAGATTACTGCGACATGCACCTAAATCCTAACTTAACCTTTAGAAACACTATAAAAAGTCCTGCGTGTACTATATTAAATATTAAATTAATATAACTTGTATGAGAAGAATGCGGTCTAATTATTATAGCTTGATTATAATACGATACTTTTTTATGCGACTACCTTGAACTTTAATTTAAGTTTTCTTTGCGGTGTACTGTGGATAATTCAGTTACCCTGTACCTGTTACAGTGTTATTTGTCAAACACACATTACATTTTATATTTTAAGATAAATAAGCCAAATAAAAACAATATGATAAAGTAATTCAAGTCTCGAAAAAACCTTTGTTGCCATGGTCATTGAAGAAGTCAAAATTAAGCGCAAAATTTTGTTAAAATAAAAATTTAAAAAACATTACAGTATGCTTCCATTAAAATAACAAACAATGTGTGACCTTCAAAGTTAATTAAGTTAATTCCTAAATATTAGAACTCAATTATTAACATGAATGGACTAATTATTTGTCGGTAGATCGGTATCAACAAGTTAGACCTTCGTTTAAAAGGAAGTGAGATAACGTTTGCACTGGCTACGTATTCGAGCGTGGCAACTGGCAACTGGCAACTTGCCAACTCCTACATATCCGGTCGAGAATAGACCGCAAAGGCTTAAAACAATCACAATTTAAGGTTTTTTTGGTCATGACATTGACGGGTTTAAGTAATTTGTATGAAAGCGTGATTACAAGTATTACAACCATGTTTTACAATGGCTGCCACAAGGTGGTAAGGTTCACCTCTATTGCATTGAACTTAGAGCAATGTCGGTGAATTATTACTGTAAACAGGATAATTATATTTATCTTAAGACGGAACAATGTTAATCTTGAGGAACGCAATCTGCAATTAATCAAACAATATTGTATTTTTCTTTTTAGATATAGCTGACTTCCTAGTTTCATGTCTAAGAGTACCAAAAGGTTATCTTAAGAAATATCTTATACTATCCTGCCCACACAGGACCCAGACTTATGGTGCGGTAGTGAATTAAGGTGAATGTACACATTCTTTGTAGTTTAGCAGCAGATTATGTAAATTTCTTCAAGTCTGTGTTTTACGGAATTAAACTTTTCCTTTTAACTAATTATTAACTCTTGATCCCATCTCATCCATCTCTCCCATCTTCATGTACGGTACAGGGGTCAATAACCACATGGTATGTAAGTTAGGTATATGTATAACTTTAAGTGCGTTCCCAGTTTAGCTGACACATTCATCATCTCCGGCCCGGACGATGACAGCAGTAAGCGGCTTCACTCCGCCAAATTATATTAGGGAATATACCTTTATATGAAGCTATGGGGCGGAAAGGCAATGTGTGGTACTGTGGTGATATTTAAAATTTTCTCTAAGAAAGTTAACGTTTTTGGAAAACAAAAATTTTAAGACAAGAGACTCCACTTTTTTTAAGTTGCTATTTAAAGCAATTTGAAATGTAATGTAATTGCAATGTTATACGGAGTTCCGTTACACCCTGTGTAAACTTTTATGTCGTTATACCTCAGGCTGAGAGCCTGAGATACAGTTCACAGTGCTGTGCAAATTTTCGAGATAAGCCTCTTTACATCCTCACGTCAAATTATTGAAATTTTGAACTGTGTGCACATTGTAGAATAAAGAATATATACATGCCTACCTATCTAGTTGTATTCGCATATTCTGCATAGTAACTTAACATCAAAGGGTAATGATTGAGGAAGGTCTCACGGCCGACCTATAGACCTAACATAGAATTACGTGCTATTATATTTGTTTACGACATTTTATGAGTTTGTAGGATAATTTTCAAATTGATGTTACTACAAACATGATTGTTGTTGTTAACATTTTTTATGTAAATTTTTTGTCACTGTTCTTGATCGTAGAAACAAACCTAAAGCACAATATTTTGCTAATCTTTTTTGGTTGCTTTATAAAATTATAATGAGGATAAGGGAATTGGCCTAGTAGACCATAGTAGACCTATTGTCAGGATGCTTAGGTGGCCGCCAAATAACCATATTTTTCTGTCTAAGCATGATATCCTACAAATGTGCCAAAGCAACATTTTTCTCGGATCTTGTATTGTTGTCTTTAAATACTTCTGACCTATTACTTATGACTAAGAGCACACGCAGCAGCACCAACCTAGACAGAAAAACAATAACTAAGACTGAGTTAACTTAAATTGTCTTCTTCTGTGTTAGCTTGATTGAACATACTAGTGGTAAGTCTGTTTCTATTACTAAAGTTATTTGCATGCAGTCTTTACATTTAGAATTCACGAAAACAGTTAATCGCCAATCTACGCCACGTACTACGTAAAAACGCCATCTATGAAACAGCAGTAAAACTAAAAAGCAGCACCATCTGTTAGATAATACTAAAACTTTACAACCGTTTCCTAGGCAAGAAGTACGCCATTGATAACACTGCGATAGAAAACTAGAATAAATGTAATTGTTTTAAAGTATTTACAATAAACTAATTTATTAAATATCTTAAACAATGATTAAATACAAAAATGAGGATCTTACCTGTTAAATATTTTGAACTGAGAGTGTTTTTGGGTTTTTTTTTCTGAAAGCGACATCTAACGAATCCAATAAACATTAACGCACGTAGTGGGAAAAATATTTCACTAGTTTAAACAGATTTTACTAGATGTCGCTTTCATTGTTAATGTAAGTTTGCCTAGTTTAGACAATCAAAACATTCCAATTGGTAAATAATGCACAAGATCAGATTGCGAGCTCTTGTTACTTCAAAAGATAGTTGGTATTGTTTCATAATGTGTGTTACGTGTGATATATTGTTATTGTGACATCCTATTCTCAAATGGTGACATTGAAAATATTTGGAGCTTTATCAAGAGTAATTATGATTAAATTATCAAGCCGCTCAAAGGTATGTTAAAACACTTCTATTACTTATCCTAGTGTCGGAAGTTTAATAATAAACTACATAAAACATAGCTTTTGTGTGTCTCTTTAGTAGGTACCTACCTACCTAATATTATTCATCAAATGTTTTACTTATAAATGTATAAGAAAGTCATCGGTGTTTATTTGGGTGCAGCAGAGGGTGAATGACCTCTACTCTATATCGGAGTGTAGGTCTGTAGAACGCCGAGCGCGCGCGGTGCACCGTTGTCATGGCAACGAACCCCCGGTCGCTTCTATACTTACGTACACTACAACATTTGGTGCCCTTCCCAAAAAATAAAACATAAAAATTATTAGAATTTAAGATGGTTGATATTACAATATATTTTAATATAAATTTAATAATAACACTTTGATTTGAATATAAATTTCATGAACCACGTGTGTTCTGTCCCAGGATATAATATTATACTTATTAATATCAGACATTTTCAGAACACTTTTGAGTAAGTATACAATAAATAAGTAAGTAAGTTAGTTCACTGAAAGAATTAGTCTTAAATAACTAGGTATTTCTATACAATATTCAACGTTTCAAAATTTGACAAAACATAATGTTAGTACAACACAACAAGAATTCTTTTGAAGCTTACTTTATAAGGGGAAGTTGAATGAATAGCCTCATTCACGCTGTGGGGTCGAATACCTATTTAAGGTCACACATTCATCAGATTAATTTTATCTCTTTGACCAGGGGTCATTATAAATAAATTATTATGTGTATTTTAAAACCATACATAATTGTTCTGTCGAAAATGGGAGGTCCGTAAAGCTCTCGATCTCACTGGAACAACATATGAATAATAATGTACGTATCTACTATCTATAATATTACAAATAAAAAAAATAGTGTAAGATTTTAAATTCAAATTGAAATGCTGCCATTAATGTCGCAACTTACTGGGCCAAAATACTTTAAGTTCAATTCTACCATCGACACGAAAAGAAGAAAAAAATCCAATTAAACGTTTTCAGTACATTCATAAAAGGTATTTTACACAGAACTGGCTTTAAAAAAAGCGTTATATTATTTTTCTCTGTCTGTGCGGTTGTTTGTTGCGGTTTATCTCAGAAACAGTCGGACCGATTTTGAAAAGAAAGTCCTGTCTACTTTCACTTGCAGTTACCGATTGTTATGAGGATGAAACTGTGGAGCACTGCTATTTTTCAACCGACTTCAAAAAAGGAGGAGGTTCTCAATTCGGCTGTATTTTTTATTTTTTTTCTGCACCTTCAACCTAACTTTGCCTGCCAGTCAAAGTATTGTTACTGCTACATAACGGACCGTGTTTTACAAAGAATCTCAATAGTATACCAAAATCAGGCAACTATAAAAGAGCCCCACAGTTTATTTGACCTATTTATATTTCATGTTTTATAACAATAAATGAATAGACACTGCTTCCCGATTATGTGATCAAGTAGGTAATTGTATTCAGCTTAAAGTTGAATAAGATTGAGAGATAATATGACCAAATGTTACCTTGAAGAGTTGTATTGTGTAATGATCTCGATTTTTAACCGACTTCAAAAAGGAGGTACTCAATTCGACTGTATGTTTTTGTTTGTTACCGCAAAGCTTTCAACTGGGTGATCTGATTTTGATGATTTTTTTACATAGCAGTTATGTTTTATTAAAAGATCAATATCGGTATATTCGAGTCACCAACTGCGTAATGCACATCGTATAGGTATACCTATGTACTTATTTGATTCCATAAACTTATTATTTTATTGGCAGTAACAACGAGTCGCAAATCAATGGATAATATATTTTATGGCTCTTTATATTGTGCTGATAATTATGAAGGATACTAATTAAAAATCAATAATTAAATATAAAATCTCTCATGGCCTTTGAATCCACGTTTTCCCACCTATAAATAGAATGCAGGAAAGATAGTACCTTAGAGGATAGATAAGAAACTACAGAGTGCTCACGATTGATACCCTGATAGGAATCAGGGTATGAATCGTATGTACTAGTTTTGTTTTAAACATAGGATCAAAACAGACCGCATCGTTTAAATTAAGCTATTCCAAACCCTAATATTATCCTAATAATATGTGGACAATCTGACTGCTTCGTTAGCCTAGTGGTGCTAAACGCGACTGCTACGCTATAGGTGTTGGGTTCGATTCCTAAGTCGACCAAGGTATTGTTGGGTTTTTCTACGAAATTCTCAGCAGCAGGTCGGAGTTTGGATTTGTGCTCGGTTAGTGGCAATAGGCTCGCCCCCTATTACATGGGACCTAAGCATACCGGCGAACTGTAGGTGTAGGTACATTGGTACACCTCTACCCAACCCTTCGGGGATACAGGCGTGATGGTATGTATGTATAATATTATGTGAACCATAGATATTAATGCATAAACGTTTGTCGTTACCACAAATATTTCTTACTGTCATGTCGGCGCAATGAGTTTTTATCGATAGTTGCGCTCTATAATTCTAAGTTCTAATCTCTATTGTCGCACACACTCGTAGGCTTAGCACGCGATACTTGAACTTTTGATCTACTGCTGCACATGTCACTAAAAAATTTACAAAAACCTTAGTCAAAGGTCTTAGAAATGTGAGAATACTTGAAAAGTGCAAAGTGCAGCCGTTCGAATTAGAGTGACGTTTTGGGGTCATTTGATCATTTCCACTTAATTGAAAGATAGCGTGTTGGATTGAAACGTCGAATATTCGATTGAGTCTAGAAATACATTTCTACTTACATGATTCACGTGTCGTACGTTACGTTATATAACTTTATTAAGTTAACGTTAAATCCAGTCGGCCCCTGTAGCCAAACTTTCAAAAGCGTAAAAGACATTTGGTCTCGATAAGGCCCGGACTCCACCAAAGCGGAGACGAGCGGAGAAATTTTAAGCAACCAATAGGAATTCGTTATTCAAATTTAGATATGTAGCTGGGGCTGAATGAGGCACTCCTATTGGTTGTTTTATACACTTCTCCGCTCTGCTCTGCTCATCTCCGCTTTGGTGGAGTTCGGCCCTAAGTTACATCAAGATTTGTCACTTCCGTATATGTGATTCGTCATTTCCGATAAGAGATGTCGCTTTGCTAGAGAATCAGACCCTGTCTTCCTAGTTTTCTCATCAGTCTTTTATTAACCCTTAAATACTTAGGGAATATAAAAAATGCAAACGTCATTTAAAAATCTGTATAGCTTTTCAAATGACGTTTGTAAAAACGCAAAAATCTCACGCGTCTGGTTTAAAAATGCTTTTATGAAAAAATCCTTTTTTGATTCGATCACATTCATTCGAATACCGACAAAATGAACAGGAATGCTTTTGGTCTACTGTTTTCCGGACACGGACTGAATTGAAAAATTCGTCCGGTGCACTACGTTAGGTAAACTGCACTCAAATTCCAATCGTTGGTCAAACAAAACTCGATTGCGAATCTGATATGGGTGTTATAAAATAACTATTTAACTTTTTTTTTCATATGCCTATGTATTAAAATATTTTGAGGCTTTTTTGTTGTCTTTTTGTTGTTTTTACATAATATTTGTATTGAATACTTATTTTGCAGCAACTATAATGTTAAAGGCTATAATTAAAACATTTATGTTGTTACAAAAATACATATAGCTCTATCGTTTCGTTCGCAAGTTATATAAGCACGCAAATGACAAAGCGGGTTCGTTCTTAGTGACTGGTTAAGAGACTTTCATAATGGTCTCATAAGAAAACCCGTTATTAAATATATTTTTTTAGCGAATAACTACAGTAACAGTAACTACTAATTGATGACGTTCGTTGAAATAAAACACTTTTTACGCATTTTATCGCGTTTTGTAAAAGTAGTTTTATTTCAATTTCTAACATTGGCGACTCAATATGATGACTTTTGCTTTGCTGAACTTCAATCGTCAACTATATTGTCTTGAACTTCAATAACTTCAGGATTCTGTCCACTATTCAAATAAGAGTTATTACGTAAAAAAAATAAACTTTAATCTGTTAAAGCGATGTGTTTAGTGCGGTGCAATTATCGCAGAAGTCATGAAAGCTTCATGCGTATTCATGCGGACTCGCAGTTCGCTGCAAACATAGCATTGTGTTCAGCTTTCCATGCAAAATGGAGTTATAATTACACACGAATAGTCATCTCAAATAGCATTATCGTGTTCTGTTCGATAATGTTACTACTATAGTATGCTCGCAATGTTTCAACTAAACAAAGATTAAGTTTAAAACCTAAGTTGGTGTGCATTTTTATATGCCAACTAGCTTTTGTACACGACTCCACCTGTGTGTGCGTCGGCATCGCGGCAAAAATTAGCTTTTTTTTGTACTCTAAGCCCAAATTTGGCATGAGGTCCCATGCCAATTTTCATCAAATTTGGTTAAGTCGTTTAGAATTAAGACGGGGCTAGTTCCGCAATTAAATATTCACTGTGACCCAACGACTTATAAAAATTAGCTGGATTGTCCTGAAAGCTGAAGGCGATACATTTGTCCAGCCATGACCGCAATGGGCAAATTGAGATATAATTCTAAATTATCAGTTATACCTAGGCCCTATTAGGAACTTGATTTTATAATTTCTTTGACATTGGTAATGTCAAACCAGTGACTTTGTTTTTGATTGCAGTTATATTTTTATTAGTCTGACATTGAATCAATTTGGTAGTTCTTTTTTATTTATTAGGTACGTCTTGAGACAGCTACTACTCGTGGCAACGTCGTAGGTTCGGAATGCCTAAACAAATGAATTAACTAGCTTAACAAAATGGCGTTTAGCTGGCCTTGCTAATTTGATAAGAGCGTGTGAGGTCTCACAGGTATCGCTTTACAGGTAAACAAACTAGGCTCATAGAGCAGCCTTAGATATTATTTGCGATACCAACATGTGGCCCTAATGCGAATGGCAAAACAACACTTTGTTATGAATTGTTATGCCTAAAAATAAACCAAATAAAATATCTTCATAAAAAAGACAGTTTAATATCCAGCTTGTCTAGTGTATGCAATATAATTATAGATATACTAAACTAGCTGTGCCCCGCCGCTTCATCCGTGTTAATGCCTAGGTCCCGTTCCCAGTGCCTGTATATTATTGGTGGCGGAGATGAATCCAATTAATTCCATCATAAGCGTAACAAAAGTCAGGATTACTTAATATGGTGGTTAAGTATTCTTAAATTTCTAATTTTCTGTGCTATGTCCATTTTTTTTTCTCTCATAAGAACTTTCTCCTGAGTTTATATAACAAACACAAAAAAAAAAGAATTAGCGAAATCGGCCCAGGCGTTATTGAGTAATGAGCTTACCAACACATTTAGCGATTCATTTTTATATATATAAATAGATTAACTGTATAGTCACAGAAAACACAAATAGTACAGTCAATATGCAAATTACGCTCCGAAAAATGAGTTAACCGACATTTGACCTTATAAATCGTTAGGGGAGCGTGTCAGGAGCCTATTGTGAAATTGTCATTGTAAAGGTGTCATTTTTCGGAGAGAAAGCCTCTTTTCGTTCTGTACTAAAAAGAAACTATCTATAATAAGGCATCAATAAATTCATCCACTTTGCTCTCGACTGGCAAAAATGTAATATACGTACGGTAGTTTATATTTGTCATGAATGTGTAAGTTTGTTGAATTGAGCCTACTCACATGAAGTCGCATAAACGGTTAATCACATATATCTAAGAACTGCCTCGTTGGCCTAGTGGTGCTAAGCGCGACTGCTACGCTAGAGGTCTTGGGTTCGATTCCCGAGACGACCAAGGTGATATTGGGTTTTTCTATGAAATTCTCAGTAGCAGGTCGGAGTTTGGATTTGTGTCTCTATTACATGGGACCTAAACATATCGGCGAACAGTGGGTGTACATTGGTACACCTCTGCCTACCCTTTCGGGGATACAGGCGTGATGACGTGGCTTACGGCTTGTTTACAAACTTCGTATGACGCATAGTTGACGTGTTTTTACGTCTCATCAACATTGAAACATGCATCCATATGGTTATTTAGTAGGATCCAGCACATATTTTTATGGGTAGAATAATTTATTTTTTGTTTGATAAACGGTGTCAACAATGGCCGCATAAAACTAAGATTACTTTTTGAATTGTGTAACACATCTTCACGTCATATAACTAACTACCTATTATAGTCAAAGAATTTTGGAGATACTTAACAACAAAAAAAAACAAATCCAACTTAACTGCTTTGTGTGTCACAATAAAAAAGAAATAAAAGATATTATAATTAGTACGAATTTAAACGATTAAATATATTAGTAAATTGCAGACAAAATTTTATTCATTCGCAAAAAATTGCGGCTTCCAATTTCAGGCAAAAAATGAAACAAAACGCTGTCGATACAACTTAAAAATCGATGCGTTACTTTCCGGTCTGACACTAACAAACTGGGAAGAGCTATTATTAATTACCGCATTCTACTGCCAGCTATCGTAGCACAAAAGATTATTTATTGAAACACTGAAAACTTCATATTGCAAAAGAGTCAACGTCAAAGTCAAAAGATTTATTGCATACTAAGTGTACGATAGATGTTATAAAAAATATGTGGACTTTTTTACTTTGAGTAGTTCCGGACGTAATTATAACAGACTAGTACATTGTTTTTAACCCTTGGTCATTATTTCATAGATCCAACCCCGTCGCCATATTACAGGAATCAACAAATATTTAATATAAATTAATAAGTAGTACCTTTGTACTTTACGTGTAAACGAAAAAGCGTACATAATATGCAACATACATATTACTAGCTGTGCCCCGCGGTTTCACCCGCGTAAATGACAATACATGCACTATCTTTATAAATTATAGCCTATGTGTTATTCTGATGTATCAGCTACATTATTGTAAAGTTTCATTAAAATCCATTCAGTAGTTTTTGCGTGAAAGAGTAACAAACATCCACACATCAACATTCTCACAAACTTTCACATTTATAATATTAGTAGGATGTTTGTTATTTAAGTGATAATATTGACAAGAATGCCAAGTGCGTCCAATTATATTTTTAAGTTAGTAGAGTTTAATAGTTGTGTTATTTACAATACTTTTATGTTTAAATATTTCGTAGACAGCTCTATTGCTAGTTAAGTTCCAAGATATCACAAAAACTACCGAACGGATTTTTATTCGATTTTCACCGATGGGTAGAATGATTCAAAAGGAAGGTTTGTATGTAATAATATTAATAATTTGTCTACCCATGCGAAGCCAGTTCGGGTCGCTAGTATAACTTAAATGTTTACCTAAAATTTATTGGTATAATGTTAAGAAATATAAACTTCTCGAAGCTATAAAATGTCTTTTAAAAGTAATTTTACAAACAATAACTTTTGAAAAATGCTTTCTTAAACTATTGAAGAAAAAATTGCGATATATTCTTTTCAGGTTATTTGCCAAAGGTTAATTGCTTTAGAAAAAAACATAAAAGAAGCCGTACTGAGCCTACTAAAACAAAAGCTTTTATAGTCGGTAAAGAGTTAAACTCTTTATTATATTCGAGAATTAATTTCGCAACGTTCAGGGTAGCTAAAATGTGCCTTTCACGGAATCATACTTTGAATTCATCTCTCTAATTCCTAGCAAAAATGTTAGATCTAATTTTTGATAATTTTTACGATTGACCTACAGAGAACTTTAAGGAATCTATTAGTTCTCTATTCACATTAAGTATATAATCTTACAACATATATCTATATTTTTATGTCCTTATATTAAGAACCTATTAAGCTTATAAAAACATTCAATTTATAACTTACAAAGTCATACAAACTTTGCAAGGACTTGGATGAATGGAAAGTTCCAGTGCTTTCTTTCAAATCGCTTGATTGAAAACGCAACTTAACTTTAATATACCTTTAACTCCAAAGAAGTACTAATTGCATTTCATACTGGCTATTTATAACAACAATGGTACAACAGTAAAAATAGCAGTAAAATATGATTTTATAATTCCTACGTCTTAAGATGACGTCGACACAATTACATCTTTCAGTGGCTAACAGAGCGTTGTCTTGACAATATAATGTGGCAATCACATTGCTGTCACACAACCATAGACTAAACACATACATAGACTGCTACTATCGCTAGTTTACCTTAGTGCCAGAACAGTTTTAGTCTGTATCTAGTACGTTCTTTTACTGATTTAAGTTAATTTTCGCGCAACGAGAAACTTATATGAAAATATCGATGGTTTTGAAATTGTTAGGATAACATTAGTGTTTTAGATGGATTTTTTAAAACGGCAAGCTCCATCTTCATACATAATTCACGACAAAACTAGTTCACACTAGTTTTCACTCACGGTTCAAACTCTGATAGGCTCACTCTATAGTTTCTTATGTATACTCTAAGCACACAACTGACCATTAAGTAGGTTTTATTTAATTTAAGCTCATTAACGTAGACACTATTCATGTAGTCTAGATTTAAGAAAAAACCTTTTTACAAAGTTGCATAATAGGCACATTCTTTTATTCAAATGCGTCACGTTAAGCATTTATGTTGCAGTTTCTTTAGCATCTAAAACACTTCCAATATTCATAAAAAGATGAAGCACTAGATTTATTATAAAAAATAACATTGACCATTCATGTGAATTTTAGACTTTGAATGAGAGTATAACGAAGCCTAAAAATGTAGGCAACCAGCCTATTGATTTTCTTGCAGTAGACAAGGCTTGCCTACCCTTGAATTCTAAGAATATCCAAACAAATCAATGAGGGATGTTTAGGTTGTCAAATTAAATAATTCTCTTTAGCATGAATACTGATCAAAAACTTACTATTAAGTCGACATATCTTACCATAGCTACCATTATCTATTCAATAGAGTGAAAAAACTCAAACATAAACTATCCAAAATAAATTACAATACATACTGACAGCTCATTCGTTTACAACAACTAACTACTGGCCATCTGTAATGGAGTAGGAATACGTGTTGTCAAATTCGAAATCAATTTCATTTGTCATTCAAAGTAATAAATAAGCACATTTCAGTAGTCTTAACACTGGTGGTGCTGCCATCTATGTCATCTTAGCGTGTTCAGACAAAGCGGTGTCATAAGAGCAACTGTTGAATAATTGTAAATAAATCAAACTTTCTTCAATCACAAGTTAATGTCGTAACGTCACGGACTTCTTATTTCATCTGCGAAAGGCATAACGATTAAATAATAGCAATTTTGCAACATTGGTGAGAATTTTGCAGTGACGTCAATTTGTCACTCTTGAACTTTAAGCTTTATTTTTGTATATTTTCATGGTTTTTGAAAATGATGTGTTTATTTTTTATTATTACGCACTAAATAGATTTTTAGTCTTCATACCTAGTCAACTATACTATTGGTGTGAAAAATAATCAAATCTTACCAGTTACCGAGTGGGTAAGATTATACCTAGATACGTTTCAGACCATTCGAACTTGCACTCTCTCCGTACAGTTTTCTGTAAGTCCTTTGATGCAAGCGAAAGGAACTTACTCATTGGATTTTCAGTATTACTTTGAGAGTCTTCATCAGGCCAACAGTTCGGGAGAGTTTGGCGTCTCTACACTTTCGTAGTTATTTTCTAAGTAACACTAGTACCATCTTCGAATCTGTAATTAATTAACGAAAATTTTCAATACTGATCCTAATCCGTCTGGTTTCTAGATTAAACGAAGGAGGTTAGAGTAAGTCGGACTGAATTGATATAAATTAATTATTGAAATCACTAAATCTTTATACTTTCACAGACATGAAAATGACTTCTGGCGTATTCCTACCAATACCTTATTTAGATGTCCGAAACTCATAATTATTTGCTACGATACTACTGAGGTAAAAACGACTGAAATCGCAATTCTCCCTGTCTAGTTTATTATTGACGGAAATTTCCAATAGCTGTGTAGGGCATTCCAACTTGTCGATTGCATCGAGATCGACAAAGTTATTATTGTTACTTTATTTGTACAGACTCGATACACGTATAAATATTTATCTTATTATAGCAGTACAGTGATTAACTTTAATGTAATAAAGTTTTTTCCCAGGTGAAAAGCTTCATCTAAATGCGTACCTTATTTTCACATACACATCAAGTCAACTGAACAACAACAAAGTAGATCCGTAAATTAGAAATTTAAAAACAGAATGTTGTTTGTATATTTATGAATACAATAACCTAAGGATTGAATGCCCTAATTTTAATACAGTATGAATGTATTTTAAGGATACCTCAACATATGAAACTTTTTGTTGAATAAATAGTTCGATTATTTGATTGAATAAGGGTTTTCCAGCTTAGTAAAGCTTGGTAAACAAGGTAAATATTATTGATTTTGGCCTTTTATGTGGACTGCAACATGGAACCGCTCGTAAGGTTACATTGTGTCATAGGGTTGGAAAACATTGGTAGTTTTACTGCAAATGAGCGTGTGGCTGCTTATTCTCTACTTTATCCTTTATTTGCCTTTTTGCAAGTAGTAAGGCACGTACTGTAAAGACGTAAAAAAATAATGAAAACGCAGAAATTGATTTAATATTTTCGATTATTATAGCCACAAGATGTTAACTATTTACCGTTGAATATTTTTTATACTTATCTTTTATTTAAATTAATTTTGTTGGTGACTAAATAAATTAATATATATCAACATATCCAAGAAACTGTATTTATAAACCCTTTTTACAAGTAACAATATATATTTTCTGCAGATACTCAGTGTCGTACACAGTACCAACTACTATATGTACGAGTATTAACAAGCTCAAAAATCCCTAAAACGTTTTCCGTATAAGCAGTTTTCGAATAGTCTGTATTTGAAAGGGTGCATAAAGTTTGCTGAAGCTTCGTTTACAAGTATTTCAATTCACCTATTTCCGTGTAAAAGTTGTTGGTATTTTGGAAGCAGTATTAGGAAGTCACATAAGGAAATTTTCTACAGAGTGCACTCGGAATTTTCATGTATGCAAGTTAGGGAATGCTTATAAGCATTGAAAGTTAGGAATTTAAGATCGACTCGAAACGAAATTTTATTAAGTTGTTTCCTATCACTTAAAATGATTCTACTTAGCTATACCTTGGTATTTGCTTGCACGTGGAGATATTCTGATATGTGTTTTACTAGTCCTTTACTCAGGTATACAATTTATTTATTTAGGTACCTACAGATTCTTTATTTACAAACTAGCAGTGTATTGAAAAGTGTTATGTATGAAGTAAAGTAATTCACTACTTGCTCTTGGCCGAAAAGAGTAACAAACATCTATCTGTCCAAGCTTTTTTTTTTTTTTTTGGTAGAGATCTTTGCAGTTAGCCTGAGCGCAGGCTTTGACTGCTTCACCGGACTTTTGGCGAGGACCTTAAGGCCTTCAGCCAGAGCGATCTGTCCAAGCTTTCACGCTTATAATATTAGTAACATAACATATCATCACGCTTGTATCCCCGAAGGGGTAGGCAGAGGCGTACCAATGTGCACCCACAGTTCGCCGATATGTTTAGGTCCCATGTAATAGGGGGCGAGAATATTGCCACTAACCGGACACAAATCCAAACTCCGACCTGCTACTGAGAATTTCATAGAAAAACCCACCCAATAACACCTTGGTCAACTCGGGAATCGAACCCAAGACCTTTAGCGTAGCAGGCGCGCTTAGCACCACTAGGCCAACGAGGCAGTTATAATATTAGTTGTTATAATATTAGTCAGAAGTATAATAAGTAGCAATGAAGGACATGATGTGAAAGAAGATCACAAATGCGATGAAAAGAAGGTCAAGAATGTTGAAGGAAACTGCTGAAAGGAAATGGGTAGAAGTAGCGAAAGACTGGGTAAGATGATGTTATCAAAAGGAGGTTAACTTCGACTAAGAAGAGAAATAAGTAAGATTAGATATCTACTATAAAAAATAAGTCGGGTTTTCCTTCCTGACGCTATAAATCCAGAACGCACGAACCGATTTCCATGTTTTTCCATCGCTGGAAAGGTCTCAAAGAAAATTCAGCAAAACAAAACAAATGGTATGGTAATAATGTAATTGTATAAGGTATTTATGCATGTACGCGCTAATCCCCGTTCTATAATATTACTAAAAAAAGTTTATTAAAAAAAATCTTCTTCTTTTAATCACCAAACTAAATGTTACATAAAAGGAAGCCATCTGGTGGCGAAACGGAGTTCGCCGGGTTTGCTAGTATCATAATATAATATAGTTACTAGATTAGCATTCTTCTGGAACAGAACATAAAAAAGCTTGAGATAAGGAAACATCTTAACTGCTTCGGTAAGGTAGAGATAATTACCACGACTAATTTCCAATGTAATTTTTGGATTTCTTGTTTATTTTAAAATTAACTTTAACAAAAGAGTTACTATTATTATATGTGAAATTTATGTAAAAAATAACTTCTATTTCCTACTGCTAAGCCAACCATTTGCTTACCAGAGAATTACCAAGCCTATATGAATAAGGTTTCTCGGTGTTTTTTTTCTTTATATTCTTTATCACTGTAAATCCTGGTTTACAGGACTGCAGTGACGGGCATGCGTGGCTTGATAGTGTGATCGTATTGACAGATATGCAACCGGAAAACTGATAAAACAACTTCACAACTTTGTCTTGTGCAGTGACTGAAACCGCAACATTACAGTACTATCATTTAGCTGCATACTCATTGAAAAAGGTCCGGTGAAGCAGTCAAAGTCTACGCTCACGCTTACTGCAAAGATTTTTACCAAAAATAAAGAAAGAATTACTCAATGAACTAGAATTAGGGAAAAAATAGTCGTATAGCTGAAACTTATTGTTCTCTTTAAATCTCTGAAATCTATATTTCATTAAATAAATAAATAATTTTGATTAAACCGTTTTATCAATTGCGAAAACTATTTAAATAAGGATTTTAGAATACATACGAGTTTAATTCATATTATTATGAATTTGATATGTTTAATGTTCAGTGGTCAAACAATTACGATAGAAATGTATTTTGCAATCTAACCGCATATTATAATGCGCTTTATTGAATGCTTCCTTCCTGTAGTAAATACACAGACCGATAGAATGTAATTTATATGAAATGTGTAAATTGCCTTACTTCTACAGTTTAACTAAAAGCTGTCTAAACCCTCTAAATAAACACCAGAAGTTTTCAATTAATTCGTTAGTTTTATGCTAGTCTATAAAATTAAATTAAATTCAACATTACGTAATTTTAATTATTACTATTCTCCTGACTCGTGTGTCATGAAACTTTTATTTCACAACTATTTACAACAATCAGGCATCGCAACACATCAGCAAAAGTAGTTACAAAAGTTAATCGCAACAATACAAAGCGTTGTTTTGAATGCTTTCGACATAAACAAATTTTGATCCGTTTATAAAGGTGAAATGATTGACTAATTGGGTGACGTAGTTTAATAGCATTCATGTGACATTCAGAAATTACCGGTCACTGCAAATCTTTTATCGAGCGATACAGTACATTGCCAAACTTGAGACCGGTGTAAGTAGTATATTAGTGTAGTACTTATACAGTTATACTCCTGTATAAATTGAATTGTGCGTAAATATCGATCGTAGGTCAGGATAAACATATAATAATGAAGGATGAGTAGCTAACTGATGTGGTGTAGATAGGAACCTATTATCGCACATCATAATAACCAAATAATTTAGCGCTGTATCATACACCAACTATACTTCATTTCATACATTTTAGGTTTTATGATCTACATTTCAATGTTTGAGGATAGAGAAAATTCGTAGGGAGTTTTCCGACTTTCGCGCGTTTCCTTTGATGCCGTTTACACGTGTCTATCACGAACCAACTTTATTTAATAAATACGGTTATTAGTACTCAAATGCAGATACAAACGAAATTCAATCGAAGGAGTAGTCCAACTAATTACCGGTCAGAGAATTAAATTTTCACTGTCTTCAGAACTTTAGAGTTCAAAACTTGACAGTTTGCGCAATAAAGTTCCGCTTAAAGACCTTACCTCTCAGAAGTAGTGTTCTGTTCAGACGCCAAACTGAATAAAGAAGGAAAGGAATATTATAGTGGCAACACGTTTTCCCTGCCCTAGATAAGCAGACGAATGATTAAGTACCTAATATTCAGTGAAGTTGGTTAAAGTTATTTTGTAAATTGTTTAAGATTATAAAACAGAAATGATTACAAGAAATAGTAGGACATAATACTGAATAATCCATGTAACAGAATGCTTAGCACGTAGCCACGTTTACAAGAACTATAAATCTCCGACTGCCCTGATTCAGTTTTTCTTTTTTTAAAGCCCTAGTCAACCCTAGTACCTACTACAGAAGATCAAAAGTCTCAACGACTCTTTTATTTACTCCCATAGATACATCTACACGTATTATAAGGGTTCAGTAACTGATAGTCACTGTTTGACGTGTCTCGGATTCGAATCCCGCATACGACAAAAAAAAATCATTGCGTAGGATATCATCATCTCCCTATTTCCAATAATTTGGGGTCGGCACAATACGTGGAAGCTATATAAGCTTCTATTCATCCCTTCTTCTCGTCATTTTTTAATTGCGTAGTTATTTTCTTTTATACATCGCGTTTTTATCTCGCTATATTTGTATGAATTGAACTATGCTTGTTTGGGAGGAATCTTGCTTCTCAATTTAGAAGCAAATATCTTTAACCGATACAGCTGATGTTTTGTATAAAAGTTTAGTTTGGATGACAATGCAATTACAATGTAATTAGCTGTTAAGTCATTCTGAATTCAGCATGGATTTATTTCAAAGCTTGTGTTAAAAATTGTTTTATATTTTGAAAAAAAAAAAAAAACTTATTGATTGTAATCTTTTTGATACACAACAAACATCCCTTTTTTAAACCGTTTCTGGCCTACTACAGGGCAAAAATACATACCCTACCTTCATTAAAACGATAATATCTATGTTTTCAGCTTTAACATCATGGCGGAGACACAAAGCCACACGCCGGGCGTGATCCGCAGCACCCGGGACTACCTCCAGGTCCCGGAGTCGCCCGCACCGGCGTCACCCGACGACTCGGAGGACGCCCGCGTACCCTCGCCCAACTCCACGCTCTCCGGGGACGATGACTCCACCACTGTGTCTACCACCAGGTAAGAGAATTTGACCACTAAAGATGGTGACGTCATCCTTAAGTGAGTCAGATCTAGATCTATTCTATTTCATCTCACTGTACATGGTAATTCATCGCCATGTGGTGCAGTTTGAAACAAATAGGAATCTGGCGTTATTTTTTAAAAATAATTGCTATTCTTTAGCAAACTGGCTAGGTTCAGTTTACTTTAGTCCTAAATGAAGCAGTCGTACGTAAATAAAGCACGAATGAAAACTTGCTTGTTTGTAACTGGAGCTTTTACATTTCATGTATTAAATAAAAAAGCTTAACTAAATATTACATTGCAATTTTATAAATACTAGTTAGCAATTATAGAATTCTAGAATTATGAATAGATAGAAAGACCTGTTTATCACGAGCAAGTAGTCAATAGTGCTGCGTCCATAGGTACGAAGGATTTCTCTCCAGTGGTACCGTAAGCCTAGCTCATTGAAAGAACAAAATAAAAATAATATATAATATTTAGCCTATCAACGTTCCACTGCTGGGCACTGGCCTCTTCCCATATAGGGAAGGCACGAGCATTGATCACCATGCTTGCTCTCTGTGGATTGGCGATTTCAGATCCCAATTTTGGAATCCAGGTTCACGATGTTTTCCTTCACAGATTGTCAGAAGTATCTAAGAATAATTTAGATATTAAGAAAGAACATATTTTTTCTAGAAACTTGTTTAACCTCAACCGAAACAGTTGCTATGAAAACATTTTGCGTCATAATCTATATTATAATCATAATCTCTCTTTAATTCAAGCCCACAAAACGCGTCGATAAATAGTTGTGATCTTTTAATGCTTAGAAGTAAATAAAATCTTATATTATTCAGGTGTACGCTGCATTATTAAATAATTCACTAACGTTCAAACTCCTCCTACTGCTTGCTAAGCCAGTCCGTTCCGTAAGCTTTATTTTTTAAACCAACATTGTAAACTCAACACCATAATATTTTACTAAAATATCTAAAAATAGCAACTTCTATGAATAACACTTGAAAATAGAGTTTGCAAACGTAACATACTTTTTATTGTGTTATTTGATATTGTGAGTATTGTGACCTGGAGATTTGATATTCAAAGCGTCTTGAAAGTTGAAAGTTGCAGGTAGCGTGCACAGGCACGTCAACCATATAATACACCTTAAAAACAAACCATCTCAATCATTTACTTTCTGATTTATTATACCTGGTAAATAATATTTATTAGGGAATTATGACAGTGGATGAAGTGAAACAAGCATGTAAGGATCGTAGCAAGTGGAAGAAGTGGTCTCTGCCTACCCCTACGGGAAACAGGCGTGATTATATGTATGTATGCATGTATGTATGTAATGATATTTAGCCAGCCTGGTCAATTGATACTAGTTCCTTCTATGTACGAGAAGAAAACTTTGACCTGATGAAATACAAAACCATTTCTTTTCAAAGAAGCAAAATGCTACAACTATTTTAATAACACGCCATTTCCCTTTTGTTTTTAATTGCAGTATAAAACAAATAAACATCATTTCCCATTAACTGGGAGATTCAAAAAGTAATTACTTCAGAATCAATTCATAGAATGTAAATATGCCAATATTATTTAATTAATATTAACTGAAACCTTACGCTACGGCAAAGTTAAAAAAATGGATGACAAGCAAGTAATTACGAGGTATAAAAGTATTCGAATTTCTGAGAACTGTGTAATTGGGTCAACTTGTATTGCAAATATATCGAGTTTAGAAAAATATGGGTACTGAAACTTTGTATCCATAAAGTCGGTTATATTTTAGGTTTTTTTTACCCCGATGCCGTTTCACCTTATCAATTAATTACCTTACACATATCGATTTCACATCGACTGGTGGTAAAGGCTATTTTGGGTCGAAAGGCAATGGAGTTGAATAATAAAACACCTCTATTTCTTACTAAACCTAAAGTTCGTTATAATGTTCAGCTGAAATATTCAAAAGAAAAAAATATATGAAAAGGAGAGCCCATAGAGAGCACAAGAAAAATATTACAACCAGAGATTTGCCGAATCTATACACATCCGTTTGATTTTTCATAACAATAATGAGACGCCTTGCTAATTAGGAGAAATTCGGAGAAAGGTGGGCTTATGGCAATTATATCTAGTAAGTACCTTATTAATAGAAATAAAATATATTATTATGTTTTGCTTACCTACCATAGCCAAGGCTTAAATCGCTTCGCAACAACTGTAGCCCAATTATTTTTGTAACAAATCAATAACACACCTTCAAAAAAATCTCCTGTTTCTAAGCAACTTTGTTTCATTCGTAGAAGTATTCTAACATTTTCATTAGAGGTATTAGGCGGCTATAGGAGAGGGTCACGGCGTATGCATCGAACTAATCACACCGGCCAGGTCTTGAGGTAGTAGTAATTCGTGGCAATTCCATTTTCGTTCCACCGTCAGTATTATTATTTACTGAAATTCCAACGTCTTAAATAGTTTGAGATATCGCGTTTTGAGTACGTATAGTAGACATAAAGCAGAAACAAACACCAAAAAGGTACACCGCTTTTATATTTTTTTGCACATCAATACAGTCGCGTTTCTGACATACAATACAGTGCATTGTATTATGCTAAGATGAACAATGCTGAAACGGTGCTAAACAACAAAATGACCCAAGTCAGGAGAAGGGAAGGGCTTAAGTGGCGCTGAGAAGGTCAAACGGTGACTCGCCCTAAGTGTTGAGTGGTGCATTATTGTGCACGGCAGTGTTCTCCCCGTTTATTTATCGTTTATGGTATTATTTGGCATAATTCTCACCATTACAGTGACCTTGACGTATCAGACAGCTGAGAGTTCATAACAGGTTTAAAAGACGACACTTTCTTAAGTTTAACCTTTTCTTCTAATATTAAGTTTAAAGTATCTACTTGTGAAGCCCAAATATTTTACACGGGGTACTTAAATATAATTGGAAAACACAGAATATTTATTAATATACAATTAAATCGAATATAAGAACAAACTCTAAATTGGAAATCATTTAATTACTTGCAACTTGTAGTCCAAGTCTAAAGTCTTAAGAAATCAATTTCTCTAAATTTAACTAACTTAACTCCAAATTCTGTCCATCTTAAAATATTTCTACGTATCCAGACGGATTGGATTAAGAAGGCAATTTTACCGAACATTTGATAATTGAGCGTACGAATGACAAATTAGCAGCATTGCATCGGTTCGCTTTTTAAAAGCCATGTCAAGAATGCATGAGCAGCTTAATTAGCAGTGAAATGGTTCATTAGCGAGCATCGGCCAAGTCTATGAAAAAGGACAACCCCTTCTGCACGGTCTCTCTAAATTAACCTCAGTTTCATGAAATGAAAAGCTATGCACCAGGTTCTAAACCAAAGTAAGCTCTGCGTTGGACTTTAGTATCGTTGAAGTTACTTTGAACATTTAATGTAAAATTTTAAACTATAAATAGTTGTTTGACTACGTATATGGTATTTATTTTATTTTTGTTCGAAAAGGCGCTTATATACCAAAGAAAATGATAAGCATAATTTCTATCAATTAGTACAGCTGCAAAATATTAAATAAACATGATAATTACAACAATTCTAATCACTAAGTACACACATATAAAGAGTATGTACAGATCTAATACATTTATACTTTAGCAGATTCATGTGTAAACAAGGCGTGTTTTCATTCTGCAACTTTGTTACAATCTTGCTCCAATCACTTTACCTTAAATTAATTAAAGGCACCCATAAAAAATTAAATAATTGTGCAATTTCTACTATTTCGACCAATCAGGTGCAAAGAAAGTATTATTCTGTTATTCTTATTTTACAAGCCAATAAGGATTACAATGTCTTCTACCTGCATTGATTGCGAGCTAACTGCTAAATAACAACACGGTAAACGCGGCAAGTATAGGTAATCCATGCATAACATGATTATACCAATAACTGTATAGCTACCTAAACTATGACGAAACTATTATCGTAAACGCTAAAACTGCGTAATAATGTAAACAAAACGTAGCAAAAAGACATGCAAGAATCTTAAAAAATTGCACGTCGTGTTTGTTATAGGATAGCAAGGATAGCGGTTGCATAGTGACTAATTAGTTCGGTGTGAACACTGCTCAAGACCGCACTTTATCAGTAGTCGGCTAACGACGTACATCACCGAGTGCCGTGAAGCGGCCAGATAAAGGATTTGCAGTTTGTTTATGCGTTGCATCGGCAGCGGGAGACGCGAGCGGGGCGTCAGTGCGCGCGCGTTGCCTCGCCCGATGCACGCGTGTCTCGTCGTTGCGCAGTAGTCTGTCGTCTACGTCGAAGAGCAGACCATGGCTGAATGGTCTCTGCCCGATCTCGACTGTCCGATAAACCAATTCAATACGTTTCAATACGCGAATAATTATCCGTCGTGTTATCAAAACAATCCTGTGACGCGTGTGCCTCCGTGCCAGCCGCCGCAAGCGCAACCCTGCATGTCTGCACCACCGGCGAACATGGCTCTCCAGCTAGCTCCTCAGGTGCCTTACGGGAACCCGCCGGCTGCCCCCCGAGGGTAAGTGACCTTCGATAACTTCCATTCTGTAAAACAATGCGTCGGCTCAAACAAAACGCCATCTAAAAACTTTTCACAAGTTTTCATAAACTTTTCAGTGCGATTAACGTTGGAGAGACACCAAAAACATATTATTTTTTAATCATTTGATATTTCAATATATGTCACTATTGTTTAAATGTTATATTATTTATATAACATTTAAACAATAAATATTTGTCATTTGTTTTTTTTTATAATTTTTTTAATTGGCTATTCGCTGATCTAAAAAATAAAATATTATGCACAATAATATTGCGAATATTATTGTTTTTAGTCAGTAAATAGAATAAGAAAACCTTGTTTAGTAGATATTGGATAAAATTTCTCCCTTTTCATAACATTCACTGTTGAACATAAATTATAGCTTAACACTCTATCAATACTATGACAACGTTTAGTTAATTTTGCCAAATTTTGATCTAGTGACGATTATTAGTAATTTTCATTGGCCGGGAAATGGTTGGAAATTTAAATTTATTTTACGATAGTTTAATCAAACATGGTCTTGACCTACTGTAATGATAACATGCAAGTAATTACCATATAATTATAATGAATGTTATAATTGTCAAAGTACATTTATAGGGAATACTAAAAATCAATAAGACAGTAAAATAGGAAATAAGTACTACTTGACAATTATTTTTGTGAAAGAAGAAGGAAAAGAATTTTCTTTTGAGTAGCTATTTTCTATTTGTAATGGGAGTGTTACTAGTTTTTAAGCCTCTTTAAAGAGAGACAATAAGAATTATTATTGTTGTTTTTCCCGTCGGTTATTTTTACTGCAAACATTGTTTCTTGAAAATATCATAACATAAGTAAATTTATTGAAATTGAAGTTAGGTATTGTAATATTAATAAAAAATGGGATGCTTTCCTGGCCTGATTATTTTAAATGGACAACTTACAGGTCTTATTTGTTTATGCTAAACTTGTTACTTGTTACCAAGGTTGTTGTTCATTATTACAAAGATAGAAAAGTGTTTTATGCCTATGACATTACGGTTGGGATTCCTAAATCCAGAATCTTACCTTGCTGTAAGAACTTTTCCTATGTATACCATACTCTAATCTTTAGTATGTCAACATATCATCACGCCTGTATCCCCTAAGGGTTAGGCAGAGGTGTACCAATGTACACCCACTGTTCGCCGATATGCTTAGGTCCCATGTAATATGGGGCGAGCCTATTGCCACTAACCGGGCACAAATCCAAACTCCGACCTGCTACTGAGAATTTCATTGAAGAACCCAATAACACCTTGGTCGACTTGGGAATCGAAACCAAGACCTCTAGCGTAGCAGTCGCGCTTAGCGCCACTAGGCCAACGAGGCAGTTCAATAGTATGTCAATAGATACTAATTATAGTTAAAATTATGTTCCTGGGAGTTCATTTTTAAATAATGCTAGATTCCAGTAGAAAGACATTGCTTTCTTTGCCTTATTTAAGAAGTGCTAACTATAAAATTAAAAAATGCACCAAAAAGTAATAAATCTTGTCCTAGACTTTTGAAGCTACCGTGTTTATTGTTTGTTATCGGTGGACGGTGTTAATTAAATACATTATTTTCTGTTTAATAAATTTATATGATTAGATTTCTAGAAAATAAATAACGGTCTTGAAATTATGGATTTAGATTATAAATTAAGTTATTTTGCCGGTTGGCTCTTCTTACTGAATATTCAGTACTGTTTACATTTTGGTATGGCAATAGTGGTAAAAAAGTTAGTATTTAATTTCTTACTAAAAGCCAAATAGTTAAGTAGTATTAATTTTCTTTTGATAAGAAAACATCCGACTTTCTTACTTGCATACTGTTGTTTATATTATTTTCATGTATGTAAGCATAAAACCTGTTTTTATGGATTCAGCAGCTCAACGGAATGCCGATTGCTAGTAATATGATTCTCAACAATAACAATATACTCGTAATTAGGAACTGAGAAGGTAGTCGTTTCATTGACCTAAGGGCATAGTGGTATTTTTAACATCGTTGCAAAAATATGCCATCTCACATTTCCACATATTGTATTACTTAACATTGGGTGGTCGACAAATAATAATCATAATAATAGCTCGGGAAGAATAACAGATATCCTTATAACAAAACAGGTGGTTTTTTGTATTATGTTTATGTTTATATAACTTAACTAGATGTGCCTCGGTTTCACCCGCGTGAATGACAATACATACCCTATCTTTATAAATTATAGCTTAAGTGTTATTCCGATGTATCAGCTACATGTCTGCCCGTGACCATGATACCTGCAAAGGTGTCGAAACGTTGGGACCTAAATCTAAAATTAAAACCGCGAAAAAATCCGTAAAAAGTAGTTTTATTCAATGTGTAACATTCGCGTAAACCTAAGAAACCAATAGCTACATTATTGTAAAGTTTCATTAAAATCCATTCATTAGTTTTTGCGTGAGTGAGTAACAAACATCCATACAAACTAACTTTCGTATTTATAATATTAGTAAGTAGGGATTAGTAAGGCTATGCTCAAATTATTAATATCAGAAAGGAATATTCTTGTGAGTTTTTTGCGTTCGATTAGTTATCTTTTTCAACTCAAAACTCCGTCGGCTTTATTTCTCAATAAAATCTTCACAGTTAAATCGTCTCCGGTGCCTAAATAAAAACAATTGGTATTGTATTTTACACCGTAGTAAGTAAATAATTGAAGAAACCTATATAAAGCTATGAAGTCACTGTAGTTCCTTACAAGAGATTCTTAATAGAAAATCTTGTTTTAGGCTAAACTAAAAAGAATTACGCTAATAAGTACGCTTCAGCCAAATCTGTTATTTGACAACTCTTACAATAAAACTAGGTTTTACGGATTTTGTCGCGGTTTATTTTAGGATTTTAGGCTCGACGTTTCGACACCTTTGCAGGTATCATCAGATAAAATCCGTAAAACCTAGTTTAATTTCAATGTCTAATATTCTATGACGGGCCTGTTGGTCTAGTGGTTAGTGACCCTGACTGCTATACCGGAGGTCGTGGGTTCGATTCCCACTCAGGACAAATGTTTGTGTGATGAGCACGATCATTTGTTCTGGTCTGGGTGTTATTTATCTATTATATAGTAATACGGAAGTACGTACCTAAATAAGTATATCGTATAAGAAACCATTTCTTTTCATTTTCATTCCTTTTCTCTGTATGTGTTTGTGTATTTAATTGTCTACTGATATCTTATCAGATACCTAGATAAGTACTCATAAGGGTTTGTTGACATAATTTGCTAATTTTAAGCATAATTATGTTATTGTGTCTAATTTGGTAAAGTGTTTCGGCAAAAAGTTTTAGCAAAAACCTAATTTAATTTATGATTATTATTTTTTAAATCAGTCGCCTCACTTTGACGACTTTATCGCCTTTTTAGCCCAATAATATCTTAATTTAAATAGACTTTCCGCCGCCTCCCCACCTACGTGAGTATTTTTAATTGCGGAAAAAATAATCCTATCTCCTTTTGAGATCGTAGTTCACTTTATTGACAAAGTACATCTAAATCGGTTTGGTGTTTGAAAAACAGACATGGAGAATGACAGCGTAACTTCAGTATTATTTATTTACGTTTGATATTCTAGCACAACATCAACATCTTAGTTATAAAGTAGACTGTAATGAAGTAAGATAATACTACTTTATGTAAGCGTACAGATTTTAACCCAAGCTCTGCTTGATAGTTGGTGTTTGTTAAGCTTGCGGCCTTGGCTATCGAGCAACAAACCTAGGTATCTACCCTTATGTATCTTCATGAAACACTCTGTAGTTACCAAGTTATATATTAGGTTAGTATCGCAAGACAGCTGCAACTAACTCGGACACTAAAAGTAAACGTATCTTGTAACACGATCATCTAATCGAATGATCCGGTTAATTTAGAGGATTGCTCTGACATAATATTTGTTTTAATCTAAGTTGCAGTTGTAAGTTGTGTAGTAGTTACAGGGCGGTTGAATTCAGCCTCGATTGGAAGGTAGCGAGCGAGGGCTGTGGTTGATTTGCCGTCAGTGCGTTTGATTGAATGACATACGGGTTTAAACCCGAACACTACAATTTTGGTCCTTTGATCCGCTTGCTTTGTCTAACAGTGACTGGTTGTAAAAACTGCATTTCTGTTTGTTTTTACAATTTGGTCTCATAATTTCTATGGTCGGTCCAACCGTTTTCATGGCGTCGTCATGTCTGAAGTCTCGAGTTTGATCCCGGTCGATGTAAAAAACACTTAAATACATTGTGTCCGGTCTGAGTGTTTATGCTACCTTCTTTATCTCTGATTATATAACACAAGTGTTTTATCTACTTACTTTAGGTTTAGAGCTGATGTAAAGATGTGGTGTTGTTACATTAATATTATTATTATACAAATAATTTCTTGAGCGTAAATTGCTAAAAGGTTTGCGGTTTAACGCGACCATCACACAGCTCGACAGCTTGTAATGACGTTCATTAATTAATGCAACACAAAAGCTGCAAGCCGCACTTGTAACCCATAATCAATATCTATTTAGATACATTGTTAGAAATTAATAGCTTCTGCATATATAATTATATAGTTGCACTAGTTATATTAATTTTCAATGGCCTTTATTCTAAAATGTATTTCTGTAAATATAATTTAAGACTCATAAACCGGGTCCGTTTTCTCTTTAAGTAGTTAACAGACTATTTCAAGTTATAAATGTAAGCAATATCCACTCTGATAGATCAAATCGTTTTATCATAAATCCTGCACTTTCCCTAGTTTACAACTTTAAATCTTTTCATACTTCCCTTTCAAACTAAAAAAACTATTGACGGAAACATGAAAACTTTTTCAAAGATTAGTTTTTATTCAATCTTAAGTATTAATAAAGATTTTTACGTGGCTGTAATCTCTCTTGGAAAATTCTTGAAAAGATAAAGTTTGTAAGCCGCTTGAAGGCTTCATTTCAATCTCAGTAAGCTTTGCAAGCGCCACTATCGGCTTGTTTGGTTTACCTCTTCGTCAAAGTTAGGTCCCACTGAAGGGACGATCCGACGAACACATTCAACTATTGTCTAACTATGCTTTGTGATAGACCAGCTATCCGTAATTACCAATGCCACTAGTCTGATGAAATGTCCAATTGCACCATCTCTATTTGAGCGGACGGCTCCTGAACTTACAATAGGTTTACGTGGCTTTGAGAGATAGACTGTCTTCAGATTATCCGACACGATATCGGGTCGGACTGCGATACTATATCGGGGAGAGTAAAATGATAAAATTAAGAATCTCATATATTCGATATCGGACCGGATAATGCGAAGACAGGTACAAGTTTCATACTTTTACTTGCCCCCGATATCGTGTCGAATAATGTGAAAACAGTCTTATATACATTTCCCATTTAAAGGTAGCTAAGGGAACATTTAACCTTTCAAGTATTTATGATTAAGAAATTTCATAATGTACAATAATTATTCCGCTCTTTTGATTCGTACGCTTAAATGTAAAAGAAGTAATTTTAATTAACTTAATGATGAAACCAAATTCGTCCATTTATTTTCATACATTTTGTGGGATGTAATTGATATTAAACATTAATTAATTACTAGTATTGAGAAATACTTATAAAAAATGAAAAAGCCGGCTGTCACGAAGCTTGGTTTTTAATTAAGAATTCCTTTTTATTTATCTTTTATATTGTGGGTTTCACAAGATCAAACAACGTTGGAAACAGCAAGGAAGGGAAACTTTATTCAAAGATGAAGAAAATGTCTGAGAAGTCTACATATACATATACATTTTATATCTATACAATAGTCGATAACTTGAAAATATTTATCTTCAGGTTTGTCCTAAGATTTATGATCTGATAAAACTGTGACACCTAAATTAAACTTCCGTTTATCGCGACAGCTATACCTACTCTTTTTAACAGTCGATACTAATTTAAAATTGATTCGGCTGAAGCTCTTTAAACCTAGTTTTTAACCGACTACCGAGGAAGGGCTATGGTAAGGGTATGTTTTATGCAATCTATTTTACTTTATCACACTATGTTATCATATCAGCTTGAAATTGTCTCAGACTCGAGGTTCCGAATACTGTCATAATTTTGGCATATAACTGTAGCGCGACTAATAGGTTGTTAAAAAAAGCTAAAGCTAAGTAGAAATAAAATATGCCTTTATAGGAAGCAATCAATGTTATTCAGTGTAGTTGAGTATTGGCAGTGCAATGGCATCCTTAACAATATTCGTGTATTTCTCGTACCATTTGATCGTCTATCTATAAATAAGGTTGACTAATCATAATATGATTGTTTTTCCTAAACATTGATTCTCAAGGTTTATGTAGGCGTAAAATATTGTTCTATCTCATCCACGTTCCGTACTCCTAAGTTTAAGAACGTGTAACCACATCTTTATAATAATGCGGTAATAATATATTAACATATATTGTTAACCTACCTACATAATTATTTTAATTAGTGATTTGCCCGTGTGGAAGTTATCTAAGTATTAAATACTTATAAATCGTAATCCGTCTTAGGGTGCGTGCAGATTTTCGCAAGAATGCGCAGCTCGCAAGCAGCTTTTTCGGTGCATATTTGAACGCATCTGTAAGCACCCATTAAACTGGATTAGAATATAATAATCTTAGGAACGTAATTGACAGACTGAAGTGTTCAAATGTCTGGTGTTAGACCAGAATTGAAAACTAACCATCGTTATTATGATTGCCATCTGAATGAAAGTTGATTTGATCTTGCGATCGTCTATAGCAATTAAAGATAAAGTCTTTCGAAAAGTCCTGTTTTGAATGTTAAAAAGTTTCAATTGAAAACCTACCCATTATAATATTCTCTTGCATGGTGGTGGTCAATCAATACTAAAACCATCTTGGCATTCAAGATGATTTTAGTTAGAACCGTGTTTTGTGACTAAAATCATTATTTATATTAGTATTTAGGAATTACCTTTTTTTCCGCGTGGGGAAACCTTCAAAAGGCACCCGGTCCTATGGGGATTTATAAGACCGGGGAGTATGGGATTTTTACCACACTAAAACCACCCCGTTGGTCACCATCAGCACATGAAAAGGGACTTCTGTTACCTAGTTAGGAATTACCTCTTCCTAAACTAGATTACCGTTAATAGATAAAATTGTATTACATACTTCATTGTATAGGCTATCATATTCTACATCTATTTGTCTTTGTATTTGATTTTAAGTCATTATTGTATTAATAGATTTAAGACGTTTCTATGGATCTTGAGTGAGCCAATTACGGTAGCCTTGCTTGATTGAAAGCCTTTAGAGATATATCTACTGAAGCAATCCTCTATTGTCTGGCAATACGTCATTCTCGTATATTAATATCCCAGTTGTCGAGATCGTGAATAGTTTATCAGTGTCTCCTAATCAGAATAGGATACTGTTTGGTTAGATTCCGTAGTAAGGAGACATCGTCATAAGTTAAGGTAGCTCAGTTAAAAAAAAACGTGAATAAATATAACAGGTAATAATTTAAATTTGAAGCGAAGTTGATCAAGGAAAATGTCGGTGAAATTGCAAAGGTAAGCCTAATTTGTAAAAAAATAACACTACAATTCAGATATACTTTTTAAATGCAGAAGCACGATTTATATTCTTCATTTATTTACTATTCTGTTATTTTAGTATTGCAGTTTAAAACAAACAGAATAAACAATGGGTTCAACTTGGCAGGTAGCTTAACAAAGCTCATATTTTGTTTTTGTTTCGAATCTATCAACAATCATAAAAATAGGGGCGTGCAATCAAAAATTCTTTTTTGATTGCACGATGCGTTCTATAATATTAAATGTGGTACCTGCATAAACGTATATTTCTTTAACTTATTAAATATTGTAAACGTCTAAATAATAACATCACCTTTTCTTGTTTAATATCTTTTTTTTTAGTAAAGTGTTTCATGGCTTATATTTGCCAAAATTGTCGTTCGTTCATAGTTTTTTAGTTATGCGTAATACTGAATGGTTTTAAAATAATTATAAAAAGGGATCATACTAAAATAAATAATACTTTTAAATTCAGTATTTTGACGATCTTTGTTCAATGAAAAACAAACGGAATATGGATCTAGGACGAAGGCAGACACGTGTTTAAAATCACAACCCCTTGGAACTGTTGGCGCCTTATCCATACTTATACTCGCTTCACACGTTTCTTGCGTTATTCTACCTGGATAGGTTATATTTTTCTAATTATGGCGTATCACACGGGTATCTGCATCAACTCCTTATGAGTTGATAATAGTAGCATAGGACTAGTATACTTTATACAACTTTAACTGAGTCTTCAAGCAGCAATACGGAGAAAAGCGCTTAACAAACTTTATAAATGAAACCTTTTGATTTTAGTGTCGTCGAATAAAAAACACCATATTATGATCGTATAATCGAATGATATGTTAATGCATAAGTAGGTGATTATTAATATTATTATTATTTAAAGCCTGAACTGTCACACTGCAAAGGCCTCCCTTTACTCATTAGGTTAATAGAAATGATGATTTTATTTTTTGTGATCCAATTCATTTGATGATAATTTTTACGCCTTAGTTTTTATTAAATAAAATGATTAACTTTAAAAGTAAATGGTTTATCAAAGTATCCAAAAAAATCTTCTTTTATCACAGTGTTTTATTTTACATCATTATAAATATTTAAAGTAGTTATGTTCCCTACAATTACCAGTTTTCTGAACATGCGTCCATTCATCGCAAAAACACGTAGAATTATATATATATGCATTATGTATTAACTAGCTTATGGTTGAGACATAAAAATAGCGCCACTATTATTTATTATCCTCGCATTGTTTACACTTTGATATATATTCTATCATTACATTTTAATTGAGTCATTGTAAAGCAATCAATAACAATTAGCAATTTAATTGCATGCCTTAATTTAACCAGGTGCAACATAGTTAGTTAAATTTATGTTCAGGGGCCAGATTCCGCGTTTTTAGTCAGTGGGTGGCAGGTTAATTAATGTTCAAGTGTACTTGTCATTGTACCTAATTTTCGTATTCTTGCGGAATGCTCCGAATAGTAATTCTGTTTTTATATATTCAAATAAAAATATTGAAATTTGTGATTTATTTTGGGATTATGTTCAAAATACGCAAGTGAAACAACAGCACACCTCTTATAGTACATATTGTAATACATACCTAATCCTCTACTAACTTCCAGACGTAGAATGCTCAAATGCGCCGAACGGATCACACGCCCGCTTGAATTCATGGAAGAGGTACAGAGGTGCAAACTGCTAATTCGGTGACGATGACGTCATTAGGTGCCATTCAGGCAACTACCTGAGGTTTCGCATCAATGAACTTGCTAATGCAACTTTAAGATCAGGACAAAAATTGCTGCTGAAAGATGTCCTGTATTTATTCGTTTCAAAAAGTTGTAACGGTTGGATTCAAGCTGTTTTTAAAGTACAAGAAATAACTGTACTTTTTACTGAAAAAAAAGGGTCAGATTTCTTAACAAGAGTGGAAAGTAGAAAAATTCTGTTAAAAGAACTTAAGGTTTGGCATAGAGACCAAAACTCAAAACTCAAAACAGAAAGCTAAAGTCAGTGATGTCATATTAGGTACTGATTACGATGTATGTCGTAAAAGTTTAAGATAGAAGTGGCGAGTATTTCTTAATGTTTGCCCGTGAACAATTACCAACAGTTGTGCAATTCTTAAATTAAATAATAACATTCGACGCTGCAAAGGTGCAGTGCTTTCAGACGGAGCATGTTACCGATGTACTGAAAGGAGGTTAGATTTTTTCATTATACCTTATTTTATTTCTTTAATATAACTGCACTCGTTTCACAACTGAACATGATTTTTATAGACTTTTCTTATTTCACGAAATAGTTAACTTAGGGCTGTTTTTTCAAAACCAGATATTATTATCAGATAAATAATTTTGTTTTTTTTTTCAATGCAAAACATGACGGGCTTGAATTTGAGCTGTCGATATAAATTATCTGATGTCGAAAACACTAGTCCCTGTCGTTCAGGTCTCCATCAAATTTAAAATGTACAAACGTAGGGATGACAAACAAACGATCATATCCAATAGTGCCGTGCCTATGACGTGATTTTATTCAATCTGTCGCAGTCCTAACATAACTAAACCTAGGAAAAACGTAATCAAAATATTTTTAAATCAAAGCAAAATTGTGAAAGGGTTCTACCGTGTAGTTGTATAAAGCATGTTTTCATATGTCATCGGTAAAGCTTTGTGACTGCACAAACTATTCGATTTTTAATAGAGCTATAAATGCTACATTTTTCACTTTGTACAGTTTCAAACGAAAACATTCAACTTACTTGACATAACTACGAGAGCACTCGATATTAATTTTCAAAGAAAATAATTTCACGTTGTTTCAATTTCATTCTTTTCTGTTCAAATTCAAATCTGGCTAGATGTTTTTCGTTTTTCTTTGTATTGCACAAAAGTGAAATCGAATACCCTTTGAAATCGTCAAAGGCTGCCTGTGGTTAGCTACCGGAAAAGTAAATTAATAGATCATTTCATTGTTTTCTGAATATCCATTGCTTTGTGAATTTCGGATCGGGAATGCGACACGGGTGATGTTTGATTATAGCATCGCCTATCACAGACAGGCTCGACGGGCAGTCCGTATGAATTATATGCACTATTTATTCAACAGAGAATTTCTAAAAGCGCTTCCGTTTCAATCTGCTGGGCAGAATTTGATTGGTTAAATTTAGTTTTGAACCTCACAGTGGTTGATCATAATAGTAACTATTACTTACGCAATATTTTCTATATTAAAAATGTTCGCTATCCGTATGAAAATTATTGATAGTGTCCTTCATAAAATGGAATGTAGGTAACTAAAAAGATATAGATTTCATCATATTATTATGGGTTTACATAATAATATGATGAAATCTATATCTTTTCTTTTTAAACCTGTAATTGTCATTTGTAAATGCCTTTAAAGTGTAATAAGACAAGTATCTTTTCTAGGGATTTCTCCTTCCAACCATTTTCTTCTTGAATCACTCTCACAAGGCTTGAAGCACGTTACGGTACTTGGAAATGTACTGAACGCGTGTCAAGGTCAAATCGTGTACTGCAAGTCCGAAGTACTCCGAATTGCAGATAAAAGAAAGATGAATTAATAGTAAAGTACAAGTGCAGCTTTCGTAGTGTCAGTAATTAAATTATTCCTTTGACTGTAATTGGAATAGGTCATTTATTTTTTGCAAGTTTAAAAGCTCTAAATTACTTCAAATTTAAGCTGAACGGTTCAAAAAATCCTAACTGATTGCCGAAATAGCAACATAAATGTTTTTTAAATACTCGTTTTGGAATTTGTTCTTTAAAAGAATGTTTCATCAACATCGTTCCAATGCAGTTTTATTTCCATCGAGAATGTAGGGGTACATGTAGAATGTACGGCCAATAATTTGGAGTTATTGATGCAGCTCGCCAGCCTTTGTGATGCTGAAACTGACTAAAAGAGGAAAAATCCCTTCCTAATTGGTATGCTGCTCTTCAGTCTTTTACCAATTAAATAGCTAACTGTAGCTAAGAGTCTTTCACATTTTCGTGAATACAATCCCGACTCCTGAAAAGGTGAACTTAATAAAAATGAAAGCAACATTTTAGTATCCAAGGGCTTGTTTATTTCCAATTAATTTCCAATTTTACATTTATTTTATAAATAGTAGGTTGGAAATTAGTAGAATGATGCTATTAGGTACCAAATTTCTTCGAGTATACTGCCATACACTTCGTATATTAAAAACTTAACGCGATTTTATTAATAACGACTTAGTAACATAAATAAAAATATTGCCACGTAGCTTTGTATCACGTACGCAGAAATTGTAGAAATATATTTATTTTATTTGTAATACAGGTCCGCACTCCATTTGAATAGTATTTACTTGCTTTTACTGCATTACATACCTCATGAAAGGAGGTACGGAAACCGTGTAGCCTTTACATTAAACCTCTTTTGTAGGAGCTTACATAGTCGAGTTGCTTGATATTCTTACTTTCTACTGCAGATGCATTTGTGTTAGGAGGCATTTCTTATGACACGTCTTTTTTTGGGTTCCGTGTCACAAATAGTAAATGCTCTTATAGGAAGTTTGTCGTTTTGACTGTATTGATTGTGATTATTTATTTATATTATGTAACCTAAAAACTAACAAACGTGTAACGTGTTTACAAACATGAAGTATGAACCACATTAAAATAAAAACATTGAAAAGTTTTCATAAGCGATTTCTAATTGTAAAGGTAAGATTTCTTTGAAGGTCTAAAACTGACAATAAGCAAGATTTGTACCGAACCCTCAATGCACGAGACAGACTCGCACTTGTTAGGTTTTTCATACAAAAAAGCTTTATTAATTAATGATGACTCAATGAATAAAATTTAACTGAATAAGAAGCCAAATATCGGTTTTGACATCAATTAATATTGGCTCTTATAATTCTGAGTACCTATTGAAAATATTTAGAGATATAGATATTATATAATTACATATATATAGTATGAGGTATAGATGAATAAATCCTCGAACCCGGTCTTCGCAAAGGTACTTATCATTGTACATCGGAGAGAAGTGAATTGCTTGTAAACACGATTATTGGAGTTCTAGTACCCACAATAGTATTAGCTATTTCCTAGATTCAGATTGTGGTTCTTGAGAATCCAGTTCCAACAATATTCTGATCCCACTATCCAGTTATATAGTTGAAAGGAAATTTTAACATAAATATTACTTAGAAATTCAAAGCATGCGTTCCAAATAATTCATACCGCACAATAATTGAATAAATAAATTATTTTTTATTGTTTTTGTTTGGAACAGATCCATGCTGTTCGCAGGCTTTGACTGCTTCACAGGGCTTTTAGCGAAGAACTTAAGGCCTCCTACCAGAGAATAACTTAGTTTGTAAATTTGAGTAAACTTTGCGTTTTACCTTTCGCAGTACCTGTCATTAGTCAAAATAAAGAAAGAGGGTGTAAATATGTACAGTTTCAATAGTACATAGTAGGTTACATTTAGAATATCTTTAACTGAGCATTATAACTTTGCTTAAGTTCAGCACGAGGTACATTAAAGTTTGAATATCTGAGGCTGCGTTATGACGTGCAATTCATTACTTTTGCTCGCAATCATCGCTGCCTTTACCCAACTAGTCAGTTTCTACCACGGGTTACGGCGCCGCAATATCAAACTATATTTGCGTCCTGAAAAGGCTCTTTAGATGAACTTGTATATTTTGATACGAGTTTTAATTGGTGGTGCACTCGACATCCGATATTTGTTTGGTTTATTTTGATGGTCGGTCAAATTGTTAGTAAATAATGAATAAAAAATATTTTATATTCTTGTTTTTATGAATCATTGTTAACGAGCAACTCAGAAAACAAAAAAAAACAATGCCTTATAATTTAACTACATTTTATCATTTACAAACCTCAATAGGTACACATTTCGAATTATACCACCCTACTTGTTTTATAACATTGACACGTCCCACCCGCTACAAATTACGCAATAGTTTCAACATCGGCGGACAGTTTCCGACTTTAAAACATACATATAGTATAGAGACACAAGTAGATACGTATATTCCCTTTCACACAAACAAAATATGAGTCTTAAACGTGTCACAAATACACTTAGGTATCTTACGTTACCAATGGCTTTCCCGTCTTACACGAGTATGAATAAAGTAAAAATTCGATAATGTAAGAAAAAATGTACGACAGATAATCGAACTATTCAGCCGATAGCCTGTTTTAGATACCACTGCTGTAAAAATCCTCCGCTTTCTTCTTCTTAGCTTCTCATATTTCTGCGATTTCTGTCCACGTGCGCATACCTGACTAGATCGTCACTGACGAGAGACTAATATGTACATAAGATCCTACAACGGTCTTACTACGTGTAGCACATGTTCCGGCAAGGAAGTTGACGAGTGACCCTAACATATCTTATTACCCACGACTTCGTAGAAAAGCGAGCGTACTATCGTTATTTGTCTTCTTTGTTAACAAGAGAGAACCGCTCAAGCGATTTATCGTATAGGCAGTAACTGTTATATGCCACGAATATGAGTAACAATAATTACAACAGTGTATCGCACGGATGTAGATTAATATGTTTTGCAGCACACGCTCCCGTAAAAAGAGAACTTGATTGAGTATTGTTGAAGTTACCAACTTGTTGACCGAAAAGCTGTGATATCATCTTGTTGTTCGCTTCGGTATTTCTATTACCTGTAAGCACATTTTTGTTTACAGAATTTACGGTAACATTGTTGGGAATTTTCTAACCAATAAAGCGGTAATATATCAGGGTAATTCAAGGACGGCTTTGACATAGATATAGGAAACATTTCGTCGTTCAATACAATGCTTTAAAGCTATGATTTAAGTGCAACGTAAATAGCAACAGTTTCATAATTCACGTGTATTAACAGAGCACGTTAGTACACATCTTGTAGGTATTTAGAATATATCGGTCTTCTGTCACGAAACCTGACCATCAGTAGTTTCTAACAATGCTAACTGGCTTAGAAGGAATGCAGTCCCAATCAACAAAGCAAATTATGAATTACAACTCAACTAGAATGACATTTCTCGTAAAAACAAGGAAATTGGTATTTTAATGAAAGGCAATTATTTTGCACTCTCAAGTCGTCCTATATCTACTAATTATATAGATAGATCTATTGTAGTCTTAATTATTAGCTGAGTTTTCGCCACTGATGACAAACTCCTATGCTCGTATTTTTCTATAGTCTGAGGCTGGCTTGCTTAGTATTTGATCACTGTTGATAGTCTCCTGTTGATACTTGTACTATTTAGGTCTATTATAGTTCCTATACAAAAAATATATAAATAAATGTACGGTCGTTTGTTACACGCGTGTTGATTTCGTCTAGATTGGTTACATTCATGCGTCAGTGTAGCTATAGGATAGGATAATCCCACGCGCTACGGCTACGAGCCGAAGCCGCCGCTTACTGCATAATTTGTATATTTTATAAGTACGGAATGCAAAACGATGCTGGTACACGCGTAACACAAAATGAACAAAAATGAAATAATAAAATGCAAAGCCTAGATACTTAAACACAGTAAAAGTCAAGCCCTTTTATGTTTCTCTATAAAATAAACTGTGGAAAATCATATTTTACATGTCCTAAAGAAGAGTAATGATGGAGTGCCCAAACTGTCCGGACACCTGAAATTTAGAGGATTTTTTGGTAGCCGGAGCACCGCAGTTAATGTGGCCAACTGCTAATACCTACTTGTGAAATAGAGTAATTAATCTTAATTGCAAAATAAGAAATTGTTTTTCAAAAAAATTGCAACCAAAGAGAGACTAGTGATCAGTAAAACTTACAGTAAAAACTAAACTATGTACAAAAACAACATATAATTTGGCATTTTAGGTAGGTATATAGTAGATATATTGATGTTTGTACGATTCCTAGGCTCTAATTAGATCAAACCGAGGTGAAAGTTGAGTAGAGTCTTGTTAGTATATTAATTAAATAGGTACATATTTACATTTACAGTGTTATGTTTACGACCTAAGTTAGACTAGACTACCTACGACGACCTAGACTACCCTGTTTCGTCAGTCAACTGTGGTTATGTAGAGCTTGGTCGCAAAGACATCAATCTTCTAGTCTTTTACATTATTACCTCAGGGATACTTTATGCATTATTCATGTGCAGATTTAATCCAGTCACAGTCAATATTTGTCTTTATGCGACCGATGCATTTAATTGGATTTGATGTATGACGTATATTGTGTGCTTAAGAATACCTACTTTAAAATATATAGACTTTCACTGTTCACGTGTGTACTGTTTACTCTAATAAAATATGAGTAACATATTTTCTTTAACACAGGAAACGTCACGAAATTACACTAATGGCCATTTTTGTTGCGTTTACATAAATTACTTTTCTAATTAATTAAAAATGTGGTGTCATTACTTGTAGAACTGTATCATAAGAACCATCATGAATATTTCCCAACGCAGAGTTCCCTTTAAATAGAAGTTTTAGGTCGCTTCGCATTCAACTGCAATTATAACATATTGCGTTCCTAGAACAGCGTAACTTCATTACTTAGGGTGTGAGCCGTGATACAGCGAGATTATTCGCAGAACATACGAGCAGAGCTTATGTGCATGAAACTTAAAACCAATAACAAAACGTCGTACAATATTACACGATGAAATTTAAATGACTGCATTGCATTATGACGTTATGGGAGCCCCGGTATGAAGGGTTTCAGCGTCAAGAGCCCGGAACAGGCCGGAACAGCCTGTCACCGCTTAATTTATTTTCTCTCTCACATTCACAATACGTTAGTTCCATTTAATATTTTAATTAAGCGCAACAGCTTGATTGGCATTCATTTATTCTCGTATTGAACCCAAACAAAACGTCTGCAAATTAATTGATTATATATTTATGACGTTCGTAATTATCTGTAAACAGTGCTAACTTGTATTCGAGCGCTATTTGTTCTAAAATTGTTGATATTCTCGACATGATTATATAATCATATATATAGATACTACAGCTTAATAACAACGTTTAATACGGAATAACAAAAGAATTTTCTACACGACAAATGTCGAACAATTAACACAAGGCTGCATCGTCTGCTTGTCACGAAACAAATTAAAACAACTAAGGGTTAATTTAACATTTTGTTTTAATTATAATTGTTTGTTATTAGTACACACAATTAATAAAGAATTAAAAGTACACGGTTTATAAATAAAAACTGTCGGCAAGGTATTCTATTTTACAACAATCTTTAATTACAGAACATGTTATTCCTATTTCTATGAAATAAAAACACTCCAATTATTGTATTGTATACAATTACTAGCTATAAAACAGCTGTACATAGTATATAACAAGTTTCTATTCTATGTTAATAGAAAACGGGAATAAATCATGGTATTGTGTTTATTCCACTCCGTTCGTCGCAATGCTGTGAAAATAAGTGAAACGTTGTAATGTATACCAGTTATAGCGTGTTAATATTATCCGATACGATATCGGATGCCACCAATATGATATTGGGGCAAGAACAATGTCAGAAAGATGTACATATCTTTCCTTTCATCCGTTCCAATCGAATCCGATATTAAGTATCGAATACGATGCCCAATATCGAATATATATCCGATATCGGCTTCGAAGGTCTCATACATTTTCCTTGCTGTGGTATCGTATCGGTATCGGATGCCGATATCGTATCGGACATTATGAAAACGTTTAGCTGTGGTAGTTGGACTCAGGATATTAAAATAAACTAGCCTTTGTCCGTAATGGTGCTTCGCGGCCGGCCTTACCAATAATAATAATATTTAGTTTCTGATCCTCTTTAGTCGCGGTATGGTACGCAGTGTGTTAGAGTTTTCCCTTTAAAGGATTGTCGATATTAACTGCTGTTTGATGACTTTTTAGTGTCAATTTAGAAGTATTAATTATGCAAATAACAGAATAATGTACCTAGTATTTTAGGCAGACAGTGTCTTGAATCTATCATTTACCCAATTACAACAAAAATCGATACTTAATATTATAGTAACTTATGTAGTTTTAAGAAAACTAAATAGATACTACTTTTGATATTTTTTAGAAGGTTAAGTTGCATTTATAGTACCTAATGCAACTGTATCGTTGAATATTGTTTTAATAAATATTGGGGTATATAAAGTTAGTTTGACGTTCTCCGCTTCGCATAGTAATGACGTCGTGGTCACTGGCCACTAATTTACAAACATCGACCGCAGTTAAACTTATATTTTATGTATAGCATAATATTGAATAAATAAGTCAAATATACTCGTACTTTCAGTTTAAAAGCATAGTTTTTCCATTTTCATTCTCACGTTTTAGATTGAAGTAGGTATATAATTTATGGGGTATATAAAATTCAGGCAACTATGAATCTGTAAAAAAAATGTTTTGTAACTACCAAATGAATAAAAAACAAAGTGAAAAACTACGGCTATAGAGAATTAAATTTCTGACCTCCCCTTAAAACTTACACAATATAAACATATACCATTTTGTCACATAACTCATATGTACTGTAACATGTAAGTTATGTGACAAACTGATACTCTAGTCCTGCAATAATGTCGCAATACAACACGGATGAATCTATGGCATGTCTACGTATCGAGTAACAGCTACCTTTTATCGAGCCAACCTTGTCTTGTTACATGGTTTCCCTTTAGCAGTAAATAAGACGCTTTATGATGTAGCTTCGTTTAATTCGTGTAAAAAGCGAACTTCGAAAACAAGCTAAGGAGTTTTAGTGCATACTAAGTTGTGCTAGGTCAGACACAAACAGTGTTGTTTGTACTCATTGTTGATTAGTATACGGTGACTATTTTGTTTCTTGTCGTGATTAATTATGATAGATACTTTTTGTATGGGTTTGAGGCTCTTTTATATTTATTTTACATTAAATAATTAATAATAGAACATAAAAAAGAGGTTGAAATTGATTTTTATAAATTGTACACTATAAAATTAAATCAGGTAACATCGTAACCATTGCATGCATTTAATAAAATCAAATTCAAAACTATTGAAAATTCGTTTAAATTTTTAATCAAAATTGTATTTCCAAATTGAATTTTGCTAATATTCCAATAAAATGATACGTATAACAATTTTTTCATGTGACTTGGCCGCCGGTTGTGATACACTGTACTGGCCAGCGAGGCATGCTATATTTAAAACTTGGCATGGCTTGCGTACGCGATGCACTCCACATAAGCTTTAACGTAATCATCTACTTGCACTCTTACTATCGAATGTTCCTACTACTCCAAACAATTAAAGTCAGACCTAATTTTCTGGTAAACAAACCTACATTCTTTAAGTTTAATGTAAAGTTACTTAAATATTTTTGCTGCTACAAATTTTTATGTGATATTGTCAGATTTATTTCATCTTCAACGAGAGCGATAGTTACTAATTCAATTATATACCTTGGACACTATTACTGTAAACTTCGTATCAGGTCAGAGCACACATTGAACCTTTATTTCTTAAAACCAAAAAACGTAAAATATAGATATTAGAGTGTTCGCATTATTTAATTTCTCACCCCACTAAACCTCACAGTTGGTATTCAATGGGTCAATTTAAAACCATGGAAAAATTTATACGACTGTCTTTCTACGCATGTTCCAGTGTCAATAATAATTAATTACTATTAAATCAAATGTAATAATATACTTCAATCAAGAGTTGTGAATCAACGTGTCACTAGATACCTACATAAATTGGTGTCTACTAGTCTAGGAGATGTTTTGGATTTTTATTTGAAATCGTCATCACTTTTTGGCTGCCTCTCCCATTAGATATTGTCTACTATTCGATAATTACTATTGTCACTTGATTAAGCAATGTACTTTTTTTCTGCATGAGTTCTAGTTGCATAATTGAGTTGCATTTTAAAAACTGAAATGTTAAAATTCCACATCGCAGCCCAGCGTGTTTTCAACAAAAAATCAAGCTAGGAATTTACGCAAAAAAGAAAGTTACAAAAAATATTTTACATTTTACATTTTTCGGAGACTAAAATATTTTTTTGTATAAGGTAGGTATACAATGTAGAATCATCCCACTCTCACGTACAAGTCATATATTAATTAATTGACATACAGCGCGGCTTGCCAAAACTACGTTACAAATCATTTAATCGATTAAATTTAATTTATAATTTGATTATGATTATGTATTACTGTAATAGGATACTAATTCAGTTTAGTTTATTTTTACACACATATCACGCTTTAAAATAGTGCTTCATTGTTGATTGATCACGAATATTGTAATCTAGTAAAAAACTATACAATCTTTTTCTCTAAATACTATGAAATTGACGGGTATCTTAAGGGTATACATATTCTAGTTAAACCTAAATCTAGATTCTTAAAAAGACCTTGAAAAATTGTGTAAAAATAAATGTTTTAGTAACTATAAATGAGATTCTGATCTGCTATTCTCAAAAAACTAGTTAAGTCAGATAGTTTGAACTTAGAAATCGCTTCAGTTTTCATGATATCATAGCCAACTAGAAAACAAACTTATCCAGAAGAAATTATCAAAGTTGGAATCACGCCAACAGCACACGGATTTATACAAACATAACATTCAAATCTTATCTATGTATAATACTTAATATCTAATTAGTAATTATTTGTATGGCATATACTTACTCTCATAGATTTTAATTGCATATATGTTTTATGTAAAGAGAACTTTTTACAACTGTGGAACGTCATAGTATTTATATAATATGATTAATTAATTATTTGTAAAAATATACTGACAGCATTTTTATAGAAGGCAACCTTGAGTAGAAGTATCATCACTTGTTGCAAATGTTATCTAATACTTCTAACATAATTATCTCGTCTAAGTCATAATTATGATTAGATATATAATATTAATTAAATTATTACAAGACTGAGAAACTGAAGATCGGAAAGAACAATATTTCTTTTTTTAATATATAATACCACAGAACTTTAAATGACAAAAAGCTATAAGTAAGCTACCTATCTATGCATAAGTTTAAGTAAGCAGTTAGCTCTTGATATCTATGATAAATTATGCAACACAGTTTTAGGTTATTCAATGCTGCTTGATCGATGCATTTTGACTGATAGATTTATTGATAATAGTCATCTGCACAACAATTTATACATATTATTCTGTTTAGTAAGTTTCTTCTGTACCTAGCAATTATACAACTAGGTTGTAGTTAAGGCTTTAATCGGCCAAAGCCCACTGAATTACTCACTTCTATTAACAATTCGATTTGTCGCAAAAAAACAAACTGCTCGTAGCTCGTGCCGTGCCAATTAATCACACAAACACAGTGCCAGTTACAGCAGGGATCGTGCGAGTGGACTAACAACTCGCTGAATGATAAAACTCTTTACAATAGGTCCAGGGGCCCGATGACGCTATTTTAAGTCAGTGAGTGGCGGGTTAATAAACGTTCCATTGTGGTTGTTTTAGTTTAATGACAAATATACACCTACTTGCCACTGTTTATGTTTTGGTAGAGATCTTTGCAGTTAGCCTGAGCGCAGGTTTTGACTGCTTCACCGGACTTTTGGCGAGGACCTGACGGCCTCCAGCCAGAACTTGCCACTATTGTGATTGTAGGATTGCAAGGGACTGTACTTATCTGAATACGAAAATTAGGCACAATAACAAGTACACTGGAACGTTTATTAATCCGCCACTCACTGACTTAAAATAGCGGCATCGGGCCCCAGGTGGCAGCTAGTTAGCCGTTGTCATATCCACTATAACTAGATCCTATTATAACCCCACGAACATCAATTGATACCGATCTCTCTTTTTCAACTGTCTTTAAACTCACATGTCTGGATTTTCGCTGCATTTACTCATTTGCTTTGCTAGAAACAGTTTAGTTTATGCAGACTACATACTTACAAATAAGCTGAAAAGAAACACGGTTTACGTAAACTTTTGGTTTAATTTCTATCTGTTTACAAAGTATATTATATTTTACAACCTCTCTTGATCTCGAAAACTTTCTATAAGTATAAAGGTGGTAATAGTAGGACCAAATCAGTCATTTTTAACACAACTTTGCACAAAAGTTTTTAAATTAAAACCTAGTCAATATTTACACGTTGTTAGCGTTGACTTTGAAAACAGCATCTGCACTGGATATCATTAGAAGAGTTACTAACGACAATATTCAAATGGTCGCGTCATTTGAATATTGTTCCTCTAGGGACGGCGATCAGCTCCACAACCTTCTGACAAACTCATCCAAGTAAATAATGGATATAGAAAAATAGACCTTACTGTGGATAGTCACTGTAGGGTCCAATATTAACCTAGGTGTGGCTAATATAATTATCTCCGAATATTTTTACACGCAATAAAATGAAGTTCCACTGTGTGTTAGCTTAGATCTTTTAGACTAGGCAACGGATTTTAATGCAGTTTTCATCAATAGATAAAGTGATTCACGAGGAAGAGTTAGTTGTAGAAAGAATTAATGCATTATTAAAGTACAGAAAAGCCGCGAAATTCTGGATACCGTGCAAAGCCGGGACATGTCGCTAGTTGTGTATATTGGTGGACTCATTACGTTACAATCAAGCAAAATTCTAAGCGGTCACTAAATATGCAAGAACTTGGTCTCAACGGAAAATCAGACCTTATACGCAGGGCCTTACACGTGCCTAAAGTACTAGAATGCTATCGTTATCAACAAACAAACGGTAGATGCAATGATGAAGCAAACAAAGTTGAATCCGAGCAGGAATCGCTCAGTTTCCATTATTAGATAACGTTCGAGTTTCCATTTATATTCATAAGCCTATGCAATTTTAGGCTACAGTTGCTTATAACCAATTTAAATTAAAATCTATATAAATAAATATTTTGATGCCTTATTTGAGTTAATATTTTTTCTTATTTACTGTGTAGGCTTTTTTGTTATTGTAAATATCTTAAGTTTAATTTTTAATTGAAATCTATAGTTGCTTATAAACGTAGCATAATAATACTAATGAACGTTTATTTCAGAGAAATCTCCATATGTTGAACACCTTAATCTAAAAACATTAGTACTAAAACTAATTTTATAGTATTTATAAAACATAAAATAGCAAAAATAACATAAACACAACAAAAACACTTTTCGTATGATATATAAAAAGTGTTCCTAATAGAATAAGCACGGACCTTTTTTCGGAAACTTGTAAGTATGAAACAAAACACTCTCTCGCATTCTTTTCTGATCGAAATCTTTATAAAAGGTGTAGTGGAATAATAAAAGCGTAGTTCAACTAAAGGGGTATCTTATGACAAATGCACCCGCAATATCCTGTATAACGAACAAGAAAAAACTAAGAAACTTGTAAAGTTTCCTAAGAGAGTTAGATGAAAGTACTCGAGCTGAAAGTTTTTATCGGTTTATTATTGCGGCTTCACTGTACTAATACGAAGATAGATTAAGTACGAGTATAAATAAGATAAACCTCTTTATACCTATTTGTACCTTATGAAGTATGATCTCTGTTACATCGGACTTGGTTAGTGCAAAAACAGTATACAAAAATATGCTTACATTTTTGTATCTCGACACTCCAATATTTTAAGGACGGTTAGACAGTCAATTGACTTAGTATAAGTGACCTACCTATATTGTGCCCTTTTCAGACACTTTACATAGATGAATTTGTTGTTATAATTAAGAACTCACACTTATGGCCTTATAAAGTTGATAATATATCATAGAGAGCGGAAGTAAAAATCTTGTTTTGTTACATGTGGAAGTTCAAAGAACAGAAATTAAAAAGTGCCAGTCTAAGAGCTTAGGAGGAAAACTCCAAAGAGGTTGTTGAAAAAAATACTTTGCAAATACAATAATACCTAATACTTTAGGCCTGCAAATGTCGTACCGCTGGGCAAAGGCCTCACTCATAGAAAAACGATGACCTCACAGCGACCGATCGCGATGGGCTAAACATTGGCTAAACACTTCATTAAATATGTATCCGCACAACTATCATAACACTTCCACGACCTTGCACTCCGTGACACTTGGCAACAAATCTATACAAGAAGTAGATAAATGGTACAAGTCTTAACAATAGGCTAGACTTCATACACAAATGTATATCAATAATTGTATAATACAATAACTTGCTCGCACCTGCCAGACAGTGCTTTGTGATAAGCCTTTAAAAACAGGTGAGAATGCAAATACTTAACGTCTATTATTGTAGAGATTAGAAATTTTCTTCAAGGTTTCTTGTAGTGATGTAATGATTATGTTTTAGTGACTAACGTACTTCTGTAGACAGAATGTCTCTCGTAATTCATTGAAGTTTTTCTTACGTGGCTTATGCAACCATAGCAAGACTAGTAGTTAGTAGTTCTTTTTCTTTAGAGTTCAATAGAACTGGAGAATAAGCTGTTTATAAAGAGAAATTATAAATGTTTTTCAATTCGACTTAGATGCATAAAAAGTTTCAATGCTAAGTTAGGTTAGATTTTAGTTTATAAAACTCGCATTTATTTACTAGGATGAAAGTTATAAATAAACAAATTTTAATTACATCAATTTAGCAGTTAATTTACTAAATTGATACAGAATACGCATCTTCATAATTGTGTCTTTTGAAAGCAATTAGGTTACGGCCAACAGGTGCCATGCGTAACTAGAAACATTAATTATTAAAACCTTGATGACATAAGATTTTGTAAAGCTCAGAGAATTTAGTAGCGTGTAGTTATACTGGTTTAAAACTTAATATTCAAGCTTACTAGAAAGGTACAAAATGAAGTTTAACAATTTCTAAATTTTCATACGTTATAATAGGTAGTTGTACGATTTTCAGTGTTTCAAAACATTTCTCACTGTTGCAGTAGATGCTATCTTCAGTAACGTACCTATGTTTTTATGCAATCCCTTTAGCCGTAATTTAATCTATGACATTATTGAAAAACATGTGTTTATAGAATCACTGAAATACTTTGGCACATGTCGCCAATATGTGTCAAAATGTACCTACGTCCTACGTACATAAACAATTATTATCTAGGAAATATTATCAATAAATTTTCTGCTAATATTATTGAAGTAATTTTTCATGCAGGTGGCTTAGTAGCATATATCGATATATTGGAGAAACGGAGCACGAGTAGAAGACAAGTAGGTGAGAAATAAACGAGTAAACAGCCTTTGCTTATTAGAGTAGTATCAGTGCGCATGCTCGACTCGCACTTGACCGGTATTATAAATATGAGCTCGAATTGCATTCATGTTTTCATTTTGTTCACATAACGCTAAGTACATACACGTTTCAGCGTTTAACCTGAACTTTTCCACTGATTCTTTGAGGAAGCCGTGTCGACTTTCCTACTACACGTTCAAAGCTTTTCCCTGCTCGTGTCTGAGACAAGAACTTATTCAGGGAAACCTTATTACCTTTCCATATATTATAAAAAAATTATGTTCTTATATAACCGTTCTACCGTTTAACCTTAATACTTTTGTCGTACCTGCTATATTGCAATATTAACAGAAAATACATGATAAAACTTAGGTAAACTTTTGAGAATAGTTTTATTAAAGTTTTCCACAAACTTATTTAATGTCTTCTATATTATTTAGATGAGATAGGTGTGGACCGAACAGACCGATCTATTGTGAAGGTTAAGCTTTGCTTGCTGCAGTCGGTTACGGGAAGAGTTACCATCTCCAAAACTGTCTGTAATCCCATCAGACTGTGAGAGTCAAGAAATTAAAATTAAAGTGAAACTATGTTCGATATAGAGAGAATACAAAAAGATCTATTCTCCATAGTAGTTATTTGACGATAAAACGATTCCGCTGAAACTGGATAAAGGGCACGCGTGCATCCAATATATATAGGATGGATAATTGGACATTTGTTCCTGAATGTAAATATTATCATGGTTACAATTTTTGGGCTTACTGATTGATGGACGAACATAGGTCTGGAACTAAAACATAAGGTTTGGATTTTTAACTTAATATGCAACGCATCATTATATATTTATCGACATTTTTACCTAAAATTTAAAAATAAGTTTTTATTTACCACTGAAAATAACAGATGTTTCCCTTCAATACCAATGTTTTAGTTTTAACGCAGTCCTAGTTTTAGGTATTAAACATAAAACTTTTTTTTTTCTTTTGTTGTTTTTGAATAAAATTAATTTATAGTCAAATTAAATTTTTGGTTTCATTACGCTATGAATAAACTGGTACATACTTAATAATAACTAAGTACAATGAGAGCTCTGTTCGAAGAGCAATAATATTTTACTATGAGGAAATAATATACCTAAGTACACAGGAATTGTAATAGCATTCTCAAATAACTCTCCAATGCAGATAAAAATAGTATTCGTTCAGTTTTATCTATTCCTACAAGCTATCAAAACGGAACCTTTAATTTGTTTGTTTCATATTTCCATTTATTTTTACCAGGTTCCGTTTAAGATTATTTTTTTGCTGGTTTTTTTGTTTAATCTTATCACTCATAACTTTCGAAATTGTACTAAAATATATATATCCAAAAACTAAAATCTGTACTTTTTTTATAGGATCACCGGACCCATCTTGATCAATGTACTACCGAGAATCATGAACACATAAAATTATTTGCTGGAATAATAATCTAAACAATTGTTTTACATAAACTTTATTATTTTTTATTCGAGACAACCTGTCTCTAACGCCAACCAAAGCGTCTCCGATATCTTGTAAAGTAAGACTGCACTTATCAAAACTTTTCGAGGACAGTTAATACCAGGAATATCGCTTTCTCGCAAGCGGGTGTAGCTGTCAAAGTTGGGGTATCTTACCGTAACTTCCTTAAACAGTTTCAGATCATAGCAATCAAACTAACCAGGTCACTAGCTAGTACGAAGTAACAGTTTGTTACAGACTTGTAAACCAACCCATTGGGTTTTACGTAAACAGGTGATTATTGCACGTGTAATAAGGGTTTAGGTCTTTTTATGATTAAATTAACACAATTATTGTATTGTATTTTATTAAATTATTGTTTTAGTGTTATAATTTGTAATTTTTGTAAATTAAGTCACGCACCATGACTGCCAATATTGACGACTTCTCCTTTCGCGGGTCCGCTGGCAGAAATTTCTTAAAAAATAAGCGGCACCTTTGTACATAGTTTATCAATATTTTATTTCTTAACAAATGTTTGTGTGTGTACATAAATTATTAAATAAACGTCTAAAATTTTACCTATGTGATGCTTTTGTCCCTGTAGACAAAAACACAAAACTCATTATTCAATATTAGAAATATATAAGCATGTTGCCACCGCATAGGATCTGCTAGTTTGGGATAAGATTACGTTGTGTGAGTTACCCCAGGTTATTATCAAGCCCTTTATTAGCATGTCTTTGGAGAATTAACACTCTCGTATCAGGTCCTAGTCTACTAACAGTCAATAAATCGGTTGTGCTTATTTAAAGAAAAAGGCTATAATAAACAGAAACACGACGCAGTTATTACAAGCTATCTCATTGTAATATTGTTACCACTTGTATTTCCCTCGGGCACAAACTTCATCATACTTGCCATGTTGTAATGCAGGGAAACGGAAAATAGGCTTTACTTGTAATAGACATGTTTAAAATCGATTTTATTGGTATATTTGGTACTTTGTTTCAGATACTTTTCCCTTAGGTCGCGTATACAATTATACGTAAGCTTTTGTAATAAATTATGTATGCAACGACTCCCATGATGCTTAAGTAAATGCAGATGAAATTTCCATGCGTATTTAAGTACCTACCTACGTTTAATTGCTCTTTAATTATAGATAGAAAATTAAGTACTAGTGTACTCATTCCTTCTTAATATTTTTGACCTTGTATAGTTTACTTTGAGATATTTAAAAATAAGCTTTCAGTATTGTTTTTAGTTTAATTATAATAAATTTCGATAAAAAACATGGATTTTGGAATTAACTTATTATTTTATTACTCATAGATTCGTGTAAGCTACAGCGATAGTAAAATCTTTCTAAATTTTATCTGATCTAAAAATAATTAATCTTAACGAATTCGCCACTTTTTAACCTAATTATCCTTTGTTTTCTGTAACGTTAACAATGATTATTAAGCATTATTTATTGCCAATAAGGAATTACGCTCAATCGCATCATAAAAGAAACAAACGCAGGCAAAAGTTTCTTGTGACTCTACCAACCTAGTTGTACTTTTGTACCTAAGACTGTTTCCATCTACTTACCTCCGATATCGTTTCCGAGTCCGATACGATATCGTGACGGATAATGTAACAGTCTAACTCGATATTGCGCTGGTTTACTCCATACGTTTACTGTGCGGTCACAGCGTGCAAGGCGCAAATACTAATTAAATTTATTAGGCTCAGTCGGACTGACCGGCTGTCGCTTGTTTCGAGTCTAGCGTCATATTATCAAATTATCTCTCTATGGTATCACGAAGATATTCCACAAAGCAAGTTTATATGAAATTATAACGCACGAATTTCGCATACGGTCTTAGCACGGTCAACTTGAGTTTGACTGAGGACTCCTTTAATTTGATTACGATTTCATGTGATGTTTGCTGGCATTTGCATGTACTGCATGAACTTCATGTCACAGTTTTTTTGGCATGGCTCCGAACATTTATAATAAAATACCTGACAACATAAAACAATTGCCCTTAGTTAAATTTAAGAAGATACTCTACCTACTATTAATGGAAAAGTGCTATTATTCTGTAGAAGATTTTTTAAATGATAGTAATTTATAATATTAATTTATTAGTTAGAGACTTTTACTTTTTACTTTACTAGTTAAGACTCTTAAAGATTTTATTTTTTTAAGACTGTTTCTTTATTGTTGTTAATTTTAATTACATTTCTATAATACTTAAAAACAAATACCTAGGTCCTTTTAATTTTGTTGTATTTTTTTTTTTTTCCCTTATGTATGTAATTTTTAATTGTAAAAGTTCTTATCTTATTTTAATATTTGTACGCCTTCACGGCAAAACATAGCGCGCCTATATATAACCGAAGATCTTAATGTAAATACATACCTATGTTTCACAAATAAATAAATGATTCTGATACTTTGCAAATAATGCAGTTATTACGGACACTTGTTCCTAAACTATGTTAAGGGTATGAGTATGAAGACCAGAAAAGAGATGTATAGGAGTAAAGTCTGATGACGGGTTTTAGAGATGAATGGAAGCTGAATACGCATTGCGCTGACCCCAAATAATTGGGAACAGAACAGAAAGATGATGACTTGTTCCTAATATTATCATTTTTTTATGAGATTTAAAAAGAACTGAATTTGAACACCCTAGCTAAGAATTCATTTAACAGAGTCAAATATCAATGAAAAATATTCCAGCTATTTTCATGTAAGTGGTTTTACAGCATTTTAAATTAATAATATTGCAAGAAGCGACAACGAGCTCTAAATAGTTGTGAGAATTGACCATTAATTTAATGATATCAAGCGCAGCATGAAGTCTGTTTCGTTTATTAAATGCATAACATGAATGACAATAAAAATGTGTAGTGGATCCATGGTTGTAAGAATGTCTACGGTATATTCTACTTTGTTCACCTGGGTGATATCACTCAAGTGAACAAATGCTACTTTTTATATTATTTAAGTGGTATAAAATGGAATTTACCTACCATGTATAGTTTGGTTCTCTTCATCGCATCCGGTGACAGGGACCTGTACTAGCTCTCATTCCTTAAATGTAGTCTCTAGTAGCTTGCAAAACCAGACTTGTACCTATAACACCGATTTCACAACAAAATCAGGATGTGTTGTTTGTGTGTGCTTAATTATGTTGGCCAACCCACAGCATTACAATGTAATTTGTTCGAGTAACAGGATGTTTGATTATACAAAAGTCATGAATTGTAAACTTTCAATTAGGCTATTCCTAGACGCACTAGTTCATGTTCTAAACATATGACTAATATAACTATAAATCGACCAAACGTACTACTTTTTGTGAGCCTTGACTGAATTTAATGCTTCGTTTGTTATCACTGTTATTTTGCCAATTAATCAATGTTACAGAAACATTATTCGGATAATGATAATTAATTATAATCAAGACGGAAGAGAAGTAAATAAGAATATCTGTTCGTTATTATATAAACGTGATAAAGGTAACTTGGATACAATGATTCTTCCGTGCGTAAAAAGCACTTAAGTATGATTCCTACAAAAATCAAGCCCACTTTCAAGTTGACTGAAGGTTTGATTATGACTAAGGTACACCAGAGAATTGAGCGCGACACCACAAAATAAAAAAAAAACACACTAAAAAACCCTTCTCCAAACGGCAAAAAAATACATTTTATTACATATTTCTTATTAAAAATATATTTTATCTTTTACAGGGACAACCCGCGGGAAATCCGTAACAGGGCTGAAAAGATGAGGCGAGACAGGTTGAACCAGTCTGTAGCAGAACTGGCTTCCATGGTGCCACCCGTGGTGGCCGCTCGCCGCAAGATTGACAAGACCACCGTGCTCAGACTCACAGCCCATTACTTGAGGGCCCATCAATATGGTAAGTACCACTTAAATTATAATAAAGATTCTGACACTGTAGAGTAGAACGAATTCTAGTAGACTCTAGGTAGAAAAATAGCACAAATATACACAAAGTAAAAGTACAGCTTGAAATTTAGTAATATGATAGCATGCCTTATTTAGGTAAACTACAGTTTAAAGGTTTCGCTTTTCAGCCCTCTAAAGTAACTCAATCTAACTACCTCTTATTATGCTTGCATCAGACAGCCAAGATGAATATGTATTTCTCACCTTTACTTCTCTATGACGCAGTTGAGTGATCTAGTTCTGCGCTTTAATTTGCAAATATTTTCTAGTTTCACCACATTCCATACAGTAATTGTTTTGTATTGGAATGCAAGCTCCACCCATACCAATTACGCTGGGCATACACGACAAAGTTGAAGAGTGTTGGTGTGACATATCCGTGCCTTGTGACAAAGGTGAATCGCATTTAGTAGTGTTGCCTACCGATGATGCAGGTGCGCACATTTTGTATCGTGTTATTAATGGCATGTCATTTTCCACATACGAGCGTATAACTTTGATAAAATAAGGAGACAGCCGTGAATTATTTAGAAAGTCAACGTCCAATTAACATTGTCACGTTTTTACATGTCTTTCAAATGATAACATTTCCTTTTAGCGGAAAAGGATTTGTACGATAAACTAAGATTTGTTTTTTTTTTAACGTAAAAATGTTGTTCTTTTAAAATACTTTTTACTGTATCTGTTTACTTGAACATTATTTGATATCTGAAAACTTTGGGCTCCATATAAGACCTATTTGGAATCAAGGCAATATTTCATTATAGTCGTTATAACTTGGTTTAATTGTATCTTAATATTTTTTAATAATTTATATTTTCTTATATTAGGGGAAGAGTGAATAACATGATGAAGTCACAAATTAATTAAAGGTAAAACCTAATCTTCAATTACATTAAATATTATTATTGTTCCTCGCATCGTCTAACCCTTTATGGACACTTAGAAAACCATAAAGGTGTGAATAACTACCTACCTACAATAATTGCGCAGAACAGGTATCTCAGTCCACAATATGCAGTACCTATTTAAACAACAATATATGACTCATGTAATTAGAATATTAAAAAGACAGTACTCAGGTAGACTAGACATCGTTTTAATATAAACACAAATAAGGTAATTTAGCCATACAGTCGCATCTTCTTATGAGAGAGTTCAAGGCTACACTGTACACGGATGGCAGTGAGCAATGTCAATGCCTAGAGGGACTAAGTACATCGTTTTCCGGCGTGAAAATGTTGCACTGCAACAACATTGTTGAGGCGTCATTTTCTACAAAGTGACACTACACCGCCCAGGTATTTGCAGTACGAATAATTCGATGTCTGTTATGACAAGACGATGAGTGTAAAACTAGAGTGTAACATTGTAGGGGGGTATGACGGCTGGTTCCTAATGTGATGAGGATCCGTCGGTAACTGGACGCGGCGAATAAACTAGTGCAAAGTGCAAATCTATTCATAGTACCGGCTCACAGATTCGTGTCACTTTTAGTTTGCCCGAGAAATGTTACATGCGTTGCATTAAACACGCTTTTGCATAATAATGCGTTCGAGATGTTTTCTATACAACACTGTATAAATTTGTGCGTTGATAAGTTATGCTAAACATTGCTAAAAAATACATTTTATTTATGTAATTCTTAACATTACTTTCTTACACGGATAGACGGTATTGTTATTTACAATTATATTTGGAATAACGGTATAGTAGCAAATTAAAACTATGACAAAAGCTTTAATCTCCAATATATCTATTAGTAAATTCTTTTTAAACATTATTAAGGTAAAATCAGATTAGGCAACAAACACCAAGCAATTGTATTGTAAATAGGATTTAGTGCAATTAGTTATTGCAGTTTAACATATATTTGTCTATCAATATAAAATCCGATCGTGTGTAGTAACGTGAGTGCGCTCGCGCACGTGCTGTGCCATGCTTCTGTGCTTAGGGCGCCCGCACACTGCATTGCGAATTCAGTTATTTTCGTTTCAATGTCATCGTAAGCAGCGTGAACTTGTCATAACGCGGTGGCGTAATATAGCCATAACCTTATCCAACATGAGTAAAGCGCAATTTTAAAATACTATTTTACGATCATTATGAAATATGACGACAGAAACGAAAACATGTGACACTGGACTACAGTCGCTTTTCGTGATAACGGGAGCTGCGAGCGTCTGACTATACTTTTACTATTCTAACAATATACAATTATAAATTGTATGCATGAACCATATAATTAGCTAGGCAATAACTGAGTTAATTTAATCTATCGATAGTTATATCTATATCTACAGTATAAAAATAAACAGTAATGTGTTTATTCTTCAGTGCAAGGAGCACACTGAGCGACAAAATAGCATTCTGTAAACATAGAAAATGCTCCGCCGGCTTACTTTCTTATCATCATGATTTACATATCTTATATACATTGTAAATTTGTAATTATTCCACTGCACTTACATCCATATACATCTATGAGACAAAACTGCTCTTACTTCGTTGATAAGAACCTCTGAACCAATATTCATGACCTTTGATGTTTTTGACTCGTCTCCTCCCCAAATAGCAAAATGACTATAAAACTAGCAAAAAAAAAAGAAATTACTTTCGCGGGTGAAACTGCGAGGCACAGCTAGTCAGACTTAAAAAATAGACGAAACGCCAACACATGTCGTGCTAAGTAAACAAAAACGATATTACGTTTGCTAAATCAAAAATAGAACCTTTCATTTCGATCCGTTATAGACCAACGATAATACCTACTATCCAATATGTCTATAGAGTTCATGTTAACTCCATACCAGATTTAATCACAATCAGGGGTATACGAAAATTAGGCACAATAACAACTACACTGGAACGTTTATTAACCCGCTACTCACTGACTTAAAACAGAGGCATCGGACCCCAAGTCCGTCGTTCTTTCGTGAAACATTACAGGAAGACAGGCAGAGAATTTCTTTCTCAATAATAAAAAGCCTTCAAAGTGGGCCTATGAACTTGTCTGGTATAACAAAAATATTTTCATGGAGGCCTACTATAAAAAATATTATGGACTTCTTAATTACATATTAAACTCCTTGAGAATTAAGTAGCGGAACATTACAGGAGCCTTAAGTAAGCAACTTTAATTACATGGAAATCAATTTAGAAATATATCATTCGCTACAAGCGTATTCGTGGTACCGCCCACAGCGACCTCTGCATATATTTTCATTAGGGTTTCTTAAGTCATAATTAGATTCTTATTTTGATTCCCGTCATAATGTGACGGAATTACTTTTGCCCTTAAAAGATAATATCTTGTTCTAAGAATCAGCCTGTAGAGCTATGAGCTAAGATATAAAAGAAAGTGTCAAGTGCTTTTGGACAAATACCAAAAAATTCATGCGTATTCACAAATGAAATGAAACAAGTTTCGGAAAAAGAAGGACTACTATGCATAGTGCAATTGTTAGTTTTCCTTCTCAAATTCTGTAGGAATTGCAATATGGTTCTTTCATATGGGTTAAACTTTAAAGAGGTTTCACATAATTTACTACAATAAGCCGTACTTTACACAGGTATACATGTTGCTGAAATCATGAATTTTCTGTTTCATTGAACTTATAATTTACCAAACAATCAAGGCTGTAAAGTATGACATTTTAATGATTGCCAATTTCATTTGTTTTCATGTAATAGTGTTGAAGTGAATTCTATCGCAGTGTTTGGCGACTCCATTGAAAAGGCTTCGAAGGAGTTCAACCCGGCCTCCGTGCTTAAGGTGCTAAGCCTCTTCAACGGATTCTTGATCACCACCACATACAGGGGCATCATTGTCGTCGTCTCACAAAATGTCAATCAGTATCTTGGATATTGTGAGGTAATACCATAAACATCAAAATAATTTAAAATAATATTATTATTTTTTTATTTTATTTTATAAATTGTTATTCGTTTTATTTTCTGCAATATACTTAAAAATATATGTTTACGCAGCTGGATCTGCTGGGACAGAATCTGCTCAATATCACACACGAAGATGATCGTGCTCTACTTAAAGATCAGCTGATGCCTAAGAGTCAGACTCTAGGCCCTAACGGAGAGCTCGTCATTCCTGACGAGCCTGATGCGCTGCGCAAGGTCAAACGAGCCCTGGCTCAGGAGAAAAAACGTTTCATTGTGAGGTGAGTGAGAAAAATAATTTTAATGAGTTCTGAAAGTCGGGCAGTCAATCATTGCACTGGTTTTACGCGCATGTTGTTTATGCAAGTTTCCGAAAAAGCTGGGCCAAAAGTTGTATATGAATACCTGTTGCATCAGCAAGCATTTAAAATCGTTTTTTCTAACATTTAATAGCTAATATACAATTCTTTTTCACTTCAATTTTCTTTTTTTTCCTGTTTTCGGTTTCATACAATACAAAATACAATAATGTTAGAAGAGCTGACAATTCCGCTTACTGTTACACGACTATTAACTTTTGCCTCAGGGATGGAAGCTCTTATTATTTTCTCCCTCTACTACACAGTACCTTGGCGGTACTTACACGCTTGCACGTGTAAGCGCCGAAGCAAGGGAGAGACAGTATATTTTAAAATCTTCGCTGTAATCTATCACTTTCCGCGAATTTAAACTGCGAGGACTCTTGAAAAGCTCGTGAGTTCTTCTTATTAAAAATAAAAGTGGACTTATATGTCCTTGAGAGACAAAGTATACTGTGTACTTCACGTTTACAAGAAAACATTAGATGCTAGCATTACTTACGTAAAAGGTCTCTCACAAAAGACTTTACATAAAGATTTTGCAAGCTTTTCAATCGCAATATTGTTTTATTTAAATTCCAAACAATATCCAAGTCCCCATTGTAAACAAGCTCAATTTATTCTTTATAATAAGCAGTTAAAGTCCTTTTATAAAACTTAGTTCTTTATTTTGATTAGCCAACTTGATGTTGTAACTTGATTGTTTTTCTAGTAGCTTCGCGCTAAACGAAGGATTGACGTTGATATATTACGGAGACTAAATGTGGCTTCATTTTAAAGAACATCATTTTCTTACTTGTGGTTTAGAATTAAGATGAGGAAGTATTGATTTCAAATTATCAAATACGATATAATAATATATAATAACAGTTTAACTACTCGTACTTACTAATTTGGCATAATAGGCAGTAATACAGTTATGTAAATAAATGTTCGTGAGAAATTAGTTTAATGCATATATAAAAAAAAAACTGAATTTCGTCAAATGGGGCGGAATGTAGATATTGTTTCAAGGGTGAATAAATCTGGATGCATGTGTTTATACGTAATTTGTGTGTAAGTGTGTGTGGTGGATATTAAAGATAGCTTAAGCCAGTATTTAGATGGTGTTTATGCGAACCTCATTCGCAGTTATGCAAATCTTATAAATATATAATAAAAAAAAAGTTAAGATGTAGTGTGCTGTTTCAAAGTTTCGCAGGACAAGGTCGTATGGAGACTTGCCTTGAAAAAAATCCTAGCAACTCAATTAAAATATTGAAGGAAATAGTTTGTTTCTGTGAGTTCCCTTAGTTAATATGTTGTTCTGGTCAGGTTGAGGAAGATGGGCCAGCGCTCAGAGCCGAGGCAGTACGTCACATGCCACGTCGAGGGTTCCCTCCGCAAGAGCGACCGCGCCTGCCGCGGCTACAACCGCTGTTGCCAGATGGTGCGCCGCGCCCGCGCCCGCTGCGACAACCCTTGCGCCAGTGGCAATGACATAGTAAGTACCAAACACTACTAACTTAATCTACGTCACGGATTTCTTGCCTCTAGAATTTAAGAGCGATCACCGGTCATGCTACTCAGCACGTTCATTTGTTCATTCTTGCTCATCCCATGCTGTGCGTGAACTTTGACCGCCAAGCCAAGAATCCTGCATTAGCAAAGCTGCTGCTGCATAAGATACTGTAAATTATTAATATGAATGAACTATTTAGTATTAAAACTCATTAAAGCTCACCTAAAGGAAATTAGGGCTTATTATTACCAGTAAATAAACAAGCAGCTTCATTTTAGTAAGTTTAGTAAACATGAAACCGAGTACTAAATTACTAATAATGATATAAGCTACAAATCGTCTGCCACTTACTAGCGTGAAGGTTAAAGGTTAAAAGGGTTGCTCAATTATTTTGCTTACTGCGTAAAGGAAAGCAGTGGATGTTTAGAGAAACGATGGCGCAATCGGTTCTAATAGTTTTAGTGCACTAAGTTTTGCACGTTCTATCTTTTTTTAGAGCCTTTTAGAAACATATTAGTTACACACTGTAGGTATATAACATAACTAAATTATCAGGCAGGAATTTAACTAAGAAAAATACATCAAAAAGTGGAAAGTAGAAGCAATTTCTAGACTTAAAGTTAAGCCTTCATTCAGGTCATCCTATAGCGGTCTAGTCCACTGCTGGGACACTGGCTTCTTTCAAGCTACTCATGGAAACAGCGAGTCCTTAATTCATTTATATTTATACTTATTTAAATAGGTCACCGATTTCAAAAAGGTATATAAAGAGGGTTGCGATCAAATTTTTCTCAGTCAAACTTTGTTCACCAAAAGCTACGCACGCGGTTGTCGTCTTGCGCCTACAGTTCTTCGTAACCGCCTACGAATTGCCGCACTTCTGAACTTCAGGTGAAATACCTTAGTTAAAGTCAGTCTCACATAGATTTATTAGTCTTTCACGCGGTACTCTAACTTTAAATGTATCTACTTTCGAATATATTTAGTAAATTTTATTCTCATTTAAAAGTTTACTTTTTTCGGTACCTAGCTGGTTATTTACAGCCAATAGGTAATGAAAAAAAAGACTTCAATTTTATTATATAAATTATTGGCCTTGTCTATGATGGTATAGCTTTTATAGATCTAAACGTTTCATGTAAACGATCGATCTCAACGATCAATACTTTCTTGAGTCAAATACATAAACTGATAAATCTATGTGAGTCCTACAAAATCCTAATATATAATTAGTTCCGTAATTATTCGTGCTGTGCGCTATTTTTTATTCAGTCATTATATTATTGGCATTAAACTTATATTTAAGCAACGCCTGAGTAAGCATTCCGTTTGATCAGAATTACATATACCTATTAAGACTAACGAAACAAATAATGTCTTTAATTAATAAAACTGTAATCACTTGGAAGAAGGTTGTCTTTTGATCACAATCTAAGCGGCATGTCGTAGAGAACTGTAGATCATGTAGGTATGATGTATGAGTATGTAAGAGAATGAGAAACAATGAAAAACTGTAAAAAGTGCCTTTAAAAATTGAGTTTTGCCCTCAATTTTCCTGGGATCCCATCATAAGAGCAATCCTGACCTGAGAACCACTGGACCCCGGGAGTCTCTTTCTAAAAATTCCAGAATTTTGATGTCGGTCAAGTTTTTCAAGTAAGGTAACAAAAAAGCTATGAATCTTTGGAAGTTTTTGTATATTGTACATACTTCAGAAATAATTGCTTAGCAGGTAGGGCACAGTAATGCAGATGTTGGTGTGTAATATTAGTTTATATTATTCAATTGAAGTATTGGTTTTGAAGAATTTCTTCTTTTATCATTGGTTGAAGATTATGTTTAGTTGGTCCGTTTAAAAACTTGTTGGCTGTAGGTCGGTCGAAGTTTCTAGAGTACCTAATAATGTTGTTGGCTAATTGGTAATCGAAAGTTGTGTCAATTACTACAGTGTGGTTTTAATTAGGGCCTTTGATAGGTTGTCATTATGAATGAAGCAAGGATAGTAAAGAGAGGAAGGATTTTGAATTGTATACCTTAAATCTCTAGATTGGCACCATGTTAGTACAATAAACTTCTGAAAATTAAGTCTACGTTATAATAATTATCGGTTTTAAGTGAATTAGCAGCGAAACCTCATATTTTAAATGTTTAACTTAATTTTGTTCGTGTTAAATGCTATTACTGATAGTTAAAATGGCGCAAATTCATATAGTTAGAAAAAAGCTCTTTCGGGTGGAAAAAAAAGTCTCTCAATAAAAAAAAACTGGTGTTGGAAAAAACTGGCTCCTAATGGTGCTTGACAATGTATTTTTACAAGGCTTTCTTGAGAAAAGCCTTTAATTACCGATGTCCGATGTCAACTGATTTTATGTTGGTAAGTATAATCTACATTATAAGCCGTTTCATATTATAATATTTTTAATTCGATGTAAAAGCCGTAATACAAATTATTATGTGTTATAATATGGAAATTGCATTTGATCTGAATACTCTCCGACCCCAAGCTGACATAAGTGTCAACAGATCACAATTATAATCAGACGTTTATTTTTAATTTGTATCTCATGTAATATAATTACATTACACAGTATTCTGCCCCTTTTTGCATCTTACTTTTCAATCTATAAATTTATGTTTATTTAGACTATAATAAATTATAAAAAAAATCTTTAAAATTGGTTAGCCCTTTCGTTGTGTAAAGCCTTTTTTCACATTACGATACTTTTCTTTAGAGAAAAGTCTAGTGAAACCGCGGGGCATGGATTCTAATGCCATAATACTTATATATAGGTAATAAATTCGTGTAAAAATCAGCAATCAATAAAGGCCGCGTACCGTACAAGCTTGGGATGATAAATCAATAAAATAATTAATCTTTATTCCACATCTTTTTCTGCATTATTAAGATACAATTAAAATTTTTGACAATCTTACTCTTAATTATGTATTTATTTTGTACTATTTTCTTTTTTTTATGTTGTTGTTTGGTTGAAATCTATACTGAACACCCAAAATATTTTACTTTATCGTGAAATATCTTCAGTCTTAATTTTGCACAAATAAAAGAGAATTACAATAGCAAACATCTCGTCAACTAGATAATCGTTACAAAGTAATAATGTATGAATGTTATTTTATGTATGTTTTTTTCTTCTTTACGCAGTGAAGTGATTAAGAATTACTAAAATACCCTACGTATAAGTTTAAACATTGTTATTCGTATTTATATTTAAATAGATATAAAAACAGTTGTTAACACATAAATCCTTCTCAAGGTCACATAAAGGATGACGCTTCATGTAACAAGAATGCTCTTGCCTATTGTTGTACTAATGAACGACAAATTGTTTCCTCAGCGTATTAATCGATAATTACTTTAATTGAAATCTCTTCTAGGTGTTTATAGGTATCGTGCGGCCCACGAGCGAAACATTCATCAACGAGAGTGCTCTGGAGTCTTACCGCATGGAATACCGTACTCGGCACTCGATCGACGGCGAGATAATCCAATGCGAGTCGCGCATTGCCCTGGTCACGGGGTACATGACGCATGAAGTGAGTGGCGTCAACGCGATGAACTTCATGCACCGGGACGACGTGCGCTGGGTCATCATTGCGCTGCGAGAGAGTAAGTGCCGCCGGCGAACATTGTGAGCTAAGCCTGCCGAGGCTGCGTCGAGCACGCGCCCTCGCCACGCAACTCTACTACATACAACAATGATTTCAGTAACATGATTGCGAACTACTTTTAGTGAATTACCAATTACTTTATACAAACGTGAAATTAATATTTTTCTGTTTAATATATTCTCTAACCCCATAAAACATGAAATACACATTTAAATCCGCAAAACGTGGATAGGGATGAAAACGGACAGTTTAAGTGATTGAATTTCTAGACTTCTATTGATCAACCTTATTAGGATTATGACCTGAGAGTATTCATATATGCGAACATCTTTGTCACGTGCGGAATTGACATCTGGGGGTTAATAACGGCAGGGCAACGACTCATAAGCCAGCAACAGGTGACCAGTTCGCGATGTTATCATCTTAACAAAATGATACTTAATGCAATACGTGCACTGTACATTACGTACTTTGTATACCTTCCGATCTTTGATACAATGGAAAATTACTAAAGTACACACTATATCACACTTATGTTGTTCTACAACTATAATGTTCAAACAGAATTTCAAAATTATATTTATGTATGACTAATTAAAATAGAAAAACAAACGACATATAGTACCTAAGTACCTTTGATATATCTATGTCTTATATTTTTACGTGTATGTATGTATCTAGCTATTTTTATGAATTCTACAGCCGTTAGGTATGAGTTAGATGAAATTTAATCCCATTATGGAGTCTTCAGAGTTTCCGACCACGCAGTAGAAAGCTAAAAATTGATGTAATCGAGTTTTCCTATTAATTCTTTGCTGTACTGTATGTGGGAAAAATTGTTTGCTTGCTAGATATTTATTAATTGAATCTTAATCGACAAATTGAGAAGTATTGATACAGTTATTGATTAAATTATTTATAGCAAGACGTTTCGAGACAAGAATATTAGTCGGTTATTTTATTGGATGAGTGTATTGGATATGCATTGCGTAGTATGGGATATAACAAGCCATCCTTATGGATGAGTGTCCCTTACTCTCGGGTAAACAAACAGTCGCTCATGTCCTTGTAGGATGCGCTAATAGAAAATGACTAGTTTGTTAACTTACCGTAGTCCGCGTGCTCACACAATTTACGTCTGCAACAAATCGTCATTTCTCGTATTGTTTGTGTCGAACATCATTCTAAAATTTTACTATTGTTTATATATAAATAATTTATGCGTTTTGCGAATTTTCTTTTATCTGCATGACTCATTGCTCTATTTATTTGACCACCTTTGTTTAGGTCTCGAAAATTATGTTTTCGTAGTTTACAGTACTCATAGATTTTCTCGTAAACAGTAGATGAAAATGTAACTTAACGCCTCCCAAGTAAATATGTACCTAATCAAGCGAGCTGTATTATCTGATGCCACTTGTTTACCGCCTGCACATCTGCCACGTCTATCGCTATTTTATAAACTGTTATTACTTCAGATAACCAATTTCTATTTTTCCATTGCACTGCATATTACAAATAATAATCTACAAGAGACATGCATTTTATCAGTTGACATTTATTACAAATACCTAGGTATCTACCTAACTATATAGGTATAGTCTTCCTGCATTCATTTGCATACTTAGTAGTTATTTGTAAATTCATATATGGATGTCTTTTGATAACTATTTTATGCTTTACTGTGTATGACTACGATATTTGTTGAGCTATGTTTGCAATGCTAATTTGTAATCTTAATGAACTTTTAATTTTACGCAGTAGTGTGTTTGCCGAGCTGCTTAGCGAATTACTTGAATATTGCATTACTGCGATGGATATTTGTTGTTATTTTTTGTATGTATGGTTGAGTTCAATGTGTTTAATTTATTTGTTGCCAGTGTACGACCAGCACCGGCTGTTTGGTGAGTCGTGCTATCGCCTGATGACCAAGAACGGACAGTTCATCTACATGAGGACCCGCGGCCGGCTGGACGTGGACGAGGACTCCAGGGCTGTCACCAGCTTCGTCTGCACCAACACAGTGGTCAGCGAACAGGAGGGCAGACACCTGATCAAACTGATGCGACGGAAGTTCACGATGATGGTCAATAATGCTAAGTCCGCCGTCATCGAAGAAATAGAAGATGATATCAAAACTGAAGATGAAGTAAGTTTTAAGATACAAAATTTACTTTAGACATGTCTATCGTTCTTTGAATAAGATTTTAGACGCCTATCAATATTTTTTTTATTAAAACAACGATCTTATTACTTAATTACATTTATTTAATGTCGTTTTTTCCTTCTTTTTTACTTAAAATCAGAGGCCAAGTCTACCCACTTTTGCTGGAGGTATCATGCACTAAAATCAACTCAACATGTACAAAATAATAAACCCGTGTATTTCTACATTACTAAATATTTATTAATAATTTTTCAGACCAATGATAATCAGCCAGCCCCAGTCGAGGATCCAAGGCGCCTCGAGCAAGTCATTCTGCACTTGGTGACAAACTTACCATCACCACCACCAGATAGCCATGAGCAGGATCCATTTGCTGCAGCATCGCCAGAGAAGAGCATTTCGCCAACACACCGGCTCACTATCATCCCGCCTAACAAGGAACGGATTGTAAGCGCTATCGAAAAGATTTACAGCGTCATCAAAACTTTCCCAAGGGATAATAATGAAGAAAAGAGCGCTGACGACAGCAACAGTGATGGAGAAGTAGCACAGAAACCACTGATGCTAACAGAGGCTCCATCAACGTCGAACACAGAAGTTGCTTTGCCTGCTCCACAACAAGAGCTGATACCGTTTCCGAACCAAGAGTATGACTTAAACTTTGGCCAAGCTTCTGAGACATCCTCCACTGAGCCTGCCGCATTCAACGGTAACTGCTCGAGGGATTACGATTCAGACATCATTTTCAATGCTGGCAGCTCCCCGGATTTGGGCTACTTTGATGCTTCGCCAAGCGCATTTTCAAATATATCATCTATCTTTGCCAACGTAAATCAAAATGGTGAGGAAGTCACACACCAATCGGTAACGGCTGAATTCAATAATATTCAGTATCAGGTATCAACGACATCAATGAGCATTCCTCTGACAAATTTTGAAGAGGCAGCTAGAGGAATAGAAGTACAAGAGCTGTTTGAGCCAAGCACAAGCTTTACATGCGGAACTAAACGACCAAGCGAATTTGAAGACATGGACATAGTTTACAAAAAGAAAATAACTGAAAACGTGAGGCACGAATCAACGTCTGGTCTGGACTCGCCGACCCTCGACCAGCTTTTCGATGAAACAAGTAAATATATATTTATTTTTAATGAATTCATATTTAAATTCCGTACTATAATAACTACTCTTTTAATTTTCAGTTTTGAACTCTCAAATAGAATCGGTGATTGATTCCCTGGAACCTATTGATCCGTCGTTACCTGACTTACTGGTGAGTTTTTAGGCCATTAATCACTTTTCGAACAGAAATAAAAAATCATGAAGTATTTGTTATGCATAACCAAAAAAAGATTAACTGTAAATAAATCCTTTTGTACTTCTTGTAACGATCCATTTTCATGTGATTCAAGTTAAAGTCTTTCTGAACAGAATTTTGTTACCAGGATGGCCAATAAATATTGATAATATTTAAAATATTTCAGACCCCGACCGAAGTCCAAGGAATTTTGGGAGAAATTGAAAAGGAAGCGGAATTGGAGCAGCTGAACTTCAACCTAACTGCCTTCGACTAAACATAATCAAGGAAGTAATATTACGTGATAATATTAATTTGGAACAAAGCCACCAAATGGTAGAACGATCAAATGATTTCTGAACTATGAAAATTCGCATTTTTCATTCAATTTTCTAAAAGTTCCGGAAATTCAGGGACGAGAAAACTACTGTGTCAGTTTTCTTAAAGATATCCTGAGCCTTTGATCGTATCTACAAATTGTAGTTTTTGGCTCAAAGTAAAATGTCTAAGTTTGTAGTCATCAAAATCAATTTTATTTAAAGTCATGATGCAAAGATCTCTGTAATTACAATTTGGTTTATTTGAATAAACCGATAAGTTTCATTAACATTAACGTAGAGTCTAGCTTGATTTGCAGAATCAGAATGTTAAAATAGCGGGTTCTCGTAGTCACTATTGAACTGTAATAGACGAAAATCATAGGTAACACTGTGTTATTATGGCACGAATATTCTCTTAATATTCTTTGTGAAGTTAAAGCAAGTAGACAAGTAATCCCGCGTTCATTCACGTTACTCTTATCCATGATTAGCTCAAGTGACCATAAGATATTAAAATGTTAATGATTAATCTCTTAGGGTTAATATTAACTATTATACCTACACCAAAGGATTGGATCAGGCAATCTTTAAAACTGTTTGTATTTAGATTACTAGACATACGATATTTTATTATTCTAAATGTGTAGATAGTAGCTGTAGACACCGTAGTGCTTACTTTATCGTAAAATCGCTTAAATTATTACTAAGTAGGCATGCCTGGAAAGCACAAAGCTGCTCATATGAATTATGTCGAGCTGACTGCCCACACGACTACATTCACATCAAACTCTGTTTATTTAATTAAGAGATATTGTTTTATTTTTTGCCAAAGTTAACAAAAAGTTAAACTTAAAACCTAGTCACGACAAGCAGTAACTTTGTCTTATAGACAAAAGATGAAAATTAACCTAAAATACAAGAATGTTTTGTGTAAAAACCTTAGATTGTCTTATATTATTTTAACATATCGTAAGACTGAGTATTTTTAATTGTTTGATTTCGTTATTTTAAATATGTTTAAGTGTTTAGTTAGCTTTACACATGTCAGCATTTTGTAGTTGATTTTTAGGTTTTGTAACCCTTTCTAGGGTCCCTTATTTTGTACCTACATTGAGCCATTTTAGGGTCAACGATATTAAATAAGTATATTTTAAGTTTATAACTCCATGTTAAGTTATGTGTTTTTAATTATGAAACATGGGAGTTACGGTCGTATGTACAGTTCGTTCTTATAACTTGTATATTCATCTTTGTCCGATGATGTTTGACGTACACAATCAACATTTTACAAAAACGTTTTGGAATGTTGTTTTGTACTTGCCTCTCATTTTACCCAACATTAAACAGTTGTAGTGTGTAATTATAAGTTCAATAGTGTAATGTTTCATGCCATGTATCTTAGGCTTTTTTAAAAGTCCACTGTTTCTGTTATTGCCGTGTTTTGGACATAAACGTAATATTATTCGTAGTTTATACAATCGTTGATAATATATTTAAGGACCTGGGGCCTACTCTGAGTGCCATTTTGTTTATTTTTCGGCATTTTATATCCGATTTTATGAGTCATAAAGTGTAAACCATATATTGCAGAGTTAGGCCTCCATAAGTGTGTATACAATTTAATCGTTGGTTTAAAGCCGGAACCCCACCGCTGCGCAGGCTGTGCACGGATGCGTGGCTCACCTCTGCTGCGTGGGCTCATTAGTTCGGCGGCGTCGGCCTCGACACGGATGTGTCGCCCACACAGCTCATAGCTATGCATGGGGTACAGTCACGAGCAAAAATATGTATACAATAATATGCGAAATTGTTAAACGAAATTAGTGAGATTTTTTGTCGAATCTCTTCTGCCATCTAGCAATCAATGCATACTGACAGATCACACTTGAAAATAAAATTGTCAAATATTTTTTTTAATAAAAAAAATATTTGACTTAAAGTCAATATAATATTTTTATAATATAGACAACAGCGCTTCCGAGTAACAATATAATTTAGCTATTGTGTATTAACATCTATTTTACTTATTTGTATTATAAATAACTTACATAAATTATACTTATCACAACTTAAATGTATGTATATATACTAGGAACATTAATTGTACCTCTTATTTATAGTAGCTTATTCTTATAATAATTTCTTAACAATATTATGTGTGTACATATTTTTGCTCGAGACTGTACATAGTCGTGGGTCGCAGAGAAATGGCCGACCCACGCAGCTCGGATGCGTCGCACGGCCGTGGGTTGAGCTACGTTCGTGTGTTTATGACGTCATTTGCTGCGTAGCATGTCCGTGCGCTGCGGTGGAAACGCTCTCATACATTTTGTACTAAAGCGAAGCTGAACACACGTGCACAGCCTCTCCGTGCGCCGCTGTGGGGTTCCGGCTTAACACAAATAGATCTCATATCAATATACACTGACAATTTTTTATTATTGACGTATTTTTATGGATATATTGTTAGATGTTTAGACTCTTAATTCAATGGATCAAACCTTACAAAAAGCTCATGTTCATGTATCTTAACGATAACACTATGAAGACTATCTAAATAAATATGTACCCAAAACTTTTTACAAACTGAGGTACAGTTTTACAAACACAGGTAAAAGTGGAAGTAAGATACCAATGTATATGTTGCCAATTAAATCTCTTAAAGTAGGTATTTGTCAATCCACTCATAAAATCGTACGAAACTTTCTATAATCGTAATTAAAGTTAAAATGTGGCCATATGTTTTCAAATAAATATGTGACCTTATTCAAATCAATACAATTAACATCAAACTTGTATTGTGTGGTAAATTATTTAAGCGCACGCATAAGTGGGAACTTTACGTAAAATAGTCTAAATTTGTCTGAAGGCAAATTAATTCACCTAATGTATGTATCATGACGATTCCACATTATCACGTTATCTGCAGTTTAGCAACAAAAAGGTCGGTTAAGTCAAACTTCATTAATTTTAATGCAGTAGACAACTATGTTGTTATTTATAAACTATGTGTCTAGATAAACATTTGCTATAATCGTGTTGACATCAGTATGACTATATGCATCTAAGTGTATGTTTGTTATTTGTGCAAAGTAAATTATGTAGGATTTTCAGTAGATAGATCTATACTCTGAAAACTCGAATAGCACTTGTATTTTTTGCCCGATTGCTAGACAAGATCTCCAAATAATGATGCTCCAGTCTGTAGCATTTGCGACTTCCGAAGATATTACAACCAGCCTTTTTTAAAATCAAAAAAGGAAAAAGGATTATTTTGAAAAAAAATATTTGGTGTTTAAAATACTCATCGACGATTTTTGATGATTGTTTATCGACGGCTGGGGTGAACAGAATGCTAAGCTGGTCAGTCGATCGTACAACAAAGAGTGTGTACAAATCAGGTTCATTAGATTTGGGCTCATAATGGAACATATTCACACGTTACAATCGGAAAACACTTTGTAGAAATCACGACATCCTTCGTAGAATCGAACAATTGTTTTCATAAACAAAATAACAGCTGTTCACACGCTATAGTATTAGGCACTGGTGTTCCACCACTTATATACGATCTTTTTTTAGAGAAAGACTTTCAATATCGTACGTCAGATCAGTTAGCTTTGGCTATTCGAGTTTTTAGGTACCGTAGTAAGAAGAAATTGATGTTATGTATTACAGTAGAAGTTTCCCATAATTATGATGTTGTGTCACTATTGTAGCCATACAATTTACTATTAAGATTTATATGGTATTTATATATTAATATATATTTGAGAATGTGACTTGGATTGGAATCGGATGGAAAATGTAAAACATCTAATTGAGAACGAAGGCTTTAACATTTAATTGGATAGAAAATTAAGGCTAAAATGTAAATGAGTAGGTACCTAATTTACCTAAATACCTTTTTGGAAATAGAATTTTGATACTAAAGTGACTACTGAGGTAGTACTTGTAGCTAGGAGCGTTTTATATAACAACTTAGAGAGCAGACCAGAAAATATGTAGATAGAATACCCGTGCTAACCCAATACCATTGTGTATAATAAGGGTTTTATAAGTAATAGAAAAATATGCAAGTACCTTGGTACATTTTTATATTTAAATTATTGTGTTTGATTCACAATGCCTTGAGCTAGGCTTTAGATTGTGATTACTATGTGTAATCCATGCATAAAAATATGCCTCCTTGCCTTGAAAGGAAAGCATGAAACCTCTTTGGTTCATTACTCTGTCTACCTCTTATTCTGGTCTGTGCTTAAATGTTAAAGATGATGGGATTTTCGAATTAAGAATTTTCAAGGGCGGCGTTATCAGGAGAAATGTAAAGAGGAAAGTCTGAGAGTGACGGGTTATTAAAGATATTTTTAAATGTGAACATATAATATTATTAAAAACTACCTACGATAATATGTGTTTATGACCTATAAATGTATCTAAGTGTTGTATTGTTATGGTAAGTGTATCATATTTTGGGAAGTGTCTGATGTTTCAACTTTATGTACAAATCTGGTTACCAAATATCGATTAACAAAGTGAGGCGACTTTAATTTATTTTCTGTAAGGCGCAGGCCAGACTGAAGAGACGTAAGACGCAGACGAGGCGCGGGCATTTGTCTCTACCGCGTCTCTTTCATACAAAATGTATAGAAGCGTCGCGACGCAAAACGTACAGAAGAGATGAGGCGCGGGTCCCTTTAAGAAACGCGGTAGAGACAAATCCGCGCCCCGTCTGCGTCTTACGTCTCCTCTGTCTGGCCTGCGCCTAAGACTTTTTTTGTCATACGCCTAGTTGTAGTTAGCAATTTCAGATTCTATGCTAAATGCAGACCTACAGCAAGTTATTTTTAAAATGTGTATGTAACAAAAAATACGGTCAGTATCTATGAGGTATCAAAATAGGCTTTATGTAATAAGCATAGAATTCAAATTTATACGACCTTTATAAGAACAGGAAGTCCGAAGAAACAGCTCTAAAAAAAAAATGTGTTGCCTATACAATGACTTATTTTAAGAGAGGTCTCGTTTGTCGAAAAACATTAATACATTGAATGTATTTGGATTGCATGCATGGTCTGCAAGGGTAGCTGTAATTATTTGGTACGAGATTGGTTCGTTTATTAAGTGTTTCGGTTATTTATTTACCACATTAAAAACAATAACCTAATGAACTGTAAATACTTCAAAAACAATTGAACAGTTTTGAAACTATTCAGAAAATAAGGATTGCATCTTCTAGATTCCTTCTTATGAATTTATCTACGTAACTTTATTTACAACTATTATTTTATACATGTTTTCAGTTGACAGCTAAGTAATTATAGCTACATAATATTACTCTTCAATCAGTTATTTATAGCATCACGGCTGGTCTCCTAATATGATACACTTATCTTAAGCACTATTCTATCAATTTATCATTAGAAACAAATGTAATCAAAACCATTGGATTAATCAATAGCTGTAATCTTTGTGGGTAGTAAATAAAAATAATAAAAAAGCAGTGTTTCATTTTAGATTATAATTATGATTATTAATTGAATATAGTATACACTGTAGAAAAAACTAAACTAAATAGTGACACTATGTGACACAAAAACTTATGAAATAATCTATCTTATATGCTAAGAAAATGTAACTAGCCCGGAAGTTCAAATCCAGGGAAAAAATACCGGGTACCGGATTAGCTAGGCTCCAAAGTACCGGTTTGTTCTAAACTAATAATTGCAGATCATCTGAAAACATTTCCTCTAGGTACTTATTATAAATGAAATGTAACGTTCGCAGCATTTAATTTCTTTTAATTAGAAATGAACCACAACAACGCACACCTCTATAGGATGGAAATCACTAGGGACATACTACAAATTAAAGCTTTAGCATTTCAACTGGTACCATACCGCAGATTAAAAATGTACATTTAACTTATACCCTACAAACTAGAAAATAATAAAAGAAATCTAACTACAATCAAATTATGTGCTCGTTCAAAACAAACACATGTCATACAAGAATACAGTCTTATACAGTATTGCTGTATAATTAAAATAATAAAAAAAACAGTAGGTCACTTTAGTACACACACAGGTATACCTACATAAACCTTTTAAATTGCTATACCTAATAATCTTCACATTGGATTTTAAAACCGAAAGTATATTATGAAAATAGATCTATTATAACATTTAATACAAGAAAGAAAAGATTGGTTGTACAACAAAACTTTGTCTTTTACGTTAAGAAAAGTTATGAGACTTTTCTTGCGACCATTTCTTTGATGTCTATCAACAGATTGAAATACTAAGAGACAATGTTTTGTGGTATAACCGTTTATATATTAATCTAAACTAAACTAAAAGAGATGTGCTAATGTTGCTTTATTCGTACGCTTCTCAGGTGACAATTATTCAATGCGCATCTATCTCTATTATTAAATGGTAAACTTAAAAACTATGAGATCATTATGCTCTTTCCTCTGACCGTTACAGCAAGCCATATTCCTTGGGCTGACTCTACCTTTATACAGCGTGTAACCGAAAGAGAATATCATTGCGATTAAGAGACCCACATACGATCACACCCATATCTAGCCAGTTTAGAAATTTTAGCTCAATATTTTAAAATTCAATTTTTCGCATCATCATTTGACACTAACTCTCGGTAAAACCCTTTATAAAGCGACCTGACTGATTCCAAATGCCAAGAACTCCTGTCGAAGTGTAGTGATGTATCGATGGACGTTGCCTCAAACAATAAGAGCCCGTGAAGAATATAATATCCTCGTAATGATGATGTAATGGGACAACTCTTATGTACTACGGCTCTGATATGCCGTGAGAATGTCTACCGGTACAACAACTAAGGATTGATAGTGGTGGAGTATTTTCTAGAGCTTGTACAATGGCATTTAAAAGAGGAACTCAGTTTGATTCAGGAATATCATACAAAAATCTTTTTTTTTAACTGATTATTGCTGAATTTCATAACGTGCCATAACGTGGTTTATGATATGAATGGGTGTGGTAAAGAGTGGTAGAGTTGACCATGACTGTTCCAATGTCCATCACAGAATCTGACGGAGCCATAAAAAAGCCTTTCTTCTGTCCAGTTTCTAAACAGATAATATGCACATATCACCGATTTGCTTGAACTTTTACATAATTTTCCGTTTTTTACGTTTCCTGGTTTTATTGTGTTGGTACTACTAAACAACATTTTTTTTTTACAAATCGTGCATATTTCCTTAGGTTGGTTTAACACCCTTTACACCCGCATATATTCAGATTTACTTAACACAAAAACACAATTACTACACAAAAAGCTAATATAAAAATAAAATCTTATATTTTTTCATAAGGTTATTACTTAACTAAGTAGCCTTAAAAAATATATTTAACTAAAAGAACAGCTTCGCAAACTTGCCTACAAGACACTTACAACAAATAAGGTAAGGAAAGGTAAGAAAAGTAACATAAATATACAGTTTAACTACCTTTTACGTATCGAGGTATGCTTTGTTGCGATTAAAACATGAATTGATTACACGGTTACAAGATGATTATCATATTCTTAATCAGTATTCAATTTTGCAGCATGCATTGACCGAATTCTTAAATTTAAGATTTTTTAATCAATTTATTGAATATTATATTGTTGATTATAAGTTTTGGTTATTATATCTTAATGCTAAATGGATATACGTATAAGAAGTTTCCATTTTCAATTAAAGTCAGTATTTTTTTGTTATTCGTGAAGCATACGGGACTTGATAAAATACTATTGCGAATCAACGTCTTGTAAACAACGGAATGTTTAAACCATCACATAATATTCATTATAAAGTAGGTAAGCAATAAAGAACCTAAGGTTTAATTTGTCGTCAAAGGACGATGCCAGAATTTGTATGAACTCTGGTCCCACCCTCCACTTGTGTTTCCCTCATGCATCTGTGATACACCATTTAATAGATATTTTTGACCGGACCAAAAATTTATGTAGCGCAATGTTCAAATGTAAAAAAAACAACATTATATTCATTGACGTAGGTACTATATACATAGACTGCTACTGTCGCTTTTTCCCCTTGTGCCAAGCGAGAGCAGTTTTTAGTCGGAACCTAATACATTTCGTTTTTCTTATATACGAAAATATCGATGGTTTTGACATTGTTTGATTTTTTAAAACGGCAAGCTCCATCTTCATACATAATTCATGACAAAACCATTTCGCACTAGTGCTTACGTTCAAACTCTGATAGGCTGACTCTAGTTCCTTATGTATAATCTAAGATTATATTATATATTTTACGTACTGTATAATTTTGAGTTGAAGTATTTCGATCCAACGAAGCTTTGTGGCTATTGGAAGGTGGGACAGAGGGACCAAAATGACCATAATAATTTATAAAATGCGTAAACAACAAACACAATAACTAACAAGATTTCGAATTATAAAAACGATAACACTTTGGCGGCGAGATTTAAAAGAATAATATAAATCTTGACTCCTTTAAACAATTGAAGTTAATTAATAACTAAAATATTCACTTTGGAATGTTACTAATAATATAATACATAACGACTTAATAACGACGTCTCTTCACCACCGTACTCGAAGCTCCCGAAAAATGGTCCTGGAAATTTAAATGAAAGGAATTAAAATACTAAACATTTGAGATAGTATTTTCAGTACTGCTTTTAATTTCATTTGATAAAGTATAAGGTCAATAAAGTTAATATTCTCTAGGTAAAATACTCGTAATAACTAGTAATATCTCTCTTATGATAAAGTGCTATGGTATCGGTAACGCTATCTAACTCTATCTGTAACGAGAGACCAGAGAGGTAGCAAACCGAAATTAAGCATATCTGAGCTTTTCTACATCAGCTAGTTTTAATAAGGATAATAATTATAAATAAAGTTATCTTTCCCGACCAAAGATGGCGCTGATAGTATAATGTTCTGTGTGAAATACTTGGCCTTATTATTTACGACTTTTTAAAAGCTGGTGGAATCTACATGTTTCTTAGCTATAGGTAATACAATTATTTTCAGAAATTTGAAATCTTTTCTGAAACTTGAGTAAACATTTAATCTGACTTTTCATCGCTTTTTTGTTCGTGTCAATGGTAAAATAGATATTATAGACCGAAACGACTAGCCTATCCTTGCTCAGCAGATATGTGCGTGGAAGAGACAGAGGGACAGCTTTATTCTGCAGCGGAACGATACTGCCTCGTTGAGTTCGATTTCCAAATCTACCAAGGTAATATTGGGTTATTCTATGAAATTGTCAGTAGCAGGTCGGAGTTTGGATTTGTGCCCGGTTAGTGGCAATAGGCTCGCCCCTATTACATCTGATTTAAACATACCGGCGAACTGCGGGTGTACAAAGGTACACCTCTGCCTAACCCTTCGGGGATACAGGCGTGATGGTATATTATGTTATGAACGATACTAGCTTAGATTGGATCTGATTAGTGATTTACCTGTGCTCAGGACCACCTCTGCTGCAAACGGTCTCGCTCCTGCATGAGCAGCTCCGTCTCCTGCTTCAGGCGCTCCGTGGCCTGGTTCAGCCACTCCCGATCTTGCCTCATGCTTTCACGCTCAGCTTTAGCGCTTGATAAAGCGTACACCATGTCTGTAAAGCAAAGCGGTAGAAATTAATTGTTTGTTCTCAGTAAAGGTGAACTATCGAACAAATCTATGTTAGTATTTTGAAGAGATGAATTCGATCGCAAGCGTAGGTAGTCTTTTGGATACTGGATTACTTGAATCTTTAAATAATGGCACAAAGACGTCGCACAAAAATCAACACAATTAATTCATAATATCAATTCGCAAATAACTTAGAATATTATAAAAAGGTATAGCGCATAAATGTTTATTCAAATAAATATATCTAATCGCAAAGTGGGTCTTAAACACGTTTGCACATAATGTAGGACTCGTACAAAATTAAGGCCGACTTCAAGGGTGCATGAGAACGCGAGCCTTTAAGTATATGTAGGTTCTCGTAGTAAAAAGCAAAGTTTTAATTTATATCAGTTTAGGCAAAACATAATAAAAATCTTCGTCATTTGTATATTTTTTTAACTATTGCTCAGACTGATAGAACTCTGTTTTTAAAGTGGGTGGTGAAATTATTTCAAATTTTGAGCTGAAATGCCTTTCCAGTGCAGCTGAAAACCCTGATTCATGATGCAGTAAAGGCTACTTCTATTAAAAAAAAGTAACCAGCAAGGCACTTATGTAAATTAACTCGCGAACGCAATCGCGGTAGCTAGTTAAATAGTAAACGGTAGCAAACCACATAAAGTAGAAAGCGTTCATACCATCGACGTATGATATGCATAGACTGCTACTATCGCTAGGTTCCCCTTGTGCCAAGCGAGAGCAGTTTTTAGTCTGATCCTAGTAGGTACATTTCGTTTTTCATTTAAGTTAATTTTCGCGCAACGAGAAACTTATATATAAAAATATCGATGCTTTTGACATTGTTAGGATAATATTAGTGTTTTATATAGATTTTTTAAAACGGCAAGCTCCATCTTCATACATAATTCACGACAACACTTGTTCACACTAGTGCTTACGGTTTAAACTCTGATAGGCTCACTCTATAGTTTCAAATGCAACCTCGTTGGTTCATACAGATTCAGTTTACTAGCTGTCAAAATTGCGTATTGATATTCCATCTTAACTTTCAGGTACTGAATTGCATCAGTTTTACCTATGTAAATCTCAGTGCAGATTAACTGTTAGCAACATGAGTTCGACTATCAATTAACCGTCAATCGATATTAACTTAGACAACTTTGCTATGTTGCGAACTAGATCGACCAAAGTTTTGCTACATACCTAAGTTACTAGCCAATCTGTACCTAACAGTAATAATATTACTAATATTATCCCTTGTACTGCCTCGTTGGCCTAGTGGCGCTAAGCGCGACTGCTACGCTAGAGATCTCGGGTTCCATTCCCAGGTCCAAGGTGTTATTGGGTTTTTCTATGAAATTCTCAGTAGCAGGTCGGAGTTCGGATTAGTACCCGGTTAGTGGCAATAGGCTCGCCCCCTATTACATGGGACCTAAATATATCGGCGAACTGTGGGTGTACATTGGTACACCTCTGCCTAACCCTTCGGGGATACAGGCGTGATGATATGTTATGTTATGTATTCAAATCGTGACCTGAAATATTATCACCACATAAATTTTAATAAACCCCGGCTATTGACTGTTTGACAGCGATTTGAAATGCTGATCGGAGCAAACCTAGATACACTGCATTATAAAAAGGCATTTTTTTAACACAAAAACAATCCAAAATTTTGCTGTTAAATAAAGGTTGAATAACAATTGAAAACGACGAAAAAATCCATTAACTGATAACTTGAGAATCAAATTTAATTGGGTTTTAACTTGCTCAAGATTAATTGTATGTTCAATAATAATATTAGCAAACATTAAAAGGCAACTCTATTTCAGTCAGAATCATGTGAGTGAAAACTCATTTACGTAGGAAATTTACTATTTTTACCAGTATACAAGCAGTCAGAACTGTTCTTGATTTTGTTACGATCGTTTTGTCTAACCATTCATAAAAAGATAAATAAATTCAATCAATCAAAATAAAATTCAAAAAGGTTGTTAATAAATATCTAAAAGCTGGGCTATAAATGAATGTTAAAATGTATTCGCTGAGCGTACTGAAGTGATTGCAGAGCTTAATAAATTAAGAGCATTTCACAATTGCAGAAAGAGTAAAAGGATTGAATTCGCAAAAACAGTGTAATATTAATCCTAGCGGAAATATTGCAATCAAATACGTTGACATTTAAGCCTCTAATTAATAATGTAATGTACATACACAATATATTCTAATATTAATTACAAGAGGTCCTTCACCGACTAAGGTATTTGAAATGGCCAGTTTAGTCTAGGTTAGTGATACTTAAGACATTAAATATCGTAACAAAATATTTTAGTCTTTTAATTGCCACTTTTCAAGTGTTTCAGAAAACACTTACAATGAAAGTCGAATTTACAAAAAAAGAAACACAAAACTTTATAATTTTTTTCATACACGGAATCAAAAAGATCAATAAAAGTAAATTTATTTGAAAAACTATAATAAATAGATAAGAATAGCAGGCCTTTGCCCTGTAATGGGTTAGCGCAGGCTTAATGAATGATAATAAGAAATGATAAATGGAATAAAAAAAAAAAGTCAATGAATACTCACGATCCAGCTCGAAGTAATGTGCCTCGTGGAGCAGCAAATCGAAGAATGGAAAGTCAGCAGGCAGCAGCAGCTTCTTATTGCGGAGGAAGTTGAGGATGTGGCGGAACATGCCGCCGTCGCGGTCGATGAAGTAGTGCTGCTTCAGCGTGTCCAGCACGATGGGGATCGCGCCGCTGAACATCTTGCCCAGCCGCGACTCCGGGTAGCTGCACGGACAATACCTCCACTCAATACATGCACATACATTTCAACAAATCGATGCATCCGTCGTTTAACATCTCGAACGTTCAGAGCTCAATTCTCGAGTGTTGCAAATTGCTCGTGCGTCAGACTCGCTCATATTATACTCGTTGATTCGAGTGAACTAGATTTTATAATGGTTCGAGATTGAGTGCTCTTCAGCCATATTAAAGGCTATTGCTGCCAATGAAATAATATGTTTGGATGCACGTAGCCAAACACTGGACAAGCAACTGGGCGACTGCGAGTCGGTTTCGTACAAATTCTGGCCATCGTTAATTCTCCAATAACAAACTTAACTGCGCGGTTGCATGTATCGATTAACCATCGATGTATGGCACTCTAAAATTTACAACTGTACATTCAATTCCGCAGACGTCAAAATTATTTTTTATGTAATAAAACTACCAAATAAAAATTTTCGGAGTTATTCCTTATCTAGTGAAGTTACAACTGGCGTCATGCACAATTTCATGATTCTGGGTCGACAGAAGTAATCAATTTCAAAAGTCTATGTTTTTTATTCGCGTTAAAATAGAGGCTTGATTTTATAATTAACTAGCTGTGCCCCGCGGTCTCACCCGCGTGAATACCCAGATCCCGTTCCCGGTGCCTTTATGTTTGGCCAGTGATAACTTTTTTTTCTTCGGGCAAATTTTCAATTGTTTCTTTCATAAGAACCTTCTCCTGATAATAACAAACACAACAAAAAAAGAATTAGCGGAATCGGTCCAGGCGTTATTGAGTTATGCGCTTACCAACAGATTTAGCGATTCATTTTTATATATAAGATTTAACGGACCGTATACTAGACCATGATACAATGAACGTGAGGAAAGTAATCCTGACGGATAGAAGGACAACCAAGTGTCCCTATAAGGGTTACTTTTGAGGCAAGGAACCTTAAAAATTACCCTTTATTTAGGTAGAGTTGAATATTTTATATATGCCCTGAAGTGAGTTGATTAAAAGAAAAAGAGAAGGGGCGAAGGCGGCGGTGCGGGCGCGGTTCGAGAGCGGCATATCCCGCAGGCCCCGCGGCGTCGCCGGCGGCTGCGGCGCGCGCCCGACCGACGCTCCCACCGCGGAATAACACGCCGAGCTCAGATAAAGCAAGCTTATATACAGTGTGACCTAACTGCGAATATAACACGCATAATATCAATATATACATTTTAACGCGGCAGTGCAGTGAGACAACTCTTCCTACTTATAGCGGTTGCCAGGGTGACAATAACTTTTATATAAAACTGTCAACTACCTTTTATTGTTGATTCTTGATTGATAGAGAGGCCTTTGTTCTGCTTTTGTTTTAATATCTGACGAATGAAAAGGTTTATGTCCAGCAATGGGATTATTACGGGCTTTATCATTATCCAAAAAGTATGCTTATTTGATGTACAGTATACGTAGGTATTTTCGTGAAAGTTTCAATCAAAAAGTTTTTAATTTGTGAAAGTTACGTTGATGAAATATAGTTTTGTATTTTATTTACTTTTCAAGCTCATATTCTATTATAACTTTATATTGTTTCCATTTCCACAACATTGCGGTTTGCGGTTATCATCATAACTACAAAATAATTACAATTATTTAATCTGTTTATTATGAAAACCACCCTTCGGTGGTCAATTCTACCAATATCGGGAAAGCTGGGAAAGTCCAGATTATAAATTCATAACGAAATTTTATTTTTAAAGATGATCTGTGGTTAAACTCCAAAAACAATTTATTTATTGTATCGCAGTCTGTGGATTTATTAAACAGGTTCATGCAAAAAGCAGCAGAAGTTTTTTTTCTACTTTCTAAAATTATTTTCAATACTTTTAATATCGCGAAAGGCGTTTGTTTTTTGAGATGGATAGATGTTTAGTAGACAGTAGGTATTTCACGTAAAAATATATAAATTCAGTTACTGCAACTCCAGACAGTTGAACCCTTTTTTTGATCTGGTGTGTGCCTGATTAACTCAAAAAAGGCCACTAAAAAGGGAAATCCGCGGGGCACAGCTAGTAATCTAGTTACCTACTAGTTTCCTTCCCACTACGATTTAAATTACGTATGTTGTTGGTATAGATATATGATACGTCTTTATGTACTTAAACATGTCAAAATTATTGTGTTCAGGGTAAATACAGTAAAAGGATTTTAGTAAGGAAATCACAAACATGCCCTGAATAAATGATCAGATCATTGATTATTCAGTAGGTATTATGGAAACGGTGAACTGTTGTTTTTCCTGAATACCTTACAAACGTTATGTTAACACTATTTTCCAATGTAGATCAATTTTGGTACATGTTTATTGTTCGAGAATGGTTCTTTGCGGTCATCACCCGATTGCGTCTTTGAAAGCGGACACTGACTCGTATTTTAAATTCATTTTATACTTATTTTCAATTCGATTGTTTTTTTGATGTTTGAAATTATTTGCATATACCTAGTATGGTAGGTCTTATGTCTGTTACTAGTCATATTTTTCCATAACAGTATTATTCCTAAGATGTATTTATGACACACATTTACCCCCAACATTAGATGATAAGGGTAATTTAGAAGACTACTAAATTCATGAAAGCAAATAATATTTTAGTAAAAAAGTGTCATGTTTTCAGTGTTACTTCTGGTTGGCAATTTTCATTGAGATTTCTTCAAGACGTATTTAACCCCCAACCAAAAGTTTACAGTGTCAGTGTGTGTAGCATCATAGCTCCTAAACGAATGGGCGAGTATGAGACTGATGTTTGTTTGAAAGCTGACGTAATCGAGCTGGTTCCTAGTGTGAAGACTCGTTCATTTTTTTTAATTACATGATATAATGTCTAAAATACATCGGATAGCTCTAAAACTTAACATAAAAAAGTTCTTACGCAGTCAGGGTTTCCAGAGACGAGGTGTAGATGGTTCCTCCCACGTCGATGTGCACTGGGGCGTTGAACTTGGTGGTTGGGGCGACGCGTGGTATCCCCACGATCAGCTTCTTCTCCAGGGGACCCTCCTCCGGCTGCGGACTGCCTGGCTTGACGGGAAGCATCTCGAAATACGTCTGAAAATAATTAGGGAGTCTTTAAATGTTCTGCAGATGAATGAAAGGTGTTCAAGACCATTTATCTCTGGGTATTTTTTCAGAAATAGATGCTGGAAAGCATGTTATTTTATATGACCATTATTGACATCTCACTTCATCTTTAAGGCAAATGGATAAAAGGATATGTCACTAAAATTTCACTGTTCTAGGGTTGGTTCATAATTGGTCCTTAGATCATTCCGTGAAAGCGCGAGCCATAGCTATAATTCTAGATGTATGCCAGTTTCCCCTTATAGAAATCTATCTTTAGGTTATATATAGTATATACATAAGTCAAAGCCAGTAGTAATAGTAATATTATCAGATCTAATACTAAACTGGGTTGAATTGCCTTGTATGCAACACGCATTGATATTAACATAGCCACCTAGGTATTTGATATTAATTAAGCTAAACCCTTTGACTGCAAAGGTGTGTAGAATATCTAATATCCGTTATTGATAACCAATATTGATGTGATAGCAATATTCCTTGAACCAAAGCAAGCAAACATTGCACACACTCCGCAAGCAATATCAACATAAAGAGCTGTATGTAGGTAGGTATATACACCACAAATATGTTTAACTACTGAGAATGCGCTCGCACCATGTAATACATGCGCACATTGTTTAATTTAAGCTTAAAGTTATGCAATAAATGTTAAAGGAAATAATACAAGATCAATCGAGCCCGAATTAATCGTTCTTATTTATAATCATTCTAACAAAAAAAAACGGACTTCATAATAATAATATGTAAGTTTTATATTTATTTCTTATGGATCGCATTGTCAAAAGTGGACCAAAATTAAATGTGACCATACCACACACCAGCTTTCAAATAAAAACAGAATCATTAAAATCGATTCACCCTGTCAAAAGTCCTGTGGTCACAAACATAAAAAAACAGTCTATCGTAGAGGAGAGTAACCAAATATGGAATAGTATCCCTAAAATGGAATACCGCAATCTCTCGGAAACGAATACTCCTAGTTGCAAAAGACAGTGATCTTCTGTCTCTTTCCATCATTATACTCGCGTACAGGTTTTGACTTGTCAGTCCGGCGAACGTTGTGGCTGCGGTGAGAGTGTTTTGTTTTGGTGCTGTGAGAAAAGTTTTTAAGGTACGTAAAAACTAAGTATTTCTTTCAAAACGTGATTGAAAATAATATTGTATATTATGACTATGCATTGATTACATGTTTATTTGATTGTTTTAGAGGTTTTTTCTTGTCTGATTGTGTTTAGTAAAAAAATCTGATATATGTTTTGATTAGTTTGAAATTTCCGAATATGGACAGTCCGTGGGATCTAAATATGGACTATTCCAAATTTGGATATCAAAATGTCATCTGGCTAGATTTCAAATTTAATATTTTGGTTTTAGAATGGCGTCTTCGAGTTCAAAAGGCTTTCGCGTTACAGGTCTTTGGCCATTGAATAAAAACATATTCAGCGAGATCGACTACCTTGCTGCCCAACAAGATGCAGTTAAAGATGGTTGCACAATCAATGCCACTCCAACAAAATCAAGCTCCCAGTCGAAAGAATCATCAACAAACGATGCAAGACCACCTGATAATAGTTTGATTTTAATTGAAACTTCTTTCACACCAAGACAAGGCACAGAATTTGATCCAGAACCCTCAATTTCCAGGCTTGCTCGCAGTACTCTAAATCTGGTGTCGCCCTATGACATCAGCCCTGTACCAGTTAAAAAAAGAAAAATTTCTAATAGAGGAAGAAAAGCAACTAATGCTGAAATAATAACATCTTCTCCATATAAAAATCAACTCATTGACAGTAATGAAAAGAAAAAAGAAAAAGAGAATAAATTATCAAAGCAAAAAAATAAAAAACAGAAAGAAAAGAAAACTAAAGATAAACAGCAAAAAAAGAAAATCAAGTCTCAAAATAGTCCCATTGATTCTGACGATGAAGAAGAAATACGTTTTGACACAGACAGTGAGCCTGATGCCGTTATAGGTCTGGAAGTTCCTGACTCAGAAGATGCAGAGTGTATGTTCTGTAACAGCCTGTTTTCTCAAGATACTCAAGGAGAGGCATGGATCAAATGCCTCATGTGCAGGCTCTGGGCACATGGTGATTGCGCAGGTGCAGAGTTCGATACGTGATTTGTGCAAGTAACTTAATAAGTACCTTCTTAAAATTGACTAAAGTTCCTGTAGATCTCATAAAAATAAAGGTTTATTATTCATAGTTTTATAGTAGTCCATATTTGGGTACCTATTCCATAATTAGGTGCCTTTATGTTGATTTTGTTTTTGAGAAAATTTTATATTTTAAATTAATATATGTTAAACAAAACTGTCAATAAGTTAAGCGCAACTGTATGACTGATAATAAATAAGAATAAAAGTTTTTAATTTACAATATCTTTTTCTTTTATAACACAAAAACAAAATGGTATTCCATATTTGGTTACTTTCCTCTAACATCATTTTTTTTATGTAGGTTAAAAATGGTACTTAATAACAATACAGAATAGAACATAACATAGTTCACAATATATCGAGAGATGCTAATATCCCTAGTACGTGTATAAGCTAACATTGTTCACAATAATACAGTGACGTATACAATTTTAATTCATCGCATAATGGTAGTTAGCTGCGAGGCATGGCAGAGCTGCGGGCGTTAGCTCCGGTCCATGAAGCCACATCTTTATGTACCCCGCGGCCTATGCTGCCAGCGCTACGAAATTGGATATTGAAATAAAAAAATATCACATTCTTTTCAAACTACACAATGCTTAAAAAGGTTTAATTAGGCTTGCATGACTAAAACACCTATTTGTATGTTGACGACTAATGTCATTGGATAATCAGACCATAAGCATTTGTATGTTGAGTGTTCAGTAACCAAGGATAAGTATAGATATTTTTTTCCGATTTCTAAAGGGGTATGGTAGAGTATAGGTACAATGAAAGCTATTTGTTAAATTACACGAAAAGGCAACATTACATTGCCGTAGGTACCCATTTCGATGATGTTTCTGAATGTAAAACTGCAAGAGACGTGCGGTTGGATGCTTAGAGTCTCAGCGTGGGAGCATCCCGCGAGACGCGACCCACTGACTGCGCTCCCACGGCACCCTTCACTCACTGTTCATTTATAACTTTCAATATTTTTTTAAATCAATAAATTGTGGAAATTACCCGAACACCCGTGTCAATTTTGTGTAGCTACTTACCAACCTATTTTTCACTGTAACTAGTATTTTTTTTCTACAATTATTCTTTTTTTTTTGTAAACGGTCTATTTTTAGAGAGCCAGCTAGAACACCAGTTAAACATTTAGTTAAAAGCACGCTACATATCCAGGACGTTTGTAAGTAACAAATTGCTATGAAAATTGACATTTGCGATGTCGTGTGGCTGACTAAGCGCCCGAGGCCATACACCGGACCAAGTCCGACTTCAATTATTTTTTATCTCTTGAATGCATCTCCGGTGCCGTCGTCTGGTGGCCTATCTCACTGGTTTCACACCTAACGCCCTATTCACGTACCAGACTTATGATTCTTTAAGTAAAAGGGCTTTCATTTGTGACTTCCGCATGTGTGTTATACCTAATTCATAAATCTTACGTAATCAACATAGCCATTTACTTCGTGATAGATTGACATGTTAACTAGCTAGAAAAAAGGATGGCACTTCAGTTATTTGCTAAAATTGCGTAGAAAGTCGGAAGTTCTACATTCGAAATCTAGATTACGTGCTACTACTATTATTATTTATTTTTAAGAATGATGCCTTCAACTTTATGCATAAATGGGAAATAAGTAGACTAGCACCAGCTAATACTCTTATCTAAAAGTCGAAATACGAGTTGGAAATCCAGCGAGTGAAGTCGGCTACTGTATACTTGTAGTAACAGTAGCGAGCCGCTAGAGGGCGTTGCGTCGCGAAGCAAGCCACCACTCTTACCTGTCTGGTTTCATTATAAATATGCCGAGGGCTATTTGCCTGTTTCGCGACAGCCCAAATACCTAATCACTGGATACCAACCAACGCAATAAACATGGACGATCTGAAATGTGAAATGTCAGTACAAATAAAAACAATTAACAGAGTGTATCAGAAAATGATCTAACAGTTTTAACCCTAAATTAAAACGTCAGTCAAGTGCCATCTAAACGATCGACAAATTAATTGAACGAATGCGAGGAAAATGGAGGTACCTACTTCAACCTGTCCTGAAAGAACGTTGATGGTAGTTTTTTCCTATTTTTCAAGAGCGGAATCCAGAATCGAACCCCGCTAGAAAATATGAATCCTGCAAACTTTCTCCCACTATTTGTAATTTCTCTTGGAATTGGTTAGTCCGACGTTTAAAAAGAATCAACTTTGTTGCACTTCCACTATATTTTATCAGGGCAGTAGAAAAATGAGATTTTTAACTACTTTTTCTTACATGTAACTTTTGTACCTTTTTTTTAACCATGTACAAAGTACATTATACATTAGTGTTTTTTTTATTTGTTGTTCCGTTATTCCTTTTTTCTTCTTTTGCTATTTGGTATGTTTCTAATGTCTACCGTACACAAAACCATTCACATAAGATAATTCGTTTAATAATAAAATGCCAATTGTTCACATAACATTTTCGCGCAACATCCTTAGCTATAGATAATTACTTGTTCATAATTTCGTAGAACTTCATCTAAAAAAATTAACATATAAACACCTGTTTTTGAGTAGCTTTTAATCAAGAACTTAGAACATGTTTAGTACCCTGAGTACCTGTCGGGTTGCATATGATAATGTTCGTAAATACTTAATGCTCTAAATTCATATTTCTAAGCCTATTTTTTGGTAAAGATCTTTGCAGTTAGCCTGAGCGCAGGCTTTGACTACTTCACCGGACTTTGCGGATCTATATTTCTAAGACGCTGCAACGTTTGAGTAAGATAACTTATTCCAAGCTAAATAAGACAAATCTGGCTAATACTTAATCTTGTAAACATCAAAATTAAGGTATATTTAACAAAACATACAAATACAAAGTGGAATATACCAAAACTAACGCAGACGTCTGTTTACGTCTATCTTTGAAAATCAATCAATTCTACAAATCGATAGATCAATTGCCAATATTTTGACATGCAAAGGTCAATCAAACAATTTCGCGTCGCACAAATAAAACATCTGTAAAAATTTTGTAACAAAAATCTCGGAATTTAAATGCATGTAAAACAGTGTAGTGTTCCTAAATGTATCAGACGCCTAGATACAGATTTGCCGCAATATCATACATCGGCGTAAAGAAGAGTCTAGAAAGATGTAGTGACGGCTTCCCTTATGAATACTATACGTTTATATATGGCTTGTACCAGTGTACATTATGTTTTTACCTATTGGCACAGTAGGTGGTAGGGTGCCGGCATGTAGCGCTCGCTCGTGCATTGACCCGCCATCGCCCGCGGTCTTCACTTCTGCTTCAGGGTACGACCGCCATGATTACCGTACTTGCGGTATTTTCATGATAAGTTTCCGAATCCAATCCTTTTAACGTGACATCGTATCACGCTCATAAAGAAACGTGAGAAAGTACGTACCTACATGTGTTCTTGGTTTTCAGACCATAATTAACACCAGGTTGCGGGAAACACAAGAAACAGCTTGTAATGGGAATAAATTATCGCGGTAATTATATACTTTCGTATTTTTTTTGTTTTGTGTGTTGGTACAACAAGTACTAGTGAGTGGTGGTAGGGGTGCAGACCAGACGCCTAAAGCCAGGCAATCGGCCGCAAGCGCCGACGGCGATGCCCCAGGGTACGTCGCAAGGATCCAACTACAAAACGTAATTATTATCGCTCTCCTCACTTTTAACCAAAATATTTTATAGAATATCGGCAACGTCGGAGACCCGATTTAAAAAGGTTAAAATAATTAAATTGTGCAAGGTAACATGTCGCCAAATTCTAATTAAAGGATGGTAACCATGATAAATTTATAACTTTGAATTTTTTTAAGACGTATTCTTTTTTAGCACACGATGATTTAATATCGGTATAATATGATGTTTAGGTTTATTTTGACATCTACTCAGCTACTTGATATACTTAAGATCAATAAATATATTGTCGAAGAGTAATTGGTCCAATTGATTCATAAGTTGAAGAGTATGATGTCTTGTTATAATAAATCAAACCTCTTTGCTTGTTGCCATTCGAAAGAATCTACAATATAATAATAGCAAAATTCTAATGGACATAGTTCGAGTCATTTGTTTATCATATGTTATTTAAAGGTCAAATTAAGATCAATATGTGTTCCTACCACTACTATTATTATTGATTTAAAACGACATACAGCTCAACATTTTCGCGGAACATAATTCTTGCATCGCAGTCTCATGGTAGCGGTAAGATTCTAACCTTCAATAGCAGTTGTTTAAACATTTATAGCCGCAGCCAGCCCCAATAAATATCTAAGAAAACAGTACCTATAGACAAATAAGAGTTTAAGTGCGTAACGTTATGTTTACTATTAATAAATACTGAAATGCCAGACTCTACTTCGTTTACGCGGATAAGAAATGATAGTGTCACTTTTGATTGTACCGCCAATAGTATTTGTAGTGAGAGCTAATAATTAATTACCAGGAACTTTCAACAGTGATAAAGGTACATTTCCCTATTTATAAATTGTTTAATTATCACCCGCGCTAAAAGTACTGACGGTGAAAGCCGCAACTTGGAGCAAGAAAAACATAAAGAAAATATGTTTCAGTAAAATCATGGTGTAAGGAATTTAAAAATATCCAAGTAAATAAAGATTATGACTATCCAAAAGTAAGTACTATCTTTCCCATGAATGGTTAAAAAAATATTTTCAAAAATAAATTGATGCTACATAGTATGTAGAAAAATATTGGTTTGGTTGCTTTTTTTGACATCATTTTGATCGTAGAGGAATGTACCAATCGTGGAGTGGAGCCAAACACTTTAAATATGATATGAAGAATAAATAATTGTATTATTAATGTTTTATTGAATCCCTACATGTTAGATAGTAACAATTGGCAGGGCATCACATAACTCAAATGTATACATTCGGGATTGACTAGAAAATGAATGTGTAGATATATGAAGTTAAAACGAATAATAAAAGATGAAAGGTCATTCTATCAAAGCAATTGATGCAATTGTGTGATTCTCAATTGTTGAGCACACTATGAGATGTATTGAGACTTAAATTGCTCTTGCGGACAATGCACAAATCGGTTGACAAACAGGTAGTTAAAAATTGCTTCAATTTTTCTTCAGCCGTCCTGTTGCACTGTCAAGGACGAAACCATCAACTACCGTGTGACACGAGACTCCCATTAAATAATACCGAATCATTTAAATTGACCTTAATTTATCAAAATTTGGTAATCAATGCTTTCTCTACATAGAAAGAGGTCTGTGCCTAGCATTTTATACGCCGGATAACTTTATCAAAATTGCACGTACATTTTTGGGCTCTGACAATAGTTGAGTAATTCCTTCTATATTTAATATTGTTCCATATTTTAGTAAGACGATGTTCAAAGGGCGGTAAAATGTGCCAGAAGGGTACCCTGCGGGTAGGCCGGCCCTTCTATTCCGATTGTAATTACAGTCCCGAGGCGAGGTGCGCTCGAAAAGAATAACTAGAATTAAAACTTTGTTGAAACAGCCCGCGTATTTGTAAAAATGAATACAATATGACACCCAGACAAGCAGGAAGCCCATTAGGTTTCATCAAAAATATGTCAAAGCCTCAGTCCTAGCGTTTCTCCTCTATAGCTGGAATTAGTCTAACGGCTGCGTAAACTATAAGATTCTTTAGTTCTGTAACCGCCTATAAAACCGATTAAACTTTATCTGACAAAAGGTATTTGATATCTTGTACCTTATAATAACTCAGTAATTAATTCCACTCTTTTGTTGCTTCTCTTTATGTTCTCCGATCATATTTCATATCGTCTATTTAAAAAAATCGTAGTACCTAAATATTTAGAAGTAGCTTTTCATTACACAACAACGTTAAACAGCTAAGTGTAGTAGAGTGTATGAAGAGTATTAAAGAATAAGTTAGTTAAACATTATACGGGAATCCCATTAGATCATACAAAGATACAACATTGTTATTACATTCCTCAAAATCTTGTTTGCTAATGTCTTTATATCAAAGCCCTCTTCAAAGTTATAAGAGGATACATTAGGAGCATTGCAGTCTTGGTTTCTAAATTAATTAACTTGGGCTATTGTCTCCATTTCTTCTGCCGAGTGTGGTAATCGCTTTAAGTGAGCAACTCAAAGTTCCACGGTATTTAAGTTAGCACTTGTTGCAGTTAAAGGCAAAACTTTTATAAAGATGTTTACTGCCTTCATGGATTTTGAAACGAAACGGGGTTTAAAAAGTTTAAAAGTCGCTGTTTGAAAAGAATCTCAGGAAGTCATCTTTTTTTTTTGTTAACATGCAAATTAAAATTTAATTTGAAACAATATTTATATAGACTACGTTAACATCCGTCTTTGTGTGTTTTTTTTTTTAAGGTTTCAACTAAGATACCCATAATTTTCGGGTAACATCAGATAGTAATCAGAATTTCATTTACTGCCCTACTATTAATATAGTTAGAGCCTGCTTCAAGTAAACAACTGAGAGCAGTTGGTATATTCAGTCATGTAATGTGTGTTCTTTCAAGCATACTCTGCCAATATCCTAAAGGAAGAGCTTCATCACAACAGTGCTGGGGTAGCAATATACTGCACGTCGACAAACATTCCGAACATAAACAACTGAATTTACATAGCCGTTCACAATGTACAATCCTTGCACAATTATTTACATTCCATTTTAGATAATAGTAAAAATATACTTAGCAGGTATGTTGCTCAAGAATTATTGGTGTACAACACACAATAGAGCGATCGTAATACAATGTCGTGGTGGCCGGGGGCAGTCGCGGCCTGTAGGCACCCTTTCCGTTTTTCAATAGTTTATGTTTGTGCCCCGGGCCGCCTTGCCTCTTAAGCGCTAGACACATCGACCAATTTTTGTTCAGCTTCTATCAATACTTAAATATACTTTAAATACCTTCCTACTTTACGTAAAAAGATGGTTATTTCTTTATCGCTGATGGCAGTCATATCAAGTACCGAAATATTAAGGGACAGAACTTTCAATATTGCACATAACATCGCCTACCCCACATTATCAGTGGTTCCAATAAAGAGCTGTAAGCGCTAATCTAAAGCTTATACGAATTACTGTATTTAATATTGCTGTGTATGACGTACGAATAGTTACATGTTCTATCGTAAATAGTCTTTGAAGTGTTAGCTCCATAAATAGTTAGCTAAATACCGAAATACGACGTAGTTGACTCCGGATAATCAGGCTTTGTTTCCGGATAACTTTCGCGAAAATTTAACTCATATAGGTGCAGCTTGGTTAGGTTTAAATTATAGAGGTTTGACTTGACACAATGGCTTTGAATTTTGAAGCTACGATCTCATTGTATGCGATGCTTTTATGAATCAGTAGTGTGTTCAGCAAACATTTACGATATGAAATACGATGCAAGTCAAATATTCCCCAAATATAGCAGTTGCACAGTATAATATGGATAACTATATAATATAAATGAAGTTTATGAAAGCTGACTGCATTATTTAGCATTGGCACACCGTTGCAATATCATATTACATGATTGTTGTTTTAATAAAATTGTAAAACCCCGTGATTGATGTTCATAAAAAAGGATTTTCAGTTTTTGCCACCTTTATTTTGTTTTTTTTTTTGTGTTAGTTGACATTTATACTGATTAGAATAATCGGCTGCCTAATTAACTTAAATAAAAATAGTAAAGTCTATCATAAACCTACCTAGAATATCACTAAACTTTTTTCTGATCTCTTACATGTTTTGTGGAAAATGAATGCAAAAACTGTACATGGGTATAGATATCTACCTAGTACCTCGCAAGCAATGTAACAAGAAGAAACTAAAATATATATGTAGGTATAATATGTCCTTATTAGCATTCATCACAACCAAAACAAAAAGAATACACGAAGCTAAAAAGAAATCATATTTCACGTGAAATATTTTGCAAATTGAGACATTTCGTTAATATTTCTTGTAGCAAAGTATCCGAATTCTTGGAGCGAGTTTAAAAGTAACATTCAAGCGTCACGATCTCTTGATCGCCGTTGGCTCTGTATATAAAACGCACTGAGGTCATAAATTATTATTTAGCCACATCGGTTACGGAGCGCACATGCAAATATGATTATTTTATATTATAAGCGGGGTACGGCGAGGGTCGGGGAGGGGCGGGGAGGCGGGGGCGCGGCGGCCGGGGGCGAGGCGCTCTACGGTCGCCGGCAGCGCTCAGCGCCGACGATATTAAAGCACACCTAGCTCTGCTTTTGATACCTCCGGCAATTTCACTTGAGGCGCTCATCTGCAGAACAATAATTTCGAAAATTATTTAGAAACTGCCTCCAGCCTTCGAGACTGAGTCATTGAGCGATCGACTTACCACCGCCTGCGGTCACGCTCTAGCCCGTAGATGAACATTTTGTGTACGACGACTGAAATGTTTTCCACTATGCTCGGTGAAAATCTGATTTCATAAAACCTTATGAGATACAACCTACATAGCTTTATAATCTGTTTGCGTACTCTTATCTCTTTTACAAAGAAGGGAATATGTAAGTTAAAAAGATGAAAAACACTAAAAGCTTTCCTAATTGTCTACCCATTCTAGATACGTAGTCCGTTTATTCTTAGGGTGTAATAGTATCAGAAACATGTAAGCATACGCGACATTAATTACATTTCATAAGAGTGATGGCGTAATGACGCCGTGTCCGCCTCTAAGAGCACTCTGACTCCCGTCCCTGTTGCCCAAACTAGATGTAATTATACCAAATTAAACATTCTACGTAGTACTTCATTACGCACCTTCCGCGGTAGAGCAGTAGCCGGTATTCATTTAATTTATTTTGGACTTAGTCCTAACATCAAACAGAGTAGAGACCTAAGCGTACATTAAAATTGCTATTTATTTTTAAAAAGCTTGACGGAATTTTCTGTTCATCTGAATTTCAGTCAGCGTCACATGCACGCTCCAGCCAATTACAAATACAGACTGATATGAAACCTTTGTTCCCTAGCTCCGAGATTTGACAAAAACTAACAGTATCACCCTGGTCTCCAAGGTTCAGATTTAATGTTGCAGTGGCTATCGTGTTTTGTGTATAGGGCTTTGCAGCATAAAACACATCTACATCAAAATCGGAAATTAATTACGGCAATGTCAAAAAGCGTGAATGAAAAATGTGAAATCCTGACAATTACATTGTAGAGTCAGAACAATGGAGTGTCCGATTTCAGTTAACATGTTGTACATATTCTTTTCACGGTGATTAGAGATAAAAATCTACTTTGGTTCCGTGTTTATAACGGATAGCAATAAAAATTATAAGTATGTGAAGTAAACTGCATCATTGGCCTATTCTTGGCCCTCTACATCAAAGTGAATGCTTTCAGGATAGTAATTTCTTTCTTCATGCTGATGATGCTTAGTTTTTAAAGCAATCACCACTGCTAAATTTTTAATTGTTACTTTTTTGTGAGGATCGGAACAGATTAAATTATCCAAATACTCTAACATTTACTAAATAAATTCGGAAATGCTTTGTAAAACACCACATCTAAAAAGTTGACAAAAAAAAAACATAAATTATGTATATCGCTGTCTACCTACAGTTATTTAGGTTGTTTTGAATTTAAAGCCGATTTCAGGCAGTAAACTGCATTTAACTTTGATGTCAGCAAAATCAAATTACCTCATAAGATAAGTTGACCAGGCACAAGAGAAAGTCATCATTTGCATCCAAAATGTTTGAGATAAAGCATGTATGCTGCGAAAAATGCAAAAGCACAATTTCGTCTGCCCATTCGTTTTTCATTTCAGAGCGACGAACTATTTACCTAGGACTATGAAAGTTTAATATTTGTTTTGTTTTATTTCAAAATTCTACCTTTTTGCAGTGATTTGGTAAAGATGGCGTCGCCGTCTATGTCGCCGAAGGGACCGCAACGCCGCAGGGACAGCGGGACAAACAATATTTAGGTATAGCTACAACACTGCTCAGAGTAAGAAACTAATCAAAACCTTTATTGTACCTACCTATCGAATAAGCGAAGTAAATTTTCAATAATAAATCAATAAACTTCTAATAAAACCCTTCCTTTTTTAATATTAGCTCTATTATAAATTTGTCAAAGGACAATGGCAGGTCTCCATACTAAGAATTGTCTGGGATCAAATTGAAGCGTCCCTTAATGAAAAATATGTTAAAAGATTTGGCGTTAGTTCTAGAATCTATAAATGAGACTATTTTCATTTGGGAAAGCCGGAAAAAAAAGATTTCGGTGTTAGAATTTTATTATTTAGGTTATGAATTAACGTCAATGTCAATTAGCTATATCTATAAAACATAACGCAGATCGAAATTATGTCCTTAAGAAATGATAATGTGGTGTGGTCTAAGTGAGAATAAGAGTATTTACGGATAAATGGGAAAAACCTAAATAAATTCTAACACTCGATGTAGAGTAGTACTCAATTTAAACTTTTAAACTATCGCGCTGCATATTATAGAACGAAACGTCAAGCCCTTCAGGTATTTACGCATGTACGCGCTAATCCCCGTTCTGTAATATTACTATAGTACTCAATTATTGAATGTTTAAGAAAGCTGAGCGCGTATTAAAAAAATGCACTTGCCGCGTAAACAATAGAACTATGTTAGGGCAAATAAAAAACATATTTTGTTTAAAATAATTATTTATTTCATTCTTCATCTCATTATCATCATTACACATAAAATGCGCGTGCGACGATGATCTCTATCGTAATCTTCCATAGTTATTGTTATGAGTTTACAACAAAAATCCAATTCACTATATAGGCACAATCGAAGCAAAGTAAGATTAGCTTATGCTCACGCAAAAGCAATATCGTAGTCCTAAGGGCACGCACTAGTCACACAAGGCAGTATCAATCAGTCCATAAACAGTCCAGGTAGGGAAAAAATAAATAGAAAGCCAAATATAATCATAAAACACAACCGACATAGTAAACACGGAAGGATTTTGTAGCATAGAAAAATATAATGGAGGGTAGTTCTGTAGCGTCTTCACTAGACAGACAACCACAGATAACATTCACTGTCCAAAACAAAAGTAGTGCTGCACTTTTGGATTCGTTTTTCTTGAGAATCGATACGACACTGAAACGATCCTCTGATATTTTGATCCATTATTAATTGGATTTAAAAGTAGGAGCATTTCTTCAAACATATCATTGATTGAAGACGAAAGAATAGATAATTCTAATATTATGTTAAAAACAAAACGAACTCTACACGGGTCGATCGATCGGTCGATTATATCGATCATTCGTTTGATTATACAGCGTCACACCACTATTTTAATGGTAAAATGTCGAATGTAGGTAACCTAATTCGAACATCATTTTATGAGCTTTTAAAAACATAAAAATAACTCCGGCTTTTACAAGAAGAAGTGAATAATTGAAAAATCGTAGAAAATTAATTAAATTTGATTGATATTTATGAAATCTATGGACGCCAAAAAAAGTCCAGACCAAATTCTGCCATTGTTCTTTGAGGCTTTTTTTGCTCCCCTAAAAGTGCGAAAACGTAGATAGCAGCTTTAAATCACTCTTATACCGCAAAATGATGGCACATTAGTGCATCCATAACATTTACAGATACCCCGAAGTAGTGATGAATTAATGATTTTATCTTCCTGCTATAATCATTATTCTAAGCATCCAATTCAATGCACAATTTAATCTGACTGACATTATCCACGTGTCGCTTTGACGTTGTCCACATCAAAGTGTTGCGATAGGATAGTACGCCACCCTATCGGTTGTCTCAAAGGTATTGTTTGACAAAAGCCTTTGACTAAGGCACAACCTTACAATATTTGAACACTACAATGTGTTGGATAGTTTGTCCAACGTTTATACGCTATACTTAGCATAATTACAGGAAATGCATAGGAATTATAGCGTTGATTATTAGAAAACAATATTTTTAAGTGCGGTGCTACTCGGATTCTGCCGCACTCTTACTCATTTTAGTTTTCTTCTTTGTTATGCTATATTATTGATACTTCAAATTTTTAATGTAACACCGTAGAATTAATAAAACTACAAATGAACATAAATATATATCTGAGAATCATCTTTTGAAATTAATATCTTTAAATAGTTTATACCCAACGAGGTTGCATTTGAAACTATAGAGTGAGCCTATCAGAGTTTAAACCGTAAGCACTAGTGTGAACAAGTGTTGTCGTGAATTATGTATGAAGATAGAGCTTGCCGTTTTAAAAAATCTATCTGAAACTCTAATATTATCCTAACAATGTCAAAACCATCGATATTTTCTTATATAAGATACACGTTGCGCGAAAATTAACTTAAATGAAAAACGAAATGTACTAGGATCAGACTAAAAACTGCTCTCGCTTGGCACAAGGGGAACATAGCGATAGTAGCAGTCTATGCATATCATACGTCGATGTTTATACCCGTTGTGTTGTGATTTTGAAAAACTAGATATTGCCAGCAACATTGTTTTCTTGGATTGCAGTGTTTACTTAAACATATTTCTTGTATACTTTGTAATTGTTTTATTTTTTTAGTTTAATAATACATACATTTCCAAGGATTTATTTGTCATTATTGTTGTAATCGTCACCTAATGGACGTCGGAAGGACATCGCCGTCGAGGTCGTCCTTGGCAAAGGTGATGTGAAGATCTAGTCAGTTATGAGGGGTGCACGAGGACAGAAATCGCCAAGAACAGAGAACTTTGGAAGAAGAAAGAGGAGGTTTGCCCAGCTGTGGGAAAAAAATGTATCGTAATAGAGTTTATCGTTCGCATTTTTATAACAATAGCTTAAAGTTACAAGCGGCTTTGCTTAAACAATATTAAAACCGCTCTTTATATTGCCTCTTGGATATATTTTTTTTTCCTCTTCGCGTTCCTAGTAGCTAGTTTTTATTTTATTATTGTCCAAGAGCTTATTTTTATGGCTAATTTTCTGTCGTGTTACATCCCGTATTTCTAAAGATCTGGAAGTCTTTTCATTCATTTCTTACTTGCCTTGCTTACATATTTTGTCGTCAGTCTTCTGGTAAGAAATAGCGTACATTTATGTCGCTAATTAGCACAGAGACTCTTTCGCTTACCTACCTATTTTCATAATAATTCGTTAAATTTTTTCAGTGATTACGTTTGTGATGGCTGGACTAAATTTTTCAATATTGTAGGGAACTATTGCAGTTAAAATTCTATTCCAAAATGTGCTGGCTCTAAACTCAAATATTTTAGATGCTGCGCCTACTGGAATATCTGGCTTTTGGTACCCTTTAAAACCTCATGACACATTATAGTGGTGGTATAGACATGTTATGAGGAGGGATAAAAGTCACGTAACTAAACGAGGTCTGACTATCATTGTGAATGCGAAAAACAGATGGATGAATTTTCTGAAGATGAGAAAAACAGGAATGAAATCTGAGATGAGTGGTAGAGATGAATGGAAGCCGAATACGCGTTGCGCCGACCCCAAATTTTTGGGAACATGGCAGGGACATGATGAAAAAAGAACATTTGTCTTATGTGATCAATGTGAGTAGTGATGTAGGAGTAATCAACAGTCCTAGCAACCACGAGTGACCTGTTTGTCTATTATGTAAACAATTTCGGTATCCAGCTTCACCTGAGTGACAATAAAACTCATTTCAAAAGTAAACCCAATAGGCCTTGATTAAGAATTCAAATTCGAGATTACGTATTTGACATCTCACCGTGGTTTCCGCTGTCGAAACATGAAAATAATGTTACAGAATAGCACTACTGGATAAGCAAGAAGCAGTTCACTAAACAACTGTCAAAACCGTGATCACTGGTACTGCAGGATTCTGGCTCCTAAACTATGCGGCTTCGATGTACAAACTAGCAGCTTAGCTTGCTTGGCTTGGCTTAGATGGCTCAGCTTGGGTTAGATGGCTTAGCGTGCCCGAAGGAAAACACGGCGGATTTATTAAACAAAAAAGGATATTCTTGAACCCACAACTATTAAGATTACCTCTCAAAATAAAACCAATCTTATTAATGTTAGATAAAGCGAAACTACTTTTACCTTTATAGGTAGTGTAACCGCGATATATTCCGTAAAAAAATAGTTTTAGTATAAACAATTAATACGCAAAAATTTATAAGTATTTGAAACATAGTTTAAAAAATCACAAAGCTCGATACTAAATCCTTCATTTAGAGTCTTGTTATTTTAGGCTATTTTATGCAAATGCGATACGCCAACACCTAGTTTAATATGTATAATCACTGTAAAGACAACTAGGTACTACGTTTTACATTTTAAGTGGTTACTAAGCTTTAACAAACGACGCTTTAAACATAGCCACAGATATTTTGGCACTACTGCAAGTGCTATAAATTACTCTTTAAATATTATCATTACTTCGACAATTTACTTCTTAATAAAAAAGAGTTGAATGTTTTATCAGACCCGTAAAGTGTTGATAATTTACTTTTACTGTTTTCTTTATAATTCATCCATCTATAAGTAACTCCATATCGAATTATCTCATAAAATATTTATTGGTGAAAGATACTACAGTATGTCAGTAATTTATTTTTTCTATTGGCGTAAATATACCTAATCCGTCATCGGCAAAGTAGGGCCGATAACGGGTTAGGTGTACGCGGGCCATAAGATTTTTAAGTACGAATTAGGTTTGACACCTAAATAAAATACTTTTCGTCTTTCAAACAAACATACGTACGTGAAATAGAACGGGTGTGCAATTATATTCTTCATCAACGTCAAATAAGTTTTAGATTTATTTTTTTATCTCCAGGCTTTCGACGACGGGTATGCGCAGAACTGCGCCGACGCACTGGCTGAACGCCTGCGGTAAAATGCCTCAGGCGATTCGTTAATGTACGATTGTACATATCGTCAGTAACGCCTCGAGGTAGGACCCGGTCGCTAGGCGCTTTTTGCCTCGGGCCCTGTGCCTACGGCTAAGCACTCAGTATCTACAGATCAAATACACCCCGGGGCTACGCGACACGGCCACGTACAGATCTATGGACCGGGTTCTCTTATAAATTTTAACCTTAAGGCTGTGTAATGACGGACCATGTAAAACCGGCTATGTCGACCGACAGCTACTGCGCTCCGACGGCCTACGGCTGCTAAATGACGACTAGCGTTAATACTTTAAAGGTTGTCATTCATAAAACCTACTTAATAATTATAATACTGTATAAATATTAATTCTTTAAAACTGGGTTTGTGTATTATACATTCTTAAAACATGTCACTTTCAGTAACTATCACACTTATCGTAGCATACTAAATAGTTATTTCACGGAACACGTGGCGTCGTCAAATTCTGGTAGCGACGGAATTTTAAGCTTCAGTCAGACGTAGCTAACTGTTTGCGATCTAATTATAACATGCAGCTCTCGCAGATACCCAATGCATAAGTGCACAGGTATCGAACGAAGCTAATTACAGTTGGATAGTTTATATACTCCAACATAAATAGAAGCTTCTAGGTTTTGTGGATCATTAGTAATTCAGAGCCATTTAAAAATAAAAGACTAGTTTTGCCTTCAAATTATGGTTTTTAGTTAGCAAAACTAAAAACCATAATTTGCAGGTGTAATCAAATTATATGCATCGTTTAGTATAATAATATATATATCAAACTATCAAAATTATGTTACTTAATTAATTAATTATATTCTACTTGATAATAATCAAGTTATTACGACAGTTATTGGATTTGGAGGCAGTGTATAGTGTGTATTGCCTTTATCCAAGAATGATTTCTTAATAATCTTATATATAAAAATGAATCGCTAAATGTGTTGGTAAGCGCATAACTCAATAATGGCTGGACCGATTTCGCCAATTCTTTTTTTGTTGTGTTAGTTATTATCAGGAGAAGGTTCTTATGAAAAAGAAATTGGAAAATTGCTCGGTGAAAAAAAAAGTAATCCTGACCTTTGCTACGATAGTGATTCATCTGCGCCCTGAACAACATGAAGGCACCGGGAACGGGACCTGGGTATTCACGCGGGTGAAGCCGCAGGGCACAGCTAGTACTGAATAAATTTGACATTGTATGGATTCAGTGGTACCGCGACTTTTAAGCTTTCGTCAAAAATCATCTTGTCTTGAAGCGAGTTACTTTTTTATTCGGTTTAAGCCTTATTGCCATGTATTTTTGAGTAATCCTAATTATTGTACATACATTGTTCGTAATTAACATTTTGAATACATTGAAGTTTGTGTAAGTAATCGGGTACCTAAGTCTGTAATAACTTCAGAGGTTTTTGTAAGCTTGAATTTATTTCGCTGGAAAATACCTGAATCTATTAAGTAAAATAAATAATGAAAGCTTTTATTGGTATGTGCTTTTTACTTTGTAAGCTAATGAAATTTTGTTTATTTTACTAGATGAATAAGCAGCGCGTTGAATATAGTATTGCATTATTTAACCAGTATCATAATTCAATACAAAAGGAGTATTAAAAAAGTTAATTAAAGACACCCGGCTTTATTTAAAAGATGGAGAGCTTTTTGTTTGTCTTATCATGATAAATATGCAAATATGCGCATATTTTGCAGGCGACATAATAAACTAATAAAGAGACGTAACTAATAACTATGTAATGAGTACCAAAATTAATTTATTCACACCACATTTGCCTTGTAGTTTACCATGACTTATTTTTCCAAAACAATCAAACGGTTTACTAACTACCCATTATCGTACTACAGGTCAATGACCTCTATCCCTAATTATTACAATTATGTTGCATAACATATTGTTATTAGAAAAATAACGTACTAAATAAATGTACCAGCTTAAATAAAAATAAACCCTACAAAACTATTTGAAAGCTTCATCTTAAAGCTCTGTATACAAACACTTCTCACCCGACAACCAAACGAGTCTACAAAAAAAATATAAATAAAAACATAAAAATAAATTATAAATAAAACAATTTACATAATTTACTTACCTTGACTGGTGAAAGCACGAACGCGGCGAAATAAATGCGGCGATAACCGGAACTTCACACGAGTAGAGACGCGCGCTGTCGTTGGCTCTAACAAGAGGACTGAGGGCAGTTTTGGATCTTACCCGCTAAGCTTTCCCGCGCACAGGGTGCCCAAACGAAGGGATGAAACTCCCCGCGCGTCGGACAAAGAACTTCGTGTTTTTAAATGTGGAACGGCTTATAGGGACAGTTTATGTGGTGTGCCATGTGTTGTGAAAAAAAACTTGCCGAAATAGTACTGAACCTTATTTTTTGTGAAGTCAAAATATGTATTTAGTAATTACTTTCAATTAAGCAAATTATAATGAGTTTGAAAAAACTGTCTGTAAAACAGTTACTACAATTAAAATGTTTTTTTTTTAATTAGTTTTTCAGACCTTTATAATTGCATAATAATGCAAAAATGTATTTTATTAAACCTGGTGCGATGGTTGTCCCTTAACTAAGCGTGGGTAGTATTAAATATTTTCTACTAGAAGGTTTCCCTGGCTTCGCCCGTCTTAACGGTGTAGCCTAGCCTAATCTATTTAGCCGTGCGATATTTTAAATTTTGAAACCCTCATACTTTGATTAAATTTGTCAGCTGGTGTGGGATGTGCATAAAATGCTTCAGGGTATCTACTTGTATATATAATTTTTCTGATAGCACCACTTTTTCATCAATACATAGCTAATATGAGCATAAAATATAGACTTAGATATAAACATTGTTTTGCTAGGTATATGAAGAGTCTTTTGACGTAAGCTTTTAGTCATTTAATTTTCCGACACTAAAATAGTAGATAGTTAAAACAATCATAAGTTTTAGAATGTTTAGGCGCAGTATTTTTTTTATTTTCTCTCATAAAAGCACAACTTTTTTCTATTAATGTTACACTATAATGGAATAATTATGTTTACCTATAGCATACAGGATAAAACTTTTTATTATTAGGGCCTTGGTGTGCCCCGGTGCCGGCGGCTAATTTGCGCGGCAAAACCGGGCTAAAACATAATGCCCGCGGCTAATGCCCCCGGCAATGCCCGGGGCTTATTGCTAGAATGCCCGCTGTCTAGGCCCACGGCAGTGTGTATGAGAACACAAATAATATAAAAATTATATCTATGTATAATATAGTTCGTTTAATACTATATTTATATTATTTAATAAACTATTAAACAATATCATACTACATTTTTAAACATTTGAGTCGGCCTCCTAATGTAAATATAAACCTTAAGACTATGAAAGAGACGTACCTTATAGTTTGCAGGGTGATAAAAACTGATATAGAAGCCGTGTTTAGACATTACCACGATAACTAGGAATTGTTCTATAGCCAAGTATGCAGATCAATCGGATTTTATGTTAATAAAAACAACTTCTAGTTTTCTATAATTATTACTAACAAATTTTCAATTCTCCTATCCTTTAATTTTTTGTTTACTTATAAACGGTTTTCACAAAAATATTCAGAGAACCACAGCATGAGTTGTTCACAAATAAAATTTAATGCTTGTTCCATGCGGGGCTCGAACCCACACCTAAAAGCTCGGTGACCTGAGACATATCAAACTATACAGTAGGTATCGGTACAAAAAGTATATATCCAGAAACAACTTACTACATTTCCCGCTGCAAATAATTTATGCATTTATTGTCGTCCTCAGAGACACTCACTGATAATTACTTTACGGATTCCTTATTATCTATTTTAGAAAGCTGAAAGATGGTTTCTGATTTTTAATAAATAATAAAATAATAATAATAAATGCGGATAACATCACATACATTGCTCTGAACCCAAAGTAAGTAGCTATTCAGCACTTGTGTTATGGAATTCAGAAACAACGAAGGTACCACACACACCCAGACCCGAGACAATGTAGAAAAGTGAGTTTCTACATTGACTCGTCCGGGGATCGAACCCGGGACCTCAGAGCTAACGACACCTTAAAAACAGGTGCACACGCCACTCGACCACGGTCGCGTGCGGAAGTTAAACATTTTAATCAGAGGAAAGTTAACTTTAGGGTGTCTAGAAAAACAGCCAGAACTATATAACTTACATTTATTTAAGTATTTAGTCAAACATAATCATCAAAATAATACCTACATTATATCTTAACATTTTTAGTGTGAAACTAATTTAATAAATAAGTGAATTACCTTACAATACCTTATAACTAATTAAGTGTTAACAATAACAATTAATAGTATTAACTTAAAACTAAAGATAAGTCCTGCTTCCTCCTTGTCTCCTCATAGCTGTAACAAAAATAAATAGTTTAATAAAATAAAAAAATAAAAGTCTATTTTTCACACGGGCCCCTTGATTCTCTACCAAGAGCCCTTGCAGTTTCTTTGCAGTTAGCCTAAGCGCAGGCTTTGTCTGCGGATTTTTGGCGAGGGCCTTAAGACCTCCAGCCAGAGCATTAGTAAATACTATGTCAGCAACGTCCACTAAGGGGTTCGGACCTCGACTTAGTACACGTTGCTAACAATCTTAATAAGGAAAAAAATAAGGGATGGCTGGATCTAAGTTTGAATTATTTAATGACATATTTTTATTGCTAGTTTGATCGGCTCGTGCTAGCTTGGTCTAGAGACGGGAGGATACTTTTCCGTTTCTATTATTTGTAATACGCGACGGGACTCGTCGGTGAGGTCGTAATATACGGCGGTTGTGCTTTGTAATGCTACTCCTTACTAAATCGAAAGCTTCTTGGAGAAGAATTGTTTTACCGTCGTGTAGGAGAGAGTATGTCTGAGGTTGTTAATAGTCAAATACAACTAGTCAAATAAAACTATACTTTATCATAGGCATCTTTTACACCTAAGAACAGATTTTAAGCTTAAGAATGTTAGGTTAAGAATAAGTTGCATCATTAGAAATTAAACGTCTTATAACAACTATTTACATCGACTCTACAAAGTAGAACTGCATTCTATCTAATCGACATTATTTTGTTTACATTACTTTATCCGTGACCAATGAGAGGTAAATAATTGTGATAGCAAAACCCGTCGAAAAATAACTTATTATTTATTTCTTTATCTTAAAATTATGTCATATTTTAATTAAATAAAGTTCACGTTTCGGTAATTAAGTCCAGATAAAAGAATGAAAAAGGTTTAAATTAATTGATATAAATAATTATAATAATCGTGGGAACCACAATCTTCATGAAAGTGCAAACAGGTAGATATATAATCGTATTTTAAATATTGTCAACACATACCGAAAGACAAACGAATGACGATAACAGTCGAGAAATTTAGAAAAATCTTTATTGTTCAGTCATTTTAACTTTTAAATCATTGAAATGAAACTACTTTAATTGGATTATATTGCGGTTAACATGTATTTGCATCTTAGATATATATTTACGATGGATACATTAATTTTACTTAGAAAAACGTTAGAAAATAACGAACTTTCAGGTTAGAAAAATATTAAAAGAAGTAGAACAGCTTAAAGTACATAACAAAAAAGTACTTTTAACCTAACTCGAACTTTTAAAATTATCTATTATGTTTCTTAAATTCCATTCAAAAGTACTCAAGCCGTATCCGCTTCACATTTGCTTATTTACAAATACGCTGTCACTGATTGCAGTGGGAGCGAGTGCAACAGCTACAGACGCTGCCGTTATCTATGCAATACCGGAGATAATGATGTACTTACGTAGCAGCATGTGACACCTTTGTGCCTCTGGATTGGGCAGAGGTCGACATGCCATAGGACTTGGGAGCTCGGATCGCAATCCTCGGTCCGCATGCAGATGCCGCCTTGCCGCACACACGGCTCCTCCAATTGAATCACTATAGCAGTAGAAAAATAAGAGCTATCATTAATTGCAAATAAATGGCACAGCCTAATAAGAAATAGAAATGAGGTAGGTAGGTATATGAATAATTGATTGCACTTAAATGTAATAAAAACAGAGTTCGATTAAACAAAAAACTGAATGATTTTTAATGAAAATCAATCCGCTTCTGAAGTATACCCTATCGATTTAATACGAGTAACTTAAAAAAAAAACATATTTCGAAGTCGTTAAAGATATTATAAATTAAAGTTTCTCGTACGCGTTATTTTTAATGACTAGAAAATTCTACACAGTCGAAAAACTAATTTTAATGGCATTTATAAATATAACATAATAAGCCAATTACGATATTGTTAATTGATGGCACATAGGTACTCTGGCTAATCGTAGCAGAGAGTACCTATGCAGTCTATCCCCCTAAATTGCATCTGATCGCAAATCCTGCTAAGCCACTGTCATTAGTTGCGGTCATTATAATAGAGTGCACATTAACTGGATTGGAGTGCATTTACGTAATATGATCAGTGGTGGTTCAATTAGTTTTGTTGGAGACCGCCATGCAATATCCGACGTATAAGTATTGAAGAATTTGTATTTTTTGGGACAGCAATTCGTAGTAACACTAAGTAATGATTAGCAGCTCTACTACTTTGAACTAAATGTGCAGACAATTGACAAAGTGCGACTGTCCCATAAAAGCTAAATTCAGAATAAATAAAAACTGAAGATTGTTTATAACTGGGATAATCCTCCTAAATAAATATGATGCAAGATTTATGTGTTTAGTTATAACTTTATTTAATATTATAGGTAATCGAAAAAAATGTGGCTGTCTTTTTTCCAAAACGATGCCGAAATATCTACCACATTTTAGCAAATTGCATGTTCCAGAGTTCCGGTTTACAGTATTACAGTATTACAGTTTTACACAATAATGGCAATATAAATTATACGTATATCCCGACGGATTTAAAATATTTACTAAAACAAGGTTAGTACTTTTTAAGTGCGAGAAGGTCTTTATCTATTATTTTAATATCATAACATAAATATTACACAAAGATTATCAACTTATTTACAAACAAATCCATAGTTATTTAAATAGGTATCTATTTATAGAGATAAGTCATACTTATACCTACAGTGCAATATTAATTTGATAAACTTGACTCCTAATTAAAGGGTTAGATACATATTGTCTAAAAGAAATCAAACTCGTAAATAATAAATAACTAATGACAATTTTTTAAGTCAGGCACTCTACAAAATATGATTACGCACTTACGGATCACTAATGGTAAGCTTTAGGATTTATCATAATTCAACAATTTGAATGTTTTCAGGGAGCAATGAGGTTTATTCCACTCTGGTATAGTACCAGGATGTAACGTTAGCATAATACCGATTTCGCCGAATGACGTAAGAGAAATTAAAGTGTACACAACGTTATTTAGAGCGGTCAAAACATCCGCACCAGACTTTATTTGCGGCAAGCGGGTCAATGCCAGTTCTGTTTTACTTCACAAGATCTACTAGATGTTATATAAACGAATCAAAATCTGTTCGACATTGACACGATTAAAAATCTTGTTAAAACTTTATGGGGCTATCTTTGGACGTCTCTAACAAAAAGTTTAGAGTATCCTTAAAACAATAAGACGAAGTATCGTGCGAAAACAAATAGATACGTTTTATGTAATGCAAAATTTGAACAGATAAATAAAATTACATTTTAGAAAGTTACACTCTCGCAAAACAAGAATATTAACACTAAAAAAGTCATAGAACATAGATCAAAGGCCCGGTAGGAAAATCTGCATGTGAAAATTCCGCGCTTACCAAACTTTTTTAGCTTGTAAACCTGTCAGTGCGTCAACTTTTGCCTATTACTCGTGTAATTTCATACAAATTTGAATAAATAATTAAGTACTTTAGTATTAGTTATAAGCTAGTATCAATGAAATTCTCTGTGTCAAAACATCAAATTTGTTATTGATACACCTTAACGATGTTATATCAACGCAAGCATTTAAGAATGTCAAGCATGCAAGTACCAAGATCACGGGGGTTAATTTCGATAATAACTCGTCCTTATCAATCCGTTCTCACATACTGTCACTAAATAATAAATAACTTATAAACAGTTTGTGTAAATTTTACTATATTACGTACTTAGCTGATAAAGAGTGGCACAGTTTATTTGAAAATAATTTCACGTGATGTTGGGATACATATATCTATCTATATTATTGATATATCAACAGTTAGTTAGCATGAATCGACAGATAATTTATTATTGTTGTAAGTACAGTCGAACTTACGATGCATGATCATTTGTTATGATTACCTAAGTCTAGAGCTTGGATCCAGGAATTTCAAGCTTATAATTGGCTAATGACGCACAATTTGTAAGTGTTTTGTGTTTAGTTCAAGTAATTCTGTTTTAGTTTAAAATATGTTACTTGTTAAAAAAATACATGTTATATACCTAACGTTGTAAGAATACGAAGCTATGATAAATAATCAAAAAATAAAAGTACGTAAAATTTTCATTCTTTAACCGTAACGATTTCTAAGACAATTACAGATTAAATGTTAAATTAATGAAAATTATTAAAAATAAATAGCTTTTATACATATTTTTATTTTAAATTAATTGAGCATTCTTGTCAATATAAAATACTGATAAGAAATTGGCACCTAGATACATCAGGACATAATATACATCAAAGAAAATTTTAAAACATAATCAGTAGTTTTTTTAATTAGAAAAGATTACCTTTATATAAGTGCCAATTAAAAATAACTAGATTCAAGGGCATGTATGTAAAATACATTGGATTTTTTTTTGCAATAACTTTGTCGGGGTTTTTGAAGCAATCTTGCTATAATTGATTAATTTCGCTTAGTGGTCTCACTACGATATTAATGAAATTAGAAAATAGTATGGTGATTTACGCTTTTTCTAATTTATTTATAAAATGATGTTGTAAGGATAAAAAATTCGCTAGCAGCTTTTTGATAATGTACATTAAAGCATTAATATCAAATAAAAATGAAGGAAAGAAGAGAAGCCTTTGACCTGCAGTGGGACAGAAAAGGATAGAAAAGAAGTATATTTACCTTTCAAAAGTAAATTATGAAAACGTTTCGACCGGAAGTATGTAATGTAGGTATAATACTTTTTTTATTGAAAGAAATGTAATATTTTTTTTGTCCAAGAAAAATAGAAAGTAAAAAAAATATAAATAAAAGAATTGGTGTAAAAGTTTATTCTACACTTACCTTCAAACGACTCACTTTGCTGAATAGGGCTAGACCTCACTGACACCAGCAGGAGCGCCATCAACGCAAACACAACAATTTTAAGCATTTTTAATTAATTCGAACAAATCTCCTGTGTATTACTAGCGTGGTATATTCCGGTAATGTATGAGCACGCGGTTCGCTCCCACGCTTATATAGACCCGTAATGATAAACAACGCGCCTCGCCTCACTCTATGTACGCATCGAACTCGCTCCTATACTTTCCTCTAATCATTTTTTGATACACAAAAACTCACCTTCCAAGTATCATAAACTCTCTATAATAAATTCATCAAAAATCTATATTTAGTTCAAAGTGTAGTTCAACAAAGATCTTTCGCGAAAAACTTTTCGGATCACGTGCTTCGTTTATCGCCTCGGATGAAATACCTACATATCATACAATACATAAATATAGGTAATTGTTATGATTTATGTTTGCACATAAACAATGTACAGGACGGTAAATATGTGAGTGGGTGCGGTCAAATTTTAGGTGATTTTAAACGTTACAAGACATTTTCTTACTGACAATTATTGTAAGAGCTTTTCCTCAAGTTTTATCATCCAGGATAATATCTTACATCGTATTTCTAATCATGCTTTTTAGCAAAAAAATGCATGATTTTTGTATAGTGTATGTGTCGTCATAATAAGAGTATAGAGTACCTATTAGGAAAACAATTGTTAAGTAACGGTTTGATTGGCCGAGCTCACTCTTGACCTTGGAACAAATTTGTTTGTCGCCGTCTTGGGGTGACCTGTGGACCTTCGCGGTCATGTGACGATTTTATTAAGCAATTTATATAGTACAGTCTAGATTAAGCCATACGCCTCGCAATATAATTCCGGGAACTGTTTTGTATCAAGTTTCGCTGTACACACTCAACGCGTCCGGCCAAACGCGTCATATTTCAGCGCCTTCACTATCAAACCTACCTACTCGACTATTCTTTAATCATAACAAAACATATTTTTAAAACTGCGAATAATCCATCACTTTTAGAATTGGGTCATGGTTTATAGATTCGCTGCATGTTTAAAGTTTCCGTGAATTACGTAGTTTTATAGATTGTTAATGGAAGGAAGATAAACCGATAACTCTTCATTCGTTTTTTGTAGAGATCGAAGGTCAATCTTTATAAAAAGATCTTGATCTTATTGGGAGACTATCTTGGAATGTGGCTTTATGTAAAGATGTACAAGACTTAGTTATTAACTGTGTCAGTTGGCTAAGTGGTCATCTCGCCTACTGCCACAGCGCTACGGAGACATGCTACAGGTTCAATCCCCGTATGGAAAAATTATATTTCTAATCTAATTGTGTAGGTAGTATGTACTTTGTGTATTATTATACTTAATTTAAATAACAAGGTATTTACAATAGTATATCTTTGAAATCTTTACATAATATTATTAGCTACAATTAAGGACCTTATTTGTGACCTTGTACTCTTCAGTCCTAAAGTAATTTTTACTTATTTACTTTTTTTCTTCGAGTAGGTACAGGAAAAGACAAACAACACTATGTATAGGTAATAAGTCGATTTCTATTGAAGAATTCTTATCAGACGCTTTTCAACTAGAAGTATGTTATCATCATTGCTTCATTGCCATATCCATGACAATGAACTTTGACTATGATATAAGTGTCGTCAAAATGTTGAACTTCTCTTGAAGCTTTCGAGCAAATCTTTGCCACCTACTCATGTCCCATAGGCTTGTATTTTTTTTTTGTTTTGCTTGTACCTTTGATTCATGCAAAAAAGTTTAAGGCTGCCCGGACACGAACTGTTCTAGCATTCAGTGTTCCGAGCTTCTACGTCATGAGCGCCCCTTACTTTTTAAAAACTTTCAGCAGACCATGTGTACGCAGCCTAAGCAAATATGGATGGTTTTAAAGCGCAGTTAAAATTTTAGATTGAACTCAATGTTTGTGTTATTTCAGTTCTGTTATTAAATGAAATTTTGTGTAGAGTTAGTTATGGAGTCTAGAGGTAATGACCCAGGGTAGTCGGTTATTGCAGGTAAAAGTTGTTGAAAATTTGAAACTTTTGGTAGCGGCCGACTACAGGGGATCTGCGAAAGCAAAGGCTAGTTCAATATTTGTTTAAAACTTGAAATAAAACAAGCCGCTGAACATGGTATCCTGATATATTCAAAAGCAATTAAAAAGCCTTAGAAAACTACTATGGAATTCAGTGCCAAGATTGCTGTAGCTTACCTAGTGTTAATGACTATCTATTTCAAAGCTTTGCAACAATTCAATACCCTTATGAGGGGTAGGTATCCCTATACCTACTAATTAAACGATATAAGATAATAGTAGATATCTTTGTGGACAACGGACAAACGAAAATTCTATTTTTAGAATTTTATATGTATGTCAACTAATAATAAATAATTCCAGCTTATAAACGTCCCTTGCTAGGCACAGGCCTCTTCACATATCATAGAGAAGACACGAGCATTGATCACCACGCTTGCTCAATTGCGGATTGGCGATTTCAGATCACAATTATGATCCAGATATATGTCAACGACATTATATAATCAAATGAATGCCATTCGTTTGTCTTCAATGTAAGATCTAGATTATTAAACACTCGAATGGATACAGATATGTTTTTTTTTGGTACCTTGATATGTTGTTTTAGTCTATTATCATTATATACTTGTCGATTAGTTAATCATTGATATTTTTAGGAATAAGCAATGGTCGCAGGTCTTAACTGAGGAACGAGCACCACACGTGCAGCTCGCGAGCATGCCGCCATAGAGAAATATAATGTACCCTACTTGTACATGCCGCGAACGCACTAGTGTCAATAACGCCGTCCACAAGACGTGCGCGCACCGCTCGCGGCATGCTCGGCTCGTGTGCATGGGTAAAGCTTGTTCGTCAGATCTAGACGCGCCCTTAGGTTGCGCCCGACATAGGTATAAGTTATATTCGTTATAGGCATTAAAATGAAAAAAAAAATGCTATATCTTTTGACAGTTTATTTATTAACAATATTTGACTTCAGCACAAGAATTCCTCATTCACAAGGTTGTATCTATAGATGGTATACTACATATATTATAAACCCAAGTTCGTGATACATATATAATCGGCACATTGATAGGAATATTCGTTAGCAAAAAAGTTATTTTAAATAATAATATGTGTGAATGTGACAAAATTATATTATTATGGTGGGCGCTTTCAGGCACAATTTAAGATATGAAAAAAAGTAACTTGCATTTCAGACATATTCAACATTAGCTCTAATCATGATTTCTAATATATTTTTTTTAATTTATACCACATTAGATTTTTTTAAATACTGAAGAAAATAAATTTTGTACTAACTATTTTTCAATAGTATTTCAACGAAATTGCACAGTTACTAATAACTTGGAACCTTGAAATTTCTAGAACACCAATTGTTTAATGAAAATACAAATATTACAAGGTTTACACATTTATTAAGTAACTACAGGATTGGATTGACATCATTTAGATTATTTCGTAGAAAAATTATATTAAGAATGATTAGTAAAAAATACATTTGACATCATTACAAATGTACAAATCTTACGTGTATAATAAACAAGCCCGGGATTCCCCGTCCGAGCTACGCGATCTTATGTCGACGAACATGTGACTTCGGACACAAACAAGACATATCAAGTGAGGTACATTATACACCTAGGCATCCGAAGAATGCACTATACCTAATACCTACGTACTGTCAATAATTGGTAACTGTAGACTATTAGATACTAGTTATCAATACCACCTATAAGTATACTGTTTCAAATTGCAATCATTAAATGAACTACTTACATTAAAAGTGAGATGAGATGAATGCATCATATATTATGTGTTTACGTTTACTCACGCGCATTTATTCGTGATTGCCAGACTTTTGAAATTGTAACCCACTCCTAATTAGTGTGTCATCCCCACTCTAGTTAGAATCGGAAACTAGTGAGGCGATCACGAATAAATGAAATGAAATGATCGTGAAATAATTATATCTAAAACCAGCATTTAGCCCTCTAGAACATTCTTTTTCAATATAAAACCTACCCTAAGACACTCATTGATAAAGGCTTCTGTAAGTTTAAGACTTTTAAAATTGTATCAGTACTTTCGTAATTCTTTATAATATTGGTGTAGATTTTAAACATCAATTTGTCCTAACTACTGACGCAGTGCAAACGTTATTTTCAAATATATTTTGAATGGTGCGTACAAAATAATGTTTATCTTTTGTTTGGTTAGATTTTCCATGACCCGTGGTTAAAAAAATAATTCGTACTTGGTGCAAGGTAATGAGAAGTTCAAGTACAAGCAATATCTTAAATGTTATCATGCAACGCGTGGCATTCAAGATACGTAAATCTTTATACGTATATGTAGAGATATGTATTTTACGAATTTATTTAGTGATCTGTTTACACAGCAAATTAATTATACTCAGGTCGATAATTTAAATAATTAAGTGAATTATTTTAGATATATCTGAGTAAGTACGTATGTAAGTGAACAAGCAAAGCAAAGAATGACATTCAGAGCGTTAGGGATACAGATTATTGCTTCACCGTTACGAATAGTTAATCACAATACGTCAAGAGCATGACTCACGCATAGCAGATAATTTTATCTAATGTTATAGACTAAGCGGTGATAGCAAGGCACAATATAGATCATTTATATCTACTTGACATTAGGTACGACACTCGTCTCACGTTGTCCGACTGCCTGTATAAATAGATGAGATACTTAAATATTATGATTAAAACTACGAGAGCTCGTCAAGAAAGAGCTATTTAAATTAAGGATTTAAGGAAACGAAGTTCTATATAAAGCTTGATACAATTACAGCGCATGTTCAATAAGCGAATGTTACAAAAATAAGTATCCGGCACCATTTCAAATGTTTACGTTTGAATTTAGCGATTGCAGTTAATAGTTCGTATTTGATTTAATGCGTAGTATGGCCATAATCGTTACTCATCAAGTAATTTGCACAATGTCATGTTTATAGTTTATAATTGTCTATAGATACATAAACATGAATAATAAAATTAATATCATTTGATCGAACGCATTACATTAACATTCTAGTGCTTTGTCAAGGTTAGGAGGTAATATCTTCAATTCCCGAAATACTGAAAAAATATTTTACTACGTACGCAAGTAATGCGTACCGGCCCATAATGGCCCGCGGAAAAAGAAACAGTTGCCAAAGAGTTTGAATAAAGTTCGGCAAACCGACTGCCTTCCAGCCAGTGCAAGGCATTGGCAATTTTCCAGGGTTGGTCAAAAACTATTTTTTTTTTTGTCAATACACATAAGATTTTATGACCATGTGGCAATCATCAAACATAAGTAAATGCTTGGGAATTAGTTTTCTCAGAACAAATCACGTTTAATGTTATCATTCAAGTTCAAAAGGCAAGCTAGAAAGTGATCTACATCCATAAAAACTGATAAGCAACATTAGCAATTATAACGTAAACAAGTTCCGCTGAAAACTACATAACTATCATAGTTGAAAAACTACTGACTATATACTACATATAAATATATATATCCTTGCGTAAAATGCTACATAACTGCCCTAGCAGTCTTTTAAAATGTTAATGAAATAAACCACAAGAAGTTTAAAGTTACAAGGCTGTTTTGTCTAAGTTAACATTAGCATATGAAAGTCTAAACGGTGAAGTTACTTTAGATAAGTACCCTGTTACTACTTGAGGGAGAGGCCTATATTACTATTATTTTATTTCGTCCAATAGTCTAGACATCGTCGAGTCAGTGTTGGTAATAAGTACCTAAGTACTATGAGAACTGATACAAAATATTTTTTCTCCCCATATTTATTAGGTATCTACATTCAATTCATCAAAAAACAGCACGCATTAAGTTAAGGCAAACAAGTACACTCTCACATCTGACATAAATCAAAACTTTTTCCTAAGATGAAAATTACTATAGCATTCAAATCAATGAGCACCAGTATTTACTGGCACCTAGTAATAAATAGCACTACGTATAGTAGGTAAGAAATAAATTTAAAAATGGACTCTAGCACGAGGCAATATAGTGCATTTTATCTCGTGCTAAATGCCTAAAACGATATTCGCCAAAACATTGCCATTCTCTTCTAACGCGTAACTCTATCGGTTTCTGGACTGAACGGCGCTTAGCTGACTTGTCTCCGACAACATAATGCCCATAAAGTAAATAGTTACATACATTTATTAAATGGACCAAAGTTTTACTTTATGCAAGCGGTCAATTTATTGCTATTCATAATCATCATTCGTTGCAAAAATCACAGTAATCCTATCGCCAAGTCTGGCCTAGGGGCAATACTTGCCAAACGTACCTAAACTGCGCATATTGGTTTGGGGTACTCCATCATAAGGCTTGACTTAACACCAGGTTATATTCCGAACTCCTAATATTTAGAAATACAAGTAAGAAAGGTATATAAGGACTAAATCATCGAGATAATCTGCTTCTGTAACTGGTACCTACCTACTTCTATCTTCAATCAATATCGATATTTTGTCAACTTATCCGAGCAGTCTTCGTGTCATACGCCACCTAACTATAGTTGTAATCAAATCACCGACGTTTACGATTTCTATCAAGCGTCACTAGTTACCTACTTACACATTAGGCCAGCCTTTTTAGGGTAAATCCTATCTCTTACTAGACTATACCGATATAGAAAACTAAATCTAATAGTGTAAGAGTAAGTATTAGTAGATAAACTATTAGTATAATAATAATTGTACACACGTTACATTGTTAGTAAAACACGACAGCTAATATTGGGACATCACACTCCAAACATGTATACAATCATAATTCGCTGAAAATAACATTAAAAACTTGTATAATTTCTCATTTATTTTCCAAAAATCAATTTGACACCACGATACTATATTTTGGTAAAAATATTGCTTATAAACAAGAAACATAATTGATAAAAGAGAGAGAAACAGATGGTTTATTTAACTGGGCAGTTATCAAGTCCAGAAGCAAACTAAATTAACAAAAGATTTTTAGTAATTTAATAACCCTGTATATGCATATACATATATTATGGAAGTACTCCTGATATTATAATTAATAAATTATACAATATTAATTGATTGTATAAAATAATACTTCAAAAATCTCGTATATATTATTACTAGATGATTCAAATTACAACGAAGTCTATTCAAAATTAATATTAATTCTTACTTTTCATTATGGCCATCTAAGCTGTAATATTAGTTCTACATAAAGCAAAAATCTTATTATTCATAAGATGGTACAGCAGTTGTTACAATACCTTGACAATTTTTACAAAGGTATAGTGGGATTAAACCTTGATGGCAGCACTGAACACGAGGCGAGTCGCTGCGCAGTAACAAATTCACGCGCCAGCGGGGGTGCGGGGCAAGGTACTGCGCAGCGTGTAACATATTTCACTGCTGCCAATAAGTTTCAATTGCACTAAACTGATTCCAATACATAAAAAGTCTGATGAAATTCAATCTCCACTCTTCTTACTTTTCCATCGAAGCTTGTGCTCGCGTCATTCATTTTATGTCACATTTCGGCTGGCGCCCGCGCCAACCTTACTAAAGCTATGCCTTGATATTGCTAAATATTGACTTATTACACACTGCTAATAGGACCTTAACGTTACCTTTTGTGTAACAAAAAGATCTGTTATCATTTCAAAACAAAAGGCTACTTCAATGGATGATACAGAACTAGTGTGCAGACAGGTTTACATTCGAATAGTTGCTAACTTAAATACTGTTTGCTATTATAAGCAATAATTTACGTGCAATACAGATGTAATACTAGGATAGTGGTGAACCATAAAACAAAATGTAGGAAGTAGGAACTGTCAATAAACGCAACATAAAAGTTATATGACGACAAGAGGTTTGACAAATAAAGTACAAAATATTGTTAATACTTGTAAGTTCCCGCAGCAAAGTACAATGTAATACTGAAAATGTTCATTAACAATAACATAGGACTTATAGAAACTTGAATATGGAAGCATTCAGGTAATATGTAGGTATTTACTTAAAGAATTATACTTTATTATATCCTAGGATAATCATAATAATTATATTTTTGTTTATTTTGAAGACGGACCAATCAGATTCAATAGCTGAGCGCACTCATATACTCATAAGCGAAAAATATAATTTTATATTATATTAAACCTTATAGGAGAACACATAATATGGGTACATACTCTTTGACAATAAGCTTCTACAACTAAATTTATTAAGTAACAATTATATCAAAGGAATGTAAAGGTTACATACACATTTTTTATTAATGTTGATGAGACCAGCACTGGACTAACTTAATGATTAGATCTTTCATTCAGATCATAATAAGCTATATCTCACAAACGAGTTTAGTCAAAGCTATGTTCATATCATAAGGTATTTTGATCTATCCCTACCTTTGTAGGTAGAACCCACGTGTTTGGAACTGACAATATCCAACAAGAAGATAGTAACGAGTATCTAATATGAAATTTAAATGAAGCATATTTTACTTTCCTAAAAAAATATAATTTTGAGTTAAACTCGCCCCTGTACAATAAATCATATCTCGTGCACAATAGGGCATTTAAATTAATATATAATTTACTGACTGCCTAACTTAGGCTAGTCGAATTTGAGTTACAAATACAAATGTTCAATTTATGTATCCTACTTGACTAATAATCTAATAATATCAAGAAACCAAATGTTCATAATTCGTATAAAACAATAACAAAATATATTACGTATTAAAGTGATTAATTTTTGTACATAATTTAATTAATTAATTAAAAATTAATTCTTTTTAGAATTGGAGGAGTTTTAAAGTGAGTTCAGTTTGTTATAGGCCGTATGCAAGACCATTCGCAAAGGCAAGTGTCTCGCAGAATACAACTACCAATGAGGAATAAGTAACTTTATGTAACCGTTAATTTTTATGTATAGTTCTAGTACACTACACAAAATTTGACCTAGACCAGCATCGACGACCATTCATTAATAACCAATCGTGATCCACTTTAATATGTCTGTAAATGTCGCTGTAAATGTCGTCGTTTTATCATACGAAACCGCAGTCAGGTAACAGCAATTTACAAGGACAATAATTTGACTTAATGCAGCGAGAAATAGAAAATCAATTTCGCGACACAATTGCCTGTGAGAATGGTCCTTAAGTGTCGACAAACTACTACTAATAATACCATCAACACTCTTAAGAGGACGTACCTAATTACCATTCTTACTTAAATACAAAATGCGTGAATAAAATTCATGTATGTTTAGGGACTTATGAATCTAACCGGTAGAATATCAAAGACGGTGGAATATTGCATTTAAATCTACGATGCAAGGAACACGTGAAGATATGTATGGTAAATTAGTTTTCTAGGCCTAAAATTAACCAGATTTTACAGGCATCGACAGCGCCTCATTAATTACGATAATAATAAAAAAAAATCATTAATAATATGAATATGCAGACGCATAAAGTAACAAGACAACAAAAATATCTTACCAACTACACATCAACGCTTTTATTAAGTTTTAAGACTAAAATTCTTTGGCTCGGTGGAAAATTATATAATGGCCAATTTTAACACAGAATGCTGAAAAATAAATCTATCGTCATCTTTTGAAGCCTTCACATTTTAGCACCATAAACAAATACAAGTACATTTTGCTAGACGCCGGCTACCAATCACAATACCTCCGAAACTACATTATTCAACCCTGATGCCCTTAATCAATTATTGATATTTGCGCAAATCCTATCAGCGCTTTGTCGTCGAACTGATCGTTGGGCCCAGCCGAGTTCTGAAATCAATAAACACCCCATGATTAACACTTAAGTACATACAATGTTGATATTGGCATTTGGAAATACAAATTAAACAATAAGTGCAAAGTCAAGTCGTTATTACCTAGACGCAAATGGAATCTAGCGCACATTGCGTCCCTAATCTTCCATCACTTTTTTAACAAAACAGAAAACGTTAGCAAGGCGTCGGCACTTCTTCTGACTATTTTAGAGTGTTCTTAAACTCAATCAAGAAGTCAATGTGCGCAACAAATACGTATTATTACTTTCCAACGCAATAACAGATTTAGGATTTTTGTAACCCGGTCATAATTTCAAGCCCTAAAGGTATTTATGCATGTACAAGCTAGTCCCAGTTCTATAATATTCCGTTTTTATATTTACATTTATTAATGTGCATGTTAATATAATGAAGTTGGAAAGCGTGATAAGGTCAGAAATCCTTACCAAATGGAATGTAACCGCCTTGGCTGGCGTGGTAGCGGTAGACATTTGGGCGTCGAGTAGTTTCGCGAGGTTCACCGATATAGGCACGGAGTCGTGGGGGTCCACGAGCCCGGCACACACCAGCTCCATCGCAATACCTTCTGCTGTATCCTTGCCCACAATAAACTCGAAGCGAATGTCGTTCAGCTCGTGGCGGGAGTTTCTGTAAATGTATGATGCTATGTTATGAAATGTGCTATGCTTCCATCAATAATAACAAGATATCGGGTCACATACAAAATCAAAGCAAGATAATGCCCGCTTGAATATGCTACCTATATCGCCTTTGTTTACCAACAAACTGAGAAAAAGTCATTAATCAGTTTTATGTTGAACCTAATTACAACAATGACTCCCAGTAAAAAGTCATATATCGTCAAAATATTATAATATTTTTACGACCATACATGTCAAGCGACAAAATAAGAGCTAACGTCATCAAGTGGGCTGTTATTTACCGAGACGTTTTCTTTGTGCCGACCATGTATCTAGTTGTCGTATTGTTGATCGAAGGGTCATACATAAAATAGCACACAGTGCGGGCATTGCTAGTAGCCCATAGTTGTTTCTCCTCTATATGAGAAGCGGTTTTTTGCCAGCAAGGCTGATATTATTGTAACATATCTTTCGAAATGCTTTTGCTGGAGGGGCTCGTGTAAGCCGTACGGTTTGACCGATAATAAAGGTTAAGCCACGCTCGTCGTGGTTGGTGCGTGGATGGGTGACCATTTATAACATACCGAGACGCCCCGTGTTTTAGAAAGCACGTTAAACAGTAGGTCCCGGATGTCATACAAAGATCTTTGGCAGTCGTTCCGTCAATTCTGACAACCAGTCTTAGTATGGGACAATGTGTTTCCCAGTAAAATCAGTTGTGGATTTCGATAGGCAGTCGCTCCATGTGAAATACGGTATTCAGCTGAATCCAGTAAGACTGGTAGGCGACCCCAACATAGTTGGGAAAAGGCTCGGAAAATGATGATGATCTTTCGAAATGCTTTTCCACTTATTTTTTATACAAAATGTACAGAGGGAAGGGAGTTAATAGACCCGTTTGGGTAGAGATATAGTAACAGCAGGGTAGAAATTTAGTAATACATTAAACATACCTTAATCTCAATACTAAATTAATGACAGGTGGCTCTCCGTCAGCAGTTAGGCCGTGTTTCTTCTCTGCTTCTGCCTTCGGTGGTTCCTGAAACACATTATTATGAAAGACGCTTTTATAGTGACAAATAGATCATAGCAGATAATCGAATATATCTTATTATAGTAAATTCATATCCAAAGCTAGCTAAATGTACTTTGGAGTAGAATATTGATTACAGATTAAACGCCAAATAACTTATTTTTATATAAGTGGTTATACAGCATGTATAACCCCCCCGCACGCAGCATCCGATAACTTAGAAACGAATAAATGAGGGGAGACTTTGGTAGCATGCATTACCAAAGTCCTCCTCAATGAAAATGAGCATTTAGGATATCCTCTATCATCACATTATCTTCAGGCTGCGCGAGCGCAATGTTTTTTATTTGTTTTAGTGGTGTCCGCTATGCCGCGTTGCCAAATCCTGCGTTGGGCAACAGCTCAGTGTCGAAAGCACGCTCGAAAGACGATGGCATTGGAACTCATTTGTGCAAAAAACTTTAATATATATGATAAACTAACCTCTTCGGCGCCTTCATTGTCGCTCCCACTGGAGTCGGCTTTCTGGAGCTGGTTCATAGGTCTCTTATCCTCGGCATTCGGCGACACATCGTCATCAGACTCCGGGTGTTCTTCGGAAGACTGTTGTTGTTCTTCCTCCTCCTCGCTCCAAACCCACTCCCCGGTCACAGTCCGGTGTAGCCTACCAGAGGCACCTGTTTGACGTTTACTCGCCTGTAAATAATATAAATTTTACTTAAACTTACCTTTGCACACCTTATAAAATATAAATCAGTCGGGTTCGACGATTTTTTCATAGGTCAAGAACAGATAATCCAATTTTAAGGATGTTTGTTGGATTCGACTCCAACACGAATATCAGAATAACTAGTAGTAGTTTCAAATACAGGTAAGGCATACTGTTGATTTAGGTTATTTATTAAACGTAAATAATCTTAATGTAATTTATTTTAATAGATATTTTAGCATTCCAATCAACGCAAATGTTGAATGTTTACTTTAATTTATAATTCAATTGTAGGGTTTATCTTCTTCTTGTCAAAACATTTCGTTCTTCCTCTAACATTATAGATGTCGTATCAACATTAATATATTTAGATTCAGGTGCAATTTAAAAATTCGTATAGAAATATATTTCACCCAAACTACTTATTGATAGGCCAATAAAAGCAAAGAATCTCGTACTCTTTAAAGTAATAAATAAGTAGATGATTTATTTTATTATGATTGATATTTTCCCATCATAGCACGTTTGCATTACAGCATTGCGACATGTCATTGTAATTTAATATTTATCCTGACAAAGCCCACCCAGAGCGCCTGAGAACTCGGCTTATTTAGCAAACATAAGATCATATTACTGTCATTTATATATTGTTGCATTGGAATAAAAATGTAGCATTCTCAGAAATAGAATGTTCACACATTGTGGGAAATTATTAATAATAATGTTAACTATTTATGGTTCTCATTGTGGAACAGGAAGGTCATACAGATTACTCTTGTGATTTTGTAGCATTAAGCACGTTTGACAAAGTAACGCGTCTAAAATACATCGTTAAAATCTATGCATACCTCATATTAATGCGAAACTAACATATTAACTGTGTCTGTCTGTTACACTTTTACGGCTAAACTACTGACCCGATTTTGATAAAAAAAATGTATAGTAATAGAATGAAGCCTAAGAAGGAACATAGATTATTATATTTTTTGCGCAAACCGCCATCCACGCGGTCATAGTTACATGCAAAAGCTAGTCTTTACCTACAACTCACACTACAACCGGTATTACCGGTATATTACTAACTCTTTATTGTTTATCCCCCTGCGTCATGGGTTTATCTGCCAGCCATATGGCACGTCAATATAAATGTGTTTCAATATATATGTTACTGTAAACGCTCGAACTACGGTAAATCCTAATATTTTCCAGTCCAAAAAGGTTTTCGATTCGAACTTTTACCACCATTCACTTCTACAAATAGCTCGAAATCTTTACTAAAGATAAATTTTGAATTACATATGTCTTCGCTCGTTTCGCTGGCTCTGTTGCAAGGTCAAAATATCTAACCTAACCTATTGATCTCTGTCACAAAGTCGAACCTAACCAAGCAATGGATTTCTAGACTTCTGTCGGTTTTATACAAAGCCGAGTTTGATTTGCGCTCGACAACAAATTGATAATGACATGTTTTTTTACATGTAAACCCTAAGATTTACCAAGTGAATGGTGGTAAAAGAACGAATCGAAAACCTTTTTCATCAAGAATTGGTAAATCTTAGGGTTTACTGTAGTTCGAGCTGTTACAGTAACATATATACAAGTATATCGACGCCTAATATACTACAGATTCGTACATAACATTATGAAAACCATAGCTTATTCAGTGACAGAAATGTAGCTATGCAGATAACATCAACAGATTCAGCATAAAATATAGCTGGGTAACAAACACTTCATACTTGGCCTATATCCAACAGTGGCCCGCTATAGGCGGATTGTTGATAGCACTTGAGCACATCATTGATTACAAATAAATGTAGAATGGAACCGTAAATTTGTTTCGTAACTTTTTGGTCATTTTTTCCTTACATATTACGTGTATTGTGCAAACTGTTATGTCGCGCATTTTATTTCATAATTCATCAATAAATAAATGTTTTAAAATACAAATTCGATCTATAACCACCAAAGATATCGCGTGAAAAACAAACAATCCTGATCCTCTTCTAAAATTGGTTAAAAGAGAATAATGTATTTCCCAGATAGTAATCTAATACACAATCAGTTACAATGTTACCTTGATTTCAATAAGTAGTTATTTATCTTTACCTACACTTAACTTCAACATTAATTGTAATTTATATATAACTAGGTGTGTCCCGCGGTTTCACCCGCGTGAATGACAATTCATACAATATCTTTCTAAATTATAGCCTATGTGTTATTCCGATGTATAAGCTACATTATTGTAAAGTTTCATTAAAATACATTCAGTAGTTTTTGCGTGAAAGAGTAACAAACATCCACACATCCATTCTCACAAACTTTCACATTTATAATATTAGTAAGGATTAATTACCTTATGCACCCTAGTTTCCATGCTAGGGCCGATGGCAACCAAAGTCTGTGTTAAATACTTTCTGTCCTTCGCCTTTTTAAAGAATGTGTGTTTAAGTAATTCTGTAGCTGTTGGCCTCTTTGTAGGGTCCTTTTGCAAACAATCAATAATCATTTTCCTAAAGGTTTTTCCATACGCTTTGTATTGTTCTTTCTCGTCAGCACCTATAATCAGACATTCCTATTAAGGTTAGTTACAGAGGAAAAATACTTGATACATTGAATTAATTGAATAATTGGAATGTATTTCACATTTAATGAGAACTATATTTTATTCAACGATCTTATGTTGTTGTTATATTGCAGCCATGTGTTACTTTACATGTTTAAATAATGTAGATGGTTATACTAAATTTGAAATTTTTAACCCCTGACACAAAAAAGGGCACTTTAAAAAACTTAAAAAAAAACAGAAAACAGCTAAATAGATTTTTATATAGCTAGGAACCACTTCGATCACCTGAGCCTAACAACAAAACTGCATTGCAATCGGCCTATTCGTTTACGAAATACAATTCCACAGACAGATAAACCAACACGTCAAATTATAAGAAGTGTTTGCGTCTGTGTCAAAAATAGGCTTATTAACATTAAAATTATGTTTTCAACTTACCCGTGTCTAAATTAGGTGGGTCATTCTGCAAAGTTAACATGAGCACCTTCATTGGTGGATACTTGTGGTAGGGCGCCGTTCCTGTCGCCATTTCTATAGCGGTTATACCGAAAGACCAAATGTCCGCTTTAAAATCATACCCATGATCCTAAAAATTATAAATGTTCATAAAGATTGACGTTTATTTGAAAATTAATATAATAAATTAAATAAGCGGGATTTTAAGTGTATTATTTCTATATTTTAACTTGTGATGAGTTAAATTCTTTCAATTTATAAGACGACTGCCTGTATACACTCGACAGTCGTTATTATAACTTGAATATAACTCTGGCCATATAAAGTTAGGGTTAGTAAAAACAAACTAAAATACGAAATATTAGTAGCATTAGAATCATACAAATCTCACTTGTTCCATAACTTCTGGGGCCATCCAGCAAGGAGTGCCCACAAATGTGTGTCTAACTTTTTGTCTAGATATATCTCGTCCCGTGGCCAGCCACGCAGACACGCCAAAATCCGCTATTTGTACGGTACCATCCTCCCCTAACAATATATTTCCAGCCTTTATATCCCTGAAAAAAAATGCTTGTGTGACTTTTCAATTGCAACAAACTATACAGATGTTATCGCTAGGCAGAATGTTAACATTATCATACTACATTAGATTTCGCTTGTGTCATAACGCAGCACATTTGAATGTTCTAAATATATCCCATTGTGTGAATTTATTACAATGAAGTTACTGATGTCGTTATAATTTACATATTTTTTTAATCAAAAACATCTCCCGCTCTAGCAAATAGTGCAAATCTCATAAACATTCAATGTTATAAAGTACGTAGTTTAGAAACGCAAGCAAAACTATGATCTATTTAAACATCAATACCGCAACACGATCTGAAAGACACCGACATTGTACGTATTTCAGAGTTCACAGAAATGAAATTGAACACTCGCCTTACCGAGAAATGACAATACACAAATAACATAAGTATAAATTCTTGTAAGCATTTGCATGTGTAGTTTAGAGCAAAATGGACAGAATTTGAGTAGAAATTTGATGTGGCAGTGGCTTCTATCGCAAAAAGGCTGTTAATTATAATTGCAACATAAAAGTATTCTTTAGCACAAATTTAACAACAGGTCATTTGATTCTTCATGAAATAAAACTTTAGCCATACAAACATTCGCATATTGTAACATTTAGCATTTTTTTAAAGTACACAATATTCATTACAAATCATTAACAACATATTGTTGTTTATCTGTTTGCTATAATAGGTGTAGGATAATAAAATAATACTACCATTTAAGGTTAGAATGTAGTGAAAAACAGCTTTAAATATTTACTGTATTGTACCCATTGTGTTTTAAAATAAATCAATGTTTGTTTTTTGTTGTATGTCAAACATTTAGAAAACCTCTTAAAAATATAAGCTGGTAGCAATTCAGCTGTTCGGGTTACTAAGTGATTAGAGCACAGCATTCATAAAATAAATACTATTGCAACATAAAAATAACAATGTTTTGATTATAAACATTTGAAAACACACAATTGAATGGGTGTATTACCAAAACAGATATTACTTATGAGTAAGACGGTCTAAGCTGATTGCCTAAAATATCAAAACATTGAACAAATTTGTCTGTACCAAAAAGGTAAATAACATTTTTGGCAAGCTCAAATAGGTACATTAATGTTATGAATTTTAAAACTTAAGAAATTATTGTGACACAAATTTTAAATACAATAAACAATTAAGTATGTTATGACTTTACCTGTGAATTTGTCCATTACTATGAAAATATTCTAATCCTCTTAGGACCTCCTTCAGCACTGTGGCAATTGTTGCCTCATCAAACACACCGTGCTTGCAGTTTGCTACTTTCATCTTATGCTTAATCACATCCAGCAAACTGCCACCTAAAGAAAAAATAAATTATAATTTAAAATTAGAAACATTTATTTTTAATACAAATACAATATTACAGACAGGCTATGTATCAAAGCCGATATTGTTGATATAGATTTGATTCAGAAAATTTTCTATTTAAATGTTAATTTATATTTTTTATATAAAGATTTATTAGGAAAATGGGTAAATTTACCTTCTAGCAGCTTCAACACCAACCATAGTTCATCATGCACTACAAAACTAGTATAATATGTCACAACGTTCTCATGATTGCAACTTGACATAGCCTGTAGACGTAAAATTAATAATATTACAGAAACTTTACTACTTTGGGAATAATAATGAAAGATACATTTGAGTGTTTACACAGCTTTTATAGTTTCAACAATATGTACAATTATTTTGCAAAATAGGCGATAAAATGTAGGAAAGAAAGTATAATGACTGGGAATATTATTAATAATATAATAAATCAAGACTTAGATTATTTACATACCTGAATCTCCTTCAATAGTTCATCCATGGATGTGTTCCATTTCTCTAGATTAATACGTTTTATGGCACATTTCTCACTGCGCGGTTTACAGAAAGCCGCATGAACCACTGCTGTGGCCCCAACGCCTAAAATCATAATGACTCATGTTTATTTAGGTAATATTTAATATTATTTGAAGTGCCAACTTATTTGATTCTAATGTCTAAACAAATGTTATTCATTCTTAAAGTTTAAACATTGTGAACAATAATTTTTAAATAGTTAAGATGTCTTTTATCAATGCAAGGGGTAAAGAATGCTAATTAGGGCCAAAATTATAAAATCTCGAAGGAAGTAATTGAAATATGTCGATCATATGGAATTTGACAGATGACTTAGATATATTTCATGCATTAAATACGGTTATATTTAATTTATTTGGACTATCAAACCACTTTAAAACATGACATATTTCTTAATTAATAATTGCTTATTAAACACTTACCAATAACATCTCGTAATTCATAATCATCCTGACTATTGGGCCATGGAGACAAGTTGTTTGCAGTAGTCGCCATTTTGCGAGTGAATAAATTTCCGATACCTGCCGCGGCTGTTCCGATCGAGAGGCGTGCGGCTCGCGCATATGACGACAATGCGGTTATCTGACGATCGCATGCTCCGAACGATTTCTGTTTATACACAACAACAAAAAGTAAAAATGCAAGCTCATGATAAAAACTTTAAATAACTTAAGTCTGCATTAAATACACCGCAAAAGCATTATTAAATTATTTTAGTTATGTCGTTAAGCTACAGTAACGTCATCTATTATTTTCAGTAAAAACTTTTCGCGCCACAATCGTCTTCGAAGTTACAATTAAATCATGACAGATGGCATAATTACAAGAAAAATTATTAAATGGTAGTTTATTTTGTGTGGAGCCTTTAGCAGCAATATTTATATTAAAAATCACAACTTCCTTGGATTCAGTAATTCATGTGTTTTGATATACCTACTTTAATTGTGTTTAAACACGCTTGACATTTTACTGAAAAATTTTCACGTCGGTTTAGAAGAAACTCTGAAGCGAGCTCCGAACCTACCTATCTATCTACCCACCTTAGCTAATACGATATAATACCTATAAATTACTTTTCCCAAATACAATAAGTCAATAATAGATAAAAATAGAATGGAGAGATATAATTTTAATGAGGATTCCTTTTTAGGTTTTTGACCTTATCCTGGAAACTCTCCCAGATCCCGTTTAACTATTATTTAACCATTTGGACAGCGAAATAGAGACTTTTTTTTCACCCTGTGGAAATCCTCCATGGACTTCCTCCGTCCTGGGAAGACGGAGGGGTGTGCCGGACTCCTACCGTCTAAAACCACCGCCGGAGTGCTTCACCGTTCCCTATTGCCGGGGACCAGGCGGGAACGCATTTCGCATACTACACAGTACTTTTTTATATTATATACATACTACTGCGGTCCGCGACAGTAATGATTCTACCTCAACCTAAATAAATAGTTATTGACGACATACCTGTCTGAATACTCCTTGTGCCCCTGGAGATACAATGTCGCCCGACATGTCTCTGAAAAGAACGTCATAATATTAAATAATTGTTCCAAAATATAGATATTTATAATAGCTAGCTAGATATTATAATTAGGTAGTAGGGTAAATTCCAGTTTGTAGAAGTATGTAGGTTCTTGATGTAGGTAGTTCCAAATGTTACATATAAAAATAAAATAACCAGTAACTATTCTACACCAGAGAATACCTGCTTGGCTGTCCCTTGTGAAGTGGAGACCATTAGAGCACCGAGGTTAGTCAAATAATAATATCCTGAGTTGCCACACAAAGATTATATTTTTATTATAAGGATTATATGTTTTGTTATATTTCCAAATAAATACATATTATAGATAAAGACATCACACAAGCACATAAATCTATATTTGTTAATTTAGGAATGCAATTTTAAGTCACTGGACGTCTTGTATACAGCTCCGCTCGTTTAGAAGTGAAATATGTCCACCCCCAGAGTACAAACTACCCCCATATATAATTTTTTTTCAAAGTTTTTACACTGGGCCTAGCTTATGGATCTGGACGCATTGCTCTGTTTTCTACGTGTGTTTGTTACTTGACTACAAACATGTGACAAATAGACATAGAAATAATTTTTATCTATTATTTTTATTAATATTTTTTTATAACTGCCTTGTTGGCCTAGTGGTGCTAAGCGCGACTGCTACGCTGGAGGACTTGGGTTCGATTCCCGAGTCGACCATGGTGTTATTGGGTTTTTCTATGAAATTCTCAGTAGCAGATTGGAGTTTGGATTTGTGCCCGGTAAGTGGCAATAGGCTCGCTTCCTATTACATGGGACCTAAACATATCGGCCAACTGTGGGTGTACATTGGTACATCTCTGCCTACCCCTTCGGGGATACAGGCGTGATATAATTGGCGTCGTGGCGTCTATAATTTACTTTATTAGCGGCACCCACTGGTCCACTGCACGTTACGGGAAGTTCAGTCGTAGTGCGACTTCAATACTTTCTTCAGATACCTATTCTTCGAGTAGAACTGTAAACACACTTACGATTTCTATTACGTTTTGCCACTCCACATTGGCGACCATATTTAAGTAGTTCGTAAATTTAAATACCAGTAGATATTATGGACGTACGGATCCCGGAATTACTTGCAACTTTATTTTTACTTGGCTCTGTTAAAAAATATATTTTTATGTCATCTTCTAATTAATTTGAGTGTCAATTATTTTTGGATAAGTCACGCCAAATCTTAGCAAAGGATTTTTAAATATTTCTACTTTACTTCCATTACCAATATTAAATGTCTAAGTAAAGAATATTATTTTTGTTTTTACAAATGGTTTTGATCTATCTAAAGCCTTGCTTATTTTGATTTAACTAACGACGCAGATTATGTTAATTAGAGGTTGGCATTTCAGTATAATTGTCGGGAACAATCAGAGAATTTCCCGCTGATAACCCTGTTGTAATCTCCCTGTTGTTAAAACGGACTAATATAGAAAATTGAAGCTTTGCTTAGCCTTCATAGTATGGACATGGTTTTATTAATATAAAAACAAAAAGTTATTAATTTTATAAATAATTAATTACACATTTTAATGGAGTTAATATATTTCCTGACTCACTAGGTAAGTATACATTATTGAGACTACTCATCGGATATGAAGTTAACAGAAAAATAATGATGATACTACAGTTTTATATAACTAGGTACATAAATTACCTATAGGATCACGTGTGGGATTCCACAAGGATCAGTTTGAGGAACCTCGCATGTGATGCGGCTCTCCGTGTCGATCTACCAGTCCAGTAGGAGGAAGTATAGCATGCAACGCAGACGAAACACTAATACACTTGTGTTGACTAATACAATTGATGAAACCATTCGGTTTCCAGAGATAGGGGATTTTAACTAACTCTACATAGCCGGTGGTGCTTTGAAGAGCATTTTAAGGCTGTGGGTGTCTTGCACAGACTGCTGACTAACATCGGAGAAGAAGAAGTTTGCCACCGGTGTTGTGCAATTTTAACAATACAGTCCCAGGAAGGTAATAGGCGTTGCTCGGGGGCGTCTGGTTTATTCTGCCGATGGTAGTCAAACGAGTGGTTTAAGTACGGTAAAAATACCATATTTGTAATAAGGTTAAACTACATCGTTTAACTACATCGTTTTTAATAATAAGGTTAGAGAAGTAAATAAGTGAGAAGTATTAATAAGGGTCTATTTTTTTGTGAGATGCTTCTCATTTTCCAGCCTGCCTTGCATCTCCATTTAAGGATACAAGAGACCGGGTTTCCAGATCCTTGAGAAAGCCTCCGACTACTACGGCAAAACATTTGGTGCCATCCTTCGTCTTAGTGGCGGCGTTACGGGTCCAACCGATCTCTTAGCGTCATAACACCCCCGGCTACTGCCAAGGGCATCCGCCGACATGGGCAGTGCATGGCACTATACCTCCCCCGCCCAGCAAGGAAGGAGGCGCGTGAAATGAAGGCTGAGGGACCCCCGTCCCCGCCCTCTGCATCCCCCCCGGGCAGATCTGGCTACGGAGGTTCTCTTACGCGCCCTACCCGCCCTCCGTCGGCATAGCAATGGAGCGCAAAGGTCAGCCTCCCGCTCGCGCTCCGAGGTCTCTTTCTCATCCGAGGTCTTTTTCATCTCGCAGAAATGAGACACTGCCCGCCTCTCCATTGTCATTGCCATTGTCAGCAAACATGGCATTAACCACAACCGCGAACGAAAGGTCCGGGCCAATAACCCTCCCTAGAGCACGGCGCTCCGCCTCGAAGGCAGTGCAGACCTTGAGGGTGTGCTGCGCCGTGTCTTTTATCGCTCCACAATAGAGGCAAGCAGACGATTCCTCCCGCCCGATTCGGTACATCAACAATCCAAAGCACCAGTGCCCGGAAAGCACCAGTCGGCAAGTGAGGAACCCGCTCTACCCGCTCTAGCCATGTCTCCATGATGGAAACCACAACTTGAGTGACGCGGCGTCAGGAGGACCATTCATCGTAGGCCTCGCGCCGCGCGGCTCTTTCTTCCGGAGCCAAGCACTCCCCGCGAGCTTTCCGGGCCGCCGTCTGATGATATACGGCGGCGAGGACCTCTGCCTCAGCTCCAGCCTCAGGCGCCATGGGGGAGTCCTGGCGAGGGAGCACGCAGCTGCGTGGCCCACCGAAAAGGAGGCCTTTTTATTTGTCTATACCTTGCCAACCTTTAGTTACATTTTTTTAACATGTTTATTATTTAAGGGATTATGATCGGACGATAAGAGCTAAAATAATAAATAAGTAATAATAATAACGAATTAAGGGAATGCGTAGACTTTTTTTATTATCCTTTTTTTTCATGGACTAAAATAATATGGTATAGGATCTAGGATAATGATGTTGATGATGATTGATGTGGCTTAAAAGAAGAAAAGGTGTTAATTTTGAATTTAGATCAAAACATATTTAATAAAAAAAAAAACTCTTTTAATTTTAACAAATTGATCCATACTATTTCTTTCGTAGAGATTAACTAAAACATTTTTATTAAAACACTTCGGTCAATTGTGGCTATTGAGATAATTCGCGATATAAAAAGAGCTACGACTAGGGAATCATTCACAAAACCGAAAGTTGTTGATCGGGAACAATCTCTTCTCCGGAAAAACGCGAGTGTCAAGATGTCGGTGAAGCAGTTCATCATTAAGGTAAAATAAAATTATAATATTTGAGTAGTCAGCGATTTAAATGTTAGAACCCCGTATCCTCATGTTGCTCTAACTCTTTGTCACGTATTGAACATTCGATCTCCATATGGAATTTGCTTTGTGAACCTTAGTAATTTGAAATTTGCGGCACCCATGCGATTTAATATTTAAATAGGTACTCTTTATCTGGTGCAAGAGCAATGCATCTAAAAATTACAAAATAAGTCGTAAAATAAAATAGCATTTATTTACATGCTAGTGCTTGAGAGAGGCGTAGATTTACAGAAACGAAGTATTTCCTTTGAAGTCTTGTTTAAAGCAAAATGGAGCGACTGTCAGTTGGCAAATAAAATATGCGATTACACGTAGACGCTATCCTTGATGCCAAGGTCCTGACCTGAAAGACGGAGGGCGACAGTAATAAAATTGAGCTCAGATTATTAGGACTGACAGCCCAAGTTAAGGTCCCCAGATTTAACAAACGATGGTGATGACGTCATCGATGTGCCGCTATATTATGACTGGTTGGTCTTTAGTACAAACTTAATTCAGACATTCAACATATTATTGCTTTTTCTGAATATTGATTATTATTGGAAATTGATACCTATAGGTCGGTCAGCATGCGCAGACGTTATTCGGATCTCCCAAGGTTTGTGGACACATACAAAAGCGCAAAAATAAATCTTTTACTAAATCACTAAAGAACTATAATATATCTGAATAGTAAATTGTGTACAAGTTATGTTATTAAAAAAAAAACATAATATTGTAAGCTAATTAATTTCTTAAACATTAATTGTAAAACTGTAAGAAAGTAAGCGCCCATCTGTTACGGTTTATCTGCTAAGTTAGCTCTAACTCCGCTCTAAACCATGGCGGCGAAGTCACGTTAAAAGTTACCTAAATGAACAGGTGAATGAGTTTGTGTATCTGGGTTCAAAGTTTACAAGAGATGGAAAGTGTGAGAGTGACATTGAAAGGAGAGTAAATGCAGGAAACATGGTGAATGGAGCTTTGCATTCCTGTATGAACAGTCGGAAGGTGTCTAACAAGGCTCGTTTGGCTGTGCATGGAGGAGTGTTGGTCCCGACACTCATGTACGGAAGTGAAAGTTGGGTATGGTAGAAGAAACATGAAAGCAGAATAAATGCAGTTGAGATGAGAGCGTTAAGAAGTATGATAGGAGTTAAACTGAGTGACGGAATAAGAAATAGTTTAATTGTGGTCTGAAAGAAGATGTAGTGACAAAAATTTATATAGGTATGTTGAGATGGTTTGGCCATGTCGAGAGAATGAATGAAGAACGATTGACAAAAAAAAGTGTATAAGGCGAGTGTGAATGAAAGTGTCCGAAGGGGTAGACCTAGGCGGACGTTTCTAGACCAAATCGGAGACGTCTTGAAAAAAGGCTAGGTCAAGAGTACCCTAAACCGAAGAGCATGTATGAAGGGAATTATGACAGTGGATGAAGCGAAACAAGTATGTAAGGATCGTAGCAAGTGGAAAGAAGTGGTCTCTGCCTACCCCTACGGGAAACAGGCGTGATTATATGTATGTATGTATGTATGTTAATGAACAGAAAAGAAAAGAGATGTTTTACGAGTTCTACTAAAAAGCACAGAATGTATTACCTGGATCGATCTTGTGTGGTTTTGAAAATGCCTCCACATTCTGGCACCGGCTCCATTCTGCTGGTAACATGACGTCTCCGCATCTCCACCAACCGGGTGCTGTAAAAAGACAAAGATACGGTTAGTAAGCATTATGTAGGTACATGGAGATCGCGCTGGAGCTGCGATGAGAATGGTTAACAATCCCACGGCTCCAGCAAAGGCGAGAACGGAACCACGATCCCGCTTGAGCTGCGCTGAGAATGGTTAACGATCCCGCGGCTCCAGCAAAGGCGAGAACGGAACCACGATCCCGCTGGAGCTGCGCTGAGAATGGTTAACGATCCCGCGGCTCCAGCAAAGGCGAGAACGGAACCACGATCCCGCTGGAGCTGCGCTGAGAATGGTTAACGATCCCGCGGCTCCAGCAAAGGCGAGAACGGAACCACGATCCCGCTTGAGCTGCGCTGAGAATGGTTAACGATTCCGCGGCTCCAGCAAAGGCGAGAACGGAACCACGATCCCGCTGGAGCTGCGCTGAGAATGGTTAACGATCCCGCGGCTCCAGCAAAGGCGAGAACGGAACCACGATCCCGCTGGAGCTGCGCTGAGAATGGTTAACGATCCCGCGGCTCCAGCAAAGGCGAGAACGGAACCACGATCCCGCTGGAGCTGCGCTGAGAATGGTTAACGATCCCGGGCTCCAGCAAAGGCGAGAACGGAACCACGATCCCGCTGGAGCTGCGCTGAGAATGGTTAACGATCCCGCGGCTCCAGCAAAGGCGAGAACGGAACCACGATCCCGCTTGAGCTGCGCTGAGAATGGTTAACGATTCCGCGGCTCCAGCAAAGGCGAGAACGGAACCACGATCCCGCTGGAGCTGCGCTGAGAATGGTTAACGATCCCGCGGCTCCAGCAAAGGCGAGAACGGAGCCACGATCCCGCTGGAGCTGCGCTGAGAATGGTTAACGATCCCGCGGCTCCAGCAAAGGCGAAAACGGAACCACGATCCCACTGGAGCTGCGCTGAGAATGCTTAGAGATCATGCTACTCCAGCAAAACGAGAATGAGACTGGGGTGTTTTTGGTCGGTGCAAGTGAAACATATCCCCACGTTGTGCCCTCGACGTGCAGGCATAAAAACTACATAAAGATAGAGGTCCAATTAATAATCCTTACTAACACTAGAATGCGAAAGTAATATTTTTAGTGTGAAATATGGTACGGAGGTAGTCTATAGCCTGAGAAAGGGTACAGGTTATTTTTTGCCCTGATATCCGACAACTACACGGGTGGAGTGAACAACAGCTAGGCAAAATTTAAACTTATAAAATTATAAGATTCTAAATATCCTTACTGAAGAAGAAAACTATAAGCCCGATTAAATCAAAATTAGATAGGGTTTTCAGGCACAAAAAATAAGTTACTCATAAACTTCCATTAGCTTATATAAAGCGTTCAATACTAATGTTGTAACATAGGTATATGTATGCGAAGGCTAGTCGGTCCGTTACGCTTTCACGTCTAAATAGTTAAGCCGATTTTGATGAAAGTAGGGTAGGTATGGAAAAAGCTAAGTAAGGAGATAGGATACTTTTGCCTCTTTAACAATTTTATGTCCTTGTTCGAAAGGTAGCCGTTTATTTAAACATTATATCCACCATTTCGTTACTGTCCAACCCATATCATATGAAAGCTCTTGGGAGGGCAATGCAAATCCAAAGCAACTCTTAAAAAGCTGGTGCATTATTGAAGGGTTATCTTTCAAGCCTATTTGAAAAGATCAATTATTATGCCCTCTATCTGGACTCAATTTGGACAATTAAAATGAAATTAAGAACACTTTCAGACGTCCGCTTAGCTAATGTTTAATAACTGGGGCCAAATGAGCATTAATTTTAAATCTTCAGGTAATAAAATGCTTAATGATTATATTTACCCCTTCACTAAAAACAGAACCATTTCTAAAACGATCACTCTCACTATGTTAGGCACATTTTATTTGAAATTAAATTATATTTTAACTGAGTATGCACGAGTGGTCTTCGGCAACTGAAAGTTACATACTAAGAACGTCATTACAACGTAAATGCATAGGTGGTTTAAAAATATGTAATCTATGAAACATTTAATACACATCTAACGCAATAAGCGTAACCTACCATGAAATCCTTATCAAGAACAATGTGCGTTGTGTGAGTTTCATAGAATATTCAATCCACTATTAACCGACGTCACAAAAATGGTTGCCAATAGAAAACTTAGGAATTGCAAAATCTGAAATCTTAAAAAAGGTCACTTTTAAGTGTGTGTATGTTTCTCTAAGCACAATATGTCCGGAACAACTAACTCTTCTCTTTTTAATCAAAATATATCTCAATGATCAAAATCTGGTCTGTGGTTATCATGATAACCTACATACCATCTACTAAACATCGGAATTAATTCCGTTAAACTTTTCTAATTATTAATTCCTTGTTATCTTATCACCCAAACACATCACTACATGAGCTTATTTTGTAACATCCACTTTACATAGTATTGCGTATTTTATCCTTTCATACACTGCCTACGGCTTGAGATTATTTTAAGAACAGACTTAGAAGATGAGTACTACAATCTGCTAAATTTAGATTTAACAAAGCGGCGTACGTACTATTGCTAGATATAATGTCGTTGTTTGCAGGATGTGGATTGTAAGGTCCGTCCTCATTGGGACTGAGTGGGCTCAGCACGATTGGGACCCATCATATTTTATAAATAATCTTGTAACTTCCAGGCAAGGATTTGTGTAAAATAAATAAGAAGTTCCTACTCATGTGTGAGTAATGCATATAAGTTTACCATTAAAAGATGAAAATTGAGGAAAAATGCTTACAACTTTTAGGATTTTCATGAATTTTGAAGTTATTTTGATCTCGATCGTAACATGTCGTAACGGCTCATTTATTCATGATAAAATTAACAAACAGAAACAACAGAAAAACCGCCATGTCAATTATTTTTTGCAAAAGGGCTATTAAAATAACATTACATTACGTTACGTACGCTATATTGAACAATTCTACTGCCATGCCTCCCCTTACTAATTAAAGTGTATCTATTTAAATTTAAATACAGTTGATTTCAAAGTATTACACCTACTCACCAACTTTGATAAAGCATGATTGACCAAACACAGCGTCAAACAGAGAGATGTGCTACACAGCTTGCTGCTGTTCTCTGTGTTCATATAAAAGTCCCAATAATAAGGGGACCCCAGAACACGGTAATTATTTATCAGGGAATTCTTAAGCGTTCCAAGAGAGTTTGACTCTCTAGGACAGCTTATACAAAAATTGTCGTTATCAACAGATAACGATAAGATGATAGCCAAAAGAATCAATAACCTAACTTGTACGGCAGAAGCCCGGGGTAGTCATTCAGTCGCGGAAAATCTTAACACCGCCATTCAGAGGTCCGCTCTCAAAGCACACCGCCATCTATCGAGCTAGACGAGATTAAACAGCGGCCGCCTGTGTTCGAAAACATGCACTACATATTGTTAAGGAAATTTACATTATGCTTTAAAATGTAGTGCCAGATAACGTATCATGTAAATAAAAAAAATGTGAGTAGTCCAACAAATATTAGACAATTGTTTATAGCTTTCAGATTGGTAATGTAGGCAAAACGACTACGACGCCACTCAGACAGACGGACCGAACAGTCAACTAAAAACAACCCGCAATCTGCGTAGGGAGTAAAAAAAATATTTTATCAAGAACAATACATAAAAAATTTAAGCAACCTAGGACGAATTTACTACTTTGCAAATAACTTTACTAAAACATCCAAACAGTACCGTAGGAACATAAACTGCCGTACTCAGAGACGTTAGTAGCAAGAAAAAAATATAATATCTTGGGATGACTGACACATGATCATCAAATCACAAAGTAAGGCAGCTGATAAATTAAATTATAAATTCCTAAATTCATATTATAGGTAATTAATAGATAAATGATATCCCTACCTGAGAAGTTATTCTGCGTCAATGTTTACTAAAACTGAGAAAAGATTTTTCGCAACAAAGTATTTACCATTTTTTTCCCATAATAATAGAGAACGCGAAAAAAATCTACTTCATATTATAAGTATAACCAATTTAAATTAAAGAGAATATACTTAATATTGCGACAAGTTCTTTTACTGATATTACTTTAGTCTTTTTTTCCATCTAGGTACAATCAAGCTACTTAACCTTAGATTAAATGGAGCACCCATAAAAAAAGAAAAACTAATGGATACCGATCCATAATTTTAGAGATATCGCGTAACAAATATATAATATATACCAAAAAAACTTACGTCAAACTGAAATACAACATCCATTTCGTCGACGTCGGTGACAATTGTCGGCGAAGAAGTCAAGTTCAGTCGTTAAAACAATTCTAGACTGCAAGGAATTCTTACTGTCCAAACGGACAGCTTCAAAAATTTAAAACATATTTTTTATGGTCTCTCCTTTTTCTTCCAGTCGTCTTCGATACGAACCATTTCGTCCGGAGCTATTATAACTTTCCGTGTAACTAAACCATAGCGCGATTCAGGGGACTGATAACAACACCATCTATAGGTGGAAAATCTAAAACTTTTTACACCCCCATGAAACTGAAACAGAACTTTATTTCCTTTGGGATAGGATTTATTCCGGCTTGTATGTCTACCTACCGTTTCCTGTAGTTCACATGAAATTCCACCTGATAATATTATATTTCTCCTGTTGTTTAATTATTATCCCACTAAATCAATGCATAATAGAAGAAGCTAAGATTTCACAAAACAAAGTTCCTCATTTTAACCGACTTCAAAATAGGTTCTCTGTTCCACTTCTACATATTCATTTCCATGTTTCATTTCTCAACTACTTAACTGATTTAGTAAATAGCATATAAAAAAATTGCAAATAGAACAGCTGTCTTAATTCATAGGCTACTCGGTTTTAATACGTAATTCTTTCTTGAGTTCCCATTATTTCATGAGCTGTAAAAGCCTAACAGCATATGAAATATGGTTATTTTGGTACACTTAGGTACACACCTACCTAATATTGATAACTTCTCTGCTATGGATACTGTAGAAATACAGGTGAATAGTAAAAATCTAATAGTGTTCATTGTAGAACAACATCCGTCCCTGCTTTTGTGTCGATTGAACGCGTCACATGGTCACAACTCACGACATCTGTACAATGTGCATTAATCAAGCCAACGAACTCAGATTTGCATAGTTAAAGTAAACAATGGGATCGTAAAAAAATACTCTTAATTAATACTAGTTGCCCGTGATGAAAATGAAAGAAATTCCCGTTGTTAAAGAAATGTCTTTTATCATAAGCGTGGAAACAGGATTTATATACCCCCCAATTTATAAGCTATATTTTGTTTACGTTTACCCAAACGCGGTTTTTAGTCTGCTCTATCGAGTACTGGTCCGTCTGCAGACTCAGCTTGCCCACTTCCATCATGCCACTATAATGTAGGTCACACAAGTGCTGTAGCAATGTGAATATCAAAACTGTTTTGTTGTACTTTGATTAAATTACGGTAAGACATGAACTGAATGGAAATTGTCCGGAATTTTATAAGATATGACCCTGAGTTTTTAAGGAGTTCCGAAACTATTATCATATGAAAAACGCTAAGCAAAAATATTCATGAAATTAAACCATTGCATATGCCACATTAAATGAGCCACACATAAGTATCTAATTAGAACTTTGAGTTTACCAATACAAATACAGAAATATGGTTTGTTTACTAACACATAAATAGTTAGCACATAAATAAAAAAGAGGAACCGACTTTCTTGAATTTATATCCTTGCACCTCTGAGATAAATAGTATATCCCATCGATAAAAAAAATTGCTCGAGTAATCGCTTATAAGAATAAAAATTCCTTGAAATGAGAGCCTTTTTCTGTTTCAGTTGGTCATAGATGTTGTCATTGAGAAAAGTAAATAAACAATAGGTTCCTTACCCTTTAAGCGGCGCGGGTAAAAAACTAATAATATCCGACGACATACGTATCTCTTCATAAACTTGAACCACATAAATATCACCAGGCAAGTCCACAAAATATTGAAGACACGTTTAGTTCACATTCACGGGACAACTATGAAGATTACAAACAAAATGTAGGTGCCATCGTCGTACGAATTGGCCGTAATGCGAGCAAAATGTACAGTGAGGAACCCACAGGCCAAAGATGTGACCGCAGGGTTCGACAAACATTGTCACATCATTAAAATTTAGTTTACTTTTTTTCTTGTGTTACTGGCCGGCATTGAATCAATTTTGCATTGCATTTTTAATTGTATTAAGACCCTGAAAGTGTTTTGTTTAACTTTTGTATGGTATAGTATTATAATCTGACAAATTCGATGACCAAGTTTCATGTATATAGAAATTTAGGTGCTCCTAAAATATGTGTGTTTTTATGTAGTTATAAGCTGTTCTTTTAACTTTTAAGCAGTATTCATCATAGTATACTTGTGAATTAAATCAACAAGCATAAATTGTTCATATCGACAATATATTTTAAATTAAAAAGAACCTACCTATACGGAACTTAATTATAATTATCTTAGTCATTTTAGGGTGTCATATATCATCAGTTGGATTAATATGCAAGGCGCATTTTTGTAGTTACGCAATTTATGCGAGTTTGTTTTAACGTGTGGATTAAGGAATAAATCCGTCACCCAAAAATCCACGATCGATAGACCATGCAAAAAATAGAGTCAACAAAAATGTTCTCAACCTCTGGGATCCTGCACTGTGGCCGAAGCAGAATCTCTCTACGAATGACTGCCAATCAGAGCGCGAGCCACTCGCGACTAATCAACTGAGCAACTAGCACAACGTGACGCGATGCCTGCTGTCACACAACACACGTCATCTCATCTAAAGCCCTACCTCTTCTAATATATCCACCTTTACATTCACATACAAACAAACAATAGCTGTGCCCCGCGGTTTCAGCCCCGTGAAGACCTTGGTTCCGATCCCGCTGTCTTTTTAGTTATTTTATTCGGGACGGAGACGAAAAAAACAAATCAATGATCATGAAAATAGGTCTACCAGCTTGAGTTATACATGGTATAACTAACCCGATATTTTTTTTTATGTATCGTACCTATCTCGTAATCTCTTTAACCATTGGTCTAGAATAAATGCAGTAAAATGGAACATGCTTTTTTTACATTTGTTATAAAAAAAAAAAACTCATTCATTCTCCTGGTTCTAAGCTAAATCCTCACCAATTTTCAACCAAATCATTTCAGCCATTCTTAAGTTATAAATAGAGAAACTAACACGACTTTCTTTTTTAAATGTATATGGGTGAATTTCAACAAATGCCATTTTTCTTATCATATCGGTGAACTTTTACAATTTTTATTTTTTTGTAGATTTTTCAGGTTTTATGTAATCTTTAGGATACAAAACATCCCCAAATTTAATATCATCAACGTATCATTTAAGACTGAGGAGAAAATTAAGTTTGAATTTTGGTTTCCACCGATGTGAAAAACCGGCACCGATTATTTTTTTTGTACACCGATATGATAAGTGTATCCACCGAAATGATATACCTATCCAGCGATATGATAATCTATTCACCATTGAACATCAAAAAGGAAATAGTTAGTAGGTACTTAAAGGTGACTTAGAAATGAAGATCTGAACTTAGGGTAGATCACATCCAAAGAGAACTGAGTTCTTAGATATAAAATAAAAATGTATTTTTGAAATTATGTACTTAAAATTAAAAAAATAATGTTTTTTTTATTATCATTGTCTTTATTAAAATGAAATATGAAAAAAAAACCAAAAATCTCATATCTTAAGTTTAGCTAAACGTTTTCTTAAATGCTCCTCTCTTAACACAGAATCGCTTTTGATTTAAGCTTTGCTTATTCTTTCCATCTACCTATTCCACCTGTTTTTCTCCTCATCTTTTAGTTTTGGCCTCGGCATTCTTAAACAAAATTAAGCTACTATTATGTTTTCTTTTTAGCTATTAATTATTTTGTTATTTATTATTACGTACTTACTATTTTTAACTAATTTTTTTTGCCATAAACTTTTAATGCGTCCATTGCTCCACCTCACCATCATCATCTCAGCCTATGGACGTATTACCGAAAACAGACCTCCCTTAATGATACATTTATTTATACATCTTCCACTACCCAGCGGTATCGTGGTAATGATTTTGGCTGTCTATGTAGGTAAACTTACCTTGTATGTATGTATGTACGAATTTTTGTATGTAGGTATATTTGTATGTGTCTGTATGTATGTTTGTATGTGCTATTCTTTCTTTGTATACTTAACGAAATGACACGGGATCTACCGATATGATATAACGACTCACCGAGATGATAAAATTGACTACCGATATGATAAAGCAATCCACCGATGTGACAAAACTGTGCGTTGATCACGAATCAAAACACCGATATGAGATATATGCCACCGATTGACTTTTTCTTATCATTTCGGTGTAAATTATCACATCGGTGGTAAAAAAGACCACCGATTACAGCGATATGAGAACAGCGACATGAGAAAATTCACACTTTTTAGAAAATTATAAAAAATGCATAATATCTAGGATAAATTAAATAACAGACAATGAAGCTAATTCACTTAATACCTCTGTTAGAACCAAACAACAATAAATAAACTACTCATTACACTAGAAAAATGCAACCACCGATTATATAAAATAATTGTCCGGGAGCAACTGAAATGGCGTTCTTACAGTTTTGGTACCCACTTCTATCCTGACTGCCCACTAGCACACACCAACGAGGTAAATACAATTGGGGTGGGGATGCTGTCCGACTCGTCGATGAAAAGTTATGTTTGAATTACTTTTGTCCAGCGATATGAGAATATTTTTCAGGACAAGTACGTTTGTGCCTCTCAGTAATAATAATCGTTAATTATGTGATAAAATATGCTATATATTAATAAAAAAACTAATATTCTATGAAATAGAATAAGTTATATACCTAATTTATTTATTTTTATTAGTGTATAAGCTGTTTTGTTTGCAAAAAAAGTAGTGGGACAGCACCGATTTGCAAAAAAATAGAGGTTTATGTATTTTTTTTCTACCTTTGTAATAGTCCTAGGCAAATCATATTTTTGCCACAACCCAATAACTACCTATTGAATACTAAAAAAAATAATTCAGAACTATATTCCTTGTTTCAAATACTAATTTCAACGAAGACAAAAAAATAAGGCATTTGGGAAATTCACCCATATACATATTGAAGAATCATCATCATTATTTTATAACGGCAACCTAACTCAACACATTGGTCAGCAGAATTGTCAGTACTACGAATTCCTGATAAAAATTTGCAAGTATTGAAGTCTACATGTTTTGTCAGTAAGGAATTAACATTCGTCATGTCTGTTCGTCTGTCGGTCTGGCTACTTAGAACTAAAACACAATTGTTTTTTCACAGATAGATCTTCAAAAATAATAAAAAGGTTTCTGTTATAATCTTTTTCTAAACTGAATAGTTTGCGTGTGAGACACGACCAAAGTACTAAAATGTTCCCCCCTGTAACTTCTATAAAAGAATGATTAAACTCAAATAATATATGATGTACATTGCCATACAATCTTCCTTCGAAATTGTTTTTTAATGCGTCATAAATAGTAAACCGCAATTTAACTTTCATTCGACTAACTCTAATATACGGTACGGAACCCTTCGTGCTCGAGTCCGACTTGCACTTGACCGGTTTTTCTACTTAGAACTTCATCTTCTTATTCTCGTAGCTATTGCCCTGCCGCTGGATCTGTCCGACTTGAAGGACAGATCGAACTGCAGGGCTCTCTACTCGTTTTCCATCAACCTCAGTCCAGGACTATTGTGCCAGTTTCTGTCAAAGAAGCCCAACTCATCTCCTTCCGTAGTGAAGTCTTGCTCTATTTAGATGGACTCATTGCCAATGTCTAACTCTTTGATATTTATTAATTCTACCAATATCACGCAATCGGAGAATCTAAATCAAAAAATACAAAGTAAAGACAATATAAATGATATCCATATAGACAATGACATTGTCGAGTGCAAGTGAACCTGTGATCAACAAAATAAATGAATTCATAGACAGGCATATCGCGAATTATCTGGACGGTGAATAAAATCATTGCGCACTGGAAGTTAATTCGATTTAAGTGGATATTACTCTGGAGTTGATACTTCCTTGACCTAACGGCCTCGTAATTGATAATATGCGACTTACTGCATTTTATATTACCTAAAACTAATCTTGTGGACACCCTTGTTTAAATAATGAAGTCTTAATTGGGGTGTATAAATACTTTACAAAGCATTTGATGTGAACTTCTGTACTTATTATTGATATATATTTTTTTCGAATGTTTACTTTGTACCTATGTAGAAATACATGATTGTTACTAAATATTTAGGAAAAATCGCTTCGGACAGTATACTCTGGTTTATCAACGAAGAACCTGGAATGAAACCTATCCCGAAAAAAATAAAGTCCAAACTTCCCTAGTCGAGGTCGCGAAAACAAGTTAGTTTTGCAATCCATAGATGGCGTTATTTCGGTACTCCTGAATCGCGCTATGGTTTAGTTACACGGCCGCGCATAAATCATCCGGCGAAATGGTTCGTTTCGAAGATCTCCGCTACACCCCGGCGGGAGAGAAGATTCACTGAGCAATGGTCATTACAACCCATAATAATTTTTGTAACTGTCCTTTTGGGACAGCTAAAATTTCTTGTGAGCTCAAATGAGCAGACAATATTTTAGAGTATTGTCATAGATGCTGAGTCTCGATTTCAATGCTGAAATTGTATATTGTAAGGTAAAATTAAAAGCGTACTTATTTGATTACTAGGTACATAGATCTCATAATTAAAAAAATACTATTAATGAACGTTTTATGTCGTTCAAAATAACAAAATCAACTAAGTAATAAATAAATTGTGTCGTAAATTATTTAATGTGAGCAATAATATTTAAAAACTAACAAAGTGTTATTTTGTTACAGGCGCTCTGCTTGACTATGTGTCTGGCGTCTTCGCCTCTATCTAATGAAGAAATAGCTCGAGAGTTTCTGGAGCATGTTCTGAGGATCCCTAATCCCGATCAAGTATTGAAATCGGCGCTGGATAGGCTGGAGAGGAACAGACAACAGGAGATTATCAGGAAACAGGTATCTTCTAAAGCAGACTGTGCAGATTCCGCGGAGGTAATTGTAACTGCTACAGAAATAAGTTTCCACATAGGTACTTTAAAAAACATGAGAAGTATGATTCATGGAATTTTCATTGCGTTTCACTGATCTATTACATAGTGGAAAGTAGCGAAGCATATTTAGGAGTATTTACTTGAATGTGCTGTTCATTCGGACTATTAGATAGCCCTTACTATTAGGTTTCGTATTATATATTTGGGCTATATGTTAAATAGCGTTTTCTCCTTTACAGCTTTTACCCGAATACACGGAAACTCTTCAGGGGTCTCGGGAACTAAGGCAGTTGGGATCACAGGTAAGAGATTACCTTATCTCCATTTTACTATCCTAGCATAAAAACACATTTGCATTAAGAATCCTGTTGAGATACAAAGAAAAGTTTTATTGTAAGGGAATAATTCAATTTAAATATAACTGAACTGCCAACCCCAAGTAAAGTGGAATCAGGACAAGAGATTGTCAATTACGTCAACAGTTTTTAAAATAAACAATTCTGCTTCAGTTACGCTGAAAGACCTCGTCTTAAACATACGCAAGTAAAAAGAAAAAATATTTAATACTACTTTCAAATCTTGTAATATTTCCTGATTAATAAAATTGCAGAATTTACTTTAGTTAATTATAAAATAAAAAATAAAGTTAAGCATCACAGAACATAAAGATCAAATATACAATAAAAACTTATGTTTTTCCAACAGTTTTGCCCCATATTAAGAATGAGCACAAACAGAATGTGCAAATGGAACAGACCCTAGAAATTTGGACCTACTGCATAGATACATTTTGCTACCAATATAATAGTCCCGACAATCTAGAACCCTGGATGTTTAGTACCAACTTCGTCTTATGTTTGGCTATAGCATTGAGGAAATTTTACAATTCAAATTCATGAAATGAAATTTTTAACAACTTATAATTTAAAAAAATAGAGAGATTATTACAATACTTCTTTGCTTCTGATATATATATTTTGAAATCCGTACAAAAGGTCATCTGGATGTAATGTGGTACAAAGTAAGATAATTAAAACCATTAACCTAAACGTCAAGCAAGGTCATCTCAAAAGTTAAATGAGAATGAATCATATCCCTCATTGCACTCTTGCGCAGTTAGCCATTTGAAAGCAGGATCATTTTATAATTTCTTGTTACTATGCGTTGCATTGGTGTAGTTGGAGTCGAATATGATTAACAAGACTCAAAAATTAAGATCTGAAATAATAATAAAACAAATTGAAAATCTAAGAAATTCCTGATTTTTTTTTAGGACATTGTAGTGAGTTCTAAAATATCAAACCTATCTTCACAATACAGTTTGTGGAGCCAGGCTAAGAACCATCTCCAACAATTCAACTGATAAACAAAAACATCACATAACAATCGATTCATTCGTTTCGGAGGTAAGATGTCAAAGACACACCACGACACGTTAAACTCATTTTAAGTATATTTTTTAATTAAGTAATTATAGCATAATAGTTATAACATATAAGTAAAATACGGTTTGGATGCATAATATTTGTTATAAGCCTTTTAAGAATGCCTTTTTGGCATCCCAAGCTAATAGACCCCTAACGAGGTGTTTCTTGAAGTGGTAATAGATGAGGCTTGTTGTTTTCACTGTTTAACTATCTGCATTTTTTTCCTTCAACCTAACTTCCACTTAGCTTTTAGAACGATTTAAAAAATGAGGAGGTTCTCAATACGACTGTTTTTTTTTTAATTTCTTAACTCGAAATTACAACCGCTTATACCGATATGGGTGATTCTTTTTAATTTGAATTTGGGTCAGACAGGGTTTGACATCAGAAATAGACTAAATTGAAAACTGAATAAATGAAATGGAAATCATTTATTCAGTTTTCAATTTAGTCTATTTCTGATGTAGCATTCATAAAAAAAACCACATGAGTCTTATTTTGAAAACTGATTTATTTCTCATCATTGGTGTCTATAAATTAAAATACCTATCGCATAGCTCAAAAGAGTAACAAAGCAATACTTGGCTTTGAACTCTGAACCTTGTGCAGTTAATGGATCCGGCCGTTACTTGCAGCTCAGGATCAGTAGAACATGTTCAGGGCCAGCACAAGACGTACACATTTTATGTTAGCATGGAACATAGGATATCCTGTTAAAGATAACATGTTAATATTGACAGAGTATGACCACATATGGGTCTTTAAAAGTGTTTTTATTCGAAATCTTTCAAGAAATAATTTAGAGTGTTTTTGGGTTATGGCTACCACGAAAGACGTTAAGGGTTTCCATATTTTCGATTTAATAAATCCTATTCTCACACTTCTTAGAGCTAACTCTAAGTATGGTGGTAAGAATCAAAGTGCTATGAAATATAATACACCATTCAAGTCCCTTTAATTATACTCTACACCCTGCGAGTAGTGGTGGCTAATGTACATAAAATAAAGAGTTTGCCTTCCTTCTAGAAACACTATCCGATCTGTCACCTCGAGAGGAAAATCAAGAAGCTGAACACGAACGAGTACGAATACCGACCAGCTTACTATGAAGAAGTTCGTTGTACTCCGAACGAAGAAATTGGAGTTACTAACGAGGTATGTGATTCTTTTGTTGTTTTGACGTTATCTTCCTTTTTTATGTTGGGTCGGCTACCAGTCTTACCGGATTCAGCTGAATACCGTATTTTATGGAGCGATTGCCATTTTTTTTTATCAGATGAAACTTATTTGTGAGCCAGCCTTGCATCCCCAGGGGGTTGAGGATGCAAGAGTCCGGGCTTCCAGAGCCTTGAGAAAGGCTCCGACTACTCCGGCAAAACACCTGGTGCCATCCTTCGCCTTAGTAGCGGCATAACGGGACCAACCGAAGTTTTAACACCATAACGCCAATAGCGACTGCCCGCTTAGCGGGGGGCCCGACATGTTCTCCGTCCTATGTAGGAGGGAGGACAGCGGGGGCAGTGCATGGCACTACACCACCCCCACCCAGCAAAAAAGAAGACGCGTGCAATGAAAGCTGAAGGACCCCCGTCCCCGCCCTCTGCGTCGCCCTCTGGGCGGATCTGGCCTACGGAGGTTCTCGTCCGCGCCCTACCCGCCCGCCGTCGGCGAAGCAATGGAGCGGAAGGGTCAGCCTCCCGCTCGCGCTCCGAGGTCTCTTTCTGCGAAATGACGATCTCGCAGAAATGAGACACTGCCCGCCAGACGCGATCCGCGAGCATGGCATCCGGGCCAGTAACCCCACGCAGGGCACGGCGCTCCGCCTCGAACGCCGTGCAGACCTCGAGGGTGGGCTGCGCCGTGTCTTCCACCGCGCCACAATGGTGGCTTGCAGGGGATTCCTCCCGCCTGATTCGGTGCAGGTACGATCCGAAGCACCCGTGCCCGGACAGCACCTGCACCAGACGGAACGTGAGGAACCCGTGGCGTCGCTCTAGCCATGTCTCCAGGAGGGGACCCACAACTTCAGTAACGATGGAGCGACTGCCTATCTGACCTCCACAACCCATTTTGCTAGGAAACCCAGTATCCCATAGTAAGATGTCATGTATGTTAGAATTGACTTAACGACTGCCAAAGATGTTCGAATGGCAGTCGTCCTTTCGTAACTTCTCGAAAAATAAGGACAAAAGGTGGATGTCATTTTTTTCCATGTCTGTCGGCATATAAGTGTATTATTTTTCTATTTTTACTTACATAAAATCACGAAGATGGATTGCTTTGTAACAGTTCTTAATGTTACGTACGTTTTCTGCGAAATAATCCTTAGCCACTACACCCTCTCACTTCAGAACTTCATATTTTTCATCGATTTTGTCTTCTCATGGTCAGGTCACTCCAACTGGGATAGGCGAAACCTGAAAATGTCCACTTTTATTACTATAGCATGGGTCCTATGGTAATAAAAGTGGACATTTTAGTATACCTAGGCTCATAGGAAAGGTTTGTGGAGTCAAAGAGATATTGACATTACTAAGGTGCATCATACAGTAGCAGAAACGAAAATATTAAAAGGCGAGGTCTTTTTTAATGTATTTGTACTTTCCAACAGATTATCTAATGCTATGACGATTTTACCAAATTATGCAAACATATTCATGAGCAAATAGCATTCAATAAGGACATGTTCCATTATTTTCTGCTTAAATAAGTATTCTCAGCCAAGGTAATTTTATATATATATTTGTATAGCTAATAGCATGCAAATAATAAAGTTAGAGGTCTCCCTCTCCCTTTTCAACGAACTCCTGTTCAGAGCTAGGATTGGCCAGTGCGTTCATGCGTTCCCACCTGGTCTCCGGCATGAGAGCGAGGACAAGCAGTCCGGTGGTTTTAGCCGGTAGAAATCCGACACGCTCTTCCGTATTTCCAAAAGAGTCCATGAGAGTATTCAAAGCGTCAGTAAAAGTGGGGTAGGGTCCTTTCGGTAGGAGTCAAGCTGGTCTTTCCACCTTCTTCTCGGTCCGCCGCGATGTCGCCTAGCGTTAAGTGAGACCCACTGTGGTTCTAGATATCGTTGTCGATACTTAATTTGTTTTTGTGTTTCAGATATGTTCCAGTCTTGGATTTGCGTGTGTTCAATGGAACAAGACAATACATTTAACCAGAAGACGATACACCAGGTAATAATATTATAAACTTATTTATGTATTTTTAAGGCAAAACAGAACCTTTTTTTTTTTTTTTTTTTGTCGGGGTGAAACTCTAATGATTTCATCCCACGCTGAGGGCACAGCGTAGGGATATGTCGGACTTGCACCGACTAAAAACACCCCGGTCCCGTCTTAGCCTTGGTCAGAGCCACGGGGTCGCTTGCGCAATCTCTGCGCGGCTCCGGCAGGCTTCGGTCCTGACTGAACCCCTTCCGGAGGGTGGGTGTAAAGTGCCCAACCCTCGTTCCTTCCGAGGACGGACGCGTGGGACCTGGCGTCCGTATCCTTCTTGGCCTGTCAGCTGATCGGGTGACAGGGTGTCCTCCCGGTCACCCGCAGGCCCGACCTCAAGGTGGTCTGAGGTCGTTGCGTGCCAAGGGCACCACAGTGTTGCGGCGGCGATGGCGTCTGCGGCGAGAAGGGAGCTGGCTCGTCGCCTCCCTTAGTCTTTCTGCTGCCTCTTTGGCGGTCATGACAGTGTCGCAGAAAGCGACCACCGCCCGCTCTCGCTCCCGACCATGGATGATATCACAGCCCGGAGCGAGAGCGTCTGCCCTCCTATTTGCGTGACCAACTCGCGCCTCTTCGAATCCCAAGCTGGGCAGTCCAGCAAAGTGTGCAGAGCACTGTCTTCTGGGGAAGGCAAAACAGAACCTGGAAGCTTCTGGAAAGTATTTTGTTTTGCCTTAGTTTATATGGAAAATTAAGCTATCAGACATGGAAATCTATACCGACCTAGATTTGCAAGATACTTTGGAGTATTGTTCGAATATCGATATTTGTAATGTGCCCAATAGCTTGCCAATTGTTCGAAAAACACGACGCAATTGATACTCTTCAGTTAGTTGAAATATTCCTTGTTTGGTTAGCATATAATATGTCAACGAGCATATTGATTGACTGCCACGTACATTGCCATCTGACAACTATTATGAGCAATCGATCGATTCTCTTTATTAACAGTATTCGCTTAATAAGTAGGTACACGAGTATGTACTTACGCACGTTTATTAATAGCCTATATAATACCTAAACATTGTTTCCTATGCTACATCATCTTGACGTCTGGAACATACTCTCTAGTGAGACGACTAATGGCTGTTAGTCTGCGCGGGATTCACATTGTATACATAATTAATTTAATTAAGAATTAGTGAGTCACATTATGTGCTCTGATATTTTATTGAACTCACTAGTCACAGTGGCTTTTTACCAGTAGGCGACTCTTCCATTTGATGATAAGCGTCAGCGATTAGATTACATTTAAATTAATTTTGTTTCACATTAATGCAATTAAAACCTTTTTACAGTGACTGTTGGGAAACGAGAACCATGGTTATACCAGCGGGCTGTGAGTGCATGTGGCCAGTTCACAGACTGGGAGACATGAAACTACGAATATAAAAAAAAAACACAAGAAGATCGATTGCAAGCGAAAATACTATTACAAAAAAAAAGAAAAATACCAACCGAGTGACGTTGATTTAAAATTGTACTTATTTAGCAAACATATCCTACCTATATACCTAGTCAATCGAAGTTATATTGAAAATAAGAATAAAAACTTGTACTTAATGTAGTCATAAGTGAGTGTACGCTAGACTAGTAATTAATTTATTTAAACTTAGACGTAAGACATCCTTCACAAACATTTTAGTGTATTGTGTAATCCCGGCTAAACTCATATTGCGTATCCACTTAAATACGTGAACACCTAAATGCATATAAATAATATAACAATAATATTACGACAGATCTATACTATGTACTTGTATATTTAATATAGGCTATTTATTCAAAATAATGGGTATTTTGAACTCTGCAATAGTAAATTTAAAACAAAGAAATATGACATAACTTTAAACAAAATTCACAACGTGTCGAAATATGCTTACATAAATAATTATTTGTCAAGGTATAATTCCCTTTTGGTACAGAAAAGGTCTCTAAGAAAGAACTAAGTTCAAGTATTTTTGAAAAAGATGTTTATTGCATACTTGTGGCAATACCAACTCTTGGCCACCATGACAACCCTAAAACCGTTGTACCATATCCATTGACCGATTTCTATAATTTAGATTTTGTCCTCAACTGTATGGCATTGCATGGTCAAAAAAAAAGTTGCACTCCGGGAGTGACGGCAGAAGTGTAAACTTGAATATTATGTCCTGCCGCGAGTTCAAAAGTTTTTACTCATTACAAAAAAAGGGTACACCGCCGATCACCGTACACTAAAGAAGGTTTCACTTCAAAAAATTGCCATAATTTGTTTGGCATGGTCTAAAAATTATCTACAGATATGTTATCATATAAGGGCTTCAAGGTAAACTAAAAATTTATTCGCCATTAAAGAATAAAAATCTGAATGCGAGTGTTGTCGTGTAGTTCATTAATTTGCCGCTATTCTTTAGGGCTATTTGTGTCTTCTTTTCACTTGTGTTCTATTATACCATAATACATCTAATGCTTAATGTCGTAAAATACAATTGAACTATAAAACGGAGTAGATTGTAAGCGACATTTATTAATATTTAAGTGTATCATGTTTCATATGTGATTCTTTAATTAGCCTTAACGGTCCTCTTAATTTATTTCTCTTGATGATGACCAGATTTTGCACTAAGTTCTAATTTCAATTTCTGCGGGCACTGTTAAGTCATAAGTGCAGCTTTGAACTTTGACGACTACTTTTCTTGCCTTTCTGACATTGCCGTCAAATACCTAAGTAACATGTTTCCTAGTCCATATTTCTAGGTTTTAATTACATGCTTTATGTAACACCACTTATACTTCTAAAATGTTTTAAAAGATAGTTAATAAATTGAGAAATAAATGATGTGTTAAAAGTACACGTTGTTTTATTTGTAAACTTTGCAAACTAGCAGTGTTTGCCTTTTCAAACAATTAGCACGTAGCTAAAAGATTGGCCCAATCTTCTCTGTGGTAGGTTTTTCTCAAGACCGAGAGGTTGACCGCAGTGTGTGCGTGATAACATTATAATACCATCGCCATCGCCAACCTTGACTCTTGACTACAGAAATACATAAAAACACAAGCCCTTAAAAAATTTAGTAGAAATATCTTACAAATCTAAATATTTTTTATTATTTTTTGTTTACTTAGTAGCAAATCCGGATCTGTTGACACAACCTAAAGGGAGATGACTTGAGTTTATAAGATCTTCATTAACCCAAGTCCATCGGTAGGTTGCCGACATCAGATTCAAATTCTGTGAACCTAAATTGTCTTTGGCCCATTGGCAGTTATTCTTCTAATAATTCATCTTACAATAATCAGGAATGAGTAATCAATAATGGATGGTTGCCAAACTGAAGCTACTGTCGGCTGAGATCGAACCTGTAACGTTTGAAAACGAATCTGATCAGAAAACCGTTAGGCCACCAAGAAATTTTTAACCAATCCTCGCTACCAATTTCAGTAACCGATCGACTAGCAATTAACTCAACACTTTATAACTATTAAAGATATTCCACATAGGAAGCCATAAAAATATTGACATCAATGTAGGAACCGCAAGCTATTCTCACAGTACAGTAATCGCACCCGAGGTGTGAGCTCATTAAAAATGTCTGCGAAGGTTTCATCGTCATCAAGGTGTTTGACACTGTTTGGTAGCGTTATGGTTGTTCTTGTACCATCTATACGAAATCATTTATCTTCGGGCGAGGTCGGCCAGCGTTCAGTCCGCCGCGACAGGTGTGCGCGAGAGGCTGTCTGCTGTCTGCCCCCCTCACTCGTAACCGTCACTCGATTTCGTACATTTGAATTCAACGCTCTACATCGACAAAAAAAAGTAAGTTCGTTTGATCGCTTTCACAGTACTATCTAAAACTGCATAGAGAGTTGGCAATTACATTAACGGAACCAATTTAAATATAATTATTTGTCTATACAACTTTGGGAACTACCTACTTAATTGATGACAAAATTTTGGTGAATATATTGGATTACACTTGTTAAATTATCATTACAAACATGTTACACATAGAATTCAAAATTGCAACAAAAAAAATTGGATCTACAGTGGTTCCCAAACCTTGCATCTTGGCGGCTTAATTTATGATAGGTAGGATAACTAGGTACTAACACAAAACTGTTTTTTAATAATACTAACATTTAGTTCTTTATTTACAAAACTTAATCTAATTTTGCTCTTCTTGTAGTAGCTTCTATAGAGATCGGTATAAAAAATCATAGAGTAGGTATATATTATTGTAACTACCTCAATTTCACTGGATTTGCCTACCATGGTCTTACAGCATCTACATTACTTTGAAGAAACTTACCTATACATGTTTTATTTACTAGCGAGTGTCATCAAAATGTGAGATAGGTATTATGTAAATGTGTATTGTGTTCAATGAACGACTTACAACATCATTGTTTGATAATAATCATAATAACGACATAAACAAAGATACAACAAGTTTTACAAGTTATAAAAACCGACTGTTAACCTTCCTTGATAGGCTTGTAAAAAGCTGTAAACAAATCATTATCTTTAAATGCATGTTTTTGTATAAAAAAAAAACATTTAAACAGTGTACAAAAAGTATTAAATTAATAAATAATGATTTAAATTAAATGGATTTAATAATTATTTTCAATCCATTTAATTTTTTATTACTCGTATCTTCCTTCATGGATATATATCTCAGTACATAAACCATATCTAGAACAAAAAATATATTTTTGTGACATTTTGTTTGCACTAATAATTTACCATATTAATATAGACATCACAGACAAACTTGAATGGGTTCCACAGAAAAGACGGAATGAGAAATACTAAAAAAAATAAAAAGGGCCTTATACTAGTCAAAAATAAAAAAAAAAAACAAAAAAAAATCAAGAAAAAAATATTTTATGCATATTTCTCATTCAAGTTTTGTATGGTTGTCAAATTCTATGACATGATTGACACGTAAAACATGTTTTTATTTACATAAGTATCTTGGCTATTGTATTTTTATAAGTAAATATCAGTATAATGTCCATAAAAACATAATCCGAAACCTTGGGATGACTTTTTAGTTAGTACATGTATGTTAATTATAAATTACCATATTTTAAACAAACCTTGGCCATCAGATCCTTTGCTATTTGTCACACGTATGGCTGAAAATCCAAAATATATTATTATTTTCTTGGAGAGAGTTGTTCATCTCAAGGAATAGTAGTAGCATTACCATAACGCCCTATTTAACAATTAAGAAGTTATAAATTTTTGATAGTGCGCAATAAATTAATCAAAATTCTCTACGCTTCTCAAACCTTACAATTAACAAGGTCGTTAATGCAAATGACAGTAATGGTACTTTCACAAAACATTACATTATAATTTTACTAGCGGCCCGCCCCGGCTTTGCTCGGGTGCAACGCTGATACCAAATATTACTACACAATCATAAAGTTCTGCAGGGCGAAGCATAGACTTGGACGCACTATTTGGTAAAAGGCACGCGCCCCCCGGCCCCCGCGCGGCCCTCCGGCCGGGACCGCCGCAACCGCTATGACCCTGCATTTTAAATTTGTAATATCTTCGAAAATATTCATTTAAATTACATGCTGTAAAGGGCAATATTAATCTATATTGCATGCACAATTTATTAAAGGTACTTAATTGGATAAGGATTAATACTGTATTGCTTAAAATCGCTTTTTTGTAAATAAGCAATAAATAAACGATAAAAATGGTTATTGTGGGTTACCCTCAAGAGATAGGCATATGCCATCGCGGACTTTTTTGTAGATCTTTTTAAGGTGCACAATACTGTAGTACATTATTTTGATCTATCTCGTGGGGTTCAGCCAGCGTTTGCAATAAAAGCGCAAAAAATGTGTTCATTTACGACCTTACATTAGAAATCTCTAAGATTATCCGTGTTTCTCTACTATATTATACATATAAACCTTCCTCTTGAATCACTCTATCTATTAAAAAAAACCGCATCAAAATCCGTTCCGTAGTTTTAAAGATCTAAGCATACATAGGGACAGACAGCGGAAAGCGACTTTATTTTATACTATGTTACATACATTATAATTTTACTAGCGGCCCGCCCCGGCTTTGCTCGGGTGCAACGCTGATACCAAATATTACTACACAATCATAAAGTTCTGCAGGGCGAAGCATAGACTTGGACGCACTATTTGGTAAAAGGCACGCGCCCCCCGGCCCCCGCGCGGCCCTCCGGCCGGGACCGCCGCAACCGCTATGACCCTGCATTTTAAATTTGTAATATCTTCGAAAATATTCATTTAAATTACATGCTGTAAAGGGCAATATTAATCTATATTGCATGCACAATTTATTAAAGGTACTTAATTGGATAAGGATTAATACTGTATTGCTTAAAATCGCTTTTTTGTAAATAAGTAATAAATAAACGATAAAAATGGTTATTGTGGGTTACCCTCAAGAGATAGGCATATGCCATCGCGGACTTTTTTGTAGATCTTTTTAAGGTGCACAATACTGTAGTACATTATTTTGATCTATCTCGTGGGGTTCAGCCAGCGTTTGCAATAAAAGCGCAAAAAATGTGTTCATTTACGACCTTACATTAGAAATCTCTAAGATTATCCGTGTTTCTCTACTATATTATACATATAAACCTTCCTCTTGAATCACTCTATCTATTAAAAAAAACCGCATCAAAATCCGTTCCGTAGTTTTAAAGATCTAAGCATACATAGGGACAGACAGCGGAAAGCGACTTTATTTTATACTATGTAGTGATAGTGATGAAGACGATTATAAAAGAAATTTAAAAGCACACAGTGCGAAGCCGGCTTAGCTAGCTACTGAGCCCTTAGGTGCTATAACGATGTAATCGACAAAAAGGTAAACAATATTGACATATTAACCGAAATGTTGTCAAAGAAAAAAAAGATTCACAATAAGTTATCTTTTCGAAGTATTTATTACTTTTCTACCTAGAATCATTTTCTAGGTTGTCAAACCAATCCAGACAAATTGGTTAGACAACCATTTGAAACAAAACAACTACAGTCTGACCGCATGCTGCCTATGTATTTTTATCTCAACATGGTTTTTTTTTTAAATATATCAGTTAAAGTCTTACTTAAAAATACATAACAAACTCAACTGCTGTAAACAAAGTTCTAATTATCAATAGTTCTAGAACTTTTTAACTATATAAAATTAACGTTGATTTTCCACATTTATGTACTTGTGTCCTACGACAACAATTAATACTGTTATTATCTGCACGCAGTAAGGATAACATAGGATTTTTGTAATTAAAAGTATTACATCAGTTAATCGTCAAGTGCAAGAATAAAATAAGTTGGATGTGTAACCCTAGTTCTTCTTCCATAACATTTATTTACCTAGAAAGGTAGGAATAGCTATACTGAATATTACTGAACCTTCAAACATAAGGAATAGGCGTAAACTCTACTTAATGATCACATACTTTCAATTTTTAGGGTCTGGGTGTTTGTGGTACCTTCGTTGTTTCTGAATTCCATAACACAAGTGCTTAATAGCTACTTACTTTGGGTTCAGAGCAATGTATGTGATGTTGTCCGCATTTATTTATTTATTTTATTTATTTATTTTACCCAATTACGGCGAAGCTAAATGGAAAGGTTGGATTTTGGCAGTATGTGCATGTATTTTTATTGTACATTCCACCGAAGCGCCTGCTAAACCGATTTTAATTAACCTATTCTATAACTAGGCAATAGAACATTCTCACACGATGATATTGATGGGATTGCATCGTTTCGTTGTACAGTTCCTACAGTAAACAACATGTTAATTAATGACGGCATAAAAAAGGTTATAAAAATACATTTTATATCCGCATCAAAATATGACCTCATACATAAACTTAAAGCTTATTTATTATTGCTCCGCGAATGATCAAAATAATAACAAAAAGTTATCTCACCATAAATACTTTAACATAATAATACATAATCTTCAAAGATGCTTTGCTTTGCGAAACATATGCTCCGCTTCGTCTCAGTGCATTTGCGATATTTTTTTCTTGTAGGATTTTTAAATTTATAATGTTTTTATCTTTCAGTATGTGTAAGCCTGTAACACTGACTATCGCAATATTACACTAAAATCATAAACGAATCGTCACTCACAAAAAAAAAATATCTTGTTTGAACAGGCACTTACCGAATTTTGATTACACTTAAAAATGAGATAAAACTTCAAGTTAAGTGTGAAAAATGTGTACAAATTACAAAATCCACAATTGCGACATTACGTATTCAGAATATTTGTAAAGTATTATTTAACAGCTATTAAGTTCCTAATTTCACTTCAAAATAGCTGAAGACAAATGACTACTGTGATTAGCTCATGATTTAATTGTAACTAGATGAATTAAATTGTATCAAAACTAAACTTACATCCGCATGACTGAATAGCAAAATTTGCGCAGTGTCTACCGCAGAATTTTCGCCCGGAGAAATTATTTTCAAACTGTATGATGGTACCTACTCTACACAACATCTGGCTTCCTAAAATAAGTATGATTTATTGTCCAAAATGAGTTCAGTGAATCAAAGTCCAGCGTCCAGCCAAGCCATTATATCGCGGTCAGTAAACTCTTAAAAAAACGAAGGCATACGAATTAAAAACTGTGGTCTACGTAACAAAACATTCATTTCTTCTTTACGTTGCACTTATTTTTTGAACAATGCTCGGTCAAAGTACCGTGTGATAAAAAAGGTTTATTTACTCAGTGTATTGTGCCCGACATACCTACTATACACATACCATAGTTTTTGATAATCATCATTAGATTCGAAATCTTTTTTTTACTTAATGCAAGAAACTGGTCGAAGTCCGTGTATTGTATTTTTTAAGTTATCGATTGTACTTAATTCGTAATTTTTGTTACAAACGGATGTAATGTTTTCATAAAAAAGAACAATAAAGATAATTAAACATAATTACATGCTATACTTTTTATAACTCGTAAATATATTAGCACCTACAACAAAAACTCAAATCATTTCCAAATCCCTTCTTGAAGGTACAATTAACACTTTTTAATCAATAATTTTTCCTGAGGTGCATAGGTGGTTTAAAAATTTTCACCGCTCACTGAATTAAAATACCGGACTCGGGCCCCTGGGGGTTGGCCTGTCTTGAGGGTTCTGCAGTGAATAAGGAACTCTCATAAATTAAGCACATCATCGTCGTCCGTCCGTCTATCTACGCCGTCGCTCAGGGTCTTAGTTTTTAGTCTTGCTTGTGCTCTCAGAATGAACTAGAATGCTTTCATTTTGTGAGTATACATATTAGGTGCAGGCCAGACAGAAGAGACGTAAGACGCAGACGGGGCGCGTACATTTGTCTCTACCGCGTCCCTTTCATACAAAATGTATAGAAGCGTCGCGACGCAAAACATACAGAAGAGACGAGGCGCAGGCGCTTCTACACATTTTGTATGAAAATGAAAAATGTCTGCGCCCCGTCTGCGTCTTACGTCTCTTCTGTCTGGCCTGCGCCTTAATTAGACCGACAAAGTAGTATAATTAAAATCGGATCCTTTAATTGTATCATCCTATTAAAACACTTTTACATAAGACATTTTAGTCCCCACTCTACCACTACTCTAAAATTAACAGATTTACTTTGACAAAAATTAAGACCATATTACAGTATTTAAGCGCATTTTCCAGTTGCAAGAATGTCATAAGAGTTTTCCTGTTGATCTTTTATCATGATGTTATCGACTCCTAACAATGTTGTTTTCATTGGGAAACAAGTTTTTCCGCCGTCACACGTCAGGCAGTCTATAATCTCGGTCACGATGTCGCAGCGGTCAAGATAGCAAATTCTTGTAATTTTAATTGCATTCTGTGTACTTTGATCCCGCTTTAACCGACACAAAAGGTGGAGTGTTATTAGTTTTGTGCCTGTCTGTTGAATCATAGCTCGGAAATGGGTGAACCGATTTAGTTTGATTTTTAAAGTTTGAAAGTTCATCGTCACTGTTTTTATTTACCTTTATAGTCTAATACTGATAACTAATTTTACTCCATTTGAAAATTTGTGGAAAGATTTTCAAAAAGTTTTCAGTAGACGAAATACTGCAGTAAGAGTACACTATTCATCAGACTATCACATAATTTAACTTTTGGGCTCGCCCAAAAATCTTCCACTTGCAACAAAGCCACCAAATAAATTTTCCACGCTTGTACGCCCCACATCCGACCAAGATAAAACGTTACTTAATTGAAGCACTTTTTGTTTAAAATAAATTTCATCATTCGTAATAGAAATGGTATTATGCAATGAATGAGTGGAAAAATATATCGTAGACTTTGGATACAGTGTCTTCGAACCACATTGCTTTGAAGGCCGTTTTACTCTCAATAACTAGATAAGCATTATAAATAAATAGACTAGATGCTAACGTACCTAACTAAATCTCGTGGCACAATTTACTACGTTATTTAAAATTCATTTATTGGCACTAACGAACAGTTTAATCGTAACTTTTGTTTAAAAGTATAATACCAAAATGTTTATCGTCCGTTTATGATTTTAAAACTGTATATTTTTCTTTTATGATTATCCATAGTTATTTGTAATATTGCTATACGTAAATCTAGCTAAGAGTAATCAGTCCGTCTTTTGACCTGTCTGTTTTTTTTTTCCGGATAAAGGACCAAACCGATTTTAATTTGACTTTGCTGGCAGTTAGCTGACTCAAAAAGGTACTTCTTAAATATTCTCCAAAAATATTGAAATAGGGAAAAAAAACAATTTTGGTTAAATAATATATTACGGGAGCAGAAAGCAGACGGAAAACTGCGGGGCTTACCTAGTAACCAAAGACCAATTACACCAGCTTTTAATTTGCAAATATTTGGTAACAGTCCGCCAATGTAGAGCCCATCTAGGCCTCTATTCAGCTATTTTAATCGCATGTCAGTGATCAGTAAGTGTACTTCTTATTGTGCCTAATGTTCTTATAAAGATAAGCTTACAATTAATCTTATTGAACTTTTGAAGAGTAGATCGTACTAGCAGTTGGCAGAATGCCAATTATCGTAAAAGTGACCAAATGAAGCATGCCATTCAGTCAATTCTAGCAACTCTTAAATAGCTGAATCAAGGTCTTGGAGAAGCGGACTCGATGTAACTGACAAAGTAACATCCACAAAATATTCCGTTAGACGTTGATTTGAATAATGTTGCAATTTCCCGCATCCATTTCTTAACCAGGTGTGGCGGCATAATCAAAAAGTAAAATTCCGTTGCGCATTTCATCGTGAACAGGCGTAGCTAACCTCACAAAGAATATAATTAATTATTAAAAATGAGAAAATAAAAATACATCTAAACAACTCTACTTACTATCTCCATCCACGTTTATGTTTTATTGTTTACCATATGTGGTGATCAAATTAGCCTTTTATGAATCTTAGCAACCGCTAAGAGTTGGTACCTAAGTCGTTAGTAGTTTGCGTTCAATTAAACTTAATTATCATATTAGATAAAGATAAGATTAAATTAAAGCGTTGTGGGCGATCTTTAAACACGATAAGTAGGTACTCGTTATATTTTAATTGTCTCGTTACTAACGTATAGTTTTTTCCATGATTAAATCAAGCCATGAAAAATTATACCTTGGGCCATACGCACTTATTAATTCACCCCGTCAAAGTAATAAGGGGATATCGCACGATCTCCCGAAATCCGAAGAAAATGGCCTGGCGCTCTTGTGTACATCTGGCGCAACTAGGCACAAATTCAGGACAGCGCCTTATCACTAAAAGAGAAAAGAGAGCAACAAAGGAGGAGTGAAAATTCGGCATGGAGACTTCACATGGAGACGAGACAGGTGATTACCCGTCATGTTTGTTTCGGGACATACATTTGCCGGATTGGGCGTGAGATGACGAAGGCGTGCCACTATTGCACATATACATTGATCTGCTCACTTTGCAAGCCGGCCCATCTTGGGCGAAGAACAAGTTGGTTGCCCAATGGAAGGACGGAAACAAGAGCTTCAGGCTGCGTCTGGCTGGCAGGTGGAGGTTCCTTTCTGCGACACCGTTTTGTCTGCTAACGTTAGGGAACTGCATCTACAGTTCCGACCAGGTCCCAGTCGCCTGGCTGGGAGCGCACCTCGTCATCCGATCAGTTGAAAGGCCACGAAGGATACGGATGCCAGGTCCTCCGCGTACACTCTTGGAAGGAGCGATGGTTGGGCACCTTATACCCACACTCTGGAAAAGAGAGAGCAGACGTTGCGTAAGCAGCAGCCCTATGGCTCCGACTAAAGCAAGGACGGGTCGGGGTGCTTTAGACGGTTTCAGCGTCCATTGACAAAATTAGAGTAGTGGCTGGAAGTCTTAACGTTCCTGCCAAAAGTAGTCCGGTAGTCCAGTCAAAACCAGGCAGCCAGGCTAACTGAATAGACCTCGTCCAAAAAAAACAAGGCTGGTTGACACCACGAACCGAACAGTTCGAAACGCAAAAGACCCAATCCACACTAGTAGAGCCGCATGAGAAAGAAATGGGTTCCCATTCTATATGCTCGGAGAAAACTGCGCGTTTCATACTTTTATTAATTATCAACTACTTGTCATTACACTGTCCTTATTGCAGCTTACACAATTAAGAATCACATAACATACCTACCGGTTAGAGGTGATAATTAGTCACGGACGGCACCCAAAAGTAACAAATAGTGCACAAAAACTTGCAAAATGCTTTAAAGGTCAATCTTTACATTTATCAAACAAATCGTCGATTGATGAATGTTGTAAGCGGCTTCATCGAGGCACTTACGGATCTCACACATTTTTATTCCGTACAGTAATTTGTATTCAAGCGCTAACTTTATCTTAGCTTGATCACGTTGTATTTTATATACAGCGTGATCAATCATTATAAATACATGGACTCTACTAACTTAATATTAATTAACGGGAATTAGAGAAAACTAACTAGCTAGCTAACATTAGGGTAAATACCTGTTTGAATTGCAATTTTCGAACAGAGCCTTCGGCTATATTCTGTCTCCCATAGTCCGATGGGATCCCAAACCGACATAACCATAGAGATCAGGAACATCTTACTGTCCATCTTATTGTAGCTGGTGACATATCATCATCATCACGCCTGTATCCCCGAAGGGTTAGGCAGAGGTGTACCAATGTACACCCACAGTTTGTCGATATGCTTAGGTCCCATGTAATAGGGGGCGAGCCTATTGCCACTAACCGGGCACAAATCCAAACTCCGACCTGCTACTGAGAATTTCATAGAAAAACCCAATAACACCTTGGTCGACTTGGGAATCGAACCCAAGACCTCTAGCGTAGCAGTCGCGCTTAACGCCACTAGGCCAACGAAGCAGACCGTCGTTATTATACCATCAGAAATGCATATAGCTCGAAAGAATCATATCCTGCCAGCCAGTTATTCTGAGAAAGAGCTGTCACCTGTCTCCTGACCATGCTTGTCCGTATAATACACAAACTGGGCCCTCTATGGGCCTATCGAATGCATTCTCAGTCAGCAAAAAATGTGCTTATGCCCAATGTTTATTTTCCTAGTTGTTATTTAGGTAATACCTTATTCTTAGATCTGTCCAAATGTCTGATCACTGTACCCAAAGAATAAGCACTGAGCGTAAGCGATATAAAGCACTGCCAGGAATGTTTGATTATTTAATGATTGCGATTCGCGTGTCTCATGCACCTTTAATAATATTAATATGTATAAGTATATTGCATTTTAGGTACAACAGATAAACCTACATTGTGTACATTATTATGTAAATATTGTTACTTGAAACCGCGCCAGAAACGCGCGCGAGGTGCGTCTACGATTTATAAGTTAAAATAAATACACAATAATTATAGAAAACTTATGATTTAGTAAACGCGTAAATCAGATTATAGTGTTTCTTGACAAGTACGTAGTCATCGGTCAGTCCTGAAGAAAAATAAATTTTGAAGGTAAATAAATACGAGTAATATATTAGTGTTGACATAATATTACATTATGCTTCTGAGAGACGAGTCTCGTTCTGTAAGTTGAATTTATTGACATTGTGACTTATCAAATATGTGATTAACACATTAAAGTGGCTTATTTTGTCTACACATTCGTAAACTTGTGTAGGATAGAAAAGGCCCATTACACAAGATTGAATGTCTTGGCCGATTACTGAAAGGTCAATCAGTTTTAAGACACTATTAGCACTTTATGTTGTTTCTATTCAAGAAGATACAATGGACATTATGTATTGATTATGCTTAATAATACCTATCAATTCAATATTCTTGGTAAATAAGCTATTAATATGGGACCAAGACAACTAAATAATAAGGTAATAAAATAAATAAACATTAACTCATGCTATTTGTGTAAGCAGTACACAAATAGCAAGCAGATACGGCAAAAAATGTGCAGAAATTTTGCATGTTACAGATTATTTGCCTGTAGAAACTTTCAACCTACGTAATGCTCTTGTTTTCCCTTTCGTTCTGTCCATCGTGACATGGTCACGCTCCAGAGCCTACGGACCAAAATCTATGATGGTACACAGGAAACCCACCTAATTATAATCTTATTAATAATCAATAATTCTGTAATTAAAGTTCAAGTCATGGCCGTAACGTAATCAACTACATTGTATAAGCATAAGGTATTTATATTCATTAAGCAAATTGCATTCAATTTAATCCCTGATCGATTATGCAAGTGGTTGTTAAATCGATTTGGATGAGTGCGCTACACTATATCCTCTCGAAGAGACGATAATATAAGTATAAACTAAATAAAAATGTTTCAAAATGTTGTTGAATGACTTGCACAAAGCTTACACAGCTTTGTGCAGTGAGTGCGCAGGAGATTTATTATCGCATTATGTTTAAAGAGCGCTAAGATTTCCTCCATTTTTACGAAACTTTCAAGGCTGTGTGGATGTCATGGTACTTTTATCTATAACGTTACGTCACGCCGATTGATCACACCGTCTACATTCACTGTCCATGGTTAGAAAGTATATTGACTGATATTTTCGACACTCTATATAATAGCGAGTTATGTAAGCAAAGTCTATTGTGCAGACCGTACCTTCTTATTTAATTAGAAAAAAAATGTTGTTTTTGAAGCTCGTATTGACATAGACGTTTTTTTCAAATTTTATTTGTTGTGTATTTTTGTATGCCTAGTGATTTCTTTATTATCGTTATTTTAATAATAATTTTATTTTTGTTAAATTTCGTGGTTTCGTAACATCCTGATTCTCAGTAGTACTCCATAATGTAGATATTCCTAAAGTAACCATATATTATATGGAATATGTTGTAATAATAATAATTAATAAAACGAGGCTGAAAAAAATGTCGTCACACGTTGTTTGGCTATCGAGAAGAAAAGTACCAAAATTGTCAATCGCTTGGTAGAACGTATTACGTATACAGATAAACTATTACTATTGCAGAGAGAATTAATATTTTAGGGCTTATGTTGATTTTAAATGTGGAAATTAACTTCCTCAAGTACTAACAAAGATTTTAATGAATAATTTACGTAAAGTTCTAAAAATAACATAAATCATTTTAAATCCATTTTTTTGCTTGATTTTGTCTCATTTTCCACTTGCCTTTTTTATTATACGGGCCTACTTAAAGTTGTTTAATTTGAATATATTGTATGACAATAGTGTACCACATAATGTGACATTGACTTTCTAACGTGAGTAACTCTTAAAAATGCTACTTCGGAATCACAGATGTGGCAACGTCTGTATTGGTACATAGAAGGTACTTTAAACCTTATCATTTCGTCGCGATCAAAGAATGTAATGCTTTGCCGAAACACCGGTTATCCGACTGCTGTGTCTATTTAATTTTATTTACTCGTTAGCGAGACCGGTCAATTAAATAAAATATTTACCTACATACCTACCCAGAATAATGATTTTATTTCGGTAACAAAAACTTTAAAACAATGGTCACAAGTGCCTTAAAATAATATTAGCTCATTTAAATCCTGTTTACCCATATGCATAATTAGGTATCTACCTTCCACCTAAAAACCTTTTTCGTTTGTTATTTAAACACAAACGCAACCTTCATAGTTTATCTTTATTTGTTTACTTGCATAAATAAGTCCTTTTATGGTGGGAAAGGAAACTGAGTTATTTTTATAAACAATTAAAATACCTGTTGTACTTTGGAGTTACCGTCGCATACCTGCTCCTTAATCACATTTTTTAAAATATGTATCGGCCACCTAAATCCACAACTATATACAAGTCTTACCATAAGTCCTGGGCCTCAATTTAGGTATTTTAAATTAATGTCAGTGGTCCGTCCATCGACGTATGATATGCATAGACTGCTACTGTCGCTAGGTTCCCCTTGTGCCAAGCGAGAGCAGTTTTTAGTCTGATCCTAGTACATTTCGTTTTTCATTTAAGTTAATTTTCGCGCAACGAGAAACTTATATAAGAAAATATCGATGGTTTTAACATTGTTAGGATAATATTAGTGTTTTAGATATTTTTTTTAAAACGGCAAGCTCTATCTTCCTGCATAATTCACGACAACACTTGTTCACACTAGTGCTTACGGTATAAACTTTGATAGGCTCACTCTATAGTTTCAAATGCAACCTCGTTGGGTCCGTCAGTGTACTTGTCATTGTATCTAATTTTGGTATTCAGATACGCCTACAAAAAATATCATTGAGCTCTCGAAGAGAATGATCGTAATGACCAATTAATGATCGTAATGGTAGTTAGCAGAATGCCAACTATCGTGAAAATTTGCAAGTGAAGCAGGTCATTCGGTGAATTCAAGCAACTCTTAAACAGCTGAATCCAGGATCTGCAATACTTACCCAGTGAATCGGTTGTTTAGGATAGAGGCAGTCTCTGTACTGGTATTTAAATGTTAAATGTGATGTGACAGTAGAAATTCTACGAATTTTAACTATTATGTAAATTATTACAACTATGAATTGAATTCCAGAGGTGTTATTGTGTCAAAAGCAAGATCGCTTTTTTCAAACTGGAACGGAAGCACTTCTTAGGTACCTCATTGATATAAAACAGTAAAAGTCTAAAAGAGTATTCGAGAATTTACGATAAAACCAAACTTTGGTTATCTAGATAATCTTCCCTTATATTTAAACCACAGACTAACGTAATGACAGTAGTCTTGTGGTAGTTAAACACAACTGAGCATTTTACTACACATTACAATATTCTTCTACTATTGTAACAGTTGAGTCAGTTTTTAACCCGAGACGCCAAAAGAGTTGTGTCAAATGTTTGACTTGTCGGTCTGTCTGTCTCTGATCGTATCTCATAAACGAATGGACTGTTTTTGATACGTTTCTTTTTTGTTCGAAATCTGATGAGATAGAGAAAGATTTATGAAGACATTTTAAAAGCTATCTTCACTACCTTCTAGGCTTCCTGCTTCTGGCAGTAATGGGTCGCAGTGATTTCGAATCATTCAGTGTAGATAGTATAGTATTTGTAAAATATTTATATCATCCTTTCCATATAACACGCGTACAATGCTTACTACGTCGAGATCACTTACCAAGAGTGCAATTTTGTCATGACAAGAGTTAAAAGTAGGTGGAAACTTTCCACCTACTTTTAACTCTCGTCACTACTACTATTTACTATTACTATTTTCCGACCGGACTGAGAGGGAGGATGTGGTTTCAGAACGATGGGTGCCCTAGTCATTATGGTCGTGAAGTTAGGGCACATTTAGATACAGCTTTTCAAAATAGGTGGATTGGGCGACTGAGACCAATATTGTGGCCTCCACGGTCTCCTGACCTCAACACGCTTGATTTCTTTTAATGGCGTTGTATGAAGCATATAAATAATAGGACCCCGATCAATAACATCAGCGAGTTGAGATCAAAATTGAACATCGCAAAGAGCTGAAAAGCACAAACGAGGTTCAGAAAAATAATAATTAAAAACTCATTACAGCACATGGGAAACAATCTGAACATTTATTAAAGCTTATATTCCATACGCGAATACTTAAAATAATAATTTTACAGTCTTATACTTTCATTTAATATCCCCAAAACACCACTTGTTTCTAATAATCTATTACAACAACACTATAACAACTAGTTACTAATTCTACTTGCAGCAAAAAAAAAAATGTGGTTTTATAAGCCATTAAGATGCTAACTTATGATAGTCCTTGCTCATAATCATGTTAAGGGTAGGATCTTACAAAATAACTGGGTAATTTAACATGACAACGTTATTTCATAGCATTATTTAATTGTCCTCATTTTGTTCTAGAAAAAGATCATTAAACTATGTCTTGAATGAAAGCGTTGTACAGCAGGGGCATATTAAGACGGTCAAGTTATGGCAAATGCAAGCCGGGGCTTGATTATTTGAGTTCTCGTTTAGCTGTGGTGGGCAGGCCAAGCAAGTCTGACAACTTTGGTAATACGCGAGCATGACGATTCGGTCACTATGGACGAGGTGGTGGAAGCGGTAGGGGGCTGCAGTTGGTTGCGGTCGCGATGCTGTCATGGCCGGAGACTACGATTTGGCGTAATGTGCCTGATTCGGCTGTCTACCAGTCGCGGCCGCATGTTGATGAAGTTTGGCTCGGGTATTGTTCAGGCACTTGCAGACCAACCTATGCGCTGCTTCCCGCAGTCCATAAGGTGGTCTAGGGATCAGTCAGCTCTTGTCGCCTTTATGGCAAGGCTGACCACAGGGATAACAGTTGCAACAGCAAGACCTTTAAGCGTATCACGGCGCACGCCTCAAATATTATCTTTCTGGGACCGGCCGGTCCCAATTGGGGTTTCGTGAGGTTTCGGGTTTCTGACCACCATAGACGCCATCCAGGGCCTAATATACTTAATATAATATATTTAAAAACCCGTTATAGATGTAAAAGTTACGGTATGGCTCGCACGTGCATGCGCACCCGGCGGTACTCCTTGCTGGAAACCAGACAATCCTGGCTGCCGTATTACATTAGACGGGCGGACAGGGAACGGCGTGTGGGTAGGGTGTGGACAAGAATTCCCCAAAGACCAACCCTGGGGGGGGCGCAGAGGGCGGGGACTGGGATCCCTGATCACTGCTCGCATCTCCTTCCGTGCTGGATGAGGGTGGTGTAGAGCCATGCCTTGACCCTGATGTCCTTCTTACAACATTGGAAGCGTTTGACTTCGGTTGGATCCATATCGCTGCGACTAAAGCGAAGGATGGCACCAGGTGTTTTGCCAGTAGGTGGAGCCTTTGTCAAACCTCTGGAAGCCTGGATAGGCCTGGACTCTTACTTCCACATCCAAAGAAGGATGCAAGGCAGGCTCATAAATGAGATTCAAATAAAAAAAGGAGAGAAGGGACATCAATCTAGCGAATGATGTCAGTAACATTCAGTCCATATCCACGCCTTATATAAACTTGATACCTCTCAATTGAATTGGCAAGTCTCCGTTACAAAAAATAGTATCGTATTTTATATATATTTATATTCTATTTGCTTCCTAAGTTTTAACTGTAAGCTGAAGCTTAGAAGTATAAGCTTCTCTGTTCTATGTCAAATAAATTTTTTCTTTCTTTCTTTCTTTCTTTCTATGAATTTTCTTTCAAGTTACGCTTGAATGCAACGCGGTGTGACGAATTATTCAGTCGTGGTGTAAAAGCGGCATTTCGCTGAACGATAGAGTCAAGCTTCGATGTTTTTAGGCATTATCGCTGTATCGCGTAAAATAAATCTAGTAGGTAGGTATAAGAGGAAGTAGTAATTGCCACTATCTACTGTCAAGTTAAATCAAATATTATATTAGTAGGTACATAATTAAAACACATACCCAGACCTTTTTCTTTTTGTGTAAGGGGTTACTTTGCTGTGGACAGCTAATAAGAGAAATACAATTTCAATGTTACATGTGTTTCTTATTGTTGCTGCAAGCACCACTCCGGAAGTCTAGGGCTTCACTTGCATCGACAGCAGGAATAGTTGCCCAACACAAACGATTAGTACTAAATAGTGGCATATCCTTATTCTTGTTCCTATTTTTAATCTCTTTTTGAACAAAGTATTTAAAGTAAGCTTCAGCAATATGACCTTTAAATTCTCTGAATAATGAAATCTGTCTATCTACATATTCTTGTGTAGATTCGTTTGCAAGTTGTGTTGTATAGTTTTATGCAACGTCACGCTCTTATAAAATAAGTATTAGACACATCAAGCAGAATTCATCTTATTTTTACTTTCATTTGGTCTTTAGCTAGTGAAAGGAACGGATGGAAGATATTGAGGGGATATGAGACTGCTTAGTTTAATGTCTGGAGCAATGAGCATCAGAAACTAGCTCAGTTTAGGCTACTACTTATAGCTACTACAATTGACATTTCCGTGTCTTATTGCATGCATATAAAAATATGTCTGTATTCTGTTCTTTATAAAAACCTACTCTATAGCACAAAGTATCGAAACAAAAAATAGAGGGAAAAGTGGAATATTTATATCAAATCAAAGTTTATTCCCCCCACCTCCGGGAGGTGTTTATTTTTGAGGAAAAAGTAAAGTAAACCGCGGCTTGGCGGGGCGAGAAATGTATGTGCATGCGCAGGCGCTGTGACCTGATACGTCAGAATTGCGACTGCGGCTTTATGGATCCAAAAAATCATTTTTAGGAACAGGAAGGACATTTTGTTTGCTTACCTACGTCACGACGCAACAGTCGTTGTCATTGCAGATCAGTACTAATTCGCCTTCCTTTACCACAGCGTGAAACAAAAGTTGAGGCTGTTATAACGTGCGTATCTACATATCTTATAATTTTTTCATAGCATCCAACTGGTAAACAAATAAGCCTTACCTTAGTTTCTCTGCTTCCGCAACTGCAAAAATTCCGTAGTTTTTTTTGACATCTGTTCCTAGGTACTTCTGTTCGTGCTTTAAAGGAAATCGGAACGGAACTAAGTGTCCTGAAATTTTTGACATGCCTATGAAGGTCTCTTGTTGGGAAGGTTTTGGAATTAGATCTCTCCTGTGGCTTACATAACATCTCTAAAAAAAATTTGCTATCTAAAAGACCAGTCATGTTAGTGGAGATGCATCAATTCTTAATAGAAATCTCTAACTAGTGACTAGTTAGGTAATTTAAAACTAAATGGGTAGGTAGTTATTGCAAAATAAAATATGTACGGTTGGTAATTTATGCTCAGATACAGGCACAATACAAGCATTTCGTACTGCATAATATACAAAAATGTGGCTTACCACTTAACCTTCATATCTAGCGACATTAGGCAATCGCTCTGTTACTTAATCTCGCCTGCTATTCGTATGGAGCAAGTACATAAGGTCGAATTTCGCTTACACGGTCATATGACGAAACAGCTGTAAATTAATATACCTACCTATAATTTTTATACTGTTCTTCCAATTTCCATTCCTACCTACTGAACTTTGGCAAGAAGAACTACAGCCTTTTTACCCGATTACGGCCAAGCCAAAAGAAATGGATAGATTTTGGCAGTCTATGTAGAAGAAGGGACGACAAGATAGAAGGCTTATCAACTTCACATAGTAAAACTACTGTGTGCTAATTCGTTTCAAATATTATTATTCATTGTAATGCTCGTAATACACTCAACGACAAGAGTTTAAAAATTAAAGACCATAAAGTGGGATCCTTACACTAGTCAAATTTCCTGCTGAGCAATCTTAACCTGAAGTCATAAGTACCTACTATTTCACGACTAACAATAAGATAAAGAAAATGTCTATTCGATGATCATTGTTTAAAATATGTTTCAGAAATGGCGACCACCATTCGTGAGTTCTACAGTGGAAGAAGCGTCTTGGTGACTGGCGGCACCGGGTTCATGGGCAAAGTTCTCATAGAAAAGCTCCTATACTCCGTTCCTGACATCGGGAACATCTATGTGGTGATGAGACCTAAAAGAGGAAAGTCCATCGGTCAAAGATTAGAGGATATGCAGCTTTTAAAGGTAGGTAACACTAAAAAATACTAACTTCCATTACTGTCATCTTTCATGGGATTACCGGATTCGTCGCTCAGCAACGACTCAATCGTTTTTAACCAAAGTGTTTATTAATTCTCGGTTTGTCCCTTTCTAAATAAACAAACACAGATTTAAAAAACGAAAGGTTTTCAAATCTTTCTTTAATTACTTTTTTTCCTCCTGGTAGATATTTTTTTGAACTTCATTATATTGATGGTTTTAGATTTAAAAATAAAGTTTGTGTTTGGTTTATAAGCAAAACTACCAATTATATAAAATAGTACCAAAATAACTAGGTACTAAGTTATTGACTACGCAATGGTTATGAATGGTTGCGTTTGTTGGTACCTATACCCACAATCATGGGAGTTTATTAAATTTAAGTTCGTGCTAGGGCTACGAACTACACCCTTTTTTTTGACCCGCTGGAAATCCTCATCGACTACCTCCGCCTTGCGCAAGACGGAGGGGTGTGCCGGACTCCTACCGGCTAAAACCACCGGAGTGCTTCTCCGTTCCCTATTGCCGGGGACCAGGCGGGAACGCATTTAGAAATACTACCGCGATAACGAACTACACCCTTACCCCAACCTCAATTAGCTATGTACCTAAGTATTAACAGAATGTATACAAAATTTCTTATAACACTGCAGGCAACATTAAACGTACCTTCCTAAACATTGGATTAATTTTCTACATAATTACAATAACATGCTTATATCTACTATTACAGCTATTCGAACGCCTACGGGAAGAAAATCCTAAAGCAATAAAGAAAATTAAGCCGTTGCAAGGAGATGTCCTCTTTGATAACTTAGGTTTATCTGAAGAGGACATCACAAAACTATCAAAGGAAGTGTCAGTGGTGTTCCACTTTGCTGCAACTTTGAGACTTGAGGCTCCATTGAAAGACAATGTGAATATGAACACCTGCGGTACCCAGAGAACCTTGGACATCGCGAAGAAATTTGAGAAACTAGCTGTTTTCGTGCACTTGTCTACAGCTTTCTGTTACCCTGATTACGAAGTTTTGGGTGAAAAGGTAAGTTTCAAACAAAAATGCATAGGTTATGCACATAAGGCCTCGTTTACTTAAAATACCTGAAGTTCCTAAAACTACTGCAGCAACAGTTACTATGTTCCAGGTTTTTGCACCACCAGTTAAGCCTGAAAACGTTATGAAGCTGGTTGAATTTTTGAACAATGACCAACTGGCGCTGCTCACTCCTTCGCTACTCGGCCCGCATCCCAACTGTTACACATTCTCTAAACGCCTCGCAGAAACTATCGTTGCACAAACGTACCACGAGTTACCGTTAGTCATCGCTCGTCCTAGTATTGGTAAGATTATGAATCAGTTCTATATTTCATCCAACTTATAAGAGAGGGCCAACAGTATCAACAGGCTTCCAATGGATTATTATTATTTTTTCCCATTATAGTCCCACTGCAGGGCAAAGGCCTCCCTTTCCTGCTTCCAACACTCACGGACCATCTCCTTCCAGAATTATATATTTATTGGTGAAAATCTTATGATTTTAACCGACAGCGAAGTCAGACCTACTCCATTATTCCATACTCAAAACACAATCTATGTATTTCAGTGTGTCCAGCACTTAAAGAGCCGACGCCGGGTTGGGTGGACAATTTGAATGGACCAGTGGGGGTGATGCTGGGTGCCGGGAAAGGGGTGATCAGAACCATGTTATGCGATGGCTCTCTAGTGGCACAAGTTACACCAGTCGATATAGCTATCAACGCCATAATAGCTATAGGAATGCTGGAAGGAAGCCGGAAAGACAAGTAAGCCTATTTGGACAAACCTAAACTACAAACATGACCTTCTTCTGCCCAGCCTTTCACCCAAGGCACTTCACATGAAACGGCTGCCAATATCTTACCAATAATAATTAAAAGTCTTTTAAGCATTAAATGTGAAAATAATGCCATTAATTATATTTCCAGACCAGAATCCATACCAGTCTACAATGTGAACAATGCTCATCAGAAACCGACGACGTGGGGCGATGTATTGACCATCGCTAAGGAGTACGGACGGCTGTACCCCCTGTCGTGGCCGCTGTGGTACCCCAACGGCGACATAACCACAAACCCCGTCCTGCATGAGCTCCGAAGAATCTGTTACCACTTAGTACCAGCCTATCTTATCGATTCACTGCTGTTTTTGCTCGGTCAAAAGAGATTGTGAGTACCAAGTATTTGAAGGAACATAAGCTTTAATTTTAAGATGATGAAATCCTCTTATGATAATTATTTTACTTAATCAAAACAAAGGGCCCAGAATAAAAAAAAAGTTTGCAATTACTTTTTTTAGGTTTTTCACAGTAGCTAATGTGCGTACGAATTTCGCACGATATTTTTAATAAATATCTCTATATTACAGAATGATAAGAATCCAGGACAGAATAAGCCAAGGTTTGGAAGTCCTACAATATTTCACAATGAGGCAATGGAACTTCCCTAGCCCTAACTACGACAGTGTTCAAGGCAAGCTCAGCAAAGAAGAACAGATTATATTCAACACCGACATTACCGACGCGGATCGAAATGAATATATGAGACAGTGCGTCGAAGGAGGCCGAGTCTTCTGCCTTAAGGAAGACCCTAATAAAACGACGATCAATAGGGCATACCACAAGTTGTAAGTTCATTTAGATGACTGACTATAAAAACTTTTACCCTGTTAGATAGATAGATCGATCTTTATTACAAGTATGTCCTGTGTATCGATACAACGTCGAAATTCTGTCAATGATGTTCTCTGTTGTTCAAAATATTTATTATTTGTTTATACTGTCCTTCATAATCAAGTTGACATAAAAATCTACTTACATTAGAGTTAAGTACATAGGTACCCGCTTAAATGAATATTTTTTTTAGACTGACTGAGTCCTCGTTGGCCTAGCGGTTATACGCGCGCCTGCTAAGCTAGAGGTCTTGGGTTCGATTCCCGATCGATCAAGGTGTTATTGGGTTTTTCTACGAAATTCTCAGTAGCAGTTCGGAGTTTGAATTTGTGCCCGGTTAGTGGCAATGGGCTCGCCCCCTATTACATGGGACCTAAACATATCGGCGCACTGTGGGTGTACATTGGTACACCTCTGCCTAACCTTTCGGGGATACAGGCAGGTGATAGTATATTATGTTACTTAGTCCTCGTTTTGTTGCAGCCTCTACGTGTTGGATTGGTTCGTGAAAATTATGTTTTGGCTGTTGGTGCTATCGTTCCTAGCGGCTTGGTTCGAACCTGTGAGAACTGTCTTCTCTTATGGAGAACCCGTTGTCAAGCACCTACCATTTTTGGGACGTGCCGTGTTCAAGAGCGAAGATTGAAAACTGATATGATCATTACTATATATGTACTTACACGCTTAAACTTATAGCTATAATACGAATTGTAATTGAATTCTTTAACTATCTCACTGATTTAATTGCAGTTCAGGTATGAAATTGTCTTAGGTAGGTGTAGGTAGAAAAAATTACATTGTTTTACAATAAGTATTATATTTGTAGGTCATTCGTAATTTCAATACAAGGGAATTAGGCAATTTAGTTTTAAGGAGATTTGTACCTAGGTATTAAACGGTTTTTAGGGACAGTTCGATGTATAAGAATCATGTGATTGTACAAGGTTGTAAACTGATTAAGGTTAATTCAAGGACAGTTTAATTCGCTTAATGAGATTAAATGCACATCAGACACATGTTCGCAATACACAAAGGTAAGTAGAAAGGAGACACGGAAAGAGGAAAGAAACTCGATCTATTCTGTTCTAAGAAAATTGGAGAACAAAGCTGACTAAATGCTCATCTATGTTTTAAGCTAGGTAATAAATTAGTCATGGGCTTAAGCATAAGGCACACTCGGGTAACGCTTATTTTTATTATTTGTAAGGAGCATGGTTATTAGGAGCTAGAATGAAACCACAACTTCTATTTTACAGTATATATTAGAATACGTTCTTAATTTTCCGAAAATAAATGTAAATACATATATGTGTACAACAAAATAAAGCTTAAAGTAAAATTTATTCGTAAAGTTTAGAATGGCTGTAAAATAATATGGTTATTACGTTTACCATCATATTCCCCAAAATATTAGTGAATATAAGGAAAATAACAAAATGTTTTTATATGTAACTGTCTTTTTGCCATTTTAAACTTGTTACGTGTACAAAATCTCAAATAGGTCTCTAGTTCATTCGCAAAAGCAAATTAAATATACTTATAATAAACATGATTTTTTTCCTAAAGTAATAAATAAACTTACAGCAAAATTAACAACAGTTTTTTTTACATCCAACGTGTAGAGTCACGCAAATAAATTGTACGCAAGCAAACTTGATTTTAGTAAATAAATGTTTTTTTTTTACTTAGTGGCATTGACAATGTCCACAAATTCTGGTTTGAGGCTAGCTCCGCCGACGAGGAAGCCGTCGATGTCGGGGCAGCTGGCAAGCTCCTTGGCATTGGCAGCGGTGACCGAGCCACCGTACTGGATGCGCACAGACTCCGCTACGTCGGCTGACACGTTCTTAGCCAACCATCCGCGCAGGGAGGCGTGGACATCTTGAGCCTAAAGAATTAAAAGTACATTATTAAAATCTCTAAATGGCAAGAGACATCGCGGTAGGACCAGACAGAGATGGCGGGACAAACTGGAGTCCTTTTGATAAGGAGTGTATGACCACGGCCCTAAATAGAGAGAGATGGAAGGAGGGTAGAGAGGCCTTTGCAGAGGCCTGCAGTAGGACAGAAACAGCAAGGAAACAAAATACAATTCTAGCGGATAAGAATCTTCAACAAGTAAACAAGTTTTAAAGTCCAACAGACAAGATATGAAAATATCAGCTCTGTTTATGAAATATAATGATATAAGGTACATAAACATTGGACTGATAAGCGTGTTGATTGATATTGCAGCAAAGAATTAACTACTCTAAGTTAACATATTATGTTATCATCATAAAGTTAAACAACACAAAACTCAATCAGTACAATAATAAATTTATTGTGAACATTGCAATTGAATGTGGTTCATGTGGTGGTGTGGTTATAATGTAATATAATATCATAATCCTTTTACCTGTTGAGGTGTGGCAGTCTTGCCAGTGCCAATGGCCCACACGGGTTCATAGGCCAAGACGACATTGCCCCAGTTGCTGCCAATAGCTGGCACCAAAGCCTGTGTCTGCCTGAAAACAACTTCCTCAGTCTTGCCGGCTTCCCTCTCTTCAAGCGTCTCTCCAATGCAAGCAATGACTTTCAGGCCATTTTCAAGGGCGTGGGCAACCTAAAGAAATAATCAATAAGTAAACAATTTATCGAAAGGCTAATAGATTTTCTACAAGTGTAAATATGCAATCATACTTTTGCCGCAACCAGATCATCTTTTTCACCAAAGATAGTTCTCCTTTCTGAGTGTCCAAGAATGACCCAATTGCACCCAACATCTTTGATCATAGCTGGAGAGATCTCACCTGAAAAGAAACAACATAATGTCCACTATAAGGTCTACTATAACACTTATTTTATAACAGATGTTGATGAGAAAACTGGTAATTTAAAGGGATTTTAAAATGAGACAAAATAAGCTAACAAAATAAGTAATTGTTCTTACCAGTAAAGGCCCCCTTTTCAACTTTCCAGCAGTTTTGTGCAGCAACTTGAATAGTGTTGGGTGTAATGCTTTGTACATAGGTCAGGTAAATTGATGGGACACCAATTACAACCTATGTAACAGAAAAGTTTTCATTTATTAAATAAACATAAGATACCCTGTAACTATTACTAGCCGCTAAAGATTAAAATTAAAATGGATAATGTTCTTAAAAATCTCTCTGTTGCTATTTCACACTACAGCAAATGGTATAAAATAGATACATCTTCAAAATTTACATTGCTTTTAACTGTTTAACTTTCTTGCTTTACATACTGACAATATACAATTTAGTAAAGCGTAAGATAACATACTAATAATTAATGATGAAATAAGAAGAAATTTTATAATTTTATACATCCATTTTTCTGTTGAAGGTGATTGACGTGAAGAGTATTATATGTACCAAATAATAATAAGGTGAAATTACCTCAACATTAGGGTCCAAAGGGCCCTTCTTCAGCGTTTCAATAATATCAGTCACTTGTTTCTTGTCACCGTTCATCTTCCAGTTACCACCAACAACGAATTTGCGTCCCATGTTGACTGTTTAATATGTAGGTATCTAGAAAACATGTTTATATTGTTAGTTTATACAGAGAAGCCTTGAAAACAGGCCAGGTCAACAGTATCCTATACCAAAGAGCATGTATGAAGGGAATAATAAAAGTGGACAAAGCGAAGCCAGTATGTAAGTATCATGGCAAGTGGAAAGAAGTGGTCTCTGCCTACCCCTACGGGAAACAGGCGTGATTATATGTATGATTTTCCAGTAGCACATACAAAAAAGTTGTTATATAAAAAATAACATTTATCAATTGATATTAAGCAGCTGATCCAACATTAATAATGATTAAGTAACATTAGTAGGTAAGGTATTTCTTGTGACATTGACTCCTATTTGACCTATTTGACCGCATCAACCTAACTTCGTTGTTAATAAGAACTTATAACTTATTTTTTACATAAATATACCAAAATTTAAGTTTTATTTGATTTTTTTTTCCATCATCTCGCAGATTATTTTTCTTTTAGACAAATTATTTTGCTAATGTTCGTTAGATCCACTGACCAGATTTCTTGATAATTATGAAATCAAATTAGTTAACTTACAGGGTGCAAAGTATTTTATTATTGGTAATTTAAAACCACTTGCCACAAGGGGCCGGTTAACTTAAATTACTAAATACCTTCAAAGAAAAACTTACAAACTAGTAATATTATTTCTAGATCAACAACAGGTCAGAGAATCAAAGAATATTAACGAATATTGATGAACTTACCTAAATTCAGAGAATAAATTATGTATTTAACACTTCTAGTGCCGCTAGCGGGAAACTGGAATGTTGTAATCGTGCTTATCCGTGAAAAACCTGTTCTTTATGAATCTGATTTATAATTAATCTAAGAACATTTCCGTATTGGATGAAAAAAAATTATTCACCAATCACAAATCAGAATGCATAAAGGTTAAAAATTTAGCCCAATCAAAAGCATCCTGCCAAAGTGATGTGTATTTCTCGCGCATAGAAAACAGCAGAGTTACTGTGACCTCTGTGACATTGAGATTCTGTTTTTAAATGTGCGTTATCTGGATTCATGCTATTTAAGCATCAGGGTAAATTCCTTATCGATTTGTAATCAAGTAAGCACGTAAGCTTCGTAAATATGTTATGTTTTAAAATTTAGTATCACAAACTAGTTTCTAATAAATAACATATGATTAAGTTTTAATACGTTGATCAGTTTACATAAGCGATGATATACCTATTTAGTACATAATATTAAATAAAATCAATATCATTAGCTTACTTCTTTTGACCCATTAAAAACTCAAAAACTACATAGACCAGCTTCGACATTTAATTATTATTATTATTTTTTTACTTATGAATAAAATATACCATCAGGCCTATAACCCCGAAGGGTTAGGCAGAGGTGTACCAATGAACACCCACAGTTCGCCGGTATGTTTAGCCACTAACCGGGCACAAATCCAAAGTCCGACCAGCTTCTGAGAATTTTATAGAAAAACCCAATAACACCTTGGTCGACTTGGGAATCGAACCCAAGACCTCTGGCGTAACAGTCACGCTTAGTACCGCTAGGCCAACGAGGCAATTTTACTTTTGAATGATACATTATACTGTACAAAATGTCTATCGTAGTCTGAAGCCTTAACGCAAGATTTCACTGATCACAAGACTTTAAATAAATGATGTCATTACACCTTCTGTTAACTTTTATAAGGATCCGTAACCAAAGGGTTTCAACGGGGCCGCGCTAATAGTTACTGTTAAACCTCATGTTTAAATAATGATCGTTATGTCAAGTACAAATCCCGCTGGTGCCCTTATTAAACGTTACTACCGTAGTTGTTTAGCGTAGTTAGTTCTTTCTATCATTCTGTGTGGATTTAAGGTCATAGCCAAAAGTCCAACCCGCCACTGAAGTACCTAGTCAAATCCTGAGTTCAGACAAACAGCAAAGATCCCTTTCATAAAAAACGATCATGTCTGAATTCCATTTATATTTTCATTTTGTTCTGTATTGAGTTTTTAAAAGAATTCAATGTTTCGAACAATAATACAATCTGAGGATCCGTACCTATTTAATAAAAGTTCATTTACATTTTGGGGATTTTCAAATATTGATCGAGGGAGTACAGTACGTTATACTCTGTGTACGTAAAACCACAGATAAACAACAAACAAATATGTCAAACTCACTCAAGTGACAATTTTTACAGTTGTCAGTCAGATTCGCGTAAGTAATGTAATGTCATCATTCCTCACCTCCCGGCTCTGAGAAAGAAATCATCTCAGGAGTCAGGCAGGCTGACTAATTTATTAATGTTTTTACTCTACCAAGTGGAGATCATAAAATATCTTTTAAATTAAAAATTACGTATTTATAATAGGTGCTAAAATGAGGGTCATGGACCGAAGAATATTTTGGAGGGTAAATATTGTAACTTTTTTATTATGTTTAACACTATAAATGTTGTTATTGTAGTTTTATGGTACATTTTACATAAATATTATGAAAGTGATTTTGTTCGGATAGTTTTAAGTACTTACCCAAACAATTACGACTTAAGAACTTAGGCTAAGCTTTAAGCTTGTAGGCGTAAAGAAAACTGGTTATTGTATGTAGGTATGTATCTATGCCGGATGGCCTGCGAAGTGGACGCCGGCAAATTTTTCTACCGACCTATTCGCTAATCACGTATTTTGTGAAGATACTGAACTCCTCATAGTCATCAGGTTCTTCATCAATTGGGTGTCATCCCTCTATTTGTTTTGTGGAAACTATTTTTACGGGCTAACACTGCTAACCGGTCATCTAAAAAAAGATAATAAAAGAAATGTGTGGAAAAGAGGCTATTAATAACAAATACTGTAATACAGCATGATTGCCAACCCCAATCAAGGGTTCAAGGCCTGTTCCTCATTTAAAGACAACTAGCCATCGACACATGTGTGCTCACTCACCTATGGTTTGGTGATTATAGATTCACTTCACTATTAATCAAATGAGAGATATTTTTGTTAAATGAGTGATTGAAATTTAAAGCCAAAATACTAGCTTTGGCTTTGCACAGAGTTGAGATTTATAAAAATTTTTCATATTATAACCTTTATCAAAAAAGAAAATGCAAAAAAGTGTATATTTCCTGAACATTAAAGCACCATAGCACACAAGTCAACAAGTATTGCTAATTTTTGACGATAGCTTAATTTGTTCTTGATACAATTGTTATTGAAAACAGCATTTTGATATATCAGGTAGCTATGAAAGTTATAAATCTTGTGTATGCATAACTTTAAAAAACCTTAGAACAAAGATTATGACTTTTTAAAATAACCAATATCTTATTATTTTAGGTATTGTTGATATTTAGTGTTATATTGGGAGAAAAGGCGGTTCAAGCAAAGAAACAAAAGACAGCAGTTTTAACAGATATAGGTGATATAAAAGAGTTGAAGAAGCTCTTAAGAACTAAGACTAATGTTTTGATATTATATGTGAATGATCAGAAGGCATCTCAGACAATACTAGATGTTTTCAAACCTACTGCGGATGCTTTGAAAGGACAAGCTACCCTGGCTATCATAGACTGTAGTAACAGGTGAGTTATATTTAAACTTTTGTACTGTAGTAACCAATTCTTACAAATAAAAACAAATAAGTTTATAGCATATTGGAATAACAGGTTTTGTTCCAAGAAGTGATAAACTTGTTGTTCACAACCGTGAATAAAATTGTAATTCATAGCAATGAAAGTGTTTATTATTTTTATTTGTGATTGCTAAAAATAACTGAAAATATTTTGTATTCACAGTGAAGGCAAGAAACTTTGTAAGAAGCTTAAGATACCATCAGAAAAACCTTACTATTTGAAACATTATAAAGATGGTGAATATCACAAAGATTATGATAGAAACGAGTCAATTAATTCAATGTCTAACTTCCTGAGAGACCCCACTGGGGATTTGCCGTGGGATGAGGATTCAACTGCCACCGACGTATTCCATCTTCAAGACGGCGAGGTGTGTAATTTTCCAATTATTTAACGCTTGTTCCTAGATATGTACGTGATACGTAAAGAATTTATATTATATCTTCTGAACTCACAACTCTGATATTGGTATTTTTTAACTTATAAATAATTTTATGATCCAGCCGCTGAGACAATGCTTTCCTGACAGGTGGTGGTCAACAAGAAAATATAACTTTATTGTGGCGATAGATTTACTAAACATTATTTTTATCTATGGAGATATCTATAGGATCTATAATCCATTATGCCAGTTTACCATGATAATACAACACGGCATTTTTATTTTCCCTTACTATTTCAAGAACAACTGACATGTGTCAGGAACACATTCTCTCAGCGGACCATAAGTCATACTTTGTGTTATGTTTTGGCTCCTGTTATCATGTAATTATGCGCATGACCACTTTATTATGAGATATAAGCATAGCAAATTGAAGTTTTCTAGTTAATGGGTATGCAAAAAAAATTATGTGCGTATTAATGTTTTATACACAAAGCAATCTAATGATTGTCCTACTGTATTGTTATGGTGTTTGTTGTTGACAGCCTTATAGCTAAAAAGAACATTAAATCTGATAGTGAAAAATAGCGAATATACAATATTATACATAATCAAATGAAATCAAATCAATATAATTATGTTATCCTAGCTATTACCCCCGACTTTGTGTGTTTTCACAAGAAACCTTAATCCTTTTTCTAAATTACTATAACATTGGCAATGCGACAGAGAAGTCCTATAAAAATTGGTCCGTCTGTTTCATAGATTGGCACAACTACTCAGACAGACAATTATTTTTAATATCAATAACTTATTTTCTTTTTTTTAATAGATATAATTAATCTGTTGTTTTGATATTACAAACAAAAACGTATATAGATTTTATTAGAATAGATTGTGGTCCTCCATTCCAATTTGAGATAATAATTATTTGGTGATTAATATGTTATCATTGTAATGTTACTGTTCACATAGAACTGATTGGCTGTGATTCTGATAATTATATATTTTTGTAGATAATTTATATCATAAGCACCATATAATAGTATAACAGATATCTGCGTTTTCTCCATTGTTAACAAACTGTTCACACGAGGAGTATAATATATTTATTAGGAAAAATTGTAATAAAAAGAAAATCTTAAGATAAGAGAGAGAATCAGTATAACAAAATAATTATGCTGACAACTCTTCGTTTAATTGGTCGAGGTAGATCGCAGGACACTGAGTCGTTAAGGAAATGTTTATTTCAAGCTATGTTACATCACCATCAATTTCTTATAGTACATGTGCAAAAGTAATTCTGACTGTCTGTACCGTTTTCACGGTTAATCCACTAAACCGTTTCTGAAACTTTGTATAAGATAAGCTTGGGTCCTAAGAAACGACATAGGCTGCTTATAGCCGCGATAATGGACACCCATGCAGAAAGAGTCGCTGGCTACAACTAGTACATATATTTACACTTATCAATACAATAAAGCTGAGAATACTATTGTCCTACATCAGGTCACAGTCATTAAATTACTGTTATGTATTTATACAAGTTGCATTATACAAACACGCTTTATTAATGCACGTTAAAAATAAATAAGACATGAAGATGAGTCTCAACCCTCAAGATGTTTTCATTCTATTGTTGTTGAGCATCTTTAAGTAATTTCATATTGTATTAAAATACTGAACTATAACTATTGTTATATTATGGATTCCAATGTTCCCGTGAGCTCATGTTGCGTAGGTCGGACACAAATCTATGTTAGGGCACGGCGAGCAAGATACTTAAAACTGACAAGACGAAAACCACTTCAGTTTATACTTGACTATGACCTAAAAGCCAGTAACGTAAATGTAAACGATAAATACCGACATAATAATAATAATAAATACACCGATAATATCCTTAAATAAACACCCGACAAATTTGGAAAATTGCTGATTTATTTGACATAGGTACAATCATAGCTCAGAAGACTCCCGTCAAAATTATTCTTCAAACAATGAAAATCAGTCCATGCGTTTAGGTGGTACAATGCCGAAGACAGATAGACATCGCCGTTTTTTACGTCGGAGGTTATAAATAATAATATAAACCGGCCTTTATACGTCCTACTGCTGGGCACAGGACTCTTCCTATATAGAGAAGGCATTGATAACCACGCTTGCTCTCTGTAGATTATCGATTTCAGATACCAAATTTTGGAATCCAGGTTTCCTCACGATGTTTTCCTTCACCGTTTGCCAAAACTGTCTTAGAATAATTAAGAAAGTAGATATAACTTTGTAAAAGCCACATTGGTACTTGCTTGGGTAATCACTGCGGATTGACGATTTCAGATTAAAAATAGTATAATTTTATTGTACACAAGATTCACGTTCATTCTAAAGTCATTATATTATTATATGTACCTATCTTAGAACATAAACTGTGACTTGGCGAAATCGTGAGTCTCTTGGACAATGAAATTCATGTCCTCTTTCATGAGTGTTGCAGTCCGATAATTAGGTAATAAAAGGAATGCAATGCTCTTTGGTAATACGTGTTAATGTACATCATTATGTACCTTTGTTTCTAACTCTCTCTCTTAAACATTTATTTCTTTGTAATATGTATTATGTAATGTATATGTTCTCTTTTAAAAATGTTATAATTCTCTTTTAGGCTCTCATAAAGTTTTTGAAGAAGGGTGCTGGCGCATATAAGAAAGCAATGATAATGTTTTATGCCCCGTGGTGTGGATACTGTAAGACATTGAAGCCTGAGTACGTGCAGGCTGCTATTGAACTGAAGGTAATTTTCAAATAGCATTCACTTATACTGTAAAAGTCACCGTACAAAATATACTAAACGAATGAAGAATTCCAATAATTTGTCCGATGTTATCAACAGTACAAAAAAGGTTATTAACTAGCCCTTTCTTTGAAGCTGTATTGTAAAACGAATTAAAATGCTTTGCTGGACTATTGCAGTTTGTCTATACTGAGGTAGACCTAATTAGTTCGACATCAAAGCATATCAATTGTCTTGTAATTATTTGTTTGATGTTCCGTTCTTTGATTTTATACCTTGATAGTCTAGGAAATAGCTTCTGTTTAAATATTCACAAAGCTTTGATTAGTCTTTATTGATTCCGCCATTATCTTCACAGGGTGAATCTATCCTCGCCGCAATAGATGTTGCTAAGCCAGGAAACTCTAAGATAAGGCAACTGTATAACATAACAGGATTCCCCACATTATTGTACTACGAGTAAGTCATTTCACAATTATAATCCTCCAATAGTTATGTGATATTTCTAGATGCAGTAGTTTTTTTTGGTACTTTAATCCGTCAGTTCATTTAGCATCAAAATTGAATAGAAAATCGAAATCAAAATTGTTTTACAGGTGTAAAAAACTGTTTCACCTCACCAGTATTTAACGTTTTTATTTATTAAATCTATAGGTAAAGAAGTGTTAAAATGTTTTTATTCTTTTCATTGTAGGAAGGGACAGCTGAAATTCCCGTACAATGGTGAGAATAAGAAACAAGCCATTGTAGATTTTATGAGGGATCCTTCATCTGCTGTGCAGCAAAAGAAGAAGGAAGTTAGTAATGAGGGCTGGTCTGAAGATACTGACGTTGTGCATTTAACAGGTTAGTGAAGAACAGAAACATACATCCATTATCAAAGCGGTATAAATATAAATACATTATAAAATAATTTTAACAAAATAATAACAAAATAAAAATATGGATTCCACTGTCAAAGCTGGACCATAGTAAAATGTTACCACAAAGGAAGCACCAGCCTTCAAATAAAAAAATAATCATCAAAATCGTTTCACCCAGTCTAAAGTTCTGTGGTAACAAACATACATAAAAAGAGTGGAATTGAGTACCTCCTTTCTCTATTTGTGAGGTCTGTTAAGTATATACTCGTTGACTAAATCTACTCCGTTTTACGGTGATCGACAGAACGGTGATCGAAAGACCAGTTTCGCTAGGCTAAAAAAAAAACTTCTTGTGAAAAATAAGTATATAACTCCTCTTTCCTGCGAATTAAATTCATTAAAGAGTTTTATATTCATAATCACAAGATACTGGCACAAAATAATGATTTCTTGATAGATGTTTCTTGACAATAACGAAAATGAGTTCTGCCAAAGTTGACTTGTTAATTTATTGTTTGAGAAGATATCGTAAAAACGTAGTGACAAGTATACAACACACAATAATGTTCTACAAAAAGTATTTTGGATCGAAATGGTTTAAAGGTTTTGCTTATTGATAAATAATCAACTGTACTTATTCTTTTATGTACTATTTTTCGAGGATTATTACAGTTTACAAATTGTCAAGTAGGAGGCAGATATTTATGAATTTTGTAGACGAAAAAACATTCTAAGTTAAGATTTGTCGTATTGATATGTATTCTCCTATAATCATATGTAAGAACTACGTGGGTTTTCTAAAAACATTGTTCTTTATTTCAGCGAGCAACTTTGACGATACGCTGGCGAAAGTTGAACACGCTCTGGTAGTTTTTTATGCCCCGTGGTGCGGACATTGCAAACGTATTAAGCCTGAGTTTGAGAAGGCAGCTTCCAAAATTAAAGCAGAAAAGGTAAGCACGACAATTACTACCTTAACCAATATTTAACAGTATGTAAACCTGGAAAAAACTGCTAAGTTGATTTTATTAATATTATATTTTCTTTACACTTTAGATCAAAGGTATATTGGCAGCGGTAGATGCGACTAAACAACCTGACCTGGCTTCCCGTTTCGGAGTAAAGGGCTACCCAACCCTTAAGTACTTCAACAAAGGCGAATACAAATACGACGCAGGCCATGCCAGGCAAGAGGAGCAAATTATTAGTTTTATTAAGGTTTGTATATCTCTATTATAATAGCTAGTTACTTAAACGTGATTAAGCTGAGATTTGTCGTGGAGTGGCCTGCCTGGAAAGCACTGAACCGATTGCGAACCCAGGTAGGTCGCTGCAAACACAATCTAGCGAAATGGGGGATCATAGACCCTTCCGATATCCGGTGTGAGTGCGGCCTTTCTGATCAGACAATGCCACACCTGCTAGAGTGCCCAAAGTGTCCGGACACCTGCACTTTGGAGGACTTGAACCTCGCCAACGACGCTGCAGTTGGTGTGGCCAACTACTGGGCGCAGCGTATTTAGATTTAAATAAATTAGTTTACCATCGACTCGAAAAGAAGAAGATGTGTCGTGTATTTACGGCGCGCTTTACGGTTAAAGTAGCTATCTTCGTGAACCGAAGCTATTGTGTAAATTGTTTTCACTACAAGGCTCACAACATGGAAGACATCTACAAGTAAACACAATTTTTCTACCATGCCGCTGTACGGATGCTTTAGTTTACGGCAGATGAATTGAGATCTACATAGGGTAACATGTCAACATACTCTCGTTCAGTTCAATGCCTCTGTTGTATGACATACACACATTACACGCAGAGACCACTTTTTCCACTTGCTGCGATCCTTACTACTCGTTTCGCTTCGTCTACTTTCATTGTTCATGACATGTCTTTAAACAACATGTGTTATTGGGCAGGATCCACAGGAGCCACCGCCTCCGCCGCCGCCGGAGAAGCCGTGGGCCGAGGAAGAGTCGCCCGTGCGCCACCTCGACGCCGCGACGTTCAGAAACACACTGCGCAAGATCAAACACGCCGTCATTATGTTCTATGCGCCTTGTGAGTTACTTTTTATACTGTACTAGGTTATAGAAAACCCCTGTGAAATAGTTTATACTCTAGTAGCCAAATTGCTTTGAAAATCGTGCGTGTTTAAAATATTAGTCTCCCAACGTGACGTATTTTTTTAGAACTTTAAATATATACTTAGGTACTTTAACGTTGAGGTTTTATTATTATTTTTTTACTTCTTAAAGGGAACTTATATTTTTGTCTCGGGGGTTATTTAAAAATTTCAATTTAATTTTTTATGTGATAAACATTTGTGTATAATATTTATTGGTCGTTAACTCAGTCGTTTTACCGCATGCGGGGAACACCTCACTTGCCTTCACAACCAATTAAAATCTTAGTTTGGTGTCAATCATTGGATATGATATGTACTTTCAGTAGTTATTATGAAATCTTATCACTGCCTCTCGACCTCAAAAACAAATCATACGAGAATCACTGCTTTATGACTTTCAAAACTCAATTTCGGAGACAATTACAGTTTATGATAGCAAGAGTGGATGTATTGCTTTGTACTTTCACTGAGCCCTCTTTCATTTATTCCCAGTTCCTCATCTAATATAGCTAACATTTTGCGTCATCCATTTTGTATGCTGACTCTCAATTGTTTTTAGGGTGTGGCCACTGCAAAAGCACTAAGCCGGAGTTTGTAAGGGCGGCGGAGCAGTTCGCAGATGAGCTCATGGTAGCGTTTGGTGCGGTTGACTGTACGGCTGAAAAAGATCTCTGTGCAGTATATGATGTTAAAGGATATCCCACTATCAAGTACTTTAGCTACTTTGATAAAGCTGTCAAAGATTATACGGGTGGCAGAAAGGTACTACTCCATTTTTTATTGCTTTCTGGTGTGTATAGAATAAGAATGGATAGAAATTTGAATGCAGTCTGATAGATTGGCAAACATTGTCACCTACTGGACACCTAAGTATTTTAACTGTTATAAACACACAAATAATATCTTACAAAGCAAGTTAAAACGAACATTTGTTAATAAACTGTTCTTCTTATCTACATTTTCTACCAGAGGAGAAATGCAGCTGAACTAAGTAATTAACTTTGTACCTTTGTTATGTTTACAGGAAGCAGACTTCGTGTCGTTCATACATAGCCACATAGGCAGTAACCCAACTTCTCAAAAGGCACAAACTGCACAAGAAGCGGGCTTCGGCAAAAACGTGGTATTGATCAGTGACGCTAACTTCGAAGATTTAATATCCTCATCCAAACCAAGCTTCATAATGTTCTTTGCCTCATGTAAGTCACTCTTATTTTTAACTTTTTACCTACTGTCTGACACCTTTATAAACTGATTAAAAAAGCAACAAACATAAACAAAACCTGATTTAGTTTGTAAGATGATAAAACAGGAGCAATAAATAATTATAACTGCCTCGTTGGCCTAGTGGTGCTAAGCGCGACTGATACGCTAGAGGTCTTGGGTTCGATTCCCGAGTCGACCAAGGTGTTATTGGGTTTTTCTATGCAATTAACAGTAGCAGGTCCTAGTTTGGATTTGTGCCCGGTAAGTGTCAGTAGGCGCGCCCCTATTACATGGGACCTAAACATATCGGCGAACTGTGGGTGTACATTAGTACATCTCTGCCTACCCCTTCGGGGATATAGGCGTGATGATATGTATGTATTAATAAATGATTATGAAGGCTCATTTTCATTGTTCGTTTACTCAGTCGTTATACCGCATACAGCAAGTCCCCGAATGCGGTGGCTATCGACCAAGGAAAATTTGCCTTAATGGCCGTATAATTTTCAACGTTATTAATGCTGCATGCAGAGTATATTTTCTATTGAATCCGATGGGCCTTGACCGTGGTCGCGGTTCGTTTCATTGTACGCGATAACAATATTTGTTATTTTAGTGAGAATTATTAACTTTGTATTGTGGAGACTGAGATTTTGTAGGTTGATAAAAAAGGCTGTGTATACGTTATAAAGATTTAGATGATAGTTATTGTCTGTCACTGCATATGATTATAATTATTTTTAAAAAAATACAGGGTGTGGCCATTGTTCTACGGTGAAGCCGGCGTTCAGTCGGCTGGCCACGTCGCTTAAAGATGCAGACACGATCAACGTGTACGCCGTGGATGCGGCCGAGAACGCTAAGGTCGCCGACGTGGCTGGCATACAGAAGCTGCCCACCTTCAAGTTGTACGCCAGCGGGAAAGTCCTGGCCGAGTACACCGGCGAGCGCACCGCCGAGGACATGTTCAACTTCTGCAAGAAGTACGCCAAGGTGAAGGACGAGTTGTGATCCCGGTGGTTCGTCAGCGCCCAAATTAATTTATTAACGGGCCGATTCGTACTGAGAATGAAATTCTTCGAAAAGTTCTTTCTCGTAGTTATTCGTATATGAACATTCAACCTTCCCGTGTTTCTGGCTCGTGTAGCTACTCTTGTTGGAAAGTGTGTCATCTATTCAAATTATGCTATAAGACTTTTGGACGATTGACAATACACATAAATGATTTAATTCTCTAAGTTCCAAGAACTTATATATTTTTGCAATCTTATTTTGAGCAGTTAATTGTGCTCTAGTTAAATTAGTTGCTAATAAATATATGATGTAGTTACGAAAGTTACTAAAAGACTAATGGATACATATTTCTATATATATAAAAAAAAATACAAAAATATTTTCAGTAATTGTTAGTACTTATGTAGTTTAAAATGCACGTGTTGTTTTTCTATCAAATAGTGAATGTTAAACAATGAAATTATTAGAGGTATTACTCAATGCTGCATCTAGAAAATATTTTACAAATACGTATTCCGCATAATAATCCTTAGAAAATTACGCAAATGTAGTCAATACATCTATACAGTAAGTCGGTACTTAAGTGAGTTATAAAAAAATACGTAGCATTTATTTATTTAGTGCTAGCTGCACTCTTGCAATAAATATATTAATCTGTGGTGGTTGCCAATTGGTGGAAAGAATAAAGAATTATGAAGTTAAATGTGTGGTTCCAAAAGACTAATTGTTGAAGACTAAAGATTTTACGGATGGCCTTGGCAATCAGAGTAGTAAATATTATTGTATATCGTCTCATTATTGAGAAATATTATCATAAAAACAATTTAAGAGATGAGGTTTTGTCAATATTTTAGATTATATAATCAAAATTGAAATGATCTTTCTAAAGTCTAGTGTCGTCTTTGTCTTTAGAAATTAATGTTTTTATTGTTTTAAACGCTTGCGTGATAATACTATATATATATGCTTTTTAAGTCATTAAAATCATAAAATTTATTTAATTTATTTTAAACTTCTACGTAAAGCATCACGATTGAAAGTTATGCATTGTTCTCTAGTATTTATTAATAGAAATATGAACTTACATATGTGGCTTGTAACATTTACATTCCTTGTACTTACATTATTTTGTTTTATTTTACAGTCTTAATAAGCTATAATATTTGGAATGTTGGCATCGGTTTAATGAACTTTGTGATTGGTGAGCTGCATTTTCAATTTGTGTCTTGTAGCCTTAGAGTATAATAAAATGTACAATAGAGTGCGCATAATTGGGTATGAGCTAAGTGCACCAATATGAACGAGCCCCGTCGTAAAATTAGTTATAAAATAGAGCGCGCTGTTTTAATAACAATATCTCATAACATTATATTTCTGTAATAATATCATAACTGTCGATATTTATCCATAAACGTCTGTCGTTGTACGAAAATCAGTAAACGAGCGCAGTACAGAAAGCAAAAAAAAAGGATGCATGCACTCTATTCTTGTTTTATGTACTCTAAGCCTGTAAGTAGGTACTATTGTTGTTATGTTAGCTATTCGCTTTATTTCAGAATGTTAGATTATTTCAGTATTTATTGCATTTATTCAATCAATTATGTTAAATCAAGTATGCAAATGAAATATTTTATTTTAGATGGGCTTCCAAAATTGTCTTCTTATGCTGGTAGTTGATATTTACTTTGTACTATTAGTACTATTAGTACTTGGTTAAGTTGCTACGAATACTTATTTACTTTTTGAAAGTGAAGTCATTATTGTTATAGTCTAAATAATATTAATTTTCCGACCAGCCAAGCATTTATTGAGCACACTCATTCTTTGGGTGTTTTTTTATTTCCGTCAAGTTCCTATATTGATGCATTTGTCCTTGAAGGTATATTCCTGTGCAACTTAACCTTGTTTCAAAGCATTATTTTATTATTAAGCTTAAATCATTTTCACAGCGTATAATCAATTTACAGACCTGACCGTGTTATAATAAAATCAAGATTGTAACAGATTGATGCCAGGCCGACCGAAGGCGATGCTGCGTTTTTGACTATTATTGTGTGTTTACTCATTTTATACGAAACTTCAGGGTTAAGATGGACATTCTTTAGTTATTATGAGCTTAATATTTTAAATAACAATACTATATATACTCTACTATCGTTCGCAACTAATGTGTCGCGTAGCTGTGTAATAGTTATTGTAACGCTTAGGATGTTCGCTAAATAAAACCATAATTTTTATTTTGTATTTTTATTCATAGTTTTATATTTATCGAGGTAAGCAGTGGGCGAGAAAGTCACCTAATTCTAGCCTCTCGGAGCACATGCAAGAGTACAGAATGTCTCTTTTATGCCACGAACCTCGTGCTATTCATGGACCACAGTGAGGGCCGAACTCTACCAAAGCGGAGATGAGCAGAGCAGAGCGGAGAAGTGTATAAAACAACCAATAGGAGTGCCCCATTCAGCCCCAGCTACACATCTAAATTTGAATAACGAATTACAATTGGTTGCTTAAAAACTTCTCCGCTCGTCTCCGCTTTGGAGTCCGGGCCTGAGAATCCTTGTAAAAACTTTAGATTAGAAGGGTTAGTGGAGATCAGATAAGTCCAAGCGAAGTGAGCGATGTATGTGGAAAGAACCTTCAGAGGGTTTGTGCCCGCTTGTACTCTACTCGCATAGCACCGGAGTGTCCGGTACTCATCTTTGCTCAGTACCTATCATAGTCCACATCTCTAGTTGATCCGCATATTAACTCCCAGCAAGTTTCAAAACTCCGTAAGTTATGAGTCAGGATTGCAAGTGAACTTGCATAATTTCCTTCGAAATAGGTCATAAAAAGATTTTAATAAAAAACAATATACCAAGGTTTTGCATGATATCTAGCATCGCAGTAACACGCAAACCCACCCAGGTTTGCGTGGTTTCTAGAATGTTAGATCTAGAATGACTAGGTAGTCTGTACACACATAAATATAAAATTTAATATTTTTGTTCCTATATACCTACGCCAACTCGAGCTTGCGTTTGAAACACTCACAAACACCCATAAGATTAATTTATACAGTACACAACTAGACTTTTCAGGGTTCGATTCCTATCTACAAACTTACATTCTTCAAAGATAGTGGGACTTCCACAGAACGGGGTATTAAATTAAACAAGGTTGTGCTATTCAGCTGAGCTTTTTATTGCATTCTAAAGTATTTTTGCTACATAAATGTAGCATAAGACAAACATCTTTGAGATCTCGGGTGCAACATTCTGTACCATTGCATGTATCGTCGTAGCTGGAACTAAAAAATTCGTGGTCGATCATAACCGCATACGGCTCACCAGACTGCATCGAGTCAAGAGGATGATAATACTGGTGGTAGCAAAAATATGAAGTTGTGAAACCCAGCAAAGATCCAGCTAAGACATCTTGCCAATGATGATGATTGTCGCAACAGCGGCTTAAGGCCACAACTGATGCTATCATTAGTGGAGCCAGACAAATAACTGTCCCCAAACTCTGTCCTCGGCTTCTCGACAGAACGCCTAGCTTTCCACATAGCCAAAAGCTCAAAAATCCTAACGAGCAAAATGAGAAGCTGCTGTGTCCACTGGGAAATGATTTTCTGCCATCCATCACGTCGTACACGTTACCGGTACATCGAAGTCCTGGCGTCATCTTCCCATTCGGAAAACAGCGATAAAAGAAATCCGGCCGAGGTCGTCCAACTACGAGTTTAATTGTTTCTGTGATTACTGCGTTTATCGTAAGTGCTAGTGTCCATGCCAGCAGAGCTTGAGTAGTGTCCACGTAGTTTTTTGTTGATATAAAGGGGATACAAATAAACAAGAGGGGCACGAAAACTATAAAGAATACCGTGGCCCATGCTGGTACGTAGGAATCGTGCCGAGGACGCCTGTAATCGTTCAACAATTCAGCTTCGGTAATATGTCGCATGTGTGGTTGTGCCTTTAATTGACATATACACACCACACCCAAAAGTACCACTCTCAATAAAATTTCCAAAAGTAAATTATTTATTACGTTCTGGACTCCCGGCCACATAACTTTATTAAGAAGCAGGATACGTTATCCATTTGTTTACATTTGATTTTGATATCACGCAACATAAATAAAAAATTGCGATGATCGTTGTTGTACTGACAGATGTCGAAATAGTAATAAAAAAGTCTGCGGTTAGTCTATTAATTGATAGGATATTTGTACATCGAATGCGGTGTGTTTAAAAAGTCTTAGATACTTTATGCTCCGTAAAGCAGTGAAACTTCTAAAACTTAGTTTATAAGTGGGAAGTGCTTGAATCGTGATAAAATAGCACTTCAAGAACATCCTCATAATTAATATTGCAATGATAACTAATCAATCTCTCATTAATTAGTTCTCACAGTGGAATTTCAAGATTTGCCCTTGTTTTGAAGTCGTTTAAAATTAAATAACATTACCCAAGGTACCAAAGGTACCAAAGGTATTTCCAACAACCATCCGTTGAAAAAAGTACCTAGGTGCATACTTAGGGATGATCTGGATATCTAGTTCCCTAACACATTATAACATGACACAATGATATTGATACTGAATCTTTATTACCAACTAATCAACTTAAAGTAATATCTATTTAAATGTACAAATACTTCTATTCGAAACCAGATTAAGCTCGTATACAGGAGGTTCCTTATTTCCTGGGTAGCACACAAGTGCAGTGGCCGCAGCTTTCTACTGTCTCCGTGTTAGCCGACCAGTTCTGTAGATCACATCATACGTCTATATGTACGGCAACATTCACTGGCCTATTATCTATTTTATTGATATCTAGCTTATAAATATTGACCTGTATCTGATATCGGTCGATAAATTTGCTAATTTACCGTTCTGAGTACCTGTTTGAAGTTTGTTTTAAACAATTGTTTGACCAAAATGTTCCGCTATTTACCTACCTATTTGTTGTCATGTGTAGGTACTTGGTGCCTATCTACCTATATATTTAGGTATCTAAAGGTACCAAAGTCAAGCCTGATTGAAATAGGTCTTATAAATGAACTTGCGCGTCCAAGGGTCACACGTGCTTCGGGTGCAGGGCAAGTTATGATATAACACCCGCAGAAACTTCCTCTCTAAAAATAAAAGTGAATGTAACTTGCACTCACGTAATCGCAGGCATAATTATTTTTGTTATGAACACAAACTTGAAATCAAGTCAGATGACTCGCGGAGATGTACCGTGTTCTTATCTGTTATAACCGTTATAACTATGTAAGTAAGACTAAAAAACTTTTTAACAAAAAAATTAAACCGCCGAAAACACTGAAAAGCAAAAAATAAGAAACCTTTTTTATTTAATCTTAATAACTAAGTTCTTAAACGAATGTGAGTATACCCAAGTAATTTCGAGTCGGCGCCAAACAGGCAAATTAATTAATTACGATATATAGGTACTTAATTTTTTTTTAATTTTAATGTTTTTCGCTGGAGATTTCATTGCATTGTTAAGTTGATTCAAACTTAAACTCAAAACTTTTATTTGCTTTCCACAATGGAATTAGTAGGTGGCAGGTAAAGAATATAATTATAGTATATAGCGTTTTTGATTTGGTTGTTTCTTTATTTTTAAGGTAATTTTGTGATCTTTGTTAATTGATAGTTTGGCGCCGCCTCAAAATTATTTAGGTATACTCACATTCGTTTAAGAACTTAGTTATTAAGATTAAATAAAAAAGGTTTCTTATTTTTTGCTTTTCAGTGTTTTCGGCGGTTTAATTTTTTTGTTAAAAAGTTTTTATTTTATATTTTTTTGTGGCTATTATATACTAATTGCTACATGCTGAATTATTTATTATTTTTAAAATAGCTAACTACCTTATTTTAGTATTCAAATCTGTGAGTGAACAATCAATCACCCCTATTCTCCCAACCTTAGAGTAAAATTATATGGGACCAGCTTCAAGGTATAACCCCTTATCTAATAAAATAAGATTTATCAAAATCAGACTGTTCTGTAATAAGTTACACGTGGTCATATTTTAAAATCAGTTAGTGAACAATCAATATATCCCTGTTTTTCTACCCTTAGGATTGGAATATTTTTTCCAAATTTATATGGGACCAAGTTCTAGGTATAGCCTACTCAATAAAAAAAGAATTATCAAAATAGAACTACTCTGTAAAAAGTTACGCGTGGTAATACATTACGATCAGTGCGTGAACAATCAATAAACCCCTGTTTTTCCACCCTTAGGGTGGGAATTCTTTTTTCAAATTTATATGGGACCAACTTTGGAGTATACCCTTTCCAATAAAAAAAGAATTATCAAAATCGGACTACTCAGTAAAAAGATATGCGTGATCATACATAAAAAAAAAAAATATATACGCGTCGAATTGAGAACCTCCTCTGTTTTCGTCGGTTAAAAATCGTTTGGTAACGTTTTAGTTAAACGTCTTCAACAGGTCGTGTACCGCTATTGTGAGTTTTTTGCCAGTTCTCTGGCAGTTCAATGACAATGAACCGCAAATGTTGATGGGTCGTTACGTATCGGGCTACTGGTAAACACAGTATTAAACATAAACGCGGAACAACACATAATAATATGTTATAAATCTTGGTCACTTGTAAACAAGTTGCGTAATAAAAAAAGTATTTCGTTGTGTTATATATTTATAATTACGATGCTTTAATTAATAAAATAGTAATTGCCCGAAATTGTTATGTATGGTATATAATGCAATATGGCTTTTCATCAACATTTAAAAGAATAGAGAGGGTTTAATTCACACTAATGATACCATCACTAATATTTTGCAAAAACTAAATGTCCCCATTTAGCATAATTATAAACTAAATGCAGCTAACATTGGTTTTATCTCTGGACATGGTCGTGGATCTTATATCTGCAACACAGGATTCTGTAAAAAACGCAATGTCCAGATACTTACGTAAAATAAGGAGTTTAGTATTCATCTGTAGCGCAGACATTGAAAAAGCCCTTTCTTGGATTCATATATGCCTTTGAGATGTGGTGTGGGCTTCAGATGTCTTGGACATAGATCCTTAGCACCGAGTCCATTTTTCGCAAAATTTAGATTAGGACCAAACTTTCCACCACTCAGCGTCGAGTAGCGTCGTCGTCGTACTGGAGTTTTATGGACATAATATACCCAGCTTAGACTAACAGAAAATCCCGCAACTTATTGTTACTTACTGGTAAAGTGGTCAGGCCAAATCCGCTCTACTGAACACCAGGCTCCACGAGGCGGTCCATGATTCCAAAGATCAGGTGGCAGAAAATAATTACTATAAAGATTATTCCATATCAAAAGTATCAAGGACGCAGAGGAGATGAAAGCTATTGCCTTGTTTGTAAGCCTTAATTTCGGTAAAAAGTGATGTTTACTTTCCATTGTGCTATTATGTCTTTAAAGCCTAAGTAATTTGTTTTGTATGAATTTTCACAACATGATGAAAATATATTTCAAACAGTTGTTTCAGACTTGTATTTATTGTAGCTGAACATAGTTATTTGTGGCGAGTAGTTTATTCTACCAAACTTTTCCTCTTCATCGCGTAAGCTATGGGTTACATATCGTTCATACTCGATAAATATTAGTTACAGCTATAATAGCGCTAGTATCGAATGCTAAAAATGAAAGGTCAAATTATGTAACTAACTATGACTGTGATTGTGTCATCGCGCAACTTTGAACCATGTAAAAGCAGATCGTCTTTAACATAGCGAACTTTATCACTATAGGAAAGTATATCATACAAAAAGGTTTTATTGAACTTGTTCTTCGAAAAATAGATCTTCTCAGATTCATCTCCGGGCCAGTTTTAGGTGGCCTACTTGTAAATATGCTATTTTTTCGCAAAAAACAACCTTATTAAGACAAATATATTCAAAGTTTAATCTCTGTATTGCGGGAGGTAAGAAAACCTGCACTTGGAACAATCATTTAGTGTATCACATAAATATTTGTGAGATCATTTTATGTCCCATGCGGGGACTGAACCCGTAGCACGTCGTCAAAGTGGTAATAATGTCTTGATTATACCTACCACTTCACTCGTCTATCCGTGTAGTCAATTATGGGTTTTACCATTCTGTAAGCACAGACAGACAAACCGATGCTATTAGGCTCCACGTAACGTTATTTTTCAAGTGACGTTTTTTGTTTTGAATCGAAATAATCGAAACATGATGAATGTTTTCATAAGTGTATTTGTTTAGATTTCTTATTTAAAGTTTTCACTAAGCTGGACCGCAAGATGCTGTTGAATCAACATGCAATATAACTAGAGAAAGTACAACTGTATTTATAAGGAAGGTAATGGGTATGAATAAATGTCAAAGTACAAACTTCCTGTAATTAAGTGATGTAAGTAGGTAGGTATATTGAAAGCTCTACAATTTAGCAGTGTATGGTAGTTTTATCCGTCCTCAATTCCCAAACGGATATAATTGCGTGGTTATAGGATTTCATAGTTTACATGCGGTTTGGTAATTATAAGTAGAGTATTATTTTCTTGATGTACCATACTTAGCGTGCATCCCAACAAACATGAGCGTATAGAACTGTCTGACACCAACGCAGATTGACTAAAACCTATGTATTATTGAAAGTGTGGGTGTGGTGGCTTTAGAGTCTTCAGATCTTGCCCTCACCTTCCCCATTGGTGTCCTGGGGTGTCTTCCTATCTCGATTTTATTTGCAACAGATTTCCGTTCCTAGTCGCTGGTTTTATTAAAATATTATGTTCTCAATTAAACGTTTAAGTTATGCAGATATGCAACTAATTTTAATATGTTTCATAATAATATTAGGTATCAAATTAAATACCTGCTTTAAATGACCGCTATTTGTGGCAAACTAAACCAAATATGTATGTATCTGTTAGATACTAAACTTGTTTACCATTTTTGATTTCATTAGAATGTTATTAGTTCTACACCGCAATGTTTGGGGCAACCTCTCTCTTCCTTTATGGTGAGAATTAGGTTTATACTTCAGTCTTAAAATAATTAAGAAATTAATATATTTTATTCATGAGATACAAATTCAGGAGCTATTTTAAATGTTTAATGAGTAAAGCACAAAGTACGAGTGAAGACAAATCTTACAAGCCTAAACAAGATGGGATTATGTCGTTTTGTTACAGAATTAATATGGCCACCTTCTGGTTCCATTATCAGACCAACTCAAAACTACCATAATATTGCATTGTCACCGAAGTTATATAAGTCCGCAAAAGTTAATTGACTACTACAGTACTGTATATAGGTACTTACGTCAAAGGTCTTTTTCATATTAATCATAAACTTGATATTTGTGACGAAGTTTATACAAAAAACTAGCAGCCCGCCCCGGCTTTGCTCGGGTGCAACGCTGATACCAAATATAGCTACACAATCATAAAGTTCTGTAGGGCGAAGCACAGCCTTGGACGCACTATTTGGTATAGGCACGACCCTCGGCCCCCGCGCGGCCCTCCGGCCGGTATCGCCGCAACCGCTATGTACCTACATTTTAAATTTGCAATATCTTCGAAAATATTCATTTAAATTACATGCTGTAAAGGGCAATATTGACCTATATTGCATGCAAAATTTATTAAAGGTACTTAATTGGATAAGGATTAATACTGTATTGCTTAAAATCGCTTTTTCGTAAATAAGTAATAAATAAACGATAAAAATGGTTATTGTGGGTTATCCTCAAGAGATAGACATATGCCATCGCGGACTTTTTTGTAGATCTTTTTAAGGTTCACAATACTGTAGTACATTACTTAGAGCTATCTCGTTAGGTTCAGCCAGCGTTTGCAATGAAAGCCGAAAAAATTGGTTCATTTACGACCTTACATTGGAAATCTCTAAGATTATCCGTGTTCCTCTACTATACTATGCATGTATTATACATATAAACCTTCCTATTGAATCACTCTATCTATTAAAAAAAACCGCATCAAAATCCGTTGCGTAGTTTTAAAGATCTAAGCATACATAGGGACAGACAGCGGGAAGCGACTTTGTTTTATACTATGTAGTGATAATGAGTGACAGTCATTCAAATTTAACTTCTGGGTTCCATTCTTGATTATTCTTGTCAGTTTATATGTGTTAACAAAGAGTCAGATTGTCAACTCACTCTGAGTAATATTTTTCTGTAGACCTTTTTAGCCTATTGATTGTATGAAATGTATGTACCTACCTACAAGCCATATTTACTTGCACAGGGAACAAAATTATCACAAAAGTCTGGTACTGAAAGCCTGGAATCACTAGTAACCCTCAGATTTTTTCATAAGGTCCTTTAGAATAAAATTTCTATGTGATTCTATTAACTGTGTGGTAATCTTTACGAAGATTACATATTCCGTTGCCTCATGTTACTATTCGCTTGGTTAAACCATGCAGAGGTAACACTTGCCAATTTAGCTTAGATACTGTTATTATAAATTTATTCAAATCGGCAATTCTGATCGCTTGTATCGTATCTTCCGCATTTCGAAATAAAGTAGATGTTTTTTTTACATATTGTTTCACATTTCTCCTTTTTTATGCCTCTGTGGTCGGTAGCTAGAGTATTTGTGTTATAGGGGGTGAACGTACCTATTTTCTTGGGCAGGCCTGAGCATAGAATAAAACTAATAGGTAAGGTAAGACCAAGAGTTTAGTGTTCATTAACTTGATTGGCTAGGCATCTACTTTCTGTAAATTACGTAGAAACTAGAACCTATCCCATGATATAACATTGAGAGGTAGCCGTTACATAAAACGCATTGGCACTATTTTATCAATAAAAACTAAAGAATTTGTGGACTATTGTCTAGGTATTTTATAGTCCCTTACCCAGTACCCTAATAGTAACCAACCATCCGTACCACCGTCTCAGTTAGGTATTGTATGTAAAGGTATTTTTAATTAAATTGGTTAGTTGGTATGTACCTAACAATATCTATACAACGTCTGATTGAATTCGTCTTTTAATTTAATGTTGCGTCGGAATTACATAACAAGGCAACAAGCACTCCATAAAAATGTCGAGTGATATGTAAACTCGAGTGTCTTGTATGTTTGACTGTTACAACTTACATAACATGTATTTCTATAAAGTAAGTTATATATCACCTCACCGTCATCATTTTTGTAGAGGTAGGTAGTGAATGTTCATATATTGCATAAAATGCTTCCAAGGAAGTAGGTATCACAGGTACCTAACCTACCTAGATAGCCACGCTAAAGCACCAACTATTGTCTCAAAGCGTGTGAAAAAAATATTAAGCATGAATTTAATTAGTAACCCGATTGTTGAAAAACCTTGTAATTTTACCGAATCATACATTTAAGTACATGTTACTTTCTTCTCAAGATTTTTAACAGACTTTGAAGAATCCAATTTTCGACCACTATTTGGCAGATAGCATGTTATCCTCTAACTTATCGCCTATATATGTACCTAACTATGTAGGCATCCTTTCCGAGAACAAGCTGGCATGCCGCCAAATCTATTAAACATACACTAATTGAAACATTTAGCACCCTCAGGTTCGCATGACTGTTGCCCTTTCCGTGTTATCCCTTTCACCTTAAACATAATATTCATCATACTTAACATCTCTTCCGTTGATGATGCAAGCCTTGCTTGATGACTTGAGAGCGAGCAAACAGATTTTATCATAGTTCGTGCTGATTGTACTGTTACTGGTACCTAGCTGAGTAACAATTCATGATGTTCTAAAATATTTAATTAAAACACCCCAGACTCTGATCAGAAAAGGATATCAGACGGAGAAGCCAGAAGTGGGACAATAAATAGGTTAGGAGCAGTAACACAGAGTGTGTTACTGTTAAGCCTTTTAAATTAAGTTAAACGGTATGTAAAGAAATAAATAAAAGTTTCATAAAAAGTATATTCAATGTGGAACTTAGAAATGACACCACGAACAAATATGGGAAGTCTTTTTCCAATACTGTAATGCCGACATAATGTGCTTGTAGCTGATGCATGAATGAACAGCTCTTAAAATGAGGTCTGACTGTGACCTATCGAGTTCATTCCTTATTCCATGTTCCGCATTTCTCACAATATACGCAAATTGCCTCAATCAAACTGTCTATTACAATAATCTTCGAACGCTAATGAATTAGCATTACTCTCAACCTACTTTCAAATGTCGATTCGTGTTGCATTAATTTTTACGTGAATCTGTGAAGGTGGGTGGGTAATTTTCCCTCTTTCTAATTATGTAAAACCTCGGTGCATAACTTAGAAGGTAACGTCAAAAGATATTCAACTTGTTAGTATTTAAGGACTTCATATAATTAAAACAAAAGATAAGTAGGCAGGTAATTTAATTTGATTAACTATTATAATTTAATTAACACACGAGTCTTTTTTTATAATAACAAAACACACTTTATCTACTCATTGTATAATAAGTTTATTCCCAGAATTATTAGAGGAAGTTTGTGCTTAGATTAAATAAACGATTATAAACCGTGTTGTTAAATTATTTGCGTGTTTTCTGTCCTTGCATGTGTGTGAACTTATAAGATTCTTGATTAAACTGACAATTTCGTCGTTTTTCTACGAAATAATAACCGAGTCTTTACTTTCCAACATTTATCAAAGTTTTCATTGTTAATGCTGTGGTAATGACATGTTTTGCAACGTTAAAATTCATAGTCAAATATATTATTTAATTATGTGAAAAAATATGACGTGACTTCATTGTGCTCTGACCATTACTCTGACTGTCTTTATGGATGGATCATTATGCAATTGACCCATAAAGCAAGCTTCTACGTCCCAAACAATATGTTGAAAAGATCTTTGGTGGCGTGACGTGGTCATGGATGTTCGATTCTCCTTTCTGTTTCTTCTAAGACAAAACTACAAAATGGATTTTTGATTGAAGGATGCTTAATAACCTGGATTATGGCACATGGAAGGAGAACTTCACGGGAAAACATATTGTATAAGCAAAATAGACTAGTACCTGTCACCTAAGCTTATGTCCTCAGTCTTTCTGACTTAAGTATCTTGGCCATTTAGTAAAAAAAAGGGGCCCGTTTTTTTATAATGTTGTACTCAAATTATAAATATTTTCTTATTAGTAATTCGTGTTATAATTTTATCAAAAATACAAGACAGAGTCGTAGTGAAAAATACAAACATTAAAAGCTTTCTTTCGGTCACGAACCCACTGTTACGCACTAACACAAACAGCGCTCCGCTCTGGAACCAATTTAAAACACATTTAATAGTGATGTTTTTGATATGCTGATGATTGAGAGCTAAAATAATAATATCGTAAAATAACTCGTACGGCAATGTGATCCGTAACTCGGCAAAGCCTGTACTATGTCAATTAGACTACATCTACATACTTGGTATAGGTACGTATTTTGGTTGAGAATCGAACCCACGAGGTTCCTTTCAGCGTTTTCACAATTTTTTTGCTTTGTTAAATTTTTCGTCAAGAAGTAAGTTAAGACTAGTTGTGAACACGCATACCATGATATTTTTGCCATTATTAAGATTATGTAGCTGTTATCGATTATCAAGATTTTTTTTATAAAAACCTTGTCAATTGTAGAGGTTCTTGAGACAAACGGGAACAGTTAGCAGACACTTAGACAGCGTTACGGAAACTTGAATGCGTTTTACTCGAAGAAAGTGTTCTGACGTAAACTTCACACAATGATAAATTGTAGCAATCACATACAGATCGATCTACAGATGCATTAAATGGCTATGCTCTATAAATTGCTACGTAATACGTGTATCATTTTTCCGAGGTAACTATGGTGAAAACGTCAATATGTGATTACACTTTATATTCGATACCAAAATAACATAAGCTGGACTTACTTTTTCATTTTAGGAACATTGTTTTGTGTGCTCGTGTTTTTAGGCACTCTACAAATCTGCCGAGGCATCAATTAAGAGAGTGCGTACAGATTACTCTCGTTGTTGTATCTTGTATATCTGACAAGTCAAATAAACAGCTAAATAAAAAAAGTTTTTTTTTTAAGAAAATATTATGGACATGTTCTTGACAAAGGCCCTCTAAAAAAGTTACAGCTATTTAAAACAATGCGTGATAATACATTTTAAGTAAGACAGAGATTATATACTTATTTTTCATATCATTTCGAAACTCCCAAATGTAAGGAAATAATGCAGAGGAAAATTAATTCCACACAGTATACAGATTCCTTTTCTCATTAAAAATGAGGCCAATGTTTGTTGTTATTTTTTTTTTAATGATTCGCTTGTTTTGAGTTAAAAATTACTTAATGGTAATAGGCATTCTTGTAACTATGTTTAAATTTAATTTGCCACATTATGAAGTTATTTGCTACACATAATAATGTACACCTACACAGGAGGGCCTCAAAAGGAGGTTTCGTGATTATCCACGGACTGCTTGACACAGTAATATAGGTCTCTGACCCTATTTATAGTGTCAAAATGTTACATTGTGTTAGGTTACCTCAATCATAATAATAATCATATTGTTTTCTAAAAGAGAACGCGTCTTTGTTTTATTTGGCTACGTTTAATACTAGTTTATTCAGCTGATATTATAATGCTGTTGTTCCGGCGAGATTCATTTTAATTGACAGCCAGTTTAAAATTTAGTTTTTGTTTATTTTGTCATAATTATGCAACTCAATTATTATATGCAGTCAGGACGTTGTCGTTAAATAATAACGTCGGTTTTATTCCTTTCTACATTAATTTACATTTTGTATTTTGGATTGAGAATAGCTCTATGAAAGTTACAATTTTTCAACAAGGATGGGTTAAGAACATGAGAATAAAATTATTAAATTTGTTTATAATTAAAATAAAAATTACTTGCGAATCTGTTTTGGCTTTTTACAGACGTAATCCGACTAGAACCCTGCAACTGTATCGTATTGAATCTTAAACATTAACTTCTCGTCTTTGATTTTAAACTATACCGTTTATAGAAAGTGTCCTATCCTATATCTAATTTATCTATTGCAATGCAATGCAAATGTCTCTTATAAAGTAATTTATCTATTAGCTACGGTTGCAGTTTATTTGACCAGGTATTCAACAGAATTGCCCCAATTCAATTAATTGATCATCATGTCAGAAATATAAAACTACGAAGTACCTACGTTAAGAACTTTCATAAGGAAAAACCATTGAAGTACTTTTGGTGAACTTCATTCATGTTTACTTGTTATATAACACGGCCGGACTGTACGTTCATCGTAATTTCATAATAATTACATGATTATGTCTGATGCGATCTCATTAATGAGTAGGTAGGTATTCCAGATTTTTCAGGTTTCCAGAGTACCTATTTCCTTTACTCTACAGTGGAATTTTAGTAATGGTTTTCTAAAGTAGAGTGGATTTGTAAATATCAAAGCTTCAAATGAATATAGGCATAATTTTATTTCAGTAAATTGGTGAGGTATTCAATATTACAGCAATTCATCTGTTAGTTTCTGTTTCTATGATAAATTAAATTGAAATTCTTGAGAGCTGAAGTTGCAGTATATTAATTATTGCTTCATGCTGACTACAGTCAAAGTTTACAGGTTAATTAAGTTTAACAATTATAATTTTCATACAAAGTTATTGTGTACACTCCGTCCACATTGGAGATTTCGGAGAACAATTATTTTGGTCGTGATTACATTCTATGCGTAGGAGAAAATTTGTTTTTACATATTTAGGCATATTGCCCGCACATACATAGACAATTTTAAATTACAAGTTTATTATTATCAATATGATATTAAACGTATGGAGTAGGGGTTGCGTACATTCACTGTAATATAAAAGGCTAACTCGCTGGTGTCAGCTCATAAGAGTTGTTTCGTTCGTTCGCTCAGCATCAGGAGAAGCGAAGAAGGGCGACCCACAGCACCTTCACTCCCCACGCATCATGGCTTCCCGATTAGCCGTGAGTAACGACACTATTACCGCGGAATGGCGAACTGTTTCCGGATCGTGCTACACTCATGCATCGTTTTGCATCGACAGTGATCTCGACTTTATTATAATAGTTCACCAAGTGTCTCAATTAAGTCTTGTGTTTTGTTATATAATTTATTGTTCATTTTAATCTAATTGATTATGAATACATTAGTATTTAACTGTACGTGATAGATAAACCCTCTAATGTTTAACATGTGTGTATTCGAGAAACAGTAAACAATTATTATTGCAGTGTAGATTAATAAAGTTCTCATTAGAGAGTTTTGATTATAGAGTAAGCTCTTTTTACGTAACACAATTGTTTTGAGTACCACCAGCACTATCTACATATCTGATGTGATTAGGTACTAATCACTGAGCTGACCACTTTCATTTTCATATTAAATGTGTATGAAATATAGCAGTGTGGGGTCAGGGCGTTCCCAAGAAAGTAGTAACGATGCAAACTAAATTACTGTTTACTGTTATAATTTCAGCTGAGCTGCTTTCTACTGGCTAGCGTTGGTGTCTGCCTGGCGACTTTTGGACATGAACAGTTAGTATTTCCCCATGTTCCCTTATCCAAACAAATTTCTGCATCCCTGTACTATGTTTTTGCGGATTTCTTGTAAATAAACTATTAGTTACGCTAGAAGTCAATGTAACCGCAAAAACATAGTGGGTGGAGCAATTTGGTTGAGATTTCTATAACGATTCTCACGCTTCTTCATTGCGGTAAATGGTGAAAACCAAGCCATTGTCTTTTGATGACAGTGCTACCCTTGCGCTAGGTTTTCACTGTATCACGTTTGACCTGTTGGCTATGCGATCTATCACTCCTCATTTATTACGCAACATGAATTTATGTTGACACTTTGTTTTAATGCGAAGTTAATGTGCACCTATGCTAAACTGCGTCTGCTCACATTTTGAAAAGGTGTTTTACTATAATTATGATTCTTGTTGTTACAGTGTTCATATTCGGGTGCACATACCTGAAGAGCATCACTCTTCGAAAGAAGTCGTAATCCACGAACACCATGAAGACCACGGTCATGGCGGCGGTGGTGGCGGTCACGGCGGCGGCGGCGGTGGCGGCGGATACGGCGGCGGACATGGCGGCGGCCACGGCGGAGGTTTTGGCGGTGGCGGTGGCGGCCACGGAGGCCACGGTGGATCCATAGCAGACCATTTGCACGGAGGTTTCGCCGACTACTTGAAGGGTGGTGGCGGCCATGGAGGCGGCCACGGAGGCGGCTACGGAGGTGGACACGGCGGTGGTCATGGAGGAGGCCATGGCGGTGGTTTCGATGGCGGATTCGGCGGTGGATTTGGAGGTGGACACGGCGGGCATGATTCAGGCGGCGGTCATGGAGGATATGACTTAGGTGGCCACGGAGGTGGTGACTTTGGTGGCCACGGAGGTGGTGACTTTGGTGGCCATGGAGGTGGTGATCTAGGTGGACATGGTGGTGGCCACGACTTTGGCGGTGGCGGCCATGGAGGTTTCGACCTTGGTGGCGGACATGGCGGTGGATTCGGCGGTGGACACGGAGTAGACGATCATGGTAGCGGCCACGATGATCACGGCCATGGCGGAGGTATAGGTGGAGGTTTCGGCGGCGGATATGGCGGCGGCGGCGGTGGATTCGGCGGTGGACATGGCGGTGGCCACGAAGAACACCACGATCATGATTCTGGATTTGGAGGAGGAATCGGAGGTGGATTTGGAGGTGGATTCGGTGGCGGATTCGGAGGTGGCCATGATGAGCATGACCACGGAGGCGGTGGCTACGATGGAGGTCATGGTGGATCTAGCGGTGGACACGGAGGTGGACATGGCGGTGGATTCAGTGCCAGCTTCGGAGGATTTGGAGGAGGACATGACGACCACAGCAGTAGTTTTTCCGGAGGTCACGACAGTCACAGTAGTGGAGGCGGCGGCGGATACGGCGGCGGTGGTCATGGCGGCTCTGGCTTAGGTAGCTTTGGCGGTCATGGCGGCGGAGGTCATGATAGCTACAGCATTGGCGGCCACGGAGGTGGTGGCGGCGGAGGCGGCCACGACAGTTACTCCAGCTTTAGCTTCGACTCCTTCGGAGGTGGCGGCGGACACGGCGGCGGTCACGGAGGAGGTCATGGCGGAGGTGACAGTTATAGCATCGGAGGGGGTCATGGTTCCCACGGAGGCGGTGGATTTGGAGGCGGAGACAGCTACAGTGTCGGTTTTGGCGGACACGGATCAGGAGGAGACCACAGCAGTGGCGGCCATGGGGGATTTAGCCTAGCTGATATCGGAGGAGGCTTCGGTGGAGGCCATGGCGGCGGTCACGGTGGCGGCCATGGAGGTGGAAGCTTCGGTGGCGACAGTTACACGAACGCCATAGGAGCCGGCCATGGCGGTGGCCCATACCATAAACGGAAATAATAATCTCCATAGTATTAATAAACCAACTAAGTCATAATCCTCAAATGTCCATGGATGAAGTGTCCAGTGCTATATAGTACAAGTTTAATTATTGTAAATAGGTTTTAGGCTAAGTTATTGTTGATTTGTTTAATTACACGTTATTTAATGTTGTTTATTAGTGTTTTTTTTTATCCTTAAAACGCCCATGTTGTATTTATATTTTGGCATCTAATTAAAGAACTATTTATTGCAACTAATAATCTATTTACTCAATGAAAGCTATAAGGTAATTGAACTATAATGACTGACAAGAATGCAAAAAAACTACAAGCAAAAAATGTATAATAATAATAGCGTGTCTTGAAACTGAGTCTGTTACATAAGAAAAGTCTTGACGTGTGAGCTTTGTCTTGTATCACTGACCTACAGATCAATTGCATGAAGCTCACTAATTGTTGTGTGGCAATCGTTACGTGTTACAGTTGTAAGCTAAAGAGGAAATGTCTTGGCGGACTGATGCGCCCCGCCGAGACAGGAAGAATGTGCACGCAATCTCAGTTTCACTCTCATGTGAACAGTCATTAATTACGCAACCTATTTTTCTATTTGCAGTCCGTTCATTCGGTTCCGATCAACAATATAATTTGACTAAACTGAAATTTAATAACAGCATACATCGAATGTATCATGATAATTGTTGAGTTACACAATAGTTGTTTAGATAGATACGTTTATTATCTAATATTTATTCTTAATTCGTCACGAGTAAGTCCAGTAGACGATCGGTAAACCGGCAACCACTTTTTTGCATTTACTGAACTGTTGGATCCGAATTTATCTACACAATTTAGCCCTTGTTAAAGACCAAATTAAGTATACATACGACAAAGAAAGGCTTTTTATTCGCTCTGTAATCTGGCAGACGAAAGAGTAAACTAAAGGATTAAAGAGTGGTTCCACTGATTCGCTTTAAGATTTCTGGGTTTACTGGCATACCGAACGCCTACTGCAATAAAATTATTGAAGTTTCGGTCGTCAAAACTAATTAAAAATTCGCCTACATCTAGACATCCAATTAAGTTAATGAAGGCGGTAATAACAATCACGTTTTCTCGTCTCTATGGGAAGATGCGCGTCGTAACAAAACCTACCGATTCTACTTTCATGTTCCTAGTTCCGGTTTGCAAGTTATAGCTGCAACATCTTAGACTATTATATTTATATTGCATTGGGCATTTGAACACTAGGACATTGTGAATATTATTGACCTTTCCTATCGTAATAGTACATTTGCTTTCCGAAAAAATTATACTGATGTTTAATTTTTTTTATGTCTGTTGCATTTTACATTTGAAAATCCATGCACATCATTAAGCGTCCTATTAAAAGGTCACGGTTTGCATAATACGAAGTTAAGTAGTCTTTCTTGTGTCACCTCTCATGGCGCAGATTCAAGCTTAAGTCCTAACCTAAATTCTTCTAATATTACTAAATAATACACACAAACATAATTCACAGCAACAATAATAATTCATTGTTTAATTTGCGTAACCTTCTGACTTTAGTTTGCAACTTTGCACGATTTCTTTTAAGCTTATGAGTCATAAGCATCTTGATGTAACGGAACGATGCTTGTATTACGAAATAGTAAAAACTACAGCACTCGTTAGAATAAATCGCTATTTGTTCTCGTAATTAAGTATTGTTATTAATATCTTTTGTTATTGTTGCAAAACATATTAGGAACTGTCGGTGCCCCGCGGTTTTACCCGCGTAAGTAGTACCTACCCGATTCCGTAATTTTTATTGTTTTACTTTTAGTCTGTAAGGGTGAAGATGAATGCAAAAAATCGATCATGTAAAATAGTCTATTGATTCTTGAGCTATATGGTGTAACCACCCCGACATAATTTTATACATTGAGAATTTAAGAAATGTAAGTTATCATGCCTCTGCAGAAGTATGATACCTACTTCGGAAGTAAGATCTCTCCGACCAGGAATGCACAGATCTTAACAGCTTAGTTACATAAGCGAACCTTGTTTGTCCGCCCTTCACCGTAGAACTTCCGCGTAAGGCTGCAGTTCTACTGAAGCGGAGCGGAGACGAGCTGTGTCGCAATTCACCAATCACGTTGAAGCGGAGTGGAGAAAAGATGTGGGTTTCAAGCCGTGATTGGCCTTTCGCGGCTCGCTCTGCTCTGCTCCGCTTCAGTGGAACCGCAGCCTAAAGCTCTGCACCGACTTTACGATCTCACAACTACATTATATTGACTATTGGCATTAATGATTTTTACTGTTTGGTCTAGATCAGGAAATAGAGTTATGGGAACCTACATATAGTCTGTTTGAACTTCACTTGTAGGTACCTGATGATTTTTCGACCTCATTGTCCAAATTGCTAAAATTGAACATTTGAAAAATTAGAACATATTTACGAAAAAGATCATGCTTATTGAGATTTTAATGGTCGGGGTTGATTTATTTTAATTTTTCTAATCATTAATCTTTATTAATTATTTGGCAATCATAAGTGTTTTTGCTTGCATTGCACCACTGGAGGGGTAAAGGTTTTTAAATCATAACATTCCTCTTTGATTTCATAAATATCTGTGCTTGAACTTTTGTTAATAATCCCGCGAAATAATATTTTTAGTATTGGGATTTTTTATTCAAAGTGATCATAAAAACATTAACCTACTGGTAAACATGGAACGAAAAAAAAAAATATTGATACAGTTTAACGATTATTTCAAAACAACTTACCTTGCGCATGCTTTCTCCAAGCATTAACGCCTGCCTACAATAGTCAGCAATATCAGACTAACGCGAGCGAAGTTGAAGATTTATTTCAGGGGTATGCAACATTTTATGAGTCATTGACCTGCAATCTATTTACACTATGAAGGATATGACTAGGTATCTGCAGAAAACATAAATTTTCTCTTTTAAATAAAATTCACTTTGTATTATGTACATTATATTTAAACTTCGCCTATAGATTCGTATAAAATGCATGAATACCATCGTCGTTCGCGCTTTTCGTATAACCTATAATCAAATTTTGATTATTTTAGCTATACAGACAGTATAAATAATAATAAAAATATTCACAAAGTATCAGAATTTGAAACTCACTTCACTCACGGCATTCAGTGCGACACACAGACCTAAGATCACGAACTTACAAAACTAAATAGCACTAAGGTTTATTAAGAAATGGCTCTCAACATAGCTCTTAAATAATTGTAAGAGAAACGTCTTTAACCTGTTAATTCGTTTAAATAAACTTGAGCCAGAGAGCACTTTAATATTATGGGCCTACGTTCCGGTGTAGAGTTCATATTTTGTCACCATATTTGAGCTTTCCTGTGGTACTTGACGCATCCGTACTGTGTTTGTAATAGTGTTCAGAGTCGTGTGAAGAATGCGTTTCTTTTTGTTGCAATGCTAATATTTTGTACCTGGGCTTATGCTCTTTATGTGAACTAAGAACTTCAGAACTTTTGTCTTTGATTGCACCCCTTGCCCTCGCGTCGTAACTGGGAGCTTCCGTGCTCATTGCATCGGTGCTCTGTACATCATAATATTCTTGGGGAGGAGCTGTGGTTGTTGCTACCGTAGGCACGAATGGAGTAGTCGAGGGCGTCGGTGCTTCAGCGTACTGATAATTGTCATTGGAAGCCTCAGCTAATGAAATCTGGTCCCCATGCAAAGCTTTCACCGCCATGGAAGAGTAATACGGGTGGACTGGAGAACTTTCTCGTATGGTGAAAGCAGTTGAAGGGGCTGACTCTAAAGCCTTCGGTTGGTCATAACTGTTGTAGTTTTCGAAAGCTGAGGGGACGTTGTTGATGGAACTTCCCGACACACCTTGATCTTCTAAGTGATCTACGGTTGTCTGATGATCTAAACCACCAAAGCTAATATTCTGTGTCGATATGGATTTCTTTTTACCTTTTTTAACTTGATAATTCAAGGTAGGGTTTTCGGATCCATATAGATTTGATGAGGATGCGTATGTATCATATTCATAGGTGTTTGGATAGTTGTTGTAAATGTTTTTATTAAATTTAGATAGGCTGACCGCTTCGACTGATTGCCCCGGGTAGTGTTTTGGCTTGTAGTCGTGGACGACGGTGGACGACACGGAGTACGGTGCCGAAGCACTTGCCTGCTGTAGTCGGTAGTCAGACACTTGTTTTCCGTTTCCAAAATATAGTGCTGGTACTACATTGCGAGTTTTAATGTTTCCCTTATCTTTTACTTTGAAATGGGGAATAGGCCTGTAATCCTCAAAATTTTGCTCAGCAGGTTCAAAAGGAGTAGGAATCGTTGGTTTTTGTATACTACGAAGTTTTTGAGGATTGTAGGGCGTGTAAATATTCTCGTAATACGTAAAATCCGTGAGATGGCCTGGTTTTTGCTGAGGTCGTAAATATTTGTGAGAATACTTGCTCTTGAGTCCTTTATGGGGTCCTAATCCGATACGTAAGCCCTGACTGTTGTAAGTCATTCTCGGTGGGTAAGCCAAGTGCTCTTTAGTAATATCAACATCGGAGGGGATTTCACCGTGATCATGGAATATGTGATCGTGAGTCACTTCCCGTGGGTTGTAAGATGCGTATTCTAGATGTGAAGGAGTTCCCATAGAGCCGACTGCAGTAAAACCAGTAAGTGTATCAGAAGGAATTGCTAACAAGGCTTGTGAATTCTTCAGAGGAATTAGAGGGTGTGAACCGGTGAGTGCCGACATGCTGCCGACAGGGGCCGACCCGTCGTCATACACCAGTTTGTGAATATGCTCTTCGCTATACGTGTGAATGTGTTCGGTATCACCATCGATAATTTTTTCTACTCGTTGCGGCTTTTTCACTTTTCTAATGGTCCCTGAACCATCAAGATCTGAATAAAATTGTTCATGAAAAGTGGACACAGGGTGCTCTTCCTCTGCTTGACCTGGTTTACCTCGTACTAAAACACGTTTCGGTTTAACCTTTCGAGGTGCTTTCTTTCGTGAATGCTCGTTGACCTTTACTATTTTAACTCTTTTCGGGGGATAGTTGGGTTGTACAGCCGGAGCCACTGATGGAGCTGAGAAGGCAGGTAAGTAGGATCCGTCGGTCGGTTCAGGTGGCGGAGCTAGGTCGTACTCCTGTTCGTCCCACTCCTGAGGCTGAGGGCCGTAATAACCGCGTGCGCGGTACAGCGGCAAGAGCTTGGAAGCTGACGAGGAGATCCCGGGCAAGCGGGTCGGCGACTCGTCGTACAGTTCGACTGAGTTCAGCACATTCGCCACGGCCGGCACTGCGACGTTGGTCGGCAAAGCCACCGCGCCTTCAGCGCTCGGCATGAAAGCCGGTGCATATTGTGATGATGCTGGATGATTCGTAATATAGATCTTCTTGTGGTGGTGTATGTGTTTCACCTTTTGTGGTAGATGTATGCGGATCTTTTTCCTGCAACAAGAAAAAATAACAGTGCCGGTATTTTGTCGTGAAGTAATCGATCGCATGCATGTTGAGCGGCGAAGTTTTTCTGCTTGCAGTTCCGTCTAGTGCAGTGTCAATGGCATGACGCGTGACTCGGATCGCGCGGCTTTCGCTGTCGGTGTTCGCGACGTCGCGTCGCCGCGCCGCTACCTATCCGTACTTCGTCACACTCGACATACGTCTTACAATTTGACTTGTGTCATTTATTTTTTCGTACGATAGCGATGAGAATTGACTTGCACTTTCTAATAGGCAGGCGCTTATTATGCGCCTGGTTGGAGTTACGTTCAAGAAATTAGCGCTAAGCGGTGAAACATAACAATTTAACACAGTCGCCGACACACTGACATTGACCATGCTCACAGATTAAATCGCGTAGCAATTAAACACACTTTCGCTTACTAATAAGGGCTACTTAGCTCCCATAATTTACATAAGAAAGATACAATCATTTTACTTTACAATATTTAAACTACTAAAACATTGACTTGATAAATTACTATTGAATGAAATTATCTTCATTAACTTTAACATAAGGTTTATTTATAAGTGAACGCCAGCACAAAAAAAATACAGTGAGAATATAATTTGTAGGATAATTTAGAAAATAAATCTTTACATAAGAAAAAAATAATTGTAATATGTTTTAACATAGTGTTATTACTCACTTAGGCGCATCTGCCGTGATCTGAAGTGTTGCTACAGCTACCAGAAGAGCGAACTGTAATAAAAAGAAATAACATTGACTCTGATGAACTATAAAAAAATGTGTCAAAAAAAAAACATATAGAGAGGCTTTGCGTATGGTTTTTTTTAAAGGCGTCTAAATTACATAAACCTAATTGACACCAAATTGGTTAAATTCATAATGTAATTGTAAATTTTCGATGTACTCTGAGACTTTTATGAGGGAATCGAACCCGCAGGTTTATTTTATTTTTGGAGAAACTATTTACTAACATGTCCTAAATATGAGCAAAACGACAAAATTATCAAGAGATTAGCGTTATTTTCGGTAATCATAGAGACGAATTTTTCAAATCCAATATATCAAAGTTATGTGGTCATTAACCTTTGTGCCATTATATGAAGAATATAGGAACATATTGATTAAATAAATTAAAAAAAAATCTATTTATTTAACTGTAGCTGGACTGTGCTTTTTATTAAGTATATTTAGTATGAATATAAAATTGTATGTTTTTTTACAAATTTTATTTTATGCTTTGATCGAGTACAATTTTTTTCGTTTTTGTACTCTTTAGAACAGCTATGCTTATCTAAAATCTGGCATTGCATAGTTACATTGCAAAAAGGGTTGTATTCTAATTAATTTCAAAGGACGATGCTGAATAAGCTACTTGCTACAAGTAGCACAAGCTACTTGTGGCATCGTTAGATAAGTTTTTTTGAATGAAAGAAGCTATAATAATATAACAAAGTTTAAATTTGAGGCTGATCAGAGTAATGGACTACGAAACAGGTCAGATATATAACATTGTAATACATTATTTTTCCAAATTATAGCAATTCTTGAAAGATAAGCCGTAACTTCAAAATTTAAATAGTAAGTGTTCGTCTTATAAATTTAATTGTCTAAGAGAGAACTGGTATTTAGCAGGACGAATTTTGTATGAAAGTACAAAATCTCATGAAATCTCACTTATAGCTCTTGTTAAACACCATGTTTAATGGAAAATTACTCCTGTGAAAATACACCTCTCTATTGATTGTAGCTATTGGAGGGTGGGACCAAAATTAGCATCACTATTATCTAAAACTTATCAAAGTTGTTAACTTTATAAGAGATAGAATTTGAACTTCAGAGCCATATTTTTGATGACGGCTCAGTTACTAATAATGATCGTTAACCACTGTCCTAAGCTATTCATTAGTTCTCCGAAAATCACGTACACATCCCAGAACATAATTCGAGTATCACTATTTTATTATCACTAAAATGTAAGGCACAGTCCAGCACAACACTATCACATAAAACAAATATTGTTCACGGGATACCGACCAATTTCAACCAATCCATTGCCGCTCTTTAACAGACGAGACACCAATTCAAACGAAGTTTTTCAATATATTTTTTTATATTTTTTTTAGAAATACTGCACTGGTGGAAACTGCACTGGCCTTCAAGCTCATATGATAATTGTTCGCGGTGCGCCTGATTATTTATAACATTCATTTTCACGCCTGAAAGAATTCCTAGCAGCACATGTGTGCGTACGCATCGTACACATATTGCACTCGGGGCAGCACACTGCATTGCTGCAGCAACGCTGTTGACGGCTCGATGGATGATCATATCATTACTTTGTTTATCCAATCGACACTAAAATCATTTACATATTTATTAGTGACAATTATTCATAAAAAGGCTAGCTTTTGCTCGCGACTTCAGTCGCATAGAACTAATATGTCTAAAATCCTTACTTGGTGCTTACCTACATTGTAAGAGGAACCCTCATTCAAATTTTCCTGGTTGTAACTTCAATCAGTCAATTACTCACTAAGAATACAAAATGATATAAAATAGAATAATTAACCAAGCTTTTGTTCAGCTAGAACATTCACATATTACTGTAGAAGATGAAGTACACAAGCCCAAAAACGACGGAATTGCGTCGTTTTGTGACCACGTTTCTCTGGCCTTCATTACACCAGCTTACTGGATCAATAAAAGTTTGGCAGGTTTCATCTTAATCTTATGTCAGAGAGTGGTTTTGGTTTATCAAGAAAGATTTGAACTAAGCATAGGTACAGTTTACATAGCGAAATCTTGAAAAATAAAGCTTGTTCGACTTTCATTTGTTGAGATATCAAAGTTCAGGAGATTAACTCATAGGCGGGTGCCTATAAGTTAATCTCCTGAACTTAGCTGTAGTTGCAATGTGGAGTATATTAGATCTGTTTCGAATTGTTATTTTTATTTTTTTGGAGCGTCTCAATCTCATCGTCATTCAGCCAATCATAGTCCACTGCTGGACAATGGCCTCTCCCAATTTGCGCCACAACACCCGGTCCTCCGCCGTCCGCATCCAGTCCTCATCATCCCCTCCAGCGATATAGATTATAGTCATTACTCCATGATTAAAGAGCTATATCTCTCTGCTCTGACGGCATATCTGACCTATAGGTCAGAACGGCAGTCGTTCCATTTAAAATTCAGTATTCAGCTAAGCCCGATAAGTCTTGGGCGAAGAAGATGTATAGAATCCTATCTTTCTGCAATCAGATTCTTATGTCCGAGATGCTTCGCTTGAAATATATAAACAAACATACTTTGTTACTATTTCGCCTAACAACAGGACTGAATGATTTTTAACTGAAAAGTATCTACATATCATTTGAAACCAAATAATAGCGCTTTAAATTCATATCTATAGATATTGGGATTGGTTTTCGCATGTACTATTTTCAATGCCAATAGACTCAATCAACTATATTATATTTGATCGAAGGCCATAAGGATTTAAAGATAATACATAATAAATTTTAACCTAACGTATATGTTGCTGAAGTAGTTCGTTTTTTCCTATTGCTCTGGCTAGAGGCCTTAAGGTCCTCGCCAAAAGTTCGGTGAAGCAGTCAAAACCTGCGCTCAGGCAAACAGCAAAAATCTCTACGAAAAAACAAATATCCTAACGTGGCTTGTCCTGCCAATGATGGTAAGATTTTCATTCTACAATACAATTGAAAACTTAACTAACCTATGCCAATGCCCATGCCTTTTAACGTGACCACAGATATTTTGAAATCTTATTACAGATTCTTTATTTATAAAACTTAACTGGACGTAGATTTTTGGAGTCCTAATGAGTTATTTGGCATAGAACTTTAGTTTTGGTAATAATAGGATACTCAATATGTGTCAATGTAATTTTATATATTTTTAATAAATTCTATTCATTTTAGGTGCTTTATCATTTAGGACTAAGGATACTTAGGTATTACTTAAAAAAGGTGCGTTGTGATATCTTTATCTGTTCTGTGTGTGTAACCATCATTCTTAACTATACTTATCATTTTTCTTGCTTTATCAATAGTAGGTAATTACAAACCTACCATGCACAATACATATCTATATATGGCTAACTTCTTGGTCGAGTAGCGTACGCACCGATTTATAGGTGTCGTTAGGTAATAGGTTCCGGGTTCGATCTCCGGACGGGTCAATGTAGAATATCACTTTTTTTACATTTTTTTTTTACATTTGAATAACCATAACACAGCTATTTTAGCTACTTACTTTGGGTTCAGCACAATGTATGTGATTTTGTTCATATTTACTGTAATTATTATTCATTATTATATGGTGGACTGAGGGCAAAACTTATTATAGGAAAATAATTCCTAGACGCTACGATTCAAAAGTTAAGTCGTCACGCATTGCAGCCAACTGACCATTAGTCCAATGAGGCAGTAGGCGCAAAAAATATATTTATTCATTCACTATCTTTATTTAGGAAATAATGCGCCAGGCTTAAGTATGTCTATAAATAAATGTACGGTAATTAAGTATGTAACTATAAATCACACATGATTGCTCAAAGAACTGTGACTGAAATTATAAATTGTTCGTTAACAGCAATTATCATGTAGCTAAATGCCGTCTTCGGTTCAAATTACGTTTGACATATTGGTTTCAGTTTGCAACCTTGCTACGGTCATACCTTTATTATTTGGTTGAATTTTGCCTGGTGGTCAAGTGAGTTTCAGGGCTTTTATATTTATGTAGGTAATATAAGTCAAAGCGGCATTAAGAGATGAGGATTAGAATTACAATCCTAATACCTTTTTGTTTGACCCGGTGAAATATTCTATGGATTCCTCCGCCCTGGGGAAGACGGAAGCGTGTGCCGGCTAAAACCACCGGAGTGCTTCGCCGATCCTTATTGCCAGCAGGCGGGAACGCATTTCGCAATACTAACGATCCTTATACGTAGTCCAACCTATTTTCTATCTATTTTAGTGATATACACCTTAAGTAATCTACAACTTCATCATCATCATCTCCCGAGCCTTTTCCCAACTATGTTGGGGTCGGCTACCATTCATACCGGATTCAGCTGGATACCGTATTTTACACGGAGCGACTGCCTTTTTTTTATCAGGTGAAACTCATGTATGAGCCAGCCTAGCAAGCATCCCCAGGGGGTTGAGGATTTAAGAGTCCGGGCTTCCAGAGCCTTGAGAGAGGCTCTGACTACTCCAGCAAAACACCTGGTGCCATCCTTCGCCTAAGTGGCGGCGTTACGGGTTCAACCGAAGTCTAAGCACCATAACGCCCCCGGCGACTACCCGCTTAGTGGCGGGCCCGACATGACCTCCGTCCTATGTAGGAGGGAGGACAGCGGGGGCAGTGCATGGCACTATACCACCTACACCCAGCAAGGAAGGAGACGCGTGCAATGAAGGCTGAGGGACCCCCATCCCTCCCCTCTGCGTCCCCCTCTGGGCGGATCTGGCTACGGAGGTCCTCGCCCCCCCCCCCTTCCCGCCCGCCGTCGGCGGAGCAATGGAGCGGAAGGGTCAGCCTCCCGCTCGCGCTCCGAGGTCTCTTTCTGCGAAATTACGTTCTCTTTGATGACGTTCTTGGATGAGTGACCATCTATAACATACCGGGACCCCTCCGTGCCTCGGAAAGTACCCGAGGTCATATATGTTATGAGTTGATCGTTGGCAGTCGGTTAGTCAAATCTGACAACCAGTCTTAATATGAGAAACGGTTTTACCCAGTCTGACTGCCTCGTTGGCGTAGTGGTTCTAAGCGCGACTGCTACGCTAGAGGTCTTGGGTTCGATGCCCAAGTCATCCAAGGTGTTAAATTGGGTTTTTCTATGAAATTCTCAGTAGCAGGTCGGAGTTTGGATTTGTGCTCGGTTAGTGGCAATAGGCTCACCCCCTTTTACGTGGAACCTAAACATACCGGCGAAATGTGGGTGTACATTGATATACCTCTGCCTAACCCTTCGGGGATACAGGCGTGACGGTATGTTAAGTTATGTTACGTTCCCAGTGAAATTGGCTGTAGAATTCAGATAAGCAGTCGCTTCATTTAAAGGAAGATATTCAGCTGAACCCGGTAAGACAGGAAGCTGACACCACCATAGTTTGTGAAAAAGGTCAGGCAGATGGTTACGTATTTTCAATGTTTTCAGAAAGAAATGCTGTAAATGATCTAATACAAATGACTTCGGAACGTATCGCAGGCACTACACACGCGAGCGATCCGCATCCGCATTTTAATACAACTCGCGTAACAATAACAAATCGTTTGTTTTTTCGAGGAAACTCTACACGTATTATGTATAACATTTTGATTAACAAGCTGTTTCCAATCGCTATATCATTGTCGATTTATGAATGCAATAAATGTTTTTTTGTTTAAGAAGTTGCTTACTAGTTAACGCCTCAGTACCGCAACATTTTCTAAACTTATTGCTGTATCAGAAATGTATTTACAAGATCAAGAAGACTAGGCGGTGGATTATACAGCTAAAAAATTCTGAATGAAATTGAAATCTGCATGAAAGTTTAAGGTCAATCAGACATTAAGTGAGCGTGTTATACAAAAACAACGTATATGTTTGCTCTTATTTTATAATTCAAATTAATGTAAAAAGTAGGAACATACGAGTACATGCATAATTAATTACTCTAATTACCAATCTTATTAACAGTTGTCTTGTACTCAATATTTTCGTACCAACTACACATAGTTCTGATTGATAACATCCGTGACAGTAAACACTTCTGGCAACCATTCACTGCTCGGCTAGACGAATGATCAATGACGTCATTAAGTAATAAATTATACTGAGAATAGATACAATGCCATTTGTAGTCACTGACAGCTTTATAAACACTATTAATATTAAACTAAAACTTAATGCTTAAAACCTTTTTTTGTTAGTTACTAGCCGCGCTCCGCGGTTTCACTGGTGGTTTTTTCCCAATAAGTAGGGTGATAGCCTTCCCCGAGAATAGGGCTATCAAATGCAAAAAAAATATTGCAAATATGTCAAATATTATTAGCCATTAGCGCGAACAACCAAACTAACTCTTCAGCTTTATAATATTAGTATAGAAATACATTGAAATGGTTCGCTTTATGTAATACGTGTATATAACAGTACTTCCTCTCATAAAAACAAAGGTATGTTGAATGCCTTGTTTACTATTAATGTATGAAGATATAAGGAACGATTACGTTGCATTAGTGGAATTAACTACAGCAGTTATCCATGACCGTGGTAAGGGGAGCCTTGACTTGCGCGCGCACGCTCTGCTGGGCAGCGTTAGTGCACTTATTAAATGCACTCGTAAGACGTGAGCCGCTACACGAATGCTCTTGTTATGTTTGTGATAGATTATGTAACATAAATGATAGCTTATTTATGATAATACTTGCTTATTTTATTAAAATTTTCGCTATCTTTATTTCTTGATGTAACAAATTAAAATCACAGTAAACTTTTAATGTAATGCCAATCCTGTGAAGAACTTTCTATAAATTTGGAACATTTAAAAAATAAATAGGTCTGTTAATTTAGATGAAGAATTATTCGATAAGTACTAAAGTAGTAATGACTATCAGCATTATTTACAAATAAATAGTACAGCTAACCAATAAAAGCTTTGGGTGGGTACTGATATCTAATTTCCAATACGAAACAGTTATAGAGCTGGATTTGTTGTAAAGGTACTTGGATTGGAACTAGTCACTTTCTCGTGTACCTTAAATCGTTTCCGCGGTCGTTTACATTCTAAAGCCGTATTTTGTACTATCAGGGCTTGACCGGATCGCCTCCAAAACCGGCCCGGCTTTAGCTTGAAGCTTTACTACAAGACCACAGAGCAGTGAGTTAATGGAGCGAACAAAAAGTGTTCGTTCATACACCTAATTAACTAACTTAAAAAGTTTTTTAATTATTACCTAATGGCTCGCATACACTCAGTTATCGGACGAACTTTGCTCGTACGTTGACGGCGGAACTCGGAAATTGACCAACATTAGTAAAATAAAGAGAGTGCCTACACTGCCACGACCGTCTTCATCCGATGACGCCGTGCCTGAGTTCTGCCGTTAACGTACAAGCAAAATTCGGCCCGTAACGGATTTGGTGTACTCGAGAAATTATAATATATAAGTTCAACTTTTAAGAAGCAAACTCTTATCTGTGTATCCAAACGACATATTAACTAGTTGGCTTAACGCGACGTACTGCTACACGACGTCTTACTCTACAGAAGTTAGAGAATTTCAATAAAAAATTTTTTTAGTATTCTCGTATTACATGCTCTAAGTGGCAAGCTTAATAAGTAATCTCAGGAACAGAATCATCGTTTTCAGTCCTTCATGTCACCGCACCTCTCTGCCCACATGTCTTTCAGGACTCAGCATAACCGTTGACAGAATAGGCAAAATGTTCTTTGGTAAAATACCTTTTAATGAGTTATTCTCTCCCATCCTAAGTCTGGTCTCCAAGAAATTACGAATGTGACTAAAATTATAGACCAGTCATAATATCCAAGACAGTAAGCAGGCAGACAAAAAAGCAAACAAATACTATTGCGCTCTAATGTTTATCTACTCTGTGTTCACGCTACGCTTCAAGACCAGCTCCCACAACACACTTTCACGTCCGGCACACACGATTATCAGTTTTAAACGGTTGCATTAAGTGTTCTGTGTAACAAAGCGCTTATTTTGTACCGAGTACAGTGTGAGACATGCGACGTGTTGTGTAACTCTTAGCCGGTATTACGGCAAGTGGATAGACGTTTGATAACGTGTAATTTATTTGTTACGACTTCGAAGGGCTTTTATTTGTGATACAGACGTCTTTATGTAATTGTTTCGAGTTCAAATCGGGTATTTGGATACTTTTATTTGTAACTCGAGCTCTTCTTTGACCGTTTTCCTTAATACCTATATATCTTTTAGTAACATCAACTTTTGCCTTTTGATTCGAAATGTACTTACGAGTAGATTAAATCAATGATGTCAATTTGTCAACTCTACGTTGACCGATTGTACTCTACGGTGAGAGATTCAAAGACCCTACAATAATTAATTTAAGTAAATTGTTCCTTTTGACAACAAACAAATGTTACTCCAACATATATTCAAGAATTTGGAGCCGTGACATAGGTTTGTTAATTTTGAGTATAACTTATAGTATGACTTTCGTATAGGTACATAAATTAATACATAAATCTAACCTACATACCCACATAAACTTTAGATATAAACAGCAAACGTAACAATATAACACATACGCATAAATAAGTCGTTTTTGTTCAGGTGTTGTGTAAACGACCGGCTTCCCACTTTCTAAGGCGATGCTCACTTACTGTCCATCAAACACGGGTAATGTACTAAGTTAATAAAACATTTAGCTTTTCTTCCTTCCTAATACGCATTCATATTTTAATAAACACTTTTTTTAATCGTGAAAGTTTTATTTACGAGCATTATTAAAATTATAACTTATCTAGATAAAGTTGGTTGCAGGTACGGATATAAAATGAATAAACTATTTGCTATTTATGGTGACTAATTAATTTCGCTGTGTTTTGCGATTAAATAATTTTAATTATAAATAAACTCAAGTATTCATTTTTCTGTTGGGTTCCTCTAAATATTATTATAGTGAAGATTCAATCTAAACTTTTAAACAAGGAATACATGATTTACTAGGACTTCCAATCCCTGAGGTGGTCATTTAAATTAATGTGTTGAATATGGTATTATATTTTTCGTTTCCATAGGCAGGACAGTATAATTGATTAGGTCACCAGCTATGTAATGGGCTAAGAGACAATGCACAACGATCAGTCTCTAAAAATTATAAATGTACTGTACATTTCCTGGATGAAAGACGAAGCTGTCGCCGCCCCACAAACCAATAAATAAAGGTGTATTAAAGAGTTTTTAAAGCGGTCCATGGTATTCATTACTAACAGGCGAGACGCTTGTCCGTTTATCGGTTAAACCCGAAAACAAAAGGTATAGTAAACTACGTACATACTTATAGATCCGTAAGTGTTCCTTCCCAATACTCTCACTAAGACAATTTTTTCTGTATCTTCCCACAGTAAATGGGAACTCGCTATTAAAATGTTACGAGGCAGTAACCAAGGTAATTGTGACCAATTTTTGAACGTTTTTATTACCCATGCAACTATCAAATTGTTATCTGGACCAGTTAAGTTCGGTGCCACGCTTCAGTGATGCCACTTTGTTCAAGGGGATCGAAGCAGCTAGTTTGATGTGCCCGTCAAAAATGAATACATCAAAAATAACACAATAACATGTGAATAATTTAGTATGTGTCCCCTATGGATTTCATTTCTTGTACATTTTTCTGGTGGACTACTAAATGGGTGGGTATAACCCCAAAGTGGGTGTCACTGGAAATCACCTGCTAATATGAGGTAATTATGAAAATACTCACAGAAAATTAGATTAATACATAGTTACTACAAAATTATTGGTAGAGTCAAGTTAGACAATCATGGGCAGCACGCAGCACCATAGTATGTCTCTGCCGGAGTAAAAACACCAAAAAACTGCTATATTTAAAAACGAAATCATCGTAGGTACTGAAATCATTCAACTATAATTAATCATTTATATTAAAAAAATTGTTACTCATAGTACAAAATGTATAACACCGATAGCATCGCGGATCTTCCACGATCTAGTCTAACAAAAGCAATTTTTGGTTGAATTAATAAATCACTTTCGCGATCGCATTTCCCTGATCGGCGGCGCATTTTCATGAGTTTCACCCGCGGCGTAACTATAGGAAATACGAGAGGTACGCACGCAACTATCCGATAGCCAACTACTCGCGAATACTACACACTGAACTAACTTAGTTTATATTATCTAAACATTATTGATTAAGCACCGTTTTAAGCATGTTTTTGTTAATAACATAAGTTTATATAAAAAAAAAACACTGACTTACGACTGAAATTAACAACTTAAAATATAAATAAAACTAACATATTAAGCAGCATTAAGAATTTATAAAACATGACTCTGAAATGACATCGAGGTCAAGGAAGTAGGCATGAATTCAATCGCAGTGAGAACTGATGAATTTAATGTATTTGACAGAACAATGTTGTTTTTAAGAGAATACAGTTTGCTATACCTACTGGAATAACTAAACATCCTACATAGATAAAGTAATTAAGTATGTGCATTAGGGTAATAATCAAAGCATAAAAATAACCTATTTATAGAAAAATCTTTTTAAATAGTTGAGAAAATCCATTTTGCTATTTTGGCATCTGATAATGTTAACCTTTTTCTTCCTCTTCGAAATATTGATATATCTAGATACAAATGATTCTATCGTACAAAAATAAATGGAAAAGACAAAAAAATACAGAATAAATTGTCTACTTTCATGCTATGACTCAATGATGAATTAAGCTTAGGTACTGTTACATCCAGGCGTGATCAAGTATTCAATGAAAAGGCGTTTAGAGGTTTGGTTACTTAGCTAGCCTTTTCCGAAGCTATCTTGGGGTCAGCTTGCAGTCTTTTAGGATTCAGGTATTTAACATGGAGCGACAGCCTTTCTCACCAACGGAACCCATTTACTGGATAATACAGTTTTTTATAGTAAAACTAGATGTACAGGGCTGTTTGTTTTCCATACAGACATTCTTAACACTTACACTGTGTAGTAATTATAGGCATATTGAGGAACAGGAAATGAAAAAAGTAAAATAAATCATTCATTTAAATCACAGAGCACCTGTGATTGTTTTTTAACATTTTCAATGTTAATGTACACACTTCTTTATTCAATAAACAATAGGCGTTAATTAACAGCTATCAATTAATAGTCAGCTATACATAAATACCTAATATTAAAGTTTTCAGTAAATAATAATTATTTAGGTTTAAATTTCACACAAGGAGTAGGTATTAACGAAACGATCGAAACATGCGATTCTATAGCCATTAAGGTTTTGCTGACCATATGGTATTTTCGTGAAAGCAATAACTTTTAGATGAAGTGAAATTGGTTAAGGTCAAATAGGCACTATCCACTATCGCACTATGTATACCGTACTATTTAGCTGAATCCGATGAGACTAGAAGCTGACCTGGAGTTAACAACCAATGAAAATTAGCCTTAAGTCGTGAATAATAATTCACACAAGTCATTTGTATTTTAATAGGAATCAATTAATAGCCTTTCTGATGTCATCTGGTCAATTTGATACCTTGAAATAGATACGTGTATAGATAAGTCCATGTACATATCGATTCAAGGAAGAATAACGGAGGTAACAGCGCCCACGCATACCATCTCAGAAACAAACAGTCATTAAAAAAACCGTATCCATAATCGAAACACGTGGATATTGGAGTTCATTCACTGGGTCGCGCATTCCCCAACTTTTAACGGTCCGGAGCCCTTATTATGAGAGGCAATATTCAAACTAAAGATAAAAAGGTAAAAAAGGCTCGATAAGAGTTGCCTACGCAGTACGAGAGAGGCATCAATCTGGGGCCATGCTAAAGCCCACCGGCACACTCCAGACGTTTTTTTACGTTTTTTCTGATTATTAGGCCACATTAAAATGTCAGCCAGTGAATATAAAAGTTTCCTTCTAAGTGCTCTGTAAGGGTTAAGGTCGTTGTACTTTCCATGATAATATTGTTAAGGATATTTTTTTTTGTATTTTCTGGTGTGGTTTTGTAAGTGTATATTAATTTTGTTATGTTAATGTCTCAAGTCTCCGAACCAACTCCGAACTAATATGATATTAAAGCCACTTTGACATTATTCTAAAAGAATGAAGGATATTAAAAATGTTTATAAACATCAGCTTATAAATGATCGCCTCTCCCCGACCATGAACAGTTATAAATGTCTGGATATTTTTTACCCCACAATTTCCATTTATTACAACGAAACCAAAACACGATTTATCTCAACACAATTACCAAACATTGGGAACCGCTTCATTTAAGAAGAGGACTCCTTAAGATTTATTATGTACAAGGAAGAAGGTTCGGTTGCCTGTAGGGTTTATTAGAAAGTCGGCTTATCTGAACATTTTTTGTGTTACGGTAAATCGGCTTGTCGGTCGTTTCCTCGGGTTGTCCGTTCCGGGAGTGAGCCGGCTAGCGGCAACTAGCGGTGACTAGTGGTGGTCAGCAATCCTGGTTGCACATATATCGCATCATCGATACAAACTAGATGAGGTTCGCGATTTCGTAGGATTGTCGAGATAGTAAATCTGATGAATCAATCCCGGTGCCTGTGGTCTATATGCCAAATTTTGTCTTTTAGAAATTGAAGTCGATTCAGACGCAAATTACATGTATAAAAACAAAAGTAGAAGTTACTAGTTATCATTCATAAGTACCAATAAAATATCGTAATCAAAAATTTCAATGACTGATATTGACATATTTTGACAAATGCATGCGGACTTACTAGTAAGAATTTGAAATAATCTTCATTTTGATATTTCAGTACTAAAAGTACTGAAATATATATATAAATAAATATTTTTTTCTTCCTATAAAATAATAATTACTTTCTGCAATAATTATCCTACTTATAATTTTGAACTTATCAGAACAACAGAGTCGCCATCTGTCTTGCCTTTAGTAAACTATAGCAAAGTGGTCGATGTCGAATCGTACTTTCGCTTGCCGCAAACTCTCAGTTTCATCGCATTGCAAGCTATTCGCATTTCATTGATATAATACACCGCACTGTTCCAGTAAAACTGTAGGTGGAGCTGTTCCTTCCTTACTCATTTAGTTGATCAAGTAAAATATGGCTCTTGGTTGTTGAAAAGCAAGAGGTACTTGCAGACTAAATTGATCCATTTTGTTTTAATGTTACTATGGATACAATATGTAGAAAAAAAAAACTCAGTTTGGTGTCGGTGGGACTACAGAGGCTACTTAGTAAAAAGATTAGTTCTAAGGAGAAAGAGTTAAATAAAAAAAAAACATAACTAAATCTCAGAAAAAATACGAAAAACAATAGGCAACCTTGCAGGTTTCAAAACATTTTCAGTTTTCATGTTGGAGCTGGCACATCCGAAGAATGTTACCTACAAAGAGCTACAAGTAACATAACCACTCGAATTATAATAAAAACTTCATACATAAATATAATCGGCTTAAAGCGACAACATTTTAATGTCTGTATCCAGACGTTACCGAAAAAGAAAACACGCCCCCGCCGCGGTACCGTTAGAAAAGACATTCCTTATAAAGTAATAAAACCGTCATTGCCATTCAACAAATGACTACCGTCAGCCGTAGGAGTCTTGGCTTAATTAATTATAATAGTTAAGAGAGATCGGATGATATTATGTGAACCCTGGGTCCTGACCGTGCGGGGGGTAAGGAACACGGCTCGAGTTACAATATACCACCCACCTCGAGTCGTAAACAGAATATATGAAAGCAATACACAGTTTTAAGACCCAATTATTTAACATAATAGAAGAATACAGGGATAGTTTTATTTTCGAATAAAAGAATCGACTTTTGTTTGTATTTATGTTTATGTCTTTAACTTTTATGACCAAAAAGCCCGCTCTGTGTAGAGTTCAAATGCAAAAATGTCAGCTAAGAATTGTTCAAGATTTGAGGGTAGATATTGTATGAAATTATACATAATATTTATAATAAATCTGATGAACCCTAAAACCTAATTCAATGAACTGAATGAGGAAACATCAAAAACCTCTCGGTTCAGCCAGTTACCTACTTTTAAAGCTCTACCAAAGCTTGTGTCAATATAGGAAGGTAATCACCAAAAGTTTTATTTTGAATAGTTTTTACTTAGTTACTAAACTACAGATATTTTGATATCCAACACCAATTTTTTTTTATAGCTGCTCCCGAAATTCTTGACCTTTTCTTTTATAACCATGTGATATTAATTAACATAATGCCGTTACAAAGGATTACAAATAATTCATGCACGATTACATCGTTAAAATTGAGTCATTATATATTTTATACATTTCTTGTCCATACACATTGGGCAAATGAAGATCGAAGCTTTGACAAACTTTTACTAGCCCTCAAGCTGTTCCATAGTGATTTCTTCTGCGGGAATATTTGATTCTGTTTTCGACAGGCTTAACCTTCATCTCAAACTTGTAATTAGAGCTTAAACAAAATAATTTGAATATTGATGATGATGAGGTGAGGTTGAGGAGTAATACCAAATTAAAATAATGTACTGAAAGCTAGCAGATGATAGACTCAGTAGTTACCAAACGAATGATGCAGTTCTATACAAACATGTGGTCTAAAACTTAGAAATGATGAGGTTAAATAATTCAAATAGAAGTCCAAGAGATGCCACATCCATAATATCCGTAGGACGAAAATTAAGAAACGTTTCATTAAAAAAGGAGTACCTAACTCAGTAGATGCCACATCCATAGGTTAATCCTTAGGGCGAAAGTTAACTCGTAGCTCTCACGGGTTCAACGGTTGCCGGCTCGGTTAATCTGGCTATTGATTATATTGGTATGCAGGATGCTGTGTACTTTAAATACGGTGTGTTTAAAAAGATTACTCGTAATCATGCGCTCTTCTATAGAAAAGGTAATTGATACTTTCTACCTTATGAAGTGATGAAATCTACTTAGGATAAAATTCGAGGTGTATGTTTCTTACATTAGATTTTATTTTTCATAGTTGTAAACTTACACTTTATTCAAATACGTATAAATATACCTAAGTCATCTCAGCATTATTATGGTTTTTGCCTTATATTCAAGGATGCTAATTTCATGAATTTTGAAACTCTTATACATATCCATAAATTCTTGTTTTATCGAAAGCAATGTTAATTTTTGAGTCAATTATCAAATCGGCCCCAATGAACTTTCGGATGTACTATTTTTTAAAGTTTCCTGTGGTATAGATTAGATCGAGAAACAGTAGTTTATGAAATCGTACATCAACACACTGACCAGTCATTTGTATGTGTATAATAATAATGTATGAAGCAACACAGTCTCCGCGGTGAATGCTCTGCCTATAATTGCTCCTAAAGCGACGTCGGAATTACCTAACATTAATATTACATAACTAAACTATCTACCAGAGGATATCCTTATAATGATGAGTATGTACAGTGGTTCTCGTGACAACATTGTGGCTGAAGATGTACCGCCAACGCTGACGATAGCTTATAATAGGGTAAATGAACTGGTACGCAAAGCTAAAAAATTATGTAGCACATCAGATAGACAAAAAAAATGCAACCGTATTTTTTAGGTTCTCAACATTAAATTATTTGAAGCTTCACCGTCGTCGTGTCAAAGTTTTTGAATAGATGAAATAAGTGTAACCTACATGACGGACTTTAAAAACTATTTGTTTTATAATCTCATTGGCCTACAGTCTCAGAAGTGATAGCAGGCAATTTTACCGCGAAAACCAATGCAATGGGGTCACTATTTTTATTTTTGCTACTAGAGGTCAATTCTATCCGCGAATAAATGGTCAACTGTCTGGAATTAAGCACATTGTAACTATCGTTCAGATTAAATCAAATTTTATTTATGATGTAGTACATATAAATCTCCTTCAAATAACGCAAGAGATAATGATCTATGATGAATTGTAGCCAACCACAGAAAAAGTATATATCTAAGTAAAACATCTGTTACGCTATAATTATGTTATTTAGGAGTATAACGTAAATTATACTTATTACAATTTAAACTTAAATATAATGTATATACTAGGAACAAATATATAACGAAGGAAGATGGCGGTTTAACCTCTTTATTTACAATTCAATACTTAAATCAAGTACAAGAACAAACACTTACAACTATACTAAAATTAAATATTTTATAAATAAATAAAAGTAACACGAATCTAAAAAATCATCGTCATCTTGGCTTGGCTTGCAGCATTGCCACGTTGAATGGCTATGTAGATTCTCTGAGTCTCAGTGCAAGGAACAAACCAGCCCTCTGATCATGAGTAAAGTATACAGTAGATATTGCTTTACATAGATTTCGTGCATTTGGACCCCATGTCCCGAGCGTTTCAACCCCAAACGTAAATTATCTAAGTTAAATATATTTTATAACTATTGGGAATTATTTTCAGTGCGCTCTGTAGGTATAAAATTAAATTGTATTGTAGATATTTCAATTTTGCTTTTCGACTTTTTCGGGACCAACATCTTCCATCCAAATAAAATCTTGGATCTTTATCAAGAGTAAGGCTTTTTAACGTTGATTATTACAATAAGCGTTCTAACGTAGATTGTTGCAATACGCTTCGAACTCAATAACAAGATACTTCTTTACTTCACATCTTTCTACAAACAGGTGTTATAGTGAACAATTTTTTTATACCGTTTCTTATCAAATTAAATCTAAGATAACTCATTGATTCCGGGCCAAACAAGACCTACTTCAATTGTTTTTTTGGGTTGTCTCTCTTAACTATGTCATATTGACAACAAAGCTACATTATGAAAGTTTGTATGTTTGTGCAGAGTATAAAGTTACGTAAGATGCATGCATAAGTATGCGTGCATCCATTCAATTAGTTTTATTTTGTCGATCATGAATAAACATGCGATTCAACTCCGTGTAATTATTGGATCAAACATCGTTATTACGAATGCTAATTGATTTGTCTGTTTTGTAAATTTCTTCAATTCCTTATACATGTGTATATATCTTTTTGAGTCATTCTCTATTCCTTGAAATTGATTTTTTTTATCGAGTATGTTTTATGTCTTGTTTAACCTTTTTACTAAAAAACTCTTGAACTATTTTTGTTTCATCGCTACATTTTCCATAGGCACTTCTATAGGTGTCTCTTGTGCAGATGATTAATTTCAGTTAAGAGAAACAATGATGATTAAAAAGAACATTCACTGTCGTAATCTATGCTAAACTCATATGAAATGATAAAGCAGTAGAATTGTTCACTGGTAGAGCAGTACTCATCTCCGCATATTGATGCGATTAAACAAGAATTGTCTCTCTGAGTCTCTGACGGACGAAATAATGTCCATAAGGGTAAAGCACGGGTGAAAAGGTTGTTATATAAACTAATTCGCTTTTGCTCTTGTTTGAAGGGATGGAGAGATCTATGCCAAGTAATAACTTCAGTATTGAAGTATACGAAAGTGGTTCAATAACTATAACGTGACAACGCGTAATTCGTAAACACAGGAAAGCTCCCAGATTACATACCCGAGTGTAGCCACTCAAAACAATCACGGCTTACATTTGAGGAGGAAGCGTTTACTCACAAAGCCACTTCCTTTTCATAAAACATATATTTTACTCCATTATACAATATGTATGTAAATTCATGCTTACATACTGATAACCATCTTATCTTTAATCGATGTGTAACGCGTTGCTGCTTCTACTCTCATTAAGTGTGTTTATAAATGGTGGTCGAATAGTGAAACTATTTTTGTGAGGTTACGTTAGGAAAGGTATTTCCTCAATTGACCTTCTAAATGGACATAGGAAACTCTGTTTCAAGTCGAATGCTTCAGACGTTACGGCTGACTGAGCTGCCGTGATAGGCTCGATATCACCATTCATATTCATATACTAAATAAATTACATTATTAGCCTGAACTATTACGCTGCTATTAGGTATGTCAATGTCATTAAAAAGCAAGTTACTTGCAAAATATATAATAGAGCTTTAATTTGATCCTTGCAACATAGGGTGTTTGTCAATTGTAAGATTTACTGACTTTTACAAGTCTATGTTTAAGTCTTTTTTTTTTAATGTCTGTGTTTATGTGATACCAGCTTTTAACCGTAGCTTCAACCATTTCGGGGTCTAAAAGCGTCTGTAAACTTGAACTCCGAGGAAGAATCTTGGAGTTCAAACTAAGTTCAAACTAAGTTCAACCTGAATTTTACCATTCATTCTATAGTTTAGCCGTGACAGCGAGACTAACATGTGAATAGAAAGAGTTAAATTAAAATGATAGTTTATGGATTTGCACTAAACTATTTGTAAAAATAAAATAAATTAGATAAAAAAAAATGTCCGACTTCATTTTTAGTGACATCAAGCCATTTAGCCACATAGATAATAATTTACATACACACGTATACATACAGGTTAAACTGAGAAACTCCTTTTTTTAAGTTGGTTAAAAAGAGACGATATCGATCGAGTAAAGTATCTCAAATGTAGAATTTGTCTATCCTTTACGATCACCATTTATAGTAGGTATATTAAGTCTTTAGCTAGTTTTTTATTACTTAACCAACCTAACTTACTCTAACCTACACACTATTTTAAAAACTAAAATAATTAGTAATTTCAAAACTTAACGCAAAAGTTTGCTCAAAATTAGAAAAGAAAATTCGAATTAAACTGCCCTTTACGTTACAATGTAATCGCGACGTTCGCGCGTTCTACTGAAGTGTTCTAGAATGGTAATCGCAATATTATATGGCTTATAATCTCATCAGATTCCCTCTCGATAGAATGATAGTAAAAGTATCTCGGGCCGCTCGCCGACTCACGCGCACCTACTCCGCGAGTATATTAGCGCAGACTACATACGCAACTCTTCCTGATACACTTTTTTATTTGTTTATGTATATTATAATCATCTAATAACTTTTATAATGCGATGAAACAATTTTATCTCTGCTTCTACGTCATTCTATACCGGCTAATGGGCAAGAGCTATGTGAAAAATGCAGGTTATTAAAAACTTACAAAACAAAGAGGACTGATTGGGTATGGACCAGAGCAGTAGTCTCCCTTCTGAATTTGAATAAAGGTTTTTGGTTTGTGACAGAAAATAATAGAGCTCTTGTAAATATCAAAATAGATAATTCCAAATAGTTTTTTCTTTACGACAATAACCTGAAATTTTACATTCAAGTATATTATCGTAGTGGAATGATTCATTTATAAACGAAACAATACATTTTCAATCATCATAGATCAGAAAATTTATAGCCGCTTAGAATAAAACTTTGTTTTTTTCTACATTTTTCTCCATGTCACTAAGAACAAATAACCTCCTGCAAAGATAGGACCAGCAGCCAAAGGATTGACGCCTTACTTCCGATTTGCAGGGATTTAGAAGGTATTTATCAAATTGGATAAAAAATCCCAGTCTCAAGTCAGCGATGACGAGTCTTCGCTGAAGGATTACGATGTTGTCATCTTGCAATTCCAGAAAAGCAACCAATTATTATCAATAAGCTAATTATAAACTAACGTCGACGATCAACCTAATTTACGATAAATATATTTGTTGACAATAGTTATAGAAATACTTATATTAAAATTTTGCTTTTAATATGTACCTTTGATTACTCTATATCCAGGGCAAATCCTACTCCCATTGCTCTAATGGGAGTAGGAGTGATGCACCTCGCCCTTCACACCAACGAGTTAGCTCGATATAGATCTCAAACATTATTTTCATCTCCCGATCGCAAACGAATATCCACTCTACTTCCACAATGTTAAATGACTTTTCACTCTAATAATATAGTTTTGAAGATATATCATCGTTCCAAACTCGTCATTCAAATTTGAACCTTATTTGCGAAAGTTTGCGAGTTCAAATGGATTGCATCTGTGTTCTTGTTATAAAAGTACAGAGCACTACGATTTTCGTATTCTGATTGATTGTAATAGAATTGAAATTGGTCTGGGCGAAGTCGCGAGCGCATTAGATCGAAGCCGCGGAGAGGCAGTGTCGCGAAACGCGACCACGTTGCGGTATAAAAGGAAGTTTTGTTTAAATTTCTTTATCACACACCAACTGTCTGCACCCGCGCTCGGTCACTCACCGGTCTACCTTCTTACACAATGTCTGCCCGTCTTTTGGTGAGTTACATTATTTATACAATCATTACAAACATCTTCAGAAATAATCAACTTAAAAACATGTATTTTTTGTCACATCTAGCTATTAAATAACAATTAACAATGCATATGCTCTTAATTATAAAGATCTGAAAACGAACACTATCCAAAAATATTTAAAAGTACGTTTAAGTTTAAAAAATATTTCCTCTAAAATCAGTTCGATAGAATAGAAAACGTTAACATTGACGACAGTGTCACAACGTTATTAAAAATAAACAAAACAAAGTTTAAAGAAACAACAGCTGATTGCGATCCAATCAGCATTGCTTCACTTGTGATCAATATAGAAACCTGTCGATATCTTATTAAGAACTTCGAAACAATTTCTCTCACCGTCATCTGAGTAATTTCCCATCTATTGTAGTCGGAGCAGGTCTCAAAAAATTGTAATTAACATTTATTGTCTCATTTTGATTGCCCAAAAGTTTTTCCGAAATTTGATTGCGCTCATTCATAAGCCAAACTCAAACTCAAAACTTTTATTTTCTTTCCACAATGGTATTAGTAGGTGCCGTTCTTATTAAGATGGTTGAGAGTACATGCAATTTATTGCTACCAATTTAATAGGATAGTCTTTTGTTTATACTCATTTTCATTTGTGAAAAGAGGAAGAAATTGAGATATATTCAGTGTTGTTGTTTACTGAGGTACAACCGATAGTTGGTAAGTTAGAAAGTCGTCTCGAATGTCACGTTCTATTCAATATTTTGTTTTTATTAGGCTGATATTTATTTACTATTACTTTATTACGATTTTGTGTACATTTTATCTTTTAAATAGTATTTATTATTTAGTAAGCCTTGCTGTTTTGCTCTGCGAAATTTTCTTATTTTTGCTTTTGCGAGTTTAATTTTCCTTTTAATTAAGTCGCCCATTTACAAAACCGTCTTCAACTTTAGAAGGCAATACTTTGCTACTATGTTTGAGATGCTTTGGTTAAAAAAGAGTGTATATAATGACCTAAAACTTAACGTGATCTCACGCTCATTGGAAACTTATAAAATATGTGTAATGAATATCTTTGTACCTCGATCTGTCAACTTCTTCTACTTAGCGTATCGATCAATGGCTAACAATAACATTTTGATTTGCACAAAGGTCCATACACATTAAGATAGGAATGTAAGGCACACATATATTTTCTTTTTCCAACAACATATCTTAATACTCGTGCCCATATTGCATTAATCACCAACACTCAGTTAGCAATCGTGGTGATCAATGAAACTAATTTCTGCAATGTATAAAAGAAAATGCCCGTGTGATCCAGTGGGATCTGTGTCAGATCTTATTATTAGTCATACGAAATATCATGTAGAAATAAAATATGTAATGTGCATTATTTCTTATGAGTCGTTAAAACATTCCAGGTGGCGTTTGTCTGCATGGCCGAGCTGCTGGCGCTGATCGCGGCTGGCGGCGGCGGCGGCGGCCACAAGAAGGTCATCATCCACGTGCCGCTGTTCGTCAAGCACCACCACCACAAACACACCATCGTCAAGCACATTCACCACAAGAGCGGCGGCGGCGGCGGCGACGACCACTACGAAGTCCTCGGATATACTTACGGAGAGCCCAAGCCAGCGCCGCATTTCGGAGGAGGTAAGTTTTCTACTACATTTTTTATGACCTAGTCGTGTCGACGTGAAACTCTTTGTGTTTCATGTAGTTAGCCTGTGGTGAAATCTTTATATTATAAGTAGGTACGTAATCAAACCTTAACAGGTAGCTATAGAAAGGTTTTAATTGTGCTACATTTTATGAGTGTTAGATAAAAGGAAAAGTACGTTTAAATTGTGGAATACAGGAAAAGCAATTCATAGTGAAAAACAATTGCGTCATTACGAATAACGAGGCTTGCTTAATCTATTTCTAATGACGTCCCTTGTCTGGTGAAATTAAGATGTTTTATCTAGTAAAGTAAATTGGTAATGATTCAGGTCATGGATGGGGAGCTGCTGAGGAGAGCCACGGCGACAGCGGTTACGGAGACTCGCCGGTGAGCTTCGAAGGTGGCGACCACACGGGCTATGCCCTCTCCGGTGGTGAAGAAGAATCCTACGGCTCAGAAGTCGGCCACGGAGGCTACTGAACATGACAAACTATCCTGTACATATAGCATAAACATTTAGGTTGTACCACGGTGTTGAACAGTGAAGTTGGGTTTAAAACTTTCATTGTCACATTTCGCGTGTACTCACTCAGTACAAATTATATCAGATTATTTTTGTGATTAAGGATCCAGTGAAAGGTACATTAAACCTCATTATTTTTATAACGTTGTGAAGGTTTGTTCTGTTTGTATATATGCAGCTTTACAGTGAGACTGTAGCACTATAATCCGTCTGATTGTGTATTAGCTTTAGCCCATAGGTTTAAGGAACTGTTGTTGTGAATTTTATCCCGGTTGAAACGGGAATTTGTTAATAATATTATATTTTTGTTAATTTAAAGTATTATCATTTCCAATAGTGTATTATTTTCCTAATCCTTTTGTTCCCAACTACTAATCCAAAAAAATCGTCTACTTCTTCCAACTAAGTTATCCTTTTACATTAGGCAATAGGCAATTCTATGATGCGGGGAGATCTGTAAATATTCAAATCAAACGATGCAGTTGGTGGAAATACACATACAAATGTTTGTCTCTAGGTCGAACCCAATGGCCTAAGCGCTGTGAGAGATGGTGTGATGACCTTTCTTTATTGACCTATATAATACTATTCTCTTTCACTATTTGTATAGTCAATATATATGCGTAAAGATAGTGAGCAAGAACTGCACAGAGTTATTTGAATGATATGAAAATAAGTTGAACAAAAGTATAAAATGTAACAAAACAATAAATAAATCAGACAGTGTTTGGTATTTGCAACAAAAAGTAAACATGACCAGTCACTTTCTAACATAGCACAATAATCTTTGTTCGTTTTGTGATTTTCCGCGGCTGGATTCACAAATGCTATTAAAAAGTCTACCTTTTTTATTTCCTATATAGAGTTAGTTCCGGAACCTTAAGTGCGCTGATGTTTTATTTCTATTACGCTCATATATATGAAGCAAGAGGCGGAAGTTGCACGCGTGAGTCTGCATGTATTTTTATCTTATTTTTTACAAGATACATTCATTTAATTACGTAATAGTTTACGTTACTCTTTGTGTAATTCAGCTGTAAGGAACTAGAATTTATTCAATGAGTTCGATTCAGCTCTGGTTTACGCATAGGTTACGTAACACAACCTTTTTTTAAAGAAATTATATAGGTAGATTGCAGGTGAGTTGCTGTCAGGACAAATAAATCGTACGACATTTATTGTGTACCTGGTGTATCTACAAAGCACAAGGTGCTGTAAGTTCAACGCTAGGAGTATACTAATTATGTTACTACTACTTTACTCTTACTACTACTTTTTGACCTAAAGGATGAGGAAACAGAGTGCAGGTACATGGGTATAGTTCTCAAGAGCAATAGGAGGGTAATGGAGCCGATTAAGTGCGGGATCTAACCTATTTTAGATGTTTTAAATGTAATTACAATAAGTGGAGAGGTACCGCAAGAAGAAATGTAATACTAGTATAATTTGAATAAATCTTTATTTGTTTACGAGAGTGATACATAGATTGCAGTTTAAATTAGTAATATGCGTCTACTGAGACTGATATTATTTTCAAGTCGAATATCATGAGATAAATAAAAACATCATTTTTATTTTTTCACAAACATCAGCTAGATTTGTGTATCACATTATTTAGTTCATTTAATTAGTGCTTACTTCAATCCCTGAGGCAGTTATTCTAAGGTTAATCTATAAAAAAACAGAGTGTCCTGGTATACACCAAGCTCAATAACTGTTACAAAATGCTATCTCGTATTGGAAAACACATTGTAAAAAGCAAATCAGTATTTAATTCCGGCATCAGTCACTTTAAATGAAATCAATAATAAGTATTATTTAAAAGTTCTTTTTTGTTACTTAATTATTTGACTTGGCAAAGATTTTCGCGCACTGGTTTATTTCATTGCAAATCGAGAAAATACCCGTCAAATATCTTAAATTCGTTTGAACCTTAGCGTCGTTCTTTTTACTGTAATTAATCTAAATAGATAGTAGATTTAAATAGAGGTGCGCATAATTCTAATATCCATTTGATGAAATAAAACTGTTGTCACCCTCATAAAATTAATGAATCTAATATGGAAAGCGTTCTAAAAATGTTATTTACTAGTTGCGTTAGTTTAATGGTGACATCATTCACGGCACAGATTTTAATCTTCAGTAGGTAAGACCCAGGTCTTTGCAGTACTCATTCCAAACAAACATCATCGTTTTACGGGATAATTTGAATAACAGACAACCCTTTTAAATGCTTGGAATGTAGGAGCTAGCAAACTGAAACCAACACAAAAATAAATAAGAACCTATTTTTATATTTACAAAGGCTTGAAATTTATATCATTGGTATGATATCATTAAACACTGTTCCCTTTTTAATTGAACGTAATAGAGTATTTCTGATTTCACTTTTTATTACTTTCTTTAAGGAAGTTGATTGTTACCTTACGCATTATTTGTAAAAGGTATCTATTAAATAAAAAAGTTGATAAACTGCCATTGAAAATAAAGTAGGTCAGGTTACTACACTTTCCCTTATGCTGGACACTTGTACCTAATTACGCCAAAGAATAAAAGGTAATTACCTACCTTACATAATTGTTACAGGATAGGTACATTCAAGTCTTACGGCAAAATCGAACTAATTCAAATGTTACATTAGGTACTTTTATTTACACGTTTCTGCATTTAGGCAAGCGTAATTTGAACCAAGCACCAGGCAGTGACTGGATACAAAGGTCGATTCTTTCCTTGGGGTAGGCCCATGTCCAGTAGTGGACTGCAACGCCTGTTGGCTGATATGATGATGATAAATTTAAAGCTAGACCTAGAATTTGAACATAGGTACCATATTCATAGGCTTCTGAATGAAGGGGCTGAATTAAGGCAAGTATAAATAAGTGCATAACTACTAAAAGCAACGATTATACTTAGTTGTAATTTGCACGTATTTATCGTGAGTCTTCGGTGTCACGACATTGTTGAGGAGGCATACATAATCAACAATAGTAGCGCTAAAATACTGGAGAAGACTTAAAAGAGTCTAATAAAAAGCCAACAGATCTGATCTGCCTATAGAACGATCGACACGACAATTAGATTAGGTATGCTAAATAAACACTGATAAGTATAAAACTAATTAGATTTCTATAATTTTTGTTTCAGTTTTGACAAATTCAGAAGACTTACCAAAACTCGACTTGGAAGTTATACATTCCAACCCAACTGAGTTTAAAAAATACAATACTAATTATTTGTAATAAATTGCAGATATTTACGTAAGTATATTATATTAATGGCATGTACTTATGTTCACAATCTAAAAAATAACAGGAATTATATAACGAAACAATAAATAATAAAAATGAGTTTATTATTTCATTCAATCATAGGAAAATGTCCAACATGTTTTGTGGTAATTTCTCCAATCGTTTTCCGTTCCCCTGGAGCGTGAGAAATGTCGATGACATCTGTTGTCTTTTGTTTTATGTAAGGTTTCAATTATTAGTAATGTACCTTTATTCATTGGTAGTACTTGGTAATGGGCTACGACTAGCTGATAATACGCATGTATTTACATGCAGTGAAATCTAGCTTTAGGAAAGGTCTTTTAGGTGTTTTAGTTAATAGGAATAATTCATGCGCAATAATCATTAATTAGCGCTTTAAAAATGAAGATAGGATTTCTTTCAGAAAACAGTTATTTGCATCATGACGATGTATGTAGATGAGTTTCAATAAATCACAGGCATTAATTTACTAAAATTAAAATGTTACTGTAATGTTTCGATACTAGTTTCAGGTTTATATTATATTATTCCTAATTAATTTAAATCCAAACGAAACGCACCAAGATCTAATTCACAATGTAAGAAAAAATATTGAATAGAATATTCTTTATTGTACACAATTAAAGTTACATTGTTGGTACAACATCTTTTGTAAACGCAAGTTCGGTAAACAAAGAATTAGAAATTGAAAATACAATCGCAAATCTCTCAACAATCAAGTCAGGTTTATTGTAAAATATCACTGTTCAACAATATTTGTTAAATAGTTCTTTATTAAACAAAATAATACCACAAAAAAATCACAAATAATAGTTAATTGTACAAAAGAGAGATAACAAAAGAAAGAGGAGAGTGACCTACCTTCGCTTACCATAAATTCTATTAATGAAACAAAGGAACTCAGCTCTCAGTATTTTCCGGATACAATTATTGAATAGTTTTTTATTGATTACACAACACTTAAGTAAGGATTGCTTTTTTCTTATTAAATTACTTGGTTGCAGTTACGTTGACATTATAAACTGTTTTTTTTACTTCTTGCGCAATTCACAGATCTAGGGCGCGTCGAATCAAACTGTTGTCGTTTACTATTTGGGGTGTAGCAAATTACAATGTAGTAGTTTGGTGACATAAGAGCTTTCGATAACTGAATAGATAGTTACAAAACTAATACATAACAATGGAACATTATAACAAGTAGAATAAGTAAATATGCCTTAGGGAACTAAGTTTTGTAGATGTTAGTCCTAAGTTCGAGATTTCTCGTATTAAAACTAGTTAACAAGATTTGATTAAAACTACATAACACCTAAAATAAAGTTACAATCTTATTGGATATACAGATACTGTTACATCAGTTTAATCACATTTTTTTGTACTCTTACATTAACAATTACAAGGTATACCTATTTTCTTGGTAGAGCGTTATTAAAACTAAATGTGAAATTCTTTAAAATTGGGTATTAGACAATGTTTTAACTACTTTTAAACAATTTATACGTGTGCAAAATAGTGCGCTTAAAATATTTTAATAACTAAATCGAGTTGTATTATAAAATTAAATGATATTATTATGAATGTTTATGGAAGAGGACTACTGCAGTTAGCCACATGTTTTGACTGTTGACCAGTTTTCAGCATTTCAATATTGCTATGTAGTTGAACACAGAGTGCTATGTGACGTCATCTCCTATATTTGTTACATGTTATTTGTAAATTTTTTCGTATGATTTGACGTGAATCGTAATTTGGAAAACGTAAAAAAAAGTAATTTTTTAAGCAACAATACATATAAGTCAAATACCCAATGCATGTATAATATGCTAACAGTTCATTCCACACTTAATACCATTCTAATACACTAATGATTCTACATTACCAGTTTTAGTGGTCTGTTGTATCCCAGCTTCCCTCGTAAATGACACCGGTGTGTCATCAGACAAACCATTCTCATCATTCGAAATAAATGATCCATCAGTGCCGTCCGATCCTGTGAACGAGTTCAGTTGTCCGTCGAAACCGTCTCCTTGGAATGTAACTGGATACTCAGCTGAGGGTTGAATGCTTGGCAGGCCTATACTCTGAGTCGGATCTGAAGCAGCGAAGGGTTGACTCTGAGCATTCCCGGTGAAACTCTCGATGCCATCAGATAGCGCTGACGTAGGCTCAGGTGAAGCAGCAAAATGCGTTGGAATCGGACCATGGGAGTTTATTATTGTGAACGGATCGTTCGTCGGTTCCGAGGCTGCATTACGAACATACCCGAACGTAGCTGGGTATCTGTTTTGGAGCTGGTTCACTGTTGTGAACACGTCATCATCTTCGCCCTCTTCTGTCACTTCATAACCGTGCGCTACACCTTTGCTCGGTAAGGCCCCTGGTAACGAGTCGAACACTTTAACTTGTTTAACAGTGTGTGATATTCCGTGCACATGTGGGGTCTGAGGAGCTGAGAAGCCGGTATTCGGGTAACTGTCTCCGTAGGAAGGCACCGATGGGGAATAAGACGACGTGTATTCATCGTCGAAGGAAGGACCCGAACTTGGGGTGTACGAGAAACTTGGAACGGGGGGTGCTTCGTGATGATGGCCATGTCCGTGGTGCCCGTGGCCGTGGTGACCATGATGACCGTGATGCCCGTGATGACCATGATGACCGTGATGACCATGATGCCCATGGTGCCCGTGGTGACCGTGACCATGATGTTTAGTATGGTGATGACCGTGGGCACCTTTCGATTCCGTGGTCGTCTTTAGATGCACTTTCTTATGATGATAGTGATGATGGCCATGAGGCATTTGTGGCTTGTGATGGTGGTGGTGATGATGATGATGCTCTTTCTTGGGCTTGTGATGATGATGGTGAATTGTTATCACTTTCTTATGGTGGTCGTGATGAATAAACTCCGGTATGTGTACTCGCACATGGTCACTGAAAAACACGTACTTATTAAATGATATAAAAAAAATACATAAGTCTAATCTGTATCAAATACCTAATTACTAATTAGGTATAATTTTCGCAGGGTGCAAGTTTTCAAAGAAAACAAATCCAACATAAGTAAGGCCATTGTAAAATTAACATAATAGTAGGTATATAGGGTTATTTAAGTCGCAGAGCTATTGCTTATTTCGCACTAGAATTTGGATTTAAACTTGCAAGTTCTAATATTTCGTATCGCTACACAGTACTATAGATTTGCATAAACGTATAAATATTATAATTAATTTTAATTTTAGTGAGTTTATTTGAATGAAAGCTTACTGGTGTTTTCCTCCGCCTCCAGTCTCGCCACCCTCGAGACACAGCACTATTAGCACAGTTAGATACTTGGCAAGCTCCATGGTGCTGGCTGCAGCACGGCCAGCGTCAAACACGACAACAGTCCACAACACGCAGTGACCAATACAGCTAAACTAATATCACCAGTGGAACGGACCTACGTTCACATTTTGTTTTACATCACAATCAATACTTTCTTTCCTTCCAGATTTTTAGTTTTATTTTAGATCAGTGGAGCGACGAGCATCGCAAAGCAGCACCGCACTGCCGCCACGCCGCACTGGATTGAATAGCGCAACATCGCGAGATGACCATTTATCCAATTTCACTTAAATAAACCCGTAATATCAACAAAAAGACAACAATCCATTGTCGGCCAAGCATGCCAAAAGACATAGTGCGCGTGCACGACGGGACGATTGTCGCTCTAATTTTCATTGATGCAGAGTTCTTTTCACGCACCAGGAAATGAGGTGCTAGCTACGTTTTTTGCTAGCACTGTGTGTAATAACTATTTCGCTACCGTTCCAAACATCGCATTCGATCTGACCACAAGGTAGATGCTGTAAGAGTTACGACTGAGATCTCGCTGCGAACTCTCAGCTGTTGAGGTTTTCAGTAATAACTTTCTGGATAAAAGTTATTTAAACATCCGTTTTATTTGTTGATTCAAGTCTTGGACATCCTTTTCGTTCGTTGAATGAACCCAATAAAAAAGGAAAAAGATCGGTGTAAGGTTACAGCGTCGATTAGTTATTCCTTTAAGTGCGGGGTGGCATCCAATAAATAAAACTTGTAAGGGTCAGATCGTGCTCGTAAATAATTCTGGAGTGTACCCATTAAAATTTAATCACTCGTTACGATTGGATTTATTGATTTTGTGGTATACCTTTACTCGCAGTGGTATTTGTATGTACTTTGGGATTAATTTTTATTTGTAGGTATGCGATGTAAGTGTACTGTAATTTATTTTTGTTCCTGCCGTGTTTCTAATCATTATTTTATGGTCGTCGCAGTTTGTGTTTGATTAATGAATGTAATGTATATTTAATATTGTGTAATGGTTACGTGAGTCTCTATTTGTAAAAGAATGACCTAAATGAACTTTAGTTCCTACGCTGTAACTTTAACCATGCATTCTGGTCATTCTTGTCCCTCGAATAGTTTTCTGATGTTGATCAAACTATTGATGTGAATTATAGGTTTCTATTTAAAGGCAGTACAAATATTTGCAGAAAAAAAATCCTAAATCATATCAAATTTTTGGTGTCTTGTGTCCTTGATTTTACATTATGTTAGATACTAAGCGACTAGATAGTTTAAATATTATGACATTTATGTGAAAGTTGTAAGTATAATCTGCATACTGTGAACCTATAGTGAAATCATTACATTTTTACAAAAGTTTTATTTGAATACGGTAGGTAAGTAGTAGTTAAACTTAAATAAGAAAACAACACTTATAGAACTTAGAAAACTTTATTTTAAATAAACTGGTTACCTAATATTAAAAATAAATTATTAATGTACATGAAGAATTGAGCGTAAGAAAATAATCACATTATAAAAAAAATAAAGCAACCTCTACAAAATTTAAGGGTCTCTACAACAACAAAAAGTGATTCATTACTATATCCGAAACAGTAACCATATCCGAAATAAAGTTTCGAATAATTTCGGATATTTGCGGAGTCAAAGTTATACAATAATAATTTCACTATCGAGACCCCAATTTGAGAATAAGATGCCTCAGAGAGATAATTTATTCTATACCTATAGGATACATTTAATTTCTTAATTATCGATAAGTTTTACAGAGACATATTGAAATAAATAATTAATTGTATTACACTTTCTTTGGTTCATGCGTGACAGGTAATTCGATTAAAAAAGTAAGATCATAAATCAGAATATTATGCTATTATTATATAGAACATTATTACATCAGGCACGAATACATGTTAAACTTATAAAATCTATTTATTCGCGTCGGAGGCCAATGCCCAGCGTTTAGTGAAGAATTACTCTAAAATAAATAATACTACTTTCAAAGAAAATGAGGAAACTTAATAGTCGATAGTATTAGTCCAGTCAGTCTTTAGTACCCATTCCAACTCCTGTAACCAGGGTCTACAATTAATACCAATAAATACCACCTTCCGGTGTGTCAGCCTTTAGATTAAAGCAACATTAAATTACATTAATAAGTAAGAATTTAATTATTACCATTATTTGTACAATACTTAGGTTTTCCTAAATTCTACCCGCTTATTTACTAAGGATCTGGAAGCTTTGATAAAAACCTTTTAAAAGAAACATGTTTCGTATGAGATATGCGTTACAGGGTTTTACTAATAGAAGAGTTTATAAATATTTTTTTCGTAACGATCCCTTTTTTTCATTATGGCTGGTCACATCGCACGACAATAGGTCTGATGATCACTCTGCAAAACAGAAAAATAACTCTCGTTTAGCATTATAATTTGTTTTATACTGCATAACTATTAATCGGACATCAAATAATAATAATAACAAATAAATATTCCTGGACAATTCACACACGGTAATCTGATCCCAAGCTAAGCTCTAAGAGAGCTTGTGTTATGGTAACCAGACAACTGATATACATACTTATATATTTCTAAATACATACATATTATAGATAAATGACACTCAGACCAGAACAAATGATCGTGCTCATCACACAAACATTTGTCCTGAGTGGGAATCGAACCCACGACCTCTGGTATAGCAGTCAGGGTCACTAACCACTAGACCAACAGGCCCGTCAAATAATAACATTACACACCAAGACAAGAATTCCGAAAAACTAGAACCTTTTAGAAGTTATTTAACATTTACTTATCATCACCAATATCGAACTTCTAACATTATTTTAATTAGTAAAATAGTGTAATAGTTACTCAAGTAAAAACTACTCAATTCTTATAAATATTGTTTTTGGTAAAAAAATAATCGAATTTAAAGTATTAAACTTTAGTTATCGGACTACTAAGTTTTGTCCCATTACTTCAATTGCATTAAACGGCATCTGTATGGAAAATGATGACCTCACCTAATTCCTTCTGTAGAGCGGAACATGTGCGATGTGACGGCCGGGTATTCCCGGGTACTCGTGCGGCGGCACGTCCGGGATGTCGAGTCCCGCGTCCGGCAGGTCCGGGAGGAACTCCGGGATGCCTATCCCCGGGATGGGCTGGCTGTGCTGGCCTGACGGCGGCTCGTCGTGCAGGTGCATGTGGTGGAAATGCTCGTGTTCCTCGACGGTGGACATCGCGTGGTCGATGTGCGGCTCGTGGTGCGTGTGGTGGTGGTGGATCGTTTTGTACACCGTGTGCGTGTGCTTTATCTTCTTCACTTTGTACGGCACGTGGATCACCACCTTTTTGTTTCGCCTGAACGAAAAATACACCCTTTATCCATAATTTTGGTTAGTCAATATAGATACCCTATAGTCTATTATACCCTAGGTATATAATATTATCGATCGGATGAAGTGAGAATTTAAGTTAAAGATCCATTGACTAATCTCGTCCGATGAATGCCATACGAATTTAATTTTACTTAGATGAAAAAAAAATTATGTAAAATTTGGTAGAGCATGTTCAGTACCCTTCGGCTTGTATAAAATAGGTAAGATTTCATAATAAAAATGGGTATTTTTTTATTATGACAAATTTGTTAGTTATTCATTAAATGTATGATCACCGAATTAGTGGCAGTATAGTATAAATTCTCAGATTGTCACTATGTCCTGCCACTTTCGCTATTACGAAATTCGAAAACTTTATTCGTACAGATCCAAGCATAATGTGTGTAATTGTGTCTATTTATGTCACACTATCTATCAAACGTAACAAGGCAATTTGTCATAATTTGTCGTCGTTACGCTGTTTAACCCAAAGCAATGGAGGTGATACCAGTACTTGTGTGGTGTTTACTTATTGTTTATAATTCTCGGGCAGTAAAGCGGGTTCCGTCAGGGGCCAGTTATTTCGGAAGCTTCCTAGTTCGATGCGCGTGAGTGCAATTTCTACGTTTCCTATTATTTCATTCGATTGATGAACGGAATTCCCTTTTAATTGAGACAAGATCCCAAAAATATTTGGGCGTAAATTGTAAGTAAACCTACATCTTGGTAGGGATAAAAATCATAAAAAATATTTATCCATACTAATACTGTAACTTCAAAAGTAACCTGTCTGTCAGTCTGGCTGTTGAGCTTTCTCAGATATCCATTAAACCTCTGAAGCGATATTTATGAAACTAAGTGGGCATGAACTTAAAGCTTGGATCCTGTTGCAGAATACTCTAGTTACTGTAGTTTTAGTTGTCACCATGAGACGTGATGATATAGGCAACTAACAAAATAATTGGTTATTGTTCACGGATGTAAATTATTTTAATTTACATTTTAAATAGAGCGAATGTACGTTTATGTATATTATAAAAAATATTTTATACAAACCCTTTGAAAGGACTTACCCTTCTGTGGTCATGACTAATAGCGCCAGCAATGAGACGAAGCATAATATAACCTGCAAACAAAGCAAAATTAGGGTTTATATTAGACCCAATGAAAATTGCAAACATGTTTCATTTATGAATTAAGAAAACACTGATTTTTTCAGCAAATTTATTTTCATTAAGACCAACATTAAGACTACGTTTTAATAAACTATCTATAAAAAAAGAAACAAAGTATTACTGGCATGGTTGTCAAAATCAAGCAGTTATAGCGATGGCACAATTGTTCGAACAGCGCATGGAAGATATTTCATGATTAGAAACTATAAAGCAAATGTGGAAAACGTTCAGTTTCCGTATTCATTGTTTTTGTTCTAGACTGTCAACATAGCATGCAACGCTCTACTTTTTGAAGCAAATAGTTAAAACAAAAAAGTATTTTACTTCCTCACTTCATAAGTCTAAGTAACACAGCTATAAATAACATCCGCACGCACATCTTTAAAACTAATTTAGTATTAACACCAGCATTTATCTTAAGTAAGCAGCTTAGGCAAAAAGCATGAGAAACAGTGATGAAATATAATTAATACTAGCTGCATATTAGCCCACTCATTAATGTTTAATCAGAATTAAAAACGTGAGAAATCGCGCAGAACAAACCATTTGTTAAATGCCAACATATTAGTTAACAACTTAAAGAGCGACATGCAAATTGATAAACGTTCTCAGCGAGTTGACAAAAACTTACCGTACTTCTACAATCCATAATCGTATCTATTGTTATACAACAATGTAGTGAAAAGCACAACAGATAAACTTGTGTCTTGAACAAAAAAACGTACGGAGAGATGCGCGTGAGAATAAAAGTCAAGCGCTGAATGGATGACGCGTGCGACGCTTTTGCTCACTTAGGTACGGAAAAATTGCACTTTCCCACTGCAATGTGATGCGCCCGAGTCAGACAACAAACTGGCAATGAGTGCCGATGCGCCTATCAATACTTATATATGCCATACATTAACACCAACTACGGGTATTTAGTCTGCGATATCAGACCGTCCTATTTCAGAAGCTCAACCTCGCATGCTGCTAACTCTCTCTAATGCTAGTCTAGAAAAATCCAACCCCTCCCGCTTGTTCCGACTCATATAGGAACAGTTAAGAGTAAGATTAGGAATCATATAACGTTTAACAACATAACATAGCTGTGGCAACAGTCATAAAGCCACCTGACAACAGATTCCTGGCAACAAGCTAAATAAAAATGTGTCACGTAATGAACTTGAGTTACGTCTATTTCTTGAAATAATAACTTATAGTCATATTTATGAAATTCATAGGTGAAAAAGGCATTTCTTATACCAATTTAAGAACGAAAACAATAGGCGTTGTATTACAAATTGACGTCAGTAAATGCTATAATTTAGTGTGGGGCAATAAACAAGGCTGGTTGCTAACGAATTGAGGGGTGACTATGACGAATGTGAAGGCAGCAGTGCGCGAACTCGGAACGGAGTTTAGGCCGCATCTCGTAGGCACTTCCGTAGCGTAGCACTGACCTTTCTACCTACGAGTATCAGGACCTATTATAATGCGCTAAGCGGATCACGCCCTTTATCCTTATTTTAATACCTGACACAATTGTTTGTTGGCTGATATAAGCTTGGCATGTGTCTGTCTGACTGTGTATGGGTACGTGACTTCGTAGCTCCTAAGAGTGGACTGATTATGATGCGGTTTAGAAATAGTTAATAAACGCTGGTTTTCGATAGAAATATGAATGTTAAAATTTTTATAATGATATATTTTTTAGTTTACGATTGTTTATATTAAAAAAAATATTTTCGATAAATAATACTGTTATAGAAACCAGCGTTTTATACTAACTACATACCTAAATCAAGACGTGTGGACTAGTGCAAATGGATTATTTCATTATTACTTATTTTAGTACAAATTGTATTATTCTAGATAATAAAATTAGATAAGTTAATTAACAATTAAATTCAAATAAATTGGAGCTCAATTTGACCGCAAATTCGTAATTTGTTTACAAATTTAAGTCGATCTGTTTCCGTAATCCGCGATTACCTTTCATAAAACTATTTCACGCTGCATAACAAAGTATTTCAAACAGTTATCGAATTATGATGACGAAAAACCATAAAATTGATTTATTACTTTATTGGATATTGTCTATTTCTTATTTATAAGGCGCATCGGCCCTACTTTATGAGCTGCTATGCTATTGTAACAAAATGCTCATAGCGCGAGTGCTCGCGGGTTAATTGATCGGATATTCATGAATTTACATTTTAGTGACAATTTTTTTAATCACCTTAGCTGTAGGTATGTATAGGATGTATAGGATGCATGATGTGCCTCGGATAGCACGCTAAGCCGTAGGTCTCGACTGTCTATCAATCTGTACCGTCTGTGATAATGCATTACCCAGTAAAATGAGTTGTGGAAGTCAGATAGGCAATCGCTCCATTTAAAATCGGGTATTCAGCTGTAAGACTGGTAACCGACCCCAACCTAGTTGGGAAAAGGCTCGAGAGATTATGATCTAGGTATGCGACTCTCCATACAAAATAGTATGGATTATTTATCTCTTTCATGGATGAAAGACGATTGCATGTTGCTGAAATGAGAACGCTTCGATGGATGACTGGAGTAACGAGATTGGATAGTATAAGAAATGAATTTATTAGAGGAAGCTTGTAAGTAGCCCCCGTGAATGAAAAGATAAGAGGTCGCCGTTTGTCGTGGTATGGACATGTGATGAGGAGGGATGAAAGTCACGTCACAGACGAGTTATGAATATGAATGTGGATGGGTATACATGCAGAGGAAGACCAAAAAAGAGATGGATGGATTTTGTAAAAGACGATATGAGAAAGAAAGGAGTAAAAACTGAGATGACAAGTTGTAGAGATGAATGGAAGCTGAATACGCATTGCGCCGACTCCAAATAATTGGGGAACAGGGCAGGGAGATGATGCTGATGATATTTATCTCTTTCAATTTACTTACTGTAAAACATTACTAGCTTAGGTACATCACTCAAAATGCGCAGCATAAAAGATGTACGATCAGTGACCTGACATCTACATGTAACACGTTCATTTACAATGAATTCATTAAATAACAACTACAAAGTCAAACTAAGCTCGACTCTATCATTAAAAAGCTTTCTTTGAAATAAATAGTGGAGGCATCAAGATAACATCATAATAGTAGACAAGCCACTTAGAATACAACAAATGTTGTTAATTGATGCCGGCATCGTCTCATTATAATAGCGAGGTATAGTGAAACTGATGTGAGTTCGGAAAATTACGTCTTACTTAGTTGCATTGTCAACGCCACGGTCTTTAGTACAAGATTCCTTCTGTAAGATTTGTCAAGATAAAATTGAAAGTTTTACTTTTCTTTATCAGATATTGCAACAATAAGGAGAATAATTTGTATTCTCTTTTTTTAAACTTTGATTTCGTTTAGTGCCAGGTTTTGTAAAAGATTAAAAAAGACACAATTTTTTTAAAGATACCGCTACTACTTATTATCTACTTAATATTGAATCTATTGAGTTTAAATACGTATTTACAACGAATACTTAGAATCCATGACATGAGATTAAAATAATACAAACTAATTCAATGGCAAGCACACGGAAATAGCAATAGGCGAGTAATCTAACAGCAACTACAGCATTCATATAATATGCACTTGCATTAGCCCACGCAAGTTACTTCCTCGGATACTCTGGTAATCAAATAAGAAACGTAACCGATCATTAATCGCACACAGACGATCCGTTCATAGTGTAATTGTACAAAAATTTCAGTTGTACCTTTATATAAGACATTCCTTGGTTACTTTCGTAAGTCCAAAGTCGGTACTTTTTTACTTAACTTATCTGGATTCATTTTTTCCGTCTGAAACAATATTCGTTTCAATTAGAACATTTATCTGTAAAATATTAAATAAAATATTTTTTATACTTATTTTAAAGTAAAATTAATTATACCTGACATTCTTGGAAATGTTTCCAGAGAGCATATCGGAGTTCCCAATCTTCAAAAAATAGTGTTGGCTTGTTCCATGTAACATGATGCCGGCCTATTTTGTAAAAGTACATGATTGGTGGGTTCAGTTGGGGAGCCTCTTTTGCTCGTCTAGATATAATCTGGTTTACATAAGTGTATAATACTGGAGCTTTGTGTACCCAGCAGATTAGGGACATCACGGATATGACAACAGCATGCAACCAATATCTGCAGGGGGCTGGGATGTTCTCACCATTCAGCGCTAAGTCCTGGATAGCCATCACGATGCACGCGGCCGCAGCAGCCGTCAGTCCGCAAGGGACCTCCAGCACCAAGCAACAGACGATGGAGAAGATAATCTTAAGATTCACAATGTTCGTGCAATGGTCCTTTATGGCTTTCAAAAGGTAATTGTGCATTTTTTCTCTATGATGCCGAAGGAAAGCTTTGTCTTTTAAATCGTAGTATCCTATTTTTAGTCGCACCTTGATGGTAAAAACGTTGTAATTAGTAAGCTACTTCAGAATCTTCTAAGAATACAAAAAACACAAATGAAATTGTAAACCTAGTTCAAAGTAGAATGACACTTTCAAGATTGTGATAATTTGCATTATGTATTACTAATAGTGCGATTTAGAATTTTAACCAACCTGCGAAAATTCGTAGTATATCGTAGGAACTATGAGATATTCTGAGTTATGTTGTCGATCGAGGAATGTCAATAGAAGCCTACACCCCACGAGACTGTACGTAGCATTTGGGGATCCTACTAAATCTATCAACACGTGTTCGATCAGACCTTCTGTAAAGCTATCTTTGTAGCATTGTACTTCATAAAACTGTGCAGCGTGGTCCAACAATGTGGAGAACTCTAGAACGTCTTCATGGCTCATGTTCACCATAGAAAACCAATTGAGCATAGTTGTTATAATCATAAGCCGATGGTAGTTCTCAACCCTTTCGAATATGCGACGTAAACACACTTCAAATCCTTTCCTTAGATACCTGTACGCAGAGGCTTTGCTATCGCCCCTCGAGATACTGTAAGCAAAGAAATCCAGTAATCTTGTGACGAAAGGGAGAAGCTTTTGTTTGTCGATAACCCAGTTAGAACTTTTGAGTAACTCATAAAACACTCTCATACGATGTCGAGCGGATTTGACATCAGTGAATAGAACGTAGTGAATATCCGTGAGCATCAGATTGAACAACGTTGTCATTCCTCGATTAAAATAGAGAACGACTTCCAAAATCTGCCCAACGAAGCTCTCGAACTTCCAAAGCGAAACATCTGTGAAGAATTTGAGTGTGATTTTAATTGTCATTTCGCTGCGCTCTGGCAGCAACATGTCCATAGTTTTCTGGAAAGCTGCTTCAGCTTTTAAAAACTGTCTTTTGCCGCACCAGTACCAGTATCTAGAGGTTAGTCTGCTTAACTTTAGTCGCATCCCAAAGTAGTAGACCAGGGTCAAAGCACACAAGAGTAGGTCTTTAAAATCATGTTCTTGAAGTTCTTTCCTTTGGCAATGTTTTAAAATAAAATCAAGCTTTTTTACAGCGTTCACTTTACTTCTATAGTACATCGAATCCAAGTCTGGGGGTTTATAAAGATCAGCTAGTAAATTTATCTTCTGTTGTAGATCATCTGCTGTTAACATTTTATTTTTGTGTGATGAAAATAACATTTTTTATAACTACGCTCTTGACAGCTGGAGTCAACATTTAGACATAAATATTTTTATTTACTTGTTATTCTAGTTGACATTGACAGACTGTTGATGATTTATGAAGTCGTTAATAAATAGACCAGTTACGCAACATTAATGTCTTTTAAAATAAGTATTTTCAAAAGTTTGGAAGTAGGCCAAGTAGGGTACAATTATCCCCTAGAAAATAACATTTCTGGATTACCAAAAGCCAAGCTAAATACGTAAAAAACTAACGAACTAAAAAATTTTGTATCATGCGACAATTTGGATGTAAGCGCCAGGCAATGTAGGTATTAGAGGGGTTTCCAATAACACTGAGTCGCCATCAGAGCGTGAATACAGTTCTCATTTGAATTCAATGATTAGTATGATTCGAGTAATATCAAGAACATGATGAAAGTGTTTGTGTAACTACTTCCCGCACGTTTCCGATCGAGCGCATTGTGCGGAGCGCCTTGCCGGCCGCCTGACGCGTGCCTTTTCTGCCTACATCTATCAAATATGATCTCACATAATGTTCTTCAGAAGTTCCACTCAAAACTAGGAATGTTTAAAGTTGGAAGAAATATTTTTTTGAAAAGTATGTGGATAAGAAAGAAAATCTCAGAAAATTTCTAATCTGTATATAGCTTTTAGGTTTTTGACTGTTGTTGTTTTTATTAAGCTTAAGCTCTGAATCCGCACTGATGTTTAAAGGAGGACAAAAAAACATGCTTCATAGATAGGTCCAGCAAGAACCATAACCCTATTTTATGACATTCCCGCACTATTCTGGACCACTCTATTATTACAGCGTGCTTCATCTATAAACGATTGGGTCGCTGTCAGGGGCCCAAGTCTGCTATTTACACTCGGTTCAATGTCTTCATAGTGGCGTGCCAGCAGAGCCATTTTCGGAAAATTGGTATTCTACTAAACGTCAAAACGTCAAAATTGCGCATTGGAACGATTCGGTTCAATGTTCAACGACTGTGACCAATAGTTCATACATTTGGTACAAATTGTAATGCGCAATTTTGACGTTTTGACGTTTAGTAGAATACCAATTTTCCGAAAATGGCTCTGCTGGCACGCCACTATGAAGACATTGAACCGAGTGTAAATAGCAGACTTGGGCCCCTGGTATACTAACCCTTGCATTGCAGTGGATGTCTCAGTTTATTTAAGTCAACAATTCAAATTAATGGATAGTTCACAAATTGATAGTCGCACCAGTAGGTATAAATATCGTTGCGTGAGAGGCCAAAAGGTGAAGTACTACAAGGGTATAGATGGAAGAAATAAGGTTTGTCGTACAATTAAATAAGTTAGTAAGTACATTAAAATTTTTATTGTCAATTATTTTTTTGCCATTAAGTGTGTTACGATATCTTGAATAATGAATGGTCGTTACGTATTGTAACATTCACAAATGTTTTTTTTACACAGAAGCTTTTGTCAAGCAAAGTTAAAGCCATTCTCATTTCACATAACTAATTTCAAGTGTAAACAGTAATAGAATGATTATGTAATAAATAAGTAGGCAGCTATGGTTATGTTAAAGGATAAAATAAACAACATTCTGGTTTTATATTTATTTATTTAGAATGAACACATAGGTATTGTCCTTAGTCTATCAGTCTTCGTTATACTCAGAACAAAAACCTCATACAAAATTAAAGTAATAATCTAAATTCACATTGTAAACAGAGGTTTTCGATCCAAGCCGATAAATTAAATACTCAATGAATAAATTATGTATTAAAAGAAAGAGTCATTGGTGGGATAACTTGGAGTTAAAATAATGTTTGTCCAGACTCTTAGTTACTGTTTGTTTGGATTTTGGATGTTGTCCGTGGAGACTTGTTGTGGGACGGTGTAGGAGGGTTGTGTGTAGGTCTGGGCCATGTAGGGGCCGGGGCCGACCTGTTCCTGGAGCTTCTCGGCCTCTTCAGGAGCTACAGGGCACATGCAGGGCACCAGCTGCACGTGCTGCAGGGACACGGGCTTGAGGCTGGCGCCGGCCGGCATGCTGATGGGGATGGGGCCCATGTTCTGCTGCACCATCTCCTGCTGCTGGTACTGCGAGGGCTGGATCTGGTACACCTTGCGGGGCTCGTACGGAGTGTACGTGTACTGGTAGCGGTAGCTCGGAGACATGTTCGGCGGCAGAGGCTGCATCCATGTCTTCTGGGCTGAGGGCTGGCTGCTGCAATAAATTAACATTTTATTGCAAACAGAAAACATTCAGTTAAATAATTTAACAGTAGGTGTCTCGGGTAAATCCAAGTTGTAATGATGAGCACCAATTTTTTTATCATTTTCCAGAGCAATCTTAGTACCTACTACTTGGGAACTTAATTTTCTATCTAAAATACTGCGTTAGCTTAGACTGTAGACATCCAGAAAAGTCAAGACGTATTTTAATTAACACAGTATATATTCTTTTGGCATCGTATGTTAATTAATAATACATAATAATAAAGATTTTACACTAGCACCTTCCTTGAGGTACTTATCACAGCCTCCAAAATAAGTAAGTTGAAAATAAAGTGTAACAAACATAAAGTAAAACCTACGCCAACTAATAAAAACTCTAATTCTGTGTACATGAAAATGCACATAAAATATTTTTCATGCGGAAACATTTATCTATTGTACGCAGTTTTTTATCTGCAACGTTCGATACGTGTATGTGACATAGACACGATATTTTTCAGGATACATATCAGTGACAGTATCAACAATTATTTCTTCACTACTTTGCACCAATAGATTCTAATTACCCTTATTATAACTATGAGCTTTCGCTCTTCGTTTCGATACGACTAAATAAACAAACTGCCTTTTTATTTTTATGATTATAATACAATTTGAAAGTCTGTCGCAATTTACCTGCCTTGAGAATCCAATAAATAATTAAATCGAAATAAAAACGTAAATTTTAAAATCAATCAGACTCTTCAATTAACATTCGCACATCAAAGGTAATAGCTTTCGCGAGTGCTAAAACAACAGTCAATAAGGTAGAGAAATAGGTAATAACTTAAATATATAATTTATATATAGGTATATAGATTGAAATACTTACGCTGAATCGGAGCCCCATTTCAAGAAAAACGCCTCGGATGACGCGACCAACGCTAAGCTTAGAACTAACTGCATCTAGAAACAAGCAAATATCTCAATAAGTATTAATAATGTAAAGCGAATTACCTACCTTAAAGGCATCTGGAAAATTTTAAGAAACAGAAAGTGCTTTTATTCGGTATTGCTTATTTAGTACACGACCATTATGAATGTCCTTATTAGATACAAAACAAATTCTCACAACAATACGAAAAAAAAACTAGTTACGTTACATAGAGCGGTCACGTAACTCTATGAACAAAATAAGAAAAAAATATCAGCCTACTCTATGTAAGATAAGAGGAAAATGAAAGTGTGCTTATCAGATCATTTTTAGTTTCTTTATTTATATTCTCAAACAATGCTCGACTTATTAAAATATTTTGATGCAATACATCGTAGGTAAATACAGGTAATCCAAATTTGCTTACTAATGTCTGCTAGCCTTCTTTTCATTCCAATAAATAACTTTGATAATATCATGTAGTTGAACTTATTCGAGCTATGAGTATATTTACAACATAGGAGCTTGTAAGTTTGAGGATAAGCCCAGCTAATAGAATCCAACCGTAAGAGTAGGGAGACACATAACTACCACAATTTATAACACATTCCATTACATCCAAACTATTACAAAATAATGCAAGGCAATCTTTCGCAAAGCTTAGGAACTAAAAATAAAAAAAACTATCTAACGCAAGCTTATTTAAATAGATCATAGAATAAAAATAAAAGGTGAAGTAGTTAAACCTTTAACAAGTTAAACTTACACACAAAATTATTATTCTCAGCATGAAGCTAATCAGGGTATCTACATCTACAAACGTTGAAGATTAATGATCGTCTGTTATAAAATCCTAACTACTCAATTATAAGTTTCTTAATTACAGTTTTCAAAATAAACAACTATGTTTGAAAGGTTGCGCGCCTCCCATTTAGAATTAGTTTTCGGAAAGATAGAAATCGTTTAATTGTTGATGTATTTTGAACTTCGATTAGTAGAGACAGGATAAAAATTCTAACATAAGTATGAGATATTCCGTGGGACCGCTCACGCTGCTTTCCCGTGTTTTGCCAGAAAGGAACATTATAAAGTGATTTGTGCCGGTCCGTGGATAATCGTTAAATGGTGCGTGCGAGTCCCAAACTCATAAATGTTTAATTTATTTTCGACGCTTCGCCTACGAGTGTATGTTGGTCATCAACTTCATCTTAATTTACAACAGCCATATTTTATCCTTTCACTTGATTAATGTAGGGAATAAAAATGGGAATTATCTTTAAACCAACATAATTCCTATTGTTAGGATTTAAACCTTTTTATATACTGCTCCTCAATATAACTGCGGCCCTTGTAACAGTTAGAAAGCCCGAAAAATTAAGCCTATTTCTTTAACCATTTATCAAACAACCAAATTCAAAATAAACATTTCACTAAGTCGTTGATTAAAACTCGTAAAATAACATCAGGTTTATTTGGACGTCTCAATCACAATAATTCAATATAGATATCGACGTGGGTCACAATAAAGGAGTTACGACAGGACTGTCATAACAATATCCCGTTGTGAGTGCCGGCCCGAATGACTTGCATCAGTCCCTTAACTCTCATCAACTATCCATTGAGGCTTGTTATTGCCGCCATATAAATTGAAATTGAATCCAACAAAAGCCAGTCATTAAGCACGAATAATGTTGAACAAACACAAATACTTACGTGATAAAACAATTTGTGTAAATTGTTGGAAATGATTTCAGAAATATTTTCTTTTTAGAAATTGTATTTTATTTTAGAGCGACAAATAAAACGCACTTCAAAAAACATTAATAGCATAAAAAATAAATCGCAAAGGAAAAGCAATGAATAAGTAGACTTACCACTCTGAGCGTATCCGGATACATCGCACTCAATGAAATATGCTAACTGGATAAGGGAAGTTCCAACGTTCACCGCCTCCGAGATTAGACTCTGTACTACTGGTTCAAGTCGAACAAGGAATAAAGGTGCCTTTACACAAAAAAAATCGTTATATTGGGAACGAAGATGCGTGCACCCACTCCGGCCGCGGAATGACCGATCCCTGGGGACCAGTCGTTTTTTATACACGGTTTCAGAAACATTCCGTCCTTAAAAGCCGGTCTCCGACCTCAACGTGAGGTATAATAATAATCTTATTAACTTATCTACACTTTTATCTTTACTTAGAACGTACCGTTATATTAGACTGATTTTAATAAGGAGTTTCTTATATACTGGCCACTTAAGATAATTTCACACTTTTTTGAGGGCAGCTTAAGTGTTTTAACGTAGAGTTTTTGATGGTCGTGGCTGGGACTATGCTTTCTAGAAAATAATGCTTCGTGAACGTGGCTTAGGAGTAGGCTTATAGGTAGAGTATGTACGTTCTTACTGGAAACGTAAGGGAGAGCTTTAAAGAATTTTCACATTTTCCTAAAATAATTGTTTTCATAATTAAAAAACGACTGTCCTGAGTATTTAAGAGACTAATATTTAAAATAGCAGAAATATGTAATTTATTAACGTGAGAGAGATATCTATTAATTGAAAATTATGAAGCTTAAAGCGCAATTTGTAATTTTTTTAGGCTTCTAAACGAAAAACCTATTTGGTAGACCGCGAAAACTTGGATACCTAAGTAATGTGGCTCGCGCTCTACTACCCACACATTAATGGCAAGGATGTGGTTGAAAAGCGTGTCGAATCGCCGGGACGTGTTCATTATTAACCTAAACACAAACAGTCTGTGAAGCCGCACTTCCTTTGCCGGAGTCCTGTGACTTGCATTGCTACACCGACCGTGAAATCTTAAATGGACGAAGTCAACAAAGTTTACTATGGCTTACAAAAAACACAAAGCGTTTCCAAAGATTTGGTTAAGTAAATACCTAATTTCACCGATGTTGCACAGGATGTTTATTAAGTGAAATCAGTTCGATCCAATAAAACGTTTTAGGGCAGCAGGTATTGACAAGCTGCAAATAGCAGATTTCCTCATGAGCACCGGCAGATATAGAGAAAAATGACTTGCTCAAATCCATGGCTGGATGCATTTGAGTTAGTCCTCAAAATTAGTTTTGTGGAAAGCGTTTGCTTCTACATAATAAGTATAGGAGGTACAAATAGCAAATTGGAAAGTAGTTAAAATTGAACTTTTACTTAGGTAATTATTCTGTGATTGGCCTGAAATAAAATGGCTACTATCCAGCTTAACCGTTAGCGAAATAGAAATGTTCAGTAAATAATGTATATGTGCCAATATTGACATTCCCAAGGGAGGTGTTGCATCAAAACACAAACTCAAGGTACATTGAATTGCACTTGCATTTTATTATAATAAATCAAAACTAAGGAGTCTCTTAAATAAAAATATAGTAAGCCAGGGGTTCATGAGTTATTCATTCTGAAGTAGGTACTAACATACTTTTTTCGCAAACATTCGCCTGCCTGGACCGGGAATCGAACCTGATAAATGTGGAATAAAATAATAAACTGTAATTTTAATGTATCTTCCTATCGAAAGAAAGAAATATGGAAATCTGTCTTCTTAAAAATTGCACAAAAAACAAAAAGTAAACCAACATATTTTCCCAGGTGGTCCCGTGGTTATCAGATCAGGATCTGATGATGGAATACAAGGGAAATCCATTGCAACGCTTAAATTTTAAAGCCACGTACGTACGTAGGTAATAGACATGTCAACCAGCGCGTGCGCCGAGCCTACACGAAATATTGAAAAAGGAAGTTGTTGTGGCTGGAGCTGGCTCACCGGTGGCTGTGGGCGTTCGCGCTGAGCCTTCAAGAAGCACAGATATGGGTATACTAAAAACTTGATAGACATATCGAAAACAGAAGCGATAATTCCCTTCCACCGACTTGAATTTTTTATAGAGCAAATTCGCTTTTTATGAGTTTGTTACTCTAGCAGAATTTATATCATTAACACAAAAAACAAAATGGAAAAGACTATTAAAACAAAGGAATGAGACGAAAAGGCTTTATTAGAATAACAAAAAGAATCTAGGCTATGGATAAATTTAATATTTATTTACATTGTGGACAAACTGCAGAAATTTCACAAAACGTATAAATTGTACTAATTGATAAGGAGTTTTATGTAACAGTTTTACCTACCTACTCATCATCAAAATTGAACCGTCTCATGCCGTCAAAACGGAAACCGTATGCGGCTGCGTTTTTGACGTCAACTAGCGCCGGGTTGCGGTGCTTGTAGAAACTACCGTGGCCATGCGCCGGCCGCGACGACCCGTTCGGAATGCCGTGCGCCTCGCGCGGGTAAAACGCCTCGAACTGCCCGCTAGAGGGCAGCACGTCCTTGAGGCTTTCGTCTTCTGGGTCGTACGGACGACACACAGATAGCGCCACCGTCATCAAAACACACAGCAAACAGAAAGCTAGCCGCATCTGGAACAACCGCACACTGTCACACAAGTCACACTTAAAACGGAGTTACCAAGAAACGGTACGTACTGTTAGAAGCTAATGATCACTAGGATTTACTATGCTGTTGTAGAATGGCGGACGGATGATTGGGATCCAAAACGTAATGAATGAAACTGGCGTGGTTTCGACAACACGGCGTAGTGGATCACCTTGGGGCCGAGCAGCTCATGCTAAAATCCGAGAAGTGTAGCAGGCGGGGCGTGACGGGGCGTGACGCGGTTCCGCAACACAATACTTTCCCTTCGCGTGGCCGCGTCGGTCACAAGTATGCCGCGTAGTATCACCGCCGCCCGCGCACTGCTGGACGTTTCTACTGCACTCAGCCTCATATACGCTAACATCTTTCATAAGCAACGTTAACGTTGACTCGTCTTAGGTGATATTTAGCTTACAAATTCAACGTTATAACCTGTTTATCGAAATTCCACCATACAAACAAGTTAATCGCACGCATGACAATCGGTATAGGTATGGAATAAAAAAAAAAAGACGGATAATCCCACATGTTATCTTTAATGAAAATAAATTCCCTCGAAAACTTATTATAATTATAGACAAAATGACATTTAGGACACTAGGATATTTCAAAATGGTTTAGGTACTATTTTAGTTCTACATAATTTAGGATGTTTGTGATTAGCAATTAAATTACTAATTATAGTATGATTTATGTCTTTTAGCAAAATATCGTAACTAATTCATAATAATTTCGTTTTTGTTTTTGTTTACAATAACAGGATAACAGTGCAAGAACACTTTTGTTAACTAGAGGCAGTGGAAAAATTAATTACCTGGTTCATCTACTCTTCTACAGTCATGTATTGCTCAAAGATGTACCGAAGTACTTTAAATACAAAAACATTACATTTTTTTAAGAAACTACTCCAATTCGTCGACTTGTGCGTATAAATCTCACGGGTAACGGTATTAACTCTTCGTGTTCTTGGCAATAAGAAAGCTTCAATTAGTTATCAAAAAATGTTTAAAATCTTACCGTTAGTAAAATTAAAATTAGACTAAGACTTTTCATAACTGATAAATTGCGACTATGCCAAGAACACGCATAAGAATGTAAAGATTTACATACAAGCATAATTAAAAAAGATAAATTTTAAAATTAACTACATTTGTTTCGAATTTTAATAATCTCGCTTAAATTAGTAAATTTGAACGATATGTAATGACATAGGAGAGTAGAGTCGACCTCTTTCAATGTAGACAATCTAGGAATTGTTCACTACACATAATTCTACCGAACTATGGCTGCAGATCACAACATTCGTACAAAGACGAGACAACCGCTTTAAGTTTAAAAATGGAAATTAATATAGCTAGGTTGGAGGCGCCGGCGCAGCTGCGAGACGCGACTGGGTCAAGGCCGCACAGTTCACTGCGCGAACATGACACAAGCGACAAGACCACAAATAAATAAAATAAAACCTCACAGGCATATTATACAAATAAAATGTACCCTACACATGACTACGTAAGTAAATATCATTCATACTATAGAAAAAATATATCACGTATTTTACACTTAGTATAGTAATAGCTTTTCACAATCAAGCAACGAGACAAAAATATTTAGGCCATCTTGCACCGTGCTATTGACTACGGAACAATAATTCATAATGCTATATTAATACTGGCGAATGTCCCAATACTGAAACCTCACTCAGTTTTAATCTGCCGTTAAGCCTTATATTGTCTTTGTCACTGTTCAGTATAAAGTACCGTAAGTACCGTACGTAACTTGGCGCATCTGAAAAGAGCTACAACATATGACCGTCTCTGTCTCTCACACCGTGCATGTATACCGCATCTCGCTAAAACGATATTTTATCTCTCTTTAGATGCGCAAAGTTACATTGGCCGCGCTGTAACGACGGATGAACAATTAAGATGGTCTTAAGCCGGAAACCCACAGCGGCGCACGGAGAGGCTGTGCACGTGTGTTCAGCTTCGCTTTAGTACAAAATGTATGAGAGCGTTTCCACTGCAGCGCACGGACATGCTACGCAGCAAATGACGTCATAAACACACGCGTAGCTGGCTCGAATAGGCGGAACGTAGCTCAACCCACGGCCGTGCGACGCATCCCAGCTGCGTGGGTCGGCCATTTCTCGACGACACACGACTATGTACAGTCTCGAGCAAAAATATGTACACACATAACATTGTTAAGAAATTATTCTAAGAATAAGCTACTATAAATAAGAGGTACAATTCATGTTCCTAGTATATATACATACATTTAAGTTGTGATAAGTATAATTTATGTAATAACTAAGTTATTTATAATAGAAATAAGAAAAACAGATGTTACCACACAATAGCTAAATTATATTGTTACTCGGAAGCGCTAATGTCTATATTATAAAAATAATATCTTTACTTTAAGTAAAATATTTTTATTTATTAAAAAAAATATCTGGACCATTTTATTTTCAAGTGTCATCTGTCAGTATGAATTGATTGCTAGATGGCAGAAGAGATTCGACAAAAAATCTCACTAATTTCGTTTAACAATTTCACATATTATTATGTATACATATTTTTGCTCGTGACTGTACCCCACGCATAGCTATGAGCTGTGTGGGCGACACATCCGTGTCCGTGCGCCGCAGTGGAAACGGAGGCCGACGCCGCCGAACTAATGAGCCCACGCAGCAGAGGTGAGCCACGCATCCGTGCACAGCCTGCGCAGCGGTGGGGTTCCGGCTTTAAACTTAAGTTTCGTTTCAGTATTGGGCGTAAGTGACGTAAAACATGATCTATATAAGAACCGCTAGATGTAATAACTGGTAATATAAATGTTGACTACACATGCAACACATACATTCTGACACTGGCTACATTCGAAAACAATGTGGTGTGTCGTGGTGCAAGGGCCTCACCATACAGGATCACTGTACATTTGTTATGGCTCAGTATCTAACGAAAATCGTTGAGTTTCACAGACGCGTTTTAATATATTTAGTAAACAAACTACGGAATAGACACAATTTTTCCATAAAAATAATGTTTTAGGCTAATTTGTTACAGAGGTTAGCATCATTAAATAGGCACACGTTGAAAGTTTGTATATGATTCGGTTACATCTCAGTAAAACTTTACTAAAAATTTGGTTTTGTGAATATACTTTGACATCGTAATATTGACTGTATAGACACTTAGTAAGGTACTAATTTTCGATAACGTTAAGTATGGGTGTGATCACATCATAGTTAAGTATAACGAGTAAGGTACAAGCAGTTTCTTAAAGTGTCACTAGTAGGTAAGTAAGACATTGCTGGGGTTTCAAGTTCCAATATTCATCCAGTTTCATTTTAAGTAGTGTATAATTAAGATTGATATCTAACACTAAAAAGCTAGACTATTTGTTCAATAGTTCATCACAATATATAACGCTACTATGAATAGATACAACTGTGAACATGAATATGAAAATACTTTATGACTATAGACCACGCTATTCTATTATTTCACCTGTAGAAGTACACATTTCAGATTTATTCATATACGTTACTGTAAAAGCTCGAACACTAGAATTTTTGTACATATCTAATAGAAAAACGTTAAAATGTACTGTAAGCGTAACTGTAGCTTCAAAAAGCATAATGTGCACCAGTGTTCGGGAGCCAACAGTAACTGCAAATATCAACCAAGTTATCATCGCGCGCTCGTTACTTAAATCTTAGATTATACTCTCGTACACTCTAGCAGTGGAAAGTATGCTACAGCGGCCAACTATTGGTTTTAAGATTATTATTTAGAAAAATAAGACACGACACCAGAACATAGTGCTCTGTAAAGGCTGTCCTATGTGGTTATACGTCGCGAATGATCACCTATCGTTCCTGCCCTGTTCCTTCCCTACATGAGATGGCGCTATAGGAAATACTCTTCTAAACGCCATCCCAGCACTAACACCTTTCATTCTCATATCATCTTTTACACAACCTATCCATTTCTACCTAGCTCTCATCACACAGGGCGTGATTGGTGACAAGTGTATAATTCGGTAGCCATTGATGCAGCGAATGTTTGTTTATGGGATTACCGTGTATAAGTATACATCTTAATTTGTATAAATATCGAAAAACCTTTGCCACACAGAACGAGATTCAAGCGATTAGAAGTTACAACTACAAACTCATAATAAGTTAACAAATCGAATAATTTTGATCTTATTTTTTACAATAAAACGGAGAGAGAGAAGAAACGGTACTTAACATATATGTAGATATAAATATCTCCAAGATAAGTACCTCGAATCGCGTCCTTTGTAACAAAAGCTTAGAGTAAAATGTAATATACCTATATATGAATCATTAAAACTGCATTTTACATAATTAACCACAGTAAAGTAAAATAACTTACATCCATAAAAAGTTCTCGAAAAGGTACGGATTGTGTATCGATAAAGTAACACAGGTCATTTTATTAATAAAATATTAATTTACAACTACGGTGATTGCGACCAGATCGCACTTCGATGCTCATTAAAATTATTTGAAGTCCTCGAAAGCCTCGAACTAATATTTTAATAATATTAGATTTCGCGAGCGTCTTAAATAACAGGTCCTTTATGTTTTAGGTTTAACCACATTGTTATAAAATACTTAATCAATACTATTTAAAAATTAAGTAATAACGTCCCGTGGTTTACTTATTGCTCACTATGTCACATGTTACACCTACAGATATTGAATAATTGTAGTAGCATTTAAGATTTAATTCATCATGAATATTTTATACATACGCTGTTCATAAATTAGTGTTCTTTAAATGCAACTGCAAATATTTAACTGCAGTATAATAGTTTTATATAGATTTAAGTAATCTGATTCACGGGACCTTAACAACAAAAATTGAGTTGGATTAAGAACTTGGAAAACCCACTTTAATTGTATATGTAAAGTATACTGGATGATACATTCGCAATAACTTACTGAACCACTAACCAAGTTCTTGACGTAAAAAATATTTCAGCAGACTAAGCGTATCATCTTAATGTATAACACACCAAAAATTGCTTATCCAGAACTGAATTATTAGCTAACTGATTAGCTAACAAATTTAATAACGAATAGCACATGTATGCAGCACTGAATTATTGCAAATTTGACTCGTTCGTTAAATACGAACCACATATAGACACTTACATATCTATAATATTATGCAGTCATCAGGATCTATACAATTCCTCTAGTAGTATGTGTATTGCTAACTAATATCTGATTAAGCTATCACTGAAATGTATCAACTACATAGAATGATTAAATTACAACAAACGTATCAAAAAGATGGCGTTTGTTTACAAAAAGTAACACCAAAACAACCTACCAATTATAACAAGCTAAGTCTACAGTCGTTCGGTCACATACAAGTCATCGTGGACTCAAGGCAGTACACGTGGCTTCTGTTTACTGCATAACATATTAGTTCCACTTACAGGTAATATCTTTGTTGCTATCCGGAGCCAAGTGTTCCTGGCACCAAGAACCTAAACGCACCTAACTCAGTTTGTTTGTTCCCCTGACCATTACAAGGCCTACACTTAAGAAATAAACTCTAAATAATTACAACAAAATAAATACAATCACATTCATTTAGAAAAATAATAATAATCATGATTACTCAATAACAATGTTCTATTTCATTTGTTTTATTTCAAATTAGCTTTATGACATCAACAGAGACCAGTCTGTGGGATTTATTATAGAAGGCTAATGAAGTTAAGGCAAATCTGTTTGCATAGTCACAACAGAAGAGATTATGTAATGTTTCGATTAAGAGAAATCTATCGAGACATTGGTCCTACCTTAGACCTAACTCGTACAGTAACTTTGTTACAAGATATACATACATTAAGACAGCAAATAGTTTACGAAAGATAAAGCATTGATTTTATTGCATAGATATAATGTAATCTAACTTATCAATATTTTGTGATTTGAACTTTTATCATAGCACAAGAACTTAATACCATTATTATATTTTAAAGAGATCTATAATGACCTTGATAAACGTTATAATTTACTCAAGAATTTAGTTCAACACCAAGGCCTGCAAATGATTTGGTACAATTCAACAAGGGCCTGATGACACAGGCACAAGCACATTGTAAAATACACTCATATTATCTGTACATCCATTTTATATGCCTCTCTATAACGGGACATATCCAAACATATAATATCTTTTAATAATGCTCCTTTAAAATATTAATCGGGGTCTTACACGCAGATGTACTTGATGTAATACATAATTATACTACACTGATGGAACTAAGCTCGACTTAAGCAAGGATATTGTTGAACGAATCAATTTAGTAATAATCTGCGATTAAGATCCGAATTATTATTCAAGTAATCTTTAAATTTCGCAAAACTTTTAATACTATTTACGCACTTGCTAATATTACTAAAATATTTGAGTTTCACACATATATTCAGACATTTGTGATTATTATTTGTAACAATTAAATTAGTAAATGCAGACGTTTTGTTTCCTATAGATACACTATACACTCTACAAATTCCGTTCTCAGTCATAGTCAATCATAGTGAGACAAGAGTGACTAATTATACACACAATTGCTTGAAACGTTGGTCTTGGAAGCAACTGATGCTTTATTGGTCTTAACCAATATATTGCTTAATCAGAATAATATGTTATATGATATAATAAATGACTTCTACAATGATATAAATTATAATACATCAAAACGTGAGTGTGCATGCATGAATCATTGATGATGTGGTGAACAATACAAATTTACCACCTTAATATTCTTTACTAAACACTATACAAATAGCTCTCGAGTTTTGTTTTCGGCGAAGGTTGAGTGAACGGCGAGAACCAGAGAATAGAAAATCTTCCGAAGACCGACTGTATGCTCTTCCACCGAGACTTACGAACCCAGCGCGCTTGCTCCTTCTTCAGCTGTTCGATACCCTGTCACCAACAAATTACATTACGAAAGCCATACCAACAATACAAGGAGTTTTAAAATTCAAATCGCATTAGCTATAAATGGATTTAACTGGTTAACCAATTTAAGAACATTACACATGCAAGTTAGAGCGGTGTAATCGATATCGATTTGACTCGTCAATACTCACGGTTTCATCGTTCCATATAGCGTGCAGCTGAGTGCCGAGCATGACGGCGGTGAAAATGGCAAATAACAGCGCTTCTGCGATCAGGAACAGCAGTAAGACGACCGTGGCGGGGGGCGAGTAGGCACTGCAGTCTCGCCACTCGTGTCGTATGCACGTCACGAACTGATACACAGACAGGCCAACCGCGTGGATCGATATCGCCGCGATGTAGAACTGTAGATTTCAACAAATATTATCAGCAACAAATCAATTAATCATTAAGACTTTTTGGGTAGTCATCGAGACTGATTTCCATACTCTAAATGGCGTTAATTGGCCCAGGGTTCACTAATTTTGCACGTAATGGGGTTTAATGAATTATGGGATGGAATTTTCTTTCGTGTACACCATAATTATAACTAAAAATAGTAATAGATAAACAAATGGAACACTTACCGTAAACAGAACGAAATATTTTTGATTATTCTCTCCAACACAGTTGTTGACCCACGGACAATGATGGTCCATTTTTCTTATGCAGCGTTGACACACTGAGCAATGATGGGCACGTTCTGGCTTAATACTGCAGCATTTAGTGCACTTAAATATAACCTGACCCTCACGGAAACTCATTTGCTTGATCATTTCCTTAGTGGCATTTCCTTTTGGTACGGCACCCTATAAAAAACATGGAATGATTGCATTATGTGTATTATTTGTTGAACAATTTATTACGATCAATTAGTAATTCTAACAAAATTAGGTTCACAAGTGCTGAACTGACTGAGACTTCATTTTATTTAATAGTAAGGTTTGTCTTTGCCTCTACCAGCAGTTACATAACATATAGTACTTACTGGATCTGTGAACATTGTTCTGAGATGCGATGCAAACGCCAAGAATGCCAGACTTTGGAATATGAATATGTTGATGTAACTGTAGACAGGGTATGTGGACAGACCCGGCAGGAGCATGACCATCATTACAACAAACTCTGCATACAATATCAGCAGCCATGTTAAAACTGCACAAATGATTCCACAAATGTCCTGCAAAGTTACAAAAGTATATTAATTTAATGACAAACAAAATACGTGTTTTATAGTCCGGCTACTGAGGGAATATGTTCCTGACAAGTTGTGGTCTACAGAAAGATATGACTATTATAGAAAGTGACAAAAAATATTCCTAAAATAACTGACTATTCCTATTTGTCCTTTTAGGAATAACATCATTATAAGATGCTAGGTAATGACAAGTAATATAACAAGGGTACAACTGACAGGGGTCAGGAAACCATTTCTTCAGTGGATGATATCAGTACTTGGTGCAAACTCCTTGCTTACCCTGATACACCAAGCTTTACCGCCACAGCACCGGTTATGCATGTCGCAGTCTGGTCGAGTCAGAACCATACATTCAGGATCTATTTGATACTGATTTCCCATATCATCTTCATCGGAACTCTCATAGAATTCTCGTATCATTGATTAATGCTATATTCCTGAAAGAAGTATCAATTTTATTTGGGAGTATAGTTACTGAATTAACAGATTATAGAAGAATGCAATCTGTGGATGACGCTGATAAGCAATTTCTTAATGAGGGGGACATATTTGACATTCGCTGATGCTTCTATAATGTCTATTTCTATTCTTAGCATTCATGGCATTGTATTTGTTTCATTAGGTATTTGATAATGTAAACACATAGTTGACTTACTGTTAACCTTAATATTATGATCACAGACCAGACTGATTCTTATAAGAGGTTTTATAAAAAAAAGTACTAAAGTTGTCCAAGGGATGTAATCTTGTATTCTTATTTGATATTCAATAAGTTGTTTACAAGAAGCAGTCAGGGTTTGCAATTTATAATCGCTTGAGCACATAGTACAGAGTTGAAATCATAAAAAATACAATTGCAAAGCTTAAAAAACACTAAACAAGACAGTATTTACTTATAAGATAGTAGTTTAATTTATTCAAATTATAATAATTAGTATGAATTGATGCCAGAGAGATTTTGAAGTGAAGATAAATTAATCTATGTTTCAATCAGCATTTTCAGCACAACAATGCAACCTTTATTAGACTGTGAATAAGTACTTAACTCTTATCAGTAATTATTGAGGGTTAAATACATGATTTGGCTACTACTTTGTTATGTATTGTGTTTGTGTAAATTCAGGAGGATGTGAGGCACTTGCTTTCAATATAATTTATTCGCATGAGCTTTGAGGTCTAGGAAGATTATCATACAAGTTTGTTGTTATAATACTGCATGTGACACTATATCTTAATATTATTTTTCTTACATACATTTTAGCAAAAAAGAAAAACTTTATTTTTTGTAAGTAAATAGTTTTCAACTTACCGTAATAAATAGTAGGACTGATGAAACTATTTATTAATCACCAGAGATAAATGATTTGCACGTTTTTGAGATAAATAATGATTAAAAACGAACGACTACCAAGGCAAGCAGAAGATGCACCGTCCAGATAAAAGGTACGATTTTACAAGTAAAACTGCGAATGTATATTGTTTAATTCAACCAGGTTCACACAAAATACACTTAAATCGATCGTCATAATCAATCTTGCTTAGAAATGTTTATCAAACGCAATAAAATGATAGGAACCGCGTTCGTCAAAATAGAGCAGAGATTTATACTGTCTGGAGGCTCATACTTTCTTATTCATACCGGCACTACTAATGACAAATAGTTAAGTGTCTCTAGTTTATAAATATGTAATGAAGATTGCACGCTTATTTTAATTTCTGAGCTATTAAAATCAATAATACGAAACGAAGTCACTCTCTCGCCATAGTAAAAGCAACAGATAAAGACAAAAAGTCAAAACAGGGATGTGTAATAAATCGCCTTATTTTAGAATCGAGTAAGTCAGGATAAGACTAAACAAGCGTAAAAGTTGACATTATTACCGAAATCGTGAGATAATTCTTAATTTTTTATCGTTCGATATCAACGGTCTGTACACTTTTATTACACCAATGACCAAAAATCAAATACAAATAAGCGTTAGAGAGAGAGAAATTCTTATCGGCAAATAAATTTGTCACGAAATAGTGTTGGAATTAGTAATATTTTAATAGTTTCTTTTATAACTACAGAGTACATAGTTTTAAGAGATCTGTGAAGATTTGACAGTGGCAACGGTGACAACTACAAATGACATCTGAGAAGGAAAAAACATCAATATTTTTCGTACTTTTCTTTCCTTCCCCTCTAGTCCGGGGTATTTTATATTAATTTTACTGTTTCCTTCTTGTTTACCGATAATAATAACTGCTGAACACATCGTAATGTTGGTTCGCTTAATGTGTTTTAGTACTAAAGATGCAGCCATTATACTCTGTTGGTAAGTTTTCAAAATACACTTGCCTTTTATATTGTAATAATTTCTTTGTTTACGATGATTTTGTTTTAAAATAAAGTACGCACTAAACTTACAATAACTTTGTCGCTGTATGGGTCAACTATGTTTTATAATTTGCGAAAGTCGAGTAAATTATGCGAAATCAAGATTTGCTGTAGTCGAATTCCATGGCTTATTTTAAATCGAGTGTAATTTTAATTGATTTCCCAATAAATTTTAGTAGGTTACATTACAATCGAATTCCTGATTAGCTAAGTATTATTTTATTGAGTAGATACGTTGGAGGTCGTTATCTGTACATATTATATCAAAGTGAATATGATACTTTAGAGTGATGTGATATGGTCTCACTGTACGAGTCAGATTAGAATAGTGTGAGTATCGAACAGACATCACATCTATTAAACTGTTAATCCCTGTTACTAGTCATTTCAGAAACATTAAAAATTGTGAAAAGTTTTTTTGTTATAAGTACCTACCTACAGAGTGATAAAATTATATTATACATATATCAATGGATTTAGAAAAAATCCAAAAATAAAATATAATATAGTATCTTTTGAATGAATAAATAATATAATGGTAGATTTACCACTGCATTGTATAAACAGTAATTATTTTTTCTTTATCATTGTCATTGAAAATTCCATTTCCTGCTAGTGTTTGTTGTTGATAATGTGAACAATGGGTTTCTGGTTTATCAGTTTACACTTGAGTCGGTTCATCTCTATATCTAACTAATTTTCATCAGTGAATAAGTGATACATTCTCAATTTCAATTATATTATGATGTCAATGAATTTGAAAGATTTTAACGAGGATCTTGCTTACACAAACAAATCTTTAACAGACCATGAGACTCGAAATAATGCCATTCACAATGAAGAGGAGGCAGTGGAGACTCCGTCGGAGAGCACTCCGTTAATGCATCGGTTCCCTCTCAATGAGCCCGTGAGAAGCCCTCTAACAACTGTCATTGTCAGTTTACTACTGATAATATTGATTGCTGGAGTTATTATTGGAATTTATCTACTTGTGTTACAAAATGATTCTGGTGAGTTTTGTAATTTACAATATTCTTCTTTTTTAAATACCTAGTAATTATCAAAGTGAACATTTGCGTTAACCAGCTTCCATACATATTGAAATAAAACTAATTTCACGGATTTTATCGCGGTTCGTATTTAAATACGGGCACTGAGCAATCTGCCCGTGACCATGATTCCAGCAAACATGTCGAAACGTCGGGACCTAAAATTTAAATACAAACTGCGTTCAAATCTGTAAAAATGGTTTTATTTCAATGTCCCGCACCGCATAAATCTTAGAAATCAATATTCAATACATATTTTTAGAGTAGAATGTTAAATTGCTGGATATATTTCAGAAAATGTGCTACCTCCTGTGGAACTTCCACTGCAGTTAGTGAGTAGGACACAATGGGACCCGAGTTATATGCCGCAGCTTGCTCCGAAGTCATACCCGTACAGACTGCAACTTGTGACAGTGGTGCAGACAGGGACTGAGCAATGTCAGAATACTGAGTCCTGCACAAAACTATTGCAGAAAATGCAGGTAATTGCAGGCAATTGTATAGTTATTGAATTTAAATTATACTATTGTTAGGTATTTTGTTTGTGTGCTTTTATCTTAGAATACATAATAGTATACTTCAAAGAAGATTTATGGTCATATATCATTTATTTGTTGTCATTCATTCACAGTAGGGTTAATGTTCATGTGTAATCACAAAAATGCTATTCATACAGCGGCCTATGGTTATTCCTATTATGTACTCAAATCTATTATATTTCCATATCAATCATATGTCCAAGGTGTTTTTGGTCGCTAATAATTTTACCCGTCTATGGGTGGAGGCTCACGTTTTTCGAGTATTTGTATGTATGTATATCTAAATCTTTGGCCTGTACTCAATTTATACCGATTTTGATATATGATATGTCATTACATTCGTTTTAGGTAGGTATATTATTTCCGGATTTCCCCCCAGAACAGGAAAAATTGTATGGTTGGGTTTTTTCTTGTTATAACTCCGAAAATGTATCATGTGTTGTATGGTAAAAGTGCTTATCTGTGTTAGGCTATGTTAACATTGAAGTACTGAGATTTAAAATCTGTATTATATGGTAGCCTAGCGGTTCATTGAACGGGTCTCTGTAACCTTGTGCACGTAGGTTCGAGTCCTGCCTGAGGTTCTAATATTTCCTTTCTTCTATTTGTATTCAATTACAAGCTACCGCTTCGCAGGAAGATAATATAAATGCGTATAAACTCCATCTTTTAATATATGATTGTATTCTCAAATTTTTTTTATAATGTCTTTCATCCATCCATCACGTCAAAGAATCTTTCAAAAGCGCCAACCAGTAATTCAGAGGCAAGAAATAACAACGTTAATCTGAGTTATTTGTCTACAAAGTGTAGTGAACAGATTTCATTTGACAATCCATTCCTAATAGATTAATAGAAGGATGTTGTGTCCTAAACCTAGATTCGTGCTCTGTTCGCGCTATTATATTACACCGCGAACCTAGACCACTGGAAAGGTATTCTCAATTGCAAGATAATATAATAAAGCGAGTGAATGTCCCATTACGACTGTTATGCACTTATCGAATCCGTAGTTACGGTATAGTCCACATTGTTTACTGTTTTATTATAACTGATAATGTAATAGTAATGTCTTATACCTACTGAATAATGAACTTATAATGGCTATCGGAATTAAAATATTTATACTATTCTTTAATTATTAATTTAACACTGAAATTCATTACATTTCACTTTTGTTATTTTAGGCTCTTTCTTTAAAAGAAAGATAGAATTTGATACAATAGTACGTACTGAAACATTATCAGGGCTAGTAGTAAAAAACATTGGCCGATTTCGTTTCCATCAGCGCCCCTTGTACTACCTATTCGACATAATGGAACTGAACATAAGACCTCCTGCGAGTCATATCTAGGCCATATTATTAAGGCATCCAGTTATACGAGTAGCAATCAATCGTGGTAAAGGTTTTCATTGCGTATAAAAGGTTCGGAATACAAAAATACGAAGAAGGGCGGAGACAGACAGCAGACACTTATTTTATTTGCCTACATTCGCTCTGGCTGCGCTCCGTTGCGCTGCCGTGCAATCAGGCGCGTCCTTATAGGACCGAAGCCAGGAATGCATGGCTGCCTATTGCGTGGCCTTCCATATCCAGGGCCACAGTCAGGAATCATTTGTTCGACTGACTGCCGCCGCCGGGCCGCCTACTGACCCAGGCCTTATGTGTTTAGGATTAACGCATGAAATACTTTTTGTTCCAGCTATTAACCTTGATGTGCTAAATATTATCGAAATCCTTCAACCACTATTTTATTGATAGGATAGCATTAATTGAGTCGACGTTCATGTATGTATAAGTTATCGCGTTACGTTATCACAAGTGGGCAGAAAACACAATCGACCGGCTGAATCCCAGACGCGTAGGCGGGGGCTGTGGGACTTTATTGACCAATTGCATTATTGCGGTTGCGAATTGGGTCGTTGACACTCATATAATAGAAATTTAAACATGATTGACTCTTTGACATAATAAGTTTACTTGTTTCAGTCGAATGCAACGGAGAACGGTGACTTGCCATACAATTTCCTGATATCTTCAAATGGACAAACTTACGAGGCTCTCGGGTGGCGGAATTTGTCTCCTAAGTCTGGGATGCCATCAGGCCTTCTATTAGCTTTCATAGGTAATTATTACATTATGGTACCTATTCTGCGGTCAACCATGCAATTTCCACTTGTGGTAAACCCAAATAGTACGGTAAAATAATGGCGCCCCACAATTTGTTCACACCTGTCATTTACTTTGATTCGCAATATCTTTTTATCAAGATAGCTGTTTCGTAAAAACTAATAAGGTTCATTGTTACCACTGACCTGTAATCCAGCATCTAATTTTATTAATTCAGTAATAGATTCAGTTTACATTCATGATTAAATCTGAAGAGTTATAATATGCATTTCTGAACTTAGTCTCAAACTTACCTTTTACACGTCACCAAAATCTTTTTAGAGGTTTAGCCGTGAAAGCAAACAGCCTGAAAGATTTTATAATTAGTAAAAATAACTGTTTTAAATGAGATGTATTGTATCTTCCAGGCAACTTCACTGGAGCGCCACCTTCGCAGCTCCAATTAGAAGAGGCGAAACACTTCTTCGCTACGTCGGTGAGCCAGCAGTATTTACACCCGTCTTACCGTATCACCGGTGACAGCAGTGACACCCCGACTTACTTAGCCAAGAGTCTCACCGCGTTCCCGCAGTGGAGGCCGTAGAACTCGACCTGTACGCTTACCATGAGCTCTAAACTGGTGGCGTGGAGTAAGCGAGACAGCGTTATGTAGTGTAGTGCGCCGTCTCGCTTTCACAACCGCAACAGTACTACTTTAAGAGATCACGGTATGGGTGCTGTTAGTATTTAAATACCTAGTATTGTCAAATCTATTCCGTATTCCGTAGTCTGTCGGTTTAAGTTGCTAAAATAAACAATCATTTAAAATCAGACAATCAGCACGTGTATGCAAATGCTGTTCAAAGTTCACTAATAGTCTACGAATTTACTGCTTTTATTGTTAGTAGTTATTCATATTCAACGATATTTCTAGATTGTTTACTTTCCGTTCGGTTTTAAACCGACAGAGTGTAAGAATTTTATTGTAAATCCTGCTTTTATGGCTGGCTGTTTCAAGATTTTTTTGGTAAAATATAATTCACGGGTAAATATATCATCATAGTCACCGCACCGCAACTCGGAGAAAATAATCTCATAAATACATTAGTCACGTAAAATTAAATTTACATGTATAAGTAGGTTATTCTCAATTCAGTATGAATAGGGATGATGACTAATTTTTATTTTTAGTCCATCTTTTAGTTAAAAAATATATATTAGACACGTATTTTTCGTTTTGTCCCGTAGACAAAGAATGACGAAGATACAGCGATTTCAATTTTTGCGTGACGTCACGTTTTAGTATAAATTGTACTCAGCCGTGACGTCACAAACCCCCACTACTGAACTTTAAAGCGTTTTATCTTCCTATTTTTGTATTGACTTGACAAAAGAAAAAAATACGTGTCTGTTATATTTTGATTATCTAAATGACGGACTAAATAAATTTTGACTTTTCATACCTAGTCATCTACCCTATTGTATATTGAGGGCTACATCACTCGCGACTAGCGCCTCTGACGGCGAAATTAGAAGCGACGGCCCCCATTCCTATTGAAGTGTTTTCATGACAAAGAAAGTCGAAATGTAAGTATGTAAATACAAATAAAATATGCTTATTTGATTACATACTGTAAGTTTATAAATATATGATGTAGGACCACCAGTAGGAACGTAAGTCATCACATTAGAGTGTATAAGAGCGTGTGAAAAGTAATGTTATTAAACTAGTTCGTAAACATATTTAAAATAGGAGGAAAAACGATGACATCCGCGAACTTTATTAATTAAAAAGGTAGTATGACACATTAAAACATTATTAAATACTATGATTTTCACATTGTTAAAATTGATATAATTTTGTAGATATATTTTAAATTTAATAGTTTTATACCATCTTCATTCAGCTTTATGGCACCAACAACACAGCTACTGCTGGGGCCCGATGCCGCTATTTTAAGTCATTTAGTGGCGGGTTGATGAACTTTCAGTGTACTTATTATCGTTCCTAATTTTCGTATTCAGATAATTTTAGTTTAATGAAAAATGTTCACCTACTTGCCACTGTTGTCATTGTAGGATTGCAAGAGACTGTTTTTATCTGATTACGAATTTTAGGCACAATAATAAATACACTGGAAAGTTTATTAGCCCGCCACTCACTGACTTAAAATATTCAAATAACTCTGGACCAATAGAAATTCGTTATTCAAACTTCGCTGTGTAGACGGGCCTAAATCACGAATTCCTATTGGTTACTTTAAAAACTCCGCTCTTCTCGTATCCGCTTTGGTGGAGTTCGGGAATTTAAAAGAGCTTTTAAAACATTCCAGCACTGTGTTTTAGTATTTGTTCTACTCTTCATCACAAAAATAATGCTCTGGATTAAACTGCAGTTTGATGAACCCTTATTTCAGACTCATCTCATAACATTTTCGCATTACACAATATATTAGAGTATTTATTATTTATTTATTACACATAATAGAGTAGTTGACAACATAAAACATATTATTGTCAGCTTTTAATTCGTATGGTAGTAAATAGTGTCTCAAATATTGTCAACTACCCTATGTAAATATGATTAGGATTTAGTCTAAAAATGTGCAATTTATATCAATAAGTAGTTATTTTAAATTACTTTATTATGTTACGTTACATTGATATACATATTTATTTTTGTTATTAGTAAAAAAAAAAGGAAAAACTATGTAAAAAGTTGCATTGCGGTATTTTATGTGGGATTGTAGGTTTATTGTATTGAAAGTTGTTATATTTAAATGCTTTGCGATATTTGGTAAAAGGAAACAGATAATGCTAGTATTAATAACTACTGACAGTGTATGACTCAGCTGTTGCACATAAATAAAATGTATTTCAAACATATTATCTCTAAATCAATTATATCTAAATAAAATTACGTCAAAAATATTTATCTAGTTATCTAAATATTTTTGAAGTGACTCGTAATGTTTGCGAATTAAGGGTTTTTTTTGTTCTATTTGTTTGGGTAGGGCAGAGGGGGGAATACAAAAGCTCGCGACATTTTATACCACCAAGGGGAGGGAGGGGTTAATAAGATACCGCTTACACACGTGAACTATTGCGCAGTGACACTACACACTCTTGCATGTACGGACAAAGTGCACATCAAGATAGGCACTTCACATCAGTGAATTATTATTAGGGTTGCCACACAATACGATGCCGCATCACAGGAACTAGTTGAATAAAGTTGTAAATTGAACGCGAACTCGTAAATACCTATATGCGATGCGAATTCACAGTTATGTGTGTTAGCCCTTAGCCTTAAGAATGTTGATAGTTCTTGAAATTCTAATCATTTGTTATAACAAGATCTTAAAATAATAGCAGTTCTAAATAAGTATTTGATAATATAATTAATTGATAAGCATATAAGTACATTTTTAGAGTAGGTATTTATTTATAGATATTTAATTTACATTTTGTCAATCATTCCCTTTCATTGTTTTGTAAATATCACTGCATAATGTATAAATTTTAATTTGTATTTATTAAAATCATCACAAAAATCTTTAAAGTACCAATAAAATTGTTATCTATCAAAGTACAATTTTAATTCTCAATAAAATAAAAACGTGTTTTCAATAACAAAAAAAATCTCGTAAATCTACTCGTTCTGACAAATATATATTATGTAAAATTTCTAACACATGTAAAAGAATGATACACAATTCGTGATACTAGTTAATTAGACTTTTTATTGTTTTATTGTATAAAGAGGTTTGTTTACGTATAATCCAATTAACACAAAAACGCATTTTTTTTATGCAATTCCACCAGTACGTATAGGAACAAACGGCCCACTACAATTCTGTTGCGATTTTATTATGTGTGCAATCAAATTCGCTTGCGTGCTTTCTACTTTTATGTTTTACGAAATATGTTCGTGTTTGTAAAACTGCTCATGTAATTATATTATTCTTACATCTGTATAAAAGATATTCCTGTTGCATACAAAGTTTAATGTAAATGCGTTATCATATTTAATTTCAACAACTTTAACATAATTATCAAATTATATTTAAATAAAATACCTCTTTTTTGAATGGATATTAACAATTTTCTCCTAAAAGTAATATTCTGAAACGTAAAATCCGTACAAATTTTGATCAGCTGATGATAATTTTGTATGGAAAGGACAATTATCTTTTTTAGCATATTCACTATGGTTGCCTAAAATAAAGTTTTTTTTATTGGCTTAAGCAGTATTTCAAGTATGAGTACGCATTGCCATTAAAATCGGTATATTTAAACGATACCTACTTAGTCAAATAAAGATGGAGGCAAAATAAAGCGAGGAATATATCCATTTGCCTTGGGTAAGATGTAGTAGTGGGATTTCTGGTTTTCGTTATTTTAAGTGATCTATTTATCCCCGTTATATTTTAGTAATTTTATAACTAAGTAAAGTTGTTGTACTTTATAATTAAAATTAATTTGAACAAACGGACAATTTCTATTCTAAGTATAATATTTTCTTTTTATAATTGAATACCACCATGAATAAATCGCGTTTTAATATTTGTTATATTTTATGTTAAGATTTATAAATTCCAAATATTTTTTAAATTATAATTATTATACTAGATGTTTTTTTTTTTTGTATAAACGGTGTAGATAATAAGTAAAAGCAATCATCATAATAATAATGTGATATATCTTTAGTGTACAATTATAGAGTGTTGATAAATGTGTGTTAATGATATGGGAATAAATGTTTGTGTATTCTAAGGTGTGTTTTTTGCAGTCTTTGTAAGGTCCTTACAAAGCGTACGTAAGCAAAATTAACTTCATTATTCAAAAGTTTAAAAAATGCTATACTCAAAATTGACAACTACTGAGCCATCCTACTGTTGTATGTGTGGATGTTTGTTACTCGTTCACGCAAAAACTACTGAATGGATTTTAATGAAACTTTACAATAATGTAGTTAGTATATATCGGAATAACACAAAGGCAATAATTTATGAAGATAGTGTATCAATTGGCATTCACGCGGTTGAAACCGCGAGGCACAGCTACTTAGTTTTATTTTTTGACGATGGTATTGTAATAGAATACTAAAAGTAAGGTGAATAAGTTAAGCGACACAATTATTTTAGATATTTTTTATTTTATATAAAATACTGAGGTTTATTTTAAATGAAGTACTAATTTTATAACATAAAGGATGCATACGAAACTTCACTAGTCCTTTACTTTTCGAAATACATATAAAATTTATAGTACATCATATAGGTACATAAATTTTGTCATGGATCTTAACATTAGGGATACATATTTTTATTATTTAATAGACAGTATAAAGTAAAAGCTAGCACTATATACACAAAGATCTACTTTTAGCAATTATAAAGGTCTAATTTTAAAGTTGTACTAAGGAGATACTTAAAATAATTGGACGTATTGTTACAGCAGGCAAGTCAACTGAAATGTGGCTAAGGCACAATTACCTATCACTTAATAATTGGGATGAAACTTTTATAAAAAATATTTTGTTCGACAAATTATGAACAATATTAAACACTTAATTTTTCCTTTACCAAGTCCATAAAGTGACAAGGTAAACCTCATTAAAGTTCAGGAGTGGAAACAAAAAATACATGAGCAAATTTTTGGCAAGCGCCCATATTGTTTCGGGCCTTTTTACAAGTTTATTTTGTTATCTATCCACCTGAATTTAGTAACACGTATTTTGGATTTTAGTCCATTAATCTAAACAGATTATAACAATTTTCAGTTCCTAAATATATGCTAAGTCGGTACACCAGGGCGCACGACAGTCACACAAATTTTCTAACAACTAAGCTTAAAATGTAGTTCTATAAAATCATTGTTCTAATCTATCTCTAACTTTCTGAAACTTCCTTGTACTGACACGTCCCCATTAACAATATTTGTGGTAGGTTTTCTAGAAGAGATAATGCCTCTGGTGCTAAGTAATTCCATGGTGTCCAGTCCAAGTACTTTATTTCTTTGTTCGCTAATCAACTGTGATGTGAACTTGACCATATCTTCCATTTTTAATGTACCGCCGTACCCGGTGGGCAGGCACTCGACGTTAACGTGTTGGTGAAGTTGTTTCAGGCTTGTGTGCATCTGGAAATTAATGTAAATAGCATCAGTTAATATGCTGCGCTCTATATTTTTACATTTTACTTAGAAATAAGCCACTAGGGCTAAGGCAACCATACTGTTTTTTCCGCAAGCGGTAAACCGCGAAACCGCTAACCCCGAGGCACGTCAAAAATGAGTCGCGGCGGTTTAGCAGTAGTGTGGCCTTAGCCTAAGTTAAAATTATTTTTTGGAAAAATATTAAAACTTACGTTGAGCCTCTCAGCCATCTTCGGCGTAACTTTGCTTACAGCAAAATCGACGATATATTTGAGAGCACTTGGTACATTGACACAATGAAACTCCTTGTGCCGCATGGGCACCGATTGCTGCAACAAACAATGGTGTTTAATTAATGCAAATAGATAGAATGAGAGCATTGTGATCATGTTTGCCCCCAAAAGGTGACTTGGGTAATGCGTCTGCGCAACCACCACTGGGTATGTTATTTTTCGAAACAAGACGGAACTGCTTGCTCAACCTTTGCCTGCGCTCAACCTACGCTTGTTATAAAGATTTAGGAAGAGACGCACCTTCTTGCGTGAGACGGAGGTAGCGTAACAATTGACTAATGTCATCTACCTACTTGTGTCCAAGTTGATGACCCATTTGGCACAGACTGAGGGAAGAGTAAGGGACGGGACTGTATGGGTGCATTCGTAAGAAAAACTAAAAGATTTTTGCTTTGAGTCCTGAATGAAAAAAATAGAAAAGCAGTTCTACTCATCTACAAGGTGTTTGGAAACGACAAGTGGCCTCTTTGTTATTGCTCACACCTATCTTTTAATTATTTATTACAGTTATTTAAACTATTAAAACTAAAAGCCTGGTAGTTATGTTGGTATAACAGTATCTTCAAAAAATAATATGTAATTAGTTATTTTAATTATCTAATTCAGGTCCTATTCTAACGATATGTAGTTACCTAAAATTATGATATTAAAAATAATGAATAGGTACATTTTAAAAAGACTTCTATTGTTTGCAAAATATCCAACTTCAAATGTATGAATTAATAATAACTTCTACCTACTCGAAAACAAAAGTTGCAAGCTATTTCCATGTGAAATTTAGCATGTGCTGGATAAACATACCATTATGCTGACTAGTAATTGACGATGAAGCAGGAAAACAATGAAATACTAGCATTTGTATTTGCATGGAAACTTTAAAAAAGCTTTTCATTGTTCTAAATTATTCATTACATTTATTATGCCAAAAAACTACTTACGTAACTGTTGTTTAGTTACGTCGGAAACTATATTATTTTCAAAGCAAGGATTACCTTAGCAAATATACGTAGGTATAGGTTTCTACCGTGACAGTTATTATATTGGCAATTTTAAAATAATGGTAAGTATAGGCACCTACTACGTTTCAAAAAGCACTGAACACAAAAAAAAATCAAAATTTAGTTTCAGAGTCACATAGGATCCAATTATAGGTACCCTTAAGAATCTGTCTTAAATATCGATGGGATTATTACTCCACCCAAAGCGATGCAGCTATCTAGTAAAAGGTAGGTTTTGGTTTTGTATAAGGAAGGACGAAATTCCAAAAATCGTACTATCTCATTATAACTAGCTAATTAGATACGACTCTGTACATATATTCATGAAGGCACTTATTAGATACACTACAGTTGCCGGAAGGACACTTTCGTTTTATTAGTCTTACAATGTATAAACGTCTGTTCGTATGCAAGCGTATAATTAGACATTTCGTCATTGACTGAATTAATTTCCGTAATTTACCTAATTTGGTATAATAGTTACACTTTACACCGTAATCTTAGCTGTTCGTGGGTAAAAGATTAAATAAAATCAACTTCAATAACTGCGCTATACCACTTGAATTAGCAACGGCAAGCTAGGTCTATCATAAACTAAGAAGGTAAGACCTATAACATAAGAAGAGGTATATGACTATTTTTAATTAAAGGTCAGGTAAATATCAGTAAAAGGCAATTTTGTAAGGCTTATGTAACCTCTAACAGTCAGAAAAAAAGTTAGTCACCGTTGAAAAAAGAACACGCAATGCATGAAAGTGACCTATAACTATAAAATATAAAATTTGAAGACACCCCGATAAATTCCCTCATTTTTTTCATAAGTTTTGAAATATTGAACTGATCTTCATAACTTATATTTAAAAACCATCCCGAATGTTTCAAGTGTTTGTATCAAACGTAAAAAAAGCACCATAATCTGTCCACTCGTTTAGTAGCTACGATGCCACAACAAACTCATTACACCACTCTTGCTTGGGGGTTTAAAAAAACTTTGGAATTCTTGACCCATTTTAATATCGTTTTCTATGTATGTACAAACACTACTTAGATACCTACCTACTTACCTAATACTTGACACTCAACCGTAACGCACATCACGGGTAACGGTTACAACAATACAGTAATAGTACCTATGTTGTACATATTTAGGGAGTTTTTTTGTTAAAACTTAGAAAGAAAATATGTACATGATTATGGAACTGTTTCCTATCATTTCTTCATAGTACGTTTTACAGCATCATCTCGATTTTGAGTTCGAGTTCCATTCGTTATTAAAAATTTGAGAATGTGTACGTATTTTTGTTTGTGACTATATAAGGCTGTAGCCAATGCCAATGGCATTAACGGCGTATCCCACAAATTCCCTAAAAGTTACCTCTTTGTGTACTTTTACAAGAAAATTGAATTCGAAATAAAATCTGTATCTAGAAACTCCCCTACGGAAGTTTCGACTTTTTAGCGGAAACTCACCTATATTTTCCCCTTTTGACAGGATTCGCTCAGGAAATACGCAATAAGTTTAGTGTACCGATAACAGTGAGTTAGAGTTTCGTCTTACCTCTCCCCATTTGATGAGGCGAGCGAAGTCTGTGGGGTTCCAGGTGGTGATGAGAGCGCCGGTGACTCCGCTGCCGTCCCCTACGTGCACGTAGCCGCACATCTGGTCCAGAGAGTCCTCCAACAAGCACTCGTACACCAACATGTGCGCCCGACACATGTCCCAGCAGTTGTACTTGTGGGCGTTGAACTTACCTAACACAAACATTTAACGTTCAGTTCAATTTGATACATCCGACAACAAAAGCGCCGATTCATAAAAAAAACAGGTTTTTGACGCCAAATTCGCAGAGCAGAGAATTCGCATTGCGTCCCATAATATATTTTATTTCGTTATTAACATCGCTGTTACGTCGCTCGCATATAATTATTACAACATACTTAACAAAAATCTCCTTACTCATGTTATAAACGATGACGCGACGACCCTTGCTGTCTCGGACCGGTGAAACCACTATGTACCTTGAAATTAGGAAATGGTTATGAAATTCCAAGATGGAATTATATCACAGAAACAAATTACATAAGGTGTGTCATTCGCAATGCGGGAACCTGAGACAGTACACAAAGTTCAAGGCTCTAAGATACGTGGGAACTTTCTACTAGACACATCTGATGGAGCCACGATAAGTGTACGCATAACTTTAAAATAAAGCTGCGTTACATCAGTCAGGCATTATCTTATGAAACCATGTCAGTGGGTTAGCTTTGTTTGGGCTCGGGAGGCAATTGCATTTCACTATTTTGATTAGCCCTGCCCGAATAATAAATAGTGTTACAAATTGCGTTTTAGATTTCATTGTTTAGTGGAGTGAAGGTACAATAGATTCTGTTCATGAATGTATCGTCCCATTGTAACTATTATACAAAGATGTGGATAGCAGTGTTGTTAAATAAGCACGGCATGATATAATATGGTATTTACATAGATTATTTATTATGATATTAACCACTTTGTTAGTAAGTTGGTACACGGTAGTAAAACTTAGTTAAAATTAATTACCCATTGTCTAAAATATCTTTCAGTTTCGATTCTTCGCAATCTAGATTTTTGAATATTTCCGGGTAATATCTTCGCAGGCTCAAATACTTCAAGAGTGTTTGCTGGGCCATCGGTATACTGTACTTCTTATGACGTAAAAACCGCAGCAGGAACGACTCATCTGTAACAAATGGATTGATACATTGATAGCCATATCTTCATTGCATAACGAGTCATAACATACTTCAGACATACAACATAATATAGTTACAACACCTAAAGGACATGCATACGTGTTATTTATAATCTGCGTAGTTTTATGATCATGTTTTGATATTTTAATATTTCTGTTTTTATGTTATTAATTTTAATAAACAGCTTTACTACCTACGTTTTCTGACGTATTTGGAAGAGACTAGATTTAGCCAATCTACATAATTATGGTTTTTATTACCCGTGTAATTTATTTTTTTGTCTAAATTGGTACTTTATTACATAACACGTTTATTTTAGTATGAAGCAGAAACATTATTATAAATTGGACCTAGATGCATGCTACAATCTGTTTATGACATAGATAAAAAAGGATATAAAACAAGTAAGAAATAACTGGGGTGGATAAAACTTTGAAAAGCATAAAGGAAAACAAACACAATAGTTAATAGTTTCCACTGACATCAAATTGCCTCACAGCCTAGTATTAACACTTCAGGCACCATCGTGAGGGAATTAAAAATGTATTTACTTTAAGTAAGTGTTGCTGGTCGTGACAGCTTGCATAAACAGTCTTATAAACGTTCTAGACACGTCCTTTTAGTGCTTAAAACATAAAAAATGTACAAAAATTGTATAACCTGTTATGGTGTACGAAATTGAGCTTAATTTGTGTTTTAAAGTCCAAAGGCAGTAGATAAATAAGTAACTTGACGCAATTAGGCCGGAAACCTCCTTTACAAAACTTTTGTCTTATTGCGTGTTATTTAAACTATGTCATGAAAAATAAGCCTTAGTTCAAAATCCAATGAATAATTTGTATCAAATGAGTACTTAGCTAAACTGAGCGTGCAAAGCAAATTGTCTAATAACACAATAACCATTCATCTTCACGGCTATCAATAGCATTAGAGTCGTTATCATTATGATTAGCAATATTAATATAAACTCGCAATTACACCTCTCTCTTCGAATTCTCAGGGTCAATAATAACCGTTAATTTTATCGAGGTAAAGGTAATAGTAATTCAGCAATTTGTATGCATTCGTAATCTTTTGTTTTGCTATACATGGTCATTATAGTACACATCAAATAACTTTATCTTGCATACATTCTTACATTGTCTCGCTATTTATTTGTATCTTGTAATAGCTTATTTACATAATGATCTTTGTGAAATCCTTGGCCGTATCTTGCACTATTTAGGAGTTTTATTAATATGACTAAGTAATTAATTTTAATCTAGTTTGTGTTCCCTCATTTTCTGGCCTTTATCCCAACATATTTGGGGTCGGCGCAAAATGTTGTATGAATTATTGAAATTTGTTTAGAGCAATTTGGAAATATGACTACCTTACTTACCAAAATAGCCTTTATTAAATTGCCTCTCAAAATTGAGGGGCGAAATTAATTTTCAAATATGATTTCAGTCCGCTACCACTCTCCGGGAGCTCTTTACTGAGCTTATCTTAACAACATAATAAATTGAACTAATATATGACACGATGCAGGAAAGAATTAAATAGAAATACTTAATAAAGAGATTTTTCTCCTTATAGAATACATCTTTAGAAAAATACAATTCTTTTTCCTACAGACTAAGTAAAGACTTATTCTAATTAGATAGGTATAAGTAAAATAAGAAGTTATCTTCTGAGAAATAAAATAGTGTAGGTTGGTACTAATAATCGTTAGACTAAGACATAGTAAAACACTAACTACCACGCCAGTTTCAAGCTAAAAGAAAATACCAAACCAATGCCTACAAAATAAAATAAAAACAAGAACCTTAAAGTTATTTTTACTGAAAGCTAGAATTCGACGAACTTAGTTAGTAAATACTCGACAGCCGACTCAATTATCCGCTCCTCTACCAACTCGTGAACAAATTGAAAGTTAACCTAAATAGAAATGTAAAAGCCTTACCTTGTCGGACATTTTTGATGTCGATATTTTGTTGTATCCATTCTCTCATTATGGCGAGCGCTTGTTCTTTGGTCGAAGGACTTTCGCGGACTTCTTTGGCGGCTTCGGCGGTGACATGCTTGATGGCCAGGCCTACACAACCGTCCTTATCAATCTTATCAGTTGACACGTTCCACGTAGTCGTTACTGTCAACAGCACACTTGCGGTCGTCATCTTTGAAAGATTGTTCTGTGAACAATAGAACAAATATCAATAAGCTGAAAGCTACAACTCAATAATATACGTTTCGATCGTTAAACACCTAAATTAATTTGGGACAACCAGGTGTTTAATGCGACATTAATTCTCCCATCAATTAGACCTGTTTAATATTGTGTCGGAGTACTGCGGTTTACAAATAATTACCGATAGAGCCAAAGAGACAATAGTGTTTCAATTTAATTTCGAAAATGGATATTATTAAGTTACAATAGGCAGCGTAAACATGTTTATGTACAATCATAAGTTCATATAAACATAGGCAGGTATATACAACCAAAATAATGACTCACAACATAACAAAGGCTTCATGATTATGTACTTATTAAAATATTATACAAAATTACTGAAGTCATAGAGTAATTAAAGCTTGTGTAAGTAAGGTAATATACGACGATTAATATGTAATTGCATGTCGTGGGTCTGCCAAAGAGGTCGGCATTTTACATGATGCTGCATTTCAATCTTACTAAAAATATCATTGCTCTTTAATTTTAGGAGTGGATCCCAACTTGATGACACGAGTGAGCTATCATCTTGCAAAGGCCTCGTCGAATTCAATGATTCCAAACCGTTTACGTACGTCTACTTTTCTATCAATGTATGTAAGCTCATTAGACTAGTATTAGTTTACTACAGCTTTTTAGTAAATATTTTCATCGAAAAAAGACGATCGAGAAGAATTTAGATTACAGACAACTCTGTCTAAGCTATAAAAGAAATATCTGTTATTCCAACAATAGCGCTCTTCAAAGTCTAATAGACTAAAAAAACAAGAAGAAATTAGCGCAGATTTTCAAAAGTAAAACTGTGTTTTTTACAGATGTGAAATCTCTCTTTGATAAAGCAGTCAAAGCTTACGCTCATTCTAACTTCGGTAGAACTCATCCAAAAAATAAAAAACCTCACTTTGAGTAGGAGGAATGACGTAGTTAAAGCAACTATTTTATTTTCTCCCTAGCATCCGCTACGGAATTGTCACGTCTACGTACAATATGAAGTATAAATAAACTAACAAGCAAACAGGCTTTCATGTTATTCTAAAAATACTCCGACACCTCTACCGAAAATAGCGTGCTTACTCTACAATTGAAATCGATTCAATAATACCGCAGAATAATTAATAGTGCTTCGTAACACCACTAACGTCAGGCGATATGTATAGGAAATTCAACACACATTACCCTATAATAAAAGGTAAATAACAGGTAATCCACCACCTATTATTACACCCTTCGTCATATACAATGACGACAAATGATGCACGTTTTCATATTGCGTCCCTTTGTTATTGGTAAAGTTTGTAATCTAACCTAATGTTTGCGTTGAAAATTTGTTTCATAAAATTAAACCGTGGCTGTTTTTAGGTGTTTGTTTTATAAATTCAGTACAGCCATCATTGCAATTATTAAATTACTTTGTTTTACAAAGGGTTACTGGGCACTGGTTTAGATAAAGCCACATTTAACAAACAGAATAGTTACCGAAGTTTTTGTCTTCGTAAATACAGATTCAGTGTTGCCTATCGGGTTAGATTTTGTTGGTATGGAGTTTTTCTTTTATCCAATATAGCTGAATACCCACAACAAGATTTATCATAATGCTGTATGGTACATTTTTAAGCAACTACACACGGCTTCGGATTAAACAAGCTTAAAATAGAACATTAACAAATATATCGAATGGGTATATAAAACCGGTTCACGGTTGTTGAGAATTGCTGTGGCCACCAATAAACTCGTCAAGGTTAGTTAGGTCAAGTCTGGTGGAACAGCCAAAGCTTGCGCTCTGGCTAACAGAGGTAGACAACTTGCACAAAAACGTTAGTTATAGGTTTACTAACCTCCTTTACCTCTGCCTAAATTGTTCTCTGCTATCTGTTTTGAGGGCTTTGTAGTCAACATAGTCAGAATTTCATACTATTCGTCCGTAGTTTATACATCTGACAGTCCAAAGTCGAGTTAACAGATTAGACTATCAGGAAGCAGAGATACCTACTTATCAATAATCTTAAGAGCTTTTATTTTTACTTGTTGAATTGAAAAGGAAAATTGAAAAACAAGTATTCAAGAATTGTATGAATCTAAAGTCTCGTTCGAGTTTTGTCAGAATTTGTTTGGTTTGTTTTCCTAAATATGGACTTCGATCGGTCACTTACATTTACACATAATCTTAATTTAATGGACGGAAGACATATAGATTCTTCGACGAGATAAATAAATGTTTAGCGATATTTAAGAACTTACATAATTTATAATGTTTCCTTTCTTATTTCTTTGAATACTACTTAGCTACTATTTATAAATAGGTTTATGACATCGTATCAGGATAGAAAACATTTAAAGAAAAGGTACAAGGATTTTTTCCAACAGTGCCTGTTTCCGTTTAAGACAAAACGGATAAATCTTGATAGATTTTTATAGTTATATCTCTAAACATTAAATAGTCACCATGTTTAAATCACATGATGTTGGATCTTTTAAGTATATTAATCAAAGATGACTTTGATGCCATACTCTGTATAAAGTTGAGAAACCAGTCTCAATCGCAGGCAAAGAGCTTTAGTTTTGCTTATTTTAAAGGCAAAGACATTATAATAAACAAGTCTCATGAAGGCAGATGGCCTAAAATATTAAGGGTATGTCATCTCGAAGATGAAAAAAAAGTATGCCAATGAATGACCTCTGGAAAATTCGTAATTGCATTGCTCAATGTCCTGTCTTATACGTAAGTTGCCGATGTAACTGGGTGTGCACTAAATTACCTAAAAGGTACAACAACTATACTTATATCTATAGATAGTAATTTAACGCTTTAGAACATTTAAATCGTAGAGTTAAAGGTTGGTGTTGTTGTGAAAGCCAAAAAGGCACGTTTAGAACATTAGAACACATGGATAATAATATAGTTATGTATACCATTGCAATATGTTCCGGTTTTTTTAATGTCGAGGTCGGCTTCTAATCTTACGAGTCGCACCTAGAGAGGTATGACATATTAATAGCGGTGCCTAAATATAGTAGGAAATAGATATATCGACTGAGTAAATTTTGAGAACACGCAAAAATAATATATATCTAATAAGAATATTTACAATCTTCTCTGTGTCGTGTTGTGATCTTCTGAAGTCTCAATCTATGCACATAGGTATATTTACTGTTTATAGTTATTCACAAATTAAAAACAATTATATTGATAATCATACTTTTGATTCTCTTTATCTGAATTTTTCACACGACTGTGTTTTAATTGTTTCCCATTGTTTTTTAAGATTTTCAGTATCGCACTAAGTTAAGGTCATAACCCTTTTAGGGTAGCCTATGTAGGTAACATACGTTTTTCTATTGTTCGTGCCTGTTGCTCTTATAATTTCGCCAAAAAGTCCAATCAAACCTATTTAAAAAATCTCTGTTTTTAAGTACTTTTTGAGTCGATTGGATTAAGCTATATAAATTCTATGAAACTAAGTAAGTAAAAGTGGGTGTGTTCGTCATTACTGATTGTTACAGTTCTTGATAGTGGGTGAATGTCATGCGTGTTATGAAGTAACAAGATACACCGGTTGGTTACGGCTGTCGCAACGACGTGCTTTATTAACTTTTACATCACTAGCACAATGCCAGTATTGATATCGCAAATCGTATTATAATACAAGCGAGTTTACTGACTTAAGTGGAGTTTCATTACTTTGAACTTTCCCTTGCTGGCAATTTTCCTGGCCGATTCAATAGTTGTGAAACGAAGGCAGTTTTATTATGGTAGATAATAAATTAAGAAGCACGGTTCATTGTTGAGTTTTCACATTTAATTCCTTCTATTGGAAACTGATAATATACCTGAAATGCGTTTCTAAATTACATCAATTTATTATTCGTGCTTTTTTCCAGACATAATAAAACTCATCATATATTCAAATGACGTCTCATTTATCTTAAGTAAGTACTCATTAAAATTGCCGTCAAAGTTAATAATAGATACCTGGTTAAAATGTAAATTATGTATGCTATAACTAAGAAGAATAAAGAATTGTCTTTTTCTAAATTGATGGCTCAGCGATGGCAGAATACAATACGTAATCTACATAATAGACTTGAAGAATGTGATGCCGACAAATAATATACTCGTTCAAATAGAAAAATCTAGAAAAAAGTTGAAGGTAACTTGTTGACTAAATATCCTGTTTACAAAAGGTTGCATTGCATACTAAATCAAGTGATTGATCAACGAATCGAATACAGACTTCGTTATATTGGCGGCACTGAGCAGAACTCATCGCTATTGAAAAATAGAGCCCCAACACTTTTTAATACGCCTAAACAACTAGTATTTAGATGATAGGTGGGTACATATAAAACACAAAAAATGTTCTAGACACCAAAAGTAAGGTTCAAAAAAATTTGGCAGTAAGTTTATTGCATAATCTGCGTATAATTGGTTGTGCATCCGCCGTATCGGTTCTAGTCCAAGGATATCGAGTCAGTTACTCGCTGTTACCAACGATATATGTATCCCGCGAACCTTCAAATTAATAACCTTAAAAAAGAGATACAAAAATACTTAATTGTGTATTTTTTACCTACTGTCCTACTGTCGGATAAATTAAAGTAATATATGGTTACAGGATTAAAGACAAGTCTAAAAGAAAAAAAAAACTTCTCGAAGTCTTGTAGTATGTATTTTAATGGTACCTACTTAAGCAAAAAGAAATAATATATAACAGCTGCCATGCTCGCTAAATAACTCCAAACCCATTTAGATCGAGTGTAGGTAAGTCACAAATTGTTAACTCGTGTGGCCACCTCGTTAGCTAGTACACACTACGTTACGGCGCCAGCTAAATTAATTGCTGTAACAACTCACTGAGCATTTGAAACGCACCATGCACATAGCACTATTGATTTTCCTATCCCCATTATAACGCACTCTAGAGCACGTAACCCCTATGGGTTAAGTATACATTATCAAGTTTACTTATGGTGACGCGCAATATGGAATTTATTTAAATATTCTTGCGGCAAATAGTTACCAACTTTACCTACAACTTTGATTGTATCCTCATTCCAGATTTCAACAGGTCCAAAAGCATCAACATGAACTGCTAAAGTAGCGAAAGCAGACATTGCTTCATCGCTACATTTATGTAAGTTACCAATTTCAAAGGCAGCATCTTTATAAGCTATAGGATGGATTCTCTCAATATCGCTCCTATTGTATGAACATAGTATTTGGTTCATCGCAATTAAATCGAAATTAGTGTAATCTTCAGGTTCTTTTGATGCAAAGTCTTTTCGGACACGAGCCGCAATAGCTGCAAGTTGTTCTTCGTCCAAATTGTAATCTTTGCCAAAATTCTCAATGACATCAATGTCATGTAAGGTCATATTATTGTAGTCCTCTGGCGTAACAGCGACGGTGATCCATTTGAGGAGCATAAGTGTTTCGTCGGGAACAAGACTGGCATCTTCATAAAATTGTTTAATTGACTTCCAAATAAATTCCGCTTCAGACGGATGGAGACGAGTTTTCCCTAGATGAGCAACACATTGCGCGACGTCCTTCGGTAGCATGGATTCCAACTCTTTCAGAGAAAACTTCTTGTTTGCTGGTAATTCTAGTGCTTCGTCACATGTCAAACCCCATGCTATCGAAATTTTGATGAACAAAATGCAAATCAATTGCACTTGAATACTCATGTTTGTCGTCCAGTATGTTTAATGAAGCCGTGTGTCCGGTGACAGCCGCGCTATTGGAATGGCTTTTTTAGGGTTTTCTTTTTCGTTGAAACTGTAGGTCCATTGATTATTTATTTATAGTTCCATTACCAACGTACGCTCGTACTTTGATCTTGACCTTTAAATATTATTAAGACTGTTCTTTTATGGATGTGTTAATTAGTTCTCGATAATAGTTGTGTTCGTAACGACTAAATTTCGATAAGATAATTTTAACACCTATATGTTAAAAACAGCAGATTTATCGGATTATTTTCCCATCATGATTACGATTAGTAAAACTTAATTTCTATTCTCGCTCTTCACTGAATTCAATGGTCCTATTTTAATTTCTACAACGTAAAATATTTTGATCTCAGGTTTTGATCTCAAATCTCAGGTTTTATGTTACGGTAACATCGCCCCAGCTCGGAAAATATTGAATAAGAGTATTCTAAGTCCTATAACTTCTAGCCGAGCTCTATAGTTAATTGTAAATAACCAGACATTGGCCAAGAGCAGTAAAATATTGATGTGTGATAATATTGATATAAATATTAAATATGAAGGAAATCCGGAATTAAAGTAAACTTTAAGCAGTTAATATTTGCTGTGTTATTTGTAGTAAAATACTCATTTGCACAGTCATATTTAATGTACGCAACGATCGGAAAAGAATTGTAGAAAATGAAAACCTTTTTATAATGTTACCGCATCCAATTTTATTCGTGTGTAGGTTTCACTTTCAAGGCAAGGGTGAATTAATTTGTACTAGTTTAGACTTGCTTGAACTACAAGGTAAATAAACTGGTCACATTTTAGGTTGAATACAAATTTCGTCCACGTTGTTCCTTCGCCCAGTATTTAGTAGTTTTCCCAAGCTATGTAAGGGTTGGTTTCCAGTCTTACTGGATTGAGGAATACCGGGATTTTAATTCGAGCGACTGCCTATATGACCTCCACTACCCAATTTACCATAGTTGGTGGTGCCGAAAATCTTGCATGTTGAAATAATGAACGACTCATAGGTTGAATTTCAGTTTAGTATACTCAAGGGTTTTCGATGTAGCACAGGATATTGAGTTATAGACTGACTTGAGGGACGCCTATGGGTAGGTAGTAGGGACAGCATAGGATGAGGATTTATCCCTCCAGACTACTCTAACTATTGGGAGGAGATAGCGGGAGAAAAAGGGAGAAAAAAGTATCTCATTGTCATATCGTCACTGGTGCAGAAAAGCCAGTCAGTATCAGAAAAATAATAACAATTACTTAGGTGGATCGAAATTACTAAAACAACAATTCACAATATCACAAAATGCTAGTTAGTATTTAGCTAGATTTGATGTTCGCATAAATCTACATTTAATTAATAACCATTCCAAAGTATCGTTTTCGCTACGCTACCTGAACCTAACATAAAAAACTACCAAATATTACGAGCTAATAACAACGAACATTTCACATCCGTACTTTATTAACAGTAATTAGATTTATATATAGCGCCTTTCTCTCACAGTTTTTTTGTTCTAAATAAAATGCCACAACATATCATGTAACCAATAATTGTGTGTAATGTAAACTTTGTTCAGACTGCAAATTGGCAGCACAATGCATAACATTGAACAATGACTGTAATCCTAACCCTACTAACAATGACTATGAACTACAATACTAATGTAATATGTGCAGTCTCAGTCTGTCTGCTTGTTTGTTACGCTTACACGGTCAAAACGCTGAGCCAATATCGAAACTTGGTATGTACTGAGCTTCGATCCAAAATGACAGAGGCTACTTTTTGCTGCGATAGCCAACACACGCGCCAGAGCTTGTTACATTGTTATAAATGTGAAAGTCAGTGTGAACGGACAATTGGATTGATGTTTGTTTACACGCAAAACTACTCAATGGATTCGGATACTATTTGGCACTCAGTTTACAAATTGGATTCACGCATTTTAAACTGATGCACGGGACAGAGAAATACGCGGGTAAACCGTGGAAGAAATAGTATGTCAATTTTTGTTTTTCCTTCATCCAAAACTAAGCGAATTAATTTGGAGCATAGTCATAAGTAAATAAGACATTTTGTGTTAGCCGAAACTAGATCACACTGCTACGCAAAAGGCCTGCTCTTTCTTGTTCCAAACCTCTCCGTTTTTGCATTTTTGTGTCCACGAACGCTCCGCATAACTAACTAGAGTAGATCATCAAAATAAGACTTACTTAGTACCTATTTACACATGCAGGCAAAACTCTGGGTGCTACTATCGACAGATTAACGAGATCAGTTGACTTGAGTAACGGTATTAAATAAAAAAAGTTGCCAAACGTTTTCTTAGTTAACATATTACAACAGATACAACACAAGTTATATCAAGTCATATTCGCTTTGAAAGCATTGCGTAATTAGTACATACATATTACAACTAACAGTTTTTTTACATTTCTCTTGATAAATTAAATAAGAGTTGGTAGTTTCCTTGTATTGGGGTGATTGTTTGGTAGTAGGATTTACAAGGATACTATATATTTTTTTCAATTATTTATACCAACCAAAAGCATTTAAAATTTACACTGACGAAGCGACATTAGTTCATTTGCGCTGCGTATTGAATCAATAGTGAAATTATATCTCTGTCTACGTGCACTTTCATAGCCTTCAATTTAATAAAAAACAATTTAAGATTCTGTTCCATACAATTACCTAATTAAAATACAGGGTGTCCGGTAAAGAGTCCGACAAACTGTGGTGGCTGATACCTTAGGTCAGGCCCTATCAAATGAACGCAACATATGTTCGCCGAAAAGTTACAGGTTTCGAGTTACAATCGATTTTCGAAAATTTTAGAATTTTCTACCTTGCATCAGACTTTTCCATTTTTCTTGCTGATACATAGCTTTTGTAATACTTTTTGTGCATCAAATTAATCTTGAATAGTTATTCTATCCTTTGATAAGTCTCATATTTATCTAAAAGAAGAATATATTGGCGATAACGCCATTCGTTTTACAATTTTCACTTTCGGTTTTTCTTAGTGCTCAACTTTGAACTGCAGTGGTGAAAAATAAATGTATGTAGGATTTTTGTACAACAATCTTAAAAACTTGCTTGAATATTGGTGATTTTGGGCAGGTACAATACTTGCATATTTTCTTTACAAAATTTGACAAAATAAGCAGCTGAAGTATACCCGGGCCTATTTTTTGAAATATTACTAATGTAAATCTGAGTAAAAATGATACGTAACTTAACCATGATCGTCATTGTACGATTAAATGAGGTATTTTCTTCTCGCCATTAACTCTCTATGCCAGATTAAAACATGTTTTAGTGTAAAGTTACCTTAACCTTCAGTATTTTCTTACTAGATAAATCGATTTTATAACACCTTATTTTTCATGCAACAACACTGAAATAGCTGGTTTTAGACGCCCAATCCATCTGCACTTAACGGGTTCCGTATCATTGTAAAAATTTAAACGAGTATTTTTTTTTTTATATTGTCCAAATTGAAATTGACCACAATTATTTCGTGTCACTAGTTAATCGCTAGAAAAAAATAACTTATTTCACTGGACCATAACGATCCGCGTTAAGTTACGTCGCATTTCTACTCAGATTTACATTAGTAATATTTCAAAACATAGGCCCGGGTGTACTTCAGCAGCTTATTTTGTCAAATTTTGTAAAGAAAATATGCAAGTATTGTACCTTCCCAAAATCACCAATATTCAAGCAAGTTTTTAAGATTGTTGTACAAAAATCCTACATACATTTATTTTTCACCATTGCAGTTCAAAGTTGAGCACTAAGAAAAACCGAAAGTGAAAATTGTAAAACAAATGGCGCTATCGCCAATATATTCTTCTTTTAGATAAATATGAGACTTATCAAAGGATAGAGTAACTATTCAAGATTAATTTGATGCACAAAAAGTATTGCGAAAACTATGTATCAGCAAGAAAAATGGAAAAGTCTGATGCAAGGTAGAAAATTCTAAAATTGTCGAAAATCGATTGTAACTCGAAACCTGTAACTTTTCGGCGAACATATGTTGCGTTCATTTGATAGGGCCTGACCTAAGGTATCAGCCACCACAGTTTGTCGGATTATTTACCGGACACCCTGTATAGACTTACATCAACACGCTGATTTATAGAAGTCCAAAAGCAACGCGTAACGCTGCGTCAAGTGTTTAATTCTGAAAAAGAAAAAAATAAATCTTATATCAAAATTAATTAGCAGAAGACCTATTTACTAAGCACTTAAATAGCAGTAATATTTTCGCTTTGAGAGATTCCTGCTGATGCAGAAAGTCATACTTAGGAGGTAAATAGAAATGAGCGACTATACTTCTGTTTACTAAGTCTTCCAGAAAACCGTACCCGACTTTTATCTCATTCGCTTTTATAAATAGCTTTTTTCCACTTATTTAGATACTTGAGTGTGTAGACAGATGTATTGTTCTTATTACGTACATGTAAGTACAGAGGTTTTAGCACCCTCAGGCTAAGAGATCCTCCACACTTGCATAATACCATTCGAAACATGCGAAAATCACGTAATACTTTATTTTCATTGAGCAATTGGATGGGTAGGTAGGTAAATAACGTTCCAATGAAATACTGAACATCCAAAATGTAAACCATATTTGGCTGCGGTTAAAATGCCTACCGAAATATTTTGTGGAGTTTCGTTGATAGCCGCTTATTACGTAATGCTTACAAAATATGATGCGACAAAACTTTGGAATATACATACAATGGCGCGTAAAAATAATGTAGGTGTCTATAGCACCTACAAACAAAGTCACAAGGTAAACAACAACCTTTTACTTTGTTAACTTTATTTCTTATTCGTAAAGCGCTTAATTCGCCGTCACCTGGGGCTGTACAATTCACAGTATAATAAAGGGATTTTTTCCTCGTGACACGATCAATATTACCGTTTATACAAACATGCCACGCGTGTATTACGCCTGAAGGGGTTTGCGAGCCTAGGCATACAATTGCATCCGCTCTCCGGTATTGACGATCCCCTAAATAATTAAATCTATAGATCTATATATAACCGAACGAATATGTAGAGTTAAGCAGATTACATAGCATACACTGGCTATATTAAATTGCCAGCATAATAAAACGTTTATAGAGTCATGTCTCTGTAATTTTCCAGACAGAAAAAACCCACATTACTTTTTACCTGTGATTGGCGATTACGATCGCAAGTCATATAAACTATTTATTTATATGCTACCGGCCAATTTTGGTTTTTGTTTTGTTCTAGGTTAAACCGGTTTATCAGCGCGGCAAAATATAGGTTTGGTTTCAATAATTTCTTGTATTCGTGGTCAAAATAAACAGGAGTCGTGTTTAGCTTATAACAGATACAATTGCAAGAATAAGGCATAATTTATTTAAATAAGATCTAGACTTTAGATTACTATTTCAGGATGCGAATTGTTCATGTTACGTCAGGACGGATGGACCTGAATTTCATGTCATGATTTGCCATAAATTATCAAAGTCCGCAACGGAAATTTGCCCCAGTTACATAAAAATCTGGTTAGTACTAACTTATGCAAACCACGATCTAATTTAAAATGGTTGAAAAATAATGTCGCTGCCACTTTTACACGTAAACTTGCCACTGCTATGCATAAGACTCTTCGTATACCTATAGAGAAGGTACGAGCATTGAACACCACGCTCATTGCGGATTATCAATCTCAAATTTCATTTTTGAAAGCCAGGTTTCCTCACGATATTTTCCTTCTCCGTTTATTTACACATAATGATAATAATATACAGGCAGTTCTACCGTAGATAATTATATTATTTATGCATTTACCTTACCTTTGGAAGGTAACAGTGACTTTGCATCTAAAGTCAGTGTCACTTACGGTTAAGGTTGCTGTTGTTGCTACTTCGTAGCGTGTAACAGTGGCATAATAAATTCATAACTTGTTCGCCAATGTTTGCGGTCTGAATTCATAAATTTTCTAAGACGCTCAAAATGTTATACCCGGTTCGAAACATTATGTGAGAGACAATATAACCCTGCCTACCCTAAAAATATACAGACGTGATATATTCCATTATTCACTAAATTAATGTTGACTGCCTTTAATCATGAGTAGGCAACGTTTTGCACTCTTTAATTAAAGTACTTAAGTTTCGATTAAAACAGGATACATGAAAACTGCCTTTAATAATTTCGACCTCAATTTTCTATAATAAAGAAATTTAATTATATCAGGTCTATAGCTATATTGGCTTCATTATCTTGTTAAACCTGAATACGCTCAAAATATTTCTGCCTACTTTTAAATATACTTGAAAAGCGAGATTTTTTAGACATTTACATTTATCGACTAATAGGTCTTGGAAGCTCTGAAATTATATTCCTTTTGTAGACCTGCTTTACCTACATTAATATTAGACGTAAAGATTCCTGTGACGTCGTCAAAGTCTGCGCTCCGGCTAACTGCGGTAGAACTTTCACATATACATTTTCACCCTATAATGTCTTTCATGACGTAAGTACATGAACTTTGAACGTCATCGCTTTCCTGCACCTTTTGTATGGAACCTTATCCCTTGCTTCCTCTACATACACACCATATATTATTTTTGCTCTTGTAGCATGCAATGAATCACCTCCTAATTATTCTTGTTAATATTGACGCATTAGTGTGAAATGAAGAGGTGCGAAATCAAAAGCAAATCTTTTGTATTAGAAGTTCATTGAACTGTTAGTTATCAAATAATGTAGTAACACTAGTAATATGCTGACCTTCTTTGGATTATGGTCACTCGTTTTGTTTGCTTTGTTACGTTGGTGTTATTTTTCTTTAACTGGATGATATGCTATGATGCGCTAATGACCACGGAGCAAATAAAGTCGGTGTTCTATTGTTCTGTTATATCATTTTCGTGTACTCGTATCAACTTATTCCTCTTTGTCAATAGAGCTCTAAGTTATATTCGGGGATGATCTAGTTAGGCAAAGGATCTTAATTCAGAGGTGTCGACAGAACCCTGGAAACTTTGTTACACTCACATTACACTAATTATTAAGTAAAAAATAATTGGATGTTTCTCACAAGTTTTGGCTTGGTGGCAATAATGAACGTCACTTTGAATGTTCAGGTATCTTTCGGAAAATTTGGTCGACTCAGAAGTGTCTTCTGTAAAACATAGAAATGATTGCGGTATTGATTGCAAACCCGAATGGGTTAGCTTTGCAGGCTAACGTGCGATATTGATTAGGAACAAAGCGCTTGCACTCAATAACGCTTTGTTCCGAGTCCTTACTGTTAGGAATAATAAATTCTGCCATTACTGCATTCACCAGACCGCACGCTCGTAGTTCAACATACTTTTGGGTAAGAGAAAGATTTTTTTTGTGTTTGAAAATAATAAAGACTTGCTCGTTAAATCATAAAGCCACAAAAATGAACAAAAGGAGTAGGTACCTAGTTTATTATTCAGAGTAATATAAAATACCTCGCAGGACACTACAAAACTAAAAAACATTGTTCCATTCATGACTTCTGCGTATTCATAATTAATCGCCATTTATACGACCGCACGTATTCATTAAAATAAATACAATTTAAAAGGAGGAAAAGCCGCGTATGTTATTATTAAAAAATCAATACGTTTAATCTTTATATACTACGTTTTGGCTTCATAAGTAAATTAAGGTATGGTCCATATTTTGGCATATACAATGCAAAGATAATGCCGATATTTTTAAAATCATCAATAATATGCACTTTGAACAGAAAAAAAAACAATATTTTTCCAGTAATTATATATCGGTAAATATCATCAATACCGGTTCACAAACAAGAAAAACTATCTCTCTTGAGGGTTGTATATTTTCAAAGCTTTTACGAGGACTAAAGTATAATATTTTTCATGCGAAACATCAACCGCGTTTAAAAGTCTGAATCTAATTTACTGAGGGCGCCGACGATAGATTCTATTATAGTAATTGAATATTGTCCCGTGTATTTTAAATACTTCATAATTCTCATATATGAAAAATGAAAATGAGTTACATAGAATTTGTCGACAGGTATGCGAGGAATCAATATATTAAATTCATAGAATTTATTGTTAAATATTTATCGGAAAATATTTAGTCAGCTATGGAATTGTATTGTCTCTATTATAACTTAAGTTTTAAAAGAATAAATAATAATTTCTATTTGGCGAAAAGATGCGAAAATGACGTAAATATGTCAGTCAGTCTCTTACGTATCGCTTGTAAACAGCTCAGGGCAAGTTCTTGTTCTAACCTTGTACTTACAGCAAACAAGTCTCCGCGTAACTACGTTGGTATAGGAAATATTCTATATGAAGTAAGTAAACACAGTGATCACGCGTCGTTGGCTATTTGTTATTGAGTTACACACTTCACGTAATAGAAGATCTATTATCGTTGTGATTTTGTCATACAAAGCAAACTAGAGAGCCACAGGTAATCTGTTGCGACATGACAATGGAAATAGTAGCTGTACCTACCTACCTCTCTCAATTTGTAGTTTCAGATATGAAAATTGCGGTATGACCTAATTACGTTTTAGGTAAGTTGGAAAATATTATGCCAACAACGTTATAACACAAAGTCATGGAAAATTCAGTTACGTAAATTCATTTATGTGTAATTTGAAATGCAGAACATCGGTTATTCAGTCTAATGTACAAAAGAGGATATCTCGAGGGCGATTTGATGGGTATAGAGTATTGATTACTATTCACCCGGTAATCCAAACTACCGGGTGAATATGTGTAGATACTATAATATAGATTTCAGTATAGCTCTCGTAGAAAGTTGTCTGACACGGATGTCATGGAAATTGAAGAGAGAAAAATATAAGGGTGCCCCACGTGGGACTAAAAGTCGACCAAAGAGGGTGAGACTCGCAAATAGAAAGATTTATTCCGTTACATTTTCGACATCGAAGTATACCTGTGATGAACAACATAGTAGAGGTTTGTGTTTATTCGTTAAATGTTATTCCGTTCGATGCCAAAACCAATGGAATCGTTCAACCGGAATCTGGTGTGGGTTGAACTATGAACGGCTCGGCGGCGGCTATAAAGGGATGATCGACCCCACGTTATTCACAGCATCGAATCACGAGAATATAGCTTACCTGTTTGATATAAAGCCGCCGCCAAGGCCCATATGTTACGACTGATATGCCGACCACTATACCATAAGCCGCTTTTGAAACCGGTTTTTTTGACGCAGCAAGGTAACACATGTTTTGCCTTATTTTAAGATTTGTCTAATCCATTACTAAGATGAAGTTGGCAAAATAATAGTTTACAAACAAGGAAGGATTTTGTTGTTTGTCATACAGTTTGGTTCCTATTGTCTTATTACCGTAAGTAGCTTTGTTGTTCTAACAATCTCTGTCGTCGTAAATGTCATATTCTAGTAATAAAACCTTGAACCTACACTAGATTAGGAAATAAAATACTAAGTGGGTGAATAAATTTTGCAATTCAATTTCCTGAATATCAAATAAGATAAAGGACACTAATTTATTAAAAATAGAATTCGTGGGTGAATGGCCATTGCTTTAAAAGTTTTGTTCGTTTGTCCGTTTAAAGAAAATTTCTTGTCGCTTCCTGTAACGCTAACCTTGGGGTATCTTCTAAGAAATATGTATAATGCCATTTGATCTGAGTAAATTAGATCGAGCTGCTAATTGAGTATCATTCCAGTTATTTACAAATGGTTGATCATAACATTACAAACAGTTGTAACTACACGTGTTTATAGAATAATGACGTTGGCACAATTTATTTAATTACTATTTGTGACGATACCACCTTAGTTATTAGTCGCATCGATTAATGTGTGGCATGGAATGATATTTATAAAAAAAATATAGAACATTATGAATATAAACATAATGCAATATAAAAATTCATCCTTCCAAGTTTATGCTCCACACTCATATAATAAATGAGAAACTAACTCCGTCTGTCTTGCCTTTAACTCTTTTAAGACTAAACTACCGAATCGATTTTCATGAAACTTGATATGGGTTAAACTTCGCACCGATACACACGCGGCCGATAATTGCCAGAATTAGGTTTGAATGTTGAGGCCTACTGAACACGAATTCGGAAAACCGTCACAAAAGTTTAATCACAATGGTTTCTGTGATAAATATTTTATTTCAAAGTTATAAAAATAGTAGTTCACTAGTTACATAAACAGAGAAAATGTAACAGAAAGACAGACAAACAGACTGGCGGACAAAATTACATTTATAACATTATTATGCGTATACATTATATTATGAGAGATTATCAAACACAACAATATAGTTTCAAAGCCTACCTAGTTCCAGAGCTTAGCGAGTTATAGATAGACATCGAGTTCCAGCCAGACAGACGTGAAGTTTAATGCCAATGTAGCTATAAGCCAAGTTCAATCGACGCGGAGCTTTCACACAGCCGAAACCCCAGGAACGAGTTGTTGATTCATGCATGTTGCCCACTCACGCTAGTAGACCTCGTTTTAAATTATGTAATAACCATAAACGCATTTTCGTAATGTATATATGTGTCTAAATTGCAACATTTAGGCCACTATCTTTGCCGGCACACTAATAATTACTTGGAGAATCAAGTTAATTACCTACCTACGGCAAAAACGAAAACGTTTGTTACGAACAAAAGGATTTACCTATTGTTTTATGTTATGATACGGTATTATGTGAACTTTTTGTTAGGAAATAATCTCATTAATTTTGTTTCTCTAACTATTAAATTAACTCAGGTTTGTCCTATTGTTCCTTCAATGTTTCCATGTGTACCAATCCTTAATCTTTGAGCTGAGAAACAGAGGATACTCATCGTGTATTTAACATTACAATTAATATTAAAGTTTCTCTAGGTTTTACGTAGTTATAACAATAAATAATTTTCAGGTTTCACTCACAACCGTGCTTTTTACGATGAGCAGAGTAATTGTTGGATCAAAAGTCGAGGCCATTCAAAATTTGACTTCAAAGGCGTTTCGATTAAATATCGAATATCTATGCATGACATTGAGCAAGCTATGTGGGTCATTGGTATAAAACCATGTCTTAATCTACGGCGTACCGTAATTATTCAATTGATTTATGTGTTTCGAACTACCTACCTAGGTTCGTACCCACCTATCGAGATTGCCGAATTTTAATTGAGAAACATGTGGACATAACGAAAGCATTCGTATATGTATACTGCATGCATACAGCTGGGTTTTTCGATTTGTTTACGAAGGTTGAATGGCAACTTTTATTTTATGTTTAATCAAAAAACGAATTCGCCTGAGGACGTATCTACCAGCACGATAAAACAAAAAGCGTACAACAATTTTAATAAGTATTAAGATTTTTCTGTAGCAGATCAATTTATAGGAATATCTTGTTAGGTAAAACAACTTACAATAATCACATGCAGAATGCTTGCCACATTCAAGCTTTATTAGTTTTGTGTAAAACAGTTTAAAAAAAAAACACGGATATGTTTTTAAAGATAATTTCTGTTCAGCTACTTATAATTTCATAAAAACACGATAATATTGCATAAAAGTTAATTGATTTTATTTTCGAATTTTGTTTATTTAGCAATGTTTCCATGAAAGCGAATATTTAGTATGAGGCAATAGTTGTCTATCTCGACCTCTCTGCCTTTTGAATCTCGATATTATATTCAAGTAAGAAGCACTTTAACACATTTGACCCGCTTTACTTTTTAAAATTTACATAATTATCTGTCAACAAGCATGAATAAGATTAATTCTTCGTTATATAACTATTGTAAAACAAGATTTTTGATGTATAAAAATAACATAATTTGATACATAATTAGGAATTCCAGTTTGTTTAGTGTTAGTCCACGTTCAGGTTCACTTGAATTACAAAGTCTGTTTTTCATTCATATTTTAAGTATAAAAATATGTTGTATAACAGTCTCCTTAATTACTGCCTAAGTATAGATATTATCGAGACATTACATTAACTAAGAAGAAAAACTTGAATTTAAATGCATATAATAACTCTTTTTAATTAACTTAGACACGTTTAGTAATTATATTATAATTATTTAATAATTATTGTATGTATCTCGCAGTAAAGCCATTATAACCGATGTAAAAACCAATCAACACATGTGTTGTTCTTGTTCTATGTTTTTTATATTCATAACGATTAGTAAAAAAATATATTTGGGGAAATGTTCTATTCGATCCTTTTATTACTGTCATTATAACGTAAAATTTAAAAAAGTAGAGCTCAGCATGTTTGTTTAGTACCAATAATAAACTAACACAAACAAAATATTGTTAGCATAAAATAACAAAAACTAAAAAATATAAATATAAATAAAAACTTACGGATAAGCGTTTCGGCGCACAAGTAAGACAGGAGCGCCGGCGCACGAGCTCGTTGACGCACAAACGCGGTATGTTCCACTGTCTGTCGGCGCTCGCGTCTTCTACTATCACGACATATACTGTGCAATCGTGTCGCTGACAAACCAAAAACTTTGACATTCGTAACAATATACCGAATCCTTAATATCGAACCTTCGAATAACGAACGAATATTTTTAGGCAACCCTAATCGTGGCTCTCCTTTTTTGTTTTATACGTAAAAAATATTTTTTATATAAGTTTTAATTTTAGTATATTTGTAAGTGTTTGTTCTTGTATTAGAGTTAAAGATGAATAAGTACTTGTTCACACTATGGTATGATCTTTTTGTCGTAAATGATATTGAGTGCTCACTAATATTCTTTTCAGTCTGAAAACAAGAACAGTCGTCCACGAAACTTAGATATAATTATTTTAATATGCAATCAAGAATATTTTATACTAACTAAGGTAGGTTGCTCATTTTGCAGGAGGTAAACTTAAAATGTCTAGATGAAAATAAAAATTTTTTTGCTCAGCGTATGCACCTGCATCCTTGGAGAATCCATGATGAGCCAAAAAAAAAATTGTTATGAAAATGAATTTAATATTGTAATGAAATTCTAACGAAAGGAGGCGACAAAGGAAAACAATTCCCCTGAAATGGCCTAACACAAGCAAGTGAATAGAACCTTGATGGAACAGGTATCAAAACAATCGGCAGGACTTGTTGTTCCTGTCTTATTTACCACTTCGCGGAAATAAATAATAGTCCGACGAGAACGTTCAAGCTCCGTTGCTACAGTTAAAGCTACAAGCTAAAGGTTAAATAAGTCAATAAAAAGCTGCAGTCTATTTATTCGTTCAACTTTTTAATTAACAGTACAAGCCAGAGGAAAGAGTATTTATGTATGAAAAAAAATGAGAAGCAATTTATGATGTGAATTTTCTCTTAATTAAATAAAAATCAATGAAATATTTATTAGAGACCGTGTAGACACTGGAGTATGTAGTAGTAAACCGCAATCAAAGTTAAGGCCTGCAACTAGATAGCACAGGCCAATGACCTCCCTAGGAATGACCTACCTACTTAATGTGTAAGGTTAACAGTTTGGTGAAGAGTAGTGTTTTTATCCTTACGATTTATTTAGCAGTTAAGACAATTATGTGGGAATTTCCAAAAATTACATAATGAGCTATTAAAACGAATATAATGGTAGATCTAGAAGTTTAGTCATAATACTGGTAAAAAAATATACAAAAAATAAAGACGAAACAAGAGGAAGTAAACAAGAATCAAAATTATAACCGTGACGGAAACTTTAGACAAACTGCAAAAATAGACAAAATATATTTGTGTATCAACGTCATTGTTGTGTATAAATTTAATCTACGACAAATTTTCAAAGAATGGAATATTGCATTGTTGAGGACTAAGTACCGTGCCCAGAAATTTATGAAACATCCGTCGTATAGAGAAGAGACACATTTCATATAAGTTAAATAAAAATTATACGAAACTTTGCCATACATTGTTGTCAGGATATAAAGAATCGTTGGAATAAATAGTTTTAGGTTTGCTTTTCAGGGTTATAGTCGTAATGTAAAACATTATTTATCTCGCAGGACTATATTAAGAGCATCATAAAACGTATACGGTTGTGATTATGATCTTGAGAATTGTGACTGTTGTATATTATTACTCAGATGGCCTACCTACTATATACTACTACATACTAAGTATCTAACCCTCCTTGTTACGTAGGTGCATATGTTTGTGTCACGTTAAAAGCTATTTGTAACTTCGGTTACGGAGTTCTTTTTTTTAAAGTGCTCTCGTTTTCACTGGCTCTTTTGTTAGCTAATGATTAACAACTACGACCACAATGGCTATTATTAATTAAAACTCTTCGTAAATAAGTGAACTTTAGTGGTCAGCTAGTTTCTTATGAGACGCCCCAAATAAACCAAACCAATTTTAAATATAGGTTCTTAAATTATTATAAATTCGGCACAAACACGAATACTAATGGAACATACATATTAAGCACTTGCATTATTAAGTTCCATTAACATTTCACTGCCCCACCCTCAGCAGCCTAATAGGTGCTCATGAATCAGGGATTTATATGTTTTAATTAATGTTTAATTGAAAGTAGCAAAAGGAAAATAATATTATCACTTCTTTTTATGGAAATTGATTTGTATTTAGTATTTGTGGGTGTTGACAGACCAAGTTAGATTAATAATATAAAATTCGCATAAAATACACAACTCTTGTTATTGCTAGATTTAAAATAAAGCACTAAAAATAAAACATCATCAAATATGTCAAATTTAATAAACAATATTTTGTTCTCACTGCATAGGTATGTAAAAATACCCCTGACATTTTGATTTTAAAGTGTTGTGTTGTATAAACTATATTAGTATCGATTAAACAACAGTAACTCAATTCCTAAGTCAATAATATACAACGCTTAACCAAGAGGCATTCGATTTAGCTAGAAGTAGCAATACAAAACACAACCGCGTATGTTATGGCGAAGCCCTTCGCGTATTATAAATTATAGTAACGTAAATGTTATCCCCCCGTAACTAGACCAAGTCGGCCAAACTAGCGATAAAAATTAATCTCTAAATAATTAAAACTTATATCCATCCATTCCTTGTTTTGCCCTATGAAGATTGCTAGCAACGCACTAAGTTGAGGTCCGGACCCCGCAGGTGGAGCCCTTAGTTGTCGTGGCTGGAGGCCTTAAGCTCCTCGCCAAAAGTCTGGTGAATCGGTCAAAGCCTGCGCTCACGCTAGCTGCAAAGTTCTCTACAAAAAAAACCTAATACAATAAATTATTCTTATCAGTAGCTATCGCACGAACAGGCATATATGTACCTCTTTTGTATTAAATAATATAAAATAGATGTACATAGTATATTTCCAATTGAAATTGAACTGAATTTGATGACATGTAGATAGGTACATGACTGCTTAAAGACTAGGGTAAACAAAGACTGGTGAAGCAGTCAAGCCTGCGGTTAGGATAAAACTGTGTATCAATCCCAAAAATGTATTGTTGTTCAATGTCAATTTGAAGAGTAAACATCGAATTGATTTGATAATCATGAAGTTTCCTTAATCTGGGCGTAGAAATGAAAATAATTTGCTGGTGTAAACCGCAGATAATTCTCTGCGTAGTGGATGAGGAAACATTCAGTACGTATATGTTTATTATATTATATATATATTATTCCCAATTATTTAATTATTTTTATTTTTTATTTATCAAATAATTTACAATAAGGCCCCATGGACGGGCTTGATGAGGAAAAGCGAACTAGATATTTACCGAGAAAGAAAATATCGATTTGATGGGCTGCACTAGAATTTTTGATACCTATTTTGATAATCCTTGATCTTTTAGCTAATACTTCACACTGGTTGCAACCCGTTGTTATTTTTTATTAATATCAAAACAAGTTTTTTGACTTTTGCAATCATTTTGTAAATGTTTTTGCAAAAAGGTTGACGAAATATTTTGAAACGATAGCTAGGTTTTAATAAGACATAAGATGTAGAGATCAGATTATCAATACTAGAATATTGATTTATTAATTGGTAGGTACCTATGTCAGAGCATTGCAAGTGCCCAATAAGTATTCAGCAGTACCTACCTACCCACCTACGCATTTTATATGTATATTCAATGCACAGAACAAATAGGTAACTGTGGTAAGACGAGCCTTATAATTATAAATTAGTTAGATAACCACTCTTGGATTACCAAAAAATAAATCGTGGCCCAGATAACTGCACTACTTATGAGAAATTTTGGAAATGTTAATTACTTATAAAATTAATGTTTACACATGGGTAGACTTAATAAAGGAAGGCTCGGTTACGTAAATGGTAACACACAGAGATTTCACATGCACTGCGATATCAAACACCTAATAAAGTTAAAACATATACGACTAAAAAATTACGCAGTTGCAAAATCACCTTGTAAACACACTTCCTTGTGGTGATTAGGCTATTACAAAATTTGACATCAAAACATAATACAGTTAGAACAGGCAGTTGTAGGTACCTACCTTCTTGTTTTACAATTGTGTACAAATAATGGATTTACGTCGCGGTACTTTATTCTTTAAACGTATGGTGCTCTGAATACTTAGCTAGAAAAGTGAACCACATAAGAAAAAATATATTTCGTTATAAATCATGCAGTGTTATCAACAATACATTGCTGACACACAATCTCTCATTGTAAGCAGCATGCCTAGCTAATGCGTGGTTAGTTATTTCAGTACTACTTATTCTTATTAAGAGTTGTGAAGGTTTTTGCTCTGAACCTTTTCGTTGGTCTATGACGTAAGAGATCGAAATTTTAAAGTGTTTAAAATTCAAAATGAATTTTACGTATTCATGATTTTGCATGAATAGCAGAATTTATACCATTGTGCTAATTAAACTAGAAAAATTGGCAATCGTGCATATTTTATACAGAAAAGTTGTCTTTTATTTTAAATTAGGCTAATATACATATTAAAAAATAGGCTATAAATGCCTGATGATGACCAGGAAGTATGATTGTTCTAGTAACAGAAAAATAATGATTCTCCGATGAAATAATATAGGTAGGTACATCTACTAACAATTTACATAAAAGTCTGGAAGTGAAAAAAAATAATTAATTATTTGCAAAACCCGAACAAAATTACGACTCGGATATTATTTCATAGCAGAAGTACCAGCTAGCCTTTAAATCAGCCAAGTGGGAGTCTCGCTCACCGAGCTTACTACATGCCGAGCATCATCCAAGTCGGTTAAGAGGCTTAACCGTGAAAGCCTCGAAACCTCGAACAGTAAATATTAATAACGGTCTACAATATTATCAAAATACATTGTATAATACAAAACAATGCCTCTACCACGTAAATGCTCTGTTGAAAATAGTGTCAATATTTTAGTTTTCGATATTTCGAGTGATTAGTAAAGTGCACTTGTATGATTAAGACTCGATTTCACCAACTTTGAATTAATGCGAGAGGAGCTACCCTAGTACTAATTTATTCTAACGATTTACTCTTTGGTTAATTTCAATTTCATTTCACCATGCTAGTCTGCGAATATCTTAATCTCATATAGCTACTCTGTAACCGTGAACGAATGTATGGAATGACATTAGAACGCTCCCAAGTCAAATAGTCAGGTTGTTCCGTGCCTCAGCAATGGCGCTTCCTATTTCCTAAAATTAATAATAATAATAATAATAATAACCCCCCTGTGGGGCCACCTTGACGTGGTGGGGGGGCTTACGGGAAGGCATGAACTGTTAAATGATCACTAACACCTTGGTCACACCCTGCAGTCTCAGGAAAGCAGGAGATACAATAAGCCATTAACACCTTGGCACAACCCTTCCCAACGAACGGTCCCAAAACCTCAAGAAGAAGCAACATGGTACAAACAAGAAGTAAAACGAAACGGCCCCAAGTTCCCGGCGGGTCTAGCAGCAGCACTGGCGACGACGGAAGCCAGCCTGCAGCTCGGCCTAGGGGTGCGAAGAATCCCCGGGAGGCGATCTCTCTCCGTCAAGCGACACAAGCATCGAATATGGAAACTGATTTGCTAAGCGAAAAGGCAATAAATTCATCACCGATATTAACTTCATCATCATCAAGTTTATTCGAGTCACCGAGCTCATCACCCCAACTTTATCAGGTTTCATCTCGGTCTAGTACCGTATCTCCTCAGCCTGGGGATGTTGTGCAGGAGGCTAACGCCACTGACCCTGCACCCGCCACAGGTGTAAACCGTGCGCGTAAAAGATGGACAGAAGAAATGAATAGGTTTATCTGGCGCACGTACCTTATAGCTACGAAACTAAACACGACTAAAGTATACTTAGATCATCTTCATTATGAATTCTCACTTAAATACCCACAGATGCAAGTGACACGACAGAGATTAGGCGATCAATGCAGAGCAATTGTTAGGAATAGGTTACTACCTCAAGAAGTACTAGAGGACATAAAGAATGAGGTTGCAGCATTTTTACAGCGTACACAAACAGACCCGACCTCTACACTCCCAAATAATTGTAGTCAGCAGGGACAGAGAAGGAAATGGACCACTGAGTTTAACGAGTCCATTATCAGAAACTACTATAGAATAACTGAATTAGAGAATAACAGATCAGCGTATCGACGACCTCTTCATCAAGCTGTGATAGCAGAACACCCAGAGCTATCTGAAGTTAGTGAGCAGCGAATATCTGATCAGCTTCGAGTAATATTGAATAATAAAATGATAAGTGATCAAAGATTGCAAGAAATTCGCGATCAAGTAACCATCGACCTTAACTTGAACAGTAGTAGTACCATAGAAAATTATTCACATACAGAGTCACTACGTATAACACATACACCACTCCAAGATGGCGGTATACAAGAACCTAACATTCAGTCATCCACTTTGACTGGGCACTCATTTGAATCACGGTTGCATACACCTACTATAGAATTAGAATCAAATTTTAATCATTTAGAGCCGGAAATAATTAAAGATCATTTTAGGACCGCTGTGGAAAAGTTTAGGAATGCCGACCCAACTAGTAGACCGTACATACCTAAACAAAAAACTTCAAGAAAACAGGCTCAAATTGTACAGTTTATTAACATTGAAATTTTGCCGCAATACATAACAACAGACCAAGATTTTAATACCACCCACACCATGATTTATTGTGCGGCATACACAGCAGCCATCTTCAATGGGACAAAAATTAAAGAAAATGATAATTCGCATGATAAAAATATAAAACGCTCACCTCCTTGGCAAAGAAGGTTAGAGAAAAAGATATTAGATATTAGAAGAGACATAGCAAGAATGAATGAATATATTCGAGACACGCTGAAACAAAAACTAAATGCTGCTGCTAGTAGATTAAAGAGGTACATAAATTGCACATTACGCAAAACGCAAAATTCACAATTTTCTAGTAATGAGAAACAGTTTTATAGAAACCTGTTATCAGATACACAGCGTGCTAGAACCACTGAACACACGACACCAAACACGCCCTTAGCAGAGGAGTTGCATAGTTTTTGGTCCGACATTTGGTCTGTTCCAGTTAATCATAACCCTGATGCTGAATGGCTTCAGGCTGATCGTAGTTTCACAGACTCAATAACACCTATGGAGTTTGAACAGATTCCTATTGATATATTTATGCGCGTTCTAAACAAAACCCACAACTGGAAGGCTCCAGGAAGCGATCGCATACACAACTTCTGGTATAAAAAATTCACAACTACACATCGTTTACTTTACAGACACATTAATAATTTTATACAGGTACCAGAAGCAGTCCCAAAATTCATTACAGAAGGGCTCACGTACATGATACCCAAAGATACAGACCATCATAACCCGGCTAAATATAGACCTATTACTTGCCTGCAGACAATTTACAAGCTACTTACAGGGTGCGTCGCGGAGCTCATACACCAACACACCTCTGAAAATAATATCGTATCAGAGGAACAAAAGGGTTGCCGTAAGAACAGTCAGGGCTGCAAGGAGCAACTAGTTATAGACTCAGTTGCCATGAAACAAGCTATTGCCATGAAGACGGATATTAACACTATGTATATTGATTACCGCAAAGCTTTTGACTCCGTACCCCATAGTTGGCTTGTCTATATTCTTCAACACTATAAAATCCATCCACTAATTATCAATTTCCTTAAAACCTCTATGCAGAATTGGACCACTAGACTAAAGACAGTAGGGAAGACATGTTTGGAAACCCCTGAAATCTCGATACGCCGAGGAATTTTCCAAGGCGATGCCCTTAGTCCTCTGTGGTTCTGTCTCGCGCTTAACCCTCTGTCACACATGCTTAACAAATCTTCGGCTGGCTATGGCATTACTGCACCAAATAAACAAATAAAACTCACTCATCTTATGTATATGGATGATATTAAATTATATAGCGATACTTCACAGTCATTACATCACCTAGCAGACATTACTCAAACTTTCTCAAATCACATCCACATGGAGTTCGGTATAGACAAATGTAAGACATTCTCTGTGGAACAAGGTAAAATTACTCAGAATAGTTACGCGTTAGAATCAGGAGTTAATATCGAGCCGCTGGAACCAAATACTTTTTATAAATATTTAGGTTTCCTCCAGGCAAGACAAATAAACCAGAAAGATACAAAAGAGCAGCTTAAAAAGAAATTTAAACATCGTCTTAACATCCTATTCCGATCGCAACTTAACTCACGTAATCTTTGTAAAGCTATAAATAGTTACGCTATCCCTGTACTTACCTATTCGTTCGGTATAATAAACTGGACCCAAAACGACCTCCATAATCTGCAGCGTATTATAAATACCACTCTAACTGCTCACCGGAAGCACCATCCTAGATCTTGCGTGCAACGGATGACTCTCCCGAGAGATGAAGGTGGCCGAGCAATTATTGATATAACTAATTTACACAATAAGCAAATTACCACCCTCAGACAGTATTTTTATAATACCTCAGAACATTCATTAATTCATGAAATAGTCATACTTGCAGATAAACACCATACCCCACTAAAATTAGTAGATCGAAATCCGCAGCGTAATGAACGAATCAATGACAAGAAGGACAAAATCGCATTATGGCAGCAGAAGTCTCTACACGGCAGACATCGCCACGACCTGCAGCAACCACATGTCGACAAGGTCATGTCGAACGCATGGTTGCGGCGTGGCGAGCTCTTCCCGGAGACGGAAGCCTTCATGATGGCGATCCAGGACCAAGTCATTGATACGCGAAATTACCAAAAATACATAATTCGTAGCCCGAACCTTCCCACAGACACTTGTAGACATTGCCACGCCTGTCCGGAGACTATACAGCATATAACTTCCGCATGTAGATCTCTTGCCCAGAACGACTATAAGCACCGACATGATCAGGTAGCTTCCATAATACATCAGCATTTAGCACATAAGCATAATTTTATAGCGAAAAAGTCACCGTACTATAAATATAAACCGGATACAATACTCGAAGATCAGAGTTGCAAAATATACTGGGACAGAACCATTATTACTGACAAGACCATCCACTACAATAGACCTGACATCACTGTACACGACAAGACTAGCAAGACTGTATTCCTTATTGATATAGCTGTCCCGAATACTCATAACATACAGTCTACGATATCTGAAAAACTGACAAAATATCAAGATCTAGCCATCGAGTTGAAGCGCCAATGGCGCGCGGAGACCATACACGTAGTTCCAATTGTCATTTCAGCAACAGGTATCATACCGAGGAGTTTACAGCGCTGTCTAGATATTTTAGATATCCCGAAGCACACATTTAACACCTTGCAGAAAGCTGTCATCCTTAATACCTGTCGTCTCACCCGCAAATTCTTCACCACATCATCCATCTCTTCATCATACACTACTACACTAGCATAACCTCTTCTTGCACTTGACTAAGGTCCGTGTGATTAGAGATATAAAACCCCTTCAGAAGGGAGGACAAAAGTCATAAAAAGTAAATAATAATAATAAAAATGTTTATTTTCTCATCATCACATAATATTATACAGTTAGTAAATATGTTCTTAAATAGAGACTGGTGTCTGTGATAGGTAAAACCTGAGTTACAGATCACCAGGCTACCCTCCGAAGAGACATAAAAGTATTAATGGAGAGAGAATTCTAGTCTAAATTATAATATTTTAAACATAAACTGTAGCTAAAACTATGAGATCAAAAAATTAAATCTAATATTTAATATAGGAAAATACAAAAAATAATTTTAAATGTGAAAAACATTATCAAAAAAGTAAGAAAACTAAGAAGGTGGCTAATTGGATACGAGAAATAGGTTTGAGTGTTGTAGTATGTGTGAGGGTGTGTGTGTATGTGCGTGTGTCTGTGTGTGTGCTGTGTGGTGTGTGTGTGTGTGTGTGTGTGTATGCGTGCAGTATGTGTCTCTGATTTTTTTGTGTTGGTATATCTGTTAATGTGTGAAGGCAAGATTTCTTTTATTTTCCTTTCCAATTTACATTGAGATTAAAGAATTTTTAAATATGTATATAGTATTAATATTAAGATACTGGTTTGAGTAAGCATTCCGTGTCATCGTAATCTAACCCATGTAGCCAAGAGCTAACTTTCTGTTTACATTTTGTTTTGGTAAGTGGATATATTTGTAGCTGTTTATTTATTTTGTTGTATAAGTACGGGCCCAGGAACATATAGAAATTTTGAGGTAAACTACTACTACAACGAATTATTTTACAGACTGCAGTGTTTATTCTTTTTGTTTGTAGTTTTTTTGGGTCATATTTAATCTCTGAGTGTTTCTTGAGAATAGTTGCAAGGATAAATATTTGTCGCACTGTAAGTATTTTTATATTTTTATATAAGTCATGTGTTGGGTAACGAATAGGAAGGAATAAGCCAACCTTAAGAATGGCTCTTTGTGCCCTTTCGAGATTTATTATGTGAGTTTTCGCAGCTCCACCCCAGGATGTGATACAATAGGCGAGAAGCGATTGACATAGTGCAAGATAAACAGATTTAATGAGTGCTTCTTCAGCGACGTGGCGAAGTGCCTTAAAGATGTAAATGAGCTTACGCGTTCTACTAACTAGTGCATCTATATGAGGCTGGAAAGATAACTTATCGTCGATAACTACACCTAAATATTTTATTGAGCTAGATCTAGCAACTTTAGGGCAATTACATGTAACGTTAGTAGACGTGGAGTTACATGAATGTGCTATAATATGGATGTCAGGTTGAATTTGATTTTTGCTGCTGTAAGTAATGAATTTTGTTTTATCTACGTTTAGGGTTAAAATGTTTTCTTTTAGCCAATTTGTTACTTGATTGAAACCTTTTTGTGCAAACTGATTAACTTCTTCCCAAGTATGAGCATGAAATAGTAGAGCAGTATCATCTGCGAAGGTAATAATTTTACCGTTTGTTATATTAATTTGACATAAATCATTTATGTAAATGAGAAAGAGGGTAGGGCCAAGTATACTGCCCTGCGGAACACCGTAATCAATAGGTAGCTCATCGCTCATCCAATCATCTACTTTTACAATCTGCTTTGTTGCCAAATTGTTTGGATAATACGTAAACCTGACGTTTAGAATAACCTTAAAACAGCGACCGTCTTGACTTATACTTTCATCCTATTTAGTTATTAGTTTTATTGCCGATAATTGAATGATGGTCAACAATAAAAGAAAGCGATCTGATAACCACCCTTTCTTGTCTATTTATTAATTATCGCCCCAGAAATGCCAAACTTGTATCCTTATATTTGTTTACTAACTAAATATGTTAATATCTTCTAAACCCGTGAACCGATTGTTATGATTTAAACGGATTTGGCATTTCTGGGCGATTTCCCATATGATATACACCATGATAATATTTTTCCTATACAATTAAAAAACTTGATTTTCAAGTTACGTAATTTTTGTGTCAATTTTACAAATCTGTGTTTTCTACGAGATTGTGTTTCCTTATACTTTACTTACTATTCCTAACTTTACTTATCATTACAAAGTCTAAATATAATATAAAACAATATATAAACAATATATAAACAATCAAAATTTAAAGAATTAATAAACAATTATTGCTAATAGGTAGGCGGCCCAGCGGGGTACCCCACACTGCGTTAGCACCTTACATTACAATCTGGTTCGGCGTTTAGCGCGATACCTCGCATTAAGTTAACTTTATTAGTAAAATATGTAAACTTATCATCTAAACTATTCTAATGGTATTTCTTATACATTTCTGTCGCCGAAACTATTCCTGCACTGACTTGGGTGAATAATTCTGTGTGCGTTTGTGTAATGCTGCCTTCTTGGATAAACGAAATCTTATCACGAAATCGTGTTCGTCGTACTCTTCAAAATAATTAGGCCTTTCCTTAAACCACCGTGGATGAGGACAAAAATAATCGTCATCTTCGCTATCGGTTTCTTTTATTAATGCATACAAACGGCGCGTAATTTTTTAAATGCTATGAACTGACTTGACTTTGACACTACTAACCAAAGAATAGCAGCTTACATGGCCGAAAACAGTGGTAGGTATATGACTTAATTCTAGTATAGAGGTTTTATTCTTAGTTTAAATGTTGGTGAAACGTAAAATGGATATACTTGGGAGTAATTAACGATTTATTCTAGTACTAAGACTTATTCTATGTTGGTGAAACCGGGCCTAAATGGTATCTATAAAATTATTTGTTACAAAATTTCTTTTTAGTTTTCATTGAAATTAGTTATTAAGTCCCTATTGCATTTTACTTGCTGCATACATTGAAATAGGAATAAAAAAGGTGAATCTCAAGTCGGACTCGCTTATAGAGGGTTCCGTATATGAATGGCCATCATACAAGATGCCATTGTATGCCATATACGTACTTTATACTATTGATAAAACAACGAAAGATTGTGTATTCATTCTCTTTAGTTGATAAATACACAATCTTTCAGATACGGGACCCTAAAATTAATTGATATGTAAGTAGGTATAAAAATTTCTTGTTAGTGAATAATGTATTCTTATTTTTCTTTAGAATTTAAATGTTTAATTAAATAAATTATATATGTTAGCGATCTCTCGTTTCTGAGCAGAGAGTTAATTTACTTTCCTTAGATTACTTTTTATTGAAAGGAAGCAAGAAGAATACAACTTTATTGTGAAACGATTTTAATTCAAATCCAATCTCAGTAGAACCTATCGATGCCAGCCGGATTAAAAGTTACAAGACCATAAAATATTATGTATACAAATGTATCTACTTAATTACGTGCCTACCTAGATGGAAATAAATGAACTCTACTTTATACCTGTATGTACCTAACGATAATACCCGGTCCTCTGAAAGGCTTACGCGGCGACATATCCAACCCGCAGCCTAGTAGAGAACTTTACTCTAATATGGGATGTGGCGTCTACTAATGGTCATTCACCCCTGCCGTATGGGAGAACAGACATGAACGGCCAAAATTAGCTACAGAATTGTTGGGAATTGTGGTGCTTGTAGTTTGTGCAACTAGTTTGTGCTAAGGGAAGAATATGTTCTTGAAAAAAAAACGGAATGCCATGGTACCTTATACACATAGAAATCAAATGGGAAGGAATGGGAAGGGATCGCGAGCTTACTAGAAGGCACCTACATATAAATAAATATTTAAATGCACGCCTGCTGCGAATAACACGACAATTTTTTTGTATTAAACATATGTCTTGTAGTTAACGTTAAGGCACTCCGCACTCACGCATCATAACTAAATAACTTCGATAATAACAAGACACAAAGTTTCTAATATCCAAAGAAAACATCAGTTATAGCCTTTGCTTAAACTGAAAAATTGTAAGCCTTGTTCATAACTTTTTCACCTTCCCGTGCTCTTACTTGCTAGATTTATATGTAACTACATAATACTATTGACTCTTGTGACGAGCATCCTATTTATAGCAGAAAAACTAATTAGATATAGGTAGTTACCAGAGCAGGACCTGCACGACCTACAAACTACAAAGTAACAAACACTAGTAGCGCATCGAAATCGCCGAGTCAGTGTCAATCATGTCGTTACACAAGTAAGTACCTACCTAGTTATTGTATTAATATTAGTTAAGTGCCTAGGTACCTATATTTAGTTTTCTGGACATAAGTACCTTAGTATTAAGTTTCATTACCATAAAATAGCTACTATGGTTTGCATTGTGGCATTTAGGCCAAGCACCACGGCACAACAAGGTCTGCTTATAGCAGTCGATATCAACTGCGTTAACTATAGACTTCAAAGTCCGATGAAGCTGTCAAAGCCTGCGCTTAGACTGACAAGATCTCTTCCAAAAAAATATGGCCACACATGGGCAGCTTGATTGAAGTAGTTTGACTGCCTTTGTTCACACTATTTCAAAAAGCTACGGGCGGGTGGCGCACTTGACGCGGCTGACAGCTCTGGAAGCCGTGTACTTTGATCACTAACAGCAGTAACAGATCGAGCAGTTCGTGCATGGTCGGCCTTGCAGGATTTTTAAATTGCTGGTTACATTTACAAATGAAATATTTTTGAAAATTACAACCCAACGGCACCTTTCGACCGTTATCCTAGACATAGTTTACCTTTAACAATACTTGTAGCACAAGAATAAAATTTAATTTATAATAAAACTAGCGGCCCGCCCCGGCTTTGCTCGGGTGCAACGCTGATACCTACACTATATATCTGTCGCAGACAAATAGTATAATATGGTATTTTACATACGGCGTCGTCAGTTTAAAAACGTTTGCGGTTATGTAATATGCCGAAGGCAAAATGTCAAATCATTCAATCGTTATAATGCGACGTTAGTGTTATTTTAGGGTGACTATGCTCATTAAAATCTCGAGAAAAACTTTGAATTACATACGTCGTCGTCGCTCGCTTCGCTCGCTCTGTTGCAAGGTCACAATATCTAACCTAACCTAACCTATTGATCTCTGTCACAAAGTCGAACCTAATCAAGCAATGAATTTCTGAGCCTATGAATATATGAATATTCGATCAAATACATGGTTTTTTGACCAAAAATACTCTGCAGGAGTCCTTCACGACCCAGAGTCTATGGATACCTTAGCATTTTTGACGTGCTGGATAACCTCAAAAACTAAATACTTCAATTTGCCTCGGCATTATGTATATGGTGTTTAAATTTTCGATGAAATGTTGAGGCATATTATAAAGTGACACGGCAATCTACATTTTGCCTTGGGCATATTACATAACCGCAAACGTTTTTAAACTGATGATGCCGTATGTAAAATGCCAAATTATACTATTTGTCTGCGACATATCTACACAATCATAAAGTTCTGTAGTGCGAAGCACAGCCTTCGACGCACTACTTGGTATAGGCACGCGCCCCCATGCCCCGCGCGGCCCTCCGGCCGTTACCGCCGCAACCGCTATGTCCCTGCATTTTAAATTTGTAATATCTTCGAAAATATTTATTTAAATTACATGCTGTAAAGGGCAATATTTATCTATATTACATGCACAATTTATTAAAGGTACTTAATTGGATAAGGATTAATACTGTATAGCTTAAAATCGCTTTTTCGTAAATAAGTAATAAAAAAACGATAAAAAAATGGTTATTGTGGGTTATCCTCAAGAGATAGACATATGCCATTGCGGACTTTTTTGTAGATCTTTTTAAGGTGCACAATACTGTAGTACATTATTTTGATCTATCTCGTAGGGTTCAGCCAGCGTTTGCAATGTAAGCGCAAAAAATTTGGTCATTTACTTAAATCTCTAAGATTATCCGTGTTCCTCTACTATATTATGCATGTATTATACATATAAACCTTCCTCGTGAATAACTCTATCTATTAAAAAAAAACGCATCAAAATCCGTTGCGTAGTTTTAAAGATTTAAGCATACATAGGGACAGACAGCGGGAAGCGACTTTATTTTATACTATGTAGTGATCTACAATATGAGACTTTAATTACGGGTCCATTTAGTTCTCTTTAATCAGTGCCGTGGCATTTAATAATATAGGTACTGCGTACTGTAACAAAGTATTCGATATTGATTATTTTACCAATTAGTAGTTCCCTTTATACTCGGTTGTGGCCCTGTCATACCATCATTAAGAGCTATTACCTCTTTAGAAGTCTGCGACGGCAGCGCTCGGCGATCCAAGCGCTTTGTACCTGCCTCCATCAGTACCTACATGAAATATATTTACAATTATTTGATTAGAGGCCCCAAGTATGGGTGGTTTTTTTTGGATAGCTGCCGCAGTTGCCCTCATGGTGGCTTATTAAATACTGCTTTACCAGACCAAGTTGGCGAGACATTACTAATACGCCTCCAGCCAGAAGGTACCTACAAATTCTTATTTTTCTTTTGTCTAATATACCTAAAAGTACATCTATCTGTTTATATAAATGACATGGCTGTCGGTCGACAGGACACTTGTCCAGTGCTATCGGAGTAATATAGTAATTAAATATATTAAATGAATAGAGTAATAATATAATAATTAACAGTCACTGCGGTAACTAACCAATTTTTAAATTGCAATTTTTGTAGCCATGATGTGATGGTTGGAGCCAATGACACATTCAATTAGAAAAGTGCATTATTTTGAATTTGCTGTCTATATGTAATAAAATATAAGATAAATTTGATATTATCAGCAACTCAGTAGATATAGGTATCTACTAGTGATGCCACATACAAACAAGATTAATTTGCAAGTCTCTTATTGAGTTCTTATACTAACTTCCGGCTAGACAGACTAATGGTTCATAAAACTGTCTCGAAAAATCCATAATATCGTATTGTCAATGTATATTCTTATAATTGAAATTTAAGAAATTGTTATACTTTAGGTTTTGCAAAAATTTTACTAATACAAAATAGTAGTAGTAAGAAATGGTAGGAAGGTACAGGGCAGTACATTCGAATAAAACGATATTGGTGTCATTTTTAAAGTTTTATTAATTTGATACATTTTTATAAGATATAACAAACAAACAGGGTAAATAATGTAAGCGTCCAACATTACGAGGTAGATAAGTTCAATGCCGGGGCTTTATTAGTGTCGGGGTGTGTTGTGTCGCGGCAGAACATTCAAGTGTGTCATCACGCGACACGTTAAAAATGTAATTCCAGATACGAAATGTATGTGTTCGATACACCTCTGACGCGACGCGACACGACACACCACAACATAATAATATCTATAATTCCAGCTTTCAGTACGTTACGTTACTTCAATTACATTTTTTTATGTTCCAATTTTTTGTTAAGGTTCATTGTGTGATTAAAAATATAATTGCTGCAATACAATTATATCTGATTCTAATCAGTTTCAAAACAACTAACGAAAGCATATCATCATTCTTTAATCTTGGTGATCTCGAGTTTAGACATGACATTCGTTGAAATAATGAACAATAATTTAAGGTCTCTATATTACTCAGAAATATGAGAGACTGAACATGTAGGTAATATATAGTCCTTATGGCCAATTAACTTTACATTCTGGTGGAGTTAGGAAGAATGCTGCCCAATTTATATGAACGACCATAAAAAATCTCATATATTTATTTTTGGTGTCTTAAAACTACGAAATGTATGTAGTTCAATGTACTGCAGTGATTTCGACATTTGAGTAGATATTATGTAAAATTCCCTTTTTAGATTCTTCTCCAAAGTACAATGGTCAAGTTAAAACTGTAGGTGTAAACTTATTTGAGGAGCACCTTTAGGTTTCATTATTTATGAGGTAGTTCGTAATATTGGATACTCGCTTTATTTACAAGATTCTATGTATTAGTGCATACCTAATAATAATATTTAGTAAATAATTTGTAAGATGCTGAAAAATTTTAAGGCAACGTACACGCGTCTCAGCTATTTAGGCAAGTATTGGAAGAGGAAACTTTGTTAAATAAGTACATTATATTCTAGATATAATTTTATTGCTATGATTATTGACTCACGTATTTCTATTTATTAACAATAAACTTTTCTATTATAAATTGGCATATAAAAAATCGTAAAAATATAATATTCTTCACTACTCAGATGATAAAATAAGTCTTCAATTACTAAAACAGTTTTCTATTATGCACCTATTTATCATTAAGGATTGGAAGTATGGGCTGTGTTATTTTACTATCTGCTTATGTTTGTTACCTTGTTACTAGGACACAATCCTCTATTGTCATACCCAAATTGTATGGAAGCAAGACATGAACTATTTCCCCTAGCTTTGACTACTGTTACCTATGAACACGTCACCTTTATAACACTAAAATGTATTTCCTCATCGAATGAACATTGCATTACCGATGGTAAGAAGTCTGTATATCTGTTATATTTTGTAAGACTTATTTTATAGTAATATTAACGTTTTATAATATTACTATGCGATAGTTTAAAAGTTATTATTGCAGACTTTTCGTGTGTAACAATAGTGTTTTAGGTGTTTCGTGTTCTTTATAATTCTAACAATATAAATACATTATCTTCTCTAGTTATTATTTCGCTACATAATATGGAGTTATTTATCGTACTACATGAACATACATGTACTACATATACAATTTCATAAGTCAACAAACAATTCAATAACAAAAAAATATTTTAATTATTCTAAAGGTTTGTACCTGATTACATTATTCAATAGTGACGTTAAACGTAATTTTCAGTCGCAAATATTAACCTTGGTGTATCGTTAATATTAAAATTACTCTCATAAGAGTAGCTTTTTGACATTTATTCACGATTTGTATATTTAATATTTTTCATAGTACTTATCTCTGGATCAAGACTTTTAAGCGTCTGTTGCATCTTTTTCGGATAATAACGTCCGTGTATGGAACGTTAGTATAAGAAAAGATATCACAGTAGGTACATGTAGGTAATCCTATTATCCCAAAAGTAATAAGTCAGGCACTAAAACATTGGCGTTCAGTCGGTTTAATTGTGTATATATTCTTATTTATATTCAACTGCTAATTATTGTGTAATAACCTATTATTGTAACAGATTCTATGATACTAATATAATAAAATATGTTATATGTTTTTCGATACACCACTGCAAACAACTTAAATATAATGTATACTATGTTTAAGCATAAACTTTTTAACGTGGTATATTTGTATAGTTATATATTTTCAATAATATGTAAAATTAAATCATGACATAGGTATATATGAAGCGTAGTCTACGAAAAAAGAACATAAATATAAATGAACAAGAAGACTTTCAGTTAAGTGCAATACACAAAGCACTTGAAGATATTGCCTAGTCATGGAAGTTAAATAGTTTTAAGGAAAGCGGATATATAATAACGATATCTATTAGAATAACAATTACCTAACTATTTTTATAACTACGTCAGGTCTCATACTATAGGGGCCATCACTTACCAGCAAAAACTTGATATTACGCGGTCGCTGAAATTAGTATTGCCTTTTTTAAATCTTTTTCCGAATTAATATTCGCTATTCCCGCTTTGTATATTTAGTTAAATGCGTTACAACCTCAATTTCTTAATCTCCTCCCCCTCTATTCTTAAAAGGCAGGTGACGTTTACCTTCTAATTCCCATTCAATCAAACACAGAGATGCGTTTCCGTGTTAAAACAATTTAGCATCGACGCAAAGCACAATTTAGCTTGGTTGTGATGCTAAAGCTCATAATTCAATTTAATATTTTCTATGCTGTACATTTCAAATTTGAAGGAGTACACTCGCATTTCAATTACCTAATCCGGGTGAAATAATGTTTACGCATATGTCGCTCGTCGGTAGTATAAATGCACACCAAGTTTAAAATGTAGACTGCGGACTCAATACTCAGAAGCACGTAGTAGTTCTGTTATCCGCGGATAGGCCACCATAGTTAGAGATCCACGATATATTTAAATATTTAAGATTCATTTAAGAACTAAGCGTCTACATTATGTTCACAAATCTTCAATATTTGACTCTTTTCAATGCAAGCTGGCAAGGCAGCAGCTGCGAAAATGTTTGATTTATTGCACAATTACTATGTTCTAATTAATATATTTAAAACATAAATATTTGTTCTTTCTACAAATATCAGTATCTACATATAGTTTTTGAGGTTTATGGGCACTTACGTGATTTTAGAAATCGTTGCAGTCTGTCTTATTAGCTTTGATTCTTAATAACATAAAAAAAAAACTTTATAAAAATAGGTAACATGTAAGTTGATAAAAACATTTCATTTATAACGAAATTAGTAAATTATTGCTGTTTGCGTTTCGTTGTCGCTTTATATAAGATCTTATGCTCAAATCGCCATACAATATACTTATTCATAGTACAAGTCTATCAATTACTGACTTAATAACAAGCTTGTTTTGTACTATCTCAGACAAACCAAAACACGTATAATGTAAATAAACGCTTTAAAACGAATGTTAGCTGTGACTTAACAGGCCACATACCAATATAAAACGATATCAGAACAGAAGAGCATCGACGTATAAAAGTGCAGTAACAACAGGCCGATGTTGCGCCTCTACTGAATGAGAAGGTCGATATCTCCCTTTTAGTTGGGTTATCAATTTTGCAAGAAAAACTGTGGTTCATATTTTCGGATTTTTCTGAAGTTTCAAACACCTCTTACCTCACCCCTTGCACAACACTTTTAACGCTTAACGTACATTTAACAAAAATACCATAAGTCTAAAAGTTTTCGCCTACAATAAAAACATTAAAGGAAATAACAAACCGTTTTTAAGATAATATGGTTCCTTATTTAGTATCTATTTTTTCTAAACCCAAGCCTAACAAACAATCCTGTGACCTAAATCACTATAAATAATTAAATAGTTTTAACATACGCATCAAACATCCCTTTTTAAATCAGTTATACCAATGATGTACTTGCCTTGTTCGTCGACTTTAGCTATCGTGAAGTTCTAGTAAGCATTAAGAGGCGTTACTAGAATTTAAACCACATGCGTTACTGGTATCTTTTCATTTTTCTTTCCATCTTTTTCCTTTTCTTTTCATCCTGTTCAGTGTCTTCGGGGGCCTCTTGGAAGAACCAAGGACCTAGTAAATTGGTCCAGAGTAGCCAGAATGCGCGCGCCGGTAAAAGCAGCAGCAAGAACCAGAAATAGTTAGATATTGCGGCAAGCACATGTGTTATTGCTGATAGTATCACGATGTCTTTCACATGTCTGAAACAGATAATGTATAGAACTTTGCAACTATTTCTTGAGTACACCTTTATAATATAAGTATTAAGTGTACCAAGTTTTTATTTCATGTATCGAGATTCGTGAGCTACTATGTCGCTAGCTATTCTAATATTATTAGCTGCAGACCATTAGAGTATATTTTTTTTCTGCGTTATAAGGTTCTAATCTCGAAATAGAGTTTGTTTTTGAGAAATATTATACTAAGTATTTAAGGCTCTAAATAGAACGCTCGCAGATATTTGCGGTAAAATGCGCAATCGCAATTATGCGTGAGAGCTCTAAAGTACTTAATAATATAATATTTGCCCATTTATTATCACTGCGTTTTCAATTTTCCCCGCGAAAATACAACTTCATTGCATAACCACAAAACATGATTTAAAGCATGTAATTATGAAAAGCAAAAAGCCACTTCTCAAACTAGACTCTTGTCACCTATTTCACCACTTATTGACTTGCACACTCCGTAGTTTTCCGATATCTGGTCGGATAGCATCCGGCAACCGGAAGCCAGTTGTGCATGGCCGTCATAGGCGTTTAGTTTCAAAGGTACGAAACAATAAAAAGTGAATTTAAAAGTGAGCATTGGTCGTCAGGTCGACATACAAGTTACCTATGCCTTACCAATAAATGATATTTCCTCCGATTACCGAAACGTAGGGTTCGTTTCGGTAATAGAAGGAAATTTTAGCTTATTTTTGGCTTTAAGACCAAAACTTAAACGTCTATCTCCCTTGAAGTAATAGAGACCGATGAGTTGTGTGAGGGAAAGCAACATCTTCACAAAATTGATTTTAGTAGGGTGGGCTAAATGTATTTCCTATTGAATTCGCATAGAGTAGAATAGATCTGGCACCTGGGACAGATTGCATTTACACGCATCCCGTTTCGGCGGGTGAAAAATGTTTTTTTTTCCTATTTTTTATATTGTTTGTTGTCTCTTTAACATTCTTCTTTTTATTTATAGACACGTTTACCGTAGTTGACATCGTGCTAGCCAATGTAGAATATAAAAAAAAAACATATCGTATGAATATATTACGATAAATTGCAGTTATTTTATTAAAAAATATCTTATAAAGTTGAAAGATATCAATTTCGTTGTTTAACAAGTGCCAGACTAGTTTATATTACCGATAATTATGGTCACGAGCGCCTGCTGTGTCGTCGATTGACTCACTTGACTGAGGTTTGCGATGTCTTTTGTGTAAGGCGTTTGCGGGAAATCACATACATCAGTATATACATATGTATGAAGCAGTGTATATTATGTATCCTAAGCATCCGATAGATTACAGAAGCGCGCGGATGATGGGTGCAAACAAATTGTGATTCTGAACTTGAATTTGAAATGTAAAGTCGGTTGTGTAGTTGAAGCCTGAACTACATGTGGTTAAAGTCACTAGCAAAATGCTTGCTAAATATTTCAAACTTCGCAATAACGTCGCTATTTTGGTACAAACCGGCGATTACCTTTAGCGAATATGCAACCTCACTGCTTTGCAACACTGTTGTTGATAACGTACTGTATTTAGATTCGTGTTATTTATAATAGCTACAGGTAACATGTAGCTTTTTGTTTAGAGTGTTAATTCCGCGCGGGCTGACAACGTCGCATTTCTACAGTGTTATCGTGATTATAATAATAAATGTAAATGAGTACACTTTTTGTTTCTCGCAAGCTAGATTGTTGATGTTTATATGTAGATACTCAATATTTTTGTTACTTTGCTCATCAATATTTACTTTTATTTTCTATAAATGAGTTTGAGTAATAATTAATAATAATTATAAAATTCGTTTGCTCTTGAAAGAGATAAGTGGAGAGAGAGTGGGGAGGCCTTTGCCTAGCAGTGGGACATTACAGGCTCCTAATAATAATTATAAAATTCCCACACCCCAGAACATGGAAGGAAAAAAAATGCTTTGGTTTGAATTAAAAAATATTTTCGAAAATCTTGTAGAAATACGACATTGTTGACTGAGCAGGATAAACACTCTTAATTAAATTGATAATAATACATCATAATAAAATGATGGACTTCTTTAAACAAACAAGAACACACTTACACAGTGGTGAACTCTTTGGTGCTGAAGCATACAAGGCATAAGTGGTGAAAAAAGTGCAATACAGATTTATAGCTATGTGATACATAATGCTTATGTGAATCTGACTAGCAGGCATAATTATAGAACTAAAAATAAGTTGCTAACATAGGACATCACAAGATACATTAAAAATACCTTGAACATTTAAAGCCAGCATGTTATGTAATAGTAAGACACAAAAAACAGTAATCATTCGCTAAGTAGCAGTAAAATTTAAACCTATTGCTCATACCTACATATTATTTTAACACATAGACCTATTAGAAAAATGTTAGTAGGTGGTGTGTTAAAGAGTGGTTAGCCCAACAATGGGTTACACCTATGGAATGCAAATTAAAGTATTGAGTATATATTTGAGGAAGTAAAGCATGGTTATTGAATTAAAATGACTAGAAACTCTTTTGTTACAGTACTTACTCTCCCATACCACCTTCCATATTCAAATCTAGACCAGGGTCCACAAGCTGACTGTTGTCAGAGTAAGTAGGCCGGCTGATGTACTTCATAATATGGTAGCATGCGGCATATATTGATAAAACTAGGACATTTAAACACTGAAAACAAAATTACAAGTAGTTGTATCATAGCAAAGCCACATTTATTCTAACATGTAATACTTGATCTCTTAAAAACTTACGATTATTCCCATGGTTAAGTTGTCATAATAAAATCCTATGGAAATAACTCCATAGAATGCACTGGATCCAAGGGCCATGTTTCTGTAGAAGTTCACAGTTGCAGAATTCTCCACCAAAATTTGTTTAGCACCTTTGGTGGGAACTTTTCCTTTTGGAGGCTAAAAAGTTTAGAACGAATCAAAATGCAGAACAACCTGTGAAGTTATTGCTGATAGGTCTGTTCATTAATCAACAGGTTTTTGACGTAAATATAGAATATATGGGTCATATCTCTTGAATCCTGTGACGACAGGGTTACGTTAAGCATTTTAATGAATTATTTATTTATTTTAATGGATGGTTTCATTGTTCAAATTACAGAATATTTTAAATCTTTACGCATAATCACTTTAAACTTCGTAAAGATACAACAGGTAGGTTACTTACCGGGGCCATTTTGCACTTTTGTATTGTGAACTTAAAAGAAATTACACTTTTAGTTATAAAAAGTTAACTGAACCGAAAATAACAAAGTCGCTTTTCCGTGACGTAAAAATTAATGAACTCGTAGACCCAGCCGAAATTCGCCCAAAGACTAACATCGTGCCTTCGTGGACGGCCGTTGACGTGGCGGTGACAGTCGAGAAACCTGACAAGTATGACATTGACAGTGACATCATTATGTCAAAAAACTTTTTACAATACAAATTGACACATGGTCTTTTGAGATCTAAAAGTACGTTTTGATATTACTAAATTTGGCCAAATAGTTTACATAACTATTTTCAATCGACGATTACCCAAAAAAATGGTGCATTAATGACAACTAGGTACAAAGTTTATGAGTTATGTTTTAGGAAAAAGTTTTTCTTGAGTCATAGACTTTAAGGACACAGACTACCTATCATTGTTTTCTCTGTGGTCGAAACAACAGTTACACAGGATCCACCTAGATGGCGTTAGTAGTCTTGAAATACAATTTACAGATTAGGGCTTCGGTATAGATTTGAAAGCATTTTATATCTTACTTATTACTTTACTCTGTGGCATTTTCTAATTGCCTGCAGTGCAAGCGCATGTATGTGCGCCTTAGGAACCTTCGAGAATATTGGTAGGTTGTGTGTTCGAATAGGCTCTCTAGGAGGGTTCATGTATGAAATTATAGTTAGATATTATTATAACTATGCTTCATAAGCATGGCAAAAAATATGTTTTTTCTTTCTTTCTTTACCTACCACTAACTTACCTAAATAAATTGGCCAAACAATTCAAACCATTCAAAATTCTAGTCGTCTGTTACGTGCTCTTACCAAAACGAGTGAAATGTGTAGGGCCTCTGTTTTTTTTTTAATATTAGTTGCACTATGCTCATACACCCAATAGTCACAAGAAGCCTTGCTAAAACAGTCCTTTGTTCATATTGGTTTCTTAGGTTTACGCGAATGTTAGACATTGAAATAAAACTACTTTTCACGGATTTTTTCGCGGTTTTTATTTAGATTTTAAGTCCCGACGTTTCGACGCCTTTGCAGGTATCATGGTCATGGGAAGACTGCTAAATATAAACTGACTTTAGACTTTTACTTTACTTTTTTCGGACTGTTATATAAAAATCCGTGAAAAGTAGTTTTATTTCCAGTCCTTTGTTCCTCTCGATTTGAGGAAATAGCGGTAACAGTACACACATTTTTTTTTTATACTTTGATTTAAAATAAGTAGGTAAATAGGTCGCAGGAAGATACCTGCAAGTTGCAACGTAAGTATGTAACGAATATGTAAATCAAAACTGAAATTCCTGTACCTACTGAAGAATGACACCGTTATATTTTCATGCATAGATAATTGTGCTAAGTTTTAACGTTGAAGCGCATTCATGTTTGTGGAAAGTATTATCGGTTAAGGAGAAAACGCTAGCTAACAACTATGATTTCAGACTTGGTTATGTCTTAAATAACAAGTTGTAAAAAATGGTGACGTAGATCCTAAAAGGGCTCACTTCAGTCCTAATACTAAAAAGGGCTTGTAATTGGATAATTAAAAACAAATTTGGAATATTCATGAAAATAACAATAATAATGAACTTTGAAATAGCCTCAAAAATCCCTAAATTTGAAGATATTTTAAAAACTACGCCACCATTTTCGTCGGTATTAATGGTGGCCTTTTGTATGATAATTTACTGTAAGAACCTGAGACGATGCCGTCAATTTCAACCGTAATTTGGAGAATTCATTTTTTTTTTACTTTTTTTGTAATTAGATATCGATACCTAACAAACCCTTTACGGATCGGACAGGGGTTTTGTAACACCCTGTATTTAATTTTTTACTGAAGAAATATTTTACTAGGTGCTCATTCGTGGAATAGGAAGCAAAGTGTTATAATTATTATGAGTTGCCTTCTACTAACTTAATTAGCCTAGTGCATGAGAATAATATTCGTTTCTTTTTTATATGTATAGTGTAATAAAACCCTTGTTGGGGCCGGTACACAACCCCTTTGTCGCCTGTCTTTTTTATAGTTTCAAAGGCCACTAGAGAAAGAGGGAGAGCAGAGCACATATAAGCACCAGAATTCTTCGTTTCTTCTTCTTTCCATTTTGCCGAAGAGTCTGGCAACTGAATTTGATACAAATTACATTAAAAGATGAATGTGAATGAATGGATGCATCAAGCCAAGGAAATGTTTTTTTTTTTACTTATGTCGCGGTATGAACATGTGATGAGGAGGGTTGAAATGAAAGTCACGTAAGACAAGTTGTGAGTGTGAATGTGGATGGGTATACTTGCAGAGGAAGACCAAAAAAGGGATGGATGGATTGTGTGAAAGATGATATGAGAAAGAAAGGAGTGTATACTGACATGAAAAGTTGTAGAGATGAATGCAGAAATACTCAGCAATGAGGGTATATAATCTTAATGGTAGGAAACAGAGATAGGCACCGAAATTTTACAAAAAAAAAATTATGGTAAAAAAAAAAAAAAATATGTTAAACGACAAAATTATCCAAATCTACACTTAGGTATGTTGTATCACCACGCCGGCGATATGCATTCAAATCTTCGGATTACAACAATTTAATTTTGAAGACCAGTAGTCCATCATACTCGTTTTTATGAATTAATTATAGTAAGATATTTGAGAACAAATCCATTAATATTGATGGGAACTAAAGCAGCTCATTATTATAATACATTTGATTGCTGCTCAAATGATCATACAACCAGTTTAATTGGCCACTCGTACGGTCCCATGGCATATTGATTAATATCAACATTTAGTGTACCTACATTACTTACTAGCAATTAGGATAATAGTTTATGTACTGTCCGCATTAATATAGGCAACCTACTAATACGTTGTGAGCGAATATTATCCTAGTAATGTGATTCCAACCGAATAAAATCAATGGCTGATTAGTTCGAGAAATCACAGAGATGTAGTTATTTAATATAATAATCCAGCCTATAATCGTCCCATTGCTGGGCACAGGCCTCTTCCCATATAGAGAAGGCGCGAGCGAGCATTGATCACCACGCTTGCTCTCTGCCGGTTGGCGATTTCAGATACCAAATTTTGAAATCCAGGTTTCCTCACGATGTTGTCTTAGAATAATTAAGAAAGTACATATAGCTTACTTTGAAAAGTTAAAGTTAAGGTACTTACCCGGGTTCGAACCTGCAACTTTGAGCATACAAATTCGTTCATTGAACCGCTAGGCCACCACGACTCTTAGTTAATAGCAAGAACCTAATATATTTTTTTAATTATTATAAGTCCTATTTTATTACTGACATATTTCACACCGTATCAAAACACTTCGGGATTGATTTTTAGAACAAAAACCTTAGACTGCCTCGTTGGCCTAGTGGTGCTAAGCGCGACTGCTACGCGATACGCGATACGCGATAGAGATCTTGGGTTCGATTCCCGAGTCGACCACGGTGTTATTGGGTTTTTCTATGAAATTCTTTGAAAATTTGTGCCCGGTTAGTGGCAATAGGCTCGCCCCCTTTTACATGGGACCTAAACATATCGGTGATCTGTGGGTGTACATTGGTACACCTCTGCCTACCCCTTCGGGGATACAGGCGTGATGATATGTTATGTTATGTATGTTAAAACTTAGACCTAAATTCAAATAGATAACAATTTGGTCTTCCGTCGTGAGTGAAATTGATATTGCACTTTGGTTATGCAGGATGAGACAGCAAAACGCTAATCATATTGGATCTCTTCTAATATGAGGTAAAGTACGGGGATATGAAGGAGATTAAACCTTCAGTGCAGGAGAATCAGCAATTTCGCTTTTAGCAATGTGGTTGCAGTCGGTTACAAACTAGCCAGTTACCGAGAATAACCAAACGAAATAATGGTACTAGAATCGAATTGCTTCAAAAAACACGACTGCGTAATAATTCCTGTTATTATGCGAATTCTGGGAAAAATTGTAGACTGTAGTTTATGTCAGTGCCGCAACTGAAAGGAATCAAATTATGTTTTAGATCAAATAATGTAGGCTGTAATGTGATTAAAAAGAATTCCGCACAAAGATCCATACACACACGAAAAGCATACACCTTCCAATCGTTTCTCCAGCTATTTTTCGACGATTTAATTTAAATTTAAGGATACTTTCATTTATGAGGTTCTTAAGTTTATAATATAATTTTAGACGGTATGATTTAATTTACCTACCTGTATTAGGTGCAAGCTGTAATTTCCTATACGCTGTACTGAAACTTCGTAAATAACTAATGGTTATTTCCCTCATAGATGTAGGATTAAATTGGAAATTTGAGCAACATTTACTCTTACATACGATAATTGTATAATACCTATAATGTATTTAAGTATACCTAGGCCCAGACTAGTTTTAATCCCATCCGGGAATAATTGGTTCTCGGGATATTATTATTAGGTGAACTTAATATATTTTTATAGGAGAATAGTAGGTAAAAGTTTTAGTCTGATTTTATGTCTGATTTGGATAATGTCCGACACAACTGGGCCAAACGTCACCCATACCCATGGACAGATAGTTGATGTTAGAAGATAGAACTTGGTAGGTAAAGCCTTATACATCTAAGATCTCTACAAAAAGTAAAAAAAAATCTTTCACAGGCGAGGCGAGGTTTTTGCAAATGAACCGCGCATTTCCGTTTTGAGAGGCCGAGCACGTAACTTGCAAGTCAAACTACAATTGACGAAAATCAAATTTACTGGTTTGACAGTAGAGTGACAACGGCTTGTCACTGTCAAAGTGTCCACGCTAATATATCGTCGACTGTACGTAAGGATCGTCGATAAGATAAACATCGAGTTACGAAATGGGTACACTTGTTAAAAAGGTAACTGCGCAATTTTACGTGACGTTGCAGCGAGAGGGCACTTTCTTTCTTACATAAATAGTGTGCGTTACATATTCATTATTCCAAGTTCAGAATCATAACTACGTACGTTATGTTCTTAGGTAGCATTGTTATTGCAATCGTCAAGTACGCTACTTATTTATTACGTAAGGTAACGTAATAAATAAGTAGCTAGATAATATTGCACGAATGATTAATGTGAAATTTACTTCAGATGAAAATAAATTCCGATCATTTGTTATTATAATCGTTTTGTAGTGTAGGGTATAATTGTTAAAATAATTACACTTTTGTGAGTTTTTCATTTTGAATTCCATGAACGTTGATTAATTGAATGAAAGAAGATATTATTACTGCATTTAATATCATGTTACCGTCCCATATGTTTTATTAACTACGGTACTGGGAAAAATTCATTAGGGAGACATAATTAAATTTCCTGCTAATGAAAACTTTGTAACTAAACAACATTCTCAAAGCTAATTGCAATCATCGTATGTAGCGGACTCTCGGAGCCAGCTCATTGGGATTGAAATTTAATTAATATCTATATTTTCAAAGAGTTTTTTTTGTGAACTGAGCAGAGCCAGTGAAAAAGGAAAAACAGTGAAATTTTTATTAGATGTGTACTTTTCCTACCATGGTACTTTTATAAAAATATGAACAGAAACTTTAACCATTTTTACTTTATTTTTCTAATGTTGCAAGTTCCAATAACAAATAGATTAATCCATATTCTGCCATTTAGTAAAAAGACTAAATCGAAAAAAAAATATTAAGTAGCAATTAACTAATTGAAGCTGAAATTAACGAATTAGTAAAAATACTTATTTGCATCTAAATGTGTATGTAACATTATTGATACATAACATGACAGAACAGAAGTTACCGAACAAATAATCATGCTTATGCCATACATATTTGCCTTGGATGGGTCTCGAACCCACGAACACCGGTTACAGTCACTAACCACTGAACCAACAGGCAGCTGCAACTGAGCCAAAAAGGACGCCAGGAGTATTATCCTTCGGCTCCACAGTTATCATAAAGTTTCGTTTTCAGTTAGAGCAATACTAAATGTTTTGTAAGATATGAAAGACATTTAAAACATAACAATACGACACTGCAAAAACGGGTCAATCAATACTCATTAAACTGCGTATTAGAACTTATTCATAAAGAACAAATTATGTATGATGCATAACGGTGGGTTTATTATTAGAAATTTATAGGTTTATGGGGATTCCCGGTGCCGGGGCGGTCGCCATGACACTGGACTGGTACGAGTATGACCCAACTTAACTGACGTCACGTATTCAACTCAGAAAATATTAAAGTATAGGGATGTTTTTTTATTCTTTTTAGTTTCTGTTTACTTCAAACAACTATCTTATAAAAGATTTTTTTTTGATTTCTTCCTCTCTTTGATTTTATTCAGTAGTTTCGTCAAATCAAAAACTTTTACTTTATGTTATGCATACCTTTGATTCAAACTGCCGGCCGTTGTAGTAATAAACACAGCGCCGGTTTCAGAAAGGCTGATCAATCTGTTGTCAACTCAACTGATCCCGACTGTTGTTGGTTGACCAAAAGACTAATGACCAATCACAGCGCTTTATGGAGAAGGTTTGACAGTTGTTAACAAATGATAAGATTTATCAACATTTTAGACATCAAATCGGCATAGTTTTTAATAAGGACAGTAACTTAATAGCTGAGCTGTTCCGGAGATGTCACCAGTACAAATATATTTTTGGCTATTATTCGAAAGGCGTCCGATGGCTCTTGATTATTCGTCAAATCTTTCAATAAATCGACATAAATGTTTAATAGCCATAAATACCATTACAGTGGTTTTACATAAAGTAAGTAAATATCTGAATTAGGAATACGCCAAAAAATGAGTATTCATTTAAGTCGCGTAGGAAGTGCGTTGTGTAGTCAAGTGTAAGGTGGATTTTTTATGCGTATAAATGTGATATTTATCTGAATATTTACGGAAAAACACTAAAAAATAAGTTATAAATAAACTTTTTATTTCGAAAAAAATTACTCTTTGAAAACAAGATAGATGTGATATTTGGAATATTCATTCTGAAGCATTCCTGAGGAAAAAAAATGTTAAGTATTCTTATGTAAACTGCAATAGTCTTTTTTTCTTACATTCACCCCTTGAATTATGTGCCCAAAATCCAAAATCGAAACTGCAATAATCTTTTTTTTTAGAAAAGACACCCGTTGTGTGCCCAAAATCCTAGTCACAGTCGTTATGATAATTGCCTGAAAACGAAATTAGAAAGAAAAGCATATCTTGTGGTCTCGGTCAATGCCCTCTATATTGTGGTGTAATATTCTTTTCAGCGTAAGAATAGAACTATAATTGTTGTCGATCGAACCGGTGCTGGATCCGCCACGGGTCAGTCATTTACACTGAAATCAATAACGTTGCGAATGACAAGCCTTGCTTTATTACTGTGCTTTGCGGCTAGCAAAAAGTATAAACATGTTGAATCGAGTAATAAGTAGGTACTAGGTTTAAACTGGGACACAAAGTATTGTATGTATGTGTTTTTAGAGTTTATGGACTATTCGATAAGTAATTTTGAAATGAAGGTTTATTCTAATTTCGTCATTGATATTTTAAAATGAAACTAGCATGTTTTTCTAGAACTAATGATATGTTTAAATGAGTCTGATATAGTTACTTTAAAAACTTTTGAGAGACGAAAATAAATTAGTTTCGTAATTTTTCGAAAGTTTAGGTTGTCTGAAACTTAGCGCTCGTTCATAATAATTTCACTATAAAAATTACCATGGTTATTGATTTATGATTTTGACAAAGTACGTAGCTAATACTAAAGTATTTGATAAACCTAAATATATTTAAACCTGTAGGTCAATGACCGCATGTAAAGTAAGTGTACCATGTCGCAGTAAGATGTTAGTGTGATTATTTAAGGTCCTTTTGGATATAATCATAATCTAATTACAACAATGATAAGGAATTGGTTAATGAGGTTTTATTATAGTTTAATCATAACAAAAACCCTCAAAAAGTAGATGAGATGCAATTGGTGAATTGTCGTTCATTGTGGCGTTCTAGAGGGGAGGCCTTTGTTCAGCAGTGGACGTCTTCCGGCTGATGATGATGAATCCACAAAAGTGCTACGAAGCTATAACAGCTATAGAACTCTAGAATAGAACCTAAAACTTAAATAACATGAGGTTCAACACTCGCGCTTCATGAGCATTAATTGATTACCCGCAAATACGAAGATACTACTCGTATGAACAAAATTGTCATATACTCGTAATACAGGCGTGCAAAATATGCCAGAAGCGGGGAACGGGAAAACTCATGTGATTGGAGATTTCGTATAAAATTGACTAACGAGCTTACAGCCACACGACCCTATTGTTGCAATTCATAACAATAAAATATTGATAATGATTTCTGAGGTTATTGGATTAAACCTTTTTTTCAGTTTGTTTTTGCAGTAACTTTTTATAAGGTATATCTATACCTTAGATAGAGCAATCGAAGAGAAAGGCGATCAGAGAGACTGAAAATAAGATACTTCAAGAAACTATCGGTGTCACAAGTCGCCCCTTGTGCCAAGTGTGCAAGGGAAATTGCATATACATCTGTAAAAAGATACATAATTTTAGATTTTACTCCGGCCTATTTCAGATCATAGGTATATTTTTTAAAATAAATAAGTTCACAAAATTGTTTAGTTCTATCTTCATCGAAAAGCGATTTTTTTTTATTCGTTATTGGTATTTAATCGGGTATTTTATACATACATACTTGTATTTATTCGTGTTTATTTAGCAGAGCCAATTTCAAATAAAGCCAAGTTCTAATTAACACTCAATTAAATTAAATCATGCTGTTAATTAAGCTCAAATTTGAAGCGCATTTTGTAATCACATGAATTACATGAATTTAAATGCATTTCTACATACCAAACTATATTTTTTAATTCCGAATTTAAAAATAATACTTTTTCACTCTGAATTAAATCAATCTTTATAGCAATGGGCCAAGCCTATTTATGATACCTATTTTGCAAGAAGATAGGACACACATGAAAATGAATATACTGTGACGTCACACCAACCTTTAATTGGGACTATCACATACGTGTAAGATTACTTTTTTTATATTATTTATATTATAGTTTTTTTTTATTAGATTATTATATTATATTATACTTGCTAGCAGTATCACTAAGCTTCACCAAAGTTTTTCTTGTCTATCCGAATCTATTAATAAAAGAGGTCGGTGCAATAACTTCCGACGACCTTTGTCGTCAAGAAGAGTGTACACTGTTCTCAAGGTGTCGCCAGATCTGATGTCCCGGATTCGATCCCTGGAGGGTCCAATGTAGGAAACCACGATGGTTATACCTTTGTTGTCTCTCAATTACGTGGCACAAATACTTTAGTTACTTATTTTGAGTTCAGATCAAAGTATGCTACGTAAGCAAAAATAAAAAAGTAATAATTGAACCTCAACTCATCGACCTTATCACTGAAGTCATGGAATTATTATTATTATTTGACTACCATTGGAGTAATAATTTTAATTAATGCTAATGTAAACACCTATATAAGGAGCTATTTTTTTCAGGTAACTTCAATTTAAATTTCTAGTTAGGTTTTATATTGTCAATTTCAACATAGACTTTTTCATAAGCTGATAAAAGGCACTCTCGAAGAGTCGATATTGTTGCACAATTCAAAAGAGAGAATTCTTTAGGGAAAATCATTTTAAAATAGAGTGTAGACAACCGAGTGTCGCTCTACTTTCTTGTGGAACAAAATGCTCGGAAACTAAATACATATTTGCAAGGTTTTTTTATCATTTTACTGCCGACACATGTTTGATTTTTGAAAATGCTCCTTCTTAGTTATAAATGAAACAAAGTCGGGTTGTTTACGCTATTCATAGCTCAAGAATTTGCGGGCTGAGTTAAAAGAAAAAAAGCCTTTCAGGAACGCTTCTTCCAGTATATGGAATTTGGAGGCACAGCTTCTTAAACTGTATCAAATAATTTTAAAAATACTCGAATAGTTGAGCTCATCTTACTCTGCCATACATCGTTGGAGCTGCGCCTAGACTTGACCCAGTTAATTAACCGGCGATTGATTGATGATGTTCGGTATGCGGATTCGGGTGAGCCTACCCTTTGTTAACTATCTGTAAACATCATTTATACCTCTCGCATTCATCATCTTTCGAATCCCTCATCTTTAATTCAATTTCACTATTTCATAAAACAAAAGCATACTAATTAAATACAAAAAAAGTTTATATGTACGTCACTCTTCCACCTTAGTGATAATACCTCAGTCCTTAGCTTAATAATTGATTGACATGAATAATAAATTAACTAACTAACTGAAACTAACTATTTCCCCTTAAGGCTATTTAAAAAATGATGCAAGACTTTCACTGACCAATAACAAATCGACTCAGGGTCATTTACCTTTTGGCAAAGATTAGATCATCTACTCTTTATAAGGTCTTAGAGGTAAACGGTAAAAGTAATAAAAAAATTGAAAGCCTCTACCGATATAGTAACAAGTGTAGCAACATAACACACGTCATCGAACAACTCTCGCGAATATTAATTAATACCAATACCTAACATTTTTGTGTGGGATTCAGCAATTTATTTGTGTACTGTATTTATTTATAGACAGGCAAATAATTGGAAAAAGCAAAATTGGATATATTGCGGACAAACACTGCCAAATGAGTGTTTTTAAGGAAGATTGGTAAGGAAATTAAAACTAGGTTAATTAAAAATAGTTAACAACATCATAAAATAACTCTATATGTGATGAAAATAAAAAATTATGAATATTCGACCACCGCTGTTTTTATTTTTTACATATAAATATTTTCTCCTTGATTTTGGGGCAAAATTGGATCTTACCTAGACCTATTAAGTAGGATAAATAGAAAAGAATAAAGTAATAACACAAACAGGTGTTAGCAGATACACACGTTAAACTTTTAGCAACCCTCTTTTTGCGTCAGGACTTAAACAATTCTTACAGCCAAATACTGAAACGCCACTCATTTATTTACCCTTTAAACGTTTGAGTAGCCTTTAAAAGCATTTTCGTATACCAACATGGACAGGTTATTTAATTAAATGATTGATCCACAGCCGCATAAGCAAAGTCCACGGGGTTGGGGATTTCAGCAGGCGCTTACACTCCCGGCTCAAAGGACAGACACAGCCTCTCCGACGGATACTGCAAGTTGTCCCACGAAATACTTAACTTGTTAAAATAAATGAGCCAGGTTTGCATATATTGTGAATTATAATTATGTCATTAGCGACGTACACACACCAACAATGTGGCTTTGTTTATTTAATAACATAAGTGCAGTGTCTTGATTAATCTGTCAGCCATTAGCAACTGACCTTTTTAGTAAGATAAGATGTAATTATTTTATGAATGAATACTCAGTGTGCGAAGGTAAAATATAAAGGTGTGAAATTAAAACAATAGTTTTGCTTGAGAATTTTGTTGTTATTACTTACCTACCTGATAAGCTTTTAAACTGCTTCTCTAAAGAATCTTTTAATAATAAATATCAGAAATATGTTTATTGTTTTCGATGAATGCAGAAGTTATATTCGTATTATGATTGCGGTCTTCTTGAAACGCCGGTCGGTATGAAACCGTTTGCACTAATACTGTCGGTAGCTTCACTTAAATTACAGATTCATCGAATAGTTCACGCAATCTCCGATTTAATTAATTCTGCAATGTTCATAATTCAGCCGAAAGCTGATGAAGGTATTTTATCGTGAAATAAACAGAGTTATTTTTTTTATTAAATACCAAGTCTTTTAAAATATTGTGCAGGTTTTTTAGGCCGTCTTTACTAAATATTAAAATAAAAAGATTCAATAGGCAAAGATAACGGATGTCATAAAGAGGGGATAGAATCATAACCAACATAAAAGTCACTGCAATACTTGCTGCGGATTCGATTCCCTGCAAATTAGAAAAAAATATGTACTCCCCATACATTTGATTAAAGTCCGAGTGGACTTTTTGTTAATTAAATGTGAAACCCATTGCGACCCGCAGAGTTTTTATGCGCGCCAGTCCTTTTATGAATCTACAAAGGAATTTCCTGGAATACGGAAAAAAAAATCAAAAACACAGGTTATGCACAATATTTAAGTATGTTGGACTGCATTAGGTTGATATTCCTGTTTAGAACCACAAACGCAACACTAACTAACTTTACTATTTTCATTTAAAATTTAGGGTAACGCCTTAAAGATAATTTTCCACGAAAATTGATTTTAAACTACGATTGAGTTTATTTTTACTTGGGGTAGTATAACTTTTCAAACAACGTTTTTTGTATATGTGTATATGTATTTGTATATGTATATATTTGCCTAGAATAGTGGAACTATATATAATTAACGGTTTATTTTTAAGGTTTTCTGAATTTAATTACTTGTATGGTTAACGATTTTTACCTATAAAAAATCAAGTTTATTGGAATGGAGAGGATTTTACAAACGCACTTGAAAGTAAACTTTAAACTTATTACAATAAAGTGCATAAATGTTGGAACCTGACTGAAATACTCGCGCGTCCTCGAGAATACGCAGGAATTCCCGAATATTCAGTGTTGGCAGTGTTGTGCGATAATTTGTGGCTTTTTTTAATATATCGACGTAACACATCCACTAGCATTCGAAATTTTAATAAATCCATTTTATAGTAATCGTATCGTAACACAAATCCTTTTTCGATGGTAAAGTTGTTCACAGTGTTTTAAATGTAACAAAACTACACTTTTCTTGTCAACATTCATCGACCCATGTTCTTCTTGAGTTGCCGACGCCCTATTTTATTTTCATGTTCTTCCATTTCTTCTTCTTCCGCCAAAAGCACAATTATAAACATATCCCAGTCTACCACCGTTGACGAATTTTTGCGACGAAATGGCATATTTACTGTAGAGTGGTAACCCAGGAGGGCTCGCGCAAGCTCGAGCATACGCTATCCGTAAAGAAGATGCCCGAGACCGGGGATTCTTCTCTGTCTGCGCTGACCCTAAGTGCGACTTATTGAGGTTTCATATTTTCTTTTTTAATACTTGGAAGTCATAAAAAGTCATGTGCTTGATCGTAAGTTTGATAGTTATCCATATAATCATAGCAATGCAATTCAGCAATACTGTCAGACCTCAGGGCACGTTTACAATCGTCAACAAAGATAACGATTAATTTTTTGTTGAAGTTCACCATAATTAAAGAATTTTGATAATGGTTAATAACTCATCTTCTTTAAATTTAGTCACCTACATAGTGTTTTTGATCCCGCTACTGAACAAAGGCCTCCCCTTGCTTCTTCCAACCTCTCTGATTTTATGAATTCTACCTACGTGTGACCCGCATAAGTGACAAAATCATAGTTTAATTTAAATTATAAAGCAAATACAAAGGTTTAAACTTTTGTAAAGCTTTAGTTTCTCATATACTTATTGCAATTATTTGAGCATTTTCAGTAAGATGCTGCAACCTGGATTTCCACCTATATGTGGTTTTATGATAATAGCTGTTTATTTATTATTAAGTAAAACCAGAACATATTTCAATATTACATAATTATTTATTTCATTGGTTCCGCAAATTATAAGCTAAAGACCTAAATTAAGACTTAAAATAATTAGCTAATAAACAACAAAACACATAGCATCAGTGGGTAAGACAACAAGCTCTCAATATTCCTACACTCAACAATAACATCTACGGTAACTACACAACACAACAATTAAAGCTCACCATAAATAATGTTGTCAAAACATTGTACTCTTATGTGAACATTTTGGTTGAGAAAAGTATACCGAACAGAGACACAATCGCATCGCTGACTCACAATTTTCGCTTGGCAATTCAAAATGGTAAAACAAATGTTTGTTACCTAAGTGAGTGGCTCTGATGGGATAGTGTCTCCGCTCCGGACGCCTGTGGTAGGTGTTTTACAGTCTTGACATCATATGGCTTCTAACGCATTTAAGCGCTTTTTCATCCGTTAGACGGATTAAGTCGATGATCTATATCTAGAGAAGAAGCATAACATTTTATTTATTTGGGGAATAGCCATGACTGCAGCGTCTGCTTCGGCGCAGCTTTTTGTTCAGGTTGTTGTACAGACACAGATTTTTGGCTTGCTGCTGTATTGTTGTCGGTGATGTCACTCCTGTCCCATCCGTGAGACTCGTGGTGGTGGTGATCGTGGTGGTCAGGAGAAGGGAACCATTCAGATATCCAAACAGGCCTCCAGATTTTCTTGACACCGGGAACCCAGATCTGTTTCCAGTCTGGTACCCAAATCTGTTTCCAAGCCTCTTTCCATTCCAATTTCTTGTCTGGAACCCAGATTAACTTCTTAGAAGGCTTCCAAATTTGCTGCCAAGCTTCCTTCCACACTAACTTCTTGTCATCGATCCATATCTGTTTCTTCTCGGTTTTCCAAATTTGCTTCCACTCGTCCTTCCATACTAACTTCTTGTCGGGAATCCATATTTGCTTTTTCGCTGGTTTCCAGTATTTCTTCCAAATAGGTTTCCAAATTAGTTTCTTTTTCCATAAATCATGAGACGTGTATTCCCATCCATCGTGATCCTTTCCTAAATATTTCTCACCTGGTACGCCTACCTTAACCCATTCAGGTTTCCAAACCTTTTTCCACGCAGGTACTTGTATTTCCTTCCAACCTGGCACTACAATGTCCTTGTAGACTGGAACTGTAATTTTCTTCCAGTCGGGAACTTTTACTTCCTTCCAAGCGGGCACTTTAATGGGTTTCCATTCAGGCTTGTAGATTTTCTTCCAGTCCGGTACTTTAATTTCTTTCCAAACAGGACGTTTCGTGGGTATCCAGACTGGTTTCCAAATCTTTTTCCAGGAAGGTTTCCATATTTGCTTCTTAGCTGGCTTCCAGATTTTCTTCCAGCCAGGCTTCCAAATAAGTTTCTTCTTCCAATAACCAGGGTCGTGGTGGTCGTGATGATCGTGGTCATCATGGTGTTCATGATGCTCATCTACGTGGTGCTCTTCATGGATGTCATGGTGCTCGTGATGCTCATGGTGCTCGTGATCATCAAAGCCATGGTGTTCGTCATCACCATGGTGATCGATTACTTCGTGGTGGTTGTCGTGGGAATGCAAGTCATCATGATCTTGGAAAGGATTGACGAGATCGAGCGGCGGTGCAGGATAATCGTAGCCGACACGCTTCTGAGCGGTGTTTCCTACGTCAGCAGTCCGCTCCACCTGTTGCTGTGTTTGTTGATTTTGAGGAATTAATGCCTTTCCCGAAACTAGAGCGATTTGTAAAATTACCGCTAGGGTAATCTGAAACAAAAGAAAACTTTGTTAAAGTTAGAGATAAATTTCCAAACACCGCAAAGCTTACATACAGCGCACAGCTAAACAAAATAGATTAATGAAAAAGACAATAAGTTCATCACACAAAATATCGCATTGCTTGTTATACAGGTACATCTATTTCATCACAATTGCCCAATTCGGTACGAGCCATGTAAATTATGTCATACGTGATCACAGTTAGCCCCAAAAACGAGCATTGTTTTCACTCAATCCCTTGTTTAGAATCACTTACATAAATTAATGCGCACCATTAAAAGTTACGTAAGTTTGTGTATGTGATTCACAAAAGGAAAGTAAGCATAAGACGAGTTGTCTAAGTGAGGTGGGGGACATTAGAACACGCTCCGTCTAATTCGCAGGTCGAACGGATCTAGGAAATGAACGTGTGACTAGCCGTAAACATCGGACATGTTTTCTAGAACACTTAACGCTACTGGAAAATCAAGTTTCAATCGTACACATAAAAACTCTGCCGCATCCCTACTCCGTCGTTTAACCTCCCATATGAAGAACAATATTAAAATACAATTATTATTGATAATGTAATTCCAATTTAGGGCACCCATTGCAAGGAAACCAGTTTATGAAATTACAACCCGGATCCATCAAGTTATCAGTTATGTAAGAAATCGATGTTATGAGAATACTAAAGTATGCCATGTATGGACTAGCTACTAGGTCATCAAGAACAACATATTATAAAATTATGTAATTTATTTTATTATTCGATTATAGCATTACCAATTATTAATGCAGCATGCGTTATAGGTAAGGTCAGCAATATAAATTGCGATATAGAGTGTTAGTGATAGAGAGCGGTACAGCATGTCTAATCTATTTAGCGACTCAGATATAATTTTTTGTAAAGGACAGTGTAAATAATTTAGAAAGTTATGTACATCTAGTGCATTAGCATAGTTCACACATATGTACGGCTAATATAATAATACAATAAAACATTTGGACGACATTATGCAAGCGTTACACAAGCGACCGTAGCGGCGACTCCTGGTGTCGATAACATCGTCCTCTTTTGTACTTGTTATGAACGATCGCAGTCCGTATATGGGTACCCTACTTTATTTATAATAAAGATTTCGTGAACTTTAAAGAAAACAAAATATCCCCGTGTGCCAAAATGCGGCCGTTGTTAAATTTAATTACAAGGATTTGACCACATAAAAAGTTTTCTCCCCGAATTAACAGTAACAATTGAAAAACATTTGCACCTGTTCTTAAAAGCTTTCACAGAATAAGTGTGCAGACGGAAACGTAAGCCTAAAGCTCTTTCGCTATGTTTCCGTATTAATGCGGAAAATTGCACAATTCACAATGCAGCGGTTATTTTAAGCTCCGGTTACAAGTAGAACGTACTTTTTACCAAAACGAGATTGCAGATCGTGACCCGACTAATGCCAACTAATCGGAAGAAGTCTTTATGTAATCAAATCGAGTTCAACGTCATTATCGCAATATTCTAGAGAGATTTGCCACTCATTATAAGTACTAGAATAACAATAGCGAGAACTTGAATTGCATTGAAAAATCTCTAAACATTAATAAAAAATCTGTCTATTGTCACGATCACTGACATCGAGATGGATAGGAACGTTTGTGTTTGTATACAGCTTTATTCTACTTGACGTTCATTTACTATTTATAGCTAACAGTTGTGGCTATTTATAGTAACAAGAACTAATAAAATAATGCATAATAATATGTTTAAAATTGTGATTGTTATTTGATATTATTTTTAGCACAGCACTGTAATTTGCGGAGAGAAAAAACAAATTAAAAAAAGTTTTGTTTGTTTTGACTACTGTTACGGGCGGCGATTGTTTACTCGGTAAACTTCACGCGACCTGCTCGTATAGTAACAACAATTAGCATAAGATTTTACTACTGCACGTAACGTTTTACGCATAAAGCTATAAAATTAAAATAAAGATGAACATCTAACATTTTAAATGTGGAGTTCCGTACTCTACATAATTATATAACTTTTAATGTTCTTTTTGTTTATTGTTATTTTTTATGTGCAGAGATTGTAACGAACTTTAATGTTATGAACAACTATTTTCGTTTGTAACGCATGACCTTTTTTATATTTATTTAAGGACTTATACCGAATGTGCAAAATAAGTTAAAAACAAATAGGGCAACACTATCACACTTCGTACTAAATTCAACACTTGATCTAACAAAAATATTAAAACGAAAAGCAAGAAACTTTTGAATATTCCCGCGGTTTATGTTGAATAATTGAACACTGACCACTTGGCTCCAGATCCCTCGCATGATGAGGCGGGGAACGGCCGTTCCACTAGCTAAGACGCCGGAACTGATATAACTCTATTAGTTCACCTTGAGTATGAGTTTATATATGGAGTGGTCCACCCCATGAAGGCGGCGGTGGGGCGCGCGCTCACTTTCGCCAGCCAACCCCGCGCGGCAGCGCTGTGCCGCCCGCGCCCTCGCGCCCCCCGCCCGCGTGGGATGACCAGCATCACACACCACCATCACAAAGCACTAATAACTAATCTCCAATTATTTATATCTGTTTTATTAGAAACCTTTACCCGTCCACAAATACATTTCATTATTTCCCCCGATAAAAATTTACTCGTACGCTGTACCTGCTAATTAGTTTCAACGAGAAATATAATTCTACTTCTTGAGAGTGTTTGAAATAATTATCATTCACACTGGAATATAAGAGGATCTAGTTAGGCCGATTACATTGCGTCCTATTTAGTTTGCGGTGCAAGGTAATGTCTTAAATATTATTCTATTTTTATTAGTAAACTTACGTTTTCTGTTTATTTTCTCAACAGTGTAGTGTACCTATCCACAAATAGAATTTATTTTTATCAACATGTGAGACAGATATAGAACAATAACTATAGCTCAAGACAACATAAATTGCATTTCGAGTTTCCCGCCCGTGATGGCTTTTCCATAGTTTTCCCGAAATTATGCGCTGCGATTATGTGAACTTGAAAACTATTTGTTGATGCGATAGTCTCAGTAATAAACGGAGCATTAAAAGTCGAATTAGTGAGTGATTTTTGAAGATCCTTTAAAAGTAGGGTCATTTTTTAATAACATTATCAACATATTTGAAATCTTAATAGTAGTTAAGTTCATGAAGGAACTAATTGCTACTATTATGTAACGTAGATTTAATGTTCGGTGAGGCAGCAAAGTCTTCGCTCAGGCTAAATGCGGTAGACATACGGCAATAAAATCATCAAGCAATTGCTAAGTCAAGCAGATAGCGGCAATACGCCTATAAAGTTGTTGACAATATGTAAATAGGAAGGGAATAAGGCAATATTTAAAAATAGTAACTGTTTCATAACAAGTCCACATTACTTTCGCTCGTGCCGGTACCTATTAGATACTTCTTTTTGAAAATAACTTACTTTTTTATTTACCTGACTTATCAATTACATATTTATAAAAAGGAATATTAAATTGGACCATTGGTCAGAAGTATTATCATACTTCAGTAGATAACATAATCATAAAGACACCCACATTCATCAGAAAATTGAAAACGAGTTATTTATCCGGCTGCCGAGGAAGAGCATTTAAGGCAGTCAGGCACAAAATAACATCCAAAAATAAAATCTGAAAAGAATCATAGTTTTGTCACAAATCTTATAGGAAATATATAATATTTAACAAAAAATATATTTTTATTTTGACGGACGAATTATTATTATATTTAATGTTGAGGTACTTAGGTATATACAGTTATTAAACCCAAGCCAATATCAATCATATTTTAATCATTAATAAGTTTAAAATGTGTGTATTGAATCAAACTATGTAAGTGTTTGTATTTATTTTCCAAGTACTGAAATGTAAAAAAGGAATGAGAAACCACTTTTTAGGGAAGAATTATCAAAAATCACGCTGAACAAATATTGTTCAAAATATTTATTCAATATGAACAATTAAATTGTCTAATGTGTCCTGTAAAATATATCATTCTATATAAAAATCACCACAACAAATATTTTTCATATTACCAGTCTTCGATATTTCAACAGTTTCTTACATTTTACTGTGGTGTCTAATAATAAATGTGAAAGCGGCAATGTTAGACATTTTATTTGGATACTTATACGTTACTCAATCTCATCGTGAACTATACGCATCGTAGAAGCGTAGTGCAGACTAGAAGGCTCAGAAAATAATTCTTACAAAAAATCGACTTCAAAGTAATTCTTATATTTATTTCTTAGGATCCCATTGTCAAAATGGAATGGAATGGCAATGCAATGGAAATGGGACCGAATAGGAAGCACCAGCTTTCAAATAAATGAGAATTATCAAATGCGGTTTACCCAGGCCAAAGTTATGCGGTAACATATAGATATATAGCGGTAAAATACAGTAGAATTGAGTACCTCCTCCTTTCTGAAGTCGGTTAATAAAATTAAAAAACAAATGGTTTTTAAGTAGCCAAAAACAAATGACTGCCCGGATAGCGGAATGGTTATAGGTCACCACGGCAATTACTTCAGTGCGACGTTTCACGAACTGCGGGTTCGATCCCAGCACGGACCAAGTGTATGGTGTGATCTACAAATGTTTGCTCCAATAGCGAGTAAGTATTCTAAGTGCATGAAATTATAATTATAAAAAAGTATAAAAAAATATGTAGCTGTATTTAATATATAAAATATACATATACAAACCTACGTTACCGCGAAAAATTTATCCTTCATTTTAGGTAGTTTGTTATAAATATTTATATGATTGGAAACACAATAGTGTTTTTCGCGGAAACCTAATCCATGCTGCCGGCCAAAATGAAATTTTTCGATGGATGTTGCATGAAAAAAAAATATGCAGGCTACAAAGTTATTGACAAAACCTCGGCATGCGAGTACCAACATTTTATTCCTGGTACAAGTTTTAAGCTAACTGTATTTAGGTCGAAGTATCAAAGGTGTGTGTGTTAGACAAAAGTAAGCCATAGATTTATTTGGATATCACTTTGTTACTTCACCTTATCGACAATTCGATTTATTTTTTTTATTCATTTTATTTTATCCTGTACCTCAATTTCTTCTCATCGATATCTAAATTGGTATAAAGTGTCACTAATTTAACTTTTTTAACTACTTATATATTAACTCGGTATATTGCTTTCAGTATTCACTCATGTCACTGGCGGAGGTTGAAATATTTTTCTCCATCTGGCTATAAGTAGAAATATAAAAGAGGAAGGAAAGCTGTGCCCGGTGTTTTTACAAGCAGACTTTTCTTTTTATATTTAGTAAATATTTTATTAGCAGCCAAACATTTCTCCAACTTTGTTTTAATCCCTCATTACAAGTGCTTAAGTTTTACGAGCAAGTTAGTAAAGTAACATCACAAGATAAATGGTATGTATAACTACAAAAACAACTAAGTGTGAACTAAAACTATTTAACAAAATTGTTTAACATAAAGTAGATCTAAACTAGGCGTGATAGGCTAGTTGGAAACTAATTATTTCGTTGCGCCAATCAAGTTTTTTTTTACCAAGACCATACAGTCCCATTGTTGGGAAATGGCCTTCCTCAAGTCCTTCCATACAGGCAAATCCCGCGCCACTTCCAAGAAGCCCTTGCCTTCTTTTATTTAAAAAAAAATAAATACCAGTAGCACCAAACATAATTAAAATTTTCAGTATGAATTTATTTAACAAGGTGCGACTTTCCCAATTTGGAGAACGAGAAACCTACACTCGCAAGTCCATATTGTTACGTGTTACTCTACAACACAACTTTTCCAATTAAAATTGCATTACGTATTACACAGGATTTTTTTGGACTTAGAATTTTCAATGGAAATCGTTTATTTTTGTAGGATGCTTGTAAGTTTTAATAAAAATATTTTCTAAAACTGCAAGGATTTTTAATATGTACGAAATTTGATGAAATCTTTCATGGGGCAGCCTTCGTGTCTCCAGTCGGCCGGAAAATGTTGTGCATCCTGTAGCTTCTATTTTCCTATAGTATAATAATATGTCGACAACCGGAAGGTAACTTAACCCACACTTCCTCTCGCTATCATAATTAATTTTAACCTTATTATCATCTATGGTACTAATGTCATTAACCGCCGGTTAGGTACTCTCAATATCCTCTGCCTCAATAAATTAAAGTGCATTTCAAAATTCTATTTTTAGTCTCAGGAGTATTTATTTCCGATTTCAATTAAATAAATCCATCATTGCAACGATTTGTACATTATTGTTGTCATTGGTACATGACATTTGTTTTAAAGAATACACAATTTCGGTGAATCATAAATCAAAGAGGCTGGTTTAGTCATTATTGTTTGTTTTTACGGATTATGTTTTACAAGTTTTAAGTAAAATTTCGCGGGCGTTCGCCGCCTACGTGTTATCCGGTTATAGAGACAAAAAGTAGCCCATGTCCTTTCTTAGGGTTCAAGCGTATCTGCACCAAAATCTCATTGAATTCGGTTCATTAGTTTAGCAGTGAAAGTATAACGAACGGTCAGTTACTTTTGGCTCAGTTATATATTAACTCGATTATGAATTGTCCGCATATCTACAAACGATAATTACCAGCGACATTCTGTTCTAGAGTATTATCGGATCATAACACATTAGTTAAGTAATTATATCTAGAATATTATAGGCTGTCTCCATCAGCGGGAGGCCTGTTTAACCGATGTTATAATAACAATCAAGCTTAGGTGGCAAATTAGATGGATTATAATTATCAATAATATAATTAATGACGTTAGCAGTTGAGTATTGCTTTCGGATCAAACACCATGTAGGTAGGTAACTACATAAGGGTTTAAACAACTTTTATTTACGACCATTCACCCACAGATTCCTACTTATTTGTTATAGGAGCCACGAATAGCATAAATGAGAATAGAATACAATCAATCTATAATTATTTCCCTTGTCAACTAGTCACAGAGGGTGCACAGTCTATAAGTAATTAGATACTATCGGCTTTAGTTTGCAATCTCTTAGCTTCACAATATTATATTAAGTTAATCATATTGAACTTAAAACAAAAAGCTTCTTCTAAGCTGCGCTTTCTCGTTATAAGGACAACTTTGTAAAAGAATATTGTGGCCCCTAACTACCTACTTACCCTCTATTTAAGTCACGTAACTACTTACCTGAGTCAAGCAATAATGATCTCAAATAAACAACTGAAAATTATGAAAGTCCTGTTATAGTTTAACATTTTATGTAGGTTTTAGAACTGTTAATCTACCAATAATAAAACCGTTGGCATTCCGCTCCACTCGTCTCTGATTTGGTGGACTGTAGGTAGGCCTTGAAGCCTTCAAGCACATAGAAAAACACATTTTCTGATCTTGTTATTCTGATAACGATTCCCCATTCTCGCGTCTTAAATCCCTGTATCACGGGGATTTGAAAACATTAAACATTATTGCACTCACATTAAGACATGGAACAAACATTCGTGTACCCCAAAAACGTTTGTTCCATGCGGAATCGAACCTGCAGCACGTGTTCGTCGCTCAATGGTAATTGGCGTATATCTCTCGACTACAGTGCCGAAAAAGCTCTAGCTCAAATATTCGTTGTAAAAATAAATCCCTTTTTAATTCGTTCAAGTACCTATATTGATAACATGCGTGGTACAGTCGCGCGCACGTCAGTGGTATTAGGGGAAGCGAAAATCAATTCTTTTCAATGACATAAAAGCGCTGACGAGAACAAAGTGAAAAATAATATTTATGCGGTCACCTGTACAATCAACAAGGACTGAACATGATATTTTTGGTTAATGATTATTGAATTCCAACATAACTGACGAACAATTTTAAAATTTAATTTATTCAGCATTTAATTAATATTGAATTTCAAACGCAGTTATAGGAATTCCATTAATAGGTATATTTATGTCGGTATTTTAAAATAAAACTTATAATAATAGCACTCGCTTTTTCAGTGACTGTCGAACGCGCGGATTGTAAAAAGGGGAACATTATTTTTTTCTAAATATACCAACGCATCATATTTTACCTGGAAAAGGTAACAGCAAGTCGCTGGATGCAGGCGATCGGTCCAATTGGAAGCCTTTTGACATGGGCCTATAACTACATGCTGATTATAGGCTTACAAAATTAAATGATGATGATGAGGATTTAAAGAGGTTATATACGGCGATTCCTAAATCACAAATCAAAACGATTATCTTTTTAAGAAGGATTTCAGCGTTATGTCGCGCAATCTAAATAATATCATGTATCCTTAAGGTTTTTTTCCTTAAGTATTCTTTAAAATATTGACAGTAAAATTGCAAACTATTTAAGTACTGATTGAATTGTTTTTAGTGCGGTTTTTTTTCTCTAAATGCATATTTTGAAGATAACGAAGATCTTTTCAGCGGTTAAAAGCTCTTTTGTAAAACGTGAGAAACAAACGCAGACATAGCGATTATTCTAGTAGATAATTCAAAGAACAATGTAGCTTTGCATATTAGAGGACAACAATGATACTAGTTGAAAGTCGTTGTTATAAGCACTTTTAACTAATAGAAAACTTTAATTATTAAGTTATTTTTCGTTTTCAAACTAAATTCATTGAGCACATTATTGAACAAAATTGCACCTGTAAGTGCATAAGGAACGTGCTAGTTGCAGTACATTACCGTTCATAATCCATCACTTATGACACCATATCGTGGTCGCGTCGCAATGTATCCTACCCATCGACGTATGATATGCATAGACTGCTACTATCGCTAGGTTCCCCTTGTGCCAAGCGAGAGCAGTTTTTAGTCTGATCCTAGTACATTTCGTTTTTCATTTAAGTTAATTTTCGCGCAACGAGAGACTTATATATGAAAATATCGATGGTTTTGACATTGTTAGGATAATATTAGTGTTTTAGATAGATTTTTTAAAACGGCAAGCTCCATCTTCATACATAATTCACGACAACACTTGATCACACTAGTGCTTACGGTTTAAACTCTGATAGGCTCACTCTATAGTTTCAAATGCAACCTCGTTGATCCTACCTCAATTCGCATGATATTTGACACAGGTCCTATTTATTGTTTCTTTTTATAAATAAGTTCGTTGCTCAATTACAACATGTATGCATAAGAGGGACTCCGTCACCCTGACCGTGTCCCTCGTTCAATGAAGATTCAAAATTGAACCATTACAATGTAATTGTATACCACATAATGAGTTGACCAATAATACAACTAAGACTTGTCATTGTACACCGGTAATGAGGCAGTCGGTATTGGATGATTGATTGTTGGCAATTGAGTAATTACATGAGTTATATATGTATATCTTACTTATACATAAGAGAGACTTGATAATCCAGCACTTCTGTACCAACTTTCAGTTCTGAAAATTGACACAAAAAATCAAACTAAGACTAGACCAACTATGGTTCCCCGTATAACAAAAGAGCATCAAAAGATTGTTGGTCAACCCATACGTTAAGCCTGGCTTTAATAACTGAAGCGCAGTAAAAAAAATACATGGACAACGAAAAGCGAAAGGTGACAAAATTTGAGTCGGTCACAACTATTTTTACTCGTTTGACTTCGACTCGCAATAGAATTTTTACTACCGGGGTAGAATAATCTTTTTCAAATTTTAGGTATTACTCGGATTTCCGAATTCGGAATTAGAAAATTCAATTCGGACTATTCAGAACAAAGTTCTATGTGTTCCTAGGTAAAACATATCGTCCTGTTAGTCTCAACGCGAATACCTGGAATAAATAGTAGGTATAGTTTTTTTATAATTTATGTCTTCATATGATCAAATAGAGTGTGTATAGTTTTGAATTGATTCCTATTCAAGCATGTTAATTATAAGTCTAATGTACGTACTTAACCGAATAATTTGCAGCATTCTTTTATATAATAATAAAATGATGACTATATAAAATGATGCCTAGGATACAGTAAACAAACAGTAGCCTTCATGTATAAGCTCAACTACTTTGTAGCCTTCCTATCTATACGAACTAAATTGCTCATGAAAAAAATAAGACTTCTTTGTGTTCATTTATCACTTTTATAAATCTCACCTTACTATTAATTGTGAGAATTATGATCAAACAATATGACTATATGAGCTGTTGCTTCACAGGAGGTTGTTACTGAACAGGATATCAATTATATTAATTATTAGTCCTTACCTGAAATTAAGATAGAGTCGAAGGTATTTTATCTTAATAGGTGTGTCTTACATTGTCGCAATATTACTAGAGCGACTCTGTTTAAAACTTAGTCTTTATCAAGCAATCTATCATTATCATTGTATAATTATTTGTATTTCCGCAATATGACCAGGGTTTTCGAAAATTCGAATTTTCAAATCTCATCGACATAGGTAGGGAATGTCAAAATAGTATTGTGGAGTTAATGGATTACCGTCGAAGCTGGCTGACCAAACCAAATGGACAGATGTCAATTTTCGGTAGCGCCGGAATAGCACAATCGATCCATAATGTTGTCTGCTCTTGATTATTTCGTGTGTTGATTTTTCAAACAAATTGTAACAAGCTTTGTTTTCACACGTGACAAAAACGTTTCTATTTGAAAATACTGATAAGACCTACTGATAGTAATAAAAATCAAATACTCAACTTATAATTCGATGCAAGTTTACAACGTGTTTAGCACTATACTATAATATCAACAATCAGTGAGTCTCTCACGAACCGCAACCACAAACAAACCACTCCAAACACTATCAAATTATAACCTTCTAGCCAATTAATAGACTTAAAATAACACTTAGGTCCTACCTACCTAAGTGTCCAATTATCTAACCAGTGTAGTTACCGGTCATTATGTTCAAATAATTATTACCGGTGAGAGCTTGACTATTGATGGTATGCCTACATTGTTGCTCTGTAATTGAATGCAATAGGAATGTTTACTAAAAAGTATAATGTTTAAAAGATTAATTAATAAAATTCTCGAAACTCGATGTGTTGTTTTGCTTATTTTGAAGTTGCAAAAACAAAATACGTGTTGATTATTTTTAATTGTCCAGCTTACGGACTGAAAAAATTTTTAGTTTTCGCACCCAACCTAATTTTTTTTTACTTTCTGTGCATATAATACCACAAAACATGATGAATGTTCGTGCCTTCTCTATAAGGGAAGAGGCCTGAGCTAAGCTATGGGACTCTTATATGCTGGAATTATTATCATATATCTAAGTATAATCAATCAAGTAACTGCTTGACTGAACACATGCTGAAAATAAACGATCCTACAATTTTCTCGTAAACAGTTAATAAGGTGATATCTACAATAAAAATATTATCGACGGCGTAACAATAAACGAATAGGTATCATAATTAGATCTTCACGCCTTGCGCAGAGATAATGACTAGGAGGAAGACTTCATGATCTTTAGCGGATGTTACGCCTACTCTTGGAGTATACTCGTAATGAGCTAATAACAACAGATACCTTTCTTCAAACCTAGAAACATTCCTGGAATCACGGTACCTTGATAATGAAACAGTAAGTCGCACATCCTGTCCTGTCCATCCTGCCAGTGTAGTCACGCAAACTTACCTTTTTATTTTATATTAATAATTAATTAAAAATATTATTGGCCTTTGTTATTTTCTCTTATTTATTCTTTGTAATCTTTGAAGCATTCACTAATTTATTTTCTAGGAATTGTTGTAGAGAAATATCGTAAATTAATTAATAATAAAACCCAATTAAATATTGTTTTGTATTCCTGTCAATTATCAACGATTTCAGTCATTCACTGTTTACACGAAATGTGGTTTTAAATACCTTTTTGAACGCAGCAATAGCAATCCAATCGCGTAATGAAAGCGATCCTTTTCATTTTACGCATTTGCAAGGAAAACAAAGGCTTTATTAATTACGCTTTATTTTCGGCCTGCAACAAAGTAAATCGCCGGCTGGTAAAATCAATACATTGTTAGCTGCAAGTTGACTTATCATTACGATGGAAATATTTTATGAATATAAATTAAATATTAAGCCTGAAATTGGCATGACGTAGATTATTATCGAACGAGTTAAAATAATATTGATTTTCGTATATTCATGGATAGTAAAACCAATTATTAATAAAGTTTGGTAATTGTTCACAAGTGTACGTGGACTATCACTTTTTTGGAACTTTATCAAGCAAGCCTGTGACTCTCTCTGGTTAAAAGTAGAATATCTAAACCTTATTTCTTATAACATAAATGAACACAAGATTAGAAGAATAACATGTAACTTACTGTTAAAAGACAATTGAATTTTAAAAGAGATCATTTTGATTAATATCCCAATAATTGAGTCGAAAACCAAATAAATACAAAAACTACAGAAAAAATGATATTATTTATTCGATTATTATAATTCGGACGTCGTTGTATGATGACACGAGTTATGTAACGTAGTTGGTAATAATACTGTCTTGATGTATAATAATAATGTGCCACCTATCCACGTGGTGTAACCAACAAATTGTAAGATTATGCAAAGTGTGAGCAGGAGTTTCTCTGCGCACTGTATCTACATGAAAACCAACATACTTACATAGGTGCAAATGAATGCGAACTGTCAAAAGCCATAACTTTATGTAACTTGTGCAAGGCTCGTCATGCAACCACACAATGAATTAGCTTTTATATATGTCCGTACAATCACGTAATTGCATATCCGCAGTCATTTAGACAAAGTCTTTAACGAGATTATCTTGCAAAGTGCAATGTACCATTTCAATAATGTAATTTGACTGGTTTATGAGTAATTAAAGCCAGAAATAGATAGTCAATCAATCATGCAATGTCTATTTATAGTTTGACATTTCAATGTTTTAAACATAAATAGCAGGCTTTTATTTGGTTTAGCAGTTAATATTATAAAATTATGTTTATAAGGCTGAATGATCGAGATTTGTCTTTATTGTTATGAAAATCGTGCTTCCACTTCGAGCGAGCAGTTTTCGAATCATACTGCAGCAGGAAGTGTTTGGTGTACAGGAACTGAGGTCCGGTTGAATGTGCGGGACGGGTGCGGGACGGGCGCGGGCCGGGCGGGGCACGACTTAGGCTCCCAACAGGCTACATAATGTTGTTAGCGCCAGCCCTTTGACATTTTACGTCTAATCAATATTCTACAGGCAATGTTATTATTGTGCCCTAATTTAGTTAGTGTTCGATTCTATTTTACAGTGCATATAGCGACGCCACACAAGCCATCTTCTGTACCCGATATACCTATAGGTACTAAATGCTGTTCAAACTTGATAAAATATAACTGGTAATTACTGAAGTGTGTACTAACTGAAGTGTTTAATCAGTGGGAGCTACTAACATCGCGTGTGTTGAGCCTTAGTGCTATGTACTAGGGCCTTTTGAACACGGAACTCGCGGAAGAGGTTCCCAAGCAAAACGGGTCGAATGACTTTCTCAGAGCGATCGTGTCCTACCGCAGCCACCCACCTTATTCGCCTTTAGCGCAGTTTAGCGAACTGTTACGCAACACCGGATAACGCATATGTAGTGCGTAAACAACTGTGTCCGTTTACTGTGTTGATTGTATTTATTTTATTAATACTTTTAACTAGCTGTGCCCCCGGGTTATTCCTGCGTGAGCACCTAGTCCAAGTACATTTTATTATGTACTGCGGAGATTAATATAATATAATATGTATATAATATAATATTCCTGGACAATTCACACACGGTAATCTGATCCCAAGCTAAGCTCTAAGAGAGCTTGCGTTATGGTAACCAGACAACTGATAAACATACTTATATATTTCTAAATACATACATATTATAGATAAATAACACCCAGACACAGAACAAACGATCGTGCTCATCACACGACATTTGTCCAAAGTGGGAATCGAACCCACGACCTCCGGTATAGCAGTCCGGGTCACTAACCGCTAGACCAACAGGCCCGTCAATTAATCCAACAAACCAAAGTGTTATTTTCTTGGTAGAGATTTGCAGTTAGCCTGAGCGCAGGCTTTGACTGCTTCACCGGACTTTTGGCGAGGACCTTAAGGCCTCCAGCCAGAGCAATAGGAAAAACTAAATACGTCAGCAACGTCCACTAAGGGCACCCCCTGGGTGAAAACCTGTTCTCTTGATCTGATTTAAAAACGGATTCAATAAACCGATTGAGTACACAAGAGTTTACATATAGTAGTAGTATAAATATAATGCTTATTTTTGTTGATATTTCTTTCATCAGAAGAAGGAGGCTCTGTTACTTAGCCTCCGCTGTATGTCCGTCTGTCTGTCAGCGTGTCTCATGAACCGCAATAAATAAAGTGTGCGGCCATAACTACAATTAAAAAAATTACACACTGATACACCTACATTTTCTTGTACAATGGTAATTACAGTTTGTGGAACCCTCTGTGTATAAATCTGACTCACACTTGACCAGTTTATTCAGTTGTATATAATAGTAAACTCAAACAAATACCTGTGCGGTTTTGATTTGAGCTTACATTCATTTAAAACACGATCATCTATTTACTTAATAATATATTTCGTTTGATAACAAATATAATATAATATTTACTATAAATGTATTGAATGATATTTTAGAAAATTATTAAATAGGTTATTCAAAATAAAACCGATCAGAATATAAATTAATTATAAGTGGTGAAATGGTTTTCAAAGCTATATAATAAACGATTTAATCACCGATTAATAGTTTGGCATTTTTAACTCCAAACGGAACTCTCATTCACTTTCTTTACTCATTCAGATAAAAATAACAATAAGCATTTGTTACTAATTTAATAAGTTTTTACCTTCGCTCCATTGATACTATTATTTTACTGTATGAATGGACAAAGGTGTATCATGGCTGCGGCTTTGTGAGAAAGATAGATTGTGTAGGAACATAACTAAGTTGAGATTTCACCTTTTAGCATGGAACTGATTCACCTACCTGCGATACCTAGGTATACCTAAATATTTAGATAATAGTCAAAAACTCAATTATGTACGTTGTTGTTATGTGCCTACTACGAATATAATATAAAGCCTTCTATGACACTTCTGCCTAATAAACATGTCCTGTGGTTTCTTTATTTTTGTACAATTCAAATTGAAGTATTGAACTCGCAAGAATTGGAATTTCTATCGCTAATGTTCACGTGAAATCCACACTAACTTGATAGCTAAACCCACTTTTCTCATATATTTAAAATAGGAAGGAAACATATAACCTGAATTCGGTATTTCTAATATTTATTGTTGTTTCGTCATCATACAGATTCCTAAAATCAGATCGTTTAGAATGTACCACGGACACACACGATGTTCTTAACGATTTTCAGCAGTGGCAATCACAACTGTTTTGACGGTTGTCATACGTGCCGTACTCGTTACCCGATTGGTGCTCCTGCTGCAACTGTCATGACGTCACAACCGCTAACGGACGAACCGCCGCCCCACTAACTATATTCGTATTCTCACCATCTTGCACGCGCGCGCGCTCCGCGATCTATCTCAAGAAAAACCCTTTCAACGCGTCAACTCGATCGATATTCTGCTAGGAATCCCTATTCCGAGCAGTTCGTGACCTTCAGCAACAACTGTGGTGAAATCAGAACGCAGGCGGGTCATCGGCAGCAGATATAGCAGACCAAGGTACGTGCACGTGTTTTAGTTTGTTACTGCTGCACTTCCTGAACATCGTTTGTGTCATCGTCCAGCCTCTCGGGCTGTCCCAAGTGTGTGGTTACTCATCGTTTTTACCGCGACTGCACATTTTTATGGTGCCGAAACCCGGGACCCGCCATTATACGATTTAATTTTCACCCAGTTGAACCGTAATAGTTACTGTAGGATCTCAATATTAGGCAATCTATCTTCCCTCGGTGCTTAATATTATCATTTTCGGCCTATATTAGCTATTTTAGGTATATCGTATCGTAAATATTGATCATAAAATTCCTTTGTTCGTGTGACATTTTAATTCGTAGGTAGGTTTAAATAAATTATCGTAACGTACCGCGCTAGTAGTCTCGAGTTGTCAGCGGCTTGCGTTCGGAAACGCAACCAACACGTTTCGCCTTCGGGAAATGCGATAATACTCTTCTTGAGATTACCGTAAAACCAAGGCAAGACTATACTAGCTACATCCATTCCTATTACATAAAAGAAAAATTGTGTCAATAGGTATTACAAAGCCTACATCCGTTTCACTTCAACACTTAATCAAATTAAGAAATCAAATTGAACAAAGGATTTATGTTGCGCGTTTTACTCAGTCTATAATCTGTATATATAATATATATACACATACACATTAACAATACTACCGGTTAGCGTAAGTACTCGTGTTCTTATCGTGTTTACATCTTTATAAGCAGGTAGCGCTCATCTGTTGGAACCTTGTATCGCCGACTATTCGTTATCGGTTACCGATCTTGCTAATCGTTTAATAAAATAGTTTTCATCATGTCATTATTGTTAGGTAAACATTCGTCTCGTAAACAAAGTTGCTTTAAGAAATCGAAATCTCACTCTACGGACGATGAATATACAGTTCAAGATTTATCACAGTTACGTAGAAAGCGTACTTTAGCTATGAAGCGGCTGGATAAGGCATTGGAAATAGGTTCATTAGCAATAAGTGATGACTCACAACGGAATTTATTTCTTTCTTATTATCAGGAACTTAAACATATTTTAGATAGCTTTGAGAGTGCTCACCAGATTATTTTGGAGCTTTTAGATGATCCGGATCATGCAGATAATTCGCTCCAGGATACATTTGACGATAAATATTTTGAAATATTATCTATTCATCGTACTTTAACGAAAAGTGAACCTCAATTAAATAATAAACAAAGTTCTTCATCTTCGAATATCCGTTTACCGAAAATTGTTCTTCCAACTTTCAGTGGTGACATCAAGAAATGGCCTGAATATCACGACACTTTTAATGCATTGATTCATAATTCTAGTAATCTTACCGATACGGAAAAATTTCATTATTTATTCTCATCGTTGACCGGCGATGCATTATCTGTTATCAAGGCATTCCCATTAACTTGTGAGCATTACAACAATGCCTACCAGGCCCTTGTTACTCGCTATCAAACTAAACGACCTTTAGCTTTTACATCATGGAAGGACCTTTTAAATATTAATTTCAATACGACTGACGGTAATGAGTTTAGGAAATCATTGGACCTGTTTGAGGAAAATTTAATTATTTTAAAGAAAATCATTTTACCTGAGGACCGATGGGATTTTGTATTAGTCTACCACCTTCTCTCTAAGATAGACTCAAACTTGCGTTGCGATTTTGAGGAAAAATATCCTGATATTGAGTTTCCTCCATATGCAAAGTTGAAGTCTTTCTTACACTTGAAATGTGAAGCGCTTTTACGTGATTCTCATTTTTGTGAAGCTAATAATAAACCTTCGAGTAAGCCACAACAACGATCTGTAAAATCTTACCAAACACATAAACGGGCAAACGTGTCTCATGCGCTTGTGGGCAGTACTGATCAACCTCAAGTTGCCACAGCAAGTACTACATGCCGTGAACCTCCTACGTCACAACCAGTTAGGTGCGCGTTTTGTGGTGACACTCACTCAATCTCATCATGTCAAAGTTTTCTAAATAAACCCGTAGATGAGCGGATATCTATCGCAAGCAAAAGTAATTGGTGTTTCAATTGTCTTCGAGCCTCACATCAATTAAAAGGTTGTACTTCTATTTTTAAATGTCGTAAGTGTAATCATAAACATCACACTTTACTTCACAAAGACAAACCGGTCGAGTCGAACCCAACCTCTTCATTATTTTCTAATAATAATAACACAACTGTTTTATTAGCAACTGCCATTGTGCAGGTACGGGATGCGGATGGCAAGTTCGTATCTTTTCGCGCTCTTTTCGATTCAGGGAGTCAGATTAATCTGATTACTGACTCAGCTGTAAAACAATTAAATTTAAAACTATCCAGTCCTACCACAACTATAAGTGGAATCGGTGAAGCCCCGGCTTCAATCTTAGGAGACATTAATTGCTCCATTGGGACTGGTGATCAAGTTTTATTTAATTTAAATATGCACGTAATGTCAAAAATTTGCGGGGACCAACCAATAGCTCAATTAAATACATCGGGTTGGTCTCACATCAATTCACTATCGTTAGCCGATCCCGGTTTTGACATTCCTGGCCGGATTGACCTACTGTTCGGTGCGGATGTATTCGCGGAATCGCTTCGTAATCGCACTATTAAAGGAAAATCGCATCAACCTTCCGCCTTCGACTCAGTCTTTGGATGGCTATTGCTCGGTAAGACTCGTTTAGCTACTCATTCACTTGGTTCCCTACTGAACTGTTCAATGCAAAGTGATAGGGAACTAAACTCACTAGTTCAACGTTTTTGGGAATTAGATGTATTACCACCCGCAGCATCCCTTACCCCAGATGAGATAGCATGTGAACAACACTTTATCACAACTCATTCTCGTGACTCATCTGGGCGGTACATCGTGCAGTTGCCATTCAGGGACGAGTCCGAGCCTATGTTCACTGGTTCACGTGACATTGCTTTGCGTCGCTTCTATGCGATTGAACGTCGACTGTCACGTGACCCCGAATGTCATCGTCAATATTGTGATTTTATGTCCGACTATATATCTGCGGGCCATATGTCATTAGTCTCTCCAGATGACGTGGGGAATGGGAAATACTATATTCCCCACCACTGCGTCATACGTCCTGATAGCACCACGACTCGCCTTCGTGTCGTATTTGACGCCTCTGCAAAAGATGCACGTTCTCGATCGTTAAACGAAAGTCAACACATCGGTCCAAAATTACAATCAAACATTTTGGAAATTCTCTTACGCTTTCGTGAACACGACGTCGTTTTCATGGCAGATGTGCGTCAGATGTACCGACAGATTACACTCTTCGATGGCCATCGTGACTATCAGCGAATTCTCTGGAGAGCTTCGCCCAGCGAGCCTCTTTCAGAGTTTCGTCTGAATACGGTCACGTATGGCATCTCTTCATCCCCCTATCTCGCTTGCCGTACTTTGCGACAGCTTGCTGATGATGAGGGGGATTCTTACCCGCTCGCCAGGAGTGTAATCTTGTCGGACACCTACATCGATGATGTCGTCACCGGTAGTCCGGACTTCGCCACTGCGCAAAGAACAAAAACACAACTTATCGCTCTCTTTAAAAAGGGAGGTTTCCATCTTCGGAAGTGGGTGTCAAATGACAATCGTCTTCTATCGGATCTTCAACCTGAAGATTGCCTCACTGATTCTGTATCGTTAGATAAAGTTGAACCGGCTTCTTTCAAAGTGTTGGGACTCAAATGGGATCCCTCAACTGATTCGTTTCTTTTTGAAGTTCAATCTTCACATCGGCCATGTACCAAACGGTCTATTCTTAGTGAACTCGCTAGAATCTTCGACCCGTTAGGATTCTTATCCCCCTTGACAATACATGTTAAAAGCTTAATCCAAAAGCTTTGGATTATCGGTGCCGGGTGGGATGATGTTCCCCCTAACGAGGTCATCAGTACATGGAACAAATATCAGGAGCAACTTTCTCAGTTGCACCATCTAAAAATTTCGCGTAGAATCACTCGTACTGATTCACAATCCTACGAGCTACACGGGTTCTGCGACAGTTCGGAAACTGCATATGGCGCAGTCATTTATTTACGAGTAACAGACGTAGATAACAATTCTTACGTTCATTTCGTTTGTTCGAAAGCTCGCGTGGTGCCATTAAAACGTACCTCATTGCCACGTCTCGAACTCTGCGCTGCAGTTTTGCTTTCAGATTTGTACAAATTCGTTACAGAAACTTATCTGTCTCGTATTCCTATTTCAGCTGTCGTTTTGTGGTCCGATTCCACCGTTACACTCTCTTGGTTGCGTTCACCCTCATCTCGTTGGTCTACATTCGTTGCCAATCGCGTGAGTCATATTCAAGAAATAACAACTATTGAATATTGGCATCACGTGTCCTCTGCAGACAATCCTGCAGTTGTTTGTTCGCGAGGCCAATTTCCAAGTGAACTTCTTCACAACTCGTTATGGTGGGCGGGGCCACGATGGTTATTCGAACCGCACGAGACATGGCCATCTTGTATTGACAGCGTTACTAATGACGAGCAGAAGGTTGTTGAGGCCGAGACTCGTAAATCTCCTGTGTTAATATCGACTGTGCATCCTCGGGAACAACAAGTTTCAATTATCGACAATTTATTAAATCGTTTTTCATCGTTAGAAAAAATCGTTCGTACCTTTGCGTACATCTATCGCTTTCTTCAAAATTCTCGAAACCCGACTATTGCTAACCGTAGTGCGTTTCTTAACAATTCAGAACGTCATCATTTGTATCGCATAGTCGGTGATCAGGTTCTAGCATTTGAAGAACTTTCTACTTTATTCGTACAAATCGAGGCGGTTTTAAATTCACTCACCCAACGCGCCAAATGGACCAAGAACTCAAAACCATTAAGGGTGGGCTCGCTTGTGATCATCAAGGATGACAATCGACCTCCTCTTGCATGGTCACTCGGTAGGGTTACTGATCTTCTTCCTGGCGCTGACGGAGTAGTTAGAGTTGCAATTCTTAAGACCGCTACCAGCAATTCTGTTAAGCGACCGCTAGTTAAACTCTGTCCTCTACCTATAGAGGATTAACGTATTATTTAACTTAAGATTATTAAGCACCGTAGGTTAGGTTGATTAGATTCATAGTTCAGTGGCTATTAAGGTTTAACGTTTTCTTCCTAACTTTTCTATTTATATTTCGTATTTTCGAAAATACCATAGGTATTTTGGTGGGCGGAATGTTTCGTCATCATACAGATTCCTAAAATCAGATCGTTTAGAATGTACCACGGACACACACGATGTTCTTAACGATTTTCAGCAGTGGCAATCACAACTGTTTTGACGGTTGTCATACGTGCCGTACTCGTTACCCGATTGGTGCTCCTGCTGCAACTGTCATGACGTCACAACCGCTAACGGACGAACCGCCGCCCCACTAACTATATTCGTATTCTCACCATCTTGCACGCGCGCGCGCTCCGCGATCTATCTCAAGAAAAACCCTTTCAACGCGTCAACTCGATCGATATTCTGCTAGGAATCCCTATTCCGAGCAGTTCGTGACCTTCAGCAACAACTGTGGTGAAATCAGAACGCAGGCGGGTCATCGGCAGCAGATATAGCAGACCAAGGTACGTGCACGTGTTTTAGTTTGTTACTGCTGCACTTCCTGAACATCGTTTGTGTCATCGTCCAGCCTCTCGGGCTGTCCCAAGTGTGTGGTTACTCATCGTTTTTACCGCGACTGCACAATTGTAATTAATAGTAATTACGCTCTTTGGGATTCTTAACCTTGTTAAAAAACTCAGGTCCAAATTGGTGACTCTTAAATCATCTCTGTATGTTTCTAAACGTTCCGATGATATAACAGTTATATCAAACGTTATCAAAACAACATCCAAATACACCGCAGTATAAGTGAAATCGAATAACTACATTCAAGTAGGTATATATTTCGGTTGAACATTCACGTGTCGCCTTGCTTGTAATCGCCTCACCGCTCACATCACGTAGGCTGGCCACTGAGGCGCTGACCGCTTTGTTTCGGATATGTCGCCCTCCTGCACATATCAATACCAATGTATAATCAAACAGTAGCCTGTAGACTGTAGTGTAGCCCCATACGTCAGCAATGATTATGTGCGATTTATATAATCGCAACGTGTCGCACGATGACACAGACGTGCACCTGTAGTGACACACTTTTGATCGATTGAGACATGACCCTAGCCTGTTAATGGGAATTGAGGACAGGCCTTTTTAGTTAGCGACAATCTTACATAGACCTATGAAGATATTTATTTGTTTTTTCCTTTAGCTTTCAAATACGTGGAAAAGCCTTATGCTTCGTCATCTTCTACGTTATATAAAATATGTACTGATTAATTTTATTCGGATGATTTTAACTTGGGTCACAGTTATAATCATCCACATTAGGTATTACTAATAACGTACCTACTTAAATAAGGTAAACAATGATACGCAATATAAGGAAAACAAACATTAATTTCATACCATGCAATTCAACGGTATTGCGACTTTGTCCTATAGCACGATGCACGACTTACCCCATAACAATTTTCATTCAAATCGGTACCGGATACGTAACCTGTAAATATGTAACTGACAGACGGACAGACAGACGGAGTTACTTCCGCATTTATAATATGGATAATAATGAAAATAAATAGACATCGCTTACTAGGTGACTTACCATATTAATATATTTTGCGGAGGCGTTTTTTTTTATGTAATCAACTTATCACACGGTAATAAGATACTTACCTACATACCTATTGAGGTTTTAGGCTCTTGTTAAGTTGGTGTCTCGAAGGAGAAGTTATGATACGGCAATCAATCTCTGGTCCATGTTTTTACCTTTATTTCAACCAAGTACAAATAACTTTCAGGAAAACCCGAACAATTTAGAAAACTGCTGATAACTTAACTTATATTTTTACGAAAATGTGATATTTGAAACCAAAAATCCACATCCTGATCGATCGATTTGTTTAGGAGCCACCATGCCAGAGACAGACACAGACAGACTCGTCAAACTTATACTTATAACACTCCTTTTATCCGGTCGAACATCCAAAACATCCGGTCATGACATTACGGTAAGATATTTTTTCCATTACATTAGAAACAAATAAATGTAATCTTCATTTTCCATCCTTGCTAATGGTGTCTCAAAAAAATAAAAAAAACAATCTTGCCTGTTATCTTCTGATTAATAACAATTTATTAAAAGTAGGATTTATCTAAAAAAAAGTTATTTTGATTTATATTTAAGTTAGTTTTACTTTCAAAACGTGAAACAATCTAGTTTAGTTTCTAAAAGTTATTTCTCCGAAGAAAAGCAAGTAACAGATAACAATGGAGTTTGCTACGCGTTTTTCTTTTTGAGGAAACCTATTGAGGCTAACTATTCTTTAAAAAAAAAGCTAACATACATATGTGTAAAATATCAATAATTTCAAAACATGACAACAACAACAACTGGAGCTTTAATTAGTAATATAGGCACATACTTACACTTCATAGTTGTAACTAATTACTTCAGGTATGTACATTCGTAGCATGTCTTTTGTACTGAAAAGCCTTAACACAGTGTATAATTAGTCGAGTTCCTGAAGGGGTTTATCTCGGAATTTGCTACAGAGAATGAAATTTAATAATTTGATGTAGAATGTGTAGGTTATCATATTTTCTATTTACAACATGTTTTTGCCTTTAAAATAATATGACGATTGAATCATTACAAGTATTTTAAAAAGATTTTATAAACTACGCATTCCATTTTTAAATAATAAATTTCATTTCCAGTAAGCAAAATTTTGCGATTATCATATTTTTTGCTCTTGGGATTCAGTTTTGTAGGTTGTAATTGCTTTGCACGAATCTATTCTGATACGAGTATTATCGACAAATTGGATAGGGCAATTATATTGGTTCATTTTAAGCGCTTCATTGAATCCAACGCTTTCAATAAATTCTACGTACAGATATTGGTGTAAAGTTTAAGTACAACAGTATTTTCAAAGGCGGCTTTCCGCGAAACTTGGGATTGTTTTATTAACACGTGGTAATCTTGATATCTGCGAAAACCAGCTTGATATCTGCAATTTCTGCAACATTGTCCGCGCCCAATAAAACTTATTTAAGACTACGTTATTATTTTAATACCAAGAAAGCTTACTCTGCATTATGATTGAAACCGTAACTGCGTTTTTTTTATTTTATTTTTGGCATATTTAGCGATAGGGTGAAATTAACTGTTATGTACCTGTACCATAGATATTTACTGTTAAAGTAGGTCGGCAGGTAATAGGTATATAAGTTTATATCCCATTTATGTACACGGGATATCCACTTATATGTATGGTACAGGGCAGCGCACTGAGGCGACAAAAATCACAGATATAATATTCACTTCAGGAGCAGTGCACAGCCGGCACGAGCCCATAACTTACAAGCCCAGCATTCTAACCACTCAAGTGTGCTGGAATGTTGGGATAGTATCAGAAAATATAAAAATCCTATCGAGTCTTCAGAATTCACAGATATTTATCATGCGTTTAAGGTATGTGTGAAAAGGAACCAAGGGGCGGTTGCTTGAAACATATACAATTTTAAATTGAGTAATTTAATAGAAAATAATACCTGTGTATCAGATTCGGACGAATAGGTTTCTCTCGTCCGTTTTAATGGAAACTACGTTTTATAAAAACAGAAAACAATAATTCTTTTAAGTATATTATGTACAGAGTGTTGTTGAAAGGCTATATTTATCGAAAAGGGGTGAAAAGTAAATCTTGCAAGTAGCCAGTTTACAAGATTTAAGCTCAAAATGAATTAATTTGTTAACTCATATAAAATTTATCACAGTAACTTTTGGTCACATAAATCATAACAAGACCGCTGAAGCGATCTATCTTGTGATTCAGCAAGTAGCGCAATGAGATATGCGAAGTTGCGATGACTCGTACCTACTATCTTATTTGCCATTATGTCTACGCTATCCAAAGTACTACGCACCTAAAGTCTGAACAAAAGTGGCCACAAAACCGTTTTGAAATCAATTTGCCTGACCTGAGTTTGTATAGAATCATCAGTATGGACAAGATGGCTTCGATATTACAATAGACGGTTTATAAGTCATCTTCGCCGCATAGAAATGGCACACGCCGAAGCAGGCATAGAGGTTGGTCAATCAACGAGGACAGAGGCGAGGCTAAAGGAATAGTGTCAGACGCCATCCCAAACTTCCATATTTCTACAGAAGATAAATTTGTAAGAAGTGAAAGTATAGTAGCTACTATATTTTAACTAAAATTGATTATCGTGAATGATCGTGATTAACATAACAACCAAATACTTATTACGCTTGCATACCTAAGCATTTCCCGCCTTAACCGGTTAGTAATGTAATGTATGTCTGTACGCGCTAACGAGAGCAGAATAACACAGAAAGCTTTGCTACAAGAACACATACATAATCTCTTTAAAAACGTACGTAAACAGGTAATTACTAGTGCGACCATAAATTTGTAAAATTTATGAAAATAATTCAATTTAACAAAATGATATCAGATGAACATTGAACAATTTAATTAATATGCACTCAAAACTCAGCGCTCAGTAAGTACGCTCAGTAGGCACCTGCAATGTTTGTTCTGTTCGGAAATTAAATCCACGGCTGAACTACTGCACTAATTAGATTTTATTAAGTTTGTATTCATCAAGCTCAATAAGTTGCGTTGGTGTATGACAGCATGCATTCTGACATATTCTACTTGAAAATCGGTGATCATTTACAAGCAGAATATTTACTTCTACATGGTAAATGTAAAAGCATTGAAAGGGTTCGGTATTATTTCAAAAAAAAAAGTTTAACAAATAAACTTATGAGAGTCTTGTGATGGTCTGTGACAGTCAACAAAACTTTATAACATCATTTGTTGTGTATGCGTAGTGCTTAAACGTTTGTCCTCAATAACTTCTAAATCGGTGTTACCCTTTAGTGAGTGCTGTCCAACTTTCAAGTTCATAAAGCGGGCAGTGAGGCCCTTCTGTTTTTTAATTAAGTATTGCCCAATATACTTATATAATTGGATTATCTAACACATACCATTGTATTGTAATAACTTGGCATTGTAAATCGCAACTACCGTGACAAGTTTTGTCAAATTTTGTGAGAGATATTATTATATCTACTTGAAGTTTTCCCACAACACAAAGTAATAAGGAACGTGAGTATTTTCATGATTATGCTATGTTACATGTACCTATGTACATATTATAATGCTACACAGTTACACCAGAGGATAACACTATATGTGTATCCGAGTTTTTGACATAAATAATGCTATTACTTAATTAAGCCGGAACCCCACCGCTGCGCAGGCTGTGCACGGATGCGTGGGTCACCTCCGCTGCGTGGGTTGATTAGTTCGGCGGCGTCGGTCTCCGTTTCCACTGCGGCGCACGCACACGGATGTGTCGCCCACACAGCTCATAGCTATGCATGGGGTACAGTCACGAACAAAAATATGTAAACATAATAATATGCGAAATTGTTATGCTCTTCTGCCATCTAGCAATCAATGCATACTGACAGATGACACTTGAAAATAAAATAGTTCTAATATTTTTATTTAATAAAAAAAAATATTTTACTTAAAGTCTTATATTATTTTTATAATATAGACAACAGCGCTTCCGAGTAACGTGATAACATCTGTTTTTCTTATTTGTATTATAAATAACTTAGTTTTTACATAAATTATACTTATCACAACTTAAATGTATGTATATATACTAGGAACATTAATTGTACCTCTTATTTATAGTTGCTTATTCCTATAATAATTTCTTAACAATATTATGTGTGTACATATTTTTGCTCGAGACTGTACATAGTCGTGGGTCGCCGAGAAATGGCCGACCCACGCAGCTGGGATGCGTGGCACGGCCGTGGGCTGAGCTACGTTCCGCCTATTCGAGCTACGCGTGTGTTTATGACGTCAATTGCTGCGTAGCATGTCCGTGCGCTGCAGTGGGAACGCTCTCATACATTTTGTACTAAAGCGAAGCCAAACACACGTGCACAGCCTCTCCGTGCGCCGCTGTGGGTTTCCGCCTTTATTCTGTTCACATAGGTAGATCACATGGATAAACTTTGAAAAGAAATATATTATATATTCGCCATCGCGTTAGCTGGCCTTGTACTTATTACTTTTTAATGAATAAATACTTAATGCTTAAAATTAATTTAATAATAAAATTAGATGATGCACCAAAATCTGATTGAAATTCTTTGTAGGTACTCGTATGTCTGTAAAACATTTGGTCTTATTAAAAAAAAAAAATGATCTCTGAAATAGTCGTCATCGCGAATCTGAATTGGCTATAATTTTTATAGGTACAGTAGATTAGACGTGCATTAGTTTTGATTGATACCTTCATTTATCAATACATTATATATGCAGTATAGTTATTAGTAAACTTTTATTTTTTATTTTGAACCAATGTGTATTTTCATTCGCGTAATAATGTTTACTTAATTATTTCAATTTATCAGGTGTTGATGTATGTACACTTTAATAAATTATGTCTATATGAGAACTTTGCTCTTTACTTGCTATTTTGTGGAAAATATTTGGCATTTTAATATTATGCAAAGTTACTAACTGAAAGTGTGTTCATAACTGGTAGTCGTTATGTACTACAATTATTACAAACAAATTTCTTGAATTAATTACATCAAACTGCTCATTCTATCTCCACCCCATCAAATTCTGAGAAAAATATCATTATATATTCTTTGATAGATTTTATTCTCAATCATTGACTTATATCATACTTACCTACTTTTTTAACAAATTATTGCTCATACGCATAAGCTTACCATTCATTCTTTACTAACTTTTCTTAGCAATGCACATGGAGCAAAGTAATAAGAAGTAATACAAATATTTTGTCATGATAATGTCATGGAAGCTCATCTCATCTAAAGAAGATTCAATCTCCATTTCCGAAATACTTGCAAGTTTAAGCAAAAGCAATAAATGCACTAACGTTCAGTACTATGCAAAGCATTTCATTTACTCAACTTGACCATTGATCTATCCTTTGGATCTATCGTTTGTCCGTGACCTAACAGGGGTTAGGGGACTAGACTGAATTATTAACCGATTTAGAATGCATAGTATTGCACTAAATCTATAGCTTTTCAGTAGGTATTTATTTTTTACACCACGGAAATAATTTTGACCTTTTTTCGAGCCGACGAGGAATTCCTTGAGGACGTCGTAACTGAACCGAAACGCCACGACCAGACGAGAACCTCTTTGCAAACTACAGCAGTCACATAGCACAATCGCAAGAGTCGCAATAGGAACATTGATGTAAGGTTTACGTACTTTAAAGTGAATCTCATGTAATTGGCGATTACTTCTTTCTTACTCGTGCTCACCATGACTCTGTCGTCTATTATCTCCTGTTTTTATGGGTCACAAATCTAATGACTGATATGAGATCGACCCATAGCGCCCTTGCCCTAAGTTGACCTATGGCGAGGGCGCTATGGGTGGATATGTCGGACTTGTACCGGCTAAGAACACCCCGGCCGGTACTCGCCTTAGCTGGAGCCGCGGGATCGCCGGCGGGCCTTGATTCTTGAAGGTTTCATCTAGACGGATGGCTGAGAAGTACCAACCAGTAACTACTTCCGAAGACAGACTCCTGGGACTTCATGTACCTACGCATCCTCTCAGGCCTGTCAGAAGATTGACTGACGAGGTGCACTCCCTATCCCTATTTATTATCTCCCATCCCTGAACCTTAATGCTCTTCTTTAACTTTCTTCTACAAACAAAATTACCATGCCCAACCTTCATAAATGCCAAAATAATTAAATTCAATTAATTTGCTGTCTCTAGTCTGTAAACAAAACCTTTTCTTTCTATTTACAATTTAAATTGAGGAGTCTTATCATAATATTTTCTATAAATAAAGCTTTACTAAGCTTCACAAGAGAAATGCAATCTTCGAGTTGCCACAAATACCGAGCACGAGGCCTTGTTGTTGTTTTGTTTTCCTGATATTAAATTGTCAATAGCAGCTCGTAGTTTACTCTTGGTGGATGATTTTTATACGTCTTTTTAACATTTTATGGCAAGAATCGATCCATGATGGTAATTACATAGGTACAGGATGCTGAGCATCCGCAAATATTTAGTAGGTTGGCATGCACACCATTATTAACCAGAATCGAAGTACGAGGAAGCTTAATTTTCTTTATTAGGTAGTTGACTATTTGGTCCGCCTGTATATGATAAATTCTCTACCAAAACAAAAGGTAGTGCAATAAAACAAACGGTGCATATTTCGTGATTTCCAAAACGAAATACAATATTTCACTGCTGGAATAGGAAAAGCCTCTGAGTAAACATTTTACAAAATATTTTTTGCTGGCGGGGATCATTACTTCTTTCATTTTTATTGTCTGCCTGGTGATACAGGCCCGAGTGTGGAGTTTCATCGCCCGATGCGCGCCTGTCATATAATACTGCGCTAAAGCCGCACAGACGCGACAGCGGCTTACAAAAATAAGTAGGTAACTTTTATCTGACATTCTCCGAACATTCAAAGTCGAAATCAGCATTGTGCAGTCGACAATTATACCTACAATAAAAAAGATTGAGATAAACAGTTTATTTATTATTGTCACTGGCACGTTAACTAAATAGCCGGTAATTTTCTCTTTACAATGAAAAAAATCCGTAGCGTACCCAAAGGGTCTTGGGTGTAGAATTGTTTGCAGAAAATTAGCATCACAAAACTAAATATCTCAAAATTAAACCAGCTCTAGATAACTATCGTCATTAAGTCAAACACGAGTAATGTCAACTAGATATATATATAAATTTTGTAATTATTAGGTACCATACTCATCCTTTCTTAGATCTCCCGAGAAGCCCTAGATCTAGGATCAAAAGATCCCTCTGATGTAGCTACGTGTATTATTAATAATTCAATCAAGCGCGCACTAAATCCAAAGAAATTACCTTAATATCAATACATTTGAGTGATCTCTATCATTAACGCTTGTAAGAATGCTACTTATCTGCGGGGGTAGTCCCCGAATCCATAAAACCTGCGGTGTTGACACAATAATATACAATTCATGTGCGAAATGTTTCAAAGGCCTGTTGATGGTTGGGGGTGGTTAGTGATTCTGTCTGCTAAACTAGGTAGGTCGTGGGATCAATTCCCACCAGGATGTTTTTGGTGTGATGAAAATTATCATTAAAATTTGTTCTGTGTCTGGGTGTAATTTATCTACAATATGTACATGTATTCAGTAATATGCAAGAATTATCATCAGTTGTCTGGTTACCATAGAATAAGCTAGTTTGGGATCAAATGATAGTGTGTGGGTTGTCCCAAGATATAAAGATCTTAATATAATTATTCATTTTGTTCAGCGATGGCTACCGAACTAAATAGAAGTATGAAACAGCTAAAATGCCTATGAAAAACAGGAAGATAAAAGAAGACGATAGCCTTATTAAATCTATAGTAAAAGACTTCAGACTGCTTAATAAGAGTTCTTACTCTGTGGTTGGTTATGTCAATATTTGACGTGGTGTCAACTTGACAAATATCAGCTGATAGTGCCTAGTGGCCTCTCATATCATGTCATTGTTATTATATCATAAGCAGGAACATTAGGAATGTAAATAAAGACAGTATTTATACATTATAGCCCCGGTTTGCTGCGATTTTATTCTACAAAATGTGTATGAAAGGCGTACAAGTAGCAGAACTGTTCACTAAAGCCGTTGCTACCACGAGGACCTTCGACCAACATCTTCGCAAGGTAATACTTCTCTTTCAAAATTGAAAATTTACTTTTTAGAATATAAGGAAAGTAGTGAAGTATATCACGCATAGAATAGTACTCATCCTCGTGCATCACGAGTAAGATTTTATGCTATACAGGCCCAACAAATCTTACAAATTTGTAGAGAAAAGATGGTTGAAATGTTAATTTTCTTGTAATTTCTCATCAAAACAATCTAACAAAATGCATACTAGGTAGTATCAGCGCTGTTACCATAAAACCTTTAAGGTTAGGACTTGAAATTCATAAACAGTCAAATCAAACATAGATAAACTTTCTAAGAATATGTCTAAAATTTTTATTGTACATTACAGCTAAAGGTAATAGGCTGCGGCAATGGCAGAATGATGACGGAGTTCCAGGTGGGGCCAGAGCATCTCAACCAGCGGGGAACACTTCATGGAGGCTTTATAGCTCACCTAGTTGACGCAGTATCTACCTATGCGCTGACAACTAATGAAAACATTGAAACTAGAGGGGTCTCCATAGATCTTAGCGTTAGGTAAATATAGTACCAGTATTTTAAATAACATATCAGGCAAATTGAACAGAACAGTGTCGCTTTTACTACTTTTATTCCCTTTTTCTTTTTCAGTTACCTGACCGCTGCAAGGGAAGGAGACATGATTGAAGTAGAAGCTGTAACAAAAAAGACTGGAAAGCAGATAGCGTTCCTCGAAGTAGAAGTCCGGAACAAGGATACCAACCGGTTATTGGCTACAGGGAGACATACCAAATATATAGGAGTGTAATCAATCACTTTAAAACATAGAATTCACACTTCATTTAGAGAATTGTTTGATGTTTGATCCAAATAGTAACCTTTTTTGTTGACTGGAGTGATATAAAAACTGTGATAAGATAATCACAGAAACATAAACATGAACTTCTTATATTATTATATTACACCAACTCTTTATGTAATTTTAATTTTGATCAGTTTTATTTTGATATATTAAATCATTTTTAGCTATCTGACCACGTATTTATTCATTGTAGAACTAGAAATGTGTACCTACAAATAATTATTAGTTATTTGAAATGAAACCACAATTACATTTTATTGATTTTATTTCACACACATTGATACTACATTGTTATGATGTTGCCACACAGCAGTTACCTTAAAGTACTTGGCTCTGTTTGAGTACAAAAGTTATAATTTTAGTAGTGTGATTATTTCACTGAGTTATTGTGAAGATTGTTGAGTAATAGATACATTTAACCTTTCCTGACTGAATTGTGCGCTATCTCAACTTTGCAGAAAAATGGTCTACACTATTGTTGTAGCTTACAATTTGTCAAGTGTATTTTGATGTTACAAGGTAAGCACATTCAATCTCAGGTACCATTTCCTTCATTGAGGTTTATGGGGTACCTACCTACTTTTTGTAGTAGATGTGGACCTGAACTGACAACAAAATTAGTGAGTGACATATTTATACTTGCGTTCATTTCTGAAATTGTATATTCAATTAACATTTTTGTAGATTATAACTTTTGGTCATAAACATTTATGTAGTAAAAAACATTACCAAACAGAAAATATTAAAACATTTCAATATATCTATTACGAAGAGATTCTATCAAGATTTATTTCTCCTGTGTTTTTCGGAGATTAGCCTACCGAAGTACCGAGTAACTAAGCGCGTCCGTACACGACGCGAAAGTCTCTGATACGCGACGATTGTAGTATATTAGGCACAACCCTCATACCAACCTTCGTAGGTAGACCTACAGGCGCGGCATCTAGATCTTATAATAATTAATATCAACCTTGTCGTCGGGTATCGGAGACTCGCCTCGTGTACGAAAGGGCTTAAGGTAACATTTAATATCAAATCCCGATAGTTCAATTTCACAGAGCTATAGCTTTAAAAACAATTTTACTAGTAGTTAGGTGGTAGTAAATGTGTAGGAACAGAAACAAAAATATTAAAAATTCTAGCAAAATGTGAGGCTGGATCTTCGGAGATTATAATTTAGTTAGCTTTGATCTAATGGACCAGTTGGTTGTTCTCGTTGCCCTTATATTAATCATTCTATGGGCACTTTAACATAGACTTTAAGTTCTCCTTAATCACTCCACTGACTGAATCCTCCTAGGGTTTGCATGTTTCCCAACATAGTAGGTAGGGATGTTTCCTTTTATTTACTGATACAAGTTAACATCAAATTGTATTTTTCCGTCCCGAAGACGCTTCATATTTTGACAGAATTTTATAAGGTCATTGCAAATTATACCGGCACTGATGCACTACAAATCGCGCCGCCGCCACTATTCCAGTCGCCGAACATCCTTACATCCATTATGTTCCAGACGAAAAGCACTCTAAGGCTTGCTTGACACTAGCCTGCTACCCGCGCGACACTCGCGAATAGCAAGCTCGTTGTCATCGCAAGTAAAACATATTAATTACTGGTTATGGTGTAACTGATCGCGTTGCGCTGCTCGCGTCAAGAGCGCCGACCGCAAGAGAGATGTCTGCCCGTTGGCTTTTTCATACTTATAAAATGTATTTTACGACACACGATTTTAATGCTCTTATTTGAATAACAAGACAATTGTCGGCTTGATTTGGTACCGTTGCAGTGCCGGTATAATGGGTTATGACCTTTATCATTTGTAGGTAATTACTGTGTGGGCGCACCATACAGAAAATAGTGGAATATAAATCTAGAATTTCTATTAGACCGTCAATCATCACATTACTCCTTTCAATTTAAGCTCAGAAGGCCAAACTTTGTTATTTAATAACATTCAAAATATTGTTCATGTGTTCTTAAGTCGTCCTAAGATGACAAAAGCGATTTTTTACGTAGACAACGTAGCTATACCTACCTATAGCCGACGTCGCGATTAAATATCACAGAATCGCCACGTATTTTTTCTTCTTAGGCGTTTATTGTCTCTTTACTCAATCAGTCAAAGCTTCCTCTCTATCTTAGGCACTAGATCAAAAAACTGTTATTTAAAAAGGCAGCGACGCCGGCGTTGTCCGTTGCATTTCATTTTGTTTTCGATGGTGAGTGTAAACAAAAATCGCTTGTTTGTTAAGGCTCTTACGCCAATGATTGAACTGACATTAACAACGTTGAAACTACATTGAGTGCGTAACCAGCACGTTCATTAGCATACAATTTAACGTACAAAACAAACATGAAATTCACAGTTTTGGGGTACCTAATTGTATAGGCAGGTACCTACTTCCAGGATTTTTCAGTTGCCGGGCAATCCTTGTATGGTATTTTTATGCAGCCGTGTCACGGGTTTAGTTAATTCCCGTTTCTGTGAAACTATCTTTTTTTCGGTATTTTGATTTGGTACCGTTGATTATTCTGCTATCCGGATAGAAGCTGAATTCAACAAATCAAAGAACACGAATATCTGTCTATTCGTTCTTGATTTATAAATTTTTAAACTAAATCGACTTTCTTTAGACTTTTTTTTTTGTTATAAATAAAAACTAAGATTTCCTAGTAACAAATTAAAACACGATCGGAACTTAATACAGATTAGCCGCAACATCACGTTTAATTTTGATTGTTTTCATCAACAAAATCTGACCCTCGTTTGGAGTAAATTCTTACTTAGAAATAATTTTAAGTAATCAGATGTTTCTCTTCTTACAAACCGGGATAATAACAAATCATTACTTTAATCGTTCGCCCCTTATAATCTAAACTTATCAACTAAGTGTAATAAACACCATTATTTGATATATTACTTAAATACGATAAATGTAACATCAAAAGCTACTCACTAGTAAATATCGACTATTTTGAATAAATTAGTAACATTAATTAAACTTGCACAACAGCTATTTAAGATAAACCTCCCGTTTATTTATTAAAAAATATAAAGATTCTGTAACACTGTCGTATCCTATGGCGTTCATACGTGATGAACCAACAACTTCACGTAACCAGCATAAAGTTTTAAGTTCTCGTATTATGTTCCAAATTGTAGGCAATAATTGACTAGCAGCGAAGGATATTGATACCGCATAATAACCCTAGTTAGATATCCTGTAATTTCAGGCAACACGCTTGCACTAAGTCAGAGAGAAAAGTTGCCCTGCGATTATGCAATATTCCGGAGCGTCCCAAAACGAGACTCACGTAATACGTTAACAAACATTGCTTTATTTTTTTCAATAAGTAATCAGGAAGGTTATCTTGACACCAAAGCGCTTATTACACTACGTGGTATTTAGTCTCGACTTAGGCTGTCTTCACATTATCCGATACGATATCGGATTCTTAAAAGTCATTAATTTTCCTTGCTGCGATATCGCATCGGTGTCTGAGACGCTTCAACTAGTCTTACTGACTAAACAAAGCTCGACGCTATAGGTACTTCACTGAATATCGCACGTCAATTCATTCGCAAGGCGTAGGTCAGCGCAACCGAAGTGCCGAACCCACTTAGTGAATAATTAGCCTTACTATTATTACTTACTATACCTACGCTGTCCAGACTAAATAACGCGTTGTATAATAAGCGCTTTAATATCGTGTAACATATTTTAGGTATAATTGAATACTTACTTATCTCAAATGCATTATGTTATAGTTAAATCTCTAGGTGTATGTTTTCCTTAGGTATAGCGCAGATAAATATGGCTTATTTATTTATGGATATAATAATATGAATATACCAATAAATGTCAAGAAAAAGTATATAAATACAACATCATACATATATGCGAAACCGAACAAATACTACTCTTCCAATGTTACTTACAATAGTTAGGTGTATTGAGTCTATATTTCCCTCTATAATTTTATAATATTCTAGAATAACAGCAAATTGTAGCGATTCTATATATTAAAAAACAGATCAAAAGTAATTTCAACATAAATTTAAAACACAAAATGCAAGAAATATACTTTTTTTTTTGTATTTTTGTTGTTATACTTATAACACTTGAACAGTTCTACGTTACTAATACAATTAACTAAGATATGGCATCGTAAATTGATTAATTAATTATAAGTGATTACTTAGTACAACAATAATTATCGTGGCTAGGCAGTTATTTCAGCAATTCAATGGTGGGTATGACGATGTCTTTTCGTAGTTAAACCGCCGCTCTTTCGAAATCATGGGGAGCTGTGGTATATAGATGGTTCACCTACTGCTGCTTTATCTAAATCCGAGACTTTAGATTACCTGCCGTGGCCTGCGAAGTTGTCTTTAACGAGTTAATGACAACTACCCAAGCCAACGGTTAGACCCTTCGTACACAAGCCTACGCAAGTTTCGCCTTTCAGACGACTTCGTCTCCAACAACAAGTACTTTCAACGAGACTCTCTGTCTGTAGGGTAGGGAGTCTGTAGGGAAGTCATTAGAGAGTAAAGTCGTCAGAATGTAGAGACTTGCGTAGCTTAATGTACGAAGGGCGTTTAATGACGACAAGTATTGTATGCGTTCTAGCCGACCATAGGAATAGCTGATTTAACAACTTAGCCACGACATCAACATCAACTACAAACATACATTACAACGGTTTACATCAATACATTTATTTATCATAAAACGGTGAAATTTCTACTGAAAATGTATGTGAAATAAACAAAATAATTAGAATAAGAGAAGTTCGTAAATATCACGGTAAATATTGAAATTAATAAAAAGACGAATATAAAAGATATGAAGATAAAATTAAATCTTAATTAGTTGGACCACATAGATAGGTTTAAAGCTTATAGTGTAAACAGATACATAGAAACGTTATAGGTACATGTTAAATAGACATCAAAATATGTTCAAGACTCTATTTGCCTGATTTAGATTTATTCCATTTTGCAAGTTTCCTCCAAAAATTCGATTCGCTTTTTCAATGATGCAATAGTGTTCTCAATATCGTGTTGCGACTCTTCCAGATCGTTGATACGTTCCTCTTCAGGTTTATTTTCGTTAGCATTACCTCGGCGGACACGACGTTTTGGGCGTTGTTCGACATCATTGTCACCACAGCTCTCACAATCAGCCCAATAACGGAAATCAATAGAGGGCAAGTCCTCGCATGAGACCAGACCATCCTGTGCTTCAGGAAGGAAAAACACATTTTCTCCAATAGTGTCGATATTATCGCCGTTGTCGCATAAAATCCTCGCCAAACTTGTCTCTTTGATTTGTCGCAGTTGATCAGGCTTGAATACAGATGGATTTTCGTACCAAAATCGATCTCCATCCCGTAAACGTTTGAATTGTTCGACCAGTAAGCATCTGAAAAGTGGTCCAACCTTTCCACCTTCCACTTGGTTTTCTAAAATACCACCTACCCATACATCAATGTTATGTACAGAGCCATAGAGTTCCTTCAATTTTTGTCGTACACTTTCATCAGTAATTTCGCCAGCCAAATCATCAAAATCGTTTACTTCGGTCATATTGCAAAACTGGCGCCACTTGGTGTAGAATGGGATGGCATGGTCTCGGCTCCTTTGAATATTAATAGCAGCCAAATCAAGAGCCACAGCATGAGCATTGTAGAAAAGCTTTTCAGTTAATTCAGAGTTCAAGTTTTGCGTGGGAGTTTTCAGTTTAGCCGGTGTCGTAAACATTCCTCTAAGTAGCGGATCGACTCCACCTTCATCAACTAGTCTCCATGGTGAGAAAAAGGCATGGCGGAGCAACAGATGTCCTTCCGGGATCGTTTCAAAGTTTTCATCATAACGGTGCAAGATTGGATTAATCATGGAATGTCCAAACCGTAGAGCTGCAGTAGCAAATACATTTGAAATGGATGGATTTAAATTGGGGTCATATTCTTTGTATTCACCTAATTGTTTATATCCTTCATTTCCGAGAACAATAGGAAGCCAGTGTTCATATGTTATGTATTGGATTTGAGCTCCTACGATTTTCCTCGCTTCTTGGAAAACTTGGTCTCCGTCCCAGAAAGGATTCAGAACTTTCAGTTGAATAGCAATACGATTGTGTTCCCTCATAAATATAGTATGCATGGCTGCTAAACCAACTTGTTCATTAGCTCTGATGTCACCAGCAACGAAGCAACTGCGGGTACTTTCCTCCAAGTTACGTCTACAGTCCATTCCATTGATACCAACAGTAGGTAGCAGCGGTTTTCTGCCCGGGAAGGTAGCACCTACACGCAACAATCCATTTTCATTTGTCAAATCACGCAAATCCTCGGCAACAGCTTTCTCGAATCCGTACACTTGTGACGCATCAATAAATGAAGTGAGTTGATTGATTTGTTCTCTAGGCTGAAGTGTACCAAATAGGACTGAGGTCATGCCAGAACCACAAACTGCACTCGTTCTTATGAAATCAATGCAACGCCGGTTTGTAATGCGAGGATCATTATTGGGTACATCAATGGGAAAACATGGTGCGGCATATTCACAAGTTTTCTTACAATCAACTCCGTCCCAAGTTTGAGAGCTTACTGATGGCAAACCATGATCCAAGTCGTGATCAAGCCACTGACCCCATTGCATAACCATATGAGTAATCTTCAAGTCTTCTGATATATCCTTTGTACTAATAATGGTAGTAGAGATAAGACGGGCACTCGGCAAGGGATATCCATTATATTTGATACCTTTGTTCCACCCTACAGGCTGACTGAAACCGTTTTCGTAAATGGGGAAAAGAATTCTACGAAATCCACTCAGTGACGATCCCCACGTAGGATTAACAAAATTATTACAGCTGCCATCGTAAGTGCGGTATTTACTGTGAAAACACATATCTGTGCAATCATCCTTTTCTCTATGTGCAACACAGCCGGATAAACGAGCAATAACATCGAGATGCTGGTTTGTCAAAAAATGTTGATAGTTAAATGGTTCTGTTGATGTTACTTTATGACCAGTGTGAATAAAATCTCGAACTTTATCAAGCGTTCTTTCGTAAATTTCAGCGGCACGAGCTACTTCTCTAGCTGGAGCATTTGGAAAACTAGTTATTCTGTACAAGCGACTTATATCGGATTTGGCGGATTTAGAATTGTTAAACAAATCATTCATGGTTCTTTCAATGGCTAGATCAATGTCTCTAGTTGCCTCAGTTAAAGCTATGTTAACATATTCATCGCCAGGTATGACACGATCTTTTACGGTTAGGAATGCGGATGCGGTGTCTCGTCCAAAGTCATTATAAACCGAACATTCGTATCTACCAGTATCTCTCACGGTCAAGTTATTAACGACTAAACTTCCAATAACTGTAATTGAATGCTTTTCATCAATACTCAAGTAGGAGCCATCTTTCCTCCATTCTACAGTGGCCGGCGGATCGCTTTCTACTTCACAGGGTAATTGAACCGTTGATTCTCTGAAAGCATCAGTGTCTTCGGGCTTCAACACGATACGTGGCCTAATAATTTCGAAAGTTTCCACTTTTAAGTACGCTGATCCTTCTACGTATCCTTCTGCGTTTTCAGCTCTGCAATGATATATTCCGTCGTCATCAGTCGTTGCTGACAATAGGGTTAAATTTTGATTGTCATTGCTCAAAATCACATTGTCAGTTATTGGTAAAACCAAGGTATTCCTGAACCAATTAATTTGGGGTTTTGGCACGCCTCTAGCGGTGCATGTAAATTCAACTTTATCGCCAACTCTTACCGTCTCGTTGTGAGGCTCGATGATGAACATGGGTGCGACTATAACAAAATAAAATAAAAGTTACATTCAAACTTACTTTTAAAAAGGAACTCGAGCTTCGTCGTGGATATTTTAGGAAAACTTTTACTGCAGTATAATGAATGCCTTTTTTACCCTAATCTATTATTTACTATAATAAACAGATATTAATTAGAAAATTAACATTTACATCGCAGAATTGTATATTTCAAGATAATCAAATCTAAAGATTTATTAACTAAGACAATAAAGATAATAATATGAATAATGTAAAAACTTACCCATAACTTCAAGCGAAGCAGATGCATTGACTTTTCCGTTGACATTTTCAGCTAGACATGTATAGAGGCCAGCATCCGTATCCTGAATATTTTCAATAAAAATGGAGCCATTGTATCGGATTGATATGCGTTCATTTAAAAGGATCCGTTGTCCATTAAAGAGCCAAACAATATGTGGCTTTGGGTGGCCTCTTGCAAGACAATCAAAGCTAATTACATTTTGGTTTAATTTGGCAAACTGTCTGGTGGGCAGCGAAACCAACAGGGGCGGACCTAAAATAAATTAAATATTATTAACTATAAAACTATTACAAATCACAAATAATGAAAGTATATTGATTTTATTTACCATTTTCCACTGGTTTGGGCATTACGGTCATTTTTGCTGGTTTGGAGTGCACTTCGCCAACCGAATTTTTTGCCATGCATTCAAAATACCCGCTGTCAGACTCGCTTGTATCGTGTACCATTAAAGAGCCGTTGTTCATAATCTCGTAGCGCGTGCCGTCGATAGGAATTTCGTTGGAATCTCTAAGCCATATTATTTCGGGGTTTGGTTCGCCAGTTACTACACAGCTGAACATAGCAGCTTCTCCAAAATTCACATAAATATCCTGGGGGTCCTTTTCAATTTCGGGAATTTCTAGAAATAGCAAATTCATGTTTGTAGTTCTGTACTATTAAGACTTAAACTAAATAACTTTCTGTAAACATAGCGTTACTTACTGCAGTCAAAGTCATGTACTCCCATAGTAGAGAGTGGCATTCCGGTAACTTTAGTTGGCTGGTAGCAAGTGGCATCGATGTACATTTCGTTATGGGTGGCCATCATCTTCACGAGCCACAACATGGAGCAGTCGCAAATCAGAGCGTTGCTATCTAAACGCAACTTCCGCAACTTGGGCATGCCCGAAAAAGAACCTGGTGGTATGGTCTTTATAAGGTTGTTGTGCAGATATCTGAAATATATTTCACATTAAATCATGTAAACAAACCTTTGTGAAAATAAGATGAAATTCTTAACAACATTGTTCTGCATTCAGAAATTAATCTACTTATATGTAAGTACTTAATAAAATAAAAACGAACACTACGCAAAACGAAGTACTACTTAAAAATTATTTCAAACATCTCAGTACGTGTTAATACCAATAAATAAATAAATAGCATATATGAACGAGACATAAACTAATATTTTCAGTAAAGAATTTCGCCTTTTAAAATCTATGAACTCTAGTTCAATAGGGCCCTCGTTCAAATATGAGTGTGTGTATAAGATACTTACAATCTCTCCAAGTGTGGCAGGTTCGTAAAGGTTCTCGCGTCGATGTGATGTATTTCGTTAATGTGCAAGTACCTGGAATACAGTTCGAATTTAGTGGTTTGTTTTGAAGTTTCGATGCGCTAATGGAGGTGTTATTAAAGGAACTATAGAGCGTTATGTAGTTTGAAATTTTCATGAACTATTAATAGGTAAGTAGTTAGTACTAATGGCTAAGAAACCTTTACATTGAACCGTTTTAAACAGTATTGTAAAAGCTTTTGATACGGTATTATATCAGGACTATTTATTTTTTGTTTAGACTAAAATAGGATATAGAAGTACTCGGTAGTCTATTCCTTCAAAAATTAGATTACGCGAACGATATTTGCGAAAAACACCGAAAATAGTTCAAATTCACCGAACAGAGAAGAGGAGAAGCATTGTAAGTCTTATAACGCTTCTAACTCTTGTAATCCTGGATTTACAGTTGCGAATACTAATGAGTCATAGGATCAAGGAAGAAAGGAAACAGTTGCTAGTCTTCAATCGCAAGGAACCGCAACTAAGTAGTCAGATAGATAGAAGTTTGGGAACTAGATTTTACTTTTCTTATTTTTACGAAGGACAGATAAACGTAAAGTATACGTAAACTATACCTAAACATAATAAGTTAACAGCAGCTAATCTAAGGCTTGTAGCCAATACGGCAAGTACCACGGTTGTAATGTTGTTAAATAGGTTCAAAAATTTTGATACAGCCGCTATTGGTTCAAATATGTATGGCAACAGCGTGTCAACGAAAGAAATCCTATTCCTCATCATGGTCCTCATAATAAATAAAACTGGATTAAAATTAGGTTATATATCATTTTGTGTCCTAGAGTTCGTTGTCCAAATCACAAACAAATCTTATATCTGCATTCAAATTATCGATCATACAAACCTTATATTGACAGCTAAACGAAAAGCAAAAACCAGGCAAGATCGGCCGATGATAAATAATAATATGAAAATTGAAAATTATTTCATTTATTTATATCTGTATCTCGATATAGACTTGAACCTAAATGCTCAACTGTGGATATTGTAAGCGCATGCCAAGTCATTGTGTCTTGGAAGTACGAATGCATTTCGCCGTCGCTCAATCAAGTACACATCGAAGAGGGGCTTTCAGGCAACTGGAATTAATCTCCTATCAATAGGCCTTACAAGTTGAGCTCAAAGCTTTTTATACGCTAAGAAACGAGAGAATGTTCAAGCCGAAGCCCAACAAACTAGAGAGGATTAAATTAGTCTGCATTTTCATATCTTAGGTCAAATACAGAAGGCCAGATTTATTTAGAGTAACACAAGAGTCTTAGCTTCCTTTGTGGGAACAAATCTTTAAGACTCTTGTGTGGTAAACCAACCTTACATTGTATTGAATCTATGTTCCGTTAAAGAGGTTCTTTCTTGTTGGTTGTTTCATACTGTCATGGAAAACATTGATAAAAAGAAGAAAGAAAGACAATATGAAGACTACTTTTCATACAAAATAGATAAACACATACAAACGATTCACAACGAAACCAATAAAAAAGTAAGCAGACAAGTATGTTCGCCTCTGATAGTTGCTTAGTAGCTAAATCTAATTAACTTTACTGACTTTACGTTTGAATAACGTTTTAGGAAACGTTCATGCTATTTTCGTAAAGATAGTATATACCTACGTAACGTTACTACAGTTTTTGATAGAAGTAATGCATGCAATGTTATACAAAAGAAAAATCACCAATGAAAATATGGCAATTATAGTCACGTATAATGACGAAATACTAGCCATAAAAGAAGCCCAGGTTATCATTTTAATCAATGTGTGACATGTATTTAAAAGCTGTTCAATAATGGCAAAAATAATTGCGCTGCCCACACGAAAGTGCATGCACTTATGATACCTTAATTAATCGGTAACTACCGTGCTGTAACTAGCAATGAATACTTTTTATTATGGAACTTTTATGAGGATACAGATGTCGTTAAATACAAATATTGGAAAAAGTTACTTTCTATATGACTTCTTTATCTGAATACTATACATGTAACAAACATGTGATCAAGCACAAATTACAGCTAAGTTGTAACACACAAAAGCAGCTTCACTTGAACAGTTATGTGCCGACGGACCAAATGGTCGTACCCCTTTTTTGCAGGATTAAACCTAATGACTTTAACTAAAGCATGTCGGGGGCATGATGTGGAGGCATGTCGGGCTTGCACCGGCCAAAAACACCCCAAGCCTTTGCCGTAGCCGCGGGGTCGCAACCTCGGCAGACAAGAGTTCATGATGATGTATTGTCATTCATAAGTGTAATAAACGCTCATTTTATTGCTAGTTCGTAACTGTTTTTCATACATTTTTATGACACTTATTTTGGCATTAATAAAACTTTTAACGCCTGCTAACCATGTAGCTGCGTAAATCAATCACATTATTATTAAAGTTGCTTTTAAATTGCATGAATTACTGTTTAGCACATATTATAAATTGAAACCAATTGGATGATGGACTTAATAAAAATCTTTTATGTAGTTATACAGCACCTACCTAAATACTGCTAAACAGTCCAATCAAAGAGCGCAATTCGAATTTCGAATAAGCATCAATGGCTTCCAAATGGCACAATTAAAAGGAAATCCTTTGAATAAAATCGTGGAGTTAGCCTACTCATGTCTTATTTAAGATGGAATAACTTTAAAATATAGAAGAAGATCAGTTTTACTCTTGTGAATAGATTTTATTATTTATGAAAATAATTAATTAGCACTCAATGGTTCGGAAGACTTGTATTTATTTTATTCAACTGTGAATTTTGGTACCGATAGAAAAACATGAAGATTTTTTTTTCGTGACTATGTTTTTTTATATTTGTTAAATGGTAATTGAAACACTATAATTTAGCTCTGAAAGTTTTGAACATAGTTCCTGTATTATTTTGTAAAATCGTAGCTCTAAAGTTCAAAAGTTGGTCAATAAGTCAATGCAAGCGGTCGAAATTTAGCAACTGCTCGAGATCTTGTGGCACGTACATTGAAAACGCCAATATCGTAAATAAGTTTGTTGAAATATACTGTGAACGAACCCGCAGAAGCCGTTTTAGTTTAAACATTCTTTTCCCGGTGGCTGTCTATTCGAAGAGACGTTTCCTACTTTGTAAACAACTACACAACTGCTAGTTTGCTGCCATGCGAAAAGGTGTCACCGAATAATTCTCAGATTTTATGCGACCAGAAGTTTGTTCTTGAATGCTTTTCCTTGAACTTTTCAAGTTTTCCGTCCTCCTTGTTCCCTAAAGTCAGTGTTTGTTGTTTCTATAACGACGTCGCTCTTGTTTAATTTTATTCTGAAGTATGTGCGATGACAATTACGTACTTACGTCGCACACATTCAGTCATTATTTTTTGATTATATTACACTAACGATGATTATAATACACTATCGTGTCTTATTGTGTTTTTATATTAAACCATCAATGAACTCAAATAATAAACACCACAGGTGTTGAGGAACATCGTAAATTTGTTTTTTTAATCAGTATATTAACACCTATTTGTTTTTGGCTAGGTCATTGGAGATTTATTTACTAATATAACTATATTTAATATTTTAATTTTCTCTTAACTAAACACGAACACTTATCATTATAACAGTCATAATAAGAACAATATATTCACGAGCAAACGGTCTCAAAAAACGCATTCCTGCAGAAAACCCCATACTTTTGGTGTAATCTATTTTCTGACTAAATGAGTGCATTAACTACTAGCACTAACTTTGCGTTATCTACTAGGAAGTACATTATTTGTTCTTAGTTCAAACGCCAAAGCTCGGCTAGGCCAGGCACAGCAAATTATAGATTAAAGGTCACCTCTATTATGGTTACATGTATATGTTTATCGCTCACAGCTCCTAACGTTACTAATACGTAAACAGTTTAAAGTAATCAGAATAAGGAAGATGATATGTTTAGTGTAGTGTATCAAGCCAAGTAAACTGATTGGTTTGATTGATTGCCCCGGATTAAACTAATTTGCGGCTATCTGTATCTCTTTCATTTGTACATAATTAGAAAAGGACAGATGAAATTAGAGCTAACACTCGGAACTACTTGCATTTTACCCTTTTTTGTATTTAGAAGGAAATACATGCCAATACGCAGAAACTGGGAATACAGTGATGATCTAGTTAAACATTTTGATGTTAGTTGTCGCTATAGCCATTCTTTTCTCATGCTGTATTTGTACTAGAAACTAGGAACCTTCGATTAATCAGCATAATAGTTCAATTGCGTCGCGATCGTATGATAAACACTTAAAAGCTGTTATGACAGTTATTATACATGCATGTTCCAAATTCCAATACATTACGGCTGCAAGGCGTTACCAGAATTACTGTCAACACATAAAATCTCAATTGGCATTGTGCCCGCGCAATCTGTACTTAATCAATTGAATGTCTTTTAGCATAGCAACGATCCCAGTTCGTGATTAGACCTTTGATAAGTGTTATAAGTAAGCATCGCACGTTACGCTTAGGTACTTGTAAAAATGCTTGACGACAATTTGTCGTATTCGAATACTGTTTCTAAGAAATGTTACCTAATACGAGGTGTGAAAAATATGTTTGTTACTATCGAGCAGTTTTTATTATATCTTTGTTTTTATTCAATTAGCATACTTTTCAAGCTATGTTATCTGTTGCGGTTGCTGTACAATTTTGTCTGTGTTTCTAATGTTTTAATTAATTGATGTAGACGCAGTTATTTTTTTCAAAAGTCATCTATTTAGGTTTTTTGAACCTGCTTGTTTTTATTTTTGCTTTGTTGTTTCTATCATACATTGCAGGAATGCGCAGCACATGGCAATGTCTTTCATATTCGTAGCGAGGCAGGAGCAAATTTATATCGAGGTCTGCGGCAACGTGGCAAGTAGAGCGCCATATATATCCGCTTTAACGTTTAAGTTGTTAAACTATGCAGTTAGAAGGTAAATACTATGTAAGTGAAATCGAAGTGTTGGTGAAGAGATTCAAACATCTGAATCAAAAGGGTAAGAATCAATAAAAGTTACTTAGCTCCACGTGGTTACCCTGACACCTGTCTTTGAGTGCTTACAATTCTAATTTCTGATCGTGTCATGATTGGCACACTCGTTGCATAGATTCTGTCAACAAAGTCTGAATTTTCTATGTAGAGAAAAAAAAAAACGAATGTAATGTCGATGTGGTTGGGGGTAAAGTATTGAAAGTTCTATTCCTAACCTCATGTTACGACAGAATTATTGGTAAGATATTGCTTCAAAAGGTCTGATGCTTTACTATTACATTTTGCTGTATTGTAGACTAACTAGGGATTAATTAGGTTTTCTAGACCTTATTATAAAATTAGCTAGGAAGTCTATTTTCACTCCCTATCTTCTTTCTTCACAATTCTAAAATAATATGGTTCAAGTGTTCAGTTATCTATTTGTTAGAAGGAACAATATAGTATCCTGTATTTCCAGTCATAACCCAAATATAAATAGCTAATTATAAAATCATGACATCATTTTCTGGGTAAACAATCAAGCAGGGTCATTTAGCCACACATTGTTTGAATACTGTAATAGTTAGCTATAAATATTAATTATTAGTATTTAAATGAGTGCTAATATAAAAGTTAATTGAATAACAGATGTTAAAGGGTCCCGGGTGTAGTCTCGCTAGTGATATTCGCCTTTGGTGGGCTTATCCTAAGGGCAATAAGGTTATTAATTTGCGACTGAGTTCTATGAAATACTAATAATTATAATTAATAATCAATAAGTTTTATAAATATAGTAACAGGGTTTGATAAGCATATATTATTATGACCTTATCGCGCGACAACGTTGGGGCAAGACTTTAAATAAGTTAGCAAATATCGCTTAGCATGAGAGGCTCGGCATCGAAGCTGCGAGCCCTGTTGACAGTTAGTTTGGAAGGCCTAAACTAGCAGATCTTTTAACTTTGAAAAGAAAGAAGTTTTATATTACGTTAAGTGAATTTGACCTTTCTTAAACCTATTGTAATGTATGAAATAGGTATGATCGATTGTTTATCAAAAGAGTGCATTCATATTATAAATAACTTTAATTTAGGTCAAAAGCAACAACGCACAGATCCAATATTATGAACAAGTCCTTTTTATCTTATCTCATGCGGGGCCGGGACTGACACTTATCTCTCAGATGCCACCGGATATCATTCTCAGAATTCGTAAATTTTATTAATTACTTAAATGTATACAAACGTTTTCAGACTGGATACCGCTAGACACTAATACGAGTACCTTTTCTATATTTAGTGACTGCCTATCAGACTCTAGGTCCAAATTTCTGGCTAATACTAAATACTAGTTAGGTACTATTCTAAGTTTAGCGACTCCCTATCAGATCTTACTAGTAATACCAGTTTTCTGGATAACTCAGTAGCATCCGAGGAGACATTAATAACTATCAATGTTCCATACATAAGGTAGAATTTTAACATGTTTTTGCAAGACCAGAAGTTTTCTAGTCGTGAACCAGCTATTGGACAACGTAAAAAGACTGATTAAAAGAAATAAACGTATCATAAACCCAAGTTTACATGTATACATATATTCATACAGAAAATATGTATATTAAACTTAAAATGGAAAACAGGATTAACACAACTTGTTAGTCTAATCAAAAGCGCTACTACTCGATATTTTATCTAAAGTTATACTTAGTTAGGAAACCTGATCATTGCTCGAAAAGTTATGTTCATAGCCTCTATTCAACTACTACGTACCTGACCTAAGTAACAGACCACTTTCTTTTTATTTCGTCTCCCACATCCTTTCCCACATCCTGATAGTACTCAATCCATCCAAAAGACTTTTGCATCAAAAATACAGAATCACCTTTCTGAACTTAACAAAGCTAAAAGTAGTTAACTAAAATTTAGAAATGGCATTTATGTTTTTAGGGTATTTTGAACATTACTTACTTGTTAGATTAGATGTATTTGAAAAGGAGGGAAAAACGAGTGTTTGTAAAGTTTTCATATAATTGTTTACTCACAGTTGTTCGAGTTGCTCAAGTTGTTGGAAGGCATCGTGTTCGATGTGTCGGATGTGGTTCCGGTAGAGGTACAGGTACTTGAGCCGGCGCAGGCCGTGGAAGGTGCCCGAGCGCAGCGCCTCCAGCTTGTTGTCGTTCAGCAGCAGCGAGCGCAGCGCGTGCAGGTGCCCCAGCACGCCGTCCTCGATGTCATCAATCTTGTTGAACCGTAAGTCCCTGGACAAAGGAATATCAATTTTATTACTCAAATTTACAGTACATTTTTCTTTACGATTAGAAATAAATTGTTTGTAGGATAAAAAAATCCGATATCAAAAAGTTGTACAAAAAAGTTAATATAGGCTATCTTATACGCCTATACTTAAAACGAAAAAAAAACACCTGAATGAAAGGGACCTAACAAGTTCAATAGATACTTCAAGAGAAATAAGGCCAGTATATGTATTCCTAATTTAGATCAAACACCTCACTCCACTTGGCAGCATATCATCCCCGTTAGAGGAATTAGTTATAGAATTAGTGCATCACGCGTGTAGACCATTAACTAGAGCAAACACAGGCTGCTGCATAATTAACAAAGTATTGAATATAGTTTGAGGGTTTAATAAACAAACAAACATTCCTTCCCTTTGCCTCAAAGGTCAGGTAGAAGCAAGTATGTATACAGGCGTTTATCACATAACATAGGTGCCAGAGAATCGTGTCGAATTTGAGTTTGAGAGATGACTGAATATTTGCCACATATGATAATATATCGCTAAACCAATTTTTAGTGTAAGGGTGTTACCGCACCAATCGAGCGATCGTCGATCGATGGTAGAATGGATTAGTCGACGTCGTTCGATAATTTCTACCACACTAATCGATCGATAGCCGATAGATGCCATCGATCGATGGTAGAATGAATTGGTCGACGTCGATCGATTGTTTCTACTAGGTATCCAGCGACCGATGCCATCGATCGGCAATAGATCGATTGGTTAGTCGACTGGTATCCGTCGATCAACTAAAGCTACAACACCAATCGATCAACGTCATCCGATGTCGATCAATGGTATCGATCGACTATCGATCGATTGGTGTGGTAAAACCCTAATCGATACTTTCATAACAGCATAACGAATGTTTATATCACACAGTAAAGTCAAAAGCTATGTATTGTCGAACGTTGTTGAGCTTTATTAAACAATGTTGGGTTAGTTACACCGTTTATAACTCAAGAATAGATCGATTTCTATGATCTTTGCTGGGTTCGTCTCCACCCCGAATAGCAGAAGGAAAGATCACCATCATCAGGAATGTCACGATTTTTTTTCACGAGAACCGGGATTTTTCCGCGTGTGAAACCGCGTTTTATTGCTAGTTTTGCTTTTACATATTAAAGACAGTGACTGACTTAAATGCCGCCGGCTGTAAATAAATTATATTAGTTATAATGGTTTAAACAGGCTTCTACTTATAAAATATTAATAATCTCGAAAGACGATATTTCTAACATCATTTCTTAAACAACAATTTGTCTTCCAGCTCTTTAATACTTTAATAAATCAACAGATTTCACTTTCATACAAAATCAAACTCGACCGAAACGTAACAGAAAGTTGGAGATTCTTAGACTTAGGTTCATAAGGTATTTCTCAAGTAAATATCTGAAAAGTATCGGATAGTATACCTAGTCTTTAAATCGTAGAGCTAAAGTTGGTTTTATGACAATATTATCATTGTATAAGCTCCCGAGATTCTCAATGTAATCCTCGTAATATTGATCTATTTTATAGTTATTTAATATCTAATTAATCTTTCAATCCAAATCAATTGGCGTTGGTGCAATTACCTGCAAAAATATAAGAGCTCTAGCCAATTAACAAGGAACAGAAAAATAAAATCAAAGTTAAGCTAACAGAACCTGTATGAAATTCAAAGAAACAAATTTCAAAATTCTGTATATTTTGTTTTATCAGTTTTTATTTCGTAGGATATTTACCACCCAAACATAAAAGGATTTACTATTAAACGTAAGTGCATGAAGGTGACGTAAGTAATAGCATTTTTCATCTATAAAGGTTTCGAAGAAATATGTCTTTCTTAGTATGAGTCTCGGTAGAGTCGCGAATTTTGTTCCTATTACTCTGAAATCACAACTTTTGCTTCAAAGATAGCAATTATGTTATGTGGGTAGTAGCAGACGGCGAATGCAATGGCGAATGCTTTTGTTGTGAGCTTTTACACTAAAATATATTTTAGTAACACCTTTTCTCTGATTTTAAAGGTAGCTTACGTAGGTAGTGCATTTGATTTCCAGGTAATATAGTGCTGCAAATTTAAACGAAATCAAAAATGTTTTTCCGAAATACGAAGACCGCGTCTAATAATAATGTGTAGGTGTACTCTAATGGGTGACATTTCTACGATTCGCTCAGTACTTTGTTGTACAACGTTTACCTTTCTGAATAATTTCGTATGTTGCTAATTAAAATGTCAAAAACAATAATAGTTATTTAAAATTTGATGTAAATAGTTATTATCTATTTTACAATTCATAATTTTAATGTAATCCGATAGTTGTTCATAAATATATGGGATTGTGAACAAAAATAATCAAGTAATTGCCTAATTCACGCTTATTTCTCCAATGACCTCTACACGATACCCACTCCACAATCAAGAAAGTAAGTACTGAGCGGGAATGCCTAGACACGTACATCTTGTACTCATAGAAAGGGACCTCTTAGTTGACAGGCTAAATTGTTTCATAACGTATAGAGGTAATTTACTGTTCTTAACGATAGCACGGTCACAGGTGTCTTCGGCGGAGATGACTCAATAACAACATAAATATATACTCTCTAATACCTCTGGACCTTCCTCTATATCAAGGAAGTAAAATTATAGAAATATTATTGCAAGAACAGTAACTCGCCAAACTAAGCATTCCATGAAGGTTTGCAAAGAAAAAAAAAGCGCGTTCGCAACAAACGCAAAACCAGTTTAACTCAACGCTCTAAAGGGTTCTTTTTTATTTAGAGCCGGTGTTCATATTGTTTGGCTCGTGAATATTCTGCTACAACGGGACACAGAGAGGCGTTCTTTTGGCTACACGTGTCGGTTGACTAAATGTCAATTATCAAGTGAAGCACCAACATTCTGGAGTAAAACGTGAATTTTATTAGACCAGATATATGAGCCACTGTTTTAGTGCTGTTTCTAAACAGAATTTGACCGTGTAGTGGTGGTATATCTATTTACAAGGAGGGGGGGGGAGAGTTCAGTGGGAGTGAGAGTCGAATTATAAAATTTAAGCTGAAAATTAGAGTAGTAATTGATATTTAAATTAGTGCATCATTTATTTGAAACTAAAAATTATAACCTGGCTGCAACGATGTACAATTCTGAACAAGTGACATAATAAGATCTTGACCCTAGCCGTACAATACTTCTCTTATCTAAAATGCGATATCAATTATTTAATTAATCCATTTTGATCAAAAATTTTGTGAACCGCTTCTATATCAAATGTGCCCTTCCCATATATGTATATAGATAGATAACCTCATAGATAGGTACCCTTTCGGCAACACCCTGTGTCTCTTTACCAATATTTTATATGCAAAACTTTGAATGGATGTATGAATGTTTGTTCGTCAATTACGCCAGCACGGTTGAACGGATCTGGATACCAGTTGGCATACATTTACTATATTCCGCGGAACAGCGCATGGCTCTTGTGGGATTATCAAAATCTAGCTAAATACGTGAAATTGAGTGGCAAACAGCGATCACTAATAAAAAACTGATGGTGGCAAATAAAAGTGTTACCATAGAGAAGCATGACGCAACGTTTTGAATATAATTACAATCAACCATTGCAATGAAAAAATATTTAAGGGAAAAATAATCAATAAATTTTAAATTAAATTTTCCTAAAAAAACTGTTTTGTTTTTTATTTATTCAATCCATAATGATGTTGGTTACAAGTATATCGATTATTAGAACTATATCAATTTCCGAATATATGTATAGTTCCTATGCAGGTAGCATTGGCAAAGTAAAAGCGGACGAAATAACGGACTCATTGCCTAGAATAAAGATTTTTCGACGCAAGTAACGTGCAACGTGAAAGTTTTGCGTCAAAAGAAACCTTTGGAAGTAATTACATCTTGAATTAGAAGATTTAAAATTACTTGCTGCAGCTCCATGCTGGCAGTAAAACTTAACGAAAAGTTTCATTTTTTTTAGACAAATATAATATAAATTTCTACAGAAGTATGCGAATACTTCTTTAAAATCGAAAGAAACAACATTGTTTGCTTGTCTTCTTATAAATTTATTTTAAGTAAACATATTGAATATTTTTTTGATAAATTAAACACATTGGTGACATTATATTAGCACAACTTGAAAAAATATCTAGCCTTTGATTATAATATAACGACCAATATAAACTTGCACTATAGTATCGTCAAAACGATGGTAAGATGTAAAAAAATATCTAAAATGTTGATGTAAAAGTATAAAATATTAAGAACAGAAGTGCTACCATTAACTTCTTAAAAAAAGGTATACCGTTACTAAGTCCCGTACTCTATTTGACGCAGCTTCCAAAGACTTTCGAACAAAGACTTCTTAACTAGTGTAATGCTTTTAATGTCGAGCATTTAATATTATAATTACTCGAGGAAAATTCGAGAGACGGGAAAACTGTTGCTTACTGATTTACTACCGACCGAAGACTTATGAGAACGTTTACCTAACTACAACGACGTGGAAACATTACCGTGACGTAGCTCTGACGCATTGTTTATTTTTATACACAATTTCCAATATTTATTTATAGTTTTATGTTCCCATAAAGTTTCAAAAGTTATCCAATTACGTACTGCCAGTTGGTAATTTTATAAATTGCCAATGGTAGGATGACGGTTTAATTCTAACTCTTGTATTTTAAATTGGAAATCACAGAAATAGAACATTCGTTTCTACATGCATACTTTACTATTTCAGCAGCGTCACAGGTGAGACTCAAACATACATTTTATATTTTTATTAATAGTAGGCTCGGTAGAACAAGTTGCAGATTTACAAATGCCTATAGATATTTAATTTTAAGTCTTGTAGCAATATTCCGTTTCTGTTTTGTACATGGACAGTGCAGTGTGTACAGGCAGTATAATATAATTATGCTTAGCAATACCTGTAATAGCAATGCGATCCTCATACCAATACACATTTATTTAATTAGTAACAACAGCACAATATTACTGACTAATAATAGTTGCTTTGACCGTATCAACAAGTTCGCAGAATTCGGCATAGAAATAATTGTATTCTTAATTAATTAAGGGACCTGATAATGATGTAGAAAATAAATTATTTATATTCTTGTTGTGTTTAATTTTGTTGTCTTTGAGTTCCTCATAAGCATATATTTTCGCTTCGTATAGATTCGTTATTAGGTCTCTTTTGTTCTATAATATTTTGTTTACATTTTTTTCTTATGTCTAACTTTAGAATACCCGTTGATCTTCCATATAAGCATTCGTCCTGTATTTCATTTCCCTCAGGCTCCCCTGAGGGGTTGGCTCTGTTGCTGTCCAAACTGATTGAACCACGTGTCGTGTTACTTGAATCTATAACTCCCAAAAAATACTTGTTAGGACTACGACGCTACTCAATTGTTTCTGATAAGAATAATGTAATTGTTAGGTTCAGTATTTTGCGTTCGAGCATGGTGGGTCATACATACGTTAGTCTAAGCAAAGTTTTACCGAAGTATTTTAAATTTCCATCCCATAACATTCAGGATAGAGAAACAATATATTCACGACGTATTTTTATTTACAAAATTCTATATTAGAAGTGAAGAGAAGTTGTAAAAAAATCCCCCTATATTTATTGTTCATTTCATGTCAGCAACTGGCAGCCCCCAACAGATTTTCTTTGTTACCCCTTTTAGTCTGGGGTTTAATATTTTCATTTAAGCCTCATCCAAACTGGCGCGAGTTTTTTTTTTGTTTTTGTTATGTGTACTCCCTTCACAACTTGCTAACTAAAGGTACAGTTCTGTTTTAATCGGCAATGAGTATTGTATTGTTTAAGTTGAAAGTTGCAAAATAGTTTTTGACATCCGATTGCATAGGTCCAGGTTACATGATAAAGCAATGATATGGTATATGATAGATATGGTATATTATATGGATGTCGAGCTGGCCTGATGATGGAGCCAGAAGGTGAATAAAGGTGCTTTCGTAGGAAACCACACAATCGCATGAAAGACCATCGTCTTTGGGCTTGTTTAATTTGTCTTCTTGAGTACTATGAGTCTTGCTGATTTAATTCAATTATACTTTTGAAGTATGTCATTTAATATTATTTTCTACTCTGGATATTGAACAGACGTAACTGCTGCATCAACTTGATGTCGTTACAAGATATTAAGTGATATTAAAAGTAGTATTTTTTTACTATTTAAAACTGAAAGATTTTGGTTGGTAGAGAAGATGCTTTAAACAGGTGACTTGAACGTGTGGGCCTGCGGGTTATTCCCTTAACCCTTAACCCTGACTCTCGACTTTAGAGGTCACCAAGCTTGTCTCAGTAGGCAATTATTCCGTTGTATTGTAAGCAAACATGTATCATTAAGACAGGTATTAAGACTTTAACTTAATATAGTTTCATATTAGTAGTAGTATTTCTACAATGTCAACGTTTTAATTATTGATCAACATCGCCAATTTCTGTAATTTTAAATACATAATACAGTAAAAAACAAATATTTTGAGGCCATTACTGTAAAATGCTTGGGTGCCTAAGTTGTAGGTTCATAAGGGTAATAAATCACAATAAACTCATTGAAGTATGTTCCGCGCTTTTAAGAAAAATAATTAAAAAATAACATACTCTCAACCAAACAATAATACCTATCTATCGTCTCCGTTCATCGCGAGTAAAAAGAAACAACACAGAGAACGAAACATAAATGTGAAGTCAGTTCACATTTATCTTTCCTTTTCTGTGTTTTGAGTTTCATAACAAACAGTTCACTGAACTGCTTGTTTTGCAATAAAACAAATAAGGACCCGCACGGTGAAACAACCTAAATAACAAAAATATGACAAGTTATTATGGTGCACCCTCTACGGCTACGCGATTCGCTTACACGAGTTAAATTACCTTAAATTAGAGACAAATTCTCAAAGTGAGCAATAGCGTAGTCGAGTCGTTTGGCATTTATTTCGCGAATCAACCTGCTTTGAAATAAATTGCTGGCAAATTCAAAGTCTTAAACCCTTTGTATCGTAGGTAATTTAATACCCCTGTATCGCGAAAAGCTTCGCTAACATGCAAATCACATGCACAAAGGACTCCTAGACTTAGGACAAGCATTTTGTAAATCACACAAATGTTTGTCTCGTGTCATCGAACCACGTCGCGAAGTTTCGGTTGGTTGGCGTAGTGACGTCTACGATATATGGAAAGCTCGTCTATCCGTGCAGTCAAGTTTGATGTCCTACTTATGTACCTGTATAAGCCGCTAGATCTTGCCAGTCGACAATACTTATGCAGAAGTATTTTGATCGATTCCAATAAGCCCTACCCAAAAAGCATATAATCTTATACAAACTAAAATAAACACAAAAGAATTCTTACGTAGTTAAGTTGATAAAGGTGATAACATTATTTTTAATAATACATGCACATTATTTTCATGTTATAAAACGTAAAATTATTGTCATATACTCGTAACGTATGTAGTAAGTGCAATATTCAGTCAAGTGTGGTAACGTTGATAAGGGAGGATCACAGAGACGTCAGCGCAGCCCGTGAGATGCGCGCTTTATTCGCTTTCATCTGAGACTCACTTTGACATACCATTTCATATTTCCAATCACTGCGCTTGTAAGTCACTAAAGGTAATGTAGGCGCCTACATCGAACCTCTTTAGCCAAGTGACTATTCCACTATCGTTAACACGTAGGTAAAATGACGTAAAGAACGTCGTCGTCCTATATAGGACTTCGTATGGATGCACAAAATTAATTAATGATGGTCTACATTATTTAGCGTATTTTGCAAATTAATTTACCTATGACTCCAATCTATGCATTTCAATCAGCATAAATGTCTCCTAAAATGTGTAATGTACCGACTCAGTTGGCATTATTACGTTAACACAATACGATTCACAAAATACCTATCTGCTCAATTTCGAATCCCTATGTCGTCGTAAACGCTGGACATATTTTGGCCGATGTTGATATGTGGTAACAGTAACTAACGGGGCATATCGGCGTAAATTGAAAATACGAACTTCAGTGAAACTAAAATACGGTTTCGAATGGTACAATTAGACCGATACATTTCATATATTCATACAATAGGGTAGATCAGATGACAAAATCTATTCACAACTTTTAGTTTGGAGTATGGAATTACAAAATCTATTTTGAACAGGAAACGTATTTTGTGCTTTGTTTTTTCAAATTTCAAATAAAAAAAATCGATGTTTTTGTGTATATTACCATTATTTTCCAGGACTATATATCCAAGTTTTAAAAAATAATCATTACTTCATTATATTCATATACTAGTACTCGTACCTCGACTTGTAAAAAACGTATTTCATTCAATGAATCTCACAATATTATCGGGCGTCGACCTCGCAATCTGACACATTTACACAAGTTTAATTTGAGTAACGAGTAGGTAAATGAAAAGTATTAACTTCGTCAGCAGTGATGAGGACGCGCAACGCACTTCAACGCACGTGTATGCAAGCTCGTTATGAAAGATACACGATTAAAAAGAACTAACGAACTATATTGACACTAATTCGATACCTTTAATGCCTAGCCAAGTAACTCATTTCTGCAATGTAACGTTGATTAAAATTATTGTCACTTGGGTTAATTGGTACAAACTTGACGAATCATCAATTTACTAAAGAGGTGAGAAATTGATGCGTGTACGACTGCAACCTTGATATGTTCATAACGAAGGCTAAATTTCACGAATTTATGTTGAGATATGTCATCGTTACAAGTATTAGACCCTTTAGATCGCTCTACTATAAAGTTGTGCTTTTACACTCGCACCTGATTACGTGGGAAACGTCTTTAACGAAAGAGGTACATTGAAGAACAAGTTCTCCCAAAATAGCTCTAAAATTCACGTAAATATGTAGATAATATAATTATTTCTACAGAATATGCGCTGTGCTTCAGAACTATCCTTTCCGCAATTATTAAAAATAAACATAGAGGCTACGCTCTACCTAGTTTAAAACAACACATTTTTTATAGAGTACCGCAGTTTAATATTGCATGTCCTGTGTCCGGACGTATCGAATAGAAACTAATATAGGTAAGAACTATGTCATAATAAAATACGAACAGCACTAACTTTCTTCATTTTATTTTTCTTATTCTAGTTCCTGCTTATTACTTTGAGTTCAGGATGACACAATTAATAGGTACCTACACTTTTTTAACTTTGCTTGCAGTTGGTAACACGACCTTTCAATTTACCGATAATTTTATAATTTTCTTTATAAATCCCCGCAGAAAACTTAATACCTAGGTGTTTATTTGAGCTTAGTTTTCTTCGCTATTGCGTCTTTCCAATTTTATATCACGTCTTTATGAAGGCTCCTTTAATAACATTCATTATGGCTAAGTAGGTAACATGATTTTAGCTTTATTTCTACCTTCAAAAGGATATTTAAGATAATTATAATAAAAATATTATCAAAGATGAAAAGTTGCAAAGTGTATCTACAATCTACATCTTTTAGGAGCTCCATAAAATTGGCTTCATACGCGCGGTAAATTAGCAATAGCAGATATTAACAAAAAAAAAAAAAATAATACGACCTCCTAAATATGTACCAAATGCGTTCCCCTATTAATTTAGTCCACCTAGTGTTCGTCCCACACCAGTACAGATAACATTAATAACTTAATAAGTGCTACAAGGGTTCAGCATTTATCTCCTCCTCGGAACAGAATTTCCTCTCGTAGAAACTACTTGAAACGCTATTAAATGAACATTTGAAGTTGCGCTATTCGCAATGTTGTAAAATACAAATACAATAGGTATTTGAGCACCGATTTAGTTCCGTCGCGTCGACATCGTTGATTCAATTTGAGGTGGTTTGCGGAACTTGCTCTCGTCCGACTTTACTGTTGGTCCATTGACGAGCTAGCAAAAGAAACCTAGTGGTTTAGCCTATTCACAATTTCAACCCCCAACACAAAATATATAAGTTTGGTGTTGTTATAAGTTTCACGTGTTGATCTGTCTGTTTGCCGTGTTCTGGTAAAGCATGGTTAATCTTAAACGAATGGAAGGATTTTGATGGGGTTTTTTTTAAGATGACATGATCGAGATATGGATTTTAACTATAATTAATGAAGATCTGTTCAGCGTTATGAAATTTATCTACAATTTTATTATGCTTGACCTACTACATTGTAAAGCTGTAGTTGTATACCTTATCTTCTATCTGTATTCCATCTGTAGCCCTATTCAATAGGATGCTGCCTAGTCCTCTGTCGTATAGAATCTGAATGTCGGCGTCCTACAAACATAGAGTAATGGAAATGCGTGGTCGTATTTTTATATGTTTCTGCCATAGGAAATAAATAACTATTCTCCAAGAAAGCGTAAATAATCATCGTATCGAACTTCATATTATGCTTTGGCCTGGTCAATAGTGAAAAGAACCATCGTCAAAATAAGAACAATTATTATTATGTTATTAAATTTAATATCATAAGGATTTTTTTAATTTTGGAGACTTAATTTGAAAGTGTTAAAACTTTAAGGAATCTCGTTAGATTTTAATGACCTTAAATTTTTGTTTTTATTTTCGTATTCTTCTGGTTTGCAAAGCTTATGATTTATTGTTTAGTTTTATAACTCTGAAATATTGAGAACGTAGACTAGATATTTAGTTTTTGATACATTAATAAGAATTATACAACGACTAATACCTTAAAAAAATAGAGCCAGACGGATAATTAAGAAATCCCTTTTTGGTTCCTTTTTATCGTCGGGACCATAATAAACTGATTAATAATGAAAAAAGCCCACCTTTATAAAAGCGGAATTGATCAGAATGTTTAATAAGACGTGACTGTAAGTACTGCAGCGCCATGTAATATGCGCTTTATGAGAAAGCCAGCGATGGGTGTACGTTTGCTACAGCTTTCAATAGACATTGCAATGAAGGTATTACTAGTAGCCAATTACTAAAGGGTCACCGGATACGAGGGCTTATTGCATTTCTGCTTCTTGGATCTCGAATCTTGTAAGACATCTCGAAGGAATTAAACGACCAAATCCATGTGCCAATTTAGGTTTAAACCTATCTTGAACTTGAATTTGCACAAAAAAGTTGTTCTTATTGTCGACTGGACCTATTTTAGAGTATAATTATAAGAAATTAAACGTAATTGATTAGAGGTCAGGGTTATAAATTTAAAAGATATTGGAGGAACAATATTATTCCTTTAAGTTGGATAGTGTTCCTCCGCGGGAGAGTGGTTACACAGGTTTTAAAGATGTCGTCAAGTCTGAGATCCTGGGTTCGATACCAGGACGGGTCAATGGAGAAAACTTTTCTACACTGTCTTGGTTTTTGGCGTTTGTGATACCGTCGTTGTACCTGATTCCATGACACGGGAGATTTAGCTACTCACTTTAGGTTCAGATAAATATGTGTGTTCACATGTATTTAGCACTAGTGCAGATAGTCCGTCCGCGCGCAATAAAATGTCTATAATAAGATTTAGTTTAAAACTTATTATTAGTTTCCAGAATAATTTAGTTTTAAGGATTCTTCAACTACCTAATAAGATTCCAGTTTCTGCATGTACGTCCGTTATTTATCATAAACTTTGATATGCATTTGAAGTCCGACTTTTTTATATTTAACTGCAGTCTTTTCTAGAGAATTTCTTTTGATTCGTTTAGTAATTGGATTAGTCTGTAGTAGTTTCCAGCTAAGGCAATTTACGTTTAGCTATGAAAGGTGAAACCATCTCCTGCGGCCCTTTAAGGTCTGTATCTAAGACTAAGTACTTTTACGAAACATTACCTGCTTAAGTTGTTTCAGTACATTTACTATCTAACTTATAAAATTCAAATTTTGGAAACGTTTTATTAGTAAATCAATTTGAATTCGGTGGTTTAAGCATAATCCTACCCCCCCGAATTCCAGTTGTTTATACGGAGCGCTACAGAAATATGAGGTCTGCAATCCTTGCTTTCCTTGTCCAAAAACACAAAACTTTACCGTACAAAATTATCATCAGCTTAATGAAGATACAGTTTTTTTTGTTTAGAATAGATTCGACTATTAATTTATAGGAGGATATTGTTCAATTCCGTAGCAATCTGTATAACTATTTAGATTCTTGAATGTCCGTTTATTTCATCGCAGGATAAAGACTTAATTTAATTAACAGTAAGTAATAGTGCATTCTCACCGCATCTATTTTCGTGGAACAACAGGTGACAAGAGTAACTTTCAACTTTTAAACTAGCTTGCACGGCACATGTGCACCAACTTCTGCGAACATTCCCTAACAAATGTTATCGATTGTACCCACTCGTTGACTTATAAAAAAGTTAGGTACCATTACTTTTCACGGCGACAAGTAACTTTTTGTTGTCAGATGGTTGTTCGACAACATAAACTGCGGTGTGGATGCACCTTTAGCTTTAAGAGCTTGAAAGTTGAGCTGTGCCCTTCCAGCTCAACTGGATGTTTTGGATGTTGCTGCTCAGTAGTGACTACAATAAGCTTGTAATTTTAAAATGGTTTGACTGTAAAAGTGTCTTAGAAACGTCGTTGTTGTAATTCTTTTATTATTATGTTAAATTGCCAAAACTTTTAATAAAAGTTATATTTTCGCACAATCAAAGTAGGTACTAGTATTCCAAATCAAACACAGTTTCGTTACTACATTTCTATGACAAACAGAATAGCTCCATTATTATACGGTCGCAAACATCTCAATCAGATGCCAAAAAGTCTTTGTATTTTAGCTTGAAGACCTACTCCAACAAACATACATGCATTCATAGTATGAAAACATGTTACTTTTCAAGATTGTGTTTATTTTGCAATGCGTGTAGACTGTAGAGTGTAGGTACATGGCAAGTTAAATAAAAGCTACGAACCACAGAACGAAATCGAGCGGCCCACAGTTTGGCCTCAAAGCTTGATGATATTGATTCTCATACGTGCATCGTTTACTTTTCACAAACACTCCATGTCAATATAATATACTTTTCATACCAAGTGTTCACTGTGAGTCATCATCATCATCCGCAGCCCTGCTCCTCTGCTGGTATGATCCAGTCCTTTCTTGTGACATTATCTACGGACGTGTGCCAGTCTCATCCAGAGTCGACCTAAAACTTTTACATTGTGACTACTGACATACTTTTATATCCTGGCCATATTTTAATCTGTACACCTAATTTCGTTTTTTAATTAATCGACATTATAAATATTGTCTATATTGCACAATTTGAATTGAAAATGTCAAGTAACAGCCCACAAATTATATTCGGAGTACTCTAAAAGGGTGTAAATTAACACCGGAATAACTTTCGCAGACTAATAATTACGCAACTCGAAGCCTAATTTGTCAGGTAACGTATAGTGCTTTTCGGGACAAAATTAGTTTATGAAAAGTCGAACGACTGCCGTTCTATGCCTATGCGATAAGATAAAAGGTAATAACAGTCTATGTTTAACATGAAGCAAAAATAAACATTTTGATAAAACAATTATCAGATGTTAGGGCTTGAACTTTGGACCTTTGAGCTGACGACGACTGATAACATTCTCGGGAGAGATTCAATCCTAGTGTGTTCGTAAGAAATCTTACAGGCTACTTAGCCTAAGCCGCTACACCTACCGATACAAAAGTTGTGACTCAGACTAGCTTTGTAACACAAGCGCAGAGATCACAAGATCACTAGGTAGATATATGTCAGTTTGAGCTGCTTTCACGGATACCCAGTTCGCGTCTACGATCACACAACATCTAATGACACTGGAGACAATATTCCAAATAAAACCAAAATGATGATTATAATAGTTCAGATTATTTTAGACAGTACCTTGGGAATTTGTAGCGCCTTTTCATTATCCCAATATGAGAGAGCAAAACGTTACCTATCTATTTTTTATTGAAATAAAAGGAGCTGAACAATAATATTAAGTCTCATTACTAAAATAAATTAATAAAAATTAAAAACTATATCAAATATAGTTTGTAATTCTTGGAAAATTTGAATAATATTTCCGAAATTGAATTCATCTAGTTAAAAGCTTATATAACCTACATACATACTACATAGTTGTTTGTAGAGCTAAAATAAAAGGATTAGTTTATTTATAAACGTTATTTTATTGTAATCCGATCAATCAATCCATTTGTGGATCAATGCACAATTGATATGTTAGGGATTATCGAAGGTTTAGGCTATTACCAAAATAACTCACGATTGTTGGTGCACATTTTATTGTTATTCTATTGAACCCAATGATTGAACCAATCAATTTCATTAAAAAGGAATATACATTAAATCTAATTTAATTATTTTCAACAGCACTATAATACTTTATTAGACATGTTCCATGATTCCGCAAGCATACCAATTTTTGTTACAAGCAAGTACCTATCACCTATTAAATCGTCCTAACGTTAAAGTTAATAAACTATTGATAACCCCGCTAGTAAGTACTATCCGCTACATAATAGGCCACACCAAAGGATGATGTAATAAACTGATTTAATCCAAGCATAAATTATTCATGTCAATGGCAACGCTATTTTTGACTTCATTGTAGTAGATGTGAATCGGTCTGGGAGCGCCTGGCGCTCCTAAGTTATGCTCCATAGAGCTAGCTGTTATCAATAAAGAACTAACAAGCTAATACCCGCAAACCTTCAGTAAAAATGGCTAAGAGAATCAAATGAAGTCCTAACATGATTAGTGATAAGACATAAACTTTGTGTCATTAAAATCATTTAACGTTTAGACATTGCATCAATTGCTCGAAATAAAGGCATATTAGTGGGGATTATCGAATTTTACGACTCGCGCCACACTACATAAATGTTACTAGACATTTTCTGGTCTGAATCGAATCGAATCGGAATTTATTCACGACTGTAAATCAAAGCGACCACAACACATCCTGAAACAGACAGAACACTGATAAAATGAATGACAGACCGTGTCATTCGTTTTATGAAGACCCGTATCTCCTAGTGTGGTAACAAAAAGAGAGCCAAAATAGATACCTTGTTTACAGAATAGCCATACCTGATAACCTGACTATTTCCTATAGGAATCGTCATCTCATCTCATCTCATCACTAAAATAACTAAAAAAATAAAGCTCAACAAATAATAACTATTTGGTTTCATCTATATCCCACATTAAATTTGTCCAAATATTATAAACCTTTTGAAATGTGCCATCAAATTTAGTTAAATATAGATCGAAAATTTTAATAACAGTTTGTTGAGTAATAGTGTCCACAGTGTCCAGTGAAGCGCAATTTAAATCAATGAACCGGTTTAGTCATTATCAATAGACCTCATAATATATCGGCTCTTCATTATACAGTTTAATATATTGCTCGCGCTATTTAGCAGAACTGAAACACCCTGTCCAACAATGTAATTATAATTCATGTATGTTGTCATTATAACCGTTTTTCTAATAATCGAAGTGAATTAAGTATAAAAACAAAATTAATCATAAATTTTAATTAATTAGTATAAAAAGCATTTTAATTGATAACAGAGTTTTTTCATGCACGGATTTGAACAGAATTTGATGAAACTTGACATTGAGTAACCTCAATAGTAACCTTAAATAAACATATCGCTCCTTGAAAAGAAAAAGGACGCAAATCGAAAGACATCAATTTTACAGGACGACCAAAACAAACTTTATAGGTAGACTGATTTTGATAATAATTTTTGCAATAATACAATTTTGTTTCTTTTTTTTTAATTGTGGCCCTTTTGTATTCAAGTAGCTATATATTCGAGTTGATTGAATGAAAGGTAAATTTTAATTGCGGTTTACGATTTCTGGCGTAAGTATTAAAAAAACATACTTACCTGATTTCCTTCGAACCAATTTTCGGTGTAAGATTGCATAGTAATGTACAGGATAAACTATTTTTATCATGCTCTTATTTAAGAGGTTACGTGGGGGAGGGAGTTAGTTTTAAGTATTTGGCTACGGAACCCAAAAAAGACACCCACACGGTTTACCACGGAAAAACTAATATTTTATATTTATACAGTCAACAATGATACACAGATACAGTGCGTTAGTAATCAAACAAAAGAGCATTGAAACTAAAACCCGGACTTTTTTACAAAATATGTTTTTAAAAAAGGTTAATTAATTAAAATAAAGGAACAAACGCATATTTTTCACGTGCGGCAACGCCTATGGCAAATGGGATTATACAACTGTTTGTATTTGGTTGTTGCATTCAACATGTTATTTCGGCTATAGGTAGGTATAAAACATTGAACTAACATGGAGATGAAAAATATATTTTATTGAGATTTCATTTCATAACAATCCAATATCATTGCCTGTATAGGTCTAGCTTGGCAGTCAATTAACTATTAAGGAGGGAGGGCAGACCGGCCAAACGCCTTACAGCCTTTCACTTGACTTGCATTGTTAAGAAACAAAAGATTAAATTAAAAGAAGTAGGTTAGTAAGCCGTTTTCATGTGAACGTATAATTATTTTCCTTGGAAACCATGCAGAATAGATCTGTTAGTCTACACTAAACCTAACACTGACCAACAATCGTTAAACTAATGTATCTAGCACACCCGGCAACAATTTATAAGTACCTACCTATAATGTAAATATTTCGTAATTAGTCTGAAGCAACGCAGACTGTTTAATATCAACAACATACCTCCTAGAAAAAAACAAGCAAGCTTCGCCATACTCCACTCGTGCATTCTTATTTATTTTATTTAGACGCAAAGGAAAAATGGCGGTTTCTAGGAACGGCGCCGTCAAAAGATGACGCGCAAGCAAATATGCTATATTTAAGTACTGACACAAACACACTATAGGCTGCATGAACAGGCTTGACAATTTTCTTGATGTTTATGAGCAATACCAATTAACATATACATCTACACCTAATAGCAACAAAAAGGATAGACAGTTTTAAGCGGCAAGAGGACATTTCGAAAACAACTTATCTTATTTCAAAATTATCTCTTGATAGTTGTAACATCATCGCAAATATTATCCTTTATGAATTATGAAACGAATTAAATCACTTTTACCTCCAAAGTACATGCGCACACCGAGCCGCGGGCAAAAGCTAGTAACTTAATCAACTTTGATTTTTTTATTCTGTTGTCCCTAACTTTTTACACCTTTTTACAGGACCGAGCGACGCGAGTTCGGTAATGTGTTTATCAGGCTATGTTACATATGTATGATCGTTTGCGGCGATCTAGAGATCAAATGCGAGGGCCGATTTTAATTACTCTTACGTCAATTGATTTGTCTTGAAGGGGCATTAAATACTTGATGTCATGGTAATAAAAAAACTATATAATAATAATATGAATTACTGTAAAAAGAAAAAATAAACAAGCTATGGTATAGGGTTCCATGTTATTGAGTGTTAGAAAACCATATTTAGGTCTCTAGTATCATATTAGGCATCGGAATGATTTAAAGTTGCTTCTCAGCCCCGTGGCGTTATTACATCAAATTACTATCATAATCAAGCAATTACTAGCATATTGCTGTCAAATTGCTCATTCTCATTAAGATATAGCGATACGTGGCAGAACGATATTTTATGTGGCAAAGACTAATGGCCAGATGTAGAAGTAGAATCCATGTTTATTGAGATTGTCTCTTGGTCGAGAACTTGAACCGCGAAGCCACATCCTCAAATTGAATATTTCCCACAACTTGCAAACCGCATTCGCTTGACATCAGCTTCAATTTAGAAATAGATGCAATATCGAAGCGGTCTTCAATAATTTAATTAGTTATGTAAGAAACTCCGTTAAGATGAATAAATGTTTGATACCATCATGCCACATTAAATAAACTTTGTATTGAAGTATGTATGTAAGTTTTGTAGAGTGCTTACTGTAGTATCTAGTGCAATTTGCATTAATATTATCATTGGAAATAAAAGTCAACTGCAGTTCAGAATCACGAAAACACTGTTTACTACATATCAATTGGACGGCATAGAATCCTAGCAGCCCTGCTAAACAAGTGATGTTCACACTATCAATTCGACGCTGATTGCATTTGCAGTTTGCCTTTTGAAACCGAGGCGGTTTTATTCGACTACAGCCTGAATGGACAGGCGGACTGACAGAATTCAACAGAGAGCTGCCGGCTTATTATACCTACACTAGATTAGAGTATCCTACGATTACAGGCAACTTTTTTCCTTGCAATGTATGTATGTTTGTTTTAGTTAAATCTTGCTAGCTCTGTAACGAAAAAAAGCAATGGTGTTGTTTTTGGCTTGTCTTACTTTTCCTCACTAGTCACAGTACTACTACCACCACTACTAAGCACCTTTTAAGCTGGTCTTAAAAAGCAATATTTAACTAAAAACTTATTTCTTACTTATACTTTGCTAAGTTGTACTCTCCCTTTAATACGGCCGGTGTACCTACCCACGAAATACTCATGTAGCTTGAAATTTCTAAGCTTGCCTTCGGCATAATTGCATGCCCAGTCTAACATTAAAGTTCGGTAAAACAGTCAAAGCCTGCGCTCAGGCTAATTGAGGTAGACCTGTTTCAAAAAAACACCCTATATTGTATGTCCTTTACACGTCGTGTTACAATAAGCTTCTACTTTATTTCGCATTAATTATTCTGGCTGTAGACATATTACTGAATATATCCAAGGTAACAATGTTGTCATTGCAAGAGGAACTTATGGTTAAATTTATTTCAGCGAATTTCAATATTCATGTCGATCTTTCAAAGAGTTGAAATTTCAAATGACGGGGAAAGAATCATTCATATATTGAACCAACGAGTGACGTCTGGTATAAAGTGTTCTATCATATATTCTAATTGATTCTTAACATTTAATGTATAGCGATTTCTTTCAAAATAAGCAATACTTTTGTACGTACAAATATCTTAAATAAATAATTAAATAAACAAAAGCGTCGTGGCTCTTCGATCATATTCTTATCATAATCTTATAAGAAAATGAAAAGTAACTGAAACTCCGAGCTCTGCATTTCATCGTCAAAACAAATTATCCGCTAACTTGTTCAACACGCATTGAAAATAAAGTGCTTAATTATAAAAATGTAGGTGCGAAACTAGAATGATATGCTGATATGACAGGTTGTCGGATAAAGGAGGTTCTCGTGCAGCCAGCCCGTGTCAGGACGTCGCGACGGCAACTAAATCTAAATGTTATGTAACACATTAAAGAGCAGCATATTTCTCAACAAATTTTAATTCTGTAGCTTTACTTCCTAAACGATAGATTTTCTCAATTTGTTACCTTCTAGTCTTTTAAATAATCAACGATAGACAAACAGGATAGGTATAACAGTAGGCGATATTTATACCTTAAAGACTTGGTCCGATTGCGGTTTGTTAAAAGAAAACAAAACTTAAATTACCTACCTACATACTTCGAAATAGTATTTTGGAAATCAATTTTTATTTAGTTAGCTGCAGTTTCGATTTCCACAAGTTGTTTAATGTTTGTGAAAGTACTACAATTTCAAAATACTCACCAAAGTTCAGATAAAGTTCTGAACAGACATTTCACTAAAAGGATACATTTAATAAACCATTCGATTGAGTAACGAATAAACTTTAGAGGAGCCCATAAACAACTTCCACGTTTATATAAAAGATTAAGTGTTTTTGAGCCGTGACTGCTTGTAGACAGAAAACGTTGTGAGTGACGTCAAATATCCTGCTTTTAAGATTTGAGGAACGAATAAAACTTTAAGAGAAACCGTAGGAAATGTGACGTCAGTTTAATGTATTACCTCTACGACTGGCATTGACAACATGCAAGAGCATGACGTGAAACCGCTTTCTATTGACGTTTTTAGGGTTCCGAAGTCAAAGAGGAATCCTTATAGAATCTCCATACCTATTCGTCTATCTATCGCAGCTTAGCTCCATTGATTGAGACATGCAACAATAATAAACTGACGAATCGAAGAATTATTTGAACCTTAAGAAATGAACGTTAATAATATAATTTGAAGGCTACATAAGATAAAATAAAAATATCACCAAGCAGTTGTAAAAAATATTAAACTGACTTGAAAATATAGATTTTATTTCAAACCTCTAACGTTCTTGAAATCGGTTAAAAAAGCAACGAGGGGGGGTAAATGAAGTATGCATGAGTTCAACTGTCACGAGCGATAGAGAACTATAATGGTAGACCCAAAATTACTTAATTATAGAATAGAGACAATTAAATAGTATCGCAGCTCTATAAATTAATTATTATAACTTTAATAGGACAAGACCAGTGCAAAAAAAGACTTAGTAAAGTCAGGGAAATGATTAGGCACTGCAATTAGTTGATAAGTATCGTCTTATTTTAACTCGATGAATGAATCGGATTAATCGAAGGACGAGGGCACAGGATGCGGGCTATAAAATCAAGCAGTTATAAGTACTAAGTACTAAGTTGTATCGTACGAGCTTACTAAAACTTCTCTTATTGTAGCTAGCTTACAACACGTCAATATTATTTTCCTTTTATTGTTTATTTTTAATTTTAAGCCGGAAACCCACAGCGGCGCACAGAGAGGCTGTGCACGTGTGTTTAGCTTCGCTTTAGTACAAAATGTATGAGAGCGTTTCCACTGCAGCGAACGGACATGCTACGCAGCATATGACGTCATAAACACACGCGTAGCTAGCTCGAATAGGCGGAACGTAGCTCAGCCCACGGCCGTGCGACGCGTACGCGTGTGTTTATGTCGTCAATTGCTGCGTAGCATGTCCGTGCGCTGCGGTGGAAACGATCTCATACATTTTGTACTAAAGCGAAGCTAAACACACGTGCACAGCCTCTCCGTGCGCCGCTGTGGGTTTCCGGCTTTATGCTCAAATATCTAATTCGAATAATTATTATGCCTGCTTACATACATATAATGGTAATCAGTATAATTAGTCCACTCTTGGTGTCTGTCAATATGTAAAGGGATGATGTTTGACCCGACATGTATTCTTCACTCCAGCTTAAAAAAATTATCATCAAAAAATATTTTGCCATTTTCGTTTAACCTAGTTCGATTATAATATTGTAGGTACTTGCTTACGGACAAAAATCACGACCATAGCACGGTAATATTATATAATATTATATGATATTACCGTGACTATCGTGTTGTACGGAGTTGTATCTTTCAGCTATTTTAATAAAAATAGGCGTTTACTTCGATGTGTGGAAAATTAATAACTTGCAAGTAGGATTACTTCGATCTTCAATTCCTTTTGGTATGCTGTGTGGGTACCTGATAACAGGCATTTGTGCCTATACTCTTACAGAAACGCCTTTTTAAGTATTTTTAAAAACTATTAGCCGTCCATTTGTGTGTATGCTACTGCGTACCTTCTAGTGAATAAACACTTTACGGCTTTGTAGAATTGCACGACATTTATTAGAGTCTGGGTTTTATTTCTCTAACACCCAACCCACCCAACCGATTGCCAAATCAAGCAAGCAAGTTAACATTTGATATGAAACCCAATTTCACTCATAAACAGCAATATAGGCAATAAGCAATATTTTAAGAAATATGAAAAATAACAAATAATACTAAGGGTGCGCATGCTGACTAAAATAGTTATAGCAAATTGATTGTGCAATCACTACCATATCTACAGTTAACGTTATTTACCTTCAGCGGAATGTAGCCTGAGTATGAATAGCATGAAAATGAGATCCAATTAGCCTACCGACCATGTCATATCAACGACGAATAATAGTGCCGGGGCTGATCCCGGAATGCACAAGTAATCCCGCGGCGCGCCATCATAGAGAAGGACCGGACCGAGGTGTGGTTCCAAGTCGTATTTTTATAAATTTCGTTGGATAATCAAGTTCATAAAGCACAATTAATTTGTAATTTTATCATTACTTGCAAACATCATATACCTTTTTTTTTCTAAAAGATAGGCAGTTAGCCTGAGCGCAGGCTGTGACTGCTTTACCGGGCTTTTGGCGAGAACAGTAACATTTACGTTACTATTTTTATAATATGCGACGAGCCTCACCCTCATCTATACCTATCAATTTAATCATGTGTGAGAAATTAAAAAAGGAATATTATTAAACAATATTAATAAATGATAATCTAATCTAAGAGACAAGCGTTTAACGCATTAGGTACCCGCCGTAGCTGCTCTCTATGTATAGGTGCGGACTACGTTCGCTTTGTCATAGGTACACTTACAAATTCGCAGTCAATGTTATAATTATATTAACAGTGTACGGTATAGGTTCTAGAGTACTGACATATTGCTAGAAATGCGATTTGCAACAAACAATGGCTTGTGTCTGTTATACCATTGAAATATGATACTCCTTTGGAACCTATTGGTGCACAAGGACATATTGCAGGAAAGACACGACGAAGGTCGACGTCAGTAGCTCTTCAGGTCGTGAAGTATAGCTATCAAAGTTTATTATTATGTACGGGCGAAAACAAAATTTATGTAAAATTAAAACTAAAATAAATTATTATTTTTTTGCTCTACATGTTTGTGTCAATATGTGTTTGTTAATAGTAAACAAACAAAGCATATTCTCATTAGCTGTTTTTATAAACGCTCATGTTTTGTTTATCTCTTCGATATATAGAATATATATTTTTTACTAACCACGTAATAATACCATTGTAGAAAACAAATAAAAGTTTGGATTTTGTTAACTATGGCATTTGAATCTGGTAAGACTGGAAGCCGATCCCAATGATGTTTGAGAAAAAGTCAAGGAGAACAATAAACTATGGTATTTCCCATTTCGGCAACCTGCAGCGCGACTAGCGCTTCTAGTAGAAAGTTTATACGCGGTAGCTGTCACTTAGCAACTATCCCTTCACATAATTATAGTTATACGTTTGCCTGCGATTCTCAGAAAACAAAGATCTTACATTTGAATCCAATATGACTGCTAAGAACTGATAGACAGGTGAGGTGCTGAAGGGATTCAATAAAAACCTTAGCGCTATTCAAAGATGACAAATAAACAACAAACTACGATCATTCATCTGTTAAAAGAAATTGGAGATAAAATATATGAGAACACAGTTGGTTAAATAGTAACAAAAAATTAATGTTGATCCCATCTTAATAAATGATAAACTAAGAACCATCATGATCACTTCAGACAATCAAAAAAAGACATCATAATGAATCCATTAATTTAGGATTTACGATGCCAGACACAAAACTTAAAACACCTCTTTTTTCCGTCAGAATATTAAAACTTAGTATATTGATAATAGTTTATGGTTGTGGTATTCAAACAACCGATGATTAGTTGAGGTATACTAAAATTCTTGTAAATTAATAGCTTCCAAACATTGTAACCTCGGCATCGGATTAGTCACGTTAGAATTATATTCCGTGCTCACGACGCTGTTACCATACCAGCGACCATCTGATACCTACTTGTTTTATCTTTATCTTTACACACGGTGGCTACAAGGCATACAAATAGATAATTGATATTAATACAATGACATCACTAACTCATCCTTGACGCTTATTATAACATCATGGCTGTAAAACTTATTTTCGTCCTGCCCATAGAAGTTCCATAAAATAATGTGAAACTTTTGCGCTTGAAAATATAAGGACTGCAGCGCGCATGTGTTTGACTATCATATAAGTGAACATCCACACAATTAACAAATATTTTATAGATTAATTGCAGTGTTATTAATAAACTGCCCCGTTGGCCTAGTGGTGCTAAGCGCGACTGCTACGCTAGAGTTCTTGGGTTTGATTCCCAAGTCGACCAAGGTGTTATTGGGCTTTTCTATGAAATTCTCAGTAGCAGGTCGGAGTTTGGATTTGTGCCCGGTTAGTGGCAATAGGCTCGCCCCCTATTACATGGGACCTAAACATATCGGCGATCTGAGGGTGTACATTGGTACACCTCTGCCTAACCCTTCGTGGATACAGGCGTGATGATATGTTATGTTAAGAAGTCGCTGTATCAAGATATATTCACAATTAACTTACATGAAATTAAATTTACATTGTTGCAAGTCTATTATATAAAAATGAATCGCTAAATGTGTTGGTAAGCGCATAACTCAATAACGCCTGGACCGATTTTGATAATTATTTTTTTGTTGTATTTGTTATTGTCAAGAGAAGGTTTTTATGAAAGAAAAAAAGTAGAAAATTGCGCGGTTTTTTTTTAAGTAATCCTGACCTTTGTTACTATAGTGATTTGTTGGATTCATCTGCGCCCTGAATAACATAAAGGCTCCGGGAACGGGACCTAGGTATTCACGCGGGTGAAACCGCAGGGCACAGCTAGTTAAATATAAAACCCATCGAAATGCATTCATCGGTAAGCACAGTTAACTGTAGTTTTAAGTCAATGGATAACTTCAAACACTCTGTGAAAAGACAAATGTAATCTACGTAAACTCTCCCGCCGCTAAACTTAAAACTAGGCTCTCTTCCGCCGCTAAACTCATCTCATAAGTAAAAACACACATCATAGTCTTCTTCTTCTTATTCCAACGCAAATAATTTTAGATCTGTGCAATATATAAGCTTAGCAGTATCTCAATGTTCAGATATGTTAACGAATTATTAACTTGTATGAAACAAACATTTTGAAACAAGAGAATTTTCATATCTTCTCTAGATGACCAGCAGTTCACTATTCAATAGTCAAACGATGTTGATGACAGAATGATTTCTTTATTTATTAATGATTTTATTTTTAAGCCTTTCAGGGACTTGAGAATCGTTAACATAGTTGTTCGTTGCCCGGTTCTAATATTAATCCCTTGACCATACAGAGTCGAAAAAAATTGGCAAGGTGTGGAAGTGGAATAAGTAAACTTTTAAGAGTTTGGATTTTAGCAGTTGTTGATGGCTGATTAATGATACAATCGATAACTATGATTGTAATTTTGTACTTTAACATAAATAGATATATCTAACAATGAATATTTCTATGATAACAGCTAATCATCTATCTTGCAATACTTGGAATTAATTCTAGCTAGGAGTAGAACAGGCTTAGAAGATCTAACTTCTCTAATGAGGATTGGATTAGTGATTTGTGAACTTATCCTTAATATACTGATATTATATACAAATGCTTAGAAAATAATCCTCTGCTTGTACTCAGACCCGTGACTTAGGAAATCTCAACTCTTATCGATATAATCCGTATTCGGTGAACTTGGCATCTTGTCTTTTAAATCTAGGAGAAAGTTTATATGAACTTAAAATAAATTGCATTCACAACTTTTTCTATAAGTAAATCATCAGAACTTTACAATATTTGTAGGAATAGAATTTTCTTTTCCTTTATGCTAGTTTGTACTGGTCAAAAGACGCGTTGCTAAGAGCTGTGAAAAAAGCTCCAAAAAATACTGGGGTTTCCTTTTTACGATCATATTTTAGCTTTATTCCTCGCCACTTGGCAGTTTAGACCAAATTCGTCCTCAACACATCAGAAAACCAGGTGCAACTTATTTCCCTTAGGCGCAGGTTTCTAAACTTGCAACAATTTTTAATACTTTTGTTGTTTGTTTCTCAGCTAAAATGCTTTGGATCCATTTTTTGTTATTTCATTTTATCATTCCATGTTAGTAGAATTATAGTTGGTCTGTTGTAGATTCCACTTTTTAAGTAGTTTATTTTTTTAATTTGGTTAGATAAATTAGTGGCGGCAGCGGCGGCGGCGGCGGCAATACATAATTATTATTTATCGTATGGCAAAACACATAAAATATTGCTGCTTCATTGCCCATTTGTACCTATAATGTTATATCGATACGAATAAGCAAGTTTTACAATTTTAGTACCGATCAAAAACCTAAAATAACTTTTAAGTTAATCAACCATATTATAATGCAAAAAAAAATGGTGTATTAAAGTACTTCAGTTATTTTATCTTTATCTTGTTTTCTGCGCACCCTAAACAGTGAATGCTAAACTACTTGCATAAATTGTTCAAGCTTTGCATTGCTTTAAACACTAAACAAAGTAGTTATTTCACTAACGGAAATTTCGAATAACGAATTGTGTTACTGAAGACTTATCATGTTTGCAGCATAACTTTAAAAAAACCTATAAACGATCCGAAGATGTGATCTCATTAAACATCTAAAGATTTATTGTAGTATTAATCAAATAAAATGACAATAAAAGCTCCAACGTAGAATAGGGATGACATTATAAACGATGCTAACTAAATCATCTCCATCTGACACCGTGTCACTAAACGCCCGCTAAATGTTGAGATCAGGAATGCGAGTCAAGTTTCTGGTAACCTCTTATCTTTTTAGGGTAGCTACTAACAAAGATAACAACGTAACCGCGTTATTGAAAACAAGTATAAAGGAGAGCAATAATCGCCGAGCTTCTCTTGTTCTTTAATTGAGCAGAAACGAGCTTTAAAATAATCTGACTATTAAACAGACTCTTTCGCAACAATAACATTTCGCGATCGCCCGCTCGCGGCCGCTGCCATGAATCTCACACTTATTTATAAAGCCATAGTAACAAGACGCTATTAATAAACGGAACAGGCAACAAAACTTGCTAAACTTAAGGATAATAATTTATACTTACAAACTGCGAGTGTCGGTCGGAGCTTTCGGAACGGTCAACAGGTCTTGATGCAAGCACGCAACTTTATTTCGAAAACATTGACATTTACTGGGACAGTTTTTGGAAAAAACTAAATTCAAACAATTGAATAGAAGTAAAAACTTAAATATTAATTTAGTTTTCATGATGAAAAGTTTTATGGAATTTAAATTTGAGATGATAGGCGAATCCCGAACGTGCCGCTGTATGCGAGCGGCTGAGAGCGAGCGCCGACTGCTGAGAGTCGACTGGTCGGCCCACAACTAGCGGCCGCTGAGTACGCAGCCGAGGCGGGATGCGATTTGCGATGACGTGACGGCACCGGGGCGGCACCGCAGCGATGCGCGCCGCACTTATTGCGTTTTGCTAAAACTTACGCATAGATCTACCTAACATAAAGTTGTAACTATAGACATTTCTAAATATTTTTAAAAGCAACAACCAAACTGGTGATAGTTTTGATGCTACACATTAAAATTTAACAAAGAAACCTTTAAAACAGTGTTGTTATATTTATTCCAATTTGTTTTTTAAAGAAGAGAATATTTCTCGAGAAGACAATCAATACTCTACAAAACTATAACTAAACTATAAACACTTAAAAAATATTTCATAGGAAAATATAGTAACAGTATGTTGCTAAAACCTATATGGTTTTATTAAGTAACTCTATTTTTTAGCACCTGATTGCATCATTTGTTATTGTTTATCTTAAAGTAAAGCCGTTTACAAATTAATGAAGATTGGAAGCTTTAACTAAAGCATAGTATTTCTGCGAACGTGTACCTACGTATATCTGGAAATATAGTAAACCCAAAAAAGGTTTGTATGTATAGTGTACCCTATTAATGTAAGGGTGGCAACCTTATGTGTAGGACAAATACTAGTAGCTATGTTATGACTATATTTAGTGTATTTAATTTTCTTACCTAATTACTGCGTATTTCTGGTAGTGGTCGGTAATACTCAGTTTGCAGAAGAATGACGTCTCCTTAATCATGGGAAATATATCAGTGTATAGGAAGGGTTGTGTAAAAATCCTCCGTGCTATGCTAAATCGCAACATGTAATGTAACACAATTATCTGTCCATGAAATACGTCAGCTGGTGAAAACCGTGGCAGTTTTTGCATTATCGCATTCATACTGACAGACAGGCACGAGGAGGGTGTTTTTTTTTATATAGCTAGATAGAAAATTCTTTATTATACACCATGTACACATCCTTAAAATAAATCATAACAGTAAAGGTTTACAATGGCGTTTATAGTATGTGCCTTATAGTTTGTACGATGAGTATCCTGCAATAATTATTTACAATGACTATTCACTTTACGAAGAGACGGCCCTTGTTGTTTTTATAGAGGCTAGAAAACTAAGTACTCAAAATTGAGCGAATCTGTGACTAATAGGTCTAGTTCAAATTTATAAATAATAATTATAGGTAATGGAAACACCAACTAAGGAATAAAGTAATAAAGGTAATGGAAAAATACAAATATCCTTATCATTTCGACAAGTAAAAGTTGATGAGAACCTTTTGTTTAGCACGGATTAGCTGATGCTTTCCAAATTTTAGAGCAGATCTTCATAATTCATAGTTGCATAATTAATAAAATCAAAACAAATTAATCCATACATTTAGAAGAAGGAAACAGACTGACACATACTTTAAACTCATGACATCCTTTCCGCAACATTTTTTTAGTAGAGTCCGTTTGAGTGACGGAGAGATTTAAGTAATGAAGATAAAACGAAGTAAACAACTAAAATAAATTACACGTAACGGGAAGCTACATAAAATATTATTTTAACCTGAGCTTAAATTTTTTCTCTTCCTCTTTGTCAGTACACTTTACAGAGCTTTTGGGCACTGTAGATTTTCAAGTATTACAGCTTAAATCTTTTCCGAGTACCCGCTTTTTTGTTACTTCGGTATCGAAAACAAGATTAAATTTTATATGTAACTATTTTCATTATTAGAAAGTGAACCGGAATCAAAGGTCGTACTCTCCACATTCCATTTCTAAGGTACCATACGTCAAAAGGTAAAAAGGAACCTATATAGAATCACTTTGTTGTCCGTTTGACCGTCTGCCAAGCCAAGACCCTTTTACTCTCAGTACAGGTGTCACGTTAAATGAATATCAAATGATCTCAGGTCTGCAATGCAAAATATACTACCTTTTGCAACGGAGGTGCTATATTGTGTAAGATACAATTTACTTGGTGTTATGTATTGTACGTCATGGCTCTACAATTTCATAAAACAGATTAGATTTCCGGTGCTTAATTAAGGTCTTCGGATTAAATTTTTTTTTATTCGTACAATACATCAATAGTTAATTATACTAAAGCAATCAATCTCACTAAAACAATCAATATATTGTTCTTATATTATACTTGCACAGTAATCAGGAGGCATTTAGATACAGCATATCAAACGAAATTTTCCGAGAATGTGAAAGTCTACCAAACTCTTCATATATAACAAATTATGTATTTAATTAATTAAAGGATAAACGATCTATTTCAACTTCGACTTTTAATTAGACTAGCTTTAGCCCGTGACATTGTTAGCTGTAGTGACATAGGTATACTTGAAATGTAAGCTTGCATTTGATGATTTCCTATTAAATAGGCGACAATTTAAATCTTATTAAAATAAACACTTTCAAACGAAAACATGCATCGTTATAAAACCTCCCAAAACTTTTTAATATGACAGCCTCGTCCTAAAAATAGGTATTCAATCCAGCATTACAAAAGCGCCCTTAGTTACCCTAATATTAGGTTAATTAATTTTAATTATGAATTTAGAAAACTTTTGATTATCCCGCGGTTTCCGGGATAAAAGTCGGGTTAGTAGGTAGCAGCTCCTATGTGCTATTCCGTCTAATAACAGCATATATGCAATCGAAATTTCATCCAGATCCGTTGAACGATTCCGGCGTGGTCGAATAACAAACATCCATCCATCCCAACTTTGGCATTTATGAGGCGAGCAAAGCTAACGACCCGGCCGTAAACAGCCCGGTGTAGTGAATGGCTGGCCGGAAACGTCACGGCCCGGGCCCGGACTGGCCTCGTCACGGTGTAACCGAAGACCGCACATCACTAACTATTGTAACAACTTAATACTACAAATAACTCATCACTGTTTGATATAAAGGCGCTGTCATCGTTATATTGTTGATGGTAACTTAAATATCTACTGAATTACAGAGCTTTTCTCTTAGGGATTGGTACTTCGTCGCTTAGTTAACGTAGTTACCATCCTATATTACTACTTTCCTTTAACTTTACAAGTTTTGAACATAGCTATTTATTATAAACACGAACCGAATGCTGTTGATTTGCATTGCTGACCTATCTGGGTATTGCATAAGAAACGTTTGCGAAGCATTCCAAATGTAAAACTGGTTATTAAGCAAAGATATGTGAAATAAACACACATAGGTACATCAATTACATCGGCAAGTTACAATACTTTAAATCCGATAAAAAAACTTAGTGTTAAAACTTATTTAGAAACTTATTCTTACATCGTTATAATCCCAGTCGCGTTTCTTTTTATGCTTTATACTTCGGATTCCAGGTGAATGTTAAATAATATGATCTTTGCTGGTCTACGTGTAGGCATAGTTACGATTTTATACCTGACAAATAATCACAATTAATAAGCCTCTGATGCGTTTAACCATACCATGCTTGGTGCAACAGCGCGTTCACTCGCTGATGATATAGATAGTTAGGCATTAATTATAATTATATATATCTACTTACCTACATCTCTTTATTATGCTAGTTCACACAATATAGGTTTACTAATTAGGCCTTAATTCGGTAAATCCAAACAAAGCTTAACGCGGATTATAGCTAGTCCAAGATCCTGGTACGTAGGACTTTACTTATTTTTGGATAAACAAAAACGTACCTAACTCACTGAAAAGTGTTAGTAGGTAGGTCTTTTAAAACCAATTTACAAAATGTTCTATCATACTCAGCTTTGATCGTAAATGTATGTGCGATAATAGTGGATTGTTAATCGGCCACTAGTAGTTATAGCCTTATGCGTCTTTGAATAAAAGGGAACCTAGATACTTTTTTACGTTAGGTAGCATTCAGTAAAGATGACGGAATTTCAGACATGCAGTTCAGTCATAGCGTCACAAAGTTCAGTAAATAATAATATAAGTATTTAAGTGTTAGAGCGTTCACATAAATTGTGATTGAACTGTATAAGGCCGGGTTCAAACCAAACGTAAACTCAGCCGCCCATCGTGAGCGAGCGTAACGCTGTTTATGGTATTTCCATTCATACCCAATGTGGTTATGAATGTAAATATTGAGTAATATTGAGTAGGCACACGTTTAATTTTTTTTTAGGTGTCTCTGTAATCAAGAGGTAGTAGAAAAAGTAAGTAGCTACATCAAAAAATATAAAGTTTAACCCATTGCGCTGCTTGTTTACAGTACCATGATCCAACGGAGAACGCCAAGCCCAAAAGGATTTAATGTATTAGTAAGTATATGTCTTGCGCTTATTCCCGTTGAGCTACGTCGATAAAATCAGCACGAACAAAAATATATATTTAAAATGAAGTGAAATGAAGTGTGTTTGGTTTTCAAAATAATAAAAATCATTACCACAAATTTTAATGACACATATCTATTTTAATTATGCCCGATGCTAAATAATACAGGCTTTATTTTATTTTTATCCTTCCGTTCGTTTGTTCCGGGCAATTTCCGTAATGGCTAAACCGATTTTAATTAGGTTTTACCAAAATGTCGCTGACTATACCTTAAAGAGTAAAGTAATATTACACAAGAAAATAAAGTTGTTGTGTGTTTTTTTTGCAAGTTAAAGTGAATCAACAAAGGGGATCTCCCTTTTTTATTTTAGCTTTGAATGTCTGATATTTTAATTTTTTGTTTACTATGTATATTTTTATTGTTCTTTTTCTATTGGCTAAGATTTTTATTTTTTTCTTTATTAAGGGATTTTTGTACATTAAATGACGATGTCAATCCCATCGTACCTTATTCTAAGTAGGTACACGTTTACATACAGTACTATGGTTAAGATTTGTATACCCCTAAATTTAAGTGTTTGTTATACTGTTATAATTTTATCTCATAATTGTTATCACTTTTCTATGAAAAATGTTGTCTAACCTATTATTGGCAATTGTGTGGTACCTAAGTGCAAGTCCTGTAATCCTATTTTTTTATGATCTCACGTACACAGAAACTGTTGGTGAGCCAATAATAAATAAAAAAAAATCTATATAAATTGGAAAAGAAAAAAAGAGATATTGGTAAAATCGTGGAAAAAAAAAATATGAGGACGGCATTTAAAAAGATTTTTTTTTAACATCATTTTAAAAAAGGTCCAGATTGTGCAATCACGCTATAGGTAACGATGTAAAATTGTTCTTTACATTAAATAGGTACTATGCAGTTATTAAACGCACCAGCAGCGCCCTCAATCCTACGATTGTTCGCTTTCCGCAAAGACTATTGATTTCTTTCTACATTTATTTTTTTGTACAACTATCCGAACAGTTTACCAATCTGTGGCATGAGTCACAAGTGTCAAAATGACTATTATGATGGCAGCAGCAAGTGAAGTAAACTGTCAAACTTGCGTGGTTGCTTTGGTTGATGTAATACCCATTAATTTGTAATAAGTGTGCAGCTCGCCTAGAGTATTAGTATTCTGTGGTGTGCAGTGTTAATAGCGGCATGCTCGTGCATGATGCGAAATACCATAGCATTCGTGACTATCACTACAGCACACGCGATCGACCGCAATAAATGCGCTTCTTCTAAACCCGCATGTAAACATCGACGTTTTGAAATTTGCAAGTGACGACGAATACTCATGCAATGTTCTTAAGATCAGTAAACGCAGTTATTCTGACAATCAACTAGTTTCGAGTGACAACAATGGCAGGGTCTACTCTGCCTGAGAGAGTGGCGCAAATTTATTACACTTACGGCTTATTCTGTTCATCTTATCCTATTACAGCTATCACATTAGTGTTATCTGTCTTGTTACTTTGCTGGTGAGTAATGTTAATTACCTGGTATCATTACATTCTAACAAAGTATTTGTCTTGCTGAGTTGTCGTTATTTGCAGTTATCCACTACTGAATGTGCCTTTACCTGGGAATATACCAACGGTTGTAACCTTGCCACTACATAAAACTGATATTTTTACATCACCTAAATCAGATTGCAGTCAAAACAAATGTTTACTAGGTAATTATGAGGTCAATTTATACATATATGTAGTTTCATTACTTTATCTTGACTTGGTATCATTTTTAATTAATGTTTTTTTAATACTGTTTACAGAAACATCACATATAGATATCCTGTATAATGAAACTCAAAAACTTCCGTATATTTGGGCCAAAGACAAACCTCTTTTATATGTCCAGCAAATTATTATGAAAATAGGTAAAGAAAACACACAATTATACATTCATTATTCAATTTTAGATTACCTTATCTGATATTGTTTGTCTTAACTCTTTCATTGATAAGTAATGAAGTATAATTTTAAGTATAATTCAGTATAATTATTTTGACGACTAACCTCAAATGTGCGATCCCTTCTATATTTATTAAATATATTGAATAATCAGAATAAAAGCATAAATATTGTGACATGTTATTTATATAAAAAAGAAACTTCACAATAATGTCTATTACACATGTATTATTTAAAATTAAGATAATAATATAAAGCATTTGTGTGGCTAACTTAAATGAAAACATTTTAGGTGTCTCACCGTGGAATAACAATTTAAAGATGTGGGATGCGTTTAGAGCCCCTTTACAAGAAGTGTTCCGGTTGTTGGAAACAATAAGGAACCATGAAGATCCTGAAACGTGAGTTACAATAACATACTCTTTTGCAAACTATTTGATGTGAATGTGGCAAATATGCTAGCTATTCAGGGTCACAACTATATTAATGACTAGCTGACCCAGCAGACTTATTGCCTAAAAATGAATTGCTGTTTGTGAGTCTCTTGTTTTTCTTTTATTTAATTCGGAGTATTTTCATATTTATTTCATATTTATAAAACCTCGTCCGGAATTTCACTAATATTTCAATGCCAAAATGAGCCATATCGATCCAGCTGTTCTCGAGTTTTAGCGAGAGTGACAAACAGCAATTCATTTTAAAAATTGATAATAAATCTTTCTAGTTTTAAAAATGTTATCAAGATTTTACCTGAGTCTATTGCTAGGCGACAATACCTGTGGTACATTAATCAGTGCCCTCTTCTATTCAGTGGAACTTATTGTATTTTATGCAACACATTTTTGATCTTTCTAAATAAATGTAATTTAAACTCTACGGGCTGGTTTGTGTCTCATGATTAGGATGAATGTATAAACTTAAGGAACACTGGCAATCAGACAATATTGGCTAGTGCTGTTTAATTTTTACTAGATTTTTTGTATTAAAGAATTACCTTAATTAGTCTAAATTATTTTAAATAAGACCTATTGAAAAAAATTATAACTTTCTCATATTTCAAACTGCTTCTAGCAATGATTTTTAATCAGATGTTACTACTACAATCCGAATATTGCCTGAAAATAGAAGTAATTGTTTTTGTTTATATCTTTATCCATTAGGACCTCTGAAATTATAAATAAGATTTACATACAATTTAATATATACATGTACTTGATTTATTATTTAGGCAGAGTCTAAAAAAGCGAATGCTAAATATGTCTTTAAAAGGTAATTGTTAATAAAATATGTGTGGGAAATCTAGCTTAGCTTTTGCGAATGTAGTTCATCAGCAAAGCAATTTCGTAATTTAATGCAATACATTCTAAATATAGAAATAACAGAAAATTATTAGTTTTGCATCTTCTGTATTATATTTTATCAGTTTAATTAATCATTTAACGATTGACTAAGTATAGTTATAAATATTCAATTAGCGAATTATGCAACTGTTTAAATTTGACTGGCATGTTGCATTTATATTAGAATAAGACATTTCGCGTAAACTCGTGTTTTTTACAGGTGGCTTAGCAAGCACTAAATAAAAATCATAAGCGACTGTGTTAATAAAGTTTTGATATGTATGCTTTAGTCTTGACTGAGATACCATGGCTAGTCTGCGCGAATGGGCGGTACTATATCTGATCGGATTATAATTTAATTGTCGATGCCAAATCAATCAAATTGCATGATTTAACAGTATCATATGGTAAAACATTGTTTCACACTCTATATGAGATGGTTTTTCATCACTATCCAATTATATCCCTTGCTTAAAAACACCTGTTATCGTCCTTGCCGAACCTATAACGAATCTGAATCGATAATCATAATCTGGCTTTATCGAGACTTTTCATAGTTATTTATACTGTTGTTTGTTACAGAAAAAGCACTCTACTACAACACTGCTACCAAATTGGAGGCATTAAACGTAGAGACAGCAAGGCGAGCACGGAACGCGTCCTTCCGGAGTACAGCTGCTTGATGCTATCGCCCGCTAATCTGTGGCAACAGAATCTACAGTCCTTTTCACTTGACGCGAACATCATTAATACAGTGTATAACTATCAGGTATAACTGCAAAAATTCCAGATATTAATAATATAATTAATCTTTTGGGGGTTCATAACATTTTTGTTTTGTCGTGATAACTTGAAGGTGATTCGAGAATATACTAACTACTGCAAAATTAAATTCTTTTTTATTCTTAATTTGTTAAAAACAGAAGGAGATCATTACATATAAACAAAGATCCTAACTATTCACGTCACGATTTGCTAAACATAGTAAGGAGTCTTCACTCGTAAGCTCCTGTGCTTGAATCAAGTTACCATTTAACAATTATTTTGACCTCTGGGGTGCAGAAGGTGTGAATTAACACTCCAATTGGTACTTGACCGCACACAGGAGTAAGTGTTGGACGCGTCCGGGCCGCATCCGGTACTCCATGATAATGGACGTGTTCTAAACGGAGCGCTCCCTTACTACATTTTCTTCATACATTTTTGTTTTTAATATACACGAGACTATGACGGGTACACAAATTAGCGCTCGTGCACACGATGCCGCCGCACCGTCGCCGCGTGCTTGCAGCGCTTCCGTCTTTTGATTTTATATGTAGTTCGTTTGTGTTGTTACCTACTTTGACGATCGGTTATGCAATAACGAAATCAAAAACGGTGGATATAATATGAGAAAAAAAAGCTAATGAAAAATATTTTTATCATTTCAGAACATCCAAAAAGCCAAAGCTTCAATATCAGAAATGGCATTTGGTATGCAACTCCGAGAGACAGGCATCAAGAGGTATCCACTGAGAGCCCGCCCACGCGTACTGCAGTATGCTGTTACGATCTTCTATCAACAGCCAGACCAAAGGTGAGTGAAATAAACCAATACTTTATTAAATACAAATGAGTACCTATATTTATTTAATTTTTATTAGGTTTCTTTATTGTTCATCAAACCAGTCAGCAGTAAAATAACTATATGCAAATGAGAACTATATGTTTTTTTTCTTTAGTCATTTTCCTCAACACCACTATTTTCCTATTGTCATAAATTTCAAATAGAAAACACGGTATAAGCACGACGTAAAACGTTAACAAACACGTTGAATTATTATAATATAATAAGAAAAAATACTATTAGTATTTTTTTTATACTTTCTTTTTTTTATTTCTTCTACAGATTTATCTCTTCACTGACCAAGAAACTAAGAGAGATGTACCCACTATATCAAGAGACACCGTACACGCATGTGAATGAATTTACGCTGGTTTATTATCCAGGACAATTTAACTACCGAGAGTTAGTTCCACTAACTATTACGTTCGTTGGACTATTCCTTTACGTTTACTTTTCTGTAAGAAAGATAGAATTTATCAGATCTAAACTTGGTCTGGCTGCTTGCGCAGTACTAACTATTGGCGGGAGTCTCGCCATGTCTATGGGAATCTGTTTATATTTCGGATTCTCACTAAGCTTACAAGGAAAAGAAATATTTCCTTACTTAGTTATCATCGTAGGCTTGGAAAATGTTTTAGTGTTGACCAAGAGTGTTACGTCTACCGATTCCCGCCTGGACGTCAAGATCCGCCTCGCTCAGGGACTCAGTAAGGAAGGGTGGTCCATAACCAAGAACCTGCTCATAGAAATCACAATACTAACAGTTAGCTTCTTCACGTTTGTCCCATTTATTCAAGAGTTTTCCATTTTTATGATAGTCAGTCTTATATCAGACTACTTTATACAAATGGCATTTTTTGCCACAATCCTTGGAGTCGATGTACGCCGCATGGAGTTTTTTCAAGAACAAAACAATAAGTTGCATTTAAAAGAATATTTTAATGCTAATAATGCTTTAAATTGGAGATTTAGTAAAAACTATGTAGAAGAAAACAGTTTTTCCCCTCAGAGGATGACCAAGTCGAAATCACATCCAAGGCTGAACGGTTTAGCGCAAAATAGTCCGACTGATGTAGTGGCAAAGAGAAATTCTAGTCCAGGTCACCAAGACCACAGAGTACCAAAGCGTATCCGCTTAGTTAACATGTGGGCGAGGACGCGCTTCTTCCAGCGTGCTTTCATGGTGTGGATGCTGGTCTGGATATCAATGATAGTTTACAACTCCGGTGTGGTGGACTACTTCATAAGCAACATAGACAAACCAGACGCCGAGGTGAACAGGAGAGGCGTTGAGAAGTCCGAGCCGAAACAATCGACGTACATGTTTTACAACAACACTGATAGAAACCCGCTGGTATTCCCACCACTGCTGGATATAGATACCGAAAAAACTGTCGTCGATGCAAATGACACCATTATGCTAAAACATTCACCGCACTCGCGCCCCTGGTCGAGGTGAGAGTTATTAATAATTGTATTTAATGACTGCATGTAAATGTGCATTAATTATGTAAAATTTAAAACGAAAACAATAGGATTCGCATTTTAAGTACGTCGTATTTTTTTTAATGTTGTGGTAGAATATTATACATTGCCAAAATCATTCACATAAACAAAAGCCCAAATGTAGGACTATCGAACTAGTCGTACGTTTGTAAGTAAATTCAAGTAATAGATCCTGGATACAAACAACAGCGCCTCCGCATGCAGTATGCCAGTGCAAATGTTAAGTCACTATTACGAGTATTGTTACTTAGATTAAGGAAATAGTAAGCAGAGCCACAAATATTTTTATTGGCAGTGGCCAACTCTGATCCCGTGGGATCAGAGTTCTAAATAACTAACTCGCCTTTTTTATATGGATATCTAAATATTATTTATAAAGCGTCAAGTAAACATCAACAATTATCATAAGTTGTCCTTCTCTCAATACGGACTTAGTAATATAGAAGGCAAAAAATACTATAAAAAAGCAGCTTGTTTAAGTAGCACCCGTTGAATTGTGTTCCTTAGGTTATCGTCCCACCACTGGTCGGCGATATTGTCGCACTACAACGAGTCGGTGGCGGGGCGGCACGTGGCGGTGCTGCCGCCGCTGCTGGTGAGCCACCGCGTGGGCCCCGAGCTGGCGGCCGGCGTGCGCAACCCCGACGAGCGCGACCCACCGCCGCTGCGCTGGCAGGCGCTGGCCGCCGCGCTCGACCCCATCGACATGCTGCCGGGTAACTAACACACACTTATCATCTATCTCACCATACGATCAAACTAATTCTTTAAGTTTTGACGATTTGTTATGTCGTAAGGTTGATTATTAAAAATTATTGATTTTTTCACATCGTGTTTAATGTTCGGTGAATACAATGAGGCAGTGAAAGCCAGCGCGAAGGCTACTAGCATTTGCGTGTTATAAAAAAAAACCGGGCCTTGCTTCCATTATCATTGCAAACCACAAAATATGTAGTTATGTGCAAAAATATAAAGAATCGAAAAGAATGAAAAAAGAAATGCTCTAAAAATTGGAACAAAGAATAATTTCGATCACTGTTTCGCAAAATCATGTGTTTGACGGAGAAGCGACTGATTAGTATGAAAAAAAAAAACCGCTAATTTTCGTGTCGTTGGCATCTGTTTCATTGGCATTATTGAACGCTTTCAATCGGTTTTCAGAACTTGATATAGATTTTACTACATGTTTTCCTTGAATTCTACACAGATTTCGAGATCCTAGAGGGTAAGAGCCCGCCGCACCAGTGGGGCAAGGGTTCCGAGCTGCCCATATACCCCACCACGCCCATGGAGATCCTTCTTCTTGCCATCCTCTGTACTATAAGCGTTGCCGTCATTGCGTACATGATGGTTGTGCTGTACAGGTAATCAAACTCAATGCTTATCATACTAACGTTACTTATATATACAATTATAACAAATAGAATTAATGCAATGTTTGTCAAAGTCATCAAATGAAAAAGTACTTAAAAGGTGCTGAAATAATAAAATAAAATACGAAAAAACTGGTGCCTTAGAAAGGCCGTGGTAAAAATATATTGGCTTCCTAACATCGCTTCACAAAATACATTCTACATCTATTTGTCTGTTGATATATTTTACTTAGCGATCCGGCCTGGCCTTCTTCGGTATCTGGAATTTCTCGGCTTTTCTATAATACGTTTGCATAATACATATAATTAATACAACTACTCTTGAATCACACTATCTATTGATAAAAACTAGATTAAAATCTGTTAAGAAGTTTAAAAGGTCTAAGACAACACTGAATCGACTTAATTTTATACGATGTAAAGATAATACAAATCTAGACGCATTTTGTACAGATGCGTGTGTTCTCGTCATTACGCCGAGTGGCGCGCCTCGTGGAATGACGACGAAGAGTACAGAAGGATTGTAGCGAAACAACCAGCTATTCAGGTAACACACATTACTTTTTATGTGCTAAGATTGATATTTACTTTGGCCAAATGTGCAGGAACATGTTTTCAGGTTTGAGACTTATATGATAAGGTCCTATTCATTAAAAGATTACAGTTAAAGTAACTGAGGCCACAAATCGATAAAGAAAGAGAGGTTTGAAAAAAAGGGGAGTTCCCAGCAGTGAGCTTTAAAATCAGATAAAAAATTCAGATGAAATCTATTATATAAATTTTTATTCAAAACTCAAAATCTTTATTTGCATGTTAAGGTCTTACATAGATCTTATTGAAATAACAGGCACAGCTTAACGGCCTTTTCCAGGCATAGCAAATATGAGGGCTAGTACTAAACTTATCATAAATTACATTAATTAGAACTTAGCATAATTTATACATAATATGAATAAAGAGTAAGTATATAATATTTATAAAATGTAGTATTTAGTTGGTAGGTGTTTGTGGGTGTGTATGGGGTAGGTTTTTTAACATTTAATTTTGGTGATCTGTTTTTTCTTCGAAGAATTCTTTTATCGAGTAATAGCATTTTTGTATAAGGAACTTTTTTAATTTTCTTTCAAATATTTCGTTTTGTAGGTCTTTAGGTAATCTATTGAATATTTTGACTGCCATGTAGTATGGACTTTGGTTTAGCATTTTAATTCTAGAGGGTGGTAGGCACGGAACAGAAAAAACAAGTGGAAGTGCAATACGACAAAATTACTATGGGAACCGCTGTCGCCAAACTCACACAAATAATCCGATAATAACATATTCACTACAACGAAATAATCCCTATGATTGGTAGTTTTAAATTCAGACAAAATTAGCCTACATCACAGAAAAAAAATAAACCCTGACTTTCTAAAAATAAGGTTCATTTTGCTTTAGCAACAAAATGTATTTACGGTCTACAGTCGCACTTAATTCGATTGACGAGTTAGTTTTGCTACTCGACCAAAGATGGCGATATATAATCAATATAAGCAATTATCAACATAATTGCTTTCGACATACGGTTGACAATGGCGTGACTCTAAAACTATTCGGCCAAGGACACACCACGTATTACATTTAAATTCTTTATCGATATCGATAGATACCCGATTTTTGTTCAAATACGATAAATACGACTCGTTGGGAGTACATTTATTTATTTGTTACACAAACCGCTGTACCTTTTAAACCATTAATTAATAGACACACAAGACTGACAGACAGATAGGTAAAGGGCCATGCACAAGTTTCATAGTGAGTTTGGCCCAGAGTGCACACTTATGATATGATGTCTTAAATTTAATACAGATTGTCAACATGTAATTAAAGAAGGAATCAGATAAATAAAACTTCGGGTTTTATAGTAAAAAATCGTCTTTAATATTCCGCATATGTTAAAATTCTCATGATTCTCGAGAATTAAATGGACTTTTTGCCGTGAAACTTGAAGAAAGGAAGTACAGTGTCGATTTCACGAGTTTTCATCTATCCACCGGTGGATGAATCAGGATTTAGCTTGCCGGCCGGCCTCCCATAACGCAAGGATGCACTCTCTATCCATTTCTCTCTCATGCTTGTGACTTTGGGAAACCTGAAACAAATTTTTAATGAAGGTTAAAAAATCTATTACCTACTGTTTGTAACACTCTGTGTGTTACGTCTCAGTCATTAATAAGTTATAATAATTATGTTACTATTTAAAACATTGATTATATTTTTACTTTATACCACATTAACGACCATAAATTTACTTAATATAAATTTTGTGTATGAATTAAGGCGCCCTCGTACCTATATTGTAATGCAAAACGAAATAAATAAAATAACTGTTTGGGTTAAGATAGTTATTCCTCGTATCGACATCAATCGACAAAATCAATTTTCGACTTGACCACATCACTACATTGAGTAGCGAAGGTCTTTCTAGAATGTTCTATGGAAAAAAATAATCGAAAATAAACTTTGTCTTCACTGCATAAGGTTTATTTTGACTAACCGTTCTATTAAATTTTTGTAAATTGGAAGAAAATAAGATTTTTATTAGAAAACCATAAAAATCGTACTTACCGATGATACGAAATACCTCCATTTGTAAGGTTTCTTCTCCTACTATCATTTTTGCACGCTAAAACGGAACAATACGGCATAGCTAGGTAAATATTCATTTGTCACGAGACGAGCAACTCTACGCGATGACAGACGCCACTGGGATCGGTTCAGCGCAAGCTATGCGTAACAACGCATAATTATGACACGCGTGCCACGCCTACTTAGCACTTCCACCTGTTTTTTCTGTTCCGTGGTGGTAGGTACAGTCTATTTTTATGTCGGGTATTTATATTGTGGGTGTCTTTAACTTTCGTAAAATTATCTTTATTTTTTTAATACAAACTTGCATATATCATAGATGTACAGTCGCCATCAGATATATCGTAGCGGACAAGGTGACCAAATAAATCTGAACAATTTAAAATGTCAATAAGTTCTATTCGCTACAAGTTACCATTAATATCTGAACATTTATTACCTCGTTAATATCTGAGCAGATGCTTGTCAATAATTTCTATACAAACTACAAATCAAAAATATCTGAACCAACGAGGTTGCATTTGAAACTATAGAGTGAGCCTATCAGAGTTTAAACCGTAAGCACTAGTGTGAACAAGTGTTGTCGTGAATTATGTATGAAGATGGAGCTTGCCGTTTTAAAAACCATCGATATTTTCTTATATAAGTTTCTCGTTGCGCGAAAATTAACTTAAATGAAAAACGAAATGTACTAGGATCAGACTAAAAACTGCTCTCGCTTGGCACAAGGGAAACCTAGCGATAGTAGCAGTCTATGCATATCATACGTCGATGATCTGAACACTCAAAACGTCAAGTCAGTCAGTCAAACGCTGAGCTCACCTAGTTCGTTATTGCGTGATATAAAGGAGGAATCAAAAATAAATATAAGTATTTTGTGTAATCTCCTTCTGCATTCAATACGTCTTGTAACCGTTTCCACATGGAACCAACAACGTTTTCACAAACACGTTGTGAGTGTTCAGTTTTTTTGGTTTGTAGTTTGTATAGAAATTATTGACAAGCATCTGCTCAGATATTAACGAGGTAATAAATGTTCAGATATTAATGGTAATTTGTAGCGAATAGAACTTATTGACATTTTAAATTGTTCAGATTTATTTGGTCACCTTGTCCGCTACGATATATCTGATGGCGACTGTACATGGATGGTAGCGTTAAAAGATTGTATTTAATAAAGTAGGGTCTGCAGCTAACCCGATTTTCTATTTAGGCTATGATTCGTACGCATTTTTTTTGTAAAATGAATAGGTCGTGAATATTTACACTATCTCCCCATAGCATAATGCCATATCTCAACCAGGAGTACGCATATGCGAAGTATGCTGATAGTGCCGTGTCGATGTTAGTACTGCATTTTATTTGGAATAGAGTGTATGTGAATTTAGATAATTTTGATTTTATGTGTTCTATGTGGGCTTTCCAGTTTATATGGGTGTCGATGTTTACGCCGAGTAGGTTAAATGTGTCTACGTTTTGTAATGTTGTGTTTCTAAAAGAAGTGTTTATTGTTAGGGGGGGAGTTTTATAGGATCTGAATTGTATTGTTTTAGTTTTAGTGTAATTTATCTCTAAGTTGTGATCATCAAGCCATCGTGTTACTGATTCTAAGGTTTCTTGTAAAATAGGTGTAGGTAACTCTGATTTGTCGTACTTAATTAAAATAGATATATCATCTGCAAATAATACTGGTAGGGTTAGGTCTTTATTTAGAATTTTTGGTAGGTCATTGATATATATCAAAAATAATACACATCCAAGGACACTACCTTGTGGTATTGAGCATGTTATTTTTATTTCTTTTTCATTCCATCAACTATTTATTGATATCTTATTATATATGTATATTATTTTGTGTTTTATTGTTACAGTTAGTTATGGAGGCCGTGCCTCTAGTGGTGTCAGGCCACAGCCAGGAGGTGGAGTGTTTGGTCACTGACGGCGAGAAAGTAGTGAGCTCCTGTCTGCAAGGCAACATTAAAGTATGGGACTCGCAAAATGGAGAGATTATTACGAATATTGACAGAGGAGCGTACGTACACTTCTATAAATTAAATTAAAATAAACTTTGTCATAGCATACAATGCACAGTGAATACGTTTCATTAAACGAATATGTTGCATAGCTTTTAAGCCCCTTCTTAGGTTAAGTAAACGATTTTTTACTCAAGTTTTTTAGTAATGAATGTTATTCGACGTTTGCATTTGCTAGATTGAATGTTCACTGATGTATAGTATATTAACTTGTTATCTTTCTTTCTTACAGCTTTTTCAAATTACAAAAGGAATTGTATGAAAAAGTTTCCAAGAAACATAGTTTATCATATGAACCATGTGAAGGTAAGTTACCAGTTCTTTTCCTTTAGTATCATACACTATGTGTTTATAATTTAATTAATATTATTATGTAATTTTAGTAAATCGCAGTCCTCAATCATCTCCGGGATCTAATGAGGTAAGATGATAAGTCAACAACGTAAATCTTTACATTTCATACATAAGGTCGAAATACGAGAAGCGAACCATTGCCGGTAACCATTATCCCGATTATCTTGACCAAGAGAGCCAATGACTCTGAATCAAAACATACGTGGGCACAAAATGCCACGTTCAAAAACATCCCAAACTCTCGTCATATTCGTAAAAATACTTTTTTCACGAGGTAACTTCTGTTACAAGTCATTTTCATGCAGACTAACAATTACAATCAACCAATTCTTTACTAAAATGCGTCAATAAACATGCAAACGGGATCTCGCTAAAAAAGAAAAATCTTGGTGTTGCGCGCAGTTAACCTAACCCTGATTGTCTCAACTACATAGATACATTCAGGTTTTCACTAAGTTACTAAAATGAATATAGCAAGAAGAACAACTTTCATATTTTACGTTTCAGAACGTACATCGTCTCCGCAAGGGCCTTAGCACATACTTAAGTGGACTGAGGTTTCGTTCAGTAGCTCGAGATTCGCCGCCTCACCTCTCTCCAGCCGAAACTACTAAGTATGATTTTGCAAAAAATTACAGGTAACGTATTAAAGCTGATTTAACCCAGCTATATTTTTATTGCTAGTACCTACTGCTAGATGTAGTATAATAGTAAAGATAGTACAATAATGTAAATAGATGGACGTCCATCTTCTAGAAGAAAATCGAAACGAGAAAGTCAACACTCAAACAGGGTCGTGTTTTCCTAAATCGCTTTTTTAATTTGTGACCTCAATACTAAATATATAATGAAAATACGACTTTGCTTCCAGAAATTTATATTGCGGCGACCAACAAGATGTTTTATATAGTTGTTACGAGACTAAAGAAAATGTGGATACTAGTAATCTAAGCAGTAATCAAGATTTAAATAATAGTGTTAAGAATAGTGATGTGAGTAATGAAGACATATTCGTATTTAATTCAAGTGAAAATACAGTGCATAGTAATAAGTTGACAGTGAACGAAAAGAGACAAACTATAAATAGGGATAATGTGGATGATGTGAGTAACTTGGACTGGAGAGGGAAGGCGGTCAGAGAATCTCCTGTGTGGTGTATGGACTTTTGTAACGACCTTATAATACTGGGCTGTGCTGACGGTCGCCTCGAGTTTTGGGAAGCCAGTACAGGGAAACTTATGGTAAATATTTTACTCTGTATTCACTGTTTATACCTATTGTAATTAAGCTTTATAGACTACGGGCCCATGAACAAAATCGATGGGTCATATGAACCACCAGGTGACGTATATAGGACGATAGAAGAGCATAAAATAATAAGATTCAGCACTATGCCGTCACTTGTGATCAGTCCAACTGGGTGCTGGTGAGCATTCAAAAGTGCAGCTAGAGTGAGTACATTTTGGGCATTTATTTCTGTACGGCATTGTTACCATCGAATAGATCCATGAAAAATAATAAGAAAGCGCGCAGTGCCGTACAAAAATGGTGGTCCAAAAAGTTGGTATTTTAGTTTTACTTTCTGTCAATTTCCAGGGTAAATTTGGTCATTTGATTCTGTACGGCGTCAGTTTCATACTGTTTCAATACAGCTTCTAATCCATTATTCCGCAACGCCGTACAAACGAACAAAAATCTTTGAACAAGGGGAATAAATCGAGGGTTGCAACCCGCCTTCATTCCGTGGTCCGAGGGGTGATTTGAACAACATCAAATTACTTATTTTGAAAGTATTTCATGCATAGATAATATTTTTTAGATAATGGATTAGAAGCTGTATTGAAACAGTATGAAACTGACGCCGTACAGAATCAAATGACCAAATTTACCCTGGAAATTGACAGAAAGTAAAACTAAAATACCAACTTTTTGGACCACCATTTTTGTACGGCACTGCGCGCTTTCTTATTATTTTTCATGGATCTATTCGATGGTAACAATGCCGTACAGAAATAAATGACCAAAATGTACTCACTCTAGCTGCACTTTTGAATGCTCACCAGCACCCAGTTGGACTGATCACAAGTGACGGCATAGTGCTGAATATTATTATTTTATGCTCTTCTATCGTCCTATATACGTCACCTGGTGGTTCATATGACCCATTCATTTTGTTCATGGGCCCGTAGTCTATTAGATAGTAATTCATTACCTTAAAACAGATATGATTGTTGGTCAATCCACGCATCGAATTTACGGACAGATTGATTACAAAAACACATTTAATTATGATGTTACGAAGATCTATTAGGTAATGATGGGTATTTACTCAGACCAGAATGTTATGCAGTTAAATAAAATTCTGGTTAAGTGATTATAGTCATAGACATAAGTCTGGCTTATCTGATGTTCAGCCCTCATTTACTGCCCGAATACAAGCAGTTGCATTATTTTTGTATCTAAATAATAATAAATAACTGTGTACCTAATTAATTTTATAGTCGAGGCAATTTGTTAATCCTCATAATTTCTGAGGTATGGAGAATGCTTGAAACCTGAGAAATACATAATGTGGTTGTGTGTAGTGCGTGTGGTGGAGCGCGGAGGCGCGCGGCGGTTGCGTGGCGGCGGGCGCGACGCACGTGCGCGCTCTGGCGGGCGCGCGGCGCGTTTGCGTGGCGTCGCTGGCCGGCCACCTCACGCTGCTGCGGCTCGACGCCTACAACGCCACCTCCGGCGCACACGTCGACTGGCAGTTCAGCACTGCGCATAGGAGAAGTAAACCTACTCCATATTATTTTTGTTTGCTTATGCCGCTATCCCACTTCTGGGCAAAGGCCTTCACCAAGTCCTTCTGTTGGTCATTTTCCGACTGAGATTCGAACTTGAACGAAGAATGTTAATTTCCAAGTCTGCCCGCCTGCCTTCCTCTTAAGATGCAATGCATATCCTAATCTCAATATTACTCTTACAGCGCACAAACGCACGGGTTCTACAGGCTCTCTGCGAATAGCTCATACTCCGGATGACGAGTCGACTCGAGCTAGAATGAGTTTCTCTTATGAGACTGATATAAATGACGGAGAAGGTAATATTTTACGATGACTTACGTTCATGCAAAGCATTCTTATTCAGTATTGAAGGACAAAAAAGTAGTTGTGAACCATCTCGTACATAAGCTTTACGGCTAGTCTACAGTTGTCCTTGTCACATTTAGATACATAACAAGACGAAGTCGACCTACTTGGCATATGCACCGGTTTTCCAGGTGACGGTAGCGCTGAGGTCCTGGGTTCGATCCTCGGTCGGGTCGATGTAGAAACTAACTTTTCATAATAACTTTTAAACTATCGCGCTGCATGTTTATATTAATATTATAGAACGGGGATTAGCGCGAACATGCATAAATGCCTTTAGGGCTTGACGTTTCGACCACGGCCGATGTGAACTAATGAAGTGACGTGTTTTTAGAGGTGGTGTGCGTCAGGATAGCGCAGTGCCGGCCTCACCAACAGCCAATTACAGAGATGCATTGTGAAGGCGGCCGCATTCTTACCGGCGGACAAGATCATGTCCTTAAGGTCAGTCCTAAGTTGTATAAAGAAGACAGTGATTCGCCTCTAACTACAATTTAATTACGCTACTAAAGAAGTTGTTTAAAACACATTGAAAGCCAGCCACCAGGTTTCAAAACTCTAAGTGCTTTAAAATTCTAAGTTTATAAATAAGTTTCACTCTTTTTTGAACAGTAGTGTAATAAAACATCTCTGACTATTGTTTAGATACCCAAAAAGGTTGCTGTTATCACTGTACTGTTTATTTAGTATAGTTTATAGAAATGCATTGTAAAAGCTTGATGTATTTTGCTCCAGGTATTCTCCAGTGCCGACCTAAATCCTCTATTCACGTTGCACGGTCACTGCGGGCCCATAACGAGCTGTTTCATTGACCATGCGACACCTACCATTGCTGGCAGTGGTTCGCAAGATGGTTTACTGTGCGTATGGGACCTACACACTGGTAAGCTTTTACACATTAAGCTTTGATTAAAAACTTGCTGTTCGCTCCTAGCGCTTCCTAGGTCTATTGCATTTTGTACTGCGCTTTTTAAGTATATTATTATTTATTTACTATTTGAATTTGGAACTATCCCACTGCAGGGCAAAAGCCTCCGTTCCTTCTTTCCATAGGTTTCTATTGATTGCCTTTTGTTCCCACATACTACCAAATAATATTTCCGACGTTTCCTGCAGTGTTTCCAAAATCGTGGTAACTTAAAGGTTGCGCGGTCGTCATTATTAAAAGAGTAATACATTTTTTTATTCATTTGTTTCAGGCGCTTGCCTGTACAGCATGCAGGCACACGATGGTGCGGTGACGTCACTCGCGTACACCGCATCTTACGTGGTGTCCGCTGGCGCTGACGAACGGCTGTGCATCTGGGACCGCTTCCAAGGGCATATGCTGAACTCTATCCACATAGTAAGTGTCACTATATTCCTCAGATATTCACAAATCCGACAGGTAACATACATTAAACGTTTGTAAGAAAGGTTTTCATAATGAAATGTTTTGTTTAGGGCTTAAACTACATGAGCCGCATGTTGCCGCTGACGCACACGATGCTGGTTATGGGCGACCGCAGCGGTCTCACCGCGTATGACCTTAGCAGTGGTGACGTCATACGCCGAGTACTTTTAGGTGAGGACTGCATTAAGTCGTTATTTGATTCATAATATGAACTTCAAAAGGCAAATTTTACCATTAAATCTTAGGCACAAGAATTGATCACGACACTTTTTCAGCATAATTGATTTAGAAATGGGACAATTTTAATAATTCAAAATCGTATTTTGTTCAGGACCCCTGATGAAGGGATACAAGTAAACACGATGTGTGATCAAATAACGATAGTAATTTTATAATATGAAAGTAAATCTCTATGTTCACAGAAACAGAGATTTACTTATTGTTACGATTGTGTTTTCATGGTATACACATTTATAATACCATTAACAATATATAATATTCACGGTTAGCTTGTACTCCGTATAAAATTAAATCAAAAATATATTTGATATTGTTTTTACAGTTATCATATTTGTATGTACTAACACCCTTCAAATAAAACTATACGTGCTAGGAATCGTACAAAAGTTGCACTTGAAACCATCGCTCTATAGATAGCTAAACTAAACGAAAACTTAGACATAGCTATATGGCTATTAAAGCTTACAAATTTTATATAACTTTATTTGCACTTGCATAAAGTTGACGTTTGATATGTGTAAATAAATTAAAGAAGCAAAAAGAAAAAATCTGTAATTATCTGCTCTCTTGTTCCAGGACAAAGTGATGGATGTATCTTCGTGCGGCAAATATTACCGTTGAAAGATGCAATAGTGTGCGACTATGCGAATCAACTGCGCATTGTTCGCTTCCCCCTCGTGTCGAGATTATGTGATATGAAGAACGAATAACGTTGTCAATGTTATCAAATAGTGATCAGAACCGGAGCTGGTCGACCAGATAAGCACACTTCATATTATTATAACAATCACGATAACCAGTGTACCGTTAGTGATACACGAAACGATAGACTTAAACTGTGTCTTATTAAACTTGGTGAATACTTCACAAATAATAAGCTAAATATCGTCGAAAATCTATGTATAATTTGTTTCCATGTTAAAATTTTATATAATTAGTTGTTGACAATATTTATTACATGTTTATGTGTGTTATCTCATAACTATCATTCACTACACTACATTCTGAAATTAAATTATTAAATTTTAAAATATATTTTTACACTGGCTTTTCGCTTGGATACCTATGTGCTTGGAACGAATTATATTTTTCATACAAATTCCCTTAGGGTAATATTGCCTAATATTTATGGTTGTTTTGTCTATATATAGGTATGTAATTGCTTGTTATTTATATATTATTATATTTTTGTACATCGTAATTGTGTCTGAAAACTTCACGATAGCGTTGCTTAGGTACAGAACACTATTATTAACACTATGTAAGTACAATAAGTATTGTTTTATTAACAGCATGGGTTAACTTCAGCAGCAAAGTTTTGGTATTTTCCTAATTTGTTTAACATGTTGTAGTTTTACTGTAACACATTTATATGTAGAAAATTAATATATATTATGCATTCACACTGCGAGGCATAGGTACCTGGAGTAAAGTAATTTTATGTTTTATTTCAAGAGCAGATGTTTTTATTCAATCCTTTTCAAAAAAAGATACTCGGTACGTTTAATTTTGTAGTAGTTCGAATAACATAGTAATACATATCATCGAGCACTAGGGTCTGGTTGCTGTCACAAACTAGTCAATGGTTTCTTAGATTATCGAGGAAAGTAGCCTTAGGTCAATATTATTAGGCTAATGAGTTACTTCACAGTCATCGCGGCGGATCAGATTCAAAATTAAACATCCGTAGAGAACGAAAGAAAGAAATTCTAAGTTTTAATTAATAATGATTTATTGACATTAGACTGACCTAATGGAAAATGGAAGTTTGATCTAGGACAAATTCACGAACAATGTGACCCTTTTTTTGACCCAGTGGAAATTTTCGATGGTCTACCAACGCCCTGGGGACGAACAATGTGACCCGGTTGATTCTATATATCTTTGCAAATACAAAAGCCTAATATAAGCCGTACTAAACAACCTTTACAACAAAATTTTAGTTACTTAATATTATCTTGGCTCCTGATACCGAACTGACAAATGAAAGTAGCGTATCTTGTTAAAGTTTACTGTTGGGCATAGGCCTCTCGCTCTCGTCATTCCGTTAAAAAAGGACTTCTTTACGATTCTCTGATAAAAAAAAACTGTTTACACTGTGGTAATAATTTGTATGTTTATAAGAAGATATGACTTTAATTAAATAAACTTTTATGTATATAATTAATCCATTTTTTTCTACGTTATTTTTTTCCGAATGATTCAATGTAATTCAGGCCTCTAAATTATGGTGAGGAGGAAAGGAGTTAGTACGAGGGGCGCGCGTTCCCATTTTACCCTTTTATTAAGCTCGGAAATTTCGGGTGCTAATTCGAAGTAGGTATTGCGAAGTCCATTTTGAATTTTGGTTCCGAAAGACTAGTCTCTAGTAAAATATATTAAAATAAAATGATACGTCTGCTAGCAACGTTTTCTAGAATGGCTTAAATTTTAATGTATTGTAGTTCTACCATACAAGTTCAAATACTTTAAGTAGAAACAATTCGATGGTTCAGGGGATGGATCTACCAGGGGCCCAAGTCTGCTATTTACACTCGGTTCAATGTCTTCATAGTGGCGTGCCAGCAGAGCCATTTTCGGAAAACTGGCTTTCTACTAAACGTCAAAACGTCAAAATTGCGCATTGGAACGATTCGGTTCAATGTTCAACGACTGTGACCAATAGTTCATACATTTGGTACAAATTGTAATGCGCAATTTTGACGTTTTGACGTTTAGTAGAATACCAATTTTCCGAAAATGGCTCTGCTGGCACGCCACTATGAAGACATTGAACCGAGTGTAAATAGCAGACTTGGGCCCCAGTTATCTGTCCGACAGCTGGCTGGATCCACTACGGGTACGCGACCCCGGACTGCCCTAGCTGTTGCTGCCACATTCGTTTGTACCTCCGTGATGGTAGCATCCTATAACCCGTCCTACCTTGTTATCCTTTCTAACGTATACTTTCCCAATTTCTTATCCCGCAGGAACGCAATGGATAATCATAAAAATAATTTAATTATCCAAAATGGCGGTGATGAGGTTCGCCACCCATCACGAATTGTTTCTCGCGGGGGCGAAAAGTGGACCACGGAGAGCCGCTTCGCTACGTTGAATGTAAGAGGAGGAATTGGATGGTAAGGTGGATGAAGTATGTCATATGATGGATTTTGAGAAAGTTATGCTGCGATGGTTTGGCTGTGTCGAGAGAATGAATGAATAACGATTGACGAATAAAGTGTGTAAGGCGAGTTTAAATAGAATGAGGGTAGATCAAGCCAAGCAAGAGTAACATAAACCGGACAGCATGTATGAAAGGAATAAAGAAAGTGAAAAAAAAACAAGTGTGTAAGGACCATAGCAAGTGGAAAGAAGTGGTCTCTGCCTACCGCTACAAGGGAAAAAGGCGTGATTATATGTATGTGTATAACCATTCGATCATACATGATTTTCGTGTAACTTAAACCATTTACGCAGCACGTAAGCCCTCAATGTTTTTTGTTGCCGCTTTTTTCATTGATGATTCCTTCATATTGTCATGTACATGTTGTTAAGGAACTTCTAACATATTATTGTTTTTAGGGTCCAGTACGTCCGAATAAAAAACGGAACCCTTATAGGATAGAGCCGGAAACCCGACGCTGCGCAGGCTGTGCACGGATGCGTGGCTCACCTCTGCCTCGTGGGCTCATTAGTTCGGCGGCGTCGGCCTCCGTTTCCACTGCCGCGCACGGACACGGATGTGTCGCGCACACAGCTCATAGCTATGCATGGGGTACAGTCACGAGCAAAAATATGTATAAATAATAATATGCGAAATTGTTAAACGAAATAAGTGAGATTTTTTGTCGAATCTCTTCTGCCATTTAGCAATCAATGCATACTGACAGATGACACTTGAAAATAAAATGGTTCATATATTTTTTCTAATAAAAAAAATATTTGACTTAAAGTCAATATATCATTTTTATAATATAGACAATAGCGCTTCCGAGTAACAATATAATTTAGCTATTGTGTAGTAACACCTGTTTCACTTATTTGAATTATAAATAACTTAGTTCTTACATAAATTATACTTATCGCAACTTAAATGTATGTATATAAACTAGGAACATTAATTGTATCTCTTATTTATAGTAGCTTATTCTTATAATATTTTCTTAACAATATTGTGTGTACATATTTTTGCTCGAGACTGTACATAGTCGTGGTTCGCCGAGAAATAGCCGACCCACGCAGCTGGGATGTGTCGCACGACTGTGGGCTGAGCTACGTTCCGCTTATTCGAGTTAGCTACGCGTGTGTTTATGACGTCAATTGCTGCGTAGCATGCCCGTGCGCTGCAGTGGAAACGCTCTCATACATTTTGTACTAAAGCGACTTAAGCTTAACACACGTGCACAGCCTCTCCGTGCGCCGCTGTGGGTTTCCGGCTTAACTCGTGTGTCCATCTGTCACGGTCAATTATCTCCAAATCTACTTGACCGATTTAGTAAAATTTTGGGACAAGTGACTTTTTTTATATGGGACGTATTTTTTTCGGGGAAGGTAAAAATTTGAAAATCAGCTTCATTGTGCGACATATCAAATGGAAGGTTTTGTTCTCAAAATCTCAGTGTATTTTTTGTAATTTTAAAATTAATAGTTTCAGCGTTATTCAAGCAAATAGACGAAAACCATCCCCCCTTTAAAGAAGTTTTAATATGGACCCCTAACTTTTTTGAAAATTTAATATAGCCTATGTTCACCGCATATAGTGTAGCTTCCCAGCAGTGAAAGCATTTTTCAAATCGGTCAAGTAGTTTCGGAGCATATTCAATTCAAACAAACAATCAAATCTTGCCTCTTTATAATAATAAGATGTAGATAGGAAAACCTGTAAGAAGTCGATGGTATTAAAATAACATGGTAATTCATTAAATATTGCGAGTACCAACCACATTGGCAGGTAAACGCGTGGTAAAACATATTTCTCAACTACAATGTTAAGTTTGTTGAATTGGTTAGAAGTTGAAAATGTAAAAAAAACTTTACAAGTTTTCATTAATTCGCATAGGGCCAATAATTGGTGTAGGACTCAAGTACACCATTATAAAAGAAATATCAAGTCTCCAAAAAAACCGACTTGTGCTGAAAAAGTTATTTGAGGTCTAAGGTCAAAAATGACACTGTTTCGCAGTTATCTCATAAATGGTAGGGAAGTATTATCGCAAAAATAGGTTTCACAAAAGTTGTAGATCATGCAATTATCTACAAAATGGTCTCAATACTTTTTCCCTAAGGATCACCATTCCGGAGATATCGTGATCACAAGGATTAGAGAAAATTTGCAAAATAGTCTAATTTTACATCATATGCACACATTTCCCCACCACCAATGAGGTAGTGTACTTGAGCCATCCACCAATTTTTGGCTCTATGCGAATTAACGCATACTCAAATGTCTATTTTGACTGGACTATACCTCCATGGAAAATAGTAAAAACTAACTAAAATAACTCGTTATTATTATTTTTTGGGCAAAAATCTTTTTATTTATTTATGGAAATTATAATTTAGTTTTTTCGTTTATAATTAATACAACTGAAGAACTTTGTAAAAGAACTAAAAAGTAACAACTTAACTACACTTAAAATTGATTACGTATCAAATTAGAATAAACGATGCACTTGCACCTTGTCCCAATTTAGCGACAAATCAGTGTCCATATCACTTGGTCATTCACCGTTACATATCCATGCGCTGCCAGACAGCTTTCATCTACGACAAGATCAAATAAGTAGATAAAATACAATGCGATATTTATTTGATTTGAGCGCAAGAATAACTTATAATGTAAAGTAATAACCCATATGGTTTACCTTCGCTTGAAGTGAAATACACGCGCGCGAAGTCGCCTGCTTTGCTGTATTAGTAAAATCAGAGGTCGCAATTGCCGGGGTCATAGAAAAATAAAACACTTGGGTTGCGATAATATATCAGTCAATTTTATAGGAACTATGGTTAAAATAATAAATACATACATACATATCATCACGCCTGTATCCCCGAAGGGGTAGGCAGAGGTGTACCAATGTACACCCACAGTTCGCCGATATGTTTAGGTCCCATGTAATAGGGGGCGGGCCTATTGCCACTAACCGGGCACAAATCCAAACTCCGACCTGCTACTGAGAATTTCATAGAAAAACCCAATAACACCTTGGTCGACTCGGGAATCGAACCCAAGACCTCTAGCGTAGCAGGCGCGCTTAGCACCACTAGGCCAACGAGGCAGTCTCTCTAAAATAATAAATAAGTCAGCAGAACAAAAATTACCACTAACTAAACCCGGCTATGCACTGCAGTAGCTTACCCTGATAACGACTAGCAAAACTATAGAAACTACGATGTTGCGTCAGAATGATATGTTACCTTAAGTATATTTTTGACTAGTTATGCGTGCTGTTTCGCCCACCATCATATCCTTACGTGTTGTTGATACATAGGTAGTAATTCAATGAATATTTTTTTGAGTCTGTTTTGGTTGGAAAATTCCAGACCAAATTATTCGATTAAAAAAATCCATTCAATCCGTTTCAAGTACATGGGCCTGTACCACAGATCTGGATGGATTTTAATTATTACTACCAAGTAAAGCGAAAAAAAAGATTGCAGCAGATAACAGCTATTTCTGCGAATGAAAGAAAGACCTGATTGGGACTGAGTTCACCCGAATTTCGCTGCCACACATACGGAAATACGCTTCTTGCATCAAAGGTGTCATACCATTAGATATATTAAGGTGCAGTACTACAGGGTAGGCCCAATATGTGTTATTAATTAATATAGTAGTTTTGTAGCAGAAAACCTCGATGGGGCTGGTCGAATTATTTAAAACTGACAAAACATTGCATTTACAATAGCATTTAGCTATATAATATTTGAATTGCAGCCGGATATAGTTGTAAATACTTATTGTATTCAGGTACATGTTTTCTAATACTAGAGTATACTTTGAATATAAAAAATTTTTAATGATCTGGTTATTTTTCAAAGACTGACGAAAAATATATGACAATAAACAATTTACGTGTATACGTACGCCATAAAACTTAGCCGCATATTGATTTTATATTTCTTAAAAGAAACCGTGACTTTGTAACACTGAGCTATATGCTGCGATGCATGGACTATCTAGTTATTGTAGATTTGCAAATTTCCGCGAGTCTATACTGACCCAGTCATCCAGCATGATAGTTACCCGCGCTGTCCATAGCACTAGATAGTTACGCACAGCACAACGCAAGCATGTCTTAAGAAGCTCGGAAATAGCTCAAGGTTAGTAAGTCAGCTAAAAAATGAACACAGTTTCGAGTTAATCCTATAAAAGCAAGCACCATTGCGCCAGGGCAGAACTTAAATTTAACAATTTTGCTTAAGGCCATTTAAGAGTAAATTACATGAATCATTTTTACAATAAAGACAAAAGTCGTAAACTATTTAAATATTTGAGGTAAATCGACCAATCACGATCTTGATTCAATTGACTTCAGTCCCGTTTCAAATCTGATGTAAAACATCGCATTGAATTACATTGACATCAGAATAGTAACGTATTATTCCATTAGGTCGGTTTACTGTTCCTGTAACTTTCAAGCAAAGATCCATTCATATAAAAATCATAAAATCAATAGCCAACAGTCAAACTAAGGTATAAAATAGCAATAGCAGTCATGTAATCATAATTAATACAGTGTACAGAGTGTTAAGAAAACCCCTGTCTGACCCGAAAGGTTTGATATAAGGTTCACAATCACATGCCCGAATAAAATATTTAATTGGGACAATATATATATAAACAATAATAATGGATTTTGAAATAACCATTTTTTGCCCCGAAATTCCCTAAATTTGTAGTTCCTAATCTGTTTGGTAATTAAGTAGCAAAAAAAAAAGGTTATACATATTTTTTTTTTCATTCTTTCCGCCTTGTTGTAATCAGATATCGATACCTAACAGCACCTTCACGGATCGGACAGGGGTTTCTTAACACCCTGAATAATTAACAATAATAGTATTATAACACGGATTCAATATTATTGACGTTACCGGCCAAACGGCTTTATCCTAAGGGTCAGCCTGTTACAGCAGACTCGAAGCGTCGATCTAAAAGTGAATATAGCAAATTCACCCTTAAGTCAACAACGCAATGTTCACGCGCGCGCAAATGCTAGCGAATGCTATCTCCTTCTAAGAAATGGGTTTTCTATTACGATTAATGAGTTTTGTCTGTTACGTGTCATGAGATGTGAGTCTCGCGCTACTTTGTCGAGTAAGGGTTACTATATATAGACGATGCGAATCTGCTGTCACTTAAGTGTGCTAAACTAGTTTAGTTCAAACCAATCTACTTGGACCAAGTACTTTAAACTTAACTAGATTGGCCTAGAGCCTAAAACATAGGCCGAATGAATTGATATACAATAATTATTACAATAAATTCCATGTAATAATGGTTACTTGGTTACTTAAGAATTAATCGAGCACTTTCGCCTTAGGACTAAGATCATTTAAACACTTATCACAGTTTGAAGAGAGGTAGATATTTGGGACATTAACTAAAACATAAATTACATTATTACAAACTTATCCACAAAGGACATCATCCACTCTCCATACATTTTTAGTCCAAATTCGAAAGTGCCAACAAAAAACAATGTTATATTCTGACAGAGCTTGTCCTCCTAAGTATTTCTTACTATGGCATCAAACCTGTAACACCGCTGCTCTTCATTTTATCCAGGGTTTAAAATTCTGAATATTCATACATTTTTCGATCACATATCACGATATTTTCGATTAAATCTCCCTGGATAAAATAAAGATATGCGGTGCTACAGCTTGGGTGCCATATTAAAAAATGCTAAGGAGGACAACCTCTGTCCTCTTGGAGATTCATTTAATAGATAAAATCGTGGTATGTACTCGAAAAATATATGAAAATTCGGAATTTTAAACCCTGGATAAAACCGCGTGCAGCGGTGCTACAGCTTTGGTGCCATATTAAGAAATGCTAAGGAGGACAAGCTTTGTCAGAATATAACACTTTTTTGGTTGGCGGCACTTTCGAATTTTGGACCAAAATGGATGATGTCCTTTGGTTAACAAAAACAATTCATCATGCCTTTAACTTAAAAATAGCACCGATTTTCTTGACTTAGTTTTTTATTTTTAAACTAATTCAAATCCTTCCGAGTGGGGGAAGTATGTAATTATTTGCACTAACCGGGAGGGATTCAAATATCTCTTAACATATTTGTATTTTGCATAAAACTCGCATTTTAATCGAATAATCCGAGGTAAGGTCGTTATTTTTTTATATTTCTATAGAATGTACCTCTCCTATATTTAATGAATAGTACAAAATCAGTCTTACTTATATCACGTAAAATCGCTATAGGCAATTCTTATAACTAAATTGGTATTCAGTATTCGCAGACTAGCGTCGCGTCGTTGAAACGAATGAGATCGACGTACCTCGTTCAATATTATTGAAAAGGAGGATAATAATGAGGCTGAGAGGGATATCTGCCGGCTCCGTACATATTGTAATTTTGCGGAGGCACCGTCGGCGGTTGCGTCACCGCCGTGGCCGGTCGGGCCGGTGTTTGGGGAGTCAGCCCTGCTCGGGGGTTTTTATAAGGCGCACTCATATTTGGCATATCTGTAAGTAAAGCATTCAACTGGTTAAAGCGAGGAGACGCACAGGTACATGTAGCCAGCATTAGCGTGCAAGGCCTCGAACTCACGGCTGAAGTTCGCGGGATACGACTGCGGGTAGTATGGGCGGGCGGGCGGCGGCTGGTACGGCAAGTACGCGGCGGGCGGCCTGGCGGGGTGCGAGGCCAGCGCGGCCGGACGGAGGCTCGCCGCGGGCAGGTGGGTCGCCGGCGGCGCGGCGGGCGCGATCGACGTCGCCGCTGGCTGGGGCGCGGCGGACGACAGCGTGGCGCTGGGCGCGGGGTACGGCCGGGGCGCGGCGGTCGGCAGGGCAGCACTCGGCGCGGGGTAAGGCCGGGCCGAGGCGGGCGGCTGAGACGCGTTGGGCGCGGCGTATGGCCGGGCCGCGGCGCTCGGCGCAGGGTACGGCCGGGCCACGGGTGCGGGCGCCGTCGGGTAGCGGCTCGCGCCCGCCGCCTGCGCGCTCTCCGCCTTCTGTCCGTTCAGGAAGTGGCTCAACCCGTTCACGGCGCTGCTGCTGAGCATCGTGCTGGAAGTGCTCGCCCGGCTGTTGTCATTGCCCAAATTGTCGGCTGTGCGAGATTCTGTTGCAGGCTTGAAGTTGCTCAGTGAAGTGGCTGAAAGAATAACCTTGATCATTTTGGGCCGATCTTGGTATCAGTCTTATATATCAGGGGAGACCGGGGTTAGTTGACCAAGTTTCAGCTTTAAGGTTTCATTTCGTTATCTTTAGAGTATCTTACTTAAAAAACGGCTTCAGTTAGTAGATTTTCTAATTAGCTTTCCAAAAAAGTGGCAAAATGCACGTTATTCATTATGATATAGAGAGCAGGCAAGTTTTGTAAAATAGGAAAAACTGGCTCAATGCTTGCGGTAGGTTGACCTATGAAGTTGTAAGGGTCAAATCTACAAGGAAATAGAATAAAAGACAAAAAAATGCACTACACATTTTTTTATGTAACTAAGGCGATCTTCCTCTACGTCAATTACACACGGTAAAATTAAATAAACAATCAAACTTATTAAGCTAAAGGAATTTTTACAATATAGGGGCTTAGATTGTTGGTGTTGGTATACCTAATAAATAAATAAATAAATAAATAAATAGATTAAATCATTTCATTTAGGCATGATGAACCCGTAAGATAATGTTCGCACGGCCCTGAAACAACAATTTTTGGATAAAATTACTTTTCATATTATGTATGGAAGATAATATTATTACCCCGATATACATTAGTCTTCTAGCCCATAATCACTTTATAACTTAACCACATAACATGACCTCGAAACTGTTTTTCAATACCGAATTCCTTCTCTCGAACGACGTGCGTTTGCGACGCCGCGTTCCCGGTGACTGATCGCGGGGGAGTGACGGACTCTCGTCTACCAATGACTCAACCTACCCCTATAGTCAACCAACCTCGGTCTCCCTTACAGTTTATCTTTTTAAATACATATCAGAAGACTTACTATTTCGAAGCACTCCTAGCACTGCCTGTATCACATCTGTAGGAGCGTCATTTACTGGTTCCGATCTCCTCGTCAGAGCCGTGAGGGATTGTATTAATGACAGTTCGTCAACTGCAACGGTCGGAACTGGAGGCTGAAAATGTATACAATCGAAGAAAATTTTATAATCTAAGACGATAATTACTGTTTTAAGCATTGCATCATCCGTGATACTTACAGAGTCCAAAAGGCTTCTTGAGTTGCCGAATACGCAATCCATTAACTGAAGCAGAAACTGTCGCGGAACTGTTGAAGTTGCCTGAAAAATGTATACATTTTTTGGTTTGTGTCTTGACTGATTAGTTGACGGTTACTTAAAAATTAAGGGGTGTGTATCAATTTTTACTTCATTCGAAGAAGAATAGTCGTCAATATGCTACTAAAAAAGGATGTTAACCACGGCTTTTTGTAATCATACAATATACAGACACGTAAGTTTCACGCTTGTTTTACGACAACAATAAGATAATTTCATTCTGGGTAAAACTTAACAAATCGACTCTTCGAGATATGCCCAAGGAATCGGTTAAGGTTCGCTATTACGCGGGAGTGAAACTGTGGCCAGCATATAGTCGCTAAATAAATAATTAATGTACTTACAGAAAAAGACGACATTTGGTTGAGCTGTTGTGAAGATCCCTGCGGGTAATACAAAAATTTAAAAATAAAATAAATAACAGTTGATTGCAAAAAGGAAACCAAAGCAATATTACATTTATTTTCATTACCTCAATGTATTCGTCCAGGATGCGGAATGATTCCGGACTTAGAACCGACTTTAACAACAGGCGGCCATTTTCATAGCCTTCGGACTTCGTCTCATAAATGTACGATTGGTACTCTCTCTCACACTCCAGCTTCTGCATCTCCTTTCGGTAGAGTTCAATCCTATAATGTGTTATAGTCAATTATTGTAACAGAAATACATTTACAATAAACATAATGTATTAGTGTGAATTAACTATTTCTATATTAAATAGCTACCTTCAGCCAATTCAACAGGCGTTACGTTTAACCTGACCGCATGATTCTCTAAGGCCGTACTACATCCGGAGTGAGGAGATATTTTAAGAAAACGCTGTCCACGTGCATTACAATGACACTCAATTCATTTATAAAATATGACATGGTATTAGTTTGATAGTCTCGAATGTTCAGTAATTACTTTCGTATCTTACTGAATTTCTCGAAATGAATGATGTTGATAAAGTATTATTTCGCACAGCTTTAGAATTTTATTCAAATCTGCGGTATGTGCCTATAGCTGTATGTACTTTAATTTTATAACTTCTAGTATTTGCAGGACCAGCAATCTCGTATGGCATTATGGAGTCCGCGTTTGTTGAAACCGTTTGTATTTGTAATGCAAGCATATAAATATATAAAACATATACATACTGAATGCTATAAATTCGCTTCTCGAAATATAATTGCTATCGGTCTCAGAACGCACTTCGCTAAAAACACTCGCCGATTCATGACCATTCTCATTTATTTCTCACATATACTTAGATTTGAAATATTTTTTCGATAGGTATATCATGCGTACAAATATAGTGATGAATCTTTTCGTGTCAAACCTGAGTTCCCGCTGGATACAGCTTTCGCACAGTCTTTCAACAACTTTGGAGCTCTCCAGTTTTCTCGCTTTGCTTGGCCCGGCTGAGAACAAAGTCAATAAGCGCCAAGCCAATAATATTAGCTAATCTAAATTTATCAATATGAGCACAAATCATTAGTTGTAAATCAGCACTTATACGAAGGGTATATTTGGAACAAATGAAAGTAGAAATTTAAATTTATCGTATTAAAAGAAAAAGCATCTTTATTAAAGGTGTCCTTCAAATTATATTAAGTGTTCAAAAAAACATCCCAGCGATACAGTGATTCAGTAATTACCCAGTGCAGCAGGCGAAATTAAACAGAAATGGTTAAAAATAAAGAGCATTGTTTTTATTTAGATATGCCCATTTTTTTCTAATTCTATAAAGTCTATATAAAAATATCATATAATTTTGCATTCTTATTATAGTATTACTTCTGTCACACAAAAGTTTTTTTTTTTTTTATATTTGGAATCTATTAAGTATCAACGTATTTCAATTGCCAAATATTCTCTTGGTATAAAATATGCTCAACTTTAAAATACTTTGTTAGTAAATAAATACTCGTATGTCATGTCTTAAACATGTTTCGTTAAAATATGATCACTGAAAAGCTGATACCATGCAATGGCAAATAGCTATGGGCTTGCCCCCCTATTACACAGAATTTGAAGATCTTGTCAAACAGCTGGGCAAGTGAGCTCTTCACCGTTGCCATGTAAGAAATTCATTTACATTTGCAAAATTTGTTTTAACTTTCGTTAAATATAGCTATAGTAAAAAATGAAGCGACAACTACCTCAGTTCTCTTTCTCAACGCAATAAAAATCTATGTTATTTACTATACGTGCTTAGTAGTGTAATACTCAAGTATACAGCGGAATGTTTAATAAGTGGTCCCAATATATCTAGAACAAAATATGACTCGTCCTGTTAAATACTAGCAAGCGTCCTGCGATTTTATTCGCAAAGTTACCGTTGATCTCAACTTATCAGAATAGAAAGTATCCTATGCGTGAATCTACTATCAAAACTAACGTGTGAAAATTTATGAGGGAGTATTCCATTTTTAAGCTCTTAATGACAAATATTGGTTTACGCTTCCGGAAAAAGTGTATTAACGAACAAAACGTGTTCGGGCAGTATATAGATACTATGCAATTTGGTAGTTGAGATATTTATTCATACACGATTTTTTATCTCTTAAGTTCAAAATTATAAATAAGTTTTATTAAAAATAAGATAAGTGGTACAAGTCTCGTGTGCTTCATATAAAACATGCCGTTTTAAGATATATAACACGATTTAAACAAGAAAAATATTATGGTTGTAAATGAGGCACAGATAGATGTTTGTTACTCAATCACTCCAAAAATCCTTAACGTGGTTGAATTTATATCCAGTCCCCAACGGAAATTATGCGAATAACACCGTCAGGCGCAGCTGGTAAGGTCTACAGGTGACACCGGATTATATTGTCCCGGCTTTTAAAGTGAGCTTGAAGCTCGTTTCGAACGTAACCCGCGAAAAGGAAATAAGTAACGTTTGAAAATTAGTGGCCAATTTGGCCGAAGCAAGAATTTTACAATTATTCTTGAAATAAATATAATTCGTGTGACTTATCCTAATGACGCTTTACAAATTCGACGAGAGTAATTTCAATATATTCCTATGGTTTTGCCGTCGCTTGGCTTTCACTAATCATATAGGACGTGCTGACGAAAATAACTATCACGTATTATGTTATCAAAGTATCCACTAACAGTACATACAAGAATACCTTAAACTGAATACCATCACCAACAACAAGATGTGCTTTGAAAAAAGCAAGATTTTGATTTCAATAATATCCAAGATACTCATATTAATAACTAAACACAAATTTGAGATCTTAATAATCGAATTATTTTATAACTATAATATTTATTTAAGAAAACCAACCTATTAATTTTCCTAAAATGTAATGCAATTTCTATTTATTACATAGTTAATTATGCACTAGCTGAAGCAATGTCTGTACATTATTACACCTGGCTAATATAGAGAAGCCTATAACATCACAACAATCAAAAGAAGTTGCGAGGATTTGTTTAAACTCCACCTACAATAGTTAGGTGTAAAACATCGTTAAATGAACAATTTTGAGAAACACACAGATAAACATATTGCATGGACCGCGGTATTGCATCCACTGTGATTGCACACACACGTGAAATACGTCGAAGAAGTAGCTTATTTCCATTCTTGGCATTAAGCATACTCCATACCACGTTTCATAGAATAGGTTCAGCAGTTGACGGCTCAACTGTTTTACACACAGTGCAAAAGCGTTACATACGGTTAAAGTTACTTTCGCATTTACAATACGAGGCCTATACTTCCAGTTTAAGCCTGAACCATCCCAAATTCTACTAAAATCGGTAGACTGGAGAAGGCGTAATAGACAACCAGCTGCTTTTATATTTACATTTGTCAGGTTGATTTAATTTCTTATAATTATCTCATTATGTAAGAAGTATCCATGAAACTTTTCTCATAGTAGCTAATAAGAACAAAATCTAAGAGCACTTATCTTTACTGGATGTCTGATTTACAATAAAAACACTTAATGAAGAACAATCTTAACCATCACCAAATAATAACAATGTAATGTATTTAGTTCTTTTCTATAAATTACTAATTAAGTAAAGGGTTTGTAAAGCATAATCGTAATGGATTAACATTTGAACTTGACGCCAAAGTAACTTGTTCAGCTTAGGACTGCCTATCCTAGGATGTATTACGTGTAGCTATAGGAGGGCGGGACCAACATGATCTATCTCCTTTATAATGGGACCACTTATAAAAACATAACCATGTCTCAGTCTAATTTATTTAACTTATTCCACAATATTCGCGCATGCTAACATTGCTTAATTTATTTGCAACTGATTTTCGCTGAGCATCATGATTTGAATTATTCTTTTAATTTATTTGTACTCTATCATCTGCATATTAGTCTTGTAATGACAATTATAATATTTACCCTCAGAAGACTCAGCAGGTCGCTTTACTAAAACACTTTTTTTTGTTTTATGTGTGACCGTTGATAGTGGTGGAGGAGGCATGCTGGCATCAAACCTGTTATGGGAAGTACAATAATAATTGTATCAGAATTTGGCTAAAAACAATATCAATTTACAGCAAATGTTACTGCTTCTTGTACCTATCAATAAATTGATGTATGGTACAACTACAGTTAATATTCAGTAGATATAATTTTTATTCCTCCCATACTCAATTTTCAAAAAACTGTTTATTTTGCCAATAACCTGTCAATTTTTTACACCAATGCTCTATGGGGAGTTTCATTCGGGGCAACACTTAATTAAATTTCAATACATAAAATATGACATGACTTCGTAAATAAAAAAAATACATATTAGAATGTTACGTAGTCATCAAAACAACTTACATTGGAAGTGGTGGTGGGGGTTGAGTAACAGCATACATTGGAGGACTGCTGAATGGAGCGGGAGCAGGAGCTGGAAAGAAACAATTATATACATTCAATAATTGAATACATTATGTAATTAGATTTGACTAAAATTAAACAAACATAGTATAGTTATATTGCAAGTTAAATAAAACCTCGTGAAAAGGTATTTTCGTTAAACATTAAAATTAAATAAAAAATATTAATGTACCTGTAAACACAGGTGCAGACATTTGTACAGGCACAGTCGATGTAGTTGGCGGCGGCGGCGGAGGCGGCGGTGGCGGCGGTGGTGGAGCCAGCAGCGGTCGCAGAGGAGCTGGAGGTGGCGGCGGCTGAGTAGCAGCATATGGATGTGGTGGCGGAGGAGCAGCAGGCGTACAAGTCGGCGGCACAGCTTGTGACGCAGCAGGTTGCGGCGGCGGCGGAGGAGGTGGCGGTGGTGCTTGACCCATATACTCGTTAACGTAAACATTCATTGGCGCAGAAAACATAGCTGCGTGTCGCTCGGCTAGCGCTCTAGGTATCTGACCAGTAGTCAAGAAAAGATTCTCCTCCTCTCTAGTGGTATGTAAGTAGGTGCAGTCTGGCCTCGTGCACCCAGTTCTGTTCTGATAATCGTGGCAGAACTTTAAAATATTTTTCATAGACTCCACATCAAATTCATGACGGAACTTACACTGAGTTCCTTTTCCACAAATACCCCACACATAGTCACGGCATATTCTATTCTGTTGTTCGGATGATGACGCGTTTCTCAGCCGAGGGTCCGATGGTGGCGCTGTTTGTTGCGATAAAGGTGGCTGGCAGCCATTTTGTTCGCTGTTACTGCTCATGGACTGTAAATATATACAAATAATAAATACTTCTATTTATATTCAATATTTAAACATCTGGACCTCAACACAACACCTTAAGTGTATGGGGTCTTACAGAAACTTGTACAACGGGAACAGTCTGCTTACCTTAGCCGTGCACGCCGATACGGTGGTTCTAGGTTTTAGGTAGAAAACAAACCTAAAATTTAAAAATTGCTCATTACAGCATTTCTTCAAGACACTCCACACTCACCACCGCCAAACTCGAGTTGCTAAATTAAATTACTTTTAAATGCTTCAGATCTTAATACGACATTGCTAACTTGTTGTTTTGACCACAGATTAGCACAGTCAGACAGAATCACATCAAAGATCAAAGTGGTTTTGACCACAGAGTATTTAAAATTTATTAAAAGTAGGTACTTAAACCATAGTCTCATCACCGTAGACCTCACACAGTCACATCTAAAATCAATAATTTATTAATTTAAACTTTCATGTACAATTGTGGTACATAAGGCTTACTATCTACCAGTCAACCTTTGGGCAGTGCCGGTTTTAGGGTAGGGCGCCGCTGGCGCCCCTTTCTAGCCCATTGCTCATAGTTCGAGGTCTACTAACTCGTAAATTTCCTTTGTAAAATCATCCACTGTATTCAAACATCTGCTCCGACTATGTATAAGGAATTCAATTTTGACAACGAAGCGGTGGTACTATATGCAGACCGTAGACAGAAAGTTACCCCAACGCAAAAGTCACCGATTCTTTTTTCATTTTCACTACCGTGAAAAAAATGACACTGACCGACCACATCTAGAGAAAATAGACCTCACTGCATTGCATTCCGGGAAATGGGGAAACCCACGAGCCTTATTTGGTTGCGGGGGTGGGGGGAGACGATCGTAACTCAGACTGCGAGAATGCTGAGCCAGGAGAAGATGATGAGGGAGCTGCGAGTGGTGCTCTAGAGACTCGTTTTGTACGACATCGCCCTGAGGAGGCCATGGAGTTCAACATGTCACCTACACCTCGAAGTCCATGGCTTCCTCGGGAGGATGCTCCACTAGGAGAATGGAGCCCAAAGGCGTACCCAGGTAGGGTGGAAGGAAGCTGTCCCCTTCCCCCTGGAGCTTGAGAACTCCAGTAAATAACCCAAATATTAGAAAAAAATGCGCTGCGTGGCCAATATCATCATCGGCCGGTTGCTACCTCTTGGGTGGGGCGGAACACAGAGACGTCATCGGTCTCTCTTTTGTTTGCTGAGAGAGTGAAGCTTTGGATGTCTGTCTGTGAGATTTGGTTGTTTTGAGGCGATCGAAGAGGGCAAATTCGAGCCCTACGTGGTTAACGAGCGATATATTAGAAAGTCGAAATCTAGAAAAAAAAACGCGTTGCGCGGTTAATTCGATCTAGCGGCCTATCGTTGCCTAATTTGTGAATGATGAAGCCCGGGAGCAACCTGTGGTTGCCTTTAAATAAGGTTTTGCCGCTTATCTGGGCTCCCAGCTAGTCGCTTCTCTAGGACCTGAATGTCAAAGCCCTCATGAGCACTTGGCTATTGGTATATTCTACTTTGTTCACCTGGCTTCTTCTATCTGGCTTTTACATGTTTTTTTGTCCTTCCATGCACAGTACATACTAAGTCTCCTGCTGTAGCAGGAGTGGTGTACCACATAACCCTTTATGTTTATTGTAACCTTTTTATTGTACCAATATTTTGTGTGTGTGGCAAATAAATGGTTTAAATGGTTTTTAGCGTCCGAGGTGAAATGAGAAGACACAAAAGTCTACTTTGTTCATGTGAGTGATTTCACCCAGGTGAACAAAGTGGAATATACCGAGCATTTCTATGTAATTGCATATATCTAACTGCAACCCCTCCTTGCCTGAACTCTGTTCGACCATTAGTTCCCCACCCACTTGCTGAATTTGTTTTGTACCTGCCTTTTCCATTATAATTGTTTTACTTTTTAAGGCACTGTCGATGAATTTTAAAATGGTTTTGTTCCACGTAGTCCTGTAAAGGAAAGTGGCCACCGGTCCTTTCCAGAAATAAAAGAGTTCGGCCGACGGTAACAAGCTCCACAAGGGGCGCCAGCGGCGCCCTACCCTAAAACCGGCACTGCCCAAAGGTTGACTGGTAGATAGTAAGCCTTATGTACCACAATTGTACATGAAAGTTTAAATTAATAAATTATTGATTTTAGATGTGACTGTGTGAGGTCTACGGTGATGAGACTATGGTTTAAGTACCTACTTTTAATAAATTTTAAATACTCTGTGGTCAAAACCACTTTGATCTTTGATGTGATTCTGTCTGACTGTGCTAATCTGTGGTCAAAACAACAAGTTAGCAATGTCGTATTAAGATCTGAAGCATTTAAAAGTAATTTAATTTAGCAACTCGAGTTTGGCGGTGGTGAGTGTGGAGTGTCTTGAAGAAATGCTGTAATGAGCAATTTTTAAATTTTAGGTTTGTTTTCTACCTAAAACCTAGAACCACCGTATCGGCGTGCACGGCTAAGGTAAGCAGACTGTTCCCGTTGTACAAGTTTCTGTAAGACCCCATACACTTAAGGTGTTGTGTTGAGGTCCAGATGTTTAAATATTGAATATAAATAGAAGTATTTATTATTTGTATATATTTACAGTCCATGAGCAGTAACAGCGAACAAAATGGCTGCCAGCCACCTTTATCGCAACAAACAGCGCCACCATCGGACCCTCGGCTGAGAAACGCGTCATCATCCGAACAACAGAATAGAATATGCCGTGACTATGTGTGGGGTATTTGTGGAAAAGGAACTCAGTGTAAGTTCCGTCATGAATTTGATGTGGAGTCTATGAAAAATATTTTAAAGTTCTGCCACGATTATCAGAACAGAACTGGGTGCACGAGGCCAGACTGCACCTACTTACATACCACTAGAGAGGAGGAGAATCTTTTCTTGACTACTGGTCAGATACCTAGAGCGCTAGCCGAGCGACACGCAGCTATGTTTTCTGCGCCAATGAATGTTTACGTTAACGAGTATATGGGTCAAGCACCACCGCCACCTCCTCCGCCGCCGCCGCAACCTGCTGCGTCACAAGCTGTGCCGCCGACTTGTACGCCTGCTGCTCCTCCGCCACCACATCCATATGCTGCTACTCAGCCGCCGCCACCTCCAGCTCCTCTGCGACCGCTGCTGGCTCCACCACCGCCGCCACCGCCGCCTCCGCCGCCGCCGCCAACTACATCGACTGTGCCTGTACAAATGTCTGCACCTGTGTTTACAGGTACATTAATATTTTTTATTTAATTTTAATGTTTAACGAAAATACCTTTTCACGAGGTTTTATTTAACTTGCAATATAACTATACTATGTTTGTTTAATTTTAGTCAAATCTAATTACATAATGTATTCAATTATTGAATGTATATAATTGTTTCTTTCCAGCTCCTGCTCCCGCTCCATTCAGCAGTCCTCCAATGTATGCTGTTACTCAACCCCCACCACCACTTCCAATGTAAGTTGTTTTGATGACTACGTAACATTCTAATATGTATTTTTTTTATTTACGAAGTCATGTCATATTTTATGTATTGAAATTTAATTAAGTGTTGCCCCGAATGAAACTCCCCATAGAGCATTGGTGTAAAAAATTGACAGGTTATTGGCAAAATAAACAGTTTTTTGAAAATTGAGTATGGGAGGAATAAAAATTATATCTACTGAATATTAACTGTAGTTGTACCATACATCAATTTATTGATAGGTACAAGAAGCAGTAACATTTGCTGTAAATTGATATTGTTTTTAGCCAAATTCTGATACAATTATTATTGTACTTCCCATAACAGGTTTGATGCCAGCATGCCTCCTCCACCACTATCAACGGTCACACATAAAACAAAAAAAAGTGTTTTAGTAAAGCGACCTGCTGAGTCTTCTGAGGGTAAATATTATAATTGTCATTACAAGACTAATATGCAGATGATAGAGTACAAATAAATTAAAAGAATAATTCAAATCATGATGCTCAGCGAAAATCAGTTGCAAATAAATTAAGCAATGTTAGCATGCGCGAATATTGTGGAATAAGTTAAATAAATTAGACTGAGACATGGTTATGTTTTTATAAGTGGTCCCATTATAAAGGAGATAGATCATGTTGGTCCCGCCCTCCTATAGCTACACGTAATACATCCTAGGATAGGCAGTCCTAAGCTGAACAAGTTACTTTGGCGTCAAGTTCAAATGTTAATCCATTACGATTATGCTTTACAAACCCTTTACTTAATTAGTAATTTATAGAAAAGAACTAAATACATTACATTGTTATTATTTGGTGATGGTTAAGATTGTTCTTCATTAAGTGTTTTTATTGTAAATCAGACATCCAGTAAAGATAAGTGCTCTTAGATTTTGTTCTTATTAGCTACTATGAGAAAAGTTTCATGGATACTTCTTACATAATGAGATAATTATAAGAAATTAAATCAACCTGACAAATGTAAATATAAAAGCAGCTGGTTGTCTATTACGCCTTCTCCAGTCTACCGATTTTAGTAGAATTTGGGATGGTTCAGGCTTAAACTGGAAGTATAGGCCTCGTATTGTAAATGCGAAAGTAACTTTAACCGTATGTAACGCTTTTGCACTGTGTGTAAAACAGTTGAGCCGTCAACTGCTGAACCTATTCTATGAAACGTGGTATGGAGTATGCTTAATGCCAAGAATGGAAATAAGCTACTTCTTCGACGTATTTCACGTGTGTGTGCAATCACAGTGGATGCAATACCGCGGTCCATGCAATATGTTTATCTGTGTGTTTCTCAAAATTGTTCATTTAACGATGTTTTACACCTAACTATTGTAGGTGGAGTTTAAACAAATCCTCGCAACTTCTTTTGATTGTTGTGATGTTATAGGCTTCTCTATATTAGCCAGGTGTAATAATGTACAGACATTGCTTCAGCTAGTGCATAATTAACTATGTAATAAATAGAAATTGCATTACATTTTAGGAAAATTAATAGGTTGGTTTTCTTAAATAAATATTATAGTTATAAAATAATTCGATTATTAAGATCTCAAATTTGTGTTTAGTTATTAATATGAGTATCTTGGATATTATTGAAATCAAAATCTTGCTTTTTTCAAAGCACATCTTGTTGTTGGTGATGGTATTCAGTTTAAGGTATTCTTGTATGTACTGTTAGTGGATACTTTGATAACATAATACGTGATAGTTATTTTCGTCAGCACGTCCTATATGATTAGTGAAAGCCAAGCGACGGCAAAACCATAGGAATATATTGAAATTACTCTCGTCGAATTTGTAAAGCGTCATTAGGATAAGTCACACGAATTATATTTATTTCAAGAATAATTGTAAAATTCTTGCTTCGGCCAAATTGGCCACTAATTTTCAAACGTTACTTATTTCCTTTTCGCGGGTTACGTTCGAAACGAGCTTCAAGCTCACTTTAAAAGCCGGGACAATATAATCCGGTGTCACCTGTAGACCTTACCAGCTGCGCCTGACGGTGTTATTCGCATAATTTCCGTTGGGGACTGGATATAAATTCAACCACGTTAAGGATTTTTGGAGTGATTGAGTAACAAACATCTATCTGTGCCTCATTTACAACCATAATATTTTTCTTGTTTAAATCGTGTTATATATCTTAAAACGGCATGTTTTATATGAAGCACACGAGACTTGTACCACTTATCTTATTTTTAATAAAACTTATTTATAATTTTGAACTTAAGAGATAAAAAATCGTGTATGAATAAATATCTCAACTACCAAATTGCATAGTATCTATATACTGCCCGAACACGTTTTGTTCGTTAATACACTTTTTCCGGAAGCGTAAACCAATATTTGTCATTAAGAGCTTAAAAATGGAATACTCCCTCATAAATTTTCACACGTTAGTTTTGATAGTAGATTCACGCATAGGATACTTTCTATTCTGATAAGTTGAGATCAACGGTAACTTTGCGAATAAAATCGCAGGACGCTTGCTAGTATTTAACAGGACGAGTCATATTTTGTTCTAGATATATTGGGACCACTTATTAAACATTCCGCTGTATACTTGAGTATTACACTACTAAGCACGTATAGTAAATAACATAGATTTTTATTGCGTTGAGAAAGAGAACTGAGGTAGTTGTCGCTTCATTTTTTACTATAGCTATATTTAACGAAAGTTAAAACAAATTTTGCAAATGTAAATGAATTTCTTACATGGCAACGGTGAAGAGCTCACTTGCCCAGCTGTTTGACAAGATCTTCAAATTCTGTGTAATAGGGGGGCAAGCCCATAGCTATTTGCCATTGCATGGTATCAGCTTTTCAGTGATCATATTTTAACGAAACATGTTTAAGACATGACATACGAGTATTTATTTACTAACAAAGTATTTTAAAGTTGAGCATATTTTATACCAAGAGAATATTTGGCAATTGAAATACGTTGATACTTAATAGATTCCAAATATAAAAAAAAAAAAAACTTTTGTGTGACAGAAGTAATACTATAATAAGAATGCAAAATTATATGATATTTTTATATAGACTTTATAGAATTAGAAAAAAATGGGCATATCTAAATAAAAACAATGCTCTTTATTTTTAACCATTTCTGTTTAATTTCGCCTGCTGCACTGGGTAATTACTGAATCACTGTATCGCTGGGATGTTTTTTTGAACACTTAATATAATTTGAAGGACACCTTTAATAAAGATGCTTTTTCTTTTAATACGATAAATTTAAATTTCTACTTTCATTTGTTCCAAATATACCCTTCGTATAAGTGCTGATTTACAACTAATGATTTGTGCTCATATTGATAAATTTAGATTAGCTAATATTATTGGCTTGGCGCTTATTGACTTTGTTCTCAGCCGGGCCAAGCAAAGCGAGAAAACTGGAGAGCTCCAAAGTTGTTGAAAGACTGTGCGAAAGCTGTATCCAGCGGGAACTCAGGTTTGACACGAAAAGATTCATCACTATATTTGTACGCATGATATACCTATCGAAAAAATATTTCAAATCTAAGTATATGTGAGAAATAAATGAGAATGGTCATGAATCGGCGAGTGTTTTTAGCGAAGTGCGTTCTGAGACCGATAGCAATTATATTTCGAGAAGCGAATTTATAGCATTCAGTATGTATATGTTTTATATATTTATATGCTTGCATTACAAATACAAACGGTTTCAACAAACGCGGACTCCATAATGCCATACGAGATTGCTGGTCCTGCAAATACTAGAAGTTATAAAATTAAAGTACATACAGCTATAGGCACATACCGCAGATTTGAATAAAATTCTAAAGCTGTGCGAAATAATACTTTATCAACATCATTCATTTCGAGAAATTCAGTAAGATACGAAAGTAATTACTGAACATTCGAGACTATCAAACTAATACCATGTCATATTTTATAAATGAATTGAGTGTCATTGTAATGCACGTGGACAGCGTTTTCTTAAAATATCTCCTCACTCCGGATGTAGTACGGCCTTAGAGAATCATGCGGTCAGGTTAAACGTAACGCCTGTTGAATTGGCTGAAGGTAGCTATTTAATATAGAAATAGTTAATTCACACTAATACATTATGTTTATTGTAAATGTATTTCTGTTACAATAATTGACTATAACACATTATAGGATTGAACTCTACCGAAAGGAGATGCAGAAGCTGGAGTGTGAGAGAGAGTACCAATCGTACATTTATGAGACGAAGTCCGAAGGCTATGAAAATGGCCGCCTGTTGTTAAAGTCGGTTCTAAGTCCGGAATCATTCCGCATCCTGGACGAATACATTGAGGTAATGAAAATAAATGTAATATTGCTTTGGTTTCCTTTTTGCAATCAACTGTTATTTATTTTATTTTTAAATTTTTGTATTACCCGCAGGGATCTTCACAACAGCTCAACCAAATGTCGTCTTTTTCTGTAAGTACATTAATTATTTATTTAGCGACTATATGCTGGCCACAGTTTCACTCCCGCGTAATAGCGAACCTTAACCGATTCCTTGGGCATATCTCGAAGAGTCGATTTGTTAAGTTTTACCCAGAATGAAATTATCTTATTGTTGTCGTAAAACAAGCGTGAAACTTACGTGTCTGTATATTGTATGATTACAAAAAGCCGTGGTTAACATCCTTTTTTAGTAGCATATTGACGACTATTCTTCTTCGAATGAAGTAAAAATTGATACACACCCCTTAATTTTTAAGTAACCGTCAACTAATCAGTCAAGACACAAACCAAAAAATGTATACATTTTTCAGGCAACTTCAACAGTTCCGCGACAGTTTCTGCTTCAGTTAATGGATTGCGTATTCGGCAACTCAAGAAGCCTTTTGGACTCTGTAAGTATCACGGATGATGCAATGCTTAAAACAGTAATTATCGTCTTAGATTATAAAATTTTCTTCGATTGTATACATTTTCAGCCTCCAGTTCCGACCGTTGCAGTTGACGAACTGTCATTAATACAATCCCTCACGGCTCTGACGAGGAGATCGGAACCAGTAAATGACGCTCCTACAGATGTGATACAGGCAGTGCTAGGAGTGCTTCGAAATAGTAAGTCTTCTGATATGTATTTAAAAAGATAAACTGTAAGGGAGACCGAGGTTGGTTGACTATAGGGGTAGGTTGAGTCATTGGTAGACGAGAGTCCGTCACTCCCCCGCGATCAGTCACCGGGAACGCGGCGTCGCAAACGCACGTCGTTCGAGAGAAGGAATTCGGTATTGAAAAACAGTTTCGAGGTCATGTTATGTGGTTAAGTTATAAAGTGATTATGGGCTAGAAGACTAATGTATATCGGGGTAATAATATTATCTTCCATACATAATATGAAAAGTAATTTTATCCAAAAATTGTTGTTTCAGGGCCGTGCGAACATTATCTTACGGGTTCATCATGCCTAAATGAAATGATTTAATCTATTTATTTATTTATTTATTTATTTATTAGGTATACCAACACCAACAATCTAAGCCCCTATATTGTAAAAATTCCTTTAGCTTAATAAGTTTGATTGTTTATTTAATTTTACCGTGTGTAATTGACGTAGAGGAAGATCGCCTTAGTTACATAAAAAAATGTGTAGTGCATTTTTTTGTCTTTTATTCTATTTCCTTGTAGATTTGACCCTTACAACTTCATAGGTCAACCTACCGCAAGCATTGAGCCAGTTTTTCCTATTTTACAAAACTTGCCTGCTCTCTATATCATAATGAATAACGTGCATTTTGCCACTTTTTTGGAAAGCTAATTAGAAAATCTACTAACTGAAGCCGTTTTTTAAGTAAGATACTCTAAAGATAACGAAATGAAACCTTAAAGCTGAAACTTGGTCAACTAACCCCGGTCTCCCCTGATATATAAGACTGATACCAAGATCGGCCCAAAATGATCAAGGTTATTCTTTCAGCCACTTCACTGAGCAACTTCAAGCCTGCAACAGAATCTCGCACAGCCGACAATTTGGGCAATGACAACAGCCGGGCGAGCACTTCCAGCACGATGCTCAGCAGCAGCGCCGTGAACGGGTTGAGCCACTTCCTGAACGGACAGAAGGCGGAGAGCGCGCAGGCGGCGGGCGCGAGCCGCTACCCGACGGCGCCCGCACCCGTGGCCCGGCCGTACCCTGCGCCGAGCGCCGCGGCCCGGCCATACGCCGCGCCCAACGCGTCTCAGCCGCCCGCCTCGGCCCGGCCTTACCCCGCGCCGAGTGCTGCCCTGCCGACCGCCGCGCCCCGGCCGTACCCCGCGCCCAGCGCCACGCTGTCGTCCGCCGCGCCCCAGCCAGCGGCGACGTCGATCGCGCCCGCCGCGCCGCCGGCGACCCACCTGCCCGCGGCGAGCCTCCGTCCGGCCGCGCTGGCCTCGCACCCCGCCAGGCCGCCCGCCGCGTACTTGCCGTACCAGCCGCCGCCCGCCCGCCCATACTACCCGCAGTCGTATCCCGCGAACTTCAGCCGTGAGTTCGAGGCCTTGCACGCTAATGCTGGCTACATGTACCTGTGCGTCTCCTCGCTTTAACCAGTTGAATGCTTTACTTACAGATATGCCAAATATGAGTGCGCCTTATAAAAACCCCCGAGCAGGGCTGACTCCCCAAACACCGGCCCGACCGGCCACGGCGGTGACGCAACCGCCGACGGTGCCTCCGCAAAATTACAATATGTACGGAGCCGGCAGATATCCCTCTCAGCCTCATTATTATCCTCCTTTTCAATAATATTGAACGAGGTACGTCGATCTCATTCGTTTCAACGACGCGACGCTAGTCTGCGAATACTGAATACCAATTTAGTTATAAGAATTGCCTATAGCGATTTTACGTGATATAAGTAAGACTGATTTTGTACTATTCATTAAATATAGGAGAGGTACATTCTATAGAAATATAAAAAAATAACGACCTTACCTCGGATTATTCGATTAAAATGCGAGTTTTATGCAAAATACAAATATGTTAAGAGATATTTGAATCCCTCCCGGTTAGTGCAAATAATTACATACTTCCCCCACTCGGAAGGATTTGAATTAGTTTAAAAATAAAAAACTAAGTCAAGAAAATCGGTGCTATTTATAAGTTAAAGGCATGATGAATTGTTTTTGTTAACCAAAGGACATCATCCATTTTGGTCCAAAATTCGAAAGTGCCGCCAACCAAAAAAGTGTTATATTCTGACAAAGCTTGTCCTCCTTAGCATTTCTTAATATGGCACCAAAGCTGTAGCACCGCTGCACGCGGTTTTATCCAGGGTTTAAAATTCCGAATTTTCATATATTTTTCGAGTACATACCACGATTTTATCTATTAAATGAATCTCCAAGAGGACAGAGGTTGTCCTCCTTAGCATTTTTTAATATGGCACCCAAGCTGTAGCACCGCATATCTTTATTTTATCCAGGGAGATTTAATCGAAAATATCGTGATATGTGATCGAAAAATGTATGAATATTCAGAATTTTAAACCCTGGATAAAATGAAGAGCAGCGGTGTTACAGGTTTGATGCCATAGTAAGAAATACTTAGGAGGACAAGCTCTGTCAGAATATAACATTGTTTTTTGTTGGCACTTTCGAATTTGGACTAAAAATGTATGGAGAGTGGATGATGTCCTTTGTGGATAAGTTTGTAATAATGTAATTTATGTTTTAGTTAATGTCCCAAATATCTACCTCTCTTCAAACTGTGATAAGTGTTTAAATGATCTTAGTCCTAAGGCGAAAGTGCTCGATTAATTCTTAAGTAACCAAGTAACCATTATTACATGGAATTTATTGTAATAATTATTGTATATCAATTCATTCGGCCTATGTTTTAGGCTCTAGGCCAATCTAGTTAAGTTTAAAGTACTTGGTCCAAGTAGATTGGTTTGAACTAAACTAGTTTAGCACACTTAAGTGACAGCAGATTCGCATCGTCTATATATAGTAACCCTTACTCGACAAAGTAGCGCGAGACTCACATCTCATGACACGTAACAGACAAAACTCATTAATCGTAATAGAAAACCCATTTCTTAGAAGGAGATAGCATTCGCTAGCATTTGCGCGCGCGTGAACATTGCGTTGTTGACTTAAGGGTGAATTTGCTATATTCACTTTTAGATCGACGCTTCGAGTCTGCTGTAACAGGCTGACCCTTAGGATAAAGCCGTTTGGCCGGTAACGTCAATAATATTGAATCCGTGTTATAATACTATTATTGTTAATTATTCAGGGTGTTGAGAAACCCCTGTCCGATCCGTGAAGGTGCTGTTAGGTATCGATATCTGATTACAACAAGGCGGAAAGAATGAAAAAAAAAATATGTATAACCTTTTTTTTTTGCTACTTAATTACCAAACAGATTAGGAACTACAAATTTAGGGAATTTCGGGGCAAAAAATGGTTATTTCAAAATACATTATTATTGTTTATATCATATATTTTCCAAATTAGATATTTTATTCGGGCATGTGATTGTGAACCTTATATCAACCCTTTCGGGTCAGACAGGGGTTTCTTAACACTCTGTACACTGTATTAGTTATGAATACATGACTGCTATTGCTATTTTGTACTGCAGTTTGACTATTGATTTTATGATTTTTATATGAACAGTAAACCGATCTAATGGAATAATACGTTACTATTCTGATGTCAATGTTATTCAATGCGATGTTTTACATCAGATTTGAAACGGGACTGAAGTCAATTGAATCAAGATCCTGATTGGTCGATTTACCTCAAATATTTAAATAGTTTACGACTTTTGTCTTTATTGTCAAAATGATTTATGTAATGTATGTTAAATGGCCTTAAGCAAAATTGTTAAATTTAAGTTCTGCCTTGGCGCAATGGTGCTTGCTTTTATAGGATTAACTCGAAACTGTGTTCATTTTTAGCTGACTTACTAACCTCGAGCTATTTCCAAGCTTCTTAGGACATGCTTGCGTTGTGCTGTGCGTAACTATCTAGTGCTATGGACAGCGCGGGTAACTATCATGCTGGATGACTGGGTCAGTATGGTCTCGCGGAAATTTGCAAATCTACAATTACTAGATAGTCCATGCATCGCAGCATATAGCTCAGTGTTACAAAGTCACGGTTTCTTTTAAGAAATATAAAATCAATATGCGGCTAAGTTTTATGGCGTACGTACAGTGTCTATTGTCATATATTTTTCGTCAGTCTTGGAAAAATAACCAGATCATTAAAATATTTTTATATTAAAAGTATACTCTAGTATTAGAAAACATGTACCTGAATACAATAAGTATTTACAACTATATCCGGCTGCAATTCAAATATTATATAGCTAAATGCTATTGTAAATGCAATGTTTTGTCAGTTTTAAATAATTCGACCAGCCCCATCGAGGTTTTCTGCTACAAAACTACTATTATTGTTGAATAATTTTGTCTGGAATTTTCCAACCAAAACAGACACAAAAAAATATTCATTGAATTACTACATGTGTATCAATAACACGTAAGGATATGATGGTGGTCGAACCAGTACGCATAACTAGTCAAAAGGATACTCAGATACTTAAGGTAACATATCATTCTGACGCAACATTGTATTTTCTATAGTTTTGCTAGTCTGTATCAGGGTAAGCTACTGCAGTGCATAGCCGGGTTTAGTTAGTGGTAATTTTTGTTCTGCTGACTTATTTATTATTATAACCATAGTTCCTATAAAATTGACTGATATATTAACGCAACCCAAGTGTTTTATTTTTCTATGACCCCGGCAATTGCGACCTCTGATTTTACTAATACAGCAAAGCAGGCGACTTCGCGCGCGTGTATTTCACTTCAAGCGAAGGTAAACCATATGGGTTATTACTTTACATTATAAGTTATTCTTGCGCTCAAATCAAATAAATATCGCATTGTATTTTATCTACTTATTTGATCTTGTCGTAGATGAAAGCTGTCTGGCAGCGCATGGATATGTAACGGTGAATGACCAAGTGATATGGACACTGATTTGTCGCTAAATTGGGACAAGGTGCAAGTGAAACGTTTATTCTAATTTGATACGTAATCAATTTTAAGTGTAGTTAAGTTGTTACTTTTTAGTTCTTATACAAACTTCTCCAGTTAATTATAGTAACTGAAAAATAATAAATATTAATCTTTTCACTAATTAATAAAAATATATTTCCCCGAAAAATATATATTTAATATTTTCTACGTTTACGCAATACTAACTTAAATCAATGCAGGAACAGGTCGATAGTGTCGACAAGACAAACTACCTCGTTGGCCTAGTGGAGCTTAGCGGGGCCTGCTACGCTAGAGTTCATGGGTTCGATTCCCAAGTCGACCAAGGTGTTATTGGGTTTTTCAATGAAGTTCTCAGTAGCAGGCAAACTTCGAGTTTGGATCTGTGCCCTGTTAGTGGCATTAGGCTCGCCCCCTACTACATGGGACCTAAACATATCGGCGAACTGTGGGTGTAAATTGGTACTCCTCTGCCTAACCCTTCGGGGATAGAGGCGTGATGATATGTTGTGTCGACAAGGAGTCGTAAAACATCCCTGTAAAGAGCTGTTCCGCCGCGTTCGTCGGTGATCGCGGCGGAGCAGCGCTGAACGCGGCGGAACAGCGCTGAACGTGGCGGAACAGCGCTGAACGCGGCGGAACAGCGCAGAACGCGGCGGAACAGAGCTGAACGCGGCGGAACAGCGCTGAACGCGGCGGAACAGCGCTTAACGTGGCGGAACAGCGCAGAACGCGGCGGAACAGAGCTGAACGCGGCGGAACAGCGCTGAACGTGGCGGAACAGCGCTGAACGCGGCGGAACAGAGCTGAACGTGGCGGAACAGCGCTGAACGCGGCGGAACAGCGCTGAACGCGGCGGAACAGCGCTTAACGTGGCGGAACAGCGCAGAACGCGGCGGAACAGAGCTGAACGCGGCGGAACAGCGCTGAACGTGGCGGAACAGCGCTGAACGCGGCGGAACAGAGCTGAACGTGGCGGAACAGCGCTGAACGCGGCGGAACAGCGCTGAATGCGGCGGAACAGCGCAGAACGCGGCGGAACAGCGCTGAACGCGGTGGAACAGCGCAGAACGCGGCGGAACAGCGCAGAACGCGGCGGAACAGCGCTGAACGCGGCGGAACAGAGCTGAACGCGGCGGAACAGCGCTGAACGCGGCGGAACAGCGCAGAACGCGGCGGAACAGCGCTGAACGCGGCGGAACAGCGCAGAACGCGGTTCCGGAATAGCGATAAAAGCTCTCTATAGTAATCGCATGATGCAAACACATTTATTCTCATTTTATACTGGGTTTGCCGCGAAAACAGATGGACGCGGATCAGCGTAAACATCTCCATACAAAATTGTTGTTATCTATGGACAAAAGCTGAATAGAGCTAAATAAGTGTGATATTTGATTTCCATTTAACGTATTTGGGATTTCTGTTCAAATTTGCAACTGCCCCAATATCCTGGGCCATATCATAAGTATTATCAGTTGACACAATTATTTATTTGTGAACTGTTAATGGGTCAAGTGTGTGGTTCTAGTAACAATTAAGCTAGTACGTCGCTAGTTTCGGATTTGGTTTTATAAGGCTATACCTAAACTATAATACGATACTAAAAAATCTAAAAAAATTAACATATCTGCTCGTTTGGCCTACAACTTCGACCTAGCTAGTATGTTTTTCTACCAGTGACCATAAGTTAATCGCATACGCACGTTTTTAGTAGGGTAGCCGATACTAAATGGGAATTTATTCGAGCGTTGTAGAGACTAAAGCTGATCTGACCTGAGATGACGCACCCTAGATTTTATTCGGTTTGCATCGTGAGAACCGTAACCGGCAAACGCTCCGTATCTATTATTCTCTCAGATCACATCAAACAAGGGAGATTTGCTATCCTTGTAATTTAGTATGCGTACCCGATGTCGCCACTTTTCACACATTTATATTTGTACACGCCCAAACGAATATCTCAACAGCGCACACACAAACATAAAAGTCAACGTGATTTGCTGCAAACACAACAATATCATTGTTACTGTTAACTCACACAACTCACTGCTCCAATCACGGCATTTTTCACACACGCTAGTGATGGGAAAAATTGGTCGATAAAATATTTATCGATGAAACAGACGACAAAATATGGTTCATCAAATAAATAAAAAAATATTATATTGTCGGTATTATTCGGTATTGATATATCTATTTGACTTGAAAAATTAAACAAATGAGTAGGTAGATTACTCTACACTTATATATTATATTTGAGTGGTCGGTTACAATATGAACTGTACGTTTAGGCGAAGGTACATTACCTTCGCCTAAACGTAACAAATATTTTTCTGAAAACCATACTAAAATTGGTTTAGCCGAACACGAGATAATCTCGCAATAACATACAGATAATAATAATAATAATCCATATTTCAGGCATCAAGGCCCATATAAATATAAACAATACTCTACTTAACACAACTTAATAATACTATAAATACATACTACATAATTAACTAATACTAATGTACACGAAGTGTCGGCGTCGTGTTTCGCTGACTGGCACATATACATAGGGGTCGAACTGAGAACCACCTTTTTTGAAGACGGTTAAAGACATATTTCTATACAGTCTGTAAGCTAAATAAACAACTAAAACATTAATACACACGCTTTAACACTATATCGATACATTGTTTTATCGTTACGACAGATTACTCGTGAAACTGCATCACTATTTTACGGCCGGGTACAGCGGAGGTACCACGCGACTGTCATTACATTTTGAATTTGTGAGTATTGGTGACGCATGCATCCATTGCGCCATGGAGCGCAACGAATAATTTAATGACTCTTACTTAGCAAGCAATGTATTTTATTATTACGCTAAGGATGAATTGTCACTTAATGTCATTTATGTTATAATTAATTTCTATTTTTGTGGTTTTATAGAAGAAATATGTAAATATTGTAATACTAACACATGAAATGAGATTCCATCTTTCTCGTAGTTCACTTTTTTGCTTGTATTTTTGCAAACAACAACAGAACAACTCGGCATTTCTCGGCAAAAATCGAGAGACGTGACGCGAGCGCGTAGTTACTGCCGACTGTCGGCAAAAATCGGTATCAAGTGCAAATTGAGCCAGATGCGTTCGGACGTGCTGGGGCGCTATAACAAATCTCCTATGTTTGATGTGATCTGAGATTATTCTATATATTTTTAAATACAGGGTGTTACTGTAAGGGTACATCAAACCAAGAGGGGAGAAGAGTACATTGTAAGCCTAGTTGCTATCTCCAGTTGACAACTAGATACTGGATAAAAAAAGGTAAAATATCCAATAGGCTAGTTGACTAATTTTGATTACACTTTTATTTTATTATATAGAATACATATATATTACTTTGGGGACTTGGTGTACTTGAGATCTCCACCTATTTTCAGCTCTATGTGAATCAATGCAAACTTACAAGGATTTTTAGACATTTTGACTGGACTAATATCTTATTACCTACGGCACTTGCCAAATACTAATCGGTTAACGGTCTGTTTCATAGCATAGGTTCATATTTGAGATCCAATGGATGGTTTTCTGAATCATCTAAAGGATGCAATATCAACTTGATTGTTTCTTTTAAATACGCAAGGATGTTTTAGGGTGCTACCACACCAATCGATCGATGGAAGAATGGATTGGTCGACGTCGATCGATTGTTTCTACCACACCAATCGATCGATAGCCGATAGATGCCATCGATCGATGGAAGAATGGATAGGTCGACGTCGATCGATTGTTTCTACTAGGTATCCGTCGACCGATGCCATCGACCGGCATTCGATCGACTGGTTAGTCGACCGGTATCCGTCGCTCAACTAAAGCGACACCACGACACCACGATTCCACACCAATCGATCAACGTCGACCGATGTCGATCGATGGCATCGATCGACTATCGATCGATTGGTGTGGTAACACCCCTAGACTGTCTACAGGCTACATGCTTACGTCTTGACGTTGTAGTAGATCTAGCTAATCAACTAATCGACGATGCTAGACGAGGAAAAATGTGTGCTTTCACATAGCTAGTGTTTTGTTTTTTATTCATCAAGCAATTATAACTTTTGTAAGGAATAGTGCATTTGCTTGCGATGTACTCAACAGGATTTAAAGTAGCCTTAGGAAAAGAAGTAAAACTCACAAAGGTACGAAATTGAAATGTTATTTATTAAGTAGAAGTACAAATACAAAAACTACTGCTTAGCTAATTAATTAATCTTATTTTAATTCGAAAATTTTTAATTTTAAGATACAAGTAAATACGTAAATTCTTAGCCAATATAAAAGATAGTATCAAGGGGATTACATTGCCCATAACTTTGGCATTGGCTTCACAATTTATTGTCCTTCACTAAGGCCGGTCGTGGTTTTGGTGTAGGTTTTTGTAAAACTTTTTTTCTATAGAATAGTAGCTAATACCAAATTATACTTTTGTAACACATATTTTGCTATGTAAATGCAGGTACAAGAGGCTTCTTCAGCTATCTTAAGTGACGGTATTTCAGCGATTTAATCCCCTTAAGAACTAGTTACTTATTACATTTCAATTCAAATGTATTTAGCTTTTGCTTATATTATGTTATCTTAAGTGGAAAATAAATTACTCGTTGGCACAAAGGTCGCTGAACGTCAAACTAAACACACAAGTTAAAATTAAGAGTTGTAGGTCCAAAGAAACAGTCAAAGGTGGGTATAAAAGTGGCGGTAAAATATATAAAATGTATGTAAATATATAATGATGGTTCGCATCAAAGTGGCACAGTGAGTGAAGTAGCAAAATGAGTAAGAAAATGTTTTTGTGTATTCGGACGTTATACCTACTATCCTAGATTCTAATTTATTGGTTAATGGGACTATGAATTGAGTATCTGAACATGAAATATTCGGTTTAAGAGCATTAGTATACTGACATTTAGGGTGCGTGACAAACTTTACGGTAACTATATATTTATTTTAATCCTTGTTGAAGACCCTTTCGATAAACGTCTAAAGAGACAAAAAGTTGTTTTGCAGAACTTATTATGTCTATTATTTAGGGTACTTACCTTTGAGGTGGTAAGCAAAGGATACCAACCGGTTTAGAGTAACCCTCTTTATATCATGCGCATCTCAAGTGCTTACATAAAACGATTTTTGGGTGGGCTACTATAAATTTCATCGTACCGGACTAGGCACATTTTATGATACCATCTGATCTACATTCCTAATTAAAAAGCATGTCGACACTCGCATTTTTAAAATTCGGTGCGTTCGTTGCGTCTGGACGCTAATGTCATCCGCAATTTTAATACAAATTTCGGAAATTCCATTCCCATTATGTACAATAATTGACCTCGTCCTTTCTATCACCCTGTGAAAGTGTATAAAATTTATATAAAACCCAATCTATGGGGTTTTATATAAATTTTATACACTTGAACTTAATCTAAAATTAATAAATTATCAAGTGTTTTTAAAAACAACACTAAACTACATTATAAATTATGTAATACTTAGTTTTGCCCGTGTTTCTGATTTTGGGTTTTCGTTATCTGTGAAGAAAGATATGGCAAAAAACTACCAAATTGTCTACTGTTTCAGGTTAGTCGCCAACCTTGCGTGCAGAGCTACAGGCAAAAGTTAGTTATGTAATAAGTTAATTAAGTCTTCTTTCAAATTGACGAGAACGACTTATCACGTTATACCTACCAGTTTATATATAGGTAACAGGCTTAGTTGGTATAATTTTGGACAATTACTTATATGCTGTTAAATATTGAGTAATTTTCTGAATTAAGTTTACTCGAACTTGGGATTCATCGGGTTTTGTTTCTGAAGATCCGGTTCAAAACCCTCGGCAGGCTCATCTTGAAGTTTCATGGCGACGCTGCTTGGTTGGCATGCTTGTGCTGAAGGACCGTCGCCTTCCTCAGTTCTGTTAAAATACAAATATAATAGGTATACAAAAATACATTTACGTCAAGTCATAGTAGGTCCCTGTAGTTTGGGTGTTAAGAAACGAAGTAAAGGGGATTAAGAAACTCCTGTCCTACCCGATAGGGTCAAATGTGAAAAATTCATAATAGAAAAAATAATAATGAATTTTGAACTACAACACCAATTTCGTCATTTGTTTTGGGGGCCTTTTGTTTGGTAATTAGGGAGCATCTGTGGCGACGGCGAATCTGACTCTCGACTTACGAGAAAAACAAAGGGGCTTATAATTATTTTTCTTTCTTTTCCAAGTACTTTTCACATTTTTGTAATCAGATATCGATACCTAACAAAACCTTCACGGATCGGACAGAGTTTTCTTAACATCCTGTATACCTGACGTTTATTTATGTAAAAGTTGACCAGATTTGAGCATAGTGATAGCGCTAACCAAAAATATATCGTCGTCCACTACAAATATTTGTTCTTGCCTGGATAACTATATCAACATTTCTCTAATAAAAACGTACAAAGAACTTAGTGTATTTTGCATAGTGATATGAGAAGAACTCGTCGAGAATCCGATGAAGTTAAGTGCTGGCAATAAGATAGAGGAATGGGTAAGAAAAATCAAAATAAATTAAGACCGTCAGTTAAATAATAATAAAATAATGGACACATTTTTTATACAGAATAATAAAAAGCAACAAACTAGGTAAAGCAAAGTTTATGAATTTGATAAATAAAGTGGAGGTATAATATAAACCAGAACCAGGTATCTTAGTTGTAAAATAGAAATAATCTTACTTAGCGGGTTTGTTTTCTAATTTGACGGCAGGTGTTACAGCTGCGTCAACTGGACGAACAGCTGAAAGGGAAAGAAATAACAACGAATTTAATCTCCTGGCATGGTATAACAACATTTTTTATGAAAAGTATTCTGTCTTTTGCAAATCTAGTTTGATGCCGAATAAATAAGTATTCAGACAAGGGCATCTGACGGACAGACTCACGGTCGGTCGAGCAAACGAACCCGTCACAGATTACTTAGAACCGGCTCCTACCCCATCACCGGACGCTACATTAAGTTGGCTCAAATGTCAGTTAGACAGATAATATTATTAACATGAAATAATGGATCAAAACAGAATCAAAACTTACTTTAATTTTATTCAATCACTTAGCGCCGGTCTAACGCCAGATAATTTTAGCTGAGGATTATTTTTTAAAAGTTCGTCAATACACTATAATGTCAGATGTGAATTTATTTTATGTCTCGAACAAAAATTATATGCTGTTGTAACAACCGGCCTCTAATTGATTAAAACCGTAAAATACCTTGATTTGAAAAGTTGTGAGGGCTACGCGAGCGCTCCTCTCGCGTAGCAGTAGCAGTTTGTGGCGGCGTTCGCATGAGTACGATACGCCGCGGTTCTGCAGCTACGCCAGCTATCTCATTATTAAGCGGTGGAGTCGTTGCGGGGGATGAGACTGCAGATCGAAGAGGGGGTGTCGGACCAGTTACGACTACCGTGCGCCCAGTAGGGGATACTACTACTCGTAGGGTAACCTGTGAACTAGTGATGAGTGTGGCATTAACTACTAGTTAATAGACCGTCGACAGGTGACTAACCAATCGACCGTCTATCAATGAATTTTAAGCTAATGTGGCGGTGTACGTACCTAGATATTGTTCACTACAAATTATATTATAAAAAATATATATACCTACCTTTTATTGCCTAGTACCAGCCTACCGAGTATGTTAGCTAGCATTCATCTAATAGTATGTGTTAACAACATTACATAATATGGTATCGAGCGAGTCACGACAGCGGCATGCATAGTGATGGTTGGGCGAAGGCCTGTACACAATGCTAGCCAGCAGCTGGACGGCGCCGAAGCCAGCCTGGGAACAAGTGGTGGAACGACCTGGACGTATACCGCAAGGAGTGATTCGAGGTGGCGCAGGACAGGGACCAATGGGCGGACTTTGGGGAGGCCTTTGCCCAGCAGTGGAACAGGAGGGCTAAAAAAAACGTAAAAGTCAGCATCATGCAATTTATACCCATATACACAAACCCAAGCATTATAATTTAAATAAGTAGGTATACATACATACTTGTTAAAAATACCTAATTTGGTAAGAAACCTAAGAAACTAGGGTCTTAGAAAAGCATAACATGTTTCGCTTCGTCGTAACTTTAAAAAACTTACGTAGTAAGTAAGTAAAGTACGTACTTAGGTGTATTGTCTTCTGCGTTGGCCCCAGGTGTTAGAGCGAACTCGACCTGACGGGCAGCTGAAAGCAAATTCAATCAATATAATTAATGCCAGTAAAATCTCTGGGTATTATGTTTTTATGACTGAATGTTGTAAGCAAACGATTTGTACTTTACTATAAAAAATAGGATAGATAAGATGTTATTATTTTCCAGCTAATGTGAATACATAACTTGAAAATTGTAGGTACCTACGTAACGTCTACATCGTGTTTTTACATTTAGATATTTTTATATACATAACATGATAGTCTTTCATTTCTTTGAAGACGATCTCAGCGTATTATAAAAGTTGAGTCTCGGAAGATTTTCAAAACTATGTAATTACAGTCATGTACAATAAACACTGATTTGTGGGTCACATAAATTACTTAAATGTGATAAAATTGATATAATTATCAAATCTGAAAATTAAATAAAATCGTAGCTACCTACCTGAAGAGTGGCGAGGGCTACGCGTGCGCACCACTCGCGAAGCACTATCATTTCTTCGTCGCATTACCACACGTACAGTGCTCCGCGGTGTCGAACCTCCCACACCAGTAAGCGTTGGGGCCATAGCAGGGGAGACTGTAGATCGCAGAGGAGGTGTCGGCCCAGTTACGACTACCGTGCGCCCAGTAGGGGATACTACTACTCGGAGTGAGCCCTGCGAACTAGTAAAGAGTGTGGTATTGACAGGCCTGTTGGTCTAGTGGTTAGTGACCCTGACTGCTATACCAGGGGTCGTGGGTTCGATTCCCACCAAGGACAAATGTTTGTGTGATGAGCGCGATCATTTGTTCTGTGTCTGGGGGTAATTTATCTATAATATGTATGTATTTATAAATATATAAGTATGTTTGTCAGTTGTCTGGTTACCATAACACAAGCTCTGCTTAGCTTGGGATCAGATAACCGTGTGTGAGTTGTCCCAGGATATTATTATTATTATTAACTACTAGTTCATAGACTGTCGACGGATAGGGCGACGGAGTACGTAGATATTGATTCGTTTGTATAAATGCGATCTCGAAAAACTGCATACATGATGAATATTTAAGTGATTCTATTGATGTGTACTCAAATGTATGTCCTAACAACATACCAAAAGGCTCTTGCATTACATTGTCTAAGAAGATTGGGGAAAATGCAAAAATAAACTTATTTATTAAGAAAGTAGGTACTTATATCAAGCCCTACTGGTCTCTTTTTTTAATTCGATTAAAAGGCATTCTGCAGTCATACGAAAAACCTTCTTATGTTTTTAAATCACTAAAAGAATGAAATGTAGTACAAAAATGCTCCATTTCGTATTATTTTGTCTAGTCATATATAAATTACTTTACCAACTTCGATAAAAAAATGGTTTGAAGGTAGTTAGATTTTTGGTATGGAAATAAGTATGATGCTAATTTAAGTTGCGAAAAGCTTAAGCAAGTTAATGTTGGTGTACGTGATATATACTGCTGTCTAGACTGGTCGCGCAGTCGGTATTGAATGCTCGGTAGCTATGTAATCTTTGATGTCTTAGTTTGTGTGCGTTGATCACTGATTAACTGCTCAAGCAGTCCACGGCCTTAGGAATAAGTCCTAAGGTGACCGTATGTAATAAAGCGGCAACATCACGGGCGTAGCATTGTTTCTGACAATGACGACCGACTGTTACCGTAAGCGTCTGGTCAAGCATTCGGTATTGACTGCTCTATAACAGCTTTAATATTTGACATTAGCTGCTCGCGCCTTGTCCGTTGATAACTTAACTGCTCGAGTTATCCGCTTACAGGGTATAGAAATTCAACTTCTCTCGCGAATGTAGGTGAGAAAGCGGCAACTTCGGCAGCGGGTGTGATGTTTATAAAATTAAATAATCTAAATAAAAGTCATGTTACTTACACATGTAACTTACGAACACGTGGACCAATTATGTGGTGATCTTTGATTTATTGGGTTTGTTGCCGCCCCAAATAAATAACCATAGTACGATTGATTACGCATGAATGTTAAAAAACCGAAATCATAAATCGCCTTTGACGAATAACCAATCATCGACAATAATAATAACTATATTATAAAAGTATGTTTTGAAATCAAACCAAAATTGGCGTATAGAACATGCAGATGCACAAAAAATACATATGAGCTTAATCTTTAATTTGAAATCTGTTAAAAACATTAAACTAAGTTTCTAGATAACGCATGGCACAGTTCAAAAGATTAAAAAAGCTTTTTACATGACTGCCCAAAAACGAAGCCCAATGTTTTTATACATACTCGACAGATACCGAGTGTTCAAACTTTAGAGTATAAGTACATAAGGAACTTGAGTGAGGCTGTCAGAGTTTGAACGTAAGCACTAGTGTGAAATGGTTTTGACGTGAATTATGTATGAAGACGGACCTTGTCGTTTTAAAAATCTTACTAAAACACTAATATTATCCTAACAATGTCAAAACCATCGATATTTTCGTATATAAGTTTCTCGTTGCGCGAAAATTAACTTAAATGAAAAACGAAATGTTCAGACTAAAAACTGCTCTCGCTTGGCACACGAGGAAACTAGTGATAGTAGCAGTCTATGTATATAGTATGTCAATGGTTCAAACGGAGCAAAATTAAATTCATAGAAAAATCTGTTTGTAGAATAACCTACAGATCCTATTTACCCAATTTATTAACAGTATATTCATATTAGAAATAGCAAAAAAAAAACGCATAGCACACCCAATACGATTGTTTGGACACAACAATAGATTTCTTATAATTTTAAGCGTGTACACGTCATTTTTTGCCAATAGAGAAACAGATTTTCAAGCGAAGTAAAATTAAATAAAATAAAAAATTTACAACTGCTCCTATTTATTGATTTTTGGTGTACCTATGAATCGAAAATGAAATATAAGAAGAACATAAAGACAAATTGAGAACCTTCGCTTTTTGAAGTCTGTTTAAAACATAGAGTTAAAGGACTAAATACTCACGAGGATGAAAACGCATGGAACAGCTAAAAAGATTTTTTGGGCACAACCTAAGAATTTTACACGTATTTTTGTGAAAAGAGAAACAGATTTCCAACTTAGATAAATTAACTACTTAGACAATTAAAATCTGTAAAAAATACAACTGCTTATATTTAATTGATATTTGTTGTAATCAAAAATAGCAAAAAAAAGAATATTAAAGTAAATTGAGAACCTCCTTCTTTTGCAGTCGGCTAAAAATATCTAGTTAAGGGACGAAATACTAGTAAATACGCACGCGGATGAAACCGCGGGAGTGGTTAGTAATAAGATAAAGCCAATTATCCTTAAATGGACCTACTGACGCCACCCACTCAGACGATTGAAGCAATTGTCAATAGCAGACTCGGGCCCCTTTACAGCGGTTTTATCGGCTCGCTGGTGGATTACCTCAACACCGCGGTTTTATTTATGGAATCACGGTTCGTCACACGTTTGTTTAAAATTTCGTGCGTTGACAATTGACGAACAGTATTCTCGCTGCCCGTGTATCAGGCACCATGAACCGATAGTAAAGCCGTCGAGCTTTACCCTGAAGTCGCGACTTGCTCGCCGATCAAAGCTTTTAGCATTTTTTAGACATAATAATTTAGTTAATACACGTATTTTTTTATTAATACATACATGTAGAATACTCAAGCGGAAATAAAATATTTAGAATTAAGAAACCGGTATAAAATCACGCGTCTATAATAGCGTCTATGTTATTGATTTTTAGCATTGAGATATAAATTTGTGCCGATAGTAATTTGTACCTATAGGGGAAATCACATAGGTCTTATAATTTACTCGATCATTTATTTCTAAGAATAGAAAATATTAATTAATAATTATAACTTACAGTAAATCTAATTCAGATTTGCAATTCATCGTTGTGATTATATTTATTGTATACAAGTAGCGCAGAAATAGGCGCGCGTCGCGTCGCTCGGGTTTATAATTATTACTGTGTAATGCACTTTTGGATTGTCTTTTTGTATCAATAAAATATTGCAATATATGCACACGAACGCCAACCACTCAAACTCAAACCAAGTAGGAAATTGAAAAAAAAATATCAAATTATCCTAGAAGCAAAGTAAAGTTATCGAGGATACAGGTACGAACTGTTTGTTTTGACAAGTGAAACTGGTATGTCAGTGAAGATAAGAAGGGGTGACATCCCGCGCCCCATAAGCGCCCCGCCATGCCATAGAGTTAAAAAAAAAACCTTTAGTGAGAATTCAGACCATAAACTAAAGGAAGTACTAAAATCTAGAACATCATGAATAATCTAGTTCTTGTTAGTTATTTCTATTAAAATAAAGCCTATTAGTATAATAATACAGGTATTATTATTTAAATCGTAGCTTAATATGAGCCCACATCACTTCGCGTAGAATACACTAAACTGGCCTAAATTAGATTTAGTCCAGACAAGCTGGGTTATAGCAAGACTATGTGATTTAGCTGAATATATGTCAAAACATACTGTTCTTTTAGTTCAGATTAAAAGCTGTTTAGAAACTAAATAAAAGACAATGAGTATTAATATAACGTTTATTGGTTGAAGGAACTGATTAAGATTACTTTCTTGTAAATAAACGCGTCGTACAGACCCCTAAAAGAAATAATGTTATCGATGGGCCAGACTTTGACCTTTGACAGTATCAAGCTTTCTTAGTCAATCCGTAGGCCCTGCAAAAGCAAGGACGGGAATGAGGTGTTTCTCGTCAGTGCAAGTCCGAGGTTGTAGGTTTAATGAATTTTTCCTTGTATACTAGAAAAATCTTTAAATTAATTATTACGTCATTGTTTTGTGTTGTTATTCTTGAATGTAAATTGAAGCTAATTATCAAAAACTTACAATCAAAATAGATTTTTTTTAGTATACATAGTGCTAGCCCTTAACGCCTTTTCCACGCCCTTTTATAAAAAAATAATCTGGCATAAAATTGTTCATTTCGTAATGCTTTCGATTTCAAACGAGTGAAATATCTGAGTTATTATACCGATATAAGTAATATAAGAAAATTTATTCTTCTAATTTTCAGCGTATTTTAATAGAGGTATTCATCGATCGAGCCATCGAGGTAGGAAAATTCATCCCGAGTCTACGTCCCGAGTGTAAATAAGTAAACCATAGACTGTGCTCAGAAGAGTATGAATTGATATATTGAAAAAAATATTCTGCGTAAAGCTTTTATATGATAATTTTAGTAATCGACAGCCCTAATTTTCTTCTGACGTTTTCTGTACAAGGAAAAAGATACCGATGACTCAAACTTAGCTTAGAACCTACGTGTTTAACAGAATATTGGCCACTATCGTTTTACCGATATCTTTACGTAAAATCACCCGTAAAATCACTGACTAAAATGAGTTATTATGGTACTTTCCTACAGGAAAAAAATGTAACGCAATTTATGCTTGCCCATGTATATTGTAAGCCTCAATTTAAGCAAAAGGTTTTTAACATATGACTCACAATGTTTCCCCGTTTTACTGACATATTTCTTTCCGAATTTCCTTAGCATGTAAGTATTAAATAGAGGATTCTAAATCCATGATTGATTTCAGACAAAGGTATAAAGGTACCAATTAGTATAGCTTGTCTAAAGTTTACCACGATCTGGTTGGTACTCCTAGAGCCTCGATCTCGTTATTTAACAGTGGCTTGAATTGACCTGCTTCACTTGGTCATTTGTACGATAATTGGCATTTTGCTAACTCATTACGATCATTAATTGCTCATTAAGATCATTGTCTTCCAGAGTTCAACGAGATTTTATTGTAGGCTTATCTGAATACGAAAAATATGCATTTACAAGTACACTGATCGACCAGTGACATGCATTTAAAATAGCTGGATCGAGGCCCTGGGTTGGCTACAGACGTAGGAATATTTTATAGACACTATATACTTACGTACTTATTCACTCACAACCACCTGCCTGCTGTAACGCTTACGAAACGAAGATCGGAAGGTGACTGTCCGTTCAGTTAATCATCGCTCACGAAACAGGGGTTTACAGAAGTAGGTTCAAGTCCTTCAAGTGTTCTTAAGTTTTTTGCAACATCACACTACGTATCTAACATAGCCCAACGCGAGGTAAATTAGTGCTTTCAGTAAATAAAACACATTTCAATAAAACACCAATGTATCATTTGAGTACTACGGTAATAGTTATTGCAAAGAAACAAACATTAGGCTTTTTGAATCACATCTAAGTAATTTAAACGTATAATAAATCGGTGGTTTGATTACTACTTAGTTTTAGTAACTATGTACCTTCTTACAAGATGCCTGTATTTTTTAAATATATAAAATAAAAATACGCATATTTCATACAAAAAATCATATCACAGGCATTTTGTTACAGTTGAAGACTAGAAAATACACAATGTAGAAATACCCTATTAGCGAAAACGCTGCTTAAATTCTAAATCCAGCGAAAGTGCACCCTTTTCATTTTTAACCAGCAACCCGGCCTCGCTCGGGTTGATAGACACATATTATTACCGCATACTTTTAGCATGTCCATACCTTTCGTACCTTCTAAATATATCTTCCAAATTATAAGCTACATTATTTTTAAAGTTTAAGTAATTTGTAGAAAAAAGTTTATTCGTTCCTAACCTAACGAACACACCAAACATGTTAAACATCAAACCTTTTGATGAGCAGTGTTCGTGATTTAATCTAAGTTTATATATTATTATTAGATCTGTAAACATTGGTCGTGCCAGCCGGCCGTGCTGAGGCCGGCGGAAAAGCGGCGCTCGGTACGGGGTCCTGCCAGGCGGGCATTTTAGCGGAGCTCGGCGTGGTGTCCGACTCAGCTGAGACGGGTAACAGGACGGCCTTCAGCGAGGGGAACAGTCGTGCCAAGATGGGTGACAGCATGGCGCTTGGCGTGTTGTCCGGCCGAGCCGAAGATGGCGGTGGAGAGGCGCTTGGCCCTGAGTCTGGCCGAGCTGAGGCCGGCGCCGCCGGCGATGGCGTGGTGTTCGGGCCGGCCGATGAGCGAACCTAAAAATCCAAATTTTTAACATTATCTTGGGCCAACTTGCACGCTGCCATCTGGTCCCAAACTAGGTGGAACCAGTAATATTTCTATGTGGCTATTTTGGGCTGCCAAAGCAAGACTTGTCGTACCGTCAGTCAGCGCCGGTCTTTGATCAATACAGTTAGAACTTTTCAGTACCAGCTGGAGAGAATGTACACGTACATAAGTACTCTATTAAGGGCACTAGAAAATTATACTCAAAAATTGCATTCGATTTAAGTACCCGGGAATCAAACAAGGATATCTCCGAAAAAGTTTTGTTATATTTATAACATTAATCACTATCCTGGACAAACATAAGAGCGAATTACTCACTACCCCTGGTGTATTAACGGTGTATTGTGCAGCCAGCGCGGGGGTGCAGTCACTCGCTGCGGGCGATATCGACACCGGCATTGGTTGTACTGTGACGGCCGTGACGGGTGGCAGCACGGCAGTCGGCGTGGGAATTAGCCCGAAGGTGACAGACGGCCGCAGGGCTCTCGGCGGGATGTACGGCTGGCCCAAGGCAGGGCGCAGTGCGGCGCCCGTCCAGCGTTGTCGCCAGGTGGGCGGCCGCACGGCTCTCGGCGCGGGATATGGCCAGGATGCAGCAGGCCGGAGTGTGGCACCTGTAAATCGGTACCGCAAAGCCAAGACAGACGGCAGCATTAATTTAGGTGAGGTGCACCGCCGTGGAGCGGTGCTCGGCGTGGGACACATCCGTCTCGTGGGAGGCGACGGTTCAGCGATTGGCGCGGGACACGGCTGGGCTGCAGCAGGTGCCAGAATATCGCTCGGCAAAGGATAAGGTTGGGTTGTAACATGCTCTACAACCGCGCTTTTCGCAGGCGCTTTCCGGGCCGTAGCACTTGTCATAGTGCCGATTGGCGCAGGGGATGCGCGCTCTGCGACCTTACCAGGTCGCAGAGCGGCGCTCGGCCGGGCCGTGGCACTTGTTATAGTGGCGCTGGGCGAACGATGTGGGTTGGCCGCAGCAGGCTGTAGAGCCGCGCTTGGCACACGGGCTCGGCGGGCCGTAGTGGGTTGCTGAGCGGCGCTCGGCGGTGGGTATGGCCAGGCCATGGCACTTGTCATAGTGGCGCTGGGCGAACGATGTGGGTTGGCCGCAGCAGGCTGTAGAGCTGCGCTTGACACACGGGATGGCCGACCCGTGGCACTTGTCATAGTGGCGCTGGGCGAACGATGTGGCTTGGCCGCGGCAGGCTGTTGAGCCGCGCTTGTCACACGGGATCGGCAGGCCGTAGTGGGCTCCTGTGCGGCGCTCGGCAGGGGGTATGGCCAGGCCATGGCACTTGTCATAGTGGCGCTGGGCGAACGATGTGGCTTGGCCGCTGCAGGCTGTAGAGCTGCGCTTGAAACACGAGATGGCCGAGCCGTGGCACTTGTCATAGTGGCGCTGGGCGAACGATGTGGCTTGGCCGCAGCAGGTTGTAGAGCTGCGCTTGGCACACGGGATCGGCAGGCCGTAGTGGGCTCCTGAGCGGCGCTCGGCGGGGGGTACGGCCAGGCCATGGCACTTGTCATAGTGGCGCTGGGCGAACGATGTGGGTTGGCCGCAGCAGGCTGTAGAGCTGCGCTTGACACACGGGATTTCCGACCCGTGGCACTTGTCATAGTGGCGCTGGGCGAACGATGTGGCTTGGCCGCTGCAGGCTGTAGAGCTGCGCTTGAAACACGAGATGGCCGAGCCGTGGCACTTGTCATAGTGGCGCTGGGCGAACGATGTGGCTTGGCCGCAGCAGGTTGTAGAGCTGCGCTTGGCACACGGGATCGGCAGGCCATAGTGGGCTCCTGAGCGGCGCTCGGCGGGGGGTATGGCCAGGCCATGGCACTTGTCATAGTGGCGCTGGGCGAACGATGTGGCTTGGCCGCGGCAGGCTGTAGAACTGCGCTTGACACACGGGATGGCCGAGCCGTGGCACTTGTCATAGTGGCGCTGGGCGAACGATGTGGCTTGGCCGCAGCAGGTTGTAGAGCCGCGCTTGGCACACGGGATCGGCAGGCCGTATTGGGCTCCTGAGCGGCGCTCGGCGGGGGGTATGGCCAGGCCATGGCACTTGTCATAGTGGCGCTGGGCGAACGATGTGGCTTGGCCGCGGCAGGCTGTAGAACTGCGCTTGACACACGGGATGGCCGAGCCGTGGCACTCGTCATAGTGGCGCTGGGCGAACGATGTGTCTTGGTCGCGGCAGGCTGTAGAGCCGCACTTGGCACAAGGCATCGGCGGGCCGTAATGGACTGCTGAGCGGCGCTCGGCGGGGGGTATGGCCAGGCCGTAGCGGGCTCCAGAGTGACGCACGGCGGGGGGTATGGCCAGGCCATGGCACGTGTCATAGTGGCGCTGGGCGAACGATGTTGCTTGGCCGCTGCAGGCTGTAGAGCCGCGCTTGGCACATAAGATCGAAGGTCCGTAGCACGCTGCAAATCAACGGTCGGCGGGGGGTATGGCCAGGCCGTAGCAGGCTCCAGAGTGGCGTACGGCGGGGGGTATGGCCGGACCATGGCACATGTCGTAGCAGCGCTGGGCGAACGATGTGGCTTGACCGCGGCAGGCTGTAGACCCGCGCAAGGCTTACGGGATCTCCGGGCCGTAGCAGGCTGCAGACCGGCGGTCGGCGGAGGGTGTGTCCGGGCCGTATCAGGCTCCTGGGTGGCGCTCGGCGGGGGGTACGTCCGGGCCGTACTACTTTTCATAGTGGCGCTGGGCGAACGATGTGGCTTGGCCGCGGCAGGCTGTAGAGCCCTGGCTCTGTAGGCCCGGCGATCCCGTATGCTTATCGAGATTGGGACACGGGATCGCCGGATCCTAGCAGGCAGTGGAGCGACGTTAGGCGTGGAGTATGACCAGGACGCGGCAGGTGGCAATGTGGCACTCGGTGCGTGGTACTGCCGGGCGCTGGCGTGTGGCAGAGCCTCGGTCGGTGCTGGGTATGACCGGGTCGTCGGCGCATGCTTTTTGGCACAAGCATTAGACAGACCTGGAACTAGAAACAAAAGTTTGATAAGAAATACGTTTTACATACACTACTACAACTGTTTTTTGTCTTGTTGCTATATTGAGCCGAATTTAGTTTAGAATTTTAGTTATAAATATTTAAGGCGAAAATTGTGCATCGCATCGCGCATCGCGATTCCGAGAAGCTACCTGTCCAACCCATTGGGTAACTCAGTATCAAACGCTAAAACTACTGAGTACCAGTACACAGTCCAAGCGTATTTACGCAATAGACAGAGTGACAAGCTTTACATTGTAGATATCTTATAGATCGATTTGTATTAGGGTAATGGCCGACTTTCACCCCGACGCAATAAGAAGGGTGTTATAAGTTTGACGTGTCTGTCTGTCTATCTGTCCTAGGCATCATAGCTCCCGCACGGATAAAGCGATTACAATTTCGTTTTTCTTTTAACTCATTTTTAAGGTACCTAAGTATGTATTATTAATTCTGAAAAAGCACGTCGCGTTGGGGGACGTCGTTATATAGACAAGTGATACTTATGAAAAAAGTCGTCGATAATAAATAATTTAGACCGGTATACTTTAAGATTGAGTTTTTTCGTTATTTTTTTACTTTTTAAACGGGTACTTACGTTTTTGTGTCGGGGTTTTTTATATTATTATTACTAATTTTAGAAAAATACAAACTCACGGTCACTTAAGACTGCGTTAAGCTCGCCCACTGTAACCTTTCGAATGGGCGGTGGAGGGGGCTCGGAACCGCCTCGTGATGCGTTCATCTAAAAAAGGAAACAATAATATCTTGGGAAAAGTCGCTCATAGCCATATGATCCCAAATTAGTCCGAGTCCTGTATTCAATTGCACAATCGATAAACATGTAATGGTGCCTCTAGGCAAGGTTCTGCAATGACTGCTTTAGACAATCTTACGAGTACAACTCATTTCTGTCTATGATCGACAATAGCCTCGAGGCCTATATATAGACCGCGGATATCGCATCGTCAAAGCCCATAAATTAAACCCCGACACACAATAAAAAATTATGTTCATCACACAAATAAAATCTAGTAGAGAATCGAGGCCAATAGCTCTAGGGCCCGAGTCTGCTATTGACAATTGTTTGAATCGTCTGAGTGGGTGGCGTTAGTAGGTCTATTTTAGGATAATTAAACTAAATGTCAGAACGTCAAAATTGGCCGTCATCATGGCCAATTTTGACGTTAAAATGACGTTTTACCTACGTAATTCAGACGATTCAAACAATTGTCAATAGCAGACTCGGGCCCCTGCTGGTTTTGCAGTCAGGGTTGCTAACCACTAAATCAGCAGGCCAGGTTTAATTGTTTACTAATTCATACATATTAGTGATAAAAAGATGATCGTAGCTAATTTAATTCCGAATATATTGTAGACTTACAGGTTTTCCGACGTTTTGGTCGTCCTTTAATAGGAATTTCCGAAGTTTTTTTATGTCCACTGAGGTTTTTGTGTCCTGAAAAATAGAAAACTGTATTTTGATACCTTTTAAAAGGTTAAACATTCAACGAAGCTCCTGACTTAAATAAATAAATAAATGCGGACAACATCACATACATTGCTCAGACCCAAAGTAAGTAGCTGAAGCACTTGTGTTATGGAATTCAGAAACAACGAAGGTACCACAAACACTCAGACCCGAGACAATGTAGAAAAGGTTTCTACATTGACCCGTCCGGAGATCGAACCCGGTACCTCAGAGCTAGCGACACCTTGAAACCGGTGCGTACGCCACTCGACCACGGAGGTCGTCAATCTTACGACTTATTTATTACTTTATTATTACTACCACGCAAAATACTTAAATTAAAAACCATAAATTTGGTATAAGGGGGACAAATGTGTGATATTTAAAATAGTTCATCATTTAACGAGATGGGTAAATAAAATCTGCGGTTGCAATGTTCATCTTGTCATGCACATGAGTTGCGAACAGATATAAAAAATCTACTGTTTTACCAATGTGGATTGTGAAACATAAGAAGTCACCCATGACTATGGACTTTCATAATTTTGAGAGTCATGTGATTTACTAAATAATAATTGTATCTGGCTTTCAGGTTTTCAAGCTCTGCAACTTTTCTAATGGTATCAAGTTTCAAATTCCAGTGTAAAAAATGTTATGGCCAAATTAATATAAAAGTTCTCGCAAATGTTTGATAAAATAATTGCATTGATTTTAATTCTAATCTAATCTTACTTTCTACATTTTTATGACATCTGTCGATAGGATTAATCAAATCTTTTACCTTAATCTTTTTCGGGGAGCGAAATGTATTTTTACCGACAGCCCTGTTTGTCGGTCTCAATTTTTTCTTTATTTCATCTTTTTTATGTTTTTCACATTCTATTATTTCTATCATTCTGCGGGTCACACGAGGACTAAAAGAATACAAACATAGCTATATAACATTGCTGGACAATAATTATTAATATAACATCAATAATTAAGTATTTTATTTTATTTATTATTTAAGTGTGTTATTATCCTTTCACTCGTCTTATTAACCGACTTCAAAATGAATGTAGGAATGCTCTTTTTTGTTTGTGTTTGTAATCTTATATATCCGGAAATTGATGACCGATTCAAAAGATAAATTACTTTTTGTTTTTGTATTTTCGTAGCCTCGATAGTGCTTCCACATAATTTCCGTCAAAATCGGTTTCAACAGTTGGTTTATAACAAAAATGTTGAATCTTTGGAATTTAACAAGGGTGTGACGTTTTTCCATTGATGGTCAATAACAAAAAATAGACACCACTCCTTTTAAAGTCAGTCAATTGATAAAGAGTTGCCTTAAAAAAAAAGAAAATCAATTAAAAATTGCTCAGCGTACACACATTTAAGCTTGCACCTATCTACAAACACGTTTCAATTCGTTAGAACACGCGCAGCAATTAAATAATGTATGTAACCTAGAGTAAAAAAAGTTAAAAGCTATAGAGTGCGCGTATCGCTATTACTATTATACAGGGTGTCCGGTAAATAATCCGACAAACTGAAGTGGCTGATACCTTAGGTCAGGCCCTATCAAATGAACACAACTTATGTTCCCTGAAAAGTTACAGGTTTCGGGTTAAAATCGAAATTCGAAAATTTAAGAATTTTCTACCTTGCATCAGACTTTTTCATTTTTCTTGCTGATTAATAATTTTCGTAATACTTTTTATACATAAAATTAATCTTGAATAGTTCCTCTACGCTTTAATAAGTCTCATATATATTTAAAAGAAGAATATATTAACGAAAACGCCATTCGTTTAACAATTTTCACTTTAAGTTTTTCTTAGTGCTCAACTTTGAACTGTTATGGTGAAAAATAAATGTATGTAGGATTTTTGTATAACGATCTTAAAAACTTGCTTGAATATTGGTGATTTTAGGAAGGTACAATACTTGCGTATTTTCATTACAAAATTGGACAAACCAAGCTGCTGAAGTACACACGGGCCTATTTTTTGAAATATTACTAATGTAAATTTGAGGAAAAATGAGATGTAACTTAACGCGGAGCGTCACTGTACTATGAAATTAGGTATTTTCTAACCGACCATTTTTTTTTCATATTTTCCAAATTGAAATTGGCCACAATTATTTCGTGTAGTTAATTGCTAGAAGAAAATACCATATTTCACTGGACCATGACGATCCGCGTTAAGTTACATCTCATTTTTCCTCAGATTTCCAGTAGTAATATTTCAAAAAATAAGCCCATCTGTGCTTCAGCAGCTTGTTTTGTCAAATTTTGTAAGGATAATACGCAAGTATTGTACCTTCCCAAAATCACCAATATTCAAGCAAGTTTTTAAGATTGTTGTACAAAAATCCTACATACATTTATTTTTCACCACAACAGTTCAAAGTTGAGCACTAAGAAAAACTTCAAGTGAAAATTGTGAAATGAATGGCGTTTTCGTTAATATATTCTTCTTTTAAATAAATATGAGACTTATTAAAACGTAGAGGAACTATTCAAGATTAATTTGATGTATAAAAAGTATTATGAAAACTATTAATTAGCAAGAAAAATGAAAAAGTCTAATGCAAGGTAGAAAATTCTAAATTTTTCGAAAATCGATTGTAACCCGAAACCTGTAACTTTTCGGGGAACATATGTTGTGTTCATTTGATAGGGCCTGGCCTAAGGTATCAGCCACTACAGTTTGTCGGACTATTTACCGGACACCCTGTATATTGCTATTGTGCTGCGCATATGCAATTTTTTTGGCAAGGTATATTATAATATATGTATTACAACCATTCACATTTTCTGTGCAACCGCAGACGTTCATGTGAAAATATTTATTTATTTAAACTTTCATGTACACTTGTGGTACATAAGGCGGACTCAATGCCGCAAGGCATTATCTACCAGTCAACCTTTGGGTCAAATGGAGAAGCAACTGGGATAGGTACAACATTACAACAAGACACAATTGAAACTACTACATCTAACAATGATGATGTAATGATGAATAATAATGATGTTTAATAGACCAATAGGTGTTATTAGAATAACAACAGGTTTTATGACAGTTTTCAATCTTACGACTGATTTGGTTAGTGTGGACTATTGTTGAAAATTTACTGAGATATTTAGATAAGGGCTTGGCAATACTAGTCCACGCCAAATAGTGAAGACGTACCGCAGAAAGTGAAATGTTGAAAAAATGGAACGTCCGAGTTCTCGGAGGAGGTGATTTTTCAAGGACTGCTCAATATGACCCGGCTTATGGATGCCTCCGATAGTTTGTTTGCATCTAATCTAGGTACATCAATATTGACATAGCTAATGCTATTAATTCGTAGACTCGCAACGCTTAAGATACTCGCAAATTGATCTAGACATTTAGGTACTTTACAGTTCAATACGATTTAAAGTTAATAGTGGCTGTGAAACGAGTTATATGTATATGCTACTGCGCAGTACGTTACGGCGCACGATGGAATTTCATGCGCTGGGGATGCAAGCTGCATGAATTTGTTACTGGGCAGCGATATACCCCGTGTTCACAGTACTTCACATTGTGAGTTTGAATAACATTATACCTTACAGTATCATGCGCACATATTGGAAAATATTTGATTAGCAAACCTTTGTTGTTTTTTTCTTGTACATCTTTCGCAGACTCTTTGACTGTAACTGGAGCCTGAGAGTTTTCTAATAATTTGCGGCCCAGCTGAAATTAAAATAAATAAGCGCCGAGCACATAACATTTACTTTTCACTACATTCACAACTCTACATCACAACACGGCACTCTTAAGTTAATCAGCCATTCCACAGGTGAGCCATCCGGCAGACCTACGCCTATTGACAAACGTCAACTTCTAACCCATACGCATAACGGAAAAACTATATATATATTTTATATACCTTTTAAATTGAACTGACTCGCGTACCGAGGGTCCTTTGCAAATATGGCTGATCTTCGCGTTTCGTTTTTCTTTCAACTTTTATAATCAAACAATAATTTTATACATTGCATTAACAACCTATCACAAAAGCAAACTGTCAAGGGATATCCCTTGAAAAATTGATTCCTTTGAGATATATTTCTGTTGCTGGTCGACTGTACTTGGACTGCATCTCGTTGAAGTTTTAATTTTTTTGCAATTTCTTTTTTCGTATTGGAAGTCCATGTTCACTATGCAATCGCAACTTCGAAAACTTCGTTTTTTGTTTGCGAGGCGCCGGCCACATGTTTGAGTTTCTAAATGTTGACCTACTAGTGATTTTAATCAGTTACTCATTTCTGCAATCCTACTCATTTAAGTCAGAGTACAAGCGAGACCTTTTAAAATATCTCTACCCTGTCTGCCGCTCCAGAAGCTACAAATATATACTAGGAAATATATAGCTATAGGGAAATCCTCCGACAGCTGTTGTTGTTTTACATTAAAATTATTGTAATTCGCAACTGCTAATTTTGTACTCATCATAGATTTCTTCGCGGTGCATTATTTGTAGCGATTGTAAGTTACTCATATAGTTATTATAAAGAGAAAAGAGGAACTCTTTATCCTTATAGTTAATCGTACATTTACCCACGCGCCGCATATCCGAAATTTGAATGAAAAGTGTCGCTGGCATTAGTGTCCTGCTACACCGTGCAAAGTTCTATGTAAGTATTCTACATAGAAAGCTTTTATAATACTAAATGAGAATTTAAAAACGAAAGATAGTGGGATATACTTGAGGATATACTTGTCAGATGAATGCGGTGAAAAATTACTAATTTATCTGGCGGTGTCAGATTTGAGCAAGGCGTTAGAGTGACAGTATTCAAGTTTCTGTGTTTTTATAGACACTTTACTCACTGATGAAGTGAGTAAAATGTCCTTATAGAACTTAAAACATCGACCAAAAACGTTTATTTTCGTAGATCCGTTCGGCTAGGATCAGCGGCACGGAGGGCTCTGCAGTCCACGCGTGACGAGCGTAGCGCGCGGGTAATTATCCGACCAACTTATGGTAAACTTGTTAGAGTGATTTTAAAAGTTTGCAAGCAAATATCTAAGACCTAAATAATTAATTAAGTGTTGGATAGTTACCACAGAAAATCTTAATATGTCGCTTAAATAAACCATTGGTTTTCTGTTTTCTGTTGCATGGTAAAATCGTCGGTGGAGATATTCTGCCGTCAAATCTGTAAGAAAAACAATTGCTCTCTATAATCTTTATTACTCAAAAAATAAAACGGCAAAGGGGCGTAGCTTAGCTCCTGCTGTTGTTGAACAGTGGGCAGATAATCGACCCTTATAGACTATATGGAATTAATTTTAAAAGTGTCGATGTTTTAGCCGGATATTGTTTCTGAAATGTTATCGGACTTAACTCTAAATTTAAATAAAGTATGGGAAAACCCAATTATTTTTGAAACAGTGAGGACACCTGGACTGTTTGAGACCTAATTATTTATTATTTTTTGAGTTGTCAAATAAACTACGCGGAGCTGACGAATTTGTCATTGTGAGAGAAGTGTCATTTTGACCCGGTTGACATTATGAGACGATTGTGTGCTACTGTACCTACATACAGATATTATAAATATACCTACATACATTTATAGTAAATAAAGTTCTTACGTGGATAGAAACAGTCGTCGAACAGCCATTGAACGTGGAAATGCAGCACGTATACATTGTCCTGTAAATATAAGAGTTGAAAATAATGACCTCCATTAACATTCATTTATTTTAGTAACGGCTGATTTCTCTAACATGAACAGTGAGCAGTCTTATATACTTTGTCAGATATATATCGCGTAACAAACATGGAAAATATATTTTAATATTTTACCTGTACTAGTTTTAGCAGGTGTTGTTGCGTTAACAAGCAGTGGTGGTGGTGGCATTGGTGGCGGAGGCATCGGCCTTATTGGCATGGGGCTGCTCCGGGGCGGCGGGGGAGTGGCTCCCACCCAGAAAGACGGCGGCGGCGTCGGAGCCAGCATCGCAGGTGGTGGTGGCGGAGCCAGCGGCGCAGGCGGTGGCGGAGGTGGTGGCGGGGGCGGTGGCGGAGGTGGTGGCGGAGGCGGTGGCAGAGGTGGTGGCGGAGGCGGTGGCGGGGGCGGTGGCGGAGGCAGAAACCACATTAGCGGCGCAAACATAGGCGGCCGCAATGCCGGAAAAAGCATTGGCCGTGCCCGCGGCGGCGGATGCGGCGGCACAAGCCATGTTCCCGTGTGCCATTTATTTTTAAACATTATTTGTTTAGCTATTGCTAAGCGCCTTTGGTATAGAGCTCTAGGTATTTCACCCGTTTTTTTAAACCTGCTTTCCTCCTCCATCGTTGTGTGTAGGTTAGTGCAATCAAACCTCGTGCACCCATCGTTGTTCTGATTCTTATGGCAGAACTTTATAATCTTTTTCATAACATTAATATCATACACATGGCGGTATTCACACGAAGGGTCGTAACAAACACCCCACAAATAGTTAAGACAAGTGGTCTGTACCTCGGTCTTTGCCGGTTGTCTAGTCAAGGAGGTTTTGTCAGGCGGCATCAAGTTCAGGTCATTTTGCATTTCCTTATAACTCATGTTACTGCTGTAAAAATAACAAAAGCAGTGTGAAAATAAGTAAGTACCTATGTAGGTACATTATTATGTACTAATAACTAGAAAACATGAAGTGTGTAAGCGTTTTACGTATTTTTTTTTAAATATTCCAGCCGATGTTTAAGTCTCAGATATGTAGTTAATTACACAGATTTCGAAAATGTATGGCATTTTTTAATATTGCTGCTGCCCATTGAATTGAACACCAAGGATACCATAGCCAACTTTCAAAAAGAACCGATATAGATATTTATTTTATTCGGTTATGTTACGTTTATACTTTCAGAAAGTTATCACTACATAGTATAAAACAAAGTCGCTTTCCGCTGTCTGTCCCTATGTATGCTTAAATCTTTAAAACTACGCAACGGATTTTCATGCGGTTTTTTTTAATAGATAGAGTAATTCAAGAGGAAGGTTTATATGTATAATACATGCATAATATAGTAGAGAAACACGGATAATCTTAGAGATTTTTGACGTCAGGTCGTAAATCAACACATTTTTTGCGCTTTCATTGCAAACGCTGGCTGAACCCTACGAGATAGATCAAAATAATGTACTACAGTATTGTGCACCTTAAAAAGATCTACAAAAAAGTCCGCGATGGTATATGTCTATCTCTTGAGGGTAACCCACAATAACCATTTTTTATCCTTTATTTATTACTTATTCACGAAAAGACGATTTTAAGCAATACAGCATTAATCCTTATCCAATTAAGTACCTTCAAAAAATTGTGCATGTAATATAGATCTATATTGCCTTTTACAGCATGTAATTTAAATGAATATTTTCGAAGATATTACAGATTTAAAATGCAGGGACATAGCGGTTGCGGCGGTACCGGCCGGGGGGCCGCGCGGGGGCCGGGGGGCGCGTGCCTGTACCAAAAAATGCTTCTAAGGCTGTGCTTCGCCCTACAGAACTTTATGATTGTGTTATATTTGGTATCAGCGTTGCACCCGAGCAAAGCCGGGGCGGGCCGCTAGTTTATTTATAACATAGGTTGAAACAGTGTTCCAAATATTACCACACATTTCCGTAGACTCGAATTCAGAACACGAGGATGTTGTGTTTTATTATAATGTTTATGCTATGGCAACAGTTAGTTTAAAAAAAAAGGAGCCTCACAGTCACTTAAAACTTTCGGATCTATACGCTCTCATCATGTCCCGAGCCTTTTCCAGATTTATCTGAATACCGTATCATGGAGCGACTGCCTATCTGACCTCCACAACCCATTTTACTGGGTATTAACACAGTATCCCATGGTAAGACTAGTTGTCAAAATTGACTGAACGACTGCCAAAGACCATAGTCGATAATATGACGTCTTGCTTAACGTGCTATCCGAGGCACGGAGGGGTCTCGGTATGTTTTAAATGGTAACCTGTATTATATACGCTCAATAGTTATTATATTATGTTTATGCTAACCATAGGTGTCGTGCCTTCTCGTTTATCATTAGCGGTGAACTAAGTGCCTGAGTGATATTGAAAAATAAAGCATTAAAAATTTTGACATTCACAAAACCCCAATGGAGTTTTAAGATTGTCAGATTTACTAAAATGGATACCGGGACCCTGTTGAGTATCCTATACATATTAGCGTTAGATATATGTACAGATCAACATAGGATAACCAGTCATCTTTGGTAAAAAGACAATCCTGTCAAATATGTCAAATATATCAGTATAATAAAATGTTTGTGGTCCAATTTCCCCTGTGCCCTATTCATATTAATGTGCTTTTAATTATCGAAGCTCCAGAAAAAAAAACTACATTTCGTAAGTACAGTCCAGCAACGAACTATAAAAAGAAATAAAATCTTCTCGACTGACAACACTCAATTTCTGGTCACGTAAAGTACCTCATCTGTCAAGTCTTAGTCTTGTACTATATACACAGAGCAAAGTAATATACTTGCTATATATAATATAGTAAATACTTTGCTCTGTGGTCCCATGTTTGATATACTTTGTATACTGCTTTATTTCGAGTGATTAAGGCCTGCTTTGCTTCAAGCGCATCGTCTATAAGAGGGCTGAAGCGACTCGTATTTGAACTGTTAACCAAATTTATAATTTAATGCGGGGAAGCTGCTTTAATTAATGTTCTGAACCAAAACATGAAATTTACTGGTACCTACGCTCATATTTAGTTTTGTTGAGAATACTGTAGAAAGTTAATTTGCCAACATTTGCTTTTTTTGTGAAAATTATTGGTTTACTACATTGTTTACTAAACGAGATCGTTTCGGGTTATAACGTTTAGGTACCTAGCTACGTACATTTTATGCTGTAATGTAAAAGGTTTTGAACCTTTTGCATTTTCTTTTAAATCGCATATATCTTTTGGCTTTTATTACCTGTATCGTTTCGGGAGTTTCCAAAAGTAAGATTCGAGGCATAGCAGACGAAGGGATTACAAATAGTGGAGCATTAGTGTTGGAAAATATTCCAGGAGACAAATATGAATTAAAATTCTATTGTTACGATTCTGATTAAAAAAAACATTCTTTTACTTCTCCCACGGCTAAAGGCCAGTCAGTCCTTAGCAGGCATCGAAGCCAAGACCATTGATTCAGCAATTGGTGTCACTACTTTAGCCACTAAAACACCAAACCAGTTCAAATAATCGAGCATCAAAATACGTATCTAAAGCGACGGTAGCCGAGCGCCACCGCTGAAGGGACACCCTTTTGAGCCACTTTGTATACCCACCTACATGAAATTGAGTCCAAACCTTTTCATAGCAAAAAAGCCAAAAACTTCACTAGAAGTAGGAGTTTCACATTTTTTAGCTTGATGACTTGTGACGTCATTCGTTCACGGAATACAAGATCCTTAGGATGATAATGCACCCAAAGCCGTTATCAAATAATATTTATTAGCTAAACATTTATTCTGTAATTGTCGTGAGCGAACACAAAAAATTTACAGGTCTTTGAATTTATTAGTATTTGTCTGACGGTGTTCTACATAAAACTACACACATACATTTAACAAATCTTAGTATGGACTACAAAATATCTATTTTGTAAAAGTCTCCATTGTAGGATCCATTAGATCGATTACTAGCTGTCCCCCGCAGCTTCGCTCGCGCTTGTACCCCTCTCATAAAGGACAAATGGTTGTTTATAATGGAAATCTGTAAATTTCAAAGTAAATCGCATTAAAAATTAAACTCCCACGTAAAGTCTAAACCCTTATTTCACTTTTTTCAATTCTTAGATAGAGTCTGTGCGGAAATAGAACCGTCATGGAATTGTGAGCTCTGGGTATGACTAGTTATCGCATATTCTATGTCGAGGACACCAAAGCGTTGCTATAGTACGACCAATACGTGAGTAAGACAGTAAACATATCTGGTTTATAAAATTAATGATTTTCTTGTTTGTTCCATTCTCTTTCCGCACAGACACTACGCGTTTATTTAATTCTAATCAGAAGCTTGTGTATGAATTTGAATGCATCTAATTTATAAAATGGCAATGGATTTCCGCATGTAAAATTCCAACTCTACCTATACCTACTATAACCTATATTAAGTATATAATTTTTTTGACAGGTAGATTTTAAGAATCGCTAAAATGAGCCTATTTAGCGAATGATCGAAACGCCAAAGGAGTATCAATCAGCATACTTAGTAGTAGTCGGCGAGTATATTTTCCGAAAGTTATCAGCCATATGAAAAATAATTAGAATATGATAAATGTTTAAAGTCCGATGAATCAGTCAAAGCCTGCGATCAGGCGAACTGCATAGATCTCTTCAAAAATTATGAATGTTTTTTTTTTGTTTTCAGTATCCTTTCCATCTTATATTTGCTTAAACATTTGGCTGAAACAGCTTTCAAAACGTTTAAAACACAAAACACTCTTTTTGAAGTTCACTCTGCCACATAGAGCTACTCGTACCTAAGTCTAGGTTTTACGGTGGTTAGAGTTATATTTTTCCTTCAGTATTGAATATGATCAACAGTTTCAGCAGTTGTGTGACAAGCGCGTAATCGTGGTGAAAAAGTTCCCCAAGGAATCCTCTAAAAACCAAAATCAATATGTTTTCATCTCTCACAAACCAAAAAAAAAACTAAAAAAACGTTAGGTACGATAAAATCTGACTGATTCTAGTTGCACGAAGCATTTAGGTAGCTATATGTTGTCTATTATAATCTCATGAAAGTCGCTTTACCATAAAAACCTTTGCAGGAATCACTGCAGATGGTTGTTGGCCAGGTTTGGTCATCGTTTCGGCTGTACTGACTGCGTAAAAAATTACAAAACCAAAAATGTACTATATCGAAAGCAAAAAAATACTACCAAAAACCACCTTAGAATTTTCAGTAAGATTCCTTAAAGGTTTTCCCCATTTTTTTTTTAATAATTGAATGTCACTGATGCAGACAATAAATACTTAATCAATCAAAGTGTCTTAAGAATTATACAAGGTGTAATACAATTGATGCTAGTTAAGGAAGTAGTCGGTTCAGAATAGGCATCTTAATCGAATTCCGAAAAAAAATATCATGTTAATTTTTCAGGAAAACTTCCTTCACAAGTGTTGAATTAGAAACATAACAAATCAATTCAATCTTTAGTTTAAAGTAATTTGAACCTTAAGTCAAAGGAATAAAGTCCAATTTGTATTTCTCGTACGTCGCTAGTTTTCTTACGCACACATAAACCATAAAACATTTTAAATATTTAAATTGTTAGAACGCGAATAATAAATATTCAAAGAAATTTGGAACTTACTGCAACGAAATAAAGCTTATCTAAATGTACTTCCGACTTTGCAGTCGGCATTTTACATTGTTGTGTCAAAAAGACGCGAAATCCCTAAAAAAATATTGTACGTCATTTGCTAATGTAAACATAATGCATGCGAGTGAGATGCAAACATTTCCCGCCACCCTCTGACCAATGAGCGCCGCACGCGCCGCGGCCGCTCGCGCTGCAGCAGCGCCAAGAGCGGCAACCGCCCGCCTAACATCAAAGACGATTAGTCATCCGCCGACAGCGTGCTGTGAATGTTTTGTTATTTATGTTGTGACTTGTGACCTTGACGTGAAGTATTGCACCTGATGGATAGGTAGCTGGGGACCCATGTAGTGGTCTCTCTGATAAGTGGAGTGGACGCCAGAGGATTTTTATTTGTGGCTGTTATAAAATCGCTAGTACAATTAGGTAACAACTGTCGATGACCTCAAAAGTAAAATAAAACTCGCGTTTGTGACAGTGAACAGTGATACTCGAGTACTAAACTAACTAAAATACCTTGAAAAAGCCGGTAAGACCTAAAGTGAATCGAAAAATACGGCAGATTATTGAACCATTGTTGTGAATGTGACGAAGAAACAAAGAAAGTTAGTGTTTCTACATAATGTTCAGTTTTGTAAGTACCTACAACTTTTTTCTAATTCCTTTTATGCCGCGTTTAATTACCTACGAGTGTAATAGGTACGGCGACTCGGGCGCCAACCCCTCCACGCTACGTTATTGACGATAAGTACCTACCTACATCTCAAACGGTTGAAAGTCGCACACCGATTTAAAGTAACATACCGTTATTATGTCTAATTTATTATGTTTAATTTACTTCTTAACACACACATCAAACATCGAATCATCGAAACGTCCGATCAGTCTGGATGTGTGACGAAAACATAGAAACCTATTTACTAGTTAGAAAACTGTCAATAACTTATACCATGATAATATCCAGCTTAGTGTGAACAGTAGTTAGGTATTAGAGAAAATTTGAGTTTAGTTAGAATGTTCGATCAATGAACTAGTGCCTAAACAGCTGACGAACAATCGAGTGAGCGCGCCTGTGTGCGTGCGTCGGTTAATACGACCAAACGTTCAACGTATTTCGGGGCATCTATTAGATGAAAAATTTATAGGTTTGGTTCGTCTAAATTAAATTATAGGCCACATAAGGATATTATAATTTAATAATCTAATTGGGGTGTCTGAGGCTATGATCAATATTATTTTACACCTTGTATAAAAAAGTAACTATGTGTATAAGAGGCGTTGATTTTGACCCTGTATAATTTTAATGGAATAACCCGTCGATTCATGACAGTTTCAAGAAAGAAAGAAAAAAACATGTTTACTCCGTAGCTAAAAACTTTCGGAACAGCCCACTTATTTAATAATTCTTGGCACCGCAACAAACAAAATATGCGGAAAGAGTTTTCGCTGGCGGTTGGAACAGTCATCGACGAACTATTTAATTAGGCCGCTATCTCACTGGATCCCACAATACGCATCTCTTTAATTTATCTAAATGTTGTGGAACGTTTCTTGAGCGAGAATAATAGTCGATAGTATTACTGGACCTGCTTTAAGGCGGAAACCCACCGCGGTGCACGGATTTTAAGCTTCGCTTTAGAACAAAATATGTGTGATCGTTTCCACTGCAACGCACATACATGCTACGCAGCAATTGACGTCAAAAACACAAACGTAGCTAACTCGAATAGGCGGTACATAGCTCAGCCCACGGCCGTGCGGCGCATTGCATTGCAGCTGCGTGTATCGGCGATTCCAATGCGACCCACGACTATGTATGTTAAATATTATTATGTATACACATAAATTTTTAAATAAGAGGTACAATAAATGTTCCTAGTACATATAAATATAGCATATTTAAGTTTAAATTGTAATAAGTAAAATTATTTAATAAACAATGATAAAAAAAAAAACATATATTTTATGACAAATAAGTATAGCAGATGTTACTACACAATAACTAAATAAAATTTTCACTCGGAAGCGCTATTATCTATCTATATTATTAAATAAATGTATTTGACTAAAAAAAAATGTTTATACATTATACATAGAAAATCTTAAATGTTTAATTTGCAAGTGTCATCTGTCAGCATGCATTGATTGCTAGATGGCAAAAGAGGATCGACAGAAAATGAAACTAATCTCGTTTTACAATTTCGCTGTGTATAAATATTTTTGCTCGGCACTGTACACCGTGCATAGCTATGAGCTCTGTGGGCGAGATATCCGTGTCCGTGCGCTGCAGTGGAAACGGAGACCGACGAGGATGAACTAATGGACCCACACAGCAGTGGTGCGCCACGTTTCCCGCACGTAGCTATTCATGACACACATTCATTCTATCTTTGAAAATGACATTTTCCGTAGCTACTTGAAATTTTAAACAATTTTTCTATTTTGAAAATACGCCATTCCTTATCCTGAACACGTCTTTAAATAAACCGCGAAGTAATTTGGATTTTCAGGTCCAAACTCATAGGCAAGGCCTACAAGAGTCAGTAACGGAGATGATTGCTTTATAAACATAAAATAATTAGATCTAGTCTGAAAAGAGAACCGTCATAGGATTGAGGGCGCTGCTGTGTTTTAATAATCGCATATTTACTGTTGCGTCGCTATTGAGTGAGTAACTGTAAAATTAGATATTTATAAAATGATATTAGAAGATAATGTTTAAAGATTTACTCTAGTTTTTTAATTGAATTATTTTAATGTTATTTCCATTTTAAGCCACGACGGTTCTCGTCACAGATATTTATATTAGCTATAATTAACTTTTTTTGTGGCTAAGCAATACACGCCGCTCTCGTCGCGATTGGTCTGTGGCTGGAGGACCATTTATAACAATCCAAGTCCCCTTCGTGTCTCGGAAAGCACGTTAAGCCGTAGGTCTCAACTGCCATAAATCTTTAAAAGCCGTTATGTCAACTCTGATAAACAGTTTTACTATAGGTTACAGTGTTATCCAGTAAAATGGGTTGTGGTGGTCAGATAGGCAGTCGCTCCAAGTCAAATACGGAATTCAGCTGAATCCGGTGGGACTGGGGCCCAAGTCCGCTATTTACACTCGGTTCAATGTCGTCATAGTGTCGTGCCAGTGTCACCGTCAAATGAGCCAAATTTTCGTATTCAGATAAGCCAACAACATCGTGGCATCGTCGTGGGTTCAGTGGGCAATGTGGTGTTGTCAATTAAAATTAAAAATAAAAGTATCAACCATTTTGTAAATATTAATAGGCAACACCAGTTGTCACTAATTATTACTAATCGTTTCTTACGTTGCAAAAAATTGTATTAAATGGTTTTTGAATACTAATTAATTGTAAAAGCCCATAAAATATGTCATTTCTATTAAAAAATTGTAAATAAGGATATTTATATGTAAAAAAGGAAAGTTTTTGTTCAAATTGACACAATGTCTATGAAAAACAAACGTTAACCATAGACATCATCCATATAAGTGACAAATTTTAAGTGCGCCAAAATTAAATTTAAAAAATTGTAAAATTTTAAGACTGTTTAAAAACCAGTCTTATAATTAATATAATTTTATGGGTTTTTTACAGAAAGAAATAATTTAAGTTGTAATTTAAATAAAAACTGATTTATTTTTAATTCTAATATACGGGGTTTTACAAAAACAAGCCGAAAGAAGTTATTAGCGCAGTTACAAAATTCCATTCCTATGGAGAAGAACAGGCAAGAAACTTTATAAGTGTCACCCAAATTAAAACTAGTTAAATTATCTTACTCACACGATTTAATTTATTTGACATAATTATATTATATAATTCCCATATACACAAACTTAAGTATGTATAAACAGAAAATAAATCAATATCAAATGGATTACAATATTTTAAGTAAGCTAAGATGTATGACAGTAGTGGAAAAAAGAGAAAACAGTTAACTATGTTGATGCATTCACAAGAAAAGAAAAATCACAAATTTTCTGGTATGAGAAAATGTAAACACTGCATATATTAACATACTCATATTATAACCACATATTTTATCCTATTTCAAGACCGGTAACATATACATTGTATTTAACGTTTGTTTGTTGCTTTGCAACGTGAGGTGCGTGTCACAAGTGAGCATCTAAAACCAGAAAATATTGGTAAATAATAATTGTCTTATTTCAGCTGCCCACAAAGTAGTTTTGTATTTATATTCTTCAATCTTTTTTAATTTATTATTAATAGTCTTCTTTCAGGTGGCTACTAATTAGTTTTTTAATTTTATCTTCATCTAATCTTTGGAACTGCAGTCAAAATAATAAAGTGGGCACCGCAAATCATCTGAAAACAGAATTTACTCATTAGTTTTTGAATATCATGTCTACTAATTCTTAACTCATCTTTGAAACTATATTATATTTTTTTTTACAGATGCTCATAGTTAACCATTATCACCCTTTATAAATTTATAAATATAATATTCAGGATTGTGACTATCAAATATGTACATTGGTTAACTTTATTTGTTTCAGCCCACGGCCTATTTGCAAGTGCCTGTTTTAAGGTTCGTCCCCTACATAGGTCCATGTTGACACTAGGGTTATGTGGATTTGAATATCCAAATACTTTTTAATAAAAAGCAAGATGTAGGTAATAAAAAAATATATATATTAAATACCTGGTGCTGTCGCTCCCTTTCAGCATTGGTCTCCTCAGCTGTGAAAGGTATTACAGAGACTCCGTGTCTTTTGGCAATGTTATGCTGAACACTGCATCACATGCATGCATCGTTAATTCCCCTGCTGTAATAGGGCTACATTGCACAGTGCGTGCCACAAGCAAACATCTGAAAACAATTTTTTTTTTAATTTACACTCAAGGTTATATTGGAAAGATAGCTTAAATCAATATGTGTCCATTGTATTACCTGAAACTTGTATTTAGCAGTCCAATGCAGCGTTCCACTAGGTTTCTTGTGGCCACATGTCGCATATAATAATTATTCTCAGAAGTTCCTTCTGCTGAGTCTGATATAGCAGTCAACACATCATTTAAAGCGTCTGTAACTTGATTCACTGAAGAATGATTGCCTAACCAAAGTTTGGAATGAGCCCGTCGCGTAAAAAAGCGACCGCCATAAGTACCTGTAATAAATATACAATAAATATACGTACATGTGAAATATGAAACACTACTTTTGAAGACAATTTGAAGGCAATGTAACAAATTTACACATGTACATCGTGTTCCACAAATATCTGTAATTACTATATATCAAGCTAATGAATGGTTTTCTATTCATCAGCAGTTATTAGGATATTATCTTTACTAACCTTATTAGGAGGCGAGATAGCGTCAGCTCGTCGATGTACCTTTAAGTGAGGAGTTAACTCGGACACTAACTGAGTAACTTGATCTTTCTTCTCTTTGTTTTTATGTTTCGCGAGACAGAAACCACATGGAGCCTCAACATGTCACGGAATTACTTGACGACGCTGATAATTTCGGCGTCGACGGTCACGTAAATTGGCGAACAACAATAATAAAACAACAACAACTTTTGCAAGTACGTTGTTTTTGCAAAATGGCGAGTTTTCGTTGAGTTTGACGTTTATCGTCGTGGTTCAACTGCTGTCAAAAAATAGCGGAATACGAAATTTGTACCAAATGTATGAACTATTGGTCACAGTCGTTGAACATTGAACCGAATCGTTCCAATGCGCAATTTTGACGTTTTGACGTTTAGTAGAATACCAATTTGCCGAAAATGGCTCTGCTGGCACGCCACTATGAAGACATTGAATGGAGTGTAAATAGCGGACTTGGGCCCCTGGAAGCTGACCCCAACTAAGTTTGTTTTTAAGGCTAGGCAGTTTGATTGACCTTGACCGGGGGCTGGATCTGCGCTCCATGGTAACTCACTCCTTAATTTCCATCAGTTCGAAGGCAGATTGTAGGTACTCGTCGATTCAAGAGTCTTCCTTTTTCGGAATCTGTATTTATGTTATAAATACATCTCAGCTGCAAAGGACAATAAACAGTTAAGTTAATAAATAAAGAACTTAAATAATCTCTGGTTCGCAGGGGTTTCAGAAACATTCACATTAAGAGTAACTAGGAATATGAAAACAAGTATAGAGTGTGCGAATCGCCAGTAACCAGCTAGCTGTTAGCAACACCATCGTTTACTGATTTTAGTTATTTTTCGTACAACGATAGACTTTCATACAAAAATATCGATGGTTGATATCAGTACGGTAATAAAAGATTTTTAGAAATTACGTGCGTTCTGTTTGGACACATTTTTTTACGTCCACGCTCTTTTATAATGGCGCTCACAATTCATTCGGTTATGCGCACTCTATATTTTACCTTACTTAGACTAAAAGCATTCCAAACACTAGTTAAGACTATCTACTCAAAGAATATCCAGACTAAATTTGTGGATCACACTCTTTGTTAATTGCAAAACCGATCAAATGTGCCAAACGTTCTTCCAAGTAACATAAAAAGAAGCCCGAAATATGCGTAGGTAACAGGTAACTATCTCATTTCCAGCTGAATCAGCTAGCCCACTACAGCCCAATGGTCCCAAACTGTCTGATTGGGCCTGATTTTATTAAATATCAACTCGAGCTTAAACTGTAAAGCCTGACTTCCAAAAAATCGATTGCATCTTTAGGCAAGTGTAGGCCATGAAAAAATCTAGTACAGAAACAAAATTATACCCCAACATACTAAATAAATCAAATTACAAACAAATTGACGGAATCAATCGTAACAGATAAAAAGATTTTTATTTGAATATGTGTTTGGTATCAATAAGGGACGTATAAAATAATATGCCTACAATGCAGTAGGTACCTATCACTCAATAAATTGTTAAATGTGTTGCTGATAAGTCGGTACATACCTTAGTTAAATATTCATTAAATGGCTTCATAGTTTATTTTAGAAAATTGCTTCAACAATTTTAATGAAGTCTTAGATTAAATTTTCGGTGGCTGGGTTTGTCCGCCTCTTTTCTATGCAAAAAAATCTTTATAATAATATGTACTATGATGCTCACTTTTGACTCGAATCTTTACATTTATCGTTATAAATTGCTATTTTCCAAAATTATATCTTTGCATTTATTAATCAACTGCTACACAACTGATCACTACACACGTTAGACCCTCTGAGAATAATCTGCAAATCAATAACTCTCCGCGGGCAGACAGTAACACCCCCTGTGTTTTGCAAGGTGATCTGTTTTTAAACGACAGAACTGCATTTACCTGTTTGCTGACCCCAAAATTTTATACGTGCCTACTACTATGGATACTGATACTGCTGAATACTGTAATAAAAGAAATAAAAGTAATGTGTAGCTACGTAGGTATTATAATCATTTTTACATTAAATTATATAGTTTGGCTAGGCAATAAAAGTTTGTTGCATTTTTATTTTCATTTTATTTGGTAAACAAATGGATACTACTTACATGGCATAATGTACAAACATAGTAAACTATAAATAATCCAAAACAATTTCAAGCTAAACATTTTCGAATAATTGAACCAAACATTTGTGAACGGTTTTTTTTAAATTTAGGTAAAGTAAGGAGAAATATAATGTTAACTTGAGACTAAGGGCTAACTTCAAACAAAATGTAAACGGGCCATAAAGATTAATAAATAGCGCTATCAGGTTTTGGCCAAAATTTGAGTCTGGTAAAATAATATACCATATAAAGTATATTTATAAACCAATAAGTAGTGCATTCCCGCACTTGCTTAATTAATGTTAATTTTAAAGTTAGTACAGTACGGTGCAAACTTAATGGCGGCTCTGAACACGAGGCGAGTCGCTGCGCAGTAACAAACTTATGCGCCAGCGGGGGTGCAGGGCGAGGTACTGCGCAGCGTGAGCTAACTTCAGAGGCGCCATTAACTTTGAATCCAACTATACCTACAACGCGAGGTGTACATTATAATTGGCGGGCACGCAAGTTAATAATTTAAAATTAAGAAATTAATTTTGAGAGCCAGTCTTTAAATATATTTGGAAATCAACATTATTTTTGTGCACGGTCGGGCCTGGTATTTTTCGTAGACAATTATATTTTTTTTTAATGGCAACTATTTTTAAGTGTCAAACATAAACCAAAGAGTGGTAAAAGATAGACTATAAAGTTATACATTTGACCCGACGTATCACTACTTTCAAGTTTGAGTGCCGCATTGATAGCCGCACACGAGACAGTACCTATTGAGTATTATCAAAGAGCCATATACCATTATTAAAAAGGCAAAAGTATTTATTCGAGCAATCAGCGTCCATAATTTATTACTCTAAATTTAAAGGCAACGCTACAAAAATGGCACAGTAAGTAATTTTTAACATTGTCTACTTATTAAACTTAGCATGGTGTAAGGATGACTTTGAATTTTATAAAAATATGATATAAATGTTACTTTTAAAGTTTTGTTGTGAATAATTGTCAATTTTTACACATCTAATCAATAATTTGCAAGTTTTAAACTCGTGTCAAACTTTTGAAACAAATTTGTTTTTTAATCATCAATATTTTTTTACAAATCTTAATACTATAAACCCTTATCGTTACCATACCGACCTATTTAAGCCAACTTTCCTATAATATCGAAAACTATGTAAATCAATAAGAAATGAATGCTAGAAATATGTTAAACTAAATTCATAGGAAACTGTTAGCTGTGTATTTATTTACTTAGCCGATTGTAAATATGAAAGTATATACGTTTTTATACATACTGAGAATTAATACCGTTTTTTGGCAATAATATATCATGCCTCTTAACAATTCTATTACTTTATCAAGTGGCTGCAACATAATTTGTAACTACAAGGTTATTTGAAGGTTAACAACACTTGTGCCATATTTTGTACTTGTACTATGTTGGTACAGGTAGTTAGATATTGGAACTGTGAACTCCTTTAGAATAATTATGAACATTATAGAACAACTATTATTACAATACAATGATTTATTAAAAACAGTTGATAAGGTACTATGTCAATGTCAGAAATTAACTTTCTATCTTGTTTTTTGTAATTTAGGATTTATTTCATAACATACTTTAGTACTTTCATGCATAAAAAAATTAAATGAATGATTTTTGCCTCTAAAATTGAAGATCTCATTAATAAATGTTTATTTTTTCATCTGCTATTAACTCTGGTCCAACGACATTGGCAGAATCATCACCAGACCGGCAATGAAGTCATATTAAACAAAATTTAATGAGCAGCATGTGAAAATAAATAAAAATAATGAAAAAACAACTTTTAAAATAGTGTATTAAGGGTCTCCCACACAGACATTTTACTGTATATTAATAATTTCCAGACCTAAAGCTGACATTGCTGTTATTGGGTTGGCAGTCATGGGACAGAATTTAATTCTGAACATGGATAGCAAGGGATTCATTGTATGCGCCTATAACAGAACTGTTTCTAAGGTAAAGTTAATCATAGTATTTAGTCATAGCATATAATATCAATGCGATTGTTTAGGATTTAAATATTAAATGTTTATAACTTGTAGGTTGATGAATTTCTTAAAAATGAGGCTAAAGGCACCAATATTATTGGAGCTAACTCTGTTGAAGATATGGTGGCCAAACTGAAAAGGCCCAGGAAGATAATGTTGCTAGTGAAAGGTAATATCATTGTATTTTACTTTCTATTCAGACTTGAGACAAGCACAAGAGTTGGTGTTGGATCGCTGTCTATAACTTTCCATAATCTTGGCTTAGGCCAAACAAGACATTGCATTTGGATCATGATAAATTTTAAAGTAAATTATAATAAATATTTAAATATTAAAATGTAACTCCTTGTGTAGATTTTCTTTATAAAATTTATTTCTACAGCTGGTGCTGCTGTGGACAAGTTTGTTGAAACTTTACTCCCGTTACTTGACAAGGGTGACATTATTATTGATGGCGGTAACTCTCAGTATGGGGACACTGAACGTTGGTGCAAAGAGCTTGAATCATCTGGTATTCTCTATGTGGGAACTGGTGTAAGTAAACTATTAACTAAGCCAAGATAATTTCATCCATGGTTTGAATTGCACGCTTTTCAAATGCTATTGAACTTAACTGTACTGAAACTGTAAAGTAATTTGCAACTGTTTCTTACTTTTTTATGTTATTTGTTTGCTTAGTTTAATTCGTAAGATATAACATTTGTTGTGTATAGGTGAGTGGTGGTGAAGAGGGAGCGAGATATGGACCTTCGCTGATGCCTGGTGGCCACAAGGCTGCATGGCCCCATATCAAACCAATCTTCCAGGTCAGTCAACATGAATTACTCAAAAATGGGTTCTACTGATCTACAACCCTTAATTTAATGAACACTGTCATGATTTCTTAGTAAGTACCCTTAATTTATGTGCATTTTGCAGGCAATTTGTGCAAAGGTTGGCCAACAACCTTGCTGTGACTGGGTGGGCGAAGATGGCGCAGGGCACTTCGTTAAAATGGTCCACAATGGTATTGAATACGGAGACATGCAGCTTATTTGTGAAGCCTACCACATCATGAAGGATGTATTAGGTATACTTTTCTCATAATAATTACAATTGTTAAGTGTGTCCAAATAAATAATTAACAATCCATAAACATATTTATATTACTTTTAAGGTATGGAACAGGGTGAAATGGCTGCAGTATTCGAAGAATGGAACAAGGGAGAATTGGACTCTTTCCTTATTGAAATTTCAAGAGACATTTTGAAATATAAGGACACTGATGGTGAGTACATAATATATTTTGAAGGCGCCAATACAAGTAAATGTCACATAACTGTAAAAACGAAGACATAAAAGTTTTCTCACTTTTTAGTTTCACTTTAATGTTGGTTGAATGTTGATAAATGAATGTGGTCAAGCTTGCATACTCTGCTACATTAGTCTAAACCCAAAGTAAGTAGCTAAAGCTTTCTGAAGTTAGACCTGAGAAAAATGTAAAAAAGTAGTTTTCACTCATCTGGGGATTCAAATTCAGGACCTTAGAGCGATTGACACTGACAATTTTAATTGTGTGTGCATCAGTCTACTCCACAAATTTAATTGTTTGAATGTTGGTTACAGGGAAATATTTACTGCCTAAGATTCGCGACACGGCGGGACAGAAGGGTACCGGCAAATGGACTGGCTGCGCTGCGTTAGGCTACGGCGTGCCCGTCACACTAATCGGAGAGGCAGTATTCGCTCGCTACCTATCATCTCTCAAAGGTAAAACGCATGAACAACCAAATTTTTGTACTCCTTATTTCGTTTTCCTTATTACATTTTATGTTTTCCTCTATTTAACTCTCTGTAAGTAAGACTCTTATTATATTTACTAACGATTACTTGAAAGTAACTTTCATAAAATAGATATAAAATATTTTGAGAATTTGGTCATTTAAGATTTTAAAGAACGTTTTAATGTTGTGGGTTGTAATGTAGTGTGTATTGTGTTCAGACGAGCGTGTGAAGGCGAGCAAGGTGTTGCCGGGTCCTTCAGTGAAGTTCTCTGGAGATAAGAAGCAGTTCCTTGAGCATTTGAGGAAAGCGCTATACGCCAGCAAGCTTATTTCCTACGCACAAGGTTTTATGTTGCTCCGTGAGGCGGCTAAGGTAAATATACTTATATTGATTGACAATATGAATAGTATTACTCAAGGTATAAGTTCACTAATTGAAATATTTTGTTATTAGATCCATCAATGGAGCTTGAACTATGGAAGCATTGCGCTGATGTGGCGTGGAGGTTGCATCATCAGAAGCGCCTTCCTTGGCAACATTAAGGTAATTCTAAATCTTTATTCACCTTATAGCTACATACTCTTATTTGGTTTCAGTAAATTTTATCGTATTAATTACGTAGTTATGTTCTTTTACCGGTAATCAATCAATGTGATTGATTTTCTCGATAACTAGCTTACCGATAAGTTTTGGTTAGATAGAATCAAAGAGATTATGCTGTACGAGACCGGACTTGTTTTGCATCGTCATTTGTTTTATCGCTACTCTGGTTTTGGCCTTGACTGTTTGCATATTTCACCATTACCTAAGCATGGACTATACCAGAATTTCAGGCTTAAAAACCTGAGACAAATATTTGCGATAGAATTTAATCTCACTATGAAACATTGATTAGTGAAGTCACACGACGTCACATTTTTCTACGTTTTCAGCGAAACCATGACAATTCAGATCTTAGATTAGTTTTACTTATCTTTTATTTTGAAAGCAGATTAGCAATATTGTTTTATCATAACTGACGGACTAAATATTGCTTACGTCGTTTAATACACAGTCATGTACCGTATTACCGTTGGTTGAACCAATTGAAATACAATGTAACTGATTGTAGAGTGCCTGACTTGCATGTCCTTCTATCTCCATAACATACCTATATCTGTGACCTCACCGATAACGTGACCACTTCGACATTCACCACTTTAATGTCATTTCATCGTTATATAATTAATTTGAAGTTATTTGTAAACTCATGATATTGTGACTCACGTTCATTCTACTTATTTATAAATAACTTCATAATGGTTTCATTCGGTTCATTTGCAGTACCTATTTATTAACTGTTATCGTTAAGTGTTTAAATTTTATGTCACTCTCAGACTAACTGATGCTTTGTAGGTAGGTATATGTTCTTATTACATTACACTTATTACATTTTAGAATGCTTTATAACGTTGCTTAATTAATTTGAGAATTCATGAAGGTTTTCACACCTCGGTACCTACGTACATAAACTTGTTTATGCATCGTCATCAATAATACTGACGTGACTAACGCCTTATGGCCGAACACTGAATAGTCAATCAGCTTAAAACCGCCGATAAGTCTCAGGCTGTCTTTACCACATTAAATGTATAAAATAGCGGAATTTTTAACTAACGCGCTGCATGGTTACAGTAGGTAATACTATTAAACTATGCCTGTGACCTCACATGGTATAAAAACCTTGTTAATTTTAAATGTCCAAGTCTTAATTTGCATTTTAGTATTCAGGGGTTAATTATACAATAAAGTTAGTAGCATAGCCAACGCACTATATGACTGTCTGGAATGTATTATTCACTATCTACATCACTTTTCCCAGGACGCATTTACGAACAACCCTGAGCTGACGAACTTGTTGCTGGACCCCTACTTCTGCGAGCGTATCAGCGCGTCCCAGGACTCTCTGCGACAGGTGGTGGCGAAGGCCGCGTTGTTCGGAGTGGCCACGCCCGCGCACTCCGCCGCGCTCGCCTTCTACGACGGGTACAGATCCGCTGTGCTGCCCGCTAACATGCTACAGGTAATAATAAATAATAATAAATGCGGACAACATCACATACATTGCTCTGCACCCAAAGTAAGTAGCTATTAAGCACTTGTGTTATGGAATACATAAACAACGAAGGTATCACAAACACCCAGACCCGGGACAATGTAGAAAAGTGACTTTCTACATTGACCCGTCCGGGGATCGAACCCGGAACCCCAGAGCTAGCGACACCTTGAAACCGGTGCGTACGCCACTCGACCACGGAGGTCGTCTGTGTTGTGTTACCCTATATAATGTTACCCTATTGTGAGACCCACTGCAAAAAATATGGGTGCGTTTAAAGAACTTATTGATTAGTATGTGGTTTTTTGTTTGTCAGTATGTGATTGAGATGGTTCGCTATAAACTTTTTTTTTATTACTTTTGTGTACTTTTTCAATAAACACAGAGTAGTTCTATTTATGTTGAAATTTTTAACAAAGAGATTTGTAGAAGATTATATTACATACTTAGACTCAGTTTTGAGAAAATTCACCCATTTTTATGAATTTGTTACCTATTGTTACATTTTCTAATTTAAAATAGCTGTGTTTTTTTTTCAAGTTTTATATTTATGTAATTAAATTTCTTATTTCAGGCTCAAAGAGACTACTTTGGTGCCCACACGTATGAGCTGAACACCAAGCCTGGTGAATTTGTGCACACCAATTGGACCGGCCACGGAGGAAATGTGTCTGCCTCCACATACAATAATTAAATTATTGCATTACCATTTATTCAGTGATTGATATGATGTACAACATCGCCTTTATACATTGGTTGTAATTCATAGTTATAAGCTATGTATGCTGTTGCAATTCATTTGTTTTTTTTTTTTCAACTATATTAATAGTTCTATGAACGCTTTTGAGTTAATTTAACGTCGCTTTGGTGATTGGGACTGCCCCTCACAAGAGGTTGCATTTTCTTAGAGCTTTAGCGCGGCGTGAGCCGTGCGAACAAACTGTCCTCTTGAAGAGGGGTACAATAATTTTTATATTGTTTATAAGATGGCTATGACATTCCTATCCATTATCTTCTGGGCCGTTATCTAATATTCCTGAAAACGGGAAAACATTCCTTGTTTATGTTACTGTTTATGATATTTTTCTATTGTGATAGTTGATTATGTAGATATTTAATAACCAATAAGAGCAATATGCTGAGAACTACATAAACATACATTTTTATGTAATATTTTTTATGGGAGCAAATAATTTTTTGGAAGAGTTTTTAAATATACACTACGATTTAAATTTTGTTTTATTTACTTACATTCAAATGACGCATTGAAATGACACTAAAAAAGTAAACGGAATAAAGTTATGACTAAGCTTTCACGATCACAATGAGGTTTATATAATGTTCTATGCTAAGTTCCTCATCGCTACGGTTTCAAGTTTACCTTGCATTTTCTTTGGTCAAAGAAAATAAATGAATTTAAATGATGAATATGTACCATGAAAAGGTTCTGGTGTGGACAAGCTGAATCACCTTTGTACCTTTATAAAGGGTATTACAAAACTCATATTATTCCCTCAAGTATTCACTATGCTGTTTTTAGGCCTGTTTCATTCATATTCATTGGTCTTCTATACACTTTCAACTTACTCCTTCATTATATTGCATATATATTGTAATGCCGCGACGTACGCATGATCACTGACGTGAAACTTCTCAAGGTTTTTAGTTACATTAATATGTATAGCAGTATTAAACTCACCTCTTTACTTATTACATGTAGAATAAAAACTCTTAAGTTCAAATCTCTTTAAAGACTTGTCAAAGTCCTATTGTTGTACTCTGTGGTCAAAATAACATGGTGTCAAGTTACTGTAAGAAGATGAAACACCCGTTAAAAATATGAAATCTAGGTACATTTACATAGTATAATTCTCTTGACCTATCGTTTTTTGGGCACCTACGTCGCTAGGTCTCAAGTTTAATTTTCATATTAATTCATGGATTTGTGGAATAAAAAACAGTATATCAAGCAAGTCAGGTAAGTTGAATTTAGGATAGCTATCAACACAAAAAATTCTAAGGATGGAATGGCATGGAACAGGTGGATGTCTTCACTTAAGATACTGAAGCTATAACTTTGTTTACCACGTTAGCAAGGTTTAGGAAAAATCGCGCTGACACAAAACGAAAGAGATTTCAATGCTGTTTGCTCCTACACACAACAAGCCATGTTCTAGTGAGCGATATACTGCCACTACGTACTAAATACATTTCAGTTGAAACTCTGACAAGTAAGAAAGAATTTCACAGCAAAATTGTACCACTGACGTACAAGCCAAATAGTTATTTAACTTGTATAAATAAATAGCTTAACGGATTTCTTTATTTCTAGCTTTAATATTGAGGCTTCACGTCTCGCGCTCAATAAATTAGTTAAACTAGCACAGCACATTAGTGGCTTAGAGTTAAAGCTAGCTCACATAACATTGCACTTCGGTAATAGGCAAGCTCCATTAAGACTCAGTACCATATTAATCTGTTTCCTCGCGCAATTGAGGTCAAGTCAGTGGATACAATAGTTTCAACTTCATATGTTATTACAGATTCAACCATTAATGCATGGGTAAAACATGGTATATGGTCTGATCCTGGTTACGCTTATGGTAATGATGTGGCTGCCGTGCATCAAGGAGGGAGCATGGGCCAAGCCAGGACCGGTGTACGCGAAGGACCGCAAGAATCGAGTGTTCCAAATCACGCCAACGGGAAACTGTTGCGAGAGCCAGTGCCAAAAAAGATAATTCATTACATTTCATATTTTTTATATTGTTTACTCTAATATACCTTTTTGTAATTTTTTCCGCACATTTATTTTGTATTATTATTATTAATGTTTCTACGTTCTGGCGTAGCTAGTGCGTAGTGCTCGTCCATATTTTAGAAAGTAGTTCAACGCAAGTTTCTTTGAATATTTGTCTGCACTCAAAATTCTACGGCAGAAATAACATAGGGCTTACCAAAGCCATGCCAGGCATGACCATTATAATCTTGATTAAATAACGGCAAGCAATTTACCTAAAATTCCATACTTAATCTACAGATTTGTCTACGATATAAATGATTCAATTTATTGATGAATCGGTAGGTACGTACTTACTTGGTAGAATTCGATTAACCTTTTTCATAAAGCTACGTAAGGCAGTGGTTTATTTTGCTACCCTAAGCAAATAAAGCGCAGTAACAGTTACGTCAAAATCAGTTTTCACGGTTCCGTACGCAAAGGGGTATCAATGGCTATTCACAACGGAGGCTCAGTAATAGGGATCCTATTACCGAGCCTTCGCATTCCACCTGCCCGGCCGACCATTAAAAGGCTGTATCTTTTAAACAGTTATACAATCTCGTCTGGGTACCTATTCCAGTGCAGGGTACCGTTGATGTCGTACAAATTACAGGTGTGATAACTCTGTCTTTTTAATTAGGTTTCCTTTTCTAAAATTGTATGTTGCTTCCAAAAGTAAAAGATTAAGTAGTTTTCATGGAATATTCAGTATTATGAAAACTACTTACTGGGTACAGGTACCTAATTCCTAAGCGGTGCCGTTTTGTGTTCTAAATATTTTTCTGTCGTAGCGTACCTATATTATAAAATTTATTGAACTGGCTGGCTTAGGCCATTCCTCAAATTTTGGGTTGCAATTGAATCGAAGGCTGCAGTTTTAACCTAACGTTATGAGAGTTTAATCAACTTTTAATTATAAGCCTGCCGATTGTAGGTGCATTTTCAAGGAAATGTGTGCATACTCGTATTATTTATCTTTTTAATTTTCCTGTAGAGTATTACTTCCGATAAGCTATGTTTATATAGTGTAGTAGTTACTTACTTTAAATATTGGCATCGTATTGTTTGAAATTCTAAAGTAGGAGCTCTATCTGGCTCTAGTTTGCTTGTTGCCTTTTCACAGTTATTAAAACTGTTCGGATAGCCGAGTGGTATATAGGCCACCAATTACCGCTGTGCGCGAAATGCTCTGGATTCAATCCCAATAGATTGTTTCCAGGCTGGCTGTTCTATGTGATTTTAAGGTTTGAAATCCTAATGCTAAAGTCGTAAAAAACAATGAGGGATAGGAAATAAAACGAAAAGTGATTATTTTAAAATTTATAATTGTATTGTAACAGTTTAGCTACAGTGCTATAGGTAATATAATTTACAGTAAACCAATGTAATTAATGCGAAACAGATCAGATAACAATTTTAGATTACAGTCCATAATATTTATCTCATAGCACCTTTTGAAAATAAGCAATCAGAAATCCGTTCGATCGCATCAATTTGCATGAGAAAGTGTTCTGTGCTGTCATCTAACTGTTAGTAGTGATTAGGTACCTATCATTAAAATAGGGTATCAAGTGGACTGGTTATTATTATACAACATCTAGTAGAGTAAGTACGTGATTAATATATTTCTTTACACATATTTGATTGTAGGTAACATTTAAATACTTTGCATTAAATCTCCTGAACGGATTTTGATGTTCATTACATTAATATAAATTTCAGTAACATTAAGACATTTCGCCTACATTTATATCTACTACATAAATAGGTATATTTTATATGTATATGTCATAAAATTCGATTTAAACTCTCCAAGTTTTGCAATAAATAGATGCGCATGAACACGCGCTTAAATATAGGTATATAATATCTTATGATTAAAAAGACACCAGGTGTGTGACCTACAAACAGGATAAAGGTATAATATCAGGGTTACAATATGTACAGAAAATATAACACAAATAGAATTAACTAGAGGTACAGTGTACACGTCATGAAAACAGTTAATATTTTTACCTAAATATACTCTTTTAGAAAGATATAAGTCTTTACATGACGATTATCTACATTTTCTTTCGAAGTGTTGACTTCGGTTAAGTTCTAGTTAAAAGGTATATAGAAACAGCTTTGTCTAAGTCTTCTAGTTCACATCAGTACATTTTACTAACAAAGATAAGTTAAGCTTCATTTACACATAAAAAACCTTTTATAAGTTGTTCGTTTAATGTTTCTATACATCTAGTTGCAGGTTGCAAATTGACTACGCATAAGTCTATAAAGAAGAGTGATTTTTCAATACTATATAATTTATATCGGATATGTTGTTATGTTTACCAATATCGGATCAGAATATTATTTCTAGAGATTATTTTACAATCAAACAATCAAATGGTTTCACTACTTTACATGAGTACCTACTTATAAATTATTCCTAACACCGACTACATGTACCTAAAAGATTATATTATTTACATGGACTACCTTTTATAAGTACTAGGTAGGTTTTATCAACTTACACAGACTAAAGCCCGCACACGAACTGGTGGAGCACTTAGTACCTAAGTGATCATCGTCATACGTTGACTGAGCGAGCAGTCGACCGCTCTGGCAGATTACGTTAGCTTACCGGCCGCAGCAGTCGAACTGCTTCGGGCAGTCCGTGTGCGCGCGCCTTAAGTGAGTACAAAATAACTGAGCTGTAATCTACCACATCCCAAGGGGCGGCAGCTACCTACGCTACGCACTTATCTATTCAACGAGTATCTACTTAACAGAAATCCTTTTACTCAAGTACCTGTCGTGTACTTAATATCATCAATCAATACACTGATCGAAGCTAAATAAGGAAATAATAACATTGTTTTTGTTTGAATGTGGGATATCTGTTTCTTATATTTATAATTATAATATGTACTTATACAATTAATTATTTATACATCAATATCATAGATATATATATTATATCGTCCTCAAACGGCTATCAGCCAATCAAATTTTTAACGCTTCCCTTGTAAATATAATACTTTGCTTATTAATTATAAGACATTAAAATGACAGTTGATACTGTCAGTAGAATCACAATAAATTCCAATTTCACAATTTTGTCTTCATCTAAAAACTAACATTGATAAACCTACATGGGGTTTCATTTATAGTCACTTTTACTGAATAATCATAGTTTCAGCACTTAAATGTTAATAAACTGTCCGCATCGCCAGTGGCGGAAAAATATGGCTTTTAAAGTTCATTGCATGGTGACTAACTAGGTAGAAAACTACGAGCACCATCTGTAAAGCCAGCTAAAATGTAGTTTTCTAGGTTTTATTCAGTCACGCGTCCTGCGCCATCGTCGATGTCAGTCGCTCTTGTCCTCCTTGCGCGAGCTCGGGCTCGAGCCTCCCTTCTGCCTGCAGACACAACAACAACATTCAGCGATTACGTCACAGAGTGGAGAGCGGCGGCTCCTCATGTGCGGACGTGACCTTGGCGGGGCGCGCCGCCGCGGACGAGACGCCTATGCGTACCAAGCGTCCTACTATGTACAGTGTGGCGTGTTGCGTGAACGTGCCCAATAGGTCACGGTACGGAAATGCATTGTATCTAATATGTTCATTACATTACACTGCATGTGTGTATGTAGCGTTTCGTAGCGTAAATTAATTAATTACAAATTACTTAATAGCATTCCAAATCGAGCCATTGAACTAGACTAAGCTGAATCTACATTAATCATATCTATACATGCCTTCTCTATTTGTGATTATGCAATCGTATTATATGGAGTTTAATAATTATATGATAGCCAGCATTTCGGTCACTTTATAAAATGGACAAATAAATTACGTTGCGTAATCAATGGAGGTCAAGAACTCGGCCGTTTTGTCAACTATCGGAGAGACCGATAAAACCTACTGTATATTATGACCACTGATGATACTGAAACGATTTCTACTGATTTTGATATGTAGTTAGCGTCTAAGCAAAAAATAGCTGTCATGGGAACGCCACTTTTAGCGGTAAATGTTTTCTCAACGTGTCGAAAATTAAATTATTTAAATATCCAGTATGCAATGTTGTTAATTTGTTGATTTTTGGTAATTGCGTCACGTATTCAACATGTGCACAGGCACATTCCTACTTGCCATTTACAAAGCTCTATGAGTAAGCTTTCTCTACTGATGAGAATTTTAATTTCTGAGATGTAAACCTACAGCTTAGATAAACATTCTTGCCTTGTAAACGTCAACGACCGCCAGCACCTTATATGTCATCCCTCGATTTTGGAGTGCCATCCGCTCGAACTGAAGAATGAACTGACACAAGGTAAGCTACGCTATATTGGATTGCCTATACCATGGCTTCTTGAGACAAATGCTGACATCAAAAGTATCGTGATCAACTCATACCTACCACAGATCATCACATGGAAACAACAAAAACGATGTTAAGGCAAGACGTGATGAACAAGAGATGACGTATATCTTTTAATATATCGTCACTGAAGGGGAAAGAAAATCTCGTGTAATGATACTTATATTAAATTTAGTGTTTACCTGCTGGATACATTCTTGGACTTCTTGTCTTCTTTCTTCTCAGCACTTGTACTTGGCTGCGGGCTTCTATCTCCCTGTGATATCAAATAGCATGAATATCTATTTTATATTTAAGTAGTGACGTAATATTGCCGTCATAGGAGTTGGACGCAACAGTTTGCTCCCCGTATATTCTCGTATTTTTTTGGGTGTAGGTAATGTTTTGTTGTAGGTACCTTTGCTTTGGATGTGTGAGATGGGGGTCTCATGTTTACATACAGTTTAGATTATTAGTTTTTTTTTTTGTGACTTAGTATAATTTTACACTTTGTACAAATATGAAAGAGTTAGTATTAGTGTTAACTGCATATTTAGCTGGTACATTACCCTAGAAGTGGAAGGTTGGCTGGTTGAAGGGCCTGCTTCTGGCTGCGCCTGCGACTGGCTGTTCACGTGGCCCATCTTAGACAGCGGTGGGTTCTTGAACGAGTATGAAAACGCCAGCCCACGCCTCAGAGAAGCTCTACAAAACGCGGAACTTTGTTTTACACAAACGTTATAAAAATATAATTTAGTGATATTGACAAAACAAATAAATTTTATTTAAACAGTTTCAGGTAAAGCTATGAATGTAGATTGCGGTAGTCTCTTATTTAAACCTTAAAATATATATTTTTGCAATTTATTAGTAACAAACATACTCGTAGTAATTAACCAGTTTACTTAATAAATTTTTCACATTCATTTACCTATAACTTTTTTTTTATATTACCTTGTCGGGCTGGGTGGCGGGTAGCTGGTGCCGCGGTGATCAGGAGTCAAATAGTGTTGGTTCTGTCGCGCTGACAGACGGTTCCTGTTCAGCAGCTCCTGGTGCGACTGGTAAAGCTTCTCGGAAGCTGACTGCGGCCCCGAACTGTTGTTAATAGTAAATAAAGAACAGTTATATACGCAGCGAGTAGAAGTAATGTAATAAAATAGCTTTTTCGATGAATGTAATACGATCTTTTTCTTTTTCGAGCTAATTTTAAGCTTGCATTTTCTTTGGTTGTCACGATGAAATTTACATCTAATTTATTTTAACTACATTGTTTTTCGTGCTGAATCTCCAAGGAACCAAAAGTCAAGCGCTGGCCAAATTCTGGTGTCTGGTTACTGCTTAATCCGGTGAAGCAGTCAAAGCCTGCGCTCAGGCTAACTGCGCAGATCTCTACCAAAAAAGTTTGGACACCGCTTTAAGATGTAGAATAGTAATGACACTCTTTTTAAATAATATTAGTGTTAATTGAATTATATACTTGGTCGTTAAGTACCTCTGTTGCTGTCGAGGCGGCGTCGGCGAGGGATCGATGGTGAGGTCCGGCAGGCTGTGCACGAGCGCCATGACCACGTTCTGCGGCTGCACGCGCAACGTGTTGCGGCTCGTGCTCGAGCTGCGCGACGGCTGCGGCGTCTTGTGCGGCGACGAGTGTTGCAGTACCAAGATAGGCTGGATACACGCAAATCGTATGTCAAGTAATGTTTATTTTTTTATTGTTATCCAGTAGTCACACTATGTCAAATATAGTTTTGCTCGAAAGTGTATAATTACTAAAACAGACCCCGTGCCTCTAATTATAAATAAACAAATAGTAAAAAAAATGTTCTAATTGGAATTACTATTTACCGCTATAGATTTCTCTGAGAATTCGTAAGCTTCGTAAGCGTAAGGAAATGTATGAAATCTAGAATTGTATACAAATTCTAGGAAATTTATACAATTCCGAAGCTATTTAGGAAATATATAGAAATCGCTTTAAAAACTATTTAATACATTAATGTCACATATATTTCCGGTAACATATACACCAGCACTGCATATTATGACACAGAAAACGGTCGTAACATGTTCATGTACAGGGATTGTAATAAAGTTTTGCATCTACGATTATTTGTATTTACCTACATTACAGAAAAAGTTCGGTAGCTAAATTCATCTGTTAGGATTTTTTGTCCGTCTTTACGAATTAGGTTTGATACCTTTTCAGAATGTTACGTAACATTGAAAAGATTTAACTTTAATATAAATGACAACCAGTACATATGCAATATGTGTCTCGTCATTTTAGAAAAGGTGAGTTCTACTATTGTAAAAGTAATCTTCTTTACTTAAGCATTTCATGTTATGTGTCAGATTTAAGAAACGCTCAAGCATTTACGTACAATACTTATCTAAAAAACGGGACAAGTGCGAGTTGAACTCACGTGAAGAGGGTTCCGTATGATGTTACCTATCATGTTTTTTTTAAATCTGACCCAATTTTTGTCATTACATTTTCATCTACTATTGATTCAACAAAACTTAGCATTGGAGTTGAGAAATATGTGCCCCCATACATTCCACCTGCCACTGCAATGAGAGATGGTACGCACAATATTGAGTGATATACCATGTTATGCTTATATTATGGACTTCTTACAGGTTTTCCTAAAATCTATAAGTAGAAAACTAATTTCTGTGTAACAAAGTTTTAGGTTCAATAGTTTCGAAGACAAGGCATTGTGGACAATTTTCGTCTATTTTATCTCTTGTATTATTATATTTCATGAATAACTGGGCAACTAATCATTTTAAAATTACAAAAAAAGACATTTGAAATCTTCACAACCAGACCTTCCATTTGAAATGTCGCACAATGCAGTATTCAAATTTGTTTGATTCGAACGTAGGTTCCTAGGAAACAAATATTTTTGGAGTTAACTGACAAATATTAATGCTTGGTTAACAGACAAATATTAATTAGTACTTCTTATGCAACGACTTGCTGTTATTAATAAAGTTTTGAGTATTGAGTTTCCCGATAGTCGCCCTTATGTTAACCACAATTATAAACTGATATGCCCCAAAAAAAACGAGCTTATAAATCTCCAATGTCCAGTCATGCTGTTCTCTAAACATTTATTTATTTATTTATTTAACTTTATGCAACATGGTACATAGGCGGACTTAATGCCACAGGCATTCTTTCCAGTCAACCTTAAGGTGATGCAGAGATAACATGGTAGGTGCATTCAGTACATTAAGGCTCGTCAACAAATCCCATTATGGGTTATGTCTTGTATGACCCACCCATAACTTTAAAAGCATTTACTTAATTTTTATTATTTATTGTAATAGAAATGAATTACCTGACTGTTCATATTACCTATTAAGTGTACACAAATGGGTACGTTTATTAGATGTGAATAGAACCACCTATGAATTGCCTCTTCATAATTGAAAGGTAAGGGTGCACCTAGTTCCTGTGCACTTACCTTTAAATAAATTATACATAATTGACCTTTAATAAGATTTATATTCCCATTTGATGTGTACGTGACACAGGCATTATGTTTTGAGGCCTTCATAATATCATCATAGTTTATGCGATTAAATAATATGAGCACAAACTAAGTGCTTGAATATGTTGGTTGGCTATCTTAGATGCACAATGAATATTGCATGCACAGTTCTAGGAATCTAGAGCGAGCTATCCTTCCAGTTTTACGTAGCCTTTGTAGTCGTTATTGCATTTGTTTCAAACGAACAGCTACCTTAATACATATTGAAATATGAAATTCATATTTCGCTCGTCTTATGACGAAGTCATAATGCACGAGTAACATTGTTAGGTTTAATTAGTATAGTGAAGCAAATAAACAATTTTATCATTTAAGCACGACGTTATTCAACCATGTTGTAAAAATATGCAGTAAATGTTCTAAGGTTCTAAGCCAACGTTTCGGTGCAGACTCACGGAATAGAATCAGATTAACAGAAGAACATACAGAGAAAATTTCTAGCATATCATTCATGTAACTAATCGCTCAAACGCAGGAACGAGTATAGATTAATATCTAATAATATTTTTTTTTTCATTTCAAATTCTATTTTTCGCACTGATGCTTTCCGTCACTGTTTGCCAGCCTATTTCGTCGTTGCATAGACTATAAAGTCATTGCAGCTTTAAATCTGGACCGATGGGTTAAAAATCCAACTATTAAACTGCTACGCCCCGCGCCCCCACGGCATATTTATTCAAGGTACTTCTTTTAAGAACTATTTACTTACAAAGAGTTATATTGCATAGCGTAATGCCACTATTGTTTCATTAGTCTGGCTGTTTCGCAATATCGGGAAAATTGATTTGATGCATTTTTTCTTTCCCTGATTTGATCTTGAGTTCGTTACGCGATTGGTATAAAGAGGCAATAAAATAAGTCGCGAAGGCAATCTCGTGATTACCTTAGTATCAACTATCAAGCAAGTGTAATAACAGAAAGCTATCGACTGTTTGTTTACACACTTCTGAGAATTTTCTCTGTACGGATAAAACTGTCTACAACCGTCCACCTTCTTAAATTAGTTGGTTATTAGCTCGAGATAAAATGAAAACAAAAAGTATGGCCAGATAAATTAATGATGTCAATAAATTGTGGCTGTGAGAATATTATGGTGATCACCAATCAAATACTCCATTATTTCGATGTTTTCTTTCACAGAAAACCAACACTTAAGATTAATATCAATAATTGCTCATTTATTTTCTATTCTCAGAACCTAGTTTCCTGTGTAACGATTGAAAACTTGGATTTATTTAAATTGTTTATTAATGGTTTTATTTGTGTGGGTGTAAAAGCCTAAGCTTCAATGTAGGTAAATATGCTTCATTTACATTTATGTAAACATGTCAACTTGTTACTTCCTGTGCCTTTATGCACACTTGAGAAGTTTGGAAACGAATAACGTTACCTAGACACCATTATTCAGAAACAGTACGTGAAATTTATTGGGGACTTACCGGTTGTGCTTGTTGCGTGTGCACTACCGTCTCAGATTCACTCTCGCTGACCACGTTCACAGTGATCGACGTACCAGCTGTGAAATAATCAAACACTTAATATTTTCCATCAACGGACACACAAAACATTTTAGTTGTGGCAGTGACGCTGTGGCCACGGGGCACGGTCACAACCCTATTTGACCGGCCATAATTGAACCACTTAGATACTAAGGACATATAATAGCGGCGTTTTGTTCTAATTTGTGGGCAATGCGGATGCACAAACCGTTCATTTACTATTCAGGTAAACGTCTTGCCCTTTTCCGATAATCCATACATAATCACATGTCACATTATTTCATCAGACCGATATCCTACCATAATTATTTAATGACGTATTGTTGGCGAAAATATACAAAAAAGAAAAGATATGTGACACAAAAAATACTTTCTAAAATAGGTATCTTCTATTGGGTTATTTAGTGATGAATGTACCTTATATGCTTCTACACTCGCGATGTGACGACTTTTACCGTGAAATAAAAGACAAAAGAGAAGTCAAAGGTATATATGAAAGAGGACCTAAAGTAGGTACAAATATCCAATACTATATAAAGGAGAGATTTCATGTGACAGGGGACGAGGTTATCGCGTTTTATTGGAGACATTTCGGCCCTCAGTCGTAGGGGAGCTTTAAGTTACGGAGAAAAACATTGAGATATAGCTCGCAGTGAGTTCAATCAGTAAGTGAGCTTGGTACAAGATTGATGGACTGCTTACATCAGTTATGGCATTGAATGTACCTGCGTACTTATGGGCGAGTTACTTACCGTCGTCTGCGTTCTGTGGTGGTATGACATGTTCCACGGAGCTGCCTGCCTTATAATTGTACCTACTAGGCCCCGGCTGCGGCTCGTCGTGGGACGCAGCGCTGCAATTGCCAATTAAATATAAACGACCTCGAACTGACAAAGTTAATCCTTTAATACATGACTTGTCTCTTAAGCTTTTATTTAATAATTTTATCAGTAGATTACTAGACTAATGTACGACAGTTTTGACGATATGGTTGCTACTTTATTGTAGAGTTGTGAGTAGGGATAGCTCATTAGAATAGAAACCAATTAAAGGACCTTTTATTAGAAATAAATAACTTTAATCTAATAAAGGTAATACAAAAAAAAAAATGATTGATTGAGGTGAGGATGAGTCACACACGCTTACGGGTCAAATATAAATTGTTTTAGTTTTGATTTACCTTGTGGACTGTTGGAAGCTCGACAGTCGTGAGTTCCTAGAGCTGCCCCCGGTAGAGTTGCGCTTCATCGGGTATCGCATGCTGTGCAGGCCAGGGGGACGCCCGCTCGTTGACGGTTCACCTTCACACAGCAATATTGTATTAAAATTTATCAGTAACCGGTAATTACACCTTAAAGATATTGCTCCTTGGGTATACACAGTATGAAACATAGAGCTGAATTATTATAGATTTGCGATTGAATACTTTACTTTGAGGAAAGTAAGAGGCGGTGTTATGGGGAAGCAACTCACCGTCGAAGGAGTCTGTGGTCATGGACACTTGTGAGAAGTCACACTCTGTGGAGGCTCCCATACTGCGGTGCAGCATGGCCGCCACGCGCTCGCGAGCTTCGCGCTCTATGAGTATGTCCTCTGAGGTCTGCTTCACGCCCTGATTCATAACATTACAGTATCAAATAAAATTACTCCCAATTTGCAAATCAGTCAAGTGTAAGGTCATGATAATATAAAAAGATTACCATTTTGGATGTGCTTGGAATATTGACGTTATTCACGTTGTATTCAGATGATGAGTCAACATCCATTTCACTGAGGTCACGGGAAGGGTTTCTTGTGTACCATATCGCGAGTTCGTAAGTTAATCGCGCTTCACGTATTTTAAGCTCCCATGTCTAAAATACAATAAAGATATGAACGACATTCAAGATCAATTATCGGGCTTTTATAATGTGACGGTACGAAATAATTACACTACCTTTACGGTACTTTGTATGATTGGGTCCTTGGGCGAATCCGAGAGAGAAAAAGCATACTGTGAAGATCCAAAGTCATCGAGTATAATGACTACAATAGCTCCTGTTTCCTTAGGGGTGCGCGGCCCTCTCGTGAACGTCATCATCTTGTCAATCATGAACTTTGGCCTAAAATGGAATTCACAAGTCGCATACAGTTTGCACGTAAATCGCAGGGCATGTTAACGAAGCGCTAGTAATAATCGATTTAAACAGTTTACCTTATCAATTTGAAGGTGCAACCTGTTGGCGTGGTTTTACTAAGCTTCTTACAAATTAACATCATATCTGTAAGCAGGAACACGCGGACATCAATCTGTAAACATAAGAATGTTAGACAGAGAATAGGATTCTTTACAATATACAAATACCTAGAATAATTAACATGTTATACATAATCAGATTATCATTCGCGCAGTAATAAGTTATAAGATAATTAATTCGCATATGTGCGTAAACATCATTTGGCAGTCGTATTACGGTATGAAAATCCAAAACGAGTATTGTTTTTTGTGTAATACATTGTGCCCGATGCTTTAATGCAATATTTTAACGACACAGTTACGTACAGCAAACAATACACATTTTTAGTTAATATAAAGACGGATGCATCCGAGAAGTGTTTTCGCAAAGCAATATTTGACTGTAAAGATTACGTTTTCAACAGTGATCCGTTTTTTATAGATATATATTAAAAGTGAGTGTCGGATCATTGTTGAAGGTGTTTATATATGTGTGATACACGTTTGTAGTATTTTGATTCTTGCCTCCTTGACGTTGTCCTTAAACCGTGCGTCGGCTTCATGTATTAACGTCCGGCTGTGGGTAGGCGAGCAGTTTATCATAGCTGTCCTAATATTTACGTTGGTAAACATATGGAAATACCTATCGATGTCTTCATCTCGAAAATCCTAAAAAAGGAAAAGTTAACTGTAGATTATACTATTATTTTAAAAAGTAATTAATTGCTTACTTACACAAAGACTTAAACGATCTATTGAAAAAAGTGTAAGCATAATTTGCACACATAAATTATGTAATAATAATTTATACTTAATATACTTACGATTTCAAAGATGTCTATGGCACTACACAACTTTTCCATTTTTTCAAGTTCTTCCTTTTGGCGAATTGAGCGATTTATATCCAGTACATAATTCTTTGAGCATGTTTCCTAAACAATAAATTTGTTTTAGTTAGTTTCTCCTTCAAATTATTGTTTTCTTAATTTAATTCAATTATAAATAAGCAAAATACTTTAACTCAAGTATACCACGTACCGTTATAACTAAATAAATAATAAAATAAAATGAGCCGTAGGTAAAAGTATTCAACAGTAGCTTACCATAGCTTTGAGGGAAGTACGCTCAGGCTCGGTATCGGTGTGAGTAATGAGCCGCTTCAATATTAAGCTGTATTTAGTTAATCTCTGCATAGGCTTCACCATGATGTCAGATAACTGAAGCCTGTAACGCAATTATTAATAACTACCTGTACCAAAAAAAGATATCAAAATGTGTTTTGTTGACTTACCTGTTACAGGCCTTTTGACTGTGACACCATGTGAGGTAAGTCTGGAAATCTTGATTGTTCGACAGCGACCTGAGATAGTCGAGAGCTTTGGTTTGCTCATTGACATATTTTTCGTATGGGTGGAACATCTCCCGGAATTGCATGAACCCGGGCGACATAATCTCGGAGTCGAACCTAAAATGTATTTCGCGGATAAAATATATATTTAAAGATATTTTCTAAGAGAAGTGAATGATAACGATGCCACAAGATAGTAAAAGACGTGGAACGCTACAAGTAAGTTTGAGATGTCACCAGCGGAAGGCTAATTCATCACACCGAGACACGGAAGATTTATGTGATCTCTTGATACCACACAAAAGTACCAGATGTTTATACGGGATTTGGATTGCTACGCAAGGAAATGTCTTGGGCGAGAAATGCATAAAGATGGTAATATACTACTTACGGGGTGCTTCTTTCGCATGCATCGGAAACCATCGGGAAGATTGTCGTTTCCCAAAAGAGAAGGCTCGCATTGAGCACATCTGGGATATTTGTAAATAGTTTTTCTGTGTCAACTTCTAGTAGCTTCCCTGCGTCTTGCAGGGCGTGGGCGGTAGCTATGAATACCTAAAACAAATATAGGAAGACAAACATTTAACAATTATTTTAGTGATATTCTTCATTTCTTCATACATAAATTACACATGTTTTTGACTTCAAAGTATTTAATTATTCTTTGACCAAGCACAAAAAATTAACATTAAGCAATGAACAGTATTCTCATTCAAGAATTAAACTATTTAATTTTGCATAGGTAGTATTTAGGGTAAAACTTTATCAAGACTGACGAAGTTTGCTTGTCACACGTAACTAAATAAACTAGTAGCCCAGGAGGGTCGAACTTAATAGATACTTTGTTTGAAAAGGGTAAAAGATAAGAATTTGGTTTCACTTGGCTATATTTAAAAGGAAATTACTAGCTTTTCACGTCCGCTATATGAATCTTAAACAATGAACTTTTCATTACTTTGACTGCGCCAAATCTCAGTTTCGCCGTGCTCGCGAAAATGCTAATATAAAGATTTCTCTTGACGTTAAGCGAGTAAAAGTTTGAGTGATCAACTCGAGACTTGTTTTATTCTAGTTTTATCACAATATCTCACCTTCCAAAGTACATTGATGGCTTTTATAAAGTTTCAGTCTTCTGATGCGAGATGTTAGTTTGCAAATACAGCAAGTATTTTGATTGAATCTTTTTAAAATCAAATAAGTTAGATGTATCTTTTTTATAAATTATTACATTACCTAAAGATTAAAAGGTTTTGTTTCCTGTATTACAGAATATATTTCTACAGTCATGCAGCATCTAATGGAAAAATATAATACCCATATTGTGTTCTCGGTTAATTTTCGTATTTCTAGCAAATCCACATTTGTTTGTTGTTGGGTAAACCCCAAACGTCGTATACGAACTCCATTACACGGAGTGTTGCCCAAGACTGGATCAGATTTCTACGCTAAACAGCGTAAATGATTGTGGTTTGTGTTGAGGTCGGAAAACAATGCTGATTCACTCGTCTTACCTCCATTACGTTTCTAATTCTATCAAACCTTATAACAGCTTTTGAGCAAGGACCGCTTTAATCCCTATGATAGACGGATTGGAAATTATTCTAAAAAAGCCTCTTTGTGATACGTAATGTTATTAGCGGTATACGTTTACCGACGAAGCGTTTTCTAAATAAATTCCTTCAAACATTTATCCGCTTTAAAGTTTTAAATTAATTTGAACCTCAAAAGTCGCTGTGAAATATTTATTTTAATTTTATCTCGAATGTGGGAGGTAAATAAATGAGAGAAATTAAGTAAACCCGAAAACAAACTGAATTACGTCATAATGTGATGAAATCAGCGTGGCGTGTCCTTTATCGCTTGCGAAGGTATAAGGCAGCTGGGGGAGTATGAGAACCGGCTATGATCACTGTTATTTAATTAAATCCGTATTTTTATTGAAAAAGTGTTAAACGTAGAAATCCAATTTCATTAGAACTTTATAACGGACTAAAGCACGATGTCTATTCGACTCCTGGATGTGTAGGTATAGTATGTGTAACTGCCAAGTATTTGCAATGACACATATTTTAAGACTGATGTTATGTTTAAAAGATGTACCTATGTAGATATATGTCAAAAACTATGTAGTTCGTCAACACATTTCTCCAAAGCTGGTTGTATTGTTTTTTTTTTTTGTGAACTTAGTGGTCAGTAATTTAGGCAGTTAAGTGTTTGATAAATACAAAGAGAAAAGTTTAGGTAACATTTCAATGGTGCATAAATGAAAGCGATAAGTTAACTTGCAGCCTAAAGTAAACGAAGTTTATACAAAAGAAAAGATATAATTTTGGAAATATTTAACTTGCTCAAGGAAAATTTTTAATGTTACCGGCAAAATCGCTACTCCCGACCTCGACGCGAATGAACACATGAAAATAGAATTTACTAATAAGTCAAAATAAAAGCATCATACAAAATAACATGAATTCTAATCGACAGGTTAATTCAGGCGATTCAAAATATATTCAAAATTTCCCACAAACAAAACACATGTCTTATTATTATTCTACATGGTTTCAAGGTTTCAAGCCTTTAGCAAGGAAAGGAAAACCATCAATGTTATTTTCCATGTAGAATAATAATGAGACATCTATTTGTTTGTAAGTATTTTGAATATATTTTGAAACGCCTGAATTAACCTGTCGATGAGAATTCATGTTATTTTGTATGATGCTTTTATTTTGACATATTAGTAAACCTGATTTTCGCAAGTTGAACAATGTGACATTCGATGTAAATAAATATTAAGCCCTTTAAGGATATTGCGTCATATTCCGTTAGCAAACCTATTTGGCTACATTACTGACATTAAACTCTCGCAATCATTTTTTTGCAACTGTAAGTAAGGTTTCGAAATAATTTGATAGGAAAAGTACCTGCCTACTATTTATTTTATAATATGGGTAAACCAACACATGACATTTACAGGAGTAGTGTATACTTGAAGAGTGTAAGTTACAAGAAGGTTTTAGAAAATACTTTTTCTGTCTAATTACTCTAACTGTCCTGTCACCAAAACTAGAAACAAAACTTAAATGTAAGATATTCTTAAATGTCTATCTGTCACTACTTTACATCTGAAAAACAGCACGAGACTTAGGTCACAGTGACTTAAATTTGATTGACCTTTCAGTGTTCAGCTACTTTTTACACGACGCGGTCTTATTAAGATGGACTGAATATTACTTGGTAGATATCCTTTAAAGTATTATACAGTTCTGAGAATTGCGGAACGTAATGTTGATAGAAATACAGATATAGGTCTTCATCTGCTTAGCCTTTTCCTAAGCTAGGTTGGGGTCGGTTTTATGTCTTGCCGGTTTCAGCTCGATTCCAAGCACATGGAGCGCCTAAATGTTGAAACCCAATTGAAATCCAAAACCCATTTTACTGGGCAACAGAGTATCCTATAGTAAGACTGGATGTCAGAATTGACATAAAGAATACCTAAGATGCTAGAAGTAGTCGGGATCGACGGTTTAACGTGCTTTTGTGCCACAGAGGGGTCTCGATATGTTTATAAAGACGGCATTGCATATCAATTAAAAACAACTTCATTTGAAGATAACCCTGTTTCGAGGAACACTAAATACTTGAAGCGAGAGAAGCTTTACGACAAATACATAACTACAATAATATTTCGACCTTTAGGAAAATTTATACCTTCCATGTTTGGGCTCTCCTTTGACATGATGTATTTAATTCATAATCTAAAGATGTTATAATTATTCCTGGTAAGCTAAATCCTCAAAATTGTAATTTCTTCTCACAGACGTGGCTGTCGTGGATTGACGAACTTTGTTAATTAAAGGAAAAAAAACTTTGCAAGTGCTATAAGTAGGTTTAAGAGACGAAAAGCTACTTTTATTTCATACTTTTTAAATTTATATCATGTCACTTTTGCTAACTGCATAATTTTGTTAATATTGTATGACTATAAGGATGATTGGTTATTTAATATTTTTAACTCGTAGTAAACACATAGAATAACTTTTATGCCTTTAAATCACAGTCTACGTGGGTAAATCTGCGAGACAATTCTTTTACTAAATCCACGATTTAGTAGTTCAGCGGAACTGGATTTGTTTTAAAGGTGTTTGTTTATGGTCTTTATCGTCTTAAAGTAAATTTATAATATTTTGTTGTAGGCGTATTATGACGTAATAAATATGAGTCATTAGTGTCGTATCGCCAGGCGAAAATAGGAAAGACAGGTAACAACTTAAGTGTATTTTCTGTGTCCGTTGTTGTCTATATATAGCTTATTTTAAATCATTTTCCTTGTTTTCTAACCTTTTAGACAGCTGCTCTATTTTAATTGACGATTGGCAGTATTTATTGGCAAAATCATCTCCTTCCAGACTTGTTTAACGATGAAAATAGTTTCGGAATTCAAACGGAATTCTATTTCCAGTATCACATTGATTCCTATCGCTGTTGATGACTGATACTTGGATACCTAACTACATAATTGTTCAATTTCCTAGAAATTCAATGTTAGTAGTTTACCCACATAAAACTGCTTAAATGTTTTTGTTTCATACTTATTTACTTACGGGACATTCAGGTTTGTGGTCCTTTAGGGATTTAAATCACGTTCTTCTGCGTAAACCTACTGTTTATTTATCTCAAAGGTAGGGTCACATCACTCGCGTTAAATAATGTCGAGTTCAATGCCTCGTTGCGTTACATGCCGCTTACCACCGGGTGACGGTAATTTGTTTTAATATTAGAAGTCATTGAATATTTCATTTATAAAATGACGCTTTAAATCGAAATTGTTATCACCTTAGGTGGACTGAGACGAAATTCAATCCAGTAAAATTGAACATGTTACCAGTATAATTTATAGGAATTATTTTGCCTTACTCATCAAATATAGACAGATCTGATAAAAAGGTAGAAGAATTGTTTGATCAATTTCCATATTTCCACATTCTAAAGCTATGTATGTTTTAATAGTGATATAGTTTTTAGATTTTTATTAATTCCTTTTTACCAGGAGGTTTCTCTCCCCAGGCCAACGGCAGTAAGGTGATTGCCGCTAGCCGCGCCGAGCGTAATTTTATTATTATATAATGATGTTGTCGTTAGTGACTACCCTAACGCTGTGCCAGATCAGACAACGACAGAGTTACGTGTAAGAAGAGAGCAGCAATATATTGGTAAATCTCGCTTTAGGTATAAAGCTACATAGCAATTTTTGTTGCGTTGTAAGTAATACTTTTACATTTTAAAATTATTAGTTGTACAGATTGAACTAAATTCAAGCAATTTAAATAGGTTAATAATAAACATTACCTGCATGTAATCCTATTCGGCAACTAAATCAAATATATTACAAATACCTACATAGTAGAAAATATATAGACAAATAACTGATGACCAAAATAAGAAAAATTACAACAAGTATTTTGTGAATCAACTTATGGGCTCTAGTAAAATATTATTGTTAGAAATGGTAAGGCAATCGTAAACATTAGATCCAAAACTATCGTAGTACAAAGTCCTTAATTGTGGTGACAATATAGGGAACTAAAGTATTTGAGGTTCACCCGAACGTAAAATAGCAATAGCGGTCAGGAACTTAGTTAAAGTTATGTCGAGCTTATGTACCTATGTGAATAAGACTCTAGGTTACCAATTTATTGGTTTAATGAACCTATGTCATAGTATTTTATATTTATATAACCATTTACAATTGGAGTCTGAGAGTCTGCGCCAATCGCAATGAGCAAGCGTGGTGATAATTGCTCGTTCCTTCTCTACATGGGAAGAGGCCAGTACCCAACAGTGCCGCAGTGGGGAGATTATAGGCCGGTTTATAATTTTATATATGTACTATTAAGATGACCAAGATGCACGACCACGTAATGTAAGTTTTGAGAGGAGTCTGGATAGATTGGCACAGGACCGTAGAGGTATACACGATAAAAGAGAGGCCTATGCCCAGCAGTGGGAAGATAAGGCAGAATATGCTTAACTATTATGTGGTATAAGTACTTGAGAGATCGTGATGCTAAACCTAAACAAATAGGTAGTAAGTAAGGCCTTACCTCCACTATAGCTAGTAGGTGCTTGATGTAGTCCGCTTCGGTGGTGATCAGCTCTTTGATCACCGCCTGTCTTGATTCTTCACTTGGTGGCAACTCTGTCGAAATTAATTCTGATTAGCAAAATAAACGAATTAAAAACGTTTATTTAACGTGTACCCTAGGTAACGTAGCTGATCAATTTCAATTAAAATTAAATAAGCTAACACGTGTTGAGTTTAAACAAAATACAGTACACGGCAAACATTCAATCCCTGTTCATTTCGTTACAAATGCCATTTGAATTTAATTTTCAAATTAAGTTTATGATTAATTAAAAATACCGACGACCATAATTTGGCTCGAAATTGCTAAAATGTAATATCGTTAACACTTCTCAGAAAGCAAAGAGGTCTGTTCAATGAATCCAGATTAAGTGTCTATTTTACAATAGGCATTTAATTTTAGTAGAAATAGCCTTTATAGCTTTTTATTTCAATTATTTTTATTGTATTAATATTTATTAGAAAGCATTATAAACTTTTAAACTATCGCGCTGCATGTCAAGCAGACTGTCTGCTTGCGACCACGGCTGGTGTAAACAGGTCGAAACGACAAACCCCAAAAAAAGTATTTATGCATGTACGCGTTTATTCCCGTGAATTATATTACTATAGAAAACAATATCTAATGTTGTTGATATTTTTTTACATTGTAATTTGTAAACTACAAACAAAAAGTTTTGTTCTAGCTCTTTCATCCATCCATCCAAAATGAATGTCATGAATAGAACGCAAAACCAAAGAATAACTGAATCATATGACGTCATGACTTATAGGAAACTTAACACAGATCAAAAAAAATATCAGATAGAAAATACTTAGGTAAAATTAAATCGGAAAGTGTCTTTGCTTTTATTAGGCATATTTCTAGATAGTCATAGACTTAATCTGTTGTTTTTGAAGTTAGTAATAAAGCCCCGCGAGTCAATCATTAACTTCAAAAACAAAGTTATGTTACATATGACTAATAAATGTAAATAATAATACAATGTTATTTAAGTCGCGGTTAGCTAAACATCTGACGATGTGCTACAAAGCTATTTTATTCGTTATTAACTTCACCGACTGGATATTGAAATAATTTGTTAAGGTCGCACAAGCAATGAAAATTAATACATAACCACTAAAATATTTCAAAACTACCTGCTCATAAGCAGTAGGTAGTCCAAAAAGTTAACTTAATTTCAATAAAATAACAGAGGCAAACATAGTCAATGTTTGTCAATTGTTTTCCTTCAAACGTCTGTCATATATTGAAGATTCTGTTAATTTTATTGGTATTGTATTAACGTGGATGGCATCGTAAAAGCCAAGTGGTTAACGAGTACTGAATGTCGGTCAAAAATAAACGCCTTCCAGTGTAGGCACAGTTTCAGTACCTATTCATTACCGCCCACAACAACATTTGTGGAATTTAGAAAAGGCATTTCTCGGCAAGAAATTTTATAAATTCCAGAGTGTCAACTCTGTGTCCTGACGAGATATTTTTCCGAAACTAGGCCTTGTGTTTCCCAAAGCATCTGCGTAACAGTATAGCATGAGCCTTTTGTGTGAGGATTTATTTGAAAATGCTGCGCTCCGTGTGTAACCCGCATATAGGTATTGATTAAATAGCAGATATTGTACACATAAAGAAAATATCGGAATCGTCGGCTATTGAAAAATAGTGGAATCTGAATTAAAAGTTTATGTTACTGAGTGAAAAAAAAACAATGTGTACTGAGCATTATGTCGACGTAACTTATTCAAAATAAACATTTTCCTTATGTGATTTGATTTTATAACTCTTTCTTCGGTTACAAACGTTTTATATACAAGGCCGTTAAACCGCAAACTCACTTAACATGTTTATAATATCCCAATATTAAAAGGTCCCTTTTGTGTACATATATTATGTATATTGTGCCGGGCAACTACGAAACCTTATAATGCCAATAGTCCGACACGCACTTTGCCAGTTTTTGATTGAATGACTTTTATGAATATTGAATGATTTTTCGAGCTTTATTCGTGATCGTTGAATTGAATAGATTACGTGCATTTGTGGTCAACGATGCACTGACATTTTTAGTTCGATATTTTAGTTCCACGGCTCAATGTGACTTTTGTTTAGTACTTAATAGTAGAGCTTCTTACTGAAGACAAATTTAGATAATATTCAGACGAATAATACTATTTGAGAAGCCACGCTCGTCTGCGTGCTTTCTTAGCAAAATATTAAGCCCTACTTTTTGCTGAGTACTACTGACTAAAAATAGGCTCGTAAAATGGAAATCTGTGTACCTAATGCTTTAGAACTTACATTCGGCAAATGGTTTTGATGTTTATTTTTTAGCAATATATTTGTTTCAATATTGGAATTTCTTCGTATTATCTGCATTTTATAATGACAAAATTGATTGAAATAAGTAAATTAAATATAATACTAGTCAAATACCAACTTTTGTTACAAAGGTTGTCTACGCAAATCCTGCTATTTAAGTCTAAAAATGTTTAATATTATTTTAAACTTGGCATCAACATACAATAATTAAGACTTATTAAATACTGATCGTAACATTGAATCGCAATGAGGTCACGGTCAAGTGTCATTTCAGCCCAGAAACGAAGGTTTGTATGATAATTTTATTGTAATTTAAACACATTATCATTTGTTTTGAACAATATTTGTTAGATATACTTGGTAAACAAGTACCTCTCGAGTCGTATTTACTAAGGAGTCTGTATTATGTAAAGCGGTGGAGTGTACCCTCCATGTGGATCTCATTACGAACGTTTCATCTCCATAAAGGTTCGAGCGATCCGCAACTTGGTACACTTGGCTAAGATTTATTTTACACAAAAAGATGATTACTATCGGATTTGAAGATATTGCGAATTTATTGAACTGTGAACTAAGAACATATACTACGTACGTAAATGTATTTTGTAGTAACCAAAGCTATGAACGAGTAGCAAATGCTTATCAGCAAAGGTTGTGAACTACCTGCGTGTAGAACCAACGGCTTAATGGCTAGTCGTTTATAAACGGGAACATTAGCCGCCACTGAACGCAAGAGTTCGAAATAGTTCATTAAGTCTGCTACAAGAAAAAGATAACCAGGAACACCTCTAGTTCATAATGAATCGCTAAATATTACTAAAGTCAAAATATAACTAAACAAAAACTTTAGTAGTTTTTTTTCCATACTTTAAATGTTATTCATATACACTAATCTACAGTCTACTCCATGATAAAAGCTAGAAACATTAAAAGTGTTTTCATTTTCAATTAAAGTTCTAAACTAAGTTTCTTCGTAATTAACAAAAACGTATAACGGTGTTCCAGTTATGTTACGAGAACTAGAAACAAAGTTTTTTTAATAAAAACTCGCGATGTGGTAATTAGTAAACGCTAGAGTTCCGCAGTTCGTAAACCATTTAACGTATCGACACCTGCAAATATTTTGTTAGTAACTCAAATATTGAAGTGTGAATTGCTATATGCAAAATATACCCTGACTGCTATACCGGAGGTCGTGGGTTCGATTCCCACCCGGGACAAATGTTTGTGTGATGAGCACGATCATTTGTTCGATGTCTGGGTGTAATTTATCTATAATATGTATGTATTTAGAAATATATAAGTATGTTTATCAGTTGTCTGGTTACCATAACACAAGCTCTGCTTAGCTTGGGATCAGACAACCGTGTGTGAGATGTCCCGGAATATTATTATACCGGGGAGCGAGTGGTTATTTTTAGTGCCATTAGTGTATGTTTTTACTAAAGTAGCATATTATTATGTTATCAGCTTTATTAATTAGGTACATCATCAAGCGAATTGCTTGCGTATAATTATCATCGGTACGGCCGCTGACATAATTTGTTCCTGACAGATCACTTTCAACAGGAGGATACAGCTTAATCGTGGCGAATAAATTATTATCACTTATTTATTTATACTACGAATAATAACATTCAGAACTATAGCATTTTCCCAGGTTACAATGAATGATATAACACAGATTTTTAATTTCCCACATAGACTATAAGACCAACTGACATATGTCGAAACGCATTTACTTAGCGGCCAAATTATGATACCGGAATTTACAAGCTTATTTATAGTGCTTCATTTAATATAGCTGATTATTATTTATTGTATATTAGACATAGGCCCGCAAGATCAGTCATCATCATCATCATCCACAGCCCTTTTCCTCCCACTGCTGGGCATAGACCTCCTCTTTTTCGTGCCATATTATCAATAGTGATGTTTATTTAGATTAACCAGGTGGAAATAGTTAATTAATAATTTGATATGTAATTAAGTATTTACAAAACTTCAATCAGTAAAACCTTCAGCTGTATTATGATTGTTGTTGTCAAACGAATTCTTTGCCTTATGGTATACTTTTGTATCGACAATGTCTCTTGTTACATCAAAACTAGTCAATAATTGAAATAAGGGCTGAGTAAATGTCAAATCCATTACACATAATTTATATACTTCATAAACGTAACTAGCTACCCGCCTCGGCTTCACGCGGGTAGCATAGAAATATAGCGTATGTTATGCATGGATCATGCAGCAATCTAAAGGAGGATTGTTTTTCCGAATCTTGTATCTGAGTTTATTCGTTACCAAAATACTAAAATACAAATCTTTCCTTTTATTTATATATGTGTAGACTGTGTATGTTACTTGTGGATAATAACGCATTCTAATGGTAAAACAACTTTTTGAATCGATTCGTTAGTTTTTATTTTATTTGTTATAATCAAACAATAATAATACAATAATAAACTTTAAAATTATTAATAAAGAAGTATGTAATAGATAAACATCCAGGTCAAACTGAGTCGGTAGTGTTCTTAAGCACGTTGTTCGTTTTTTCAATTTTAGGAAGGTACACTAATACGTATAAAATGAATATGGCATCTGTTCCGGTCGGGAGCGGATTTCCGCAACCTAAGTTGGTATTTATTAGGGACTCATATTTGTTGGGGGCTGAGCTCTCGAACCAACATGGCCGCGCTTCACTAAACTGATCTCATGTTTTCATAATTGTTTTTATTTACACAATGAGATCAGCAGTTTGGAGATTGGATTGTTTAGAGCCGGTGATATACTTGCAATAATGTGGGAATCAAGCAAGGTCGATATTACCTACAGATATAGCCTACATGTTTTCAGAGAAAAATAATGTATTGAAATAGATTCCAATATACCAAACATACAAATTGACTTTGCTAGCAAATCCTCATAGATTTGCTAGAAAACAGTGTCAAAAAAGTTCCTTATTTAGTAATACAGAATTTAATCCTGATGTAAGCTATACATAAGCTATCACATTACAACACACGAACTGGCCAAAGTGAGGGTGGCGTGATGATAAGCAATCAGATTTAAAGCAGTAATTATTAGAAAGCCACTACTCTAATCGTAGCAAGCATGGTCCCGATATAGAACAGGTCTGAGCATGGGGTGTACGAAAATATTATGTATTTTTCATCAGAATTAAAAGAAAATGGACTAAAAATCATTATTCCTTTGTACTTTTAAATAATAATGAGATCGAAAAATTGACTTACACCGCTAAATCTAAACTGGATTGGTCTGAAATTTGGTATGGATATTCTTAGCGTTAGTACCCTGAAATACCTACATCTATGAAAGAAGTTGTGAAGTTCGTTTGAAGAAACAATACAAGGTCTGAATTAGTTTAATTTAGCGACCGATATTAGCTTGACACCATGTGCAGCTGTTGTGCACTCAGGTTTTTTTGTGGAAAGTGGGTTGTATTTTTAAAAGAAGGGCAAAAACATTCCTAGTCTATTTTTGGTTAAAAAATTGTTTGTTGATCAAAACGCTACTTTTACTTTAGTAACAATGCCGTGAAATACCTTTCTTACCTACTTAGTTAATGAGGGTTCTCCATTATAAGCAACAGACGCAGAAAAAATGTCAGAACATTGAATTGATTAATTGGACATTGATAACGCCCCATTTGGAGTAGTGACTAAGTAATTAGAATTAGTGGTAGACGTTGCAGGGTCGATCAAGAGTCAAGTTGTTGTGCTTGTCAGATTTGATTTTTAACTTACCACGATGTTTTGAAAAGAAATACAGTTTGTAGACTTGAGTTAAAACTAAAGGCTTCAAATTCATGCTGACATATTACTAAACGAATTCTGAATAAAAGGTTTTATTAATACTACCGAATCACTGTTATTGACAATGTAATCATGAATAACGCCAGGTGGTCTGTGGCAAAACCCGATTAACAGTCAATAAAGGTTTTTATTTTTATTTTTTATGCTCATCTAATTTATCATTAATTCAGAAAACACTCAAACCCCTAAATCATAAGTTTACGTAATAATTTACCTGAGCCTAATAAAACTGAAGAAATAAATGGTGCAATATCTGTTTGTGTTGTGTACCAACCAAACGTTGTGATTGATGAGAATTGGCTGTAGTAGGCGGGGGACAGATTGCGGCGAGCAGCTGGGACCCGCGACCCTGTCTCTTTGTTATAAGTACTGTTCTAAATTATCAGCTGAAGCCAGAATAGCGAAGAGTGGGAAGCGCGGCCGGTGGTTTATGGTGAGGGTGAAGTGTGGCGAGGTTGCTGCGGCCCGCGACGTAATCCGAGGCGTTCGCGCGTTCGCGGCGTGACGCAGCTTACGGCGCGCTCGCGTGCTAGACACCTTGCGTGTCACTAATCAACGTGATCGATGCGAGCGCACAAATATCGCTCATTTCAATAAACGTGAAATCGCCCGTTACGTTTTAAGGTTTCGCACTTTTTCTTTTACCTCAATCCTAATTTGTTCTCGTCTACAAAGAAAAGGAAATAAAGAGTCTTTACTAGTGACCTCCGAGCTCGTTCGTCCATTGTGGTTTAAAGTTATAATAGGGAACTGTAAACAATACCACAAATAATAAAAACATAAACAACCAATCTGTTTTATGCTGCGTAGTTTGAGTTTAAGGACGTTTAAAATACATTTATACTTACTAAAATACTTTTGTGTTGGAGATGTAAAATCAACTTAAACATGTTGTGGAATAGCGTATGCAGCACAACTCTAATTATATTGTGCGATACAAAGACAAATTGTATGTGAATGATATTGTATGTGTGTTCAGTTAATAAGGACCTGGGGTATGATATTGATTGCCTATGCATAATACCGTAGTAAATCGGCGATACTAACAGCAATTAAACAGCAATCCCACGAGCAACAATGTTGCTGGATTAGCTACAGTTCTTCCTATTATCATATCTTTCATTTATTATAAATGGACGTAGATTACGTACGATTTAACATCATGAAACAAATATTCAAGTTACGAGTTACATTCATGTCTTCATCTTCATTGGACTCACTGAAATGAATCAGGCTTAATAATGTAGCCATGTGTCGGATATTTTTGTCAGCCAGCCGCGTGGAAGTTACATTACGACAGACAGTCGTATACTACTGTCGCGTAAGTCCGCTCTGAAGTATTACGCGCTGGGCTCGACTTCCAACGACACATCATCCAGCGAACTTATCGATCTAGTGTAGCCCTAATACGTAATTATAAATTAAGAAAATGTGCTTAAACTATTTGGAATGTTATTCGTACGTTTAGTTTGTATTGAGCTGGCTAATACCATTTTATTTTTATGTTTAGTTCCTCGTAGAGTAAAGCACTCATAGCAGTTTTTGCTGCCCTTCAGACATTTAGCAGTGATGAAACCCTTTCTCTAGCAGTGTGACAGCTCTCGCTCATGATCTATAATAATAGCTACTCGTCAATTATTAAATATACCAATGAAATTTAATCGTCAGCTACGTTTTAAGGAACAATTGAGATCTTAACAAAATAAATGGACTTTGTCAAAAATGTATAAAAATGGGTTGAAGAGTTTTAATCAAAATTAAACACCATCAATTTAAACGAAAAGCTTTCGAGGTATAGGCTATTTTCGTTGAACATTTATTAAAGTCGCAGATGTCATAATTTGTCGACGCTTACAAGGCCCGCTGCCGGCGCCCGGCCGAGCCGACCCTTTGCACATTACCGCGGGAAGCGCGACGATTCCTCTACAAATACAATTTAAATAAGTCGCGTCAGAAACCTTTGTGGTGGGAAATGGAAGCTATATTTCATTTTGTGTGTCAAAAGTAGTCTCGACTCTTCTAATTTCTCTTTTGTGGTTTTTAAAGAAAACAATCGACGGCTGTAAATCACTGCCTCGTAATGACGGGGTTAAATGCTCCTTTATTGTAGATATAAATCTCTTGATCGTAAGATACGTGCTTCGAGGAGTGCCATTCGCGCAGGGAACCTTATGGCGCTTGCAATTATAGCTAACCATATATTGTAACCAATGTAATCATCTAAGGGTAAACGCTACTTAAGCATGCTGTTCACGCACACATTTATTATGACAAGTATCAAAGGTTTAAATTATAGAATAATTTACAGCTACCAGGAACTTAGATTTTCGTTATGTCAAATCAATTTCAACCTACATCATGCTCGGAAAGGCTTTGGAAAGCGGCTTGACATTCATGAATGTTACATAACGTTGTAATACGTCGTAAACTCAAATAAAATGGAGAATAAGCTTCGTATTTCTCGTTATGAAAACACTTTATTAGTTTTAGGGGTCAGCTTACTCGTGGTAGTAAACTCGCTAGTTAGCTTTCTTAACTAGGATTTAAATATAATCACTTACATTATGGCAAATTAAGAATTTAAAATGTATCTTTTATTAATTATACACTTACAGAAATAGTAATTTTTCAAGATTTTAGTATTCTTTGTCAGCTTGTGACTTCCTACTTAATTTAGTATATAACAAAAATAGCTTTACGCGACGAAAAGGAGAATAGAATCAAAATACAAAAAAGGGTCTCTTTTGTATAGATTGGTACACTAGGTACACTAATAGACACACATGTACTGATTCAAAATTGGTTTGTACAATGAACATTAATCATCCTTTAGTAGGTAATGATTAGTTTTTAGTAATTTTTATTTTTGATACGTACATTTAGTACCTCTGAATTCAGAATAGTGAGTCGAACTAGCTCATACAGCTATTTTATTTTATGCCTAAAGTTGGAATGTGACGAGTCAGTCGGAACACAATCTTTTTATACCGGTTTTATGTTTTCCCAACGATAACATTTTTCAGTCAGTCGTATAAGCGTGTACAGTTTTTTTTCATAAAATAATCGTGAAAATGTTGATGTGAGCACATCGTTACTGGAGTTACAACATTTTTGGATTGAGTTTTTGTATTTGCCGATTTAGAAAATGTATCAGCTGTCTAGGTCACAATATAAGTCTTTAAGTTTTCAGGGCAGCTTTACTGAAGCACTCAGGTCCTCTGATAAAGTATTACGAGTATAATATTCTGGCACGCATACAGTAGCGAGCTGCCATCAATCGCGACCCGCCTGCCGCCTGCCGCCTGCCGCCTGTACGCTCCGTTCCAAGATCTATTGATACTTTTTTAGAGTTACGGTCAATGTGATAGCATTCATACACATTTGTCAGTTACCTTCGACTGATATAATACGTCTAAGGAATATTTTGATCTAAAAGTATTACCACGTACGTGTGTAGCGTGTCATTATTTATGTAACTGTTCGGCCTTTTCAGTTTCATTCGACTGGCTTCAGTAATCATTTAAGCGACGAATTAAAAAGTATTCCCGATCCTTAAACAGCATTACCCGCGAGTATTACGATATCAAAATCCATGTCAGCAAGTCGGTGGAACCGAAACAATCTCGTCTTCAATAAGATTACTCGTAATCTGAGCTTGATCTTCGAAAGTTAGGAGGAAATTTTATAATTCGGTTTCAGATAAATGCAAATATTTATTATATTTTGTTTCGGAAGTAGGATTTTGTGTACCGTGGGTACATAATAAAGTTCTTTTTATGCAATATAAATGTTCCTATATGACGTACATTAAAAAACTTTTATAATGGAATTAGCGCAATTAAAAAAATATTATTATGATGATACCAGATAACCTTGACAAGCTAGAATAGAAAAATACAATGCGACCAGTCACCTAACAACGGGTCAGTGGAAATTACAACTTTTCTTGGATTCTGTGTTACGACGCCCTAAGGGAAACCCGGAACCGAACAACGTGCTAGCATATCATACATAAAACCACGAAGGAGACGCGACCTTCAGAAAATGAATCAGGATGCTATGTTGTATAGTTGTGTTCGCAAGTTGTAATGAGTATTATAACAGCGAAAATAACTCATGAAGTGATTTAAGTGCATAAATGGCGAAGTGTTTTAAAGTAACCCTGATCCAAAAAAACTATCTAAGTGATCTACATTAGACGATTTTTATTGTGAATGAAAACATTGCAGTTTTTATGTAATATTTTTTTTAGTACATATTATTATGTGTATTTAAAAGTTGCAAAATTGCAACGTTTTACACTCGTCAGTTATCTTACTGGACCGCTAAGTCAGCGTGCAACGTGCAACGTGACTGTAACCTAATATTAATTTTACTACAAACCTTATTTATTTATTATTATTGGAACTCCAACAAAGAATACACAAATACTCATAAACAGACAAAAAGAATAGTGTAAGGAACTAACTCTGGACTCTGGAAAATAACCTTATGTTCTAATATAACTGTGTGATCAGGTACTTACTTTTCCAGTCGCACACGTCGTCCAGGTTTGCTGGTTTTTCTGCCCATTGCAGGTAGTGGAAGGCTTCGATGGGTATGTCGGCGATACAGAACCCTTTGAGGTTCGGAACGCCGTGTTTTGTGTACTCCGCCAGTAGCTCCGGTATGTCGTATGTAGGCTAGAAGAAAATACAAGATTTAGTATTGATCATGATTATGTGATATAACACAGGTCAAATATAAAAAAAAACTAAATAGCATATTCTCCACTATACCGTCGTTACATAAATATATAAAGAATTTTAAATCAATTGATAAAATCATAATTAAAATAATCGGAAACAGTGATTATTGATATTACATACTTAAGTTTTATGAAAATTAATTCATTCACATTAAAAGTCTTGTCTTGTAATTTATTCAAAGAAGGCAGTCTTAAAACGAGTTTACAGTTACGTGTATCGTGTTAACATTGTTGATAAAATGACACGACATCTCGTCACAAAAACGACTCCAGTTTATGACGATGTTTTTGAGCCGACGATTAAGACCGACACTTAGATATTGTTGCGAACGAAGGAACATATTATTTCATAGTATTTATTTTTATTATGAGTACATAGTATTGTAGTATCTACACGTATTAAAAAAGAATAATGTATTCTTATAGAGCGATCATGTTTAGTTCGAGACCGTAGCTGATTGGTTGCTAGAAAGTGAAATTCAATTTGGTCTCTAAGGCAATTGAGTGCAGTTCACACGTTTTCGCTCGCTTTGGGGTTAAGTGCATCGTAAGTACTTTAATCTGGTTGTAAAAAAGAATTGCTGTTTTCTACTACTGTTAGCATACTTTTTCTTATAGGATGCCGCAGTTAAAAGTCTTTCATGTAGAGCCTTACGGTGGAATAAATTTAAAACAATCAGACCATAATTAATGTTAATAAGCTTCTTGCTTAGTAGTAAAGCTAAGCTAAGCTCAAAGCACTAAACAATTAATTACAATGCTAGATAGTTTTCCAGTCCCAAAAACAAACCAGCGATCATAATGGCAATTTTCAAGTGGTCAGTCACTGAACATTGAGGACTCTATGGAGAGAGATACAAACACACTACACACTGATATCAACAAGCAATCAAAGAAGCTACATGCATCAACTATGAAATTAAATTAAACAGTTAAAAAAAGGACTGAAAGTCTTGAAATATTTAACAGATTTCCATCAAATATAGCTAAGAACAGTTCAGACTAATTAAAATTTTAAACAATATAAACAAATTCAAAATCGGTTCATGCGTTCGAGAACTACGATGGTACAGACAGACACACAAACTCACAGAAAAACAGCTCAAAGTTATATGCGCGTCTTTTTTGCGTCGGGGTTAAAAACTACTCAAGAACATAATCATTGTAAACTAATTCGTGCAGACTACGATTTTCATTCAATGTTAAGTTTACATGGGCTTAGTAGCTAGTACTTGTCACTAAACACTAATTTGTAAACAGGCTAAATAACTGCCTCGTTGGCCTAGTGGTGCTAAGCGCGTCTGCTACGCTAGAGGTCTTGGGTTCGATTTCCAAGTCGACTAAGGTGTTATTGGGTTTTTCTATGAAATTCTCAGTAGCAGGTCGGAGTTTAGTAGTTAGTTTGTGCCCGGTTAGTGGCAATGGGCTCGCCTCCATGGGACCTAAACATACCAGCGAACTGTGGGTGTACATTTGTAAACCTCTGCCTAACCCTTCGGGGATACAAGCGTGATGGTATGTTATGTCTAAATAATGACTTAGTATAACTGACACTGCCCGCGAGTGAATGGAAGTCGATCGTACTTACTAAGAGACAAGGAGAGTGACGGATACTAGCATTGGTACTAAGCCCTTAAACTTACCATAAAATATTTATTTTAAACCAAGGAATGTAATCACCCGCTGTATAATAATGTACATACTTTTTTTCTACATTGTGAAAAAATTAAATGTCGTATAGTACTGTAGAAGTCGTTATGCTGTCTTTTTATGTAAGACTACAAAAGGTACATTATAAAAAGGTAATTTTAAGGTATCAAAAATACATTTTCTATAGTGAATTTTAATCAATATATAATTTCACTTATCAATGGACTGCAATATTGAAAATATTTTATTTTATACTTAAATTACCATAATTATAATTAAAAAAATACAAATCTCTACAGTTTGAAGCTTTGCATTTGGTGTGAAGTTGAATGCATCAATAATCCTAGTTAAAATTTCACTGAATTGATTATTATTTCCAGAAATGTTTCTATCCATGAAACCTCATCCAGAATAAGTACTATGAATAAAATTTAAATAAAAATATTCTAATTAAGCCAGAAATTTCTAATAATGCACTTATCAACAGCCGGAATTTCTATCATGATAGATTTCTAAATTATATCACAGATTTAAAACAAAAGACAGCTGAGCCAAGAGCTGTTTGTAAAAAGTGCTGCGGTTTTCAAAGATAATTAAAAAATGCGGTCCTCCTAACACTTTGGCGAGCCATTGAAAGGCTCCTGCCTTCCTCGCCTTCAAGGGCACGGCCGGGTGATCCTTCCGAAGTTATTTAATATCGAGGGCTTACACTAAACAACCTCGGTTTTCTTCGAACCGCTACGGTCAGAGGGTTTTATCTGAATAACCGCACTCGCGAGTAACCAGTGTATTGTACTATAAATAGTGTGTTTCGTTTAAATTCAAATATAAGTAGTTAAATTACAATAAAAATCCTAAAAATCACATTGCTTTGTGTTTAAAAAATATATAGGTGTATTTTATTAAAATTTCTATATTCACTAACATGAACACTTTGGGTAAATAAACAAATAAAAAAGAAACATTTTAATTATACGGTAAATATATTCTAAGCTACATTCATTCACAACAAATCAATTTGAAGTATCTCTTTGCGATTGAAACAATTCGTAGCGGAAAACGTAGCACTCGCTACGGCGTAGCTGACGATAATAAACGCCGTAGGTACTATTTTTGTTACCTCGTTAACTTTATCGTTTGATTGTTTATAACAACGAGAATAGAAAAAAAAAAACTTTTTACTCTAGGTGTTACGTACATAATATACTATACATACGTGCGTCTTATGTTCTGTAGTTGTATTAAAATATTTGTTACTAGTAGTCCTAGTAGAGCTGTCTTGCTTGTGAAACTAGTACTATATTTGTGTGAACTTGGAAGCAATATAAGTATCTAATATCACTGAGAATAAAATAATTTTGATGTATGTCTATCCCAATGGCAAAATACTATTTTAAAGATGCTATAAAATTTTAAGACTTTATTTAAATAAGAAATACTGACTGAGTAAGTTTTTTGTTGAAAGTTAAGCTGATAAGGATTTGAAACTTTAAAACTATTTTAGTAGCTCTGACGTGCATAGTTTTGTTTATTACTTATCACGTTATATTGTCCTAATTATGGTACTGGATCTATTCTATTAAAATAAAAAAATAAATAACCTATAAAAGAGAACAATATTATTACGCAATGTTTAGATTACAAGTAAAAACAACCCAAATCGTCAAAACACGGCCCGGCAAGAATAAGTAAAGGTTACAAAGGCATTCCGCGGTATATGAACACGTTTCATTAAACGAATATAAACTCCACAATTTTCATTTGAAGAAAACCAACGTACAAACAAAGTTATTGTTTGAATTGTTAATTTTGTACAGTGTTTTTGTAGGTATTACCATACTTATATACTTTCACAATTTTTTTTCAAAACCATTATTTTGTTTACAAAATGCTATTGAATCTAACACAATACGAAACAATTAACAATATACGTTTATTTGCTTTACAAAATACAGTTTCGAAACTTTTACTTTGATATTGTAAATGTAAGATTTTGTTTGAATATTAAGCATTGCACACATTTACAGTAATAAATGTACGTATAACATAACACAGGTAGATTCCTTTGTACAAGGGAACAAGTATACCCAAAGTTCTGACAAACACGACCTTTTTACTACGACCTTTGTAAGTGGCATTTTGCGTAACGCAGCGTGCTTAATGCTCTGAACAAAAGATAAATTAATGTACTAAATACTCGTAGATGGTGCTAATCTATTTTAGTATTAGAACTATTAATAGAATCTTCGAAATTATGGGGTATTTATTTTAAAAACTTCTAATTGTAAGCTTGCTGAATGTCCTAACTTCTTAATGTAAAAATAAGTCAAACAAAAAAAAATATTTTATGAACATTGATCGAGCCTCTTTCTATTTTGTAGGTATGTGGTACCAAACATTCATACCAGCCCTTTCGGTGCCACTTGATCAAGTAGGCTCTCGCGCTATGTCTCATAACTTTTCCTTTTAAAAGAGATTGCGAAAAAAGCAAACATCTTCAGTTATGACCGAAGCTTTTTGTACTTTATTAATGTGTTCGGAGGAAAGGAATGAAAATATATAACACACAAAATCTGGTATTCTCTTGACGACTACTGTTGGAACTTGGACGTCAATACTATAGTAGTAAAAGAGTAGCTAACATTTATTCAAACTTGCTTTGTACCAATTTTAATCAATTGTAGATATATGAATCACATATTGTTAATTATTTTTAACGCTTTAGCTTCCCTTCAGCCTAGTAACTATATACCTAGTTCCAGTTCAGCCCATGAAATATATTTACCATTACATACCAAAAGGATCTAGTAGCCAAATTGAGTACTTAAATGCTCTGGAGACACTACCCAGTTTAAAGTTAAGGTCTAAGAGAAATTCTTAAAATATGACTATTACAGGTTTTCTAACTACCAAACTTTCAAATCACTTCTCAGTGTATTAGCAGATTATAGATTCTATTGATTAAGTTTTCCTATGGCAATTCGAAGACCATATAGCATAAACCGGTTTATTAACAGCGCAAGACGGCTAAATCTTAAAAACTATAACATTCTGAGTTCTGAGCCATTAGGTGCTGAGTAAATTGCATTTCCACGTGACTAGCTCTTGAACCTTTTGTTTAGCTGGGCTTATTAAATTAAACGCCTGTATAAAAGGCCTTTCTCTAGATGCCTTTGTTTTCGAGCGTATTGTTCAGATTTCATCCACGTTCATAAATACCGATTGCACCTATTCTTTCACCTTTTTATGTAGTAAAACTGTCCCAAGCCAACCTTTTCCGTCACGGCCCCATAACAAACATCAAACAACGACTCCGTTCGCCATTCTTTGTTATTTGCCTATTTACCAAATAGCCGCCGCGAACCCGCGCGGCTTCGCCCGACACGGTGCGAACTTCTTTTACGATGTAAAATACAATTCATACCTACAAATATAACAAATCAGGTACACTGTCTTGTGTGAAGAAAATATTCAAATATGATTTACAGCACTAAAGTCAGTCATATCAAAATATTGTAACTACTTTCTTGTTTGACTACTATTAAAGACCAACAACAATTTCTCTGATTCTAAATTTATATATCAATCAAAGCCAAAACCCCTAACTAGCACAGTTTCATTTCATAAGTACTTTACGTAACACAACTTGTGTGATATAAATCTCTTGATTTATTAAGAACATGGCTTTGGTCATTGAACGTTTGCAAGTAGGTATCCGTAAGGTGCGGACTAGGTTACGAGGTGGCACCATGCCAGCTATTAGACATGTAAAAGCCAGGCACTAGTTGGCAACGAACGCGGTTTCAATGGACACTTTAGTACCACCAGTCAAGGCGAGTATTAGATCTTAGACATTTTAATTTTCAGGTATCGCTATTGTGGTCATTATTGTACTTTATATTGAAAATTTCTGCTTTGTCGATTGCAGTAGCACTGCTTTGTGACTGGCAGTTTTTTGCACAGGATAATTGTAAGCGAGGTATGATTATTTTACGGAATTACAAATGAACATAATTTATTTTATGGAATACTATAAACTGTTGTAATTTTTGAATTAAGTTACTACAATACTACTAAGTAGTTTTTCTGTAAGTATTATATTTTGCAATGTGTTACCACATGCCGTTTTGTAAAAGGGAAAGTCACTTACGTGGTGTTAAACACTAAGAGCTATACTCTCGGGCGAAGAAATGCCATGACGATTTGCGGTGCTAAACATATTTTCGGAGAATTTGCTGCGGAAAAATTTGTTTACTTTCCAAGACAGATGTGGAAACCCTCTTAATTCAAAATCTTCCAAAAGCTTATAACATTTAAATGACTACATGGCTACATGAACTAACACTACATTATGGAGGACATCGCTGAGTACGTGCGCCAAAAGCTAAAATACATGCCGAGGGTGCAGCTACTGGAGTCGCGCCGCAACGTCAATTTCAATGCGTTTGTGGTGCGAGTACCTTCATGTTTCCTGCACCTGGTGATGGAAGAAGACTTTTGGCCGGCTGGCGTGGTGTTCCGTCGCTTCCGCGGACAGATACCACATGAACGTACATAAGGAAGTGTTTACTAACATAGGTTTAAGTGTATAATATATACTAACACAAAATGTATTTATAAAATATGTTTGTTAGTTTATAAGGTATATATCTAGGGGCCTAAGTCGCCTGACAATAAAGATTTTATTATTATTATTATCCGGTGACATATGCTTTGAGGAAGACGAATAAATCATCATAAATAAATTATCATATTTCTGTTAAAAATAATAAACAAAAAGAACTAGCGACAATACGTCAATATTACGAGCACGGCATGTATAAAAAGAAGCATTTATGCTCTTGCATGCATCATTCTATGACAATATCAAAATTTCCAAGACAGGTTTTCACTTTGAACATAACAAGCAAGCATGCGTTTATAAGACTACTCATAAGCGGTGCGCCGTGCAACAGTCATGCTTGGACTTACTCGATGAGACCCATGACCCGAAGTGCTAGGGCCAGCACCAGACCCGCCACCTCCTCCCCCGCCACCCCCGCCCCCGCGCCCCCCCGCGGGGGAATGCGCCCGGGACATTATGATAGCCCCCCCGAGGGGGCTTGCCTAATAACAACGGCCTTTACTTAAAAGTATATGTTACGTGTTTTAAAGTTACGGCTTCCTTGGTTCAGACCTGGGTAAAACAGAAAACACATTAGGTACGAGTACATAAATCATTACAATAACAACAACAATCCTACAACACAAAAGTCGCAATCGAAAATCAAAACGCTTTCATTTTAAGTACACCGCTTTCTAGATGGCATAAAATAACAAAAGAAAGATAGCATTCCGCCTTCAAAAGTACCACACAGATGATCCTCGTAGCGCGGTAACAAAAGTTAGCGCAATAATTACATTAGTGTTTTAGGAAATGGTCGTTTTAGTTTCTCGGTCGAATCGTATCTGTGAGGTTAATTACTTATCTTCTTGGTATAACTCATTATTAGGAATAGTTGTTTTGTTAGACACTCCAAGTCATATTTAGTACTATCAAATCTTTTCTTATTAGATTAACCTTATCCGTATTTTCGTTATGTTATATTAGTAAGAGTCTTCATAAGAAATTATTGTTGTTTTTGTTGCGTGAATCTTTTATTCAATAATGTAATCTAATCATATTGATAATGACCTACCTACCCTTTTTATGGTTCCGTGCCCAGAGGATGTTATAAGGACTCTGTTGCTAAGCTCCCCGTTCGGCTGACTATTAAATGGCTTTATCTTTTAAAGCGTTGGGTTGCCGGTTAAATTTTGATAGGATGTGTCGTTATGAAATCATATTCGAGTTGCGTCTGAATGCCAGCTTTAGCTAGCTTTATAAATTCATAGCGTGATTTCAAAATGACGGTAATTATTTAAAAGTTGTGTAGTAGTTAATAATAGTTTAATTTTCAGATACTTATAAAAAACGTTTTAAGGCGCTGTGTATAGCCAGCATTGATGTTATTGAAGGGGTGAAGCGGGCAGGTGCGGGACGGAGTAGCCCCGACCCTGCTACTCGTTTTTTCCGAATTCGCCCGATGCGTAACGGTGTTATAATATTGAAGCTTTATTTCGCTGGTTGTTTAGATGTAAGTTTAGCCCTGCTTGACTATGTTTACTTTTGAGCTGCGCTCTCGCGGCGAACAGTTGGTTCGAATCCCGATAAAATCATAAATTTTTGGATTATTATTTTTAAAGTATTATGCACCTACTGCATATTATCGAGTTTTTACTTTTAAAACAAGCATTTAATGTTGTTGATTTATTTTTAGAATATTTTTTCAAATACCCTTACTGATTTTCTGAAAAAAAATATATATATATATATATAATTGAAAACCTGAACAATATGTTTTATGAAAATCTATATTTTTCTTCAGTATCAAGAGAGCATATTAAAAAAAAAACGTACACTACGCTTGAATGTTCAGTCTGGAAATACAGCGTGTTTCGAATAGTAACGTAACTTATTATTTTTTTGTGAATAACTTTTGTGGTATGAAGTTCTCACACTGCAGATAGTCCAAACACTCACCTGTAAAACTTGTATATTTATAGGTTTTTTTTTTTGTGTACGAAAGGGTTTCACGTGAAATTTATTTATGAGTCAGCCTTGCATGTCCAAGGGGGTGAGGATGCAAGACTCCGAGAGAGAGCCCTGAAAAAGGTTTCGTCTAATCTGGCAAAACACCTGGTGCCATCATTTGCCTTAGTGCTGGATATGCAGGAGAGAGGACAATGGGGCAGTGCATGCCACTACACTCGCCCAAGTAGATACGTGCAATGAAGGCTGAGGGACCCCCGTCCCCGCCCTCTGCGTCCTCCCCAGCGCATGTCTGGCTACAGAGATGCTCGTCCGCGCACTGCCCACCATCGGCCATCGGCGGAGCAATGGAACGAAAGGGTCAACCTCCCGCTCGCGCTCCAAGGTCTCTTTCTGAGAAATAACAAGCTTGCAAAAATAAGACACTAAGGCAGACGAGTCGTTTGCGAGCATGGCGTTGACCACACCCACGAGCGAAGGTCCGAGCCAAGAATTCCACGTAGGACACGGCGCTTAGCTTGAAAGGCAGTGCACACCTCGAATGTGTGCTATGCCGTGTCTTCCATTTCGTAAATTTAGCCTTCCCAATGCGTCGTTGGGGCCTGGGCAGGAGAGACAAGTTTACTCTCCTATAAAGAGAGCCCTATATTGGGGCTCATTAGCTGCTTTTAGAAGGCGTGTGGCAAGCATTTGGGGGCCATTCTCTTGCACTTAGACAGGACACCGCGTCCCCAAACTCTTCCGGGGACAGCAGGGAAATGTCCTCCGATGGGCTCATCCCGTAGGTTGAATGCAACCTGGGCAGGATAACGTTGACGGCTCTCGGGAAAAACGCCTGAACCAATGAGATCCGCCTGAAGGGTCTCCGTCAGAGGAGGACTAATGAGGTGCAGATTGTTGCGCAACATTTTGTAAGGTCTGACCCAGGGATTGGCGTTGAGACCCTCCAACATCGCCTCCCTCTCCCTCTCAAATGGCGACTGTCAGCGGCTTCTTCGTCTCTTGCTATTGCAGGTGGAACCGGATTGAATCCTAAAGATCCCGGTTCTGGCGACGTCGACGAAGCCACTCATAGCTTATTCTAGCGGCCGAGCAGGCACGTCGTAGATCGGTCAGCTCTGCAGAAAAGCAGTGAACCGCCTTCCTAGCTGGAGGTCTAAGTAGATAATGGACCACCTCGAGAACGGTGAGCACCCTTGAGTACCCTGTGCTGACTGAGAGGAGTACCCTATCCGTATGTATCGGTGATCGGATAGGTTCTCCACGAGCTCGACCTGCCTATACGCAACGGTGGCGTTACGTGCTGGGGTGGTGAAGGTTAAATCAACCACGGACCCTCCGTGCAGCCACCCGCACATATGCGTCGTCCCTCTATTAAGGAAGGAGAGGTAGGTGAAACCACCCACGCCTCCAAAACATGGCCTTGTGCTTCGTTCGATGGATTACAACACGCCAGTGACATTTCAAACAAAAAAGTGACGTGCTTTCACGCCGAGAGCATACGGCGTACTCCTCTTGAACAACAATCTCTTCCCACGGATGTGCAAAGAGGTTAGTTATCGCCCCATTAGCTTACTCAAGGTTCTTGGGAAGCTATACGAGCGAATAATTTATTCCCGTCTTATGGATTGTGCCGAGTCCAGGAGTCTCATACCAGACGAACAGTTCGGTTTTAGAACCCAACACTCATGCGTCCAACAAGTCCACCGCATAGTCGAGCATATAAGCGCTGGTTTTCAGCGTGGAAGGCTCACTGGCGTGCTCTTCTTCGATATAGCAAAGGCCTTCGACAAGGTCTGGCACAATGGCTTGATCTTCAAGCTTTACCAACTCGAGGTGCCAGATCGTCTTGTGCTCATCTTCCGAAACTTTTTGTTGAATCGGTCCTTTCGCTATCACGTTGACCCTCACCCGATCCGCGCCGCAGTCCCTCAGGGCTCCGTACTCTCACCACTTCTCTTCAAACTAACGTTAGCGACATTCCTCGCGGTGGCAAACCCCAAATGTACGCCGATGATACGGCCATCTATTATTCAGGCACCAGCCCCTTAGCGATAGGTCGAACTCTCCAGACCGCGGTCACGAACCTCGGGAAGTGGTTCACGTAATGGAGAATCGAAGTCGACCCTACCAAGAGCGCAGCCGTGGTCTTCAGCAAGGAACGGCAGCCTCCCGCTACCCCTCCACCTATCACCCTCTTCGGCAAGCCTATTCCTTAGGAGCAGCAAGCCAAATACCTGGGTGTAATCCTTGATCGGAAGCTTACCTTCATATTAAAGCTGCACGCGCGCGAGCCGCCTTCGCTCTCGGCCGACTTAATTGTATGTTGAGCAAGCGCAGTAAACTCTTACTCTTACTATACTTATAAGAAGAGAATCTACACTGCGTGCGTGACGCCTATCATGACTTACGGCAGCGTCGTATTCTCTCACGTACCCGATTATCGGTCAAACGAATGCAAATTCTCCAAAACCGTTTCATGCGTAGAGCCATTGGCGCTCCAGATTACGTCCGTAACTTGCAGTTGCACTGTGACTTAAAGCTGCCAACAATCAAGCAGTTCATAAAAGTCGCCGCAATTCGATTTTTCGACTCCTCCTAAATCCACCGTAACCCGCTAATCGTAGCGGCCGCGCGATACGTACCTTCCGTAATATCTAAGACTAAACGCCCCAGACTTACTTTCTCCCACCTCGAGGATAAAAGAACGCTTCTCCAAGAAGCATTCGATTTAGCTAGCAGCAGCATTACAAAACACAACCGCCGTATATTACGTCCTCGCCGGCGAGGCCCGTCGCGTATTATTAATAATAGTAACGAAAATGTTATCCTCCTGTCCCTAGACCAAGCTGGCCCGAGCCTTCCAAACTAGCTATAAAAATATGTCCCTAAATAATAAAAACTTAGATCCAGCCATCCCTTGTTGTTTTGCTTTATTAAGATTGTTAGCTACGCACTAAGTCGAGGCCCGAACCCCGCAGGGGGTGCCCTTAGTGGACGTTGCTGACGTAATTAGTTTTTTCCTATTGCTCTGGCTGGAGGCCTTAAGGTCCTCGCCAAAAGTCCGGTGAAGCAGTCAAAGTTTACGCTCAGGCTAACGGTAAAGATCTCTACCAAAAAAAAAAAATACTTTGCTCTGTCTGCGCGCACACTTTTCGTCGTCTTTCAACTATACTACACTATACAAAATAAGACGCCATACATATACTGAATTTCTCAGATCCGAAATATTTTTCATTAAATAAATGACTCTTCACAAATTTCTCACATTAATTAAAAAACAGCAGTTTACTTCATTATTGTAATTATTACAAACGTTATTGCGTTCAATTACATCTTTTGGTATTACTAGTTACTTCAATATTGTACACCATGTATAAGCTTAGTCATGAAAAAGTTGTCATGAATGAAAATGAAAAAAATATGCATCTTATTAGAAATCAATAATTACTAATTGTTTTTTTCTTATTATAAAAATTGAACAATTTATTAAAAATTAAAAAAAAAAAGTAAAAAAATACATCATTGAAAAAAACATGAAAGCAAAATAATAAATTTCTATTGCTAGGTTCGAACCTGCGGTTAGCTATCGCATCGCAAATTTATATAAGCACGCGACCGCTAGACCAATGTAGCATCATCATAAATTTTCAAATTACGCTTCTATAGAGGATCAATAGAAAAGAGATTATATGTGCAAAAAACAGTAAGTAATTATTTTACAAATTCCATTATATGTCATTGTTTGACAGATTTCATGAAATTATTTTCGATTTGTCATGTATTTTAGATCTGTCAATCAGAAAAAAAGTGACACAGGTCCGTCTAGCACCGCGCCTTAGCGCACACTGTCTGTCCGCGTAGGAATGAAAGAGAAGCGAACAAAACGCCATATTTAGTTTGTCACGAATGTGTTATTTTTCATTAAATATCTGAATATTTGGAAATATACTTCCTTAATTGAAAAACTAAAATAAAGGTTATCTTCATTATTAGTTATTACGTTTCTGTTGAAAAATTTATCAAGATTGGTTCATCAGTAATACCGGAAAACTTTTTTGAAAATCCATTTTAGAGGTATGTTTACGAATATTTTTTATCGAGAAAAATTAATGAAATCGTGTTTTGGAAATAAAGGTTATCTCACAAAAATGATGAAGATTAACATATATTTTTTTAGCTGCTCTGACATTTATACAGTTTGCTAAAAAACTGTTTGAAAAAGCCCATTTTTACTATACACAGCGCCTTAAACGTAGTAACTAAGTAAGAATTTTAGAAATCTTCTTCGGCGTGAGAAAGGTTGTCGTCTCTTCAGTTGTAACTGGCTAGTAGTATAAAGCTTAATTCAGTAAATATAAACAAGTTATAAACGTAAATGCGTTTTGTTTGGTTTTGGAACACTCTTGTCGGTGTAAGTCTCGTTAAATTGTTCTAGCCCTGATGATATTAGATGCAACATTAAAAAACTTTTTTGTGCTCTTCGCAGTGTCTCAAAACTGAGGATTAACACCTCAGCAAATCTTAAATCCAAATCAATTCAAGTCATTAGTAATTATGTTCTTACTTCGATATCGCTAAGAATAGACAGGGCTAGAGTGTCAATCAACTTTCGCCCAATCTTTGCTTGTGCAGTACAACTTTTATCTAAATAAATCAATTAGCACGAGCATGCAAAGCGCGCTCGTATCGCACAAAAGTATCTCTCGTTTAGTTAAACGCGAGGGTTCCTGTCGTTAAAAAACGGACGATATAAAAACCAAGTCCAGTGTGGTTTGTAAAGTGGGGATACCACTCTGCGATTTAATTTCCACTTACTGCGGAGAACAGGCGGCTCGCCATTTGTTCATGTTTCACCTTCATTCATTGGAGGTACGTTGGCGACATCAATTTCATCAACCCTTTATCACTCCAATGGTAATGAATTTCGAGCTTTTCAGCACACAACTGTACGACTGGATTTCGCTAATTAAGCAAATGGATTGATACCAGTGTTAAACGACAGATGCGGGACCTTTTATTTTAATTGATGAACCTTTCTCGATTATCAAAAATGGATATCGAATATCAAAGAGTATTTATTATCGAATCGTAAAATCAAGACAATTACAATAATGAATAATATTGCCAAACTTGAATTAAAAGTGTTAAAGTTTGATCGGAAGAATTGATTGAAATCAAAAATAATTTCAATCAGAAAAAAACATCAATAATATATTCCAATCCAAGTGTATTTACACAATCATCATTTATATTATATTTAATCTTAAAGACATTTAAAAGTTTACGAGTTTACGAGTTTAAAAGTTTAAGTACAAATGATAAGTATAGATGTAATTTGCAGTACTTTGATTTTGATTTGCTGTGTGAACGCCAGGCCGCAACGCATTATGCAAAGTTCAGGGTCGTCTGAAACGCTCAAATTACAGAGATGTATGGACTAGTAGATTGGAATTTTATAAAACTTAAAAGGAAAGACCACTAACTACTAGCGGCTCTCGTGTTTTATTCAATAAATTATTCTTATGAATGGAGGAACTGGTAAAAATATAAGAACTTTTCTTTTTATAATGTAACGGATTGTGTCGTGAAACTACAAGCCGCGCAGTCGGCATCTCAGATGTATGAGATCTCAGTGGTCCGATTGTGTATTCTCTGGGTAGACACGGTCGCGATAGATTAGTGTTTGTCGGGAGATGCCGACAAGCTGCTTATGTCCCTATCGCATCTCCACCTAACCGCAGCTATTAGTGAGCAAACAGAATGCAGACAGCTGCACTAAACACGACACTTTCCTTTATCAACATCGATACCGTTTATGGAACATAACAAAACACTATAGTCATGCTCCTATTAAACTATTCGACTCTTCTTTGTATGCGGTTTCAACCTAAATGGTAAGAAAATTTTACAATAAGTTATAATTCTGTGCTAAAATAAATTGCTACTCAAGGGGAAGGATGGATTCCTACGCCGAGTATTACGTACCACCATACACAATCTTAACTGTTCTGTATGGAATTTATTTATTAACTTAAGAAGGATGCATAAGAATGCATCTCTGTGATGTATTTATGTAAGACTATTCGCACACTAGAGAATCGAAAATCGTGGAGGAAGATTTATGTTGCATGCACAAATACTGTTTGTAAAGTTGATACCACAGAGCAAAGTAATTTGTTGTTGTTGATACACAAATTGTCACATACGGGGATGGAACCCACAGCATGGCACGTTATTTGACATATCCACTCAGACTTTCCTACGAGTATCTACTGTAAAATTGGTCCCTATTCGTTTTCTAATAAAGAAATATGTCATAGGAGGTATAAAGTTCATAAAAAAAAACATTTCTCAGAATTCTGTTTGAAAATGATTAAGATTTCAAGTAATTCTCGTTAACGAAGCTTTTAGTTACCCTTTGGGGTTAATCGAAAAGCTTCATAAAATTCATGGTAGCATTACAAGGAAAACTATCACAGAAAAGTAAGCTTTACAACTAAACGAGCTAAACTCAGTGCATTTAAGAATTTTCTTGGAAAAAGCAAACAGGAAAATTCCATTGAAAATTGCTTTTCAGAAGAGTTGATTAGATTTTATGCCAAAAATGTTTTCAACGAACTTTTTTTTTTGTAATTATGGAACTGCGCGTGCACTTTTAATCATCAGTCCCGAAGCTGTTATTCTCTCAAAATAATTCTGTTTATCTACTTTTTAGATACAGAACCCACTGAACACATGTTGCCACTGACCTAAATAATTTCTAAATGAAGTATTTCAAAAGCAATCATATTTAATACCTACTTGTAAGAAGAGAAACTCATTTAGCTCAAGTTTTTTTTTTTTACTGATTTCAATTTACTTCGTAGAGTAAATCTGCAATGATTGAATACATCTTTAGAGTAAAGAAAAAAAAGAAATCAGAAAAAAAAGCTTCGATGAATGTAATATTTTAATAGTGGGCGGAATTGCAGGTACTTATGTTGTGATAGAACAAATAAAATCCGACGTATGACTTACATGTTAGCAATGAAGGCATGTTGGTATGAATGTACCGGAATCGGTAGTTTGAAATGAATTGCAGTTGCTGGTAAAGAGGAACGAACAAACCAATAACCAGAGGCGAACTCTAACCGGGTGCTGAACTCCGGTTTCTAGAACAAGTTTGTGAGGATTTTCCTGGGCCAAAAAGAAGCCTAAACCAGAATAAACCAATCTAGTAATGAAATCCTAACAGCCGTCAGTCGGACTACAGAGCGAAGTAATAATTTCCTTAAGACCACTATACGAGCACGAACATATTATTATCTATTAACAAAAGAACTTGGTCAGGAATTTTGACAAATATTAGCAGTAGGTAAATTGAATTTTTCGCATTTGCACTCGTCTGTATAAGGGTGAATTTCCCAAATGCCTTATTTTTTGTCTTCGTTGAAATTAGTATTTGAAAAAAGGAATATAGTTCTGAATTATTTTTTTTTAGTATTCAATAGGTAGTACTTGGGTTGTGGCAAAAATATGATTTGCCTAGGACTATTACAAAGGTAGAAATAAAATACATAAACCTCTATTTTTTTGCAAATCGGTGCTGTCCCACTACTTTTTTTGCAAACCAAACAGCTTATACACTACTAAAAATAAATAATTTAGGTATATAACTTATTCTATTTCATAGAATATTAGTTTTTTTATTAATATATAGCATATTTTATTACATAATTAACGATTATTATTACTGAGAAGCACAAACGTACTTGTCCTGAAAAATATTCTCATATCGCTGGACAAAAGTAATTCAAACATAACTTTACATCGACGAGTCGGACAACATCCCCACCCCAATTGTATGTCCCTCGTTGGTGTGTGCTAGTGGGCAGTCAGGGTAGAAGTGGGTTAAATCGCTGCATATGCCCACCAAAACAGTAAGAACGCCATTTCAGTTACTCCCGGACAATTATTTTATATAATCGGTGGTTGCATTGTTCTAGTGTAATGAGTAGCTTTTTTATTGTTGTTTGGCTCTAACAGAGGTAGTAAGTGAATTAGCTTCATTGTCTGTTATTGAATTTATCCTAGATATTATGCATTTTTTATAATTTTCTAAAAAGTGTGTATTTTCTCATGTCGCTGTTCTCATATCGCTGTAATCGGTGGTCTTTTTTACCACCGATGTGATAATTTACACCGAAATGATAAGAAAAAATCAATCGGTGTCATATATCTCATATCGGTGTTTTGATTCGTGATCAACGCACAGTTTTGTCACATCGGTGGATTGTTTTATCATATCGGTAGATCATTTTATCATCTCGGTGAGTCGTTATATCATATCGGTAGATCCCGTGTCATTTCGTTAAGTATACAAAGAAACAATGGCACATACAAACATACATACAGACACATACATATATACCTACATACAAACATTTGTACATACATACATACAAGGTAAGTTTACCTACATAGACTGCCAAAATCATTACCACGATACCACTGGGTAGTAGAAGATGTATAAATAAATGTATCATTAAGGGAGGTCTGTATTCGGTAATACGTCCATAGGCTGAGATGATGATGGTGAGGTGGAGCAATTGAACGCATTAAAAGTTTATATGGCAAATAATTTTTAGTTAAAAAAATAGTAAGTACGTAATAATAAATAACAAAATAATGAATAGTTAAAAAGAAAACATAATAGTAGCTTCATTTTGTTTAAGAATGCCGAGGCCAAAACTAAAAGATGGGGAGAAAAACAGGTGGAATAGGTTGCTGGAAAGAATAAGCAGAGCTTAAATCAAAAGCGATTCTGTGTTAAGAGAGGAGCATTTAAGAAAATGTTTAGCTAAACTTAGATATGAGATTGTTTTTTTTTCATATTTCATTTTAATAGACAATGATAATAAAAATAATCATTATTTTTTTAATTTTAAGTACCTCTATAAAACGTAAAAAATAGGTACATAATTTCAAAAAAACATTTTTATTTTATATCTCAGTTCTCTTTGGATGTGATCTACCCTAAGTTCAGATCTTCATTTCTAAGTCACCTTTAAGTACCTACTAACTATTTCCTTTTTGATGTACAAAGGTGAATAGATTATCATATCGCTGGATATGTACATCATTTCGGTGGATACACTTATCATATCGGTGTACAAAAAAATCAATCGGTGCCGGTTTTTCACATCGGTGGAAACCAAAATTCAAACTGAATTTTCTCCTCAGTCTTAAATGATACGTTGATGATATTAAATTTGGGGATATTTTGTATCCTAAAGATTACATAAAACCTGCAAAATCTACAAAAAAATAAAAATTGTAAAAGTTCACCGATATGATAAGAAAAATGGCATTTGTTGAAATTCACCCATAAGCAAACAATACCGGAGAAGCGACAGTCCATTCATTTGTCAACGCCACACGATTTCATCACACCGTAACAATTGTTATGCCGCAACTCCGAGTGTATCATGCATGTCTACATAACACAAAATATATAAACTCTGTTTACTTTTCTATCTATTCATCTTCAGAGTAATTTTATCTTGGATATAAAATACACGAGCGTGCTTCCCAAGGTGTAATCTATCTAGGTTTACTTTATCGATGAATGAGAAGCCACTATCCTGCAGACTTCAATATGCATTGAGATACGGCCAAACGGTGATATAATACTATAGGCACAGGTAAGTTATATTTTGCATTCATATTTTGCCAGACAATATTATTTTAATAGAAGGAAAGCTCATTGCTGTTTAGCAGGAAAGTACAGAATTTAAGCAGTCGGATAGTTCTTGTCAAGACTGGAACCTTAGTGTATAATTATGAATCTAGTTCCCGCAGCCCCGTGTCCCTACTACAGGTAGTGCGGGTGCTTAAAACAAACATAGAATGTTAGTTTGCTTTTAAAATATGTCTTCCATATGCAATGTTAAACAACTGTAAAAAAACTGCTTAGCACAGGCATTTCATAAATTAAGCTATAATCAATTGTTCTTGTAAACCTTTTTTCGATTTGACAAATAACATTGATGTTCATCAAACAATATAGAGCAAACTCTATAGGGATATGATCTATACCGCTTAACGAACGCTTGCCTCTATGCTAATAAAACGTTTACTTCATTACTAAAGTTTAGCTAACTGAGCTCGTATGAATATAAGTTGATCGGCTACCTGACTGTACGCCTTTGTGGTAATCTGCCAACACCAAGCATCAAAAGGGTCTCTAAGCATTGTAAACTAGTATATAAATCACGAATACCAATTTAATAATGCGGTATTAGATTAGGTGAATATGAGCATAAGTAAAATGCGACTTTTTATGACAAGAATACATTGAACTATATGACTGTATTCAAATGAACTTTGTCTTCGACATCGTCTATGTATATCATCCAACGCGGAAAAACCAGCTTTGCAATTGGTAGTAATAACAATCCCTCGTACTGTGGTCATATAATAATATTCGTAACATAACTGAATGTGTATTCAATTTAATATCTATTTTCAGCATTTCATTTACCAAACTATAGATTTTTTTTCCTAACACAGGATTTTTATTTTATGAATTGTTGTTATTATTCCGATGATTATGATTTTTATTGACGATATTATTGTGATGATTTTTAGCATAAATAAATAAAACAACGATATTAAGTATACAAAATTAAAGTAGGGGCTCATAAATGTCGGTATTATCGATCATATCGGCTAACCCAAATTTGTTGAGGTTGGTCCGTGTACGGGTTACCCTTCATGCCTACAAGTATACAGTTACAACCTTCCGTGCCTTAAAAAACACTATCGAACACCGTATTAAGGTGCCGTTAGTAATAAGTTCAATCCTGTAGCAGCGAAGCTTGATAAGCAGCATTTAGCGCTTTGCAACACTTGCTTATGTATCGTTAAAGTATATAAGTTGAATAATCTCCTAACTGAATATTAATAGACTACATATGGTCTAAAGCACAGCCAGCAACTGTAACAGTTTTACTGTCATAGAAATGTCAAGCAGGTCTTGGTTAGTAGTTGCGCTGATATCGCGTAATTACAGCACTTCTGTCGCTTCGTCAGATACTGAACTACAATCTCCTTATTGGATCTCTACGCTGTAACCATATTACAGTTCCAAATTTTGTTATAAAGTTTACCTATAATAGCTATACTGATATTGTTTATAGCACAGTTACAGCGTCTTAATAAAACAGCCAGGTTGTTGCAGTAAAGCGCCTTACCTGCAGGACGATACCGCCTTATTTTTATAGAGGTCTTTATGATCAATCACTTTACGAATCCTTTTTATTTGCGCGTTACCTTTAAGAGATGCCTCCTATAAGATCTTAACTTTGCAGTCATAGACACGATACGATTGAACCATTAATTGTTACTTCCAATATAGTTTCTTTTTTAATAGCAGTGCTACTTTTGTCACGGTCAAAGACAATCCATACCTTACCATCACCATTAACCGAGTTCTTTGACGTTTTATTTTAACCCTCACAATGACGACAGTCAAATAAAACTAGTCATATACTTTCGTTTTATATTATAGATTCGCGGCACGCAGACGTTTGCTTTTAGTAACTGTAAGGCAGCGTGAAAACAAGCTATGATTACCAAGTCACTTGATACGGTAAAGGATAGATGGGCTTAAAATTATGCCTATGTTTCTTTGACCTACTAAAGTCAATATCTTAGCAGTTTGGCGGCATGAGAAGGTTCAGGTAATTCATGAATAAATTTCCTTCGAATCGAGAAAACATGACTAGCCTAAACATTAGATACCACTAAATGTTCTTTATACAGTTAGCTTTGATAGCTTTGATATTATGAACGTAAGCATTGCACAAAGAAAGAACCGATTTAAATGAATGTAGTACTATCCGTCCCTGAGGTATTCTGATGCTTTTAATAACTGTTCGTCAATAAAATCAATTACCGGGTAATATTCAGAAAGCAACATCGATGGTTAATCAATAAACTAATAGTAAGAAACAACAATATATATATAACCTTTGGCGATTATGTTTACAACATGACGAACATATCAAAAATTATAGTGTAAGTATTTTGGTATTCCGAGTTCCGGTATTCCAAATACGCTTTTAAAAATGCTCTTTTTACAGGCACTTACAGATTACAAGAAGCATAGACAGCCACCACCGTCAAATAAATAATTTATTACAAGAATACCTGTTGTTTCCTTATATTTAGAAATTAACAGATGTAAAATAAGTGTTTATAAGTGTGTGATGCTACGTCTTTAAAACGCTTATTTAAGTTTCATACTCAATACTTGATATTATTAATAGTTCATAATTAAGCATGTCGGGTTAAATATATGAACGCGAATATATGAATAAGCGAACGAACACGTGATAATTGTTAATGTTCATCAACTTATATTGTAAATGTTTCATTTTATTTTCGTATTTTTGAATTTTTCGTATATGTTCATAAGTTAGTTTCAGTACAATATTTTGCGTAAAATCTGTAATTATTCTTATAAGTGCAAAGAATAACCGCGTCTTTCCGATAAGATTTCAGAAGACTGATAAATTGTATTACGAACTTCCTCCTGTCAGTAAGCTTTGAACACTTTTTAATACCTTAATGAGCAAAAACATGTCGAGTTCTAACAGTTGATTTTGTTTTTAATTCTTTAGAACTCTAACAATGTGCGGTTAGTAAGTTTTTGTATGATTATTAAAGATTTATTTTAAATAAAACACAATAAAACACTAGCGCGACAGTTGCCGTCGGATTGTATATTTAAGTGTATTTTTTAAAACTTTGGATTTCACATTTTCCAAAGTTTTAAAAAATACACTGCATTGATAAAGTGATTCATCCGACGGCAACTGTCGCACTTGAGAAAAATCAATCACAATCTCATCAGCATCCACCTAACAAGGGAATAATATCAAGTGTTTATAACTTTTAATATTTAGTACGTACTGCAAAGAGTAAACAATTATTGTTTAAAAAGTTACAGAATTTATTCTTCGGAACAAAATGAATCCCTGGACACAAATGTAATTATATAAAACGTATAAAGTTAATATACGCAATAATATAACGCCAATAAAAGGTGACATTACATTAAATTTACGAATTTATGGTCCGAGGGGCGCTCGTTTACGCCAAATTTTGCCTTGTCGGAATATTATTTTCATGTCGAGGCTCACTGCCTTTTAACAAAGCGGGATTTTCAAATCGAATGCCTACAACACGCTTTTCAATATTTTTCCCGTTACATACAAGTACCGAATTTTGAGGCACGTAATTTTATTTTCTCGTGGATGCATTTCAAAACATTATATAGAACATTTTAAAAATAATTTTAGTTCAGATTTATAAACAAGTTTGTCAGTTTTGATACGAAAATGATATTTCTTGAAATCGCGTGTCTGAACGCGCGCGTAAAATTGGAGGTCTTGTTAATGGAACACCTTGGCGCGAATCAATATAAACCCTGATTTTATCGCACACCACAAAACTTCATTTCATGACCCTCGGTCTAAATTAGAAAATGGAAAGTAGAAATACTTTTATAATAGCCGGTGCTACTACTAAATTATACGAACTTTACTTTATAGTGTCTATAAAATAAGATACGTCTTAAAAGCGTTTTAATAATCAATTTCTACGACTTTTCTATTATTTAGAACAGGTTATTTAGTAGATTCTTACCAATCTCTTTCAGGATCAGCAGCCGCACTTGGATATTTAAACTCGCGGTAATACGAAAAGTCTAAAAGTCAAAAAGTCGCGAAAACTACTCATTTGAACTCAGAAAAAGGAGAATTTTTAGGAAAAGTTTATGTTTAACACGTCACTGGAAACAAAATACTTTTTCTACTAATATTAAAAGTAAAAAGTAAAAATTTCACTTAAAGTTAGAAAAATAATTTGTATGTACGAGAGTGGGGTCAGGCTGCTCGGGGCCGCGTGTGCCTTCGAGCGCTCCTCCACTGATACTGAAGGCTGTGGAGGAGGCAGCTTATTCGAAGCCTCCAGTGCGCTTCACCCAGTCCACACCTGCGCACTACATTACCTTCGCCCACCTACCCGCCATTTGCATTTAAACATTCTTTTTTCAGTTTCTAGAAAAAATATTTCTGAGTATTTTCAAATAAAATTTATTATTACTTATTTTTCGAGATCCTGCAGATTATGTAAGTTGAAATGACAAGTTACTAAGATAGTTAAAGTAGTTTCGCGAAAGAGAAAAATAAATCTTAAGATAATTCTGTACTTAAAAAAAGTTAAATAAGTTAAATTTTTCCTCAATAAACATAAGTTTTAATTTACATGAAGGTTTGTTAAGCCTTCTTGGTGCTACGAGGGGTTTGCCGCAGGCCAGCTGTGCGGTGCCGACGGCAACGGCCTCCCGCGCGTTGCCGTCGGCCGGAGGTTCGCGGCACCTACCAAATGCAACCTCTACACCCGAATACATTATAAAAATGGATGCTTTATACATTATTAGTAACGCAGTTTAATATATAAAACATAAAGAGGACTTTCGTGTTCATAGATTAGTGAACTTTAGAGCACTGAAGAAATAAAAGGATTCCGAATTGGTCGGTTGCAAAAAAATTCTCTGCGTCAGTGTCATAACAGATTGTGTCTAAGTAATTATAAAACTTGCATCTGCTACTATGAAAACTATGCTTTCCGAAAATAATTATCTTCTTCAAAGGAAATTATTTTGAAAATTAGAACATAACAAACATTGTCTAGTTTTTTTTACAATGTACGAGTAGTTTTTTTTATTGATTCATTTTGTACGTGTTTATTTTTTTGTGGCTAAGATAGAGCGGTTGAAATGAAACACCAAATCTAGCTGGGGTGAGCGCGTGCTTCACGCGATCACCGCATAAACATACTTCGATTCGACGTCAAAACGTCGAAGAAAACTATTTCAGTGATACTTATCATATCGCTAGTAAAAGAAATTGGATTCTTTGTGAAAGCTACATGTCAATAAATCTTGTTTAGCCTCCGCATATGTTATGCAAAACCTGTTATTTAAAAGATTTAGAAGTAAGTTAGTTTGAGTCACAGCAAACAGTCCGAGATGCCATTGCCAGCGGCCGAAAGGTTCAAAGGAAGAGCATGTTGATCTCTTTTTCGATAGTTTAGGGACTGTGCAGTGAATGTACGCTGATAGGAAGTTTAGCAATGCCCTTTTGGGGTAAAATTGTTCGTCAACAAGTTGGCGTAGATGTTGGTAAGCAGCGTATTATCTTACCTCGGAGTTCTCGAGGATGAGTTGCTTCCTCCTGTGAAGAGAGTCGAGGTACCGCGGGTCCTCGCCGGAGACCGCGCGCTGGTACGACAGCCGCCGCCCCTTCGAGTCCGTCTTCGGCCCCGCCGGGTTGTTCTCCGGGATCGTGGAGATGTCCTTCTGTTCTCTAATCTTTTCATCTTGGATTACACGCCGTAAGTAGTTTGTAAGGCCTTCACTAGCTAGCCAAGTTACTCTGAAACAAAAAATTGGAATTTATGCTTTATGTATGCGTTTTAATTTTTACAGTTTGATGGAAAATGAACTTTGTAAAGAAGAAGACCGATATAAAACCACTGTTTTGGCCCTTTTGTACTCTGTTTCTAGATAATTTATACGTTACTAGCTGTGCCCCGCAGTTTCACCCGCGTGAATGACAATTCATACACATCTTCATAAATATGTGTTATTCCGATGTATAAACTACATTATTGTAAAGTTTCAATTAAATCCATTCAGTAGTTTTTGCGTGAAAGAGTAACAAACATCCACACATCCATTCTCACAAACTTTCACATTAGGATTTAATAAGATTGGGTTACAGTAAGTATGTAGCATTGGTGTGTCATTTTTTAAGGAGTATGTGAAAAATAATGTTGTATCTGGATAGTGTAAAAATATAGATGTATAACCATTTTTACATGACCATGTACCGGGTCATGACCATGACTAACCAGTTTTAGCGAAGAAGATTATTTACGACTTGTAAAAACAGTGTGATCGAAGTCTTGCAAAGTACTTGAGCTTTAGCTAACATTCCTAGATCCCGGGAAGTGACATTTTCATGAGTGGCCTCAATTGTCTAGTCGCTCAATCCAATCTCTACGAATATTTAATTTTAACTCTAATTATTAAACCAAAATATTTATTTTAAAGTACGAACTATGTAGACTGCGAATCATTACAAATGTCGAATTAGGCCGTGTTTGTGATTTTCTTTCGAACATTCTCTTTCATTAACTGTTCTTAGTAAAAAAATAAGTTTTTAAAACACTTATTTGTGTAAACTTTATATAATTTTTCATTGTGAATCTATTTTTGGTGTATTATTGTGAATACAATGAGGAAAAATTAAGAAAATATTTCCATGGATCGATATATATTTAGTACATGAATCTACTTATGTAATTATATGTTTTGGTTTGTTGACGGTTAACTTGTTATATGTACCTATAACCTTGTAAAATCTAAAATCGATACTTTACTACAAGGTATATTAATGACTGCATAACATTTGTGATCTGGACAAAGTCTTTATAGCAAGGCAAAGAATAAGAATCATTTTTTTTTAGTCTTCCTTCATTTAACAGTTTTCGCACGCCTGTACTTATAATTTAAAATATGCAATAAAATTTTGCCTGATTTTAAAGCGGGATCAGTTGACCTAAGAAAAATAATAAAATAAATAATTTGGTCAACTGAGCCCGCGGGAAGTGTTTTTAGCGGGATGAGTTGACCAAAGAGCCATTATAACAAAAATGCGAATGAATGATCCATGGTCGTCTAAACATTTGGGTCTTACATCAGTAAACGGGTATTTAAAACTTTATAAAGAAGCATTTGCGTTACATGTTAATATCCAAATAAATTAGGGAAATAATATATTGGACTTATTCCATTTATCGCATTTAGTTTAGTGTAAGCCAACGGGTTTTACATAATTATGTGTCTATACTAATATTGTAAAGAGGAAAGATTTGATTGTTTGTTTGAATTGAATAGGCTCCGAAACTACGTGACCGATTTGAAAAGTTCTTTCACTGTTGGGAAGCTACACTATCTGCGGTTAACATAGGCTATATTAAATTTTCAAAAAGTTAGGGATCCATAGGATATAGGTATTAATGCGGGTGAAACCGCGGGGCACAGCTAGTGTGTTATAAATGTATGCTGTTGTTTATATAGTTTGAGTCATTACAACTGTTGGATTAAAATGTGTAGTTTGGTTTGGATATATTATGGTTTATCGATTTGTCTGTTAGGTTGTAGGTACCTAGTATTTGTTAGTACTAATATTGACGGCTAAGTCTTAGTGTAAGCTGTAAGGTTTTTCAGATAGTTAAGCCTAAAGCCACTTTCGCAGTTTTTGGTTTGTGGGTGTGTGTTACATTAACACACTGAGGCCTCCGTGCTTCTGGAAGCACGCTATGCAGTTATATTTCGGTATTCAAAAATTAAATGCGTTCCTGACGCATATCAGATGGTCTAGATATGAATTGAGAAATAAATAACCGTGTTACATTCATTGTAACCTGGCATCATGAATAGTTTTGAATGATACTATTATTTTATAGAACAAATAAGTTATAGTAACTTACTTGTAGTAAAATACATAATTTCTAATTTTCTGGTGACAAGGACCTCTCAGGTACGCTTTCTCTTAGTGGCCGTACTTAGTCTTTCTGACGCACTTCGTCAGTTTTTGTCAGTCCTTATGCCATTATATTCATTGCAGTCAGTCGTACTAATACTTCCGCTGATTACATTATAATTGCTATTATATTACCCAGTAAAATAAGTCAGTTTAGGCAGATAGGCAACAGGCTTCATATTAAGGTACTCAGTTAAACGGTAAGACTGAAAGCCTACTCAACATTTCTTGGAAGAAGGCTACGCTGAAGCGTACAAGCTAGTAATAGTGTTAGCTCTTATAAGATACCAACAACATTGAGTTCAAACTGCATGAGTTCAAACTGCTCGAGTTTTAGTAAGTTTTCTCACCGTGGCACCTCTTCACGTAAACTGACAAGGTACTTTCTGGTTTAGACATACAGCGGCAGAAAGTTGCAGCCTTTTTGGTTGATTACGTTCCACGTAATGCTCTTATTTACTGCTTGGTTATGGTTATGGATCGCACATTTTACTTATATTTTTTTCGTGATTAAATCCATATCCATATTTACCAACTAATATGTTTTCGGCAGTTTCTCTCTTTTTCAGTCTTGTGAGAAACTCGGTTTTTGTCGCGATAATCGACATACACTCACGGGCTCACGAGCAAAAGCTAGTCAACATATTCTTAAAATCATTGAATTAACCTGAGTAGGTATGGGAAAGATTATTATATCTATCATTAAATGAATATTATGATGACATTAATTTTTAAATAGTTAATATCTTTAAAAATTCAAAAGTTTAAACGATCTTTGCTCGTTGCAGTGTAACTATTCGAAACGTATTCGGGATTCAATCCGGATCTATTAACTATTTACCCATCGGTTAACGTCGTTCGCTCACGGCACCAGTCTGTCACTGAACATGATACCTGTAAAACATGGCATGAAGCGCCTGAACAATTCTAAAAAAAAAACGACAATATCTTTGACCTTTCTCCTAGACTTTCAATGATCACACTAACTTATGGCAACAAAATTCTAAAACTGTCTAAGTATACAAGTTTTTTCAAAGCGCGGATACTACATCCATAATTCGATAAATACTGTTCTTTATCAATGTAAATTAACTCTATTAAAAAAGTTGGTAATGTTGGTTAAGGCGTATTTAAATGCTTTTGTATTTGAAAAAAGTAGATACATTCATCAGACGGTTACCTACATCTTTTAAAGGTCTCCAAACTTGGGGAATGAAATGTCAAAGCTAATTTTAAACTGATTATATATCATAAATACTTTAAAATAACTTCATTTATAAAATAATACAAAAGTATTGCTCAATAAATTATGGAAATAAGTAAGCAAAAGACCAACTCCGAGTTGTTCATGGAAATTCAGCTATACTTTGTACCTTTTAGTTTTACATATCTTAGAGGAGAAGAGGTATCGATCGAACAAAGAAGTTTCTGATGTGTAAAGATGACCCATCCTACGATTGTAAAGTTTCAAGTCGCCCAAAGAAGATGAGTCCCTTATGTAACTAACGTTAAATTTAAACGTCGCTGTGATGCGGGTTGTTTCTTATTGATAACTCTTTCAAGTTTATTGTCAAAATGATCTTAGTACTGCTGGTTAAGCAAATCAATTGATCAATACGTAATGACATGACTATCAAGAATATAATATTATGGCCTATGTCTAAGTTGGATGAAAACAAGCTCACGCCATGTCTCCAGGAGGGATTGGTAACTATAGAGTGAGCCTATCAGAGTTTAAACCGTAAGCACTAGTGTGAACAAGCGTTGTCGTGAATTATGTATGAAGTGGAGCTTGCCGTTTTAAAAAATCTATCTAAAACACTAATATTATCCTGACAATGTCAAAACCATCAGTTTTCGGCTCGCCATGAGTTTACGTTTAGGTATACCCTGTGTCGCATGTCATCGTTGTCAATGCGGTGAGACAGTCGACAACCTCGGTCACCATGGCCTGTCCTGCAGCAGGAGCGCAGGGCGTATATCTCGCCACTCAAATCTGAATGACAGAATTCGTCGTGCTCTTGTCTCCGCCGGTGTACCAGCTGTTTTGGAACCCAATGGTTTGGTGCGCGGCGATGGCAGGAGACCTGACGGTATGTCATTGCTGCCTTGGAAATTGGGTCGGCCTTTGGTGTGGGACCGGTGTGAGTGTGTTTGTTTGTTGCGCCGTCCCACGTTCTAAGTTCAGCAGCCTCTCCTGGCGCTGCTGCTGGAGCTGCGGAGACCCTTAAGCGGCGGAAGTATAATAACATTGTGGGTGATTATATTTTCGAGCCGTTTGGGGTTGAAACGCTCGGGTCATGGGGTCCGAGCGCACGAAATCTTTTCAAAGAACTTTCCAAACGTTTGGTAGAATCTACTCGTGATCAGAGGGCTGGTTTGTTCCTTGCACAGAGAATCGGCATAGCCATTCAACGTGGCAATGCAGCCAGCCTTCTGGGCACGTTCCCCGCCATTGACAGGGATGACGATGAGTTCTTTGACGCCATTTAGTTTTTATTTATGTAAGTTTTAATTTTAGTATAGTTAGAGTTTGTTCTTATATTAGATTTAATTGTGTATTGTGTATTATATTGTGTATAAAAATAACTTAAATGAAAAACGAAATGTACTAGGATCAGACTAAAAACTGCTCTCGCTTGGCACAAGGGGAACCTAGCGATAGTAGCAGTCTATGTATATAGTACGTCGATGGTAAGTAGGGATTGTAACTGCGAGTTTACCTGATATTAATAGAGAAAAAAAACTGAGTAATAATAAAATGGGTAGCAGCTAATATAATTTAAATACATTATCAAGGCATTTAGATTTATACTAGATGACTTCATTAATTTAAACATTTTATTGAAATATTTATATGTGTTCAGTGATCTATTGATAACGGAAGGTCGGAAGGTGTCTAACAAGGCTCGTTTGGCTCTGCATGGAGGAGTGTTGGTCCCGACACTCATGTACGAAAGTGAAAGTTGGGTATGGCTGAAGCATGAAAGCAGAATAAATGCAGTTGAAATGAGAGCGTTAAGAAGTATGATAGGAGTTTAACTGAGTGACAGAATAAGAAATAGTGAAATAAGAAAACGTTGTGGTCTGAAAGAAGATGTAGTGACAAAAATTTATAAAGGTATGTTGAGATGGTTTGGCCATGTCGAGAGAATGAATGAGGAACGATTGACGAAAAAAGTGTATAAGGCAAGTGTGAATGAAAGTGTTGGAAGGGGTAGACCTAGGCGGACGTTTCTAGACCAAATAGGAGACGTCTTGAAAAAAGGCCAGGTCAAGAGTACCCTAAACCGAAGAGCATGTATGAAGGGAATTATGACAGTGGATGAAGCGAAACGAGTATGTAAGGATCGTAGCAAGTAGAAAGAAGTGGTCTCTGCCTACCCCTACGGGAAACAGGCGTGATTATATGTATGTATGTATCTATCTATTGATAACTCATTTGTTAACGCGGCGGAGTTTGCCTTTTGCATTTTTACTTACATTTACATCCTACGACATAATTGTACCATTGTGAATAAAAATCTAAAAATAAATAAGTTGCGTTCCACTTTTGAAATACCAAGAAGAAGTCTGGTTATTCGGGGACTATAAGCGAATTAGGTAACGATAAAACAATCTCCTTAGATCGCTGCATTAAGCAGGTATTAAGAATTTCGTCGTGGCTTCGTATGGAAATCAACATATCATTGCCGATATGTTTAGGTCCCATGTAATAGGGGGCGAGCCTGTTGCCACTAACCGGGCACAAATCCAATTTGCGACCTGCTACTGAGAATTTCATAGAGAAACCCAATAACACCTTGGTCAACTCGGGAATCGAACCCAAGACCCCTAGCGTAGCAGTCGCGCTAAGCACCACTAGGCCAACGAGGCAGTTTAACGAGGAAATCAATGTCCAACCAAAAGATCGATTTAAATGAATGCATCAAAGTTAAAGCCGTCTGAAGTTCAGAATAGCACTTCCTATTCTCTCCTATTCTAGTCTATTCTATTCCTATTTTCAGACTAAACGGTTACGCTCAAATTGACTCGTGAATTGACAAATATTGTCATAGTTCAAATTTCTAAAAGTGTTCATGACGTTTTGGCATTTTACATGAATGTAGCATTTATTGAATTTCTTCATGTATTACCTATGTAACAAATAAGTAATGCAGGTAAGTATATTTGATCAGGCACACAGTTGCAATTTTACCTGCAATATGTTTTTCCTACAAAACCGCAGGTTACTGGATTAATGTGTTTGTATTCAATAGTCGTTACATTCATTTCATCCCATATCATAAATTACTACGAAACTGATGAGTTTGAATAATTACTTAATAAATGTAAGTTTCATAGTCTTCTTAGACTTTGAAGAGGTTTTAATGTTGTTTGATACCATGAACAATAATGAAGACATACATTGATTTTACGATATTATGTCTTCAAGTGAGCAATTTCACTAGAATTTGCTCAACATTTGCCTTTTCGGATCTCCAGGGACTTTTTATATAGTTGGCCAAGTATTCATCGTTTACCTTCATTATAAATATTGTGCCTGTGTAGTAGCTGGTTAAGGTTAGCAGGTTAACTAACTTCTTGCTCATCATATGAAAACGTTAGCTAACTTATTCTGGATTAAATGTTAAATTCTTACATAATAATGTGGTGTAAAGTAGGTGGTAGGTAGTAGGTAAGGTGGTGGGTATAAAATAAGGTGATTGCGTTGGAAAGACGGACAAAACCATTTAGCCTGAGATCCTTCACCTTTAACTTTATTATATAAAGTAAAAATAATACCACATGCACAAGCACACCCAGAATAATTTAGTTAGAAACTGTGTGTGTTGTAGTTGTTTATTTTAGGCATCTAGTCATTTAACCGGAACGGACGGGATTTGATTCATCGTTCAGGAAATGGCTAACCTCAGGCCGGCTGCGACGTACATGCCGCAGTCCTCAATCGAAATAGTTGTCACATGCTGCAATATTTTCGACCGACTCAAACAACGACACAGGCACAGATTAAAAAATAGTTTCTACGTAAACACAGGTGGGAAAAGAATACACAATTTAAGTAAAAGTAAAGTATACTATAGTTTTTTTTTGTTGTTGTATATAAAGTAATGTAGTTTAATAATATAAATAAAATATTAATAATGTAGTTAATTTAATTAGAATAAAATGTGTTTTCTGGTAAAGAAGAGAGGGTGATTTAAAAAAAATATCGTATATGTAAAGCACATTTTTTTAAAGGTATTTTACGCTTCAATGCGATTGAATGATTATAGGTAACTTTGAAAATGCTACGCCGAGCTACGGGACTCTTAGGATAGCCGTAAATAGACAGACACGCGATAAAGGGATGATGGCGAAACTTAAAAACATCCGTGATGAATATGAAACGCTATCAAAATATATAAATACATGAAACCTTCAAATTGATGAAAATTTCGGCTGTTTATTATTGAGTATTTGCACTTTTCTTTTTGCGTTACTCATTACTCGCGCACGGAGTAAAATAAATATTAATGTTTTTTTTTACTAACAGCGAAGGCTACCTAAAACATCCCTTTTAAGTCAATAATATTGTGCTGTATGCATCAGCCCCGTTGCTTCCTACTAGGAAACGCCATATTATTTAATTTCCTGTTTTCTTCATTTTCAAAGACTTTAACAATACAGTTTGACAATAGAGTACTTGTACGCACACAGACACATAATAGATAAGACTTCAAAGTGCACTTCAGTTTTAAAATAATACGCTTAGGTATGGAAAAAAATAACCAAAGTGTTCCACTTATTCGACAAGGGTCAACGTTCAATACTACTTGACGTAAGATAAGGAAGGCCCCTTTTCATAATGTAAGCAATTAGGTACCTTCAAGAAAGTTGCGTTATAAGTAGTAGGTGACGTAGCCATGGCAGTCTAGTAACAAAAGTAGGTACTATGTAATAGGCATTAAGATCATGTATTTATAAACATTAATTTCCTGAATATTACTTCTGTGTTTATGACTATACTAAACCATAAACTATGTAAAGGTACTCGCATTTTAGTAAAATCAAAACAAGTTTCTTTGATACGAGTTTCAGTTTACTTACATTTATAATTTACTTTAATATTGAGTTACTCTCGACACAAAAAATGCTCAACTCAATGTCCATCCTTTTCATTTGCTTTGTGTAATATTGAGTATTCTATCTATCGATATAAGTCCGCTAGCGATACATAATTTACTGTCTCCTCAGCTAATTACGCATGCTGATTCCGTGTTTAGCCGCATTGTGCAATCGAAGCTTACCCACAAGCTATCCATTGTCTACCGGTACTAATAATGGTCTTTATGTAGGATATGTTAGTAAAAGTAACGCATAAGGTACAATTTGAATAAAATATTCATAATATTTCGTTTTTCCGCTCAGCTTCGTTTGATATCTAATTTTAATTTACAAAGCAAATATAAAAACTCCGTAATATCTAATTGTATGAAATTATTTATTAATACTCGAGAACGTAATAATGTTATTTGCTTATTAACATAGTCGGTGTAAGGTGCCTTCCTTGAAATGAGGTCAGTATGTGCAACACAAAGATGTTTGCATAAGCAGAACCTTTTTACTGCGGAAATGGTTACATTTCCGTCGCTGCCTTAAATCGCGCATTGTATTTGGTATGTTTCTATAAATGAATCCGAATCAATAACTAAAATGTTGTTTTTGCGTAAGTAGGGAACTATTTTTGAGTAAAATATAATATAAGCTTCCTTTTTCCACGACACACAATTTGTTTCTTAATACACAATTAAAACTAATATAAGAACAAACTCTAACTATACTAAAATTAAAACTTACATAAATAAAAACTAAACAGCGTCAAAGAACTCATCGTCATCCTTGTCAATGGCGGGGAACGTGCCCAGAAGGCTGGCTGCATTGCCCCGTTGAATGGCTATGCCGATTCTCTGTGCAAGGAACAAACCAGCCCTCTGATCACGAGTAGATTCTACCAAACGTTTGGAAAGTTCTTTGAAAAGATTTCGTGCGCTCGGACCCCATGACCCGAGCGTTTCAACCCCAATTTGTTTCTTATTTTTAAAACTGTATTTTACATGGAGCGACTGGCTATCTGACCTCCACAACCCATTTTACTGGGAAACACAGTATCCCATAATAAGACTAGTTGTCAGAATTGTCTTAACGACTGTCTCAGCCGGGACCTACTGTTTTAACGTGCTTTCCGAAACTCGGAGGGTTCTCGGTATGTTATAAATGGTCACCCATCCACGGACCAACCGCGGCGAGCGCGGCTTAACCTGTATTATCGGTCAAACCGTAAGGCTTACATTTAGCCACGAGCCCCTCTGATAGTCTACTGTATCGTGTTAAAAAATCATATGCAAATTTCGTGAACTGTCATCGTAGTTAACAAATAGTATAGCTCGTGATAGGCGTTGGGGGTGGTGTCGACATTAATGCAGTTTCAATAAAGTCACACCGACACACATAACTAGAGTCTGGCGAAAACCCGCCTCAGGTGAACGTCGAGCTAAGCTTGTTTAGGTAAAGCCAATATACACGGGCTATCATTCGGCGAATTGATCAGACTTTGATCATAATTGGTTCGACTAGATAGATGTTATTAACGTCGACAGGATAGTGCATGCTGGATTATATAGACGAGTTTATACAGATTTAGTACAGATTGGATTCGCTTTTGGGTTTAAAATATGCCATTTGTTGTATAATATTAGTTACAAATTGTTGCGTAAAGAAAATAGACAGTTTCATATCCAACATTTCTTCTATGATTGGCAATAATGCATCTCTTTTGTACAAGTAATGAAGCTCAAATTCTAATCTAGACAAAGATTGACCTGTGCTAAGAATAGTAAGGGCTCCGTTACCTTTTGGGTATCCGAATATTTTAACCTCCAAATGGCAAATGGTTCAGTCAATCAACGACTTTAACGAACACCCTTCTACCGTATCCGTAAGCCAGAGTACCTGAGAATCTTTGAGGATTCAATTACCTTAAAAATAACTTGTAACAACATATTAATATGAGTATAATGATTATTAAGTAAGTACTAACTTATTTTCTGCTAGTAAACTAATAGAACATCTGTAAGTATTACAGATTTAATCAGTTTCACACAATAAAGGCATTTAGTAACGCAAGAATCAGTAAAACTTGTTTATAAGAAAATAATGACAACAGCCCCATGAAACTATTTTTTTTAAGTTTTCTCGTAAATAATGTATCAACGATATAAAGATGAAAAACGCTCAAAGCCTTAAAAAGAGACATCTCTTTCCCGTCCCGCTTTTAATCTCTATAGTCCATCCTTCTTTTTGTCATAAATACAATATCAAAAATTTTAATATACCTTAGGTGCAGCTTTCTTGTACATCTGCCAGCTTTTTATGAAAGGGTGTATATTCTCTCAGGTGGAAACGCTAAAAAACAGTAATAATAATACGACACAAATAAAAACTTTTTAACAAAAAAATTAAACCGCCGAAAACACTGAAAAGCAAAAAATAAGAAAACTTTTTTTATTTAATCTTAATAACTAAGTTCTTAAACGAATGTTTAGTATACCTAAGTAATTTCGAGTCGGCGCCAAACAGGCAAATTAATTAATTACGATATATAGGTACTTAATTTTTTTTGAAATTTTAATGTTTATCACTGGAGATTTCATTGCATTGTTAAGTTGATTCAAACTCAAAACTTTTAGTTGCTTTCCACAATGGAGTTAGTAGGTGGTAAGTAAAGAATATAATTATAGTATATAGCGTTTTTGATTTGGTTGTTTCTTTATTTTTAAGGTAATTTTGTGATCTTTGTTTATTGATAGTTTGGCGCCGCCTCAAAATTATTTAGGTATACTCACATTCGTTTAAGAACTTAGTTATTAAGATTAAATAAAAAAAGTTTTCTTATTTTTTGCTTTTCAGTGTTTTCGGCGGTTTAATTTTTTTGTTAAAAAGTTTTTATTTTATATTTTTTTGTGGCTATGATACTAATTGCTACATGCTGAATTATTTATTATTTTTAAAATAGCTAACTACCTTATTTTAGTATTCAAATCTGTGAGTGAACAATAAATCACCCCTATTTTCCCAACCTTAGAGTAAAATTATATGGGACCAGCTTCAAGGTATAACCCCCTATCTAATAAAAATAGATTTATCAAAATCAGACTGTTCTGTAATAAGTTACGCGTGGTCATATATTAAAATCAGTTAGTGAACAATCAATATATCCCTGTTTTTCTACCCTTAGGATTGGAATATTTTTACCAAATTTATATGGGACCAACTTCTAGGTATAGCCTACACAATAAAAAAAGAATTATCAAAATAGAACTACTCTGTAAAAAGTTACGCGTGGTAATACATTACGATCAGTGCGTGAAAAATCAATTAACCCCTGTTTTTCCACCCTTAGGGTGGGAATTCTTATTTTAAATTTATATGGGACCAACTTTGGAGTATACCCTTTCCAATAAAAAAAGAATTATCAAAATCGGACTACTCAGTAAAAAGATATGCGTGATCATACATAAAAAAAAAAAAAAAAATATACGGGTCGAATTGAGAACCTCCTCTGTTTTCGTCGGTTAAAAAGTAGCGCAAAGGGGTACCCTTATTGCACCCGGCAATTTCACCCAGGAAAAAGTTCATCGTAAAATCAAATACGTTGATAGACTAGATAGTTTCATGAAATAAATTAAAAAGGCCGCTGCAAGTATTGACGAATGTTGAGAAAATGAATGAATTAATGCTAAAATGCTCATTTGGTCTTCATTATGTATTTATTGTTAATCTATTTATTTATTTTCTTACCGTTTTCAGATCGTTTTTAATTTCTTCTTAACATAAAAATAAATACATTCTTTATAACTTAAAAGCGGGCTATATGCTAGTATTAGAAATGATAAATGGCGAAACATTACTTTAAACCGAATTTAAAAAAAGGATTAGGATCTCAATTCGGATGTTTTTTTTTAATCATAATTTTGGTGTTAATCCTTTTTGTAATTTAGCAAGGGAATACCCACGCCTTTATGCTGTTAGTTAGTTAATCATAGATCTGTGGTTATGTGAATGCTAATTGATTCGTCAAGTCCAGTGAATCAAATTTACATTTGGTAGGTCAACGTATTATCAATAATTAGTGAAGCCAACTAACATGTCTGAATGTGGTTTGCAGGATTTTAATGCAAGTTTCAGTGCCGTCTAGCTACTGCAGTGGACAGCGTGATTTTCAATTACATAAACTCTGATTTACTCCTGCAATAAAATTTCTTCTACTTAGGTACCAACTTTAGAATGCCATTTGCCATGCCCATGCCATTTCGCGGCATTCGAGCATTCGGGAGATTAAAAAAGAAATAAATGTCCACTAAGGTTCAATAAGAGTTTACCGCATAGAAAATACAACCTTTGAATTTTAATTGCAGACTCAAATTATAATTTAAATAGTTTTCGTGAAACGGTCTGAATAAAATGACTTTTCAAGTATTTTTGTATAATGCCCTTTGATGTATTAAAATAAAAGTAGTTTTTAGTGAGTCTTTTTAATGGCGACTACATAAATGTAGTTTTAATAAACCACTGATGTTCGTCGCAATGTCATTTGTCGCTATTATGAATATTTTATTCTTATTTACTATTTTACTGCTTCACAGAATGGTAAGATTAAGGTGTGAAGGAGTTGACGGCCAACCTCCAGTAGTGGAGTGGCACCGCAAGAGGAAGAAGAAGAAGAAGATGGTTTTAAGATAACCTACACCTGGGTAGTTCTACTCTGGGAATATTAGCACTTCCAAACAACCAGAAATTAATATAATTATGTATTACTAAACTATATTTTGAAATCGTTGCAGACTAAAACAAGAATTTATTTACCACAGGCCTTCTTAATTAATTTGCCAAACTTTATTTTTAGGTTTTTTTATAAATCAGTGTAATTGTTATTGTGTGTTATTGTTAATAATATAACTTTCCATGTTTTAAGAACAATGATAAAAATTACTAATTACTGCTGACAAAAAAAACTAATGGTAAAATTTGCAATAAATTAACTTTCAGAATAGATATAATATCCAGTAACCGCAATGTTGTAATACACAAATAGGTCTGATTCAGAGGAGGATAGACTACTATGGTTATTTTACAGTCGAACTTTGAAGTTTATTACAAAAACACTCGTGATGTTGAGCACGGCTGGTCATTATGTGAACCTAGAGGTATAAACCCGCTGGTGCGGTTAATAAACAAAACTTCCGGCTTCATTTGTTTTTGTTTAGTTAACACTTAAAGATACTTATTAAAATGGATACATCCAATTTAAATTGAGTTTAGGTTAAGGTGCACTTTGTGGTGTGATCCAATAATACTAGAAGTTAAAATACTTACAAACGAAGTTTCTAATAATATAAAAAAATGAGTAAACAAGTGTATTTTTTAAAAAACATGTAAATGAAACAAAACTTTACATTCACGTGATAAGTTGTTGAAAAATGAATGTTTCGTGATAATCATTAATATTACCTACATACCAACATATTTTATAAGCATGAATAGCATGCTTTTTTCTCCATGATAGCTTTTCATTAAATCAATTACAAAATAAGTCGATTTATTTATTAGAAGCAAAAGGAACTCTCTCTAAGTTTGTCAACACAATTCGGATATATCCGTTCGCAGTTTACTCTTCCTATTTTTAAATACTCGTTTTGTATAACATTTTTGAAACCTCTAATAACTAATATAATTAATGAGATCTAATACAAAATGTCGGCTAGATTACCGCAACACGTGTCGCTGCGATAAAATCCGTGAACATTTTCTGAAGGGATTTGCGTAATATGCTCAAATTATGTTGGGTCGACAGAGGATATGTCTTGCATTTTATATTGTTTCATTCCCAGCCTAAGAAACAGTGATTAGCTAGTATTAGGCAGAAATGATAAATGCTATTGTTATAATTGCTTCGTCGCCAGTTATTTGGTCCGACGTAATCAATTTAAATCGGAAAAGAAATATGCTTCATGTTGCAAAAGTCGGATCCAATGTGTACCATAATATCCATACTAATTAGCCACATATATTCGTAGGTAATTGCTGTAATTATAAAGTACTTAGAAACCAATGAATATGTGGGTCCCGATCACTTTGTATTGGATACCAACTAATTAAATCCAGCAGTATCACATAAAGCCTTCCATCCCATTATTGGATCTGAATTTAGTCATTTCCACGTATGAGACCGCAGAATAGGCTTTACATGAGTTCAGAGAATCTCTCATCAAACAAATTGATGCATTGGACATTTGTTTTGATTGATTTGCAATGCTTATTAGAAATGAAGTTTGGTTGACCAACTAGGATTAGACTTCATAAAATTTTTACGTGTTACCAGCATATTTGAATATCCACTAACAGGTTTCCAAATGAAGGGAGAACTAGTAATACAAGCATTGAAAAGATCTTAAGTAGTTAAATGTGGTCGCGAAATACATTAGCAGCTTTTCACTTTTCCTTTGAGTTACCTGGATTTTATTCCCATTTCGCTAATGGAATAGTAGAAACGCTTCGTTTACGTTTATTAGTTTGTGTATGGAATTTAAAATGAGGTAGAAATATGGGTCCTTTATACCGTATTTTATGTCGCGAGGAAACTATCTGATTGATGAATAACCCTTACCTCCTTAAGACAGATCATTTGACGGACGGACACCGCTGTGACAACAATAGGGTTTAGATGGTTCCTTCTCGGCTCTACTGCCCGAAAAGGAGTCGCTGATTCGACGATCGATCACGACTTTTCGTCGAGTGTATTGAAATCATTGACGGACCTTTAAGGATTTTGTGGATTTCTACTGGTTCAGCAATTGTACATTGTACCTACGCAGTTTGGTTTCGTGAAGTTTCATCAGTAACTTTTTATTCACTAATAAAATTTGCAAAAAAAAAACAAGTGATTATGCCAAGACAGCTGCTGCTCATCCTGTCTACTATACCTACTATGATAATACCAAAGTTGCTACAAATCTAAACGAATTTTAATATTAAACGTATTCTTGCATAATTCATCAGCGGCGAATTCTTGTGGGTCATAACAGGGGAATTTATTTTGTCGAGCTCTTCGTAATGAAAATTTTACGTTACAAAAATTGTTTCACAAGATTAACAACGACGACAAGCTTAAGATTGCATACATAATAAAGAATATGTTTATGTTATATGTACCAGGATAAACCTACTACTGAAAAATACTCATTGTACTTGGAGGCTGAATTTTCTCTCGCGTGTTTATGGATTAAATATCTAAACGTTGTTTTACTTTTAGGAATTCTTCAACCATTTTTACATACAAGATCCGACTGTAGGCACTCATAAGGACGGTAACCAAATAATGTTTTCTCAAGGTACCTATTTCTTTAGGTATTTCGGGACACCGTTGACTTATGATGAAGAAAAACCTAAAAACATAATATGGAATCTAAAATCGGCATTTACCATGTGTTTGAAATTATTCAATTTTTAAAATACAAATAGCTGCTACATTTTGGTGCGCATCAATTGTAATATTAATAAATAAAGGTGGTATCAATATTGCTTGCGTCTGGTGTACGGACGAACTGACCTACTTATTAAGGTTATGTGCTACTGGATAAAGTAAGTAACGTACCTGTTCGATCTAGATTTTTGGCGGCGGCTATTTCCTTGCGCGGCGTCGAGGCCGGAACTCATAGAGATGGCTCGGGAATTCAGGAGAGACTCTTGAATGTAAGCTTCATTCAGACCTGTGGAAAATAGTTCTCGTTATTATATTTAATTAAGTAACTGCCACTGCGAGGCGGCCTGAATTTGGTACACAATTAATTGTTCCGTACAATGTATTGATGTCAAGTCAAATGTACAATGTTTACGTATATAATGCGGTATTTGTATATATCATTGTGATGTAGACAATATTTCAAATAGCAGTAGTAGATTTACTTATACTAAGTTTTTAAACAAAATAAATCCTGAAAATACATTAATATTTACAGACATTTTTACTTAGTCACATGTCTCAGTTGCGGATACGGAACAGAAATACGGAGAACCAGTTAAGATTTATAAAAATAATCTTATCACTCATGCATAAATATTCGCGAAACAAGTATATACACGTGTCGTGCGGGGATTGATCCCGACTTAAAAAGAGTAACAACTCATATAAAGAACAAAAACTCTCCTGCAGCGATAGGGTTGACGTCAATCAGTAAATTCAATTTGTGATTTTAGTATACATGACAATATTAGTATACAATTGACCACAGTTTTATGCTCTTTTCTTTTCATAAATGAGCACAAATTGGAGAGTATCGATCCAGTCCACGAACGAACCAAAAGACTAACCGGAAAAAAAATAACAGATTCAACATTGTATACGAACGCAGATTAACGGTTTCTTACCCGATAATGCATTACCTCTCTGTTCCCGTGCATTTTAAATGAGTAAAACAATATATTGTACACGGCTGGGATAACTGACTGCTACGGGTCACCGCGACAACTTGTAATCTGTTTGTTTCTCGAATTTATTTCACAAAACATTTGCTCCTTGTTATCGTGTTGTGTATTTGCATTTGCATGTTTAGGAAACTACCGTAATGTAAAGATTAATAATCACATAGAAGAGAGTTAAAAATGAAGACAATGATTGAAAACGTTTGAATAACGCATTGTTACAAAAGCAATTCTCTGAAAGTATAGACGCTTTCACAGGATTGGTTTGCTTCTGAAGCGATGTGTTTAATAGTCATTCCAACAAGCTTGAGTGTGAGATGTGCATGTGCATCTGATTTACAACTTCAAAGCTTACGTATGTTGTATATGTGGTAACACAAGCGACGGCGCGCGCTCCGCGAATTAATCGTGAACAATCTTGTATTGTGGCATAGGAGCACGTTTGGGTTAAAGAAGCAATGCTTGCCTGGGTTGCCTGTGCTTATTAAATTTAAATAGCTCTGAAGCTTGAGTTTTGAGAGTTTGTCAAGAGGTTATGTGCAATTTATAGCTATTGTATTCCATCTTTATTTAGTCACTAAAGAACACGTTGTTAGTCAAAATTCCCAACATTTTTCCCCCTGTTCAAAAGTTAACATTTCTATACTTTGATACAGATTCATCCAGACTTTTAACTCATCATAATAAACTTTGGGCTTTTTCATTCAAATTAATGACTGGAGTACAATGGATAATTGGATATGTACTGTTACACAAATAAACAATCCTGTTAATACGAGTATTGCAATTTGATTAAACAAGCTTTCATTATTTGATGCTTGTTGTTGCATTATGTTTTTAACATTCTCTTAATATATCATCATCATCACGCCTGTATCCCCGAAGGGGTAGGCAGAGGTGTACCAATGTACACCCACAGTTCGCCGATATGTTTAGGTCCCATGGAATAGGGGGCGAGCCTATTGCCACTAACCGGGCATAAATCCAAACTCCGACCTGCTACTGAGAATTTCATAGAAAAACCCAATAGCACTTCACTATTCTCTTAATATCTCCTTGCAATATTAAAATGCATGCATTACGAATCTTCTATACCGCTACCTTGCATTTTCTATGTCCGATTTATTAAAGTTCGAGAAAACATCTATGTTGTATTAATATTTGTTGTACTAATATTGAGTTTATTTTTAATATGTTTAGTTATTGCCCAGATTAGTAAGATGGAATAAGATTTTCTTTTTTAGTCCTATTGACGTATTGAGGAGAGGATGTGGGACCGTAGAAAATTATTTTACGGCGCCTTATTTTTAAATACAATCTCTAAAATATTAATGCAAACTGTATGGTCTACCACACGGTCTCTATTCTTAGAAACCTTTTGACATGCCTTGACATTCCTGTTAGGGTTTAGTTAGGACTACATATCTTTTGTATGTAAAGCTATTTACTTACTTAATTAGTTATTATTATTATTTTTTATTTTTATTTTTTATTCATTGAGTTTAGTCTCTTTTTATTATTCTCTTTCTTTTGCACACGCGACCTTTGTAAATGTGACAACAATGTAAATTTTGTTGCGTATCCTATTAAATTTTTCTTCCATTTTGGATGTTATCTTTTACATTGCTATTTACGCTGTTGTCGCATATTTGTAGATATTTATAATTATTTGTATTGGTATAATTGATGTTAACCTTTTTTTTAAAAGAGTAACCTCTGGAGTTTCTTGCCGGTTCTTCTCCATTGGAATGACATTTTGGAACCTGCAGTAGAGTCAGTAAATTTAACGTTTTAAAAGAGCCTTAAAAAGGCCTACTTGAAATAAAAATATTTTGATTTTGATTTTGATGGTGTAAAAATTTTATAATAATGAGAATTTAAACATGGTCGTGTTTTATTTAGGCAACTCGTCGATCTCACTTATTCCCAAACAACCTGTATAGTTCAGACAATAAATCACCCAAAAGTAGTTGTAGAGTGCGTGAGCAAGGCCCTAAGCAATTACTTCAGAAAATTGTTCAGAGTGCTTAGATAGTTAACATACTAAAAGTCCTGACGTCTAGGGGGTGAGGCGGAGTGGGGGGAGGGGTTTAAAGGTCCCATTTTTCAGTTTTTCGCTAATATCTTTTAAACGGTGCGTCATGGCGATAAGAAGTCTTCTACGCAATGAAAGCTTATAAAATTATGTACAACTTTTACTTTATGCACTTTTTCAAATTCCTACCTATTTTCGAACTACACGTTCCGGAAGAGTGAAAATTGAAAAAAACTTCTTCGATTGAATACTACCTTTTGGATACTACTTTCTTCAAGTTATTTGGGGATTTAGACACGCGGTAGCGAGTCAAGTTAAGTTCAAGTAAAGGAACTGGCTAGCCAGCGCCAAGTGTATCATTACACGAACTACTTGGTGCCACTTTTGACCCTTCTATAACTCAAAACCTCTTTAACGTAAACACATAAAACTAAATGTATTTAATTATATCCATAAGGACATCTAGAAGCCCAAATTTCATGAAGCTAGCTCAAACAGTTATTAAGATATGAAAGTCAAAAAGTCATAAACTATTCCAATATTGGAATAGTTTATGAATAGGAATAGGTTAATAACTGTTTGAGCTAGCTTCATGAAATTTGGGCTTCTAGATGTCCTTATGGATATAATTAAATACATTTAGTAATTAATATATGTATAATTATTTTTGCTCAATACAATAATACATATATTGGAATAGTTTCAAATATCTGCTTGTAATGGTTCCAACGCTAAAATAAATGACTTTTTTTTTTGTATGGGGACCCCCTCTTTTTTTTTACTTTTTTTTTTGTTTTTAGCTTTTTTCCTACGTTTACACACAATTACCGAGCTGGATGCCAAATTTCATTCTTCTAGGTCATCTGGAAGTAGGTTAGGTTTAGGTACTATATTATTATGTTAGTCAGTCAGTGCTAAAATTTACGACTTTTTGACTTCATATCTTAACAACCGTTTGAGCTAGCTTCATGAAATTTGGGCTTCTAGATGTCCTTATGGATATTAATAAACACACTTAGTTATATGTGTTTACGTTAAAGAAGTTTTGAGTTATACAAGGGTCAAAAGTGGCACCTTGAGGTTCGTGTAATGATACACTTGGCGCTGGTTAGCCAGTTTTTTTACTTGAACTTGGATTGACTCGCTGCCGCGTGTCTAGATCCCCAAATAACTTGAAGGAAGTAGTATCCAAAAGGAAGTATTCAATCGAAGAAGTTTTTTTCAATTTTCACTCTTCCGGAACGTGTAGTTCGAAAATAGGTAGGAATTTGAAAAAGTGCATAAGGTAAAAGTTGTACATAATTTTAAAAGCTTTCATTGCGTAGAAGACTTCTTATCGCCATGACGCACCGTTTAAAAGATATTAGCGAAAAACTAAAAAATGGGACCTTTAAACCCCTCCCCCCACTCCGCCTCACCCCCTAGACGTCAGGACTTTTAGTATGTTAACTATCTAAGCACCCTGAACAATTTTCTGAAGTAATTGCTTAGGGCCTTGCTCACGCACTCTACAATCTCTTTGTTGACTGGACTAGTAGGTTTATTACTATGTTTTACTTAAGAAATTACAAATTCAGAGCTTATGTTCAATGCAGTCGTCCTGCGCTTGTTAAATCTAAGCTAAGCGAGCTAGACTAGCATGTATCGAGATCCACATGAGCCCCGATCAGGTGGACTATAAGCATGTTACCGCTATCCAGAGACAACATCCAACTGAGTCTCATGCTCAATTTTTAATGGTGTTCGCCTTTGCAAACATGATACCTGAACGCGGAGAATCATCGCTTTAAACTTTGTTTATTGTTAAATGTTTGTGGGCCTTGATTTGACTAATAAAAGGAAATAAGTTAGTCCTGTATCACAAGAAACTCAAATTAATTTGAACTTACACTGCTTTAATTAACATTTTAAAAGGTCATTTTAAATACAAATTGCTCGTCATGGCCTATGTATAAATCTACGTTTTGAATAATACTGACAAAGATTCTTAATCATTCTCATTATCATTAAAATGTTGATTTGGAGTGCGTGTATAAAATAAAAATCTAGATGACCTAGTTACGGCCGACTACATTCGATTCTTATAAGTAACACAGAAATCTCTGATGATAGTTTAAATGCAAAAACATTATAATTATGAAAATATATTAAGAATTTATAGTAGTAGATGTAATAGACTGTAGCAATGCCTGACCTTATATATTTCGTGTATTGCAAACTTTATGTTAAAGGTGGATTGCAATTTTTTTTTAAAATTCGCCTGCACTAACTTTTAGTATAACGCGAACAAATCTAAGTCCTTAAACGACGTCAACATCAATTTGCTTAAACAAAGTGCATTCAATTATATTCTTAAATCCAGTTTGTACTACTGACAGGTTTAGACGTAGCGTGCTCTTGGCAACGTTTTTTAACGCTCGATGCTCAGAAAAATGCCATTTTGTTCGAATTTCCTCAGCCTAGCTAGAATGAGTTTAAGTAATATTCGTCAAAATCATACATTTTATGAATTCATTAAAGGACACGGCGAATGTCTGTACTTATTTAGTCCAGTTAAATGGTTATTTTAAAGTTTAATAATTCAGCGAAATTAATTTTAAGCTAGCAATTTAATCTTAAATTATATTCTAAAATGCAATAACGTAGGTAATCTATTAGGTTACTTTATTACTTACAGTTGGTGGGACATACTTGTCATTTAAACAGCTCAATTGCGTGGGCCGTGGTTAGGGGAGAGCAATGGGGAGAGACTATTCGATTACAACTAAAATAGCCCGAGCATATTATAAACCCCACAGACTCCGGGGCATCAATGTGACGTATGTGTAAAATTTGCAGCCAACTTATAGAATTAGTTTATTGACTGCATCTAGTCTGCTTAATAATGTTGGCCATGCGTGGGCTTTGGTTAGGGGGAAATAGTTCACTGACGTTGCACCTTTCCTGTAAAATAATGTTGGTAATGCGTGGGACGTGATTAGGGGTAAGACTATTCGATTACCAATTAAATAGCTCGAGCATACTCTAGCCCTATTAGCTCGGGGCATTTATGTGACGTGCATGTAAAATTAGGGGGGAGGCCTTTGATCAACAGTGGATGTCTTCCGGCTGATGATGATGTATGTAAAATTCACAGCCAAGTAAAATTAGTTCGTTGATCGTGCAGATAACTGTACCTTGCCTGTTAATTAATGTCGGTTTCAATCGCATAAGCCTGAAGGAAATCCCTTCAGCGCACTGCAGCCACTTGACAACTCCTATTCATTGACGTTTATTAATTCTATGAATGTCGGTCAAAATACAGAAATTCCAGTATTTTCCCGAGACTTTGAGTACTTCTATTTTTTATTTAATGCGTCGCATTTGGCGCGAGTCGACTTTTATTTTTTAATAATATAGGAAATATATTTTTTGCCTGCATAACTATGATTTCTTGACACAAACAGAGAGTAGTTTCAACATGTTGCTTACGCCTAATAAACATTCACAGTTTTACTGAAAAATAATATGTTACCTTGGTAATGAATTAAGGATACAATCGCCCTTCGAAATTAATATTTATGAAATAGTTTTAAGTGCTATTAGGCATAGTTCGATAAAAAACTAAGAAGAAGATAATTACGCATACATCTAGTGGTCCGAATTGACCGGCCTGCGTAAAACAAAAAAATAGTAAGTTATAGCCTTTAGCGCGTCTATGTATTGTGTCATAACAGATCGATGTGCATCAAACGCGTCCTTGATCAAGAGCGGGACGTCCGTCACCGCAACACATTTACGGCATTAAAAACGGCCTTCCAAACAAACCAACATTGTAACAAACAAACATTTAAATGAAGCGTTGCACATAAAAATAATAAAGCCAACGATACAAATAATTATAATGATAACAGCACGTAACTGTATAATCAAATAGAGTAGGTACCTACTCAATACTTTAATGTTTTAAAAGTATTATACCGAATGTCGTAGTGGCCTAGCGGTTCAATGAACGGGTTTGTATGCACGAGGTTGCAGGTTCGAATGTGGCCGGCAGGTAAGTACCAATGTGGCTTTTTCAAAGTTATATGTACCTTCTTAATTATTCTTAGACACTTCTGACAAACGGTGAAGGAAAATATCGTGAGGCAACCTGGATTCCAAAATGTGGGATCTGAAATCGCCAATCCGCAGTGAGCAAGCTTGGTGATCAATGCTCGCGCCTTCTCTATGTGGGAAAAGGCCTGTGCCCAGCAGTGGGACGTTTATAGGCTGGATTATTATACCGAAATAACATTCTCCGTCTTTAGTAAGCTTTCACGGCCAAACCACTGAATCGATCGGGATGAAACTTGGTATGGGTTAAGCTTTTATTCTAAGCAGGGCAATAAGCTATCTTTTGTTGTGCAAACTGATATCCATGCGGGCCGAGCTGCAGGCAACAGCTAGTACTTTATAGTTATTAAAATGAGTACGACAAAAATCTTAAAACAAGAAAATATATAAATATATGAAGTAAAATGTGTTTCTGTTATGATAACAATTTTGAATATGCAAGGATACATTATTATTTTATTAATTAAAGGCATAACTTTCCTTTTTCTTATTTGCGTAAGGATGTTTCTAACTACAGCGTATGTAGCAATGAACTTAATGTTTTAGCTCTTAGAGCTTTTAGACACATTAATCAGATACCATTACTTAAATAAGAGACGCACTGCGCTCGGTGCTTAATCCACGAGCTAAATACGACATACTATTTAGTACAACAAAATAAATAAAGACTAACGTTTTTAAGATGTATCGACAATATTATCAAAGTTTGAAAATATTACTTTTGGTATTATATTTAGAGTCCGTCTACTGCCAGTCTCCAGGTATCTTATGTCGCATGTAAAATTTGACTATATTAATTTGACGTTTTTTCGTTTACCGAGAAATAATTCGTTAACTAGAAAGGGAGCTTCATTTTTTCACTGTCAATGTCAGTGCGCGGCCTTCGCCGAATGAATAGCGACTTGGGACAGGGCACACTCGTTCATCATCTAGTGATTTTTTACTCTCAAGTGACTTCACTTGCATAAAGTCTGTTAAGTAGATACTGACGAAAGCTTTCTCTGTAGTTTAGCAGTAGTAGTATTCTTTTGTGAGTTTTCTTATTGGCCGTTTTTGATAAGGTGACGATTTTGTCGTATATAACAAAGTTTAAAATTATGACCACTAGTTTTCTTTTTTACTAATTAAGTAAGACAGTTTTATAACAGGATAAATGTTAAAAGAAACATTGAACTGAATAATTTTAAAAACATTGTGGATTAACTATTCTTTTAACCACATTTTTAAAGTACTTTACGGCGTTCTTAGTCTAGATGAGTTGACGTTACTTTTTTTACACTGTGCTGTTAGATTAAAAAGACGGGGATTAAAAATGAACTTATTATATGATCAGACGAGTCCTTGAGTGGGGACCGCGAATCGGCAACAACGTACACGTAACGAAGGACTGCCACCCCCGCAGTCCCGGCGCAATCGACCGACGACTTGAAAAAGGTAGCTCGCTCCGTCCTGTCGCGAAAGGTTTTGACTTAGAAGAGGCTTACAGCAGCAGTGGACAAATACAGGTGAAGTTGAATGATTTGTTAATTGATTTCAGCATAACGTTAGATACTTACGTAAAAGGTCGGTTCAATACAAACCAGACGTGGAACTAATATATTAAAGCGAGTAGTCATGCGGATGCAATACAAGCAATGCCGTTTACTCTGAGCAGCGAAGCAATTTATATAATGCTAGATGCATTACATAAATTGCATCGCTTCATCCTTCACTAATTTTCTTACACGAGTTCCGTTCTTGACCTTACGAATTTAACTTCAACTTTATTCAAGTTCTTTGTAAATACAAGAAGAGTGAACTTGAATAAAGTTCCACAAACTTAATCTTTGCGATGCAGTCAGAGCGCCAGGAGCAGCACGCGCCATTGAATTAAACAAACAGACGACAGCGACTTCTCCGTGTTTTGTGTAGTCGTTTAAGTATTTGTATAACACTGGTAAGTTTTCCAGTAATTGGTAAGTTAATGGAAAAGCAATATCGATTTAACTTGTAATTATTCAGTGTTTTATCTTCGGTTTTTCTTGCCTTCTACTTTCGTGTTATAACGCTGTGTGCAGTTCAGGATAAGGGATGACAAATTTGTCATGCATTTGAAAGCACATCGATCATTTGAGATACACACTTGTAACTACACAAATGTGTTTGCATCCACATTGTTCGATGAACCGACAAGCATTTAGGGTATAAATAGCATATGGATGCGAGACTGCAGTGTAGGCATGCAACAAAGCATCACGAATATGAGCAAGCAAGAATCCATCGCGCGATAGGAACGCAGCGAGCTAAGCACAATATGGCAGCGAGATCAACACAATAGAGAATATGCAAGCATACTAATTCATATATTTGATTTCCTTTTATTTAAGTATAACAAACTTGTAAAATACATAAACTTTTGGAAAAGGCGATATATATTTTTTATTTTCATTTTATATTTCCCTTTTTTGTTAATTAATTACAGAAGTATATCGCTTAGCAACATTGTCGTATAGGAAACTGCCTACAAATATAGTTTTTAAAATCTTATCTATTCGAACGCTGCCATATTTTGAGGGCCTTTGATCAAGAAACCCGTTCAGCGTTTCCCTACTACTATTTCAAAGTGTTATAATTTTTTTTATATATATATTGCGTTTCATCATTTACACAGATGAAGGACCGCAAAAACATTGAATGAATTGTATTGCGCCGAAGCTCAAAAACACAATAAGAAATATGTCGGACAAAATGTATTTCCTGTTTCGAAAAAGATGCGAAAATACGGAAACAAAGGATGTTAATGAGACGAGATGATGTATCTCCAATATCGTGTTGGTATTGTTGTGAAGCCCATTTTAATGTACCTAAGTATATTAAATATGGATTTTTAGCTGATAAATAAAAAAGAAAAAGCCATAGTTCTTCGAAGTCTCGACAAAATGATCTGTGAAAAAAAACTAACATAAATCGAAATGCATATTCACCATGTATAGGTCCACAAATATGAGAGCTTTTGTAGACAATCTCGTCAAGCTCTAGGCGATATTACACTATAAATTAGATATACTTTATTATTGATTTTTAAAATTCTTACTTCGACAAGTTACATAAACGGGTAGTAAAAAATAATCTTAATTAGATAAGGCGTTTTTGTCACGCTAATATGTCATTAGAAGTCATTATATAGGCAATAAAAAATACAAATTTAAAAGTTTGGTCATTGAAACGGCTCTATTTTGTGAAATGGGACAACATGAAATGATCATTTTTACGATTGGGTTACGACTAATTTACATAATTAAATCAATACAGTTAGTTGGTAAATGCGGGTAAATGCTACAAAAATACGAAAATGATGAAGAATGCTTTTCAGCACCATTAGATTCGTGACTACCTCCAAGATGAATCATCGAAACTAATTGAGTGTCGTTTTCCGCTATTATTCAGATTTACGACCCTTTCTGCTTGAGCAATGAAGGGGGATTTAAAAGCCGGGCAAGTTAAATATTGAGATAATAATTATAACATATAATTTAAAAAAGATAAACCGACTTTAAAATAAGGCTAGTATGGTTTTTATAAGGATCTTACTTTCAAAACTAGACCTAATTAAAATGAGTCACCCAGTCAAAAGTTTTGTGGTAAAAGTTAAAAAAAAAAATAAACTCGAATTGAATACCTCCTTTTTTGAAGTGGGTTCAAAATGATACTTACTAAGTACGCTATGCGAGGATGTGTCACCGAGGGGTTGGCTGCCCGAGAGGACAGGGAAACTGCCCGCGAGGCTGTCTCCCTCGCTCTGCGGGTCGGGCAGCGTCCGCTCACTGTGTGACTGCGACATACTGGACGCACTCCTCGCCGCTGTCAAAGATGACTGCAGACTGGTCGCACTGCCCTGCTCCTCCTGAACACATACAAAACAAATGGCTAAATATACGTCACTAAACAAATGAAGGGACAAAGAAGGTTGATATGACATTGATATGACGAATCTAACGACTTTCAACAGCGAACCTATGTTGATGAAATTACTAGACAATAATACCTACATTACAGAATTAGACCACTTTTCTAACGTTACATTTAGTTTAATGATTAGTTGAAGAAAAATCAAATCAGAACTTACATTATAGGTTTATATCACAATATAGAAATATGATTACGAAGACGGCGGGAGGTTTGATTAGCATCCCTATTCATAGACTGTTCCCGGCGTCGTTTTGGCTTCGCTATTCTATTAGCGAGCTAGAACGTAAGAAATACTTGTTATATAAGACTACTAAGACTTTTTATGTACAACGTTATTGAAGAATTACTAGAAACCTCTTTACCTAAAATTGAAAACACTTAAGGGGATAAGCCCAGATTGAATTATAAAATACAACGCCCTCTGTCAATATTGTTGTTAATGTAAATTTGTGAAAATAACGTTACTTATTTATTAAAAAGTCAACTGCCAATTTATCCGCTACTATGTTCACAAGATCTTAGAAAAGTTGGTATTATTTGGCCTTATTTTTACGATTTCGAAAAGTAAACAAAGAATTTTTATGATGTCTTGTTGAATGTTTCCACGATTTAAAACCGTTCAGATAAGCATTTCATATTTTATCAGATTTTTTTTAAAGCTATTTTCTACGTTGACATTTTAGCGAATGCTTTGAAACATTTTTTGTGGTTTACCTACCTATGAACTACTATGAAATACTATGAACTATTACCCACGTTCAAAAATAGTGAATTCCAATTGACCTGACAAAAATATCGAACGTGTATTCACGTGCCTTACGTTTATTGTAAATTTCTGTAAATGGTATAGTCGCAGGCATTTAAAAATGCTACGAAATGTGCATTTTCGGAGAGCTGTATACAGTAATCCGTAGAGAGCCTACGGCCTACACTCGACTGCCTGTACTCAGTACCGCCGCCCGCTTCCCCGCGCTTGATTGACATTTCCTGTAGAGCATTCAGCTGTTTTTAACAATATTTTAAATTATGAAATAAAGGTCGCACAAAATCTGAAAAATAAGCCGTACAATTTTAAAGTTATCTATAAAAAAATGGATCGGATTTTTTAGATAAAAGTACAATATTTACGTCTAATGTTTTTATTTTCTGAGGGGTTTTTTGGGTGTTTCGTTTTTCTCGTTGATCATTTATTGTTGTTTATGCAAAAATATTCTTTGGCCAAAAAAACTCAATACTTCATTTCACTTTACAGCTATGTAACAAAGTTACTTAAACTGCATAATGTATTTAACCAGAAAGCCCAAGTACTGGTTTGTTTAGCCGTTGCAGCTACAGCTGCATTTAAGTTGGAATCATGTTTCACAGCTTTGCTATATCGGAGCTCAAAACACATGAGTCATAGGATCTTGTAATTAATATCAGTTGAGACGGCTTTTGCCTTGCTCGGCCGGTCACGTGATATCGCCGGCAAACACTGCGCTGACGTACATTTCCACTGTACAGTAGGATTAAAAGATCTATGCATATAACAGGTCATCGTTTTTAAAATATACCATTGAATATGCTACGACTTAATGTTTTAATTATAAAGTTTTAATGTATTTTTTATCAGCTCTGTAAACCGATTTGCCATTTTCCTTTATGATCCTATTACAATCATAATTGAATTAAAAAAAGGAAAGAAAAAGAATTTGAATTAATTTCGAGACCTCGGAATCAATTTTGATGAAATTGATTGAGTGAAAGAGTTTCAAAATTCTGACAGACAACAAATACACAATAACACATATTAGTTAATAATAAATTAAAGCTTGCAAAAAGACATGACTGATTGACATTTCGAGGAGCAAATTTTGTAAAGGAACACTATTGAAAGAAAAATAATTTATTTAAGGTAGGTAGTAAGATGCGTTATTGTACGTCCTTATTACATTTCTGGAGACCTGCCGTTCCCATACCGCAGCTGTACTGTAGAGTTTGTATTCATCAAGATTCTCATTAAGGTTTTACCCGAGACCAAATACAGCCAGTCGAATTTACAAATATAGGGTCCCTTTATTTCCTAAAAGGTTTATGACATTTAGAAAACTGGGTTCCTTTTTTGATTCGTACAAGATAATCAGCAGATAATATACCTTTAGCTTTTTCTTGGTAAATGTAAACTTACATTCCTTTTTTTCTTGATGAAAAATATATTCGTGATTATCTAGATTAAATTAGTAATGTCAACAATAGGGCGCATACCATTGCGTAAGATTAAAAAAGCTTAATTGAACTGTGGTAAATTTGTTTAGATTTTCGTATATACAGTCAATTTATATCCTAAAAGATTTATAACATTTTAAAACTGGGTTTCTCTTTTGATTGGTACAAGGTAATCAGTTCGATACAAAAAAAAAACCTTTTGTACTTTTGAAAAATATTTTCAAACTTTGCGACTATTTAAATTACATTAGTTACAACAACATAAATAATACCATAGCGTATGATTAATTCAATTAACCGATTTGTTTAGATTTTCGTATAGATGTTGTATTTCCTCTGGTTTATTTATTTCTAATACCCTATTTAGTAGCATAACTATGACTTATTATTAAACTAGCGGCCCGCCCCGGCTTTGCTCGGGTGCAACATTGATACCAAATATAACTACACAATCATAAAGTTCTGTAGGGCGAAGCACAGCCTTGGACGCACTATTTGGTATAGGCGCGACCCCCGGCCCCCGCGCGGCCCTCCGGCCGGTATCGCCGCCACCGCTACGTCCCTACATTTTAAATTTGTAATATCGTCGAAAATATTCATTTAAATTACATGCTGTAAAGGGCAATATTGATCTATATTGCATGCACAATTTATTAAAGGTACTTAATTGGATAAGGATTAATACTGTATTGCTTAAAATCGCTTTTTCGTAAATAAGTAATAAATAAACGATAAAAATGGTTATTGTGGGTTATCCTCAAGAGATAGACATATGCCATAGCGGACTTTTTTGAAGTGCACAATACTGTAATACATTATTTTGATCTATCTCACAGGGGTCAGCCAGCGTTTGCAATGAAAGCGTAAAAATGGGTTCATTTACGACCTTACATTAGAAATCTCTAAGATTATCCGTATTCCTCTACTATTTATGCATGTATTATACATATAAATCTTCCTCTTGAATCACTCTATCTATTAAAAAAAACCGCATCAAAATCCGTTGCGTAGTTTTAAAGATCTAAGCATACATAGGGACAGACAGCGGGAAGCGACTTTGTTTGATACTATGTAGTGATTCTATGAATAGGTGTTTAATCTTACTGAAAAACAAGTCACATTTTGAACCTTTGTTTTTTAAACCAGTTAAAGACTGGAATTATTTAATAAGTGTTACGTCATTAGGTTTTCCTAAAACAAAATGTAATGTAGCGTTTGAAAGGTTAACTGAACATTACAACTAAGATTAATCAAACGAGTATCAAGAGACATTGTAAGGCGTCGGTTCAAGATTTGTCATATTCGCTTTTTAATTTTATTAAAAAAAATATTTTTAATTTAAATTTTATTTCATTACCTGATAGTTTAAGTTTTATTAATTATTGACTTCCGCACTGCGAATTGGCTTAGAGCAAATCTTTGTCCATTTAGAGATGGAACCCGCAACACGGCGCGCTTGGGAATTGGCTTGTTGACCCCTGAACCTTTGGCGTACGGAGCAATCGGGTTCAGGTCAAAATTCCAAACATGGCGTGATTGACCATGCTGAATACTCAATATAACAATACCGTGCTGAATTATATTGTTTCTTGGGATAATAAGAGGCTTTTAAGGCTTTTTCTCATTGAAAGGGTTTTGTGTTTTGCTCAGTTGTTTATATATAAAAACCTCTTAATTTCAGATATTTGAAGCAGTCGTGAGAATTACGTCTACATACCTACCTACAGTACCTCCTCATAATACTAGTAGTCAATTTTTGGACCCTCGAGACGTTTCCTTATTTTTATATACTCGAGATGATATATAGAAGATCATAATAAGTCTAAATAAACCTCACGATTCATATTCTTAAATTGTGTGGTGTGGTGTTGTCCGTAAAACAGGTAGGCGTATGTAAGCTATTTGTATTTTATATTTTATCTAATCAAATCTATCTTTATTGTCTAACGGAAGGTTTTAAACTACACATTAAAGAATTAATCTTACTTCCATGTAATTCAATCTTGTATTTTGTTACTGAACGTATTAAAAAATTGACAATTAATTTAAGAAATTACAAAGCATACTTGTTGTTGCTGAATTCGACATTTTGATTGACGACACTACAGGGCAAAAGAACCAAAACTGTGAAATTTTTCGCCTCTGGCGATGATATTTTGATCACAAAGTAAATGATTGGCACGACATTAAAAGAACGTAAAATAGAGATTTTAAAATAATTATATTGGCGTTAAAACTTCATGTTTTTTCCCGTTTACAAACGCATGTCAATTTTGCCAAAAACAAAGTAATTTATAATATTATAAAATGTTGATTTCAAAATTGCCAACATTTTTTTTTTTTATCACATGAAGTTTATTTTCATAATTCTTTGCATCAATCTAATCTATTAAAATATAGATATAACTATAACGATTTATGGTTAGGGTTTTCTAAATTACAATATTTTATTCCTGTTTTTTGTTTTATCTCTAGAAAGGTTAGTCTTAAAGGTGTTTATGTTACAAAGCATGACACGTAGTCTCTTTGAAGACCCTCATTCTTCGAAACTTACAATAGAGGACTTACAACTACGAGCTGGCGACTTGAGCCACAAAAATTGCATTCACTACGCCCACGCAGCCTCTAACAATGTATTTGTAAAGCAAAATCCAAAATATTGTTGTAATAAGATACAAAGAAAAATATGTTCCCTTCTTATAATATTATGATTACACTGGTCAACATGGAAAATTTCGGTACATACTGTTTTCATATTGAGTTTAACTATTAATAATATCTGTGGGATTTTTATGTTGATATTACGATTAACGTCGGAAAAATCCTTAGTAATAACAAATCGGCTAAATTTGGGCAAAGAATAATAGTAAGCATTTCCATCTATATTTGGAATTTTTCTCTCGAAAATATAGGCCTAGTTGACGATAAACATGGGTAACGCTTTCTTAGACGTACCTTCCTGCAATCGTAAACCGTTTCCGTTACGTATTACTTTTAAACGTTTTGTTAGAGATACTCCAGGTTTTCACTACAAGAGGAAAGCTAGCAACACCAATGAAACTTTGCCTTATCATTAAACAAAGCATTAAAAGAACCAGTAAGCTTGATTTGTTAAGGAAATCGCATTTTTTACACTCTGATTTATCTTAAAAATGAATAGTGGAAAAATACTGCTGATCTATTTGTTTTCAGGTTTATAACGACTAATAATAGTAAAATAGTGGGAACTTCGATTAACAACAAGAAAATGTTTGAAATTTATTTATTAAGTGTTGTTATTGTATATTTTAGTTCTAGAAACGTCTTCAATATTAAAGAGATCGGAAGGCTACTCGACTCTCTCTACATCTTCGTCAAGGGTTAATTTGACCCAATTCTTATTAAATAATAATCCTCTTAAATGTATGATAGTGTTCGTTATTTGATAAATAGGCCTTATCAAGTTTAATAACATCAATGATTTCTTAACCTTAAACGAGTTGAAATTTGATAATATTCCACGGTTTTTACGGGCACTACATTATTTATTAGCTCGTCATAAACTTTTTAATACTACTTAGACTACTATTCGGCAGACCCATATGAATTATATCTATTTTACGTAAAAATAAAAAATATTGCTAATCATGCATCACAGAACCAACTGAAATCAAACAGTTGTGAAACTTTGGTGGGATGCTCTGAATAAAACCAAAAAGGTTCCTAAATAATAATACCAGCCTATAAACGATCCATAGCATACATAGTTACATGTAAAACATAGGCAAGATTGCTAGCTTAAAAAACGTATTGTTACTAAGTATGTCGGTAAATAGATAAAACCTTCTAACGACGCCGGGTTGAGCTAGTCATATATAAGGAAAAGACAGCTTGTAGATTTACTTGGGACATAGAAAGCTGGTTTTATGGCCTTTTCGTTTTAATATAAGACAATACTCACTTGATGTTTATGCAACAGTTCTCCGTAATCGCCATTACAGGCGGTGTTTTCATTTAACGACTGAAGAGACATAGACATGGATCCCCTCCGCTGAATGCTTTGGCTTCTACTTATTGACTGTCGCTTGAATATTTCTGTTGTATTCTTTAAGAAGCTATCCATTGTTTTCCGAAAAAATGACGATTTTCTTTCAAGCGGTGATTTTCCTATTGAATTGAGATCCAGTTCTGACTGAGACAATCCCTCGCGTCTCGATAACATAGTCTGGTCCAACGATAGTTTTCTGTCACGAGGTTTTACATGTGGACTTTCGCTCGGGGGCGTTAAACAGATCTTTACCTCTGGAACATTGTTTTGTTTATCTTCTTCATTGATTGATTCGATATTTGACATACCTTCCGATTCCCCGGCTGAGTCAACAACCGTTGTATCTGCAGAGCTATTTTGTTCAATAGATTCACATATAATACATTCATCTGACTCATTATTAAGCGTTTCGGTTTTATCGCTGGATTCATCTTCAGATTTTTCTACAAAATTACTGTTCACAACTACGTCTGGATTTGTTGCATTCGCGTGCTCCACATTCTGACTATTAGGCTCACCCTCAAAAATGTCTTCGTTGTCAATAAAATCTTTGTTTTGCATGACTTTACTCCCCCTTGGTGCCTTTATTCGCATACTGCTGTTCATTTTAACAGTCCTTAATATCTCCTTAATTTTTATATTTTCCTTAATACTTTTTACATCGGTTGTAAACAAAGTAGTTTGTTCTTTCCCTACGTATTTCATAGGTTTTTCCTTTTTGGACTTTTGCCTAAACCTATCCATTTTAGCGCACTACACAGATCTCACAAGTATCACTAAAAACACTTCACACACTTTCAGATTCCAAAACTATGTCAAATCATTTTCCTAAAACTTTTATCAGTACATGACCGACGCAGTACGCTACAACTGTACACACTGTTTAATCATGGTGATGGCCGCAGGTAACGATAACAATATGTCGACAATATCAAACCCGCTCACTCACAAACCAATAAACGCGGTCACATGTAATTATTATTAAACGATCTTTCATGAACGTGTGCGATGGCACATTAAATAAAGGATAAACGTCATTGAAATTAAAGTAAACACTAAGATTATGTCCAAAGTAATGAGATGAGAGGTACAATCCGCGGGTTTTCCGTAGACCGGCTTGAAGTCGCGACCGTGTGTTTGCGCAAGTACAGTGAGCCAGCAAACCGCGCCTATTGGTGCACACCTTCATATTTGCGCTACTGACTAACTTCGGTCCGGCGCATTCTATCTTCGAGCATCGCACGTCGTATCACACGAGCGATATCTCGAGGTTGTGATAATCTTGTGAACAAAATAATTTGATAAAGAGCCGCGTATCTATCACCGTTTTAGTTTTTATCTTAAGTCAATGTTATACTAATATTAGGCAAGCAAGGAGTCTGCCGGACTTATATCGCAACAATCAAATAGCTAATTTTATAACTCCACCGTAATTCTACTTTAGCACCTTATCTATGTGGAAATAGCAATATCTATATAATAAATGTTTACCGGTATGTAAGAATAATAGTATTTAGTTCTCTAACCACTTGTAATATAAGTGATAATAAATGCGATAATAAATTGATAAGATCATTATAGTTTTCGTATCTAATCATAGTTTTTGTTATAACTTAGAAATGTTGCAAGAATGTTAATGTTTTACGTTGACGCATTCAATTATTATAAATCATGAAAGTGGATTTCTTGTAAGACGACGCTTATGGAAATGAAATAACGAGCCGTCGCTCATTATTTTACATCCATAAGCGTTTTTAATAATTTAAGACATTGGAATAAAAAGTTGCTGATTTCAGAGTAATCAAATTTTGTAGAATCGTTAGACAGGCAAATATTGTTTTACTACAAAACGTTATAAACCTTAAAACTTGCAAAATGAGATAGCAGGTGACAGCGACATATTTGATCCGTGTCTAACATCAACAATGTGTAGTGGTAGCACTTGTGCTGTACATCATAAGGGTGCGTACACAAGTCCCATCACGCGCGTTTAAACACAAACATTGCGGTGGTCAACAAAGTCGCAGCCCGTACTAAATACCTTCGTGTTTCAGGCTGTTACGTCATATAGACGGAACAAACAATATTCGTAAATGTCCACTTCTAAATATCAAAAACATTTTGTTTAGTTATAAGACTATCACTTTGTTTACCTATTTCTCACAAACACTTATTTAACACAAAGGCTCATTATCATCTTGTCGGATCCCGCATTATATATGGCAAATTTTTGTACACTCATGCCAGAAGGACCTTACATAAAACTATTTACAAATCTACTTCTGAATTACAAAACACAGTATTATTATTTAAGAACATATTATTCCTTACCATATTGTATAGACCGCAATGAACCATATAAATCTCATACACACATAATTTAGGCTCCCAACCGTATCTGATATTTAAAAGTAAACCTGTTTTCCAAATAAATGTGTTAGCGGTACAGGGATGAACCAAAGAATCGACAATAAACAATCGCAGTACATTTACTTAAAGCCACACGTGATTGTCAATTTGCTTTGCAATGTAAACCAGAGGATAGCGGGGCACGTAGCCGACGAACGATTACCATTACGAGTTCGCATTTTGTAAATTGTTACCATCCATACATTTGAACACAGGAAGAACTGAATTCAACGTTACCGTCGATTGAAATCCGTTAAAAGCTATCTTTGTTACCGTTGCGGGACATTTTCAACGTTGTTTTATTGTTGCGCTAGATTTAGACCGCGGCTTTGTCCGCGTTTACTTTAAAATTGAACCCGTAAATAAACTATTGCTTTTTTGTTAAGAATGTTATTACTTTCGTCTATAACAAATTTTATTATATTTTCTTACTAAGATTTCACTTTGACTTGAAATTAGTGGAAGTCGAAATTGCACTAACGAGACGCATTGTTCGTAAAACTATCAGGCAGCATAATATACCGAATCCCTCCAAAAGTTTATGTTCATTCCAATGGCATTATAATCACAACATGTTTGGTTAATTCTGTCGCCATTTTTAGAGATTTCTATACGTTTCGCTTCTGAAAAATAAATAAATAAAATACATAATCAGCAATCATAAAATACTTATTTAATAGGTTCAATAAAAAGCCACGTTCTAGGTACAAACTTTATTCACGTGTAATTTTAAGATGGCTTAAACAGACATGTATTCGACAAGTTGCTTCTGAAGTCAGCTTCATTTCCTGCCTGCGTCTGGCACGTCGAACTCGCTTACTTGCGCGTCCACGAGCTGCTTACTACGAAGCTTCACTATCGCCCGACTTGGCACATTCGGATCCTCCATTTCAAACTCGATCAGCCCTGTTACAATCATTATAATTCATACAGTATTCTGTGTTTGCTAACACAATACAGACAATGCGAAAATTGAAATCAATTTAAATATGAATAAGAACTAAGCCGTCCGTTATCAAAGTGCAGTTGTTTTCACAACCCAAGCGAAAACAAAACCAATTTGGATTACGCTTATTAGTTGGAGTGTGAATAGGTTTATTTGATTGTTATCAAATAAACTTTTTTATACGATTAACTAATCAAATAGCGAGTTGAATTTATATTTTTTTGATTTTGATTTGACTTGTTTGAGTATTCTTTGTGTCGTCTTTTGGCTAGAATGTATTTCCTCATTTGAATATTCAAGACAAAATCTATGGTTAGATTTCTCAAACATATTATTTCAATTATATAATATTAGCCTATTACCAAAAACAATACTCGTCACCTTACATGCATACCGCGTGTAAAACACATTTAATAAGCTTAGAGCATACCTGCGGTAGACAGGCGGTATGCAAGACTATCGGTAAATGTGTTTCATGAAACTGAATTGAGAAACGTGGGTGTATTGTTCCTCTACCAAAAACGGATGGTATTCCAATTAGTTGAATGATAACGCCTGGTGGGTGACAAATGCCTTTAGGCTGTTTGCACAGGATTTGTTGTCTATTTAATAGACAAAATAAATTTATGGTTCAAACCAGTTTTGAACCTGGCAGTTAGCCAGTTGTATTTTTCAAAAGGCGTTAGAAAACCTTTACGAATTTTGGAAAACTTATAGACGATTATATGGGCTTGAAGAGGATTTTTCAAGAATATACAAAAAAGCCAGTCATGTGCATGTCCAGCCGCGCGCAATGTGGGGTTCCGTAGTTGCCCGTTACTATGTGCGGAATAAGGGGGACTTTTTGTTAACACGGAAAATCTCAACGGTCTCCTGGTAACTAATCTTTTGTGAAATTCACATTCAAATTCATACACGTGATTTTCCTCCTTACTACTCCGAATACATTTTATAAATAATTTGAGTATAACTCGGAAACATTCTCTCGTTGAAGCATTATTTCGTAAACGATCCCTGAATCGAAAAATGTTTTTATACTTAGTATTTTTGAACGGCCTTTATAACAACTCTCCAAATGTATAAGGAAAGTAAACTCCCAGAATCAAGTTTTATCTTATTACTTTAGCGGCATGATTAATCTGCCTATTCTGGACCCATGATGAGTTACTGATCTACCAAGCGGACGAATGTATGAACATGGCGAAACTATAGGGGTTCTACATTGTCTACGGAACCATGTAAGCATGAAAATATGCTAAAGATATTAATTTGAACATTAGACACAAGTGGAGGGCGGTGGATCGCCGGCGACGAAGTCTTTGGGGAGGCCTTCATATTGGCACATGACGGGATTCGTGATGCAGCAAATTTGCTAAATTAATTTGATTAATTATTGCAACATGAATAGCGATTTAATTATCTGTACGCAAAATTTTTACTTATTCTTCGTAAACATAACATACGTCTTCTTTGCTGTTAAAAGCTAAGGATTAAACGTTACCCACGGCCTTCCTGTTCCCATTGACATTCGCCCCAGTGAGATATTAACAGATATCATAAAGCTGATTATAATCGTAGATTAGTTAGAATTTAGTTGCTTTCTTTGCGTTATGTTATTGTATTTAATTAATATTAATTTATGTATGGTTTATGCCCGGCGAGCCAATTGACCACAATCTCCGCAGCGGCTTAATATCTGCAGCTCAATGAACAAATTTTGAGCAATTAAAAATTATCGGTGAAATGAATGCATACATCTGTTACACGTAATGGAGCAATTTTTAACACAGTGTGGTGTAAAAAGCACGGAACAAAATTTATCGGAATGACTATAAATTAATTAGCCAATGTATAACGTCAAGGCCATAATATTACAGTCATAATAAAATCGATAGCTCGTTCTTGACTTTCACATACTCTATTAACCATCGCATGAAAATTATTTAGCTTTTATGTAAGTGGCATACTGATATTGAATGTGGGAAAGCCCGTATTGTAGTATGAAAATCGAAAACCACGTTATGAATGCGAATAAATGTCACAAATCGCACCGAAGCGGTAGATGTTGTATGAAGGGAACTAAAATATTTTATGTAGGACATATCTACACCATATGTGCATCAAACTATATATGACCTGGTGAACTCAAGTTTTAGTATTATCAATTACTAGTCATTCTATTAATTGCCCATTATTTGTGAGGCTTTATATAATTAATTTAACAAGTTTTCTTACAGTCAGAATAGAATCCGTGTTCCAATAACATTTGTATTTTTATAGATCCGGATTTTATTTACGAATTTTGATATCTAGGAAATTATTCATTCATCTTCGTGCGTTTTTGTGATCATATCGAGGGACTTAGCGCAAGGCATACAATTTAAAACTAAAACATTCGTAATTTCTGACCAATTTGTTTTTCGTTAGTCGACCTTTCAATCAATACGCAATCATTTTCAACAACCGGCGAGTAGGGCGTTAATTAAATGAGCATTTAATTGAACGAGTTAGTATAATGTAAGTTACGCTATAGAGATCTGATCTCCGTTTCGCCAGATACTTCGCGCTCCCACCGCCCATGTCTATTACCGCTGAGTCTCGGGTTTATTTATGTTCCAACTTATTGAATTTAACTTGACTTACGGAGTCTGCCTAAGTACTCCACAACTCGCTCCTTCGCAGTATTACAGTAAATCTTAAATAGGTTATAATTTCTTACGCTAAGTCGTTTTTGTTTTTACGGGCGAATGTTGTAGAGGTTTTATATTATTATGTATATTTTTAATAAACCTTCATGATTTTTTATGTACGAGGAAAAGAGTTTGATGAGAAGTCAGTAAGTTTAACTGTATTTGTTTTAACTGTGCTTGATATTTTGGGTGTAGGTATCGGAAAATGCTATAGATAAATAGATGGCCAATCCACAATGAACAAGCGTGATGATCAATGCTTGCTCCTTCTGTGTTAGAAGCCCGGCTCATTATATTAAGTAACAACCACCTAGAAGAATTATGTAATTATATTTATGAAGTTTAAAACAGTAACCCACCTCCTTCAAGTACGACATCATCCTTGTAATTTTCCCTCATGGCTCTGGCGAGGATCTGGTGGTAGAACATGTTGGCGTTCAGCCTCACCTCCGGGGTCACCTCCATCTTGGACACGGCTTGAATCAACACGCCAAGCTTCTGCTTTGCCGTCATTATAAGTTTGTCAACTGTTCACAAAAAAAAGTATAATAAGTTAAGTCGCAACATATCTTTTTACCTTCTGAAGTGTTTGGAGAAATAAATGTATGTAAACTGAATACAAAAATAGTTTTGTAGCCTTTGAATAGTGGACTGATTCCAAATCGTAAGTAAATACTTAAAAAAGAGCAGCTCAAATGGAGATAAACTTAAGTCATAATAAAATCGCTTGATTGGTTAATTAATGTTAAAAGTAACCCTAAATAACAAATCCGAGTTACTTACAGTTTTTTTTTTTTTAAGTATAAGATATAGCAGCGTAGATGTAGGAAAACGTTATATCTGTCTACAAAGATACAAATATCATAACATATAACGAACAAGACCGCCGTTTTATCCCTAGACGAACAAAGGATACCAAAACTAAGGAAAACGTCAAATTGAATGGATTTAGTGTGAAGCGCTTCATGTTAAATTCTCAATTTCAAGCGATGCATATCGATTAAATTCCTAATAAAGTTTGGGTAAAGCAAACCGCGCTATTCTCTGAGTAGCGCATTATGTTGGAAATGTCGATCAGTTCGTAATTTTTTTAATATATTAATAATCTAGCTAGCCACACGTGCACACACAAAATGCAAATAACGTAAATAAATTTCATTACTCATTACCTCGGCATGCGGGGGCAGGATATTTTTGCTAACGCATGCGATAGCCTGCGTGCGGTAACAATATTTGTCGTAACTTCCGAATTCGGGGTGCGGGAGGTCTTAGTCCAGTACCAAGCGATGAATTTCATTTGTCGCTATCCCGCATATAATATGGCGACTGACATACTAATCAAATAATATAACCCTTAATACATATAAAATTACATTCATATAATCTTAAAACCAATCAAATCTTTAAATTGAATGCAAACGTTTCGTATGTGACTGGGCTATAAATACGGATTTCGAACTCACAATCAGACTCTACTTCAGGAACTGTCTGTAGGATGTCTTCCAAGGCGTACTGGATGGCAGGCGGCACGTCCGTAAACGGCCGCGGCACATTCGGAGCACCTGCAAAATATGGACTGTTTGAAATACACCAACTTTGTGAAGGAAAGTATTGGTGAAAATTATAGTTGTAAAAATATAACTTTTTCAATAATTAATCACCAAACAATAGAAACTTCCTCAATGTGAAAATTTAGCATTATAAACGTGATATTACTATCGCCTTTAAATTCCAATATAAAATTAAAGGAATTCCTTCCTTAGAACGGCCGGCCTTTGTGGAACTCATATGGAGCACATCACAATAACAAACCCAGTGGGATACACGGTTCATAAAGTATCATCTGAGGCTTAGCGACTTTAGGGTTATTGCAATATCCTGAACTAGTCCTTAAATTATTTAGGATCCGTTTTAGGCGCCTATTTAGGCATTTTTCATCACACTGAACCTAATAATTTTTTCACTGAATCATTTACCAGTCAAACCGTCGGAATGCGTCTTAGAATGACTGAAGGCCGAGCCATCTCTTTTTTACCTTTATTAAAATAATATTTGTTATTGCTAAAATAATCTTATCCACGTGTTTGGTCAATATTATTTTGCGTTGTTTATTTTTGATTAATTTACTTATTTAGATAGGAAAACAAACAACGTCTTATCGGTAAAATTAACAAATACACTAACTAACAGAGAATATACAAGACTTCTCTGAAAAGTTTCTACAATCACTAGGAGCATTATAAACGATTAAAGCAGTCACAATCAAGCCTGCTGAAAGCGATTACACCTACCTAAATTCAGGACCGATTGAATGAAGGATTCTAAATTTAGAAGAGTAATAAGCGCTTTATTTCCATTATGAGACATCCACCCATTATCCACCACATTAGATTCCAACACAGCAAGTCAGCTACACTTTAAACTATAATTATGTAATTTGAAATGAAAGATTAGTTTGAATAATTTAGGTTAATTCGAATTTATAATTCGTTTCTCAAATGAAAGTTCAACTGAAATGTTGTAACTGACGTATGTAGTAGGTAGGTATAATAATATTGTCTAGAGTCGCGACCAACAGAGTTAACATTGTAATAAGTTAGCGTGGGGAGGAACGACTACGCTACATAGTAGCGGTGATATGTCGACACGGAAATTAAACTTAGACTAAGGCCGGGTATATCGTATGCTGTGGCGCAAGCAAACAAGTTTTCCCGGACTGGAAATTTAATGGCTTCCGTATTGAATATGTCTCCATTGTGAAAGTAAGTCGTCGCGGATGTTTCTTTTTAAAAAGTGTGTTGAGCATTGAAGTTTTTACTAAACTGCGTACGACAATTTTAATCAACATGAACATTGCTTAGATTCTATATTATGTATAATGATCTATACTATGTTATAAGATGGTATACCTACTTAAAACCATAATACCATATCATGGTGATAGATGTAAATATACAATAGTAATTTATTGAATTTTGCGTTATTTACAAAGTTAACATTCGTTTTAGCGAGCACTCTAGATAGCGCTCTATGACCAATGAATGCTCAAATCTTTTGATTGGCTAAGTCAAATTATACAGCAAAGTGCACGGTTGAATTTCACTCGCTAACAAACCAACTAAGTATGCTTTAAGCTTTATTTTACACTTAGCCAGCTCGAGAATTAATATGCAACTGATCCAATTTAACATATTAATGAAGCTTGATTAGACAAATAGAGAGCTTTTAGATTTCTACCGCACTCCAACAGATTTAGATAAGTTTTGTGATGGAAATGCAAATTTTTCAATCTATACTCGTTGGCCATTTTTTAGCAAGTTTCAATAGAATTAGTATCACAATACAGTCTGTTTGTTGTTTGCGGTCCGATGCAAATTCGGGTGACTGATTACTGACATTGAATGACGAAGGCATCGACAGAGCAAACTCCGCGCTGTGGTCGAATTTCTGATGGGTTCAGCCTCATCTGCAGAGCGCGTGTGTAGTCTGTAGAGGATGCCTTTGTTTACGTCTAAACAAGGGAAATATCGAATCGAATAATAGCTTCCTCTTAGACCACCAGCCCATAAGTTTTGAAATGAAGAATGTTCTTTGTTCATTTATCGCTAAGTCTTTTTCTGGAAGACATAAGGAATTTTATCATATACGTCGCATACTCGTAACTTACAGTCGTTATTTATTTTAACATAATAAAATATTTATTTATTTATTTATTTAAACGTTATGCAACAAATGTGTACATAGGCGGACTTAATGCCACAGGCATTAATTCCAGTCAACTTTAAGGTGATGCAGAGATAACATGGTAGGTGCATTCAGTTGAAAAGAAAGTTATTTTTTTCAACTGAATGCACTTATATTTATTTTTGCAAATACAATTATATTTATTTTTTTGTCCGAAGATAACTTAAACAAAATTAGGGTTTTTGTGAATTATAATCCTAGTAAACGATTCAGAAATTTGGACGACTCTAAAAAAAAACTAAACATAGAATTGATATACATATTGGTAAGACTGGAGAGACCTAAATCATAAATACAAGCTATCTCCTCGACCAGCAGACGCAGTCGCTGCATGTCATGATAATGCAATATGACAGATGAAGTTAAACATACTTGTTTGCGCATGACCTGACCTACATTAGCAGTTCGGTTGTGACAACTTATGATCAATACGAACGAAATGTACATGATGAGTTCAGAGATTCATAATGAAAGCGTACACTGTTATTTCGGCTAGTATTTAACTGCAAATTTCATGAACTAGAATGTTTGGTAGTCTTTAGTGCCTGATCATAAATAATTAGAGAAAACATGTACCAACATTATCAAATCATTTTTTAAACTCGAATACTGTAAACTGCGCAAACCAAATAGCAATATGTGTGTAATGTAAAAAGTCGCGTTAGAGCTGCGTACGTTAGATTAACAAGTACATATTTGAAAAGATTTTTTTTAATTCATATGAAGGATGAATTTGCCGTCATCTGCACTTGACAAGCTTCCAATTTTCAGAAGCTAACATACTAAGGGAGTAATTCATAGTTTAAAACCAACATCCCAACCAACCATATAATCAACATCTAGCTTCAGGCTTCAGAAACAAGCTTTAAATGGTGTACAAAAATTGTGTGTTGTACAGAACAATTTGTTTCAGTTAGATCTTCGGGTCGCTTACCCCTGACCCAGTGACATGTCCCCCTCGACATTGAACTAGATGTGGCGCGTTCAAGATCAATGTCGGAACGTTATGATATGATAATCGTGCGTCAACCAAACTCACTTACGAAAGGAATTCTTAACAGTTTTTCTACATGATAAAAGGTAGATTTGCTGAACAATTTCATTGATTTATTGGTTTTCAATCCGATATAGCGTTCAAGTCAGTGCATCCTTTTTTTTATTAAACGGAACGTTATTTTCTAGGTATTAGGTAGAACTTTGGATTGCGATTGAATCTAATTTAATGTTTTTAATAAAATAATATTGTCTTTAATTTTTTGACTTTTGTATTATATCCTTTCTGTAACTACAGCTAGTTATTGATTTAATTTAGTACTAATTCAACAATATTCACTTACCAACGCTGGATAAGAGTTCATTTATTTGTTGTAGTGATGTTCTCATTTCTATAATAAGTCTGCCCTTTTCGTCGAGTGCCTTGGCCAATTCTTTCTCCTCCCGGTTTTCTGCGTTGAGTTGAGCTCTGATTTGTTTCTTTTCAGTGAGGTAGCTGTAAGAAAACAAAGTAACATACGTATAGTAAAGCAACTCATATGATTTACGCCAAAGTGATGTTTTCCTTGGTTTCAATTCAGGTAAGGTAGTTTGTTTTTTAAGGTAAATTATTAGAAGCTGATTAAGAAGGAATTAACGCAAATCGTATGGTAGTGTAGTGAGTTCTTTAGTCTGATAAACAGTCAACATAAAAGTAAATGGGAAAGCTTCAGTGTACTAATAGTAGAATTGACTTGATAAATTAAATAATCAATCTAAGAGAATATGTTCATTTGTAGTATTTTTAAACTGGGAAAAGTACTTGTACAATATTTTATTGAAGCTTGCTTTCATTAAAATGTCCCTATCAATTAGTACCAACCACGACCAACCAAGGCAAAAAAAACATACAGCAAACAAAATGGAAATTAATTAATCACGTTTCAATAATACTGTAACATTAATTAATAATTGAGTGAACTTTACAAAATAAATAATATAAGATGGATACGAGGAACTGCCAAAAACTCTCTCTTTTTATAATATTTGATACAATAATTCTTTCTGTCACAACACACATGGCATTTGTGTAAGCACCCTAATTTTGCTTCAAAAATCTTAGGCTGCAGGCATAACATGTTTATATATAGATAAACTTTCAAGATAAACTTTGCCCTTTATATCAATTTATCTGTTCGCGTAGTTCTAGACGAAATAAGATTTTATAGAAGCTAAACCTGGAGGCGCGCGACGGCTATGCATTTACCGGTGACCTCCACCGTTTATAGTTAACTTAGGTAAAGAGCTTATAATCCGAGCAAAACAAACAAATCGTGAAACTGAAATAATAAGTATACGCGGACGCAATCGCGTGGCAGAGCTAGTCTGTAACAAAAATATAAATACCACGAAATGATGTTGGGAATCTCTTTGACAGGTTCACAACGCATGTGATTCGTGTAATTGGTCTTTTTTGAGTAGCTACTGCACAATTTTCGGAATTCATTAGCGAGCCTGTAAATTATTACGTTCCTTTGTCACCTTTTTATTACGAATTCATGCTCGTTTGTTTTTAATAAATGAAAAACAAATATCGTTGGGCATATTTTTATTTACTGTATGTTATAGTGGCCAATTAGCGTTGTTGCTAGTGGTACTCGTAATAGATGTAGCAGCAGATATACCAGATTTTATATAATTTTTTATAAGTATCGAAGATTAATCCTTCATTTTGTAACAGTGTATTAAATGTTTATACAGATTCATGTAGAACATAGATCATCGTTTTTATGGTACGTTCACTTTTTCCTGGTACGTTATTCGGCTAAGCTTATAAATTGGCCTTGATGCATAGGCAATATTTTTTGAGGTTTATCAAGAATGTTTTGCAACACATTTTCAGCGAATTCCTTGATAGGTATCAATCATCATCATGGTAGACTGATGGGGTAGACCCACGGTAAGAAGACTTTACCATAATTCCTGTAAAGGAACCGTAACGTTAGGAAAAGTTTAATCCTGATGATGAATACCAGACAGTTCAAAAAGCCAGAAGATTCTTCTAAAAATAACAAATTCAAACAAAACAACTTCAAATACACTTATACGAAAACATAACACAATTTTAAACGTAGCTTTATCCAGCGTACACTTAAAACTGTGAAGTGTGTTATGAAACGCGCTGTTGTAATATTCATGATACAACATATGTTGGGTTTAACCTCCAGCCTCATCCGCACTCGAATGCTTTATTGATAACTGCCGATATTTTGTTTGGTTTGAAATACAGTTGGTACTCTAGTAAAGCTTTGCTGTAGATGGCAGTTTCAGTATTCAATGCAAGTGCAAAGCTTCGTGACCGCTCAGACCGGCTTACGAAATATTTGATTGAGAAAAAAACTGCCGGCACGTTTCCTACCGTACATGTTTTCCTTTGAAATGGAACCCCTATTTTTAGGTACGGAACGAAGCATTCTTTTATTTTTTTAGTTCGGTAACCAATATCGGAACTGGAATCAAATTAAAATTTTATTTGCACTTCCAGTCTGCCATAGCCAATCAAACTTTAATCTCATTTATAGTACTTTTTAAAATAGTATGTCTTATAGTCATCAAATTATATACTGCAAAATCAATAAATGCGTCAATAAGGATAAATAGATGCTGGGCACGGTACATACACATTGGCATTTCTTAGCGTTACCGACCCGTCCACTGCCACAACAGTATCGATAACAAAGTCGCATCTGTGCACTGTTATTGTATATCATCCTGTATGTCGACGACACGTGGGCATGGGCTTCTAAATGTAATGGCAAAGCTTTAATATATTCATGAGGTCCGCGACAACTTGAATGTCTTCATTACTTAGTTACAACATTACTTAGAGGATTATAATATAGCAAGATAATGACATACAAAAAACAAACAAACCAACTATTGAGTTCAGTTGCGATTTAGTTGAATTTAGTTCCTGTGACATAAGCTACTATTTGGCTTTTTTTTTTAAGTCTTTTGTTTCATCTTCAAAATCAACCTTACTAGTTAGTTAACTTCGAAATGACAGCACGGCTATATATAAAGTGTTGCAAGTTGAGTACTACCTGTACCTACAATTAATTCTAAAGAAAAATTTAGTTTTGCTGTCAATCTTTATAAAAACGTACATTGTCCATTTCCCTCAAATTTTACGGAAATTCTCGTTCGTACTTTATCCTGAATACACGACAAAAAAGAAACAACCAAATCGAACAAGCCATTTATTAGCGATACTCCGTCATACGCGAGGCAATTGTTTTTTATTTATTTAGAACCCAGCTATTAATTTTGGCTTGAGGGTTATTGTGTGCCGGAGAACCCTAATGACCGAATGCAACGTGACTACGTGACTGCATTTAAAGTCGTTTTCAAGTCACATTCATAAAACGAATGGCTAATATACAGCATGGCAAACTGTCCATTACCTTCCCTTACAGAATAGTTTATTTGAGTAGCAGTTTATGCGAGTCCCTTTCATTTAGCCGACAAGCGCTGTCTATCACAACTTGGCGTTATTGACGTTATACGTCAGTAATTAAACCACAATTTCCTTATGCACGGCTTTTGATGCGACTGACGTGGACATTATTCATCAAAGGCCGTATTGTTTCAATTAAATAAGTAAATAAACTAAAAATAGTTATACATGTGTTTACTTGCCATTCTTCATTAAGTTCATGTTTTTGTGTTCAGCACTAGTACTTATGAAGTTTCTTCATAAAAGGTAAAATCAGAGCATTTAAAGTGACATTCTACGTGCAAAACTACAGAATACGTATTCATGAAACGAAAACTTCTTAGAATGGAACTTTGCAAACTTATAAAAGTTTAGCTTTGAGTTCGATATAGTTTAGCTGGTGACCACGCGATTTAACACCTGACATGACTTCGTCATTTTTGTATTCGTTTGTTTTCCGAGGGGCGCTACGGCGTAGACACAATCTACGACGTAGACACAATATTTGATTGATTGTACTGTGAGAGCGAGCTCGAACAAAACAAGTCGATGTAAATATTATTGTAGAGATTAAAATCTCTGCGATATTTTTGTTTATACGACAGGAAGGTATTTTTAAGTTTTGCACATGTAAAGAATATATATTTTATACTCTTAAATAGGTACATTAACTAAAATTAGTAAAAAGGAAACAATTATAATACTGCGAAAATGAGAAATAAATTTACCAAAAAATCTCCGTAAAAGGCATACAAGAGAAGTCTCAACGTTTGAAGCTCAATAAATACATTTTTGCTGTTTTGTTAGTATTTCGTCTTCGCTGTAACAGCTCCGAATAACGTGTTTACTATTTAATTGGTTCCCGGAATCAGGTATCCGCAAAAGCGTTTGGTAGGTCAAATAATGGTGTACTAAAATTCGATGACAAGTCCCAAATACGAAGAAATTCGAAATAAACTTGTGATAACAACCACCAAAATAATACGAATTTACACAATTGCTTTATAAATAGATACACAATTAGTACGAGTTCGTCTCTAGGGGAAATAAAGCTGATCGCACATTTATTCGAAGTTACATGAAATTTCGCGCATTACATTCGCGCTGTGGCGTTATTCATAAAATGTGTCAGCACATTGGAGGAAGCATCGCGCTGATGACGTCAAATAATGCGGTGGGTATCATGCCTTTTTATACCCGTAAAACAAAAGAGAGGATTTTGGAATTCACTCAAGAGCGTCCGATATAGATATAGGGACCTTGGACCCCGTTGAGTACTTCCCCCATACCTTCAACAGCTTCCTATGTAAAGAAAGGCGTTCAGAACCGTATATATATATATTTTATGAAGACGAATAATTTTGTCAAAGCAGGAATACCCAATATACTTTGTACCTAAAATAGGAATATAGAGCACCACTCTCGGAAATAGGTACAGTTGGTACTACAGTGATTGAGTTGGTTGAAACCACAGTCAACCCTTACGCACCGGTGGCCTTGGCATGGTAGTAAACGTGAAAAGACGTGGTGCTATTGCATTTAATAAATGTAGCAGACTAGTGTATACTTCATTTAATCAAAGTAAGTTTAATACTGGTACCTGGAAACTAGTGGCTTGTATTTAACCGTTAAATGACACTACTTGAGTCTAGCAATATAGGAGTTACATTCAACCGTTAATGTCTATGTATTTTAGGGTTACATTTTTAGGTATTTATCATATTTTCCGACCTATATTGCCTCGCGTTTTTTGTGCTTATGTTGTAATTATTTAACGTAAGATGAATACTTAGTTTGGATATTTCAGTTTATATAAATGAATAGTGAATTTGAATTTTCAATATCTAGAAAAATAAAAGTAAAAAATTATGAATGTAGAATGAAAAAAATGAACGGGAAATACATTCACCCTATTGATTTACGTTTACCATTGGAAATAAAGATTGCGGTTAGCCTTAATGCCCCGCAATCCGTACTTAAATTATATTTAATTTCAGCATGAATTATTTGATTTGCCGTGAGCTCGACCGCACCTGGGTAACTGCCATAATTTTCTACACGTGTATTTACTTTGAGGGTAGGTACTAACTTCTGTTCGACCACGTTTTCATGGAATAAAAAAGCCATTATTTTGCAAGCTTCCAAAGTCATTGTATAGTTAGAACCTCGCTAAATACGCGTGTAACTAGCAATCTTTGAACCGCACGGGAGAGCAAAAGTTACAAAATTAAGTTTCTGTTCTGGTAAATTGTCTCAATATCTACATTATGTTCAAACTAAGGCATGCCATAGATCCGCGAACGTTTGACTCTGGCATATGAGGATTTAAAGCAAATTTAATTTGATATATGCGAGTAATGACGTCACACAAAAGTTGCTCTGTAAGTCTAGTAGTAGTAGTAGTCTGTAAGTCTGTAAAATAACAAAATACAAAATACAAAGTAACAAAGCGGCAGGTGTCGACAACATTCCAATAGAACTGATTAAAAATGCTAATGATCTTATAGTAGAAGAACTATACGAAATAAGTGCACTAATATATCGTACCGGAAAATTACCTTTAGAATATTGTATTAGTAAACTAGTGACTTTGCCAAAAAAAGCAAACACCCAGAAATGCGAAGAACATAGAACCCTCAGCCTTATAACACATGCATCAAAAATACTCCTCAAAATTATCCACAACAGAATATACAACAAAATAGACAGTTTAATTGGACCAGACCAATACGGATTTAGAAAAAATAAAGGTACTAGAGAGGCTATTTTAGCCCTGAGAATGTTAATAGACCGTCGTTTAGATTTAGGACTTAATACCTATATAGCATTTATTGATTTAGAAAAGGCATTTGATAGAGTCAACTGGCACATAATGATGCAAACACTTAGAGATGTTGGTTTAGATTATAGAGACAGGCGAATAATATTTGAAATTTATAGAAACCAACAAACATCAATAGAAATAGGAAATGATAAAGTTTTGGCGCAGATAAAACAGGGGGTCAGACAAGGTTGCACACTCTCGCCACTCTTATTTAATTTAATCATTGAACAAGCCATGTCTAAAATTTCTGAGCAACCATTTGGAGGAGTTAAGATAAACGGCAAAAGGATTCTCTTTGTTAGATTTGCGGACGATATTGCAGCTGTTGCAGAAGATCATGCACAACTTGAAAACCTACTTAAAAGCATGGATACCACTTTTAACGAATTTAATTTAAAAATCAATGTTAAAAAAACTAAAATCTTAATAACTTCTAAAGTCAGACCTATTTACAAAACTATTAAAATAAACGATACCGTAATTGACCAAGTAGACGATTTTAAATATTTAGGAAGTAACATAACTTTTAACTCGAGATGTACTGCTGATATCAAGGGCCGCATTGCTATGGCTAAGCAAGCATTTTATGAAAATAAACATCTGTTCAAATCAAAAATAAATACAAATATTCGTAAACGATTCATTATGACCTATATTTGGAGCATTGCTTTATACGGATGTGAAACTTGGACGCTGCTAAAACAAGACAAAAAGCGTCTGGAAGCTTTCGAAATGTGGTGCTGGAGACGGATGGAAAGAATAAGCTGGAAGGATAGAGTTACAAACGTTGAGGTTCTGCAGAGAATAAAGGCTAAAAGACAACTGCTACAGGATATAGAGATCAGGAGAGGAAAAATGATTGGGCATCTTATACGTCATGACAATTACATAAAAAATATAATAGAAGGGAAGATTGAAGGAAGGAGAGGAAGGGGTCGGCCGAGATACAGTTACATTACACAAATAAAAGAGAAGGTGGAGGTTATGACGTACAAAGAGGTTCAAGAATTAGCACAGGACAGACATAAATGGAAAGAGCTGCACCGACAAGAGCATGGCTCTTAAATTGATGATGATGATGATGATTAGATAAAATAATCAATATGCCATTTTTACTGATACCCTTTTTTTACGTTCTCAAGACCAGGTTATGGCAACGGAAAACATTACGGCACGTTCCTGTAACTTAAGCCTTGGGCTACCATTACTGAGTGACAGGTAGTACGTACTGCACTCGCCGGGTAATGAACTTATCACGTATTTAATTGACGAATGCATGCAACCGGGAATAACTAATATCCTTCATGCTGCCGACCGGCCATTACTAAATAAAATATTAAATCGCTTTCGCTCTTAACGGACAAGCAACGAATTAGTTATAAGGGTATTTAACAAAACCTCTACTAAAAGTCTGCAATCCACTGTGTAAATTATGTTTAACCTTTAAACAGTTAAACAAAGAGTTTGGATGAGTTTCGCTATTTACTCTCGCTTTGAAGTTATACATAAATAAAGCACCTTATGACTCGGACAGTTAGTAACGTGAGGGTATGAAAAGTAGGGAATGTACAACTGTACTTATAACTTTACTTTGAATTGGCGGCTTATTTCAGATCTTATGCTCTTAATATCGCATGCCATTATGGCGGGTCATAGCTGTGTACAATCTCGGAAACATGTTTGTAACATCTTTTTGCTTACCTATGTACAACGATAAAGAATTTTGTATTTGTATCTTTTCATACCGTCTTTGTCTGACTCAACCCTGTTTGATGATAACGATTAGTGATTTTTCTTTTCCATTTTGAAATTTCTAAGAATAACTTAACAAGCTAGAGACCGGGGAACAAAATACGAAAAGCTGGAAAGCATTCTGACACAACGTTTGCCACACAAGAACGTCTTCGCAGAAAGTAACGCAATCTCTCTCCTTTGACGATTCTCTATGTAACCGAACTACTCTAATCTAAGGCCCTTTACACACGTGGATAGGCAAACGGGAACATTAGTCTGTAAGAGACTACCGCAATACAATCTCATAGAGGTTCGTACACGTGCGGCGGCAAAGTACACTCACCGTTTGACAAGTTTTGCACGAAACAATTCTAATAAAACCGGATTCAAAAAACTTGGTACATAATGTTATGACTTTCGTCCATACGAAGCCATTATTATGTATTGCCGTGAAAGTAGATACGTATCTAATCATTGCTCTCTGGATACTTATCAATTAGTATTAGTACCTAATAGTTTTTGCAAACAACAGACCAAATGATTTAAGAAGAGTAATGCACGTGCAATTAATAACGAACAGTTTGCATATAAAGCCGACATAAGCCCAAAGTTTAGTAATAAGCTAGAAAGTTATCCTTTGTTGTGTCTGCGATATTAGTTTACTACTGGATAAATTTCAGCCACGGCTGTTTGGTCCCAATCTTTTCGGAGTACGACTTCTGTAGAAGACACGCGAAACAATCTTGTGTTACTGCGTTTTTACTGCGAAACTTTCAAAGTTAACAGATTGGTAAGAGGAGGTTGTACCTTGTGTAGTACCACGCTAGTATTCCGTATCTCCGAATAAAAAGAAAGATGTGCTCAGATTCACGACTTATTACAAGATTCACATATATTCAAATAGGTTTTATTTGTATGAATCCGATTGTCACTAAAGTAAAATTTTGATTTGACTTCTTTATTGATTTGCTATACCGATTCTCGCGAAAGATAATATAGGCTTTCTTGAAACACAGCTAGTAAATATTATGTAAAATATATTGTTCATTACAATTTATTTCATATTAAAATATTATATATTCACAATATTTTATTTAAGTTATTTGTAGGTACATTGTGTAAGAATAATAAAAATAAAAAACATTCGATAACTTTCCAAAGCGACTTTAAAACAAGCTTATTTTACCAGAAATATTTTAACAATAGATGTTCTTAAAAACTTCAATGTCATCTTTATGTTACATAAATACAAAAATAAACATTTTTAACAGAAACATTATCGATTTGAAGAGATTTGAAGTGTTAGTAAGAGTAACTTAGTATTGTCTTGTTATGTCAAACGAATTTGTCTAGTATTTCAAACCATCACACAGCAGTAGCCTGCCGCTGCATTTTAAAGAAATATCTTAAATTATTAAATATTGTTTTATTTTCAGCCACTATCGTCCCACTGCAGGGCAAAGGGCCTTTCCTTCTTCCAATACTCCCACTCTTTAGATGTTGTTGTCCATAATTTTAAGTAACAGACTAGTTCTTCCCGCCATCTCCTTCTAGGCCGGCCACAAGGTCCTATACATATAAATAGGTACTAAATGTTTTAATTATTATTAAAAAATATGTTAAAATATGAAATTATTTACTCAGAACTGGCAGGTTGAACACTAACACACTATAATTATGGTAAGTTAGTTATTGAAACGTTGCGTTGCTCCGCGATGCACGTGGGCGCAGGCTCTGCATAACACGATTACTCTGTGTCTCACCTTGGTCTCCAATTTCTATAATCGTATTTGCTGAAAATACATAGCACTTACGTCGTCACATATCACGAAATTGTAGGGAAAATAACTAAACAAAAAAAAATTTAAACACCTGCTTACAAAACGAGGAGTTTTAAATTAATAATAAAAGTACATAATGATGTATAAAAGCACATATTATTATAATCCCGGTTTCATCTACATTCTATTTTCGTACTATAGGTCGTTGAAGTTGCGGTTAACTATGAAAATCATTTGTAATAAGCCGCACTCGAATCAGCTTACGTCAATAACAAGCTGGCATCAATGCAAAATAATTAGTGATACATTTAATCGACATGCCGCGAACACTGCATGTATTTGTTGCAATCTGTCTGTTTTTAAACTCCTGATCGTTTTGAAAATGATTGGCGCAATGTAAATGTGAAATATATTTCCCAATTATGTTTATGTCGTTCCAATGCGATATCGTTACATTGCATTATGGTAAAATTGGTACTTAGTTTACTTTTATCGCACAGGCCAGTCTGTGACACATTATACGAGCAAAAGAATGAAAAAAGATTTTATTTAGATTAGGTTTTATTAAGCTGAGTGACGGAGTCTACACGGAAAATAGACAGAATTTTAAAAACTAGTCTTCTTTTCTGTTTTCATGTGCCAATACATTAGGCGGCCGAGCTATCCTAGATAAAATAATAAAAAAACTCTAAATGCAAAATACAACTATAGAGCTCTGTTCTTAGGCCACGATATTTTGTCTCTCTGTGTATATGTATTATTTATTTGTCAAAACACCTGTAAAATTTTGGTCAGACTATATTTTATTTTCCACGCTATATTTTCTACCAATTCTTAAATGTCGTTGGTCAAGGCAAACTAAGAACGCCGATGCGCGCGCCGCTGAAACAGGAATTTATTTTACAGGAAATAAGTCGAAAGTTTATTTAGCTTTTTTTCATAAAGTTCCACTATGAAAGCTTTCGCAAGTTTCTAAGAAGCACCTACTATCAGAGGACCTACTTTTATACGGTGGTGAAGTTGTCCACAGAAACGTAAGAAGTTTAAAAAAACCAAATATTTTTCTTTGAGAAATGTTTCAAGACTATTTCCGCAGTGACTTTTATGCAGCGTCATTTCGGAGACTCAATTTCAGTACAAAACCATTAAAAATAAGTTCTTGGCAGTTTCTCAATATGCTTTTCATATTAGACGATAGGTAAGAAACTACAGAGGGTGCATCTACTGTATTTATAATTTATACAATTTAATATATTGATGTATTAAAAAAAAAATACAATTAATGTAAATAAATTGTAGGTTATGAAACTGCTTTAGTTATTTTAAATTAACTTTTGGATTGCAGCTAAAACACTGACTTATTCATTATTAATGCGTTATAAACACTAGAAAAGCTAAGTGTGCTTGCTGTAAGAAATATATTCTTCTTATTTCCTTATTCTCCACGCTTGGCTCAGCGTTCGCGGAAAATTTATAGAAAACATTCGATTCTTTAACAGAACAGATATAAATTGGAGGAACGGAAGGCAGCTCCCGTCACAGCAAACACCTACATACATTTTAAAAGTTACTTTCATTTACCAACCGACAAGACATGATGTAGATATTATCATCCTTTTATGTATGTATGTATGAACTTCATATTTATTTTGTTCTTCAAATGTTTTGTCTATATATTTATAATTTTGTGAAAATAATGCGATACGAATTGAATAAGAATTCTGGTAATGGTGTGTAAATTGATTTGTGTTTGGAATTCGCAAGGTAAATCTAAGGTCTTCTTTATTATGGCATGTTTAGGGAAACATACAACCTAATTTATATGATACAGAATTTACAGTATTATTAACGATTTTACTGTGAAAAAAATATCGGGAAATCTCGAATTTATGAGTAAATTATAATGAGCATAAAACATTAACATCAATTTGTTGTTGCTATTAATAATTACAACTAAGTTGTTTTAAGTACGTTTGTTTTCTTATTAATTAATAATGCGTTTGTTTTAAGTATTTGAATTTATAAAGGAAGAGAAGGTATGTACTAGTGGCATACAATCCTTTCATTCAGAAATAACATAAAAACCAGCCCCAAATATAATATATCTTATAGCGAACAAAGAGTAGCGATCAAAAGGAGTAATAATGCCAATACACCACTCGAGCGATACTCGGGATGGATGGTGCACTCAAGGCAGTTATCGACATCCGATCGATGGACTACTAGCACACTTTCTGTGTTTATTATTCAACCACAAACAAAGAGCAAATTACTGATCACTAATATATTGAAAAGAAACGTAATTAATGAGACTTTAACTGAAAACTAACAGACGAATGATGAATTTTTCCGAAGCTCCTATTTGTAATCATAGTAAGTTACTATATATTTTAGTAGGCACGTTAAGCCGTTAGTAGAAAGTCGTACGTTGATCTTTGGCAGTCGTTAAGTCAATAGTGACCATCAATCTTATAATGGGATACTGTGTTACCCAGAAAAATATATTGTTGAGGTAAGATATCTAAGTCGCTCCAAGAAAAAAACTCACGGTATTCAGCTGAAGCCGGTAAGACTGGAAGCCGACCCCAACATAGTTGGGAAAAGCTAGGCAACTGATAATAGCTAAGTAAATATTTCGTTGTGATTGCAATTCTTATGTGAAAGTTAAGAACTTGTGCCCTCCACCTATTCAGATTAGCCTTAAAAATACCTTGGAAAGTCCATTTAAATAAAATATTTATTCAGAATTATATACATATTGACAAATCGTAATGGAATATCACGTCAACGCATTACACTTCATCAATATATGGCGACGTGTGATTCCAACATGGCGCGTCAAATACTCCATCTATCTCAGTTAAAGTTTAAAATGTTGTTTTTCGTATTTCCACGACAAAAAATCCTTGCTTAAATATTACATGATACAAATTTTCCAATACATTCACGTTTATTTGTATCTCAATCTCTCTGTCAGTTAAGCTATTTATGGTGTACGTATCATGAACTTCAAACATCGTATTCTGCATACAATTCAGGATATTGGCGTACGATTCTCCGTACTCCTGTCAGAATGTATTCGATACGGGAACGTGTAAGACATAAATAGAATGGTTTTACACCAATACTGTACCGGAAGTACCTATTATGGAAAAGAATATCAATACCCAAGGTTTTTTATTGCTTTTTCAAGTAATATTTTCGTTTTTTTTTCTGTTGTACCTTTTTAGGGCTAAGTATTATTATTTAATTGATCAATACACTCAAGAAATGATGCTTTCAATCACAATTTTATCGTGGATTCGTTTTAATTTTTAACATATCATCACGCCTGTATCCCCGAAGGGTTAGGCAGAGGTGTACCAATGTACACCCACAGTTCGCCGATATGTTTAGGTCCCATGTAATAGGGGGCGAGCCTATTGCCACTAACGGGGCACAAATCCAAACTCCGACCTGCTACTGAGAATTTCATAGAAAAACCCAATAACACCTTGGTCGACTTGGGAATCGAACCCAAGACCTCTAGCGTAGCAAGCGATTTTAATTTTAATTTACATAATATAGTCTCTTGGCAACAAATAGCAAACAGAGACCTGTCGAAAGAAGGAAGGGAGGCCTTAGCCCTGCAGTGGGACAGTTCAGGCATTAAATAATAACAATAATAGTCTTTGTTAGGATTATACATTTTTCAGTAGGTTGTAATTTTTCTTCTAAAAATAAATTAAAAAAGCATCGAATTTAATGATTCCTTCAAAATACGAAAGTACCGATTGCAGTTGCATACAGGCATACAGCACTTATTCTATAATCATCGAGATAGGAATTGTTTGGGAAAAAGCACAAATTCGAACTATCTAATAGAACCGAATATAGGATGACTAGAACAAAATTCTATTACAACGAACGTGATCGGCTAACCCGAAGAACCGCAGAAAAATATTGGAACTTGTAAAGTGAATGTTAAAAATGTGTGGTTTCTGAAAGGCAGCTGCAATTTAATATTTCCTGAAAATTAATGTCTTGCAATGTTATCGATTTTAAAAATTAAACTAAAGTCCAACTCCACTTGACTTCAGGTTGCAACAGATGATTTTCATTTTTCCTAAGCTTTTGAAAACCAGATGTTTTGTAGAAGATGATTTATGTTTAAATTAAACATACGAATGAATGCGGCATTTACTAACGGAATTAAAATCTACATTTACAGATTTCTTATAAATAATGTAAATACATGTATTACGTGGGCACGGCTCCTAAAGTTATTTTCATACAACAGACAAAACGCTCGATCATCAAACTCATCCGTCATCATTATATAGTGCGAAAGTAAATATTCTTTAACCAAAAACCATAAAATGGGTGTCTAATTCATTTTAGTTCAGGATTTTAATGTCAGCAAAAAATGCTATATTTTCTAATAGCAAAAATAGCATACAACAGACGAAACCATTTATTCGGGTTGCCGAGTGGTGTAAGCTACCACGACAATTACCACGGAGCGCAAAATGCTGCAGGATCGATCCCTGACTAGGACAAGCTGTTTTTGTAATTCACAAGTTCTTTTCCAAGTCAGCGTGTTCTTTGTGCATGTGATTTGACTAATTACGAAACCCCTACAATATTAGGATTAAATTCCTTAGTACATGAATACTTTGAAAAAGATTTAAAGAAGAAGCAATTTAATTTAGTCCAATCATTGAATTATGTAAAAATCCTTTAGTGACATCGGAAATGCGGGACTAATTAACTCTATAGGTATTATCCGAGAAATCCGTCTTAAAGTTATAAAATAACTGAGGAACGTCTCTTATTAATTTTTAATTTAATCTTAGATTAGCCCTGATCAGACGAGCTAGGTCAGTACCCTTCAATATTAACTTCTATATAATTAGTTCTTTTAATATTCTTAGGATCAGAATTCTTACAGTTATTTATTTTCAAGAAGGAGGTTTTTTGTTATGCTATGCTAGTTACGAGGTAATTTAGCCAAACGCGATACATGATATGTTATGGTGGCATAAGTGATCGATCATAGAAGGCAATGTACCAGAGTTGGACGATAGGTATCGAACCATCCAGCAGCACAAAAAAATCCAAACAAATCGACTCGCGAATAGTTTTCAATTACGCCATTTGATACGCGAGAGCCGAATCCCTACTAGCTGGAATAAACAAAATAAACAAGGTCAATTTACATCAGTTTTTGCTCGAACCGACGATTTTGTATTTAAATTGCACTGCATTTTAAGTCTTCAACAAATTGTAGTATCAAATAACGGAGCATTGAAAACATTACCAAATTAAATTTCCTCTTCAACGTCACAAGTACTTAACAGCGCAACGTTTATTGCGTCGTTTATATTAGAAAATGCGACTGCAAAAGAACGAAATTCTTTTTAAGTAGTAAATATTAGAGCTTGTGATGTATATTGTCCACCAATACCTAGTTTAGATTCACTTCCAAAAAAATGCGATGGTATAAATATTATTATAGACTACGGGCCCATGAACAAAATCGATGGGTCATATGAACCACCAGGTGACGTATATAGGACGATAGAAGAGCATAAAATAATAAGATTCAGCACTATGCCGTCACTTGTGATCAGTCCAACTGGGTGCTGGTGAGCATTCAAAAGTGCAGCTAGAGTAAGTACATTTTGGTCATTTATTTCTGTACGGCATTGTTACCATCGAATAGATCCATGAAAAATAATAAGAAAGCGCGCAGTGCCGTACAAAAATGGTGGTCCAAAAAGTTGGTATTTTAGTTTTACTTTCTGTCAATTTCCAGGGTAAATTTGGTCATTTGATTCTGTACGGCGTCAGTTTCATACTGTTTCAATACAGCTTCTAATCCACTATCTAAAAAATATTATCTATGCATGAAATACTCTTTGCTCTTCTATATGCTCTTCTATCGTCCTATATACGTCACCTGGTGGTTCATATGACCCATTGATTTTGTTCATGGGCCCGTAGTCTATTACGGCACTAAATCGGCTTATGTTTATTTCATAAGATTTTGTCCTTAAGGCCTTATTTCGAGAAAAGTTTTTAGGGGCTTTTAAATTAAAAAGAACATAAACATTTGCAATACTAAGGATTATTCGAAAATTGCGGTGCTAAAATGCACTTAAGTCGATCATTTATCATAAGTAGATAAGGCACGACAACGTCATTAGTTGCAAGAAAATGCTTGGACATTTTAAAGTACCGTTGGCCAGCTCAAGCTTTCTCTGATTGAGATCAAATATATACAAGTCATTGACTACTATGTAGTTAATAACATTAAAAATTAATTTATTGGTGTCTATCATTTAACTGCTCCATTTTTTTGTTCAGCAATTAGTAGTTGCCTATCATCAAATTATAATTAAAAATATTGTATGTGGGGTACAAATTGTTAAACTTCTACTAATTTCCCGTTCGGTTTTACACATTTTTGGAAATAATTTAGTCGTCATAGTTTTAGCCAGTGTAGCTTGCGCCGTAGTTAATTATCTGATCCTGAACAGACACATCACACACATACATACAGTACGCATATATCTATAATGAAGTGCTCGGCAAGTTTCATCGTCGTGACAAAATTTTTGTTAATCTGAGTGTATAATAAACTTCATAATATTATTTCGTTTGTTCAAAGCTCCAGCCATACTAGATATGTTTCATGGGCCATTTGAGACATAACCGTCCTGTAAAGATTATAAAGGTAGACAGGCAACAGTGGTGGACACGTGCACCACAGGGTTTGTATCTTGTTAGTATAATGCGCGAGGTGACATTAAAATAAATAAAAAAGGGTTTTGTTGTTTCTGTTTAAATTACAGCTAACATTTTATTTGTACTGTATATTTTCAACGTCACTTTTTGTGCGTTTAATTATCTTCTTTTGAGACGACCTGAAAGCATCGTGTACGTACAGTCCATATCACTCTTCATTATCCACAGCCATTGTCCTCCCACTGCTGGGCATAGGCCTCTCCTTTCTCGTGCCAGTTTTATCCAGACTCGAACCGAGACTTTTATCATATTACATTTTCATTATTTTTTACTGAAATCTCATCTCATATACTTATCTGTACAAGGTCGTTGCACAGGTATCTGTAACTCCGTTGGGAAATACGAGCATAATTACGTAGGTATACATTCCTCATAACAATGTCCCTCGAGCTTCGAGAGCGTCGAGGGCTTTCATTATTAGTACGACACACGTTTGTCGTTTGCCTCAAACATTTAATAATGCCTAGGTTTGTTTAACATTACTATTGCGGTGAAGCTGTTTAGATAAAGTCGGGCATCCGGCGGGAGGGCGTGGGCTCACCGCACGCTACTGCACCGACGAACATTAAATTAGTCTGCTATAAAATCACCTACGTAATTCTAACATAAATTAATATTTATGCGATACATGAGCAATTAATAAAATTCACCCTCAACTCTGCGATGTTTAATAATGAACATTTTATGGAGAAATTACTGGACAGAATTCCTGAACCGAAAACTCAGTCTTGTGGTCAATCAAGCTAATTGGTATGACCAGTCATCCGATTAGTTGTTTCATTGAACTAACATCGGTCTAAGTAAAAAGCATACGTATGAAGCTTCCGGGAACATTGCTTACAAAAGCTGTTTTTAACTAAGTTTTTGAGCTGCTGACTAGTTAATTGAAGCTAACCATGAGTTTCGATTAAAATTCGATGCGTCTGTGTTTTAGAATTTTCAGTTTGCACGACCTAAAACATTTTTCATAGTGCATGATAATATGCTTAATTGCATTTGGTATTGTAGTAATGACTTGTAAACGTGTGTGTCGAAAAGGCGACTAAGTGAAAACTGGTTATTCAACTATAACTCGCTGGTTACTCGGAAACGGCAGTAGGCTTACCCCTATATAATGGACGCCAAAGAGTGATCTGGTGAAATGAGGATTTCATCATCATGGTCATTTTCATGATAGGATGCGTGTTTTTGCTTGCGATGATGATTTCTCTGCCTTCCCCTTATGGGATAAGTAGGCATGATGATATATATTTGTGTAACTTGTAGTAATACACATAGATGAACTTGCATGCATACGCGTTTATGGGTTTTCATGTAAAATATTTTGAAATATGATTAAAGACCTCTAAAAATCTTTAAGTTACTAACTAGAAATTCATATAAGCCAACAGAATAATTGAATTATTAGGGCACAATTATTCAGATGTTTTGCACAATCGTATTTGTCGCTAAATGACCGTTGAAATAATTTTAATTCAAAGCTCAACACAAAATGACGAAGACAGACCGATCCTAACATTATAATTTTTAAAGTCAAATATTACTTCTGTGCTGGTATTTACGCAGTGAATCGGATGTCAATTACATTGGATGTTGAATTTATTATTGTTAAATGATCAAGTTAATTATGATTACAAAATCAAACCCTAAACAACTCATTAAGTATCGTAACAGTCATTGACATCATGACTGTTAGGTAGGTACACCTTAAGAACTTGATGAAATTGAAACAATAGTCAAATTCAAGGTTTAAGCTAATGAGTATTTTGTACAATTTGTATTAAATCGAATCGACAACTCTGTATAGGAGAATTGTACTGTTGTATACAAATATTCTTTGTACATACACTTCTCATCAAAAAAATCGAAACACTTTCGTTTTTATTGTTTTTGTCCTATTTTTTTACAAAAGAGAATTAATTCCATGAAAAAAAAAACATTATTGTGTAGCTGGCAGTTTGGTCATACAGTAAGAAGAAAAAAATCATAATTCGAAATTAGAATTTCATTTGTTTATCCTATAAATGAAATTAATCACTGTTTTGAGACAAATGTGTATTTAGGGTTGGAGTACGTTTCTCGTTTAAAAACTAAAAATTAGCGCTTGTCTTTAAACTTTTTGTTTCTTATTTCATTTACTGTGACTTTGGGACGTCTGAAAAAACTTTTTTTTCTAAAACATATGGATACTTCGCCCGCAGAAGCCGCCCAAGTGGTGGCATTGCTTGATTCTGGACTTAGTCAGCGTGTTGTGGCTGCAAGATTGCATCTAAGCTTATCATCTGTTCATAGAGTCTACAAACGCTATCGGGAGACTGGTTCGTTCACGCGCCGTTCAGGATCTGGCAGGAACCGGGTCACTTCTGAGCGAGATGATCGATTTATTGTAACAACTTCTTTACGAAATCGACGCCTTAACGCTTTTCAACTGCAGCAGCAGCTTCGCGTTGTACTAAGAGTAGCTGTAAGTGACTCTACAATAAGAAGAAGGTTGAAGGAACGCGGATTGGCACCGCATAAGCCAGCGAATGGGCTGAAATTAACTGCAGACCATCGAAGAGCGCGCCTTAACTTTGCACGCGAGCACCTAACTTGGTCATACCTTCAGTGGAGCAAAGTACTGTTTTCTGATGAGTGTAAAATTATGCTGTATGGTAACGACGGAAGGAACAAGGTCTACAGAAGAGATGGAGAACGCTTAGCACAATGCTGCATTGAAGAAAAGATCAGCTATGGTGGCGGTTCGTTGACGGTTTGGGGAGGAATCAGCGCCGACGGTAAGACAGAACTTGCCTTTGTATCTGGGCCACGGCTGCCTGCACTAAACTCTCATCGGTACATCGAACAGTGTCTTGAACCTCATGTGATGCCTTATGCACATTTTATTGGCAAAGACTTCATATTCATGCACGACAATGCTAGAGCTCACACCGCGGGCGTCGTACGAGATTATCTTACCGAAGTCGGTATCTCCATTATGGTATGGCCAGCAAGAAGCCCGGACATGAATCCCATTGAACATCTATGGGATGAATTAAAGAGACGAATTCGAGCAAGAGATCCAGCCCCAGAAACACTTAGCCAGCTGCAAAATGCAATCCAAGAGGAATGGGATAATATACCACAACATGTGATCGTGACTCTCATCCGATCGATGAAGAACCGTATGGAAGCAGTAATAAGAGCTCGCGGAGGGAATACAAGTTATTAAATAAACGTTTCTTACTTTTTTTTTCATTTACGCGTGTTGTTTTACCCATTTCCTTCAAATTATATACAGGGTAAAAATTACTCATTATACAAAATACGAAACCTATGAAGACTTAATTTGAATTTAGAACATTAACATTAGGATTTAAAAACCTCATACTACTCACTATTAAATAACATTTTATATTTATTCCTAAATATGCACATTTTTCTGATAATCCTTGTCAAATCATAAACTGCGAGGTGTTTCGATTTTTTTGATGAGAAGTGTATTATCTCGGGTTCATTCTTTTCTTCGCAGCGACCCAAAACTTTGAAGGTAAGATTGAAAGCTGTATATTTCTGTATACTTATGTATTTACTGTTCTACGATTGTCCTATCAGGAATTCGCAACGCAACCGATCGATTTTATTCGATTCAAATTGACGTCTTTTTCCAGCTACCTTCAAGATCAATGTCGATTCGAGATAATGAAAGACTCGTTACTGTTCAATCGATATCGATAAAAAAGGTACGATGAAATATCGAGTGCCAAAAAGTCCTCGCAAATGCGAAAGGTAACAGTACTGTTACAAAAATGATTATCAAGATAGTGAATTTGCTATTTCTGGAAGATTGAGCATTGAGATCATATAATTTTATTTAGATCGTTGATCGGATTCCTGTTATCTAATAACTACTTAAAAATAACAATTCTAACTTTAATATAACTTTTTAACGCAATTATTCTATTGTTGAGTGGTTGACCTGCACTTGACTGTTACTTATTCACTTTTATTACTTCTAGTTTTCTCTACAGATTTCGGAAACACTACATTTCACTTTTAATATTCACTACAGATTTCGGAATGTTTTCTTCGTCCAACTTGTTAATAATGAGCAAGTCATTATGTCATAATGAGAATAACGTGATACCCATATTAATTTATAGTTTATTACTTTGTCATGTAAATAAATGCAGTTAGTACAAGAGTGCCCGCATGTCAGTGTCTTTGACAATCGTGTGGATAAGTACACATGGCCTGCGTATGGAGGCGTCGTCCTTTCTTACTACCGTGTCCCTCAAAAACCATCCTTTTCGAACCATACAACGTTGACAATCGTGATTACACGGCAACTCTGCCGTAGTTTATTTTTTGTTAAACAACGTAAGTGAACAAGAGTCCTTTACAACTTAATTCAACAGATGTACCTGCCCAAAATTTAAAAGCTTATTTCAAGGGACGTTCCTTCGTTTATTTAAACATGTTTATTATTACTAAATTTGATAAGTACGATTATTGTTAAATAAGTTCTTAAGTAGTATTTACTCCGTCGAATACTAGTAAGGTATCATAATAATGGAAAATTTTGATATTTAATGTTCAGTGTTAAGCAAATTTTGTTGTCATACAAAGTTCAACTGTTTAAGGTAACATAATGTGGAAGTGTTATAAAACACAAGTTATATTATATGTTACATAGTCTGTACGCACCTTTATACAATATGGATGGCGACTAATTTTATTTTTATGTCCAGCTTTTACATATCAAAAAAGTACATTTTACGACCGGTAAACAAAAATAAATACAAAGATCACAGATGACTTTCAAGCAGAAATTGTAACTAGCCGTGACGTCAAAATACCTGAACTTAAAAACGGTTTATCTTCTTATTATTTGTATTTATTTGATAAGTAATCTAACTGATGGACTAAATTGTTTGTGACTTTTCATACCCAGTTATTTATATTATACTACCTACCCACATACGTCATTATGCAAACATCTGTATGAAATCATCGCAAGCCGAATTGTAATCACGCACTATTTAATTAATAACAACGTGCATTTAAGTTAATTTGCTAGACCGAGGCCGCAGATCCGACGAACAGGGTAATTGTGGTAACGACTTCGTAATTAAGCTGGTTTATATACGAATGCAAAAAAACTTGTTTTTTTCACATGCTTTTAACAATTCATGAACCATAGTATAAACTAACCTAACCTTACATACGACTAGATTTGTGAACAACCACTACTAAATAAAAATTTTAACAAACTAAAATGCATGATTCTTAAAACACTAATATGATTGTTTATTAGTGGAAATCCTTTATATTTTGCTATGAATATTTTCCGATTACTAGAAAATACCTACACCGATTTGTGTGTAATCCATCGTTCCAAACCTCCTAAATATTATACTTCTTAAATCGTAATTAACACCTACTTATTATTTATACCATAATACATAGATATACTATGTCACACACGATATCAATAGTATAAAATAAAGTCGCTGCCCGCTGTCTGTCCCTATGTATGCTTAAATCTTTAAAACTACGCAACGGATTTTGATGCGGTTTTTTTTAATAGTTAGAGTTATTCACGAGGAAGGTTTATATGTATAATACATGCATAATACAGTAGAGGAACACGGATAATCTTAGAGATTTAAGTAAATGAACAAATTTTTTGCGCTTACATTGCAAACGCTGGCTGAACCCTACGAGATAGATCAAAATAATGTACTACAGTATTGTGCACCTTAAAAAGATCTACAAAAAAGTCCGCGATGGCATATGTATGGCTCTTGAGGATAACCCACAATAACCATTTTTTATCGTTTATTTATTACTTATTTACGAAAAAGCGATTTTAAGCTATACAGTATTAATCCTTATCCAATTAAGTACCTTTAATAAATTGTGCATGTAATATAGATCAATATTGCCCTTTACAGCATGTAATTTAAATAAATATTTTCGAAGATATTACAAATTTAAAATGCAGGGACATCGCGGTTGCGGCGGTAACGGCCGGGGGGCCGGGGGGCGTGTGCCTATACCAAGTAGTGCGTCGAAGGCTGTGCTTCGCACTACAGAACTTTATGATTGTGTAGATATGTCGCAGATAAATAGTATAATTTGGCTTTTTACATACGGCATCGTCAGTTTAAAAACGTTTGCGGTTATGTAATATGCCCAAGGCAAAATGTAGATTGCCGTGTCACTTTATAATATGCCTCAACATTTCATCGAAAATTTAAACACCATATACATAATGCCGAGGCAAATTGAAGTATTTAGTTTTTGAGGTTATCCAGCACGTCAAAAATGCTAAGGTATCCATAGACTCTGGGTCGTGAAGGACTCCTGCAGAGTATTTTTGGTCAAAAAACCATGTATTTGATCGAATATTCATATATTCATAGGCTCAGAAATTCATTGCTTGATTAGGTTCGACTTTGTGACAGAGATCAATAGGTTAGGTTAGGTTAGATATTGTGACCTTGCAACAGAGCGAGCGAAGCGAGCGACGACGACGTATGTAATTCAAAGTTTTTCTCGAGATTTTAATGAGCATAGTCACCCAAAAAAACACTAACATCGCATTATAACGATTGAATGATTTGACATTTTGCCTTCGTCATATTACATAACCGCAAACGTTTTTAAACTGACGACGCCGTATGTAAAGTGCCTGTACTATTTGTCTGCGACAGATATATAGTGTAGGTATCAGCGTTGCACCCGAGCAAAGCCGGGGCGGGCCGCTAGTTAGTATATAAAATGATGCAACTGTGAATAAAAACTCGTTTCACGTAGTTGCTGCTAGAGTCAGCAAGCAAAAACTTCAGTAACACTTCGCGGATGAGTGGTTGTACAATGTGCGATAGAACCAGCATGGTATCTGAACTATAACATCAAAATGTTCAAGATAAATCTCTTCGCTTACCTTTTTTGTTACGATCAAAAGAAAAAAAAAACTGGCTTTAAAAAAATAAACACAAATAGAGCTACATTAGTATAGTCAAAGCTGTATTATTAACAGACAGTTTAACATAAGGTATACAATTTAGTTGATGAAATGAAACGACTTATTCGTTATTAGAATGCAACACGCTTTGTTTAAGCATCAAGTAGATAATTAATTTACTCTAGAGTTTCCAAGTCATTCAAATCGCGAATCAAAACATATCAATCCCAGATTCATATTATGAGATGAATCTAAATGCAACCAAATTATTTGAGTATACGTTGTGTACGATTACCATTTTTCCCACTAACTAACTAACTTTTGTGTTCAAGCTTTTCATAAAGCGGGTGTCAGCCTATTTTATTAACTAAAAGCAATTGAATAGTAGTTTGTAATTTTTGTTATATTTTTTAGCTGGCCCCATTGTTCTACCCGCGCTCCATCCAAAGAGCGGAAATTAAAACAAGGTTATGGATCGACGTTTTTAAATTACTTTACAGTACTTCAGCTAGTTAACGATAGATTCATTAAACCTTCACAAACGTATAATACGTAATTATGTCACAAAACAAGTTATGTAACTGTTCTAGTAAATCTTCGTTGTTTTTATCAATTTTGTAAAATACAAGGCGACTTAATTTACTCGTAATTTAAAAATAAACAAATCCAAACATTAATATTGATTATAAGATTGGTACTGAAAATTCAACAAACATATAAAAACTACTCGTATTCCAGTTGTTACAATAGCCGTAAAACCCTTATGAATTCGTACTGAAATTTCAGGTTTCTTTTTTTTTTATTTCTTAAAGCAAACGTTTTAATTACTGATATAATTCAAATGTCGACTTCAGATGTTATGTTATTTTATTTTTTAGTGATTGTGCTGTTGGTGTGCTTATTTTAAATAAATATAAAGGTTATTAAAATCATCAATAATAATCAGATTACATAACATTTTGCACATCAAACAACAAATAAATGATGGCAACAGCTAGCAACCAAACCAAAATCAGCTTTCTACAAATACTTATTCAAAATCTTTTATAATTATTTAGTTTAGCGGGAATAGTTCGGCTATGACAGAAAAACAGTAATTAAAAATAAAATTATATATTTTGTACCATTGTCATTTTGTTCTTATAACCAAGTGGTAAGCTACTGTAGCTGTTCACAATGCTATGAATATAAAATGGGATTTACTCACTGGGCAGTAGTCTCTTGGCCGACGTTCTTCAACGAGTCGAGCATCAGAATGGCGTGCTTTCGGTCCTCGAGTAACCCATCGCGCTTCAAACTGTTCAGAGTCAGAGCCATCATCAGACGCCCAGTCTGGTAACGTTGCTCTTTTAACCTGAAAGAAAATTCATATTTTTTTATTATTTTTATCGTAATTAGCTACTTGATTTCTTTTTAATTGTAAAAAAAAATCTTTGGATGCCTGTCCCTGTAGCCAAGGAAATCACAACAATAACGCTGATCGAATCACTTAAATTAGATTAAAAAGGAACTAGTCTAAGTCGCGTGACATATTGAAATAAAATGAGATTTTCGTTCATTAAATATTATCTAAGCGATTTATATCATTTTTACGCTCGCAGCTGCTATGTTCTCGACTGTTCGACAATTTACCGTACCTTAGTATAATTTCTTCATAAGATGAGACGAGTGTTGCTTTTTGCAAACGTTTGCAGATGCCCATCACCTCCTCAAGCTCCCAGTGCACCGAGTGCTGACTCCCAACTTCTTCATCTTCGTACAAATCGTCCAAATTTGTTGCTTCCTAGAAGTTCAAAGTTGCGTAAGAAAACTACTAACAAAAATCAATGCAAGAAGTTTTGTTATTTCTGTGTCCCTGACTGTCCGCGACTTTCTGTAGATCCTCTTGAAAATTTCCATGACATATCTACGAAAGCGTAGCCTCTACGCATTACGTAGCCACTACGCGAAACCCACTACGTATCCTCTACACATTGCGTAGTCGCTACGCCCTACCTCGAATCTACGCACTACATCGCTTCTACTCCCTACTATATGGACAAGGCATAACAGCCCAAATGCAAATTCAGATTAATTCACGAGGTCTTTCAATTTTCGAATCTAGAACAAGTAAACGCGTGAACATTAACATAAAAATACGATTTACTATATTTTGAATCACTTTTACATAAACTTGTATCCAAAAGCCGATCGTTTCGCTGTTCAATAACTGGATATCAAAGGATTGACAATGATACACGAATCTGGATGTTGACGTTGTTCCGATCGCAGATCTCGTTCAAAGGGACCAATTAAACCCGACATGCAATTCAAAGGCCTAAATGGCTTTTGGAATCCGGTTGTAAATTGGTTTTCAAATCAAACGCACTGGCAATTAAACAATGTATTAATGTGCATGTATTCCAAAGAGAGCCTAGATAGGCGTTAAAATGCAAAATCCGATCGGTGAACTCCTAGTTTTAAGGTTAGGCTCGTTATAAAAGTGTCGTTACCTCTTTCCTTATTAGACTAGGAAATGAATCAGTCAAGTAGGCGACCTCGCGCCTCGCCAGCTTGAGTGTTCTTTCTCTCTCTTTCATATTTGCTTTGATCTCTCTTTCTAGTTTACTGAATTCGAACTTCCTATCGTCGAGGTACTCCATAGCTAGCTGTCCCATCTCTGTGGCACCCATGAGGCATTTACCTTGAGCTCTGCAATCCAGTTTCAATGCCTCAAGAACTACGGTGAAGTATGATGAGTCCTGCAAAAATATAACAAGTATGACATCCATAACGTAATAGGTACATTATGAAATCAATATAATTAAGGGGCTTGTTTCGCTATAATCTAATTAGCGGAGAGGATTGTTATAAACTACTATAAAAAAAACAAACCTTGTTGTATGGGAAATAAGGCAATACGTGCCGGTAATTCGAGAAGAGCATGTTTACAAAAGAAGCTAAAATCTTACAAACTAATGAAACAATAGGTTGTAGGTAAGGCACTTGTCCCACCGCCGGCGATAAACGAGAAGCGAGTAGAGCTATAAAGTTGACACCATGTGGTGAGCAGCTTACAACATGTGTACGTTTTTTTTTCGCGTATTAGATATAAGAATAACCGCTATTCGATCTGTCGGCTAAAGTATTGATCAACAAGAGAACTTCGCTAGGCTTTATTATCTTTAATGGTTCTCATCACCGCGACAAACAAATGCAGAAACCGTTTTCTTTGGCAGTGTAAACAATATGCGATCAACTACTAATATATATCCCTTTGATCTACACGGGTTCTATATCTCTTCGTTCCTAGAGCGAGAAATAGTCGATAGCTAGTGGTTGTTTTCTCATGGTTGGTGGGACAAGTGCCTTAAGTATCGCGTTAATTAGCAAATCGTATCATATTCTCAAAACAAACAAGAGTTCCAATGTGTTTATTGTGTGTTACCTACCATAGTGCGGTAAATAAAACCTTTTCATTATTATAAGATAACAAATGACTTATTGCGAAACTAAAAGTTGATAAATCGGAGTTTACTTGGAGTGAGCATGTCAGAGAAGGGCCCTTTTAATATAAATAGTAATCATCGAGAAATACTGATTAGTTATTTTTAAATACCATGTCAAAAAGTTAAAGTTTATCTCAGTATTCAATTTTCCTTATTTATAGGTTTATTTTTACACGAGCTTAATTGCATTTAGTGCGCGATGAAAATATAATATTTATATATTTAAAAATCGTAAATTCGTGGTAATTGTCCATGTTGTATTTATCATTTAAAAGCGAATCACCTTTGTTAATTATGTATAAACATACAGATCCAATGCAAACAAATTCCTGTACATATTATTTACATGCGTTCCACGAACTCTGTATGTATATTCGATTTCAATAAAAACATTTCACAAAATTCGTTGCTCTAAAGCTTTCTATAGTAAAATACAAATTAGTATTTTATCGTTTATAAATTGTTCGAGGAATTTAATTTCGAGGTTGGGATATTAAAAACTTTCTTTGCCTCCCTTGTTAAATACATGCAATTTGTTTAAATATGTTATTACCTTTATGTTTGTCTATATATGTGTAACTATGGTACACATAGTTATGAACGTAGATAAGCTCCGGTAAAGGCAAGAAAGGGATCAGGCTTCGTTAAGTCGGTGCAAGACTACGACCTCGGCATGATTTAAAGTCATTAGCGAATAACCCGAAAAAAAAAACATTATTACCTTCGATATACATAGGGACATAATAAAAATCATGAAAACGATATAACTGGTAACAGGCGGGAATACAAGTCCATTTCGTCTATCCAGGAAGTGCGCCTTGACACATGTTCTCGCTTTATTTTTTTAATTTATTATTTATTTATTATTCGGTTCAATGACAACAAACGTGACAGCTTCCGAAGTAGATCGTAATTTCAATTTTCCTTGTTAAGGTGTGTTTTTTATTTGATTTGAAACTTACTAAAAAACATTTAGAACCAAACATTCCTAGTACCTCTGAAGTACCGCACCGTTTTTTGGGACTTTATTCAATTTAATAAATTAGGTATACAATATACATATCGTAATTGCAAATTTTCCACAATGTATGAACATTTTAAAGTAGGTAAACTGTTTACTAACAAGTGTAGATTTTATTTAGAGTCGGCATTAAATTACGAAGTATTTTTAGCTTAATTACTTGGAAGTTGCAAAGTACTGGAATTACGTCTACAATACAAAGCCGGAAAAATGAAAGACGTCAATGGCGACCTTTGCCCTACCAGCTCGCTATTATGTACAAATTAAAATAAAACTTAAATTACAGTAAGTACGGTTTTAAAACGTTTTGTGAAACGTTATATTATTATTCTTTTGTTTTGGTACAACTAGTTCCAAATGCCAATAGTTACATGAGTGTTACATGTTCCTTATAGTGTTTACACCTTTAGCAGATATAAAAATACACTCAAAATAAAAATTACTAGATTCGTACTTACTATAAAGACAGATGTGAAAATGTTAGTTACTTAATACAATTTTGTAGAAGAAGTTTTTTTTACCACTTTTTGATGGTTTTCCAGAAGTGTTATTTGTTATCCAAATAACCTATTGCTGATTCTGTATGTTTGAGTAATTTAGGAAAGTATTTTAGGTCCTTCAGCGTATTATAGAATAATGAAAATATAGATTCTTAAGATTATTATAGACTCTTGAAAGTATTATGCTCTTCAAAGCAAATGCTTCGGGTGAAATCATAATGAATAAATCACTCAACTGCTATGACAAGGTACTATAAACGACTAAACAGCTTAATAGTCGTTGCGAATGGTGTCACAAATAGTTTTCAATAGAAAGATGTTCGTGTATCCATACAAAAATAAAAAAATGGAGCGTCTGTTTATAATTTTTATACAACAGATTTAAAAAATCTCATAAGGAAGTATGTTCGTTCCTAAAATCAAGTAATAAATTTTAAAATATTGTCTGACTGTTTGTGTCGGCTAATCTCTGATAGGGCAGGTGCAGAGACTTCCACGGAACCTTCACTAGTAGACTGTAAAATGGAAATAATCTATAGAAACAGATCAAGAGCTAGAATAAAGCATTTTACGTCTTAGTAATTGGTATTCATGAATATTACCTTCTTTAGGATGTCGAGAATCTTCTTGTACATAACTTTGATCGCAAGGGCAGCATTTTTCTTAATGTTGGCGCGTTGGACATAGTTGGCCACAGCTTGCTCCTTCTTCTCAGGAGGCAGCTTTCCGCCCACCTCGTATATGACTCGATCCCGAAGTTCTGCAGCCTCTAACTGTAAAGGTTTTATTCTAATAAGTCTCACATATGACCTCAAGCCAAACCAACGCGAGGTCGACCCGCATAATGAAAACAATCTTGCTCCAGTGACTGTGAGGCTACGGAGAGACGGACGTAATGTCCCACGCGGTAGATCTCAGAAGGCTCTATACACCAACTGACTGACTGACCACCCACCCAAGTCGAGATGAGCTTTAACAAGAATGTCTCAACTCCGTACAATTAAACATAACATATCATCACGCCTGTATCCCCGAAGGGTTAGGCAGAGGTGTACCAATGTACAACCACAGTTCGCCGATATGTTTAGGTCCCATGTAATAGGGGGCGAGCCTATTGCCACTAACCGGGCACAAATCCAAACTCCGACCTGCTACTAAGAATTTCATAGAAAACCCCAATAACACCTTGGTCGACTCGGGCATCGAACCCAAGACCTCTAGCGTAGCAGTCGCGCTTAGCGCCACTAGTCCAACGAGGCAGTCACAATTAAAAATCTAAAGTAATAGGCTAAAGATTAAACTTTTACTGTGGGACAAAAACGATATCCAAATCTGTACGTTGCTAGGTAAATAAACACCATAATGTTCAACTTTAGGCCCAAGACAACAGCTAAGTACCGTAAAAAGTATTCAATTTTTTATTGGCGTTGGATGCTCTGCCACAGTTTATTGTGAAACCCAGAAAAGTTTTGTTTGTTTGTCCTTAGTTTTCGTGAGTGTAAGACAAGATCTGTGTTGTTAACATTGCTAAGTCCAAAGTGTTCAGTTCTCATCTCGGACGGCCTACGCTCGGTTGTAACGACCCAACATAATTATTTATTCATTCAACAGTTCCCGAAATAAACACTTTCGCGATACACTGCCCGCTCCGCACTCATGCTGTCAATAAGTAATGCAACAATGAGTCTGACGAACAGAGATGTTATTTTAATGTAATCTTCATAGTTCTGCTATTCAGTATCTGTTCAGCTATTTTGAAATCTAACAGTTCATTCAAACCCAAACGTCAATAATTAGAAATTGGCAGTTAGGTAGAATCAACCTACATTCATTTGATAAGATCTAGGGTAAATAGTTTATTTTTTTCAAAAGCTATTATTTGTTCAATACTTTTTTCAAAGGCTGATTAAAGCAACGAGTGACTGCGACTCACAGCTTCTTCAGTAAAGAGCAACGCATAACAATTCCGAATTAATTTCAACAGGACAAACTGAGCTTTGTGTCTCGGTGATATTTTAATTATTTTAATTCTTTGGTTCATTGGTTCATCAGTGTAGAGCTTGCTTAGAGAAGTTTCAATGATGGGAAAGGATGGCGGGGTCTAGTAATGAATAAATAAAAATAAATCACATATGGAAATATCCACCTACATACCTGTGCCAAGCGAAATTTTTCCATCTTCTTCTTTTTCGTGTATCGAATTCTGTCTAGTTGTTTACGCTTGTTGAAATTCTCTTGGTGTATACTCTCCAAAACTTTCTGTAACAATACGTACAATTAGCGAGTTTGAAACTCTACATACCGTTACTTCCCCGATTAGTTCGGCGACAATACAATATTGTGGTACTTTTAAACTGGTTTAATGAACGAGCCAGAATGTGGCCATAGGAACTCTGTAACAAAAGGACACCGTCCCATCGTGTTTGGGCTTACTTGATAGGTATTAGTTATAGTAGCAGACTCTGCTTGCGACCACGGCCGGTGTAACCTGGTCGAAACGTCAAGCCCTAAAGGTATTTATGCATGTTCGCGCTAATCCCCGTTCTATAATATTAATATAAACATGCAGCGCGATAGTTTAAAAGTTATTATTACTTGATAGGTCTTCAGTAGCATAGATAATATAGCTGATTTAGAACCCTGTGCGTTGAAGAAAATATTTTAATCAAAACTTCTTTGTCTATATATTTACTAATGTGAGTTTGCCACTAGTAAAGCTGAATAAGTTCTGAGAAATAACCTTTAAAGTAACTCGTTTATTATTCTTTAACCAAGATGTGGATTTATTAATATTCAAACCTCGACGCTATCTACAAAGTACGGTTTAGTTAGTTGACAATAATCGGAAAAATAATTCTCACAGCAGTTCAGTAAAATGATATGAAATTGTAAAAATATGAAAATGCTTTAAATATTTGTTAAACCAGAAAATATGTTACTGAAGAAATATTAATTATTTTGTACTTAATACATTCTAATTTCAAAGACTTAATTTAATGTAAACTCGGAGTAAGCTGTGAATAAAATCTAGTAATATCATTATTTACGTTATTTATGTGTTTAGTCTATTAAACACATAACTTTACCAAGCGTTTTATGACAGAAAGCTATTTAATTGGTCATCGCATTATTGATACATTTTGTATGAATTACTGACCAATTGCACAAGGAACCGGCTAATACACGACATAATAACATAATTATGATAATAAAAAAAACATAGCTCTATCTACCAAGACTTGCATTATTTATCAACAAACACTAGAAAGTGTTAATTGAAATAAAATAAGTTATTTCAAATTGAAATATTCCAAACAACGTCAGTTTTTTTTCTAAAAATTCAACAAACACCTTTTACTGTTGCGCATTGGAACGATTCGGTTCAATGTTCAACGACTGTGACCAATAGTTCATACATTTGGTACAAATTGTAATGCGCAATTTTGACGTTTTGACGTTTAGTAGAATACCAATTTTCCGAAAATGGCTCTGCTGGCACGCCACTATGAAGACATTGAGCCGAGTGTAAATAGCAGACTTGGGCCCCAGGACGAACGTAACAAAAAGTACTAAAAAAATGATTGTGTGTATTTGTAATAATTTGCATACTAATCAGTTAAAAAGGGCCACACATTCAGATACAGGATTTACCAATAATCATCTACGGAAATAAAATAAATGTTGTGAGAATCATGAAGTATTCATTTATCAATGCACGTGTAATTAAATTCTTATTAATTAATGTAGTGGATTCCGAAAAGTAATTAATTTTAATTCGGGAACACATCGTGTTTGTTACGGGGAAATGTGATGTAAAAAACAAGTTTTTTCTGTTCTGTGTGTAAAATTGTATTGACTAAGAGGAAAGTTGATAGAATTTAAAAGAATCTGCATATAACTAAAATAAGCAGGTAACTAAAAATAAACCTTCCTTTTGAATCACTGACTATTGCTGAAAACTGTCTCAAAATCTGTTGAGTAGTTCAACCAGACAGCGGAAGCGACTTCATTTTATACTATTGCAAAAATGCGCTTACATAGAATATGAAAATTGATGTAAAAATATGTTCTAGAAGTACTTACATCAGCTTGGCTGTTCATGTATGTGAGCTGGAGTCTCCTGTGCTCCTGGAAGGCATTCCTGAGGAACTGCTTGTCTCCGTACACGGCCACGCCGAGCTCCTCGCGTTTCGCTGCGATCTCCTTGCGAAGCTGGCGGATGTCCCGGGAATAGCGTTTCTTCTGTTTTGCCAAGTCGCCCTCATGGATCTTGCGATCACGTTCTAGAGATACAGATAACATTTACATTTTTGTAACGATATTATCATGTTTAATACTATGCCTGAAATATTTTAAAGATCTAAGTAAAAAAATTATACAATACTTCTAGACTTATTGATGTTTTTTCGCGTAGAACGAAAGATTTTAAAAGTCATCGAAAAAAAAATTGAGTTTACATCAGCTATTTGTTACATCAAATAGGTAAATATTTCGAGTGAGAGTCAAACTCACAAATCTCAACGAAATATAGCAAGCAGTAGGTAAGCCTAAGACACGATGGCACGGAGCCAATCGAGACATCAAATATTATTCGATTTCCGCCTTCCAACACCTGTAAGTAGAGACCGAGAACATTTGAAAATCGTCAAGTGAAATATCAGTGAAGTTCACATCTGCTGAATTCGCAAAGCCAAGAGGCTGAAAATTTAAATCTAAAAATATCTTACTTCACTGCTGTCCTTGAGGAGGGTCGACTAAATATCTTGAAGAGTTTTATGCCTCACATAAATAGTAGCTTTAATGTAGACCTTATTCTACACCGACTATATTAATGAAAGGTACCTTGATATTGTAAGAAGCAATATAGCCACTATCAAGAATGCTGTTCAACTTTTGCGATAAGCTAAATCATAGTAAAGTTTGGTAGTACAACACTTCTATTTTACTATTCATTCAGAGTCAACATTTGCATCGACCCAGTTTATTGCTACGAAATCAGTATAATCCTGTGTATGGTACGAAGTTGGTTGTGACCGTGCGTAAAGAATAGAATATACTCACCGTATAACTTGATGAGGCCCCGATACTGGTTAATTTTGTCCTTAATAACCCAGTTATCATCTTGCATCCCATGAATACGCACTTTCGCTGCCGACAACATCTTGACAGACAATGAACTCGGCACTCAAATATTATATCTATAACTTTTCAATAACAAATCACGACATTACAAAATATATAATTGGTATAATTGCGTTGCTAGATAAAAGTCAAAGTGGTTTTTTTTATATGTCAACCATAACAAAGAGTTCCATTAACGTGAAAAAAGTATAGTCCATATAAGATATGTAACAGCGGGACCGAGATAAAATGTGATCTCCATATTTTATGTTACACTCTTGTCTAAATCACCAGCTTACGTGTACCAAACTCAAATAAATCTCGGTCCAATTACCACCCAGCAAAGGTTAACCGTGAGGTAATCAAACAAAAACGCGGTACTTAAAGCAAATTCGACCGTTTGTCCGTTTTGTCCGTTTCATCCAATGATATTTTAAACAGATATGTTATACGCATACAAAACAATCGAAAAAAGTGTTCCGCGCAGCGCGGCAGCTAGCGAAAGAGATAGCGCGATAAAACCCATAAGAAAAAAAGAGACAAATAGTGTTGTTGTTACTGGCAATACGTCCCAATTAGGACGTTTTCGAGTCTTCACGATTGCACGCTTATAACATACCTGTTTATTAGAATATCATTGGTTTCATCATTATTATAATGATTCTAAAACTATCTGTTCATACCGTTACCAAAATTGTAGCCATGGTTACCAAGATGTTTACGCTAGTTTTGAATATTTACTGCTGAGCCAATACACCTGCGCGCAAACTGCAAGCTGCCAATAAAACGGGCCAAACTTCCTGTAAGTACTTAGACAGCTTACTGAAACTAGAATTTATCGTTCTACCTGTATCTTGAGGCTTAATAAGAAAGTACCCTATGAGAAAACGATACATATGGTTTTGTAGGGAGTTGGTATTAATTATGGTATCTTTAATTGCTTTAATAAAGACGATGTTATACCACTTTACATAACTACACACACAAATAAAACTTCATCCTACGATTGCCCCATGGAAGGATAAAAACCTGAGCATTAACCAATTTTAAGTAAAGTTATTATAATAAGTCTGAGAATGAAAAGCACATTATTTACTCACACATAAGAATTGATTTCATTTTATATTATTCTTTATAGCCCCAACCGGTTCGTCAATTTAGAACTCTCGAGTTGAAGATCGTTCAAGCTAAGTTGTTTAGCCAGTAAGGAGAAACTTTTTTTGTTTTTTTTTCCTAGCTTTTTCTTTCCCACTACAGGGCAAAGGCTCCTTCCATTTCTCTCTGGTTAGGGCCGTGGTCATCCACTCCTCATCAAAGGACTCCAGTTCGTCCCGCCATCTGGGCCTACCGCGATGTCTTTTGCCATTTTGAGCTTGGTAAAAGTAAAATGTGGGTCTAGATAAAGAGTGCTCTTCAATTCCAGTTTGATCTACAACATCATTATTATTGCATATAAACAACCTCAACTCTGAGTTGTAATGTATAAAACACAAATTAACTACTATAATACTAAAACTTCGTAAACAAGCTCATTCAACTTCGTGTCCATTCCATTACGCCTCTCTCGTTCCAGCTCACACATTGATGGCAGCCCTCCTAGGAATACCAGCTTATAATACATTGAGAAAGGAGTGAAGTTAAAAATACCTACAATCTTACATACTACGCATAAACAGAAAGAAAAGGCCTTCGCCGCTGCGACGCAAAATCTTTGGGTTTACTTTCCGTTTGACGTAAGTTCCTATTCGTAAGAAATAACTACCTATTTATTATTGAGACTCTCGTCAAACTTTTGATTTACATTAAATATGGAAACATGCTTCTTACAACTGTAACCACCACTAATTAACAATGACCACACTCTAGATACACTTTCTACAAATGGTGAGCTTTGACGTCGCCAATTTGTTTATAGGACAGAGTACTTCGGGTTCCCACATCGAAACAGATTCTTTTCATAGTTTCAAAAACTATAGTGTAAAATATAGAAATACATAATGTTTTAATGCGGCTAAGGTTGATGCAGATGTCGGCAATTGACCCGATTTCGAGGCCTTGCCGAGGGTGTCAGTTGCCCATGTCAACATTTGCCGATATGCGCTGAAGTAGCGGCTAAGTCGGGCCCCTTGCGCATTACATGACCTAAATATTGTGCGAATTACCGTGTTGATTATCTTCATTAGACTTATGTAACGTAAACTATTATAATTTCATACTCGGCTCGATCCAAAATATTCAATATAAATAAACAGAATTCAGGAAATTTCAAAAATAATTTCAACTCCTTATGAATTACATTTTTGGACCCATTTAAAAATTTGAAACTACTTCAAAAAGCCTGCATGAAATATAAATAACATATTTCAATTTTGAAAAAGAATGACCAAAATGGGCCCTGCATTTTAGTGCAAACAATAAGGATTCGAGGAAGTGATTAATAAAGTTTAATATCATTATTGTCTACAATCGGGGTCGCCAGCAACGGAACAGAGGGCTCTATGGGTGCGGTCACCACACTGAGTACCTTGGGGACAATTTGAACAGGTAGACCCTGCTTCATAGATAGGAAAGCCATCGATATTCCCCGCAGGTCCATAATTGCAAAACGTGTACGCCAAAATTTTGGATTCCTTTCGTCTTTTCTCTTTATTATTCTCTTCAATTAAAATTCCACGATGTAATGGAGATTCTCTTGGTCTATAAAGACTTTCAGTTGTAGCAAAATCTTCAAACCTCACACTTCTGACAGGAGTCATGTATCTCGTACGCCGTAGTATGCTAGGGCTTTGAATAGAAGTCCTTGTTACATTCGCTACCGTATCGTATTCATACTGTTCCAAATGAATTGTCCTGCGTTTGCGGAAGAGTGCGCAGGAAGGTTTTTTGGCCGTGCACAGGGCTTGAGAGCAACCAAGTCTCCAGGTTGAGGCCCAGGCCGCTGCCGAGTACCAGTGAGCATTACAGCCGCCGGGGGCGCTGCAGTTGCTCAACCTAAAGGACCACACATGTTCGGGAGGCAGAACCCTGGAGCCTGAAAACCATGCGCCCACAGCGTCCGCTAACAATTGGGCTTCCGTTACTCTACTCACAACCGCCCGTACATCCATATTTTGCAAAACGTTGAATCTAATAGTATTTCTGCACTCATCATGTCGCTTCTGGCATTGTCGCGCCCACACTTCTGCCATATGTTCCAGCTCGTAGTCCCAATACATCTTACGCATGTTCGTGGCTGGCGGCTGACCGGGCTCCAGCCCCATGGCTATGTTATCCCTGTGTCTGTTATGCAGGAGCAGGATTTGATACCTCATCCAAGCCGTCATTCCTGAAGCGTAAAGCCTGGAGCTTTGCTTGTTGGCTGCTACACACATTGTGTGCTGATTTTCCATAGAGCAGTCCGGGTGAGAACAATAGTCAATATTGGGGTACTTTGAAGATGCATTGTTATCACAGATGACAGTTCCTAAAATAATATAACTACATAGCAAGAAAATAATACACATTGTTAAACAAAAATGTGTTATAAAAAATTCGATGTATTCGTCAGTTTTCAGAACCTGAGTAATAATTTGACACATGACCAAAGAGAATTCTCCTCATAATGCTTTTTTCAACCGTGCCGTTTATTGATTCTATCTTGATAAACGTAGGTTTAACATCTACCACCATTCCTTAAATAAAATTTGTGCTCTTAGATATCAAACACTCTTAATCCTAAACGAATGTGTCCATGTTTTAGGCAACTGCCAAATATTATAACTACCTACCTAATATGCCATATTATATTATTGTCCTTCCTTCCAGACCTCACGTCGTAAATCGTCTACTCGACAAGACGCTAAGTCATTTTAGTGAACTTGTTTTATTCTTCAAAAGGCGACGGCCTGTAAAACTTGATGCAGTTGTTATTAAGCATAGAGTCTAGTAAAAGGCTTGATCTCCTATATGAAATATTTAGTCTGCTGTGTCCATCTATAGAATTTACCTACATGCGTCTGTACGCAATAACTTTGGTCGTTTGAAACAGGTGCAATTTGTACTTCGCAGTAACGTAATTCATAGAGGGCTTTAGCGGCCTTTCTCCTTCTTCCCCGTCCCCGGTGAAGCTATGACAAGTGATAACTTTCTCTATGAGTGACAACAGTGACAACATCACAACATTATGTCACTTCACTATCATGTGTATTTAAAATGTTGTTTTGAATATTTTTATTTTATATTAATTTACAGTAGCAAAGGTTTTTTTAGAAATCAAGAACATTTTGAACCAGTACACAATGAGCTTCAAAGTGGTGCAGATGATGCTTCGAGGATTTGCTCTAATGCTTTGCACGTTGGGGCTGTTTTTCAACTCGGAGAGTACCGATCTAACTACAGTCAACCATTTCCTAATGACTGGAGTGTACGGCAGTTACATTGTTGTGACCTTGGGCCTCATGATAGAGGCAGGCTTAGGAACATATACAGATGAATTTATTGAAAGCTTTTTCCTTGTGTTGGGTATTGTGTTCAATTTAACGGCAACAGCTTTATCATTCTACGAGAATTACTCAACGATGAACCCAAACCAAAATACTATGACTAAAGGTTTTGTGTCAATTATGGTTATGGTTATTTACCTGATGGATTTGTTTTTTTTACATTGTACACATGTATGAAATGTGGCTAATAGGTAATAACTTGTAACGTGTAATTGTTTTACCTTGCGTTTATATTTATACAGTAGCTACCGAATTTTGATCAATAAAGGGTACTAGGTAGCCTTCAACGAACTGAAGCGAAAGAATGTTAAGCCGACAGTTGTAATACTATTCCTAACATATTTAATAAACCGAATTTACCTTAGCTGAATGTCCTTGTTTTCTTATCAATTTTTACAGGGTTATCATCTTCTTCTGTCAGTTATGCGAGTGGCACGTGAAAATAAATCACAGAAGATAGGCAAGTTTGGAGGAAGGATGGGGAGGCTTGTGCCCATATATGAGCAGTGGCATATTAAGTAGCATCGATTAAAAACTTCTTATCGAGTTAATCATCTTTAAATTCTATTTATTCTAACGATCACCACTTGAATAGCTTTATCGTTGGCTTCCATTAAGTCCTGGAGAGAGGCTGTGGTGGTGCAGGACGTGCAGGACTATGCGCTATGTCTTGAGTTGGTGGCACCGCATTCGCATTGGGTATGTGTAAATTCAATTTTGGCCGTAGTTTCAATTCCTACGTGTTACCAACAGGTCCCTGTTAAGGCGACCGTTCATTGTAGCCCGAAGACTTCTCAATACGCGAACATCCTTCTTCTGGATAATTCAACGTCACGAATTAAGCCGTGCCTGTAGTTGCCTCCGTAGTTCCGAATGATGGTATGCCGTTTAATCCAGACATAATTATGAATAAAATAACGTCACGAATTAAGCCGTGCCGGTAGTTGCCTCCATAGTTCCGAATGATGGTATGCCGTTTAATCCAGACATAATTATGAATTAAATTGTCATATTAAAGCACCTAAGCGACATATTTGTACTCCTAATTGTAGAGATAAAAAAGAAAAATAAGGAGATTCATAGAAATGAAACCATTAGGTAATTAAAATGACTGAAAAACAATTCAATACCTACCTACATACACTTGGTTAGTAGGTAGGTAAGTACCTACTTGGTACACGGATAATGTCTATAATGTCTATGTCTATAGATGTAGTATTACACCCTAGCAGTGGAACACCTGTTATCTTGTCCTTCGTGCCCTTACACCTTCACCATGGACGATTTAATACAATCTACTGACAAGACAGTAATTCTCGTAGCAGAATTTTGGGCCGAAGCAATATAGATTGTCATCGACACGCTGAGAAGTACACGGATATGGTTACCAGTATGAAAAGAAAATGCCTCCTACCTACATGCTTTCACCATTGGCTTCACCTAAATAATAATAATGTAGGTGCCTATGTCGAAAAATTACGAAGTCGAAAACTACTAGAACGAACTTACACTTGAAAAGAAATATTCTGGTAATTTGAATTATCGCAGCGACAAAATATGTCATGCCAACTCTCATTCCAAATGTCCCTCTTTTTTCGTTTGGGGTTAAAATAAGTTTAAGTGGTATAATCATTCATAGTAACTTTTCCTACTTACCTGATCCGATAATGCATAGTTTTCTGGTTAACTAGCGACATCTGTTGTGTTGTTCTTCTGTTTTAATTTGCGAAGTGTTACTACAAGATGGCTTTAACTGAGCATAATAGATCTATGTGCTTTCTAATTGTTACTTTCATGTTAATTTATTTAAAAATTAAAGCGCATATTCTCATCTACTTTCTGTTTAAACTTAATTATGGTGCTATAATAATCAATAAAAAAATATACCTATATCTTTGGTTTGTCTCTTTGATTGGAATATATTATTATGTTCGATTTCGATTTTGTACTCTGTGGAACTGAGCAACGACACATCAAGTTGTCAACGAGTGACTGACTAGCAATTGCATAAATAAAGTTTTTATATTAATTTTGTGATTTGATAAAAGTATTTTCGTAAAGTAAAAATGGGTTTACATAAAGCACGGTGAGTGTTCTCACTATGATTATTAATTCAATGAAATTTGGCCAACTTATACAACAGTTTTTGATTCTATGGCTGACACAAGAAGGCGTATTCATATTAGATGTATTCAGATAATCTGAGTTTTACACCCTTATAGGGAAACTTACTTAGGTTTAACTGATCTGCATTCAAATTAAGTTGTATATCGACTACCTAGCCAGTTATGAAGATCTTGATACCTTATACGGCTTGTCCAAAATCAATAAACTTGGCCTATAAAATTGTTGTTAAATGTTTGTTCTTTTTTCTTCTTGTACTCAACTTATGAGTGGCTAATAATACATTTTCATTCTACTTGTAGTTTAAATAGATAATTTAATTCTATGATTAGGAAAATATATAATAAAGAGTTGGCACAAACTTTCTGAAGAAGCATACTACTAATTCTTCTAACCCTCATATTAGTTTTTGTAGTCAAATAGACAAATACCTGGATCCAGACATATTGGCCATTATTTTGGGATTTCACCCTTAATATTAATGTGAGATTATCACACAATTCTGTTAAGCGGGATAAGTATAGAAAAGAAAACACAAAAATGTTTTACCTAGCCTATAATCTACATAAGTATTGTAATGAGTCACACCAAGGTTTTTGGCTATCAGCTTATCTACAATTGGGTAATCCAGAAAAAGGAAAAAGTTTTCATTAAAAAAAAATTTCAACTTAGCCTCTGTGGTAAAATCCTGAACTAACATGAGATGATACTTTGCATGTCATCGAGTTGGCGGTGATTGGTTCCTTCATGAATGTAAATACTCCAAGTTGTCCAAGTTTAGAACACTGTAATGTTGGATATCCTAGCCTGATTTCTATAATACAAAAACTATTTTTATTTGCATGAGCTAGCTCATTACGGACGGGACAACAGGACGGGCCTGTTGGTCTAGTGGTTAGTGACCCTGACTGCTATACCGGAGGTCGTGGGTTCGATTCCCACTCTGGACAAATGTTTGTGTGATGAGCACAATCATTTGTTCTGGTCTGGGTGTGATTTATCTATAATATGTATGTATTTAGAAATATATAAGTATGTATATCAGTTGTCTGGTTACCATAACACAAGCTCTCTTAGAGCTTAGCATGGGATCAGATTACCGTGTGTGAATTGTCCGGGAATATTATTATTTATTATTAGATGTAGTAACTTTCTTCTTCTTAGCGTGTTGATAAATGGCAATATTATATTTTCCCGGACGAGTACTCAGCTACACGGAGAACATTGTACAGGTCCTTGCGTGTACAGGTTGGTTGGCCCATAAAAGGGCCTTTTACGACAGTGGTTTGCAATTTATCATAGTGAAAGGATCAGCCAATCTGCGTTATTGACTAAGGACGTATGGAGTATTAAGATATGTCGCTCGGGGAGGCTCCTTTCATGTAATAACTTTTACTAAATTTTGATGAGTTGGTTCATTGTTTACCATCAGCATCTCTGTATAAGCATAGCTGTGTGGGTCCTGTGGCTAAGTAAAAGCTGCACAGATCAACCAGTCCAGTGTTATATCTATGGGAAGGAAATTAGTTCCTAGTTTACAATCTATCCACTCACTAATGCCAGTTATATGAAATGAGAATTAGAATTAGAGTAACATATTCATCAGTATCAGTGGTTTCTTTGTCAACTATAAAATGCCCTGCTTTGTGATGCAGACGCCGGTGTAGATGAATTCACCACCTCTTCCAACAAGATTTATTAGTAAAAAATGCAGCTAGTTCACAAATTATTTTGGAGTTTCATAGAATAATGCTGATGCCCATCCAATTGCACGCTGTTCTATACTTTACAAGAAACCTTTTAACTGATTTGACAAATTACTCAAAAAGGGTTAAGACTCAAATGCTTTGTTGCAGGATGAGGGCTTTTGAAGATATATTAGAAGAGGAAGAAATTGACATGGCTACCCTACGAAGTCTGGCTTTTAATGGTATGAACTAATCACTTAAATGAACATCATATTCAGTGAATATAATGTGTCATGTGTGGAATTAAATATTTTTTCTTACTATGAGACTTAAAATTGTCTTACTTTGTGTACAGGCATACCAGACGATAAGGGATATAGGTCGCTTGTGTGGCGAATTCTACTGAATTACCTTCCTAATAACAAACGTTCCTGGGAAGCAACCCTTGAGGAGAAAAGGAGGCTCTACACTCACTACATAGGTAATTCTTTATTTGGTTTGATTGTGTATAATAAGAAGCATTATAGTTGTGACCAAACAACCTCCTTTCCTTACGATAACCATGGTTCTTGTTGAAATGTTGTTTTCGTTTTCAGATGAAATCATAGTGTCTCCAGGTGGTCCCACTGACCATCCTTTGAACAATAGTCCTGACAGCTCTTGGAGCACATACTTCAAGGATAATGAGGTCTTGCTGCAGATAGACAAAGATGTCCGCAGGCTGTGCCCTGATATATCATTCTTTCAGTGTGCCACTGAATTTCCATGCAGTAAAGTATGTATTCAGATTTAATGAACCTGTATCAATAAATATAGTATTTATACCTTATATTTACCTTGCATACCAACTGTGTAAAATATTTTATGCTAATTTAGTAATTACTCCTCACACAATAATTTCACCTACACCTTAACATATTTTATTAAATGCTTTATTTTTTGTAGGTGGTTTACAGTCTTGGCACGAAAAGGTTGCACAAAAGGGTGGAACAGTCTGTCTTGAAGTTCTCAACATTAGAAAGAAGAGGTCTTGGAGTCGCCAAGGTATGTTTATTACATTCTGTTTGTAAAATAGGATACCCAATTACAGTGATCCTAATATTTGGTGATTGGAACAAGTTTGTATGACTTGTTGATTTTATATTTATTTGTTTTGTTAGTTGAGCAACGAAACGCGTCGGTCGGACAGTTCACAAAGCGGAGACTACGCGCCGCTCCACGAGGGTCGCGAAGCGCACTGGGAGGTGGTGGAGCGCATGCTGTTCCTGTACGCCAAGCTCAACCCCGGCCAGGGCTACGTCCAGGGCATGAACGAGATCATTGGCCCCATTTATCATACATTCGCTATAGACCCCAACAAGGAATTCCGAAGTGGGTATAGTACATACATACATACATCATAATATGACATGCAAAAAACACAAATGAAACAAAAATATGTTATTTAATCACCAGAAAACGCTGAGCCAGATTGTTTCTTCTGCTTCACTAACCTCATGGCCGAGATACGAGACTTTTTCATTCGTACCCTCGACGAGTCTGACAGTGGAATCAACTACGTCATGGGCAAGCTCAGCGACTGCCTGAAGAGGTTTGACCCCACCGTTTGGGAGTTACTAGAGAAACAAGAACTGAAACCACAATATTACAGTTTCAGGTAAACTTTTTGATAATCAAATAAAACTAATAATAAATCTAGCTAGAAGTAATTTTAACTAATGATAATTTCATAACTAGGTGGCTGACACTGTTGCTCTCACAAGAATTTTCGCTGCCAGATGTTGAAAGGATTTGGGACTCCATATTTGCTGACTCTGATAGATTTGAGTTTTTCATATACATATGCTGTGCCATGATTCTGTAAGTATAAACTGTAATTATTTTGTACAGTTCTACATGTTGATGTCCAGAACTTTTCTTGTTATAATAAGGTTCTGTTTCTTAACAGACTGGTCCGAGAGGAGCTACTCAATGGAGATTTTGCATCAAATGTAAAATTGCTTCAGAACTTCCCTCCGATGGATGTATCTCTGATATTAAATAAAGCAGTTGAAATATCACTGGCTGCTTAAAAATCTATTTCGTAATTATTGTATTAACTTTTGATGTCCATACCTTTTAAACAATAGAATATAAATTTACTACATGTTTGTATATCTGGTGTTATTAATAAAAAATGCAGTCGTTTGGATCAACTTTTTGGATGTAACTTTTTGACGTACATTTTCTTTTTATGTATATGGAATAAAATGTATTTTAGGCCTAATGTATGTTGTGAATCAACTCACTCCCGAATTACTAATATCAATTATTTAGGATAAGTGTTACAATTTATTAAGTGTTCAAATATTATTTTATGTAAGTTTATTTGCGCATAATGGCAGTTATACTTTTTTATGGCCATATTAATTTAGTTACCTGATCTTTTTACAGTTCCTTAAGGTAGCCAGTGCGAGATGTAAACGGGAGATATTTCCTTTATATTGTTCTTTTTATTGGTATAAACTATTGATGTGATAAAATCAAGACGTATTTTTACCAGGACTAAAATTATTCGCTAAGAACAAGGAATAATCATAGCTAGCATCTTTAAGGACACGTAAAACTCCTAATCAGCCTGTATAATGATGTACAACTATCAGATACTAGATATAAAAGAACTTTCGGCTTTAAATATACATGACTGAGAATTTATATTAATTACGATAAAATATTATGTAGGTGCTGAGAGAACTGGTATTTATGTATGGCAATGGCATGTAAACGAAAAAAAATACGATCTGATTCTTTTGAATTTAACCATGAATTATTTATTTTAAATTAAGCACACATTTATTTTCTTCTAGATAAGTAATTATTTGTAATAAATAAATATTCCACTAGTATGAAGCTCTTAATATATGCCTGATTAATTATAATGTAGATGTAGGATGTTATGTACGTTATGAATTCGTAAATATAATTGTTTTTTATTAGAAAATATTGCATTTCATGATATAATCAAATCATTACCGTTACATAATAGGAGGATAGCGCTAAAGTAGTGAGACTGTAAGTCGGCCCCAACATTGATGGGTTCAAGGCTGGAGTAATTGATTGTTTAGTACTATTAATATGTATACTATTTAAGATTGTTATCGATGTTATCAAAATTCTGTCACTATCCAAGTAAGATGTAGATGGTGGGTATAGTATACCACGCTTCATTTTGATCCGGGTTACATTGTAAATTTGTCAATGACTACTTGACAAACTATTGTAATAACCAATTTGAAAGGCCTCTGCCAACTAGAATAAATATTCAATAAATTGTGTAAGTCGATATTCAATACATTCGGCCTGGTTTATACTTTTACAAAATCTCAATGTTGTGTGGTGGCTTTACTTTCACATTTCATAATTAACGTAATTTTTAGAGTTCCGTACCCAGTGTAAAACGGGATCCTGTTACTAAGACATTTCTTATTAATTTTCTTGCAATCTAGTAAATATTCTTCTCAAATCCATTTAGCTAAGGAAACGCATTTAATCACAATTTATAGTGTAATGCTGAGCTGTCTTGAAATGTTTTCAATCTTTGATGTTTTATAATATTACCAATTTAACAGCAAGTCTTCATTGTACCGTAGATAATTGTAGTGACAGTTATAACATAAATACGTATCTCAATGTAAACTTTATCTCTGTTGTATCAGGATGATGTTAATTTACTATCATTAAATGTGTATACCATTAAAACAATAAAAGTAAAACGATGGTCTTACCTATGAGTAGTCATTTTCTTACCTGCTTCCATTCCAAGAGATTGCTTTGTATAGAAATTAGAGAAAGTGTTGCAAATAATGAAAATATAGTGTCATATCCCATAAGCTAACACTATACAATACTATTCATATAATAAAGAAAACTTCAAACTACACTCGAAGGAGAGATAACGAAAAGTACTTCGATTGTGAGAAATGAACTAATCAATTCATCTCTGTAGGCACTAATTAAACACTTTGATAAGTACCTTTGTTAGTTTGGAAGGCTACAGCAAGACAGAACCAAGGAATGTCAATATATAAGCGGTTATATAGTAAAGATCAACAAAACACACTGAAAAAAAACTTATCAGTTCACCACAAGATTTCGCTAGATTTTTTTTCTGTACAACATTTGATCCAAAGGCTTTCAATCCCCTTTGTATTAAAAACACACCAATTCGCCTTTAAAGATTTAATATAAATAATTACAATGTAATCAATTTGTACATATCCATTGACAATAATAATAGAAAGTAAAGATTTTATACAAATATAATGTCATTTTAGGTATGTATTACAAATAACGGCTAGATCCAATAGATACATCAAATAATGATAAATAAGAACGTAATCCACATTTATATGTTAGAACTCGAATGTATATTTTCACGTCAAGGATATATTCATAAATAAATTTATAGATGAATTTTGTTGGTCGCCGCTTGAAACACTACACTTCAAATATATGAAACCTTAATGCCAGTATTTTACTTAGAAATAAAAAACTTTATTAAGGAACATACTTTCAGCAATTGGAATCGTAAAAGATGATAGGTACGAATTTCGTTTTATTACTAATACATATATTATAATTACACGAAGGTGTATGAGAGTTGTAACATTTATAAATCTGACTTTGATGTTGAATAATAATACTGCTTTTTGGTCGACAACCTAGTTATCTGAAATAGTGACAGGCGCCGCTTTCTTCAACAACGCTACAATTTATCGATATAATTAATTTGAGATAATTATTATTAATATGTATTTGTCAATTTATTAGTAATTATAATTAAACGGGCAGTGTTTTATAAATTTAATAATTTGATTTATATGATTAAGTTTACAGCACCTTGGATCATTACCTATCCTGATAAAATAATCTAGATAATCGCTAACGTGTTTATAATAGTATATACCCCAATTTATTGTAAGTTGTTATACAATTAAAATCTTATAATAATAAAATTAGCATGCCTGAAGATGAAGTAATAGTAACAACTTCTATACCAATCTTTCGTTGATAACATCTAAATTATCTCTGATATCCAAAAAGAAAACATCTATGCCGCAATTTATGCAATGTTACAACTCTCTTACTCGTTACAATATAGGAATTATTATGAACATAATTTTGTGCCCGAATAAACGCACTTAAAAAATAATGTAATAAAAATAACAAGATGTTAGAAGCACTTACAGAAATATATGAGATTTAAAAATTGGGGCTGAAAAGGAAAGCCTCCTAATTTTAAACAACGAAAGTTATGGAAATCACGTTAATAGTATCTACAATGAGATGAACCACCTGCAGCTTGGCGATTGAAAATAGAAAGACATCTAACATTCTAGTGCATATAGTATGTCATACATTCTGTTAATTCTTCTATGGAAACATTTAACTATAGGATAACAATGAACACCAATACAAACTTGCAATAACACCACAAAGCTATTCTGACTGCTATAATAAGTGATATGACAAGCCATAAGTGGACCTGCGGGTGGGAACACGACATCATATCGACAATCTTGTTTATTTCAATAAAAACTGACGACGCTACGTAGACGAATTCGTCCAGGGTCTAACTTAGCTCGCACGTAAGTTACATATATTTATGTATTCAGCAATGGAACGCGGACACGCGCCGCCTTGTCATACAGAGATGTGACGCCAACAGCTCAACAAATTCCTCTACGATTAATTGAATCAGGCGCTTGTACTGAAATAAACCGCTGATGTACAGCAACAGCACCCCTAAGCTTCACCTATAAAATACGAAAACCTAAAAGTCAAAAATAATTTATCTGTTCAGTAACAAAGTTTATAACGCAGATATCCTATTTCCTCACTAATTACTTCTAGCTACCTTAAAAACTCTATCCGTTTGGAACCTATCGATTTTATACACATTACTAACTATGACCATTCTGGAACGGCTGTTCAGCCGCCGTTGTTCTTTCTTTCGTAATTTATTTTACAAGTCGATTTAATTTCGTTAATTTTTTGGTTTATCAGAAAAAAATGCTCTTTTTAATATACATAATTTTTTTATTCTAGTTTTAGCAGAAACTTTCTTAGTTATTCAAATTCGTCATGTAAACAAATGACTCCGTCACACTTTACCGCCAGCGACTACTATAAAACAATAAAGTTATTTAGCCTTTAATTTAGTATAGTAATAGCTAGTCACCACTTTCACTAACCAGTTATCCATTACGCTGCCAAGTATAATTAGCAAATAAATACAGTCTTGTTGTTTCTGTAGAAGAAATTCAATATGTAATTTAAATAGGCTCATTAAAATTATCTCATCATCTGCTCAGTAACCACAATATCGTCATCGTCTAAAAAGGTTGAGTGTCAACACTACTGGACGCAAGCGTGGAATTATGTAGGAGGCTACTTTAATAATATAACAGTTATAACATTTAGCTACACATAATCTATAGGTACTTACGTTTGCTAGCCACGAACGCCATTGGCATACGACCGCCAGAAACAACTTCTCAATATGTAACTCAATAATCGTTTTTAATAAGATGGACGCCTCTCTAACATCAAGTAAACCCAATAGACTTAAGGAAATTTTACTGATTTCTATCATAACGTAAATTGATGTGTAAAGCCCACACGGTCAAGTCTCATGATTAAGGACTCTGTCTGGAATTGTCGGTACACCGATGACGAATCAATGAAGTTTTTGAGATGAAGACGAATGTTAGGAAGCTAAGACGAAATATGAGAAGCCTCTTTGTAAAACGAACCTAACGAAGATTAAACCGAGACTATAAAAGAATTAAATCATATAACTCTTTTAATTAATGTAACAATTTGTAACGTAAAATTAAAAATTAAATTGTACTTGTATAATTGCTTGAGTAACCAAAGAGTGTTTATAAATTTATTTCACACTAATACTGAAATGCTAACTGCTGTCTGGTTGTAGTCTCCAATAGCATTCGTGGCTAACATTAACAGGTCAAAATACGTCTGTCGAATCTATTACAATCAATGACATCTTCGATACGGTTTATCCACTTCGTACGGTTTATAATACTTTTTTTTTATAAATAAAGATATAAAAATATACATTTAAATTATGTATTTAATATTATTCAACATATAGTCAACTCTTAAAGTAACAGATTTTTTAAATAAATGATTACTTTTAAAGTCATGATATTTTATGTCAATTGATTTAAGTGAGCAACACTGGAAATAACATTATAGATGAATTGTTTTGATATATAGAGTTTTACACTTCCCTCCCTTTTCTCAAGTTTTTCTTAAAGTTTTGAGATTCTCTACTTGTTACCGAAATATAATATTCTTGCCTTACATGCACACTGCACAGAGTGCATACAGTCGTCTTTAAAGGTATAAACAATAATTTAAGTAGCCTGAAAACTAATCAACATTTCAAACTACAATTTCCTCAGACTAGCTAAACAAAATAAATACTTTAATGTTTGTACCCTAATAAAGTTTAATAAAAACTTAGCACGTAAAATCATATCAAAAACATTAATTAAGATAACAGATACAATGACACTGCTATCTACATAGTTATTAATTGAAACACTGAAACTAACACGACAATATGTAAAAGGTTACATAAAAATAGCTGCCATACTCGCAATGAACTTTGTAAATAGTAGGTACAATCAACCTATATTGTGTAAATAGTACCTATGGTAATAAAATATTTCAATGAACATAAAATGTTTAAAATGAAATACTTAGCACCGAGTAAACACCAAGGTGGGCAGTACGCCGTCATAAAGCATAGCGTGTTACCGGTGTGATGTTAGAAGCGAGGAGAGACCGCGGGCGAGTTACTGGATGGCGCAGCACTTGCACTTGGGCTTCTTGCGGATGGTGACGTGCTCGGGCTGCTGCGGCTCCTGCGGCGGCGAGCGCTGCACCTCCACGGGGCCGGCGCGCGCCTCCGCCGCCGCAGACCCGTTCTTCGTGCCGTTCATCGCCTTCGGGGTGCTCGCCAGCACCGGGCTCGCCGCCTTGCCCACCGGCGACGTCGAAGCGTTCGCCTGAAATATTACGTCCAAACATTCTCATCAGTGCTCCAAGACTTATATCATGTTACAAGTTAATTAACACTTTCATGTGATGCATACTAATGTAAACAACAGTTACAACGACGAGATATATAACAAAAGTATAAGAAAGCAAGAGTATTACGTTAACGTTATTCGCTTGTGTCTTCTCCTCCTTTTCGTCGCACACAGCTAGCTGCGGCACGGCGACGGGCGGCGGCGTCGGTGTGATTGGTTTGCCGCCTTTGATCAGCGATACGATCTCGTCGGCCTCGCGACTCAGATCGCCGTCCGGACGGAACGGGTTGTCCCATCCGCTTTCCGTACTGAAAAAGCAAAATGTACTGTTCAGCAGATGAATGCCATATGATCAACATAATAACAATGGCTCCGTGATTACATTCCAACAATATGTGTACACTGTATAGGTGTATTATGTATGCAGATGCAGGACACGTATTTTCGATCAGATCAACTAGACAAATTGAATTGAATGGTTCTTACAGATTGTTTGTATAGTTCGCGCTCAGCCGTGAAAACGAATTAATGATCTAAATTATAAAACAGATGTTTTGTCATCGTTTATTGGAGCTTACTACTTATCTGCCTCGAAATAGAAATGTTAATTTAATTGCATGCGAGTTATTCTTGCGTAACTTGAATTTCAGATACTTTACGAGTGTACAGTGTACACGAGACGCACACAAACACGTTCAATAATTTGTTGATGTTTATGTTCGTATTAACATGTGTAGAGCTGCTGACATCATCGGTATGTATATTGTATCTATTATGTATCCACTACAATGAGAGTGAATACATTACTTAGGAGGACCGCTAACGTTTATTTATCAAGTATTCGTTAGTTAACGTCGCAATATCTCCGATAATAGCTGATAGGGCTTCAACAGACGTTCTTAAAATACACGTGAATAATATCAATCTCCACGATCAGGTAAACAGAAGTCGTATTGGAAATGGTTTAAATAAGAGATCAAATTGTAATAGTAAGTACCAAAGTTGAGAGTGACTTATCCGATCCCCGAGAATGAGGACAATGATATTTATGTTTGATGTCCTGCAGATTGATTGATAATTTAAAATATTAGATATTACAAATAGCATTTATATTTTTACGTTACCATAAACACACAACAGATTTAAAATGTCTGATGACGCCACAATATAGAAAATTTTGTGCGAAAGCATGACCTCTTGACTGATGAACCCTGATTCGTAGATACCTAGTACTTATTTATCTTATTTTGAAAACGAATAAAGACATGTGCATTATCTAACTGACTGGAGTTAATAGATTTCGTCTTTTATTATTATTTTATTTGTTCTCCACAGACGTATAAATTGCAATCATTCACGTAGAGTTTAAAGATACTGAAAAATAAACTGAGACAGCGTGGTTTCTTACGATATTTATATCATGTCTCATAAGTGCGCTTTTAATAGCCATGTTTTCTAATAATATGGGGTTATATTAATATTCCTAGCTTCATAAAAATAAGTTTGATAAATATAGTTATACAGGTAACCGTTTAGCTTCCTGATTGTGATATCATATTCCGTAAATGCATTCGCTACAGATTATGTTTATCACTCTTATCGATATCGCTACTTGTATATTTACTGTACCCATTACATACACATGTTCAACCGAAATATCCTAATAATGATTTATTATATCAAAATTATCAAGTTTAAATTCGTATCTGATATTCGATTAGCTTACTAGTAAATTGATGATGAGTAGATACTCCTTTAGTATATAGATACCTAATGAGAAAGTAGTGGTACATACCTACTATACATGTATAGTACATGGTGCCTAATCAATCAACTTTGGCATAATTGAAAGCAGTTCATATCTTTTGTCGATACATTTTGGGCGCGCATGCACAGTTAATACGTGAAGCACTTTGAAACTTTCTTTGATTGACCAGTGTCGATGTTTCGCAATGTTGTGTTACCTCGGAAGATTAGTTCTCTAATAAATTAAATTAAATACTTACTGCATTTTATCTAGTTATAAAGTTAAATTTAAAACAGCTTTCAAGTATTTTACATCAAATAATTTCGATACTAAATATCAAATCATGAACTACCTTAGTGAGGTCAAAGTTTTTAGTCAAATAATTTAATGTCGTGAATGTTGCGATCGCGTGTAAGTAGGTACTGCAAAATGTTATATTTTTCGCAATTATTTGTTTGCTTAAACCTACCTAGGTAGGTACATTGCTCTAGAAATACAGCAACGAACACGGTTTGGTCGATATTCACTTTTATCTTTGAGATTGTTTTGCCTTTCACTATTCTACTAGTTGGCAGTTGGACTAAAACTGTCCATTTCCTAAATTAAACCTAATGCGAACTGGACTTTTCGTTTACCAGTCTAACCGCGAATCGGACCAGTCAGCCTATAACGATTTCTCTAAATCCTATTATGTTTATAATTATCCTTTCTTATTATTAGTAAGGAATACAACAAATATTTCTGCATAAAATGGGCATGAATTTATAATCATTGAGTTTAGATAAATAGGTTTTAGAATTCCATTTACTACTTACTAATCTATATATAACTATTAATCATCGTTGGTCATTAATTGAATACGTGATTAAAAGACCGATTAACTAATTGTTTTTGATCTCATCACGTCATTATTTTATAAGTCATTATCTTTTTACCCTTACTCGTGGTTGAGAATTTATATTTAAACTCAGTAAATCTATGTTCAAAACGAACGATTAATATATGTTTTGATATCCAATATTTAAGTCTGGAATAACTCTACTTATCTTTTGATCGACATAAACTAATCCAACAACACATAATACTCTTCATAATTCGTGTTTATGGGTAAAGAATCAGAACGCGAATAAACGGATATAACAAGCATTTTGTTGGTTGGCTGGTTCCGATGAAAAGGAGTAGTTTACCTGATCTGTCTGTTGTACATTGTGTGGTCCGCCATGTCGGCGTTAGCGGCAGCGGAGAGCAAGGCCGCGTACAGAACGTGGGAGTCTTGCTGCGGCACCGACGGCGGCGGCGACAAGCACTGCGGCCGAGCCCCTTGGTAGAACGACACTCGAACCTTAGCACGCTCCGAACTGGAAACATCAAACATACCTTCAGTACCGAAACACTAGGATAATTACAAACGCAAGCAAACAAATTAATATCGCAAATTATGCCATCATTTATTACAGTCGAGAAGAAAATGATGTAGATGGATGAAAAAATAAACGCAAAAAATATATACCTACCACATAACAGTGTCACACACATACATAGTTGTTAAGTATGATTTTAATAAACAAGTTTTCCTTGATTTAATTGATACTAATAATATCATTTAATTGTCCAGTAGGTAACTAAGAATAATTATTTTTATACCTAAATAGAATAAAACTGGACATAAATATTGATTAAGCCTGTATTGTCTCATGAATAAATAATATCAAATGTTCTAGGAATTAACAATGCCTAGAGATGCCTTTCTCTTTTGTCTTACAAAACAGAAAAGAATATTTGTTTACAGAGATTTGTATAATGAACTTAGAAGAATAAAAAATAACTTGCAATTGCAGAGAATTAGTAACTTTAATACCTATTATATAATCAATTATACAATTATACATGATTGAAACGATAGCACGCACAGCATTTGTTTCTCTGATTATGTTATTAAATTATAATTTAGTGAAATGGATTCAATATTTATGATATTAAATTCCTTATAAATATCGTTGTTATATTAAGTCTCCCTCAATAAAATAATAATGAAATAAAATGAAGTATGTTTTTAATTACTCTTCTAATTGTATAGTGAAAGTGTTTTGTGTATTTATATACTCTGTAGTAAGTGAAGTTTCTCAATTACAATTTAATTTATCAAATAAAACATTACCTAAGTTTATTTTCTTGTATCATTAATCTTTCTTTTTCATCATATTTTCACATAAAACTTCCGTTACTCATCAAATAAATTGATCAGTAACTTTGTCTATAATGCTAGACTAAAAGGCACAAATCAATAAAAACTGCAACATTAAGCTTGGCCATAATCTAGATCACAAGTTTTAAAAGTATAATTCTATACAGTATTTATATTATGCTAAGCAACATTTGCCTTGCAACATATCATGAATTTATTCGCATTGCTGGGACGCTGGCTTTGAAGGTGACTCAATTATGGTACCTCTTTTATTAGTAGATGACTATATTCTACGCCCACATGGTATTTAACTCCAATCTTGAACACATACTTGACATTTTGACTTGTTAAATAGAAGAATGTGTTGAGTTTTAGATGACTGCATAATTGGTTATGACTTTATTAGATGTGTTTTGAAAGTGCAATGGGTACAAAGCATAGATGTTAACAAAAAGAATGATTGTTAAATAAAATTTATAGTCACACCCAAATAAACAATCTCCAACAACACTTAATATGACATCATTCACTTTCAATTTTTGGTAAAAACCTTGTATTGGTAAAAAACTTGATTCTGTTGAATTAATTATTTTTTAAGAGTATTCCTTTAGGTATGGTAATAAGTTAATTTCTGCAAGCGGCAAGATATTACGTGAGAGCATGATACATAATGGCAAAATAATGACATCATACAAATTTCCTAACAACACATGATTCAGCAGATGGTATAAATAGAGAATATCTTCGCACTGCTTAATTGACATAGCGTCAAGGTCACATACCATGTGAACTATACTCATACAACTACCATGTAAGTCATACAATATGTAAATAAAAGCAGAAACAAATTTATGAATCAGTGTCTAATTATAGTTTTAACTCTCACTGTTGCTATTCATAACTTTGTTTTTATAACATCACCTCTCTAAGGTATTAATGAAGTAGCCTTCTAATAGTGTATTAATGACCTTGACTTCTAATAGCACTACAAATTTATTTGGTATAAAATAAGAAATTACATAAATCAGTAGACAATTGATCAGCTCTAAATTCCACCTAACTGTTCCCGTTCAACTAACAGGTTCCAATTCTCATCCGCACACATCATTATTGTGACTTAATTGGACATCAATTTATAATGCACAATGTAGGGCACAACCAGTGCAGCTCTACATGCAACAGACATTATGGCATATAGGGTGGGGCTTATCCAGGCTAAGACCTAGTTACCCATATCTGACATCAGAGATAATTTTAGGTTTTATAAAAAGTATTTTCATAATTGAATAACTTTTTTTCTGTGATTGTATTATTAGGTAAGGTGTTAATTATGTTGTGTCATTCATATAAATACATGTATGTTGAATGTTTGAAACTTTTTACACTATTGACATAACTGTCAAGATGGTATGCTTTGATGATTAGATTAAACAAAACCTTAAATTATAGACAATAATTGACATCCAATTCCAGCAAAGTGTATCAGTAAAAAGTACTATTGGTAAGGTATGTGAATTTTATAGTTCGTGATCTGGTGTGGCCTCGAACCAGTATAGGGCGGGCCCGCAATGAATGGAGTCCATCGCTGATAGTGACATTAAAAATAGAGCTTTTAGAACTATTGCCAGTGCATGTTTACTACATGTAGGTACGCCCTGAGTAATGACCTTGTGTTCCCGACTGCTGGATGGCACCGAAAGTCGTTTTGTGTTTATAAATCAGTACTCATGACGTCATTGTGACCGAATTATCCGCACAAATCTCGCATATTAAAAAGACAAAATAACACAACTTCTGACATAATCACGAAAATATTATAAATCGACAGCGCCATTGGATAGTAGCAATAAATTATATTTGCTTTAATCGTAATGTAAATTCCAGAATCGGTGTGTGAACAGTGAACACCCAGTTTGAAACACAACAAATATGACGTGATTATTGTAAATAACATACCTTGAAAGTCACCACTCACTAATTGAAACACTGTTCACGTTTTACAATACTATAAACCACAATTATTTACGTAACTTCCTTAAAACAAATTAAAAACATCGGCGCAATTGGCGCTGTAGGGTTTGGTCCATTCGACGCTTCACAAAAATGTTTCCCACTACATCGATCTCGGAAGTCGCGCGCGGCTCCGTGGCGAATGGAATGGAACGGAACGAAGCGAGCGGAGCACGCAGCCCGCTCGCCCAGTGACGTAATGCGTTGGCGTTCACGATAACATTTTAACGAGACATTATTACTGAACATGGAATTGTTTTTCAGTAGTTCTTTATTGAAGAATAGATTAATTTGTTCAGTATTATACATATGTAATATGCTTCATAACTTTTTGTAACTGAAATCGCTATAGTATTCAACATTCAAGAGTTTAATCTTTTAATCAGTCGAGTCGGCTAGGCAATAGATGGCGCTACTTTTAAATTAAAGAGCTTGTTTCACAAATTCACACACGCACTTGACACTACTACACAGAACTGTATTCCCCTCTATTCCTAATCAGGGCTCCTGACTGATGGCCAACAAGCGCTAATGAATTACATCCACTGATAAAAAAGTATTTCTACTTTCTACTATCTTACTATTATTTAATATTTGCTTAGGATCTATGTATTCACGCTGCTTATAAATTAATATCTATCCGTTATTAAACAGTTATGGGTACCTCTATCCCTAGTGATTCCTTATACCTAATATAGTTACTAGACACTTACGTATCTATTTGTATTGATCTACGGTAATTAAAGTACCTAAATAGGTAGTTAAAAAGAAGTCTAGTTTGGTACAGTCAGGTTGGTATTATATTAATAGACTATGCAATGAAGGAATGTATTTTGGCTTTTCTACTCTCTTATTAGGTATGATCTTGCCAACGTTCATTCGTGACGTCATTAGTTATGTAGCTGCCCACCGTAACTAACCTATTTATTTATCCAGGATCGGGACTATCAGGTATAGCAACAAACAACGGAAAATGAAAAGGTATCAATAGAATTATATCCTACTGCCTAAGTTGAGGTAACTAGTTCCTACTAGAAAAAGGAGAAACACTGACCTTATTGGCGATGGCCAATTAAATAGGTCAGGAAGCTACTAGCCAGCGCAGCTCTATTATGAAAATTATAGTTTGGTATGGTATGTGTATTGTATTATTTTTCAAAAGAAGGCAGATTTCATAACCAACCTAAATAATTTTCCTAAGGTCTTAAACATTTTAGGATTTTGATAAGTACGATCAAGTGTTCAAAATGTTTACCTAATTGGTACCAAGTTTTGGTGATTTATACCAAGTGGTCGGAAACAACAAGTTTAGCTTCTTACAATAAATAACAATTACAGTCGTCTAAACTAAACCAACATAACAAATTAATAGATCCCCTACACCGGTAATGTCCAGTGACGAGATCGTTCACAGTGTTCACACAGAATAGCCTGTTAGTTACGTAAAGAAAATAAAGAGGGGAGATGTGCTCGATGCTCTTTATTGATTGCGGAAAACAGGGGGCTTGCGTATGTTGCTCTGTGCACACGACTGCGTTTTATCTAGGGTACCCTTCTGAGCAATACTCAATTTAGAAAATATAATGCTTGCTTTTAAAATGTTCTTTGACATATTAAACTAAAAGCTCGCCTGAGGTAACCTATTTACCCGACCATTTAAATTAGGCAAATAATAAGGACTCGCGCACACCGACTGCTTGTAGTACCTACTCGGTATCGTCTACTTTCAGCTACGACTACATGATGAACTAGAGACTTCTATGTACACGGACTGCTTGAAGCAGGTCGACAGCTTTTGTATGACGGTTTAAAAAAAAGCAAGGGGCCGCCCGTCGTGCGTGATGCTCCTGTGACGTGCGAGAGCGGTTGACAGCTGGCATTGGCTCGCGCAGTCCGTGTGCGTTAATCACATTTGTGAAGAATTAGTAACTTGGTTCAAATAAAAATTGACAATTTAGGTAGCTAGATAAATCGGTCGGTACCTCTGTAGCATTTAGTAAGTATTTCGGACAATTGTTGCCCTTAATAGGCGCATGCTGCGTTCATTGCATCTTATCTATTAGGCTAGTGCGTTCTAAAATTGAGTTACCCTACTTTGCCTACTACATATCTTCCCACGGGCTACGATTCAATTATGTACACTAAATACGAAACTACATAGATATACGTTATCGAAGCAGGCTTATACCTCAAATAAATCACTTGGATAAAACGACGCTATAATTAATAGGGTCTACTAGTTAAAATAAAAATGTCATTTCTTTATATCATTGCTGCTCATGAACCTATGCAGAAAAAATAAATAATGAGAAACTTCGCATGAATTCGAAACAAAATGAAACATACTCAAATGAACAAAACGTACTCGTCTTCAACGGGTGTGTAGGGGAACGCTGTCTCCTGCGGCTTCGGCGGCGGACTGCTCTCGGGCTCCTCTTGTAGGGGACTCTCGTAAATTAGGGTCTCCACCATCGACCCCTTTGAGCTCCCAAATGACACCCTACGAAAATAAAATAATTATTGTACACAATATGCTCACAGTATGTTCTTTTACAGAGTAACAAAGTTCATAGGTAGCAACGAAAACAAAATTACAAGTTTCCAATTGTGAACTGAGAGAAATGTAGAAACCAAATTGAGTTGAGTTAATTAAAACTAAAAGAGAGCCAAAAGTTATATTTTTTCGTTATTAAAACTTTTAATTGTGAAACGTTAAAACGGGACGCACGTTGCCAATAAATAAACACTTATTGCGTTATGAAATTAAAAATGTATAAGTATTTTGTAGAAGTTTAATATTTTGACGGTTGATGTTTATAAAGTTGTTACATTGTACGATTTCTAAAAGTTTTGCTGGTTAAGTAGCTAATTGCTTAGTTTAGTTCACAAGAGTCCTTAAATTATTACTTTTTATTTTTAATTCGCTTATGTATAGCCTTTTAGGCGCTGGCGCAAGTAATGCAGATCAGGTGACCTGAGACTTTCCTGCTGTAGGGTACCTACAAGGCTTGTCGCTATCGTTGTGAACATAAACTGCTCTCTAAATATTAAATTACGCGCATTGAATATGAATCACAGAAGTCTCCATTTCAAATTTCTCATTATTACGAGTTGCTACGCGAAACTATAACAAGAATGTAATAAGTATTGAATAAGTATAAAGACCGTACCTTTGGATTGGTGTCACTGTATTGTACAGTGAAAGTCATAATATCAAAATTACTATCAGCGATGTACCGAACTTGCAAGAAATAGTCTGCTTTGTTCATGGCCTCCGATATAATCGTTATAGTCATGAGATAAAATCCGATTTTTGATACAAAGCCCGTTTTACCTGTCTGGCACTGACATTTCCTTGACAGTGACATTGTTTTGTAAGTATATCAGATACAGAAAAAAAATGGTACGTAGGTAAACGGAGGTCGTTCCTCTTAGGCGGCACCGTGCGAAATTGCGGGCTGGCGGTATGTATCTGAACACTAAAACTTAATTTACAGTTATTTACTTGGAACTTGGAATGCGAAATAGCATGTCAACTTGTTTTTCTGACAACTAAGCATAATAAAAACATGTTGTGGCCATGACTATCTTAGATTATCCATTATAAAATCATCCTATGGGTATGGCAAAAGGGTTCTAAAATACTTTATGTTCACGTTTATTAACAATAAACTTATATGTATTATTTCACATCATTAAATAAACATTTTCATTTACATCACTCGATAGTAAGAAAGTCATAAAGTTTGTCCGAGCTTTTATGCAGGCAAACATAGCAATATATACAACAAAGAGCTTTATAGACATAAGTTCTTGTGCGTCCATTAAAATGGGATATTATATAAGTTTAAAGTAGACCATGACGTATGCTTTGGATTGTTTTTTCAAAATACGTGATTAGGTACATAATGTTAAAAAAAAATCTTAATTCTCTGGTGATAATTATTAGTTTGATTAGAAGTTTAAATAGATATTGCTTTAGATTTTGGAAATGATTACCTCAAAATAAAACAAACTAAATTATTAAGAACATAAATTAAATTGTATCTTATAAAACCTCTTTGCAAAATAATAAAATGCGTTCCGTCTTTTCCTTTCTGCTTAGTAAAAAGGTTTAACGCATGTCATTGCTGCATCACGTTTGATATGACACAAGCACTATACGAATGTAATTTTTCATTATTTTCTTTACTGTCTGTGATACGCAGTGAAGTACAAACAGTTTATTCCTATTTTTATTACTTACACATTTTTTATCAAACTTTTCAAAAATTGCAGTGCCCGGTAAGTACGTTTGTTGCACAACAGTATTTCCGTAAAATTAATAACGTGATATTTATCTGCCTAGTTCCTAAAGAAACGTTTATATTGTAAATCATTTTAGCAATACGTGTTGAAAAATATGAACTTTCTAAAAGATCCTTTTGTATAGACAAGGCGGCGACACTAGAGTCACGTAGTTTTTACGTTCAATTTAGTTCCGGATCCACGGCTAAGGAGCTACTTAACATTCTTGGTTAAGCTTGCCCCACTTTACTTATAACTGACTCTAGCCTTTAGCCTCTAGCATTCTTTGGTTCGTTGCACACAATTATGTAAGTCATGTTCGTATAATTTGAATATTAAGATGTCGCCCGACACATTAAAGTAAGTTATGAAGAAACTTACGAGAGATTTTAAAACGGTGTTAAATATTATCGTCCAGTTTAATTTGATTTGCAATGACGAATTTCATGTTTTCTAAGATGTAGCTAAATGCTCTATTTATGGAGATGAAATGTAACTTTCATTTAATTCTTCATCTACTACTTTATTATACGATGATATTATCTACCTTACGCTATAGAATACTAATAATACTGAATCGAATGTGCAATCCTCCCGATAACTACTAATTGCTATTTCAATTTACTACCAATGAATTGGCTCTACTAACTGACTATGTCAATTAACCATATATTTTTAATTAACTTATCGTTTAACTGTTCTTTCTGTGAAAATTTTACTTTATGCATTTAGTTGAAAACACTTTTCGAAAAAAAGTTCCAATTTTATTATTTAGTTGCACAGAGTTAGTGCTTAGTTTTCTACTTTTTACGAGTAACTTTGCTCTCATAGCTCTTAGATTTCCCGTAAAATCAAACGTCATCACTGGAACAAAGACGTTGTGTTGGCAGGATGCCAGATATCGTCCGATTACTACCTTGTTTTGCTCCTATAGTGAGATCATATGTTATTTTCTTTTTATAGATAGAACCTCATTTCATACTTTGACCACTATTTCTAGAATTGTTTATTTTTAGGGGAACAATGGCGATCGAAGGAAAGTTGCTTAAGTTTGACCCCAACACGGAGGCGTTTCAAATGCGAGCGCAGTTGAAAAAACAGGAGAACTGTAGAAAGCAGTGGTTCGAGCGCTGGAGCTGGCTGCTCGATGAGAATCGGTAAGTAGCTCGGACTGAGTACAATACACGTCATAATCTTAATTGAATCTTTTGAAAATAACTAAGTGAACTCTGAAACTAGAATACGATTAATATAATTGTTTTTAAAGCATTCATTTCATCCGTGAGTAGTATGTAGGATGAATAATAAACTTTAGATGATGCTTTGGGCTGGGCACTAAATAACGTAGACATGACGCGAATACTCTCAGTAAGTGGCTAACTGCTATTAAATTAGGGACATAGTTTATTCAACTACTTACCAAATAAGTTTTGTTTATGTTCCGGCGTTCTGCGTAGAAGTTTCGCTTAGTACTCGTTAACTCGTACAAATTTAATAATTGTACGTTCCTGAACGTATGATTAATGTTAATAGAAACCTATTTAAAAAGCCATACCATCAAAAATATCTATTTAATAGGTGAATGTAGTGTTACTAAGAGATGCAAATACATACATAAAATAACTTGTAAACTCTGCGGAATAGTCAAGAAACAATTTCCGGCAATAGGGAACGATGTGGAAATAGAGAATCACATGTTCCATAGAATTACGGATGAAACTGAATAAAGCCGCGAGGCCAAAGTGTTAAAGAGGCAGACTGAAAAGTCAGGCCCTACTGGATGACCAATAACAAAAACTAGTAATTTCTAGAAGGCCAAGGGAAATGAGGAAAGCCTAGACGAAGACAAAGCCAAAGCCGACGTTACCTAATACAATGTATTATCGGGACGAGATAATAATCCTCGTTCAAGATAGTTTCAATCAAAGTAGATTAGGTACGCAGTAGGCTAATATCTAGCCATATTGTGTTCGGTCGCTTTTATTCGTATAGTTGTATAAACAGTGTCGTACAACTGTTAGTGCAGTAGCACGGTTTCTGACGTCAGCACTGCTTCAAAGCGGAGAAATTCGCCACGGGTATCAAATTTATCGTGAGCACCGGAGTTTCGTGCAAAGCCAATGTTGGACACGACCAATCCCCGTTCACGAACAAAATTCTCGTAACACTCAAAATTGTTATTGAAACTGTTCAACTTTGATAATTTTTAGAATATTTCGGTGTGATCGTATTATAGCTGGATATGTTTTCTAGTAAGCGAACGCAATAACAGTGCAGATATTCAATCAATAATATTTCTGTTTGAAGCGTGTACTTAAATATATACCTATTCAGATAATTATAGACCCCTAGCAGCACTCGGTCGATACCTGTATCGACCACATTTGTGTCCTAACCTTGAATGAAGTCGATATAGGTACGTGCTGAGGTGTTCTTGTTGTTTATAGGGAAGCATTGGCTAAAGCTGACGCCATCCGTCACGAAGCTGCCGCGGCTCTTCCCCAAGTGGCTGCCAAGACTGTGGACACGAAGAGTCTAAAACCAGTCCCGGTCACATCTACTGGTGTCATTGGATGGCTCGCGAGCAGGTTCGTTCGCCTTCATATTAGACTGGTTAAGTAGTTTACTTTTATGTGTCTCAATTTCCGATTATAACACCAGCTAATTCAGGGAAATCGGCATAGGCTTGCACACGAAGATATTTTTCGAAGAAATTGATTGAAATTACAATATAACTCTACTAAGAATTAGGTGTATTGCATCTATGAATAGGAAAATATTCTATTGCTACAAACACTCCACTTCAATACAATTCTTATTTTAATCAACATTTTAAAAGGCTCGATCCTACATCCTTATTGAAAAAGTTCTGTATAGAGGACTCAAGAAAGTACTTTAGTAATGTACGTGAAAAGCTCGCACTGAGAAAATAATTGCTTCGTCGCTCGGCTTTGCAAGTGATTCCGTAAAGAAAATGTAGAGCAGCTTATGAAAAGGACATGTTACGTGCACAAACTTCGAACTTAGGTCATCACAGATAATTTCTTTGTTTTTTTTTCTTACAGACCTGATTGCCAACTAGAAATATATACGTCGTGGCTGCATAAGCCGCCTAGACGTTTGCCTGACACCTGGGACCACCCTGACTACATGGGACCGAAACATTAGCTGTATATTAATTATTGAGATAAAAGTTTATTTTGATTAATTTAGATTGTGCTCTCCATGGATATCCAGATACATTAGAGTTAATTTAGCATCGTATATTTATTTACTTAGGTAGGTACTTACTTTTCTCTTATTTTATTGATGGAGAATTTGTAATAAAATATTATTTTTTATTTGATTGAACCGTACCTAACTAAATCAATGAAATGTCCATGTCAAATATTTTTCGAGATGTTATGATCTGTGCACCATCATAGCCTACTATAGTGATAAGAATGTTGCAAATACAACAATGAAATGTTAGACTTATCACAAAATTGAAATAAACAATTCCAAATAAATCGCAGAACAAATTGGTAAAGATTAAACGTACCAACATAATGTTTATGCTTTTATTTCTTTTTCATAAATGCATAGAGAAATATTATATTAAAAACAAACGTTCTAACCTTTTTCTTTTTTATAAAGTAGGGAGCTCGAGTCTCTAGTCTCTTTTTTACCCTGGGGAATCCTCATGGTCTTCCTCCGCCCTGGAAGGCGGAGGAGTCTGGCAGTCTCTCACCAGCTAAAACCACTGAAGAGCTTCCACTCTTCCCTTATGCAGGAGACCAGGCCGGAAAGCAATGAAAACTACTGCGACAAAGTCGTATCTAGCCAAGCCCAAGAGTGACCATAAAAAGTCAAGTTTTATTTTTATTTTAACCAGTTTTATAGAATTAAAGTTTAAGGAACCTTCGACCTACTTTAAATATATTTCAAAATGTTGAACAGTTCTTCATAAATTGTACCTAAGCCCTCTTATGCACTAGCGGTTAACCGCGGGGGTGGCTAGTCGCGCGGTTAGCCGCGCGGTTAGCCGCATTTCCAGTTTTAATATGAAACCGCTTGTGATTGTACGCACTTAACCGCCAAGCGGTTGCATATAAAAACTGAGCCGTGCGGCTAGCCGCCCCCGCGGTTAACCGCAAGTGCGTAAGAGGGCTAAGAAGTATGAACCATCTCGATTACACCAAATTTCAAACAAAAAACCTTATCCTAATCGATTCATTTGTTTAGGAGCTACGACGCCGCAGATACCTCTAACTATATCTTCAATCTATTAGGGAGTAAAAAGAAATCTACGTTTTAATTTTTTACATCGGATTAGACCTGATTAGTTTTGATGTGCTCGTAAAAGTGTGCCTACTTAGTTAAATTACTTTTTTTGCTTGTTATAACTATCAGGTGACGTCATAGTGGAAAATTATTCAGATATAGGAGCATTATTCGTTTTTACTTATATTTCATCGCACTTTGCTCACTTCATAAACAAAAAAGACAAAGTTAGTTATAACTAGTCTCTGTAGGTCAACGTCCAGAGCTGATTATTAAACCTTAGGTTCTTTTAATTCTATCTATATGTATTCTTTAGTCATATTGGAATACTTCAGTTTAATAATTAGTACGTTTGTGATTTAAGAAAAATAACCAGTATTTTTGTAATATTTGAATAAATATGGATACTTTAAAGTTTTCAGGAATAGTTAATCCCCTGAAGTCTTTTCAATCTAAGTAATCATACAGGTACAAAATGTTTTACGGCAGTTCACACCACTTAATTGACGCCCGTTGAACAATTAAAATTAACTAGTTACGTATTTTTGATTGTGCCCCAGTGGTTCGCGTGAACTACTGTTTGTTTTTGCTGTTGATTTACAATAAACGGAATGGAAGTTTAATCGAACCAAATATGATTTTATTAAATGATAATATTGTCTTCATTCATTTGCATGTCCTATATCGTATCTAGAAGTAACTCTTTATTGGCTTTAACGCGGTCGGATAAAAAGAGTATTATTATATAGTTTTATACACGTATGGACTTCCATACCTATAGAAAAGCGGAGGAACATAGCCTTTGCCTGAACTCTCTTTTTGACCTTTATTAAATTAGTTTCCTTTTTCTCAAGAACTCTACAAAACAACAAACAATAAAATTCTCCGAAGCGCAGTTACACTACTAATTAAAAACATTTTGACTTTATAACAAGAAGAAAATCAAACTTTCCAAAGCAATTCACTGTTTTTATTGGGTTTCGAAGCGCTGTACTGTAGCGCTCTACTTTCGCGTAACCTTTTGCGTAACCATGTCGTTAAGAAGGGAATAATGACCGTACAAAATTCATCTTGTTTAGTTTAATCCATAATGATTCATTGGGCTTCACTCATTATAACATAAGTATCCTGACCAAGCATGTAGCCAGCTTATAATAGATCGATATAAAAGTGAGTTTAAATCTCAGTAACCAGATTTCATCTACTTTATAAATTAACGTGAAATATTACTGTTATGTAGAGTTTCATTGAACTCCGTCCATCTAACTACAGACACGCGACTTCAATATTTGCTATGACCTTTACGTAACTTGATCAGCTCTGAAAATGGACTAGAATACTTTTGTACGTGTCATGACAATCCTTTTTATTTCTGATAAAAACGGAAATTGTCTGTAGGACACCAACTGTATATGAAGTTGCCTAAGTGCTATTTCGGCACACTTTTCCATGTGGTTTAGAGGGCTCTGAATATTGCTATCTAATCGAGTACATAATATACTTAGTTAATAAAAGTTGCACAAGACTTACCTCTTCAATGAGGTGTGTTTAGTTCCATTTCCGAGTAATTTATGCTTTGGTTTTTCGTGTGCGCCAGTAGGTGTCGACGACGATATAGTGAGATCACTGGCAAATGAGCTGGTTGAGGATTCTTTGGAGATGTTGGTGATGGTGGAGCGAGCTCGGCGCGCCGTGGCCTCCGGGCTGCCGGGGCTGGCCACCAGCTCCAGCGCCAAGCGGCCCTTGCCGGGCACCGGCGGCGGCTTCTCCTCCACGGGCACCATGTACGACAGCATCGCTGCCTAATATCTTATCTTCAACCACATCAAATACACCACAGCTTTAGATTCACTCTTTATATAAATCTTGCATAATAACAGTCCATATTTACAAAATTCTTCTCCAATGTTCTATTCTTTGCCACTGAACGTTTGTAATGGATTGACACTCGGTAGAGATCTGAAAGACGATTGTTATGATAATAATAATATACATGGTTTGGAAATCATTATTGATTGTTTTATATGAATGCGTCCATTGACAAATGTTTTACAAAAACATCGTGCTTATAATATAATGTTATAGTTGTTCACAATATTTCGAGTATTGTTCGCCTAGACATCTCAGTCTCCTAATATTTCTAAGAAGGGGCTAATATAACTATTCGTTAAAAGTTATCTTGTTGAAATGACAGCCAACATGAAACAAGGTATTTTTGTAGTAGATAACCACTGTCAATCGATTATTTTAATCTTACAACTATGTACTTGCTATCTTCTTCCATGTTGCTTCAAAACAAATAGATTTGGAGGTTATTCACGAAACAATACAGGTTCACTTATTACGAACCTAAAATATTTATTTATAGCAAGTTTTTTTATATTATTTATTTATATAAGATTTGCAATAAGTAGTTAGATACAACCACCGCCCTTGACGACAGTCGTGATTTTATATATTAATCTTTATGCCAACTTGTTATTAGCAGAAGAGCATAACATCGCATTATAATATAATACTACGTTTACACTCCAACACTTTATGTTATCATACACACGCAGTGAGACATTTGTCGCAACACAGAGACTTTCCAGTCTGAAGAAGAATGTCTTGTTGACCAAATGTTCATGCAGTATGAACAGTCAACAAAGTTTCGCAAAACATTTAGGAAGAGAGGCTGATCAATTTTATCTGTTGTCAAGTCTACTGATCACGACTCTGATTGGTTTACCAAAAGACTAACAATCAAACACAGCGATAAACATGAAGTTTGACAGTTGATTAACATATTTTTGTGTTGACCAATGTTTCAGAAATTTTGCAATATTTCTTTTTATTTGCGTCACGACCTTGAAACATTACACCTTTTCCTTATAATATTCGCGGCTCGCGTTGCGCTCTAATCAGAATCGACTCGTTAGGCTCAAATATAATCACGGTATTGTGTACTTTATCTTTAGCTTCAAATACTGGAAACTTTATAATTATAACGGCCCCTCATCTTTAGAGGCGAGTTCGCTTGTTTTGCCAACACTATTAAACTTCGCCCTAACCTAGATTTGAATTTTAATGTTTGTTTTTACATAATACTCGCTAGCTGTCAATTGCGTCGCAGTTTTGTGACTTTATTGATCATAAAACTATTTCATGCGTTTCACAGCATCCAACCTTGATCTTGAATGAGCGAAATGATTCGTATGCTACGTAGGAAGGCGCCTACGTAAGCTCTGCCTAGTTCTGATCTATTTCTATAACTGCAGATAAATAAATCGACACTAATACCCACACAGACTGTTATAGAAATCAAAGATATTCGGTTTGAATGAATTCGGTAAGTATAGATAATACGGAAAGTACTTTTTAATTATGCTGGAAATTTACCTAGTTTTGTTTTTTTTTCTTATCTATAAACCTGTAATATACCTTTCTACAGTCCACGTTCTACAATAAATATAATTCATAACTATTATCCCCACGTAGCAATAAAAAGTGACGTTACAATTTAGTTACGACATGCAGCGGACATGCACCAATGAGCTCACATCACTGTTGTTCCACATCTTGCCTTTGCCAAGGTCAGCAATAATTACGCACGCATGATTTTATATAATTAGGTATCTAAATATACTACATACATCATCTCGCTGGCGCTTGTTCTATGATTTACTATTCATGATGTTAAATAAACAATTAAACGTGTGGCATGTGGCACATTTTTATAACGTTCTATCAGCATGCCTGCAAACAGTAACCATAACTATCTTAAGCATGAATACCTATAATCTAAACACCGTGTGTATAAACATATAGATTGCATTGTATTTTATAATATTTACCACGATCGGATCGTTCATCTATTCCGTTATAATATCTTCTGAACAATCTGAACATAAATTTGTCAAATTAGGTATCGTTAGAAGAGTCTTTATTGCCCTCTGGTTACAAGCTAATTTGAAGATTGTTGCGGACTTAAAGGTCATCTGAAATTGAGACGAGGTTGTATGCCACTTTGCCCAAAAGCTTATGAATCCCACACTACTAGAATATAAACATTGTTTAGTTAGGTGGCAATAAACAAGCGTAAATTTCAGATAAAAATATTATGTGTCATACTTTTTAAAGAGTGGTATTAGAAAACTAAAATCGGGTCTACAATAGTCCTGAAACTTTCAGAAATTTTCTATTATAATGCCAAGAAATTATTGTCCAAGCAATGGTTCTCTATAATTGTCAAAGACACAAGTTGATTGCGATAATTATGCTCTCCTTATTTGGTAATCTTTCGCAAACTTAAAAAGAATTTAATACTACTAAGTATTACAATACGCAACAAACACATAAAAATATATGTAATCTTACCCAAATATTTGTCTCTTTAAAATTTAATTTCCCTCGAAACAATCTCACGATCTTTCTTCCTTGCGATTTGGGCGACTGAAACAAAAAGTATATGAGAGGAGCGCATACTAAGAAAAATATATATTAAGCAATATCACAAAAGATAGTTTAAAATCGAAAATTCTTGCTTTTATAAATTTTAATGGGATACCTAGCCATCTAACAGGTAATATTCGAATGATTAAAAAAATTGGATGTTGATATTAATTTAGATTTTGTAGCATCATATTATCATTGAGTTTTTGGGTGGTAAAATTTTATAGAATACCTAATTTAAAATGTCGCATTTGTCCACCATTTTATTGTAAATTCTACTTATATCACGGTGATGATATCACCCAGGTGAAAAAACTGGAATTATATACCGTTTGGAGAAATATCAATTTAATATATCTAACGTCATTCATCATGCACTTAATGTTTTTGATGATATCACGATGAAGATAATTATAGCCGAGATACACATTTTATTTCCCTAACTCTTCTTTTTTACAAAAAACAAAATATTCGAATATGGTTATAAGTGTGAATATTGCACTTACTAAACAGTTCTAAATTTAGGATTCGTAGCTATGTCGTTACTGAATTTTAGGAAATCAGGACACAATAACACTATCCAAAATTTCGGACTGTGTCCAGTCCCTAATCGGAGATAAAATTCTTTGAAAAGTTATTTTGGATATAAACTTATATTTTTCAACTGTTCCTATACGGTAAAAATATGGATTGGTTATCAATATCCAGCAAACATACTTGCCTTATTTAATTAGAAAACCTTAGAAAATTGAGAAACGATACGATACTAGGTAGAATATTTATTGCTTGATAAGGTTTACAGCTCACATTCAATGATAACACTTTCAAGTTTCAACTGTACCTAGTTCTCATGTTTATAAACATGATGTTACGTAAGACGAGTTAGAGAATCGCGACTATTCTGAATTTAGTCAACCTTAGAACGTACCCATGTGTACTTTATTACGCACTACCAGAATGCCTTTATTTCTCATAATTTCTTACATATACATAATTTTTATACACGTTAAATAGAGACTGGTGTCTGTAGTAGGTGAAACCTGTGAGACAGATCACCAGGCCGTCCCTCCGGTAGCTTGATATATCAGTAAAACATAAACTACTAAGAAATTTTTTAACATTAAAATAAAGTACAAAATAGCATAAAATGAAATGAAATTCTAATTGCAGAATTATTTTTTTATTATTAGACATCTCACGAATTAAGTAGTAATTCGTATAGGGAACTGCCAACCCAGCTACAGATATAATCACCAATGGTCCATCGTATAGCTAACGGCTCCATACAGACAAAAAATATGAATATTCACAAAACGGAACAATAAACGTTTGAGTGGGACTCAGACACAGTCTATTTAATTCAATGACACGGTCAGTTTGACCTTTGGAGATGATTTGTTTACTACATTTAGGAGCTGTAACTGTTGCTGTTTTAGGATTCCTAAGGTGATCTATGACAAACCAGTTCGGTGGGTCCACTTGCTTAAAGTTGTTGTTTATATCCTTCTATAATTATCTATCTGATAAAATAACATCAACATAGCTATGTGTTAGTGAAACTGTTCATTTATCAGACAAATTCCAATAAAATTATTTTATACAAATTGCGTTACACATTTTTTATTCGACACATCCATGCGAACTTTTACTTTACTTAACTTAAATTTCATCATTGCTAAAGGTTACTAAAACCTGATTAATCGGCTTTAGAGTTTGTTCTTTGCTTATGCAATTCTGAATGTTCTTATCTTAGCATTTTGTCTGTACTGATTAACTTAGGTTACAAGATCAAATAAATATTTATAACGGATTCTACACGTATCAGAGCGTTAGTACGGAGGTATTATTGACACCAGGGAGAAAGAGGTTTGTTAAATAGACCATGTCGTCAGTCACCCGCTGATGTGTAGTATAAACTTTATCTCATGTTAGATCAGTCTAATCAAAATAAGAAGATCTTGAATACGTGTAATTCTCATTTTAAGAGATGTTCTTGCAGTTATTGCAAAAATATCGACGATGACATACACTGAAACCAAAAACTCGAATGATTAATTAAATAATTTATTACTATTAATATCATAATAATATGTTTATTTATAAATATAGCACTTATTTATTGTCTATCTGCATAGGTAGTCGCACTTCAGTTTGTGTAACATGTTTTCAATTTATAAAGTTTTGTGAACAGCCGATTCATTACAATTTATTTCCGGTTGGTTCGAATGTGTATGTTGTTGTTAAACTTCCGTGATTACTTAAACGAATGTTCTTGTGTGCATAACATCTAGAGGACACGAAATAATTCAATTCGATTCAATGAAATGATTATGTACAATTATTGTGCATACGTAGCCATTATAAATAAATCATTATTTTAATGACATCTGATTCTAGGTCGCGTAACGCAAATATGCGGAGTAATGATTTCGTAACATTGTAAAAGTAATTTCGATGTTTTAACAATAATTTAGAATGACTGTTACATAGCTGGGTAAGTATAATTTTGGAGGCCCTTGTACTGAGGCTACACTCCTGAACTAATGTTTTGATAGTCAAATGGAGAAACCCTGAAAAAAATCGGAAAGAGGTTTTACCTCGGCCATGGGAAAGTACAGGCTAGATAAGATATTAATAAGGAGAAATAGCTAAGCCTTAGAAACAAGATGAGGAAAAGGGATCACGCTGCTTGCAACGTGAGCCGCCATGTGAAACAAGTTGCCAGTCGTTCTGGCGCTAAGTATTATTGTTTCATGTCAACTACCTACGGTTTATTTATTGGAAATATCTTGGTTTTACCTTAAACGTGTCTTGGGTCATACACAGCGAGTTCACTACGGCCAAACTGTTGATACCTAGCTTTGTACTATTTAGTATACGGGTGATAAACGTCCACTTGATAATAACAAGTCGGATTGGTACAACTGGGTGGTGTAGTTCCAAAGTGATAAAAGGTAATCACACTTATTTTGTCAGCTCACTTTACCGGGGTGATATCACCTGGGTGAATTTTGTCCAAGGTGAAATGAGGAGTCACAAAAATCTACGGGAAATATCGCAAACTATGATGTCTCAAAAGAAAATCATACAGGTCAAACATAATAATAATTACAATAACTAGACAATAATAGAGTACATAATATTTAAAATAATTATGTAGAGTCTGTATGTCATTTTGCAAGTTTTGAAATAATTAAGTTAATTTATTAATATAGCAATAGAGAATAACTTGGTTAATCTAACGCCGAAACTTATTACCATCAACTAAATAGGATTTGGCCAGTCCAAGCCCATTTTCAAATTAGTAAATGTCTGCATGCAGTTCACGTTATGTGCTCCTCTTTCCTTAGTTGTGTTCTAAAGTAACCAAACACGAAGAGGACCCCTTCAAATTTAACCTGACCGATGTGCGCAAGATATACCTATTCCAATAAATTATTTTATTTTATTTGGACCTAGGTACCTAGTAATTGAAAAACTAGTCCATCTTCTAGTAGTTGTTGGTGATTCACAATTTATGATCTTCACGAATGAAGCTGAATAAACAAGAAACAAATGCAGCGCAAATCAACGTTTAATGAATTTTCCGTACTCGCTCCTAGAATAGACTAGGCAAAGTCCAAAATTCGTTTGCGAAACCTATCAATCTTGGACTATAATAACACATACATAGAGAGTATGTTGTATAGTATCGAAGAAAATTTGTACCAAGTCTAGCCTTGCGTTATAAGTCGTTTTCCAACCACAAAGCAATACGGGGCCAGAAGATGGTATAACCACAGAATAATTAATGGTACCCCGTAGTATAACTGTCTCAACATTTCACCTAACACGGTTTAGTATCCGGACTTGTCAATCAATAAGAAAATGTAGAGCATTTCTACTTGGTAGGTAGCGTCTAGGTAACAAGATAGTATATAAATATAAACTATCCTAAGTTACCTAATGCAATTACATCGTGATCTATACAGTCTTGTATGTGTCTCGGTGGCGCGCCTTATTGGTACACAACTTACTAAACGATTAATTTGCTCACGTCATTTGAACCTAACTCTATTAGATGAGAATTTCTTCGCCATCTATTTTATAAAGCTATGTGCATTTCTTCTACATTTTTAAGTAGGAAGTAATGTTTATGAAATCAAGTGAACATGATGACCTATCCTCACATTGTTGCCACTTTGCGATAGTGCCGTGTAGGTGGACATTGGGCATAGATTTGGCGCACCCAGGTGACGTTGGCTGAGTCAGTAGAGTCCAACATTCAATGTTTGTTTGTTCGTATGACATCATCAATGGGATACGGAGTGGTGCACTTAACAGCTTTTACTAATATGAGATTTAATAGGGTCATCGATTAAAAAGACTTATAAGGCGGCACCTATTAAACGATGGCTTTCTCTGACATAAATTGTAAGTGTCCCTAGTAGCCCTGACATTTACTAACGAGCATTTAACACTTGATTTTGACGTCGATTAGCGCAACCAAATGAAAGGTTCCTTTTTAAAACGAAAACAAAGGAAAGATAAGTGTTGATGCAGTCGCATTTACAATATTATTTCAAAATATTTTAACTTTTCTTTTTTCAACAAAGAACTGCATAAGGACGAGGTTGTCAATAAAATTCTACTGATTTGTTAAATGTAGATTTGTTACGCATGATCTTCCGCAATAATTATAGATTAATTACCTGTAACAAAAATATGATAGCTTTCCTGAATTTCCGTAGGCATGCTCGTGGACCCACATTACGAGTAGTATTACCAATATCGGTTTATTGGTTTAGTTTTAAACAACAATGACATTTCAATTAAAGTAATTGCGTAGGTATTTTGTACCGTCTTGTATTTTTACTTGACAGTTTATTTTATTGGCTGTCTTCATATTTTGTTATAAGTAAGTGATAAATATTCTGCAATATTGGATCATAGAATGAATTTTTAAACTGTAACTAATTCCTTCTCTTGAATTGCTTCACACTTTAAATGGTACACTTCTTGCCATGGTAACGAATCTTATATAGCGACCCATCGCTCGATTCGGATTATTATTAAATATTGGAAGAACAAAGGTACCGATTGTTTAACATTTTATTATTAAATAAGTAAGTATGTACATCCACCTACGTAGGAACGTAGGTAGATAACATTCAAGGCGTATTTCAGATGAACGTTATTTTAATTAGAATAACAGAATCTTAGTTTCCTACATATTTTATTGTTGTTGAAATTTCTTAAAGAAATAAGCATAGACTTGGTACTCTACTGATCTAATTCTGTGTTCTATGTAAACTCTTGATTGTACATAAATTTTAACGAATAAATAAATAAGCGTGCCAACTCCACACAAAGGTCGTTGACTTTTCAGGAAAATAATCTCCTTGTGAACGTCAAAGTTGAAGAGATCCTAGCGTTTTTCCTGTCTTTGATTTCGGTTTCATGTCTAAAGTTAATTTGCAAACTAAATTAGTTATAGAATAATTACCTGACAAATTATTTTATCCATCTATATCTTGTTTGGGAGTAACTACCTATCTAAATCTAATTTTATTAAATAAACAGCTTTGTTATTTCATAGTATTGGATGGAGGCCAATACACATTTTTGCCTGAAGTACAGGCAGCTTAGAGCGAAGGAAAGAATAAAGTTATAAACAGCCTTGTTGATCCACTTTCATCGTTTCCGTCATGAATTGCGAACTCAACAAATACAGGATGTCCTACGTTTAGGAGCCCGAAGTCGTGAACACAAGAAAATGCACATTTCCTGTTATAATACAGACCTAGAATTTGAAATATGACCTCACGTAATCATCTGCCAAAACTAGGGCGTACTAATTTATTATGTAATGAGTAAAATGGGACATGACGGAAGGTTGGTTCAACAAATTGTTTTTATATTATAAGAACCATGTTTGATGACAAAGCGAAAATTTATTCGTCTTCTAAAAGGCAAATACCTAGTTATCTTCATAACTTTTTCCAAAAAAGTTCAAAGATAACTAGTAGATTATCATGTAAAGCTACATTGTTATCATAGAAAAGATTGTTATACATACTGCTATCGAAGTAGTTTTGAGGTCGTCTTGAAAAAGCAATGCCAAGTAGGTTAACGCGTTCAGGAACAACGATTATTGTGATTACTGGTGTAAGTATACGTTACGATATGGATTGATTTGCCCTTAAACCATTTCTTACAGTTACACTGACGTAATGTCGAATTATATATTTTTATGCGAAGCTCAGGTATGAAGGAACTTATGAAAATGTATAAGTACACATTTTGCAATCGTGCAATGTTACCTAGGTAGGTACCTCAGTTGTGCAATCAACCAATTGCCTATAGGTACCTACAAGAGACAGTGTTCATTAGAGCAGTGCATTTGCAGTATGCAGTAACCTGCATCATCCACCTCCGCTAGTGACACTGAATGGACCGGATGCTAATCATTTTGTTATTTAGAATCATTTCAGACAGCTAAAATATGAATTTCAGTAGGTGCGTTTACGATTGTTTCTCGACACTGTTTTTCTGTTTACATGTTATGTTAGGAACACTTAACGATATTATGTATTATTTATAGTCCACTAAACCATGGCTACGTAAACGTGTTGTCGTTAGTGAAGTATAAGAAATGCATTCGGGATAAACAAGTGCAAGCGTACATACGTGCACTGAATCCGATCGGTGCGTAGCCGCCGCCGGTGCGGCCGGTGCATTCAGGATCAGCCGTCCGGATCGCGCGCTGTCAGGCGGACGTATCAAAAACAACAGGGAGCGAATGGATGCGGCCGGCTGTTTATAAACATTGAAATAGTCAGACGAGATAGACGATCAATACCGAGACGGGCACAATATCTAAGCGGCCGGGGCCACGCCGGGCCCCAACCTCACCTGCCTCGCGGAATCAGCGGCGTAGATAATAGAGTGCACTGGACCGCAGACGCAAGGCGTCGAGTGCAACGCAGCGAGAGCGATCACACGAACGTACTGAGCGGGCGGCTGGCGGCGGCCGTGTGCGCGCCGCCCTAGCGGTTACGTCACGCGGTTTTGACAGCTGGCGCACGAGGTACGCGAGCTGTGCGAGAGGGGGCCGCGCCGCGGCGCCACCGTCGCCCGCCGATCAATAGCCGGCGAGCGCCGCGTCGCGTCCCGAGCCCACGCTGCGTGGTGCGCCACCGCGCAACCACACGAGACGCCGCGCGTCGACCCGCGCTCTACAACACCGCCGCGCCGCCTGATGCTTTGCAAACTGCAACTAACCATTATGCATCGTCCCAAATATCTAGTTCAATCATTCTCCCTATTCATCAAATGAGATACTTATGCCGCTGACCGCGGAACAATTTGCTAAAAATACCTTAATTTTCCATTCAGACAAAGATAGACAATAACAAATAAGTTTATATAATACCTGTACTTACCTGGTCAACTGCTAGGGCGTAAGAGCGCTAAGATAATATGTCGTCGACATCCTTTCGGGTGCTCGGCGATTGCGAGTCAGTTTGGCAAACCTATCCACTATGTGCTACTGTTGCAGATGCCTAGAGCGCAAGAGTTTCGCGAACATAGTCAATACCCATCACCCTATCTTGTGGGTGGAGATCTTTATACTGCAGTACCAGAGCCGAAAAACTGTGCTCGAAAACTGACATGCCACAAATCCGCACCCGTAAGGAATTAATATTAATCATTGTGCTGAATTTAATTTCTCTATTCGGTTATTTGTTAGACCATGAAAAAATAATATTTTAAAAGGTAATGGTAAGGACAAGAAATCATTACTGATATCGGGTTTTTTTAATTTAAACGTGTCGTGAATTTATAGATGCAAAATTAAATTTCAGAAATAATGTTATTTAAATAAACAGGCATAGTAGCATCCAACAAAAAATACTTTGTTTGGAAATGAGATAAGACAAATAAAAAAAATTACAAGAAACCCGAAAAATTGTGCATAACTATACCTATCAACGAGTAAACAACACGTCGTCTATTGTTTACTGTCGGTGTCGATGACAAAAATAAATATTTCGCAAATTGATTCGCTTTATCAGATCTAATTATCTATCATAATTAACAAAACAGTTTGACCCAGGAAGTTCGGTCCAGCGGGGGTCCTGCCTGAACGCCTAAATTGGAACACCCTTATGATGATTGCTCATTATGGGTGATCGCGCCGTATACGCCGCATTTAGTCGCTGAACATAAAAATAGTTGTTGCTAAGTAGTTGGAAACAATATGAAAAAAAAAATGAATTACCAGTGGGAAAAGAATCCGTAGGATTTCGAAAATTATTAGCAGACTGTACCTTCCACTCTTAGTTCGGGGCTTATAGACCTGCTGCGGTTCCTCTTCTATTCAGAAATTCCAGACGGCGCTTTTCTGAATAGCCTCACTGGTTGTAAGGTGAGTATAGACTACAACATTTACTTGTAACAGAACAACGAGCCACTCCATGATATGTTCTATTGTATCATCCAAAACGTCGAGCACGCTCGTCTCTTTGGTACAAACCAATGAGCATATTGGTGAGCATTCCGTCGAGCCTATTCGTGTAACATTTCGTCGAGCCTTTGCACGAGTGCGGTTTTTCTTTTAATAGGATTCATCAAGATAAACGCAGCACTTGTAGGGCCGTCATTTCAAAGAAGAATGAAAGCAAGGTACAACGAAATGTTGGTAAATGAACACTTGCTGTGAGCATTTACCCTTTACATTTGTCCGGTGAAGCAGTCAAAGCCTGCGCTCAGGCAAACTGCAAAAATCTCTACCAAAAAAAAAAGGAGCATTTACCCGTAACTCAATGCCGAGCATTCGCAGGAACTCTACATTACATGTAAATGCTTTGGAAACTGAGCTTTTGCCTGTATTGCACAGGCAAAAGCTCCGTTTCCAAAGCATTTCCAGAGGCCAGAAACACTACACACTGACAGACCAGAACATAAACTTAGAACACCAGTCTTTTTACAAGACTGCCCAAAAAGGAGTGTTATGTTTTCAGGGTTCATGTATGTATGTTTGTGAGTTTCTTTATTCCACCATAACTTACATAAAGGTTTGACCGATTACAATGTTTGTGGTATCATCCCTCACCGGTAGCATTCGCTTGTAATGTAACGTTACAGATTTGAGCGTTACTTTAGTGAAGGAGGAGAACCGAGCATTACAATGCGCACCTTGTAATGATATAATGTAATAGGTATCTTGATACAACTTGTTACATCAATTCATTGCTATGGAATGCTCAAAGTCGAATCTATATGTTGCATTACACGCATATGGTCCGGATTCAGGGAGGTATTATTGTAATGTAATGCTCAAAGTCGAATTCTATAATGTGACAATACACGTGAATGCTCGCGGTAAGGAAGCACCTTTAGAGGATATGTGTTAGTTTCTTGATAACTTTTGTGGAACTTTGAACAACGGTTACACTAATAATGATTATAACTGGATATCTGTTGTAGATGTTGTTTACAACCAGTGGGGCCAAAGAGCTGAGGACATAACAGCCTTTGGTTTGGTTTGAGAGTACCAATTCAGGATCAAGACAGAACCAGCAGCTACTGCTACTGTTTTGAAAGTTTGGAAAATGGAAACGACCATTTCTTGATTTTACGCGTAGAATGAAAATGTAGGGTGTGGGGGTTCATGGTGTGTTTTATCTTATCAGCAATTAAAATCAAATACAAGTTCAAAGCAGGCATTGCTTTATTACTTCATAATAACGTATTACTTGAACTTTTATACACAAAGAAACAAATGAGGACAAGTCGCAAAATCCAAAAAGTTTATAAAAACTGAACGTTTTAATTATCACTGCCAAGCTCAAGACTCGACTAGACGTTATTTCATTAAACTATTAATATCTTCAAAAAGCGATAATAAATAATAAAACTTACTGAAGTTGCGGAAAACTATGTTCATTGTATTATTTCGTTCGTATTCACCGTTGACGCAACCGTTGATACCTAGGTTAACACTCTGCGTTGAAAATATGTAATCTAGTTCAACAATCTGATTTATTCTCTATTTGATGTTTACCCATAAATCGGATTGTTTTTGTTTCTTAAACAACGCATAAGTTCTTAAATAGATAAATAATATGTATTACAAAAAAATATTGCATCTTAATAGATGTATATGAAAATATAAACAGTTGAAGATTAACACTGCTTTAGTCTGTTGTAACTATTGTAAATCTGTTAAAACTATAAAAAATTGAATTACAAAATGCTCAATGTGTTACGGCAATAACAGTATGGCACTTTGATGATCTAACACTTAATCATGAAACTGTAATCTTAATCACTATGACACCGCGGGCGCTAGTCGAAGTTCAGCAAATAAAAAATAGCAGCTTGGCAGCTGTAAACATGGGGGCGATAGAAATTAAATATCTCAAAAACTTTGACAAGCTTTACACACTGGCATCGATAAAAAAGAAAAGCAGTTACACCGTCAACTTTAGGCACGACTTGTCCACGTGTTTCGTACAAATCTAGAGTGAAAAGAGAATATAGAGGCACATTGGCAGTGTTTATAAAATGGCACTACATACAATGACAAATTACGGAATGGTCTATAACGTTCTATACAACATTCGACGGTGATCAGTACCAATTCGAAGATACAAGGTTTTTAGAGACGCAGTTGTTAATTATATTATATTGCTATTGTTGGTGTGGGGTGGGAACTTCAGTACACTTTCAGTTGATTCTTGTCGTCGAAGCCGGCTGAGTGGCCAGCGTTGCGAACTATGAAGGAGTTGCCGTCGAAGTGCATCCGCCTTTCGCCACGTCTGTGCACAAACATTATAACGTTATTATTGATTAAGTATGAAATAATAAGTCCGGGAGCTACCTATGAAGTTAATCTCCATTTAAAAATCGCCCGACAAATTACGTTAAATCTTCAAACGAATGAAGAAGATTTTCATGAATTACACCTTAGAACACTAACAATCGCAAATCGCTTATAAAATTAACATCTATTTATTCACCTATTTGATAATCACGATGAAGCACACTAATCCCGATTTTTTGGGAAATTATAATACGGATATCCTGGTAAGTGCAAGAAGATCTTGACTTGCCTGTTGGTCTGGTGGGTAGTGACCCTGACTGCTATACCAGAGGTCGTGGGTTCGATTCCCACCCATGTAACTGTGTGATGAGCATGATCATTTGTTCTGTGTCTGGGCGTAATTTATTTACAATAGGTATGTATTTAGAAATGGTTAAGTATGTTTATTCGGTTGGTTACCATAACACAAGCCCGAAGTCAGTTAACCGTGTGTGAGTTGTCCTGAAATATTATGACTTTTGTGATCTTACCGTACGAATAGGTGTTGCGTCTGGCCGAGCGACGCGGTGCAGTGGAGGAAGGGGCTCGTGATGGACGCGGACCCGTTGCTGGGGCTCGTGCGCAGCTGGTACTTGTGGCTGCACCGGTGGATCCTTAACAAATACGCGTGACTGTTAAATCATCATCATCATTCCCGAGCCTTTTCCCAACTATGTTGGGGTCGGCTACCAGTCTTACCGGATTCAGCAGAATACCGTATTTCACATGGAGCGACTGCCTATCTGACCTCCACAACCCATTTTACTGGGAAATACAGTATCTCACGGTAAGACTGGTTGTCAGAATAGACTTAACGACTGCCAAAGATCTTTGTATGACAGCCACCTAACTTTAAATGCACATACAAATTCTTCACTAAAAGTCTCGTAGTCAAGAAACCTTTCCGAGATCTGGCTGATCGTTTGTAAGAACTGACGGACCACACTTTATGGATCGTAGTTATTAATATATTCCTTTAAAAATTCATAGGGTCGTTCTTTAATTGTTTTAAGTCTACTACTAAATCCTAGGATTTTCATTTCGCGATTCCCCGTGTGGTTCTGTTGTGTTCACACGCATATTAAATAGATCTAATGTCTTCAGAATTACCCTTCCCAAAATAGCTCATTTAAGAGCTAAGACAATGTAAGCATTTGGTCCGGCCTAGTGTACAAGACAACAGAATATTGGAATGGTTGGCAGATTGCATGTGGCAGTCCATTAGGACCTTTAAAAGTTATATTTAGTTGCCATTCAACATTGCGAAACTACATAGTTTTTGAGAATACAGTTTTAAAAGTAAACGGGAACGAATAATATTTTCCGAAAAAAAAATATTTACTTAAACTACCTTTACCCCTTTGTCATAAATTTGTTATAATTTGATGTTATATTGTAACTGCTTAACAGATTCTGAATTTAATCCTTTCAATAACAACGTCGAGATTTTTATAAGGCCCTTAATCTTTTGTTTCAGCTCTGTAACCTCTTGGCCCTCATCATAAGCTGCGTAATTGTGTATCAAACAGTCAATTAATGTTATTAGTTACTAGCTTAATAATCTCGTTAGGCGGAGGGGTCAAGAGGCTCTTGAAGACAAACCTACTCGAGACACAGCGCGCATCGTGAGGAGGCTTCTCTTTCTGAAGTTCTCAGCTAACCATCACGTATGTAAATGGAAACTGTTTAACTATACTACCTCACCTACTGTTGTTTATAAAAGGTACGCGAGGGTAAATAATTCGATCATATTCGTTAGGAAAGCGGCAAAAATACGCAATTCTAATTAATAACTTTTGAGTTCGGTGTAATGCCCTCACTCATTCACCTGGAAATTGTTATGTAACAGTTCAGATTTAATTATGAGCAAAACCTGACTATCTGACGGTGCGCATTGACGTTACAAATGGTATCAAATATTTTTCATAGTATGATCAAGTTGTGCGCTGCAATGTAATGCTCGAACTTGTAACACTACAGGCTACGCAGTGTAAATGCATCAATAAATACAACCTTGGATGATGATTCTTCATCTTCTGTTCGAATTTACGAACCGATATTATACAGACGATTACTGATAATCAGAAGTTGCATTTTACGGTATTTTTAAACCTAGACGATAAGAGACTCAAAAGAATGTCCATGGGCAACGGAGTTCACACTAATTATCACTGTATGAAACTATGAGTACGTCTGTAAAAACACATTTACAGCAAGTTTTTTGAACGTCGACACTCATTACTCACAGCTCCAGCTCCTTTCAGTTTGAGACGCCTGGCGCACGTGGACGAGACAATTCCAAGAGAGCTTTTTACACTTCGGCACGTTTTCCCACTTATGTGCGTCCGGATAACCTGCACCTTACGCTGTAGCCAGGACGTGCTTACAAAGGTATACTACCAAGATATGCTACCACTATCCTTTAAGTTTAGTGGCACAAAACAAAGAAAACTTGTATGCAGCCACAGCTATGCCACTATAAATTAAATAATTGCATCGGTTTTTTTTTACCGATTGCCTAATAAAACAGCTTCAGCCCCCTACTCAATAGCCATCATTGTACACTCACAATTCATTGCAGCCATCTTGAGGTCGGTGACAACGAATTATATTGCTTATTTACAACGCGACAATTCAAAGCTTAAGCCGCGTAGTCACAAATATTAACCTTGCCATACAACAACAACCTACTGCTGTTATACATAAATTCTGGTACCAGTCTATATGCTACCAGAAATAAGCAGATTGTGTCTATGCTCTTCACCAGTATGAAATAATTTGAAAGCAGTTACCTGACCAGGCCATCAGCAGTTTGGCTGACGCGCACGTTGTTGATTATCCAGTTGTCAATGCCGTCATCAGTGAGCCAGTACTGCGCCGCCTGCAGCAGCGACAGAGCTTCGTTCACGTACGATGGACCATGGCGCGACTCGCTGCACGTCAAATACAATTGTTAAAATATTTTTAAAAGCAGGCAAACCAGCTAATATCTGTGATTTTTTAATTATAAATATGGAACTAAATTCATGAAGCTTCTTTTCAAATTCGTTTTGAGTGCGCGGGTCTGTCTGGCCAATATTTATAGTCAATTTGACAAAGCTCTAGTAAAGAAAAGTTCTAGTTCTAGAAACTAGTAAGTTAAATAGTAAGTGCAAAATTATATTCATCGGTTCACGGTTGGCAGCATGTGATTCTTAGATCAATATTACATTAGGAAATGGGACAGTTGATTTCATTTACAGCTGAAATGGTTACTAACTTATAGAATACGTTGAGGGTGAAGTCCTGGCTCATGTCGAGAAAAGTATCGGTGGTGGTGCGCGTGCCCGCAGCGTCGACCAGGTACACCAGCGCACACTGCTCCGCGGTGAATGACACTCCCTTATACCACATTTTCGCGTACCTACAAATATAATAAAATTGTTATCGCCCCCCAAAATACTAATTTGCAAAAGCGTAATAGAAGTCTAGAAAAAAAGAAAGAGCGTAACAGCGACTGCCGGGAAATAGAATGTACTTCCGCATTCTTGATACATATGGTTCTTATTAAAAAGTATAGCTATAGCGAATTAATATGAAATAAATTTACAAAGAAAAAACATTAAAAGACCATTGTCGTAATACAACGACACACGAGAACTATGAGCTTCAATAAAGCTGTCTCCAGCCGCAAAGGCATTTGCTTGAAACTAGGTCAGCGCAGGGGACTACTGAATGCACTTATCTACAGGCATCCACTCACAAGGGAATTATTATGAATTAAAAGTAACTAAGCTTATTATATTCACACGGCTGAAAAGAATGAAGTTAAGTTTCAAAAAGGGGGAATTGAGAGACTTGGATATAGGCTACCTTTTTATGATAATTGTATTATTATAAAGAAAATATAGCTAAGAATGACGACCTCCATGGTTGAGCGGCTTACGCAGCGGAGGTCCCGAATTCGGTTCCCACAAAAGCTTTAGGTTCAGAGCAATGTATGTGATCTGATGTTGTCCGTATTTATTATCATTTACAAAGAAGTTATAACTAACTTGTTGTTGCCCTGCTGGTGACGGGCCTGGATCTCGACTCGCGATCCGTAATGGTAGACGCGTCCGTTGGGATGGATGAGCGCCGCAGCCGCGCCGGACCGCGACAGCGCCAGGATTATATTGTTCTTCGCGTTGGTTACGCGCACAGCACCGTCGATCGTCATGTCCACCCTGGGTTAACAATCCCTATTAAAACATTCATCTTCTCTTGATCATTTCACTCACGCATCATCATCAGCCTTTTTAAAAGCTCTTCTACATATTGCTGCGTACCAGAGTTGACTAAATGCAGTTTCTTTTACCTTGTCTTTGCAACAATCCAGTCACGGCCTTAATGCATTTCTAGTCTCTAAACAACGTATTTTTTTTATCTGATCCATTTGTTGGCTGTAGTATACGAAAGTTCATTCGTGCAAAATAGTACAAACGTACTAAGATACTCCTGAAATCCGGAAAAATCTACATGATAAACGCAACAGCCATTTCAACAAGAATCAGTTCTTACTTGACTCTATCTCTCAGGCGAAGGCAGACCGTACCGTGAGGTGTCACCGAAGCATTGTATCCGGCGCCGCCCACAACATCTGTCATCTACAAACAATCCATTTATAGAAAATTGTTGAGCTTTCACTAAATCTATTTTGGTTTTCCCTGGAAAGGTAGGTTTGTGCAAAAATATATACCTGCCTGTCATGGTTTATAATTACGCACGTGCGTTCTAGTCTGGTATTAGCTAAATCTTGAACAGGCTGCAAAGGGTGGTAGGCTAGGTGATTTGTGTATGGAAAGAGCAATCGATATATTTGTCTCAGGGGTTTATAGATTTTGATACGTGTGTGTTTGTTTTAGATCCATGTTATAAATCAATCATAAGCTTAAGAATAACCTCCAGCTCCCGCCAGGTATCAGCATGGTAGATGTCATCTCCGGGGTAGAAGGGGGCTTTGCGCTGCAGAGGCGCGCGCCATGGCGGCTGCCATCCCGCAGCGCCCACTAGCTCAGCTTGCCCGAGACCACCCTCGAGAAACTTGCTGTAGTCTTGGAAGGCGGACAAGTTCGACTCCTCCTATGACCATTACAAATCAAACCCAAACAATGCTACGTATAAGTTAACAAGCCACGAATATAGGCAGTTATTTGCCAGATTTCCCAAAAATGGCTAAAGGCACTCACTTAACCACCCATGGGTGTACGGTCTCTGTCAGTGTTCTACATCTTAATCGGAAAATATAAATATAAAACGTCAAACAAGGATAAAAAATACGATAAATATATTACACGTGGAACTTCCAAAAGGGGCCAAAATAATGATAAGCTTATGGCAATTAGTAAAGAAACTGGCTGTTAGCTCTATACTAAGAGTAGAATTTTATGTTTCCATCACCTGATTGTAGGAGTGCGCTGTATAGACACTTCTAGGTCGGACAGGCATAGTCACATCCTTTCTAAAATCTGCATTTGCCATTTTAATACTTCTTCAACTTATAACTGTTAAGGTTTATACACTATTTTAAAAAATACATGAACAACAGTGACTATCGACACTGGAAAATGCTACATAATATAAATCATCCTTCACGGTTGCAAAGTTATGGAAGAAGTCATTTGTCATTTATTTTTTCCCTGTTCGAAATTTAATTTACTTCTCTATGGCGATGACTTTGTATTCAAAATCAATACTGGCCGCAAACCCGAATCTTTTTACAAAACCAATATAAACATTTACTGGGACTTCGCCCGTGTGAATATTTTACATTACAAATAAAAGATACTTAGAAACTATGTATTTGCTTATTTGAATCGCAATTTTGTTGTTTTTCCTTTATGTGTGTTAGCAATATCATCACATTTTATAAATATACTTAAACCAAGTAGAACATTATGCGCTATTAGAATTAGGTCATAGATGAACTAGTACATACAAGTAATTTGATACCTACCATTATCTAAAAACTAAAACGCCTGGAAATGCACAATAGCAAATATAAACATATTCGGTCGTCAGTGCTGAAATGTACTGTGTTAATAAATTACTTAGATCGTATTTAAAAAAAGTATTTTTGAACAAAATATTTTTAAGTACAGGGTCGCCTTTAGTGTCGCATACTAGTAGAGTCAAATCAAATAAGGCCAAACACGACAAGTTCCTTTGACCACCTTCTGGCTCCATCATGAGACCAAACCGAAAGAATCATTTTTGAATTATAAAGAGAATGATCGCTATAATGTTTTCATCTAAAGTTGTTGTTGTACAAAAATCGAGGCATTATCCTCGATATTTCTAATACTATAACTTAATGCAATGGTTCGTATAGTTAATATTGTTGTAAGGTTCAAAAATTACTAAATAATAAAATAAGTAGAGTTGCTTTTTCGCACAACCCGTTTCCCGCCAACGCGGGCTGTCAAACGGACGTAAAAAAAAACTAGGAGAGAAAGGGCGGGCAGTTTGGCGGAAACGGCGGCTTCTATTGCGAGCACAGAACTCTAAAATGTCTGACGTTTTGTAAATTCTATGTACCACGTATATTTCTAAATAAATGTTAAGTGCCCAGGTAAACTTTTTGTTTCTTTGTCTCATTATTAACTCGACGTCCCACACCATAACATTGTATTGTCACCGAACTTGCTGAAAAGCTGTAAGCATACCTACCTAAGTATACAATATATCATCTTAATTTGGTTAAGAAAGTTCTTATTTAGCTTGTAGCCTACAAAATTATACTTTTTAATAAACATACGTAAATATCTGCAAGTTTAATCAAATCTTGTAATAATTTATTATTATCGTAGCAGAATGGTACTGATGATGATCTTTTTTAAGAAATAACAATGTAGAGCAATGCCTACTTCCCAAAATAATAATAAGAAAGTACTTTTTTGGCTTATTTAATAAAGAGTTATACACATATACTGCAGACTACCGAAGTTAGGCTGCCCTGACTAAGACTTTGACTGCTTCACGGGACCTTAATGTTACGGAATCCTTCGTGTGCAAATACTATAATAATAATAATAATAACCCCCCCGTGGGGCCACCTTGACGTGGTGGGGGGGCTTAGGGAAGCAGAACTTTTATAGTCCGACCATCTGGACTACATACCCTTTGATAGAGGTACTGGTTTAATTAAAAGAAAAGTTACCAAAACATCTGGTAACAACCTTCCTGACAAACGGTCCCAACAAACCAAGCCAAAGTGGGACAGCATACGCTGAGGGCTGCATGGCTAGGGGTGAGCTTAGTCGTTAGTATGTGAACTCTGGATACCGGAGGACCTCCAGTTTAATTTACTCTTGCCACGGTGAATGCAAGGCGCTGCCGTGGTTGACCTTTTATGTCCTTAGCTTCTCGTGGGAATAATATGATAACAAGATCAAAAACCAAAACTCTTCTGGCAATTACGCCAACTGTAGATGATGTAACTACATCATCTTCTCATCCATCTTCTCCTTCATCACTTTTTTCATCAATTTCATCACCTCAACGGTCTTATAGTGACTCTTTTCACAATTCTTCATCATCACCTTTATCTTCACCATCATCTTCATCTTCAATTTATAGGGAACAGCTGGAGGATGTTGCACAGGTGACAAATATTGTCAATGAACCTGTGCCCACCAATAGCAGTGTTACAGTACGTAGAAAATGGAGTCTTGAAATGAATAAATTTATTCTACGTACTTATCTTCAACTTACAAATATGGAAACAGACATCAATGCATATCTTTCTTCACTTCACATAAAATTCATTGAAAAATATCCAGAGTTTCAAGTTAGCCGTCAAAGGATTGGGGACCAGCGTAGAGCTATAATACAAAAGAAACTATTGACACAAAGCACCATAGATGAGATTTACTCAGAAGTCAGATCAGAGCTGCAACACTCTGATACGCAGTTACACTCTACACAAACTCAACCTGGACAACGGATGAAATGGACCAGGGAACTTAACGAAGCCATAATTAGAATATATTTTAGAATTACGAATTTAGAAACGAACAAAACAGCCTATCGAAAAAGTCTTCATGAAGAGCTTATAAATATGTACCCCAACATGTCTCACCTAACAGAACAAAGAGTAGCTGATCAAAGGAGAGCAATTATAAATAATAAATACATAAATAATGATAGATTAGAAGAATTAAAACAAGAAATAGCTAGAGAATTAAGAAATACACATACGCAAATTAACAACAGTATAGAACAGAATGATACGTACTTTCCAGATAACACTGCATGTACGAATATAGAAACGAATAGTATTTTATATGAAAACTGTAGCTTAGAATATAATATCACACAAACGCAAACTGAACAGGAAGGTACATTTACACACACACAAAATATAAATGACGAAACTGATCAAGCAGCGATGAGACGCTCCCATTGTAACTTCGATTTACAGCCTAATTTAGAGATCGAAAGCACGTTTGAACTTGCTCGTCAATATTTTAGTGACACTGACCCAACGAAGAGGCCGTATATCCCTAAGCAGAAAACATCTCGAAAATTTATTGTCATTGTTAATTATATAAATAGGGTTATTCTTTCCAAGCACGTAAATATTGATACTACCTTTAAAGATATGCAAACCGTCGTTTATTGTGCAGCTTGGACGGCAGCAAAAAGCAATGGAGCTAAAATATCACAAGACATACAGACTGAACACAGAAGACGGCCACGCCGGGTACCTAAGTGGCAAATCAGATTACAAAAGAAAATAGGTAGCCTAAGAATGAATATTGGTAGATTAACACAATTTATTAGAGGTAATAGAAGTCGTAGAATTGTAGATACAGTTAATACTATACAGCAAACATATCAGATACATGCACAACACGAAGACATAAATACACATATGGAACATTTTCTAGACACATTGAAGCAGAAATTAAGCGCTGCAGCTAGTAGACTAAAAAGATACGTTAAATGTACAGATAGAAAAATGCAAAATATTCAATTTACTAATAATGAGAAGACATTCTATAGAAACTTGGCAAGCGGTAATAATCCATCTAACTGCCCAAACATAGAATTAGGGCCAGATATTAATACGTTCCGTGAATTTTGGGCTAATATATGGGAAAATCCTGTATATCACAACTTTGAGGCTGAGTGGATTAATGAGCCCCAAACACATATTCTAGAAATGGATTTTGAACACATTCCTCTTGACACCTTTGCTGAAGTCATTAAAAATACCCACAACTGGAAATCACCAGGCACAGACAATATTCATAACTACTATTATAAGAAGTTTACTTATTTACACCCATTTATCTATAGCCACTTAAACAGTTTTATTAAAAATCCGCATTTGCTACCGCCATACATCACACAGGGCGTAACATACATGATACCAAAAGATATTAATGATCCTACCAATCCAGCTAAGTACCGACCTATAACTTGTCTCCAAACACTCTACAAAATTCTCACAGCTTGCTTAAGTAAAGTAGTCCACAAACATTTACTTAAATATGACATATTAGCCGAAGAACAAAAAGGGTGTAGGAAGAGTAGTCAGGGCTGCAAGGAACAATTAACTATAGATGCGGTTACCATGAACAGTGCAGTTAAAGGCAAAAGAGATATCCATACCATGTTTATAGATTACCAAAAAGCTTACGATTCAGTTCCGCATAGTTGGCTGTTGCATATTTTAAGATTATATAAAATACACCCATCAATAATAACATTTCTAGAGTCTTCCATGAGCCACTGGCTAACCATTTTAAAAATAAATCCAACTTCACTGCAAGCCCTGACTACTGAGCCAATCAGAATCCAACGTGGAATCTTCCAAGGCGATTCATTTAGCCCGTTATGGTTCTGTTTGGCACTAAACCCTTTGTCCGAACAATTAAACAAGACTAGTGCAGGATTTAAGTTGACTCATAATAACACTGAATACAATTTGTCCCACCTCATGTATATGGATGACATAAAGCTGTTTGCAAGTACAAAAAGTTCGCTATTCCAACTAGCAGAAATAACTGAGCAGTTTTCTAAAGACATCCACATGCAATTTGGTGTTGACAAATGTAACATTATGTCGATTACAAAGGGAAAGTTTGAAGACAATCGGTATACCTTGGTAAATGGCGAGTGCATTGAGCCGATGGACACACATAGTTTATACAAGTATCTAGGATTTAAACAATCCAGGCAGATTCAACACAAAGTGACCAAACAGGAACTTCGCCAAAAGTTTATTCACCGACTTAAATTAATTTTGAACACTCACTTAAATTCCAAAAACACCACAAAAGCCATAAATGCTTTTGCGATACCTATCCTTACTTATTCTTTTGGCATAATACACTGGTCAAAAACAGACTTAACAAACCTACAGCGCGTCATAAACACACACCTAACCAAACACAGAAAACACCATCCCAAATCATGCACACAGAGACTTACATTACCGCGGAAGGAAGGAGGAAGAGGCCTTATAGACATCAAAAATTTACACAACAAACAAATACTCACTCTCAGAACTTACTTTCATGACAAAGTAGAACAATCCTCACTTCATTTTCATATAGTTGAAACAGACAAAAAGCTGACACCGCTTAATTTACAAGATAGGAATAACCAAATGAATGAACTCCTTACAACTATACAACACCAACTCACAGCATGGACCACCAAAGCGTTACATGGAAGACATCGAGCCTGTCTAAGCCAGCCACACGTCGATAAAGATAAGTCGAACGAATGGCTTATACGTGGCGAGTTGTTTCCAGAGACTGAGGGGTTTATGCTGGCGATTCAGGACCAAGTAATAGCCACACGTAACTATAGAAAATATATAATAAAGGATCCAAACCTGCCGACCGACTTATGTAGACACTGTAATGTTGCTTCTGAAACCATCCAACACATCACAGGGGCCTGTAAATCGCTAGCACAGTCAGACTATAAGCATCGGCACGACCAGGTCGCTTCGATTATACACCAACACTTAGCACACACTTATAAACTCATTACAGAAATGCAACCTTATTATAAATATAAACCCCAAACCATAGTAGAAAACAGAAACCACAAAATATACTGGGATAGGACAATAATTACGGATAAAACAATTCACTACAATAGGCCTGATATTACTGTTCATGATAAAATTAATAAAACTGTTTATCTCATCGATGTAGCTATTCCCAACTCACACAATCTTCAAGCGACAATCTCTGAAAAGCTTAGTAAATACCAGGACTTAGCCATCGAAATTAAAACACAGTGGGATGCACAAACAGTTCACATTGTTCCAATAGTACTGTCATCCACTGGAGTCATACCGAAATCATTGTTACAGAGTCTGGAGACATTACATATGCCTTCATATATACTCCACATGATTCAAAAAGCTACGATACTGAACACATGTCGTATAACGCGTAAATTTTTAACATCATCTACGCTATCTTCAGGTTACAGTATATAATTTGTTTATTTTCGCCTGCACGCTTGGTTCCCGCCCGCGTGTAAGTGTATACCCTCTGCTGCAGAGGAGACAAACAAATATAAAAAAATAAATAATAATAATCATTTATTCAGATAAGTTACATAAAAAACACAATTTCGTTGAGTCACAACACATGATCAGATTTTAGGATAATGTATCTCAAATGTTAAAAATTGAGTAGGAACATTCCTCCCGAACATACATACATAGATTGTAAGCTAAATAAAATCTTTTAAAAAGGAACCCTGATAGGAACACTTTGTTGTCCCTATGTCTGGCTGTCTAGTTATATTTTCTCAGAAACTTGTAGTGGTATCGTGTTGAGATTAATATTAAATACTCAGGTTTACGTACTCTTGCTGGACAAATATATCAAGGTTCTATGTCAATTAAATATAGCCATAAAGGTAAATCGCTGTTCCCATACTTAGATTTCCAAAGTATTCAACAGGTACTTCGAATAATGAAATGAAATGTAGACTTAACCTTGGTTTCTAAAAGGATAACCAAAGTAGAGTTAGTAGTAATGGAAGAAATATGAAAACAGTTAATTTGTTGTTTTATAACTAAAAAATCATCAGAAAACTTTGTACTGACCACTAGGTTAGCGTTCCAGACTCGCACTTGCCGATTATTGTGTTATCAACCTTCTAGTTGTGGATAACAGCATTAAGTATAATCGCATTAACCTCAAGCATTTCACATTCTTATCCCAATAGGTACATATCATTATTATTGACCTATTGTTTCATAATAAAATTTGTTAGAAGTACCTATAGACCACGGGTCAATGACCAGCAGGCTGTTTATCATAACTCTAAAAACGTAAGACTAATGTTAGTTTGAAAGCCGGCTTTAGGCTCTACCGCTGACCAGGATGGAATATTTTTCCCCATTGATAGACGAATGAACAGCGAAGTTTTCCTAAAGGTAATAAATATCTTTAGAGCAAAGGTACATAATAAAATAATTGAATTTCCAGAATTTCGACTAGCTACGTATAAACTATGCCGGACTAATTCAATCTGACGATCTATTAGTGCGTGGAAAACCATCTCATAAGTAATAGTGATAAAATTGGCTCTATTTCCATATTATTATGTTTAACAAAAAAAGAAAGGTAACACATTATTAATTAATAAAGGGAGTGAATGGTTTATGGTAAACCTAAATTAAACGAAGCGATAGCATGTTCCACGTTGTATCACGTGTGCATTCATATTATTATGTGGCGTCCAATCTACTTAAATATTGATTTAGTTGATTTCAAGTTTACAACGACTTAATTTAGTCGATTTCTCGCATGTCGGATGGTTGGCATTCTCGGTGAGCTTAACTACCTTTATTCAGTGTTTGAATGCACTTTTTCTAAGTGCGAGTAGTATTATGGATCGATGGGTCGAAGGCCTTGGGCCCATACCTACTGCCTAAGTTAGGGAAGAGGGGAGATGGGAGTGCCGTGATCTGGAATCTCTAAGCTCCAACGTTGCAAACCCTCGAAAATACTCATATCGTTGATCCCAACCGCACTAAGCTCACACTTGTGACCGGTGATAACATTATGCTTAACTTGATCTTGATCACTGTGAATGCCAAATATTTTTTTGCAGTATGCCCAATGCTGGCAGCCTGGCACTAAGAAATAGAGCAGTACTAAAGTATAATATATGCCTTGATTTTAATGCCGTACTTCCAGATTCTTGTTCACCCTTATGATCACTTACAGTCACTGCAGACTTCCAGGGCCATCAAATACAAAATAATACCAGAAGCTTTATCTAAATTTTTCCAAATAATTTGAGATGTAATTATTGGTTAAATATTTTATAGAAATATTACAAAGTATTATTATATTTTAAGAGGTATTTATTTAAGATAATATTGACAGTTAAAACTCATACACTTTAAATTTTAGTCGATTTTCATTTTGACATGTGTCGGCTATCGAGAATATCAGTTCTGTGTATTCTAGAGAAAGTATCAATTTAATCTATAAATTTTACACTCCTCAAATGTGGAAACACTAGCTGCGCGCCACCGCCACGTTTCGCCCAGTCTTGTTAGTTGTTCACTCATCAGTAATTTTATAACATCTTCTTTTGCCGGAATTTTACTAAAGAAATACATCAACAATGAGTGCTCCAGCACCGGCACCTGCTTACAAAATCGGTATCGTGAAGCAGGTAATACACCAAATATGTTTTTTCTTAATTCTCCATTGCTCGTAAGCCTGGATGCCTCGTGCCGATCTAGCATAATTTGCCCCGTTGGCACCGCATTGAGCTTTAGATGATGTAGAAATGTTAAATACTATATTCCTTGTTTGTTTCCTTTAATTTGTTTAGTATATTAAAATGGATCGATAACTGTAACTCATCCCTTTTATGCCAGCTGGCTCTTAAAATGGTCGCTAGAAATTCTAGTCTGATATGTATATATTTATGTATGAACTTGCGCAGTATAAAATATGCGTATTTCCACAAATCAGGTACTATCGGGAGATACGATTGTGATAAGAAGACAGCCACAGGGTGGCCCGCCTCCAGAGAAAATAATCGCCCTTTCTGGAATCACCGCGCCTAAACTAGCGCGCCAGAGGACCGCCAACAAGTGAGTGTTGCGCCCTAATTTACAACGATTGTTGCTTCGGTAAACATTAAAATAATAACTTTGTCATTGAAGAAGTTGAATTGATCTGATATACTTGATCACCAACAATAACATTCAGATCCATTCGAAGTTCTTATCTTAACAATGGATCCAATTAATTCAGCTGAATTAGAGTGGTCTATGTTACAAAGCAATACAGTTACTTGACAAAATCTAATTCCCAAAATATTTTTAAATTGCCTCTTTCAAAATTGTGATTATTATTCCTGAAATGGTATATATGTGTGTATTGGACTTTTTCTATTTATGCAATAGCGAATAATGCCATATCATAATGGGACAATTACATATGGTCATACTGAACCCATTATTTGGTAAAAGAATCATAGTTTAATATAATCTTAATATGTACAAAGCATAATTACACTAATAAGCTTTAACCAGCTTTGCTACTAAGCTAGGACAAGCTAAAGCTTTACATGCAAGATCTTGCAATATGGCTTGATTTAATATTGTGCTTTCATGCACATCATATATATTTCAATACATCAATATGTCATCAAGTCCAAAGATTTGGTAGCTTCAGTATGGTGTGCTTTGACAGAGGTTTAAGCTATTACCTTCCCATATGGCAGTTACCAATTGTCACTATAGTATTGTAACAAAGCTTCTGCCTGCGACAAAACTGCATATAGAAAATATACTTTTAGGTAAAAGTTCTCATATTATTAGTCTGTTTCTGTTAAGATTTCATAGAAGCTGTCAGGTGGTTCAACTGTGACTGACACCTAGCCAATTGAACTATGATAGGGTTAGAGCCTGGTGTATTTGATGCAGCGATACACTTACATTAATCAATCTGACCTCTACAACTCTGATAGAGTTAGTAGTTTTGCTATAAAACTAAAAGTTTCAAATATTTTACATGTTATACATTTGTTACACTACATGATAATACATATATCAAATCAATATAGACATTGCTTAGGTAAGTAGTGAAACATTTACCTATAGATACTTACAATTAAAAGCCTATGGGCTAATTACATTATTTATATGAGATAGTAAGGCTTAATATCAGCGAGTATAACTTTGTCATAAGCTAGGAAATCAAATCTACTTCATTTAACATCTCATTAAATAATATACAAACAGAAGCAGATTATATCCAGGATATTCTCCCTTAACCTGTTTACAGCAATGCCAAAAGAGTTTAATTTTAGGTAACCATATTAGGCTCTGTAGTAGTACCATAGCATCGAAATGCTCATTATGATGAATGCCAATAGAATTTATATTTTCTTCTTCTTTGTTGGGCTCTGTTTCTGCGGCAAAGAGGAATAAAATGAAAATCTTCATCATCAAAATCCATATGCTAGGTTTTAGATCTAAACATAGTAGGGCACAGCTTTTCAATACAATCACAAAAAAAGAAAACAATAACATTTCTCAGCTTTTAAAACATGTAAAATAAGGGAGAGCCGATGTCACACATTTTGTAAAGATTTATTCTTATATTATGAAAAAATAAAACTTTGTTTCTTATAAATGAACAACTAAATACATAGTTGAAAGCTAATACAACTTGCTAGTAAGTATGTAGCAGCCATTTGAAAGAAGATAAACCATCAAAATAACTTGAGTAAATTATCAAAGTAATAGGAATGAAAATGTTCAATTATAGTTAAAACCTGATATAAAATTCTATAATGTATGTTATATCTATGATAATCTGCTTAATGTTATATAACATTTTTAATTTTATCTTTCATGCCTAATATAGGACGCGCATGAAGTTCTTCAAGTAGGTATCATTAGAAAAGCTGAGTTCAATGTTGTGTTTGTATGTAAATAGTGCTTAAAGCTGTTGTAATCTGCTAAGCGATAAAGGACCTAATAAATGGCAATATTAATGTAACTAATGGCTATGCGGTGTTGTAAATTCCCTTTTCATTAAATTACCTGTTGAATAGTCATGGAAAGTAGCTACATTCAGTTTTATCTCGACAGTGATACGGAAACCAAGGATGAGCCATATGCTTGGGAGGCTCGTGAATTCCTCCGGAAGTTAGTGGGCAGGGAGGTCATTTTTACAGCTGAGAAACCTCCTAACTCAGCAACCAGGGAGTATGGTAGTGTGTGGGCTGGAAAAGACCCAACAAAAGATGAGAACTTGACCGAAGCCCTTCTTGCTGAAGGATTGGCAAAGGTCAGGGATGGTGGCAGAAATATACCCCAGCTGAAGAGGCTTGTCGAAATTGAGGATGTGGCTAAATCACAAGGAAAAGGCATTTGGGGATCTGATCTTCAGGTAATTATTTCATCTACCATCAAATCAAAGAAAAATATTATAGGATGCCTACAATTTTTTTAAACTACTACATTTAGAAGTTGGTTTGCAAGTTGACCTAAAGAATATACATGATATAAATTAAGTATATCTGCATTGTTGAAATATCTGTTGAGATATCAAAACTAGATCAGCGATTCAAACAAAATTCTATTTATAGTGTTTCCACACTAGCTGGGCATTCCTAAAGTGGAAACTAGATTAAAAATCAATACATCTCTCAGGCCAGGTTAGGTTGTCAGCTTACAGTGTAGCATCTCCAATCTATAGTGTACAATGAGTCTTATTTTTATTGATGTTACTATATTCAGAAAATCGTACAATTGCATCTTAAAATAAAATGAATATAATGATATTGAAGATATTAGCCCCAACTTATTTATTTGTTAAGAGGAATTATAAAACATTCAATAATGATAAAATTTATAATATTAGATGGACCATCTTCACTATATTGCATTCAGGCGCATGTGTAGCTGTGTTGCCATACTTAAATACAATGTTCATTAATATGTTACTAAAATATAAAAGCAATATTGCACAGAAAATGAGTATCTTAAACTTAAATTTGGAGGAGTATCTTGTACAACGTTTCTTAATGTGGCATACAGGATCATGTTCGTGACATCAAGTGGAGCGTAGAGAGCCCAAAGCAGCTTGTGAACAAGTTCAACAATGTGCCAATTAAAGCCATCATTGAGTATGTGCGCGATGGCTCCACGGTCAGGCTTTGCTTGCTTCCAGAGTTCTACCAGATCACTCTCATGCTATCTGGTATCAGAGTAAGTATGAGTTTATGAAGAAATACCAATTACTAACAACTTTTGAAGTGAATTATTTTAAATTTAAGATTCTAATCAATTTGTATGTTAATTTTATCATTGCTCTCTCAGTGCCCCTCAGTCAGACAAGATGGTGAATCAGAGCCCTACGCTGAGGAAGCTCGCTTCTTCCTCGAGTCCAAGCTGCTCCAGAAGGATGTGGAAGTCATTTTGGAGTCTGTCAACAATAACAACTTTGTAGGGACTATTCTCCACCCACAAGGAAACATCGCAGAAGCTCTCTTAAAACAGGGCTTTGCCAGATGTGTTGACTGGTCGCTGGCTGTTATGAAGCAGGGTTAGTTTCACTATATTACTTATCTGGTTTATATTCTTTTATTGCTCTTTATTTTTTATACATCAATCGAATAATTGTTCACTAAGCAATGTATCAATGGGCCGACTTTGCTGTTTCAATAACCTCACGTTTAGAACTTTTCCTTCACACTGATTATTTGTAGGGAATGTTAAAAATGGCTAAAGTATTATTGATTAAAGTCCCGTAATTACACTTTTTAATCAATCCTGCGAGTGCTTAGTATTTACTGGTAAAATTAATATAGTTAGTCCTTATTCAGTAACAATACAGGAGACAGTTGATAAACTGGACAAACTCTCATCAAAAGTAATTCAAATAATCGACAACTTAGACTTCTCGATTATTTGAATTGAATGTACTTATAAAACAGTTCTAGACAGATAACCTTGCCCACGTTACCCACGTTGCCCAAAAAAATCTAAATGAAAATTAAGATATTTTTTTTTATAACGTTATTAAAATATTACAAACAGTCATGAAATAATTACATCACAGGTCGGCAGTTGTCAAGCCGATCGAGCGTCCACTGTATATATTAAAATATATGTTTTCTGACTAGTCATGAATAGAATAGTTGGCACTTACATGAATTGTTTATTGCCAAATTTTATTATGTTACCGCATCTACAAAAAAAAGACAATATCGATTGGCACCCTCGAATCTATATTATTAACTCGATACAGGATCATCATACCGATATATAAATATAGGTTTTTTTAACTGTTTGATATATTTGCGCTTAAATATTACTAGAACTACCTTACACATTTATTCACAAAACTTATAAAATTTAGGAGCTAGCACCTTGAGGGCCGCTGAAAGACAGGCGAAAGATGCCAAGCTCCGCATTTGGACAAACTACACAAGCAATGCGCCCGTAATCGCTGCTAAAGATAAAGAATTTACTGCTACTGTAATGGAAGTGGTAAATGGAGACGCACTTGTCGTCAAGATGCCCAACAACGTCCAGAAGAAGATCTTCTTGGCTAGCATTAGGCCGCCGCGTGAAAAGTAAGTGCGCCCACTTATATTAAGATAGATAATCAGGCATTAAACCTGTTTTCAGTCTTTACTAAAATTGTTTTTCCTTTTAAAACAGGAACAGTCCAGATGAGGAAGGCAAGAACTCTCCGCGCCCTAAAGGTTTCAAACCCCTTTATGATATTCCATGGATGTACGAAGCACGAGAATTCCTGAGAAAAAAGGTGGTGGGCAAGAAAGTCAATGTCACCGTTGATTACATTCAGCCTGCAAAAGATAACTTCCCTGAGAAGAGCTGCTGCACCGTTGTTTCAGGAGGAGTGTAAGTATCTGACCATAGCTTAAACATTAAATAAAATAAAATAAAAAAAACACATTAACTAATAATTATGGTATTTCTTATGATTATAGAAATTTGGCCGAAGCTCTCGTTTCGAAGGGTTATGCTACCGTCGTCAGATACAGGAACGATAATGACCAGAGGAGTTCCCACTATGACAAACTTTTGGAAGCAGAACTTAAAGCTCAGAAAGCCGGCATTGGTGTCCACGCCAAGAAAGACATTCCCACACATCGCATCCAGGATACCAGTGGCGACTCTGCCAAAGCTAAGAAATTCTTCCCCTTCCTTAAGCGTGCGCAGAAGACTGAAGCGACTGTTGAATTTGTTGCCAGTGGATCGCGTATGCGCATATACATACCGAAGGAATCTGTCCTGGTTACATTTTTACTTGCCGGCATCAACTGTCCCAGAGGCTCACGTCCAGCCATCGGCGGCGCCGGCGGCATGCAAAACGCAGAACCTTTTGGCGAAGAAGCCTTACAGTTCACTAAAGAAAAGTGCTTGCAGCGTGACGTTGTAGTCACCATCGAAGAAATGGACAAGGCTGGAAACTTCATTGGTTGGTTGTGGGTTGAGAATGAGAACTTGTCGGTGGCTCTGGTTGAGAATGGTCTCGCAACAATGCACCACACTGCCGAAACCTCTGAATTCGCCAGACAGATTAAGAACGCCGAAGAGAATGCGAATAATAACCGTTTGGGCTTATGGAAAGATTTCGTAGAAGTTGAGAAAGAAACCGAAAAAGAAAGAAATGCCCCAATTCAAGACCGCACTGTCAAATATGAAAAGGTGGTCATTACTGAAGTTACACCTGAAGGCAACTTCTATGCTCAAAACATTGACATGGGCACCAGACTTGAAAGTTTAATGGAGAAAATCCATCAGGAATTCAAGGCCAATGCTCCTCTGCCTGGATCTTATATGCCACGAAGAGGCAACATCTGTGCAGCTCGATTCACTTTGGATGATCAATGGTACAGGGCTAAGGTAGAGAAGATAACTGAAAACAAACTAGCTCATGTTTTCTACATTGATTATGGAAACCGCGAGGTAAGAATATTAATAAAGACGATCCAGCCATTTATTAAGCAATGTAGAAGCAAGAACTTAATGTTATTTTTTTGATACACAGGTGTTGAGCGTCACCAGATTGGCGGCTTTACCTGCTGGTACAGAGATTGAGCCAGCATACGCTACCGAGTACGTCCTATGCTGCGTCAAGTTCCCGTCTGATCCTGATGACCGATCGGAGGCCGTCGCTGTCTTCTCCGCCGACACGCTGAACAGGAAGCTGCTTCTGAACGTAGAGACCCGCGGCTCTCCGCCTGGCGTCACCCTTGTTGATCCTAACACCAACGTTGATGTTGGCAAGGTAACAAACATCTGTTTTTATAAAAACTAACTTACTGGTTATGATGACTTTACTGATTGTGTTTATAGTTTCACAACGTGGTACTTGGAATACGTTCCGGTAGGTGGCGCAGTTTTCTGCAGGAGGGTACATTTCATATCGTAAGGATGATAAGCAAACTAACGTATATTTGTTTTGCGTTTAGAACCTGATCAAGGAGGGTTTGGTGCTGATGGAGTCTCTGCGCGACCACCGACTGGCCGGGCTGGTGGCTGAGTACCGTGCCGCCCAGGAGCACGCCAAGAGCTCGCGCCTGAGCCTGTGGCGGCACGGAGACATCACCGACGATGATGCGGTGGAGTTTGGTGCGCGTCGCTAGCGGGACGCCACGGCCTCACCCACGCACAGGCAAAAATGCGCAACGTGCACATCGTCGTTACACATTCATTCTACCGTTTACAAAGTCATCTTTCCGTTTCTGTGAATGCGTTCAAAATATTTAACCGATTTCTAATACGTATCGAACCTTCATTCTGATGTCTTCTTGGTGTATCTGTGTACTCATTTCCATCGGAATAAATCCGTTTCAATATTCAATATATACTGAGAAATCGTGAAATAAAATATTATTGAGCAAATATGACTTATCGGTAATTTAGTGTAATCCAATGTCGCGCGTTTGTGTGGGTAGAGCTCGAACTTTTGAACACTTCGCGTAATATGATACTCGTGGCGAACTGCCTCTAAAATTTGTATTTCTGCAAATATTATAATAATTATTATTATCAGGTTTAAGCAACGTATAATAATTATACATAAAATAATATCTATTAATAATAATTTTTAATTTAATGATTACGGTAATTAATACAAATTGTTGATCTATTTACATTTTTTTTTACAGTTTTGTATATCCGAAATAAAAAGAACATTATATTTCGTTGTTGATTTCATTGTTTAGTTATACACAATCCATTATGAATTACTTTGTTTAGTATGAATTTTTTGATTCTGTACTTGTACTTTCTATTATTGTTATATTCCATTACCCTGCGTTTAAATGTCTATTAACAATTTAAACTGTATATCTGTATTTGTGCATTAATGTTGATTAACTATATATTTAATTATAGTAGACATATTCATCAAAATGTAGTAGTGGAAATATTGATCATTCAAGTTCAAAAACTGATTGTTTCTTTTGTATTCTTATTTAATGGATAATTGTATGAGTGTCTCGGAATTCCGATAAACATTTAGCTTTGTATTTCGTGCTTATAAGAATATTGTATGAACCTACCTCTCTCCATGAGATGTTTATAGACTTTAATTTACATACATTCATTAGGGTACCATACGTGGAGGAATGTTAAAACTTCGTATATTAAAATAAATATTTTAGGAATTCATTGTTGTTTTTTGTAAACTATGCACAGAAACTTCTCGTAGAACCTTTCATAATTCATGCTAATCTCTGGAAAAACGACTCACTGATCCGATTCCCTAAATTTCTTAGCTACCATTCTTACACATTATTTTGGTGTCAAGTTCCAAATAATATACGCAATGACACTAACGCAGAGTTTTCAGGAGTAACAAATAAAAGTAGTATGTACGTTCCTTTTGATCACCTAATTTATTACAAATAGTATAGGTTCCTACTTTATTTGATATTATTTACGATTACGCTTATTTAGGATGAGGTTATAAACTGGTCCTGGTGCCCCTTCAGAAATCGAGGAATTTATAGGATTGATCGAAGGTTTTTACGAATTATTTACCTTATGATTGCGCATCGGCAGCGTGGTAGTAGATTCTCGTCTAGTTTATATCACCTTCAAAAACTCCAGCTTTATTTAAAAAAAGCCGCTATAACGCTAACCCAAGTTCCATCACTTCGCCAATAGAAGGCGACGCACAATAGTCAGCTGAGATAAGTTCTTACTCTAATAGAAAAAACATAAATGAACTTACCGCTGCCGGCAGCTCTTTACCACGCCACAGCATATGCAACTAAGTGCTTACCAATGTACTTATATATTTTGCTGCTCTGGGGTCCAGGTCCAAGAACACACTTCAACGATTTTAGATTGTGCTGCTGTCTTTAATTGTTAAGTCGCACTAACGCTCAGTGTTCTTTCATAATCTAGTGTATGTTGTAAACATACCAAGCGCTAGACAAAATCAGGAAAAAACAAAAGGGAATATAAATAATAAACTTTGTTACAAAAGATAATATTATATTTCATAAAATTAGAGCGGATTTTATTCATTAACTTGTTGAAAACCAGCAGTCTAACGACGCAGCGAACTTTATTATGCGGTGGAAGAGCTTCAAAATAAAGTCTTACATTCAAATATATTCGTAAAAGTATCACTTGTGATATATTGTATTTTACTAGATATATCTAAATACGTAACTAAACAAGTATTAACAAACAATAATAGTTTATCTTTTAAACGTGCCACCTAGCCCACATCAAACAGGGAGAAAAAGATTGCCTGATCCTGCAGTAAAGTAGGTAGATACCCACTACACACATTAATATTAGGTACATTAATTATGTATCAAATGCAAATTTTAATAATGGAATAATTTTTCTACCTAGGTCATACAATCCAAATAAGATTATGGCACTATAAAAGCCAAATTTAAGCAGCTCACATTTATACAACAAGACGTAAGACCACATACTTATCTATCAATAAACATAGGTATTTAAATAAAGTGTTATTGCTTTTCAACGTGCACTATAATTAATTTTTAATAAAGGCAATCATTACTCTATATAACCAACATAACTATTAATGTCATGTTATGATTAATTGCTTATTGATTTAATTGAACACTGACCATACACAAACACATTTTAGTATTAGGATTTTAATTGGCTAAGGACCAAAGTTAAGGCGCCGGCAGATGGGAGTATTATTTATTCGTTTCAATTCAAGAAAATATCTAATTTACAGGCCGCTTGTAAACTACATTGAAGCTTGATGAACAAAGATTAACGAAGAAGTAGTATGGAAACAAAATTTAAAAGAAAAGGGGTGAGTAGAGCAAAAGCGTGTCCTACTTAGTAGCCCATAGGGTACGAGGAAGAACAAAAACAAATTTGTCCCTATTCACCTAAGAAAGAAAGAAATGAACGCTGAGATGACGAGTAGAAGAGCTGAATGGAAGCTGAATACGCATTGCGCCGACCCCAAATAATTGGGAACAGGGCAGGAAGATGATGAATCACGCTATTGTTAATGCAATTTAATAATAAAAACCGACGCCTTATAGGTCATATAGTGTCAGTATTTAGTTATTTATTTTAAACAGTTCAAGTGAACATTACAAAAAGTATTGCATTAAGAAGTCTGTAACCTGGACAAGGCATTGATCACAGCATCAGCTATACAGAAAATTATTTCAATGAGTAAATATAAATAGTGCTTAGTGTACCTACTTCTGATATGTATTAACACAAATCAATATAGTGTATTAGTACAACTTAATGTTATTTGGATAAATTGACAATTTACTTGGTCTTCTTTCATTTAAAGCTCAGCTGTGTCGGTGATGCAATCGCAACTTTTTTTGCAATAGTTTTAATCAAGAGTGGCTCGACTCTTAAATTGATAGTTACTGTTGTTGTTGTAGATCAATAAAAACAGTTAAAAAAGATGTCGAAATTGGTACCTATCTAAATTAATAAATTTAGGCAAATAGCAACGAAAGAGAAGAGCTTACTGGTTTCCGATAGGTCAGGCACCAGTCAGCAATAGATAGTCAAAGGATTATAATATTGTATTCAATAGGTACGCCAATATTTATTGCGGAAGCTTCATATTACTGTTGTAATGTTCTGGGTCGTCTGAAATTCTACGTAAATATCATAGAGCAAAATATAAATATTTTGCTTGACCAGTTAATTGAAAAATAATGTCAATTAATTAGTTATGAACCTGTAATCGTAAGGACGGACGATTGCAAAACAGCTACAAAACGCCTGAATATACTATGAACATAATATAACTCAGTAAATTGCTTGTGATTCTCAATTATTATTATCACAATATAATGTTTGAATAAAGTAACCAGTAACCTAATAAATTTAAATAGCCTTTGCCCGCGGCTCCGCCCGCGAATGTGTCGGTAATCGCTGCAAAATTAACCTATTTCTTTTTTCGGGATCCAAGCTTGCCTCATACCAAGTTTTATACAAAATGATTCAACGGTCTAGCCGTGAGGGCGTAACTGACAGACAGGAAGACGGAGTTCCTTTCGCATTTTAAATATTAGTATGGAAGTATGAAATAATACGTAGACAGTTTGTGTGTTCGCTAAATATATAGGTACATGCATTTATCTAATATCAACAAAATGATAGCTTTGGCTATAAAAATATGATAATTCTATAACGAATTGATTTAACTACAGTCCCTTCACACTAAGGCGTTCTTAGTAAGACGGTACCTTATTAATACTGGCGATATAACAAAATCAGTCAAACGCATGGCAATGTATTTTAGAAGGCTAAATAATGCCTTAGGTACATGAATTTTGGACAGCAACAAAACAGCCCACCCTCGAAGATCGTTGTAAAACTATGGATTTAGGAAGAGTTATTATAATTATGCTGTTACATTACTTCAACAATCTCTTGCATCATCAGATTGAATTATCAAACTAAAATATAAGCTTAGGACTATTTAAAATAAAATAATATTATCTTCAAGGGCTAGGATATTTTGTTGCAGTTAGTGGCAGCTTATTATTGTGTCCCTAAGACAAGATATTCTGAATACTCGCGTGTTTAGATTTTATAAGTAGGTATTAAAAGTAGAATACTCAGGATTGCCAGGTTAGTAAAAAAATAATACTTAGATCCTTTACATTTACATAAGACAATGGTAGCACAAAACATAGGATCATTTTGACAATCGCGTGTAAGCCCAGTACGAATGTAAAAAGAAACTATCACCAAAATGAGGACACGATTCTGGAAAAGCCAGACAGTCCTGCTAGCACCCGACAACCCTGACTATATCATGGAAACATATCTTAGTATATTATTTGCATCGCCATTTGTACGCAACACGTTGAAAATTTGGAAATATTATCTACATAATTACTACAGATATTTAAAAACCTATTAAAATATATTTCTATATAAAAATTTGTAAAATTATAATTAAATACATGCTATATTATTTTGTCTACTTTTAACAATAGCATTTTGTACATTCTATACTGTATGCACTATAGTGTGCCTAGTGGTATTGGCATCGTCATCAAAGAATGGACCAATTTCGTCGGGTAATGGCGGGACATTTACCAAGAACTGTTGAACGGACGAGTAGTAGTCCCTGCAAGTCCATGTGTCGTCGTGCCCACCACCTGGCATCACCACTATTTTCTTGCACACTGCACCACATCGCATGTAAAGCTCTTTGGCCATCGCCGGCGGAACCAGAGAATCATTTGACCCGCATAGCACAAGTGTAGGAGTCATTACGCGTCCCATTTTATTCAAGGACATATACTGGAACCAAAATACCAACAATAAATATTTGCACGATATCAAAGGAGCTAAATAATTGTCTAAATATTTATCCATGTAACTATGAGCATACCTTGTTTTTGTGGCAAAATAGTGGAAGCCAGTTCAGACATTTCCATTTCAGTATGACTTGTGCCATGTCAGGTATACTGGTAAATGTATTCTCCACCACTAGAGCCCATATTTTGTTCCGGTACTCCAGTCTGGATGCTAGGTCAATCGCTATAGCTCCACCTGTAAATTAGGTAAACATCAATGACAGATTTATTTATAATAAAAAGAAAATGTAAAATATACAGGTCCATACAGGCCTCATAATAAACTATGTATATAAATAACATTGGAGCTATCCAACACTTTAAGAAATATCAAATTTATTAAACAGCAAGTGACATACATTGTTAGAAAGCAAGTAAGTTTTAGACAGTAATAAAGAAGTGTAACATGCAGCAATAAATGGTAACAATTTGTGAAGGTTGCCACTAACCAAGTGATCTCCCGAAAACTATAATTTTACTGACATCAATGTCCGTTCTCTGCATTATGTAATCAAGTGCAGATTGCGCATCAACATATAGTCCCTTCTCTGTAGGACTACCCTCAGATAAGCCATAGCCCCTGTACTCAACCATTAGGATATTTATGTTTAACTTATGGTAGAAGCCGGATACATTGGAGAGTCTGAAATGAAATATATACCCTGATACAGCAAATGGTCTAAGGTGTTTTTTAGACTATGCTTTAATAAAATAGCATACCAAACAAAGCTATATTTTATGCTCTGTTCAGAAGAGACAGAACAAACATCATAATTGCTATATTTCGCATGTAGGATCAATCATCATTGAATATTCAATTGTTATAATCATAGGAAAGTATAGTAGGTCATACTCTTAAAGCATACAAGCAGAGTATTACTGCATTTAGGGCAATGTAATTTAATCATCAACAATGTTGACTGTCTGGTATCTCCAAAAAGAGATAATAATAGATAAGAAGTTAAAGTGTTGGCGGTTTCTATGTGATAATACCTGAAAGAAATGATAAAGGGTGTGGCAAAGCACCTACTAACCTCTGGCCCATGTTACCCGCATTGCCATGAAAGAATACCATCGTAGGTTTATGATTGCTATTCACCGTTTGTTTTATCAAAAACATATGAATCTTGATACCATCTTTGTTGTTAATTTTTATACTTTCATAAGGAAGTTTGTAATTGCTTGGCTGTAGAACAAACACTCTCGAGTCTGGTGGGTCATTGGGATAGTACAGCAATAGGTCTTGTGCATTAAAAAGAATTCCTGTAGACAAACATTAATAAAAAGTTATTTACTAAATAAAACATAAATGAATAGGTTTTTATTAAAAATGTACTCTTAGCACATGGTTTTTAATCAGATAGGCTTAAAGTTAAATTAAATTAGCCCAAAAATGATGGGATTATGTTACATATTTCCCATGGCTATATTTTGGCTTTTGGCTTTGGCTATCTTCAGACCAGCATGAATATACCAGAATAATTTATTGGAAACTTATACACAATTTGATCTCAATTGGTTGTTCACAAGCAGTTCTAAATTAGCTGGTATGATTTGAACTGAACAATTCTCTATAATAATAGACATTGCAAGAGAATGAAAGAGGTTATAAAAAATATTTTACTCAATTCTTATTTAACATTTTAAACTCCAGGTATTGAATGTTCTGAAAGCACTCCACATGGCCCTCAGATTTAAAAGACTTAATTAATAAAGAATGAAGTACCTAAATACTTTGTAAATTAAGAGTAATAATAGGAATTTTAAATGTACTCTTGTTAAGTTTAAGCTTTAGTACATTGCTGGGAAAGATTATAAAGAGTTTCCATTGTGTGAGGGGAAATGTTTGATGACCATATTTACATATAATGCTTCTAGGCTAGTATGTCTGAGAAAGAGAATTGCTTTGGGGTCCAGACCACTGTTACATTATTACAGTGTGGACCATAACATCTAGATATTTATAAAATTATGTTGGTACCCTTTTTTACATATATCTTCATAACTGTTTGATATAATGATCTTAATGCTATTTTTTAATAGTTCCGGTTCACCATGATGGTTCTCTTACAGATCCTTTATCAGGTTGAATATGTATTACACAATTGAATATAGAAATTAAATGAAAGTATTGTATCTTTCTATCTGCTAAGCCAGTCTTGTTTCGCTGCAGGACAAACGCCTCCCTCTCTCTCTACCATGCAGTTCTGTTTTGGGCCAAAATGGCATACTAATGGCCAATTTTAATGATTTTCTACCTTAATGTTCTATATTATGCCAGTCACATATTCAGTCATTTGTAAAATAGTTTCACACTTCAGCCAGAATACATTACTAGATTTGTCCATTAAATTAATCTTATACTAACAGGGATAACCATCTGTCGGCTGTATTTTAAGCTACATATCATGCAGCAGCAAATTAAGAATTAGTAAATAATTTAGTACTAATAAAAATGTTCGGATTAAACATCATTAACCCAAAGATTTCGAATTGCATTTCAAATAATAGCAGTTTCAGTTGCAGTGATCCGTAAATACATAAATACCTAATCCATAATAAGTGTATGTTATGCAAGTTTGCAAATTACTAAGACAATAACAGATCTTGTTGACCATAACAAAATTAGGAAACATCTTACCTGAGATGCCCAAAGTGCAAACAATAAATGCCGTAAAAAAACCGTAAAACCAAAACACCACAACACCAGAAAATAAAGTTAACGTCGACACGACCCACAATCTGTAGAGAATTATCCTAAGTATGTGATACATGTTTCCGTTTAAGATAATATATTTGCTGTAGAATAACTGATCTTTTTCATATTATGATCTAAACAAATTATTAATTGGGTTGTTTAAATTCGGTATAACTTTATTATTATCAATACCCACATTGACTGTCATTTTGTAAAAATAATAATGTCGAAAGCGAACAAAAAATAGGTACTTTGAAACTGACTGTGTATGGTGTTGCCACTTAAACTCAAAGATAATAAGGTGCTCTTTCACACTGCTCGCGAAGTTTAAAGTTGTTGGAAATAATTCAAATTATGTTTAAAATTTGCAGTCCGCCCCAGCTAAGCACGAGTGATGTGATATTATCAGACTATTTAATTTTTTTATGTTTTAATTAATAAACAGTTCAGGTTTTAGCAAAGAGGTGCAGTCGTCTTAGATCACTTTTAAGAGTCTTTCGAAAGTTAGGCTGTGACTAAGGGTAATCGGGATTACAATCGAACTCTAGTCCTAGTCCACTGAATGACATACCTAAGCATACTGTGAAGCACGTAGCAAAGCAATACCTATGTTATGAAGTAATCGATCGCAAATAGCCGGCTTTTTGTGACGAAATGTAAAATATCACAGTTAAATATCTTACTTAGCTCTGTGATTTAATTTTTTCATAACTATTCACTAAGATTGTTATAAAATGTATTATAAGTCTATTGTTTTTAAAAGAAATTGAATATTTAAAAGACTTTGCGATTTACATTATCTGTAGCATATTAGTTCCCAGTACGCTCACTATTGCTCTCTTCGGGCAGCGCCAATATGGCAATTTTTAAAAAGGATAATTGCAGGATTTGCAATTCTTGTTCTATAAGTCAGTGCACCTATCCTTTACGGTATATATGTTCTGTGGGTCAGTGTGTGGCCGGAATTAGCTCAATTAAACACCTGGGATGGGACAGAGGAGATGCGCCACTTTAGTTGACGTTCTTTAAAATGTAAGAGATCGTATTGTATCATGAGTATAGCCTGCTATAGATTCTACTTTTTAAAGCTTTAACAAGAATGAAATTTAACTCTGTTATTTTATGTTTAGCGCGCAGGCGGGCTCCTGCAACAAAATTCCTGCAGTACCTACTGACATCTACAGTAGCGGCACATTACTATAATGTTTCTTTTGTAAACCACAAGATGTCAGCGCCGTCACCGCGCACGCTGTCTGTCGGTTAGCACATCAAGCACCTACATGGGTACAGTCAGCATCAAAAGTCAATGAACACACTTACATTATTACCAAAATACCTGAACGTTAGAACAGATCAAAATCACTTCCAAAGTAGAGTAACATAAGGAGAATAAATAATATATTAAGACACAAGGGCAAAAATATTTAAAATAAGAATTGATGTCTAATAGGTATGTAATATGTATTTAGGGAAAATCTCTTAATTTGAAATTACAAACAGACACTTCAATTTTATTCATTTGTTGGTATTAATATAGTTATAATATGTGTCTGTATTCATTTTTAAGGGATGGTAATGATTAAGGAGGAAAAGGGATGATAAATATGTGATTCCTCAATGATCAATCAAATATGTTAATTGAAATCCCATCAAAAACATAAATGTGAAAGACTGCCAAGTTCGATACTATGGGAATGCTTCGCCTATAAAAGAAGTGAGATCTGAATAAGTAGCAATTTCCATAAAAAACCCCCAAGTCACAAATAGTTTAGGAATGCACACTTGATTTCCAGCAGTTTTTTAGGTACAATTTGAATAAGTATCACGTTACATAGAAATACCTAAAATTATAATAGTCAGAGAAACGCACACCGGTTTTTTTAGCAGTTTCCTGATAACATTTGTTATTTTCAGTACTTTTTAATGACGTAACTTGGCAAGTTTTCGCACACCATGCACCTTTTCAATGCAATGAATTGACACCTTTGGACTGCAATGTGTCAAGTGTATAATTTTCTATTAAAACTTGCCAAGTAACATGATTTCATATTTTTACCAACTTTAGCGCTTTTAAAATTTTGTTAAGAAAATCCATAAGTGTTTTACTTTTCCAAATCACCGAAAATCAAGCAAATTTTAATTAAAGATTGTTCTTCAAAACTGATTTTTACCACTGGGCCTCGATTCAGCTATTTAAGAGTTGCTTTAATTAACCGAATGACCTGCTTCAATTGCAAATTTTTAAGATAATTGTAATTCTACTAACTGTCATTACGATCATTCTCTTCGACAGCTCAATCAAAACAGTATTGTAGGCTTAACAGAATACGAAACTCAGGCACAATAACAAGTACACTGACCGATAACTGACATGCATTTAAAAGCTGAATCGAGGCCCTGAAGTTCAAAGTCTAAAAGTGAAATTTGCTAAACTAATGGCTTTTCCGTCAGTACCTATTGTTTCTTGTGGTAGGTAAGTATTAACCGAACGTATCAACTCCCAAAGTTAGTTGGTCTATTTACCGGACACCCTGTATGTAAATTTATTTAAAGAACAATAAAATCTAGGTATCTATTTTATTTTAGTATTGTAAAGAAATATAATATTCGACAAAATAGGTGCCATGGAACAGGGAAGAAGGAAGTATGAAGGGACCCTGAATAGAGAAGAATTCGAACGGTTATGTCTATTTAGTTCTGGGTTTCTTTTTATTATCATATCGTGTACCCTACACGATACGTAGTTGCATACCTATGTCCGTTAAAAAATTTGGTACTTATGCGACAATCATTATGCTTTATGACTATCTTATGGCTAATAAAGAAAAATATAGAATCCCTTTAAAACCATGTAGGTATGCTAATTTAATCTGTTTTGTTTTATTGAGCCTAGGACCTTTTATAATTACCTTAAATTTTCTAAATGTTGATTACTTATTTCAATTTCTTAGAAGAAAATCTATCGCTAGGTACATACAGCTGAGTAAGAAACGTGAGATATCTACTCGATCCAATAGTGCACTTAGCGCATTTTGCATTTAGGGGAAGATTGGGTAACGCCAAACATTTTAATTAGCTACACGATTTTTCACTTTATCGATAGGGATGCTTTATATTATATTCGTAAGTATTTGACGACCTCCGTGGTCGAGTGGCATTCGCACCGGTTTCAAGGTGCTAGCTCTGAGGTCCCGGGTTCGATCCCCGGACGGGTCAATGTAAAAACCAACTTTTCTACATTGTCCCGGGTGTTTGTGGTACCTTCGTTGTTTATGAATTCCATAACACAAGTGCTTTAGCAACTTACTTTGGGTTCAGAGCAATGTATGTGATGTTGTCCGCATTTATTATTATTATTATTATACCTAGTTCCCTACTATCTAGTTATATAATAAGTATATTTTTTATGGATTCATATTAATATTTTAAGTAATTATTTCACATTATTTTTAACGAGTTTTGTACAAGGTATCTGGTAGAAAGACCGATAAAAGATACGGGTGTGGAGAAGACTGCCTGCAGTGTCTGCGTGTTCATAGGTTTGTCTTGAATTCGTTCTATTTACATCAGTACAAATATTGTGTATTTGATGGCTTATTGTCGTATGACAATTGTATTTTACAAACAAGTTGTTGTTATTAGGTACACAATCATTCATCTAAGTAAACAATGTTCAATTTAATCATCATCATCCACAGCCCTTGTAGGTAGGTACCTACTCAATTTGCTGGGCTTTGGTATCAGTGGTATCACCTTTCTCACGTAATAAAATAAGTATATGTCTCTAGAAAGTGATGATAGGAAAAATTACATCTAACATTAATTTATTAAAGAAAATCTATAAGTTATTTTGGTCTTATCTTTAGTTATATTAAAAAGTTCTTTAGTTTTAACAGTACCTACATAACAAGTGATAGAGTTCATTAACCTTAGGATGAAAAACAAAAAAAAAAACAAATGATCCTGTGATGGAACATTGGTTTAGGAAACAAATAAACGAAAGTTATTGCAAAAAAAATACATAATATCTCCTATTTCCATTGACTTATTATGTTTGCGCACTTGTGATGCAGCAATCCTGATTTCAATTTAGATTCATTTTTTATATAAATAAATTAAACTTTTAAAATGCCTGCAATCGCCTGGTTTCAAATTTAAATTCGGCTGTAAATTCAATGCAATTAAATGCTATTAAGTCTGGTGTAGTAGTTAAAATCTGCGCTCAGAATAACTGTGAAACTTTTTAAACGTTAAATTGGAAGTTATTATGTGCGTTCTTTTGTATTTCCTGATTGACGGATACCTTACGACAAGACTAAACCTTTCCAATATTGCCGACGAAATATCAAAATAGACCAAAACGGAAGTAATTGAATAAGAAAAAAAATATGAATACTTTGGTTAAATCTGTTTAATAACATAATACACATGGATTAGTCTTAACAATTTAACAAATGTCTAGTCTTTACCCTGGACCTAGACCTATAGGTCCAATGTTTTTATGACATCTACATATAAGCAGTAATCCACATCACAATCAACCTCGTTTTCATCTGTTTGATCCTTACTTATTGTCAATGATGTCGTTGTTACAGCAACCGCCTTCGTTGGTTTTGGCCCTTATATGGCTTATGGCTAGAAGGTGAGTAGTGTAATAGTATTGCTTAAAATCTTCCATTTCGTACAGGCAAACACTAAGTACAGCACACGAAATGTCGCATAAATCAGAATTGTTTATGCGGCAATTTTTGTATTAATTAAAAACCAACGTGATGACTTCGCGTGGTTGCTTTGTCTGCGACTATTTTTTTTGGTAGAGATCTTTTCAGTTAGCCTGAGCGCAGGCTTTGACTGGTTCACCGCAATCTGCGACTAATTTCCAAACTTAAGTCCTTGGTTCCTTGGCACAAATAATGCTGATGAAAGTAGGCGATTGCAGAATATATTGAACGAGAAATTTAAAGGGAGTTAATTGTTATGCTTAAACTAAAACATAATTACGGGACACCAATTAATCTTAAAGGACAACATTGGTTCATCAACTGATTGTTGATAGAAATAAAGAACCTACTTCCTTACATTCATTTCAGTAATAAAAGTGTTAATACAAATATCAGTTAATGAGAGAAAAGTAAAAAAAAAATGGGATTAATTTATGGACTACAGCGTAGATCTCACTGAAGTCTATTAAAATAGAGAACTAAAACGGTAACTAAATATAATATTCCGTGTTGTAATAAAAAGAGTAACATACATACCATCACGCCTGTATCCCCGAAGGGTTAAGCAGAGGTGTACCAATGGTTCGCCGGTATGTTTAGGTCCCATGTAATAGGGCGCGAGCCTATTGCCACTAACCAGGCACAAATCCAAACTCCGACCTGCTACTGAGAATTGCATAGAAAACCCCAAAAACACCTTGGTCGACTTGGGAATCGAACCCAAGACCAAATAAAAAATAGTACACGTATATTTATATGCTAAGACATTTTGATGACACGATAGCGCCTTGGAGAACTATGCAAGAGGCAGATTAATCAGTGGACCCAAACGTGCTGTAAAAAAAGGATGACATTTATAACCGACTTCAGAAAAAGAAGGAGGAGCTCAATTCGACTGTATTTTTTTTATGTTTCTTGCTACAGAAATTTTGAATGGGTTAACCGTTAATTTTGATGAATATTTTTTTATTTTAAAGCTAGCCTGTGTGGTCCTACGGCCAAATGACACTGGGATCCTGAAGAAATAAATATAAGACTTATTATGATAAAAGAATTATTAACCTATCGGAGGTGGTGATAGGGGTGTTACAAGTTTAACCTGACTGTCATTTTTTTTGGAATAAGTTTTCACAAGACATCCAGCAAGGGATATAGAAAAAAAATGCAGCGGTGTGTGTATCAGTGTCTGCCTGTTTCGTCGAAGCTTCTACACGAATGAACCGATAATTACGCGGCTTTTATGTTTAAATGCTGACTTGAGCTAGTTATTTGCCTTTATTTATGAAAATCAATCAAGAAAACTTTGTCGCAATTGGTGATTTTGTTTAGAAGTTACGATGCCACATACAAATTCACAGCTAACAACTTAAACTTACAATATTTTTGCGGCGCAGCTTAAAAAGTACTTGAGTAATAATAAGAAGGTAAAACATTAGTAGGTATCAGTCATTGAGTTAATCGAAGATATTTTCTTTCATTTTCACCGTCATATTGTTGGAAGTTGCTAAGGGTTTATTGATTAAAGCACGCAAAATATGAAGAAGTGGGGACCTATTACCCGGTTTTACCCTACTGTAACTGTTTAATTAAGTAGGCTCATCATTATGGACAGGTAGGTAAGGTACACTTAGCGACTGACGTATTTAATCTACGCATAGTTTTATGCGGGGCCAAAGCTAACGTTAGAGGTTTTTGTTAACTTCATAATTAGACCAGTGAAATAGTGAGTTGAGTATATGGTTGAAGACTGGACAGATGTGTGGACAATGGGTCAGGCTGCGGGCTAGGCGAGGAGTGTCGCAGGGCGCCGCCCCTCGCGCCGGGCGTGGGACAGAGAGGCGGGTGGCGCCGCGCCGGCGGGAGCGAGACGGCCGCGCGGCCGCCCGGAGGCGGGGCGCAGCTCGACACACACCACCTCTCATTCGTCTCTCGCTTAGCCTCCGCTATGTAAACCGGCCTTGTTGTGAATCTAAACAAAATCGGTCAGTCGTCGTTTTGTTGCCGTGAGAGTAACGCGTCGGAGGTTCCGGGCTGTCGGGTTGAGTATGTTGCGTCAGTGAACGTAGCTGGCCAAAATGCACGCGTTGTTCGGTGAACAGAGTCCATATGCGTACCGCGGAGGAGCTGGTGGTGGTTACTCTGCCGGTGTCACGCCTTATGCTTACGAACAATATCGTTACGGTTATGGAGCTCCCTACCTCCATCCCCATCAACAGCACGTCGGTGCGCCTAAGGACATGGTCAAGCCGCCGTACTCATACATCGCATTGATAGCGATGGCTATTCAAAACGCTCCAGAACGTCGCATCACTCTAAACGGTATTTACCAATTTATAATGGAACGTTTTCCGTACTACAGAGAAAATAAACAAGGCTGGCAAAATTCCATCAGGCATAATTTAAGCCTTAACGAGTGCTTCGTGAAAGTGGCAAGAGACGATAAAAAACCTGGTAAAGGAAGTTATTGGACTCTCGATCCTGATTCATATAACATGTTCGACAACGGTTCTTATTTGCGCCGCCGGCGTCGTTTTAAGAAAAAAGATGCTTTAAGAGAAAAGGAAGAAGCACTGAAGAGGCAACAGCAGCTGCAACAAGCTCAAGAAGCGCTGGCTGCGCAGGAGGCCCTCAGTGCGGCGGACGCGCTGGCGCAGCAGCGGGACGTGAAGCCGGACGTCAAGCCGCGCATCTTCGAGTGCCGGCCCAAGCGAGAGCCCGGCGCTGACTGCGCCCGCTACGACAAGCCCGTTGATAACCTGGATGATTTTAGTGAGCCTCGGTTGCCGGCCTCGGCGGTCTACTGTTCGCCGCAGCCGTACTCACTGGCCGCCGAGGAGTTCCGAGCGGCCACGTCCGGCTGGTATGCGGCGCCCGAGCCGCCGGCGGAGCAGCTCCCGCCGGCATTCCGCGACCTGTTCGAACCGCCCAGCTGCCAGCTGGCCGGCTTCCGCGGCGGCTCGCCGGGACCGGATGCGTACCGCGCGTCGCCCCCGCCGCACCACCACTACCGCGCGCCCGCGCCATCCTACTACCACCATCAGGCGTGCGTCGCCGCCGGACCAGCGCCAGCACACAAGTCCTACTGAGACCATGCCCTCAGGTGAGATAAATACATGTTTTCTTCTGATGCTTGCGCCCTGCGATTTCAATTTAGTGCGGCTTAGCGTTCGCGAATTCTGCTGTGCGTGTTGGTCGGTCGCTCCGTCGGTACGTGGAGGGAGCGCCGGTGTGCACCGAGACACTTCGTGACGTGGTTGTGGTTGCAGGAGGCCGGCATCGCTCGGCGCCGAACGGATTTAGCCGCACGCGTCAGTTCCAGAGCGGATAAATATAGCGCAGTAGCCGGAGATGCCGTGGAGGCAAGTGGCGGCGCGTCGATAACCACTGTTTACAGATCGGCGGCCGACCCTGCCGCCTCCCGCTCCGTTCACACCTATAGGTATGTCGAAAGTGAACATGTGTTGGAATGCTAAATGTAACAATGATAGGCGACGCTGGCAGCATGTGCAGGAGCCACGTTGATGCTGCACAGAACACACAGCTCCAGCAAAGAAAAGAAAATTACCAGAGACCGTCCGGCTTCTCCGTCTCTTCGTGGGTTAAAGCCATTAGCAGTTATACTAGTAAACAAAAAAGTGATGTGTGGGAGATGCCGTCGTTGCCGTCACCGCTGCCGTCGTTGTTGCCGGACGCCCGTAGGTACTGTCACTGCTGCCGGCTCTCCCTCTACATACCTACTTGGTGACTGTTAGGATGCTTTAATTTTCACAGGTTTTACTATTAAGTTATTGCGCTCCGAAGATACTGATTACCTACCCGTTGTTACTAATATCGAAAAAAAAAACTTATATCCCTAACTATCTACACTAAACTCTAGATATTCGGACGGAACAAATATCATGATAGGCTTCAATAATAGATAAATAAACAATGTGATGTAGGTACAACTTATAGGTCAAATACAGTTACACAAAATTCACCGAAAAAACTTGTTAGAGTTGGAGCTCGTTGGAGGCAAAGTGTATTGTTTTACATTCTGTCAAACAACTGACCATCTGGTGACCAAGTGTTTAGCCGCAGGAAAAAATAACAAAGCAATCTGGGAACCTGCTGCTAACGACGAAATAATAATGTTTCCCGGAGGGAATATTATACTGCACGCAAAGTACCTAGGTACACCGGGCCGAAAAATAACTATACTACACTAGGTATACTACCTATGATTAGATAAAAAAAAAACTAAACAAGTACCTATCCAATAACAATGAATTTGCGCATAATATCGATTGCCAGAGTTAAAAAAAAAAAACAATTCTCTTGAAAATATTTGATTACACCTTCCAATTAAGTTAACCCTCACTGCTTTAGTACAATAAGGTCATTATCTAAGTTAAAGTGCGCAGTAACTACTCTTAATTCTGTGGTTATAGGGACGGCCCTATAACCACAGAATTAAGAGTAAGTAGTGTACGGACATGAAACAGCGCTGGGAGTGTCCAAACGGCCGTAGGAGGAACGGAGTACTTCATAAAACATCAATGTTGTAAAACATTACGATTGAACGCTATAAATATTGTAACGTCCCACTGTATTCCATAAAACATAGATATGTAGTTAAAGTTTTATTTATTAGGTGTCGGTCAATACTTATCGAGTAGACACTAGTTTATTTTGTACGCAATATATAGTTTATTGTTGTTATTCCAACTAAAAATAATAGATTATCATGTAGCTTTGTCGATAAAACATACCTACGTAGTAAATATTTTATTTAACCTATAAACGTAAAAGTGTTTTGGTTTCCTTTTAGACTGAAATCCTATTTCAAAATCTGAACATATTTTAGCGAAGATTTACTTTATAGGCAATTATTAAAAAAAAATTGCTAAGTGTTTTATTTTAATTCTTGTCTTTCAAATGTAAATTAATAATGACTGAATTTAATTTGGTGGTTATTCAAATTTTCTTATTGGAATGAGTCTCCTTTCCATGTTATAATACGTACTAAATTAAACTGAAATATCTATGGTTAAGGAAAATTTTATGCTTGATCTTTTAAATAATTTAAAGATCTAATTTACCTATAGGCTGGTCAAAATAAGATTATGCAAACATCAATATTCTCTTTCTTATTTATCTCTTACCTTGTTCTGAGCTCCCGTACTTCTAAAAATTCAGTAGTTCTACCAGGGGTACCGCGTTAGCAAATAGTTTACGGAGGTCAAATAGTTAATTAGTCGCGCCATGCAAATAAAATCTTCCAATCCGTTGAACTCCGTAAAACTAGCAGCCTGTCAGATAGGCTACTGTTCAAAAAGGCTTGAAGTCACTAAATATAATATTAATTATGAGTATTTTTTGAACTAATTATCTATTTTATAGGTTTAGATCAAACCAAATTATCCAATACTTATAATCTCACGCCTTTACAATATTTGCTGTAATTTTCCAAGGACATAGTATCTAAGTACATAGTAAGCTTCATCAAGTTGTGACTAATCTTAGTGTTAGTATCTCATTGGCTCGCTATTAGCTTAACACGAACATTCAATAATATACAAGCCCTGATCTCGCCGATAATTGCTGAATTAATCAGGCTGTGTATTGTGACTGTTTTCCTAACCATTGCTGCAAGGTATCTTACTGCTGATTGATTGCTTCCATTACCAAGTTTTGATTGATGATCAGATCTAATCAAGACTTCAATCTTCAACGATTGCGTTTCTAATGTTCTCCGTCATGTTCAGTGCGAAACCATTTTGAGTGACAACATCAGTTACCAACGTCTAGGTGTTGGTTGTCAACAAGGCGTTTAATCCATCGAGATACGATTAATCCAACTACACCTATATCATCTATGATAAAACTAGCTAGTGGTGAAGTCTTCCATTATCGTAGGTCAACATTCCCTGCTGCTACCTTCCGTTTACCTAAAAAGCTGATACAAATGTAGATAAACTTTCCCTCCATCAACAAATATTAGTGAGATTTAAATACACGGAATTCACAAAATATTTTCATAATCATCAGTAAATTTTTGGATTAATTCCGAGTCTGATGATATGATTCAAAATATGATTATTTTAAATATCACTTACTACTTTATTTCATAAAATTGCATAAAAGATACTTCTTTTTACTAAACCGTAATTAAAAAATAAATAAATAATAAACACATAAAAGTTTTGTAAAAATGCGTGGACAAAAAAACACATCTAATCAACAAGATATTTCGTTTTAATCTACATAATTATAATAATACGTAGACCTTTAATGTAAACATTTTGTAATTACAACAATTCCAATAAGAAAATATGTAGAATATAATTTAAAATCACCGAAGTACCATTCAATAAATTTCACAATCGCATCTATAGTACCTTATTCCTGAAAGGTTTGCAAATAAATCGGACCTGTCTAGTATCTACTAACACTCTCTGAGCTAAGCTGCGGAGGATAGGTACAGGGGTTCCATGTTGATTATAGAACTCTTAAAACGAGACTAACATCTGTAAGAAAACAACAAAAAAATGTGACTTCTTTAAGTTTAGGTACATTTACCTTACCTTTTGCCATAGCAGAGGCCAGAGGATGAATAATTAAATAACTTTTATCATATCAGTCTGGTACTCAAATGATTGCAAAATAAAAATATCCTTCCCAAACAATTGTTTCCGTCCGCTCAATTTAAAAGGTAAAACGTTGAGGAAGTTGTCAGCACGTCTTTAGATATCTCCATTAATCCTAAAGAGATAACGAGACAACAAAAAATAATCTTTTAAAGACGTCCGGATTTCTGCGTATAAAAGAATGAAGGACAAATCCTGACTAAATTTTTTATCCTTATCAAACCAATATACTTAAAATTATAATGATATCTGTCATTTTTTAAGTTAGTTTTTTACTTATAAAATAAAAAGAAAAAAAATACAGTTAGGTACATTTTTCAGGCCTTTTATTAACTCATTAATAAATGGTGGCAGGGTTGAACTGGGGGTGCGATAAGTGAATGAAGCTTAGTAAGAATTACATAGAGTGGATTGACTGAAGTTAGCTAATTGAATACGTCTGTTTGTTGCAGGTATGACGATATAAGAAGACAGCGGGAGGCTGAGTGCAGGGCGAAACGAGAGTATTTACTGTTTCTGGAAGAAATGTCCATGTAATGTTGTGAGAACTCTATTAGGTACGAGTGCAGAGTGGTGCGAACAGACACGAACGCTATTCACGCTGTCACCGTATCTCACCAAGAGATACGGCCCATGATAGTGCCAGAAGACTTATTTTAGTATGTATATTCGTTCACATAATATGAACTTAATTTAATTATAGTACTTAATGACGAAATCCGAAAATTCCGAAGTAGAATTCAATTTATTGATGTAGGTAGGCCACGACGTATCGATATTTCAGTATTAAACACTTATGCAGTATTATGAACATACAACGCGTACGTCGATTTAACTTAATCTGTAAACAAGTATAATTAGTTAAAATGTAAATAGTTATAAATAAGTAGTTTTTCTATTATAGTGACCCTGTTAGTGAAAGTATGAGGGGATGTGCTGTTATTCTAGTCTGCTACTTTTGGGCAAAATATTTGTGTAATAGCGACGGAAAACAATCTATTCGTATGACAAATAAAGAATAGTTCAATTAATTATCTTCATCTCAAGAACAATTGTGAAAGTGGTCAAAACATCAAGGGAAAGATATTTCTGCGGGACGATGCATGAAAGATGTAAGTAGTTTAGGTACAAATCAATGGCATAATTATTTTTAATAAGGGTAGTGTAAACATTTGTAACATAGAAGAGCTTAAAAAAGTTCGGCTTGATTTTGTTTCAAGCCTAAACTTATCTGAAGCCAATAGATTCATCCAATTAAAAATATATTGTCAACTTGTGAGTATCAGAAACTACATACACCTGAAATGAGCTAGGTCCCTACTATTGTACTATCAATGACACAATTTTAGACTATAAATTTATGGTAGGTTACAAAAATAGAAATCATTTGTAAATAAATTTAATAAAGCGATCATCCATTTTACAAAAAAGATTTGGTAGTTTAAGAAATACAATTTAGTTTTGCCACGTTTATGTCTCAATATTTATTAATTAAACATGTTCCACTGGTTGGAGTGTTTTGTATATAGGTACAAGTGTGTGCAGTAAATAATCAAATCAGTGTCCCTCGGTCATTACGGCATGACCCGTCTGAAATTATGTAGATAGACAAAAAGGTTTTGATTATTGCAAAAATAAAATGCACACGTATTTCGACTAGTAGTATTAAAGATTCTCTTACTATCAAATGTTTATTTTTACCAGCTATTTGTCAATAATTTAAACGCAACAGGCATAAATATTAATGTTATCGTAGCAAACAATTTTCTCTGAGATAAAGTAGTAAAAAGTTGGTACCATTAAAAGTACCGAAGTAATTTCTACTCAACAAATGTTAATTGTTGCTTCCTTATATAATCTGTTTTGAAACTGGTAAGTGTTAATAATATATGTACTTACAGTTTTTCTGAACTAGCAGACTTACTCGCAAACAGTTCAACAGTGACCACTCGACCAGACCTAAGGTACCACATTAGGTACCTATCCTATGTATGTACCTATAGCATGTCATTTCATTAATATAGGTATTGTTGCAAATAGTGGATTGTTAGATGACCTACCTATTAGCTGATAACTTTGTGATAATTATCGTAATCGTGTGTATATAACTGTATTTAATAATAATAAATGTTTATTTGTATTTAGCATATCGACTTGAACCGTGTTTTTTTAATGTGTCCTTCCCAAACTCATGATAACCCCTCATTTAAATATGAAAAAATAAGGCAAAACTCGAGTGTAACGAAGTTCAAAAAATATTATGTACATTGAAGTCTGTTCTCATTAGGTAACTTAGGTAATGAAGGTGCCCATGCCATACACCTGACACACGACGGCTACCAGGCATCAACATTATGTTAGAGTCACTTGTGTCGCACCAAGCTTGTCTTACAATCTCCATCAAATGAGACAAACTTCTGGCCTGTGGTTAAAATTGATAGATTGATCTGAAGCAAGAATAGCGATGTTTAAATTGACAAGTGCTTTTTAAATCACTTCCAATTTCTATTTTGACCGTAACTTACACCAAAGTCACTAAACACTGCTGATTTTAGATATCATACTTTTTGACCTGTGGCAATCCTCATGAGCACCTTTGCACGGAGGAAGACAGAAAAAGACGCGCCGGACTCCAAAAGTACCGGGGTGCTTCTCCGTTGCTAGAGGCCAAGAGAGACCGCTTTGGCAGACTACCGTGAGCCCCAGCTGCCACTGAAAATCACTTCGTCGATGGGTCAGGGGGAGGGATACATTATCTAAGCCCCTTCACTTTTAGAGGCGCGTAAGTGCACAGCGTTGAAGCACCGCGCGCACCGACTTTGGCATATTTGCGGTGGGGCGGGCTAACGACCCCCGTGGCAGGGGTTTTCACAAACCTTTTCTTAGGTACTCACGCAAATATAATCATAATAAAAAATATAAATCCCTAATATCACTCCAAAATTCGTAAAAGAGATATTTGTATTTTTCTAAAATACAAATAGTTAATGTACCTGTAAATGTGAAAACCAATTCCGTGCCTGAATGAAAATCCATTCAAAATAAGTAAGTTAAAATTTCAATATAGTTCGACTCTCAGAAAAAAATAAAATACGTGTGTCAGTCGTTCGTTAGTGAGTAATAATTTTAGCTTGTTTGTAGTGTGAATGAAACGAAACGCACAAGTGGCCACTCCACCGATTGGATACGGAACTGATTTTATCGAATCATCACTCAATCAAACGCAGGTACACACATTTTTTAGAAGTTGAAGCAGACCCATTGAAAATACATGTCAATAAAATTAGGCAGGCAAGTAGGTAGTTCAAGTATGTTTAAATGAATAGGTTGCGCTGAAACGTGCTGCCTTTATGACTCCTAAACACCTGAGTGGCGTTGTTTTTTAGGCTTTAACCCTAGAAGAACAGGTGGTTTATATTATTTCTTGTTGGTACAATTGCGATACTTTTGAGTTCAGCTGCAAAACGTCCGCAATTCTGATGAATTCTATATGGTTTTGTAGGCTTAATTTCTAGATAGCTATCATAAGAATTAGTAATAACTAGTAACTAGTTATTTTTTTACAAATGAGGCTATTACTGTCAATGTCTGCTAAAAATCGGATGAACAAAGTCCGAACTGAAATTCTAACCCGGTCACAATTCACCTACGTTACAAAATATTGAAATTTATTTTTCTGGAAATATATCACCCAATTTTTAAATAAGGTAACATACACTCAATGTTTAAAATATAAACAAAAAATACGACATATTTCTGTTTTGAACAGATGATACCCTCCTACATTCCAACGTTGACTAAAAAACATCAAGTGATCATTGAAGGAGCTGCGGTTGGCCGCAATAATGAATGTACACCCACTGGGACTAGGTTTGGAGACCCTTCGATCCTTCTGGCTTACCTTAAGAGAGGGGTCTTTGTGACCGCAGTACTTGGAGACGTTACTTATGACTATAGTGGCGGATTCCTAAATGACATGCCACCGCCCGCGTTGATGTCAACTGTTTCAATGTTTTTATTATTTAATGAAATCGTATCTAAAATAAAATTCTGGTGTGATCTTAGAGTAGTCAGGACTCTGAAGTCTATGCCTGAGTAATTTCATTATATTGGACAACAAATACAAGAAATAGATATTATATCGAAAAAACAATGTTGTGCTTCTGATTAATAAATTCACAACTTATCTTCTGATCATTGATCCATAACGGAGGACGACAAGGACTGAAATAAATTACCTTAAAATTCTAGTGGTGTTGAGTCCAAGCTGTAAAATTAGTTTAAAATAATAAAAGTAATTTACATATACTACTCTCAAGTTCAATGAAGGAACCTATAGTAAAGGTTAATGTTATGTTATAATAGATATCTATTTCTTTTCAGTAAAATCTAAGACCAACTTTTGCAGTTTTATCATTATGTAAACAAGTCGGTAGATACTTAGTTAGGCAAGTTGTTTGTAATTGATATTTATCTACATGGCATGTTCTCGACACTCTTACTTATATAGCTGCCGAGCACTCAGTTAAATAACAATTCACTTATACCTTTTTGTTTACAAATAATTATTTCGTGTATCAACATTCGCATTTCTGTAGAAGTGTAGACATTGTGGAAGGTAAGGGGCGCTTATTTTGGCAGAACATCACTGTATCGGTCAATGAACCGATGTTTATTGTTTTTCTACAACAGCGGTGTTGATATTGGCACAAATTCTATTTGTTTAAAATGTTAAGTCTCGTACAAACAGGTAGATTTACGTAACCATGGCCTTATAATAACACAATGCAAACTCGAGCCACGTGGCGCCAGATCTGTGTGCGATTATGTATTTTTGAATGTGAATGACTGCTAAGTGCATAGTTGTCCTCGGATCACTGCTGATTTAGCACATCGCACCAAGTTCAATGTTTTACATACATCCTTAAGGCTCGCTCACCGATATTTCATGCTTACTGAAACACGGCAATTGACGGCAAATATGAAAATCATAATAAATTATCCTCTTTTGAGCCCATATAATATCTACCATATGAATTTAGAGAGCATTCGCCAAGTTCTTTGAAGACACAAGAACACATTTTAATGTAGTAAAACCATAGAAATATTTTCTTACGAATCTATGTGTAGTAAAGTAAAAAGTAATAAACAATGATATTTTAATAAATTATTATTATTTTAATTTTAATGTATTAGAATATCATTGGTAATAAAGGTTATAAGCGGGTAATTTGGACCATGCTTATAAAAAACTACTGATAACTTTGAATTCAATAAGTCTGCTTTATTTTTTATCAAATCTCAAGAATATTTTGATTAAAACGAATTTAGATTTTTTTTATGTAATTAATTTATTTTTTCCTATTCTGAACATCTTAGGCCTCTTAGTTTATAATAACCGCCACTGAGTGTCGGTTATACATATAGAAAACTGTATAGGTTTTGGAGAAACTAACCAAAATAAATTTTCATTGAAAAAACAGTCGATTAAACTATTTAATTGGCAAATAATAACTATGATGCTTTTACTAATAACTTACTGATAGGTTATAATTACCTTTGTAATCACGTTTAACATCTTTTTTTTATATGTTTGTTATATGACAGGTTAAAACACTTTTTCTTAGTTGGGACCCGCAAGTTACTTTGGCTCTGGGGTCGGGGCCAAAGAAACTCGCTTTTACCAAGATAAGACTTAATAATTATTATCACGTGTACTGTAATTAACATAAACAGTTTGGCACACTAAACACTACTTGAACACAGCCGCTGATCAGACGCAACTTTAACTTGCTAGTAGAAAATATTATTACAAAAACGTATTACTTACAAAACTTTTCAGTTAGGCGCCACAAATGTATTCTTAAAGTTAGCAACTTTAAAATAAGTCAAAATGAGTCAGAGCATTACTTTCTCGGAGATCGGAGGTCAACAACCAACTCATCTGTATGGATTATCTCTGTCTTAACGCGATAATTTAATCTTTTGTTTATCCAATGCCTCTAATAGTCCCGATGCACCGGAACGGTAAGCATCTGAGCACAGTCATGTATCATACTCCAACATATAAGAAAATAATCCATCCGCGTGAATTATGGCCGGGGGTTGATATTACAACGAGCTTCGACGTTTCAAGAAATTCCCAATTAAAGAATAAGTTATAGCATCTAAAATTTTGTTGCTCTTAAAGTGTCTATAAATTCTATAGTTAGATGTTTTCGTAAGTAATCTTCAGTGGGTATGATTTTATGGTTGTGATGTGTAATTTTTGTCGGTAAATTGGAGCTCTGAAACAATTTGTACAGTGAATTGTTGAAATGAAATTCAAACCCCAGGAAAATGTATATTTTTGTCAAAATGGCGTCCCCGCCCTTTGGCTTTGTTCCCCTCCTAAGTCCGCCCCTCACGTCACAACTGTCAATTTGTCTATTAAAGGCAATGTCACATTTACCATTTCACCGCTGAATACTAGAGGGGAAATTTTATCGCTACCTACCGAATACCTTATTGTCTTTTTTGTTCCCTAAATAGGAAAAAGACACACTTATTCTGTGCTAATACTTCTTAAAACATTAAATGGACTTTGTAGATATTGAAATGTGTAAGTTTTAATTAAATCTAGTTCCGTGCCGTTTTCCGATAGATTTCCTATTTGTAATCGCATTAAAATCTCAACATTGGAAATCCGAGAAACGCGAGCGGCAACCACCCGCAGTCTAGTCGAAAAGCAATTTGATTTGACGGCTATCTCACCTCCTACTACGTTTATATCGAAAGCTAGATAAATATTTATTTTATCGAATCTAATTTGGCACGAAACTGGCTCCAGATCGCCGCCCTTTCGGCTAAAATGTTTCTAATACAAAATTGACTATATAAATTAAAGTAAAACACCGAAAGTAAAATCCAAATGTGTGGACTTAGAGTTAAACATTTACGATGTTAATAAAACAGTTTCGTCGCTTTCTACGTCAGTGAGAATTGGTCCCGAATGTGATGGACTGATGGGATATCTATACAAATGATATTTAAAACGTTAAAAAGTATAACACATGTCGGAAATGACAGGGCGCAGCCGGCAGTGTGCGGCGCGCCGGCATGCCACCGGGTTCGGCTCTCGGGTCGGGTATCTTACCGTATACACGTTTTAGTTTACGTTTACATTACTAAGCACTTGTTGAGTAAATAAATAAAGACGTTTTAAAATAAACTTTACTATTAATCCGTGACTTAGTAACGTTTACATAACCGTGAGATCGGTGATGGGTACAGACAGACATGCAATACAGTACACAGCTTTACCACACTCGTCCGTCGTTAATACGCCGCTAATATTTTGCCGCATAACCCATGAGTTTTACTGCCGGTGGTCTACCTAACAAATACTGAGATTTTACAAGATAAAACATAACATAACCGCCTTAATTAATTTTTCCTTTGATTATTTGAGGACAGCATCTTATTGGAGCTTGACACGCTATTATACAGTATCAAAATCATGCCGTAGGTTTATATTACAACGCAATGCCTAAAGAATTCTGTAAAAATCTTAACAAGGTAACCCCATGTCAACAATTACAGTGAACTAATTACATTTCAGGCACAATTAATCGTAGCTGCCGGTAGTTTGGTGTTCGACGATTTGTTATAAATAAAACAAAATGTAAATATCTGCTCATTCATCAAGTGTGGCGGCTACAACACAATTAGGTGTTTCCCTGAAGCGATCGCGCCGGCCGCGTCGTTCGGCCGCCTGCGAACTGTCATTACAAAAATAGTGGCCCCAGAAAGGGTAGTCCGAGACATGTCCCATATGGACCCGAGTGCAATGCCGCAAGTTATTTTAACTTCTTTCATTGCCGCACAACAGCTCTCCGTTTGGCTTCATATCGTTTTGGAACACATTGTTAGGATGTGATGATAAATAATTAAATATACTATAGCCACCTATGCTCCACATTCCTTCGTTCCGGTATGAACTAATTTAGTACCAGGCTTATCTTGCAGTCAAGCCACAGAATTCGATGTTTGTATTATTATGAATCTGTAAAAACATAAGAAGCAGCTTTCATGATAATTAGCACCTAGTACTCTCTCATTAGTAAGTCACCAAGTAAACATAGTCTTAAGTAAAACTGCAACAAACAAAAAGTAACCACTTGTAATGTTAGTATTGCTACTATAGCTGGTGCGTGGGTTATTTGCTTACTGTTTCGCAAAGCGGGGATATCTTTCAAAAGTTATTTGGTTTACATACGCAACATGTCGGTCGGCCAACTGTCGAATAAGTTTTTAAACAAAAAGTAAATGTTACAAGCGATCTCCGGCAGATTTACGTTATGAGTCCGATCACTTTGATCAATTCGCACGTTCTTTTGTTAACAATTCCGTTGTTCTTAACGGAAGAAAATCGACGTTCTGTGTTCTTGAGATTCTTGTATTGTTTCTGTCCGTTCAGTAGATTAATTCTAGGTTCTGGTTTTGTAAAAGCTACAATGCAATCCCTAAGTTCCTCTTGGAACATTAGCTTGCAAGTTCACGAAGCATTTGTATCTCGACAATAAATCTTTACATCAACATTAACACAAATTAGACATTCGTGACAAATAGATGTGATGGAAATAGAAACGCTGACAGTGGAACACACGTCGATCTGTTCGCGTGCTAATGCTGGCTTCACATTCCATTTTTCATGTTAAATTTAAAATAGTGGGAACTATGTTTTTGTCCGTGTGTAATAATAGGTACATTATGTTGAAATGTTACAGGAAGACGTCGTTGAACAAAACTCGAGAATATTTTAAAACATTATCTAGTGATCATCATAATGTAAATATGTAATGCATTTACAATTCGGTTGGTTAAGCAATAGGCAGATATTTGTCATGAAAAATGGGCAGTACGGCCGACGGTCCTATCGTTGGTTTAGTAATGACCAAATATTTATCGAGTTCCAAAAATGTTTGTCCGGTAAGCACGGATAGGTTACATGCACATGCATCGAGAACCAATATATACATAGATGTCTGGAAAAAAATAAAAAATAGGGAGTCGGCATCAATAAATCGATTTGGAAATTGTTTGTTGAAGGGTGGGCCCGAGGTATTTAAAGAACAATTAGTCGGCTGCTTCCCAGCCCTCAGGGCAAATATTTGCCTATTCCCGCCAACCCTCGTTTGGGCCAATGCCGCCTCGGGCGTCGTTGGAAACGGTTTATAGCTAAATGTTTGCCCGCTCTCCCCAATGTACTCAGCTATAAGTAAACTTCCCCTCCTGACAGCTTCAGTAATCATAATTTACATTCTACTCGCGTCACGGAAATTTTGGAAAAATGGAAAAGTTTTGTGTAAATGTTCAACTTAAGTAAAATCAGGTTCTGCATATAAATACTTAGTCATCTTATTTAGAACATTCATATAGGTAGGAGAGCTGTACACTGCTCAAAAATATCTAGGTAAACCCCTTTTGGTATAGTTCCGTAGATATTATTCAGTAGTGTAATATGAACTAAGAAACACTTTTGTTTCACACACAACTAAAACATTGCGTCAATTGTTAGTACTTTCCTACATTATCTGACTGTCATTAACACTGCTGTAAACTAAGCACAGAATAATTAATAGTACTACTCACAGTCAAAAAACAATAAAAGGGGCTATATTTTAAATGGCCAGCAAATGTTTGACATGACGAAAGTATCTGTAAAATGTAGTTTACATGATATTGTGACATAAAGATTAGTCGGGCTTCGAGTTGGCCGGCTGTATTTTAATGCTGTTTTACAAGAGATTAAATGCCGACAATGTTTTGATTTCTATTAAAATAACACCTCGTTAGTCTTTTACCGCGAACTATGCGATCTCGAATTTTATGTAACTAGTCATTTATTTCGGAAAATTAGATATTTAGTATTTATTTACTTTGAAACGTTTGACACTTATTTTAATATTGTTTGATCTTTAATTGTTGAAGAAGCAGTTGAAAACGATGTATTATATTTTATAAGCGACAAAACACATTCTCTATTATCACAAAATCCCATTTAATCTGTTTAACACTAGGTGAAAGTAGAAATGAATTACATAATAAAAGGTTTTAATATCATCCTATCGTAAAAGCTCGCAATGACATCATAGAATCTTAATCATTCTAGAATAAATATCTTTATTCTAGTGTTGTTATCAGATCTAAACATTGCTGAAAATTCACTATGATACAACACAATTTCAGAATTAATAGCTAAAAATGCTAAAATTCAGTTCCTAAAACAACATTTCGTTACATTAGCATTAAAAATATATAAAACTCAACATTTTTTTAGTAAGTTTGTATAAATCGAAAATGTAATCGAGTCGTCACCTATTAGTTGTCTAATTGATGAAAAAGGAACAGCGTTGGGCAGTGTAAGGTGACCACCTCGGCGTAGTCACCGCCGGCGGTCCGGGCGTACTTACAAAAATACCAGAATGTAATTAAATGTGGATAACTTGCGCTTTATAGACGGCTGCGCGCGCCTGTGTTTGTTTAGTTTGTTATATATGTGTTTTTACGCAATCTGGAAGTCGTAAATTGTGAACACCAAATTATGTCGTTCACTAGAGTGAGGTTACCTTTCCTCGTTTTTATTTTACAGGTTTTTACATTGTTTCACACCTTTATGGACAGCGTAATATTAGAGTTACGAAATGACAGCCACAATTCAAAAGGTAACTGTAGCTGCTGATCTAAATTACGGTTTTATTTAACTGATATAAGTACAAAAAATTGTATCTACCTAGCAAGCAGGCAAAGAATAAACGAAGGAAGATATATTCAAAAAGTCTTTAGTGCAATTTTGGTTCAGATTATCAGTCGAGTAATCAGATTTTTTAGATTTGAAACACTTCTTTAACAGAAGGTAGGTAGAACGTATTTATTTTTTAATATATTACACTTTTAAGTAAATGTGAGAAATACAAAAACCTTTAAAAAGGCAGATTTGCGAATAATTGTTAGTGTCATAAAAACTGCTCGCTGAACAGTACAGGCTTACCAAACTAATAATCTAAATGCGCAACAATTCGGAGGTGGAGATCATGCCCGCATCGAGAATAGAATCCTCACGCACCCGCGGGGTAATGTGGCGCGTAATCCACCTCGCGCGCCACTGTGCCCGCGGCCCTACACAATACGCAGATACCTATAATCTGCAAAAACTAACAATAGCCCAATAACCAAATAAACTCTACTATTTTCCAAACTACTCTACCGATAACTTTCGACCTTCTGGCTTCCCCCAAGCGGTCCAGTTCAGCGGCAGTGTCAGTACAATATTTTTGCAAGAAACGTTTCACAATAAAAAAAACATTTATCTACAATTTGTTCTCAATATATTTTTCGCAGCCGATTTAATTCAATTTGGCAACAATAAAGCGACATTTTTACTCTATTATAGGTGGTCCTTCGTAAAGAAGGTTAGAGCTTTAGCTTTTTATAATGTTTTTTAATTTAATACTATATTTTGTATTGTTGCGAGGTTTTTTTGCAAAGATACAGGTAGGTAAAGCGTGATTTTGTAATGATATTCCAGTAAGATGGAAATTTAATAGGACAGACACATCAATGTCGATTTTTCAGCGTTTTGAACAAGGTTTTAGAGGGATCGTCATCAAAAAACAATTGGACAGTAACACCGGGAATTAAAAAAAACATATGAACCTTACTTACTGTCGTGAAGATTACTTAAATAATTATTTATAATTAGAAGAAAATTACTTTATTAATCAAAGTATGAAAGCGCCAACAGGTAAGGAAATGGAATCAATATTTAACTTATTCAAGACACAAAGTTCCGTTATTTTTTTAGATTAAGGTTACAATTGTGATTGTCTTATTGTTAGGACAAGTTGATGGGCAAATTACTGACATCTCCGGATAAACGATCCGCCACCGGGTCTATCATAAACATTGCAAAAAATCTAAACTGGCTTGTCATTTTGACACCATTCATTCAGTCTGTCCGGACCCTGATTTTTTGTCCATTAGACAAAATGTCCTTTTTAAATAACTCTTATTACAACCCAGTTAAGTTTAAAATGCTGAAGCTGGATCGTTATCCTGACAACGTTAGTAGTTTTTTCGCAGCAATATGTCTTAATGAATTCCTCCGGCGTCCATTCATGTCATTTGCTGAGTAAACACAGACCTTTATCAAATATAATTCAATTTTCAACGATAGTTTGGAAAGGCAATAAGAAATAACAGAGGCCATCGATGAGTACCTACGATGTCACCATGGACAGAAAAAAAGTAACCTTATTAAAACTTACCGACGCCATAATTATTAAAAACAAGTTATTGCTCTATGAAAGCAAGAAGAAGAAAGTAGACGTTAATTGAAAATGTGAGAAACAAATGAATGATGCGATTTTATTAAACGTGATTCAAAAGCAGGTAGCAATTAAACAATTAAAAAAATGCGATGTGAGCAAGTGGTAGCGGAGTGCGGACTAGCGGTGGATGGATGACGTGTCGTGGGCGGGCCGCGGGCCCAACAATGCCGGGATTAGTGAACGTTTGTTCATTTTTGTTCACATTGTTCCCTGTTCACGGTTTATACAGCATGCAACTAGGGATCAGCGCTCACGCATCGCTGGCGCCGCGTTATCACACCGCTACACGTCCACCACCCCTTTCAACTCTATTTTCGATGCGGTTTCAATTTGAAACTGTTTACGGATAAGCATAATTTACTCGCGGCTTTTTTGTAATGAAGTTGAATTCAATCTGCTATCAAATGAGATTGGGATGAACGTATTGTCATATTCAAATATGCTGTCGAGGATATTAGCATTTTATCAGCACCTTTTTTATGATTAAATTGAAAAGAATCTTGGCATATTTTAGAGAAATGCGGACGTCCTTTTTGTCATGACTTATTTTATTGATTAAAAAGATGCAAGATATATTATATGATCGCTAGTATTTTAGTTTTAACTTCTTTATTATCGACTAAAACCATAAGAATTCAAAATGGTATTTATTTTCAGCGGATCCGGATGCTATCGGGGCGTCTGCCAAACCTAACGCATAAATAATCTCGGACGGAAACGGAGGATCGATTTCTGGGCAGAAGTCGCTCATCAATCTATCATCTGGCCGGCTTGATCAAACGTTTGTCGCGAATCGCCCGGTCACAGGGCGCGATGACATCTGACATAATATCGTCGAGACGCTTCAAAGAGTTTTTTATCGCGAAATACCTACCACCTGAACGGATGTGCCAGGATTAAAAGTGACTAATTAATTATATTAACTGCTTCCCAGTAACTATTATTTATACGATTGTAATAAGTAATAGTACATACAAATCTTTAAAAGTAGGCTATGGATTCTATACAGAATAGTAAGCAATGCGGGTAACACTTGCGGACACTATTGAAAGCATAAAATGCGTTCGGTCCTAATCCAGTGAGGATGCAAGTCGGCGTCGCGTAATTTAGGAAAAAGACTAGAGAGATTTATTTTATTGTAGAGCTTTTTTTAATAATTAAAGGCCCGGTAAGGTAATAAAAGCACCAGTAAATGAAGATTTATAATTTTGCAGTTATTAAGAGACTTGTTGAAAAATACATGGATGAGCATCCTACCTAATCTACTCGTACATAAATTCTTCTGAAGAATCAAGTGATAAAAATATTAAAGAGTATAATTATTATTAAAATTTTAGTAACCGCTACTGTCCTCAGCTTATGGATTCCTAATAACTACACATCAAAGGAAACGCGATTAATTGAGCAATCATAGAGGGAAAAACGCGTCAAAGCTCCCTCCTTCATGCGCCGACTGACACCATCACGGTCAATTTGTACCGACACGTGCGTTTTGCTTTTGTTTCCACCTCCGTTATGTATATTTGCGTCAACATCCAATAGGTATGTGCGTTCCGTACGGTTTTGCATAAGGCGAATAGTATACTTTTTTTAAATAAATTCGTGATTTGACTAAGAAGTAAGATAATTTTTACAAATTAGAAACGCAAACGATTTGAATTAGAATGGAGAGAATCTGATCTGCACCGTTAACAAGAATGGCTAATGGCTATGGATAAATAAATAATTATTTTTTAAAATATGTTCATTAGAAAATACATATTAATGAAAGTAACTTATTAACCAATGCAGGTAATTTTGGAGTGAATCAATGATCGAGCACTTATCGATACAGTAAGTAACAACCGCAAACGACTCAAAAAGCAAACAGCTGCAATTTGGATTTAGCCTCCACGCCTAATTTCGGTTGGTAGACTTATTTTAACATTAAATACACACACAAATATCCCTTTTATAAACACATCGCCCCTAATATTGGCATCGCTGGAAGAAACGGCTTAACTTTAATTGAAGTTGTTTCGCTAATTTCACCTCTATTACAACGGACAAAGGCCGGTTTATATCCTTCATTTCAAGAACTTGTATTATTCAGCTTACACACAAATTGTTTTAGAATTTCTTATTGTATTTATGCTAAGATAGTATTTGTTAATTTTAGTATTATATAGGTGTATGGATATATTTATGTTCGTTTGAACATTTATCTATTTGTTGAGTCACAGGCTCACAGCGAAATGCTCTCTTTACACAAAGCAGTTTGTGTATTTGTAAAACAAAACATAATAATTAAGTACCATTGGAAACGAATTACATTTTTAAACGTATTTAATTTAATGAAAACGGTTTGTATTTCTTATGAATACGATTTAACAGTTATTGTAACAGCATAAAGTTAATTGTATGGCTTCGCTCGTCCGAAAATGTAAGTTAATGAAAAGTGGTTGTCTGAAAATGTTTTCAAAATACTATAAGGCGCGAAAAAGAGACATGATTTTCAAATTGCCCTTTTCGGTGATCAGCCAACTGGTGTCCAAATTACGATAGTGAAAATTTTTATAGAAGTAGCAGTATGATTGCTTGCTAAATAAAAAATTATAAGTGGTAGATAAAGAATAGTCAAAACAATAGGCAGAGTTTAGCGTACGATTCTAAGCATTTTATAATGCGATAGATGATATGCGTGTAAATGCGGGAAAAAAAGAAAAACTAAAGCGCTTTTAATTTTTTTACAGTTTTAACAAAATGTCGAGACAAACTAGTGGGCAGAAGAATAAAGCTTATGTAAATAAGCACATTTGGATACTTCCCCAGAGAGAAATTGCACTCTCAATGAAAAAGTTTTTCTTATCTTTTTAACTGAAGAACTTCAGAACTGCGTAAAGTAACCGCCACTCTATCTACAAAAAATATGTTGTTTGTTTTTATGTTTAGACTTTAGTGTTCTCAAATTCTAAATACTTATCAGCTTTAAAATGTTTGCAATTTTGTGCATTATGATAGGTACTGAAGACGGATTGAAATATCATTTTACGTGATTAGATTGCAGTCGCCATAAGTAAACAGTACTAATAGCAGCATAAGGAGAAGAAGCATACTTTGATAAAGATATCCTCTGCGTTGAGTATCCGTAATCCTTTCACATGCGGCCGATCTTAATAAACAAATGACGGACAGTATTTAGTTTTACCTTTCAATACGTCGGCCGTTAACGCGGCCGGCCTGCAATGTGGGGAGCACATGGGCGTGCGCAGTGCCCATAAATGTCTGCTCTTCTCAGGACACTTGGTGCGTTTGACGGGAAACGTACAAACTGATTTTGTACTAAAAAAATATAATAGTAAAAAAAAAATGAAAAATCTAGTTGCTTTCATCAATTTTCTTGTCAGAGTTGATAAGTTATCCATCTTGTCCATGATGCGCTGAGGTTGATTTAAAACAAAAGTTCTTTCCTGTGAGTTTGCTCCAAAGTAGTGTCGCAACGTTTAATGAATTAACCCGTTGAAATTTTACATCTTTAAGTACCTAGAATCAAGTGAGTCTCAATTTATAAGTAAGTGTGGTGGCCCTGTATACTTGTCGAGCATGCGTTAGACCGCACCGCACGCCGCAACTTGCGCCGCCATCATAACTCTTTACAGCTTTATTAACGAGCTTATTTACTATACCTACCCCTAATGTCTTTGTTGTGGGATAAACAATTATTTCAGAATAACCATAACGGCTATTTTGAGTTTTTTCTTTCAGTCAGTTATTAAGTTTTCATTTAGCAATTTCTGCATCCTACGTATACCTAGTCGCGATAGGTGTACCATTTATAACTCGATAATACCTGCATATATTTTCATGAACTGTGAATGCCTGGATTTCTCTCTATCCTCACTAGTAGAATAACTACCAAAATTAAATTTAAGTAAGCACTACTATGAGTTTTAGTGACGGTCTAAAGTTTGGTGGCTCATGCAGTTTGTATGCAGTAAGTTATCATTACCTGCCTGCTAACTTATTACGAATAAATGTCATGTTTGTCTATTCGACTAGCTTGCTTGAGTTTTCTAAACGAATGTACGTAATAGTCAATTGGCATATATTACATTTACAACTTGATAAGTCTAAAAATTGTTTTACATGATTACATTATTAATTCAAAATTATAGTGTCAGTTTCAGCAACACTATCGGCCATATATTTCGCCACTCTCGTAAAAATTCATTCTGTAGATCATAGATTATTTTGACGGCATTTATCAACTCAAAATAAAACACTAATATGAAATATCTACTATATTTTTAATGCTTAATCCATTTTGTTATTAAACCGGGGACGATCTGGCCTCGGCGTGGTTTAAATACAAGATAAACAGAACGGTGTCAGTACACTCTCGGGACTCGAATCGTGTTTATTTGTATAACTTTTTAAATAAATAACGTTTTATTTATTGAATAACTCCTGACTGTTGCCGATATCAATATCGGTATCATTTACTGATGAAGTTGCTCAGAAAATAGAAACTAAAAGCCAGAAGCTCTTGCCACCGCTATTGTGTTAAAGTACTCATTACTGTTTTTAAGGGTTTCAATACATAATATTGTTTATGTCATTACTTAATTTTTATTTGTCTTAGTCAAATGTTTCAGGTACGGTGTTGCAGATTAGCTGATGGTGGAGCCGTAAACCTAGATCGCTTTGGAGAGAAAAATAATATTATTTCAGTTTGATTCAAATGAAGCCTTATAGCATCAAAAACAAAATAAATAATTATTTAATTTGCTATCTAATATCGAACACTTGTAACAGTTAAAAAACATGTTCTGCGATGAAAATGATACAAACAGTTCCCTCGATCAAAACAAGGACATGCAATTACAAAATTCCTTAAACTACACATTTCTGTATATTGCGTTCAATGCTATTTATAAAGGCGAGTTTTAATAAATTTAGTGAGTGGAAAGTTAATGTGGTTTGAGTAAGCCGCAGTTATACTTAGTGCCGTTTGTTTAGATAAGCTGAGCGCGTGACGGTGACGCCCGTTACGACCGACGGGCTGCGGTCACACTGCAGCTTACAGCGGGAAACACTTCACACTATACCGTATAAATACATATGTATTTAGAACATTTTGCATTCCCAAATATGTATATAGTATAGGGATAGTATTTGATGGATGGTAAATGATAGATTGCCTTTGGTTTTGGTTTTTACTTAGCTTAATTGGGTAAGACTGGTTTGATAGTAAATAGTTGTGACACCAACATCTATAATTCGATCAAAAATGTATAATTTTATTTAGGTACTATAAATTTAAAATATATTCAAACTTTTATCATATTTAGTACTTATTAAATGATCCTTTATTGGACAGCAAGAAACATATTTACTAGTAGCTATGTAATAATAGTCCTTCTGACCGAATTTCAGTCACGGCAGCTATTCCCTACAGAGATTGGCCTTCTGCGCGAGAGATATTTCAGTGCACAGGTGTGAGCGCGAACACAGTTGTATTCTCTATTACTTCACTGCCATAAGTCTAATAAGTAGTCCGATGAACAAATAGGGACGTCAATCCGAGATAACCGAAGAGAGATAAGACACAGGAGTAAGGCTTTACATGCTTTCGAGGGAAGTAAACACCACCTAAATTCTTGACAGTAAAACACCTAGTAGCACACATTTTTTGGCCTGACTCTTGGACTTTGAACCTGAGACCTCGTGCATCGTTGTCGCTTGCTACCACTAGTAGAGCAACGCTTTGTCATACTTTGTTCTCATACTATATCTGTTAATTTTCTACACATACCCATCTTATAACTGGCTAAAAGTAGTTCTCACATGTCTGTTTTCAGGATGTCATAAATAAAAAATCAATTTACCCAACTATTTGCACTTTATAATTAAATACGTGACGTAACAAATAAGTAATTATGATAGTTATGAATCCATTAAATATCGTCGTTCTACAATACATTGTATGAATGGAGGGCGTGCTCATCTTCGAGACTGGATGATTATCCAGCACAAGCATCCGATGTGTAAACAGTGCGGTCGCATTCCCGCCAGCACGCCACGCTGCCGCGCTGCCTCGCTGCCACGCTGGTGTTACTATCGCCCACACAAATTTCAATGGAGCCGTAACAATGCGCGTCACTTGTCGCCTACCAAATCTGGTCAGTTTTGACATGTTGTCATGTTTTTATATACGGCCGCTGTCAATGCTTCCTCGACGACATCACCGAGGGCTGCCAATTTGCCACAAAGGCGTACACTTCTAATTCCTATTGTGGAGATTACGAATTTACGTGTCCGTGTTATTGCGACGCGCCTCACAATGCGGATTAAGCATTATTTGTTCAAATGACTTTAGTTTTTCGGTGGGAGTTGTGACGGAAAAAGATATTTGCTCATCCTGTTTCGTGTGACTTTTTGCAAAGTAACTAGTTAATTCCATTAGGGGCTGCTCAACTATTTTATGGTTTTTATGAGGCAGTGTAGGTTGGGGCAGATGAGGGTTAAATTGAAAAATTTTGGTTGTAATGTATTTTTTTTTCCATGTAAGTTTTACAATTTGTTTCAGGGATCTATTTTCAGCTAACTTACCTATAGGTAAATAAAGAATACCAAGATGTAGCGGATGCCTATTTAATTCATGCATATTATTATAAGTCAATTAGATAAATCTTACAGGTATCGTATTTTTTGATTATATAATACATACACGTATTTTTTTGATTTTTTCTAAAGCCTGGGTTGTCTTTGGAAATGATGAAAAAATGCATCAATAAAAAGATGCTAACTAGTTAGTGTAATTTTAAGATTCTAGGTCCATAACGCGATTTAAATAAAAATACCACTTACCTACCACGCAGATATCAGTCTTCCGACAGCAACTCTTAAATATTTTTTTAATCTTGAATGTTTACACAGCCGATAGGGCGATGACTAAACGCTTTGTGACAGTTACTGATCTACAAAGAGACCAATAAAACCCTCTATTGTTGTTCCTTATAAAAATAAAAAATAATATGTTGAAGTACCTCTATTCTGAAATATTTAGTAGAATACGATCTTAACTTTGATAATTTGAACCGTATTTCAAGGTACTAAAGTTGTAATTTATTCGGGGAGGGTCCGTTAATAGCAAGGGACGTCATCCCTTTGTATGAATTGATTTTGTGTGAAAATGGGGTGTTAGGTACTGTAACATCTCTGTCTGTGGTCAGACCCCCCGGGAAGCTGCCGCGATATTTGTGCAGAGATAAAGCAAATGTTGCATTCTACAGAATAGCTTCGTATTGTTAATCAATTAAATACTCATTTTGAGTGACTGCCAATTGCCTTTTTAATATTTGTAGAGCCTAATAATCGTACGTGTGACAGTCAACAAAACTAATCTAGATACTTTATGATATAAATCTTGACATACGTATATGAACGCAATCTACTGTTAATTAATCATCATGTGGTAGTACATAGGTACTTACTTACGAGTAGTACCCGAGTGGAAAACTGACGCTGACAGTAAATAATTTAAACCCTTTAAAAAGAGTTGGTCATTGAAAACATCCACCATAAACATTTGTATCAGATTCTTATCAGCAATCAAACTAACATTCTTTAATGAAATTATCCACTCAAACCTACCCCAATACAAGCAACGGAATAATCGCAAATGGATTCCTTCAAGAATCTAAAATATTGAAGTTGTAGAGATCTTTATTAGTACCTGTACTGATAATGATGTCTTATTTATATCTGTACTAAACAATCTAGAGATTGAGGGACAGATCGCGTATGAAGGCAAAGTACAACCAATCAATAAACACCTAAGGTAGGTACGGTATGACGAAGGTAATATACGACTCTACATAATGCAGGTTTTGTAACAGAGAAAATTAGACTAAGAGAAATAAGGGAAGCAACTTTACACACAGTAAAGAAAATCAAAGACTACATACAAGCAACTTTACCTATTTCTTGTGAGACTGTGACCCCCGAGATTGTTTCGACATTTCTTCTCAGGGTAGTCAGTTAGCAAATGTCGACCTCATCTAGATTAAGAAGACATCATTTACCATCCATCAAATACTGTCACTGGTTTTGGTTAATTAGGTAAGACTGGTTTGATACTATGTAGTTGGGACATCAAATTTTAATTCGATCCAAAATGTAGAATGTAAAAAAAAATGTAAAAAAAGAAGACGTGTGAAAGTGATTGAATGTAGTCTTATTTGCAAAATAAAGAATTTGAATTTAAATTATACCGTTATGTAGAATGGTGTACATAATTTGGGAACAATGGCGCATCGTATATTGTAGTGGCGTAGTATGGCGACCGGTGTCGGGTCGGTGGCCAGGTCTTGGCGCATGCGTCCCCCACTTTGTATTATCGAGCGGTCCAGGTCCCCGCACCTTGTATCTTGCCTGCCGTTCAACTATGTATCGTGAATGTTATTTACTAGAATACAAGTATCTAAACCGCTGTATTACGCTTCAGGACTGAAAATGAGTATGAGAAATGAAATGTATTGCTTATGGCAAGTAATGAAATCAGAGTCAAACACTTAGGTACTAGGCTTATTAAAAAATACGTTATTATGTATATGTTGTTTCTAGGATTTATTAATATTAGGATGAAAACTGTGATAAATTACTCCGAAACTTAATACTAAGGAAAATTGTTTCCAAAAAATCTGTTTTAACATCATTACTGAAAGCGTATGTATGTATGACTTTTCATATAATTACTAACAACGAGCATTACCTACGTACCTGATAAATAACACTGAAATCGTCTAACAGTAGGTGTGTATAAACGTATAACATATATGACGTAGCACTAAAATTATAAAGTTGCTGGTAAGTTTTATAAAATAACACTGCCTACTGACGAACGTGCATTGTCATCGACAGAATTCGAGCGAACACTTGGTCCATCATTATGGACGTACAATTAAAGAGTAAATGTAAAGTAAATACTCAACATTTATTGTCGATTTGATCCGTGACATTCGTAGTGGAGTGGCTTAGGATCCGAACACAACCTGCCAAGCTAAACTCAATTTTGATGTATAGACCCAAAGTAGTTTTTCGATTAACAACAATGTAGCTTTGTCACTGGAACTGCCCACGCTGCGCATTTGTGTAGTGTCTGAATATATTTAATGGAGTTTATTTTCACTTTAACCTGAATACCTATTTAAAGGCTTTAATTTAAAAAAAACCTCCATTTTTTTCTGTCCATAAAGAAGTAATAATTAAAAATATAAGCATTATTATAGATTTAGGTTTATGTACAATCTGTTCTATTATTTTATCCATAAGATCGGGGCTACCACGATTTATCTAACGCGAGCTAGAATTATTGATATTATACTTAGGTATAGTTCTTTTAATGATTGTAATTTAAGACTAGCTAAGCATTGTTTCTAAGTACCAAACAGAATCATTTTTAGAATCATGTAAGGAGTTATAAATTATTAATGCCTTGAAGTAACAGTAAGTTCCGCTAATTTCTAAGGCTCAGGTAATCTAGCGCCAGATCAAAAAAGCCCTCTTAAAAACACTAAAGATTCTTAAGACAAAATCGAATCGGCAAATGTATTTAGTAAGTTTCATAATATAATCCAGAGAGCTCTCAAAATAATTAGTTTTGAACTTTAAGTAAGTAGATTGGAGGAGTTGCAGTTAAGCCGAGATGACCCCGGGCTCTCGTGCTAACTTGCCTTTCAATATTCATAATTCGATATTCATTAGACGTCCGCCGAGCTTCGAGGTATTACTCAGATCGGTGAGGATTATACCTACTTTACTTCTTTGGGAAACAAGATTATTTACTATAGATATAAGAACAAGTAGGTTTATGGGATGAAAATTCGAACCATTTTCAGAATTTTCCATGTTTCAGTAATTTATTACGTAAGGGAATTAAACTGCAAGAATACTGCAGCAATAATTAATTACCTCGATGATTCTTTTGGCAGCTTTTGATTTTGGAAATAAGCTCTTTCTCAATGCCTAAGCTTTACCGGTGCCCAAAGTCTGTAAGGTTCAGAGCCTACCGCGGTGGTTTGACAATGACCGCACTCGTTCCAAGGGTGTACGTCACAGATGTATGTAAGCAAGCATGTGTCCCATTGTTTAACGATGGCCTCAGATTCGTCGTAACAGAAAAAACCCGCGCTGCCGCCCTGCGCCCATATGGCTTACAATAACAAATTCTTAACCAAAAGTAAACCAATGTATCCTCGCGTTCCGCTTTTAGTTAGTCCGTTGCATGCGACGGCGAAAATGGCATAAAGCTGTTTGAGTGCTTTCGTTTCCTTCAGCCTTGAAGTGCTCTATGTTTTTGTTTTGTGTTAGATTGATAGAGTGGATTTCAGTACTTACTCAATAATCAGTCATGAACCGTGTTCAAATTACAATAGGCATATTATGTTTTGCATTACAACTGTAATATAAATTATGTTGTACAAATTATTCAATACTATAATATTTTTAATACTAATCATTTTCTGTAAAAAGTAACTACATTAATACCCGGTTACCCCGGGAACTAAAATAGCATCTCAGGTATCTTTTTATTTTTCATTGAAACTTGTAGTTATTGACAGTCGTCATGTTTTCTAAGCCAAATCAAATTTATATAACGCTAATTAAAGTGTCTGAAATTCAGAGCAAAAACAACCTTATTCGATTCCTATCAATTAGCAAGATTTTAGAACATCGGAAAAACATTTTACATTTTTTAGAGATTTGCCGACGGCAACTTTAGCCTCGAGGTGCTCTTACTGCTTCTCCTGACTAAATTTGCTTTTATTTTGCATTTCAAGAAGAAGACACGATGGTTAAGTATGAATAAGTAAAAACAAAAGAAATACTAGTATTTTGTAATCATAACTAATATTTACTTTCGAAAATACACGTAAATATGTACCTGTGTCTTTATCGTACCGTTATTTCACAACCGTAGTATTTTGAGTCATCATACTAGGGGCTGATTGCAGTAAAAGCCTCCGAAACGATCCTTCATCTATAACCTAAGTTAAGGCATCTACGTAAATGACACTGATAAAATTAATCACTGAATGATTGACTACAACATTCGCAAGTTAACTAATATAACGGCAATTTTTAATGGTTCTCGTTGTAACAAAATTATCATGCATCTTCAGCTCATATTCTCCAGCAGGAAGGAGAAAAGCTTGTGTTTCAAAACAAACTATAGACTGATAAACAGATGGTTTCTTACCATCAGTTACTAAGCATAAATAACTTAACTATTTATCAAATTCATCAACGACGGAGTATTGCCATTTCTTATTAATCTTCTTGCCCCCTTTTTCTGTGACAGGTGGAGGGGGCTTAGGGCCTAAATCCAAGTTATCACTATCCATTAAAGTCCGCCAAATCTTGCTCTCGTGGTTCCGCAATGATTTTCCAATTCGGACGACTGGTTTTATGCTCTTTTCCCGAGATAATTCTATCATAGCAACATAATGATCTATTTCACGTCCCAATGCTTCAACTTCTATTAGTTTATCAACGTCCTGAAATGGAATAAAAAGCATAATTTTGTTACTTGGGGAAGCAATGGGTACATTACGCATGTAAGTAATGACTTACAGAATAATGCTAGATTGTCTTGATCGAACAGGGGTTCGAAATAGGCATTATATTCTAATTAAACATTTATGTACATTTTATTGTTCTATTCTTTTACTCTATCTGAGTATCTGCTCCTAACATGTTTCTGCCTCTCATTTAGGGAAAAGATAAAAGTTCTTACTTTGCCCCAGTAGTACTTGTACCATTGAGTTCAGTGAGTTAACCAACGCCAGTAGGTACAGATATTAAAAAAAAACGAATCTAAGACCCCTTTATGTGTAACATTAGTCGCAAGTGATCGTCGCTTGCGATTTCAACTGCAGATATCAAAAACTAACTAATCTTTGAAACTCTGTGATTGATAAAACATACCGTTTCCTCGTCCCTATTTCCTGACTCTATTACATGCAGCGCTTGGCGATACAACAATACCATCTTCTTGAGATTTCTTCTTATTTTGTAAATTAGCTCTCCCCATTGGTAGACTTTCTGTTTGGTATGACTAGTTTTAAAGCTCTGTACTATCTGAACCTTGTTATTAGCGTCTATTACTAATTCGCCAGTCATTTTACCAATCATCCTAAGTATTCTTTCGGTAGTTCCGCCCATGTACACTGATTCGCAAGGCTCCAATACTGCAATACATTCAATAAGAAATATTATAAAGTAACTATCATCTGACTATATCTCATCTCATCTCATATATATCATCTAACTATAAAAGTAAATATCATCATCATCATTTCCGGCCCCCAAGATACAAGTTTTGGCTTAGTTAGGGCACCACTGTTATCTCCTATGTTAAACTCTATTAATTATGTTGTATGTTATATATGTTATATATGCTGTTTAATGTAATTTGGTACGGAGAGCCTTAAACCTTAAGGAATAGATAGACTACAGTCTACAGGCATACTTTTACCCGTCATAAAAGACATCCACACGGGCGGAGCCGCATGCTTAAGCTAGGAATATAACGTACTAGTGACTACTCTAACTATATCATGTAAATCATGAGCTATCCATTTATTGTTACACAATTTTATTTAATTTTTTGTATTCGATACCTCCTAGAAAATCACCGACACTGACAAACATATTTTTTCAAATACTTAGATCTACAATTTTTCTAGAATTCACGTATGAATTGAGAATCTCCTCGTTTTGAACTAGAATAAATAAGTAAAATACTATTTACTGATATAATTATAACTACGAATACTCACTCGAATTGCATAACCATAACAATATAATCCACGACTGTACCATTTCGATCACTTCCGTCGACTAGTTGCTATTCGAGCAATGCACCGCCTAATATTTTAGTTAACTTCAGAATGAGTGACGTTCGTATATTCGGCCCGTATAGAAAAAGAGCGATTTCGGTAAAACGTTATCATAATCAAAATAGCTATTGAGAAATGTTTTTTCGACCATTTCTTTGTCTACTAACCTTAATAACGCAAAGAAATCGAAAATTGATGACTGCTACTATTTGTAATGTAATATCCAGTAGGTATGGAATACAGAAAGCCAAAGAATTCGGTAAAATCGTTATAAAACTTTAAGTGCCTTAGAAATACAGTATTGGGCCTAACTTCGGCTTCGGCCTTAACCTTCATCCCAGCACTACTAGTCGGCCGAGTGTTATAAAATTATAGCGTAATTAACACTTATCAAATAATTACTTCCTCACGTTAATCACCAAATTAATACTTGTCACGTTTTGTATTAAAATTAACTGCGATTCTTGATTACAAGATTTTCTCACAAGGCAAATGATAAAAGAACCTAAATACTTTATATTTTTCACTTGCATCCGAGTATTTGCACAACATTTTATATCCTCTTTTCCCACCATATTTTGGATGTCTAAGCTTTTCCCAAGCTGTGTGGGTCACCTTCAAGTCTTACCGGATTGCGTTGCATAGCTACTATCTAATATATTACCTATATAAGAAGCCACTACTTATTGGACTTCCACAACCTATTTTACTGGGTAGCACAGTATCCCATAGTAGATACCCAATATTGCTAGTCAAAATGGTAATTACTTTATGACAGTTATAATTCGTTAATGTTTGGTTTCTGATACTTTAATGTAACAGACCTACGAAGGGAAGTCAGTAAAACCACCGATATGGTGGTTATTCCAGATATTTTTGTGGAGTTTTCTGATTAGTTTACAAAAAAGCTTATTCTTAATTAATTATGAGAGGTCTTGGTACCCATACTAACAATCTAAAAATAAAAAGGGAACATCAAACAGGAAAAACGACGCATAAAAATCAAGGGTAAACTTTTCAGGCCTATGTAGCCAGGTACCTACTTATATATGTATCTATTATATTACCTTTACGTTGGTTCACGTTCCTACTAATATGTAGATGTCTACATTAAATGTCCCCTAAATTGAGTTGTTGAAAACCATTGTGGATCGTGGTTAGGGGTTGATACAAAGCGGGTGTCGAGGGGGAGAAGGATAAGGGGCGGAGCGACCGCGCCCATTTCAACTCTATCAAACTTTCCATCCCACTCACACAAACGTTATTGATTTGGGCCTGACTTCCGGCATTCTCTACGTCTTGACGCTATAAGACATGATACAAAAAAGAAAATAGGTAGCTAAACCATATATTTCCTATTTTGCAGTTTCGGAAAAAGTTGATGAATTGACCTATGCCAAAAACATGATGAATTGATCTATCTCAATGTCCAGTTTTGTAATTAATTCTAAAACATATTAACGGATAGTAAATATATCTACATATTTATAGATGCACTTCATTAAGCTTAGAAACGCAAATGTGCGAGGCTTGTGGGTTCACGAATAATGAAAAATAAAATATAAGGGTTTAGGTTTTTCCATTTGTGGTACGGAACCCTAATAAGTAGGTCGCCTTTCGGTGGTCTAAATTGAGAAAGGAAATAATAAAAAATAAATGCTAATTTCAGTGAATGAAACAAGTGGACAAAAGTAGCCCTACATAATATTATTATACTGTACTACCTAAGCACTTACACAAACCAGAAAAATGTAAAAAACTGCGATGACGACTAACCTTACCTACATATTTATTTAGTTAATTAATTGAGAACTAACTAGCTCGAAATTTATATGTATTGGGAAGGGTAGGACAGAATAGATTCAAAATATGTAAGAAGTTATCTAATGTAAAGTTGTAACGACCAATAAGACGACGTTTCATGTAAGGAAAATATCCTAGAATTAGAAACTTAGGTAACCTAGCTGCTTACCTAATAAAAATAATAGACAACGAAGGTAAACATTGAAGAAATCCAAAACTAAGTACAAAACGTAGTGCAATATTTCAAATCAAAATAGGAAATTTGCAAGCAATGTTTCCGTAAAAAAGGAAAATACGTGTAACCTTTTTTAATTAACGGAGTGCGGACATTCCTATAAAAAAATATAAATCTTTAGTCATCTTTCTCTTTAAAAATACTGCTTACATATTATTATCTACAATTTTTATTCAATTTACATAATTCCTCTGTTTGGTGACTGATGTTTTAAATTCGCAAGTTTCAATTAGCTGAAAAGTAAGTAGCTCGCTATTCACAGGGTGTGCGCGGTGGCGCTGGCGGGTATGATAACGCCGCGTACCCTACCCTTGTGGAGCCACCACCCATTTACATTTTAATTGAACCTCGAGGGTAACTGCACCAGATAAATTCAAAATGGATTAAGTAATTGTGTTCCACGTCCCACTCAGAAACGTTGTATATCTACGTGTAAAACCGTAGAGCACTGAGGAAAATCGCAATAAACCGGTAAAATGTATAGGGATAATAATAAATTAAGGTAGGTGCCTAGGCTGTCATCTACTCAATTATTCTTTTTAGCTTCGTAGCCTAAATACGCAGTTTATTTGTTAAATATTAGATGTAATTCTTTAAGATTGATTATTATTTGATTATTAGTGTTAAATCGGGACCCACCCGTTGTAAGTAGGTAATTTTGACTGAACTCTTGTTTGTGATTCCGACATAAAATGACCGAGATAAGAATAATTATCTAGATTGTAACTAAATTAACTTGATGTACGAAGAAAATTTACTTCTGCTAAATCTGCTTAAAATCTTTCAGTAGAATGATCGGACCTTTAAAAAGTAGCTTAGCCATCGACATCCCTTCTAACTTTCTAGTGCAATTTTTTATAACAACAACACGCCCCCTGCCGACATAAACATTAAAAAGTTTAAAACCAAAGCAACCTCCGTTTAGATACATCCGGCGTAGGCGACATGCTGTCTGCCAATTCAGTGAAAAAAACTCTCTATCGTGCTCTTTATGTCAACTGAATTACTATTAAGCGAAGTTAAGATAAAAGATTGTAAAATACATCTTAAAGCACAGGCCATAAGGAGACAAAGAACGCTTAGAAAATTTGTTTCATTTATAATTTATGGAGAAATGTGTTAGAAGGACAGGCGGTAGCGTTTCATATGTCACACATCATTAATTACTTGTCCCTTCAACGGAACTTTTTCTCCTTCGAACTGTGAATAATATTGATGTTGTTTTTGTTCGATTTTGTTTTAGTCGCCCCTAAATTAGGAACTATAGTTAAGTACCGACCTACGATGAGAAAAAAACAAACAACTGGTTTTTACATAAAACTTCTTCCGTTGAGGATGTAGAACATTAAGTTATTACTTAAATGTGTGACTACAGTTGAATTATAAACATAGCCTTATAGTAGGTATCTATAACCTACATACTAAGGTAATTGAAAAGGCAACCCGAAAGCAGAAATGTCATAAAACTAAGGTCTAACCTCATAGATAATAATTTGCAAAAAATTGCAGCTAGGAGTGCTAAGAGAGCACTCCTTCCTGCAATTTGTAGCAAATTTAATTGTAGTCTAGGACTGGAAGGCTTCGTTTCTTTAAGGAAATGATCATATCGAAAATTAATACAGACAGACTCCTTTCTTACATCTATGGAAAGAATAAAAGAAGTACCTAGGTAGGTCCTGTAGCAAGCTAAGTATTTAAATATATATATTTGCATCCAGGGCTGTGGTCGGTAGCATGCACCGAGCGGTCCATAGTCCATACTGCGTACGACCGAGCTCAATGGAGGGGCTTGCCTTGTGGTTGCGATCTTCAGCAGTGAGGGTCCGAGAAAGAAAGAATTTTACTTCCAATATTTACCAGCGTAAACATTATTATTATTTTTTTATGATCTCAGTACCTAAATAGATTCCGCGGTTATGTTCCTATGCTGCGCAAAGCTCTCCCCACTCTTTTTCCACTTGTCTCCCTCTTTAACCGCGAATGTCTTCTCTTTTGTACGTTATCCCATCATCTCCTGTGGTGTAGGGCTCCGTGCATTTGTTGATTGTCATAAGAGCCACACGAACGACGTGTGTACACATCCAGCCCACATTCACTTTTTTCACAGAACTTCTTTTACTTACCTACTACTTTTTAGTTACTTTATCTGTTATAGAATACCATTCTATTCCTGCTTATTTGCTATTTATTAGAATAGGTACCTATTAGTTCATTCATCATTTGTTAGGGTTCGTTAGTCCACCAGCCAAGTTTTACTTTAATCTAAATCTTGTTGGATTGGATTTCCCATCGAGTAAAACTTTTATAAGATCTACAAGACTTATTTCTAATACTCTCTTAACTTAATAGAACCAGTTAGAAATTAAAACCAATAAGGTGCAAAAGGGGTTTCGTTTATATTTTGGTACGGAACCCTAAAAAAAAGACTACCAAACTAGTAGTTTTCTTGTACCAACGTAAATTTTTAACCAACTAAAGTCGTAGAGCTAGTCATTTGGACACAGTGTGGACTAGTAGACACAGAATACTTTTGCTGATTAGACAGCAGTGCTGCCATCTTACGGAAACTTACAGCAACAAAACTGTCCTTTAAAGCGCCATCTATGATAACTTGCAATTACTTACAAATCGTCCTGCGAAGCTGTTCAGAAGTATTTTAGTAAATAGTTTTCTTTTAATTGACAAACTTGGCGTCGTCGTGTTATTTAAATCGGAGCCGTAGCAAACGTCTCAACGAAATAAATATTTCTACAATGTAGGAATTTGGTAATGATTGTTGTCGTATATTACCATATTTCTTGACAGTTAGTCTCTAAAAGAATAGTATTTCAAAACCACAGAACTAGTAACTGTGTTTCCAACTGCGAGAAGGTCTATACCTACCTATTTCCCTTTAATTAAATAAACAAACTTTTATACTAGCTAAGATCACAGTACCAGTCAAGACTTAAAATAGTTAAAACCAAAGGTAGGTATCGCCACACCACAATATCAAACACAGTAATTATTACACATGTAACATTTATTTCAATAGTAAAAAGTTAAATACAACATGACTTGCTTAATAATTACAATAAATGTCTAAATAAATTAATTTAAAAAAATATAATCAGCACTAATTAACACTTCCTTCATTTACACTAAGATTATTCGTTACTTATTTATAAAATTATCGAATCAGTCCTGATAGGCGTGCCAGATGGATTTCTTTAAGCATCTTTTCGGCCTGTTATAATCTTTTTGAAAGATAATAATATTTATGCAATTGTTCACTCTGTAGTGCTCAGTAGCGAAGTGAATATTCGGAAGTACAAATTGAGATGAATAAAAATAAATTTTCGCGAAAGATATTCATAAATCCAAATAAATTATGTTGTAATAAAGGTAGCTGCAAAAAACAATTATAATGCATAGAATATTATATACCTCTACGCAAAATGTATATCACCATATTTTTTATTACACTTAAAAGAAAAAGTCGCCATACCTTGTTTGTTAATATGATTATTCTTTCCACACTTTGGTAGAATTTCCACACAGTAATCGATCTAAGGTACCTTTATAATGTAGATTAATATTTAGTAAAATTGGTATAATACTTATTTACAAAAAATATACCATACGAGTATAAAAAACCATTCAAGAGGTTACCATGGTCACCTAGTAGGTTAAATCAAAGGTACATAAACGACTATAAAAAGAATGTCATCGATGCGATAAGTTAGGAATGTAAAATTATTGTAACTGGAGAATATTCAACTAAGATTAGCTATAAAATACTACTTGGACTTCGAAAATATACAAAAAAAAACCAGTGATCGAATTGCAACTCAGGCATATTACAAGCTTACTTTTTTTTAATTGCCTGAAATTACTCAAACTTAGAGAACAATGAAATGCATACAGTTTCAAGACATACTGTTAAACGTACCATGTACCAAGCATTGGTATTAAGCATGTTTAAAAAAATTAATTAAATAAACTATATAAAATTAACAATTCAAATGTACAAAACAAACGAAAACAGTAAAGCTAGGTAAGGTACAAAAAATAGGAGGGTAATTACAGAATCACTAAAAAATAATTCACTTATTCTGGTATTATTATAATCAATTGATTAGTGAATACATAAACAGCTACAGTTTTATATCCTGATTTTAATTAATTCTAGGATTATAAATTACAATATTATGTAGATTAAAAAAACTACCTATGTTTTATATTCATAAAATGACGCAGTCTGAATTGTTTTTTATAATCAATTATAAAATATAAATAATTTTAGTATATTTAAATTTTTCAAAAGTACTAAAAGACTCGATCCAATGGCAATACTAAAAAGTATATATGCCTTCAATACTGAAATCTCAATAACCGTATACTTCACCATCATAATCATTCAATTCCCAAAACAAAATAATTTATTTATTTACGTTTTTTTCGTAATATTATAATAAATTATAAAATTAAATGGAAGACATTATATTGTACTCAGAACAGAACTTGTAATCTTTGGTTACATGAAATGTATTTTATTGTTTATGAATATATTAATTTTCTTTGGAGAAATATTACATTGAGTATATAAATACAGGCTGACCAGTAATATAAAATTATTTGCCAAATTGTGAATACACAAAACTTTTTTTTTTATTGTCTACCGTTTTTGTTTTTACTTAGGTACTCAGAAATACCTTTTAAGCAAGTTCCCTGTCCAATGAGTCACATATGAATATTCTCATTATATAACTATTGGGTCTAATGGCGGGACAATTAAGTAGTTTACAGTGTCAATATCAAACTTCTACACTTTTACACATTTTATATTACTGATTGCCCTGACATACAAATTGATAATTAAATGTATACCCATGCTAATACACAGACGATAAAAAGTTGTTCTTAATCATAGTATATAAAGATTGGTACCAATACTACCAATGTTAAAACAAAACCTCAGATATACTTATATATCATGTTCTTCACTTTACCCTGTGGACTTATATTTCTCCAATTCCTTCAGTGCTTTGTTGTAGTCTTCTCTAACCCTTTTGCACTCTATCTGCAGGTCTTCAAATTGACTCTGAAATGACAAAAAAATATATATTTAATTATAAAACAAAAATAATGTTTATTTTTATTTTTCTATTTTGGTAAAGTGATCAATTGTGGTATTAGAAGAAGAAGTCTTTTTAATATTATTATTAATAATTGGAGTTCGTCATCTTTTAACTGCTTGTGATGTTAACATAATATATTTTAATACTAATTATTGATGAAGTAGATGAAGATATTGGACCTGTGTCTAGCTTGTGTACAGCCTTCCACTACTTCACTGGGTTTCTTGGCAAAACTTTAAGTGCCTCCAGTCTGAGCAGTAGGAAAACTATAAAATAATTTTTAACAAAAAAAAAAACGACTTCAAAACAAAAATAAAATGCACTAAAAAGGACAAAATAAGTGCGTTATTTGAAAAATTCTAGATTTTGAAGGCGGTGCCGAGTAAAACTATTGAACGAATTGAATTAACTTAGATATTTATCTGAGTTTATCATTTTGACTTTTAAGTTTCGAATAGGTGTGTTAGTTTAGAGCTATTAGTTATGTATTTTATTATATTAAGTACTTTAGATAGCCTTCTAAAGAAGGTTAGTTAAACACATTTTTCTTTTAATTTTGATTTATTTTTCATTATCATTGTGTGTCTAATAGTTTTACTAGGCACCGCCTTCAAAATAGAGATTTTTTCAAATAACGCAGTTATTTTGTCCTTTTTAGTGCATTTTATTTTTGTTTTGAAGTCGTTTTTTTTTTTGTTAAAAATTATTTTATTTCCAGATTTTTTAGTGAATTTGACGATTTTGTTTTTTGCGTAAACATGGGTAGGCTTACGAAACGCGCTGCTCATATGTGAAATCGTCGTTTGAATAAGACAAACGAGGAAAGAGAGAAAAGCCTATCGCAAATTAGGCAATCTAAATCCAATGTTATTTTGCGAGAGACTACTAAATAAACTATCTTTTTGTTAACTGTTTAAATTGTTTTTTTTTTATGTTATAATTAAAACTGCTTTTTGTCTTCACTATCGAATATGCAATTTAACCATGTGCGCATCAATGCGAATAAAATAAGCCCAAACACTATGTATCTGCTATCAACCATTAAGGAGTTCCCTAAACTGTGCTGCACCTGCATCACGGACCTTGCAATGGCAGTCATTACCCATCTCGGTGTAAAGATCTTGTCAACACGAATAAAATAAGCCCAAACACGAGGAAGTTAAGATGTGCCGTTGAGGAGTTCCCTCGATGCTCTGTCGTCTCCATCATCAGATCTGCTCTAAACCTCAATAGTATTGTAGTCTTATCAGATATACTCAAAAATCTCAAGTTTTTAACCCATGCTCGCCTACAATTTTCAAGAGATGCCCTCGATTTCTCAGGGTTTCCATGAGAAATCGTTCCATGACGATGGGACCAAATGACAAGCATACCCTTTCAAATAAAAAATAATTTTTGAAATCGGTCCAGGTGTCTTTGAAAAATCATGTAACAAACATAAAAAAAAAAAAAAATACAACCGAATTGAGAACCTCCTCCTTATTTTGAAGTCGTTTGAAAAGTTGCTTGTTTATTGGTAAATATAATAATAATATAATAAGCAACATTCACTATCCAAAATCCGAACCTAGTTTTCATTTACAGATTTTTTTTTTTTTGCTTGTTTGACCAGTTCCCTCAATCCCTAGATCGAGATGATCCAAGCTGGTCTATTAAAAAAACCTGTTGAATAACTTGTATTGACTAAGGTCTAAGACAGCCCCTGGGTAAGCAAGTGGGAGAATATAAATAAAATAAACCAAAAAGACATTTATTGCCAATAAACAAAACAAACAAGAAAAGGTTTACATAAAATAACGTTAATCATCAGTAGCAAAAAGAGATGGCTCAGCTCATGTTGCTCTGACAATCGCAATACTGATTTTTAGACATTCCTACTTTATTAATTACATTTGTGAAATACTAAATACTCAAATGCAACTCAATATAAAGGTGCTGTAAAGATGTCTCTCTCACTTAAGATGTCAAATAGCAATAAATAGATATCATTACAATTACATTGTTTTTTTTTGTTGTTAAGAGAATGGCACAAAAAAGAGAGGCCTATGACTAGCAGGAGATGACAAGGGCTGTGGATGATAATGGTTGCTTTTCAATATTCTGAAGTAAATGTGGGTACAACTAACCTGACAGATAGCAGTCTGCTGCTTCATAGCCACACAACTATCCATGACGTCTTTATATCTTTCCTTGTCTTGTTCGTGCGCCTTCTGGCTCTCCGTCAATAACTTATCAATGCGGTTTTTGTATTCTGTAACAACTGAATTACGGGACTTTATAAATATAGACTCAATGATCATAAAAGTAAAGCATATGGTTCACTGAAATACATTCATGTCTTTATGTAAAAAACTAATCATCACAACATTCATATATGATTGTTCAGTGTGTAGAGCTACAGGGACAACCAAAAAGTATTTACATATACGAAGTTGCAAAATTTGTAAAATACCACAATTATCTGTTTGTTACCAACGATAACACGCATAAACGCTCGATCACTAACCTACTATTAAAAATGCCAGTCCCGAAGTTAGAGCTCTATAGGAAAAGTTGTGCTTATATGGTGCCGCTTATATTTAACTGCTTGCCTAAAGAGATTATCGATTTACCATACAAACCATTTTGTTGTGCCTTACGAAAGTGGTTAATTCAAGAGAGTTATTATTCTACCAAAGATTTCCTTAATGAAAGCTCTTGCAGATATGGAGCATTGTATCAAAGTAATAAGTGAGTTCTTCTTTATGTTCAATCCTAAATTAATTTTAATTGTATAATTAAGTACCTATGTAGTCAATTATTTTTACTGGTATGCACTATACCAGTAAAAATAATAATTTAATAATGTTTGCATGCCCATACCAGGGTGAAATATGTCATGTTCTGTATTATTATTTAACAACTTTTGTACCATATTTCCAGCAAATAAATGATATCTTATCTTATCTTATCTTAAAAAAAAAAGGCCACTAAAACACTAACCTACTAAACATAAAAACTAAATTAAATCTACTATAAGTCCAATTGATGTTAATTTTAGTAATCAATGATTACAAAAATGGTCTGTAGTTCATCATGCTAATAACTAGTATACTTATTATACTTTCTTGTTAAAGGACGACAGAAAACGGACTCTAACATAGATTGGTAAAAGTGACATGCATAAAGAGTACTTAGGAACTAAAACCTTAAACAGTTATACAGTAAGAAGTGAGACGAGGGTGTTTGACCCCATCAATAAGATATAGAATCAACTGCTTGGAGCTTGCTATTTGTCACATGTGTTTAATCATAATACATGTACCTATGACAATAATACAGGTTAAGCCATGTTCGCTGTGGTTGGTCTGTGGATGGATGACCATTTCTAAAAACAAAGCGAGACCCCTCCATGTCTCAGAAAGCATGTTAAGCCATAGGTCCCTAAATTTCTTTTTCATCTAAATTGGTTTGTGGAGGTCAGATAGGCAGTTGCTACATGTAAAAGAGAGTTTCCAGCTGAATCCGTTAAGACTGGAAGCCAACCCCAACATGGATTGCAAAAACGCTAGGCAGATGATGTCTATTAAAAAAATATGATGTATGTTGCTATAGGTGTTGATTTAGGTTGCTATGCATTATAGCGACCGCTGGGCAAAAGGAATTTATGCAATGTGAACCAGCAGATGGAAGGCACATCCGAGGCCAGCCTAGAAAAATATGTTAAGGCAAAGGCTGGTTTGTGGGGGTGTGGGACAAGAACATAAGGAAAACCTTGGGGGTGGCCTTTGCATAGGAGTGGGACAGCACAAACTATAAAATAAAATATTGTCCTGATATCTAATGGGGAAGAATGTTGTATTTGGCCTTTCCCTTTAGGAGATGCAGGTATGGGATATAAGTTTTTTATTATGTATGGGATGTAGCCCCAAGGACAGGATATGAAAAAAGAGATATTCTAATATTTAATGAAGAGGCCTTTTGCTAAGCAATAAGGCACAAAAGATGGCCAATAAAATTGAGGGACAAAAAAGTTCCATCAATGCTGTTAGAGTGCAACCAGTCCTGCGGCTGTTATATTGTCAATTCAACATTATTATTACAATGAACAGTTATTGTGCAGTATGAATAGTCGCACACCAGATCCACAACAATTACTTAGTTAATTTATGTCCATATTGTCATGGATTCCGCTCAGAAGTAATGCGAGAAGCAATAAAAAGCTAAAAAATGCCTAGCTAGCACTCTTTGCTTTTTATGAGATTTAAAAGTGTGTAGAACTGAATAAAATCAAATAAAATGATAGCACCAAACCTATTAATTAAATAAAGATAAAAGCAGTCGGCATGTAGATATTGCATCTCGTTATAATTAATATTTACCATTCAGTTGATATTTAATAGAAGTCAGTTCAGATAGACAACGTTCGCCAGACCATTGAGCACTGTTATAACTTTGTTGTAAGTGGTTTAAGTAGAAGTATACACTTACAAAGAGAAATAATATAACTAAGAAAATTGTAACTTTTTCTTTTACTTTAAATAATGGAATTGAAACAATCATTGTCACGGTTACCATTGGGTTTACGGCCTATAATATTTCACTGACCATCTACTCAATCAAAATCCAAATTAATAATTGTTAAATTAATTGCGAATGAAGTAGTTAAATTATTTATTTTCCCAATATAATCGATAGTACTGTTATTATTACGATGACAACAACGATCGATAAATTTTAATATCCAACAATGCAAATGACACAAAGACATTTGAAGATAGACAACTCTATGATAGACAACGATGGTATTGGTTGCTTTAGCACTGACCTCTACTATAATACGCTACAGTACGACCGCGGAGTGAATAAATTCCTGTTCCGACTGCTACTTCCGACTGCCAACAAACTCATTTGTCCTGTCAAAGAATATACAGTTCAAAACTATATCATTATACCAGCTTACAATGAATGTAACATGCGTTTTTAAATTCTTCATACATTACGGGCATGTTCCTGTGAGCATGACAAGGTGTATCTGATCTCTCAGCGGCAAATTAAAGACAGTGTACGCCGTGGACGGGCTATTTCATCGAAAATAATATGAATGGTAGGTTAAAAAAACGTTCCAGTGTACTTGTTATTGTACCTGATTTTCGTATTCTGATTCATTTTGATTTAAATTGAATTTACGGTCCAGAAGGCCTATTATACAGGGTGTTACAAAACCCCTGTCCGATCCGTTAAGGGGTTGTTAGGTATCGATATCTGATTACATTAATGTAGGAAAAAAATGGAAAAAAAATATATAACCTAAAAAATATATTTTTCTCCAAATTGCGGGTGAGAGTGACGGCATCGTCTCAGGTTCTGCCAAATGATCACACAAAAGGTAACCATTAATACCGACGAAAATGGTGGTGTAGTTTTTGATTTATCTTCCAATGTTGGGATTTTGGAGGCTATTTCAAAGTGCATTATTATTGTTATTATCATGAATATTCCAAATTTGAGCATTGATGTTGGCATGTGATTGTGAACCCTATAACACCCTTTCGGGTCGGACAGGGGTTTCGTAACACCCTATATAGCGATTAACCTGCAGCGTATGATAGTAGAGGACAATGTATCAGAAACTACCATTTAATAGCAGAATAATAAATCAGTAAGCGCTTTTTAGCTATTTGAGATAGATCAAAAATAGGCAGAATAGGTACCTATCTATTTTACTCTTGGTGGGTAAAAAACAGAACTAATTGTTTGGAAATAGGTTTTCGAACACACTAATGAAAAAACATTACTTTTATTGCTAAAATTAAAAACTTTGTTAATATCCTTAAGAAATGACGATAATGAATTTTTTTATTTACCCTTAACAGCGCATACACAGAATACATAAAAAAGGTAGGTATTAAACTTGCTATTTAATTCACAAAATTCAAGTCCTTTTTCTACTGTACTTTTGACAGCAATAATATACTTCTCCCATTGGTTGAAAAGTGAATAGTTTTAACCAACCAATAAGAATGGATGAACTGAAAATAAGATGAATGAATGTAACAAAGAATGAAATATGAAAAGACTAAATACTTCACTCACTAGTGCATCCTTTTAACGAAATTCATCGACAATTAATTATTCTTGTATTCAATTTTGCATTTACAACAAAATCTTTCACACAATTACATACCATAAGCGAACATTACACACACTAGCTTTAAACTATGAATTAGCGTTGTGTGTTGGAATAATAAAATATTCGCCTGACCGCCCAAGGGTTTCTTTTTATCCAATGTGGACCACAACCCTACATTCATTTACTAAGCAAAGACACTTGTTTGTCTAATATTTCAGTATTTTAAGGGCCCCCTTTAAAGGGCTTGTGGGCGGACAGATTCAATACGCATAGGCCTTGGTGAAAAGTATAATATGCTGCCTGCATTTGCAAATGGCCAATAGGTCATTCGTCCACAACATAAACAACATTAAAAGTTTAGGATTGTTTTTACTCACTGCTATCCTCGAGAATAGTCTTATATAAAATTACTTACACAGATCATCCTTATGGTGCTCCCACACAGCAGTTATATAACGTCATACAACATTGTGTAACACGATAACAGCGTGTAACAATACTGTACAACATGTTAAGAAATGTTATATGTTATAAACGCTCCCAAACATTTTGTTAAATAAAGTTGTATAATATTAATAACAATTTATAACTTTTGTTATAATTTGTTGAAAAACAAATGTTATCTAACGTTATATAACTGCTGTGTGGGAGCACCATAAAACATTTTGTTAAATGTAGTTTTATAATAAATAATAATAAATAATGTTTATTTTCTCATCATCACATAATATTTTACAGTTAGTAATTAGGTTCTTAAATAGAGACTGGTGTCTGTGATAGGTAAAACCTGAGTTACAGATCACCAGGCTAACCTCCGAAGAGACACATGTTACAACACAGATGTTATAACATCAATAACAATTTCTAACTTTTGTTATAATTTGTTTAAAAACAAATGTTATTTAACGTTATACAACTGCTGTTTGGGAGCACCATTACGCTAAAAACAGACCACTGACCACCATACAGGGTGCGACATAAAATTACCTGGTATAATTAAAATACTCCTTCAGCTCATATCATAATAAATTGAACCACTTTCTCCGAGAAAGTTATGGCCACTTGAAAAGTGTATCTGACAAAGGTCAAGGCATAATAATAATTAGATTATTACAGAACTTTTGTTGTAATCGTAGTCGACAATGTCTGCGACCTGCGTATCGAACATTTCACATCCTTAATCTATCGCACTACGCAAGTGGCGACTCGCGACCGCGAGGCAAGCATTGTATTATTTATATTGTATGTAGTGTAGGTAGGTAGAGGACTAGAGGTACGTGTCGACTCGACTCGCATAACGCACTTCGCAGTTCTATGCTTACTCTTTGGTTTTAAGGCACGTAACGCTTGAGTATTATTTATTTTGGATGTTATTAAATATTTATCGATACAATAATTAGTTGATGAATACTTTGTAAAATAATTTAAAATTATATTTAAACCAAAACCAACAAAATGCTAAAAGGTGTTGTGTAAATGAAATAACCAGCAAGGTACTGTTACTAAACTGTGCCAGTACCTGCCAGCGTACTGCTTTGGTGCTATTTTACTGTTCTTTTTTCAAGGTAAGAGAAATTTGACAATATTTTTAATTTAAGCGCTTGTTTCCTACTAGTTATATCTTTAATTGAATATTAATTCCCTACTTTAAGAACTAGTAAAATGTTTATCCGTTCACGCGCTGAACTTGTACTTGATACATATACGTGGTTAAATGGGTAGCATGTGACTTGACCCTGCTAACATAAGTATAGATTTACACGTTCATTGTTTAATAGCAATATTTATGAACATAAGGTATTCATTCTATTCACTGTTGTAGGTTAAACAGTGTTGCGAATTTACGTAAAACCGTCGCGTTCCTCAAATTAGACTTTGACACCTGCATGCTTGGCGTGTGTGCGTGTTGTAAAAGCGAACGCGTATTTATATCCTATGCGTTGCGAATGTGTGAAGAGTTTTCTCTTATATTTTTGTAACACATTTTTAACAACATACATATTTTTCAAATACAAGACATCGATAGTTTAAAACTATAAATTAATTTGTACCTACTTCAAAAAAAAATTGTTAAATGTAGAACATGGACCTACATGTTTAAACTTTCTAATTAACTAAAAATCCAAATCTGCTGGCGTTTGTTTTATTACATTTAGAACAACTTGATGTTCAAATAACAACCAGTACAAGTAACTTTGTTAGTCAAAAATATTGTGTATTAACCCAGTTTTCTTTATAATTTTAATTATCTACTTCGCTGCCTGACTCCTGTTAATGTCTATTTGCCACCTTAGACATTATATCAAATGTTGTAAAATCAAAGCAATCCAATTAAACCCAAAGCATCTAGTGTAAGTACCTATCTAATTTTATTGGTATCACAGATGATTTTTACATATTATTCTAATCTCTAAAATACAAATCCATTGTTTAAGATGACTTCATTAAAGTATGCTGTTACAATTTAGTCACATACCTTCATCATAATATGATAAAGTTGGGTCAGAAAATAGCAACATACCCTCCATTATTTTCATTGCTGGAATTGACTCTAAAAACTCTCAAGACAAGGATTTGTGAAAGTAATGCAACATTTTAATCCTTAAAATATAATTGTTATTAATTAACTATTATTTTCTATTGTATGTTTCTTTTATCAATAGTTCATTTCAAAACATGTATTTCTCAAAACCAAACCCTCTTTGAATATTATTTTATGAATCTCCTCCTACTCTTTCTCACATCTTCTATTTAATTGCGGTTCAAAGGGATACATCAGAATTGACAAATTAATACAACTTAATTTTTAAACTGCATTGTAAAATCTTATTGACTTATTTGTATGTACCTACTTCTAAACAGGAAATGCAATATTAGTTATGTAAAATAGACACTTTAAAGAAAATTTGTTAGTACCGGACCTCCACATTATAACAAAAACTGTTTAGCTGTGCCGTCTATTTCATAAATGTGCCACAATTTTGCTTGTTTTAAATAAACTAAGGTGCACTATAATTTTTTAAATTAAATTTATCTTACTTGTTTTGATTAAGAATCAAGTCCTCCCCTAGTTTGTGATGACTGCATTTGCGATGTTTTTGCCATTAGCTCATTAGCGAATGGCTTTTTATATAATTAATAATGTTTAAGTTAAGGCCTATTATTAAAAACTGTAATGCTGTAAACTTCCATTTAAGCATGTACAATGTTCACTAGTTTTTTCTAAAAAAGTAACAGACATCCGAACAAACTTACATTTTCAACTTTAGAATTATCACTTTCGCTATTTTGAACTTATACTAGTTCAATTAAAGTGGATGGTAACTATTATTTTACTTGAATAGAGAATACTACAAGGGTAAGACTAGAGAAAACTACTAGTACTGAACATACCTATAGAGCTGAATTTTGACTTCTGAAGTGAAGTTCAAAATACCTTAATAGGAGTTGGGTCTAATACAATATTATAGTACAAGCTAGACTAGTTTATCAAATGCAGAAATCTTTTAGATAAGGGATTATCACATAACTTGCTGCAGGAAAAAAGCAAGGCGAGTGAAATTGTCATGCCGTTAAGCACAGATTGTCCTAATACATAGTAGAAGTAGCATTTAGCATTTGACTTCTTCGATATAGGCTGATGTTTTAATGTTTTAATTGTGCTGATCTGCAGTAAAATCCGCAAACGCGAATGGCTTCTAATTATTGTCCTAATTGTTAAAATTTAAAACTACCTTCACTTTCACACAACAAAATACAAAATTAATTCTTTCGATTCTACTCGTTATCTGTCAAAATTCTTCGCTGTTATGGACCGATCCGCGATCGACATCGATTGTCTAATAAGTAGGGAGCAGGATTTTAACGTGCGTTTCCTGGTTTACAAATTTATTGGTATACCTGCGCGTGCGCGTGTTACTACTTTAGATCAAACTGATGTTACTGCGCAGTGCGCATCACACGTATTAATCTAACTGACGGTTCTAAAATATTTTTATCACATTCCTATTGTAGGTTAGCGAAATTTACCACTAATGCTAATTATTTCATTAAGCGTAAATTGTATATTTTTTGTTTTGAATTTGTATTACTTCTGTATGAAATTCATTTGTTCTCATAATTTTGTTTTGTTGTAGGCTGGTAAGACAACATGGCGGAAGCGCACTCAGCCGTCGCGTTTTCGTTCGCGATCACTCACGACGGGTGGGATGTGAACTTCGACCGTGAGGTCCTCTATCTCGTCTGGGAATCTGGAATACGATCGTGGAAGAAACGTCTGGCGCGTTTCAGAGTTAGTATCATTATAATATAGCAGCATTACAAGTTTAAATCTCGGTACATATACTGAGCCTTATGTGTCCACATGTCGATCGATCAAAGTTCATTTACTAGCATCGTTCGCCGCATTGCTAGCGGCATAATCGCTGCTATTACACAGAACAACTTCGGCAGTACCAGCGGGTCACTGTCGTGTGTACCTAGCTTTATGTATGTAGATTTCTATAAGTCGAATAGGCATAGGAGAGGTCAGATAACTCTAATCTATCACGTAGTACATTTGCACTTGTGAGAAAGTTCACCGAGTTATCTATACAGATAGGTAGATTTATGATATTAATTGTTTCTCGCTTGGTGTCACATTTGTGTATAAAACTTTATCACCGTTTTAAATCGTGTTGCTTAAGCGACTATAGGTATAATAACAATAGTTTCCTGTTAGTTTTATACCTATAAATAGTTCGTATACATATAACTTACAACTATATTGCATTCGTCTATGTAAATTAGTATTGTAATTACGTTCACATAGTCGTTTTCCTCTATGTATATTAAACCTAATCATTATGTTAATTTAGTTTTAAGTAAAAAGGGTATATCTGCGTAGTTTTTGTAATATTAGATACGTTAAACGTAGGTGTGACATAAAAAAAAAACGGCCAAGTGCTAGTCGGATCATTATACGAAGGGTTAAGACTAATTTAAGGGATCTATGTACGGCACCTTTATTGAAGACGGACTGCGAAGTAGTAGGCCCTTTGCTAAGGAACCCAAAAAAGTTAAATGATGTCATTGTTTACGCATGGCATTAATTATTTGTTTTTAAATTACTATTTAGCATCAGCCGCACTTGTTAGTGTTAAAGCAAATGTTCTTTTAATTCTTATTTTTAGTTAAAAAGAAACCTAGTAGTACTCTCTACTAACAGCTGTCATAATGCTAAATTGCTAACACTAGTAGCTCACACCGACTTTCGCGCCTATATCACATCTATACGACTATAAGCGACATCCGTTCATAACCACTTCTGTCAAAGTCAAGACTGATCTCTTTGGACTACGTCGGCGTCGATGACCGTGACATTGATTCAGTATCAGTCTAATATGACCCTTTTGTTTCACAGAATAGCGTTCACAATGGCGTGTACCCCGGTCATCTGCAATCCCTATACGTGTTGTGGACGTTGCTCGTGGCGGCGCATTTCGCCGGGTTTAGCGTACCATTCGGATTAGTACAAAAAGCACTATCTGTTCTACCTAGGTAAGTGTTTTACTTTCTTAAAACCGTGAAGTAGATTTCAATGAGTTTCCATTGTTCGTTTTTGGTTTTGTACAAAGAAACTAGTACAAGAATTTAAATTTGTTTTTGAAACCTGCTTAATTATGCACCATGCCGCATCGCAAATGAAACTTCATATCTTACTTTTTGTAAACTAATGAATACAATATGTATTATGATTCAAAGTTAAAGACTTAATCACGATTCAAAATCATACACCACGAAGGTAATTAACATCAGCCATTGAAACTTATGTTTGTTGCCTTTTTTAGGTGTATTGTTTTTTGTTATTATGTTCAAAGTTCAAAGTAAGTTTGTGATGTTTATACGAATGGTTTGGCAATAAAAAATGCACTGTGGGTGCACAAAATATAAATTAATAATAGAACTTGTGCACATATTGTGTTGCAAAATGATATATTTTTTTTTCATAATATAAATAAGTAAGACTTTGTCTTTTATCAATTTTATAATTCAAGTAATCCATAATATTTTGCGTGTGAAGATAATCTAGATTATCAGGCTAGCAGATTAAACGCATTTAAAATTGTTTAATTAATTATGTATGATAGATAATTTTGACCTTATCGCGAAGAGTCGCAATCAGCCCCGCCCACGTTTTGCTATCTATAGTAGCTCCCTCTTTATGCAAGAACGACGACAAGCCTAAATATTTTCGTGGCTTTAATAAATACGCTTAAATTCTCAGCTCGAATGTTTAATCACAAACGCACATCACTAAAATGAAACACAGTACTCATCATCAGTTCCCTCTTTGAAAGTAAAATTCAGAATTATTTATATAATATATTTCTACCAGGCCATTGGCTATTTGTATAGGTAATACTTGGTTTAAATAACAGCGCAGCGACTTAAAAGCATATAGGGATGAGATGGACTTCTTAACTTTGTTTCGTATCTGTCTTATTTTTTTTGAATTGGGCAACAGCAAGCTCTTTCAATACAATAGCAGTGTCAGCATCAGCCAAATTCTTGGGCATTCAACTGTTCATGTATTCATATTACAAAGATTTAATTCAAGGACATTGTCGAGCAATAAGCTAACCAATTCATGCGCCATTCATTATTTGGTTACCATGTGCAATTGATTTTATTATGTTATGCAACTATTCAATTGGTTTTAGCAACTCAACAATGTGGCAGGTCATCGCTTGTTTGCTAGCAGCTCTTACCATGTGGCTTAGTGTCATATTCCTCATGAGATATCTTCTAAAACTGCTATTAATGTACAAGGTAATTTCTTTACCAATATTTAAAAAATACTTGTATATTAATCATTCTTTCATATCATTTTTTATATTTTTATTTTATCCGGTTTTATGTTTGTAGGGATGGATGTACGAATCTCGTGCTCCTGGATCGAAGATATCTTTAAAAACAATGCTATGGATAAGTGTAGTTAAAGTACTGTCCGGGTGGAACAAACCCAAATTGTACAGTTTTCAAGGATCTCTTCCTAGACTACCGCTACCTGCTGTTAATGATACTATGAAACGGGTAAGTACAAAACACTATTTGCAAATGTTATTTACACAAGTACCTTGTTTTTATACACGTCTATCAATGATATCTTGTTACCATTATCTATTAATAAATATCCGTGCCAAATGATAAAACACAATGTAAATCTTCCACAGCATCTTAATGTGTTATTTTATAGACTTTTCATGTTTTTACTTCTTCTAGCTTTCAAAATGTATACTTTATTGCACGTTTTATCAATTTTATAATAATATTGTGTTTATTTGTAAAGGACACAATTATTATCCAGTTCCTACAATATTTAAATGAGTAACAACGTAGAAACTCGATCTTGTGTCTTAGGAGTAATAATAGAAGCCAATAAATATAATTTATTATTCCTCAAATATTGGCTGAAACCCAAGACTTGTAAGATTAATTAGATTGTGGTAACAAGCACCTTTTAAGACTACAACTAGTATACACTTGTAGTGGCCAGATCCAGTGTAAAAATGTTTATTCATCCGTTACTTCCAGTACCTGACTAGTGTTCGCCCCCTATTGGACGACAACAACTTTAAGAGAGTAGAAAGCTTAGCTAAGGAATTCGAAGAGACAATTGCTGTGAAACTGCAAAGATACCTGGTGCTGAAGTCATGGTAATTAACTTGATATAACATATCAACTAGCTTTATAATGTAAACAGTTATTCTAAAAACAGTGACAAAATTGTATTAGATGTCAAATTAATGTATTATGTATGATGTCTTTTATCCCCCGCATTTTTTAAAAGAAACTGCTTAAAGACTCTGATCTCTTTTTACCTATAGTTTTATAAACCTGGTATCAGAATTCAAAACTGCCTACCAGAATAAAGGTAACATTTCACTGAGCGTTTATTCTCATTCGTATGTGATATAAAGGTGGTCCAGTAACTACGTTTCCGACTGGTGGGAAGAATATGTGTACCTGCGCGGTCGCTCGCCCCTCATGGTGAACTCCAACTTTTACGGCACAGACGCCATTTTGTTGAGACCCACCCAAATCCAGGCGGCACGGGCTGGTGTCATTATCCACTTATGCTTGAAGTTTAGAAGACTCATTGACAGACAGGAACTGGAACCGGTTAGTGTCCTAATTATAATAAAATCTTATGTAATATTAAAATGTAATTAGTTAATATTAGTTGCCCAAAAAAGGGCAGCATTCTGTTTTTATTTTACTTCCTTTATTAAAAAAGGCATATTTAATTTTCTTTTAATAGATCATGCTACAAAATATGGTGCCGCTATGTTCGTGGCAGTACGAGAGACTGTTCAACACGGTCCGTGTCCCGGGTGTGGAGCGAGACAAGATCGTCCACTACCAAGACTCGACACACATCACGGTGTACCACAAGGGCCGATACTTCAAGGTGCTAGTGTACTCAAGAGGCCGCCTTCTCAAACCCGCTGAGATTCAAGTGTAAGTAGCTATTTTTTTTTGTGATAAATTACTCAAAAACTTTCTGGGTTACAAATACTCATAGCAAATGGACTATTTGTAAAGATAATGTAGGTAGATCTTTATATTGTAGTTAGTGTTTTTTTGTTATTCAATATAGGGCGCAGTCGATTTTGTGACCACAAATCGTTTATCTCAGAAGCTGCATCATAGGATTAATAGGTATTATGAGATGTACAAAGACTACTTTCAGACAGCCAAACAAACAAGGAAATAGTCATACTAATAGTTACTGATTTCTTTCCCAGTAAGATTCAAAACCCTTAAAACATTCCTATTTAGAAAGTAAAGTTTCTTAAAATGCATATTGTTCTCTTTCTAAATAAGCAACCTGTAAATAAGTATCCAATTATTATTTTTCTTTTAATTAATTAATCTTTAAATAATGTTAATCAGAGTAAAGAGGTTTCTTTAACGTGGTCGTAAGTATTTTAAACGCAGCGACACTTGTGATGGAATGAGCACATTATGCAATTTTGATCCACTGCGGTGGACGAATAAGTAGTGCCAAGCATCCAACTGTATACAAATCAAGCTAATTGAGGTCGTTATTCAATGTTGCTTGTTTAACCTACATGCATACAGATATACTGTTAATTGGGGATATTTCGACGCAATTGGACTTATTATTAGGGAAATAAGTAAGGAATCCCTCCTGGTTAAGTTTAATCTTATTATTTCCTCATAAATGTTTCATTTACCTTATTTGGCAATGAAATACCTAAATTACTTAATTGTGGATTCACCCAGAGGAGATAATAAATGTATTTAATAAAATAGCAGTATTTAAGAAAGATGCCTAATTAACTTGAATAATTTTCGAGCGTAGTAATGAGTGTAGTGGGTCGCATTTAAATACCACTAAGTTGCGAAACTTCTTAAAACTCTCGAGTGATATTGTAAGAGCAGTAATAAAACTTAGTATTTCGGTAAATAAGCCAAATTATTACGTAGATTTTAATTAGTCACGGACTCAAAATCGGCATTTAAAAAAGAACTTTTAACTTAAAAAAAAATCCACGGTTTTTGATAGAGTACTTATCATTAACAATAAATCTATTTTCCGCAGACAAATTCAACAGATCTTAGACGACAAATCAGAACCCCTCGTTGGCGAGGAGCGAGTTGGAGCGCTGACAGCCGGCGAGCGGTCGCACTGGGCCCACATACGTCAGACCATGTTCAACCGCGGACACAACCGTACTTCGCTCCACTGTATTGAACGAGCTGCCTTCAACGTATGCCTAGGTATGAACAGATCTATCTGTATTATCTAATTTAATCCTCATATGCTTCCGATCACAAGAAAAGGTTAAGCCAAATTAGGCCTTCGGGTAGCCTGAATCAATCTGACACTAACTACGTCATAAATCAATTAATATCTCCTTGTTAAATTTCGGTCACAGCCATAGGTCGATGTGTCGAGTTACACGAGAGCGGAATGTAGGTACCTACATATGAAAGTGAACAGAGTATTCCCTGTCATATTTCGTTAGAGAAGCTTGAGATCATTTATTTATTAAAGGCAAACCAACAGCTTCTTTATAAAGTTTTACATAAGAATATGTAGCAAAAGCATCAGACTTATACAGGCGCCAATATCGGTATCCCAGATTTGGAAACGCGTTAATTTAGTTTTCCGGCTTGGAATCCCGACCCGTTACCTTGTCATTATCTGTTTAGGGTGAGTACAAGGTGAAGGGCGCAGTTAGCAGCACTATTAGTTTTAAAGGTCGATACATTTTATTGCCCCGAATATGACATACTTTTACTAAACGTATTTATTTTTAAACGCAATTATTCTAATTCTCTGAGACAGACAAGTAGAACCTGATGTTTTACTACAAGGTTGGCATTCAATCTTCTTTGTTCAGCAGTCGATATTGTTTATAATACAGCTTACACCTCAACAACATTGTTCGATGTAGTCGTAGGTCGCCATTTTTGATCTTTATGAATTGTCAGTTCAAGAGTTCATTGTATCAATTGCTCTGAGGTGAACAATATATCATGTTATCTAATGAATTGACCAACTTATGCCAATAAACGGACAAAGCAAATGTTATTTGATTGACAGTTAAAAATTTAATTTTGCTCCTGTTCATCTTTGACTTCTATGAGTATTATTTCGTCACAATTCTACGCGAGAAAGTGAAGTGATGTGGCTTTTACTCGTTAATTACAGTTTATGATTGTAGATGTTAATGATAGTAGTGCCTTCGAAATAACTTATATTAACTAACTTCATTTATAATAACTTAGCCATACAGTCTTATTTTTTATCATATGGTAAAACCGAAAAACCTGTCAAAAAGGATTATTGAGAAAGAAAACAAGCATGATTTCTTAGAACTGTGCGTTCTTCACGATCCACAAAATATTACTAGATACATAAGTAAAAATGTGTCTGTAATTAGTTTTAAATCATAATATCATCGAATAAATGAAACTGGTTTAACGAACTCAATGATAGGTAACAAGAGGAGTGTTATCATGACAAATGTTAATAAACAAAAGTGATGCGGAACCGTAAATCAGTTCCGTCATACAATTCGATAACGGAACGACCTTGGCTAGAGATTGTGGATCTCATTGGCCTTAATTTTTATTTATCACGTAGTACTGGATTTATCGTCAATTATGTGTATTGTAAAATATTCGCGTATTTTTAATACCTACTCATCAGTACGATATCAGTCTCATATACTTTGCATAACATCATCATCGTCACGCCTGTATCCACGAAGGGGTAGGCAGAGGTGTACCAATGTACACCCACAGTTCGCCGATATGTTTAGGTCCCATGTAATAGGTGGCGAGCCTATTGCCACTAACCGGCACATATCCAAACTCCGACCTGCTACTGAGAATTTCATAGAAAAACCCAATAACACCTTGGTCGACTTGGGAATTGAACCCAAGACCTCTAGCGTAGCAGTCGCGCTTAGCACCACTATGCCAACGAGGCAGATATACTTTGCAACAGAATTTAAACACTGGCGCTTATTCTGTCCGCAAAATGAACCAAAATTAAAGCATTGCTATCGTTCACTAAGATTTATGTAACTAAAAGATGACAAAGCCTGGTAATAGATAATAATTAATAACGCCGTAATTACCTACATCTATCACTTTCAAATTTTATGAAAAAGATAGCGATAATGTAAAAGATTGAATGTACTCCGATAGTAGATGTCAATTAGACATAGTCACTTGCAATTGAATATTGAACTTACTACTTTAATTAAATAATTAATCGCGCAGTTAGTCGTAGATTAATTAATTGTTATTATAGGCCAACTACTAATACTGCTATTGACCACTGAAGTAAGGCTGAATAATTAAACTTTTATGAAGTCAAAAATCTTATTGTAGTCTGGACGAAAACTGTAATTTGTCCTAATCCTAATGTAGGTTAGAGTTAACCTGTATTTCAGTCGACACGTGAATGCATTACAAATATTCTAATTAAATTACTCACAAGTATACAAAACTAGTTGTAACAATAGTATTCTCATTCATAGGCACAATTTTAATATCAGCAATTTAACATTCCTCTAGCAAGTGAACTGACCGACACCGGATAAACAATTTAATAAATTAATCCACTTAAGACGTTACGTTATGTCCTTACGTTCACGGCCGCTCGGATATATTACGCAGTAGTTTTTTATTTCCTTTTGGCAGGAAGGGAAGTCCTTAGTGTATGTATTGAAATGTATAGGGTAGCATAGAGGTTTTATGTCTAAATTTTGGTAAGGTAAATTAACCCAGATGATCGGCAAGGTATAAATATGCATCTGATTAAAAAAGTTCATTTAACTCTTCGCGTGTCTCAAGTAAAACAGTTGGATGTAAGAGAAAAATGCTCCAAATGTCTTAAGTCGGACAGTTACAGTTAAGGGCTTGGTCAGGATTGGTAATTTATCGAAAAATCCTGACCAAGGTTAAGTGTAACTGTCCGACTAAAAACATTTTTTTTCTTATGTTGATCTGTGTGTAACTTAAGACACGTGAAAGGTTAAAATAACTAGGTACATGAGGAAAGCTGACAGTTCATCACATAAGATTTTTACATAGATTGGCTTTAAAAAGTATTGTTGTCTAGACAGTCACAAGAAACTTGCATCCGCTTCACGACAGTCACAATTATTTGAGTAGAACAACTAATACTGTTATCAGTTATATACAAGTCGAGACCGTGTACTACTCAGACAAATCGTGTATCATTGACGTCATATAGCTTATCAATTCTAATGTTTTGTCTTCGTTCCCTCTTTTATGGTTGGTATCAGCGTTATTGCTTAATAGCTGCAGAGCTACCGACCTGAATGGGGGACACGTGTAGGCAAGCGGTCTGCTCCCGAAACTATTTATAATAATGAGCTCAGAAGTCTCAAGTACTCTCAAATACCTATTGCTGGTGATTCTTCAAGTATGTAGTGTATTTTCGGAAAATATTAATATGTAATCTAAAATGTCGATATTGGTCGCTAGAAATTAAATGTTTTTGAAATCAGAAAGAAATCTAAAACTGAAACTAAGAAGATCTTGATTTATATAATATTGAGTCAAGCCTCGCCAAGCCAGTCCGTACGGACATATGGAATTAAGCACTTTCTAACCTTATTTACACAAGTAGTACCCAAGCTCTAAACCACTCAACTGAAATGCTTCAAACTTTTTTATGAAATGTGAATTAGGTACTTCGTACACTTATACAGCATGCTTACTTTCTGCACCTATATGTAGTTGATTTATTTAAATGTAGAATAAAAGACAATACCTATATACAATACAATACGTTTTATAGTGTTGAAACCGGTTTCTAGGTTGGTGGATGAGGTCGTTGGCCGGCCTACATTGAAATGAAATTTAAATTAATACTGAGTAGACTGAAATTGCTATTTTGGTTAGATTTTATTTAAATACTTATTTTATATCGTATTTTTTACTCTATATAAAAAAGATTAAAAGCATTAAGAATTATTTATTATCTTGCAGTGTAAAATAGTTGTAGAAATATTTTATTAGTTGTAAATTAATAGTTATTAATTATTTAATTTCAGATGACTTCGATTACGGCTATGACGAGACCAATCCATCAAAACTGGACGAGTTTGGCCGCGTGCTGCTGCATGGCAAAGGCCACGACCGCTGGTTCGACAAGTCCTTCAACCTCTGCTTCAGTAAAAACGGTTTTGTGAGTATACCCTCTTTTAACCCCTTTGGATTTCTCTCTCAATTCTTATGAAATACATTTTACAATGTAGGTATGTATGCTAAAACAACATACATTATAAACCCAACCTGCATTGGGGAACAGTGTCAAAGCTGCTCAAATACAAAGACATCACCTTTGTATAATATAAATCATTATAAAATATCTCTTGGATTATATAGTCAAAAAGTTTTATAAAATAGTCCCCAATATGCATCGGGAAGTAGGTCTTAGCTGCCGATGGTTAGGGCTCCAGATCTCTTAGAGATGGTCTAGATAGAGGAACATTATCGTTTACATGAAAGTTTATTGGTTTAAATTCACAATATAGATATAATAAGGATTTTTTATTGTTTCATATTTTGATGTAATGGCTTGAATCTCTTTGTGACCTATTTTTAATTTGTGATTACCTAAGTTATGTAAAGTTCAAAGTGTTCTATTAATCACTTGTTGAATGTATTATAATGTTTGTTTATTATTTTAAAGGTCGGTTTCAACTCGGAACACACATGGTAAGTTACACAAAAGATAATGATGCATTACATAAGTTGGTTTTACATGGGACAAATATATTAACCATAATCCATGTTTCAGGGCGGACGCACCTGTTATGGGACATTTATGGGAATACGTTATTTGGTGCGAACTAGAAATTGGGTGAGTTACAATTATTATTAGTTTTTACTATTTCTTAATTTATTGGCATGTTAATATGTAACTACTCGGAGAGTAGAAAATAGCTGCTATTACTCCGTATAGCAATACATTTTAGCTGAACATCATTTGCAACAAATAGAAGTTTGTTTACAGATGCCATCATTGAACTATAATACGGTCTAAGAGTGCCTATCCTCGTGTCACTAAATAAATATTTCCGGCATTAGTGCACTCCACTCGGCCGCAATAGCAGAGTCACCATTAGCAATTTCTCGTTTGAATGTGTTTGCGTGCTTTACGAAAAGTGTATAAAATATTTTTTTTTTCCATTTTTTTTTACTTTATGTAATTAGATATCGAAACCTAACAACCCCTTAACGGATCGGACAGGGGTTTCGTAACACCCTGTACATAGATGTTTCTTACACCTTTATTTCGATCGTAAAGCACCTCGTTATTTTCAGCTACTCCCCTGACGGCAACACGCTGGGCGCGGTAGAGTCGCCTCCGCCGGCGCCCACCCGCCTGCAGTGGGACCTCGGACACGAAGACCTGCTGAAATCCATCGACGTGTCTTACAACATCGCTCAGAAGCTACTCAACGATGTCGACCTCAGGATTCTCATGTACACCAAATATGGAAAAGGTTTGTTGAGATACACACGTCTACGCTAAAATTATAGTTGAGGCAAATTTGGCTGTTACCTGTCGATGTAGTGCCCGGTGCCCGCCATAGTTGCCTATTACGAAAAGAGTATACTTATTAGGGATTTTTATGTTTGACATTTTAATGATTTAACGTGTCTCGGTAAAGCATTTTATATTATCTCGTACAAATTATTTCCTGTCTGGTTATTCTAAGGACATTTTAAAAGTTTATCGTTTTCTTTAAAAAAACCGCATACGTCCCAGTTAAACAGCACATCCAAGCGCATGTGCGATTTGTGCTAGTGCTAAGCCATATTAAATTAAAGAAACATGAAAATTTGTAGCCCAAAATGATCCGCTATTTCAGCAACAAACATGACCAATTTCTTTCGTCATACAGGTTTTATGAAGAGCTGCCGCGTATCTCCCGACGCCTTCATCCAGTTGGTTCTACAGCTGTCGTACTACCGCGACGCCGGCCGCTTCTGCCTGACGTACGAGGCCTCCATGACGCGTCTGTTCCGCGAGGGCCGCACCGAGACTGTGCGCTCGTGTACTATCGAAAGCTCCGAGTGGGTCAAGTCTATGGAAAATCCTAATGCTACGGTAAGATAACCTCATACGTTACTACTTACTACTTCACATACATTGCTCTGAGTCCTACCTAAGTAAAGTACACACTGTGCTTTGGTAATAGAGACAACGAAGGCACCTTGAACATTCGGACTCTAGATAATTAAAAAAAGTTTTTTCTACATTGACCCGTCTGGGGATTGAAGCCAGGACTAGACCTAGCAAAACACACACGTCTCGGCTTTTACATATAAACCAGCAAATAAACATTAAGTAAATTAAGGAAATAAATGTTAGGTATACAGATATAATTATCGAAAGTACCTCTGACCACTTTGCAGCAATAACCGAACCCAAAAGAGATAAACATCAGCAAGGCTAGCAAAGTTACACCAACATTTCATATCAATTCCACATAAAGGCATTTTTAAGTTTTAAATACGTAATTATTCACAGATTCAAGAGCGGATGGAGTTGTTCGTAAAGGCGAGCCACCGCCACCAGCTGGGCTACCAGGACGCCATGGCCGGCAGGGGCATCGACCGTCACTTGTTCTGCTTATACGTCGTCTCCAAGTATCTGGAGCTCGAGTCGCCCTTCCTGCAGGAGGTCTTCAACGAACCGTGGCGACTATCGACCAGTCAAACACCACATGGTTAGTATATTGAGACGACTTCAAAAAAATATAACACAACAAATCATCACGCCGGAATCCCCAAAGGGTTAGGCAGAGGTGTACCAATTTACACCCACAGTTCGCCGATATGTTTAGGTTCCATGTAAAGGACGCGACCCTATTGCCACTACCGGGCACAAATCCAAACTATGACCTGCTTCAAAAAATAAAAACACTGTTTTTCCATGTGTGTTCCGTGGGTCGAGTCCAAATCAATCGATTTGGACTTATGTTTTTTATTTCAATCGGTTGTGGTCCTATTACCACCAAAATAGTATTTTTACTACTAGTACTTTGTAAATGTGTGAAAAGAATCATGTCGGCAACAGCCACGCGCGCGTGTTGCCCGCCGACAGGTTGGCGGCTTGGGAACTGGCGCTCAGTTGCCCGGCGACGCTCGACCTGTAGTGTGTAGACCAAATTTTCCGACTTGTAATAAGTGAAGCCGCCGACAAAAAGTTACCGACATAATATGTCGGCGGCCCGGCGGGCTCAATGTGTATTGCGCTTAACATTCATAAATGCGACGGCCAAGTAGCTAACTAAAATTGCTTTAAGGTCTAACTTTGATAACGCTTATCCTTCTTTGAAAATAGAGAGATCAATCTAATGTCTTGATATAAAAAATAAGTATCCCCGATATTACGCACAATTTATTTTATATTTATTTGAGGCATAAAACATGATCACAGAATAGATCCAAACAAACATAGATATCACGGATAGAATTTTTCTACAACGCTATACAATAAACTAACGAGTCAAACAGTGACTGACCTGTACGTATTTTTTACCAGGTCAAACCTCAATGTTGGATCTAAAGAAGCACCCGAAGTGCGTAAGCGCCGGCGGTGGCTTCGGCCCGGTCGCTGACGACGGCTACGGAGTGTCCTACGTCATCGTGGGAGAAGACCTGCTCTTCTTCCACGTGTCCAGCAAGAAGAGTTGTCCCATCACGGTAAGACTACCACACCTTACATTCATCAGTCAATACGTAACACTGTTCATTAAATTTAAAAGTATTTTGTTTAGCTCACAATGGATTTTGTAGCTGTAAGTTCAATAATGCAAACTTATTTTACTAGTTTCAAATTCGAATAATTATAAGCACTATTAACATTAACATAATTGTTCCTTTTTTCAGAGCTCCTCAAATTTCGTGAAACAAATCGAGAAATCTTTGAAAGACGTGCAAGACTTGTTCAACGAATATAAAAAACAACAAAACGGAGTTAAAAGTAGCAAGTGATCTTCGAGAATGCTCTTAATTGTTTCAGTTTTATTGTTGTTGTAATGTCAAGTTTATAGTTATTTTCTTTATTAGAATAAGTAAACACTCAAATCAAACTGAAGTATTCTACATAATAAATCATTCTATATAAAGATATTTTTGTAATTCTCCTTTTTAAATTAGCGACAGTATCTCAATTCATGAAAATACTTTTGAAAGTAGAAAGAAACGCGTTAAGTTTAATTAAAGCAAGTCTAGATGTGCACGTAATAATAGTAAGGGGTGTGCTACACAGAATGCAAATCATTGTACCTCTAGTGTATCATCCTCACAGTAAAACTGCTTTTGAATAATGTTTTATAAGGTTAAGTATTTTTGGTGAAAGTGTTTTTTCTCGAATACAATTCGATACATATACTATAGTACATTTGATATTTGTTCTACTTACTCTTTATTTATAAATCATGTTTGAATATTAAAACTATGTAAAACTTAATCATGTTACAAATAATATACAATGCAAGTAAAGGTATCGACGGTAGTATGGTGTAAATACTAAACGTTAAACTGTTTATATATCCGCATGTCTGCATGATTATATAAAGACAACATATCAATTTTGTTATGACTATACATATTTTGTACATCACTGTTGCTTTTATATGCATTTTGTTATAAGACTAGAAGTAATATATTGACGAAGATAATATCGATGTATTATTTGATTATTTTTAAGTCTACATTATTATGTTATAAAGTACAGTCATCACGCAATATTTATTTTATTTAATGCTTCCAAAACTAATTCTGTCCATTATTCATTAGTTGTTATCATTTGAAATGTTATTATAGATACAGAGGATTTTGTAAACTGACAAGCGACTGTGATTGCGAAATAGTCTTATTGTAAAAATATCTAACAGTACATCTATGTGCCTTTATTGTGTTCGATGAAACTGATTGATGTGGTCGCTAATTAAACTATATTATTATACATACATACAATGCAAAACGAATTCTCTTTAATTTAACACTAAAAATAATCACTTTAAATAATTAAACTAAGCTACTCACAAGTTTGTATCAATTTAATGTAAATAAATATAAGTGATAAGGAAATATATTTAAATATTAAAACAGGAATTTTCTTTGTTTCTTGTAGTTTGTGGGAAAAATATAATTCTATGTTTTTTTTTGTTACATTGAGGTCTTGGTTTTTACTAATAGTTACCACTGTACGAAACCTGTTGCGGGTTCGATCCCCGCAAGAGACATTTGTGTGATCCGCAAATTATTATCCTGAGTCTGGGTGTACATTGTCTCATATTAACTAGGTTTTTGAAACGGTCTTCTACACTGAATAAATTCCATAATGAGGAAAACAAATCAAGTATCAAAAATAGTGAAATCAATGTTTATGGTATCATCATCATCAACTATCAAATACGAAATAGCACCTTTCTAAAACCGCACATTAATTAAAATTGAATGGCTAAATGTGTTGCTAAGTGCAAATCTCGAAAGCAGCTGAAGCTTTTTCGCTAATTATTGCTTTCAAATATTCCTTGAAGTACGAGGATGGTTCTTACGTATAAAAAAAATTGAAAATGTCGAAAATAGAAGTCTTCGTCTCCGCCCCGAATAACAGAAGTACTATTAAAACATCGGGAACGGAGCTTAGGTATTTACGCAGGTGAAACGTGAATCCAAGAGGCACAGCTAGTTTTAAAAATCTTTTGAAAACTAGGAATCGTTTTCAGTACGGCCTAATATGCATTTATTCTGTCACCAAACTGAGACCTTAAACACCTTTATTTGGTTGATGGTTTTGTTGTTATATTATTATGCTGCATGATGGGATCATTCTGAAGGAGGACATTTACAATAACTTCAAATTGTTTCAGTATTATGTTACACCACATAATACCTTAATAATGGCCTTGAGAAACCTTGCGTTCCTATTGCTAGTATTGCATCAGGTTCGACCATTAGACCAGCGAGCAAGAGAAGGATAAAAGTATTGTATTGTCACTATATTTATTTATATGGTAAGTAAACCTGTCGTGGTTCTAATCCAGATTGATATTCGCTCACAATAGGACAAAATAAATAATGTTACAATTATAAAATAAAAAATCTTTATTATCTCACCATTTCTAGAAAGTTTCAGATTTGTATATAATTTATAGAATTTTTATTATATTAGCGTATAGCGAGTAGCTATATTACTACAATTAAATAAAATTGAAATGTCCGCTTGGTCCGGTAAGTCTCTTAAACTCTCACTATCAGATAGTTAATGTTACGGGGAGTTAGAGAGAAGAGATAGTTTCATTAGAGGCTAGCACAGGTAGTCAATAGAAACACCAATACCCATTACAAACAAAGTTTTAAATCAGCTAGGCTCAGGGCAGTAGTGAACTAGTGAAAGCTATCAAACAAGGATTGCATTGTTTCAAAAAGAGAAAAAGAAGAAGAGTCAAAGAGTTTCTGTGCCTACCGTCTAACTCCATCATCAACTCTGCTCGAAAGTAGTCGAAACTACTAGAATAGCATTGATACCGAACTTAATTAATCATGACAAATACATTTCCGTCTGATGTCTGAAAGTGGCTTAAACAATGCTTTTAAGACACGGAACAGAAAAAACAAAACTTGTTTTTTCTGTTCCGTGTTTTAAGATGACGTCCTCCGCCCTTTCTTGGGGAAGGCAAACAGATCCAGGCAGAGAGACCCTCCATATGCCAGAATCTTACCGGCTAAAACCACCGGAGTGCTTCTCCCTTCACTTATGCAGAAGACCAGGCGGAAAAGCAATGGAAACTACTGCGATCTCCAGCAAGGAGGTTCCTTTCTGGAGCTACAACGACGAGAGAGATGCATTCATACTCTGCAAGTTAATGAAAAGCTTTCAAGGGATGCTGATCCGAAAGTCCCCTATATATTTTGATTGTGTCCATAATCATGAGAGTGCAGTGTACAAATTAACAGATTGATCGGAAAATCATAGAATCAATAATAGAGCCGGCCTAATGTCCTATTGTTGAACACAACTCCTCATGTAGAGAAGGTACGAGCAAGCAATCGTCACTCAATTCCGATTTCAATTTTGAATCCTGATTTCTTTTTCCTCAATCAAAAGTTTTATGAGGGGTACATTTTTAACTTTGAAAAGTCACATTCTTGTGACCGGCCTGTGAATGATTCGAATCGCAACCTTGTCCTCACAAATCCGTTCATTGAACCGCTGACACAGACAAAGTATAAAATAAAAAAAAAACAACAATTTTACAAAATATAAATTTTACCTAAGTATTAAGAATTTCGGGGCAGTGTACTTTTCAAAACAAATTACACTAGTACCTACCTGAAAACGTATTTCCCTAGAGTAGTCTTGTTGACTCTAAACCTTCTTTGCTTTGCTCTAAAACTCTTCTTTTGGAGTCGATGGTATTTTTATTAAAATTTTAGTATGGTGCATCCAGTATTTAGTCACAATTACTATAGCGTCATAGGCGAGGTTTAGATCCTCCATAGTGCAGGTGTCCTTACACTTTGGACACTCCAGCAGATGTGGCATTGTCTGGTCGGGATGGACGTGCTTATACCAGGTTTCTGAGGGGTCTGTCATCCCCATTTGGATAGATTTTGTTTGCACTGATTTTGATTTTCTTTGCAGCGGCCTACCTAGGTCCGCAATCGGTTGAGAGCTTTCCATGTAGGAATAATGTAAGCATACTATAAAAGTAAATAATATATAGTAAAAATAAAATAAGTAAATATAGTAAAGGCCGATAGTTGTTCGATACTAAAGGCGTTGGGTAAAGGAGACCTGCGTTATTTCGTGTACCATATGTGGGTGTGGTGGAAAAAAAAGGTTGTAATACGATCCTGGAGTCACTTTGGCTATCGTTATCCATGTTATTTTGAAATACTATTTGGCTTCTACGTAACATTGGAGTCGTATTTAATAACCTTACATTCCATTCTTCACGCTCAATGTATTTTTGAATAAAACTAGTCTGTTGAACTTCTTAAAATAAATACGTACCTAAACCTCTAAAATATAGACACGTCAACACTTTAATCATGAATAATCACGATATTTTTTTGAAGGTTCGTAACTACTTAATTACCATAATTTTTCACACACTCGGCAAAAAAGAAAATACTTTTATTTGTTAGATATTCATTAATTATTATATATGTAAAACCCTGTCTCTCTATTATGCTCTAAAGGGTTTAACAAAGAACAAATTTCGATGAAATTTGGTATCAAGGATGAGAACGCACAGGTTACCTACTTATTACTGCGATAACTCAACTAACGTGAGTAAATAGCTAGTTTCTGTCGTTTATTTTAAAATAAAAGCTCATTTTAGTCGAAGAGTCTGTCGCGTTAAAATTTAAAACGTAATATCTACCAGAGAGGATCTAACCTTGATCCATGGAAGAACAGACCAATAAACGATCTAAGACAATCTAAGTTCATATTTTTTCTTATGTAAAATGTTTTAAATTAAACTATCCATACTTATCAACCTTTAATTTGAAACCCATGGGTTTTAATTCGAATTAAGAAAAACTTGACGCACAAATAAATATGCTTTTCTTGAAGAGTGGCGAAAGTATTTGTTAGTTATTTTTAGGAAATAATTCACAGCTGATGCCTGTTTTAATGAAAAACGTTCGATGGTCGGAAAACACTGACGTCGTTTTGGGTAAGTCGGGTAATGATCTTTGTGTGTGATTGCGAGACTGTACGAAATTGCGAACATAACACAGAGGGTGGTTGTTTAACTCCACCGAGCGCGATAGATGGCGTTGTTCATTGGGACTGCCTTTCTGAATGGCGGTGTTAAGATTTTCCGCGATTGATAGTCTACCCCTGGGGTTCGTTCGTCGGGCGTGACTAAACATTAAAAGCGAAAGTAATATATTTATATAATATGTGTAATTTTTGAATGGCTTGTCGTGAAAGTTCGACTTTCACTCAAGCTTTGTTAACTCTGAATGTTTCATCAGGTCCTAGACGTGCTATCAAATAATTTTGTCTCTATACTTATTCAATGATAATTAAAGATAATAATAACACATTCAATGCTCTCAAGATTTTGTTATTAGCATTTTCAAATACTTTTGAAAATTTACAAATATTTACAATTATTTCTAATTGTTTTCTTGTTTCAATTACATACCTACTTCACTTTTTTTTCGTATTGTATAATGAAATATTTTTACGCGATTGATATTAGTGACGTGCCCAAAATGTTCTCATGGTTTACCATCCCTGGACTATTTCAACTAGGTGGTAATTCAGCCTATTAAGGGCCCGTATAGGTAATTAAATGCTATGAATATGTACCTTCGATGAAAGATATAATTAGCTACAAATTAATCGCCTGTATTTCGGGATCACATTGTACTATTCTATGTAGGTCATTTTGTTCTTATTATTCGTTTTAGATGTACAGTAGGTACATCTAGCATTTGTCTTACTGTGAAAAAGTCGACGGCGTGTATTATTTTTAGAAAATTTACCTACCGTATTCATTCTTTGTAGCTATTTTTGTTTATAGGAAGGTAATTTTATAACAGTTTGATTTACAAACCGCCATTTCAGGGTTTTTTTTACTAAAGCCCATCGACACAATTCGTTGCATTGACGTAGTCTTGTTTGATACACACTTCTTTACATTGAATTTATTTATTTTTAAACTATAAAATCTAAGTAAAATTAGAATAAGAAAATAGGGATAAGTAATGCGTTAGTGTGGCTGTGTGTGACATTGAAGGTCTTAAACGAATTGATCGATTTAAATGCAGTTTTTTTTAAAGGCGATCCGATTGAGGTAGTTCCCTAAATTTTTTGCAGATCGGTTCATAGGTTTAAAAACAAATAAGTTAGGTCGGGTACTATTTTAATTTTAAGGAGTTCCGTAGGTACCTCAAAACGCAAAATCAGAAACTTTAGTATCACTTTTTAGCCCGTCCGTCTTTTCCGCAGAAACGCGTACTGTTACAGTTATCAAGCGGAAATTCATATCAAATACACAATAATTTCGTGAATTCAGATTCACGAAATGTAGTAGGTATGAAGCAACTTATAGCACAGATGAAGGAAAAAATTTGCTCGCTGAAGAGGCAATAAGCTGGCTATGTCTGTCGAAGGACCGATGGCCTTTGGAGCAGACGAGTCCTAGAATAGTGACCGCGACTCGGCAACCGTAAGGTAGGACGCCCGCCTGTCAGGTGGACTGATGACTGGTGGTCTTGTGGCACAAATTGGGATAGTCCTATGTCCAGCAGTGGACTATGATTGGCTGAATGATGAAGGAAAAATTGCGAAACGCATACATTCCTAGTTACATGATACCTACACCTAGATACATACATACATAAAAATATTTTCAAAAATCTTAAACTAAAAGTATTGTATATGAATTTAACGCCTTTCGTTTTATGACGTGCGTTTTTAGGCACCCCTAAATAGGTATAATTATAACTAAAATAACGTGTGAATATTTGCCAACAATAACATAATTAAAAACGAAGTTTCAATACTAAATAAATTAATAATAATTCATTAAATTAGGTACTACTTAATATAATTTATCGTAATTGCACCGTCAACTTCACTGAAAGTGTAACCGACAACAAAACTAGAAATCTTAACGGTTTATATTGTATTGGTAAAATATAATTGATATAGTACATATAATAATATGAACCGTAATAAATCGGTTTATATAAATGTGGAAAGCAATGACGATTCCCCCAAAAACATAAAGTAGAAACGATGTACGAATGTATGACTATTGTAAAATAAATACCAAGTAATATTATTGTTCATAAGTAAAATATTTTAAGAACATTGTTAAAAAACCAAACATTAATACAACAATAACAATACCCTTGAATATATATAACTTAAAAGATAATAATATTATTCTAAAGTGCGTCATTTCATTTTTCATTGTTTTAAAATTTCACTCAGTAAATAATGTCTAAATCTTATTATGTTTATCAGATCTTAATCATAACTTAACAATTCAGTAAATAAGGTAAATTATTACAAGTTTACTTTGCTGTACCGTAGCAGGTTTTACTTATAAGACGGCTTTTTTAAATATTGTTAAACGGCAGAAAGGATGATGAATGAACCAGTAAAAAACAAAGGTGATGAGTATTATAAATTGGGTAACCAACCCGCATTTTTCTGTGTTAGGTATACATATAAGTACATTATAGGGTTTATCTCACTCAAAAATATTCATTAAGTAGCACAATAGGTAGAGTAAATGTGCAAGTATCTAAAAGAATCCTCTAACTCATCGAACAGAGAGTTTATACCTTCCATTGTGAACTCAACTAAATAATATAAGAAATACGTTGTAAATAGACAATTTTTTTTTTAAATATCCTCCAAGTCTTACCCCTTAATGAGTAGTACCTTATCTTCTAATCCTAATCCTAATCTTCAGCTCACCTTAGTAAATTAAAATAGAAAGAATACAACCATCTTCTAAATATCGATATGAATAAATGTTCCTCAGTTCTTAATAGTTTAGGAGTAGAACCTTCCATCACCTGATTATCAATCAACACATGATGACGATCAGAGGCAAATACTTAATACTTAAAAATATGACTCGTAAGTGGCTATAACCTTTGAGGGCTGGGATTTTCCTGGGATCCCATCATCAGATAAGGTGAGACAATGGAACCACCTCAGAACTAGACCTCGGTGAACGCATATAAAAAAAAGCAGTCCGATATAGAACCACCTCATTTTTAGGAAGTCGGTTAGAAATAAAAACCATTGATATCCAAATATATCTTGCCTATTAATAAATACTTCATTCTGATTTTTTTTTACCTAAAATTACTTTTTCAATGCTCTTCCAATTTTTATCTTATAATAAACAACTAATACTTATAAACCACATATTTAAGAAAGGAATTCATTTGTCTTAGATAATTGATGTGATGTTTTGATTCAAGATCCACGTGGGACGAGGATAACGCGCGTAAAAGAGATAGCGCTACTCAGCCCGTGAAGCGTCGTCTCTTTTTGTCTTCTTATCTTTTACTGATTATCTTACTGTTGCTTTTAAATGAATTGATTCCTCTGCAGTCAGATCGTATTTGTTTAAAAGTTAATTCATTCATAATAACATTGCGCAATATTTAAGCGACACACGTTTTGCTCTAATTTGAATAACAAGTAAATTGCCGGGTTAGAGCGATGCCGCTGCGGTGTCGGTATAATGTGGTATGACCTTTAAACAATCGCACCATAAATGTACGCGTCATATTTTTAGACTGTCGCGTAATTAATCATTGTAGTTGTTAACCATTCAAGAGATCCACAGATAGGCACACTGATCAATCATACAAATATTGTTGCTCTTCGTTCGCTACGAACAGTTGTGTTTCGGTTGCCGAGTAGGCCAGTGGATATTTATACACGCGGTAAACGGTGCTCAGTAAAAATCGATCATTCAATATGATCTCAACGTTTTTATTACTGTTCGTTGTCACATTGATTTTGTACGCTTACGTCTCGACTAGTAAGCCTAAAAAATTTCCACCAGGTATGTAACTTTTATTTACGATACCTTTAGAATTATTAAGGTGTTTCTAAATAATATTTTAAGTAAATTAATTTTAAGCACATTGGATTAAACGTTTTGGTTAGGAAACCTAAAATGCTTGTTGAATCTAATACTTCATTCAAATTCGTTTTGTGACTACTTGGACCCTTTGCTACATTTTTTTGGTCAGTGTGATGACATTATCGTTACATTGCATGACTAGGTTACAAAAAATATCATGTCTTTATGTTATCAAATGAAACGGGAAGTTACCGCGCCGGCAACCAGATTACCCGGAAGTGATTTTGATTAATCTGAATATAGCTAAAATATTTCTCTAGTGACACCTTATGACCTAATACTTGTTACATAAACAATAAACATGTAGATATACAAGAGATCACAAGCCTTTGCGTTCGTAGCTCACCTGCACTTAATGAGTGTCAAGTCATGATTAAAAGCAACTGCTTATTATTGTTAACCGACTCCGAAAGGAGGAGGTTCTCTATTGAACTGCATTTTTTGCATGATTGTCACGCCACTTTTTCTACAGTTAACGATCTATTTTAGTGTAAGTTTTTTTGTGGAACTATCCTACGTATGCTTCAGGGGTGGTCCCATGTCAATTTTATCTAAATTGGTTTAGTAGTTCAGTTATTAAATCAAAATTGTTGGACGAAATAGTCATAACTGATTTTTTTATTGTAAAGAAATGTTGCCAGATTATCCAAAATAATTAAGGAATTACGTTACAAAGTTTTGCTAGATTTACTATCCCCGCAGTTCATATTGCTTATAATATTTTTTCTGTCATAAGATTTAAATTATATAGGTCTCTATCTATTAACCAAATACAACTGTCTCTTGTAGTAAATAAGTAATTAATTTTATATACAATCAAACTAGTATGTATGTTAATTGTATATATTGCATTGCAATGTCGTAACAGATCATTCCCCAGATTTATCTGTGACGACAAATGCTCTCCTGGAGTAAACTAAAAAAAGCTTCTTGCACTTTTAACAAAATAAATAAAGAGCATTTTTTGTGTTTATTGCTTAGAACATTATTTAGCAAAATAGATAAGAATTGGTATTTGAGTGGACCAATTGGTCCGACAATTTTAACGTTCGAGACATCGACCTCGAAACAGTTCGCAACAAATCATTTGTAATTTAACACTGGCATTCGCAGGATGGCTGCGCGTGAGCAACGGCGACGGCTTGTAATACTACCCTAATGTTCCATTGTACGTTGCAAGTCGTAAACTTACTTTTTATTTATTAAACTCGTACTTTCTTCTTTGTTTCAATTCCAGAAAACAATAAAAAATCAATTTCCTGTAAATTCTAACATTCTTCATGTCTGCAAAGTTTCATCGAAACCTCTTCGGCTGTTTTGAGATTAGATCGAAGAAACAGTAATTAAATAACTCTGAGGATGGACTTGAAACCGCCTTAGAGTCCAAATTATTTCTATACCAATGTCCATCAAAATCGGATTAAAATCGCAAATGTTCACGGTCTTTTTTATTCACGGTCACGGCCAGACTGATACCTGCAAAAGTGTCGAAAGCTTAGGACTTAGAATCTAAATACAAACCGCGATAAAATCCGTAAAAGTAGTTTCATTTCAATGCCTAACATTCGCGTAAACCTCGCGTCAAAAATGAAGCATATTTCCTCAAAATTAGGTTAATTTTAAGATATTGCAGCTTATAATATAATAAATAAGCCAGCATCATTGACTTAGAATTTAACTGTGAATTAAAGGCTGATTATGTGTTATAAAAACTTTGAAGTACTAATAATGTGTAGGTAAGTATTTTAATAAACTTTTAAACTTGCATACAACAGATGTTAAAAAGAAACGCAAGTTTACAAATAACTTGAGACTACCATAATTATATAATATCAGTCATTAGTATATAGGGTCATATGGATACAAATAACCACCTTTAAGCAGATTGACGGGATACTACTAGTATCTCTGCTACATCAACACGTTTAAACAAAATGTATAGAAAAAATCCTTTTCTTTGTATGTTTGTATCGTGGTTAACTTCTTCTAAAACCTGCAACGTACCTCTTTTGATAAGCTGTTTTAGAAGAAAAAGGTTTATTTATATAGGATTTGTTAATATCTACAATATTTATGAACAACCTATCGAAAACGCGCAGTTTTACGGGTCAACAAGAAAAAATTTCATTCCAGCTTTAGGTCTTTTTTTTTTGGTACTTTTGTCTACCTACCGATGTTTAATTACACGGAGTGCACACAAACAGCCAGTCATGAGTGGCCCCAAAACAGACATTATAAAGTAGAGCAAAAATTACGCTTAGAGGTAGAGGGGATAGTATCAGGTTACGATAGATGTGAATCCGAAATCATCTTCAAGGGTTCTCTTCTTACAGCTGAATTATATTCGTAACAAGCTCCTACTTATTCTTACTTATTTGGATTTTTATATCAAAAGTATGGCATACCTACTTAGGCCCGGTTTCACCAACATAGAATAAGTCTTAGTACTAGAATAAATCGTTAATTACTCCCAAGTATATCCATTTTACGTTTCACCAACATTTAAACTAAGAATAAAACCTCTATACTAGAATTAAGTCATATACCACTGTTTTCGGCCATGTAAGCTGCTATTCTTTGGTTAGTAGTGTCAAAGTCAAGTCAGTTCATAGCATTTAAAAAATGACGCGCCGTTTGTATGCATTAATAAAAGAAACCGATAGCGAAGATGACGATTATTTTTGTCCTCATCCACGGTGGTTTAAGGAAAGGGCTAATTATTTTGAAGAGTACGACGAACACGATTTCGTGATATGATTTCGTTTATCCAAGAAGGCAGCATTACACAAACGCACACAGAATTATTCACCCAAGTCAGTGCAGTAATAGTGTCGGCGACAGAAATGTATAAGAAATACCATTATAATAGTTTAGATGATAAGTTTACATATTTTACTAATAAAGTTAACTTAATGCGAGGTATCGCGCTAAACGCCGAACCAAATTGTAATGTAAGGTGCTAACGCAGTGTGGGGTACCCCGCTGGGCCGCCCACCTATTAGCAATAATTGTTTATTAATTCTTTAAATTTTGATTGTTTATATATTGTTTTATATTATATTTAGAGTTTTGTAATGATAAGTAAAGTTAGGAATAGTAAGTAAAGTATAAGGAAACACAATCTCGTAGAAAACACAGATTTGTAAAATTGACACAAAAATTACGTAACTTGAAAATCAAGTTTTTTAATTGTATAGGAAAAATATTATCATGGTGTCTATCATATGGGAAATCGCCCAGAAATGCCAAATCCGTTTAAATCATAACAATCGGTTCACGGGTTTAGAAGATATTAACATATTTAGTTAGTAAACAAATATAAGGATACAAGTTTGGCATTTCTGGGGCGATAATTAAATAAATAGACAAGAAAGGGTGGTTATCAGATCGCTTTCTTTTATTGTTGACCATCATTCAATTATCGGCAATAAAACTAATAACTAAATAGGATGAAAGTATAAGTCAAGACGGTCGCTGTTTTAAGGTTATTCTATGCGTCAGGTTTACGTATTATCCAAACAATTTTAGGAAATAGGAAGCGCCATTGCTGAGGCACGGAACAACCTGACTATTTGACTTGGGAGCGTTCTAATGTCATTCCATACATTCGTTCACGGTTACAGAGCTATATGAGATTAAGATATTCGCAGAATAGCATGGTGAAATGAAATTGAAGTTAACCATAGAGTAAATCGTTAGAATAAATTAGTACTAGGGTAGCTCCTCTCGCATTAATTCAAAGTTGGTGAAATCGAGTCTTAGTGTAGTGTATCTATGGAATAAACAAGTATTTTGTACAAACGATATGACAAATTTAATCGGGTTTTTGGAATTCGAATTTTCAGGGCTGCAAGAAAATGCATGACCAATTTCTTGATAATTTCAAAGTGACCGAAAAGTTAAATATGTAATATTCTATATACAATAAAACATGTAAAGCTTGAATAAAATGAGCCCGTCATTGCTTATTAACAGTTAAATGAGGGTTGCTGGTTATAGTGTAACGAATCTTAGCAAAAAGCAGCAAACTTAAAAAAAAACAGCAAAACACTTGGCCACTCATGCTTTACACAAATCTTATTTTTTCATTCCATTTATAACATAATAATTAATTTTTGTTTTAACTAATTTGATTTAATACGAAACAAGCGAGTCCAAACTCTTTGCGGCGTTTTATTGAAGAGTTCCCATTCCAACTCACATATGCAGTCCTCAGATTTTATGAATGCAAAATTTCAGCCCGATCTGAAACAAGCGGGAAGCGGGTTCAAATCTAACTTGTACTATTTGATTACCGACAAATCACTGAACATGAATCTCAATTAAGTATTGTAGAGACTCACTGGTACAAAGTCCCTTTGACGCATAGCAAGAATCACTTATTTAAACGCCATCTATTTAATTTGAGGTGACTCGCTTCATGAATGAACTCTGTACTGTCCCCTCTCCTATTCGGTTAGGAAGACTCCTCACTCCCTAACGCCAAAATACTCTCAAGAGATGTCGTTAAGGGTATCAGCAATTCTGAACAGTACAGATTTGTGTTGACACTTTGCTTTTATGTCAAGGTCATCTCTAGGCCGAAATTCTATAAATAATTTGCAACAGTAAATAATTCGAAGGTCGTAGCTAATTGCATGACTTAGGCCGGAATAGATGACTTTTCCTCCATTAGTAATATTATATTTGATATTTGATCCTAGATGGATGTTTTAACTAAAGTCATATTCAGTTTTAACCAGTGATCAGGAATCGATCGGAGGTTTAAGCAGTCTGTCAAGGTCAGTCCAATTCTCGGCTGTATCTGTCTGTACAATAAACTGGCCCCCAAGTCTGCTAATTCAATAGAGTGTCGAGAATAGATGTAGAATAGTGGTTTTCGGTAGAAAATCGTTCATACATTTTTTATTATATTACTTCAGATTCATCGTTGGTTATTAAAGAAGTATTCAAATAATTACTGTAATTAAGAAGAGTTTGGAGTAAATGCTCCATTGCATACCTTGAATTTATACTCCTTGATTTTATCCTCTTTGATTCAGTCCCTGTTATGGTAAAATACCTTGATCTCGAAACTTTCATTATGTTTTCATGTCCCAAATCAAAAAAGTTTACTATAAGAGCAAATTCATCGTGCGGAATGTCTATTGTGAATATTGCTGCTGTAAATAAAATTAGAAGCACGGTAATACCCCGAAATTGTTAAATAAATCTGTCTTCTTCTTACGAACCCAGGACATGCACCAATACAGATTAAATGTATACGGCCGAATATAAGATATTTTTATAAGTTTTCAATGTTTTCCTTTTAAGCACAGTATTAATTAACGTTTTCCGCCGCTCTTTCCTCATCAGGTACCTTGGTCTTAATTGCTTAATGATGTGTTCGACTAATTTAGAAAATAGGTTAATTTTAAGTTCTCGGTATGGATGGTTTTAATTTTATGAAAGCAGTTGGTAGATTATATGATTTTAATTTAAAGGAAATTTAAGTATCCATTTGCATATATTGTTTAATATGGCACGATAAATTACTATTTCAATGATTGTAAATAGAGTAATGGATATATACGCCAGAATTGTGGCTATAGAAACTAAACATTAATTTTCCAACGTTGTACATTTCCCAGTGTATTCAAATTCTGCAACCGGTACTTAAGTCCAGTGATCCCTCTGTAGTGCTGCGTAAATTGAACGTGCATTTACTAATAGCAGCCGCAGTTCGGACTTGTCCAACAAATTTGAAATGTTCATCATAGTTTCGATATCAAACAATTATTGGCTCGAAATTCACGATATATTAAACCCTGTAACCGTACGATATAATTTTGCTATTCACGTATTAATTAATGCTCCGAATTTGATCCTAATAAGTACTGAAATTCGCTTGAAATTAATATTTGATTTTACACATATTTTCGGGAAAATCAGTCATGTCAGTTTATCTATGTAGGTGAATTCTCATAAATTAATATCATCATTTTCTGACCACAAAATAGCTATAAATGCCTTTAATGGCAGTTTGTAATTCTAACAAAATAATGGATTTTTTTTATATCTTTTCAGGTCCAATATGGTATCCGTTTATTGGAAGCAGTGGCATCTTGCAAAAGATGAGCAAACAATTTGGATCGGAGTTCCAAGCGTGTTTAGAATTATCAAAAAAATATTCCACAAATGTCCTAGGCTTGAAAACGAGTACAGAACTTTTAATAGTAGTGTTTGGTGAGAAGAATGTTCGTCAGGTATTCAATAGCAGCGAGTTTGATGCCAGACCACATAATTTCTTTTCACGTTTACGGTGTCTCGGATTCACAAATAAAGGTAGAGTAATTATTCTTTTACAGTTTTTTTTATTTTTACGTATTCCTCATAAGAAGAACCTCAACAGTGTAAAGGCTTATACCAAATGAAAGGACTAAGTAGGATATATAATAAATAATTGGTTCAGGAGTCTCAAGATCCCTTATAATTTCTATGAGTTTATGAGAACTTAAACTATTTACGGTTTTCTATTTCAGGTGTAACATTTGCTAATGGCGAAGTTTGGAAGGAACAAAGACAGTTCACTGTAAAAAACCTAAAATTCGTCGGGTATGGTAAAACTAAAATGGAACTAGAAATACAAAACGAACTGTCTCGAATGTTGGATTATATCAAAAAGTATAATAGAGAACCTATAAATCTAGTTAATTTACTCAGTGAATCAGTAATGAATGTGCTGTGGAAATATGTTGCAGGTACGAATCTCGCATTAAGGTGCTGCCTCACCGAGAGCATCCACGTGTATTGTAACATTATAGATTCGACTTTGAGCATTACATTATAAGTATACCTCCCTGACTAACGAGCATTTGCGTGTAATGTAACATATTCTTCTCCTTCACTCATGTATGCCCGTTTTATATCATTACTTTAGTAATGCTCGGTTCTTCTCCTTCACGGATGTAATGCTCAAATCTGTAACGTTACATTACACGCGAATGCTCCCGGTGAGGGAGCACCTTCAGATACTTAAGCCATGCAATTTGGTAACACTATTTCTGTTAGAGATGTTCCTGCTGTCATTCTTTGTTTGTTGTCAGAATAGCTTGGAACGAGTGACCGTAATTAACTTTTGTTTAAATTATCTCTAATAAAGAACTCATAAAGGCTCTTATTATGCACCTACAAGTCGGTGGGCTATTCTATAATGTAAAGTGACTAAAAGGACACGGGCGTGTCCTTTTAGGCGCATAATAATTTAGTGACGACAGCTTTGGTCACAATATTGCCAATTGCAACATTTTACGGTAGAGTATAACGACCCTAATTGATGCTAAATAATATGCATAGAATTGCATCAGAAAAAGAAAAATTGTTTTTCATATGAAAAATGTTTGATTGATGTCCACTGTTCGTTTCGTAATTGACAAGGATATAATTGATTGTCTCGTGTAACATAAATTAATTGGAATTTAACTTTTGATTAAGCGTTTTATTGTTCGTCAATTTGCACTGAAAACCATTGAAAATGGATTGCACTTAGTAGATGAATATAGTATTTAATTATGAACGGAATTACAACTCTATTTTCTTTTTTTTTCAGGTGAACGTATAAAGGAAGACAAGCTGAAACGTTTATTATCCCTTTTTAGAAAACGAGGAAAGGCTTTCTCTGTTGCTGGAGGCTTGTTAAATCAAATACCGTGGTCCAGGTTTATAATACCAGAACTGAGCGGGTACTCACTTATAACTAAATTAAATCAAGAAATAGCTCAAATTATAGAGGTAATATTATTTAATATATCTTTTATACTGTAAAACAGGCAACATTAATTTTCAATTGTCGAATTAGGTTAAGTTAATCTATAATATAATATAAAGCAAGTAATATGTGATAAATAAATAAATATGTGAGAAATAAATTTTCATCCGAAAGTTATGGTAAATGTTGCTCTTAGTTCACAAGTGAGAGATGGCGAAATAAGCCTCAGAGCCATTTTAATAAACTTTATTACTATCTTACAAATGAGTCGTTACGGTTTCTTTCAGGAAGCTATTGAAAAACACAAAAATAAAGAAGTTGATGGCAATGATTTCATTTATTTATTTTTAGAAGAGATGAATGTTACCAACAGTCCTACCTTTACGGGTAAGTCTTTCGTTATAAACCTAGGTATTTTATACCTATATTATATATATATTTATCTACGGACCCTATAAGTAACAATACTTAAAAAATGAGATCATGAAATGCCGAAATTGAAAAAAATGAAATTATAAAAGTTTTTTTATTTTTTCAGAGGATCAGTTGAAAATAGTATGCCTAGATTTATTGATTGCGGGCTCACATACTACCAGCAACCTACTTGGTTTTGCTTTTCTCAAGGTCTTAATAACACCAGAAATTCAAGAGAAAATTTTCAACGAAATTAATTTTGTAATCGGAGACAGAATGCCATGTTGGAATGATAGCCACCGGTAAATATAAAATGATTTTGATGACTCTTGCATGGGTGTATGTTGTTTATGCCACAGGCTAGCATTGTGTGCTCTGCATATTTTGTTGTATTAGTATAGCCACTAAACGCACATAAGTTACTACTCACTCTGTTTATGGTTGTGGATGGTCGATCTGCTAGCGCATTGTCAATCAAGTTGACGCTGCGGGTTAACTTAGCGATGCAGAGCAATAGTAGCTTGAGAGAAGTATGCGATATTATTGAGACTGACGACCACGGGATACTTACTCAAACGAGCGACAGACTGACCGTTATTGCTAATTGTTTGAATGTTTTTTTTCATTGATTCATTAACCTATCACGAAATAGGTAAATTTCACTTTTCAAAGAATGTATAATCTAAAATATTAATAAAAAACTAACTCCAGTTAGGACTCAAGGTTATCAAGTTTTTCGAGGAATGGAGGAGATGCGGATTTACCCTTTACGATCGGACAATCTATACAACTTCTAGTAAGCCACGAACCCCTTTGTAGATTGACACACATATATATTAAAACACTACCTACTTCATTAACCTTTGTTGCGACGCTCATTATTTATTACACAAAAAGTGGTCGCTCGAACAACGGGCCAACTAGGTTGGGTCCGCGCTGGCGAAGATGCGCAATGCATATCAAGAAAATAACAGATCGTGAAACAGTTTATTTACAAAACATGAATTATAATAAAATTTCTTAGGGTGCGTAGGTAGGTCCAGATCTGATGAATGCGCACCGAACTAACATTAGATGGACAGCTCGCGAGCTGCTCGCAAGATATTTAAAAGTATTAAAGCCTGAGTAAAATCGTTAGATCTCTAAAGTTACTCTTGTGTACGATTGCCTTAAAAGCCTATTTACGTATTTTTTAGAGAGTCATGTGATTTGGTGTGTAGAATATTCAGAACAGCCAACACCGTCCATGATATTCTATTGAGAATAATTTATTTTTTCAGTTTTACTTACACAACAGCGTTCATACAAGAAGTTCACAGATATTACACGATAGTTCCCATGGCTGGGCCCCGACTGGTTCAGAAAGCAACTTCAATAGACGGGTACTTAATACCGGAAGGTGCTACAGTCCTCATATCCCTGGGTGACATACACCACGACCCAGAAGTATGGGGCGACCCGCATGTCTTCAGACCTGAAAGGTTCATTGATGAGAGTGGAACGCTGAAGAATTCAGATCGTATGTACCAGTTTGGATTAGGTGGGTACCAATAACATACTATTTTACCTTATTTTATGATAACATTTTCATCATCTTCAGTCCTGTATACTGTACCTGCTGTATGTAAAGGGGACAAACAATGAGAGCCTCTCTTTGTGAACAATTACTGCGCTATTTATGAACAAGTCGACTGATAAATTAAAAGCGAGTTGCAATATTGCGAAATGATGTTTTTGGCGAATTTAATTCGTTTAATATTTCACTCTGTGTGGTGTTCCGAACTGTGAAAACGGAATATTTAAAAACTTTTTCAAATTACTTTTAAAAGTATCCTTGGCTATTGCTGGCTGTGCTTACGAATATTATACTGTTAAATTTAATTTCTGCTGTTTTTAAATACAAACTAAAATTTGTTTCATATATTTCTTTCAATATCATTTCGTTAGTTAACTGAGCAATAAAAAAGTAACAGAGCTTCAGTTTTTAAACATTTACAAATATAATTTCCAGGTCGCAGACGCTGCCCTGGTGACTCGTTGGCGAAGTCATTTACATTTATTACCTTAGTGGGAATACTTCAGAAGTACAGAATTCAATGCAGTAACGGAACACTGCCATCTGACATACCTTCGATAGGTATATTGTCGGCACCGAGGCCCTACACAGCTGAATTTACCTCAAGAACATAACATGGAATAAACCTACAATGTTTATTTTAAGGGATAAGAAGGAAGAGGGTTATGTATTATGTAAAAGAAATAAAAATAAAAAATAAACATTAAATAAATCTTCACTTATTTGTGTTCTGTATTTACTAGGGTACCTCTTTGCTTACGAATATAAATATATATCAGTTTATTTAATATTTTTACGACAAGCTTTCTAATATCGTGCCTCAATAAATAGTCGTTATAATAATGTCGTCCTGACCGACTTTCGGTTTGAGCAGAGATTAGCCACCTGCGCGGGAGATCACTGCAGATGTGAGTGCGTGAGCATGGTTGCACTCCTTATGCCTTCCCACTGATTATCCGTTCTGCCGACATTAACGGAGAAAGATCAGGGCAGGCCCAACGTTTTGACTTGCTCCACGAGGTAAGGGGGTGTAAACGCCGTCCAACTTACTGGCTCCAAGCTATATTAAATCACAAACGGAAACGGAATCTTTTGATATTTCCTACTCAAAATTGATAATTATGGACTGCGTGTGTGAACGGATGGAAATCAACTTATATATACGTCAAATAAAGTTAAAAATAACGTTCAAAATATAAATAAACACAAAACCATCAAACCGGTGACTTATTTGAGAACTTAGAAATGCCTGTTTTATGTATTAAGTTCACTAAAAAGTTTAACCATAGTATGAATATCATAATCATAGACAGGAATTGATTATTTTAATTAACTGCCAAGATGTCAACGTCTTTTGACATGGGTTTGACAGACACATAGCATACCACTGTTAGCATTAAATATTTTAATTTATTTTCATTGGCGGTACTAATTTCTGCAAAGATTTTCAATTTTTAAGTTATCCTATTTTATTATGCGCACTTTTAGCTCTAGGCAAAAACTTAGATACCAGTTATATAAGTAAGTGAATAAAAGTGTCTGACCTAATCTTATAAAATATGTATATTATTATCGTAATTAGTAGCTACAAGTATATGAAAAATTTCAATTTATACTAGAAATTATAAAAACACTAGTGGACCAGTCTCGATACTCAATAGATTTCGTAAAATTTTGTAAATGAGTGCTGATTTTAGTGACTAATTGTTGATAGTTAATCCATGTTTTGTTCATTAATTGCATCTAAATAATAATGTGTTTTGTGCTAAATGTAATCTCGAGAATGTTTAATTGCAGAAATAGAAAAAAATAAATTTTGTTGAATTGATTTCAGTCTATTCTAGTCATTACACATCAAAAGTGCAAGAGTGATAATCAAAATCTGTAAAAATGGGACGATCAACTGCTATGATAGAGCTGGGCTCTTCCAGTATATCACTTCTATCCGCAAAAAAAGTAAGTAGGATTTGTACATTAAAACTTTAATTATGAATTTAATACGCAAGCTACAATTTTAGTTACAATTTACACATATTACTTTATATATTATGCCTCTATGCTGCTTAAAGTGTGCAAATAAATGTAAGTGATCCTATTATCACGTAGGCTTTATTGGCACTTGATTGTTATAAATCAAATATAGGTGTGTGTGTCTTAGTAGTATAACCTAGAAAATTAATTGGGGGATGATAAAAATACCTTCTTAGCGTTGGTCCACAATCCATGTAGAAGACGGAAAACTCTAAGACTTACCCGGTAAGGGTTCAACGTAAGAAACGAAATATGCTATTCTCTACGTCGTTCTCTACGGTTATGTTTGAATAGTTAGCTGAAAACATGCGTCACTCAAACGTGTGTCTAAACTGAGCTAAAAAGTTAAATAAATGACGATCACTTATTTTCAGGAGTCACAAGATAGCCACTTTAGATGGCAGAGTATACAGAAGTTTATATATTTCGCATGCACATATTCGTCGACGTTGTATAATTTCGATATATTTTCACAGGTGTGCGAAAACGGTACCTAGATGTGTTTTACTAATAACTTTCTTTCCCATTTTTTGTTAAACTAGTCCTATATTCGGTATAAGACTATTATACCGAATAATATAGCAAAGATTTGATAATATCAATAAAAATCATAAACGTCAATCAATATCGATTTCGACTTCCATATTAATATACACTGAGAAGTAATTTACGCGTGCGACCAAATGCAACAGGCTCTGACGCGCTTTACGTTGACTGTTTACTAATAGCCAGTGTCAGAGAAGACAACGACATGTTATGGTTGGAACGTACGGTATCCATAATGCACACGCGAGTGCTGCGTGTTTCTGAAGAAGCCCTTGCAACTTTACATTTTCAACTTTGAATATTAAAAGCGGAGGAGTTGTGTATTTCTTTTTTCCGATGTAACGACTAACCAAACAATTGGAAATGGTCCGCCCATTCTTGAGTTATAAGGAGTGTAACTACCCTGAATTTGTTTTATGTACCGGTTTTTTTTAAAGAGTATTCCAATGTATTTCTTGCCGGCTCTTCTCCAAAGGAGCTCCAATTTTAGAACCGCGCAACTAAAGTCATTAACGTTTCTAAAGTTCCTGAAAATCTTACTTGAAACAAAAAAACATTTCGATTTGATTTTATTGATATTATTAACACGATAAAGTATTTGTACTCGTAGATTGCGTTACTTTAACCATTGATATTCTCTTAAACTATTGTACAGAATATCGAAATGTTGAGTATTCATTGATTTTTCGCTTGAAATTTTACTGTATTTTGAAAACATTTTATTTTTTTCAGTGAGACTTATTGATTTTATCGTATTAGAATCGACAATTGGCTTGTCTTACTTGTGTATGGATAGTTTTATTAAACAATTCACCCGACGATATGATTGTAATAGATTTTTGAATCCACTTCTCAGAGGAATATCCTATGGGCGATTTTTGCAAACGGCGTTCTTTTTACTGCTGGTAAGTTTCAGCTTTAATATGTAATTTATTTTTAATTGAGCCATAGGTATTATATAGAGTGAGTAGAATTACTACTTCGTTATTGTCATTGTTTAAATATTTAAATTTTAGAATGTAAGCTATCTAGTTGACTGCTTACGATACTTCGTGGCAAGTTTTCGAGAAGTGCCGCCCTGGTCTCTTTGCAGTGTAGAAAATTCAAGTTGTGTATCGGCCGAAGATGTGCTTTTCTATTGCAGTCGCAACGTAAGTGTTGCATTTGAAAAAACATCCGCCTTTTATCATTACGGGTAAGTTCTGTGAAGTTTGATATTAAAAATGTAGAAATAAGCTAAATACATAAACTGTCTGACGATTCGTTCTTAAGGCATACAATTTTAAAGGATAGTATAGAAACTTAATGCACTTTTATGACTACTCTTAGAATTACCTTCCTTAATTAAATTAACCAAAGTAACCGAATAAACCAAAGAGCTTTAGCGCTCATGCACACTACGCCGCCAGGATGCCGTCGCATTGCCGCCGCATCTTGAAAATGCATCATCATTTCTTTTTATCTTCACTGTTATACGGTTATTCAGAACACATTAGTAGCAACATTCATTGTCGGTCAGAACGATTAAAAAAAAACAAAAAGAAGCGATGACTCTTTCCATGTGCAGAGACATACGCGCGGCGGTACCGGTGCAACGGCTGCACGAGCGCTTGGAACAGATGATGATGTAGTTATCCGGACATACTCGTAGCAAGTTCGCTGGGTACGCTCAATCGTAACCTGTCTGTGGTCTACTCCGAAATGAGGAAACTGAATGTTCGTAACGACCGAAAAACGCAATGTCCTACTCCAGACATTGTTCGGATTGTCTAACTTCGGTTCGGATTGTCTAAATTCGATACCTCTGTTTTACCACTTCGGAGTACCCTTGATCTTCGGTTTGATCGAATCAAAATCAATAACTGAACCCATTTTTGGAAATAATTTTTATGTCGTAAGTATTGCATAAAGAAAGATGCAATTTAATTTTCGGTTTTCAAGGCGTCGCTAGCTCTAGCTAGCTAGGTCCCGGGTTCGATCCCCGGACGGGTCAATGTAGAAAGGCACTTTTCTACATTGTCTCGGGTCTGGGTATTTGTCGTACCTTCGTTGTTTCTGAATTCCATAACACAAGTGCTTAAAAGCTACTTACTTTGGGCTCAGAGCAATGTATGTGATGTTGTCCGCATTTATTTATCAATTTAGATAATCACTCTTACAAAGTTCATCTACATTTCCAGACAGGCATTCAGTGCTTTAGACAGAAACGCTTTAACAACAAGATTGTTTATGACTGGCGTTGTGTGGATGGTCGTCTTCTTTATTGCATCTGTAACTGAAGAAACAATTGTAAAGGTAGTTTGATACGAGCAAATATATGTTTTCATAGTTTTGCTTATATTCCTACTTGTGTGACATAATTTTTATTAGACTGCGAACCGATTTGCTTTTTTTACTTGTATAATTGTTCTGAAGTAAATTTAATTGTAAGTCAAAGATGGTCCACAAAATCGGATTATTGCATTATTTCTCGAAATCAGTAGGAAACTGCGAACCCATTGCAACAAGATTTATGCTCGGGCACCTCTAAGGTGATTTACTCGTATCTCCTATACGGACGCGTCAGACTGCATTAATTACAAAAAATCCTTTATTGTATTAATACCTATTTATGTTCTATGTTTATTCTACATGAACACAACTAAAAGGAAACATAATATCATTTTCAGATTTTTAAATTAGCGTTTGTGGTTAGATCAATCTCTACTATTATCACAATGTTATTTATTCTCATTTCGACTGATCATGTCGCTACGGAAGCATTTTCCTTAATATTGGACATATCTGGACCTAGTTCGATCGTAAGTAATTTAATGCATTATAAATTAATGTTGACCATATAAACATTATATTCATATATAAAACAAAAGATAAGTAATAATGAACAAAATCAAAATATACAAATAAATCCATTCCGAATGTGCCACGTAAACCCAAAAATGAGAATAGGAAAAAAAGATTCCTTTTAAGAGCTGCCGTTCAGTGCACTGCGTAAATGGTTTAAGCTACGCAAAAATCACGTAAGATGGAATTGATCCTCATTATAAGTTCAAAGAATAAAGTAAACGACAACATATTATTGTCTCATCCAATAGTACTATAACTTTTTAAGGTTGATTCAGAATAATGCATTATTTGCCAAGAAATTTTATCGAAATGAATGTATCAAGAATTTAATAGTGAACAAAATTGTTCTCCATGTCACTTGATGTCAATCGTAGGAGATTTCATAATTATAAAATGACTCCGTAACAAAATAGGTCTTTTGATGAGTATTTTTCTATAGAGTAAACCTAAAGCTCAAGGAGGGACTAGAGAGATTTATGCAACCGTGATTACTGATATTCACGCGGACGAAGTCGCGGGCAACAGCTAGTTATTTACAGAATACGTTTTGCAATGTGCTTTTCGTTTGTTGCAGATGGTATCTCTCCGACACGTGTGTTATACCTATGGCATTGGGTTCATGGGTCTTTATGATTTTGGCACAATGTCTCCCTATACTATGATAGATACAGCAGCAGTCATTTTTGTGGCAGTATTTACACTTTTATCTTTTGCAAGATCGATGATAGTAAAAATATTATTTTTAGTGATGACTAAATGTGTTGATATGAAACAGCGTAGGATTACTCCGCATGTACTATTTTATGCCATATTGCCATTCACTACAGAATTTTTACATGCCTACAAGTTGTACATCCTTTACTTATATGGAAATATGTTTCTGGGCACGACAATATTTGTGGTAAGTTATTTTTATTATGTTTTTTTAATAGTCCAGTCAAATTACAGTGTGAAAGTGTTGTCCTTAATTCTCCATTTGTTCTTGTAGAACTTCGAAAATATTCTAGATTGTTTTAATACATAAACGTTTTACTGCACTATCTGTTGAAGGTTAAACAAAAAACAGTGTCCAGTCTTTTACCGACTGCATAATACTGTCTTGTTCGTTAAACGGTTCCATTTACAATATATAACGATTTTTACGACCCTTTTGTAGGAAACATTAAATAATATGAGATATAGGCATTTTCGTAATCCGGCAAATTAGTTGCACGATTAATATTTTTAAAATTTGTTAAATTACATGTTTATAATTATTTTTTAGTATAACAAGAAAAAAAATGCACGTCTTGGTGAGAATATAGATTAAGAAGTGTTGAAGTGCATGCCACGTTGCATCTGCCTCTATTTTCTTGGGTAAGTTATAAAAACTCGGAAGGTTTTTATCCGATTCCATTACTCTTTGTGGGGTAATAGAGGTTTAAATAAATATTTAGGGAAGTAACAAATATATATTTAAAAAGCTTTAAAGTTCCCCTCACTTTTATCACATAATTTGACTGGACTACAAATGTATTGTCTTGTTGCTATCGTTTATGTTGGAAATCAACACTTGTGAGTTCACTCACACTTACTCTTTAATACTTCGTTGTTACAGCTATTTCAGTATTTTTGTTGGGTTTTTAAAAGACCTGGATATTGCTCAGTGTTCTATTTCTAGATACGGATTATTGTAAATGACGATACTACATAACATTCGTATATTATTATCTAATGAGATTTGTTTTTGTAGCCTACCTTATATCCCAGTGCTGGTCAAAAGTCTCCCCCTCCGTCCTCAAAACATGTCTGTATTTTATTGACATAATTACAATTAGTATATAATAATAAAAATAATAATATAATATTCCGGGACAGCTCACACACGGTTGTCTGATCCCAAGCTAAGCAGAGCTTGTGTTATGGTAACCAGACAACTGATACATATTATAGATAAATTACACCCAGACACCGAAAAAATGATCGTGCTCATCACACAAACATTTGTCCCGGGTGGGAATCGAACCCACGACCTAGATCTAGACCAACAGGCCTGTCTAAACTAGTTATAACTGTCCCAAATGTGACGCCAAAGTACAAAATAATATAAGCTTTACGTATTTATCTGTATATATATATTAATTAAAAGTTAAATTATTCTGTAATAATGGTCTTTTTTGTTTGTTACAGACAAATCTGATATTAGTATTGTCGAAGTTTTTAAGTTACGAGTTTCGTTCAGTGAAGCAGATTTATATTGTTGGTTTGCTGTGTTGTTTAGGTTTTGCATTCTCAGTACCTCTACTAATAGTAAGTATTATTCGTTCCTATTAAAACGTAAATGTAATATTCTTTACTTGGATTATTTACTAGGTCCTAAAAAGGTTGAAATGCTCCTGTACTTTTTAAAATAAAAGTGACATGACACTTGCAACTGCTTTTTTTTGGAAAAGGGCTACGTTTGTCCTGCCTACGAAAATACAGCCATGAAGACATTCATTTAGATACCGATTTAGTTTCGAGAACATTGAATTAAACAATTAATGATTTCCATAAACTGAAAACATGTCCTACGATTATGCAAGTGTTGAGTGTTGTAATTTTAGCTAACATTGTTGTTACACAAAAATAAAAATACACTTACTCATTATTAAGCCATTTAAAATGTGGTTTCTAGTGTGATTAAAATTTTCTCTATAAGTACCATATTATAAAAGATGTGTCCTTCCGATAATTATAAACTATTTAAGCTTATTTAAATATTAGTCAAACGAAATGTACGTGTAAAAAAAATTGTGTGAAGTTGCCTCGAACTTTAAAAAACGACATATACTACTTTTATCTGCGATTAACGATGCACACGAGGCAGGAGCCACAAACAAAAGCTTGTAGTTTTAATTGAGTTTTCCTAATGCCATTTTTCTTGCTCGTGTTATGTGGCACTTACCAATTTTACTTTTGCAGTTCATTTCATCTTTACAACGAAGTAGTGTGCTGACTGCCGGTATAGACACAATCACTACGTATCTGGGAGGTTTTTACGTAGCTATTGTCATGTGGTTGTATGGATTGGAAAGGTTTGCAACCGATATACAGTTTTGGCTCGCTTTTAGGCCGACAAGGTTTTGGACAATAAGTTGGGCTTTGCTACCTGTCGCGCTTTTTGTGAGTATAGCCAGTGTTTTATAGAACTCGTGCGTTCTTGTAGGAGCGTAAATGCTTATCGCATATTACCATAATAATATAGGCTTGCCTTTAAGAAGTAATAATGCACTAATAAGAAATGACCAATCAGGGTCCCGATATTGGACAAAAAAAATACTTACAATTATTACTCTAATAAGCCTACGGACACTAAATAATTTAGATCAGTTATAATTCAATATTAGTTTTCTTTTTAATTCTTACGCAACGCCATCAAATATTCAGGTATCAACTGCCTACAATGATATTAAAAAAGAAATATATATTATTTAGTAATAAAAACAGATGCAGCCATGAACGAACAGGAACCGTTTATAAAGCTGCTACAATTTTTTGACATGATTTTAACATAAATTTACGAGTCTATAATAAAATTATCTTCAACATTGTTAATTGTTTCATATATTTTCAGGCCTGTACGATAGCTGGTGTTGTGAAAATAGTTCAATTCAGAAATCCTATGCTCAAATGGACTGCCGTAGGCTGGATAGTTTTTACATTAGCAATTGTAGGTATCATGAACATTAAAGTTATGACTGGATTTTTAATGAGAAATGTAAGTATTCAAAAACATCGATCACGAATATTTTTAGCGACTTTCATCTTTAGTTAGATAAGTGTTTTTAGCTGTGTGTATAAGCACAATTAACTTTTTTCCATAGAGAGGTTGATTACCCATTTAGGGCCACTCGCTTGGCGATTGACACTGTGACATAATATTGTGATTATTTCGTCACAGCCGGTTTATTAGGCTAGTCAGGTTAGAGTTTCAATGGAATTAATGTGCCTAAACGGCTGGGTTTAATTCAAGCTAGATCCAGCTGAATGGTGACATGTATTTTAATAGCTGGTCACCAATAGGTTCATTAATCTGGTTGGATGAGACAATAATGTTATTATTTGCCTAGTGATAATTGTTTTTGATACTTCCTTATCATGTAGCGATCTTTTTTTATATAATTTCAGAATTTAGCCGGTGTGTTTAAATCAAATAAAAATTATGGCCCTCCCGAAGCTGAAGATCGTAAACGGAGGTTGTATTATAGTGAATTTACACGACAAAGGAAATGTAGACATAATTGTTTAGTCATAGACGTAAGTACATTACTAACAAGAAAATAAAAAAATAACATAAACCGTCTTTATTACGTTTTTTTTGGCATAATGATTGAGGATGCAATTTTCTCTTAGTCCTTACTTTGTGTATTGATGAAACCGTAAATTTCTCCGACCAAATTCGGTCATATAAAATGAGGTAGTGGGTATTTTTTCGAGTTTATATTCTTACAATTGTATAATATGTATTTATACGCCACGAAAACTAATGTTTTTACTTATATTATCGTTCTGTAACGTACATAACGGTAATTGACATATATATTTATTGTGAAGAGCACTTTCAACATTTTCAACATTTTGCATCGCTATATCTTCGAAATGGTCATTCTTAGGAAAACAGTGCTAGAACAATTTTTATAGATAATTGCATGATAAATAATTTTGTTTCACCTTTTTTTATAATAAAACTTACCGTTTAGCTGGAATACTCAAAAACGGATTTTTGCAAGATTTGACCTTGAATAACTTTTTTTCCACACATTGGATTCATGTGGATAATTCACAAATTGTGTGTAATATGGTTCCCAACGTTCATGCCAACTTTTTGCTGGGTGCGAATTAATGTAGGCTTGAATGTTTATTTTGACCGGACTATTTACCTTGTACGGACAGATGTATTATTCAAGACTATCTAAAATACGGAACTTTTGCTTTCAGGATTGGTTTGATTGTAATCATCAAACAATAACGCTAGATGCCAAGACTACTTTGTCATCGTCTAGTTCAGAGGCATCGTTACTAAATATTTACGACTCGAAGACCGCAAGCCGCTTACGGAGCATAGGCGCACTGTCTCCTGCCGCTCAAGTTGCAACTTAAACTTCATTACTGTCTGTTGTTTTTAAGCGTTTGTTTTAGGCCAAGTTTGTTATAAATATATTATTTTTTACGAGATTTTTATTTGAGCAGTTTTTAACATCATCGATTTGTTCATGAACTAATAAGATAACCAAATTATAGAAACCACATAAATACCTACTATGAATTACGCTTAGGACCGCAGCACAGATTCCCGAACGGGACTAACTACAAAAAGAACGATTTCCGGGTCAGAGTACTTCTACGATAAGTGTTAGTAACATTTATTTCTGGCACGCCAATACTTGGACTTATCCAAAACAAACAACGGTCAATAAGTAAGAAATCCCTCTAACACCGCACTTCTTAAAACTAACGAGTTTTTAAATATTTTTTCATATCACACAATTATAACACAAAAATAAAAACTTGTTTAAGATAGGTAATTTATTTGAGTCAGTCCTTCAAATCACAATGGCGCCCGCATCCTGGTACAAGGAGTACTAATTGGATGGCCAAAAGTAATTATGAGCGGTAACTCCGATTTAAGGTCAAGAGCAGCGGTGTATTTGATAGTTGACTCTCATGCAGACGAGTATTCCATTACTGTTTGCTAAAACTGACATAAAATTCATCTCATACAAGAGTTTAGTTGGTGGATGCAATTGGCGAGGTGTTGTTCATTGTGGCGTTCTAGGGGGGAGGCCTTTGTTCAGCAGTGGACGTCTTTCGGCTGATGATGATGACAAGAGTTTAGTCACTTAAGGAATATTTTTTCCATGTTTTAGACTTGTACTTTTTATCAAAGATTTTCAAAGGTGTATTTTGTGGTATGAAGTAGAGACTTTTGAATAAACCAACATGTTTGAAATAAAAAAAGAAACGCTTGTCTCATCAGCGCGGCATGGAATCACAGAAATATTTGTATCTTCTGGTGTTACGTTTCACGAGGCGGGTAAATGCTCGCGCATGAACGCTTCTTTTCGATGATGCACTCGGATCCATTAAGTGTAACTAGCCATGTGCAATACAGGATGGCACGTGCCGAGCGCCGACATGTTTAGCGCATGGACGGAACTTAGGCATCTCTTTATTACTTCAAAAATAGCGTAGCAGTTATTTACTACTTTAAAATCAAAGAAATTCAATAATAATAAAAAATGGTCTAGAATTGCGGTTTAGGATTAGAGTCAATCAGCGTGGAGTCTAAACATTCTACTTAGGTTGATATAAGGTCTGTAACTTTGTATGCTATTAGGTATCATAAAAAACGCAAGACAGTCGGTACTAGTACTAACGGCTTAACTTGCTCTCTAAGGCACGGATAGTTCCCGGTTTACAGCCCACCCATCCACAGACCGACCGTGGCGTGAGCGGCACAACGTATTATCGGTCAAACTTACAGATAGCCACGAACCTCTGTTTTTACATCGCCATTTTCTCCAGTACCTTTCATTGGTCGACTTTAGTTTTCGGAAGATAGCTTAATCTTAACCCCCTTGGGTTCATTGCTTAGATCAAAATTTCCTTGTCACCTTTCCAACCAATAACGAGTGATTAATGCACGTAATTAATGTTGTGAGCCGTTTGCGGCATGCCTACCGCGAAAAAACTAGTATTCCATAAATAAGCGTATTTTTATCGTGTTCATATTGATGAAAAACATACAAAGGTAGTTAAAACAAAACACTAATCGAAAACGAATACCTGAATGCAAAAATGGAATTCCATAAATATTAAATAAAATTCATTTGGATATTGCCAACCATGCCTACATAAATTACGTCTGAAATGACCACTATTGTAAAACGACAATTTCATTTGCAAAAATCTATTATTAAAAAAATACATAGGTAGGCAAAAAACGGACACGCGCCTGTATTCTATATACTTATAACGCAACATGCAAAATAAAGGCGATGCACTTCAACAGTGCTTGTGTCATATGAATCTAAGATATTTTATGGCGAAATAATGTTTTTTGATTATGTTGACCACATTGTAATGCGACTGCAAGTCACTGGACACATGTTCTCACCTCTGGTGGCTCTGATGTCATATTTCTTATCGAGTAAGAAAACATGAGTGGTTACATAAAAAAAGTGATTATATTCGTGAATGTTCATAATAAAATTACAATAATCTACATCTTCAGTGGGGTGCAACCGTGTAAAGCGTTTTAAATTTCTGCATAGAAACATGCTTTAATTATTCTTTTTAAACCAACTCTATTTTAGGTTCAATCATTTATAATGCCTACTGTTTAAAAGTAAGCAAAGGTGAAACAACTAGTATTACATCTGTGACATTCAATATTTAAATACATCCCGTTAACATTAAAAATATGTTTCAGTAAAGTGTATTTGCTTATAATTATTCGTAGTTGGTAAGGCCGGCGCGTCGCGGCGCATCGAGGAGTGCCTTCGCTGGCTGATGAATGTTGCTTGGCACAATACTAACAATCAAACAATGAGCTCGCTAAATTACCTGCATTTTGAATGTATTCACGCTGAGACTTCAGACAATTAGACACGCAGGAGGAATGCCAACTGATTTCTTTGCCCCACTCACCCTCCTGAGTCGACACATGTATCAATTGTTACCTAATTAACTTATGGTTTGATGTGATTATAAAACAGTGTCGCTAACCAATGACGGTAAATTAAGCTTTATTACTACGTTGCAAAATCAAGCGGAATGTGGTAATTTTGGAGCATAGTAATGTACCGCTCTTACATAAACTTGTTTTGTTACTTAAATTGTTATTTAAAAAATAATTTTATTTAAGGTAATTAATGAAATATCTTTCATATGGAATTTAAATAAAACTATTTAGTATCTATTAAGATAATTTTAAATTAACTTATAAGTAACATGATCAGTACCAAAAATTAGCCAGCCCGAAATTATTACATTTCTTAAATCGATTGCCTTTTACAGAATTTTAAATTAAGAAGTAAAATTGAAAATATTGAGGTGTTAATAAAACATGAGCGGTGGCGTAAAGTCGTATCGTGCCGGCGGCGTAAAGATAGAGCGTTTAGAGCGTTTGTCGCTCAATAAGGCTCCCAGTGAGGATCTGAACGTAGTCGTTGCGAGCGGAAGGAGGCGGCCGGGCCGCGGTCGATAGACGCTGGGGCGCAGGCGCGGGCCCTTGCCGCCGGAGGGGCCAGGAGAACACGTCAGTCCGCCGGCAGGCTGATACGCGGCCGCCGGCAGCCAGCGTCCGCAAGGGCGCACGCGGACGCGCAAAACATGCATACGAGCCGTCCGCGCGGCGTGCACAGCATCGCGCTCGTGCTGTCGCTCGCGATCGCCTGGTTGCCTCATGCAGACCACGCCGCGTGAGTATCTCCAGCCCGCCGCAGGTCCTCACCGCCGGCTGCCGCGCGTCACGCTGTTCAGCTCCGCGCGCACCCTGCACGCATACGGGAAGCCATAGCATATAAATCTCTTAAAGCCAAGAGTTCACATTGCTCGACGCGCGTCTGATTTGTTTATAACACGGCCTCGATGATAATCCCTCGCAAATAAGCTAATAAGTAAAAGGGTTGGGGTTCAAGGCTTCCAGGGCTTAGTTGTTCGTTTATTATAATAATATTCAGCCAAAAATAACAATCCCTGTTTGAGCTCACCTAAATCTAATTTAATTTTATTACTTTACAAATTAACGTAGACCTGTTTCATTTACGAAATATAACCTTATTAAAATTATAAAGGATCTATAACATGATTTAAACGCCCAAATTTAAGATTTTATCAACGCAACACATCGGAGGTTGGCAGGGAACTTATAAGAACAATATCGAAGAAATTGGGACCGCCATTAAGCCCACTGAAAACGATTTTTCGGCGTTACGCTGATTTATCTTATCTTCTCGTCATCTTTTTAAAGAGGAGTTACAATTAATGGTATTGTTTCCAAAGAGTGTTTTAGTTTTAGTTTATTAAACCGAAAAGATTTACTCATGTTGGTAAAAACTGAATACCTAATTGAGCGCGATGGAAGTAAGAGACAAGGACAGTAAACTTTTGAAGTGAGAGAGACAGGTAATTTTTTTGTCTGAGAAAGCTTTTTGTCAATGTCCAGATACAGTATAGAAAATGTTGTAGCATTCTTATTATATAACAATTTGAAGAATTGTCGCTATTTAAATAGCTAGCTATTTATAACATCGACACTCGGATGAACCATGAAGCGACCGACCATGATTATTGCGCTTTATACTTAACCTAATACGACAAGGCGATATTTGGGAAGATTTTTCTCGCAAAGTGTGGTTTTAAATGTATTTTTACAGTCTCATAATAAGAACAATTATTATAACCATTAAAGAGTTAAAACGGTAGTTATTTACATGAATGTAAACTTTCACTCTCGTTCAATAAAGGGAACGCGTTTCACATATTATTATGACGTAAAAAGCTCTCTGAATATGTCTCGGACTCGGACAAAGCATTTTATTCAATGAACGGAAAAACGATGCACATAACAAACAGCTTTTCACTCTAGAATATTATAAACTTTCACTATCCGTTGATGAAAGTAAAAGCAGACAGGAATACACGCAATTGGTTAGAATAGGATAGCTAGCTAACGCTTTGAGTCTGCTGCATTGTTTTCAAGAGCACCGTGTTCCAGGAATTATGTATCTCGACACAAATCTATTTCACGGTTACAGTCCTGTTGAACTTGATTTACTATTCTATTTACACGTAACCTTCACACGTAATTGGCACTAGGTTATACTTGGTATAAGTGAAGATTATTTATTTCTATTTTTGGATGACTCTGACGAGAACATTGTTGATGTAGTGTTCGTCAACATTTCCGTTTATCGACGTTTGCGTTTTGCGTATGTTTCATTTCATATTTTTGTATAAGGAAGTTGGTTTAGCCGCTTTTAAGATAAATCGTATGTTCTTTATCATTCTTGAACCTCATTTTTCTTTTTGTTGTAACGTTTGTACAATTGACAGTAGGGATCACGTGGGGTAGTTCGTCGTCGTCTGACTGGTATATTGTTTCTATTTCTCAACCGCTAGATAGCTTTTTCCTTTTTGAATGTTGGAATGCATGTAAGACTAATCAGTAAGTTATTTTAAAATAACATATATCTGCCTCTACAATTTCGATAAAACCTTTTCACTCATATTTTAAATACACTTGGGTTTTGGGAACGATATGTTTAGTGTCGAATTATTTTGCCGTTTAGAAGATACGAGTAGTTAAATTTAAAAATAAGTATAGAAGCATGTATTCAAGATACGCGCGAAAAACATAACTCTTCCTTAGTAGTGGGTTAAAAAATAGAGTCATTGCCGGTCTGAATTTGAGTGACAAAAAAATCATTTTTTCTTGTAGCTAAACCGCATGGAAAGCCATTATTCATTTAGTTAAAAAATAAATTTGTATACTCTAGGTAAGAGTTTATGAATAGTTAGTTAAACGTGTTGTTAGTGGAGGGGGCGTTTATTAATTACGGGAGATGATTATGGTGATTTTTTGGCCTACCTTCCCCCTTTTGAGATATAGTGTGATGTGGCCCGACCCCCTCTCTCGGATGGGAACCGGTACGTGTAAATGCTCTCTTGTAGTGTGCAGTACTAGGTCGTTGCTGGTTACACGACGAGTGTATGAGCCTCAGCAAAGTGTAATCGCCAAACATGGTAGAGGCTTGTAGCTCGATAGACCATTGATTACTTTACGAATTAAATTTATTTTAAAGTGACATATTCTAATATGTAACTTGTAACATAGGTAAATTATGTACGTACCTACGTGTGCTATTCCCTTTAATATTTAGTAGAGCAAAATCAAATGCCTAATTAAATTGAAACACATATTTGAATGTACATTATTAGCTAATTGGTTACGGTTACATTCCAATTCATTTGAATGTATCATCGACAAACGTTACATTAAGTTAATCATCAATATGGCTGACTTTACTAGCTGTAGGTATGTTATGGCCTTGTATTCATGTAGGCTATAACTGAGCTTTTATGTGATTAATGCCAACTTAGCACGAGGTAATAAGTTACACTAAAATAAGACTAGCCATGAAGCAGTTAATTGCCGCTTATTTATAAACTACATGACCTATTGTTGCTAAAAATGTTTTAGCTTATATATGATACTCGATTCAGCTTATGCTAGTCCACTGCTGCTTATAGGCCTAAGTACCATCGTAATACTCTTTTGTTTTATTATATATATTCCCTCTCTTTTTACTCTTTTTTTTTTTGATGTACTATGCTTGTAACTGTACAAGTGTAGTACATCAGAATGACCAGGTTTCCAGAAAACAAGACTGCTTGTTTTCTGGAAACCTGGTGTCCTTCGACAAACGTGACTAACCCACTGCTACTTCAACTTACTGATTCACTCATTTCGGTTCTTCTCTGGAAAATGTGATTTGTTAGTACACATCTAGCATGCTCTAAGTAGCATGCTAGATGTGTAATATTCACTATCTGGTAGCATTTTCTGTCTGATCAGCGCTATGTGGTCACGTCTCAAATAGAGCCGGAGGTTTACATTTCTAATACATTCACTACTAAAAAAAAATCCTAATAATTGATCTTGGGATGTCTTAAAGCATTCAATACGTTGGTTTTAAGTTTCAATAGTTTATTGATATTGGTTTAGTGTACAAAATCCACGAATGGTACGGTATCTCAGCACAGAATATTATTGCCGACCATTGTTATTTAAAGAAAATTCGAACAGTCGACATTTTTTTTTTCAAGCTAGCTAGTATTTTCTTAGTGAGATATTATTACAAACCTGGTTAAAAATAACTACGTAAATTTCTGAATCATCAAAAAGTTCATAACGAATATCGGGACTAATATAAAAATGACAAGTTTTCGGTGTATCTCTATGGAAGTGTATTTACAGCAGCAAAGTCGACACAGAATGTAAAATTTGTTGTTTAAAACTAATATTATAACCCACCGTCGGCTAATCTTCTTATATTAAATATTTTCGGGACGTATACCCACTGTAGTATGGACTCCATTCTGACGTTGATAGAAAGCAATATGAACATTTCATAACGCGTGCTATTTTCTATTATTTTATGGCCTTGTATTCATGTAGGCTATAACTGAGCTTTTATGTGATTAATGCCAACTTAGCACGAGGTAATAAGTTACACTAAAATAAGACTAGCCATGAAGCAGTTAATTGCCGCTTATTTATAAACTACATGACATTAATTTTGTTTTTTTTATAAAATTGGTTCTTATTCTGCAATATTTCTTGCCCAGTAATTAAACGGTAAGGAATGCATGTTACGTAATTCCTGTTTCATGGCAATTAACAAAAGCAGTTTTCACTTCTTTTCAGACTTCGTAGTTTGGCAATCGGGTTTTAATTTCTTGTTGTTAATAATTTTTGCTTTGTCCTTACGGGAAGTTTTGAATTGACATTATACAGTTTCCTTTATAAATTGCCCACGCCCACACTCTACAGGTTATATAAAAAAAACCCTCCTTGTTGAGAATTTCCAGTCTTGCGGAAAGTATTTTAATGTACCAACTGCAGAGCGCTCATCAAAATAATTAGTACATATTATAGTTTAATTACTTAGTAGGTTACATAATTTTAATGATTAGGATTAAATAAAATTGTTTTGCATAATGTAGGAAATCAATCTGTTTTAACAAATTATTTATGTTGTTCTGCTGTAAAATCGAATGTAGGTAATCATTGTTTGTTAGAAATACATTTTCTTCAACAACTTTTTCTTATTTCATTAAGAATGGCCTTAAAGGTCAATAGTCAAATGGCGTGTGTAAATGTTTGATACGTAATACAAATTATTCTTTACCCGCGTTTGATTATGAATGATGACTTTAACCTTCGTTCTAATTACGAGTAATACGAGTACAAGTAAATTTGTTTAAACTTTCAGTCTTTATAATACTTTGCCTTTCGTGTCCAAGTCTACATTAATTTATTAGTCCAACTCATTATAAGTATAACAATTTAGACTACGTTACATCGCCTAAATAGCATACAATCTAATGCCTTGTTGTCCTGGGACCAATTTGTAACGGAAAATATGAAGCGCATCGTTACCCCGGGGGTAATTTGCAAAGGGGAATTGCTCACCGTTACGCGGGGTAACAATTGTTGATGTGTGCAGTCTCTGCTGTCAAAGTCACAGTACTGTAACTGAATAATCGACTGATAAAACATTGTAATGCAATGCATTTTAGGTCGATAGAAAAAAAGGAAAAGTCTATTTATAATTTGAACCAAACTAATGCAGAAAAATTCAAGAGCTGTTTTTTATGATTTTGTTATCAAACACAACAAATATAAAAAATGTGAACACAATAACTGAAACTGTACTGCAGTATGAAGACATTCGACGTAACGACACACGATATTATTATACTAAACGCTAAGGTATTCAGTGACAACCTAATAATGGTAATTGAATACGTCTCTCACGTTACCTACAGACCTCTGAAATCAGTCACATTAAACCTCTTACATGCTCTCAGTTGGCGGTACACTCCGGTACTCACCTTACCACACTTAATTGATTCCGTAATAAGTTACCTTCAAAAGCAGGAACTTATCTTTCAATAGTTTATTTTCAAAGAAGTGAACCGAGTGAAGTTCAGACGCTAACATTGAAAAAGTTGTTGATGCGGCCACCGAGCGGCCACAGACACGGCTTGTGAGTTGTGATCGAAGTGCCGCTGTAACTTCTGTAAAGCGATCTTTCTTTGTCTATTACGGTTGCCGGTTCTAGAGTAACTTTTTGTTCGGTTATTATAATTTTAAAGGAGCTAATGTAGCTTGGTAAAGGCTCACAATTGAGTCCACGTTCAGTAGTTAGATATTGTTTTCAAATTTTTTGCCATGAAAATTGTATGCGTCCGTTTGAGCTCTATTATTAAAAATAGAAGAAAAAATAGTTGTCAATAAGACGGGGCACTTTATTTTATTAGGCCCTCTAAATACAACAGTCTGCCTTGAAAATGTCTAACCCAGAATAAGTGAAGAGACCAAACCGCAGACGAAAATGTGCTGGCTGGAACATTTCAGAAATATATTTGACAGGTGGGGTACGGTAAAAATATCACCGACTGACCATCGCTCAGAAACTGTAATCAATACAAGGTGTAGTTCAACAGTAATAAGTATGGCCTTGCGAACACAGTGCTGCACTATTTTAAAACACAGCCAAACACAATAAAACTCTTCTGTTTTCAATATTTATTTTAGTAAAAGAATAATCAGGACATTCTCCGCGCACTCTATTTTCCATTACAAATAAATCACTGTTCAAATTATTTTCCGTTCATTTCAAAAAATAAAAGCTGCTTAGTTCTTTCATCGAAATCAGAAATACGTATTTAATAAAAATATTTTTTTTTGTGTCTGAAGGTATTTGGAAATCCATCATAAATAAAGCAAGTACTTATTATTTGGGACATTGTTTTATTGATTATAGAATTTTAAAAAGTGCAGTGCATTTTTAGCAGTGCCTTATTATGAATAAGTATGGTGGGCCAACTAAGATCAACATTTTGAGGTAATATATTCTGGGGGATGTTTTTTAAAATAGTGCAGCGGCTGGGCTCACAAGGCCATCATTATTACTGTTGAGCTACACCTTGTATTGATTATCGCCTCGCGGGGTTCTGCCAGTTGTATTTTTACCGAACACCTGTCGAAGATATTTCTGAAATGTTCCAGTACGTGTTCTTCTGCGACGTGGTCTCTTTAGTTATTCTGGTTCAGACATTTTCAAGGTAGACTGTTGTATTTAGGGCAACGTATAACATTTAATACTTCGAGCCTCGTGTTGTAGACACAATCGAAATTGTTGTTTACAGGTGACCGACGGCGCTCAAAGACTTAACGTTCAAACATTCTCGTATAACAGCAAGCACGTTTGATGTTCGTATTATAAGTATTTAGTATTTATTTTGACAACTTAAATGTGTCATGGGGTGATTGCGAAAATTGTACTTTTGTATTGAAGGATCGTGTGTAATTACAGTTTAATTTCTTTTCATCATACTATGTACAATATATGCACACCACACCTCAGTTAGTTTACATCCGCAGGGAAAGATGGTGCTTAATTTTCAATTTTCAAGCGTTCAGAATTTTGAAAACTTAACATAGACTAAACCTAAGAACTCAAACATTAGCTGCTTTAAAATTACAATAACCAAACAAAAAGTTACTCTAGAACCGGCAACCGTAATAGACAAAGAAAGATCGCTTTACAGAAGTTACAGCGGCACTTCGATCACAACTCACAAGCCGTGTCTGTGGCCGCTCGCTTGCCGCATCAACAACTTTTTCAATGTTAGCGTCTGAACTTCACTCAGTTCACTTCTGTGAAAATAAACTATTGAAAGATAAGTTCCTGATTTTTGAAGGTAACTTATTTCGGAATCAATTAAGTGTGGCAAAGTGAGTACCGGAACGTACCGCCAACTGAATTGCATGTAAGAAGTTTATTTCAACTAATTTGAGTGGCCTGTGGGTAACGGGAGAAGTTTATTCAATTACCATTATTAGCTTGTCACTGATTACCTAACATACATACATTTGGTATAATAATAGGTTGTCGTGTCTCGTTACGTATCGAAAAACTTCCTGATGCAGTACAGTTTCAGTTGTTGTGTTTCAGTTTGATAGCAATGGTGAACAATAGCATTTTTTTGAATATCCTTTTAGGTTAGGTTGATATAAAAAATCGGCCAAGTGCGTGTCGGACTCGCGCACCGACGGTTCCGTACAAACCTGTAGGTATCTCTTTTGATTGCGTTGACATAAATGTTTGATTTTATGACAGCTTAAAGGTATTATTATTGACCTGTTTATTTGATCTGAATTTCAATTTAATATCTCTACGCGTTCATGAGAAAAGTAGTAGAAACTTTAAAATTTTCATAAATATTTTTTTAAAACGAAAACTAAAAACGTACGATTTTCGTGATTTTGTCCTTTATCTGTACTATAAGATGATACGGATAAAACGGTTGACAGACGGACGGACGGACAACGAAGTGATCCTATAAGGGTGCCGTTTTTTCTTTTTGAGGTGCAGAACCCTAATAATTGACCTTTACTTTTTTAAATCATTCAAAATCCGTTGCGTTGCGATATTTACAACGACTGTGACTCTGAAAGCAAAGACTGCGCACTCCGTGAGCACTTGTTACTTATTACCCCGCGTAACCGTGAGCAAAGTATTCCCCTTTACAAATTACCCCCCGGGGTAATGATGCGCTGGCTATTTCCGTTGCAAGTTAGTCCGAAGGCAACATTGCATTAGGTATTCTCCAATTTAGGCTATACATAAAAACATAACTCTTTAACAAACGCGCGTAAAAAATAATTTGTATTACGTATCAGACACTTACACACGCCATTTGACCTTTACAGTATTTTTAATAACAGGTAAAAGTTGTCATAGAAAAGTATTTATAACAAACAATGATGAGGTACCTCCATTCAATTATTGATCTTCTAATTAATTGGGATGTTTGTTATGACCTACGGGCTATAAATAACTAGTTATTAGAGATTATAGTTTCCTACATCATGCCAAACAATGTTGACTTGACCTTGAGCAATCAAACCTCGGCCTTGAAACTTGACCTCATTGAATCACCCGACAACTTCAGTGCATATCCACATTATATACCTATTCAGTTCATCTTTTGAGCTCTTCGGATTATAATGATTAATTATAAAAATCTGATCTCTACGCTCAATGCATACCATCGAGTAATTAGCCGATCCACTACTGTCAGTCTCACATTAGCATTTGAAGCGGCCGCAATGAAAAAGGCCTGCGCTTCACTTAATGAGTCAGAAAATGTATTCAACATAAATCTGAAAACTAAAACATAATAAAAAGACACAACTTGAGCTAATTATTTAGACAAGAAATAGTGTTCGGTTGCATGAGCCAGGCCTAAGTAGGAAGTTACCCCTCATCGAAAATGAAAATGAGGCTTATTAAAAAAACAACTATATTATTATTTACTATATATTATTATATATCACTAATATTCAACAATTAAATGTAGTAATCTAATTTATACACATTTGCAATATGTGCTTCCTAATAGTAATGTTGTAAAAGACGTAACTACTGCACGTTTATCAGAATATAAAATGTGTCCGTACATATTGTCCGTTGTAAGTATAATTTACCCCGCACTTTAAACAACCACCCTGTGATATACTTTCCAGTATTAACAAGTCCCTCGTGTATAAGCCTCGAAAAGAGCCAACTGAAAACGACATACCGTGAAATATTTTGAAACATACTTATTATTTGATATCGGTAGCAGAATATCCGCAAACTGTAAAAGGCAATGAACTTGCGAAACGGTAACATTTGAAAGAAAATAGCCCCTGTTACGTGATCGCCCTATTTCCAACGCTGCGGTGGTCTAATTTTGTCGTTTTGCTGTATCAATAGAACTGATGTGCCGCGTATAGAGATGCAGGGGACGACACGTGCCCCTACACGCTTGCTATCTATCATGCAGGTTAAGCTTTGAATAATCCGAACAGATTATCAAATACTGACACAAATAGATATGCAACAAACCGATGCAAGCTCAATTGATAGTATTCACCTAAACCGCTATAGCCATTTTGGTTTATGACACTATAAACACGGTAAAACATTTTCTGAAAAATGAACGACGATTCGAATTTCAATAGGTATATAGATTCTGTCAGGTTCTTAACAGTATAAAGCAGGAAATCCGAGGTTCAGAATTCATACGATCCTAACATGCGCAACGACTGACAGGTGCATGTTGTGCATATGATAGCTCAGTTAGATGGCTTAACAAGTTCCAACATAAAAGGTTCTCGGTTTAGCTCGGATGAAAGAGTATCGAATCCTGTGTGCATGTTGTTATAGTCGTCTTTTTTCGTTCACTCCAGATTCTATGTCTGGGTAAATTAGGGAGTTTGGCTACGATTAAGGTAGGTATTATATATGGCGAAATTTTTTTAGAGAAATTTAAATGCCTGGTTTCGTCTACCTCTTTCAAAGTTGCTATTGATAAGTAGTTTAAAATGTATTTCACATAAATGTATTTCAAAAGTAGAAAGTAAACTTTAGTGGCATTTAAAATATTATTTATCAATTCTGTTTTCACTCCATCATTTCAAAAAGTAATAAAGGAAATCTTATTTTCAAACAATCAACCATTTTACTGAAGCCGAACAAAGTTTGACGTTAGTTCGTATATAATGCAGCCTGACAGATTTTTACATCCCACGGATCAGACTTGTCTCCATGACGAATACGAACTGAAAATATTATAAACGAGAATATGGAAAATGAAAAACATTATTTCTGCGTAATTCATTCCAATTAGCTGCTCGTTCTATAAATTGAACCACTTTGATGTAATGACTTATTTATTAAAGTCTTTTTCTTTTTATTAGCATTTATATTATCCCTATCCGAGATCTACTTCTGCTTACTAAAATACATTTTGTGATATTAATGATGTTATAGCTACTATATAGGAGATCGTTGAGCCGAGTAACTTTTTACTTTATGTTAATACGGAAGGGAACATTTATTTTGTCTTAGAGTAGATTTCAGATTTAAAACCTAAATTGTTACACATAACATAACATATCATCACGCCTGTATCCCCGAAGGGGTAGGCAGAGGTGTACCAATGTACACCCACAGTTCGCCGATATGTTTAGGTCCCATGTAATAGGGGGCGAGCCTATTGCCACTAATCGGGCACAAATCCAAACTCCGACCTGCTACTGAGAATTTCATGGAAAAACCCAATAACACCTTGGTCGACTCGGGAATCGAACCCAAGACCTCTAGCGTAGCAGTCGCGCTTAGCACCACTAGGCAAACGAGGCAGTTTCTTTTTGAAGTAGTATACAGCTTTGAATAAAGGAATGCAAGCCGACACTTTATTTTTGTTCCACGTTAAACATTCAATTATGTATTGTCGCTTTGTTTTTCTAATGTAGCAGCAGTATTTTGAAATCGGTGGTATTCTTTTAAAATTAAGAAAAAAAAGTAATTAATATCAAGAACATAAAAGCGTTCATAAATCGTTGTTGAATAGTGTACTTGAGTTTGTGAAATTTTGTATTAAATGAAAAATATGAAGACCTTGTATACCACTTATTAGGTACCACTTACTTATGATACATCAAAGCGATTTTAAGTTCAAAGAATACATGTACAATATATTGTTTCGATGGCAGCGTAAATACAACTTATGTACATCTGTATTTTCTCATAGTTTAACTTTATAATATTATTCACCTTGTAGTACAAAGAGACGTAAATGTTAATACTTATTATTAGTCGTGTATATGCGTTTTTTTAAGAGTTTTGTTCTAAAACTTCTTAATAAACACGTTTCTCTTTGTAAAACTTCGTATGCCCCATATTTTCTCAGTTCTTGGTGTGTTTGCAGCCCTATTTAAAAATCTCGCGATCGGTTTCGTACTGCGCACGTGCGAATTTCGTTTCATCCCCTATCGCATCGTCACACATGGTATTCTGTAGAAAGGGTAGGATAGTGAATTTTAATGCATCAGCGAATATTTCTGCAAAATCATGCGGGCCTTTTAACTCTTCACAGTGCATTACTGTCAAGACCTTTTACGGGTTTTTGTCCTGCACCTAAATACGTTAGAAATGTAGGCCGCGTTTAAGCACTACAACATTTATAACTCATACAATAAAACATTGAACAAACAGGGTAAGCCTCATGTTGATTTCAAATAGTACGCAGCTATCACAGATTGCTAAAATGTAAATGTGGAATACAAATGTAAATTCTGTTTTATTATTTAAAGCGCGGCAGGAGTTTCCGAGATGTTACTATTTTACGGCGGCTTGGCAGCAAACAAAGATCTCTATTTGATATGACGTTCCAACACTTCTCCAGTTGCTATCTTGCTTGTCTAGTTAACACGAAAATTTTCATTACATGCATTGTGACTGCTTGAGAGATGTTTCGGAATGCGTCCGTTTATTTGTAGTTGAAATTAAGCTAAGAGCCTACTTAGTACCTCCGACGCGGTACCATTTATAAGCTTCCTTGTATAAGGACAGAAATCGGAGTAAAATACCTATATTTTAATAATAACTCAACTCTTTTTGATGAAATTTTTCCCTACGTTAAAGTAATATATCCAAATGCAAGAATATGTCTAAATGCAAGAAATACTTTCAGAGAAATGTGTTTATGTAAAACCCTTATAAATAATCATACTATGTGATAGAGACGCGTAATTTCAAAAAGGCAATTCCAGAAAATATTTGTTGAAAAGCTCGTTTCTAATTAAAATAATTTCAGTGTGCTTTTAAATGTCGGTCACCTTGTCAAGTATTCCAGCTTAGCGTCTAAGGGTTAAGCTTTGTATTGTAAATATTGCAATTAATTGAATTCAGGCAAACTTGCTAAAGCTTTCAATTGCTATGACAATTTTATACATGACAAATAAAAAAGACATTAAAATACAGCATAATATTTGCTTTTCATTTCAATTCTCAATTGCTTCTCTTTTTTTGTAAATAAACGATCTGCATACCGTTTGTAGGCTGTGGCCTACACACTGGTGCTTTTGTTGAATACACGCTCACTTAGTTGAAAACGAAAATAATACGGGGCAGGCTGTGTCCAGATTGAGTGCTCTCTCTATTTTCCTCAAAGAGCCGAGCATGCCCGAATGATGCCGAAAGCACACGAGGTCCATTACCGCCTTTTCGCACCGAGGCATCCGATCCGGTAGCTTTCGCTCACTCGCCTTCGTTAACTTCGATATCGTATCCTTTTAGCGTTACACGTCTTTATACAAGGCGATTATTAATATGTCTAAATGCCAGAAAAACTTTCTCTGGAAACAAACTTATTTTTCCGTAAAAATGTATTTTAAAGTAATCAGTAGTATCGTTTTCATTAATAAAACGCTAATAAAAATGGAGAGTATTTAAAAAATTGCTATCCTTAAAAGTATAAGATAAATGAGTATGTCACAGCAGGTAGGTAGTTGGTTAATGCGCTACGATGCACTTTCTTGATTGGATGTCGAGGGTGTCTACCTCCCCTTTAATCTTACAAATGTCACTGGGGTGTTAGCTCGACTAATTTTACGCTGCATTATTACCATTATGTAGCAAGACTTCTTTTATAAAACCATATTTCTCGTAGCTCTACATTCTCTACTTCTATGAGATAAAGATTAATGAGCAATAAATTAGTATTGACCTATTTTCCATTTGTAAATTAATTTTGTAGATATTGGTACAATTTATTTTATAAGGGCAGTTTGTTTCAACGTTTTATTCAAAAGCATTTTATACCAGGAACATCTTTATTAAAATTTGTAGCGTGTTGAGATCCTGCAAATTTTATTTTACGAAGAAATGAATTGTATAGGTGCATAATGCGTATTGTTGTAAGATAAAGGACTTATGAAGACATTGTAAAGAGATCGCTGTTTTATTCACGTAGCTTCCGTTTTCTTTTATTAAATTAACACTTAATTTCTTGTCTTTGTCTGGGTCCTTGATACTTGAGTTGAGTTTTATTTAATATGACTCAATTAATATTGTTATTTAATTCTACGAAACTCTATGACACCTAGGCAAACAAAGTCACAAAAATAAGGTGAGGAGGAAATAAATGTTTTAAATGCTACAAACTTTATGGCAAAGCTTCTTTATACAATCCAAATTAGATGAACAATTTTATCTATCATAAAAATATTTTGTAGAGTCATACTAGCAAGTCACACTCAAATACTTAACGTATCTATAATACTTTTCACATAGGTAATATGAGATAGGTGGCATACCTGCGAGGTATCAGATATTGCATTTGCGTCGGCATGCGGTAATCAGAAGATCAAATAGCGAGCGAGGCAAGTCGCTATGGAGTCCGCATGTAAGTGTGAAATATAAGCTTTCAAGATTGCCGAGTTGCAAGCGGTGACACATTCTCAGCGCATCACCTACTATTTTCTGCTTCAGCAAATTTCAATAAGTTAACGGAAAACGGATAATATATTTTTCAATTCCGTTGGTATATAGGTTCCACCTACATGTTCTCGTTCTATTATTCGTTTTCGAAGAAACCTTTTCTAGTTCGTGCGATTAAATCAGGTGAACGCTATTTCGTATTTATTGTAGTAGATAATGTTATTATCTGATATTATGTATTTAATATTCGGCATTGATACCGGCTCAATACAAACGAAAATAGACCAACAATCCCTATTCCTCCTAGTTCCTTAGAAATATATTTAGATTATGACGGGAATACAATTTATAGATATCTATAGAATAGATGGGTAACTGTTGGTTGGAACAACGGTTAGTTGCTCTATTCCTGAGTCAGTCTACATTGCACTTGCGGCAACTGGCATACGTCACAGACAATACGTATACCTTTTGTTTACAGGTTAGTTAGTTCACCATTGAACAAGTTTGTATTTCGTTACGGGGGATAGAGTTTACACCACCATGTAGGTACTATTGTGGTCGAGTTCCTTTCAGGAACATATTATGAATACAATTAGAATATACATTTACGAGTACGAGCAATATTTTGTTTGTTTACTGTTATTGCGTTTATAATTATGGAATACAGCCATACAAATTGACGAAAGGCCATTTTTTATTATTACCATCAGATCTCTTGTAAAATAAATCTTATTATCATGTTGTTTTAATGCACCTAAATATATACAACATAATTTTAAAATGACATAGAAATGCAAAATTAATTTATATTTTAGACAAAACAAATCAAGCAAACTGAACTAGGTTGTACCCACTCGAAAACATGAAAGTTAATAGTGTTTGGTTTTAATATCCTATTTGAGTCCGTTTTGTATCGCCTGTTACGCACGGCGAATTATTTGAAATTGATACTGTTTGTTGCAAATTCAACGTTTAATTCATATTTTAAATAGTTTTGTAATGTGTTGGCAATTCTATCTACCTAAGCAATCTTTTTTATGTTAGTGCGAATACCTTTTAATGAAATTCCAAATTATGAACTAAGTTAACGTAAACATCGGAATATTAGGTATATAAAAAATAAACTACCTATTATAGAAAGATTATTATAATTATACGAAAAGTTACGACATAAACTTGACTTTTACAACCACAAATATTGGTTTAAGACATTAAAAGTCATTATCACAAAAATAAAACAGCATTCATCATAATCATAAAGAATTTCTGGGCATTAAAGCACAGAAAAGATTTGAAAGAAATTGAGCAGACGATTCTCAAGTGGCGACTAAGTGTAGCGTCGAGCGTTCAGAATAGCCCACTCAGTGAGGGTGCCTGTATCGAGAGCCTCTTCCTTTGCTTGCGATTAACCCTTGTACTCAAGTTAAGCTTTTTCTTCTAATGACATGAAATATTGACTCTTAAAATGAAATTCAAGGAGACTCGTGATACGATAACAAAGTGATCGAGGGCAGCTTTTATTTTCACGAACAAGGTATTGTTTTTTTAATCTTTGCGTGCTTGTTTTTTTGTAGTAACTTTTACTTACAGGTATGCCATTATACAGTGTATGAAAAAAGGAAATAAAGAACTTATATTGTCGTTAAAAACAAACCAATCGCAAAATCTTAATTCATATTAAATTGACGCAAACTTAACTGTATTAACGATCAAAGTAGGTCAGAGTGCAAGTTAGTGCCAAAGCTAGTACTGAAGCAGACGTTAATCTGTTTTTGTAGGTGCAGCAGTAATTCAGTTTAGTTGATCGTGTTTGTAAGTACTGGCTTGAGTCTGTTCGAGCTAAATGAAATCATGATGTTTGTTTGTTTTACATCACAGAAATAGGTGCACCATTTAAATATGAGACAATGAACACTGCCACGTAAATACTCATAATTATATTATAAACTTTCCATCATTTGTATTATTGGCATTTAATCTGATTGGTGTTTTAATATTTTCATAGTGAAAAGCGTTAATTTCATGATCTGAATGATATCATTTTGCGGTGCAATTGACATGTTTCGGACGCAAAATTATTATGTTAATTTCGTGATACTCTACAAAGTAATTAATGAGTCATGTCAAAAGCTCAAAGGTCGATCGATAGCTATTTTAAATAACAATTTATTTATAAATGAAAACATCTCTTCGACCATAAAGTTCTGATAGACATGAGCATTAACTCGTAATGAATTGCATTCTAGTCTAGTGAATGTTACATTATTCACAGAATGAACGGAAGTGCTTTAGAGAGCGGTCTAGCGAGCATTCTAGCGAAAGGACATTAAATTTACTTCGAGCTTTTTACTGAACCGAGCAATTTTGTCATTGTTCCGTCAAACCTACGTAAAAAATACTTGTTTCTACTTCTTCTACTTTAACGTCTGCATATTATAAATACATAGAGCTATCTCGTTATTGTGTGCTCTTCTCTTAATGCATTCCATTGGTTTTATTAATGCCCGAGTTACTACGAACAGAGAACCCATTAAGGTGCTTTATTTACAAAGATTCTGAGTAACACAGCTACACTCGTACGTTTTATCATGAATATTTGATAGTTCGCAACATCACATTATAAGCTTCGAAAGAAATACATATGTGTAGACAAAGTTACTGCATTAGTTGACACAATAGTTTCTTAAAAGGTATTAAACTAAACATTCAGTAATTTAAAGATCAAAGAAACCTTACATTAAACAAAGGTTAAGGCGTGATATAAACTTATTTTATTCATGCCTAAATTAAACGTTCTCCCATGATTTTATTATAATCACACACAACAAAAAACATTTCCTCATTTTCTGCAAAGCGTACCTACCGAGTCAGTAAGAAAACTGTTATGTTATAATAGCAACAGCAAATATTGTAATGAATCATCAGTGTCATGCAAGAAAAACCTTACACAGAGTAAAAAAAAACATCGAAAATAACATCAAAAACCTTATCTACAACAAATCATAATATATTCACCAATCACCACTCGGTTGATAAATGTATACTGCTGTACAAGTACCTACGCTTTCATTTTCTACATCGTCGATACAGAAACGAAAAAGTACATCAATCGTATATAATTTTGAAATATTCACATCGCTCTGCAATACTGTAAATTGATTTTGCTTATTCACAAACATTAGCCTATCGATGTTGGCGCGGGAATTTAATTTCAAATAACATGTTTTGTTACGCGGAGCGCAGTGAATTTGGCAGGGTCCGGGCACCGGCCATCTCCCGTAGGAAGTTGACCGCGGGCTCCCTTCCTCCCGCCACCAGATATCTACAGATACCACTTCCACCGCAAGCAACCCAATATTATATCAATTAACTGCTCCCACGGTATTGTTTATCTGCAATTTAATTTATAAATTTTATTTCTCAGTAATGTTGACTGTATTAGGAACTTATAAAGTTTATTTTATACTGAAGAAGGTTTTTGTTTGGGTCAGGAACGGAGTTAAATTATATCACCTAAATGTTTATGGTTATTACACATGTGGTATTCTAATCAATAGTTGGTTCATTGTGTCGTAAAACGTAACTAATCTGAACGGTCCAATTGTCAGCGCGTCAATCTAGCTTCAAATAGTGTCATCCGTAATCTCTTGCCAAGCGTTGCGATTATCATATTAACCCTGGGAATTATTCATAGCAGCCATTTGGAAAGTTCTAATTTTAGCAGCTTAAATTTACGGGATAAAACTGATTAGGGAAGTGTATGTTGATAGTTATTTAAATGATTTACAGATAGTTCTATCTTAATAAGACGCATTTGGCTTAGAAAAATGGAGTAGCTTTTTATAAATAATAATGTAATAGTATCGTACTGCACCAGTAGTGTTACATATGTACTCCCACACAATAACATGCTCAGTAAATAGCACACTTATGGTGACAAGTGCCATGCGCTTGTTATCTGCGCTATTGTCAAGGAAACGACTCGATAAAAACTGTCGCTGCAAGCAAAGTTTACTCACCTACTTAACGTTATAATTATACTTCCCCCACGTGGAGATTATAACACATGTCCTTGTCCGCTTTGACTAACACGTACGATAATTATAAAGCCAATAGCGTGTCTAATTAGATAGTAGACATTTATTTCCAATGAAACTTGGCTTAGGCGGTCGTCAAACGCCCAACCTACTTACAACCCTTATTGAAATACTGCCTAGAATATATTAAAATAATTGTAGGGCTGATTTAAGTTTCTTGTTTTCACAAAAAAGTTTGTAAAAGTAGAATTTGTAGCAGATATAAGTAAGATCAATGCAACAACAGATCTAAGCAGTAGACTGCTCGCCGCGCGCCGGTCCGCCGCCCCGCGCCGCCCGCGAAATACCCAGTTACGACTGCACAGGAACTCGTTGTGCAGTCGTCACGTCTGCTTTAATTAGTACAACTTGCATTTCAAGCCTCATTGTTCAAACGCCTCCTGCATATAAGCCTATATGAATGCAGGAATTCCAGTTATATTAAATAACTACGGTAACTGGAACTAACTATAGCTTTCATGAAATTTCATTTCTAGAGTGACATTTATTATGCAGGTAATGAACTCTTGGTATTCATAAGAGACGATGGGTGAATATTTGTATAACTAAGTATGTTTATATTACCTCCAAAATTTCTAAATGGAACTCAAGTTTTTTTCACTTACGTTTACTCACTCTATCTTGACCTGTTACGAGTGTACAAAATTGTTAGCATGCAGTTGGTATTTCAGATGCTTTTATTTAACTTGCAATGATTTAATTTCAACGAAGTTACTTAGCTTGTTTGGGTAAAATATTGCAGGCCGAATTAGAACCGCTTCTTGTCATCCGATTGAGCACAAATTTTGCATACTTATGTAAATTTGATGACACGAGCCGAACCCAACATAGATTGGGAAAAGGCTAAGCAGAAGATGTATATTCGATGACATTGCAAAATTATGGTACTTACAGTTCTAGGTGGTGTCTATGGTTTATTTACAACGGCATCTTTTTTTAAATTTGTAAAAACGTACGTTTTTAAAATTGACACTTGACATATTATTATAAAGATGAGAGCGCTTTATCAATATGGCTTTAACAAATTTTATACGGTTCATTGACCCATGTCCGACGTGTGAGATGACGCTGAGGTTTATTATTTAAAACAAGAAAACGATGACCCGTTTGTCATGGTAGCGAAGAAATTGATTTTTGTCCGCTTTAAATAATTCATTTGTATGTGACCGATTACAATAATCAACTTTAAAAAAAATCGGCTCTTAACATTTTTGTGTTCAGTATTTCTTTACGAGCTATTAGGGTCGCATTATCCATTTCTTGATATTAAACATGATACGGATTATCTGAAAAAAATATAGAAGAGTTTAATATTATGCACAATTTATTAGCTCGATAGGTACCTCGACGTCGATTTATCGAAAGTATTTCTGCAAGTCATTATTCTCCTTCATCCTAATATTCATTAGGATGTTGAATCGTAATGAATATTTAATGACTTGCGGTACATGATCTTACAATCTCTGCAATGAGCCAAATATTTGGGATATATTTTGTGATTTGCGTTTCAGAGGAGCGGGCGGAGGAGGGATGTTTGGTGACGTCAATATCTCAGCCATTTTGGATTCGCTAAGTGTAAGCTACGACAAGAGAGTGAGACCGAACTATGGAGGTTTGTTTACATGCCATTTATATTTATCTATATTCCATCAATACTTTCCTTTACTCAGCTTTGCGGTTTGAGACAGGGCTTGATTTTGCCAAAGTAATTATTATTTTTGTTTTAATCATCGTTAACTTCCCTTAAAATGTTTGTTATATCCAAATAAAGTATGCTTTTTTTTGTTTCAAAACCTTAGTGTACAAAACCTCTGTATTATTTATCAAGCTATTAAAGTAAAACATTCTGTGTTACAATCATTGTAACATTGCAGATGATCTTCGAGTATTTCGTTATTGTGGTTAATTTCAGAATATAGATACAAAAAAACTACTAGTTTATTTTTATTATTTGAGAGCGTTGTTGCGCTTTAAAACTTAATTCTAATGCTCAAATTGATCCAATATAAAGATAAAGGTCACCATATAAACGATGCGAAAAACGTACAAAATAACAAAAAATATAATTATTAGGCAAATTGTTTTTGACACATTGTTTATTAAAAAATAAATTTTTCAACAGAAAAGATTGAAAGCTTGGTGGTACTTTAAATAAAACGGACTAAAGTCTGGTGAAGCAGTCAAAGCCTGCTCAGGCTAACTGCAATGATCTCTACCAAAAAAAAATAATAAACGAATCTTAAAACATTTATACATAGTTTTATGTTTTATGAACATTTATAGTGGTACGCAAAACTATATTTACAAAATATTACAGAAAATAGGAAAAAAGTATTGCGCTTTTTGTTGGCTGCGCGTATAGATATTTTTATTTCAAATAAAAGCCAGTTAGAAAAATAAATTACTAATTGGGCTACATGACTTAGTATGGAAAACCAATACTTACTAAAAATATTGGACACGTATTTTTTCTTTCTTACTAAGCCAAAATAATTTAGTAAACGAATCCAACTTCATTAGAGGGCTAATACCATCATGCTTGCTGACAAAATGTACTGAGTTGAGACCTTAGGAGACATTTAGAATCAATGTACCGTTGTAAGATTTTTACGTTAAAAAAATACGTGACTAATATTTTAAATGCGTATGGCATGACAAAAAAAAAACACTTTTGTACAGACAAAAGTCGTAATGTGTCGATTAATTAATTTAGTAATATTTATATGGACCATGGCCATAGAACGTGTAACGTTACACTTGAACGTTGACAAAGTAGTCGCGAAATGTTACACAAGGTATTTCATTAGTGATTTGATGAAGGCTGAATACGTAAATTTAACAGGGTAGCCGCAGGTGATGTAATCGCTGTACCATTTCAGGACCGCCAGTGGATGTGGGGGTCACCATGTACGTGCTCTCCATCAGCTCCTTATCTGAAGTGAAAATGGTATTTAATGATGCAAAACTCCTTTTACGTAGATGGTCATTTTTAGAACAAGAAATGACACAAACAGCATTTAGGATAGCAGTCCTCGGTCGAGCGATGGATATATTTGTAGACGCTATGCAATAGGTTCAGTATCCGCGTTCGATCGAGGGTCCCGGGGAGTCACGTCACGTCATCGTCCTCTGGTTTGGTTTTCACGGCGCGAGGCGCGCGCGCGACTCACGATTGGGCTTGATTGCAGGTCCGCCAGTGGAGGTGGGCGTCACCATGTATGTGCTCTCTATCAGCTCCGTCTCCGAAGTGCTCATGGTACTCGCCACTGTCAGCTCACGCTTGTCTCGGTCGCTCCGGCCGCGCGCTGCGCCGCTGCGACCGAGCAGCCCCAGACACGAGGCTGCGAGCATGCCGGCGTTATGGAGCCGACCACCCGGACGGCTACACACATTATAATCATTTCTCTCTAAATTACGAACAACGGCTTTTACGGGTCTCTGGTATGTCGGTTGATTGTGGTAGTGTGTTCGTCCGGGTGTGTCTACAAAAGACATACTAAATTGTACTTTGCCATTAAGCATCTATTCAAGCAAGACACTGTCGTAAAATTGCGCCATTGTTGTTTTTGTTAATAGCTTTTTATGTTCTTGAGTAGGTATTTGTTGTGACTGTGGGTTTCTTACTATTGTCTACTCAAAATGGCATCGAACACCTCCGATTCGCCACTTGCCTAAAATTTTCTTACTTTAGTTGTCTTGATATGAATGTATTTAATGTTTGTAATGTAACGTTGTTCGTTGCGTTCCGATTGACCGATTAAATTTGGAACACTTGCTGTTTTGTTTCCATTGTCTTTGTGGGGAAAAAGTTAGTACTTCTTCTTGATATCCTGCATATTCCATCGATGCTTACTTCTAAAGTGGACTCATTTCTGGTTATGATAGGTGTACAGTCCAAGATTTACGCCCATTTTAGTTTGAAAAGTGTCAAGCATTGATTGTTGGACCGCGAGTAAATCTTCTAAGCCAAGTCGCTGAAATACCCTTGATAACGGTTCCAAAGAACAGATGTCAGACTAAGACCAGGGTGTATGACCCCTAGTGGAAACCAAATCAAGGGACTCTCAAAGTCACTTCAGGACGTGACCCTATCCGGATGCTAGATAGAGACCAGACATAACTAGTGGAAGTACACGCACGGGTATATGTAATTGATATCGACTATGATAATTTTTTTTTAATAATATATTAAATGTTGACTTGGATGTTTTCTTACATGTTAAAACATAAGAGTTAGTTCTGTTTAATATACTTTTACGTGTACCTCCTTATTTGTAAAAAAAACACCTCGATTTAATACATAATTATATGATGAAAATATAGTATTTAATTTATCCGTTTGATACGCTGGCTTTATTCACGTGACTGTTTTGGGGTATCTGAAAAAACTTTATACTTTCATAATTATTCTGTGATTAACTTATTATGCAAAAGAAATGTAACTAGACTACCAAAGACAGTAAGTGAAAAAAAGCTTAAATGTTTTAAAATCTGATAACACATTATGAATTTTATCATTTAATAAATTTCAAGAAAAGCAAAGTTTGTGCTTATATTAGATTTAATTGTGTATTAAGAAAAGCAAATAATTTTTAACTTTACAGTCATGGAACTTGTTAATAATTGTAAAACCAAAATACTTTGATGATGCAATAAAAATAATTGCAGTTTTTCATTGACAACTTGGATAGCGTAATAGCTCTCTGCTATTTCACCTTTTACTGATACATAAACCGGTGTGTTAATGTCTTACTGCTAGTTAAAACTGTCTTCCCATATAAAGGAAGAACGGCAATTTCTGAGTCCATAAAAATATCAATGGTTTTGTCGTTGATTTCTTTACTAATTGAATAATATTTAATGTGTTAAATTTGAATTTAAATGAACGGCATTGAGAGTTATTCTGTCCAAGTTGGTTTGCTGATATTATGCTGACATCCGATCGCGGCAACAATGAATGTGCCTCGGCGATAACGTTTCGTTTCGTTGCATTAGTTATATTCAGATCATATTTTAAGCGGCCAGCATTACATTCACAAACGAGCTCGATTGCCGGATCATATCCATTGTTGTAATACTGTAAGTCAATCAGGTGTTCCTATTATTTCCTACAACAATAAAAAATATTTCAGGATTTCACTCTGGATTTCTACTTCAGACAATTTTGGACAGACCCCAGGCTTGCTTATAAAAAACGGACGGGTGTGGAGACACTCTCCGTCGGCTCGGAATTTATTAGAAACATATGGGTACCCGACACCTTTTTTGTCAACGAGAAACAGTCTTACTTCCACATAGCTACTACAAGCAACGAATTCATTCGCATTCATCATTCTGGATCTATAACTAGGAGTATAAGGCAAGTATCGTTTTTGGAGATCATAATTTTAAACATGAAAATGTTCATTATAACTTGCATACTCTTTTACAGACTGACTATCACCGCTTCTTGTCCGATGGATTTGCAGTATTTTCCTATGGACCGTCAATTATGCAACATTGAAATCGAAAGTTGTGAGTTTATTTATTTACATAATCTTTTATTTTTGGCTTACAATATTTATGACAACCGTGAGAATTATTTTAATTAAATTTCACGTCTTTTGCTTTATGAAACAATTGACGTATTTAAGATAATAATTACTATTATAACTTGAGCTGCAGACTCATGAAGCTTTCATGTTCGGTAGTTAAAAACTAATTTAAAGTTAAAAATGCTTGAGAATTTGTACTTCGTGTGTCACATAACTGACGCCGTTGCCGCAGTAACTTGTAACACTTCTCACCCTCGGTAGACCGGTAGAGTTAAATTCATTCACCTGTACAACAATTTAAAAACCCCAGTGCGATGGGTGCTTATTTTATCGTTCCATATCTCTGCATGGTACAGTCGGCTACACCATGCGGGACATCCGATACAAGTGGAACGAGGGGCCCAACTCTGTGGGCGTGTCGAGCGAAGTGTCTCTGCCGCAATTCAAGGTGCTGGGCCATCGGCAGCGAGCCATGGAGATTTCTCTTACGACAGGTACACAGCACCGATGCAACATACAACAATTTATCAATACTGATCGTAAAATTATGCTTCTTGTTTCTTCATCTATCGGAGAACCCGCATGTATTCGCTTAAGCCAGAACATTTCCATTAAAGACTTTCCTTTGGTGACCTGGTAAAGTAAAATCGAGCTTTGACTTCGACTTTATTCTTCTTCAACGATCACTGCTATATTTTTACTTAATTTATTTGGTGATGATAATACATATTTTTTTACAGGAAACTACTCGCGATTGGCTTGTGAAATACAATTTGTGCGTTCGATGGGGTACTATTTAATTCAGATATACATTCCATCGGGTTTGATCGTCATCATATCATGGGTATCATTTTGGTTGAACCGAAATGCAACACCTGCCAGGGTGTCGCTAGGTGTCACCACTGTTTTGACGATGACGACGCTCATGTCCTCGACGAACGCCGCGCTGCCCAAGATATCTTACGTCAAGTCTATTGATGTCTACCTGGGAACCTGCTTCGTGATGGTCTTCGCCAGTCTCCTAGGTAACATTTTAGGGAGGATAATAAATTCATTAGTTTATTAATAATATATTTTCTTGACTTTATTAAATTGACAATAATTAATTTTAACATTTTCAACTTGATTATGTTTCGAAGTATTTATCTAACAACAGAATTTTTTAAAACGGTCTTAATTAATTTTCTAATTTATCTATTGTGCTGCGCAGTTCATATTAATTTCGCTTTGCGATATTAATAATGGTAAAAACTAAATATCGGGTTATATTAACCTAAGCTACTTCGTTGCAGAATATGCTACTGTTGGCTACATGGCTAAAAGGATACAGATGAGGAAACAAAGATTTACCGCTGTTCAGAAAATGGCTGCTGAAAAGAAAATGCAAATCGATGTCCCACCGGGTACATCTGAGCCTTTGCCCCCGCCGAGGACAAGTACTCTGACCAGGCCACCACCCCCGAGCAGATCATCGGTAAGTTTTACACTTTAAATTATTCTTTTTTTTTTAATCGTATCTAATGTTCAGTTCATAATATATTTATATTTATAAATTTGTCCAGGAGGTGCGATTCAAAGTGCACGACCCCAAAGCTTATTCTAAGGGTGGTACCTTAGAAAACACTATCAACGGTGCTCGTGGACCAGCCCCCGGACCTGCTCCTCAGCCTGACGAGGAAGCCGGCCCCCCACCTCATCTGATCCATGCATCTAAGGTATTATTATACATTAAGTAGTTTGTATTATATTCAAAAGCGATTGTTTTGGTGTTCGCTGTGCAAATGCGATGTTATGTTTAAACAGACGAGCATATTTATTCAACCTTGTGCATTGCGATTGTGCCAATCGGGCCACGGCGAAAAGGCACTTCATGATGAATGGTGTGAGTCATACATGTTCTTATATTGATCGAAGTCAATGTGAACGATATTTTCAGGGCATCAACAAACTGCTCGGCACGACTCCTTCGGATATCGACAAGTATTCGCGCATCGTGTTCCCCGTCTGCTTCGTTTGCTTTAATCTCATGTACTGGATCATTTATCTCCATGTCTCCGACGTCGTGGCTGACGATCTGGTACTACTAGGCGAGGAAAACTAAGTTCTCTTCAGTGAAGTAAACCGGCACTTGTTCAATCATAGGGTGCTCAACGACTACCATCCATCAAGTTTCGGTAAAGTGCTTTTTAATCCTAGAAACGCTCGGTTATCTATTAGCGTTCTATATTATAATTAAAATAACAGTAACAATCACTTTAATTATAATAGATACGTGTCGCATATATTGGCACTGGTAATATTGAATTCTCTTAGAAGATAGAGATAATATAAAGTTCAAATGTAAGTCAATCTGTCTAAGAGACAAAATGTTATATCTTCAATAAATAATTATCAATATTTCTTAAAAGTAGATGTACATCCAAACTCTACACAGTTGAATATGACACGAAGTTATTTCCCTTTTTTGGACTTAAATTGTTAACAATTGTACGCAAGTTTCTTTACAGGGCAAACTGCCGTAGATGATTTAGCACTTTTTCTGCTAAATTCAAATGATGGCTGTCTTTACTTCTTTAGTCGATTAAATAGCAATTAATATAGAAGTTTAATGACTAATACCAAATAACAACATTACATTCATTTAATTAAACAGGCCTGTATTCAAATACTAGCCAACAGTGCCCTTAGAACATTTAGCAATTGTAACAATGAATGCCGAGAATCAGTAAATAATAAATCGCGTATTCATATTTCTAATAGACTTAGTAGAAACCAAAGTTTATTAATCAAATAAATAACCATTTTAGTGAATTATAATACAAACAAATATACTAAATTAGTGACTAAATATAAAAATTCTAAATACCAAGACAGATCAATAAGTGTAAGGTCATACATAAGAATAGATTCATTATTTAGATGCAGATATTTTAGAAACATCGACCCTTATACTGTAGTGCCTCTTCCCGCAACGTAATCACGCCTGGTGACACCACCTGCTGCCTCCGTCACCACCCTCTCACTAACTATTAACTGATCGAACGACGGAATTCTAAGAGGACTTGAAACCACTCTAATCGTGGCTCTTACAAGGCAATGAAAAGTAATGTAAATAATTATACATAATATTATATTTATACAATTAGGATACACATACACAATTGCTCTAGTTTTTTAAAAAATGTTATTTGTTTCAATTTAACATGTATACACCGGTAATACACTTCAAATTAAATCTAGTGCACTGAACACTTTTTCTACGTACGTAGTTTAAAATTTACATGTATCAGTGAATGTAATGTATAAGATCTGACCGGGTGACGTTCCCGACTAATCCTTACGGATAAGATTGGTTATTTGAAACTTGGGTTTTTACTTGTTGGTCTGGATGTCAGCCCGACGTACAGCAGTTGCTTTCAGACACGGAAATCGATCAGACTTACCTGTTAATGCTAGTCATAATAATACGCGGGTGAAAGGTCAATAATACCGTTAACCTAATGTACGTCTTAAATTATATTTAGTATGTACAATAATCGATAAGTGGATGAATGATATTAAGATAAAAGGAAATGAAGAGAGTTCGTAGCGTGCCGTTACTAGAGCTGTGACTATTCTAAGTTTTGATCACACAAGTAATTGATTATACTTAGAGAAGTTTAACTTAATTATATAAAAAGGGACATATTTCTTCGCTGTTTTTGTATTTTAAGGCTTGTAGAAATATTGATTGATGTTGTTAACACGTTCCATTTTAATTGTGAACACGTAGTCATGTTCCATTATACGATACTTCCTTGTTGTGACTCCATTTTTAGATGTCTACTTATATCATTTTTGAGTATTTAAAGATTTGTGCTACAAGCCATTTCTTATTAGAAATATCCCTCATTATTTATTTCTGAATTTGCTCAACGTTTTTCAAAGACACTATTTATAAATATTTAAGGGGTGAAAATAGTTGATTTCTTTAGGAATTGTCATAGGTTAGGTTAGGTTAATTATATTTTGAAGTAATTATCATTTGCCTCCTATTTTTTTACCTACATCTCAGACTGCATTAAGACTAGCGTTTATAAATTGTATCATTTGAAAAATAAAATGTGTTTGTTTAATATTAAATTAAAATCCATTTAGTAATACAATTAATCCTAACAATTGTATAAAGACTGAGTCAGTATCCTTTTAGTTCCTTAAACTTACTGCTATAATGAAAACGACAGCCATCTCTTAGTTCACTCGATTGTAAAATGTCTTCAGTTTCCAAGTACCGGGTATAAAAATGTGACCTATGTATAACTGTTACATATTTGTTGAAAAACTAGAAAATGATTTTCTTTTATAAAAAATTTACTTATTTATAAGTGTGTTACTTTACATAGTAGTTACAATCAGCCAAAATTGATAAGTGTATCTTTAATGATTAACTATTAGTCAAACTTCAAAATGAATTATGGATTAAATGTACATGATTAAGAAAAAATAAATAATTATATAAGATGTGAAATTCGCATTATATTGCACCTAGTTAGTAAGTAAGTAGCGTAGCTTAGCGTACGGGGGAGCGGGCGAGGCGGGCGCGAGGCGGGCGCGAAACGGGCGCGAGCTGGGCGCGAGCTCGGCCCACGTCGTACTTACAGGGAGTTTGGTTTTAACTTATTGAAAAGATTTGTGTGTAGCTAATTAGGCTGAACTACATTTCAATCACGATATGAATTATACGCGTGTTTGGTTTAAAATGTGGATTCGAAGCGCGCCTCGCCTGCAAACCTCATTCGCGAAACCAAATTCTAAATCACATTTAAATAAAATCTAGCATATTTAAACAAATTATACTGTGGGAGTAAAATCAATTTAGAAGAACTAAGATTATTATTTATTATTGTATATGGTATCAATATATATACACACATATATAAGTATTACGTGTCCCTGATAGTACCAACCTTATCTCGTCTAACTAAAACACGATGAAATATTTTCGTTGCACTCGTAATTACTAATTACTATTGATATTATGGAGGCTTCTACGTCAAGATGTTAGGTACAGTGCAGGCAAGTGACTGTTAGTGTTCAGGCGATATAGGTACTTATAGTAGAGAAACAAGTAAAGCATCCATACGCAACTAAGGCTGTTCAAAGGAAATATTCTAAACTAATATGGATAATTAGATTATTGTAAGCAACAACGATCACATGCCGTCACTTGCACATACGGCATTGTTATTAATATGTTACAGCAATAGCTAAGTACTTTGCGTATTAATTGATAGACAATTAATTATTAATATTTGATGTTATTTTGCTTTACATTGGAGTATCGGGCCTGCAAAAAGCACACGTGTTTAATGATGTAACCAGTAAAGTGGACTAACCAAACTGATACGAATGTAACATCCATTGCTTATTACGTAAATGAGTTTTAAATTGGTTTCAATGCTAGGTAATGATCACACGGAAAAGAGAATTGAATATAAATTCTAAGAAAATGTGCATAGTGCCAAATGAAAGGCTTTAAAACACTTATTCGCGTTTTATAGAAGTATTTCTATCATATCTGTTTTTAAGAGAAGATAAATATATCGTTGTTAAATAATTTTGTTGAATATCAAAAGTTTCAAGATTACGTCTTTTTTTCAAACTGTCTAAATGTCAGCTATGATAAATGTACATTAAAAATGTCCAAATTCAAAAATGTTAGGAATTATAACACAAGGTATGTGATGAGATGTACCTAAATACTTTAATATATGGAGACTTTGAGGAAGGGTTTCCAATGTTGTGCCCGAGTGTTGACACACACTTACAAAGAGTCCCGACTCGAACTAAAGTAACAAGTAACCAATCAACTTGACATACAGACAGTGTAATGTAATGCAGACCAAGTATAAATATCTTTTTAATTACTGCATTATTGAAGGGCCTCTTATATCTTCAAAATATAATAATAATACATGACAGTGTAAAATAAATTATTGTGTAGCTAAAAAAACACTGTTAAAAGTTAATAAAATTATAAAAAAAAACCTGGATACTCCTGTAGTTTCAGCAGATTATTCACATTAAGGTACAATAACTCCATACAGTCGATTGTAGAAAATAACTTGTAACGTTTTCTATATAGGTCCAAAAAAGCAACACGACCAAAAGATAATGACAATAATTAAAAACCAAATACCTAAAACAACGTCTGAAATTTAACATCGAATTAAATTAACTGCTGAATAGACTGTATACAGCAATTGTCATTAATATCGTTGTTAAATATACTATTTAAATGTATAATAAACTGAAATAAACATTTCTTTTGGCAAAAATATTTCACTTTACATGTATTAGTATTTATAAAACCCACATTAGCGCAAACAGAACCAAGCGACTGAATAATGGCAGGGCTCGCCTAACGAACTGTGTATGAATCATAGCTGCATCTGCAATTACCGAACATATAACACTTGATTGCCAGTTTTATAAAATAACTTCTGAAAGTCAAAACAAGTGCAACGAAACTAAAAGAAAGCCTTCGGAAATGTTCGTAAACCATTCATCGTAATTTGTTGTAAAAAATAATATATTGAACTGACAATTAAAATGTTGGATTAAAATCTAACAGTAAAATTGCAACCACAGAACTTGCTTTCATTAAATACAATGCTAATATTAATCTTGTTCACAAGCATACACACATGAGTGTTCATAGTTGTACCTGTAAGGCCTCTCTAAGGCTTACAATGATTTCCGAAGGCTGCTCTCGATGTTATCGTCCTGCTAATTCGTATAACACGATTTCTGTCAACGGTTGTGCAGCTTTACATTACACCGTCCGGTTCTTGAATACCATGCAATTTCATTGGAATATACCTACAGCTTTAACTAGGTAATACCTAACAGTCGTATCTCTTTATTTCATAACAAATTAATTAGTTTTAAACTTTAATCGTACAATCAATTGTTAATCCGTAGGACAATATTCTAAATGTGTTACAATGCTTTGTTGATCAGATGAAATACTACTTATTATTAAATATTAAATGAGTTTATGAATTTTACTGATAAGACAAATAAAGTTTTGTAGAATCATAAAATAAATGAGTATATTATTACCTATCGTAGTTTATTCTTGGGTGAATTATAAATTATCACTTATCAGTCGTTACGTTGAAGATATCTTTGACGATAGAATATTTAGTTTCTGGTGATTGTTCCTTATGATAGCCTACAATGTTTACTGGTAAATGTAGCACCATTGAATTAGTAAAACATACAATATCTATCGGGCGGTCATTTGGGTATTGAGTAACAGCAATACTATAATTAATAACATACAAATATGTAAACCATTCTCTTTATTGGAACTATATACGTGCACTTTATTAGCCCTTAACAAATGAAATTGTACATAAATGACTATATCCCAATAAATCGAATACCTTTGTTATCATTCAAAATGTGCTGTTTGCAGAGCTTTGCTTCTATAAGTGTTCAACTAAGTAACTGAAATCTTGTTTTTATGAACTTAAAATACTTCAGCAATAAACCATTCTAAATGATTCGTTATTGTTTGAGACTGAAAGTTGATTACTGTTTGAATGTTTCGGTTGTCTAACAGTGTTGTGTCCATGTGAAAACAAGTTGTGTTAATCGATTGATTTATTGGAATGTCTATTATCTAAGTTGACTATGTGACTGTATCATCCTTGTGCAAAACTAAATTTTATGGTATTGGTGTGGTTAATGATGTTGCTCAAACTGAATAACTTTAAAACAAGTAGTTACATTGTACGAAATTTAGTTCTGTGATCCAATAAATTATATGATCTGTATTGGTGTTTTATTGTGTTCTATGTTCATATTGGTGGTCAATAAATAATTCCTACATTACATAAGGTAATATTATTATTTTTGAAGTCATGGTGTTTTTATTGTAATGTAATACCATAAGTATAGAAATTGATTTGACAGCAAAAGGAGTAGCAAGTTAAAACAGGCTAGTTAAAAATTTAAACAAAAATAACTTTATATATACATATAATTCGTTTTTATTCAACCGGGTGTAATCTGAAGGAATGTCTCCACCCTGAAAAAAAAACAGGGGCTGTACCGCGGATCATAGGTAAGCGCACTTTCAAATGCTATACAGAGTGTCCTAACCTAGACGGTCTGCAATAAATCTCAAGAAGGGAGGTGAATATAATTTTCACATCATGTGAGCTCCTAGCCTACCTACAAAAAATACTGAGCGTCTTAACGCCCACAACCGAATCTCCAAATTGTGTAATTTAACGCTCTGTGTGAAGGGCAAAGGCTTAGCTGCTGGGATATTGATCGCTAAATTGTGCAGCTTACACTGCGCATCGCTTGCCTTGCCAGCACCGAATGCCTATTGGGGTGAAGGTAACTGTTAATATTAGACCACTATTGTATCTAAAATTTAAATAATGAAATGCCTGACATTTAAAAAAATACGCTTCATTGCTTTTTTCTACGTAGAAACATATCAGCAAACGTGTCTCACAAACCGTGGAGGTATTTTTCTGAACGTAAAACTAAAAGTAACTTACTTTGTTACATTTGTGTATGCTGTATAGTTTCGACTAAAGCTTAAATTGTTGTATTTTCAAACCACGAAGTCGACTCGAAATCTTGAATATATCTAATTCTGAACTCAAATCAATAATTTAAAGAACTCTATCCCAGCTTCAATTCTAAATGTTCGTGACCTTGACATCTTCCAAAGTAAGTTTTAAATATATGATCAAGTTCAGGTAAATCCGGCCAAATCGTTGACTAAACACACTGAATATGTAGTTCATGCTATAGAATTCTATAGAAATATAATATTACTTACATTTTATAGAAGTTAATCATAGGTTTGGATGAAAATTTCTGGAAAGTCATTCAGATCCCTTTCATTCCGGTAGGTCACTGGTTATCTTATTTGCCAACAATAACATTATTTTAAAGTTTATGTTTTATACAAGCTATAAGCTTCTCTTAACTATTTTTATTAGTACCCATTGTTCTGTAAACTGGAATATAATTTAATTTCATAATGTCATACATCTAGTCTGATGACGACTCCAGAAGGTGGCAAATGAAAACCAACATGGATGCACCCAATCTACTTTTTAGGGTTCCGTACCTCAAATGGAATAAACGGAACCCTTATAGGATCACTTTGTTGTCCGTCCGGCCGTCTGTCAGGACCGCTTTCCTCAGGAACACGTGGAGGTATCAAACTGAAATATATGTTTAATACTCAAGTCTGCTGTCCCTTAGAGCTGTAAAAAAAATCAAACTTCTAAGCCAAAGCAATCAACAGATACAGCCATTTATGCCGCAAATTTTCGAAATTCGCGCGGGAGTCAAAACTTACTACTTCCCGTGAACATAGAATCTTGAAATTTGGTACGAAGTAACGTCTTATAGTACAAATAAAGGAAAAATTGCGAGAAACCGTAAATTTTCAGTTTTCCATACTAAAATACATTTTTGAAAATTTTTAGGTTTTTATTTATTTTCTCATGAACGCGTAGAGGTATTGAATTGAAATTCATATCTAATTCTCAAGTCCAATGTTCCTTAGAGCTGTGAAAAAAACAAACCTTGATGTCAACGCAATCAAAAGAAATAGATACCTACTGGTTACTGGGACCTCGACTTAGTGCGTTGCTACCAATCTTAATAAATCAAAACAACAGGGCATGGCTGGATCTAAGTTTTTAGGGAAATCATTTTTATTGCTAGTTTGGCCGGTTTGGGTCAGCTTGGTCTAGGGACGGGAGAAAAACACCCTATCTAGTGCGATCTCTACTCTCGAGCGAACTAGTGTCCAGCGACAATGTCCGGTGGCGGCAACTGGACACAGTCGATGGTCACCGACACAGCAATCCACCTGAAATCTACTAAATTTATCAATTTCTCTATAGTCTGTATGTTGAAGTAGTAGAATTACTTATTCATTTTATGCAGCGACTAATTACAATTAGTGGGCTTCATCAATTTCATAACACAAAGCATCGCACAGGAAAGGAGCCCCGTATTGCTGCACACTAAGTACAATATTAATGGATAAAGCAAAAATAGCTATTATTTCTCTTTCCATGAATGCTTGAGGTGAGTTCTTTGAAACTAGTTTCATTACAATTTCCAAGTACCTGACAAGTTGGTGCAAATATTAAAGAAATGATATTGAAAAGCAACCGAGCATCTAGAAGTGGCTTATTTTGTCTTGTTGGCTCGCTGTGCAAACATTCTAGGAAAACTGACTCAAGATCTTTGGCGCTGAGGTTGCAGACAATTTTAATTTCCGCTTGAAGACACATTTTAACAAGCAACACGTTTATTTTTCTAGAGTTCGCTAACTTGAAATACATTTAAAAATATTTATTTAAAAGGTCCCAATCTAGAAACCTTTTCGATCTAGACAGATACATATTATTGTATTTTTTTAAACACAAAGATTTTTTTTACTATTTATTCTATATTGTTTAGGGGTGAGCCAAACCACGAACTGTAACTTTGCTTAGCCCTGTTCAGTCTGATTTACAGTTGTCCTTGTCACACTTAAATGGATAGGCCAGAAGCTGTGTGACAGCAATAGATTCTTCAAATACCTAAATTTCATAAATAAAAGTCATTCCGGCGATTAATTTCTAAACACAGCGAGAACTGCTATACATACATACATATAATCACACCTGTTTCCCGTAGGGTTAGGCAGATACCACTTCTTTCCACTTGCTACGATCCTTACATACTTGTTTCGCTTCATCCACTGTCACCATTCCCTTCATGCATGCTCTTCGGTTTCGGGTACTCTTGACCTGGCCTTTTTTCAAGACGTCTCCGATTTGGTCTCTAACCGTCCGCCTAGGTCTACCCCTTCCAACACTTTCATTCACACTCGCTTTATACACTTTTTTCGTCAATCGTTCTTCAGAACTGTTATGCAATAATTTATGTCAAAGAATGAACAATCTTTAATCGGCGAACCGTTAATATCGCAATACAATCTAAAATAATTTATTTTATGTATATGAGTATTGAAAATTAATAAACTCAATCTTAGTTAGACTGAAAGTCATTGCCGTCATAGTATTGCAGATATCCATGTCTCAGCTGGTCTGACCAAGTAAACGAGTAAGCTCTGAATGTAAAAGGATGTTAATGAAATCGTTCAGTGCGTTCACTCCATTTTCTTGTTTTATTATTTATACAACGAATGGAAAAGATACGAAATGACTAGTGTATAAATAATCATATATTGATACACCTAAAAATTCAAGACATAAGTATATTCTATTGTCTTCAGCAATAATCAAACGTTTTATTTACAACAGTTAGATCTGTTGTTTGTTTATACATATATTGACAGAAAATAAATTAAAGTTGACCCAGTTTCAAGTCCTCTGAGAACTGAGACTTGATTTAGTAACAGTAGCAAATAAAGTGTTTCATAATTTTTCTACTAAAAAAACATGTTTGTGTGTGTACATAAATTATTAAATAAATAAATAAAAAAGTAAAAAATATTTCACACAAAATGATTACTTTACAATGAACTATAGAACTGTTATATTCGGAAATGATTACAGAAACGTTTTATAACACACTCCATGTGCATTAATATTCAAATGATAAATATATTATGAAACTTCAATCCGCATATTGAAGTGGCCTGATGTAATGGGTGTGCTTTTATGAAAATTGGTTACGCGTTGTATAAGCAACTTGAATGTTTTATACTGCATTGATATCTCTCATGGCAGTCTCAATGGAGCATGTAATGAGCGCACTCATTCGGACTAATAACCGCAGCTGGTTAATTCTCAGCCGTAATTATCATATGACTACTGATATCCAACCAAATAAAAACACTTTTCATGTGAATAAACCTGCTAAAGTGCATGCTGCACTATAAAGCAATATTTAACAAACGTTTGGTTTGAGTTTCCGTGAACCAAGCATTCTTAAGCTTGGTTCAGGGAAGCGTTTAGAGTACCTCGATAACTGTTTCGGATTTAAGTTTCCTGTTTCACAAATAAATATCATATATTTGTTACAAACGTAGAAGACTAGGTACACATCAGAGAACAATTGATTCAATAAGTGTTATTTGCCTTTGAAGATTAATGTTTGCTTTACGATTTCTTTGACATCCTTTATACATGACGTCGATCATAAATTTTGATAGGTATCTTTATTTACAATTACGATTAAAGAGTCTGAATCCCAACTTTTAATCATGTTTGTTACTGCTAAGGCCGCCTACTCACAGAGTGAAGGAACGCGAAAAGCGTTAATCAGAGTTTAATCCTCTATTTGGTTGGACTGCCTCGTCGGCCTGGTGGTGCTAAGCGCGACTGCTACGCTAGAGGTCTTGGGTTCGATTCCCAAGGCGACCAAGGTGTTATTGGGTTTTTCTATGAAATTCTCAGTAGCAGGTCGGAGTTTGGTCTTGTGAACTCTTGTGCCCGGTTAGTGGCAATAGGCTCGCCCCTTATTACATGGGACCTAAACATATCGGCGAACTGTGGGTGTACATTGGTACATCTCTGCCTAACCTTTCGGAGATACAGGCGTGATGATATGTTATGTTATGTAGGATAATCCTCTATTTGGTGTAGTAATAATGCAACTGTAGGTTTGAAAAGGTACATTGCACTTTTGTTATTACAAACCACGCCACCACAATTATAAACAACATGAACATAATATTTGGTTTCCTGATATTGGTAAGTGCAAACAAGAACCCATTTAAGTGGCTGCAGGATTAATAGTAAATCAGTTTATTTTAAATATTAATTTACATTGCGGCCACCATAAATTCAGTTATATTTACATTTTATTGAAAATTAATCAGTATAGTGTTGGTCTGTTTGCAAATATTAACCAAAATTCAGTTTAAGTTGTTAATACCAATACGATAATTATTTTATTAGTGTACCTATGTGGTTAATTGCTACAATAGAGTTATTATTTAAATAATAATTTAAAGCCGCTGCTTTATTTTAACATTCAATTTTTTTTTACCTAAAATTCTTTAAATGTTTTATTTACTCTAAATGATAAAATATCTTGATCATATTATATTTTTTACAAAATGTTAGTCATATCATGAAGGTATTTTTAATCATTACCTATCGTTTGTTTATGTTGTAAACTCAAATACTATGTTGCTAGCTGCATAATGTAACAGGGTTCATTTTAAAAAGTGTTTTCTAATCCATTTAGTTAGATCACACGCACACGCACTCGTGATAAACTTCGTGCAAGCCTTTGTTAACTACTAATAATACTAATTAACTACTAACGCTCTAAGGTTGACTGACAGAACAATACATTATCAAGAAACATGCTATAAGTAATACAATTTAAAACTGTGCTACAAAATGCCCTAGAGATATGAAAATGCTAAGGTACAGATATTTAGGCTTCCTTTTTAAGATTCTTGGCAGAAGTGATATCAGGAACTAAGCGTTTTTTTAAACATCTGTTTTGGGCTAGTTATTTTTATTTAACTTTAATGATTTATTTTGTTTTAGTTCAATCTTTACAAGTCCCCAGCTGGTTTAAAAACTACTGATTAACATTAAATTTTTATCAAAATCTTAAATTTAAATCTTTATCAAAATATAGAGATGTGAAAATTTACTAGGTACCATTAACACTTATCTCATTCTAAGATCAATACTGATTAAAATAATCTATAATATTTGTTATGAATCGACACCATAGCATGGAATACAAATGCTTTTAGAATAGTTCTTGATATAAATTTTACCTTGCAAACTAGTTCATAAAATAAATTCCAGTCATCACGTACGTCGCATATAGAAGCTAGATACTAGTCTTCTAACTACACGGTTAAATGTAACGGAAATTAAGTAGCTGTGTGCATGTATTACCTGATTAGATCGGAAACGGAACATCCACATCCGTAAGCGCGGAGGCGGCTGCCGGCCTCGCCCACCACGCAACTGTTGCTACACTAACTTTGCTTACGTAACATGTTAAATGCTCAACTGCTATCCAATAAACATTATTTATAGAAAAATATTCTGCCTACAATATAGGCGAAAACAGAGAGGTTAGGAAGAAGAAAGCGGAGGCCTTTGCTGGAGCTCTAATTTAGGCTAAATAAAAAAATGAACCGTCTTCAATTTTTATTTCGGAATTGTTACTTAGTCAATTTTATGTTTTTTTTTGTTGTAAAAATTACATTAGTGTCTAGTAGTAGTCATTTTATATCTATTGTCTAATTGTAATGTTTGTCGTAAACATATATGTCATAAAACATTAAAAGTATACATCTCATTTGTGTTCATAATACGCAACTAAAACGTGTATTTTAAAACATTTTGGAAACCTACTTTCGCAAATAAAGATTGACCTGGCTGAAACACAATTGCAATCTACTATAGCCCTGTCACATCCCACCTTGTTTGTAGGACGGACTTGTCAACTGTCGGATTTAGGGAATTTAAAATTCTAACGTTCTTAGCACACTTTACTAAATTGGTTTGAAAAGGAACTTTAAATGAGAGCAAAATAATGTTTTAGACTTTATTTCTAATTAATGACAACCCTTAACCTTACTTCTTAATATTAAATTAAGAATAAATAAAAAAAAAAAACAAATCATAAAACGTAAATATTCATTTTTTTCTGCAGTTTCCAGGCGGTTTCTGTGTGACAATTTGTTAAATTCCATTTTGAAGCGAGTGAAACTTTTATACAATCAGGTCGCACGCTAAAGAGGATAAATTAATATCAACCAGATGAATGCAGACGCAGCTGAAAGCTTAACAATGGCACCGTAATGAACCTATTTTTGGATATTTCGTGATTCGGGTATCGTATCACAGACAGAGAGAAAGAAGCCTTTGGTGTGCTTTGTTACAAATGATTATAGGATGGTTTTTGTGTCAAGTGTAATGAGCTCGGCTGCGGGTTGCAACTGTTATGATATCTTACGTCTGGCCCGGCTTTGTGCGCCTGTGCCCTTTGTTAGCAACTCGATATTATACCGGAAGCAGAATCATATCGGAGCCGTATCCGGCGACCGGTTGCCGTTCCTCTATGAACCAATAAGAAAACACCGAGCTGCATTTCGTACTCGCCTTTTAACAAATAATCAGTGCATTCATATTTTGTTGGACCTTCTTGAATATTCAGTTAAATAAGATGCATTAAACTAATTAACATTTTTGGTATTTTCTTCGAAATTACATGAAGTTGAAGTGCCTTTTGAATACCATGTAATTAATTAAACATAAGCTCTTCTATTGAGACGGTATCATAACTTATTTAGCCCTGGCAGCGCGCGTTGCATTCATAAAGACTACTTCGCTACTAATGATGTACTACTTTATGTAATTGCAATATTCTGCTTCCGTTTCAAACTTTAGTGAGTAAAGATACTCGACGGTGAACTGAATGAAAACTAAACCTCGCTGCATTTTGTATGAAGTATTCAACAATACTAATAACGGAACTAAATGAATAGACTATTTAACTTAAGCTACCATGTAGGTATATTTACCATAAGAAACTATTATTAAACTAAAATAAAGCTATGATATATAAAAGGAAATTTTATTAAAATTTTAAAAAAAAAAACGAGCTCCATGAAGTTATCTGCATATACTCGTAATATGAATTGTGTGTTGTGAATAGAGAAAAACTGATATTTTTCGTCAATGGTAACGAAAATAACTTATTTTGCGACAGAATAAAATTTTGTGTCACATTACAAACCCAATTTCCCAAATATAGCCAGTGGAAGCTAAACATTTGAATTCACAATAGTCGACTAATTGCGACCTTTAATTTTAACCTTGCGTTGTTATTCTTCATAAATATATGTTGCACTCTTCCAACATATTATTATTATATTTATAAAGAACAACAACAGGGTTCCTCGAAAGTGTGGGCAGACTGAATCACAGCCACGCCAATTAAATTAAAAAGTAGGAAAAATCCGCACACAATCAGCATCATACAGCCGAGACAAACAAGCATTCCTATTGTTCTCCCGTTCAATTGCCCTCTGACCTATGTGTGCTTCATCCATTGAGAATAAAAAATTCAACGGAAAATATTGAAAGCGAAATAGATGTTGTTTTTACTCCACAGCCAATACCTGTAATTGATATGCTCGGTAGTACTGAACTTGAACTTCACCATTTGTTTACAAAACACTGCAGATTCCCCAACTAGTCGGCAGACTGATTTGCCTCACTTGATTTTCTTTAACATTCGTATTATTTGTGTATTTTATTTTTATCTCTCTCGGGTAAAATCGATAAGCCTCATGTCCTTCAGCGGGCTACCTACGCGTGCTTCTTTGTTTTCTTATTTTGTGCAATGCTTTTAAATGTGGGTTCCTATTTATTGATAAATGTATGCAGATGTTTATTCTAGTTATTCGGACGACTGGACTCGAGGTTCAAACGTTAAATAAGCCAGCGTGATATTTAGTAAGAGAGATTGAGATTTAAGGTCCGGCTTGCTTACCTTGCAAAGCGCTGTGAAATGTTTGTCTTTAATGTTGGTATACAGAGGTAGCTGGCGCTTCTTAGTTAAGGCAGTTTGTTTTAGAGATTGTTGAGTACATATTGCGACAGTTACAGTCTATTACTGACACTGAAGTTGCAGTTGCCGACTTTACTAATCTGCTGTTGAGCTGAATCTGAGTTTTGCAACGACGCGGCCGTTTAGTTCTTTGCTCATTTTGTGAAAAAATGTTAGAGTTTTATGAAATTAATTTTCCTCGATTAGAAATGAGATGGGCTCTGAGCATAACTAATATATTTTTATTGTTAAACTTAATTACTTTTATTCATCTATTAAGTTAAGTATTGTTTTCTAATATAGAACTAATAATAAAAATGAATAGCGGTACTGATAATGTATTATGCTCTGGCATATGAGAATGTGAGTGCTGTAATGAATCTATTTACTCGTAAAAAAGAATTCAGTAATATCGTCGCTATTAAAATATAAACATAAGCAATTAATAACAAGACAGTTTATAAGTAAAAGGAGGCGTGATATGAAATAATATTGTAACCATAATAAAAGAAAAAAAAAGAGTTGTTATGAATGTTCATAAACAAAGGTTCTAGAGTATAAGATTATTATTTGGTTCTGGGCTTCGTAAAGGTCTTATTACGATTATGCATTCTCCTATGTCATAGCGAAGTTATAGTTAAACTGATGAATTAGATACAAATTATTATTTTGTTACTGTATAGAATCAAATTATTATTTAGTTATTGTATAGAATCAAATTCTTATTTTGCCATGTTCAGGGGCAATGCAGTAAATATGTGTTTTGAATTCTTGCTTTTTGTCTGTATATTTGCCTCGGTTGCCTAGTGGTGCTCAGCACGACTGCTGCGCTGGAGATCTTGGGTTCGATTCCCGAGTCGACCAAGGTGTTATTGGGTTTTTCTATGAAATTCTCAGTAGCAGGTCGGAGTTTGGATTTGTGCCCCGTTAGTGGAATAGGCTCGCCCCTCTATTACATGGGACCTAAACATATCGGCGAACTGTGGGTGTACATTGGTACACCTCTGCCTACTCTTTCGGGGATACAGGCGTGATGAAATGTTATTATGTTATCAATTTGAGTAAGGAGTGCGAAAAAAAAATGAGAAGATTAATTGAAAATAATCACATAAATTGAATTTATTTTAAACAAAGCCCCAGGTACAATATAGCTACGTCAACTGCACCCTGTACCTACCTACCTAGGTACTATTCTGAGAATTAGATTGCAGTGCTATATTGTACATTGGCTGTTGCCTGTAACATGATCATATTGGTTAGTTAGTGGGTTGTTAGTACGGGTCAAATCTTGCGAGTTATAATTGACCCACTTCCCGGTATTCGAATGAGCTAAAATTTGGTGTACGGTTCAAATTGGATGAAAATGCAACTAGGCCTCTGATATTGAAATTGTATCTGGTTCTGGTTTCGTATTAATATCCTAGGTAGATTGTTCCATAATAATTTAATCACACAGAACTATAACTAAACTAGCGGACCCGACAGACGTTGTCCTGTCTACATGGTCTACAATAACACAATGATAACAAAACTTTTTTTAATTTGATCGCAGCGCTAACTGTCGGGACAGACTAAAATTAAAATTCGAATATTATTTAAAATTTGACACTGCGATGGTAGCGCCGTCTGTCGGATCCAATGTAAAACATTCCAAAATCAACAACTACTAATAAATTAAACATTAATTAAAAAAACATTGTCCAGCGGATAAAATTGTGAAGCTAAATCATTCCCAGATCCCCTTGAACACACACAAAAAATTTCATCAAAATCGGTCCAATCGTTTGAGAGAAGTTCAGTGACATACACACTCACATAAGAATTACATATATAAAGATATGCACATAATTATTGTTTTTGTGTATATTTAGTATGAACAAACTAATAAATTAACCATTTTCTTTTTCTATCCATCATCTTTAATTTTTAAGTAAGACTTTTCTATAAGTAAGATAAATTCCGAACTTAATAAAAGATAAATTATGAAGTTCGTTTCCCGCCATGCGCCAAACTTTGTTTGAAAGCTTTGGAGTGCATTAGTGCCAATACAGGGCTAGAAGTACGAGAGCGCCATCTATCTGCGTTAGTGAGACTACCTGTCTAATTATAGACGTCACCTAGTGGAAAAGGACCGAAGCAGCTGTGATTAGCGGTCGCCATCTATATTGATAGAGCCGATAGGTGACATAATTCACAAAGATTTTGATACTTTATATTTATTTTATTATTTTACTACCGATTTGTATTTGCTAAAATTTATTTTCCATGTGGTGTATTAAAGTATTTATTAATCTATAATGGCTTATTTTCTTGGCCGTCTTGACTAATTCTTAGCCGATGAGAAAGTGAGAGAGTGAGAAACCGATGAGTTTCCTGTGAGTTCACGACGGGCGCACTTTCATTAGTCGTACTAGAAAATCTGCTTTATAACAACTGGCTAAAATCAGCCATGACAATGGGCCATATATGCCTGCATGTCTAAGTTTTCATTAATTATAATGATTTTATGTATGCATAAGGAGATATTTTTCGAATTCAAATTGTAAACTGATTAATGAATAAAAATTTAATAAATAGATAGTTATTAGATACTAAAACATAGCATCCAATAGCTACTACTAATGCCAACAAATTTCGAACGACAACGAATGAATTATAGCAGCAATGGTATAATTCGAAGTTAGTAACTACGGCTTTCAAGTAAAAGTCGCATTCTTCAGATGTCAGTTGGTCTTAATTTGCACGAGAAAATAAAAAACTATGTTATTTTATTCATTGTCACATGGCACATTAAATTGTTTTGAATGTTAAAATTATTTGATAGTTTTAATTATTTAAGTACGTTTAGTTATGTTTTGGCCGCATTAAAGTTACATCTTCTAGTTGACCAACACAGATAGGAACGCATTCTCTCAGCTCGCGGACCATAACAAAATTTAAATATACATATATAATTGTCTTTTAATAATAAATTTTATTGAGAGGCATTCCTATGTTTATCATCCTCAAAACAGCTGCCGTTTTACGCAATGATATGACTAATATATTTTAAACTGCTTGCGTAATACGGGAGCGTGTGGTGTATGTCACGTTGCATGTCGTAGTTTTATTGATGGAACGATAGATCAAGGTCCTGGTCTTCAGAACAAGCAGGTCTTAATGAATACTAACTGCATTAGGGCACGTGCTCGTTGAGGTTTATTGAATTTTATGAGAAATGATTTTAAGGAATATTATGTACTGCCAGGTAACGTGCTAATACCTTCTCATACAGTTAAAAAGCCTCCTCTGATCAGAATTTTATTTTTTTTTAGTTCCAGAATCCGCGGTGAGATGTCAAATACGTATTCTCAAATATGAATTGTTAATCTGCCTAGATTAACAATTCATATTTGACTATTGGGTTCACTTTTGAAATGAGCTTTATTGTAACCTAGATGAAGCTCGATGCCGAAATTATTTACAGAATAGACACAAATACTGGTCGGGGTTGTACCAGGTAACTATCAGTTTTCAGAAAAAAAAAACACATTCCGTCAGTCCCAAATAATATTTATTTATTATTCAATGCCGTACGCAATATTATGTCGAATACGCTATGACATTTAATGGAAAAATAAATAATTTTTTTGTTTATGTTTGAGTCACAGCTTTATTCAGCTTTGTTGAATACATTTGCCTCTTGCTGCCTATTTATTTATTTACAAGTAGCGGATGCCGTTCACATTACAAATGAGAAAAATAACCTATATTTAAACGATACATACCAAAAAGAATAAAATATGTATTAAATAAATGAAATAAGTCATTAATACATTAAAAATTCTGTTACAAATTTTAAAATAAATCATATGTAATTCAGATTAATTTACTGTTAATAGAAAATATGGAATGGCTTTTATTACATTTAATAGCTCTTAGAAAAATGTACCATAAATAAAATAATTCCGAATAAAAATCTCACGGCGCATTGTGAACGCTTCCTTATTAAATCTATTTACAATTCAAAGTAAAGCGCTATATAATAACAGTGTAGGTACGTGTATATAGCGAATATATAGGTAACATTGCATAAGCAATGGCGAATAGGTATCAGTACCTACCCATCGTACCTTATATGAAATAATCCTTGCTCAAGTGCGTGAATTAATTATCTGTACATATTTACTTTACCGATATTAATAGCTACAATCATTATAGTTACATTTGATTAAGCATATTGATAGTAATACTTAGCAGGTAAGTAAGATCCGAATTATCATTCAAGCATACCATCTACTTACAGAAAGGGGCTGAATTAATTAACGTAGGCATGTACTTTATGTCACCAGCCGAAGGGAAGAACGGCCTAAACTAATATCTCCTGGCGTATACCTACTAGCTGGTCACATAAAGATATTTGCGGAACCAATTAGTGTTAATCGGGTGATTTCTTATAAATGTATGTAAGACGCATATCACAGTAGATTCAAAATTTTACGATTACAGGCTCTCTATGATAGTTTTTTTTTGTAATTGATATGATGAGATTATTAAGACTTTCGTAAAATAAATATAACGTAATATTTTGTTTGATCGTAAGGTAAGCCCTGTTGGTAAACTCCTTGCGAGCAAGAGACGGTCCTTTTAAGCCGAACATTAAAGTTTCTGCTCCGAGTTGCGGCAATACCTTTATTATAATTAATTGTATTGAATGTAAAATACCTATCTAAGCAGAAAATATTTGTTAATATAATAATCAGTCACAATGCAAAAGGAATAATTGTAGTTAGTAGCGTTTTATACACAAAATGCTTAACATTTGCATGAATGTCTTCAGTTGTATACGTTTTATTGGTTAGTATATCCGAAAAAAATATACTAAGAATTGTAAAGTTTAAATATTTTATGTCCTTTAAATAGGTCTTTATGTTTAAAGTTTTGCAATCCTTAATGCATTTCAGAGTTATTTACTAGTTTTTATAACAAGTATTGTCTGTTCAAATGTACTCTGTGTTATTGTTAACGAATATTTTAATCTTTATTAGATTAACAAAAATACAATTTATTTTAAGACATTTGTGTATAAAACGGCAAGTTTTTAAAATCACAACATAATCATGGAAGTTTTCGAGCGCGTTACAATAACTGTAAGAGTTCACACATTACTCTGTCACAAATTGATCTGAACCTTAAACCACGTTACCTTATTTATGTAGGTACTAAAATATTACTTTGACTATAGAATATACTCACACACGAGGTTCAAGAATAGCCCGGGCTAATTTATTCTCTCTCACACCATTATATTCTTAATATTTAGGCTCACAAAGCCTATACTTGCTTGTCTATACGCTCGCGATGATGACAATACCTAATGACACTCCTATAAGACAATAGATTAAGAGCCACGAAACCTAAACTTACAAAATACGTTTATAATTATAGTAATTGAAGAAACATGGATATGCTCTTAACTTCTATGAGTATTTCATCTTAAGTTATACAAGTAATTAAGCCTGGTGATAAGCCAGTTCATTTACCTAACGAACCATTATTATATGTTATATACGTCCAATTGTAATAATCCATAAAAAACCTAAATACAACTTACAAATACTTTAATAAAAATTGTACCAATACAGTTTCAGTAGCTCTTAATCTATGTGGAAGGCGCTTGCGATCAGCGAGGAGTTCAAACAATTAGAAATGCAATGTAATGGAAGCCTAAAACTAATCCTTCTGTAAGATAACAATCTTGAAGATCAGAACAACGCTGATACTATCGCATATAGCTTTAAGCTTTTTACGATCTTTATTTACATGCTTTCTTTCAAGGCCTTATTATGTATGATAAATTGAATGTTTTCTCGTTAAACATAAAGTGTTAATGTACGATGCGCGACATACGTAGGTTGGATGTTAAATTTATTTCGATTACAGATGATAAAAAATCATTCAATTGATATATGTTGACTGTTTCGAAAACTGTCAAGCGTAATCCCATTAAAATGGCACGGAATCAGCAATAGCATGCAGATTTCAGTTAGTAAACTCTCGCCTTGGTTCGACATGCGTTGAATCTCTAGAGTTAACTAACCGTTTGTGTGACGCATTAACAACTCTGCGGAAGAATCTACTCTATGTAAATGTCTTCGATGGGGTACGCTGTTTCTATAAATTTCTGATAGAACCTCTGGAATGCTCTCCTGAAAAAGAAATCGAAGTAAAATTAATAAGATGAATTTATTTATACTATTTGAGTGTACGCATACACATACGTAATTAAGATTCTGCTAATGGCCGATTTACACCAACCGAGCGAATGCTCATTCTATTCCACTCGTTAAAAAAATTAATGAATTTCATGTGGTGGGGTATAGAATGGGGTATAGAATGAGCATTCGCTCGTTTGATGTAAATCGGCCTTAAGAAGATACCATTTTCTAACAATGACATTTATAATGATTCTCTTTATAAACGGGACAGTTTTTTAGGATGAATGGATGGACGTTTTTTTCAAATCCGTACAGAATTAAATTGTGTGAAAAAACTCTTTCAACTAATTTTCGATGAAATTAAAAGAAAATTACATACAGTAAATTTAGAAACAATAGTGTTTATTAAATAACTTGGTTCAACAAATAGCGATTACTTCAAAAAGACGAATTAAATTTTAAGCCAGTTGAAATTGATGTAAATATAAAATACGTACAGTGAGACACTATGTGTTTCACGTATTTTTTTTTCTAGAAAATATAATTATAATAATTATCCAGCCTATAATCGTGCCACTGCTGGGCACAGGCCTCGATCACCACGATTCTAGAAAATATTAGTAAAATATGTACTACAGTTAGCTCACCCTACAGCCTCTGCTACAGGTCTTGTGGACTCCTGTCCTCTAAACACGTGGCACGCGAATCTCTGCAGCGTGGGATGTTTGGTGATGAACCCTAAGTAGCGATGGTCGCGGGGGTGGAACGCGCAGAACGACACATTCTTCAACGAATAGAAGTAATCGATACAGGGCCCACTTCGGTTCCTCTGTAATAAAAAACTGTGATTTAGAAATGAACTAAATTTATTGTTCTCTTTTAATGTTTCAGCTTTTAGCGGTAATTAAGTGAGACGCCTGCTTTATTTTTTATAGCAATACAATATAATTTGCAAGCAAAAAGATACAGGCGTTCTATGCAAACTAATAATGAAAAATTGTGGAAAAGGGAAATCCTTATGGATTTATAGTTAAATGAAGAAATATGTAGATACATAGATTTTTAGTAAATTGTTTAATAAAATTAATTGTATACGTATGTAATGAGTTCTGAAACCACTTCAATAAATGAATACGCTAAAGCTTTGCTTTTAAAATTTGGATGGTAAGGTAAGGTATATAATTAGAATGTTATCGAAAATACGTTAATCCAAACATGATTTCGTTCGTAACAAAAACCATATTCGTAATTTATGACTTAATCATAAAATGTTGATTGATTGTTTGACTGTTAGATAAACCGAAGAGTTTCATGTTTAGTAAGAAACGCTAGTAGTGTTAACAGAATTATTTTAGGAGATTATTTCAGAGCTGAATCTGGCTGAACCGGAATGTTTATGAAGTGTAAGTAAATTGGAGTAGACTAAAATAATGAGGAGATACATAACTAGACAAGCTGTGAATGTGACTGTGAATGGGTGTGCATACAGAGGAAGATCAAATAAACGATGGATGGATTGTGTGAAAAACGATATGAGAAATAGAGATGAATGACAGCTGAATAAGCATTGCGCTGAGGATAAATAAATAATGGGACCAGAAGAGGGATGATAGAACGAGATGAATTGTGTCCTTACTTCGGGTTTTGATCTATCTACCATGCGAAGTCCCTGGTCCGATACTTCTAGGATGCAGGGCTGCATGGTAGGTTCTCCATTGCATTCTGCAACAATCTTTTTGACAGCTTGGCACACAACTCCCGTGCCTTTGTGTGCTAAGGTTTCTACTGACCCCATGTACCTGCAAAAACAGCAAAGACATTATAATACCGGAATTGAACACGATTTAAAAATCAAATTTAAACTGACTTACGCCAATAAATATCGCTCTTTTTTGACTTTGGCGTTTGCAGGGTCGAAATCATTGTATTCCATGTCTACTGCGTAGGCTGAAGGGAAAATCCCTTGTTGACCTGTCCTTAAATTAACTCCTGAAATCAGAACAGAAAGTGTTACAGAAGCGTTTTTAAGGTTTTCAACTCATAATATATGCGATCACTATATACCATGATATCATCTGGCACATATAATCGATCTTACAAAACTTGTTAAATTAAATGAGTCTTGTGTCAACGCAATTTAAAATCATCCATAATTTACCCTATAATAATACTGTTTTGTATTACTTCAGGTTGAGTTCTTAGAGTGAATTTAGAGTACCGTCCCTTGAGTTACGTCAAACTTACCTTCACACCATAAATCTTCGGCTTCTTTTTGGACATAAATGGGGTCTCCAATTTCTACTTCGATTTCGTCATGATGTCTAGGGTTAAATTTATGTAGGCCTCTGTGCGTTGCTTCAAGCATTTCCAGTTGACTGTGTGGGATATTTGTCATGTTTCCAGCAAAATTCATGCCACTGATACTGCAACTTGATGATGGTGATACTGGAAATTAAGACTTTTGGTTACTTTTTTTTCCTTAGTCGAATTTTACATAATATACAATATTGGGATCTGAAATCGCCAATCCGCAAATGAGCAAGCATGGTGATCAAGGCTCGTGCTTTCTCTACCTGGGGAAGAGGTCTGAACCCAGCAGATGGGCGTTCATAGGTTGGATTTATTATTTATTATTACTATTTAGTCGAATTTTAAACTACTGAATGCGAGCCATATGTTAAACGAATCTAAATGTTTTTAGACCAACTAGCAGATTTCTGAAAACATATTTTCTATTTTGGTTTTACGTTTCAAAATAGTTACATTTAGGAATACGTTAAAAATAATATTTATCTTTGTATTACTAACAACCCGGAATAACAAGTATAGTCTGTCTCAATATTTATGTCTGTGCCAAAAATGCTTGCGAAATTTTTTTCGGAGCAAAATAACTAAAGATAGTAGATTTTAATCTCCTTGTTCTTTGAAAATAATCTGGACAAGCGTGTATTGAGTATTCTAAACGATGTTTAATTTTAAAAGATAACTAAAATGAGTTGCTTCGCAAACGATGATGTTATGACCGTCGCGGCGTCACCAACCTTAACTCAGGATTAAGACTGCAGCACCGGAGACGGCTGACCAAACTCAAACAAACTATGTAAAAGAAAAATATGAATTGACTAACCATTTTGTTGTAACGGCGTTGGCGATATACTCTTCGGGCCTGTATCAATTGGCGAGTGAGCAGTACTGTGACCACTATCGACATCGCCTAAGCTTTGCAGTCGTTCCGAGTCTGGGCTGGAGTCTTCATCCAGGAGGTACCCGCATTTGAGCACAAGGAGCGGCCTTGTCTGGCATCCCGGCCGAATCAGAAGGCCAGTTAGTGCCCCGAGCTCGTCTGCTAGCGACGCAGGCTGATTGCATGCTAGTATTTTTGCTGAAAATATTGAACGCGTCATCAGCGGTTTAGGTTTATCACTGATGATGAAATCAATACTAACGTATCAAGGGTGAACGTTGAAGCATGTAATCATAAGACCATTGCTGAAATGTCAGTGACAAAAGAATTCAGCAAGGCTACGACGTAAGACGACTTAAGGAATGAACTTACAAAAAAAACAGTACATCAAAATGTTCCCTCTTAACTACTTTTATTACAACAGACAAATTTGAGATTAACAAAACTTGTTGTGGCTAATTAGGAAGGGAAAATTTTGTTGCTATATTTTTCTACCAAAGCTGCTACAAAGCATCACATAATATGTTTGTTTCTGATGTCTGATAACATTTTGGTAAAAAGGTTTATTTTAAGTATAATCTTTTCCAGTTGACGTTAACTATTTAAATAACAACTTTTTTAATAACTGGAACTCTGTGGAGATTCAGATATGATATGGTCACATTACAAAGTTCAGTTTGACTTTTTAGAATACTAAAAAGCCACCAGGATAACGGCTCTCAATACCTACTAAGGCCAAGAAAAATCGACGTCACCTAGTACGCACTTTGTTTTATACTAAACAGATTTTTTATCACTGTGACACGATTGTCGTACTTAACAAGAGCAAGATATTACAAATACTTGAATAATGCTTAGGCAAAGAACGTACTAAGAAACCTTTACATAATTCCAGACCTGTATTATATTATAGGAAACAATTGCAGCAGCTTTGGATTCTGTTTTATAGTGTCTCTTTGTCCTTTGAAGATCTGAACTACAATAATAATAATTAAACGATAAATCACAGGATTGTGGATCGATCACCTTGTCTATTTAGATAACAGAACACTGAACTGATTTAGATTAAAACATACATTGTAACCGTTCCCTCAAAATACTTAAAAATATGTGACTCCTTGGAGAGTTTTAGGTTTAATATTTATCTCTCAAGAACTTGCAACGACTAAGAAGTAAATGTAGGACATAGGTACTATACATTAAGTACCTACTTATTTATCTGAATTTCAAGTAACACAGTCGCCTATTATATAAAAATATATTTTGTAATTAATATCAATCGCAAAAGCGCAGTAGCGGTGAACGCCAATACTTGTAGGATAACAATCGCGAGCCTGTTTACATGTGTATGCGTATCGACCGATCCATACGTCTTTCATTAGTTGATAGAGAAGTGATGGTTTAGAAAATAAATTTACTTACATTTTCTGTTCTTAGGAATCTCTGGAAGCTTTCTCCTTTTGCGCTCGCCATTTGTGAATGTATAGTGTTGTGGGCTTCGTTGCGCTTCTGCCACCTCTGTCTGAGTGGGTGGCGACACCACGTCCTCCTTGGCTAATGAAGCCGTCGTATCACCATCTCCCAGGCAGGCATGCATATCGTCCTTGCCGTCCTCCTCCGGAGAGCACTCACTCTTTGTTGACGGCGAATCATCTTCCAATCCCACATTTGGCACCAATCTACAATATAATATTATTAAATATAGTTAAAACCGTCTCATTTTTGTGTTCTGTATGTTAGAAAAAAGTAAAACTGCGCCTTCGGGGATTTTTCTTCTGAACTCACGTGACAAATAATTCCGGATGGGACACGTTCTATTGAGAGGGCGAGTATGTGCCGGTACATAAACTATAGGTAAATATGTACTTACGAGTAAAAAGGCGTCGGGGCCTTAATGTGCTGTGGTAATCTATCGAATACTCGGCGAAATTCTTCAAATTCGCTATCGGCCATGTCGCTTTACACCTGATTGTTGAGTTGAGAGAGTGTCGCATGCGCGACTAGCCCCCCGCGACTGTATTGACCGAGCATGGGGGACGAGGCGCGCAGTGCGCATGTCCAACCCTTGTGCGCGCACCGCTCCACCCCTGCAGCGCGCAAGCGTGCATGTGTCATTGCCACATACGTGCCGCCGTGCCGCTGTGTGCGTGACGCTGCCGATAATGCATCAGCGGGAAATCCGATCCAAACATAAGGTTCAAATGTCAAGGGGCTTGCAGTGTCAGGATATAAATATCCACTGACATTTAGCGTCATAACCTTATTTATATCGGAGGATGTTATTAAAAGTTTCTGTTAAGCTTTTCATTAATTATATCATTCAGTATTAGTATCAATGGGATTTGTAAATGAATGTATGTTGATTTCACAATCTATTATTTATTTGAGATGTTCTAGTTCTCTACTTCGAATTATGTTCGCAATAAATTATAGAAGATATTATTCCACCTTGTAACATAAACAAACTTCACCTTATTTATAATGCTAAATCATTATAAATAGAGTAATGTAAGTATTGTCGATAGTTAGAAACTTTACAACATAAATTATTACTGTAATGTTTGTTGTCTCTTTAAATAAAGATGTCTAATACTGAAATCATTATTTATGCCATGGAAGAGTGGTACATTAGGACTTTAAATATTTGAACTATTACAAACTGTAGGCGTCAGACTAGAAAATCGACACGAGTGATTTTGTATTTAAAGTAACGAAGTGAAACAAACCAGATTTCCATTTACTATGACAATGAATGATTTAAAACTATGAAAATTCTCTGAACGCATAGGCCTAAGAAAGGATTTTATACTTATATGACAAAAGAAAACTTATCTTAAAGACACATACCTTTTTAAAGTTTGTACTCTGCTGCCCATAGACTTAAAGTTAATAAATGTCCAATTACCGAAAGTAACATTAGACTGAAGTGACATTTAGGACCACTATCTTAGTTGTTTAATTTTATAAATAATGAATTCCGGGTATTGTGAAGTTACATTATTATTAATAGATTTGCCTTAATTTTCCGAGCATCAGCGTTTCCTTCTGCTGTTGTGTTCCTAATCTACAACTAGGGATGCAAACGGACACTTTTAGCAGATATTTTAATTATTATTACCCACAACGGTAACAATCGCCGAAGAAATTATGAAATTAATTAACGTTTTACTTTACCTAGTTCTCGTTTATAGTCATTCATGAAAAAATATTTCTTATTCTTATATAAATATATGTTTACTCTCAGTTAGGTTATAGTACCTTAGGCGCAACTTATAATACAGCAAAGTCGGAAAGCGTTAAACTATAATTTGTTATGGCAAATTCATCCTTTACGCTACAACGTAAAGCTCATATTTCTTCAGAGAATAAAAGACGAGCAAATACGTGAATTATACAGAATTATATCTTCTATCATTATCTATGAAGAAATACGAGCATTATTACGTTGATAAGTTAAAGATGTATTTCTTTTACCTACCTATTAACTTGCTTTACTCCGACTACATTGGAGCATGAATGACCCGTAGTATAGTCTTGAGGTTCCGAACGATCGAATAATTGAATAAATAAACTTGATCGATTTTTACCCGGAGCAATGGACACGGGTTCGTACTCAGTCGTGGTTGATACTGTACTAGTCCATTGCTCCGAAACAAAAATCGATCAAGTTTAGTTTACAAATATTGAAGCTAGGTAACTGATACACTGGTAAACTTTAAGATTTCTCTTTGACAAATACTTTTAAAGTAAATTTGAAAAGTGAACAATTGATATGCAAAAAAAAATCGTATTGTTTCGATACAGCTACCTACAATATAATATTGTATTCAGGTAAATATTATCTGCATTGAATTTGGTACAATTATATAATACCCTTCTTACATATTTATTGAAAAGTTCTGTAGTAGTGAAACAACATTTAGTTCGAGGGTACTCGAGGGTTTGAGGTCGGTAGCGACTATTGTGGCGGACTGCGGAGAGGCTTAGCGTGTTGACAGAACTCTTGGGACGTGCTCGCTTTCCGACCGTCAGGATGAACGATTACCAGCCAACGCAAATACTATAGACACTGGCTTTTCGTCTATTTTGAGGTTACATTCTTTGAACTAGTATTAATAGCTAAATACCTAAGATGTAAGAAGTGAATCGAAGGAAGGAATTCGTAACCCGTTTTTTTTTTTATTTTATTAATTCAGCAAACTGTAATATTATAACATAAAAAGTAGGATAGTGTGTTGGGATTATTATAATACTATATTATAATCAAATATAATAAATGTTTTAAGGACTAACTGTTTCTAAAGTGAAATAAATAAGACTATTTATGATTTTGGCATAGCGCTGTCTTCGAAAGATTTTGAATAGTCTGAAGCAAACAATTTGATCTATCGCTACTATGGCTTTTATCGTAATATTGCGGGTACGGACATATATATTATGATTAGTCTATTAGTATTTTATTTCTCACTAAATGACTTATCGCATACATAAATACGTTCCTATAAAAAGGTTTAGTACATTGACGGAACTTACAAGGGTTGGTACCAGCTATTTTTGTTCTCTTAAATGTTCAAATAAATAGTTATGAGTCACCTATCGCTACTAAGCTTTCTTAAAATTTATACTACTAAGTTTCTCTACTAACGAATAATTGAATTTTAGGACGACAGTCGCTGGTATGTAACACCTTCGTACATAAAACTAGCGCAGGTTTTCCAATGTTGGCAGAGCTCCAAATTGCTCGCAGCCGGTTATAATATTTTCCGGACTTCATACGCAAGTACTGCGACGGACCATTGACCTAGTGTATCAATACCAATATACTCATCTGGCGTTTACTGTACCTACCAGTGTTTTTTATTTTACTATAAATAATTTATCACCCACGCAGTTTTAGTGAGAACATAATAATATTATGTCAAATAATTTAAAGAAAAAGCTTTTAATGGACTAGTAGGTAACTGTATGTGTGTCCCTTAATTTTAGGGTGTGGTTTAGAAAAGATAAAAAAAATAAAATAATATCGCTAATAACTCGAAGGGAGGTATTATGACTCGTCTCAAAATAAGAAAACGTACTTTACACGTGCCACCTCTTTGATGCTAAAGAGGATTAGTAAAATCTCCTTATTAAAAATAACTATATCATATCCAAGGTTCAGGGACTGGTCTATAACATAACATATCATCACGCCTGTATCCCCGAAGGGGTAGGCAGAGGTTTACCAATGTACAGCCACAGTTCGCCGATATGTTTAGGTCCCATGTAATAGTCTATCTTCAGGTTATTCCTAGTTTTCTCACACCAGTTATTAAGCACCCAATAGATTTGATCTATTTCATAAAATCTGGAATTAAAGGATGTCTTAGAGCGCTCTATTTCGTTCAATAAAGCGGCTATAAACGAGTTACGTTTAAACTGGGTCCGTGTCCGTGATGATACAATTTGTGTCAATGAAGGGGAAACAAAGTTAAATCTTAGTTTGTGTGGCAGCTTTATGAAAACATGTCTTTATAATATTAATTTAGGCATTATATTATTTCTGCTTTGTACGAAAAAAAGATAACATATCTATATCAATAAATGCATAATTACCTCTCTGTTGGCTATCTGTCTGTCTGTTACAGTTTCACAGATAAACCTCTGAACCGATTTTGATGAAACTTTTATTTATTTTTATTTTAGAGTAAGCTTAGATTGAAACAAGAAAAAGTACAAAATATATTTTTTTTTATTAGATACTGAACAAAAACTTCGGTTATTTTATGAACATATATTGCTGTTATAAGCAAATACAATAAAAAACCAAGATGACGAAGTTCCAAAGGACCGATATGGTAATTAATAATACGTACCTAGTATGGAAGATGCTAGGCATAGATTTGTTCTTATTCGTTTTTTTTAGTATTAACTAAAGCTTACAAGCCCTTTTAAACAAAAAGTAGACAGTAAGAAATCCGTAGTATTCTAAGTCATTCATTTTCTCAATATAACCATATAATTCTGCTAGATACCTTCTACAATGTATCTGATTTACGTGGCATATCACGAACATCAGCATATATCACTGCTCTTTTGGATGCAAGCCATCTCTATTGTGTACGACTACAATCGGGCCCCAGTTTCCCTAATTAATTCGTAGCTCGACACTACTAACAAGTATGCTCTTCTGTTGAATAAGGCCCGTAGCACAAGTATAAGTGCCTACACTTATACTTGTGCTACGGGCTGTAGCACTTAGCTACACAATGCGTACGTTGCAACGTTCGTAGCCTATTCTTATCCGCTTATTTCTAGTATTAGGTAGCTTCTCTTAACGTAATTTATTATGGAGAACAAAAAAAGAATGTCATTGCTCTATTTTGAGTTTAAAATGTTGATCATTTTCATGACGATATCTTGTTTTGTATGAAACATTACAATGAACGTTAAATTAAATTATTTATATTTTTGCAGTGGAATCAAAATAGGTAAACTCAATGTGATAGGTAACTGTGTACCTACTTCGTAGAGCTTATTTTGAGTATTTTATCATAATTTTAAACTACCACACTTTGAAGAAAAGAAGAGTTAAATCAATCTCTTAAAGATAAAAGAGGGATCAATAACATAAAGCTTGGAACGAATGTATACTCTGGAGTCTTTCGTCAGTCTTTAACGGTAGAGGAGAGAAGTCAAGCCGACTAAGGACTTAATATAATACCTAATTTAATGAAAATTAAACTATACCTAAGGAAAAAAAAACAGTATCTTCGAAAACAAAAACGCTGTAAACCACAGGCCAGGTTCTACTAAAATCTAAATATAAGAAAATTACCTCGAGTTCCAAGAGCTTCTACATAATAAATACACCAATCTATCCGTGAGTAGTAAGCACGGTGAATTCAATGAATCGTGAACAAAGTCACACGCAACGCTAGTTCAAACCTTACTGTTACCGACCAATGAAAAATTAAGTTGCAGTTAATACTTATATGAACTCCTTATGTGGTTTAATGTAATATAGTTCTATAAATACCTTTTTGCTTTGGGCTTGACGTTTCCAACCGAGTTACTCTAGCCGTGGTGTAGTGTCCTAATGTAGTGTTTTATTATTACAATATTATTTCTTTGCAACACTATTGCGTACTTTATTTACTCCTAATGTGATATACGTAGTAAGACGTAGGCGTTTTTTTATTTTTTGATTTTAATACATTATAATATACCAAATAGCTTCTAAAACGATGGGTGTCATGTGGCTCGAGGTAGAAAAGTCTGGAGTTAGATGGGGAAGAACTTTGCCCAGCATTAGGACACCCAACAGGTTAACTAAAAAAAAACTTAGTACCTACAATTAAATACACATTAAGATCAGGATTCCGAAAATAATACTCACTTAAGGAGAAAAACTTTGTATACGTTTGATACGGTTACTTCGCTCTGAATAGGGGCGGTATCTGTCGTGAATAGTAATAATAAACGACAAATCGTTGCAAATCAGAAATACGCCTGAGACGCGTCTCCGAGGAAATTAAATTAAAAGCGTCTTCGTTTGCGAGTTGCGACTCAAGTTTCATATTTATTTGTGTACATTGGAAGATATTCATCTTGCTGTACCTTTTGATTACAATTTATTGTTCGCGACGGTTTTTATCATTCACAACATTGTCTGCGTTATGTTTAAAAAATAATTGATTTTAAACATCATTATACTGATAATTACAAATTACTGGATTCAGCGACACATTTACAATTTTGTATTCTGATATGCGGTTTTATAAAAGCCTTTTTTTTTTTACAACCATTCCCTTTTCACAAACGTCTTTTTAGGTTAGTCTATATCTTTAGGTTTTCTTAAAATGTAATAAAATTAATCTTTAAGTCTTTATCCTCAAAAGCTTTACAAGGAATGTTTATGAAAACCATAATGAGATAAATGTATAAAAAGCTATTTCTCCTTATTGTAGCTAATATAATCAGCAAGCTCCGACGAAAATACCAATATAAGCCGGTAATATTAATGGCTAGAAAAAACATACATCAATTGACAGACATCTATTGAATAATTCAGGATATATCTCACATGCTCGTATTTATACATAGCATGAGCAGTAAATTGTATTAGATCGTCTTGAAAATTTCAGTGGTACTGCTTAACGAGGCATGAACAAGTAGAGATACGAGTCATATGGGACGTCAAACTAGGATAACCTTTTGTGGTTGTCATGCTGTAACGAAATGAGGGCCGTATCTAATTTCCTTATGTCCACCTATTTTAGATAATAATGACGTCAATCTTAGGAATGAGATAGAGCTTCCGAGCTTATTAATTCTTGACGCTGTAGGAAATTTTTGTTAATTATTTCTTACCACCGATGTTATTTTTGATCTACAGAGAGCTTTTAAAGCATCGTTATGCAGAATACTAGTATTCATTGCTAGGAAGAAATTTGATTTAGATGGGTAACTTTAACCATAATCCAAATATCTAATCTTTCAAACGTATTCTATAAGTTAAACCGTAAAATATTATAGTAATAAAATCGTGCATACACAATATAATTAGGAAAATAGGCATTAAAACAAAGACGTATATCTGCTTCTGCTAAGATGATCATAACAACTTTTCACACACGATTATACGTGATATTCTGAAACACTAACCTGACTTACTATTCTCCGACTAAAGTAACAGTAGCAGCGAATAAATGGTGGAGCGCCTTTTCTCATAATGAATGATAGGGGATGCTCTTTTCGCTAAACAATGGTAATAAATACAGTGACTGGATCGCTTAGCGCCCGTCAGCCAACGGCGTCGAGGTAGCAGACTCGTGTTAAGATCTACACTTACAAAGAAAACTATCCCAGTGTGGGTAGCGACCATATAAACGCATGTACACGTAAGCGGTAATGGCAGCTTTTGACTCACGAAAAATATAAAAAAAAAGAAAGTTCGACTCTTGCATTGAGAACCGAATAATTTTCACTGAAATTTTTCGATTTATAAAAGCTACATCGTAGTTAAAATCTGTTACAAAAGTTTTTAATACATTATTTTGATCTAAAGGCACGATATCCGTCGCCCTTCACCCTCTCGCAACAGGTGTCTGAAGCTTTGCAAAACAACAGTCATTAAGTTAAGTCTATTATCGGATAGGTAGTATTTAAATAGTCCAACACTTACAACGTTGTAAATCCACATAAACTGAATGAGTTGTAGCTTAATTTAAAACCTAAATTGTTGAGATTTACCAGAACACTCAGTTTAAGTCAATGAATACTCATAAACATTAAATATCAAACTTCAAAGATTGTAAACATCATATTATGTACCTTCTTTTAACGTTGAACAGTAATATATTTTTCCGACCTATTTTTCCGAGCGACGCAGAGACATTTCAATGTAAAGTTTGTAAAAGATTAAAAACAAATAAAACGTTACCAAAGTGTGTCCGTGACTTTACGGTATGAAAAGAGAACGTTTTCCAAGTTACTCCGAACACTTGATTCAGCCAATCAAATATACCCACCCTCCGTCGAGTCTCCCGCGCCTCTTCTCTTTATAAGCGAACAGATCCCGAGGAAAGGCGCAGTATGTCCTAGCCGTTGCAGCGACACATCCCCCAATTAGTTAAAAATTAAATTACTCACGATACGTTTAGGTATCACACAATTTCTAGAAAGTTCAAAGCTGTGCTTGATTAAAACGTAACGTATTTAAGCCTTACGCAAAAAAAAAATACTTATTTTAAGTAAATCTTTTGAGTTTTGAATTAATTGTATTCGGTTTCAGAGAATGAGTGGTTCTGGTAAAGGCCTTTTGGGTCTTTGGCTCTACAGAAATGGCTCGGAATGGGAAGTTAAGAACGAGGCTCATCACCACCCTAAGCTTCGTGAGCTTCAAATGGCAGCGCAGCAGCAAGCTCAGAATACAGAGAGCGAGAGGATTTCAGTGATTTTTACATTAAGGAACCAAGTTGGTGGACTGGTCCGAGCCCTCACCGTCTTCCAAGACCTTGGGATCAACGTGCTTCATATTGAGTCCCGGAAATCAGTTACAGAAGTTTCTTCAGTAAGTTTCACAAAAATATAAGCATTTTAATTTATATTTTTTGTCCATGTGTTGATGGCGTTCTAGTTTAAATATTTAACCCTCGTTAAACAAGTTTGGTTTATAGTAGCTACATAATGTTATTGATATCTTTAAATTTTATCGATTGTAGAGTGCTTTTGTAATCCGTTTTTTTTTACTTACTTTAAGCTGAACGATTTCAACGATACCAATTAAAACTAAGAACTTGCGCATTGCATTTAAATATATGTTGTCTAATTTAAAAAATATTGTCTTGTATAGTCCGACATTTTGGTGGATGTGGAATGTGATCCTCAACGCATGGAGCAGCTGAAGAGAATGTTGAAGCGTGAGGTTCAGGACTTCGAGGTGGTTTCGTCAACAACTGGTGAAGAGTTTCCACCACCGACTCCGTTGTCCGCGGCTGCAAGTTTCGGTAAGAACTTTTTCTGCGTCGATTTATGAAAAGCATGCACTATAATTACCTCAATGTAAATGATTAACTTTAAACATACAGTTGCTATATAAGTTTACTAGTGGTAGTCAAACTATAACCCTTTGTTACTGAAAGGCTGTGCTATTTATTATTATTCCGTCTTACGTCCACTTTATGATCGCATTTCATAAAGTGGACGAAATGAATAATACTTATAATCAATGAAATGGTTGTAAAATTTTATTGATTATTCACAGATGTTCGTACAAAAAAAGTTTATATTACTTCAACAGTAAAAGAAAGAAGCTTATTTCTGTCCCAATCAAATACTGGAAATTCATTCAAGTTAAGACCATTTCCTTGATTGAATAATTTACCGACAACTGTTATTGGAGATGAGGAAAATTACAATAAAAATTAAAATAATAATGTATTTATAGATTTTGGTGAAATGCCTTGGTTCCCGCGGAAAATTTCCGACCTGGATCGAGCACAGAACGTCCTGATGTATGGCGCTGAGCTGGATGCTGACCACCCCGGCTTCAAGGATCCCGTGTATCGCAAACGAAGAGAGCAGTTCGCAGCCATTGCCAACAACTACAAGTAGTAAGTTACTAGCTTTTCTTTATCACTAATAGCCTAAAATATCCCATTTTTGGACAAAGGTGTCTTATTCCACTTGTCTCTCTCAAAAGCCGCGATTGACCATTTGATAAAAAGAAATCTAGGTCGTCCCGCCATCACCTTCTGGGTTTGCCTTGCTTACGCTTATTTTGTACAGCCCTTTGATCATTGGCAGAGTGAATAACAACAATACTGAAACATTGATGAATACCATGATAAAAATTTGAATTTTTATCATGGCAATGTTCATTTTATGTAATTGTATAAGATTCGAAAAAGAGGATAAGAATGTGTTTATACACTCTTATCCTAATATATATCAGTAGTAATTACTTACTACTTAAACTTTTATACTTAGGCTAAAGAGAAAAACAGTTGTAAAAAATTATTAGATGAGATTTTTGCCAACAAAATTGCGAAGGATTTAAAAATTCTAACTATTAAAATATATAAAAATTCTATCTATTATTAAAAACAGTAGCAGTGGTTAACTCGATTGCATTTTTTGTTGGGATATGATGTAGTTCCCGATTAGTATCAGGCACAGAAAAATTATGAAAATCATCAAACAATGTATTTCTTCTGGGTGGGAATCGAACCCACCACCAACGGTTTAGTAGACAGAGTCAACCACTAGACCAATAGACCGGTCAATTAAAAGTTTCCAAAATTTAAGTGTAACTTGTGCAGTTATTGCGGGAAACATTTTCCTTTGTCATTTATTATTTCATTATAATGAGAGTATAGACGTAATTAAGAATAATATACAAACTTAGCTGTAATTTATATATTGAAGAAACAACACACTCCGCTTATAAACTATAAGCGGAATAAAACATAATGCCTTAAAAATATTATCTGTATTGCAATTTTATGTAGAGCAGGGAAAACTAATCCGGTTATAATGATGCGCTTTAAAATTGCGAAGAAAAATCCGAACGCTCATTAGCTTTTTTATTACTCTTTTATTTCTTATGAAAAAAAGTTTAGTCTAGTTGCCTGTATAAGAAACTCTTCGAAGCGGTTACATTTGTAACTATATCGTAGATACTTAAATCAATGCTTTGAAGCGACCCACCTTAAGTGATTGGGTGAACCTAAATAGCGTTACGGCGACGAAAACAAACCCCTATAAATTCCAGTTTCGGAAATACAATGCGAACAATCTAAAGACATTGAAAAACAAATGCCTGTATCAAAAAGAAAGAAGACTTAAAAGTATTACAAATCTGAAGATCGAGTATAATACGACTATAGTATACTTTGACTGGTAAAATCTATGGTTCGGCTGCTGAAATAAATTCGTGCTACGGTGGTGGTCTACAGGATGATATAACTTTCATGTGGCAAAGAACTTACTATCACTTATTTCTCCTAAAAATAATAATATCATTAAATATTATTTATCATGAGAGGTTACAATGAATAACATAGCGCAACTTTTTATTTCCCCATACAATTCACGCTTTCTTCCAGCAGCCGGACCAAAGGATATTTTAAACAAGTACCTTTCATGTTATGTAACAATATTTAATAAAAATAAATAAAATTGTATGGTCTTGATTTCTGAGGTTGACGCGAATTGGTATTGAAATAAAACGGGCAGACTGGCCGTGACCATGATACCTGCAAAGGTGTCGAAAGGTCGGGACCTAAGACCTAAATATAAATCGCGAGAAAATCCATAAAACTATTTCTATTTCATTGAAATGTCTGTTAAATATAAAACGAATACCTTGTTAATATAGTAGACATGAATGGATCGAATACAGTAGAGAGGAAAATAATTTACTAAATGCATTCTGAAAGTGAATAGGATTTTTATATCAAGAATTAATGTTGTCCGTCTGTCATGAGGTCTTCTGTTTCGGTTAATCTCTGAGATGGCTGGAATGATTTTGAAGGGCTTTTCGAATTGGGGGAATACGGAAGGGTTTTCGCTTGTATGTTGGTATTGTTGTATGGTATGTTTTCTGGTTGTGGCAATAGGCTCGCCCCCTATTACATGGGACCTAAAAATACCGGCGAACTGTGGGTGTACATTAGTACACCTCTGCTTAACCCTTCGGGATACAGGCGTGGTGGTATGTTATATGTTATGTTTCGCTGGTATATAGCTGATAGTACTTGAATTTAGAAAACAACTATTTTTAGTCTATGATATACTCATTTGCTAAATGTCGTTAAGTTCGAATTAAACTGCATTTATAAATTATTATTTTCTTTATATAACAATGGGTTTAAAGAAACGTCTTTAAAGTTCGCTACATTTAATATTGACAAGTAAATGACCTTCGTGAGTGTGGTTATCGATTCGAATTTTAACTTATAATGAAGCGCGGTGATTGTTTTTAAGACGGAAATGTAAGCTGACCCTTAAAAGCTAAAAAAATTTTGCTCAAAATACAAATATGAAAAAAATATTATAATATTAAAAAAAACAGCCTTAGAGTGCTGTTTTTTGTGATGGGAACAAACCTTCTTTTAGAGCCAGGCATTGATGTCATTAAGTGACGTGCTAATATTAGTCATATCTAATAACTTTTAAACTATCGCGCTGCATGTTTATATTAATATTATGGAACGGGGATTAGCGCGAACATGTTCGCGCTAATCCCCGTTCTATAATATTAATTAGTCATATCTAGTTCCAGTGTCAGATAGGGATGAAGTTATATGAAAAAGTGCACCATCTCATTTACTCAAAGGACTGCAACCTAGAAACCATTTAGAAACTACGGTTAAAACGAATCAATTAATACATAGTTACTAATTGTTATTGTTACACTGATTAGTAATAACAGTTGCTGTTTACATTACGAGTTATTTAATGCAGGCTTCGAATTTTTTCAGCACAAATATTTTTTTTATTTTTTATTAACCTATTAAATGTCCCACTGCTGGGCAAAGGTCTCCCCCGTCTGACTCCAGACATTCCTGTCTCGAGCAACACATATATGTTTTTAATATTATTTCCGAATCATTTATTATGACGACATTAAAAAGTGTTTGACGGTCTACTATTTATTTTCCTGAATGATTACCCGTTGTTGTTAACTACTGACCAAGGTCAAAAGCGATGCAATGAAAATTAGCTGTACAATCAAACATGTTTTAACAAGCATAGCTCAAAACGGAATAATAGAACCTTCATAGTGGGCATTAACTCATGTTTCTTGTTACAGTGGCCTGCCAATCCCCAAAGTTCAATACACTGACGTGGAAATTAAGACTTGGTGAGTGTTTACAAACTTATACATTAGTTCCCCGCTTTGTTTGCAATCACGTTCTGTTTTAGCATCTGATTGTATTATTCTAATAATAGAATTTCTAAATACCCATTATATTGTAGAGCGATACGGCGATTACGATTACGTTGCAAATGCGATTTTTTTTTTCTAATTAATTGTTTTAAAGCGTACTTTTGCGAATTATGTTTAATAATATTACAGAGCTTTGCGTGGGTATTTTATTCATTGTGATTTTATGAACTATCGGTCGTTGAAAAAAACCGATTTGTTATATATCTATTACTTGATTTACTGTAACTATAAAACTTGAGATGTTCCAAGATTATTTTTTCAGACGTCGAGAGAATGCCGAATCATTAACATGTAGAACATGAATCTTATCGTTCTTTGTTTACTGCCCATACTTGTTGCGGCCATTTGCTTAGGAAATTCATCAATCACAGTTAATTGCGTATGTTGTCGACGACAAAGTTAACTCATCTTGTGTAGTCGAAGCTTCGTATGTTAGGACGTGATTGGAACATTCAGCCTTTGCTGTACTGATAATAACATTTCCCAATTTATTTACAAACAAGTTGTAAATAAAATACATTTTGTTACTCGTTTATGTGCCATGTTTTTAGAAAGAAATCTATATCAATTTACAGTATTCATTTATAAATGAGATTTTTAATTGTTTATCACATGCTGGTAGACTATCGTAGGAAACGGTACGGCCCCTGAAAAAGCCTGTATGGTTTTGTTACTTTATTACAAAGACTACCGGACACGGACTTCCACACATGCGCAGATGAACAATTTACTATATGTTACAGCGATCACATTATTAACGATTGTGACTTACCCTACTATTGAAACTTATCTCTTCATTACAGGAGCATCGTGTTTCGTGAACTCCACAAACTCTATCAGAAGCATGCATGCGAGGAGTATCTCGAGAACTGGCCCCAACTCGTCAAGTACTGCGGCTATAGGGAGGATAATTTGCCTCAGGTTCAAACTTTGTCTTCAAAGTAGTTACAGTAGACTGAACTAGTTTAGCTTCCATACTGTTTACCCTTGAATCGAAGTTCAACACTGTCTAATGAGACAACATAAATAAAATATCTAGAAAACGTAATAATTACAGCAAAGAAGAGCGTCTTTAAAATTTTTCGTTAATTATTAATTAAGTAAAAATATTCCACGATTGGAATCCTATTACTTTATTTTATAGCAAAAAAATAACAAAATATGGATTACTACACAACTTTTTGTGATATCATAAAACCTAATAATATTTTTTTTTATTTTTCGTAAATCAACACTATGTCGAATAACGAAGAGTTTGGCGCGCGGCCAACTGTCGAAATAGGGTTTTTTCATGGATTAATTTATTTGCAGTTGGAGGATGTGAGCACTTTCCTGAAGCGCAAAACTGGATTTCAACTGCGCCCAGTTGCGGGCTACCTGTCTCCAAGGGATTTCTTGTCTGGTCTAGCCTTCAGAGTGTTTCACTGCACTCAATACATACGTCACTCATCAGATCCTTTCTACACTCCAGAACCGTACGTATCCAAGGAAAAAGGTTAAGTAACCCTTTGTTCCATTTAAAATATTAATTATATTATATAGTCTTAATGGTTTTTACAACGCACGTCAGAAAAGCTCACAAAAGTCAGATTTTTTTCTACTTATTTAACAATCGTTGCTATATTTTGGACAATTCACATAATAACTTTATTAGTGTTTATAGCCTGTGTTATTTTGATATATTAAATGTGTTATTGTAAAGTTTAATTAAACTTCATTTACTATTTATTCGTGATAGAGCAAAAACCTACTACGTAAAGAATCTATATAGGTTATAATTTCGAAGCTACCGATCCAAATCAACAAACAACAGTTTGATACCCATTTTACATTTTACCCACAGGTGTAATTCTGAAATCAAACTAATCGTAATCACCAAAAATTATTGAAACAATAAATATAATTTTTTTTCTTTCCTAGTGACTGCTGCCACGAGCTATTGGGACACATGCCGTTGCTTGCCAACCCTAGCTTCGCGCAATTCTCACAAGAGCTAGGTCTCGCTTCTCTCGGCGCTTCCGACGAGGACATCGACAGATTGGCAACGGTAACTATTACATACGACGACAACTACCGGGTTTAGTCAAGTAAACATTCTGACGTAAAATTTCCAAAAAGTTCTCAATTCGTTTTATCTTTAGCAGGGAACAATAAAATTTCTACAAAAACTGACATGTGAAACTTATTTTCGAGTTGTCATTGGGTCAGAGTTTTCAGATTTGATCCCCGAACAATTTTCTTTACTGTCTCGGGTCTGTGTGTTTGTGGTACCGTTATTATCTTCTTTGACATAACACAGGCCCTTTCGCCACCTAATTTAAATTTAGAACAACATATAGGATGATGTTTAAACAATATACCGGCCTGTGTGAACGCTGGTATTGTACGGAACCCGGAAATATAAAACTGAATGATTGCACCACTAACGTCAACAGAAACGTTGGCAACATTGTGTAATTGTGTATTATTATTTCAGCTTTACTTTTTCACCGTTGAGTTTGGATTGTGTCGGCAAATAGATGGAAGTTTCCGAGTGTACGGCGCCGGCTTATTGTCCTCCGTTGCTGAGTTACAACACGCTCTAACAACGCCAGAGAAAATAAAGCGTTTTGATCCGGAAGTTACCGTCAACGAAGAATGTATTATCACCTCCTATCAAAATGCTTATTATTATACTGATTCGTTTGAAGAGGCGAAAGAAAAGATGAGGTATTCTTTGAAAAAATATATCGATGCTTTTATAATTACAAAAGTAAATGAAATTCCAAACATTAATTTACAAACGGTCCTTATTTGTTATGGCAGAAATAAAAAATCTGTGGTTGAATAATTATTTTGGATCACAATGTCTGTTACTTCCTACATTAATTTGTTCGATAAACCCAAGGCCAGCAAGACCTCTTGCATCACTTCTGGTTATAATTAAAAGATTTAATTATTCTTGCAGGGCATTTGCTGAGAGCATACAGCGCCCGTTTGGTGTGCGATACAACCCGTACACGCAGAGCGTTGAAGTTCTTAGCAATGCTCAGAAGATTACTGCGCTGGTTCGAGAGCTCAGGGGAGATATCTGCATTGTATCCTCTGCCATCAAAAAGATTTCTGCCCAAGACTCCACTTTGGACGTTGAGACGATTGCAAACATGCTTCATACTGGACTGCAGGTATATAATAAAAAATGTATGTCACAAAAAAGACATACAAAAGCTTTTATAGTTTATAGATCTGTTCGCAGTAAAATCCAATCCATTTAAGAGCACGGTAAACTTGTAACATATTTTCGGGGTTCGGAGCTTGACATGTAAATTATAGATACTGGATTATTTTACTTATCTATATAAGTTTGACGACTTCTGTGGTCGAGTGGCGTCCACATTAGTGGTTACATATTAAGGTGTTGCCAGCTCTGCAATCCCGGGTTCGTTATTTGGAAGGGTACATGAAAAATATCCATTTTCATAATTTATCAGTTTAGATGTTTGGAAACATTTCGGTTTTGAAATTCTAAACACAAGTGCTTTACCTATTTTCGGGTCAGACCAATTATTGAGATGGTGTCTACATTTATTTATTTTCTAAAAGTTATCTGATAATAATCCGGTTTGTCACAACTGTAAACCGAAATTCATTCATAGTCATAGAATATTCCGCTCATAATATCAGAAGCCTAATTACTTTTCTGCGACGGATAAAAATGTCGTGTGCAAGGAAAGTCAATTTTAATAGTCCCATTAACGCCCGCCTTAGATACAAATTATTTATTAATGTTCCGGCTGCTGGCACTAAATGATCGTTGTTGCTTTACTAATAAATCAACAATGAGTGTGCGTTACTGCATCGCAATGTTCTTAAGAAGTTTAATGTTCCACACATAATTATTACCCACAAAGTTGTCGTTTTCATGACTATCACAAGAGAGGAACTACCATTTAAATCATTTAGTATTTTATTTGGTAATAAACAAAAAACTCCCAACTTAATTTGCAATTGTGGTCAGTAGGGTTGATAATCCTATCTTGTCGCATTGATTGACGAAGACGCATAGAGCGTGATGTGTTTTATTGTTTGTTAATTTTATTTGTGTTTTTTATCGTATTTAATTTGATTTTATTTGTTTTTCGATTATATTTTTATGGATGTTGTGTCTGAAAATAAGTTTTTATGATTGTTATTATTATATATCTAGAATTAAAGTAACACATTCTCGATTATTTTATAAAAAAATATTTATTTATTTATTTATTTATTTTTATGGAACTTCTACAACTTACTCACTAGAACATACTTAAACAACAATTGACAAACAGTTTTAGGCATAGTGAGTTCGTCACTTACAGAAGTACACAGCACTCTCAGAATAATAAAATTACAAGCAAGATGAGATGGCATAGATTTTAAGTTATACAGATAAAATGATTAAGTAAATTAGTAAACAATTAAATTATAAAGTACATGAATCAAAAAATTAATTAAATTAGAAATTAAATCAGATTAAAAAAAAAGAAAAATACGAGTTAAGTTAAAATCACGTTACAAATTGGCCTACAGAAATACATAAACAATAGAAGAAAATAATATTACCAATAAGAAAATCAAAGAGAAAATGGAAGTGGATGCAAATGATTACCCGGTGACTGATGTCACATCGTCTTTTTTAGACTCCGTGGTAGTTAGAAGTCTCCTACGGTATTGACAGAAGGGGTTAGAGTAGATATCGATGCTATTGGTTCTAAGGGCGATTTTATTATAGTTCCTCATAAGACGGTTCATGGGGGCGGTGCTACCAAAGTTAGTACGACTGGCGGTGGTGGCAAAAGTTATGGTTTCACGACTAGATCTAATAACTTTTTGTCGAGGCACCGCTATTCTCAGTTCCGCCACAAGATCAGGAGCACTCACCAATCCGTTTACTATTTTATAAAGTAGGATTTGATCATTTACACGTCTTCGGTGTTCGAGTGAGTACATTTTGAAATAGCTGAGTCTTTGATCATAAGAGGAATCTCGTGGACAGTTAGGATTTTTAAAACGGAGATATCTTGTGAAGCCTTTCTGGATACGTTCAATCCTTTTAACGTGGACACGATAGGTGGGGTTCCAAACTGGGGATGCATACTCTAGTAGACTTCTCACAAGAGTATTGAAGAGCACTTTTAGGGTTGAGATGGCCTGGAAATCTCGACACATTCTTTTTATAAAACCAGTCATTTTTGCAGCTTTGGCAGTGATGATGTCGATGTGGTTGATGAATGAGAGTTTTGAGTCAAGTTGGACTCCCAAGTCACGTATCGAGTCCGTTTTCTGCAGTACCACCCCATTTATTGAGTAAGACGTTGGTAATGGACTCCGTTTCTTAGTAAAGGCTATGTGGTAGCACTTTTTCACATTGAGGGTCATCCTGTTTTGTAGGCACCAATCTTCAACCGCGTCTAGGTCAGTCTGCAGTAGTAGCACATCATAAGGTGTGTTTATTTCTTTGAAGATTTTTAGGTCATCAGCGAAAATGGAGCATTTGCTATGTTTAATTGCTAGAACTATATCATTAACGAAGATTAAAAACAGAATTGGACCCAGATGTGAACCTTGGGGGACTCCAGATGTAGAAAAATAGACCGGTGACTCATAACCCTTTACAACCACTCTTTGTTGTCTTTCTATAAGATAGGATTTAAACCAAAGGAGTAATTGGCCAAATATGCCGAAATTTGCTAGTTTGTTTAAGAGGATTTTGTGGTCCACCTTGTCGAACGCACTGCTGAAATCAGTGTAAATTGAGTCGACCTGAGTGCGGGAGTCCATCAATGCGCCAATTTGATTCACATAGTGGACCAAATTGGTAGTCGTTGATTTACGAACACAGAAGCCATGTTGTTGGTCAACTATTTGAGCAGTAATGTGTGATGTAAGTATAGGACATACCAAGGATTCAAAAATCTTCGCGAAAACTGAGAGTAGTGAAATAGGGCGGTAGTTCTGCACGTCACTAGAATCTCCTTTTTTGTAAACCGGTACCACGTTAGCAATTTTCCAATCCGTGGGAAACTGTGATGCCGTAATCGAGTAATTAAATATTAATTTAAGTGGTAAAGCCAGACTCGAAGCACACTTCTTTATAAATACTGGTGGCAAACCGTCTGGCCCTGCCCCTTTGCAGATGTTTAGTTTTTTTAGGGCTTTGAGGACATCACGTTCTGTGAAGACAACTTTACCTAGTTCACACTGATGATACTCTAGACCCATTCCAACTACGGTCGGTGAACCGGTCGAAGAAGTAAAGTTAGAGGAAAAATGCTGAGCAAAGAGTTTGCAAACATCCTCTCCAGAGGATGCTGTTTTATTTCCCAGACACATTTCCGAAGGGATGTCGTTAGCTTTTGCCTTTTTCGCTTTGACGAATGACCAAAAGACTTTAGGATTGTGTCTTATACTCTTTTCAGTGAAAGACATATAGTCTTTGTAACAATTTTTTATCATGACTTTAGCCCTACTCTCTAGTAGTCTATACTCTAAGTAATCCCTTGGGTTTTTGTATGTTTTGTACCGTGATCTGAGTTTTTCTTTTTCGTTTAGTAGTCTGATAAGAGGACTAGAGAACCAGCAGGGAAACTTATCACTCAATCTTCTTGATTTAGGAACGTGCTCGCGAACTACATCCCCGAGGTGCCTATATAGCTCTGCGACCATAGCATCGACATCGCGTTTCTCTGAGAAAATTTGTCTCCAGTCTCGGTCACTAATCTTAGCATTGATGATTGTGTAGTTAGCTCTTTTAAAGTTAAATCTAACTGGATAATTACTCTTTAATATAGCGGGAGACGTGTTTCTTAATGATATTTCAAGAGGTGGGTGATAGACGTCTACTATTGATAGAGGGTTATTGCATACACTAACAATTCCTCCAAAGAAGTTACAAAATACTAGGTCAAGGGTTTTTTTAAAACAATTTTTAACCGAGTTAATTTGCTCCATGTTACATAACGACATAAAGTCCATCAGTGAGTAACCCAAAGAGTTAGCATAGTTATAAGCAGTGGTACTAGATATGTGACAGTGGTTATTGTCTGATTCCCAGTCAATAAAACTTAGATTGAAGTCACCAGCTATTAGGGTTTCGTCGCCAGTGGAATCGATGACCGAGGAGACCCTGTCTAGAAACGAGTCTAGCGTATACTGAAGAACTGGTGGAGGAAGATAAACTGCGCAGATATTTAAGTTTTGGCATTTTTTCCCTTTGACAGCCTTAAGCCTGACCCATAGGTTTTCTGTATCAGTTTCCCATTGTGACATACGAGCAGAGTCTATCGACTTCAAAACAGCAATAACTACACCCCCTCCTCGCTTGCCTCTATTGGCGGTTGATGCTCTATCCCTACGATAAATGTTGTACCTGGTGTCAAATATTTCACCGTCGCTTATACCATCATCTAACCAAGTCTCAGTGCCAATGATGACATCGTAGTTGCTCAGTCGTGTGGATAATTCGATGGTGTTCAATTTTGTTTTCATACCTCTAAAGTTCTGGTAGTAAACGTTGAATTGTACGTACTTATATACGGTATTATGGCATGTTTTTTTTTCTTAAGATATCTTCAAAGCAGTGCCACTGCGTCTAGGCTTCTCATATGCTTGGCTTGTTCTCCATCGGCTTTCCTTATTAAAACTTTGCCGTCGCGCACCCACACGTATTTATACCCCTTTGCAGTAGCCGCTTTTCTAGCAGCCGCGTGGATTTTTTTGTTAAGGGGAGACAAATGTTCCGACACAAAAATAGGCTTGATAGGACCGCCATACCCAAGGTGTTTCGAGTTAAGTTTTTCTGTGTTATGTGTCTTGTTAAACTTCATAACCGACGTTAATATTACGTCTCGCGTTAGGGTGGAACGGAGCTTAACAACAACCGCTCTAGGATTATTATTAGTGGGGTCTTGTTTTCGTACTCGTACGACTGATAGTATGTCTTCTTCTTTGATTGCATTTCCTACCGCGTTTCCAATCTGTAAGACCGTTTTCACTAAGTTTTCCGATTTGTTTTCCGGCACACCATTAATTTCAATATTTTGTTGACGTGAGTGCTGCTCAATTAAATTAACTCGCACAGATAGGTCGGATACCAACTGCTTGAGGGATTCGTTCTCTTTACTGAGGCATTTGTTACTTTCTGTGCAATAATCGAGTTCAGACTTTATACGGTCATAATCGTCACTTATGAACTGGACAGAATTTTTGAGCGCCTGGAATAATTCTTTCATCTCGTTAAACTCCACTGCAAATATATTATTATATCGATTACCTTTTGTTTCGAGAAAAACAGGATCGTATGATGTTTATTGGAAATCATAGCAACGCTTGTAGTAAACAGTTGTAAGTAGGTGTTTATCTAACGAGTCGCAAATTACCTTTGATCAGAAGATCAAACACATACCTTCTGTACCTACGGATACAGATCAAAGATAATTGTTGTATTTTTAAAGACATTGATTTTCATGGCATGTCAAGTAATATCATTGAAATAATTCCGAATTTATTATTATGGAAGAGAGACTAGAACAACGAGGAGAGTTTATATCGCTTGGTATAGGCTCAGCTAGGATATAATATTATCAGACAAAATAAATAATCTATTATCACCTTGACTGCATCGTTGGCCTAGTGGTGCTAAGCGCAACTGCTACGCTGGAGGTCTTGGGTTCGATTCCCGAGTCGACCAAGGTGTTATTGGGTTTTTCTATGAAATTCTCAATAGCAGGTCGGAGTTTGGATTTGTGCCCGGTAAGTGGCAATAGGCTCGCCCCCTATTACATGGGATCTAAACATATCGGCGAACTTTGGGTGTACATTGGTACATATCTGCCTACCCCTTCGGGGATACAGGCGTGATGATTTGAATTATCACCTTGAAAGACTAAAAATTCCAATAGGTTATTTACATGACCAAAAGGTTTATGTCAGTTATACGGTAGCAATAGTATATTTGTTTTCATATCGGTTGTAGAGTTCAATCAGTGAGCAGTGAGCAGTTGGCACTCGATCCACTCATGCGCATGAACGATAATGGCAATTTAAGTGTTGTTTATATTTATCTTCCTGTAAAGTATTCATATATTTACGTTTGATCTTTTCAGTTGAAATTAATCACATCGTTACGAATTAGGATGATGTTTTAACGACAGATTAAAACTGTTTTACTCTTTAAATTATCTCGCTTGCCATTACTAAAAACAAAATTAAATCCTTAAAGTACTTTATCTACCCCATTGAGTAACAATCTCCTTATTGATAAACGAAATTAGGGTGCACTAACACTTGGCGTCACTGTTACCGGTAAAACGGACAACACTAGAGACCAATAAAACATGGCGGTGCGTGCGATTCTCGCTGTAGTAGTCTGTTGCATTATATAAATAATAAAAATCATTATGACATCACATTCCTTTAAAAGTATTGGACTTGTAACGTTGAATCCATACTTAGGCTAGTTCTGAACTTTGAAGAGTGGTCCTTTTAATATTATTTATGTGAGGAGTCGAAATCAGTCTGATTGATAGAACATAAAATATGTAAATTGTAAATAACTAATCTTAATAGATGTACAAAGAGTGAAAATAGTTTCATTCATTAAGAGTCTATTTTAGTCATGCAACTATTTTTAAACAGCGACCTAATCAAGGATGCGTTCTACCTCATTGCCAGTATTGAGAAGTTACGGTACGATTGAGCAATAAACATTCTAACAATAAAGCTATCAAATCATTTTATGCGCATACCATTCGAAAATGTAACAGCTCACATACCGTTAATAATGAAACAAGACGTCTCTCAAACATCTAAACATAACACAGTATATGTTGAGGAGTTCCTCATTATTGTTTGAAAATATATCATACTTGAATAGGTACATATATTTTCCTTTTGTATCGTTACTTTGTTAGGAAACCTAGATTCAAAAAAATTTAGTCTGATATCGCCAATCAGCAAGCGCGGTGTTCAAGGAGCTTTTCTTCTCTATATAGGAAGAAGCCTGTGCCCAGCAGTGGGACGTAATGGGCCGGTTTATTATTGTTATCATCGTTCGTTGCTTATTGACGAGATTTGCTAACAAACCAGGGGGTCTACTCTCTTTCTCCGAAACGAAACTTCGTTAACGAACGAAATTTAAACGAAATTTCGTCAGTGACCTTACTCTATTTCATTTTCGGCCACACATAAGAAGTTCGTAACCATCGACAATTTTCGTGAACGATAATATCGTGTGGGTCTTTTTTTAGTAATATATGGCTTACAATTTGAATTAAATTAAATTAATAGAAATTACCTTCATTAAATTAATTTAATTAAAAAAAAAGGATCATATAAAAATATAATAAAAAATGTAATATAAAAAAATATAGTATTAATTTCGGCGTGCGCATGTTAATTAATTAAATTAACTTAATTAATTAATTAAATGAAAATAATAAAATAAAATAAGTAAATAAATAATAATAATATTAATTATTAAATTAAATTATTTTAATAATTAAATAACTTAATTATTTTTTATAAAAAAAATATATTTAATTAAATCCAATTTAATTAATTTTTATAATTAAATTACTTAATTATTTTTTATAATAAAATATATATTTAATTAAATCCAATTTAATTAATTGAAATTATGAATTAATTTAATTACAATAAATTATTAATTTATTTAATTAACTTTAATTATTAAATATAATTTATCAAAATTTTAATTAATTTAATTTGTTAAAATAATAAAATTAGATTAAATTAAATTAATTAAATAAAAAATAAATTAATTTAAATAAATATAATAAAATATGTAAAATAATTTACTACAATTAAATTAAATTAATAAATATTAAATAAATTAATTCATAATTCATCAATCATCTGTCAAATTCAAATATTCGTTCGGAAGATTTCGAATTAGAGTAGGTTTAGAGAATCGTAACGTTAAAAAATGTTCGTTCGTCCGAAATTTCGGAACGAAATGGAACCGTGGTAGGAAAGACGCGAAATTTCGATCGAAACTTCGTTTTTCGTTGAATAAGAGTAGACCCCCGGTAGTTAGCATTGTAAGTCTGAAATTCTATAGGCAGCACATTATAATTAACTATTTATTTTTCTCTGCAGATACATAAATGTACGTATGAGTAGGTACTGGTAGAAGATATAAGCTGGCATATGTCTAAAAAAAATTAAGGGAATTTCTTTGATAAATAAATGCTGTCCTTATAATCAAATAAAAAGTACTACTATCACGGATTTCCCAAAAATACCACATAGAAAATATATATTTCGGAGATGGAGAATAATATTAGTAAAGCAGATACTATAAATCGTAGAAGCGAAATTGAAGTAAGGTTTATTTACAGAAGCTTATAAATGACTTAGAAAATTTAATACCAATAAAACAGTCGATACATTTGTTAGCAGCAAACGTAATTGAATGATTTTATGTGCATAAAATTTGGTGATTTGATAACAGTGTAAATAAAGAAACAAGTTTTATTGGACCGCGTTTTCGAGTAAGAAGTATATAATAAATCTTTTTGAACGTAATTTTACGGAGGTGTAAACTATCGAACCACATACCTACCTATTGCTTTAGAGCAAAGTCTTAATAATCTTGGTCCCAGACACTGAAAGTTTCCATTTTCCACTTAATTGAGCTTCAGAATCTCTTAAATAATCGGTTCAGACATTAAACACATCTATTCTATTGTTTTATGCCTAAACGATATTCTGATTTATGTTAATATCCGTAACCCATCACAGCTTCACACGTGTATCAGAGTAATCGTAGTGATAATCTTTCCAAATCTATCTGATTCTATTCCTCTTCTTACTATGCGATCCCCTAAAATAGACCAATACTCATTAATTATGACTCGACAATTTGTCAACTGCCGAGTTTCTGTCATTAAAAGTACCTACCGCTAAGGGAAACTTGGGAAGAAAGTTTTATGGGTCAAACTAACTGACCTTTCTCGGCCCTTTTTTTATGTTAAATGCCATAATTTCTTAGAACAACTACTATTGTGGAAAAAGCCAACCGTGAACGTAATTAGAAATCAAAGAACTGAGGACATGCATAAATAACCAAGCTATCAATCCGGCGATACGTGTTTGAGTTATTTTGTTCCAATGACTAACGGTTTGATTATGTGTTTCAGGTTCAAGAGCGGAGTCCGCAGAGCACTTCCGGCGGTAGCACGCCGAACTCCGAGCGCGGCGCTTCTCCACGACCTGATGCGAAGTAACTCTAACAATGAACTCATTATACCTAATTCAATTTGATCGCTAATGCTTCAAAATTGAGTCCTCAGTAGGCTCGCGTAATTTATGATATAAAATATGACTATAACATTATATAGTATACAATATTTAGCTTGTAGGCGGGCGCTTAATATTCTCTATACGTACCTAAAGGTATCTACTGTTATTGGCATTTATAGTTGACGCCATAGTTGTGTGTATGTTTATGAATATAAAAATAAATGTATCATAATAAATTGTCGTTTTATTTTTCTCGATGAATACCTAAGTTTTGTTAGTGTTTTTTGAATCTTTAAATCGACCCTGTTTTTGTTCACCTGAACTGAACTGAGATTTGTATAGCTGATCGATTTGTTGTTAGGTAAGGTTATAACAACCAAAAAAATCTGTACAAATATTGCAAGTAAAATAAATATTTGGTTTCATAATGTATCCTTTTTTCAACATTTATTAATGGTTGCACTTGGTGCAAAGGCAAATTAATGTGGACAAGTAACATTCATCTATAATATTTTGCAAAAAGTAATAGGATAGTCTTACCTATTACATTAATGGCTCATAACCTAGATAATACGAATGAATAGAAAAACCTCCCAATAATGATTTGTTCGCGTTATTGAGGCCAATAATACTTTCCTATCCTGTCACGTCTTAATATTGCTTTTGTTTAGTGAGATATACTTATTGTCGCGATCAATATTAATTCATCCGGACTGTTTGAACTCATTACAGTTGAATGTGCACCACACCACATAGCTGTTAGAATACTAACACAACTGTTTTTTAAAAGTAAGACCCAAGCAATAGAATTCAATTATAATAACACATCCGTCGGGCACTTCAACAATTCAAATACAATAACAAACAGGATATTACAATCCTTGAACTAATTAGTATAAAAGTGCTAAATTGAATGATCAGAAACTATCAATTTCCACTTATTCTAACTGACCAGTCGGGACTAGTATCAGTTTGGCGCAATGCCAAAATATAAAACCATTAATTTTTTTAAACAAAGTGATGCAACTCGGTTAAAATGAGGTCGAGTAAAATTTTCGATGATTTAACTCCCAGACAAAATCAATATAGATATGCGGCAACTAAATAACTATGTACTGGCTATAATATTTATAATCTCAATAAGTAACATGCGGAACGGAGTAGTGCTGTACAAGATAACCAATGGACTGGAGTCCTTGGCAATGCTTCTTGAATTTAATTATAACTACTTACGTATCTGTCAAATTCGTATGAAAGTTGGCAAGTGAGCGACAAGAGTAGTGTTAAAATTAGCTTTTAACATTGAAATTTTGGATGTCACATGTTTGAATATTTTGTTTTCATCCGGTTAGTTCAGTTTAGATATTACACGTCTCCGCAAATGAACGAAAATTTAATGAAAATTCTAATCGTCCTTCAACAAGAGAGTTATAAGAAATTATAATTATGATGTAAAAGATTTATTTAAAAGTTGCGTGTTTACGTTCTACAATTAGTTTAAGTTTCTTATTTTAACATACTGTATTTAAAACAATTTCACTATACATGTAGGTATGTATTATTAAAAGTAAAATGAGTAAAAGATTTTCCGGAACTATCGTAAGACATAACAATATTCACAAAGATACCAAATCGTATTCCTTTTATTAACTAATTCGCAATACTATTCAGTATCTAAGTGAATTTTGTATGTTCTTTTTAATGGAATGTGCCAGAGATATCTCGTTCTAGTCTAGAAAATCGTACCTGAGACGGAAGGCAATGTGTAGGATAGACAAAATGTCTGCAAGTTAACGATTGAAAACTAATACAGTTTGTAGAAATTATCTTGATTTCAATATTAATTCGTTCTATTTTGGAGAACCAACAGACCATCCTCCAATACCATAATTTATCAACAGACTGTCAATTTCACAAAAAAACAATGCCACGAGTTAAATAATTGAGTGTTTGCGACAAAAAAAAAAACAGTACTTCCAAGTTGATTATGGTATATGTTTAATATAATTTGATTTAAACATGATTTTCGAAAATAGGTCAGTAGAACAGCTATAGCCGCAAGGGCGGGCGAGATCTTTGTCACTTAACTGTTAAAGCTAAAGCTTACTCGAAAATCAATATGATTCAATTTGGACGTGTTTTGTTCTTTCCAGATGAGCGTAAAAGTTGTTGATAGCAATTAAGCAGCCGTTGACACTAGTTGCCAGTAGTAGCGAGGAGCGTGGAGGAGTCGGCTGGCGCGCCAGCTTCCAGCAAGTAGGCTCACGGCCGCAGTCGCGTTGAGATTCCGTCGCGTCACCACGCCGCCGCCGTCGCTTGCCTGCTTGCTCGCAAATCGATATTACCGTATTTACTGTACCGTCGTACATGCTCGCTTTTATTACTACACATAAACAGTTTACGGCTGTTTAAAAACTTTTATAGCGCGCTTCTTCAATACATAGTAGTAATTTATCACATATTTTTTGTCTTTCAAACAGTTTATCGCATGTGTGACAGCTTACCGCCGCAAAGTAAACAGTAAGCGCTAATACAAATCTGAGCGCGTAACAGCTGATACTTGTGAGAACAGCTGATCGTTTTTATGAATAACGCGCGGTGCTCCCCAGTCTCATATTTTAAATTTAGATTCAGTATACAAGTTCCAAACGATTGAAATAAAAATCTCTCGGTAATAAATTGGTGGATAGCTTTTTTAATGCCGTCACCGATTCGATGAAGTCTTCCAGAGCGGAGGCGCGAGTGTTTTATGGTGAGACGAATGATGCTTTAAATATATCGCAAAAGCGACTAAATGGCGTGTGCGCATGGTCTTCACGTCGTTAATAGATCTTGTGATATATGCTCACGATTTGAGTGTATAAACGTGCGGGTGAACGAAGGCCGCGACTTGCGTCGACGTAGCGTCGCTCCGGGGAAGTTGGCACGGTGCGCGGGCGCGGCGTGACGCGGGCGCGGCGCGGGCCTGACTCGCCCGTGTCTCCGGCATCTGCCCCTGCCAGTACAACCTTGCTCGCGCTGAGGACATGTCCGTGTTATGGATTACCAATGCATCGTCGTGTACACCGTCATCAACATTGCGCCGCCGCAACACTCCGCGCAGGCGACGGATGTGCCCGTCGGATGTGTTACCTGGTTCAAAAATAAGATCAAGAGGTTAGTAATAAGTGAAATTTACAAGTATAAAAAAGACGATTGTACAAAAAAAACACCTGTGTTATGAAAATGTTTTACAGACATCATAAAACCGCAACATACATTAAAAACAAGGTTGAACAGGAAGTAACTAACATCATTCTCAACGAAACTGTTTGCGTTGTTTTATTTTTCATATCTTCAAAGAATAAATTGTGTACATAAAAAAGCGTTATCATAAATGCTGGCTAAATTATCAACGTAGTGGTAATAAGCCAGTTGGTTAAAAAAATTTTTGTAACAATAAAGCATAAGGAGTATTAATTCGACTGAAAATAGTTATAAACTTTCATATTTACGATTAAAATATTGTAATAAAGATTTTTTTAACATATACATTTCAAAATAAACCAACTAGATAGAAATGACTCTAAATAAGAAGATACCGTTCCTGACTATGAATCAAGTGTTTGTGATGATCAACTGTTCAACTTCTTTACGAGTCAGCTATCATATTCAAACTAATATAATAATTAACTAAATGATAAAATATGACCTACAGATATAGTTCCTACAATTCTGAAATTTTTAGTAAATAAACTTTTTTGAGAGTTTGTTCGTTTACAAAACAATATTTATTTTCTGGATAAAATATTTAGAAACCTTCACTAACTGAAATATTTAAACACTGAACTACATAGATAAGCTCCAGAATTATTTTAACGCTAATTTATCGTGGGAGTCGAGACACCCACGATACGATACTCTACTAAAGAATTCGTGTCTGTATCAATTAAAAATAAATGTTATAACTACAACCGCTATATTAACTTATATATGGCCACGTAATAACCTTGAGGCTTACATTTATAAATACATAACGTATTGCGACACACCTGAATTGGCCTTAACCCATCTTTTAAAAAACACAAATTGACGTTAACTATATTTTTATAATGTACCATTAGTTTAAACTAAAAATATTGAAAATTAAGCAACATTCTTTGTTTGTTTCAGAGCGGTAGCATTGTATCTCCATTCATTGAAGTTGACTCCGAATAGTGGGATCATACATGGAAATTTGGCATGCTTATACTACAAACAAGGATTCATAGATCTAGCCATAGATACATACAGACGAGCTATAGAGCTCCAACCTAATTTCCCTGATGCCTACTGCAATCTCGCTAATGCACTCAAAGAAAAAGGCCTCGTTTCCGAGGCGGAAGAGTGTTACAACAAAGCTTTACGATTATGTCCGTCACACGTTGATACTCTTAATAACCTCGGTAATGTGAAACGAGAGCAGGGGAAAATTGATGAAGCTACCGAACTTTACACAAAAGCTTTAGACGTTTTTCCCAATTTTGCGGCCACTCACAGTAATCTGGCTTCACTTTTACAACATCAAGGTTGGTTGCAATATTAATATTTCCCATTTTATATAACTTAGGACAAGTATCTGAACGCGTACTGTAAATATATTGTGTGCGCTGATTTGTGTTTATTGGTTCCACCTTGAGAAAATGTAGTACAATAATATCATTTAGTGACTTGTTAACGATAAGAATGTATTGTCCATACATTTGTGAACAACACTATATGTAAAATTAACACTTTTGTTAAGTATAAGTAGAAATTAAACATAAGACTAAATATTTAATTCCAGAATTACGTACATTAATAATTTAATTTAGTTTAAACACGCAATTACAGGTAAACTTCATGAAGCGTTAATGCATTACAGACAAGCTATAAGCATTCAGCCAAACTTTTCAGATGCCTATAGCAATATGGGAAATACTTTAAGAGAATTGCGAGACATAGCAGGAGCTCTAGTCTGTTTCAAAAAAGCAATAGAAATAAATCCGACATTCGCCGACGCGCACTGTAATTTAGCAAGTATTTATAAGGACTTGGGAAATATTACTAAAGCCATAGAGTTTTATAAAAGATCATTACGATTTAAACCAGATTTTCCAGATGCTTATTGCAATTTAACACACTGCTTACAAATAATTTGTAGCTGGGATGATTACGATGAGCGAATGCAAAATATTGTGTCGATTGTTGAAGAGCAGTTGCGTACTGAAAAAATGTCCTCTGTACATCCACATCATTCCATTTTATATCCATTATCAAATAGAGCCAGAAAAGAGATAGCGACGAGACATGCAAACTTATACTCAGAGAAAGTTACCATGTTACATAGCAAACATAGATTTCTACATCACAAGGAACGGAAAGGACGGCTACGTATTGGATATGTTAGCAGTGATTTTGGTAACCATCCAACTTCCCACTTGATGCAATCCATACCAGGACTTCACGATCGGTCAAAAGTGGAAATATTCTGTTATGCTCTAACTGTTGATGATGGAACAACATTCCGAAGTAGAATAGTAAAAGACTCAGACCATTTTGTAGATTTTGCGACCGAAGACTGTCATTTAGAAGCAGCAAAAAGAATTTATAACGACGATATAGATATTTTGGTAAACATGAATGGCTATACGAAAGGTGCTCGTAACGAAATATTTGCTTTAAAACCTGCCCCTATCCAGGTAATGTGGTTGGGATATCCTGGAACGAGCGGTGCAAATTACATGGATTACATTATAACTGATGAAATTTCTTCCCCCATGTCGGCAGTTTTAGATTTTACTGAGAAGTTTGCTTATATGCCGTACACATATTTTATTGGCGATCATAAACAAATGTTTCCACATTTGAAAAAGCAATTTAAAGTCATAACTGCTAATGATAAAAATTCTAACCCAAATGCGGCCATAATAAACTGTGCTGATAATATTCCTATTGAAAATTTATTAAATGTATCTGAAACAATTGAATTGGTTGTATATGAAGAGTTAGTACCGTTAGAAATAAGCGTTAAAGAAATAAACATTCCAAGTGACATTATCGAAATTACTCGGGATCCTAAACTAACGCAGGTATTTTCTGTTCAACGCTGTTTATATTATTTCATGTGGATAAATATACTAATTTTAACACATTTTTCTCGTCGAAGGTTATCGTTAACGGCATATGTGTGCAGAATGGTTTATCAGTAAACAGTTGTGATAAAAAAGTTGCAGCTGCTGAAGAATTAAATGAAAGCATAGTAATAACATCAAGAAAGCAATACGGTCTGCCAGATAATGCTGTAGTTTTCTGTAATTTCAATCAATTATACAAGACTGACCCCAGTGTATTGGAAATGTGGGTGAATATTTTGAAAAAGGTACCGAATAGCGTTCTCTGGCTGTTAAGTTTTCCCGCTGCTGGCGAACCAAATGTTCATAAGTTTGCCCAGAGATTAGGTACAGACTTTATTTGCTTATTTATTTTAATATTATTTGACGGCTGTAACAACTTCTAAATTTGTCGCAGGAATATCTCCTCAACGCATTTTGTTCTCTAACATCGCATGCAAGGAAGAACACGTGAGAAGAGGACAATTAGCAGATATATGTTTGGATACGGCCTTGTGCAATGGGCACACAACTGCCATGGACATGTTATGGGCTGGCACACCAGTTATCACACTTCCCGGCGAAACATTAGCTTCTCGGTATCATGAAAAATATTTAAGATTATTGCTCCTTCGCCCTTACACGAACTGCTTGAGGTGTTAGCCAGTGAGCAACTTACTGGAACTGTCAACTTTACCCATCTGCCCGTGCTTGTATTTAGATTTAAAGTGGGCTGCAAAGTCGCCCTTCACTTTGTCGATCGCTCAAGGCAAACCCTTCAAGCAGTAATTGTGAACTGATTTATTAATTTCATTGCATTTCCAACTTGTTACTAAGAAAACGTGTTATTTCTCAGCGTGGCGGCCTCGCAGCTGAACGCATTGGGCTGTCCAGAACTTATTGCCAAAAGTAAAAAAACAATATGAAGATATTGCTGTTAAATTGGGAACAAGTAGAAAGTAGTAAGTATCGAAATGCTTGTAACTAGATTGGAACTGTCAATTTAGTGCCTTATTCATGTTAAAGCTAAACTTCTCAATGGAAGAACTTTTTAGGTTTTCACATTTTTTTTTATTTCGAATACTACTTATTACAATAATGGTGTCAGATGAACAAAAAATTTTCAAAAACTTTTTGTACATTTTTTTTTATTTCTTTTACAGTCGGAGATATATCAGAGCCAAAGTTTCTAAAGCACGACTAGATAGCACATTGTTTGATTGTGAGCACTATACTCGTGGCCTGGAATCACTTTATGATAAGATGTGGAGTCGATATGAGAACGGGGATAAGCCAGAGCATATACACGCTGTGGATGATGCATAATGTTTTTATCAATTATAGGTTTGTTATAAATAGAAACAATCATTATATACATTTGTTCTCACTGAATTCATTGCTTGTTTACTAGTATTTTATGAACCTGTGACATATCCTTTCTTGTCCATCCTGTCATTTTTACAATTGTTTTCAATCGGTTTTTATCTCGCCAGATTTCTTCAATGATCTTAACTCGCGACTCTCTCTAAAAGGTATAAAAACTCACAACGCGGTGTCCTGATTGGGTCAATCATTCAAAAACACGCCATTTACGAGTAGAATAACTGTTTTGTTGCTTGGGCGAATAATATAAACATTTGATTTTACCATTTTTAGCAAAGCGAATGTTTTATGAATATCATATAAAGTAAATTTAAAATCTTCAGATAGCAATGTTAGGTACGTTTGCACCTTTATCGAATACGAACTAGCTTACTATATAAATTACTTTTACTGAATAAATTAAATACTCACCTTCTAATGAGGGATTTTGCGATTTAATCCATTCGCGAGCTTGCCTTTGTTAATTTTATATTAATTTTATTGCCTTTGTTAAATATTTTTGTTAATTTATTTATAAATTAATTGTTAATTTATTAATAATTTATAAATTAACAAAAATATTTTAAGCGAACCTGGCTAATTTGTTTTGACCTAGCGACCCTGACCGCTAAACTGGAGGTCGTGGGTTCAATTCCTACCCGAATCAAATATAGCCGATAGTGTATTTGTGATACGATGGCCGTGTGTATTGACACAAGATATTAATATTATTACATTTTATTTATTGACAAACCCCTCGTTACATTCCTTGCTTTCAATGTTTTTGACACCCTAACAAGAAATTATTGAAGTAATAATAAGTAACATCTTTTGGTGAATTGATGTGTTTTCTATGTAGGTATTTCCGATTCAGGTTCTGAGCAAGTTTTAGTGAACTATAAATTGCGCCGAATTCCGCCGTGTCAATTAACGTGTTCCTACCATTTTCATCTGTTACAGATTAAAAGAGTAGATATAAGTAATTAAAGGATATTCATACGAGCAGTCCGTCCAGTTGCTGCCCATGAGGAGTCCACAGATTTTATCCTTCCAAATTTTATTGTTAACTAATATTGGATTTAATACGTGCATCATTGTGCTAACGAATAAAATTCTAATGCAATTCGTGTTTCATAGACCTTTTATTTAAAATACCTAATAACTTGAGAACATTAGTTCTAGCGTCTTAACTATTAAGTTAAGACGCTATCCTAAGCAAACGACTTGCGAGAGTGCCATCTCTGTGTTTCCCAAACTCTCTTCCAGCTACTTCTTTAAAATTTTATAAAATACAACGCCATCTATTAAGATGCCCACGCATTAAGTAGTAAAGACGTTCAATTGTCATACCAGCACTTCGCTGTTGTTGGTTTCTGTATAATGATAAAAATGTTGCCCAATATTCCAATGATTTAAGGTTATTTATTTCATAATTACAATGATAATACTTAATATTCTTTAGTGGCCATTGTATCGCATGTTTCAATTTGATCATTTTACCTCCCCTCCCCCCTCCTACTACGTAACTTATTTTAATCTCAGGAATAAACAACTTCCTTTTTAGAATTAAGGTTAGTCAATGGACTTTTCCTTCAGTACTTTGTTGTCTGTCGTGCTTACATTTCAAAAAGTCACAATGCTACTTGCCTTTTCTTAGGAGTGTAGCTGTCTTTAAACCGTGCCAAGGGCACGGTGTGCGATGATGTCGCAATTTCACCGTCTAAAAACACGCTGCTCCCATCTTTTGTGTATGCTTTTGGCTTTCTTTTATTTTTTGACTGCGAGACGCGTAGGTATAAGGGTATTTTTAACTACTAATTTTATTGTTATTTTGATCTCCTTACAACAATTCACCGGATCGTCACGTCATCGTCATCTGCTTAGCCTTTTCCAAACAGCGTTGGGGCCTGGTTCCAGTCTTACCGGTTTCGGTTGAACCTGATTCACAGGATAGACACGTATGGTGTCAAAAAAAATATATATTCTGAAGAACCTTTTTTTTTAGTACTGGAGCAAAAAGAAGTAATACTTATTTGTTATACCTGAAAATGGAAAAATACTGTATGCACCTCTATTTTTCTTATAATACAACTAAAGTACAAAAACGTAATACAGCGGACAATCCTTAAAAATAAAAGGAAAGAGACACATAAAAACAAAAGTTTTATTTGAAAAATGTTTTTATTTTCATTATCAATTTTAAACATTAGTAGTCGTTCATAAGTACACAAATTATATTATAATGTAGCTAACAATAGAAAAAGATAAAAAACAGGTTATGCATCGTGGTGCAGTAATTTGGAATCTGTACGAATTTTTGAACAATGTTATAATATCAACATAGCACTTTACTAGGTGTTTACAAAGCGTGTAAGGTGTTCACTTGTTTTTAAATAACAAATATCAATAGTGCAACAGTCAATTGACGTGTTTGAATCAGAAGTAGTAGGTCCAACGTGATGTTAGCAATCTCATTTCCTACCAACAAAAATGTTTTTCAGTATACATCTTTGGTAGGTAATTAATAATAATTCGTTTGAAAATCACGAATTCTGAAGGCCTTTACACAAGTTATAGATTTCGGGTTGCCGGCTTCCTTAGAATTCTGGTCGTCATTTTCAGAAATAGTGAAAATTATAGACGAATTTTTTAACATTACGAAAAACGACGTATTTTTTTTAATTCCCTAGGTATTTTAAAACCATTTCTTATCGGAAATGAAAGAGTGTTAAATGAATTAATATGGCAACTTACCGATTAGGTCCCTAGCTACCCGAAAAACATAACTAGTGAAAAGGTTATTTTACTAGTTTCGAAAAAAATCTATTTTAATTTTACTAATTAGTTTTATTTTTTTAACATAATATGCCATAAAATCTTAATATTGCGATGTCTATCGTTTACCTAATCGATATTGCCTAACTGCAAATTATGTCGACTTTCTGCTGGTTATGAAAAATAAAATAAATGTGAAGATTTACCTACAACTATTTTGAAAGTAGTTAATATTAGATGCTTCTTTAAGGTGTGAGCGACATAAGATGATTTTTGAATACATGTTTGCTTATTTTTAAAGTGAGCAATATAGTTAATATTACTAAGTTCTAGTTACAATCACTTGTTTTCAAATTAAGTCAATAGTGCGAGAGTTTTCCATTGAAGGTGATTAAATTATGTGAGGAACATTCAGTAAAGTTTGGAAGAAATGGAAGATAGTTATGAGTAATATTAGTAACTTAACATTATTCGTTAAATTCTAGTCTAATTACTTGCATATAAGTACAATTGAAAATAGTAGGAAGAGGGTTAGAATAGTATGAAATAAATCGTAAGGTGGAAGGTAGGATAACATTAGCAGACGGGGCTCGTTTATCGTGTTATATTTGTATAACCGGGCAGTATTAGAATGTAGTTTTTTTGAATAAGAAGCGTCGGTCTAATCAATAAATTTTATTATTTAGACCGGTCCATAAAAAAATGATTGAATACCTGTGGTTTATTTATTAAAGGTTTGAGATGGTTCGCATAATTTATCACTTGGGCTGGGCAGTATGAATACTTCCTTACTTCTAACGAGGCAATATGAGACATTGGCCACGCTATGAGTTAGGAAACTTCAGGTTTTTTGCTCCTTTCGGTAAGTAAGTATTACATAAGTTTCTTTTATTCTTTCTGATAAGTGTTATGAAGGTTGAATTTAATATAATGGACCTTATTTGGCCTAAGATAAGGGCTCCTACATACAATTGCGATGCGATACAGGAACTTCTAATTAAATAGAATTCAGAATAAAATGCAAACTTGGTAAGATTTCGCTGGAATGTGTGGGAGCCATAAGGAAGTCAGTATTCATACTGACCAGAAAAAGTGATTGATAATGTAGTTTTAATTATGGATCCCAATTGATATGGGCCTTGTGTATATACACCAGGTATTAATAGTGGAGACCGCTTTTATGAAGTTATGAAGGTTTAATTTTATAGATATATCGTTTGCATTGTTAAGCAATGTAAACAGGCTTTTGCTTCTGAGTTTTAGTATTAGTACATATTTAAATCTAGTCAGCTATTTTTACATATCTTTTTTCTATTTAATTTATCTGGAAACCAGTTTTATTATTATTGTAAAACAACTAGAATGCTATGCAAACTAAAACATTTTTTTTTGTGATCAATTAAAAGTTAAATATTTATCAAATATACGTATAAATTATAAAAACGAACTGTTATAAAATATTTTAATTGGTAATTAAAATAAAATTGAGCAAAAATATTCCGGATGTGGATTTTAAAAGCATTTTTATAGTGTCTAGCTTTTACACTAATAAGGGAAGTATAAAAATCATAATGAAAATACTTGATTCTTGTTGTTATTTAAGCTGTTGTAAATCTATTTATAAAATCCTATAATATCTAAGACACGTGCGTTCAATATTTTCGTTTAATTCTGTAACAATTTCAAAGTTTATCTAGCGTCTCTTCAGAAGATCTATTAGGTATAATATGATTAATTGATTACGGTATAATTTTATTCATAATTTTAATACACGTGCAAGATTATTGCATTAATACTATCCCCGAACTTATTCTCTATGGTTGTATGACTTACAAAATGTATATTTCTAAAAATATGTTAGAACACAAAGTTATACACATAGAAATATTTACCAAATAATTTTCGTGTAAAAGCACATCTTTATAAAAACATGTGAGGTGAACATTTTTTATTTCAATATTTTTTTGTATTTGTAATGCACTGATGTGGGAAGTGCTAACAACCGTAAAAATATAGTTTTAGTAGATACATTTTTTTATTTTCAAAGTATAGCCTTCTTTGTGAGTTGGACCAAGTGTTGCCGATAATGAAACTACATTGAATAATGTTATTTAGAATTTTTTAGAGCGCAACATTTAAAATTTAAGAAGTAAAAAGAACTTAGTTGTGGATGACGTTTAGTTAGTAAAAAACTTATTAATTAATATTGTAACTGCAATTCGATAAAATAAAAAATAATCTTTAATAAATAAATCGTTTCCTTGCTTGCGTTAGCTTGCCAAATAAATTGCTAAATCAAGTAAAAGATTTTTTTTTATTGGTACAACTCGTTCATAAAAAATATTTTTTTTTTTATGTTTCTGAAACGTTGTTTTCTCTGGTATCGTTTTTGTCTTTCAACTTTTAGGAAATACATACATTGGGAACCCGTTTCCAGTTTTTTCTTCTGGGCATCATTTGGTCCAAACACTGTCAATGTTTTATGGCTCGTAAAAATGTCACATGGCTTTTTTTGTTTTGGTAAAAGCCATTAAAAATATTATTGTTATATCTTGAATGGTATAATTAATTTCAGATGCATCTGTAAATAAATATATTTAAATCATGGTAACGATTATCATTAGGTGTGATATTTCGTACGTACACTTCCTAAATAACTATAAACTGTTTGCTAAAATGTCTTCCACAGTTCTGCGAATAGCACTATTTCTTCCACTACTTTTAAAACGTTTTATTTTGTTTACAGTGATTCCTATATTTTATATTATCTAATTAATCGTGATTGACACAGCAGTAGCCACTTTTTAGTATTATTTTCCTCTATCCTTGGATTTGTCAAGCATTATCTATTCGGTACTTTATTTTACAATATTAAATGTAGTTATATTAACAGCTAAATTAGTTTTGCTCTATTTCAAAATTATCACAAATTGCATTACCGTAATCGGAGAACTTAATAACAGAAGTGCAGGTGTTATGGTGTTGTAGATATTCCGTACTATTACTACTGTTCACTGATACGTAGGTACCTAATTGATTATATACTCTGAAAAGGTCGAGAACTGAATAAATTGTTAGTTTGGTGACCAAATTTATTATTATCGATAAATGGCTGAAAGAAAATTTGGACTTTTCAAGATTATTTCTAGGTTTTCCAAATCGGATCTAGGTCACAAAAAAATAATCAATTTAAAATAGCCACAGTTAATTGTTTTTTTGCACATTTGTGAATTTTGACAGCTATATATACAAATTCTTGTAACATTTCTAAGGTAGACATTATTTAGAAATTTTTATATTGGTTTACTTACATATATCGATGAATTTTTGACCGACGGACGCATTTAAGGTTGCTATTCTACAGCTGTTCCTCACGACTGCTAAAATTCCTTTGAAGAGTTACCACATTTTCTAGCGGACATTAAAGGCTAGAAAATAACTCCTAAATAGTCAGCTGACTGCCAGCAAAATCTTATCAAAATCCATATGTAGTTGTTTTAAAAATTATTCGGAACGAACAATCGGAGAGAGACAAATATTTTAATATTTTTTTGATACATTGAGCAAATACCTGCATGAGCATAAATTAACATATTATTTTGACATTTGTTCTTTATTTAATTTGTTGATATTATCGCGGCCTCTAATGCGTTCTTCGTTCAATTTTGATGTGTACTTAAACAATAGTTTTGCGTCGAGTTGTAATTCATATCAATGCTTAAGGCAACTCATAATATTGGTAATGGTTTGAGCTACGTATGACTTGGTTACTCTATCATCGTTATTACTGAACGTGCGTAGCTACATATAAATTTAGTCAATATCTAAGACAAATCCTTTTGGACCTATTTTTTAATCTTATTAGCTAGTCACTAGACAAATATTTTAGAATTTCGTTTCGGAGAGACGTGACGAATATATCGCGTCTTTGAATATTTACTACGTTTAATTTTACTACCAGCAACCTATTACTTATCCTATAATTTTAACGATGTATTACAATAGACTTCAAAAAGTCTTATATAATTTGCAATAAATAATAGAAGTGAAAACACAGATTACACGGTGCCTTTATGTCTTAAGTGCTTCTTAATGTAATATTAAATACATCATATTTGTGTACATTACCATCTAAAAATGTACCAATATAGTACAACGTTTTAAGCTTAATATGGAACATCTAAAATTTACAGTGACTACTTTTATTTTAACTATTTCAGTTTATATGAACTTCAATATAACGAAGTTTTTAATACACTTCAAATGTGACAAATTTGTTATCATTGCATTTAATGTAACGGACTTGGTTTGCCTTATAAAATATATGAAGTCTTGGTGAAAAATATATTTAACAACTCTCCCCGTTATTAAAGAAGATACACCAAATGAGTTGAATAATATCGCAATCAATATATAAATAAGTGAATGGGAAGTATTCCTGTGCGGGGCAAGTATTCTGCTAATGTTGAAACCAAGCACTTTCGAGACAGCTCAGTAATCCGACAATAGTAAGTAATGGACAGTAAGCTAATGAAGTTTGTACCAGTTTCAAAATTTGCAGATAGCCACCACAGTTCTTTGCACTCTTTCATTTTTATTCACCAAGGCTGCAGTATTCCACAAAAATAAAGGATTCGCTTAGCTAACGTTGGATTACCGTAATTACACTTGTATTTTTCGATAAATTTATTGCTTTTTTGTGTTCGGCACTCTTAACTTTGAACTATTATTTGTTTCTTACCTCTACGTCCAGTATTCAAAATTTAGATTTGCGTAATCACACATGTTACCCGTAAGAAGCACAATAAAGTGATTGAGAGTCGTAGCTGAAGACAGGAGCCCTGCTTGTCAGATATTTGAGGGTCAGGTGTTAGTCATCGCTGTGAAGATAGGAACATTGATTTGGTATTCATTACAACACGAAGTTGTTCACAAATAATATTCCCACATTGACAGCCCATTTCTAATGCTCAATTACGCTTCAACTACTGGAGCTTTGGTAGATTACTAGCGAGCAAAAAAAGCTAATTCATCTAAATCGAACTAATTTAGGAAAGCATTGCATGGACTATTGTGCGACTAGTAAAGAAATAGCAAATATTTTCATAGGTAAAACTATTTATAAATTAGGACTAAACTATTATGACCTTACGTAACTAGATATACGTTTTGCTATGAAATGAAAATCATTACAAATAACAGTCAATCGAAATGAAGAGCATAATATAAAAGGAGTTGGTATGACTGACTGATTTTTAATGTGGTTTTTAACGTAATGCTAACCCTCGAATATTTCTGTATGTAGTTGATACATATTTCTTCTTACATGATTGAATCTCACCCAGGCAGTTGTCCCACCACGAGCGATTAACGGGAATAAACAAGAGACGGAGTTTGCGAGAAGCCACGTGAATACGTCATAAGTATCTATGGTAGTGTTTTAGAGGAACGCCGAAATGGAGGATTATTATATCAACCTATTTTACCTTGTTAGTAAATGAAATTTTGTAATTAAATAAAGGTTTTTTTTGTCATTCGTTTTTAGTCGTTAGAGCTGGTTGGTCACTCGGCGAGCGTTAGGCGAATATTATTTGATAATTCTTGACGCCGCGACTGGTAAAATATGTACATTTTCAATGATTTTCGGTCTGAATCTCATAGACAGTTTTTAAGCGTCTAAACAGTCAATAGTAGTAGTTTTCTCGTGAGTGGTGGGACACGTGCCTCAGTCGACATTCCGGTAAAAAAAACGTTATCGGTTTTATCGTTATCCACCGTTTCTAAACCTTTTACTAAACAGGACGCACGAAAAATGGTAAAGATGAGGCGCATTATTTTTGTTTTTTCAAACAATCGATGTTATTTCAATCATTATAATAACAAATTAGTAAGTTATTATAGAATCAGTATTCTATCACTTAAAAAATATTACCTAGTGGAATTAAAACTTTTCAGTCAACTTTAAGTTTTACATAAAGTTTTATACATATTACAGTTTGAACAGAAAATGATAGCAAATGCAATATTCTGTTGATTGCCGCATATCTGTTAAATGATAAGTTTGCGTTTTTAGTCACTATTAGTATATTAAAATTAATCGTTATATCGCAGGACGTACGAGTCACATTTAACAATATCTATATAAAACACATTGGATATGACAAATTATATGGAATATGTGAGTCAGGTAGTGAATATCCTTTCGTTCATTTATCGAAAAATATTTTTCCTCAAGTACTCGTATAAATAAATATGAAAAGGACAAATCATAAGCTAAACTTGACAAAATATGTCGCTATTTTAAAAAGGTTAATTTTACGAAAATGGGAACATACATGCTGGAGTTACAATCTTTGTTACTTTTGGCGATAGCATGCCTCTAGTGAAACTGATAAGTTCCGTTATAATGATAAAAATAAGAATAGATTTATTGAAACTAGTGAATATTTACCTGTTCCGATTCGTGTAGAAGACATGTTTTAAGAATAATGGAATGCCGTTGATTTTTGACATGTTTATTCATGTTAATGAATTACGATTACAAAACAACAATAAATAACATAAGAATATATTTAACTTCAAAACTCAACGTGCATTCGTTGATGAAAAGCAAAGTCACTAACTTGCTTAAACATTAATAAATCATTAACAAGTTAAAAAATAAAGCTACGATTTCAAATAAAATAGTTCAGAATTATTAAAATGGTCTGCAACTACTATATAAAGAAAACTCCTAATGATATTATCACAACGATATTAGCAAAGAATAAACGAATCACTAATTTTATGACATAATTACAAAAGTTCACTAAAACTAATTGAATTCAAGCAGAGTTTGAGCATCAGATTCATATTACTAAATACTTTATTTTATTCCACTCATTTTGCCACATACATAATAATTTGAAACTTTATTAAATTTAATTATTAAATATAAAGGTTCATTCCCTCATTTCAAATTTAGGAACTCTTTAAGGTATAATTATATCTTCTGGGTCAATTCAACTCAATCAAGTTTTAAAATATAAATTCATACGTTAAAATCTTCTGATAATTTTGCTTTTTATATATTTTGCACGGCTACTTAAATATTTTGTTTCATATTATGTTAATACCTTATTATACCATCCGCTGTGTTATGGTAGACTATGAAACTTACGTTCTAAATCAGGTATTGTACTAAATAATACAAGTACACGTCATTTCCTGCAACTTCGCCGAAATGACAAAAAGTTCAGTCGTTTGGATTCTACGTTAGATTCCAAGAAAAAGATATAGAACTTACACTAAATCGTTCATCATTATTCGTATCTTTCAAGTATTTACAACTTTGTTACTTTAAATTTAGAATTCTAAGTTTCTTTAATATCTACATAATCATTCTGCGAATAGAAATTTCCCCGTATTCAAGTGAAATTCGCAAGATGTTTAATTCTAGCAACTAATGAGGGAAGCAATTTGGTTTAATTTACAAAACGTCGCTAGTTCAAGCTTGTTTCAAATTATTATTTTACTAGCATTTGTGGAAAAATAAGTGGATTATATACAGCGCCCTCTATTTATCCTCTTCCAGTAGAACCAGATCGTCAGCCACGACGTCAGATACGTGAAGGTATATGATCCAGTACATGAGGTTAAAACATACGAAGCAGACGGGGAACACTATGCGGGAGTATTTGTCGATGTCCGAAGGAGTCATGCCGAGCAACTTGCTTATGTCCTGGAAATCAAAACATCTCTTGAGAATTAAGGTCGAGATACATCAAATACATACTTTTTATGTCAAGCTCCTGAAAATTAATTTCGCAGACGCATATAGCTCATAATAGACAGTTAAATCGCAGTGCAATTTAACAAGAATCGCAAAGCAAAGCACGTCAACATCGCTTCGTAACAGATTGGTGTAGTATAAATATTTACCTTTCCAGGGTGCAGGATGTGAGGAGGAGGGCCGGGGTTTTCTTCTTCCGTGCCGCTTCGACCGCCGTTTATGGTATTTTCCAGAATTCCCCCTTTAGAGTGTGCCTTTGGGTCGTGTACTTTAAATCGTACTTCCTGAAATTCATTATTTAATTTAATATATCTGTTTGGTGCGTTATACAAGTAACAGAGATAAATAGGGTTATAATGTACCGATGAGCAATTTACCGAGGGTCGTCCGGGAGGACATCTGCTGAGCGTACTCATCTTGGATAACGTGTGGGGATCACCCACAGGTGGGCAGTCGACAGGAAGTTTCTTTTCCGATGCAATTTTTTGTATAGCCACGAATCTTTGTTTTCTCATCTGGATTCTCTTGGCCATGTAGCCCACCGTGGCGTATTCTGCAAAGATAAGAGAACAGTGTCCGTAACGAAATATCCGAAGGTTTTATTTGTAACCATTGCATGGCATTATCATTCGCATTTTTTTTATTGAATTGAATAAAAATTCGCACCATATAATAATTTCGCTATGCAGTAGATAGTGTGTAGTAGTTAAAAATATTACCTAGGAGACTGGCGAAGACCATCACGAAGCAGGTTCCCAGGTAGACATCAATAGACTTGACGTAAGATATCTTGGGCAGCGCGGCGTTTGTCGAGGACATGAGCGTCGTCATCGTCAACACAGTGGTGACACCTAAAGCCACTCGGGCTGGTGTAGCATTTCGATTCAACCAAAATGATACCCACGATATGATGACAATCAAACCAGATGGAATGTAAATTTGGATGAGGTAATACCCCATAGATCGAACGAATTGTATCTCACATGCCAATCTTGAATAATTTCCTGTAAGAGTTTTAAGAATTAGAAAATATGTTGAGAGTCTTTTTTTTATTTTTTTATAGATTACAAGTTGTATCATGTTATTAAAAACAACTTCGAAGCTTTAACAAAACCTGTTATAATTGTTAAAGAACAGATTTTACAAGCATATTACGACAAAAACACTATCTAAACTTTAATAACAATTTATTATCATTATTAATATTGTATCTGTTGAACATACGAAAGTGACATGACATAAAACTATTTCACACCACTCATAGTGTTTTGTGCAATAATACAAAAGCAGGACGTGAAAGAATCGTGGCTGTTTCTGTCCAGTGTTCCACGTAGTGGTGTCTAATATGTATCATTGCCTTTTTCCCTACTCTTAGATTCCCCCGCGAACCCAAATACCTGTTGTAAGGGAGATTTCCATAGCACGTTGACGATGGCCCAGCACCTTGAACTGCGGCAGCGACACCTCGCTGGAGACACCCACAGAGTTGGGCCCCTCGTTCCATTTGTAGCGGATGTCCCGCATGGTGTAGCCGACTGTGCGCAGCGGACATTATAAATGAAACAACCCCAGGCCCATCGCAATGGGTTTTGCAACACGAGTCGTCTTTCGGTTGGGGTAAGAGCGGGGGAGTCGCGAGTTTGGTTTCGCGTATCTCGTCGTGCGATTATCGTGTCGTGTTTAGCGTGTGTGCTAGTGTCGCGATTTCGGTCGTCTGCACACGGGCTGAGGGAGACGGGGGTCGGTGGCGGGCAATGGATGGACTGTGCTGGGAGAGCAGCTATTGCGATCGGTTACCTGTCGTCAGTGTAACAACAGTGGCGCGCTGCCGGTGGCCGAGCACCCGGAACTGCGGCAGCTGCACCTCGTTGCTCATACCGACGCTGGTCAGCCCATCTTTCCAATGGTACCGAATGTCTCTCATTGTGTACCCGACTCCGGAGACATGCCAAACACACAAAACGCTATCACTTACGCTGCGAAGCATCGCGTTCCCTCACGCGGCCGGCTGTGTCGAGGATGGGACTCGAGGTCTATACGGTGATATGAATATGCCAATCCGAGAAAGAATGCCAAAAACTAGCACGATTATACTCGGACTGACTCGATATGGATGATAGAAAAATATAATTCTACCTACGTGATAAAAGGTTTCAAAACTGACAATGTATTCTCTATACTCTATCTAATGAATTATATAGGTAAATTTTAAGCTTAAATAAATATAACAAAAATAGCATAGGTAGTGGACACAACGAGGCAAGCTTAATGGTTGGTCATGCGCATGCAAGCAGTCAGTGTGCGAGTGATAGGCGAAAGCAGCGGTGGTGCGAGGGTGTGTGGGTGTGCGCCGGGCGCCGGGCGCGTGCGATGCCTGTCTGCGGCACGGCCCTCGGTGGTTGTGCAGACCCCGCGGGCGCCACCGTACCCCGCCTCCTTTGGCCCGCTCAGCAAATCGCAGCGTCGATGTCTCAGTATCATTTCATTCGCTTGATGCTCGTGACAATAAAGGCTTACTATTTACGAGTCTGCCTTCTGCGGGTGCTGTATGCGAGAAGGAGACGTTCCAATTTATGAAAACACGAGAGAAATCACAGCACGTGTCGTCGCTTATGTTGTACGCTTGTGCTCACAGGGTACCCCTGAGTAGCATCTGTGATACAAGATAGTGGTCACAACACAATTTCTGTAAGCCTAGTGATAAGTTTGCATCGTGGTAAAGAATCAAATTAACGACTGCTTTGGTGAGCACAATACACACACATTTATTAGTAATATTGTTTTCGATTATTTTTCTATCATCTGTAAGGAATTAATTTGGTTTTATATCAATTATAATTATAATATTCAATTCCGAATGGGTCTCGTCGATATAGGTAAGTATTACAAGTTCATAAAAACAAATATTACGTTTGTTACAACTGACACACAAAGCGTGCGGTTGTCCAGCAACTCTCTTATATCAGCTAAAACATTAACAATATTGTATTATCAAAGTTAGCATTTTGTGATTAATGTACAAGTTTATCAACAACACACAAGATGGCAGTACATAAATATATTCAATAATTTAGATACTTACAACTTTCGATTTCAATGTGGCATAATTGTCGATCCATTGGGAAATATTGCAGATTCATGGGACACGAAGCGGTGATCGTCAACCTGAAATTTACAAAAAAGTAATTATGGGTATTTACCTAATATCATAACAACGATACTGTTACCCTCGAGACTTGCACCACAGACATTGATACCAAATATTTTATTACCTGATACTCCTTGTGATAGAGCCAGAATAGTGTATACGTATGAATTCATTGCTGGTCGTGGCTATATGAAAATAAGATTGTTTTTCGTTTACAAAGAACGTGTCAGGCACCCATATGTTCTTTATAAATTCAGAGCCAACAGACAATGTCTCAACTCCAGTTCGTTTTTTGTATGCTAATCGCGGATCGGTCCAAAATTGTCTGAAGTAAAAGTCCAGTGTGAAATCCTGAGAAGAAAAATCATCAACATAAAATTTTTATTCAAGATTTTATAAAACTTTCAAACGGGGAGTGAAATTATTATGTCTTATTTAGATGTTCAAATGTAACATGATTCTTAAATTAAGTTCCTACTAAATACTTCCCAGTAAAACTTAAATGTAATTGACTATAAAATAAAAGTAATGACAACGAAAGTATGTAGTAGGAACGCAAAATGTGGTGACGAACTTTGCAATATATCAGGTCTTATTACTAATTTAAATACATAATTGGGTAACTATACATAAACATCTAACATCAGCATGCTTTGTTGATAAATATTTCATCATTAAGTGTCTTAGTGTATGGTATATAATATCACGTTGACACATAGACGATGACTGCATCCATTAACATAAATTCTTCTACTTCTGTGGTTAGTTTACCTTCCAAAAATGGGAGATTCTTAATACATTAGATGCCTGGTCGAGTATTTTTGAGATTGAATAGCTTTTCGATTATATCTTTTAAGAAACGACTTTGAAATTCTAACTGTGATTCGACGTAAATTAAGATACACTGAAAAACAACCTGTTTCAAAATTATTACAAATACAAATATGTTTCAAAATATATTACTTGTGAGCATAGAAGCCAGGGTTGGCACCTCGCATCAAAACATGACTTGTAATTCTCTTAAAACGAGACAATTGATTTGATACTTTTGGTTTAGACAACTCATATTGTTCGTTACGTTATTATTAAAGTGCATCAGTTTATAAGATAGATGTCTCAAATTATTCATTCAACGGAAATGCACTAGGAGAAATCACGGTTAGAATGGCACTTAGCGTGAATTAAGTATACCAGATAAAAACTATTCTCGTATTAACTTTTTGAGATTGGTTTCTAGAATTTTGTAGTGTGAATGGCAAACACCTGTAATGAGTTATAATAACTGGGATATCACGCCACTGTAAAGGCTCAGCTTAATACGTGAGTTCATGGGAAGGCAAAGCTATTTTGTTCTTCAGTGTATCTTGTAATAAAACATGTTTGCAGGGATTCAAGTGATCGGTAATGGTGTTTTCTATAACTTTATAACTGAATAAAATCTACTAGGCCTAGTTAAAAGTCGCAATCCAAGGTAATTTTGTCCCGGTTGCAATTGCATACCAAACCAGAACGCTGGAATGAATTTTTGGGGCCAAGAATTTATAGTGATCTACGTGTATCGCTTCAGTAATCGACAGGCTAACAACTAACTCGTTAGGATAAATCAAAAGCGCGCACCAAATGCGCAGCTTGCAAACTGTTCGCGAGCTCTTCGCGTGCTGCTCATTCGGTACGCGTTCGCCAGATCTGGGCGTACCCTAAGATATAGCAGGATTTACCCGCATAATGCATCTTTGGGCCCCAATTATATACCCACAGTGCCAGCAGTAAAGACTAGCTTAGTAATAATAGGCTAGTTCGACTGACCCAAACGGCTAGAATGTTGCAGAAACTACTACGTATAGCCAAACGTATGTATATGGTTTGAAGACAGAACATTAATCTAGTTGCAGTTTATTTTTGTCACACACAGCTATATATTTTCACACGATGCTAATACACACAATTTTAACGTAACACAGTAAGTCGAAGCCTGGTTTTCGTAACTACAGACAGAAGTAACACTTGAGAATAATATAGACACTGCACTACATTGAATAGACAAATTGAGCGATAAGCTTAAAACAATTAAGAAAAAAAAACAAAATGTGCAGAGAGTGTGTTAGTGACGTGAAGCCTACAGAACACAGGTGAGGTCTAAGAATGAACAGGGAGATGAGTGTACTAAGTGAGAGGAGAGGGCGAGGTGAGTGGGTGGCGGCGCTGGCGGACACCCACGGCTCGATGGACGCTGGTCTCTTGACTCAAGCTGAGAAGCCGGCACGTATACTTGCCACCAATAAAGTTTGGACCAGGTTTGTGGAAAAAGTAACGTTTAATGAGGTCGAATTGAGAGTTTGCGAATAGTTAATTAGGCAACCTCTCCACCCTGGGCCATGGGTCACGTCTCATTGTGACCTTCCCAACCTTGATTTGGTTTCCACTTCAGGGTCCTTCGCCCGAATATACGCCTAGCAAGCTCACACAGTTTGACATATTGGAAAACCGAATGCGGTTTTATATTCTGACCGACTAACTTCGCTTATATTTACGACTCATAGAGAAATTAAATATGCAAACTCACAAAGGTATAACAAATTAAACAAGGTCAGATAGTGTCGATGTTCCAAGTCACTGGAGAGAATAGAAAGTTACAATTATATTGGCAATATTTCAGTAAATACACATAATACGTACATACACAACAAACTACAAAATGAGTCACGATAAGAGATAAACAGTCGTCGCAAGTCCACAGAGCCTGACAAATTAAAGTTTCATGTACGTTTTGAATTAAATGTATTTTAAGTCAACGCCTTTTTTTATTTAGGCTATATCTTCATTGCCACCAAAAACGAAAATGTTATGTATTTATACAAATAGATGCATTTTACATCAAACCTAAGTGGAGCAAGTGATGAAGTTCCGTTTTTAGAAAAAAGAAAATAGTGAAGAACTTTTTTTTTCATAATTTTATTAAAAAGTAGAAACAAAAATATATTTTTTTAATATTGATCCGCCAAGATATTCACAAAGCCAATAATTTTGATTAAGTTTTACTTGTTAAGCATTTACTTGTTTTTCGTTTTATTGTAACAATTAACAAAAGAGATGACCATAATTGATACCAATGATAAAAAAAAAAACAAATTCAAGCTTGATTTAAATATTTTCAAACAAAAAATGACTAAAAACAGCGTACGTCATCACTTGTCTTAGCAGCGACTTTGGAATTACGAGTACTGCAGGACACAACTGGGTAACTTTAGGGTTCAACGAGTTGCCTTTCTTATTATGATCTCATTATTAAATTTTGTTTCTCCAATAACAACAAGTTTACCAGGAAACATAATAAGAAAGCAAGTGGGCGGACAAAGGGCGATCTGCTCCACCAAACGCGGACATGCTCGCAGCCTCGTGTCTGGGGCTGCTCGGTCGCAGCGGCGCAGCGCGCGGCCGGAGCGACCGAGACAAGCGTGAGCTGACAGTGGCGAGTACCATGAGCACTTCGGAGACGGAGCTGATAGAGAGCACATACATGGTGACGCCCACCTCCACTGGCGGACCTGCAATCAAGCCCAATCGTGAGTCGCGCGCGCGCCTCGCGCCGTGAAAACCAAACCAGAGGACGGTGACGTGCCCCATCGCCGGGCGAGCGGAGCAAAGAGGACAAGAGAGGCGCGGGGTGCGTGCAGGTGGATAGGTTTCACTCAAAATATCAGCTGCTGCACGTTGAATGACGCAACCCTGATTGCTGCACGCATCACGCGACACTCGCGTGATGGAATAGCGTCAGATCGCATGGTCGTGTCACGCCTATACAGATCAGATGCAATCGAACCGTGGACACGGGTGCTACGATGAACGGTTTAATGCTGGTGATAATGCTAAGGGACAAAATCTTGCTATGTAGGCGCTGTGTCTTAGATATTGTTTTGAAAATAAGATACCATTTTCACTTCAGACAGAGAGCTGATGGAGAGCACGTACATGGTAACCCCCACTTCCACGGGTGGTCCTGAAAACGACACAATATATAACACATAACAAGTGCCAGTTCTTCTTCGTATTAGTGGTGTGTCTGAATTACCGTAATGAGCTCTCCAGTGAGTTCATTACATTCCTTAAGCATAGTTTTAACAGTAACTTTTTAGTACGAAATTAAAAAATAATATATTTTCTATCTTTAATCGTGCCTATCGTGAATGTGTAAAGTTTTCTTTTGCATTTTATAATGTAAAAATAGTATTACAAATAATTGTTGATAATATAAATAACCAGTGGAGCCCCGCGGTCAAACCGCGAGACTGTTCTCTTAAGATGAAAAAGTATCCTCGACAGCGCGGTTAATAAGTATCCTAGATTAATTTCGATGTTTTCATAACTATGAAAACATCGAAATTAATCTAGGATACTCGACTAACTAGTCGAGATATACAGTATGGAGAAAAAACACAAAGATCAAACGGTCCTCTCATTCTGTTTTTGTTTTGTACTATCCTCAATATATTTTTATTTATCTTTTGAAGACACAACTATTACATCACTGTTTTTGTATTGGGTTGCAGCTTCAAACAAAACGCGGGTAAGATACTAACAGCAAATATAACTAACAGCAAACAAGAATAAATAAGCCCGGAACAGGATATTAGTATGGAAGAATTCTTAAATATTGCAACTTAACTCTGTAAGAAATCTAAATTTGGTGACATTACAGTATCTATTTATATGGGTTCACAAAAAGAAACCTTTTTTGAAGTATTACAGGCCGTTATTAATTTAAGTAAGCACTGCATGAAACCGAGAATTGAGAGAACCAAAATACGGAGCAATTTTTTTTTATGTGGAGCTCTGGCTTCCTAACTCTGTAACAGCCATTAAAAAAAAACATCGCCATGATGACAGATAACCTTTTATATAAAACCGTGTCTAAATCGACACATCCCTTTTGAGATAAACGGCAACATACCAACAAAACCAACCATTCCCAACCCTAAACGCTAGGTATTATATGTTCTTCGTTTTGTCGGGCATAGTAAAGGGCTTTCACATAAAGCAACTAAGAAAATTGCAATTATAAGATGAGGATCAGAATGTCGTAAATTGTTATTTATTGAAAAACAAACATTCCTGATCTATTAAACGAAAAATATTGAAAAATTAAACACGACTCTAAACCCACTAATCCCTTGAAACGATGGCACTGTTAACACACCTTAACTATTTCTATAATTTGTTATTAACCGACGAAAACAGAGGAGGTTCTCAATTCGACGCGTATATATATTTTTTTTTATGTATGATCACGCATATCTTTTTACTGAGTAGTCCGATTTTTGCAAAGTGATTTTGTTATTTTTTCATAAACGAAAACTGTCCTTAATAGATTAGTCTTAATAATGGTACGGCTTTTTTTTTCAAATTTATCACCCTAAAACTCATACATAATTCAGAACTAAAACTCCAGTTTCTAGGGTTCCATACCTCACAAGAAAAAAAGAAACAAAATATATTTACAAACCACAAAGTTGTGATAATCTATAGTTTATATGAATTACTTGACACTTAAAGTATTTACTACTTGCAAAGATACTACTCATTAATTAGAGAGATCACTACATGGGTAGATAAAAAAACTTTGTGTTTTCGTCGTAAGGATAACAACAGATTCAACCCAGAAGATACTAACTTCTGTAGTTTACAGCGTTACGGTGCCCTTTTATTGTTTACCAAATTACATATTATACATTAATTGCTCTGTTTTCTCAAAATTATTAACGTTAATGATAGCTAAAATTTATTTTTTACTAGAGCCAATCCCTTCACAATGTGCAAAGCATAGCGTACGAACCTATGGCAAAGAAAATTTATGGTTCCTTTATTAGTTATCTAAAAACTTGTAATTTTGCTTGATTAGTTTATTTTGGAAACCTTTTTTTATATATTCAAAAAATGTACTAACCTCCATAGTTAGGCCTTACTCTTTTGTCGTAACTGATACTAAATGAATCCAAAATGGCAGAAATATTGACATCACCAAACATGCCTCCTCCACCGGCACCTCTGAAACAAACAAAACATTTCATTTAAAATATATGGCTTGCTTTTATTAAATATGTCCACGACAGAAAACGCCATATTGACAAGGTATACACAAGAAAAGAAAAAATCAGAACACATAAATAAAATAAAAAAGGCTTTTTTTCCATTACTTATGACATTTGGTTATACCTTAGGGTTATACCCGGAATCTTGGGCGACAAGCAGTACTCCAGGATAACCGATTTTATCAACGTTAACCGTCTTAATGCGGACGGAGACAAGTTCTGTAGTGTAGTATTAAAAAAGTAGATTATTCCATACTGAAGTTGTTGTAACAGGATAAATATGACCTTAGTGACACATTCTTTTAAGTAGAAATTACCGTAGTTGTGTTAAAACTCTCAGAGATTTACGGCTAGAGACCGTAAATCTCTGGAAATTAATAGATTTTTCGCTTATGACCTCATTTATTTTTATTTAAATTATATGTGACTGAAGCATGCACGGATGAACACGTTTTTACACTCCAGTAGTGAGTAAGAGTGTAGTGATATCGTGGCCTGTTCCAATCAATCCCCTGGCCTTCAAGGAAACCGGACTTTCGTAACGTGGTTTCCATGAAGGTTTTTTGTATGTAATGTATGTAACTTGTTTCCAAGAAGGATTTATTTATGCAGCCTTATTCACTAACTCTGTTGACGACGGAAATTGTAGCTACTTTAAGGAAGTAGCTGTCTAGCAAAATTTCGTATTTACCGGTATTCAGTTACTGTGTGCTGTATTGTTGATGTGTGCGTGCAACAAAGATGACGTCATGATGCCGTGACGATGTTTTTGATAGCTTTTTAGGCAGTTGTCCGACTTACGGGCGAGAAGCGAGTAACTATCGACTATAAAATCGCTCAAGAAACGTACAGCAATTTATAGATCCCGTGTAAATGAAGGAGATGCATATACAAATAGTTACTCGCCGACTGTTCACATTACCGGCGACAACTCTCTCAGCATTTGTTTTTTGCAGCGAGTAGAACTATAAAAATATACTCGCTGAGCGATACTCGCTCGACGATCAAAACACTCGCCGAGGACCAACCAGTGTCATTCTGCTTAAAAGCGCGGTTTTGAATTTAGAACAATTATCAGTAGAGGAAGCGAGGGCAAGATGAAGGCTCTTCACATAATAAAACAAAAACATTTAATAAGTTTAGATTGTCGTAAAAGTTATTTCATTTTACTATGATGATACCTGATTTTTTTTTGTACTTATGCTGTTACTTTTGGGAAACAATAGTTTTATTATTGTTATTTAATTAATGATGTTTATGGATTGACAACAAAACTTGCCCTCAAAAACAAAACTCCATTTTGCCCAAAAGCTCGCCGTAAAGTTTCTAAAAACTATTAACCATTTTCTATGTTAAATTATCGTTACAATAAATCTATTCTTAGAAAATACTACCGTAAAATGGACATAACAACAAGACCTACCCTTTACTAGCAAAACCGCCTGGTACTGTGTGCATTTTAAATCGCACGCATGTCATGTGATCCGGGTTTCAAAGAAATGTTCTATTTTGCCCTCCTTTCCTTTATTGTAGTATAGAATGACCCGAGCGAGTCGAGCGAGTATCGCCCGTCACACTCGTCACTCGCTTATCGCTCGGCGACAAAACTATCAAAACTACATACTCGCTACTCGCTGCTCGCCGACTCGTTTTGTAGATCATCGTTCTACTCGCTACTCGCTTCTCGCTCTAAGTCGGACAGGTGCCTTACTGTAAAATATTTTGACAGACGTTTCTGTATTGATGCTATGAATATTGCGATCAGTAGTAGTAGAAGTAGGCCTAGTTGCAATTTTGAAAGATGTGTTTTTTTTTGGTAGCTAAGATCTTAAAAGTTGCAGTCTTAAAGTTTCTTGGACTCTACGGATGTAGATGCCCCTTTTCGGTCTCCGTAATGATAATTTTTTTTGGGTTATGTATACCCGACGTTTTTGCTGCAAACATGGAATGTAACTTAGTCGTTATACACTATTTTATCATTGATAGTTAGTGTTTTACCGGCGTGGTGTGATAGTTTAACCCATTATTATAAATCTATGGAATTTAGTTTTTCTTCATAATAAAAGGGGAAGAAAATATGTTGTGACTTTGGAAAAACAAAAGAAAACGATTTTACTATACAAAAACGTTTTCCGAGATCCTGATGATATTCCACCAGCAAGTGACCCCGTGTTTCCAGAAATAAAATGTGTGATTTCGAGCCCTACTACCGAAAAAGGACTTTAACCGTCTGTGAAGAAAAATGTCAATGAATAATTCGATGCAGCATACTATAATGTATTATAGATATACGTATGATATGAAAACAGTGAAACTTGCACTAATTAACGAGGCACGCCGGGCGGCTAGAATACTCGCCAGATTTGGCGGTAATTTGGAAAGCACACACGTCAAAATAGATTCAACTAAGCGTTATTAAGGAATACGTGATAAACGTATAATCAACGAAGTTTCATTTATTTTATTTCCTCTGGATAGGGAAGGTGACAATTACAGCCATAATTAATAAATAAATCGTTTTTTTTATGACCCTATCTCTCGTGAACGTCACAAGTAGAATTATTACAGCAAATAAAACGAACGACCGACATACAATTTGTCTGCATAAGTGCAAAGTGCATGTGGAAATCCCTGCAGGACGGAAGCCGGAAAACTGTTGTTGGACATTAACAGATTATCATTTGATTCAAGGTTGATTGGCTAATTAATTAACTATTTCTTTTTCAAGAAAAGCTGTCGTCACACAAATATAAACTTTGCTTACGTAATTATACTTCCAACAAAGAAAACGTCATAAAAAATTTAAATTAACAATAGAGTACAAAAAAGTATCGATGTAATTTGGTTTCGATATTTTTATGCACGGTTCAGGTATTAATAGTATATTAAAGTTACAAAATAGAGTTATTATATTATTATAAAATTATTCAGAAGTGTTTCAGGTTAGCAGAAAGACTATTGTTTGTTTGTAGAGGCCAAGGTCTGGACCAATCTCCTATCCATTCCATGCCGAGTGTATGCTTCTATTGTTCAAGTCAATTTCCGTCTTCAATCGCACTGCGTTGAGGTCAACCTGTCATTACCTAGTGCACCTTTTGTGTTTTCTATCTATTCATTAGATAGTATATAAACGATTTTCTATTTCACAGCAATAAATTGCATATTTAACACTTAAAGAAGACTTGTCTATTAGATATACCTATATCTATAAAGGCAAAAAAAAACATATTTAAGTAAGTACAGTTTACAAATGAATTCGATAAGTTATTTGGCAATAAATAGTTTCGTTTAATATGAAAATGATTATCTATTTTGTTTGTTAAAGTGAGAAGTTAATATTTTTAAAAGGGGATATGAATATTTTAATGACAGGGTAGGATTTTGTATGGACTTCGTCAGTACGTCTGTACAAGTACAGAATTTAAAAATGAGTGTGCATTTTTTTCTAATTTGACCTTATAATAATATAATAATAATACCAGCCTATAGACGTCCCACTGCTGGGCACAGTTTTCATTTATTTGCAAATCGAGATTCTTTATTGTCTTAAATTGTACTTAAAATGATTGCTAAAATTATCATCAATCCAAAAGTAGGACATATACAGGCCGCTCTGATATTATATATAACGCGACTCAAAAATAAAACGTTTGCATTTAATTTTTGTAAAGAAGAATATAAAATTTATAGGAACAGCGTGATAAATTAAATATTTACCTTTAAACAAAGGTGGTTAAGATAATTTCACTGAAACGAGAACATTCCGCACAGGATAGCCGACCAGCATTAAAATTCTATTGTACAATACATGCATTCCACAATGAAAGGACTTTCCTCTTACAATAAGTTTAAAAGGCTTTATAAACGCAATTTATTCCAACACTGCAATGTTAAACACAACCAACATGAAAATTGTTGAGGTATTTTATATCTACAACGTGAAAGTTAGAGACTCAAAGGAGAACCGATAAGTGAACGTAACCGTCTAACTTTTTCTTTTGTCCTTATTTAGGTAACGGTATTTATCATATCAAATCTGCTACAAAACCTAGCCCGATATTATTGTTTGGCTTATTTCCGGAAGCCGAAACCTTTAAATACAAAAGAGTCCAAGTTTAGCTTTGTTTATTAGTACCTACGACTAGTATTTTTCAAAATGATTTCTAAAAGGATTAACCTTACTTTCGAGTAACTAATGAAAAGCTTAAACAAACTCATAAAATGCTAAACAATAATATTTCATAAAAGATTTTTTTTGTACAGAAAAGGTTATCCAATTTTGACAGGTTATTAAAGGTTGATGATACTTCAGATGTTTCGATAAAACACTTGTCGACAAGTGAAGCTCAGTCGCTTTTTAAGTTAATTTCGTCGCATTTTCTTTAACGCGACGTTAAGGCTACCAATAAAACAAGTATTTTATTTATTGAAAGAGAAAAGGGAACATCGATGGAATTAAAAATAACAGACCCGATGGGAAATTACCCTTAAACCATGGAAGTTAATCTGTCATGTTTAATTGCAATTGTATACATATTTTACTATCTACCGGTAGACTGTTGGTAGGAGACAAAATACCGATTGCGTACTAAAATCAATGCGTCATGAGCAGTTTTGCAGGAAAAATCTCGTTGATGTTTTCTTTGCAAAGATTGATCTTCTGTTTTGTTGATAATTAAGAACGAATACCCAGAAATAGCTTGACAGTAAGTGAAGGCTTAAAAAAGACCAAAGTTGAACAAAAGACTTTCCGGATCATACGTAACGTTGCTAAGATTATGATGTAATTCATGATTTTTAGTTACCGTAGTAAAGAATAATATTGCATTTATCTGGTATCTGTACAGTTTCCATAAATGAGAAACATTACCGAGTATCTCACTTGCGCATTGAACTTAAATTTTTAAAGGACCTGACGCCTTTTTCAGCAATCTAAAAATAGACGCGGTGGCTTGGAGTGTGGGCAACGCCGAACCACCCTGCGCGGGACGCGGGGCTCCCCTCAATAGGACATCTTTCTTCTTGTATATTCGGGAACAGGGTTTCGTTTTATTCACCTTATAGTCGATTTGCCGCGCTCCTTTAACATTTTGTAGGAAACGCCCATGCCTATTAGAAATTCAATGTTCGAGATTAATACCCCAATGTTTATTACAATGTTACATTTAGATAGTATACTTGTAAGTACTTAATTAGATTAAACTAAACAATACTGAAGGTCTTCCAAATACATATTCTTATAACAAAATGAGCATTGTTTAATATTATTTTAGTTAATTTTAATGACATTTTTAAATTCCAATAAAATTAATGAGATCATATTATTAACATTAAACAAATAGGTAGCTTTTAAAAATTGCGCGTTTTAGAAAGAAGAAAGAAGAAAAGAAGAAAGCATTGAGCAATGGATGTCCAGGCATAAAAGATTCATAGAGGTATCCGCCTATCAGATATTTGAGTATTTCCTACGATATATACCACAGATGTAGAAGAAAGGAAAAACTAGAAAATCGGTAAATTTCTTTATCCTTACATTTAGGACTGAGATGAAGTTGGAGTGAGCAACTAGACTCTTATCGAAAGGACTGGCCAATTCAAACACAGGACAGAAGTATGTGTAAGCGAGACTTTGCCCTGAAGAGGAACAAGGCGGGCTTATCAAATAAAATTAGACAAAATCGTAAGTTAAAATGTTTTAACCATCACATTTTTTTAAACAAGATGTACTCTTCAGATGATTAAAAGAAAATTTGTTAGAAAACGAATGCAGATCCTATCTATTTAAGGTTTTCAGATAGAACAATATTATGTAAAACCTAGCAAAGCGTATTTAATGGCCGCCACTCGAGGGGATACCTACTGCAAACGTTCAATTACTGAATGTTTGCCAATTTTGTGAAAGCCGTATGGCGCTGCACGAAAATGGAATATAATGTTTTAGAATCTTCAATTTTCATAACAAAATTGTACCTATCTGGTAGCGACACAAGAACTAGACGTTTTTTGTCTAGGGACACCAGGACTTATACAAGACAATGTACCTACAACTTGCATTATATTAGAAGCGACAGAAAAAGTTACATTGTTCTTTTCAACAACAATTGAATATTTAATTTTTGCTTCGATACGTTAAAACCTCGGATTGCGTGGTTTATTACTATATACTTGTCTTAACGGAATAAGGTTTCATGATTTTCGATTAGGATAATCGTCTATAACGTTCCATTATAATTTATTAGGTCAAACTATACGTTTATACACTTAAATATAGCCTTCATGTAAGCTTGTGTACTTTAACTACAATATTGACATTTACATTAACAAGGGCCCCGCCTACTCGGTTAACGGTTCGCTGCAATATGAGCTAACGTGTGCGGGCCATTATCACACTAATTTCGATTAGTTACGACCTTTTTACGAATAAAAACATATATTTAGTTTTAGTAAAGACCCAAAGGATATACTTTACAATTTTAGTGTGGTAATCTTTTCGTGATCTTTAAACGCCATTTTATTATTTAGATGCCCAAATTGCTATGGAAACTTCAAGACATACCCACAATTTTTTTATAACTCCCTTATTGCAAACAGATGCAAATTTGCAAAATATTCCAGGACCAGTTCTTCAAGAAAGCTGTTGAAAACCCTAAGGGAGCTATGCATTAGTTGATCACACACACGTGAGGGACATAAGAAGATACGGGAAGAATGACCTTAAAACTGATTTGATGTTATTTCTCAATGTGTTCTTGGAGCGTTGTAACAGTCTTCAGAAAGTCTTACTGAGATGTGATGAGACCCTTTCCCCAATCCTAAAGCAAAAAGCCAATGCATATGGAATCATCCTAGAAGATAGGACCATCTTAGGAAAAAGACACTGAACGCTTGATCAGCTGGAACTGCAACTATAATCTTTAAGGATGGTAGCCAGCACTCTCCTTAGTTCCCCAAACTGCCAAAATGCCAATAATTTCCCGACATTGATACTTCAGGGCACAGTGGGAATTTCTGATGAGATACGAGACATAGCTCAGTTAGTATATATAATGTCTCAGATGTTAGCTGACCCTGAACAGAAGAGAAAGATGGCTGTCCGGAGGTTAGAAGACTTATCTGTACTATTTCAAATGTATGTAGATGCTGCTATGAATGGGAATGCTATCTAGCTATGCTAGAATGTCAATATTGAAAAGCTAAGACCCTGGTAAAACTAAGAAACAACAAAAAAGTTTAAGTAGAGATCAAAGGTACAACCAGGAAATAGATCCTAGTTGTACTTCTATGGAAGAACAACAGAGAAAAATTTAACAAATAATGTGCTCAAAAGAAGATTGACTTAACCCTTCCAAATCGCAAAAAATGGGGAACCAAGCGTAAATAAACTAATAGCTAAAAGCCGAATATGCGATACAAATTGTACCTACTATACCTAATACCTATTTGTACACACTCACTAATATTTATAAAAGGTGACATTAATTAACATTTCGCTAGACCAAATATTAAGTGATTGTTGTTCTCAGTTATACCGAGAGTTGAACACAAAGATGTGGTGCAGAGAAAGTTATAACGACCGTCGGCCGCCCGTTGTTCCCAAATTTCCCGCTACACAAAGTTATTAACGGAGTAGAACTTAGTCATAAGCGTAACGTTACTAACCGAAATTACTGAAACGCTACCCCAAGCAGGCCATAGACCTGAAAAGTCCTTCAATCTTCAAGTGGCACTGTTGCTTGTAACCAGTTTCCAATCGTCACGAAGGCGCGTGATTTAACAGAGCTTCATATGAGTTACTTTAAAAAATTGGTTTAATACCTAAGGTTCATAAGGCTGACTTAAATACAGGTTTGCGTGTTAGCCGTCGCGTGAGTGTTACATCGCGTATGCAAATACAAATTCTGCGCGTTAAAGCAACTCGTCGAGGCTAAAAAAATCGGATCTGAATACTTTTTTTAGTATTAAAGTTTCATTACGTAAACAATGCACGTCAGGTTTTTATTAGAGATATTGCATGATAACTTACTTTATAGTTAAAATTATTACGCCGTACACTATGTTAATTGCAATATTGTTTTTATTTTTAAATGACTTTGTCCATATTTAGACAAATCTTGGCTGTTGCAAAGGTTAATTGAAGGGTGTGGTGTCCACGAGTAGAGACTAAATGCGGCAATCTGTATTCTATAAACAATATAAAATTTGCTGCGACTGCAGCCCCAGTGGCTTAAAACTTTTTTATGATAGACCCACGAGCTTTCGCAACAACAGAGTACGCGTTGCAGACTTTTTGTTCCCCATACAACGATATAGTCCGCGTGCCTTTGTTTGAGTTAGAGCCAGCTTTTATTATTAAATGAACTGTATTCAGATTAGTGTCTACTGTAACATTGCTTTTTTTAATTATAGCACCTACCTTTTTATTTACTAACATGTTATTCCCCTTAAATCTACTGGAATGTCATAAATGTTTGCATCGTTTGGCTAACCTAATATACCAGTCGCTAACTTGTATTGCTTCCACGTGTAAAATGGAGCATAAGTCGCCATACACGTTAACGCAACACTCCTCATCCGGCGAATACAAATTAAAAAATATGAGCGTTGGATACCGCAGTGTCCTGACCCATTCATATCTAAATTGTTTCATAAGTACCTACACTTTTACCGGTGACTTGATCATTTAGAACGTTACAGTCAAAAACATGCGACATAATAAAAACGCTTGAATTTATCAAATCAAACAACATAATGTCGCTTCTGATAATTTCTATTTCAAAATATTATTAAGCAAAGTGTCAACACAATAAATTGATACAAAAACACTTTTTAAGATCAAGTATGCATCGTTTCACTGAGGATTAATGTGTAAACAAATTTATACCTTTATGATAATATGGATTCACTTTTAAATAAGCCAACAGTTCTGGATATTGTATACTATGAAACAATATACGGACAAAGAAAAATCAATATAATCAACTGCATTCAATACAGTTAATGTACTTTCTCACGTAAACAGTTAAATACCTGATGTTGACGCATAACCTACTTCTATTAATACAGCAACATACTAATGTATTATTTTAAAGTATTGCGTATGTTGTTCATAGTTTTTTTGATAAATAAAAATAAAAGTAAAATGCATTTTTATTATTAATAAAATATTCAAGATGATTATCAAACAAGTACATAACGTTCATGACTTAATAAAAAAAAAAAGAAACAAATATTACGTTAGGTTAGTTGACCCGTACACGAGGTTGTAATTTTTCTGTTTCTTTTAGTATAATATAAAACTAAATTATAAATAAATTAATGTAGATGTAAAATAATAACAAATAATCATTCGCACAAAGTTTAAAACTTCTATGTAGACGGAATAATGAGCTTTTTCGCACTCTCAAGTATTAGAGCTTTGCACACATAAAGGCGAATTACTAAATAAGAGTGCTCAGTGACGTCATCCAGAGCCACTGCACTGTTATATATCTAATTACAATACATAAGAAATACTTGAAATCCCCTCGAATAGTAGAGGATCGTGTGCATACTTGCTATTTAGATTTGGCGCATGATGTGCGGAGTTTTTGGCTACATTTACATATTCCGCCGACTTATTGAAGGAACGTTGAGTGGGGTGGGTACATCTGGTACATGATAAATCACATATATCTGAATAAACTCAGCAAAATCTTTCACGTTTTTATGTACGATGACGTTTACGTTTTGTGTGGTGCGGAGGATTTGGATATGATAATTATGGGAATATATGATTAAAACGCAATACGACTTAAACTAGGCACGTAAAGACAACAGTAAAGATTCACAATATTAGGTAGGTACCTACGCACTGAATAGAAAATATTAGGTACCTACTCATTGAATAACCTTACTGCTATTTATAGCGTAGTTATAGCGTGTGCTTTTAAATGAGAAGAAATGAATTTTTCAGTTATATGCAAATAACTATTTACCCGACTGCGGCGTAGCTGAAAAGGGAGGGTTAATAATAAATGAGCACGTTTATCTCTATTTTTTGTATCCTATCTATAATACTAGTACACATTTTCATTATTTAGCTGCCTGAAATATAAGCCAATCTAGCGTATTTCTTTGTTTACTTGAGATTGATGATGACATATCTTATCGAGAATCTGTAAATGTTTATTTCGAACGGTGCACATCGGGTTAGAATACGTTGATAGAGAGTGAATAGTGCAGATGGGACTCACGCGACATGGTTGGCTTGTGGTAGGAAGGCGGCCGCGAGCGCCAGCAGCAGCGGCGCGGAGCGGGGGCGAGCGCCGCTCATGTCGCGTGCGGGAGTCGCATGGGAGCTGGCGCGTGTATGTGCGGCCGCGCTCGCTCGCTCGCCGCTCGTCGCCGTGTCGCCGGTGTCGTCGGTGTCGCGAGGCGGACTGGCTGCTCTCGTGACCGGTGGCGGCGTGGGGCTCGACTGCTCCCGCCGCCGCCGCCGCCGCGCCGCTATCGATCGCGGCAGGCGTGACCCGGGCCGGCACCGCCTGTCGCTCCAGCTATCGACCGTCGCGCCGTCGCAGCCGATGCGACGCGTACTCACCTCCTAATTACTATACAACCGGACTCCTTCGCATTAAAACTTCAAACCTGCGCGCGACACCACGGAAAATAAATCTCCACTTGATTTTATAGTTGTAAATTATCAACCTTAATTGCTCACTATTTGATATTAAATCACAAAATAGGCAAGCTAGCAAATAGAAACATTCTTTTCATGTTAATGTTATTGTTCATAAATCGGTTCATATCCAAATTTGAACACTTTTTCGTATCTAAACAGCTTTCGTTTTTTTAATAACGAATTAATGCCTTGATTTGGTAAAAAGTGTTTTTATTAAAAAAATTGTATGTTTGTCGCTTGTTTTGCAGTCGATGTTTTTTTCATTTTCAATTAGTCCTTGTTCATATTTATGAACATGAGGGTGGTTGTGTGGTTAATTGAGATATTTATCTCAATTAACCACACAACCACCCTTTACCAAATTCAAATTCACCTTCACCAGCACGCATGTAACAGGAATAAAAGTGTCGATCTGCCTAAAAGTTCTCATGTCTTGTGTAGCCTCAACAAATCGACGTCATACAAGAAATCCAGTTTATATGTATTTATGATGTACGTGTCATTTTCCAACGCCAGATAATCCTAACCGATCGACCGAGTTCATCACTCATCATCATCAGCTCTCATCACTTTATCTTCCTGTGCTGCGTAGTCCTTAAAAGAAAGCGCGAAACAAATAACATACTAAGAATAAACATAAATGTTTATACAAAATGTAACACAGGCGAATTAATACGGTACGTGTTTTGTCCCGCGGAGGTGCCTGCCCTACATTTTGTAATAGGTGTCCACATCTCGGTTGCACTATCTCAGCTTATTTGGGTAGGATGTCGTAAGCTCGTGAAAACCCTTTATATCTATCACAATTTGTACAGGTACCTACAATAAATGCTTAGTATTTATTTTCTAATTATAGGACTCGTTATAGAAAAAAATAAAATAAAATAACCGACTGCCGAGGAAGGATTGCGTTTTTTGCGCATATTTCTGATTACTGTTCTTTTAATTATTTTTATTACCTCGTCATTCTAAACAACCGGATAGCTGGCGATAGTAATGGCTTCAACTAATCTAAGCTCTGAAAAACCGATGGATCCTTATGTAGGTAATAATACATTGTTAGTCTTTAATATATGTTATTTTATATAAATAAAATGTTTTTGCAATAAACGTGTCATCATAGGTATCACAATAATATATTGTAGTTTCAAATATTGAACAATTTTGGAGAGTAATTGTTATATTCCATCGCTTACAGTTTGTAACTAACAAACAACCTCTCGCCTTTCGGTTTTGCTCCCGTACACATCTAGAGGAAGGGCATTGAATAATGACCACTGCGCTGGCATAGGCATTGATGGTATATTCCACTTCCACTTTGTTCACCTGGGTGATATCATTCACCTGAACAAATAAGACTTTTGTGTCTCGTCATTTTACCTCGGACTGAATTCAACTAGGATATCACCTGGGTGAACCAAGTGGAATATACTGCATTGATAGCTTGGGTTCACTCTTGTATTCTGGTTGATAAAAACAAAGAATATTCATAACGAACGGCATTTTGATGGGTATAAAACCCTTATTTCTAGGACCAATAATTAAAATACACAACACATTGCTTGCCATTCCCAATTTTTAAAGTTTATTAGGATTAGACATTTTTTTTGGAACGTAAAAAATACTGCAAAACTAAATAAGATACATATTTTCAACCAGGTACCGTGGCCGGAATATGATGCATTTTTTTACTTATGGTGGAAATATTGAGCTTGACGCATTATTTTTAGGGTGCGTTCAAATCGGACGAATGCGCAACGAATGAACAGATCGCGAGCAGAACGCAAGCGGCGCGCGCACCTTTGGCGGACGGCGTTATTTACACTACAGCGTTCGCAGCATGCTCGCGAGCGTGTAGGTAATGCTAATGCTCGTTTGGTGCGCGTTCGTTAGATCTGAACGCACATTTAGGTATTTTTCTTGTGTGTGTAAAATGTCACCAAAATGTCACCATTTATATCAAACTTAAGAAATGGCTGACCAATTTTCATGTTATTCATTTTGTTAGATTTGACCCTACCCCTTTTTTTGTTTGTGTTTTGGTAGAGATCTTTGCTGTAAGCCTGGGTACAGGCTTTGACTGCTTCACTGGACTTTTAAGGCTTCCAACAATTCGAAAAACTAAATCTAAAAAGCATAATAACAATTATAATATCGGAAAAAATCACGAGAACAGACTACTTACGTGGGTTTAACTGCGATTCACAGCTAGAAGCTACTAGCTAGGTATATAAAGTATAAGCAAGATTTGCAAGTCTTTTTGTGGAACAGCATTATAAGCCGGGCTTACTTTTTATGAGACTGTTAGTTCTTATTAATCTTCCAGAACGTTAATTTAAAAATATCTGTGGGATAAAGTAAAAAAACTTGATGTACTTTCTTTCATAATTACAAAAATTAAAAAGTGTGTTATGATTTAGAATTATAGTATTATTGGAAGTTGTTAAAAAAATTCATAAAGACGAGTGTAAATCAGTGTCTAAACGGAGCACAAGCACTATCGAGAAAGTATTCGGATGGATTACGTTCCAATTAGTATCGAGAATTAATAGAGTAAGCTCTTTACAACTTGTAACATTACTAGACTAGTCGATATTATATAGAAATTTTAAATGTTGGTTATTTCATTTTGCCATTCGGGGGAATAAATTCAACAAACCTCATCTAAAAAATCGATCCAACCGTTTCTTAGTTGTAAAAAGTATCCTAATCTTAACCTAACCTAACCTGACTTTTTTCATAAAAATAAAAGTGAGTAAGGCTAAAACAACATATCTGCGTACAGATTAGGATGTTCCCACTACGTCAATAGCTGAATAAGCCGTGCAAGTATGCAGAATGTAATGAGAGCTAGGGAAGCGAAGGAGGCATGCGAAGAACGTAGCGAGTAGAAATCCGTTATCACACATCACTGCACAGACGTATCCAATAGCGTTACTGCTTTGCTTTCGTTCTAAACTATCTAAAGAGCTTAGAGTTAGGCTTATACTAATAAGGTAATAATTGGTAATAAGGTAAAAACAAAATGATCAAAGCGAAGATGCCTTAAAACTAGAAAAATCCTTCTTAGGTCTCAAGGTCGATTTACACCAAATGAGTGAATCACTTATTCTTTCCCCACCCTATTACAATCTTGTAGAATTTCAAAAAATTTGCAAAGTTATAATGCATGCAATCCCACATTGTGTATAAGGTGGTGTATAAACCATAATTCTACTGAGATGCTCATAGCTTATTTGCTACGATATTCGTTCATGTCGTTGACCTTTTTCTACAAAACAAATAATGCCAAAAGCACATATTGTCTCTAATTTCTTAACAGCGCAATGTCTAAGGCCTACTATGTCCAAGAAGCAAAATAACCTAGGCTATTGTCAAACAAGCAAAGTGTTCAAAGAAAACCAGGCCGAAAACAAAATTTGGATTTTTTCACTTTAAGTAAAATTAAACGTTAAAAAGTCATTTAAATAAAAAAAACGCACATTCTGACACTTTTTTAACCATATTCAAAAGAAGAGGATTAGATGGTTTGATATTTTTCGTATTGCTTAGTGATATTTCGGTGCATGGCTTTAAACAATGTGTAAAAATGCAAGCGAAAAAAAATGTGACAATATTCAACGATTAGGTATGATCATCACCCAGAGTGTTAATTAACCATAAATTTTGGGTCCGTAAATAGTCTTGCTCTAGTGAGGCTCACAAAAATAACAATGGACAAAAATGTAGAAGCAAAAAAATAACAAAACCTGACAAAAACAAGAAATAAAGTAGGTATTACCGAATTACAGATATGAAAAAGCGAACTAATGTTATTTTTTCTATTTTTTAAATTATTATTATATGTTTTATGTTTGACGGCACTTACCTATAAGTTGTAGTACTTATGTAAATAAAAAAAAAACATAATAGTGTCATATGCTTATGCTCTTTTGACGAGTAAAACTGAAGCTTGACTGTTTACTCAACTCAAGAAACTGAAATTGACTTAAAATAAAGAATAAGACCGAATACAAAATTCACTTCCTAGGTGCTGTGTCGCGGGTTCTCCCTTTTGCAGCAGTAAGTGTATGCTACCACCACTTTACAGAAGCTTTGTAGAGAAAATAAAAAAATAGGCTCAGGAAAATAAAGAAAGGAAGGAATATGTTCCTCTTGTAGCTGAAAACCTTATTCACGAGATATGGCAACATATTATTATACTACAAGCTGCATCAGATTCGCTTGTGATGAGACGATTCCGTATTTACTTCGAGAATACGTGGTACCCGGAGAACAGCAACGGCGTAGTAGGACTAATACGTTGCTAGACTGGCACCACCTACGTAAAAGAAGATTAAAAAAAAAAAACCTCACACCACGGAGCAGATACAAAGCCCACATATCCTTTAATTAATAAATTACGAATAGAAGCGAGGTACTGGGATGTTCGAATTACATTAGCATTACCTAAGAAGTTTGATAGACGACATTAACATTAGCAATTCCTAAAACTAGTTTCTATTATTTTTAAAATTAATTTATTAACTTATCGTTCCAAGCAAGTGTAATTTAATTTAATTCTTTAAAGTTATTTTAATTCTTTAAAGCTTTCTTGACTCGAATTACAATAAAACGAAAAATAACAAATAAATAACTATCAGATACTTTCAAAATTAGCAGTTGGCCACAAAATTTGAAGGATTGACTTTTTACTAAAAATTATGTTATAAATAACATTATTTTATTTAGTAAAATTACTAATAAAATAAATACTAGTCAATTTATGCTTCGTGAGTTCAAGCTACAAACTTTATCATCGATAATCGATTTGCCTCCGTTGCACCCGACCGACTTAAATATTTTAATCCAATGCTAAAGTAACAACTTATATCAGAACGAGGCGAGCAGAAAACTTCTATTTCTTCTACATTACAGTTTCCCTAAAAAAAAACCCTATCTCACACTTACCATACTGTAGTCATAATATGGTGTAGTACTGATGGCAAATCGTATCAGCATTGTCGTTCATCGTAGGTCCAAGCATTCACTGTAGGAATTTGCACATTTTATTTTAAATTATATTTTGCTATTTTTTGTCAAGAAAGATACTAAAGTAAAAGAACGAAACTAAAACTTACTCTTTTTTGTATACAACTTTTACATAGGTAATACAAATGTAACCAAGTTTAGTGGGCCTATTGCCAAGTATGCGATAGTATTATAGCTTCTTGTGTAAAAGAGTGGAGACAGTGCCAAGTAAATTCACCCTCCGGCTTGTACATTTGGCACAATTCAACGGAAGGTAAATAAGACAGATGAAAAGAAACCAGAATATATTCATTATTTAAGTGCCAACCACTTAATACTTTTTTAGTTTCTGTTGTGTATCAATTATACTCTAACAACTAAAAACTCGCTAAGAGACTTGGTGAGTTTGTGGACTACCCTAATGCCACAGTCCGAGTTTCAGCATTGTTGGTTAGTTTCGCACTGAAAATTATCAGTGAGCTTAGACATGTGGCAATCTGTCTAAAAGTACACGTCAGTTAAAGTAATAGAAAAGTTACTTAGTTAATTCATTAGAAACTAGAGAGCTTTATATCATAGGAAGCCAGCAGCGAAACCATATCAAAACATGTCAAATTGTATTACAACGTACCTAAACCCCACTGCACTTGTCGGCCGCTTACCATCGAAGCCACAACAAAAGCCTGCTCTGCTTGTATTAACGGCAATGCCACAGTGGCTACAACGTCAAGAAATAAATGCGTATCAATGCGTATGATTCTTTAACTGCTACCTCATAAGGTCGCCAGCTGTGATGCCAAGCGCGCAAAACCCAAAGATTTAACGATACGGACGTAGACAGTAATTTACTGGATTATTATAAATGATATAATATAAATAATATGGGTTCAGCATGAGGGCTAATTTGTGGGATGCGTTTTTTTCAGTAGTTCCTTTTACAAAAAATAATAATAATAATAACATTTATTACAATTTTAGCCGAAAAGAAAATATAAGACCATAGTTATTTATAATTATTATTATACTCATCCTGAGACACGTCTGTTTGATGCTACAGATTTTGTAGACGGCACGTCTTGTTTATTTTGTGTGTGATTCGCTGGGCAGAGGAAAATAAATAATTATTTACTTGAACAAACAAGATTACAATACAAACCAAGCTAACATCGCAGCGAAGTAAAGGTTAACCTAAGAATATTGTCAGTTATCTATTATTACCCGACTACGGAAGAAGAGTTATGTTTTTTGGTTGCGCGTATTGCTGTCAGATTCTTTAAAACAAAAACGACAAAAACCTTAAAAGTACCACAATGCAGGAATGAGGAAAAGATATAGAAATCTATTTACTCTGTTTAAAAACATTTATATTATCCTATCCATGTAAGACGCCTACAAAGACTATTAAAACGAGATTTCACACCAAGAATGCAATTTTGTCACCACATGATGGAAATGCATAGGAAAGTTCTACAGTTTTTGTCAGACTTGCGAAGCAATATCCTGCAGAAATTACGGCTACAAAAAACTTAAACAAGTTTGTAATAGACAATCCAAAGAAGAACAGTCAGAGCACAAATTCAAAATAAATTAATGGTGTGGTACTTTTAATGGTTTTTTGGATCCTATCCACCTACTTTGAACATAGTTAATTGCTTAGTTTTTGCAAAAAAAATGTTTCAAGAAAACAATGGTTGCCCTACTCATCAAGGTCGTGAATTAAGAGCATATTTAGATGAGTATTTCCCAAGTCGGTTGAATGGGCGACTGGAACCAACGTTTTCGCCAAACCTCGTCGGTCTTCGAAACTAAATTCGAAAGATTTCTTTTACTGGGGCTGCATAAAATATAATTTATGATAACCCCAACGAAAACTTGAAGCCCATTCCTAAGATGTAGAGCATATACTGGAGCAAATTAAAGGGAAAAGGATTTTACTATAACTTTCTTATGCTTACTAAAATACTACCTTGAAGTGCCAGGATAACTAAATTAAGGTAATATCGGGGGTAAGCAAATGTATGAAAAATGTACCTATCCTTCACATTATCGTTATGATGTCGGATATCGGAACTGATTTCAAAATGTTAATAAATGGAAGTATACAAAACATTTGAAATCTCGAAACTTTTAAAATTTGCATATAATTCTCGAACCGCCGCATATAGAACAGATGACCAGCGCGTTCCTAGGTAGGTCTACAGAACGCAACACGTAGAGACGCGAAGCGCCGTAATGCGACCAATAAGCACTTCACGCGACGTGTGTCCTATTTAGCAGTAATCGTGAGCAGCTTACGCTGCAATCTCAGTTCATCCTTGTTTTAGTCGTGAGGAAGTAATTGGTAAATAAAAAAAGAAAGACAATATGCATATCATACATATTGTTTTTCTTTTCATATTCATTATATTGTAGTGCTATTTTTATCATTTATGTCCACAGCTACGAAATAATCCACTTTTGTTTTAAGGGTAAGCATTGCAGCTTATTTCCAATCACTTTAAGTTATATTGTTGCAGCTGTTAAACCAATTATTCATAACTGATAATAACCAATTTTCCAAGAACATAGCTTCTCGTCTCGCAAAAATATAGGTCCGCACTTGGTCGTGTATCGTCGCACACTAATTAAGGCAAGTGTAAGCGAGGCCACAAGCACAAACAATACGACTATTTGGGACTTTCGTTTCGCGTTTGTCGTTTTCCTAGAACAACGAGTGAGAAAGGGATTATACTCCTTTTTGCCGCGTCAACTGACAGGCTTTCTTATGCTAAGGATTCCTACCTGTACTGCATATTCATTACTGAAGTAGAATTCAGTCAATTGTATTAAATAAATTACAGGAAAATAATTTATCATATTAGAAATATAAACTGCCTCGTTGGCCTAGTGGTTTTAAGTGCGACTGCTACGCTGGAAGTCTTGGGTTCGATTCCCGAGTCGACCAAGTTGTTATTGGGTTTTGCTATGAAATTCTCAGTAGCAGGTCGGAGTTTGTATTTTGGATATCGGCGAACTGTGGGTGTACATTGGTACACCTCTGCCTACCCCTTCGGGGATACAGGTGTGATGTTTAGAAATATAAACAATGTGCAGTATTGACAAAATCACATAAAAATAAGCAAAGAACAGGTTGATCAGTCTAAAAGCTCTGTGGAAACGGACAGATCGATCAAAAATCCAAACCTAAAAATCCTAATAGCTTTCTTTTATACACTTCTTATTACCTATATCATTCAGCTTATTGGCATATTTATTTACCTTTATAAATGAAAAAATGGAAAGACGTAAAAAATCACATTCATTTATCTGGTCAAAATTGTTTTTTTTTTCTTAATTCGTGAGGTATATAATTGTTCTATTTAAACTGTCTTGGTTCGTTAATGTAAATGAGTCATCCAATCGCACTTTCCTTGAGGGATTGATTCGTTTATGGTTTTACCTTTGGATCTTATAATTTGTGTTTAATTAGTTGTTTAGTTTTTTGACTCTATCTCCACTAATTGCTCCCTATCTTTGAGGTATGATGTGATCCATTCATGGGGTTTACCTCGGATTCCTATTTCGTATAATTTATTTAATTAATAAGTAAGAAAAATTTATTTAATAATTTTTCTTACCACGTCGTAACTTATAGAATCACTAATTTGAGCACTAAATATCTGGACTAGCATGTGAAGAGTATTTTCCTGAAAAATGTACATGTATTTTTCATTTTTGAATTCGATTAAAAAGCCTAAACTGGAGTAAAATCGGTAACTAGTTGTATAGAATTTAATTCAAAAATGACATAGTGACGAGTAGAAAATTACTTTTCAGAAATGAAACTGCATAATAACCGCACAATAATACTTATTATTTTTAATATAAATATGTACTTATTTTTCATACAAATACAATAAGTTAACAGTACTAAGTGCTTCATCCATTTAGTGACCTGGAAGTAGGTACAACAAAGTAAATAAGTTGGTAGACAGCTTTTGTTTTTTTTAAGAGATTTTTGCCGTTTTCCTGAGCGCAAGCTTTGTTGATTCACCGGACTGTCAGTAGGTAGCTAAAACGACTTAGAATCACACTTCACAGCGTTTCTGTGAAGTTTAGGGTCACAATTGCAGATGTAGGCACTGTAAAAAAGTGCTTTAATACTAGTATGGATCTGTATTAATTATTTCATTTGATAGGAATAGGTACGTACCTAAATGGATGAAGCATCTTTCAAACAATATATAGATATGTACGCTAGTCACGTTAGTAATAAATTACATTATTAAATTTAAATTACCGAACAATTTAAGACAAATTACTACAAGTAATATATTCTTATCCCCATACTAAGTACAGAGTAGGTACAGAATATCAGTATTCTCTAAACATAACTATTACTAGTTACTGATAATTTATAGAAGTAAGGACTGCTTTTTCCAACGCCATATTTCAATTGAGTATCAAAGTTCGCATCGGGCAGATTTTGTATTGAAGAACTGACAAAAATTCAATGTTATTCCTCAGGGAAAACTGTTTGACGTTGAAAAAACTAACCCTCCCAGGTTACCTACTTTTTCTTTATGAGTAAGTAGATAGATCATGTTTATAGAATACCTAATGCTGGCTATTCGGAATGGTATAAGCAATTATGTATCTTTGATTAATTATAATGGATAGGTAGTATATTGCTATGATTGGCAGTGATTTTGTAGAATAAGGCATAGAATTTACAAATGGTCTAAGTGCCAAAACTTATTTTGGTTCTTTCCACCTTTGATATGGAATGTCTGTACAACATAGCTCCTATAAAATGTTAAATTAAAATAACGGTTTTTTTGTACTTAGCCCACTTGTAAATTCCATGCCTCATTGTAAATTATTTATTAAAATAATAATGTAATAAAGGTTTTACATTAATTACACCAATATTACTTCAATACCGGTACTAAAGGTACATTCTCCGTAGCTAATACATAGATTATTCGCTTTTAAATTATCTACATAATTTTCTGAATTAACATTAAGGTTTTTATAATTCATTAAGGTGCTATCACAAGGATTAAATGTCCAAGCGCTATTCTAAGAAATTATTAAGTATCAAAGCTTTTTTGGAATGTGTTATCAATCAAATTTATTTGAAAGCGAAATTCATCTAAGTACCTAGTCATCTTTTTAAGTACCTAATAATATAAACATTAACAAAACAAAATCGAGTTATCCACACATGATTTTTCATTAGTTGAGTAGGTCTCCGTCCCGAACATGTAGTAGCACAAAAATTATAAAAATAAAACACTATATATGTCGCATGAATTTTGTTGCTAAATAGATGCTATTAACTACTAGTATTAACTACCAACACTAAAACCAATTACTCAGTAATAAAAGCTGTGAAGTCCTTACTTTTGACTTGTGTGGGAGTAGAATTGAAATCAACATTAGTTAGGTATACAAGTAGATTTCATTTTGCAGCAATACTACTATACTACGCTTATCTTCAGTTTATGAAAAGCTGTTCAACAGAAAAAAATAAAAAATAGAATAATTTTTTTATTTACATCTAAATGTAAAGTTGTCCGACGTACGACGATACGATAGATTGTTCGTTTTTGGTCTACTTTTGAAACGTCAATAAATTCTGCAGCTTTTCAGAAACCAGGCTTAAAATTTAGCTAGAATAACAATAAATATCAGCATTTTTAATTTATAAAACTACAAATATATCTTTTTTTAAAACTCTATCATAGTTTATATTGCTTGGTATCGGAATGAAGACATTATGTAGCTATTGTAAGACATCACAAATTTAGTATGCACCGTAGTGAATTTTACTAAGGTCCGGCAACTGACAGAATGCATTCCTGGTACATGACAATTGGTCTAGATTTGTATAGGGAAATGGGAAAAAACTTGGTATAGTTAACGAATATTATTCCATGATATTTTTTATTTATGAGACAAATAAGTGATACTTTGGTTTACTACTTCCTTCGCCACATATTGTTATATATTCCTGTTGACCCCCATCTGTCAGTAAAGCATTCTCTCAGCGGCTGGAGCATACCTGAAGGGACATAGGTAAGAATAATGATATTCCGGGACATCTCACACACGGTTATCTGATCCCAAGCTAAGCAGTGCTTGTGTTATGGTAACCAGACAACTGATAAACATACTTATATATTTCTAAATACATACATATTATAGATAAATCTCATCCAGACGCAGAACAAATGATCGTGCTCATCACATAAAGATTTGTCATGGGTGGGAATTGAACCCACAATCTCTGGTATAGCGGTCAGGGTCACTAACCACTAGACCAACAAGCCCGTCTGGTGATGTTTCTAAAGTAGGATCACATCACTGATTATCTTCAACCTGTGTACCTTATTTCATTATGCTGTACCTTTTAATTACATTTAGGCGTTTGCAGGTCTACTTTGGAGACAAGCCATGTGTATTTCATTTATTATGGTAGTTTCTAACGGCTAAAATGTATTGAATAAATTACCAGCCAAAGACGGTACCTGCAAATTTCAGAGTTAAAAGTATTACCAGGGACATTGCCACAAGCGTTAACTATGAAAAAACATTAAGGTTTTACAAACGCCAGATAATATAATCTGAGAATTAATTTTTGAACTTTTGACAGTTTTTCAATAAAATATATGCGAGAGGTAAATTTTATCTCGAATAAAAAATATCTAGCGTAGAAAAATAGCAAGCTATGTGTGCCATGCGTTAACCCTTTTTCAAATGTCGCTTGTGGTAGATTTTTGTTCAACAATTTCAGACTTAGCAAGAGTTTAGATAGGTACTGTAGTATTTAATCCGATTATCTTATCTATCAACCTCGTTTGACTGGTAATATCATCCCTAAAACTTAATTGGCAGGTATGCTATGAATAAATATAGGTATTATTTAGTAGGTTGGTATCTCACAAATATATGTATAATTAAATGTTATGTTTAGTATAATATTTTAACAAGATTTATAAAGGAATTAATTACAAATTTAATTGCCTAGGTATATAATTGCTATCATTCAAAATATTGCTTATTATATTGAACATGTTTTTAATATTTTTACTAGTTGTAGATACATACTCGTACTTTAAATTGGTGTCGGCGTTGATGTCGGAAGACCATTTTCAATGTCTATTAAAGTACACATGTTATAAATGTAATCATTTGGGTATTTCATATAGCTAGTTATTATACTAATAAATATATAATCTATTTAAGCGTATTGATATTGCGGTATTCCGTATTATTATAAATGCATTTGTTGGTTGAGTCCGTGCGTAAAAAGACCCGTTGTAGGATTTCAGAGCGCTGCTGTGTTTTATTACCATAATACAGAACGACTGTAATAACTACATAATAATATTATGAAATAATGTTGCAACATAATATATTTATTTTATACTTTTTAATGGAATGATTTTTATACACGTGTGGATTTGTACGCCACAACCACAACGACGGTTCTCTTTTCGCAAATACTCTAAGTATAAATTTCGATTAAGGTAAATAACTACATTTAAACTTACTTTTAAACCAGGATTTTGTGATCAATTCTTTAATTTGGCCAGAAGTAAGATATTCGACATTCGTGTATTTTTCATTCTTTAATTGTATGTCCATATAGGCACATACTGCCAAACAATTATAAAACAGCAGAATATGATGCTATTTCCATAATTCCCTTAACTTTTTATATTCAATTGTTCTACCTCTTTCTAATCAGAAATCTAGCGATTTACGTTTAATTTTTACGCACACCTTATACTTAAACGATCAACTATACATCAACTATAGATATAAAGTCGGCGCAAAGAAAACGTCTCGGTAAGTAGTTCGCTTGACATTTAAGATTGTAAAATAATAATATTTTAACGATTTGTAACTTTATTACTGGGTATCATAGTTGCAATTAGGTTGACTTAAAACTGATTAATGACCTTTTTCTCACTTTGTTGGTAAACAAATGAAACTGTACCTATATGTTGTATATATTCAAGCGAACATTATTTTGTACCTGACCCGATATCTAGTTGTTGTATTGTTGGTCGAAGTGTTAAAACTACAGTAAAATACTTATACTTATAGTTAATAACTACAAATAATTTAATAGTAATATATAAAGCAAATAATAATAATAATACAAATATTGTTAACGATATTTGTATTATTACCGATAAAAAAATTTGAAAACACCTGTTTTTGAAATGCAGGTCATCCTAATCTGTTGTCCAATCAAATTACGACTGTGATCTGTTTGTGATTGAAAAGCGCTCTGATTGGTTGTTAGACCAATCAGAGTGCTTTTCATGAGATTTGTCAGGTGGTCAACAAATGTTTGTGTCAATCTACATTTCAGAAACGCAGGGCGTCATATACATAATTTTGAATTGCTACTTATCCTAAACATTTAAAAAGAACACGTATTTAAACAGCTTTCAATATTATTCAATCGGCTTGTCTTACACAGACACATTACAGATAAATACATTACAGATAAATACATTAAAGGATTATTATAATATTGTTTGGCCGGTAGCATAAAACTTAGTTACCAGACAAACATTGTAAAAATACTTGCATTTTATTTTCTATGGATTTTTATTGCTTTTATATGCGTTTGTGCCTCAATTTTTCCTATTATTTACACAAAATTAATCGTAAATGTGGATGATTATAATTAATATATCTAACATAAAACATAACAAATAAACTTGTTTTTATTACATCTGTCTCCTATATATAATAATATAAGTGTAACGATGCAATAACTAATTATTTAAATTCATTTGAATAACAATAATAATTTAATCAGAGCGCCGGTGAAGAGGTTAAATCCACAACTTCAAATAAATAATAATAAATTCTGTACGTCCTTAAAGACCTAATAAAGTGAAGAACGATGCCAGAATCTATAATAATATGTACTCTGATCGAATCTTCCAATAGTAACGTGTGATACATTGTAAAATCTTGTATTTTTAATCTTAACGAGAGTGATTATGGCTCTAACTTGATTTGTTAGCCCGATTGGAGTAATGCCTTACTGTACAAGAAAACAACGTAGACCTGGGGCTTGCCATGATCACTTAATGTGGAAACGCACGGGTAGCCCGAAATTCAAATTTCCTTACGTTTTTTGCAATTTTCAGGTCAGTGTCGGATTGAATGTTGATAAAAATATTATTAACTTAATATAATTAATATTAGGTAACTGACAGACGAACGGACAACAAACTGATCCTAAAAGGGTTCCTTTGCTCCGAGGCCGAACCATAAAATTCAATATCTGGCTTTTGACTATCTTGAACTCGTGTTAAGTATTTTTCGTTGTTGGTGGTATTAAACTCCTTTGTTAAATAGAGCATAGTTTGTCTACACGAACATTTCTAAATTTGCGTCATAGTATTTCTGCCACCGCCAACAACAACAGCGTATTGCTAATTAAGGTGTCGAAGTTATTGCCTTTATTCTGTTACAACCCCATATATCTCCATTACATTGCTTTTTATAATGTAGACGATTAGCTTTGCGGTTTGTGCAACATTTCTGGATTGAAATACGAGTACATTTTAGGTACCATATAGTCTGCTAAGAATATTTTAGTTAATATTTCTCATGCGTAAGGTAGTGTCAAAAATCATACTACGAGTATTCCATTATAATCTACTGGATCCTATCCTGTGGTGATAAGACAAAAATGTAATTGTAACCATAATAGGAATGTTGACTTTGATTTGAGGTTGAGTTACCAACCTTCACCTTAACTTTGATTCGCTTTAGTCAATAAGTTTACTTATTTAGAAAAAAGCCAATTATTACAGTGCGTCTAGATCCGGAAAAAGCGCACTGAAAGTGCAACACCCATTTGGAGCGACGGGAACTTGAAATGTAAACACGCTGCTCGAGAGCTAGGCATTCGTGACTTTTTTGCCAGATCTAGGCACACCCTCATATTTTGCTATTTTCTGACTTACGGACTCAATCTTTTTTTGTGTTAAACACCCCATCACCATTCCTACTATTATGTCTCTCGATACGAATTTTTAAAATTTATATGGACAAGATAATAACCTATTGCGTTTCACCTTAAAGCTGCCTGTCCATTGACGCACAGCGAGGGAGCAGAGTTGAGAAACAGAGAATATGAAAAAAATACCATTAGGAGTGAGATAGTAGTGGAAATCAAGCAATCCTATTGGTTAATATTTCTCCGTTTTTCCGCTCACTAGCTTTGCTCCGCTTCAGTGGACAGATAGCCTAACAGTCATTAAATTAAAGTTGGTAAAGATCAACTCCGTTGTTCGGTATCTTGGTGGTTGTGGCCTGGCGCATCTTGGCGCCAGTCTCCGCGGATCAGACATGCGTGAAGCTGGCGTGCACGGCGTCCTCTTGGGAAATCTGGGTGCCCGACGCGAAATACTGAAATATACAAAATTAAGGCTATGTTAGAAATTTAATTACACAGATTAATTTAATTATACAGTCGAAATTTGACTCTTTCACCATTTGGTTAGTAGAACAAGCATCGTGATGTGTCATGCATTATAACATGGTTGGGAAGGTTTTCATGATTTGATACTGAAGTCATTTTTCATCTGCTAGAATATCGTGTCGTTTCATTCTTCCGACTCAAGTTTTTAAGGCAATCAGACCTCTACTTTAAAAAAGTGCTTAACTTTGTTCGTTTTAATTACTCTCATATTTATAGCACATCTAGTTATTTGCCACAAAATAAGTCCTTGTAATGAATTTAAAGAATAATCGAACGGTATAGAAGACCAAGATGCGCGGGATGCAGAAAACCGTCGCTTACCTAAATCATGAAACTTTTTATTTCGTTATTAGGTAAACAGCCTAGATAGTCGAAGCGTGTTAAGAGTAAATATAAAATAGCATGACATGATCATAAATTAATTGCCATTTAAGATGGATGTCGTGAATAAAACCCACACAAGCAATTTAAGTATGATATCTGCTCGACGACCGCAATAGTGTCTAAGTAATAAGCCACCGACGCGGCGAGCACCTCATTAACCTATTTCCTCAGAACTGAATTTGAATCTTAGCACTCAGGTTATACGAAAAAAAAAAACAGGTTTATACATTTCTACTGTTTTTGTATTAATCTCAGATCAATTAAGGAAATTGTCATTGTACGTTGGTACTTGTAAGACTTAAGTCCACTTCTATCGATGAATTGAACAAGAGACACCCTAAGCTGAATTTTTTTAGTTCCTTCACGGCAGCAAAATAATGGTGACCAGAAACGTATTATCTTTGGTTACCACATTTTAATTTTTTTTCTTTCTCCTCTACTGCCTGTTATTAGATTTATTTTTCATTTAATAAGCTGGAGATGCGACTAGATATTTTTGATTCATTCCGTCATTTCATGCACAAGTGTTTGAAAAAATGATTTCGATGTTAGACAAACATTTATTTATAGATTATTGTGTAGTGACTTGTGGTAGTGGGTAAGTGATTGGGATTATGTGTTTATGAAAGTATAACCACTTTGAGTGAAGAATATACACGTAAAATAATACATATACATTAGGATCCGTTGAAAACAATTTTATATGAAAAGAGTTCTTGTTTTCGCCACTTAACCGGGTAACACAGGGGATCACGGTTACATAACGGTGGTAACAAATGTAAACTTACTTCGATACCATGATTAATAGATCTTGCGATGGATATGTCCCAACGTTTCCCTTCCAAGTAAGAAGTCATTGTACTAGACGTAAAAAATAAAATAAATTAAAATGTCAAGTTAAACTACTTAATTTCTGAAGATGTTATACGCGTTTTTCCGATAATTTTTAGAAATGTTACATTATTCCTAGGAAATGAGTTATTTTATGAAAATTATGGACACTATTTCTGTCGATTTCAGGAATTCGACATTTCTGTATATTTCCTAGGATTTATTGCGTCAAAGGTTTACATACGTTTCCGATAACATGCCTATATTAATTCTGAAATATATTATACATTTGACTGCTATCGCGATGTTCATAGATTATGTGCTAGATAGAGCAGTAGATAAAGTTTCATAAAATAACATATAACTTCATTTGTAAATTATAAATATTGTTTGAGCTTCGAAAATGATCTGGTATTTAAATATTTACACAGCCAGTTGACAGCAATGTGGTTGCAATATCGTTTTAATGTGATTTACATTAATTTATACCGTTTCATTCGATAATCATTTAGTATTACTCGTATTTGTTATGAATACTGCTCTGTAATATAAATTATATAAATATATTAACTATTTAATATTAGTGCATGACTTAAACTAGAAAATTAGGTAGAAATTGAAATATGCACATAGCGTATGCAAAGTTACGAGGCAAACAGTTAATGCAAATAGTTGATAGCTTCTATTTATACTCAAATAGTCAATGTAATGTACTGAGAGTCTAAAACCAATTTCGTAAATACAAGCGATTAATGACGTGATGTGCCGATAGAATTAGTTTAAAAAAAAACTTAAGTCATAAATATCTATCATCAACAATAAAAAACAAAACTAAAAATATAGTCAAAGTGATCAGCACGCTTTATTTTGGCTAGTGTTGTATTTTACATATACTTTGTGGTCTTTAAAAAAAAAAGTTTTTATTCCAAGTAGGCCATTTTCAGCTCATTCGCACGTTAAATGACTAGTTGCTAAGACTTATACTCTGAAGAGTGATATTTATTTAAAATGAAAGTGAAATTTATTTATTAAATGAACAAATAAATACGAACCCCTGCAAAGGCGGCTCCATTCCACCCGAGTCGTTCGTGATCGCTCGGCGTGCGGTGCGGCGGCGTCTTGCGTTCCGTGCGCGAGGCGAGGCGGGCCTTGGCGCGGAGGGCGGCTCGCAGCGGCACGTTGGCACGCGCTGCCTCGGCGCGCCCGTGCTGGCAAAACTCTACCAAGGCGACCCCTAAAGCCAAGGCTAAGCCCCCAACTAGCACGTAGAAAATACCAGCTACTTGACTTAGAGTCATTTCCGTTATAGTCGTTTCCTTGAAAACAAAAAATGAAAAAGTTAAAAGTATATAATTAAAAACGAAACTTGAATAATGAGTTTGGCTCTTTCTAAAGCTGATACAATTAGTGAGCAAATTATGTTCTTTCGACGTTTAGAAGATAAAAAAAAATTAATTCTTTTTTTTTATACTTTGTACGTTTGACCTATTACAATGTACGTAAACATTTAATCGCTTGGTACATAACTTTATGTCTTTGCACCCAGAACGTAAGTAACATAAGTAGCTAAGCTACCAAATTCTCAGCTTATTTGACACACAAAAGAGAAAATAACGTCTACTTTGAATGAAAAATGTCACCTCGTCTTTGATCACTTCACAATCCGGCTTCTTGCTATACGTTGCCCATTTGCGCCAAAGCTTACTTATTACTCCGTCCTTTTTCAAATTTACTATCGCCAAGTTTATTGCTTCCCTGGAAAGTATTCCAAACTTTAGTCTAAAATATGCTAGTAAAACTGTAGATACATTATTTTACCTACTTCTTTTGAAATCTAGAACCGATTTCGATCGCAATTGACTGGCAATTCAGGCCCTATTTCAACATTTCGGGTTGCTAGGAACTTAGTTTCCCGGAACGATTTTAACAATGACTATGACAGAATAATGTGTCAAAGGCGAAATTTCAAATGCTTTCCACAAACTATAAATTAATAGAACATGCTTTCACTCATTTCTGCTTTGACATTTGTCAATTCATAAACTCGATCCCGGGAAACTTAGTTCCCAGGAACCCGAAATGGTTCAATCGAACCCTATCTACTAATCGAATAAAAAATAAAGGATATATTCAAACGAGTATTAGGTTCCTGTTTTGCGACATTCATGTTAACTCCGTGGTATAAAAATCGAAATTCCAATTCGTGAACAAATTACTAAACGTTGACGTCGTTCGACTGTAGATAATCAAAATAGTTAATAATATCATGGTTAAATGTTAAACCATAACATTGATAAGAATTGTTTCGTTATAATTTGATTGTTTGTATATAAGGAACTGACTACCTAGGGCCGCTTGGTGCCATAGATTAATGGAACAGAGTAAATATGCGTATGTACAGAAGTACATAAGTCTCGGTGCACAAAACTTTTTTTAAGAATTGTTAAAGAATAATACGAAGGAAATTGGGTAAACAAAGTTCCTTGGTTTAATAAACTAGACTGGTATCTCCTCAATCGCGGCGCGCCATAAACCCGTAGTATCATATAAAATGTAAATTTTAACTTGTTGTCAAAAATCACGTCCGCTAAATCGCATACCATAAAAATGGGTAGTATAAATTCGAAGCGCGGACTGCACCGCCTTCCCTACTGACGGGGCACCATGTAAATTTACGAGTTTTCAGTATTCCGCCGGGAATTACCGTATAGAACTGAGATTTGAGATAGATAGTAGGGGCTCTTGTACGGAAATTTACACAGAGTCTGTGTTCATCCCTCGGTACCTACGTATCATAGTATCGTTTATATTTATTTTTCTGTGCAGACGTAGGAAGTGAGCGCTTGCGAACGTATTGTTTATTTATATTGTCAGTATAGACAGGACTCTTTCAAGCTTTGCTGTTTAAATAAGTTCCATTATTAATAAACTTTGTCATATCCAAGCTAGAGTTATTTATGTCATTTTACTTTTGCCCGTAGCAATAAAGAGGAGTGAATAACATGAGAATAAAAGTAGACAGCTGGTTCAAAAATGATTAAATGTTTAATTAACGAGTGTTAAATAACAACGACTTAACATGGTAAGTGAGTAATTATTGTGGATATGGAAAGTTACTTATCCATAGCCATCATCGGTAACCACGTTTCTATTACAATTGACGCTTCGGAATATATTTACTAGGAGTTTTGAAGCGCCTAATATATATATTTCAAGTAAATAGACTAGGCCTTTATCTATCAGATAACTTCTTGCAACAAATCGAAGACGCGCTGATGCATTGCTCAAAGACATTGGAAAGCTCAAGTTTGTGGCTACTTCAACCCGCTCCTTGATTCCTAGTCTAGCCTTCCCCGGCCGAGTCAGTACTAACGAGTAGCCTACTCCACAGGCTCATCCACGTAGAAAAGAAAAACCAATTACCTACTCCGAATATTCAAGAAATGCACGAAATAGTGAATTTCTTTGGTTCGTATTTACATTATTTTATAAAGCAATTTCAAACAAACAATTACCACAAGATCGAGTTGGCTCAACTTGAATTGTGAAAGTTATTTGCAAACGGATGGAGGTTTAGGTTAAGACTGACATAGAACGTGCGAGCTACTAGGAATATCAGTTACTAGACACTCGCTCAAAGCTTATTCGAACAATTTGCACAAGCATATCGTACGTACCTTAACAATATCTGTTGTGTAATAAAGCCTTTTATGCTACCAACTATAGGAAATAGTAGATTCTATTTAACATATAAACCGTTTCAACGTTTGTTCCATACCTTACTAATTATCACAATAGCATATGAAATGCTTGTAATTAATGACAAAGACTTTGGTAAAAACTAAAAACAAAAAACTTCATGGATACTTAACAATTAACAACATTGAACAGGAATACACACAATTTAAGAAAATTGGTTAAAGTGTCATTAGTTACATTCATTTGCTTTCTATAATATGATAATGAACACATTATAATAGCATTTGAATAACCTCACATACTTAAGAAAGAACCAGTATTCGAACAAATATTTGGAGATAACACAAAATATGTTCGTAAATTTAGGCGAGATGGGAAATACCGTTACTGTATTGTCACTTTATGTGAACATGCAATAACGAATCGTCATTGTAATTGATATCGGAAAACTTACCTGAGAGGCGATCCCTTTGACGTGGCGACAGCAAAATTAACGTGCTTATATCGACAAACACGCGACGGACCGCATACTTCACCAGAATCGGTATACGGTAGTATTACTTCTTCATTTAAAACGGGCTCTTTCACGAAATTGTTTCGCAAACCCTTGTTTGTAGTCTGAAATTGAACATTATTATACAAATAGAAAGACATAACTATATCAGAGTCCAAGAGACAGGGTGGAAATGGAATTTGTCGGCTGCAAAAGTTCGAGATCAAATGGCCCTAATCACTAACTTGACACCTCCGAGCATTTCGGCGTCCACTGTCAAAGATTAAAGATAGGACGCCGAAAACGATTTACCGCAAGCTAACTAAGTTTGTGCTGTAATATTATCAACATCCTGATGAACAAGAGGATAATTAGTCTTTTACGACTAGTCACTGTTTATAATTTCAGGTTTTAATAAATAAAACATTAAAATTTTAAAATGAAGCTTTAATTAAGAATCTTTCTTAAATCCAACTACTAGGTCAACGTTGTCATAAGCGCTAGCCAAGAAAGATTTCAATTCGCTCCGGCCAAGCTCGGCGTTAACATTTACTGTTTGTTACCTGCATCTTGTAAAAGTGCATGTGGTTCTTACTTCGGTTTGAGCAATGTTCGATGCAAAGCTGACGGATTGAGTTGGCTCCACTATGCGCTCCACAATCAAATATGCCGCCAGATTAGCGGTATAAGAACACACCAAGATCAGAGCAAAGAACCACCACACCGTCCCAACTATTCTGCCCGATAGAGACCTGGACAAAGATGTTTATTTAGTATTAATGCATATGCATCACAAACACTAGACACCACAAAGTTATGAAATTGTTTGCTGGACGTTAAAAACAATTTAGCTAGTCCTTTACCTATACTATTATGGAGGCTTCTCTCTCTTTTTCTAATTCTATCTAATTTCGAATACATAATTTATATTAATTTTGCAGACACGTGATTAATTTTACATAGTCTTGTACATAGTTTCTTTCAGAGAAAACTTAGTATTGTGGCAATTTGACGCTAGTGTGAAGGCCAAATAAAGAACCATCACAAATTTGAATTCAAGAGTAACCCTCTTGGCATCAATAAAACTTTAACTCTCAACTCCTGATTAGTTTTACAAAATATTTCTTGTTTCTAATTGGTTTGGTTTAGCTTATATACCTACATCTAGGTACCTCTAGAGAATTCGACAACAGTCTAGTGAGACGATACATAATTTAACGGTGCATAGCCTGTTGGAAAAGTAATTAGTGAAATGAAGATAATTAGAATATGAAAGCAGTATTTTGACAGTTTCGTAAAATATTGTTTTCCAGCATTTCCATAAGCGCGTATTCATTTCAAGGGTTATCGACGAGCTAGTTTATTGCGGTTTAGTTGGCTCGCCCGGGAATCTCGCTCGTCGATCAACTCAAAACCGCGGTTACATTTGATGATGAACCAGGGTCGCGTCTCATCACGTATGTTTGAAATTTAGCACGGCGCTTTGCAAACAACAGTTTGGCTTGCCCGTGTATCAGGCGACGAGCCGCGAGTAAAGCAGTCGCGAGCTGCACCGTGATCTCGTGATTGAATTATGCATTGGGACGTAATAGGCTGAGTTCATATTAATTAACTCAGATCAATAATTATGTAAAGATATTAAAGTTTAAAACTACATAAAATTAAATCCTTTGATTTATTATCAAGTGTTATCATAAAATTTTGTTTTATAACAGCATCTATTCTGAAAAGGGAGCTACATTGAGGTACTTAATTTTATGTCAAGCAGTATCCCGCATCGGTGGACATAACAAGGTGATTATCGAACCTTTTTTTACCCGCCGTTCACATTTACATTCTACAATATTATACTTCTATCTTATATTCGAAGTATGCGCACTTTAACACACGACATGGAATTTAATCTAGAATTCCATAGCAAGCCCGGTCCGTAATATTGACCGCATTACTTAAAACGTTCAAGCATTGGCAACCGACGCTGTTGTTTTCCATTTAGATTTTTTTGTTTGAATATTTCTGAATCGTTGTGTACTGAGACTTTATTACGTACCTCGGGACCACATCGCTGCCTTGTTGCATAAAAGATCCCAGTGAAAACCAGAACGAATTCCAAATACTGAATTCGTTGTGTAAAATGATCTAGAAAGAAAATATATTTTGCTTATTCTTGTGCGATTTGAAATTATTTAGTTATGCCATTGCTGTGCAAGTAATTTGGTCAAACAGGATGATATAAAATGAAATAGTTTATTTGCAAGTAGGAATATATAAATCACTTTAACAATGTCTTCTTAAGCTAGATAAAGTCAATGGTTAAAATTGTTTTATTCAACTGGCGTCAAATTCCTTGAACATTGCAGGCATTACTTAAAAGGAAATTCTTACCTCGCTGGTGCTGCTTATAGCGTGCTCCAATTGCGTATCCGATATTGAAACTGATCGCCATTCATGTGGTGAGAATCGTGATACTAAGAAAAGTACGATACTGACCGCGAAGAAGCTGAATAACACACAGAGCTGCAAACCAACATAATTACTGGAATATACGTTATTGCTACATGGAATTGAAATTAATAGATATAACGTGCACCCACATTTAGTGCTGGTCCCATAATGTTTACAAATGGTCGTTGTTTGTGGGGTCTTACGTATTCGCGTGCGAATTTCTAAGCTCGCTATTTCGTTTGTTATAACATGAACTGCATCCTCCTGGCGAGATCTCGTTTTGGTGAAATAAACTACTGATTTGTAACATTTTTTGGAGTTATGTTATTATTCAACTCCTACAATTAATAAGTTTTTTATAACTCTTTCAGTTAAAGTACAAAACAGATTGAATACGATTTTATACAAGTACTTTTTTATTTCTATATGTTTATAAGATTGATTATCCAATTCTCACGAGAACAAATGCTCAATGCATTCAACCCGCTCCGGGTATAGATAAATTGATTAAAAAATAGATTCTAATTACATCGTTTTCAATTGAATGGTAAATGAAATTCGAATATTTACACTAAGGACCAGTCAATAGGACTTAAATGTAAGGATACAAACATATAAATACAAGTGGGTTGTATACGAAATGAACATGGTTTTATCGGTGGAATGTTTGGATACGCTTGGGGCGGCATGTGAAGTCAGTTGTTATGGAGATCGAGCAGCTAACTTTTGCCTCCGTTTATACTTGTATCTTCAGATATTCCTGTACATATTTTATATTCCCCTGTATTTTATTGTGCGACAGATTTTAGGCTTTGGTTTTGAAAACGAAAGTGGCCTTTATCAAAAAATGCAATTTAACCATATTCAGAAAACCATACTCATAAAAATATAATTAGCACATAATACTCTATCTGAAGCTATTCGATTATATCAATATGTACATCTCTTAAGAGACCAATAAACACACTGCTATCATACGTTACAAGAGTACGTACAACGCTACGTTTACACTGCGATACAACAAGACAGTTAACACAAGCGCTATGGACATTTTAGCGATGCAGTGTGTACAATAAAAAAACTGTGTCTCCCGTGATCGCAGCTAAAGACTTTTCTATCCGTAACGTAAGGATTATTTAAGTACTCACCCATATTTCTTTCGATAATGGCCGTAGAAAACTAAAGGTGTCCGTCAACTGTTTTGGCGTCCTTGTATACGTGACAGGCGTATTCACAGAGAGGAACGGCTCACTAAAGTCCACTAATAGCTCACGTTCAGGTGTTACAGCTAACGGGGCTATTGCTATATCGGCCTCCTAAAACAAAGAACGATTATGTAATTATCTGTCACATGGCGAAATATCAACGACAAACAAATGATAGAATGGGTCACATTGAATGGCAATCAGGATCGTGCCAGACTGCCATATAGCTATATTATTATGAGCTTGAATTGATTTCTATGTTAAATACATGTTAAAATTAGACTTGGACGGAGGCAGAGATAAAAGGACAGTATAAAGGTTTTTGCCCTGTAGGTACAGAAAATTCCGCACAAAGATCACTTTCAGGACATTATTGGTAACTTGGTATTAAAAACACCCAAATCGATCAAATTAAACGACCCTTGAACTCACCCTTTTGGGTCAGGTGAAGGTTCGAGTGATCGCATTTAAAAGCCTATCAACAGTGCTAATAAATATACTTTAATTATTACTTTGTTTACTAACAATATCAAATGACTTAAATAAAAAAGCAAAATTTTAAGAATCAAAATAATGTTACATTTAAGACACAATGTTAAGTTACGATTTTGCATTGTTTTAGGTATATAGATATATTTGAAATTTTAAATAACAGGCTGTGTTGATTAGAGATCGAGTAGCAAAATTAATTGATTACCATCAAGGTTAATAAAGTACACCAACATCCAATTTGTGGCGGCTTCGATTACGACTTTGTACACGTGTTTGGCCACGAAATTATTCATACCCATTCGTTTATTCATAGTTATACTTGTGTTTCACACTCAAAACATAAAGTAACACCCGAGATAAGGGAAACTATCCCCCGCAAATATTTCATTAGACATTGAGACGAGCTATGAAATAACATAAAGCGCACACACGCGCACCTTATATAGGGACAAAGAGCTTAAGGGTGTATCTTCACTTGATATTAGATTTGTCGTGAAATTTCTTCGTAAACTTAGCAAAATCGTCTGTAAGGAGCAAGGACGGAAAAACCTTTGTAACTACAATAACGGGATTGAATTCAACAAATAAGGTGCTTTTGGAAACCTTTTTAGATGGACTACGGCCGATTTTATTTTTAGTAACCTTCAACATATCAAAACTCGATATTTACCTAAGAACATAGGTGGCCTAAATTTATGGCAGATTACTTATTTGCTTGGAAAATCAAGCAAGATTTCACGCACCATACAAATAACGTTTTCTGAAGTTTATCCTAACTAGGTTTATAAACACTCGAATATAACCTGAGTGCTACTATGTTAATGAACAGACAAGAATTATAGCAAGGGTTGGTTTCATAAATAAAGTTCTAATATAATCCCGTATAGGTAAGAGCGATCCTGTTCGCACAAAGCGGGCATAAGTTACCGGCGCGCCTCTCAATGCGTGCTCGCCGTTATTCACTGCGGAAAGTAAAAAGTCACGAGGTGCTGTGCGCCAAATTCAGGGATTTGGATAAATGTGCAACAACGCCGCGCAACATTTTTTTCCGCCACAAACGTTCATTTTCTCGGAACCACGACGGCAAAAAACAACACATAAAAGTTTACTAGTCTACTCTCTGGGATAATGTTGCGAGTCTGTGAGTTTGAGTTCTCTCCGTAAGGTACTCATAGTTTGCAGAGATTGGTTTTGAACAAAAATTGTATCAGCTTCCCGATGTAAGTCTCTTCCGTATCTTCGCTTGATTAAATATCGAAGTTTCAATTATCTGCATCGTTTAATGAACGTCTTTTGAGCATAGTGCTTAATGGCGTAAATATATAACGTTCTCTGTTATTAAATGTATTGCACGAACTGGTAAAATAATTCTGACGACTTAAGTGAATATCAATTTAATTATTTAAAAGAAATACAATTGCAATTACCTACATCTTTATCTATTTTTGTTTGCATTACACTTTGTTATATTCCATGAACAGTATATTTTTTGTAGACCGACGAAACATTGGTCATAACGTAATAAGTAGGTACAATGGCAACGTCAGTCGTAAAGTTTGCGACTTCCACGCGTTATTATATTACTGGGGTATATGTGTCATAATATTTCTATTAGCTAGACATCAACCATCTCCTTTGTTTACCGCGTTAGTTAGGTAATATGATTTCGCCTTAAAGCTCCCACACACGTAAATAAATGGCAGCGGTATGAAGGCCCTTATTATTTTATATCTTTTTGTTTCCGTAAGCATATCGTTTCGTCGTAGTATCATGACTGTATACAAAAGTCAACATCAGCATCGAAACTGATCGTTATTGGTACATATTATTATAATCAGTAGTTTTAGTTGTAAGCTGTTAGGCTGAAATGCATTAATTTATTCATTCGCATTATATAAAGTAAGGGTTGAATCGAAGGGTCGCCGAACCGATTCGAATCGTTCACGATAGTAATCCTGGCCTCTTACTTACGCGCTATTAAATGTACTCGACTGAATGTGCCTTAGGATTAAAGGCAGTTTGTTATGTGAAAATCTAATTCCGAAATGCCAGGTTTAGACCTGGCATTTCGGATTTCTACAATTTTGTAAGAGTGATTAGTCACTCTTACAAAATTGTAAGTTGGTCTAAAATAAATAGTTACTGTAAGTTAAATTGATGAATATTGTTCATGATCTTTTCGTATCAATGTCGCAATATACTGAGCCCACGTTTAGTACATGGAGATATTGATAATTAAAAGGTTAAATGATAGGATTTAAAAACACAACAAGTTGCAACATTTCGTGCCAAGGTTTTTCGATTAGAACTTTTTGTTTTACATGATATATATTCTTGAATACGCAGGTAGGAATGTTCGGAACGGTAGGTACTTTTTAGTACAAAAATAAGTAGGTGATTCTTACCTTTCTTACGATGTCGCCTATAACGCCGGTGTAAATATCTGGAACAGCGTCGTTGCCGTATTTCATTTCCTTAGACAATTTTATTTCATCTGAAATAGTACTGGTGGTTAATATTCATTATTCTAATATGCTTATAAATAAGGTTAGACATTTGGACCTTTATACAATTAGCTATACAAAAACTAGCTAAGATAAGCTAGCACCATGACTTGTGCTTGGAATAAAAAGGTCAAGGATAGTGGCGAAAGTACACAACAGGACGGGTGTCCGTTTAGGACTATCGGATATTTGTTCTAACTGTTTTAAGCCTAAAACAACTTCCCCTTTGGTGAAAGAGAAACAAAAAAAACTTACATTTGATTCCCATTTTCTTCGCAATAAGTTCCATTAAGTCCTTGCAAAATCCAAAGTATTCCTCTTTCTGGCCATACACAGTCGGCGTTTGCATGAGATACGGATCTTTAAGGACTGATGTAACTGCATAAGTTCTGTTAGTTTCATACGACGCTGGTGATCGCAGCTGAACGTATTTTGGAGAAGCCACTTGCAGACCATGGGCATCACTCCATGTAGCGACCTACGTGAAATATGATACTTTGCATCTTCGGTCTTTCACAACATAGAATATATTCGATAAAGCATCATCAAAAATTCGAACAATCTTAGAATTTATTCAATCACAATAGGATTCGATCAGCACATTTAAAAATAAAACTCTTTCAGCAGAAACCAATGGCCCACACCAAAACAGCGGTCCGACCAAAAAACAAATTTTAAAACTCCCAAGTGGCGACTGAAAGAATTGTTCCTAAAGTTTCCTACGCATTGATTTATGGACGTCGAGAAATCATTAGTGAGCTGTGGAACAGGTAGGGCGAAATAAAGTTAAAATTAACCTTTGCCGAAAGTAACTGCTAACGGATGTGCAAAGTTTACCGTGAATTTAATAACGTATCCATAAAATGGATCTACTCTTATGTTGGCACTTGTTCGGTATTTACCGAAATAAGATTACGACACTAGGGAGAAAAGTTGTTCTACATTACAATTAATCCAATCTAATAATGTCCAATCTAATAAGGTCCAATTTAATAATGCGTTCAGGGCGCTGTTGCGGCTTCCACGTTTCTGTAGCGCATCAGCAATGTTTGCTGATGCACACATAGATGGCGCAAAAAGACCGCGTCGTTCATGAGTCGGTTGTGTGGAAGGCGCCACAGCATCCTGACTGCTATTGCTGCCAGGCACGATTGTCCCCTGCAGTGGATGTTAGTGCAGCGGACTAAGTCCCTGCTATTCTATACTAGTTTTATAATATTTCATGGATCTAAGTTATCTGAATAAATAAATTTTATTATTACTATTATTATGACCTATCGGTTTATTTTATATGAACAGTCCTAAATTACTGAATATGAAGTGCTTGTTACACTATTTTTGTCCGAATAGTTTTACCTTTAGCATGGCGCTCTGTACAGTCATTTCCACAACATGCAGAGAAAAATTGTGACGATGTCCTTCTTCGTTGAAGGAAATATTTCCAGTGAGGCCTTCGATATCCGTCTAAAATAGCACACAATAAATTGAATATAAAATACCGTGAACATAGCAGTGAAATATTTAAAAAATCAGAAACATCAAATATACCTTTTTGATTAATCTTGAAATTTTATCGCCATGTTCAAAGGGTATAACCCAACTTTTACCAGGGTTACAGTCGATAACTTTGGTTGAGTTAGCCTGTCCAGCGGCACGCCGCAGGGCGCTCCTGAAAGCATCCGGCTTCTTTCTCCAAAGCCTTCCCAATGCATCCATCAATACTTGTACACCGTCATACATGAGTGCGGTCTCCGCCTAAACAATAATTTCCTATATCAGAACTATAGTCAAAGATCTCAAGCAAAATAATTTTAAAATGACTTTAATCTATATGAATGGGTCTTGATATATGTGGTGAATAATTATGCATTCTAAATATAGCGTCTAGTTATATTTGCCAAAAGGTGATGGAGAATATCGTACGGAAACCTGGATTTCAAATATTGGGATACGAAATAGCTAACCCGCAAGTGATGTTCAATGCAAGTTCCTTCTGCATTGAGGAATCTTTTCCTCAATGCAGAAGGACCTTGTCCAACTTGTCCTTTGTCCAACAGCAGAATATTAACTAGCATATATTATTATTATAAACAGCAAAACTATTTGGCTAACTTTCGGAAAACCAGTAACACCTCACGTTGTTAACTATGATAGTTAGTTAACTTCTCTTTAGAGAAATCCTCTTGAGTGTGCGGCGAGTTGAAAAAGGCGTTAGTTGTACTGAGGGAGATCATATGAAATAATTTATGCAGGCGCACCCCACTCACAGTTTCATTAGGGTGTACGTAAGTTAGTGAAATCTACATAAACGCGTTATTACTTCACACTTAAATTTTCTTCGTGATATGCCAAACATACCGCGACTCGGGTATTTTATGTTGTGTCTGTACGTTTTACACCAATCTCTTTTAGTTTTGTTAATGTATGGATTGAGATTATTCAGCTTGTTAGTTTCTGTGTGATGCACGTAGATGTAATGTGTTATGATAATATAAGGGAGATTTAACAAAAAAAATTGAAGTTCTTAGGAAACGTTTGTATTGTACATTATTCGGAATTGTTACAAAAAGTGAAAGTTTTTTTTGTAATAACACAGACTGTTTATATGATATAATAGATTGCACGTTTACAAACCAAATGACATGCATAAAAAAGAAATAAAGACATAACTAACGAAAACCACTTTATTAACCCAATTTAGAAAACAATAAACATGCAGACATTCTTCTGTTTCCCTACTAATGGTCTAGAATAGAGCAATTAAAATGTGCTTTAACTCCTCATTAGCATATAAAGTTGTTTTATGTCACTATTTAACACTTCATATCGAATAAATTTTAAAGCATACGATAAATGAGATAATATTATGCTACTGATAGCTTCTTGTAAACTCGTTCATTTAGAATTGACCTCAATGCTCGTTCTAACTTATCCAATCCATTTGTGTTTATCATAAGGCAAAGTTCATGTCGAGACCTACTCAATTTAGCTGATTCGATCAATCACTAACCAATATTTTCAGGCCGAGTGAACACATCATCAACACTCGATGATCAAAGTTCGCAAAATCTACATATATCTGAACACTTAGCGGTGAGAGGTAATGAAAGCACTTACCGATATGGTCCCCTTGAACCGAGGGTCCATTCGCCGCAAACCGTCCATGAAATCGCGTACAATCTTGCGCGAGTGGTCGACGATGCGGAACCCAGTTATATTGACTGCGCCGTATTCTGTTACTTCGTTCTCCCAATGATCGTCCATAACCTGTTAATGGCCCGATTTAAGTTCTTGCTACAAATAATTGCGCTGTTCCGGCACGAATAATAAAGCCCGACACAATCTTTAATGTACCAATCAATACACATCAATTTGTCCAGTAAATTTGTTAACGTTAATAGCTCATTTTACATTTTTATTTTAGACAAAATATTGACGTATTAAATTTTGGAACATAATTATCTTTAATGAGAGCAAAAATATGTACTGAGTTTATCGTATGTCTCCATTCAATTCTGCACTGGAAAAAAAATATTGTTTGAACAATGCGCTGAGTTATACAGTACTTGTCATAATATTGTCATAAAAACGTTACGAAAGCTTTTAATATAGGCCGAATAATCATCAAAACAGAAAAAAAATGATATGTAGTTCAGCATCGAAAATATCGATATTTAATGGATTTTGAATCTAGGTCAAAGCAAGCAATACTCACCAGTCCGCTGAGCATGTAGTGATAGGTCCTGCGTCCCAATTGCACTTTCCGAACATGTTCCACCAATATGCTTTTGGCGTTTTTCGCATTGCAATCTAGAACTATACGCTTGTTTCCCCAGCGGTCATATTGTTCCAAAGCCAACAGGAAGTCCATGGCGTCAGAGGCGTTATTAATTCTCTTGACGAGTGCGATGCGGAACACGGTGCGGCCTGGCTGCATGGTCTGGTATAGTTGTTGAAGTCTCAGCAGTCCTGAGGGCAAGGTTTCAAGTAATCTTCGAGAAGTTGACATGTTAATACTTTTTGAAGTAAGTTTTATAATTTTTTAATGTATGCTTAAAAAAATACTGTTTTTTGCGTACGTTGCGTATGTCTATATTTTTTTACGATGTGTACGAGTGCTCTAATTAGACAAGGTATTAAAAAATAAATATCGTTTGATTGAAATAATAATACGTTCCACAAAAAGAAGTAAAAAATAATAATTATAGCAACGCCGATAGCGGTAGAAGCATTTATATCCCAGTCTATTTCCCAGCTCTCCTAAACCAATTCGAGTCCACACGAATTTTATCGAATTAAACGCCCCATATAAAACAAGCGGAACGAAAAAGGGACAAAGCGTGGTCCGAAGAGGCAAAAAATAAAAACTCTTTTTCTCTACTTGGGTTGCCCAGAAAATATACTTTAGGTATAATAATGTTATTTACCTATTTGTACTATGTTTGAGTTGTACCATTAGACTTATGCTACGTATATTTTCGTCTGCTTTATAACCTTTTAAATTAAAATTTTTAGAGAGCCAAAGCAGTGTACAAATAACAAAAAAAGATTACAATCAAAAATATTTCAACAACTATCAAACACGCTTCATTATTGTGACTTGAGAAACAACTCGGGTATAATAAAAAGCACCTTGAGTGCAGCTGTTCTGCGACTGAGATTGCGTTGTATTTCAAAGATTCTTAGATAGAACGGAAACCTACTCGAATCGTTTAAGGACAATCAATAGCTAACGCAGCCGTTCGGTAAAGCTCTTCACCAATTCTTGATTTGTATTTTAATATTACACGTACCAACCAACATTATTTTGACTTTTTCATTTTATTTTCTTCGTTACACTTTTTTGCTGATTGATCAAATACTTAGTAGACTTTATATCTTTCCGTGATACAGTTTCTTAATTTAATATGTCGAGCCGTACAACTGTCGGGAAGCCATACATGTGCAATAGATTGAATCGCGACCTACTTAGGGCCGTTTCGCGGGAAACGCGCAAAAGGATATCCAAAACAGTTTCGCTGTTGAGAGATAAATGTGCGGGGAGAGATGCGGTGAAAGTTTCGTCCGCACCCGGACTATTCTCACCATGTGTCGCGTCTGAACTCGTGACCCTTGAGGTTTTCCTCTGTCGTCGGTCGACTAATGGCTTATGACGTCAGCTGCGTGAACTACCATGTGCGTCCCGTAATCTATTATAAACTTGTCGAACGCGATATGACTGATGCTAGCCCACTTTTTCAAATATCGAAAGGTAAAAGGTAAAAGCTTCGGGTATTTTCTTATTTATGGCTATTTTAATTCAAATACCTTAGTATCTGTCTCATACGGTTTTAAGTTATTATACTTAATTTCATTGTACCGTTTTATATTGATTATGACTACTATTTAAGAAGCCGAACTTCGGGAAACAATTTCAGCTTAAAATGGTGGAATTAAAAACTTCTGGATTGTCACCCTGATAGCGGCTCTGCGGCTTTGTTAACCTTTCGCGAGAATTGTTACGAAACTTTTGAGTCTCCGAACGCGACGATTATGAGCAATGGTAATAGTCAGTTGAAGTTCTTAACGTCGTAGAAAACTTTTAAGTTTACTTCTCAGGTATTTCATAAGGCTATAATGGTATGTTCTATTTTATATATACATAAAATTCTGATTTTTTGTTTTGTTTATGTAAATATTGCCAGGGAGAGAAGAAAAGAAAATTTGACAAATGTATATAAAACACGTCGCATTTTTTGTATCTAACTGATTGACATGACTACGGTCGTCGGGTCAACTAGTTTTAATGTAAAAATATTTATTGGCACTATTAAAAGGTATTTAAGTAATAGCACAATGTGTGACGTTCCGTGATAAATGCTTAACCGTACAATTATTGTCATTGTTAAACAAAGCCTATTTGCCGGCTTTTGTTTTTTCTTAGCCCTGTTTTCACACGAATTTTATTCGATGGTATCTTTTTGTTCTTTTATTATTTAACCTTATATTCAATACCCTTGCTTATAGGTTACAAATTGGATTAGGAAAACGCGGTCTGGTGTTCCGATAGATTTTTACTATTCGAGATATATTTTATCCTGACCAACCTTACATAAAGTTGGTGGGCATGCTCACAGCAATACTACTAAAAAATGAAATCGTACTTAAATATAAATCTCAATTAGGCAGCTTAGCAAATAACAAATTATTTGTTTGTTGTGTGAATTGTTTTAATTTATTTTCATGAGTCATTGCTGTAATAAATCACGGACATTTTAAATTGGTACCTATTCTAGAAACTCCTCGGGCTAGAGACGCATCGGAATTCAATTTATTCAATATCGCCGCAAAGAAACGTGCAGCTAGCCAGCAAGGGAAACGCTGCGTGCATCAGACACAATTAATTTTGTCCTAAAATAGATAATTGCCGTAAAATACTTTACAATAACCTGAATATTTTAAACTGTTGCTATTGTAGCTATGTGATGAAACCAATTTAATTATTTTCTTTCATTATTTTACAATTTTTAGAAATTTCTTCAAAGGGTAAAAAATTACATGTCTTTTATAATCCCATGTTATTAGAATAAAAACCTTAAATCAAAGACGCACTTTACAACACAGTGAGCCTCACAAACGACATCTATAAAAGCATTTTTTTACATGGATATAAAAATAGTTGCTCGTTTAATGCAATAGAATCGAAACTTTAATTGATAAAAAATGTACAATGCAGAGCTACATCGATGACGAAGCGAGGAGTAATGCGAATTCTGTTTTAATTTTATCAACTAAAGTTCATGATTCACTTAATAAAGACATCAAAAGGCAAAGGAATTGCTCGTTGGGTGGCGCACTTTCCCAGTTCGTGACAGTGAGCCCGCTTAAAAGTCATCGTGGCAACTTGGAGACGTTCCAATTAAATATTAACTTACTCCATTATGTGCCCTCATCCACTAAGTATCTTTACTACAAACATTTGATTGCAGTGCTCTTGACAAATAGAAACTATTGTTTTTAGCAAACTACAAGTAGTTTTGAGATAATCTTTGAAATATTTTTTTTTGGTTTTATTTAATATTTGAAAGTGTAGACTGACATTATGAACTGCTCCATAATTCATATTAGGTTTAAATAATTGTAGTCTTAAAATTTATTTCTTTATATATTTAAAATTTCATTGATAACTAAATAACATTGTAAACTAAAATCATGTGCAAAAAGTGATTAATACCAAAGTAACAACTATACCTTATGAGAACCAATTATAAAAATGATTCGTACTTGTACCTTTCAACCGTATAAACATCACATGTAATATAACAGCTGAAAAAACAAGACACGGATTATAAGAAAATTATGGTACCGTAAAGTATCAAGTAAATCTCAATAAGGTTACGTAATTGCTAAGAAACCGCGCCAATCGGGCCGTACAATTAAAATTTATGAATTTTAATTTAAGCGTTTACCTAAATCAAGTCAATGTTCATATAAAAGGGAACTAAACCCTAATGAAGATGGAATATTGTAAGGCCGCAGGCATTCAATGTTGCCAGACAGCACTATGCACTATTTCAACTGTAAGCCCAGTATGCAACATATCTGCACAATGCATTTTGCTTCCAGCAGTATTTTAACATATTTCGCGTAAAGAATCATACGATACGGCTTTGAATATGCTTTAGAAATCCTAACTTACGTTGTTTTTTTTACTTACTAAACTATGTTAAATAAAAGAGCTGTTGGCAGTATTCATTCATAAAAAAAACGTCTATCTGTATTTAAGACATATATATAAAGTGTCTCTAACAGGGTATTAATGTATCTATTAGCAGCACCAATACACCAGCCACCACCATACACCTTACACGATATAATATCGAGCTTTTTACAACGCTTCAACCGTTTGACACAAAGCTTCCATGATGAACTCATTTGTAACTAATTTGATTTCCATAACACGGCTTTGTGTTTGCCGCTTTATAAGGAGTCTGAAAATTTATAAACTACTTGTAATATTGAGAAACTACGTGTGTAATATTCTGCATATTTATATTTTATTCCACCAAGAAAACCTAAACAACACACAGGCCGATAAATTAATTAAGAAAAGACGCACATTATGATTAAAAGTTGTTACTTGTTCTTAGTGTAGTCTTGAAAACGTTGTTAAAGTTCATTTTCCTTGCGAACAGTAAACGCCATTAATATTCATTATTGTTTATGAGTTAAAATTAATACAACTTCTTCAATAGCCCTTCAGACGAAGCGAACCCTTGAATCGCCTCGGGGCCATTGGTTGAGACCCCAATAACTCAAAGTAAATAATGTTCTATCAGACTCATGACTTGTGGAATTAATTACGAATCCCGATGACATAAAAACAATCGCATTCGACTGATAGCATTTAATGGAGAATGTCGTTACGTAATTAGGGTTCTATATCCCAGAGGGGATTCAACGGATCTCATTTGATCTCGGTAACAGCCGATTGTATGCTCTAAGCTACATTTAATTCCAAGAATGCCCTTTATTTATTTTTAAATAAATCTCCATTTTATTCTTAATAGTCCAAGAAAAGCCATAGAAGTAAACTTTCCATAATACCGAACTTTTGGTTTACGTTGACTTTTTACCTGGTCTTTGATTAATGATTAGTATTATCTTGATTAACTTAGTCTAGCTAACTAGATGTAATCCTACTAAATCCTACTATTATAAATGTGAAAGTTTGTGAAAATGGGTGTGTGGATGTGTGTTACTCTTTTACGTAAAGACTACAGAATGGATTTTAATGAAACTTTACAATGATGTAGCTCATACATTAGAATAACACATAGGCTATAATTTATAAACATAGTGTAAGTGTCATTCACACGGGTGAAACCGCGGGGTACAGCTAGTTGTGCTATAAAGTTGATGCCTCTTCAACCCTTTCTGTCACTTTATGAACCCACTTACGTATTTTCGTAAAAGTTTAGGATGAACTTTTTAAAATAAATTTAATTAGGAGACATAAAAATAGCGTCCACCCGCTCGCGAGGGCACGAAGCGGTCATAATTAGGAGGTGGTCTGTTAAAGCCAGTTAAGTAGACTAACACTTGGTTGCCCTCTTATTTACTTTAGGTACGATGGGAACTCAAATAAAGGTCTCATCCCCAAAACAATTTACGACATTGCATAAATATCAATTCGGTTGTTACTTGCAATAAATTTACATTTTTATGGTACGGGCTATTTGCCTCGGAGGAGTGCACGGCCCGACACAATATTTTTTACCTTATTCAAAATTGTGAGGACTTAGTTCGAAAGGTAAGAATTTTATGAATGAACTGCTTCGCCTTAGCTCGTATTTAGTTGGCTGTCTGGTTATTTCTTTTGTTATTTATCTAAAAGTAGAGAAGTAATTTGATAAAAAATCTGTAAGTAAATGCAAAATGGAGGATTAAACTTGAGAAACGAATTTGCTTCAGAAATGTAATAAATATACATATAGAAATCTTTTATGTGTGCACCTATAAAATGCGGCATTAGTTATGCCTGTTTAAATGTCTACTACTACACATAATAAATGAGTTGACGGTATTGACTTGGATAATACATATTATTATTTTAATTTGCATCGGTAATGTATGGCGGACATAACTATAGCTTTCTTGGTGACTATCAATCTTATTCCTTATTCCAAACAGCTAGCGAAATAAGATCCTGACTCAGCTCAACCGCAACGGTATAACGAGTTCTTTTGAAGAAAGAATGAATTCTGTGTAACTCATGAAAGTTTTTATTAAAGGTAAAAGAAGAAAATCTTCGACGTACAAAAATCACTGTAACAATATTAAAATCTCCACTGTTTTAATTTACGTTTAGTATTTACTGGACCAGAAGTTATCTCTTTGGCATAGCAATGTTTGCTTATTGTTTTATATTTTTGTATAGCTGATTGCCAACCCTTTAGACTATAAAAATAATAATATAAACTTTGGAAAACAAAGGTCTAGAGTATAAAGTAAGTTGACTTAAGCTACCTTTTTCATTAATTAAGATAATTTTTAACATATCGTGTAACAGCAACACAATGCATATTTGACGCAAACTTAATAAAATAAAGAAAATAGTTTCACCATTGTGCATATTTCAGCCTGAACATGTTACAAGCAACAAAGCCGTTGTTTGAACGCATCTCCCGTCAACATGACATTCTAGTGCAGCAAAAAATGGCATGATACAGGAAAAAGGCCTAAGTAAAGAGTTGCTTGCTCCACCGCATCCTACCTGAAACTACATGTAAATTGAAAAGGAAATTGAGACGTCATAAGTGTAACGAAACAACGCACTATAGTCACATAGTATAGTTGTAGTCATGTGGTTCGTGTAGCCACCTATAGGTAGGTACTAGTATGCTGGCGAGACGTTTGTGGATGACGTGCTATCCAACCATGCAGACCTGTGGACAGAACGGACTGCCTGAATAAATTGAATACGGATATCATCTGGCTACTTGGAATATTCGCTGCGCAAAGATTCTGATCTTTAATTTCGAACCAATGTTTTGAGATGCTTTGAATTTTCGTATGTTCTGTAAACTAAATATTATGAATAAGGGATTAAAAATGGTTATTAAATACATCATTAGTAACTTAAAACAAGTGAACAGATTTTAAATATCTTTAGTTTGTTCGATTTATCTCCAACTTTAATAGCATAGAATAACCTCCTGAATAACAATAAAGCCAATTGAAAAAGTTACGGGGCAACAAAAATTATGGTGCGGATAAAACCACTGGCACTGCCAGTATTGAAATAAAATTACTCTTTTTTATAAGTAGGTCAATACAAGAGGAAGTCTACTAATAATCCTTAAGAATTTATGATCAGTAAATAAATTGATGACAACACCCGCTTTCTCACTTAGAAATCCCTGCGTGCCTAAATGCATAAAGATGTCACGGAAAACAAATAGCGATTTTCCTTGTAAAAGTTAAAGGTTTTGTTTACTTTTAAAACGCAATCTTAGAACCCATCTTATACATGATGGCACGGAAGAAAAATTCTTAACATTTTTCGTTGAACCCCCGAACGGAGGGCGGGTTCAGTGTTGTGATTGATTTTACGCAATATTCGCCGGCCACGTCGCGATCTTTTGGCACTCGCAAAGTAAACCCAATTCAGGAAAAAGGCGAGCAAGAGGCTTTCCGTTCTCGACCTCCACTACTTCACTGTAAACACAATAAGTGTTAGGCTAATCTTTACTTTGGGACCGGGACGGAAAGTCAAAATAATAAATGCAAACTTCTTCATATTAGTTGGCTTTAATTTCGTCACTGATTCGTACTATAAACTTAATAGTTAGGCATTTTGAATTACACTCTCATTAGGTTATGAAATACTATAAAAATGAAAGTATTATTATTCATCCAAAAATTTAATACAAAGTCGTACAAGTCACATCTTAATGGCACTCTTCTTACAATATTACGGTTAAATAAATATCCCAAACCAAAGTACATTACTAACTTCCACCTTTATTTCACTGTAAACCAAAATTCAAAGTCAAGCTCGGATAGTCCCTATGAAAGCCAAAGTTACGAATTTAATTCCAAATAACGACCTTGAAGTTTAAACAACTTAAACACTGTATAAATCAAGTTAAAGTTTTAGTAAACGATTTGAACTGTCATCGAAATTAAGAATACCTTTAACCTTTTAGGCAGGTGCGAAATAGTATCAACTTTGATTAACCCTGGCAATCTCCTTTTGTGATCCCGATTAGCGGTTAACGAGCAAAGCAAACCGGTGCAATGAGAAAGAAATACTCAGTAATATCATTAGGTGCAGCTCTAGTACGGTGGTTCCGCAATCCTACGAGGAACGTAAAACTTTACGGTCAACCCGACAAACGCGCTGTGCTAATCGAATGAAATTCCACCGTATGTACTGGAACGGGCGACCGACCTAAAATGCCATGACGAATATTTTCAAATGGCCTACGTAAATGGCAGTTATGGATTCTAGTTTAAACCGTTTTGGTGTCAGCTTTTTGTGTGTCGCGCTTTTATTTACCGTTAAATTGATTTGTCCGATTTACATATCACTTAACGTAGAATTTACTGCAATATTTCGCCGTGATTTAAATGTTGCGGTTTTCATGGGATAAAGCGGTACAAAAACCGCCATATGATGTTATTACGACCGCTGTAAACATCGCCTTGCTCTTTTTGTATAATAAAAGTATCCCATCCTCGACAGGATACTATAATGTGTATGTAATCGGTAATATTATGTTCACTACTAAAGAGAAACTGCCATAATCCCGCAGTTTCGGTGCCGATAAAATGAAAATTCTTCAAGAGGAAAATTTCTCCAGGTACATAACCTGTGCAAAAGTTGATCGTTTCGTGATACATGTTTAGTTGTTAGCTAACTCTTTGCTTATAAATCCGGGAAAGTTTCATAACTCGACGGTAGGGCGGCCTCGAATGAGGTGTTCGGCTAGCGTACTATAAATATTATTTATTGCCTCCTACGAAAGCTCAGGGAATATGAAATAGGAAGAAAATATTCGAGTAGATAGTGCTGTTAAAGTTCATCAATATTCATGTTATGTTGAAACATCTTATAAGTTATAAGACGTTAGTAAACTGAAGTAGGTACGGGCTATTTATTGACACTTTAGAAATTCGAGTCTGCTGCGTAATGTGAATATATCAGTAGCAAATTTTCTACGTACAATGTGCAATTGGATTCGTTTTTTCGGTCCAATCACACACCTAACGAGAACCAGTAAAGCAATTTTGTTCAATGAATACAGATCACATTTGGAATAATGGAGATGGAATCTGGAACTATTCCAATCTTTCTGTATTTCATCTGTAGTTAGGCGCTAGTTAGGAGTCTTTTGAGAAGTTACCATCGGTATACTGACTAAATAAGTGAAACCACGAAAGCAGTCAGGAAAAAAGCAAAAGATTTCGTTTATACAAGGTGAGTGTTTTTGTATTTTTAATGAATAAAGCTTTCGAATCGGAAATCGCTTTAAGAATCAGAAATATAAGCTTTTGAAATAACTCTTACGCTGCGGAATAAGTGCCATTGTTAATGTAACGTAGGGGGAATGGGCTAGGACCGGTTTTTGAGCTAAGTGGAAAGTTGCCTTCTGTTTTAATACAAACTTACGATGCCTACTGTTTATTTAAAGTTGACAAAAATATGAAACTGGTTAGTCTATCCCGGTCCACTACTGGACATACACCTTTCCAAAGTTTAGCCACTAAAGCCGATCCTCCACCTTACATATCCAGTGGGCCATAACTTCCTATTTCAGATCATCAGATCAGTAAAAAGAGATTTAAAAAAAAAAATACTAATATGAAAAACCTTGAAAATTCTAAAGGTGAATATAGATTTCAAAAGTGAAATAGTTAAGATTGGCGCATTTCCATCGGTGATAGGCACCCCATTAAAGAGACTGCAGCAGCTATTAGCCCCGACCAACGTTTTCCCCGCAATCTCTTTCGTGTCGACATTTTATTATCGGTAGAGTCAGCTCTGTTGTAATCCCCGGCGAGCGGTACAATTTACGATTTATAAAACCGCCATTTTCTGTTGTAAAGCAAAACGATAAAGAGAATAGTAAGGCTCGACTTTGCAATGCTCACCCCGTTCTTTCCCCTTTTATCTTAATATTCAGTGATATTAAAAAGTAAATCCGAAAATACAACACAATTTGAGTAGCATTTTTAGTTTTTTTTCTTTGAGTTTGAATGCACTAAAGATGACATGAATAATTATGCTGATTTAATTAGTTGTACCCAATAACTGAGTATGTAATCATAAAGTGTATAAATATTTAGAATAATAATAAGATACAAGCTCTCGAACTAAACCGTATTTTTTCTGTACCGCTAATTTTGCCAGCTTTTGTCGTTTAACCTTTCGTAAAGATACACTCAAGTTTACAAAAATGCAACGTTCAATGTCCAAAACTTTTCCTTAAATTCTCTGTGTTGTATCCCAATAGAAACACGGCATTAAAGTCCCCTAATAAAACCTAGCTAAAGCTTTTCAAAATTGGTCCAAAGAGTGTTAAAAATCTAAAAAGGATTCCGTAAATCGTCGGTTCCGAACTGTAAAGTTTCAGGTACAAAGCGAACCTTTGAGTTTTAAATCACATCGTGAAGTTTTATCAAAGAGTATTTAATTTTATTATCTTGTTTCTTTTTATAACAAAACAAATAAACGTTCCGCATCCGTGATAATGCTGGGAGTAAGTAAAGTTAATATTTGAGTAGATTGTGGTTAAGTGGGTTCCACACAGATCGCTGGATTTGCGAGGTTAAGCCCCGCTTCTGGAGGTCAGGCCATAAAAGGGATGGACTCTCTTTTAACATAGAATTTAGTCATGCTTCTAACTATAATATCAATTCTCAGTATAGTTACTTAGTTTTCCTGTGATAGCAATCTGAAATAGCAAAAACAAAGTAAGAAATTATTCTATTCTTGATCTAATTAGGGTCTCAAGAGTTAATTTTGAAGGACAAGAGAGGACAGATACTAAAAATATCAAAATAGATTCTTCGACATTAACTATATGTAACTGAAAATGTGCTGTTTTTGTGTATGCGTCGTTATGAGAACTGCAGGAATTGAAGCATTAGGAATATATATACAGATAATGAATAAATATCTATAAGAACCGTTTATTTTAAACAGCTTTTATATTTTTTGTAACGCACCTAGTACTTACCCAATTAGGCTTAGTGTTTTGTTTACGAAGCACTCATTTATAAAAAGGCTTATAATGTCTGTTTTAGTTATATTTACATAAACAAATAATTTTATGAGCACGGGCTTAAAAGATTAACAAAATATGAATGATAGGTTCAGGCTTTTTCATAACAAAATAAAATGCGAGAGCAATTCTGTGCATATTTTATAGACATTGATTTTTATTTTTGTTACAATGTTACTTTTTGTTTTTGTAGTTTAGTAGGCCTATAATGCCGTTGTGACGGTTTGCTGTCCAATCGGACTTTGATAGTGCAGAAACAGAGAGTGCACCTGTATAAACATAAAAATGCACATGTGGGCATTTTTATATTTTCTGCGTAAATGGATGATGTAGTAGGAGTAGTCGATTTCACTTAAAATCAACTACTGAGGCTGAATTTCAACCTAGATATTACGTATTATTACCACGTTTCCAACTTATAGAAGCAATCAAAATATTGTGTATTATAGATATATTGTATTTAAATTAATTACCTACCTATTATAATATAGTGACAAAAATTGGTCAAGTTTCTAGAATTATATAATTATACGAGAATATTTTTTAGGTCTGGTCTCTCTTATCTCTGGTCTCCACATTATCCTTTGGTGTCTTTCCTTCACATTAAGGCAAATATTTTGATTTGAAGACCACAGTAGGCTAGAAACTGCTTTAAACATGTAATTGTCCTGTCCACCATTGTATGTATTCAATTTGTATTTTGTTGTAAGAATAGCATTCACGAATGACAATACGGAAAATTGAATATTGATATTTCAAAGTTAAAATAACACAGAGAGAATGATGAATGAGACATTACCTACATTTGATGGCTCATAAAATTATCTTAATTACGAAATTTTCACGTTGCAATATTATTCACCCTTTACCAGATATTGGACGATGTTGGTCCAATTTACAAATGAAATAATTATTGGCATTTAAAAGCGTTAATATTTTAAGTGGATTGGCCAATTTTATCAGTTTTACACACATAAAGGTAGAATTCGGAAACCATGTATTTATGTTAAGGAACATTCAGTAAGTTATTATTTTGCTCGTTTTTTTTTATCAAAGCTCACACTTGTTTTTAAAAGATCTTTTTTCTCTTAGAAATTATGTTTATTTTAATATAACCAAATAAATTGGCATCCTTTTTTGTCTAAGGATCCATATCACAACAGTCTCTAAGTAAAGTTTTTAAAATCAAAATATTTCAATGCACTCTTAGCAAATTAGGGAAATAAACAAGCTTGTGGTAAGCTGTACGTGCACATCAGTCACGGTTCCATGGCTCTTCAGCAGGAAAACCCTTCGCCGCACAAAACGAGGTATTTTGGAAACGTTCCAAGGCACGTAGATATAATTCACGTATTAGGATATCAGTTATACCTACACTATCAGTCATATTAAACATGGTGCACATATCTAAAAGATAAAAAAATCTAAATTAATTTTGATTCAGATAAAAATCTGCAGATTATGTTTAAAGTATCATTCCATCGCAGAACTTTAAACAATTGACAGAAATACAATGATGGCTTAATTAAGTTCAGCGTTAATTGTATTAAGTAAGGCATCGCAAGCTTCGTTCATTTCTAGAATATTCGTGTCATCCCGTGAACTTCCTCTCTAAGTGGGTCTAGGTAACAAAACTAATTTAATTGAGACTTTTGAGTCATATAACTCTGTTTTAAGAGTTGAAATAGAGAGTCAATTTTGAATGTGTTGAATAAAAAATGTATTTATTGTTTAATTAATTATCACTCACTCGTTTCATGTTACTAACTAGTTATTCCAGCTGGCAAATGAGTTGGCTGTACAATACAATGCCGGGAGCGGTAGTAACTACGTCATTGTTTCTCGTAGTGAGTGACAAGAAACGGTAGAAACAGCATACAGCAACAAAGGGGGCTTCCTGTTTGTTAAAGTGAAAAGCTTTTATAAAGAATATATAAAACTGTTGAAGCAGGACATCGTGCGACCGCATGATCCTTGGTGAAGGGAGAGCAGAAGAATCCCGATAGACTAAGTCGGTAAGGGGCATACTTCGTCTCCCCTTGCTTTAAGTCTTTAAGATAATCCCCAGTTAACAAGCAGCCTGTGTTTGATAAAACAGAAACCAAAATAAATGAAACGACTAGTAAGGAAAATATATTTATAGGTAAAATTTCGTAGTAAACTATGTCCTAAAATTTTATATGTCTTGTATTATTATTCTAATATTAATATCATACGACCGAATTCTTTTATATTCCATGAATGCTATTGGAATTCTAAGTTACTTCTTAAGAAGTATTAATATCACTATTATCCAGATCAAACATTGAACTTAAGAGTAAGCCGGAACCCCACCGCTGCGCAGGCTGTGCACGGATGCGTGGCTCACCTCTGCTGCGTGGGCTCATTAGTTCGGCGGCGTCGGCCTCCGTTTCCACTGCGGCGCACGAACACGGATGTGTCGCCCACACAGCTCATAGCTATGCATGGGGTACAGTCACGAGCAAAAATATGTATACATAATAATATGCGAAATTGTTAAACGAAATTAGTGAGATTTTTTGTCGAATCTCTTCTGCCATCTAGCAATCAATGCATACTGACAGATGACACTTGAAAATAAAATGTTTCAAATATTTTTTTAATAAAAAAAAATATTTTACTTAAAGTCAATATATTACTTTTATAATATAGACAATAGCGCTTCCGAGTAACAATATAATTTAGCTATTGTGTAGTAACATCTGTTTTACTTATTTGTATTATAAATTACTTAGTTCTTACATAAATTATACTTATCACAACTTAAATGTATGCATATATACTAGGAACATTAATTGTACCTCTTATTTATAGTAGCTTATTCTTATAATAATTTCATAACAATATTATGTGTGTACATATTTTTGCTCGAGACTGTACATAGTCGTGGGTCGCCGAGAAATGGCCAAGCCACGCAGCTGGGATGCGTCACACGACCGTGGGCTGAGCTACGTTTCGCCTATTCGAGTTAGCTACGCGTGTGTTTATAACGTCAATTGCTGCGTAGCATGTCCGTGCGCTGCGGTGGAAACGCTCTCATACATTTTGTACTAAAGCGAAGCTTAACACACGTGCACAGCCTCTCCGTGCGCCGCTGTGGGTTTCCGGCTTAATTAAGAGACTTGTAAAGATTCAAGCCCAATAAGCAACGGTAAAGGATAGTAGGGGTAAACAATTTTTGTTCCCGACCTACTGGAAAAGGCCCTTACAAAGTTCCACTTCTCAATATATATTAACTCGGTGTAAAACACATTAATTACGCGTCTAAACACATGTAAGCTGACATACATAGTTCAAAGTCAAATGGAAATATCAACCGCTAAAGTTGAGAAGTATTTCAAAACTATTCCTTATTAGTTCGTGAATAATTATAATTAGAGATAAACCATCAACGTTCTTATGAAAGTACCAAGGATGAACGTTTGGCAGATTCTTAATCCAATTAAAATGTAGAAAACGACATGTTGTTTCAGTGTCGTTACTGTATACGAAAACCACAGAGCGGAATACGTTCATCTTATTTTAGAAGAATACAGGTATAGGCATAAAATGTAATATCAGTTCTAGGTTCTTTAGACTTCAGTTAGAAACTAAGTATTTTTTCCATCGATAATACTTGTTTAATTTATAATACTATTTAATAATGAATAGGTCAGAAGGCTAATTATCATAATACATAGAATACGAAGCCGTTCTACAGGTAATTAGTGTACCGGGTAACGTTCCTTGTATCAGTGGCCCCACGCAACTTCAAATAGGTTTCAATAGAAAAAAGGTAAATGAAAAGGCTATCTTATTCCTAATGAATTCCCACTTATATTGCCTGCGATGTTCTACCTTCAAAGCTCAACCTACGAAGAATTAAATTTAAATACATGTACGGTGAATAAAATAATTATTTTATAACATAAATTAAAACCTTGTTCTGTTCCGGTTTGCAGGAAGTATTGGTATTTAAACACCAACAATAAAACACATCGGTTTTCATGTTTACAATGACTAAATGAATATGCTCCTGTGTTTAAATTAAGCATTTAAAAATATATATTTTATCCCTGTGGGTTTCCAACATTTATAAAACCGACATACACATACACCTAGCCTGAATTTTCTCGAAGGAACGTTTACCTTTACTGAGAAAACTATCAAAATATTATTGGAACTGCCACAGTAATACGTGATGTTTTACAGAAAAAAATGCTTTTACAATGCATGTTGTACGAATAGTCAAACACCCTTAGTTTTGGCATGCACAAACATACTTGATGCACTCAAATGATGCGGCAACGCAATGTGCATTCTAAATGAATAGTTTTATTGGACTTGCGGAGCTTAATGCGCCGATTAAAGGACTCAGCGGCGTGCATGCTGCTCGTTCCGTTAGTTAATAGTATAAGCTAAGTTGATGATACCGTACTGCAATCATTATCTACGTACTTAGCCACGTGATTCGAATATTCTATGATGCAGACTAATGAGTTATTTTCTTTCACATTATCTGATATAATTAAATAATCAGGTATGGTATATGGTATGGTATCTATCCACTGAATCAGAAATAAGTGAATATTTATGTGTTATATTTTAAACGGACTGAGGTTTTGATGTTTAACCAAACATGACAGCAAATAGGATTAAAACCATGTAAGTGAAAAGCAAAAGAGGAAATTAAAAATGATAATTGTCGACAGAACTGAAGTATGATTACCACGGCTGACTAAACTTATACGCATGTTGGCTTAAACATAGTTTGGTATTGAACTGAGTGCGGATGACAGCTCATCTATTGACCGTGGGACACACAATAGGCCTGCTATGGTAGCTCCATTAGCAGTCATTCATACACTACGAGATGATTTTGTTCTCTTATTTGTTTTAACACCATACGCCTCGTACGAGTCGGAAAAAAATGTAAAAGCATTTTTAGCCAACACCGAACAGAAATATGTATCAGTAAGCCTGGTGCGAACATTTTTTTTTAGATATTGCGAATCATAACACCCCGTAACACAATATAGAGGGCAAAACTAGTAGTTGCGCCAAACATTTCGAAATTCCCAGAAAAAATTGTTAATGTTTCATTTTCTTCACGGTGGTTTACAAATAACTGAAAAAAAGGAATGACTGAAATATGGCAATTGTTCGAACTGTGAATACGCTTTTGAGTAACTATGTAAACCACGTCCACATAAAGGTTATTTAACGTTGTGAGCAAGCTTTGTAAAATGCTATAATTTATTAATAATTTCTCGTAAAAATACGTAACGGAAATTACGGGACGGTTCGGTCTACCCGGCCGGTGCAACCCGGTCGAAACGTAAATGCATGTGTTCGCGTTAATTTATTATTATAATTGTGCATCACTAGAGTTTGAAAGTTGCTAACACTTTCTACTTCTAAAGAGAGTAGAATTTTTATAATTACGTTTAATTCGTTTCACCGCAATAATAATTCTCGATACCAGCATGTACTACAAAATTCGAATAGACTAAGCAAAAGGCTACTTACCATCATGCGAGTCGTACATGTAAATGATTTCTTTCCAACCGTAGTACAGTATTGTGTCGACGATAGCTCGGTGGTAATCTGGTCGCATGCTTACAGCGTGGTCGATCAGACCAGACGAAGGTGGAATGACCTGCCCAACAACAAAAAAAAATTACATATTGGACCGGTTTCTCAATCAATGAGTGATACTCTCATAAAACAGAATGTAAAAAAAAATACAATCGTTAAAATTCACCTTAAAAAGACAGAAACAGAATGGACTTCAAACTTATTTAGGCGTTGTGAGAATTACTCATGTTTTGCAAATTGTAGTCCATTGCCGTCTATGATCAATCCCTTATCGCACCATAGCCGTGTGACCCCGCAATGTATCGCAACTCGCACACATTGCTCACATCGTCTAGATCAGACCTAAATGGTGACCAATTGCATTTATAATAATAGGATTTGTGCAATGTGAATACCTACGTCATACTTTATCATTATTATTTTACTTATTAAGTTTCTAATTTAATTAAATAAATATGCAAAACTTTCAATAAATTATTGCATATTTTTTTATGTTTTCTTAACAACTATAGAACTCATAAAAAAGTTCAGTTCTAATACAGTTTGCCGACTTTGCTAGGTTTCCTTTAGTGATCAAAAAGAAAACTTATAATGAAATGAAGAAGTCGCTCTATTTTTTTTAACGTCCTTCTTAATCAAACTTTTTATAGAATTGTGTAACTAACAAATTATATATTTTTGTTTTATTACTATAAAAAAATGAGAAAGAGTCGGATATGCCAATAAAAAGCCTATGTATGTGCTGTCAATTAGTTTTTTTTTTGTTATAATAAAATAAACTACTAACTAGACAAAAATAATTAAAGTTAAAGAGTCGTAGCTTGCTACGCTTAAACAAATTAAACAAAATCGTCATAATTGTGACGTCATGCGACATCAAATCTATGTAGCGTATTAACCTTTTAAGTAAAAAAAACTGATTCCTTTTTAATTTAATCTACCAGACAGATAATAAAAAGAATCTTTTCATCTCTATACAGGAATTTAGAACGAAATCCATATTTCCATTACGAAATAGTGAAACTTCGCCTGAATTTATCAGTAACGGTTCTGAATCATTTGTTAGAACTCTAATATAATCCATATATCAAAGCGAAAACGTGCTTTTTCTGTCAGTATTAAAGATAAAAATTGAATCAGAGTGGGTTTGTCAGCAAAATCCTTCAGGCACTCGTCGGGAACAGCCGAGTTTGCCATACTCAGACCATTTATATTCATCAAAGCTAGCAGTGGATTGAGTCAGTCAGTTTTAGTGGGTTCATGTAAAAAGTTTGACATCCCAAGCTTCACTAGCGGTTATCATTACTCGCTTTGACTCTCTTATACTTTAAATTATAGAAGCACTCTCTGTCATAGTTTTACTTACTACTCAATTATTTGTCTAGTGAATTTAGTTGTCGAACTTAAGTGTACAACATGGGCCCGAAGTTGTGTAGGCTATGAGAACAATGCAAAGTGCAGCACGTGACATTAAGCTGGATTTTAAGAACTTAGTGCATGCGGGTACTCTGTTTGCACTTACTGTGTGCTCTATGTAATGAACCAAGTGACAAACTTTTTCGACGAGTACTTTGACACTTGATGTTAAAGGATCTTACGGAGACCTCAATGTCCATGACACGCTTCGAATTACTCAGCTTCAAAGTAATGTGATCTTCAATGTGTGTTGCTAATTTCCTTCATAAGTGGGTACTTAAACACAACTGTCACCGTTACACTCATCTCTTGTTCAAGTTGCCTTGTTTACCGCCATTTATTTAGATTGCTCGAAAAAGAATTTAACTCTCATGCTTATAGCTCTTGGTTATGTCAGTACCTACTACATGGTTCTTACAGTAATATTAGGTACCAAGATAGTAACAAGACTTTTTTAAACTTACAATTTTTTTATAAAGAGGAAATTTGCTATTTGGACTTTAATCGTTATGAATGTTTTGCCAACATTCAAATCACACACCCAGACAGAAACATTTGCATCTCACATTGCTTGTCACATTAAATTTTTGTAAATATAATAAAATTATGTACAAGTAATGAAATAACAAAAATAAAATGTACAAAAAATGCAAATAAGCGGCATAACATACCTTCTCCGGGAACCACGGCGTGACGAAAGGCATTTGGAACGTGTTGGTGTACGAGTGTAGGGTGTCGAAGGATTCCGGAGTCACCGCACCGAGCATTGCGAACACGCCGCGCGCGAACTGGTTGCATACTGTACAAACATCAAATACTTTAGTACTTAGTACTTTTGTTTCATATATAAACACGATTCTAGACTGGAGTAAGTTTAGTATTTTGATATAAGGGGTTACATTACGTTAGCTGAGAAGCCGCCGTTTTTGACTAGTCATAGTTTACAGGAAGGTATAACTTTAATGTGGTGAGGACTAACACTTGTCAGGGACCTATTTATAGTGGCAAGAACAAAATGGTTTGAAAAATGTAGGTAGTGTTTAGCTCTTCGGCTGACTCATCTTGGCGGGAGTACTACCGTGCCCACTTACTTAGACGCTGTTTTGTTTAAAAAGCAAACTGTAATAATGCATATTATTAAATGTATTAAGAAAGAGAATAAGTAATTAAAATGCTTGTAGAATTGCATGAAAAGTAATGCCTAACTTTGACGCTATTTCGAGGCTCTTATACCTCGCATCGATCGCGGTACCTTTTATAACAAAAAACAGGAAGAAAATATCTATAGGGCCCTGCTATTGGTAAGATCATAATTTGTCATTCAGTATTTACTCGCTTACAAAGCATATTTTTGACTTTTATGGGCAAATTATTGTGATACTTAATAACACATTGAGTATCTACATACACTGTTAGTGTTAAATATACCTATATAATTAAGAACCCGATGGATCTTTATAAATCCCGCTCAAAACTTAATTTTTTTACGTATATGTAGTTCATTGAATGCCAATTACAAAAGAGTTTTTTTTTAATTAAATGATTGAATTTAGAATGTAACGTATCGTTGTATTGGAAGTAGGTATCCAAAAATCCATTCCCAAATGATTTAAACCGTAGTTCTAATTCGACTGCCAAATAAAAAAGGTAAGGGAGGCGAAAACGGATTAAAGAAGACAATTCCCTTTATTTTCAAGTTCATTAAATTTAGCTTTCCTGACAGGCTTTTAAAGTAATTGTGTTAGGATGCAATTACATTGGCAGAAGACAACCAAGGGTGTGTGCTTATGCCTCTAGTAATTTTGTACAGAATTTTATTTGTTTACTTCGTCCGTACAGACTTAAAAGGATACATATTGCTTTCTGAGCTTGCCGCGCATGTTAGACATTGAAATAAAACTACTTGTGACGGTGTCTTTGGCGATTGCAGGTGGTATTCAGGTGTTAGGGATATGGGCATGTGAACATGACAACTGCAATGGCTTCGAAATATCAGGAATTAAAATCTAAAGAAAAAGTGATGGAATCCGTAAAACGTAGTTTTATTACTACGTTAGGAAACGTTCGTTTTTTCCTTGGCTTATAAAAGAAGTCGATTCAAAATCATCATCCACCACTACTGACCTTGGGTGAGAGACTTGGGCAAGTCTGCTTACATGCCACATAGAAAAAGCATGATTCTTTCGCGCGCTTTGGAAACTAAAAGGGACAAAGAACCACGAGAAGGGAGGGCTTTCTGCCGGTCCCTTTAAATATTGAAATTCCGGTAAAAGTCCGGCACAGTGTATCGTACTAACAGCAGAAAACTGATATAAAATCATTCATTTAATATGATACAAAAATAATAAATATTGAATTAAACTTTCCCACAATTTCCTGTAATAATAACTGATTTTCATGATAGTTGTATACTGAACGTATTAAATTACTACCAACGAATTAAACACATTGTAAACCAAAATATTTGTTTTAGCTTATTAGCGGTTTTCATTGTATATTTACTGATATTTAATGCAAAATTACATGTGTAGACTAATTTAGTCGTTTACATAATAATGTTCCCTTCTGAATATTGTTACAATTTTTTTAATTCACATCTAGGAAAATTTACATTATCTAAGAATCAATAACTAGTTACATAAAGTAGCGGTAACATAATTTGGTGCATGAAATAAAATCCTTGCACCCGAAGTTTTAAAATTAACATATCTTTAATAAATTTTATTTATTTATAGTTACATAACAGTAACTAAAAATAAACTATAAACGTATAGGTATACGACATTAAGAAACGGTTAAAATAAATATTTCACTTTTTTCTTGAACATTTTGGACCCAAAATTGCTGAAAGTTTACCTCCTAAGTTTTAACTCCGTTTGCATTATTAAAACGGATTCTAAAAATAAGCATATAAAACCGGGGGAATTTGTTGTGGTCGTCACAAGGTCCGCATAATAAATTACTCCGGATGCAGTTTGTGAGCTGTCTTGCATAAGATTGCGTTCATTTTGCCCCAGATTACACTCATACAGATTGTGCTTTCTTGTGTGTATGAAATGTATGCTACTTTATTTTTATTCGCAAAGTTACTTTGACTACCGCTTTGCCTAGTTGTGACGATTATGGTCTATGATTGTAATTCTTGTTCATCTTAATTGCAATTAGTAATTTTATTTTAATGCAATATTTTAATATGCAGGTGTAAAGTTGCTTTTAAAGTAGTTCTTTATTACAAGAATTACAATTATAAAATATAATTTTTACCATACTGTTGAGCAATTCTTTGAATGTGATTTTATTTTTGTACTTAAATAAAAATAATGCTAAGTCTAAAAATATTATACTATAGATCAATGAACTGAAATAATAAAATATTTTATGACTCAAGGCACCGACCTCACTGAGGGCAAAAACGGTTTACGGAAAAGGACATTTACTGAAACACAGAACCCCGCTGGGCAGTTTCATTGTCATGTATTGGTCTGTGGTAGCGCAATTTATTAATGAAATTGAAAAAAAAGCATACAAAAGTGTCTTCGAATATTATACAACAGAAGCACTTATTTTTGTCGATTAACTAAGATCAATGCCAACCGGGTGACACAGAAAAGTGACTGGTTTAAAATTACAAAAAAATTAACAGTCGGTCTATACGGAATATTTTTCACATACTTTTAGCAAATGAAAACTATCTAGTATATTATCATATATTTTAACTAATGATACTGGTATATTAGTACCAAACAGAAGAAAAACATCACAAAACATCATAAAAAGGAGGAGCAAGAAGATTTTAAGTGCCATTAAATAACAGTTACAATACCTCTGAGAATAGGTGTATTGGCTGCAGCAACTAAGAATAAATACTCAATATTCGTTTTAAGCCTAAAATCTAATAGACATAAATCTAATGGATGCTATAGTGATCAATTTGATTAGGCTTATCGTGTTGAGTTAACTATAGGAACATTTAAATAACTGCTTGCGTTTTGGTGATAAATTTGCTTGAGGGATTTCTGTTTTGCTGTCTTGGACTCCTGTACTGTACTTCTTTTATCGTTATTTTCTTCTTAGTTAAAATGTCATGTGCATTAATAGTTTAACGAGTGCCTAATATTATTATGTAGATTCGTTTGAAGTGGTCGCCACTCACACCAAAGCGAGAAGTTTCCAAGTTCTACGCTAGTTTGAAAACTGCTTACATCGTAAACTAACAGACCCAATGAAATTCTGAGTATTGACTTTTGTTTTCGTTAGTTAGCTTGTTTGGAAATTAATTAATAGTTTAAAAATTACCTTTCCAAATATTTGAATTCACTGCCTGACCAACCCAGCAGTAACTCTAATTCCAGATGATATAACTTGCTTATTGGATATCAGAACGTCACCTTTTCATAGAAATTGAATAAGTTAATAACCCACAGTTTATTGGTGGTAACTTTATTAAAACGCGGCGCGTCACTGTTGTTTCACATTTTCGTTTTAATTTTACCGTGACGCCGTCCATTAGGGTTGCGACATTGATTGCTTATAATACCTTGCGCCAGAAGCCAGTCTAAGTGAAAACCTTTAAGAATTATTTCTTTCATTATTTATTACTTCGCCGCGACAGCCTACACGTTCGTCAAATATTTTAATATAATTAACATATTGTTCTTTCATTGATTAAGTTTTTATTTCAAGATTAAGTGCGATACAAAATGTTCGGTAAAAATGTTTGATTATAATTATTTCTGTTCAAAAAAGTGTCCAAAGTTACTGGAAAAAATGACGTTTCTTCATTTAATACACAAGGCACAAGTTTAAACTCTGTATAATAAATAAATATAAAAGCAGTTTTCACATGAACGTTAAAAACCTTTTTTTTGGCTTTAAAGAGGGTTTTTTGCAATTATCCGAGGTTTTGAGAGAGCTTAATTAAAACCCTTCCAATTACATGGCTTTGGTTCGATTGGTATCTTCATTTCTAAAGTAATTTAAAATGCTTATCATAAACTACTCATCTCAAAAATAAAAAGAAAATCAAACATATTATATTTATTCCGTCACCTTCGTCGGTGATTAGATAAAACTCTTTTAACTAAAAATATATCTATCTCACGGACTATAAAAACATTATCTTAGTCTCAACACCAGAAAAAAACTAAAAGAGCACATAGACGCATAAGCGGGCATCGTTGAAGACTGAAATTTTCTGGTATTGGAGACTTGCGTTGCCTTGCTTAAGAAAGGGTTAAACATTCTTGAATCTTAATAAGCTGTAAAATTATCGTAATACACCACAAATTTTATACTCCACCAACTTTTTTGAATACCTTTCAGGTGAAATCTAACGATACAGAAACAACGTTACTACTTTAGCTGTCAGAACTAATAGCTTGTTAAAACTCTAACTTCAATTTACATAGATAAACCGATGAACTAATGTATTCAAGAAACATTTAACATAAGTTATGAAGGCAATTTGTTATATGATAGAGTTCTGATTTAATTCATGTTTGGCCGACTAATCTGAAGCGTACACAGACAGACGTGTGGCTTGGTTCGAGATATCTCTTGATCTGTGTGTAACGTGTAGATCATTCGGTTAATCCCGTAGACTAGCTGGCTTAACATAGCCCGTGTTCCTAATGACGAAAAGATTGCGTTCGATTCCTGTTTTGTGTAAAGCATCGACTATCTACAGACCTAATTAAAGGATTTCTCTCTCTAAAAATATAAAAAAAATATCTAAAAAGTCTTAAAATTATTTAACATAAAAAGCTGTAAATAATTACTGTAATGTAATTAAAAAATAAATTAATAGTTGTAAAAAGTGTTGTAAAAAGTTGTAAAAAGTGACAAAGCACTATTCTGAGTATCTTATATATAAAAATGAATCGCTAAATGTGTTGGTAAGCGCATAACTCAATAACGGCTGGACCGATTTCGCCAATTCTTTTTTTGTTGTGTTAGTTATTATCAGGAGAAGGTTCTTATGAAAAAAAAAAATGGAAAATTGCTCGGTGAAAAAAAAAGTAATCCTGACCTTTGCTACGATAGTGATTCATCTGCGCCCTGAATGACATAAAGAGACCGGGAACGGGACATAGGCATTCATGCGGGTGAAACCGCAGGGCACAGCTAGTAATAAATAGAATTAATACGAATCCATAATTTTCTATCACACTAATTCATCCAATATCTATTTCTGAGTTATATCCATCGCTATAAAACGAACCACTTGAGAGTAACAAAAGACAAATAAATATAAAATTTTGTTTGATTTAAAAACTTGGTGTGTCGCTTGTAGTAGCAGAGTGGCGCGCTGGCGCCATCCCGGTGGGGAGGTACTTGTCATTAGAGCAAATAGGCTCGGGGTGTCTGCGGCCGCTCATCCTCTTTCACGGGCAATTTGCTTTTGTTTCTCCTTTTTAATTTCCGCGTCAGTATTTCTGTATTGTTCCTATTTTCACGAGACCACAAAAATATGTTGTTATTATTATCTATTGTACTTTTTGTACTTTTCTTTCCTTTACTCGCAGTCACCTGATTGTCGTTCAGTCTCCGTGATAACGCCCAAACTCGTTGTTTTTTTGACTTTGGGAATGTCTCAACCCGTCTGAGCCAGCTTTCTTTGCAAACTTTAAAATTTCGGCTTTGTTCAAAATTCACTTTTATAAGTTTTGTCGGCCCTTTCTGTGGTTTGGGTTTTATTGTTTATAATAAAGATGGTTGGTTGATAAACGAGGGTTGCGTTATGAATGCTAATAAGGAGGGTGATGATGTTGATAATGAATAGAAAATAAAACTTGTCCTCAGATTAAGTAAGGCAAAAATATAAATATTGGTGACGTTAAATCATTTCTTCTAAAAAGGACATGGTTTTTAATCATTTGTAGTGTATTATTGTGTAATTTATTTATGTACACGTATTTGTTTGTATTCTAAGAGTAGGTTTTATTCTTATAACCATTTATCACACCCGTTTCAAATCACACATAAATCAAAAAGAAATAAAACTTTGCGGTTGACATAAAATTTATCTTTCCAGTGTCTGCGCGACTGAACATGAGAGTATCAACTTGCCTTTCTAATATATTTTGTGATGTTTTCCGACAAAAAGAAATATCTTTTTCCTACACGTAATTACCTCGATAGGAATCAAAATACGCGACGTATAACATGATGGTGAAGATAAAAAAGTGCGAGAAACGAAATTGAATAGTATGGTTGCTAAAATAAGGTTTTATTAAAATTATAATTTGTACTGATTCATTCATATTAAGGTTTCAAAAAAATACGCTTCTCGGATTGCATATATTTGAAATCGTGTTTATAATCGTGCAGTGTTTTATTTTTTGTATAAATAAAACACATACTAGAAATCTCTTGAAGCCAGACTATCGATCAAATCCGTAGGCGACGTTCGCATTATTCTGGTCACGTGACGTGCTGATGACACTTTCTTAAAGGCTTCCTCCGTTCTTGAGACAATGGCACAGTCTTGCAAACTTAATTTCATTTCAAAGACACTGACACTATTTGAATACGTTAAAATTACATTCGTCTCACGTTGCGAGTTAATGCAGTTCTACAACCGACATAAAGGACTAGTAGAGTGAAACCAAATAGGAAAATTCATATTTCATTATTTGACATATTTCATTGTTATATGGGTTTTTCGATTCAGAATTCCACTTAGTCCGCTGGTCCCTGTGATTTTTCAGGGACACAAAAATTTACACAAGTTCTAAGCCACTAACAAACCTTCCCCGAAAATGTCTCCAAGATGTCACATACAACTTCAGCATTTTTGCCAAAAATAGACGAAAGATTTAACCCCAGTAAACATCAAAGGGTGTTTTCAAATTAATTCTTCTGAAATGGTTAGTTTTTTACGAGATTTTCATTAAATATTTTATGTCAAACTCAGGTTGTACGAGTGTAGGTCAAGGTCTAGATAATTTCTAATGTACTGTATTATAAGTACTTGATAGATAAACTTGTGTATTGAAAATAAACAAAGTCTAGGTTTGTCGCTACAAAGAGGGTTGACGTCGAATACCGGTGTCAAAGGGGTCATGGAGTAGCCGGCGCAAAAGTGAGATGTAAAAGACACGTCATAAGCACTATGCCATACTGACACTAGACTGATACTCGATTAGTAAATATTTCAATTTCCGTCGTGTGGTATCCGGCTTAGAATTGACCACCCCCACTCCTCCCGTGGGTGTCGTAAGAGGCGACTAAGGGAAAAATCTAGAAGATGGGCAGCAGCGTCTTCTGTTACTATCACAACAATACTGCGATCCCCAAGCCGCCTGCCAAGCGTGGGGATTATGGCAACCCCCCCCCCCATAATGACAGACAAAACGGCACGACGGCCCCCAGTACCCGGCAGCTCCTCTATCCCTGGCTATGGTAGCGGGTCAGGTAACGGAGGAGCAGGGGGTGCTAAGAATCCCCGGTGGATTTCGCGCTACCGCCCCCACCGGACTTTGGCCCTGGCAACGCACAACGTCCGCACGCTGCGGACTGACGAGAAGATTGTCGAGCTGGAGGAAGAATTGAGCAGGTTGCGTTGGGACATCATGGGATTATCTGAAATCCGACGAGAGGGGCAGGATACGATAATCCTAGATTCCGGCAACATGCTCTTCTTCCGGGAAGGAGACCGAAAATCCCAGGGTGGTGTTGGGTTCCTCGTCCGTAAGTCTCTCATTAACAACGTGATAAAAGTCGATAGTGTGTCAAGCAGGGTAGCGTACCTGATACTCAGAATCACCGATCGGTATTCGTTGAAGGTCATCCAGGTATATGCGCCGACCTCGACACACCCTGACGATGAAGTAGAGGCTATGTATGAGGAGATCTCCGAAGCCATACATGCCTCCGAATCTTACTTCACCGTTGTTATGGGAAACTTCAACGCTAAGGTGGGCACTCAGAATGGCGATGAGTTGAGAGTAGGGTCGTTTGGATATGGGCAGCGGAACCAGAGGGGCCAGCGGCTGGTCGACTTTATGGAGAAGGAGGAACTCTATTTGATGAACTCCTTCTTCCAGAAGCGACCATCCAGGAAGTGGACGTGGATTGGCCCCGATGGTTCAACCAAAAATGAGATCGACTTCATCATGACGACCAAGAAGCGTATATTCAGTGATGTCTCTGTGATCGGGAGGGTGAAAACCGGCAGCGATCATCGCATTGTCAGAGGCACACTGAATATCAATGTAAAGCTTGAACGATCTCGTCTGATTAAGTCCACGCTCCGTCCAGGTCCTGCCCAAATCCAGAATCCCGAAACCTTTCAACTCGAACTGCGTAATCGCTTCCAGTGCCTAGCCGAATGCGAAACTGCGGACGAGATAAACAGCGGGTTGGTGGAAGCTGTCCAAGCAGTGGGTTCCCAGTTCTTTAGGACCCCACGCCGAAGAAAACCTCAGAAGCTCTCCAATAAAACCATTAAACTAATGGAAGCCCGGAATGAGATGAGATTGCAATCTTCAGCTGATATGACGGAATACGGTCATCTCAATAGGCGAATTTCTAACTCCACGCGTCACGACCTGCGCTCCTTTAATACTGCCCGTATAAAGGACGCAATTGAGCGGAACCAGGGCTCCAAAGTGTTCGCGAGAAATTCCTCTGTTGGGAAAAGCCAAATGACGAAGCTGAAGATCGACAATGGCAGTATCATCTCATCGAAACCGGAGATATTGAGGGAGCTCGAGAGGTTTTACGGACAGCTGTACACTTCGGCACGTAAACCCGTTGTCAGTGTGGCTCAGGACGCTAGAGCCAAACTGACCCGGCACTATACTGAGGATATCCCAGACATCAGCCTGTACGAGATTAGAGTGGCTCTGAAACAACTTAAAAACAACAAGGCGCCGGGTGATGACGGAATTACAACGGAGCTTCTGAGAGCGGGTGGAAAACCGGTACTTTTAGTCCTCCAGAGGCTATTCAATTCCGTCATACTCGAGGGTACTACGCCAGAATCATGGCACCGGAGTGTGGTGGTGCTCTTCTTCAAAAAAGGCGACAACACCTTGTTGAAGAATTATAGACCCATCTCGCTCCTGAGCCATGTGTATAAGTTGTTTTCGAGGGTCATTACGAACCGTCTCGAACGCAGGCTCGATGACTTCCAGCCTCCCGAACAAGCTGGTTTCCGAAAAGGCTTTAGCACCATGGACCACATTCACACGCTCCGCCAGGTTATACAGAAGACCGAAGAGTATAATCGGCCACTGTGTTTAGCGTTTGTGGACTATGAAAAAGCCTTCGATTCAATCGAAACCTGGGCTGTATTGCAGTCCCTCCAGCGATGTCATATCGACTATAGGTATATCGAGGTGTTGAAGTGTTTGTACAGTAAAGCCACAATGTCAATTCGGTTACAGGACGAGAGCACGAAGCCAATCCAACTGCAGCGTGGTGTGAGACAGGGAGACGTTATTTCTCCGAAACTGTTCACAAGTGCGTTGGAGGACGTCTTCAAGCTCTTGGACTGGAACGGGTTCGGCATCAATATCAATGGCGAATACATCACTCACCTTCGTTTTGCCGATGATATAGTGATCATGGCAGAGTCGCTGGAGGAGCTTAATACTATGCTCAGCGACCTCAGTATCGTTTCCCAACAGGTGGGTCTTAAAATGAACATGGACAAGACCAAGATCATGTACAATGTCCATGTCGCACCTGTACCGGTTATTGTTGGGAATGATACTCTCAAAGTTGTCGACCACTACGTCTATCTTGGACAGATAGTTCAGTTAGGCCGGTCCAACTTCGACAAAGAGGTCGCCCGAAGAATCCAACTCGGATGGGCAGCGTTCGGGAAACTACGCGACATCTTTTCGTCCAAAATTCCGCAGTGTCTGAAGACGCAGGTCTTTGACCAGTGTGTGTTGCCAGTGATGACATATGGCGCTGAAACGTGGTCGCTAACGGTTGGCCTTTTGGAGAAGCTCAGAGTCACTCAACGAGCTATGGAGAGAGCTATGCTCGGGGTTTCTTTGCGCGACAGGATCCGGAATACGGGAATTCGCCAAAGAACTAAAGTCACCGACATAGCTCGAAGAATATGCAAGTTGAAGTGGCAATGGGCAGGCCATATCGCTCGAAGAACCGATAACCGTTGGGGAAGAAAGGTTCTCGAGTGGCGACCACGAACCGGAAGACGCAGCGTCGGCAGGCCTCCCACCAGGTGGACTGACGATATCGTCAAAGTGGCGGGCACCCGGTGGATGCAATTGGCGAGTTGTCGTTCATTGTGGCGTTCTAGGGGGGAGGCCTTTGTTCAGCAGTGGACGTCTTCCGGCTGATGATGATGATGATGATGATGAAATATTTCAAGTATTTTGACAAATTCTGTTTAAAAATCTTGCTATTATTTTAACACTGGATTACGCTTTTCAGATAAGCATAATTCGTTAAACTAGTTTTCATATTGTGGTTTGTTTGATAAAGAACAAGTGACTAATTATCGTAATCAGGACGAAAAAATATATTTTTTTTAAATAAAAATAGTTTCTTGAACTTTTACTAGCTTAAGGTTACTAAATCAACCTGTCGATGTCGGTATAAATTAAATCTTTAATGATTTTCCCATGTAGGAACTACGATGCCGCAGACTAATACACTTGTTAAACTGATTTAATAACATTTATCTTTTTTCCAAATCCAAAAATGTTGTACTAATTATCATTTTTATTAATTGCATAACATAACATACCATCACGCCTGTATCCCCGAAGTGTTAGGCAGAGGTATATGTACACCCACAGTTCGCCGGTATGTTTTATTAATTTTACGTGATATTTCAAATCGATATCAATATAAATTATAGTTATGTATGTTTTATTGCTAAAAGTGCAAACCTAAGCTACTTCAAAACAAAATTTATCCAAAAACCACTCTACAGTACATACCTTAAAAAAATTACATTCATTAATTTCTTTTCATAATTAATAAATGTTAACAAAAAAGCAAATTTTTAAATTTGTATTACTTTTGATATATTTTTCTATAATACTATAAATCTGTTGGAGTTTTAACCAGCTGCTCATGCCTATTAAAGTGTGTATGAAGTGGCAAAGTTTGCGTCAGAAAAGACTAACTGCTTTTATTTGCTAAGCTGTTGGAATCCCCGTTCCGCTGGGATGTGAAACGAGCTTACCTACCTTATAAGATTGTCTAAATTTGCTGACTACTCGTTACACCAGAGAAGAAAAAACATAGTAAATTTTATTCATGCACGATTCTTGATTAGCACGATTAGTTATAAAAGCAACAATCAACAAAGTAAATTCAGAAATCGTTGCTTGTGTTTATTTCGTCATTTTGAATTTTGATCTTGCGAATACGTTGAAACTAATTGGATGCATGGTAGTAAAATAGATGCCCCAAATATGATTGATTGGCGCTTATTTTGACATGTGATTTGTGCGCGATTTGAAAATAAGCCCAACACCTAAAGCTAATAGGCATGGAAACTGCCACTGGCATTAAATTTCTTACTTGAAGAAAAAAATGAGGACGTCGAAGGAACCCGTGGGAATCGTGAATTTGATGGAAAATGCTTAACGCCGGAATAATATTATTGCGTCGGGGTGTGATGTGTCACAACACATTCATTTAGTCATACTAACTAAAAAAATAACCCCGTCTAACCAACTAAAATAATTGCACTATTGACGTACTCTGAGTTGGTGTGTTTTTGCGGTAAGTCAATCGCTGTGGCCCAACACACTGAGACACAATACGCCGGGACACAACACGCCGTGACTGTATAAAAGATAATATGACCTATTATATTTTTTTTTTATCGACGAGACATCTCACACACGGTTGTCTTATCCCAAGCTAAGCAGAGCTTGTGTTATGGTAACCAGACAACTGATAAACATACTTATATATTTCTAAATACATACATATTATAGATAAATTACACCCAGACACCGAACAAATGATCGTGCTCATCACACAAACACTTGTCCCGGGTGGGAATCGAACCCACGACCGGTCCGGTATAGCAGTCAGGGCCTCTAACCACTAGACCAACAGGTCCGTCAAACCTATTAATTCGATATTTTTATTTATGCTTGATACTTACTGAGCCTGGATAGTTTGAAAGCGTCAGCAGTGTTGATGACATCTACGTACGCCTGCAACTCCAGTCGTCGGCTGCTAATGTTCTGGTTGTGGATAGTCATCGCATACTTGAATACATTCTGGATCTCTTCCGTGTTCTGGTCGAAAATCGCACCTGTAAAGATAAGAAAAATGTTTTTATATTAACCTTAATTTGCTTCACTGTCAAATAAATACGTTACTGGCAATTTTTTTTTTTTAAATAACTTATTTCGATGATTATAAGAATATTTCATAAATATAAATGTCTCCATAAAATATTCTTCTTCTCTTGGTTTTAAACTACATAAAAAAAACAATGCTCTCCATGTGCAAAAATGTGGGTATTTCATTTGTTTTTTTGTTAATGTTTATTTGTGAAGTAGTCTTTGAACCGTGTATTTTTTCACTGATTTTAGTATTTAGCAAGTCGCACTTGAGCAGCGCTGTTGCATAAGAACTTGCAGGCAAAGATTACGGCGCAGGGTAAGGTAAGCAACCGCCAGCCTCTGACCATTTGTAGCAGATTCCTACCACTTTGGCTACTGAATTTTCAAATTAGCAGTTAAAACAAAACAAAGTAATTGTTATTTTTTAAAACATATCGCTTCTAGCCCATAACTTATTGCAAGTGCGTTTTTTATTTACTCAGTTAGCATTTTAATACGCATAGGTATCCCCGAATTTTTTCCTTTCATATTTAGGTACGATAAATTCATACAAAGTTACCTAGATTTTCTATGAATTCCTGTTCAATTTTGAGGACTTAGTAGTGTATTTAGATAAATAGTAACTGGAATTTCTTCAGTGATGTGTATTTATTTATAACAGTATAATAAAACCATTGTACTTTCTAAAAATGCGACTAATATTTCCTTTAAAAGACAGGCTGTACATAAGGATGTCTGCAGCGATCGCGACTGCAGTGCGGAAGCAAATCGTTCACAAAGTGACTGCTCTATGCAAATGCGATTTTCTGACATATAAATCGAATGGTATGCACGAAAAGGCAGCGGTTCCGAGAAATCATAACTACACTCCGAATATTTCAAAAGTTCAACTGAGGAACTTTCTTCTCAAATTTGCATGTTACATATATTTACCGTAACAATGTAAAAAATACTATATTTAAGGCTGTCTTGTAAAGTTTAGAAGGTTTTTTTTTTACTTTCTATGGTTTCTTTGCAACAGCAAGAAAAAGGAAAGAAAGCAGTAAGAGAAACTGAAGAGACACGACTGATGCAGAAATCATAAAGTCAAAAATAAAACGATCAAAAACACTTGAAGCGCGTCTGGTATAAATCGTTTCCCAGAGAAAACCTTCGCAAACAAGAGGCGGAACACTTCATTGGACATCTTTATCGGTCATATAGTGAAAAAGCGAGAACACCCGTATTCTGAAAGCGTCATCCGTTTGATATACGGTTGCTGACCAAAACGTTTATCTGAATCACTGAAGCCACAGCTCGCTAGCTCCTTTAATACTGTCGGAACACGCAAACCCGCCTTGCTTTACGTGCCCGCATACTATCACTACGTCTTTTTTCTCTCGCAGTAGTCGGACATTATGTCCTAAGAGCCATTTTGTGGTTCCATTTCTAGCAATATTTCTTCCATTTGCAACGTCATTTCTTTCTATATAACGTTGGAATGCCTTAAGAATCGGTTTATTGTGATACCTACAGTTTTGTGTAATTTGGTTTTAGCGTAATTGCTCAATTTCTTGTTTCGATAAGCAAATATTTGATAGGAAAACAGTGATAACGGGCTTTTGGTTTATTTTGTTAGCAGGTTTTGTTGAAGCATCAGTAAGTTATCAGGTCAACTAAGTAAATGGAGTCATTAAAATAAGCCTAGTACCTAACAAGCAGGAAGAAAAGCTCTGTAATACATCTATGATTTAACCAAGCTTATAAATAATATTTAATAAAAAAAAACAAACAAATATCATTCTTTAATATCCATACTTAATAATTATAAACGTGAAAGTGAATCTATATGTTAGGTTTTGACGGCTAAACCGCTGAACCTATCCGATGAGACTTTGATTAAGCTATTAAGCTTTTACACCAAAAACAAATCGCGATCCGCGGGAAACATAAATATTATAGTCCATAATAACACAGTTTTGTAACTTACTTTAATTACCTTCGAAAATTAACAAAGCAATTTTAGTCCTATGTCGACTAAGTACCTAACTGATATTTATTTAGGTTATAACGTACAGTACAATTAGCTTCCAGCGTTTTTATTAAACCTTATTATCCCACTTCAGAGCAAACCTTCACAGGTATCTCAAAATTAATAACATATTTTTCTCTACCAGAGACAGGAATTTCATTATTATTTTTCACTTCAATCATTGCGTCACTTAGCCGTATTTCTTTAAAGCTAATTTAATAACTTTGTTACTAGTCTATCCGCGCTAAGTTGGAATGAGCATTATAAATTTTATAAAACATGTATTTTTAATAATGAAATTATTTAAGTAAATAACACGCGTATGTTTACTAATAAAATTAACATAAATGAGAGCTTATTTAAAATGAAACACAATAATTAAGCGAGTATTACAAATACTAAATAGACACAATTACATTCGATGGAAAATGTTGAAATCGTGATTATTTGTGACACGTGCCGATTGTTCGGTTCCTAGATTTTGATAAACGGCGCTGTTTGTAATAATGTTTATAATATATTATATGTTCTAAAATCCGGGTCCATTCATCACATCGGTTTAGAAACAATTCAATGTAGAAATGTTAACATTATTGTATGATGATCAAAATTTGTGTAGCACATGACATAGGTTGAAATTTTCCAGATGCTTCCACACTTGACCGTCCTACAATTTAAGTTGTCATTGTAACATATATATTGAGAAGTAAATCTAAATATATAAAGACTCTATACAAAAAAGAACAAAATAAGAAAACGATAACCACGACGTATTGTTTTTTCACCTCAACAAATATTTTCCTTTGCTATTTTGTTTAGTTTCCACGATAGGATTTGTTAGCACAGCACTGTCTTACCTGGGTGTAGGACTATAACTTCATTAAAAGAAGATTAAAAGAAACTTTTCCACCGGTACGAAATTGTTCAGAACCTCGGGTGGGCAGCGTTTTAGTGCGGGGGATTTTATGAAACGATAATAGAGTGGAAACGGTAATATAACCTCTGAGGTAATACTTTTATTTATGCAGCCAAGGTTCTCTCGTGGCCGCAGCTCGTGTTAAAACCCGCACTATTTACGGAGCGAACTGTAATTCTAATTTGTCATTTTTACGAGCAATTGTAGTAATATGATGTGACAACATTCACGAATTTAGGTAGAGTTATTACTGGGGCTAAATAAAAAGTAATTTTTCGAATATGATTTTAGTTCATAAAAATAAAGACTAATGTTGCAACAGTGAGAAGAGACTGTTTGTTATAAATTTATTGAATTCTTATAATGCTTTTTTTTCTTTTTAATACGGAGAGTCTTTTAATAAATGGTAAGAGAAAAACAAGTGCGTGCTTTATATTCTACCTCATCATAAAATGCATGAAGGGTTCAATTACATTAATTAACCATTCTACGGCCATAATACGTGCTTTATGAGTATTTTAATTAAGATAATTTATTTATCGAAGCTTTTCAGAATACCCGCTTTACTTTGATATTTTACTGTTCGTGGCATTTGACTGAAGTTTATCATGATCATTAAAATAATATTTTCATCGGCGATAGTTCATCTGAATCTACTGACACTAAAATGTGGATACATGTAATAGTAAGAAAATTCACCTACAATAGTGTTACTTTAACTATTATGAATCATGAATATTTGTATTCATTTGGGTATAACTTTAAAATTATACTACATAGATTATATAGAATAAGAATACAGTCTCTTTGTAAGTTAAACATGGAAAGATTACAATAAAAACTTATGTTAAAAATAATGCAATTTTTTTTTGTCCTTTTGCTACGAAGTTACTAAAAAATTAATGGTGGGTCAAAAAAAAAGTTAACATTAACTTAAAAAAAATATGACGCTGATTAACGGTGAATAGTACAGAATGACTAATATTTATAATAATAGGTAAAACGCGGGTAAAAGAGAAATGATGTTTATTGCGATAAACTGTTAGGTTTTGCGAAATGAAAAGCATTGCCATTATAAAATGACAAAATGTAGGACAGTAAAATATAATAATTTCAATTATAAACTGAATACTGTCAGTTAATAATGGTATAATTATATTTCACATAGTTGCTACCGTTTGGTTAATCCGTACTCTAATAAAATTTATTTAATAAAAATCAACTCGTAAGGAAGAATATCTTATGTTTTTTTTTAATAATTATTTGTTGGCGAAAAGTGCACTATTCCCTAATTCATTAAAGAAGGGTAAACAACAGTTTTGTTAAGAAACTATTAACAGAATAAATATTATCTCTTTTGTTGATAGTTAGAACTATGTCAGGAAACTACATCAGAATACAATGTAACGACACATTAAAAAAGGTCAAGCACAAGTTGCACTAAACCAGTCAAACGCGACTTGTATTCACACTAAAGGTTCATTACTATCGTCCTAAACATAACACCAGTCCATCAATACTAAATTAAATGTTGTATTTTTTGACGTCACTTGCAAAATCTACGTAAATATATATCATAACGGTCCATGAGATCGCCGGTTCATTGGCAGACAAGACGGACGGACAGCGGAGGCTTCATAATAGGGTCCTTTTGACACCCTTCGAGGACCATCAAATGTATCACACATACTTTAATGCACGAGTATTTAAATCTATCTAATTATGAAAAATAAAGGATTTTTCTGTATCATTGTAAAGTAGTTAGCTTAATTTTTTGGCTGATTATAATCATTTTTGGCATCTTTGGACGTGTAAACTAAAATTACTGTTGTTGTTTTTTTATTGAACTGAGTTTAGTTTACTATTACCTGTTAAAGCATTTATCAATGTTTTCTTTATTGATTGTGGATAATTACAAAGCTTACAGGAATTACATATTTTATGATGACATTTTTGGGACAAATGCGTCAAAATCTGTTGAGCTGTATTTGAGTAAAAGTATATAAAATAAGCAAAACCAATTTTGAAAATTTCTTGTCATTAGTAGGATATTAATGAAATGTATGAATTTATAACCGGCCTTCTGTCAAACACATTCGGATCACATGTAATTTATTCCCATTATCGGACCAGCTGGTAAGGTTCAATTATAAAATTTATAAGATAAATCACAATACGCAAATGCACTGGGCTTCGATAGCCAACGTTTAATATATGGAAAAGTACAACGAACTCGTAAATCACGCAGAAGTTGAAGGCTTTCATGTTGATTGCGTTCACAAAGTACGTTTCACTACGAGTAGTCTTTTGTCTCTTTCTTGTATTTCTTCTCTTTCTAAAGATGGTTTTAGAAATTAAAGTGATACCTTCAGTGACTCTCTGTAATATCTGTAGTATATTACACCTTACTTAAGAGCTCTGGTTTAAGAGGATTGACCTCGACGCCTTCCGTCAACATTCACAGGCTGCGCAGGGTGCTGTAGGCAGATTTTTTATGTATTGTTTTTATAAATTAAATATGATGCAGAAAATAAAGACGAACACTGGAGTGAATTTTGGATGATAGCATAAAAATAAAAATAATAATAAAATAGTTATCATTCATGTGTAAAATTTAAATGTGTCTAAGGGGTATAGAGAACGACTGAAGTCCCAATTTTGGTGCCTTTTATCCTAATGTTTAGTTCATAATAAATTTATGTTTCATATTTTAATACGGTAATGCCTATGACAAATGATATGTTAGCAATTTGAGCAATGCAATTTCCCCAAAGGAATTGGTGTGTAGCAATCAAATATGTTTGCTATGCACGCTAAAATCAATTCCAAACTACTCTCATGCGATCACTCGTAGCAACAGTGGTGAATAATTCAAGCTACAATAACTCGTAGGCCCCTACGCCGTAGAGCACCATAACCGCTGTAGCTGTTCTCGCCAAATGTTTGAATTTATTTCGTTCAATATCATATTTTATTTTGAATATGATAATTGAACTAAAAAAACAAAACTTCAATACCGTTTTGTTGAACACAGACATGAAGTCCTCGAAATATCTATTGGTTGTTAAGTCATGAATAAAATTCAGTTTGTTTGTAAACGGATTTTATGTCAGGCATATTTTCATAGGCAGGTTATACAAATTAAATTTTACTCATAAATACTTTTGTGTGGCTTTTTTGTTGATGTTTGTTTCTACTTAAGATTTTTGATTGTGTGTTTGTATTGCTCCGAAGGTTAACATAGTCTCATTTCTTTTTTTGACTATTTCGCCGTTTAAAAGCCCTCCAGGAGTTAGATATTTTTGAGCAATCCTATTCAAATTATCCATATACCATGAGAATAAAGAAATGCCAATTAAGTGGCTGCAGTTTTTTTCTTATCTTATTAAAAATATGATAATGACAGCCCTGATAACTGATTGCGAATTAATTAAGGGCTCAAGTATGACGAGCTTCTGAATTTTATGTCGTGTCTTCGCATAAACTGGAAGCTCAATATCAAGCTATGCTCGGCTCCATTTAAATACAAAAACCAGAACAACTTTAAATAATAACTGAGAAAAACACTCGTTTAAGCAACTTTAATGTTTGTTTATAATTACTCAGAAAGAGAAAAACGCAGTTTGCATTTAGAACGGTTCTAAAAGTGACAAACACGAGTCATTTAAAGTTAATATCAATTAATTAGGCAAAAATATCATTTTAAAATAACATTTAATAAATTATGTTCTTGGATTTTTGGTTGAAGTTATTTTATATCCAGACATTTTATAAAAAATCAAAAACTTTCAAGTCTGCTGGGAAGAATCTTCACCAGAGAAATCTTATAAACTCTATATTGTTTCACTTTGTAATTGAGTTCCTATGGCCAGCTACTTGCTAAATTGTCAAACCAGCTCAAAAGTACCACAATTCTGGATTATTGCCGAATTAATGTTAAAGTTCCCAAAATTTAATCTCAATCGGATATCTACATATAAATTAAATTGCAAGTTACAGAAAGGCTTGTAATAAATAAATAATGATGTTGCATGAAGTACGTGTAACTATGTTTAGATAAAGTGTCTGGACGTTATAAAAAGGACTTCGCCGTCGCCGTATCTGATGCAGACACGAAAGTACATTACGTAGTCACCGAGAGCACAGAGGCTTTGCTTGAACCGTGCATCTTAAATTATAGTGACCAAAACACTGTGATGAAAGAAAAACAAAACATTTTTATTCAGAGAATTAGTATAGTACACTACTGACAGGCCATGCCTTAATATTACGTAAAAAAAGAACCAGAACTGCAAATACAACAATATACGGAAGGAAAAAATGATAAACAGTGGTATTAATACATATTGTAAAAACTACTTAATTTGATTAAATGGTTTCGTTTTGTTCTAATATAAATCTCTCTCGTACTCAGTATTTTTAATTGATTCACTCTAATCTTCAAAGCTAAATAATCCACACTGGAACGAAGTTAAAAACTCTTTTTTTAATTCGGCTACGAATGTGATATACATTAGTAATTTTATTTAATGTAATGTAATTCTTAGCTTGCTGTATCATGTTTCTCAAAGGTAATATTTACATTAAGTTCTACGGCAAGAATGATAGCTTTCATATTTGATTTAGGATCATCTTACTAACCTCGGACTACCTGCTGTTTTTTATTACCACCTCAAGCGGCACGGCAAGGGTAAGTTTTTATTATGTCGACGAGAAACTTCGTAATTATTTTGGGAATAGCGAAACAAAGTTGTTTTTAGTTTAGAATACATAGCCTATCTGATGGTCATAAGAGTCAGTGAGGTATTCCACACGAACAAATAAGAACTAATTTTGATGTGACGTGCACTGTATGATTATTTAACTTATATACGGGATAATAATAACAAGATGTCGGCTGCGTCGTAACAGAAAGGCGCAATGCATGTGATGTATTGTAGGTCAATGTATTTACGTTATGAAATATAATTTAAAAATATGATTTAAAAAATGACGTCAAAATTGCCTCATGTAAGCTGTTGTTCCAATTTCTTTGTATAAGCGTACCGTATGCTGTTTGAAGTTTGTGTTTATTATAATTTAAATAACAAAAATATATATTATTAAAAATAAGTACAAGACTGGTATCAATTTGTAAAAAGTAGTCAGCCTATCTGTATTACATAGATTAAGTTATCCTAAAGTTACTTACGACGTTTCAGAGTGAGTTTAGTGTGTTTCACGAAGTTTAAAACTCGATAGTCTTTGACAGGGTTTAGTAGAATAACGAATTAGTTGAACGCTCAAACATTGTTTTCATTGACTTGCAATTAGATTCAACGTATGTGTATGACGTGTACATTTCCAAAAAAAATACGCAATAAAAATAAATAATGATACAAATTTTGCATCAATATCGTTCATAAAACCGTAAAAGTATTCGTATCGTTTGACGTGCACTCGCTCTGTGGTGTTCATGCAGCATGATTGGCTGTGTAACCATTTTATCTGTGTTTTGGATGCTCACCACAGCTGTGCGGCGAAGCGTGAAGTTTTGATAGATGCACGTTTGACGTCGCATCTGTTCCCACTAACATTATATTGCACTCACTACACTAGGCGCGACTCCGTGCCCCACTTACGTTTTTTATAGACTAAATGAAAAGTCGCGACTACAAACGGCAGCGCAAGTCGCCTCTCGGAATTAGAAAGCTTCTATTCTATCCGGGATCGGTCTAAAATTCTATAGGTACATTTCCCAGAACATGACATAAGCTTAATTAAATCTTATACAGGAAAACGTACATAGTAAAACTATACAGGATGCTAACGAAAAAGTTTTATCAATCCCAAATGGGTGGAAAGTGCTTTTGGTTAAATACGAGGTGTAAAAACGAGATTTTTTCTGAAACGACTTTTTCACCACTTACAGTTAATGAATACGTTAGGATGCGTATCTAGCTTAACTGATGCTCCATATAATGTAATCAACTTTAAATGATTAATAAAACTACATTAGGTAGGTATCATACTGAGCCAATGCTGAATCTATTCCCATCGGCAAACAGTAATCGTATGACATTACCCATTCAATGAATATGAGCCTAATAGTCTCCGATCTACCTAACACTAATTCCCTAAATGTTAATGTGGCAGTCTATGCTTATTTAACTATAATGCATTGGAGATAAAAGCACATTACAGGTCAAATGTTAAGCGTAAAATGAAATAAGTCTTACCTCGCAATTCCCAATGAAAAGGTACATGCTTTTTGCATTTTGTTACTATTCTTTCACATACGTAATTCCAGTAAGCCAAGGATCTACAAAAAGACTAAATGGAAAGGAATCAAAGCTCGATGTGTTCTAGGAAAACGATTGACTGCCGTGGCACCCACTACAAAATTAATCAGAAGAAGTAAATACACTTTCCCAGTAGCTTCAAGCGGGTTATAAAGAAAAGAAGAGAACAGGCACGTAAAAGTATTTATTTACAAGTGAGTTAGGTTCGGTTGTCAAGCACTACGGAAACAATGTGAACTTTTATGGGTCCTAGAATGTTGGTTCGAGAGCGCTTTTACTTTAATTCTCAGATTCTCAGAGGTAGACAGATATGGACAAAGGGTCGGAATTTCAGCTGTGCCGGCTTTAATTAAACACTTTGATATGTAAACTTCTCCTTTAACTACATTGTACTGTTTCAATCTACAAAAAGCCTTGTCCAATTTTCTTTTTGAATTTAAAAAAAATATATACCTTTACCCACTGACGTTATTTGCGTAATCGTCTTAAAACTATGTCTCTTACAGACGGCTTACCACCGTGTTATCCGGTCGAGTTCAAATCCAGCAGTGCTCAGGTACACAATAGGTTCAATAGCCCGGTAAACAAGTCGCGGGTTATCGAATATTATCAGGTTTCTACAAGCCCAGTTTTGATTTACACGATCAAAATTTCATGTAGTCATGCATCATTATCAGATTTTAAACGGATTCTTAGGTAATTATTTTGTAACGGCGTCCCGAGTTAAAATTTAATATTAAAAATATGTAAGATTTCCACCCTCACTTTTGGGTAGGTAATAAGAGTTTTCGTAATGGTGTGAATTTTGTACGTTTAGATTTTTGAGCATTCCATTCCGTTAGTTCAGTACATGCAATATTACTAGCTGCAGGAATACAATATTATAGTTTAAAAAATAAAATCACAGGAGGTTGCCTCGTCAACAAGTGCCTGGCTCTTAAGTTATGAACAAAGATAAAATCATTTTGTAGGACAGAGGCTCTTTTTACGAGCTCTTTCAATCAAGATTGTTCAGAACGTGTTGCTTTTACAGCCTGTTAGGTGTTGGTTTAAATTTATTGCTAGTTTGTTGTATTTCAAATAAAGTCACATTTTAATTTACATAAAAAGGAATACAAGTTTTTATTAGTATTTGCCTATATATTATAATGTAAACAGATCATGCACAACATTTTTCCAGTGTGCCATGAGATCTTTTCCTGCCTCATTGTTCTCAAAAAATCATGTTAACGGCGCGTGCACATCAACAAAATACAACTCATACACACTCAAAAAACAGTAGCAACATGGCTTCTACTAAAAACAAGATTGTATATTCTAGGTAACTGTTAAAAAAATGTGCTAAAACTATACTAGTACTGCGATAATATGGATAATAATGATAAAAGTAAATAATACAAAATCTAAGACATTTTGAATGTACCAACGTTCAGCACTTTATAAACTTCAGCATTAACTTAACCTTCCCTCGGGCCATACTTTTTCTAATAAACAAAATGAAATCATAAACACGGTTGTTTCGTAATGCAGCTTTATTAGGGCGGGAATAATTTTATGTTTCTAAAGTGTAGATAACACAATAAGAACTGGGCTTTAGCCAACGGTTTACATGAGAATTTTTCACGTCATTACATTTTATGTCTTACTAAAATTAGGTTCAAGTTGGACGTTGAAAATCTTGCTGCATTGGCATAATTGTACCGAGAAAATTATTTCATTACATTATGTATAATAAAGTAGTTAGTTCAACATATTATAAGATATGTTTGTATGTTCGTTCGTTCAGGATATACTTCTGGATATCAGATTAAAAATAATTTCAGTGACAATGCAACATTACTTTAATTATTTTTGAACTGTCATAGTACTAGTCTGGTATCAAATGCTGAACGTGGTAAGGGAATTGGTAGGTCGTAACTTTCAATTGATAACTAAAACTTGAAATTCGAGAAAAAACTATGTATTTTCTAAAATTGTCCATAACCTTAAAAATACTGAACCAAGCTTCGTAAATGGCGTAACATCTCGATTAAGTAAGATGACGAACAAAAAAAAAACTGCATCAAAATCAGCCCACTCGCTTAGGAGTTACGATGCCCTAGACAGACACGACAAACTTATAACACCAGTTTTTGAGTTGTTTGAAAATTACAGTTTTAAGGGTTTTCACAGTCTGTTCTATTAGATGATAAATACAACTGTTTCTTTCAGGCAGGTTTATTTCGAGTCCATTAGCGTTTTACTTTATAATGCTTCCATACGTCCCAGCGCTTGACCGAAGATTTACCAAACGGCAGTAAAGAGTTCCGAAAGGAATGGTAAAACAGGGTAGAAAGAAACCATTAGTAAAGAAGAAAATCATAAAACTCGACATCAATATTATACCTTAAAAATGTAGAATACCTAAAAGAAATAATAATTTATTTAACTAGATATATTAACAATGAATAGGCATCGACCTTAAGCTGAATAATTTTAGTTAAAAAAATTGAAAAGACTTTTACTGTACTTAATGGCTACTTTGAAGGTTAATTGTTGGAGTTATCTATTGAATTGCCTACTGCCTTTTGTGTAACCTAGAAGGTCAAAGAAGATAGGAACTTTTAAAAGGTGTTCTAAAAACTTAAAAGATATACTTTAATATATTCACGAAATAATTTAGGCGATGGTCTAAGGGTGCGTCTAGATGTGACGAGCATTTCACGAGCAGCTCGCAAGCATGCCGCGAGCGCACTAGTGTCAATAACGCCGTCACCAAAAGTGCGCGCGCCGGTCGCGCCATGCACGAACAGCTTGACACGAGCTGTTCAGCTGTGTAATGCTCGTTCGTCAGATTTATTACTACTTTTTTCTTTAAACTTTTTTTATATTTGCTCAAAGAGTTATTAACTTAAGTAATACATCAATATAGTATTAACATTCTTTGCCAGACAAAGATACGAAACAAAATTGTTATATGTTGGAATATCGTCATAATTATTCATAATGGTATTAAAGAAAAGGAGAATATTTTACTTTGTGTAATTTTCAAGCTTATTATAAAATGTATTGTATAGTGGTACTAACAATGAGACACATACTGAAAGAAGCTATGAATGTATTAGTATTAATCTATGGTTACGTGTGTGTGTATACGGTTATTCTGGAGTAATTAGGTAGAAAAACTCACTCGTATTGTTCGATGATTTATTGTCACACACAACACAACACAAAGTTCAGAAGGCACAATAGGGAAGCGTTCACAGGCACAAGCTAAATAAGAGATCTGGAGCCGGAGGATGCAAAAAAAACCAATTTACTTAAGACAATTTATTGTATAACAAAATTACAATTGAAATTATAATCTAATTAGGTGATAATTGGTCGATGGTTGTACCAAGAATGGATGTTATTTTATTACAAAATGATAGGTTTCAAATAAATTATTGCGAAATAAAAGTGGCGTGATGGGAATGCACGTTCCGCTGAGTCGGCTCCTCGTGTCGGCGCCGCGTGACGACGCTGTCGCGATGCGCAGAATTGGTGTTGGCTATCGTCAGCGATTCCGGGCTTGTACCGTGGCGTAACACCTCCCCCCGTAGACCAGCAACTATTTGTTAACAGCTGTTGAAAATGTTGCTGCTAGAGTGTGCGGATCAACTCTTATTTCGGCGGGACGTAAGTTCCTTCTGGGTTCCACTTCAGTATACATATCTTGTGCAGCTTCCATGTCGGTAGCATCGCCTTTTTGATCTTTATTTCTCGCAAAGTAACGTCGATATAATAGGGCAATACTAAGTGCACCTGCACCTAATAGTATTAGGTAGACAGGTATGGTAGTATGGTAGATGCTTTTATCGGTTATCGGCGTAAGTTTAACAGAGGGTTGCACGGAGACTTTCTTGTAACTGTCATGGAGGCTTTCAAGATTGATTGAGTTGAGTTGAACCAACGATTCCTCAGTTTTCAGAGAGACATTATGGATGCTGGGTGATAATATCTTCAGTACGTGTCCTTTAATCCGATCGTTGACGTTAGCGATAGTGAATTCTGTCGTTCTCATAATGCAGTCTTGAGGTATGGTAGCCAGATAACTTCCTTGTAGCATTTGGAATTGTTCTTGTCCGCAGGAGGTTTGAACCTTAGTTGGGTGTGGAAAGTTCAAAGTGTAGTGCCTGTCATCTAATTGTTCCAGGGCTTCTTTGTGTAGGACGACTGGTGTTAATGTGCAGGAGTTGAGATGCTGTTCCGTGATGAGCTGTTGAATGCAGTCCGGTTTGTCCAGAATCTTATATCCAATCTTTTCTTCGCAGAGATACCATGAATTTAGCTTCGGACATTCTGTCTCTATGTACATAGAATATGTTCCCTGAATTGCTATGTAGGGTAAGGTAGGTATAAGAACTAGGTTATCCTTATTAGGGACTATGGATAGTTTATACAGGGTATAAACTCCGGGTGAGGCAATCGGCAATTTTATGACTATGACTATTCTATTATCAGTATAATATGAACCTAATCTAATAACATTATAATATTCTCGAAGATCAATCTCGATGATTTCATCTTCCGAGTACAATAATCTTAACTTACCTAACATGCTTTTAAGATTAACTAAACTAACCATGGTATGGGTAGCACTTGATGCGTGTATAAAAGCTAACATATATTCTATCTTATTTAGCTCGTCTGACAGAGATTCTATATTATCATTTAAGATCAATAGGTATTGCGCTAAGTGAGCGAAGCTAACTAGATCTTGCTTAGATATGTCCTGTTTTATTATCGAGTTGAGTTTTTTGGCAATTAAATTTTGGTTGTTTAACATTTTCTCGAGTATACTGGAGTGCTTCAACATCCAGTCTTTAGTTAGGCTGATATGACTGTTAAATTCGGACGTTAACTTTTCTTCGTTTCCTTGTAAAACTCGGATGGCATTGTTATATTTTAATGCGTCTGTGTAATCCAAATTACCAGAAATACTTTTAATTACTGATCCTAATCCGTCGATAAGGCCACGCCTATTTCGACTAGGCTCGAAACTCTCTAGTTGGGAAGATAACTGGTTAAGTCTGTCCGTGAGATAACTGATATGTGGATCGAAAAGTGATAATGTGCTATTGTTAGCTAAAGGTTTGAACTCACTCAGCTGTAACGCAACTACATTAACTTTGGATTTGATATCGTCTAGATCTATGTAAAGGAGAAAAGAATGATAATGTGAAATTATCTTTGCTGTTCCTAATTTAAAAGGAAGTAATCCAGGCCCATCTTCTAAACGTTCAAGTATTATGTCCTCCGCTCGGGCCAGGTGAAGAAACATCATCAGTAATATCCTGTAACAATTGTTTAGTGTTAGCCGTTCTCTTTAGACGCGATTTGGCAACGGGACCACGTTTCTTTCTGGTATATATATGGATAGGTAGGTCTGCTAGAACTGTGTCATGAGTAAAACGAGGTGCGAGTTTTTGTCTACTAGCCGATGGGTTTTTCACGAATACATGCTGGTCCGGTTCGTACTCCTTTTCAGGCTCCCTATCTTTATTCCTACTTTCAATCAATTGCGTGCGTTGGTGTAAAGAAGTTTCGCTTATAGCCTCATACAGCTTAGACATTTTATCCCTATGCTCGAGGACGTACTGTTGTAGTAAATGCGCAGATAGGTCTATATCTAGGGGGTCGCGTGGATCCGTATGCCCGGTAATTACTTCGAGTGGTCGGCATTTCGTAAAACTATGTATGCTGCTGTTATACGCTAATACCGCGTATGTCATAAGATTGACAACTGGTTCGCTACGGTTTTGTAATCTAAAGATCCTCAAGTGTTCTAATAGAGTGGAATGGAGTCGCTCGACCATTCCATTATCGTTAGGGGCATGGGCCAAAGTTTTGTGGTGTTGGATTTTATGGACTTTGGTGAATTCAGTGAATAACTGATTGGTAAACTCAGGACCTTGGTCGGTAATTATGGATACTGGGACCCCATGATGAGAACAGAACTTTAAGAAAGCTTGAACAACGCTAACAGCGGTACCATCTCGGAGATGGTATGCCTGGGCATATTTAGAGAACGCGTCAATTATTGTCAAATACTTTTCATTCTGGGCAGTGAATAAATCTAAGTGGACCACATCAAATGGTTTTGTTGGCGGCGGAACTATAGAAAATTTTTGTTTTATGGGATGTCGGTCGTATTTAGCCTGGCCGCATATGTTACACTCATTTATGTACTTAGCAATTTGCTCCCGCATTTTTGGCCAATAGTATTTGTGCGAAAGGGCTAGATAGCATTCATTAATACCACGGTGGTTGGTTTTACCTTCATGGTATTTTTGAATGATCTCCTGCTGTCTCAGATACTCTTTGACATTTTCTACCTCGGTTTTCGTCAGGACTAGATTCATTGCCGAACTTCTAAATTTCTCTTGTATAATAGGAATTATTTTGTACATTGCCAAAGGGGGATATATTATGATCCCGGTTTTAACTTTTGGGTTTGCATATTCCTTAACAGCATTTATCACATCTTCTTCGAGATTTGATTCTGAGAGTTGAATTGAAGTACGAGTGTGGGTCTCAAATGGCTTAGAAACCGTTGGACGTTTCTTTATATCGCCTACTACCGTGAAACAGATCTGTCTATTAAATTTGTTTAGGTGATCATCTGAAATCGGTATTTCTAGAATAGGATTTTCGGTACTAGTGTGAGCTGTGACCGTGGACGAATCAGCTAACGAAGGTGGTTTTTCCGATACATTTACAGCAATGGAGTCTGTTTCTCCGGTATTAATCTCGACGCGAGAAAGTGCGTCTGCGTTCGTGTTCATTTTGCCCTGTTTGTATATTACCGTAAAATTGTATTCACTTAATTTTAATCTCCAACGCGTTAATCTGGAGTTAGGCTCTTTCAAGCTCATAACCCACTGGAGAGGTTTATGATCTGTAATTATTTTAAATTTGCGTCCAAATAAGTACGGCCGAAAATACTTCGTGGCCCAAACTATAGCCAACAGCTCCTTTTCTATTGTGCTATAGTTTATTTCACTTGTATTTAGCGTCCGTGACGCATAAGCTATCGGTTTATCCGATCCTACTGGTCCTTGTGAAAGGACTGCTCCTATTGCTAGATTTGATGCATCAGTTGTAAGCAGAAAGTCTTTGGAAAAATCGGGGTATTGCAATATTGGGTCATTGGTGAGCAGAGTTTTACATTTTTCAAAACAGTTGATGTAATTAGTATCGTTACAATTTATCTTAGAACCTTTCTTAAGGCATTGTGTCATTGGCTTAGTAATCTTTGCAAAATCAGGGATGAATTTACGATAGTATCCTAATAGTCCTAAGAACCTTTTAATTTCTGTAGAAGTCCGCGGTAAAGGGAATTTTTTTATGGCAGTGATTTTATCGGGATTTGGCTTAACCCCGTCCCTACTAATGATGTGACCCAGATAAGCCGTTTCTAATTTTAAGAATTCCGACTTATCCATTTGTATCTTAAAGTTAGAGTCACGCAACCTTTTGAATACTTTTTCTAAATTACCAATATGTTCCTGTAAAGACGTGCTGAAAACAATTATGTCGTCTAAATAGACCAAACAGATAGAATTTTGAAGATCCCGAAGGACATGGTCCATAACACGCTGGAATGTCGACGGAGAATTTTTAAGTCCCATCGGCATTCGCAGAAACTCAAAATGGCCGTGTTCGACATTGAATGCTGTTTTTGTAATGTCGTCTGGATTCATCTCCACTTGGTAAAATCCGCTGGCCAAATCGAGAGTTGTAAAATAATTACAGTTTCCTAGTTTATCTAAAACGTCTGCTATGTTTGGAATGGGGTATTTATCGTCTATAGTCTTCTCGTTGAGCTTTCGGTAGTCAACTACAATACGCCACTTGACTTTCCCGGACGCGTCTGCTTTCTTGGGAACTACCCAGATCGGAGAGCTCCATGCGGATTCGGAAGGGCGGATAATACCCTGCTCCAGCATCTTTGCAATTTGATTTCGTACTTCTTCACGGTGTATAAATGGGTAGCGGTATGACTTAGTATAAACCGGTATTTCGTCTGTAGTACGTATATGGTGTTTAATTTTATTAGTGAAGGTGAGAGGTTCGCCATCTAAATAGAACACATCAGCGTATTGGGAAACTAACGATTTTAAATTAGCTCGTTCCTCTTCGTTCATGTGGTCAGTGCGTAACCGAGATAAAACTTCCTGTACGCGACGTGAAGATGGTATGCTAAAACTTTCAGTGTTAAAAATCTCTGCCTTAATTGGGTGGTCCATGGAAAATATTAAATCGTTCGATGTAGGGTTAAATATTTCTAAATAGCCACGATTATTTTTTACACTAGTAATGCACTCATGCACACAGCAATTAGAGATACTTTGTTCCGAAATAAATGCGTCACCGTCTTGAATATCAACCGGGATTCTAACTAATTTTGAAGAATTTGCGGGAATGATATCTTCATATAGATTGCAATTACGAGAGTTGTACATTACTATTGAATTAGTGGCGTACTTTGTTACGAGTTTATTATTTTTAAGATCGATAGTAGACTCCCATTTATTTAGGAGGTCCAACCCTATCAGACCGTCGAAATAGTCATGGAATTTATATATATAAAACGTTAATTCGGTGTTATCATTGAATTCCTGAAAACACGGTAAGTTAATCGAATAATCATTACGGCTAGTCGCATGGACATTTGTTACTTCGAACGGATCGTAATTCCAGGGCAAGTGTGGGTAATATTTCTTTACAGCTTCCGGCCTAATAAACGATTGATTTGCCCCGGTATCAATAAGCAGTTTCAACGGTGGATTAGAAATTTTTATATAAGGTAAGTATCGCTGTGTCTGCAGATTAACTTCTATTTTGACTCTTTTGTATTCGGGCTTTTCTGAAAATTTTCATCATTAGGGGTCGTAGCTTTAGCTGGCGCTTCTTCTGGAGGCGCGCAAGGCATATCAGCACAAGGTTGTTGAAGCATGGACATATCATAGTAAATGCAGTCAGGTTGTTCGTAATACACGCCACAGTTATAGTCTTGATACCCATCATCATAATAGGGTTCGAAATAGGGATGTTCGTAACACTCGTTAAGATTAAGTTCTCTGCTCCTAAAATAGTTGGAAGGTGGTGGATTACCACTCCTCGACCAATCATGACCTCGCATTTGCATCGGTCTAGCCACATAATGAGATACGCCACTCATGGGCTTGGGAGTGTCATTTGCATTTGGCACTCTAGGTTGGGAATTAGGCTGAGTTCCGAACGCGTTATTTTGTCCGTTGTTATTAGGAGGGTGTGCCCCGAACATTTGCTGAGTGCGGGAAGGGCCTTGGAATTGCGGCGATTGGTTAAAGTTTGGTCTCCACATAATCTGAGGACGTTGAGAATGCATAACTACGTTCGGTCGTGAGGGACCGGGCATGTTAAAATTAAATGGCCTCTGCATAGGCGTAGACGTATTCATAGGCATAGGCGACATGACAGGATTGAATGGCTTCATCGGTTGAGTAGGAACCTGAGGTGAAACTTTCTTTATTGGTAACTGTTCATTACGTTGCTGTAAGTACAGAGTGTTCATTTCTTCATGAACAAACTCTAAGGCCTTCTCAATCGTGTCTGGTCGCATACATCTGATGCGTGATCCTAATGGGTCCCGAAGGCCCCTTAAGTAAGATTGAAGGGTTAACTTTTTATAGAGTGAACGTTTTGATTCTATAGTACTCTGAACGGTTTCGTGTAGGCTAACATACGTCATGATAGTTGCAAATAAACTCTGACATTTTTCGTAATACTCTTGGGGTGTGGAGTTACCTTGAGTTAATAGAGCCAAGTCATTGTAAAGCGAAGTCTCATCGCGCTGATCAGAAAAATTGTTCACTAATGAGCTACGAATGCCTTCCCAAGTTTCTGGGACACCGTTAGTATTTATTAAACGTGCTGCGGGTCCAGTTACCTTATTAAGGATCCCGTTTAAAAGCGCTAAATTTATGAGCTCATGTCCTGGTTCTTGCGAAACATAGGCCTGCACTAACTGATCACAAAGTTTAATAAATCTAGTCAGGACATTTGTGTTCCCGTCAAATTCGGGGACAATACGCAAAGCCTTATATACGTCATCAATCGACGCCATCTCCGTAATATTACTATTACTAACACTAATATCAGAACTTTGTCTGAACGAATCTATAAAATCTGACCTAGATGATCTATCTAACCTAGGGGTCCGCGATTGCCTGGGATGGAAAATCTTGGAGGATTAAAATTACACAGTAAAAATAAAAGGAAGCAACTCAAGAACAATTCTAGAGTACTTACATGCACATTATTGGCTTCTCTGCGATATCTATGTCTGGATACACCTCCCAGCTGCAGGTCTTGTAGATCCGGATACTCGTACGGTGCTTAATAGCCACCCGGGTAGCTCGCGTAGTCGCGCACCGCGCCTATAATAGCGATCCTAGCTAGCTACTCTCGCGAACCGGCCCGCGAGTATCCTACCGACTGCGCCAAATAAGAGATCTGGAGCCGGAGGATGCAAAAAAAACCAATTTACTTAAGACAATTTATTGTATAACAAAATTACAATTGAAATTATAATCTAATTAGGTGATAATTGGTCGATGGTTGTACCAAGAATGGATGTTATTTTATTACAAAATGATAGGTTTCAAATAAATTATTGCGAAATAAAAGTGGCGTGATGGGAATGCACGTTCCGCTGAGTCGGCTCCTCGTGTCGGCGCCGCGTGACGACGCTGTCGCGATGCGCAGAATTGGTGTTGGCTATCGTCAGCGATTCCGGGCTTGTACCGTGGCGTAACAAGCTTAAGCACAGTACGGATAGCGAAAAGCGGAAGGATGAAAGTGAAAGAATGATACACAGATGAAATGATAGCGAAAATAAAGCGTGAGAAATAACAAGCTAATTTGCCGCGTGTTTGTAAAATTGAGGCGACAAGCGTGCGCTCCGCGTCGAGGTGTGATCCTGACTGGTTTGGCCCGGCGCGGTCAAGAGGCATGCGCCGGCGCATCAGTAGCTAGGCGTATATGGCTATTGACAGTTGTACTGATGTTGATCATTAGTGATGAGGGTTTGATCGATAGTGAACTATCGATAGAAAATTTATCGACCGACTGGTAAGGGAATATTTATTATGTGATGGTGATTAATATTTTTTTATTTGTGTGTAGATATAATATTTGTATAAATATATGTAAATAATTTAAATATGTGTATAGTTGCCTACACCACCCCCCTCCAGAGACCGTCAAGGGCGATAGAAGTCAGTGAATTTCACTTGCCTCCCAGAACGTGTTGAGTAGTTTGGCGGCACTACTGTAGAGGGTTCCTCCACCTGCTCAGAAAGGATAAAGGCAGGCTTCAGTCGGTCAATGGATACCGTTATTGCTTTATTTTTAACAAGTATCTTAAATATTTTGTCCCCTCGTGTGATGACCTCATATGGTCCGGAATAAGCAGGCTGGAGAGCACCCCGCAATGCGTCTTCACGGAGGAAAACGTGACTGCAGGTTTCCAGCTCTTTATACACGAACACCTTAGGATTGCAGTGGCGAGAAGCGGCTACCGGTCGCAGTTTTTCAGCGAAATTTCTGAGTCTTGCAGTAAATTCGGATTGGTCTATTGTTCCGTTGACCGTTGGCTCAAAAAATTCACCGGGTAACCTTAGCGGTTCCCCGTATAGTAGTTCCGCAGAAGAGGCTTGGAGGTCTTCCTTAAAGGCAGATCTTACGCCTAATAAGACCCATGGCAAAGATTCTGTCCACTTATCGTTTGCATGGCAGACGATCGCGGCCTTCAGCTGCCGATGAAATCGTTCAACCAGGCCATTGCACGCTGGGTGGTAGGCTGTCGTCCGCTTATGTTCGAATCCAGCTATTCTCGATAGACATTGAAACAAGGCCGATTCGAACTGGCGGCCACGATCGGTTACAATATCTGTCGGGCAACCGAACCTGGATATCCAAATGGACAGCAAAGCCTTGGCCACAGTTTCCGCCGTAATATCATGTATCGGTAATGCCTCTGGCCACCGAGTAAATCTATCCACGGCGGTTAAGCAGTACCGATAACCTTGGGAAAGCGGGAGCGGACCCACCAGGTCAATATGGATCTGCTTGAACCGAGCGCGCGGTAAGTTAAAAGTGCCGAGAGGGGAAGTCACGTGACGGTTGACTTTCGTCCTCTGACACGGTATACAAGCACGCGCCCAATCCCTGCAGTCTTTTCGCACGCCCGGCCATACAAACCGCTCGGCTATCATCTTAGCCGACGCATTGGCACCAGGGTGGCTTAAAGAATGCAAGCTATTAAAGACTTGCTTGCGAAGTGGTATGGGTACATATGGCCTGGAAGCTGAAGTACTGACGTCGCAGTACAGGGGAATTCGACATCCAGGGACATTATATTTTTTAAGCTGCAGGGAAGAACCTTCGCTCAAAAGCTTACAGAGTTCTGGATCAGAAGCCTGAGCTTGAGCTAACTTCTCGAGGTCTACGGGGTCTGCTAGTTCTTCAATTCGCGACAAGGTATCTGCAACCACATTATCCTTACCGGAAATGTGGCGGATATCTGTCGTGAATTGGGAAATGAAATCTAAGTGCCTATACTGCCTCGGCGAACAGTTGTTCTTCCTTTCATTGAAGGCAAAACTTAGAGGTTTATGGTCAGTATAAACCGTAAAATGGCGAGCTTCTAGCATATGCCTAAAATATTTGATGGCCTCATAAATTGCCAGGAGCTCCCTATCATATGGTGAGTATTTCACCTGTGAAGGACTCAATTTCCTTGAGAAAAAAGCTAAGGGCTGCCACGCGTCATCTTTAAATTGCTGTAGGACTGCTCCGAGAGCCTTGTCAGAAGCGTCCGTAACAACAGCAAGCTTAGCAGTACAGTCCGGATGAGCTAAGAGAGCAGCGTTGGTCAGGCTTTCTTTGCAAGCCTCGAAAGCAGCTAGTTGGTCACCTGTCAAGGAAATTGGCTGTGAACCTTTGGCGGATCCCATTAATAAGGCGTGAAGTGGGGCTTGGGTAACGGCTGCGTGAGGAAGAAATCTTCTGTAAAAATTAACCATGCCCAGGAACCCTCTCAGCTGGCGAACGTTAGTTGGCGTGGGGAAATCTTTGATCGCCTGAACTTTAGCATCAAGTGGCTTAGTACCGCTCTCGGTAATCCGGTAGCCTAGAAACGTTACCTCTTCCTTACCGAAAACGCATTTCAAGGTGTTCACCAACATGCCATACTCCTTCAGCCTGTTGAAGACCTGACGTAGGTGATCCTCGTGCTCCTCAGAACTTCTAGAAAACACGAGAAAATCGTCTAGGTAGCAATATACGAAGTCTAATCCCCTCGTCATCTCGTCCACGAACCGCTGAAAAGTTTGACCCGCATTCCTAAGACCAAACGTCATAAATGGGAATTCGAATAACCCAAATGGTGTTGTGATGGCGGTCTTAGGGATGTCGTCGGGACTGACAGGTATCTGATTATATGCTTTCTCTAGATCAAGAGTGCTAAAGACTTTACATCCAGCTATACTATGGGTGAAGTCATGGATATGCTTAATCGGATACCTGTCAGGTACGGTACGGGCATTTAACTTACGATAATCGCCGCAGGGACGCCAGCCATTGTTTTTCTTTGGCGCTAGATGCAGCGGTGATGCCCACGGGCTTTCCGAAGGTCTAGCTGTACCAAGGGTCAGCATAGACTGGAACTCTTTTTGGGCAACTTTTAGTTTATCCGGTGCTAAACGACGAGGTGGAGAGCAAACTGGAGGGCCTGGTGTCGTGCGTATGTGGTGTACTGTTTTGTGTGGTGTGCAGTGTGGCTTACCAGCTGGTCGAGTAATTTCCGGGAACTCGCTAAGAATTTTATGGTACCGAGTCTCACCAGTCACGACTTTAACAGAAGAAATATTATTACAATTAGCTATAGCAGCAATGGTAGAAACAGATGTTAAATTATCAATAAGGCGTTTGTTACGACAATCAACCACAAGATTATAAAAGTTTAAAAAATCTACACCTATTATAGGCTTCGTGACATCAGCTACAGTGAAACGCCATTGAAAGGTTCTGCGTAAACCAAAATCTAAACTTAAATTTATACAACCATATGTAGCTATGCTAGAACCATTAGCTGCACATAAACTGTAGTCCGTACGAGCACGACGATCGTGAAGCGCTGACCGTGGGAACACGCAGAGGTCGCTCCCTGTGTCGACCAGGAACTGCGTCTTCGAAGATCGGTCAGTAACAAACAGGCGACCAGAAGCAGACAAAGGGCAATCGTAGGTCGCCATTACCGACCGCCCTTGAAGTTTTCCGCCTTGAAGTCGCAGGGCCGGATGCACTTGTTGGCTTTTGCTCCGAACTTGTTGTGATACCAACAATTGGGGAACTTCTTGTAGTTTGATTGAGAGCGCTGCCTCAAACTGCTGCGAGTGTTTCTAGTAGAACGAGAACGTGAACGGCTGTTCCGAGTTGACATCTGCTGGAACTGTCGACGAAGCTCAGCTATCTCCCTTGTTAGTTCGGTCAGCCCTGAACTAGGGACTGTGTCGTTCACAGCGGCGATCTTCGGAGTTGTCGTAGCCAGGTCATTCACTCTATCAGCTAGGTCAGCCAGATCCTCGAGAGAAGCTACCCCTGGTTGGCCTGCGAGCACAGTCTGGATGCCATATGGTAGGCGACTAACCCATATCGTCCTGAGGAAGTCGTCAGGAACGTTTGAGCCTGCCAGGCTTTTCAAGTGGCGAAGAAATTGTGATGGCTTGCGATCGCCAAGCTCCTCATGCATTAATAATTGCTTGATCTTTTTTTCGTTGGAGGCGGTGAGACGCTTGATTAGCTCGGTCTTCAGCTTCTCATACTTGTGAGTGGCAGGCGGGCTAATAATTATATCCTTCACCTCTCTGGAGTATTGGTTATCGAGGTGTCCGATGACATAATTAAATTTTGTAACATCGCTAGTTATACCTGCTATATTAAATTGACCTTCGACCTGGGCAAACCAAATCTCTGGCTCTTCAGCCCAAAACGGGGGCACTCGTACGCCGACTTTAAAAACATTGCTGGGGTCTATCGACATCCTCCCATCACTAGTGCTAGGTGGCGATGACGTGGTCGCGCCTCGTGCGTCTTTAAACATGTCCCCTTCCATGTTCTTCTCGGGGTCACCAGTATGGTTACGTGTGTGTGTATACGGTTATTCTGGAGTAATTAGGTAGAAAAACTCACTCGTATTGTTCGATGATTTATTGTCACACACAACACAACACAAAGTTCAGAAGGCACAATAGGGAAGCGTTCACAGGCACAAGCTTAAGCACAGTACGGATAGCGAAAAGCGGAAGGATGAAAGTGAAAGAATGATACACAGATGAAATGATAGCGAAAATAAAGCGTGAGAAATAACAAGCTAATTTGCCGCGTGTTTGTAAAATTGAGGCGACAAGCGTGCGCTCCGCGTCGAGGTGTGATCCTGACTGGTTTGGCCCGGCGCGGTCAAGAGGCATGCGCCGGCGCATCAGTAGCTAGGCGTATATGGCTATTGACAGTTGTACTGATGTTGATCATTAGTGATGAGGGTTTGATCGATAGTGAACTATCGATAGAAAATTTATCGACCGACTGGTAAGGGAATATTTATTATGTGATGGTGATTAATATTTTTTTATTTGTGTGTAGATATAATATTTGTATAAATATATGTAAATAATTTAAATATGTGTATAGTTGCCTACAAATCCTTTTTGTCTGTTTTCATTTATAATAATATTCCTTTTCAACACGAGACACGTATAATTTTTTCTTTATATATATTCAGAGGTTTCATTGTTGGGAGTAAGAAAACGAAGCATAATATTTGTTCAATACTAAAATAAAGCTAACAAGAAAATATCCAGTTACATTGCCAAATAAAACGAACTCAATCGTAGTTTGGTAAAACCGTATAAGCCTACAAACCTTTTTTACAGGTACACGTATTTGAATAAATTTCGTTTTATTTAACCTAAGTCTGGGTTCAAAGTTTATTATAATTTGTAACTTATTAATATTTAAGTGTATTTAGAAAATGTTATACGTAATGATAACGATGCCAAAGTAAACGGTTTGTTTTTTTGTTTTAAAATTAGTTTATCAGTCACTGTCACTAACGGATAACGTAACATTCTATTGAGGACATTTTTTTCATTTCGTCATCGATCCAATAATTACCCTTTCTATCATGGATACTATAGATTTGGTAAAGATACCTATTTTTTATTGTATAAATAAAAAATGCGTGTATTCCAATTATTTTCCAAGAAAAAAATTGTAGTATTTTAAAGTTCTACGTAACACACGTATATTTAAAGCACATACGAATGCTTTATTTTACTCTTTTTTGAATTCGACACGTTCGTTCGAGGGTGTTTAAGTTTGTATACAAATATGTTTTTCCGGTTCGTTTCAATGAAAAAAACTAAAATAAAGATTTGTACAATTTTGGTTGCAGCTGAAAAAACAGCGGCGGTGATGTCGGATTGTTTTTAGCGTCAACCCGTGTTATTTTTACCCAAATACGTCGGAGTTCTTTGTAATTGTAATTAAATAAAAGTGAGTTTGTAAAAGATATTCGTTTCAGCACGTTTTCTTTTGTATACTCGTCTGTATTGTTGATTGTTTATTCGTTATAATTTTTCTGTATCAACAATGTCGTGACGTAATGACGAATGAGTTATTTTATGTTTTTATTTAACTCTCTCTATTTTTATAACGTTGATATGTCTACATATAAGTTTAAAAAAATGTACTATTCATTTAACTTTCTAAACAAAATTGAGAGAGAACCTACAGGAAAGTAAATCGCCTTGTAACCTAATATTACTGTAGTACATAGTGCTTCGATATCCATCTTTTGAGTCATGTTAGAACATGATATATACTCGACAGGATCATGAGAACAGCTTGTAGCCGTTCGATGGCTTCCATAATAAATCGGTGTTATGTTCTTCAAAGGCTACCGGTTCCCGAAACTTGACATTTACCTATATGCTTTATCGGTAACTTGCAACGTAGTCTGCCGTATTTTAAAACGAAATTTAGAGACGGTGAAATAACATTAATGTTAATTTTTATGGCCAAATGTAATTAGTTGTTTAAACTTGTTTAAATTGAAAAATTATTAAAAATAGCGTCATGATATATAAAAAACATATCGGCGAACAGTGGGTGTACATTGGTACACCTCTGCCTAACCCTTCGGGGATACAGGCGTGTGATATGTTTATGTTTATATATAACAAAAATGCATAAATCATCATCATATTATAGTATACTATACCAAATTACAACTATACTGCAATATGTGATTCTGCAATAAGTGGTTGATTTGTGCTTTTTTATTACATTAAACATATTGTAATATCGGATTCTATAGAAAATACTTTTTTATACGGAGCATCAATCATCACGGTTTGGCGATCTAGCTTAATTAAATACTGACTTTTGTGATGTTTTCCTTCACCGCCAATCATTTTCGGTAAATATATAAATTGACCTTAAATGTACATAATGTGTAAGAACTATAAAAAAAATCATTTTTACTGAACTGGTTATGAAATATCAAGGTTGATGATAACATCACCTGGTATGCTATTTTGAAATGATATTTTGATTTAATAATAATAATCCAGCCTATAAACGTCACACAGTTGGGCACAGCTGAGCATAGATCACAACACATAAATTTGTAATTGTAGCAAAAAAATGTTGGAGTAGATATAAGTATCTACACCTAAGGGTGTATCACAAAAGAAGTGAAGAATTTACATATTATATGACATCTTTAAGCGCGTTACTTTGTCGGTATTTTCCTGCCGACTATTTCACAGTGGCTGCAAAGACTTCCGCACGGAAAGCTTGGCTTGATAATATTGCTTAAGCAATAGTAATTTAAAGCCCTCTGCTAGCATCTTCGCAAATTCCAGGTACATCTATTGCTACATACCTCATTCAAAAGGAATGGTTAACCAGTCTTTTAAATGAGGTCCTTAAATGTATGTAAATATAAGAGTATATGCCTTAAATGCATGAAAAGTGTATGGATTGGGAGGAAGACTGATCATAGAGATCATAGTTAAAGTATGGGAGTAAATAAAAATATTAATGTCTTCTTGCGGGTGCCTCTCCACTACTGGAGGTTGGTTTTTAGTAGCCTGTACTGTCGAACTGCTGGGCAAAGGCCTCCCTAAAGTCCTTCCATTGGTCCTTGTCGCGCCACCTTTCCTAGGCCGTTTTATAGTTTTTTTTATGTTTCATACTATAATATTATAACAAATCAGATAATTCCATGGTTAAATATAATTATTAATTAGGAAGACTTTCAAATGTACAACATCATATGAGTACATTTAAATTGTTTTGTTTTGGGATTAAAATAATAATGGTATGATTACCCTACTAATTAGTACGAAAGGAAATTTATAATGTGAATATTTTCGAAACAAATAGCTTAGCGGGTCGTTGACTGGATTAGTATTTAATTCCAATATGATTTATCTATAATACTCAATCCGCTATAGCAACGTTCGTTTCTTTGGATGAGTAAAAGAACGTTATAAGCGGTAATCGATTTTAAATATTGTTTTATAAAGTTACTAGCTGTGACCCGCGGTTTCACCCGCGTGAATGACAATTCATACACTATCTTTGTAAATTATATAGCCTATGTGTTATTCCGATGTATCAGCTACATTATTGTAAAGTTTCATTAACATAAATTCAGTAGTTTTTGCGTGAAAGAGTAACAAACATCCACACATCCATTGTCACAAACTTTTACATTTATAATATTAGTAAGGATTAGATGATGTTCTATCTATCTCTTTTTACAAAGCGACGGGCATAAAATTGATGTATATTACTACTACCCTTTTTTGCATTGAGATATGTGTGTTTAAATAAGAAAATATATATATTATGTCATTACAGCTGGATACAGTACAAATAAAATTACACCGAAATATACGTTGATATTACTTAAATATTGTAATTTTGTAACGAAATTACCTGGAATTCTATTGATACAAAAAAAAAAAACAAAATACCTATTCTATGTACTGACGTTCCATTCTAGGTAAACTAAAGTGAAGAATCCTTTTACAACAGGATCGCGTTGCAATGCCATAAAATGTTCCGGAGAACAGTTCACTCAGGCTTAAACCTTCAATCAATTTATTCAACTGAAGTCGAAAACAAACTAACAAGCGTTAGGTACCTATGTTTACAATGCTATGTTATGTTAAAAAGATCTTTCTAACTGCTGCGATGACTGTATTTATATTACCGACACAAGTAGGAATAATCCATATAGTAAAAATAGAAATGCATGTCTGTCTGAATTCGATGAAGTCAAAAACTACTGAACGGATTTTCATTTGGTTTTAACTATTGGATAGAGTAGCTTAAAAGGGATGTTTGTACAAATAATTCAGTATTTTTGGTTCTATATGCGGAGAATTTGCTAGTTTCAACAAATTAATAAACATTACCGCCAAAATCCTTTTTTCATTTTTAAGTTTTTGGTGTAAAATATTAATAAATTCTCGATAGAAATTGTATTGTTCTGTTGCCGCGTTGATGCGCTCAGGGACAACAATACAAAAGCAATGCTCAAGGGAGATATAATTAACGCATGTTTTTATTGTTCTTATTTAACACTTGTTATCAGGAATATAATAGATACGCTTAGCTAACTCAAAATAACAGAGCTTAAGAATTGTGTCATTTGTTGGTTACTATAAATGCTGGCATAAAAGATCTGAAATGATAAGTGTAAGCCCGGCCTCGTCCCATTTAAAAAAAGTAATATTTGTCCTACTCAACAAAAACAAAAGTTATATTTGGTGACAGCCTTAAGGCTTAAGGCTATACACGTAAATAGTGTCAGGTGACCAGTCTAGCGGATGACGTGAGCAAAATGAAATGACCTATATTCTTCAAACTAGGCTATCTAAGGGAAAAGTAGGTGTTCTATAATTACATCTTTAAAAACAAACGATACAAGGATCAGGATCATTAAGGGTAAATTCATACTACCGCAGAAGCGCATTGAAATTGAAACATGTTCACCCAAAACACAAACATCAACATAGTGATGATAAAAAAAAAACCGGCCAAGTGCGAGTCAGACTCGCGCACCGAGGGTTCAGTACAAACCTGTAGGTATCTATTTCTTTTGAATGCGTTTTGATAAAGATTTGATTTTTTCACTTCTTCAAGGGACAGTTGACCTGAGTATTAGATAATATGACTTTCAGTTGAATACCTCAAGGCGTTCCTGAGAAACTGACGGAAAGACGGACAACGAAGTGATCTTGTAAGGGTTCAGTTTTTTCGTTTTGAGGTACGGAACCCTTAAAACGGATTCTTTAGGTTGTAAATTTGACGTTTCGAGGTACTTTGTCTATGCACTAGTGTGATTTGACCTTTACAATTAAAAACTTATATTTATTTATAAAAAATTTACGTTTTGATAGAAACAAAAATATTTTTGTACTTCAAACTCGGGTAAATGTAGCAACGTTCACGTTCACACACCAGGTCTTTAAATGCTTTAAATTTATAGCATTCAAGTTAAAAACGTGTGTTTAATTTAAACAGAAATATCGTGTTCAGTAAGGAACTATTTACATCGACAACAGCCAAGCAAATTTACATTAAAATATTTACCGAAGACCAACCAATTTGATTGGATCATATTTAAGCTTTCACAAAATAGTTTATGTAGAATTGAAAACGTAAAAGACATTCTTGATTTGTAGCGTAACTACATTTCATTTAAAAGTTACTGCATAATTATGGATAACAACACATTTATCTTTGTCTTTTTATTTCTCTCACGTAAATCTGCGTTAAATAAAACATAAAAACGATGTATTATTACTGGAAAGCATTTTGATTGGTTCCTTCAAATGAAACGTTTTATATTTTTGTTTGAACAATAAAAAATCAAATCCAACGATAAGGTGGGACCGAGCCTACTAAAATTTTACATTCATATTTCCAGAGACCGGCCAGAGGATTATCTGAAAGCCTACACTTTTAAATCCTGTGAAATCGCAGCCAAGATAAATAATGAAAGTATCAAAACAACAGATTTTATTGAATTACGGGTGTAATTTATGCTTTTGTAAATAAGTGTACAGTGTAAGTGTAAATAAGGTAAAAAGATAAATACCTATCCAAAGTTAAACACGAAAATCTACATTCATTCGTTTTTATTATTGAAATTATTAAATATCTTTGAATGGCTAGCAGTTAATAAGATCTCGATATCAGACTGCCTAGAATAATCTTTTGGCAATTTTGGAATACTTTGAATTCATAAAAATACATAACTATTTTTTTAATGCATGTGCCTATGCCTTTTTCTTTAACCCGCAGGGAACAAGCGTGGTGATAATTGCTCGTGCCTTCTTTATATGGAAAGAGGCCTATGCACAGCAGTAGGACGTTTGTAGGCTGGATTATTATGATCATTATACGTATGTAACGAGACGGCAAAAACGTTTAAGCCGTTATCATTATGCCGAATTTCTGGGCACTCAACTGAAGACCGGTCAGCTGATAAACGGTCAATGCGGTCAGTGAACTGGCAAAATCAACCGGTTGGCCGCCACGATACATGATAGACTATTCAAATCTTTGCGAAGAATAAGATTATGGCTTTTTTATTTATTTTCATACACATAAAAAACTACGTTATAATTGCGACTCTTGAAAGGTAGTTCCACAACTACAATGTCAGTGTGTAACTGGGTGAATTTCAACATTGCCATTTTTCTTATCATATCGGTGAACTTTTACAATTTATATTTTTTTGTAGATTTTTCAGGTTTTATTTAATCTTTAGGATACAAAATATCCCCAAATTTAATATCATCAACGCATCATTTAAGACTAAGGAGAAAATTCAGTTTGAATTTTGGTTTCCACCGATGTGAAAAACCGGCAAAGCATATTTTTACCACAACCCAATAACTACCTATTGAATACTAAAAAAAATAATTCAGAACTATATTCCTTTTTTCAAATACTAATTTCAACGAAGACAAAAAAATAAAGCATTTGGGAAAATCACCCAACTGTATCAGTGTTGCGCAAAGGCCTCTTCCGATATAAAAAAGAAACAAGCATCTATCGACTGTGTGATAAATCAATTTATTATTTTTCACATCGCCGATACATTTTTTGACGGTAAATACGATATTTAAACGGCAAATTTATTTTTTTATGGTTCAATAACTAAATGTTCAATGTTTGAATATGCAGGGCGATGATCAATCATAATCGAGTAACCTGAATCGAGCCATAACTGCAAACAGATTTGGAAGCGATACCTACATACTGAGTTAATCCGTTATGCATAAAGGAACCACCAATCAATTCATTGATATATTAAAGGATTTCTGTAATTTATAAATTTAACATGCAATTGAAATACATCGTCTGTAAAACAATTTTAGTGAGTAGTTCACTATTAATAAAATACAAAATGTTTGCTTTATTGATACTGTTTTGAATACATTTTATTGAAATAAAGGTAAATGACGCCAATTTAATGTTTGTATTTATACATGTGATTACCACATTATTATTTTAATTAAAATGTGTTTAAAATGGAATTTATATAATTCCTATCCAGTGATGGTATGATTGATTTTATTATGGCAGTAAATTGAAAAAAACTCATTAAATTATTTAACAGAACGCTGATTTCCAATCTGTATTTTAATGTAGAACTTTGAAGCACAGAGTAGAGAGAGAGAGGTAGAGCTCCCGAAAATGACTAAATGTATACATCATAGTGCTGAGTAAGCTAAAGTTCGCGCGAAACCGGGGCAAGTAACTAATTTAAACTAATCCCGCACATAGATGGAATCGGGAACTTATCAATACGTTTGAGACCACACTCCGCAGTCACACCGCAGCCGCGGTTGCATGAGACGCTGCACTGACAAACATGAAACTACTTAAAGCTCGTATGTTCTAATATGATACTAGCTGCGCCTCGCGGCTTTACCCGCGTAAGTACGATAACGAGGTCCCGCGTTCCCGGTGTTCATAGTTAAGGCTATTATTCGGGGAGGCGATGAATACAACAAATTAAAGTTCATGAATATCGGGCCACCCATTCTTGGGTGTGACTAACCCTACTTTATTTACTATATAAAGATAATAAAAAGCAATAATAATAAACAAAAGTTCATTTTACATCTTAAATGTATACAAAGACCAAATAAAAGCTTAACAGAAGAAAAGAGACGACGGGTGATAGAGGTCAGAGAAAGTATACAAGGTGTCTGAAAGTCAGCCCAGTCTTACTCCCAGCTTGGCCCAAGCTTAGAAGTAATCCCCACACCTATGTAAAACTACCGTTAATTACTGAATCACGTCCCAGTATTTTTTTACCTTTAACAATTTAGTTTTCAGGAACACAAAGGAAAATACTTTTTAATTGTATTTTACGGGCTTTCCTTCTAATAATGTATTGTAGTCATTCATTAACAATGTATCAATGAAAATCTCTTGTGTGTACATATAGAATTAAACAATCAATAGTTATTAAAATACTACAAACCTATCGTAAGTTTCGTGCTATATAGTTTTATTTAATTCAGACTCGCTTACTATCTAAATTCATAGTATTTATGTTTTTTTTTCATATTATTGAATGAAATTATATCTTACGGCTCTCAAAATTAAGGTGAATCAAAAATAAAGAAATCCAACCAAGTTAAATTGCACCCCTCTCGCAAGGGAACACTGTATAATGCTTGTAACACGGTGCTCGTTGCAAGCCATAAATCTATACTTTATAGCAATTCGAAACAACGGCGAAACAACCCTGGTTTTCCTACATCGCGCCGTAGAAAATACTCGGTTGCAATCCCCTTTATCTGCGTCCAAAGCAATGACTGCAACGCAGGTGCAGCCCAGGCTACGGAAGCATGAAACGAACCATTCCAGTCAGGTAATTACGGCAAGTTTCTCTCCAAATATTGCGTCAGTTTAAAGTGGACTTGTCGAAAACGTTGTTCCACGTTATTATATTAAGTTCTCAAAGATTCGTTGGATTTCAGGTGCAAGTTCCTTGGGCACGCCTTTATGTGAGCGTGTCTTGCTGTTCTGTGAGTTTAAGCGGTTCATTCCCGTGTTATGACTGCAGACACCTTGTATTGTTGTCTATAAAATCGATACAAGACTGTTAATTTTGTTTGCGATAAAAAGTTACTAAATGTAATTATAATTACAGGGTTTTTTAATGTACCTAACAGGTTCTCAATTTATGACCGCAACATAAATTAAATAAAACAGGTAATGAGCCCTCGTCGCCATAATTGCATTCACTTTACACATTTATCGTCTATTGTCATAACTAAATTGTGTGTAAAAGGTTCCAGCAAAGCATGAAGGCCTCCTTCCCTTATTGAGTTATGGGGAGCAAAGGCTTTGACACGTCACTATACCGAAACAAAACGAAGTTATTTTAAAAACGCGCCTGAAAACTGATCACCCCGACTAAACGCCGCAGCTGCTATGTGCGAGCGAGACAACTGCCGAGCGTTGGAAAGAGAAAATCGATTTTCGTACTGAAATACGCTACGCGCTGAAGCGAGATGAAAGCAAAACATATTTTATAATACTTTAAATAACATTAAACAAATGGCACAATAACACACAAGGATTAAATATACAAATCCTACTACATGATTATAAAAATAATAGATTCATGATCTAATTGTTTAAAAGCTGTCAGAAAAAAGGTAACGCTAAACAAATATTATGAAACTTGAGTAGCTACGCTATGCACGTGTTTATAATAACTTACCAACGGCGATCTTCTCCACTGCAAAGGGTTGTGCTGACAACATCACTGCATTTAACAACAACAAGCCGGTAAATCGGGTACCGTAGTAAATATTAAACACCATTTTCGGGTACGAGAGATCACCGATCGACTGATACGTTACGAGGAATATTACATAGTATTATACACGTTATTTAAACGGCTTTACATATTATATTGTAGCGAATATGAGGCGATAAAGTGTCGGGATGCTGTGTGCAAACCTGAGACTTAGGGGCGACTGATGGCGAGCGAGTGTGGCATGGGACGCGGGGGCCCCTCCCACGCCGCCGACGCGCTCTCACTTACTCGCTTAACGCGTATCCCTAGAACTGAGTATCTTATTTCAAAATATTATGGCTTTAACTTATTTTTTAATCATAATAAAATGCATGAAATGTCATGGCGTCGTTTGTTTAAAACATTTGACGCAAGTAAAAACAAAACGTAATATTTTTGCAGAAATTCCAGATGCAACACTTGCAACTAAATGCATACAGCGGGGGGTTCTTCGCGTGACTTGATATTATTGAAAGTGCGGTTACTATGCACTTCCTTTTGTTCTGAAAACTTGAGTATATTTGTCTAATAGATGGTGCGCGCGTCGTTTTTCGTGGAGATAAGAGGGTCTCCCCCTCCCCCCCGGCCCCCACCCGCTCCCGTGGAGCGTGATCTTCCCTTCGTATTAACCACTATTCCCAGAAATACCATTCCTCCACGCTTTGTCCATACGTTTTTTATAAAAATTCACGAAATACATACCTGATACAAGCGTCGCTAAGTTTAAGAGATGTTTATGTATGTACCCAACAGAGGGTATTAACGTAAAAAATATGTTGATGATTTGAATAAAATTCGTCCGTTTAAAATCGGGTAGCGTGAAAAACATACAAGGTGGTATTAAAACATACATATTGACAATTCATTACATCGGTATAGCCGGTAATTTGCATTTCTATTCAGTCCGTTTCAATTTACGAATTTCAACTCAATTTAAATATACAATTTAACCCTATATCAATTACTTTTTTGGATTTTATTAATATATGAAAATTCGAAATAAAGTTTGATGTTTTATTTGGCGCCATTTATAATTTAATTATAGAATGGAATTATTACGCGATTTTTTGTGTTTTGTTATAGTTTAGTTTGTAAAAATACATTTACGAGTAAAATCATAAAGTAATAAGTCTAGAATGAAAATTGATTATTTATAGTATTCCTTAAAAACTTCACATTATGTTCGTACATAGGTGACAATAAAACGATAATTCTACATATATAATCGACAAATATACCGAAATAAATGTATTGGCAGCAACTAGAAACAAAATGTAATGTAAAAACAATGTGCATTTAGACAGAAAGGCAAAATGAATTCGTGATGCTGTAAGGTACCAACACCATGCCGCCAGGTGCCTACGAGCTACAGGTACATGTTTGTAGAATAAATATCATTTTTAAAAGGTTTTAGGAATTTATTTCTTTCTTTAAATAATAATATGCAATGCACAAATTTAAAGTCAGAAATAAACAAAGGAGACGATTTTTTTATTTGTAAATGAAAAAATACCATAATTCATGAATTCCAAAATTAGATTTTTATTTATATGTAATATTTCATACATGTGAAATGTATTTTCAAGGAGGAATATGTAATTTTTCTTTTTAGTTGCATTTAAGGTCCGGTAGCTGACCTGATAGAAGGCGCTACATTAGAACGGGGTGTCTAGTTGTAAGTTATCTTTAAGTCTTAGGGTTACGTTATTTTTACTTTTGTAAATTTATTATTCTCGTCTATTTGTGGTACCTTACGAGGCTGCCTTGGCGCACCAGCGCAAAAAGCCTCAACAAATAAAAGTATTTAGTATATAATAAGCCTCAAAAAAAAAGAAAGACGATTTTCAAAAATTTAATGACTTATTGATCGATGAGAACAAATAAATCAGGCTAAATCCCAGTGAACGGATGTGCCTAAGAAAGAAGAAATAAAATAAATATATAGCAAAAATCTCCCTAAAATAACTTTAAGGCAACGACTAGGAAGTTTAATATCCTTAAGCAGTTGACGACCCGGTCCCTTTAAACCTTGAAAGCTCAAAGGGGAAATAAAAAGATATTTCCATTGCAAATTTGAGCAAGTTTGATTTTGATCGCTACTTCGGGAGAAAGCCGAAGAGAAACAAGGTTGGGTTTAGTCCTATTCCCAGACTTTTCAAAACATTTCCTTGTTTAAATGGAACCAATGCCGTCCTTTTCAAATGTCCAAGTTAAAGCGAGATAGAAATAGACGGATCGTATTGAATATTAGGGTTTGAAAATCCGGAATAAGGATTTAGATAAAGGACGTTACGTGTGTTGTTAATTTTGGGTGACTTAAATAAATAAAGAGTTTCACACGATTTTGTGGTCAATGAATAGTTAATTTGTAATGAAATGTAATAGGTATATAAAATAAAATCGATGAATTTATCAACAGTAACCTCTAATAGATAAAGTGTTTTTTGAAAATTATACAGATAAACCACGGTTTATAAAAATAGCGTTGATTATTTTATGACTTCTTTATTTCTTTACGTATTTTTCACGGTAATACAAAAGATCCGTAAGTAGACATGAAAAGTAGAAATTGGGATTAGCTGCAAGATTTACACGTCACAACCAAGATTTTTAATCAAGCTAATAAAAACAAATTAATTTCAGGTGCCTTCATACACAAAAAACTGCTTTGAATAGCATCACAATGGAGCTGTTGTAAATCTGCAGTTTGTAAAACGATAAGTCAAATTTTGTACCTTATTTTCTTTCAGGCCTTTTCATAGATCTAGTTTTTAAAGAATATGTATTTGTTCGTTGCTAAGCAACAGGTGATGTAGTGACGATGCTTGGGACCGAGCGCCTGCGTCTCCAGCGGTAGATTCCTCAATTCTTGCGGCTTTAAGCCGGCTTGCCTTTAGGTATTACCAGATAATAGTTTTACCAAAAATATTTGTCACTAAGACATTCAAGCATTTATTGCAAACACAATTTTCTCGTGTTCAACAGTTTAAATTACTGTTTATTCCCGCCTATATATTTTACGTAACTATTGTCATAGTTACGTGTCCTATGCAGGCAGTGATTTACTTTTTGTGTTTAAAAAAATACTCAAAGACAAAATACAGATTTACTAATTCTATGATGTGTTCCATTGTGTGGTTTATAAGTCTCTTCGTGTTTCATTTTTGGTAATTGCATCTAAACCTTTATTGCACTAGAATCTGATACTTTATCGTTGTTTCGTTTACGGCATTTTAATAGTTATTATGTGTTTCATGGCGGTATGCACGCTCTGCGTTGTTTTTTTCACAACCACGCATAATACGTATACAACACATACGCACAAACAAACAAACACAAGTGCGTTTATATTAAGAGGTCGACAGATGCGATTATTCTTGCCTGCGTTGTTCAACAACATTTAGCAAGTCGTCTCTAGAGCTCGTAAAATATAAAAGCAATAAATGTCAAGCACACACAGCCAAGTTCCACAACATAAAAGTTTGTGAGCGGTCTTAGAGACGGTCTCCGAGACCAAGTGGCTGTTCAGCATTTTTCTATATTACACGAACAAGCATAATTTCACCTTGAATTTCATCAGAACTTTTACACTTGAAAAGTAAACTTATTTATTAAATACTTGCAAATAAAGCATTCAGAATATTAACGCCAGCAAATCTCTTGCGGCGTGGCTACCGACGAGTCATTTTATTTAATTTACTAGATCTAATTCTCAGCTGGTTCTTATTAACCGCCTTTTTATTCTCAGCTTCTTACGAGTTTTAGAGTAGGCATTCAAAGGCATTTTAATCTATATGTTGATTTACTGTATTTAAAGACGATAATTGATCAATTTCAATACAGTCTGTTCAGAATCGTTTTTTTGTGATAATTGTTTATTACACTTAAATCCTATACAGTAAAAACTGAAATTTTTGTTTATAAAGAATAGTTCCGAAAATAGCTTTTAGAGAAACCTAAAATTCTAAAAGAAAGTAACGTTTTTCATTAAGTGTCAAAGGGTATCTTTTTCTATAGAAAACTAACTATCATTTGCATCTGCGCTTATAAATGTGATTTTTACATATTTGATTCTAAATACTTATTGAAATAAAACTACATTTTACGGATTTTTTCGCGGTTTATATTAAGATTTTAAGTCCCGACGTTTCGACACCTTTGCAGGTATCATGTGATCAGTCTGCCCGTGACCATGATACCTGCAAAGGTGTCGAAACGTCGGGACTTAAAATACTAACATTCGCGTAAACCTAAGAAACCAATATTTAAATACTTAATTATTTAACTCGTTCGTATCTTATTTAGTGAACTGATTTTAATGAAAGTGTATGGTTTGTACGAATTAAGCATAAATCCAAAGTCTTTTATTTCAAAGTGCCTCGTTGGCCTAGTAGTGCTAAGCGCGACTGCTACGCTGGAGGTCTTGGGTTCGATTCCCGAGTCGACTAAGGTGTTATTGGGGTTTTCTATGAAATTCTCAGTAGCAGTTCGGAGTTTGGATTGGTGCCCGGCAAGTGGCAATAGGCTCGCCCCCTATTACATGGGACCTAAACATATCGGAGAACTGTGGGTGTAATGGTACACCTCTGCTTATAACTTCGGGGATACAGGCGTGATGATATTTTATGATATGTTTTTGTTCCAAAGACACGAAAATCAGGCAAACTAAAGCTAGCATTTTATACATACAAAATGGTAATAGTAATGTGGATATTATGACTAGATGATATCCAGTAGTAATGTATTTGGCAATTGTATTAGAACAGTTCTAAACAGCAATTAGCATGTAGTGCGGTGTGTTAATGTGTGTTTTCAATGCATAAACTGTTCTCAGCGTAATGCTGAGCACCAAATTTCGTTACTGTGAACGTACCTAGCTAAATGGAAATATAACTTTAATTACTTCAGTATTAAGTATCTACGAGTTTGTGTGAGATATTTATATAAATTATTACATTTGAAACTTTAATTAAATTTTACTAAAGTAAAATAAACTATAGAAATAGACAGTGCATTTAGTATTATGTAATAAGTTTCGATTTAAACAAGAAAAATATAAGACAATTTTCTTAAACAGAAATACATATTTGAAAATGCTTATAAGCTGAAATTGGATTGGTAATGATTATATCCAAACCTATCGAATAAATCTTCTAATAGTCAATATTCATAAACAAATACAAACGTCAAACACATTCGTTGATGCACCGTGTTTGATGGAAATCCTATTAAAGCTCAATTCAAACCATAAACGATACCTTGTGAAGCAGATAATACACTATGAACACTAAGTCGGGCTTGTACTAATAGATACTATTACGCTTTCTAAGCACCCGTACACACAGATCGGTTCGAACGGAAAACAGATATTACTTGCGAATGCAATAAAATAAATTAATGGAGGTTCCTTACTACACCATACCGCACTGCTAAGAAAATCAGTCAAGTAAATTTTAGTTATTTGAAAATTTACTGAACAACATTGTCACATGCTATGCTCAAGAATTTTGAACAGTAAAAATACGCGACGTTGCACAAGGCTTAATACTAGAATCGAAAGAACGGACATGCTACGCGACTGCTACAGCATTACGCTACGTTGCTACGCGCGGCATGCTACGCGTCTACGACGCTACGCCACGTTACTAAGGCGCGCGGCGCGACGTTAGCCACGCACAAGTATATTTTTTGTTAGCAACGCACCGCTGCAGGACGTCATAATCTAACACAATCACCGTTTGTCTGCTGCCAAAAACTACGGAATTGCTTACACCGGCTGCTTCGTACAATTGTAGGGAAATCTGTTTTAGTTTCTTGAATAAGTTATACTTCTGCGGAGAGACTGATTTTGTCCAAAAACCGACATGCGAGACCATTTTCCGTAGTACGTTATGCACGAGTATGAAACACTATTAATATGTTTTTATGCATGAATTGCCTTGTGTGAAAAAAGCAGAAAAAAAAATCCTTAATTAGGACCCTAAAATTTGTAATCTCTCTTTTTAGAGCTATTTAAATCTGCTCTATATTTCTGAGCTGATTAATGTGAACGGGTCCTAATAGGGTGACGTTGGATGGATGAAACAGACGTGGAACGTCAATTGATGAATGCAAGCAATATGCGTATCACAAGTAAGCAGCTCTTGATACGACTGAAGCGTTCAGTGAATTCATACTATTTAGATATCTTATTTGCTTTCTGTTTCAATTTATGCTAGTTTACGGATAGATATTTCTACTAAGCTCTTGATTACCTTGGATGGGGGATCAAAATTAAATGTTAATTATCCCAGATCCGTATCTCGAAAACTATTAAGCCTTTAGCCGAAGACTGGTCGTGTTGTTTTGTTTTATTTTTATTTTTTCATTAAAAATCATGATTCTTGCTGTCTACATGTTAAATGTTGCCGTTGTTATTAAAATTGGGTCTACTAGGCATGTGAAGAGACTATTAAACAGTAAAATATGTTACCGTGAGGCACTCGGCTTATTCCTTACACATTCTCACCAATAAGATTATTTGCAGGATACTAAGGTGCAAAAAGTTCACTTTGTCGGCATTCGTTCTTAATAAAATAATTAATTATTTTGTGCAGTCAATTTTATCTCCATACTTTAATTTCCATCGCCTCTCTGTATGCCAGAGCAGTTAAAACTACGCTTCTTTATTTTACACATCATTTGTTAAAATATATTATTATGCTTTTCACCGATCACTTAAGATAGTGTCGATAAAATAGCACCACATAAAGCAACCTCAAAGAAAAAATCTTTCGTATAAATTAGAAAACAACTTTATGTTTAGATTAACATTTCGTAGTTTTTAAATTACGAAAAACACTGGAAAACTATCGTTTATAAGCACTACGATCTAAATAAATTGCAATACGTCTTCCACGTAACACATAATTAATAATTTGAACCATAAACGGGGTTGAGGGAATCATTAACGAAGCAACTTACGAAGGTAGAAGCGTGCAAAGAGAACCCGCGCTCCCACACTTAGCGCATTCAAGATTGCAGCAGTATCTATTCACTTAATAATTCCTGCTTTTAAGCAAACTCATTAAATAACTATCAAAATTTAAAGCTTTCTCATTTCAGTGCAGGAAAGCAACTAAAAGCTAAAGATTCGGATGCGATACAGACGTTACTAAAGCTGGATTTAATGTCTTTCAAAATTCCCCAAAGATTTGGTAATTAACTTTATCAACTTTACAATATTAAAAGTTATTTTTGGAACACCCTTCAAACCCCATCAAGCTTCTTTTGTTAAATTACAAGGAAAGGTCAGGAAAAATAGTTATGCAAGAATTTTATACAGTTAAAACGGGGGAAAATAAACAATGCTATTGTATTGTAAAAATAAAAATAACCTCGCAACTCTTAATTGACGTCAATCCATTGTAACATACTTTTTGGTTCACCAATGTCTGACAAGGCTGACTTTCGTAACGCGCACTGGTTTGCAAGATGGTCATGGATGGTATTATTAAATAAACTTAACTTTTTTAGGGAACTCCCAAATCTTTTCGTATACAACAGAGACGTGAAGACATGACATGAATGAGCTAATCTTAAATAAAGTCTTAATATCAAAGTGGAAGTGTGAATGCCAAGTTTCCGGGCCGCCGTTTGCTGACATGCGAATTTGAAGCTTATTCAAAGAAGTGATTTCAAGTTTCTCGCAATGAAAGCCGAAACACTTAATTGCACAGGAGAACCCGCTGTCGTCGCGGACTAAGGCGCACTCAAATTATTTGACTCGAGGAAGTTAGTTGCTGTTGAGGTGAAGAAGTTCATTAGATATTCAGAGTCCCATTATTTGTGCGCCACCGACTGCGTCCGCAAGGAAAAGTTACAGTTTAAGATTGATTTCAGTGACGATCTTCCGACTTTAATACTTCCCTCCAGGGTCTGTGTTTGAATAAGATATTAAAATTGATGCATGAGAATAAAACCGTTATGAATGAGAGAAATCTATCCGTAAGCTCTGTGGAGTTTTAATAATTGTTCAAACACAGAACTGAAAAGAATTTTCAGGTTAGATTCTTAATTGAAATTTTAAGAGTGAAACGTGACTCATTCAAAATGCACTACGCAAAGTGAATATTTGTAATGTGCTAGTTTTAACTTTTTCAACTGTTTTTTGAGATGAAATCGATTCTAGTAACTAGATATCCTGATTTCGAGAAAACATTAACGTGGTAATGATTAACGAAGTGAAAAACGCTGTGAAAAGACCGACTGAGTTGAGAAAAAAACTACTTTGAAAAGATTTTCTAGAAAGTCACTGTGAAGATAATAGCGCACTGTTTTACTTACTGGGTATTTACTAAGAATCTGTAGGTTGGCAACAAAGATTCTAGTATCTAATATACAGTAATTTATGTTATTAGACATTAATAGACGTGTATAAAAAGCTACCTTTTATTATTTTTTAATAATTAATTCTTAGCTCCACCAGTTTCTTGAATATAGGTCTTAAATTGCCTTTAAATAACTTTTATATATATATATTTTTTAAGTATTGTAAGCTACTGTTACTAAAGAGTGAGTTAATGCCATTAATAAAGTTTAAAAGTTAAATGAATGAGCTATAATACAAGTAAAAGCGTTTAATAAACGCGCTGAAGAATAGTTTATTGAAAACGTAAAATTGTTTCGGACCGTGAGTTTAAAGCAGCCTGTTTATTAGCTTTGTCTTCTAACAATAAATATCCGCCAGACAAGCATCCATTCATTGGACAAGCAGGAGATGGAACCTACACAGATACGATATCAAACAGCTGCCTTTGACCTGTCTTGTGAGCTGGCTCTGATGCCTTAATAGCACGTCACTACGATGCGTCCGGTTATACCGCGATAATGATCGAGACACGGCATTCAGGTGTACACGCTGCTGAACCTATTGAAAGGAAAACAAAAGAAATGGACAGGTTATTTCGGTAGCACAAATTAAATTCGTAGATACCGACTTATTGTATTCACTAACAATTTGTTGCCTCTGTTCAAAACAACTTCACAACGTTCAAATAAATGCCTTAATTTTTAGGGACGCCAAACAAAAGAGGTTTAGTGTACCTCCACCCCCTGTACATTTAGTTCAAAACGAACGAGCACTCGACTAACAGAACTGAAACATCCCGGCAACCGGTGAGCGCCATACACTCGTTGAATTTATGTCCACACAAATTGCTTAATTGAGGAAAAGGCTTTTGTTTGTTCGCCTTTTTGCGCACGGAGGGTCAATGGGCTGGAGAAACTACTGCTGCTCATGTTACTGCACGTGGCTCGCTACAGACTCGACAGGTTTATAATTAAGCCCAGGTTGAGGAAATACCTAACAATGCTATGTTAAGGCCTTAATTGTGGTATAAACAAAACAAAGCTTGACAATGCCTTTATTCAGTTTCACGAATTCGTCATAATGTAGGCAATGGACGTTTTATTCTGTCTTGACATGTTGCTGATTGTAGTTTATTTCAGAGGTGGCGTTTTTGTAAATTGTTTTTACAACAGTCAAAGTTACAACGCGGTGTTCCAAGAGTTGTTTGGATACAACCTAATGATAAACGGGGTTATTCAAATTCTCAACATTTTGTTCCACACATACTGGCGTGGTGCCAGTAAATGAACCCACTCGGCTATCTTGCCTTTGAGTTATGACATCAATGCAACCTCATCACACGCAGAACTTGCAGACCACGTTTATTCGCAAAAATAAGTGATGATCAAATGAGTGGGCTTAGATCAAAATCGATTGAATGTAAGTGTTCAGTTTTTCGATTGTAATACATTCATGTCACGACAATATATTTTCAACTTATTGCATTTTACTGTGGAAAGCTCAGTGCGCAATCATTCTGTTACGACGAGGGCTGTCGTAAAGAGACTAGTTGGAAACTTTACAGCCATGCTACGTTCCCAACAGTTAAAATTGTCCACGTCTAAAAAAGTAATATTAAAGTGGGTACCTACATATAAAACTGTGTAAGTTGATACGGTTTTAAATTCTTTTTGAACCACCAAGTTGTTTTAAAGAAAAGTTTCTGTATTTTTTTAAGCTTGCCAAGAATTTATATACAATCGGCGTTTTGAAACATGGCAAAGATTACAATCAGCTAGAAGTTTATTTAAAATACTATGAAATTACAACATTTTAAAAGGTGAAAAAAAAAAGAGATTTTCTCTGAGCTGTTCTTTTTCAACGTTTTAGGTACTCAACACCACTCACACACTTTACTAACAATACTCATTTAATATCAAAAAACCTGAAATCGTCACTTATTTCCATCGCGACGTAAACCTAATGTCGCATGTCGGGACGGTTTTAGTGATTTATTGTGTGCAGAAGTTTGTGACAATTAGCGAAATTGCTTTTTCGATGTTGTACGTACTTTCTCAGTTATTCCTAGTTGGTGGTGAACACTTCGATTTGATATTTATAATCGGTAATCACAAACTAGAAAGCAAGTATAATTAATAAAGGTTTCATATAAAAAAAATATATATATTTTGCTAAAATATATCAATGATGAATATATAATATGCGTAAATACAAAAGCAGGATTAATTTATTTGTAACGTATAATAAATTTACTTGAAAAAGGATTAAATATGGTTTTGCAAAGCCTGTTAAACATAGACTTTGTTTTATTTAGTTCTGAAAATAAATTCGTAAGACAAACTAATTTAGTAGTACAGTAATAATAATACCTTTTTACCTGAAAATATAATAGTTTTCGTGAAAGTAGATGAGAAGACGAGCGAATTTAACAGTAGCCTGTATATGAATAAGGTAAGCTTTTCCAGAGAGTAAACAACGCGCGAATCAAGCATGCCGCGGCAGCAGCCGTTGAGCACCTAAATCTAATTTTGTAACATGTTTGGAGCTCAAGTTAACTTGACTCGTGTTTTGTAATAAAATTGGTTATGATAAAGGGTAACGTGAAATTGTAAAAGTTAAAAATTTCACATGTCATAAATTCACATTAGAATATTTAGAACGTTATTTGATTATGAAATCTATGGCATCCGAAATGTGTAATATCTGTGTCCTACAACTCGAGACAGCCTTTCGCTAACATTGTTATTGTAATGAGGTTATCTTGGTTTTTACGTCGCAAATCTAATGCGGAAGCTGTGGTCAAAGGAACATAACGAGAAAAATATCTAGAGCACCGTCCTGAGCTCGGGTCTGGCCAAGATCGATTTAAATCCGTGACTTCTTGGGGCACATTAAATCACCTCGGATTTTTGGATAAGTTACGGACTCCGGCGGGAGCAATTGTAATCGTGGGCTTAGATTTCATTCGTGCGACGGTGCTAGCGAGAGAGGAGATATGGGAAAGTGTTGCGAGATTTAAGCCCACTCGGTTATAAAGTCGGTCGTTATTACGTCGGAGGGGTGAAGCCAGGTCGGGGGAGGAACGGGCGCGATGTGTAGTCCCGAGGGCCAACAACGATAACTTTTCTAGAAAGCAGAAAATTCACCGTAAAGTACTGCCAAGGTAAAGTTTTATGTAGCAAGATACAAACATATAGGTAAATGATTTTAGATACAATATATCTTCTACGGAGAGATTACCTTTCTCGCGCGTTGTTCCACACGTCAACGCCAACGATGCAAAATGTAAGGGAGAAATTTTAAACGAATTTTAAGTTCCGTCTCTGAAGAAGACATGTTGATAAGCTTAATCTTTAGTAACTTCTGCGGTATCAAAAGTTTATACTCAGATAGATTCTCTGCACAGAGTGTTAAGCATAGATTATGCGGTTTTTCCTGCTAAACAAATAATTTGTTATTCCCAGTAAATAATAAACCACTGAAAAAAAAAATTAAAATGCTCATCAACTAAAAAAAAGGGGAATTACAAATATAGATGAAGAAAATGATCGTCTTCAAGAATAGTAAATAAGTAATTAGTAGCTTGTTTTTTGATTTACTTTATAATCAAGGACCTTGCCATTGAACATACTTTATGTTTTTTTTTTTAACATTTTGTCTTAATCATCTGGTTTACTATATTTACTTCCAAAAGACGGCGGTTATACGGTTTAAATTTGGAGATAGTTTGTTTGTTTGTGTGTGTGTTCACTGGACTGTTGCCATTTACATTCGAAACGGTTAAACCGATTTAGATATATAGTACGGTTTCCTGTAAAACGTTTGTAATTTAACTAAGATTTTTATTTGATAGAAGTCACTTTCCTGTTTGCCTTGTGTAATTCAGTGCGTTTTATCTCGAAAATTGTGCTTACGGGTCCAATGGATTTTTTCGTATATGTTGTACATACCACATTTTATAGGCGGCTTTGTTAAATTTTTTAAATTCCTTTTTTATTTTTAAACTTGTTTAAAAATCGAGTTTCCATACCTCTTCAAGGTTACATACCTTTATGGAATGCAGCTATCGCAGATAAATACAGTTTGTTTTTTGCTTAGTCTAAAACAATAAAAATCTCGGTGAATATCTTACGATCAACACTTTTCTACGTGCTAAGACATGACTCAGAGAAGCTGACATATTCGTGATGTTCTTTTGTTTATTTGAATGCATTTCTAGGTATTCAGCGGCAATCACGGTTTCAGTAAGATTCATTACTTATTCAACATCATACGCGATGTCTGGAGCTTTGCTCGTCTACTACCTTTCACCACACAGATTTGAGTCGTGTGTGTTCCAACAGTAAAGGATTTGAACAGTTCACCAGCAGAATGCGCGGCCGTATTAATTCCCTTTTCACATTGAGTGCTAACACTTGACAGCGCCACCGCCGCCATTTTATACGTCTGTTTCACGTCAAACAAAATGTTTTTAAAAAGTTCTTTGACAGTTTACTATTACTGTAATTGCGTTAAATGCAAAAATAGACGAATCAATCTTCGTTATTCAGTAACCATTTAGAGTGCTAGTGCATGCATATTTGTAACCCATGTCTATAAATATTTCTCATATCCACCTGCATACTAAAACTATTTCACCACAACTATTTCACCCATAGTCTTACAGAATTTATATAAACTTTTCATAGAAATAAACTTTTAATGTAATTAAAACCATTTTTTTTTACTGACTTTAAAAGGAGGTGGTTTCAATCCGAACGTAGGTATTTTTGTAGAGTTCTTACGCACTGTCTCCGAGAAATGTAGAACGTTGGGTTAGGCTAATTTTGTATTGGTCCCATACTTTCATTGAAGTCGTTTTTTTTATGTGTTCATTTGTCAAGACTACCAGGCTTGACGTCATAATCAGGTTGCACTGACATTTACCACGTATTTTTTCACGTAACTAAGAGTAAATACAAAGTCTCGCATTCGTGTAACTTTCCGAAACCGTCACTGATCAATTTATTATTAAAAACGTATAAACGGGCACGTACTGTTTCTGCTTGAGATGCCTTAGTTTGACTTACCCTTCAGGCACTCAGTCGCCAGAGGGATTGCAATTACAATTTACACGTATTTGTGTAGGTACACTGTACGTACAGCATACCATAATATTACCTATTACATGAATAATATTATTTTAGATACGAACAAAGGAGGACATAATTCGCAGTAGTTTATTGGTATTGTGATATCAAAGGTATTCAGAAATATCGATGCTTCACTAGAATGCGAAATAACTAATAGCTAAAATAGATTTAGTGCTTTGATAAATAGTTATCACGTATACAAGGTACATGTCAAAATATCACACAAAATGTATAATAATTATAATATAAACAATAGGATAGCTGATTAAATTTCCCAAACACAAGAACTTCAAAAGTTTCAGCGCCCAAGTAATAATTACCAAATAAACCCTCTTAATATAATGCCGTCCTCATCTTCAAACCCCTGAAACTGAGACACAGTTGATTACAATGATCGTCCTTCTGCGGAGATTAGCATAACATTTTCACAAGTTATAATATATCTATGCTACTATAATAAAGCTAAGAGTCTGCTTGTTAGAACGTGCTTATCTCTGATACTAACAGTCAGATATGAAAATATATTTTGTATTGTTTACAGGCTATTTAAAGTGACGTTGTCTATGACATAAATTAAGATATATTAAAGAAAAATGTCTGAGTTACCTTCCCCAAAGTTACAAACTGTTTAAGTCGGGTCAAAACTGGAATATTTTTATTTAAATGAATTCTTTTTTTTTCGTTGAAAAGTTAATGAAAACTATGGGCAAACCCAACAAAACTCATCGAGACAAGTAAAAAACTCAAACATTTGTATCACCTAAAATTTTAATATGCAAAAATCGCCATCGTAAGTCTAGTGCAGTGAATACACGGTTATTTCCCACGGGCAGAGCGCAAGAGTTGACGCGGACAGGCCCTGAGTACGTTCAGAATGTCAAGCCAGTATAAACATACGACGAACCGCATCTACGAAAGCGATCGATTTTGCTCGATACATAGGTGTAACGTAAGCTTGTAGACGAAAGATCACGAAGCTAAGATGTTTCGTCTAAAAGGGGAAAATATTTTGAAAAGTAAAAATTTCTTGTAGTTTTTTACTTAGCTATACACTGCTTCTATAGTGTTATAAAGGATGGTGTTCATGGACACTAAAAAGAGTAAAATAGGATAGTTATTAAAGACTTTTTTAGTTTTGTTATTATATATGTAGATGCAGTGAGACATTTCTTACTTTATTATCCAAATTAAAGTAATGTTATGTGAAATCAGTTTACTGTTAACATTGACTTTCCAAATTTCCAAGCAAATTGTCTCAAAAGAGATTAGACTTTTGAAATAAATTTTAACTGCTGTCGATCAATGCATTTGTTGGCAATAAAGCTAGAATAGTTTACCAGGTTAGTTCTGATTCTGAAAGTGACAAATAGTAGGAGACGTGAGAAATATCATTTCGCTAATCAATAACCGAGCGATGCCAGTGTCGAGTTTCTAGTTTCAAAATGACATTAATATACTCGGCTTAATTGATCACACCTTCTCACGTCGAGAAATTAATGTTTGTACAGTATTTGTCTATTGCAATGAAAATCTGTTCTGCTGCTATATACTAAATAGCCGAAAATATTGAAGTTCAGGTGTGAAACGGTTTACCTCTATTTTACATGTACAATAATTTTGTACCATTTTATCTCATTTCAACAAGCAGCTATTTATTAAGGACACAATGTTTAAATAATGTCTGGCTACCTTCATGTATAACAAATGAATAAAATATTGTTTTTCAAAAGGATCCACTAAAAATATGATGAAATAATACAAAGATAGCAAAATAAACTTCATTAGTGATTCAGAAGCTTGCCGTTTGTGAGTCTAACTCTGAGTGTTATTTTTTAATTTGTTAACTTTTTTTCGGCGAATCAAAATTTAAATTTTGCCTGCGTAACACGCATAGTGGTGTAGGTAAACAAACGGATAGTACAAACATTATCCTTTGTGAGGTATAGTAACAGTAGGGTTGGCGGATTGGTTAAATGAGTTACCATAAATTATTGTCGTAATTATACCCTAATTTTCCAAAAAGGTTAATTTAATATTTTCTTGGTAATTAAGAATTCTGATGAGTTTACGGGTTATATGTACTTATTTATAGATAAAATAAAAGTGGAGTAATATATCAAGATGTGTCGGCCATCAGTAGTTTAGGGGCACATAAAATATCAGGAGCTTTCCTCGGAGCAGCGGACGCCGGGCAACCCTAACATTCGGCCATACCGTACATCACTGTGAAACAAGTTGGGTAACGAAACGGCCCTGTTAAATTAACGTGATTGGTCAGCGAGTGTGTGGGCTTAGTGCCCTATTACCCTGATCCGCCTGGCTAAGAGAATACTACGATTTAACAAAAGTGCGGCAGAATTTTTAAGCTATGGGTACAAGCGTTACTTTGGACGAAATATATTGAGAGGGACACACTGAATTACACTTTCTTTTCATTTCATTTGGTAAATATTGTTAGAAAAAATCACCATTTGACGTAGGTAATTATTTAGTTTTAGTAGTTCAACTCAATAAACCTCACAACCTATGCATTTGGAACGACAAATACGATTCTTTTGTAGATCTCACATGTAATTAGACTGACCTTATATAACTAGCCATAGGATAAGTCTAGTAAACATACATGACGGTTGCCGTTTATCCACTTACAGGTTCCGAGATACAACAGTAGTTAGACTCTCTCTACAGCAGACTGAAATAAGCGGATCACACGTGCGCAAACTTCGCCGATGATAAACTTTGACGGTACACGGGAGCACGGGCCGCAAGAATATTAGACGTTATCCAACACCTACATCGACCTTCAATTTTGATAATACGTATATTTTTAATTAGATTTATTTCGTGAAATTCAGGAAACTGCTAATTTTATTTTTCCTGACACGTTTTTTGTTAAGTGCCTAATTTAAAAACACAAATTAAAAATCAGTTTTATTATACGGTTAGTCAGTGCGCGCTTACACGTTGTCTATGCACATTATCAATGTTTTTTTTCTTTGTATATCGACACTTCAATTTTTCTTGCACAATAACTCGTCGTGCCTCAAAATACCTCGGCTTTGTTTCCTACTTTAATAGGAGCAAATTCATAAGACGTTCGAATACAGTACATTGCGTAACCTATAGAATACAGCCATTGTTTGTCACCATACCTTCGTAATCAATACCTATTGCCAAAGGCTAATGCAGCATTCTGGAGCAATACCATTTTAGAGTAGTTTATTGTTTCTGTAGTAGCCGTAACAAATCTGTTTGGACCCGTAAAACATGTTCGAATAGTTAACAAACTCGCTTTCAGAATATTTGTCTAAATAAGTAACTTTGCATTCCATAGTCATTGCCGTACATCGTGCCACGGTATATGAAAGGATATAACGCTTACAGCACTTACAGCAAAATATCGTGTCACGGATTTTTGAGGATATTTCTCGTTGCGACAATCGTTGAATTTCCGGAAAAAAAAACAAAAAAGCTTTCATTTCTATAGCTGTAGGTACAACAAAGTTGCCATGAGTTCCAACACCTGTAGTGTATGAGGAAGGTACTTATTTTTTTGGTATGTCCGATAGTTTTTCTCCGTATTTAAAAATGTTTTGGGGATATCTGTTAACAAAAGGCTCAGCTTGTTGTAATCTTATTGTAATGAAACTATTTCCAAATACTGCAGCTAAAAGGGGCATCAAAACTTGAAGCTTGACTGGAAAAGTTTTGCTTTTTGTATTTGTCCGTTGCTTCAATTTTAGATGGGAAAATACGTGAATATTAATGTACCTCAAACTTTGTACGGCTGTTGACTATCCAAATTAATTATCTCCTTTAATTAACTAAATAGGTTTTAACCCGAGTTGATATCAAAAGTTTCAAACATCGCTCGCAGAAAGAACTTTGCCAACAAAAAATTCCAACTTCATGAAACCGCGACTGAGTCTTAATGCGATGATGAGAAAAATATTAAACTGACATTTCTCATACTTTTTCCATCGCTAATAACCTACTTTACCAATAATGAATAACTATTCTTTTAAAAGGTATTACTTTCCAAGTTAACTTTAGAAGTTGAGGGAAATCTAATTTATTGCAGACTTAGAAATGTATTAAATATTGAACAATTTACGTACGAACCACGAACGATATTCCGTTTTAATAAAACTTTTGACTTTTGTTTCCTTAATTGAAATCAAATTTCAAGAATGACACAGCTGCTACATTGGCTCCCGACCGTAATTCAAAATTAGTTTTTCCTTTTCTAGAATCTATAAATACACTTACGTCAATTTGAGTTATTTTTGTTAAGTTAAAGTTCGTGAAAATTTACGACCACAAATTCAATAAAGACACGGGAGCGATCGAATTTACATTTATGTTCGATGTTTAAGTAAGTAGTAATTACAATTTTGCTACGTGTAATGTGTATACATATTTTTGCTTCTGACTTTACACCGTAAAACTTCTTAAGTCATCTTTGAATGTCGTTGAATCAGCTATTTGACAAGTTGTTGTTATTTGCTTGTAATGTTCAGTCTTCACTATTGTACTCTGTGTATGTAAATATGCTATTACGATGATTGAAAAACGTGTCATAAAAAAAAATAACCAACACTAAAAAGTATCAAGAGCTTATTGAAATTGGTGTAATTTCCCGTCGACTTTATATTTTATTTCAATCATTCTAAAATATTGAAAGAACATTTAAATTAACTATCCTGCAGATCATAATTTAATCCATGAAAAAGCATCTTCCTTTTAAAGCATTGCCAGTTGCAAATATCGGAATGTGCGCCAACAGGCTATTATTAGCAATCATGAGCTTATCTCTTTTATACGGAGAATTGAGTCTTTAAAAAAGGTTCTACTTTTATTTCAAATAGTTGCAAATCACATACCTTTTATTTAATTAGTTTTCGTTTTCATATAATTAATTATTTTTCATTGTCTTTTGAACTACTTTTTAATATTATTAATTATCAATTACCTTTCTGCATTAGTTGTCTTTGTGCATTTATATAAGGTTGCCTAGGTTGGTTTGTTGTTTATGATTAAATAGACCAAATAAATATTCTCATAAAGAGAAAATACATAAAAAATACATAAAAAAAAGAAAATACAAGGACTTTTTAGTATCTGAATTGGCAACTATACGAAAGTTTTGAGCGGACCCTAGGCATAAAAGAAATACTAAACTGTAGCAAATTATAAATTAAATGTCTTTGAGTTGACCAATTTTACTTTTTAGTAGTAGGTCAATGATCTAAGTGATGAATTTTCAACTTTTGCGGACGGAAAAGATGAAACATCAATAAAAATAAATTTCGTATTATAGAATCGCAACGTAAGTTGAATGTCTATTTTATGGCAATTACTATAATGAAATAATATTAAGTGATAAGCACTTTATACCTTGCTTTGCCAACTAATTAATTGCGGATCAACTGTGCTAGTTACTAAATTGATTGATCACGGTACGTCTCTAAGAGCTCGGCATAACTGTTTTGTGGTCTGATAATCGTATTACCTTAATCGTTTAGAGCACCATGCTATCCAAAAGCGGTTAAAGTACCTAAGTATAGCATAAACTGTAGCCTGCATACTATGATCTGCAGGTGCTGAAAGCTTTCAATCTGATAGGTAATATCAGTAAAGTCCAATTTCATAAAAATCTGTTAGCCATCCTCGTTGAAAACCAATCGTTTCTGCTACATTAACTTAGATTACCAGCTATTAAATTAATTAAATTGAATACGTGTTGCGTTGTTTACTTTGATAATTTCATGGTAGCTAAATATTTGACTGCCGAGCTGGTCACCCTTTGGGCAAAGTGTAAATGGGTTTTCGTTGGTCAAAATTAGACTTGATAAATGGCGGTAGAGTTGCCCCCTATCACATGGGACGTTATACCGTCATCGGTTAACTGTGACCGTTGTAACGATATAATTTGGTATAAGTTGACCCCTCACGCTAGCGATTCTATGTCAAAATATAGGTCAGTTTAATTGGAAATGATTAAAGATAGTTGCGGTTAGATTTTGTTTGGTCACTGGACGCGAATGTAATAATTTTGTAAAACTAAGACACAGGTTCAAATGTTGACATCTTGTTAGTAATTTTTGTTTACGGTAATGTAAATTAAATGACATTGTTGTGTGCAACACAGACTTGTATACACTTTAAAAGTCGCCCTTTGTAATCGTATTGTAGAAACGGCACCACACACAGATATTTGTTGACGATAGCTGATGGAAATCTAATTCTTTTTCAGCGTCCGTAAAAAAGTTACACTGAAAAAGCAAATGTAATTAATGTAAAAAATATTGGAATATACTTTTGTTCACGCAGAACAATGGATGTGCACAGTGTTCACGTAGACGCATGATTTGGGTGTTCGCCGTCCGCGGCTGCACGCTCGCTCGCCGACCGAAGCGTTTTTTGCAGTTCTAACCATTCCATCGCTGTTTTATATTTATCCGATTGCTATTATTTGGTTAACATTTTTGAGACTTATTTACTGGTATTTTCAATCAAAGTTTGTCGAGAACAATTAATATGTTCATTTTAGGAATAGGTGTTATTGCTTTTCTGATACATAATTACAATAATTTTAAGATGAGTTCAGCGTTATAGTCATTTAAAGTCTATCCGCAAAGTATAAAAAGGAGATTGACCCATTTATTTCTTAAACTATTACTATAAATATGCTTTATAAGTTCTATTTCTAAGTTATGCTGTAGAAAATCTAAGCTCACCATAAATAATAGTTAGCACATATGTACACAACAACATACTACAGCAGTGGGTATCATGCATAAACATTAAAGTGGAAGCTTCAAAAAGAATTATAAGTTTGTGTGAGGGGATTACGTTACCTCTACCTAGCCGGCCCTGGACACCGGTCCCCGGAACTTTCGCCCTGTGATCATAATTTCAATTTAAAAGTTTAACAACTTTGTTTATGTTGAGCTGAAATCAAGGGGTGTGCGAAACGCCATATGCGATGAATGTGGACGACAAATAAAAAAATGCTTTAAGTTTTATTGCACCTTATAATAGTTTACACATTTCATGTTACTTATTTCGCGTTTTTTCAAGTAAGTATGCATATGTATCAAGCGAAAGGGGTTTATAAGCTGTTATGCTGGTGTTCATTACAACAGAAACATAACATTTTCAAACTTATTTTTATACGGGAACTTTCAAAAAGTGAGAATACCTTAAGTACTTACCTTTATTTAGTCGGATTTAGGAAAATGATTACAACTCAATTACTAAAAACACAACGCAGTGCCTTAGGGACACCACAGCATGTGTGTCCCTTTTTCTCGCTCTTGTCGAGCCTGTATTACCGTTGTCTATCGATCCATACGATACCACCGAACAATGCGTTAAAAAGAGCCAGAAAACCGGCTCAGTCAAATAGTGTGCAAAAATGAATAGTCTATTGTATTCTAAGCTTCGAATACCTGCGACAAAAATGCAATACACAATTGAACAAAAGAGCTACAATATGATACGTTTCGTTCGACAACCGCTAAGTTGGAAGTGCGACACATCACATAAACAACCTCTTATATAAGTTAACACATAATGTACCTAAATAACGCGTTGTAATAGATTTTGCCGTAATGCGTCAAAGAGCAATAATTTATGGGCAGATATTTGGCAAGCATCGCGGTCCGGAAGAGCGTGATAATTTCTAGAGTGGGTGCACCGTTTAAGGCGGCCGACGCATGTTTCATTGCAATCGTGACATATATTTTTCGGTTGAACATTCGTTGTTGCTTTACTTTTGTTTGCTTTACACATCGTAATTCAATATTCTGTATATTGTATTTTACTTTTATACTCTAGAAACGGATTATTCTTTATCGTGCGCAACATAATAATTGAGTTTTAGAAGTTCTAAAATATGATTCATTTCTTTAAATTGCTCATTAGCAACATCTTCGTAATGTTTTTAGGGCAAAAACTTTTCTTTCAGGACTGCTTTTCAAACACAGACTCGGCTCCCGTGGGATAACGAAATCTGAAACCTTTAGCACAGAAAGCTACTTAAGCAGTATACTAATTGGTGGGTCTGGATGTAAATTGTTCTTGTCAATGTCTAAAGGAAAAAAATGTTAATTTTTAACCATTGATGCGCTTTAGAAGATTTATGCATATAGCTGCAGAAACAGGGCTCCCTGAACCTAAAAGCGAGCTCGGTCCTATATGTCAGTAAAATATGTATTTATAATATGAAATACACGGGCTCGGTTGAAGTTATAGATAAAATATATGCATATATAGACATTGGTATCGCTATTCGAAAACGTCAGCCGTGTAGTGCCCTCAAGTGCTGAATATTATACCTAGTCATACTTGCATGAATGTGATCGAAGCGACATAAAATGGCTGTCGGTTTATACTGAACGTCTAACGCGGGAATATATTGAGAACGTGAACATTTTTAAGTGGCAAACATTGTGTTCCGACTACATTCACCAGTTTTATGATCATGAAATTATTGCAGGAATTATTGAATTTAAATTTATAATTAAATTAGTATTTAACACCTAGAACCGTTACCGTGAGAAGACGAGTGCCAAAAGATTTACTTGCGTTATAAGTTTAACATCCCACCAACAGATACTATGCTATTTTGGCTATATATAGGTAAGGCGATTTAACTTAATTTCAATTTATTTTTCGTTACTATATAAACACATCTAAAAAGGCCTTGCCTGCGACTGCCATGGTTATAAGGTTGAGTATTAATGTTCTACTTCTACATGAAGCGCGCCTAATTGCGACTAACCATACATAACGCGATAGATAGATGTAGCTACAATAACAGGTATGCTCGCTACTCATGTAGGAAGCCATTAGTTTTCTGGAGTAAAAGGTTTCTTAATTAAGGTAGTTTCTAAACTATATTGCCACGCCTAAACAATAAACATGGGTTCAAAGCGGTGTACACAGAAATTTCCGTATGAACTTACTAACTTGCGCAGATACTCGTAATTTTTTTTCGCTTATTGGCGCCAGACAGTAACTTTAAATTTGTTTTTTTTTTTTAATTTCGTTTTTGATCCACACAGATAAATAAAATACTGTCTGTAAGTCAACTTGTCGAAGATTACGTAGAAAAATATTTGTCAATATCTGCGAACGGACAAAAGAACTCAGTGCAATAACATCTGAAGGAGTCTATTTAGCAGGAAGATGGCAAAAGGTCTTTATTATTGTCGTGCATTGGTGCTTATGTAAGTCGAAATAGTAAATTTAATATTTAAGCAGCACTCCTAGACTTAAGCAGTCTGTTAAGAACTTCCTCTTGGTGTTTGAGTCTCGATAAACTTATGTTGGGACCCGAGTATCAACGCCATAATCTTTGTTCAGTCAGTCTTGATCCAGCATACTATATAATGCAGCATTAGATTTGTATATGCTGATTATAGAATCTCTCAAAGAACATAACATAAAATATCATCACGCCTGTATCCCCGAAGGGGTAGGCAGAGGCGTACCAATGTACACCCACAGTTCGCCGATATGTTTAATTTCTCAAAGAATACTAAATAATTTACAGGACTATTGATCTACTGGTATATTTAATCAGTCTTCTTCGTCATGGGTGCGATTCCGACGCGAGACAAATCTTTGTATGGTGAGCATTCCCACTTGTTTTGAGTTTGGGTGTAATTTATCTATACCACCTATTGGCACCTATGTATTTAGGAATATATAATTGCGTTTTTAAGTTATCTGGTTGCCATTTATGCCATATGTGAGTTGTCTCTAGACGATATACAGTATACGGCCGATTAAAACCTGCAATTAAATTATTCTCCTATAAATAATTTCAGGGAACGACATGCAAACTTTCAGCTGAGAAATTAAGCACATTTTTACTTCATTATTAAATTTAATATAATTTTAAGCACAACTCGTTTTCGACGAAAATATGGCGTTAATCTGTTAAAAATGCAATACAGTTTGTTACATAATATTTAAACTTTTTCTCTATTTTTATGATTGCCCAATTAATGTGATAATAAGTTTTTAATAAAATGTATACGAGTACTAATCACAAGCTCTTAATTTGGCTAGGTTTAAATCAAACGAGCCCAAACACGATGTAATTCTGTCTTTCCATAAGGTCACCTTCCGGCTCTAACGTTACAACAGCTAGAAAGTAAAATAGTATTATATTATTATATATTTTCACCGGGTCGTGTGTAGAATGCAACGGTTTGTCTGTATAGGATGTCTAGAATGCTTCTGATTTAGCTAACAATATTCAACGCCGAACATTAAATACATTGCAAGTTAATTAACGTTTAAAAATAAAAACATTGATGTTTTTACGTCTGTTTTTATAATATTCCAATACCGAGAAACATGACAGTCAATTGAGACTGAAACGTCTCATTAAGGGAAGGAAATGTAATTGTAATAATTTTATCTATTATGAATATTTATCAACATAATTACTGTAAATTCGAATATATTTCGCTTTCAGTCGTGTCAATGACACAACTATGCTGACGAGTAATCCGAGCCCCTTGCGTCTTTCAATTCATTGTGAACATTGTTCAAATAAGTTATTATTGTTTCTGCAAAACCATTGTATTTATAAATAAAACCTTTGTATATGTTATGGGTAACTTGAGAAATACGGTTACTACAAATAATGAACGCTCGCCTACACTAAATAAACAAATATAAAAATACACTGTTTTTCTAAAACTCTTATACCTGGTACACAAGAAATAACAAATAACAAAAGAAAAAAGTAGAAACACTGCAGCGAGATGATTATGTTAAAAATAAAAACATCTATTTGTGTCGACATCGTCGAAGCTACAGGACGTACTAAATAGAAATCTATTCATGGAGTTGTAAGAATTATGAAATAACATATTTAGAATGCTTTTGAAGAATAAGTATTTATTGATACAGCTAATTGGATTTCTAGGCAGTTCTTGAATTCCCGTGACTTGAAAACGAATATAGCTTACAGAGATGTAATTAATGTAACTTAAGCAATTTCTCTCCCCGTAAAGGCATTATTTTAAATGTTTACTTAAAATTTATTTAATACTTTATCTAAAATATATTTTAAATTGTACGAAGCAGTATCCAATCAGCATCTCGAGCAGGTTCCAAGCTATCGGTGGTAAGGGCTCCCAAGAGAAAAACCTCCTCACGTTTCACGCCTTGAGCTAACGATTTTAGTAGCAGTCTTGTCTGAACCAGCTAACAAAGCCCACGTAAAATAAAATTTTAAAATAAAACCATTTTTAACCTTTGTCATTTACTTAGTCATTGGAATATTTAATAGTTTGTTATTTATTGATTTCTATAGATGGGATTTTTTACCAGAAAACATTTCACGGATTTTAATGTGACTGTTAAATCAAATGTCTAGAGAAATCACTTGTTATACAATGGAAAGTGTGTTATTTTGGTTGTAAGCTTAAGACTGTCCGCCTAACTCAATCTTTACTTACATTCTACTTGGTGAATATTATATATAAGAGTATACTGCTATTCATACCTAAAGGTTAAACTCATTTTTTCCTACTAAAATATCCTTTAAATGCCCTTATCAAAGCTATTGGCCAATTAAGTTTACACGTGTATTAACTTAGTCATATTATTTGATATCTACTAAAATATCTAAAAAAGCTCTTTGGAACATACAAATTTTAATATAGATTATTAAAATGGATTCCATGACTAAAATGATGTAAAATAAAATCGCGATGCGAACACTGGCTGAGACAGGGCGCTAACTCGGTGAACAACATTGAAAAACTTATTTTGAACGTGAGTTACATTCGAAAAGGAAATTTAAGAAGTTTCATCGAGCAACGAAATAGACCATTAAGCAAGATTATTAAAGAAAAATAAAAGTAATAAAACAAGTCGTGCGTATCGTGTAGAAAAGAGGATGTAGAGGGAGGGCAGGGAAGGGCGGGCGAGCCTGCGACAGCCCAGTCGCTAGTCGACGCTCGCGGAGTATCGTCGTGTTCGCTGAGGCTCACTCAACTTTGCCCTAACCGAACGCTAGTTTGCCGGTACCGCGCGGATTTTTAACTTGGTGTGCGGGTGAAAAATGTGAAAACTTACTTTTTTAATAAAAATAATATTTGTCGTCACGATGCGGTGTAAATTAGTTTTTAATGTTTTTAAATATGTGTTTCTGACTCTATTTGTTTTCTACTGCAATAATATTGTGCTGAGCAGCCGAGTGCATAGTGAAAAGATCCCTATTGGTAAGTTTTAGAACCAGAAACATTTCATTTTATTTTATTAAGTTACTTATTTTTCCTAGTCTCTTTAAAAAAAAAACTTTCTTTTATGATTCGTACCAAATCATTTTAACTTTTGTTTAATGCTTTTTAATAAAGATATAAATTTAACAGTGTGCTTCCAAGATTTGTTTTTAAGAGTTTTTTTTAATATTATTCTTCGTTTTATTATTATTTATAACATGTTTTACTTCCATATATAGAATGATGATAAGGAGAGCTTTTAGGGATGCTGGCCATATATCAAAATAATAAAATTAGTAAGAAAACAACTTGTTTTTTGTTTTGACTGTTTTTACAGTGACATCTTGGATTGTTTTTTTTTTATAATTTAGAATTCGAAGCTCAAATTAAAAAAAAACAATTGATTTTGGTTCAAAAAAAAAAACTATTTTTAAAACTGTTACAGAAGAATAAAAGCTTGTTATTATATATATTTTTTTTAAACCAACACTAGTTTTTGGACACAACCAAACAACTCTATTTTACAAATTCTAAAAATATCGTATTTATTTCTGTAAACCAGTAATTTCTAAAACAAACCAAAATAAATAACTAGAGCCAGAAATTTAGTTTATAATGAACCCTATTTAGTTGTTGCTCTGTGAGTTTTATTCGTGCGGATTTAGAATATCATAGGGCTAATAAACAGCGGTAATAAAACTCAAACAACTTCTCGTAGCCCAAAAGTTAGTTACGCGTATTATTTATTTAATTTCTACCAGTTATTTGAAATAGTACAATAGTTTTTTTTTGTTCTTGCCGTTGTTGTTACAAAGCCGATCGCGACAGGAACCCATAATCTAAGTGCATTCAGATATAATCTTACAGCCGCAGGGAAAATTTAATTGATGACTAGCTATCCTCCGCCATTGCGACCGCTTTTTGTTTCATGCATATGTTTTCTGGGGTTATTGGGCGTTATAAAAGCTATTTTTGCAGAATTCGGGTTCTTTGAGAATAAACGGAGATGAAGTTTCGGAGCTTTTTATCGCTATCAATCTGAGATGGTTATTGTTATAATTATTTGACAATATCGGTAAGTTATTGGAAAATATACCTATTTTTATAATCTGTGTAAAATGCTTAGTCCTTAGAAGAATAAAAATAGTCTAGCGTAGGCGTAGGGGATTCTGCGCTTTTACCTGTTAGAGCTACCAGAATCATTCTCTTTTATCCGGAATTAAGCATTTACGTATTTTCCATTTACTGCGGCGTCGGGTAGAGTGTTGATTAAAGACTGATTTCTGGTAGGTTCAGAAAACTACTGCTCTTTTTACAATGAAAATGTAAAGAATATCTTAAAATAATGGGTGGCTAAGATAAGCATGTTTGAAAAGACTGAAGATAATACGAAGGTAGTTTAAACTTAAGTTAGAACAGTTATGGTAACTGACACAAATAAGAACGAGGGCTCCTTTTTGCAATATTCCTTAGTCATATAAAAAACAAGTTGAGCCTACACTCAAGGGAAATTTCAAAGCTAGTTCTAAATTTCAGAGTGATTGAATTCCTTGGGTTCGATTATCCTGAAATCTTATTAGACCATCTCATCTCATTTGCTAACTTAAGTGCTTTGTCAGTCGCCTGGCCCGAAATAAGGGACAATCGGGAAGATATTTCATATAGATTACAAATTGTGTTTGAGATGGTACATCTGAGCTGCGTCCGTTTTACGAATGCGGTATTATAATAAAACCCCTCTTAAAAAGCGGTATAACTTGCAACGTTTCCCGAGCAGGTATATTTTTGATTCATTTTGACTGTTAACATTTTTATGACATTTTTGAGATGCAGCTTTAAAATAGATACTGTGTTTCTTCGGTATAATGAGTTGTGAAGGTCAGATAGGCAGTCGCTCCATGTAAAATACAGTATTCAGCTGAATCCGGTATGACTGGTAGCCGACCCAACATAGGTGGGAAAGGCCTCGGGATATGATGATGATGATTTAAGTTTCGACGAGGATGATGTTAGTATTTCATTTTTTCTCTTTTAGAAAAATAGACTACTTCTATAAATAAATCGCAGCTCCAGTAGGTAATTTCACTGAGTCAGGCAATAATATTTAGTATATATCAATTTATTGGTTGTCTTACAATTCAAACTTAGATCAGTCAGTCATGCTTACAGTCGTAACGCCCAAAAAAAAGTAATATCTATTTTTCTGAGACCGTATTTATATTTCTTGTGATTGATTTCGTTGCTTCACATTGTCAATTGTTTCTTTAGGACATACTGAGCTTGACTCGTAGATAGTTCTTAAAGTAATTATCATAAATTCTGGCTTACAGGATCTGTATTACTAAGTAAAGATGTGGGAATTAAAAAAAAACATAAGGACAAAACGCCCCAAATTTTAACATGAGATGTTACCGTAAACAATGTAATACGTATTTGTTTAATGTTATGGAAAACTTTCAATGTAATCAGCTAGGGCACAGTTGATTAACTGAGTTTAAACAAACTACGAGTTTGTGAAATTTTAACTTACTCAAATTGTGAAGTTGGGTGTTTATGTTTGGTTGGGTATTGAAGGACAATATCATAGCACTTTGCTATTAAAATTAACAAGTATTTGGAGTTTATAGAAATTTGGTATTCATGCTGTGTAGTTTTCTATTGATATTAAAAATGTTCAACCCCACCTTTTTAATATTTGTTTTATATTTCGTTTTAAAGATTACAAACCCATATTTGGTCGGTTTATTGATGAGATGCATCTATGATCTTGTTTTAGTCTGTTGTTTATTCATAATAATATTTATTTCAATAGGTACCCTTTATAACAGCCGGGCGACGCTCCACGTGCCAACATTAGTACTCATATTACATGACTATACTTCAATTTGTTTTAGACGCTAGTCGCTTCGCTCAAAATTCGCAGCAACTGTGTCGTTTAAACGCTAGGATAGTGCGATACACTCTTTAACATATTACGGAAGCAAATAATCTGAAGACAGGTTTTAATAACTGTTTACTAAATAGCTATTAGAATATTTTCACATTATCCGACACGATATCGGTATCGTACTCCAACACAATGTCAGGGGCGAGTAAAAGTATAAAAATAACAGATCCGATATTGGACCGGATAATGTGAAAGACAGAACAGAGAAATATGCACCTTTCATACATTGACTTGCTCCGGATATCGACTTTAAGATACAGACATAGTGTAAGATATTGTAAAATTAGTCTTACGCACAATAAAATTGACAAACTACAATGAAATATAAGCAGTACATTTAAGCCGATATTTATAGGTACAAATAAAATGATGAATTTCTTTAAAATTAAACTAAAAAAACACAGACATATAACTCCAAAGAATGATCAACCAAGATGTACAGCGGTACCCCCAAAATATTAACAAAAATAGTATGTTTGAAAATATTATCTTCTAACATCATTAATACAACGATATAAAGCATAAAACTAAGATAAAAAGCTCGCCCTCTTATTGCTGTTCTATAGCGCGTAAAAGCAAAACATGGAACATTTGTTGTCGAACCAATATCAAACATCCTAAGAAGTGCTTTATGGTTTTGACAGGCGTTGTAATCAGCTGGTACGCTGACCGGACAACGTTCTTACTAAGTGCGACACGTGCGAGCTATAAATGAGTGGGGAAAGATTAATGATGCGGAAAAAGTTCAGTCTTTGGATGTTTCTCGGCTACCAACTGGATTCTATTTGCACAACAAGTTTGACTACAGTTCTTGGTACCGTATTGCGGTTGTCATAGAAACTCACACGTTTCGAACACATTATGTGTATGTTCTTGTTATTATGTTAGAATACGTTGAGAAATAATTTGATAAGTTGACTCCATGTTAGACATTTTCACAGGACGCTTAGTTTTGAGCATGTTTTTAATGACTCATATTTTAGGTACAAATAATATTATTAAAAATATGATATTATATAAAATTATTTATAGTAGATAAAACAAAATAATTCTGCCATCCCTTCAAAAATAATAATATTTAAATACTTAAAAACATAACTTGAAATTTAAGATGAAATTACTGTTTCAAAAACAACTCAATTTAAGATGATTCTGACCTTTTTACTCAGTTCCTACAAACCCGCTCACCAGGTAAGAGTACTTGGCCAACAAGCATTAAAAACTCTGAACCATTTAAACAAGAAACTTCGACTGATACTTGATCAGTGTAGAACATTTTAATTAAAGTCGATAATTATTTAATTTTTCCTCCGTAATAGAAAGAAAATTATTGAAACTTTCCTTCATTCAATTGGTTCTTAGTTGTGGGGATAGATTGCTGATTAATTCGCTGATTATTGTGTGTTCATGAAAATTTATATGAATCAATTGACCTGTAATTAATTCAATAGTCAACTAAAGAACTGGAAAACATGATTTAAATAATCAGTAGAACCACAAATGCGTAAAAATGTAGCAAATATACACGCAATAAGTAACATATTTTGATTTATTTAAAACGCTCTGCCGAGTAAAACGAAACACCCAGAAAAATATTATCTCGTTGATAAGGATAATTAATTCAAAAGCTTAAACCCTTCGGCGAGTCGTTAATTCGCGCGTTTGACCTTTTTTATTTTATTTACATTCTGCTTTTTTGTCATGAATGTTCCGTGCTTTCGATTTAAACTTATTATGCTTGGGCTAATTACTTTTTTAATAATGGGCAGATTGAACATTACAAGTATGTTCAATCTGCCCATTATTAAAAAAGTAGTTTTTTGTGGATTTTTAATAGATACTTTTCCATAATAACTTTTTTTTCCCTTTTTGACTCTTTTGCTTAATTTATATATTACTTTACTTGTTGATTTGTTCGAGTTTGTTTGCATTTAATGCAATTTATAAATATATAATTATATTAGAGTTAGAGAATATAATTATTTCATGTTGATTTGAGGATATATAATTTATTTACGAAAAGCGTCAAACTATTAATAAAATGAATCGAGCAGTTGATTAATTAATTGTGGAATTAATTAATTTAAGATTGTCTCGGGAAAAAATATAAATAATAATCATTAAATTTATTGTATTAGTTTAGTGAATTTGCTCTAAATATTATATGTCTTAAATAAAGTATTTATTAAGCCATCTACTTGATTCAAATATTGTTAACAAATACAAACTGGAATATGCTAATTTTTTTTTTGATTTTTTTTTCTATTAATAAGGACTACGTTATATTATGACATTGTTTTTGCCCTGGAACCAAATAATATGTTGCTGATTTTTACAACATTCCAATTTTATAGTAGACTAGTCGGTAAATCATTATTACCATTACCAATAACAGAAATACACGAAATCGAATGTTATTGAATTCCATTGTATCATTTTCGTGACAGAATTATATATCATTTGAAAACTGTGTTCATATAAAGCGATCTAAATAAAAAGGCTCTAACTGTTTTTTTTTTTATTACAAGTACTTATTTATTTTTATCTAAATTAATCATTATAATAATCTATTATGCAGGTTTTTCGTTTGTGTGTGGTGGTAATAGCCGACGCAAAAGCATATAAAAATATTTATGTTTATTAACCAGAACAAGAGCCACGATCAATTAATTTAATGCCCTAAATTTTTAATTTTATTGGTTAAAATTAAGTTCTGTAATGAGTTTACTAGGTTATAAAGCGTTAATAAGAATTAACTCAAAACGGCGATTTCAATATTTGCAACCATACATTATAAAATGAATCAACGATTTATCTCTACGAAAATGTACTATTAACCATGTATTATGTCTAATACTTCTTTTGCTTTAAGCGAATATTGGCGCTGCCCATTATAATGTTGTGTAGAATGTTTTCAAACATTTAAAGACATATTTAACAAAATGACAAGTCTCTTGTGGCTGGCTCACAACAATTAAAAGTTATACAAGGTTTACTTTCGCTTGCGCTCAAGCTTTTAACGACATATGGGCACACGAGTTTACTTTCTTAAAAGAAAGCGTAACACTCAAGATTACTTCAACGTTTCAGAAAATGTGGCGAGCGAAGAAAATCGCTCGAAAATCGAGTTACGTAAGTCTCGAAAATGTCACACAAATTTAAATTGTCACCTGAGTTAACGGACACCGGTTACATCACTTCGCAGTGTAAACTAGTTTGACAATCACGTGCCTTCGAAATTAAACTCATAAAACTGATTATCCTAAAATTTTTATCAAAGATATTTGATGAAAATTTGGATGTTTATTCCAATTTTCATCGTAAAAAATTATTAAGGAAAAAAAGTATTGTCTAAAAGGAAATATTCACGGAATTATCAATAACAACGTGTACATTGTTTATCTATCCAAAAAAGATATTAGCGCGGGAAAATGCCGACTTGGGGAGAAAATTGCCGTGACGTCGTTATTACACGAATATCCTTAACGGAAAACTCTTTGTCATAAGATATATGTATAAGTAGGTATGTGAAGGTATATATGACAAAAAAGTACTCCGTTCCGTTGACATTACCATACCGCGCTTATATACAGAGTGCTAAGAAAATGCAGCCATATTTTAAATACTGCAACAATGCGATTGAGCTATACATAGATTGAACAAGTTTTTCGAAGATGGTAATACTCGTAGTTGTAAAGAAAATTACCTCTTTTACAAATTTTAATCATTTAATTACAATGATGTACGGAAAAGTCAATTCTACTTCGAAGAAAGTTGTTTGTTTAATCTGCCCACATGCAGAATTTCAAATAATGTCACATTTACCTGTATTTGTACCACCCTGTATTGATGACAGGTCAATAACAAACGGTAACGGTAAGTAATACTTTTGGGGTAGAATACTTGTTCTTATTGAGCTGAATTAAGTAAGATTACTTCATAGTAAAACTGTCCGATTTTTTTTCACACCGAATTTAAGATAATGCATTTCTTATCTTACATAAAATCGTTATTTATTTATTCAATAATAGATAAAATTTACTTATTAATCTATTTTAGTTACTCTATATTACAAAATAGGCGTGAAGCAAGTACTTATAGTCTAATAAAAAGAATAGTATTCGGTACACGTTACCCAACGTAGGTAGGTAGTTAAGAATAAGTGCCATGTAATTAATACGCTTTTTCACTGAACAAGTTATACTGGGAATTCAGAACAATTACACGTCTGTCGTTTAGCTATAAACACAAGATGTTAATTAAAAATAATAAAGCTTAATTTGACGTAGCAACTACAAGAAAGGATTCCCGGCATTTTAATGTATTCGGAATTTATTGTCTTGTTAATATAATAATGAGTACCGTTGCGGCAGTGCTTATTATTAGAAACATATATCAGACTACGTTATTTACCCCTTTATTTAAAAAACTATTAGATATACATAGTTATATCTTTAGCTATAATGCCGACATATTTCTAAGAGACATCCTACCAAACAAATGATTCGGATAATTCAGGACAAGAACACACAAACCCGCCTATACAAAAGTCGATTCCATCAAATGTTGCGATCTCGCTAGCAGAATGCAGTCATTTGGGAGTGATTTGCCGGCAAACAGGCCCGGACAATGTTTTTCTTATGTATTAGTAAGGATCGACCCCTATTACTAGCTGCGGCTATTAAGATCTCTTGCTTCTCCGATAATCCTATCCACTCACGAAGTCTGAAACCCTCTTTGCCTTTACGTTAGATGTGTCCCACAGGGCAGATATGGAGTGTGTAACAAAATACCGTTTACAACCTGCGACGTCCTTTATCAGTATTGGATTACTAGTTGCTAACACTTTGTTGCAATCCCACAGTCCGTGTTGAATTAAGTTGAATCTTTTTATGTGATTATTCGATTAAGAAAAATAAACTTTAGTTACATTTAACATAGCCTTTAACAAAGAATAAAGACAGTTTATAAAAATACCAAGACGCAACTAATAAATTTACGAGATAGTTTAAAGTCAACATATTTAATGTTATTAACATACTTAGTTCTGTTGTAATACAAAGTTAAATTCAACTGTACAAGCAATAATAAAATAGTTATAAAACAAACATAAACACGGATCTCTAAGTAAACAAAAAAAAACAGTGTTTATAGTCTAATGTAACGTTGAGAGAGTTATCAACATTCTAACTATAAACTTAGAGAATGTTAAAATATTCCATCGAAGCACGATTTTATAATAAACGGGTTCGCTTAGATAAAGTTCTCAATCCGCAATAACGAGTGGATTATATGCGGCCTGAAGCCATCAGCGGCTGCAAGATTTTTACACAAATTTTAAATTTTTCAGGCGATCTACTAAGGAGAGTCTATTTCGTAACCAAGTCACATAATGCGAAGAAATAAGTCACATACACCGCTCTTATTGACAAACGGCAAGTCTTAACGATAAAATAGGGCATTATTATACCGGGATACGTGTAGCTATCACAATTCATTGTACTGTTTTGAGCTTGTACTTTTATTTTTGGCTTCTGCTAGGTTTTGTCAAGTTAGTCTTTTTTGTTTTGAGTTATATGAGAAAAGCTTTTGGACTTCTGGACTTTAAGCCCACTACAAAACCTTAAAAAATGAAACAATCAACATGATCAACTGAAATCGGCATATCGTCGTCCACTGCTGGACGTCTCCCAAGGTCGCCTTCCGCACCAGTTCGACAATCTCTATCTTTTTGATTTGTCTGTCAATCGAACTGGTCTAATTACGTCCTAAAATTCAAGACTTCAAGAGCATTTAAAACAAACAAATAAAAAATAATTCCTGAAAAGTAGAAACCCTAGCTTTTATTACTGCAACTTTGAATTTGATTCACATAAACTACAAATATCCGTTAGATATAGATCTAAGCTTATATGTTGGAATAATTCATGTCTGAAAACATCTGACCTGTTTTGTATGTACTATACGGGTTAAAATCTTAGTGTGATGAAACTTTTATGAAAAAGAAAGTAGTTCACTCGCATTAGACTGGGTAGGCCCATTGTATGATGTTCTTCTTTTATTTCTAGTTTAAATAGCTGTTACGAAAACAAGAGCTAGTTGTTTTATAGTTCTTCGATAATTACCACTTAACTACGTATATGTGCTGTTCAGTTATTATATTTTTGGCAGGCGAAAAACTTATTAAAATCTAAAGGTTGATCATTCAAGACCTTTTAAGAAATACAAGTATGAGATTTGAGTGAGAATTAAATTACTATTCACACAAAAATGCCTAATAATTAAAAAGTGTAAAAAACGGTTTGAATATACCACCCTTGGGATTGCATTATTTACGACTGAATCCACATTCATATCTACGCGCCATCATGAATTTGAACACAGCAACTGAAGGCTTAAAATAAATAAATTTTCATTTTACATTTTTATGCATTTCCGAGTGTAAATGTATACCTATTTGATTACGAGTATTCATTCGTTTCCGAAGAGTGGGTGATGTTCACTGAACATCAATGTTCTAATAGACTGAATAACCCATGTAAGAACGTTGCAATAACTACTTTTGAAAGGCGTTGCTGCAATTATGTCGAATGCATTTCGCCGAATGAACGTATTTACGAGTTCTTTACAAATAGCAGATCAATGGCCAAAGTCGTTTTTATATTTCTTGTTTACCATCCTTTCGTTTTTGAATACGTTTCTGTCAATTAATTAAGCTCCTTAACTTCTGTATTTACAGGGTTTAATAAACAAAATATGAGACACCTGCTCGAAATCGTTGACGGGTTATTCCACCTACGAGTACTTTCAGTTTGCCTTTTAATTCATACAGATTTTTTTTCTAAAAAAATCGTCAGTTATATCGGAAGAATTTGTGAAAAGCTATTTTTTTACCTAAGGTATGCGAGAGGCAAATTTTTTGAACAATCTGAATATTTAATATTTATTTTATACCGTTAACATGTATTTAGTAGGTAAAAGCTTTCCTTAAACTTTTCGTTTTGGTTCAACTTTTAAAGTACCTAAGTACTCGGAACTAGTGCATTGTTAGAGCTTTAAGCTGCTTCAAATTTAGTTGCGTACCTATTATTAATTATGCAATAATCGGTTTAGGTTTAACTAGAAATTATGTGAACAAAAATCGTCGACTTACACGTCAGGCAGTAGGTATGTTGATTAAACTGTAACATTCCTAAATAAACCAATCCGACAAATTTATTCGAAACCGTACCATAATCGCGTAGGGATCGATCTCACTGTGATTTCACACAACACGCTCTACTACCACTATCGTGTTCACTTCAAAAAAGCCAATTAAACTGGGCAAATGTAACAAAGCCGTTAGTCCAGGCAAATTCAAACTTTTACAATGTACGCCAGTATGGCTAGATGATCAATTGTCGACTCAGTTAAGCTACGCTTTAGCAAAATGAAGTTGTTATAAGAAAAATTCAAGAAGTTTTTCATGCAGGTAAACTGAAAGGAGACCTTACAACATAGTTTTCGAAACTTGCTGTACCCGGTGAAGCAACATTGTTTATTATGGACCGTTGATAAACGATAGGTACCTAAGTATCAAACTTTTGATGAAATTAAACTTACGGCTTCTTTTAGCTAAACGTTTGTCGTGACTTGTTGATTAAACATACATTTTTGAATAAAACTTGTGCTAGGTTTCAGTAAATTATAAAATTGTGAGATATATTTTTTAGTTTTTATTCACTGTGATTTTTGAGGATAGATAAATGTATGTGATTTAAACAATGAACGTTTAAAATATGTATATGTTTTAATACCTAATCAGTTTTAAATATCAGACATAAATTAGGCTGATTCGATGGATAGTAACGGATGTCATTATTTATAGTTTTATTTACACAGAAGTATCTCTCTAGGAAAATAATAATATTAATAAAGATACCTAACCCTCCGTATTTTCTTAGAAATATTTCATGAGCAATCATTCTAGAAGGTAATATTTGTTTCTGTAACAAAATATTTGTTGATATGTTTAATTAGTTTCCTATTTCGTTACCCTATTTAATGATAAATGTTTGCCAATCACGTGTTTATTAAACATTGTTGTGAACTTGATAAGGGTAGCTTTATTATATTAAATCTGTAATTACCACATGTTATTGTCTTAAGATGACAAAAGCAAATTCAAGTAACGTTTCTAAACTAGTAAAAAAGAAACTTCATATAATTAATAATCATTCGATCCGTCGAATATTCATCGAGAGTTATAATAATACATCTCACAAAATAATAATTTATTCTTCATATTTTGAAATTACTCCTCAATGTATGTGTATGTGTTACGAGTGCATAAAAACTAATTACGAAAATGTAGCCTACACCTTTGAAACAAAAGCGCTATCCGTGCGTCTGATGTATCACTGTACCTCAGTTACATTATGGTGAAGTTAAAAGCACTAACTCACCATTGTTATGTTGAGTGACGTAGCGACACTAAAATGAATCGAACACCATTAGTGTCTAGACACTACTTACGTATCCGAGGCTTTGACGAGTACTATCCTAGCATAATAAACAAAAGGCGAAAACCTTGAAATTCTTTACACTTCTTACGATGCGTATCACTTATTATACCTCGACGCAAAATTGGGGTTTTGAAGTGACAGTCTATCGGTCTGTAGAATCGTAGCTTCTAAACGTCTAGACCGATTGTGATGCGGTGTTTTTTTTTCAGTTTTCGTTATTTAGGTAGTTCTTAGTTTCATTTGTTAGGCTCTGGATATTGACAGTTAGCATATTATTATTTTGTCGGGAGTTTCTTAAAGTTACAATTTATATTGGTGGGTAGAGATAAGACAATGGGCAGGTACAATCTTATATGTCTAGACTACAAGAATAATAGCGACATAGTATTTAAAAGTAAATATAATAGAAGGACGCAAAATATAAATTCGGGAGTATTAAGGAGAAAGTGAAAAAGTTCTGGCGTATATAACCGAGCAGATGTTAAGAGGAAGATTCAATTTTCTGAAAGGTAAGTCAGAAATACAGTCGTTTTGAAATGTTTGTAATTCAAGTCCAAAGATATAAAACCATTGAGTAATATGTTTCAAAAAATGCCTTGCAGTACCAAAGGTTAAATTCAGTTTACCTTACGACTTTTAAGTTGACCTTAAAACAGCCCTTTCTTAATTTAAATTTCCATCGTAGATAACGATGTGGTTTGAGTAAGTAGAATTAATGTTCACTGTTCATGAAACAAACCGTTGGCTCTGTAGTGAAGTGAAAATGTCTCAACATTTTCAAGATGAAACCCAATTTAACCACCATCTTCTGCGATTGTAGCTAAAGTATAACATCCCAAGCCGTCATGATTGCGAGAAGGTATACGACGACACAAATACAACTAAATGATGGTCTGAATACAATTTGAACAATTTAATAATAACGGTTTAATTATTTACACCCAGTCCCAACAAACGGTTGTATATTTTGCTTCTATGCAGTTTGGAGTAAATTAAATCTTAAACAAATGCAAATTCTCTCAAGAGTAGTCGTGAGTGAAATCTTGCATTTAACACTGAAGAGACCGGTTCTACCTCCGAACGGCGTTTCAAATTATTTAAATACTGCTACATGTTGAGTACACCTGTTACCAACCATTTTGGAAGTACTAATGAATTTAGTGGAGGCTTCCTCTCATTGACGTATTGATACAACGTTACAAGTAACAATACCCTTAATTAAATTTAACGACACCTTACACATAATGTGTGCGAGACACCGTTTACAATACATGTAATCTGTAGGCTTGAGCTAGAACGAGGCCGTATGCCATTATTGTGATTTAGAATGCGGCTGTTCTCAGAATGCGAGCCAATAAATTAGATCTCAATCAGGCCGTAACCGCTATTTGTTATTCGTACTTCATGTACGAGTAGGACACACGTCGTGACGGTTTTATTCAATACGTCATATTACGTATATACCGGTAGGTTTATTGTGTTACTTCGGAAACATCTCGAGTCACTCTGCCAGTAAATGGAATGGATATTTGAGTGATAGTTCTTTGTTTCTATGCGTGTTTCGGTTCTAAAACTTTTCTGGCTAATGTATACGAAATAAAAAAAAATTGCTTTAATAAAATAGCTATTTACTTTTTTAATAAATTTCATACAGTAACTGATAATTGAATGTTCACCGCATTTCGTTGTCTTGGTCACGTTTCAAAGTCGCTGTCCTTCAGTTCGTCGTAAATATGGCAAGGTCAATCGGTGTCTCTATTCTAACCTGTGACTGACTGACCTTTGAGGTCAATTTGTGTTTCTTTGCTACAAAATGAAAATTCATTTTGTGTATCTCTAAAGTTTCAAGCATGAAAAAAGAACATGACCCTATCAATTGAATGAGTAAAGATAGACTTTTTCTTTACAATAAAATCGCGACTTTATATAACCAAACATTTAACCCGGCGTCATTGAGGTTGGGTCAAAATGACCCGACATGTTTGAAAATGCTAATATTTTTTTAAATACGCGTGCGAATTTGCCGTTCTTCTCAGTAGCTGGCGCCGATAGAGTGTTCTAAACGTTCTAAACGGACAGAAATAAGTTGGGCAGACGCCGCACTGGGAGCTATACGTCTGTAATTCTCAAAAAGGTAAATATGACCCGTCCTCACAACTGATGTAACAATTTCGCGCCTTTTTTCTCATGTGATTTTTATTGCTGTAAATTGTTTAATTGGTGTTTTTATTTAGTGCGTTTTGTATTTTAGTGTTCTTATTCTGATTTCTTTTTTTCCTTGTAGTAAAGGTAGTGTGAAAAATGGATTACCGACAAGATCGACGTATTTAGGCAATTTTAGAGGAATCTGATTCAGTGGATGCCTTGACGGATAATGATGACGCAGAAGAATAATTTTCAGATTTTCCAGAACCAATTTATGTATTCAACATAAGATTGTGTCATGTCACATTTATCGACATAAAGACCGCAAAAAAAAACACACATGTCAAAGGTGTAACACATGCGTTTGCCTTGAACACATCATATTTTACTGCAGTGAATGCATTTACAATGAAGATTCGAATTAGGCTTTTTTGTTTTTGTTTCCTCAAATATGTTATTAAGATTTATAGAAGTGCCTTAAATTACTATATAGAGTGATTATTAGTTTAGTAAAATAGTGATAATAGACTACGGGCCCATGAACAAAATGGATGGGTCATATGAACCACCAGGTGACGTATATAGGACGATAGAAGAGCATAAAATAATAAGATTCAGCACTATGCCGTCACTTGTGATCAGTCCAACTGGGTGCTGGTGAGCATTCAAAAGTGCAGCTAGAGTGAGTACATTTTGGTAATTTATTTCTGTACGGCATTGTTACCATCGAATAGATCCATGAAAAATAATAAGAAAGCGCGCAGTGCCGTACAAAAATGGTGGTCCAAAAAGTTGGTATTTTAGTTTTACTTTCTGTCAATTTCCAGGGTAAATTTGGTCATTTGATTCTGTACGGCGTCAGTTTCATACTGTTTCAATACAGCTATATATACAATACGCCGTATATACGTCACCTGGTGGTTCATATGACCCATCCATTTTGTTCACGGGCCCGTAGTCTATAACTTAAGTGATGTCAATTTTATTACTATTTTTGTGAGTCTATGTAAAAGGTTATATAACTTGAATAAATGTTTCTTTATTAATATTGTTTTACTATTAATTCATAAATTTGGATATAAATAATCAATATGTAAACACAGATTTTGGATATCCTCAGAAAATAAGAAAATATCATATTTTAAATATACGGGTCAAATTGACCCACCTCAACGCCCGAGTAACAATTTCCTACTACAATGACGCCGGGTTAAATAAACCACCTTCGACCTGAATGAGTATAAAATACTGCAATAGTAAAAAAAATATCTACATCTCACTCATTCCATAACACAAAATACTAAGTGCGAAATAAACACTTATTTTCAAGTGTTTATAGCAGCCCGACTTCAAAAGGCGACTGAAAAGACTATTAGATAGTTGCTAGGTTGAAAAGTAGAAATAAAAAATAACCTATAAAGGAATCAGTGTAGCGCTTCAAAGGCGAACAACAAGTGTGAAAATGATGCTCAATATCACTTTTCCTTGGATATATTTCATGAAAATTATGAATGGGTGTCGTCGTTGCGAGCGAAGGAGCTAGGTTACGAGATGGCGCCCATTGTTTATGCATGAAGTTATTATTTACGAGCCAACAGCGCCTCGACCCCACATCGGCGGCGGCGGCGGTGAGGACGAGCCGGCCACTGTCGACACTCTGTATTTGAATACTAATACTAGACTTTTTGTTACATAAACTGGCAAAACAGACAGGTATAGAAACAACATTAAATAAAAAAATACATACTACACATTTTTAACATACGATGTCCGCATCGTTTTTATAAATCTTGTTTCAAGAAGATTTATCAGCCAGTTTTCGTGTTCTATAAATCCACATAGAAATCACAGAAATCGAAAAACAAAATATCAACAGAATAAACAACACATACAAACACGTGATAGTATCGTGACTTTTCACTCTTCCTAAAGATATGAAAGGATAAAACTGCTTAATGTATATGAAAAATATTTCAAACAGAATTCTTGTTGATTTTCGGGTTCTTACAGTGTTATACTTTCTTTTACGTTTCCATCACGTTCGGGATTAAGTTGTTGGATAATAAATGATTTTGTCCCAATTTTTGATATTTCAAGCATAAAATAACACTCGTGGGAAATAAAGAAGTTCTAATTAATAATGTAGTCTAACTTACTACGTAAATATTCATATGTAGGGATTACATCTTAATCCATTCGACATGTAATTAATATTTAGGTTTTTTCTCAATATTAATTATATTAATTGGTTTTACCTACACTAGTACTGAACCATAGTAGAGTTAAAATGGGTTTTTTTGCGATATTCTATTATGAATTCACTGAAATGAAATACAACAATTCATAGAAACGTTATAAACATTTAGTAGTGAAAATCGCTGAACATCGTCTATTTATAGTTAAAATAAATATCAATTCCACTTCTACTATTCATAGAAATGTTTTTGACGTATTTTGTATAATTGTAATGTTATTATTCCCTGAAACGATCACTTAATCTCACCGACTCGCGTCATTAATTCATTTTGAAAAGTCGTCATACTGTTTATTGATTTTAATTCTAAGTAAGACCACAGTCACAATGTATAAAAATAATAGTTTTGAACACCTGTCATGTCTCCAAAGAAACAATTGCGAAAAAGAGCTATCATTACATTAGCTCAAGCTGCACAATATCATTTTAATTTACAAGTAGGTACCTACTTAGAAGCACAAAATTAGCCTGCGTTGGACATCAGTATCATTATCTAATTTCGGATAAGTTTACTTTCATTTTAGGGCTGTACACAGTCCAGGTATTACTTATTGCATGCTTTTTAAGAATTTCTTATTCTTATTTGCATAAATCTTTTAAGCTTTATGTGCTACCTTTATTTCGGTCTAATACTTCCACTTTGCCCTTTTCCCACAGTGCAGGATATTATTATCCATTCGCTTACTTCAACATTATTTACTGTGTTTAGTAAATAAAATAATAATGAATGAAGCACCTCTTACTTGCTAATATTTCCGACATAACACAGAATAAGGCTAGAATAAAATACTAGCCAAAATTGGCTACAAGCCATTGGTACACTATAATTGCTCGTATACCTAAAAATTACATTCACAAACACAACTAGCAAAAACGTAACAACAGACCTTCAACTCTTTAAAATCTGCACCAACTGAACCGTAACAGGTGCGAAAAATAGTGCAACGAACGATTCGTTAAAATTGTAGAAGAGAAATGTGTATTTTTTGTTATAACAACGTTCAGTCATTGCTCGAAGCGGTAAACGGTATCTACAGTTGAATGATTGCTTCAGCCCAAGTCCTGGGACGTGCATAACGTGCACCTTTCAGAGTGAGCGCAGGCTTGTCTGCTGCATCCAATAACTTCGGAACATTATATTCAGCTCCATTGTAAGGCGTCACTTAAATTTCGATCTATGGCTATTGAAACGTGAGGCACAAAGCGATATTTTACTCAATAAAAGCGTTACAGGGTTACCGTAGCCTAATCTGCATCGATTTTGAATACCAACTTCAACACGTGGTTCCATTTGATTGGTTTTAAAATCGACGTTAACGGTTTTATTTATTTTTAGGATTTTACGACCAGTTAAATCTATTCAATCCAATCCTTATAGGCTTATGTGGTTTAGGTGTTTGTCGATTTTATTTGAGTTTTATAACATTTTTACATTCACGTCCTACCAATAGGTCAAAGTTGATTTTTAAGTCACGTTAACAAATGAATCATTGAACTTGATCTTAAAAAATAAGAGGCATAAGTATCACCTGACCAGAAAATCTTGTGAAAGCAGTACCAATCTTTATAGTATCCACATACATTTTTGTCAAATCTGGTATTGTGTCAAATTAAAGTGTGTTTCGTTCTCCTTTCAAAGCCGTGCACAAAGAGCTCAATGCCGTGAATGCCTGTATTCACGGCATTCAGATTGATTCATGCCGTCGGCTACATTCATGTAAACCTCAAGATACATACCTATCCTTTAAAAAACATCGTATAGAGATAATACGGCAAAAAAAGAGTTCTACTATTGTACTAGTAATGAGCACAGCCACGCAGGCATGCTTCTTATTGAAATGAAACTTACACGATTAACAAATTTACATTGTGTCGACTGTGTATTTATAGATTGTAAAATGCTGAATAGTTTTAAGCCTGATTCGTGAGAAAAGCTGTGTAATCACAATAATGCACCATCACAATACTCCAAAACGTAACAAGGATTGGGTGATTTTTAAATTGAATGCATTACACCATATTATTCTTGCAGAGTCCTGAGATTGGTAATCGTGTGTGTACCGATAGTGAGTAACTATATAGGTTTCCTTATATTTAGTAGAATCACAATTTTCAGCGCCTACTGCATTTAATATACATTTAAACAAAAGTTAACAGGATGAACTTTTAGGCTCAAAATATCAAAACTTTTATTATAACTTGCCACATACATATTTTACTACGTATTTTGATTTTATGTTAATTTAATTTTTATTATTAAATTAATAAAGCTAAATATGGATAAAAGCACTTCCACTTAGGGCTTTAGTGAGTTGCAATGCTTCTTGGTGCTATCACGTTTTCTATGAATGACTTCATATTTATTGTGTCCCTTGTCGACGACGGTGTGATTATATTCCGCAGGCAGGTCGCCAGGGCTTGGACACCGAGCATTCAAGTTTGTTCACTGAATAATCGGGAATTTACCAACTGGCTGGGAAAAGTAGACAACTTTATAACAATATACCTTATGAAGCATAGAAGGTTAATCAATTTAATATGTTTATTATTTATTTGTTATTTTTAACTTTTTCGTCTCACAGCAGGGCAACGCCTTTCCTTCTTAAAAAGTTTTTTTAGGCACATTGATTTTCTTCATTTTTGTTATAATTTATACGTGGATCATGTACTACCCACTAAAAACTGATAATTCAGAATGTTTATACATTATAATTAATTAATTTAGCAGTTTTAGTCGAGGTGGGTAGATAACCACGAACAAGTTTTACTACAAAAATAGACATATGAATTATAATTATGATGGTTTTATTTAAAAACAGTAATGCTTATTTTGCAACTATCTACTAACAAGAAGCAAAACGACAAACGTTTTTTCAACAATTACTAATTTAACAAATCGCTAGTCATCAAAGAGCTCACAAACTGCGAAGTGTTCGTTTTTTATACTATTCGATCACTGTTCACGGTACGGAACACATCGCAGCGAATCCGACTCGCACTTGACCTTTTTTATATTCGCTTTTGTCAGAGTATTCGTTCGACAAGACGTTTAAACATAATTTGTGAGTGACGGCTCCTAATAAGTATTCCGTTTAATACAAGTCAACAAAAGTATTTTGAAATTGGTTCTTAGGAAACTTGACTGAGTCAGTGAATTCAAGATATTTACTTTACCAACTAAATAGCTCATGAAATAAAATAATAATAATTAGAAACCTAAAAAAGTGGCGTTATTAATAAAAACAGACTATAGCCACATTACTCCTTTCAAAAATTGTATACCTACTAATTCTTTTATGTTAAGAGTTTAGGTTAAGAAGCATCTTTTTATGGAAAACATTATCATTGTCTTCTGAGAAGCTCCATATAAAAATCATCTGCCGCAATCACAATTTGCGAACTTTGTTTTTGCTCACGTTTCTTTTCCTTTTAAATATTAAAAGCTGACAAGATAATGACACAAAAAAGGGAATAATTTTCAGTATAAAAAGGTTTCCCCAACAAGCCGCGTCGATTTGATCAGAATATTTTTACTTTACAAAGATCAGACAATCTGAGTTTAGTGTTGTCAATCTCGTTATAGAATTTGTCTTTGTAATTACTTTAAATGTAAAGAGAACTTAGAATAAAAAGAATATGTACTGTATCTTCTCATCAGGTTATTCAGTGACTAATTATAGTTTTATAATTAATGCTAAACTTATATGACTGTTTCAAAAAAAACACCCTTCCTCTTTAAAATTGAGTCATAAAGCTATTCTCAAAACTAATAGATACGAGAAATTAGGAATATTTTGATAATAATCTATGAGAATTCAACCGCCCTGGCGTACATATATAATAGTGTTGCAGTACCAAGCAATCAAAGCGAACTCAATAGCAGTAGGTACACATACCGACCATAACCATTTATTCGGAAACAGTTCAAACTGTTATATCTATCAAAGAGCTTTGTGAACCGGCTGTAAAATTGGTTCCGTTACAGTGTTTTCGTAGAAGTGTTAAATACAAAACTAGTGCAATTCTTTACTGTTTATTTCGGATAGAAAAATAGTGTGCATTTCATTAAACAAACATAGCATCGAAATGCTAATGAAAATGTGTTTTAAAGCTCGGTTTTTTACATAAATTGAAGAAATGTATTGTTGTATATATTAGTCTAGATATTAAATAACACGTTTCGCTGTCAAGATTTTTGAATATCTACAATATCCTTGGCTGCTAAAAAAGGCTCTAGTATAGATCATAATATTTAACGAAATACTCTAAAGAACAATAAATTACGTAACTAAGGAATTATTTTAAAATCGATGTAGACAAAATCGCCAACTTTATAACAAGGTAAATATGCTAAAGTTCTATGCTCTAAAAGCGGTAGAAAAATAAATTAACCTGAAAACTTTCCTACATTTATGAAGAACAATCCAAACATTTAACCTTCCACTTTCGGAATCCATTAAAATTAAGGTATCGTGGGGTATTTATGAAGTCCTTGAAGATACCTTAGCCTATGTCCATCTTAATTATTGGATTTTTCTGGCATACTAGTAAAATACTCGGACAATCGGCATGAGACGTGAATGTTTAATTATTTGTCCTGGAATATAATGCTCATATTGCTCATTCCATCTAACGCATGTGCTCAGGTATTTCCTATTTATCTTAGGGAAGGAAAAGCCATCATTTCTGGTTTCAAGTCTAATGGAAATTATGATAATGTAAAAAATATAATATGGTAATATATATCAAAGCTGTTTTGACTTTCATTCAGAAGAAATGCAGTTAAATATTCCATAGAGGTCTTGCAAGGAGTTCACTTTGTTTACCATAAAAAAAATGATAAACGCGTAAAAAAATCTTTGAAATTGACATTAAAATATGTTTCTCGTAAATACTCTGATTGTTAATTAACGATAAAATTTTAAATCCCGAAAATTACTAGATTTTTAGAGAAATTACATCGATTAATTTATTAAGAATTAAATTGAACCGAAATATGAACTGGTTATGCACAATTAAAACCGTTGTCAGTGTACGAGTCTACATTTCGATTTTCGAATTGTCTGCACAAAACTGGACATGTGGAATTGAAACAACGCAATCAAAATATTCACAGTAATTCTCACTATGAATTGATAAACTGGCAAACCACATGAAATGTTAAATACAAAAGGTCTTTGCACACGTTCCGAATTCCGCGTAGCCTGATGTCAGCCGGCCCGGCAGCTACCTACCTAGCTTTGCCATGCTCCAAATTCTATTTCCAGTTGCCTATTTTGTACAGTTGTTGAAATTATTGTTTGTACCAAAAGGCATACACCATGTGTATTGAATTCATTCAATACACACAGTGACTGCATGTCCACGAATTATTTAGTTTCTTGTTACCTGCCTTTTAGGTGGTGTGAAACTAAATAATTTCATGGAACCGTGTAAAGCATTTACTATATTCTAAACATTAGACCACACTTAAAACATTATGAAATGCTTGCTGATATATTATCGGCAAAGTTTAAAATAGGATCATGAATTTGTTGAGATTCGACTGTAGATTACTCTCGCTGAAGTTAGAAGACGCTGCCGACTAGCAGATAGTCGACTGGACAGTCAGTAGTCGGCAACCGGGTACGAACCGGCAAATGCTTTCATAGAGCGTCATACACTATCAGACGTCTGTTCGATGGTTTGACGGCGCCGGTTATCCGAAAACCGGAACGTATGCTAGAGGCCTATTACTGGTGAGCTAACGTTGAGTAGCTGAACAACGTCTCAAGGCACAATTTTATTAGCTCAACATTAGTAAGTGGCATGTCTCTTCTAATTTACCTTTAATTTCTTAGTACACTGATCGTTTTTTTTTTGTTCTTCTTTTTATACTACATCTTGATTCTGTCGTGTATGTAATTGTACGTACAAAAATAATTAAAATAATACATGAAAATAAACGCGGAAAGACGGAACAGTTACTAAAATAAAACAATAAAGAAGGGCTAAGACAAAGAAAGCACCAGCACCCCATAAGAGAATAATAAAAATAAGTTTACGAGAGACGTCAATTTAATTTCACAACCTAAACATGGAAGGATGGCAGTATAAAACACACCGACCTGGTACACCGCTTTCTAATCAAATGAAGCGCTGTTTTACTGCAATACGTAGCGCTCGTTATTAGCTGGTGTATAGTCATAATACATACCAATCAACTACTGAGTGAGGACTCAGGAGGAGCGGTGAACGGCGAACCGGAGCATAAATTGTGTTTAGCGAGCATAAAGTCTTGGTACGAGCACGATCTTGCAATACCTTATGTATCCTGAACAATGCTCAAGTTACATTGTTTGTGGTACGAATCTGCAGTGGCGTACTGCAGGTTTAGTTTTTGCTCCATGACAATGAAAATCAAGTTAAAACTCACTCGGCTCGGCCGTCTTTTACGAAAACGCTACAGTCTGCATTTATAGTATAACAACACAAGGTTATAATAACTTATTGTGATGCTTTGTTTCTGTTTTGGGCTTTTATTGGATAAAATAAGCCTTCATTTGTAATATAAACGCAGTATCAGTAACGCTTAAATAATTTTATTTAATCAAATAATCATAGCGTTGTTATCGCAGTTAAATATACAAAAGCTGCGGTATTCACAGAATTAGTCTATTAAAACATATTTAATCATTCATCAAATTAGTGATTTGAACTAATATTGTGGTGGTTCATATCCTTCAATAGTGTTCATTTTTATAGATGGTCACGTACCGACACGAAGACTATTAGTAAACATAGTCTTTGTAGTAGTAGTAAAGAAAATAATAAGAGAGAATTTAATTAAATACAATTAAAGTTATCCTTATCATAAAGTTGATTTTTAAGTGATTAAGTGCAAAACATCCATTCGAACGTTTACGGTTGAAATAATATACCTAGTAATCTAAGGATTTAAATGTAGGACAAAATTCTTGAGAAAAAATTCTAGGATAAATTCAGTAACAAATAGAAGCCATATTACATTTATCCCTTTTGTTAACTTAATATTATGTTATTCGTATTTTCTCAAAATGTTTGGTGCAAGTGTAAGGAACAATCTGTGCTCGAATTTGTTTGTTTTTCAAACCATACCAGTATAGTAAGCTGCGGGAAAGCGGTTTCCGCAGATATGCGGGCAATGCAAACTATTTAGTATGGCTTCTTGGTCAAAACTATTAAACTCAGTTATTAAACGCTGTGTTACGAATTTCGATATGATCCTAGTCAAACCACCCAGCGACTTTAAAATAAAACTAACTTTACGGATTTTATCACGGTTCGTATTTAGATATTAGGTCCCGACGTTTCGACACCTTTGCAGGTATCATGACAAAATCCGTAAAAGTAGTTTTATTTCTAAATCTCGTAAACCTCAGAACTCAATATGAATGACTTTTTTCAGATAACTGACTGGTCATTTTTGGCACTGACTAGATTTCCCTTTAGATCAATATTTGCTTTAAATCTTTATTAGCTTTTATAATAATGGAATACACTACGCAAAGCTAGCACAAACCGTAAACATACCGCCAGCCATTATTTAATTGTAACAACTGTTCTGTAAAAAGTTTTATTATTCTTGTTTAAGGTACTTGTACTTCTAACTATATACAATCTCTTGATGATTTAAAGCGAGGTCTTAGGTAAAGTCAAAATAAAATTGTATCAGGATTGGTTATTTGTGTAATTTAAAAATCCTGTGTAATTTTAATAAAGAATTTGGGTTCATTAAAATGTGCGACTAATCAACACGATATTATAAATAAAAGTTTGTGTGCAATAGTAGGACATTCTCATCTGCGCTCATACTGCCACTCAACGCAAAAAAAAAGCAAAAGTTAATGATTTTCTATTTTAACCTTAATATTTCATATTTTGAAATAAAAGCATATTTTTATATATTTTTCTATTCCAAAATTATATTGTACTGTCATAACTTAGTGTTTTCTTAATTCCTCTTATATTTATTTTTCTTTCTATAACCGAAGTCCACAAAACGTCAAAAGACCTCGTGGCCGGCCCAGAAGGAAATGGCGGGACGAGCTTGACTCCTTTTCTACATTATGGACAACAACAGCAGGGAGAATTGGAAGAAGGAAAGGGAGGCCTTTGCCCTGCAGTGGGACGAGTATGGCTAATTATAATAATAATAATAACCGAAGTCCAATGTCATGTTTGATGTTTAGTATTTTGTTCCCAACAAGTAATTAAAACGTTAACTACAATATGTGCATTTCCAATTGTAGCTAGTTCATCGAAGCTATTCATGCTGACCCCCGAACATTCGTGTGATATAATCAATTTTCCATTAAATTAACTCACTAATTTTAGCGTTAATTAGCACTACAGCAAAGAGCGTATTGTAATAAGTTTGAACAATCATGCACTGATTAAGCCGCCACAGTGAAGATTGCTATTGGACAATAATAGCAATAATTTAACAAATCGTTAATACGTCAACTAATTACGTTACGTTAATACAAAATCAATAGAACCACGCAAAAGGATATCTACGACTACAATGAATGAGATATTATTAAATGTTTACAATTTGTAATATCCTGTTACTGAAGCCCAACTATACAAATTAGTCAGATTTCATAGATTAAATTAATATTTATTTTTATAGGTTAGGCAAAATATGTTTTTATAAAGGTAAAGGTAATGTTCATGTTTGTTATTCAATCAGACAGCAAATCCAAACTGAATTCTGCTGTACTTTGGCACCCAGCTAGTTTATAAACTGGATTATCACGTAAGATATTATCTTTTCCGAAAAACCAACGAAAATAGGAAATGCAACTAGAGGAGTGCAACTAGTCTTAAACACGGTATTGGATTTTCGATTAACGAATGTTTTTTTTTTCAGGTAAGCCAATCACCATGGTCGAGCGGTCAGGCGTTTTATTGGTAAAACTACTCTGCAAGTTAAAAACGTAGATACCTATGAATCACAGACAGGCTAGGTATGGGTATTTCTGAAACATACTTAACCACGCAGGCCTTAATAATACGCATTGATTACTTGACAGGCATTTGTTTATCTTTACAAAGTAAAAGATCACTTCGCCACCGCTACCTGTTTCCTGAGGTTATTTAAAGTACAGAACACATTTTATTCCAGTTTTAAGCATTAGATAGACTAATTTAAGAGCAATATTAATATGTATAATACGTCCATATGATACCGTGCGAAGCCTGGGCGGATAACCTACCCGGTAGTTTACAATAATGTGATATTCCATTTTGCATTCATCTGTAATTTTCATTTGTTTTTTAATCATACTGATGCTGGCCTGATCGCATACATACACAGAAACGAACTAGCCACATTGGCAATTACATTCCGCACCTGTGTTTTTCCGATAGTAACAAACTCAACACACTGATCGTAATTAAGAATTTTTACGCCCCGAAAACAATGATCATATTGTTGAAAAGATTATGGTTACTCAATTTCTTGTGACCTTCAACAAATGCCTAGATTTACATTAAATAACATTAAATTAATAGCATTATAGTTTTCAAAACCCATCGTTTTAACCAATAAGTAAGAATGAAACGAAATGTTTTTATATTATAACCTTATTGTATTCTCTACAAGAAGTTAATTTAAAATCAGAAGTTTGAGAATAATAAATCATGACAAGGAGCGTTAGTACCCAATCTTAGGTAATAGATGGTGCTATCTGCGCCTGTTTAATATTCATAACATGCGAACGTCAGTTTAAAACCAGCCCAAAGCAAATACTTTGTCTTTTTGATATTAAGTCTGGATTTTGCTTTAGTAGTTCAATTTACCACATTGAAAAGCTACTCCTCAACTCATTGTTGTGTTTGTTACGCGCTAATTCCGATATTTGGGGATCAATTTATAAAGAACTTTGTAAAAATAATCGGTGCAACATAGAGGTGGTCTCATATAAATTTAATTTAAAGCCGTTTTTTTACACAATATATTTTGTATTCAATTATTATTTTTTTGTTCAGGTAGTTCAGTTTTTGTAACAGAATAGTTCGAATAAATATAACGAAATTGCGAATATTTTGTGCTAGCATGTAGATACCTATTTTTATTAAAGTTACGGCCTTTGATCGTATGATGGTAACCGCTTTAAAAATAGATACTATTATTTTCATTGCTGTTTTATTTTTTGGGCATGTTACGATGTATATGTTTTAAATCTAAATATATTTAATTGGTTTTCTTCTGAGTAATTTGGATTTATGGTAATCAATGTCGGTGCCGAAATAATTTTCAATGGAAAATAAACAGTGGGTTTTAAATTAAACTTTTCATTAATTTCAATCAGTGGTGATTACGATTTTAAACAGCAGTTTATTTTTTGTGAAGACCTAATTTAAGTCAAGGTAGTAAATATATAAAGGAATAGAAAGGCTAAGATCTGGTCTCGTTTTAAAGGTAGAGTCAATTCATAAGTGACATACAAAGTACATTTGTACATTATCAAACATAAAAAAAGACTAGAACAACTTCCTAATCGCTTTAGTCGAGTTCATACAAACAAACTGTGCCATACATTTGACTTGATTGGACAAGGTTGTAACCGTAAACCTCTTTCACACACATGTGCAACCGAAGCCGAACACAGCGCCTAGTAAGTTATGTTATAACGCTTTTTATATCCTGCGCAGTACGAAACATCGTAATGTTATGACGTCATAAAAAATAAGGCTCCATGAGTATTATTACTATTGTTAGGTAGAATTGCCTCCACCCTAAGCCAGCTTAAAGCAGTAATAATTATGCATTATGCTCTCAGCGAACTCTCCAGTGTCATCTGCATTTATGAAGATTTATCGTAACTACAAACTTATTGTAGCCGAAAACGGCAACGGTCGGCTCCTTAACTTTAATACAAAATAATGTTCCTGATAAAATAACTTTAAACTAAGTAAAATATTGCACAAGTTTAAGATACGCTCTGCTTATTTCGCTGTAAAGTCTTATGAAATATACCTATTTTTACACGACTGCCAAGGAAGGGTTGATTTTTTTCTCGCGTATCTTCTACGTATGATTCCATGTTTATACATTTATTTTTATTATTATTCCTACCTTTCTTTCATTCTCAAGACGGGATATATTGGGATCTAAATTCAAAGTATTTATAAAACTCTTAGACCTTTTTAAACTATTGCAACGCGTTTAAATTTAACAACGTTTTCAGATAACTTTATTTTTTTTATCCTTCTTATTTAACGTATTTAAATTGTTACAAGAATTGGGTATACCTTGTTGTTAGCGTTCCTTTATCCCAATACGGACAGCATCCATAAGGCGTCTCTTTAGCCTGTAACGACACATAAGGGAATTGACAGCCCATATTTGAAAACAAATAACAATATGGTACGCAGCCTAGAATAAGTTTCACTAACAATTTGAGCCGAAAAAGCCAAAAGCACGGTTCGTTCTTATAATATAAAATACATTTTTTATGAATATGTGAAAAGTTTTGAAAGTCTTGCATCCCCGTTGTCTCTATTAGCAGTAAAATTTTATAAGCATAACGGGTCAACGGTATTACTTTGTGTAAAGAATATGTTTTGTTTGGATATTTTCTTCTTATAGATCCGGGTATATTAATGAGCTTTCAGATAAATGTGGTAAAGCCGATGACTTCGATCCATTTCGTGCCGCCATATACACTGATATTTGTACTAGATTTTAGCTAAACGGCCATACTTTATCTAAACGATTTATCCTAAATGTCTATAACGTAACTATATATCAACATCGGGCCTTGTTACGATACATTTTTAGATGATATCTATTCATTGGGCAATTTCACGCATGGGTGTATTAAGAAATAGAATCGGCTTCTTGATAAAATTAAGTTTGCGTTTTATATATCTACCAATTACTACATTTCTGTGTGATGTGTTGGTAAGAAAATTTAAATGATTATCATTAAAATTATTGTACGTAGAATTATTTTTTCAATGCACTTAAAATAAATAGATGTTTGTATATTTCTACGCTTCACGTAACAACTAAACTGATATGTAGGACATCGATTGTTCATCGTCTGTTTAAACATAAATATAGTTTTCTCACTTGTCGCGAGGGAAAATTCAGTGTCTCTGTCCACACAGACAACAGCACCGGCTAAAGCTAGGTATTATAAAATCGTTGATAAGTTCAAAATAGGTATCGGTATTACCTGCATACTATAATTATAGGTAATGTAACACAATACGCTATGCTTACTGGATGAACAAGAACTCATTAGAAATGTATATGCTGTAGCCGTGGCATGCCAATAATCCCTTGTTATTATACTATTAACTTAGAGTCGCTTGGACTTGACGTGCGTGTGATGTCGATCTAAATAATTCAGCATCTTGAACGGATCCGACGTCTACGAACTTCATCTAAGAATGTTCCAATCAACAAAGAGCTTTCTTAAGATCCTAATGTAATTCTCTCTATAGTAAATCAATAGATTCAAGTTAAATATTTAAATTACTTTTTTTCGGGTTGTATTCGATTTTAAAAATTATGTGTATATTACTCATTTCTTTTTAGGCCTGTATAGTAGGTGTAATCAATTATACTATGCGTATTTTGACTTGTCATATAGTACCCACTCCATAGTGGGTAATATAATTATTACAAGTCAAAATAATTAATTAAAATATATTCCAGAATATAAAAAAAAAACAATGAGAAGTAATGTTATGTGTGTACGTACGGTAATATAGGTCTTTCAAATTCAAATATAGCAAAACACATGAACAGAGCAAAACCAAGCAACTTTTAGTTTGAGCTTTGTTGTAGGCTACATTAATATTTATTAGCACGCGGTGCCAGATTATCGTGTCAACGAAATCCATTACAATGTCTGTGACGGTTTTTAGTGTAGGAGCGAAGACAGGCCAGTTACACATTGTTACTGTCTACCGCTAGATTTATGGGTGAACGGTCTAACCGACCCGTAGAGCTCTTTTCGACCCTTGCAAAAGTTAAAGACAGTTAAACTCAACCCCCGCAAGGTCTATTCCATTTGGAGTGTTTTCTTTCGATATAGGATGTACTTAACGACGTATTTCAAGAGGGATTTTAGATAAAGAACGGTCCTGTAACTTTTCTATGAAACGGAGTCGACCGTAATCATGTTGTATTAATGTTGTACGATCAATCTTGTGTTACTGAATTGACTAAACACTTTTCAATTAGTGTCGTAGAGTTGATATAACTTTGACCTTGAGGCGGCTTAGTAACATTGCTTAGTGATTTTATATTATATTTGATTGTTTTGATTCCATTTTACAGGGCTCAAATGCGTAACGAATAAATTGGCATTAGTTGCTAATCAGATTGGTGCCTGTAATAAATTAGTAGATATGTAAATATTTAACATTAAATCTCAAATTGGGAGTTTTGTATAAAGTTTCTTACATCGTTTATATTAAATTAAATCGCGTGTAGTTAGAACGTTAAACGCTCTCCTCTTCTTTACCATTAGCAAAATATTCCAGATCACTAATATAATCACTTTACATCCTTTTGATTTCAATGAAGTCGCACCAAGCTGATCTTTAAAAAGTTTTTTTTAAATACATACTGATTTTTCTAAGAACATTCTTTAACAAAAAGAAATTGAATCAAAACGTTTATGGACAGTAAAGTGAGAATGCTATTGTCTGATTTTCGGCTCTTGACCTTTGACCTTAAAATTGCACAAAAGACTGCTACGGTGATGCTATAATACCTTTTAAGATTTACACGATAAACGCGGTATTATTTTTTTAGCGCCAAGCTTGACTCATTTGAATATTATGCAGGATGCTTTATATAAATCTGTTCGGCTATTCCATACAGATGTAATCTTAACAAGAGAGGGTACTTGGTACATATGGATAGTTTTAAATCGTGAGCTCGGTCCATTAGTTTCACGCCGAGGCGTCGACCACATTATCGATCGTAGCTAATGTTCTCTGGTTTTTACCGTATTACACAAAAGTATTTGGCAAAATTGAAAGCATGTTACATGCTTAAAAGTAAGGAAGAACTTATTTTTAGTGTAGCAATGTAATGCAGTTAATCAAAAATAAGCTTACAATGGAATTATACTACGAAAACACAGGAAGCATGAACTATTTCGGTTTTTCAGTAAACAAAACTGATACGATCATTATAGATTCGACTTTGAGCATTACATTACAATAATACCTCTCTGACTAACGAGCATTTGCTTGTAATGTAACATATTGATTCGGCTTTGAGCATTTCATAGCAAAATGTCAGACGAAGCGGTGGTTGTGCTGAGTGTGGGTAGTGGAGGGCATGGATGTTACAACTTTTATCAAGATACTACACTATGTTTCATTACATGGTGCGCATTGTAATGCTCGGTTCTCCTCCTTCACTGATGTAATGCTCAAATCTGTAACGTTACATTACACGCGATTGCTCCCGGTGAGGGAGCATTATAATGAGCTTTTATTGCAATAGACATCTTATAATTATATGTAGTGTTGGACAACACAGTATTTCTTGTATTTATATGTTTCTGTAACGTTACCTGGTATATAAACGAACAAATATCTATAGATTTGATTCACCTCGTCCCAAACACTGTTATTTTGCTATACGTTTTATTTGATGCGTATTTTAATAAAAAATACATCTATCAAGGCTACTTAGTTCAAAAAAAAACATTATATACTGATTATATAAAGCAGAACAAATTACCCCAGTAGTTGATAAACTTTCAAAGTTTGACATGACGAGGTTTTGACTGGAGTGCTTTAAAGTTAGTTACAACTCTAGTATCGAGCATCACAGAACAAAAGTCCGTTTGTAAGCTGTTCTCTATCCTTACTTAAAATTTTAGTTCTCGTACTTGGAACTAGTCTCACCCCAATATGAAAGCCAAACTCGACAAAATTCGTTAGACTGCCTACTAAATAGGAAAAAAAGAAACTTGGTAGTTACACAATTCATGATATTGCAAAACAAAAATATGGATAATGTATGACATAAACACGGAGTAACTTCTGACATGACCTATTTTACGGCAGCACAAAACTATAAAATATACACTAACGTATTCAATATCATATTCCAATAATGGAAACCAAGTAAGCTCACCAAAGTACTATCGAAGAATATTCCTGAGGAAATACACCGTGTATTTTGAATATGCAATTATATAGACATATATCTAAAGAAACACATGGCGAAAACTTTCAATTCAAAATTTTAAAAAGTAAGGCAACATTTTAGTTATATTTGGTTTGGTATGATTTAAGATGAATTAAATTTTTAAGACAATTCAAGAATGATGAAGTCGTTCATGTTTCTAAATAGTTTTGTAATAAATAAGGTAGCAAAACATAAACCTACAGTCACACATACTTAATACAATAATACATACAACCTCAAACATCCAAGCCCTACTAGCCAAAATAGTTTGCTTTGCCTGAGCAGAGGACTTTGACTACTAACGCCAGACAGAGGTCTGGCGTTAGTAGTCAAAGTAAACGACTATTTTACCTTTATCGGACTTACATTTGTTTACACTAAATTTGACTAGAAAATCCGTAAATGCTTGTTGCCAAGGCGCGCTTGAAACACAACTGACAAACTGCCAAAATATTCTTCCACTCATTGTAATAAGACATTGAAAATTGTTGTTATGGTTTACTTACCCGTAGTAACGGTTCGCATTAAGGCGATTTATATCTGAATCCCAAATCAGGTACTTAAAACAATAAAAATAATTCGATATCGAAAGAGCTTAATCGGCGCTCGCATCGCGCGCAGTCCTTGGCTTCTTGTTGTCCCGGCCCGCCCGGCGGAACCGCATCTGCGGGATTCTTATGCAAAATCGATGTTTTATTGCTCTTTTATGGTCCCAGTCTTTCAGCCAAATTGAGAGTAAGAAGAGGCGTGAGGAAATTCATTCTCAAGCCAAAGCGTTTCTTTAATTAAGCCGGCTCGTTTATTTTTCAGTTAACGACCACGAGTGTCCGGTGTGAATTGATGTCCCATTGTATTGTTTCCTTGTTTTGTAATTAATACTTAATATTGGTCAAAAGTTCCGGTTTTTATACCATTCTGCGAATGCGAGTGATTTTCCATGATGTTTATGAGAGCGCAAACTTAGCCCAGATTGTAACTTACTTCATAGTATTACCACAACTAACTGCATTTCAATGTGTGGAAAAATTGTTAGCAGTTTTCAAACTATCTAACATAACTGCAAACCAAGAACAGAGAGATGTAGCGCCGAGTGAAACTAAACGCTCTAAAACACGCAACAACGTTCCCGTACTAAGCATAACTTAACGGAATGGATCTCTACTATTATACAATTTAGTAAGTATAAAAATAAATGATGTGGATGCGTGCTGCAAGTAGAACGAAAAGTGTTTATTGCTGTTTATTTTTCTACAATTTTATTTGCCACTTCTTGCTAAATTGATTACTTAGATTGAATAAACTCAATGAACTGTTATCATAATTTATAACAAATTAGATTTGAAATGGAAGAATTTCAAATAAAAACATTTCATATTTTGCCGTTGTAGTTTTAAGTGAAGTAATTATTTTTAATAAGTATTAGTTTGAAATACATAATTAATACGGTACAACAGAGCTTTTCTTTAAAGCGTAAAGTAAATTCAATTTGTTACAAGATTCGTTAGTGAGCTTAATTAAATTAGGAAAATAAATAGCTTTACAATATTTTTAGTAAATATTATTTGTATAGTTAACGAAAACGGAGCAAGTGTTTGTCAGTTCTCTATAAAAGAGTATTGTACCATGGAATGGATTTAACACTTTTAACTTTACATATTGGGTTCGCAAAATTTGGGATCTGAAATCGCCAATCGATCAATGCTCGTGCTTTCTCTGTATGGGAAGGGGCCTGTGCCGGGACGTTTTTAAACAGAATGGTTTAATTTATTATTTATACATTGCGCACAATTGGGAAAACCATACCGCTAAATCAAAACCTTTTTTTATGTGTCAATTATTTCGTTAAAGCTGTACGCGGTACTTAAAATTCACTTATTGCGCACTATGGAAACTTAAATTAAAACAATTAAAGGAAGAGGGCACATCTGAGTCTTAGTATTAGAGATCCGTAGGTGTCTGATGATGCTTAAAAAATAATTAATCTAAATATGATATGGATGTGATAGTTTAATAAGTAAGATAATAATAAAAAAGGCCCGATCATGTCAAAATTTTATTATATATCCAACAATCTCTGTAATAGGCTTGCACAACGCATTTGAATTTAATTTAAAGCATTTTAATCATCGAACATTTTTTTTAATATCGCCGTCCGTGAAACGTAAGAATTTGCGAAACGAAATTATTTATTACCCCAGTGACAAATTGCGGTGCACGTTCAGTGTTGGTCAAAAAGTTATATTCATGTAAGGGAAGTCGGGAAAGTATCGCAGTTGTTAATTCACGGTAAGGACTGTAAACCTATCTAGTTTATAGAATACTACCATTTTCTCTTTCAATAATTTGACTATGCAGCCAAACAATGTTATTCGACACTAAGTCAGAATATCTCAGAGCCTCTGTAAGCCTTTGTTTTCAATAAATGGTAATAGCTTTGCTCGCTATTATCTATTACTAGATCCTAACAAATGATTGGTTTCCACAATACTTTTATCTGTTTCTTTGAAGGATTTGTAATGACTAATGTACAATAATATTTATTGTTAATTAATTATTCAAGTTTGTTTTTTTTTTATGCAAATATCTTATAGAAATAATTAAGAACTTCCTTATCAATTGTTTGCTAAATAAGACTCTTTTTCATTATAACTTGTAATGAAAAGTTATTAAATACCTTCTATTTAATTAAATATTATTTATAACTAAAATTGTATACCTACTAACAGTTCAAAAGGTCTTTTATCGATTATATATCGGTCGAAGTTATTCTACTTATCTTGTGGGATTTCAACATATTACAAGTCGAGTTTAAAAATAAAGTAAAACGACAGGGAAATAAAAAGCTTAGAAGTTTAAAATTACAGGGTAACATTAGTTTCATAAATTCTGTAAAAATAGCATATTTAAAATGATAAAATCACTCTGAGAAAGACTCTAGTGGTCTCTTTCGATCGTCTTGTTTATAACTTGTTCAATCATTACTATGAGCAATCGACTTCATTCACGATCACTACGTTCTGCCTATTAACAGATGTGAGCTCGGCTTGATGACTTACTCTGTAATTCAAACGCAGTACTCAAATTAGGACCTATAAGGAAACATACGATAAAACCACTCCCCGCACACCTCTCTCTCAAGATGCCCTTCACGGTACCAGCTCCTAGGACCCAACTCACTCTTAATAGCACCAAGACCAATCAGTACGTCTCTAATTGGAGAGTGTGCCATGAGGCAGGAGGTGAGACGCTTCCTGATGGCGTCAAATACACAGAGGAGATAGTGCTCTTCCTCGTGCTGTCCTATCTGGCCCCATTTACAACCAACTCAATAGACGACCAGAGGATGGCCATCACCTCAGCTGTTCCTCCCGCTGAGATCAAGACTCCAGAGAGAGTTAGTCAAGAGATACTAGCCATAACCCTCTCTTCTCTTATGACCCTTGCCAAACCAGTCACAGCTCAGAACTCAGCAGCCTTTTCTAAACGGTGGAAAGCCGCTTTAGCATCCCAAAATCTCACGGACCTGATTCCAGCCACATCGTGGTCATCAATAGTTAGCGTGGCAAGCGTGTTTCACACCATCGTTTCCGGAAAACCAAATCTGCGCCTCGAGATAGTAGACAGACTGATAGCGCTCAAAAAACTAGGAGCAGAAAGAGCTATACTGGCTCAAGTAAAGCTAGTGTGGGAGTTCTCCTCTCTTAAAGCTGTCCAGTACATGGATCTCTTCATCAAGTCCCACTGCAGAGCTATGGAGATTCCCGCTGTGCTCGATCGATCGAAAAATGGGAGTCTGCCAAAAGGGAGGACCCTCTTCTCCCCTACAGCCGCGTGAGGGATCCGGGAAGTCATCCCAGCCTGAACCAGGCTCACTACCCGGATCTCTATTACGCCGCAATAACGTATGCCAAGCTTAACAAATTGGTTGGTGAAAATTTCCAAATGTCAACCTCTCACACCTCCACTCACGCCATGCTCATAGAAAAATACATCAAGAGAATGGCGGTTGCAGAATTGGGAGAACTGTCTGAAGAAGCCAAAACCAAGCTGACACTGTTGGGATACTCCGTCACTGGTAACACGAAGAGGAGGACCAGGGTAGAGTACTCTGAAGATGAAGACGAGGACACTGACTGAGCAAATGTCTGCGCACCCTAGGTTTAAGAGTAGCTATACCTATCTACGTTATCTTTAAGAAAAAAAAAAAGAGAGAGGGCGCTACTGCCGCGTTGTTAACATCGAGTCAGTGTATAAAAAATAATATAAATTACAACTGTAGCTTATTAGTTACAAAAAGCGTACTAAAGTGATAAATACATCTCAATCAACTGGGAAATTGTGAAGTACAGTGCAAAAAATAACTAATAACTAAAAAGTAATAAAAACAACAAAAACAAAGTGCGACCGTTAATGGTGACATTTGAACATTATTTCCAAACTACGTGCAAGATTGTATAATTGGATTGCGAGGAAGTCCCCTTGGAGACCAAGTGAAATACTTCTCTCACGAAACATCTAAGCTTTAATTCTGAGGTACTTAAAAGTTATAATAATATATTATGGTATAGATAACCTGCAAAATAAACATAGCCAAACTGCTAGTCATAAACATATTTTATTTAAACGCCATCTATTAGCAACCAACGAAACTAGAATAAGAAATCGATACGTACTTACGTTTGCTGACACAATCTACAGTAAACAAAGGGATCATCACATACTATGCATAATTAATTATGCCTATTCGTGGTTTAGCTACGGCATTATTCTCTGGGGCAACAGTACAGATGCAGCAACGTTATTTACTCTTCAGAAAAAATTGATTAGGATTATAGTTAATATTCAACCAACAGACTCCTGTAAACCGTATTTTAAAGATCTAAAAATGCTAACATTGCCTAGTTTATATATTCTAGAAATTTGTAAATTCGTTCGCCAGTATCCAGAATTTTTCAATACAAGAGAAGATAAACAAAAAAGATATAATTTAAGGCACAAAAATAGACTTAATTTACCAAACTCCCGCCTAGCAATGCACTCTCATGGACCATTAGCAATGTCAGTTAAAATATATAACAAACTCCCAAATAATATAAAAAACGAGACTAATCATTCCAAATTTATTACTAGATTAAAAGAACTGCTGATTAATAAGGCCTTTTACACTATACACGAATATCTAGAGTAAGAATGTTATACTATAACCAGAATAACACTAAGTTAAGGAAAAATAATAATAAGATAAAGATAAGAAGAAAAATAAATAAATTATATAATAAGTATAAGTAACAAATGTGTAATTAATAGGAATAATATATCATAATTGAATGCTATAATGTGCAATAATACAATATAATTGAATTACTTATAGACTAGGTTATGGCAAATAGTACAAAATAAATTAAGATATATAAAAATAATATAATAAATAAACCAATAGTTAAAGGATAATTATATAAACTGCGCACAATATATTATATTAAAACATATTATAATACATAAAATGAATAGCAAATTCCTCCTCTCTCCTAGTTTTGCTGTGCCCGACTGGGTCCACAATGAACTATTAACTCACTGTACTGACCACCTATGTAACATTATGGTATGCAATAAAGAATTGAATTGAATAGGAACCTTCTGATTCGTACGTATGTATGTGAGACAAATTAGTCTAGTCGCGTTGCGCGGTGATATATAGTTAGGATTTAAGCTTAATAAATTTCCAGACTGACCTGTGAATTATACGTTCGCAGTGATCCGGAAATTAAAGACTTTATAAGCTTGTCACAGCGCGCTAGTTTAGTACGTCATGTATGGGATATGAGTTTTTGATGAGGACGCGTCGTGACTTCATTTTGCCCACAAGCTACATGAGTTTGATGCCTCATTCTATATGTAGTTAGTCAATTCTGTAACTTGTTAAGATTTTTTAACTGACTACTGATTTTTACATTGTCAATATTGAACAAGTCTCTAAATATTGTGATTAAAAAAAGCACAGCAGTAATTATGTTGTCTAAACAAACTGTAATATTTTCCTTGAAATATAAATACTTTTATTTAATGCATTTTATGAAATTCTAGCGCCAACCGACCGCTTCGGTATCTGTTGAAGCTTTTTAAGATACAAGATAGAGTTTCTTTTAGCAGGTCAAAAATATATTCTAGCATATTTTCCATTCGAGTCACTTATTTTAGTAATTAAATTGGTACATTTTTACTGTTACTTTAACATATTTTGTGGATAGCTCTTGCTTCATTATTTCTCGGCTCGTGGTTCTTTTTCTGGTACAGCGTCGTTCCATATAAAATAATTGCTCATTTTACTGTCTAGCTTTGTAGTTGCCTTTCATCCAGGATATTCTCTTCCATTATTAAATAATTATAGATAATAGATGTCCCATGCATAGGTTTTGTGTGCTTTTGATATATACTTTTTATATATATGACTGTGCATTTTGATAATTAGATAGAAATATTATTTTATGAACTCAGCATGGTTGGCGCTTACGTTTGGACTTATTCTAGTTCGATTTCTTTACTCAGATTTGTTTTGAAATATTTTATGAAAAAAAGGACGTATTACAAAGCCGGTTTCAAAGATATATTCCCAGATTGTAAGTGTTGAACACGATAAGAGTTGAATAGTAAGCAATCACTTACGTATCCTTACTCGTAATACAATTTTATTCAAAATAGTCAGCCTTTCTTTTCTTTGTATTTGTTACGGTGATCAGTGGTTCGGATTCGAAGAGGTTAATCGGATTTCTGTAATATATGTTAGTTTTTAATTATTATATTGACATTTTTGATAGGTATTTAAAGTTAGACTGCCTCGTTGGCCTAGTGGTGCTAAGGACTGCCTCGTTGGCCTAGTGGTGCTAAGCGCGACTGCTACGCTGGAGGTCTTGGGTTCGATTCCCGAGTCGACCAAGGTGTTATTGGGTTTTTCTATGAAAGTCTCAGTAGCAGGTCGGAATTTGGATTTGTGCCCGGTAAGTGGCAATAGGCTCGCCCCCTATTACATGGAACCTAAACATGTCGGCGAACTGTGGGTGTACATTAGTACACCTCTGCCTAACCCTTCGGGGATAAAGGCGTGATGATATATATGTTGTTGTTTTATTTAAAGTTAAAAGTTTTGTCGCTGAAAATCAGTCAAATAATTATTTTGTTTTTATATTTGTCTTCTATAACCGGATCAGTATCAGTAACATTAATAGACCTTATACCATTGCTGGACAGATGCCTCTCTTCTTATGAACCATTCTCTCCTGTCCTTTGCCAGACTTATCTAGATTCGAACCGAGGATAAGTAAGCATCCGAATGAAATACATACATCGGTATCTATTATTTTGTAAAATAGGAAATTGTTCATTTTTATCTAAAGAAAGGAAGCTGCGCGAGCCAGGAAGTAGTCGAAAATCTTATTATCGCTTACAAGGAGACCCTTAATTTTCCATCCGACAAAATTTAAGCGGAGCGCAGTGGGACCGACTCAATTTTCAGCACACGCCTTACTTACTTCCATTAGTGTGTAGTGATATTGTTACGTCAAAGAACTCATACCTCAAAAGTAGTTAAAACGAAACCAAACCGTTGTTGTTCTCTTTGACAGGTTCCGTTACTGTACACGATAAGTTCACTTGTTTTTTTTTGTGTTAGAAACTCGATGCATTATTACTATAAATTTTTTGTTATCAATCAATCTTTAAATTACTTAGCAAAGTAAAGAATAAATTCTTAAACATGTATTAATATTAAGCTAGAAGAAAAAATGTTAGTAAATGCAACTATGAAACCTTCGAACTTGGTCCCTTTATTCTCTATTTTACAGATACTCAACAATTGATAAATTGATAGGTAGTTTATAACTTCTCACATTACAGAGAATGCTAATTGATATCCATACTATCCAAGTTGCTTTAACTTTCGAGTAATATTTGAGATCAAAGAGAATCTCATGAAATTCCAATGCCTGTTAAGTGTCACAAGGTTTGTAGACGAATCAACGTAATAATTCGCTGTCTGATGCAACTACTGCATTGTTTCCACAATTACTCGACCATTGAAAGCTTACAAAGGAGGACAAATTTGTATCTATTATTCTAATAGTCGCCTCTTAATTTATTATCGCATGCCGTTGTTAGCTTTGTAACTAAACTCTGATGTTAAATCAAATTAATTATACATGAATATTATATAAAATTAATAGTAGATTATAATATGTAGTTGTAGATTAAATGATTTTCGGATTTCAAAATCAGTGTATTGTTAGAAAATAGACCGACTGATGATATTGAAATCCATGTAAGTACATTAGTTTCATTTGCAGAATTAGTACCATGCATGACTTAAAAAATATAACATTTAAAGTGACTGTACGGAACCTCAGTATTGTTAAATTAGACACGCAAGCCATTGTATTTCCCTTGCGTGCTGCTGATCTGTGTAGCACGTTTGAGCTGACTTATATATGGTGTTGTTTTTACAAGGCATTCTTACAAATATACTTCGTGATACACTTCGCTCTTAATATTTTTATGGCGAAACTTGTAATAAGAGTATTCAGTCTTTTACATTTTGTTTTCTTTAGACCATCTTAATGTCTTATCCTACAAGACAAGGATACATGTTATATCAACTCAACAGACCTCAATAATTCGTAACCAAAATGTAATTCTCAAAACAGTTCTACTTTTTTTACAGCACGTTTTCCAGTGAACAAACTATTACCAATACTTTTGGTTTACAACGAACTAAGATAACAGCATATTACAATATTTACAAATTATTACAACGATGTTTTCCCTGCGGAATTGCAAAAGCAACATTTTTATAATAAAACTTTTTCACGCAAAAAATATTGTCATCCCAGTCATGCAACTTGTATAAAATGCAAATATACTGTGGCGTACTATGTTAACTCAGTATTTAACTTAAAGTTATTAACACAACTTTTATAATTACGTTGTTTTCACCACATAAAAACGTTTAGATAATATTTTAGGACTCTTTTGGGGATTTTATAACTTATATAAACGTAATAGATTTTAATTTCTTTGGACTTTAGAACGCTAATTCTAATTAAAGTTGGTGCAATAATAAATGAATAGGGAGGTTACGTTTTTAGTGATTTCGGAACAAGAACTACATTATCCACTCTTCTCGCACAGCGTCTACCAATCTGCCTGCCTTCGTGATCCTCGATCCAATTTTTGTAGGTCAAAGGGTCTAGTTAGGTTAAGTTTGTTTAGAAGCGTTTTCTTCCCATGAATTTAAATAGCCGGTCCTGGTCTCAAATTAGCTAGCCTTTTCTGTACTGAAGATAATTTGATTGGTTTTATTGACAGAATTATTAAATTTACTTAGGTAATTAACTCGTCCGATCACAGAATAATTATAACACATGCAGAAAAATAAAAAAACAATGCTGGACGCCATGCGAATTTTCGTTTGTTTAAATATGTTCTTGCTGGTTAGCTGGCTTTTCTCTTGGGCCTACAATTCAAATGAAGATAGGGTTTAAAAAATGTACCAATACATTTTTTATTCAAAGTGTATTCCCAATCATAGTTCATCATTCCTCTAACATACCCTATTTTTATTAATTATAAATATTATAAATTTTGAGTAAATCCAGTTTAATATGACCTCAAAAAAAGAGGATAGTTGCCTACTATGGCGGATAGTAGCCTAACGTAAAAAAATGTTCGGGGGATACTTGCCAAATGTGAGGATAGATGCCCGTCTGTTTTTTTTTTTCAAATAAAAATGAACTAATATTAATTTTAATAATCAGATTTTATTATTAAATAAAATCTTTTATTAAGTCTACATTATAATTATAAAATTAAAACAATAATAGACTTCAATAAGTGTGATAAGTGTCCAAACTCCAAAATAAAAATGTAATGTTGTTATTTATTTTGAAGATAGAACAATATACAAAATTAGAATTAACTTTTATTTTTTACTTTTAATATATTTTTAAACGACTTCAAAAAAAGGAGGTTTTCAGTTTGACCTGTATGTATGTATGTTTGTCCGCGATTATCCCTCGTTTGGCTGAGCCAAAAGATAGTAGGGCAACTATCCGATTTGATACGGATACTTGCCCTTTTTATTTACGAAATAAATAAAACATATTTAACAATAAAACCTAATAAACAGTGCAATTTAAACTCTAATGCATTCAAAGTAATAAATTTGTGACTGAAATCGCAATCAGTTATAAAAACATTTAACAGAGATTACCTACCAATATAATTCTGGCGCTCGTCAAAGTATCGCCGCGGAAGATGTTTTCTTACACGGATAAAACACATGCGCCTACTTTAACGGCTTATGCAGCCCTGAGGCCTGCACGGGGGACTCTTTTAATTATGATCAAAAAGAAACACTGTCGATACGACTAACATAGAGCATTTGAAACTGAGGCATGTATCCGACCGAGGCAACTATCCGGCTTTTACCCTACACAGTTTTACTGTTTTTCAAACACGTCGCCAAAATTACAAAAAAAAAGCTCTAATGCTATTCTAATTGCATTTCCTGATTGAGTGCCAATCAGATAATTGGTCCTTCAAAATAACATGTCATCTTTAGTGTTTTGACCAAGTACTGGAAAAAATACTTGGCTATTCATATGCTTCCTGGATAAATTTCGAAAGAGTAAAATATACCAAGACAAAACACCGCGAAGCTGCAAGATAAAAATATAAGATATCTCATTCAACTAGGTAATGACATGGGTTAATTTCGTTATCGTATTTATTTAATAATTAAAAATTGTAATTTAAATACAAATGCGCTAATAGTAAAATTTTCTTCATAAATTAGGATTAAATGATCATACATAAAAAATATATCTACGCGTCGAATTGAGAACCTCCTCTGTTTTCGTCGGTTACTAAAAACACGATATCAGGCTAAATTTGACTCGAAGAATAGCATCTCGGTTCTCATTTTCAAGTGTAAAAGTAGTCAGACAACTCACAAGGGCTGTGTGTGTACGTGATAGCTCAAAGTAAAAATATCGGATTATGGATTCTCCCACGAATTACCTTTTTATACTTTAACAACATTTTATAGAAATGAATGTAATTGACACAAAAATAAATAGTTTAAGGATAGGTATAAGTATTTATTTAATTAACATCCTACGGCCCTAATCGCGTATAGAAACACGGAAAAGGTTTTTTGAAATTTTACAAAATACATGACGTTCAAACTGAGCTAAATATATTTTTTATTTAGAATAATGCTCTCTTGTTTACAAAGGTAAAATAAAAGTAAATTTTAAGACTTTGTTAAAATCTATTTGTCGCTACTTAACTGGCAGAGTGAAAGAGACAACACGAAACTTACTTCAAACTGATTGACATAATAATATTCGGCCATTAAATACTCTAGTTAAAGGTGCAACATTGAGACGTACTAAAATACAAAGATTTATACAATGCGCAGTTATAACGTAGTTCAGTCTTGATGTTATCTGGATTAAGGTTGATGAATGTAGGTGCTTACAAACTCTTGCGTTTTATTTTAGTTTACATCACTTTCTGAGTTCACTCACTGAGTCACCGCCGTCGGTCTCTCAGGGGACAAGAGGCAATCTTCGATCCATTTTGCTATATTACCGTGCGAACGTTGTTTTGGCAACCGTATCCATATTTATTCAGCATGCGGCGTTGGGTTCACTTGAGCCCACTCGTCTCTTAGTCTCCCCACATCTGCACTCGAAGCGCATTTTTAAAGCGCTGCTGTATTTTTTACTCTACCTTTGTTTTAACTATAGTTTTGTTGATTATTTTAATTTTTAGTTCTGAAACTACGCACCTACTATAGTAAGTTGTATATGTGTAAATAACACCGGCCTATATATGCAATACTGTTGGCACAGGCCTCTTTTCATCTAGAAAAGAAATGAGCTTTGATCTAACACGCTTTTTCACTTGCGGTTTGCCAATTGTAGATTCTTCCTCTATTCTTCGTTTTTGTGTAATCGTCAAAATGGTCACTTAGAATAATCAAAAAAGTACACAAAAGGGTAAAAAAATCACATTGCTACTTGCCTTGTTCAAACCTGCAACCTTGTGCAAACAGTTCCGTTCATTGAACTGCTAGGACAACACGACGTTAATGTCGTTTTACGTGTATAAATGAATGTTTCTAAAGGTTTGCAGCGCGTACCGAGGCACCTATATACTCTGGAGTGGCGCAACGGCGTAGTATTGTGTCGAATCTAAATATAGTTCTACAATGGTCTGTGCAGTGTTAGCATCCATTTGGCTACGGAACCTTAAGCCCAATGTCCCAGTTATACACCTCCCATTCCGGCGGTGGATTAAGCAGAATTACCTTGACTCGTGAGTCCACGGCGGTTGCCTTGACAACGACCGCGGTCGCGCAGAAAGGCGGCTGCCTTGTGTTAAGCTAAGACGAATTTTATACAAAGTAGTGTGACACTTAATCCGCCTCACCGCACACCGCGACCATATGGAGCTCGGTGTGAACTTGTTCAACAAATGAGACGTCGAAAACGGCCATAGGTGCACAGTAGGTAAAATATTAAATAAAATTTTATTGCAAAATAACACGGTTAAAGTTGTCTCTTTTGGTTAGTTTGACATAGTTAAGCGTGCATATTTGTCTTAATACAACTTAGTGTTTGTGGCAGATATTCAAGCTGCATCAATGAGTCGGAATAATTACGTCCAGAACACAACATCGACATGTTTTCGCCACATAGCTAACATTGGAAACATTCATTACAAAACCTCATCATGTGAGTTAGTGTAGTTAGATAGTGATTTGTTGCCCTCGGGGGCTCATAGGCTTACAGAACTACCTTCTCGAACATTCCGACGCTGTTTTTATTGACTATTTGTTTATTTTATCACCCTCATCTGTGATTACGGCTTGCTAATTGGTGTCGTAACAGATTTGATATATTTCTATTACAATAATCTAATTGACGTTAGGATAATATTTTTATAGTATCCAAATCCATGCGAGATAGAACAAAGTTCCACTTTTCTTTAGAAATACACTTCATAAATAAAAGCTGGTGTAATAAGCTAAAGAAAAAAATACCGGGTAAGCAGAACTGAATACTCTACCTATATTAAGTCGAAATATTATAAAAAGGCGCACCATTTACAAATAAGGCCCAGACTTCGGGTTTAATAACTAGGTATTCAATTACAAAGTAATATCTAAGGTTACAAATATTATCTAACTCGCATAACTGGCAAGATATTACATTCAAACGATGGAAGAGCTTTAATTTGTCAACCCGATAGTTGAGGTATGAGGTAGTTATAAGTTCGACCTGTCTGTACACGTTAGTTTCGACCGCATTGTAGATAACCATATTGTTATAAGATGATAGTTACTAGCATGTTTCTATGACAAACGCGATCCTTGTTAAATGTAGTTTATAGGCAAAATGTGAAACTTAAAAAATATTTTAGTAAATAAATTATAAATGAAATTAAAAAATGTATCAGATCAGTGTTACAGTTATGAGCTTGTTGTGTCACCTGCTTTTTCAGTCAGAAAGACGGTTATCGACATGATGTCAAACAGTTAAAATAATACCTACCTACAAAGATTAAGCTTGTTTATTGTTAACCAAATTAACTTGAACAGTTAGCCCTCTTACGCACTAGCGGTTAACCGCGGGGGCGGCTAGCCGCGCGGTAAGCCGCATTTCCAGTTTAATATGCAACCGCTTGTGATTGTACGCACTTATCCGCCAAGCGGTTGCATATTAAACTGGGCCGCGCGGCTAGCCGCCCCCGCGGTTAACCGCTAGTGCGTAAGAGGGCTTAATGTTTTAAAAATAAAAACAAGATTTAAAAGTTATAAAATTATATATTTTTATGTGATTTTAATTATGCCTTTAATTTAAAAATATTAGGTATATTGAAACAAATCTCTTGAAGTGTATATTGGCATGTAAACGGTTTTAACATATGTTTATTCTATTCATTTATACGCTTCCCAATGGAAGAACGCTAGACAAAGCTTGTGAGCTTTGGTAACGTCGTATCGTATGCAAACCACACAGTTGTACTGGGTTCAGTATCAACAGCAAGAGAAAAAAATAAATAAGTAGCTTCTACGGGAAAAATATTATTTTTACTCGTATGCGATAAATAAAATACCATAAAACAATTAGGTAACAAAATTTATTGCATGTAAATCAACATAATCTCTGTTAATAGATTTAATACTTTCGGCACTTTTTCTTTCTTCACTTTTACTAAAAGGTTTACTAACTTGTCGTAGTCGCCAGACGATCTCAATGTTTTGATGAGATGTTCCTTTGTTTTGGTATCAAAACCGTGGCACACTTTTGTCCAGAGCGTCTTTAGAATCATTCCGTCTAATGTCTTTTTGTCAAATACTTCGGCATCGACCTAGAACATTGAAAAACACATATTAATGATAAGTAAAAAACATGACTAAGTAAAAGAGGAAATATTTGTATAATATCAATCGAGACTATCGATACTCTTTAGAAGACCCACTCTTTGTTGATAGTATGTCGTTATTTTCAGATCATTCTGGGAATGTGTTAATTTTCCTAAACAATTTGCTCCGCAAAGCTTGATTACAAATATTTGACATCTTGGGAATTATCTGCGAGAAACTTTTACCTGTTCGTAGTTTATTTCGGGCCACTAACATAATCTTAATCTTCGTCTTACACATTTTATTAAACATGTTGAATCAAAACCTCTTCATCATAATTTCGTTATATTATATCACAAACACATGATCTAAATTTGAGGTCGAATGCAACGTTTAGCGGCGCTATGAAAACAACGGGTTTGTGCCATAATGCATTGGCATCTGATGCACATATTTGCATAATGCAAACAAAAGCATGTATTATTTATAAATATACGTTTTGTCGTCCTGCCGATGCCAAATCTATCTATTACACTCACCAGAACTATGTGAAGGAAAACCGAAAACAAAATAAACAAAGTCGCGCTATGAGCCATGTCGAGTAATTTCCACTACGAAGGTTTGTACGTTACTGACACTTGTAAGCGAGAAGAAACAAATGAAATTTCAAGAATGAAACAAACATCCGTTTACGTCAATGCATCCATTTGCTCCTAATAATTACAGTTTTATGCAGCAATGGATCAAGCATTTTCATTCGGCATTCTGTTTTTATTTAGTACTGTCAAAATATTGCATATCAACTTTTGTCAGTCTATGATACAAAAAGCGATGTCAGATCTAGTTATTTTCAGCCAAATCTGTCGAGCTTATCATAACTGATGGTCCGTCATACAGCTGGCAATTGATTTTTTATGTTGATATGTATGTAGAAACTAACTGCCAGAACTTAATACCTATCACAAAAGCCAATTTTAATGTACATTTGTCAATCGCTATAATAATACGATATTACATAAATAAAGGTTTATCACATAATTCTTACAAATATAGAACCGACTTCTAATTATTATTAAGTCTTACATTTATTTCGAATAGATCCGACCGTCAAAACTAGACCAACAACTAGAGAAACATCAGGTTTCGAATAAAAATAAGAATTAACAAAATCGGTTCACCCTGTTGAAAGATATGAGGTAATATAAAAACGCAAAAAAATACAGTTGAATTGAGCAATTCCTTCTTTTTAAAGCCGGTTAAAAAAAACAAACTGCTGCAAATAATTGAAGAGTTCAAAGAGAATTTATATATTTATACGCAATAAGATGTCTTTACTTTTAACCTTAAGATAGTTCTTTAACTTAATCGAGCTTGCTTGGGAAACAAACGTTTTATTTTGTATTCTTCATCTAGCGTTCACCCAATTGTTTTACGGCGAATTTACGAGTCGGTCCTAAGAAATTACTTAAGGTTTTGGCATTGAGTATAATTTTACGAGGGGATACCAAACCTAAGAGTTTATCCCTCTTTACTATAGCTAGGTAATATCTTAATCCTTATAAATAAACAAAATTAAAGATATAATTAAACGGAAATATTATTCGCATTAACAGTTATAGTTCGACTCACTTTTGCATAAACTTGTTATTTCAGTAAGTTTGAAGATGGCGTTGTTATTGATAGTTAGCTTATGAAATTTCCTTATTTGATTCATTGTAGGTATATAAAAAAATGGATTATTAAACTAGGTATTATTGAATTTGTTTTACAAATTCCGATTCAAATTGAAGTAGTAGTTATTAGTACGTACATCTTTTTTGGGCTATTTATTACGTTATATATAACAGACAGGGTACCTGTAGCTCCTTTCTTTTTTTAAATAGGTATACACAAATAGCATGAAGGTTCTAAGTGTATAATCTAATTAATATTTAATGAGGCTATAAATAACGCAATATAATGAGGGGAGAGTTACTTATAAATAATATTTTGTGTAATTATTAAGAAATTATACTAGACAGTAAGAAAGGTAGGATTTAGTTGAACGTGTTTGCGACTGTTTTGTACTAGACTGAAATAAAATTAACGAACTAAATCGTTTCGAGTGTGAGTTCAAGTATTTAACATTGTCTATAGGTAGGTAATTTACACGTCGAAGTACGGACCAAAAGTCTTCATTGATAAATTAGAATTAATTACAATTAAAACATGATAAGGACGAATATAATTAAAATTAGAATTAATTAGTTTGTTAACTAATGTCTAGTAAGGCCCTTTTAAGTAATTACAATTCTATAAAATAAACAAATTAGTAGTAAAATTCCTTAACTCCGTTCCCTACATAAATTGTCTGGAATTTATTACATAGTAATAAGAGCACCCTTTATGTTAGTTGCTTTATTGGTTTATCCATGTTAAATAGTTATTATTAACAATACATGTTTTTGTAATGCTACTTCTCATTTTGTCTATAAATATTAAGATAAAACCTGTTTTACAAATAGACAAGACGAAGATTTTTATTGCTTTGCTAGTATACATGCCGCACACCTCTCATTCAGTCTAATCACATTCCTCGACACATAAGAAACAATGTACCAGAACTATCTGAAGTTAGGCGTTTTATGATGTAAACGAGACGCCAATATACATAAACTACAGAGAGTGACAGAGATGGAGGCATGTTGAAGCACACTTCAGACAAGTCAAATTATATTTGCTAGGCTGTTATCTTCGGTCTCCACACCTGCTAAGGCTTGTCTTCAAAACACCTTAAAGTAGGTCTGAATGCATCGTTAGAGTGTAAAGTGTGTAGTTGTAAGATTATTTTATAGTTGTGAGGTTTCAGTTGAGTTCTCATGAATGTTTCTGCCAAGATTCGGTACAAAATACCTACTGTATTTACTAAAGTACTTAGACTAAGTAGTGTAAACATCGCGGTCGATTCGTTACTTAGTATCGGATAAAAAGAGGACTTGTAAACGATGTTGGTTAGACGCCCGACAACGCAAAAATCACAACTCACTCTTATCTACGTCACTACGTGTAACTACGATACAGTGCAAGATTAATCGATGGCTTTTAAGGGTTAAGTACATTGGGTCACAGAAACAATGTTTTAAAAGAATAAATAAATATTTACTTATTGCATAAGTAGGTACATAAATATTATAACAACATAGCATGTGATCTATCACAATAAATTTATCTATTCTGTGGAATGGACGATTTATCATCTTCGTTGACATAAAAATTCAAATGCCCTGTATCTCACTTACTTTTTACTAAGCTAATATATAGGGTAAAGCCAGGCAAGGGTTTTGAGTGGTATAGTTGCCTCGATTTTTATGACCCTAGTTTCGCAGATAAATATAAGTGATACTTTTTGATCTTTCGTAAGATTCTAAAAGTACCTCTCACTCACATGTTTCTGTTCAATTGCCTGTATGAGATGGCAGTTGTTTTGGAATAAGTTCTCCATCTTAGCGGGGCATTGAGCACTTATACTAAACGATAAAAAAAAATTGATAAGACTACTATATGCTGTAGTTGTTCTAACATATTGAATGCGGCAAAAATCATCACATAATAAAACTTAAAAATATAATGGTCTTATAGACCAAAGTCGTTCTCGTCCCAATTAAGTGGTTTTCCTTTTATACCAAGAAAAATAGAATACCTACTTTCAGAAAGTGTAGCAACTATCCGCCTTCTATCCTAAGTAAACCCACGCGTGTATTTACTAATTAAAATCTCACTATTATAAATTATTATTCACTCAGCTGATCATAAGCTTCTTAATTAAATAAGATAAAGATATTTTCGAGTAAACTGGTAATTAAACAGACATTAATTGAAAGAGACGAGTCACGACTAAAGTCAATTTTAATTACGCTTCAGTTGTTGTTTGTATTTACTTGTAAACATGATACCTTTATCTCCGAAGTAGTTTCTAGCTAAAAATACTGCTCTTAATTTTATTCTATTAGTTTTATAAAAAAAATATTAATGGAACCAACGCAATCAAAAATTTATAGGTTAATCCGCTTTCACACAAAATAGTGAACGCTGAACCGCAGATCAGTAAAATGAAAAGGACGAAAACCAACGTTGCTTATAACATTTAAAATAAAGACGTTGTCAATACCAAACTAACATCACGACGACCGTGTGTTGTGTCATGTTAAAAGTATACATTAAAACTAAGTTTTACTCATCGAAAAAAAATCCATAATATCTTGTTATTTTGCTTACAAACCTTCGTACCCAAATCAACAGAATTACATAATATTCCCAACAATAACTTAATATTAATCAAAACATTTTAAATCTCACCATAATTTGGCAAGCCAAATGGCAGCGAGGTAAAATCTTTTTAAATATCAGAAGCCAGAATTCCTACAAAAGCAAACAATTGCTTGGTCCAGACTTGTTTGCCCGCAGTCTTGAACGATGGTGTACCTACTTACACCGCAAACTCTACCGGTGGTTTATTTTCATTGCTTAATATTCCCATAGCAAATATTAGGAAAGGAATGCTCAACCTAATCAATATAAAGAAGTTTTAATTTAAAAAGAAGTGTGTAATGTTTTTTCCGCTTGCTTTTTGAGGACTCCAACATTGTCTATTTATAGCTTTCTTTTACTTACGCGCTTATCCTATCTTCTGTAGGTATACTATCTTTTGCTCTATATATCAGTGTAATTTGTTAACATTTTTACTTCTACCAAAGCGACGAGATGTTAACGCAAAAATTACTAAAAACAGATTTGGAAGACATTAGTTCATATTCGTGACCCCGATTTAAGCTTGCGATACCTCGCAAGTAAAAGTGTCGGGCTGAGCTAGTTAAAATATATTTACTTAATTATTATGTTCGACGAAATTCGGAGACTGGAGTCGTAAGGAATTAAGAAACTCGTCACCGTGGGTTAGTGGTTAGTTTTATATAAGTTAAAGGCATTACAGAATCCTACACACATACAAAGTGTATAGTTTCTTCTTTTATTCAAAACTAGCCGTTACCCGCGGATTCGCTCGCGTGCTTGTGTTTTCTTAGGATTTAAGCTGATATGAACGATAGTGACTACAAGTACCACATTTTCAGAAAATTCTCGACCACATTTCATCTCGAACCCTTTTTATTGCATGCATTTATCAACAAAAACTATAAATTACTACATTTAATTAAATTCCATAAGCGAAAAATTCGTTGTTTGCTACTCAATTTACATAGCTTGGCAGGAATTATTGTATAATAAAAGTTTCAGAATATAATGTAATAATTATAAGGGTTAAATTAAATTCATGAAGCTTCGAACATCGTTACTTTTATGAAACAATAATTGGTTTACAATATTAATGATACTATGAAGCGAATTCAATTCCGCCTGTACTAGGTCCAAACCAAATATGAACAATCTTTTAGAATACTCAGTCGTCGAAAATCCGTGGTTTTATTTGTATGCATTAATGACTCTTTGGTCTCTGGAACTATTGTGCCACAAGTTGTGACGGCCAATAGCCTAATGACCAAAAGTTTTGACCAACAATGAAGAAGCGAGTCATCTTAAGTTCAATGAAATCGTCGTCGTAGCTTTTTGGCGACCTGTAAGTAATTATGTCGAGAAATTTCATGATTATTATGCGGTATATGTATTTATATTTCATACTTCATACTTATATTTCATACTTATATTTTATAAACGATATGTCTTTCTGTCTGTTTTTTAAGCTTTCAAGGTTTACCCGCTTAACAGATTTTAATAAAACTTAATACTGTCTAACAATGCATGACCAAAATAACATTTGAATTCTTTTTGCCGCAAATGCCGACAACCACGCAGTTGCTAATAAGTAAACAACATCTTTGAAAATTGTTGTTGTTTTGAATCGTTGATTTGAATGTATGTATCAGTGACATTAAAATATATTTTTTCGACGAAACGCGTATTTTTATTTATTATAACCAAACATAAAAAATGGCTTTAAGAAAAACAATAAAGAAGGAAGTTCCTGTCTTCCGACATTCCTTGACAATATTAAGAGGGATTTTAACGTTCAGCTCGCGGCATTTCATCATGTCGGTGCCTACGCACTTTTTCTTTGGCCAAACTAAACTCCCTTATCTGAAATAGCTCTTCAAGCTCAACTGAACTGTTTATTTCAATTTTCTTTGCTTCGCCAAACACAGAACTTCACTTTGTTCATTTACGCTCACACATTGCCTTATTTGTACATGCTTTTCTTTTATTTTGTTGACCAGTAGACACACTGATAAAGTAACGACTTTCAATAGCAGAAGTGTAGATTTTGTAAAGTTATTTGACATGAACTGTTGTGTTATAACTTACTAAAAGTACTGAACTTTACAGTATATTTTTTCTTTTTCTTTTTAAATAATTGAGAAGAGGTATTGTTACCTTGTTCGACAATATCGTAACTTGAAACTTAATAATATTTGTTTCAGGAAAAATATGTTGAATTATACCTAACTGTATGTTTATTGCTTACTTACGTTTATTGTTTAAGTTTTTTTTTGTTTATTTTAATAAAAGTCTACAAATCTAATGACAACAAAATGGACACATTGATTAGAACTTATTTCATTATGAGTACCGAGCAGTTCATTTGGTCACCAAAATACAATAGTCGTAAACGTGAACAATTGAAACTAGGTCAGAGTAACGAGCAGCTAAGTACATATCCATTTAAATACAAACTTACGTTAATTTTCGATTCAATTAACGTTCATTAACATTGCGTCTTCCAGTAAATTGTGAAAGTAAAAGCTCAATTCAATTAAGTCGTCCGGCTATTGTGAGGAAACCATTCTCTTTTGACTACCACAAATATATTAAAGGTCCAGCTCTTTAACAATGACCTTCTATAGCAAGGATTGTAATATGAATCTCGTAACTTTTTATATACTTTACTGTAAGACATATTTTACTTCATTACCTAAAAGTATGCTTCTTAATGGTCTGGCAAGTTTAATTACCAGGTAAGAAAAGTACAAATGTTTTTCTCAAAACCAGTCCAGTTGTAATTTTGTTTGCTCGACGACTTAAAGCCTAAGTACGCTTTAAGTCGTCGGTAAACGTGGCATTTTTCACTCTCACGGAATATGAAGTCTGACAACGATATTTTTCTTATCGTATAATGCTATATAAAATTACTTACCAAGAATATCTGTGTAGTGTTGTGAGTGGTAACTTAATACAAAATACCTTTCCACTTTATGTTGGAATAGTAGTTTTTCAAGATATATTGTATATAAAACTACATGTATATAAAAATGCTCATGTTCTATTTAAATAAGTGTTGCACTAAATCACTATGAGACACGTGTATTTAAACAGGGATTCGTCCGTCTAGACTCTAGGCCTACCTACTGCACTTGACAGCAAATTTCAGGAATACTAAGAAGTACATCGAGCACCAACGTTACTCTTAGGTAGCAGAGCGGATATGAAACAGCCTGGAACTAAATGACTTGCATACAAGTGCACGAGAGTCCCAAGACGCGTGTGGTTCTCAACTATCGAATAAACGTCGGAAATGTATGCCTTTAGAAGTGGAACTAATGGAACTGCAAGTTATGAGCAATGCAAGACTAGGCGCAAATTGAACTATTTTTAGCAGCTTTAGTACATAAGTAGAAAAATAAACTCCAATAAAACATACGCTTAGTGTTTAAAGACCAATTTTCATATCAGAAAAACATATGTCGTGGGAGTAGGATTTTTTAGTTTTATACCTTGAGTAAATATTTAAATTGCAACAGAAAGTATCACAAAATAAAAATACCGTATTAAATAATATTCAAAATAACTAAATCATTAATGTGCAAATAATAATTTAACCTTAGTGTTGAATTCTTTACTGTGATAACATTTCCAGTATACAGTAAATATTAGTTCTGAACGAACCTAGCTCCAGTCCTACAGTCTTGCTTATTCTAATTGTAAAAAATATTAATTCATCGTTAAAGTTCACAGGTAGAATCGGACATGGGGGCACGTGTTGCTCGGAAGACGCCTTATGCGTCACTGCTTTATTAAATCAAACTTGCATGCGGCAGTTTCCTGAAACTGCATTCGTTCACGATATAATCAAATGTATCACACTCCGCAAAAGCATTTTGTATGGTTTCTAATAACATTTTAGATTGGTTCATAGAAATCGTCGGTATACCTCACTTTATTCACGTTTAATATAGCTTTGCCCTCCGTTTTCACCATGTAAGGTGTCCCCATTCCTGCAAGTTTTTTTTTTCACTTTTTCCGTTGATTTTAGTTATTCCATCAAGGGGCCTGTTGACGAATCCAACAAATCAAATCATAAAAACCTACTACCCATTCCTGAGTTATAAATGGTGCAACTAACCTGATAAAGTTGTGCACTGGTTAGAATAAGGTTACTACGAATATGTGGTCTTTTTAATTTGTTGTAAACGAACTGAGAGCAAGCACACCTCCATTTATTCAGGCTACCCCACAAAACATGGAGGTTCTTTGTTTGTTCCAGGCTCGTTCGTAAATATGCGTGTAGTTCTTTTCTAAAAAAAACATGGAACGTGATTGTCAATTGTTATAAAGTCTGTGGCACGAACAACACTTTTTGCTTTTTACAAATTCGTGTTAGTAAGACCTTATAACGTTACTGGCTGAAATTCGGTCATTTTAACTAAACCAATAAATTAAACATGAATTCATGTCTTTAATAAAATCGCATAGAAAGTAAAATAGTTGTTTTTTTAACGTAGATGAAGACTAACAGTTTTTAAATATAAAGATAACATTATCACCTGGATTTTATTATTGTGTTGCACAGGAGTCCAATACATTGGTCAAGGTGTACCCAATTAACTTCCGTGCATAGCTTTATAAATGGCTGTCGCATAAAATTCGCGTTACAGATTGACAAATTCTAGCTTAACCGGTTTGTGGGTTGACGCGCGAATGCGATGCGGGCGAGAACGCATTAACGAGTAATGTTGAAGATAAGCATGCTGTAACCCCCTACTACGGGGCGAGAGAGGGGGTTGGGGTCCGCGAGACCATGGCGTGAAACCGAGTGAAAAGTGACGCTGGCATCGGATGAAATGTGACTGTACGAATGGCGCGGCCGAGACACGCGATGAAAAATCACAAAGCAAAATAAATTACGAGTTCAACTCAAAAGTACTTCGCATGCCATTGTCGCGGAAATCGGACTTATCCTCGCTCACAACGTTTTATGACTTTTTGAAAAACATTAATGTTGGTTAGTCGCTACAACGAAATTATGTCGTTATTTATTTTTGATTGCAATAGCTTAGTTACACGCTCAAATTTTATGCAAAAATGTTTCTGAGTTAGAAGTAATGGGTTCGCAATGTTTCAATGCTATTCGATTATCATAACGCACAAAATTAACTGCTTTGGTTTTATGTCTAAGTCATTGTTTGAAATGATACTTATTCCTGTTTATGCAGCAATGTTTGTAAAACGAGAATTTCTGTTAGTTCAGCTATCAAATATGATCGCTAGTGGACAGTTGACCGACGTCAATTCTCTTGGGCATTGGTTCATATCTCATGCAGATGCATAATATACGTTCTCTTAGATTCCACCTGGACACTTAGTTAATTGACACACAATGGTTACTATACACACAACTGTATGCATGTGCTTATCTTCTATACTGATTCAGTCATTGCTGACCTTACTTAGATAAATAGAAACTCCATGACGAACTCTTTATTTACATAAGTTATTGAGCACCACTATAAAACAACTAGGTCTGCACTGTGGAATATATATTTCGTCGTTGGTATTTTACAAATATTGAAATCCGGACTTGGCACTAGGACTGGAGAGTCAAAAGCAAGCCCCATACGGGGATCGAACCCGCAGCAGGTTACGTAATTAGCGTGGTAACATATACCCGTCGGCTATCCATGCAGCCTTTAAGTAAGCGTCATACTTCGAGTTTGAAGTTCTTTGAACTAACTTGCGCAATTTCATAAGGTCCATTGTTACGTCGACATTGATTGAACACACATACAAACACACTATGTGTGTATCAGTTTACATATACGTAGGTAATGGTTGAACTCGTACATCGGTCAGATTAATCGCCGACGTAAATTAACGTCATCTGTCCAGACTGGAGACTGTTAAGGTTAACCAATAACACTGAACTTAACACCAAAATTTACAAATAAATTAAAAAATATATTGGCTTATAAAACACTACAACTAACTACGGTCTAATTTTGTAAATTTTTGTAGGCATAGAATACAGTTTGTTGGCTTTTGTGATTGTATGACATAAAATGTTTTAGTTTGCTTTTATGAGGTAAAACATTTCCTAATAGTACCTACATTGAACAAAAAAGCTGGTTGCATCGTCCGTTTTAGTTTTTCCGATAAGCACTCAAGTTTGTTTAATTGGATTAAAATATGGAATGTTATTGATATGGCACATGTTCCATAATAATTAATGTTTTTCCTATTTTCATATATAACTACATATTTTGCCTTTTGAAAAATAATGAATAGTTTTATTTTTTGTGATAAATACTACTACTAGGTATAATGATTAAAAATGCCTGTTGGGCATTGTATTTTACCGGCGGTCATGCATTAATACGAAATGAATAAATAAATACATAAAAATAAATAAATGACTCGTGTCTCGTATTATATCAAATATACCAAGTAATTGTTCTACTTTTAATGACAACTTAATTTTTGGTTTTTAAAGGTGCCGATGCGATCACGTTATTTATGCGGTTAGAAAATTAAATCGGTGGTTTAAAAAATACCTAGACAAAAAATAAAACTAGAAACATAACGCATTTTTTCAAAATATTTACTTACATTTTTATTACCAATCTACAAAAGTTTATAACTTATACGTAATGTACTTAGTAATACTAAAATAACACCAAAGTAAAAACGTGTGTCCATTGACATTTCGAATTGACATAAAGCTGTTCAACCGGTGGGCATGAACTGTCCAAATTGTCATAAGCTAACATTCGCGGGAACGTATTCGAAACTGTGACAAGTATTGAATAAACCAAATAACTGATAGTTAAGCCGGTCGCTATTCGGAACGATTTTGTTCGTGAAATATCGTATATTTGTAAAACAATTGATGTTTTAACAATTGACTATGAGGTAAAGACTCTAAAACTGTAGTCACTTGGACCGTTGAGTGGTTAAGATTTATTTAATGAACAGTTAAAACTATATTAATTTAGGTTATAAAACTAAATAAGTATTTTCGACTTTTTATTTATACGTTTGGGTTGTAGTAGTTCAGAAGACAAAATGATTGAAGGTGTTAAACGCCTACCTTGTCAATATAATGCTCTGCATTTATTCACGTTATGCCAATAGCTCACCCGAAAATTTATCATTGTGCTAACTATCGCCATTCCAGGACTATTTATTGCATAAGTTTATAAATAATTTAGTAACTTGTAGTGAAACTGATGTTAAACTTAAGCTGTGACCGTATTAGTGATATTGTTATAATACTAATAGCAGATTACGCTACTTATTATTGAGTTTTAAGTTATTAGTAATGCTACCTACACGCAAATCCACGACAAGACGAGACAAACATATCTATTTCTTAAGGTTAGCAGTTTAGTGCCTTTCATTTCATTTTCACCACTTAATATCTTTCAACAACATCAAAAAGTATGTGTTTTACGCCTGTAAATCCTTCTGCCTAGCCTCTGCAAAGCTATGTTGGGATCGACTTCTAGTTTCGCCGGATCAAAGCGCGCTGTACGGGTCATTTCCAATTTTTGGGAGGCCAGTCATGATTTTAATTTTCTTGCTAAATTATCAGCTTGTTAAACGTTTAGACCAACTAAGGAGAACAACGGGATAAACCGGGAAGTTTAAATACAGTTCTAACATAACAATTGAAAAGGAGTTTAGGTGCTACAAAGGGCGAGATATGAAAGTGGAAAATTAGAAAAAAAATATTGTCGTTTTCAATCTCTTTACATTTGACGTAGTCTTTGGCTTGCGAACGGATGGAAAAAACTTAAAAAACGTGTTCTATTGATCCTAATATACACCTTTTTCTTTCGTTCAATTATTTGAAATGCAATAAGCAGGTAGTAATAACTTGTTTAAATCATCGCGAGGATTAATTAAATTCATAAGCACCCTCGTTCGTACAAAGATGTGGGGGTGGCGCTTTTAGGAGTTTACGCCGTAAGGCTGGTTTTACAGTTAAGTAAAGGGCCACTCGTCGAGAGCTTATTTCAATATGGATTTATTCTGTTAAAAGTTCCAATAGACCGTAAAGACTGCTTTAGTGAACGAATACGTGACGACAAAGATGTAAAAAACTGAATAGAATTTCTTTTTCAAGTTCGACGTGTGCGATACAGTGAGAATGATTACAAAATCCTAAGATTTGCTCATTGAATTTTACAAACTGACCATCCATTGATCGCAGAATATAATAATTCGTTGGCAAACCACTTAAAAGTAGGATATAAAACGAAAATATGGACCGATGTGTGTGCGTGCTGTAGCACTCGAAATCATTTGTACACATTTCCCGCCGACCGACGGGGCGACGGGGCCTCATACACACATTGGTTGCCTTTATGACGCCCGCAAAAATAGAAACAGAAATCTAATATGAGTGATGGATTAAATCAATTCTCGTTTCGTTATCCCGGGGCGTTCCGGCGTCGGCTCCATGACTATCGATCTAGCTATGATAAATATTATTTGTATTAATAACGTTTTTCTATCTGTAAACGTATATGTCGCGATTCAACAAACCGTTCGATCTGTATAAAGATAATTAGCGATCAGGGGGCTTTGCAATTAGACTTGATTGTTCAAGTTATCGCACTCGCTAAGCTACTCGTACCTATCTATCAATCTTTACAACGAGTAACCGAAAGAATCTATGTATGTAGTTTCCATTGGCTTGTCTGTAAAACAAGCCTTACGCCCAAAGTTAAATGGAATGTAACCGCAGCCCCGAGTAATGGGCAACGGTAATATAGATACAACTATACTAAACACGGCGATATTGTCGTGTTACATGTTGCTATCAGACAGAATGATGATGTCATTAATTACAGCTGGAGCCTATCAATCACTTTTAGCTGGTAAGCCAGGGCTGTCGATATAATTATAAGTGATGAATTAATACGAAATCAATTGGAAACTAATTAAAGTAAATAATTCAAGATTGATATTAATGTCTATCACAACGAAAAATATTCAAATCTTAGAAAAAACTCATCAGTTTATTATTGCTACATTATTTTGCATTGCAATCGTAAGCTGATCAGTTGAATAATTGATATTCTATGCTCAATTTTATGATTGTTTTCAATTTATTTTCTATTCTGTTTTCTGTTGCAATACTCGCATCTTGGAAAAAATACTCAGCTCCGGTAGCAAAACATTTTTACTGCTATCATAAGCTGATTATTGTTTTTATTTTAAACTAGCTGTGCCCCGCGGTTGCACTCGCGTGAATCCATAGGTCCCGTTCCCGGTGCCTTTATATTATTGGGGGCGGAGATGAATCCAACAAATCACTGTCGTAACAATGGTCAGGAATACTTTTTTTTCCCCGCGAAATTTTCCGATTTTTTTACATAAGAACCTTCTCTTGACAATAACAAAATCAACAAAAAAAGAATTAGCGAAATCGGTCCAGGCGTTATTGAGTTATGCGCTTACCAACACATTTAGCGATTCATTTTTATATATAAGATATGTTCTCAAAGACTAGCAGCAGAATGTGAATATAATAATTTATATTGTAATTAAACATTGAATAAATTCTTTATTTGCCGATCAATTACATTAGAAATCTTTTAAAATTTCTCCTTTTAAAAGTTTCATACCACAGCTTTGCAATTGAGGTTTAAGGTCTCTTTTTGGTCTAAGATAAAACCAGCACAATCTGTAATGAACTGGATCTCAATGTTTTTTACTTTGTGTTGGTTCGATTTTATAATAATTGGCATTTACTTTTGTTCACCTGATAAGCTTTTGTCTCCATAATATGCAATTAAAAACGAACGTTGAGCTTTCAGTAAGCGTTAAGTAATAAATGTGAACCATATTCAATTTCAATAATTTATTTCAATGGCTTAAATTAAAGCAAAGGTTATATTGTATTTTATTAAATTCCTTTAGTAATAAAATTTTAATTAAAATTGTTTCAAATTAAAATCAAAATAGTATTACTTTATACTAGCATTTCAACTACGGTTTTGTCCGCGAGAACATCGTATAATATCACTATTTTTTTCTGCCACTTTTTTTTATTGTATTGTTTTCGGATATCAAAACGAAAAGTCTAACTACTTGCGTCCGATGGAAAACTAAACAAAATATTTTTAAAGTATTTCTTAAGTTGTAATACTTATCTGCTACGTGAAACATTTTCATGCATATGCTTTTTAGTTATACATTTTTAGATGAACCCGTTATTACTCAAAGTACTCAATCACAACACTATTTCATGCTTTGGTTACCGAATTTAAATCGAACAATCGTAAACAAAACTTCAAAATTGCACCTAAAGTGAAATTGAAATCGTCCAATAAAGATCAAAACAGTGAAATGACCTCGTCCGATTTTCGAGTCTGCACTAAACCCGACGAATCTTTAATGAACTAGTTCCACTTTCTACCCACCGATAACTAAAGGTTCCGTAACTCACTGAAGCTAAACCGCCAATCAGAAGCATAAACGAAAATTGCCGTGAAGTTCTATCGGGAACGAATTCTGACTTATATAGTATTAGCATAAAACCTATGATTGATTGAACGAAACGCACTTGCGTAAAGTATCGTTCTTTTATTAAATGGGCTTATGGCGTCAACAGTGTCTAAAGTATATATCTCAAAAATAAACGAAGAATACATTTAAACTAATAAGTAATAGGGTTCTAAGGCCTACGCAGTACTATTTCAGTTTTAAAGTGATTTTTGTAAATGGTATTTTTTTTTATTAAAACATTTTAATTCACGGACGAATCTCAAAATTTAGGCTACAGTTCTCAAATTTTTCATTGTGTAAAGAATCTTTCGGTTAAGAGTCAGTGTAGACTAAGTATTAGCTAGATTGTCCAGCTTGCTTCTTATATTTACTGAGGCCTTCGGCGACAGCGTTTTATTGTTTTAGTGTCTGGTCCCACTGCGAAGTTTAAGAGCAAGTTCTGCCAAACAGCTACAGTTTAGACCTCCAAATTGGAAATAAACTAGTCGAAGAAATTGTATCACGGCTTACTTTGCTCTGTGTAAATGTACTCGAGGGAGCTTGAAACAATTTAGGTAGTAACGGATACACATCTTAATAATTTAAACTACCCATTATACGTACAGCTGTAATCCGCAACACACTTAATCTCCCATCTATCCATACTAGCACAAATAACTGTTTTCCAGTTTTACTTCCTTAACATATAACCAAGTTTTTATAAACAAATCGTACGGAGATATTAATATCTAGTACACCAAGAAAGGATGAAAGCCGTCCTAATAAGCAATTTTGTACTTTATTCAAAAAAAAAAGTTTTGTCGCCTAATGGGTTAAATGAAATAGGTTAGCATGAGAAGTGTATTTTTTTCTGTCAACTCTGCACTTAGAATGATAAATGACGTGTTGTATAGTATTTCTGAGGTATGGTTATTTTATTAATATTACCTGTGTTATACTTAACCTTTACATATAAATTGCCTGTAATATCAAGCTGTGTCGAATAGAGTTGACTAGCAGAGAAAAGCCGTCAAAGAGATTCTAGTGTTATTAGTCACATTTCAAAATATACGCTCCAGCTGAAAATCTACCTGCATGAACAAGTTAGCTCAGGCAGATAAGTATCTCGTGTGCACTGAATTCCGGCGTCAAGTAGCGTTATTGTGTTGCGTTGCATTGTGCTGCAGTAAGTGATGATAACCGAAAGCCTAATCCATTGCCCCGATCCGTAAACACTGTTATCATTCTAAGGTCACAAAGGTTTGAGCGGTATTTACAAATGATCTGATTAATTTGTGATCAGTACTATAATATAGAACCCGCTGATAAAGTTTTAAATCAAGTTAGGTGTAGAGAGATTTTGCTGAAACAAAGCTCTAGCTAGCAGACGCCTTAAATTTTAGAGTTTCAAAAAAGTTTCCTGATCTGCCACGCATTTAAGTCATTGATCCTGTTTTACTCATATTTATTTCTAACGATAATTTGTTAATCAGATAGGTATTAAAATGTATAAGGGTGTTAACACTCCGATCAATATAAATTGATTGCCAGTTTTGGTTGATCGATGGAAACTGTTTAACGAAACGTTGTTCATCTAATTTATCGATGGCATCGATCGTTACTCTAAAAGTGTATCTAGCATGTAATTGAAGATACAACAAAACACACACACTTTATACGTAAAAGTTGATATCCTTATATACAATAAAAGGCACAATGTTAGCTTTCCCAATATATGTGACCATTACACGCTACAAAGACAGACACTAATGCCCGTGTCTGATAGGGCGGTGTCGATTTTTATCGTACAGTAGTGTTGCATTTAAATGGTACAATTCTCTAAAAGGGAATAGGAAGTCGATATCGAGTGCTCTAAGTAATGGATATTTTATTAAGGTTTATATTGGAAGTTTTTGTGGAGAAATAGGTGTAAATTGTATACATTTTGTTTCTAAAACCGCCACCTACTTTACTTAGTGCATACTTTGAGGCTTTAATTTGGTCAATGTCAAACTGACTGAATAATTAAGGACCTCAAGTCCTTAATTATTCAGTTCAATAATGCTTCTGCTGGTTACTGCCAGAGGCAGTACATCTGAGTGGTCACCAAGTCAACCCAGCTTGGTGGCAACTGGCTTCCCTCGAGGCGAGTGACCCCAATTTGGGGTCCAGAACTGTTTTAATGGTTTCGCCTCTTGACTAAGGATTTTTTTAGTTTTCGATTATATTATTTTGCGGCTATTATCAGTGCTGACTTTGGACTGAAATTACATTATTATAAAATAGTCTTAAAAACTCATTGAAAGATTTAAGCTTCTTCTAAGTTCCAGTTGACCAAATTTTTAACATTTTAGACAAAACCAGCAACAAGCAGTAAACAAGTATCGTGATCAATGACTCCCTGACGTGCACACAATTACATCTAAAGCACTTTATTCCCGATCTTATTGCCACTTCAACATTTAGTATTAGATAAAAAAAGGAATACCTTTGCTCTTTGCCCATTGAAAACATGAAAGTCGCTGAAGGACATCATAATAAAACATCTTTCTACGGCTTCCGTTATTACCCGGTCTTAACGCTGTTATTTACTTTCGTTGAAAGACTATTCATATATTTCAGCAAGCATTCTTTTATTTGTGTATCTTTAAGTCGAAAATAGTCAGTCTTAAAGTTAAAATTATTGGCTTAGAAAAAAGTACTTGCGTACAATAAACTCTGAGTCCACAACAATTTAAAAATAAATATTGATAAACAAAACATAACAGCCTAGTATGATAATAAAACAAGATTTCACAATATAAGTATCGGACTCATAAAAAAAACATATCTTGATATTTGAATAAACTAGCGCAAGCAAGAACTCGAATCAGCAAATAATTACGACTTCTACATATTACATTGCTAAAGCCATTGAACATATTCAAATGTAGGAACTAATTTGATACGATATTAATCATAGCGGTGCGGGAACCGAACAAGTTTATTGCGTTGGGCAAACTTGCACAACCCCTGTTTCAAATACAGCTTAATTTATATTGCTTCGTTAAACATCTTGCCGTATTGAGAGTATGTATTGTATCTCTGATTGTGAAGCGAAGTGAATAACTAGATAGCTCGTGAATCGCGCACATTTCATTATCAGTATCATAATAAATTATAAACGAAGCAATCCTTTTAACCACCCTTGTAAAAAGGAGGTTGTTTGTTGCATCGTCGCTCATAAAATACTTATTAAGACGCGGTATATTTTTATTAGAAAACTTCTTCTTCTTGCGGTGCCTCTCCACTACTGGAGGTTGGTAGTCAACTCCGCATATCCTTCCTTGTCCCTCGCCATTAGAAAACAGTTTGATCAAAATGGATTTAGCTTTATAAATTTATGAAGATTTTTGCTCCATTTTTAAAGAAAACATTTTTTTCTAAAATTTGCAGAGAACTTAGTCACTAAATTATTAGAAATGGTTGCTTGAACGTGAGCAGTAAATCTCAATCTAACATAGGCATACTTACCTGTATACAAGTATAATGTACTTTACACAGATAGGATTTTTTAAACTAATTTCCATTTAATAAGTCGCAAGCAATAAGGCGCATCTTCAAGATGTCTACATTGTTTGAACTAAATAATATGCGCTTCCTTCTTTTCATCTACTTCGTTACTTACATCGTGCATCGGTCATTGCTATGATTGTTGATCACACTTTAGTTTTCATAAAGCCCAGGACTCGTAGAAGAACCGTGGGAACAGCAAAGCTAGTCTCAAAATGAGCGATGGTTGCACCGTCAGATTCAGAATTCGCTTCGTTTAGTGACAATCGTTTAGGAACAATGTCAGCATAGTATAGCAAAGCCTTTGTGCTCGTCGCCTCGCCCAGATTCATCTGTGGTACTCCGTTTGCTTTGCTGAAGTAATATTTGGACCGACTTGCATTCGGGGCAAAACATTCAGTACAGCGTACAGTATTATCTAAAAATTATTTTAAACTTCGGTAGTGAAAAATAAATGTATGTAGCCATTTTGTGCAATAATCTTAAAAACTTGTTTATTTTGCTGTGATTTCTTTCGAGAATATGAAAAATAAATATATTTAATTCAAAGAGAGCTAATATCAGTGAAATTGCAAGTAATGTAATTTTAAATTCTACTCGTACTATAGCTGTTCAGTTGTTGTAGCAATGGATTATTAGAAACTACCGGTAATTTTGGGCATAGTTCATAAAATTATAAGACTGTAAAATTATATTTATTAGTATTCACGTAAGTAAACCTATATCAAATGTTCAAATTGTTTCTCCTGTGCTCTTACATACGCGACATTTTCTTAGGAATTAGTTTTTAATTTTTCTGAAGCTCATATTTTGTGCTATTGGGCTCGTTGCGATGTTCAGTCTTGATGCCAACTTGCTGATGGCATTGATCGGGGTCTTATAAATGAAATCGTTCATACAGCCCCAGTAAAAGAAATCAAGCGGGTTGAGATCGGGAGACCAAGGAGGCCACCATATTGGCCCCAGTCCCCCAATCCACATACCTGGGAAAGCTATCTAAATGTGCCCTAACTTCACGATCATAATGGGCACCCATCGTTCTGAAGCCACTTTGTCTCTCTCAGTCCGGTCGGAAAAATTTAAAGGAGCTTGGGTAAGGTTTCTTGTAAAAACTCTAAGTAGCTATGAGAGTTAAAAGTAGGTGGAAGCTCGACGGAACCTAAAGCTGGGCATTAAAAATACCACACCATAAATTTATATTGAATTTGTACTGGGACCGGTCTTCTCTTGATTCGTGGGGATTTTTTATTTGCCAATTATGCAAGTTGTGTAAGTTTAAGTACCCGTCCCTTCTGCAGGACGATTCATCACACCACGAAACTCAAAAAACAGTGTTCCTCCCGATGCATTTCTTGCACTCTTGGTAAATGATATCGAGGTAGTAAGCTTTGTACGCGTGTTATATGGAAAAGGTGGTATAAATATTTTTAAGTACAGTATGGACAGAGGACTTTGGTATCCTCATGCGCCTTTGAATTGACCGAAGTGAAGTTGTCGGATCTCTATCCCTCTCCTGCACTATCTCAGTCTCATCTAGTTTGAGGGCGTCCACCGCCACGTTCTCCAGAAAGTCTACCTTCCGCGTAAACGTTATGCACTCTGGTAAAAGTTTCATGATGTGGGTGTCTTCTACCAGAAAACTTTTCCGTGTACAGCCTTGAAGCAGCTCTAGAATTACGACAAGCTTCTCCGTAAATGAGATGCATATCAGCATACTGCGTTGAGTATAACCATAAACAAAAAGGTTAGCTATCAGTAATACAAAAGAATAACAAAAGCCCAAGTGGTCGCCATGACTTCGCATTGATTAGAGTCAAAAACACAATCAAATATTTTTTTTCAGCTACTATTATTTTACGATTGAGGACAGGTACCAGCTTCAAAAAATTTAAAAAATAGATTGTCACTTTAAATCTATACCTTTTCGTGGAACATATGTTGTGCTAATTTGGTAGGTCTAGGATTTTGTAGGTGCTGACCTGAAGCATCAACCACTAAACTTTGTTGGACTATTTACCGGACACCCTGTATACCTTGTTGTATGTATAACATGTTTATCGAAACAAAATTACTGTCTCAAAATTTTTCTTCGTTATCCACGTGTACCTGCGTTATCTATTAATTTTAAAACAGTGAATAAAGTTTAAGTAGATATTCATCGCTAGTGTTTTTTATTGCTTCACTTTTTATCCTTAAAAGTCAAACAAGAAGGTACCTAATGATTATTAATTTTAATTATTTGTTAAATTTATTTGACTGAAAATAAAAACCTAACCTCGTATGCCAATAAATTAATCGATACTTAAAATAAAAGACACACTTATGCAAAGATTTGAAAATTATTGGACGCAGGCCGGGAATCTAAAGTTATGACATGATAATCTGTTAGTCCATAATACCCAATTATCTACTTAGTTGCCAATATTTGTTACCAAGTGCTTAAAGCACTAACTCAGAACTCGTCACTGAGTATCAGGTATTGGAAGCTGTTATATCGAGATTCGCATTCGCAAGCGTCGCGGTTTTCGATGCAGAAACTTGAGTCGAACATCAGTGTAGATTTAAACTAAGATCCTATACTCATAGATTAGGGTATATTCGTAATGCCTAAAATACGTAATTCAATTTAAAGTGGGCAAGACTACATGGGGAAACCCTGAGTATTGTATCCACTGATCCCAGGTGATCAAAATCAAGTTTCTAACCCCTATTTAGTATGTCAAAAAAAAGCGTTAAACTCAACAGAGTTTAACGCTTTTTTTTCTTCTGCAAAGAGTCAACCTTCAGTGATTGTACTTATATGGTGGTTGCCGGGAAATATGTTCTAGTGCTTACATTGTTTATGATATTGAAAATATCATAGAGCGATGAGATTAATATTATGATATCCTTTCTTGAACATCTTTGACGTGAAATTCAAAGAAGCCAAACAAGACCGAAGAAATTATTTTGCAGAATAATTTTAATTTCGTCAGATGTTATGACGCACTTATATACATTATTTTTAAGTTTGTGTATATAAATAATATTTAAGATTTCGAGTCTAAGCTAGTTATCTCCAAACACAGCATTTATAAGTCGTGTAGTATGAAGGTAAAACTTATTTTTTGATTAAATCAACTATTTTCAAACAAAAAAAGAGTAAAAAAAGCATTACGATTCTGCTGGCCTATTTAAAAAAAAAAACAGATTACATTTCAATCTTTCTTCTAAATTAAAGATTTCTAATTGCAAAAAAATGCATGTTAGTTTTGTTTTAAGTAAACATTTCTTTAATTAATAACTTTTGTGGTTGTGCTGTGTTTAACTGTTTGGTTGGTAATGTCATAAACGGCTTACATAAATAACAAACGACCGCTAATGAACTGTGAACGATAAAAGAAACACGACGACAGAAAGTAAGCATAGCCCGAAGGTATATAAATGATATCTTAATTTCTTTTTTCATTTAATATCAACGCTTGAAACTTGAGAATCTATTGTTTCAGTCTGCTGTTTTTAGAAAAAACAATTTAATATCTCATACCAATGTAAAAAGATACTGAATTAGCTGCTTATAGCTTTCCAAAGAAAATATGAGTTCATCCGGTATATAGTCAATTTAAATAATTTAAATAAAATGGGATTATCAAATAATTAATATTCAATTTATCGCATCAATTATTTAACACCGAAAATCATAACCAGACCACTGAAGCGATGTATCTTAGAATTAAGCAAGTGACCTAATAAGATAATGATCCTTGCAGAGCGGTGACGCTTTGTTATGTACTTATAAATATATGTGCTTATAAATTATAGTTAAGCATCTTATAAAAGTGATAATTTTTATTTTTTTAAATGTGCTCTTTTATCTTAAAATCCGGGGCATTTTGTGCCTGCGCCCGATATCTTTGCTTGTATCGAATAACCGTCATACAGATGAAAGATAAAAGTAAGGGTAGGGAGTAGTTGAGACAAGATACCAGTTATCATCCTCGAACAGTGATTGTCATCTACGAGATCAGAATTGATAGACAAGACATACTTTTGCATTATCAGTTTTGTCACCGTTCTTAGGTTGAAAGACAGGTTTGTACTGGGAAACTTGTCTATCAAGCAATGTGCAGTTTTGTAAATCTAACTGTTTTTTTTTTACCGGTGTAAGGACAATATTATAACTGTTCGAGTACCTACCCGTATATTTCTAGCTTATAAATAATGCCTAATCTTATATGACAAGATACTCTGACACACGTAGCAACTCTAAATTCTCCGACACAGCACGGGGTGTTATGAGGCTGTTACATTATCAAATAAATAAGACCATAAATCTCTCCCCGTAATAAAGAGATACGATGAAAGAAATATGTAAGTATATGAATATGAAGCATCTTCAGCCGACTTGGTACAGAATTCGATTCTCAAGAGGCGCATAATATAAGGATTCAGGTTTTGATTTCACATGTACTTCTTTGTCATTATATTTTAGTGTTATCATCCATTCTTTTTACAGCTAGCGTATCTAAACTTGACGCGAGATATTTACATAAGATTTATTATTTTGATGTGATCTTATTATTTCTTCAGTATTTTTTGTAGGATAGTAGTATATAACCTGTTTCACGATTAACGTGAAAATGCTGATGAACTTTTGTACAATCGTCTTCTCAAGGTGCGTCCTCAAATCAAATCTGAGGAAAGCGCACCGAACGAGCATTACACGAACAGGTTAAAATAAACCCCTTTTGCACTAAGTACTCTACCGTCATTTAGATTGATTCAATAAACATGTAGGCCCAAACCTGATTAGCACACCACAAAGACTTTAAATTAAATGTAACAGAATAAATAGTCGCACCACGACTAATATAAATAATGAGTAAATCGATCTCGATCTGGTCCACAATAAACAAATAACATACATGTAGGTATTGCTAATACAAAACCCCAGCTATATTTAGCACTTATCGTAACTAACTTGCCAAAACATGAAACAAACATTATTTAGGTGTAATTAAATTAAATGAGATACGAGTTCTAATTGTATAATTAGCTATGATAAAATCTCTGTGATAACATTATTTTCATTTTGTAAATTGGTATGTTTTTACCTAACTTGTTTTATGAATATTGTTGCTTACTTAAGTGTTTACATTAATTCTAGTTTAGTTCCACACTAAGACACGTATCGATCTTTAAACTCCTGCACTGAACTCTGGATATTTTTTGTACTATAAGCCATGCAGCCTTCTATGTAAAAAGCTCATACACACACATAAACTCTAAGAGCTCGTTTACTATTCACAAGAAGAAATGTTAAATGGTTTATTTCAAATAAAATCTACAAGCCACTCCGGATTTTTCAGACACAAAAGTTTCTGTTTTTTATTTAAACAAAATGTAAATTTTATGTGCTGATCGATTTCAAAACCTTGTCGATACCCGAAGTGATAATGATTAATTGCTGCTCCTTAAATAATGTATTGGCGATTTAAGTATACGCCTAATATTCAAAGCCAGGATACAGTTTATAAGGTACGCGGGCCTTGTTGCCTTTCCATGTAAGGCTTAGAATAAGTCAAACAAGAATTGTGGTTTTATGAGTGTAGCTTATGTTTAAACTATGACGTATTTCATGTTGGTAATATTTTTTTTCAAGACATGGACAGCATTACAAAAAATAAAATGGTTTTTATGTTAACTTTGCTATGATCAAGTTATTATTTTACATGCACCTCTTTTACTACAAATCAAGTTTAATTAAGAGCAACCAACACCTAACGACGAGAAAAACTGCAAGATAAAATTATTGGACGTTCATTTTTATTTTAATAATAATGTCATTGTGACTAAAACGGCAGTTGCGACGAAGTAAATATCGGTGTAGTCGTATTCACGCAACATATCACGACCTGTCAAAACTGTCAAAGATGAACGGAAGGACTGCGTGTAGCTACTTTGTTGTGCATACCAATGTTCCTGATATAGTGTACATCAAACGTGCAATATAGGGGAATCATAACGTGTACCTATTTTGTGAACTTAATATGGGCATTACTCTTACAGTTATTTACGCTAAATTAGTTCTGTTGTATTCACGAATGGTTCAATAGTTTGTAATACATTTTTCAACACTTCCCGGAAGAATTTAAAATTTTTTTTAGACACGCACTTAAGTAGTTAATGCCATACTTATATAGTAGATATAGCAGTGTTTGTATTCAGGCTATTGACACCGTGATAATCAAAATGAAGGTTGCATTGTCTGCGAACAGTGAACGAGGATGCCAGCCCTAGGCATAACGGCTTTATTATTTGTGGCAACACAAACAAGGCTCGCGCTCGTCGCCGGTCGGCTGTGCGCAGTGAGAGCAGCAATCGTGTTATAATCATACGCCGCCGTGGACGTTAACATTAACGTGTGCAACACGTGCCCGGCTAATAGGCTCTCTGTCGAAATGCAACGCAGCAATCCTTTTCGCTCTTTCGGAACTGTTTGTCGATCCGGTAAACTTTTATATCGACATGTTTAGTACGGTCGGGGCACCATCGTGCCATCTGTCACGACCCTCCGATGTTTTCGTCAACGATATTCTTTACGACTGAGTATGGAGTAATTTACACTCGTAAACCCTATATTTGACACATGCCAAAACTTACATTACTCCCCGAACTTAGGGCCTGCGCTAAGCCGTACTTTTATAGAACTTTGTAGTCGGGTCAATGACGCGATTTTATGATTTCAAGCTATATCGAAAATTGCTTGTGCTACAGGTGTACGTTGGCTATGTTAAAGCCTGAAGAAATGACTTCTAACGTTTCAAGTCAAATCATCTCCTCATCGCTCATGCTACAGATTACGAGGCTTTCACGGAATTCGAAACATAAAGGGTGACCAAACTGTTTGAATTTCCAGGTTGAAATGAACGTAGAGCGGCGGAGAGCGGGCCGAGGCGACATATGTGATAACATTACCCACTGATAGCGCAAAATAATCCTCTTAATGCGTAAAATAAACGCCACCTGCATTGACAACGACTGATTAAATTATTTAAACCGTGAATTAATTGCGCAAGTAACACGGTCCTCCGACAATGTATATTTAAATTTTTTAATCGTGTCGCCACTTGAGTCAATCGCTTTTCATTTATCGTTTATAATAACGATTGATTATTTTACTGAATAGACCACGAGCTTCAATGACAGCATTTAATCACTTTATTTTCGTGTCATAATCCTATAATATTTATTTATTCGACGATGGTAAAATACATTTTGCGTGCATTATTATGGTGCAGTATTTATCGAACACAATGGTATTTATAATGTTTAAAGATAAATTACTCTAACAAAGTAAATAAAATTGCGCACATTGCAAAATTTAGTAGGGCTGAATCAGGTATCCAGTAAATTTAGTAGTATTAGATTTTGTTGGATAGCATTTATGTCACCTGTGAAGTAATCAAAGTATATCCATAAACATTTTTCATTAAACATCTTGGTCCAAAGTAATGACTCCGTGAAGTGCGGTTGTAGCTCAACACATTTAATGCTGGCGGGCTTTGCTGGCGGGACAATAAAAGGAAATCAGGTTAATTCATAGTACTTCATATATTTCGTATCATGTATTCACTAACATAATTTAATTATGGCATTGTAGTCGCAGTTTCTTTGAATTTGTTTTAGGTAGTTACATCTATATGTGACACGTAGGTGTACTTATTTCTGAGATAGGTTAAAATAACCTCAAATTTCCAAATTCAATCCCCTACTAGATGTAGAAATCTTTTGATTTTATCTTAAGTGTCGAATCAGTGGTGAAGGAGTTTTATTGAACCGGCCGCATTATTAACGCAAACTTTACCTAACTGGGGTTGCGGTTCATGTAACTTTCTAGTAAACATCTAAAACAAGCTACACGTATATTTATCGATTAGGAGAGTGCCAGATTATTTACACCTCACGGCCTTCTGTATAACACTGCAGCGTCCGAAAATGGTATTCGAACTATTCGAAACTGGTGTAGTGACATAGTACCTGTCACAGTACCATGGAGCCAATTACCTCATACCACCTTTACCACCGAACCAGTTACCTTACCAATTACCATTACCATCAAAACCAGTACCTTACAACATGTTTGACGTCTCCAAGAAACAGTGAAGCAACCGTCTTGATAAAGACGAGTTTTTTGACGTCTCTAAGAAACATTAAGCAACCGTCTTGATAAAGACGAGTTTATGACGTCCACATAGAAACACACAAGCGTTATCACAGCGCCGCACAGGCTAGCCGTTCGCTTCGAAAGAAGCGGTTGTTCGTGGCGCAAGCAAAGCAATCAAGCAAGCAAGCGACCGCGTCTTCATCACATACTTCGGGACCACGTGGACACAACACAGCGAGACACATGTAGTGACATAGTACCTGTCACAGTACCATGGAGCCAATTACCTCATACCACCTTTACCACCGAACCAGTTACCTTACCAATTACCATTACCATCAAAACCAGTACCTTACACCGTGTTTGACGTCTCCAAGAAACAGTGAAGCAACCGTCTTGATAAAGACGAGTTTATGACGTCCACATAGAAACACACAAGCGTTATCACAGCACCGCACAGTGTTTATGAACATTTGTAAATTGTATATAAGTAGGGTTTTGAAATCAATAAATTGACCAGTAGTCATGGATATCGATGAGTTCCCAGGTCTCGAGGAGATACCTCTCAAGAAAACACCCGTTTACCGCAGAGAGCGCCATCTGGCGTCAGCGATCACCATGACTGAGATAGAGTACATGATGGAACATCAAGGCGGCAGAGTTTACTCTGCCGCCTTGATGTTCCATCAAGCGACCCGCGAGTGTCCGCGGTCACAGGACCGCGGACACTCGCTGGAACCTTCCGGACGACGCACGTGACCTGTTGAGGGAGAAGAACGCATCCATCATCCGCGCCTATGACTCCTTCCCCTGCGAAGCTAACCGCGCCCGAATGCGTTCTCTGCAGCGTGCTGTAAAGAAACGCATGAGGGAGATGCGGGACTCTCAATGGGACAAGCTCCTCGGTCAACTCGAACCGAACCATCAAGCTTTCTGGCAACTCCAACGCAAGCTACGTTGCTGCGAGGATGCCTCGACTCCCCCGCTGAACCGTCCTAATCAGAGCCTCGCCTTTGACGACGACGAGAAAGCGGAGTGTCTCGCCGACAGTCTGGAGGCCCAGTGCACACCCAGCGCCCTACCGGTCGACCAGGCCCACCTCGACAGAGTCCAAGCCGAAGTCGAACGCAGGGCCTCCCTCCCTCCAGTCGAGGACCCTGAGTATCCTCTCCCCCCCGTCACAGTCGACGAAGTCCGTTCGCTGATCAAGGATTTGAACCCCAGAAAAGCCCCCGGCTCAGACGGCGTCTCTTCCAGAGTGATCAAGCTCTTTCCCCCGCCCCTAGTTATCTTAGTGACTTGCATCTTCAATGCGGCTCTAAGCAACAACCTCTTTCCGCAAAAGTGGAAGGAGGCGATAGTCATCGGCATTCCCAAACCGGGTAAACCCAAGTCTGAGCCGACTAGTTACCGCCCTATCAGCCTACTCAAGGTTCTTGGTAAGCTGTACGAGCGTGTCATCTACTCTCGATTAATGGACTTTGCCGAGTCCATGAGTCTCATTCCTGACGAGCAGTTCGGCTTTCGAACCGAACACTCGTGCGTGCAACAAGTCCACCGCATCGTCGAGAGTGTCAGTGCTGGCTTTCAGCACCGATACCGCACAGGCATGCTTCTGTTCGATGTTGCGAAAGCCTTCGACAAAGTCTGGCACGACGGCTTGATCTACAAGCTGTACTCTCTCGAAGTGCCAGAACGTCTCGTGCACATCATACGAGACTTCCTGTCTGACCGATCCTTCAGGTATCGCGTCGAGGGGACGCTCTCGTCACCTCACGCGATCCGCGCCGGCGTGCCGCAAGGCTCGGAGCTGTCTCCCCTACTCTTCTCGCTATACTCTAGCGACGTTCCGAAAGGTGGCAAGACCCAGTTAGCTTTATACGCCGACGATACGGCTATTCTGTATACGGGTCGGAAACCCGAAGCCATAGGACGAGTCCTCCAGACCGCGGTCGAAGCCCTCGGGCAGTGGTTCGCGAAGTGGAGGATCGAAGTCAACCCCTCGAAGAGCGCAGCCGTACTGTTTTGCAAAAGACGTAGGGCGCCAGCGCCTCCCCCCCCGATCACCCTCTTCGGCGAGCCTATCCCTTGGGAGCAGGAAGCCGAATACCAGGGTATAATCCTTGATCGAAAGCTCTCTTTCCGTCAGCACATCCAAAAGGCCCGCAGCCGCGCCGCCTTCGCCCTCTATCGTCTTCATGGTATGTTGAACAAGCATAGTAAACTATCACTTACTTGTAAGATGAGAATTTACACAATGTGCGTGAGACCTATCATGACATATGGTAGCGCTGTGTTCGCACACGTACCCGACTCCAGACTCCGTAGGATGCAAACCCTCCAGAACCGTTTCCTACGCAAGGCCACGGACGCCCCGTGGTTCATGCGTAACTCGCAGCTTCACTGCGACCTCAAATTGCCCACGATCAAGCAGTTTATGAAACGGATTTCAATCCGATCCTTCGATCGAGCCGAAACTCATCGAAATTCCCTTATCGTGGCGGCCGCACGATATCGCCTCTCTTGTATCTCGCGCACCAAGCGCCCCAGACATGCTCGCGCGTATCCTAACGATAGTATTACGCTCATGCAAGAAGCGTTAGCTCCCAAACAGACTAGCAACACTCTACACAAACGGTCCCGACACTATCGTGTCCGTCCTCGCCGGCGAGGCTCGTCGCGTGTTGTTGTAAATAATAATAGTAACGTTAACGTTGCCCCCCCGTCTCTAGATAATACCGGCCCGAGCCGGTCAAACTAGAATCAAAACAGTCCCTAAATAATCAATCATTGATCCAGCCCTCTCTTGCTGTTTTATTTGTTATGATCGTGAGCAACGAACTAAGTCGAGGTTCGAACCCCGCAGGGGGTGCCCTTAGCTTTCGTTGCCACAACTCTCTTGTTAGTCTGGAGTCAGACGGGGGAGACCTTTGCCTAGCAGAGGGAAACTAAACAAGTTACATAAAAAAATTAGCCACTAGGCCAAAAATGTTTTCTAGAAATTCGTCTTAATGCCGTAAATAGTTTATAAAACACCTCTACTCCCAAATACTAAAGCGTAACGTTACTCTACCTATCGCTACTTGAGGCCTCAAAGAGACAGAGACAACGTGAGACTTAACGGCGACTCGAAGCTGATTGAAGTTTCATAATGCAGCTATTATAAACACATAATGTAATTTGTGTCGGGTTGAAGGTAACTAGTATGTTACTTAATTAATAATAATTATTAATTATCTGCGAGTTAATTAAATTTAAATATTATGCAATTCGTGGTATGCAATATAAGTACTTAATTACAAACTACCACTAATTTACCCTTTCCGCTAATAGAAAGCTTTTACAAAATATACAGTTACTCGTATTTACTTTATCAACATTGTTACTGTACAAAACTTTATGAAATAAAGTTTAAATAACAAATTTTCTAACATAAATAAGGAGTAATTACTTGCTAATAGCACTTATTTGCGGACGGACTGTAAAGCGAGACTGAGGTCTGAGTTGCGTGAAAACATTAAATATCGTGTGAACGTATATCAAAGTTAAATACTCTGACGGGTTTACGTCAGCCTAATGTCATAATATTCAACCACTAGACAAACACACATCAAATACATTCTCCGAATAAACACATGTTACCACATACATTATTTGATAAGTTACCTCATAAATATGTCAACTAATAACATTAAATCGTAAGTTTAATTTCAGTAAAATGTTTGTTTTTTATCTGATTGTGAAGTAAAATGATTATGATGTTAATGCTACACGAAAAGGGCGATTAAGAAATAGTATTTTATCACTAAGCCTTATCTTTTAAGGTTAACTAAAAATATGAGTACAATATTTGTATATTTGTAATAGAATAGGATCGATGACTATATGAAAAGCGAATGCACATTTAGTTTGTCAGGTACGAAATAAAAATGTTGGAAAACAATCTTTGAAATAAGAAATTCGTAAGTATTTAAAAAAATCAAAGCTAATGGCGTAATGCGTGGACATATAATACAAGAAATTATGACATCATCCGACATAGGCCGCGAGTATTTTTTAAATTACAAATATACGTGTCTAATATTTTTTCGTAAACAAACTGTCGAAAATGAAAAAGATAGTCACCTACTTTATTGCCTTACATTAAATATAATTTGGACTAACGTTCGGTTATTATCACACAGACGTTATTTCAATTAGCTTAGTGCTACTTTATTAGGAATAATGTAAATAAATCCATGTAACTAAACTACCAATTATCAAAAACCTCTATCTACACTAATATTTTAAAGACGAAAGATTTGTTTTCTTGTTTGTTTGCATTGAATAAGCTCCGAAACTACTTGACCGATTTAATAATACAAACCAATATATATAAACTACGTTCGAATTTTCTTTTGAATGACCCCACGCAAATACGAGAAAGTATGTATGGGAGAGTGTGTGTGTATATATTTATGATATGTTTATGATATGCAAAATGTGCGAAGAAATTGAAGCTCATAGCCACAAAAACGAATGCAGGAACTTGCATCATAATATCTTATGATGCAAGTTCCTGCATTCGTTTTTGATACGCTTAATTAAAAAATCGCTCTCTTCTAAGACTTGGGCTATTGAGGACCATCAAGGTGAAGTGGTCACTGAAATGGAGGGTATATCCAAAAGGTGGAAGGAGTACTGCCAGTCATTGTACGAGGACCCTCAATCGCAAGATTTCGCTTCTATAAAACCCTTGAGTGAAGACATGGAGCCAGAAATTTTGAAGGAAGAGATCGAAGCTGCAGTCAAACGCCTGAAGAATGGCAAGGCTCTTGGCAATGATGACCTACCCATTGAGACCATCAAGGCTGCAGGTGAACAGGGAATATGGATATTCCATGTTCTCTGTAACAAAATCTGGCAAACCGGAACTCGGCCTAAAGAATGGGCCCATACTGTCTTCATTCCACTTCACAAAAAAGGCTCTACGAGAAAATGCAGTAACTACCGTCTGATTGCACTAATTTCACATGCTAGCAAAATTTTACTGCACGTGTTAAACGAGCGACTTAAGACCTTTTTATCTAAAGAAATTGCGCCTGAACAGGCTGGATTTGTGAAGGGGAAAGGTACACGAGAGCAAATCTTTATAGTCCGCTAGATTATTGAGAAGGCCCGAGAGTTTAACAAACCGACATACATTAGTTTTGTTGACTTCTCCAAAGCGTTTGATTCGATAAAATGGCCGGTATTGTGGAAGACCCTTCTGGATATGGGCACACCCAAACATCTTGTGCACCTTTTGAGGCGCTTATATGAGAACGGTACAGCGTTAGTAAAAACGGATGGCATACTCTCGGATGAATTCCACCCCAGCGCAGGTGTCCGTCAGGGATGTATTATCTCGCCACTCTTGTTCAATATTTATACAGAACTGATAATGCGGATTACCCTCGAAGATTGGACGGATGGTGTATCAATAGGAGGTGTGAAAATTTCGAATTTACGCTATGCGGATGACACCACATTATTCGCAACTAGTATTGATCGCATGGAGCAGAAATTTAACAAAAACTACGAAAACCAGACTTGTCCGTACACTGGTATTCCCCATATTTTTGTACGCTGCTGAGACGTGGACGCTGCGAGAGATCGAGAAAAAGAAAATAGATGCACTCGAAATGTGGTGCTGGAGGGAAATGCTTGGAGTAGCGTGGACAGAGTTTCGCACCAATGCATCTATTCTCGAAGAACTCGGCAACAAACAGCGCTTAACTAATACAGTTCAGGCTCGAATCCTACAGTTCTTTGGGCATGTTTCACGACGGGACAACACCTCCATAGAGCGCCTTGTCGTGCAGGGGAAGGTCGAAGGCACAAGGCCGCGCGGCAGGTCGCCCATGCGATGGACCGACCAGATTAAATCTGCAATAGGCGGCCCCGTACACGAGTGCACCCGTATCACGACCGACAGGGAAGGATGGCGTCGCATCGTGAAGCGGATTACGGCTGCCCGCAACCAGACTACTTGATGACCACGACCGCTCTGTCAAGAGCGAACCGGAAAAGAAGAAGAAGAATATTCCGGTGACTATTGTTGAACGTGTAGCCTTTTTGTCACTAGTACGGTTGCTGGCTAACAAGCAGATACCTTGAGCCGAGAAAATGTCTTTGAATCTCCTTTTATCACAAAGGGAAAAGACGTGTCGGTGGAGAAATTACGTGAGTTATTTAAGAAAGTGTATATCATAGTAATTTCGGAATATTATAGATTTTATCCATTTAAGAATACCTACAGCGATTACTGAGATTTATAAGGAAAAATTAATGAGTATATTTGGTACTCTCAATTTAATTAAATATGCCTAATGACCTATGAATTAAATATTTTTCCCCCTTCTACATTCCCTTTCATTATATTTCCATCTTTAAAGCAACAGAACACTTAAGATCGTGTTTATTGTTATAAAAAACTCACCTTACAAAAGAGCTTTATAAGTACGTCTTGAGTAGCCGCTTAAATCATCTCACGGTATAATTTTCAATTTTCAAAGTGATTTTACTGACTTCTATTACACGAGATGATGAAGGCTTTGTTCCTGTTTTAAGGGTAAAGAATAATTTTGGCAAGCTTTACGTGGCGCACGTAAGTATATACTCCAATCTGTTGAGAACGGGCGCTTCCGGTGAGAGGCGACGGGATCCCCGCCTCGTCGCCGCCGTCCTCGCTCTGACATACACCCCACATTTATATACACGACGCAGATTAATACCACGTCATCCGACACATATCCACTGCGAGAGCCAGCCATTCTCAATCATATCGCCATACAAAATACTGAGACAAATCTCTTGTGGCGACTCGTCTCGCTTTACTAATTAACGACTAATGATCACTTAACCAAATGAACTTTCTGTACATTACAGAAAGTGCTTTGTAATGCGTCTTGTAAAATCAACGTACGTATGTACGATTCAGTATAAGATGTGCTAATCTGTATGGTCTTAACCTCCCAGATTATAAATTTCTAATAGCATGTAATCATGTTCGTTTAAGCAGCCGTGTTCAATGTGTACATTTACCTACAGATGTATATGTATCGTCTTAGCGTTTGAGTTTTGTATTATTCAAGATTGTTTGAAAGTATTAATATTACTTACTTCTATAGGTACACCCGTTTCGGCTACGCATGGGGAGACTTAACTTTTTAAATTGAAGTAAGAGAGTGGAGGTAATCTTTATATGTATTTTGTTTTTCGGAGTAAGTACCAACAATATGAATGTTTTTGTCGCAATATCAACGAAAGACAAATTACTTCGGTAAATAAAAACATGATCATAATAAGGAAATGGCAATTATATTAGGAGAAGAAGCCAACGATGTTAGCACATTGGACAAAGCAATAACGATAATTCAGTTGACATTGCGGTTTGTAGCAGACCGATACTTAATCTGTTACACAAATTAATTATATCGATATCGTGGCCTGAGGACAGACTAGACTCATTCCAATAAAGACACGTAATAATCTAATGACGTATCACAGGAGTGGTAATACTGACAAACAAATAATCCTGCGACCCAAGGATTAATCCAAATAGCTTGAATATTTGGCTAAGAGTATCACTCATTATAATCAAATTGGAAACGTTTAGCCGCTAGGATTGTTATTTCATATATTTGTTTGTGCATGAGTATGAATTTAAGCTCAGTTATTAGAATATTATTATATTATATTATTATTTATTAATTTTATAAATTGTTATGACAGTGAGTAGCTTGATAGTAGGTACATCTAGTTAGACCGAAATATTTTCATAATTACAATTCACTGAGTAGCAAGACAACAATTAATAAGTAATGGTAGCGGCAACTACCTATATGCCTGCTATCTATCAAAAGTTTCCTTATACTATTTTTCATTCCAAAGTAATCCAGAGTAATATTGTTGTTTTCTTCTAACACAATTCTGACTTTAGATTTATGAACTTATCAGTCAAAAGTTTGGCCATTGTTTCCACAAACTTATTGCCAGGTCACGGGATATCTAATATATTTATGACAAAACAAAGGAAATGAATTTAGAAATTCCTCATTTTGTAGGTGTGCTTAATATTTCGTCGCCATCTTCTGAGGCTGATTAATATAATCCTTTCAGTAATAAAACGCCCCCGTTCCGGTGCCCTAATTATTATATAAGGCAGCGATAAAATCTGCCAAATAACTCTTCATTACCTGCATTGAAATTCCGGATCTCAAAATATTATTTGGCAATTCATTAATGAAAGTTTGACTTTCGAATAACGGTAAGTGCCTTTACTGTATCTATACCAGTATTTATACCATGATGGCAAAACTTTTCCTCTAAATTTAAAGGTAAATATTCGTTAGCCTGATTTAAATAAACATGATAGTTTTGCTGGCTACCTTTAACATCTTGATTGGGCCGTTGTATTCATTGTTTTATATAAAAATGATAATAATATTGAGATAATATATAATTAAAAACAATATATTGACATAAATATAGAGCCCTGTTTGGCTTGTCCCCTTTTATCATCCGTCTCAGAAAGTTTCGCCTAAAGAAGTATGTCAATAACTAGCTGAAGGACCTAACAGAAAAACTAGTTGAAGCAATCATTGCATTAGCTACTAATTTTCTAAGGAACATAAACAAACTGTGCCGAACATTAAGGACATCTGTCGAGGCGAGTAAAAGAAAGTTTCCTTTGACCCGCGCCTATTCACGTTACAATAAAAACTAAAGCGTCATATTTCCTTCGTCAAAACCTTTTACTCACATAAATAAAAGTTGAAACAAGTAACTACTGAATTCTAGTTTTTTTTTTTCTCAAAAGATAAGTTTTTAAATGTATTTGAAAATGTTGTGTTTGAAGTATTACCATTGCTCCACGATGGGCTTTTTGAAACTATCCTTTACGTGACCGCTTTGAGGTAAGTATCAATGGTGAATATAACCTTTCAAATTGAATTTAGTGTCACGAGTTTTTCAGAGTTCTCTATTATGATCGAATAATTGAAAAAAAACAAAACTAATCTTTTGAAATAAAAAACCTAGCATAAGTTATATACGATATACTTTTATACATAATGGTATTTTTTTATAAATTTAAACGATTTCTAAAAGCTTAAGTACTTGATATTTTTATTATTGCTTTCATCCGGTATAACTTTTTACCGTTGTTTCTATAAATACCGAAACAGGTAAATGGATAACACAAAAGCGATTTTATTGATATAAAGGTATTAGTGATTTTACCGACATCGGCTAACGGTATTGGAACATATAATTTCGTAACGTCCAAGCAAAACGTGACTTTTCATTTGTTTCGGGAATGAAGCCACATTACATCAGGAGGGCGTAGTAGCATTTTCAATAATTGGCACTTAAAAGCATTAACGTCAAAAGTTGCCTTGTTACCTTGTAATTAAAATTTCGAGAGAATTTTTACTTTTTTGCCTAACTTTTCACTGTAACAAAAATGCTTCTCAAAGAAGTTTAAGCTAACTCAAATCTATTTAAAATCTCTTTGCATTTTCTTGTGTTCGAAATAACTTGCTGAACTGTTAAAAATTTGGTTGTAAAGGTGGTAAAAATATTTTATTTTCATGCTTTTTCCGAAAATGTTAAGTTTTGCGCTCTCAAACATATTTTACAATGAAAGATAAAATAGAAGTAGAGTATTCCCCGCAAAATTATATTAACGCGTACTTTTTGCATAGCCTTATTTATAGCATCAAGTCTCGGAATAATTTACTTAACATCAAAGGCGTCTCATGAGGTTTTTATTAAGGTAAACAAAAACGTTGTTTTTTTTCAGTTACTTTCGTTTTACTTCAACAGCTATAAACATAACTTCACTTATCAAATAATGTAGGTTTACGATTGAAATAAAATAAACACGAAAGAAAAGTTCAAAAGAATAGAAACAATTTATCTGAAAATTGAATCTTTTATCAATTCCGCTTATAAAAATTTATTGTGTTTTTACTGGTGCAGTATTATTGTCAAAAAGCTCAAACTACTACTAAATCAACTTTATGGTCTTTATGGTAAAGTAAAGTTTCCTTTAACCATCTTGAGAAGCTATATAACAGGTATTTTAAAAGTCACCTCACATATAAACACAATTTATTAACCTCGTGACCTTAAGTTCCAACTTATATATTACATTTTCATACTGTACTATATAGGGTCAAAATATAACATAACTTACCCGTATGGTAGTTATTAGTAACTATAAAAAAGGATAAATCTGTTGGACTACAATTTATGCGGTATATAGGGTCTTTCCATCAGCGATTGTTGCTGTGAAAGGTTTTGATTACAAGATAATTTTACACATATTTTACCGAGACTGAAGTAATAGTGACTAACTGTAGGTATACTCGTACCACAGTATAAGTCACCGAATGTAATTTTTCCTCAGCCTTCGGATGGTGTAGTTCAAACAAATATTTGTCCCATTCGGGTCGGGCCGCTCACAAGTCGGGTTGAGAAAAACGTCTTATAAAAACTGTTGAAAATCCGTATATTTATGTTAGGTGTTTATCTTTTGGGCTGGCTTGTCCTGTATCTTTCAGATAAACTAAAAGCATAACTGCCTTTCACTCCAAAGGAATTATGATTTATTACGCCTAGGTAGGCATCCATGAAATGGGTGCAGGACAGTTTGGGGCTCATATTGAAACCTTTATAAAAGTTAAGGTATACATGTTATATAGCTAGTTTATTTAGGCTATTTATTCTGTTTTCGAATATGTAATAATAAATAATGTTGAAAATCCAATAATCAATCACCCCTTGACTTCACAGTTCAAACACAAAACACGTTTTTATCTAGAAAATAAAATATTTATGAATTGTGGATAAATATTCATTTCAATCATCGCTAATGGTTTTTATTTTGCACTCTCGTGTCGGATTATAATTTGTGCATACAAATATTTTAAGCCATGCTCTTACAAAATTGCCAATTTATCTAATCCATTTTTTTGACATCTAGACCGACGATAATTTTATGAAAATACCCATTCATTTTATTTTAAGTTTTGGTGAAATTGTGCTTTGTCGCTGTTATATTGTAGGAGTGAAAAGCATTTTTTGCTCGTAATTTGCATAAATAGAATTTACACACTTATAAGTAAGAGAATTACTTCACTTCATGACGAACTACACGTATAAAATCTTCAAATTTCAACTACCCACTCCATATTTAATTGTTAAGTTTATAATCCAGGGCAGAAGGGCTGCTAAAAAAACAGACAGTTTTTTTTTTGTAAAACAAATATTAATTTATGGTTAAAATGTATTTTTATTTATTTTAACAACGCAGCTCCACATCCATAAACCAATTCAAGGTTTACATTTTATCGAGTATGGAATATCAGATCCCTAAAAGCAATAACGATTTGTTGCAAAGCTCGACCAATAAATCCATATTTTTCTCCAGCCAGACTAAAGCTATAAATTTCATACCGGAATACTATACCCGCGTATGCTTGCAAAACAATAAATTGCGAATGCCGGCCGCACACTCTAGTCATATTCATAAACCAATGAACGACTAAAGGTTTTATTTAATCATCAGCATTCCAAACCATAATGCGTCTATTTCATTGCTCTTTAATTACAGTGTCATTACAATGCGCTGCGCTGAATTTGCCACCATCACCATCTCTAATTATATAAAATAAATACAGTAATTATGCTTCGTATAAAACAAAGACTCAAAATTTATGTTGGAAGCTAAATATAGCTTATAATTTAGCTGGGATTATATTTTGTATCCTCTGAAAAGACCATAAAACAAGAAGACTCCGTCGTCAGCTCAGCTCAAAGGAGGCAAGATGGCTCGTATACTAAACATTTTTAGGCTGCCTAGCGGCTACAAGCGACTCTAGACTTTAATGAATGGAAAGCACGAGAACCTTTATTCGTAATACGAATATTATTAATGCTTTTGAACCACTATGATCATACTAGATGGAAGTTAAAAATAAAGACGTTTTGTAGATTAAAAGTAGTTACTACTATACCTGTTGTGTGCAAATTTTCTTATTTGCAAGAAATTAAAGATTTTTGTCGGTTTGCGTGGATAGCCAAATGAACTGCACATTTGTGATCGCCTTTTTAAAGGATGTCCATTGCGTCCATAACAGATTTAGCGCTCACGCATACGGGCATACTAAAGGGCGCTTTCTCCGAAAACTTGTAGCGATGGCATGGCACAGAACACGTTTTTTTTCTAATTTCGGCTTTTAATTTGAGTTTATATTTGGCAGGATGGGTCGATGAATCATTAAATTTCATGTGCTGTTTGAATGGAAAACAATATTTTTTAAATATTTGCTGTTAACAACCTCGTATTTTTTGTGGCAGGTGTGGTGTTTGATCAGAATACGGAGGAGATACAGAATGCCTTCAAGTTCGCGATGGTCCAGCACTCCAGCCCCAACCGGTCCCGGCTCGACTTCCAACTCTACGTTGACATCATTAACACCGCCGACGCTTTCAAACTCTCAAGACTAAGTAAGTAATTTTCTGTATTTTGAGCTACATTGATTTACATTCAAATAACTATAATTAACCTAGTACTTTGAAATGATCAAATACTGGTATTATACATGTTACTACGATTGAGCCAAGACCAGTCAATAAATTGTGGCAGGCCCGAAAAAGGACTCTCAAAACCTTTCAATATTTTTAGTACGCTTTAAACATGACAACTTAGGAGGACGTGTAATATTTTTAAAGTTTATTGATTTTAAACACAAAAACAGATTCAATGCATATCGGAGGATATATCGTTATTCCCGAGTGCCACAAGCATTATTTTTTGATCAAAAATAAATTGACTGTGTGAGGATAATTTTCACGTTTAGAAAGGATAGGTTGTTTTTAAAATAATAATTCCACAGCATAATAGCAAAGGCAAGATAATTCAATGACAAAAAAAAAACTATATTTACGGCAAAGCCATAGCCAAAGTGATAAACATTGATCGTATTTTTCTGTCGCTTCGGCAGGATATCTGGCCACTAAACGAGGATATAATATTTGCACCGAAACCGTCAGCAATATTAGATTGAATAGAATAATAGTTGGACCCCAGTGGCATACAAAGATAGCAATCAATAAAGTTCCTCACGCCTTGTGTTATTGGGCGCAAATTCGGAACGACCCGTGTTCATTGCTTGTCGATTACATACAGACGTAATTACGTGAATATCATGACTTTTTGAACAGGTATATTTAATTAGGTACAAACGTAAGGCTTTTCAGCAAAATTAAAACTAAGTGTTATTTCCGATCGAAAAAGTATTCGACGGTATCTATACTGACTTTATGCAGCTAAAGACGACTGTCGAGTGTTCGAGTTGTTCGAGTGTTTTTTTCTAAACGCGCTTAGCTCTAGAACTACCAGTCAGATAATTAATCAATAATTTATCGCAATCCACCGCTAAAACCTTAAGGAAAGTAATAGGCTACATAATATTACAGCGGATCGACATAACAGGACATAGCTAGCCGATAATATAGGAACGTTAAAAGTTAGTAGAAACAAAAATCTCACAAACTTCGTACAATAATTGATTATTTCAGAGAAAAACCATCCATCTTATAATGGTACAAAATGAAAGACTAGACTTCAAAAAGTTTTGAAGTTGGTTCACAACAACAACGTGAACTGTCAATACTCCTTATTACTTGTGCATCTAGAGAAGAGAAGGTGGAAATAGTTTTCTCTATTTCTAACTCGATGACACAGAATCGCGTACCGTAGTATAAATATTTCTTGCTTATTTCTTTTCTCTTTGTGGAATTTAAACCACGTTACATTTTCCTAGAACTTCTAGTTTCACCAACATTTTTTTCATTCTTTTATTAACCTTGATTTTTTGATGTAACGAAAACATGCATTATCACAAGATTAGTGTTAAAATATGCTATCTGTAAATTACCGAATATGTAAATGCATAAGGTAATTCCGTACATTCTGATCTCTAATAACAATTAACTAAGGCTTTGACTGTAGTGACACACATGACACATTGCCAGAGCATTATTAAGGTACAGGTTCGCTTCCCATGGGACTATTATTTGTATGACCCAGAGATAGGTATTTATTTTTGTGTGGGTGTTTGTTCATGAGAGATTTATATCATTCTGTATACAGCCTTGGGTCAAATAGAAGGACAAGAAAGTACATTAGGTATTAAAAACCAAACATGAACATGCTTTGATCTGTTTTTTTTTTTATTTATGAGTTAGCAGATATATTCTAGAGTTGCAGAACAGGTGTTTTCTGTAAGTTTTTCGGACTTTAAAATACTTTCAGTTCATTCTAGTACGGTAAAGAGAATTAGGTTTCGTATTTCGTGGTCTCCTTCTTGACTCAGTTCTCATTTGAATGCAAGACCTCCACCTCTTTTTATTTCGCCTCGTCACGCGAGGCTGATCAAAACACTTTTGAGCAGAGCCGCGCAAATTTCACAACATCCGTCTGCACTACACATTTTAGAGGTAAAACTAGAACTCGGCACGTGTGACTATCGATTTCCACAAACATTTTGATCGAGAACTTCAATTTGATTTTGCGTTGATAAAAAGTAAACACACAATACTGGTACATGATCATTTTCGCGTACCGAAGAGACTCTTTAACAAAATAATGTCAAGGTAAAAAAGCCTCGAATAAATAACGTTTGTGAGGTGGGCGCTAGTGAAAATGGTTCTTCAATACAGTGTTAAGTAGATACCTGTTTGAAATTATGCGCATACATTATTTTTGGGTCAAAGAATAATATACAATGTACTTCGTGAATGGTGAAAATAATTTATAAAGATACACGTAAAGTAACGAGTATGTATGAGTTTAGATATACTTTTCAATCTTGTCAAGATTAAGATTCGGTCATAGAGTAAAATTGAAATACCGACATGAGTTCACTCATTCACATTTTTATTTAAAGTAGATGTCGTTTTCTTCTGTCCGTTTTTTTATGTTTTTTTTACTTAAGAGCATCATTCAACAGTCTCTAGTAACAACAGGTACACCTAATAAAGCTTTGTAACACTAGACAAAGATGGCGAAACCGAGCGCAGATTGTATCTTAAAGTTCAGTGAGAGTATTTTTTTTTTTGTTCGTCTCTTCTAGTATTTTTGCAATAGATTTGTAGTAAAAATTTTCTTAATTACCTGTCCAAATACGAGTTTCCTGCCAGGATGCCCTTTTGTTAGGAAGCCCAAGGTTGGGATTAAATAAAAAAAACAGTAGATGAAAAACGAGAGAGAGTAACTTGCAAGCTCCGTTCATTTAACGATCACCAGGCTGCTGCATTCGCTTTGCGTTTACTGGAACATAAAAGTGAATTCAAAATTACTTACGCATCCCTTCAACTAATGGCTGGCTTATTGGACGATTTGCACAAATTTAACTCGCACAAAAGGTGCGAATCAACTCCTTTAAAAATATATGTTTTTTCGGTAGTCGATTCGCTCAAATTTAATTTATTGTCGTGTTAATCGACACCGTCACAAATATGTAGTAGGCTATTCGCACACATATTGTCTTTTCTAAAATGCAGTTAAGATAAATTTTTCAATACAAAGTTGTATATTAATTTCGCCACGATTTAATTGCCTTATGTATTCGATTCTTTTTTAGTATCTTATTTTATTATTCTTTTTTATTCTCTCAGGACTTTTTAATTGAAATATACAAGTTTTTATTATAAAGTGCTAAATAATAAGTGGAATCTTTGCGTAAAGTATCCAAGAACATTGCAATGTCTGGTTTAGGTTTGATCAACCTAGTAAAACGAGAGTTCCATGATTCGATGGCATTATTTGTTTTATGAAACATATCAGAAAATTACCATTTGTTAGAGAAATAAGAATTTTCATCTAACCAAGACAAACAAAATAATCATTAAATTGAGTATTTTTCTATTCAGGCTTATGTTCCGATTCAATATGTAACCATACATCCGATCTATATATATTCCTGGGGTAAATAGGCTAGAGCCATTAAACGATTAACGTGCATTTTATCAATCAATGATTTATGCATACCTACTTTGTTGCATCTCTCCAGAAAGCCTTTTGGAAATGAAATAAGCAACCTTGAATACGTGCGTGAGGAAATGCTTTATCAATAGCACTCATGACTATTTTTTCAAAATCAGTGGTGAATATGAGTGGAGAAAATTGAGGATTTCTACTTTTTATAAGGTTTGCATGGATCGCTTCAAACTTGCTCAGTTTTCGAAATATAGCGGCCACCGATTTACCTTTTTTTGCGAACAATAGAGTCGATTTTGCCATGTGCTGGATTAGGAGGACGGTTATCGTAGCAAATTCTGTGAAGATTTGTCAACGCCAAAATTTTTTGCAAATCAGCGTATTTGTGATACTCTGGATATCTTTTTACGAAGATTTTGACGACACGGGCTAATTTTTGGTCATAATTTTCCTTATTCGATATCTCATAGAATAATTGTGTTAGTGTAACTGACAGAGCCGTCTTAGCGGAATCTATGCGAGATTTTGTAACTTTTTTAAGTTTTTAATTAATTTACTCTCAGGAGATGCTCGGCGCGAGTTAAAATGTTGCAGTTATGTTGGTACATTGCTAATGAGTTCCTACTAAACCCTTAATTTTAAACTGAATTTAAAACATGAATTTTATGCCACTAAAGCCTACACATTTTGTAAACAGTTAATATACACTTAGTAGGACATCAAACTAAAGTGGTGTCTAATTGAGAATACTCAAACGATGATAATTATGAAGATTTTCTATCTGCTATCTGGTTAAATGTTATAATAATATAATTTTAAACAGATTTTTAATCATTTGAACAGTGTAGGTATTTTTTACATACATGTTAATTGAAAAATTTCAAATAAACATGACGGTTTTACAATTGGCTGATAAACAATACCTGTATCTTACAGTCTGATAGTGATAGATTTCTGATCGTACCTATCTCAATAATATGTATATTGTGATGGGTACTATCAGAAATCAAAACATTATTTCGCAAAGAATCAATAATGCCGATAAATTATTTGTAGAGGTCACCCGGACCCATAATATTCGTCGGTGGAGTTTGATCGGTTCGGTATAAGGGCACAATTCCAATGGTCACAATGGCAAATGGACACAATCGCATTTTGACACAGTGCCATGGACTCGGACAAAAAATAAGAGCGTTTGGTCGTGGGTACTCGTGGCTCTTTCATAACGCTAGCCCAGGGCCATATTGTCATTATTCTGTGGTTGCCTTTTATCCCACGATTTAATGCATGATAACTGGTAAATGTTTTATTGCAATTTCCACTTTTAGCTTTAATGAACCAAATTAACCGAACGAGCGAGAATATTATTAACAAAATATGGTTTATATACAAAACATAACTCGTTTTCGATTGAACTGGTATAGAAAACGGTTGAAAATAAATAAATCTAATAAACGACCATGCTTATGTTGTTTATCGACTCAACTGTTTATTAAATTCTCGCCGCAAGTTATCGCTATGTCCAGCATGTTTATGATCATTATAATTAAAGGTTAAATATTAATATAAGCATATAGCAGATATTATTAGAGATTATGTTTATTTTTATCTAAAGCAAAATAATCTATCATTGCATTGTATTTCATTGAATTTATAAATCGATAGAAGACCGGTATAAAAATTTGCAACCAATTCAATTCTTAAAAAAGAGCATTATCGAAAACATTTAGTTGGGATATATTGAGTTCCAATGACAAATTTAAAATATAACATTAGGAAGATAGAAACTGTCAGAGGTATAGATATTGAACTCATTGCTAAGCGCGAATCGTAGGAACGCACAATAATCCTGCAAATAAGTAGGTAAGCATTGTTATAGATGACAGCCCTTCAAAATAAATACTTATCATCTCTACTCCTGTATATAGATACATACATAAATAAACGATAATTTAGAGATCTCATTTTTACCTCTCACTTTCACCGATAACATTTTCTATTTAAAAAATCACTATATATTTCAGAATTTTTTTATTCGATCATATTTCTTTTAACCTTTAAAAATAACTATTTTAAGTAAAATAATAATAATGTTTAAAATTGAATTTGGTGCACAACTAGTATGTCCTTTTTTAGGTCTGAATGAAAACACTCGGATTGCTTAGTTGTAAATTATATCACTTATCTATAATGTGCGCAGTTTTATTATTATGTATAAGCTTGACTGAATACATCTTGTAACTTAAAAAAAATACCAGAATCTACGACTATAGTTCATTTTCACTTAAATAAAAATTAATTTTAATTAAATTCAAATGTGGAGTTAAGTTTTATTTAAATTAATCTGAAGTACTACTTTATTCGAGTGAATTAACATCTTCCATTCGCAGTTGGTCTGTCTTCCATCTTTTTAACCCTTAAATGCATGATCTTTTATTTTAATATTTGAAAAAATGTATTTTATAGAATATTGTGCTTAGATTCGAGGAAAAATAAAAAAAAAAATCAGTATTATGTATTTACGTATATTTTTACCAAAAATCAACATGTGCCGTTTTCGGCACTACATGCATTAGTTAGTTTATTATTTTTTGTGAAGGTCATTGAAGCAGTCTTTGCTTTTTTTAGCGCATAAATGAACTTTACATTTCGCACACATAATTACAGTCTTCAAATTGCAGGCTGGAAACATACATCTCATCCTATTAGGTGTCCTTATTTGTTCATGGCCCACGCCATCGAGTATAACGTCATTTGGGGGTAAAACTTGACAAGGCTTTCCTTTCCGTATCTTGGGAGGCGGGCCAGCTGCTGTAGTTGATGTAGAACGTGGACGACCCCTCGGTATAGGTGTGGAATATTTGCAAAGTGTGTCTGCTAATTCAGAACGAAAGTCTGCAAGATTCATGATATCTTTGCTGGCTTTCCCTCTTTGACCCATAACTTTTCTGTAAAGAATCCAGGCATTGATGATGGTCAGGTCTAACAGATGATAAAATATTCTCATGTACCATTTTCTGCTTTTGATGCGAATCCTATACCTGCCAAGGTGAGAATCCATCAGGTCGACGCCTCCCATATGAGCGTTATACTCTTTTACGAGTTTGGGGCAAGCAATTTCGATTTTTCGTTTCAATTTTTTATCATACCTATGGATTGTTTCCACAGGTTCTGCACCGACGTAAGTGGATGCCAGGACAACTTGTTTGTTGTCCTTCCACGAAACTGCAGATATGTCCACATTTTCAAAATTTGTGACATATTCTTCATATGTTCCTCGAGGTATAGAACTTTTCATTACGTCTTGTTTATGAGGCAATTTACAAGTTTTGCCCAAACGATTTCGCTGTATGGTTCCTAAGGAATGGATTCCTTCAGTGGCCAAATGATACATTAGGGGCAAAGATGTATAATAATTATCGAAATATACGATATGATTTTTTTGCTTAGGAACCACTCTGAGCAACCTCATGACAGTTTGTCCAACAACTCCTATTTCAGGTTCACTTGGCAGTCTCTCGTCATCCTTGTCTTTACCCGCGTATATTATAAAATTATATGAATATCCGAGTAAGCTGCAAAGGGCAAATAATTTGAAACCCCATTTGTGAGGCTTATTCGGCATGTATTGCTTCAAAAAGTGTCCGATTTTAGTTGCGCACATCTGTTCATCGATTGACAAGCGTTGGTCAATCGTAACACTAGAAAATTTTTCGTTCAAATGTGTTATCACAGGCCGCAATTTGTGTAACTTGTCGTGGTCTGGATGGTCGACTGGGAGATGTTTTGAGTTATCGTTAAAATGCAATACCCTTCTAATTTTTTCAAATTTGTTCACGGGCATGGTATCTCGTATTGGGCCGAACCCAAATTTGCCCCAGTATGACCGAATATTGGGGTAGTGGTAAACAGACATGAAAGTGATAATCCCTAAATATTTTCGCAAGTCTTCTACTGTGTATGTTTCTAATCTATTAGGTTGTTGCTGAGTTGCATATAAGTTTGATTCCTGAACAATAGACTCTAAGAACTCATTAGTGAAAAAGTACGTAAAAAATTGATACGGTGTATCTAATTCCAAAATATTAGAAGATAATTCTTCAGAACCTGAAAATGCTATTTTATCTTCAGAATAGACCAGGTTTCGTTTTCTCCATAGTAGACTTCTACCTCCACTTGGCATATAATTTGCGCTTTCAGGAGTTGAAATATTACGTACTATTGGAGGGTCACTGTCAGTTACTGCGGGAGGATCAATAGCATCAATAGGATCAATAGCTGGATCGATATCTTTACCATTACCATTGAATGTTTCTAAAGGAGATTCTTCCAACTCATCTAAAAGATCTTGACGAGACGGATAATAATCTAGGTCTTCCCCGTCGGATTCCAGCTGATCGTCAGAAATTTCGCCACTTTCTAGCATGCGAAGCATCTCTTCTATATTTTTGTCATTCATAGCTGAAAAGCAACACAACAACATGCAATAACCAACCACCCAGCAAAGCAAAATAACAAATAAAACATTGAAACGTGTTAGAACAGGTAGGCACTTAGCGGGAAAAAAATGTACTGAATATGCATGAAGGGTCGTTTTCGGCACAAAGATATTTTTGCGTTTTTACGAGCGCATTATTGAAATTTGAAGTAAAATAATAATAAGCACATATATTTGATGAACTTACCTGATAAAATATTATTTTTACTTGAAAGAATATAATAAACGGACAGTTATTTTTTTCGAAAAAACTTTCGTAACTTCGGTTGGCGCTAAGTACTCTGACTTCTGTCATAATTTGACAGATAAAATATACTGGTAATACCAAGTAGAGGCTGATATTCTCGTATTTTTTTTTTCATAGATAATAGATTAAAAATACAACAACCAATAGTATGACAGTTTACTATTTGGCGGGCTATTTGAACTTAAAGTTGTTGTGCCGTTTTCGGCACAATATGCATTTAAGGGTTAAGTCTTAGTTCGTATCATTAAATCCTTGGTGAAAGCTATTGCATGTTTCTGTTGAGTACAGTGCTTAGCAACGGGCTCAAGTCGCCAGCTTAATGTATAGGCTCCCGAAAATCACTCACACACACACCGTTAGCTAATATTTTCATAGAGGAATAAACTCACTTTTTAAAAGATGATTTTTGTCTCAATTATGATTGCGTAAATTTTATGTGTAGATTGTTACTGGTAGTTATTTTAACACACGTAATGTAAATTCATGAGGTAGCGATAATTAATTGTAACTTATATAATATAAAATAAGAAATAATAAATGCGCAATTAAGAAACTAAATATCTTTGGTTTTAAATGACCTACAACAGTTTTAAATTAGTTTTTTTCTACTTATGTGAAAAGCTAACTTCATTTCAAAGGTGTACTTAGCTTAAAATGAAATTATGTTCGCCTACACTGCAACGTCAGCTTTTAAAATGTCAACTTAGTAACTTAGCCTGTTCACATTTACAATTAAGTAATTAGGTTGTATTTGAGAAATATTCATAATATAGTGGCATTTATTTTCAGTAAATTTAAATAAATAGAAGTGGGTTGCATTGTTTCAAAGTTTTTAATTATTAGTTCTGGCTTAAGATTATTTTGCTCTTTGAAATCTGTATATATAAAAATGACTGCCTATTTCCATTGGTCACGGCATCACGCGTGAGCGGCTAAACCGATTTCGTTAATTCTTATTTTGTTTATTTTGTTATTGCCAAGAAAAGGTTCTTATGAAAGTAAAAAGTTGGAAAAAAGCGAAAAATAAAAAAAAAATATTTATGATTTAACCACCATACAAAATTATTTCTTATTTAACCTTAACTTTTAATGTCACCTTATGAAGTTTGACATAGAATTGACAGAATTTTCCACAACGTAATTACAAAAAATAACAGACTTAGTAACAGGACTCCCAGGCTTAAAACGCCAATGGATAAGACTCCCTTAATTTGATGTTCTAATAGTATCATATCCTTTACAATTTATATGATTAATATCTTAATTTAATGTGTCCACCAACGTATTTGTACCACTTATCAATCATTGTTATTATCCAAGTATATAAGTCCTTGCCCTGACCTGTAACAGTTGCCCGTGTCTTAGTATAAAGTAATGTTGTTCGTCACAGGCTTCATACGAAAACGTTCTTTCATTTTATAATACATGTGACATTTATATGTGCGAAATACTGCCTTTAAAGTCATTTCGGGCAATATTTCTCATAAATTAAATTTCTTAGGTATACGAGTATTATTTATTATGTTTGTGTCACACCCACGTTCTGAGAGTTTTTCTTTGTCAATAATTAGTAAGTTATTGTAACTAAGATGTAAAAGAGATCCCAACCTCTTTTGGGATTTAAAATAGAGTATCCTCTAAGGCTGAGTTTATTCACGAGGCCTCATTTAAAATTGCGACTCGATGATAAAAAGAGGCGGGCCTGCGTCAAAACGCCTTACTACAAAATGTCATTGGGATTATTATCTTGTGCGAGTAAAAGAGATGAAGTTATAAAAAACAGATAGCGTCTTCCTACTCTTTCTGCAGAATAACGATGGCTCTAACACTTCATAGTACGGTCCCTGATCAAAACACGTCTGAGACTAATGACGACGACGCGAATTTTTATGGCAGTTTCCGTTCTTTAGGGACTACTATTTGTTCACAGATATCCGTTGAATTTTCACTCTAAAAGCCGCTATAAAAAGTTTAAACGTCCAAACTGTGTAGGTACCGAAACGATTTTATGTTTTGCTTTCCTCTTTTTTAATGTTAATAAAATGCTAAGAAACCCTTCCCGCGTCTGAAAGGTACTGCAAACGTTGAATTAAGATAATCTGCACGTACCTGAAAAAAACGTTACGCTAGCTAAATAATAATGACCTATCTTGAATTAAAATTGTAATATAAGATAAATTATATTATCATCAGTTATTTTCTGAACAATTTTCGATGATGTATAGATAATTGAGAAAATCAATGAACAAATTAAAATTAGAGTTTAAGGAAAAACCTCTCGGGCACATTAATGTCAGAACAAAATTAAATATCTAAATAGATTTAAAGCCTGTTTAAAGAGTCATAAAATGGAGAGGAACTCCGCGGTTGCTCTTAAAATATAGTTCCTAATTTATTATTCTCAGAGTAGAAGCTAGATAGGTGAAACGTTTAGCTTTGGCTAGTGACATACTTGTTTTGAGTTGACCTGCCACGACAGATGGCAGGCACACATCTCTGTGGAGTTAAACAATACCAGGTAGTAGGTACTTCCACCTGATTCATAGGCCACTCAAATTGGTACAACTGTTCATTAGAGACAGGTGTTTTGTTAGGTATTAGATTCAGTTAAAATTATCCTAAATTATGTTTACAGTAGTTTGCAAGCTGTAAGCTATAAATTGTATATTTATGTTTGTTTTCAGGTAATCATATAGATAAGAGCATCGCAGAAAAAAAGTTTCAAATGCAATTGCAAAAACAAGTTGGTCTCATCTTAGTTATAGAATACTCGTCTCAAAAGCCGCACTTTTGGCGTTACTGGTTGTATAATAATTGTTAATTGGCCTAACCTTCTATATACTTGGCTAGTTGAAGAAGTTAATTAGTAAAATTTTATTAATTACGTTCGCTGTCCGTCGCGCTGTTCGCTTTGCTCTTTCAAGTTGCAGTTACCGTGGAAACTATGACGCCAAACCTTTTTTATAATATCGTTATTAAATTTGCCTTTTTTTGAAATCGCGTATCTTGATACTAGCCATATTCCATTATCATAAACATGTTAAAGTATACGCGTAAGTATACAGAATTACATATAACATATACATTTTTTTGAAATATCATTCATTTACTGACTTGACTAGCCTGTTGGTCCAGTTGTTAGTAATTCTGACTGCTATACCAGAAGTCGTCGGTTAGATTCCCACCCAGGACAAATGTTAGTGTGATGAGCATGACCATTTGTTCTGTGTCTGGATGTAATCTATCTATAATATGTACGCAATTAGAAATATAGTATATAATAAGTATGTTTATAAGTTGTCTGGTTACCATTGTATTTACAAACTCTGCTTAGTTTGGAATCAGATGACCGTGTGTGAGTTGTCCCAGAATATTATATATTGTTGAAGTGGCTCCTTTTTGCAAAGAAGTGTAATTATATTTGCAACTATAGTAACGGCCTCATACGTTCAATATTTTGTGAAATTGTTAATAAAACAGCTCACATCACTTCGCAATCCTTCCGCATGACGAATTCGCATCACAAATTTTCATCACTTTTCCTTAAATACCTTAGTAATTGATCAACAATTTATTATTTTGGGTTATTCAGTACTTACACGATTTCAGTTTGAATTCCAAAATTAAGCAATTCATAAGCATTAAGTAATAAATTGAGAGTAAATAAATGTAGCGTAGTAACTCCAAAAAATATATTTTAGAGACCCGTTAACTCGCTTACAATTATCACATTACAGGTGAAAATGATTTAGAAATGATTGCGGTTTATAATTATTATTATCATAAACAATGTAGCTTAGACAGGAATTGCAAGCATTGTAGAGAGAACATTTAGTTCAGTCCATTTACGCCGCAAGTATAAGCAGGTATGCTAAATCCTTCTGTTCAAAACTTTAAATATCTACCTGTCCCGCAATTCTTTTGAAGAACGTCGTTATTGCATATTTTTATAGAGCTATGTGAAATTTCAAGTTATTTAATAATATAACAACGCTACGTTACAGGTTTCAAAGATATTAAGGTACATAGGGTACATAACATAGCATGTTATACAAATTGTGATATAACATGTTTCAGCTAATGTGGACGTGGTATAAAACATAACTTATATGATACTTAGTCTGTACGCACCTTTACGCAAAAGTAAAGCATTTCATTGTAAGTCGTAAAAACTGCTTGAAATAAATGACCGTCAAGACCTTTATCTACCATCGGAATTTCTCTTCATTTAATAATTGGAAATTATTTAATATTTTCTGTTTAAATGTAACAGAACAAGAAAAGAACGTTAGCAACAAGAACATTCGCTCATAATGCAACATTATGTATTCTCCAATAGGTTTTGATGACGTCATACACTCTAATATGATTGTCAGTATAGACCAGTGTAATAGGAAACGTGCCTGTGGCAATTTCCGAACACAAACCTAAACAGTGAATGTCCTTAGAATTGAATCGCAATGCAAAACCATGCAGCCTATCCAAGCAGTAACAAGCAAAAAAATATGTTTAGGTTATTAATTAATTTCTGTTTTTTTTTTTTGTAGTATTTTTCTCTTTAGTTGAAAAATATTAAAGCTATAATAATCAATTTAATTTGAATGTTTTGCATGTCACTAAAGCATATTAAAAAACATATATTTTATTATTATTTTAGCCTCAATCGAAAGTTTAACAGTATTTAGATCACAGCTCTATTTAATGAGTGGCTTTCTCTAAAAATCCACTCATAAAATACACAATATATAATACAAGCCCGGACATTTCTATTTGTCTTTCACTACATACATAAACACACATGTTACTAAAACAGTCTCATGACCCATTTCATTCAACCACTTTGAGAACTTGAAGCTGTGAATGACTATTTCTACATCAGGAAATAGTGTGTGGTTTGGCGAAGGAAATATACTACTTGGTTGGTCTCCGTGTTGGATGACCACATAAGAAAGTAGAACAACGTTAGAAAATTCACTTCCAAATAAACAGTGTAACAACTTCGTCAAATTATATTAAGTCTTGTAAATGTGTCATTTTTCATTTAAATGCATAACTTTCACCTTAACAGTGCACTCATAGCTGTACCTAGCATTTATAACATGAAACAGCCGCTAAAGCGCCTACCGTTACGACCATAAGAACGTATTAAAATAATGCAGGTCTAAATTTTTATTGTGCCGTAATAATTCACCCGACAACGCTTCGAAGCAAGTCTGTAAGCAGTCCTTTAGTCAAGCTATAAAATCAGCATAATATTTTGTAATTTTAGGTACAGCGAATCTGGCAACTTGCCAGTTTCAATTTAATCTTTGTACTGCGCGTTCCGTTGTGGTCACTTCTCCCGTGGCCCGCTCCCCGCTCTACGCTCACATCTCCCCGATCTACTCATGAAATTAAATCCTTATCGTGTGCACTTCGCTGAACATCTTCTAAATTCACACCACCGTAATGAAATAATAAATCCCGAACGCACTTCGGCCAAGTCACGCATATCTGCGTCATTTAGCTCTGCAAATTTTTGTAACATAGGTGATGCTACGCGTTGTTGTGTTTGGTTAGTAGCTCCTTATTTATTTTATGTGTGATTGTAAGTCGCGCTAAAATCAGGAGTTTTCAGATACAGTCAACTTCAAAATCAATTCAAAATAAATATAAATAGTTTAGTTTAAATTTATACTGACCCTTTTCGATAATACCTGAACTGGGCATACACATAAACTGATTAAAGCATAATTAAAACTGTAGAATAAAAACTAGCAATTTACTGCTAGATTCTCTCATAACTTTCTACTTTTTTCGTCATCTCTAAGCATATGTTATACCTATAGTAGGTATACGGCTTGACGTAGCTATGTATTATTATACAAACACGTTGTTTGGTAACAACCATTGTTAACTATACTGACAGATTATAATGATAAATTCGTGTATTATATTAATAGCCTTAATTAATGTTTCGCAGTATTTAGAGGACAAAACTTGTGTGTAATATAACTGCGCCGCGACCCGAACTGAAGGCGCGCACTAATTTGCGACTTAAACTTAGAAGCGCAATCCCAATTTCACTTAAGTAAGTACGCGATAATTTGACAACTTCAAAGTATCATTTAGACACTAGTGTCATGTAGCAGATGGCGTTAGTGGTAAATAAATCAGAACCCGTCTAAAACCTTGAGTGACTCGCTCGTTAGGCTTGCCGTACACAAGTACGACACTTAGTCAGCACGAAGTAACTTAGGCTATTAGTTGTCAGTATCACAACACAATATAAACAGACCATTTAAGACCATATCAAAGAATACATGTTCGAGCAAATCAAAAATTAAGAATGGCATACGTTTGTTTAATAAAAAAAAATGACAGCTCGGCATTCAACGTTAGACCTAAATGATAATAAAAACACTGTGATGCTCTTGTTACATCTAACATAATAAAAAGGCCTTCGGCGACATACCTTGCTCATATTACATTATACATATATCTCATATAAATACATAGTCTTGCTCACGTGCTCAGTTTCCACATAAATCACAAACTTTGCGGAGGTCATTAAGTCATGTTTATAGCTATACAATATACATACGTTTCATATCTGAAAATTTACATAATTGACTACGAAAAGGGTAGTTACTAGTTAGCTTATTATAGTCTATAATTATCGCAATCATAGAGTTTGAATATAGTATTAGTCAGTCGGTTTTTTTTAAATGCTGACAACATCCCATACCTTGCTCTGAATCCAAAGTAAGTAGCTATTAAGCACTTGTGTTATGTAATTCAGACACAACGAAGGTACAGCAAACTCTCAGACCCAAGACGATGTAGAAAAGTGACTTTCTACATTAACCCGTCCGGGGATCAAACCCGGGACCTCAGAGCTAGCGACACCTTGAAGATCGGTGCGTACGCCACTCGACCACGTTACCAGTGTTACACGATTTGAACATTATTGATCTACTTTTTACGGATTTTTTCGCGGTTTTAATTTTAGATTTTGGTCCCGACGTTTCGACACCTTTGCAGGTCTCATGGTCACGGGCAGACTGAGATGGCGTTCGTCTTGACAGAAGATGTTGCTCGTTCTACCTTCATATTTTAATTTATTATTGAGTTCCGACCTACGCAATATGAGCTCACTATGTCTTGATGTCTTGCAGCGCTGCTCTTGGGTATGGCCTTGAGTTTGTGTATTATTGGGTCCCAAGTAGGTGATATCTTCCAGCCTTCTTCTCTATTGAAATTAGGGTGTTTTTTAATCTCAATAGCCTCGCGGAACATCCTAGGTAGGAATCTGGATTCTTTAGCGAGGATCTGTGGTTGGTCAAATCTAATATAATGGCTGGAGCCTTCAGCATGTTCGGCGACTGCAGACTTCGTTGAGCGGCGGTGTTTTATTCAATGTCTAACATTCGCGTAAACCTAAGAAACCAATATTATTGATCTAATGAGTCTTTGCGCCATTCACAATGAGATTTAAGCAAGCGTTATGTTCACACACTATATCAATGTATCCAAAAGAGCACTATGACTGTACACAACAGATTCCAAAATTCCCTAACAATCTAAGTCTGTTAGAAAAGAAAGTTACTATATTTGCGTAAAAACAATAATTAAAATCTATTATTAGAGGGGACTTCTACACACACATATGTAACTATTATAATACAGGTAACGCCCTTATATAGTTTACAATAAGCAGCTTAGCAACTGAATATCAACCTCCATATCAACATTCACAGCCTTAAATAACAACCTTATAATCATACTTACTGTTGCGAGAAAATTTCTAAAAGTATTTATCGAGATATAAATAAATACCGAGAGAATATGTCTTTGTAAGAGTGGGTATTCAGTTAAATTGTTAATTTGTGTCTATACTTAGTATAATTATAGGTAAGTAGGTGTGAATTATAGGTAATTTTTTTTTTTCCTAGAATTAAGAGCAATTATATAATGATCAATTAATGAATTTTACCTTACCAAATATATTAAAGGAAGCGATTTTTTTCATAGCTCTGAGTTTTTAACTTCTATCATTTATGCTTCAAGATTAGAGTCTAAGGTGAACACAAATTAGTAGTAACCCTCTATGTTGTAAACCTACTGGCTCTTGACCAGTTTTTTTACTGATGAAAGTAATTAATGCCTGTTTGAGGAAGGGGACATTTTGCGAAAGGGACATTTTGCTACCCGTAGTCATTTTGAGAAGTGGTCATTTTGCGACGGAGCCATTCAAAAAGTAACGTCCTTCCATATATATGAACTTATTTCTGGAAGACTGAAACTCGCCATTGTAAGAATCATCAAAGCAAGTCCGGACCTTGGTCTTTTTTTATTAACTCTTTTGTTCGTATACACACAATATTTCGAACAAATTATTAAAATGCTTAGGAGTAATGAAGAAATCAAAATTCTATCAGTCCCAAGCAGAATCGACGTTTGAAGTCGTTGTCATGGTAACGTTAACGTGATAAAGTTCTTATTATGTCTCTCAAATTTCAATTAAGTCATACTTTAAAAATTCAATTAATTTGGAATTTAGGTTACCGTAGCAAAAGGTACATTTTAGTACCTAATTTTGAGTTGAAAAATAGGAAGATCTTTCCTTGCCTATCCATCTCTATGTTATTAGCTGAGTGTGTGTTTAAAAGAACATTTTGTACATACACCTGTCGACAAGTTCTTAACTAAATGTTGTGGTATATAAAATTATATTCTTATTTTTAAAACTTTTATTTTTATAAATTGAGTACAGTGCTTGGGTTCAATTAACTTTGGGCAAATATGTGTGGTTTCACTTCAAAGCTACCTAACTAATCGGATACTATGAAAACATTTAAGGACAATCCCATAACTGTTTTCGGTGTAGTATTTAGGCATTAATTTATTTTTTCATATCTTTCAAACAATTATATAGCTTAATCGTTTACTTATTTAAAGAACGCCTGTAGTAACGGTAAGAAAGCAAGAAGGTTTTCACTAAAGTAGCCACTAGTTATATTTATACCGTTACCCAGCTTCGTTGCTACAATCGTAACATGTTTATTGCTAGCAACACAGGACCCAGTTAGCCCCTAAAGTTACTATGTATGTACCTAACAGCCACATGTAAGAGAAAGATGGCGACATGCTATAAATATACTTTGCTAAACTGTCCCTAGAAATAACAAGTGCTACAGTTGTTTAATGTTTGCCCCTGATTCGATAGATTTATATTCCAACACATTATTTGTAGCACTAGCATAAAAATAAATGTTTACAATAAAATTGTAAAAATAGATTTGAAAAAGCTAACAGAAAAAAACTTTTTTTTACATTTAACAGGACTATTTTTCCCATAACAACATAATTAAATAATTTCTATGAATGTTTATAAGTTTTAAATAAATTAAGCATCTAAGAATTTTCATCTGAATTATTCTTTAAGTTGTAATTTGATTGCAACAAAACTGTGCCCGTTGAGATAGTATATTACTAAAATAGACGATTTAACTTTAAAACAATATGGCTGTACCACCGCACACCGTCTATATCGTTGTTCAAAAGAACAATTTAATTTCTAGTACGGAATACTGGTACGTATAGTTACCATAACAAGTGTCACGACACTTCACTTTGTAGGTGAGACAGTGACGTCTTGTTAGCTCCCACTGCCTCGTAGGGTTGCGATAGCACTCAATATCCTGCCAGCGCATGTCGAAGAACGCGTCATTAACTCCCAGGTCTATACGGTGCTGACATTTCAAAATTGCATTGATGCGACATGAAAACTCGATGTTACGAACAATGTGAGCGCTTTTCTGTTATACTTTTTTAGTTAAGTAAACTGTTTCTATAATTCACTATATAACGGATGCTTTGACTTCTTCGTACGTCAAAGTGATCATTTCTTTTACAGATTTAATCATTTTAAATTTAATTTTTTATAACGTTGTTGTACTGCGTTTTTGACGCATACAATAATATTATAACAATAATGTACAAATAAATGAAACATTATTTTTAAAGAGTAACCTATCGCGTTCTTGCCGGCTCTTCTCAATAGGAAGGACACTTTGGAAACGAGCAACTAGAGTCATTAGTATTTAACGTAAAGTTTCTTAAGCGCCTTTTTTTTGGTGCACAATAAAAATTTTTTTTTAGCTTTACTGAAGTGTTTAGAAAAAAAACTGACTATTTTTGTAGAGCAGATTTTGATAATCATATAATCGCTTAGTCAATTATATTATTGAGAATAACTTGACGCCACCTAAGGTTATTTGATAATTATTTATTTTACCCAATTGCAATGTTCACACATTAAATAAAAGGCTTTTGGTATCAAAGTGACAGAAGAACACGGTCTCTCAAGTAACAAGATTATTTGGAAGTCGGGGTGTCCCTATACGAAACCTTTGTATCGAATAATAACAGTTCCACGAAATCACAAAGTTTGAGGTAAATAAAGAGCTTTTATATAAATATAGTATCTACATTGATATCATTAGTTAGTGAAATCAGATATATTAGCTATGACTTCACTTCCGCCTCATTCAATTTACGACACCAATATTATAATTATCTATATTCATCCCATATTTATGATCATATTCAAAGTATTATCCATATCTAATATACCTATTTACGCAAATTATTTTCTCTTGTTCTATCAGTTTCATTAATATTCATACGGATAAACTTTTTTCCTCTCTGAAGTAAAAACGTGAAAAATTGGTTTAAGAAATAACAAATGCCGATGACCTTTCCCCTTGACATCGTTTAACGAACGATACTAAAATATTAACAAACGGTTCTGGATATATTTATTGATTTTGTATGACGTCAAACCTGTGACGGGTTTTTCAACATTCAGAGAATTTCTAATTTTAATTCTATTGTTCGAGTAGGTAAATTAAAACATCACCTTTATCTATTATTTTTTTTATTTTCTAGTCATTACAAGTATCTCTCATATCTATATTCAAAACTCAGTAGCTTTCAAGTATTTAGAATCAATAATAAGTTATGCGCTTGACAGCTACGGGCTAACGTTCAAAACTTATATAAATAAATAGTTACAAAAAAGACTAAATTAAGCTGCAAAGGCGATTATAGAAAATTATTTAAAATATGTAACATCTTACCGGTTCATTTAAAAAAATCATACCTTTTAGCTACAAACCTGCTGGTTTGTAGCTAAAAGGTATGATTTTTTTGCATGCAGCAGGAAGGAGCATGACTTACTTATTGTGACAAATAACCACAGTACACGGTCTATGGCTGCCGGTAAATTTAATGTTCCCAGAGTCAACCACTACTTCGGCGATAGAACCTTAAAGAAACGTATACCTTATGTGCTTAATAGTTTACCGGCAGATATTAGACAGGAAAGGGATAAAAGAATTTTTAAAATTAAGTTCCAAAAATATTTGTATAAAATACTTATATAGAATAAATAATTAAGTAGTTGTACTGGTACATAATATAAATCTACCTACTTAGATGAAGGATTGCGCGAGACCAATCATTCATCTAAGTCTACCTACTTTTGTGTAACATTGCGGCGCAACACCCACAGTCAAACCGCTAAACCGGTTTTGTGAGAAATTGTTTTAAATAAATACTGTATCTAAATAAATAAATAAATAAATGCGGACAACATCACATACATTGCTCTGAACCCAAAGTAAGTAGCTATTAAGCACTTGTGTTATGGAATTCAGAAACAACGAAGGTACCACAAACACCCAGACCAGAGACAATGTAGAAAAGTGACTTTCTACATTGACCCGTCCGGGGATCGAATCCGGGACCTCAGAGCTAGCGACACCTTGAAAACCGGTGCGTACGCCACTCGACCACGGAGGTCGTCAATAATCTATCTCTTTTATAATAATAAATAAATAAATAATTGTTACACAAAAAACTGCTTAAGATCTCTATTATATGGTTTAACACATTATATAAAAAAATCAATTAAAGTTAAACTGATAATAAAATAAATATACATAAAGAGAAAACGAGTTGTCCCGTATAGAACAATCAGAAAAGCCAACAATGTTTTAAGAGTATTTTTTGTTGTTAAGCATTACTTTAGCTTTATTTGAAATGAGCTTGAGAAGCTTATCGGATCTTGCGGTTAGTCCTGCCTTCTCACGGAATTCCGGCGTGAAGTAGCGACATTGTGCGGCCGCGTTCCTAACGGTGAGTGACGAGATCCGTACGCCCAATTCCGTTCCGCAAATATGGAAACCGCATCCTTACAAGAACTTCATAGTAGGAGCTTCTGATACGTTAAATTAAATTATATTACAGTCACCGAGCGAAACCGTCTTACACAATAATATGAGCAGAGTGACGGTCGCTTTATAAAAAGTCTATAATGTAAATAGCATCTGGTGAAGGAGTGAATGTTGAGATGACCAGAAGAAGAGTTGAATGGAAGCTCAATACGCATTGCGCCGACTACAAATAATTGGGTACAGGGCAGGGAGATGATGATGATGAATTTTAATGAAATCTAATGAAACTGGAAACCTACCTCAGCACATTTTGATAAAATATCAAGGTTGTTATCTTCATTTTATTTTATCATCGTACTTTTGAAACAAAAAGAATCTACCAAGTTTGGTAGGCAAAATTCTACGAACAACGGTAAACAGAAAAACCTAATGTTTTATTGACGAATTTATACGTACAAATGTTATTGTTAAACCAAAACAAAACATCGACCCAAATAAATTATATCAAAACATGGTCCAAGTAAATTTTACATTCGTGATTCTTCATCAAATTTCATTTTATTATGTTCGGCGTTGTTCTGACGAATAAAGGTCCTCTTAGTTAGAATAAGCTTGTTAGGATTATAAACTTTTTAAATGTTTAGTCAAGTGTATGATTAGCCGGGTCTCAGTGAATTTTTTACTATTAGTACTAGAAGGTATGCCGGGTGCAATGCATAGTTATTGGAAAGGTAGTGCCAGCCCAGTTATTGGGGTCAACAAGAATGTTAACGGCATGCGTCCGCATGAAATAAAACCGATGCAGACGGTTGCCGTGTCACAATGCTGCCACCTTCTCATAATACGAATGCCGCAAGGAATCGCAAGGAACCTTTGTCGCGAACAGGAAAAATTACTCGTCCTCGTCTTAAGCGAATAGGTCTTAAAACTTTTGTCTTAAACATATTGTATATTTAGTAAAACGCAACCCCTTAGTATTAGTCACGAGTCTGTCGATCCGTCTGTTACAGCGAATGGTCTCCGAAAAACCTGGGGGCTTAGACAAAGTAACAATTTAAAAACGATAACGAAGTTCGAAAAGTCTAAGATGTATGGGACTGACATAAGCCGCGTTTAATCACGTGGTCAATCGACATCGTTATCGCAAGTTGGTAGACAATGGTTTAATTCGCAACGAAACCATAGAGTAACGAATTGTTTTTGTGGCTATCCCTTATAAATGCGTAGACAAGCAGCACTTTCAGCGTTCGCCTTCGCTTCGATCGCGATCGCCAAAAAAGATAACGAAACGAATGTTAAAACGTTGTAGTTAAAGAAACAATATGGCGGGAATTCATTTAGCAGCAGATTTTTGACACGGAGTGATTATACTTACTACATACTCTAAGGTATTTCTTCTGTGCTAGAGGCATTATTGCAGTCGAAAATGCATTCTTTACGTTTATTGTGGGCTGCACACAATGAAAACGCCTGGGAGAGGCGCCAAAACCGGTTAAGACAGCGACGGCAATTGGAAACAATTGAGGATATGCCAGAATTGTTGTTTATCCAACATTTCAGGCTTAATAAAAGGACATTTAGGAAATTATGTTACGACCTAAAATGTCATGCCGGATTAAAAGGTTCCCCTGAAATTCCCCTGGAAATAAAGGTAAAAAATTTAACATTCATAAACCAATTTATTTACTTAATTAATGCAGGTATCATCGAACCAAATAGGAATTAAGTATTATATTTTTCAGGTGTTGTGTGCTCTTAGCTTTTTAGCTACAGGGTCATACCAAAAAATAGTGGGTGTGGGCCAGTATTTGACTCAGCGGACAACCAGTCGCTGTATCAGGGAGGTTGTGAAGGCCCTTAATCACAATTGGATGGTCAGCAGGTGGATAGTGTTTCCACAAACGCCTCAACAGAGATCTTTAATCAAACAGAAGTATGTATTTTTTTTATAATGAATATTTTAACTAATTAAAAACTTTCTTAGAGGTTCTTTCATAAATACTTACTTTTTGGAATTTGTTGTAAAATTGTTAAATAATTTACAGATTTCAAAGGACACATAATTTGCCTGGAGTGATAGGGTGCATTGACTGTACCCATATTGCAATCACAAGACCGGTTGAGGAAGAACATATGTTTTTTAATAGAAAAGGATATCATTCCTTAAATGTTCAAATGGTAAGCCGCTGGATACATTTTAATTATAATATAAACTATATTAAAACTATGTAAGAAGGTAAATACTAAATACCTACTTGTATTTATGAATAAAATAAAATGTCCCTTTTCCTCTAACATTCTCCATCAATTTCATACAATGAATATGAACTTGATGGAGAATTAGAGGAAGCCTAATCTTTAATTTTATTTCCTTTTCAGATATGTGATTATGACTTACACATAATAAATGTGAACTCCAAATTTGGTGGAGCTACGCATGACTCCCACATATGGTCTGCAAGTCACGTGAACACATATATGCAAGGGATTCATGAAACTGGTGAACATGTTTGGTTATTAGGTAAGACATCATTCCTCATATTGTAAATATTGAGACATCTGAAATAGCTCTTTACTCCTAGTAGTAATTGCACAACATTTAAGTGAGCATGACTACAAATAAACAACAATTATAATACAATCTTTTGTTAGAACTAGAGTAGTTTATTAATAAAAATATATTTCCTTTTTTAGGAGATTCTGGCTATCCACAGCGGCCCTGGTTGATGACGCCTATATTAAATGCTGAACCAGGATCCCAGGAAGAGGTGTACACACGACGTCATGTCCAAGCCAGGTCTCGCATTGAGCGCTGTTTCGGATTACTTAAGGCTCGTTGGAGGTGTATGCTTCGACACCGAGTCCTTCACTATCACCCTTACATGGCTAGCAAAATCACTAATGCATGTTGTGTGCTGCACAACATTGCATTAGATGCTAGAATACCACCTCCAAGTGATATGCCAGCCGGGGGTCTAGGAGACAGTGAAGATCATGCTGTACAACACAGCACATCCACTAATGATAACCAAAACGAATTAATCCGAGGCAGGGCTATGCGCAATCGCTTAGTTAGTAGGATGTAATATAGGTAAATAAATAAAATTACTATAAATTAAAAAGTATTTTTATTAACAGCCACTTGAAACTACAAAAATATATATATATATATATAATAACTATAAAATACTCAAAAACCTTTCACTATTATAGCAATAGGGACAACACAATCGCTTAACTACTCAGTGTTCAGCGGTTCTGTGTTGTCCCTACTGCGATAATAATTGAGCCAAGCTTGAGCGACGTCTACAATAGATTTAAAAACTTCATTTCGTTCGTGCTCAACCTCCAACGCCCGCAAGTCGCGCTCGTGTTCGCGTCTACTCCGGGCTTCCTCCAGCTCCAGGCGTCGTAATTCCACGGCCGTAAACTCGCGCAAACGAGGGCGGTCGGGAGAGGCAGCAGACTGCGGTGTGGCTGGCGACCTCAACAGCGGACGACGCCTGGCAGGTGGAGAAGTAGCAGACGCGCGGGGGGCAGGTGGCCGTCTTCGCCTCGGAGTAGTGGACGCTGCTGGGACCGGCGGGGATGGCGCTGGCAAGGATGGCGCTGGTGGAGATAGCGCTTCCGGGGCTGGTGGGGCCGCAGAATGCCGTCCCTGAGCCGAAGGGGCAGTGAGTACGAGCGGGAGGGGTGGGGGTGTTTGGATCTGCTTTGTGGATGGCATAAGCCAATTATTTGAGGGCTGTGAAGTCGGTTGTGGAGTATCTGCAAAATAAAATGAGTGTTATTTTGGGCAATTTATGGATACCTCAATGTTTTCTTAAATCAAATCTTACTAATATTATAAAAAGTGAAAGTTTGAATGTTTGTTTCTTTGTTACTCAAGCACGCAAAAACGGCTGAACGGATTTCGACGAAATTCGGCACACAGTGAATTAGACTTTATATTTAAAATTAAAAAAAATATTATAATATTTTAAGCCTATAGACTTACCATCTACAATTTCTTGGGCGACAGGATCATCTTGCGAAGAAGATTGAGGTCTCTGAAAAAGATTGGTAATAGTTTTATAAAAATAATAATTTACATATTACAAATAATAATTAATAATCAATTTGAACTAATTTATCATAAATTAAAAATGGAATGGTGTCTTTTCTGTTAACTAAGTATTTAATTTTATGTTTGTGTTTTTGACCATTGTTAATTGAAATTTAAATATTTTATAAAACATCTACCTACTACCTCTAGAAAATTAGCTCATTATTGAGCAGGCGCCTTGAAGATATATAATACTTACATTAAATCCAAGCTCTTCTACAGAGGCTTGTCCTTCCACTGCTAAAGCACCCATTAGAGCCAGCACTCTCTCATCGCTGGCTGATAATGTTTGCCGGCTTGCTGGTCCACCTCCAGTCCCTCTTGCGTGATGCCTGATAGTCAATGCCTTTTTTTTGGTCTTCGACTTCCAATCTGCCCATACCTTTATTGAATAAAGATCAGTGGTAATCATAAGCATGTTATACTTAAGTAATAAAATAAAAAAAAAAGTACTTTTGAAATAAATTGAAAAATAAATAAACATCCGGGACATCTCATAACGGTCATCAAACCTAAAGAATAGCTTGTACTATGGGTGTCACAGACTGATCATCATCATCATTGCAAGAATCCCGGTTACATTACTTTAGTAAGGTAAGCTTTCACTTCAGAGGCCAGTCTAGTAATAACAGATAAGTGATTACAAGCCAACCATCATAACCGCAAGTGTGTGTCCACTTGACCAGACACAAAACCAACGCACGGTTTACGCACATTATAAATCATCTGAATGATTGTCCCAGTTGTGAATCAAACACACAATTTTTGAAAACATAGCTAGGATTGCTAGCCACTCTTCCATCACACCAGTCATTCCAAAAATGTTCATTAGGTCCTTACTTTTTTCCACTTATCTGTAGTCTTGCTAACACCATCACCAACGGCATTCAAAATGTTGGTAAGTTCAGACCATAATCGGTCTGACCTTACCCTACCTTGTGATCCAGCAAGAGGCCTCGCCAGGTCACCATTGCTGTAACATAAGCAAACAAAGATTCAATATAAGTATTTCATTGTTAAGATCGCGTCATTGTTTACATTACATTACTCATGAATAAAACTTGGATTTACTTACGTTTCCATAAACTCGAGCAGCGTTGTCAATTGTTCCGGACTTGCTCGCACTCTTGATTCCATTTTAACCACTAAAATTATTAAAATACAGATTACTCCATCATCGTTAAACTACCCGACACTTTTAAAAATGAATCTATTTTAAATACCATTATGTTTTGGAGACCATCTAAAAGTAATAACACTTTATTTACTTACCACTGCCAAAATATTGTTTTAATTATAATTTAAAAACGGTTAAACGCAACACTCACTTATTCTCGGCATTAAATACTTTTTGAAAAGTTAAAGAACCACAACTACCTACCTACTAAGTTCGCGGGTTTGATCCGATTTGACACTTCTTGACTGGCACTGACAGCAAAATTTTCGATACCATAAACAATATTTTTGTTTCATAACGAATAAACAATTCGACTCAACGATCGCGACAATAGTGTTACATTGGCTAGGAAATTGTTTTCGATATCTCAGTGACGATGACGAATTTAGTTATCGTTTCGGTACTAAGCGATGTTACTTTGTCTAAGGACCCTGATCCGATTGAATTTAATAATAGCCCATAATTTAGTAAAAATAAAGACACAACAAAGATAAATAATCTTATACGTGGGAGGTCAACTAGTTTTTTTAATAGACAGTTTCATGAAATTTGATATGAGAACAGACGAAAGAATTGTTCAGAAATTATTCGAGTGTTTTCTTTGGTATTCATAAAACAGGACTTATTATCAGAAAACTTACGTAATATTCCCAATTTTAGACTTATAACATTTATGGTGTGGATGTAATGAAATAAGTTTGCTAACATGCAATTGTCAGGGACGAAATAATTGCGTGAAACCCAACAGCCCCAGGCTTTTAATACCGAAAGCCCGGAACACATGATAGTGTGCGGAAAACGAGTAATTACTCAACGGAACTATTATTAAACCCTTACTTAGGCCAAGTTTCGTCTGACGAGACCTTATTTTATGTCACACCACTAGAGCTTGTTAGAATTGACCGCCATTTGGCATTAATTTCCTATTTAAAACGGCAACTACGTGACCCTGTTTCCTTCAAATGTGGAACAATTGACATAACTAGCTTTAAACATCATGAACAGTTTTGATAACTAGTTTAATTATTGACTTTACTAAAAAGCTTGCTTTCGAATCTTCGAACGGTTCACATTAATATTATTTCTAATTGACTACAAATTAAGAAAAGGTGAGTAAAGGCTTTTATCTGACGTCCCGCTAACGGAAGTGTCAGTACCGCATAGTAAAACAAATTAATACAACCGTGGATTCATATTTTTAAACCCAGATAACTGCAAGAAATTATTCCCAAACCTAGATATGCATATTTTTTTAGATTACCTTACATTGAGTTGCAAGGTCATTATATACCAAATGTGAATACAATTGCAACCTGATGATCTGAAAAAACATTGAAAGCCCACAAGATATTTAAACATAGGTGGTATCTATAAGATACTTTTTGTTTTATACGAAACCTAATTTACTACAAAGCCTGTTTATTATACTCAGTTTATTGGCTCACATCAAGCACATTGTCTTGACAATGTAATACTCCAATTCAGAATTGATTACTGTTTGTGCTGAGCCTATACAAGCATGAAGACAGTAGGGAAGATTAAAACGAGAATAGCCTTGTGATTAGTGGTTGGGGCTATTCTCAAACGCTATCAAGATTGAATGGCGATAAGACCTGGCCAACGCAGAGACAGCGCTGGCATCCTGTATGTGAACCTTCATTCCCAAATAGGTATGGTAACAAAGCGATGAAGATGAGTTGAGAATGATATGTCGGTAATAAAGTTGCTTGCACATTAGCTAAAGGTTAATTAAAAGTTTTGAGGTGTGTAAAATACGTAATAAAAACAGACAGGTGTGATTTCAGACTCCGTTTTCCTTATTACCTCACTATTTGTGAACGAAACGAGCAAATTCACAAAATGAGAATTCATCAGACAGTTATTTTATTTATAATACCATCTTAATTACCCATTATTTTAGCCTGATAGGTACATATATCATTAGAATTTAAGGGTTAGTATAATATAATAGTATTGCTTGACAAGGTTTTACAGGAAATGGAACTGTGCTGCGTGGTCACACACGTTGTACACAGAAATATCTGCTGTGCAAATAAATAAAGTAAAATAATTGTTGAAATCTAAATATGAGGAAAACTTTGTATAAAAATAAACGCTCTAGAGAATGTAAACTATGTCGCGGGGTTATTAAAAAAATGGAATAAAGAACACCAAAAATAATAATATGAGTGGATCGAACCCGCCGCACGTTGCGCAGTGATAGTTGTCGTGGTGACCTATACCACTCGGCGATCCGTACAGTCAAACATTATATTGAAAGCAATATCATCCGATTCGATGAGCAACAATTGAATCCGGTTAAGTATGGTTTAAATCTACAGTATTTCATCGTAACAACTGACTTATTTTCGATATATACCTAATATTGATTTTATTACTCGGGGAAATAAAAATAAAAGTCTGATAGATAAGAAACAATAAAACGCTTTATCGTTATTGGTTATACTATTAGTATGCTGAAGCTATTTCAGTGCCAAAAGAAATGATTTTTTGCAATCAAACCAGAAATATCAAAATCAAACGAAATACAATTAAAAATTGAAAACAATAATTTAGATTAAATTGTATATATTTAATCATTTTTGTGGAACGAACATTATTAAGTAACACGTACACAAACTAAGTTCACCGTAAGTGTTTCGTTCATGTATTTAACAAAGAGAAATGCAGAACGACGATGAAATCATCAGCCGCGAGCAGTTATTAGAGCAGTAACACCTTACAGAATATAATTGCCTTAATAGTTAATTAGTAGTAACATTTTCAATTAAATTCAAAACATTGCTAAATAAGAATTCCTTGTCTAAATCGAATAATACTATATAAATGTAAAAATAATGGTAAGTTATTCATTAAAGTACAGATTTTTCAAAACATACACAAAAAACAGTTTTCCGGAAGCTGTCCGTTCATGATGGTACAAAGACTTAGTTTAGTATTAATTGTACCATCATCATTTTGAGATTAATAAAAACCAACAAATACGTTTAGATACGGAGTAGTTTGTAAAATTCCAAAAAACAATATTTTCTAGACACAAACAAAAACGTAATATAATTATTTACCCTAAATAAGATCACTTCTGAAACAAAATGTTGATTTATGTAAGTATATAGGTAGAAGCTTTTATTTTATATCTTGTCGATAGGGTAAAGTACTGCGTAAGGAACGTCTTAGCTCTGTCAGCTTAAAACTAGATTTTCTTATTTCCTACTCCATTCATATAAAAAGCTTTTAAGTTCTTGACTATTTCTTTGCAAAAAATATTAAATCGTACTTACTGCTAAACTAAATTTAAACAGAAGAAAAATAAACGCTGTTTGTCCCTATGATAATTTGACTGATACTCAAAAATTACTAACCTCGAAAAAGAATGGAGAAGTTAGATTCTGTCTCGATAGTCGAAAGCTCACTGCTGTGACAAGGAAAGACGCCTATAGTTTACCTTATATCACTGAAATACTCGACAATTTACGGGACGCTAAATATCTCAGCAGCATTGAATTTTCTAAAAGTTTTTGGCAGATTTTTATCCAAGAAAAGGATAGGTGTAAAACTGCCTTCTACATTCCATCACGCGGCACATTCCAATTTAAGTCTATGCCCTTCGGAATTACTAACGCACCTGCAACGCAACAAAGATTGGCTGATATTTTATTCTAAAGTCCGGAATTCGAAAACAAAGTATTTGTGTATATAGATGACGTCATAATAATATCAGAATCTTTCGAGCATCATATACCTATTGCTCTTATCACGTGTCCTCGAAAAACTAAAACGGTGATGATGGTCTGCCAAGTGAAGGGTGGTAAAAGAACGAATCGCGAACCTTTTTGGACATTTTCTATCAAGAATTGGTAAATCTTAGGTTTTACTGGAAAATCTTAGGATTTACTGCAGTTCCAGCTTTTACAGTTACATATACACATAAAATAACCCTTCTGCTTTCAATTACAAAGATACAAGTACATTTAACCCTAGTAATGTCAATCTGAGTAGAGATAATGGTGTTGCTGCTATATCTACCGAATTCTCTAGGACTGTATTTTGTCCTAGATGTAGATCCGACAGTCACTCTCTTGGAGCCTGTAGACAGAAACGATTCCCTATTTGCTTCCGCTGCGGTAAAAAGGACGTGTGTTTTACAGATTGTCCGGAGTGCAATGGAAAAAAAATACAGGACGAGTCTCCAAAAAGCTAAGTCTGTTAAGTTAGTTTAGTAGATTCGAGTGACAGTGATAGAGAATGGAAGGACTGGTTAACATTTATAAATAAATGTTCTACCTTGTATTCGGTCGCTTCAATCAAGGATAAACCAAATAGTGACAGAACTCGACCTTATGTTACTATTAGGGTAGTAGATCAGTTTTTGACGGGTCTTTTGGATACTGGATAGATCAGGCACACCACATTAATGCGTATGTCGTACCTGGAATTAAATACTCATTAATTTAAGGTTGATTTTTGGCATACGTTGTGACTATTTCTTAAACATTTAGATGTAATTACATTTCACAGAGACTCTGAATCGGAGTTTCTAACTGGTTGCGTAAAAAAAATAATACTGTATAAACCCACTGTACTTTATCACCTAATAGATTTTATTTTAAACCGAGAACCCTCTTTTCGCCGATTGGAAGAAAAACTCCCCCCTCTCTAAAATTTAATTTTGACGCAACGGGCAGTCAATCTATGCTTGATTGGTTCAACATCACCTGGATTAATGTTCTCCTCTCCACTGTTCTAGTGATTACAGTCTTCCAAACTTCCCACTGATTTTATATCTGGGTCATGATAAGCAAACATACTAATCCCCAGTTCCCTGCTGGAGAACAGCTTTTAATTCCGAGGGAATTAGGACTCACTCAAGAGCTTTTGGAAGATTTGCGCCCTCAGATGGCAGGACAGAGGGACATCTCTCACTCTGATCTGTCTTATCAGTCTTCCAGCTACCTTGACCTCCCTACAACTGTGCAAGTCGCTTCCATTGTCCTCCCCTCCGTTACCGGATCTCACTGGGCTAGGACAAGGGTTGGAATCCCCTACCAAACTACCCTACGTCAATCTACCGGACTACCCCACGACGCCGTATTGATTCCTGAGTGCATGTCGCGCGTTGGTCTTGGGAGTCCTAAAGAACCCACTATCTACATTTTTTTTATTTTTATTTATATCTACATGTTTCTATTTAAAAATGCTGTGTTATTTATTTACATGTAGAAACGTTACACAGGCTGAACTACCACAATAAAACAGTTAATTAGTTTTAATAAAGCGACTGTTACAACGCGCTGTCGATGACGAGTGTGACGGCCCCGGCGACCGGCCGGGCGGCCGCGCCGCTTGCTTCTGCCCTCGTCGTGCCTTTCCCGTGTTGTTCATCAGTGGTGGGGTGCATAGGAGTTACGACATAGACGCGTGAACATAGACAAAATATTTTATCAAAAGTTTGTTATCTAAAACTGTTAGTATTTCATAGTATACAAGATAAGAGAAACAACATAATTAGATTTAAGACTAGGAGGACACAAAAAAAACTTAACTGTAACATGACTTAAAATTATTAATGTTCTCCTTATTTACCTTGCTAATCTGTAGACATCAAATAACGACTTCGTAATTACGTAACTTTTTATTAGCTTATGCAGTCTCAAGATGAATTTTTAAAAAGACTTTCACTTGCACGGCTTTCATGCGCCCGTATGCTTGAATACATGATAGTGTAAAGGAATGGGGCGCGTAACTCAATAGAACTTGTTGGAATACCTGCTCGAGGCTGGCAAACAAGCACTCGACTAAGTAGGGATCGTGAAACGCGTGGGCACCGCAACTTACACCTTTGGAAACACTCTGTAATTCCGTTTCATCTCGTAGCTTCAATAGTCGCACTCTTTCAAAAGCCCCTTTTATGAACCCTTAACGGTATTTACAATGTAACATCCATTTGTAATCCATTTTATATGTTTAAAAGTAAATATAACTGACATAAGGTAAATAAAATTCAAAAAGTTAGAAAATGTTATTTTGATCATGATAGTTTTCATAAAAAACCATAGTAGATATACATATACCAATATCTGTATATTAGTTGTTTACTGTATTCAGTAAAACTTCCATCAATATTCTTCTGTTCAAATTGCCACATATAGTAAGGTGAATAATAATTGGTTCTATTAAAATCGATATTATTTCAATGATATTTTACATAACACTTAGACAGCGTGTTCCGTCTTCGTCGATTACATGTATCATGCACAAACAAAGACAGACGTGTGAAGCGAGTTTCAATTTGTGCCTAAACACTGCTTAGAATCACGTACGGCATGAATGTACCGGCTTAGCAGTTAGCACACAGCCGTGCATTGCTACTTACTCGTGTTGCCTGCGATAGATGATTTTCCAAGCGTTCTAGTTTATACAGTAAATAGAAGTCTTCATAAACGTAAACAGCTCTGTGAAAAATCAAATGCCATAAAATGACGTTACACAAATAGGTGTAAAATAAATTTTAAAGCTATTGTATACAAAATATTGAACATTTGCGGAATTGTCTGTGTTAATGGTAATTTAAACGATTCATTGAATGAATTATTAGTCGGTAAGAACTTTCTTCATAAAATTAAAATCAGGTGAAATTTTAGGCCTACCAACATTTCCTATCGTGTTATGAAATACTTTTATTTTATTAACAATATGTACAGAATACCTTAAAATATTTACAATACTATAAAAACTAAGCCTACATATTAAATAGGAAAAATTATATCTTCTTATATATAAAAATGAATCGCTAAATGTGTTGGTAAGCGCATAACTCAATAAAGCCTGGACCGATTTCGCTAATTCTTTTTTTGCATTGTTAGTTATTAACAGGAGAAGGTTCTTATGAAAGAAAAAAAATGGATTTAAAAAAAAAATACGATAGGGATTTGTTGGATTCATCAGCGCCCTGAATAACATAAAGGCACCGGGAACGGGACCTCGGTATTCATGCGGGTGAAACCGCAGGATGACAGCTAGTACTAAATAAAACTAAGCACTAAAATAAGGCGTCAAAAAATTCACCCACGTCGCTGTCGACTGGGAGTGTGCCCAAAAGGCTGGCAGCATTGCCACGTTGTATGGCTCGTCCCACTGTCTCTGGGAAGATGGGCAGACAGGAGTATTTGAATGCGGGCAGGCAATTTTCCAGGCATCCACAGCCTCGGTGAAGCACGGCACCTCAAATTCAATCAGTGTGGAACTGAGAATATTCCTGATTAATTTATCAGTGCCGTGGACCGAGGATATGAATGCCGGTAAGCTAATACTTGGAATTTTGAAATACTTGAAAATAAAATGGCAAATACCTTTTTCGCAAATAACACTTACTGTTTCGTTTAGTTACTATATTGATTTGGTCAGTATAATATTTTAGTAAGTAATAATTTATTTCAAAGGTGTGAAAAGAACAACGTTGTTAGAAAAATAATTCCTTTTAAAAGCGAAGCGTAGAAGCATTACTGCTCGGCGCGGCCTTCTTACATCTAGGATGATTGCACTTTCAAGTTGTTAGATGCATAACGGCATAATATAGAAACGTGAGCAGGTATCCGTAGGTAACGAAACCTCCTAAGATAACTCATGCGTCTTGCTTGTTAACTGTGATCTTGATATCGGTAAAATACTTACATATGTAGCTAAAGTGGTAAGAGGTATTTATAAACAAAATTGCGTATTGTATCGATAAAAGTATTTTCGACCATTCCGAAATACAACTGAGAAAATTGAGCCTAAAATACGATCACTGAATGCTGATAGATTTGACATTGATATAAGATATGCTAAACAGATTAAAAGTGTGAGAGAATGTGCATTGTAATTATGAAATTTATGTAGGTACACAACATTAACAATGTTAAAAAAGTCTATGCTAAAGTACAGTCGGTTCAAACTGCGTGGATAAAGATGTGATACCGGTACTTTTTTCTTCAGGAAGTGCGCGTGATGATAGCCGTTTACCCACAGAAAATGGAACCAAATATCAAGAAGAGCACATAGCTTCGCAAATACACAGCAATGCGGTTTGGAATTTGCAGACAGTGTAATAATATTCACTGAAGTAATGGTAGTCTCACGTGCTTGAACTATCAAGTAGCTGTTGGAAGGCAAAAAGACACACTTTAAGGACTCTTACGGGTAAAAACTCCAAAAAATACCAATCGCCACTTACTGTGTTAACAATGTTTTATACCTCTAACACTACCTTTTAGCTGAAGTTTAGATTACATTACCGCATCACTTTAAAACCTAGTGACCAATCCGTGTTTTTTTACTGTGTTATTCTCTAACTGTGTTATTCAGCTCAATGCGGGTCCATAAGCCAATAATCTGACTCACCCCGAAAAAGCTATTAAAAGTCTAATCCAGTTACTAGTGGAAAAGCTTTCTAGTGTTCATCGCAATATCTACCGAAACCAAAACATCACTTTTAAGTTTTAGATACGAATAAATTGCAGTGTGTTGTGGACAAGAAAAATTACTCGTAATTAACGAAAATAAATGCTTAAATTATTTAAGCAAATCAATATTTTGTTTATTGACGGCTGCAGACACATAATTCGGTTATATTTAATATGAGCCCGTTTAGATAATATTTGATAAGTGCAGAAATTAAATCCAATTTTAACCTTGCATGTACTTAAACACTTGAGGCTAGCGCAGGACTGTAGAAAATGGCACGATGAAGGGGGTGCTTATGCTCAGCAGTGGGAGGACAAGGGATGTGTGCGATGATCTGTGGATGATGATGATGAATTTAAACTAAACGATTTTGTACCATCCAACGAGTAGTAGTCCTTCAGTCCCGTTTCATTATCTGATCCGAGTTAAATATTTAAGTAACTTCTCTAAGAACTCAAACAACGAAATTGAGTTTGTGACTCGAACTAGTGTTTACGAGTCACAAACTTATAGTTACACTGAAGAATATTTACATCAGATAAGTTCGATACACTTGAGCGGGTCGGTCCCTAAACTCCTTTTCAGGTACGTTTTAAACTTGGTTGAACATTAAAATTCCATAAAGTTACCCGTACCTGGGCACCTAAACAAAAATAGAAGTGTTATGAAGTTCGGTAACATAAGCACTAACAGTTCGGTGGCGAGGTGTCTGTGAGTGTATAAGTCGCAGCGTGGTGCCCGACCGACGTGATCCGCATGCCAGCTTGTCCCCGCGGGCAGAACCGAGCGATATTTGCTTTTTTTTATTACCGCATCCATATTTCAACACCAATACCCCAACAATATTTGGAAGTACTGAAACCGCTAATGCGTGCGTGGCAGGAAAAATGATATCGGCCCTCGATTCGATATTCCTGACGTTAAGTTGAAGCCTCAATTGAATAGATAACTATCTCAACTTTTACTATGTAAAGCTAGTTTAGAATGTTGGAATGAAAAGCGTGTTGGAAGTTCATCGTAAGAATGGAAACATCCTGACTTTTCCTTTTTTTAATACCTTACAAGGTTTACTACCGCTTAATCAAGTATGTTTCATAAAACATAATTGATCCAGCAAACTTACACGTTTGCTTTTTTGGTCATTAACCTAATAAAATATTTTAGATTTCGCTATCAAGCTCATGTTATTGACCATCGTATCATTTAGGTCTCATACTGATGTTACAGCTATTAATTAACTAGAATCAATTCGCAATGTGTCAGGTGGAAAGTAGTGCCAATAAAGTATTTGGTGCATTACTGTCTCTGGTATAAAACATTATATCGTATTTACAGATAAAGACCTACGTAGTCATATTGAAGAAACTCTTTGCAATAAGGTGTTGGCTTTCCCCTTACATAGTAGTATGTATTTCAACTAAGTCGAAACTTGACTCATCATGCTAGAAAGATTATTAAAATAGCGAGGTTAATTAATATAAATATAAAGGTTTATTTTCATGTTACTTAAGCACCTTCGCTCTGGTATATGTTTTGATAGCCACGTTTGCTGTTGGGCAATTGCACACTAATTAAGTGTTAATAACAAGCACAACCACTAAAAAAGTTTCTTATACATATTTCAGCTCAAATTAACATCGTAATGAATTGTTTTTACATAAATACGACAACTTAACAATTACAAATGTAAACAAGATATCTGTATGCATTAAGGAGCGGCACAAATAAATCTCGAGCACTTTGCTAATAACGGGCTATTATCTGCGGGCTTGTATCACACTATTCAGCTCTAAATATTCGAGTCGAATTATCGCATTAGTATGCTGCACAGTTCTTGTTAGACTAATTCAAAACAACAGTAGGAAATAATATACAAGTTACTATTACGTTATGAATAAGCAAGGATACTGTTTAAATAGAGATTTATTATTTCGCTTTTCATTTGCGGCTCCATTTAAGTATATAAGATTTTTGTATTTTGTCTCGCTGTTATTTTTTAATTGATTATAGCCGGTATCTTAAACTGAACGTGTGCCTCTTTATGAACACTTTTTAATCACAATTCTGACATTCGTGATTCTGATTCCCAAATATAATAAACACTAAGTAAACTGTAATAAAGTCAACGGTGGATATTTATAGGCAATTCATTGTTTTTAAGGTTCCGCACCTATTTAGCAAAGTCTGTATTCTAATGTTTAATTTTATACTCTCTCATCTATTTAAATAATCTGAAAGTTATCGTAATGTGTCCCCTGTAACTTTCATTTTGTTTGGTGTCAATTCTTTCTATGAATTCTACTCCATTTTCTAATTCAAAACGGACCGTTGATCTCACTCACATTTTTCTTTTGTTACAGTTTGCAACCAGTTTGCTCGCGGAGTTATTGCCATGCTGGGAGCTGTGACTCCGGATTCGTTCGACACCCTGCATTCTTATACCAACACGTTCCAAATGCCGTTCGTAACGCCCTGGTTCCCTGAGAAGGTATGCATATTTTATTTAAGTGGTTTTTTTCTTCGGGAAGTACGGAACTCGATATTGTTTTAACCAAGGCATTGGCTTTTCCGCTTTCAACTGTAATTTAATATATTGAAGATATTTCAATCCAATTTATAAATAGGCATGAATGCTATTTTTAGTACGGTATCTAGTTACCTACCAAAACAGTAATGTCTGCATAACTCTATACGTATTTACCCAAAATGATGTGGGCGGGAAGCCGCATTACATATTTTTAGAAATCAGTGTCGCAATTTTAAATATCCGTTAACTAATAGCGCAATGAGTAATTCAATTTGAATCTCTATAACGATATTCTAAACTATCTTTAGCTAATTTAGTTCTGCTCATTAAAACGACTTACGATCGATATTAAAGGTATTCTACCTTTTATCCCTAGGATTAAAAGTAAGTGCGTATATTAAACAAACATACTGCAAGTCTTTTACGAGAGTATATATCACATCATTAAATATTTGTAAAGAAATAATCAAAATAGATTTGTTTACCCAATAAAATATACACATACTATTAAAGGTATTCTAATATGCTCAAGAGCAAGAATACTGCCTCCCTCGGTACATTTCGTACGTATGTATTGTGGACCTTATTAATAATTCACTAAATACTCTCTGCACGCGGGTTGTCAACGCTCGAATACACTTTTACCTTCACTTGAGAAATACGTAGAAAGTAAAGAAAATATAGATGTTATGTCTTCTTACCTAAGCTAACATTTGATTTGACGCAATACGTAATATGTAATAATAAATAAGATGTTTACAATAAGTAATTGGGTGCGTGTTCTTTGTGAGCTGTTTAATATTAAGCAGTTGACAATTTGACGTCTTAACTGGTTGGAACATAATTGAAGAGACAGGCACATCTTTCGAAAAAAAAAATATCTTGTGGGATGGAGACAAATGAGCAGCGAGCATATTATTACAATAGAATACGTAACAACTAACTTACACTTACTCGGGTGTGTTCCATTATCTTACTCTTACCTCAGCACCTTTTTCCTTTAGATATTTCTATAAGAACTTCGTTGTATCCTCTATTAATGACAAAGTATAGAGGATTTTCTATTTAATTAAACTGTTTTTGATACTGTAAAAGAGTACGTCTAATAAGAAAACGTGCTTAAAAAGTGAGAAGAATATACAATATTATATTCGACAAACTTTCCGACTTATAATAGCCACTTCGCTCGTCACGTAGGTGTCGTAAAACGCGACTAACCGACTTATGTTAAGGGGATGGGCCTTGTTTCCTTATAACAACTGACTGTTATCATCTATTTTCTAAGCGTAGTGATTAGGTATGATATTATTTCTTTATTACCTACAACTGTGTGTGCACACTAGAGCAATAAACTTCTAAAATATGTCGCATTTAGTTATGTTTTTCCAAAGTGTTTTTAATAATCGTAATGAAATATGGTTCGTAAAGTTTGTTTATACTCTTAGATAGCTCAATGAATATCGTTTTCCCTACTGATTTTAAATTTCTTATTGCACGTAATAATAATACGTAATACTAGAGCCAACACAGTAATACCAATTCTGAGCCAGTATACGTTTCAAAATGATTTTCCGGTTAAGAGAAATGTTGAACAAAACGAATTTTTTCTTTATGTGGTGTATGAACATGAAAATTTAAACAAAAATAACTGAAAACGAAAAATGGGCTTTCATTTTACACGAACTTTGAACCATTTATTAAAACTAAAAGCGAATGTGTATTTACAGGAGATGGCATAATTCTTTAGGGATGACATGCATCAGGCCGTGCTTGTTTACCAGAAACTGTAAATCCCGTTAACAGAATCGTTCAAGCCAGACCTCCGTATAAAATTTGTTCAGTTTCAGTTCAGTGTTACAAGAAACGCATCACCAGTCCTAGCAAAATAATTAAACCCTATTCATTTCTAGATTAATTGTTGGAGTTAAATTTCCAAATTAAGTAGATCCTCTGACTATTTAATTGTAATGTGACAATTTTTGATAGGATTCAAGTTAATATAGATAGAACGCATTTTAAAAAAGTGACTTTGCTTATTAAATTTTAGTCTCTATATTTCTTATGTCCGAAAATGTATCGATACATGGGAAAACCAAATATATTTGTTTATGAATAGCTTGCATAAAAATACATGACAGTATTAAGAGTATGTACCAGTTGATATTTGTTCAGTATCATTCAGATTGATTACTGTGAACGTGAATACAAAGTCTAGTGTAATCGGAAAAACCATATCAAAGAACTTTTGTATTGTGAGTATTCAACGCCTCTTTGTTGCTTTTTTTGTAAACCGATGTTTTTACACAGCCAATTAAGCCAACAGGATTTAAAATATATTATTGTTTCATTCAAATAAAATACAACGTTTACCACGTAACACCATTATACTGTAGTGTTAAAGAAATTAGTTTTCGATGAAAAAATAACATGAATGATTCATGGCTTGTTTGCGAAGCACCTGTTTCGACGAAAATGACGGCGTGCAATTTCCGAGGCTGAAAGTTTCATCAAGAATATTGACACTTCACCAAGTGAACGTTTAGAAAGTCATTATATCGTTTAAACCTTTTCTGTCTCATTTATAACAAGCGTTAACAAGACAGACATTTTAAATGTTTGGTTAAAAACTTGTTATAAAAAGAAAAGTTTAATACACTTAAGTACATTTAATTTTACAGTCACATGCTATCAGTCGGTTTTGTTTATCCGACTGATATATTATAGCAGTTAAAGGATTGTCCACGAATAATTAGGGAATTATTGTATTAATCGTAAAGTATGGGTTGCGGACCATTTCTGTCTTACCCTTCCTACCTTGGGGATACCCCTTCATAACAGCGGTAATACATTCATTAAAAGAAGAAGTCCCTTAATTTAACTTGCTTTCAATCAGCTCCAAATACATGCGTGAATGTTTCCCCTTAAAATAAAACCAGCCAGTGTTTATACAAGTATTATTGAACTTAAGCTCAAGTTTGGATTACATCACAGGATCTAAACTTAACCGACTGAGCCTAGGCACTTCAGGAACTAAATGATTCAAGTACTACCGCACTCAAACTTTGAGTGCCGCTTGCTTGAGAAACAGCCATTTAGTTTTTCAAGGGTTAAGTCCAAAACTGTCAGATTGCGCCTCGATTTTAAAATATTTTTCTTTTGGTGTTGCAATGTTAGAAAATTTTAATTCCTTTATATTAATTTTTTAATTTAGTATTTTTTACATACGCGCATAGTCGCAAAGCATTTTCGTAATTTTCCAAAAGCTGTGAGGTTTCTACGTGTTTCTAATAGTTACCCACAGCACAAGTGAAATGTTCAGTGTTCAAATATGTTGTGAATGTGGTAAATTGCAATGCTTCTTACCACCTTAAATAGTAATTATATTGTTTGTATCACAAACGTTATAATTATTACTGCTGTTTATTTTTGTTGCACCTAAAAGGAGCAGAATTCTACACTGATTTAATCTGTAGACAGAAAATTTCTATCAACACCGTACATGATTATTCAAAAAAATATTTGTTTTTCTTCCTAATTCTATAATTTTATTTGATGTCGTTTATGGTAAAATGCGGATAAATTGAAGAACGAACGTCTTTTTTTAAACACGTTTATCTTACTTAAGGTCATATTTGGTTTTCCTGATTTAAAACGTACATTTGTACCAACTGATAACTTCGTTTTAAAATTAAGATCTCGGCATTCTTATCTTCCTTTCCATAAAAGAATACATTATTTACGTCAGTATAATATCGTTTCGACTTTTTACTATTATTATTCAAGTAAGGAATTTTTAAGCTTCAACAAAAGAAAGGTAAAGAGGCGGAATAAAACTTGTATTAGAAAACAGGAGTGAAAATTTTATCGTTTACAACAAACAGTTACCCGTATAGTATTTATGAACAGTTAATGTCAAGACTACCTTCGTTTTTGATAATTTTGTGTTCATTCCTAATGCTTTTTTATTTTTACAGGTGATTCCGCCATCCTCAGGCCTGATTGACTACGCAGTGAGCATGCGTCCCGACTACCATCGTGCCGTCATCGACACGATCACACATTACGGATGGAAGAACGTGATATACATTTATGATTCACACGATGGTAAGTTCTTCTATACTATTAAAAATTCGCTATTTCTAACTGCTACACGTATTTATTATTATAGTAAAGTATACCGTCCTATCACTGTCCCACTCAGTTCCCTTTTCATAGAGAAGGAACAAGCACTGATTATAATGCTTGCTTACTTAGTGGTGATATATTATTACAGAATATAATTAAATTCAGTATAACACGATGTTTTTCTTTACTTTATTTAGTTTGTACAAAATCAAAAATTGAAATACGTGAAATTAAAAAAAGATTGCATTTTATTTGACGTTCATATAATTATTATAGTTACATTAACTAGTATTGAATGCAATCACATTTCAAGTGTAATTTCTACGTATTTTATTTATTTTTAAAACATTACATAGTTTCATACAATAAGCTTACGTTCTATTAATATATATTAATAAACCACACAAGCTTTTAATGGATTGGCGTTTCCCTCTGACGACAATTTTTTTCTTGTTGTTTGGTTAACTTGACAACTACAACAAAAATTCATTTGTGAAATCGATGTAAGTAACTACAGACAACCTTCACTATTAAATGAAACCAAACACCCTGAGCAAACTTGATCGAACAAAGTAAACAATTTAAATGAGGGCTATCATTGATCGCGCAAATAAGTAATAATAAAACTATTAGTATAGTACTGAACAACACTCGAATTGGTTTATTCAAACAGATATTTGGTCCTTATTAATATTCTGAACTGTGGAAAGTATTAAAATGGGTAAATGGTACGTCTTTATTTTTGGACGAAAGTAGGCGAATTTTTAAAGTAACCGTGTCCGGAATGTTAATACAAACGACAGCTAAAATATTCTCTTCTTGGAATAATGACTGCAGTATTACAATAATGAGTTGATTTTGTATTCATGATGCGAATAACTAATTTAGCCATACGCTAGCTCTCGTTAATTATGTATACCTAAACTGGGTAATTTGTCCGCTTATTGACCGATTTAACTGGAAGGACGAATTTTATACAATTACATTTAACTACCCTACTTAAGATAATGAAATAACTACCTGTGTTCCGTATTGTTACTCTCAAATAATAATTATCCTTAATTTTAACTGACAGAAAAAATAAATATTACTTACTTTGCTATGATAGGAGTGTTTTATATTTTAATCTTACTTAATTAAAATATTTTTATCTTCCCCATTATCGATATATCACGTGACATATCTATGACAAGCTTTCTTAATTTCATGCACCACCAGATATTTGATTCAACCGCGCAGCTCGTACCGTTAATTTCAGAAAAGAAGTTTAGTTTACGCATTTTTGTTTTATTTTTCATGTATAACGAGAATAAATTTTTAACATTAATAGAACTTTGAATTCATACGTTTGTTACTTCGTTGGATTTGGGATAACTCGATTTAGTTTTATAACATACTCGAATCTGTCTCTCTCTACCCGACTACAATTCTAACCTTCTGTTTACTAGGTAATAATGAATATTTTTAAATAAACTTAAAGCTCCTCATGTGCAAGCAAATCAATTTTTATTACATTCAATAAATAAACAAATAAAAAGTATATTAAGTACATGCCAATGGAGACGTATAAACATGGATATAAATAGGATTTTTTGAGACGCGTAGTCACGGATTCGATGCGACGTAAAATTCATTTTATGTCACAGTAGCAGGATCACCTCGGAAAAAGGAGCACTTTGCAAGCGGAAAAGCCTATTTACATAGAAAATGTGGTTGCAAAGTAGGCAGCATATATAGCTATACAACGTACACTAAATAAACTTTTTGAGCATGTAACTACGAGTAAGTTGTAAATGTAAATCATTCCGAATGTGAAATAACCTTTACGCTCAACTTCATTTTCTCTAGAAGTATAACTAACTGCTAGATTGTAACTACGCTATAGATAAGTTTTATCATTTCAAAGAACTCGTAACAAAAATGGTGAAAAACCAAATGAAAGTCATAACAACGAAAGTTCACCTTAAAACGAGCTATGCTAAGAGAAAATAAAAATACGAAAGACATTAAAAGCAAGTGCGGATGTCGTGGCAGGGCCGCGAGTCGCGCGCTCCGGATACTGTGCAGATGCTAAAGAGGTAGGATATAAAACTGTTTTTTTTTTACCAAAACAAAGTACAACTCTAAAAAGGCTCTAATAAGCAGGGATTAGGTTTATAAGAAGTGTACGAGGAACTCCGAAAAAAACGGAAATAAAATGTAGATCGGATTCGCGACGAAAACGGAGCACAGATCATTTTGATATCCAAATAACACCCTCTTCAGAACGTCTGTCACATCAAAGTCGATCCATGTACGACACTAATTTGAATACCTATCCGTTGATACTGCTAACAAATAAAAAAGTGGTGTTATTATAGCCACATGTAAAAAAAAAAACTAAAGTAGAGGTAAGTTACTGAAACTTTGTATTCAAATGTAGGTACCTACATAAAACCGAATGCATAAGGATAATAAAAACTTTTTGTTACTCTTACTTTATCGTGTTATCACTGACTGTTTGAACTGGCCAGAAGCTTTCTACTATTAATTAGTGCCTGCCTCTGCCTGCAATGTTCTCATTTTTATTTCAGTATCAAAATAAGATTAGGTTTTGTTTCATCGAAGTTCACAATTGCGTATTGATTCTATTGTCGGTGTCTGGGCTGCAATGAATTAACGATTCTGTTACGATTTGGCTTAAAGGATTTTTATATTTATGTCTTATGGTAATCTATTAACATTTTTTATTTTGACAATTTGTTCACTTTCCTATGGATATCTATTTTTATTGCCTAAAATTTTAACGAAAAATTTATTTATAAAGAGTACTATTTAGATTATGTCTGAAAGTTTCCCTGTGTTTTGAAAGTCTGATACAAAAAATATCGCTATCGCCAAACCGTGAATCAGAAATAATAAAACTTCATCTGAGTCGTGGTTCGAGTACACACATATTCCCTGTGATTTATCTGGTTCGCAATATAAAAAAGAAAACGTTGAGGAGGAAATACGGAGAAAACCGAAAATATCTCCCTAAAATGAGCTTGCGAAGCTTGTCTATGAAAAGTTATAATCTAAAATATCTACTCCAACCCAAGGTGGGTACATCAGCTTATAAAACTTTTTCAGTTTTTCTAAAGTGTCATTGTGCCAAGCTGGTACATGAAAAACGTCAACAAAAGGTCTTAGTGTAAAATATTTTGAATAAACTTCGAGTATTTTTACAAACTTACGTAGTTACGCATAATGTAAATAAATTGCTTGTGTATTGGAACGAGCGCGAGTAACGCTCAGCCACATCTGATCCTAGTCATTTACAATTTGCTATAAAATCGAGTGCTAGGTACATATTGGATGGTAAAAATCTATTCGATTGTAACATCGCTGCCAGCAGTATTTGCAGGATCATCGTTTACTGTCATCATTATCCGTACTCGATTACAGTCTCCACACTGAATATCAATCGTTTGAACTTTTAAATTCACATAGTATTCACGCTCTGCACAAAAGCGTGACCGATTATTTTAATGCAATTCCGCATACATATTACACAGGCGTTGGTTTTAAACTTTTTCTGTACTAAAATTTGAAAGTATAAATTACCTACAGCAATACCAAACCGCTTGTTCCTTAAAAAATATGTTACCTTCACTACCTAGATATATTAGTACCTTCTGAGAGCAATAACATAGTTTATCATAAATGGTAAAGAAGAAGAAAATACAACACTAGCATTTTCGCTGATCGGCTGCACGACACATTCATGTATATTTTCTGCAGTTGAAAATTAATAACATCGCATCATTACTTCAAATTTCACCATTAATTCGGTGTAGCTGTAAGCCATGGTATCGCACTTGAAGGTGCGTATGGCTGAGAGAGATTTTATGACAGGGATAGATTACGTGAACGTCGCGGTCTGTTATTGAAACTCCCTAATCGTCAACTCGATACAAGCAACAATAGAAGCGTGATCCCGACGTATTGTCGCTACAGAATGGGAAGGATTTACAGCGACTCTGAATAAAACAAGCTAGCATCTCGACTCAGCCGAGTAAATGCTTTTGTAATCACATTGCTTGAACGCTTGCGGGCCAAAAGCAAAATAAACTTTTGAGCTTCTGTTTAGTTATAGCTGTACGACTTCATTATAATTTGTTTAGCACAAGTCCATTGCTTTGTGTGCTTCATCGTTCGGGACATCGTGTTAATTAACAAACTCTGTAGTGCAAGAACAATCTTAAGTTTTGTGTTAAGTTTTTGTTTATTTCGAACAACAGATCAGTTTAGCTTGTTTTATAAGAAAGCTAAATAGGTGGCTAGATAATGGCATTTATAATCACTACATGGTATAAAACAAAGTCACTTCCCGCTGTCTGTCCCTATGTATGCTTAAATCTTTAAAACTACGCAACTGATTTTGATGCGGTTTTTTTTAATAGATAGAGTGATTCAAGAGGAAGGTTTATATGTATAATACATGCATAATATAGTAAAGGAATATGGATAATCTTAGAGATTTCTAATGTAGGGTCGTAAATGAACCCATTCTTTGAGCTTTCATTGCAAACGCTGGCTGAACCCTATGAGATACATCAAAATAATGTACTACAGTATTGTGCACCTTAAAAAGATCTACAAAAAAGTCCGCGATGGCATATGTCTATCTCTTGAGGATAACCCACAATAACCATTTTTTATCGTTTATTTATTAAGTAATTTTAAGCAATACAGTATTAATCCTTATCCAATTAAGTACCTTTAATAAATTGTGCATGCAATATAGATCAATATTGCCCTTTACAGCATGTAACTTAAATTAATATTTTCGAAGATATTACAAATTTAAAATGTAGGGACATAGCGGTTGCGGCGATACCGACTTGAGGGCCGCGCGGGGGCCGGGGGTCGTGCCTATACAAAATAGTGCGTCCAAGGCTTTGCTTCGCCTTACAGAACTTTATGATTGAGTAGTTATATTTGCTATCAGCGTTGCACCCGAGCAAAGCCGGGGCGGGCCGCTAGTGCATTAATAAACACAAGTATATTATATGTCATTTAAAAAAAATAAGTACACTTTATAATTTGATTTAGATTTTTGTGGATTAACAAAATAAAATTAAAACTTAAACTCAAAAAAATATTGATAACACCATCAACACTTTTTATACACACTTATATGCACTTTTAGTTGACTACTATTTTAAAAAAAAGTCGTCATGTTTATTGAAAATAATAGGTCAGGAGCTTAACACCATCAATTTGCAATAACATAGCGCCGAATAAAATTTTATGCATGGATATTTTAGAATAGCTAGCAGGTTCAATGTGGATTCTAGATAGGAATGGTCCTATCGACTTCCAATTTATTCAGCAAGTTTAATGTATAAAGCCCACGGATTTTCCGCTTCAAACCGCGCACTGGCCGGGATTCTTGCTTCAGCCGTAATGAATTTTATTACTCTTACATTATAACGAATGGAGTTACTCATCGCACAATTAAATTTCGTTTTAATACCCGAAAACTATTCGGCGTCGAACTTATTCAATGTCAAGTATTTCTAATAATAAAGAAAAAAATGTACTTTGCTAAGCTTAATTCTGAATTAATTGTTTGTGTCACCTTTGTTTCAATTTTACAAAGGCGTATTAAACTAAAAAGTAGAGCGGCCATGTGTTTGTATAAATAAGTAATGACATTTGAAATTAGGGCCTACATAGATAGATCCGCTTGCTCCCGATTTTCTTACGATGTCATGAGATAAGAAGCTTTCCCTTTGATACTTTGAACCCCGATAGCGAATTCACATAAATGGTTTGGATTTTACCGTATTTTCTCTTTTGAAGATAATGTGGTCTTTCTGTAACTACTGCGATCAGGCAAAATACCTTTCCGGAGCACCACTAAAAGAACAGCAATGCTGGAGGCTTTTTGATTGCAGCGTGATTAATGTAATATATGTTCCTACGTCAAATTTTGAAATAGGCAGGAAATTTTGAAACTCGGATGCTCAAGCAATCCTCCGGATTAAGTTTTAATAATTTCCGAAATCTTTTTTTTCATTAAGCTTAAGCCGTTTGATGCTGGTTTTTAAATTTATCTTCGTGTAAAGAAGTTTTACGGACTTTTATAATTACAATTTGACTAGAACTTAGTCATTTCGTAACATTTAATAAAATGTTGCATTTTAAATAATAAAGTATGCATGTATTGAGCTTCGCCATCTTTTTACTCTAAAAATTATTTAATTTTTAAGACTTATTTACATACACAACACTGAAAGGTTGTTGAAAAATTCATTTTTGCCACAATTTACATGTGGTTTTGCGAGCAGCCTATGATATTCATATCTTAGTGAATGAGCATTTTATTATTCTATTTACTCAAAAACTTTCGTAAAATGAGACTTTTTAAAAGTTAGAATTGAATTTGAAATAGAAGACGGAATAGTAACACAATAATAGTTCTGTTTGCTGAAATATCAATGTAAACTGCTTATTGTTTTTGTCAAATGATGGATAGGAAATAAAGCAATTAATTAAAACATTGTATTTCTACTATCCTAGATATGAGATCATCACAATGAGAAGAGATCAGCACAAAGCTGATAAATAGCTTGTAAACGTCACAACAGCCTCGGGTATAGCTCGCTTTTGACTGACGTATTGATGGAGCCTTGCACACCTATTAACTTTACATGATTGATCTGTGCAGAAATTCAAGTTCAAACGTTGTGATTACACGTGTAAAGGTTTTAATACTATTAGATAAATTATAGTTTTCCTAAAGTTTTTTCTATTTCTAGCTGTTCTATATAATTGATTTAACATTCTTCTCATTAAATACATGTTTACTTAAAATATTTATGTAGGTCTGGCGCGGTGAAATAAAAGCAGATTCACTATTTGAGTCTTTTATTAATTTAAAAATTAAAACGAGCACATGCTAACGGTTCTACGGCTATCGAAATCTGACTATTCTAGACTTTTCCCCTTCCACCTTGTCTCTCTTTCATACACATATGTCATCTCGCTCACACTCAAGTTTAAAATTCAAACTAGGAACAAGGAACACATTTTAAAATCCTACATTTATATTGACCTATTTCTATGTCTGTGATAAAAAGCAGATAGCAATAACAAGGAAGAAGTTACCATCATACCAACCTGCATTCAAGCCTGTGGCCTAGTGCAGAAAAATCCGTTTTTTTGAACCGCCAGTCTACCACGACCTCATGTCATAATTTTAGAAGTTACGATAATTTTGATAATAAATGTAAGTATGTATTAAAAAGACCTAAAATTATTATTCAAGGTCTTTTTTTTTGTGTACGCAGCGCCCAAACATTTTGTATAATTTACACAAAAACGTAAAAAAAACTGAAACCAAACAATTCGAAACGTGTTGACGGATGAAATGGTTTAGAGTCTCCATTTACCAGAACCCTAATATGAAACACGTATATATTTTAGGAGAGGCGCTCCCATAACAACCACTTGTATAATTTTTTGGGGATAAAATTCCTGACGGATTTTTCCGGCGAAAAATTCATAACCCTTTGTTGAATTAATCCATAAAACCGTGCCTGTCCTTTAGACAGTTCATAACATATTATATTTACTGTATGTAAGCAGAAAATTAAGCGATATTGGCTACCAGTGGTAAACATTATTATCATTGTGGCAAACACGATCATAGTCGTTATAAGATATTCTCTTTATTGCATTACTATACTACATTTATAATTCCTATTTGCATAGATAGTCAATTTTGTCTTTGTATAACAATATAATTTCGGTACAGAACTAGCGAGGCTTAATTAATAGTAACTCAATATAAAATCAGTGTATCTGAACATGTATATGTAAGGTACAGTCGCCGAAGATGGCCCGGCTCCTAGGATAGCCCACTTTAAAAAAAATACAGTTATGTTTATTCGAGACATTTGAAATTTCGCAAGTTTATACTACTCGTACCATATACAATAATGTAAGTGTGTTTTATTACCGGCGCATCGCTATTTTGAATACAGATGACAGTTTGCTTGGTAATGTCGAGACGATGCACGTTTTATAAACTCCATTATCTTAATCTTTTTAAAAATTAACTAATTTAAAAAAAATCTCTTTGCTCTAAACAGTGAAAATTAATATTCAATCTATTTATCAGCGAATTACAGGTGAGTGTTATTATTTTATTTCCTTTTTTATATTTTTACGTGATTTTACTCAACCCGGGTGCAATTTCCTATCATGGCCCATGATATAATTCCCTAACATAGCCCGGGACTTTCTAGGATTATTGAAGTGTAATGTTAGTATATTTTTATGTTTGTATGTTCGTTTCTTTTTTAAGTTTGACTTGTTATTGAGATTGAATAAGAATGTATTAAATTTAAAGTCAGCAATTTTTTTGAGGAACTATTTTTTTCTTTGTTTTATTCTATTTTTTATCGCAGATTAAAATGGAGCCTTCTACTTAAAAACGGCGCGGCGGCGCGGGGAATGGACAGAAACACAGCTGAAATCCGCCCTTCAAGCAGTAAAAAGCTGCCAAATGTCACATTGAAAAGCTGCTGTAACATATGGCATACCAAGGCGATTTTCAGTATTCCTTAGATAGCCCACCTATGAATGGTATTAAAAAAAAAATTAAGAGAAAAGTGAATTATTTATTTTTATTTTTGATGAGTTTCTTTCAAAGTTGATCTTAAAGTAAAATTTTATTTTATTTAGTAGTTTGTTTTGATTTTATAGTTGATTTTAATTTTGATAGATTTAAGATGGCCCACATTTAAATTTTTGGTTGATTTTTTACCTTTTATGAAGAATATTATGACAAGGATGTGTTTTTATTGTAATGTTTTATGTTTAACGTGTTTAAGTGTTCATAATACAAATATTTTCATTAATATTTTTCGGGCCATCTTCGGCGACCAGCTTCCCAAGATGGCCCAATACCAAGTTTCTAAAAAGTGTTTATATTTGTATTAAAATGCTAAAAGCTGTACTACTTTTTTAGATATCTTGCTTCTCAAATAAATTTATTACAACTTCCACTATGATTTTTCTTCACATTACTTATCTGCAAGATTTTACGAGGTTTTGAAATTAGGTGGGCCTTCCAGGGCGCCTGTACCTTATGTATTGATCTGTGTTTAAATATATATTGTAATGTACCGATAATACGTTACTAAGGTCATAAATATCAATTTAAACATAACTTATAAGTACCTATATTTTAATAACGTCTGGTGGTTTTCTGAGTAAATTTATATTACAGTACCTATTCATTGTGACGTCACTTTATCTGTAACATAAGCAATGGCATAAATTACAAGCTGTTCAGGGCGAATTTAGGATATACAGAGAAGTAAGTGTTGAAGTTAATTTTAATACGAAACATTTAAAAAACAGCTTAGGTTTAGGGGTAATATTTGCTAACTTTAAACGAAATCTATCCTAAACAGATGAAATTACCTACGGAATATTACATAAGACTTGTCTACATTATGTATAACGAGTGTCTAAAACTTTGTTGTAAGGCGATAAGTTTTCAACCAACAATGTCAGTTTCGAATGGAAAAGGGAATTGGTTACGTGATAAGATTAAGAGTTTAATGCAAATACAAGTGAGGTGGCGACGTCTAGGGACTCTAACGTTTACGAAAACGAGTTAAACTAACAAGTCAAGGCGAATCCTTTGAACTGTTTGTTAAGAACTAGTAACTATGGTAAACCAGTCCAGTAAACGTTTGTTTTGTACAAGATCGTGTAGATGTTCTTACGATTGATGGTTCTGTTTGCTGTCGAGGAGTCTTATTTACTACTTTTCTACACGTTTATCATCTTACTCATAAAAAAAATACTTAATAGAACATTACATAAGCTAAATTACAAAATTCTACATTTTCATGCTTTTAAATACTTAATATAAACATGATTCCATTGAATACTGAAACTAAATTTCCAAAATTTCCAAATGCTGTTTAATAGTCACAATTACTATATCGTAGGAAATTGATATTATTTTTATAACATGTTGGTGAAATTTCCTATTTGTGTAATTCAAACATATTTTAATTTAATTTATAGAGCCGACTCCCGCACGAAGGGTTCCATACCATCATCAGAGAAGAGAAAACAAATACAGCAAAAACACGTCTGTTGTATAGGAGCCCTATTAAATATTAATTGTACTGTAATTTAAATCATAGTTAATGAAATGAATGTAAAGCTAAAAATTTAGTGAATATTTCATGCGTCTACACTACTACTTTTGCCGTTTTATGATATTTGTTGTTATACCGCTAACAGAAATATTGTAACTGTGCAAATTTCAGTAGTCTAACTACCACAGTTCATGAGATACATGGACTGTGATAGTGTCTAGTGTATGGTGACAGACGAAAACCAGAGTTTTAGTAATAGGGTAGGTAACTTTTTAGCCTTTGGGTACGGACCCCAAAAAATACGTTATTTAATACATAGGAATATGGGTTTAGTTGTATAGTTTGCTATTTTAACAAGGGTTAAGTTCTTACGTCGCCCGGGGGGAAATACAATATTACAATAAGTCCAAATTCTAAAACATTGGAAACCTCTTTCGAATTCTAAGATACGTTATGAGAATGACCAAACCGCAAATAAGTAATGCAAAGTAGTCGATTGTCACACGTATCAAGTTTATTGTAAATGAATGAGCTGACAGTAAGGCGTTTCATCTTTGAGTCACGAACTGCGAGCAATTGACTTCTTGGCCAGCGACGGGGAATCCATTCATCTCACACAATATAAGAAAAGACGTAATCATGTCTGGAGAGGAATCACGTTCAACGAGCGACAGCGCCGGAATTCCGTCTGGCCCGACAACCCCCGAAGACGGTGCTGTAGATAATTTTCTTTACAAAAAGAAACCGATTACTTGCTTAAGGTTTTTCTTAAATTAGGGTCGTCGCAATTTATCACTATTTTCCAATTTTCCTACGTGAAAGAAATGTAGTGATTTTTAAACCTTAAAGTTATGTCAAACCTAGTGCGCAACAAAAGTATGTTACAGTAGATGAGATTTCACAAAGTTTTATAGCACTCACAAGTTTTCACTACAGGAATAGCAAATGACGCAACTAAAAAAAAATTCTAAGGCACTCTACCGAACAAATCTAAAACATAAGACTTTCAATTAATATTTTGTGTAAGTTATTTAAATCTAACAAGACGTAACAAACTTAAGGGTCAGATTATACAAGGCTCTAGTTTATCGTTTTCTATTAAGGCTAAATTTTAACATGGCAAATGGGTCATTAAGCTGCTTGAATACGAGTTTACAAATCCTTAAAATCTATGCGAAAATTAAATTAGGTATCCTTCTCACAAGGTTACAAAATAATGAGTTTATAATCTCAGTACTATAGTTTGTTATGAACATAATTCGGTAGAATTTCGTATTTTAACAGATTTTATGTAGACCTGGCCCATCAACGCAGGTCACTTGGAAAACTCACCAAAAATTCGCTACTACACAAAACCTGCAAATTAAATAACGTCGTTTATTCGCTAGTTAGATAGCCTATAAAATCTACTTTAGAACCTTTCCCGAGTTCTGGAGATAAGCTCGAGTCGTTACAGAGTTAGACATTTAAAGATAAAGAAAAACTTTCGGATTCGAATTCGGCAGATGCTGCAAAAAGACGTTTCTAAAGTTAGTGCAGTTCACGATGAACGCGAATGCCCCAAGTCCACCCGTCTGACTCCAAACAACTTAAGACTTAACATGGTTCTAAATGAATGTAGGTTTTCTCAAATGTTGAAGGATTTAGTACAAGCTTTACTCTTCAAAAAACTTTTAAGATAATTCTGTTACATTTTTAATCAAATAAACGCACAGATAATAAAGATTTCTGCTTTTCATTTGGTAATAATACAAAGCATCGCATTTTCCATATTTTCAAGAGCCGAACGGCATCAAATGTTGACGGTATTTTAAATGACTACCTAAACATCAGTCTTCAACCTACACTGATAACAAACTATAATTTATAGTTTATAAAACGCAACAACAAGACGTTTCGCTTAAATATTGCAACATAATAATAAAAATCTAGAACTATTGGAAATCGGTTTTATCATAGGTATGTGTTGTACATAATGTTTCGGATTAATTAAACAATACAAGGTAATGGCTTGTGATGCCATTGACGGCATCATTACATATTCAGGTGCAGACATTGCGAGTCTAATTAGGCACAGCTGACACGTGTTATAAACGAGTAAAATTTCCAAGGTGTTAAATAGAAAAGGAGCGGTATTACGCGATATGAAATTGCAATGAGGCGTCAGGCGTTCGAGGCTGGGGTTGGTCGAGCCTCAACAAATTCAACGATAACGCCTTCATTACCCACACGTCAACCCACATCTCCTCGCGTCTTCGTCACTTCAATCTTTTCGCGGATATTACTCTTAAATTATGACAAAAGCGCCTGAGAGATGCATAATGAATCCCTTCTAGTGATAAATGGTGTGCAACATTCATCATCTAACATTGACATTCTGATCGAAATATTCAACTAAATGCCGGACGTTTGATTCGTGTTTCTTTTGTAAAATGTCAGTGACAGAAAAATATTATTTGTTGTAAATGGGAATAATAACTATTCAGGATTTGTAAGTTTCAGAGAAGATTGAGGATTAGTAACTTATTTTTTTTAAATTCAATAAAAGATTAATTGCAAAAATAAAAACTTTTGGAGCCTAATATTTCATATAGTATTTTATGAAAAGAAATTTCACTGTTACATACAAAATATTAAAAAATACTGTTAACTGTATCTAGCAAATTTTTAAAGGTGGTTTTTTACATAATCTAAAATTCCTTCAAAGCCTGAAAACGGTAAAGTATTTTTATAATAAAATTGGAATTGTTTATACATAGCCTAGAGCTCTATTTAAAATGTATTGTTGTCAATAGTTGACTTACACCACGATACAAAGCAACACATTGTTTTTCTTTAATCGCAGATAGAATTGAAAATAAACTATGAACACTGTAGTGAGTGAAGAGTAAAATTGGTATGTATTTATTATCAAGAATTGCAATAATACTCTCGTTACTTTAGAATTCTGTGAAAGTAGTTGTTACAGCGTCTATGAGCTGAATATGTAAGTTTAATTCGTACATAATATGTTTTCTTAGACTGTATTCTCGATCTATTGGCTGTCTCCAAAAAAAAGGATGTTTTCCATTCGGTATTATTTATTTTGTTTCATTTCTGGTTCTTTCCCGACTAGTAACAACAGAAAAGGATGGAATGTGTCGATCTTTGACTTAACACTTTAAATATGTATAATAATAAATTCGTGACGTATCCTTTAAAAAGGCTTTTTGACAGATAGTTTAAATACTCATAAACTGCTTCCATCCTTTGTAAAACAGAGGGGCGTAACGGTCTCCTACCGGCGACAATTACGTGGCACCATTATAATTTCACACCTTTTTTAAACTTAATTTACGTCGATTCACAAATGTTGCTGCGTGTCTAAACTTACAAAAAATAATTAATACTTCAAATCATTTTGCTTCGAAACTCAACAAGGACATGAAAACATAAACCTCTAGCATATACAACATCGATTTCCTTGATAATTTGCTATAAGGTACACAGACTCCTGTAGTATTGGATATTCGCGAAATGTAAACACGCGCATCTACGTTTAAGGTGGTCTGTAAATTACTTACGATCTAAATACTAAAGTTGGGTCTTATAATAACTGCGAAAAACTTAAATTTATTTGTAAACGTACAATTTGTGATTACTATCAAAATATGTAATTTAAGTACATAGAATATTATATTCCTTATCGACTTAAACCGACCAGAAAATAATTCACTATAAGATTAGATTTTCTTTCACATTGGCCTAGTTACACATCAGGCAAACTAACAAAAAATAACTTTATAATATTTGAATGCCAGCGGGGCATCAGTCATTAAGGCAATGTACACTTTATTCAGAATAAACTTAAATATGTCATTTATCACGTAAAAATCCAATAAATTCGTACAACCGTTTCGAAAAAGATTTGGTGCAATAATTGGTTCAAATTTGTAGGTCTCCTGCGGCTGCAACAGCTGTACCAGACCCTTCAGCCTGGGAAGGCGACGTTCCGCATTTCGAACGTCAAGCGAGTCTCGAATGCGACTGAAGTGGTCGAGTACCTTAAAGCGATTGAGAAGTTGGATAGATGGAGCAACAAATACGTCGTACTGGATTCAGCCACACAACTGGCAAAAGACGCGCTAATTTTGCACGTACGCGATGTGCACTTGGGCCGTAGGAACTACCATTACTTCTTAAGCGGACTGGTAAGTAATCCCCCAGCTCCTTGTTAGAAAGCTAATTGCGGAATTTCAAGATCCCGACTTTGCAAGTTTGTGTAACAATATGCGGAGTGTCAATGTCATTAACGGTACTTTGAGCGTAACTTAGGAGGAGTAACTTAATCTACTGAACTTAAAATTTTATTACATACATTACACAAGTTAAAGTTACCTGCATATTATGCATAAAGGTACGCTTAAGAATATTGTTAATTGTTAGTGACAGTGTTTAATGTTTTTATTCTAAAAGTTCTAAGTTGTAGTTCGTAGTGTAAATGTAATACATTTCTACAAGAACTAATTAAAAAATATTGTCTTGTCGTAACTCCTATTTGTAGCTAGTAACAGGAATATAGAAGATTATATTAACATTAAATTACCCAACAAGTCCTACGGTGACAGGCAACTTAAAATAAATTTATTTGCATCAAGATGCTAATTACTAAATCACGTACTACTTACGTAAATTCAGGAAACTTTGTTTCATTAAGAGTACAGAGACATAATTAGATTATCTAGAGGAGCTACTTTAAAAAAAAAAAAAAAAAACAATGCTTTTCATTTCAATTTTATGTTATTTGTTGTTATTTTTTTTTTTAAGGTAATGGATGATCGCTGGGAAAAAGAAGTAACGGAATTCGGAGCTATTAATATAACCGGTTTCCGAGTATTAGACTTCTCTCGTAAAGTTGTGCGTGACTTCATTGATGTATGGAAAAGAGATGCTATTTCGGTAAGGTTTAAACTGATCGTCGTAGCTTTAATTTTAGTAGCGTAGCGTAGTAGAATTTGAAATAAATTGTTTTCATTGATTATTTTAATGATGTTTTTCGGTACTTTATATTTACGTAAAAATTTTGGAAATTTTAATTTAAATTAGGTTTTTAAAATATTATCATACTGCTTATTTTAAAATAAATGCTTCCTTCAAATAAAAGCATAGCAAGAAAAATTAAAAAAACTTATAAAGATATTTGAAAGCATAAGATAAAATTATTTAAAAAACAAAGGTGAACAGGTGAAATGGAACGAACAACACATTCACAAGACTAATAGCCGCATAGACTGCAATCTAACTGCAGAATCATGTTTCCTATTTGAAATTACAGTGTTTTTAGGTAAAACTTTTTTTTGTTTTTCTTTTATAAAATAGATAGGTACATCATTTTGTAATTGCTAGCACATAAGAACATATATGTGTGTCATTTGGTGTATAAAATACTTGGCATTCATCAATGCGTCTTCTCGTTTAATGAGAGGTCACACGAACGACTTGAGGTGAATATCGCATTACGTGATAGAAATATTTAATCGTCGAGAGAACCAACAATTTTCTACTTCAGCACTTACAAATAATGAATTTCTAATTATACATTCAGTTTGCGAGCTTGTTAAATCTTTCCTTTTTAATAAAAATATTTTGTTTGGAAACGTTCTGTCCAAATGGATTGCTTTATCCAAATCTAAGAAAATATTTTTCTTAGCTATAGATTTTATGAATATCAATTTAAATTGTATTTACTTAATTCCGTGCTTAAATAAGACCTTTCAGCTCTCTTAAAGTAATTAATTTATTATAATGAAGTTCTTAGTTATGAAGTGTGCACTTAAGATAAGTGCCTATTATTAGATTTTGGGAACGCAGACTTTTTAGGCGTTGCTAGTAAAAGCGAATTTTCTATGTATGTATCCGTTCTTGCATAAAGATGTAAAAAATAATTTAAAAAAATAAGTTTTTTTGATATTACGACAGTTTGATTGAGTATATACCTAATAATACATACATACATACCTACTAATTCGCGACGCGCGACTTGTAATTTACTGCGTATCTTAAAATGCTTTGTGCATTGTAAAGTGTTCCGCGTAATGGTTTGGCGTAATCATTACTACACTGAACTAATTTATATAATTATAAAATTTCCTGTTGTCTGTATGTAATTGCACTGTAGTCATGCGGTAAGGTAACAAAATCAATTGCATTTACGTATAGTTTATTTCAGTAGGTACTTAATGGGTCTGATCGCCAGTAATATTGTGAATTAAGCCACCACTTTTAAAATGTAAGCGTCTTATTGCATAAACTTGATAATTAAGGTAGCACTTGTTTTAAATAAGCAGTAGCTACCATACATTTTTTTTATATTGCTATTGAATCATTTCGTTTCAAGTTTAGGCCACACCACCATATATATATATATTATTTGTCTGGAGTTAGATATCTGTTTGGTTTATTTTCGCGTTTAGCTCGTTGATACCTATCAAAATTTGTATCAAAAATTTTTAACAGGCGCAGGCAGCTCTGATGTACGATGCAGTACAGGTGCTAGTGGACGCTATACTTCGTCTGCTTCGCAAAAAGCCCGATATATTACGATCAACCATAAGACGAAATGCTAACCTTAACAACACCAGAATTATGGACTGCAATCCTAAAGGCAAACTTACACCATACGAGCATGGAGACAAGATATCTAGGATGATTAAAAAGGTACGTTAACTAGAGACTTGCTTGATGTTAGCGGTGTACTAACTCCGCACTTTGACACTTTATGAAACACGACGCATCGTCTTGTATTTCCAGCTAACGTTATTTTTCATAGTCTTCTCGACGTCAGAACATATCTCACATTAACATAAAGTATTTGATGTAATTTTGTCAGTGTAACAAACCTCTATTCTCTGGAGTCATTTTAAATTCCCCATTGCCCATGCGAATGATTGATGCCAATTCATACATTCAATTACGATTGCGAGCGAATGTTTCGTTATTCATGCGCGTTGGGTACGAAGTAGGTGCCTTCATTGTTGATATGTAAAATGCGTACAATCACATTAGTGCCGCAAAGTATATGGTAATAATACTCGCGGCGCTCTAATGGCGGAACCACTTAACAAATTCACATCGTAATATGTGAACCCAAGTACTGTTTTGCTAAGTGCACTGATTATATGGTGCATTAATTCGTTATTATTGGAACTATGGTGCTAACATTATTATAGTGAACTTATGTTTCAATCATCTCTACATTTAAAAAGTTAAAGGCACAGTCAAACATTACAAATATTTTGATTATTCGTCAACTATTTTCGTAAGAAAAACACTAGAGAATAAGGTTATGCATAAATTATGAAAAAGTATTTAAATATAGATACGTTAACTTCGAGTCGGGTCATTTCATTTTATACCAATGTTCATAAAACTGTTGATCTTTTTGATTTGAAATAAAGAAAAGCGAGCAGAAGCAGAAAACTAAGCAGAGCGACATCTCGCTTATACGAGTATGCTCTCCGTTTGTAAAAGCATAAATTGTGGAAGGACGACTCAAGTTGCAGCGCTTGTCTGTATACATTACTCTAAGCCAGGAATGTAGTTTTATTCCTTTAAGTCGACCGTGCGGCGGCCGAGCGCCTCGTCCTGTATGCTCCTCCGTATAATACTTAGCCCGCGTCAAATCGTTGTTTGCTTGACGTAACATCTTTCACATTTCATGTTATCTCTAATGAATATGAGTTCCATTGTGTTAGCTGGAGCACGTAATAATGTTGGCACCAAATTTAAATTGAGCGGAATTACAAGAACACAGGTGCTGAATACGCGTCCCGTCTTTTATATCGGGTGTGCGCAGTGGGCGGGAGCGACGGTTCGGAGGCTCTGACGATTAATTAGGTTTCGTTGGGTGACGTGTAATTAACCCTCGCATTTGCTAACTGCCCCGATTCGCACGGGAAATATGAGAACCCTTCTTTTTTGCATTTTTTACTTGCGCTTCCTGAAAGTTTTGTGTGGGTGATAAGTTCCAAGTATTAACTGAGGAAATAAAAGATATTAAATAAACACACAAGAGTCCCTATCATTGTTTTAGACGGAGATTGACGGGTTGACGGGCAATGTAAGATTCAATGAAGAAGGACATCGCAAGAACTTCACCTTGCAAGTGATGGAGTTAACTGTTGACGGTGATCTCGTGAAGGTAAGATTAAACAGTAATATAGCAGCGACAAACATAACGGAGGATATTAATGGCCGGGTTTAACTTTATTTATGAAAGTGCTGGAATTGTAACTATATAAAATATAAACTAGATAAGTATGCCTGCTTATTGCTTATTTTAATAGAATCGTTCGTAACTTTTAAATTTGTTGAGTCGCAATCAGAAGTTTAAGTAGGTATTGATAATAGACTGTTAATAAAGTAATAGGCTTTCAGTCAGCAATGGAACCAAAATGTTTCAAATTAAGTTTAGGTACTAAGGTAGGTAGTTAGGTAATTCAATGATTAACATGTAAAGAAAACAATTTTTGGTCAAGTCTTACTTTTTAAAAAACCTCCTAGTATAGATACGTTATCGTATCCTAAATAAACAGGTAGCGACTTGGAACGACAACACTGGACTCACCCCCGTAGTCCCAAAGCTGGCGCCACTCGCCGCTCTGGGCTCCTACGACCGCAATAAAACTTACATTGTGACCACCATCGAGGAGCCGCCGTATATAATGCGCAACACTCCTGACAATCCCGAATTCAAGGCTAACGAACCATACAAGGGGTTTTGCGCAGACCTCACCAGAATGATATCCGATAAGTTGGAAATCAAATGTAAGTGAGACATGAATTTTGTAAGGCTCTGTTTTGAACTGTTGTTACCTAACCTAATCAGTTACATAATTACGGTATTTGCGATCTTTGTCACATATTTTAGAACTAGCTTGAATTGAGATAAAACTATTTTATCGCAGTTGTTAATTTAGGTTACCGAAGTTTCGACGCTTTTGCAGTCACGCGGTATACATGTCAAGTGTAAGACAGCGTCTAAAATTTTCCATTTTATTATTATATTATATTAAATAGTTTTATTTCAGTTTTAATAACGTTTGCTACACCTAAATATAGTTATTGGGTGCTTTTTAAATAACTTGTACTTTATTCGTTTTTATTATAAATCTTTGCACAGATGAACTGAGAATCGTCAAAGATGGTAAATATGGACACGAAAATCCTAAAACAATTAGCGGCTGGGATGGGATGGTAGGCGAGCTTATGAGAAAGGTACAGTATAATAGTAGCTTAAGCAAAACATTCATTATTCAAAGGAGACGGATACGCTTTCATACAATTTTGGGCCAGAATGTAAAAATATGAAATTGGTGTGAATTGATAGCTACTATATTAACAAACAATCACTGAAAATATGGCAGATTTTGGCAATCTGACAGCTGAGATTAAAGAGTTATAGTTTAAGTAAAAAACTATACTTAACTGCCTTAGAGTATAGATAAGAAACTAAAGAGTGAATTTATCATGGTTTGTTTAGTCCGCTTAGCAGTCAAGGTTTATGATGGTTTTGTTTTTTTTTTTATTATAATTTAGACAGGATTTTTAATATTTCTGTAGAGTGGGAAGGAGATGATGTACAAAAATGAAAATCGAATTTTATTAGTATTTTTATTCATCTTCTATTATTACAGGAACGTCATCTAAGAATTGTGCAGGTGGTACTATGGTATATAATATGTTATCTAGTAGAGGTACTTAGCCTAACTAAGGTACCATATTATTGACATCACATGGGCGCAGCAGCCCACAGTCCGTTTGCCTTCGATGCAGTTAAAATAATATTTTAATATTGCTTCCCTACGACCGACGTATATACGAAAATATCCATGGATTTGACATTGTTAGGATAATATAAGTGTTTTAGATAGATTTATTAAAACGGCGCGTTCCATCTTTATAAAAAAATCACAACAAAACTAGTTCATACTAGTGCTTACGATTCATACCCAGATAGGCTCACTCTTTAGTTTCTTGTATAATATATACTCTAAGGTAGATAATTCGACACTCGTTTAGTGTCGAATGTCGATCGATGTCAATGTCTTGCATGTCCAGTCAGAGTTAGCACAGATTAAAGAATACAATAATCGATTAGTAAATGTGAATCGATGTATCTTAATTATGTAAAACTTAATCTCTTAATACTCTAATTCTAATGGATTTAATTATTTTAATTAAATGTAGCATTTAGTGAAAGCATTTTCGTAAATATTATGAACTCTATTGATGATGACATTAAAATGTCATCATCAACAGAGTATTTACTTAGACTATTTACTTCGTAACCCAAACTTAATTATTGGATATTTCATTTTCCAGATTGTAAATTGAGTTGATTTTTCACACTTTGAAATAGAAAAATATAGCCTTTTTTTCAGCCATGTCTTAACTTATTACAATTTGGCCCAGAAATCCCCGTCTCCTTTTAAATTATAGCATTATTTTTTATAAAAGGGTATTATTCGGGTATGCGTCGAACACATTAATTTGAAGGAAACTTCTAAGACAAAACATTTTTGTTTGAATATAACCGATGAATTCTTGTTCGAAAAACATTATTCGCTGCAAAAGTAATAAAAATATTTCAGTCAGTTTTAACAGTCAAACGCCAAATCCACGGAATGCAGAAATCGTTTATGTAGTTTGAACAAATATTACACAATACTACACCGCCAGTCGCTACGGTTGTGAATCAAACTGGGAAAACAGTTAATTCGGCGTAGGTATGATGCCTAAAACTGAATGCAATAATCGTACAAATTGTTACTATTTCGAATTGCCAACACATTTTTTTTCGTGACGAGGATATTTTGTTGTCATAGTAAACTATGCTAGGACTGACTGATTTCACAAAATCGAATCAGCATTGTACAAAAACGTCCACTTAAGTATGGCAAATGACTACATCAAGACCGACATGACCCACCCATTAAAGGCACGCAGCTTATTTTCGGTGGACAAAAGATTTTTCAGGACTGTCTTTCGGCGACCCTAGTAACGTCGGACTCTCGATACTCGTATATTTGTAGATGGGTATGGTTTATATTCGAGGGTAGAATTTCTGTCCTCTCGATATCCTCTCTCGTTTTTCATGCATGCCTGCACATTTTATCCACACAGAATTCAATATGTCTGTGTTATAAAAATTGTTTAGGCTTTTATTGAAATAAATAGTAGCTTTTTCAAGGCATTGAAGCCACACTGTTTTTAACTTAACACACTTTTTTTTTCACTTTCGTGTCACAAGTCTTCTTTGCATATTTAAATAACTTGATTGAATCTAGTATTATAATAAACACAGCCTTCTATTTTTTGCTTAAATAAATAAGTGTCTACATTTATTAATTTTCTTGTATAAAAATTGAGTTTGAATGCATACTTGATCTTTTATTAAAGTTTGATAGCATGAACACTGATAATTGAGCTACTGATTTCCGTTAATTTTTTGTCTAGTAAATCTCCTTATAGGTCCGTATTGTAAACAACAAAAACAAAGTTTAATTAAAATAAGAAATGTCAAATAAACTTATAAACTACTGAAGGATATTTAATGGCATCCTCAGAGGATCCCGCAGGAATTTCGGCCGATATGTGGTCACTATCTAGCTGCCTAGCAATAAATATCTTCGTAGAACCCCGATGTATATTATAGCGATATTGCAAAGCGGTTATTACCGGTTTTCTCAGTTTACTGTGGAAACAATTTATCGGAGCATGTACAAGCGGTACCATAACGACTGAACGACTACAAGGGGGATGTCCACTACCGTTCTACTAGAACATCACTATGAGGCACTTCTACTACGATTTGTAGTTTACACTTTTAGGTAAAGAAAATTATAATAAAGTATTGTGACAAATTCTGAAAACAAATAAACGGCCCATCGAAATCGATTTTGGATTCGATTGAATCACCTGCTTTTAAGTTTCTTAAAACAATTACGTGAAGCTCAAAAAATTAACTAACACTTTTTAAAGTTTCGACTCGCCATTTCTGCAATATCTTTATTCCACGATATATTTATTTACTTTTTACGCAATGGTGCTTTCGGATGAATTGATAACTTTTATTAGTTGAAAAAACATGAACATAAAATAACAGCATTTTAAATTGAAATTATACCGGAATATACATAATAACATACACTGGGATAATAAACGAAACAGGTATGAATTGCCGAGTATATAATAGTGAAGTATTATAACGCACATAGACATCAAGACATCAAGTAACAAAACAAAATGCACTTTTTATACATTTTGTGACAAATTTAGTGGTAAAGACATAATTGAAAATTATGTCAAGAATAGTAGGTAAGCGAATTTAGCTTTTGTTCTTTGACTGGACGCGACATACAACAATAAATGTTTCGTTTAAATTTTGAACAATAAAGTTTCACAATCAAGTTTTATTTCAGCTTTTGAAAGACCTTGGAGCAATTTTTGGTCTCAGCAGTGAGACACCTAAAAGATCACACCTAAAAGACACACAAAAAAGACAATGTAAAAACATGAAAATTGGTTTCTTACTACAGATTCGTTTACTTGTCTTGTCAATAAGTTAGAATTACGTAGAAATAATTAAGTAAGTAATTACTTCATAATTTTTTACTCGGTATTTTTTCCTGATGAATTAATTGCGGCGGTGTGCTAATGGTGAAAGAAGAAGTGTTGCCGTCGTGTAAGCGAGACGATGTTCCGTACAATTTAGTGCGGCGTCTTGCTTCTACAATGGATAGATGTCATGATTTAGGAGTTGATGGTACTTGGCCTGATTATAACATACAATAGTCTAAGTCTACAGATCTAACTTATTTAAATGCCACCTTTCCCTGTCAGACACATAAATCTTATACCTCCCTTATCGCAAACATATTTATTATTATTACTAACACAGCTGATCTAAAACAGCTCGCGGCATCCCAGCTTACGGATGGAGAGCTGAAACACCACTTAACTAGTAACACATCTTTGCAGCCCAAAAAGCCGCCAGTCACGTACGTACCGCCCAGAACTCCGCCGCCTACACCAAGAGGTGGAAGGCCGCCTTGGCCTCTCAGGGCTTGACGGATCTGATTCCAGCCACGTCATGGCCCATTATCACAGGGGTGGCAACTGCATTCCATGTTATAGTTTCTGGAAAACCTGAACTCCGGATTGAGATCGTCGACAGGCTTCTGACTCTCCAAAAGATAGGAGCGGAGGGCGCCGTCTTGGCGCAGGTCAAGTTAGTGTGGGAATACTCCTCATTAAAGGCTGTGCAATACATGGACCTATTTATCAAGTCACACTGTAGGGCGATGGAGATACCCGCAGTGCTTGACCAGGCAGTCGACCTACACGAGAAATGGTCGGCTGCCAAAAGAGAAGATCCGCAGCTGCCTTATAGCAGAGTGAGAGACCCGGGAAGCCACCCCAGCCTAAATCAGGCCCACTACCCTGACCTGTATTACGCCGCCATCACATATGCAAAGCTTAACAAGCTTGTTGGGGACAACTTCCAAATGTCCACCTCCCACACCTCATCTCATGCCATCCTCATAGAGAAGTACATTAGGAAAATGGCGGTGGCGGAGCTGGGAGAACTCTCTGAAGGGGCTAAGACCAAGCTCACTCTCCTCGGATACCCCGTGGTCAACTGCACAAAGAGGAGGACCAGAGTTGAATACTCTGATGATGAAGATGATGACACTCCTCACATACAGCACATACATCACCCACACAACAACCACCCATAACACATACTCATGCTACACAAACGCCACTCCAGACAAAACACTTACCTGTTACCGAAGAAAAAGTAGTCAAGACATCTAGGTCCGGACGAAGGGTCAGTTTTCAGTCTATTATCGCCCTTAACCCGGTCTATAGTTTCTGGAAAACCTGAACTCCGGATTGAGATCGTCGACAGGCTTCTGACTCTCCAAAAGATAGGAGCGGAGGGCGCCGTCTTGGCGCAGGTCAAATTAGTGTGGGAGTACTCCTCATTAAAGGCTGTGCAATACATGGACCTATTTATCAAGTCACACTGTAGGGCGATGGAGATACCCGCAGTGCTTGACCAGGCAGTCGACCTACACGAGAAATGGTCGGCTGCCAAAAGAGAAGATCCGCAGCTGCCTTATAGCAGAGTGGGAGACCCGGGAAGCCACCCCAGCCTAAATCAGGCCCACTACCCTGACCTGTATTACGCCGCCATCACATATGCAAAGCTTAACAAGCTTGTTGGGGACAACTTCCAAATGTCCACCTCCCACACCTCATCTCATGCCATCCTCATAGAGAAGTACATTAGGAAAATGGCGGTGGCGGAGCTGGGAGAACTCTCTGAAGGGGCTAAGACCAAGCTCACTCTCCTCGGATACCCCGTGGTCAACTGCACAAAGAGGAGGACCAGAGTTGAATACTCTGATGATGAAGATGATGACACTCCTCACATACAGCACATACATCACCCACACAACAACCACCCATAACACATACTCATGCTACACAAACGCCACTCCAGACAAAACACTTACCTGTTACCGAAGAAAAAGTAGTCAAGACATCTAGGTCCGGACGAAGGGTCAGTTTTCAGTCTATTATCGCCCTTAACCCGGTCTATAGTTTCTGGAAAACCTGAACTCCGGATTGAGATCGTCGACAGGCTTCTGACTCTCCAAAAGATAGGAGCGGAGGGCGCCGTCTTGGCGCAGGTCAAATTAGTGTGGGAGTACTCCTCATTAAAGGCTGTGCAATACATGGACCTATTTATCAAGTCACACTGTAGGGCGATGGAGATACCCGCAGTGCTTGACCAGGCAGTCGACCTACACGAGAAATGGTCGGCTGCCAAAAGAGAAGATCCGCAGCTGCCTTATAGCAGAGTGGGAGACCCGGGAAGCCACCCCAGCCTAAATCAGGCCCACTACCCTGACCTGTATTACGCCGCCATCACATATGCAAAGCTTAACAAGCTTGTTGGGGACAACTTCCAAATGTCCACCTCCCACACCTCATCTCATGCCATCCTCATAGAGAAGTACATTAGGAAAATGGCGGTGGCGGAGCTGGGAGAACTCTCTGAAGGGGCTAAGACCAAGCTCACTCTCCTCGGATACCCCGTGGTCAACTGCACAAAGAGGAGGACCAGAGTTGAATACTCTGATGATGAAGATGATGACACTCCTCACATACAGCACATACATCACCCACACAACAACCACCCATAACACATACTCATGCTACACAAACGCCACTCCAGACAAAACACTTACCTGTTACCGAAGAAAAAGTAGTCAAGACATCTAGGTCCGGACGAAGGGTCAGTTTTCAGTCTATTATCGCCCTTAACCCGGTCTATAGTTTCTGGAAAACCTGAACTCCGGATTGAGATCGTCGACAGGCTTCTGACTCTCCAAAAGATAGGAGCGGAGGGCGCCGTCTTGGCGCAGGTCAAATTAGTGTGGGAGTACTCCTCATTAAAGGCTGTGCAATACATGGACCTATTTATCAAGTCACACTGTAGGGCGATGGAGATACCCGCAGTGCTTGACCAGGCAGTCGACCTACACGAGAAATGGTCGGCTGCCAAAAGAGAAGATCCGCAGCTGCCTTATAGCAGAGTGGGAGACCCGGGAAGCCACCCCAGCCTAAATCAGGCCCACTACCCTGACCTGTATTACGCCGCCATCACATATGCAAAGCTTAACAAGCTTGTTGGGGACAACTTCCAAATGTCCACCTCCCACACCTCATCTCATGCCATCCTCATAGAGAAGTACATTAGGAAAATGGCGGTGGCGGAGCTGGGAGAACTCTCTGAAGGGGCTAAGACCAAGCTCACTCTCCTCGGATACCCCGTGGTCAACTGCACAAAGAGGAGGACCAGAGTTGAATACTCTGATGATGAAGATGATGACACTCCTCAGATACAGCACATACATCACCCACACAACAACCACCCATAACACATACTCATGCTACACAAACGCCACTCCAGACAAAACACTTACCTGTTACCGAAGAAAAAGTAGTCAAGACATCTAGGTCCGGACGAAGGGTCAGGTTTCCAGACTATTATCGCCCTTAACCCGGTCTCTGGGGGGGGAGTAGTGTGGAGTGGCAACACTTTATTTACTATTCTTAACCTAAACTATAATTAAAGTACTTAGTCTAATATTTGAAAATAGTTATGTTAATATAGATAAATATATATATATTATACTATACATAAATATATAAATAAAAAAAAAAAAAAAAAAGTCTTTATTTTCTCATAATTTCTTACATATACATAATTTTTATACACGTTAAATAGAGACTGGTGTCTGTAGTAGGTGAAACCTGTGAGACAGATCACCAGGCCAAATAAAAATATATGTTATACAAATAAACGTTTAATAAATATTTCTAATAACTATGTTGTACTACGCAAACAAATATAAATAAATATAATGTAAAGTAAATTTTGTATATAAATGTAGGACACACGACCGAGCTTTCATATTAGATATTTTACGCCGGCGCGTGACGTACCTACTCCTGCGCGTTCGTTCGGCCATGTTGGTGTTCCCTCGCCAGTCGAATACATGTCTCGAGGCGCATTGCATGTCGCTCGCCGCTCCGTCGTATGTCCTCGATATATCTATCGCTTGTGCTTTCTTACCGTCTAGATCTTTCGTGTTTCTCCTTCTATTCTATTCTATTGTGAACTATTGTGAAATTTATCCTACTTAATAAACTGTGGACTTGGTGCTGTGCATACTCTTTTACCTAAAATTACCCGCACACAACTACCTACATATTAATTTCTTATATATATTCCTATCTCTAGGAAGCGGACTTAGCTGTGGCACCACTGACCGTGACTTTGGAACGGGAGTCCGTTATTGACTTCAGCAAACCTTTTCTATCGTTCGAGCTTAAGCCTAATAAAAAAGTGGCAAATAGCACAGGAGCCATATTTAGTTTCCTAAACCCCCTTTCGACAGAAATATGGGTAAGTGGCATTTGTTCCATTTTCTGTAAATCTTTTACATTTATTAGTAACTCACCATGCTACACAATAAAACATAATTTAATATATAACATTTTATTTTTGTGAATTTTCTTTACATGTAGCGATAGAAACTGATTTTGTATATGTGTAAGATATTACTTAACGAAAAGCTTGATGAACTACGTCATATCTACAACCTTATCAACATAATACAAGAATCTGTCCTAATAATGTAGGAATCTAAAAACACTATCGTATTTTAAGTAAAAGTGTTGTAAAATTAATACTTGTTTAAAAGAGCTGAATGGAATAGCAAAAACTAAGCTGAATGATATTTATTTCAGCTTTCTATCCTATGTAGTCTGTTTGCCGTGAGTGTGGTTTTGTTCCTGGTATCAAGATTCTCCCCTTACGAGTGGCGCGTAGTATCTTTTTCGGACTCGCAAAATTCGGACCACTCCGACGTTGGAACGAGCAAGGTAATTTAATAAAATAGTTTTATTAACATTAACATATTAGTTTTAATACCAACTCCTTTTGTGAATACCGAATGAACATTTATTAAAACTTGCACACAATGTTGCAGACCACCGTAGTCAACGAATTTAGCTTTTGGAATTCCATGTGGTTTTCACTTGGCTCTTTTATGCAGCAAGGCAGCGACATTACACCCAGGTCAGTGAATATTTTAATATTTGATTATCTAAAGTACATGAGTTTGTATGTACTTTAGTGTTTTAAACTTAATCGGACACATGTTTGGTGTCTCATTTATGACTATATAGTTATGTTGACTATCAATCGGCTTCTAAACAAAATAATTTTTTTCTGAATTATTTCAGAATAAATATTTAATTAATAAATGACAAAAATGTATATTTCAAACTATGAAAATACAAGTGTTTTGTGATTATTTAATCTTAAGTTCAACTAATTAATGTAGTGGAGGTAAAGAGGTAGGTATTGTAGAACTACTTAAAAAAAAAACGTTGAATTTATTTTTGAATTCTTTCAGATACAATGATGGTTATTAGAATAATTATTATGTGAATAAAATTTCAGGTCTGTGTCAGGAAGAATTGTGGGATCAGTTTGGTGGTTCTTCACTCTCATAGTGATTTCATCGTATACGGCAAATTTGGCTTCGTACTTGACTCTTTCGCGCATTACCGAACCAGGCCAGTCGTACAGTAAACTAGCCACTTGCCCAGAGGTAACTTTTTTTTTAAACACCCTTTTTAAGCTTTTACGAGAGTTAACGTAAGATATCAAATTATATACCTATAGGTACCTTAAAAAAAAACAATGGTCTTAATGAAGTATTTACATAACACTTTCTTAGAGATCTATAAAGCTTCGATACTGTCTGAAATATCATGTTACTTTTTTATATTTCAATACCTTCAACATGTTTTTGCATTAAATCATATATTATAATAATTATAACAATGTAGTAACGATACTGTTCAAACAGGATACTCGACCTGGAGCCTCAAGGACTATTACATACCCACAAGATTCGGCCGTCGATGAAAACGGCTGGTTCGGCTTCCTAACTGACAGCTCGACAACCTCTACGGAAAAACCTTGCGAGATGGTGGTGACCCTAACTAATACTGGCTATAAAGACTTTGCCGTTGGCGTTCCAAAAGGATCCAAACTTCGGTGGGCATTCTTACTCTACATTACCATTCTTACATGACCTTAAGAAAGCATTTGCGATTATGCCTTGCAATTTATCAATGCTAGCGAAAGTGCTGCGACTTTTTTAAATGAATGAATTATGATTAAACTACTTGTACTTTATAATTGTGAGTTTTGATAGGGATGGCGTGAATATGGCTCTGCAATCACTCAAGAACGAAGGTGAAATATCGAAGCTAGTTCGCAAGTGGTTCACTAAAACGGAATGCGATGTACCAGGCAAAGTAAGAAATGATTAATTTTATGAAAGTATATTCAAGAAACAGCTTTGAAACAAATCGAGTCAGTTAATCTTGTGTGAAAGTTTTACTTCTTACTTTATTTTTCACAACAGAAGTGTCGGAATAAATTAGTTTTGACCACAACCTCAAGCCTTGTCTATCTAGTAATTTTAATGATAGTTCTGGACATTTTAAACTATTCAATAAAAACATTTAATGTATTCCTTAAACAACTTATCTTTTCTAGGAATCTCGTGGAACTGAACTGACTTTAAGCCAAGTGGCTGGATTGTTCTACGTGTTGGTGGGTGGTTTGCTGGTAGCCCTGTGTGTTGCGCTGATAGAGTTTTGCCAGCACGGTCGCGCCGAAGCGGCCAGAGCTAACGTCCCACTACGGGCGGCCCTCCGCGCCAAGGCCAGCCTCGCCTCCCGCGCCGAACGTAAGACCCCCACACACCGAGCCTCGCAACGCGACCAGGACCGCCTCGGATGGAATGGAGGAGCTTTCGGTGGAGTAAGCGTATGTATCAATTTTAGTTATTTATACAATAATAAAACTAATCGACATTTGCATAACAAAAACCAATTATCACACAACTAATCAACATTTGAGAAAAAAACCAAGAATGACATTACAAGTTCATCATTTTAGTATACACTTTCTTTTTATACAGATTTGCAAAAATAAATTGAATCCTTGCATATTTTTTAGTAATGTTATACATTCCTAAAGACCTTCAAGAACATTAAATTAACGTATCAACGCTACGTAATGGCTTACGCGCTACAGGATTTGCTACAACTACTGAGTAATCGTAGCACATGGCGTACCAGGTACCCCACCCACAAGAGCCTGCGATAAATTTGCCTTTGTTCTTGCAAACCATTACAAGTACTCCGATTCGAATGTTCACTAACGGTATAATTTCTCTAATACAATTTATCGCGCGATGAAAAGTGGTTGAAAGCAGCTAATCTAATCGTTTCCAGACCAATCAATCCACCCTCTAGATATTAATTCTTTCATTTTGAAATGTAAATGGCATGGTTATGAGGTCCATTTAAATTTAATGTGAATCCGCATGTCATAGTTTTAATAACATTGTAGGTGTTGGTTGCCTATCAACATTAATGGTGGTTGTCTTTGTTAGCAGTACTACTCGCCTGCTAACCAGATCGGGCAGGAGGAGACGGCGCTGCACGCCAGCTTCACGCAGGTCTGATCCGCGGCCCGGGAGGCGACGTCCCTGCGTCGGCCATCCCACGCCAAGCAGATGTCCAGCTCGGTCGACCTTTACCAACTGTAAGCAACGCGCCCCACCAAATGACTACACAATTTTAAACATGGACCGGCTATTATCAATGAATCGGATATTCTAAACTATCCTTCTACACGAAATTGAATAAAAACTAACATCTACTTGGGAGACTACTTGGAAAACCCCTGATTAGGGCATATATTATTGTAGTACGGAATGTAAATAAATCTAGATAAACTATAACAACTTGTCCTACACAAGCACTATGTTTCGTCTTTAAGTTACGTTTTGAAGGTTAATACTGAATAAACGACACTAGACTGTTTCTTATCTATTTCTTCTTCAATTGTAGGAACTGAGTTTTATGTGGAAGAAAATGTCTGTAAATGAAATTGCGTTTATCAATTTGAAATTATTAAAACGTGTCGTATGTTTAAGTGAATTTTACGTCACCCACTTAATTAATTATAAAAACTCTGACGAAACGAACAATTTTTATCTAACGCATCTGATGAAAGATTTTACCCTCATTGCTAAACGTAAAATTATACTTAAACATTTTTCATTCAATGTTAATACCAAGTTCGGTTTATTTTCAAAAAGCCTGGCGTTTTTTACTATGTAGACGAAAATCAGGGTCTTATAATTACGTGTTTAGTAAGTAAAACTTTTTTAATTAGGTGACATAATTTAAAATCCTGTAATTCTTAAAGTTATACCAGGTAGTTAGATAAAGATAAACGTTAATTATGGCTAAGTTACCGCTGTGAGGGCGTAGCGGTGCCCGAGCCGTCGTAATTAACGACTCCATTTAGCGGCAAAACATATTAAATATTTGCAAATTACGGCGATACGTTTTTAATTGTCGTCGCTCTTAATAGTGCCAACTTACTATGCATCAACATGGTTGATTCGAAACAACCGCGGGCAAACAATGGCGGGCTCCCGCTTGTGGATCTAACCTCTTTTGAAACTCAATCAGGGACAACGCGTTTAAACGTGTGCATTTGTTTTAATCAGTTTGAATATCATGCTCTGGCGCATAATATGTCATGATCTATGTTAACTTACGGATATATACAGACGGAATGTAAGAGACGATGGACTGATAATACTATCTTTATAATTCTAATAAAACTATAAATAAACTGTCTCCTAAAACCATCTTAGTTCAGGTATTATTCACTTAGATATTATTCAACCTCAATGTATGTAAGCAGCGTATGCATGCACGCCATGCTCAGTGTATTAGATGTATTATTACCGTTAACTGCTTTACCATGTCCATCTCATCTCTGGGTGTTTTTGCATAATTGATGTGAAACCGACATTAGCGATTAGTTATTTAGGGGTTGCAGTGATCACATAGCGATATGTACATAAAATACAAGCATTGCAAAATGATTTGCTGATTCGTGTTTTAGTAGTAACATATTAGGAATTGTACGCATACCGTCTGACGCGTATTAGTCAAAATTCATTAGTAACCAACACCGAGCGTATGTTCACGTTCATTTCAGTAGCATTTCAGTCATAATCAAACCTTGTTCGTGGAAATGCTTAAAACAACAAGTCAGCATGTGATTATTGCAACTTGACATTTTAAACATTTAGTATTATAAGCACAATATAACTATAGAAAAATATCTAATGTATAATTCAGGATTTAAAAAAATAGATAAAATATTTACGTCTATATCACATACCGATCTCAGTAGAATAAACACGTATATAATGTTTAAAATAAAAATAAAAAACAATATAGGTTAAGTTGCTGTGTGATAATGTTATCATTAGGTAGGTAAAATAGAACAAATTCAATGTGAATTATCTGATAACAACACACTATCTACGTAAATATTATAGCTGTAATGTCAATAAGTTTCGGGAGTCTTTGCAGTTAAATTATTTTATTTACTTGTATGTTTTAATCACAAATTTCATTCTAATTTATTGATGGAAGACTCTGAAGAGATTTTTAAATGAACTGTCATTCTTTTTTTCTTCCTTTTTCACATTCGTTTTATATATAATATTAAATGTTGTTACGTATAAATTAAGATAATTAACGCCAAAGGCACGATGTAAGTCATATCAAAATTATTAATGACATTCTATTATAAAACCATGACTTTGTCTACAAATTTAAGTTTCTAGTCATGTAATCTGTAAGCATTTTTGTTATGTATAGCTTTTTAAATTAATTATGCTTCCGTCCTTACGCTATTTTGATAATTTAGAAATACCATAAGCAAATTACTTAGCGCTTTTACGAACAATTTTATTTTTCATTCTACAATACACACAAAAAAAATATCATTAACAATGTGCCAAAAGTCAGCAAGCAAATTGGAATGATTTTAAAACGTTAATAAAATAATGGGCGCTATTAATTGTAAAGCAAATTAAATAAAATGTGCGGTTACATCCGTCCGTCTCTGAAAGGCTGAACTCTACTACGGGAACGGTGTAAAGCGCTTTTAATTAAAAATAAATTGAAAAAGATTTACCGTTTTAGCTAACAGCGGTTGGTTTTTATCATAATACACACTTCGGAAAGATCCACCGCTACATTTTCATCTTATGTTCCATGTTAACACCAAGCTTTTTTACGATTTGGCATCCTCATAACTAAATTCCATTTCTAGTAAAATATATATATTAAAGTATTCTTCAAATGACTGATTTACATAATCGTTTCATGAACGTAGTTTAGACATAAGGCATATTTCAATATGTTAACCGTTAATGTAATCGAATGTCTTAATTTAAATGGATCTGTCAAGTCACCTTGCAGATGTTAGTTATAAGTTTTAGGGCTGCCGTGTAATATTATATAGTGCTGAAATGGATTTAAATTAAAACTCTTAAAGACCGACCTTAAAGATATTTTACTGATGTTTTTTTTAAACACGAGTAAATTTATTACTAGTAATAAGTGTTCATCCATAAATTACGTCACCTTACAAGAAAGTACGGTTCGACCGAGAGTAACACTGTAAGGCAGACTGGTACTGGAGCGACTCGAGAAGTAATAACGCTCCACGGCGATAAACTGTTACCAAGCGTTGTGATTATGACAACTCTCTTAATAATGCAAGGATTTAGTTCACAATGGTACACCAACTAGAGAAAGTTCACATATCCATACATCCCTGTATGTACAGATTTATGTTCGCGTAACATAAGCAAACTAGTTCTGTTTTGAATCCACGTCTGTTACTATATAACACCATATGACACAGCGCCTTTAAAAACCTAAACATTGGTTTAGGACATTATTACAACATATGTATTTATATAGTGGTCGTAACATAATTACTCTATGTGATGACTGTGTAACATAAATGTTTGTTATAATAAACCATAATAAAGTACTTAAAAAATATTTTATTCTTGTTTTATTTACCAACCCAAAATCCCCAATATTATTTCTTGTTTTGATAGGATTATCATATGTCTTATTCATAGAACCAAATTAATTTAAAAGGCAGTCAATTGCGTGTTGTGCAACGTGAAGTAAACAGTTTCCTAGTTGCGTGTTACAATATGCGGACGGGTAGATAGCTTGGTTTGAACAATATGCAGAAAGCCATATAAAATACTACTAATAAACAAAGGACATGGCCGGATTTTGCCCTGACAATGAATTTTAGAAAAACAAATGTACAGCAACTATCAATATATGAAAACTTTAAATATACTAAGATTAATAGCCACAATTATATTTCTCTAGAACTTGCGAATAATTTTATTTATAAGTTTTAATTTTGACATTGTCGGATTCTGCCATCGGAAAGAATTTAGTAATAAGTTTAATAATTAAATTTACAGGAAAAAACAATTTATGAATATAACTTACTAAATGTACTAGAAAAAATAATAACAATACTATTTCTCTAGAGCAGGCGACAAAAAAAGTGAAATCTATGTATGTCAATTGATTTATGTGTGCCGATCAACTTTAGAGTCAAATTTGGACAAAGTAAGGTCATGTTTAAGCAATAATTTTGTTCCAAGGCATATTCGATTACGGCATATAACACCACAGCAAATAGCAGAAAGGAATTTAGCTATTCCTACAGCATTGTATGGCAACCCAGACCTTCCAGACAAAAGTACTTGAAATCACTTTTAGTCACTAATATTTTATTGTCCAAGTATAGCTTGCGTACACACACAAGGGCACTTCCGCAAAGAGGACTCTCAAATTGAGGGACAACAGTAAAACGGATAAAACACCTTTATAATCCGAGCCGTCAGATACATTTCCTGAATTAAATTACACAAGTATAGAATATACAAAATATCGGACCAGCCATCTCATATTGATGAGTGATCATTAAGAAGCTTACTACTGAGTATAGTAATTACACAAGTAAATCAGCCTATATCGTTGCGATAAGTTAGAAAGTTACAGCAAAGAGAATTGACGGACTCAACATTTTTAGGCCAGACAAAATCTTTAAAACTTTTACTAACTTAAATTGAATACATTTTTTTATCCACACTGTACAAATCTTACTTTTTGTAAGTACGTTTAATACGCGCTTCTGTGCGGATTATTTTAATTTTAGTTTCATAGACCAAGCTAATTCCACACTCCGTATTATTGAATGAAAAGAAATTGGCATTATTGTTCTGTTTAAAACTGTACTGTGTTATTATTATTTTGTATGCAAATTATAAGAAAGCACTCGTCATAAAAAAATGGTTACAATTCATTTTTTTAAGTTAGAATATACGTGAAGATTTTAATGGCACTCAGGTATAATATAATTTTCTATAAATTAAAGTACATACTTATCTTCGAGTCCGTTCTAGCATGAAGCGCAAACAATCAAAGCAGAGGTAAGTTAGAACCTCTTCATAACTTTAGTACAGACTACAGAGTACATATATAAGCATCTTCGTGTATAAGATGTCATTATTGATGACTAAACAACATGGATTTAACATAGCGTTATCATTTGCAGCTCAGTGAGCATCACAAACTGATAAATGCCTTAAGTTCTAAATTTCTAAGGGATATCGTTGGACTAGTATTAATAAAATCTCGTTCCAATATGCCATTATTATTGGTATAATAGCTGAGGGATCCACTCCGAGGGATTGAAAGCCTTCCGGAGAGCAGAGGTGAGAAATCGCAGCTGACAAACGTGCCTTTTTCGATTCCCGTAGTTGATTCATTTTCGCTGAACTGTTTTTAGGGCTATTTATTACTGTGTCTTTTTTGGCCTCGACTTTTTTAGTAATAGGTTCGTAAGTGACACTATTCAGATAAAAACTAAAAAGATACACATAAAATATACCAAATTGTGAGACATAATTTACAACTAATATAATTACTAAAGCCTAATTATAATCAATGTACCTATTTTTAAACAGTCTGCACTAGATAACCCAGAAAATAATCATCAACATGTGTTGATCTTTAGGTATATAATAAATATGAGTATAATTTAAATGAAAGAAAGTGTTTTGCAAAGGATTCTTATCCGGAGCAGTACGTTTCCGTGAACTTGGCTTAAATAAATAAATACTACTTAGACACCGTTGCAAAAACTCTGACTTGAAAGTTGGAAAAGTAAAGAATACTAACAATAGGAATGGAATAGCTTGGTGTGACGGTAAAATTAAATAATGTTATTAAGTATGTTCGCATAGCTTTGAAAGCACGCCTTTTATTGCTTTAAAAATGTACTATTACGTTAGTAAGAAATTCTCTGTCGTGGTGGTCCAGCTAAACGGGATGTGTGCACAAGTTCATAAATTCTATTGGGATAGAACTATATACTGGGGGCTAGTAGCAATGTGACTATTTAAAAGCTATTAAGAAGGGTGAAGGATAACATAGTGAATAAACCTGTATGAGGAGATGCCTTGCCCAGCTGTAGGACCGGCCGACGTTAACCAGAATTTAGAGGACCGTTTTACTTATCAGCAACAGAATATGTAGAGTTTAATAACAGTTTAGTAAACACAGAAACATAATTTATTTCAAAAATAACAGTTCAGATCAAAAATGTCGTGATATACATAGCTATAGTTACAACTAAGTGTCAACGCGGTCGCTAAGTTCAGCTGAAATGTGCTAAAAACCTTTTTTCGTCATTTGTAATAAGGCAAGAAACGAACCAAGCCTGGTGGAGAGCGTTTTTTCCCCAAGATATCATAAATCAGAAGGCGGCAGATGGTGTTGACCTACACCATTAGCTATTGCCATGTTTCTAGCTAAGAATTATTATTAGCCTCACTTCGGGCAATGTCGTTTTCGAATAATGATCCTTAGAATTCTAACCTCGCTTTAACTTTTGTGTGGTTTACGCAACAATGTTTCTTGGTGTTGTTTAATTAAGAATTAATTAGGTACTATACAAATTTTGACCAATTTTATTTTCTAGAAGGAAAATACATTTATAGATGCATTTTTAAACATATCTTTCTGAGTAGATTAATGGAATTATTTTTTTTTGTATGATTCTTCAAACCATCAAAGCATCAACAACGCAACATTAGACCAGACTTGAAAGTGATTAAACGATCAACCGTGCTTTATCAGTTCAGCCAGAAGCTAAAAGTACAAAACACCTGCAAACCGTTTTATTTGTTTATTTTCAATATTTTACTTTTTAGTTCACCATCGTTCAAGAACCCCAAAAACGTTATATACGCTTTATCTGAAATATCGGTAGCAATTTAAAAGGCTGACTCTATCAATGACGGGTAATCTAGCGAGTACCAGAACATAGATGATGATGAACACGTAGACAACAATAAAAGGACCTCAAGAGCTTTCGCCAGTTCAACGTTGGAAAATATTCAAAAGCAAACTGGAAGAAGAAAAGACTGTTTCATTCTCAGCCAAACAAATAGAAAACAATTTTATCGTTCCAAGCTAACTAGTTACTTTTTTTAGAATGCTTAATTAATTGTTATTTTATTTAAAGAATGGTTTATGGTGCAGATAATGGTGTAAATATTTATTGCCCATGTAAAATACGCTATTCAGCTGAGATTCGGTAAGATTGGAAGCCAACTCCAACGTAGTTGGGAAAAGCCTCGGGAAATGATGATGATGCAACAAAATAAGAAGAATGTTCAAAAGTGTTGCATATAATATATTTTATTCGATTCACCTTTTTTTAACAACATGCAAGTGCCTCTAGCCGCTTGGTCTTTTTTACTACAAGGACTATTTACTCATTTAGATCATAAAAGTAAACTACTAATTATAGGAATGCGTAATAAGTTATCCAAAAACAAAGATGCCTGTCTGTTAGCATTTTTAGCTGGCTCTCAACAGTTTTGTGTGAGTGTTCTTAAAGCAACTAAAATTCAGCTCTATATTAATCTCTAATTTTATTACCAAATTTTTTTTTTGTAGTAATCGTATAGCTCATTAGGTTATTGAGCTGCATTTTTTTTTCAACTTGACAATAAACGCTTGCAACTGTAAATTGCACCAGCATCGCGCTACTAATTTAAACAAAGTAACATGATAATGAACATAATTACAGTATGATATACGTATTACATACAAAGGAGTAATCGATCTTGATTACAAGCGTACGTACACAGAATGCGGCAATAAATTAGATGTTAATCAGGGAAGAGAGGCCGTTTGGTGACCAATAATGTAATACGAAGACGTGCATTTGTTCTGCCCGGCTTTCTACTTTATCCTTTTGCAATCTTCCAACGAGGGACCGCTTAATCCTTTTGTCTATAAAAGTAAAGCCCAATTTTGAAAGTAAAGCTAACGAGTGCAATCATGTTGATAAAAGTTTCTTTTACAATTTGACATTAAATATTTGTCGAACATGTAAATATCTTTATTTTATTTTTATTTAATAATTTATGTACACACACAAACATTTGTTAGAGAATAACATATTGATAAATTATGTACAAAGGTGCCGCTTATTTCTTAAGAAATTTCTGCCAGCGGACCCGCGAAAGGAGAAGTCGTCAATATTGGCAGTCATCGTGCGCGACTTAACATACAAAAATTACAAATTATAACGCTTATATAAATTTTAAAAAACCTAAAAAAAAATACATGTCATATACGTACATATATAAATACACAAAAATACAACATATAATAACTAATATATATACTTAAATATACTTATAATAATATATATAATTAGATATATAGTAATTCAATTACAAGGAGAGATAGTGCTCTTTTATGCTCTTCTTAAAAATAGGGAGAGATTTGGAATCACAGATGTTAGGCGGAAGCGAGTTCCAAAGTCTTACTGCGTGAACGGTAAAGGAGTAGGAATAGAAGTCAGTGGAGTGGGGTTGGAAATGCAACAAGGATTTTATTTGCGTTCTGCAAGGGATATTAGGAGGTCGGGTAAAAGTGAAGCGTTCACGCAGATAAGGGGGATAAGTAGGGTTATGCAGGACGTTGTACAGGAGACATAAAATACGAGTGTTCCGGTGAAGACGGATTGTGAGCCACTTGAGCTGCTTACGAAGGTGAGATACGTGGTCATATTTGCGCAGGCCGAATATGAAACGAATGCATAAGTTTTGCAAGCGCTCAAGTTTATTAAGGAGCTCCTCAGTAGCATCTAAATAGCATGCATCAGCGTAGTCTATGATAGGTTGGATTAAAGATAGGGCTAGAGAGATCTTAGTTTGTAGAGGTAGGAAGTGTTGAAGTGATTTAAGGGAGTGGAAGGAAAAATGAACTTTACGGCTAACTTCGGCAACTTGAGGACGCCACGAAAGATTCGCATCAATTATAATACCCAAGTCTTTTACAGTATCCGAGAAGTTGATCGGAATACCATCAAAGTACAGACCCGCCATCGATGAAGAGTTTATACGACTCCGCATAGACTTACTACCTATGATTATGGCCTGAGACTTACATGGATTTACTTTGAGACCATAAGAATTAGCCCAAGAGCAATGGAGGCCAGGTCCTTATTCATGGCTGCAATGGTAGAGTCTGCATCAGCCACTTCAAAGTGCTGCTTATGCTTGATTCTTATTCGCCGAATTGGTGCATGCTTGTCCATTAACTCAAGAACCATAGAATTCAGGCAAGAAACTTTTTGATCCGTACCGGGGCTATCAGTGACAGGTGACCAGTCAAATGCGATAGCGTCGGCCTGCACAGGATCGATATCTATCACATTATAATTACGCAAATAAAGATACAGTGGCTTATGCTTAGGGGTGCGAACTCGATACGATGAATAAATGAGATCGTGGTAGGAGAAAGGTGCCGTAAGTTGACCGTGCTTAGTGACCTTGTCAGGGGAAGAGACAATCGCAAGGTCTAATAGAGAAGGAGCACAGTTGGGACAAAAGTGAGTAGCAGAGAGGGGCAAGACATGTAAATCATAAGAGGAAAGGAGGGAAGTGAGTCTGAAAGAACGAGAATCGTTCTTAAGCAGACATGTGTTAAAGTCGCCCATAATGATAACATGTTTATAAAGAGGACAAAGTTCACTCAGAGTGGAATCAAGAGAGCTAAAATAGTCGATTCGTAGGTTAGGGGAATAGAAGACAGCAAGTCGAATCTTAGAAGATTTTATAGAAATTTCAAGAAAAAGGAATTCAGCTGACTCGGAATATAAAGAGGGTGAGGTCAGAACTATTTTAAGAGATAAATCGGCTCGCAAATATATGGCAACACCTCCACCGCCTTTCCCGGTTCTGTCATTACGAACCAGAACAAAGCCGCGAAGAGGAAACTGAGTAGAGAGGAGTGAAGGTTTGAGGAACGTTTCCGATATCAAAACTGCGTCGACATTTGCAGTGCTAAAAGATGCTAGAAGGTCGGAATAGTGACTCGGAACACTCTGGGCATTAATATGCACAATGTTAAAATTATTACGTCGGTCAGAGAAAAGGGAGGAAATCTGGTCGTGTAAAGTGGGAGAAGAACCCGAGTCATCCGCACTAACATAACCGTAAGAATCAGAAGAGCATGAGAAAAAACTATCATTAAGCTCATCGAGAGCATTCATTATAGAGTTAAAATAAATAAATAATTATAGATAAATTAATATATATATATATATATTATATACTAATACTAATATTCAACAGTAAATAATTTAAACAAAAAACATTACAACAAACACAAAAAACGAAGAAAAATTACAGAAGTAAAAAATAAATTACGACAACAAATTAAAAGATAAGCTAAACAGGTAAAACAACAACAACACTCACGCGCAACTCCACACACGGCATAACTAAACGCGTTATGCAGATGTCAACTTGTCAGCTTGACATAATAATATGTCATTAGATGACAGCTGACACTACGAAATAATCACAGACATTCACAGAGTACAGTACAGTGATAAATTAATTAAAATAACAAGTAAATGCTCTAAAGTGGAGATATAACCTGTGAATATAACTAAAGTTAAATATTACAATGCCCACAACTGAATTTAAATATACCTACAATAAGAAAGTGATCAAATTTAAAAGAAACGAAATAAAAGCGAGAAGTTAAATCGAAATACCGACATGAAGATTACGTGAATATTAACTAAAATAAGGTGTAGGAAGTTGTAATCCGGAGTGCATATAGTCTTCAGTTCCGACGCCTAGCCTTCCGCTGCGCCTCCTCCTGGGCAACTTGAGGAGAACCAGGATCGGAGCCAGCTGACTCGACAGTGCCAGAGGGAAAACGTGTAGTCAACTCGTTGAGCTCACCTAGCGTCTCGATCTTTCGCCGAGTTTTATCAGGGCAGAGGATCACTCTCCTACCCTCAGTGGTCCAACAGTTCCTGACACCAAAATGTTTGCGAGCAGCAAGAAAGGCTTGATGTCGAGTCTGGGTCAGGAATTCAGAAACAGTGATGCCGGAGCCCTTTAAGTGTTTTTTGCCATCCCAAACAAGCTGCCTATGCTCGACTTTAAAGAATCTGACCAAGATGGGTCGAGTCTTATGCCTGGACGGGCCTAGGCGGTGACAAACATTCAAGGTATTTTTGTCTATTAAATCGCCCAACTTTAACTTGTCTGTCATGATCTCACTCACCACCTCATGTAGTTTCTCTTCTGGATTTTCAGGCACCCCATGAAGCAGCAGCACTTTTCTACGCATGACAGTCTCATGCCTGTCGAACCGTGACCAAGCAACTCGCTTTGAGCTTTGATAGAGCTTGCCAGACAAAGGTCTTGAACTCCCTAAACTCACCGCCGATGGAGGTGATGCTGACTGCTGTAGATCCTGTCCCTGCAGAAGCCTTAGACAGCTTATCTTCATATGCAGCCATGCGGGAATGGAACAGCTGCTCCAGATCTGCCAAACTGCTTGCAAATTTGTTGTCCATTTTTGATTTTTGTGATTTGAATAAAAAAAAATAATAGCAAGAGGGTGGTGCGGGGTACTTGCTAAATGTTTTTCATTAAATTACTTAGGTAATGGTTATAAATTAATTAACAATGAGGAGCACACTAAAACACGTCTGTTCACTGCGACTACCCACAGAGAAAAAAAAAGTATCATTTAGTATTAAGCGTTAATTTAGCAAGAATTGCATGGAACCCACAGTGTGCAACGCGGAATTTCGTTATTTGATTTTTAATTTAAGTTATTAACTTAAAAACAAACCGGATAGCATAAATATTCGCTATAAATTTCTTTAGAGCTATAAGTATTACTGAATAGTTAATGAAGAAAAAACATCTATATGCCTAACACCAATATAAGACCAAGGTTAAAATTGACTTTAAGGCGTATGTAACCTAAGGCTCTAAAATTAGACTATTGACTATTACAGAACTAATACATGTCAAATATTGAATATGTAAACTTCAATAAGAGGAAGCGAAAAAATTTTAGTGAAAAAAAGACACACTCCCCAGTCTACAGCGACGTGGGTGAATTTTTTGATGCCTTATTTTAGTTCTTAGTTTTATTTAGTATATAATTTTTGTTAAAAAAGACTATATAAAAAATACATTGAAATGAATCCGTTTTAAACTTGAAACACGCTACTGCTTCTAAACTACAAATGAATTTTTTACGATTTTTTCATTTTAATTTTAATTTTCTAATTTTGTTTTTTGTTACAAAGATTTCGTAAGTTATGACCTTGTATGTAGAAGGCGCTACATTCCAACGTCTAGTTTTAAGTCTTAGGGTTGTTTTTTTGATCGAAAGCCAACAAAAACATTGTTTTTTTACGATATTCACGATTTTAACGGAAATAAGGCCATCGTAGACATTATATCTATGATATCACCTACAAGCATCTTATGGTTGTAAGAAATATTTTTTTTTAAATAATAAATACAATTTTTATTACAATATAATCTACTGAGTCGTTTTATTATTTATTTAAACTTTCATGTACAATTGTGGTACATAAGGCGGACTTAATGCCGCAAGGCATTATCTACCAGTCAACCTTTGGGTCAAATGGAGAAGCAGCTTGGATAGGTACAACAGTACAATAAGAAAAATTAAATAAATCTACTACATCTAACTATGGCTATATAAATAATATACGTGCATATAAAAATATATACCTACATAAATATACCTATATGGATAAATAATATTATTTTGATAAATAAATTATACAGATGTAACTACTTAGATATAGATAAAATATATAAAATATGGATATACAATATGACATGACGACGACCATATCAATATTCAAAAACCTAAGGAACCAGTGTTTTCAAAAAGTATTTTTAAAAAAGTTTTACACAATATCTGTCTATAATGGGATATTTCCAATCAACCTCTTAGTTTCCATATAAGTCCGAGCATGCATGCTGACCAGCTACTAGGTGATCAATAATGCCTGGATAACCACGTAAATATCTAGCCCCAAAGCGGCTTTGGAGCGCGATATTTCACAAACAAACGACACCAAAATCACCCAAAGTTATAATATAATAATGCAATATTCCGGGACATCTCACACATGGTTATCTGATCCCAAGCTAAGCTGAGCTTGTATTATGGCAACCAGACAACTGTTATACATACTTATTATAGATAAATTACACGCAGACGCAGAACCAATGATCGTGCTCATCACACAAACATTTGTCCTGGGTGGGAATCGAACCCAACTACCTCCGGTATAGCAGTTAGGGTCACTAACCACTAGACCAACAGGCTCGTCAAAAGTTCTACTTTTGTTTTACATAGTCTATCTTTTGTAGAACATTAAAAGGAAAGGGTATGCTTTGAGTTTTTCTGGAAGCAACAGCTAAAGACACAGAGTTGTTTCACAATAAGAATTTGACATTCAAGTTAAAGAGAAGAGATGATAAAAAATAAACAGCACCAGAAGTATTCCACTCTACGAACCCTGGATATTTGGATATTTGTGAACAAAGAAAATTCGATTCAGGCCAGTGCATGGTTTCAAAAAAGAGTGTTATATCAAGTTCTTGTTAAGCGTGGGGATTTAACAGTTAGCCTTTAAACCTGCCCTTCAAAATGTTACTGAAATGGCAGGCTCTTTTGACTAAAAGTATTGGTTATGTTGATTCGTTAGGTATATGTATATGCAGGCCCTTATTTTCAGGGATTTTGAAGTATGGTTTTAATCAAGAGTTTTTGATTAAGATTTGTTTTTGCTCTGAAAAGAAAAACAGGAATCATTATCAAAATTATAGATCAAGCAATTGTGCTCGTAATAGAGAACAAATACTACAAAAAATTACGATGTACAATGTCAAAACGTACGTCCAGATCTGACGAACGCAACCGAATGAGCATTACACGAACAGCTTGCGAGCTGCTCGCGTACAGCGCGCACGGCTAGCGGACGGCGCGCCGTGGCGTTATTCATACTAGTGCGCTTTTTGCAATCATTGTAATTTTTTCATCAACAAATGACAATGAAAATTATAATTTATTACTTTTTCTTCTTTTCGTATCGATGGTAGATTGAAAATCAAGTATATTGGCCTTGTAAGTTGCGACATTAGTGGCAGCATCGTTTACGTGCCTTAAGTCATCCATAGTGCAGTATTAAAATTGAGTCTAGTTTAAAAAAAAAGTAGGTTTTGTTACATGTTGGAATTGAAGGTATTTTTGTTAACTAGTGTTAAAGTGTGTGGGTTTCTTTAATAAAGCTTGCGACGTGTATTTCGGTAATCAGGCACACAAGGTTCAGTAAGAATAACAAAGAGACAATAAAATTAAAGTAGCGCTAACTATAAAAGTGAGAAACTATAAAATCTTATTACAATGACAAGATAAAACTTGCTATTTAATAATAATAATAACATTATTATCATTAGGATGTCATTAAAATTGAAATTTGTATAATTATTTTTGCTTTAATGCCGTAAGCCAGAATTAATAATTTATTTCGTTAACTTTTTGTGAAGCGGCTTTCCTTTTATATAATGTAAAAGAAATTTTGGCTGAAATAGTTGGTATTTAATCATTATTCTTTGACGGCTGTACAAAAACATTTTTAATATTAATTATAAGCTCTGGTACAAACCCTAGTCTTTTTTAGTAATAAGTCATCTATATTTTTTATGCAGGTAATAAATTATTCATTCTCAGAGTGAAAAAGCTCTATATTTCGAACTGCGCCTGCAATTGTGCAACAAATTCGTCCTTGTCGCGAACATATTGTTACTAGATACACTTATAATCCGCACAGTTTATTCCGGACGTGGTTTCGAACTGTGCTTGGCACTAGTCGAAAGGATTTATGAAAATCACTTTTATAGATACTTATGGGAAGAGACGTCAGTCATAGCATTTTTTGCTGCGTTCCTACTTCCCCTGTTATTACTTTTCAGGTTATTTCAAGTTATGAATGTATTTCATAATACATGCACCAGTAACAAAATTCTTTAAAGGCAGACCAAAGCAAAAATTGAACATTCTTGCAAGAAAGCTAACAATTGCATTTATTTTTGATGTTATTATAATCGCAAGCTAAATTTCGACGGTAAGCCAAGCAGAACAAAACTAAACCTTGCCAAAACACACGAGATTTCGCACACGTCATGATTTGTCTTTGTAGACTACATAAACACTTTACATAGTATACACTTCCTTGCACTATGCAAATACTAGATTTGGGTTTAGCACTGATTCGACCACTGAGAACAGGAAATCCTATTAACATTCATAGCCTAAGATTCGCAAGCGTACATACTCAAACACCCTTGTAGACCATACCTAAATAAAAACGGAAATAGATAGGCATAAATTATGGACAGATCAACAGTTATGAGGGTTAATGACACCAGTGACTTGCACTCTCCAACAAATCCAATTTAAAGTTTCAGACGCAAATTGGTCAGCCCAAAATTAATTTGAAAATTACCATCAACATCACGACGCAATAATATGAAAGACAGGTAACAACAATAGTAACAAATTGCGATTTTAACATTAATCCAAATAATTCGACCTTAACGTTGATATCAATTTCCGAAACTGTTTAAAAATATTCGAAATGACGACTATAGTAATATAACATCATGAAAATAGGGCAATTTAAGTTTTGTCGCAATGAGGTTTAGATTTTTCACGAATATTTTTTTTTCGACTTATTATTCCAACCGACGTCGCTCATCTATTTTAGCTTAAAAAGATTTGGTAACAACGTTGTATCGCTTTAGCATGTTATGATTTTAAATTATCTGTGTGTATATTTAGCATATCTTAGAGAAATGAAATTGTATTTAATTATAGTATGTTAGTTCGGCAGTAAAACAAATGGATTCTTATTATATTTATGATCTGGGGGGCAATGCCCCGCCAAGTCTAACAAAAAAGAGCTGCACGGCCGGACTGATTTTATCAGAAGGTGTCGTGAGGTAAAATAATGGTTTATATATAAAAAACGTGAACCTATCAAATGAGAAATAGTGAAAAAGCAATTGTACAATAATGTTTTTATGGTCATAAGCATTCTCTTGCGAACGTTAATAATATGTGTTCGCCTTTAAAACCTTATAAATCAATAATTCCGTTTTCATGTAGGTTTTAAATTTTACACATTTAAGTCTTCAACTTGCGTGCATTTAGAGACATGAATTTTAAATTCATTCCTCATTTATTTTCTCGTGGCTTTCTTTGCTTTCTAGAGCCCTTGTTTTTTTTTATGTATTTCTCTTAATTCTAAATAGTAAAAACAAATACCCAAATTACACCACCCTATGTTTATTGCTTATTAATTGATAGCTTTATTATTTTTGTTTCCGTTTTATGGCCTTCCATTCTTGGTGTCTGTATGACGTTTAGAAGGAAGACTGACAAAAAGTACTAAATTGACAAGAAACCACGCCACTTAGGACATTGAATCTAACGGTGAACAATAAAGCAAATATATCCGTCAATCATCCATATTTCTGTAGGTCTCTTTACCAAACATTCTGAATACACACATTTTCTTTAGTTTGCTCATAATGTATGTCTGTGTATAATCTCTAGGGAATAAAATATTTATGCTTTACATATCTACGTTCGATATCAGGCAAGCTTCTATTTGAATTTCCCTAAATACAAACACTTACTTCGATTACTTTATCGGATACAAACCTAATGAAATATTGGTACACACATCAAGACTGAGTAAGTCCTAAACATAGTAATAATGACAATAATCGATATACTATTATCAAAGCTACATCGTCTTAAGTAGGTTTATTTAATTGTAACACTATATTTTCTCCCTTTTAATTATATTGCTGTACAAACTAAGATAGCAAGTAAATAATAGTATTTAAACTTTCCAAAGAAACGGTTAATACATACATTCATAACTACGTTTGACACTAATATTAATGACATCTGCCGCAAAATCCGAAAATAACAGAATACTGCTCGGATTTTTCTTTTATATTTTACTGTACCTGTGACAATAAGACCTTACTGCACAGATCAACAGCCCTTTAACCAGGAGCCACACACAACTCCTAAGCGTACCTTTACACAGTACATATATCTTTTAACTCATGTTCAACCAAACAAACTTCACCTTTGGTTTTATCATTCACGCTAGCGCTTCCTGTTCATTTTCTTCCCTTTGGAATGCATAATTACGACTTTCAAATTCATATATACGTAATAGTGCTGTATTTCACACATCAAACTCCTTCAATGAGTATTTGACAAAACAATGTTCTTCAGAGAAATATATTTGTCGAAAGCTTTACGAGCTTTTAAAATGATAAGTGTACAGGGTGACAATGATATAGCACAAGCATTTACGGGTTATTAGTGCCACTTGTCAACGCGAAAAGTCTCTTGGAAACACGCTAGAAATATATTCTCTTAAAGTGACTACTACCCATGTAGGTACTACACTTATCGGCAAAGTGAGCCTGCATAGAGTACTTTGCCGATAAGTGTTATTCATATTTGATTATTACAGACCCACTTAAGAATAAATTGTTCCTAATTGTATCCTAGCCTTACCTTTGGAATGAAAAATAATGTCAGAAAAATGCATAGAAGATTATTATTTGACTACGTCCATACGAGAGCTATTATAACAGTAAATCGCCCTTTTCATTTCAATAGATTTTCGGCTTTTCTATACCGGCCTTTTAAAAAAGAGTTAATCTCGGCAGCTTTAGCCGAACCTACCAACGCGCGATTCAACATTTTGTCGGACCTGCTTGTTCGTAGGCTTTTTTTTCCTTAGTTTTAGTTTGCAGTGATATTTGACTAAAGTTTATCATTTCATATAATAACCACTAACTGTCTAGGGTATCGGTTATCTCGACAAAAAATGTTGTATGACCTTTCTTGGCATTCATGCTTGCTACTCATAACCTGTTCTGAGTTACATCCAAATCGGTTTTACGGTATATTCGTAAGAGCGTAACAGCCAGACAGATTATATTCGTATGGATACATATTTTTGTACATCTTGTAAATGAAAATTAAAGAAGTTATGACTTTGACAACTATAATTTCATTTTTCATTGCGAGTGTCTATATATATCCAGTAGGCAAGTTTCAAGTGAAATAGCCAGAGGCAGTATAGATCAGTCAGTATAGAGGAGTTAGTATAGGCATTTCCTAGACGTACAGTCTTTATTTCCGAAAACATAAACAATAATCTGCCCTGTTTATTTCATATAAACAGTGCATAATTTCCTCCCGGGTCATAACAAATGTGGTGATATCATAACCAACATTTTCCTTCCGTGTTGAAATTATAACTCCCAATGGGAAACCTCGCTGAACTGTATAAAGTGTCTTGATTATACTTTTTGCGGGCATTTAAGTAATTATGAATCTCGACGTAATGCGCTCATTAATCATAACGAAGTGGAGACCAGCGCTAAGAGACTTCACCGTGAAAGTAAGCATTAAAAGAATTATACAAACGTATGGAATACTCTTTGTTTAATTAACTTGACAGTTATTCTTTATTAGGTCAGTTACTAAAAAGGCTTTTTTTTTCTTCGTCTTCATTTCATTGTAAACTTGAAAATTATCATTCAGTCTTTATTGCATTATGCTCCTTTCAACTTCGGTTGCCTTAACTTGAGGGCGTTGCCTTAACTTAACGTTGTTGCATCGTTCAATCTGAAATAGATATCAAAATTTAATGAATACTTATAATGATACGTTTTAATTCGCTGTGAATAGTAAAAATAAATTGTTTTCATATCGTATGTATTAACTATACGTTGGAAAATGCATTTTGTTAAAATCTACAATTGTAAAAGTATTTTGTGCACGAAAACTCGGGGAAGTCACTTTCAATTGCAATTACAAAAATTATTGCCACAAGCGAAGATTAATCAAGTACAGGTAATGATAACACTAGCGTTGGTGCTGTTTCAGGAAATACTTGTACTGGTATCGCAGTTTTTAGGAATTGCTACGTGTATGAACATATACGAAATCAGCTTATTCACCAAAACAGTGTGTATGAAAAATGGGAATTGACATCTGTCGAATCCATGTCGCAGATGAGCAGACGCTATTCGTGAGCGTGATGCAGCGATACCTGAAGTATCATTGAGTAAAGATGGCGTGGCTCTAATAGAGCTATATTCCGCCTGTTGGTCCACGCGATTCTATGGCAATAACTAAAGGGTCGGCGCTTTTATGTCCAGCGCTGCAGCGATCGTAGGTTGCAGATATGGTAAAGACTGGTTTGTAAGGATTAAAAACAAATACTGTCTTGTTTGTGCTCGTGCATAAATAATACTCATTGGTTTACAAGAACACGTTTGCTTCGAAAACTACACTGGGTCATCTAACGATAGATTAACTCGAAGTCAGAAATAGTATGCAAGACTTTGAAACATATGTCTGGTCTGCTGGCAGAAATTTCTTGAAGAAATAAGCAGCACCTTTGTACATAATTTTTAAATACGAAATATTCCTGTGTTGTGTGTACATAAATGATTAAATAAATAAATAAATAAATAAATATGTTTTGATGTACATTTTGTATTTGTCGTATTAATTAGTTATGTGCCGAAAACATATGCAGCTCAATACGCGTGGCAAAGAAGCAGTTCTTTCTTTCAATAATCGAAAAAATTCAGGAAGAAGCCTAAAAACATCCAAATTGGGTGAAGATAGATTTGAATTTTAAAGGAACTTACAACTTGCTTAAACTAAAAATAATAAATTGTAGGAAATATAAATGTAGTGGCAAGCCCTTAATGCCCATATTAAAAGGAGCTGGAGTGCAACGACTATAGAGGAATAAAGCTAATGCCACATAGTATGAAAGTTTGGGAGAAAGTTATAGAGCGACGACTGAGAGAAGAGAGTGAGGTTTCTCAAAACCAATTCGGTTTTATGACTGGTCGAGGAACAAGGGATGCCATATTTGCTAACCGCCAATTATGCGAGAAATATAGAACTGCACTCAAGAACTTGCACATGGTATTCGTTGACCTCGAAAAGGCATACGACCAGGTCCTTCGTGAAGCTTTGTGATGGACCCTTAACATGAAAAGTGTGCCTGGGAAGCATGTAGAATTGGTCCGAGCCATGTACAGTGGTCGTAACAGCAAAGTCTGGTCTACTAGTCTAGTTCTAGTGGGTAACACAACCAGTTCTGATGTGGTGGTGGGCTTGCACCAGTGTTCGGCTCTCAGACCTTCTCTCTTTCTGGTGATAATGGATGCTGTTACGTCGGATATACAGGAGGAGACACCCTGGTATCGCTAGTGTATGCTATTCGCCGACGACATTATGCTGGTTGCCGAAAGTGGCCCAGAAATCCAGAGCAGATTGGAAGTGTGGTGCCAGAGACTAGAGAATGTTGGCCTGAGGATAAGCAGAACGAAAACGCAATGTATGTCCTGCGATTTCGGCGGTCTCCCCAGCCCTGTACCCATAACTCGTGCCGGTGTACCTTTACCGGTTTGCTCTGACTTTAGGTATCTAAGACCAAGACGTTACAAACCGGATCCATTCAGGATGGATGAAATGGCGTCAGGTCACTGGAACAATTTGTGACCCAATTTGAAGGGTAAAATTTACAACGTCATTATTAGACCTGCCCTAATGTATCGATTGGTAAGTGGGGCTCTAAAGAAGACGGACGAAAAACGATTACATGTAGCAGAGATGAAAATGCTGAGATGAATGTGTGGAGTGACAAGAATGGACAAGGTTAGGGATTGAAGGTCACTTCAGTAACTGAAAAAGTGAGAGGGAATTACCTAGCCTGATATGGGCTTGCAATGAGGAGGGATGAAAGACATGTGAATAAAAGAGTGATGAATTTGGATGTGGATGGCTGGAGAGGAGGAAACAGGCTAAAAAAAGTTGGCTTAATGTAAAAGAAAAGGCAGTTAATGACGATTAGTGTTAGTCGACCCCAAATTATTTGGGAACAGAGGATGGATGTAGGAAGATTTACACATGATTCAAAATTTAGTATTCTATTACAACACTTCATGTGTCATTTAATATGACAACTTCCCCTGCGCTAGCCGTGAATAGTCCATTTTCCTTAACATACTTATCATGATCATCATCTCTTTGTTTTATGATCACTTTGTTTGTTTGGGTGATATAGTTAAGTTTGTATGACATTGCAAGGTTAGCTCTATGGCGTTTTTTTTTTCAGATCCATGTTGGATTAATTTAAAAGCTTGCGTTTGAAAATATATTTTGAATAAACCTTCTTTAATTCTTGAAAGTAAATACGAAAACAGGTCGTGCGATTGCAAATGGATGGACGATTAGTATCGAGGAGCAAACCGGTATATCTCTGGAATCCCAAACGAAAAATGTGTCCAATAAATCGCTATAAGCTCTGGACATCATATTGGCACCCAATGTAACGATATTGACAAAATGTGTACAACAATGAAACATATCTACGTCGAATTTAGGTGGAAAAAACACAATATTCTGAAATAAGTATTTTTTATACCATAACTTATGTGGTATCTAATAAAGATTAATTCCAATGTTATGGTTACTAAAACTTTAAAACAATCACTATAAGTACCGACATACAATAAAGTATGACGACTATCAATTTAAAGATGAAAATTTACGAGGTCGCAGGCAAGCAATCAAGATGAAAGCATCGTCACAAATGACGGCCCTTGCTAGTCGGGGTGAGCCCCGCCCGCAGTCAGCCCGCTAAATAATATCATGCAATGTTCACAACTTAGGCCTTCACGCGTTGGCAGCGGCCACATCACCTTTTTATTCTGTTCTAAAGACCTAGAGTTTTACACCGAGTATTAACCGGCTTGTTTTGACACCAAAAACAAAGGTAAGTTTATAGTTCAGTCAATAAATCACCCAAAAGTAGTTGTAGAGTGCGTGAGCAAGGCCCTAAGCAATTACTTCAGAAAATTGTTCAGAGTGCTTAGATAGTTTTTTTTTTTTATTAGCCTACTGTTGATCCCACTGCTGGGCAAAGGCCTCCTCTGTCTTCTTCCAAACCTCTCTGTTTTTGGCGATTTCTGTCCACTTGCGCCCCGCGTAACTGACTGCAGCCTGACCGATGGGCAAAGATCGTCACCCACTGGACGCCGGAAGGACATCGCCGTCGAGGTCGTCCGCGGCGAAGGTGGTGTGATGATCTAGTCAGTTACGCGGGGCTTAGATAGTTAACATACTAAAAGTCCTGACGCCTAGGGGGTGAGGCGGAGTGGGGGGAGGGGTTTAAAGGTCCCATTTTTCAGTTTTTCGCTAATACCTTTTAAACGGTGCGTCATGGCGATAAGAAGTCTTCTACGCAATGAAAGCTTATAAAATTATGTACAACTTTTACCTTATGCACTTTTTCAAATTCCTACCTATTTTCGAACTACGCGTTCTGGAAGAGTGAAAATTGAAAAAAACTTCTTCGATTGAATACTACCTTTTGGATACTACTTCCTTCAAGTTATTTGGGGATCTAGACACGCGGTAGCGAGTCAAGTTAAGTTCAAGTAAAGGAACTGGCTAGCCAGCGCCAAGTGTATCATTACACGAACTACTTGGTGCCACTTTTGACCCTTCTATAACTTAAAACCTCTTTAACGTAAACACATAAAACTAAGTGTATTTAATTATATCCATAAGGACATCTAGAAGCCCAAATTTCATGAAGCTAGCTCAAACAGTTATTAAGATATGTAAAAGTATTTAAGGTCACATCTTTAAATTCTTTGTTTTCTCGACATATCATTATTCTTTGCTTAGATTGTCCGATTAATCCTACATTCCGCAAAAGAAAAAAAAAAAGAAATAATCAATTAAGTATAATACCAAAGTTAGTTTGTGTGTTGTGTCCAGGAACTATAATGTAATATAGAATACAAGTGTGAAGCGAGGCAAGCTCGCTGGTGTCACGGTTTGCACAAGCACCCCCTTAAAAGCCATTAAACGAATACAATTTACATTTTGTCAGCTCTTCATAAGTTCTATCCACTCATGCGAACTACATTTAATTGAACGTTGAAAAAGATTTAACTTATCGCTTTATATAAATTTATTTAATACAATAACAATGTCTTCAAAAATCTTTTTTTTAGCTTCGAAGCTAATTATCGTCCAATAAATGGTACTCCATTGGACGGTTAGTTCTTTTTTTCCCAAGTTCTTTCAAGGGATTTTTTTCTTGTATTTAATAAGAGCTTGCACAAACAATCGTCGATAGATTTGTAAAATGATTTGGGGTCCTCAATTCACATAATCAATGTATACACACATTTTTAGGACGTATATCATCACTCATCGTTATCACAATAATGACAATTTAACCTGCATAAACAATGGGAATGAACTAGTCTAAACAAGTGAATGTCACCATTCAACATAAAGTTGTGTACTGGACTGGATTCCTTTTACCTACTGTTCAGGTCATTCCATTCAATTTGAGACTAGTCCAGCGTTAACAATGCATGTATATTTGTATAAAGTACCTACAGCTTTGGAGCATTACTGCATACGTGTATCATTCATCAGCTAATAAAATCCTAGAGTCTCTAAATGTACTTACTATAAAATATGAGTACTGACATCATATTTCCCTAAAGGTAGGAATTTTTAATTTAATGACTTGATAAACTCACCTTTTTGTAATTTTGTAACACAATTTAGTGAAAAACATTCATAATTCGTCGGAATGTATGTGGATAATACTCACGAAATTCCGAAATTCTTGACCTTGGAGTTTATATAAAAATCCAACAAAAAAATGGATGTTACTAATATTTCTATACAATCCACATAACTTTACCTAAAAGTTTTACCTAAGATTTTAGAGCCGTATAAATAAATAAATAAAATGTATAACCATAATGTTCCTAAAATTTCCATTTCCTCACTATGTCCCAAGTACCAATATAATTTACTTTTTTTTTTTAAACACAAAAATCATTCGAATCATATTCAAGTAGGTTAGATTGTTTAAAAATATTATAAAGTTATGGGAAAACCCGAAAATAGCGTTATAAAGTAAAAAACGCGTTAAGAATTTGAATATTTATTTAAATGTGTCTCACAAAAATAATCCATTCCCTCACACTATTACTGGCACTTGAATTATGAACGCATCTTAAATAAAATACAAACGCTATCATCAGTTTTTTTAAAGTTGGCACTCATTCCTCAATATCAAAATGGCGATTTTTCTGTGATTATGTTTGGGTGAGAGTTTTTTGTGGTGTTGTTAGTTGGGAGTAATTTACTTATGCAGAAAAATCGTTTTAATAATAAGGTTATGACACGAGTTCTTTACAGTTATTCTTTATTTCGTCATTCCCTCACAATCATTCCCTCATAAAAAGTTATGGTGAGAGAATGATGATATATGAAGAAATGATTTTTGGGTGGGCTAACTGGTTTATTTCATTGTTTGCTTTTATTAACTCTTGAATTTATTGCTGCAATATTGTTGTAGGTTAAAAATGTCAAGAAAAAAGAAGATGCAAGAATATGACCGAAAGCGCAGGGATTTGAAAGCTGATCCTGTAACACTTGAAATACTCCGCGAAAAAGAAAGAATTAAATACTTAAAAAAAGAAAAAGGGCAAGTAAAACCTGTATCGGCAATGAGTTTCCGAGAAAGAAGGCAAAAAAAGAAAAACTGGAAAAAAATAGTCAAACATATAGAGACAAAAGAGTGAAAGTGCGAAAGAATTTAGCGAGACTAGTAGAGGACACAACACCTCGTACCCCAGGACCTATGCAAATATTGATGAATTCAGAAATCTGGCAGTTAATCGGAGAAGGCTGCAACTCAGAAGACATAGAGGAATACTTTATGCAATAATATTCAGATTACAGGAAAGACTGAAACAAGAAATAAAAAGAAAAGAGAGATTCCGTAAGAGATGTTAAAGACAAAACAAAAATAATCAGACTTCACCGGAAGCTAAAGTATCGGCTCTCTTAAAGAACGTCCGAGTTCCTGAAATTGTGAAGAAGAAGCTTCTTGTATCAGAAGTTATTACTAAACAGCTTAAAGACACGTACAGTAATTTAAAGAAACATAGTAAAAAGAAAAAGTACTATGAAATAGTAAAACCAGATCTTTGAAGAAGCATAAAATAATCTTTGAAGAAGCTAAAATAAAAAACTATCAAACGTTTCCTCTTTATAATATTAGTGTAGAAAAATGCTTTTTTAAATAACCTCTTCTTATCAAAGTGAAAAGATAACAAAATCAGCACATTCAAATAAAAATTCAATATTACTAAGTCTAAAGTCAAAACCATTTCAATCACCCTGAACTATATAGCTTTAATTCAATGAGGTCCTTTCTACCGTATTTGAGATGCTTGGCCTTGATTCTATGCCCCGAAAGTTGAAAAATTGTGATGTACATACGTGTCAGCTAACCTTAAAAAGCCTCATGAGAATTACCCGTTTTACTTGTTTGAAATAATGCAAAAAGCCAGATGTTTCGTCAGTATGTCTTAGAATAAAAGCTACGGAATATAAATCCAATCAAACAAATCAAGCAGCTTTTGAGCTGTACTTAAAGGGTATTATTGAGGATTCTCGCTTGATAAACAATATTATTTATGTCGGTAAAATATGAAGGCTGAAGAACTATCGAACTATCAACATTTTGAGATTAAGAAGACATAAAAAATAACGACATCCTTAAAGCAGTTTTCATTTATTTAGGAAATAATTTAAATTGTATTTGACTTATTTTCGTACGCCAAAGACAATATTCATGTGAGTGGGAGTATCTCAATTTATGGAGGCGGTAAGCCAAGCAAACCCTAATCTTCAGGCTAATGTATTCCGCAACAGACACAAATCCGATTTACTTAGTACCATATGGCATACCTATGCGCTTTGTAAACAAGCGGAAATTCTGCATCTAAATTATACTATCAAGATTAGGTAAGTATGATTGGCTGGTTGATATATTATTTAAAGCGACTCCGCCCCAGCTTCACAAGCCCTGATATCATTTAGGTGTAATGGGTCCAAACGACTGAACTTAAATCGAGAACGCCAAACAAGTCACACATTTACGATCGCTCTAGCAGATACGAGTACTGACCTTTGCCGAAGTGGTGTTAGCCGTGGTGGAGAATGTATTAATTATCATCTTTGTACTTGAAAGTAAAAAATTGTATCTATTATTCACCGAATTACAGGACCCCATGAGATATGGTTTTGCCAAAAAGTTCAGTAAAACAGCCAAACCCTGCAAAAAAGTAGAGTTTAGAACAAGACACTAGTACCGAAAATATACAAATTAATTGTGGCCATCTAGAAGAACAGAGTAAAACGTTGCTATCTTAGTATAAAACTGTAGGCCACATCTGTGCATTATTGCTCTACACTAGTTCGAGTGACATTTTTCATGACGGAGTCGGCGCGGCGTCGTCTTCAATCCGCGCAGTTATTGCACCGATTTCGTGTTTACCCTCATACTATATTAAGCTTAGTTTATTACTTTTCGATCTGGTTTTTGTCATGTTAATTTTTTTACTTGTTACATTACTGTAACAAAAAATATATGGTAACCTAGTCAATATCATAAACGCAACATTATCCAACCATCGAAACATAATCAGTATCACAAAACTAAATTACAATTATAATGTCATCATAAAATTATTTTTCTCTGCATACATATAATTAGATTAAAAGAGATGCCTATTGAACAGTAGTGGGGTGACAGAAACTGAGAGGGTTGACGAAATACATCAGCAATATTAGCTATATATCTAGCTTAATAAATGTACTTACATATTCGAAGGTAATTAAAAATCAATATATCAATCTCATAATATATCATGCGCAATCGCCCGTAACACAGCAATATTAGCGGAACATGGAAAAAATCAAATTAGATCCTAAATAAAATCACAGTTTTCAATAGGTACAATCTTATTAACATTTTCCCCTTATACAGTTTTAATACAGTCTTGTATATTCCATATATCACACTAAATAGTCCGTAATGGCTTAAGCAGACGCAATTAGTTATAATTAGTTTAAACTAATTAATAACAATTAGTGCTCAAGCATTGCTTATCTAATAATCGGCATAAATACGATGAATAGGTATAATTTTAGGTTAAGAAGTAACGTAAAATTATGGACTTCAAGCCGGAAACCGCAGGCTGTGCACGGATGCGTGGCTCACCTCTGCTGCTTGGGTTAATTAGTTCGGCGGCGTCAGTCTCCATTTCCACTGTGGCGCACGGACACGGATGTGTCACCCACGCAGCTCATAGCTATACACGGTGTACAGTCACGAGCAAAAATTTGATACACATGCGAAATTGTATAACGAATTTTGTGAGTTTTTTTGTCGAATCTCTTCTGCCGTCTATTACATAAATTATACATATCACAACTTAAATGTATGTATATAAACTAGGATCATTAATTGTCACTCTTATTTATTGTTGCTTATTCTTATAATTATTTGTTAACAATATTATGTGTGTACATATTTTTGCTCGAGACTGTACATAGTCGTGGGTCGCCGAGAAATGGCCGACCCACGCAGCTGGGATGCGTCGCACGGTCGTGGTCTGAGCTACGTTCCGACTATTCGAGCTAGCTACGCGTGTGTTTATGACATCAATTGCTGCGTAGCATGTCCGTGCGCTGCAGTGGAAACGATCTCATACATTTTGTTCTAAAGCGAAGCTTAGCACACGTGCGCAGCCTCTCCGTGCACCGCTGTGGCTTTCCGCCTTAATTATATGGAATAAATGAGAGAGCGAGAAAGAGAAAATAGGATATTTGACACGAACTTACGAGTATACTTACGGCGGAGACGTACTTATCTATTTTTACAGGTATTCCTAGAGCAGTAAGACTTTAAATATTGGGTACAATGTACTGACTGAAGGAGAAACTGCTATACAATACAATATGTAAAAGACTATTATTTTTATACAGGATACTTTCATCATTATTTAACAGTTGTAAAATATTATTATTTGTTCATTTTAGCTATCGTGTTCGTATAATAATCACAGATTAACACTGCGATATAACGATATTTAGGTCAGTCTTTAATCTTCTGTAATATTTCAACAAAATATAATTTGTAATTAAAATAACGGTCGATGAATAGATCTATAAAACCTTTTGGTCCAAAATGCTAAACAGTTGTGTTTTATGAAGATAAACTTTTTTATTTTTATGTATTGTGAGTCTATGTTTTCCTTTTATGTTCTTCGTTTAAGAAGAAGTAATAACAAGCTGGACCGGGCATCTATCTCGTTAATTTGCGCAGATAAAGTTGATATGTGAGCTTTCGAACAAACAAAAGTTTGTTCATAAGCATATGGAAATAGTTAGATGTTAGCGTCACAATAAACAACATACTGTAGTTATTTATTGTGACGCTAATCATCACAAATTTCAAGTTCATTGCAAATGAGAAGATGCTGTTAACTATTCCTGTTTTCAGGTGCTATGCTATCGGTGCACGAAAGTAAAAGAATACTAAAATATTGTTATTATCCACGCCTGTAGTCATTCTCCAGCGAATTGTTCTTTACAAAACTTGAATTGAAAAGCCTTCCAGCCTCAATTCGAATGCAAGAAAACTTTGCAATAGCTTTTATTCCTTGTCGGAAAGCAAATGAATTTACGACTTACGATGAATCGAGTATTTTTTCGTTCAATACGGCTGCGGTTCATACTGTGAGGGTTACGAACTTTTTTTCACTTCGCCCACTGTTCTATAATAGTAGACAATTTAATCAATTTATAGGTAATATTGATAAATATTTATTCAAATGTTGTTTTCTTTATTTAAAGTAATAATTTGTAGATTATTGATTTCTAAGGCGCCGAATTCCCTCCGAGCGATCTGATTGGCTGCGTGACCGATACTGCTCGTTGATTTTGCTCTAAAATGCAAATGAATTTATCAAGTAATGGAAACCCGGGCACGTGCTAGTTGCATTAGTTATTCATTGAAGCTGTCCACATCATCACACGACCTATGCCGGCCATGTTTAGAATGGTATTGACTAAGCCGTGCTCATCATCGTAATTAATTTGAACCCTCATATTAGTTAATAATAATATTAGCAACGTATGTAATTATTATAAGCCAAAATTTGTAAAAGCGAGCGCTCAGTTGCGTCCGGTTTCACTTGCTGTTTGGTCGTCGAGTTGAAAGGTGTTTGGCGTCGATACTGTAAGACTGTTCCTTTTGTTTATTGTTATTTTTCCAATTTATTGTGTTGATTTTGTGTTTGAGAATTAACGGTTGTTTTATGTGGTTAACATTTTAGAATTACTTTAGGTTATAGTGGATTATTGTCAAATAAAGTTAATTTGTAATAAAAACTAGTTAAGTTCGTCGTGATCTGTCTTTTTTTTTAATATTTAACACTTCTGATTGCTAAAATTATATTATTATCACCACAATGCCTTACAAGTACACTACTTATGGTTATAACTCATCAGGTTTCTTATTTTGTAACTACAATCAAAGTTCAAATAATTATAATAGAAACAATAGGCATACGTGGATTTAGCTGGTAGGTATATTTGTTTAACATTTTTTTTTTTTTCAGATTTCGTACTTCATTTTTAGATCGATCGCAAAATGTAGCGTGGGAGTGGAACGTTCTCTTCCAGGATTTCAGGCTAAAAACGTTGTCTTGCGATCAATATTACTGGTACAGCCACTGGCTTTGTTAGCAGTTAAGGCTGCAACGGAATTTTCATAACCTCCGTACCGGTTGATGCGTAGGGTGCACTAGATGCTCTAACGTGATCACTGGACTCTTATCGCCTACGAGACAGGTGGAAGAAATCCTTTACTCCTATATCTGGTCCGTCAGGCCATGATAAGCAGTTTCACATGTTAACCTTCTGTTTTACAGATCGCAATTTTGAGGTCGAAGCCATACTAATGGCTGAATCCCAGATTATCATCCCAGATCCATCCCCGTAATACAAACATTAAGTGAAGGGGCATTGTCGGTACTGGGTGATCTTATGCCGTATTTGCAGCAATATTTTGAAAAATGATCTTATGAGGCGAAACTAAAATTACTGGAACAAAAATTGATCCCCGAAAACTAACCTGCACTGAAAGCTTCAAAGTTCAGTGAAGAGATTTCGGCTTCTGTTAGTGACGGCATTGCCAACAAAGACAAGTGATTAGAACATGAAAAAACAAACTGGACTTGGGTATGGCCATAATTAGTAACGGATTATCAATATAATTAACAATGATGCAGTGGATGGGCTAAAATTAATTTCAGTACTCAGCGATGCAGATAGGATCCTGAAAGGCCTGCATTTTGGGCAATCAAAGTCCAGGAAAGCTTTATACCTTGTACTTGTCAAAAAGTTTTTAGATGTTGTCAAACACGTGGAAAGAGATGATTTATGTACGTGGCACTAATCTCAGTGAAAAGATTAAATCTCAAAGATACGCCACAAAACTGGTGAGTCTTGATCAAGTCAGACAATCGTAAGGACAACTTGCAAGGTCTACCTCGTTACAATACGGGGCAGCAGCGCTGAAGCAAAGCAGCAAGCAGAAGAAGTTCCAGTCCTCAATGCAGGCTCGGAAAAATCACAGCTAGCATTACCAGTCCACAGCCAAGAAATCCAAAGCTCGTCCTGAGAAACCTCGCACAGAGAGTTTCAATATAATAAACAATGATGCAGTGGATGGGCTAAAATTAATTTCACTACTCAGTGATGCAGGCAGGATCCTGAAAGGCCTGCATTTTGGGCAATCAAAGTCCAGGAAAGCTTTACTGTACCTTGTACTTGACAAAAAGTTTTTAGATGTTGTCAAAGACGTTGAAAGAGGTGATTTATATACAGGGTGTCCGGTAAATAGTCCGACAAACTGTGGTGGCTGATACCTTAGGTCAGGCCCTATCAAATGTAAGCAACATTTGTTTCCCGAAAAGTTACAGATTTCGAGTTACAATCAATTTTCGGAAATTTTAGAATTTTCTACCTTGCTTCAGACTTTTCTTTTTTTCTTGCTGATTAATAGCTTTCGTGATACTTTTTGTGCATCAAATTAATCTTGAATAGTTACTCTATCCTGTAATAAGTCTCATATTTATCTAAAAGAAGAATATATTGGCGATAACGCCATTCGTTTTACAATTTTCACTTTCCGTTTTTCTTAGTGCTCAACTTTGAACTGTTGTGGTGAAAAATAAATGTATGTAGGATTTTTGTACAACAATCTTAAAAACTTGCTTGAATATCGGTGATTTTAGGAAGGTAAAATACTTGCGCATTTTCTTTACAAAATTTGACAAAATAATTTGCTGAAATACACCCGGGCCTAATTTTTGAAATATTACTAATGTAAATCTGAGTAAAAATGAGACGTAACTTAAAGCGGATCGTTATGGTCCAGTGAAATAAGTAATTTTTTTGAACACTGAACACAAGTACTTATTGTATTACCTGAAACGGCAAAGCAGGTTATTATTTCGAGAATTAAAAAAAATCTAAGTATCAATTATATATATATTATATATAATAATGATATCAATTTTTATGGTAGTGGGGAGAAAATTGCGAAGTCTCCTTAAGGATCCAGCCGATGCGTAAAGTTTCCGACAAGTTTCTTGGACCTAGGCAGACCAGGAAAAGTTCCTGTCGATCGCGATACCCAAGTTTCTGACGTTATCACTAAAAGGAATAAAGCTGTTGTTGAAAGAAACTTGAGGAAGCAATGTCCAGACAATCTTTGCGATCGTCCTAGAGCTGCCAACTACAATAACCTGTGTCTTAATGGGATTTACTGAAAGGTCGTATCTCATGCTCCACTGAGAAATGCGGCACAGGTCCTGGTTCATAATGTCGATTGCTTCAGGTAGTTTTGCAAGAGGGGCTTGACTATATATTTGAAGATCATCTGCATGCAAGTGGTAGGAAGAAAGAAGTTCATTAGAAGAGTAAATGAGAAAGAACGCCACCTTGAGGGACGCCGGCACTAATATTACTCAAATCGGAAAATGAATTATCGAAGCGAATATGTTGCCGCCGACCGTGTAAGTAACTGTGAATGAATTACCGGTGGAGATATGTTGAGGGAGCACAATATGCCAAGCAAAATATCGAAATCAACAGTATTAAAGGCATTGCTGAAATCCAGCAATGCAAGTACCGTTAGATTACCGATTTCCATGCCTGATCTAATGTCATCCGTAATTTGAACCAGAGCTGTGGTAGTGCTATGTTCAGGTCTAAAACCTGACTGGAAGGGATTGAGAAGGTTAAATTTAGAAAGAAATGCACTAATCTGCATATGGACAAGACGTTCAAGGACTTTTGAGAGGAAAGGCAAGATAGAAATGATTCGGATTCCTCTCATTCCAAATAATTTCCCATTTAGTTTTAAACGAGTCCAGTTTCCAGTCAGCCTATGTTTTGCGATGACGATTAATAAAGCCCAAGGTCAGACGTTGAAAGTTGTGGGTGTAGATCTAAGTATCAGCTGTTTCAATCAATCCTAGGAGCCTGTATGCTTTCATCCCCGATGGCCATACGTCATATATCGTATACAGAGAAGCATCTGTAAAGTAAATTTATAGCTACCCAAGCGAAAGAATATGTATAAAAACCTAATTCTAAATATGCTGCCCGAAAAGTAACTATTCCACGCGGACGAAGTCGCGGGCACAGCTAGTCTATAATATGTATTTATTTAGAAATATATAAGTATGTTTATCAGTTGTCTGGTTACCATAACACAAGCTCTGCTTAGCTTGGGATCAGACAACCGTGTGTGAGATGTCCTGGAATATTATTATTATATTATTATTGAATACCGTATTAAACAAGCAAGCTAGTTTTGTATTGTAAAGCTATTTCCTATGACAAATGAACTGCGAATTGACAATGGTTGCTTGCAGTGAAAGTAGACAATTTATCGCTCGCGCTGCATGCAAGCACACTAATTACTATAATTCGTTTAAGCTTTCATTCAATGTGTTTGTTATTTTTTCCTATTTAACGCCTTGCGTTCAGAGTGTGATCTCAATATTGTTTTTAACATATTTGTCTGATAAATAAGAATGACGTTGCGCCATAAGGATTCAACGGGTGCGAGAGGGATCGATGATCAGCAGTGCAGCTGTAAGCCGAAGGCCCTCTGTTCCACTCAATTACCTCGCCAGTACCTAAAGTAGACCTGTGATAAATTCATGTCGTGACCTGCATCAACAAGCCAAGGTAAACTTTGAGAATTTTATCTCTTCTTTTATTTATTTTCCTGCATAGCTTGTACAGAAAATTTTGAAGCGACACGTAGTAAAAATATCAAGAGCCTGTTAAAAGGTAAATTTAAAGAACGTGGCTAAAATTATAACCTTCTTTCTCTCACTGGAACTGATTTCCATATCGCCTTGGGGAAGCTTACGCTATAGGGCGGACCGCGTAATTTCCGGATTTAGTTGTTTTACAAACATAATTATTACATATTCACAGATTACTGCAAAGAATTGAGTAAAACTTTAAAATAAAGTTATCGTTATTTTGGGTTTTTTACACGACTGCCCAAAAAGGAGTGTTGTGTTTTCAGGGTTCATGCATGTATCAATGTTTCTGAGTTTCTTAATTCCACCATAACTTCTAGAAGGCTTGACCGATTTCAATGCTTGTGGTATCATTAGAAGCTTTGACTTATCCGGAGTGGATTAAGAAACGGTCAAGTGTGAGTCGAAATCGCCTGCAAAGGGTTCCGAACGATTTCTTTTTGTGTTATGTCATGTTTTCGTGTTGTATCACTATTATACTGATAGATTTTTTTATATACTGATTTATTGGTATGGAGCTAAGGTTTGCATATTTTTAGAATTTCATGTTCAGTAGGTTTGGAGATAAAGAGGTGGAATCGTAATTTGAAATTCTATTTCATAAAATACTTCAAAATTGATTATTTTATAATTATTAAAACATAACATTAAGAATCCTCGAAATTTTACAATTTTATTTTTTAATTTAGTTTTGTCTCGTTCCCCAAAAGTCGACACTACAAGTGATGTCATCTACTTTTTATGTTTTATGCGTAACCCGCGTTTGGGTCACAGATTTTATATACTGAACTCTATCCCTCCATCCTCCAGTAGACTTGAAATAAACTTTCTTAGTAATTATATTACAAACAAAATAAAATACATAAAAGTAGTGTGAGAGTATCAATTACTACTACAAATGAATATAAATGTATTAGGCCTCGTTTATGGAGACGCGAGGCGTCGGGCGTTGCGGTGAGCGGCGCGGTCTGCGCTGAATTCAAATATATGGAGTTGTATGAGTGCGTTTACGGAGAAGCGATTTTATACGCGTTTGTTTGAAATACGAATGGGCGTGTTTTGCGGCGGACCCCGCGAATTGCACCGACGCGTCCCACGCGGCGTTTATCGCGGCGGCGCACGCTTCGGAAATTCTCGATGAAGCTATGCCAGAGGCGGAATCTTCTGTCAGTCTTATTCAGAAATCGCGCAACACTGACGTAGTCACCGTCGCAATGGAGTATGATATGATCGACTTTATTTTCAGAAGAATATTCAAAACTAGACTATGTGATCGAGGCGAGCGTGCGCCGCCGCGATAACCGCCGCGTGCTCCGCTACACGCCTGAGAATTCGCCGCGGGCGCCGCGGAGGGCTACGCCACTCTTCTCTATGAACAACGTCGTATATTGCTACAAGTTTGTGTTAACGCGTGCCGCTTCACGCGCCGCCCCACCGTAAACAGAAAAAACGTCCCACGCGCCGCGAGACGCCACGCCACACGCGCCGCGAGACGCCACGCCACACGCGCCGCGAGACGCCACGCCACACGAGACGCCTCGCGTCTCCGTAAATGAGGCCTTATTCGTTTTCACGCTGGTTTCTTGAAGACAAATAGGTTCTTAACACGTAACAGCTGAGGCGCCAGCGGCGGCGCCAGCGCTTTACATCTTGTAGTAAGGTACCTAGACTGTCTTTACGGATATCGGATTTGTTTACCTGCTAAACGATCTTGGATTTTGATTTGATTGAAGAACAAAACGTTTTATGTTATCTCATATCATGCTCTATAGAAGTAGTAAGAAAACGGCAAAATAAAATGTCAAGGATAAAGCAAACCTACGAACCAATCACGTTTCCATAAAATCAAATACATCAGGTATTGAGAACGTCAATCAATCAATCAATCGGTCTAATATAGAGCGTGTGTAGAGACGATTGGTTGCGCGTGAACTATAAGCTCGACGATATATAACTTTAGAATTTATGTGAAACAAAGATTTTTCGAACATGATCGAATATTTTATATATTTTGTTAGTATACTTTTCTATAGATAAAAAACATTAACAAGAAATGCTGAGGCGATAGTCATTATATTTCCTACATTGGGTCGAAAATTGAATCAAAGAAATAAATAAAGAGATGCTGTAAAAAGGAATAAGTACCTAAGCGAAATTTATGATCAATTTTATTTATCCTAAACCTGGCGAAAAAATATGAAGTGAACATTTTATGGGACACATAAAATCAGACTAGGAATAAAGTCCGCGACTTTCCCAGAAATATATCTAGAGGAAAATAAATTATTTACAGGACCTATCTAGATATAAGAAAGCGAAGAACTACAAAGGCGTCAAGCAAGAACCATCAAGTGAAACAATAATTGAAGAAGGAAGTGAATGAAATCAAACTCAACCTCTTGTGGTCGATCAAGGGTGTCAAATGTTTTCTAAATCGAAATTAACAGATACCTTTATTTATATTAGATTAATTTTCAGTAATCACTGTGATGCTTTTTTAAGTTTGAAATAGATGCAAAAAAAGGGACAGCCAAAACTTTGATTCGTTTGTGAGGAGGAACTTCATACTTATCAATATGAAAAATGAAAAAACTAAGAACAGCTTAAGGCGACTAAATAAGATAAAAAAAAGTGCAGTTCAGATCTAGCAGAAACTCGAAAAGCGATACCTAAAACAGGTAACGAAATTAAATCCAAACAGCCTGCAAAGCAGAGAGGAAAAGGGATAATTTTTAGAAACAGTATTTGTTTATTAATTATTGTAACACCTTTTTTAAACACCTAGCTGTGTAGTGTGTCAAATAGTCTCCGTGAGGCACTCTTTTTAATTACTATCTAACAGCTTTTCTTATTCTCACTTAAAGACAACAGATTTATAGAGAACTACGATTTTGTAATTTACTCTTTGTTGTAAGTACTTACTCTTATTTATTAAATATTCAAAATATTTACAGGATGTCCCAGAAAATATAGATAATAGGGTGTCTACAGGTAGAGGACATTTATAAGTATCCGTATCGCCCCTATGTATGTTCTGGCTTAATGTTAACCGAAGTCCGACTTTCAAAATGTTCTCACACTATTGCGGTGAGTCACAATGCATGGACCATATTTTTGTACCTAGTTTAAAAATGTACCTATTGTTCGTTTGAGCATTTGCTACAAGCTTGTACTTTTGGTTTACTCGAAAAAATAAAGTACATAATGCCCATTTTTTTTATACATGTCATTGTCTATTGGTTTCATAGGTTCACGCGAATGTTAAACATTGAAATAAAACTACTTTTTACGGTGTTTTTCGCGGTTTTAATTTTAGATTTAGGTCCCGACGTTTCGACATTTGACACGATGTTTCCAAGAAGCTAGCAGAGAATAACTTACCTTTAGAATATGCAGAACTCCTAGAACACTGCCTCACATCTGGCTACCTGCTGTGGAACAATAATTTCTATGTACAAGTAGATGGTGTAGCAATGGGCTCGCCTGTATCCCCTGTAGTTGCCGATATATTCATGGAAGACTTCGAGGAGACAGCCTTAAAAACAGCTCCTTTCACTCCCAGGTTTTATAAACGGTACGTAGATGACACTTTCACAATTTTACCATCTATAGTAATCTTATAGAACGGGGATTAGCGCGTACATGCATAAATACCTTAAGGGCTTGACGTTTAAATCTAATCAAGTAAATGCATTCTTAAAACATCTCAACTCCATTAATAACAAAATTCAATTCACTATGGAGTTGGAGGATAATAAATCTCTTGCCTTCTGTATGTACAGTGTGTGTATCGCAAAAAGAACCATACAGATAGGTACTTAAACGGTGAATCTCACCATCACCCTAAACAGTTAGCTACCGTAGAAATCTTTGTTTCAGAGAGCACGCGGACTCTGTGATGACAGACACCTTGCCGCTGAGCTTCAACACGTCAAGCAAGTACTGCGAGACAACAAGTTCCAAATTCCACGGCCCCGTCACAGTGACCGAGTGAAGCCAGCCACAGTTGATCGTTTACCTGCTGTACTACCATACGTCAGAGGTGTCACAGACAAGATTGGCTACATCCTAAAACGAGCTTCAATCAAAACGCGAAATGAGCGCGCAGACGTCCTGGCGAAGGAGGCGGCCACTTCGAGCCGACGATCGCCAGATTATGATCTGTGTCCGGTTTCATTCGTCAAAAACCAGCTTCGTAGCCAGACCCTTGACGAATGGAACCGGAGATACCTGGCCGGAGAGACCGCTTCTGTAACCAGGACGTTCCTCCCGAGCGCAGTGGATGCCTACAAAGTCGTCCGCAAAATTGCACCAGAAGGTGCCATAACACAAGTGCTGACGGGACATGGAGGGTTCTCCCAATATCTGCACAGATTCAAGTGCAAAGAGAGCCCTTCATGCATCTGTGATCCCGAAGTGGCGGAGAATGCTATGCACTGTGTGTTTGAGTGCCCCGTCTTCCTAAACCAGAGAGCAGCATTGGAGCAAACCATAGACGAGGAAGTGAGCGCTGCAAACGCTCACTGCCTCATCGCAAATAAAACAGTAAGAAACCAATTCATCAAATTTGCAGTGAGCGTTTGCAGCGCCACTAACAAACGGAACAAAACTTAAAATAAATTAAAAACCAGCAATGAATACGACAACAAACAGAAAATCAATGTCTCTGACTATGTCAGAGGAAAAAAGCCACAAATTTAAAAAAAAAAAAAAAAAAAAAAAACATTCCGACGGCTCCAGCCATTAAATTAGATTTGACCAACCACAGAACCTCGCTAAAGAATCCAGATTCCTACCTAGGATGTTCCGCGAGGCTATTGAGATATAAAAACACCCTAATTTCAATAGAGAAGACGGCTGGAAGATATCACCTACTTGGGACCCAATAATACACAAACTCAAGGCCAAACCCAAGAGCAGCGCTGCAAGACATCAAGACACATTGAGCTCATATTGCATAGGTCGGAACTCAATAATAAAATAAATTATGAAGGTAGAACTAGCAACATCTTCTGTCAAGACGAACGCCATCTCAGTCTGCCCGTGACCATGATACCTGCAAAGGTTTCGAAACGTCGGGACCTAAATCTAAAATTAAAAACCGCGAAAAAATCCGTAAAAAGTAGTTTTATTTCAATGTCATGTATGTTTCTCCTACCAGTATGACTGTCTGGCAAAAGTTGTCGAAACCAATTTAATATTTATTAAGTGTGAAATTTTCTTCTCATAGATCTAAAACACTGCAGTAAAGGATTTCATATCTGAATATTAGTACACCGTCATAAACAAGCTTTTCATATTACCTTCTAAACGTGCTCTGTCATTGAAACTTCACCGCGATGAAATTTAAATTATCTAATATATAGTTTTTTCAGGAACGGTGGAAAAATACTATCATACTGGGCTCCAAATAAACGAACGCCACCAGGAATACCTGGGTGGATACGGGTAGAACTAGATGTTGGAAAGATCGTTTCTGGTTTGTAAACACAACCTGAACTTATTATAAAAAGAAATAATAAAACGTCAACTGTCATCTTTGACAGCCGATTCTCTTTCGTTTTTTGCCCGGGGGTGTCTCGTTTGGGATTTACTGTGATCGCGAACAAATAAATCTGCTGAAATCTCCATCGTATTTTAATTTTTACGATAATTTCCAACACTAGACGCGTACAAGGAATGGCAAGAACTAGGTCTCAACAGAAACACGTGGAGAGAGGAAAGTGAACCTTTTGACCTGCAGTAGGACGGTTATGGCTTAAAAAAATAATAAGCCCAACTTCCGGTAGCTTGGATCTTATTTCCGATGCCGATTGGAAACAAGGACCAAGGTACAACATTTTTTTTTATATTTTATGTTTGCCGTTAAGATCCTCAGGCTTCAAATCAATCGTCTTTTGGGTTTTATAAGCGAATGAATATAAATAAACATTATGACTTCTTTTTCTTATCTTTTTGAAGGCTATAAGTTTTATTTTGACTGGATCTACATAGAAATATAGATCATAACTGTCCATAGACAAATAGGCATCTTTTTCCATAAAAAAACGGCTTTATTCCTGCGATATTACTTTAATTCCAGGTTTCTTCACAACGACGTTTTGTTATGATGTTAAATATTTACCTGCTCACATATTACCAAAGCGTGGATGACAAGTAAGGTTAAGATCTGAAATTCTTGTGTTCGATTTAAGAACCGCGTAAACCTTTTTCGTTTCGTCATAGTCTCGGACTTTTAACGAATTTTGTCGACCACTGAAACCAATTTTCTATCATATCGAAAACAGACAAGTATATTCGCCAGTTTTCCAAGAAGTTTCAGTACTAGTCCTAAAGTTCTGATGTTATTTGCTTCGTGCGTTGTCGCACGCCAAGCCACTGTAGCGTCGCAATGACACAATTGCTTGCATTGAATAATTTCAACCTTTGCACTGCGCATAGCCTCGCACCTATCTCTAAACTTTACAGAAGTTAATCCGCATTTTGTTGTAAAGTTTCTATTGCGTAGTACACAGAATTTGAACGTGAACCGCTAACTCTAAGCTTGTATTAAAATTATAATAATTATGCTGCATTCTTATAAGTCTTAATTGAAGTTTCGCTTAATCTTTTGAAGACTTAAGACTAAACCCGCTCCCAAACACTTGAACTGTTTCTTCTGTGATAAAATTAAAGATTAAAGTCGCCCAAGTGTCATGTTGGGTAATTTAATAAATACATCTTTAAACCATATTTGGGTACGTTTGGAAACGGAGTCTTATGAAATACCGTTGATACTTGATTGTTGGTAAACCTTTTATACCCAAAATGGAACAATTTCGTCGATCAATGAGCAAGATTAAACGTATCGGTGTTATGCACTTTTTACGTAACGTATTCTGGGAATGAACAAACATTATCATTATGGCTTACAACCCCCAGTGGATTGCATTCAAATCACAGAACAGGATTTTCATAAGCATTGCACAACTGTTCAACTGTCTCTCCGATTTGACGTGAACTTTGAGCCTGTCTTACGATTTTCAAAACAATCAGACAGGCTTACAGTTTGTAAAACTAACTTTTGGCAGAAAGCACTGGACAACAAATCAACACGAAGCTGTATCTTGCATTAATTCCCATCGGTATTAATAGTTCAAGTTCTTAATTTTAAACTTAAATAGTAACATGAACCGTCCAAGTTTTATCATATAATATAAACTATCGAATAGCCATAAAAGCCAATCAAATGCCTTTGTCTATTAACATATCAAATTCCATCAAACGTTAATGTTTCAACAATGGAAGGATTATTTCATTACAATTTATTGGAGTATATTAATTAGTTCAGGAAATACTTGTCATATAAATATATGTACTATAATGTTATTAATATTACTAGCTGTGCCAGCGACTTCGTTCGCGTAGATGACGAAACTTATCAATGAGTTTTTTGTGTAAAGTGCCTATTCATTTATGGTCAGTGTTTCATCTTCATTACCGGGATTCGTTTAGGCGCGATTGGACCAATTCACCCTATTCGCGATTCGTCCAATTCGCAGTTGGTACAATTCGCGATTGGTCCAATTCGCGATTGGTCCAATTCGCGGTTGGTCCAATTCGCGATTGGTCCAGTTTTAAAGGTATTTCCAAAATTTAACAAAATTATTTTTTTATGTACCGTACTATATTTATTCTTAATCATATTTTAAGATCCTACCAATAAGTAGTTTTGTAGTTGTAACAAATCAACAAAATGAAAAAAAAGTAGGTACTATAATCGTAACCCATTTGACTTTGTGACAGAGATCAATAGGTTAGGTTAGATATTGTGACCTTGCAACAGAGCGAGCGAAGCGAGCGACGACATATGTAATTCAAAATTTATATTTAGTAACGATTTCGTGCTATTTGTAGATAACATCTATCAGCTTCTAGGTGTTGATTTGCTTTTTTCTTTTTGTTGATTTTCAACATTTACCGTTCCCTATAATGTAAATCGTAAGATTTACCAAGTGAAGGATGGTATAAGTTCGAATAGAAAACCTTTTTGGACATTTACCATTAAGAATTGGCAAATCTTAGGCTTTACTGGAAAATCTTAGGATTTACCTTAGTTCGGGCGTTTACAGTAACATATACATATATTGTATAATTTCAGAAACATTGGATATTGCCATTTTGGACCAACTGCGAATTGGACCAACCGCGAATTGGACCAACTGCGAATTGGACCTTTTTTTGAACATTGGACCAATCGCGAATAGGACCAATCGCGCCTAAACGCAACCTCGTCGTCATGTGCGATTTTTAATTATTTGAGTAAGTCTGTCTGCACTAAATATTTTGCTGCTTCTGTCACTTTTGCAGGACGAATACACTCTTGTCGACCGTGTTGGTAGCACGTTTTTCGCTTCAGAACAATTGTTATTATAAGACTATGATGCATGCCTTGGTAACGCTGAGACCATAGTGTTAATATCGACTGGAACGTTCACTACTTTCCCTACAAATACATGTTGGCAACCGAGACCTTGACCTCGCCTAACTTTTTTGAGGAATATATGTCGTGGTGATACAATATATTCCTCAAGTGGAGTAAGGTGTTGCAGAAAATCTGGAATAACAGTATAAGTTAGAATATTTATACATGGCACGCCGTGGTTTCGCCATCTTTTAGATATTTTTGACACGTGCAACAAGATGAACCATAGTCATCAGATGTATTGATTAGAAATTAATCGGTACGGATTTTTTATTGATATTGTAACATGAACATTAGTGTCATGGTGTATCAATTGTAAATTTCTATTATAAACATTTCGGTGGGCATAATAGGGTCAAAAAGTAGGCTTCTAGTCGATTGTCTTATGAACTTACGGTAAAAGCAGAGTGTTAATTACCAGACCCACAATAACAATCCTCCACCGCTGATCACTGACCTCACAGACCGCAACAATGTAGGATCGTGTTGGAACTTTACCATAATCACTATACTTGGTAACCGGATAATTATGTTCTTGGTTAGTTCCTAATGACGTAAAGGCACGAAGGCCGAGTAGTTGACTGACCGGATTCATATACCTAAATATATATTGTTTTAACTATTCTTCTATCGATGACTAGGAGATGGGACGGATATATAGGAGACTATGTTTTTTATTATCTTTCTTTTATATGTATTATATTAATTTAGGTATGCCCTTTGCCGGGACGGCGTCAGAATGTGTCCAGGGCTGCCTCGGAGAATATTATTTTTCCGAGGTAAGGACACGTGGGTCAGCGCTGCTGTCTTGTGCCTGCGAGCACGAGACGCAGCTTCTATGCTGAGCGCTGACCTTTTCTCGCATAAGTGACGCAACTGCAGCGTTCTTTTTTCTTCTTTTGTTATGTTCTCTAGGTTTTTTGTTTGTTGCGTCCTTTTTACTTATGTGTTAATAAATGGTTTTTCTTTCTTTCTTTTTTCTTTCTTTCAGATGAAACGAGCAAGTTATGTTCATGCAAAAATAAAGTTAAATCAATGGTTACGAAAAAGTACATAAATGCTAGTCATTAAATCACTAAAGTACCTGAGTAAGTAACGAAAAAAATATTCATGAACCTTTAAACTAACTTGGCATAAGTTATAAAACTTGGTTTAAAACTACAAATAATAATTTAAACGTAACTTAAAAAAAACCCAGATGGCATTATTTCAGCGGCATATTATTTTATTTCAGCGCCCTATTTATTTTCCAATGGGGTTTCAAATGTTTCGTAAATACGTATATATTTCATACGTGTTTTAATATATTTTTATGACTTTAAGTGTATTTCTTAAGTCCACAGCAAAAAATTCACCGATAACACGAAAAAAGCGACTTGACACACAAAAATAAACGAGTATGACGAGTAGCAAAAATATAATTTGTATTGATTTGCTGCAAGTCGTCCTCTGGGCCTTAGTCATAAAGTACGCAGTGATAAATTGCTCGATTTAACAACTTCATTAAGCAGCCGGAATAAAACAAAAAAATTAGTGTTATTCAACTGGTTATTGCCCGATAACCAGCGGTGCTTTATTTTAATTACCTACATTTAACGCAGCTTAATATCAATTAATTTCTTTCTGTACAATATAATCGCGACGTATATACTTTGAAAAAAATGTTGTGTTTCGATTGACCTCTATTTAGTAAAATCATTACATTTAATCTGCTACCACCACCTTTCACAACAAAAACACGTAGTTATAAATGTACCCAACATTTTCTAGAATTTTCTGCGACATATCGATTACGCGTGGTAGTTTCAGCTTAGGACAAAGAGATCGCGCCAACCGCGCGTACTCCACAATTTTCCCGCGCGGACCAATTCGTACAATTCGCTCGAACATGCATCTACGATGCGATCTCGGTTTTTTGAAACATTCAAAGGCACTGATGCGATTTGCTTTGAGACGGAAAATCACCGCTTGATATACTTCTCACTTCACGACCGAACTCAAATAAAAATATTTTATCTCATATTTGCCGTTTAGATGCTTAGTATGATATTGTATAACTTTCCTTATCCCTTAAAAGAGACTCATGGATGTTTGCATTCTCTCCGTCCTCACATATGGTGTTCAGACATGGTCATTGACTTATCAGATCAGATGTCCACACTGGCGGTTTTCCAAAGAGGAATGGAACGAAATATGCTCAACAGTAAATTTTACGACAGAAAAAAAAGATGGAGAGAGTGGCTCAGGGCAGAAAAGTCTAGTCAGATGCGGGGAGACCTTTGTCGAGGAATGGGACACGAAAGAGGTAACATAAAGAAATATCCGTATCCAAAACCAAAATTGCCGACGTCACTCAAAGCTACCTGCCACTTTGAAGTGCCAATGGGGTGGACATGTGGACACACAATATGCAAATTTAAAATATAATTCAGTTCTTAGTTTTTGTTTAATTTTTGACTATTTTTTATTACTTTAACTTTCTATTAGCACACCAGTGTTACTTGAATTGGCATAGAAGAGCAGGACCTCCTATCACAAGCATATATTTTATTTAAAAGGAGGTCTCTATGTAATTTGTACTGAAAAAGTTATAGAAGCTTATGCAATAAACATTTTTATTATTTATTATATGAAAAATGTACATTTTATGAGTGAAACTTTGCACCAACTAACCCTTAAGAATAATTAAGACGATATAAAAAGCAACTGACCGTCTCCAAACAATAAACATTTTGGCGCAAATAGTGATCCAGTTTGTGGCATGAACACAGCAGATCCGAAAGGAATCCAATTAATTTAATGGTCACTGGATCCCGATTGCAGCCAAATACACTATTACGGTTCGCTTAAAAGCTTTTAGTAACAGCATTTCATATAGATCATCAACATGAGGCTAAATAAAAGTATTGCTTTTTCATGTGGCGTACACTGTCATACAATAGCGTGGGTATTATTGTATTTCTTAGTAATGGAGCCCGATGTCAAAGTTAATAGGCAGCGTCGCGGCTGAAAACAGCGCACTTAGATCTTTTTGTATTTCAATGGCAATGTTTTTTTGTATTTTATGTATATTGATATCACGTAAGTACATACTACATATAAACTTTCCTCATTTCTTTATCTGCTTTGTCGAACCTTCCAATGCGAATGTGTTAAAATGTTTGATTTGTCGGCTGAACCTCAAAACACTGCATACTTTAACAATTTAGATTCGAACAGGTACAAGGCCTGACCATGAACTTTGACATATATAAAATTATTTAGAGAGACTAATTGGTTTCTCATTTTATATCAATGGTAGAAAATTTGACCATTTCCAATAAAAGAAAACTGACGTCAATATAAATTAAGTACCTACCCACAAGTATTTTTTTTTTGCGTAATACATAATGTTAAACCTGATAATAATAAAAATAATAATGAAGAAAGTCTTCTAGCTACAGTTAGAAGTAGAGAAGAAGAAAAAAAATTATGAATATCTATAAAACTAGTTGCAAAACTAAGCAACAGTAATCAAGGCGAAGTAGATAGAAAATTAAGAAGTGAAGATAATCCAGGTGATTTTTTTATATTTTAAAATTGAAGGAAGCCCACAAATTTTCAATACTCTTCCAAGTTCCAAAGCCGCAGGTAAAAACCATCGCTAACAAAACTGCTGCCGTAGATTTGGATGGGCTTGATTGGTCTTGGAGAGGACAGAAAGTAATAAGAAAGCTGATTGCCAACGTTTGCTAACCCGAAATGTTTGGCTTTAACGTTAAACCAAAATAAGATCTCCGTAAAACTGTTGAATATATAGATTGGCAAATAGCAGTTCGACACAGTGCAAAAAACAGCAACACTTTTTATTTTAAAACGGCTCCTGCATTTATTAAAGTGACTGTTTTCAAAATTTAAATGGCCTATTTTGACAAAATACATATGGAAGATTTTCTTCGTGCCTGAAATGTAATACAAGCCAAAGAAAGTTTGTGTCACTCAAAATATCAAAAACAAAGTATTTATTAGGCCAAGAAATTTCAAGTATTTACTATTATAACAATAACTACTATTGTTTTTTTTTTGTATAACTGCGGACATAACTACACACCACAACATACATTGTTCTAAAACCAAAGTAAATAGCGAAAACACTTGTGTAATGGAATTTAGAAACAAAGAAGTTACCATAAACACCCAGACCCGAGACAATGAACAAAAGTGGATTTCTACAATGACCCCTGCGATGATCGAACCCGGGACTGAGCTAACGACACCTTGAAAACCGGTGCGTACACTACTCGACCACGGAGGTCGTCGACGGAAGTTAACCGGAACTATTGTCAGAATAATGGAAGAGCAGCAGGTTATTCTAATACATGTTTCTTATTCTATCTATATGTTTTTATTGTTGTCATTGTACAATTGAACTGTTTATTCAATTGTATAATGACGAATATATTGAGTAATTTTGTAACATAACGTAATTCGAACTACATTGCTGCAACTGTTGCATTGATACATTTCTAAACGATGAGGAATTTTCAAATGTGCAGGCACTTTCAGATAACAACCTTTGCAATTGAATTTGGCATTTGTTACGAGAAATGTTGAACTGAAACTTAACATAACCGACATTGGTATTTGACTCCATTTAAATGAGCTTATTTGGTTAAATTGGTGTGCACATGACCAAAGAAACCCGTTGAAATACAAGTCAATCCATTCAACAATCTATTGAACTACAACATTTTTTTTGAATTCACATTAAAAGCAAATCAATGGATTGGTAAATGATTTATTTATAAATATTTAACTCTGAAGAAATCTGTTGCTTCATAAGAAACCACAGCTAAATAAAGCTCCTATTTAGTACCATTTTTTTTACTTGCTTTTATTTAATTCATTAAATAACTATTGAGAGTTGTTTTGAACGATCCCGTGAATTATCGGGATGAAAGTATCCTATGTTCGTGAAAAAGTTTCACACTCATCTAAAAGTATACATCCTTAACTTTCATTTATTGAGATAAGTAGAATTGCTTGAGTAACAACTGCTTGTATTACGAAGTATTTTGTGGTATAAATCACATCTGCTAATCATTCTAATTGTGGTCAACCACTGCTTGACAAGACAGACACCTAAGATTATCCATTGTATGTTGAAATATAGAGAATGCAGGTGTCTTGTATGGTCATGCTGGAAACTAGATGTGTAGCACGGGTCATCGATTACTGACGGTTGACGTCATGAGGTTATAGCGGTTTCAGCTCGAAATCAAAACCATCAGCAATACGAGAAGTTTGTCAGTTTCTTACAGAGTTATTTTGAATGAACATTGTGTACAGCATATGATTCTAACTTTTAAATAAATAAAATATGCGGTGCATAAAGCTGAGGCTTTTATTCTGCATAAAGTAATTGTGTTGGTTTTCTGTGTGACACATGTTGTATGTAGAGCTTTTCCGTAGCTTTAAGTGTGTGAGGCGATGTTTTGCTTTTTAACAATTTAAGTAATCGCTATCGTACTTTAATTTAAAGCAGGGAAGATCGTAACGAATGTGAATGTCTTAGGTCTAATTGGTGATACCATGTAAATAATGTTAACACAATAAGTGGAATTTGACAAATGAAGTTATATTACCGAAGTGATTAAAATATTAAGGTAGCTACATTTTCATCAAATAGATGGATAAGAACGCGGCACAGGACGAGAAACAACGCAATCCTATCGGTTTTGGTCTTGTATGACTTGGCATCACTACAACTATAAAAATTATTGTTTTTATTCAGGATATTGAATAATTATAAACTTTTTCTTGAAATGTATAATTATAAACATCTTTATCTGATGTAAGTACCTTAGTAAATTCTATCAACCGTTAACGCTACAAATGTCACTAGTGTTTGCATGTAGGGTACTATCGAACGTAATCAGCACCTGACTACGCTCGCCATTACATTTTCAAAGGTATTGTAAGTCTGGCACAGAAAATGTATGGAGATATTATTTTTATGTTAAAAAAGTCATTTTAAACACTCCCATATTATTAACCGCAGCTATAATTTACCTATTAATAAACTACAACAAATGAACCTACATTTCTCATTTCAAATTTTCATACATTTTAATTTTACAACACTGATCCTTTTAGATTTTTTTTAATCCAATTCGCGTTATCGAAACAAAGGTAAACAGACAGGCAAGCAGATATTAAAATTATCGAAAAAACAAAATTAAAACAATACCGATTCGAATTCAGTCACCTGGCAAATCTCTTTATTTCTGCTGCTGTATGAATGAAAGCTATATTTGTTCAATTTCAAAGCGGGAAATTCTGCTAAGTGTGAGTCTGCTCTCCCGTGATTAGTGTTCCGTAACGTACCTGTCAAAGCAAGATCATCAACCGCCCGTCCATTTTAAGTAGACCCTTCTGAATGTGTAGATTCATCAAAGTACGGTGCATTTACCGTTGGCCTTGTTTGTCGTACTAAATGAGACCGTACATCATGTCATGTGGTCACCAAAATAAAAAGTCGTACTGTCACAGCAAAATACAAACGATTTTACGAATTTGCGTCGATATATGTATAAATTATATTGTGTACAATCATGGAACTTTCATTACAACTCGTTTAATCGTAGCCAGCCATTAAAGCATTTTCGGTAAGATAAACTGTAAATAGATAGAAAAAATAAGTTTTAGATCTTCGTCTAAGAGTATTATTAATTCGTTAATATTCTAAGCTTGACTTATGAATCTTTTTTTTAGCATTCGTGGGTAAAGCTTACTTAAATTTTCCATGAATTGTATCAAATTGAACACATAGTGAACGCTAGTGAAGCGGAGCACACAGCGAGATCATAGACTAAAGTTATCGTGTTAGGCAGACAGGTTTATGTAACCTAAGGCTGCCGCACTGGTTTCTTAAATTAAACTGCTACTCTCCACGGATGTTCTAGATAATGTACATTTACTATAATATAAAGAGGACTGTTACAAACTTAAAAAAAAGTATTAACAAAATATATATTTTAAATTAATGACCAACCAAGCGACTTCGGTTCGTTATGGAGTCCCTATGGCCAAGCCTTGATTAGTTGAACTGAATAAGTAGCATAATGTTGTATCTCAACAAACATAACTTACATCGGCTATATTATTTCACAATGATTCGTTGTTTTCAGATCTACAATGCATTAGGATATTGTAATCAATTAAGGAGTTTAAAAAATTGGTCTTTTTTTTAACTTTTCACAGGTGAAGTCTCAAGAAAAATCCTAGAGTAAGTTTTATTTTTTACTTGTATTGCAAGTTTAATATTGTATGCCTACTATGTAATATACTGCTGTTTGTTATCCCTATCAAATAAAATAAAATAACTTTTTAGAAAATCTGTGAGATTTTTTGCGATCTTCATATCTGAGTTATTAATTGGTTTATTTGAGTTAATACAGTTATATCATAACGATGTTAAACAGAAATAACACAACGAGCACTTTGATAACTTTCCGAGAAGCTCTCACGACTATGTAGTTAGTAAGATAAACAAAACATTTCTCGATTTTTTTCTTTTCCGATCAGCGTTCAAATAAAATGTAACAACAAATTACAAACTATCATCCTTTACGGCGTTCGTAATGGACAGAACGTAAAGAAATAAAGTGAATTTCTTTTGTATTAAGGTTTTTCTTTTAGGATACATTCTCCCTTGTAATCGGTAGAAACCGACAGACCTTTGTTTCTTGCTTAGAGCGCAGGTGGCTTCTGTAGTAAATTACCTATTCACTCAAAAACAAGTCACTCGACCAAAATTTACCCTGTTTGTGCACCGCATATTTTTAGCGAGGATATAATGAGTTCGATGCCAAAAAAAAATGTGACTATGATACCCATTGCAATAACTTCCAAACGCATCGTACGGTGTCGCAGCTCCTTTACAGATTACCTATTACTGATTGGCTATGTATTTACAACGTGACCAAGAGAGTTACCTGCCAAACATTCTAATATAACTAAAAGAATTTGTAACTGGTGACGTAGCCACGACGCGCGGCTTAAGTCGACTTTGTGCACATATAGGTCTCAAGAACATAGTGGATAGGTATTGGAGATAATAAAGCATTATAATATAATTGTGTGTCTTTATACATACATACTTTAATAGCTGAGTAGAATACGTTATCATGTCGAGCCTACCTCCCAAAGCCAAAGAGCTGCGGCTGTGGCTGTGTGTTAACACAGCCACAGCCGCACCATAGTAGTCAATACGTAACAGTTAACTGAAACGTATGGATAAGCCAGTACGAAATGTTTTATACCAAATTTAAAATGATATTTTTTCTGAAAAACTGCGTTGAAATAACCGGATACATGAAACGCCAATGGCCCTTTCCATGCTAAGCATTCATTCGTTGAAAACATTATTGTAACTACGTCAATATTTTTCAGACTCATTTATTCAGGTAGGATTTGTAATAAATAACCATAATGACTGAATGTCATTGTTTTTAATACGCATAACAATAATTTGGGTGTTTCTATAATACGCGAGAACAAACACAAATCCAGCATTACATAATTTCAAAATTTTAAATCGTTCAAATATTTACTCAGATTATGGAGAGCCATTTTGTTCATTTTTCATATCAATTTCCTTGACCTGATTTCAATCATGGTTACCCGATAACCGAGGATAGCAATTCTTTATTGAAGCCAATTTAAAATACTTAAATGGTACGCGGCGCATTTCTAGTGGCAGAAGTATTTTCTTTTTCCAATCCCTTACCTCATCGGAACAAGATACCGTTCTAAATTTAAGTTTTAAAAGTATAATCATATTATGAAATTAACGTACTTTGCCAAGTTTCGAAGTTGAACCAACTTTCCGAGAAATCACTTTTAACCATTAAAGATTTGTTATTCCAAACAGGAGCCTCCGCTCAATAATCTGTTATTTTATTTGATACTGGCGACGTGACAAGTCGGCGCGATGCAACATTTTACCTGAAATGTTCCATCTAGCAGGACGAACATTTCAGACGGTAGGTGGGTACGTCATAGCAAGCAAGATAAACACTGTACCTACGTTCTACAAAAACTTAATAGGACCAAATCAGAAACAGCGGTAGAATAAAATGCCGGGAGTGGAAATTTTTAACCGGTCGCCGTAAAACCGAATGCAGGCGACACATTGAAAAATAGATAGCCACGCGCATTTGGTTCCGGAATCGTAACAGTGTGTTAGTGTTTGAGATTAAGGATGGAACGCAAGCGGAACAATGTTCGACGTCGATACATATTGTAAAGAATTCGTTACACAAAGTTTCTAGGAAAACATTGTGGTTAAACCTGGTGGACATTAGATTTGCATGTTTTAACGTTCATTATTAAATAAATTAATACAAGCCTAAACTTGAACAAAATTATTCTGTAGCATTTGTTATTAAGGCAATTATGATGACTATCAAAACTTGTAAAAAGGGTACTTTGTGCATTTTCTTTCTTTTTCTACTCCAGTTTTATCTCGCCTACCCTGGTTAGTTTTCCGATAATAGTTTGACAATTGAATGCAGTTTGGTTTCACTATTTTCATTTATTCCATCACCAAGCGAGCATTTTACTAAAAATTGCTATACCTAAGATGTTAACGCATGTTTTATTATCAAATTATTTTCTTTATAAATAAAAAAAATTTCCACCTGGGTACTTTTATTCAAAAAAGCACTATACTCGTAGTCGAAATACACATATTTTTGTGCTTTAGTCAAAATCATAAAATAACTTTACTTTCCTGTAATTTTAAAATAGTTTTTTAGCAATAAGACTGTGCGTAGTGTTGGGCTTTTTTGTATATACTCTGTTCATAAACGAGGGACCTTAACTTACTGCCTTCCCATATAACTCGCTAACTAAGACAAATTTAGTAAAAGGTCCGAAGATGGACCTTTCCCTCAATTAAGCAATTAAGGGTGGTTAACCCTTTGAAAATTAAATAAAAGTTCACTAAAAGCAAGCGGCATTTTCTAAAATTTGAACAATGCAAATGTAATTATTTGTGAAGGAGTAGACTAGTTGTTTGAGGTCAAATATTTAATTGCACTTGCACATTGAAAAAGTGACACAAAGTGGCCAATTATTATTTTAGGAAAGTTCACTTATAGTCCTGTTATCTGATGTGGCAGTTTTTCTGTATATTGCAATAAGGACCAATTAAGATACTAAAAATAAAGATGAATTACCCTTACATATAAATTCTGGCGATTTTATAAAGTCTTGTAATACAACATACATTATAATCTGCAGGATTACCCGTAAAATGTGTTCTGAAGGTATGCTGCTTAACCCGTTGAACCTAAGGGCCGACCCCAACATAGTTTGTTTAAAGGTTAGGCAGAATACTAGATATAGTAGGTTTTAAGGAATATTTATAGTCTTATTAATAAAGATTATCTTATTTTTTAGAAATGGGTGCATCGATAAACTGTCGTTTTTATTAAAACTAAACAAATTTACAACAACAATAAAAACAGTTTTTAACAACAACAATAAAAAGAGTGAAAAACACGTACCTATATACACGTTTAAAAAGAATAAAAAAATTAAAATCAATATGGATAAAATCAGAATCTTAAATAATGTTATTTTTTTAAGTCATTTACTCTTCGGATTACAAGAAATTGCATTATATTTATATATTAAGCATAGTGTTAATTAAAGATTTCAATTTCGATTTGAATAAAAAGAAATAACATCGCCTTTGTTGAGTAGTTTTATTAATGAAAACATTTATCAACAAGTTTTAGACGATGATTAAACAAATAACTGAATTTAAAGTAAAAAAAATACCATCTTAGTTTTAATTCCTGAATCCTGGATAAATGCTATTTTCAAAAAGTAGCCTATGTTACGTGCGATAATTCAAGGATTTTAACGTTAGACATATAAAAATCTATTCAGACGTTCAGAAGTTATGGAGGATAAAATAGACTCGCAAACACATACATACACGAACCCCAATAAAAACATAACACTCTTTAAATTAGTTGTTGAGATTCCAATTTTCAAGTTTATACTATCAAAAACTAGCGGCCCCGCGGTTTTTTATGGTGGGTATTCAGTAAAAAGAACAGAAATTCCTTACCAAAATTAAAAAAAATTGAATACAAATCCGATGTTAATCAAAACATTTGGCTTCGCTTTTACGACACCTGCAATTAATAAAGCAATTAAACCATGGTAGAAGTGCCAAAACAAATATCAACACGTAAGAAAACTAACAGTATATTTTATTCTGTTTACGTAAATAAAGGAGAAAAACTTAAAGACATGAAGTAGAAAACTTGAGAAGTCATTCAACGATTTTCCGAAGCACCTCCCGACCCATGCATTAAACATGAATTCCCTTAAGTTATTTTAGGGAAAGTTTTTATCCGTTGATCGTTATTATTTCTGTGTTTTCATCCTACTTATTCCCTACTTTGGACGGACGGAATGGAGACGGTATATGGGTTTAAGGTTAAGGGATGACTGCGTTTGTCTTGAGTTACCTGTTATTTTTTTATTCCAATACTATTAATAAAATACATACATACATACATATAATCACGCCTTTTTCCCTTATAGGGGTAGGCAGAGACCACTTCTTTCCACTTGCTACGATCCTTACACACTTGTTTCGCTTTATCCACTTTCATTATTCCCTTCATACATGCTGTTCGGTTTATGGTACTCTTGACCTGTCATGTTTTCATTCACACTCGCCTTATACACTTTATTCGTCAATCGTTCTTCATTCGTTCTCTCGACATAGCCAAACCTCCTCAGCATACCTTTCTTAATTTTTGTCTCAACATCCATCATCTGACATACTTCATCCACCTTTCCATGCATTTCTCCTCTTACATTCAACGTAGCGAAGCGGCTCTCCGTGGCCCACTTTTCGCCCCCGCGAGAAACGAGACGTGATGGGTGGCGAACCACATCGCCGCCATTTTGGATAATTAAATTATTTTTATGAATATCCATTGCGTTCCTGCGGGATAAGGAAATTGGAAAGGATACGTTGGAAAGGATAACAAGGTAGGACGGGTTATAGGATGCTACCATCACGGAGGTACAATGAATGTGACGGCAACAGCTAGGGCAGTCCGGGGTCGCGTACCCGTAGTGGATCTAGCCAGCATTTGGACAGATAACTGGTAGATCCACCCCTTGAACCATCCACCCCTTGAACCACTATTAATAAAATATTTATTTATAAATGCATTTTACCTTGTAATAGTGCAAGTAAATGTAAAGTGCATGGTATGTGATGAAGTAACTTGTATTATCTTTTTGTTTAAATGTATTAAGATATTTAGCACCGTTTTACAACGTAATGCAGGCTAACGTAGGCACTTGATTAGTGCATTACAATACGAATTAATTTAAAATCATTACAATTAAACCCGCTTAATATTAAAGTGAGCCCGTAGAGTTTCTTATTTAAACTAGCATTACAATAAACACATCTTGAAACTGAACTACCTTGCAAAATTTAGTCACCTAAGTCAAATTGAAAGAACTCCACAGGGAGCCAAGGATCTCGTTTCTCGGTATAATTAAGAGTTAGGTACTTACCCCTGTCATTGGGTTTTCTTAAGACTTTAGTAGGAACCTAAATATTATTAAGAAGGTAATCGAATGTTGGTAGGAAAATCGAAAAGTTCGTGCACGGTTTTTTCGACCGAGGGCGAATTTTACGGGTGCATAAACATGAACGGGATCAGTTCAAACACATTTCGCGTTTAACCTCGCTTTAAGTCTATTGCTTATAATTTTTATTCAATAATTTAAATTTAAGACAGTCAGGCATAAACGATCGAGAATTTCAATATTCAAATATTTTATGTTGTATCTTGAGTTTGGTTTGGCCGTGACGAGAGAATGAATGAAGAACGAATGATGAAAAAATAAGGCGAGTGTGAATGAGTGTTGGAAGGGGTAGACCTAGGCGGAGGTTTCGAGACCAAATCGGAGACGTCTTGAAAAAAGGCCAGGTCAAGAGTACCCGAAACCGAAGAGCATGTATGAAGGGAATAATGACAGTGGATGAAGCGAAACAAGTATGTAAGGATCGTAGCAAGTGGAAAGAAGTGGTCTCTGCCTAACCCTACGGGAAACAGGAGTGATTATATGTATGTATGTAAGTATATTTTAAACTCGGTCACGAAGAACTTAGGTCATAGGAATGCAGTCCTAAAGGCGCGATTCCACCTGTGTGCGGCACTGTGCCGCACAGTGTGCGGCACAGATGTTCACGTTGGTGGACTCACACGAGCAAACAATGACAAATTGTCCGCGAACATTTCTAAAATGTGTACATATTTGTGTAACATTGTGCGCGCACACGCGCATGCAGTGGACTCGTGTCGACGCGTACACGCTTGATGTTCGCGCACTCAGATTTGTTTCCGCTACCGGAGCGAAAACATTTATTTGTACGCGCACATGTTTAATAGAGTTAAGTATTTTTATCATAAACTAGCTGTGCCCCGCGGTTTCACCCGCGTGAATCCATAGGTCCTGCTCCCGGTGCCTTTATATTATTGGAGGCGTAGATAAATCCAACAAATCACTATCATTTTTTTTTTTCATAAAAACCTTCTCTTGACAATTACAAATACAACAAAAAAAGAATTAGCGAAGTCGGTCCAGGCGTTATTGAGTTATGCGCTTACCAACACATTTAGCGATTCATTTTTATATATAAGAAGATATATTAAAATAGTTTCTACATGACTAGTACAGCACCTCTTTAATACGAGTATACTCATGTAATGATCTTTCTTTTTAGATAACTGTTTTAAATTCATAATTTAAGTTAAAAGATTAGCACTAAGCACATTGATTTTCGTTATCAACTAAAGATGCTATAAAGGATAACGTAATTCAAGTGAAATATGTGTCAACTCTAGGTTTGCCTGTTGATCTCTTTACCAACGGTTTATTATCAGCAAAGCATTATAATTTTTTAGGAAAGTAAGTTATTCCTAATTAAAATTTAAGTTTGTTTATTGTTATTTGAGTTACTTTTTAGAAATATTTAGTTGAACTCATCTCAGCGCACATGTTCGTGAACAAATGTGCCGCACTGTGCGTTTACAAAAGTTACGCACAGTCTTGCCGGTGGAGTCAGAAGCTAAACGCGATACAAGTTTAGTGCGTGCAATGAAAATGTTTTTCACAAAATGTTCGTGATCAAATGTGCTGCACACTATTTTGGTGGTATAATAATAATAATCTTTATTGATAAAAAACATTATTTTACAGACATTTTGAAGCCCTGATTCCCGTGCTAGGTTAAATACCTGTGTTACGGGAATCAGTGTCTTCGCCACTTGTATTACACTAGCGGCCCGCCCCGGCTTTGCTCGGGTGCAACGCTGATACCAAATATAACACAATCATAAAGTTCTGTAGGGCGAAGCACAGCCTTAGAAGCATTTTTTGGTATAGGCACGCGCCCCTCGGCCCCCGCGCGGCCCCCCGGCCGGTACCGCCGCGATCGCTATGTCCCTGCATTTTAAATCTGTAATATCTTCGAAAATATTCATTTAAATTACATGCTGTAAAAGGCAATATTGATCTATATTACATGCACAATTTTTTAAGGTACTTAATTGGATAAGGATTAATGCTGTATTGCTTAAAATCGTCTTTTCGTGAATAAGTAATAAATAAAGGATAAAAAATGGTTATTGTGGGTTACCCTCAAGAGATAGACATATACCATCGCGGACTTTTTTGTAGATCTTTTTGAGGTGCACAATACTGTAGTACATTATTTTGATCTATCTCGTAGGGTTCAGCCAGCGTTTGCAATGAAAGCGCAAAAAATGTGTTGATTTACTACCTGACGTCAAAAATCTCTAAGATTATCCATGTTTCTCTACTATATTATGCATGTATTATACATATAAACCTTCCTCTTGAATCACTCTATCTATTAAAAAAAACTGCATGAAAATCCGTTGCGTAGTTTTAAAGATTTAAGCATACATAGGGACAGACAGCGGAAAGCGACTTTGTTTTATACTATGTAGTGATAGTGATGATTGCAAAATATAAATTAATTATTGATGAGAATAAATAAATATTTCATTAAATTAGGATAATATTTTTTTTTTTCTTTTCACAGGTACTGCTCTTGCTTAAATAAATTAAACGCGTTTTGTGTGCGTGCGTGCGTGTGTGTGTGTGTGAGAGAGAGAGAGGGGGTGTATGCGTGTGTTGTGTTATGTATGTAAGGATGGAGATTAGTTTTGCTATGTGTGTGTGGGGTGCGTACATGTAGGTACATATATTATGTTCGTTTTAATCAGTCATATTAACTCTCAGTTATTTAAGTATGCTTTCCGTTTTTGTGTAGTCTAGTTAAAGTAACCAACTTTTGATCTTTTCTTCATCTCATTTTTGTTGAGACTGTTAATTTTAATAATTTTATTAATCTTGTTATATATATACGATCCTAAATAAAGATTTTATCTTCTAGCTGACGCCGTTTTACAAACAGTCACTTTGCAAACATTGGCAACAGTGCGTATAGTTTTATTCGCATTACTCACTGGTGTTTTTTGGTGTTGCTTTAATGCAATGTTGAGCAGGAACAGTTGCCTGACGGTGAGAACTTCGCATTTCTCGTAGAGTGCCTTCGTTGGGAATCGATAGGGTTTGAAGGTCATTACTTTGAGAAGCGATCTTTGTGCTCTCTCAAGTTGGATAATAAATGTCTTACAAGCTCCTCCCCAAGATGTTATACAGTACCCCAGGACGGACTCAACTAGTGCGATATACACTGTACGAAGTAATTTTAAATCAGCTACGAGTCTAAGTTTCTTAAAAATCCAAATTAGTTTTCTGATGCGACTGGTAGTTAATTCAATGTGAGCTTGCCAGCTGAGTCTCTCGTCAATGAATATACTTCACTACAGGCTTTTGAGTAATTGAGGTACATGAGCATTGTGTTTCATTATTTGAGTAATTGCAGGAGTGAACTTTTATCGAGATCGCTTGGGGCCGTATTTTTGCGAATGAGAACTGTATGAATGAGGTTTTGTCAACATTAAGGGTGAGCAGATTTTCTTCGAGCCATTTTTTGATTTTGTGAAGTCCTAGTTCTGCTGTTTGCTGGACCTCATCCCAAGTCTCTCCATGAAATATTATAGCAGTGTCATCAGCGTAGCTAAATATTTTGCCGTTAAAAAGGGAATGCTGACACAGATCATTTACATATATCAGGAAGAGGCTCGGAGCAAGGGTACTTCCTTGGGGAACCCCAAACACCACGTTAGCTTCTTTACTTTTTGCGTGCGATTACTTAGAAAGTCAGCAAATATACTTAGAACCTTATCCCTAATCCCAATGTGTTCCATCTTGCTCAAAAGGGTGGGAATACAGACAGTGTCAAAAGCCTTAGCTAGGTCTAGAAAAACACCGAGACATTTCTGCTTTGAATCAACTTTTTTAGTAACATATTCAACAAGTTGATTCACTGCGTCCTCGGTGCTTCTCCCAGACCTAAAACCAAATTTGTTTTTGGATAAAATTTTGTTGTGCTCGAGGTAACTGATTAATCTTTTGTTAAGCAGTTTCTCAAGCACCTTTGACATCGCCGGCAAGACTGAAATCGGTCTATAGTTCCTAACATCCTCCTGATTCCCTCCCTTGTGAACAGGTGTGATTAGGGATTTTTTGAAGGCCTGAGGAAAGGTACCCTGCTCAAAACATAGTTGAATCAGTTTTGTTATAGGTGGTACTAGCACATCTTTACCCAACTTAAGAAGTCTCGCTGTTATAGAATCCCAGCCAGTAGCACAGTCACTTCTAAGGGAATTGATTTCTAATTCAATGTCTGACTCATCAGGGGGAAGTAGGACCATAGAATTTAGTGTTCGGGAGTTTTCGAAGTTGTACGGTGTTGATATAAGACCACGGTTTTGTAAAATTGTGTCCGCAAGTTCCTTGCCAATATTTGAAAAATATCTGTTTACATACTCAATTGTGACAGAGGGGTCTTTTGAAGTGTTAATTAATTTGTCAGCGGAGGTCTTTTGCCTGGTTAGATTTGTAATAGACTTTACTGCGTTCCAGGTCTCTTTATTATTTTTAGATGCTTTTAAAATTGATCTTTCGTATGCTGTTTTAAGCTTCTTTAGAAGTGAATTACAATGGTTGCGATATCTTTTATACGATATTTCATTTATAGAATTTTTTTGGGTCTTTTAGAGACACTTTATGTAATTTGTCCCTATGTCGTATGCATCTTAATAAACCAGGTGTGATCCATGGCTTGAGTACTACTTTGCGATTTGGTATCTTTACAGTTGTCGAGTGAAGAGAAACTACGGACATCAGTTTTTTTTTTCACAAAAAGTGTAGTGGCTGCGTTAGCATCGGAGTGATTGGTAATGAAAGAAAAGTCTGTACTTCTTAAGGATTCAACGGCTGCCTTGATATCAGATCTTGTTGAGAGCCTCATTCGTTTTAGAGCAACAGGAGCATAGCTTAAACATAGAAGAACCACTCTATGGTCAGTTACTGTAGACTCCATTACAAGGATAGTCGCAGAAAGTTTAGTATTTAACAAAGTGTGGTCGAGACAGTTATTAATTCTTGTCGGGTATGTATGACCAGGCACGAGGCCCAGCTCCGCCGTCAGATTGAGGTAGGGTGCACAATTTCTGTCTATTGAGTTAGATTTAATGTCGATATTGATGTCTCCTGTTAAAATTATGGTATTAACTTTTAAATCACTTATTATGTTTTCAATGGAGTTCAGGAAATCATCAATGCTTTTGATTGATGGAGATCTATAAACAGCCAAAATTGCAACCTTAGAGTCGATTTTTATAAGTAGGAAGTTAGCGCCTATAGGTTCTGGCTCCTCGACTGTGCAATGTATGTTGTTTTTAACATATATAACTATGCCATCATTTTGATTGAGACATTTACTTGATGCGTAACTTACATAATTGCCTAGACTTGGAATAGGTTTGTGATCGTTTAGCCAGCATTCTGTCAAAACAATGATATCAATATCACATACAAGTCTAGCCATTTGAGCTTGAAATCCGTCTAGGTTTTTATAAATGCTCCGAATGTTTTGTGTTATGATAGTTAATGATGAGTTAATGTTTTTAATAATCGTGTTACCTGTATCTGTATCGCAAAAGTGTGCAGTTGTTAGTGAGAAGCCATCAATAAGTGTGGAAATATTATTGTTTATGTTTATTATGGAATCGCGCCTTAATAGTAACTAATAGCCGCGTAGTGACCAAGCCAGCGGCTTCGCGAGGCAGCATCGGACATTTGCCGCAGTATCAATGCCGCGCGAGGCCCTCGGTCTGTAAGTTTACTAATCCGAGGCTGCCTCACACGGCAAGGCCGAGCCACCGTGAGGATCAACGCTCAATTTATCTTGAAGTCGAATAGAGACCGCGCGTGCGTATAGTTTGCCCGAGACCACCATGAGGCCGCACATTCGGAAAGCTTTCGCTATCACTGCTTTATTAATAATACTAAGCTTGCAAAAAAAGAAAACAGAAAACTAAACGTTATTCACCCGTATATTATTTAGCTTTAATTCAGTCCTCACACCTGAATTTATTTGAAACAAAACTTTGTCTCATATATCATATCAAAGAAAATATTGAAGCACGTTCCATCGTCGACAATCCCTACAAGCTCTCGTTCAGAAAGTGTTTCTTTCCTAGCGAAGTCGATAAAATGTAATAACGCGTCAGATCGATTAGCTTTCACTGAGTCAACAAGAGTGGTAACAATATTATAGATATTGCGACCAATAACGACGTCTCGCCTTGGCCGTAACGCTGAGGCAATTCTCTTTTATTGATATAATGTGAGTTATTATACAAAAGTAGCGAGTTCCGTAATGTTTTGTTTTATTTCATGATACGTAATACCACATGTATTCACGATGTTTACGTTTGATGACTACAGGGACAAATGTGTGTGTTATTAAGTCTATGCCCAAGTTTTTCTTTTGGTTGTATCTTCCCTTCAAATTTTTAAAGGTTTTGGTATGTCATGGGTTATAATGTAATGTTAAGAAAGCGATCACGTTCGAAAGTAATTTGACAAGTATTTCGAAGCATTTCAGTATCTTTAGAAATAGTGGAATTGGTGTGACCAAAACCGGAATTTCGATGTAAAAATATAAAAATGAAATTTGGATAACAGTTGAGATGGAAGTTTTTTATAACAGTGACGATAGAGAAAGATATCTTACCAAAAAAAATCCTATCGCGTAAGAAGTCCTTTGAAAGACAAGAGCTTGAATGCGCTGACTGTTTAGAAATTCCCTACCAGCAAAAGTCTTAATATGATAGATTAAGTTCAACATTTCTTGTAGTTTACCTTACTGCAAAGATATAAGAATATACAATAATAAAATTTACCACTGCTGAGTCAACTTTATTACGAATTTATAAGCACTATTTCGCGCGAATGACATGTTACCTACTTAAGTCTGACGAAATTTAGTTAGGGATATTTTTCTGACAGTGTTACGAGGTGAGAGTCTCATTAGGTACCTAAAATGGCAAAGATTCGCGTCACACGCAGACAACCCGCTTTTGGGCCACGCCTCATTAATACTTGAAAACTCTGCGTTCGAATACTGACACGTACGATACGGTAAATATCAAGATATCAAATAACAGAAAAAAATATGTCGCATTGCTTGTCACTTGTTAGGCAGCGACACAAGCCCGCATCGCATCACACATAGGAACGATTTATCGTTTGATAAATCGTTCCTATTATATACGTTTGTATATAATATTATTATGTAAAATAACTATGGGGTTATGCAGTAAAAACTATTTGAAAGTTCTACTAGAACTCGTTTGTGTAGGTAGTTAGTACATATTACAAGGAAATTACGTAACGCGATAATAAAATTCTTAATGCTAGAAGGGACACCGCAGACCACTTCCGAAAATCCTGCATACATAATGATTAAATTCATTACGAGTCTTTGTACCCAACAAGCTATTGTAAATGTGCGCAGAGCGTGAGGGAGCCAGAAAAAAAAACAACAATTCAGGACTTTATTCGTAGTCGGTTATAAACCAAACACAATACGAAGAACGCAAAGGAAATGAGTGGAAACTTACTATTTTAACATTACAACACGTACCTTCAAAATTGGTTTGCCTCTGGTCTGCTTCTTCTTTGCCAGCGTTGTGTCGTTTTAAGTTTATTTCATTTGGTACGTTATACCTGTTAAGACTAAAAAAAATACCTTGACTGAAATTATAATTTTTAAAAGACAAAAAATAAGACTGATCACGAATGTGAGGGACCAGCGCTACGTTTGAGAGCCATTTGAAAACCAAATGTGAGAGATTTTTTAGTTTGTTCAGGTCCACCAAAATTTTAATAGAAAAGAATCGAAAAAATGGAAGAAGGAATTTTCCTATCAGTAGGACAACAAAAAGAAATTTTTACTCTATCTTCCACAGGGCGTATAAAGCCCATGCATTTTTTTTTTCTTTGATCTAAAATGAAAGACATTGATTGCGCATATATAGTATTGGAATTTTTTAAAACAACCATGTATTTAAATTCAAGGGAATCAGAAAGGGAAAAACAAGATGTAACTACAACGGGAAACTTTACAAAAGAAGAAAGAAAAAGAAATTTAAGGAACAATACTAAATATTTGATATAGTCAATTAATCTATTAGAAGTCGTCTCAAATCAATTTAATTAAAATCCCAGAACTATGATAAAGTCCCCGAATGAAGGACGTCGTCCCGATATGGCGAGCCTTCGAGCGACTCTCGCTGCTTTGTGTACCTGTATTTATTATGAAAATTGTCTCCATAATCGACTCCTTCAAAACAACTACCTCATAATTTTGACAATTTTGAAACTTATAAAGGTGTTGGGAATGAATAATTACCAGCGTTGACCTTGATCAACAATGGACTCTAGCGTTGATCATATGTAGCGTTGATCTTAAAATGAACTATATGTACTACTATCAAATTTATAAATGTTAATCTGTTTTTCATCGCAAATCTTTTTTTTTTGTTTAAATATTAGATATAAATCTTCGTTTTCTTTTACTTCTGAAGTTAAAAATAACATCATGCCGTATTACGTGATTCCGGATTCCAAGGAAAGAAGCCGGTTTCAAGATTCTCGGAAACGATTTTAAGAAACCAAAAATGTATATTTTCAGTGCTTTGACATAGATGCATTAATTTTCTTGCAAAAGGGGTCCATAGCCTTGTATTTAATAGAAATTTTACCAAACAGTCCTGAAAAAAAAACACCAGACAAAGCGGCAACAAAATTATCCCTTTTGAGATTTTAAAAAGTACAAAGGGAGTACAAGCAGAAAGGAAGAAAAGTAAGATTTTATGTGCATTTTTAAGCGATTTTTAAAAAAGGAGGACGTTTCATTACGGATGCTTGTGTTTTTTTTAATATTTGTTCGCGCGTAACTCCGTTGCTTGCCAGTAGTTTTTTTTTTTATCGTTGGAAAGGGTAACTTACCAAATGGTCCCACAGTAACCAAGTCGGGATCTGGTGATGGAATCTTGACGAAATCGAGGGAACTCTTCAAATTTTATTTTTAACCGACCTTAAAAAAATAGTAGTCGATTCTCAATTCGGGTGTTTGTTGTTTGTTTTGCTACAAAAAGTGAAGCATTTGCGTTCAATAAGAACCATTCTACTATCAGATCTGATGATGAAGCCAAGATGTCCTCGTGAATGTAGCGGGTATTCGTTGGATGTGAGATGCGTGGCAGTGGATTTCGCTTGACGGCAATTATCATTAAGATGATGAAAGGGGGTCAGCTTATCGATTGTGTGAATATCTCATGGCTTTCATAAGTTGGGCATTTAATTCCCTAATTTATTTTAAACATTTTCTTTCTCATTCTCAGTTTCAGTTCGACGCCGTTTTTTCGTACGAGAAGCAATTTTTCTAAATCCAACCTAACCTAAGCTACGATTAACCAATGATAAATTTTTGGAGTCCTTCGCGTATCCGTTTTTTGTTTTAAACCTACATATAAGTACTTTTATTCACCGACCATATCACAAAAACAAAACTCTCAGAATCATGACTAGAGCTGAAAACATCATAATTTCCATCAAAACGTATGAGATTTAATTTATATAATTTAAAAGACGACGTCGCAATCTTAATGTTAGGCAGTTCACTGATATCTTTAACATTTAATCCAATAAATGGTGTACCTATTTATATATTTATCTAATTTCCGAAGAACTTAACAACAATCAACAACGAGGATTTAAAAAGGAATTTTCAAACCATAACGATCAACGAAGGTTAGCCGTTACACCAACAATATTCGATAGTCTTTGTGCATAGCCGTTAGCGTCTTACCCCTGTCTTCGAACATCGTTGATCGCTTCAAAAGCCGGCTTACTCAAATATTGGCAGACTTCCAGCAGTGGACTAAGACAGAATATTAATAAGCACTCTCGCTTGTAAAACCATATGTGCATAAATGGTAACAAACTATTTTTAATGTAGCGGATTAAGTTGATTATTAATTTAGGAACATTTCACACTTTACAATTTATGCCACGATATATACAAATTTAAATTTCATCCGGCTCTCTGGACTGTAAATCTTTGGAAATGATATCGTCGGTGATATTCTGAAACCGCGAAACTAACAGTGTTTAAAACCGCGTAAGGTAGGTGCAGTGAATTTTAGAGGAACGAGGAAAAACGTAATATTTACTAAACCACTTGACTTTCTATTGTTTAAACTTTTAAATTGTCAAATTATAATATTCCTCTTAATATTGTAGGCATTAGTTTTGTAAAATATGTTTTAATGAATTAGAAAATCGACTTTCGCGGATTTATCATCAAAAATAAAATCAAAATATGTTTTTTTTATGTCGCTTACGCGGAATTGTCCGCCAAAATAAAACAAAAGAATACAATCAAAATCTTATTATTGTTTATTCAGTCAACTTCTCAGCTTAATTTTTGGCACGTAATTATCATCGGTACATTATGTAATCAACAATACACAGGAAAATAACACCATGAATCCCCATAATGTTAAAAAAAATATATTTATAGCTAAGTATGTTAAAACACTTAAAACTACCTCGTTGTGGGGTACTTACTAATTAACAGTTAAAATTAAAAATAATAGGTAAACAAAATGTATAAAATATTACTTCTGAGTAGAATAATAATTGCACTTTGAGGTCTTTGTGTGTGATGAGATCAATTAAATGTTACTTTTTCTTAAATGGCAAATTATCGTAAAATAAGTGACAATCTGCAGGTATCACACTCTTTAATTGCTGTAAGTGCTGATACTTACTGTCTAATATAGGAAGTCTAGATAAATACAGGGGGGGTACATTATTACCTACAGCTGAAATAGGTTTCGGTCTCCTAGGAAGTGGGCTGAAATCATCTTTAAAGTGTTTTTTAAACTCTATTGTGCCGTTAGGATTATACTTTAAAACCCTCAGATCCACTACGCAATCATCTCCAGCAGAACGCCCAGGACGAATGGAATCATAAATTTGGTACTCTTTTAGACTGTAGTCTTTAAAAAAGGTGTAATCTGGTTGAAACACCTGGTATGGAGAAGGATGCTTCCTGGCTTCTTTTGTAATTGAGGCATACTGAGATGGAAGAAAAATTTCGACATTTTTCAGCTTTCTTTCTACCACTGAGTGTACGGAGTCAACCTCCATTTGAGTGTGACCTTTTTCCAGATACTTTTGTATAATTGTTATATTTTTGTCTATTGCTAATCTTAGTAGAGCATTAGAAACAATTGAGTTTCTGTTCTGTGCAGTGCAGCCATCCGTCCATATGACAACATCCTTGCAATCTTCTTCTAATAACTTAGTCAAATAATCAATGAAAAAAGATGCGTAAGTGGTAGCTCTTAAATCACAGGCTGTTTCGTCGAACCAGTAGCAAGTTACATGACCCGTTGCAATATCGTATAAAGTAAAATTGTGCACAGCTAATTTGGTCTTAAAGTATAAAGCACTAGCTGCTAGCGAAGGGCACAGCTTAACAGCCTGCAAATCGGCAGTCACAGCATGAATAAGTCCCCTTTGAGCGCTTTGCTTGTCGCTAAGTTTTTCAGCTCGAGCCAATTCTTTAAGTTGGATGTGATATTGGTAGTCTTCTTCAGAAACGTTTCCGACTTTATATGAACAACAATAATCACATGCATCTTTCTTGGGTTGAAATAGTGCAATGTTTTGTTCATCTAAGATGTCACAAAACAACTTTCTTGATGCTACTGGCTTAGACATTGATGTTGCAAATTCTACGTACGTATTGTATAGCTGAGATTTTGATTGAAATAAAGGTTCCAGATATTGTTTAGTGGTTGTTTTACGGCAGTAATGAGATGGTAACTTCGGTAATAAATTCAGGTAATCCTTAATAGACGATTTTTTGCTTGTACCGTTATCTTGAGTAGCGGTAGTATTTAAATTTGCTGTAAGTTCTGTATTAGAGCGAGCATCACCTCTTCCTTCGCCTAACCAATAGCGTACAGTCCACTCCTTTATGCCTAAAGTAGCTAAAAACGTTTTCAAGCAAACTCTCTCTTTCCTCCCATTGACTTGTAGATAGTAAAATTTAGTATTAGAACGTCTAGAGTTCTGTCCTTTCTTCCCTCTTCGAACAGGTACTTTGTCAATCATTGAACTCACAAATACTTTCTTTTCTTGCCACGACTTACTCCAAAAATCTTTAAAAATAGGTGCTTGTAAATCTTCAGTTAATTGTGAGCAAAACATTACTTTACTTTTATTACAAAACGCTGAATTGCATTTAGTACCTATTGCTCTCTTAGGTCTTTTTTGTTTCTGAATAAGGTTGTCAATTTTGTTTAAGCCTATGTACTCTTTGCCTAACATTCTGTTTTTCTTATTAATTGATACTGCCCACGAACTTCGATCAGCCTTTCTTTTTCTTGTACGTGACTCTTTGGCCACTTCAGGCTCAATTTCTCTCTCCACATACCATTCAACGTTTTCATTAGAAATAGACTCAGATGGAGTAGCAATAGGCTGTAAATTTGTTATTTCGGATAATGGGACGTAATCGGGATCATTATCTACATCATCTGAAGAAAAATCTAAAGCTTCTGGAATATTTGAAATGGTCATAGATGATGCGCTAGGACCAGGAGAAGGCTCAAAAACTGTTGTCAGAGTTTCACAGTAAGCAATGCTATCATGAACATTTTCGGATGTAGAGGCATTTGGGAAACATGGCAGTTGCGTCGCAGACGGTTCAAGTAATGTTTGAGGGATGTGTAAGTCAGTATTATTAAGTTTATCCAGGATGAGCTGCTTTTTACGCACAAGTTCGGCGCGACGTTTTGCTAGATCTCTTAATGTGACAACAGGTACATCCGTACATTCATTTTCTTGCTCCATGACGTAAACTAAAAAAAAACAAAGGTAGGATAGTTACTTAAACTATAATTAAATAGTAGTTGAATTCTCAAAGATAGGTTGAAAGATCCAGAGATAACTTTACACAAGCCGAAAAATTTTACTTTCTTCCTACTGGTAGGTATTAGTACAGACACATCCAGTCGCAGTGTACTTTTATGATAGTAAATACAAAAAATTAACCTGAGTTACAAGTAGGTATATAAATTTTGTAACCGCGTATGTAACAGAAAACGAAAAACGTTATGAGTTTTAAAACCGCGTATCTAACATGGAAATAGAAAAGACGTTTTCTTAGGGTAAATATTAATAATTCAAATAACCAACTATCCCAAAAAGTTACTTAACCTTTATAATATGGAGTTATTGTGTTCACTTACCAGTTATTGCAGCATTTATAATTAAAACCACACTATTTCACGCACGCTTCGTTAAACAAACACACCTTTCATGTTATGATGCGCAAATACGCGGTTTGGGCACAATAAATAATCACCTGACGTTACGCGGTTTCAAAGACATTCGATTTTACTGCTTCCTATTGGATAATCGGCCCGGCCAACATCACAGAACGCAGCCAATCACTACAACTTAGCTAAACCCGCGACATTTCGATTTTACTACTTTTGTATATACGCGGTTTTAAACACTGTTAGTTCCGCGGTTTCAGAATATCACCGACGATATAACACAAAATCATTTCTAATTCTTCAGCTTCCCTATCCACAGTCCAACTCATGAGCAAATCTTTCTTGAAATATTAAGGATGTAAAATGAATCATAAAACTGTAAGAAAATAAAAGAGCGAAAAGTCATAAGTAACATCTATAAATAAATCCAAATTATCCAGAATTTGAGCATAGCACCAGAAAAAGCTATTAAAAAAAAAAAAAAAAAACAGAAACAAATCAATCCAACTAACCCAAAAATCCAAGAGACAATTTTCTTTTTATTTTATAAATAACTTTTTCGCTTAGCGACAACATCGTTCTACATAAACAACAAGAACTACACAAAGCAAAAAAAAATTCAAAAGCAAACTAATCTACTTATCGCAATAACAGCTAATTTGTACAAAATTTCGCCTCTCCAGAAAAAGAAGAGGCTAAAACGATATTTACAAAGCCCACATTAGAACTATTACGTAAATGTAACCGCCTAAGAAACACTTTAGTTGTAATAACAATTTTATTAAACAAGGATATTTATTTTATTGTTTCTTTTTCTAATTCAAGGATTTCCCAGCTAGGCAAACTAGGTACTTTCGCTACACGCCCACATTGAATTCAACGACATTTTTTCTGACCTTTCAGAAAAAAAGTCCAATCCATAACTTGACCAAATCGTATAGCCATTCTAAGCATAGGAATTGGACCAAGAGTTATCCAGAACACAACACTAGTGCAACAACAATTTTTGGGCTAAAAATACCAAAACGCATAAAAATGTATTGTATCTCAGGAGTCATTTTTTTTTCTTGGTTAAGTATACATAACGATCTTATCGATTTATCCAGTGAGAAACCAAAAACAGATTATTATTTAAATTACACAAGAATTAATGATGAATAAACAAAAAATAGATAAACAAAAACGGGCAAAACAAAAACTTTATTGTTCGAACACTTGTTTTGAGATTCTTAATCAGCTAACCAGAAGTCGTTACAATATTACTATAGGGGTACATCGAAAGTTAAAAGCAAATTACATGGGTATAATTTATTTCAAATCTAACATGCAATCACATCCATATTTTAGGTATAAAATACACAACACTGAATTTCATTACAATAATACACGAAGATTGTACTTAAAGGCAAATAACTTGTTTCCTTAAGTTAAACGCTAAGCGCAAGCTCTGATGACGCTGTTTTTATTAGGTATATATCTAGGTGAATGAACACAAGCTACGGTATCGCACAAGACTTTGTTTCCAATGACTGATTCTGATTGTTCTGGATGAGGAAGCGGCTTACTTTATAACTTTGGCCTGACAATGTTGACATGGAAGCAAGAAGTGAATAAGGTACCACAGCAACAGTCCTGATAGAAACCTCGAGAATAACATCAATTCAACCCATTTCTTTTTTGAGCCCCAGGTAACACTACACGCCTTACACGGGATACTCCAGTTAGAAGGTAATATTAGGTTTCAGTTTACAATAAGTCTTTAATTTAGTGAATGACCTTTATAAATATGTGTATTTTCCATGGAAACTTCACTCAAGTAGCGTTTGGAGGTTCAGCGAACCAGGCGCAGTGACCATGAGCTGATCGCCTCTAGCATCTAACTTTAAAACATTATCAGGTATGAAAAACACGTAAATAGCTAAAGAATATTCATATAATAATTGAGGTAAATAATCATATTATTCAGATCTAAATAATACATTGATCTATAGATACTAAAGTCATGGAATGATTGTGCATAGACTAATAAAGTAATATCATAGAAGACACTTTGCTTTAAGCATTTGTGCAAATAAAGGAGAATGTTCCTTGGCCTCACGATTCACGAAACGCAGGAAGTACGAATTAGAGGGCACTTCGATTAAAGTAACATGTACTTATTATCTGGAATTGGATTACCATTAAAACATTTATTTTACAACGAATTAATACTTCTTATATGTATAAGGGTGCGTCCAGAACTTGCGAACGAGCAGGTCGCGAGCTGTTACTGTAATGGGTGAGTGCCGCAACTCATGCGACCGTCGCACTTTATTGCTTCACATGTATATATGTGGTTATAGTTGTATCGTATATTTACTTACATAATACCTAGATACTAGGAGGTTCACACTTTGTATAGGTACTGCAGACAGGGGAAAATTTTCGATATGGTAATTTTGTAAATATATTGTCATTATTGTTAGTGTAATTTTTATTTATTGTCATGTTAGTTATTTGGGAGTATCTGGTTTCAACTATTTTGTTGCAATTCGTAATTAGAAGACGCAACCTTCTTTTTTATATTGAGACTTTTCCACATATCATTATCACATGAAACTTTCCGTGAACAATGCGATGTTGTATAATAAGTACGCATTGGGGCATCAATAACTCATTTTTATAATACTAAGCTTATAGATATAGCTATTTACTTTGTAACTATTGAAATATCACTATGCATACATGGTATAAATACTTGTTATTGCTCGCAAGAGATGACATAAAATACAACAGGTCAGACTTGAGGGTTGAGACTAAAATACTAGTCTAATAATATATCTTATTCAGACTATTTTGTATCAGACATGGCATTAACATATAAACCAATCATTATGACATTCCGTTCCGTTTAACCTTAATATTATGTCTGCATATTATAACCCAAATATAAATTAAATGCGTAAATACTAAACTTGTGATTTTATCATCAAAGTAACAATATTATTTAATGTCCTTGATAAAATGACAGAAAACAAGATATTTTTTGTATATTCCAACATTTAACAATCATATATTATTATTTATAAAGAATATAATGTACGAAATAAGTAGATTAGCAAAGTATGTTGAGACTACGTCTTTATATAAGGAAATAATTAATATATGGATTCGCACGACACTAACATATTCAATAGAATATTCTCTGAAAACTACTGGAACAAATAATTAGCTTTTTTATGACAATCATTTAACTTCATAGATATTTATTACAATAATAAAAGAAACCGCATTATGCGGCATTTGTGTGCATCCACATAATTAACCATTTCTTACATACTTTTGATAATAATTGTAATATCTTGACATTATAAGATCACTTAACATATTAATAATGACAACAAAAAACTACACAAACATGAAGACTATAAAAATGAACAAAACACCTATGATCTAGAAGGGGAATGTTATAAGGAATACGAGTTATATAAGGATCTAGATTGTTCTAATTGGAATGAGCCAAAACAGCTGATCGAAAATTGTATTCTTAGATATAATTATTAAAACAGAAAATGTTTTTGTTACTGATAAAGTTTTAAGTTTCAGATCCAAATACATTTTCTGGTACAATAATCAATATAGATACTTTTCATATAGGATTTCGCAATTTATTTTGATTGCTTTAGGACTATTTTTTGTGCCACAACAATAAAAAAAGCGCGAAAAATCGCAAAAAAAAATAGCGACATTAATAGTCAGAAGAGGGAGACAGCCGCTAGCATTAAAATATTAAATATTCCTAAATATATAAATAAAGAAATATTAAATTTAATAACATCTCCAGGTAATGAGTAGCATAAACTCTTACGTTTGTACTTTACGAATTTGCATACCTTGAGTACGGCGGGAACCTTTTTTCACCTTTGTATGTAGCGACACACACAGTTCGACATGTGTCAAGCGTCGGATTCAAATCTACAGTCAATATAACAACAATTATAATCAACTGCTTGGCCCTAGTAATATTGCTCTTAAAGCATTTTTAATTCAGTCTTGAAGCTAAGGAATGGGTGTAGTGAGGTAAATCATTATATTTTAGATGGAAATTCTAAAACTACACGTTTTTATCATAAGGGGAAGAAATATAAAATTGGGTAAAGTAAGGTAAGAACCTAAACATGACTGCAATACTTATGTTACTAAAAATCACACAAAAAATAAACAAAACAAAATCTAAAGAGATTCATTAACACATGACGAAGTTATAATCTTGTATCATAAAATGAGATTCGTTTAGGTCACAACACTAGTGAAAACTAATGAACAAATTTTAAATCTAACGATATCCACATTAAAGAGTGGCATTTAAATAGTATTTTGATACACGTACGCATACAATAACGAAAGACTTGTGATACTGTAAATAAAAATACTGTAAGGGAAGATCCAGCTTTTGGCCGACCATACACGGTGTGCTTGGAACAGAAGACTGACGGAGGTGTACCGCGGGTAAGCGGTTAAGAGCACGAACAGTCCACGTATGTTGGCTACTGGTTCAATCCGTGTATGGGCGACTTAGAGCCAAGAAAGGAGCAAAAAGGCAGAACAAATCAGAAGGCTTATACGCCCTTGTCCATAATATTATGCATAATGTGATCAAAATCAAAATATAGAGATTAATAATCGTTTAAAGAAAACCATTCATAAAACTGTACGATAAATTCAAACAGTCTTAATTAAACGCTTCTTTATGAGGTCGGTTTTATCTATTTATATCATAATAGAAAATTGAATAAATTAAACTTAATTATAACAAAAACCAGTAAAAGGGAGAATGGGCGATTGTTGAACATTATGTAATACTTACATATTTTTATTTCTTGAATTTTATCCATACTAACACTAATTAATGAATTCGGAAAGCAACTAATATTTCTATTAAATACTCTCAGTAAATTGGGACTCGGATATTCCCACATGTCAATTCCCGCTAATCGAATGCTCTCGCACATTCTCTTTTAGTTTTTTTTGGTAGAGATCTTTGCAGTTAGCCTGAGCGCAGGCTGTGACTGGTTCACCGGACTTAAGGTACTTAAGGCCTCCAGCCAAACCATTTCGCCCATTCTCCTTTAATACTTATTGCACATAATCATTTGCATAATTTGATTAGAGAAAATATAATTAAAAAGGATAGAAAGATTATGCCAACCTTAGTTTTTTTTATGACGGTCAATAACTGCTACGTCATACGTTTTCAGCTAAACAAAGTTGATTAAATACGGTTTGATCATAATATATTGCGGGACAAATTGTCATAAATGCAGTGAAAAAATACATGAATTACCTAAATTAATATAAAAGCGCTGTTTTTATAAACAGAAGCTGGATTCTCAACAAAAAAAATGATTAATAACCTGTAGGCATTGGTATGTTTGAACACATAGGCATTGCATTTACTTAAATTAGTTGTTTACATCAGTCGAGTTATTTCATTGATACATCGAAATTCGTCTCCTTTAAAACTTTCACCGACGTCGTTTTAATGAATACCACTGTTGAAGATTTGCAAATCAATGACATAATAATTATGTTCGTAGATTTTTAAATGATCCGTTATAATAATTCGGTAGTCTTATCACCTGATGTAAACAACCCTAGGAATACCGATTGGTTTACCCGTATTCAAGGTTTCCTCACCAACAAACTGCACGAGCTTAGTCCAGCAGGCAACTTCGCGAGTTCAGAGAAACAAATTGATCTTCGAGCGAAATCGATTTTTTCGCAGAAAACCTGGAATTGAAGTTTTCAAACATTTCAATCAAGATGTATTATTTAGAACTAACTATAAAAAATATATAATATAGAAGAACCATTTCAATATAGTATATTAGTAATTGAAATAAAATGTACAGATTTATTTGCAACATATAACATGAATTAATAATTCTTCATGTATATCTCCAAGTAGAAGCATAATAAAAACGATATATAGGAACTACTATAGTACTATAACTAACATAATTCATAGGCAAATTTATTAAGGACCTAGAAGCTGTTTAAATCAACCAACTAATATGATCAACATAAAGTTTTCATAGGATGCAGGGATTTTTGAAATTCAATCATGCAACAACTAATAAATTTGGCACATAGATCTTGTCTCATTTGTATTGTAACTATTGTAAGCTAAATTATTACATGCGCCTTTTCATCCCAATAAGAATCTAAAGGAAAAGGAATCTAGATCAAGGCCTGCGAACACTTTTCTTTCTTTCGTTTTCGTTTTCTTTCAATTTTCGTTCTTGATGATTACCAAACTTACTTTGAATGCTTCAGGTATTTCCTCAATAGCTCTATGTATGAGGGTGCCATTAACATAAACACAATTAGCAGCTTCATCTTCCGGGACTGTCAAGGTCTGGTAAGGAAAGTTGGCTTCTCGCTCAATTCGTTTCAGCAACTCTTTGGCCTCTTTGCTAGCACCTACGCATAGAATATCGGGTCCTGCCACAGTTATGTACTTTTTCAATTCTTTAGCTCCTTTAGAGATCTGTAAATATTATTTTCGTATTAATAATATGTTTAGTCTAGTTATAATTAACATTAAATATTAGTGGCTTAATAAGTCCACATGAAGTATCCATAGCTCTCACACATTATTTCACATAAATAACAATCATCCGATTGCATTATTAATTTAGGTATTCTATGAAACAAAATTTCCTAAAATTACCTTAATAGGAGTGCAGGGAAACTCAGGAAATGCTTCAGCAACTGCACTTGCTCCGGCCTCATTTGTATTATCAGATATACCAACAAAGAACTCACGGCCTGTAATGGACAATAGTAATATGTCATACAAATAGTAGTCACACATGGATGCACACACATAATGAATACTTATTTCCATGTTTCACCCACAGATACAAGTAAAAAATTTGTTACCTGAATATACTAATGTAAAATAAATTAAATACCTGTAAACAGAACATCAGAACAGCAAATGCTTGCATCTGGATCCACATTTTCAATTATAGTTTGACCCAAATCTTTTGTTAAGATTTCTTTTAGAACTTTTGTCTGTAACAAAACAAATCAATAATTTTGAAGTCTTTCTTTACTTATTTTTTTTTGAAAATGACATACAATATGGTATACATAAGTTAGCATATTAAAAAAATTACATGTATAATTTTAATTAACTTATAAACAAATTTGAATAACAGTATTCTACAAAATATTTCTGACTGCCTTTCTTAACCCTTGTAATCATAGTTTTTAAATGTTTGCAGTTAATGTAGGGTGGGTGCACCAGTGCCACACCAGGAACCAGTAGTACACCATTTCAAACTTCACATCAAAATATTAACCTTCTGTCGAATTACCCGCCACTTTTTTTACGTTTGATAGCACTGTCATAGTTCTACCAATGATTTAGTCATAAATAAATGCGATAAAAAAGTCATCTACATCATCAAACGACATATTTTTATTGGCCGGGCGGCCAAAATCTAATTTAAATTAAAAGTTGTCACTGGAAAACTAATGGAACACGGATTCAATGATGTTCCAGTAATATTCCATTTGGTCTACAACTGGTGATTTTGCTTTTTGATATTTCTTTTATTTTTTCTTTTACTTTATTATTTACTTAATATACAGCAATCAATTATTATAAAAAACTCTTAAAATATCGACAATGTTCCTATTGTGGACCAGTGGTTTACTACTGGTAATATCTATACTATGGATTTGTTCCAGTAATTGACCACCTTCATTTTTTTACAGACACAATGCCGCCAAAGAGAACCTTTTTCAATTATCAGGAGGAAGCTTTCTTAAAAGTGATAGGAGATAAGCAAGGGCGCAAAAATTATGAAATTAGTTAATTAGTTATTAAATCAGTTAAACAACATTATAAGCCTTGTAGTATTGAAGGATTACTTAAAACTTGTAGACTGATGAAAAATTGTGATGATTATTAAGTATTAAACTTGTTAGTATTAACAATAAAATTTTTCTTCATTAAAAGCAATCATTTTATTTACTGGTTTACTATTGGCACAATGTCTGGTCTATTACAGGTACAGTCTGGTCAACCTTAGGCACATTACGACTATCCACATTAATTTTTAAATAAAAAAAACCTAACAACTATTAAGAAAATCAGAGTCCGCTATATAATTCTATGGTATACAAGGAGTACATTATTCTTTTTATGTAATGATTGCTGTGATAATTAAGTCACAGCATCAAAATTACTTTCAAAATGTTGCTTAATCGCTTTGCTACTGGTACATCCACCCTATTACTTTAAATAACATTAAACAAAACCCAAGCGCAAAGCATATACAGTATGAACAGAACATGCTCAATAACACAGTCATATAATTAAGTTCTTAATAGAAAGATCAAGTCACGATGTCAAATCGCAAAGCATGATGAGGTCACATTAATTTAGCATCAACAATACAACATAAGTAGGCCGTGAACTATTTAAAGCCTTTGTAATAGGTGTACAAATATACAGGGATTTAAAAATCCTTGACACTTAATTATATGTTCAATGATATGATACACACTAGCTAGATACATCAAATAAGTTATGTCGCCCAGGCTTAAAAAGTTATAAAAAGTGTTTTTTTTTCTCTATTCCGCCTTAAAAGCATAATTTATTATCTCAATAAGAATGATCTTTCTTAGTGAGATAATTATGCTTTCCTGATTTACAATAAGGATGTAAATAAAAATCTGCTCAAGATCTTCAAAGTGGATTAGCAAGCTGAACTGAAATTGAATGAAAAACACGGTCAACTAGCCACTGAACATAACTAAAGTATTTTGCTTCGCCGCATACAATAATTTACTGAGAACAGCTTACTAGATTGATGACCTGAAAAACGTTGCTAGGTTGGAAAGGGGAGGAGCAGAGAACCCAGTGTGTCACTAGTTTTAAATTATATTCTTGCAAATTTTCTTCGATCTATGTTATGTCCAGTGGACAACTATAGGCTGAGTTGATTGTATGATTGAATAAGTTGTGTCACCAACAAACCAAAACAAAGTCCAGCACATCATACAGTATGAAGACAACTGCAGCATGGATAATTAAGAGAATTCAACAAAAAAACACAAGTTGAGGTACTCACATTGTGGGCTGCAACAGTAGAACTGCTCTTTGGCAGCAAGGCAATTCCATGGCATATAATAGCCATATCTTCTACCAACAGCTTCTCATGCATATTTCCTTGAAAATCTACCTCTATTACTTCCACATTTAACTCCCTTAGGAGCCTTAAATAACAGTAATGCTGACGACGAACATCATCGAAGTCAATTCCATCCCCGTGATGAGTATCCCCTGGTATCAGTTTGCCCACCAATGCGTGGCTATACTCGTGCATTTTGAAATCCATTTTTGAGGGTGTTGTCTAGACCCTGCTATTCTTCTAATTCTGGCAAATTTTAATTCAACGAAGCGTTGCAACTCGTTACTTTAATTCTGGAATAGCGACGTGCCCTAATTGGCTTCACACAGTTCACACCATTTAATAAAATATTCATTAACTATAATACAGCGGAACTTGTAAGACGAGCCGAACTATAAAAGAGTAGGTACCTAGTGTACCTACAATGGTTAGTGGTCACCGTAGTTGGTAACGAACTATAATATCTAAGAGAGCGCCATACCACAAGACGACAAATTAACCGGTCTCCTCACTTCCAACCAAACCAAATGAATAATGATTACCCAGGCCCTCCTTCTTTAGTGTTTCGCAGCGGCACAGCCTTAGTTGATTCGGGCTGGGTTAAAAATATCAAGTTGAAAAAAATGGGAGTTTCAATACGATGCGATTGTTGGGAATTCGCATTCGCTTGTGGAGAGGGTTGCCAGCGCCAGCAACAGGTTATTTTTGCAATAAATTTTAGCACCGACGCGCGGCGTATACCTAACTTATAGGTTCATGGCTTAAATCCCTTCAATTTATTATTGTTAATTAAATAGGTACCCTATTAATATTATTCTAGCAAACTCGTTGTTCTGAAGGTATTCTTGTTGGTTGACTTCGTTTTACTTTTTAGTGGTAGTATAAGGTGTCATCCTAATAAAACGCGAATGCGCGATCATCACGCAAATTAGCGATGCGACCATGGCGTACTCCATAGAGAAATATAATAAGTAGGGTAAAGAGAGACCTCTCGCGGCTTAAACGTGTCGCCCTAGCAAGCGAGCGAACTCTGGTGTCTTTATTCCGAAACCAACGTACACAGCACACACGCATACGCAATCTTTGTGTGAGTGATGCTACAGTAGCGGCCTCTGGTGGTTGCTATTATAAACTACCGTATATTCTTTTCTATGTGTATTAAATAAAACCCAATAATTCATTATAATTCTGTAAAGTTTATTAAATTATTTTTTACAATTCTTAAAGCTAGGATGTACAACTTAATTATAATAGGAAAATTTAGTTATGCTTACAATGTTTTAAACATAAATTAAGAATCAATCATAAATAACATCTTTATGAACTAATATAATAACATAAAGCAACATCAGTACGAAAGAAAAATATAAACCATACAAGTAGTAACAATTATTATTGCACAATTATTCGTTTGCTAAAAATGTTATAAAACCTTAATTATAAATCATCAAATATATTTTTTTATGAACCAACATAAAGCAATATCAGTACGTAGGAACAAATGATGAACCATATAGGGCGCCAGGATTAAAAATAATTGCTGCACAATTATTTGTTTGCTAACAATGTTATAAAACATCAAACATAACATAACATGTATATGAACTAATATAATAACAAAGCAACATCAATACGTATAAAAACAATAATTTACTAGAATTATAATAATAATATTCCGTGACATCTCTCACACATGGTTGTCTGATCCAAAGCTAAGCAGAGCTTGTGTTATGGGAATCAGACAACCGATAAACGTACTTATATATTTCTAAATACATACATATTACAGATAAATTACACCCAGACCAGAACAAATGATCAGGCTCATCACACAAAAATTGGCCTGAGTGGGAATCGAAGCCACGACCTCCGGTATAGACGGCAGGGTCCCTAACCGCTAGACCAACAGGACCGTCATAATTATGTAAATTGTATTGTTATTTCACAAGTCGCTTTATAGCTAGTATAAAGGAACACTTATAGACCCTCTGGGGGACGATTCACACGTATTTTTTAACAATTATACACCCAATAATTCTCGTTCAACCACTTTTTAGATTTTCATAAACAAACACATTTTTCACAAAACTAATTAAAGAATTATGTACACAAAACCGTTCTACTGAATGTCCTTTGGTGAAAACCGTATATAAATCAATGTAATTATCTTATTTTAATTATTTTATTAAAATAATTTTGAAAAAGATTGTTTATACTTGACAGTCTTTAAACCACAGAAAACTTATACTAAATCCAAATTATGGAATACGAAATATAGATGGCAGCACCACTTTTGCGAATTCTTCGTTGTATGAGAGTTTCACCCCCGTGGCGTACTCGAGTGATGTGACATAAACTCGCCACTCGGTATCCTTTCTAATCAAAATAGACGGTGAATACGCGATCATCGCGCGAATAAGTAACATTTAACACGAGACGAATATTATAGCATCCCGCCAACAAGCACAAAACGAAAAATCCTAAAATGACTGCCTGCCAGCCAGGAAAACGAAAATGATATGTTTGAGCATGTACATGTAACATTTAAACTAGTTAAATCGCGCGAGCGCATCCAACGCGAACTTCAGTTAGATCACCTATTCGAAATCAATGTTTGATCGCGCGTTCGTACGAATAAAAAGTTTTTTTTTGCTAGAGACTTTGCAGTTAGTCTGAGCGCAGGCTTTGACTGCTTCATCTGAATTTTGGCGAGGACTTTAAGCCCTCCAGCCAGAGCAATAGGAAAAACTACTAACTACGTCAGCAACGTTCAATAACTATGGGCAACTAAGAAGAAGAAACAACAACTAAGGACAAGAGTTAACTTTCCAGGAATCAGAGGCCCGAGTCCGCTATTGCTTGCCACTGTTGTCATTGTAGGATTGCAAGTGACTGTTCTTAACTGAATACTAAAATCTCACCCATTGAATTAAAATAGGGGACTCGGGCTCCAGGACTGTTCAAAAACGACGCCCAAAGTTTCAAGAGACCGAAATGTAACAAATCTAAAGGCAAAATCATCACTGAACATTAAAATTGCTTTGTAGTGATTTGCGTAGTGTATGCTATGGTCGAAAAATCAAGCGAGCCAAAAATATGATTATATATCATCGTATCTGCGACCTGTCTCATGTCTGCGTGTGTGCCTTACATTAACTCTAATTTATTTGAAGTTCCTTATAAAATAGGAGAATTTGTTACTGGAGAACCCACTGGGGTAGTCACGTAGAAAATTCCGTGTATGTTTAGTAGTATCACAGGCTTTATTTTGCTGGAAAAGTCTCAACTATTTTGAAAAACTAATAATGTCCGCGGCGCAGGTGGTGTGATGATCTAGTCAGTTATGCAGGACGCACGTGGCCAGAAATCGCAAAGGACAGAAAAGTTTGGAGGACGGAGGGGGAGGGGGAGGCCTTTGCCCAGCAGTGGGATCTGATGAAGGCTATAAAAAAAAATGTTAAGTTAATACTTTAACCTTGTTTCGGAATAGTCTTAATAGTCTACATAACGGCTAATTTAAAAAATATATAGTTTCTATAATAAGAAAACAAATTCTAGTTCTAATTTTGCTATGAATTGCAGTCATACAATTTGTCAGACTGAATTAAATGCAGGTTTTATGTACCAAATCAAGCATAACCACGGACGAAAAAAAATGATTATCTGTGTCTCATATTACTGTCATAAATGATCTTATTTTCACCTGCAATAAGGGTTTTGTTTGTTAGATAAGGTTGGTCTGGTCACCAGACAAGCAGATACTGAACTATCAAAAACTATGAAATTCGTTCTACCCATTTTTGAATTATAAAATTGGGGTGACGGTGTGACTAATCAAACTTTTTTGTATGTCAAATATAGCGCTAAATATTTATAAATTAAGTTATGAATATTCAGCGCTTAAATTAAGGTAAAATCGTCAAATAAAAAACTCCATAAATTAGTAGAAAATATATTTTTCATAAACTGGTTACATTAATATTCTGTTCTGTCATGATTCTGTCACTTCCATAGAGATATATATACACATGGAGTGAGCATATTCTACTATATGAATAATAGTTATACAAATATCCATCGTATCGACGCGCACATGTCAAAAAGCTTTTTGTCTCTTTTTAACTAAACAAGAAATGAATTTGTAAAGAGAGAGAACTAAATGTCTGACAGGGACCAAATTTGGCAACACTGTTGTGGAATGTCACCTTCATGTCATTGCGTGCCGGTCGCCATTGTAAGTTCCAAAAGTACTTATGTTGTTTGTGGTAGTTGTGCTGTCAAACAGTTGCTCGCTCAAAATATTTTTGTGGATTTAAAGAGAAATACGTATTGTAATTAGTTATTTTGGTGTTTTGAGTTTGGACAATAGTAGGAAAATCATGCCCTCGTGTTGCATAAAACAGTGTGGTGCGAGGAAAAGCAAAAATCAGCCTAACTTGACATTGCACAAGTAAGTAACTAATTTTCACTAATTCATTCGAATGTTGTAGAATGTATTGTTATAATATAATCTTTTTGAATATTATTGAAACCTGTGTCATGTTTATATGGCTCATATCGTTATTATTTCATTTCTTTCTTCATTTCTTTGTATTGTTTACAAACAATAATAATTGTCAAGTACGGCTAGTGATGTGCGATGTTCGCATACCGTAAGTATCGATAAAATTAATGAAGTGTGTAAAAGTAAAATACATTGAAATTATATTTTAATCCACAGATTTCCTGCAAACGAAATTTCAAATAAGAAATGGATGGAAGCTATTGGTTCTGAAAATATAAACCCAAGACATAAAATATGGCATGTCTGCTCCATGCACTTTGAATAATTATAGTGACCATAGTGATCTTTACTCAGAAGACTCGAGGTGGCCTTCAATACGCCTCCAACGGAGTCATAAACATTATAAAGAATCTCACTGACCAGGAAAAACCAGAAAACTATTATTTATATATTTTTAAGTTTCTGACGGACTATTATGACAGCGAAAAAATATTATACTCGCCGCACAACATAGAGCATAACATCAACCATAGACTGTTGCTTGTGAAATCTATAATGCCTTCATAGACATAAGGTTTCGGTACAATGCTAACTATTTTAATAAGTTAATTTTGTTTAGAAACGAATAAATGCCTTTTTACACTAGAAATTGTTTTATTTTACATAATTTGTTGTTTAAAAAGTGGGTAGGTACATAAAAATAACAAATAAACTAGCCCGTGTAACAGGTGGGTTATATTCAGATAATTCCACTTGATTTAGTAGTTTTTTTTTTTTGTTACTTTGTGGCAGATGACAATTTTGGGTAATAGCTTAAATAACACTCAAAGTTAAATATCGATATCTAGCGCGTTTCAGGCAGTTACAACCCTAAGAAAGGCAGCCATCTTAATTGCCCAATTTTTGTAGGTATGCACGTTCACTTCGTAGGTATGGCAAGTCCATTTAGGTTTCTAAGTCAGTGGTCACTTCTGTGTATTCCCCCCTCGCTTCCTCCCTCCTGGTTCAAAGTGTCCTTCCTCTAACTACTTTGTAAATAGATCCGGTCTGTGCCGTTCGCGTAGATCAATTATAATATTTATTTATTCAGTCTACGTTAACTAGAAAATAGATTAAAGTGCACTAAGATAATATTATCATTTACAATAGTACTTGTGATCGACAATAATGTCTGGATATGGGAAATTTGGTCCGCTAGTTGGTGCCATTGACGAGGGCACTTCAAGTGCGCGGTTTATTATTTTTAAAGCAAACTCTTCAGAAGTTATAGCGTATCATCAGAAGGAGCTTGAACAGCACTTTCCTCAAGAAGGTTGGGTAGAACAAGATCCTGTTGCAATTTTGGAGGTGGTTACGACATGCATTCAGAAAGCTGTGGAGAATTTAGAGTCGCTGGGAGGTTCATCGAAGGTTTATATTTATGTTTATAGTGTTAAAACATTTATAGCTGAGCATTCAAAGAGTTAATTTTGTCATTAATGCTTCTCGTGCCAAAACATAATTCATAATAACTATATTTCATGAGCATAAGACATGTTGGGGTAATAATTTGTTGTAGACAAATGTGTGACTTATTTTCCTCAACTAAACACGTATTGTCATCTGGAATGTCTCATTATATATTATATATATGCACTTTTAACCATAACTTATATTATTTTTGTGAGTGTGGAAAGTCCAGAAACAATAGAAATCTGTAATATCCCTCATATAAAGTAACTTTAAATTAATTTTAAATATTCCAGGATATCATAGCAGTGGGTGTAACAAACCAAAGGGAGACAACAATAGTTTGGGATCGGAACACGGGCAAGCCCCTACATAATGCCATTGTCTGGCTGGATATGAGGACTTCTTCTACCATTGATAAGCTGCTAGATACTGTGCCAAATAAAACGAGAAACCAAAACTATTTGAAGGTGATGCTCTTAACTAAATATTTATTATGTAATAGAAACCACTGTAATAATGTAAAGGTGATAAGTATAGCGCTATCTTAAATCATATCTTTATGGGCTTAATGAGGATAGAATTAATGATGTATTTGTAATAGCATTGTTGCCATTACAATATCTAATATTTCTTGACAAACTGTCTCGTTGATTGAGAGGCCATTACTGTAGCTGCCAACCAAATTGACTAATGAGTTTTTGGGGTTTTCCTACTTGAAAACTGTTTGCACACATTTCATAGGATATAGTTGATGTACTCAAGAATTGTAATTAGTAATATCCATTATCTACTATTTTAACTATTATGATTGATGCGAATGTAACCTTTTCTTGTGAAAATTTTGTGGTGAAACTAACTGCTGAAGCAACTGTGATAAATTTTTATAGAAAAAGTTTAGATTCCAAGAAAAGACATAAACTATTCCTTGTCACAATAACCGGTACACAATGACTTTGTCACAGGCAACTGCTATTTGTTTCAAAAATTTTATAAACATTTACTTTACTCTTTAGTTACAAAAAAATCATTAGTTCATAAAAAATTACAGTTGAGTGTCTGTAATGTTCAATTAAAATCTATATTCAAGTACTACAAAACCTGGAGATAAGTTAACTGTCTTATCTCTTATATTAATACATTTAAATGTTAATGTAATGCATTAAAACTAGGAATTGCTAATCTAGGGAAATTAAAGTAGATTAGCTTATTACTGCAGGGTAAACATGTTGTCACTTTATCTTTACATAGTATACAATTAAGTTGCTTCTGCTGTCTGTTTGCTTTAAATTGGTAAAGTATAGATAAAGTTTTAGATTGTTTTGCTTTCTGGGAGCCTGTTATATACTTTAATACACATTACATATTAGAGTTATATTAAATTTCTATTAGACTTACTATTTGAGTCTCAAGGGTGTGCTATAAATATAATATATCTGCTGCATACAAGGATATAGTAGTATATAGCAATCTTTGGAGCGAATGAGTTATTAATAATATTATATTCCAATTTTCTCCTGTTGTATTGGCCTAGCGGTTCAATGAATGGATTTGTATGCAAAAGGTTACAGGTTTGAACCCAGGCAATTACCAATGTGGCTTTTTCAAAGTTATATGTACATTCTTAACCTTTCGCGTGCCTTAAATTATACAGTTTGACATGAGAAAAAAAATGTTTTTAGTTAGACAGATAAGTGTAACTGTCCGACTTAAGAATTTGGATCTGAAATCGACAATCTGCAGAGAGTAAGCGCTGTGATCAATGCTTGTGTCTTCTCTATATGGGAAGAGGCCTGTGCCAAGCAGTGGAACGATTATCGGCTGGCTTATTATATTATTAATCACACCCAATATGAATATCTACATTGCACCCGTTCAAAGCCGGGGCGGTTTGTTAGTGAAATATAATGAACTACACTACTTAGTAAACTACTTGATGAAGATTGGTATCATTGTCTTTGCTGGCTATGTTATAATTCGTAACATTTCTACATGGCGCTAGATACGAGGTTATTTTCATATAAATATTTCTTGCAGCCATTGTGTGGGCTGCCTTTATCACCTTACTTCAGTGCAGTTAAATTAAGATGGCTAAGTGACAATGTAGATGCAGTAAAGATTGCCATGAAGAAAGGAACATGTTGCTTTGGAACTGTTGACACTTGGATCATGTGGAATTTAACTGGTAAACTTCAAAAATACTTTGAATTTATTTACCTTTTGGTAGTAGGTATAACATGCCAAAAGAATCCTTTGAAATTCAGTCTGCACTAATTGTCATGTCATAGATATAATGGAATGTACATCCTTAAATAAAGCAATCCATAGGTGGTGGAGGATTATGTGTCAACAATTTGTTAAATTGTCAATACAAATGTACTGTTATTTCAAATTCAGCACTAACAGTGTTGAACTATTTAATATAACAATTATTTGACTAATTGTGTCAGTTTCTATAGAATGGATATAAATTAATTGATTTCTCAATTATTCAATTAAACTCATTTATGATTGTAGGTGGTCCTAATGGCGGTAAACATGTAACTGACGTCACAAACGCATCGAGAACTATGATGATGAACATTGAAAATTTGAATTGGGACCCATTGTTGTTGAAATTCTTTGAAGTACCAAAGTCAGTGCTGCCTGAAATAAAGTCAAGTTCTGAGGTAAATATAAATAAAATAAGAAAGGATTTTTCTAACTTTTTAGTCATAAATAATAGTTCTGATAAATAAAAAATTCACTTGGCTTAATATTAGAATTATTGTTGTAGTCCACACTATTGATTCATTTATTTATAACCATTATTACTATAATATATTTATATATATCATTTAAATTACATGCTGTAAAGGGCTGCATTGATCTATATTTCACGCTAAATTTATTAAAGGTACTTAATTAGATAAGGATTAATGCGCTTTTTCGTAAATAAGTAATCAATAAAGGATTAAAATGGTTATTGTGAGTTATCCTCGAGAGATAGAAATATGCCATCGCTGACTTTTTTGTAGATCTTTTTAAGGTGCACAATACTGTAGTACATTATTTTGATCTATCTCGTAGGATTCAGCCAGCGTTCGCAATGAAAGCGGAAAAAATGTTTTTATTTAAAACCTGACATAAAAAATTACTTGGATTATCCATGTTTCTCTACTATATTATACATCTAAACCTTCCTCTTGAATCACTATCTATTAAAAAAACTGTTGAAAATAATATCTTAGGATTTTTTTAGTTTGTATTAAAAATGTCTTACTTATTACGAAACTATCAAAGTTGTATGATAACATTGTAGGTTATTTCACAAATTAAAGTCACTAACCCGGAAATGTAACAAAAATGTAAAGATAACTATATCTATGGTATATTGGTAGATGAGTCATATTTATCTAACACTCACACAACCTTTCAACTAAGTCTCATAAGTTATTTATCGACTTTCTTGCTTTGCTCTTATTCTGACTGCTAAGGGTTATGTTTTTCGCCAGTTATGTATACTCGTAAAAAACTTTAAAGCCTATGAAATTTCAATCCTGCTTTTTATTTTTTTTTAGGTTTATGGCTATATTGCTGATGGGCCTCTCAAAAACGTTCCTATTGCTGGCTGTCTGGGAGACCAACAGGCAGCATTAGTGGGACAAATGTGTTTGCAAAAAGGTCAAGCAAAAGCAACTTACGGTACAGGTTGCTTTGTCCTCTACAATACGGGTGACATTCGCGTGAATTCCATCAGAGGACTTTTGACAACTGTTGCCTATCAACTGGGTAGCGACAACCCACCATTTTATGCACTGGAAGGCTCGGTAAGTTTCATTTGGTACAAATACTATAGTTATGAAAAAAAATATTCCTAGGTGACCCTTTTTGCATTGATAAAATATCGTCATGCAAAACTTTAAATAAAAAATGTAATAATGTATTTTATATCATTGTGATTGGCTGGCAGTCTTGGCCAAACACAACTTGTCTTAACCTCATTGTCATTTTTTTTGTGATCGCTAGTTCAAATACCTCAAAAGTCCTTCTAGTTACCTGTTTATTCTTTTGTCAGGTGGCTGTCGCTGGTGCTGCTTTAGGTTGGTTGAGAGATAACATTGGCTTATTAGAAAGTGCCAAAGACTCTCAAGCGATCGCAGAGAAAGCAACTGAGAATGGTAGTGTTGTCTTTGTTCCGGCTTTCAGTGGTTTATATGCTCCGTATTGGCGTCAAGATGCAAGGGGGTTAGTATTTTTATCTACTTTAGTAACTGGGTATATTGTAACTCTTTGGGTATCTCTCTCTGGGTATATTGTAACTATTATATCTCTCTCTCGGTGCTAAGATGTAAGAATGCGTCCAGATCTGGCGAACAGACGCACCCATTGCAGTAATTGCTCGCAAACGGTTCGCGAGCTGCTCACTCGGTGCGCATTCGTTAGATCTCGACGCACCCTAACAAAATTTTGAATGATTACATTTCAAAAGTATAATAATTAATTTTAATGAATCACATTATTCAGCTGTTTTAGACAACAGTATATGCCGTATTCGGCCGGCCTTGACTTAGTTCGTAATTAACTACCTCAAATCGCCTTGAGTTAAGGACAGGGGATGGATATTTTTATAACATGCTTGCTTTCGTTATAGTGTGATATGTGGTATCTCTGAAGACACAAACTCGAACCACATTGTAAAAGCGGCACTGGAAGCCGTATGCTTCCAAGTTCGAGATATTTTGGATGCTATGGATGAAGATTGTGGTATACCTTTGCAGCTATTGAAGGTAACTTAAATAAATTAAAGTATTTAAATATTCAAAATTATTTACATTTATATAGGAAGTCTGTACCATTCTGTATGTGTTTTCTGGGCTTATCGTAACTTACTTTAACGCCATCTATGGAAGATAATGTATATCACTCAGAATGGAGTTCGAACGAAGGTTCTATGCCAAATGGTTCGACAAAATATCGTCAGATGTCGCTGTTATGGGAAAAGTCTTATGTGAAGGAATTATATGCTTTTACTTGGTTGTTGAATTGCGGATTGAGATAAGTTACTATATTCATTTAATTTTGACCTAAAGTGATAATACTATTAAGGTTTGATTAACGTTGAATCACTGCTTAGATAAAATATTCAAGAGCTTCCTAAACCTTTTTCCCAGGTCGACGGCGGTATGACGTCCAACTCCTTAGTGATGCAAATGCAAGCTGATTTAATTGGAATTAACGTAATTAGGGCCGGCTTCACAGAGAGCACTGCACTGGGCGCCGCACTTGTTGCCTATTGGGGGGTAGAACCTTCCAAACAAGGTACGGCTATACCCATGACTACGGGAACCACGTACACACCTGTAATCACTGATGATGAGCGAGACTTAAGATACAAGCAATGGAAAATGGCCGTCGACCGGTCTCTGGGATGGGAACAAAATTGACAAATGTATAAGAATAAAACACCATGTTGCCTTGTTCGAAGTATTTGACGTTCCTTCAAAGGCAATAATCTATTTATACATTATTTATCATATTATGTTTAAAATACGTTCTATGATATATTCAGACGTTTGTGTAGTACACAAAGAACAGTGCAATAGAAAAACATGAAACCAAGAGTGCTTTTTATACAAATTGGATATAATTAGGTATTTAGATTTAAGACATTGAAGACAATAGCAGAATCTTTATGACGTACATATACCTCGTTCGAATTTCTATTGTTACAATTTTCATATATTTACAAACTGACTTTTAGTGGAATTATATAACTACATAGTTAAAATGTTGTAAACAGTTGTTCAATACACGACGGTATTGTAAAATTAATAACATAACTGTCCCGACAGTAGACACAATAGTTAAAGAATATAAATGTTCATATGTGACAGTTGACAGGGAAATGGTTAAAATGTAAATCGCATTCATTGAATAAATCACGGCTGAACGTTGCTGAGAATTGATGTAAAACTATTGTTACAATGTTGATACATGTTAAATTGGAATTCGTTAGATTTGCCTTATACAATGTATTACGTCATAAGTAAATAACGTATACATATAGTTATTTGTAGAGATGACTATAATATCTAGTGGTAAAGCATAGACAGTAGAAAGGCGTTTGTTTACATGTTTTCCCCTTTCATAAGTGCCTTAGGAATTACCCACTGTTAAGTAGCGTTTGTTGCTAAAGTAGCAGAATTGCCAAATCAATAAATAGTGCGTTGTTACATTATGCTTAATATGGTATTCTATTGCTTTTAGTAGTTCATTTATTACGTTTGCAGCGTTCTTAGTTTAGGAAAATACTCATTATTCGTACGTTTCATTGTTGAAACTAATTAAAATGTTAATGATAGAAAATGTACAACGACTTCTGGGTCTTATAGGTGAAGTTACGTAACTAAATATGTTAGTTGAAATCTTAACTTAGAACAGTACGGAAAGCACGAACACTTAATACCGGTCAAGTGCGGAAAGGGCAATGTAGGGATATTTAAAGGAAAAAAAATCATGACAGTCTTAGGTCCGACTAGTAATTTTTAACGGTATTTTTTATTTTCCTATTTCGACGAAATTTGCAGCTGTTGTTATAAGCTTTTAGCAGTAATAGTCTCCAATTTCAAGATATATTATTAATAGCTTTCTAGGACTAACAAAGGGTCTTTGCCGCGGGCAGGAAGAAAAGACTAGATCGCGGAAATAAATAAACTAGATGAGGTTCCTTCTTGTTTATGGAACCCTAAAAATTTGGAGCTTATCTATTTTTATAACAGTTTCCGTTTATTAGCTATTATTATTATCTTTATCTACTTGCCATCTAGATACCAGTCGCTTATCTAAACTTTTAACGGGCATAAACGTCGGTTTTCGTGGCTGTGCTAGTAATAGAATGCATAATTAGTTTTTTTTTTAAGATAGCTAATGATTGTTAACTTTTTCTGGTTCTTTATAAATTATGTCAATTCCGCTAGAGCTATTTTCAATTAATTTACTGAACTCTTTTTACGGAATAACTTCTTTCAATCTCTAGTGATAAAAATAATATTCGTTATCTCTAGCTAACTTTATATACCTGGTCTATATTGTAGTTGAATTAGTCTACACATTATACTGTTTGTATTGATTATGATATATTATGAGAATTAAAGCAATAATATCAAATGCCTTGTAACATTGAGCCTATTAAGAAAATATAAAGTAAGTAATATTTATCAAAGACAACGAAATAAAAGACAATTGTCATTTAGTTAATTATAGACATATCTACATTCTACACTATTGGTTATTATATACCTTATAAAATGTTGTACCTATATACATATATTGTTTTGTTATCCAAATGATAGATGTAAACGTTATAAAAATTATTATAGATAATTTTATTTATAGCCAACTAGTAAAGAGTTAAGTATAGTTGAATTGTACGTAGTTATAATTGTTATTTAGTTGCTCTTTTAAATCTGGAAAACTAGTATATGTAAACCTGTATTTAAATTTATTTAAACAAAAAAGCATACATTTCATTGTTTCATGTTTGTTGCAACATTTATCTGTATAGGTTGCTACGGAAATACGTGGTCGTCGCAAAACGTTCAGCTACTAGAAATAATCGACTTTCTCCAAAAAATTAAAGGAGAATTACAAAAAAAAAAATAACTTACTACTTTTGGGAATTGACGTTTACTTAAACAAAGTTGTTCATTATTATAGACAGATGGAGTATTTAAAACGTTACGCAGTTCTGTAGCACCTTATAGGCAATAGCTATATTACACGTTTTATTTAAATAATTTGTTATTTGTTTTGTCGGCCTTGTAACGTTTGACGTACATTTCATGGCATAGGTATATTTACATTCCATGCTATATAATAGCTTGCTCATTTTATTTAATACGTACATGTACTACAATCTGTGATCGAATAACGAACTGTAATTACAGCGCCCCAGTCTCGTAACTCACTAATTGTTTCTTTTAAGTTTATGGCCACGGAATTAATACTTTTTGATTGATGTGTGGCCAGAGACATTTATTTTTCTATGTTTTTTAAACTATCGATCTGTATCCATATTATACGTTTGAAATTTTTGCTGAAAAATAATTGAAATCAGTGATCGATTGCCTCATTTTGTACATCTTAATTTGTAATGAGTTTAGAAGGTGATTAGTGTAATTACTTATTAAATTCACCAGATACGAAAACAGAACTACGTTTTTAAGAATTATTGTAATTATGATATCCTTTATTTTTCTTGATACATGTAATACCTTATTCTTTGTGTTTAATTCATTGTAAAGCAAGACGAGAAAAATAAATAAAAAGTCAATTTTAAATTTTATAAACAATGCAGGCCGGCTGTTTTTTGGTGTAGGTATATAGGCTCCAAAAATCCATGCTTATTATTTATAAAATATCTTTAAACCGTTCGTTTGTGTACGTCTTCTAAGCAAGGTTGTTCTAGAATCTAAATCTATTTAATGAAATCTCCCATGTTGATGAAACTGTCTCGAACAAAGATCGACAGATATCGCATATATATGTTTTGTATATGAAATAACATAAACAATCACAACGTCACGTTCATTTTAGATGATTATAGCTTCCTACCTACTTGACTTGTACTACAAATTTACATTTGGATTTATCATTCATCGCCAGAAAACGCTATTAACTGTTACAAATATATTTTTTATATTAATATGAATTTAGTGTTTATGCGTGTATCAAATTAGTTGAAAGTGTGGATTTTTGGAATTTCAAGTAGATTAGGTTTATATTTTTGTGATCATTGCTTTTTTAGATTAGAGTTTTTCAAGACGCTTTTGTCATGTTTAAAGTTTTAATGTGCAAATTATATTTTAATAAATAATTATAAGTTCATTATTAACTGGATATTTTATTTCTAAACAAATTCCCTGCTTAATAAATTGGATGAATAAAATTAAATGAGGAATTGAGTTGTGTCGTTCCTTGAATATTTAAGGGGAAGTATCAGAATTAGTAATATAAGGCCTAGTTGAAGCGACATTTGATAACTCGGTTACATTTTCAGATAACATAAAAGTTTTTTTTTATGTTCAGGTCCAGGCTAAGCGATCTCGCCTATAACTCTTTACAATTATACAACTTCTATTGAATTGAGACATTTTCAGGCATAGGTCATAGGTGGCACCTACTTGAAGAAATGAAGTGTAATTCAGCTGGGAATGCTTTACTTACACATGTTACTTTGTTTGATTTCTCAAGGAGAAGGACAAACCGAGTGACGTTATTGCTAAAAAAACATCGACTCCATTTAGGCTTACTATCTATTTATAAATAAAGTATAAAACTAAGTATGATACATACAAATTTAACTGTAACAGTGATCCACATCTACTCATATTAAAAATTTAAACATTAGTTTATTTATAGTTACAGATGAAGCTAAAAATGGCGTATCAAAAATCTGGACGTAGGTTTTAAATATTTAAACAGAACCTAAATTTAAACTTAATAATGTTAAGTTCAAAGTAAATATTATTAGACTTTTCCCAATAGACGTGAATTAAAATAAATGCTGAATAATTTTAAATTAATGTTCCAAAATAGTGCCTATCCAAAAAGTAACAGACAGGTGAAATTCGGGTCAGCATTTATTTGGGTAAATAAAGATGATGTGTATGACAACTAGCGGTAAATATATGGGTAGGTACATATGAAATACATTATATCTTTAATAATATCCTGTTTTACAAAAGAAATAGGTAACTACTTCATTATATGAAAAATAAAACTTCTTTAAATAACTCGGCTAGCCTTATAGCCGAATTATTTAAAGAAGTTGTATTTTTAGGTAAACATTACCCACCTAGAAGTTATAGTAAAAAAAAATAGTACAACAAAATTTTAATTACGGCGAAGTTAAAAAGCACCTGCAGATGCCTAGATGGTACATTTTAATCTTGTAAATGAGGATGTACTACAAATACCATCATGTTGGGTAACTTTGACCCACTTCATGAGCTTTTTTTAAAATTACGTATAGAATTCTTAACCAACCTACTGTGAAATAAATGTTTTTAGTGGCTTTACAATGCCTATTTTTAAGAAATAAAAAAATTAAATCTTTTTTTTAAACTACAGATTTATAATCATTGAAAATTCAACGAGGCAAAGTTATACGGTGACTTGGGTAACATTACCTCACACACTTAATGATACGGATTTTGCTGTTTTAAATTAGGTTTTGTTATATTTGGTGAGTCTAAACCCTCTTTTTATGCCATAATATGAAACAAACTAACATTAGAAACAATTTTTATTTTTTTTCTCAAAGGTTTACTGTTGAAAACATGAAAAATAAAGTGCGCAGTTAGGGAAATCACTAGTTTTTAAAAGGAGACGGGTTTTTAGAACTTATTAAGATCTAATCAGTCTTATAAGTCTTTTAAATTGTTCATTAATAACAAAACTAAGTTATCAAATCCTAATCAATTATAAAAACTAACATAAAAATCCAAAATGAAAATAACAAAATCAGCTCTTTACCAGCCTTACTCACCCCATTCCATACAAAGAAAATCATCATCAATGATAAAAAAATTCTTTCTTTTGGTCACTTTAGTAGTAGGCAAATATTTCACGACATTTTTTGGGAAACAGCGTATAATATCAGGCTTATTAGGCAGCTTTCAACCCTCCATCGCCTTCTGCATGAGCGACATTTTAAGCTTTTTACCATCGAAATGTATAATAATGATGTAATGTATATAATTTTTTTTACCTACTTTTTTCGCGCCATATTAATGTAAGTTTACCTTTAAAAAAAAATATTTAAGTTTTGCCCAGTACGTTAGTGGAGTTAGTTCAAACTATCAGTGTAACTTTGACCCGAGGCAAAGTTACCCGGATTTGATAGTTCTAAAGGACCCGATGCACAATTTTGCTAATATTAACAATATTCATAAAAATATTGCGAAAATATTAATTGTATTTAAGTTTTTAAACTTTAATTTATTGTCTGAACTGAAACTCACCTTTATTCACCTTCTAAGAATCGCAAAGCAACAAAGTTTTTTGAGCACTTTTAAAAAGACGTTGCGCACAGCCCGCCGTTTTTATTTTATATCTATGGATTTTTAACATTTATCAAATAATGACATTAGATGGGTTTTAACGAAGCCCTTTATGTATCTAATAAAAAATATTTCTATGCGTAAAGTTTTGTACAGAGCCAGAAAAAAAAATATTAATCGGAATTGGAAGTGGTGGGTCAAAGTTGTACTGAAAGCTTAAGTTACCCAGATTGACCGTAGCTGTATTGTATAATTCCATGAATGAAAATAACAAATGTATTAAAATTTATCTGCATTCGTCAATGACCTAAGTGTGTGTCCGATTTTGTTCAAAAATCGTCCACATCCACTTTCAATTTCAATAGGTCCCAAAAATTTTATTGGGTTTTGGTAATTCATTGTTTTGAAAGAAAAATGATTATCCAAAAGCTATTTATATTCACTGCAGCTTTATATTACAATGATTGTCGTTTAATTGCGGCAATTCTTAGTATTTATTGTTCATTTCAGTATTTCGGTGCTATTAAGAGTCCAAAATTGCTGTGTGAAAATGCTATTGACCTTAATAGCCTTACCTAGATGGATGGATTGTGCGGAATGGCTTTAATTTGGTAAATAATTTTCTTCATAAGTGGTATTGGTTCTTTTTTTATTTGGAGTTAGTAAACTTTGAATTGAATTTAACGAACTTTAAAAATCATTCTTAGGAATCGTAGGTATAAAGCATTAAATTTTCAGGACATTAGCATCTTAAGTATTGTTAGATTAAGCGGCCTTTGTCGCTTTTTGCCTTTGTTTTTTGATTTTCATCTGCTTGCAGGGCTAATTTCGTGGATACGAGGGGAGAGTCGAGGCGGACATGTCATGTACATAACTGATACTTACTTGTACTAACTAAGTCCTTTTTCAGGAATCATGTACCTAAGTGAAATTGACATTTTTTATTTAGTCTTTATCTAATAATAATAATATTCCAGGTTTTCTCACACACGGTTGTCTGGTCCCAAACTAAGCAAAGCTTGTGTTATGGTAACCAGACAACTGATGTACATACTTATATATATTCTAAATACATACATACCATAGATAAATTACACCCGACATACCGTCAAAGTGCCTACATCGCAAAGTAGGAACCTAAGTACATTTTCAGAAAAAACTACTAAGTAGTTACGATATATTTTTAACAACAAGATCGCCTATCATCTTTTAGATTGATAAAAATAATTTTAGTATTATAATTAGTCCGGAGTGGCATAGAGAGAAATTAACAAAAAACTATGTATCTCTTAGGAAACAGTGGCATTTGAAGTAGAATATATTTCTTCACCTTAAAGCTTTAACATATTACCGTATGTTATTTTTTCAACTCTTAGAATAAAATAAGCTTTCATTAATAAAAGTGGAAACACCACAAAGATTCCTGTACGGCAACTACCTAAATGTAACTTTTATCTCACTTCCTCAAATGTATTTTGAATAGACTATAATTTTCTACTACTTTATTATTTGCGAGGCAGCGGAAACAAAAATTCTCCATCTTAGGGTCAACACCACTTCAGCCAAAAAGGATTCTTCATGTTCAATGTAACACGAAGACTTGAAAAACAAACAAAAAATACTGCCTTTGAGGCCCGTATCACTTTTTGTTTAATCATGTATACGTCATGTGATCCCATTACGGTCCATATGATTTAATTATGATTTTGGCTCAACCATAATTAATTAGTTGATTGACTTTACACCGAATTTAGAAACTGTTACTAATTCTTGTGTCTTTTCTTTGTGTACTAATAACTATTCCTTTTTACTAAGGAGCCGTATGTTATTGGTAGACATCTTTGCAGTTAGCCTGAGCGCAGGCTTTGACTGCTTCACCGGACTTTTGGCGAGGACCTTAAGGCCTCCAGTCAGAGCAATAGGAAAAACTAACTACGTTAGCAACGTCTACTAAGGGCACCCCCTGAAGGGTTCGGACCTCGACTTAGTGCGTTGCTAACAATCTTAATAAAGCAAAACAGCAAGGGATGGCTCGATCTAAGTTTTTATTTTTTAGGGACTTATTTTTATTGCTAGTTTGGCCGGCTCAGGCCAGCTTGGTCTAGGGACGGGAGGGTAACATTTACGTTACTATTATTTATAATACGCGGGCCTCTCCGGCGAGGACATAATATACGGCGGTTGTGTTTTGTATTGCTACTGCTAGCTAAATCGAATGCGAGCCGTACGTTATTTTACATTTTTTTTTGCCAGACTATTACAATTATTGCGTCCAGGGTAGTTAAAAGTCGTCAGTTGAAGGCACAAGCAATAATAACAAACCCTAATTGTTTGTTGCGGTCGCTGTGCATATTACATGCCATAAATTTCGGTAGGTATACTCGTATTTTGGGTGGTATAAGTTTATCTACCTATTATGTAATAAGACTAACAGGCAATAGGCGACATGGTCTGTTTGTCGCCGCAGGAACGGGCTTTTTTGTTCTTGTGCCTTGTCGGCAACCAAAAGTTTATACATTTACGTGGAACCATAACATCAAACGTCCTAGTTCATAAATTGATGTAAATATTTAATTCAAGCAGACAGGTAGAAAAAAAATCTTTGTTAAACACCTGCAGAAGCTAAGATAAGTGTAATTTGTAACGACAAATTGTAAAAATGAACCTATCACAATAATGGAGTACTGAAATGTGCGCGTTATCACGGTTGAAACTATGTGCAGTTGAATTGGCATGAGGTATTTTTAACAGAAACTTTGATGTCTCACTAAAGAAGGAAAGAGGTTTCGGGTCGTTGATCTCCTTAAAATAGGCTTTAGTTACTCGTCGCTTGCCTATCCTCTCAGCCATCAAGCGAGACTGGTTCATCCAACCCTGCTTGAGTGCTGAGTCTATCTTTACTGCCCTTTAAGTATTTTGTAGGTGGTCAGATATTCATTTGGTAGTGTTTACTATTTATTACTAGATAATGAAGACTAAATTTTACAAACCTCAAATTTTCATACTTCAGTTTGGCATTGCTTTTTTAGTAGGTTTTCAATCCATTTTATCTTATCACTTAATATTCTTTTATTGTCTAATGCTGGACACATGCCTTTCCCAAGTTGCTTTGAATTTTTTGCCTACCTTCTTCATATTTGATGCTTTATTCCATTTAAAATCATCTAAAAACTGCTTCTGGCCGTCCTGGCTAACTATAATTCATTTCACTTATGCACTGACGTATCTAGAATGTAACAGTCGAACTTAATTACTCTTGCATGGGCAGCCATTATTAGCATCAGTCGCCATGCATCATGCCAGAATGAATCGAGTAACAAACATTAACGTTGACATGCAACTAAATTCTCCACTATCTGTCATGACGAGGCTCATAATTGGGTGTCTGTTGTGGGATGACCACTCGTCGTGGCCCTTTCATAACTATTAACAAGTAGCAAGTTAGCCCCTCATCGCCATAGACACATGTATGGTCGGCGTGAAGTTAAGTGCAGAGCCGTGTAGTGGCGCTCGTACGACAGCCTGACGGATGGCGGAGTGGGGCCAGGCCGCATCTTGCGCGGCCCATGAGAACCCCACACCGACGTACGAAACTCACGTACTTAGGGTCAGATAAATTAAACACGGTAATGCATCGCTTCTACTGTATCTGTAACTATATTATAATGTTGTAGTTATTCATTTACTACATCTTATTGTGATCAAAACCGGAACTTTACGGACAGTATAAATGTATTCCCTAATGTTTTCGTAACTTAATTATTTTTATTTTAACAGTTTTTCATATTTACTGCTGTAGCAACTGAGTAACGGACTTTAAAAGAAGACCGCACTTCTCCAAATATTCTTTCAGTGTGGTAGGGTTTCGGGTCTTGTCTTTTAGTAACAAGACAATTTAAAGGAAGTCTGCGATTTTATTACTGATTCAAATCTCCTTCTTTGTCAGGAGTTGTAAAGACCAATTTTATTTTAACTATTCAATTAAAAGGTTAACAGTACAAAAATACTTTAAAATACCTAGTACCTCCTGGCATGATATATCGGCAGTTAATGTTGTGATCAAATCTAGTAAGTACCTGGTAGAAAAATTAAAAGCCGTTTTTGTTCGAAGCTGTTTTGATACGACAATCTAGAATGATCGCTAGAGAGTGATTTACTTCGTTTCCTGTAGTACAACAGTTGTCATATCCGCAACAGCTCTGGTGTATTTCGCAGCTCTGCGATCACATCCGTAATGTCCTGCTCGATTCACGCTCCCTCGCACCCAAAGTGGTGGAGCGTGCCATTGGTTCATGCTGATGCTGGATACACTGCATAATCTAAACCGTGCTCAACAATATCAACATTACCTCATATCCGTAGATAGTATGTTTGTACAGCTTGTTCTCTAGCCTAAACGGCAAAGCATTGATTTGTTATCATTTAAGAAGACTGAACGCGATCAGGATCGATTTCATTTACGATCCCAAACTCACGGTAATGATTACACTATTCTGAAGTTGAAGCTATTGGAATTACATGGAAGTCTAGTTGAATCGAAAAGGTAAACAGAATATTATAATTAGTTAACCTAAAAATTATTGTAGTGTTTTGAAACAGGTGTTTTGCAAAAACCGGAGACGACTAGTATTTTAACGAGGAGGTTCTTTCAATATAATATTTAACCCAATTAGTCATTTTACCGCATTAACATACAATGGGCTTTAAATGTGGGACACAAGCGCTTTAGAGTTACAAATTGTAAGCCGATTTTGCACTTACCTATTAAAATTCGTTTGTTCGTTTTCATATTGTTGGCTGCGAATATCATAGGATTTTAGTGTTTTCATTATATATTTTACGAGTATTAGCATGTGACATGGCAAAGGTAATAACGCTCAAATTAAAGAACCATTGATATTTTGTTAAGGCTACAGATATTTTATTCACACAACAATATTAGGCGGCTGAAATAAATCTGTATTGCATGTTTATCGAGCAATCACTCAGGGTTGTCGCAAACTCGACGTATTGACGGCTCTATCTGAGAGCAGGCGATGCATGCGCGGTCTGCAAACACCTATCGCCCCACCCCGGAGAGCAAACGCGTGCCAAAATTTGATAAAGTCCTCAGTTCATGTTTAATCATATGACATTAAAGGCGAATGTACACAGTGAGTGTGTCGGGAGAACGCGATCACTGCTCTGCATTATCATTTTCCATCAGCCCGGTGAGCCCGGCCACTCACCGCGGCCCTGTCGATTCTGTTTAAACGTTTGTTTATCCCGCGAATGACACGTCTACTTTGTAACGATATCATTTGTCGGCCGCTTCGAGTATGATTGATTTTTTATGTTGATTGATGACATGTAATCAGGCGTCTCTTGTTTGTTACCATTGTGGCTTGCACGGAGGAAGCGTAGCCACGCTTCCTCCGTGTTAGATGGCTTAGAATGATAGGTATGTAGTTGGCAACATTGCTTAAGGTAAAATTAGATTTACGATGTAAGGATCCATTACAATATTTTATAAATCAATGGTTTCCATTGCTGTCAGAATTTAAATTTAAAAGGTAAGTGTAAACAATATAGTCCTTTAATGTACTACATCAAAATAAAACTAAACATAACATAAGTTTATTGTTGTATTACTTTTAACTTTTTTTTTCCTACAAGACTGGTCAAGACAAAGGTAGGAGTAGATAAGCAATTCGATGAATCGCTCTAGCGTAAAAATCAAGATATTTTAGTCCTGTTTATTGAACATTTAAACTATATACATTAAAAGTATTAAACTGGTGCCTGGACAAAAAGATAGGGCGACTCCCTTTAGACAAAGAAGAGAAAAAATCAAATTATGTTTTAAGATCGAGTCGAACTGTCTAGAGTTATCTATCTCTATACAGTCACTATATATAGACAGATATATCTATCATGAAAACAAAAACAAAATTTCAGAATAAGCATTATTACAATGGAACCTTAAAACCGAATCTAATGAAATACTAGAAAAACAATAGCGCGAGCGAATCTGTGCATTTGTAACGCATCACGGAAAATATACGTGCGTTTAGTTAGTGCGTGTTTAATAAAGTACTTATTTACTAAGTCGAATTATATTAAGAAACGCTTACTTGAGCAACTACTTAAACATGTAGGTAAATTTTAATCAAGGTCCAATGACCACATCATAGTTACTGCATTACCTGTGTGGAAGCAATATTGCCCATGTATCACATCATATCGGACTGCATAGCAGAAAGCAGTATAGAGTAATACTTAAAAAATGCTATGTACTTCATTCATTGCTCAAAATTGTTCATTCTTAGAAATGGGGCAAATGTTGCTCAAGAAAATCCCTTGTAAGCGCACCTTAAGAATTGTAACGGTTCTTTCATTTTCACGTGACTTGTTTACATAGCCTTTCAAGGTTGTAACAAAGTAAATTGTGTATGCTGGAAATTAACTAACATACCGACACGCCTTTATACCTGAAGCTATGACGTATGGTATTTTTCAAGGACTGATTTAGGTTCCAAATAAATAAGGTCAAATCACCTGACATTTTTATAATGACTGCTATTTTAAAATCGCTTACTCGAAACTAGCCTAAATTAAAGAAAAATAATTGGGCTACGTAAAGTTAACATAAGCTTTTTATGTAGCCTAATGGGCTAAATTAAAGGGACTAATGACACCCTAAATTCTGGTAAGTTTGGCTTCTAGAAAAAAGTATGGAAATATAATAAATAATGAAACTGCGTCGTTTATACATGGTATGTTTTTTGTAATTCAGAGGTGGACGAAAGGAATTTACTTATGTAAAATAAAATATAAAACCGGGTTTCTTAATAATTAAGAAATTTACTATAACTTGTTGTTATAGCCATTATATCATCTGTCTGTATCTAGCGGTACAATAAATGGATTAGCATGCACAAAGTTGCAAGGTTTCACCCATTCGAGTACCAATGCAATTTTCAAAGTTAAATGTACTTTCTTAATTATTATAAGACATTTCACATTGTGAAAAATCTGGATTCCAAAATAGGGATCTAAAATCGCCAATCCGCTATTGAGTAAGCGTGGTAATGAATGCTCTTGCCTTCCTAGAAAGAAGCGGCCTATGCCTAGCGGAGGGATGTCTGTAGACTGGTATTAATTATATTACTAATTTTAAATTTAGTTTTTTAGTCCTAAATTACTTCTACAAGCTTTATTACAAATGTGAATAATGAAGTATGAAAACTTCTACTGGTAGTCCAATTACCTGCATCGTCAGTTTCCGAAAACCGAGTCAGTCATCTTTAGGGAGCCCCTAACATTTTTATTTCGCACTTGGTTGAGTAATTGTACTATTTATTAGGACCCTCGCACTTTTCATTAAAATTAAAATGAAAGGCTTGAGTTTTTTTATAATGTATTGGCGTGGCAATTAGAAACAGACTACAAAATATTAAAAGTTCCCCTTGGAATGGAAATGTGTCGCCAGCAACGTCGAACCATTCGTCACGCGCCGTCCTGACAATTGTTCGCACGCTCGGCGCTGCACTTTAAATAATGCTCAATACAATGTAACATCACGTTTAATTGACACTAAGATATATTCGCCGTTCATTATTCTTTGTGTATCACGCACGCATCGATATAAAGTAGTTAACTTGTTACTTTTGCGATCTAGCTTTAGAATTTGTTGAATATTATAGCATCAATTACTCAACGTACCCTTGAAAACTAAGAAAAATATTTTTGTAAATTATTGATAAAGTAAAGGCAATTTTTTTTATCTTTATGGTTTTGGAGACTATGTCTTAAGGAACAATATAGTAGAACGTTGAAATAAACCGTACAAACCAATATGGTCAGAAAAGTAAAAATAGATCCAATTTACCAGTTTAGTACAAAGTGACATTGACTCGAGACATCTGATTGACAATGCGACAAGCTAGCATGCAAGAGATCCAAGCCTTAACGAACATACAATTTATTTAAAGGTGCCCATTTTGGACTTCCTGTGCCTAAAACCTACCCTTGTGGTAATTTTGTAACATAAGCACATGATGATTTCGGAAATATTAGAGCGATAGGCTCTAAGACGTACATGAAAATATACACAAATATGCTTAGATGTCTTAGCAACATAGTCCATTCATGAAACTAGGCATCATTAAAATTATATTTACTTGTACGTTAACGCGTCATTCAAGTAGAAATATTGTCAAATATCAACATAATTGCACATGACGACACATTTTCAGTTGTATCTCAAATTAAAGGATATGATATAAAATCTTACGGACAATATAATGGCAGCCTTTTCTTATATAAAGCGTAGAATTCATAGATGCATTGAGACGTCAAACAGTTGAACATCTTATCTTCTTTTGAAATGCACTGAAGTGGTCTATTTCTATAGAAAACTAAATTTGATGGGACATTTTGCAAATGATTTTATAACGACATCACTTTTAATAAAGTCTGACGATTCTGACAGTTTGATTTGCTTAAATTGAAGAGTTCGATTCCTTAATTTATTTCAGAGTTTTTTTTTCTTTTATACAAATGCTAGGGTTCTTTGTTACTTATTGTACTGTCGACCTATTTCTACCTAAAATGCATGTTTTTAATGGCATTTCATTATTTTATTAAAGAAGCCTGTATTCAAGAAGCAGGTACTAAATTGTTATAAAAATCTTGTTAATTACAAAAAAGAAATACCCAGACATAATAAATAGGTAAAAGTGATTGTACCGTTACAGTTTAATGTACATTTTTAATGAAATGGGAGGGTAAACGAAGTTCATTAGTAGCCTGGCGCCAAAGCAACACTCGTAAAAATGAAAAAGGGAGAAAAGGGATTTCACAAAGCCGGGCTCAATTTGGATTCAATGAGCCGCGAATTGGTAATGCTAAACGCTCCGAGAGGGCTTAGATATCCCTACTAAACATAGTTACGTCTACATAGCTGTATGCTGGTATTTACGTTTGTCTGTTGTTAGGCCATTACGATAAAATACTTCATTTAGATGTTTTTTTTTTTTCAAATATTTTGAAAATCAATTGTTTTCTGGTTTTCATTTCTTTAAGTTCTAATCGTGTATTTTGGATCATCGTGTCAAATACTTGGCTTGCTATGATATTTGAATCCAGTTTTTTTTTGAGTTAAGTGACCTAGCACAAAGCTACTGCGTAATAATTAAATTTAATTATTTTTGCCTCCATTTTCAATTAATGATAGGATCGTATGTCCATATTTTCGCTCTACAGCAGGTATACGCAAGATGAGAAAACGCAATTAATTATAAAATTATTTAATTCACAATACCCAAATATGACTTCTTAATTACATATTTAAACTTTGTTACTCTGTTAATTAACCTTTTGTTAGCATTTATTTTGGTACGTGTATGGGAATTGAAAAGGCATTTCATGTGTTCATCTCTGATAGCAATTTTGTTTTACGTAATTGAAACACTAATGAAACAAAATTTACGATGACATATTATGTTTGCGTGAAATTGTGTATTGATATGAATTCAGTAAATTCATAGTGACAGTTATTCCGTTTTGTTTATATCCAAACCAGATTTGAATGTCTAATATAAAGTAGGTAGTCGCAGGGCCGACTGACAAATCGGGCCTATGGCTTAGTGGTGTTTACAGTGTCTCGGGTTGGAGTGGCAGCAATATAAAGATGATCGGTCGACACGTCGCCTCATGTATAATGTGCATACAAATTTAAGTGGGTGCCGGGTAAGCGCGGGTGGGTAGTCAAGGCGCGACACTGACGACTCAACTAGCACATCCTTATGATAAGAGTGTGGAGAGAGGAGGAGGCACGAGGACACGTGTCCGCCCAGCAGCGTCGCGACGCCCCCCCCCCCTTGCCCCGACACGTGTAAGTGAGCGGTGAATCTTGCTCACTACGCTCTCCTACGAGCTCGACTACGAATTCGGCGTCGTTCGGAGTTTGTTCCGCTCTATATTTACATGAAACGAGAAAGATTTTTGTATTCGATGTAGACAAACCCAGTTTCCGTTTTGTGCTGTAACAAGGAATATTCTCATAGACCCGCCTCACTTTCGCGTCAGTTACGAGCTTTCGTTCATAGTTTTGCATTGATGCCGACTTTCTTGGTGGAATTGTATTTTGCAACTTTTTCACTACCCTTATTACTTGAGAAGTTAGTATTTGTTAGTTACTTCACTATATCTATCTTCGTAGTTATTTCTTACTTCTTATTTTTGTCATACGTATATATGTTCCCATTTTAGTTTGAATATATTCAAGAAACCAATAAGATGATTAAGCTTATTGAAGCAGTAATTTTACAGCAAATATTAAGGAATTTAGTAGAAAGTAATATTTTGGACTGTTTTCATGTTTGTATTTAACATCCTTAGGCAAGCACTGGTTTTTGGGCAGGTTTTCCGAACTTATCATCTTGACTTCGACTTCCCAGAGGGTTGTGTCCACTTTATCTTATTCTGAATGCCCTATTATCTAACTCTGGTTTAATCCAACTGAATTTAGTTGTCATAGGTCGCGATTATTAGATAACGACGAGACACGTTTGTAATGTTTTTGTAAAGTTTATAGTTAGAGATGTGTAAACACTTATTTATTCGAAGTGCAACAGAAACCGGGCTTAATGTAAGGCCTTCTGTAATTAAATAATGAACGAATCTGTACACAACGATGTTTTCTATTTATCAAGGACTTAAATGAAAACTGGTGACAACTTGTAATTGCATTATTACAAGTCCGCTCAGCACGCAAACTCATCCGAAGGTACTTGACCGGTTTGATAATATAATTACTACAAAGGCATATTCCAACTTCGCTAAAACCCGTTATGAAGTACCTCAACATGCCCCTTAAGAAATAATTCCCTCTTGTAGGGTTGCTTATGTAATAATAACGCTTTTAGTACATTGAATTCTGTGATGTTCGCAAGGAAGCCTACATGAGTGTTTATATTAACATACAAAGTTTGGATGCTCCCTATTCGAAAGGAACCACCCTTTAAGGGGTGGTGTTATTAGTATAAGCAAAAGACATAAAGTTCCCCCTCCTGGCAGACGCGGTGTGCATACAATGGAGTTGGCATTGATTTTGAGTTAAATATCACCCCTTTGCCGCCGCGGTGCATTGTTGTACATCGAACGTGTACAAACATAGTGACATGAATTATTGTTACTGGTTATTTCATCTCTTTCATTGTAGTCATTAATCAGCTACAGAATATGCGTTTGATGTCTGCTCCTGCGGTGTGAGTTTGCGAGCAGCCGCGCCATGCTTTGTACCAGATCAAGTTATACGTTAGGGTAGATCTTGTATCCTTGGACGATTTTATCTTTTATCTTTTTGCTGCCAGTTTATAAGCGTGAGCACTGGGTTAGGTTATAATCTTTTTAATAAGGTAAACTTTTTTATTGGAGGACTCTCCAGTAATCGCGTATTGTTTTCCGCTCTCTGCATTTGTTGTAATCTCTCGTTTATTCAACTACTTTCTTCTTTCACTTGCTGCTTCAACTCCAATTATATCTTGAAAAGACTCCTCGTTTTATCCTATCTTATTAAAGGGGTTTTCTAAAGTATGTCATGTTGTGCGAATTTTAATTAAGTGATGTTTTCAGGACCACCTTATAAAATATTTATTTATATTTGCCCTAACTACACAAAAAAGAAATAAAATTCAATATTCATCAATCATTAATGACTTTTATGTAATCGACTAACCTCAAAGTACTCAAAGCATGTATATCAAACATTTCGTTACTGAGTCTCTATGGCCACCTTCTGGGACCATCGTCAGACCAAGATCATTGTCTTTAGCTTGTCAGGTTTGACCTAATAAACCTACCTACACATATACCTACGTACATACTACAAAGAAAAGCTAGTAATTATTCGTGGTTAGCAGTTAAATTGACATTTTATTTCCGTACAAATAGAGTTATAAGCTCATTCATGCATAGAGAAATTATACGTATCAATGAATAACAAAACCCATTGTGCTACATATATATAAGGACATCACTCACAGGTATTTAGCATCTATTCCAATGCTGTCATCTGTCCACAATAAGGACGTGAGTAAAAATGACATTCAAGAGGCTTATAAGCAAGCTGGGTATTGTCAAAGGGGTACACCTGAGCAAACTCGGTTAACGTCAAAGCCCAGATTTTAACAGTTTTGTGTTTACAGATTACTATTGACAAACAGACATGAAAGCAGGTAATCCTTTATGGGATATTAATGCAACAAATCCCGCCGGATGTGAAAGACGTAGCTTTCCACGATCTTAAATAAATATCATCCATAATTTGGCGAGCTTCGTATTTTCACACATGAACCTGTAGTACACCGTATGTTGTTATGATACTGATACTCTTTAACACATTACTAAACATTCTAAAAAAAAGACATTAAATGTATTCGAATAGTATTTGCTACTTAATTTTTATTTTAAATATCTCCAATAATAAACGCAGCTTTGGAGATACCTACAGTTATTCAAACACTTTGATGACACGAAAATAAATCTCATAGGATAAGACACCTTTATTTAAATTCCCACACGGTAAAAGTACTTAACGTAGCATGGAATGTCGCAATGCCAAAATCCCACAGGCTTACTAAGTCAACTCCGCTGAAAAAAGTACAATATGTTCACGGCTCTTTGTCCTTTTTTTTATTCATATTTAATCTCCAAAGCGTCTACAAAAAACAATGATTTCACGGTACAGCATTAACGCATGTAGGCATAACAGAGAGGCGAACCAACCCAAAGTAAATACAAGACCATATATTACAATGTTGTCAATCCTATTTACGGACATTTTACTCTGTTTATCTTATAAATCTATTGTGTGCATGGCGGTCGAAATTATGGGATTTTGTGTCAATATTTACACGAGTCGGGTTCGTCAGTCGTTGCATTTAACACGTCCCACCGGTACAGATAAACGCATGGAACTTGTAGTGCATTGGAACGATGATAGATGGCGCTGCGCGGCGCGCGCCTCGCTCGCTACGCCTGTGGCTTCCACCGCTGTACCGTGTACGCACTCTAATATCATTAGAGCCCCGCTTGTTTCTAACTGTTCCAGGATTAAACGAGGACTTTCAATCTGTTGTTGTTTAGGATGACTTCAAAATAGGTTTGTTTTATTTTCCCGTTAGGTGCTATATTTTTTTGTTTGTAATTGCTAAATTCTGAATACAAGATGGTTCTATAATTAGCTTATTGATAATTATATTCATAAGGTTACTATTGCCTGTTCAAGTACATTTGTATTTATTATCTGCACAATTATTGTAAGCTCGAAATATTTTACCCTATTTGGCTTGATTTATGTTTCTCACAGCCTTCGTAAAACCGTTTGATTAACATGTAATAGTAATACTATCTGTATCAACTCTTAAAATGTGTACTATCCATACCTGGCTAAAACTATAACTAATTGTCTCAAACTGCACTTACATTCTTTTGTTTAAGATAATCAGAATAAGCGCCGGTTTTGTCAACAGTACCTAGAACTACTATATTAAACTTTCCACCTTAATAGAAATACTCTCCTTTTATAATTTGTTTTCGTATTAAGTACGTACAATATATAAAAATAATTGCGAAATGGCGAAATGCTGTGTACCTACCGCTTTTTATTTAAACCTTGCATAGTTATGGTTCAGCTCAGAACAAATAGAGTTGAAATACGTGCCAACTTTTGCAACGGAGTTGGATGAATCCAACAGAATGATGGAAATTAGAATGGAAATAATTACCTTCGACGGCCTAATCAGGGCGACCATCAGCGACCGATGGTTGCAGCGAGTGGACTTCAGACCTCATTTCTCTGATCCAGAATGAGATTGAATGAATGAAATCAATCGCGAATGGAGGGATGAAAGTAATCATTGCGCTTAGTAATAATATGATTCATGTTTAGGTAGTTTAGTTTCGAAATTCATTAGAAAATTAGATTTTGATTGACTCTAACCAGATCATATGATCATGTTATGTTTCTGCGGAAATACAGTTTCAGTCCTCCAGTTTACAACTCACATTCAGTTTATAAAGTTCATCAACTAAAAGGCTTTGAAAAAGATTATGACATCATTCCAGAATCTAGATTTTAAACAAACTATTGTTTTCCTTTCTGTAGACACGCCGAGGTTTTTCAAATATTTTAAAAAGAACACTCATTGTCAACATAGTTTCATTTCTAAAAATAGCTACAAAATTTAGAAACGTAGTTACTCAAAATTCAGTTAAAGTTCAAAATAAAATACAAGCTCTTCTAAAAAGAATTCGCAATAGCCATCTAAATCTGATTTTCGCCTCCCAAATTGTCACGAATTAAAAATAGACTGTCCAAAAGCTCTCAAATCTTTAATCGAATGCAGTGGATAACGTTTGGATTTCTGTTGTAGGCAAAAATAGATTTACTTTCAATTTATTTTTTCGCTTTTAAAACATGCATAGAGAACTTTGTTAAAAGATAACCTTTAACAATACTTTGTTAACGGTAAGATTAGTAACTTTTAATAGATCGCGCTCCATGATATTCAAAGGTAAGGTATTTAAGCATTGTACGTACACACATTATATTACTTTACTATAACTAAAAATGTAAAAGTAGCTCTCTAGTCTGTCTCTAGCTCTCTCTCTAGCTCTGTCTGCTTATCTGTCTGTCACGTTTCAGCTTAAAACCACCTAACCGATTGTTTTTTATAACTAACTAAATTTCAACCTTTAAGACGTGATGTTAGGTGGTGTAATGTAAACTATACCTAACAGACAACCGTAGAAGACAGTTGACATTTCGAAAAGCCTTATTTTTAAAAGCTGATGATAGAAATCGCATAAATGTATGGGCATGACATTTCTTTTTGATAGATTACGTGACTTGGACTTGTTATTTTCATACATTTGTCCAATTTGATCAGCGGTTAACGCTTGTTAAAGTGTAACTTATCGAGGTTTAAAGTTGTGTTACTAATTTACAACCACTAGGTTTCTTAAAATATGATTAGGAATGAACTTGTCTTTGATATAATGTAACATGGTTTTAAAACCAAGTTTCATTTGTTGCACTGATGTTTATTCTAAGTAACAACGAATCTGCGGTGCCCTAACAACATTTGACCATCTACGCCCTATACTCTATTGCCAATACTCGGTTCACAAAACGTAAAATTTAACCGAAACGGAAGTGAGACTTAAAATCTTTTAACTGTAGCACACTTATTCTTATGAACTTCAATCTTAGTTACTAAAACACACAGCAAGCAGTAAAGAAAATATATTTTTATGAATAAAACCATAAAATCTTTAATTGCACAATAAAACACTTACAAATTCGTTTAGCTACTATTATTGCGCCGTGCTTCGTTCGTAAGTTAATGTCGTTTGGTATGTGATATAAGTAACGTCAATTTATTTACAGGAAAAACATGTACTTTTTGGCTCTTTAATCTTCACGAGCATTACGAACAGTTATCGGACTACACCTCCATTGTCTGATATTTTTAGTCTGCCGCTGTCACAAAATTGCTCTATCAAATTATCCACAGAACGCGGAACATTTAAAAAGGTAGGTAAATTAAACGTCGCGTTCCTCGAACAAAGAGTTATTCGGTAAAATGCGCTGTGTCGGTATACATAAGGCGCGCCGGGATGTCATTAGCGAAAGCTCGGCCTTTCTAATGCCTAACTGCGCACCGCCTCCCATTGTCGCGGCAATAATGAGCAACTAACGATTTAAGCCTCTGCACTCCGTCTATTATGGGCTAAATGCAGACATTTCGATAAAAAATATCTGACACACCTAGACGCGACACGTTATCCATTTTATGGGATTTTATTAACATTCGTTGCTTAAAAGTTTTTGTCAAATAAGTTGATTTGGAACTCGATTGAATATTATATTTTCTCCATTTTTATTTAATTATCTTGAGATGTGTGCTGCAAGTTTTCCAATATGATAAATTAAAAGTTTTCGGCCATCTTTCGAGATAAGGGTAAACAGTTTTAAATCAAAAAGGGTTCCTAATTTAATTGAATGTGTCTCGATAACTAAGTAAACGGAAAATAGTTAAGTAGGTTCCAAGTTATAGACTACAATATTAACGGAAAATTTAACAAATATTTGAAGCTAATTATAAAATATATTTAAGTATTTTGTTCACTTGATTTTTAACCGCTGTTCATTATGTTTTAAAAAGTTGTGGCTACGCACTATAAATTATTAAATTATAATATATAATGAGGTAATTTAGTATAATAATATTATTTTATTCAAATAACATTTATGATATTTTATCAATACTTAAAAGAAAATTGAAGAAATTTAATGAATACCTACTATTAAATAACAAGTTTAAATTATGTAAGTAACCGAATAAATTAAGCGATTTTTCAAGTCTCACTTCTGTAATGTAAAGACTTCGAAAACTAGAATGTTTAAGCCGCCCTAAACGAACTGTATTCTGCTATTCTGTAACATGTTTTTCATATCTTGTCAACGGAATCCGCGGTGAGATGTCAAATACGTATACTTACTATATTTAAGAAATGAGCTTTATTGTCACTCAGGTGGAGCTCGATACCGAAATTATTTGAAGAATATACATACTGGTCGAGCAGTATAGGTGACCAGCATACACGGCCTGCGCGAGCTGTCGACCGCTGTCGCGCATCACGTGCGCTTCCCAACCGCTTGCTTTTTGTATTTAGACCGCTCGAAGCAGTCGAACTGCTTCAAGCAGTCAGTGTGTTCGTGGCCTTTTTGGAAAATTACGATGGCGTAAAGTAATTAAAACGGGAAAAACTAAAAATTCTGATTTGAGTTCAAACAATGATGTATGCTAAAAGACACCTTCACAGTTGATTTACACTAAGTTTTGCGTTATTACTATTTGACTTTATTATGAATTTTAAACGTTTAAATTTATTGTTAATTTGAATATTGGAATATTGTATTCTTTGTGAGTGTCCACGAATTCGGAACATAGAACGAAAACAATTTTAAATGGATTCTTTTGCAGTTTATTTAGTGTATGGTACTGAGATTTTTATCGGCCAGCAATGGCATTTATATAGTGTTCATCATATTATTATCAATAGTTAAAAGCTACTATGATTGCAAGCTGTACACGCTACGCTTATCTCTTTCAACAGAATATCAAATTTTTGATACTCTTGAAGGCTAGTAGGCACTCATAATGTAGTCAAACTTTACAAACACAGGTACAAAAGTGCCTCAGTCATGTTTTGTTTGTCTCAAATAGAGTGATTGACAGTAAGCGGTACATTTAAGATGTGTTTGGGGGTTGTTTCCCACTGTGTGCATAAAAGACAAACGAAATCCCACCTCATGTTTATATTCGTGTGATGTATCCTCGCTTGCGGATCAGGCCCGTCAAGCGTTTAGATGATCCTATAATTAAACACATTTGATATTGCTTTTCTAAAAGTGTCGGACCCATTAAATTGTTTGCCATTACAAAGTTGTTTGGCTTTGTGGAGTGTGAAACATGATCAGCAGTGTTTTGTTTTTGCTGTCAGATGTCCAAAACGCCTTGTAATTTTTATAATAAAGGTACACGTGTAATAGACGCACGGTATTTATGATTATTTTTAAAACCATTTTATAATTTACGTAATTCACTGTAATTCATTCTTACGTGTTCGACACTTCGAATAGTTCAAAACAGTTCAATTTTAACACAAATCCTCCGATTTCCTGCTCTATAACTAAAAAACTATACCAGGCGATTGCAAAAATATTGCTAGGAAAGTGTGTGAATGGACAATGACCTAATTAGCGATTGTAATTAACAAAACGCGTGTGTTGTGTTACGGTTTCACACCAATATTGTCCACATTAGGGTAAACCATAACTCTATTAGAACATTCGTTGTTTGGTTATCCGATTTTATTATATGCTTCCAAAAAATTCAAGTATTAGCATTTTTGAATCTTTTAAATTCGTCAATTGCTCTTAGGGTTTGAAATACATTATTACTAAAAAATCTTTGCTGTAAGTGATTGGACTCTCTATGGTCAACTTGCATAGGTTTTTTTTACATAGTCTTTTGTGCAAATTTAGTGTGTACTTATTCTGACTGAATTCTAACAATAAATTGAAGCCGTCACCTCGCTTGATTACTTTAACTTTGTTAAGCTACTTTAGCTTTGATATGGTTGATCTTCGTGTTTTCTCTATTTAGTAGAGTAAGTGCCTAGAGGAATTAAACCGCTGCAACAACGTTACCGTTTTAAACGCAAAAGCTTCTTTTTTTTCTATGTCCTTAGGAGTTTAACTCTAGCGTCTCTTTTTCTCTGATGCTTGCATCAAAGTAGAATTAGCTCGCTAGTTATCCGATCTAATAACTTTAGCTTCCTTTTACGAAACCTTAATACAACTACAAAATGTATTTAAAAAGTTTACAAATAACACGAACATGCGTAAGTAATATGAATCCGATACGAACTAGTCGACATTAAAATGAAAACAAATTGAAAGCTTAATTAAAATAAAACGAGTTAGTCAACTGCGGGGAATCGCCGCGTGACTGTCATCATTCCATTTGACATCAATGCGCATTTACAGTGCCGGGTGCTTTATGTATGTTTGTGAATCACTCTGCTTTTGTAACGACTAGCCGAGCACAAACAGGCGACTGTGGTACACAAACGCGGGGCAGTATGCGTAACAGTATACATAGAAAGCCCTCGTAATGTTTGCCTTCGTGTGATTTATTGGCTTCGTCGGATTTAGAGGCACGCACTGGCGGGGTCCTAGTCTAGCGACTACGCGGTGTAATGTTACGTGACTATTAGATACACACACCCCCGCTTGTGGTATCGAGTCTCTGCATCGTCACGACTGATTTGTTAATCAAACACGCTTATAAGTTGACTACGTTGTTACAGAGAGCTTTGCAACCACGGAAATTTGGCAACTAAGTGTTTCATTGTTTTAATTTTGTTAGCTGTCTTTGCGTTCACAACTGACTTCAATAAGATAATTAATTTTTTATTACCTTTTCTGTTCACAAAATTCAGGAAGTCTAAGATTTAAGTTGACTACAATAGAAAAAAAAATACTTCAAAATAATATAACAATATTACTTTTCCAAAACTCAGGTTCCATTCTCTGCCATTTTAGTATTTCTATACCGTCAGTATAATATTATTAGACATAGAAGGTGTTGAATTAAAGTAAAGCTTTGAACAAAAAGCTCTGAAAAAATATATTGAATACTTAATGCAAACAGCATGTCTGCATTCAAATAATTATTCTTAAAGAAACTGATCGTGATAAAGACATAGTCATGTAATAGCATCTAACATTACGAGTACCACACGCCATTGCATTTAGTGGCAACCCTATGCAAACACACAAAGCTGCACGCTGCTGGTACAAAAAGGCGGTAGAAATGAGGCTTACCAACTCCGGCCACTTATTTGGACCATTACGGCCAAGTTTATATGTGCGTAACAACTAAAAATGCCAATACGCACCCATTGGAAGTGATTTCGGTAAGCGAGCGTCGACCACGGACAATGAAGAGGAGGGGACTCGGTGTCATCTGCCTTGAACATAATTAAAATCACTTTAAATAATGCCACTAAGCGGCCAACCCTGCCGAGGTTTTATTTTAAAAAGTGCTATTAGCATTAAATTTAGTTTTGCGGATGATTATGTCGCCCTCAGACCCGGGAGCACATTAACTGCTCACAATTTTTGTGAATTATTGTCCCGGCCGCACTCTCTCGCCTTTTATAACACGGTTATACCAATTTTAACTACTTAGGGTGTTAAGTTGTAAGGAGGAATTGTTTGAACTGAACGGAGACGGTAAAATAGCGAGCTGAGTGTGCCAGAAATATTTACGTACTTTTATGTTGTTTAGATATTTGGTTTGTACTACGTTTCTGTTCTATACTATATTTAACGTAATCTTACTTTATGTATACCTAGTATAAAGAAAAAAAAAAACGAATTCAGATGTATTTTAACTTCTACACTATTTTCTCTATGAATAGACGTCAAAAAAAAAGCAAAAATTTAACTACACCATTCTAAATAAATCTGTATGTAAATAAATCTACCTAAACCTACCAATCGCATAAGAAAAAAACGCAATTATAGTTTTGAATAAAATCGGCATTAAAAACAAAAAAAAAAGTTATTAACATAAATGTGCTAAAATCTTTCTTCAAACAAATACTAAAGAGCAGTGTCAACACAAAGAAACTTCTACGACGAATGTCCTTTAATTGTAATACATTTTGTTTTTAATTAAAATTAAAAAGAAATGTTAAAAGCACGGGACACAGCGCCACCTACACACAATGTACACAAGTACAATCGAAACATAAAGTTTGCTCAGAACACGCTTATCGGCTCAATCGGAGGCAAAGAATCGGAAAGAAAAACAATCGTCCGGGGGTTGGATTCTTTTAATTTATCCATCGCAGTTTTAAATCGGTGTTAAGATTCAGCAGTCGTAACGTTTTTTCAATTATCGGCGTCGATCTCTACGCGGCTTTACGATAGCTACCGAGTCTCGAACACGCCAAGTCTTGGTCCATGAAAAAAAGGAAAAAAGTCTCCTAAAACTTACGCTTGCCTTCCACTCGACATCGGCCAGTGAATGAGATCGATTTAGAGTTGAGAATCAAGTTGAAATTTGCTCATAATTTAAAGACTATTTATTATAACTGTGTGACGTGTGCATAATATGACGCGTTAATGGCTTTTTCATTAGGCTAATTGAGTCTTTTATAAATTGTTTTGAAAACTCCTTTTTTTTAAATCGCTTTCTTTATGTAAGAAGTAGATTGAGAGGATAAAATTTGCATTAAGAGCCACCATCTGGATTCCCAATGTTTCGTAGTGTGTGCCAGCTGTAAAATATAGCGCACTTGAAATGAGCTATTAAACAAATGTTTAATAGTTTTATGCCGGAAATAAAATAGTTTTTAGGAATTGCTTTTGTTTTAAAGCCTGTATACTTATACTTCTATTAGCCTTCGTCCTGACCCTAATTAGTAATTGAATCAAAGCTATAAAGGTTTTTAATAAATACGGCAGTAGCACTGCTGACGACTCTTACCTCGATCACCAAAAGCAAATAATTCCAAAAACCACGCGCTTTTATTTACAATATAAGTTAATTGTAAAACCAAAATTACAAGCTAAATTACAACTAAACAATTCTAAATGACCAGATATTATTACGCATTATAAAGTTAAAGTACCATCCACAATAGAGCCATAAAAACGGTACCTTCTTACGTATAAACATAAATATGAGTAGTAAAACCTGACCACGCTTCGTGGCTTTTATACCGAAGCACTATCTATAATTAAACAATGGACCTGACCCACGCCCTTCCATTACAACCCGACGGCGACGTTTAACACATTCAGATAATCTCACTAAATCGCCATAATCTCAACTCGGGACGAAACTTAATTCAATTCCACGTTAATTTACTTATTTGAAAACGAGAGCACCCGCGATACAGAGTTATCAGGGCCCGGCCCCTCGGGAATTAGGGCCTAGTGGATGATCAGGATAATCTTTTTACGAATAAATCACGATATGAGAGCCCAGCTTGTTGCCGCTATGACATATACACTGCGTGCCTCTTTTATTAGTGTAGTAATAAAATAATTAACAGCCGTTCAAATATATTTAGTACTATCTTTTAATTAACAATGTTGGATGTTTGTATCGCTTAATTTTAGTGTTTGCTTTTTTGTGAAGGTTTTTTTCGGAAGCGATAGATAATATTATAATGTGTGAATGTTATGTAACACGATTCTAGGGTTCCGTAATCATCAAAAAATGCTTTGATTTTGCGATTCGTCCGTCCTTCTGTAACTTAGCGCAGATACCATTAGTACTACCAAGCTATAATTTGAGTATGTATATTATGCCTACAAAAAACTTTAATGAAAATATTAAAAAAGGGTAGAGCATTTTTTTACATAGTTTTAGCGTTTGAAAGATTGTTTAAATATATTGCGGAGGTGTAAATATCAGGATGTGGGCACACCTTTTAAGTGCTCTTTATTGATAAAGTCAGATGTTCCTGCCCAGCAGCTAAGTCATTTTAATTCGGATTAAAAGATTTGGCCAAACAAACATGCAAACATTGCAAATTAAAAAAAGCTTGTAAAAGTATTGCATGGATTTGATTAGTAATCAACGTAAAAATAACATTACGTTGATTGCACAGGTGATGATCTTCGTACAAAATTGTCTTAAATTTAAAACAATAAAGACGAATCTTGAAATAGAAAAAAAGAAAAATAATTAGTACATTAAACACTGTTATCCGTCTCTTCGTTAGTAGATTTAAATAATAACCTTAACGTGTAAATTATGTTAATTTCAAGTGATAAACATTATAATAATTTTATTGTATTTTTATGAGTTTCATCCCATTAATTAAATATGTCATGCGAGGTTGTCGCTCATGATGTAGGTAGTCAGCGTAACAAGAAAAATATAATAAATTCAACATACAAAAAGAACTCGTTTTGTTCTATAACTCGAGTAAAAATACACCCGTTATTTTTAAATCTAGCCTCCGATTATTACAAAACCCAATTTTATCATAATTACGTTGACATTTTTAAATTAGAGATTCCTCGTTTTTTCCAGGATACAATCATCATCCTGAAACCATCCATGGTGATGAATCCTGAAAAGCAGAATTTTGGTACGTTCATAAAACACAAAATATCTATAACTTTGAGAATTTCTTGCTTTTTTGTAGTCGGTTATTATTTTGTTATTTGACTCTACTCCTTCATTTTCATTAACCTTGAACGAAATTTTTACCAAATAGATTGTTTCTTACACTAACATTAATTGCTGCAATATGATAGAATTTTTAAAAACCCTCATGTGCGAGTCCATTACTCTACGGTAGAGATCCGTAAAATGTAAACCTTTAACTAATAATAAAATAACTAAAATGTCTTTTCAAAATAGATTTGAAAACGGTTTTAATCGGCAATTTTGTATAAAGACAGAAGAACAAAAGTTGTGATAGCACATCAAAACTTTGGAAGCTTATTTTTTTTTATAAACAAGTTCACCATAATCAATAATGATATCTCGAGCGTCTGCTTGGCAAAAAAAGTTAACAAATGCCAGAAAACTGTGATATTCGTCTGCATACGGCAATTTGAACTCACTTACCTCTTCAATTAGCAATCTGCTGAAGTCTTCAGTCTTCAGTTCGTCAGTCTTCTGATGAAGAATAATTACTATACTTACTTTGTCAAGAATGGAATGACCATGGATTGCATTTGCATTTTCAACCAACTTCAAAAAAAGGATGAGGTTCTCAATTCGGCTGCTTTTTTTTAGAGGCAGTAATTTAAACGAGAATTTTACTCAACGCATTTTTTTTTTCAAATATCTTGTTGTTCGTTCTAGTCTGGTGATGGACAGTCGAGAACTCGTCGAACTTGGCTTTGATATTCAAAATATAATCAGGAGTGGTATTAAAAGGAAAACAGTTTATATGGGTATTGGTTGCCAGACAAATATTTAAAGGCAACTTATCGAATGGCTCACATCACTTGAATTTCACTTTCATCAGATCAGGGAGATGACGACATGACAGAGATCTAGGGCCTTCTTAGACTTAATACAAAAGTTTGTGCATCTGGGTGTGATCCTAATACTACCATGATTTTCTACTAACATCCTTCGAATATATAACGATATCGGAGTTGGCAATTTCAAACTGACTTCCAACACACCCACCAAATTGTATTGTTTTCAAGTTTCATTTTTCATTTGAATGCCATAATTTTTCTGTTCCCCAGACAATGATGAGTATGTACTCTGCAAGTAATATTATTGAATTAGCTGTATAGTCATATTAATTGTCTACAGAGTTGGTTTTTACTATAGGTTATTACGGTATTCGCATAAAACAACCATTATCTGCTCACATGCAATCTTCCACGAGCTTATAAAATTGAAAATGATATAAATATAGACAACAAGCTATGTATTTATTAGCGCCGTACTAAGTTACTTACCCATTCCTTAGTATCAAGCCTTACTTTGGTCAGATAGATTTGAAAGTTGGTTCTTTGACACGAGAAGAAGAAGACCCCACTCTGTCTGAGAGTTGGTTACTTAAATCGAAAGGGAACATAGAAAGGACTGAAATGGTTTTAAAAAGATTCTTATTCAAGTATTATGAATCCTCTATAAATGAGGTCTTATTAATAAATACACATTGGATGCAGTTTCAATGGGTCCAATAATCGTATTCGTCATTCTTCATAAAATAATGGATAATTAATTAAAGAATCTTATCTACGGTGATTGTCTTTTTCTGTGTAGTAAGTAGGGTTTGATTCGTCTACCCTGTATTTCTGATCAAATTAGAGTTACACAGTATTGATTTTATTAGTTTATGGCCGTTTTGTTCTAGATTCCCGATTTCAGGTCAACTGAAGGTAGCTATGTGGGTTAACCATTAACAGAATACTTTGAAGCATTCTTTCACTTTCGTTAGAACAAATTTCAGAAAACAGGACGATTTGCGTGGTGCTATAAATAATCCGTGAGCCTAATTTGCAACTGATTTATATGCTGTTTCGATGTGTTATACACAAATTGAGCTAGTTTTGACTGGTTTGAATGTTTTGTAGGATGAGTAGGTAGAGTGTGGCATATCATGTACAAAAACTTCAATTTGTTTTTTATATCCTTTTCAACCTATACATCGTCACATCGAGTGCACATTGAAGTAATGTTATTTTACGTATACATATTTTTTTACGTTATCCACGTGCTGATGTAATCTAAAAACCGGTCAAAACAGTCTTCGATATAAAAATTAAAAGTGAAATTTCAGTTCTGGAACTAAGTTAAAAGCTAATAATAGGATAGTTCGGTTTCCCATCGGTCAAAAAAAGAACAAGTTTTGCAGTTGATAGTCTTTATTTGGAATGGCGCAACGTCTGGTAAATTTCGGGAATGTCAACCTGAACATGTTTCTTAAATTATAGAATAACATTTTTTATGTTGAGGTTTAAGAGTTTAACATTGTTCGAGCTATGCTTAATAGCTTTTCAGTCCACCTACAAAAAAACTCCTTTGAAAACCAGGACTAGTAATAGAAAAGGCACAAAAGAGCGTTCCGTCATCCGAGTTATTTTTTGTTTTACTAAAGTATAGCATCAACCACCCGTCTCGTAAAAATAAATACTCAACTACTTTACTTGCAAACTTATGAAATAGCTAAAAGATAGGTAATCCTAATTTACTACGCATGTTTCTTGTTTGTCTTATAAATGATGGACGTTATTAATTTTTAAAATAAATCGAATGGAAGTGATTTTTCTCTTGCAAAATATTCGCATCACCCAAAGCCAGAAAATAAATCATAGTCTTCATCATTTCTCAAATCTAGTATAAGATTATGGATAAGCAATGTAGGTGGGCGCATCTTGACGTTTATCACAAACATCTATTAATAATGCGTCATTCAGATTTTTAGTTAAGTTAATAGTATTAGATAGAATGGATTTTAAACGAACAGGTGAATTATGATCGTTACTTTATTCGGTAGCCATACTAAATAATGTAACTAATAGAACGATGCCAGATAATAATTATATGCGTTTGTGCACACAAAGATGATAAATCTCATTATTTAAATGAGTACGACAGATAGGCTAGGAGCGGGGCGAAGTGTTGTCGCCGCGTATTTTTAGGTTAAGTCAGATTGGTCGGGCCGCGGGCTCAGATACGTCGCGGTGTCGCCGGCCGCCGCAAACGCAGCTTGACATTAACAAATTACATTGGCTGTCAACTTTCTGAAACAATATACCAGTTGGCGTTTAACTTATCTTGGAACTTTTCGTCTCGTGTAGATAAAATGTTGTAATACTAAAATGTCATTATGCTTGGTCGAGAGGCCAGCGCTCGTAAGTCACACAGGAGATAATATTTCATTGGGCGCGGTACGGCCCCCGCCTCGGTCGACGCTATCGTTTCAGTTAGTATCGCAGTTACCGAAGCGATTTGTTATGTTATCTCCGTTACTTTGTTTGAGGTTGATAGGTCAACTTTAAGGTATCGTTCACGAAATCTATTCGTACGAATGTAGGTAACTTGATACCCTATAAATTCTATGAAATAAGCGTATTACGTTAGCTTTTAACGTTTACAGGAACTTCATTTAAGTTTACGTGAGCTTTCGTTTCTTGAGACTAATTTAAGGCCTAATATAACTGTTTAGTAGAATGAAAATACTAATATAAAGACAATAGATCTTTAGTTGAACTTTAAAAAATATGTACTTTGAGGCTCTTCTAAGAGGGTTCAATAATACTCGAGCAAAAATAAGGGAGCAAAAATACGAGGTACCTACTACCACAAAACAATAAGAGTCTAAATCTACAAGTAAACCTATAGAAAAGACAACAAAGTTCTCTAATCATCTCTTTACTTAGATATAATGAAATGTTTACACGTGCGGGGTACATATTAATTAGCCAACATTCGAGACAGCAAATTCTTAATTAGAAGTTCACCTGCTACCGCTAAGCAGTGCGCCAACTGTGCTCTATTTACCGCATGGGAATGTATTTGTACGCACATATTTAAATGTTTCTTAATACAGATAGGAATACACATTTAACCATTGTACGGAAATAATAAACAAGAGATTAGTCACGGAATTTAAAATATTAACAATTTTTGTAAGTAGTTTTGTGTGACGTGTATAATTTTGAACGGGATTAAGCTTCTATCTGACACAAGTCTACGAGAGATAGCATCGCGGACATTTGAAGTTTTATAGTAACATATTACCTTTTTAGACACCCGGTACAAGGCAGCCCACGTTCTTTGACAATCGGTGGGCCCGACTTAAAAAAACTAATCACTCGTCTTTTTTATTACTGTTTGGGAGTGAGGCTAGAAGTGATTTGTCCAGGGCAATCTATCATTCAAGCACTATGGGAATAATTAGTGTCAGCGAACGCATCCGGACGGAGTGCGCGCCAACAATGAGCCGCGTGACGCACCATTCAAACAAACCATTAATAATTTTGAACGCTAGTTTTTCTGAGACGGAATCACTCTTGTAAATAAATGGTACAGCGGATTCTTAACTACCTACTTACGGAGCCATTTTTTACGGCGACGAGCCGTTATGCAGTTAATGTCGCCGCCGTGGTTGAGAAACTGACTTGGATGGTGTTCTGATTATGAACGTGTACAATTGTACATGCATTGAAAAGCCACAACATTAGTTTTGTGTTGTCTCGGCTACTTAGTCATAGCGCGAAAGCTAATTGAATGTTTCAAAACGTTAAGTGATTAAAAGTTAGGTACCTACCTACCACAAAGACGGATGCTCGAGAAAAGCTGTGTTTCGTTCGAATACTTGTGTTTGTACACGTAAAATTTAAAAATGGTTGAGGGAACGCAAACGGTCACGGTCGCACACCACGTTTTGTAGGAACCGAACTGGTGTGAACGACCTTTGTTTCGTTCCAAGATATGTTTTAATACGCATTTTAATAAAGCTCGTATTGTTTGGACTAAGGCGGAATACATTAAGCTTGTCCACAGAAGTCGTTTAGTACAGTCTACTATTAATTAAACACATTTAATTTGGTTTGTAGCAGTCATATTATGTTACACTTGTGATAGATTTGACATTATAACAATGTTCTGATTTGCTAACAGATAAATATGTAGGTACATTTAAAACGTGTTTTGTGGTTAGTTACTCTACATTAAAAGGCAAGGAGCTATATTTTTTCAGAAACTGTTGATCATTTAACAAAAAGTCATGTTTAAATTTAATTCTCATGTTAATGAATGTGGAAAACTATCGTCAGAGCAGGGGCCTCTATCCGTCAAAGCTTATATTTTCAGGCTATAGTGCCTATAGTAGAAGAGCCTAGTACTCTAGGGGAGAAGACATTCTCATTATTGCTCATAGACACCACAACAATCCAACCGTCTTTAAACGTCACCATCCCAAGACCCAAAAATTGTTTAAAACTGCATCCTACTAAGTCAGGTTCTTACTACTTGTAATTTTTCTATGCAACTCAATCCTAAGTTTAAAGAACTAAACCTTAATACAACTTATTTCATTCATGTTTGCACTTGCCTAAGTTCCCAAGAAAGTACCTACTGAGTATCAAGCCACCTTTCTCAAACATGCTTAACAGCTAATGCTATGTAGGTATAAGTAAAACAAACGTATTATCTCCAAATGAACTCACACTCGTGTCTTAGTTCTGTTAAAATTGCACATGTAACAGTTAATTGTCGAGGTAAGGACAATGACATTAGTTTCCAAACTTCCGGAGTGTTTGGTACTGACCCGGGAATATGCTTTTGTATAGCAAATAAAATTTAACAAGATGCTGTTCACACGTCATTTAACTGAGACAAAAAAATTACATGACCAAATTCGTTTATCCAGTATAACAATTTATGCTAATTAAATTCGTTAGCATTGCTCAAGAAATAGGTATTTGTTAATCGCGTGGGTTCCGTATTTTCACTCAATTAGTATTTTCTATACTGAACTGCAATAAATAAAATAATATGTAATCTCTACGATTTCTTGTGATATGATAATAAATAAATCTTCTTTAATTTTCTTTTTACTTACATTAACTTACATAAGTATGTAGGTATATAATAATACATTCAATCATAATATAACCAACAACCAAGAAAATTAAGATAGGAATAAGGAGATAGGTAAGTAACAAAGTAATCTTTTAAATGAAATTAATATTCATCTAATGAACCCTAAATGAGAATAAAAATAACAATGGCGATTAACCTCCTCTAAGTTATTTTTTGAATGGACCTTCACTTTGTGTAATAAAGAACTCGTTTATAATTAGCGCTGTATATTAAATATAATGTCTAAAACGTGATAATAAGGAAGTAATGTAAGCAAGATCGTTATAATAAAAATAGAGATTTCATTATGTGTATAACTAAATGAGTGAACGTCGTCGTATTAATTGCTTTACGGGTGCTGTTAACGTGTGTGAAATACAGCTAGCTTCACGGTAGGAGGCCTCATATGTATCTGGGTCTTGCTTTGCTAGATTCTATCTAGCTTATAACTAACTACCTAATATCGATACATTATTTGAGATCCCCAAGATCTTGGTTGGACACCCGAACTATTATGAAGCTATTACTACCTAATAATAATATTTCAGTCAAAAACACTGATTACATTAAGCTAGTTAGTAGCTAATTCTAGGTAGTCCTTAACTTTCTGAATATAAAAGCAGACACGTGCACATAATTATCAAGACTTTATGCAGTATAACTTTCAGGTCTGACTGAATCAAACGCCTTAAAAACCTGAATTCAGTACCATCCGGCGTTATGATTAACAACATCAACGATCTCGACGCTCGCTAGAAGGGATATTAATAAAATGTTATTCCTTCTTTGAGAGTGAATATCAAAGCAATGAAATCCGGGCAGATTTTTCGGTATCATTGGCGCGATTACACAGAAGACGCGGCTCCGTCGACAGATTTAACGAGTCGGCCAAACAACGCCCTCACAGATATCTTTCACCTGAATATTTAGCTCTTTGAGTAAAAATAAATCTTTCCGTTTCTCGGAATAACAACAGTGTCAAGTCAACTCGCTTTAGAGCAAAGATTATATTTGTCATCGACGTTCGCATTAAGCTCGTTTACGGGGTGTCGCGGACGCGGTAAACGATTTAGTCGGAATAGCCGCCGAAGGCTCCCACACACGGAACAGATGTTTTGTCATCACACCACCTTTCCACTACAAACACTCTCTCTTTTAGCCCCGACAATACAAAAATAAATAAAATAATATACTCTCAGAAGACGCCTGTCTACTATTTATAGAGCTGTCATCTCAGCTTAAAGACCTAATGAGCCGTTTCTAATATCGTGTGGTAGTTATCATTCAGTTCCTATGTTTGTTCACGTAATTATCATCCACTCGTTCCACGCGTTTGCCGCGCCTCGTACTTTACATACTTAAGGGGAAGTAAGTAAATCTCATGTTTGATCTTAACTACCCGATATTGTTCGATTGTTAAAATAAAAATAAATAAGTAGTCTAATAGCAGCAGGGCAAATTCAACGCTAAAGTTCCTTTATCTATAGGGATAGTACTTCACACTACATTTATAGTTGCGTTGTGAAGCTAAAGCCATCAAAAATTTAAATTCACGAGCTTGGAGACTGTAGAGTCCTTTAAAATGAAGCTTTCCTGAAACGAGAAAGCTATCAAGGGCAACAACATACCGTCGGCGCCGACAGCGCTGGAGGATTTGAGAAATATTCCGGCATTAGTCGGCTCCACCACCTGTCCGTTCACACTCGACCTCTGGAATTTTTCGGTATTGCCGATGCAAAGTTTCTCGTTAATATGCAAATTAAGAATTATCTGCACAGAGGACGCGGGATTTAGGGTCACTTTCAAATAACGCAAAGTGCGCAGTTAAATGAAAATTTGAACTTCACGCCCTGATTGTACGCGGACCCGTTTAAAGATTTAGCATAATTACGAGATTATATTTTTGTTGTATGCGTTTATCGTGGTATACATATATTAACATATCATTACGCGTGAAATTCGTGGCGCACATAATGTAACTAACGAAGTAAAAATTTTAATAATGTGTTACAGTGCTTAGTTAATTCAAGCAAACTATAAAGAAAGACATAAAACTCTTTACTGTCTGCATTAGCTCATTAAGAAAACAACTATTCTTTTACTAAGTATGGGCCTGGCGAATCTTAAAACACATGCGTTCGTGTATAAGTAATTAATTAGTGAGCTGCCTAGATAATTTATGAAATTAAATTTTATTTTACGTTGCCAGAGTGATAACGTTAGTCTTATAATAAAGAAATGGACACTGCTTAATCATTATAGAGGAAGGAGTTGACTATCTGACAACATACAATATAAGGTATCGAGAGATAATAAAGTATTCTGATAACTTTTTTTTTTTAAATAAACACTAATTAAATCAGAAAGTAATAAATGCTTAATAGGCCACACAACGCAATGACAATTCATAACTCAATTAACGATACTCATAAATAATAGATTGTTGAAATAGTATAGGAATGAAGTACGCGCCGGTTGGCCACAAGCGCGGGGCTGCAGCAAATTACCGCTTGACCACATAAAGACTCCGCAGCAATGCGATGGAGTGTCACCAGTCAATTAATTGCCATGCGTGCTGAAAGAGATTTATCACGAGCTCTTGTGAGGATTCCCTAACTCCACCTACCTATCGATTGTCTTTAATATTTCCACCATTCTGATTTAAGCTTCGCTGTTCAAACGCGTCATCGCACAAAAACAGATCAATAAACATACAAAAGGCACTGGTATCATGCGGACAATCTTCTAATTGTTTTAATTATTGCGTACAAATTAAGTTGTATTTGAAATGAAAGAAAACATAATCTGGTGGTTTTAATTCATGAGCGCTCTAAATATGCCAACTGACTTGATCTGCGCTGATTGAAGTCCCGCATTAATTTATATTGTAAATAAAACCTATGAAAAAAGGCCAACAATTGTTTATTTGAGATTCCAACAAAATAACATTTAGTCGGTATGACAAAACCAACGTTGGACAGGATTGTTGGCGGAATACTAATATGGCTTAAAGAAGAAATAAAGAATCGCATAATGTTGTGTCGTATTTGTAATATGGACATCGATAAATCATAGGGAACCGACCACAATCGTTCCGATGACATGGCATGCTTACAAAAAATAATACAAGCCGTCATTCAGATGCCCCGTAGAATTGGGTGGGAGCTTAGTTCACCTTTAGGGTTGAAAACCATTTTAAATAAACAAATTATTGTAACAATATAATAATGTTTATAAATATTTATTTATTTAATCCGACATACCAAATTAATAGCATTTTGTGGCACTTGGGTAATAAAAAACTCATTTCTTAAGAAGTTATAATTTTTGTTCAGGATTTTTAACTAATAACTTTTAGCATATAGTAGTGTAATTTACTTGAAATTGTAGTTTTTCTTTTTATGGTTGCAAACACAGGTAACGGCGTTTTATAAAAGAAAGATTTTCTTGACTTATTATAGGTATCAGAATATTAACACAAAGTCACAATACTACCAGGAGTTAAAAAGTTTAAATTATGCATCGCTTATATAGTTGATTCATTTTTTGCCAACCTTAACGGATCACGATTCAGATACGAGCAAAAGACGATTTTATTCTGAATGTTAATATGAAAACTTGTCCCTAATTTATTTATCTATTGTATCAATATTTAAGCAAGAATAAAATCGGCATTGGTAGTAAAGACGAAAAGTGCAGGTACTTACCATTAATGCTTGTTTATCAGGCTTTTGGTTTTACCACGTAACTGTTTTGAGTAAAATAATATCTAACAATACATTAATTAAAAAAACAGAGACTTATTGCAAATATGCTGCGATATCCATGCTCACCCGACTTACTGCATGAAATTGTACTTATACACGTGGGAGAAAGGTTTTAACATATTTTAAAGTATGCATACATTCCCTTGACGATCCCGACTCATTGTTTGTGACCACAGAAAGAGCAAAACACCAACCAAGATGGAGATGTCCAATATTTTAGATGGCATAGCAGTCGCCGCTACGAAATCGGAATTCCTGCCTCAAGGATTCTCCATGAGCGTGATGCTAAAAAACAGCTGTAAATATATGTCATTAAAGTCCTTATTTCATTGCAATAATTCTTGTACAATGAGACTGTATCGCGACGTTCGAACAACGCTTTAGTAACCAGGTATGCAATAGATAACCATGTTTTATGCTAATCCTATAAACAGAAACATAACTTACAAATTTTCGAGAGCCTTTGTAAACGTTAAAGTTAAATCACGAGGAAGTGGGCTTTATTACCAAGCACCTACGTCCAAGTGTGCACATAAAATTATGAGCAATCAACCCGTAGATTGTTATGTTGACTTTTGCCCGTCATCGGCTATTAAGATTTCTTTGTTATAGAAACATGTTGGACTATTTACACAACACGCTGCTCTGAGCGGCTTTGTAAAAATAAGTCGTTTTTTTCCTTACGTTCTTGTCGGTCAGCGCATATCACTCTCACGAGTTTGAATGAAATCCTCAAGTCACTTAGTGCGATGCGACGTTAGAATTTGCTTTTAACATAATGAATCGTTTCGATAGCTTTATTATAGGAACCGAATGACGGCGATATAGTCTGGTACAGGTTCAACAAAGCGAGCATCTTGAGGTGACAATGCTGCGTGATTGGTGCGTGAGAGTTTGTAATTGAATTATGAAGTTAAATACTTAATTTACAGTGACTCACTCGGTAAAAATGTTTATTCGGCCTGGGAAAGTTTGAGTAATTTCTTATTTCTTTTTAAGAGTTTCAAAAACAAAATTGAACTAATCTTATGATTCTAACAAGATATGTTGTTTTGTTTCCGGCCAAAATAAAACAATGGTATGGATGTAGGTATCCTGAAAAGTTAACATATTATAATGGTATTCTAGCAGAATAACACTTACAGAGGTCCGAATAATATTTAGTTGCAGTACAAAAGTTGTAGCATCACATGTTTTCACTACATCAAAGTCACATTGTAAGGACTAACCATAATCGTGCGGATGACAGCTGTCCAACATTTTATGTGTAATCAGAGTTCTTTGTCAGTTTTGTCTCAAAACTAATATCATATAAGAACAGGGCTAAAGGTCGATTGGAACATGAAAAAAGAAGTTTGCGAGATGGGCGCCGCGTTTACTCACGCCTTACCAAAAACAAGTTTGAACGCAATTTTCTCATGTATGTATGGGCCATTTTACGAGATTTTTAGTGCCGTATGTAACTACAAATAAAAGTCGCGTCTACTTTTATACACTAAATCAGGGAACCAATGAAGTCAATCGATGAAAAGTGCATCGAGATTTAAGCAAGTCACCAATACGAATAACTAATAAGAAAGGAATATTTTTATGATCATATGTCCATCATTCTGTTCAATTATATCTTCTAATTGATTCTTTTTAAAGAGCATTCCCTGTGGTTCAATCAAGTTATTTTTCTAAATTCCTTAAAAAATACGACCAAAGATCCGAATTAAACATGGTACCCACAGTAAATCCTAATATTAATGACTGATCTTGCCCGTGACGTCATGATTCAGCGTGATTATGCCGTAATCAAATCGACATTTTGTGTCGAAATTGCATAAGTATCACAATAAGTACAGTGTTAACTTTAAGAATCAGGTAGTTAAGAAATTTATATACATATTAATTAAATAGGATTACAATAATGTTGCGCCAAAATAATGTATTACAGAATACGATTAATCAGTTTGTCATATCATAGTAAAAATGGATCACCTTAACACTTTTCAGCTGAGATTGTCTATGTCCGTTTTTGGGGGGAAAATTTTACGCATCGCCGAATATTTTATTTGTAGAAAAACTTATGCTATTTATAACATGGTTTTGAAAGGGTCTAGACTTTTGATATGAATCAACAAATTGATTGATATTCCTCGACGATCGTGTCGTTAAAGTGAACGAAACAAGTTATGAATGCAGTTCGGTTTCGAAAGACCTCTGTTAGTTGTTTGAATTTTAGTTTTCTTTCCGTGTCAACTGTGATGTAAGTAGAGGTATAAATGTTGCTTTGTTCCTTTTTAAAAGGTTACTGTTCGCGTGTTCGATCGCCGACCGTGGCACTATATATCGATCACCAGTTCATGTAAATTTCAGTAAACGAAATTCTATTTTTACTTAGGCTGGGGAACTTATTGTTGAAAAATGACAATTATAAGTAGGAAATGTGTAAGTAAATACTTCTTCCAAATACTTCTTAAAATTTGCTTAGTCATTTAATGTTGATGCTTATAATAAGTTGCTTGTGTCTGAGTTTCTGAAGCGCAATAAAGTTAAAACCGATGACGTCACAAATGAGTTCGTGAGAAGCCACTACATCTCGGTTTCTACCGACGCATTTTATTTCACTAACTTTTCACGCCTTATTATAAACACTTGATAACACGAATTACAATTTATGATAAGTGAATCGTTAACACTTTAATTGAAAGTTATTAACACATTTCGAGTGCATGTAGTTCTCATGAATTCCATTATAATTCCGTCATGACGGTCTTTCAACGTCGCCATAGGCTGTTCCACGATTTGTTTATTTATATTGTGGTCGCCTTTCATCTAGTATACGTGAGCAAATAATGAATGTACGACATATCAGAGGGCGGTGTGACGTCACTCCGGACACGGTCACATCAAAGCACTCTACATCGATGATTTATGCGTATTTTGTTAGACTTCGGCCCAATTACGTTCATGAAAATTTGTGCACTTTCATAATAAAGTGTTCACCGTTGAAATGCTTTGATGTCTAATTGGGCGGATGGCGCGATGAGCTATATTGTACCCATACGTGCGACTGTCCCAGTAATCGTTGATTGATTTATTGGTACACTTTAAGTAGATTTACTGCTGGTCAAGGGTAGTCATCATAATTAGATACATCGTAGACTCGGATTTATGCGGCAGTACTAGGGTTACTTTGTATATGCAACATATATACCTACAGCACACGCAGCTCATGCCACACCAAATGTGGCGCTACATTACAGAAAATATCTTGCTTTCAAGTAAGGGTTTGAATTAAGTTTAAAAACAAAATTAAATAGATGCCAGCTTGTACGGTTAGATATATAATAGATCAGAGCTTTGACTTGACAACCATATTAATTTATCAAATAGTTGTGTACGATTTTATGAATTACATCAATATGTGATAGATCTATGTGCTTTTCCAGAATTAAGGCATTCATAGCTTTTGCAGTTTTCTTGAGTAAAACCGAGTACCTATACGGTTATGATTGCAATAATTTTACATTTAAAATTGTACCTACGTCTTCAAAGATGGCTTTGTTTCCCTGTTCTTTGTGCTACTACAAATTGTAAAACTGAGCTTCTCTCTCCCATCATCACTGGACCTGCCTTAACCTGCAATACAATGCTACATCCTTAAAGAAAACTTAATTGTTAGTATTTTCTGCTTTAGAGATGACTGGAAATTAAGCTAATGCTTACTATGTGACTTAAAGTTTATTTGTTGTTATTTTCGCCAATTATCATGCGCCTATATTAGTCGTATAAATAACAGCTGCTGATTTGATTCTCTTGTAGCGTCCAAGCAGACTCTTTAGTTGTAATGAAATTAAATATTAAATAATGTTATAAATGATTTTGCAAAAATAAACGATTATAAAATAGAAATATTGTTACGCAGCAGAATACGGTTCTGTTTTAGATAATGTATATAACGTATTATCAATGTTGCAAACAAAAATTACAATCAAAAAATTTTACTTCAAGTAGGACTTTTTGAGCTCTTTTAAAACGCTAAATTACTGACTGTAGGTTCCCAAATGTCATTCCAATGACATTTGGGAACCTACAGTCTCTCCAACATTATCTCCACTCCAGAAACTCCACTCCAACATTTTCTAAACATCCATAAAAAAAACTTATAAAAAAGTTTATATGGCTAGTTAGACTTCAATAATAACATCAACAACAACATATAATAGCTTGATGATATACTCGTACAAGTAGTTTGATATTACTAATTTTGCCAGAAATGTATATTTTTGTGTTCTTAGTGTTTAAACTTAACCATGCTGCTTTGTGACATTTTTTTAAAAATATCACTCTCAATATCTTGATATTCGAGTGGCATTAAATTTTATTTACAAATATCGATATGGTTAGAAGTTGCATAAAGCATACTTTAAGGAGATGTATAAAGTTATATTTGTTGTAATATAAGGTATTTATATTTTATATTCGTAACCATTTCATTTGACATGGGAAAACTTAAATGTCAGTAGGGCAGCCAGTAGAACAATAGAAATATAAAAGTAAATGTTGATTTAACTTCGACCGGTTCATTCAAATTTTTGTGAATATAACCACTTGAGTAAAAATAATATTTATTTTATTTTACTACAGTTAAATGTAAATTAACCAGATTTTATAAAGCATTCAATTTCGTAAAAAAAATATATAAAATGTGTCTATTTTTTCCCGATGTCACTGATTATATAATTCGTCACTTTATATACGAAATTATTTAAGTTGTTTGATTTTGTTGATTATATTAAAGACTGTGTTGTAGGGATAAAAATAATTGAAAACATCCATAATTATTTCTGTATTAAATTTTATTGCATCTATTCACACACCTTTTTGGGAAAACGGTTAAAAGACGTTCGAAGCTAACAAAATGATACAACATGTATGCATGTTAATTTTAACACCAATTGTTTAACTTAACCCATTTATATTAGACATATATATCTGACTCTACATGCTCAATGACACCGACGCTCTACAATTACAGTTAAATTGTTGACATTAACGTTACAGTGAATTTAAAATGTAAATATTCGTCGTTTAATGAAAAATATACATTGCCATCAATACATATTCGCGTATCGTCTATAGTCGAATATATATTATTCTTGTTATAACTACATTGAAGATCAACGTCTTCCATCCGTACTTTTATTTACATCAAAAGGAATTCTAATACAGAAAATTTATTGCATTTACCTCTCTTAAATACTCACGTTATTATTACAATATTACAACAGTGACGTATGTACAAAACTATAGACTCAATTTTGGACTTTCAGTCTCTACAATATTGAAAAAAGAAATTATACAATGCTTAGAAACAAATCGACGATGTAAGTAAATTTACATTCTTTTAACGTTTACACTTATACAAGGCCATTTGTATTTATGCCGAAATGCTACGAAGATGAATGTTGTGTAAATGTTTATGATAAGACGAACTCCGTTTTGAATAGGGCTAGATTCAGTCACAAGCGAGCCATTGAACGCGAGTACCGTGAGTTTTTGCAAGTTGTTGCCGTCTTTCTTCAATACATATATTTAAGTCAAAAAGTAAGGAAATGAGACAGCAACGTCTATAATGGTGATGTGAAACTCAACTCACTATTGTTAGAAACAATATTTTGAGTCTCACTTTTATTTGAATTTCAGATCTATTTCATTTAACTCGCGGTAAACTTCCATATTTTGATCTTGACGAACACTGCGGCACACTAAACAGTCTTGGATCTTACTAAGATCTGCACGAAAGTAAAGTTTTCTAACTTTGCGTCTTAAATTACCCAATTTGTAATCATTATAATATTTTAACTAGGCACAAGTTCTCCTATAATACGCTATTCTATTAATACAATTAAAAGCACGAATATAAATGCATAAAATTATTAGTAACCATAAAAATAATTAAGATAGTTATTATACATAATAGGAAAAGTTGGCACGAAACGAAATGGAAATTAGGTACCTAGTTATGCGTATGTAACTCAAACACGGTTTGTTCAACTTTATAACGTGCTGGCCATACGCGAACAAAAGTAAACATTCATGCTAGTTATTTTAATTGTGACAATAAATTTTCTACAATTATGTAGATACTCTGACCGCGAGCAACTTTTATTTGGAGTCTAATTATTTTAATTTCGCAGGAAACTCGGCTCTCTTCCGCATTTCACGTCTCGTTGGTCCCACGTGGTTCAAAACTTTTTGACATCATCTATTCAATTTAATACGTACTCTCATATTTTGGGAGCATTCGACCGAATGCCTTTATGTTCTAAGATGCTTTTTTTATTCTCTTATGTGATATTTACTTTATTATTATCGACTTGTGTCACATTAGCCCTACTCAAACGGAAATCATTTAATAACTAAAGTGTTAATTGTTTATTAAGATACAGTATGTAATTTCATTAATGTTTAACACAGACAATCATAGTCTTCTGACTAGAAAAGCTATACAGATTTTCCGAAATCCTCAATAAATCTGATATATAATATTGATATATTGTAGATAAAAAACTTACATTAACGACTCGTTATTCTACTGACCTCGTATCAATAAATATTAAAATTCGAATGTTAGATATTTCAAGAAACTATCAAACAATAGAAACACTGGACGTAATTAGGCACTAAATATAAGTAGAACATTTGAAATAATAATTTACACTACGTACAAATAATAATCTAAAACAGTGTTGTTTATCTATAAGAAACTTAACACATATTAATACCTATTTTTGAATCAAATCACTTCGTTTAACCACCTCCAATAATAACTACAGCAACATGTCGCAAGGTCCAACTTGTATAGCACCTAGTATTGTCGGTCGGTCGGCGCAGGCGCAGCGTCGACGTCGTTTGCGAGTTGTCAACCTCACGTCGCGGGCGGCGGCAGGTGGCGCACCGCTCGCAAGTGTCCACTATCACAAATCTAAGCTTCTCTACCGGTGCATAATAATTATTATCACGTATTTATACGTATGTATACATATTTATATTATTTAGTCTATCGCGCTATTTACATGCTGAGAAGACCCTCGCGGCACTCATCAGAAGAGATCGGATTTATTGTCGATGCGCCAGCGGCGGGCGGGGGGCTAGCGGTCAGGCGCGGGGAGGGGGTGGCGGCTCGGCCAGCGAGGAGGTGGATGACGAGGACGGCGACGGTGCCGGGGGAGCCGGCGCGGGCGCGGCCAGCGCCAGTGACCGCGAGTACTCCAGCAGAGCCACGTCTGCCGGGTGGCCTGGCGGGTACAGGCCCCGGTACAGCTCCGGCCGGCTGTACGGGTGAGCGAGCCGGGCCGCAGCCGCTGCTGCTGCGGACTGGTAGAACGCAGATGCCGGAGATGGTGGAGCCGGTGCCTCCCCCTCTTTGCTTGCCATGTCAGCTAGTGACCATATTCTTGGCTTAGCAGAAGCTGGTGTGCTGCCTGGTGGGGCGCGAGAAGGTAGATGCTGATAGGCTGGGTGAATTGGCCTTTCATAAGGCTCAGGTGACTCGGGACCACTGTCAGCACGAGATTCGGACCATTCCGACTCAGTTCTTTGACCAAGCATGTCCAATCTCTGTTGTGGTCTATCTCCATCTTCACTTGAACCCGTTCCTGAGTCTTTTCCATCTAAAAGAGAAACTATGATTCAGACAACAGAATATCTACCCAAATATTTACTTGAAATATAACTCATACTTGTACAAAAAAAATTAAGCCAAATAAGTATTTATAAATGATAAGGTACATACCTAGACCGTCTTTGCCATCCGTGCTTTTGTGATCATCGTCATCGTTGTTATTGTCGTCATCATCGACCCTGTTTCTCGGCTCCCACGTCATCTTGTTCTCCTTCTTGAGACGGCGGCGCGCGTTCGCGAACCACGTCGACACCTGCGTCAGCGTCATCTTTGTGATGATCGCCAACATGATCTTCTCGCCCTTCGTCGGGTAAGGATTCTTCTTGTGTTCGTTTAGCCACGCCTTCAAAGTGCTGGTGGTTTCTCTGGTAGCATTTTTTCTACGTGCCCCATTTAGATCCATTCCATACCTGATAAAAATAGCAAACGTTATAAAGTTGTTCCATAAACAAAAAAAAAACAATGTCCACCGATTCGATAAGGATAAAATTTATTTCCAAAATTTTCGTAAGTAGAAAGCTGCAAATGTTTAACGCTTCTGTAACTTATGTGAGTAGTTAGTTTACGCTAGGCCGAACCCTATGGCTTAAAATACGTACTATAAGAGCGGTTGCGCTAAATTTTTAGAACATAATCAAGCGTATAATGGCAAAGTCCGATTTGGGCGAGATTTCAGATAACGTGAATCGAGACCGCCCCAATCCCTATCGCGCGCCCTCCCGGTCGCTCGGTGATCGCCACGCCGAACCAATGAAAGCGCCAGCATAATAATTGAAATCGAGATAAGCCATCGACTGCTGTGCCAGCGTTAAGCTGCAGCTTATCTCAGACACAGCTACGTACGCATTTGTTGGTGGACCATTCGCCATTATTTGAATCGTACTATCTTTATTAAGATGCAGTATCCATATAAATTGTATTTAACTTAATTCTCGTCGTGTGTCGCTTGTTTACACTATAGATTAGGGTACAGTGAGAAAGTCCTGGCCCCAGTCACTTTGTGTTGTTCCCCTATTGACTGAGAGCAGTTAACTAACGCTTACTAGTGTATGTATAATTTTGTTATCTTAAAAATATACTATGAATATTTTCTGTGCAAATGTAAAAAAAAGGAAATTTCTAAACTTGTGTTAGACATAATATTCAACTAGCTATAATATAATTTGCGAAACTTATGTCTGGTTGGCAATAAAACAATGAAATTGGCAGAGTAAATTACACGAGTGTATCATGATACAATTTTTATAACTTTGTGATGGGGAGCATGGTGCGAACATTGCCGGTACCATATGCTGCCTTTGCAGCGTTGTTGGAAACAGAGAAGGGTGGAAAATAGGGATGAGTAGTGGGAAATTAATAAAACTGTCACTTAAATCGCAGAAGTGACGGGCAGCGCCCCTTGTCCGTTAATCGCCCAATCGATTTTGAACCTTTAGCGCATCCAATATGGTTGGATATCATGTAAAAGTCTTTGCAAATAAACTAGCAGTCTCTATTGTTAAGTTCGTTGTTGACTTAATTCTCCTCGATCCCCATTGAACGAGATTCTCGTAAATAAATATGATAGAAAATGCAATTTATATTTATTCTGTTTTATTTTGTTTTTGTTATTGCCCTAAGTGGCCGTGCTTTGAATATAAATAATAAGGGTTTATTAGTTTAATAAAGTGGTAGTAGATGCATACCTACTAAGTAGAAAGACAACATAAATACTTGTTCGAGCGCAATCTGTGATAACTGTGGGTACACCGCATACAGGCGATATAAATTTAATGATGCCGGTAAAGAAGTGAGCTGTGAATGAACTAACATCCATAGAATTGGACTGACAATACGAAAGTAGAGCGACGTCAAGCTTAGGCGTATTTTACAAACAAAAAAGCTTCATTTATCCACGGCGTGCCACTTTCACAGCATCCGAGCTCGCGGGGGATCGGTCTGCAAGCTTCATTTTTTTATTATTTTTCTACCCCCGCGGCGTGCTCGCGCCCTGGCAGGCGGTTGCGGTGCCCCCCTCCCACGCCAACGCCTCGCCTTCAATTAAATCCCTATCTCTCGCGCCACCTCATGCTTCCTACTTAAACTCATAAAAATGAGATAAACACAAAAATATTGCTCGTACAGTCTGTCGTTGTTATTAAAGTAATCCGTTGGTGCTGCGGTTAATTCAGTTATTCAAATTTTATGTAACGATTCATAGTTTATGGTATTAATGAATTTTATTTTCATTTTTACAAGTGGGTCTATGGCTGTTTTTGCTATTGTAGATTAAGCGGTAGTCCTTTGCACTAGGAATTAGGTAGTGACGGTAAAATGATAAGTGACAAGGTTTGGTTCTATTTGGTAGCATACAAGTTAACGCCTTTGTTGATTCGGCGATAGATCATGTAGAGCCGCAGGTCCGCCATAAAAACGGGCGGTCCGGGGCGGGTGTGAATTGGTAGTCATAATAATGAAATAAAGGTAAAGAATGAGCCGCAGCGGTCAGAAACATTTGTTTGGAATATTCGCGTTCAATTGCTATAATATATTTTAACGCTTAAAAGGCTTTTATGATACGACTTTCATTATGGTTACGATGGTTGTGATGGATTTAATCGTTAATAGAATTTATATTCTTGACGAATTTATTATCTAAATGTTGTTGATACGGAAGAATTTATAAGAGAAGTCTGTATAAGTAAATTTGTACGAAAATACAATCGATTTTACTAATGGTATGACACCAAAGTCAATAAGGAACATCCATTTGCTGTTCGGTTTCATCGAACAAATAAATCAATATCAATGAAGAAGGCGGTTACCTGATGCGTACAGAACATGTGCCCGACAGTCACAGATTACAGAAACTCCAATTAAGATCTGTGCATTTATCCTGTTACTAGAACTAAACACATCATCGGCTTACAAGACTGCAATACAGGTAAGTCCTTTGTTAGATATCCAGAATGTTATTATGTACGTAGTATGGATATATTTTGTGAAGACGTTGCGTTTTGGTAAATCTACACTATTATTACATCTTATAATATGTAAGGAAATTATTATCGTTTTTTTTTGTTTATAAACCATAAAAAACTAGTTTATTTATTCATATTCGTTTACAAAGTAAGGCTTATTGAACTTCATCAGCGATGTTGACAGACATGACGTCTGTCATGTGTTGAAAGAAGAAACCTTGAAACTAGGTATCCATCACCATACTTCAGTAGTGAAATTAATAGGATAACAGTTCCTACCTAAATAGACTGAAGTTGATATTATTATTGAATTGGCACACGAATCGCGCACGAGACAAGCACAAAACAGGACTCGTCCTTATTCTAGTTGATAGTACTAGCATAGTAAGTACATTTGCATATTAGAAATAATATATTTATTAAAATTATTAGCACAAATTAGTCAGGCTTTTGTACTTAACTAAAACATTTTTCTTTGTGACTGTTTCATAATAACATGTATAAAATATCAATGTAACTCGTATCAGTCGAATTACTAAAACAAAAGACGTCGATCTCGCGAGTAACCTATACCCACTTCTTTTTAAAATGATTTGTTATTAAAAGTAGATTGACAAGTATTATATCTGCAGTATAAAGTTACCGACACGTTTAGGTATTGTAATCGGAGATCTTGAAAAAAAAAGCGGATTTACAAAATAAACGAGGTTGATGTTGAAATGGCGCGCGCCTAGACACCTATAAAGGTGGTGTTAGCCGGTCTCGCGACTAGAACCGATGTGCCGTACTTACCTGATCTAAAATTTCATTGCACGTGTTTCTGTCGTGTTTAATTAGACCGTTTACGTAAAACAGAACCTTACTTAAAGCAAAAACTAGTCGGATAGAGATTTTGCTGTTACGCGATCACATGACCGTAATGATTACGTTAGAGAACCCTTGTTTGTTTTATCATTAGGTATAGTTTAGTAAGCTTTCTCAAATCATGTACGTTCAATTAATTGTTTAGATATTAAACATTGAAATAAGTACGTTAACACAAATACGTAATTACTAATGCTAATGGATGTTGGGATAATGCTGAGCCGGCGTCCTGATTTGCCGATGATGCGGTTCGCCTAAACCAATGAAATCAATTTACATTATTCGACTAAATTGAGCTTGTTATTAGCGAGTGCAAACACTGTGATAGTTTCCAATCTAAATTTAAGCGTCATTAATTGATACAATCTGCTTTACAGCAGGTAGGTACCTACCAAGAAATAATTGATATCTAGTTTATTTATGTCATTCAGTAAAGTTGTCTTAATTTTGCTTTGCTAATGTAAAACCTATACAATATACCAACGCAATAGTTAACGTAAATCCATTACGAGAATGGAAAACATTTTATTTGAAGCAAGTAGTTAGTAGTAGAGAAACAACAGTTCATCCGATATATCATTCGGATGATGAATCGGCGTGAACTTATTGACAGATTCGTAATGTAATCACGTGACACGTTTGAACTCATTACAGTTAATTAATAAATAGTTATTTATAAATTGTTCAATAATCCTAATAAAAAACGAATATAAAAGACAAATACCTAGTTTTCTTACTGGTCACCAAAGATATAAGAAGTAATAAAGTATTTTTATAATTTACCCCTAAAGTAATATTAATTACGACACAGAGCCGAGGTTAACAAGTGTATGACGATGTAACTGAACACCATTAGAATTTTGTGTGAGTGTTCAGTGTTCATATCTCCCCAGCTGACGACGTTATAAGACAAGTGCACAAGATATTGTATTTCTCTTACAGTTTGAATTTACCAATGACATCGCCAGCACCCATATAAAATTACATGGTGCCATCTTTTGTGAGGTAATAGATGGACACCTTTTTCATACGCTTCACAGACTTTGTCAACATTGTAATCCTTCGACTATGAAATTTAAAAGACACCCTTAATACACGGCGACAGTTTTTGTGTAAAAACGACTTTGACACTGTATACTAGAACAATATCGAATTTCTCATGTCGATTGCATCTTACCAGTGTACCGTAAGGACTTAGATTTTACTCAAGATTAATTCTTAACACAATGATATATTTTAAACAAAACCGTTTAATATCTAATTTCTGCTCTTTTATCTAGAGCAATCATAAAAAAAAAAAACTTCCAGAAAAGAATGACTATTTCCAGTACAAACTTCGCCTTTCATGCTTCTAGTAAATTACTATGTTCGTAAAAATAATATCTGATAAAGCTAATTATTCGTCGTCGTAATATTGAAATGGGTGCACGCAACGACCAATCTCGGGTTATGGACGAAGTTTTAAAAGGTACGATACAGGTCCTAAATATTGGTGGGTAGATAGGGTGGCTGGGGGCGCGGCACGCCAAAAACACATTACGAGCCGGCAACGCGCTATTACGGTGAACCGCACGCGTCCGTGTTAGCCGATAGCTGCCACCCGAACATGCTATCCGACGACTAATTGGTCAGCTTCATGCACAAAAACCCCTAATAGAAACAACTGCGGCCAGGGGGAGCCGCTTTACAGCCTAAACCGTAAATGATCGCATTAATCGCAAGGTATGACTGTAACAATCCGGTGTATGTGGCTACCTAACGAATATTTTCGGCGGTGGTAGTTGGAATGAGGGCCAATCATTAAGTAGGCAGTATGAAGGGCGTGTTATCTAGAGGCTTGGGCGGCGCATGTTACGTGACAAACCAAGCGTAAACTCACCACCGTGCACCGGTACTTCGGTCGCGCCATCTTTGTTTTTGTAACAGGGGCCAAGGGTTACCCCTAAATTACTTTTATTATAAAGTTTCAAATTATAATTCCCTGCTTGGTTACCGGTGAAATGTTTATATAATATATCCATCAACGTGGTTCCTAGCCTTGATAACGTACTACATGCATACGTACGTCTGGTATCGGTTTGTGAACAATCTCTGAGTAATATTCTTTTATTCCGCAAATCATATCAAAAGACATAACTCCCAGCGTTATAATGTAATTATTTATTCATACTTAATAACTGGATGTTTATTAAAGAACATTGCAGCTAAATGAATGTCGTTATTGTTTTAAATCTTTCCATATCAATCTTTTCTTGTGTCGCGTCGAAACTTAACAAAAACAAGTCATAAATTGTGCCGTTTATCTGTGGCAAATTATTTTTCTGTTAAACTTGTGTCTTGACCCTGCCGTTTGCGTAGTTGATAAAGTATTTAATGTATGTGATACAGTTACACGAAGCTGTTTTAATTAATTTTACAATAAAATTATAACAATTAATATGAAAATAAGTGCCAATAATCTGCTGCAGGATATTGATACGAGTATGTTTATGTTCTTTGAAAGACGGATGGTTGGAAAATTATGACCTAAACAAGTGTCAATAAAAATTACAAAGTTTAGTAATTACAATTAATTTGGTAACTGCATTCTGAGTTAAATTCAAAAGACGATTAAATAGATTATTTTAATGATGTCTTTATAACAGTAATAATGTAAAGATAGTTTTGTTTTCCAACAACCTTTTGACCAAGTTCCTCTCTGTTATTTCGATGTAGAGTCGCCACAGTGACTTATACTTCCACGTTGACTTTAATGTCTTGTAGTGACACGTCGTCTATTATTTTTATTAATTTTACATGGCTGAAGTAACGGCGAATAAGAAGCCAACCAGTCTAACCTTAGGTTATCGGTTACCCCTCAGTAAGTAGGTTGCACAGGTCAATAGGCTGTGTGCAAACTACCGATATTCAGGAAGAAGTATGGCGGTAAGGCAGTACAAGAAAGTAACATTCTAAATATATTGCTGTATCTGCTCCAATATATATAATTCATTTATCTGAACCAAAAGTAAGTAGCTAAAGCACTTGTGTTATGGAATTCAGAAACAACGATGTTACCACAAACCCGAAGTACAAAAGCTGGTTTCTACATTGACCCGTCCAGGGATCGAACCCGGGACCTCAGAGCTGGCGACATATTGATTATAATGTTTATTTATAACAACTAATCTGGTAAGCTGATTGACGGCTGCTAATATAATTACTTGGACGGTGTATCTACGACTCAATTCACATAACCTTCATTTACAGCATTACTTTTCGACCGCATTCTTATTCCATTATTAGTACCGTGAAATACTTTAACAACTTAAAACTACTAATTAATTTCGTAGGAACTCGAAAAGCAGAACTAGTCTAGTAGGCACATAACTACATACATTTAGGAAAGGTATGCCTATTTAGTCGTTCCGGTTCCGGTCAGAAACACAAAAGAATTTGGTTTTAATTAAATTTGTTTTAATCACGGAAGGCTACTTCTGTTTAAGTTCACCGCCTATTGAATACGAATACTCGAACCTGAATACAAACAGTACCTAATATATATTTTCACAATTGATTAAGTAGGACATCTAAACATCTTTGTTTTGTAATTCAAACTGTCGATTGAAATTCAAACTGTCGAATGTCAAGAGAATTTTTATCGTTTAATATTGTTAAAGTAATACATTATGCACGAGGAAATTAGCCAGTTTTCTTATATTAGTTGTGGCTGTTACGAATCAAATGTTTGCAATGAAGTTCAATTATCCACATTCCACAGTAATACATACCCTCCCTCCGTGTTACAAATAAGTCGAAGTTTTAATCTCGAATTAAATCTCTTTGGAGTCCATAAACAATGAATTAAGCTTACCGCTATCTTATTTATTGGGTCTTTGTTTCACATTCACAGGGGTCACAAAAACTCTAATTTCTATTATATCTCTATGGCTAACGGTACAGGAAGTATGGAGGTTTCCCACTGCATTAGGTTGAGTATTGTTATCTAGATGTAAGATTAATGTGATCAATCAACTTTATTAATTTTATCGTAATTTGTTCTGCAACTAATATGCATACCTAATGTGTTTGTGAGTGACTTTACCTAATCAACGTGTAGGTAATGACGCCACAATAATTTTACTTGGAAGTCTAGGTAGGTATGTAACTTAAAATCATTTAATGTGCCAGTGATATACAATAGGGTTTGATAAGATACGCGCGCACACACCTATTGCCGTGTATACTGATTTTCGTCCTAGTTGCGTGAGTGTATACAACCCAAATCAGATTGCAGTGTCCAATAGTTTCCAACCCTGCTTTATTACGCTCGTCAAAGAGCATTAGCCGTATGACTGAAGATAGTAATGCGACTAATAGAGGCGCTGTCGAGATGGACCGATGACGATCATCAGTAATAATATAATCTATTTACATAATACCAACCTGGCTTGTCTTGCATTAGCGACCCAAGTACTGACGTAGATACAATAATTAAATCTCCATAGTTCGACCTCATTAGTTGTTTTTGCCAACAGCGGAATTAATTTACATTTTTGATAAGAAATCGTTATTATTATTCATCATGGTAAAATGATCTTGTGAACAATGAATTTATTATGTTTATCAAAGTAATAATATAGTACAATTCAGAGTAATTTAGAAGACTTCATTATAATATATTATTAATATTATATAAAATATATTTGATAAGAATAATGGTTATAAACTAAATCACAGTATTTATAAAAAGTATTTTTCTACAAGATGAACTTGTTTCATTATATTAAATTGATTTATGCATTTAGGTAGAATGATATGCATAAATCAATCGGGCTATAATAATATTAGGAAGCTGACAATAAAAATACTGTTTTGTTCTGAAGGTATTCAATAAAATGATTTGTCCAAAAATGGGCCTACAATTTTATTATACTTGTATCACGTGAACGCTGAGAGTTATCTAAAATAATAATAAAATAAAAATATAATTAAGGCATCGACGAATACAAATCAACACACACCACACACGGTACTTTATCGGTCCGATAAATTGTCATGTTTATTTTGTTGTTGTAAATTTGTTTACGACCTCCCAAAGACTTATCAATGCTCAACTCTCACTAGGAAGATGTCAACACATGCTATTTATCAAACGTCAATCAACTGTTGAACATTTACCTACATGGAAGTGTAAAGGCGCGGGTAGATCACACATGTCTAATTGGACATTCCGATGGATGATGTATTATGCAAGCCGGATTGATTCACAAGAGGGCACTTGATGTCTATATTTGAATACTCGAATCAATCTGGGCCTGTTATGGAAATAAAAGAAATAAAATTAGGCATGGTTAAGTGTTTCATGGAAATATAGGTACAAAATTTCTTCATGACCTAAATATATTTTCTCAATTTCGGACAAAATTTGGACGAATAAGCGGTTGACCCAGGTTATTGAAACTCACCCTCATTATTATACACTGTATCAAAGTGAATTATTAAGTTAGTAGGATAGAAGTAATTAATACTTCATCTTGGAAGAGCGAGATTAGTTGTATTTCGTAGAGCAGTATTTGCGAAATTTCTGGAATGAGCTTATCGGATAGCGTGGTCTGTCCATGCCCTAACATGTTCCTCGTTTGTCGCTACGTTGTGCGGTGGCGCCACTGACGGTCCGATAGTCGCATCGGACCTCACAAGACGCCTTATGTAGAACGTATAAACTAGTGAAAATTAAGTGTCGTGACCACGGTTCACTTGCTATCGGAGGTCACGTCTCATTTTATTACTGACATATTATTAATATCGATGAGAACATTGAATTTTATACGGTGAGCGAGCATTGTTTCGCAACAATTCCTATTTTGTTACGTAATACCACACTTTGTGATCTGTGAATACAGAATTGGTCAAGTTGCAGGGGTTTATCACGAATTCTTTTATCTATGTCGTAAACACCATTCTGATGCTAAGTGGGTAACTACAGTACAGTACGCTTAAAAAAATGTTCATCATTTTATAAATGAAATGGGTATTCAATCTATTTGTTTCATAATAACATAAACTTTTTATTTCCTGTTAACAATGACACATAAAATCTTTTACATTCGTATATTATTAGACTCGGTTTATCCATGTCCGTCTGTTTTGCATCAAAACTTTTTATCAGTTTCGTGTAGTTTTAAAGTTTCGTTGTATTGTCAACTCCGGGCTCAAATCCTAGAGCTCGGAGAAATGAAGGAGAAAAGTCGTTTAACGGTAAACATTCGATTTCTTAATTACTTTTTCTGTTTCGTTCAGAAAGCTCGCTTTATCTCGATACAGGCATGTTCAATTGTGTATACTGTTTCCATTTAGTACCGTTAGTAGATTTTTATTGAGCGAGAACGTGGAAATTAATTACATAGGACATCTTCGTTGCGTAAAAATACATACTAGAAGGTGCCGTGTAATCGCAATTTCAATTTACGAATTTAAATTCACTCATTCTGCATTACAATCTAAATTGGTTTCTGGTGTTCGTTTAAACAAATGGCTAACGCTTTTCTCATTAGCCGTGTAGGTACCTACCATTAAATAGCGCCGCAAGGATATAAACAGAATTGATTTAATTAGGTTTTTCGTTTCATTATCATTGCGAGGTTTTATCGAATGGAAAAGATGATAATTAGTAATTACCTACTTGGTAGGCAACATAAAAAAATATATAAATGATTCATAGAACATATAGTTATACCGCGTTATAAAAAGTTGGTGTCACTAGTTACGGCTAATTTAATTAGTAATTATGACCTTGGTAATAGGTATTAAAGCAACTCGTTAATTGATGGATCACTTGTTTAAAGTACTTTATAGTTTCTGGTGTGTGAAAATGATAGTGAAAACTGTTTACTGTGTGTTTTTCATTGATGACACTTAGTTTAGCATACGATGTACGAAAAAAATAAATTTAATTATTTTTTTCTAAAAAATAATGCATGATGAATTAGATACTCGTAATGATGTTAAAGAAAAGTTTTAATAATATTTCTAAGCTAAGTAGAGTTAAAGACTACTTATCCGATGAAAAAAAAACAGTTTTTAACATGCGTATTAAGAACCTAACCCTTCGGGGATACAGACAGGCGTGATGACATAATAATATGCGGAATTCATTAACTAGATTTTTTTTTTATTGTAGTCTAGTGTATTAAAATCAATACCAATGTAGTTAATTAATGTTATCATTAAAGGAATTGTAACAAATCATCGAATCAATAAGAAATATTAAAAAAACGAATACTTAAAGAATTGGCCATGGACGTCAATGTGAACCTTTACAGAGTCACATCAGGGAAAATGTTAATTAAATTCTTTATCGATGATGAAAGTAAATAGATATAATTTTACTAAAATTATGCTATGAAGAAGACTGCCTAAATACTCGATCGATAAGTGTTATTATTATATCAAGTTTCCCAATTCGGCGATCCATAAATATCAATTTATATTTAGTAGTTTAAATGTCGCTTTCGAAAATAGAACGGATTAAAGATTCAGTTTCCATAGTTTTGACAGCTTTGAAGGAGGTTAGAATAGGTATGAATTCTCTTTGTTATTATTGACGTTCTAAAATTGATAGGTTTGAAATATTAATATAATAGTTGTCTATCTATATAATAAATATTAATATGATAATCCAGTGATTTAAGGTACACCGTAGCTAGAGCGTAAACTGTTAAGTTTGCTTAATTTATTGTAGAAATATAATTTTTATTTACACATAAATTACTAGAATTTTAATGTAGCCTAACTAGTATTAGTCGTAGTTCTGATAGCCATTGAAGTAAACATTGTACTGTATAGAGATATGAAAGTGGTAAATCTGGTTTTCCTGACGTATTCCGCTTTATACTTATCACATTATGATAGCTACTCACCTTAATACATTACAGTATTAAGATTAAGAGAGTTATAGAGTCGAGTTTTTTTATTATAGAGAGAGAATTATTTTAAAATAGGAACCTTGAAATTTTGAATTTCTTCTCATAGACACGGATTCAATTAAATATTTAGGTCTGCTGCTAAATATGGTTACCCTAGTGTTATTGTAATGGGGCTGTGGTTAGGCATAACATTTTTAGTCTGGACTAAAACTTGTACACAAGGCACAAAAAAAGAACAGTAATTACAATGAATCTATACTCAAAACACAAATATCGATACACATTACCATCTATTATCACTTTGAATTCTACTGCATCTATAATAATCGAAGCACTTATGTTGAACACGCTACATAATAATATGTACATTTAGCGTGGACACGCAAGACCGATACATGACCAATACAACAAACTGTCTGCAGCGTGTACAACCACCGGCTTGGTACTTGTATCGTTCGAGAAACCGCAAATCGTATGTATGTCTACGTAATCGACTACATGTTGGACTATTGAGTAAGTATTAGCGCTGCCGTGATTTATTGCCAGATATGGAAATTTAATTCGCAGATTTTCTTTCGCATCAACGATTGCTTTTTACCGACTCTACAAAATGGATTCAATGAAAAGAAAAATCAAAGTCTTAATTCGATTTAGGGTGAGCAATCGGTTTTTCATTTAAAGTTTTAATTGCTAGGTAGTTCTGGTGTGATTCCTATGCAGTTGTGTTATCCGAACGCTTTTGTTGCACAAACTAAGCTCTTCTCAATTGGGGTGAATACATCTGAGTAAGGTGGACGATATTGTGAGCTTGGCTAAGGAACTGACTACGAAGACTACAGGGGCATGGGGCGTTCTACATTTATTTATAACAAAGCCTGGGCTGAGGCTGCCATAATGGACCGCTCATCGGTAGCTCCACTTTGATAGAGACAGCACTTTCATTTGGAAATATTTTGCTGTTGTTTGAGTTGAGATTACAATAATCAACCTAAATAGATAGACTTGTGTATCGTTTGAAGTTACTTTAATTTGGGCTTATTAACTACCTACATAAAAACACTGGACCGTCAGACTTGCACTCAAACATTAATGATCCAATTATTTAAGTGTCCAGAACTGAAACCCAAATGTTTATCAAGTGTAATAAAACAAATCAAAAGGTCTAATTAAACATACTACAAAGTACAAATGTAGCCTTAAAACGAAGTGATGACTCGTATGTTTAGAATTAAGTTGAGTAAGTACATTGATGTCGATCACAACTCGCCTCGTGGCCGCCGCTGACCGATAGGAAAAAGGAAAGAGGAAGCGTCCAATGCGCCTAGAATGAAATTAGCCCGTCGGTCAATTACTCCGAACCGAGCGCGGCTTACTAATGGCACGCGCGGCGTCCCTTGCATACGCCACCGCTCATTTATATGCCTTCGCGCGTACTCTTTATTGTTCCATAGATTGGTAATACACGGGAGGACTGGCACTTTGTGCTGTAAATCGTTGTCTGTACACGTATCCACGATTAACTGTGTGCTGTAGCCATAGTCGAAGCGGGCACCGTGTCAGTACATGCCGCCTCTGCGCAAGTGTGGACGATGACATCATGTCCGGAATGGAGTGGCCACACAGAACACGTGAGGGTACGTGTTCGACTGACTCTTATTATCGTCGCGCGGTGCTGCGCCGGTGACGCATAGCCCTTCAGTCACTTCTGCCATCAATGCCTTGTGAAATTGATCCGCCGTATTGATAAATATTATCTGCTTACTTTCGAATGTACTTAGGTATTTCGTATTTCGCAAAATATCTGCTGGAGGGCATAAGATTTAAGCAAGTATGGTGATCCATGCTCATACCTTCCCTATTTGGGTAGAAGCCTTTTGCCAGCAGTGGAACAAGTGCTGGCTTACTTCATTTATTTTAGTTGTTTAACGATAAATGGAAAGTGTTACGTGTTGTATTCCAATGGCGCTATTGAATTTTAAATCAGTTAATTATACTTTTATGTTGTGTACACAGCTACAAAACATGCATAGTTGCGTTAGCATATTTTTATCTATATTTATTTTAATCATGCAAGAAATAATGTTCATGTTCAATTTCAACGCAGTATTTCTACCCAGCAGAAATAAATACAACCTATTTATTTCCTTTCAAGTTGACTTTAGACCTAGGGTAGCCCTTTTTACTTTCTCCCTAGTGACCTCGATTGACAAATTGCGAACGTTATACCTGCTTAACTTTACTACCCTTTTCTGCCTCAACGCGTGGTCTCCTTGGGGCTTTAAAAGATAAATACTCGGTACATCGCAAACTGTTACCCACAGATTGTTAAATATCGGCGAAGCTCACACACGATCAGTACTCGGTTTGTATTATTAATTCTGTTGGTTACACTTTAAACCGAAATTGACGCAAACAGCGCTCCGATAATTTCAGGCAAACAAGAAACGGCAGGCGCCGTCATATTGGGAAGTTATAACCATTAAGAGAATACAATCGCAATTTCTTCCTGTCATAAATAAACTTTGGCGGGCATGAGTAATCGTTACTTTGTGTGCACAATATCGGGTCGGGGCCAAATAGATTGGTACGTGAGCTGCGTGCCGACCGCGTCCGCCTCCCGGGTATTATCACTCGCTTCAACGAAATTCGTCTACACTTTTGTATGGTGTAGTTGAATTTTCCGTTTGTAATTATGTCGGGGGACAGAGGAAGTGTCGGCAGTGGTTGTTACCCTGGTCACGACGCACCGGTTGACGACCGTCGCCCGACGACTAACGGGCTACCGCCAGCTATGGACTGCGGCGCGACCATCTCACATTAGGGACTTTAAATATATTTAGTTGGGCCCTCAAGGCATCAAACATCACGTATCAATTCCCTTAATAATACCTTAATCTAGAATAAATTAAGCAAACTATTACTTTAATTGTACTCCTAGGTTTTTATATGTCAACAACAGCAAGACAAATATAAAATCACACGATTAGTTTTTTTACTGGTTTTAATTAAATGCATAAATAGATATAGACATTATAAGTAGTGTGTTTTAAGGTCAATAAATCAATATATAAGTACTTAAACACGCATAAGAAGTAAGCAAACACCAGTATCTTGATGCAATACCGTGTAATCTTGAGAGTATAAAATTTGATTTATGTTAATTAATTTCATAAACAGACAAACAGTTGAAATAAGCGCGTACTATCGTCTCGCTTGAAGGTACGGAGATAATTAACGGAGTTTAAAGCTGTAGATCGCAGTTTGCTAGACCATCGCTTACAGACAATGTGGTAATCAATTTTCCTCAGATTGTTTTATAACAACCGTTAGAATTAACAACTACCAACTATAATATTTTTTAATTAAATAAAACACGCGTTGTAAATGCAAATTACACTGTAGGTACTACATATACAACCTAGATTTAAGACGGATAAGATGTGATGTGTACTGTGCAGTGTACATACTATATTTCCTTAATTGGAAAGGAACTCAGTAAGTCTTAAATAGCAAGTCAGTAAATGCGGTATTAATACTGTGAACTTCACTCGGCGATCAAGATGTCCGGAGTTTTAGTGGGCGTAAAGTGGGTTTGTTTGTTCCTCATTTCAGGGTTGGTCCGGTGTCACTCTTCATTCGCGGAAAAGGCTGCCCTCAGGCTAATTGTTTGCGAAAACTTCCGACAAGCGATGTTATTATTAAGTAAGCAAAGAATGTCAGCTTAACACGCTTCATTGTGACTTAATATTGTGGATGTTTGGATCATTTTTCGAAAGCTAGACTGGTTTTTTATCTTTTGCAGCAAGAACTTGAAATAAACTGACTGGGTACATGGGTTAACTTTTCAGTGGACCTTACATTTATTTAAAACTTTAAAAATATTTGGACTAATAATGGTAATACTGGTAATATTGCTGCTAAGTTCTGAGGGGTTGGCAGGGACTGTATTTTAACAGGAAAGACAATGAAACATCGATCCTTCGTCTACTTGAGCAAAGTGGTTTCTAGGGTTAAATTTATTTATACTTTATACATACGGAAAATTTATTTAACAGAACACAAAATAATCACAAAAGATTCAACAAATAGTGCTTATTCCTTAAAGATATTTGTAGGCTATCGCAAGACAGAAATAGCGCAAATTTATTTTGCATAATTAGTAGATTATTCAAATTTCCAATTATCGTGTTTTGTACAATAATAATTACGTTATGGATTTATTAATTAATTTAACTTTAAACAAGAAAACACTTGTCTGTATTCCAGCCAGGTAATATTAGATATAGGTAATATTCAAAGTCCGAAAAACTTTTGACATATCTACATAATTTTGATTAACACTTTTATTGAAACATGAACTGTTACACGGATCGCTGACACTGACTAAATTATTTAGATTGGCGATTGTTACCAGCACAAACTCGAAAAGTTGAATCCATTCAGTATTCCAGTATAAATTGACATGTGTTATGTGTTTTGCTACGAAACTTTGTCCTGCCTGTCGAGGCTTAGAAAAAACATTCATAGCTCTGCTTTAGAAAAAAAAAACCGTTGTACCTACTTGTTATACCTTCACGGTAACATCGATGCGTGCTATCATATCAAAGAATTACAATAAAAACTATGATCGAATTAGCGCAGAAATAAAACGTAAAGTAATAGTCGGGTTAAACTACTAAATACAGTTATCGCAACAGTCGGACTAAAATTTGATAAGTACAACAAAAAAACATACGAAGTCTGTGTTTAATTCAGCTCTATCGTTTCCGAGTCAGTAACATAGTTAAAAGTACTTAATTATGGTCCGTTTTCGTGTTTATTTAGTACAGGTATCATTACGGATTGTTGCCGACGTAAGTGATTAAGGTGTGAGATACACATCGGGGCAGAGCTGTTGTCTCGCGCACCTGCCGCCGTTCGGTTCACTTCAAAACCTTCTATTACCTCGTTATTAGTGAGACGCCTCCCGACGTTTTACAACATTTTAATTGTGTTATTTAACGCTTGTTATTTCACGACTGACATGGTGATTTATACGTTATTGGCAGTTGCGGATTTTGATCGCACGACTAAAGGGAGAGGTTTTAGCTTCCTGTCGAAAATGTTTATAGACAGGCTAAAAAAATTGGTATACTATAACTATATTTAAAATAATCCAGAATAAAATATTTGTTTTATAAATACGATTGCTAGGTATTTCTTACATATGTGAATATAAAGGACACGCAACCTTCGAATGCAATATCTGCTGATCTCATAAATAATTGTCTGGTGCAGCTATTTGCGCACGACATATTTTCGTATATTTTACTTTTCGAAATTAACTCCCACCACTATTCGGTAAGATAAGGAGGCAAATTAGTAGGTAATCTATTTAAAACGAGATAACGATAATGACTAATAAATGTAAAGAAAATGTAAAGTTAGAATACTTTAATAACAATGTTGATATGAGACGCGCTTCTTCGGGAACTCGTTGCCGCAATCACTTTACTCATCAGTATTTTTATCGCATTGTTTATGGAACCACCTCCGTTCTTTTCAATATATGTTATCTTATCCGAATCTTTGCCGTGATTATTTTAAGCCTTCTGTTTAAGCTTTTTATTTTGGTTTAATACGATACAACCTTGATGTTTCGGGTTTAGGCTGTTTACTTGAGAATGTAGCAACGTCAAATAAATAAGACTTAGGTATTCACATATAATTTTGTTTTCATGTATGTATTTTCCGGAAAGTTTTTTGATTGTAACAAAAATTATTATGAAGGCAACCTCGATATTGTGCAGATGTACTATCATCACTATCGAGTGAAATTCTTGCACATTTTTAACTCTACGTTTGCGTATACGATGAATCTTATTTTTAAAACATTAGACTCTAATTATGTTTTTACTCAAACGTTCATACAAATTTTGACGATACTCTGACACGTGAGTACTATTTAATTTTTAAAGGTGAACAATTTATTTGAAATCTGTTAATTGTTTCTTTTCAATCGTCATCTTTTTTTGCTTATTAGCAAACAACAGTATCGCAATGCTTAAAATTTTGTCGAATAGACAAAAAAGTAAGTAGAAAGTGTTTGTACAAAGTGTAAGGTCTGCTTTTCGTGGCTGCGACAAAGAGAAGTCAAAACTACAAACATTAATAAAATAAGGGCTAGAAACTTATGAATACATAATTATTTTTCTATTACGACGATTCATACTTTAGTATTGGATTTACATAATTTGTAAAAATTGCTTTACTAGAAATGTTTTGACTACCCCTTCATAGACTTTAGACATGGTGGTATACTGATTTGTAAATCTTAATGTAATGTAAAACGTTCGTGTTTTAAATTAAGGTTAACATTTTAAGCAAAACAAAACATTCAACACATTAAATGGCTACATAACGACGCTTGTATTAATTTCTGTACAAATAGAGACAGTCTGGAATGTCAATCACTGTAATTTACGAATCCATATTGTGCAGGAGTGCCGGAATCGTTAACATAATTTATTATGATTTAGCGAACGAATGAAATACTAGCCAACTAGCCGCTCTTCATTATCACACTATTTAATACATATACCGGAACTGTGCAAAGTAAACGTTGCTATTAGCAATGCTACTTACCACAGATACGTTTTTATAGCCAATTACTGTTTTACAGCAAACGATAAATACTTCCAAAAGGCAGCGGCATATCACCTAATAGAGGATACAAAATGTTTTTAAATTACTAATTCAAATTAACGAGGGGTTCGGTTGCGGTAGAGGAGCGCCTAACTTAGTTCCAATCGCGTCATCTATATTCATTCGGCAAAGTTACCAGCCTCAGTCGAGTGTGCAGCTCACCAATTAAAAACGTATAAATCAAAGCATTCTCCTTAAACATAGGCGGTAATCTATTAACGCGTTATAAACTCACTAATTAACTTATTTAGATTTTTTTGTTTTTCTCTTCAAATACTTTATAGATAACTCTGATTTGAAACCAAAATTTCGTTTGTCTACAGTATTGTTTAATTATCTGCTTATGCTTAGGCCCCTAAGTGTAGAATTGCAAATGATTCATTCCTTTCAAATGTATTTCTTCAAACAGACGACAAGTCAAAGGACGAATTATTCACGACACCGAACATACACACGCCGTTTCTATTCATAGATTCTAGTTTTAATTTATGCAATTTATTTATAGTACTCACCTGTCGATTAATTACAGGTTGGTTATCGTTTACGGCTGGTTTGAGTGTTATAAATGTGATAGAAAAACAATGTTTCCTCCTCACATTGACATGAAACCATTGCTAATTATAATTACACTGGCGTGGCGCGATGAGCACGCAGCAAAAACAGTTCATGAGAACGATGCCATGATTGTATTAACTTTCGTATTCTTGTTATACGATCAATGGGTATGCCGACTTTATCGTGAAAAAATATCTTGTAAGGTACCAAGGCGTGAAACTAATGAAGTGTTTCTATAACAAAAACCATAATGCGAGAGTTTACTTCACACTACAGATTTTCTAGTTTTTGTTGTGTGTTTTGCGAGAAACATTTTCATTTATTGATTGTATCTTTCTTGCGGCACTTGGTTTAATACAAATGAAGTAATAATTTAGTATCTGCGTCGGTTTCATCGATCGTTGCATATGCCAGTGGAGTCGCTGTGCCGTGGCCGCGCTCACTCCTACAAAAGTCGATTAAGTCATTAGCGTTAGATATTAATGCCGTGGTCGACCGTCTTCACATTGATTTTTTACTAGAATGTTTAGTACGAGAAGTAGGTTTATCGAATAGTCGGTCATGAAACTGCCCTCATTTACAATCGAATTATTTTGTACCTTAATCGAAATTAAAAATGTAAAGGACTTGTTGCAAAGTAATCTTTTTAATCTTTAATTTTAATCTTTTAAGATTTTCAAGTTTTCCATAACTTTAATTAAAACTATTCGTATTTTGATGCCTTATTTTAGTTCTTAGTTTTATTTAGTTTATTTTTTTTCTTATTTATTGTGTAGCCTTAGTTTTTTTTATTATTGTAAATATTTTAAGTTCAATTTCTAAAATAAATAAGTCCCCTTCGCAGCTAATTAGCAATCTCTATTGGATTATACAAAACTAGGTATGTCAATTTGATTACTGTCCTTCTTCTTCTTTTATATCTAGGTACACTTAAATAGAAATAATAATGTGTTTAACTCAATTAAATTACTTAATTTAATAATTAAATAAAGATGAATACATTATGTTGTCCTTCATTGCCATCGCAAATCGATCGCAGTAAAAGAAATCAAGTTCAATCAAGCAATTACAGAACTCCTATAATATTAATGCTGAGTGAATTTATAGTTAGCTTTAAATGTAGCATCTAAGTTTAGCGCTTCGTCGGCTCGATCAATAAACTAATAGGAAATGAATGTGAATATGTAGGTAAAGGGTAAAATATTTTTATAAAAACTAGGTCGGCTACAATGAAAGCTTCGACCGACTGTGTCCCTATGTGTACGCTGCGCCATACACGGACATAGTTCCGATAATCTGATACAACATTCATAATTATCTAATAAACTCATGTTTTGTAACCTTTACAGTTTGCCGCTATCAGTTTACATAAGCGTGTTGACTGTATCAAATCCTATCTACATAGGTAGGTACGCTTGCGTCGATTACGATAGAATACACACATCAAAAGATTCCAAAATGATTTACCTACCTTATTTATTCTAAAAATATCATGCTAATGTGTTTCTGTTGGCTTTAATACTATTTTGTGAGGCATGTGCAAGGTTTGGCTGAATTTAATAAGACAATTTTCATGAAATTCGGTTCGTAATTTGTAGGCAAAATCAGGAAATACAAGTTCTTTCACTTGTATTAGTAAAGTATTATTAATTCAAGACATGTACGTTCCTACGAATAAATAACACAATATAAAGACCGGCGGAAGTACGGACATGTTGAACTGTACGCAATAACACAAGGTCAGTGTCCTAGAAGCATGTTGTTTTACACAGACCTATTTCAATTTCGGGCCTTGGAAAGTGTCAGGTGTAAATTAAAGGCCTTGTAGTTTCAATTAGTGTCAGAGTTAAGATGGCTCTCAGTTTAACTGGAACTTCTCTCGCAGCTAACAACTTATTGGCCAGCAAAGTTCTTTAGTGGGTGGTTGCCCTAGTCAAACATTTATTCTACAAGAATTACAAAGGTGTAATGTAAAACTGTCATGTGGTGCGGTGCGGTCATGAGCTGAAGTAGTGCCTGCTAAATGAGATTTCTCGAGCATGTGTGTGTGTAGTGTGTAACCCTTAGCTCGCCCGCGGGGCGTACACATCGATACATCGATGCTTGACACCCCTCTGCCGAAGTATCTGGTTACTTACCGACATTGTCGCTATATATGGTGTACTTTGTTGCTTACATACAATGTCAAACTTAATACTTTGGGACGTGAACAGGCAGTTTTTGAACCACTTTATAGTGAAAATTAGAATCAAGAAACTGTACTCTATTTACTTGTGTGTGTAAGTGAAGCTGGCTTATAATTAAATTACTTTGGAATGCATGAATTTTAATCCCTTAATTGCATGATATAATTGATAACATATGTTCACCTTTGCATTCAACGGTCCGTTTTAAAAGGACATATTATTTTATCTCACTAAGTACCTATTAAAACCTATCGTCGTTGACTTAAAAAAATCCAAGATCAAGAAACATGTATCTAGCTAGTCTCTACCTTTCCAGCTGTCAAACCTACGCTAATTACAAGGAAGGTTAAGTAGTAGCACATGACAATGTATGAGCAACATAACACGAAGACGTTTTTTTTTAATTAATGAGTTACATATGTTATGAATAGTTTTTTAATGGTGTACTGAAATCTTTTTTTAAACTATATTCTAGCATTTGTTTGGACACTGTAATTTAAATATACCAGAATAAATAGGTCCAAATTATTTCAAGGTATAGTATATTTAGAATCCTAACCTTTCGAGAATAATGGTCATGATTTAGGTTTGAACTATGTACCTACAGATGCCTACTGAAAATGGCTAATATGTTTTGATTCAATATGACCATGAGACTGCAGAGAAAACGTATGGCGAAAAAAACGAAACGCCATTCATCAGGGTTATCGTTAACTGTTCTCATTGAAACCAAAATAATGGTACTGATGTGTATAGAACTGAGATTTTCCTCCAGAAAAGAGTAAAAAATTGACTATAAAAGAACAACGGTGTAAAAGAGCAATAGAAGCAATGACAGGAAATGTAGAGTGACAGTAGATGGGGAGAAGCCGGTCGAGCGTTTTTGCCAAAATTCTTCTTTTTAGAGATTTCACGTCCACTATGTCGATATTCTACCGTTGGGGATTGTTTGTGCCGAGTAACTGTCGGGGGTCGATAATCGTCTGTTGTGCCCCCGCTCCGCTAGTTACTCAAAAATTTAGTTCAGCGGCCGTCGAGCTGTCCAACGCTGACACAGCAGACAGATGAAATAGTTAGCAGTTTAAAATATTACTCACCCGTTGAAAGGGTATCCGGCAAAGGCAGCGTCGTAAGGATGGTAAACAGTCGGGTACGGCCATGTGGCAGCGCTTGCGGCCAGGTTTTCTTTCAGTTCAATTCCGGCAGCCTACGAAAAAATAAAAATATTAAAAAATGACCAAATTATAAAATTTTACAAGTATTTATTGATGTAAACAAGAAAAATACTATTTATACATAGGGAGTAAGAGGCATACTACACAGATTAATAGGTGGTCATCGGTAATATGTAAGTAGCAAATAAACTCTTAACTATCTCATTAAAGCGATCCGGTATAATAACCGTACCGTAATAATATCTCCTTCCACGTTTCCGGTAGCTTTAACGTAATCCATTACGAGAATGATCCTCGTCGGATTGATTTCTTGATCGATCGCTTCAACGTTTCGGTTTAACTATTATTACTTAATGGGCAAAGATACAAGACGAATGCATCAATCATCTTTCGGTCGACAAATGTACCTTTTTATTTTGGGATTGTTGAACTTTTATCTTAAAAAAAAAACATTCGAATAAAATGTTTTCAACAATAAAGCTTTTTTAAGCCCAACATTTGTATAAACAGCGATTTTAAAATTATGATTAATTTGTTATTAAGGTTGTGCGCTGGGGATCGCGTAAAAAGCACGACTGTCACTAAGGGTCCAAAAATTTATAGCGACACATTAAAAATAACTCAGGAGCGAGTCTTAATGCGGTCAGCCAGGATAAATCTATCAAAAGATTTTGTTGTCCAACAACTTCATTGGTGGCCGAATCGAAAATCCGATAATAAATTTTACTCAAGTACGACAGCGTAATCCAGTCGCGCTGTCGCTCTTTGTTGCTGCGACCTTTGTGATATAATTCCAGTTTTCTGTTACTTCAAATAAAATCGGACTACGCCGTAACGCGAATCTGCGGCTACGTGGATTTATTGTGACTACTGATATTGCCGTATTTACTTAATGGCTTGATCCCATCTATCGTAGGCGTTTGACAGATAAACATCTAGTGTTGCAAACCTTAATGTGCTTTTATTTACTAAGCTTTTATTTTTTATATAAAACATACTCTTTGAAATAGTGTCCTTATAAGTAAAGGCACGCAAGTACAAAGTAAGTACCAGATAACTGTGATTGGTGAAGTATTACCTCCTTATTCTTAAGATAAATTCATCATGCTTAAAAGGTTAAGGAATGATTGATAGCCGTGTTGGTCTTAACGAAACAATTATTTGAACATAAAAAAACTTGCCGTGATTTTTATTGGTATCAACTTTATAAGTTTAATGGAACCTAGCTATAATCCCATTAACATTAGTGTGTTGAACTAGCCAGTAGGTATATATTTTTATGGAAGGTATAAGTTAATCCGGTGAGCGATGTGGTTGACACGCAAGCTCAGGTAGCGTTCAAATGTCGTCGAGTCGACGAAGGCACTAAGTAGATACACGACTTTGGACGCATTTATAAAATGATGGGAGCGTTATTTTAAGTCAAAGATATCATTAAGTCACACGTTGAGCAACAAAGATGTTTACGGTGCAGACAGAATATTATCAAACTTAGCGAAGCAAATGTAGGTACAATCACATCTCGGCTGCCTAAATGTAACCTGTTATCATGTCGCCTTTAAAATGATTTTTTAACCAACTAGTCACTTAATTAGTGCTTGATAGAGTATTAAGCCGTAGTATCATAAGCTTTAGTGTAATATCAATTTGCACACTGGTAAAGGAGTAATTAAATTAGATATTTAAAACATCTCATTAAAACTTGGACGGTTATTTTTTATTATAAATTATAATGGGCACCTACCACTAATCTATTAAAAGCTGTAACGTATGACAGCTTAGATTTATTTTAGGAGACTTCTTCTGAACTATAAATGGTATTTTTTTTAGATATCGCTCTCTTCCTGTCACTGCGATCCCACATGTGCAAATGGAAACGATTAGACCGAGCCAGCTATTAAATATTATGACACTTTAAATATTTCGGAGGTACGTCACATAAACGTGTTAGAAAAACGTTTACAGTAAGCATTAGATTAAAAATTTGAAGTGTAAACATACACGTTTTAATCTGACAACCAAAAACACCAAACAAAGAAACACAACAGTGTACGGATGCCCTGAGCTACGAGCCGGGATAAAATAATAAATTATAGACAAAATAAAAGGCGTTAACTAAAAAAACGGTGAGGCAGGATCCCATTGAAGGCGTCGACCGGAGTTAACACTTTCGCCACTGATGATGTACGATCATATCTTCATGAATGATTGAATCATCTGCCGGGACACGTTCACGGCTTTTAACACCTTCTTCCAAAAGTTTTACTACACGTCATATATTACGTAGCGTGGCTACTTTTATGTTGTTATGATCATTATCATTCAAAGTCACTACCCACACAGTCGCCGCGGAACGCCAACCAAAGCAGGACTGATATTATGATTACAACTTTGTATTATCTTTAAATGTTTTAAGTGAATTCTCCAATATTTACTTTCTATTGTTTTACTGTCAAACAGCTAAGTCACATTACTAATTAGAATGACACGAATCGATATACTTAATATTATAATCCTGTATGAAAGCAATACAGATCGCTGGACATATTTTAATCCTCAGAACGAAATTGTTAAACATATTAAGTTATTAAAGCCGACTGGTCAGGAACAACTTTTTTGGTGGACGATGGACAAAAGAACATACATCAACGGATTACGATTCAAATTTATATGTATTTATTACTTAAATCGTAAACCGTATTGTGGTGCCTACTTAACACTGCCCGAGGGTCTCATAACTACCTTTCTAACGTAATATTTTGACATGGTATCCTAATTATTTTAACGTAATACCTTTTGTAATAGTGGGAGTGAAAAAATAGTGTTACGAGTATAAAAGGTAAAGCTTCTCTGCTGTAGACGTTGGAACATAATCCCCTTGATTTAGATGATATCGCGTCAGCGCTGACGACGTGTTCTTAAGCTTTTGTGGACGTAATTAATATAAGTCATATGATACTTTAATAATACATTAGTAGTTTGTATTTATTCGGTAACTAGATGATGTTCCTCTGATAACGCTAATGAGAGCATTATGTAGATATACCAGAGATAATACTTAAACACTAACAACCTAGCCTTGGAATGAAAATAGACCTAGATTAGTTTATACCTAATAAGTATTAGTAGGTATTTATTTAGAATTAAGTGTAAAGCCTGTAATAAGCCGTTGTAAGGTTTATCGCCAGCAAAGGCGATTGAATGTCGCGCCATTTTTCTAGTATCTATGTATTTGAAGCAACGTTGTAATGGAAAATTCGGTCTTCGGTTTAGGGTTGAATTATTTTATGTCATTCGTTTTTAGAATAAGACTATACTTATCGATTTTATTTTAAATTTGTTTAATATCCAATGTCTAAAAATACCAACATATATTTTTAATATCTATATATATATAACAGAGTTACGTGCTAACTTACTGAACAAGGATTTTATTTATACTCTTACAATAAATGCAATCATCTAGCTATATTGTATTCGAAATCAATTCGGATCCGATAAAAGAGATATTTTAACGTCATCATCACTATAACAATAATGTATTAAATGACCTGCCCGCTTAGTATCGACTTAATAGTGAGGGGAAACCTGTCAACAAAACTAGTTTTGTACGTAAGTACTCGCTTTAGATTGGTCATAGACCCATAAACATCGGCCAGTAGCTGTAAAGTTTATTATACTTAAATTAATAGTCGATTCATTCCTTACTTAATAAATTTTCTTCACCAGAACATTGATAAGAAGTATTCCTTTTAACCTTTTTTTACTTGACCCATCCGCGACTACATGTATACATTTCGACGGGCGACATTGCCATCCAAAATCATTTAATTATTGTGTTTGGTTATGCTAAATAATTTTGTAATCACCAACCAAATAGTTCCCTGAGTAGGTATATGTAAATCTGATTATATTGAAATCGAGAAAGATATATATTCAGTTTGTATCACAATCCAAAACAATGTAAAACAATAAGTGGTTATTCATAACCATTGTTCCACAAAATCCGATAGTTGATAAAAAAAAAGTGATTTGTAATGCCATCGAAATTAAGACGAAGAACATTAAGTGAACGATATTCGTGTGTGCAAAAAGCACAGAATTAATTTAATGTCCGTTTTTATCTGTAATTCAATTCGATATCCCTAATTCATGTTTGGTTGCAACACTAGTGTCTGATTATCATGTCAACCGCAGAAATTGGCCGCGTATTGAAAACTCGGTCAAATAATATTGATCTAACTTATTAATTAATAGGTAACATTCGTTGTTATTTGTATTGTGAAGTTACAAAAAAGTGGAGTATTTAGCGCTTTTTTGCTTTAAAAACTTGGCGTTAATTAACATTAATTTAACTTTAGATACCTAGCTAAAGATAAAATACCTGAATCTTAATAATACATGGTAATACAAACTATAATATTTTTTATCTTACTTATTGTAATCATCAAACTGCTAGAAAAAAGGGGTGATGCAGATTAAAGTACATATACGTTATACCAGTTTAAGTCAATGCCCACGAAACTGTTTACAATGCAGGTAGGCTGATGTTTTAGGTACCTACTTTTTTTACGTTATGTGTTTACCACGAATGATAATGATGTACTTACCTAACTAACGTTTCAGTCAATGTAACGTTTTTTATTATCACGAAGTAGGTATGTTCCCAAGTTGATTTTGTTTGGTTTTCCTTACGACATAAACATATCAGTTCTGAGAAATATCAGTCATTGGTAATTAACATTGTGGACTTAACGAATAAGTGCCTATTATTTGAATTTAAGAGATATTGCTGCAAACATTATACCGACTTCCAAAGAATAGTTTTACAGGTTTTTTTTTTGTGAATTGGCACAAAATATTATTTGTACTTACGGCATTGCTGTAAAAGGGCGGTTGATCAGCTGCTAAAGCGGGAAAATAGGCCGCCATACCGGCAGCTGTAGCCGCAGCGGCGTCTGAGTAGGGGGCACTGTACATAGACAGAGGCACGCCGGAAGCGAGCCTCTGGTAGTTGAGAAACTCGTATTGACACGAGCAGACAGTCTGCCCGGTGATAGGGTCCTGGAATATAGGGCGGCCGGTGTCGCAGCAGCGCGGGGCGGCGGCCGCGGGCGAGCTGGGCCGCGCCGCGCCGCTCGCGCCGCCCGCGCCCCCGCTCATTCCCGCCTGCGCCGGCGGCGGACTGTTGGAGGCTGTCGAGATGGTGCTCTGTAAGTTGTAAATTTTGAAATGCCTTTATGGCGCGTTTCCACATTCGCTGTTGCATCGAAAGTAAATAATAAGAATAATTAGGAGGCCTCCGTGCGCTCAGCCGCATTCGCAAAGGCATAAATTATAAATCAATATTACATACCTAAAATGTAATAAGCTCTCATGGTAACTGCATTGTAAATCGATCCAAAAAAGTTCATAATGGACATCTAAAATATCATTAGCATAATATAAAATAATTGATGGATAATAAACGAGCCTTTAACGATTGTGTGAAAAGGGGTGAGCAGTGAAGCAACCTTGGGCGTGCCTCATGTATCGTCAGGGCTTGCGAGGACAGAGTACGCAAATTCGAAACGGTTCGAGATCCCCTTTGAATATAAAAAGTAGCTCTGTCGCGAGTAATACTAATATGATGCGATTTAAGATTTGGAATTAATGACAATAGGATCGGGCAGGGCGGACACATTGTTGTTGTAATAGATTTATTATACGCCGGACTACCTGAATCGATAACGCGGTCGCAAAATAAACATCCGGATGTTGTCCGCTTATAATGGCAGAAACGCGAGTTGAGATCGTCCTTTTAATTGAGCACAGTGCTGACTCGCACGCGGGTAAATAACTTTCTAAATATTTGTCATTCGAATGAAAAATGGCCCCAGCCGCCCAATATCCATTGTGTGTTCAATGGGATTAGAAACCGAGAAATGTCGTTCTGATATTACCTCACGTCAGATTTTTTTTGAAAATAATATTAATACTCTATTGTATCTTTACGTTATTGTAGGATAGATGTGCAAAAAATATCTATAATTAAATTATGGGCAGGTTACATTGTATAGTTTTAGTTTATTTCATTGTCAATTGAAATAGGTACATATTATATTTGTAGACGTATAAATAACGTCGTGAGCGTCGATAAGACCGCAGGCGGAGTGTGAGTTGACCTTTAATTGTGTAAAGAGGCGGTGCTGTCGCCGTAAGCCTAGTAAAGTCTCGTCGCGGTTGACTGTGGACGTATTAAGCTGGAGCTATGACCCGTCTGCCAGAAGTATGGCTTCGGTCGCCCTAAACACGCGACACACACCCATCGCCACGTCCATCGCTATCGATAGGAATATTTCGACGACCTATGGCATCGCTGAGTACACGTTCACCCTCGCGACAGGCTAAAAACATTTGTTGTGTTGAGGGAATTATTGAGGTAATCCCGAAGCCGTTAAACGCGGAATCCCTGCATTACCTACATTACATACCCTGCATAGTCATTTAATCCTTGCTCGCTAACATTGTGTATGTATCGCAGGTTTCAGGGTAGGCGTTCGCGTTGTATTGTCGCTCAGTCGCCCTAATGACTATAGCAATAGAGATGATATCGATCTATATGAGGATGCGGCTGAAATCGACGCCGGTGCTTAAAAGGGATTCAATCCGTTCAAACGATACGAGTGTCTGGTGGGTGTAACGACATAATTATTGTACTGCCTACAGTGTGCTCTATTTACTCGCTACCTCGGCAATTGTGAACAGGCTTTGGTAAACACTAAATTTTCTTTAGGTTAACAAATTAATTGTATTACGGTAGAGCTCAATTAAGAAAATCTATACTTCTTTTGTATATTTTTTTCTATAGACTATGTTTTACCAAAGGTGTTTTTTTCGATAGATTCAGATTGATTGAAATCGGTTAAATTACTAGATTATAAAACATAGCAAAAAAATTAGAACTCCGGTAAAATTTTAAATTCGAATATGACCATACTTGTAAACATGTGCATACCTATGTGCAATATTTACGCATCATGAAATATTAATGTTTTTTTTTTCTTTTCAAATATATACTTTACAAAAGAGTGGGGAACGAGCTAGCAAAACATTACGGAGATGACTAAATGGTATAAGACACGTCATTGTTGTAAATTATCACGCTGTAGCTTGCAGCTAACAGTTTAAATTGAATATGAATAGCCTCATCACGGTAAAAAAGAGGAAAAGAAACGCTAGTTTATATCACGAAACAACTTACATTTTTTTTGTACAACTTTGTAATGCCGGAAAATTCTTGCTAGTTCTGCCTAATGGTCGCAGTTAATTAAAAGAACAAATGAATTATTGACTCATACGTCTTATGCCTACAACATACAAGACAACAGTTAGAATTTATTAAATTAGATTTATAGGAACTAGTAGCGCCATCTACTTTCATGATCCCTACAGTTGGTTGGAATGTTAACGTCTGCTTTGACATATTCTATTAGCAAGATTTATACTTATGCAATGTGAGTGTGACTGTCTCCAAAAGGGTACGCAAACATGACAGTAACTTAATACCCAAGTATAACACATCATTTTCATTTATCTCGTTAGACAAACTTTTGGAATAAGTAGGTATTGGTTATGTGTGCTTATTAGATAAAGAATACAAAAAAGTTGTCATCATATCCTTTTCAAATATCGGTCGGTTGGAGGATTAAAGTGCCGCACCACCTTATCGCCAGCAGACATCTTTTAAAAAACAAACACGAGAAGTATTCTCTTTTTGTCGTCTTTTTTTATCGTAACCCGCAGGATATGTTAGAGTCGTTAAGCCCTTTTAAGTGTTAAACCATGTAACTGAATATTCGAGCGTATAAGGGTCCGATCTATTTGTTAAATAATGTAAAAAAGTTAATCTTAGAGAAATCGGACCCAATGACATGAATTTCGTTAAAGACATCAGCCGGGCAAAAAATATCGATGACATGTCGCTCGCTTAACTAACCGTGGGTGACGCCGAGCGATGGCTTTTGTCCAGGTACCACGGGATTTTTTATCAAAGTCGGCCCTTTAGCAGACATCATTAAAGTATTAAATTTACGATAAGGTTACCGGTGCACAATAATAATTTGGAAATTCTTGCTAATGTTTAATTCTTTGATAAAGTCGAGATAATGCCTCTGCGCTCTGCATAGGTCTGATTGGAGTGCGCGGCGGCCCGGCCGGCCGGAGTCAAGCAATCTTAAACAATCGGCCAATCTGTTACGTAACTAGTAAATAGATATAGATCACATTATGCGCGCTGTTTACAGAAACGCGCCTCGCTATTGCGACCGCGTGATATCATTAACTATGTATGAATATAATGGGCTTACATATGTCAAAGCAAGTCTGCTGATTCTGTCAGTGGCGAAATTAATTTGTGCCCGTTACGTAGCGGTCTACGGCTTATGCTATTAGTTAAGAGCGAGACATTTCATGGAATTATACTAGTGCTAATATTCTCACCTAATCCTTTTCGCACATAGTTGGTCGAAGAAAAAGCATCACAATTTGATAGATCGTACGATAAGGCGGCTGCGCGGGCGTCACGCCAGCTTGCGCTCGCGTTTACATTCCTTGACTTGAGAAAAGCATGTGCGAATAATTCCAATGTGGTATATTTTTTCCTCGCCTAAACACAGGTTAATTGCGGCAGATTAAGATCACCACTAAAATAATTTGTTTAACAGCTACACGCTCCTGTACTAACTTTCGATTCTATAATCAGATATTCCTTCATTAATTGTGCCTTATTAAAAAAATATTATCATAACTATATTCGCGTTTTTGCTTTCCTCCACGTGATTGATGGAGACGATAACGTCGTTGGCTCTACAAGAAAACTCTGGCTAGAATTTGCTCTTTTTAACGTGTCATTCATATTTATTAGAGCTGAACTGTATTTTACGATGTTTCGTGACTTGTTAATAGCAGCTGAATCGCTAATGCAATATAAATATCTAAGAAAATGCAACCTAATGATCAACACCGCTATTATCTTTGAGAATCATATATGCATTATTATAATCCAAGGCTTTACTTTCGTAGTACTTTTTCTAATATTAAAGCCTAATCTTAGAAAATCATCAATGGCTTCCATTATTCATTAGAGTTGATAAAAACATCTGCACACTGACAAAGTATGATAGATTATCGTCAATCTGTATCAGACAATGAGTTGCTAGTGTATCGTGTGATTCGGTCTCAATTATCCGCGTACCTCGCTCGCATGAATAGGAAACTAATTAATTAACCGCTTGTTCGATGTTTTTCTTGAGTTTTCAACAAACTAACATTGTTAACTTAATTATTTCCGAAACATTTAAAGTTAGCACTGAGTGTTGTGTCTTCAAGAAAACATTTTAGCCTTTTGTATGATAAATAAAAATAAACAGTAACTACCTAAATAATACATAAATTTAATAATTACTTAAACGTCTTTACAAAAGGAAGCTACCATGAAAAAAGCAACACCTGGGTGTTATTACGTTAACTTATTTACATGAAATTCTAATTTTAATTGGACAATTACATGGTGGATCACCATCAGTTGAGGTAGGTGTCTATTTCGACCGCATCCTGTGTCAAGATATCCTTATAGATAAGAACACGAAATTGGCCCACCCTCAAATGCATGATGCCTTAAAGAAATTCACACCTTTCCTAATTAGGGTAGAATTAGGGAAGAATAAATATTAAAAAGGAACCGCCGCCTTTATTCTAATACTGGTGATATGGTAATGTAAAGATAAATACACATTAATGGTGCATAATGATAATGAACACGTATCTATCATTATCTATTCATAATAATTGTAATAAAAGTCGTCCGCCAATCGGTCTCTCGTGGTCGCTGCCTACACGTTTTCCTCACGAATATCGTAGATTGTCCCGCATCGTTGATAATTTCAGTGTTTTTGTTAAGTGACATGATAATTATAACAGAAACAGATTGTGTATTCGTATATCTGTGTTTCGATTGAGATAGGAGATACCCAATACCCGCGATTACCATGTCGGTAGCTCGCATGCCTGCAGATAATCATTAACAATCGTTTTCCATTAATTACGTAGGCTCTGGAAAAGTTCATTCCTTTGCGTTACTTGTTTACGATATTGTTAACGGCTAAAAGTTTTCAAGTATAACTTTATGTATCTTTTGTTGTAACATTTTGGGTGTGGCTATAATAAAAAATGATATAAAACAGTGTCGGCGAGTTTATAACAGTGTTCTTATCGGCCTGCGATCTGTATGAAATGTGGGTAACAGATACACAAAATGTTATATTTTTTGTGAGATTTAATTAAAGACATGAGTAAGTGTGGGCTGCATAATACAACATCATTGTAATACAAACATCATGTGTTAAAATCCAGTTCTTATCCATGTTTTTGTAAAAAAAATAATTAATTTCGAATAAAGTTTGTTTTTCCAAAATGCTCAACAAACAAAGACTTAACAAAAGTTACCTACTTTGTCTTCGTTTTATTTTATGACTTCAGTCTTTGTTTTATTATTACTTATAATTCTAAATGTGGTGGACGCTATTTAAATAAGAACACAGCATTGCGCGTCGGCGCGGCGCTGTAAATCGATATACAATATTATTAAGTGTTTTATGGGGAGGTGAAATCTTTAACGTCAGACCAAATATTATGCTCGTTTAAAAGGCGATTCGGACACGTACACGTCTCTACAGCGCGCTTTCCGCGTCGGTTCGCAGCCCGAGCCGTATTATTATTGTGTTTCATTCAAACAACTCATTCATAAAATTGCAACTCTTTCGAGAGCAACCGGAGAGCCCGTCGACACACTCCATCGCACCCACAAATGTGAACGGAAACTTTTACCTGTTACTTTAAATCCGATATTCACATATGAAAAATAAGATTCGATTTATTATCTCGGCACTGCGTCTTATGTGTCTTCAATCATCCAGTGCGGTGCGAACGAACGTTGATTTCGCTAATGAAGTTGTTTCAGATTGTTCAGCGAGATTTATTGGCCCCTGTTACGGAATAAACATGTGCTAGTGCCGCGGGTACTTGTCTATTAATAACCGGACCATTATTCTGCTTAATACCCCTGTGACGTGGTCGCAAACATTCCAACGCTACAGTTATGCTGAAATTAGATTGATGTAATCAGAACATTGTACATTGATTCGTTCCTGATATTGACAGGAAGAGATATTTTAACGAAATTTTTAGGAAAGTTCAAGTTTATAGGACATTTGAGAAGCTTTAAGTAGTTAACAGTACTCAATATGTAAATGAATTACATGTCATGAGGCTGTAAGGTGAGTATTTGTTTCAAAACAGAGTTGTAACTAAGTGGGTTTGTTTTAAATTTCTTCTCGTCTTATATGGAGTAGATTCAGAATTTTAGCAATTGAATATAAAGATGAGGAAGATAGGGGAAAAGTATACTGTTTTTTATTTTTACCATGGTCTTGACCCAACTCTAGACAGTTACATTACATTAGATTAGCTGATTTTAATGCAATAAAAAACAAATAAACATTATAGAATATCTTTATGCAAGTTTCAGTGTTAAAGATATTTAGTAGTAATGGTGTTTTGAGGTATATATGGCTTACATTTAAGGTACCATTCCACATAGGAATAGTAAGAATATTATGCTAGAATTAAATATCGGTTTTAAAGTTTCGATGAATAATAAAATCTGAAACCACTCTACATCAATTACAGTTTCAAAGAGCTGCAAACTAGGTTGTGGACAAACTAACTACGAATTAATTTAACATAACACATTTATGAAAATTTATTGCAGTAACTACCTACCTAAAACTTTTTTGTCGAGAACATATTCGCTCTACTTTTTATTATTATAAATAAATTAGATTAACTTTATTTTTATTATGTACCGTAAGTAATAAAGTACTGGTTAAAAAAAAATTGGAAGCACATTTTATGAGTCAGTTATTTTATATGTCAAGAAAATACTTGGACTTGTGTGATAGGTAAGATGCGAATACAAACTTACCGAAGAAGGATTTGGCAGTCATTAGGCTTTGTTTTGCTCTATAAAAGTCATTTAATTGTCTGGTCTCCTAACAATTCCAATAAGAATTCATCAATTTGTAAGTTGTATGTTAAATTAATAGTTAGAAACAATGGCGTTTCTATGAATACGTAACTAAGTTGCTACTTGTTGGTATCTGCAAAGCGCGCGCCGTGTATTATGTCAGCTTGTGTTTAGAACTGGAAGAGGGGCATGGAAATTTGAATTATCGGTTAATACAGACGCCATTAAAGCGGTGGCGATTCAAAACATCCCGTGCTGTTCCCCGGTCGAGGCTTTATTGCGAACTCCCTGTCGTTACCCACTAATCGACAACTGTGTTACCAAAATAACTCCGTACAAAATTACTCTACGGGCGACAGTAATTTATTTACAAATTGGATCATAGCACACGTTTTAACGAACGCGGATAGTCTGCGGGCCAACAATTACGAAGTGGCGCTGTTACCCAAACAAATGACACTCAATATTAGTGCATGTGGAACATGCGTAAGTACCGTCTCTGTAACTCCGCTATTAGGACGCTGCGTTTCTGCGATTGTACGTTTTGTTGTATTTACTTCTTTAATTTACTTTATTGTTATGCAAAGTTCAGTGAATATGGAATTAGAGTTGTTAAGTTGTTGTTTTATTTATCAAACTAATTGAAAGTCAACACGAGATCTTCGATTTAAGTAGGTGTATTCTTCAAAATGTACGTTTTAGACAGGCAGCAAACCATTTTTTATATATTGCCCTACTATTACCCTTACAATGATAATTAAGGTTTTGTTTCTACCATTTGAGAAGAAAAAAATTGTTTTGAAATCACTGCCTGTAACCGAAGAAGCATTGTTCTAGCTACAATGTGGGAGCCGGCTACTCGTTCGGCACGGCCGTGTGTCACAAGTGTAACGATGTCTCGCGAGCGCGAACGGTTCGGAGGCGACGAGGTGTGAACTAACGATATGTGAGCACCTCATCCGTCGCACACACACGCCCGTGGGCGAGACAACGCCAGTAATTGTCATACATGTGTATTTTAAGTTCACAATGTTGGTAATAAAGTTTCACGAGTCTCTATGGCGCGCTTGATTAGGACCACTAACGAAAGATCTGTGGTCGCGGCGCGCCGACACGACCGTTTATTCGTGTATTACAGTTGCCTCGTCGTTATTTTGATGCGGAATTTTTGATCTCTGTAACTCTTCTTAATGTTGTTTTAAGCACTGTCTACAAACGCCCCCACTAATTAAATAATGTCAATGTAACGCTCGCTGACACTGTAAATTTTTCCTCTAAAGTAACTAATCAGTAAATGTTTTACAATGCTACTTTCCGTTTCCTCTACCTAATAATAAAACTAAACATGCTTCAAGTGTGGTGCTTCTAAAACCTATACTATACGGGTGTTAGTGCCGAGGAATGCGCAGTTTTACTGTAAGGAGGCGCAAATTCTATAATTTCATACGGTCATCCATAAGAATTACTGTATCTTCTTATTAATCGCAACATAACTCGCTAACACGGCCTTTTCATTGCCGTGTTTGAACGCGAAAAAGTTTTATTACCATCAAAATGTCGTAACATATCTTGGGGTTCCATCCGACTGACTATTAGATTATACGGCTGAATTAAACTCTGTTGCGAAGGGGGAAAGATTCATATTCCAAAGGACGTTAAAGCGAGTTGATATTCTCAAAATGGATGGAGTATGTCTCTGGGCGAGCGTACGCGGCACGCACACACACGCTACTAAATCCGGTTGCGCCCGCGCTTTAGTATGAGAAACACTATCACAATTCGTCGCTGCCGTAACGAGAGACTACAAAACTTACTAACCGCGTGAACAGCGCACTCCCTTCATTTCGGAGAAATTAATTAAAGTTTCTGAGAAGTGAACGTCTCATTCACCTATCTGATTAGGGCGAGTCGAGTGGGTGCGCGGTGAGCGCGAGGTGCTCCTCACGGGATTTGGGGGCCGGTTGATAACGGCACGGCTCCGGTCACGGTGGACGATAACTTATAATACATCTTTGATCTCAACTTCGGCTATGGTTTGTATCTAATTTTGCGTTTTACACGAATTTGTCCTTGTGTTTTATTTAAATTGTTTCTGTTATTATGTAGTACACTACATAGCAAGCACAGATACGTATCTAATTTTGTACAATACGTGATTTTCTTTAAAAGTTTTGCGAGGAAAATCTATCGGTAGGTTGAAATTGATAAGTTGTACTTGATGCTCTTTTTATTTTACAGCGTTGTCATAACTTTAACTTTGGAAATGGTAGTATTGAGCCAGTTTTAATATCAACATAACAATTTAGGCATCGTTTTAAGTTAAGATACTGTTCAACTCTTAAACTTTTATACCACCGACGTAATTAGCGAAACTGCGCTGCGATATCATGTTACACGAATGTAAAAAGCACACTTGCATATCATTAAACATTCGCTCATTATCAAGAACAATAGCTCACCAGACGAACATTTACTTAATCATGGCTTTTTATTAGGTACGCATTATTAAAGTCGAAACGGGTACCGAACGTCAAATTACGATTCCGAACAAAAAGGGGTCAGTAAGCGGTCGAATGCAAACTGCAAAAATGACGAAGATTGTTCATGGCTCATTATGAAGTTAAATGAATGGTGTTGGTTTTGTTCTTCGGTTTACGTGTCCCGAGGTCGTGCACGCGTGTTCGCCGATATGTGACCACAAGCGAGGCACCCATAGCTGCCCGCTCACGCCTCCGCGCCTCGCCTCTCTGGCCCACCTTCAATTACCGCGGGGAGTAAACCTCGGTGCACAACTAACGCACCGCACAATATTTAGTGTTATTATATTTTATCATAAATCATGGTTCGTTGATCATATTACTGCAACTTTTTGGTTTATTTTAAAAGGAACCTCCATGAAGAGTCTAAGCACAAGGATGTTTGTCTTGTTCACTGAGCACAACCCTTATTGTGCATCGTTTATACTAATGTGTATTCCTCCTAAGGCCCGGTTGCGAGTTCGCGACGCGCTCACAAAATATTAATCTGGAACTCGACACTTGAAACGCAAGCTTGACGAGACTTGTATGTATGACCTAAATAAAAACTACTTTGTCGTTTTTGTTTCAGTTTGTTTATGAAATGAAAATGTAAATAACTTGTACACAGCGAGTAGATAACAATGTATCTACATGACTGTAAACACAACACGTTCAAACGTTAACATGCTATACGTTTTAAAGAATAATTTTATAGCGCCTATTAAAAAGTTGTTTAAGCCCTTAGTAGTAAAGTTTAAAATAAAAGCTGGTAAATGAAGCGGCTGTCTTCAGAGGTATGACTGTACTAAACCTTTGTGACTAGCTTTACTTTACGTATTTTTCTAACCGTAGCAACAGATAAAATAAATAGGGCTTCCTAATGCGATTCAATTTCGATCCTCTTCGCGACGTGATACTCAAAAGTAGTCCATGAATTTTATAAGGCCCCGAATATATAGGGTGTGGAAGCCGAAAATGAAAAGGGATGAGAACTTACAACACGTGCAAAATATGAGGCGAATATTGCGAAGGGCATAAAGTGCTTAATAATAACATTCATTCTAATTAAATGTTGCCTACAGCGTATTGAAATTTATATAAGCAACAACAGTCTAGGATTGAGAGAGGATTAGCAAAAGAAGTTAGGGAGGGCCTGATATAAATTGACAACGCCTTGAGCCATAACGTAATTTATTGTAATATTGTTAGAGGTCTAGGCTTGTATTGTGAAAGTAAAATGATGCCACCCGAGCTCCAACGAGTCTGAGCTCTTAAAATGAACGATACAACGCAGTATAAACGTTTACAGCCCATTCTTGTACTTAATTGCTATTTAAATAAAAACGTACCATGAAAGCAATGGGGCCGTACTGCTATTAAAGAAAAAACTTTGAATTCTTATTAAGTAAGCTTATTTAAAGGCAGAATTTACGACGTTCTCATATTATGAAATGAAAAAAATAGGCAGTCGCGACTGCAACGACGGAATGGAGTCAAGACTATTGCAGTTGTAATACTCGGACAGCAAGGTTTAGTTGTTGATAGAGCTTACGTTTCGCAACTGAGAAATAATGAGGATAATCCTCTCTCTGGCGAGGGAGTGACTCCCTCTTATCACGGAGATAGTGAAATTAGATCGCATTCGGCACGCACTCGCCAGCGACCGAACGATCCCATATTATCTTTATTAACATTGGTTTGCGTACGTAGACTCTACCGTATTAATTACGGCCCGCAAAAGTAACTGTATTGCTAGATAAGTTATATTAAAACGAGTGTGAAATTTAATAAACTGTTATCGGATAACAAACAAGGGTGACAGTAAATCTAATAATTGATTAATGAATCACAACCACTTCACAGATAATGTCCCATTTTTTGAATAATATACTTATTAGAGCGTTTTTATTGCATTACTTCAAAAGTCTACCAATATGATCATTTTGTTTGGTGTATCAAATTAGCCTGTTGTTTTTATTTCATCGCTGCACTTTTTGCTGCTTGTTCCTTCTAGTGTTTTATGTTTAGACTCTTCTAAAAGCAATATTATCTAAGTGAATGTAAGTTGTAACGGACAATTAATATTTATCCGTACTCCTGTTAAATCATTGTTTGTGATAAGTATACTTTAGTAACGTTGCAAGTTAACAAGAGAAACAAAGAACGTTTGGGCCTGATTTATACATCCACATTTACATAAAACTGGTTTCGCTGTTTCTAAAGTTATTGGTTTCTGTGTTTCTCTCACCAAATAGAACTGATTGTAAGGTCACATAAGAACTTGATTTTTATAAGTTTATAATTAATTGTTTGTACCTTTATATTATATAATATAATTTTTGAATAATATTTTATGTATTACAAACGCAATGCTTTACTTTTTCAATTATTTTGTTGGTTGTATCTTTAATATTTATTTTAAGAAAAACTTAGGCTTATTTGTTCATCAATTTTGAAACTAAGATTGGTTGCTTTTCTCATTGTATTGTATTTAAAGGTAAAATGAAAATAACACGGTGTGTTTGAGGCAATTTGGTAGGAATTATGATGTTTCAAGTTAAAAAAAATATATTTTGCTGTCGATTGGATTTTTTTAACATAATTTTATATCATACCTTAAATCAAGTTAAAAAAATTAAATAGATGTTATTAGTGATGATAACACGTTTTAGAATTGAGTATTAACTCTCACATTGTCGTAACAAGGAAAGGCCTTTAACAAAGTTATCTAACAAATTTTATGATATCTATTCTGAATTGTAGAGCTAACTCTACCCGTTCAATTTTATATTGGATTTATTAATCATACTTTACCGGATGATGTTCACTTAAAATATAATTGTTAGAAATTAACTTTGTAACTTTTATAAGCAATCTAGCAAGACAATTTTCTAAAATAAGCATACATGTATTATTTCTGGAAAACCTTAAAATGAACACGTACAAAACTAGTCCATAAAGCAACATGACGAAAAAAGTAAAAAAATAATAAATATGGATTATTTTAGCTTTAAAATAGCTTGAGATTTGACAAATTTAGTTTTCTACACAATTGTTACATTGAATTATAGGTTCAAATTAAATGAAAATAACACATTAATAAAGGAAATGACTTTTTTATTTATTGATTATTAAATCATTGATACACATACCTATTTGTTATTGAACAGGAATTTATATACAATAATAACACGATTGATAAAATTGTAAAGATAATAAATGCCTGACCGATTTAAGTGATTGCGTCGGCAAAATATTATCAGTTGTATTATGTTTGAATATATTCTCAACCACGGTGTTAAAACATTAAACAACATAGAAACATAGAAATAAAGCTTTATATTATGAAACTATTAATTTTAACAAGAGATTTACTAGAGCAAACAATTTTATGATAAAGAAAATGTAATATTTTTAACATTATTACAGGAAGAAAAATAAATGCTTATTGGGGTAATATAGCAATAAACCCATTTTGGATCACAATTGCATTTCAACACAGTCGAACGAGGCTGAACTAAATCGATTGATTTCGTTTCCGATTGTTTTAGCTTCGTTCATATCAAGAGTAAGTTGTATTATAAATATGATTGTAAATATAATATTATTGTCAACACCGAAACTTACGAGCATTTATATTTCAAAGGATAATAAATATTTTATATTGTGAACAGTAGCGCTCTATAACATTTTTTTTATTATTGTGTATTTCTATTTTATGTTCATACTATTTCTTAAATGTTATAAAATTTTATATATAGTCTAGTTTGTTTTCTCTGTGAAGCGTTACTATTTAATGTTTAGTTATTGTGTTTACCTAGTTATCTTTTAGTTATTTTTCTAGTTATACATTTTCGCTTTGTCCCAAAATGATTCTTTATTTATTAGTTTTCCAAAAAAAGTAGAGTCGCTTCTAAAGTATTTTATGAGATATAAACAAATAATTCATTATTCTTTGCAAACCAGTAACCATGTGAGCACATTACTTTACATATGCATTATTGATGACATTGTAATACAGTAGATACATTCATAAATTTAAATTTGTAAAATCAACTGACATCGCACTGCAAAAATTTATTACGATGATTTATAGTTTTGATGATACAAATAAAAGTAAATAACAGTTTATATTGAATGAAAGTTTACCTGATTCGGGGGAGATCCTCTGAAGGCGAACTGGGACGTCATCTCGTAGTGCGTAACTCGCCAGTAAACTTGTAAGTTATCACGATTAGTGTTAAGTCTGTGTCACTGTCCGCACACACTTCACAGTTGCATGTTTGTCGCGCGCTGGCACTAGTGGAGACGCGGGGCGACGTAGCGGGTTAGCGGTGCATCCCCGAGCGACAGGCGGCAGGCACTCGCCAGAGAGGGTGCACTCGCGACGGTGCACGCTGGAGCCGCGGGCCCGCGATGCGAATATCGATTGCGGTAGAGTCGGGATGGAGCGGAGCGTCACAGGAGCGGAGCGAGCCGCGTGGTGCAGCGGGCGCGTGGTCGCGCGCGCGGCGGCAGTGGGTAATGCGGTAGCTGCCCGCCAGGTGATAGTAATTGGCGCCGCCGTCCCGCTCTCGCGTCGCCCGTCCCTCTCGGCGCGCACACGCACACTCGCGGCTGTGTGCGTGATGCTCGCACACCGCTCCTTCTTTTCACGCTCGCGTCGCCGTTTGACCCCGCGCGCCGTCGACGCTCTCGATTTTTGCGGTGCGGTGGGTGGCGCCCGCCACAGGGGCGGCCCGACGCGGTGGGGGCCACCGGAGGTGGGGGTAGATGCACTCCTTTCTTTTTTAAAGCTTCTCTTTCTTTTCTCGTATTTTTTATGTTAGTATTGGTACGGAGCGGTCTCTTTTATTTTGTTTTATACATATATATTGTGATAATTAACAGTGACGATGCGCACGACGAGCGAGTTTGCCGAAGCGTCGACTTAATGATAGCTTTGCATTTGATTAAAGGTAACCACGACATTTGTAATTTTTATTTTCCTTCCATGTGAAACGTACTCGGGTAGCTATACAAGCCTGTCAGTAAAATCGACGGTTGTGGCCTGTTGTGTAGGTACTCGATAGCTTATATTAGTGGGGTCGCTTTAGCAGTGGAAACATTTTAGCGGTGACAGCATTCAACGGTCTTTTGAATGTGTTGCACTTATATCTGTATTGCATACCAACTTACACAAACTTATAAGTGCTAGTTCTAGGTACGCAGAACACTTATGCACTTGGTTTATTCATGTACCTTATACCTTTGTATATTTCACGTTGTCTTAAAAGAACAATGTTTTACATAGAACGGTTTTAATTTAAAAAAAATGTCAGGTCCTTAATTGTAAATCTTACTTGAGGCTACAAGTTCACAATTTAAGTTTCTTTCAAATAAAAATGGTAATATGCTTAATTAGTGTATCTAGTTTTGTTCATAAATGTTTTAGAAAAGATTAAAAATAAAACTGCTGTAAGTGTGCAAGTGGCTAGATCAAAGGAGATAACAATCTACAATTAAACTATGACAATAACAAAACCAAGTATCGAAATAAAAAGCGCAACGTCCCCGATCGATCTGTTCCCCTCTTCTTTCTTATCGCGCGAATATTTCACACTGAACGCATACCGACCGAAAAAACTCACACAGATATAAAATATTCAAACGGTATAACATAAAATAAATTATCTTAGGTGAGTGTGAGATTGTGTGCGTTGCCCCCTCCTCTGGGCGGGTACCGGCGAGCGACCAATTGGGTCGAGCGGCGCGCGACGCCGGGCCAAAGTCACTCATCGCGGCGCCGTGGCTGCTGCCGCACGCTCCGCTCCCGCTCCACTCACGCCGTACCCGCCGTCACCCGCCACCGGCCGGCTCTAAGCCATGACCTTAATCCTTTGACTCATTACACCGGCTCACTGACACCGCAACACATACTAACACAACCGCTCTAGTTTATTTCTGATGAAAATTACTTTAAAACCAATTAAATAGAAAACCTTAAAAAAACATTGTTTCTGAGGAAATTTGATCGTCTGCGCTAAATAGCAGCTTAATCTATTTTTATGACAAACATTTTGGAGTGTTGACTTTTCACTGATAAGATCTTATTAGATATTAATAAACCAATATTTTAAAGTAGGTACGTCTTAATAACATAAGTATGAGTACCAATGAGCAATTATCGCGTATTGTGGATCATCTCTGGTAGTTGCTGAAGTAATCCAGTTTGTATAATATAAATTGTATAGGTAGTGCACAAACCTACATTAATAGAAACAAAAAAAATTAGAAGGTATCTTCTTCAGTAGAAAACACAAAGTTATTTTAGCTCAGCTCTACATTTTTCTTAATATTTCTTAAAATAACATACTAAAGCAGATGAGTTATGTTTTCAAACTAACTTTTATATGATCGATGAATGAAGTAATATTTTGCAGTCTTTATAAACCTGAAAAGATTTGCACAATTATTGTACATTTTCCACAAAGTTTTGAACTGTAAATAATTGTAAATTACAATGTAAATTTTAGTCGGCTTTTTTTTTTCATAGAACAAAATGTCTAATCTCATGTGATTTGTGACTTTTTCATGTATATTTTATCAAAGTTTTTGTAAGTGTGTATAAGTTCTTGATTTCAGTCAGTAACAAAGTACCTCCTATATTTTATTCACTGAGTGATGCGACTCGCTATAAACACGCTGTGAAAATATTTCCTTGGCTCGTTATTCCAACGTTAGTGGAAGAGGCGGCTCGTTCGACGGCATCGTTTAATTTCAGCAAAGGCACGTGTGGTGATCTTATGAGTCGTCCACTTACACCTATAAACGTTCATAGTCCCGACGACAGATTGAAATAAAATGAAAAGACGCATCGGCATCTTAAAAGGCGTGCGCATAAGAAAATAAAAGAAAGCGAGCGTTATTTGTTTTAGTCAAATGAGTTTCTGACGTGGAGCGTCTCATACATATCGAGTTCGTGGAAGGCTGGCTTTATTAGCGCGACTGTACCAGCACATAGACACATCGCATTTAAATATCACACTAAAAGCGTCAATCTACATACGTCCTATCGAGCAAATCCTAAAAGTGATTTATACTGAGACCCTATTCGATTGAAGTAGATTACAAATAATGAATAAAATTGCATACGAAATGAGAAGACCGAGAGTCCGTGGGTGTACCGTTGTTTGAGCGGGGTGGGGGAGGCGTGCGGGCGGGTTTATTGCTGGTAAATACTTAGCTAGTATACCTCTAGATACCTCGCCACCGCTTATCCGCCCGATATGCCCCGTGTGGATACGTCAAACTTCATTTGCGCTTTTGATCTGTGCTTCAGTAGATACGTCGAACGGTTTTGCTCCCACACGCTCACATTAAATCGCGGATATTGCCGGAGGAAATGGAGAACGACGAATTCCAATTTTGGGTACTTTGATTCAAATAAGGCTCTTCGATACACATCGATGAACACACAATTCACAATTTTAAATAATCTATCCATCGTTTTTAAATAAGAGTTTCTTACTAAATGTATAAACTTCAATTTATTAGGTTCAAAGTTAAGTATTTAGTAGAAGAACACGTGTGTTATTAACTGTACGGTAACAAAATGGAAAAAGTCAAAATAAATTGTTGAACATCCAGGGGATTCCTAATTGATCCGCTGACCTCTTTAGTTGGCAATCCGTTGCCCGGTCAAAGGGAGCATCGGTGGTTCTATCCTGTAAAAGTCAATAATATCCCTGTTGCTGCTCTAGGGTTGAGAGAGTCCAGGAAGAAATCCCCGGGTAAAAAGGTATTTATTTGATCAATCAATCAACTCAGCCTATCGCGGTCCACTGCTGGATATAGGCCGCTCCCAAGTTGCCACAACGCCCAGTCCGCCGCTTTCCGCTATTTAATCAACTTGTAAGTATTAGGTAAGTCTTCTCCGATGAACATGAAGTTAAAAACAAACGTTTTGTAAAAAAAAAAATATTTTTCAGTTATTAAATCAGGACTGAACTTGAAGTTTACATTTAAATAAATAAAACTTAATTGAAATAAATACGGTAACAAAACTTGCACAAATGTGGTAAGAATAAAATACCTGAAACAATTTAGTAAGCACATAATTCCTGTTTATTTATACATAACATTTAGCATTTAATTTCTAAATAAATAATGAATTTTGTCTATTTGGTTTGTCAGGAAGTATCATTTATAATAATAGACATCGTTTGCATCCATTTGCTGTTTAATTGATATTCTATAAATAACAATACATATATTTTGTCTATAAAATTACCTGTAACATTAAATAAATATTCTAAATACTAGTAGAATGTTAATTTCCGTACAATCTTTGCAAAACTAAATTATTCACACTACAAATAAATTACTAAACTACAAACTACAACTAAATTATATTAACTTGGTGGCTGTCACCTTCATATTTTTTTTATTATTATTTTGTTTTTTTTCTGGATCGTATAAAACCGAAATGTGTTTCAAAATGACAAGATGTTGGCTAACACAACATTTTCCGCCTCTGTAGAAACTAAACAAAATGTAGTCACCAAGAACCGATATATTTTAATAAATACTGCTTTTGGCTTCACCTTTAAATGTTTCATATTCCTAGAATTACATAATCACGAATTAACTTTAAAATATAGATTAAAGCTCAATTTGTGGCACAATGATGACGTTAGAGTATCAAAGCGTACATTGAAGGTCAAGTCGGGCATGGCAATGGGGTCACACATTGCGTACGAGTGCCCGAAGTTACAATTTTGCGCGGCAATCTTGCACGATCAAAGAACAAGGGGAACGCCATAAATATTTTCGATCTTAATTTTTAGCTACAATTAATTGCGATTAAAAATGGTAATTTAATTTATCACAATATATATTAAGTATTTTGGTGTCTTGTACACCGTTCTAATAATAGGGACAAAGAAGGTATTATGCTCGAGTATTTATATCGCTATTATTGCATAACAATATCGTTGTGATATGGTCCAACCCGTCAGCGAAGCGAGATGATTATAATTAAGGCTACCTCGCCGCCGTTGTTTCAGTCTATAGCGGGGCTGGTTTAGTAGGCCATCTGTACTTAATCCTGTTTATATAGAGCATACTAAATACACACTGGCCCCGAAACGCTTCTATTGAAACCTATATTCTAGGAAATAATATTGAAGTCCGTCCCAGTGAATATTAATTAAAATATAATCAAAATCTGCCCAGCCGTTTAGGAGGTTGGCAGGAAAAACTCATAAAGACATTTGGCTATTTATATAAAATAACAAGAAAAGTAAATGAGATTTTTATCCGTGGATATTTTAATCATGAAATCGTATTAACGTGTTATAAATTGCACTATTTTAAGTGATCGACTCCTAGACTGGAACTTGGACGATGGTTAATTGCTCTGATAATGTACGGGTAACTCGTTTACTTAATGATGTCTTAATTAATTAAACGCAATCGTCTGCAGTACCGCTAATTACAAGCCGCTACAGAAAGGGCTTTTAATTTTGTACTTTTTGTTTGTGCAGTACCTAATTATAAAACAAGTGCAAACAGTTTAAGAAACTGTTTATGTTATATTTTACACAATGCTGTCAAAATTAGCAAAACAGAAGTACAAAATACATCTATAGAAAGAAAAGATAACGCATATGATTTTAGTAATTACTTTCTAGCATAACATTATCTGCCATGGCGCTACGTGAAAAGGCCATGTAAATAGGTCAGATGAAAGATTACCCTTAACATATTCTTATGTGATTGTTTTCATTACTTTTAAGTTTTCTCAAAGTATTTCTTCACTTAACTATAAAATGGATAACCATTTTTTATTCATAGAATCAAATTACGAGCATCTCAAATGATACTCGTAAACGTCTCATAAACTCTTTGTACGTGTAGTTATGAATGGAGATCGACATAGGTACGCATTACACTTTCATGAATGGGATCGTACTTATAGTTACGACTCTACAAAGAAGTTTCTGCTCCATTAGTCTTATAGCCTGGATCGAGGGATCGTTAATTAACTCCTACTTAATTATCGAGCGGCATGGACTTTTTTTAATTTTAATTACTAGTGAACTTATCTCGAGAGCACACATTGAATAAGTGGGTAAACATTTTCTTGGGAGAGGGAGAGGACAAGTTGCAAAAACAGTTTAAGACAAAAGAGTAGCGAAAACCAGAAATGAATCCGGGCGGGCGGAGTGCTTCCGCCCGCCCCGACGGGCGAGGGCGCGGAAATAACACGGGAGGCTCTCCACAGACCAACGCCGTCTTAGACCTGACATCTTCTCACTACACTACATATCATACTAGTGTTTTATACCGCTTATTGTATTATACTTTATCTTTAATCGCTATGACATCCATGTGCTTTCTTTTTACATTTAATGTTTACCTACACGGTAAACTTCATTGATTTTGTAAAATTAATAACAATAAGCAGTATGAGAATAATAGATTTTCATCAATTTTTATATTTTTAAATAAACTAGGTAAACCTTTTTCAATTAAGGAATAATTTTAGTCTGATAACAGATACAAGTTATTACATGACACATACATAATATGGTGAAAACTGAATCGTCATTGTAATATAAATCCAGGTCTAATAGAGCACTTGTAACTATTGTTTGCCGCACTCACCGAGTATACTGTTTGTGGATACGGTGGCACGGGTTAACAGAGTAGAGGGATGGTCATTTAGTGGAAGGTAGCGCTCCCCCGCCGCCCCTCGCCCCCCTCCCGCCAGCCGTGTCTGCAGCACAGACTGATTAAACGATCCGCTGTCTGTCTCTAAACTTGTTTGTTTTGCAGCCCCATCGATGCTACGTACTCCACTTTTTAAACTTTATGCTTCAAAAATGAGTAGCAGCCTCGGCCATTTTCTGATTTTTTAATTTATTTTTATTTGCAGGCGGACGTGCAGGAGAACGTTTACCTAGTTTTTAAAAGATTGGCTGCCAGTAGAAGAAAACTTGTAGTGTTTTGAACGTTGATGAAAATTTGAACTCTTGGACAATATTTACAGATATTTTGAGTCGACCGACGATGGCGTTGACAAACAAAAATCGTCACTATTATAGTCCTTTGAGTCGAATCCACCGAAACGTAGATTGTCACAGGCGCTTAAAGTGTTTTAATCACTCTTTGTTTTTGTGTAAGACAGTATTTCCTATTAGTTAAATATAAGTTTTTAATTTATTTATTAAAGTATTTTATAATACATAATGTATTAATTTGTGAAACAAAAGATGTTTTTTTTTGCATTTTATAATAAATGGTAAGATATCTTTGTAGAGTATCAAATGTGGTCAATCGTGAAACAGTGTTTAATATGATGGTTGTGGTGGGATGAACCGTCCCCGGCAATAGGGAACGGTGAAGGATTCCGGTAGGAGTCCCGCACACCGTCTTCCAGGGCGAAGGTAGCCCAAAGACAACTTCCAGCGTGTACTGCGGTCTTCATTCTCCTTTGTTTTGTACCCAAAACAACGATTTACAAGTTAAAACAATTAATTATTTATTTTAGTGTAAATACACCTTTTCATTACTAAAAGCTGCAAAATATAAAAAAAAATGAGTCTCGAGTTCTCGTAGTCACGCCCTAACCTAACGTATCAAACGGCTGCCCCAAATCCGATAATTATTTTGTTGCTGTCTCTTATTATAAAGACAAGGTATTTTTACAACAAAAGTTATACGATTGTTTTGAAAACCTCACACCATTCCTGCAAAGACGCTGGTTAGTTATTAACCATTATTCAAATGATCGTTTTGTTAGTTTTGCGACAATTCTCGTCCAACATTACCATTACCGACAGCAAGCCAAGTGCTTCGAGATTGATAATTTGTTAGAGCGAAGTTTGCACAATATTGCACATGTAGCTAAGCATCACAGTGTACTAAAATTGTTTAATCATTCAAATGCTTGTTGACTTTATATTGTTCTCAACTTTTTAAATAAAATAAAACGTGTGGATGAAAATCCTGGCCTTATATTAAAGGTAAACTTGTGAGGTATTTAGACACGGCACTTAAACATTAATCATGAGTAATGGATTAACACACAATCGGAAAGACTTATATAACAAATAATATAGAAAAATAAAGCTTTGCAAGGACAGCAGTCTATAAATTTATTTCAAAGATATAAAAAAAAAACCTATTCTGTTATACAACCAGATTTTACGGAGTATTTTTTTTAATGAGGTACTTATTTTTTACTTTTTCCGTTTGCTAATTAAAGCTGAAATATATAATCACCTTTCAACATCTTAATTTTGGAACGAAATACTTTATTTACGTTAATAACGGTTTACCATTGAAAACTTAATAAAAGTTGATTATTATAATAATAATTACATCCTATTAATGTCCCACTACTGGGCACAGGCCACATCACATGAGAGAAGGCAAGAGCATTGATCATTATTTTGCGGATTGGCAATTTATGATCCCAATTCTGGAACCCAGGTTTCCTCACGATGTTTTCCTTCACCGTTTGTCTTTGTGTCTTTGAAAAATCAAGAGAGTACATATTATTATTGATTATGTCCATTAAAAATTCTGGGTTTTCTGTAGATTTGCACAAATAACTGATTCGTTTTCAACTATTACATCGAATGCCATTTCAGTATAAATAATGTACACAATATGACGTCAAATGCCATGTTGCATAAGTATCCTATAGTAATATTCTTTACGTTGACACAAACTGTAACGTCATCTTGAAGTCAATTTCCAAAATCAATGGCCGAGAAAATGGCACCTTTTTCAAATTTGCCATTGTAATCCTAGTGAGAACTAATGGTTGTTATGATATCGGCCGATTATCTCGTACTATGATGTTAATAGTTGCTAGTCTTTTAACTGAAAAAGATAAGCACCTGAAAAAAATCGTTGCTTTCCCCTATTATGTTTATTTAAGACACCTACTACTCACCTCGCATGTAAATCGATCTGAAAGTTTTTCTAAGAAAATATTTTACAGTTATGTGCAAGTTTAGAGCATGAAGAATGGAATGAAAAGATACCACTGAATTATTTTTGATGAATTTTACTGCTTTCCAGTTTTGCGGCCACGAGCCTTAAAAGATGTACCAGGAACTGTTAAATTATGTTTTAAAAAAAATGAAAAATTTTTCTTTGCTGGTGAACCAGAAAACAATAAAAAAATATGTGAGTTACGCAGTAAATTTCGGATCATAATAAATACACCTGTAGGGTCTCAAAAATTTAATTATATTTGTAAATAATTATGGGATACTGTAACCACGGAAGACTTTAACTGTGGCCAAATGTAATTATATTATGTAAGCACATCCACAGTGCGCTGTTGACTGGAACGGTCACGTGGTTAATTAACTTATGTCCAATTGAGCTTGTCGAAACATTGAACGCGCTGAGGACGAAATGAGCAGTGTTTTAAATGGATCCGTTTATTTATCAAAATTGTTTATCAATTTAACTTTAAATACAGACAAATTGTAAAGGCTTAATCCCAATTCTGGCTGTCAATGTAGTTTATTCTTTGCACTGTGCCGTAAATTGATTTATTCATGTTAATAATGCGTGTTGAACTGTTTTGGTATTTGGTAGTTTATGGCCATACTTTTCATTTACCTATGCATTGTTTTCGTTTACCGATTACTCAGTAAGTTCGCTTCTTTCATTTCTTGGAAACCTCTACACATACAAGGATCTCCGACTACATTGTACAGCCCTTGCAAGCCAAAATTTCGTTTAAGACCTGACAGAAGAAAATCAAGGACACAAAATGTGGAGTGTCTCAACTGACCAATTAAATTGCTAGTTGGCTTAAGAGCCCTTACAGCCTTTTTTCATAAAATATATGATTAATGACAAACTCACCACCACAACTACTGCTGATAGTCACTTTTCGAAGTTGTAAAAACAAAAGTCGAGTGAAATAAAAGGTTTACAGCTGGGATAAGCCACGTTGCCAAGCACCAACGATAAAAAGTTCAAATTGGATCAGTCTTTCCGCCGTACACCGTCACGGTCCACAGTCATGACATTACTTTACAAGTGGTTCAAACTACTCGTACATGTTTTTTTTTATCCTTTTACACAACTGGGATGCATGTAATTATCTCTACTAGGTAAAACTAAAAGGTTTGTGTTTTAAATTTTTGGGATTTGGGCACTAGGAAAATACATTCAAATACATTGCAGAAGTATTTTGGTGTGAGACTTGCCCCTGATTTGATGTGCAAATCTGATCAGTCGCAATGTGCATTGATTTTTCAACAAGTTTGTTATGAAGAGAACTTTAATTTTGTTATCTTTTGTAATACCAGTTTAAAGCTACATAATCATGAATATAAAAATATAGCATATAACTCATGTTCATGCTTGCTAAAATACTGAAAAATATTACAAAAGTATTTTCATTTTACGGGTTCTTTGGGTTTCTCCTTGCTTTATTATACCAATTATTTACTAGAATTATTATGAAGAGCGTAACATGTACCCCCCATGGTGGGGAAAGGCCTCCCGACTCTCTTTTCACTTGTCTCTCTCAAGAGCCGTTAAACTGACCAGTTTACTAAAAATTAATCTAGGTCATCCCGCCGTCTCCCTCTGGCTCAGCCTCGGTGGTAATTTTCGCCCACTTTTGCATTGGTATGGAGCAAACGTGTCCAGCCCATTTCCATTTCAACGTGGCAGTTTTTGAGTGTCATCGGATTACGGTGTTCCTTATTCTGTTGGATAATTTAATGTTAAGTATACTCCATTCACATCAGCCATATGCGAAGTGACCGCTGGGCGAGGGTTTGTACACAGTGGAAGCCAGCAGATGGAAGACGTCGCCGAGGCCGGCCCAGGAAGAGGTGGCGTGATGATTTAATCGCTTACTGCGAGGGCTGGTCTGAATTGGCGCGGGATAAGGTTGAATGGAAGGCCTTGGGGGAGGCCTTTACCCAGGAGAGGGACAGTATAGGCAGGTAAAAAAAAATACTCCGTTTCGATATCGTCAAAGTTGCAATTGCATCCACCGGGTGCCCACCCGGTGGATGCAATTGGCGAGCTATCGTTAATTGTGGCGTTCTAGGGGGGAGGCCTTCGTTAAGCAGTGAACTCCTTCCGGCTGATGATGATGATGATGATACTCCGTTCCGTTCCTCTTTGGCAAACCGCGCGTGCGGACTTCTGTCGACCAGTCGACCATATATGAGGACAGGCAGAATGCAAACATCCATGAGTCTTTTTACCTACCTACATTTGCTGTAGTGCCTAGTAGCTGCCTAGTATTTACTGCTGTAAATACTGCACGGCTCATGACAACAAAAATAAGCAGTGGACATTGTTTCAGTTCAGTACATACACAAAATATTTCTTTCTCCGCTACAGTCTGATGAAGCAGTCAACACCTATCTTCAGGGCAGCTGTAGAAGACCTCTTCATAAACAGTCTTCGTAGTTATTATATAGCGCGAAAGTCTATTATTACTCGATGTTACTTTTTACTAGTTCAAATAATTTTTAATACTTCGTCTAGAATTCAGCACCATGTCAGTCACATCGTCCATTCGATTACAACACGTCAGGTACGTTAACTCTCAACGACCAGTATAAATGCCAAAGTCCCAGAAATACTGCGTCAGGCACATTTTACCATTGCATGAATTTTAATAGCATTTTTCGTTGATCCTAGATTCTGCGTACCTGTGAGTGAGTAGTGGACATTTTTTGTTTCTCTGAGGGTCGGCGATGTTTAATAGGCATCGACAAGAGATTTTTGCTCTTTCATCCTTTTTTTCTTTACTTTGATTGGAATGCAACGCGTATTTTAGAACGTATTCCTTAACACAAGTGTTTCAGCTACTTACTTTGGGTTCAGAGCAATGTATGTGATGTTGTCCACATTTATTATTATTATTTTTTCCATTAATTCCATCACGTAAATGCAATATGCTGTTATGCCCTTGAACTCTTTTGTTTGTCTCAAAAATTGTTTTCGTTTGCGAACGATTATTTAGCTTAATATTTAAATGCGGTTTAGAGGATGGCTGTACATGTTTCATACTCATTAAAAAGTATACCGGCAGGTTAACACATACTATACTTTTTTCCAATCATATTCACAGAAGCAGGAATGATGCGAATGACGACAATATTTAAGAAGTCTGAACATGGAAAAGATGGAGTATTATTTTACAGGAAAATTATTTTGTAGAGCCGGTCGTACTGAAATTACATACTTAAAAAATTTGATACACCAATCATATGTGTTACTAATAAAACGAGCTGTAGTTAATGCGATTAAGAAAATATTAATCGATTATAAAAGTAATTAACTGACAAGTTATACGTCTAACCTTATGAACATGTATGACGCTCGTCTATTATTGCCTTGCAATCTGTGCTTACTTATGTGTGAGTCATCATCATAATTAAACTGTATAGGATGTAAAGAACGGTATTTGCTTTCCACAATGTTTAGTAACTGCCGATAAAGTTATTGTTTTTTTTCAAATGACTTTTTTTTTTGTGAAATTAATCATTAAATACCTACTTGAATTAACGAAAAAGTTATTCTTGAATAGGATTGTACAAGTTGTGATTTTAGTTGAATTATTTATTTGTAAAATACGATTCTAGTTTCCTATCAACTACAGTCATGCGAATAGTAAAGGTTTGTACATATGTGCGTATGGTTGAAGACTAAAGTGGTCGGGTATCGGAGACTTTCGTCATCTCGTGTAAAGTGTGTCTCGGAGTTAAATATCGCCCTATAAATAGTGAAACTTATACTTTTGATTTTAATGATGTGCAACAGTTTCAACCTTTAACTACCCTTAATTGTAACGAGGGTAAAGGTAGCTTAAACTACTTCTTTTTTTTAAACCACGTGACTAATAATGATTAGAAAATTATTTTCTTTTACTACGGACGGATGAACTAAGAAAACAAAAGACGTGACACTGATTGTCTTAAAGGTAAGGGCAGGTAATTTTAGTACAAGTCAGAAAGGCCATTTTATTGCCAACTAGTGTGGCTCCACGTTTTGTTAAGGCGTAGAGAGGTATTACAATGGTTTTCCTTAAGTAAGGAAAGTAGGTATTTGATCAGGAACTAAATTAAGATACTTCTTAGATTATGCGCATGTCTTGGTAGGAGTATCAGCGTATTTAAGGTTACATTAGAGATTTGGATTAGAACATTTCGACTTTAAATACCTTACAAGCCATTGTGCCTACCAATTTCCACCCACGTTTACATGCATAATTTTCTGTTTCTATGAAAATAGTTAATTCTGCTCTTTGAGTTTCTTACAAATTTAACCATTCAACCGTACATTCAACCGGTAATGATGACGTCAAAATTACAAATGTAAAATCACTTTGTTCGATTCTAAAATCTTTGATGTAATTAAAAATCTTTTCAAACTATCGTAGACCCAAATTATGATCCTCGTTAAACTAGTCAGCTTGTCTAATGAAATTTGTAGACACGCTGGAGGCTACATTTCATAACCGATCGAGCTAAAACTTGGCACTAAAATAGCTTAGGTCAAAATCTGGACTAAGTTTCTAGATGGGCTAAATCAGTGTTATAGTTTGAACAGGCAATAGAGGTAAAATTAACTATGGCTTATAAACAGATATTAAACTCACCGTCAAGGCGGATTTTGTATGAACAATTTTGTATTTTACGAGTACATCGATTTATTTTAGTTTACCTATATTATGAAAAATGTTTCAGAGGCAAAGATCTTATAACTCGGCCATGTTTAGTAAAACAATTAAAATTGAAAATATTCATGTTTTCCTTGATGATTGATTCATGATCGTTACTGAAATAGTATGTATTCAGGAAGGGTAAAAATTGGTTTTATTATAATTTCTATAAGGAGTATAATTACTCCTTACGCATATTTATGCAAGAAATAAAAGAGTATTTTTAAATTGTCTAGTTAACTGATGATCATATTTCTCAACACAGAACGCGCAGCATGCCTTACGCAGTCTATTAGCTTAGATAAAATCTTGAGAACCAAACTTACTCTTACAGAAGAATGGACTTTGAGTAGATTCACTCTAACATCGCTGGTTAAGAGGCGCGCGGTAGTATCTCGCGCTCCCTTTGGCTTTGCTAGTAAAATAACCTAAGACATTTATGATGGCTAAAGCAAGACATTCTCGGCTCTCCTTCTTGCCATTTTGTTTAGGCTGCGTATTGGGAAGAAGGTTGGCAATCATTGCTTAACTAATCGGTAATTCTCTTTCACTCTTATGATTAACATTTTTCCTTTAAAATGAATGAGTTTTAATCGTGTGATGTTCTGTATTAATTTAATTACGATTAATTAACTTCTGTTAAAATTTAAACCACGGCTGTGTTTCTAACGACAAATAGATACTTTAAGTAATTATGCAGGTAGGTACATGTGTCTATCAATGACATTTGGTTACTTCGATCGTAATTAAACACAAACCAAAATTAGTTCCTAAAATCAAATTCTACGTAACAATGCCCCCATTGTTTTGGAAGCGGGAAGTGGTCTGAACTGTACGACCTTATTTGCAATGAATGTGGCCGTTGCGTCTTTTAAACCGATTCTAGATTTTCATGATACTAGGCGTACGATGTAATTTTTGAAAAGTGTGAACGTACTAATGTATGTATAATAATAATTAACCTTAAGAGTGTGGTCAATCCTTTACATTCGTTTTTCGGCACCGTTACCTACTCTACTTTCATACATCGGGACCAGGAAGAATAATAAAAGAGGGGATTTTTTTTTACAACAATTTAGTAGAATATATTCCACGTAATAAAAATTTTTAGTTTAAAAAGATTTCTTCGAACTATAATCTAATAGCATAAAACCAGAGTAGCCGTGATTAATAGTACGAATCATACCAATTTCCGCTTACAGACACTTTATGGGAACGCTTTTATTATTTTTTACATCTATTAGCCTTCCAAATGCAGCTTATCTTTACGTTGTTAAATGAGAAATCGTAAATTAAGATTTAAATAAAAGATGTCTTGTAAACAACAAACCTTTTGCTAAAAGCGGTAATAAATTGTGGGACCGTAGATTTTTTTGTAAGACTTTTATCACATTTTTGCTCGCCTATTTTTTTATGTGTGCTTCTTTTATCAACTACAGATTTTTATCGGAAACACATTTTTGATCGTCGATCCTAAGTAGTAAAATCGATTGAGCTTTATAACCTTGACAATGTTCATTGTTTTAGGAGTGGTACCAATTTGTTATTTTTTTATGTTTAACCAGAGCTAGATAAAGCTCTGGTTGTAGTGTTCAGGCAAAAGGTTTTTAATGATTTGTGTGCCTAATTTAAAGCAAATTTATTGAATGAAGACGGTTTTGCAATCACTCGTCGAATTGATTTATTTATTTTTTCTGGCGCTTGATACATCGTCAAGCAAGTAGACGCGTCACTGACACCACAACGTTTTTTTTTATTTCTTTAATACACGTTGTGTGCTGTACCTGGCTGAAACGAGCATAAACGAGCCAAGCATAACCATCCTACAGTGCAGCTGATAAATTCGTTGTCTTTCCATTGTGACGGGCGTTGTAGTTCTGGTTTCGTTATAAGTTAGATAATGTAAAACATTGCTTAAATGCGATTATTTTCGAGCTGATGCTGATAATAACTAGTTACTTATGATAAGTAACATGTATGTTTAGAAATACCCTATACAAAACCTTGAATGGATTGGCAGTTTTTGGTCGCCGTAGCCATGCGTTAAACTTAAAACAAATATGCCTTAAAAAATAATTCAGTCCTGTACATGGAAATGAATACAATTTGTTTTAATTGTGTTTAAGTTTAAAAAATAGAATGACACGTTAATGAATATGCAGTACGTATTGGAATTACTAATAAAACAGCATACAATGAACGTAAGGTCAATGGAAACAACCTCCTTTCCTCGTCGTAGTCATTAGATATCATAAATCATAACTGATGAAAGAAAATATGACGAAGCTCAAACTTTTGAAAAAACATGAAGACGCACTAACTCTGTTAAAACTTAGTGTCTGACTTCTACTGGAAGATAATCAGACAAATACTGATTGATTTTTAGTTTTGTCATCAATATCATTTTGAAATCTTTCGTGTTTACCACAATGTGCACTTAGCAATCAGTGTGATCGAAAAGATATTACGAGGAAACATTAATTTTAAATATAATATCGCCTGAAAAATATCAGTAACTTATACAATCGTAACATTGATTGATATTTTGTTATTAATGTGATCTTACGATACTTTAACTTAATCTATGTACTTACGTGTATGTGGTGTGTAACGCTAATGAGCGTACCTACTGAGAGGTTATAAGGTACCGCTTTAATCAACGATACAGAACATAATGTTTGTAATTATCTTATACTGGAAAGTAGAAGATGTAAAACCGTCCCTGCAGTACGTCTACGCCAATACTAAGGGACATTCGCCTTATGATAATAACACGATACTTTACAGGCTACTTATGTTAAATATTCAACGAATATTTAACTTGACCCCAGAATTTCATTCGTGTATTTGTTATTCACTGTTCGTGGACTAAATATACTGTGTATGTTCAACTTTGTTGCATTTATTTATTACTGATTATAATGCATGTTAATATTGATATGTTAACGTTCCAACAGGCGCTGCGACTATACTTTCACTACCAAGGGATCTTCTACACAGTGCATAATATTGCAAATATTTGATTGAGATAAGATTGAAATTTTTTACTTAATAGTATTAACGTTATATTTAATAGTAAAAGAAAAGATAGCTGCCTACCTAGTGGGTCTAATACTCGTAAGCACGAATGCCAGTCTACGAGGTCTCGGATTCGAATCCCAGGCCGCGAAAAAACAACCTTGAGGGAATGCACTAAACGATTTAACCAGTAATATGGGTTGTGAAGGAAAGATAGGCTGTCGCAAAGTGTTAAATACGGTATTTAGTTGAAACTGGTGACACATTGGATGCAACGTACTTTAGGCGAAGAAGTCATTTTGGCTGGTAAGGGTGGTACTTGTTTATATACCACTCAAATCTAAGAAAACTTTAATAAATTTCGTTTTACCAAAGAAAACAGTAAGTAGTTTATTTACATACCTACATAAAGTAAAATTTGCATGAAGATATTGTTCCCTTGAACTGTATTTAATTATCATTTAATTATTATTTATGAACTGCTCTTTTCATTTGTTTATCATAGTAACATTTACAATTAGAATCAACTTGAAGATTAATGGAGTTTCACATGACGGATTCAAGAAGACTTTCTTAATACAACTATTGGGACTTATTAGTCTATGTGTGCTATGATATGTTAGCTTACCTATTACTAAATATATAGAGTTAGCTACTACGAGACGTCATTCAAGGCGCAATCTTATCTTGAAGAACAGTCAGTTGTTCCCGACCCCCGGTTTATTGGTCGTCGTTTATTATCAAGATAACTTATCTTTGAGAAGCCAATTAAATTTGAAAACAAAGGTAACATAATAAGGCGCCACAGTGAACTCGGGCAGGGAAGAGGGCGCGGGGCGCGGGGCGCGGAGCGAGGCGTCCGCGCGGGGAGGGGGTCACTGGCACTGGCGACTTGCGTAGGCGCACCTCCTTTGTCGCTCAAAGGATTTATAAGGTAACATTATGAGGAATCGGCTATTGTATTATCTAAACAACGATACCTCGATACGATCGGTATTTTGATTAAAGTTTATCTGTGATTTTGATTACAACAAATCCTGATTTAAAATGGCGGTGAATGATAAAAATATGTTTGAGCATAATTTAAATGTTTCGTTATCACCGTGTTGTTGAAGAATAACAGACGGTTTCTGGTATGATGCATAGTTCTGAACATGCCCGAACGTTCTCACTACGAGCCTTCTCCATACTTGGCCTATATCCGTTCGGCACCTCAATCTCCCCATTTTATTGCCCTTATTTCTTCCAAAGGTAGACACAAAGAACTGTGTTTATAGCTAATGATACTTAGGTGTGTATTTTAACACAAAATCCGGGCCTCCAAAAGGTACACGTAAAAAATACACTACACGAAATAATAAGGACCTGCTGTACAACGACTTGGGATTCTCTCTGGTGGCGCCTATTTTTTGTTAACATTTTTTGGACGCATATTAAACCAAGAGCTGGTAGAGTAATAAAATGGCAACAGTAAGAAATTTAACAGCCACTTTCGGCACAAACCATACCTTTATTATTACATTAATGGCTACTTACGCGATAGAGATTCTCCAATTTTTTTTGTTGTTATGTGTTTAATAAACGCAAATACAATGTTTACATAAAATACATTTGCCAAGGTTATTTTTAATGTACTAAAGTTTATTTTTTTTTATTTAAAGTACTTAATTATGTGAGATATAATATAAAACACCCATAATTGTCACATTGCTACACAGCAGTGGGCCATTCTCAATACGAAATGATAAACGTGATGTACAAGAAAATTACCTTATTGTAAAAAGAACTCAAGATTGAATACCTACAAATAATTGAAAAGTATATAAATTTAGTACTTTTTTATTATTATTAAATAATGGGTTATTTATTTCAGAAATTAAACTTACAATAATATAAAAACTAAGCCTACGCAAAAAATAAGAAAAAATATATACTAAATAAAAATAAGGCATCAAAAAATTCATCCACGTCGCTGTCGACTGGGAGTGTGCCCAAAAGGCTGGCAGCATTGCCACGTTGTATGGCAATGCTTATGCGCTGACCTAGGTAGAAGCCAGCCCGCGAAGTGTCAACCAGGCGTTTTAAAAATCTGTGTGCACTCGGAACCCACCGACCAAGAGTCTGAACCCCAAACAGCTCGAATTAGTACATAGGTATAACTTAGAAAAAGACACTATTGTACTTGCCAGTATCGGGTTTAAACCTGCAACCTTGTGAACACAAATCCGTGCATGAATCCACTAGGCCACCACAACGTAGAATTAAAATTTATCAATTTTGTTTTGAGTAAGCTATAATTTTTATTTAAATTGAATACAAGTGTTAGTATTCGGATGTAAGAAATATGTAGACAAAACTGTCTTTGACAGTTGGACAGAGGAAACACACCCCCACTGTTTCTAGGCAAGATGATAGAGACATACACTTTATCACATTATAAGGTTGATTTGTAAAATTTTGATTCGTAAGGTAAATATTTAAGCTAATATACGTAAGGTAATAGAAGAAAGATTAGAAAAGAGTTTCACAAGTCGCTTTTATTTACAATGAGAAGGTAAGTAAATGCTGATCTCTGCAATATGCGCTTACCTAATAGTACCTTTGTTTATAACTCAGGTTTCTAACAGAAAATTCAATAACATTTGGTCAAACCTGGGAATTCATCCCGAGCCTTCGCGCTCCAGTACCAAGCCGGTCGTGTATTTATTATTAAAGTAAGTCATACTTATATTCGTCGTAATGTGTTATGACTGTATTGTTTTACGACGAAGGCACTTACACCAACGATATTGAAGAAATAAATGCACATTTTTGAGCAGTTGATAAAATAATATGTTGGTCTTGAATTATTGTTCACTGTAGGGTTAAATAGGTCGTACGGTTTTGAATACCAACTTCAGCTTTACTTATTAACATTGACGTGCGCCAAAGAATATTTTTTCATGCATGACCTACTGAATATTTTAAACTAGTTTGGATTGGGTTTATGTGAAATTAGTGAAATAAAATGTATTACATGTATGTGTTAATCCAGATTACAAAAATGTTTGCCAAATGTGTCAAATAGTTTTTGCATGAAAATAAAAAACTTCCACCCTCAGATAACTTACTATTTGCAATGTGAGTATGATTGATTCTGGTTTAATGTAAAGAGAAAAGCATATCAAATCCACAGTACCATAAAACTATTATTACACATATATTTATGGAACTATTAACAATAATTGAATTAATTGTAATTAAATTGAGAACAGGACATTGAATTTAATTTGTCATCGACATCGATTGTTATTGTTCGTTTTTTAAACAGGAAGGGTTTTCGTTCAATACAACTTGATTATTTCACTTGATGACTAAGTCGTGTTTACGACAAAATGGAAGCATGAGTCCATAATTTATTCAAGCGGAGGTGGAGAACGATATAAATCAAAAACTAAATTCACATAAAACTTCAAATAAAAAAATACAGTAAAATGAAATTAGGGCAACAAGTCAAACTTTGCTTTGACTTACTTTACCGTGACACGCAATGCAAAATGACATCGAAACATAATGTTTAACCAAGCCGTACTTAAAAACTTAAATAGAAATGGAAGTTGTATTACAATCGACGAACAACGAATGCTAATATACAATTAGGTACTGTCATAGTTTACTATCGTTTAAACTGAAGGCAGGAACTAACCAATCATTATCCAAAATACACGTAATAGCTTTCTGTCTCTCCTATCTTGCTTAAATAAAGCCGGTGTCCAACGACAAACGACAAAGCATCGTTTTAAGATTAACCCCATCAATTTGAGATAACTTCGCCTACTGTTCTCTTGTGTGGCCTCCCAAAATGTACAAAAAAACAACAACAATAGTGTCCACTTCCTATTCAAAATTAAACATAGTTTCGAACTTAATGGCCCACGTAAATTATATGCATTCAGAAAGCTCAGCTTTACTCCTTTAATACTGCAAAGTGATTTCCAAAACGATGGATTGCATTAAACTTTTCTTAAATTAGACAGTTAACGTCAGAAGTCCACGGTTCTCTGTGAACGTTCTCTTTAGCGGCGTATTTCTAATAAATGTGATATTTGTGTACATCATTATGATCGGTAAAAAGACGGAGGGAAAGCTAACGAAGCATCTTGATTGGGATACACAATACGAACTTAGCGTCGACGCTCCATTAGTGAAAGAGTTGGTGTCACGACTGGGGCTCGCACGGCTTTTATTATTTATTCCCAGTTTCGTAACCGCACCGCCACGCCATCGGCCTGTACACAAACAAATGAACGTTTATGCACAATGAATAAACAGGCGGACTGGAATTTTGTGACGACCTACGGCGATTACACTGAAACCACTGCAGGTTTGTGGATGGAAATGTGGAAATAGCTATAACGTGCACGTATACACGTATATGAAATTAAATTGCCGCATTTTAGTTCATTTCAGGTATTTGTGTTGCGACCGATCCTTTTTATAACTTATTTGGTAGCAGCAGCGTATTTTAATTATTAAAAGCTTCTTTAAGACTAATTAATGCGTGATTTACGTTATGATGCTAAGGACACTGCACTTTTTAAGATTTCATGAAGTATTAATTTTTTACTTTTTGTCATTTGATTATTTAGCTGCATGAGACCGGCAAAAAAGAGTGGGGTACCTATAGGTATAAAGAAGTCTCCATCTGTCAATTGTGTGTCTTTAGAAAATTAATGAAATGTCAAAAGTTAAGAAAACAAAAACTAAATAAATAAATTAAATTAATATAAAACAAAATCCACGCTGAAAACTTCCCTTTTCTTATCTCCGCCGTTTTTGAGAACAATGCCGCCTAAATTGTTTAATTTACATCCGAAACAGTGAAACAAAAAGGCTAAAGTGGTGACATGCGCCGACACACCAAAAGCCTAGAGATGTTGAGAGCGTCCGGCCGGCGCGCGCATCGCCGCCGCAAAAAGGACGAATCATTAGGAGGCGCCACACGAGATCCCATTTAAAAGTATGAGAATATTTTCACAAAAAGCCTCACATTCAACTCCCAGCACATTCATTTTATGAGAACAATGAGTGATTTTTGTATTTTTCTTTAATTCTATGTCGATTTTATCCGCGGCAGCGTGGAGGCGAGCCTCTGTGGTTGTCGCCTCGTTCCGTCTTCGACTTTTTGCTATAGGGGAAGCGCGGGCGTCAGAGGCAAACGGTGGTTTTATTCTTGCAGAGGCGCTACTCCCCTCCCCCCGCGTGGTGTTGAGGCTCCCCCGCGACGTGCTCTCGCCGGCGCCACATTTCACGCTCCTGCCGCTCGACGCTCGCCGCGCACCGAACCTGTACATGTCCTTGATGCTCTTCACTGCCGCCATGCCGCCGATTAACTAACCATGCCACCTCGCAACTGTGCCACTACTAAATTATGGTTTTTAGTAAAAATCCTCTAATCTCCTAATACTAGTTAGCTATTTGGTAAGTTCAAATTACCTATTATTATCATGATAACTGCCAATCAGGTATTTTAACAATCGGGTGTCAAATCATAATGTTGTCAATTATCGAGTTATCTGTGAGTGTGTTATTAATTTTAGAAGTGAGTCTAATGAGTAGCGATGCAGCGAGCTTGGTATTTTTTGTTGTTTGTTTCTAATAGATCTATGACGGAGCTGCATAACATGTCGAAGTGACGGCATAATGGTGCAGAGACAATGGACTTCAAGACTTGTTTATTGAGTGGATGGAGTTGTTTTGAAGTAGAGTGTGCGCAGGAGTGGAGGCGGCGTCTGGTCGGAGAGAGCCAATGATAGCCGCTCGGCGCGGTGGGAGGATCGAGTAATCATGCATTAAGACTACCACAAGCGACGCCGAGGAGATTCACCTTGCTGTAACAGCTTTACGATTCATTATAAATATTTTGTGTAACTTTGTTTATGAAGCTCTTCAACTAACCCTCAATTTTGTGAATGACAGCCAGTTGAACATCTTAAAAGTAAAACTTTGTTTAGTGTTATATCACTGCGTGTTTCATTAGGTTCATAAATTATACTCACGTTTGACTTATTATTCAATTGTGCAAACGTGTCAAAATAATGTATAATATTTTTTATGCTTAAGTTAAACTATCCTTACAAAATAATGTTAACCTGTTAAATAAACTTAGTTTTACTAAATGAAAATTTATCTCCAAAAGTGTATTGATATAGTGACATTGCATTCAATAGGAACGTGCAAGTAACGGTAAATAAAGAATGATTCGAAGTAGAAACTTGGTGGCTTTATGTAGTTTATTGAGAAACGTATTCAAGTAAAACTTATAGTTATGTACAAAACACGACGCAAGTTCCATATTAAGGCTTCAATTGAGTCAACATTAAGCAGTAAACATGGAAGGCAGGATTGTACAGTTTTCATAAATTGAACTTTGTCGTTTGTGCACAAAGTTCTTTTTGCCACATCTAGACATTGCCATTATTTTTATACTTGCTAGTTCTACCAATTACTTAAAGGTTCGGTAAATATAGGTACCTACACAATATTATTATTAGGTAGGTAGGTAGATACATAACTAGGTATGTTACGAGTACGGGTATGCCCGCGAGAGCACCGAAACAGTTTTCTTAGTTTTGTGTATTTTGAGATAAGTGAATAGGCAGTAGATTAAGGTGTGTCGAGGTTGTTGATTTATGTACTAAATACAAGATAGGTATAGCAATATATACAGAAGCAAAGAGATCTGGAACGGATGTAGCTTCACAGTAATGGTTTCCAAATATCAACACGACTGCCAGTGCTCTTCTGAGGTTGTGCTAAAATTTTCAAGCCGAATCAAAGCGCCGATTAAACTATGATGTAGCAAATAAACGCTTGTTTAAACTTCTAAATTTGTTAAAAGCTTGGCTGTTTTTTTTTTTATATTTATACATTTTATTTTTCATTCCAATAATCTACAATTTATAAAAGGTTCCTGTAAATCATATGAGTTACAAGAACCTTTTGTGGTAAATGAGTAAGGTCTCCATGGTAGTTTATGTTTCTTGTAAACTATAAAAATAGATTAATGTTTAGACTTATGCTGAAGATATTATAAAAATGGAAAACATTAAGAGTGTTTTACTTTCAGGCACACACTTAAATTAGCAGCAAACCTTCGTACCTGCACAATTATAATTGAGGCATCCTACTAATGTAACTAAAAAGTATGTGTTCGGTTCTTAAAAACTGTATAACATTGAGTAGGTAGAACCTTCTTTTTTCACAGGTCTTAACAAAACAAGGGCCTTTGAAACGGGTTGAACGTTAAATAAAACCAAAAATTAAATAACAAATAGTATTTGTTGGCATACGAGAATATCAATGGTCCTTGAACAACGTCTAAGTTAAAAAAGCATATTTACGGTACTACATTCAAAATGTTATCCACTTTGTATGCATTTTACCGTGTTCAAGTTATCGCACTTGTATTCAGTGGGTGGATATGGTTTTTGTTGTGTCTGGCAAAGCTTTATGAAGCTTTTTAGTATATTATTAAGGTCGTAGAAAAACAAAAGCAGATTAAACCGAAGAATGAAATTGTAATAGTGAGGCTTTTCTTTTAACATATATGTCTTTAAACTTATCTGATTCTCAGAATGAATATTCAATATAGCTGTAGTACCTAATTTTAATTATTATCAAACGAAATTTAATTCCACTTCAGCTTTTTTTTTCAAACACAGTAACAACAAGAAGTTCGATCAGTAGTTTTTCTATTAAGTTATTTATTGTTTCACTGATTTTTTTTTGTGATATTTTTTAAAGACTGTACAGTGTACCTGCTAAACGAAAGTTCGTTTTTAAAAGTTATCCAACAATGTACGAATTTAAATCAATGTAATAAAGGAATGTTTGCCAAATCATCACCGTCTCTTCTTTAAAATATGCCTAAAAGACTAACACAACATAACATATAACATAACATATCATCACGCCTGTATCCCCGAAGGGTTAGGCAGAGGTGTACCAATGTACACCCACAGTTCGCCGATATGTTTGGGTCCCATGTAATAGGGGGCTAGCCTATTGCCACTAACTGGGCACAAATCCAAACTCCGACCTGCTACTGAGAGTTTTATAGAAAAACCCAATAACACCATCGTCGACTTGAGAATCGAACCCAAGACCTCTAGCGTAGCAGTCGCGCTTAGCGCGACTAGGCCAACGAGGCAGTCATGTAAAAAAAGACTAACTACTACTGAACTAAATTGATTCCTCTTGTGTACTACCAAATACTTTCCTCTTTTTATAATTTCAGCTACAGAATAACACCTCAACTTTCAGGCCAGTTTCATTTGCGCCCAACAACTTTACTTTGTGACATAGTTTTGTGTTGTTTTCCAATAAACGCTCTATCGAACTTACAAGCCTCTTTTAGAAACGCTATTTGAACCACAGCCCCAGATATACAGATTTGTTCTAAAAGCTCACTAATGATGCTATTAAAAAGTAGACCTAAAGTTAACTTTTCGACTTTTATTTTTTGTTTAGAGGTAAATAAACCGATCGCGCGATTTCTGGATAGACAATTATACTTTGCGCTACTTTATCCAGATATTTTTCCACTGACTATTTTTATTTTGGTACTTACTTGTTGTGTCAATTTTTCTCATTTTCCGCTTATTTGTCGCAAATTCGTTCATACAAGCCCTGTCATGTACTGGAGAAAAAAAAACTGAATGATCGGTTGTGCATTGATCTATTGTCATACATGTGACGATAGTTTTTTTTTATAATAAAAATAGACGATTAGCTCTGATATTCTGAAACAAGGCATAAGAACTTAAGTACTTATAAGTTTGTTTTAAGGACTATACGATAAAATACTTGCTTTTAAGCTACTCATACATCATAGAGGAACTGACGCAATATTGACGTTAGCTGCCTACAAAATATACGCTTGAGAGATATACAGGCGATATCGATCGTTCGCGGCACTGTTCTTGCTTTTATTTTTATTATTTGCGCCAATGTCAGTAAGATAATGTCAAGGATATCAACCCAAGAGAAGGTGATTTGATTTATCCTCACGTAACGCTTTTATTACAATAAAAATGCCACTTATATGCCTATGATGGTAATACGTGCAAGTGTAACAAAATATGCTTATTAATTGTGTTAGAGTTGGTACCTAAATGAAAAAGACCAATTCTGTGTCAAGTAGCAAGTTTAACTTTAAATATAATAAAACACCTAGGTATTTATACTATTGGGGTTGGTTAAAAAACAAACCCTAGAATTTACCACAAAGTTTGCATTAAACAAGGACTTATAAAAACTATTTTCTTCACGGTCCGAGCTTACTATTTTTCTTTGGTTAAGTTCGTTGAAGTTGCAAATGAGTTTAACTATCAGTGAGACACCCCGAGGCTTATTGTAAAATAGTTTTCATGGATCTTGGCTACGGATCTTCCCCAACTAAGAAATATCACGTTGTTTGAAAGTTGAGCGCAACTGACCGTTCTCTTTTATTTTTATTTTATTAATGTTGCTAGTTATACTTATTAGCTGTGGATTCGAGAAAGTATAACGAATTGTGTTAAGAAAATTATATTTATCTGCAGGCTTTTTTCACTGAGCAAAAATAACCAAGGATCGTCGATGATGTATATATATATATATATATATTTATGTAACTATTACGATATTTTTTAATTACATGAAGTCACCAATTCGAGTTAAAAAATCTATAATGTAAAAGAAAGTTCTTTCAGAAGACGTGATGGAGACACGCTCATAAACTAGTCCATTTCTTCTTAAATATGTGGAGTATTTAAAATATATTTGAAATAAATGAAGAATTTCTAGAATAGGTCAAAAAAAGTACTTTGAGTGTCAAACCACCGCATAATTTAATAACAACTCACATAATTTATCTAACCTACGATACTTGGGACATAAAATCACGCAATATGAAATAGCTCCTACAATTACAATAAAAAAAATATCGGTCGATGTCAGTCACACGTTGTTGGTAATTTTGGTAACTATGACATTACGATTTTGGGTGACAAATGCCAGTTCCAGTCATCCATGATAAAACAAACTGACTTCTGTCATCTATCGTTACTCTTGCAACAAATATGGATAATTTGTTTTTAAGTTTATTGCCAAATTTCGTACTTTACAGTTCATCCCAAATACTGAAGAACTACTTAACATTCAGATGTTCTTTCGCTACTATACATCTCAAAATGGCATAGATGGCGTGACTCTTAAAAGTGGCTTAAAAATGATTGACGTTTTAGTATTTTTCATAAGTTTGGAAGATTCGCGGCTTTGTTCGTTGTAATCTCCTCAAAAAGTAGCTTAATATGTCCGTTCTTGGAGTTACAGCTAACTCCATACCAAATGTTATCAAGATCAGTTGTGTGCTTTAGCCGTGAAAATGTAACAGACAGACAGCCTTCTTTCCGCATTTTCAGTAGAATGAAATTTGTGGTTTTATGGAAACTACAGAAAGTACCCATGTTATTAAATTAATAGTTTTTAGGATCACACAATTTAGTAAATTGAGGGCAACTTTTACCAAGCATTGTGGCAACTTAAACGTTTAAAATTCATAGATCAAGAAGGTATCAAGATTTATACAATTTAGGAAATTGTAACCATTTCTGAACACGTCAAATCATAACTGGGTTCACAGTTAAAAATTTTAGACTATGTATAAAAAAAAATACTATTGTTGTGTAAAGGAACAGTTTTTTCAAATCTGCTTTTATCGACATCATCATTTCAGCCCAGACTCACCTACACTATAATATATGGATATACGCCTTGCTTTGTTTCTGCGAATTTTATCGGTTTCCAGTTCGAGGTCGTTCCTGTTCACTTGCCTATGTCAGGGTTCCAACGTCGGTCTCTCTCGATCAACTCTTGATCGTCCCTGATTCGTTCAACCTGTCATTTACTACCAATAGTCAGGCATATTCTCTGTCGACTAATAAGGATAACAGGGGTGTCCCTAATCTAGAAACCGGTAAAGGGTATTTGACTGGAATATAACAAAAAGTTATGCAATAAAAACACTAATAACTTATCATTTTGTCTGACTATTTCAGCACTGTGTTAGCACCGTGCAAGTGCAGTATTTCACCAGCTAAACCCAGTAAAAAAAAATGTTTTCTTAATAAAATACATTATGAATCTTTCAAACTGTACACGTGAGTTTCATGACTCAGGGAACTATGCTTACCAAAAATATATGAAAGTAGGCGTATCGGGTGCGAGCCCACCGTACTCTAATCTTAATTACACTCATTTAGATTACGATTATCCATTTCATTCATCTTTAGTAACAACGTGAGCAACCGTTGCTGCTACTAGTATTGAAACTGTATTTTTTTAATAATATTAAAAATTTAAGTTGGGTTATTTTAGTATCCTTCAAGTTGTTTTTTTATTTTACTTTCTCTATATTTATGTAATTTATACTATAGGATATTGTGAAGGTTTAATAAGCCTATTTAATACTCAATCAAAAGGTTCTGCAGCATTAGAATTTGTTAGAAAATGCTGAGTTACGTCATTGGAGCTAAAGGTATTTTTCTGAGTGTGAGAGTTCGAAAGTGCCAGTGTGCATTTTTTGCGTTGATTAGATTTACCAACTCTTATAATCTCTAACTCTTATCACTAACAAAAATAAGTGTTTAAGTTTTGGGTATATGATAAATATGGGTTCCATAATGGATAAATTGAAGCAGAGCTGCATTTCACCCTGAGCTTGATTAATCCGGTTTGATGCGGGGCAACGGGTAGCTCAAACCTATTACGTATTTACCTATTACTATTTCTTCTTGCCAATAATTGTAAAACTTCTTGTGGTGTGTTACTATGAGATAATTGTATGATACTGTTTGAGTAAGTCAAACAGTTTTTTTCTGTATTAGTTTCGAAACAAAGAACAATTATCGGAAATGTATTAATACACAATTAAATCTAATATAAGAACAACCTCTAACCATCGGAAATTTTAATTGGATGACACAATAACATATTTTATTTGGAAGCGTTGCTTAAAAAATGTGCACGGTGTAGTATGAATTATAACGGGCACCGTTTGGTAATAAAAACTGTCGTTCGATATCGGCAAGGCATAAATAAGCGTTGTCGGGTAGCGCTCTGGTACATCGTCGATCCCTGATTAGGCGCGCGTCGCGTGACAAACCCCTATTTGTTCGATCATTGTCTTAGCCTGCATCCTCGCGCCATCAAAACAAAATGGAACACACACAAACTGCCAGCTCCAACGTTCTGCGTTTCGTATAAATTCTATTCAAATTAATAAAGCGATGCTATGCTAGGATACTTGCTAGACAGGCGTTGTGTTGCTAGTCGGTCGCTAAAAAGAAAACGTAGTCGGTAGTCTGTAGTAACTGTTTAATTAACAAATAAAATTATTTCGCTGAGAGATTCGCAACTAGGTTCCTACAATGAATAAACAATTTATGTAAAATACAATCACCATCGGACAGATAACATGAGCTTAACTTTACCATTTATAAAATAAAGCCTTAAAATATACACCTAATTATCATTTCCTTATTAATACTTGTGTAGGATGTAATAAATTGTGGGATTATCCAAAACAACCAACATAATGATCTTAATGAAAACATTATAACATAATTGTAAGCAAGTTATGACTATTTAAGCAATTACACACACTAAGTACCTACCTACCTATTTTTAATTGCTAAATAGGCGTCAAAACGTAACCATTTCGGTGGGTTGGAAACAAACTTTTGATGAGAAACAGAGATAAGAATCTTTTCAAATACCAAAAGATTTTCATTGACGGTCATGAAATGAAGTGCATGAGGTGTGGAAACCATTTAATCAGATGAGACGATTGCGAAAAGTCTCTAAAGTCAAAGGTCTGCAAATAATCCAAATAAAATGTGTCCGGACGCACGTGCGTTGCGTTGCAATTAAGCGCCACACAGTGCCATCTATTGAGAAAGCGCATAATTAATTTGACAAATAAGTACCGTGGAACCAAATTGTGCGCCTTAAAATAATCTCGAAGACAACATGAATTATGAATAAAATATAAATATTTCCCCACTCGGTTTCGTCTCGTTAAGTTCCGCTTATGCGCAAAGTTAATGAGCCTACCCAAGACAGAACAGTGCTCAACCGTTGGTGTAACAATTTCTAATTTATTTTATATTGGGTTTTTATTTAATTTATTCAGTGTGAGAGAAGTGGGCAGGTTTCCGATGCTTGTTACGATACGATAATCTCGGCTTACAGGATGTTTGTGGCGATTTAATTGGCACTCGAAATGCTTCGACGTTTTTGCGCCTGCCTTTTATTGCTGGCTAACGAGAAATGAACATAGTTATGTGCAATATACTGTCCCTTGCATGACTCGACTCCTGATGAGTTTACTATCTAGGTGCGTGCTCGTAATAATATGTCACGTTTTAATTTTTAATAAAAAGTTAATGACAGTAAGTGGTTCCATTTACTTCTTAATTAATTTTAGATCAGAACTATCGTGCAGGTAGGTCTTGCATTCTTTGGATTATCTCCCTAACCTATAGAGGTTAGGGTTACAGAAATGGATAGCCATAGTTGTTTAATTCTGGAAAACAAATATTCTTAACCTGGGTTTTATATCTGACAACAGCACACGACGTCATATCCGTAAAACATAATAATTAGGATTACATCCTGTTAATATGCAAAATGTTACACACTTTTTAAGTAAAAGGTTTCATGTAGAAAACATGGCATATTTTCATTTTCACCGGTTGACTTAGTAATGGAAACATCTTTAGCCCTGCAGCGAATAGATATAACGATCGAATCTTGGTCCATTTCTGTACACCGTTACGGCTTGATATTTTCGGGTTGGTAGGTTAGTTGGCTGGAGAATATAAATACGCTTTTAAAATGCATATGCATATGAACAATTTTGTCCCTTCCGAAACTAAGGCTTTATTCTGACCTAAATACTTTTAGACTTGATTCATTTGGTTTTATTGAAACTGTCTCTCATCTAAGTTTTAATACTAGTAACTTATTCTAAACTGGACACCGACTGAAATTCAACACTTTGCACCTATTTCTAACACGTGCCTAAATATTGTAATGCTGTATTTACGGTACCTACAGCCATTAAAACGAAACACCCGGTTTCAGCCGGCAATAAAAATGTTTTTGTTAAAGAAAACTTAACACGGAGGCAAGATAAAACTTGTAATTATTGTGATAAACTATACTTTTAGTATTTTATTTAATCTGATCTCAAACTGGTAAACATGTACTAACTTGGTGTTTTTCTGATATAATTTTTGGGTAATTAACAAGCAGGCAAAGGCTTTCTGTTACTTGATGGGACCTCTGTGAACGTAGGTAGGTACCTACACTAAATACTGTCATCAATTCCGCCTCGGACAATTTTGCACTAGAAAGAACGTTGATTAAAGATGGAATTCGTTTGTTTTTTTAAGTATTTAAAAGCAAGATTTAGTAAATAACTAAGATTTAGGAATAATAAATACAAGTAAATCTGGTCATTATATTCTGATCAGAGTACTTACTTGTAAAGAGAGAGCTTATTAATATATTAATACTTTGTTAGTTTTCTTCCATAACCGATCAGCTTTAAGCAATTTTATATTTAAAAATCTAAAGCTCTAATAGATAAATAAAAAGTGCATTAAAGTTCTGGTCAAATGACATTTCAAATCAAAGTGTCATCGTAAGTTTTTGATAACGTAACACTAATAAATCAATTATCGTTTACCATAAACAAAAATAACATGTTTTTTAATTTCCATGTAAAATACAAAAAAAAATATTTTCAGCATTCCCACTATGAAAATACGAAAATACGCTCTTTACGTAGTGCGTGTTAATTTTAATTGAAGTCTAGTACGAATGACGTGTAAAACGTTTCAGTAAAAGGTTGTGGTGTTGTTAAATCGAGTGATACTGCAAATAAAGTGAAGCTTGTTATAATGACTGTACAGACCAAATTAATGAAAAAGGATTAACGAATGTCGCACCACGGAATGGCCACAAAGTAGGAACGAAAACATTTCTTGGAAACGCTAATATGTTTAGGTGAGGTACCTACAATCAAACAAGTTACATCTAAAATAATTAATGTTCTAAGTTAAAACAATTAAAAATAAGTACAATAGTAAAAAAGTTACAAATATGTGTATTATTACAGTCAGGTCATTGAGTTTTATGAAAACTATTAAACTCAGGTTATAGACTTAACACGAAGCCATAAACTGAGTTCATTAGCATCTTTATGTTATAATATTTTTTTGTCTAGTTATAATGATATCGTGTTTATGATTGCAAATTAATTTTATTTCACCCTTTATCTACGTTACAGTACGTTTACTCGTTATCAGTAGAATGATGTACGGGTACAATTGATAGTTAAAAATAAACTCTAGAGAAGCTTGACTGCTTTTAATTTTATTAGTTAAAATAAATCATTTTTTTTTTGTTAAAATTATGCTACCGTATTACGATTTTTGTTCTTTTTTATTTTAAGTTTTTCTTTGTTTATGTTATGCAGTTTAAGCACATGTCAATTAGGGTGGGAAACAGTGATAACACCAAGAGGTGATAAAAAAAGCTTGGTTAGTTTCATTTTTCTGGTTTGTTGACAAACTCTATTGAGAGCTATTGTAGGAGTTCACTCAGAACGTGTACTATCTTGTAATCACTTCCTAACAATATGACTTGTTACATGAATTCGGTAAATGTAGATTCACGTAAGTGTTGTCGAGGTTGAGGGCAGTAGTGAAAGTTGTTGTAAGTTGATATTAGTAACTAGCTTATCATGTAGGAAAACTTAACATGAAACACTGTACTCATTGAGCTTCAAGCCCCCTGGAATGAAAAGTTTTATTGCAAAAGTATTTTGTACTAGATCAATAAGAAAATAACCATGCAATCTCACTCTTGCAGTATTGCCATGATATCACAAGATTTTGTATATTTTTTTTAAATCATTGTCATTCGTCAATTCCACTTCCTTGCTTTTAAGAATGGCAGTCAAACAGTAAAACAATATCAACAACTTAAAGATTAACATTAGAAATAAATAACATATCAATTTACCTTCGTTCAACGCGTCTACAGTAACAAACAGGATTACCAATAAAAACTGCATTAATATGCAAATTTTATTGCAGTTTGCACTTTGCATTGCGTACTGTACCTACTAATGTGTAATGTGTAGAAAGATGTTTGTGCTCATCAAAAGTGAACTGAACTAGGGAAATGTATAAAATACTTAAAAAGTAGTCTTCAATTTATTAATCTATAGAATAATAGAGTACATTCTACATTTAGTAGTCTGTTGGGTAAATAAAAATATTTTTTTGGAGGCTTTTCATCCGTTTGTATATAGATCTGAATAGTATCTGCATAGGTTTATTCAGTGACATAAACGGAGAGCTTTAAATAACTAGCTAACTAGAACTTGATTGTCGTCAGATTAACGTAATTTTACAACGTAAATATTTTTAGGTGTTATCGCCCCATTCACTACTTACTCCTCTGAGTATACTTAAATTATAGAATAATTAGATTTGTTTCACACATTTGGGGTCAATCGCTTATCTGAATCAGTAATTATTGTAATCAAATAATAGCTTGACATGTGGTATTTTGCGAACAATGTTCTTCCTTCGACATCTTATCATTAGTGAAGCTACAACTTCAGAAGTTATTAAATTTGTTCATTACTGATCTGGAAAAGGCTTAAATCATGGATATATTATAATATATGCTTAATCTCATTTTTTATTGCCAAGAAAAGTTAGTTACTAAGTTTGTTAAGGTAGATAATTTCTAAAAGTAGCACACAATTATCATGTAGTAAACAGATTAATGGTAATCTAAGTAGGTCTTAAAACATACTTGTTGTTTTAAGAACTTTCATGCCAAGTTGTTCATGCTATATTTGACGTGGATGAACCTATATAAGCTTACTTCTTCTTGGATAACACTTATGCACCCATTTTAAATTCATTTCATGTCAAGAGTGCTTCTCTTACGTAATACAACAATTTAAGGCGTCACAATAAACACTCTTATAAAGCACGTCATACGTAGCATACGTTTTAATATTTATCGTCGCTAAAAGTTTTTCAGTTTCAGCTTGTCATAAATATGTCACAGCCTATCACGAATCCGCGCAATTTTATTTTTGTATCTCTCTGTTTGATATTAAATCCTTATAATAATATTTGTTACTCACTAGGTAATTAAATTAGATACTTTCGGGCAGAACAAAGCTTTTAACTTTGCCGCTCCGAAAACTAGCGCCTGTTTGTGGTTTTACTCGCACTGTATAATAAATAGTCGCTACCAAATAAGTTTTTAATGTACTTTTTTGAGGGAACAGCTTTCCGTTGATTTTGAATACGTATTTTGTATTTGAACTGTTCACGCTGGTAACAAGGTAAATGATTTCATTGCCAATTATGAGAAGTGTTGTCAGAATTGTATTTTTGATTTTACATTCCAATACATATTCATTTTGGCTACATAATCTACAAAGCAATTGTTATTTGACGCACCTACCTAAAAGTTGCTTCTGCTTAAATTAGAATCATGTCTGAATCTTATGTCCTGCCTACCTACTGACTGTGCGACCAGAAACAATCCAGAATAAAACTAAATCATCCTCTTAGCGTGGCCCTTTACAACGATACCGAAGTGTTTAACAATAGTTCCGTATCAACAACTTTACAAATCATTACCAATGTAGATAAAATTGTAGTGGAGTAACCGTAATATTAATAATGTGTTATGTTGATAGAGTGAGTGAGTTGATGACAGAGATGGTGCTTATCGTGAGAACCGCGCCAGGCACGCAGCCTCCGCTAGCCACTACGTCATACGGCTTGAGGATCAGATGAATGTGAACAATGCAGCACCCACTTATGATCCATTTAATATTTTAGACTAGGAATTCCGATCAAATTCTATCGCCACCTTCTTAATTCAGACGAAAGCGACTCTTTCGTCTGAATAACAATGTAACAAATTTGACCAATATTTTTAGTATTTTTTTCAATAATTTTTGAAAAGAGACTATTAATGTATGTTATGACAATTCATGTCTAAATAAAATTAATGTGATACTACACTAGCGAAAACCAATTCGTCATCGACATACGTGACAATGGCGCTACTAATATCCGGATATTTATACGCAGTCGACACGGCAACAAAGAACGTTGTTAAAATTTATCTCTAAAAAACTTCCGGCTCCAACAATCGAATATAAAATTCATTGATATGTTTTTTAATACGCCAATGACAAAAGCGCGACGAATCAACACGCAAACAAATCAACGTCACCTTTAGGCGACGCAAACAGATTAAACTTGGACAAAGCACGCATTGACCCTTTGCATTAGGACGGAAAATCAAGAATTATAGGGCCGCCAACCCCCGCACATAATTCAAGAATCATCCTCGTCCATATTCGACGATCCTCGGACAATGGGTCGGACAACACACAGTTAAACGCCGCAAATGCCGTAAGCGGCTATAAATCATTGACATAGCGGAAGTGCGTAGCCTGCCAGTGGTGAGAGAACCCCAGCAATAACGGTTGCGCGGCCGTCTCCGGCATTTTCAGCGTTATAGATAAATTAAATGCCAACACACCCAGCCGGGCAAGCGCAGCGGAGGCGCGCTAGGAATGTCCAAATAAATTTTTTGATGAACGCACCGGAAGCTGGACCTATTACGTGACTGTCCCCGTTCCTTCCTTACACTCCTCGGTTATTGTTTTTCTCGAACGGAATTTCAAGAATTTTAAGCTTTTATTCAAACCAGCATATGGGAAGCGCGGCCCTTTGAATCGATTTTAAGATCGTAATCAATAAACTGTAATAGGTCAGTTTTGTGTCGGAATTAATCAAGCGTCAAAGGTCTAGCTATAATTGAGCGCCAAAGCCTGCGGGTGTGTCGTATATCTCACTAATTAATGGATTCGCTAGAAATGTTTTTGTCACAAAAGATACCGCTTAGCGGCACAAAAAACGTCTCGGTTCGTTTTTGTATTTCGATGCACAACAATAACCCTTTTCGGATTCCCGAGCATGTGTTGTCAATGCGACAACGTGGAGTAGTACGGTAGTCACCAGCTTTATTAGAATTATTCGCCGCAATTGGCGGCAACCCGAAATCGGTGCGTGCGTGTTCGATATAAAGAAATATTAATATTCCTGCGGCCATAAACAAGCGTTTGACGATAATAATTCGAACGCATAAAACAAAGCTTTATCTATGATCGAAAGGCAGCCCCCGGGGAGTTTAGTGTGAAATGTGTTCTCAAAGACACCGTTTAGTAGCGTAATGCGCGTGACTGTCGTACAAATTATGCATTTTCGAGACAAGCCGATTTTATTGCTACGGAAGTGACGTCAATAAAGCACAATGTACAGCAGTTTAATGTTCTCGTATAATAATTTTTGATCGGCTCCATTCACGATATGCATCACGCTCTGACACGGAACGCGGCACACGTGCTCGTTGGCAAACATCGGCATCGGACGAACACTCACAGCTGAGTACTCACTCACGCACTTGTCCGTTACAAGATTTTGTTCTTAAAATCTCAAAATTACTTGCCTACTTTTTAATATTACCCTCTCGACTCAAATAACGTACAAACACTTAACTTGGGTACCTACTTAAATTTTCCTAGAACGATTGAATGAATTAATTTAGACCGTTTTAATACTCGAGACCAAACAGAATGAGGACCCATACATAAATTATGAATAAAAATGAACAGGTGGGCACATATTTAAGCACCTCTTCTACTTGAGATCAAACAAATATGTGGGTATTGTTTAAAAGTCATTCATTAGTTATGTACAGTTTTCATTATCGTTATATCTATGCATCAGAATACGACAATGCTCGTACATGAGTCGTACAGCGTTGTGTCACACATAAACAGCAAGCTATTTGAAGTTATAGACGTAATGCAAATGTTAATATCTTGAAATGATCACAAAGCCTGTACACAATTTATCGATATTATTATTTTAAACTGCGACATAATTCATAGCTGTAAAACGCGACGAAACATCATAACGCCCCAAATATAAATGGTGTGTGACGCCCAACCGTTCCGAACGCCCTCAGAGATTCGGAACCGACTCAAAAAATGATATACTCCATACCTTATATTGAACGTGAAATAAATCGTATACTTCCTTTAAGTGCCAATAAAAGTTGGAGTAAATCATAAAAGTATCACTCCTCGAGAAATGTCTATAACAAGTGTGTTATTGCGGAATAATTCAGTAGCGGCGGAGGGTGGTTTGAAGGATGACTCCCTCTAGATCCAGCCGGCGTACTCCGACCTGGAATTCCCGATGCTCTATCAAAGCCTTCAATTATTTATCGGACCCGTGTCTACTTTTCATTTTACGCCTTTCCTCGGCGAGGCTTTCAGTGCCGGGAAATAAACATGTCACACTATTGGGAATACGTTTTACATGAATAGTGGTCTTGTGACTATAAACTGTATCGGTTTTGGTTTAGCCGCTGACAGTGATGTATGGCACCCGATCGTATTAATTATTTACTGGGACTATCCGTGTTATTTGTTGAATAAACAATAACAGGTTGGATTTTAGATTCAGGCCTTTGAGAGTTGAGGCGGGCTCGTTGCTAAAAGTGGCTACCTACTGCATTAGTACTAACCATGGCTACTATGAGCCCCAACGGGTTCAACCGAGGTACGATTGAATACGATACTACTAATTGATGGTTTGCTGATATATTTATAGAATATTATCTGGCCATACTCCATAGGCACACATTGTTTATCGGGCAATTAAATATTGCACAATGTTAATATAGATTCACCATCATTTAAACAATCAATTTATTCAAGCTACGTCAAAACTTATGTATCTGTATATTTCACGCGTAACTCGTAGCTTTTAATACAGACAGCCAGTTTAAGGCTAATCAAATTAGAACGTTTCTACATAAAACTAGTTATGGCATACGTGTTGGTTACGGTCTGTTAGTAGCCCTAAATTCGCACGATTTCGTGAACAATTTAAAACACATGAAGTTAAATTGTTTACGAACTGGTTATTCTCACCTTTACCCTCTTTTACAATACTCGCCTGTGTATACCAAGTTGGTACATTGATTGGTGTGTGACCCTAAAGAACTGTCTCAGTGTTCTTGGCTCAAATCTCTGGCTGGTTATATTAAGCCTACTTATCAGACTAGAATGGAGCATATTACTGTAGGTGTTCACACTTGTTGCCCGGAATATCTTAAGTTTACAAATCCCAGCAAATATATGCTGTTGTGAAAATGTTGTCAAGAGCACACTTTTTATACTACATGTTTTGACGAAAAGGTAAGACTTAGGTACTTTCTGTAAATAATCATAATAAATAATATGTCGTTCTTTCGAACGGTAAATTTATTTTAGTTGCGGCGTCTACTAATAAATCAAAGCTCTAATTTATAGTTACAGTTTGCAATAAAATACAATCATTACGCACACTAACAGTGGAGGAAACATAAAAATTATATTATCTTTTCACGTGTAAGCTCGATCCATCGTTTAGTACCCAGTAAATATGATGAGGAATAAATGTGGTGATAGTAAAATAAATATATAAAAACAGAAATAAAAATGTTTCAGTGAATTTCAAAACAATTATGTTAATATTTTCATAATTCCTAAAATATTATATTTATAAGAAAAATTATTTGTTTAAGCCCGCCGTAACCGAGTAGGTAGAGCAATAAATGTCGAGCTGTAGTTTGTCTGTAACTTCTACTTTCACGCGACGTTCCTCGCTGAACATTTATTGTTAAGTAAATACTTTTTAGTCTGTCATTACGTTGAATCAACGTGTTATAAACTACTTTTTATTACTAATTAATGCTCAAGTTCTATAAAAGTTAATAATTCATTAAAGTCATTCATTGTTGCGATAAGTAATTTCATACTTAAACCATTTTACAACCGTGGTTAAAACAATTTTATTTTCTAAAAACCAAAGACAATAAAGTGTCTATGTTAAACTGTTTTAACCTGAGAACGGAGTGGACTAAACCTTTTATTACCCATTGATATGTACTGGAACATTATTACGGTATTGCATTGACTCTAAAAAGAAATTTTTACTCACATACATATATGTGGTAGTACATAAAATTGGCGCGTAGGTGCGGCCGGCGCAATACGAACATCTCTCGAGGTTGCGGCCAGTTATGTGAGGCAAAAAGCGATGATAATGACACAGAGCATCGGCGCAAAGGGCGCGGGATGAAGCCCCGCCAACGAACGCGCGTAGAATAACAAATCCTCCGTGCATAGACGGCGAAAACGTTCAGACAGGAACACTGAAACATCTTCAGCGTTAGGTATTAACTCGCTTCTGCACGCTGACTCGCCTACCTCGAATTCCAATAATGGATCTACCGCGACGTTCTCAAGCTTTTGAACAGTGGAACCTCATTAGAGTAGATTCAGAATACTATACGAGGTAGAACGGCGACCACTATAGACCTCTTCGATCAAGCTTTACCTTAAGTTCTATTAAACGTCTGTAAATTAGACTTGTACAGTTTAGCTTTTTTACAAGGCACATTGGGATCGGCTTCCAGGTGTTAAATGAAACTTAACACACAATCCTATAGCAAGACTGCAACTGATCATCGTAAGTCTGACTAAACCTTTCTAATAAAAATGCCATTCAAATAGAAATCTATTACTTACTTAACCCCAAATAGGCAATTTTTTTCGAGGCTCGTACTCTTTAGCATCTGTGCAAGAGTTTTATTCTATTTTAAATGGATCAAAAGATCGATTCCAATTCCGTTTGATTCCGAGCCATCCGTCAGTAAGTCTGAATTTCCATTTGGATTATTTATAGTATGACAGTATGTGGCGAGTCTTCAAGCTTTAATTGTTACTGAGTGTAGCTATAAAAAGATAGCTATCTGCCCCGTAAAAAACATAAAAGAGTAAATTGCATACGTACGTTACGGACAGTGCTTCATGATTTATAAATTTATTATTATACGTGTAATGAAAATTGAAAAGTGTAGTACCACGCGATTCGAAATTTGTAGTAGCAAAAGCATGACGCGGAAAATACGTACATACACCAACACTTACTTACTGCAGTTTCTAATAAAATTTATAATTTTATGATTTTTAAATTAATTGACTTGTTTCTAATCGAGTGTTGATGAGTTTAATAAAATATGGTTAAGTGAAGATCCAGTTGATAAAGCAAATACTCAAGTTAATTGGAGTGTGCCTATCTAAACGCTACATAAAGCTGTGTCATATGAAATCGTAGTGATACTTCTCAGTGGCGTGGCGAAGAGGGGAGGCCTAAGGCAATAGTAGAAACACGTCGCGAACATCGTACGAGAGTCACGTAACGTAACTATACCGAATTACGCGTTCGCAAACTGATCCTCGGTGTGCCCAGGGAAATATTCCGCGGTAAAGAAATAAAAAGTACTTCTAACAAAATAAACTTTTATTGCGCACCGACCGAAAATGCAGTGATCCCCAGAACTATGATCATTGGTAGGAGTGGACTGCCCGCCGGGACAGTTAAGAGCGTACTTACATACCTCCGTATCGCCGATAGCTTATGGTACGAATATTTTGGAGAGGGCCTTTTGTAGATTGCCTCTATGATTGGCTTGTAACAATTTATTGGCATAGTGAACGTCCGTTTTCCGTCCAGTTCTGCGGATCAATTTATACTAAGTCACAAGTACTATAAGTGGATCTATAATACATAGGTATTTTTAATGAGATATAACAATAAGTGAAAGCTTCATTTTACTAATTCTGTTATAAACAGCGTAAACAAACCTAGATTACAAACATTAGGCTTAATACAAATGAATTGGACATTTAAATTTTACATGAACTAGTGTTAAAATAACATATTTTTTTACGTAGGGTTACGTTACTGATGTACTTACTTTTGACAGCCATAATAAAGATAGATCCTATTGAAAATTGAAAAAATAAAAATAAAGAAAAGTTTTATTTTATAAAACTGTTACAGCCATAAACCTATATTACACTACACATTTTTCAAATCACCTTCGAAGCGTTGTATAAATGAAACAACATAAAACTAAAGCCTCGTAGCGTTATACGTGGGACGGAGTCAAGGGGTGATGGTAACAGAATTTTCCCAAACTCCCCGAAACAATCCCCAACGTTTTCCACCCAAACCTTTCTATAAGCCTCACTCAGCTTTTTAAAATCTTATTCAAACTTTATAAAATAAGTGGTGTTCCCCTCTGAAGGGGTCTCTCGGCCGATATTATTGTGTAGCCATCTGTGACGAGACCGGGACGCCATAGAAAAGACATATTTTTAGATTTAACTCGTAAATTACTTCGATCCAATTGCTTTACGCTCGTGTGAGAATTAGGAGAGAACTTTTATTTGCCAATGCGGTTGTTTATAGCGGCGGAGGGTGCCGGCTTACGTTATACTTAATCTTACACTGTATCAATTCATATTCGATTTATAGGTCAGATAAACACACTTATTGTTTATTTCAATAAATAAGGAAAAACATTGATTTATTGTGCGGCTAGAGAATGATTTACACTGAATACTAACGATGCAGAAAAGAATGTTAACTATGTGCGGTGGAAACATGCTAGTGTACTCGTACCTATAAAGATAGTAATTATGATAAAATTATAATAATTAGCTTGGTTTTATATGCCAACGGGAACTACAACACGAGCGATAAATAGGAACTTAAATAAACACTCTTTACTTTAATTATCCACATAAATAGTTTGAAAATAAAAAGAAGTTGTAACACACACAATCATCATCGGCGACGTATTTCAAACACGCTTCATGAAAATGAGTGTCTAATTATAAGTGATGGCATGAATCCTTGCCGCCTATTGGCCTATTAGACATTTTTAGCCTCGCCACACTTTATTGACGGAACTCAACACGTAACTAACCAATTTAAAAATTATGTCTCTGTTTATTAACGTGGCAATAAATTAATTTACTTTCTTAATATAATATTACGAGGCTGCTATAAAATGTGTCTGTCACCATAATTTTGGACACAGATTGTTGCACTAATGCGTCGACTTTAAAAGAAGGGGTTGACGACCCCTTTTGCCCGATTTCTATTCGTCACACACACGCCGTCAAATGGTAGTTTAATTTTTTTAAATTGGATTTTTATAGCTATTTGGAATGGAATGAAAAGTGGCAACAATGGTGAATTTGATATCTATGTGTTGCACTTGCTCGCTTAATATGCGACAAATGGTTGCCACATTTTGTCACACTTATTTGTGGATTGGCATAAGATTATGAAAGGGTTTAATTTAAATGTATATCTCAAAAACATTTATAACTTTATATTCTCATTTGATTTTTGACTAGTAACCTAAATAACTTATAAATATATAATAGTATTTAGTAGAAAGCTGCTTCAGGTTAAATGTGTTAATTCGGGTCATACATTCGAGTCCAGTCAGTGGTTTGTCATAAAAAGATCGAATTCATAAGAAGATCTAGTATTCACTATTCGGTCTAAAAAACTTATTATATTTACAACACGTATCAGTAGGATTAGTTGGTATGAACTGCTTTGTAAAAATACTTTAAGCTTTATCTTATAAATTGGCAGAATTTTACACAAATCAATCAATTTACGAATCAAACTTCATTATATTTTTTAGCTTAAAACTTTAATACTGGCTTTATTCATCATTGAGTGCTTCCCCGCGATTTATAGCTATTAAGCATTAACTACCACCCAATAATGACTCATAATTAGTAGGAAGGGAAAAAGATCCAGAAGGGATACTTCACGTATTTCCATTAAAAATTCTAACGCCTTAAAAACAGAGTGAATAAAGATTTAAATGCTCTTTAATCAACCGGTAATAGCGGGGTGCGGTCCCTTATTAAACCAGTGGCAGATTACGCCGCGTCTTCGAAATTTGCACCGTTGTATACCGCCATAATTGCTGGCGTACTGTGACGTATTGTCCGGCTCCTACGTAAACATTTTCTTGTACAGACAACATCATAAATGTGAAAACCCCTAAACAAGTGGATGCAACATTGAACATGATAGTTTGAATTGTGAAGAAAAAGTCAAAAATTGGAGTCGGTTCCTAGGTATTTGAAAAAATATAGTAATAAATTCTCATTAAAAAAAGTTTAATCATTTTTTTTGAGGTTGGTTAAAAATTTGACCGTTACCACAATTTTGTATTTTTTTATATGTCGTATGATGTACAATTTGCTACTTAACAAGTTACTTTGTATATCGAGACGGAAAATCAAAACGAATAAATGGAAAAAAATATAAAATGTATACCTCTTTTTGTTCCTTTTGATACTGACTGTACCGTAAGTAACCGTTGATCGTTTAATCGGTACCAATTACATATGGAAAGGAGGGCGGTAAATATAGGTTTGTTTTAACGAACATACTGAATTGTGGTACACCCCAGTTTTCAAGAAATACAGTTACTTAAATAGATACTGGACTTTGTAAAATTGGTTAACAAAGAATCAAGTTGTTCAAGGAAATAATTGTTTTAAAATTTCAAAACCAACTCTATTTTTACAACATTTTCTTGGTCTCATGAATAATTCTTATAATATCCATGAAATTAGTGTATGTTTATTGCTTGATTCATTGCATTTTTCCTTGTACGCCTAGGTTGTAAAATAGTTATAACATTTGTGAAGTAGTTTTATTTGACGGGCCTGTTGGTCTAGTGGTTAGTGACCCTGGCTGCTATACCGGAGGTCGTGGGTTCGATTCCCACTCAGGACAAGTGTTCGTGTGATGAGCACGATAATTTGTTCTTGTCTGGGTGTAATTTATCTATAATATGTATGTATTTAGAAATATATAAGTATGTTTATCAGTTGTCTGGTTACCATAACACAAGCTCTCTTAGAGCTTAGCTTGGGATCAGATTACCGTGTGTGAATTGTCCAGGAATATTATTATTATTATTTTAATTTTGAAGAGAGAAATACGACTGTAAGTAAATGTTTTGGGAATAGCTACATTAAATAGGAAGCACAACGACATTAACGATATTTTATGTACTATAATGACGTCGAAGTTAAGATTTGTTATAAGTGAGCTCTACAATGTAGTTTAAATTGTTGTATTAATTAAATGTTACATGCAATTGTATACTCTGCGTTTAAGTAACTTACGTAAAAGATTGCATAACTGAGAATGGATTCAGTCTAAAACACCAATTTAGTAGATAGGAAAAAAAAATATGTTAAGAACTGAAAAGACATTTTTGTTGAATAGCACTTAGTTTATGTAGATATAGTAATTCGACACACACGAACAATTATGTGTGTCTTCAAAAAGGGGATTTTATTTAAACATGACAAAGAAAACCTCAACTATTAGGAACATTATCTAAACCACACGTTTACTTTAAACATACAGATATAAATGACTTTAAAATCATTAATAAACAAAGATATTGATAAGGCTACATAGTTGCATTAAAGGTGACTGATAACAGTCTCTCAAGTAGAACTTGTCAGAAGTAAAAAATATATCTAAACAAAGACTAATGGGTTCCAAGTGTTTGCTTAGGACATCTATTTATTTAATATTTAGTAAGAACACATCAATCTTAGAATATTATGAACTAAACGGCCGTTTAAAACAAAAGACAGTCATTTCGATATTTTTTGTCTCTAAATTTTTATTTCCCGCTTTTACCACAAGGAAGGGTGAAACTGGAAAGTCCGGAGTTTATATTAGATAGAGAGTTAGTGAACAATTGGAAAGTCAGCCAGACAGAGGTGGCGGCGGGTACAAACCCCAAGTTAATCGAGACTAAGCCTTGCATGGTTGCGGTACTTTGCGATAATATCTAGCAAACAAATAGGAAACAACCAAATTGTTTACTAGATATTTAAATCATTGATTGGATCAGGCTGCTAGTCGACATGTTATAGAGAAATATTTTTTCTCAAAAAATGTCATTTAGAAGAGGTTAAATAGTGTTAGGTATATTATTCCAACATTAACATTTAAGCCTGCCGTCCAGTAGTCCGCTTAATTTCAGTGTTTGTTTATTTCATTATAACTAACTTCAGTGTTACGCAAAACTGACCTATTACATTGCAACAACGTTCCGGTTTAATGCAAAGTCTAAGACTTTATTAAATTAATGATAGAACTCGAGCATTTATTCTGTGACTACTCAGCTGCAATAAACTTAAATAAACCTACCAGAAACTGCTCAGTATTATATTATTATACGGCAGGTAACTACGTCTAAACAAAATTAAAGAAATTTTCGAAATATTATGTAAATCTTCAACTTTCACAACGTAGATGCATAACAGTAATTTATACATGAACAAAACCTGACACAATTGTTCACTACGGAATGTACAATGTGAAACTACCTCACCACGGTTCACGTTAAACTTAATACTTACTTGAAACTTTCACGCGGCGTGATTGCGAATCTGAAAAGTTCCCGTCTGGCTTGTCTCGAACCCCGCATGTGGCGCCAACGAGAAAACCTCAAACGGAAACAAACTATAAACACATTGTCATAAGGTGTACTATCATTTACAGTTATTACCGCCACTCTGTCAAGCGTGAACTATCGGTTCACACTTATGGCTCCCACTTCAGCTCACTGCGGATTAGTTCTTAACTGTAAACGTGTTCTTTGTTCAAGTTTTTGAACTTACGTTGTTACATTTCCAGAGGTATGTCTATGCCTTGGGGGCTGAAACAATTTCGAAACAAAATTGTATGTTAGGGTTGTTGAGTATTTTTTTCAAAGTCATCGTAATTATCAAGTTAGTTTTACTTTTTTTAAATTATATATTCTATCAGATTATCGAAACTCTCATAGATGATGTCATTTCCTACAGTGTAAGTAGATAAAGTAAGTGCAAGTGAGAAAATAGTATGCTAAAATGGATATTTGTGTAAGCAAAAATTATGAAATAATATTTTATTAGAAAATATTTAATGCAAGCATATCAATTATTATTTTGTTAATACATATTTTTTTGTGAAAAATATCCTCGTTACAACTTATTTAACTTCTTACACCACTCTTGATTTCAGGAATCTCAACAATGTCAGTAATATTAGGTTCACCCATATGTATATGAAATGTACAGACATCAACCACAGAAATCATAATACAATTCACAAAACTTAAAATAAACATCGCAAATTCACAAATAATGTGAACGACACTAAAAAACAAGCTCCTACTAAATCTGGCAAAATCAAAACCGGATCGGGTCAGTTACAGTAGTTCCATTAATTAATTAGTTCGGTAGCGGCCGTTTGAAATTAACAGTTGGAAATTTTAATATCACAAACAATTTGCATTTGCGCAAACTGCGAGAGCTTTTAATAAAACCGTGGTACAAACAGCTCCGCTATGGCATGAACTCTTGCAAATTGCTTTAAGCTGCAGGGCGGCAGCGTTTAACAAGAACCTGCGCGGCCGAAGTTCCGCCGAGCTCCGCTTTAAGGCCAAGGTGCATCGCAAACAAAGCAATCATTTTACGAATAAACTTCGAAAATAAATATATACGATTTACTCAACTATGATTGACAAATATTTTAAATTAAAAGGGTTTGCACCTGCCGTCAAGCCACTTAGTTTTTTTTTCCTTTGCAGGTTTCATCTGTTGATAATGTGGATGTAATTTTGGAAAGCAATTGAACTAGAACATTTCTAAAGAGTTTAAGCGTAATTCCAGGTAAGTACTTACCTATACTTACAGTATGAGGATGTGAAATGATGACTACCATTCTAAACAAATTTGAACAGAGAAAATGTGATCAAAGACTTTTGAACCATTCGCGTTGATCTTATCTTTCAATCACAGACCAAGCAGAAAATTGTGGGAGGAAAAGCTATACCCTATTAATAATTGACCTAGAAAGGTTATTTTATGTGAAATTATGATCTGCAATTCGTTTTAAGCGGAGGCCTTATTAATTTCAAATCAAAATAATGTATTATGACTTGATTCAATAAACATTTTTGTACTAAATACCAACCTAAATTTCTAACATTCGAACCGCCGCAAGCCAGCATAATTAGCGGCTAACGAATCTCATTGAAAATAATTTGGTACATGCACAAACAAAGATATTCGGGTGGTCGGCAGTGTAACAAGCGCGTTTTATTCTATTGTTAACTCTAGTACCGGTAACAGACACTCGAAAACGACCAATTAGCAAGGGCTGAGCCTTAAGCATGAGCTCGAGGCCGATGAGAGCTTGCGAACAAAACTATGTGGTGGCGCGGAATAGCGAAGCAAGCAATGCAGCCGCCGCCCTCCCCCCGCGCCCCGCGCCCCGCCGGCCCCCCAGGTACACACAGAGGTGAACAGCAATCTCGTCCGTACAATACTCTGTAGATAGTTCACAACACAATAGTTTCTGCGAGTCTCGCCAACTCACTTGCATCGCTTGTAGGTGAGCGGTTGCGTTCGAACGTGAGAATTAACTTTTTATATTTATATTAAACGACTTGCACAGTACATTTATATTTAAGTTTCGATCGTCAAAATTGCCAGATATAAAGTATTCATGCAAATTTAAGCAAATAAAAGTAGATAATTAAGAAAATGTTAATACCTAGATTAGTTGGTTATCGACGTAATTCTGTTATTTGGCTCCTTCCTCCTTCATGCATATTCACAGACATGACATGAATAAAAACATGTTTATAGCCTCCACATACCAGCGCACCCATGACAATACGATTTCTGCAAAGGGGCATTCTAGAACAAACACTCATTTAAATTTGTATAACATTGTAATATTAAGCCAACAGTTTGTTGGCTTATATTTTTGACACTATGGCGGTTTATTTGTGGACTTTACACTGTTTAACAACCTGTTAACATAATAAAATTCTGATGTTGTTCACAATATACTTTCATTCATTAATTTTAAACAGAAGCTCCAATCCAAATCGATGAATGCAGAAAGAATATATAATAGTGTTATCACAACTACGAAGGCGTCAAGGAGGAGTAAGGGTAGTGACTCCAATTTTAAAGTTGCGCTACGCTCCTTCAATACCTGTGACGGCCCATATGCACATTAGTTTTCAAACATAAAACAAAAAGCACCAAATCGTCCTTCATCGAACACTTATCAGATACGTTAGTTGCGGTCATAACTGTGCGTGTCTGTGTAAGCAGTAGGTATGCAAGCGAAGTAGTGTCGCAGTCTTACAGCCAAAGGTGCAAGCCAGCATCATCTTATCTCCCGGTAAGAAGTTCTACGAAGAAAGACCACCGACACATGTTTGGCATGATGTTAAGATATATTAAGTTACTCTTACATTAACTTTCAGCTCTCAAATTAAAATCTTAATAGCGATTTGATGTAGATTTCATTTTATTATAAGTTTTTTCCCACTCTGATATAACTAAGTTGTCGCCTTTTAATTATGCTAATGTGTTTAGTGAGCTTATTTGTTTCTTCTGCAGAACAGAAGCTAGCAATATAATTTAATTAGTCGCACAGCTGAGGTCCGAGTGCCGGCCATCATGCATTTGTAGTGTAGACAGAACTATTGAACGAGTACAACACACACATATCCCATTCCCCCATTATTATCATACTACTCCTTTTTTAGGTAAGAACATTTTATTAATAAAAAAAATATATACTTAGGTACTTACTATAAAATTTCCAAGTTAATTGGTCATCCCGCTCTAACCTTCCTTTGTCTACTGGTTTTCCTTCAGAACACCTTAATATTAGGATTAAGAATGTCAATTGTCGAAGATAATGAAATAAGAGATAGGTAGTCAAGAGAGGTACCGTCTAGTATTGGGTTTACATACTTATGGCATGTTTTTCAAAATGTTGATGTGACTAGTTTCTTTTACTTTCTACCGAAAAATTCACGTTTTCCTTTCCCTTTAGTATAATGAATTTTGGGGTAAAGCAAACTCATTTTTAGATTACAACTACCTAGTTCATACGAGTAATTATGACAATTGAAAAGACACTACAATAAAACAATCACAAATCGTTCTGAGGCACATAAAAACGTGAGTAACTGATAATACAGAATACAAAATATATTATAGAAGCGTTAGCTATTTAAACCCAAAAGATACTGGTCGAACAAAGTATAACTCATAACAAAAGTCTCAGTTTAAAACACAGATAGTGAATACGGAGATTCATTCTATTATAATCAGTGCTACTTAAATCTATCTCTTGTGTTTCTGGTGCTTCGTTAGTATGTGATCCAATCACAGTTTGTTGTAAAGATTATGTCTCAAAGAAACTCCCATCCGGTCTTTGGGACAGACTGCTACACGAGAGATTAATGAATATCTTACACATTTATCCGTAAGATTAATTCGTAGCTCAAGATTTGAACAAAAAAATAATGCTTTAACTAATAATTGTAAATCATTTAAATTAATTTAAATTCTATAAATAAAAGTATCTAACACTAGTAATTAAAGATCTAGGTGAAACAAGGATCGTTGCGTTAAAAGTTTTACATAAGATCAATGCATAGGAATATAAATTAACCAGTGTAGTATAAAGTCTATATCGCAATTCATTCGGCTCTGAATACTGTGTTAGGTTATTTCGAGTCCGATGCCTTGTCCTCCAGTTTATGGGAACACTAAACGCGATTGAAATCTCCAGGAGTACCATGTTCAACGCAATAGTACCAGTGTCAACTCGAATGAGGTAAAAAATATTATTGCTTTTTAATGGAATGGCCATCTTATTGCCGTTCTGAAGTTACTGTGATCGGTAAAGCACGATTTTATTTTTATTTCGTTTTATATACTATAATTAAGATGTTAGGTTTTTTTATGTGTTTTTAGGTAAAAGAGAGCAAAAAATATGTTTGTTAGTAAAATATTAGTTAGGTTTCATAATGACAGTATTAACTGAGTATCTTGTGATATGTCTTTGAGCAGTAACGCCGTGTATGCTCCATGTATAGTGGTCAACATCGGTCCTCCAATGTCGGACATGTCGCTCCTATCTGTTTCGATGCATTTGTCGTTTAAACACCGACCTGTAATAAATCAGCCACCATATCAAATATTACCGAACGTATTAAGTCGATATGAGAGCACCTCAAAATGCGACTCTAAGTTTAGAGCTACAAGAATTAATTTGCTGTGACGAATAGCCGTGACTTGCACCACAATCATGAGAGCTAATTTAAGCCTATCTCAAGTCCACTACGGACACTCTTCATTCAATACTTTAAATGAGATTCTTATCGCACGCCCTTAAATAGATTAGTAGATTAATGATGTCTGTAATAATTAATAATGGATCGTGAATTTTATAACAACAATAAAAGCGGTTCGGTCGTCGTCGTAAACACTGGCTTGCAGTTTGTTGTTTTGAATCCTTTAGCTTTACGATCCGTCAATGCGTTCCATATATTTACCTCGTCTTAATTACAGTGGAGTTATCCTCTCAGTTTTATTGCACTTCATTTTTAGTATAATCAAAGCCTTGTTTAGTGGGATGACGATTACCTTTATGTTTGCGTTGCAATTTAAGGTTTTAGAGTGCTATTAATGTAATCAAATTAACTTGCGAATGCGAAGTAACAGTGGTACTTACATTAAACCATATATTTGTAATTATAAAAAAGGTTTCTAACTTCATGTTTCATTAGCGTCAATCGTTGATTTGTTTTTTTTTTTTTCAATTTTCATGTAACTCAAGAATCCCTCGGTACCTATTAGTTTTTGGAAGGCTATACTCTCTTTGTTATTAGATACTAAGATAATCAATATCTAAGATAAATAAAGTATGTTAACTTCTAAGCTCGTAAAGCTGCATACGATTGCATTATCTCTAATAGTCAACAAAAGAATTACTTAACGAAAGTTTATGTTTGCACCCAGTTATCTTTTTATCAGCTTAATTGAAATCCATACAAGAATCATTGAGATTGATCTAATCAAATAAGTCAGTAAAAAATAACGAACACCATCGAGCGCCGGCTGGTCAACGTACAAGTTTAAAAAGTTAAGCCCTTTTTAAAAAAGGGAAAAAAACAAGAAGAGCCCCTAATTGATGCGTCGTCTTTGTTTAGTTTAATTCTAACATGCTTTTCCCATTAAAGTGGTCAGGAATCGGGCCTGTGTAGAAGATAACGCCGACTCTTTTACTCTTACACGTTATAATATTATGAGGACCGTTTGGACCCTCCACACTTTTAACCCTAGTTTAATTCTCGTTTAGTAAAGTTCGCCACTCGGTCTGCGACAAGAGGACAAATAAGTGAATCACTGTACGCTGCGCACTCGCGTTTTTACATTGTCACTATGTCCCCGGGGCGTTGGCATCGCATATTGAGAATCGATATGTTTGCGCTAAGTGCTTAAGTGCTTTGAGGGGATTGCGTTTCATTGATGAATAAGCAATGCACGCTATTTAACATTTGGCGAATTTAACAATTCGTTACATCATTCTTAGGGTGCCATTGTAAAATACTTAATTTGCAATGTACCCTAAAATTGCATTTATTTCTGACTCTTATACGTATTATAACTTAATAACACCCGACTTTTAGTTCGTGGAGCATAAGTAAAGCGACATTATGAATAAACAAAGCGGAGATTAAACCGCAGTAATTGTCAGCTTGTGTGGAACTGGGCTGTGGGTCGTGAAGACAACTCGGCACCTTTTGTGAGTTTTATGGATTATCTTGGTTTACGTGTATTAACATGCGGAGCTGTGTCCGGTCGCACGTCTCACCTCTACACCCACTCGCTGCGTTATCACACTCCACGGTCAATGCTCGATAATTTTATTACAGAAGTTTTGTCGAATTACTTGAGCCTTCAAATTAAATTAAACGATACTTGTCTCTCGTTGATATGAAGCATTAATTTATTTTAGGACCTCGTTTTATACCAATGAGTCTGATAGAGGCCGGCTTACGTTTTCACCGACCGCCTAAATTTGAATTTCTGTCATCGCGACGCGGACTGTATCTAAAGTAAGTAAGTACTTACTTACATAAAGAAGGGGGACGCAATACCTCTGAACATCGAGACAAACAGGCGTTTCCAAAGCTCCCCTGCGTTTCAGGAATGACACTGTAAACAAAAGTATCATATAAGTTTATTAATTACACGGCCCCTTCGGCACGAGCCTCCATGAATATTAATTACTGGATACCGAAAAGCTTTAGAACGCTCAAGGAGGGAAAGTTTTACAAAGAGCTTTTATTATTTAAGAAGTAACGTCTATGCGGTAAAACGAATTATGCTCACTCGACAGGAGCATAGGAAAATGTACGCTTGTGCGTTGTTCACAAGGTCTGGTTCGTGGCGCACTCACGACCATTTATCATAACTCGATAAGAAAGTGACGGAAGAAAGTCAATAGAGTAGGTGCTTGAGGGTAGGCTTTACACAGCGCTGGCGCTCGCTCGCCCCGCCTTAATGAACAAATAACGCCGACTGTGTGCGTCGGGACCATTCAAATTATTCTCTGTTTTCATAAAAATAAAGTGTTATGATGCGTTTTTTTATGTCGGCGATCGATTAAGCTGCGATGTTTTGAGTAAACAATGGAGTTAATTAGGTAATTAATATAAAACCTGTAGCTACAATTAGGTTTTTGTGACGGTCACGGAGTCACGCAACCAAGTTGGCAGATTTATTTATATAAGGTTGTTATAATGGTAATAAAGATGCTACTAATAACTATGATACGACAGCATTACGACTGTTTACATAGGTAAACTGAGTGTTTTATTTCTAGAATGAAATAATATACTTAGGTAATTATAATTATATTTGCTTAGATGCCTGATTTATAAAGTAAACTTCAAGGTGATTTTACTGTGTATTTAAAACAAATTTTATTCTTACACATAACATTTAATTACCTAATTAATTATACTTTTTGAAAAAGTAATTTTTCGCTAATGGGCCCTGTTTTATATAAAGCTTCACGCTTCACTTTTAGCTTAGTATGTTTTATTTCAATATTAAAGTAAGTGATTCTTAATAGACTACTCCGGGATTCAAAGCCGATTTAGAGCCTCTATTCTCAAATTCAATCCTAAACTTGCCTGACTCCCCATGCTATTTTAAACGAAGTACAATGACTGGCCAGTGACAATCTTAGTGGTCAGCCTAAATATTTCAAGGCGGTGAAAGACAGAAGCTAATGGACAAGTGATGTCGGCTATTTCTACCCGTTAACCACCAGAATGATGGACGTACCTGATCCGAAACTAGATGGATCTCTTTGTCGGATTAAGTGACGTAACTAACAAACAGAATTTTAAGCAAATTAGATTTTCATCTAACCAAATAATCTGATCAGGTGTAGGCTACAAATGGGATCAAGGGTCACGAATAAAAATTGTTTTTTTAGGATCGCCATTATCATAGTACGTATTTACCATTATTTTGAACCAAAATAGGTTCAAAAACAAATAAATCAGTAAATGGCGGTCTTAAAAAGTGTTATGGTAGCCTAAATTACAAATTTTGTGTATATAAGATTTTCTAGAAAAATAAAATACAAATTCATCTCATCCATCATTTAGTTTGTTCTTTGCCCACAAAATAGTTACCTACCCCTAAAGTTCAAAGAGTTTGTTATAAACTAAGGTTCATTCTAAAAAGATTCAAAGATTATTCTGTTATTATATTTTGTTTGTTCCACGTACATCACCCCTAACCCTTGATGTAACAACTTCATAAATGGAGGAATATCATTAACAATGCGCCTGGAGCGGTCGCGGCCGGTGAAAACATTCTGAAACTATAAGAGTCACTTGAACATTGCCTAAGGGCATTTTATGTGAATTTAGAGAGGCGACCTTTAGGCAAGAGTACCCATTAAAATCCTTTGATACGCCGTTTCCTTGTTTGTTTAATTGGTGTTTTTTAACTCTACCTATGCTTCGATATTTTTTATTACTCAAGGCTTTTTTTTCTGTTTTTTCAGAAATATCTGATTTTGTCCTCTTAGAATTTCTTCAAAATAAACCTTTATTTAATAGCACCTAGCTACATTTTAGTGTTGTAAGCTATAAATATTATTATAAAGTGGTCTCTATATCAGTAGAGCTAAGAGTCTCTTGTGTAACTATTTATCTATTTATTTCCATTATTATATATTATACAACGCGTCAGCTAAATTTATTTAATTACTAGAAGGTTTAAATGAAAAACAATTTGAAATCTCATTACGTAATTAACGTAGTTAGCTTGATGCAAAATGTAGAGCTGCGTCAACAATCAGTTACCTCCTACATATTTTACGACGTTACACAAAGATAGAATAAACAAAACTAGCAAACTAAATCTGAATAAGAGAAGTGACTGTTTACCGTATAGTATGTAAAACAAAAGATTTATGAAATTACTAAGACATGGCAAATGAAAGGGACGGCGTGTACCATAACGTGCTCGGGTCGGGGCCAAGGAGTTATTATTTAAAGTAATTATTTAATTAACACCGTGTCACTGAGTCTTACCCTCTTAAGCGAGTTTAGGGCTACAAGGAATTAAGTACGGAGCTAATGTTAACACGGCATACGTCGTGGTTATTGTTACCGACGCCCGGCGCGGCGCGGCGGCCCCCCGCGGCGGTATTTATGGCCGCAGTACCCAAGTTTTGGCGCACACACACCCGAACTATGACTGTTAACAATGTTACTCTTACCCCTCGCTTTTAACGTCATTAGTTGTACGAGATTTCGTACGTACTCGTAATGTATATTTGTTTTCATAACTCACTGTTCTATAGTGTTTTCAGTTTGCCCTTTATTACTCGGTGCCGTTTAATCGCTGTGGGAAACTAATGTTTTGACTGTGCATTTTTTTAATTTATTGGCATAATAGAGTTTTATGACGTAAGCAGATGCTTTCGGGAAGCTTTATGTTGATATTTCGTTCGTCACTTAATATACACTTAACGTTACGAAGCTTATTTCAAACAGGCAAACTGCGTTCATTGTACGTTAAATAGCGTGCTATAACATTGAAGATATAAACTGATAGACAAACAGACTAATTATGTTTTTTGTTTGCCGTACAATGACGGGCGCCATACACTACTGCTCATTAACAGTAGCTAAATATTGTCTAAACTCTCTTTAGAGCCGTAAAAGAAATTCATCACGTTTTATATGACCGTTTTATTCAGACGGCGAGCGTCAACGAGCACTAAAGCTGTGCGACTTTAAATTCATAACTTTTAATTAACTGGAATGCTAACACAATTACAGGCTTTATAGTCGTATCAAATTTTCCGAAACGGACCGTTCACCGTCATAAAATGTGAGAATGATTACAAATTTTAAAACAAAGCATTGTAACGTGGAATTTAGTGCTGCGAGCAGCTGGCGTCGCGCTTAAGGGAAGCTTTAGGGCTCGTTCCGAGCTGGGAATGGGTCGTTGCATTGCCTCAGTTTGCTCGAGTCGGTGTTAATTTGTCGCTACAAAAGGAACAGATGTTACGTACGACGTCTCCGCGCCCGCTACGCTCACCGCCGCCGCGCCGTCGTCACGCCGCGCCGTCGTCGCGTCGCCGTCGCGTCGCCGGCTCACGAACCTACCTCTGCGGCGCATACTACACATACTTCTAAAATCTAAAGCAACTTCATTTACTGGTTACATGCTATCAAACCAAACTTACCAGAAAGTTTCAATCCACTATACACAACGGGCTTATGTTACAAATATCAAATCCTATTTTATAAAGCAAACGCTACATCCTAGGTACTATCTATTTGTTAAAGAATATCAGAGCAAGCTATCTCAATTTCAAAGCATCTTGGTAATTTGTGATACCTATGGATAATAAGGATTAAAGTCATTAAACTAGGCAACTTTCGGGAGATATCCTACAGGCAATCTTTAAGTGTGTGGGAGGATACAAATGTAAAACAAAGCGCGGCTGATAAGTTTCAAGAGCAGCCAATATTCTTCAAAAGTTGGTGTAGCAATGTTCGTCAATCCCATTTTGTCGTCTTTATCCGCGCGCCACCGCGTCGCTTGGCTGGCGACAACGCGCGAATCACAACGGCGCCTCCTCCTCCAATTTCCGACATTAATCCCCAGATCGTAAGGTTTGTTAAATCAAATAAGTTCTTGCTTTATAATTTTAGCATTCGCATTTACATTCGAACTAGATTCATCTCGCCGCCGTCTTCTGCCAAAAATTTTAATAACAAAATAACTTGCCAACTCCGTCTCGTCAAATATAATAGCAAAGTTGGAAGTAATAAGACAAAATTTTATGCATAACAACGGGAGCCCTTCGAGACGGGGTGGGGCGGGGGAGCGCGGGACAGGCGCGAAGGAGGGTTAGCACTTGTCGGCCTGCCTAGACAGAAATGAAACGTCAAGCCTTATGAAGACGAACAACTTTGCCTTAACAAATATAAATCTCCTTTTCATCCTGCGTAGGTTTTTTGAGGCAGTTAAGGGTAATGTTAATTTATGGTTTGTAATTGTTTGCTGTTAACCTCGTCGGTTTAGTACTTACTGATAATATTCTCGAGTGGTTTGTTTGCCTTATCATAGCTCTTGAGTTTAAGTAGTAGTTAAGAATATTTTAGATGATACGTCTTTAATGCTTCACGAACAGGGTTTTTAACATTTTAATAAACAATTTAGTGACATGAGATTTCAAGACGTTGCACTACTCACTTTAGGTTTGACAAACAATGTGGGGAGGTGTACGTGTATCATCCGCCACTCGATGCGACGCCATCTGCACCGCCATTTACATACAACAACAAAATATATTAAAATTCTGTCATCGCGATTCAAGATACAGTTGCGAGCCGTCATTGACACCGGGCGCGGGCGGTGATTAGCTGAGGGGGACTGGGGGGCACCAAGGCGACAAGGAAAAAGGGCTACCCAGCAATAATTACTTTATATACCCCCTGTGAATAATTACCCCGGCCAGAGATCAATTAGACGGAAACCCCGAATTAAACCCTCGTTAATGAACCGGCAAATTTTTATTTTAACTATATCGGAACTTAAACTGGTGAAAAGATAACTCTTTTACAATATTTAAAACGTAACAAAGCCTGATACTACAACAATATTTCATAACATCTCTCTTGTTTCGTTTATCGTAGCGTCAGACGCATTCAAAAGAATACATCAACTAAATAATTATAGGTTACTTAATTGAGTTAATTCCGGTGGCACATTCATTCAATAGACCAATCTATAACCTTTTTGGTCTAGTAGAAAAAAAGTTTGTTTATCGACTTGGCGAGGATGATACACGGAAAACGGCCGGTTTGTCATACTATCTCTCACAAGTCGTAAAACATTTTTTCAACTTCCTACTCAAAGCGTTGTAACGACTTAACATATGGTGAACTAAATTATGTTACCTACGTCTAAACGACAGCAAAATAAAAATGTCCAAACATTTGTATACATTAAATAAATTTATCATCCCATTTCATTTATAGGAGCGTTGCAGTGTAAAGGAAGCTGCCGCGCGCACATGGGGAGCCGTCAAATCCCAAACGTATTATTTTTTCAATATCACCTCACACGTTCGCTAATACAAGATAACGAAATTCACGACAATCGGATGAATGTTCGCGCCGCGTGAAATCATGACTTTTGTGAGGAAAAAATGCTAACATCGAACGTTACGACGGACGAGTCCGCGTGGGATGCACGAACACGTGTATGTGGGCAGACGAGGGTACGGACATGTGACGATACCTGTCAAAATATGACGAGTCTCATTCAGCTACAGATGTAGCTATTGTCATCACGCTAATCTAATTCGGTGTCGCGAACCGTGAAAGTGTTCGGCGTGCGATTAACACATTTTCGTAACGAATTATTGGGAGGCTGTCAGTCGGTTTGCGTAAGCTGTGACAGGAGAGTGGCAGGAGCAGTGGGGTGCGAGCTTAGGGCTGCTGGCAGCGCTGGCGCCCAGCGAGCTGCGCCGCGCCTGCCCCTGTCGGATAGCGGTATCTAACAGCTCTCGCCGCCCATCCCATGTGCCTAACATAGGTGTTGCACAAAACAATGAACTAAGCGCGTGTTAAACTATACAAAATACCTTGCACGCTCAAACTTTGTCAGCGTATACAATGCAAAGTCATTAAATAAAGCAACTGCTGAAATCATCATGTAGATTCATCATACTACCTATCGTAAAAAAATATGTTTAAAATATTTCAGCGAGATCTTAAATTAGCTCCTACACTCCTCCACAGCTGTTTGAAATACCACCTTCCTACTTGTGTAGTGTCATTTTTTTTTTGTTTTCTGTTCACTTCAATTGAGACAACAAATCTCGTCCTAAAACACATTTGGTTTGAATGTTTCTTCCCCAATACATTTGTAAAGATACGGCTACTTAGTAAAATTAGAGGGTAGGGGAGAAGTGTCACACAAAAGTTATTTAGATGTTTACGTGTGCATCGTTGCATTAAATAAGCAACGAATCCTTGCGGGGGGTGGCCGGGTTCGAACCTGGGACAATGATATCGCGACACCCGGCCCACCCCGGCGCACTAACATGATTAACTTTTATATTGGCAATCACAACCGTTGACGTTTCGGGGTTTTGTTCTCTACGTAGCCGCTACAATGTGTCATTTGTTGGATTTCACTTCACACCGAAAACTGTATTTGTGTCCGTATGCGAATTTAATTTGTTTTCGAAATGCCAGTTTGTTTTTTGGTATCAACAATGTTGTGCAACAATAAAAAAACAATTGAAAAGATTTTTACGTTTTGAATGGCTATGAAGTGCATTTATGCATAATAGTTAAGACCTAGTAATAAACATTTTGAATCTCTTATGTCTATATATTATCAACTAGACTCCTATATTTCGCCTTCGCACCACGTAAGCGTTCGCATTAGAGTGTGTTTTAATATTGATACAAATGTCTTGGGAGGGTGCATTCACGACGGTCTAATGCCGAGATAATGCTCGCCCGAGGAGTTAATTGCAAGCACAGCACCACACTCTGGTGTCAGGGGTTTCGCACACTCCCCTGAGACGTAGCCGTAGTACCCTCACTCGACGTTGTCACTCCCTCGCTGCTTTGGCACTCGACCTCTTAATCATTCACTCCTAATGGAAACCCATCAGCGCCGTCTATCTCGCTAAAATACGCATGAAATTTAAAGGGCCCACTCGAAAGTAACCATCGAAAAAAAAATAGCACGAGAATGTTTGCCGAATTGTGTCCACAGAGAACAATAGTGAAGCCACCAACGCTGACGTTCAGCATCCCGCAGCGCGACTTATGAATAGAATAATGCGAGCCTACACAAAACCCGCGCGAGGCGAACATCATCAATCAATGTATTTAGAAATGTTTCATTAGTAAACATTAAGATGTTTGCTTACATGTCCGAATGTTGTCCGCCATAATAACGTCAAATTCCGTGAAATAAGGATCGGTGGTAAAATATTGTCCGTTGAGATATATGGGATGACGTAGTGAGGTAAAATAATCGCAGTGGTCCCGCTTGCGTTGCAAGTTCCCCACGCCGCACCGTAGGTGTCAAGGACACTGCTGTGAATATACATCATTACAAATTCAATTTAGCAATTCTATTGGGATATCTGCACAACTGGGACTATAGCTTGGACAATAGGATGCTAGTAAAAGTAAGATATCAACTGAGAATTGGGCCACCGTTTTGTGTATAGGTAGATGGTTTTTATAGGCTGGCACAATATGATATGACTTAAGATGTCAAACATTCAGAATCATTATTTAGAAAAGAATAGATAACAGAATTTAGTATCTACCTTCTTTGTAACGATACCTTTATCGATATCGACTTACTTGTTTTGGTAACAACAAAATATTTATTATAACAAGTATACCTAATGTGAAAATCGAATTAAATAAAATTAAATAAATGTAGTCAGTGACATGTAGCTACTTACTTACACCGAAAAGGTTTCTAAATAAAAGTACAACTTATTTCCCCAACAGGACCGGTCGTGACTCATGCGCACAACGCCTTTAAGAAAAAGGAACGTGGATCATTCAACGATTCAATGTTGCCGTAACTGTGCCTGCAGGCGCTATGTTCAACGCTTGAGTTAATTTACTTTTATTTGTTTTTTTAATGAATTATTATTACTAGTAGTATAAAATATTAGAATGCTGATATTAATAAATTTTTGGTGGTAGATTTAAAGTAGCTCGTAGATAAATACAAGGCTTTACCATATAAATTAAAGCAAAGGAGCTGATAAATGATTAATCTGTACTTGCCACGGTTTGTTCGTCGAAGGATGACCTGAATGTCATACCTTTGAAAGTTTCAAGTCATTTAAAAAAAAAGCCTTATTTCAGAGAAATGGCATTGCATATCCGGGAGGAAATCGCTGCAAGTAAAATATTATTATCACCTCAACAACAAACCTTTACAACGTAGATTTTGATTTGGTATTTTCTGTCAAACATACATTTTCCAGATATATTAAGTTATTAAAAGATAGACAGTTTTGTTGTTTGAATTAAGAAGACTTTTTATGTAAAAAGAAAGTTTGTACAGTTAGGTATGCATGCTGGTTTTTAAGACTCCAAACTGACTATGTATTGTCATTAAGAGCATACTATAACTATTTTTATTAGCATCTAATACAATTATGTTAGAAAATTAGTAAAAACAATCGTGTGAAAACAAATTGTTTAATAGAGGCAAAAGGCCTTATGAAACCACAACCACATGCATTATTGGACCGATTTAATTTTTAAATAACGTTAAGCGCCATAGTAAATATAATATGCGGTGTTATGTTTAGTGAGCATCTATAGCCAGGGCGGCAGATATGATCGATGACTGGAGACGTCAAGGACACCCACCCATGCATCCCCATAAAAACATACGCTTCACTGGAAGTGACCACTTTTAAATTATTGAATGCTCTACAAGAAGATTTTTTGTTAGATTTTTTTGAGGCTCTTTAGTCGAATATATCAATACTTACCTAATTTTAATAATTATAGAAAAAATATTGTATATTTTTACAATTTCAATACTGGTAAGAGAAATTTTAAGATTAGTGAAAATTTCAACCCTCAACTTATTAAGGTTAGGAGGACAGCAGCCACTTAGTTTTAGGGTTCCGTTGGTACTTCAAAGTTTAAGTTCCTACGGAATGTCTGGCAGCAGGTCTAGTTTATTTTTAAGGTTATCTTTCAGTTCTTCCATATCAAAACAAGTATTAAAAAAATGTTGCAAATCAATGATGATACAAATAGAAACAAGCTGATATCTTGAATCTTGAAGTTCACAATAATGTGAGATTTTAATAATAAATCGTAAGCCGACATTAAGAAACAAAATGTATTTTTTCACATCACTCTTTTTGTACTAATGTGAAGTAAAAAAAGTTTAACTTCCACAAAATTATTTAAAATTGAGTTGTAGTTAGTGCTTGACTGTCCCTTCGTCTTTTATAGGTGGGTTACATTAAGCTATTTAAATTCCTTTTGTTCTATCTTAAGTAAAACATCATTAGGTAATCGTATCTAGTACTTGTATGTGTGTTCAGCGTACGTGCTTAATGAAATACACATATCGATACATCATTGATCGCGGTGAGATAGCGAGGCCCACGTCATGTTTACTAGATCAGACATGAACGCCCCGTGTAGCTTCAACTCTCATTACAGGATTAATGATGATTGTCATGCAGACGTTTCACTAACTCTAATCTTTGTAATAAGCTTAACTATTGATCGTCTTTTTCGGGATTAAAACGTTTCGTAAATTATAGACAAGTGCTAGCTTGAGGTGTTGTACTCTAAGTACTTTTATAGCTAAGCTGTTTTCTACTACTTTAGTGCATAATTTAATGGTGCAAATAAACTGGACCAAAACAGAAACAAATCAAATGTAAAGACTATCGCTGATAAATTTCAACAATGTTATTAAAACAAACATAATCAAACTAAACATAAAACATATGGTAATTCTAAATCACTTAAGTATTCAATCTCAGTAATATTTAAAACACAGTTCCAAAGGTATTATTTTTCGTAAACCAACAATCATAATATCACAATACTAAATTATAGTAATTGTAAACAAAAATAGTTTTTACGACTCGTGCCGAGAAGCAGTCGTAAAAAATGTTTGGTGGTAGCAATAATAACTTCATTCATCCTTTGTCGATCTCCATCGGAACACAAAAAAGGATTTTTTTACAATCCAAATCAATTTAATATTAATAAAACCGTTCAGGACGACCGCAACGCTCAATCATCTGGTACTTATATCAAAACACTTAAAAAGAACAAACACATTTTTGGTGTATATTATTTCTCGTAATATTGTGTTCCAAATGACTTTTAATAATACCCTTTTAAACTTATAGCCCGGCCCTTTCACTGTCGTGATATGTATACCGATTATTGTTACGGTGCTTAACTAAGGCTTAAATATTCTTTTCGATAACTTGGGCACTACAGTCTATCTGGATTGTTTTGTTTTGCTTAGACCACAAAGGACTAATAAACTAAACTATAACGCGTGTTTCATATCAACATTATATTATAGACGCTAAACTTAAACATAGACATTAGACATTCGAATTCCCATTAATCTTAGATAATAAAAGCTTTTGATACAACTCAAGACCATCACGTTTTTTTTTTCACACATCCGGCTCGAAGTATCATAAAAACGTGGCGCGCTAGGAACCGAAGTCAAATAATCGAATATTATTTTTCACAGGTTACAGAATACAACTCTGGCTTGACAGTTTTTTTATAGAGGTTCTTGTATCGTCATAATTCGTTACCGAATATTTAACCAATAAAGCTTAATACGTACAAGCATTCCTAAGATTCATGAGATATATTTTAAAAATCCCACATAATGATTATAACACACTTATATTCATTAATCTCGGGATAAATTATAATTTATAATGGCTTACGAGCGGTGCATTAATAAATTTGGACGAGAGTATTGAAAAGTCCCGAGTTATGATAAATAAATAACAACATGATATCGTGGAACAAACAAACAAACACAGGTCACCTCCCGGAGTTTGGAGCGCGTGCCCCGGATTAGCTGTATTTTCATATCAAAGGGCTTGCTCACTTTTATGAATTGCTTCTATTTGGGCCCCAGCGTAATGTCTTTCTTTATACAAGGGACGTTTTGCGTGGGAGAATTTAATTTGTTGCACTTTTCATTTAATCGTATTAGAGGGTATTCATATCTTTATTTTGTCGAAGCAATAGCTCCTTATCGTCGGTTTGCATAGGCGGCGAATGACAATGTAATTTAATATTCGGCGTAATAATCTCTTATTGCAATTGCAAATCTCACTGTGTCAAAAGGGGAATAAGATTGACTACAACATAATTATTTACACAATTTATTGTATGCTGTTTGTTTTTCGACTTTCTTTTTTACATAAGTAGATAATAGACGGAAAGTAGCATATCTATAATTCGATACTTAAGATGTAAAAGGCACCTAAATTAAATGTAGAAATTCAGATGTTGTATTCGAGATAAGCTATCACCGTAAGAACCAGTCTCTGACATATGGATGTGGGGAAACAGCCGGTAATATGACGTCATTATTCCGGGATTGGCAAATGGATCACACGGTGAATCCGCGGACCACCGGACTCGGTATTGTCAGATTTGTCCCCATTTCCATGAATTTTGTTTATTCAACATTGGTCCGTTTCTGGGTTTGTTTTGTATGTTTTTTTACTTATACACATGATTTATCCCCGCCCATTAGGTCACGGTGAGTAATGCAGGCGAGTCGGGCCCGCGCCCCGGGGCGTCCGATCCGTCCGCGTAGATAGCAACTACACGTGTTGTCAACTTGTATGTTTTCATCCAAATACCGTATATTTGATAAATTTAACATTCTACATTAGTATGATATCTCGATAATGACGCCGTTTTATACCGAGGTGTCAGCTAATAAAGTTCTCCGGTTTCGGGCTCTCGCCGAATGTAGGTGTTTAACAACTTGTTTACTCACTTGTTGTGACAATGTCTATATTTTAAAACATAGTTAATTTGCGAATATCGTAAACACATGAGCGCCACGCTTCCTGATGTCAAGCCGTGTGTACAATTAGTGATGTGTCATTACACCATTATTTTATGAAATGCTCTCGATGTTCACAACTATTTACCACGTTTGTTTATCGACGTTTATTCATTTACCTCGGGTAGTTTGTTTGCGGTTTGCATATAGGCAAATAGTATACTTATAAGAAGAGGTCGTTGCCCTTATCAAGTGTTCACAATTACCTACCACTAAGATATCAGGTGTCTGTTTACAAACAAGCATAGTTCTCGCTCATAAGCTGCAAAAGAGCCAAGTCATCAGGTGTTATAGACATTCATAAACAAGTTGAACAAATCAACAAATATTATAAACAAAGCCCACTTGTCACCCGACGTAAGCGTTTTTGTTCCTCGTGCATTTTTATAACAAGCGTTTTTGTAGTGAGGCGATGTAGGAAGGAAGCCGCGGCGGGGGGTCCCGGCCGGCCTCCCGGGGCACCACTACACAAAACATTTCGTGATCCATAAAGACAAAAGGAAAATTAAAATCTGTAAAACTTACGGGTCGCTCCTCGCGTTCTTGTACGCTACACTGACAACCAGCTACACTCCAAATTATTTACGTGAGTCAAGTGCTACGAACTTGTAACTAAGTTTTGCAAATCTGTGCCATACGTAAATAAATTCTTTAATTTATATTAAAGTAAATTGTGTTAATTTTTTATGGATGGCATTAAAAAGTTTTTTTAAAAGAACTAAATATTTCCTTTTACTTTCCTATACTTCCAAATAATTAGGAATATCTACTCATGTGTTTCACATAAAAACAAAAAGAAGATATCCAATCAATACCGACATATTCAGTCAGTACTGCATATCATAAATTACTTAATCAACACAATAGCGAGGAAAAACCGCATCAAGTGTAGTTTTTCACACGAAGTCGATACAGCAATCTAGTTTAATTGTACAGTTTAGTACACCACTGTATCGCGAAGTAGTCACGAGAGCTCTCCAGGCGTGTATATAATAATGTATTTACATATTATTATTCATGGAAACAAATGTCCTTTGAATGGTTTTTGGATTTGTTGACTTAATACAAAGTGCTTTTGCGAGAGGTGGTCGGTCTGTCGGCGACGTCGCATAATGGATGGTCCCGATGTTCGCATTTTGCGCAAATGTTTCTCTTATAATATCACAAAATATATCTTTGTGAGTGGAATCAATGCTTTTGTTGCCTTCTTCGATGTTTGCGCTAGGACTGTCTCTTGTTCGATACGGGTTTTTATTGAGTATTGAATAGTTGCGTACTCTTTTCTGTCTTGCCACAATCAGCCTGTTTTATAGATTTTAATTTAATATGATATAAAGACATGATAACGTGAGACAAAAATAAAACTAAATTTTACAAAATCTCTATTAATTAGTTAAAATATAATATTAAATTTTAATTATTATTGTGTAACAAAAAGTAGTCTTGTATACTTAGTTGACAACAATTAAAGTACTTAAGAGAACAGATTAACTTGATCACAATAAAACAATTAAATACTAATAAAATTATTGACTCAGTCAAAATTTTTTTTTTACTTTAATAATCACATTTATCAAGCATTTCTTACTCAACGAGTATTAAATACTGACTATTTCAATTGACTATTGAGTTTCAATTAATATGTCACACAATATAACAAAGACGTCCAAGACAAACTATTTGCACACGTGTGTTTTAAATGGGATTTTGGTTGTAAACAGTTTAATACGTAACTGCTTTAAAATGATGTAAGGACCAATAACATTTATTGAACCTTCATGAACTCACTATTGAGTCTTAATTAAAGCGTCACGGTAAATGGGAATAGTCGATACCTAATTGCTTGCACTTTGTTCAGCCTCTTCTATTAAAAGTATTGTCAGAGTTTCTACACAGTTGGATTACTCTCGACATCAAATTACCTTCTGGTAAAAGATAGCACATAAAGATTAAAATAGTTTAGGTACATTATAATTCTGGTACCTACGTTTTCACACCAAAACCACTTTCAAAAATATCGTTAAATGAAATATTTGTTTAGCATAAATCGAGTATGTCACACGTTGACACAGGCATGACGAACTAGAAGCTAACAAATGCCCTTAGCATTTGCAGAACCATAAAAAAGGTGTTTTATTGTAATGCAGCATGATGTAGCATAGTGTGAGGAGTGAGGAGTGCGCCCAGTGACCAGCTCGACCTCCGGAAATCATTGGTGCTGTAATAAAGAGCTGCGCGAGCTCTGCGCCCGCACGCTGCGTGATAGATGCCCACGAGCGAGCGACAAAAAAATAACAAAATCGACTTAGCAAACATGTTTAATAAAATGAATGACCCGCTCGTATATCTTCACCTGCTTAGTATGACATAAATTATAATAACATTATGTTGTACACGTTCAAGGAGTCCCAACAAATTCTTATTCACTAGAAAATAAGACGTTTCACAAAAAATATTGTCCGAGTTATTAAGATGAGTTCGAAATAGAATAAAACGTTGGAATTTTTCTATATGTCACCCCGCTGTTGAACACCGTCCACTGTCTTTTTGTTGTTTATTGCTTACGTAACTAGCTTTGTATAGGCTTAAAGTAAACAGATTTAGAGAGTCATGACGTAAAATATATTTTCATTGACATTATTTAATTCTATTATTCATAAAAAATATCGAATAGTCCAATTTGATTAAAATAGGTACTACAAGATAAAATATCATAATTAATTGCTACTAAATTGTGAGACAGGGCGATGATAATTAAAACATTTATTCAAATAACATTAATTTCTGACAGCAACCGTAATACGATCTCTACTGCGGTAAGGTAATGTTATATCTTAGGTATTTAAGTTACATACAGACCATAGTTTATGCAAAAAAGTATGCTGACACTCCACATAGCTTTAATTAATTAGGTCATTAAAACAAATAGTTTTACGTTTTGGCAAGTAATTCCGTAGCTCAAACAAAGACAACGTTGTTCAGATTCTCGATAGCAAGGCAAACAAAGCCTTCAACAAAATTGCCTCCCCCGCAGACACCCTTAACGATCGCAAAAGCAGGCTGCACATAATTAGCGCTAAACAATATTTAGCGCCGATTAACCCCATAAACTCGAATTAAATTAAAAGGGCAGTAAAAATCAATTAGAGAGTCCATCCGAGTGATGTAACCGCACGCTTCCGAATTCCTCGTTTTATTAACAATTAGGTGGGTTTATGTGTGGAGTAGGTGCGGATTAGGCGAGTTTCGGACGACGTGCGTGTCTCCGCCGGACGGCGGGGGCTTAGCCTCGAGGGATGCGGCGACCCTTCAAGCTACACGATGACAGCTGCCTTTGTCGTGTCCGAAGAGGAATTTTATACCGCGAAATTGACAGCCACGCTGTACCGTAATTCATCGATCGCGCAACGTGTTCCCAGGGATGTTTCGATGAGCGCAATAAAGTATTTGCTCATGTTCTCGGCGCATAAGTGAAGCCAAGTCCGCAGTTCACGCGGCGGGGTCCAATTTATGTTGTTTTATATCGTCATGTCCGCTTTTGTTAATGTGAAAATTAAATCAGCGTGTGTTTTTGTTATATCATTTGCTTATTACGTTTGAGTTATAACGGCGCTAATACCAAACGTCATTTGTTTTACTTTTAGCTTCTCTCAATTTGGTTAACGGTTTTGAAACCACTTAAAGCACATAAATAATTATTTAATGAATTTTTAGATTTCAAAATACACAAAACTTGAAGCTATCTATTCAAAAACTAGTTTCTTTCCTACCAACAGAAACATAGGTAAATAGGTAATAATTTCAGAGCGAATCGAATACCCCCCGTAACGAGTAATCTGCATACGTACGTGATTACATCGTGGCACAATCACGCCTGAAGGTGAACTCATTTAAACTCCAAAGTTCCTCTCAATCGCGAATCCTCGGCCGTCGTGTAGGAATGCCTCATTGATTTTCCTTTGGATTATGCGTAGATTGCGCCGTGAAAGTATTCTCAACTTAGGTATTTGATTTCGATAGAAATATTAATGAAGTAGGCAGTCTCTTACCCTCAATACTTTGATTCTTGAATCACTTGATTTATAATTGTCAGTTCTATTTGTGTTTAGAACTTGTTTTCTCGAAATAAAACATTACCTTTTCTATCGAAAGCATTGCATATTAACAGATGGATAATATGGTGGAAATTGTTTCTATTTGCGATCGTTGACTATGAAGCAACTCTATTAAAGTTGATAGGCACCTTTTTTCAGATATGAGAAAATTATCCTTTTTAATCAGTTTAGTATCTGCAGTTAATTTAAGTTGTATTATCTGGCTTATCTGCAACGGCATTAATATTAGTAAGGGCACTATCTAGTGACTTCGTGTAGTGAGGTACCGAGCGGCTAGCGCATCCGACGCGAGACACAGGGAGCCGAGCGCAGACGAATTGCTGTAGATAAATTATTAAACGTAATGTTTTCAGTTATCTCCGATGTCGGGATGGAGGAATGCCGCCGATCACATCTCGGACGTAGGGAGCGATCGATGCCTCGATACGCGCCCGGCACACATCTGGTAGCCACTAGTTTGTTATCGGCGTGAACCCTCGGCCAAACCTATTTATCGAAGTCATGGAGATTTATTGATGGCTATTTTAGTTAATAACATGACGTCTAACACATTATGTCACAATAAATAATTAGATATATCTCAGTTTGCAAACAACCGTAGATAATTTATTTATTTTCTTGTTTTGCCATACAGTGCTTATTAATCTGCGAAATAGTTTTGTACATGCACATAAACGTTAAATTAACAAATTGATCGATAACACTCTAAAAGTAGGTGATTAAAATTTATAATGACCATCGCGAATCGACCGCTAGATTAATTCGCAAGTAAAAATATGTATCTGCAGGTCGTTCAACTTCTGATTTAACAAATTTCGGTACGAAAATCAAGATAACATTCTAAACAAGCCAAACAACTCCAAGTCTCATAAATCGTTCATAAAAATCTGTTTATTGGTGCAATAAATAAAACTGAAGGTCCGCACAGATCTCCATGCATATAGGGGCAGTATTACGCAATAGTTTGATTTATTGGTTTCGGCAAGGTGCACCAAATTCTAACAGCTCGCGCCCTCCTCAAGACGCGTGATAGAATTTTGCCTCGGCAATTTTCTCATACATGCGAAAAACTATTCGGAGCGGCCCGCGGTGATAAATGTGAGGTTATGAATAAATTTGCCCCTTCGCAACCAAATCTGAAGTGATTAGATTGGACACTTTCGAGGTTGGGCAGGTGGACCGCGCCACCTGTACTTTACATTGTTTACGACTGTGATTGCGGATGTCATAATGAATACTCATAACATAAAAACACTAAACTCAAGTGAGGGCGTCCCTATTAGGTTTGTTTTATCGTTCTCTAATTCCATTTGTTCACCTAATAAATTTTACAAGCTTAAAAAAGCTTTCTTGAGCAGCGTTTGCAATAAGAGCCATTCTCGGCGAACAATAGCAGAATAACATTCACGAAGCAGTAAACGACGTTGGAAATCTAAATATTTATTTGAATTAGTGAGCGCGGGGCGGTGCGGGGCGGCTCGGGGCGCGGCTCGGCGCTGAGTTCCTACTGCGGACCGCAAACTGGACCGCGAAGCTCACTCGGGGTTAACCGAAAACGAGACTTAAATATTTATAAGGATAACCTAATGTAAACGCATCTGTGTGATGAAAGTAGTCTTCGATTGATAGAGGTATTGGTGACATTTACTTTTCAGGAACTAACATTTTATATTGTATAAACGATTGATACAATTCAATTAAGCTATAATACTTATCCCAGAATTAAATCCAAATTTATTACAGGACATACTAATCTTCATTAAAATAGAGGCACGACCACTTGTAAAAGCATCATCAGATTCAACAAAAGGTTATACTCAAGAAAAGACTACGCATTAAAACCTTAACTGCAAAAAAATATAAATAAATATGGCGCCTCAAACACAATAAATCTTCTATGTAATTAGTTAGCTAAATAACGTTTAAGTAATTGTGAGTTTCTTAAGTACGAAATAGTAGTTGGTTCCCTGTAGAAGGTAGGTTGGTACATGTTCTAGCCGAGCTAGAGCGTTCAGTACCAGGTGTGCCATCTGTCGCGCGGCGCTGGAAGCTCGTTAAACGATAACACCACTTCCTGGTTACGGAACTGTAGTTTGCATGAATTATACCATCTAAAGCTAGTTCTGCAGTAATCAATGCCAACGAAGTGCGCTAGTAGTAATTAGAAAACTATTTGAAACTCTTAATTCAATAACTTACCAAGGCTTATAGTTTTCTAAATATGGATTTTGAATTAAGTCATTTATTAGGTTATTGGCATGATTAAGGTTTCAATTACTATTCTGTCCGTTTATATTGCTTACATGTCCTACTCGTAAAAGGGGAGAGTTATGAGCCATCTCCCCCAAACAGCGCTCCCAACTTGTTGACTAAATATTATTGTTTTTGATTTACTCACTTTCCCAGTAAGACCTATTAAATGTGACTCTAACCAATCATTATCTTAATATTAGAAAGCTCTCTTAACAATTTATTAATAAGCAAAAAAAAAACTTGTGTATTCGTTAACGTTCTCAGGAATCAATCTTAGAATAAAACTTTGCTACTCTATGACAAATCATATGAAATCCCAGCATCAGTTGATGATTATTGGTATGATCTAACTTACCTCGTATTAATTAAAAGCAGGAACAGCAAACAATTTTATTGCGGCAATCATCTGCAAGCTTCGATCTCTATAAAGGTACGTATAAAATATATTGGTGTCACACGCGTACAATCTGATTGGCTCCGTGCGTTATTAGCCGCTATTTGTGTTGTCAATGTTTATGACCATTTTATTAGCAATGGCGGTTTTATTGCAGATTCAATTGTTATAGCAACGGATTTGATTAAGTAAAGCAATCGTTGCGTTTTGTTTGTCGTTTAATGAGTGACTACATTTTATGATCCTTATTATGTAGTCTCTGTTATTTGGTTGCGTTCTATACCTTTCTGTAGCTCTATCTTTAACTAACTGAGTTTCGAATTGAAATTTAAACTGAACATCTGTCTAGGAAGTAGTCCTTTAAATATTATTGTGTCATCATTCTGAATATGCCTTAAGTATTTTCCCATTCCTTTTGCTTAGATCAATGAGCTATACACCATATAGTTACTATTCAAACTTATATCAATACTTAATTATTATTGTAACAGTATATAATTAAAATAATTAAAAACAAACAAATGTTATCAAAAGCATCATAAAACAAACCTCTCGACATTCATTCACAATCTTTGATTGCTTTCGCAAACATTTTTTAATTAGTCTGTTGCTCTTCGTATCTTTGTTTTATTAATTAAGTTTTAAGTCTTTATGTTGGTTAAAGAATCTGTATTTTGACGTCTAAAAATCATTTTGACTTAAATTCTCATATCTGTTTACATATGTATTTACTTATTATAGGTTACATTATCTGCCATACATCGTTTGTTTAGCTTTTCTGTCGTTATACTTATTTTCGTAGTGAAATTATAGTAACTTATCGTATATTTACCTATAATATGTACTTAGGTACCTAGTAATTTGACTTGGGGGGTAAGTGTACTTATAAATATAATTTCAAGTTTTAAGTAAGAAAAGAGAGCTTTCTAATTAAAATTATCCAAAGTGGAAACGAAGCCAATAATTTTATCTAAGAAGGTTGAAAAAAGGTTCGTTTTATTAGCTTTTAAGCATTGTTTAAGTGTTGAAAGTAAGGGAGGGACCCCTCGGCAAGTGCTCGACGACTTTTAGCGGCTCATTATAGACTTTTTTCCCATTTTGTTTATAGGTATGTAGGTACGATCAAGATCAAACCATTTAAAGTGGATTTCTTTTAATTTAGTTCTGATTAAGTGCTTAGCAAAGGGTAGACTATCAATAGCTGTTTCCTCTGATTAAGAATTAATTGTAAGCAAATGGAAAAAGGTTTGTCCCAAGTCGCATTTTAATGAAACGAAGCCGATAATTTACTTAGTTTACGTTTTAAAATGCTCTGTTAGATAGCCCGTACCTTTTTGTGGACCTTTTTAATATGTTGTAACAGGTTCTCGCGGCAAATTTGATCTTTTAAAACATACGTCTGTAGATTAAGAAGTAGTGATAAGGAAAGGATTAGCTATATTTAAAATATCAACATGATAAAATAAGTACTTAAATAGTACAAGTAGATTAAGGAAAATTGGACGATAAATAAAACTTACACCGTTCAAATAAAGATTTAATTACAATCGTTACATAATTTTACTGATAATAATAATAATTAATAGGTATATATTCTATAAATATCTATATAGAACATTTAATATTAAGCGAATGTATTCGATTTGGTCACATTGAAATTTTTCTTCATCTATTATTCTTAAAAGTCAGATAAACTTTTATAATAACAAGCCTCAAACTATTGCTTTTAGTATTGTGACCGGAGAAACAGAAAATATTTTTCTTATGTGGGAAATTAAGATTTAACTCTATGTAAAATGCTTAATAAATAATCTTATCTTACCGATCGATGTATGAATGTATGCGTTCGTTACAAAGTCTTTCGAAACGTCTGTTATTCACAGCTCCGTTCAATTAATGCTGTGCACTGACATCGCCGGCTGTACGCCGCAATACATAGAGTGGCAACACACTTGTGTCAAAGGTGTCAGCACATAGGATTAATAAAACATGTCCATCTAAGTCCAACCCGACAGCCAGTTACTAGCCACCTTAACTTGTAGATCCTTACGGCTATAGAACCCTGAAACCTGTTCCGGTAATCAGGTTTTAACACATTCATGGATTTCGTATCTAATAGCATATTCTTTTAATCCTTATATTACCCACATGACTAAAATCTGACATTGCTTTTCTCTTTAATGTTTAAAATCAAAACATTATTGTTCTGAAAAATGGCTGCGACCAATTTATTAATAAAAATATTCAGAATATTTTATGTACATGTATACTAATAATACTTTTAAACAATATTTATAAAGGTTCATCATCGAAATAAACGTCGACATTATCGAACGTGGTGAAATCATACTAATTACTTTGTACACATCTTGACAAACTAAAATAGAAAATCTACAAAACATTATAATATATACAAGGACAACAACAATAACCAAAACGACGACAGTTTGTCGACTATTCATCTAGTTATTAACAAAATTAAACAATAGTCTGTGTAGTAGGCGCGATACCAAACCTAACCACCTCTGGTCGTCTACTCTCTCAATGTACAATTACACTTATATCTAATCAAAGTTAAGTCTGGCACCTGTACTAACAAATAACTTATTGCTCCATAAGTAATTCAAATCATAAACATAAGTTGGAAGAACATAGCGAAAACATAGGTATATAAAAGATTCCTTATTTTATGCCAAAAATCCCAGTCGTGGAATTTGTTAATAAATTTACAATAATTCACTAAAACCAATACAGGCTAGTTTAAATTTTATTACACATAATTGCGCTTTTTCGTGTATCTATAAATAATTTGGATATTATTTCCATAATATTCTTAACTCTATAAAATACTGAGCAACGTCGATTTCATACAATGTTTCATTCGATAAGTATGTACTTAGTAACAACCTTTGACGTGACCATATCCAACTTAAACTAAGTAAGTACTTAACGAAACACTTTATACATCGTTATAATCTGTGCATATAGTTCAGAAATTACACTATGTGATATACAAATAAATGTATGTACCAAATTAATAAATTTTACAAAGGGTCTTAGACCTAGTTGTATAACCAGCCCGAGGCCATTTAACTAAGGTATAGTTGTGTCGTTGATCTTAATGTAGAACTGAAACACTGTGCCACTGTGATAATCTGACTGTCCCTAGTAGTTGGCGGGTAGTGCAGCGACCCAGGTTTCACATGCTTTACCTGCAACAAACGACAACAAGATTACATTTTATGTTCCCTCGCTTACATTCAATAAAATTCATTCGGGGTCTCATTCTTAACGGCCGATCATTTCGATTTATTTTAAAACAATAAAAATATCCCTAAAAAGAATAGCGGTATTTAAATTAACAAAAAAAGAAGGTCCATTCTGATAGCTGTTCCGATTCTATCGCGGTGTCGACGGTGCGAGCCCGCCGCCGCGTTCACACATATAAACCGAAAAAGAAAAAATCTAAACCAATCGAGATGAGGTGACGAAACGTTCAGTCTCATTATCTGAGAATTTATTAACGAATCGCTCCGACCGGAAAACCGAAATGTGAAAGAAATAAAAATTCGACCTCGGCCGCGGTCATCTAAAGTTTGTACGGCGTCAATGAAAAAAGAAGTCAAACAGGTTGTCCGAGCGACCTGCGACTGAATGAAACGGAGAAGGACCCGAGTCAGGATCGAAAGATAAGAGGAAAGATTAGGGCGTCGAAAAAAAGTAAAGCAGCTTTTAATGCGGAGGTAGTGTTGTGAATGAAGAGGATCCATTGAGATTCCGCGCCCACGCACGCTCGCGGTACGCGCGTTATCGGCGCGCGCTGGACCGCCCGGCTGCCGTGCGGCCGAGCCGCGCCGCCACGTCGCCGCCGCCACCATGCACCCTCCACAACGAACAATACTCATTGTACCAACGTATGTTAACGATTTTGTCTTTCCGACGATCCCGCCGTGTTATTTAAATTAGTCGTTATGAATGGAACTAGGGCTGGGAACATCTCCTGTGTTCACTTTACTGATGCTACGACCAGGTAAGTACTTCCTCCAACCATCACGATCGTTCGGAGATATAAAATAAAAGGTAAAAAAAGAATTTAACGGTTTCACGTGCAGCTTCGAACCCAAGCTACTTTGAATATTATTTGTTAGCTGGACCTTCCTCAATTATTATCCTGACGTCACTAATACTTGATGGAGGAAAGCAAAATTAAGGGACCGGGATTCCAATATTCTGAATTAGTTAATCCTTAATTTATCAAGCGTGGTGTTTAATGTAACTAGCATTCTCTATATAAAAAAAAACCTTGCCCGGTTTTGATATAGTTACAAATACGGATTCTAAACAATTTAAATTAGGATTTTATTCTGCTGTTTAGCGATATCACTTAGCAAAATGTTGTTTAACTTAAAACGATGTAGGAATGTTATTTAAGGCGAAAACAAAAACTGTCGATTTGAATCCGTTTTTTTGGGGCTACTTTAAAAGAATGCCGCGATAAGGAGTTATTTTCGCGTCAAGGAATTCGAGGGACAAAAAGGCGTGAAAACAAAAATAATACAAAAGGTTTATAGAAGTGAATTTGTGAGCGTTTGGCTAAAACAAAATTCTTGGCGGTGCCGTCCTGTGCGGCGACGAAGGCGACGCGATTTATTGTAATGAGACGCGGATGCCGCTACTTCTTCTTAGAAAACCTTTGACGACTCTTAGAAATATGTGACACGGGAAATAGCCCACACTGTCTTCACACGACATTGCTAGAGCTTTTGGTAGAGTGTTCTCTTAAACAAGAAAGCAGAACTCAGTCACAAGACAAATATTGTGATTTAGTTCTTCGACATATTAAAACGAACTACTGACCGAATGAACGAACGAATGAATATGTATAATAAAGTGCCAAATAACCAAGTGAAAAAAGGCGAAGTGTCGATGAGGGGCTGCAACGCCATTCAGTTTACATACTCGTAGAAAGAGCTAATTTGGGCAGGTCAGCGGTAGAGTGTAGGCGTAAGGAACGCGTCGCCCTGACAATGACAAATGACACAAGATTGCAATCTCGACGCCCTCGAGACGCACGTCGCCCTTCCGCCTCGACACAACTCCATTGTTTTCAATTACTGACATGACACCCCATTGCGAGAGACTCCGCTACTAAACCGCAACTGAGTTTATGGGTCTCCGATATCTGCACCACGATCGTCCATTACGTGCCGGACTCACATTTACATGTGCGCGTTGCGATTTTACTCAAACGCGACAATCTGAATCAATCAGTAACTCACCGCTCGTTGTGCGCGGTCCACTTTCAGACTGCTGACACGAAACCGTTGGGTTGTTGGAGCGAGCTGGAATAGGAAACATTCACTCTTTTCACGTGACGTTAGCAACAACCAACAAGAGTAAGCCTAAACCTAATCCGAAAGAAGAGTTTGCAAATGGGAATTACTATTTGTCTATTCCAAAACTCATGCGGCACCCTAATAATAAGTATGTGTATGTAAAAATCATATTCACCTTTTATAAAAGGGCTTAAAGGCCGCAGATCCCTCGTTGTGGTGTGGTTGATTGGGCTGGTGGCTGTTGGCGGCATGATGAGGGTTGTGGTAGGGGTCACGTTGGGGCGACTGCTGGTGCCGTGGAAAGCAGTAGCCGGAGCCGCCACCACTGCCCAGCGGATTGGCAACGCTAGGCACCTTCATGTTGGGAGGGGTTTGTGGTGGTGTGTCGGTCTGCACATCGGGAAAAGAAGCCGGATGAACGCAAGGGTGCTGCCCGCCGTATTGCCCACCGGCAAATCCCCCGTACCGCCCGTACGAGCCACTAGCTGGACTAGCAGCAGCCGTAGCTGGTAGAGCGAAACCGTTCGAGCCACCGTCGGACGGTGCCGCTCGCTCTGGCGGCCCATAAGCGTGCTGCGGCCACGGCTGAGCTGCAGGTGGCGGTGTTTTGCAAGCCGCAGTGTCTGCTAGAGACCATATCTTCGGTTTTGATGCTGGTATCGGCACACCACAGTCCGAGGAACCTCGTTTTGTCTCTTCTTTGATTCCGTAGCCCAGCATCTGATGGTGCATGCCCTGCAGCATCTCGTCCCCTTTTCGCTCCTCATCTGTAAAGATTATCATATTCATTGATCACATCTTATGTCCGACTGGCAATAAACGCATAAGTGCACGTTATTGCAATCAGATTAGTCGCAATAGCCGAGGCCGTAACAAACCCGACAACAATAAAGAGGGCTTAAAATGCTTTCAAAAATCGATAGGTTGCGGATTGAATCGTCGACGTGACCGTAACAAGTGGAACGTAAGTTTTAGCTAGTAAGAAGCAGATCTCCGGCTCCCTTTAGAAAAGTCGTGTGAAAATACGTTAGGCGTGCAGTGACCCATTCGTTAAGTGGTTATCCGATTAGCGAAGTGAAAATACCACTTTGGGGCGCGACTCCCCCGCCGCGGGTGCTGCCGCCGATCCCTTTCGTATTAAGGAGAGCATTTATTTCGCATTTCCCGGCGCGCCCCGCGGCACCGCATTCTCTGCTACGGAATGTGCGCACGACACAATTAACGGTTAACCTCGCTTTTTGCTTCTCTTAACCTCTTTATGATTTCTTACAGCTTTACGATTAATCTTCGACGGTTTCTAATATAATACAGATACTTATTTTTTACATTTTACTTCAATTAAATATTGTGCGTGTAGTGCTGTAAGATTCTGTTCAAAATTTTAAAAGGATAATGATTATGAAAGTGTAATAAAATTAATCTGAGTCTCTTTCTTGCTTGAAAATTTTATGTTATTGTACAATTACACAAAAATGTTTATTCAGCGAATTTTATAAGGCTCTAAGTATTATCATAATGCCATTTTCTGTTGTAAAGTGGCTTTCGGCAAGCGCGGAGGCGGGTTCGGGGCCACTAATGAAATTCAGAGGCCCCGCGAGCGCGCCAAGGGCCTATCGGCGGGGGAGCGCGGGCCGGGGGGTGACGCGACCGCTCGACTTCATTCTCTTTATTCCATTTAATGCTGACTGCTCCTAGCTTTTAAGAGGGGTTATCCGCGTTGCCCTTCACTAGGGATAAATAGGGACGCCACTGATACTCCGCGCGAAGATATTTATCCGGCAAATTGTTTTAATTTTCATTGTATTAATCTAATAAAGGCCCACAACGGCGAGAGATAAGCGAGCAATGGGTGTAGTAATGTTTTATTTTAGCGATACATTAAATGTATACTTCAGGTTAATTATGAACAAATTAAAAGTCCTTTCTTCATGAAGTTAATGTAAGAAATGCTCATTCTTTTTAATTTTTTTATGTTTATAAAGGTATTAGTTACTACTGAAATGATATTCAATTAACAGGCAGTTGAAGTAGTGAGCAAATAATTGCTCAAATAAATAACTGCGCTTCTAACCTCGAATTACCTTAATGGAAACATGTTAGACGTTTTAATTAAATAACAAAACCATAAACAAGAAGTAATTTAATTAGTACCGAAGGAAATCCGCCACTTATATTCACTGCTTGTATCTTGTTTGTTTGTAACGATACACTTGGATCATCATATGATTACAGAAAATCCTCGTAATTTAAAAGACAAACTTTTAGGACTTAAATTTTGACTGTTAAATAAATAAAAGACGTTGGAAAAGCGTCCTTAGTGTTCAGAAGGTATGACAAGATCTTGAACAAAGTGCAACCCTGTTAGTATGCCTACTTCGTCTTGAGTGCTTTTCCCTTCTGTATGCTTTAGTCACAAACCGAGGGCATGTGAGACATAATAAAATCCCGTTTTGGTCGCTCTAGGCGCCGTGCAGCCCTTCTCTCCCCATGTTTCCTCTTTAGAAAACCTCTTGTTTTGGGTGTTATAATTCGTCTTAGATTTGTTTATGTTTCAATATTGAATCACTCGCCTTAGTTTGAAGGATAACATTAATTTCATTTTAGTTATTCGACTATTCTTCATGTTTTATGCAAATGATGTGGATGATATATTTAAAAAAGCTGTAAGTATGCCGTGTATCACATGGAGTGAGTAAGAGTGGTTGGCGCTAAGTAGCACCCCCGCTGCAGCCCTGCACTTAACAGCTGAGGTCAGTGCGATTTATTGGTCGTCGCGGTTCTCCCCGGCGCGGCGGCGCGGCGGCGCGGCCCTGCGAGCGGCGTGCGGCGCGCCCCGCCGACGCTTACTTGTTTGTTACTTCTACTCGTTTTCCATTAACGCGCGTCGGATTAATATTTTGTTTGCAATGCGTGCGCTCACGACAAAAATTAACATTTATTGGTGGGGTCCGAAAATGAAGCTTTTATTCATGAGTGGCTTAGCTCCGGATAGTTCTGTGTGTTTGTTTGCCGACGACGGTCTAGGGATCGCGTGTGAAAGCTTTTATATTGGCTTTGTTTGCCGTGACTTAAAATGATATATTACATGTCGCTAACATTGACGTTTTTGTAAAAGAATGGTTATGCACGTTAGTGAGAAATGTTACATTATGGTTTGTTTGCGATCTGGCTTTAGGATTAGTTAAATCGGAAAGTTGTTTAGTTAAGTGTTAATCTTGTGATGCTCGCTTTTTGATTAGAGATTCATTCTCACGATCACGAAACTTTGTGGTCACGCAGGTTTTACATATTTATGATGCGTTTTTGAATGCGCCGTCACTCACGCGACTGTTGGGATTCGGCGGTAGATAAACGGCATTTTACTATTTTATTGGATCGCCGACGTTAATTGGAGAAACCTTCGTTTTTTAACGAACGAATCGAGTTTTAATTTCGTAACGATGTTATTCATTACTTTTATTACAAGTAAGATGTCATGAGACGATTAAATACATAATTAATTAGTTCTTATATTTTAAACTACTACCTTAATGTACCTATAAGTAAAGTACGTTCTACCTTTATAAACTATTGTAGTAAACTTAATATTTTATATTATTTATAGGCTCATGTTTCACACATCAGTCAATTCAATTTAGTTGTGGAAGAGAAAATATTAAATGTTATAAGGCGACACCCCAGCATAGCGGCGCTCGGCGTCGCGTGAAAGTCGCCGCGGGGGCGCGTGTCTTTAATCCGGCAGACAATGCGCAGAATCTTGCGCTTTTTTTGTCGCAACCCACAGGGATGCTCAGATTGCGTTGATGACTAGACGCTCTTGTTTACCGTCAACGTAAGACGGTAACCAAGAGAGGTTTTTTATCAATGAAATATTTTAGTTTTCTTTTTACTTACTTTATTTACATCGAAAATCTATTTTAATAGTGTAGTTACATTTATTAATTTAAGTCATCTCAAGTTGGTTTTAATTTAAAAATGTGCTGTGATGTTAGTCTAACATCACTAGACGTTATTTTCAAAAATATAGCTACTCGAAAATGTAATGCAAAACATTGTAAACAAACCGCAACTCACAATTAGTTCCATCAGCTTCAGATCCGCGCACACTCCTGCCATACATCTTAACATTTTTATGAATAGTGGGCGACGGCAGCGAGTGGTCTATTCACTCCGCGTTATACACCGCGAATTAAGTACACTTATGTCGCAACAATAGTGGGCTTCATTACTCGAGCGTATGCTGGCGTTATGCGTGACGCCCTCGCACCTCCATTAGCGACGCGAACTTCGCTATGAAAACACTCGTGTTGGAAGCCATCTTTATTGTAACAATGCCTACTTATAATTTATGTTGTTGACAAGCGCCGCTAACTGCCGCCCAGCCAGTTCTCACGCAGCGTGTCCAATATGTATCTGGATTTTATTATTGCACTCACGCTATTTTTACAAGTGCAAGCTTCATGTTTTGTTGTTTTCTGCCATTAAGATCAGTAGATACCGACCGAAGTTGTATGTTCCTAGCATAATAATAGAACTTCATTTAATGTTTTTGAATTACTAATATAGGCCTATACATGTAAGTCAAAAACATCGAACGAAGTACGACATCAAAACAAACATCAGTACGAGAGTCTTTCAACCGATCGGTAGGTATACATTATAAATCCCCAAAACCGTATCTACTTACTTACGTTCCAGCGGAATATCCTCATAAAAGAAACGATCCACAAACTCGACAAATCCTTTGGCAAGAACATGAAGTAGGGCAGATCGTCAGACAAGCTGAACGCGACCTCCGAGCATCGGCCCGTTGCCGCGTTGTAGCGACGAACGGAAGAAGCGTTATATGAAATTTGGGCCCGGGCGCCGCCCACTTTACTACGAATAGGAAATCCGGTAGCGAGGAGCGGTTACGCACAGTTACACGCCTGAGACCTCCCCCCGGCCGCACGCCCCTCCGACCCCTCGCCTCCTCTCAAGCTCGCACACCCTCTGGCCCGCAGACGCGTTATGCCAATTCACTCAGCGATTTATACACCGACAAAATTAAACCAATTTTAAACGGTTAACAACACCGGCACAATTCGTACATGAAATACACGCACTACTCACAGTTCAAGGGTAATTAGTGAATTATAGGTAAATTATACAATCGCAGGCGCTTATCGTCAAAAACACAACACAATACATCATACACGACAAAATAACATTTCGCAGTGCAAACAGAAATTGAAAAGTAACATTAAAACATAGTGGGACAAGGAAAGTTTTGGAATTTATATCCACATCCGACAGTCAACGATAATTTTCCGAAGAAAAAGGTGCGTAGAGTAAAGATACAATACAGTTGACCATCGGATGTTGAACGTTATCAAACTCAACGAACCTTTATGAGTTTTAATTTTCTCCTCCTGTTCGTCCTTGTCCTTCTCCTCATCAGAAAGCATAGTGTCGTCATCATCGTCCGTCTTATTCTTCGGCTCCCACGTCATCTTGTTCTCCTTCTTGAGACGGCGGCGCGCGTTCGCGAACCACGTCGACACCTGCGTCAGCGTCATCTTTGTGATGATCGCCAACATGATCTTCTCGCCCTTTGTCGGGTACGGATTCTTCTTGTGTTCGTTCAGCCACGCCTTCAACGTAGCCGTTGACTCCCGAGTAGCATTTTTTCTTCTAGCGGCTAAATCGTACCCAGCTCCATATCTGTCGACAAACATGTTTATACTTACATATGCCTAATGGATAATACGCTTCCGACCTTAGCAGAGCTATACATACTTCGCATTTATATTGGAAACACTGAGATATAGATTTGGGTAACGTTTTCATAAGTGACAGTCGGGGATGATTATGTTCATAATATCATTAACTTAAAGAATTATTACAGAGTCGTGACTATTCGATATAAGTATCTGCATCATGTATAATAATAATGATCGAAATAGCGAACAACATTCGTGTTATACATTTGAACCAATAAATCCATAACGTAACGAGAAGTTTCAGTACAACATGTATATTTCAGTTAGTTACATCGTCCATGCGTCGAATCGTTTACAGCGAGCAATAAAGTGGCTTTTAAATTCGTAGCAGATAGGCATTTTATTTGAGGCAATAGATTTCTCGTAACGGCAGCAAAAATAAAGCTATCGTGGCACAGAGCGACATTCTGTACACTTTTTAGGGCCTACGGTCCCATTTGCATCCGCATTCTGAGCGTAATTGTGGCTTCCCCCCGGCTCTGCCAGCATTCGTACCTGACTTCGATTTTCTTGCCGACATGACAAAGGCGCGGTCTAAGGGGCCCAATAAATAGGTTTCGCGCGTGAAAATAGTTAAAAATGGTCCCGTGGCGCCTGATGTTCAAGCAAATTGTGATGCTGAGCTCCCCGCTTAAGGTCTACTATTGAAAACTTTGTTGAGATTTTTGCCTACGTGTTATGCATGACGCAAATAAGATTTGCAAAATTGACTGCATTTTTCTTTTGTTCGTAATATTGCTCGAATTGATTTAACTTGTCTATTTGTGAGAAGAGTTTATCACTATAATAAATTGGTAGAGTTTAAGCCTTTGGGTAATTGTGTAAAACAAAATAAACCGTATTGACAAGGTACGGAAGGGTATAAAATGTAAATAGTTTTATTTTTAACTGTTTGATCGCGTCGTGAAGACCTTGTTCTTGAACGAAAGTCGTCGTCGAAGTAGAAGGCGGGTCGTTGCATCTTGGATGCAATTGCAGGGCGGTGCAGCGCAGGCGTGGGCAGCGTGGGCGTACTCACCACCAATCGATCGAGACGCCATCTTGCCCACCGGACATCACCGGTATTGCTAGTCGCCGAACGACCGCCGGCCGGCGACACGGCCCTCACGCGCCGACCGAGCCGGTGCTCATAAACACACCGAAGCGGTTGTCTTTGAAAACTATTTCGATTTTTTTAGTGACAAGTCTACTCTATACACATCGTTTTGGTATGTACCTATCAAAAGAATTCCCATGTAAAATACGCGTGGAGCTATATTAATACACGTGTCAAACGCGCATCTTTACAAAGCCTCTGAAACCAAACCGCATTAGTTTGAACACGAATAAGCTCTTCAGAAATCTACGGCGGTTAGTGACGACAGCGTGGTTTTGGGAAAACCAGCGCTTTATTGCTTTTCGTTTTATTGATTCTACAACGCCCGGTTCTGTTTACAGCACTGAAGCTGCTGCGGGGGTAGAATCCTTTAAGCTTTGTTAATTAATTTAGACAGTCCACTTACTCCGCGCGCCCGCCCTGTGAGAACACATGCACTCGGCTCTGAGAATGTTAATACTTTCATGGGCGGAAATACTTTATATCTTTGTTAATTTGGGGACGCAAACATTAAACCGTTGGCCGAGGTTTGAATAATGTTCCATATTCGTGCTCTGAACAAATGTGTGGATTAATTCTCTAAGACATTTCCTGTCTTGGAGTTTTAAGTATGTTTACTTGAATAAGCTTATGTTTGAAACCCATTAATCAATTTCATCAGTAATAAACTGCTCTACATTTTAAGTTTTAACTTAGTACAAATGGAATCAAATTCTAATTTAAGCTTTAATATTTAGAGCTTAACGTAGGATGTTTGTAAGATACGTAAAAAAAACGGTATTTAGATATAGCACATAAGGTTCCAATAAAATAATGTGTTTGTTAGGTCGGCCCGAGCCCCGACGAGGAGCACTGTGTTGGGCGGGCGCTTACAACCGTTGCTACATATTTGCGCTTGCCGAGTATTCAATTCGCGGTATCGAAGGTTTACGATCTACCCGCTTGGGGGAATTGCGGCCTCTACGTGCCCTCCCCCGTAAACCGTACATCTATGTACGAATGTACATAAGTAATACCCCCCGCTGTAGGGGACGTTCGGTTCGTATCAGAATTAGGATTCGTAACTCAAATGCGGCTCAAATACGCGTTTTAGCAATTGTTTGTTGTGCTTATTTTGATACCAAAAAGGGCCATCACTTTTCTTTCTACTGGAACTTAAGATTTTTTTGTAAAGATGACCTACATTATATTCTTCACTTTTGGAGTTTACTTAAGTATTTATGTATGTTGGTAAAAAACCCATGTTGTATTTAGGTACTTTCTTGCACACTTCAACAAAAAAGGCAATCCTGACATTTGTTAATTTAGATATAAAAACAATAAATAAAAATACTACATGATACAAGTTAGGTACATTATAAATGAATGTATCCAACATAATTATCTTGTATGTTTTATCTACGCTATACCTAAATAGTTCGTCATAATTGTGTTACAATAGGAACCACAGAAAATGTTGTACATTACTTAAGCTTGTAGAACAGATATGTAATTAATTTAACAATGTAGATGAGTTGATATAATTAAAAGTATATTGATAATACCGAAAAACTTCGTGTAATTAAAACGTAACCTAATTTATTTGATCTGTAAGCTAGTAAAGGACTGTTTTTAATTAAATCTATAAAAACGGTTTATTTTTATTTGACACACAGCTTTCCGATACATTCCTTTTTTTTTAAAGCTCATATTTTTCATGTTAATAGTCGCTAATTTTGAGTAATAAAATTGGAACAATACCCAAATATTTTTTTAAGTTTTACGTTTAGATATTACAGAGTTTATTAATGAGTTTGATAAATAAATAAGCTGTCAATGGTTTGTCCATAGCGAGAATGTTTCATAACGGATGTGAGAGTGTCAATCATATTTTTATTCTGCAGTAATTAGTTAATTACGTCGGCTTCCTCCTGTCGAGCCCGCACCTTACAATTATCTGATACATTTATTATTAACTTACACCTGATTGGAACGCTCTGTATGACGTATTAATTATGATCAATACACGCAACGGTAATTGTCTTCCGATAACTTACGGCTTTTTTAAGTTTTGACAGGGACAATATAATTAATAATTCTAGCTTAATACCGGCCGGCGGTGTAATGAGAAATACTTATAAATTGCACCTGCAGATAAACGTATTTTTTATACCCTATGCTAGATACATTTTATGACAAGTCTGTTTAAATAGTTTCGTTCATATTTTACGAACTTAATTCAAATTTTTAATGCCCCTGAATCTGCACTGCCTTCAATTAGAAACATATAAAATTTCAGTAAGGTATAACATAATTAAGATAGTCTCCAAAAATAGATGAACAAAAGTGTGCTAAACGGTCATAAATGTCGCTTGAGCTGCGCATCTCGTTAACAAGCGCCCTTACTTGGCTTATTTAAAAAGTAACAACCCAAATCGTTGGCACACAAATAATTCCCTCAGAGCTCCGTGCTCGGGGCGCGGTAATTTCCTGCGCATTTTGATCTCAATGGTGCGGTACAAGTGCTCCCTCGTCTCTTTTCTCTAATTTTTGTACGTTTTCTGTGCTCGAGACTTTTGTTAAAAATAGCTGAGTAATTTTTCATTTCGGCGCGCGGCGGGCGTGGCAGATTACAGGCTGTTCCAAATAATACACCAACGGTACTTAACTCGAGTGCGCCTACACTCGCGGCCAAGTTTTGTTGCTTATGTACGCTTTTCACCGTAGTTGTTTCTTTGTGAGGCTATTTATTCGGTCCGGCTAACTTATTGCGACCCCCGGAACGTTTTATGAGGCTCTTATGAAGTTTTTCTTTTGAAATGAATACACAACAATTTCGTTGGCAACCGTTTCTAATTACACTTGCAAATAAATGAATTATTTAGAAGCTCGCGATAAGAGTGCTGTATAAATATTTTATTTAACACCATTACAGGATGGAGGTGTTTAAGTATTGAATAAAGTAAGGGTGTTCCAGCAAGATGAACTGAAAGTGATCATCCTATGCGTGCCTCGGAGTAGAACAATTGTGTCGGAACATCGGGGGCGCTATATATCACGGTGTATTTCCGTGCTCGTCCCGCCACGACACCGTAACGTCGCGTCTTTTTTACGCATAAAAACTAATGTCGCCTCTAATTATTTTTAGATTATAACGCACCGCCTGCTATATATTAAGTCGAGCGCAGCCGAATTGTCAGCATAACTCCGCTTTGATGTATCATGATTTGTTTTTATTTTCAGGCAGTTTCAATGTGATTCATGGACGGATAAATTTCAAGTGCGCCGTGAAACTTATATTTAATTGATGCGTCCGCATAATACATTGTTATGACACTCTTATGACAACGCAGCCGTATTATTGAAGTATTTCATGTAGGTAGTCGAAGCGATATAAATAAAATGGGATACGAGGCCACCCTTGCTCGTCGACAAGTCTGACGGGTTGATAAGTTTGCCGAAAACGTCAACGCAACGCGTCGTGTGATCGCGTTTCAAAGAAAAACTGTGAATTAATCAAGCACTAGCGCGAATGTATGTGGCGTCATCTGTCTCTGTCACAGGCGTCGGTGTGTACGTGTCGAAGCGGGACGGCGAACAACCGGGAGTGGTTACTCGGTCATTTGTCCCTTGCGGCCGACACGCACTGCCTAGCGCACAACTACGTGTGTATGCCTTTATTGGTGCAATTGTTTTTATTTATTTTTAAATTTATTTTAAATTATTGCGTTGATACGTTATATTTAATTCCAAAAATACAAATGTCACATCTGCAACATGTCCTTTGTGCTGAACAACTGCGCAGCAAACCGACGACGTTTGATGCAAAAGATGCATTAACCTTTTGCGTAATGTAATTTGTTTATTTTACCACCTATCTGATTTCTATTGCTACTATTGCATTCATAGGGAGAGAATAATTACATACTACATTCCGATATTCCACAAACAACATATGTATTAAGTATTTAATGCCCATGTTTGTTGCATACATTAAAGGAACCTGTACACCTACCACTAATTGTATCTAAACTGCTAAGCAGCATCGCGCACATCTACATTTAATCACATCTATATTTAACGAAATCTTTCTAAATCTTAAGACAGCCTATAGTCACTGGCTTTTAACGACCGCGTATAATATGTCAACAAGTTAATAATGACATGTGATTTGACAATGTCCAAATGTGTTATTTGAAACCAGCGGTTGTTTCACAAAACGGTCTAATAATCAGCTCAACACAATGACAGATCGTAATGATAAATACTTTATGAGGGTTTCATGAGCAAATATTATTGAGACGTTATTGGGGACAAGCTAATCAAACAACTAATAAACATATCCACTTAACGAGTAAGTCGATACGGTGGAACATCGTGAACACTACGTTTAAGTTTTGCTACAATTATGTAAATATATTCAGTAGAAGCATTGTTTAAACTGTCACTCAGGAAAACGCGTCCGAATCCAATAACACTAAAACATGTCAGGGGGTACATATGCACAACACGAGAATATTTATTAAAGTCAAAGCGAGTCGCCAAATACAAACACGAGCCTTTCGCATTGCAATCTATTAGAGAGATAAGTCTCGATAGGGAGGTATTATGATAATCCGGGTGCGGCGCGGCGTGGGCTTTATCTAAAGTGGCGCGGGCGCTGTGGACCTCTGGGGTCTCTTGGACCCTGGGGACTTACCCGTAGGCTGCGAGTGTGGGGTCGTAAGGGTAGTAGCCGCCGGAGGGTTGAAGGCCAGCCGACGTCCACGCAGACATCTCGCCACCGCCCTCCTTGAGCGCGTAAGGGTTGCTCTGAAATACCGCACGACACAATAAACAAACATGCCTCTGGCTAAATGATCATTTTATACATCACTATTGATACAGTTTATTTCAACGCACTCAGTTATAATTAACTCACACGACAGATTTGACATGATGAGCACGTTATTGCTCTGTGATAATAAATTTGAACATTGATACAAATAGAAGAAGAATGGAAGAATGTCCTGTCAAATCTTAAGATGAATGGCTGTAAATGTTGTACGTAAGCTATTTGCAGTCAAAATACATACACTTTTAGATGAAATTAAACGTTCTTATATCTGTTTCTTCATCTAGGAATAGCACATTGGTTTCACAATGGTTTTATGCCTAAAAATGTAGCCTCTACTTAAGTGAGTAAAACCTCAATCTTTGTAAAGTCCTAAACCTTAGACCTCATTCTACAGAAAGTGAACGTTCATGTCATAGTCCAATAATATTAAATTCGTTAACCATTAACGCTCGCACTCTGCATCGCTAAGCCCACATGTAAGCGGATAAATCTCGACACTTAATACCTTTCAGTCAATCGGCCTAACAAATACGTCGGCTTGAATTTAATTAAAGTTAACTTAATAGAAGGGAATAAACTCACGAACAACAATAAAAGTCCCAAGTGTACTGGCTGACATATCACTGGCGTATTTGCATAATGTATGGAAGCGGAGGGGAAAACTATTAAGGCCTAACGCACCCTACGCGTGATAGTTGTTTAACAGTGAGGTAGTGAGCGGGGATGCTACCCTCTTTACTCAGTTATTCGCATACATTAGGAGCAACTAAATTAAAAGTGTGAACGATTCGAGCGCGCCTCGGGACTCGATCCCTTGTCTCTCCCTTACTTGCATCTCTGATAATAAAATGAAAAGCATTATGATACGTATGCCACTGGTTGTGACGCGATAACTGAATAAAAAGAGCAAGCTTATTTGTCCCCTATTTTTAAGCAGGAAAAGTGTGTGTTGTTGTGTGTTGCAATTTGTTTTAATTCTGTGACAGCATTAGCGTAGGCACCTGATTCCTCTATTTTTAGAAAATTAGGCAAGATTGATACTTTTATGGACTGTGGAAAACAAATTTCCTAATTTTGCATTTTTATTTAAGATTTTCAAAACTCTGCTTATTTACGTTATAAACAGTTGGATTTTCGAATGAGAGTTAACGTATTTTTAACCTATTTTTCCTGTCTTAAAAACGCACCGAAGGAGGTAGTTTCAGAGCATTCGTCACTATGTCACTGTGACAGACGCCTGATGACAAATGGCACTTTATTTACTGTCTACCCTAAGGAGAAAATGGTTCTTCATCTATTTTGATTTATAAACCTATCTACTTGCAAACTTATCTGTGTGTTATTGATTTTTTGTTACGAATTTGCGTAATAAGTTTTGTAAAAAGACCCGTTTTAATGACGCGAGCTTTTTTTTTAGTATGTGCTTTTAACTTTGTTAAGTTACTTAGGTATAATATAATTCTTATAAAATTAATACTAGTTGAGCAGTCAACGCCGTTAATAAACGATTTTTTTTTATATTTTTTCCGAACTTTGCGGTTGTCTGCCAAAATTGAAGAAATTGTTTAAACACATATTTACGTACAAAAAATATTTGTCTAGGTATATGTAAAATCATAAACGTTTATTAATTTGCTTTATAACAATGGAGAAAATGTAAAGGGTACATATTTTATTAAAAATAATACCTATAACCTTAAGCACCATTTTACGGCACGCTAAAGACATGTCTTATAACATGCCGGATATCATACCTTATAGATAGATATATATATAAATAGATAGGTTAATTTATTCAACAGCCTAGCCGATAAGTGTCAGAAGTCGCCGCTCTAACGGCTACCAGTTACCCACATAGAGGCAGTTCCTGTGACTTTACAGTGGAACAAGAATAGTCTAAAGAAGTAGAAAGTATTTTAAATCCCTATAAAAATAACTGAAAATTTAGGCCCGTCAAAATGTTTCTTTTAAAAGTTTTGTGCGAACCCTAAGCTATCTTTGTCCTAGACTCTTAAATGCAAGATACCTATGGTCCATAAAAATACTTCAGCCATAAAATACCGTAAGATTCAAAACGGTTCGTTATAAAACTAAAAATGCATGAAGTTTACACAGATAAGCGAAATTATGTACACGAGTGTAAAATAAGCAATAAAAAGTAACGCTAGCAATTAAAGAGAAGAAAACGAATGAAAAAGCAAGTCTCGTAACATTCTTTATTAGAATGGTAACTAGTATTTGTAAGATAATAGCATAATTATTGTCCAAGAAGTGAACATAATAGTTGTACTAAGTAAACAGCTCGTTTGTTCATTGCGCAGACAAATTGTTCGGCATAGTTACCTGTTTGCATTAGTAATTATTGTCATTGATGACGTCACTCGATTTATGTTCAACACGATAGTACGGACTTGCAAATCCTTATTGCATGTTGGATGTCACGTTTCTCGTTAACGTCACATTCGGATCGTGTCGAGACAAACAGATGGCTATTTGGAAATAAGTGAAAATTATTACACTTCATTTGAATAAGTTTTAGATGCTATTCAATTTATGATTTTTTTCATGTGACATTTGATTTAATCTTTGTGTTGCATACACTCTAAAGTTATTTTGTTTTCAAAACATGTTTTGTTAAAATTCTTGCTTTTTGTAACTGTATGATCTTGACAAAAAAGAATTTTCAGTAGTGTTACACAGAAGCTGTAACTTTACGAACAAAGAGTGAGTAGAAAGCAAGCACTCTGTATGCCTGTTCCGTTTTTATCGTAAACAAAACATTGCCAGTATTGAACAATTTGATTGATCGGTCTTTGGGTAAAATCGTTCACTGCAATCACTCTGTCGCTCACTCACTCATGCACCTTCGCTTGACTTGAATACAGGATTATCTGACAGACTAACGCTTTGGTGCGATCGAGAGGTAATTGTTTCCAGTGCCACAACACCAAATCCTGTGTCCATTATTGAATCTATGTGATTTCAAGCGGGACTAATCGGCCTTGGGACAATGACACCGAACTTCCATTTACAGCAACACGTGGTCTCTGAATTTCACAAAGTTCGTATATTTACAAAGAAATACACGATTTTTAAACGATTTACTTTGAAAATATTCACGCTTATAATTATGTGTGAAATAATTAAGCCCTAAGTGTAAAATGTTTCAGTCCATCACTCACAATTTCTAACATAAATATTTTATTAAGTTCTTTAATGAGCATTCAAGTGGAAAACTCTTAAATCAGATGAGAACAGCAGGATTTATCTTAGATAAGTTTGTGTTTTAGTGCATGTAAAAACAGCTTTGTACAATCCTCTCAAAACTGAACACTGCTTTCTGTACGTTATTAAGACTCCGTAGATTTTGAAAAAGATTCGTACCAGCACGATAATTATGAAAGTACATGATGCAATTTAAACTGAAAAATTTAAATCAAATAATTAGCATTTTTTATTATAAGTAACTAGCACAGCTTGTTTCTACAAAAGTTTATTGCGTCGTTACACCTAACTTTTTGATTTTGAGACAAGATTGATACGTTAATTGACTCGATAAGTTTTAACAATTAAAGTTAAAATTGATTACAGATCTCTTGATAGGCATGTAATGGCATCGACTTGGATGTTTGTACCCTATGCATTTCTTAGAATTTAGAACCATTAATACAGTATTTTCAATTAATTGGAGTTGATACGACGATTATAATCTCATCACGATAAGTTGACAAAACAAATTTAAACTTGGATTTACGTTGCAAATGGATATCCCAAAGTCAGTGGAATGAAAAACTCGATTAATGTAGAACAATTATAGTACAGCACGAAATTCCTTTTAAACCTCAATACAAACTGAAATCAATTCAGTTACAAATTTAAGCTCTATATATGACCAAGTGCTAACTCTATCTAGCCAAAAAAGTGTACTGCTGTATGTTCCCTAAACCAGTGTTATTAATTATGATAGTACATATCTAACTAATGACAAGTATTCGGTAGTGTAACGATTCATCTTCTTGGGTCAACTGAATCCCCCAAGGAGAACCACAGAGAGCGCACCGTACAATAAGATTAGAAGTTGAAAACCACTACGAGAGTCGGAGCGCCAGAGAGCAACTGTAAATGATTACCGTATCATTAATATCTATCATTGTATAAGTAAACATTACACATTTTCGACGTTCCCCAGCAAATAATCCAGTGACAAATTCGCGACCGCAACTCTTTTGTGGTACTGCGATAAAAATTGCTTTTCCTGGCGGTGACAGGGCATCGCGGTCCCTCTGAGGTCGGGGCTCGCTAACTATGAGTGATGATTGTCTCGCCCCCGACATTAGCGGCGAAACTCGAGAACGCACGTGCCTGCCCGAACATTAATGATTATGCTATTATTACTTATACGACTATGCATATCCGACTCGTGTTAACGATTTATGAACTTTTTTTTGTTTATAGTTAACTGGGGAGTGATAAGGGATTTGGATTTACAATTACATTGCATTTAAATTACTCAAGGACTTTGTATTGTTCTTTTTGAAATATGTTTGTTTTGTCATTTTTGTACTATTAATTTTAGATATTGATAGTAGTTGTGAATAAGGATGATTATTTGTAAAAATAATAATTTAACCATAGATTTGTAGGTTCCTACCTAAATCATCATCGGTTCTAGCTTGGCGAGCTGAGTTATCATAATGTTCTTAAAATATCCGGAACTTACCTACCCTGACACCTTGTTCCGAAGCTCTACATTTAGAAGCTTTAAAATACATGCGTATCCCTTTTGTATAGGTAAAAGTTTCAGTTTGCAAATCTCTAACGTGTTTATTTAACTGGGGTGATAAAACTCATTTATTAACTCTCGAAAAATCTTATCCGCAACAATTCATCCCCCTTTTCCGTAAGACTGGGTCTAACAACATTTTAATCAATTCTTCACAGACTCCGCGAGTCAGCGCGCCAGATAGACTCATTACACCAACCCCAAATAAATATAAACAGTAGCGAAAAGGGGCCGGCCCCACTATTAACGTTATTCACACGCGCCGCTAGATCCATAAATAAGATCCAACTACGGCCGCGACCCTAGAAACAAAAAAAGACAAAGTTCACGTTCGACTGATCTGTGCGGTTCATAAATAAGGCTCGTTTATTTCATTGCATTAAACTGGTGATAAGTTATTTGACGGTTCATAAATTCGTACCCCATCGGTGGTTGCAGCAGCTTATTGAGCTAGCGCGCGCCCCGGCACCGCCCGAGGCGCCGCGCCGACCCGCCGCCTTGCCAAATCGACGACACTCCATCATCCCGCGACTCAGCTTTCTGGCTACTGTGCGCCAGTTAAAGCCATGATTTTACTTCGGTATCGTGTACGGCGATAACATTTTCTGCATCATAAACTGTATTATAATACGTCTTGCACCGTAGCAAGTACGTGCGTCTAAGTAAAATATAACGCCGGCTTACGGAACGACTTTTCAATATATCATCGATTTTTTAATATACCCTAGTCCTTAGACCGTAACTACAGAAAAGAAATAAAATTATTCATGCCACGAAATAATACCAGTAGGAAACACTACTAGCAGAATCTAAAAGTGAATTGTAGCAAGTGGAAAAAAGAATGACTCTAAGTGGATAAAGAGCGAATACAAACGAAAAAGTCATTTCATGGCGCACGCCAGTGACGCAACGGCGCGCGACACGCCACTCTGAGCCGTGGGCGCTACGAGTTAAGAGCGGTATTCGTGGGGCGCAGACAACGTGGCTAACTTCAATAAAGCTTTCCCCCAAATAAGCCATAAAACGAGCGGCGACGGGCGCGGGCGTTTTAGGTACGTTCCCGTTCCAATTATTTGTTTGTGGAGGCACAATAATTTTATTTTACGTTTTATTTAACATTTATTTCGTTACGGCAATTTCACGGGTATCAAAGAATTGCTAGATTGTGATTTAAACGAAATTGGTTATTTTCCACTTCGAGAACTGAAAGTTATTTCTTTTGGTATCGAGTTAATATTATTTTATTATGCATGATATTGTGTTCTTAATCAGAAACATTTCTTTTTACAACACTTTATTATTGAAAATTGAGTGAACGCTCGTAATTTGGAATTGAGTTGTATGCCGTTATTAAAACCTTATTGGTGGAAGTTCGCAAGCTTTTTAATGAATACCTTCTACAATCAAGTGAGATTTCACATTATTTTATTTTGAACTTTAATTGCGTATTTATTGGTCTTGGTTGTTTTGAATATCGCAAAAGCAGGTTCACCTATGCAAAAGGATTTTGAAGAAATAGCGAGACTCCGCTTGAACTGCGCACCATAAATAAACAATAAACCGGGATTAAACAAGTCAATTGGAGCTCAGACACAGACAATGTGCGGTCACGTTTAACTGCCGAACCCGACGGTAACCGATCGCGGCCGGCGTAATTCAATGATCGTAAACGCTCGCAATGATATCAATTAGACGGGGCCCCGAGACCGATAAAGCTCCACTTTAATTAGGAGAACAAACAACAGACGGTTCTTAATGAGCCGTGCGCGTGTGGAGGGCGAGAGAGGTAATTAGGTCGGGGGAGCCGCCGAGGGCGTTCAATTATTGAGTCCCTGTGATTGATTCGGGCGCGCCGCAGCAGCCGCGGTCCGCCGCGTTCCCTCCGCGTTCCCTCCGCAACCACGCCACCTCACCTCACTCTTAATCCTCATCGGCCTCAACTTCCAACTCCACTAAAACTGACTCCATTACGGGTCTGCTTGAGCCGCAAACACAAAACTTATGCTCGGTTACAACGCTTCAGCAGACAAAACTAAGCTAACAAAGCTTAATTATTCTTCAAACATTTCTAATTCGTGTTATAACTTTACAGTAATACCAAATTACTTAATAAAGGCACAAAAGTTAAAACTCACAAACATCAAATTCAATGATAAACTGAGTGAGCATTAAATTAAAATGAAACACGGACTACGACAGCTCATAAGAGTTTCCGGGGCCTCGAGTTTATCGTATTTATCTGATGTCTTGCTAATAGCCGTCATTGGAGGGTGAAACGCAGCTGTAAAAGCCTGACTGCACGTATAAATTACTTTTAAAATAAGGACATTAAAAACCATTTAGAGCAATAACTATTATCCACTGAATATAACTATAAATAAATTGAATAAATTATACAGTATTATTTTGATATAGAAATAAATGTTAGAGGTGTCAGCGTTAATGGTCGATACGGGGAGGTCGGGGAGGAGAGGACAATGCGCCCCCGGGGTGCTTTTGTTGTCGCGGATTCCCTGCCCGTGACATCTGTCCGAATCGCTACAATAACTCGCAAAAAACTCACTCGAAATTTACCAACTGTAAAGCGCTTCTCTGCGATTATTTTCCGGTGAATATACAATGTACCTATCGTAGAACTTCGCTTGCACGACGAGATGTCTTCATTGAGCCATTGTTGTCGGTGACGTATCATTTATTCCATTTTGAATTAGTGCCCCTACTACTTCGGTGGTCCTAAATCGATCACAAGGTAGGATACACGTTTATGTCACAATATTGTAAGCGGCATTAAATTTTGCCTTCGCTTTGTTGCGTTGCAAAACTATTACAATAGAAATAAAGTGTCAAAAATGTATTGTGAAATTACAATGTAATCGCATTACGTGGAGTGACATCTGAATTTTGTATTCTTTGGGTCAATAAACATAAGTCGCAAAACTTTTAATAAGCTAATATAACAAAATATAACTTATTTGTAACTTAAACTTTACTATGTTACCTACCTACGTGTATTGCTAAATTGTAATTGTATTGTCGTTCTTATTAATAAAACATTGATATTTCTGTAGTAGTTAACATTGAAAAAGAATTTACATAATACTGTTGTTAGATCTAAATTTTAAATAAACGTCATGTACCTATAATTTGCCTTTATAAACTTTCTTATTATTCAAATGAGTTCCACAACACAACACAAACCACGTCATCCTAAAACAAACTTAAAATTAAATAATTACGTAGTTAAAAGCTATCTCAAGTTTAATCGACACCTTGTTTTTTATTCGACTAATGCTTAGCGCGTCGGACGGCCAGCGGACAAAAATTACGCCTGAATCACGTTTTTTTTTATTTGCTTCCGGTTGAGATAACGGTCGAAATAAGCACCTTTATATTGTTAAGTGGTCACAGATCGCTTAGTAAACGGCACATACAATATTATCGTTAATTTTAAGCTTATCTGACCCTCGCCGGTTCCTCGTAGAACTTTCAATTATCGCGCATTAGACTGTTTCCTTAGAACAAACGGCCAGCCAAACTTTTCTCTTAAGATTAATCGCAAGCGCCTCCACACGGAACGGTCATAATATCCTCCAGTTCCGGACCTAACAAAGAGACGTAACCAATTTCCTGTCCGCCAAGAATGCTGACTAACGTCTGCCTCGTGTAGGTACGAAACAGCTAACGCAAACCGAAAATGATCGCCGAATGAAATATGCATCAACACACACGGACATCGGTCACGATAGTGGTGTTCGAGGTGTATTCAAACAATAGTAAATGCATTTAGCCCGACCATTGTGTGATTTATAGCAAAAGCGTGTAGGTAATTTATAAGAGTGGCACGAGAGTGGACGTAGGGCGCCGGCCGCCGCGGGACGCCGGGAAATCGGGGAAAATCCGAAGATTTATTAGCGGTGGAGCCACAGCGCGGCTGACCGCGCAACCGCGCGCTCGCTCTGTTTGACCAGTCATTAAAGTCGGCAAGTAAACGCTTAGTGCGAAGATGAGTATATTTGCGGAGCAATTAACGCGTTTGAGGTGAGACGAGGGTTGCGGGGTTAACTAACGGTCATTGTTTGTAAATCATTTTAAACGGGCCAAGCGGCGCGACCCAGTGTTGTCACTCTTATCGAAACACATTTGAACAGTATGTATTTTTAGACGGCGATTCGACCATCTTTCGTTTGTACGGTATCGTTAAAACGCTTATGTGTCTGCTAGATAAGGCGGCCGATACAGAAGGTGTATCTAAGTCAGGATATCGCAGTGTAAACATGCGCGGTGTCAATCACTGCAAGGCGGCGCTTTACAACATTTTATCGGTTGTCACATAGGTAATCTAAGTATAACGCATTTATGTCAAATCGTCGATATACCTATTGATAAGCCCACCCACGTTTCACCGGCTCTCTATTGCATCATTAAAGCAATGGCGGTTGATATTATATACTGTAACACTTATGCAGACACGTTGTCATTGTGTATACAAAAAATGACACGTGTTACATATCGCGCCTGCGTACATGTACCTACGATGCTAATATTTGCAGTAAAAGAAAATTTTAAAATTCCTAATTTACTCGTAGGACATGTCACTGTAGTTATTAAAGTTGACACTAACTGTTTTTGTAAATAATTTATGAGTACAGCCGCTCATGAGTTATAGTAAATTGTAAATTATGAACAGAATTTTTGTTAAACAGGACTTTTAAAAATTTTATAAGCTAAGGGAATTTACTTTTTACTTTGGGCTAGAAATATACCGTGTTATTTATTTATGTGAATTTCACGATCATCATTCCCTTAAAGTGTATAGGCACATACACCTGATGCACCCACTAGGAGACAACGTTTACATCAATTAGTTGCTTCCAACAAGAATTTCAAGTAATTTGTGCAAGCGGTGTCAAATCTGATAGGAAACTCTACAGATAGATCTAATTTTATAAATTGCTAAAGGAAAATGAAGTGTAAGATTCAAGGAAGAACACAGGGCACTAATTCTTGTTCCAAAAAAGAGTTTGTTTTCCGAATTACTGCGAACTAATGGTGAACGATACGAGTGAGTAGGTTACTTACTGCTCATATTTTTTTCGATAACTAATAACCATGTTAGGTTATTCAGGGTACCTCCTGTACCCTAAATATCCTAACATGGCGACATCGGGCCATACTTTCTATTTTTTTTGACACCCATAATTTTGTACTTATATTGTAAATACGATATCTAAGACTTGCGGATTTAAAGTTTCCTGTTTCGAAGTCTAAAGCAAAACTCGTTTAATAAGCTGAAATACAAATTTAGGCATCATTCTGACTATAACAGGAAATTACTTCACAAAAGCACAAAAAATAATAACGAAATAGTCAAACAATAAAATGCAAAACCTATTAAATTGGTCATACATAGAAGAGTACTTCAGAAGTTAAAATTAAATTGGTCAAAAAAGATCAGAAGTAATAAGGGCTTGCGAATACCATTTCATTTTGAGCTGAAATAACTTATAAGTTTTAAAATACATGTTTTTGTTACAGTTGTCCTCCTACAAGTTTTCTCGCCCACTCTCCATCCTCGTTTGTCTTTGTACAATTAATTCAAAAGCAAAACTAACACCACTAATCAAAAAAACCAGCAGGTTGATGAAAAATTGATCTCTGATTTATAAAATATCCACGCAGAAAAATATAAATTTCGTAAACATTCGATTTAAAACTCATAAAATAAATTAATATGATCAATGTAACAAACGAAACTTCCCCGCCTTAGCCCGCATATCGTAACATTCGTAATAGGCAACTCTTTACTTAGCGAGCCTCGACACACACTTGTCCGGTTTTATTAAAAAAAGCTATACCTAAAAATATATTTAACATAAGTATTAATATTCTCCTCTAATATGGTACAAACATAAAAGTATTATTCGCGATAAAAATGAGTGCGTAGGGCTCTTCTATCAAAATAAAACAGCCATTATGGTGCACATTATCTACCTAAGTACACCTCCCAATCTAAAGATAGCTTATCCATTTACAGAATACTCCTACTTGTGTACAAATACAACGCACACATGTTTACATAATCACACATGTTTAGGCATCTAGCATCGAATCATTTCGGGCCTTATATCAGTGTGTTACAGTACAATTTAAGTTGTGTTTCAATCACATGCCCTTTTCTCGTTAAAGCTAATTAAAAAGAAAATAAAATGAAGTGTGGTCATTACTCAGAAGCAAGGTCGCTTGTGATTAATTAATTGGCGAAAGAGTAATGGTGATAATATACGTCTACAAAGAAATTTATGATATACCAATATTTAAATGGATATTAATGCGAACCATCATAGATGCATCTTTTACTCAAAAGATACACAACTAGTATAATTAATGAAGTGAATCATAATCAAGCTAAAGGGACAAAGGGAAGCTCTGGCGGCGGAAAGACCGAAATTAATAACTTATTGTAATGTAGCTGATCTATCAGAGATAGGCATTTTTCATTATTTATATTGCGTATATATCAAAAGGCATATTTCTGGTTCATGTCTTCTTGAGCTTGGAAAACTGTTAGTAGCCAAGGTGTTAATGTTCTGAAAAGCTTGGATTTAAAGATCAGGGAATCAAGTAATAAAACCACCATCGATCGCAATTAATCTAAATTACTATAAATTATGCCTTTGTAACTAACTTACTACTTAAGATAGATCTAACAATCATACCTAGAATGGAATCAAATCAAAATTTGTGGTAGCTATCTATTTATAAAAATGGCTACCCTATTCACAATTCTACAAACTTATATATGACTCGCTAACTATATTGAAAATGCATTTAACAGTTGGATCAATCATCTGTTCGCACTTTGTTCCATTGGCGCCGAGACGGAAATCAAATAACAAACAAACACTTTCAGTAGGCATCGCAAGAACCAATAGGAGTAACGTTTTCCTCCTATGCACCAATAAACGGGATTCGGAAATTGAATGTGAAAACTCAATTCGAACGATGGACATTCGAAATAATCACCCACATTCCGATTAAGTGGCTATTTTCAGGCGCGCTTTATTGTTCCGCACGACATTAATCCGACACAACTAATTCTGAAATAACCCCCCTTCTGTCGCAGTCGGGTAAATACTCCTGTGAACAACAGCACTTCTCTGTTTCCATTTCATTTTGTGCTTTCATTTTTGTCTTTGATTCAACGATTGAAAAAAAAATCTAGCTTTTTTCATAGATCGACTACCTAATTGTACTCTTCTGTAAACTCACTTGGAATCATATCAATCAATCATAAATTACGTACGCAAAGCTCTAATTCGTTACTGAAAGCTGTAATGTAATAACAGTTTTATGTCGTATTTATTGTAAATGAGATATACTATCCTCGACAGACATTAATTTCTTACCTTTATATGCTTTAATGTGTCACATTCTGTGAATAACCTAAGTTGCGACCAAAAAGATGACATTATCAAAACTTCATCGTCCATTGTTGCTTGTGATACACATTTGATAATTAAGTCGAAATTTAATCTGCAGTGATTAATGAACAAAGCGAGCACTACAGGCAGACCACCCACAGGGAGGAGACGGCTTAATAAGACCCTCATTAACACCTTAATGGCTATTCTCAATTCGCCTGATTTCTCTTGACTTTTATTTATTTTTTCTTTCTCAGTCGCTCGCATGGACCGCGCATCTTGCATCTTACTTCGATGCTCTCCTTTAATTGAATTTCTGATCGCTTTTTCTAAACTTATTCTCTTTGACTTAAGATTAGTGATGTATTTAAATTGGCGTTTTGTTACGTGTTTGTAATCCTTTTTGTTAAGACGAAATGTGCACAGTAGTGAGGCGCGAATGTTGAATGTTCGTTTTTGATGTGTGAGATTATGACGCGATGTTGTTGGTCGTTAATTTGGGCCGTCGCGTCATATGTCTATCAATAGGCCATAACGCTATATGGTAGAAGGGTTCGCTGGAGGTTTCCGTTTGCAATAAACGAGTGACAAACGAATACGTAGCAGGACACATGCTACTGCACATGCTCCGCTCGACTGATGAGAGATTTTATTACATCCCTCCATAATTCGCCATCAGTTTGTTAAATATTAATTAACATTTTTATCACGTTTTATGAAGTATTTATTCCTTTATCTTCAAAGAAGACCTCGTTGGCTCGTTTTACTTTTAACATCTTCAAATAAATTGCAGACCGCTCAATTTAATTTATCTTGCCAAAACGTTAAAAACGTATCTACCTAACCGTAAAATTTAACACTTAGTCATTAACGAAAATTAAAACCCTAAAATGCATTCTTGTTTTCTTCAAAGACATCATCGCTCTACATTAATTTTTTTTTTATTTATGCCTTTTTTCATACATAACAAAAAACTGTATTTACTAAGTATTTATGATTCCGATATTTCTTGTATGTCATGAAACAAAACATTTAGATCAAGTACTATTTCTTAAAACTACAAAATCTTTAATCTTTTACCAATATACAATCAATAAACGCAATGTCATTAAAAGCGGTTAAACAAACAAACCCCTTTTATTGATTATCAAACGCATACAATAGATGGCGCTGCTTGTATTGTAAGTCGCAAGTCGAACAGACGCCGCCACCGGAGTTGCTGGTGTACAAAAATGGCAGTTGAATATTTTCCCCCGCAACGGTTTATAGGGAGGCCAAATGATAATGCACCCTGTAGGGCTGTCTTTAAGGTTGTGTTTTTGGTGTAAGTCAGTGAAGACTTACATAGCCAGAAACAGACACAAGTGTATTTGCGGTGGAGCGTCGTCATTGTTCGCTAAATCGTCGCTTGCACGGAACCGGCCGGGCTTGTCGTGAGTTAGGTATGAACAGGGACACACAATGACAGTATACATACATTTAAACACCTGTTATTAAACATGCAGGGTCACAGAGCGTAGGTACGTACCAGCTTCGTTAAATAAATGACAGATAGAGATCTTACTGCCGGCGGTTTAGGATGCATCCACAATTACCAACAACGACTATGTTGCCACATTATATTATAATTATGAGTTGAACGAACTCTACTTTATGTTTACAAATAAATGTCTTCCTTTTTTTTAGTTTGGAAACCATTTACTAACATTCAAATGATTGATAATCAAGGCTATGACAATATCATTACTAATATGATCTTGATAGATGATATAATTGTGATTGTCGGGGTCATGTAGTTGTAACAATGTTTAACGTTAAATCTGGTACAAAATAAAACTATTTACTTGTTCATCAAAAATAAAGTCATTATTCCTGCTATTTGATGTGCCAATGAAGCTATGTAACCTCACTTATGAAAACTCGCCATTAGTTTCCGATTATGTAAAACATAATCTTGTATAACCAATTATGACAAGCGCAACAAAAAAGGTGGAAATAGACATACAAAGTATAAGATGATAAATACAAAATATGCTGATGTTAGTTGAATAGCCGTGACGAAAAACACTCACAAGACATAATGTCATAATCGTGCCAAGCGTCACTCATATTGCCAGTGAAGACTTCCGTTATGAATGTTTCAGCAGTACGCGATTAGGCCCTCAAGCTTCCTCTTGAAAAACGAAAAATACGGATAATCTTTCGTTTTATAGGATTTTCTGAGCTTAACGGATTTCATATGTGTTTCACGGGATTGTTTAAATCGTGAAAATAGAATAAAACGAAGTGTGTTCTAAGAAATAAGACAGTGCTAACAAATTAAAGCTTAACGTATAGTGATTACATCGAAAGGCTTGCGCTGGTAAGCCTGTCTAAAGCATGCGGTAGCTCGGGTATATTCGATTCTTTGGCGACTATAGCACCTTATAAGGTTTATGGGTGCCGCATAAACCGACCGCCCATTTGTCCCCTTTGCTCAGACAAGGTGTTAACCGAGCAGCAGTTCCAACTATTCTTCGGCTGACCACAAATTGGATACTTATTGCAATTGCAATTTATGAAAAAGGCATACGCCAACTGTCATAATTTTAAAGGAAAACACGGAACGAAAAATTTCGTGTCATTCTAAAAAAACGTAAACGGATTGGTATTCCGAACTGAGTTGTGATATGGGGTAGGTAATTGGTATAATAATAACGGTCGCATTTTAAATGTATTTTTGAGTTTAAATATGAATGTTTCGTGTGAAGGTGGCGGCGGTGTCGGCGGTGGCGGCGGCGGGGTCTGCGAGGTGTCGGTGGTTTTCTGGCCCAGCGCGCCCGGACCGGTTCGCCAGTGGCTCGCACGCCACGCCAGAAAAGCCAAACACGTTGTATCGCAGTCGAGAGCGATAAACCTTGCTTCGTATACGGGCAAACGGCAAACGACCTATTCGTACCAATTTGCAGTCTGTTCATTCTGTTTTAGGAGGTAAACAGTTTGGCACGGCTAATAGTGACTATGAAATAAACTGTATCATAACTGATATATCCGATTTAGACGTTTCACGCAATATTACCGCGGAAACACCTTTTATATATTTTCTCAATTAACTAAGATAAACATCGACACCAATTTGTTCGTTAGATAAAATAACATTCAATATTGAATCTTAATGCTAGTTCTGGATTTTAAATATTTAACTCAAAGATTCAATATTTTAATCATCGAAAACTTAGAATGGCATGGTGTTTTACCATCTTATTTAATCATGTCATTCTATGCTTTTTCAGGGTTAATAAAAATACATACCAGCGGTGAATAGAAGGCTGAACTGTCCACTCCGATACTAGGGTAAGGATTTTGATCTGTAGACGGGTATGGTGTTCCGTACACGCCGACAGCAGCGCTGGAGAGGCGAGGGTAGGAGGTGAGGGCGAGCCTGGCTCCGTCGTACTGGCAGGAGCAGACGGTCTGGCCGGAGACCGGGTCTGTGATGATGGGGCGCGGCGTGTCGCAGCAGGAGGCGGCCGGCGTGCTGGCGTGGCTGCCGGCGCCGGGCGACAGCGCGCCGCCCGCCACGGCCGAGCCGCCCGGCGACAGCGGCGGCGCCGAGCTGGAGCCGCCGTCCGGCGAGGTGGCCGCGCCGCCGGTGCCCGCCCCGCTGCTGCCCACCAGCAACTGCAACAACAACCTCATTCGTCACTTCATCCCTGTGCATACCTTCGTTCAGGTTACTCAATACTTAATTAAGTCCAGCAGTTGGACAACTATGCGGTTTTAAGAATTTTCCACCTAAGGTCCGATTATAAAAAAAAACATCTTTAAAAAAGTACAATAGTTCTCAATAAACGTGAAAACGTAAACATGTTTTGTTAAAACGGTCATTTGATTTGTGAAACTCAATGACAACCACAAACTAATTAACAGTTAAAAAGATTGTTACTCGCTCCATTTGAGAGCACACCTAACGAGTGAAGCGCTTTCTTGTAGGTACGTTTATTTTTAAACGAATGCAAATTAATTCCATTTCTAGGGCAGAGCGGTAAGATAATATCTGGGGCATCCGCTTAATCTAAGCATCTCTGTGACGCGCCCATCGTCCCGTCGCCTGAGATACTCTCGAATTACTTCGTGGAAATAATTAGTAAACATATTATGAAGAGTCGAGTTAGCGCTCCGCTGATCAAAGTAACGACGTGATCGGCACAATTTGTTAATCGTAACGTCTTGTTTAACTCACAGTAATTTTGTGTTGATATTATAAATAGACGAGGCTCGTTTACTTCCTTCATTTTCATTGCCGGTATTTATTATGCTATGATGATGGGTAGTTGTGTCCAGATGACTTAAATAACTACTTCTTTCTAAAGTCTGTTATTTATAACTACTGTTTTATGTACCGATGTTGGTAGGATAGTATATACTGCAGGTTGATTACCTTCGATTTTTCTTCAATAGTATTTTTTACGTATATGAAATATATTTTTATTTGTATTTTAACAATTAACAATATGTAACTGTTTGCTAAATTCCAATAAAAGTTTATTTATTTATGTGAGAATTTAATTATTTCTTTCAATAAGAATTTATCACAAATATAACTATTTGTGATAAATTCTTATTGAAAGAAATTAACATTTGTTACAAGTACTTATTGAACAATTTATTAATGATCCATTGTAAGATGCAAGCAGTATGCATATTTACTTGTTCAGAACATAAACAGCGAGCCATTGAATAGAATGAAAGAGTGGATACGAACAAGGCTCTACAGCCTTCTTGATATAACAAATATGAATATCTCTATTTAATAAATATGAGTGTAGTTTAGGCGGTAAAAGTCTAAAGGGAATCGGGATGTAAACAGATTTGGTTAAACATTGGGTCCGGGTTGACTTAGAAATAATAGCATAAGATACTGTGCACACACTGGACCCCACTTCACCTATGACGCTCCGTTTGAGTGCACCAACTTGTTTTCTTTAAACAGAGCGAGATCTTCAAAGAGACAAGTCTTGTACCTTTGTTGACCTTCAATTTTACATGGGAAGCGAGGGATACAAACTGAAAGCTTCGACTAATCAGCGCGATCATGGACATGCTCTCAAAGACCTTGTTGGAACTAACATACTTACGCTCTTGACTTAGTTTTCAGTAATATGGTTACGTATGTGTTCTGTTTAGAAGGAAAATGTTTATTAATAGTTGAGTAAAAATGTCCTGTGATCAAGTGAAGTTGGAGGGAACAGTTGTTCGCGCGAGCACGTCGCGATTAATCCGAGCTGCAATTACTAAGAGCCAGCCGCTTATTGGCCCGCCATATTTGTATAAACAGCGCTATCACTGCTTGCGTGCATACGTGTAATTAGTAATAGTCCAAGATAACACACGTACACACTATGTCATTACGGATAACAACGATATTTAGGTATGAAATTGTGATTTCGATATCAATCGCACGCCGCTCGATAATCGCGGCATATACTAAGTACACCGATTGTCTATGAGCAGTATGTGTATGCATCTATTATTCTATAGATACGTAGGTATACACGTGGGACATTAAATAAACCATCTAGATAATGTATAATTTTGTATTGCTGTCAGCTCTACCATGAATTACATAGCTATTTGTCATACTATTATTAGTATGAAATAGAGTAGGTATTCGCGCTATTTAACGTAAGTATTTGGACCACAATATAATGAGTATAATAATTTGTTATATATATATATATATATGCTTGTCATGTCATCCAGTATCTCTACCCCCTATCTCCTCTGTAAAGTAACTTTAATTTTTGTGTGTTGGTAATATAAAGGTGTCACTTTAAATGCTTGGTATTTAAGAAATAAACCTAACAATACCTTTATAGCGATCATTTTACTGGCTGCAATTACCAAAGGGACGTGTGTAAGGTTAAGACAACTCCAAGCCGTTTGACATTTTCATTAAAGCTAAGTACGTCGGTACTCTAGTAATTAAATCCAACCATAAATTAGACACTTGTTAAGAATAGTAACGAGCGTTTATAAGCTAATAAAAACGCGAGGGCAAGAGTAATAACGGGGCTTCCTGGTCGACTAGAGGGCTGATCAAATCAAATATAAGCAATATTATGTCACTGTATACAAAGGGGGAAGCGCTCCGCCGACGCTTGACTGCTTCGGTCAACAAAAGTTCCAATAAAAACTACTTGGACGGAGAGTGATCTCAGCGAGACAAAACAAACAAGCTCTCAAAGAGGAATACTCCTACGATTGCTATTACCCTTAAATTAAATAAAAAAAGCTTCAGTAATTTAGTCCAATCTGTCAAATGAAGAGTGTTGAGCAAAGAGAGGGGTTTCGGATTAATGTTTTATGTGGGTGATATCAGATGTTTTGAAGAGGGGGGTGAAAGCTACGTAGACAGTTGTTAATATGGCCCGCTTTGACAGCGGTTATCTTTTTCACTTTGCACTACTTACATGCTGGGAAACAATTACGTAGCTTTATGGCAAAGTGCATGTTGATACACATTACACTTGTATAGGGAAGCATTCGGAACTTTATTGTTACTATTATTATACTCCCACTTCTTTATGTAGCTCTTTAAATACAGTTTTTGCTATTGCGATTCGGTACATGATAGGTACGGACAAATAGGCACCTACTTATGTAAACAGTATCTACTCTAAGGTCTAAATCCTTACTGAAGTACGTATTATTTCAAACCTTATCCTAGGTAGGTATCTATAGTCTATACACATTAAATGTGTCTTATAAAACTTTAATCATACTAGGAAGCTTTTGAAGACAATTAAAAGATTAAATTCTTTAAGTGCATTAGATGTAGGTTCTTACCAACAAAAGTAGTTTTGAAAGGGATGACACGAGATATTTGACAAGAGCCCGCTCAACATTTGCGTGCATCAGGCTACACCAAGACAGCGAACTAGTTTCAAGTCCCCATGGCAGGCTCGTCGGGCCTCGCGTGCATTGTCGGAAACTTCGAGAACTAAACGCGGAGAATTTTTATAAGCTTAATAGGCTCCGCACAGAATTTCTCAGAGCTCATATCTCATTTAAAAAAGTTTTAGTACCTACCTAGGTATTCCAGTAATTGAAGTTCGTGATTAGAATTAATGTACGGTACAACTTATATAATTTATTGAACTTGGTACATGCGTAGGCACGGTAATGTTGTGAAAAATTATTGATTTTCCGGATTAATTCAAGTTTATTGTTTAAATTTGATTTTATCGGCGTTTGAAACGCTAGAGGGAATACTGCGCTTGTCGTCTATTAATGTAAATTTAAATTTTATATTGATTTTCGTCATTGCCCGTTTTATGGAATCTGTTCACGCAAAATTGCAATAGCACCGTAGTCTTGGAGTTTATTTATAGAGTTTGGCTTTAGTTTATCAAAATACGAGCTGACGTTGAAAGATGTCGTCATGGAAACTTGAAAAAAAAAAACTGTGCAGACGAAATCCATGCAAAATAGACTGCCTCAGTTGCTGTTCCATTTTTCCTTAATTTAAAATGAGTTGGAACTATAAACATTATAGCTAAAATAATTCGAACTGGTAAAGCCGTTCTTAAATTAATTATCTGAATACCACGAAAAGCATTTTTATTTAATTTATATGGATAGAAGATATTCATTGTTATTCAATTATCACATTTACAAAACAAGATAATGACGTAGGTAGGTAGACATTTTCGGGGAATAGTAATTTAAAAAATACTTAGGTGTTGTGTATAATTTAAATGTGTTAATTCAAGCAGGATGAAGAGATTAGTATAATTTTCGAATTTGTTTGTTTTATTTCAGCGAATGATACGCAATGAATATACAAGAACCGTAGTTTAGTTTGTTCGCAGTTTAGCTAGAGCAATCTGGTAAACGTTAGGTAGTTTAAATTACTTATAGAAAAATGAGATCGAAAAAACTAGTGTCATGTCAAAATAAACTTTTGCCTTTAATAAAAGATAAAATTATCACATAAAACTACATAAATTCTATCAACAATCAGGTCACCAACAAAAACAAACTTAAAGGATTATTCCCACTATACGAACCCATTATAAATCGATACTCTATAATTATTTATCTCTTAAATTGAAACCCATGAGCTACATCTAAACACACTTAATTCATTTGTAGCCCGGCTGACCCTTACCTCGGCTGTTTATTTTAGCACAACTTGATCCTAAATTGAAACGGTCATTGTAATCGTATTCATTGATTGATACCCGAATATAATTGAAATGAGGCGTGGTCTCATTACGTATGCGCGACATCTACCTAGGTACGTAGAAATAGAGGAGTATATAGTAAGGTATGTATATAACCGTTCGGAAGCTTTCAGTCAGCCGTCAATATTTGATGAGATTCGGACGAGGGTGGATTTACAGTGTCCTGCAGACCGCTTGTCCTTCATAGCGATTCGTTGGCAGCCCTATACATATTCATGATGCTTAACACAATATTTTGAACACAACACGGATTTTTCAGTCTATGGTCTCCAGTACTATAGGATCAGTGTCATGTAGGAGATTAAGAAAATAATATTGTAAGTATACAAATATAATTCAACTTAGTCTTTACATTTTCTGGAAAAATTATAGAATTTAGTAAAATAATGAATTGCTCGAGTCTATTACCTAAGTTACACGGATATTATTTATAGACTACTTCAGAAAAATATGAATGTTTTATGAGTAGTTGTGAATCTCTATCTTAGTATTCCTAAATGCTCGATTTTTATTTTATTAAGTACAGGCAATTATGAAAATTATTGTTTTCCAAGATGTTATGTATTAAATAAATTAATTTACTCTGCATTTTTATTTATGAGTTAAAATCATAAATTGAAAAGTAATACGGAGTTATTATGCCGTAAACCGTAGTGCATAGCTAATGGTGCACTACCGTTAGTTATTATGCGGCGTAATAAAATATTGTTAGATACTACAGTTAAAGATAACCAAGTGTTATATGTTGTAGTTATGAAGCGAGAGTTTAGTTAGGCCAAGATTACACAGGCCGTCTAAAACGTCCTGCCGTACGTTTCCAACCTCCGTAAGAACCGCGTTCTTGTATTTTACGCTACTGTTTTGACGAAGATAATCGCTGTAAATAGGTACAATCTCATTACATCTGACCACCTTTATGGCCAGTGTACCGTTCGAGCTTCATGGACATTAATAACGGCTTGTAAAAGCTACCTACATCATTTTCAAATTATTTTAATTGAAAATCATTAGCTACCTGTGCGGACTCTGCATTTGAATATAAAGCGTGGTTCACACGGAATGCGCCGCCATAAACTCGCCCAACCAACGCTAAAGTTAAAGTAATGTGTTTATTTTAAAAGCACGGTTAAAAGGCATAAAGATGATCTCATAATTTCCATTACATTAGCAAAGGCATTATCTCGTCCCGAAGGTCCGTCTCTTGTTCCAATTTCGCTCCGACCAACGGGATATGTTAAAGAGGACATTATAATAATTTGATTGTTATCAGATGTTATTATATGAATTTTCCAAAATTATAAGAGTGAACGACGAAGATAAGTCGACGATATCGTGACGACGGTAGGAATAGATTACGGAATAGCCGGCGGGCGGAGCAGCGGCGCGTAATCGGACGCACTAAATTTTGGTCCTTTAGAAAAACTCGCCATACAGCAAATCGATAACCGATCATTATAATGATTGGGCTGTAAACGCCACTCTTGTTTCTTTTGAGACGCTTGACGAACGGGAGTCGGATTTTAATACGAGCGAAGGCATGTGGGGGAGTCGCGGGATGCGGGGGAGTGCACTTGATGCGTGCATACTCCACCTGACCAAACGGCGAGCTCCAACCATTAAGTCAGAAAATTTAAATAGAAATTAATTTCTCCTTTTTATACGCCCCTAAAATTGTAATTATCGTATGTGTTTGCACATAGCTATTACAGGTAGCAAAATGATGTTAGTCGTAAAGCGTAAACGCAGTAGCATCTCGTTTCGACGCATATTTTTTCTGAATGGTCACTCATAATAGCCCTTAAACGCTATTTAAATATCTTAGTAATGGGTGGAGACATCACAAAACATCCACGCATCGAGACGAAACACAAAAGGGGTCGCCTCCTCCGCCGCCAGCTTTCAATTGACGCCACTATTATGCGTATCATAAACATAAATCTTAAAGCGCCATTCCTTGGAAATATTATGTGGCGCTTTGCGGCGGTGCGGCGGAAAAATTGTCTCACACTGAGCGTCCGTCTACCTAAGTACAGTCGAGCGCAAAGTTTATGTTCCTTTCAAAATAGAGCACCTACAAATTCATATTGCAACACCACGAGCATGGAGCACCTACAAGCCGAGCAAACTCTGTAAGTAATAGTCCCTCAGAAATGCCCCTTTATTTTAAGGCACAAACACCTTTCTACATCACGATAATGTGTCGTCGAGTGTACATTACACTGCACTGACATAATATTATTATGTACCAGAGCTCAGTGCGCTGTGCGAAGCATAGCGTCGTATAATGTCTACATTGTAATATACAATATGTCATGTGGGTATTAATGTCTTGTGTCATACTAGGCGTCGAGCAAGGTATTCTAAGTCGGGATATGAGCGTTCGCGAAAACAATGAAATGGCTAGGGTGCGATAAAACAGCTCGATTCTTGTACTAAAATTGAAATAAGGTGTGTGCGTGACGCACGTTGTCACGAAAAACGGGTTCGCGTCGTGCGTGGCGATCGAAACACGACGAAATGACGCGTCGAGTGTGACACACGCGCGGACGTGTGCGCGCCGCCATTAGAGATGCACCGGGCGCACCTTGGGGCCCACAGATCTCACCGCCGATAAATATCAATCGCGCTCGCGACAACAATTAATGGTTATTTAACGCGCTTCCATTCAATTATCGTCAAGCGGATTGCGTCGATAATTCCGATGGCCAAATTCCCAGTAGTTAATACTCGGCGGGTACTTCATTTAGGGCTCTTACCGTGCGAGCAATGGACTCGCCGCATGTTCGATCGGCGTCCATTGGGCATTAATTCTGCAACGTTCGAAGCCGACAGAGCGTAAAAGTATGTTAATGTTACTTTACAACTTAAAGTAACGGATAAAAATGTCATCTGCTCTAGAGGTATTTCGTTTAATTGTCCACCCCCCTAAAAATATAACGATAACCCCAGGAATTATAGTCAGAACATACCTATAAATATTCCCACAGCAAAAGTTTTGTCAAAAATCAGAAAACCATACCTAAGTAAAATTACGTTCATCAATTCTAAAAAAACATTTAGGTGGTTCTTTTACAAAATAAAACGAAGCAGATTACTAATAATCGTCGCGTCAAAATTTTAAATATTTTAAAGCAGGTTCTTGAGTGAAAAAAGAAATAATTCTAATAGTTTTGAAAACTATAAATATACTTACATGTTTTAAATTATTCAGCATAACTAAGATGTTAAATATATTTAGATGTTGCAAAATAAAATGACTACCGCCTAATGTATAACTAGTAAATTGTTTATTTATAAACAAAGTTGGTTACTCACGCGGATATGAAGTCGCGGGTGTTCGTTGTGCGCACTGTACATCGCTAACAAATCGAATGAAAACGCGTAGAGTAATTATTCCCGACAAAACACAATCTAAGCGTATGCGAAAGGGCAATCGGCCGCGACGCCGCAATTTGAGATTCGTGTTCCATCTTAAATTATCGACAAGTTTAATAACAAGCGTAAAGGCAATAGCAATAATCGCTGCAAATTAATTACCAGCTTAGAGCGAGCGCGAAGAAAAACAGTAAAAGTAATGACGCGTTGCTGAAACACGCCAGTAGCTGGCCGCCAGTATGGGGTGCAATAGGCTAAAATGTATACACGGTGTAGGTGCGGCAGCCGGCGGCAGTTTGGAGTTTCACTTATAAATAACATTTAGCGGGCGGGCCGGGGCGGGAGGCGCGGATTATGAGGTCGGAGGACTCAATTAAACTGTGCTACCGGACCCGGCTTTTATTGTGGACTTTTGCCGTGACCTCCCACCGGATTTTCAAATAAATGGATCCACTTTACGCACAACGTTGGCGTTCGCACAAAATTACGGCGAATTAATGATTATGATTTCGCCACAAGCGGCTGCGTGTGATCCCTTCTGATATCTATTATGTTACTGGTGATTGCTTCCTAAAAGCAAGGGCTATCTACATATACCACTTATGTTAGTCAGAAACTGGCAAGATTAAACCAGAACTACATCTCATTCTAGTCCCAATAATTGATGACTTGATAGCTATGATACAATATTTATATCTCAATAACAAAACGGGCATAACCTTTCTAATAAAGAATTCAGCAATGAAAGATTTTAAAAATAAAAGTTAGGACATGCAATTTTTTGATAACATTATCATCCGAGCCAAATGTTCCTGTAGTGCGATATAATGATTAATTAACGGCGAAAAAGATGGATAGTATGCAAGGACTGTCTTTAACAATTAGCAATTTGTTCCATCTGCATTTCAAGTCGGTAAGTATGAATAGTAAAAAATATGTAGCTCATGTTGTATAGCCCATGTATGAAGTGTGCAGTAATTACACATAAATAATTCAATACCGCATTCATTGCAAAAAAGTGAGGAACTCTTTTGCGTAGCTATATGGGACATAATGCTTATTAACCGAACTAAATGAGGATTTGCTTGCATAATACATAATACAACGTGTCAAATTAATGTCCATAAAAGAAAGAACATCGAGAAGGACTAGACATGGCAGAGAGCAAAAAAATAAGATAAAGAATCCTCAACTTAAATATTCCTTAATATTTGCACTTCGTGTAAGGTATGAGAAGATAAAAGAAAACTGGCTTTACATTTATAAATACATACATGTATGTTTTATTGGTTTCAAAAACTTTAATTCTGTCTTTCCACACTTTACAGTGCAAACAGAAAACCATTTTTTTGTTATTGGAGTCATCAATTTTGCATTTAACTGACAATTCATAGACGTAAAATATTAAGCAACCCAAAAATTGTGGGCTGGTACTTATTTGTAAATTTAAGATGACGATCCGTTATGGCTCATGGGTCTTAAACAAGTACCAAACTTACGGACATTCTCTAATAGTTTGAAAGTGATCTCTAGCCTACATAATATACGTACATTACAGTAACATGTTTTATTGAACAGGTCTATAAGTATGTGTGCGTATCTCTGCCAGATTCACACGTATGATAAAACGCGTGACTCTGTTTTTATCTGTCCTTCTAAAATGCTCTTAGTACGCATAACAAACCTCATTGTTCTTATTTAGAAATTGTAGCATTTTCATCGTGAAAAAGGTGTATGAGTGTGAATATTCAATACCTTTTTACCGAACAAATACGTAGTATTTTTTGTTTTATTTTAATTTTGAGCAATGATATCTGTAACTGGTTACTTAGCTGATTTAGTTAGAAATTTTTAAAGATTGTAGATAAGTAATTTATTTCTGTCACTAAAATCGATAATATAAATAAAACCACATAATGAAATTTGAAATTTAGACATAATAATAAGGCCAGTAATAACTAATCTATTAAAAAAACCACCCAATATCTAAGTTTAAAAAAATACCTAAACAAAACCAAAGAAAATTTAACAATAATTAAAACAATGTTTATTTCATTAATAACTTTATTAAGGTATGTTTTAATGCTGAAACGTAACATAAGTTGAGTGACTGAAGATGAAAATAAAATATCTAACAATAAACTGGTCACATAAACCTACTAGAAACGATTATTAATTCAAAATGTGACATCAAACAATAGTTTAGTAAACAAAGTTTAATTAACTATTGGTTGATACACACAATGTGGTACTCGCGTCTTCGAAAAGTATATTTTGATTTAAACAAATGAAACAACATAAATTTAATTAAAAAGGAGGGATCTCAAAAAGTAAAAAAAACGAATGTAGAACCCGTGCGTGTTTTTAAAAGCTAAAGTGTTTACAAACGGCAGGTTACCCAATGCAATTTTCTTTCGAGTTTGTTTGATTTTCTAGTAAGGGACCCGTATCAGAAGGCTATTAACTATTAACTGCTATCGAATCAACTTGAATGCTCAATTGCATTCGGTCAATTAGACGGAAAATTGTTGTGGGGATTGCACATGTGCCTTTCTGTTCTCGGGACGAGCGACACAAACTGGTCCTTTGGTGCTTTATACCTGCGAACAAATCCGCTTTTAATTCATATGGAATTAACTGTTTTCTAATATAATAAGATATATTTAAATATTGTCACATAATTTAAATATACAATACTTGTCACAACAATTTCATAAATGTCATTTTCCTCAGAATTTTGTGATATGTGTAATTTAGTAACTTTAGGTATAATAAAGTACCTAAATACTAACACGCTTACAACTGTTAGGGGAGAATCAATCCAAAGTATTGACTACAAGTTGCCTACACAGGCATTACCTTGTTTCTGCTTCGTGAAGTCATATGGCTTCAGGCATTCTTGGCAGCTCATATTCTTATGATGTACAAAAATAGAAAACTACATGAACACACATGTTACTAGATCAGTCAACAAATTAGAAAACAACAAAGAAAATGTACTTTGTCGTGTGGAGTGCGTATCAGTTGATCGCAATAGGGAAACGCGTGCAACAGCTGACTGGCGCACTGATCGCTCTCAGCGATAAACGGATTAAGTACTTTTTTTAATCCATCGTCAATCGAGACTTTAGCCGAGTTGCGCCCAGAACATGCAATTCTTTGCTATAGCGCTAAATACGTAGCACTTAAAATTGTAATTTTATTAGGGTGTTTTTTTTATATATGCAAGGAATATAAACCCAAATTTTAACGCAAGGGTCAAGTTTACCTGCTCCTAAAACATTATCAGATCTTATTTGTTCACTGAGGCGCCATCTTGATATTATTTGGAGTCCCGTAAAGGTAACAACGAAACCTCGTATGGGATTACTCGTTTATCAACCCGTCCGGCCATTCATCTGTCACCGAGTCATCTATTTACAATTGGGGCTTTTTTACTGTTGAGCCATTTTTTGTTTCTTTTAGTCAATTTGGTTCCCGTATACTCCAAACATTGAAATGATTATAGTTAATACCTATGGGTTTTAGATTTCATGAATGATTCATCTAGCCATAATAGTGTGCCTTTATTTTAGATGCGTTATAACTTGGAATAACGGTTTGTGTTTACGTTAAGTGCATCACGTATGCGGAACCACTACCTAAGTAATTTCATGCCGGACCAGGTTTGCGATAGCACATGCGGGTGTCAAATACTAACCTCTACATATAAGTACCTATAGTGAAGCATGTGCTCTACAATCATATTCAATCGAATTAGTTCATAGCTTCACGGTAAAGTAGACAGTACCTCACTTATCTGAAAGGCGATAGTCGTGTAAACAAAGGAACAGATGCTTGCGTAGCTTTTAATCCTATCTATATGGGCGATCGAAGTCACCACCTTTTTAGGATTGTTATAATTAATTATCAGTTTAATATTTACAATTTTCTATTAACGTCAGTTTGGTAATATGGTGGTACTTTGTTCTAGATTATATCTTATTTATTTGCGATAAGTTGCATTAAATAACAACAAGATTCATCTATAGCTGAAATAATATGTATGCAATTAGAGTTTTACATTTATCAAATCAAATCTTAATTAGCATTAAGTATAGATCTTAGTAAAATCTTCGAGATTAGTTTGAAACCGGAGAAAAGGCAAATTACTAACATTCATGATACATAATTTTCTCGAGTAATTGTATGTTTTATAGATACCTACTATCTGGGAAGCAATCTTCACTAAGAAATACAGGTTATGTGTAAGTATCTGTTAACATGCATTAATAAGAGATAACATAATAATAACGTGTGAAATTATGAATGTAGGTGTAAGTTAGTCATCAAAATATGAACGTGTTATAAATTAATAATTTCAAATAACTTTGTCTTAAGAAACGCATACCTATCCACGCTCACATCATTAAATAGTAGATAGACAGTCATAATGCAAATCAGCAGTAGATTGGGAGTTTGTAAACTGCACTGAAATAAAATTTTACTCCATATTCGGTAAAGAAGCTGAGTCTTAAGGGTAATAATAATAACTCTAATAACTTCTTACATATTTCCAGTTGGAATTGTATGCTGCTTCCATCGCTAGCCTCCTAGTCCTACTGACTGAAATAAACTAAATATCGAAAGTTATAGATAAGGCCTTTTGACTAAAAACATCTGTTTACCGTCCTAAATCTGTAGATATAGTACATCAATCTAATTCCAGAGATTAAAAGATTAGTTTAGTGATAGCGTTCTTGTTTTTGCAATCTGTAAGTTCATATTTTGCGACTTTATCCTTTTAAAATAAGACAGATCGAGGGGTCAGCTGTGCGGGAAGGTAAGTCGGCTCTATCTGCCCTTTCTATAGTTGAATTCCTCTGCCAAATTAATGCACTAACATTTTTAGATTTTTACATTGTACCTTGATTACTGGAAAGTAATTTTCAGTATAGATAACGATCGTTTGTAACACTAATACAATTCACAATAATTGATAATATATTTTTTACATTTGGTATATACAGATTATTAATGTAAGCCCCAGATAAAAGATTAATATTTCTTCTTTTATTGTTGCCGCTTTAGATATGTTCGCGTTATGTATTTAACCTTATCAGTACAATAGGTTTTGTAATCTTGAGAAAGGATTGTGACGTGATTTAGGCGTAGCTGCGAAAGCCACATGAAATGACAATGACTATATTGAATACTTACTATACCAAAACTCTAAAAATGTATAACAGGGACATCGGTCAATAGACTGATAGACCTTTTTATTATTTCTACAAAAAGCTATCGAGTTGGTTACCCAATTAGTTAAATTTAACATTTAATAATGTTTTTTTACCTACTGTCTTGAGTTGGTATTAAATAGATTGTACAAATTTAAAATAGAAATAAATATGTAAGCAACCTACAAAAAGTTGTTTTTAGATAGGCGATGCAAAGGCCTGGCTACACTGGTTTACAAAAATAAAAGATACGATAAAAAAATACTTATTAGATTTGATGTGAAGAATTAGAATATTAAACTTATTTTCTTATTGGAATGACCTTAAATACCAATATTTATTATTAGCAAAAACATATCAGTGGATGCTTTTTCTTACTATGGATATTGTATGTGTTTACGATTACATTTAAGGACTTTACAACTCGGGTATGTATACCTTATTAGTTATAGATATAGTTCGAGGCGGTACCTAACTAACAAAGGGAAGAGTTGAAAAGAAATAATTAAATATCTATATAATTATTTGCAATGGGCGTTAATGAGATACGGCTACGGCTCGCCGTAAGCCTATTAGCTGGTAACTGTAAACATGATTATATTTGTTTTTTCGCTCTCCTGCAATTTTACACTATCAAAACGGTTACGTTTAGTCGTATCTCTACATAATGTGACCACGTCCTAACATAAACGTTTTTCATTACGTTGTCTTTAGAAATTTGAGCACTATCAACACGTACTGAGTTTAATTTGAGAGATAATATTCTTTTTAAGTAGACGTTTAATTGCGCCTACGCGGGTACGTACTTACAGGCTACCGGCCGACGGCGCGGCCCCGTCAACAGGTGATGAAAATGTCAGGAGATAATAACGGAACGTGTGTTATTTATTGGCTGGTAATATTAATGAAGCACTATATTAATATGACGACCAATTATCTGTTGCGGGACTGTTTTAAACTTTTCGTTCATGCGATAGTTTGAGCGTTTAAATAGGCACCTATATGTCAGGCGTATCTACATCAAATGAATATTAAGTGTCATATTTTATTGATGCCATAATTTTATAAAATTTATTGGCAAATTCTACTCTATTTTAAACAGTACACGTATGTAAGTCGTTATTCTTGAGGAAAAAAGATGAATTTAAACAAAGTTTATCGAGGTATTTTAATATACAGCTAAGCACAATTTTAGCTCTATATTTTAAGAACCTTGAATATTATTATCAATTTAGATCTCTATCTATCTTATAACATATTATAATAAATACAATGCAGTGCATTATGAATGTATATACGTGGGTATACATATTGATATATTTAATATTATCTATTTATTAGAATTTTATCGGCAATATGCATATTAAACACGTAGTTAATATAAAAAGAGATATTTATCAAAACGTATATTTAAAGAGCTAATAAAATGTTAAATTCTTTATTTCAGTTAATTCAATTATACATAATTATGTTAATTTAATTATTAGTAACTCTGTTTGTCACAAGGAGTCAATGAAAAGCTGAAATAAAAATGTAGAGAGTTATTGTATAGGGTGTAGATATAAAAACAGGAGACAAAGATAAGTGCGTCGATATAGTGGTACCAAAGAGTCCCATTAAATCTGCAACAAATTATTTTACAGTAGTTTTTAATACAATAATAACTTTAACTACCTTTTAGACTACAGCATGCCAGAATTCTACTTACTTCAATACGTAGTTTTTGCTACTATAAATCTGTTAAAACAAACGACATTAAAAGCTATTTTATATTGTATAAAACTTAGAAAAATCTCAAGTTATATCCACTAAATGACGTCTAAACAGAACAATAGAAAACGTAGATAATTTCTTACAGTATTATTACATGAATAAATTGTAGGCATTTATTAGTAAATAACAATACAATGTCAATTGTAATATTATGAATAATTTCAGTATTTTATCGAATTGATCACAAATAATAAGAATATAGGTAAATATGATGGTATATCTATCGAGTAGTATTTTTAAAATGAAATTCAATGTTTTTCTAATTATAATCAACCTATATTGATTAATAAAGATAAAGGTGTATGAATACACACTAATAACGAGTCAAGTTCACAAAGTAAGCCGCTATTAGTTTATTTTAAGGTTACGTAGCTAAGGTTTAAGTTACATTTACTTAGCTTGGGATTAAGTAGTCTCAAGTATCGATTGTATCAGATTCATAAATTGTTTTGTTAGTCCATTTAAATTAACGTACTCGTTATGTTTTGTTGGAAACATATCATTGCTGAATTAATACATAAACAAATTAGATTTTAGTTTACATATTTGAATATTATACATTGAAGCATCAATATTCTCGTTTACACAATAAGTAGCCATTTTTAATTACCTTATATCAGGTATTATTAAGTAGCACAGGTAATTTTTAAAAAACATACACTGTGTTACAAAAAAAATACGTAAATACCTCTACATTTGCTAGTTTTCAGGAAAACATTATTAATATTCGTATGTAGAAAACTATCGACCTAAGTACTAAGTACTTTTATAATATAACATTCTTATTAATTAAATTTAGTTTATTTACATATGGATATTGGAAACCTACTAGAAACTAGATACCTATCTACATTGTTAAACAGTAAAACATTATATTTTACCGTTGTAAACAAAATAATGTAGGTACCTTAGTACCTATATGAGTAGGTAGGCCTAAACTTCTTTACCTTACAATATCATTGGCTTGATAATTATTCATAAAGCTAGTTTTAGGTAACTACCTATTTTAAATAAATACCTGTACGGCTAATAATGTAAAACATTAAACATTATTGTTGTTTTAATGACTAACATAATGTAGATTTACCTTTTGTTACCTATTCCTTACACGTTGTTCATATGTCACTAATCTGTGCTATCTACATGATTTTTATCATTCATCAGTGTTAATTTATAGCTATCTAATGTAATACATTGATGACATATTTGACAAGAACTCTATTAGCTTTAAAATGTTGCAATTAACCTACTTCCGCGTTTGTATGCAAAAATAAAATCATGTTCACTGGAAAGCGGTTTGTTTTATCATAAATACATCTATCTATTATTACGGCTACCTACCTTACATATGGTAACAGGTAGATCCATGACCACATTGTTCTTGTACTTCAATACTGTTTCTATGAAATATATTTCCATGCTATGTACTACTTTGGTAATGCAAACACTACGTACAGGTGTGAATATTTCATTGTTTGAAACAGAAAGACATTGCACTAAGAATGTACCTAGGTATGTGACAGGTGTAGGTACCAAGTACCAAGACAAAGGGCAAAGCTATAGGGGTCTAACACAAATATATAGGTAGGTACAACACGTAATAAATAGGAACACGGTTGTTTACTAACCTGCGAGGCGGGCGGGTATGAATAGCCAAATTGCGCATACGCTGCCATCGGGACGATCATATGGGCGGCTTCACACTAAACACTGTCTCTCGAAGTCTATAGCACGGACGTATTAGTTTCCTAAAAATATTTCTACTACTGCTAGTAAGAAATTAAGTTAATGATTTGTATCACAGTTAGTTGTATGCGCGGCGACTGCGCGGCGCGCTGCCATTCCTGCGCGTCAGCGGGCCGGTGCGCGCGCGCTTCGCATGCCGGGCCCTCGTGCTCGTGTGCGACCGGCCTGTACCTTCCTTACGCGTTCGAGGTTAAACACCGACTGGCGCGCGTACGACGCCTGACGCCCCTCCGCCGTAGGAGACGGCCAAATTGACTCCGCCTCGGAGGCGGCGCTGCGTATCGACCGCCAACCGCGGCCTCAATTTTCTGTCCTTTTCGAAACAGCATACGGATACGCGACGTGAGATTGGCGTTCGCCATCCCCTCCAGCGCGAGTCCCCGCCTACGCATTCTAGGCCGCCCACGTCCGGGTGGGGCGCTGGAAAAAAGCGGCAGAGTCGGTCCGACTTGATCATGTTTATGGGTTTCCGTCGAGACAGTCCGCCAGCCCTGTACCGCGGGCAAACAAATCTCTAGTGGCAAAAAATGGCTCGGCCGAGGACAAGTTGTTTCACCTCGTCAGATTTACGAACAACGCGACGCAGAGTTAAGAATCGACTTTATAGACTACCACCTGCGTCGCTATTAGGTAGAGCTGTTTTGTGTTCTCCTCCGTACTCTGATCAAGTAAGATGGATTCCAATAATCGGGGAAGATATTATCGCATGAGCTTTGATACATGATTAACATGTTAGTATGAGCATTAGGAATATGATAATAGGTGAAGTAATTTAAGCTAAACTTAAAATGTAGAGCCTTCGTTAGAATTAATGAAATGGAACAGATGACATTAACTGTAGTGATAATATCAATGATTATAAGATTCAGTCATTTCTGAGGTATCTAACTGTTTTTTGTATTAAAGTCATGTATAATACCTACTACTGTAAAATCGATAAGGGTAACAAAGTGTGTTACCCTTTCACATTTTCAGAAAATGAATAATTCATGACTCTTCAATAAATTTATGAAAACCTCAAAATAAGTTTTATTAAACAATATAAAGCAGCAGTGATAGGTGGGAAGTGTGACTTACATACACACGGTACACAAGAAAATATTTTTTAAACAGTAACGAATAGGTAAACCTAATAAAACCGAATAGGTACCTTAAAAAAGACATCGCTCTTTTAATTGAATGTAGAGCATGAAAAACAGTAACGTAAACATCAAAATACGTAACTATGGATTGGTTTGAGTATGAAAGTACGGGATGTTAGGGTACTAACTGAAATACAGTAAGTAGGCTGCGGAGACATTTCTGAAGTGATTTAGAGGTCGCGACACAGGTGGCGCTACACATCGCGGCCCGATATTATCTGAACTGATAACAAACTCATCTTTAAAACTCTTCCTTTATACATTAATTTGTTTGTGTTAACATTATATTTATCTTAACTTCACATAATACAGCTGATTTACATGATAAAACAAATTATTGTAATAGATAGGTAGTCTATACGTAGGTTTACCTAACGCTTACCGATGTAATATAACACTAAATATATTAGTAAAATATATATTTAGAGTAGATATTTTTACTACAAACCTACCTAACTACCTTTTTAAGTAGGTATATTTCATAAATTTTCATGGAGTTTAATAAAATAAAGCTTATCAGCAGGCACCACTTTAATTTAAAATGTTAGATATTTTCTACGGGATTTGAAAAAGAATTAAAATAAATAAATTAATTAAAATTGATCTACTAAGTGTCTAACTTTAGGAAGTCATATCTTGCAATTCCATAACGAGTGTTGTCATAAAACACTTATTATAAAAAATAAGGAAGTTTTTTTTAATAATCCCAAAGAATGCGTAATAGTCTAGGTAGACCTATAAGAGACCTACCACTATAATCTGCAAATTAACTACCAGCTATTTATTCCAGAAATTAAAACATAGAATACGCATTTTATATGGTAGCGCCGCAAATTACACTGTTGACCATTTAAATTACCAATACCTGCGCATAAAGTTATGTCTAAACGATTAAATTTAAACTCACAGAGGCAGGATAATTAAACGTTTAATTAACTGACAAATATAAAAACTGCGATCGTATAGAACGGCTTGTTAGTTATTGGCCTGTTTGTACTTACTTCTAATTTATAATAAGTAAGTATACTAGCTGCGCCACCCGGATGCATCCACCTGCTTGGCTTTTAAGAATCGTAGCATTATGTTTTATAACCTATAACCTTGCTCGAGAATTGGGCTGTCAAACTGTGTAAGAATTATTCAAATACGACTTGTAGTTTCAGAGATACGGACGTTCTAACAAACTCTTTAAGTTTATTATATTAGCTTTAGCCGACTGTGTGCTGAGTAATGGGTTGTACTTTGGGGGCACTTAAAGTAGGGGCTGCCAGCCATTGCCGAGCTACCCAGCCACCCTTAACTTTGTTGGTTTTTGTGATAAAGACAAAACAGCAAAACGCAGATCGCACAATCTCAATCAGCTACTCTTTTAAGTAAATCTATAAACTTTCAAAGGCAGAACCTACTCTAAAAAAACTATTTTGGCATAATTGTGCAACGGAGTTTTAAATATATTTTTAGCAACAAGACAGTTTATTTAGGGATATAGTTCTAACACTAGAAGAGACACTTTAATTTTATTGAAATGTAAGTAATTCTATCTCTAGCAGGTAGTTTAAATACATCGAAGGATAGTTTATTAAAATGAATAAACTTGCACTTCTACAAGAAATTGAATTTCAAAGTAAGAAATTAATTGCATTTTGTTTTATAACCAGTTTATTGAATAGCAGATGGGTTTTTTCAGTATCTTCGTATCTTTGTTATCCTAGCGGGTTCTTATTGTAGTTATCGCTCGATAAAGATAAAGCATCAAAACGTTTAAAAATATATTGTTGTTCATTTATTGGAATAGTAACTCCAACGCGACTTATAAAAGCAGGTTTTTTTAAATACCTAATAAAACCCGAATAGGTATATTCCACGATCAAATAAATAAATAAAAATATTTAGATATGCGGATTTAAACACACTTTTAAAATATTTTTCAATCTATAATTGAACATATGTTTTAAATCAAAACCAAATATTTAACGTAAATAAAAAAAGCGGGTAAAACTAAATTATGTACTTGATGTCAATTTAACTTAAAAAAACTTTGACAAAAGAGGTTTTACATGAGCTGTATTCAAAAGTATTATTTTTGAATAAATTCATGGTATCGGAGTGACATTGATACTGAAAGACTGTTATCGATTAGCACTAAGTTTAGCCGGCGGCTCTACAAAGTATTCGGTGGTCCGCTACCATGTTAAACGGAAACGAACCTTATTCCATTGCAATAAATTTCAAACTGCTATGTCTAATGGGCTGATTACTGTACCTCTTTATCTAGACTAAACTTTTTTTTTAACACTCATATTTTTTTAACCTCTAGAAAAAACGCCCAGAAATTTCTAGAACTTGGCAGTTTTTTATAGTTCACAATAAAAACCTAGAAGTTGTATAAGTACAAAATTTTTACCGATTAAGTTTGCAATTTTAAACCACTATTTATTAATTAATATTAAGAGGAATAAAATTTAATCCAGCTTGAAATATACTTTTTTTTTCAATAGCAATACTGTATAACTGAGCATTTTTTAATGTTTATTTATTTAAATATAAATCTCTCTCTACCTACCTTACTTGCCTATGTCATAGTTCTACTTAACTGATAAGTTTTCTAAAATATCTATAAGTATTAATTCACTAAAAAATATTTAAATCTAATTAATGTTAATAAGATTGTTAAAATATGCATAAGTATATTTATTTATGTTACTACTTTACAACGATTTAAAAATAAACACATAATAAAAACGAAACACACATGTTTTTAATTCCTATAATACAAATGCTATGTTAATTAATGTTAATTACATGTAATAAGATATTATTTATTGAGATGTCTCAACAGAATATACTATAATAAAAGTTTTTATTAATTAAGACATTGCAAAATGGAACCTTACAATACTTTGATACTGATTTTTTAACCGACTGCACCAGAGGGAGAGCTGTGGTTTTTTGTTTTTAATTTTCTGTAGACTTGAATTACTAATTATTAATTAATTACAGGACTTGGTACTCTGTAGATTATGTTTTGTTAGTAAATCAAAACGGATGTATGTAAAATCGTATGGATAAATGAATAAATAAAACAAAAGTATTTAATCTTTCAAGAGCCTCAAACCAGATATACCGAAAACCCGGAATCAAATTTAATCTATAAGGCATGATTTAGACGATGCTAGAAATGTCGTGCGAGTTGCGATACATTGTAGGGTCGCACGGCTATGATGTCACAAGCGATTGATCATAGACAGCAATGTACTCAAATCGCACGATTTTTGTCGTATCGCCTAAAAAATCTAAATGCGTTTAAACTATTGCCCGTTGAAGTCGTGTATAACTTTATCGGACCAATAGGTCGTCAGATTCATCGCGTAGCAATAGATTGTCTTATTTTAGGTTTCGCTCTTTAGGGAAAAAGTTGTTTTTATAGAGTTGAGCTGAGGATAACCAGCAGATCTTTAACCAATGTAAACTAAGTATGTGTGGATATAAAATCAAATATAGCCTTTGCATGATTAGGTATAGTTGTGAATCAATCGGATCAATTGGGAAATTAAATTTTAAAACCCTCTTGAAGTTTACTAAGGATAAGTGCAGTTAAAGCCTGGGCCTTATCTAAATGCGGTAGACCACATAAAAAGGGTTCTGTAACTGGTTTTGTGATTTACAAATTTCGACTATTTTCAGCAATAACAAGAACATAAACGTGAATGGAAAAACATTTTATTAGCATTATTTATTTGATGATTTACATCCATTTGTCCAAGCAGTAAAGTATATAATTCAGCCAATAACAAAGAAGTCATATTATTATAGAACACCTATTTCTATCGTCGTGAAGTATGTCAATATTTGAATGCAGCAGTAGATAATTTTCAAGTTAAAATATAAATTATGTGCCTGCTCTCAGAAATTAAATTAAAAAAACTTTCATAAAGATACAGTTTTATTCTTATTTAACTTTATTAATAACAGTCTGGCAACTGACATGAGTAACTCCGGCTGAGTGAACTATTAATGAAGCGACCGCAATAGGCCTGGCGAATTTTGACGTGACAATGTATGCAACTAAAATAGCTAGCTAGTCTATCACGGTCACAATTTAATAAAGTATTCATGGAAGGCTATTTTCTAAAGTTGGAACACTGTCTGCCGATTTTGTTTTGTTTATAGAAAATATTTTTAAGCTTATTTTTGTCCTAACGAATAGTATGAAATGGTGAAGCAAAAATCAATAGGTAAATCATTGAAGTGTTAGTTGTGAATGGTCTATAAAAGATACTAAAAATTGAATACATAAGTATTAGTAGATATAGAATACTTAGAGTAAATAGTATTAAAGTTTTTTAAGCAGCAAGACGCCAAGACCTTATAACATGTCGTCAATATTTTTAAGTTCTTTGACTGTTGTGTAAAAAAAATTGTGTGTAATAAAAATGTTGTGTAATTTTGCAAAAATTAGGTAGGTATACTTATATGATTCCTGATATTAAATCCGATATTAAATCTTGACAAAATCAGATTTAAATAACTCGAATCATCCAAACACAAGACCGATAACCATTTCCTTTCCAAATTCAATAACGACAAGATGTTTTTATTCAGAAGTTCGGCAACTGCTGAACGCATACGATTTAGACGAAATTTGAAGCAGGGGTTGAATATTTATCCCTTTTATTCCAAATGACAAACCTCTCTACGCGATATGCCTGGGGCAATAGTGGAATAAAGTTTGATTCTCGCGCAGTTCTGAATTCGAAAATTTGAACATCACTATTTTTATGAGTTTTTATTCCAGTAAAGCGGCTGATACGCAGTCATTCATTGGATGACTTGTTTATTAGCTACGTTTACTATTTTATTCCCCTTACGACTAATTTATGTTTCCCATTCTTACCTTTATTGTCCGAACCGTTGTTTGTGCAGGTAATATTGCCATAGATAATTAATAATATTGTAACGTTTATCAAGTCAAATTCGGTTTCTCCACTATGGGTAAAACAGACATTAATTTGCTTTAACTTTAAAAAATAGTTTGATAAATCACTACAAATTTATACAAAAAGAAATCTAAATACATAAATAGCTTTTATTGTACACATATCTACTAATCGATTTTTACGTAAATCAATATAAATCATGTTCTGGGTGTTAATTCTAAATAAGATTAACACAATAAACGTCCAATTTACAAAGTTATTATATTATTTGGTATCTCAACATCTCACCTTTCCTGGCTGTTAACAAAAAACAAAAGTTTGTGTCACTAATTGCATATCCATAGCTCTAGTATCAACACATCCGATCAGTGGGCTCGAGATTTAGGACCCTACTTCGTTACAAATATGGCCCTAAAGCAAGGGTACAAGGTCGTTTTTGAAATCGACGAACCCGCAGGGCTGGCGCCAAGACATCTGTCATCGTTAATAACAAGCAATTTGAACCAATTTTGCATTTTTAGAATATCGGAGAGCGCCCAGGCGTCTCACTCTCACGGCAGGAAGTAATACAAAAAGTAACACTAAATAAAGTAGTGGTTGACATGTTTAGTTTTTGCCCTGGCTCACTAATTACGCGGACGCAACAGTAGGTGCGTGAGCGTTCGCGTGAACCGTCGAGGCGAACGTTGGCCGTAAATGCTAACAGTTTAGATATTTATGAACATGTGTACGTAATTAATTTTTACGATGGATCAGATAACGGAATCGGTGGAGCGATACGCTTGTCGCGGCGGCGGCGTCTCGACTGCGACTTGTACAAACGTTAATTAAGCCTGAATTAGCAGCTAAGGAGGTTTTTCCGCGGATCGATTCCCTGGTAATGAAGCAGACGAGAGGCTGCGGTTCGCGACCCGCCACGCACGAACAATGGCCCGCCACGCGCGGGGCCACTACCCGCCGCCGACATGTTAATATTGTTTACTCACTCTGCGGATATTCACATTTCCATACTAGAACTAACCTTAAAAAGCATAAGTCTTGTAAGAATAGCAAGGAAATTTGTCCGCGTTCTAGTCACGGGCATAAATTAGGAGAGCGACATTAATCCGCTCACGTAAGTAATCCTATTGTTACATTTTGATTAGATATATGTACCAGCCGAGATATGGATAAAGGGTTCCGTGTAGTGGTAATGTATTGCTGCGTGTAACTTTGAGATGTATTTTGTTTTTGTGGAGATGCGCTTTAGGTCCCACCCCCCGCAATGAACACGACACCCCGTTGTAACGGGCGCTTATAAACTTCCTAGTTGCGTAGTACGTTGTATGTTTATTTATTGCGTTCATTTACTTAAGTACGCTTGTTTTTGCGGAATAATGATAGCTGTTTTATTAAATAACTGCAAGTATAAAACGTAAAAAAGTAGATTGGATCCTCAGATTTACGAGTATTAAACCGCGCAAAAAACAACAAAATACGAACAGATAGAACAAAAAACGCAGTAAATATCAATAACGACCCCTGCCTACTACGGTTCTACAGCAGGGAATAGGTATTTCGAACAAAAAAAGTACAGAAGCTATAACCAGCCATTTGTAATTCGCATTAATTAACTCTCCCTGAATAAATGCCAAAAAGTAATCTTTCCAGCAACAATGGGCACATAAACCTTTTTACGGACGGTCAGAAAAAAGGGTGCGCGCACATAGATACATGTGTCGGCTCGGAACCGTCGCTGGTACATCGTGTTTATTCGTTGATTAAACATATCCACGGCCGCAATGCGTATGCAACCGGACGGACATATTACCAGGGCTCGAATTCTGATTGTTTAGAGAATTTATTACTCCCGTGCCTTGTACAGTTAATTGAATTCGCCTGTAGAATAGGCACGAGCTGAATTGCCCACCGACCGTTTATCGTGTCTTCCCAGTGCGTGGTCCGACGCACACCGACGCCATTTTTGTTGATAATAGACGTTGTCGTTTGTCGGTATTTGGTATTAGATTTTGGTGAGTTAAAACAATTTTGGGCATAAAACATTTTAGATATACAATTCAGAAATATTTTTAGAGTAAATTCATTCAACCGCGATTAGGTGCTGAATGTAGGAGCTTAACGTAGTAAGTTATTTTTTTAAATTTTAGAATCCCATTTATCAATCTACGAACGTGTAGATAAAATGATAAAATACTTCTGTACCCACCTATTGCCGCATCAATAATTATCTTAATCGCATTTAGATCGACATCATTATCAACTTCAGCCCTAAATAACCGACCGCTTGGCATAGGCCTCCTTTTCCTTAAGGCAGTTTATTTTATCTCTGATGAAAAACCTAAGTCGAATCTAACATCAGATTTGTGTTATAACTGTATAAAAAGGCGATACACAAAAAAAGAGTATTGTTTGTTTCAATTTAGACTGGGCCACTTCAGTCCGTCAATATTCACACCGCGGTCGGCGAGTGCGCCACAGAATGACAAACAGTGGCAGGCTGTCAGACAGAGCCTTAACTGGGAAACCACCTCCCCACACTCGAAATTTATCGATACTGAATTATTTTAGTTTTATAAATACAAAAATAATTAAGTAAAGGATACAACAAAAAAATGCAGATGGCCAGCTAAAAACGTGAAAGAAATTGTAACGTTTAATAGAAGAGTATGGCGGCATTTAAAACACCATTTCCCGTAGTATAAACTATGACGCATACAAAAATACTTCTTCATAATAAAATAAATATACATTATAAGCATTTATTGTAACAATAAGTAGTTTACCTAATTTAATAGGTTACATATATATCGTAAAAGGCTTGGCCTGAATTAGCGAACATTGAAGGAAAATTACAACCTGTGCAAAATTATTCAATTAGATAAGAGGTTGAAAGTTTATAATATTTTTTTATTCTACTTAGGCACAAACATTAAACGCCTAAAAAACAAACCATTAGCCGCTTATTATATGAAGAACGTGTTTTTATTGCATGGTTTTTACGATGTACATACATAGGAAAGATCGTGACGGACTTTTTTTCTGTACTTGATTGACATTTAACAAAATAACTGAAAAATTACCGTCAATAACATCGAGGACATAGCCATAATAAACTTTGAATTAAAAATAGGAAACCGTTCGCACTCCTAAATAATGTGTCCCTGACTCGAATGAAATTTTTAAATATTACTTGGTTTAGTAAATTCCTTTATCTTTATTAATACACAATTAAAACTAATATAAGAACAAACTCTAACAACTAAAACTCTTGTTTTAGTTGTTTACTTAAATTTCCAAGTATACAAAAGTGGCATAAAACTATCCTCAAAAATGTTCAAATGTAGGGTCGTCGTGTCGAAATTCACCGTCGCTTATTAATTTCTAACAAAATTACTAACAACGCTCCTTATTAATTTATCAAAAACAGAGTGCTGGCCGTTACATCTTGAGCCCAAAGCCATTAATTATTTATCAACTTAACGCTCATTATCTCAAAACAAAACACTACTTTTTCGTCGTTAAAAAGCTTGCCGTCATTAATCACTGCACACTACGTTTACAGCGAGAATTCGACCTATATTTGTTTATAGGTAATCAGATTATCACAATTCTTTAAAATAATTATTTATACAGTTTTGGGAAAACGTGCTCAATATAAATAGCGAGTTTGTAAGAAATAATTGTATAGATACAGAATAGAGTTTATGTATAATTATGGATTGCGTGATGTCATTCACCAATAATGTATGATGGACATATGATTAATTAACATAATTAAGCCGTATTAATAATACAAAATTAAAGTTTGTATAATACACGTTATGTAGGCTAGTATTTAAATATGTAAAAAAGTATGGCTTGTATAATACCTAACTGAGTCAGAGTTGCTTTGTACCACCTTTTGTCAAGTGTGCAAATACCGAAACACATGCCAAATACGAGAAACATACAACCTACCTAACCTATACCTAATTAGTTGCATCTTGCCTTCTTGTTCGCGAAAACAATTGCGGCACAGATCGAAAACTTAACAGGGTGTAAATTAATTGTACCTAACATTTCCAGTCACTTATTCTTTACAATCTATTTTCAGGTTTCATATCGTCATTACTCGCAGAGCACTATATTTAAAAACATTAAAATGGAATTGTAATTATATTTTTGTTAAAAAAACGCATCAATCAATTTTGTGACTCGCTGTATCGTATTAGTTGTAACACCATCCATGCGTAATATCTGTCAGCTGCCGCGTAGTAATAAAGTGCATGTACAGAATATGTTATTAATTCAAAAGATAACCACTAATAAATTGATTGATTTATAACATTTTGTACTGAATGGCATAAACCTACGCATTATTGGTACATATTTTTATGGAAACAACGAGATATAAAAACGTCACCCACTTAAGGAGGTCTAAAAGGAGTTTTTTTTTTGCTATTCGCAACTATAAAATAAACAAACATAAACCAAACATCTGCAAGCTACTTGATTCAGTTAAGGGCTCGAGAGCTAATCAGCTAAAGGCACTTTGAGGGTCTAAAAAATGCGTTATAAGTCCGGATATGGCGGAAACATCTTATCAACCACTTGTGTCTGTATCTGTTGTACACGTGTCAAATGTGTTTACAGACGTTTTCATGGGTAGATCTCTCTTTTTTATGTTAACCCAACCGTGGATGAATGAGATGGCAATCACGCGAAGATTTAGCGTTGTTTTAACTGTAGCAACAAAGTAGTTACAACTTGGTCAACTGTGCAATATTTTTCATCATGTAGCTAACAATTTAACACACTGGTCATTTGAGTCAATTTATTTAAGTTTTATTTGATACTATCTCTTGATGTATTATTCTTATTGTTGTCTTATTTCTGAACCTTTCTAAATATTCTGTGTTCAATAAAATCAGCTTAAGTTCAGTCAGGATTTTTAAGTTTAAATTATAAAGTCCGCGGATCCCTAAATAGATTGCATTCCGCAACCATAATTAGATTAGCGTCAATTGAAATTAGAGTGCTGGGAAATCTTCAAACTTATTTTCGGAAATACTTGCGGATCTTAGAGGAAGTAAATCTATTCCAAATCTTAACAAGACAGACACTGTTACCCTCAGACGTGCTTCTTTGAAATTTCGTAGCATTCAACAGCAGTTGACATCGATTGTCTAATCTTTCACTTAGGCAAAAAGCCTGGATTATTTCCTAATTTCCAAAAACACTTCCTACAAATTTAAATAAGTCTTAAAGCAATCAATCATTCAAGCAAAAATAAAAAAGGTGAAGGCCTAAACAAACAAAAACTTGAATCAGTTCACGGGAGCTGGCAAAAAATACGGGTTCATATCGTTCGGATTGAAAAGGAATTTTAAACTGAAATAGAACTCTGCATGCAAGTTTCACATAGCGATATACGTTGCGTATAGATATGTTAGTGAAACGCTAAGAGCTTTCCAAGACGAACTCCCCAGAAATGCATTTACATGTCACGAGATCCTATGGGAAAATCTGCACGTGGCGTTGATTGTCTGCTTGTACCTGTCCCGTGTCATGTATAGTAGATATCTTGTTATTAACTCATCAATACTTGGCATTATATACAATTACGTTTGTGTGTGATGGATCGGAGGGGTTTCATGGAAGTGCTATTTTGTCAATTAACACCATTAACACACACTACTGGAAAATCCAGGGCTATTATTAAATAAGTGTTTTTTGTACTTTAGGGTGCGGTGGAGTTTAGTATATACAAGGTGTAAAAAAAATAATTCTGGCCCTCAGACACCCCAATTAGTTTATTAAATTATAATATCAAAATAAGGACTATAATTTAATTTAGTCAAACCAAACCCGGCCATTTTTCGTGAAATAAATACCCTAACTTTACGTTAAACGTATGGTCGTATTAAATACGCACACACGTAGAGCACAGTAGGCGACTGTGCTCTGCGTGTGTGCGTAGGTTCAATTGTTCGTCAGCTGTTTAGGTGGGCACTAGTTCAATGATCGAACATTCTCATCTACAAGTTCATTCTACTCCAAATTATTTCTAAAAACTACTGTTCACACTTAGCTGGATATTATCTTGGTATAAGTTATTGATAGTGAAATAGGTAGATAGTTAACCAAATAGTAAAATACGTAGGTTAATTAAGATTCTGTATTTCTATCACAACGGCAACGGGACTCGCGTGTTGGTGTTTTGTTCATTTCACAGTAATTGTGTTTAATAGTAAATCAAACTTAATAAATAGGACATATTAATGGTAGGTTATTTTAATCGGTGTGTGACCTTCAATCTTTTGAGATGTAGGTACCTATCGTCAATAACGTAACGTGTAGGGGTTGCGCCCGAGTCGCCGTATTACAATCGTAGGTAATAAAAGGCGGCATAGAAGGAATTAGAACAAAGTTGTAGGTACTTACAAAACTGAACATTATGTAGAAACACTAACTTTCTTTGTTTCTTCGTCACATTCACAACAATGGTTCAATAATCTGCCGTATTTTTCGATTCACTTTAGGTATTACCGGCTTTTTCAAGGTGTTTTAGCTAGTTTAGTACTCGAGTATCACTGTTCACTGTCACAAACGCGAGTTTTATTTTACTTTTGAGGTCATCGACAGTTGTTACCTAATTGTACTAGCGATTTTATAACAGGCACAAATAAAAATCCTCTGGCGTCCACTCGCCTTATCAGAGAGACCACTGCACGGGTCCCCAGCTACCTATCCATCGGGTGCAATACTTCACGTCAAGGTCACAAGTCACAACATAAATAACAAAACATTCATAGCACGCTGTCGGCGGATGACTAATCGTCTTTGATGTTAGGCGGGCGGTTGCCGCTCTTGGCGCTGCTGCAGCGCGAGCGGCCGCGGCGCGTGCGGCGCTCATTGGTCAGAGGGTGGCGGGAAGTGTTTGCGTCTCACTAGCATGCATTATGTTTACATTAGCAAATGACGTACAATATTTTTTAGGGATTTCGCTTCTTTTTGACACAACAATGTAAAATGCCGACTACAAAGTCGGAAGTAAAATAAGATAAGCTTTATTTCGTTGCAGTAAGTTCCAAATTTCTTTGAATATTTATTATTCGCGTTCTAACAACTTAAATCTTTAAAATGTTTTATGGTTTATGTGTGCGTAAGAAAACTAGCGACGTACGAGAAATACAAATTGGACTTTATCCCTTTGACTTAAGGTTCAAAATACTTTAAACTAAAGATTAAATTGATTTGTTATGTTTCTAATTCAACACTTGTGAAGGAAGTTTTCCTGAAAAATTAACATGTATTTTTTATTTGAGAATTCGATTTAGAAGCTTATTCTGAACATACTATTTGCTCAACTTGCGTTATTTCTGTTATACCTTGTATATAGTAATTTCATGGCAACCAGCTTAAATGAATAGTTTCGCATGAATAGCTTTACGAACATTTATAGACCAATATATAAAAAAATCGGATCGACGAAATTTTTAAAGAACGAACTTAAGACAACTGAAATTTTATTGCGCGTCCCTGAAAAACGTTTGCATTCAAATAGTGCCAATTCAAATAACACATGAAAGACAATATTTGTCTTCATCGGAACTATTACAATGAAGTAAGGAAACTATATAGGTATGTAGGTACTATTTTCCGTTTGCCAGGTGCCTGCAAATCACGCATGGACACGATAGCGTACACGAATGTCAGGTGTCATGTGTCAGTTACTAATCACAAATACAGTAGTTTGAACACATAGCGTGACGAATATTAAATAGATGTAGAGTCAATAGTCATGCATTAGGTATTGTAAAAAGATTTTAAATTAAAACCATACATAGGAATGTTCATGATAAAAAGTATTCTTAGAGCAGGTCCACCCTTTTTTTGACGATGGTGAAATCTTGAAAACAATCATCCTCTGAGCTTGGATTTTTAGTAATGGAAAACTATCTCAGCAGAGAGTAGGTATATTATATAAAAATATACAGTAAGAGATAAGTAAGAAAAATCTGTGAAAGTCATTACTTTCACAGATTTTTCTCTTACTGTCATAGTTAAATTTAACAATAAAAAGGAGCGTGAGTTTAGCGCGGCCAGTGTGAACCAATGTGACTAATCGACACAACAGTAACCTTAAGTTAGCTATATGTGCCTACTTCAAGACATGATACTGAATAGTACCCAACAACATCTTAATGACAAAGCGTATATCCTTTACAAACGCGGTTTGCGATTCATTAGCCATCAACAAACCCACTACACAAAGGGCTCGTTTGATACGACACCCAATGAACTGAGGTTTATTACTCTTGTATTTGTTTAATACGAAGGCAAGGAGCACCGGGGTGTGGGTAGGCAAACAGATTTTGGAAGTAACAGATTTCGGAAGCAATCTAGTTCGTGTTTACATAGGTTCTTCCCAGGTATGTTTAGTGACGCAACTGGCGGTGTTCGGTAAATTAATACCTCAACTGTAAAGACAACCTACTAAGTTTGAACAAGCACGTTACTAGATATATTAACACCAGGAATGTAAATAAACCTGGAAAAAGTAATTAAATGTTTCAGTTTAACCTGCCGTCATGGCTCATCCGAGACTATGGTGTGTCCGTTAATAACTGATTCCTAAATCTAATTTAGGCGTAGGTAAGCTAGATAAGTTCATAATTGAAAATACATCCTCCTAAAATTACAACTTCGAAAATTTGTGTGACGGATGGGTGGATGTTTGTTACCGTTACCATATAACGCAAATACTGCTAACTAGATTTAAACGAAATGATGAATCAATACCGTAGCATACAGAGGATACGTAAGAGAACGATAAATGCGCGGGACTTAACTAGCTAGTAATAATGTAATTTGAACGGCTGGTGATAGTACACAGATACTAATAATATAAGCGCATTTTGAAAAACAATTGCATGGGGAACAAAAGCTTATCTCTAAACACCCTACACAATCGGTAGGTTGCCACTACTTTACCCAGACTTAAACTTTTTTTTATATTACACACGATTTGAGCTCTCCTTTTCCAAATTCTATGAAATTGACTTTCTCATGCATAAGGGCGGGCGGTGTAACATCTAAAATGAGCATCGCCAATTATTTGGGAAAGTTTCGCCGTACACACTCCGGATACAATCACTAATCAAGATCGCGTTAAAAAAAACCATCTTGCCTATGAAAGTAAATTAAAACAATCAGGATTACATTAAGCGATTAGATCAAGAAACTCAACAAATAATTAACTATATAATGAAGTATGTAATAGTACGGTGGTTTGATTACATCCTGTGTTGGACTTTTTATCTGTTTGTAAGGGTCTGTAAATGTTTATAGCTGTTTTATTATCACCGTTATAGATTGAACCTAAAAACTATTCGATTCGACATTTTATTATTGCTGTCACTTTATCTTTGTCCAAATAACTGTTATTAGAGATACTAGTTCGATCTCACGGTCGATAGGAACCTGTTGTGGATGGCCACAAGAATAAGGGAATTAGAAAAATAAAAGGTACCTATGTAAAATTTTAAAACCATGCAAATAGATAAAAATAGTGAAAGTTGTTTATTGAGAAAAACTTTATCGTGGTTGTGTGGAATTTCTTAACGAAAAGATATTTATATCTGCACTAATGCTCACTGCTTACAAACACTACTAGAATTTAATTAGAGTTTGTTAATGTAAAATAGAAATAAATCACACAAGAAAATAATAAGGGCCGCGGTTAGATTCCGCTTTATCTGTGCTATAAAGTTCATTGACGCGCCGACTCTATCACAAATAATACCTAGGTCGCAATGAACAATTGACATTTATATATTAAAAATGTTTAAAATAATAGAGTATCTTCCGCCTTGCATCTAGGATCTTTTTTTTTCACTGAAGGACGCAAAACCTGATATTACAACTTTCTGCCCAAATAAAATCATGAGGGTAGTATTTTGGTAGGCATACTGATACAAACTTGAAGTTTGAGTACTCTCGAAGTATCCAAACTTCAAGTTTCTATATTATTTGTATCTTAAATTAAAAATTACCGAAATATATTTCACCCCAAGATGGTCCGCAACAACTTGGGTTGACTCCTTCTTAATATATTCTGTGTTTAGAATAAGATTATAATATTAAGGAGGGCAGACAGTGTCGTTTCACAGTTTTGGATCGAGGAATTTGTGGAAATGTCCCGGTTATTGTACACTGACGAATTATAATTGGAGATTAGTTGATATAGATAATGTACATAGCTAAGTTGAACACGAACAGGTCGACAATGCGACTACAAGTCGGCATCTACAGTTAAACTAATTGAACATTGAAATCCGCTTTCAAATTGGTAGCGTCTCATACCTAAGCTTAGCTCGAACTACATAATTATACCTACGTAGGTATCGAGAGCTCCCAACAGCAAGTATATTCTTCCAATACAATTGTTTATTCGTCATAGTAGGAGAGTATCTGGGTTACATAAAGATTTAGTAAAGTATTTTCTTGTTTTTTAGATCACCACATGATTCAAGTACCTATATTTATGTCTATGGACTAAGGATTTATGTTTCTAACCACAATCAGGCTCGACAGGGTAACAAACCATAGAATGGTTCTTTTAAAATACAAAATAACATTCAACAAGCTTAGTAAAAAAGCGGTTCTGTTAAAAAAATCGTGAATTACATTTTAAAAAGGTTTGATTCTAAAGATAAGATTTAAATGTGTGATAAAACAAAACCAGTAAAAAATTGTGCTCGTGGGTAGACGTTTAGGTTTCAGTGACGTCATGCGCTGGCTTAAAATATATTGGTTCTTACAAAAATCCGCTTTATTGTGCCTGTTTGTCATTCCTCAAGTCTATCGAAAAGTTTGAAAATATTGATTGTAATTTTAGTAAATGATCTGATGATTCGTCTTTTGAAAAATCTTCGATTTAAGTATACTATACCAAAGCTATAGCGGTACCCATATCCTAATATTTTTTCCGTTATCTATACAAATGTTTGTTTACCCAAGATTATCGGTCATCGTTAGCAATGGATCGCACATTTATTGACGAATCGATAAGCCATTGGAGCATGCCGAAAATTAAAGCATTTTGAAAATAAAAAAACACATATTCAATCGCAAAGGTACACGTGAATGAAAATAATATTATAAAAAACACTGAAATTTTGATTTAGTTTTAATATCATAATGAAACTAAGAATGTGTCTGATAGGTTAATTGAAAAGAAAATGAGCAAGCGAACTGAATAAAACAAATAAATGCATTCTTTAGAAAGCCTCTCCACGGTCGTATTATGACTAAAACTAGAGTAATTCACTGACATATTTAAAGATAGACCAACAAAATAAATAAATGGAAACCTCTGGAAAAGTGGAGCTTGTTGCACTGCAACCTATTTAGAGCTTAAAATTAATGGAAAATTTCCTTATTCCAAGATTAAAATTAAACCTGATAATTGTTTGAATACAACAAATATTAAAAATACATTCCATAGAGACAATGGATGTGTCATTTGTATTATACAGCCCATTTTCACGTAATTTCTATGTGACAACTGCAGAGGCCTTATTATATATAATTTTATATATCAGTCATTCTACAAGGAAACTTCCTTACTTTTTGTGCATCTTGGAAACCTTACAAAATAACTGCAAGTGTTAGAGAAATGAAACGTCCGTGTATGTATAACTGATCACAATTTAATCAATGTGCCGTGTGTAGTTTAGTTCTATCTCTAGCTAATCCCCGTTGATATGTGATTCCATCGATTACCATAATATACTAGGGTACCCAGATACTAGGTATCTCACTGGTTATTTTCAGTACGTGTCTTCTTGGACGATGCTACCTATGCAGATGGTCAAGAAAATCTTTTTTATCACAGTTTTGTAAAATAAAAAAGGGAATATGTCTAGGTTACTAGGTATATGAACTCTATTTTTTTTACGGTTACATTAAATAAAGTCTATTTACTTGTCTTAAATTAACCCTAAAATGTAGCGGCAAATTTTTTAAGTCAATTTTATTGAAACAAAACCCCTTTGTGAGCAAATATTAAATTAGCATTTACATTTTTTCAACCGTAACTAATAAGTATGAATCCTCATTCACTCACATGTCTTTGAAAACACAACAAGCAGTTAGTTTTAATCATAGCTAATACGTATTAATTTCCAAATGAGGTGATGATAGACCACTTATATCGCAGTTAAATAATAAGAAGCCAATTATTATCGCCAAGCAATGGAAGGAGTATTACGTATCGTAGCAAAACTCGACTAATTACCAGCATACGTTTTATGTATAATTTGAGGGTTATGCAAGTTGTTTAATGACTCGTTGCATACAATTTCATGCAATTTAACGAAGTACGTAGTTATCATTACTAAAGTGAATAATAGTTTGTATTATTGCTTCGTTTGCATTTTTGACTATATTAATATACCTACATTAAAGGAGTAGTAGAACAATGTAAAACGATTTGCTTTAGAAAGGTCTAATGAAAAAGAGTCGATATCCTACAATGTTTAATGAATTGTTATTAATGTGCACTCAAATACCAATAAATTAATATTTGAGTGATTATTCCAACATTGTTCGATGAACCTTTTTAAAAGGCTTTTACAAAGTGTCGATGCACAAAAAATCTTAAACCTATTCTACATGAGCGACCTTTGTCACACACGCCTGGCTACACGCAAAACACGTCCCTCTCGCTCACACACGCACGCACTGGGACATCGAAAATGTTCATTCACAAAGGGCCAACGTGTCCCCTGTCCTCTGAACCCATCCTCTTCATCTTTCCTTATCTGTGTTCATTCATTACCATCTAGTTTTATAAGAGTCGACGGCCCGAAAACATATCACGCCTCCATTTTTTGTCACACCACTTAATTATCTAGATTTATATCATGATAAAATCGATGCTTCGACTTTAGAGATAAAATGAAGAATAAAGTGAAAACAAAAAACGGTTTCATTCTGCGCAATTGGTGTGTTTAAACGTAAACTAAGCAAATATACTTAAACTCTACAATTCTGACAATCGGTCTTAATATGCGGTACGATTACCCAGTAAAATTGGATGAAGAGGATTCATGTAAAATACGGTTTTCAGATAAATCTGGTGAGAAAGGAAGACGTCCACAACATGGAAAGGCTAAAAGCTAGGCTAGAAGAAAAAACTAACGATTCTCCACGAATAACCTGACCTGAAATTATATTATCATCACGTAACAAAACAAACTCCAGGGTTTAAGCTAAGCTAAATATTTTAGCACATTGCACTTTACTCCTTGGACATTTTTAGAAATTAAAACACAAAAGCCAGGAAAAATAAAAAAATGAAATTTGTACATCGAAACAGTGAGAACCACGCGCTGAAATAGAATGAAGATAAAACATTTTCCTTTACCTTTTTAAAGCACTGTACATTAAAAATTTACAATAACAGTGTCAGTACAACTCAACGACGGGTTAAGAAATCAGTGGTTGGAGTTTTAACAAAATTATAAAGTCGCGTACCTTGTTAATGAAGTGACATTACATTTTACAGAGACAATGGAATAACACAATAGGATTCTAGGTCACTTTACATTTGCTAAAGGAGTTACTTGATAAATTGCTCTTGACTTCATTATTTTGAATATAATATTGATATCGTTGTTGAACAAACTGACAGGACAATGAGCGCCTTGATACATCATACATGAGCTCTGAGACCACGTGTTGTTCCGTGTAATAGATATTATTTAAACACCGTAGCTACAGAACAAAAGAATGAATGAATGTTCTGCGGCGTACCGCACACCTATACATAGGCAATCTATTAACTTTCTTCGTGATTGTTGTATGTGGTTCTGAGAAATATAAATCTATGATTAGAATGATCGTCTTAAAAACTCTGACAAGATACAAGAAAGCATTGACGGTTAACAATCAGTAATAAATAAAGGTAATTTGGAGCTAATTTTATAATTAGCTGGTTTCCTATTTAATTTTCCTTAATCCATTTTAAATATTGCAAGACAAAGATGATAAGAAACGGATTTCCGGAATATATGTGTTATCAAGAACTAATCGATTTATAAGTAGATATAATTTAAACGAGATTTCAATTATTATTTTCATAACAAGCTGCCGATAAAGAGACTAATTGAGAGTGCCGTTCTTTGTGACTATAGAATAAATAACTAACGAATCTTAATTTATTGCAAATGCGTAATTTAAATTAAATCACACTGAATTAGTTGGATAAAATGTGATGAAAAAAGAGTAAATAGGAATAACAGTAGGTAGGTAACAGAAGCCAAAGTCGGCCGCAATTTATGCGTGGACGTGGATTTTTCGAGAGTTGTGCATCCTTTGTTGTGCGTCGGGTACATCGGCGGACTCGATTCGCTCGGTTTTAGTTAATTACAGAGTGCGACTAAGCGCCGGGCGCTCCTCGCGACCGCGCTGGTGGCCGACTACACAAAAGCGGGTCGATGCCTTCGATAACGAAGCCAGTTTTTATCTTCTTATTTCAACGCTTTTAATTAGTTAGGAAAATATTCTCAAATAAAAACTGCCAGCGGCGACCGCCAGGTCTCGAGTTAAGAATTGTCTTTGACCGCTCGTTGCCCCGGGCGCGCCATAATGGAGCGGAATACCTCTGCTATTTTGATTGGCTTCTGTATTGCCGATAACTTTAATAACAGTAATTGAATGCATCCTTTTAATGATTTTCTTAGTGCTCGTTACCTCGTTACGACCATAAACTAGAATGACATCAACGACGTTAGATGCCATTTTATTGCCCCCATGTTTAACGAATTATAATAACAAAAGTTGTAATAGACTATTAATAAAACCGGAATAAAATTAATGTGCAATCATTTTATCAGATGCTCTTGTTCAATTATGTTTTGTGTGTTCCTCGATAACGCAAGGAATATGCATCATACAGAACTAAGTGCTTTTTTTACAATTGCCATTACGTTATACCGCCCTATAGGGTCTTGAATCATAAATTAAGTAATTAAAGAATAAAAAACACAAATACAAGAAAACGATCAATAAACCTAACGATATCATGCCCTATCTGTATAACAATGATACGTGTTTTTTTAAGTAGGTAATACTAGGTACATGGAGTTAATAATAGGTGAGTTAATTATGATTGCAGCGCCGTCAGTTGGATATTCGTAATTAGAATACATGGATAATGAATACAGTATTCTTAGTGCAACAATCATATCACAATAAAAACTTAAATATCGGTTTCTGTCGAACCTTTCGGAACGGCCCGAAGTACTTCCCTTTATAATATCATTCAAGTTGTTACCACAGTTTATCAGTGTCTTACTCGTTTTATAAGGAAAAGCTGGCACACACTAGGTAATAACATTGTATTAAATAATAACATATAATTAGTATCTACCTGCTACAAAGATAAAGGAGGGACAACGGAGTTTTTTAAAAGCTGTTTACAATCAACCGTAAGTGGAGGTACAGACGTCAACACAAGTTGTTTGTTAAATTGTAGACGCAATCTCATTGATTTTAAACTGTAAAATAGGTATTTAGGAGAACATTACTGATTATGCTCGACCTTTTTAGAGTATTTTTATTTAATTTTAAATCGTTTGACAATTAAGATGATTTTTCATAAGTCATCATCTTCATTCTAATCAAAAAGGTATAGAACCTTAAGAAGTAAGAAGTCCAGTCATCCCTAGGCTATCATCCTTAATACAGTTCTTGTTCACTATGTCTATACTGTCAATATTTTTACAAAAATTATAACTTTTCACTATGAAAGAGAACTTTAAGGCTGATGCACGGAAATGCCATCGCTCCAAATTGCTTGTAATAAAGCTTAATATTGATCAAAATCCCTTTGTAGCAACGTATACTTTAACTAAAGCTTATGTTTTTCAACCCAAACGAACAGGTCAAAATTAAAGAAATTGGCATTAACGATCACATGATACTTGCATCAATTATTCTTGTAGTATATCGCCCATAGTGCCACCTCGTGACATAATTATTTCATCCACCTACGCATTGTTTTCATTTACTTGCCAAATAATTTTTATACTAAGAACAAATAAAATAGGGGATTTAAAAATTAAAAGTAAAATAAGAAACTCGTAGTAAATGTCAAGACTTGTCCATGTTAATTAAAGAGGGCAAGTTTTAAAATTCGAATGAAATGCCAAAATAATAAATAAAAGAGAATTTTAAAATGTGTTGACATTTCTTTAAATTGAGAATAATGTTTAGTTGTTATAACATGGGAATATGTATCTAACAATAAAAATGTAGATGTTTGTGCGCGAGGCTACTGCGGACGTTAGGCTCGTTACCACGTTATCGGGCCCGGGCCGCGATGTTTATCTTGACAGCCACGTCGCCGGCCTCTCGGGGCCTTCACCATCGACACCTCGCAACAATAAATTGACCTTGTTAACCCTTTATGCAACACTACCTAAGTTTTTGTGCACTTTGTTCCTTTATCTGTGCTTTGTTGTGTCGTCATTGACGGATAATTAGGCCTTGTTGTCGAAACATTGGGTTGTTTGATTCTAATGACTAAAGCTTGAAGCCTGATTTAATTATACTAAATAACAATGTAAAGTAAAGAGTCAATTACTAACTAATAGTTGCTTTTAATTGTTTTTAGTAAAATGTGGTGTAATTACACGAATTATCTTATCTATATCAACTTTTTTGCATATTGTGTATTAAAGTATGTATTGTGGAAAATTATCTCTGAAGAATTAAAACTGACAGAATGAAACCAGGTGAAAATACACCTTCCCTACATCCTTGTGAATTAGCTTGCTCGTTTTAAACAGACGAAGTTAAGTGAGTTTAGCTTAGTCTTTTTACTTTACTCAGTGGCATTAATTCGGTATGGACACACGCAACATCTTGTTTAATCACGAATTGTAGATGAGCTTTACTAGTGTTAAAAGCCGACTGTCACCACGACCTCAGCTAACATTCAGTACACAGTACTTCACTTCTGAGAAAAATGAATGAATCTTTACAGCGTGTGGCTAAAACCAGCAACGATGCTTAACAGTATTGCCAATTGAAATTACGATACAAATCATTCGATGTTTTGCGTCGTGCCCGTCGATCATAGCCGACGTGAACAGTGGCTCCACCTACCGATATTCTTGTATTACCGCCTACGTAAAATATGATTACGAATGTGTGAGTACCTTCGTAATATTAGCCGTCATCATTGGAAACTAGTAATAAATTGTTTATGTATGAAAACACATTGGTATGGTACGCTACACACCACGTCCTATTGAATTCGTGACATCACGATATTGCGTTCTTGTCTGATACCTCTAACTGCTAACGTCTGTACTAATTTGTTTAGTCTTTAGCTAATGATACTGAAACTGTAAAATATGGTACAAAACAAATTTCCAAACCACAATTTTACTCTTCCTCTTTAAAATACGAATTAATAATAAACTTCTGAATTCAATCTCAGAATTTTGATCATAGTATGAAAATATCTATAGCTACAAACTGAAGTACCTTCACTCTCTGTTACCCTCTTTATTAGTAACATAGAGGGATACGATGTCAGCCCACGGCTCTACATGTTATCCGAGGCAACGACAAATACATAACTCTAGGCTACTACGAAAATACCCGCAATCAAAATAAGCAAACCAGTAGATTTTAATTCAATGGCGACCTAATTACAAAGAGATGTACGTCGTGTGTTTGTTATTATTTAATGTAAGATATGAAATCTCATTGTTCATAAACAATAACTAATGTCGGCTAAGTCAAATGACAGAATTAAAATCTAGCCTGTGCTCTATTCCAAATGCCTAAGTCATCGATTCACTGGTAGATGTCAAAATGTCTGAGGTACCGGGAAGCTGTCATTGTGAAGCTAGGAGAACGCTTGGGAAGTTTAAATTTAAGATATCGAAGAGAATAGCTAACTCTATTGTCTGTCACTGGCGGATTCCCATGTGTCAGCTATTTTAGAATGTAGAGCACAGGTGGGCAAGAAAAGGTTCGCCTGAAGCAAATAAACTAAATATGTTTTAGATAACATACTAATTAAATGAAGCTATAAATCTAAAAAAGGGCTTTAAATCCCTGTCCTGCAGATGGGCGGTAGAGGATGCGAACGGGCCATACACGCGAAAAATTTAACAATAATAATATGTGTGATACGAGACAGTACATAACTTAAGCATCATTTATAAAAATATATTTTGACAAACCGATGAAATAACAAGGATTGGAAATAAATAACATCATACGTAAATAAACTATAACATGTACGGTTTAAATAAATAGCAGGTGATTTGTACTGGGACATGTTAGGGGAGAGTCGGAAATGCGTTTTATGCGGCCGCGCCGGTCAGCCGGAGTCAACGTGAGGCTCGCATTGTTCCTGGAAATGTAGCTAGCCCTTTATGCGCTGGATACGCGTCCAACCTGATTCATAAATTCCAATGCGATATACATAACATTTTATTAATACTTGTTAAATAAAATAGTAACTCGGTTGGCCAAAACGTAAGTAATACAGAAAGTTACCTCTGATGTAAAAATAATTAAGTTTATCAGGTTTTTTAATAAAAGACAGATAGTGTCGAAAACCTTATAATTGGTAAAAATACATAGATATTCAATGTTCAGTGTTTCAAGATTCATAAAAATTGAGATAACAAAACTCCATTAAAATAAGCATAACTACATGGTTTTTGGTGTTATCGTTTACCTATTCGGCTGAGAAATAGTCAATTCGAATGAGTTGTCGTGTACGACAGGCAATCTGTACTATATTTAATTACTCAAAAACCTTCCTTCTGCCTAGAATCTTCCCAAGCTATGTTCAGCTTTCAGTCTAACCGAGTTCAGCTGAAAATTTCGAATCAAATAATTACCAAAATGATTTGCAAACGTAAAAACGAATGCAACCATTCTGTCAATGTCAATTTTAAATCGTCGAGTAGTAATGAAAAATAGTAGCGAGTCTCTAAAAATTTTCAATTTATCAGCAGTAACGTAGTGGTCATAAATCAACATTCAATAGCGGTTTGTAAATAAAATTTAAAAAATACAGCAGTTTCGTTTTCATTTTTTATTGTCACTTTTTGCAATGGCGAGAAGTATTGTAGCGCTACATAATTGCGCTATTTGTCTTTCAATGTCATGTAATGCGTTATTGTTTTTTTTATTTGTTATTTGTTGTTATATCGCGTGTTTTGTGGTAATGTGCGAAACAAACACTTACAAATGTGTCTTATGTATCAAAAACTTACATCGCTATCCATAAATTGTTAGGTAGCTATATAACATACAATTTCAGCGACCGATAGAGATTTGGGTAAAAGCCCGTGTTGACCGGATTAGCATAGACAAGCTTGTCAGCTTTCAGCATAAATATCAGCTCTAAGTTTAAAACGTTGTGGTAGAAAGCTATTTTATTATATTGTAGCTAACAGCAGAACATTTTTTATCCAGTTAGAATGCTCAGCGAATAGGTATATCATTATTTGTAGGTTGTGTTTTATAAATTACGTACTACCCTGTTGCGTGTTATATAATTAATCGATAAATGCAATCCTAATACACATGAATTACTAAATAAACGGCGTAATAGCATTAACCTTTAACTGTTGAAGCGCTGTTATAAATACCTTGGCTTGCGATAGTAAATAAAATTAATTATTACATGATTACAATTGTTTGTGGAGTAGTTTTTGTAATTAGGGAGGTAATTAATATATCTTGTTGGCCTACAAATGAGATAAATATGCATTCTCACTATTTATTAGAAATTATTACTAAAAAGGTTCATGTTTAAAATAATCGATAAGTAGATAATAAAATACCATAAAAAAACCAATTCAATTCATATATAGATAAAAGTGAAGAAAACGAATTAAAGAAATGATGAACTGGATTGGCTCAAAACTGAACCAAGTTTAGTTTCGTCTCCCCATAGTACCCGAACGTTCAGCGCTAAAGTATACATATGGCTCGACACGTACCAAATGATCTAACAGTTTAGTCACCTAGGCTAAATCGACATGGGTTTAGTATAAGACTTAATAACTTACACAAGTAATGGTAAGCCAGCAAGGTTTTATTTAACTTGCTTTTTAACGGCAGAATACGTTTACATGTTGTAAATTATTTTTGAGCTATATTTACTTCCAGCGATTTTGGGTTAATTTTAATATCTTCTCATTCTTTTTTTTACGAGCAACTCAAATTCTTGTAGTATTCATATTTTTAGGTTATGAGTTAGGTATAACAAAGTAATCTATGTTGTTTTCAATTATCTTGTCGCTCGTCTTCAATGTAGCGTACATGTCTGATAAACTATACTCTTTCGAATCATTCACTTTATTGTTCCTGTAGTAGACGTTCCGGTCACCAGATACCCCATCAATTAATAGTTTTTAGTTAAAATGTATTAACTATTACCTTACTTTCAAAAGCTTGTTCTCAGGTACTCAGCATCATATATTTGCATGTAGCGTTCCCATGTGTCCGTGCTCCGGTTCGCGGGATATTTATATAAGCTATGCCAAGTATAGCTACGTGTTGACTTGATGCAGTGTGGAGCGTATTGCCTTGAATTATTGGCATTGTGTTTCGTCTTTGTCCGTGTTTTGGTAACAAACTTTGTCGAATATGTCAAGAGCTTTTGACATGAGAGTAATGTTTAACATAACTAACACTAGAGTCGGGATCGCATCGTCAGTGGAGATCCGTCTAGTCCTAAACAAGGGGAGAAAGAGTAGTAAGATATGTTGGAACTTTTTTTTAAATGGCGTTTTAGCTCCTGGTAGCCAACTGTGACATTATTAAGCTTGTTTAGCTTAATAATGGGTAGATGGGTTATTTATATGGGTATTTTTATTTAAAACATAATGCATTTTTACACAATAATTTTCCAAAATGTAACATAAGTCAATTTCAGTCTTTACTTGCCAAAGCTTTACGAGCGGACCATAATGCTCTCTGACCAATCGCGGAAACTGTCTTGATCTCTATCGATCTCGTAATTAATGGTGGACTAAATTAAGCAGATGCTTATCATCTTGCGAAATCTCCCTTTTGTTTGATACGATGCAAACAAGATGCAGATAATGCTAAACAGATATACCTACCTATTTGTAGATAGTACGTAAATCTACATTTTTGTACGATTTTTGGTCTAAACTACAACACGAAGTTAAAAGACTGTATTAGACGACAATTTTATGAATATATTCTGGATATTTTCATAACTCTGTATTACCTCTGACACTATATATGCATAGCTTTTAATGTATAAAAACATGATATTTAATAAAAAGGTATTCATTTTCGATACGTATAATATAAACTTTCTTCTTGCTCTTGTAAATACTAGAGATTGTACTAATCGTTTATTTCTTTTAAAATAGTTGACCAACGAATGACGATATTTTGCATACTAAAGTAACAAACAGTTAACATTCATGATACAAGTAACAAAATATATGTTATAAAGAAATCGATGTTTAAAAGATATTTTATTACGCATGGAGTTATGCACAGTAGCAATGGCAATTTAAATATCGGATTACAAAAATAATTCATGATTCCTGAGGTTTACGCGAAAGTAACACATTGAGACAGAACTATTTGACGGGCATTCTTGTTTTGTTTTCTATATTTCATATTTGTTATTCGCTTTTTTGCAGGAATCCATTAAAATGGATAATATCAACATTAAGTCTTTTTCCACCCAACGTCGCTTCCTAATTATAACAAGTTACTTTATACTTACAAATACATTATTACCTACTATTTAATGTTTAACAGCTTTGGTTAACACCGTAATATCGTGCCGCCATCAAACCTCGCTAATTATGTTTGTAAAGCATAATACTTATTAGTGTAGCGCTTTAAATTGTAATGAAATTCATTTTTAAATACAGTAACATTACTAAGTTATATTTTAAATTAGTATTCAGTATAAATTGTTGTTTCTATAGACAAGCTTTTCTTTACAACCCTGGCAGCGGTATTTTTATATTCCTATGGATTCTCTTTCATACAATTGTTCAGGTCTTGTTGAATCTTAAAATATGATGATTCGACACCATCTCATAAGTGCACAAGAAGTTCCGTCGTTTCGTCAGCCGCAAGTTGGTGCACGATAAAATAAGCGTTGGCCGCGCCGTCAGCGGCTCCTTATGAATAAATTATTACTTGGCGGCAGGTGGAATGACCTGACACAAAATGTTTTGATGGAATTGTTTTAATTGGACGTTATCTTGCCTCGACTATCGCACCCGATACTTCGTTACAAAAATATGAATTTTGTTAGCCAACGATTCACACCAACGTTCGCATTTAATTATAACTTCATTGTTGCATCTTGATATTAGTTTAAAAACAAATAACAAAGCGGAAAGACAAGGCGATTAATTGTTTCTCATTTAATAAGGCTATTAGAAACTTTTTAACGGCTTGTTGCAACATGTGGCGGTCAACATTGGATGCATGGGTAACGAGGTAACGTCAGACAAAAAACCGGACTATAAATAACAAACTGCTTAGATCTAGCTGAAATAAATGGGGGCTAATAAGAAGAAAAATCAAACTGAAAAACATTTCTGCCTTAGGTATGTTATGGGAGCTGAAGCTACACGATATACTGTACCATTGATGGCAATCTTTATTCAATGAGATTACAGCACTGGTTACTTCTTACTTAAATGTCACATTGAAAGAGCAGAAATTAAATGCGAAGACAAAGTGACTGATAATTAGAAAATTAGACAGAAAAAGAGTGCAAGTTTAAGAAAATATCACAAGGTTAATAATGTCACTGTTTACATTATTCACAGTAGTTTTACATAATATTTACTTAAAAGTAAATTGTTTGTGTTGTGGTTTAAAATCACAGTCGTGTTTCACCTGTATTTAAACTAGCATTGCGTTAAGAATGTACTATAATACCGGAAAACCTTATAAATTTCACAATAATGTAGCTACAAACGTGTCTACATTTCACCCGCTAGTCAAGTCATGCTAGAAAATCAAATGTTTTTATTTTCTCATGTATGTTATTAGGTATTGTTCATTAAACACGCAATGTTTTTTATTTAATTTATACGTTCCCCATGTTAACTTACTATCGTATAGATAAAATTCATAGCCATTTATTTTATTTAATAGGACACACACACACTAATGCACTATATTAAGATTTTCTTGAGAAACTATTGATAGATTAAAACTCGTAATAAATTATTAACAAATCTAACATGTTTAAGTTCCAGGTACCTTTATGCGACTTGAAATCAAAATATGCAACAGATTTTCAATCGGCAAACATAACTGACAGCCTTTTAGTTTATGAGTAACTTACTAATTACCAATTTTTGCTAATTTCATAAAGTAACCGATTTTTTGAGAACCTGTATATTTCTCAAATGATTACATATTATGTTATTTACAAGGGTAATAATTGAAAGCTGACTGAATAAATTTAAAAAAATTGCTGCATTGCAAAGAAAAGGGCTCCTTCCAATTCCAAATTAATTTTTATTTACAAAATATTTCAACATGTTGATACAACAGTTATTTTGTTTCATACTCTGTAGTCATAGTTGTCAATCATTGTCAATCTATTTCGCTTTGGAAAGGTATATTTTTCTCCCAGGGTAAGATTCTAGTACCTGAATATTAGCGTGTTTATCAGCTTATAAGATACCAAAAATTTATGTATAAAAGTGGGAAAAAGTAACAAGAAATTACTTCTGTCTTTTTTTCTAAAAGCAGGTGTTCAACCGAACACTTCAATCAAATAACCAGAATTTTTGTAAAATACGAGTACCTACTTAACGTATTAATAACAGCCGATTATATCGATACCGAATGAGAGGCTTAATTTACACTTGAGGGTATTTTTATCATGTTGAAATTAATGTTTTGTCATACGTTTTCTTTTGTATCTTTGTAGAGCAATTTTTGTTGGTCAATACAGTCCCTATTAAATATAAGGTTGGTAGAGTATTTTACTAAGAAAATAGGATTTCACAACATGTTTATTTTTTTTAGTATTTGATACATGCAAATAAAATGATGTTGGTAAATCGAAATGTAAGTAGATGAAGATATTTGTTACGGTCTCTATCTGTTCTGGTCACTACCTACAATAAAGTTAAAAATTACATTCGTAATTAAATAAAAACATTGCAGACACTTATAGGAACGAAGTTACGGAAAATCACAAAAATCTGTTTGAATCTATTGTGTTCAAGTATTAGTGGCCAATACCATTTATTTTCACTGTAGGAGCGCATGTAGAGACTCCGTAGAGTGACGTAATTACAGGCCAGCTAAGTATGTCGCTAACCGTGAGCAGGCAGATACCTAAGCCCCGGACGAGTTGCGGAGACCATTATCTCTAAGTTCATGTCCACTTGTATGTACTCAAGTACACGATAATTATATAATTTTCGTAGTTCGTCAAGCGCCTCGAGAATGAGGCACGCATTCATTAGACTCTCCGGAAGTCCGTCGCGTGCTTCCATCGCCGATAGCCCATTGAATTATTTATACTTTTAATATTGTAATTATTATACACCAGCGGTCTACCTCATTATCATTTAGGTTATTATATTAAATGTTATAATAACGCTCACACAGAAAGGTTATACGTTGATAAGGAGATAACGTTCACTGTCAGCGTTTAATGAGCGTTTTTGTTTATACCTACCGATCGGCGCAGTCGCACACTCGAATGCTAATTCCACACTCGGCAACTTGTTCTTTATATTATTACACGCAACGAATAAATTATTTTACAATTTGTAGTCGTTTGTCGAACTTGACGATCTCGTTTCGATACCAAATGTTATAAAGTGCTCGCTGGAGACACGAATATCAATAATTATTTAGTTTAATTAAGCCCTGCATCAGGATACAGTATTAATTGGTAATTATTGTAATTTATATTTTTAAACTTTACGGGCCTGTCCTAGCGGGGAAAGGGAGTGTATTTAAGTAAACAAATACCTAACGAAGAAAGCTTGAGTTTTAAGCTGAAATCATGTGTTTTCCCATTGGATAATAGTACTAGTCTTCTTGTTCATATCATAGCTTTAAGAGACTTTAATTGATTTTACTATATCAAAATCCTCTGCCTAACTATCTTAAACTATAAACCTACTGTCGGTAGGCTACTGTGGCCTAATTATCTTAATCTTAATCATAAAAGCCCATGAGTGAAAGGGTTAGGCTCTATAAAGGCTCAGGTTATTATGTTTTTAGTTTTAATGTATTTTAAGGTAAATAAACTTGTATCCTATAGTTCATAACCGAAAGAAAAGAGAAGGTTGTATATTTTTAGAGAAACTAAACCCTCCGTCTTTAGATCAAGATGACCATAGCCGGGCAAAATAAATTTTGAACCTTAGTAATTAAAACAAAGACGTTGTAGTAGAACGTCTCTTCTTTTCCTTTTTTAAGATAGTATGGACATACTCCAGGTACAAATCCCGGTTTAATGTTACTAAATTAGGTAATTTTTCTATTGCTCTGGTTGGAAGCCGTTAAGGTTACACCAAAAAGTCCAGTAAAGTAGTTAAAGTCTGCGCAGGCTAACTGCGGTAGACATCTTCAAAAAAAAGCCTTACATCTGTAATCTTCAGATATTTTAAAATTCAATATGCGTTTTGGCGTAAGTATATAAAATTTATTCGGGTTGTGCACAGTCCAGCCGAGTGTGGCACAGCTGCACTATAGTATAGAATTTCATTAAAAATTACCGGTTCTTAAGTAAAATAATGCGGGTAGACGGTCCGTTGGCAAATGGCGAACACACGTGTCCGAGGAAGTACTTCCTATGGCCACCTGAACGCTAACCTAGTGGACTTTCTCACGGCATCGCAGTAAAAGGGTATAACGCATTAAAACGCAATGGGAAAAACTAGTAACAGCACTTAGCAGTCCACAACCAAGTGGTCCGTGTCAAGTTTCGACTGTTGAAAGACTGAGTGGTTAGACAAATTCTTTTTTAATGTCTGTTCTAGAAAAACGTTTAAGAGCAGTAATTATGAAGTGATTTCGAAAACGAAAAAACGGAAGGATTGTGTCGTAATAAGACATCGTGAGAGTGCAATCGATACATTTTTAAACTTTCTAACTTACAAATGAGTAAGGGGTGTTGTTATCGGAAACTTCTGTCACTCAACTTGAAGTAAATCGATAGAATAGTGACCCATGGGTAGACACGACAGCAGGGAAAAAATTGCATATCTACAGACTTAATGTCTTGGAATTAATTAACACGAAGGCTTAAGTTATTATAGCGTTTATATAAATAAACTAATTTATTGTACATCAATTATCAGACTTTATGCCGACAGTACAAAAATAAGCTTACAACTTAAAATACTGTTTCCTAAATACTTACGTCTATAAGTATTCAAAACATTGATTGTTTGTATTTGTTGTGATCCTAACTACGAACTATTATTACAGTCAGGCAATGCATTTGAATCGCTTTATTGGTCGACTGGTACATTTTCATCAATCAGAATTACTTAGGCATGCATGTTTGACTAGTTACTTAGAATATTGGTACTAGAAAATTTCTCTACCTACTGTTGTAAAACTGTTTAACTGTTCATATGTTAAAGGGTTTTGAAGGAAGCAAAATTGCTAATTAATGACAAAAGATTGTTGAACTACGCATAATGACCTTTTAACAGCTAACGCGAGGTTGTCTTAACTAGTTCTATCCTTAGGTATAGATTTTAAGTAAACAAATATACAAAAAAAAACGTCGTTTAAGTAGCCTTTTATGGATGACCATCGCGCTAACTGAACAGTAAGTAGATAATTACTGTTGTTAGGTTATGATACGCCCTTAGCTCATTAAAGGCAAGAGATGGTATTAAAAAGGACTAACTTTTGCAATCGGAATATCTAATCCAGTTGTTACAAGTAACAGATAATTTACGAACAAATAACTGATCTTAAGAGTTTTTCAGAAAGATCGTTTTGTTAGCAAACAAAAAAACTTTGTCTGTTTCTAAAATTAATATCGATTAAAGTAACTTCTTGAAATAATAAATGTTTGCCATAAAAGTATGCAATTTAATTGATAACATTATTTAAGGAAGAAATTATAAGGTATCTCCTAAAAGCGGACTTTATTAAAAATGGCAACAAAGCAGGTAAATCTCATATATATGAAAGTCCTAATTTCATATTTCAATGAAACAGTTTTTATTAATTAGAAACTATTAAGAAATAAACATGGTTCTTATGACATGTCCAATAGTAGTTACATTAATAATTTAAAGATCTGCTCAAAGATTTGGCGCGAACATTGTACAAGTGTTTCTTGCACGTTTAAGTTTCAGTTGAATGTTTGATGATTTATATCGGAACACCGGTGGTAATAAGTACATTCGTTAATTTGCTTTCTTCGAGTTTTTTAAACGTGCTTATTATGCGATGTGTTCACAAACATTAACTGTCATTTTTGAGTCACGCTACCTTTGGGGCTCACTTTTACGAAATTAAAAGGACTTAATGTATCATTACAATAGAAAAAAGTATCGTTTTTAACAATATGTTTTTTTGTACTTTATATGTTCGATTTAAAAAGACAACAGTAATTAAACGAATACGTAATTAATTGAGACTTTATTACGATGGGATAGCCCTTTTTCGCTCAATTTTTCACTTTTATTTTTACTGTATGGCAACTTCAGACATCTAATTAGGCCGGGAAAAAATCGATGTATGGTCATGATCATGTTTTATGTAGATTAGCAAAACTAAATTGTCCCTTTCACCTTTAACTTAAGCCAAGAAACCGAATTAATTAACACTTAGTATATCGATTTATAGACCTCTAAATTGTTTTACATAAAGTTTATTTGAATTGATATAAAATATATCAATTCAGTAAGTTTTTCCCGATTTAATTCATAGGTACAGAAAGCAATTAATTGTAAACAAATGGGAGGGCAAAGCACTCCCAGACTTGTCCACCTACGAATCATAAATCAAACAAGCTGATTCATTATAATCGGAAAGTCATCCAAATCGAATCTTATACAGTATTCTTTAAGTTGTTAATTGATAGAAATTTAGATATTATTAAACTTTGCAAAACAGCTGGAATGGAAGGAACTATTTTAATGGACACCGGTATTCCAACATGCTGGATTTGTTATTTTCTCCAAATCAATACTTCTAAATCTAAAATAAATGTAGACTGTTCATTCTTTTTAGACACAGTTTTTTTTATGAATTATAACCAATCTTAACTTTCAGGTCAAAACGTACTTACGTAAGACTAGGTACTACTTCCCTTTCAAACTACATCACGAACAAAAACTAAGTACCAACGCTGAAAAGTAAACATGTATAGTGTGGGCTGCAATCAGTACGTAGGTATGTTAGACAGCAATCATGATACCTTCCAAATGAGGGTTGACTATGCGACCGCTACAACCAAACCTATTATTTACGAGCCCTGAAATGACAAGTTACGTTTGATAATTACGTCTGTGGAGGGGTGTAGGACTTATCTTTTGTTACATCTATTCGAAAATGAACGAAAAGTTATGTTGAGGATTTTTTCAATGTGGTTTGACGTTGATTTTGAATATGAAAAAACAATCACTAAAACATTGTGAATTATGAGACCGCGAACCGTAAAATCGACTGTGAGCATGAATGATTACCTAGGTACTTCTTGTGTTCGCTGGAGAAGAATGATTTATTTGTCGTTAATATCTGGTTGCTGTCGGTTTATCGAACAACTCATTTATTTAAACAATACTCATTTCATTTTAAAATGATGTGCTAAAAGTTTTTTTAAAGATATTTCGAAAAGTGTTGCTGTCGGTTTTATATTAAGTTTTGTTTTCTGTATTTACTTAACATTATCCAGACATACCGCACGAGTGAACAGCCATGGCATATCGTGAGATAGATCATAGATAGTTCATAATTGGACCAGAGAGATCAGACGAGATACATCATAATTGGACATGATATTATACACCAATAGTGGACAGAAAAAAAGGAAAAATATTGCTGAAAAAAATAAACAACTGAAGTAAAAATGAAATACTTCCTACAATCTTCTTAACCGAAAACTCATTAAAGTTGGTATTTTTATTTTTCTGTAGAAAAAAGTATATGCAACTTAAAGACCCCTAATAACCTGGATTCTTGTGTTAACTAATAGAGATCAGTTAGAATCACGCGCCAGTTAGGGAGAGTATTATAAACAACTCGACAATTATTGCGTGACAAAACCTCGTGTGAACACGTTGCGGGTGAATTTTACATATTTTATACTATGCTCAGTGACTAAGCTTCTCCGAAAGGAATTTTTGTACATACGTCGATAATAAATAAAAAGACGAACGGTGATAAACTACCGACTTTTTAAAAAACGGGTCAATGCATGATGTCGGAAATGACGCTACAGATACTGTAAAGAAATCTTTACCTAAAAATGTAATGTGAGGATAAAAAGTAGCACGAATGTCCATCAGGATGTTATAAGGATGAATGTTCAAATATAATCCTGGTTGGGGTACAGAAAGATATGGCCAACTATATATAAGGTATATTCAAGAAATGGAGAATGCTTAAATGACAAGTAGTACGGGAAAAATACATTTTAATCCAAAATTATTAGAAACAAAGCAGAGAAACGAATGCCTATAAACTATGCGGGGTGGTTCAATGTTCACCAATGTATGAAATCGAAGTAAACCAAAGTAAGTAGGTACCCGCACTGTACTACTCGTTGCTCGCTTGTTTGATTCCGTACTGCGTTTGTACTGGATGATTGAAGCGTGCTTTTTTATGTTCCTGGGAAACAAGTTGCTGTGACCGAGCATTATTGTGGTTCTAATGGGTTAAACCTACCCGTTATGTACCCAAACTTAAATCGATCAGTTTGGACGAAATCGTTCCAAAACATTTTAACACACTATAAAATTCCACTACACAATTCACAATATTAAATTAACTAGAATAGAGAGGCTTAAAATATATCTGTTAAAATGTAGAGACTGTGAAAATACTTTTAAATTCTGGAATGAATGCCAAAAAAGTAACTTTAGGACCTGAGTGAAAATAGCACAATTTTGTAACTGTACCATACCCGGTTTGATGTCTATATTAGCCGAACGAAACTAATATGTTTTAGAGAATAGTATTTCTAGTTGACCTCTTAACTGTGAGTGACTAAAATGTTATTAAAATGAGCAATTGCTTGATGAGTTGAAGTTTTGATATCCGTAAGAAAACATAAAGTAGTATTAGAGCTATAGTCATAAGTTTTACAAAATAAATACATAAGTTTAGTATTTAATTGATACATGCTGCTTGGTCTTTAGACGTTGCAACTTGCAGAACTTATGGTAAATTACCCACTTTAATAAAGACTTACAATTCATTTTAAAGCTTTATGGAAAACTGTCTCTATATTATGTATGTCATAGATTTTGTTTCAGTTTAACATAGCAAACTTGCCCTGACATGATGATATTCTTACTTTTACAAATATTTGGATATGGTAAAATAAAACATCGTATTAAATAAAGTCTATGTGAATATTTATTTCACCCTGCCAAGGGTTAAAAAATATTCACAGTATAAGTAAACAACATGAACTGAAACACTTTATTTTGTTAGTCTTGAGTAATATTTGAAACCCATCTTGACTAAAACCTGTCTTGACTAACATTTGTATCCAAGATCTTAAATTTTGGATTTACAGAAATCTCAATTTGCGTGGGATCTTGTAACAATGGTGTTTCAACGTGTATCATGCTAGCCTAATGACTAGTATAAATTGAGCCCACACATTTTATTTACATTAACACTGGATGAAAATAACAAACTCTTTCTTTTAAAACTGTTTACTCTGAAATAAAACTTTTAGTAAAACAATATAAGTATAAACCACGTGAATTATTACAACAAATCAATAAAAACTACGATGTAAAAAACCTTTCTTTAGACAAAAGAAACTGCTAAGTAGGTGGTGCAAAAGAAAAGTGTCATATTATAAGTAGGTTCATAATCTGTTTATATCTATTAATTTTTGAAAGACTTCAGTAAATATACATCTATACATATTAGTTCAACTATTCAATCAAAGTATATCACAATACATATTTACGATTAGTCTAAACGTGTCGCTGTAAGTTAAAGCACAACTATTTTCTAGTATCGCCAATATAAATTCTAATACTTATCCAATAATCGATTTATACACCAATAACAGTTCCATGTTTCAGCAAAGACATCGTTGTAGATACGCGAATGTTGCGGTGAATGGCGCTCTTACTCGGGCAATTAAGCATAACAGCAGTACCAGGCCCCGGGCACCTTGCCACATGGCAGCAGACTCGAATCTCGTTTTATATTGAAACTGGTCTAACCCGCGATGTTAGACATATCTCTAGCGCTCTAGCGGAGCCCGGGCATTTGGGTGAAATACACTACTCATATAAGTAGCACTAGCTTCAACCGATTCATATTTCGTGGAAATTCGATGGTTTTGCCGTTGATTAAACTTTGGGAACATATTTAGAGGACTTAAGAGAATTTGTCAGAAACTTCCATATTCATTTTTACTAGAGATTTAAACTGTAAATGGACCGAAAAAAATAAAAATTTACGAGAAATCTAGTTTTGGCAAAAATACATTTCTTGACCCTTTTTGTAATAAATAATATTTCTTTCATATACTTTGTGCAAGTCTGATTCTAGTAAGATAAGTTTTCAACTGCTGTTGGTTCTACAAAGTACTCTGTAACCATGCATATATAATAACTAAATATTATAGTAAAAACCGGCATCGCTTAATTTGGCTGAAATTAAACGGTAAGCTGATGATTAAATTTCTGCAAAGTATTTTGGCTAACGTTATATCGGATAGGAGGTTAAGATAACAATAAAAGGTTCCAGTCTGTATCTCCGATCACTTCATTTCCTTGTTATAGTAATTAAATTGATAGTATTATCAACCCGTTACCTAATAGATAGTACCTAGCCGTCTTCTGCCAAGTCGAGCTTACATATTTTTATTATGATGTTAGTGCGATTAGCTTTTACGAGTGTGATGATAAAATTAAAAAAAAAATTAAAAATTTTTTTTTGCCGAAATCGGCACATGAATATTTTTTTATGGTTTATGTTATTGGTTGTCTTTGTGTTTATTTTTTTCATACAAAGGGATAGATCAGGAGTAAATTGTACGTATCGAAGTAAGTTTTCAGTGCCTGAGTATTGCTAATTAGGTAATTAAGTGGTGACTATTAATAACCATAAATAACCTCTTTAATTTACCTAGATTATATATTAAAATTACTATCTAGTTAAGTACAGTTAATCCGGAATCAATTTAAAATTCGCGTGCATACCAATTAATTTTGATAACGATCGTTACTTATAAAACTTTCATGGATATTTTATAATATGACGTTTGGTGCGTATTTTTGATGGTAGGTATATCATTATATGCTCCTGCGGAAGTCTTAACAAGAGAATCTACAGATTAAGCGATTACACAAAGAGATAACATAATCATAGACAACCAAACTTTAAAATGTATGTTTATTGCAAGTAAGAAATAAGATCATTATGTAATTAATGTAGGATTAATCTTTGTAAGTCCAAAAAACGTTCGTGTTTATAACTCGTTTATAATGTTTAAATTGAGCATTTTTGTCTGGCGTTAATTAATGTACTGTGGTAAGGAATTGGCTGCATGTAGTGATTAGCGTACATATTTGCGCTTGTTTTAAGAATTTTGTGTTAATTATAGGTTTAAGTAGGTATGATGAATGATAAATTAAATTATATCTAAAATCACAGCTTAGTTGTTGAATATCGAATTACTCGTATGTGGTTGCATTAGTAGTTAGAAATGTGGAGTAACTAGTACCTTATAGTTACGTAGACTCATCTAATCTATTTAAACTTACTCCTTATTCGACTTATTCAATCATTGGTTTACATTCCTGTCCTTTGGTCGAAATCTAAATTATGTTAGTTCTACGATATCACTTACGTCTTGTTGATTAAAGAAGTCGTCTTGGGCATCTTCGTTTGAACACCCCATGTCTTGAAGGAGCGGAGTTACATGCCGCTCCCAGTCATCCATTATTGTGAAACTTCTCCTGAACAGTTAGATAATAACGCGAACCGAAAATCACAGCTCAACAATCTTCACAAATTAACAGTGCAGTCATTTTAGCATAAACCACAAATATCCAGCATTCCTTGCGAGCGCGACGTCGAATCGCACATTTCGCGCCAAAAACTTTACGGTTCTACTTTTTACTTTTCCGTGAGCTACTGGATATGGCGGGAAATGGGCGAGATCGCACGCAACACTCGGCTGTCACAAAGTCGAGCGAGAGAGAAAAAAACAGCTGTGGCCGCGGGCGTATCACGTGCCCGCTGTTACCGGCGCGCATTCAAAAAACGTACTAGGAGAAAAGTCAGCTTGAGCAGCGTGTTCAGAGTCAGTGTGGCGAAGCGCGGGTTCCCGGCCGCCCGTCGACGCGACCGGAACAGGAGTGCGTGGCGGTCCGCGACTTCGTACGCCCTCTGCGTCGCGCCGCCTCGCGCACATCTCGCTCGCGCCTTCGCCACATTCATTTGGCCGTCCCGCTCGCCTGGCCTGGCGCCGCACGCCTCCCATGGGCGGCCGCGATTTCCCGCGGATCGTCCACGGCCGCAACATGGCCGTACCGAACTGCAGATCTCTGCTTACCACCTAAAACACCAGCCAGCGCCAGCCATGGTTGCCATTCACCATCGAATAAAGTAGTCTGAAGTTTCAAAAAACATTTCTTCAACATAGAGAACATTCCTTTGCTACATATCTTCCAGTGCAGTTAGTAAGATTTTCGTGAACTTTCACGTTCTTAACAATATTTCTACAAATATTTCTTTAAACATCCTAATTCACAAATGTAAAAGTAGTAGCACTAGAAAATAGCTGAATTGATTTTGATGAAATTTGGTATGGACTTTGCATAAAAGGCAAAGGTATACTTCTTTTTGTAGTTTAAAACTTGTCTAAAGTCTGTACACCCAGGTATACCTAAAACCATTTCCACTTTATGGCCAGATTCGAGAGCAAAAATTTGTACATGACATAGAATATAATTAAATTACCGACGAAGTTAGAAAATATTTCTTTATTTTTTAACGAAGCTCTGTCCAATATATATAAAATAATATCGAGGTCTAATCTAACAATTTCTAACTAAAAATTTGGTAATTTTTCTTTAGAAATAACTAATATGGCACATCAAAACTGCCACTAAAATTGCGCTAATTTAAGTGCCAATAATAAGGGGAGGTGAAATCTATTTAATGAAGAAAGTATTTTTTTAATTTAATCCGAATGGTTAGGGTCTTGGAATAGGTATTATGCCATAGGTTGTGATTATAAGACTAGACTTAACAGAATTATTTAATACCTACGAAAATCTATCTACCTACAATTGATGTTTGGGTCTAAAAACTAAATAGTTTTAGAACAGAAAGCAACTTCGGTCATTATTAAAAGCGTAGAGTACCTATAACATAGTTAAACACTTACGGCGAACAAAGTTTCTGAAGACCGTACAAGCGGCCAATTAAAAGTTAAATGTCTAATTCTTGTTAGAAGCGGGAAGTCCACAACTAGTGGGTATACTGGTAAATTGAAAGTTCTTCAATGTTGTGCATAGGTAGGACACGGGCCCGCCCCGGTTGTGATGGACCACACGAAAATCTAATCAGGATAATGATAAAGTTTCGTCGATAACTAATTTAAACAAAACATTTTGTATAAGGATTTAAGGATTACTTATGCATTGTAGATTGTAGCCTTGGGAGTTAAAGATCATCTTTTAATATTAGAATGTCGTAAAACTTAGAGGATGAGGAGAATCTACTGAACATAGAGAAAATAGAGATCTTCTTTTGGCAACAGAATATCAGAATACGCAAATAACTTAGGAGTACTGTAGACATAATTATGTAAAACTGTTTCAGTTCCGGTGGTCAATATATTGGGCGCGGTAATCGAAAGTAGAGCTATCTAAAAAAAAATAGAGTTAAAATTTGAGGCAGTAACAAATACAAATAATAAATAAATATTTAAAGAAAGACATTATACTGTACAAATAATGATTTAATTAAAAGATGTGCATTTTACCTTAGGTAGCTGGGTTTATAATTTACGGGTTACTTCTGACACAAAAGGTTGTTATAATTTATTAATCTGTTCAGGAAATTGATACTTTTCAGTATTTTCTTAAAAACAGACCTGACGTGTAGTATGCTTTATTTTTTTAATAATTTTTAGTGGCATGTATTAGGCTAAAGTCGTCAAAAGAGATCTAATGAGCAATTTACAGGAATACCTAAATGTATGAAGTTTATTCTCATATTGTTATCCCAAGCAATCATACACACGATTTTTATTTCATTCCTCGAATTACAACAAATCCTTCAAAAGTGGTTCAAAAATTGTTTGAGCAAACGGACGACACAGATCTAATATGAATGAATTTTATTATATTTATGTAATTAATTGTAACACCAAAGGATTTAGAGACCGGCTCCGACCTGTAAAATAGGATTGTGCCTCCGGATATCTCCCACAAACTCGAACGCAGCGATAGAGCTGCTACGTTACGTCAGTATTACGGGAGACACGTAGAACTCCCAATTGGCTACAAAATGTTTCACTACTGCCACCCAAAATTTCGATTTACCTAACATACTGTGACGATAACATAAAAAATCAAAAATAAACGACTTTCAAATCGATAAAAGCACTATTACTACTTATATTAATAAACCTAACATGTAATTAAATTTTAAAAAATTGCAAACAAAATATATTTATTTGTTTATTTTTAGTGGCACAATTTTTTTTTTTTTTTAAATCTTATGATATGCTTAGGCCTTCAGCTGTCACCCTTTTATCATCCTTATGATAATTTCCAGCAAACAAAATCCAGTGCCACGCATCTCACATCCAACGAATTCCGAGGTAAGATGACCTCGTGAATGTAGCGGGAATTTTAAGTTTCATCATCAGATCTTATAGTAGAATGGTTCTTATTGAACGCAAATGCTTCACTTTTTGTAGAAAATACCAAAATTGTCGGTCGTTAGGTCACATCAGAGGCAAAATAACTGCCCAAATTCTTAAGAGATAGGATGACCATGTGTAAATTGTCCAAAGATGCTATTTCATAAGGTTTTGACAAAACCAACAGACATAACATAACATATCATCACGCCTGTATCCCCGAAAGGGTAGGCAGAGGTGTACCAATGTACACCCACAGTTCGCCGATATGTTTAGGTACCATGTAAGCCACTAATCGGGCACAAATCCAAACTCCGACCTTGGTCGACTCGGGAATCGAACCCAAGACCTCTAGCGTAGCAGACGCGCTTAGCACCACTAGGCCAACGAGGCAGTCAAACTCAGATAATGTAGTTTTATTGGATTTAAGATCTACGTTGGACCTTATTAAATATATAATAATATTAACAAACGGCAAACCATAGGGGTCAATAAAATAAGTAATAAAACGAGAAATTGGTACAGGTATCGATACGAGTATGTAACATTTTCCGGACTTAAAGGAAAAATAAGTAAAAACTAATGGTGGGTCTTCCGAAATTCTTTTCAGTTCTAAAAGCGCCGACATGTCCGTCCATTTCTAGCTGACCACGTTATATTGCAAACTCTAGGAGAAGCATGGAAAAAAGCCTAATTTTGTAAATGCAAAAAAATGCGTATCAATTAAAAACACAAACCTAAGGATGTTAGAAATGTTTTTTTTTTTCATTGTCATTGTGTGTCTCATAGTTTTACTAGGCACTGCCTTCAAAATAGAGAGTTTTTAAATAACGCAGTTATTTTGTCCTTTTTAGTGCATTTCATTTTTGTTTGAAGTCGATTTTTTTTTTTTTTTAATTATTTTATTTCGAGATTTTTTAGTGAATTTGACGATTTTGTTTATTTGCGTAAACGTGGGTAGGCTTACGAAACGCGCTGCTTATATGTGAAATCGTCGTTTGAATGAGACTAACGAGGAAAGAGAAAAGCCTATTGCAAATTAGGAAATCTAAATCCAATGTTATTTTTCGAGAGACTACTTAATACACTATTTTTTTAACTGTTTAAATTGTTCTTTTTTTATTGTTATAATTTAAACCGTTTTTGTCTTCACTATCGAATATGCAATATTACCGCGCATGTGCGCATCAATACGAATAAAATAAGCCCAAACACTATGTAGTTGCTATTAACCATTAAGGAGTTCCCTAAACTGTACTGCACCTGCATCACGGACCTTGCAGTGCCAAGTGTCATTACCCATCTCGGTGTAAAGATCTTGTCAACACGAATAAAATAAGCCCAAACACGAGGAAGTTAAGATGTGCCGTTGAGGAGTTCTCTCGATCCTCTGTCGTCTCCATCATCAGATCTGCTCTAAACCTCCATAGTATTGTAGTCTCATCAGATATACACATAAATCTCTAGATTTTTACCCATGCTTGCCTACAATTTTCAAGAGATGCCGTCGATTTCTCAGGGTTTTCACCATCAGGTCCAGACCTGATGACGATGGGAATAAAAAAAATATTTTTGAAATCAGGCGTCTTTGAGAAATCAAGTAAAAAACATAAAAAAAAATACAACCGAATTGAGAACCTCCTCCTTTTTTGAAGTCGTTTGAAAACTGGCATAATCTATACCTTCACTTAAGTCTCAGGTTTCAAAATTGGAATGTTCATTTGGAAAATTTGAGTAGGATTTTTTTATTCTGAAATACATACTTGTTAACAATAATAAGCAATGAGAGGGCATGTACTAAAAAGTAAGTAGCTAGTTAGAGTTTATATACTCGTAATAGTTAGTAGACGCAACAGATCTAATTTGTCATCAGCTCCCGAGCCTTTTTCCAACCACGTTGGGGTCGACCATTACCGGATTCAGCTGAATACCGTATTTTACATGGAGCGATTGCCTATCTGACCTCCACAACTCATTTTAAATGGGAAAACAGTATTCCTTAGTAAGACTGGTTGTCACAATTGAATTATCGACTGCCAAAGATCAAAGTATATGACAGTCGGGACTTAGAAATGGTCACCCATCCACGGACCAACCGCCGCGAGCGCGGCTTAACCTGTATTATCGGGCAAACCGTACACTTAGCCTTGGCCACGAGCCCCTCAACAGATCTAATTTGTATCAAACGGAATAAAATTGGAAGTCGTTAACGTTGGTATCCTTAAAAGTTCCATTTTACGTAAAACTTTTTTTGATTGACTTTTCGACTACTTTCATGGATACAATGACGAATGCGTACAAGGCTCATATTGTATACAAGACTTATTTTAATTATATGGTTAAACAAACTAAAAAACACCTGACTATTTTCATTATAATTAGGCCTAATCACATGATTTTAGAACTGCATCGTATAATGGAACGTATAACGTCAAACTTACACCGGAATCCGAAATGCGCTTGACGTTTATCGTGCTACTTAGCTGATTACATATTTTTGTAAATAAAATGTCGCCTCCATCGGAATTAAGTTTTGAAGAAATATTAAAGTTTATGTTGGCTCATAATGGCAAGGTCACCAACCATGAGTTAGTGAAGCATTTCAAAGTGTTTTTAATGAACCCTGACATGAGAGGCAAGTAGAAACTTACGTACTTACTACGTACCTATGTAATTTATCAGTGTTTTGCTGAATAACTTTCCAAGCGTTTTGTGCATTATATTTAAATGTCCTAATATTTTAGATGAAGCAAGAAGTACTTTCAAAAAACATGTTAACGCGCTAGCCATCATAAAGAATCAGAACAATGAGAAATGGTTAATATTAAAAAAGAAGTATTTGCCAAATAACGGTAAAGAAAACGAAGATATAACGGAGAAAGTACCTGAGTCACCAAATGTCACAATAGCTGAAACATCTGTGGAACAGGTTACTAACATAGAGGAAGAACCTCCGCAGCGTCCACCGCTTCCATTACAACTTAACCAAGATTTCAGCATTTTGAACAACCTTATCCAAGGCAACACCCTTCCTATTAGTAATGATGCTCATGTTCTCAAAAGTGAATCACGAGAAAGTCTTCTGTCTATCCCAAGTGAAGATGTACCTCCAAAAGTATATCCTCGAAGGAGATCATCTGAAAAAAGTTTTGAAAAGCGAACAAGCATACCAGGCACACCGGGACAGAGATCATCTATACCTAATCTTGACGTGCAAGAGTTCAATAACTCAATGTCACCAACAATGTCATCATCTACTAGTGAGAGCATGCTGGTTGATAGTGAACAGACAATATCCGTGAAGGAGAGAAAACAAATGTTCAATAGGATGGCTTCGGAGAGTGATGTCTTGAAAAGTAATAAACCTGGGAGCAACTTGAGTTCACAGGTTAGTTATTTCACTTAGCTATAGATTACATTACTTTTCAATGAGTATGTTACTTTACTAATTCCCACCTTATTCTCTGCCAGATTGTTGATGTTATTAAAATTTAGGTAGGTATTCCTGATATTATTTAATCATTGTAGGTGTATAAATTTTATATAGTATATCCAAATAGGATACTCAAGTATTCAGATGTGTTTGCCATGGTGGGCAAGCTGCGCTATATGCCAAATAGGTATGTGTCAAGCAATCTTAAAATTTTACAGTAAAAATATCCAGTTTTTGGTAGTCAGTAAAATTAAAATTTATAATATGGACCTTTCTTACTGCATACTAATCCAGTTTAGTAGATAATGAGACACTATGCAATTTTTGAGTATGACAGTAGCTCTATCGATTAGTATCGACAGTATCAGTGTCAATAGTCAGAACTTAATTAGTAACATTGATCATCACTTGTAATCAGGCTCTCAGCGATAGCAACAAGGTTACAGTTTGTATATTTATATTATTATCTACTTTATAATTGATTAGTGCTACAAGCCAACTGAGATCCAAAGAGAACCCAAAGAGATTGTAGGACAGTTTAGATCTCCATAGTGTTTATTTCAGATATACCTAAATATAATACCTATTAATACATGGGGCAAATATTGACATTTCAAAAGAATTGAGTTTTCTAGTGTTGTGGTCACAATATCATAAAATAAACTGATTTTTTGTTGAGCGTTGACTAATCAAATCATTAATTTTTCTTCACACATTGATTTCTTTAGAAATTGATGTTGATTGAATATTTGTATAGCATATACATTATTAACTTTAACAAAAGTGTTATTTGAATGGTAACTAACCATGTTTCGCATTTCACTGACCTAAAGATTAGAGCTCCTGCATTAAACCTGAAAATAAAATTGTTTACATTTAAATAAAAAAAATGTTACACATTTTATTAACAGTAGTTGTTTTTTGACAACACAAAAGATCAAATATGAGGAAGACATAAAACAAAGAGAATATTTGAATGATTCAGCTGTTGACTCATTCAAAAACAAAACAAAAATATTGTAGAGAATGTATCAAAAGAATGCACACATATTTTAACTAATTTCAATTTAGTAAGGTTTGGAAATGTAGGGACAGATTATTTTTTCTTTTGACTTTTGTAAACAATGCTTAAATGGACAACTAGGTGTTCCCATATCCACAATAGACAAATTATATATTATATAATTTATATAATATCTATACCTATATTATAATATATAACACATATAATACATAATACATAAAAACTAATCTTAGTTGTTCATTTTGGAAGATAAGGAATTGTGTTTGTAGTTTTAGTAAACCTGAATTTGGAAACAAGAACTAAATAAGAAATAAATATCAGCCTTTCCTATAGTATGTAATACTTTTGTCATGTAAATATGTAATATAATAAAATATTATTATTTGCATGAATTGGGCGTGTGGCATAAACCGATCTAAGCTGTACAGTTTAACCGATGGTTGAGGTTAAGTCGCGCTTGTCGTGGTTTGCCGTGGATAGGTGACCATTTGTAATTAAACCGTTAGTCCTGACGGTCATACGTCGAACCCTAACAGTTCTTAAGTCATTAGAGTTCTGATAACTAGTTTTACCATGAGGTACTAAGCTAAGCAATAAAATGGGTTGTGGAGGTCAGCTAGGCAGTCGCTTCATGAAAAATACGGAATTCAATTGAAAGTGTTGAAACCAATAAGACAGGGAGCCGACCCTAACATAGATCAGTATTATTTTGTTCCATGACTATTTTATTAGATATATCTTTAAGAAACACACTCTCGAGTATTCTAAAAAAATTCGGCTACAACCTTCAAATATAATTGACTATAAAATGATTGCATTTTAATTATATAGGTGACTAGTGGTTGGTGAATCATTACGTATTCAACGACCACAGTGGTATTTACTTAGATAGCTTAGTTAATTTTTGTTTAAGTGGGTAAATAATTATGAAATATTAGGGGTTGTGGATTGCATGGATCGTGGCACCTGTTAGTTAGCTAACAATCATTAACAAATATTTTGACTGACAGAAATATTTGAGTAGGTACCGTTTAAATTTTAAAATAAGTTTTTCCCCTTAGTGGGAAGGGTTTAGATACCGATAACAGAAACCGGGGGACAGTTCATAAAAAGTTTAGGGAGAAATTATGAACGTAGATAAGTATAGGTTTTAGAATATATATTTACGTTCACGGGTGAAATGGGAAGAAATTGTTTATGAGAATTTCGGTACTACTACTATTTATGTTACCATTATCATACTGGAATTCTACTAATTTATCATAAATCAATATATTGCGGATTAGGGTTTTAAGGTTTTAATTGGGGAAAGGGAAATAAACTTAACATATCGTGTTAATTATACATATTATGAGGATAGTCTTATTTCAGAGATTTAAGATGTTGTCAAATATCTTGGTTGTGGGAAAACATGTACGGCGATGTTAAATCCCACTAATATTATAAATGTGAAAGTTTGTGAGAATGGATGTGTGGATGTTTGTTACTCTTTCACGCAAAAACGGCTGGACCAATTTGGTTGAAATTTGGTATGTAGATAGGTTATACCCTGGTTTAACATATAGGTTACTTTTTATCCTGTTTATCCCTTTATATTATGGGAACGGTATATAGGTATTAACGCGGGTAAAACCGCGGGGCACAGCTAGTTAAAAATAAACAAAAAAGGGAAGTTAATTTTGTAAGTAAAAAGTTAGATGGTAAAAAAAAGTAGAGACGTATTCCTTGCTTTCTTATACAAATAGTGGGTGCTATTGACGTCACAAGCTTGCACAAAATGTATGACACAAATAATTGTATAGTTGTCAAATATTTGGTTAATAAAACACATGTCTAATATTTTTAGTCGATCTACCTGATATTTATAAAAAATACATCAACATCCCTATACTCTACGTGTTCGAACTCGCGGGCTGAAGTGTGCCACAAAACCAGTAACAACTTTTTAACCGACATAAAAAAAGGAGGTTCTCACTTTGACTAGTATGTGCGTTTGTCCGCGATTATCCCGCGTTTGGCAGAACCGACTTTGATGCGTTTTTCAGAAAATTATTTGTTAGAATAAGAAGAAGGTTTTGTTAGCCTTACTTCGTGCGATTTTATGATTTATGCTAACTTTTTAGTCAAGACAAGAAAAAGTAATCTAATCATTATTGTTACCACCGGACTACGACCCTTTTTATAGAAAAAATTGCATATGTAGCCGATTTCATTTAATATTCTTTTGATTTTTTTTTTCATGGTTTTTGATCTTATTAGCCTTCCTTAAAACAAATCAAAACAACAAAAACGTCTAGGTAAATGTTCAAGAAATAAGGTCTTCGTACATTCGTAAATATTAGTATACGGTCCTAATCACAGACTTTTTTCATATTCCTTTTACGTAACTGGTAATTATCTGACCACACATGGAATTCACTTTGTTTAACCTTTTGACAGTGTCATAACAATTGTGTACGACTATGAATATTGTTATCCACTCCAATAAAAGTCTTTTGAATATTAAATTGTTGCGTTGCGGTAAGGGTAAAAGTTACCTTCCAGTCAACACCTGGTGCAGCTAATTGAATTGTAAAACCTTCGTCATGGGCCTTTGGCGGTCAAAGTGATGTTGAATATGATTATTATCATACAAATTTTTCGTGATCGCGCCGGGATATCGAATTTAAGGGGAAATTACTAACATGATAAAAACACCTTTGAACATGCATCTTTATCAGTAGTGCATGTTCTTAAATACTATTATCCACTGAATATACTACACCCTAAAGACACATTTTGAAAATAACTGTCGAGGGATGTTCGCAAGTACAAAAATGTATGATAATAATTTTAGCTCATCCGAACGGGACAATCCCTACACGAGGGTAGCTTACACAACATGAACAACAAAAGCTCCTAATGACAAATATTAGCCCGCGCCTCCGAGCACCTAATGGACTTTACAATTGCTTTGTACAACGCACTTCACAATGTTACCTATTAAAAGGACGAGAGGACGCATTAACCTGCTTGTAAAAACGTATGGGCCGAAGATTATTAAAATAGAGATTTTTGACATTTTGGTACCTTTAAGTATACCTGATTATCTCTAATGTACGTTTATCGATATAGTTATTATCGTTTTAATATTGAAGAAGTCGTTTCAGCAATTATCTTGTCACTTAAGTATCGGTTTCCGAATGGGGGTTGACACAAGTTTCTGTTTATCGGGATTCACTTAACGCTACTACTGAAACTAATAAATAATAAATGAACAACCCGTTTCTCACTAATATGCCACGTTGCCACCCGTCCGAGTGAGACCCCGTCGCATAAATCAACACTGAAATAGACCGACGATGTACATTTCCGCTCGTCAATTGGAATACTTTCAAAAAATTAATTTACAAAGATTTTATGTAAGCTCACGCGGCTCGGCGCTGTGTTATAAAAGGGTATACTTTAAGTTTTAAAAGCTTAAAAGTCAAGACTTTTTGTTTTTAGCGCTCGGATGAAAGCAGATTATGAAATCGAATTTCACAATATATCTTTTTATATGTAGCATCTTATTTTAGGATGTTTTTGTATGATGCTAAATGTTTCATTTGGGTGGAATGGGGAATTTATCATGTCTCTACCGGTCTATCAAATCGTGGTACAAATAGGCTTAAAGTCAATATTATGATCATTATTCATGGCGCATAGCATATTGAATGGGCTGCTTCGTGACTTGCGGTCGATTGTCAATTAATGTCGTGTGACTCCAAAGCGCACGTGCGCCATTAAAGCTCTAAAAAAAGGTCATCCGTGCTTAGTGTTGACCACGTTGTCAGTTAAGTTTCGCTTGTATTTAATATGACCAGCCTGCATAATGACGTTTGTAGTACTTCATTACAAATCAAGAAGGTAATTTGCCTGCCTTCCCTTAACACAAACAACCAACACAAACGTGTTAATGTTAGCATCTGAAGTGAAGTGGCTAGTTTAATTTTGTGGTCCCTTTAAGACTTCTTAGTACGTGTTAAACGTAAAATCCAATTGGTTTTAGGGGCTAAACACCCCGTAAAACTTTTATTGCCCCATTGCCTTATTTTGAGTGAAGTCTATCTAGACGTCTCAAATAATCTTTAACTGGGGACAGTAAAGGACATTACGTAGGTATTTTATACGACATCAGTAATAATGGGTACCTGTACGCATTCCTCATCTATATGCAATAAATTCTTGATAAAAGCATCTAAATAAGCTTCGGTTTAAGTATATTCATCTTCAACGTTTTGAATACACGTGTAGTTGTTATGCACGATGTAAAAGATAACATGGTATGGTCCGTTGCGAGTTGGAAGGAAAATATGACCGATTTCATTGTTCTCCGTTTGCTATTCGGGCCTGAGAATCACTTGCAGCCATCAACAACACGGATGCCGCACTTAACGAGCCTTGTCGAAGTGATGGAAAATAAGGACGGATGAATTAGCTGTCAGCTATTCAATGATAAAAGTAAGACAACGCATAATACACGCTCTGTGGGATGAAACAATCGAGTATCCATAACAATAATTGCACTTGCGAAAGCGGGAAACATCTATAGAAGCTTTCGTCCGTAAATAGCTTGATTTACTGTTTGTTAATGATGAAGAACGAGCTATTATTGTTTATTGTTTCTCTTATGACACAAAATAATTAGTATAGAGAACTAAAACGTGTCGCTAATTTTAGTCTTGTCAAAATAATACCGTATTGTTTTAGATTAATAATTGATTTATATTTATTTGAAGGTAGTCTTATTTATTTTTGTTATTGTCATATAAATTATACGAATAAAGCTGAGAGCTAGAAAGTTGTGAGTTGTATCGATCGTAATGTGGTGCCGTCGTCGCCACCATAATGCGAGCCAGCGCGAACAACGTGATGTGTACGGCGTCCTACGGCGCGGAGAGAGGCACGCTCGCCTGGAGCCCTTGGCGACTAACTGGCGAGCCTGCCCTTTCAATTTACTTACATTAATATCAATTTAATTTTTACTGTATTATGACAATACCATCTTTCAACCATAACCTTTATTTTTTATCCAACATCGGTAGTGATAAAATAATAGTAGTGCCGTCCATAAAGACATGCATTAATTAAAAACTAAATGTCTTCCTGCACAGTTAGTTTACGTTTTAGATATCGTGTCTTTAGTTTAAAGAATGTGAATAATAAAAAAAGTTTAATAATGCAAATTGAAAACTATGTGGTGGTTAGTTTTCATGTGCAATTTATAGACTAAACAGGGGACAATCATATCAAAAGCCCCAATTTAAGGTGTTATAAAATAATGTTATTAGATTATTCTCTCAGTTTGGCTACCGTTTATATTAGCTACGACGGCAACAATTAACAGTGTCCTTGACGAAACAAACATGTACATTTCATCTTTATAAACTCAATAAGTAGATCAAATATTTATCTTTTATTTTTTTTTATATAATGTAGGTATACCGGACAGACGTGAGCGGACAAACATGGTGAAACTTTAAAAAATCCTTGTTGACGGAACCCTAAAAACAGAACAATGTTAGGTTGACTTACCATTTATAAATTTGATTGAAATGGCATAATTTGCAGAGAACATTACGTAGGTCTAATTATTTTACTCATATGCCGCTTAATTTAATAGTTTCCGATAGCACGGCATTTGAGATGTAAAGCGATCGGTTTTAGGTTAGTTTAAACACGATACGTGTTTGGTACATTTTCAGCGAAGCCGGGAATGTTTACTTATTCGGTCAATGTTGCCAGTGTTGTGTAAACTGTGTCCACGCTACAGCGTACAACTGCCGTAACTGATCGACAAACATCCCTTAATTTATAACACACGTTTTTTAATTGGATGTCAGGATGTAGGTATGGGGCTAATTTAAATGAAATCAGTGTGGTTGTGTGATATGGATTCAAAAATCTGATTTGTGATTTAAAGTTTTTAGGTTGGTCAAAACTAGTCAACCTATTACGGATCATGAGATTTAATTCGCTGAAAGACAGGCAAGCAAATGGACAGCCAGGGCTTAGTAATAGAGGTTATGAACCACAATGCAGTGTTAAGTGCAGACTAATTTTGATTAAATTTTTAGTCCGTTTACACAAAACAACAAAATAATGATACTAATGTGAATGACGTGAAACAACTGATAGTAATAAAAGGAAAAATACAGGCTTACACAAAATTAAATTAAGTAATCCATAATTAAAAAAGAAGCAGGTAGGCTTCGTCTACAATTTATATTTAGAGCTCGATAGTTGTCTGTACTTTTGTGAAAGTTTTTAAACTTAGATTGTTTCAAAAGTAATTGGCTAGTTTAAAAAATGTATTAAAGCATTCCGGCGCTAATTTTAATTGTTATAGTCGTGGAAGCAACTTACAAACTTAATCTTATTATTAAATCAAACACATCACATTAAGGATGTTATCTTGTCAATATCGAAGTCCCTAACAGTGAGGCCAATAGTGTAGACATAAATATGTAACGACAGGTGGTAAAGTGGTCATGCTGCGCAGCGCACGCCCAGTGCACCAGTCGCAAACATTGTAACCTTACTCGTACCTTACACAAAAATGAACTGTATTGTCCATTACATAGAGGCTTTAATTACAATAAGCAAAACAAATCCCTTGTGACCTAAATCATTTCATATGAATAGCAGCGCAAGCCTGAAGACGGGAGAATTCGAATTTATTGACCATTAATTCAAAATATTATTTTCACAATATAAGTACTCATTTATTAATTTTGAAATATTAAGTTCCGATTAATTTATATGTGTCGTTAAGATATTTATTATGTATGTAAATATCGTCTTTATTTATAATCCTAATCTTTTGTTTTCAGACGTTAAGTACTTTGATGTACAACGTTTAATAAATTGTTAGCCATGAATGAACATGTTTGTATTTAAAATGAGGATAAAATTGTTTACTAACCTTGGACTATTATGATGACTCATTCAAATTTGTTTGTTCACAGGGCGTAGACGAGGAAGATAGAGTTTCTGTAAGTAAATAAAATATGGCTATAGATGTTATGATCTTACAATTTTCCTGAATAAATAAATCATGTGCAACTTTAATTTACAGCTAGATCAAAAGAGCGAGACTGATCCATTAGACTCAAAGCAAAAGCAATGGATTTTATGTGCGGCGAGAGGAGATTACCACGCATTAACAAAGATGTGCAGGGATAATCCAAAGCTGGTCAAGACGAAGGTAAGTTTTAGTGTAGTTATAAATAGTGCATTAATATTCCTACCAAAAGTCTCAAAAACGACTGACGCATGTTAGAACTCGCTTTTATTTAATTACTATCCAAAATTAATAATTATATTGTGTAATTATTGTTATGTTGAAATATTAAACCTTCCGAAATAAAACAATACTAAGCTGAAGACGAAGTATGTCACTATATAACATATCATCGTTGTTAACCATGATACACAAAAATGTGAATAGCATTTTAAAAAGAACCACCTATATTATTTGAGATTGTTTTGATAATAAACTGATGGCCATTTACGAATTCGCAATATGCCCGCTGAGAAGTCAAAGCATTCTTGTGGAAAAAAGTGATAAACGGTAACGGATGTAGTTGTCCCGCATCCTTGAGTTTTTAGGCGTTAGTTAGCGCCAAGTGAGAGCACATGTCCAAAAGGTGTGCTTCTAATTGGGTCTCGGGGTGCTCGGCCGGCGCCGGCCCGCGCCCCCCCGCCGCATGCTATCTTGACATATCTCCGGACGTAGTCCCTTGTTTTATTTTACGAGCCATCTCTCAGACCCCAAGTTTTTTCTATCCAACTATTGTGTTTACTCTGTTTCACCTCGCGTACTTAATATATAGACGTCATATAAACCAAATAGATTGCTAATTCTAAGGAGTATACTTCTGATATATTATTAGAAATACGTCTCGGATTTGTTAGGTTGTTTTAAAAGATCATTAAACAATTTTAGACTAAATACTATTAACTCGCAATAATCCCTGATAAGTGATGACTGACGAACGGCTTTCTCGTTCGAATTGAGACAAATTGTGTTTTATATACTCGTACATAATTTGTATATATTTTATACCAAGTCAGTGATGATATTGAATACACAAGAATTTTACTTAATGGCCTCATGGCTTTTACTTCAATCAAGCCTGTCGCCGGATTGATTACCGAGTAGGTACATTACTTTTATTTAATACGCAGTAAAAAGGTAATGATAGCCTTCTCTTTTATTGATTCGCTGTAAATCAAAGGTCGACGCGATTGGATTTCAATTTTATTGGCATCCTTTCATCAATAGTTAAAAGCCTATTCAGAATTGACCAAGATTCGTCCAAGTGTTCTTGTTTCCTACCATGTTCATTGTGCAAGTTGCAGAGGGTAATTTGTCACAGCGTTCGGACTTCTTTTAATGAGCTCCTTTCTTTGTTTTCAATTAATTCTTTCAATCTGTATTGTCATAACATGTGCTTCAAAATGTAGAACGACAGTTATTTTGATTTTGTTCTATCCGCTTCCCGAGTTAATAAAGCAACAGTAAATATTGTCAGACAATATGTAACACGTGTTTGCTACTGCTGCCTTGCTGCATGACATTTGTCGCCTTTCCTCTAAAAAACACTTTGAAGCTTATTTTCGTATTTGCCTGACTTGCTGATGGAATTATAGATTTGTGGAAATTTCTCTGTGTGTGGGTTCTTATGATATTTTTTTTATTGTAGGCCTCGCTTGTTTCTCTTTGAAATGAGAAATTTAAATATGTCATCGTCGCTTCCTATCTAAAAGAGATCATCTTTAATACTTATTTTTTAATGCATGACGATGATTAGTTGAGATATATTAGTTGATTTAAAACTTTTTTAACACCTCATGACACCGCCGTTTACACTGTGTTAATGTTGATTTCATTTTATCTGTTTAAGAAATATTAGGACCGTCACGAGAGAGAGCTTTTATTTACTAATTTTATTTTATTTTCGCTGTCATTGATGTTTAAAAATTGTTCAGCTTATCTATTTTTGTGTAATTTTTATATATTATAGAAGAGCATAAGTCTGTACCTGTGTAAAGTTAGCTTATTTAAACAGACTATAAAACCGAGCAGGCTAGGTAAATCAAAATGTCTGCATTCTTATTAAAACTCTTTTATGTGTTTAACAAACGTTAAAATTACTCTAATTGGCTGCTTTAAAATCTCATTCCTGTTAAGGGGACTCTATAGAGTTTCTTTCTTGGTTAAATTACTATCACCCGTTTAAAGAAAATAAATAGTAATACAATATTTTAAAAAGACAACAGAATGCGATAAAAAATAGCAAGGGTTCAATAGCCCTTGATCGTATGATTCATATGTTATCAATTCGACAGCCGCAAAAATAAACAGTCATCTCTACTAAATCTCTATTTTGATGAAGAGCGTTGTTAAGAGATTTTTAATGAATAAAGTTCCATGAATATCTGTTTTTGGAATAACTTCTACTTAGAATTCTAATTCGCTACTTCATTTCTACTGTATAAATATATCGTATTATAAGGAAGCATGAGGCACTTTAGCTTCATACTAGGGCATAAGAACCGGGTTTTCCCGGTTCCAAAAGAACCGGGAATTCCCGGTTCTGGAGGTCTCTGAAAGAACCGGTTCTGTAAATCTAGGAACCGGGTTTTTCGGTTCTTTCGGTTCTATCTTTCTTTCTTAAAATAAACTTAGAAATACCTCAATTCACGCTAAATGTCAAGTTATTATCATATAATATTGTTACACGTATCTTCTTTAACAAATAAAGAGGAACTTAATAAGAAGAAAGTCAAGCTATTCTGATAACTTTTAAACTATCGCGCTGCATGTTTATATTAATATTATATAGAACGGGGATTAGCGCGAACATGCATAAATACCTTTAGGGCTTGACGTTTCGACCAGGTTACACCGGCCGTGGTCGCAAGCAGACTGGAGATGCGGTGTCATTGCTCCGTGCACGAAGTAGATGATTTTTCATCTACCCCCTTTTCTTCAAGTACCCTACACACTACACTGACCGTGTCCGTACTATGTTCACTAACCGACTTTGCAGAGAATCGAGGTTTTGTTAAGGGAATCACTGGATACCAAGATGCAGGTAGTTTAAAGCCGTCTTCCCGATTGAAATTTGGATGCTTCTTGATTTCAATCGCTTCTCGCACTACTCTCGAATGAAAGTGGCGATCGGTGGAGAGGACTTGCGCGCGATGGAATTGAATCCAGTGATTAACGCCAGCTTGGAGTACGTGATCTGCTATTGCCGATTTAGTGGTCTGACCGTTCTTAACAGCTGCGATATGCTCTTTGAGCCTTTCCGCGATAGTTCGCTTCGTTTGCCCGATGTACGATTTACCGCAGCTGCAGTCGATTTTATAGACACCTGGCTGTTGTAGGGGTAAAACATCCTTCGGTGTGCGCACCATGTTGTGTACCTTTGTCCCCGGAGTGTAGACAGTCGGTATGGAGACTTTTCTAAGTACTGCCCCGATCTTGTCCGTAACTCCTCTGACATATGGCATGTAGGCTCTTTGTCTATTGACGTCCGGATGTCTGACCCGCTTTGACGGTCGTTTCATTTTCCTTTTCACCTTATATCCATTTTTGTGAAGTACCTCCTGAACATGATCTAGCTCGCGCTCTAAATGTTCAGGGTCGCAGAGGTCATACGCTCTATTCTTGAGTGCGGTCATCATGGATTGCAGGTGTCCAGGGTGGTGATGCGACGTACCATGCAGGTATCTATCTGTGTGTGTAGGTTTTCGGTACACAGTGTGTGATAATGACCCATCTTTTCTCGCATTCACTTTGACGTCCAGGAAACTGGACCTGGTCCTGGTCGAAACGTCAAGCCCTAAAGGTATTTATGCATGTTCGCGCTAATCCCCGTTCTATATAATATTAATATCAAGCTATTCTGCTCCTGAATTGATATCGAATGACCTGAGTACTACAGTCAGGGTAGAAATGGCTCTGTCCGAGAGTGGTATCATTGCCACGTTGAATGGCTATGTCGATTCTCAGTACATCGAACAAACCAGCCCTTTGATCACGAGTGGAGTCTACCAAACGTTTTGACAGTTCTTTAAAAAGATTTCATGCAATCGGACCCCACGACCCGAGCGTTTTAACCCCAAACGGCTCAAAATTAAAATACCCATTAGGTAATTATACTTTCGCCATTTAAGGGTCTCTGCAGACCCAGCAGCAGTGCCAGGAGAGGCTGCCGAACTTAGAAAGTCGGACGGCGCAAGGGTGTCGACGCACATTGCGTCCCACACCAAAGGCCAAACCAATTTCCAAGGCAACAATGACATACCGTCAGATCTCCAACTATCGCCGCGCACCTAAACATTAGGTTCCAAAACAGCTGGTACACCGGCAGTGACGAATAATGACATTATTATTTGCGTGACGGGATATACGCCCTGCGCTCCTGCTGCAGGACAAGCCATGGCGACCAAGGCAATTGACTGTTTCACCGCGTTGACAACGATGACATGCGAAACAAAGTATAGCTAAACGTAAACTGATGGCGAGCCGGAAAGTATTGTCATCCAAAATCGTACCAAGAGTGGATGATGGAAGTGCCTGTTACCAGAGGCCCGATTCCCATTCTCCCACAGCCAGGTGACGCTCACGCTCTGCAGTGTTGATCGACGTATTAATGAATTCTTTCCGTATCAAACTGCAAACCGGCTCGTACCACTGGCTCTGGGAAGAACGTTGCTCGGGTAGATCTACACCCGGGCAGGACAATTCCCAACTATTTACTGCCTCAGTCATGCACAAAATCTGGAAAACAACCAGAGTGGACCCTAAGATTTACCTGGTTAATTTTTTATGGACTGAAGACAAAAATGCTGGTTAGCCTAAACTGGAAACTTTACGTACACCTAGCCGACCAAATCGGATCGGCAGCGTGGCTTGGGTCTAAGCTCGGTCATCCATTGTTACGTTAAAAATGGACGTAAAGTAATGTAAAATTTAGAGCAAAACAACAGACAATTAAAGTAATAGCAGAATTTAAAGAGAATTTTAAAAGTCTATTCGGAAATTATTGAAATTTTTTTTTTTGAGTTTATTTCAATACCTTATTTCAAACACAGTTTTCGATTTCTATAGTGAATTATAAACAACTTCGAAAATACTGATTTTAGTGCACTGATTATCGCTTAATGTTACTGAAAAACGATGTTGTAACTAGGAGTATAATTATAAAAATAATAAAAAATGCTTTTTCCAATAAAGTGTGTTTTATCCATTATCTTTTATTCGTTATGGCAGTAGAAAATCAACTTTTAAACTAAAATTTATCGAAAAGAACCGAAAAAACCGGGTACCCGGTTCCAGCTTGAGTTTGGAACCGAAAGAACCGGTTCCTAAAAATGGGCCGGTTCTCGATGCCCTACTTCATACTAGCAAGTTTCTACGTTGCACTTTTAATCAGGCATCGATTTATATACGCCGTACAAATTAATCCGACACAGCGGTATTATTATATCTTTCAACAGGTGGTAAAGGTTTAGTACTTCCTGTAAAACAAAAGCTTGCCTGGTGTCCTTAGATAAGTCGTACTAAAACCATGCTTCATGTGATGACCATGTTTCGAATCCGAAGTCCCTTTGCGAAATAATAAGGTCCACATTTTTTTTATTGAGTTCTAGTATCTCTTCCTTGCCTGTAATTTTCTAATAGGATCTTTTATAGCCTAATTTCCCATTACTTTGTAGTTAAGTGAATATCCAATCCAATTGAAGTTTAATATTGCCTCGGCAACATTTGTGCGACGCGCGCCGCGGAAACGTATCGAAGTTACAGTACTTACAAATGTAAATGAATTCTAATTTTATATTGACTTAGCTGATAGGCTCCCAGAAAACGATTTGGTTATATTTAATTGTTCCCTAACGATCGTGTAATTGTGTTGATAAAGATTTGTTTAGTCAATAAAAAAGACGAAAGCTCGGTATTATTATTCTTGATTTACGATTGTTCGATTCCAACGAGGGCGGAGTTGGTGATCCAAGTAATTAAATCCAAATCATTTCGATGTTGGTTGCCATACCAACAGTTAATTGATACGATCCAATAATGGTATTGTTAATTACATTTATTTCGGGTAATATAAGTAGAAATTTATAACGTCGTCTTTAATTTGAATGACTACTTACGGATTTTATTATGTTTGTTAAATATCATTTAGATGCCTCAACAATAAATTTTATAGTTTGGCATGCTCTAATTGGTGCATTTAACTGGGCTGCAATTACAACCGTACTTTTTGTGGCGCCTGCTCGCAGACCCGAGGATTCTATTTCACTGTAAAAAATATTTCCAAACATTCGTCTACGATTTCGGTTGCACGCGCTATTAACGCCAAGTCGACGGTGGGAGTGTCGTTGCAGAAAGCAATTTAAGTCCTGATTTATTCCGGTGCAAGGCATCGGCTCCGTTGACATCTCTCAGTCTAATTAAGACAGCGGTTTTCTAAATGATTTATCTACGTTTAAATCTACGAGTTGCACATTTTACACAGTGCCAATTAATTGATCAATTAAATAAGATTTAGATTTATACTCGTGGTCGTGCTATCTGTGTTTAAATTTAGTTGCATTTCGGTCTATAAGATTGTATACTTCTTAAAAGTACATTTGACTGTATATTTACAAGCGTAAACATTTAGTGTAAAGCCGTAACACATCGAAGAAATTGATTCTTCTACGGACTCGTTTGTTACGGTCGCTTGTTACTTTGTGAAGTGAAGCACGACGGCAAGAACTTTTCGTGTATTGTTTTTTTTTGGTCGTTTTCAATGGGTGTGCTAACTTCTCGAATGTGTCGGCCGGCGCCAAGTCGGTGCAACCCGAGATTTGACGCCGCGCCTCATTTGACCCGTCCGTCGAACGCTCGCGCCATTGTTTAGCTATGCATGTTGAACACGACGCGCCGACAGTAACGTTCCCTATCGATGTGTCATACGAGATAGATATCTACCCCGTTATCGTTTATTGACGTAATAAAAAATATAAAACGATTACACAAATATATATGATACCTACGGACGGAAACGGATCTATTTTACTGGGAATTAATGCTAATTAACTCGACATTGTGTTTTACTAAGTTTCAATAGGAATGTCATAGACTCGACTTGTTTTTTTTTTGAAGACGTGTATGTTGGTTTTAAGGAATATTAAATGTGAAACCATACATATTGTAAGCTTACTAATAGCATATCCAAAAGCTAGGTTTATGCTTTACATTGTATCTACCCATAGCGAAGTGTTTTAACTAAAATGTATGTTAATAATAATAATGTGATGTGGACCCATCGATATATAATAATATTTACATATGCTACTTTTATCCAGGATTTCTTTATAACTTTCCTAGGAATTGCCGACCAAAAAACAAGCTATAGCAATTCCTGTTTTAACATCAATGAAACCTGAGCAAAACTGCAACAATGTCGACGATGATAATATTAGTAAAAACAACTTTTTTTGTACAAGTCAATAATATTCACAAAAAGATTTAAAAAAAACTCTTTTGTTATATCTATGGTCATATTATTCCGAACGCATGATGATTTTACAAAACTAAATGCGGTATTTTCAATTAATATAAGTATTTTTTCAAGTTTCTGCATACAATTTTCAAATCAACGCGGGAAAAGTCGCTGGCAGAAGCTAATATATAAAATTAATAACAAGCTCTTCTAACATCCCATATTTAAGGAATCGAACTAAAATGTAATCAATCTTTAGGTTGAAGATATTTGTCTGTGATTGTTCGTACATAAAGCCGTTGGGTGTCGTTCGAAAGAGACTTAGGCGCGTAGCATAAGGCACTTGCGCGGGAGTGCAAGTCACTCCCACAATAAGTGATTTCCAACATGGTGACGCAGCTATATTTGTAATGGTTGTTTGTTTAGTGGGTCTACCTTACTCGTGTATCGGTCTAATCATATATGCCCATAGTTTTGTTTTTATACTGCTGTTTCATTATAGAGTTCATGGGCGTGTGATGTTGGGCGCAATCAAATTTGAAAGGAGACAGCTCAGCATCGTACTGCTTTAGTAATTTGGTTCTGGCGCCATAAGGTGTTGGCAGCGGCTGATCCTACATTTTATTACAATCATTCATTTCTAGCCTCTAATGATTACTGGACTTGTTATAGGTATTTGTTTTGCAAACTCTTCCTATACAAGGCAAATGTACAATCTTGTAAGTTTCCATTTGTTTTTTTTAATAGCCTGCAGCTTGATAGAAAGAAGTAGGTAATGCGGTATATGTTTTTTGTTTTTTTTTTGTTTTTGGTAGCTTATACCCGTTGTAACGGAATCCTACAACACATTAACAGATGTTTTTATTTTAATCAGGTATTTTGTGATTGCAAATTCGTGAACTGGCCTACCTCGGCAGCGTCTAGTTGTCATATGAGCTTAAGTTGTGAGGATAAATATATTAAAATTTGACCGATTTAGTATGCTCGCTTTTATGTATCTATACGTTTATGTCTGCTTACATCGATGCATGTCAATTTACCGCGTTGTATTCTCCAAACGGGTTTGGGATTGTTATTGCAAAACACGAAAGCATGCTAATTGAAATTCAGCATGAAAGGGATAATAAGGGTGGCAGGGGACCTTCACCCCTCAGTGACGACTGCCGTACGTCATTTAAGCACGTGGTTGTAAAGAATACTGTACTAACTGTCGTCATATTTGCTACATAGGTTACAACTCCAAACATGTAAGTCTAAAACTGAAAAGTTTCTGCCTCATTCTAGCTCTGTTGGGACATTCGACGTCATTAAACGATGGGTACATGAATGGGTGTAAACGATGTTCGACAGTTACGTAGTAAAAAAAATACTTTTTGTTGGCCATTTTTAATAAAAAAGCCAAGTAGAATAAACCAATCCAAGGTCAGAAAAAACAACTGAAGACGGCAAAAGACGTCATGCTTTTATACTTATGTAGGTATGTATAAAATATGTGTTTTTATACAAAATGTACAAAATTGTGTCGTCATGCGACATTCCAAATCAACATCATAAATAAAAAAAACAGTCAGTTTTCTCATACTCTGAGCGTGTGGTTTCTGTAAATGATGGCCTTGCTTTGCACCATTGATGAAGGAATCGTCTGTTTTACACGTTTCTAAGTTCATAATAGTGCGGTCATATGTAGCCAAGTTAAATTGTGTTAACGCAGCGCAGTGGTTCATGTTAGCTGATACTTCAGTATTCTGTGGTTCGTGTGACAAATGGCTCTACTTTATACACGTTGAAAATATCTCGCGCTTGCGAATTTCCTCTCGGTGTTTTCTTAACAAATTTCACTGATTTAATATTAGTTCACAAGCTATTAATGGAAAATCTTAAAACTTTAATACTGTTGTATCTGTTACTCGACTAGATCCTTAAGTGTCGAATTTTAATTTGCCGAATTTCGGCTATTGTAACTACATGCGGGAGATGGGTGCGCAATTTACGAAACCCGGCTGGGGATGCGAGGGAGAGGCCTCGCACTTTACCATGGCACATTAATTAATCGAGCTGAATCTACATACGGCGCCACAACCACGTAGAGAGCCCACTGGTGGCAAGAGCGTAGATTTACGACTCGTTCGACCACCATCTATCGGATAAACTAATTGCAGCGCAGAGCTATTGTTTCTAAACACTAGACAGAAATAGAGCCTGCCGCCCGACCATCCGGTTAGGATCACCGGTTGTATGCGATCGAGCACAATTATTCGATTGTCCCGCTGTTTGAATACGCTGCGATCTTTGTTCGTGGAAATTCTGTGATAGATGGGCGGGACGTTTCATATATCAATATTGTGAGCGCATGGACATACCTAATAAAAAAATTAGGAATGGTTTGTTTTATGAGTATTCAAAAATTAAAATCTAAATGTATTGTGTGGCAAACACGCTTTAACTACGAGTGGTATAAAATGGGAAAATAATGACAATATCTAATTGATATGCCATTGCGGAAAAAATCATCACAATCGTTGAGTTTCGGTTGTCTTTAGGCTGAAAGAGTTGGCCATACTTGAAAATATGTGAAATCTTTACTTAGTGTTCTGCTTTTGACCAGTGCCTTGGTTTGTGACAAATAACAAGTTAAATATTTAGTACTTATTTCTGCAAATACTTTTTTCCTAATAGAGACGGAATTTTAACTAATCCTTATGCTATATGTATTTGTAGATTTCTAGTAGAAGACCGCATAAAAGTTACTATCTTAGCAATTTATGGTAAAACCATACATATAGGATACGTATTTAAGCAGGTCTATAATATATCTATGCTCATAAGGTACGTTTTGAAAAGGTAGTAATTAGTGTAGAAATCTTTATTTTTTAGATTTTTTGCGACGTAAGTAATAAAGTAGAGTAAGTAATGTAATTATTTAAGAAGTGTTAGTAAGTAATGAAAGTTTGCACAAAATTTATTTCTGCACATAAATCCCAAATTCACACATGGTTCTGGTAACCCTAGGTGGGACATGTCGGCGGCGAGGCCGGCGGCGTACACGCCGCGCGCCCGCAGCCGCGCTCTCGGCGATCCGCGAACATCAGCCCCTACCGCACCCTCACAGCTCTAATATTTTATTATATCATTTTAAACCCCGACGTTACTGTATATTAAACAGTCTTTTTCGTATGAGGACTGTTTTATTTAATTATCTTTTTGTTCCCGTCTCTTTTATTTTCATAAAAATAATACTTCACGTAAACTTTTACGCATTAAGCCTCTAGCATTTAGTTGCCCTCTAACATTGATATGAAATTCCAAACTTGTCTACAGGTCTGAGCCTGCTATAAACCAAAGTGTATGTAATCAGCTAATCCTTAGAAGTGGCGCGCTGGCGTCAACTTGTCTCGATTCGCTTTCATCTCGATCTATTCAAACCAAGCAAAGCTCCATCTTACGACAAAAATAATTATAACTAAGAAACGGTAGGCGAAGCTCGAGGTACTCCGCTAAGCCACTACAATTCGTTTGCGGCGGCAATGAGCGGCTTGTAAATCAAAGGGATTCTACATAATTAAGCTCATAATTAATGTAAAGACTCGGTTATTTATAGGCGCAGTCATTCTTAAAATTGCTCCCGTTTTGATAAGACGGCTCTTAGAGGATGTGATTAACACATGTAACATGTTAATGGCTAAAGATAATGGTTTAAAGTTGGATTTTAACGTAGCACTGTTCGACGTTATAACGTTATTAATGTGTACCGTTTCATATTGTTATTTTAGTTCTAATTTAATTAAATAGTCAAACAACGTTTATGGCTTATGATCCAAGAAAGAAATAAAAATGATTACCAAAGAGTTATGTTTCCTTAATATTGTCATTCATAATAAAAATATCACAAGTAGACAGGAAATGTATATTTAATAAAATAAGAAAAAAAAGTCAGTCTTGATTTACAACCGGCGCAAGTAATATTTTTTGTAAATGTATTAATGAATGGTTGGGAGCTGTTCCTCATCTCCTCGTAAACCCCTATCGGTGAGCGAGTGTCTTCTAAATTACACCCGCCACCACAACGGGCTCGACCCGCTCCCTATTAATTTGTTTATATTAGAGACGTTCACTTGCGCAGTCAATCACGATTGTCGTCGAGCGACCGATACACGATTTGTTTTCGAAAGATCTTAACCGTGTTTTGGTTATTTCTGTACAATTGAAGCTTTTAAATTTAGTGTCACCGCAACTCTCCGGAGACACTCTAAACATTTGTCTCGGGATATTTATCGCCGCGGCTCGTCGACTATATCATCCAGCCGGCATTGTGGCAATCGATCAGAAGCCGCGCGGGGCTGGCTAAATTGATTATTTATTCAGGCTTAGTTAAATCTTTGAGTAGTCGCGTTATTTGTAGACTAAACGGGCAGGAAGTGGTTAAATGCTTATTTGAAATGTGTGGCGTGTCTCGACATATCATTTGTCATCAGGGCAAATTTTTAATAAATAATCTGGTGAAGTGTGATGAATATTAACACATGCACAATAATTAATGCTGTGGTTTGTGTGATTATGGTTAACTCCTCTTAAAGTTTATGTAAACAAGCAAAGAGCAAAATATATGTTTTAAAATTATTGAAATCCACATTCATTATTTTGTGGTTTTAAATAAACAGTAAAGGCAGTAGTCAATTCATCATGTGTATTTAAAAGATTATGCACAAAAGTGGGTAGCTGGACAAATGGGACTAAATGCCACAAGTCATTTTCCGCGAGTCATATTGTATAGATCCTTTTATAAACAGAATGAATAACGCCACATTATTCGTTGCAGTTATTTCCGAAACCCATCTGACGTGTCCCTTTTATTATATTACCTACTTGAAGATACTCCCGTGTAAAACAAGGCGAGAGGGCCACAGCCGCATGACCTCCCGGGGCAAACGGGGATAAGTACACGCCGCACTCGGGTGGAAATATAAAACATGTTCATTATTTTAAGGCTAATTGGGAGAGGCCGCTTGCAGCGAAGTAGGTGCGAGCCCGCCACCGCCCGCCCACGGCAGTACCGAATTCGAGCGCCGTGTAACGGCCTCATTACGGTATAAATGCGAATATACGTATAGACACTGTTTCTGCATTAAGCTGAAATACTACAGCGCTTTGTAAGATGTATCCAACCGTACATACGTCGCCTCATATGTCGTACTAAGTGGGGAATCCGAGGCCTGCTTCGCTGCAGAAACAAAAGTTTACTTCTAATTTCTCTCACAAAATTAGCGCTTTATTATATCTTGTATCGCTGCGAAGTACCTTTACCAAAATCAAACATCTTTCTTCTTCCATCTACTTTATGAACCCTTTTTATTATTACTTTCTTTTAAATACTTGTGAATAGAATAACAACTTTAGAAGAAGGATTTATTCTCGTCTTTGATGATCTCCCAGCCTGAGGCGTATACGTTATTGTAAAACTTTTATATTTTGTTGCAGATTGAGCGTTGTTTTACTGAAAAACTTCTCTTTATAGGATAAAATACAAAAGAAGTTTACGAAATAAAACCCTTGGATTAAGGTTACTCTTTCCGTGCGAAACTTTTAATTAATCAAAATTAAAAGGGTCGGTTGACGTTATTTTCTCTGTTTTCTATTTGGGCTAACGCTTGCTTTTTAGAAAACCAAGGTACTTCCTGTTAAATACTATTTCGTAAAGTAAATCCTAAATATACACGTCTCATTAATCTGCTGTTTCAGTAGAATAAACTGCACAATCCTCGACACCAAATTAACAAACACTTTGGGGACGCGTTTATTGTGTCTCAACCACTAAAATGAGCTCCCATCCAATTTCGCATCTAATTGGCTGGCGGGAGGTGACATGAACGCTGGCTGCGCTCGAACACCGCGGAACCAAAGACGGCGATAGTTAATCACTATTCACATCTGTGATGAAGTGTGGCTCGATTGTAATTACTTTGTGTGTTGATTTAAGCTTATCACGAGGCTAAGCGAAGGGATCCGAGGCCGGCTGGCCCCGTTCCGGAATATTGAATTTATTCCTCCAGAGATACTTTATACAATTACTGGCGAAGGTGCCGCCACGGGAACCTATTAAAATATTGGAGATAAGATCAACTTTTAGTGCGGACGAGGTGGGCCGTCCGCCTTATAAACGAGAATCGATCCCGGCTGCTTCCAACGCACGCTCGCTCTCTCGCTTATAGTTTTTGTGTTTACAATTGTTTCTAATTATGAATTGATCAAACATTCAATTCGATATTGTATGTAATTATCTTGCGTTGTTTGATTTTATTTGTAATTTGTTATTTAATTGGCTTCTGATTATGAAGACGTCCAAAAAAATAATAAAAGTAGTCTCGTTAGCTGCTAAATTACTCACTGAGAAGGCAGAGAAAGGGTGGAGAAAGTATATTCTGGAAATTTATGTTTCTAATTTCATTATTTGAATATGAACACATTGAAAAGTGATGAAATTTATACTGATAAATAACCTACAATCATATGTAGGTAATATCTTAGTAGATAGTAGTAAAAAATGATTGAATCTTGAACACGTCTTGAAATTAATACTTACATCATTTGATGGTTTTTAACTGTTTCACTAATGGTCTACTTTTCTTAAGTGCCTCCTATTTCACTGCATTTTTGTTTTTAATTACAAATGCAACATTTATAAATAAATAAAATGGCTGTATAATTTGTTTACTAATAAATATTCCCCTAACACGATATGGATTTTCATCTCGTATGTATTAAGGAACAAATGTCTTCCATTTGCGGCTTTGCCTCAACGCAATACAAACGCTAAACGACTGGGAGGTGTCCAGACGCGGTGACTAACTGCCTAAGGCCTCCGCGTAATATACGACAGCGGCTGAATATAGTTTTTAATTAGGATCTGCCTACCGACCCAACAAGGCCTCTATTTGTTTAACCAAATGCAAAGAAAATCGAACGAGATGAGAACGGGGCGATAACCACTATCACGAATGCTTGACTCTTGGTTTTGTTTGTGAATCAACCGTTAGAGAGATTTACGCACAGATGCCACCAAATGGGTTAAATGCCACAATCAATTGACTAGCTATTAATAGAATTAAAGAACAAGGGTTAATCGGATTTTTAAATAAGTTTCATTCATAAGATACGTATTGAAGTTAATTTGACTTGAAAGTTAGACAACATTTTCTTAAATGTAAAGATTTTCCGGAAGTTTGTGCGATACTAACAACAGTGGGAAGTGTGAGTTATTGTAAGATTAATGATGTACCTGTCAACGCAAATTAAGTTCTCTTCATGATTTAATACGGCCTTTGTCGAGCAAAAGTTTGAAAGTAGTGTAAATTGCAAATTGCTAAGTTGCCCTTTGTATTTTGGCAATTTTGAACCTTGAGATTTTCTGTTACCATTTGATGTAGCTTGTACTTTATTTATGTACCTCTGTTAGTGTTCATTGAGAGCTGCCTGAATCATGACTTGTTAGTCATATCAGTAAGTGGTGCAAATACTCAGTTTCGATATGTTAATTTCAATTAAAATTATACTATTTTCGCTACCGCTGTTGAATTGGTCCAATGAACGATTCGTTTTGCATAAATGCCCGCCAGCTGTTTACAATAATCGATGATATGTTTTTACGAGTTACATTTTCAATTTATTGATATTCATTCTTGGTCGGACAATTTATTTGTATCGATAATGTTTCAAAGACTTCTGTTTATTTTTATCATGGAGTCGCTGACGGGTTTACGATGGCGCGTCTCGGGCACGAATGATATATCGGTTCTCTCTCATAATTACACTTTAATTACGAATCATTAATTTTAATCGACACAGAAAATTACTTTTGATGGACAAATCCCTCGGTGAGAAGCGGGAAACGAAAACAAATTCGACGCGGAAAAGAATACAATGGAATAAAATAAACATAAGTGTTACCTACTTCGTATTGTTTCTGTGTAGGGCACATTCTGATTGTGGGTTTTTTATTTGTTGGGTCTCCAAATCCTGTTCAAACGTAACCCCTGGAGGCATTGACTCCAGGTACTTTCGGATGTATTGTGTTGGCGCAACTAACCGACGACAGCGAGTTGAAAACAGTTTTTCACATCCCGGTAAGATAAGTGCATTTGCTTGTAGCGACAAGGCGCGCCGCGGCGATCGCCTCGCCATGCCGCCTCAATGGGCGCGCGTTCTTTATTTATATACGCCCTTCTGTAATTAACGATAGTAAAAAGAAATACATATATCTTTTGATTTATATCATATCATGCTTTCCTCATGTTTGTTTTTGGAGGAAACCGTTTCGTTATCTGCTTTTGTTTAATGTCGACTTTGGATCTGAAAGTAGGACATATTTCATTTTAATGTCCTTTTTTTAATATTTTGAAAATAAAATTCACTTAATATTTTTGTCGAGCTGATGACATTTCTATTATTTGCCAATGAATAAAAATCAAAAATATCATATTATGTCGATGTAACGAAAAGCTAAAGTAAAAATTGACTTATGCATCTTTTCCATTTGACTAATGGTCTTATCTCTCTCCGACACGTCAGGAGTATATTTAAAACACAAAATAGCCGTAAAAGTACGTCAGGTACTTTTCTTTCGCGTGAATACATCTGAGGCTATTTGTCCCCATCATACTGTTGATTTATTAATGTCAAAAATTTTAAAATATTTCTTATTGTATGTTTAGTGCAAATAGCAATTTTAAACCAAAATAAATACATACCTGGTTATAAATGTGGGGCACCTTATACTTGTACAGTCTAATTATAATCGCGTATTTTATCTAAATGGTAATTAGTTACCTATATACTAACAATTAACTCCATGATGTGTTCTACAATACTGAACAATTAATATGTTCAGATAAAATAGTGTAAAAAAGAGAGTAATTTATATCGACATGAGCAGACCTATGCGACATGAAAAGATTTTCAGTGTGAAATATATGACAGTTTATATGACAACTAGGTACATTTAATTTTAAAATAACGCTAATCAGATATATCAAGTTTTTATAATCTTATCATCAAATCGATAAGTAGCTTCCTCGTGTCAGATATTAGCGCAAGTGAAACGATAATGGTAACACAAACAAATGAAATGGCAAGAGACGAAACGAAAATTGAACGGAGCGTTGATAAAATAAGAGAATTTAGGAGTAGAACGTGAGGAATGAGACATCGACGCAAGAGTGCAGAGGCGGTGGAGCAGCTGACACCTGTCATCACGCAATTTATTAGTCGCTCCGAAATAACGGAGTCAGTGAACGTTCAAACAAAATGAAGAGACACAACGCTCTATTAACGACACATCCTCGGGGTGCACCCGTTAACAGCTTCACAATTAAATTCACAATGTTCACATGATATCCACACGTTCAAAATAATGCATGTGAATGTGAGTCTACACTTTTTTAATGTGTAGGCACGTTTGAAATCTGTTATCAATTTAACGATCCCTGATGAACGGCACTTTTTTGTAATTACATTCTTAATCGATAATAATATTTACTTGTTGAATCAAATTATCAAATTAAATACAAGACATTTTAATTGATTTCCATGTTTACGATTGTCATTAAGATATTAAAGTTGCTGTAAAAGCGGAACGCAACGTTATAAATATTTGTAAACTGAATAAGAATAATGAGCTGGAATTTGTCTTAGCTTTGATTTATGGATTAGTTGTGAGTGCAAGTGATGCGGCAGTCGGCACGCAAGAGAGATGACAATATGCTCGTAGTCGCGGGAAGAGCGCGCCCGCTTCATCCTGATGCAGTGTTCTAGCGCTTAATAACTGTCGACGAATGTTTGCGTCACTGCGTCTGCAATGCTTATGATAATAAATTGCCTCTTATTTTAGAAATCCTCATTCACCATGCTTATAGCCATGCGAACTCATCGTTTACGATGTCAGCAGTCGGCGGCACACATTTCTTGAAAATGACTTTCGACGACTGATTGTTTATTGCTTTGAAAATTACTGATTTGAACTTATTTACTTTTAACGAGAACATAAATTTTGTCCTACAATTTGACAAATAACTCTTATGATCAAGATAAGTAGGATCCACTGCGACTGGTGGTATTATATATCTTGAAAAGGGTGACAAAATAGCTTTCATCATAGACTGCCTAGGTACAAAACTTTTCAATAAATTTGCAATCAAACGATAAAGGGTGGTGTGCAATACGGTAACCAAACAGATTTATTCAATAAAGGTGAATTATCGGTCGCGGAGGCGGGTGCGCGCGTCGGTCGCACAGTCATTACCCGGCCTCATCTTTGTACACGCATGCAGTATAGCACTGATGGGATATTAAGGTTATTACCAACGGCGAAATTGGCCAAGCGACCGCTGAGGAAGCTGCCCACCGAGACCTATTAGCGGTATTACATATTTCATATGATCCGCCGTCGATCGACGATTATGGGTGCATTAAAACGCCGTCTGACCGTCTCCCGATCATGGGAATATGCACAACCCCCACTTTTATCTACGTTTTTTACAGTTTAGTAGATAATTCGGTGATCACCGAGCGTCCGATGCGGCGCGGCGATGTAAGTACATTATGGGTGCTACGTACGTTCAATATCGTGAGAGCGAAACTAAATGAAAACATAGATTAACATTGGTGCTACATTACGAAGTAACTACATATTTACATCAGATATATTTTACAATTTGGTAGTGCTATAGGATAATGAACATTTAATTAAGTATAGTAAAGAAGAATATTTAAGTATAGAAAATGTTATCTCGACAAAATAAATATGAAATGAGAACGCCTTTTTTGGTAGGTATTAAGTCCTTCTTATTACTTCATAATATATAATCAATATAAATTCATCATCATCATCACATCACATCATCCTAAACTCACTTCTGTTAAAATATATATATTTTTCTTCTTCTAAATATATTCAATAATTGATCATTGGGTTGGTATTTAGTGAAATGCTGTAGGCCATATCGATTTATTTATGGACATTTTCGTTTTTACGGTCCCGTATCTCAAAAGGAAAAAAACGGAACCCTTGACAGACGTATGGAAAAAGAAGTGACCCTAACTTCGTTTTCCGTCTGTCACGACCATTTTTTCTCAAGAACCCGTTTCGGTATCAAACTGAAATTTATATCTAATACTCAAGTCTACTGTCTCTTGGAGCTGTGAAAAAATCAAACTTCTAAGCCAAAGCAATCAAAAGATAGCCGTTTATGCCGCAAATTTTGGAAATTTGCACGGGAGTCAAAACTTACAGTGACTTCCTGTGAAGTTAGAATCTTAAAATTTGGTACGAAGTAACGTCTTATAGTACAAATAAAGGAAAAATTGCGAAAACCGTAAATTTTTAGTTTTCACAAAATAAATAATATTTGTGAAAATTTTAAAGTTACTATTACTTTTCTCATGAACTCGTAGAGGTATTCAATTGAAATTCATATCAAATACTCTATAATACCTTTAAGCTGTAACTAAATCAAACTTTTATGTCAACGCAATCAAAAGATATAGATACCTACAGGTTTGTACGGAACCCTCGGTGCGCGAGTCCGACTCGCACTTCGCCGGTTTTTATTTTTTTATTTGTCACATATGCCATAGAAGCATGGTGGTTATCTACCATAGAAACAATTCTGTATGCCTAAATGGGTTACCTACGTGATTCAAACAGAAGCTCATCTTATAATCTTATTGTCATTCTTATGAATTACCGTAGGTATGTAAAATAAACGGTGAAAGCTCTTTAAGTTGTCCTTAGCTTTTGGAAATACTCATAGTGATAGATGACAATAAAATTCAAAATTTGTATTGTACTCGTAGATGTTAAAATAATAACGTAACTCTATAGTGGGTAGCTATATTAACTTCTGTAGGTAATTTACTATGATTGAGTTAAGCTCGCCTATGTACATCAACTTTAATAAATATGTCTACGAATTGTAATTTATGTGTACAATAAAGAATTAAGAATTGAAGTAAAATACCTAAACGACCAAAAACTACCTAAATTAGAATTACGAAGCCCACAAACTATCACTAATAAAGATTATCTTGAAAAGCACGCTGCCGAGATTAATACTTATTGAATTATTTAATGTAGACGGTAATGATGTTATTGTTTAATATCCTCACCTTAAATGTGCTTATGAGCCATAAAAGAATATTGGTAATTTTGAAATCTTCGTGAACCCGTAATTTCTTATTGGTGCTAATCATTTCGGCTTAATTTTGATCTAATCGTGCTTGTGGTTGGAACACGTAGCTGCTCATTATTACAAGCAATTAAACCGTAGATTTTATATTTGTATAAAAATAACCTTTTTTATTTATTTCGGTATTCAATCTTCCAAAAGCGCCCTGCCTCACGGAGAATTTGGGATTCTTAGCCCACCCTAACCACGCCGCTGGACATCATCAGACATTAGGATTTGGTTACCTCTTTAACATCCCTAAAACACTTCTGCAAAACGCCTTTTAAAAGTCTGTAAAGAGTCTTTCCTCTACCTTACTATACATGGCAGCATTGACAAACGCCACCATTTTGTCTGAAGTTTTTTGGCAAACAATATTAATATTTCCAAACATTAAACAACATTTTTACATACATTAATTTGACCTTTTCCACACAGAAACACTAATAGATGCCAACTTACTTAATTGGTAGTATATTTAAGAAGCATGCCTGGTTATTATATTTTGACGAAAATTCTTTTTTTTGTTTCAGGATCCTTTTACGGTAAGTAACATAGGCACACAACAAAATGGTAATTACAGTCCCAACAGTGATAATTACGTTGCATGTAGCCCATGGAATAAAAGCTTCGAAAAAGTCGCACAGGAGAACTGTAAAGGTATTTGTTACCCATGAAAGTATAAAAATCATCCTATTATTATTATTATTATTTATCCAGGTATTTGTGTGGTTGATTTAAATGGGATGAAGTTAAGCCATGATTTTTGTTTTTAAAGTTCATGCATGCAATTAAGTTGCGTACTAGATGTAAGTTTTATGTACATTATATTAAATTAATTATTTTGTTCCCGGTCTCTTCGAAACTGGTGAAACGGATGCAGGGTGTAAGTATACTTTTTAATGTAATTATATTGTAAAATTATACGTCGTGTTGAAGGTATTTTCAGTAAAAGTCCTGGGTCCTCGAAAAAATAATTATTTATGCAAACTGTGCACCATAAAATATGTTTTGTTAACGTTTCTCATCTACATTCCGACAAAATTGAGTAGAGTTAGTTAAAAGCACTTACCTATTTCTCTTGAGCTTGTCTTCTATCATCTTAGCTTTGCTAATATAAAGCATAGGTAACTATATATAGATTAATAGCAACAGTCTGGAGTTCGACACGTATATCAACGTCGCTGTCAACCTATATGCATAATTACACAGTGACAAGACGATAATTAGTGGCGTGGAAGACGCATCGTTCCGCGGATCCTAATTGATGTACATGCAAACGCAATCAATATGACGTGGTAGCGGATGTTGGTCGGCACACGGGGACATGAGCCGTGTCCTCGCCATTCGTGAGTGTAGTCACTCGCGCTAAACAATTCTACATCATGTGTACAATCGCAGTCACGGTGTCACACCGACGCGCGACGCCGATATTCAAAACACAAACTCTACTTTGGTGAAAATGTATAAGCTTCAGTAGAGTTCAGTGTAGTATTGTTTTCTTTTTTTAATTTTTATTAAATATGACTGAAGATTTATTTGTAAAAAAAACTTTCTGCATTACGGTACTACATTTTAAATATTTTTTGAAATACCAACCTGCCTTACTAATTGGGGGCCAATTTTATTTTTATCGTGATTTTTTGCAAACGGATTTTGTTGATTATTGTAGGTTTACAAAACGGTGTTATTTGGAACCTGTCTGTAGTTATTCAAGTTAACACATGCCCATCGCCGGTTGTTCGTCACAAAACATAGATTTGCTCTTTACAAACTTTAAATAAAAGATCGCCTGTAACAATTAACACTTTGGAATAAGCGGAAGCTACAACTGGTTTTTTGACTTTGTCATTTCAACCCACAGAATAGGTTCTCTCTGGGATAGCGTAGGTTAGGTTCGACTCCATGACGAAAACAATAATTCAAGGCACCCTCTATGTGAGATCTTGAAAAGCTTCCAAGCATAAGTTAAAACATTCCCCACCTAGTCCGTAAAAGTAAAATAAGTAGATATGTCCTGTTACTAATTTTCTTTTTTTATTGTCTTTTATTTAGTTCCCATCTATTCAAAACATAAAAAAACTCATTTAAGCGAAAACGCTAAAGAATTCAACTGTACCTAATTCAAGTGTCTAGGCCTTTTAGAAGTCGTTTCGTTTTAAATGATAAGTCACTCGTTTGACACAGACGAGAGATTTATATCGGGCAAATTGTAAAGCTTTGCTTTGTGCACGAACCACGTAAAGTAATCCTGTTTTAAATTTATTAGGTTAGCCGACAATAAATTTGTAAATTGTGTAGTCCGCTGACCCGGAAACGTCGCCTTAATGAGATTTTTATTTTAAGGATATTCAGAGGACCCTTATCTTTTTAAATAACCGCTGCCATGGCAACATTTTTATGTTGGACTTTACAAGTTCATGTATCATTATGTAGGATTAATTACTTTTGGACTTTGTTCCCGCATGTCGCTCGTCGATACCTGCCGCCGCCGATGGTGTGAACGCGTGCAACATGCAGTATGTAAGTATATTTAATTGCTTGTAAATTACTCGTATATAACAACATCCATTAATATATACCTGATGCCCTCCAGATGATTTAACAAGAATTTACTAATTTACTAAATGCACAATATTTTCACTTATTTTATAAAGTTTTGCATCTGAGTTATTTTATAAAAATATAACTTAAAATGTTCATTCATTTAAAATATTGTAAAAACAGATGCACCAGACGGTGTACACAACTTAAACAAATATAGGGATCTGTATGAAACGAAATTGCCAGCACCGATATCAATGTAGCCAACGCTGCACGCGTAGGTAGATAGGTACGTGGAAAATCGTGCCTGTGCCCAATGTGCTCTGCAAATTAACAGCGCTTCCCCTGGGGCCAATATTTCTCCGGGCGACGTCGAACCTAGGACCGCCCGCCACTAACTACCCCACTGAATCAGCGACGATCACGCCTACATCTTGTACATACGCCGATTGGTACGTAACTCGTACCCTCGGCTCGGATAAAGTAATATATATTCGCTAGACTTAACTGCTGACTGAAAACCTTGAGACATCTAAGGTGACAGAGATTTTATGGCCTCCGGTAAGGCGTGGGTCAATCACATCACTATAAAAGCTTTATTCCTCGTAGCATTTTGTTCAATTCTGCTAAAATAACGGCACTTAGTACCAACCTAGATAAGGTGTATTTAAACTGATCATTAAGTTCTTGTCTGTATGTACTGTAGTGGCTACTTTAAAGCTTTTTGCCATTGAATACGTTTTAAGCTAAGTTTATTGATTGCTACTATACTTTTATTAACATATTCAACAGAAGCCAAACGATAGTAATTTATATAAATCTTATATTAATAACCCTAAAATAAAAATCAGCTAGCAGTCTTACAACAAAATTTTGTAATTTACCCACTGTGTTAACAATGAGAAATTTAATCAATGTAATTTTAACCTCAATATCATTCTATGGTAGCCCAAGTAATTATTAAACTTAGGCTTCCTCTATTCACTCCACAATGGACGTTCCCCAGAGACCCATCCCGCCGTCCCTGATCATTCTGCAAAACTGACAGGAATTTTAAACGTTCCAAGTTAAATAAAACATTGTAATAATGTTGTTTATAGAATTCCTTTGTCCCCGCAGTTCCTTATGGCATTCAATAAAGTATATTATTATGTAGGTAATAAAATATTTGGCAAACTAAAAGAAGTAAGAAAAGTACCTAATCGGTAAGAGCGGTAAACTTTTAGATTTACCAAGGAAGTACATTGGTAAGAACTGTAAATTCTACACCTTACAACTAAGTAGTACTTATAGGTACAGAGATAGTAAAATAATACGATTTTAAAATATTACAGATAAGTTATTTATGTAGTTTATTTGCGGCATTACTCTTGGACAATAGATATGTAGCTTACTAATTTAAAAATAGGTACTTTGACTATGTGTATTGTTTGATAACTTCAATACCTTTCGGCACTAAAGTAGATGCCTGCATGTTTTTTTTTTTTAAATTAGTTTGAGTAATTTGTAAATTCACAATAGGTAGTGGCTTAATCATAAACGTGATTAACCTCAACAACTAGTAGGACATCCTTAAATTGATAACTATTAAGTGCAGTTAAACCCAACCTTAATTTAAAATACGGTTCCTTAAAATGATGCTCCACTAACCATAACATTTTGTTTATAAAAAAATGATCATCGATGATAGCAAGCTAATTCCTATAACTATGCTAATAACACCTACCTTCACCAAAATATAATCTTTAATCTGGATGCAAATCATCCTAATACGTTCCGATTATAAAGAGCTATAATTTCGGCATTATATTGTCCATCAAAGTGTTTTACATATATAAAAATAAAAGGCTAGCAATCAAGTAATTTGTTTCTCGACCTACTAAACTCTTTTCGTGATGGTATCGTGTTTTGGTCTGAGGTTTGAAATTATATTTAACTTCATAATTTGGTATCGATTTTGAAATTAAATGTTACGTTTTTTTCCCAAAGTTTACTTGTACTAAAGTTTATATTATACCTTATAGTAAAAAATGCATAATTATAATTACATTGAAATATACGTATGTAACTTTTACGGATTTTACCACGGTTCGTATTTAGTATATGCCCGTGACCATGATATCTGCAAAGGTGTCGAAACATCGGGACCTAAAATGTAAATACAAAGCGCGATGAAATCAGTAAAAATAGTTTGAATTAATAGGTAATGTCTAATGTTAAACTAGGCTTAAAATAGTGAATGTTTTCTTTTCAGACAGCGATGCACTGGGCTTGTAAGCGTGGAGATGAAAATTTAGTGAAAATGTTGGGTGGAGTGGCTATGTGTCAGCGATACATAGTCAACGAACGTTCGGTGAGTAGAAGTTTCTTAATGATCTTCAAAATTAATTATAGTTTATTTTAATCAGCTTTTGTTTGTCACGTACCTAATTATTTGCTACAAGCGTTAGTTACGGAGGTAAGCATTTCAGAAAGTACGTAGATTTTATTCCCGGCTAAATGCCATTATGTACTTAGCCGGTAAATACAAATCTAACGTGTTTTAAATGTTTACATTCCTACATGCGTGCAGGAACGAATTCAGTTTAAAACGTGAAAACTGTAGGGAGATTTTCTGGCCGTATTTGGTTCCAACAATGGAAGCGAACTGTACTGCAATAATATAGGTAGGTACCAAACCCCACCAAAGAAATATTGTGCACAAAACATGCAGCAGTTTTAAGAGTTATGCGTTTGCAATCGACTCCAAATGGGGTTAAGTTAATTATGTGTTTACATCCGCGGTGAGAGTAATCGCAAATTTTACTGTTACCTAGAAGCTTTAATGTCCAATCAAACTTACTTACGCCGAGTTATTTTGCCTGTTTTACTGTATCGTTAAAGTGTCGTTACAATCTTTTTCATGTGGTGTTCGGCATCGTCGTCGACGGAAGTAGAATGGGGTAAGTCCGCTGAGAATTTTATTGCCGGACTACTTGTGGATTCGAGGGAAGCGGTGGTAAATGTATCTTTGCTCCACTCAACCTTTTAATGTTTTCTGTTCCTAATAATAATAAACCTGTATGTACACTTTATGACAACTTTAACGTGCATGTTTTTAAAATAGTTGCAATGATTCTATTCGAAGGAGGTTGATGTTACTGATAACGGTCTATACTAATGCAATACAATTCTAATGACATCTGGAAACTTAATAGCTATCATGAATCACACTTCTTGTACCTTTTATCTTTCTGCGATAGGATATTTAAATAAAACAAACTTGTGCAGTTTTGTGCGTAATGCAAAGTATTTTCGTATATGTAGGTAGTTTAGGGTACAGCTGTCGCTGTTATATATTCAGTAATATCCAAGTGCGTTTAATATCTATCGAGGATTATATTGGATATCAGTATTGGATTCACAAAATGTAGCAATGTATGAAGAGCCGGGAGCAGATGTGAGCCTTAACAAGTCGGTGTAAGCGCCTTATCCACCCCGCACACCCTCTCCGCTTGAAATATTTCATATATGATACCATCATAAAGGTGCAATGTTCTATAAGACTTGTTCGCGTAATAGAACACATTTTTAACCCCCGGTGCAAAAAGAAGGGTGTTATATGTTTGACCTGTCTGTTTCAATATCCGTCCGTGGCATCGTAGCTCTTGAAAGAACTACTTATTTTGTTAATATTTCCCTAATAAACTATGTGTTAAAGGTGCGTTGCAATAATGCATACCTAGCTGTCACAGCACAGCTACGAAGAGAAAATGATATTTTCAAAAGTTTCCTATCTTTTACGGTCGTTATGAATGAAATCGGGTAAGACATGAATGATAATAAGGTAATATCGTGGGCAGATAAAAATAACGGAACCTTTAAAAATAATACCCTAAAAGTGAAGAAATAATTATGAAGGTTTCAGTTTTAATGCGTAATTTTTAACCCTAGATAGCTAACCTCCGTCGAATCGACGGGTAGCGCAAAGAAATATCGCTGTCTCTTTTCAACGATGTTTCCGAGCGCCTTGGCTCTTTTAGTCAACTCAGTCGCCGGTGAGTTCGTTGCAGTGGCGCACGCATTAAACTGGTAAGTACCGCAGTTTTTGAGATACATAACTTTTACCCGTCGTTTCGACGGAAGGTTAGCTTTACCGTTAGCTTTTTGATTTGAGTGTGCATTTATATTTTTGACGTGTCTTGTTTCTTTTTAGATTGTAGTAACCATGTCTTCACTAAATGAAGATAGAATATTATACCTGCTAAACCAACAGCTTAGTGACGATGTTGTTGATGATGGTTCTGCCAGTGAGATCGAAGACTTTGTGGTGGAAGATGATGTCCAAAGTGATGAAAATTATGAACCATCGGATACCGAAGAAAGAAATGTAAGTCCACCACATGACGTACCGTTAACCATGGAACGAGTTATGTCAAGTAGCTCAGATACTGCCCCTCCAGAAACCTCACAAAACTGTATCATTCAACTGCCCCAAAGAAACATACGAGGTAAAAATCGGTACGTTTGGTCTACGAGTAAAGGGAATACTTCAACTAGAACCTCGGCGAGGAACATCGTGCGTACTTCAAGGGGACCTAGCCGTTCATGTAGAGGATTAACAGGTGAACTATCTTGCTTTGATATGTTTTTTACAAATGAAATTTACGAAGAGATTGTCAAATGGACGAACGTCGAAATATCTGTGAAAAGATCTATGTATCAGACTGTGACCCCAACACAAGGTGAAACAAATATTTTAGAAATAAAGGCGCTAGTCGGGCTTCTCATTTTGAGTGCTGCTCTAAAAGATAACCATTTAACTTCAGACGAAATATTCAATTCGAATTATTGTGGAGCTGGATATGTTGCAGTTATGAGCCGCGAAAGATTTGATTTTCTAATAAGATGTTTACGATTTGATGACAGAGATCAGCGGCTGCAAAGGTCCCAGAGCGATCTACTTACACCCATTAGAATAATATGGGATATGCTTATAACACAATGTCACAATAATTATATTCCCGGAACTAATGTTACAATAGACGAGCAATTACTGGGCTTTCGAGGCAGATGCAAATTTCGAATGTACATACCAAATAAACCCGCCAAATATGGAATCAAAATTGAAATGATGTGCGACAGTGGGACCTATTATATGATCGATGCGATACCATACTTGGGAAAAGGTACTAATACTGGAGGTTTACCTTTAGGCGAATATTTTGTGAAAGAGTTGACGCGCACAATACATGGTTCAAACAGGAATGTGACAACCGATAACTGGTTTACATCAATTCCTTTAGCAAAAAGTCTACAACTTGAGCCGTATAAATTGACAATAGTTGGTACACTAAGAGCGAATAAAAGAGAGATTCCCGAAGAATTAAAAAATAATAGAACCAGGCAAGTTAACACTTCAATATTCTGTTACGACGGACCACTTACTTTGCTGTCCTTCAAGCCAAAGCCATCGAAAGTTATTTACTTGTTGTCGTCTTGCGATGAGGAGGGCACTATAAACACATCCTCTAAAAAACCACACATGATCGAATTTTATAACTCGACTAAAGGAGGTGTTGATACTTTCGATCAGATGTGCTCTAATATGTCAAGTAGCCGAAAAACTAGTAGATGGCCAATGAGTATCTTCTACGGAATGATCAATATAGCTTCAATCAATAGCTACATTATACAGTCTCACAATTTATTAACGGCAGGGCAAAAAATAGTTCCACGGAGAAATTTTATGAAAACACTTCATTTTCAACTAGTCGAGCCTTGGCTAAAGACGAGGCTGGCCAAAACAACGATGCCAACGCAAGTAAAAGAAAAAATCAGGAGCGTTCTTACATTGCAGCCACCCACTACCAGTCAAGACCAGCAGCCATCAGGCCAAGCTTCTGTTGATGAAGAAGAGTCATCAACTTCTTCAAGAGGAGAAAATCGGAAAAGAAAGACGTGTGGGAAGTGCCACTACAAGAAAAAGCGTATGACTAAAAGTATTTGCGCTAATTGTAAGGTAGCGATATGTGGTGAACATAAAATTGATTTTTGTGTCACATGTGCCAAAGACAAATAATTATTTTTATATTATAATTACTTATTATGTTCCTAAGTGCCAAATATATAACAATTAGACTGAACGTTATTATATTTTTTTATTGATTTTGCATGTTAAAGTTTTTAATTATAAAATGTTCCTTTTTTTTAAGTTCTATGTAAAGTTACTGTAGTAATAAAAGTAAATAAATAAGGTAAATTTGAATAACGTATTTTTATTGCTAAACCTATGCATTAACTTTCAATTAAAATAACAGGATGATTAAGTTTACATTTTATGGTAAAAAAATAGTTTTTCAAATACCCGTCGTATCGACGGATGGTTAGCTTAAATAGGGTACACAAGAAGGTTAGCTATCTAGGGTTAAAGTGTTAACTTCGAACTATATATCTTAATTGTAGTGCCAGTTGGCCTACTGGTGCTAAGCGCGACTGCTACGCTAGGGGTCTTGGGTTTCGATTCCCGAGTCGACCAAGGTGTTATTGAGTTTTTCTATGAAATTCTCAGTAGCAGGTCGGAGTTTGGATTTGTGCCTTTAGTGGCAATAGGCTCGCCCCCTATTGCATAGGACTTAAACTGGGCGAACTGTAGGTGTACATTGGTACACCTCTGCCTACCCCTTCGGGGATACAGGCGTGATGATATATTATGGTAATACCAGTTCAAAAAAGTTGCGATAGCAGGTTAGATTGAAAAGTCTATCAAATAGAGCACGTGGACTGCTAGTGCTAGTAGTAGTAGGCAGCGACCACCGATGTCTAGAACATTATCCTAACCTGATAACAGTTAAGGGCAAAAAAATATCTACTAAAAGAAACAAAAAAATTGAAAACACACCATTTAATAAGGACTTACTGTTTAAAACAATTTTTTGACGGATTATATTGCAAGATTTTAAATAAAGATGTTCAACACCTTAGCGGGAATAAAATCTAAAATAAACCGCGATATTATCCGTAAATAGTAGTGAGACATACTAACATTTGCGTAAATCGCAAAGAACAATATGAATACTTATTTTCCTGTTACAAGAAGCTATCGGCTGTGTACAAATAACAGTATTTCGCTAGTGTCCTTAGTTAAATTTTCTGTTCTCTAACTTGTTTTTACGCGTATTGTTAGCTGATATAATCAGTATAGCTTTTTGCTAAAGTTGATTTCCCAAAATACCACACCCCTTATTCGATGAACGTATACCGAAAGAGATTCTCTATCTAATAATGAACATAAAAATTAGGAAAACCTGACTTTTTTAGACAATTGCTTATTACTTTCAAAGTACCTACCTACAAAAAAATATTTCATAATGATATCTAAGAACAATCTCGACTAACTGAGCGTTCACACAAAACACAACAAACAACAAAACGCATCGCAATTGGTCCATACGTTTAGGACTTACGATGCCACAGACTGACACAAACCGACACTTCTAAGTTGTGACACCCAAATTTTTGCGTCGGAGGTAAAAATGCTGTTTTAGTACCTACAAGATGAAATTGTCAAAATTGTTATCACAACCTACATCCAACAAATGGCTAAGAAGGTTGTGACGTAAATTATTATATTTCAGGGTTACACACCTCTGCACATCGCAATGCAATTTCGCCATGAAAACGTATACAGGCTCCTAGTTGAAGTATATGGTAAGTACATTTTTTTGTGTCATCTTGTTTTCATGATTTAGTAGGCCCACTTTTATGCGCAGTCTGACAAAAGTATTTATAGCGCTGCTGTATTAAATTACATCACTGCAGTGCCCCCAGAATTAACTTGAAATTCATTTTAGAAGGGTTCCCATTTTGTAGAATTGTATTTACTTAAACGAGAATCGAACTCTGAATACACTTGATAACTTTGAGAAACCGGCATTAGATAATAATATGTTGTAAGAGCAAAAAAACTATTATAATCTATTGACTTCGTACATTTTGTGACAAAGCTCCATCTATTAAGCTCAATGCGTACTAAAACCGAAGTTAACTGATCAACTTTTCATTCGCCGCGATTCATAGAACTTGTTAACGCAAGGTCAATTCCATAGATGGCGCAGTGAAAAAAATAAATTGGATACCTACCTAGGTAGTAAATTGTTATTTAAACTGCAGAAACCTATAGAGGTAATTAGATGCAACGTAAAGAAATACAAAAGTCTAATGGACTTTATAGTTAAATCACTTAAAAAAAAACGAAATTTGCACGATTAAAGCTATCAAATAACTTGAAAATTATTCACAGTCTACCTACATACTTTAAAAAACATAATAATGTGCGATATCTCAGTATCCACGGTAAAAATGTATAGAAAGTCTTAACTATAGCACGGTAATGTTATACGTTATTAAATATTAATTCTTACGTAATTTAATCAATTTATGCCAAAAAATACATTTAATGCTTTTTTATTTAAATTTACGCGCGAATTACCTGTCTTACTTCGGTTGCTGATGGTCTTGAAAGAAAATAAATGATTAGGACGATTAGGACACATAATTATGATAAACGATATTGACCTATTTAAAATACCTCGTCAAGTCCTCGTTTAGACATAAAACTTCAAAATCGCAAAAACACTGGCAGAGAGTATTCTGTCTATTGCAAACAGGCTAGAAAAAAAATCATTTAAAAACAAAAAATAATTGTCATTTGTCTTTGACTGACATAATGTCGTTGGACGTTGAGTTGAACTCTCAGAGTAATTACTAAAGCAGTTAGTTATTAGTCGTTGATAGAAACCATAGAGACACTAAGACACTAAATTAAGATCGGGCGCTGGTGGCAACTCTTTTGTATTTTATTTCTATATCCATCTAATATTATACCTATTACCAATCAATTTATTGTAGATCATCGTCCCTATAAAACTATAATTATAAAACTTGTAAGTACCTACTTAATAACTACAAGTTATTGTCTCGTTAATCGTTAACTGTAATACGAAATTAGGTAGTGTCGAAATAAAGTAGGTAATAAAGCCCACCAAAATAAAAAAATAATCGAATTTTGAACACTGGCGCGCTTAGAATAGTTTCTAGTTACCCAGTGTATCATACTTTTTGTAAAATGTGTTTTTAAATTAAGAACAAGCAAAAAACAATTGAAGATAATATTTTTTCCCTGATTTCAGATGCAGATCCAAATGTTCGCGACTGGTCGGGCAGAAAGCCAAGGCAGTATTTGGTGCAAATGGATACTTCTTTATCACCAGGGTCATATCGAAGTACGTAAAACTAGTAGATATTGTTTTGCTTCTGAAATTACGACTTAAAGAAAAGAAGAAAAAGTCACTTAAGTTGTTCAGAGCCTCCTATATGCTATGCTTAAAACAAAATTGACAACCAGTGGAGATCAAACAAATAAGTACTCATTTGTATCTTTCCTCAGACTACCACAGTAATTTTAAAGGATACTTTCATAGGTTCAAGTAGAAAGCTAGTTATCGGAATGCTATTCTGAAAATTACTTTTATGTTATTTTAAATGTGTTGATTATAAAATCCTACCTACTTCTAGTCGTTGAAGTAAACATGAGGCACTTTTACAGAGGCAGACACATACAATATGCGTCGGACAGTTACTGCTCCTCCTGTTGTAAGGGTTACAGCAAACGCTATTAATGCCCAGTCAAGTAAGATTCACTAAACTGTGCCATGTCCCTCAACAGCTTATTTCCATGTTATTGTGAGAGTCTTGGACTTGCCTATTAAGTCATAGTATCATCCACACCTCACATAGATTAGTGTACTGTCTTTCTTGTAAAATAAGGTGTACTGCGTCAAAACAAATATTTATGTGTTCAACTTTCATTGGTGTATGTTATTATAATAATATAAGTATGGTATGAGTCTATATATTATATTAAAAAATTTAAAGCAGTTTCTTTAATGAAACTAAGATCTGTTTGTTACACCTGAAGTTAATTTTGTTCTTAAACACGCCTGAAATGTTACTTGTTGATAAGGACACCTGCACCATTTATTTGTAATAATTGTGGATGATATTATTATTATGTTTTTTTGTGTAAGGTTGTGGTTTTGTCTGGTTCTTCTCATATTAGTACATGTGAATAATAAGTCATTTTACTTTTACTAAATTAAAATGTCTTTATTGTTCAAAAATCTGTAACAAATTAATATAGGACAAAATATTCCATACATCCTTAAAATAAATCTTGCTACAAAAACAAATAAAAACATAATCTTTAGTTTGTGTATTGGATAGCTTACTGTTGGTCTTATTCCTTTGGTTAGCCTTTCTCTTCTGACACATGCCAAAATTAGTTACTTTTGAATTGAACATTACTTGAACAATTATCATTGTTGTCATTCTGTCTTTTACTTGGGATTGTGTGTAGATATCAAGTTGGAGTTCTGATCAAATAAGTGACCAAAGCTTTGGAGTGGATTAAAAAACAAATTTCTTATTGCTGACTTTGGGTGGTTGTATTACAATTGACTTGTTTTTGAGTTAGTTTTGTTAGTTATAAAAAGTATCTTGTATGTTGTGGACTATTTCTTATAATGTGATGAAATGCAGTTGGTTTTGTTGGTCATAACAAAGTACCTTGTTTTTTGTTTATTTGTTACAATGTGTTGAACTACAGACTTCATGCTTCTGTGAGGATTATGCCATAACTTTCAAAGTAAAAAAAAACACTGGCATTGACGTTACAAAAAAAACTAGTTTTATTGGGAACACCAGCCAAAACATATGGATTTAATTTGTTATACTTAATAAAAAATCGGGTTTTGTGATTTGTATAAACATGTCGATGGACCCACTGAATAATAGCCTAAGAGCCAACGATTGCCAGACCTTCGTCATTTTATAAAAGCTGAAAATTTTTCGGTGCATCTTCACTATACAGGTGAAAACGACCTGCGAATATGGAGTTTCAGCTTTTAGGTAGTAAAGGTGTAAAAATAGGAACTAACTTTCGTCGTAGTATAAATGCTGAATTTATAATATAAAAGGAAAATTAAAACCATACAAGACATTATATAAAATAATCCTGAATACCAAGAAGCTTTCAAGACAGTGGGGTCTCGGTATGGTTAGAAAAGGTGACCCATCTACGGACCAACCGCGGCGAGCGTGGCTTAACCTGTATTTTCGATCTAACCATATGGCGTACACTTAGTCACAAGCGTTTCTACTTAATCTTATTATTTTTAACTAGATGTGGCCCACGGTTTCACCCGCGTATTCACCTTTTACCTATAGATTTTTTATTTATTTTTCATTTAATCGGTTTTCCGACAATTTACATAAAAGCATTTTAATTTTTTATTCGTGTAAATATCTATGACTAGGTTACAGTAAACTGTCATTTCACGTAGTACGGTCAATATGCAATTTACGCTCCGAAAAATGACAAACCGACATTTGACCTTATAAATCGTTAGGGCGTGTCAAGATCCTACTGTAAAATTATGCAAGTTGCGCTGCATGCAGATTTTGAGAAATCCTAAATTCAATGAAAACAAAATGTAGCGCATTTTTCTCAGAAAACATAGGCTTTAGAGAAAAGTTTATGAAATAAAAAATTTAGAGGTCAATGCGAACTACATTTTTTGTCATTGGTGTGACGTTATCCGACTTGAAATAAAAAACGCGGATGGCGCTAAAGGATCAAAAAAGTGTTTCTTTGCCATATTCACTAGGGTTTTTTTTACACAATGTAAATGAGAAATTTGTTTGTCACAAAATTATCTACAACTTTTGAAAAAAAAATATTTTTTTTTATATAACTCACCGTTTTCTACCTGGAACTATGCCCCGTTGCACTTTTTTCGCCTACAGCTCGAAAACGGTAAATTGTATAAAAATTTTGTAATAAACTTAAACAAAAATGGAAAAAAAAATTATAACCTAAAAATTATAATCTAAAAACCTAAAAAGCTTCTGTTCTGCATAGCGGTTTGTTTATGTGCCAAGTCGGTCAATAAAGACAGTGTCGAAAATTCTGTTAAAAAATGTCAAAAGGAGTCTTGTCTTTTATGTCAAAAGTCGTTCCCGATAACTCTGTGAAGGTCTCTCGTCGACCAGTAAAGGTCGCCCTGTCCTTTTTCCAGTCAAAACTTTAGTAGTCATTGTCAGGCACTATGTCGTGTAAAAGTCGTTCATTCAAATCGTCCTCAGCCTGTAACACTTCAGTCTCTTGTTCAGTCATGCCAGCGTCACATGCTGGTTCAGTCGCTGCGTTAACTTAAAAAAATTGTCGTTGTCATTAAAGTTTAAGTCTAAAGGTCGCAGCACACATAAACGTAACGTAAACGGATCGTAACCGTATTGCCTTTCACCTCGCCGTCAACTATTCGTCAACCTTACGTAAGCACTTCCACTCGGCTACGGATAGGTGACGCCGTGCTTACGAATAGTTGACGACTCGCGGCCGGCTATCCCACCGCTGGTTGGTGGAAAGGTGTTCAAGCCTTATTTCGAGCGTCGGGTTCTATGCCCGGTGCTTTACTTTTTAATATTATTATGTCATCAAAGTAAAATAATAACGAAAAATATAACAACGAACAGTGACAACTACATTTTATTACCTTCTTAATTCTAAACATCGTTTTTCTTAATATCTCTGTAAAATACTCAATACCTAACACAACTTTAGTAACAACTTAGCAACCTTAGTATGGCGGGAAAATATGAGCCGCTGATTACTTTGATGGGCCTGTTGGTCTAGTGGTTAGTGACCCTGACTGCTATACCATAGGTCGTGGGTTCGATTCCCACTCAGGACAAATTTTTGTGTGGTGAGCATGATCTTTTGTTCTGTGTCTGGTTGTAATTTATCTATAGATGCATTTAGAAATATACAGGGTGAATATCAAGTCGTTGTTTTCCCGAAGCGAAATGAGTTTGTATCGGTCATACAATCGATTAATATATGTAAAAAAAATTAGACTCAATAAATGGCGGATTAACAATTGTTATAAACAAAACTCGAAAGTGACTTGACCCAGTAGTAATACATCGCGCTATACCTACGCGGGCCTGCGCGCGGTTACCCCGAACGCCGCGCGGTCGTTGCACTTCGCGTGTAAATCAGCTGATCGCTACTCGTGATTTAATAAAACACAAAACCAATAAGTAATTCAAATTTTCGCTTCAAACTTTTACGGGCTTAGGATCGTCATAAATACTTAAAATTTCAAAATAGGTATCTTTAAAAAAAGTCGGAATTTGATAATTAAGTATTTAAGGCGTAGGTATTTAAAAATGGAATCGACTTATTTACAATGATTTTGATTACCTAACCTACTTTTAAATGTTTCTTTACAAAGTACGAGTACTTACACTTAACGGTAGCGGAGTAATTGTTCGAAATGTAAACCACTACGTTCAATGCACAAACGAGCACGTTTTAACTGATTGTCTTTCAGTTTCATTAAAGTGTCTCTGTCACGTCTCACGATATTAAAAGCGTCCACTATCGCACTTATCAAAGAGTCGCGTGTTTGGTGTTCCTCACGATACACCAAGTTCTTGAGCTCAGACTCTACCACAAATAAATCCAAGGGAGTCAAGGCCGGGCTCCTCGGTGGCCAAGGGTGTGGCCCGCCACGAAAAAAAAATGATAAGCATGCAGTCCTTCTGTGTTGAGCACTTTCATCGCACATTCATCACTTGACGTCATCGACGTTCGCGCACAGAACACTAACTAAGCCGTAGGCACAGAGCGCAACATTTGGCGGCATTCTATTGTGTTTCGGCGCTTGCCGCGTGCATGCAAGCTAATTTATACCGTATCACCATGACCGAGAGCTTATTTTGCTCTGAACATTTATTATTGATTCTTTCTTTGTAAGTTTGCCGACAACACGTGGCGGCGGCGTGTGCGTTTCGTGTTACCTACAGGTGCCTACGTGATCTCTAGTGAGTGAACTACTATTGATTATCGCTCTTTCGAGTTTATGAATACTTTTTTAATGATGTGAAAAAAAAAAACATTATGTTTTTTAAGTTAAACTTTGTATTTCGATAGTACTACTGATGGGTAATCGTCCTGCCGCGGGAAAACAACGATTCAATTTTCACGGTGTATAAGTATGTTTATCAGTTGTCTGGTTACCATAACACAAGCTCTGCTTAGATTGGGATCGGATAACCGTGTGTGAGATATCCCGGAATATTATTATTATTATTACTATCCAGAAAATTTTAAATTATGTAGGCATGATTAGGTTAGCACTAGGATAGGCTCTGGAGTACTTAAGTGTGCTTATCCTAGTGCTAAGAATAAAACAACAATATAACAATAACGAATTTCTATTTAGGTATTATTTAAAGTTTAAATATAAAAAAAAACTTAAAGCAAGTCAAGTCGGAATTATGATGATAATAATATGATTACGAAGAGACATACGTTTTATCCAATACGTTAACAAAATAATCTAAAATATTGTTGAATCCAATAACAGGGTCACTCACCCTACATTACTACGATACGGAATGACGTAATCGAGGCGACGACTATTCGACCGCTATTCGTCAACGAGGCGTCCGCGAGCTTGTCCCGAGGCGAGGCGGTTACGTTACGATTCCCATTAGTGTGCGTTGCAGTATGGAGTTTCATACAAATGATACAGAACGGCTCGAATTGATACGATTACGATCCCTTTCCGAGTTGATAAGTGTGCTGCGACCTTTAGTCAACATCACTGTCATCGTCTTTTAGCCAAGTTGTCTACGATATTTTCATAATTTTTGTCTGTTATGTATGAAACAAATAAAATACGTATTACTATGGGGACGCGATTTATGTGGGTAACACCTCGGGGTGCATTTAGTACTTACTAGTTGAAGTTCTGTTTGAGGTGCTCGGTTGGGTCTCCACTTCGACTTCTTCTCCCAGTATGATGTCATCTATTAGAAAATAATAAGGCGTTTTAATATCATCAGCGTAAGTCGCCTCTTCTAAAATGTCCCTGAAACTCATTTTAAACTTAGCGCCGTTGAGAGTTGGCTAGATGAACTATAGGGGGAATTCGGGACAGTATCTGCTTGCTTCTGGCGTACCCATTCGTTCGTAGTCTGGTATAACCTCGAGCTCAAGTTCAGGTCCGTGTTCGAGTTCAGGCTCAGGCTCGGGTGCGGACTCGTCATCTGCTGCAGTAGAGGAGAGTTTGGTTCATCCACTAAAGGGCAAACCAAAGACTACTGGGCATACAGGCGAACTCAATGCTACTCCATCTACTTGTACATAGTATTTATTGTTCCATAATAGGTAGCCAGAACTGAGGCAGTGTTCAATTAGATCAGCATATTCAATAGGTATTTCTTTTACTACTAGCTTAGAGATAATTCTAGTACAATCTTTAACTGGTAGGCATGTGAACAAGGACTGTACATCACAACTAACCATTTCTTCATTGTCATGTAGACGTAGGTGTATATTCTCATTGACAAAATGGTATGAGTCCTTCACAAACGCTGTCGTGTTGTCTCTAAGTGGTGATAGTATTTTCGCGACGTGTTGAGCCAATCTGCAAGTTAGTGTGCCGATTTGGCTGGCAATAGGACGTAGCGGGGCGTTCGGTTTGTGTATCTTAGGTGACCCATTCAGTTTTGGTGGTTTCGCTCAATAAAATAGTACAAAATATTTATAATAGGTAAGAACTCTTACACGTTTAGTGTGTGGTGCCATCGATATCTTCTTTGGAAAGTGAACCCGTCCATCACATAAAGGGTATTAATCATATAAATATACATACGGACACATTATTTCGAGTTCATGATAAGTTGTCTTGCACTCTTTGTGTCTTTTTTTTATCAATTTTTTTTATAATATTTTGCACTTTGTATAGTAGCAAATCCTTTGTTATTGGAACATACCTTTCAGATAACGCCAATATCCGCTTTTCCAAAATGTCTTCTTCCCCTTTAGTTAAAAGTGTTCTCGGCCTCACAGCGCAAGCCATTGTTTTCCCAAAATTTTATCATCGAGGGTAATTGAGAATACTCCAAAACGTTTTGCAGAAACTACAATCTTTTCGCCGTTTAAAATTATACTCTCGACCAGTTAGGTCGGGAGTATAACTTTTTCTCGGAGCCATCAGTAACACCAATCATCGACACATATTCCCCACTAATCGTCATTTGTCGATTACTGGTAGCTTGACTTTGATTAGTTAACTTTAAATAGCTACCAAGAAGCAAGCTCTTTAACAAAATTCCACCCTAGTACTTATAAACAAAGTCCCTTAAAAAAAACTAGATAAGTTACAATACAGTAGCATAATTAACAAAAAGAATTACTCAGTTCCTTAACAATTTCACTTAGAAATTACTACTATTATTACTGTTACTAGCTGTGAATTTTCAAAAATTACTACAAATACATATTTGTACTTGAATAACTTCATCAACATCAAATAATTCTAGATTTTCCACTTGTCTTTCTGCACAAACATCCTGTAGTTGTTCTTCAGTTGTGATATGCTTAAGGATTCGGAGAGGAATACTAGAACTCCGTGGACAAGATTTTGGCTCACAGTCAAAAAGAGCAATAAATGGTGATATTCCAATAATTCTATAGACATGTAAGCATCAACATTTCAAACATCAACTTTTCAAAAATAAGTAAATGAACTTCTACATTTTAGCACTCGTACTCTTTACATGAAGTAGCGACTTATAAATCAAAACAAATAAACACCCTGACACAATAGTTTAAACTTGGCATCATAAAATAAAAATTATAACACACTATTAAACATCTCACTTAAGTACACATTTTCTAACTTGAAAACAACAAAACACTGGATACAAAAATAACATCAGGTCAAGACTACTTGTAAAAATCATCCGTAACATTATAAAGTGCTTACTGACGCTCAATGTAACAAAATAAACTTTTATAAAACAACCTATCTACTAATCAATTACCATCGTTACCAGGCCATGGCTTCATCATGTCAGCAGAAGCACTCGTCAATCGCGAACCTTCCGAAATAGAATTGAGTTTCTCTACATCATAGCGATCGTTCCTCTTTACCTTGGTAGCTTTGTATGGGCCTAGATACTGCGGCTTTAATTTCAGGCTTGAACCAAACTGTGTACGTTTTATAGCAACTATATCCCTAACATTATATTTATGGGATTCCTTTCGTCTTTGATTGTAAGTCTTTCGATTTTCTTCCTGTACTCTAAGAATTTCCTCTTTTGCCTTCATTCTAAGTTCCTCTCTGCTCTGTACGAAATTCACTTGATTTTCCTGCTGGATCAAATTATATATTTCAATATCCTCCTTGGTTTTCATCTTAGTGCCCATCAGCAATTCAAATGGAGTGGTTGCAATACTTCGTTGGTAAGTACTATTCAGAGAACGCTGTACACTGCTGACATGCTTATACCACTGTGAGGCATCTGCAATACAAAGCTTTGTTAACACTGCTTTTATTGTACGGTGTATCTGCTCCGCCTGTCCATTTCCTCTTGGAACACCTGTGGTGATGGTGATATGCTGAATGTTTTCACTTTGACAGTACTCCTTAAAATCATTGCTAGTAAAAGCACTTCCTCTATCTGAAATCAAACGCAAGGTTGATGCAACATCAACCTGTCAATTGTCTCTTTACTGGTGGTCCCCTTTACTGGAAACAACCACACAAACTTCGTGAAGCCGTCAACCACCGTTAAAATATGATTGTACAGCTTTCTTGTTTCTGAAAGTGGTCCTATATGATCACACTGAATCGTGTGCAAAGGAATGCTCTCTTTATCTATACAACTAAGGAAACCTTCCTGTTTACCTTCCTTCTTAGTAGCTAGTAAACATGGTATGCATGTTATCATAAGTTCTTCTATTCTTTTCTGCAAATTCTTAATATAATAATCTTTTTCTAATATTTCCATCATTTTCTTCTTACCAAAATGACCCTTTTCATGTATCCTCTTAAACATTTCAACTTCTAGACTTCTAGGAATTACCAACCTTTTATCTGCTCCTTTGTATAGCAAACCATCGCTGTACATGTAGTCATCATATGATTGTAATTTTAAAACTTCAATTATTGCTTTGATACCCTCATCCAACTCCTGCGCTCTCTTGACCTGGTCATGTAGACTTAACTCGATAACAGCTACAATCGGGTTTCTGCTCAGGGCGTCTACATGTTACATTTTATTACCTGGCCTGTGCTCAACTACATAGTCATACTCTTCTAATAAGAACACCCACCGTGCTACTCTTGTGGCTAGGTCCTTTTTGTTTAAGGTTTTCTGAAAATCTTGACAGTCTGTTACAATCTTGAAATGTTTACCGTATAGGTAATGCCTAAATTTATTTATCTCTTCGATTACAGCTAATGCTTCTAATTCATAGCTGCTGTACTTCTTCTCTGCATCATTAGTCTTGCGACTGAAGTAATATACTGGATGCAACCCACCTGTGTAATCTCTTTGGAGTAATATAGCACTGCATGCTACTGAAGAGGCATCTGTATCTAACTCTGTTGGCAACTGAGAATCATAAATCTTTAACACTGGGCTACTCGCCAATGCATCCTTCAAAATTTTGAATGAACCTCTTTGTTTGTCATCGAAGACAAAACTTACATCTTTCTTCCATAAATCAGTCAAGGGTTTTGCTTTGAGAGCAAAGTCTTTAATATACTTCCTAAAATAGGAGGTTAGTCCTATGAAACTATGGAGTTGCTTTAAAGTCTTAGGTTCTGGGTACCTTGTCACAGCTTCAGTTTTCTCCCGAGAAGGTTGATCTTGACCATCTTTGTGTCCAAGATACTCTACTCGTCGGCATAACAATTGTGCTTTTTCCAGTTCACCTGCAGTCGATATTGTGATGCGACTGCTAGCACCTTAAGACATTCCAAAGCCTGGAATTCATCGCAGGTCTTTTGCAATCAGCTCCTGAAACACTGTAGTTATAAAACGCATAAAATACTTCGGGCACACTGAGAACCCGAATGGAGCCCTTAAAAACTCGTACTGCCCGTGATGGGGTGACAAAAGCAGTATATTTTATACTATTCTCATTCACCTTTAAATGGAAAAATCCATTCTTCAAATCCAGTACACTGAATACTCGAGCACCCTTAATTCTATCTATCAGGTCCTCAATGATGGGAAGTGGAAACTCGTCTTTGACCATCTTTCTATTAATGGATCGGTAGTCCACACACACTCTCGTACTACCATCCTTTTCCTTTACTAACACCAAAGGGCTGGAATACTAAGTATAATCCCCTCTTTAAGCTACTCCGATATCTGATTTTCTACTGTCACCTGTTCAGCCAATGAGATTCTCCTTGGACGCTGGGCCACTGGTACGTCGTCTCTAAGTATATGCGTAATTCAACTGGAGCATTTTTAGTTTGAATAGGATTGTAACTATCCACACAACTTATAACTCGACGCCTTACCTCCTCATTTTTAATGTCACCTAAAACATAAGAATTAAAACTATCATTACACACTAAACACCTTAATTAATAGAGCCAGTTTTCAGCACTTGGGGTTATGACTATTGACCCCTTCGAAAATACCGCAAACACATCTTTGAATAAATCTTAACTCAATATTATGCTACAAGGTATAGTGTCCCTAGGTGAGGTTATCGTGAGGTTTGTGTAATACCTTATTAGGCTCTAGATCAGATAAAGCTATACTCTCAAGTGTTTTTACTTAACTCAGTGCAACATACGCCTGCCCTTTGGTAAATACTTTTTTTCCGAGATCGATAACAGCTTTAGCTAGGGTCGTACCTTGCAATTTGTGTACCGTGACGGCCCAGCGTAAAATTATCGGCAACATCCTGAGCTCAATGTCGCTATGCAGCATCCATACGCAGCAAACGTTCGTCTTCAGTTTCATTTGGAAGTCGCTCTATTACCAGACCTAAACGATGAGCACTTTGCTCTTCACTCTCATTTGAAAGTCGTTCTCTTATCAGACCTAAACCATGATCGCGTTGTTCTTCATTCTCATTTGACAGTCGTTCTCTTATCCGATCTTAACGATGAGCGCGCTGCTTGTGATCTTCTTGCAATAACCTATTGTTAACATAATCCATCCTCGACAGTCTTTCCTCGCGCTGATCTAAACTCTCCTGTGAACGTGTTAATCTAATGCTCTTTCTATTTGCTTCCAATCTATTTTGTTTCTCATTATTTTATTCTTCTAAATAACTTCTTAATGGAGGAGCGTTTTTGTAGGCCTGTACCCATGTTGAAAAGTAAAAGCCTTATTTTTTTAATTATTTATAATATACAACAAATAACAGTTAAAGTAGGGTTATAAATAATAAAAAAATTAAGCATGTAGTAATAAGTGGATTATAGTCACAAAAAAATATAAAATATAAACTATTTATCAAAAAAAATAAAAATAAACTGCAACGCAAAAAAATAACAAACCTTTTTTATTTTATAATAAAAAAATTTTGGAGTCCGCATTGTTGTCACTTTGGCCCAACAGTTTTCGGACATACGGCAGATGTGTCCGGCCCAGTTCCATTTTAGGCTAGCGGCTTTATATCCAACATCTGCGATTTGTGTTTTGGAGCGCAGCTCTGTATTCCTGAGTCGGTCAGATAACCGAATACCTAGAATGCTGTGCTCCATTGCTTGCTGGCAGACTCCCAGTTTGGACTTTTGCAGAGCCGTTAAAGACCAAGTCTGTGCTCCGTAGGTGAGGATGGGGAGGATGCACATGTCCATGAGCTTCTTCTTTAGTGTGAGGGGAAGCTCACCTTTCATGAGTTTTAGCTATTAACTGTTATATAATCCTAGACACTGGTGAATACACAGACATCCTAATCATCATCCTAAGATCGTTTTACTGTTAGGTGGTTTAAAAAGTCTAATATTAAAGGTCTAGGAATGTTAACAATCCACTATTATCCTTTGCCTCTACCGAGGATCAGGGGGTGCACGAGGCAAATTCACAAGTCCTCGACTTCCTTTTCGGGAACAAAAGGGACCAGACTACTGAATCCGATAACAGATCCTTGCTCCATTGCCGCTTGCTCCAACTTTGATGTTCTCGTGTACAACTTAGCGGCGATATTTGGTGATATCTTTCGAGTTTAGGGTGGCAAGGATAATGGTAAACTTTAAAGTTACCTTCCTCGCCTCTTTCTTCCCCGTTTGTCTACCTATTGACTTGAATGAGGCCTTTGCCTTGAATTCGTTAAACAGCGCCGTAGTGTTGCATTCGTGGTTGTATCGTCGTTGTTGCGTTTGTTGAATGGCTGTATATTCCTAACACCCGTTTTATTGTGGGCGAAAAAGAAGTTAGTAATATTAGCAAGGAAACTAACAGGCGAGTTTTACCGAAATTATGAATAGCGGAGACAAAGTCCCTCCTAATTGTACGACTACTTCGTTTTTAGTTCGTTTTTATTTAACTGGTTAATACTTCTGGTCTAACAAACAGTTAACGGCAAAATATTAATCTGCCCAGTTTGCCATCAACGTCTTGTCTATCTGCAACCAAAATTGTCATCTTAAAAATATTTGCCTATTTTTTAATTGGAAAATTCTACGATAACAATAGTTAATGAATTATGTTAATGTAATTTATGTGAATGCAATTAATATATTATTTAACGCAAGCTTTTTAACTAGACTTGCTAGATGATGGAATTGCATCGTCAGAAGTTCTATGGCTACTTTCTAGCGCCATCATCAGACGAATTTCATAAAACATGTAGATTTCCAAGAACACAAAATTAACAAAAACGACCCTTCCGTTTACTACCACTACTAAGCCTCTACTGCTGTTATTCTTTCTACTGTTCGATAGTTGATTAATTAGTAGTACTGTACATAATAATATAATTTACTCATCCAGTACTGAGTACAGTCACTGCCTGTTTGAATGGATTACTAGCCTCAGGTCTGAAGCGCTATACGTCGTTTTACGTCATAATCCTCATTTGGTTGCTTTTGCTAGGTGTCTTAAAAGCCGTACGTCATTAACTATTTTCGTCACAAACGCGCTGTGTCACTAACTCTGGAATAAAGTAATATGAAGTTCAATACTCGGTGACCCGACAGAAATCATGACATCGTCGAAATCTGAGTCGCCATTTGTCAGCTGTCGACTTATACGATTAATAACTGTTTGAGCTAGCTTCATGAAATTTGGGCTTCTAGATGTCCTTATGGATATAATTAAATACACTTTGTTTTATGTGTTTACGTTAAAGAGGTTTTGAGTTATAGAAGGGTCAAAAGTGGCACCAAGTAGTTCGTGTAATGATACACTTGGCGCTAGCTAGCCAGTTCCTTTACTTGAACTTAACTTGACTCGCTACCGCGTGTCGAGATCCCCAAATAACTTGAAGGAAGTAGTATACAAAAGGTAGTATTCAATCGAAGATTTTTTTTCAATTTTCACTCTTCCGGAACCTGTAGTTCGAAAATAGGTAGGAATTTGAAAAAGTGCATAGGGTAAAAGTTGTACATAATTTTATAAGCTTTCATTGCGTAGAAGACTTCTTATCGCCATGACGCACCGTTTAAAAGATATTAGCGAAAAACTGAAAAATGGAACCTTTAAACCCCTCCCCCCACTCCGCCTCACCCCCTAGACGTCAGGACTTTTAGTATGTTAACTATCTAAGCACCCTGAACAATTTTCTGAAGTAATTGCTTAGGGCCTTGCTCACGCACTCTACAACTCCTTTTGGGTGATTTATTGACTGAACTAAACCGCCTTCCGAGCTCTTTATAAACAGTGTTAAACAAGACTAATTGCGTACTCGACGAATTGCTTTTGTGGCTAAAACCATGTTAGACGAATCTCCTGAGCGACCGAGTAAAATTAGACAGGTATGATCAACTGAATGACGTTAGCGCGTCTGACCTGTAGCGCGTAATTCGTTTGGATTATATTTCGCACTGTATATACAAAAATGCACTTAAAACCTGTTAATGTTTAAAGTATATGTTTGGATTTTCTATTAAAACCTGTTACTTTTCTGTTATTGTTGGTTGTTGCGCCTGGGCCATTACGTGTAGATTAATTTCGAAATAAGTAGCGTATTCACATCATGTAATTGTATACTGAAATTTACTTAACCCAGCAATTTTATTTGTTACTTAATCTGCTACTAATGAAGGTTAAAATTTGAAGTCTATGATTGATAATCGAATACATTGAATTGATGTTGTTTTATCAGTTGTTTACCATATCTCAACATTCTGAATACAAATTGTTGAGATTAAATGTATTCAAGTTAGTTATGTGAATCATTTACAGAAAAGGAAGGATTTCTCCGCATTGGCTCCTTAAACGTGAAAGTGAAGAAAACGACAGAAGCGTTTAGTAACTTCCTTGGCGTGGGTTCGACTAGATCGTCTGCATATGTACCGAAGTCAGCTCGCGATCGCGAAGACCGACGGTCAGATGATAGCGACCAACTTAAGAGTTGGGGTTCAGCTGACAATATACAAGTAAGCATTTTGTTGCTATCAAAAACTTCTTAAGTAACCGTTATTTTATGTTAAGGCTACAGTAGCGGCCGTATAATCATATCCCGCGATACAAGCGATATATGAAATGACCGATATATTGAAAACGGTGTCAACGATAATTCATGCTCAGTAAGGCAGTAAAAATGGAGGATTACTCTTGTCTGTCCATCCGTTCGTCACAGCTAATTTGCCCCGAAACTACTTGACCGGTTGGGTTATAATTTGGTACTAATAATGCATGTAGGCTAACATAAGGTGAACATTTGAAAATAAATGACTTAAACGTGGAGCCACTTTTGAGGTCAGTCTGAAAAAGTATCTATTATAATTTATTTATTAAAAAAGACTTACACAGTTACCAATAACAGGTTAAAAATTACGATAGAAAAGTGATAGCATAACTTTTTTTACTTGAATCCTTGTCAAAATGTCTTCATACTTATTCGAAGATAAATACGATCATGATATGAGTCTCAAAGCAATTTTTTTTAAACACCCTTTCGAGAAAGTATTTCTTACCCCGTATGAAAAAAAAACCGTTTGCAGAAAGACGACAAGCTGATGCCACCTCCAAGCAGTAGCAAAGTGAGGCGTCGTGGTGCCAGTGGTCGACGTGGAATAGGAGCAGCACATAGCCGTAGTACTCCATCCACACCTGACCAGGTAATGCAAACAATTGAACCTAGTTAATGAATCTTCAAGTTATTAGGAATGTTTATGACAGACTACTAGGCTTTATGCAGGGATGAAAATGGACAGAAATAAACGTGTATACTGATTTACAGGGTATCCGCTGAATAGTCCGACAAACGGTGGTGGTTGATACTCCACTCAAAATTGGCCGTCACAATAGCCCATTTTGACGTTAAAATGACGTTTTGACATTTAGTAGAATGCCAATTATCCTAAAATTTACCTACTGACGCCGCCCACTCAGACGATTGAAGTAATTGTCAATAGCAGACTTGGGCCCCAGACCAGCACCAAATAAACATAATCTATGTTCCCCGAAAAGTTTGGGTTTCGAGATACAATAGATTTTTTAAATTTACGGAAACCTTTGCCTTTCATCAGGTGTTACCATATTTCTAGCTGAAAATTAGATAATGTAATACTTTTTTTACAAAAAATATTCATAAATAGCTACTTTACACTTAGGTTAGTCTTATTTTAATCAGAAATATAATGTATTACCAAAAAAACCCTCTGTTTCACAATACATATTTTCTTGTTGCTCAACTTTAAAATTCAGTGGTGAAAAATAAATGAATGTAGCCATTTTGTACAATAATCTTAAAATCTTGCTTGTTTTATTGTAATTTCAGAAAGGGAGCATACTAGAGCATTTTTTGTACAGAATATGAAAAAAAAATGATATTTAATTCAAAGAGAGCTAATTTCATTAAAATTGCAAGCAATATAATTTTGAATTCTAGTCGTCGTAGTATAGATGTTACGTTGTTGTAGCAATTAATTATTAGAAACGACTGGTATTTTTGGGGATAGTAAATAAAATTACAAGTCTGTAATATTATTATTTATAATATTCGCGTCAGTAAAGCTGTAACAAAATATGTTCAAATTGTTTCCCTTGTGCTCTTATAAATGCTCGGCATCTTCTTAGGAATGAGCTTCTAATTTTTCTGAAGCTCATTTGTGCTATTCGACTCCTTGCGATTTTCAATCATGACCTCAACTCGCTGATGTTATTGATCGGGGTCTTATAAATTATATCCTTCATACAGCACCATTAGAAGAAATTAAGCAGGATGCATTTGGGAGACCGAGGAGGCCACAATATATATCCCAGTCGCCCGATCCGCTCACCTGGAAAAGCTCTATCTAAATGTGCCCTAACTTCACGACCATAATGAGCCGGGCACTAATCGTTCTGAAGCCACATTGTCTCTCTGTCTGGTCGGAAAATTTTCAAGGAGCGTGGGTAAGGTTTCTTGTAAAAACTCTTAAGTAGTTCTGAGAGTTAAAAGTAGGTGCCAGCTGGACGGAACCTAAAATCTGGCCATTATAAATACCACACCATACTCGTAAATTTATTTTGAATCGGTACTGGGACCGGTCGTCCCTTAATTCGTGGGTTTTTTTTTATTTGCCAATTATGCAAGTCGTGTAAGTTCAAGTACCGGGGTATTTTCCCTTCTACAGGACGATTAATAAACCCACATTTTTTTTTCAAAAAGCTTTGTTTCCTCCTTTTGACAAAACTGCACTTTTGGTAAGTGGTCTCGAGGTAGTAAGCTTTGTACGCGTGTTATATGGAAAGGATGGTATAAATATTTTTAATTACAGTATGGACAGAGGACTTTGTTATCCCCGTGCGCTTTTAAATTGCCCGAACTGAAATTGTCGGATCTCTTTTCCTCTCCTGCAGTATCTCACATTGTCTCTCTACAGTTTGAGAGCCTCCATCGCCACGTTCTCCAGGAAGACTACCTACCGCGTAAAAGTTATGCTCTCTGGTAAAAGTTTCATGATGTGGGTGTCTTCTACCAGCAAATTTTTGGGCGTACAGTCTAGAAGCAGCTCCAGAATTACGGCAAGCTTCTCCGTAAATGAGATGCATATCAGCATACCCGCGTTGAGTACAACCAAAAAAAAGTCTGTTTAGCCATAGTACAATCAGAAATACGGAAGAAAAACAAACAAAAGTCCAAGTGGTCATCAAGCTGTCGCTGTGATCAGAGTCAAAAATCCAAGTCGTTAGGTAAACAGAGTCCAAAAAGCATAAAACAGTCGTCAATAGTACAGAATTATTAAAAGTTAAAAGAACCATTTCGATGCGCGCAATTTCCGTAACTATGCAGTAGATGACACTCAGTGACAAAATAATACATTTTTTAATTGTAACGTTTAGTTATACCGATAATACTAATTTAAGGCAATATATCGAAACTTGCTATTTCAATGAAATCAGCTCACTTTGAATTGAAATAGAAAATTATTCATGTTCTATATACAAAATGCACTAGTGTTATACCTTTCTGAAATCTCAATACAACAAGCATATTTTTAAGATTATTGTACAAAATGGCTACATTCATTTATTTTTCACCACCGAAGAAGCAAGTTGAGCAAAAATCAACTGACAGTAGGTACGTAAATAAAATAGTAAAAATAAAATGATATCTTAGTTAAGTGTTTATGTTAGTGATAAGTATTATATGTTAATAATAATAATAATGTTTATTTATTAGAAAGAATATAACAATACAGCAAATTGGCGAGCCACAAACTAAGCAGAGCTTGTATCTAGTGGCTCTGTTATAGTAAAACAAAATCACTTTCACATAAAACAAAAAATCTAATTCTACATTATTAAAAATAAATTATTAAGTTAATACAGGGATTCTGTTTCCAAGTACGACAGAGTCATTAGAAATTGGGTTAACTTTTTTTTAAGGTCTTTAAGTAAGCAGTTTCCAGGGGAGCAGATATTCGTAACTTTGTTGTAGATATTGGGAACGGTGTAAGTGGTACAACGCCTGGCAAGTTCTGAGGTAAAAAGTGGCAAAGGGATTCTAAAAACACGTTTCCTAAGTATGTCCTGTTAGTCGGACCGATTCGCAAGACTTGAATACATTTTAAGCGTCGCTCTTAGTAAGTACAGCTGTCGCACCCTTAGAACCTGAAAATCTTGGTAAACAAGATCACTAGGGTACATGTAATGTAATATAGTTTTTTTCCCCAAATAAAATGAAATAAATAAAGCTCAAACGACGGTTAATCCTAAGATTTTCTAGAAAAACCTAAGATTTACTAATTCTTGATGGTAAATTCCAAAAAGTTTTGCTTTCTTAGACGCTGCGAATATACTGAATTAGAATGGTAAGAGCTGGAAAAAATAGTCCTATTTTCAGACTTTCTCAGACTTACTCTTAAATCTTAAGATTTATCGTAATTTGAGCTTTTACTATAACATTCACTTAACTAGTTTATAGTGAAAGTAATTTAAAAAAAATGTGATGTTATTTTTCAGCCACGTGCTCAAATGGGAGTTGTTGAAGACGGAGATTCGGATTCAGATTCAGCAGCAGGATTCCACTCCGCTTGGCGACAACAACGAGCTTCGAACTGTACTTAATAACATTCCTCGTCGGGCTGCCATAAACAAATGTAGTTTAAGCCCAATTTGTCGTGAAAGCCAACTATTTAATTGAAAACTTTTTAGTAACGCCCCGTCATATCTACAGCAAAATAAAGACCTCTGAGAAGAAGGAAGGGAGGGCCTATGCCCTGCAGTGTCAAAATGAATGAAAATAATGAATAACTTTTTCAGAGCAAAACGTTCTTGCCTACTCTCAGAAACTCGGACATTTAGTCTAATGACAAAAATCTGAAATTGGATTTTATGACAAATTTTGGGATAACTAACGAATAGATAATTATAAATAGGTGTTGAGGTAACTGAATTTCAGGTAACCGTAACTGGACTATTAGTAACCGGGATAGCTGATCTAATCGAATAGCAGTTAAATCATGGCCTTAACCATGATTTAACTGCTATTCCATTGCCGTAAATAACTGCTATTACTGTCAGTGTCAGTCAGTCATGAAAGTGTCTGCGAAAATATGTGCACATTCTGGTACAGTGTACCTATGAAAGGTATAATTTGTTGTTAGCTTTCAATTTATTGGTAACCTTAATCTTACTTAGGAAACGACAACCGTTGAAACAAACAAATATTTTTTACGAGACTTTCTTATGATTCCGCAAGAATTTAATTATTGAAATGAAATTATTACACTTCCTTTTTTTAGTGTGGTTACACTGATTTATGAAATGCGCTTACTACATTTAGTATTGGCTTTTCGCTTGTATTAATAATTATTATTATTTATAGGAATACTTGCCACATTCCATTTCTGTAAGCTTGCTGGCTGTTCCGTATTAGTAATCGTATCACGTAGCAGCATTTAGCTGTAAATTGTATTTATAATAAGGAATGTGATATTTTAATCAGTAAATCAGAATTAAAAATTCTTAGACAGTTTTTTGTTTAGTATAAATGAATTTTTAATGATGTATAAATGTATTAGTATTTATGTATAACAGGTGCTGCCTCTGTTTCATTTATATTGTTCTTATTTGATTTTTGATATAAAATTTCGGTGAATAGAATTGCTCTGTAATAATTTCAAAGTATTATTTTAATAAAATAATTAATATTTATTTCATTGTATTTTCATTTTTATTTGTAAGCAGAATAGGATGGGTTGTATGGAATAAGGTTATATGGAAGGACTTCCGTATATCCTTTGCCCAGATGAGGGAATTTATAGACCAAGCAAAAATAAATTCTAACAAGGTTTGTTGTGTGTTAACGCGGTATACGTCTCAAGTCATCCTGCTACTTCCTAATGGCAGAATTCCATTAAAAACGGTGCTATATTTCAAGTACTTGGGCCACTGAGAGTAAGCGCAGGGCGCTAGCTGTCCGGTGACTCACAGGTTTGCACAATGTAGACCTGTGAAGGTGAAGTTGTTTTTTACATATGCAGCCTTTGGACCAGCTTTGCATACTGTCATCATCGGTTAAACCTATGTTGTGTGACGAGTGCTGGGATGGAGTTTATAAAATCGATATTTCAAAATAAAACTGACTAAACTGAAATAAAAATAAAATAAAGTAAAAACAGTAAAAAAATGTCTTTTGAAAATGTTTGTTCCAAGTCGTTGTAAGAATTGGAGTCGCTGGAATAGTCCTGTAGGTTAGTAAATAATTTCTGCTCGTAATTTGATTCAAAGGGTACATCTCGTTCCCAATCTTCTGTTCTTTTTCTTCCTCCCGAGCGACGGATATATCATCTTCCTGAAGGAAGTAGTTGGTATTTTAGTTTTATTTTCTATCAATTTCCAGGGTAAATTTGGTCATTTCATTCTGTGCACATCAGTTTTACTGTTTCAATACAGCTTCTAATCCATTATTCCGCAACGCCGTACAAAAATCATGGGACAAGGGGAAAATCATCGAGGGTTACAACCCCCTTCTTTCTGTGGTCCGGGGGGTGATTTGAAACAACATAAAAAATAATTTATTTTGAAAGTATTTCATGCATGAAAATATTTTTTTACATGGCCTACTTTTTCCTTGGTCATAACGTATTTTTCGGCTTGGACCCGAGTAAGGTGTTCCTTTGCGGCTCGCTCATACATAGTTCGATTAGTATGTGAGTACTGTTATTTCTACAGTTGTGAGAGATGGACGCTCCAGTCGAATGTTTCCTTTTGATGGTATTCTTTTTCCTCAATATTTTTGGGTAATTGAATTGAAGCAACATCCTTGGTTCTTCTGCAGGCATTATACAGTTAGACCGAAAATACAGGTTATGCCACGCTCGCCGCGGTTGGTCCGTAGATGGGTCACCATTTCAAACTATACCGAGAGGCGAGACCCCACTGTCTTGAAAGCTTGGTGGAATTCAGGATTATTTTATACAGCGTGAATATTGAGTGGTTGTTTTCCCGAAGCGAAATGAGTTTGTATCGGTAATACAATCGATTAATATATATAGACTCTATAAATGGCAGATTAACAATTGTTATAAACAAAACTCGTAAGCGACTTGAACCAATAGTATTACGCGCTATACCTACGCTTCGCGTGTAAATCAGCTGATCGCTACTCGTGATTTAATAAAACCCAAAACCCAATAAGTAATTCAAAGCCGTAGGCACAGAGCGCAACACTTGGCGGCATTCTATTGTGTATCGGCGCTTGCCGCGTGCATTCAAGCTAAAGTTAAACTTTGTATTTCGATAGTACTACTGATGGGTAATCGTCCTGCCGCGGGAAACAACCATTCAATTTTCACGCTGTATAAAGAAAAAATAGCACACACAGCAGACTTCAAAGATTTATTTTTTTATTTATTTATTTATTTATTTATTTGAAACATATAACACCATTACAGATCCATAAAATCCAATGCGACGCTATAGGTACATATTAAAAACATTATATAATAAACTATTCTAGATATAAACTATGACACAAACAAAAACAACAAACTTCTAATAACAATCAAATATCTTTTTACATTTTATTTTCTATAAGTCTCTGTGCGCTTTCTGTAAATTTAAGGAGGGTAAGTAAAAATATGTCTAAATTATTATTTATCTTATTAATTAAAATTATTGCTCGCGACATTGGAGCAAATTTGAGTAAGTTCGTCCTTGCTACTTGAGCGCTGAGCAGCGGCGGGCAGCGGCGCGCCCCCACGTACTGGCTCGGCGCGCACAGCCGCAGCTCCGCCAGCACGTCGGGGTGACCCAGCTGTCCCCGCAGCACGCGGAACATGTATTTTACTAGGGCTACGTCCCTTCTGACTGCTAGCGAGCAATACCCCACCATGCCCATAACGAATAAGCTCGGAAACATAAGTGGATAAAAAGGATAAATCCCAAATTGTTTTAAATATAAAAATCTTGTAAATTTATTTTGAATTTTTTCAACCATTAATATATATTTAGTCTCGTGTGGATTCCAAATTAAAGAGTTCGTTTCCAGGTGGCTACGAAAATTTAAACCGTTCAAACTGTCCGTAATTTGAGGTAAATATATGTTACTTTGGAGACCTATAAAAATAGGTCTCCAAGTAACATATATAAAATTCAGCTTTTATCCTATGACGAAAATTAGGTCCTATTGTTTACACCTTTACTGGCGTACAATAACAAATGTTTTTGGATTAGAGAAAAAATCCAAAATAAAAAAAGAAATGTATTTGACTCTACACAAACAAAAATTGAAAAAATATTAATTTAATCCTAAATAAAAAATGAGAATTTATATTAGAAATACATGTGTTAAAATGTCGTACATAACTGCAAAAAAAGTGTCGTAATTGCGTATGCTGAAAAAAAGTCGTAAAAAATTAAGAAATTCATATAATTAATTACACTCATTTAAAAATTCCGTTATAGTATAATAGCATTTAGCAATAAGATATTTTTTTAAATGTATTTTAAACAGAGCAGCAGGCATTTGTTTGATATGTTTTGGGATTTTATTGTAAATGGTTGGTGCTAACCAAAAAGTACTTTTTTGCATCAAGGCTGTGGTTGATCTCGGTACGCATAGCCTATCATTATCTCGTCTACTACGAATGGAGACATCTGATATTTTTTTAAATAAGTTTGGATTGGTTCTTACAAAATTAGCTATTTCATAAATAAATAATGAAGGCAGACTTAAGATGTTATATTTAATAAAGTACGGTTTGCAACTGTCAGTTCTTTTCAAACCAGACATTGCCCTAATGCACCTTTTTTGTGACTTAAAAATAATTTCCTTATTGGTGGAGTTTCCCCAAAATATAACCCCGAACCTCAATAAGGAGCCGACAATTCCATGGTAGGCAGTTATGATCGCATTCGTACTCAAAATAGGTTTAAGTTTATACAGGGCATAAGCACTAGAGCATATTTTTTTATATAATTCTTCCGTGTGTGCTTTCCAGTTCAAACGCTTATCTATCGTTACACCTAAAAATTTTGCTGTTTCTACCTTTTTTATAACAGTTAATTTGTGTTGAACATTAATACTTGGTGTTTCTAAACGTTTTTCCAATTATCTGGTGTTACATGTGTTCTCATGCATATGATTTAGTAATTTGAACATTTTGTTAAACATAGATGTTTCGTTGTTGTAGCAATGGATTTAGTTTGGTAAATATATCTGAGTCGATTATATACAACTATTGCTAACTCCTGAGCTTTGATGCTTTTAAAATCGATATATATCAAATGTAATCCACCAGTCTTGTCACTCTTGAAAGAGCCACGTTTACTTGACAACAGGTAAAAACGGAGGAACCTATGTCCATCATCGCGTGGTTTAGGCTTAACGCCTGGCTTTTATGGATGGTTATAGCAGAAGCGATGCATATAGAAAATTGTTCCCGATGAATATACGCTCTAGAAATTATTTCAAATTTGGTTTTTACAGGATAAAGTTCATATGAATGTCCATATGAAATCATTTATAAACTTTGATACCAACTTCCCCTTAATTACATATCTTTCAGCTGCCTTCATGGAAATTGTATGTACCTACTTTCTGAGAATTCGGATGAATTCATTCTCTGTGAGACATCCCGTATACCTCTGGAGACGGTTTGCTGAACCTTGAAAGATGCCCGAACGTAAAATTCAAGTCCTCAACTAACTAAAACTCGAAAATGATTTTAAATCGTAATTTTTTTTCTTAATTTTATGACAGTTATTAAAATACGAAGAACTTCATCCTTTGTAGCTAATTAGTTACTTTATGTAGGTTGATTTAAACTTTCGAAAGAAAGGGTCAATGACTTCTAAGCTTTCGTTGATGCAAAACAAAAGTTTATTTAAACGGCGGATTATTATTGAGATGGTATTGTTGCACTTATATTCAGTAATTTTTTCACTTTTATTATGTTTCTTGTTGTTATTTGGGTCTATTTATTAAATATGTCACTTGTTTTGGTTTTATACACTAAACTTATACACTGTTCAGTTTTTTGTTTTTTTTCTACACTTTCAATTGTTTTTGCACGGGGATAACACTTCCACACAGTATTTGTACTATAATAATGTTAATTTACAACTTTTTACACTAATTAAATACAATAGACTATTTTTAATCATTTAAAATACGCGGTGCTAATGTTTCCCGTGGCAACTAGCGCCACCTACTTCAGAAGTACAAGAAATCCGCTAGAGAGAAAATTACTCTTCCTCACTCAAAAGTCACTACGTTCCTTACCGGATTCCGCGCTGAGCTAGCGATGGCATATCACTTAGTAGCTTTGCATTTCCAGCTTCGCCTTTCCAGCTTCGCCTTTTAGTATTACCCCTAAATACCATTTTGGAAACATTCTCAAATTATATTCTCCTAGATTGCCGTTTAATTTAATAATCTTAGCTATTGAAGCGCCATTAGTTTCCATATACGCGTCTGTTTCGATTTTTGGTGATACGTATATTAAAAATGACTGTGAAACGCATTCACCTCTAGAAATATGATCTGAAGATGACAATGATGACATAATCAACATTTCGCTGAGGGGGATAACTCTAGAGCGTGATAAATAAATTTCAACGAATTCAGCGACCTTTCGAGAAACGCCTGTGAAATTCATTATATACGTAGGAGATAGAACAGGTCTGACAAAATCCGAGAGTTTGGCTTCAACCTGACTCAACATACTCTCATAGTGCAGACGACCTAAGGCAACCAGATCTCTTACATCACTAACATCATCGCGAAGCAGATAAATATTTTGTACAATTAGTATACTATAAGAATATGTCGTCCCCGATACAAATGGTACAATAAATGCATTCGTCGAAATCATTGAGCTTTTGCAGCCCAGTTCGACCGGATTAATCACATACTTCCAAAATGAATACGCTGAGATAACTAATGATTCGTCAGTGACTGGAAACATATCACTCCAAGATTTCTTAGTATCGAAAACGCCTCTCGTACGTCCCGTTGTAGACGCGTATAAACCTATAATAATTCCCAAGTTATCAGGATGATACGCATAATCGTTAAGATTCAAGGACTGTGGTCTTTAATTGATTAACTACACTTTCATTACTGGTATAGACATAAACTTCATTCCCAATGTATTCATGTAAAGAGTCTCCAAAACAGAACACTTCACCCAAAACGTTACTCTGTGCTCTTACGTTGTGGACCAGACGATATGCATCGTCTGGATCATTCAGCGGGTACGTAGCCAACATGTCACCTGTGGTTAATAGAAAATTATTGTTCGCACGCCATACAGGAAAATGTTTCATTTGCCTCTTCATAAGATCTACAGCGTCATGCGGACCTTCACGAAACATCGCAGATTTTCCAAGAATCCTAGCGGTAAGATCATATTCCCTATTGTTCCAAGCATCAATGATATCATCATAGATTAAAATTCGCAAGCTAGCCATAGCAAAAAAGACTTCAGGGATTTTATAAAATGACGAAGGTCTGGCAGTCGTTGGCTCTTAGGCTAAAGAAACACTAGTGTAATAAAAAACATAAAAACATGAAAAACTAAAAAAAGGGTTGAAAAATAATAAACGTTCATTTATTTCGTCCTGTGAGTTCCCACTGCGTTCGGGGCGGCTTCCATAATAAAGGATAAGTTTCAATTGCTTGAATTAATTTAATAATTTTATCATTCGTCCAATCCACATTTAATTCTGTTTAACATGTACTACATTCACATAACTAATAAATTAATAAATGTGCGCCTACAAATAAATGTTTTTGCTCCGGTGGCAGAAGTAACTGAATCAAGTCTGAGTTGAGAACGAACATCAAGACACTGGGTGCATGTGTGCGCGCATAATTATATGCAGATGGTCGCAAGCATTTCTAAAATGTTCGCACCAAATTGGTTATTGTTTGCCCGTGTAAGTCGACCAACGTGAACACCTGTGTCGTACACTGTGCATTAAAGTGTCGCACAGTTCAGCACACTGGTGGAATCGTACCCTAATGCTAAATCTGGGAAATAATCTGATATCAGAGAGTCAATCCAAGTCAATGGACTCTAAGTATGCGTTGTTTGGCTTTCATCCCTTTTTTCAAGATCTTTTCAACTACGCTTTCTGAACGTACTCTAAAAACACTATCTCTTTGGTTTTCAAGTTAATCCCAAATCTCCTGTCGGTGATGGGGAGAACGCTCTTATCACAAGAACATATATATAATGCGGAATAGGATGCGGTTGATCCCTCCGTAACTGTACAAAACGTGACCCCACCTAAAGCTGATTCGAGTGAATTTGACGATCGATAGGTCAATACCTCAATTCGCGATTTATCACGTTGTAATGCGTAAAGAGCGCGTTGTACCCCTCGAGGTGCTGGGTTCATCCTTTCCTTTAATAATATTCTCAGATGACGTGATGTCACTTTCTTTTTTTGGTTTTGTGACTTTCTCTTCTTCCTTCCTCGTAGTTCCAATAGTTGGTTTCGGGTCCATCATCATAGGTTTCAACAGAGAGGTTCTTGCAACACAATTTGACTAAAAATTTCACCCCAATCTTCTGTCATTATTTGTCGCGTCTTCTTGATAACCGTTTTCCAATTATCTGGTGTTACATGTTCTCGTGCATATGATTTAGTAATTTGAACATTTTGTTAAACATAGATGTTTCGTTGTTGTAGCAATGGATTTAGTTTGGTAAATATATCTGAGTCGATTATATACAACTATTGCTAACTCCTGAGCTTTGATGCTTTTAAAATCGATATATATCAAATGTAATCCACCAGTCTTGTCACTCTTGAAAGAGCCACGTTTACTTGACAACAGGTAAAAACGGAGGAACCTATGTCCATCATCGCGTGGTTTAGGCTTAACGCCTGGCTTTTATGGATGGTTATAGCAGAAGCGATGCATATAGAAAATTGTTCCCGATGAATATACGCTCTAGAAATTATTTCAAATTTGGTTTTTACAGGACAAAGTTCATATGAATGTCCATATGAAATCATTTATAAACTTTGATACCAACTTCCCCTTAATTACATATCTTTCAGCTGCCTTCATGGAAATTGTATGTACCTACTTTCTGAGAATTCGGATGAATTCATTCTCTGTGAGACATCCCGTATACCTCTGGAGACGGTTTGCTGAACCTTGAAAGATGCCCGTAAACGTAAAATTCAAGTCCTCAACTAACTAAAACTCGAAAATGATTTTAAATCGTAATTTTTTTTCTTAATTTTATGACAGTTATTAAAATACGAAAAACTTCATCCTTTGTAGCTAATTAGTTACAAGAAGGTTTAATTGCTTGATTACGTGGTCTGAGAGTTCTTCAGGGTAACAGTGGCATTAAAATGCCACTGTTACCCTGAAGAACTCTGACAGAATTTATTCTGTCAGAGTTCTTCATAAGGTGTCGACTGTGTCGGTGCGACTGTGTCTGTAATTAGCTACAAGCTCAAAGCAGGCACTAAATTGACATTCTGACATCTGTCATAAGTCATCAATTTCTTCTGCGTTCCATACGCTCGTTCCCAAATTTGTTAAGATTATATTAAAATGAGAAAATATGAATTAAGTACACGAATATTTGTAAATATCGTTTTGTGTATGTCCCATAGTTGACAAAGAAGGTGGTGGCAATGTGGGAATAGTAACAGTTTCGCCATCATTTCTTGAAGTTCGGCACAGTAAACATCTGCTGTTATTGTCTGACCTGAGAAAGCTATAGTGAATGATACCATGAATAGAACACCAAACAGTTACCGTCACCTTTTTATTGGTAAGCTTTGCCTTACAGTGTTGCGGCGTTTGACATGAGGTCAGCCATTTCATTTTTCGCTTTCGGTTATCGTACACTTTTCATCACATGTCTCAATTCAATCCAATATTCCTTCATTTTTGTATTGATTAAACAAGGCAGCGCAAGTTTCAAGACCCCTTTCTTTTTGCAGATCAGTCAAATCATGAGGCACCCGTTTTTCATATTTTTTTATTTATGAATTGATGCAATGGGTCAACATTGTAGGCAAGGTGTCGTTAAACCATGCCACTAATTCCTGGGCAGTTTGACTCGCAGTGGCTTTCACTATCTCGTTCAGTTCAGCGTTATTCACCTGTGTATGCGGTCTTCCACGTGGTTCGTTCTTCAAGTCGATATTCTATCGCGAAAGCGTTTAAACAAAAAAAGTATGGTTCGTGCATTAGCAGTCCCCTCTCCAAACGCAGTATTCATAATATATTGCGAGCCGTTACTGCCGAGTTAGTTTCGCGTCGGAACTCGTATTCAAAGATTACTCGGATTTTCGAAGTATCGATCTTTCCTGTCTAAGCTGTTTAAAAAAAAAAACAATTGAAAGTCGAAAAGCAAATGTTGTTATTTTCAACAAGAACCATGGGTATCACGTGAACCTCATTGGCATCAGTTTTACTCGAAAATCTCACACCATTAAGGTTCTACATTCAAAGTGAGTAAGTATTACTACGAATCGGGAATTTCATACTTTAACCCCTATTATAATGGTGATTTGTCGATTTAAGATTACTTTCGATCCAATAAACTAGAAATTTTCCAAATGTTTGCAATTACTTTACGGTGAGCCCAGTTGCGTAATACACAAATCACTTAAATTTCAGAACTCCAAGAGATCTTTCCACAATTTGTTCTCTAACCTACCCCTACTTTTAACGAAAATCTTCATCACTTAATTCAAAATGTTTTCCTCGCAGACCGCTGGAAAATCCCCAGTGTCTAAATCTTCCAAATCAACCATAGATAAGTAGTTTGAAAAAATAGTAAAATTTTGTTCATATTCTAAGGCACATACCGCTTTTCTTCTTCTTGGGGTATAGATCTGCTTTGTTTTTTTCGATAGTTTTAGAAACGATACTCAAGAAGTGTGTTACTTTATGTGATGAGGTTTGTTTTGGCCTTGAAAAGGCTTTGGTTTGGGCCCCGAAAATGGCCGGTTAGAAGGTCCTACAGAGAACCAGTGGTTTAGCTCTGAAAAGGATTTTTTTACGATGGTGGGTGGCCATTGATAGTGGTGAAAGGATCTGTTGTAACTGCGTTATCAACTAAGCTGTCCACTCAGATTGTGTAGGGTACGCTAGGCGTTTGGAGTATTAAGATGCGCCGCTCGGAGAGGTTCTTTTCATTCACCCCAAAGACCGTCAAGGAGAAGAAGTTCCATCAAGGAAGCGTCATATAATGCCTCTTCCATATATCATCACTATCACTACATAGTATAAAACAAAGTCGCTTTCCGCTGTCTGTCCCTATGTATGCTTAAATCTTTAAAACCACGTAACGGATTTTGATGCGGTTTTTTTAATAGATAGAGTGATTCAAGAGGAAGGTTTATATGTATAATACATGCATAATATAGTAGAGAAACACGGATAATCTTAGAGATTTTTGACGTAAGGTTGTAAATAAACTCATTTTTTGCGCTTTCTTTGCAAACGCTGGCTGAACCCTACAAGATAGATCAAAATAATGTACTACAGTATTGTGCACCTTAAAAAATCTACAAAAAAGTCCGCGATGGTATATGTCTATCTCTTGAGGTTAACCCACAATAACCATTTTTTATCCTTTATATATTACTTATTTACGAAAAGAAGATTTTAAGCAATACAGAAGCAATCCTTATCCAATTAAGTACTTTCAAAAAATTGTGCATGTAATATAGATCAATATTGCCCTTTACAGCATCTAATTTAAATGAATATTTTCGAAGATATTACAGATTTAAAATGCAGGGACATAGCGGTTGCGGCGGTACCAGCCTATTCCAAGAAATGCCTCTAAGGCTGTGCTTTGCCCTACAGAGCTTTATGATTGTGTAGTTATATTTGGTATCAGCGTTGCACCCGAGCAAAGCCGGGGCGGGCCGCTAGTTTCACTATACGATGACATACATGCATTGATTTTCAGATCTAATTAGGAGCGGCAGTTACCTTAAAAATCGATGTCGCGGTGAAATCCAATTTATCCATAACGTATTTATCTCAGCGCACGGTAGACGACAGGGAAAACTCGAAAAAAAAAAGACAAACTGCACGCACACCGAGACATATTTACGCGACCCGTTCTGAACGCTTACCGCCCTCATCCTCCTACCCCCACAAACTCCTACCAATAACGTAGTTGTATCTCATCTAATAAACCTATTTGTAAAAGTTGTTCTAAGTTATTTTGAATGCAGACAGGTTTTCATAGGATTTGATTTAGAAAAAATAGAATTTAATAATGGAACATCAAGAAATAAACTTTTAACAGTTTTTTTATGAAGAATCGTCATGTTTATATATGTTTGGATAGCGATTTTAGGGAACCCTAAACCCGCAGATTTCTAAAGATTTCCGGCGCTTTATATATTGTGCCTAGAAACAATTAAATTATTTGCTATTCATGCGTATGATCGATAATTAAGCACTGAATTAGAATGAGGTATTATTCAAATGAAGTTTTAATTATGTACAAATTTTAACTACTTGACTTGTCTTTAATCAAAATTAACATAATTGAAAACATAACAGAGAGTGTTATCTTAAGACATTGAAAATGAGGGTGGCGATCAGGCGAGGCTTGCAACGTGGCGGCACCGCCAAGCGACAGAGTGTACATAGTACAGAACACGCCAGAGCGGGCCAGATGATTCCCGCCCTTCATCCGGCACTGTCGCGCCGCCCGCCTGGCCGCCTGTCGCGACACACGTACTCGCCGGACATGTGCTCACTAATTACTTACTAACTCATCGGTTGATAAATTACTCTATTGCTCCGTGGGTGACTCAATATTTCGTGTTAAGGTGTAGTTTGGATTACAGAACCACACAGGTAAGGATGTCAACTCGTATTAATTTCAGATTGCCTATAATGGTTTTAATAAAGCACTGTTATCTATGTCCGAAAGATGGCAAACAATATTTAAGGTATGTCTCAAAGCCATCAATCAACAGCTGTGCTTTTGTAACGTGGCATTCCCTTTCCAATAAGTACAAACCTGGACATTATTCCTCGTTTTTATATATTTTTAAAAGATTAAAAACTTTTTCAAATTTAGTTCGTCTTTAGTAAACACAATATTATTATAAGTGTGTCGTGGCGGAAATTATACCATTTGTATTCCAGGAATGTTACCAAAACAGGGTAATAGTTATAAATATTTAACTTCCAATAATTTAAATAAAATAAGTCATGCTTTTAAAATGTTTTGGACCGCTAGGTTTGAGGTATAATATCGTTCTGTCTTTCCTCTATCGGGAATAGAACTTTTTACCTTGGCACGCAAAATAAATAAACTGTTCCCAGTGCGCTAGTTATAAGCATTACCAAAAAAATATAATTAATTAGACATATTTCGTTTATAGCCTTTTCACATATGTGGGGTGATATCCATAAATATTGTTTAATAGGTTTATTTATTTAACCGCATTTTATTTCCCAGTAGGTACACTATTTTGGTCTCTTATTATGAGTTAAAAAACGCAAACCCTAAATAAATATTTTGGTTATATATGAGGACATGAATTAAGTATATTAAAAACGTTCTGATATTACTTAGGTATGAAATATATTTGGTTAGTTCTGAGATGATCTTTCAATTTTATTTGCCTGGGCCAAAATGAAGTATGAATAATGAAATAATTAAGTCTGTCGCAAGAAAATAGCTAGATTTTTTTTTAATCGTAAGTCCCGAATCGTTTGTCATAGATGATTGTCATCCTTAATGATGATTCTCCTAAAAACAGATTTTAGGCAATATCTTTGTTTAGCTAGTTTGAATAATGTTATTATTTCCTTGATTAGAACTCAGGCAAGTTTCTTGGAATTAGTGATGTTTACATGTCTTTTTGCAGAATTAATACTTTTCGCTTATGGGCGCCGCAAAGTCTACTCCATTACGAGTTTTAGCCAAACTCTAATTTCCTCATCACCATTACATAATTAATGGTGTTGTGTTTGTTTATTTTTTTATGTATAAAGCTACAAATAAATCAGCCTTAAGTGAATGTTATGCAGCGGTAAATGAATACATCAAACAATCCCAAACACGATGACATTGCTTCGTTTCGTTACAAAGTTCCGATGGCCACTATCTGGCTGCACATCAGACTAGTGTAAACGTTGTATCTCTGTATTTGAATAAGAATTCGTATTCAAAATTTATTTTAATCGATTGTCTAAAAGTGGTTCTTATAAACATACACACAGCAACAAGTGTGCATATACTTGGTTTCGCCATACTTGATATTCTTTTGCAAGTTCCTGGTTTTCAGTACTAAAGAGAAATTGGACGGCAACTTAAAACAGTAACTGTCTTTTAGCACCATTTTTTCGAGGGAGTATATAACACAAAAGTGGTGAGGAGCTAAGACCAATTATTTTTCAAAATTAGCAATGATAATTAAAAATTATATCAGTTGAAGGCCAAGAAAAGGAACTGTCAAGAATGACTAGTCAATGGGTTTTGTTAATTAATGGACTATTGAGGCAGTGCTTCTCCCGCACCCTGATCGAGGAATTGAGCCGACAATTAATGGAAATTACCTCAGCTGGAGGTTTTAACTGAATGAATTTTGTAATTTACCTTGTCTATTAACTGAACAACACGTTAAGACTGTAACTGCAATAGATAGTGTTTTACCAATTTAGTGATCTTATAAAACATTTAAAACCCTAATCCGATTCTGTACACCTACTCATATTTTAGGACCATAAGCTAACAGTTCTAAAACTCTAGGGAAGCTATTATTATGTAGGTACCTAATTACGATATTTTCAATTCTAAACTGGTAGTTAGGTAGCGATTAAATAATTGAACAGAAGCAATGACTTTATTGCACTGCACTGGCACCAGACACTCAGTTCAATTCGTTTTTACTACTCATCTAGTCACATTAATAAAGCAATGTCAAGTAACACAGGCGGATCTCCGTAAACTTTGAAACACGTAAAGGGTCGAATGTGCGAAAAGCGAAAGGCTTCAAAAAAGACTAAGATTTACTATGAGAAATTGAACGATCTGCGCCAGTACCACTTAGTCTCGTACGCCTAATAGAATGAGTTGATGTAATCTGGTATAAGAAACGGAAGGTATTTTGTTAATAAAATTGTCTTTTAGTAACTAGGTGTATTTTTAATTAAAAATTACGTCAAGTATTTAATACAGGGTATTAAGAAACCCCGACCCGAAAGGGTGATATGGGGTTCACAATCACATACCCAAATAAAATATTAAATTTAGTATATTCATGATAATAACGATAATAATGTACTTTGAAATAGCCTCCAAAATACCTAAATTTGAAGACAAAAACTACACCACCATTTTCGTCGGTGTCAATAGTGGCTTTTGGTATGATCATTTTGGCACAACCTGTGACGATGCCGTCATTCCAACTCGCAAATTGGAGAAAAAAAATATTTTTAGGTTATTTATTTTTTTCCATTTATTTTTTACATTAATGTTATACAACCCCTTAACGGATTGGACAGGGGTTTCTTAACACCCTGTATTCATTTACTGTAAAAAAAATCAAATGAATGTTTACCAGTCTCCAGACTGGCTTTCCATTTTAATTCTTATGTTTAAGTTGACAACTATTCCAAAATTTTGTAGAAACAATGATAAACCCAAGTAAATAGGCAAATTTGATGTAATTTATGAGTGAAGGACACGAACCCGCCACTACTGCTTGAATCTGTCCGAGACCGTCCGATGCGCAACGTCACGTTATCCACAATGGGAATCATGGGCTTCGCTGTAGTCTTCTTGTTCCTCGATTTCGCTTTACTTTACAGGGGAATAAAAATAAACGTGCCACGTACTCTATCACACCATAGTGGTGTGGAAATTAGTGACTGGTCCGAATGCGTGTTGGAAATGACTTCGCGATGCTTGTACGCTAAAACTATTGATTCTGCAAAAAAAGATGTATGCTTTACTATAGAGGAAGATATTTTCATTGCAAAATGAGCCTGAAAGGAGTTGTCAAAGAGTTTGCCAATGTTGGGTCGGATCGGAATTGACTCGTTCTTACATATCCGCAGCGACTCTTATGCGATTGAGTATTTGAAGAAAATTCTGGTAATGGTCTGGAAATGTATACCCGGGCATACCTCCGTCATATAGACCGGTTATTCACGGTTATCTGAACATATTCAATGAGGAAAGAAGAGTCACAATTCTTCGAAATTCAGTGTTCTACTACAACACAGCAGGTTTCCTGTTATCTTCACTTGTGTTTTCACTCAAAATGTGACGGACACCAATGACGGTTCTTATTCTCGCAGTGGCATCTCCTGTGCTCGACGAGAATCGACTGTTTCATGTATAATACAGTTCATGAAAAACGACACCAGCTTTTATTTCATCCTTTTTTCCAGAAAATCATCATCTTTGTTTATGATTTCTGTTCGCCTTGCTTTCACCATTCCACACGGCAAACAAGCACTTATCTCTACGTGTTATATGGAGTTGCCCTTGAATCTGTTGGTACCAATTACTGTTTTTGTTCACTTCAATCAGTTCACTTTTTTATTGTACTTCCATATCTTGTTTTCCCTTATACATTTTTATAAATGTATATTGTATAACCTTACTCAGTAAGGTTGGTGAGCAATCCATCAACAGATGAATCTGTTGATGGATTGCAAGCAACAGAAAAAAAAGTAAAAATAAACTTAACTTTTTTTTCCTAGCCTGTAACAGCTAGGAAAACAAATTAGCTCACCGCTGGGCAAAGGCATTTCCCAAGTCCTTCCATTGGTCAAAGAAGGTAAATCTCTATATCGTCTCTCCACCTTCTCCTGGGACGGCTATTGTATAGAAGCCATTGCCTAGCGGTCGCCGTGCATGCGGCCGACTTGACCCGCCCAATCCCATTTTAGCCTGGCAGCCTTTTTGCCTACGTCTTTTATAGCTGTTCTGGAACGCACCGTGGTGTTCCGGATTCTGTCTTATCCTTTGGCAAACTCCAAGGCGGGAACTTTTGTGAATCGGTGAGATACCAGATCCGGATTCCGTCACCGTAGGTTAGGATGGGTCGGATATGCATATGTTGATGAGTTATTGCTTTAGGGATCGGTAGATCACTGTCATTAGTGTTTTCATGTACCAGTACCTTTTCCAGCCGTTTTCGATTCGGCGATCGATTTCCTTTTCTTTCTTGTTTTCGAAAGATACTAACTGGCTCAAATAGATGTACACATCTCTTGCCCATCCACTTCAACCCTACGCTTTGTGCTGTTAGTCATTAATTGTGTTTTAGACTGATTCATTGAAATTTCAACCCTGAAGCTTGCCATTCTCAGTTCTTGGAGCACAGTTTGGAGTTCAAGAGCTGTTGGGGCAAAAATAATCATATTGGCGGCAAAACGAGAGTTTCGGTGAGAAAAGTGTTCGATGTAAATTGTGTCCCACAGGGTTTTTAAGTCTTCCTTTATACTTTATCGCGACTTGTAAAATAACAATAAAGTTTTGTCCGAGTTATTTTCCATTAAATAAACGAATCCTTACAAATAGCTAATATTAATTGAATAAAAGCAGTTCACATTTAAAACCGTTATTGCGTTCAAAAACATCTTTCGGCATTACTCGTTACGTCAATATTGTACACCATGTATTAGCTTAGTACCCATGAAAAGTAAGTCCGATGATTTGTTGTCGGTTTGTTCACCAACCGTGACTTTTTATCATTAAAGAAAAAATATAAAAATGTAATTGATTCAAATAATGATTGATTGAATGTAATTGAATTGATTTAAATATTTTCTAATTAGAAAACAATTATTACAAATATAAGAATTGTTATTAAAAAAATACATCAAAACTAAAAAAAAAGAAAAAACAACAAAACGCTAAATAACAGGCTACTATTGCAAGCTTCGAATCCGCGGTCGGCTACAGAAGCGTTCAGTTAGATAGGCACGCGACCGCTAGACTATTCTAGCTATAAGTGTGCGATTACAGTGGCAGGGGTGGGCAGCGGGAGTTTCAGTTATTTTTAATAAAATATACGAATACTTTGAAATGTCTTCTCGTAATTGAAAAATTTAAAAACAACAGTTTTCTTCATTATTAGTTTTTATGTAACTGTTAAAACTATCTAAATCGATTTTAGTGGTTAGTTTACGAATTTTTTAATCGAGAAAATTTACTGAAGTCAAAGGTTTTTCCACAGATATGATGAACGTGAACTTATTTTTTTCAACTGCATTTAAATCTATAGATTTTGCCAGAAAAACGGTTTGAAAAAGCTTAGTTTTACTGTTCACAATGCCTGAATGTCGTTAACTATGAACTAGCAAAAATGAATTAAAAAGAGAATTTTCATTTGTATGTTTTAAAATACGAATCACTCAATTTCACGTGCTTAAAATCAGTTCATCAAAAGAACTAATTAATGCCTACGTCCTTTTTACAAGTCAAAAAGTTGCACGGCATCTATACTCGGAAGAACTCTTCTTTCAAGAATCACATGCGCGCTCAATTGGATTTTGGTCTCCCGATTGCGCAGATCACGGCAGAACGTTGAAGCGGGTAAGGGTATTTTTTCGAATACCCTTGGCAATCACTCGCGGTTCCTGATCGAAATATACTTAACAGCTAATAGATCAACTCATTAACAAAGACAACTTCCTGTCCATCTACTATCTATTTATGCTAGTCGATTCATTGGCAAATGGTTTCACAACCCCTATAGTTCAACCATCACATGTCGATCACACGCTGTGAACCGTCACTCGCAGCGTGTGATCGACATGTGATAGTTTGCTTCTTTAACCGGATCCAAGCCAATTTATTTATATTGTACTTTTTCGATTAGAATTGGCTTTGTAATGATTCGATTAGTTTATTTTTGCTAATTTCTAACAGTAACTTCATCATTTCATATAACTCAAAAAACCGCAAAAATTACAAAATTTCCAATCTACGAGTTAATTGCGAAAAAAATTATGCGGATGGATAAGTATGAAATTTGGCGTTTCAAGTATATGTATATGGCGAAAGAGCCCCGACGTGCCTTATGCACCACTAAAAACGCAGAGGTTAGCAATTCGTTTGATTTGCTCCTTTGATGTGGATATTTGTGTGAATTCGCATAGCTGATAACGATCGAAGCAAACCCCACAACGAAAAGAGTATCAAGGTCACAAATCGAACGATCTCGGTGGCCAGTTAAAATCGCTCTTGCAGAAAGTCTTCTGAGCTATGCGACGTGTGTGCGCCGTCCTGCTAAAACCACATGCCGCCATTCAATTCAAGACCAGCAGAAAACAAGTTTGTAATCACCGACGCCTTTTTCGTTTTCAAAGAAATTAGGACCACTGAATCCGTCAGTCCAAAATCCACACCAAGCAGCTATTTCTTTCGAGAAGCATTGAACGTACGTCCCAAATTCGAAAAATGATTTTTTGGGGATAGTGGGACGTTTTCTCTCATCATCATAATTTTTTATTAATATTTTTACGAATTTTATTATTGAATAGCATGTTCCAAATTAAATCATAAATTTAAAGCGAGGATTAAAGATTACCAAAGTCAAAATAGAAATGAGTTGTTGGACACGTACACCGGTAATTGGAAGGAGACATTATCATGCGCTCCCTTGGTTCACTTAAAATGGTGTTTAAAATTCTAAGCAAACCTCGATTAACATTTACCACTACTGGAGAATTTTATAAAAAAAAAAATGTAGGTGCTTCAAGGGCTATCGTTAACTTCATTAGCAGGTAGCAGGTACAAACGTTACTCATAAGATATCCGAATATATGCTGGAATACACCTTAATTTAAAATTATTTAGGAATTATGTATTGTAAAAAGCTCAATTACTTAAATGATAACTAAGACGTTATAAAAATATCACAAACGACCAATAAAAATTACCTCATAATTGAATGATCAGTGTGATGCTTCAAACTACATACTTTCTTTTAATAACACTTAGCAGATATACAGATGTTTATTACAGGATCACGTTAAAATAAAAACAATAAAAATACATTTGGAAGAAGAGCCACATACAAGATTGGGACGACAAACATGTATGGCGTTATTAAATTCGTATTCTTCTCCGGAGCTTAATAAGCTATGTGACGTCAGCTTAAATCAATATGGCATTTTGGCCCATTTTTATATATGTATTTTTTTGTCATTATAAGTATCACACATTGAAACTCCGGTAACATAAACAGAAGTTTATGAAATCCAGAGAGCCTACCTACATATAATATATATACCTCAGCAATCAACTCACACTTACTCAGTTGATGTTCAAAAGGTATAATTGCCATTATACCTTTTGTCATTCATTCATTGTTTTTCGTTCTTTGTGTTATGGATGTGCATTAACTTCGACTATGGATGTTTCGATTCTATTTGTTTAATGATTAGAGCTTTGAGATGAATATGCCCAACACAACTTAAACAATTCCATTTTTTTGAGCCCGACAAAAAGCCACGAAAATGGATATGGTATTTAGCATGCTACAGTAATAATCCTGAGTGACGTCACGTATAGACGTCGCATACAGAAGAAACGCCTGTGTGGTGTCACCATGAGTATTAATGAACTACATATTTTCTTAAGCCAACGAGGAGTATCTATCTGACCTATTTACAGCTAAAAGTTAGATCTGGGATCAGTTGTTACAGTGGTTACGTTATATACAACCTTGGATCACTATTGTCAATTAATTTCATGTAATACTATCGGTTTCCCGTGGTTTCTCTAGCGTGAGTAGACCACGGTACCGAAAAATATATTTTTCTTTGAGCATGATGTGCATATTTTACATGACAATGATGCGTGGGTCAGTATCAAAATTAAAAATAAGCTTAATTGGCCTGTCCGGCAAACCCCACTAAAGACCGACTTACATCAAATTATATAATATCTGATAATATTCCGGGACATCTCACACACGGTTATCTGATCCCAAGCTCAACAGAGCTTGTGTTATGGTAACCAGACAACTGATAAACATACTTATGTATTTAATACATACAATAGATAAATTACACCCAGACCAGAACAAATGATCGTGCTCATCACACAAAGATTTGTCCTGAGTGGGGATCGAACCCACGATCTGCGGTATAGCAGTCAGGATCACTAACCACTAGATCAACAGGCCTGTCATGGCCTGATAAAGCCAACCCATGCTTGCTCATGCTTTGCAGTTAATAAAATGATCAGCATGAGACTCGTCTTTAATCAGGAAATGAGATGAAATATTTTTTTGTTTCTGTACTGGCTCGATGGAAAATCAGAAATAAAATGTACTGTATGAATGCCTGTCTTTGTTTCACCTCTAGCATCTTGTACTGATTAATGTACTTGATTTTTAATATCTCTGTCTCTGTAATGTTTGTGCTCTATAAAAAGACGAGCCAAACCAAACTGTTTCATTAGAAGACTATTAGTCGATACAGCAACTATTACCTTACGGTCTTCCTCCGCATCTTCAGCAGACTTCCTTCCGACTTTGCTACGTCTGATGGTCCTCCAGCTATCATCTGATGAAGGGTCCTCTCGTGCTTTTTTCTTTTCTTTCCTTTCACTGATGAGTCATTTCTACTTGAAGTACCTTGTTCCAAACTCATCTGAAAGTGGGCAGGGCTCTGACCACACAGTCAGGCGGAAGCGCAGAGCCAAAAGAACAAAACAAATTCTTCAAAATATTTATTAAACTCAAACTCAAAACTTTTATTTGCTTTCCACAATGGTATTATTAGGTGGTAAGTAAAACGGATTAAAACGGATCAACTGTGAAGATGATGATGATGATTATATTATAATAATATTATTTAATTCGTATGTATTTTTTTCCATTATGCAATTTAAAAAACTATATTACAATTAAAAATTAAACTTAAGATATTTACAATAATAAAAAATCTACCTACACAGTAAATAAGAAAAAATATAACCTAAAATAAGGCATCAAAAAATTCATCCACATCGCTGTCGACTGGGAATGTGCCCACGTTGTATGGCAATGCTGATGCGCTGACCTAGGTAGAAGCCAGCCTTTGGGTCATGCGAAGTGTCAACCAGGCCTTTGGACAAAACTTAAAAAAAACTATGTGCACTCGGACCCCACGGACCAAGGGTCTCAACCCCAAACGGCTCGAATATATAAGTACCAATTAGGTTGGTATATTTTCGCCGCTTGAGGTTCTCAGCAACCGCAGCAGCAGCGCCAGCACAGCACGACGTACTAGGAAGGTGGGATGGCGCAAGAGTATCGACGCAAGTAGCGTCCCTACCCACCTTCCATGGAAACAAGGACATGCCGTCCGGTCTCTTGCGGTCGTCGCGTGCCAGGCCATTTTGTTCGAGTACAGCCGGAACGCCGACGGCGGCAAGAGCTCGTCGGATAATATCATTTAAATTAGCATGCCGCGCCATGCCCGCGCTACGGCTACATGATAGGCCGTGGTGTCCGAGGCTGTTGACAACTTCGCCACAGTGACAGCGATTCGAAGTCCCTAGGCGTAGTCCCTAGGCGTAGAGCAGCAGCGAGGCGGAAAGTAGAATCGTCGAACAAGGTGCCTATGTTCGACAAAGGCAATGCTTGAAGCCAAAGCCCTGACTCCCACTCTCCCACAGCCAGTAAGCGCGCACGCTCAGCAGAAGTATTTGAAGAAGAGAGTAGATTTTCCTGAACTACTCTGCAGAGCGGCTCGTCCCACTGTCTCTGGGAGGATGGGCAGACAGGAGTATTCGAATTCGGGCAGGCAATTTTCCAGGCATCCACAGCCTCGGTGAAGCACGGCACCTCAAAATCAATCAGTGTGGAACTGAGAATATTCCTGATTAATTTATCAGTGCCGTGGACCGAGGATATGAATGCCGGTAAACTAATACTTGTAATTTTGCGGACGCCGAGCCCGCCCATACGGATGGGAAGAGTGGCCTGAGCCCAAGCTCGGTCGTCCAAAGCCACATTTAAAATCGAAGTGAGTGTATTTTTTAAAATTATATAATTTTTTTCCAAAAGTTTAGGGTGCTTCCAAAAATGAGTAGCACGAAGGAAATAAATTAATTTAGGACTGAAACAACAAAACCGAATAGGGTAATGGCCGAATGCATATTAATTTGGTGCAGTCTATCCGAAACATCATTAAATTTTGAAATTTTTCGTCTATAATAGTAGGAAAGGCATCGTCGTAGATTGGAGACCCAAGGAGACGGAGAGAGCTTTTTTCCGTAATTTTTATCTCAGGGGCTTTTTTTATAAATTTTGATAAAGTCAGTTATCTGTCAGTCACGTTATTTACGAAAAGTTCGCATTTTGAAGAGTTGAGCTGAAGGCCAATAGTGTTTAATTAATTTTTTAAAAGTAAAAGATCAGCTCCACTTATGTCACCTTCCGCCAATTTTGATTCGACTACATGAGAAATACCTCTAGAGGAGGTAAACCTATGTGTCGATAATTTGGAGTCTAAATTATAGGCCGAAACGCTACATTTTTCTTTAATTTGGCTAGTTAAAGTTTTTTTGTTTGCCGAATCTTTTTGAACATGTTATATTCTATAGGGAAAGGTGAGCAGATTTTCCCAGGCACTCAGCGAGTTCTCTCGGACATCGAGGCGAACGCAGCTAGCCAGGTGTTGTGCCACTAGTGGTCTGGCGCCTCGAGCAACTCGCTTTAGAACCGGTAAAGAATTTTTGAATTTAGAGAGGGTTTTCCAAAAAGGGACAAAGCTGCTTGTTGTTGAAGGAGTAATGACAGGGTCCGAAGAAGAAGCATGTTGGGGTTCGTGCACCCGCCCAATATGCACATTCAGACCCTGCTTACGTTTAAAAAATCGTGCCTGGGTGCACAGAGGGCACCTCTCCAGAACGTATAAAGGTTGACTTGCACTATCTACTTCCACATCACTTCTAGCACTTTCCATGTATAAGTTATACTTAAAATTATTTATAAATTACAATACAAAAAATTTCACATTTGACACGACGACGTGACGTGTAGCACGGAATAGCGCAGCCGCCCTGGACCGGGGCGACGCTACGCATGTGCGCGCGGCGCCCTGACGACCGTCGCCGGGAAACCAGCTATCGCGGCGCGGCGTCCTTTGCGCCACAGAGCTGCAATTGAAAAAAGATATATTGCTGCCGTTTGAAATTAGACTAAGAGCTGCCGGAGGTATAAATTGAAATATATATGAAAAAAAAATCGGCCAATCTCTTTGGCGGTTTTTATTTAATTTATATAAATAAATAATCAATTATTGATGGACGTTTATAATTATGGTTAGCACGTATCACGGTAGCTACTGTTAGGTGGGTACCAAATTTATTAATTAATTTTAAAGAAAATTGCTGAGCTGTCAGCTGTCAATGCATTTATTTTAAATTAAAAATAAATAAACATGGTACAATGAAATTTTTATATATTTTTTTGAAATTAAGCCATGTTTAGTATCTACTCCGATGTCTTCATATTCGATCAGTTCTCTACTATATAACTGCATTATGTAAACCCGTCGAATGAAAACATTTATTATTTTTTATGATAGTCAGCAAATGCCGACGTCACACTTCATGCATTCAGTTCGAACCGACGAACTTTTCCACTTACAGTATGGACCGCCACATCTCCTCTATTTCATAATTGTTTTTACATAATGGTTTAAACCATCGAATCGCCCAGTATCATACTATAATGATACTTTACCATAGTTTCATCAAATTATTTTTTTTTTTCAGGCACAAAATACTTCATGTAATTCTCTTTTAAGCCGGAAACCCACCGCTGCGCAGGCTGTGCACGGATGCGTGGCTCACCTCTGCTGCGTGGGTCGCTAGTATAAAATGAAACAAATTTATTTCAATTTTCAAGATTTATTAACCGACGAAAACAGAGGAGGTTCTCAATTCACGCGTATATATATATTTTTTTATGTATGATTACGCATAACTTTTTACAGAGTAGTCCGATTTTGATAATTCTTTTTTTATTGGAAAGGGTATACTCCAAAGTTGGTCCCATATAAATTTGGAAAAAGAATTCCCACCCTAAGGGTGGGAAAACAGGGGTTAATTGATTGTTTTCGCACTGATTGTAATGTATTACCACGCGTAACTTTTTACAGAGTAGTCCGATTTTGATAATTCTTTTTTTATTGGAAAGGGTATACTCCAAAGTTGGTCCCATATAAATTTGGAAAAAGAATGCCCACCCTAAGGGTGGGAAAACAGGGGTTAATTGATTGTTTTCGCACTGATTGTAATGTATTACCACGCGTAACTTTTTACACAGTAGTCCGATTTTGATAATTCTTTTTTTATTGGAAAGGGTATACTCCAAAGTTAGTCCCATATAAATTTGGGAAAAGAATTCCCACCCTAAGGGTGGGAAAACAGGGGTTAATTGATTGTTTTCGCACTGATTGTAATGTATTACCACGCGTAACTTTTTACAGAGTAGTCCGATTTTGATAATTCTTTTTTTATTGGAAAGGGTATACTCCAAAGTTGGTCCCATATAAATTTGGAAAAAGAATTCGCACCCTAAGGGTGGGAAAACAGGGGTTAATTGATTGTTTTCGCACTGATCGTAATGTATTACCACGCGTAACTTTTTACAGAGTAGTCCGATTTTGATAATTCTTTTTTTATTGGAAAGGGTATACTCCAACGTTGGTCCCATATAAATTTGGAAAAAATGTTCCAATCCTAAGGGTAGAAAAACAGGGATATATTGATTTTTCACTAACTGATTGTAATATATGACCACGCGTAACTTATTACAGAATAATCCGATTTTGATAATTCTTTTTTTATTAGATAGGGAATACCTAGAAGCTGGTCCCATACAATGTAACCCGAAGGGTGGGAAAATAGGGGTGATTTATTGTTCACTCATAGATTTCAATACTAAAATAAGGTAGTTAGCTATTTTAAAAATAATGCAAAATTCAGCATGTAGCAATTAGTAGACTAAAGCCACAAAAAAGTATAAAATAAAAACTTTTTAACAAAAAAATTAAACCGCCGAAAAAACTGAAAAGCAAAAAATAAGAAACATTTTTTTTTTAATCTTAATAACTAAGTTCTTAAACGAATGTGAGTATACCTAAATAATTTTGAGGCGGCGCCAAACTATCAATGAACAAAGATCACAAAATTACCTTAAATTTTAAGAAACAACCAAATCAAAAACACTATATTCTATAATTATATTCCTTACTTACCACCTACTAATACCATTTATTTGTGGAAAGCAAATAAAAGTTTTGAGTGTCAGTTTGAGTTTGAATCGACTTAACAATGCAATGAAATCTCCATCGAGAAACATTTAAATATCAAAAAAATTAAGTACCTATATATCGTAATTAATTAATTTGCCTGTTTGGCGCCGACTCGAAATTACTTAGGTATACTCACATTCGTTTAAGAACTTAGTTATTAAGATTAAATAAAAAAATGTTTCTTATTTTTTGCTTTTCAGTTTTTTCGGCGGTTTAATTTTTTTGTTAAAAAGTTTTTATTAATAGTTCCATTTCCAATTTTTTTTTTTTTCTAATTGCATACCACGGAGTTGTCTTTCAAAAACAATTAAATTTTCTTCCCGTTGTATCAGGGCCTCCTCACACATAGCTTTATTCTTGCTTCTGTCTCACTACAAATTTTCTTGACCTGAAAGATAAAGTGCATATTTATAAACAAGTGTGATTATTTGCATCTGAGTTTAATCCCTGCCCACACCTCTTCAATCGACAAAATATTCAGTTACCTGTGCTAGTAGTGGATATTACCTTTCGTGTTTTTGGTTGAGAGGTAACATTCTTGTCTACTTCCAGATTTTATGATCTCCCAACATCTTCTTAGCTGAATGTTATTCCTAGGCGTCACATAGGACTGTGCATTATAGGCCATTGTCAGCTCATCCCAGGCCTTCTTCTTCAACTCGATGTTTTGAGGTGTGTACGCTTATCCTCAATAATGGGCGGGTCTCGCACTAAAGCTACAATTTGTTCTCTTTTCGAAGAAGTAAATTGTAACTTCTTTGAGCTGAAAGAAAACAATACGTGTTATTATTTTCACAACTTTGACTATGGAACAAACAGAAACATACAATAATATATAAGTGCTTACCACGTTTTGGGTAATTTTGTAGTCATTATAGACAAAAAATGTTGAAAATAATGTAAAACTGTTAAAATGTTTTTATTTTGAAAAATCGCGGTTGACGTTTAATCTGTCAGTCAACCCGAGTGAAGTCGCGTAACATCGTTAACCAATCCGGCACCCCATTCAATGCTATGAGTCCGCACAGCAAAGGGTCCGTTAAGTATTGTTTATGAAATGAATGGCCTGCCATGACGAACGCAGTGAGAAATGCCTTACTTAGCATAGTGTTGCTGCCATACTTATGTAAGTAGCGTTCTTGAATACGGGTGTTACTCTCGTCTCGAGTACAGTTTTTGACTTTGGTGACACTTGAATGAATTTACCCGCCATTTAGGTTTTTAAATGACATTTATTTATTTATTTATTATCAAAAACATGCACAACATAACAGATAAGACTAAATCGTTGCACAGTAAAAGCAATAATTAATATCTAAAGAACACAATGTCAAATATTTACAAACATAAATTTTCATATAAAACATATGAAAATAATTAACAAAAAACATAGAAAAAATATATATATATGTATATCAGTCATTCATCATCTCGCAAAATCTCAAACACTCATAACATAAATCCATCCATTACGTCGCAAACATATCACATTCAGGTACTAACGTCATGAGTGCATTGATCAGTGTGAGCGCGCGGACGAGAGGAGAGTTGGAGCGGGAGACGGTGCGGGCCTCTATCACGGCCAGGAGCGGATGTCTGCGCGGTCTAAGTTGCATATTAGGCACCGGTGGGACAAACAGACGGATAATTTGCGACCCTAAGTCAGGACAATCGGAATCACCGCGCTAGATCTTACTATTAGTTGTCATTAAACAGTTATTACGCCTTACTTCTAGAGAGTTGAATGTAAGGACGCCTAATTAAAATTTTGTAGGATAAATATACGGGTAGTAATAGTACAATTTCTTGTACAAAAATCTGAGAAAAGCTTTTTGAACTTTCTCTAAAAGTAAGGCGTAACTAGCTTCGTACGGATTCCAGATTATGGAGGATGACTCGAGCTCGTTTTTCTTATGACAAAACCTAATTTATGGTAAGAATCAGATTATGAGCCCGACTGAAAGTCATGACATGACATTTTGTAATGTTGAAAAGTAATTTATTTTCCATACTGCAATTAAATACAGAATTTATGTCGTCTTGCAGTGTAACTGAATCATAACTATTTTGGATACCGTAAACTAATTTGAGATCATCCGCATACAATAGGCACTTAGCATGTTTGAGTTCTGATTCTAGATCGTTAACCATAATTCCAAATAAAAGTGGCCCCAAAATGGAACCCTGGCTGACGCCAGACCGGGTGTGATATGGTAAAGACACATAACAACCATGACGGACATACTGCTGACGATTGCAAAGGTAACTCGCAAAAAAATTTAGGAGCTTGTTGGGTGCAAATCCGATTTTACTGAGTTTGTTTAGTAACACGTCATTATCTACACGATCAAAGGCTTTTTTTAAATCGAAGTATATAACGTCCACTTGTATGTTTTGATCTGTGTTCAGATATTATGTCAACCAGATTTAAGAGATTAGTATTCACAGAACGATTTGATTTAAAGCCATGTTGGGAGTTGCACAGATAAGGCTGTACTTGAATACTAATAAGAGAATGTAATAATGACTCAAACAATTTAGGAAGCACTGAAAGAATTGCTATCGGCCTATAATTTTCTACCTGGGAATGATCACCAGATTTAGGAATCGGTTGCGCTCGCCAGACTTTCCAACCATCGTGGTAAATCCCAGTCTCTAGAGACATGTTAAAAATATGTAAGATAGGTAGTGTTAGGAGATCTTTACAACCCTTAAGTATATATGCGGGAATGTTGTCCGGGCCTACGGAGGAGTTTGGTTTTAAGGTATTGATACTATTCTCTAAGTCTTGCAAGGTTAGTTGAGTAATATTTATAAGATTGGACGACGAGTTCTGGTACTTATGACTTAGGTAATCAAGAGAAGAGGAGCATCAGGTAAGAAAACACTGGCAAAGAAAGTAGAAAACGCTTGAGCCGCTTCACTACCCTCATTCAATTTACCTTCATAAGTGACGCAAGTCTCAAACCCACCCACCCTTAGATCGCAGGCTTTGTATATGCTGCCAGAAAAGTTTAGGACTATGTTTTTTTTTTTTTGCACATTATTTAGATAGTTATTGTAAGCAACGGATGTTCGCCGTTTAATATCCAATCTGAGCGCAGAGAAGAGTCTATAAACTTCCTGATTACGTGTAACTTTCCATTTTGTTATGTAAAACTGCTTTACGTTTTATGTTACTAATGAGGTCAGATGTAAACTATACCGGATACCGCCTAGCAGGTTTACCAGATCTACTTTTCTTGGGTACACATTCGTCAAATATGCCATAAAAGATGTTGTAAAATTGTTCTACAGCCTCATTAACGTCGCTTGCCAAATAAACTTCTTGCCATGATAACTCGGAGATAAGGGCATACATTCCAATCCCTTTGCACGTCTAAGTTACTGGGATTCATTTTAGCCGAACTAGACCTATTTTTATTAAGACATAGGCTTATATCTAGCGGTGGATGATATGCATCGCGCCGTGGAACAAGACCTCCTCCCTCGATCTCATCCACGCTCACTTTGAGAATGCAGTCAGACGCCAATACAACATCCAATTTACCTCCAAACGCATTCATTACTTCATTCCTCTCAGACAATCCACAAAAACTTAAGAAATAACAATAGTAACTTAAAATAGCATTGGATGTATATTTAGGGTTTAAGTTTAGATCACCTTATATTATAACGAATTGTTTTAATGAGCCTATAATCGACTCCACTTTATAAAACCAAGACATATATGTTTCATCAGAAGATCTAGGGTGAATATACACAACACAACTATAAAACGTAGTAGTATCGGTTGTTAACCGAACCCAAAGATCTTCGCCATCTAAAGTCTCAAGTTCAGGACACCGTAACACTGTGATACCAGGCCGGGCGGCTACATAACAATGACATGTAAGAAACTTTGACATTTGATAGTATATGGTTTGCCAAAAAAATATTTTAGCAGTCCCTTATTTTTGTGTCATATGGACACGCTAGGAATTACTGGATATCCACCTCATTGTTAATATCACTTATATCTAATAACAGGAATCATAAAGTGAGTACCTTTTTTTTAATGATGTTTTATCGTATGAAATGCAATGTTCGGAACTATGAAACGCATGGAGTAGCTGTATGGCGTAATTTTTTTTAACATGAAAGTCCATGTGTCTTGTAACTTTTTTGATACTGCAACTTTAAGCGAGGTACGGATAGCACGTGCCTTATTCACGTTTAGGAACGGAATATTAGACTTTAAAAAAAAACGCGTGTATAAAAATGGAATAACAACACTTAAATAATGTTCTAATAACATTCTTAAAATCATCTTCATTCGATTTATTTAAATCTAAGGCCGTTTGTTTGTATACAGCGACTTGCCTGGCCAATAAAGACGATTGGCAAACTCAAACAGCCATTAATTAAAAACTTTTTCTTTTACCTATTCATACAGCCTCAACTTTGTAGATATCACGTTTTCTTACTGTTTAGTTATTGATATTACTTTATTAATTTATCAATACAGATTTTTCAGGTTTCGTGTAAAGTAAGGTTGTATAACGATCATGGCCCACTTATTTTGAATATTATAACGGGGCATAGAAATGAGATACGGCCTGATTTTACGATAAAATATTAATGCTCCTTTTCGATACCTAGAAATTAAAGAAAAGAAGAAAGTACAATCATTAAAAATATAAAAGCCTGTACCTAATCGCTACTACTACTATACTGTGTATGTCTACTTGTTATTACTTGTACCAAAGGATGGATTTTTTATCTAGACCACTGAATATGAGCGATAAAATCACGAATAACGGAAAAATGCCAGACTGTAACCAGTTACCCTTTGATTATTTGAGCAGTTACATGGTCGCCTTACAAAGTGTACGAGCAATTTGAAGCCACCTTTGTGCCGATTTATACGTACCTAAGTGGCTTCAGTCTGTCCCGTTTGTGTAGGAAATGAAAAGAGACATCAACGAAAGTTAACAATATTATGTAAGACTACTTTAACTTCGAGTTTATTTAAACTACTATAATGATTCCTTAAAATAACATACTGTACATATAGATTGGCTATTCAAACTACTTAGTTTTATTTTCGAACACACACACTAAGGCCCGGTTTCACCAACATAGAATAAGTCTTAGTACTAGAATAAATCGTTAATTACTCCCAAGTATATCCATTTTACGTTTCACCAACATTTAAACTAAGAATAAAACCTCTATACTAGAATTAAGTCATATACCACTGTTTTCGGCCATGTAAGCTGCTATTCTTTGGTTAGTAGTGTCAAAGTCAAGTCAGTTCATAGCATTTAAAAAATGACGCGCCGTTTGTATGCATTAATAAAAGAAACAGATAGCGAAGATGATGATTATTTTTGTCCTCATCCACGGTGGTTTAAGGAAAGGGCTAATTATTTTGAAGAGTGCGACGAGCACGATTTCGTTTATCCAAGAAGGCAGCATTACACAAACGCACACAGAATTATTCACCCAAGTCAGTGCAGTAATAGTATCGGCGACAGAAATGTATAAGAAATACCTACCATTAGAATAGTTTAGATGATAAGTTTACATATTTTACTAATAAAGTTAACTTAATGCGAGGTATCGCGCTAAACGCCGAACCAGATTGTAATGTAAGGTGCTAACGCAGTGTGGGGTACCCCGCTGGGCCGCCCACCTATTAGCAATAATTGTTTATTAATTCTTTAAATTTTGATTGTTTATATATTGTTTTACATTATATTTAGACTTTGTAATGATAAGTAAAGTTAGGAATAGTAAGTAAAGTATAAGGAAACACAATCTCGTAGAAAACACAGATTTGTAAAATTGACACAAAAATTACGTAACTTGAAAATCAAGTTTTTTAATTGTATAGGAAAAATATTATCATGGTGTCTATCATATGGGAAATCGCCCAGAAATGCCAAATCCGTTTAAATCATAACAATCGGTTCACGGGTTTAGAAGATATTAACATATTTAGTTAGTAAACAAATATAAGGATACAAGTTTGGCATTTCTGGGGCGATAATTAAATAAATATACAAGAAAGGGTGGTTATCAGATCGCTTTCTTTTATTGTTGACCATCATTCAATTATCGGCAATAAAACTAATAACTAAATAGGATGAAAGTATAAGTCAAGACGGTCGCTGTTTTAAGGTTATTCTAAACGTCAGGTTTACGTATTATCCAAACAATTTTAGGAAATAGGAAGCGCCATTGCTGAGGCACGGAACAACCTGACTATTTGACTTGGGAGCGTTCTAATGTCATTCCATACATTCGTTCACGGTTACAGAGTAGCTATATGAGATTAAGATATTCGCAGACTAGCATGGTGAAATGAAATTGAAGTTAACCATAGAGTAAATCGTTAGAATAAATTAGTACTAGGGTAGCTCCTCTCGCATTAATTCAAAGTTGGTGAAATCGAGTCTAAGGGTGTTAACCAAAACCAATATTACAACAAGACTACCAATTTTTCCAAAGGACATTGTATAAAGACAATCGAATGTACAAGTATAGGTAGCCATAGGCAAGTGACACTCCCATAAAATGCAACATAATAAAATAGCGCTTTACGCGATAATCAATACCCGCAGCTCCTAAGCCCTCACCATTACAAGTGGACGAAATAGGAATACTAATCGGCGTTAAATCGTCAACTATTACTTTTATACGTTTTGTACGTATTTTGTCGCTGCGAAACAAAATATTACCTATTCATCTAGATATCATACCTCTGTATCATGCTCACCCCGTCCGCGTCAGCTTAATATGTAAGGTGTGACAGATCGTCAAACGAAGAATGTTTAATTTTGGGTTTGAGTATTCGTAGTAGATAAACTTTTAAATATTACATTTTTAAAGTTTTATTTGCAACATAAGTTTTTGTTGCTAAAGTGTAAGGTTTTGATGTCCAGGTAATGCTTATTGTGTGTGGTATTATTCTTGAATTTAAATTATCAACTATATAGTCTTTATTTGGTTTGCAGAATGCCTTGTAACATGGAGGTAAAAAACTAAGCTAGGCTGATATTTCTATGTTTTACCTTTATAGTCTCTTCCACCTCAACTAAACACGATTATTGTAAAATGATTTATGAATTTACAATTCTAAAAAGTGAAATTCGCTGGCCTGCCAACCTGCCAAACAGCGTGATATAAAAACCCAATTTGATCGTGAATGCAAATGGCGCTGTCGGTAATTCAAAGGAAAGATTGTCTCGAAAAAACTGCCAGGTGCAATAAGGTCGCCTATTGTACCTGAATGTTCCTTCCTAATTTAACTTTACACTGTTCACTAAAGAAAGAACCAAATAAATAAATATCTTAATACTTCAAGTTATCCTACAGAATCCGCATTACAAACCAAACGCATAAGTAGATTTGTAAGCATGCTATCAGTTTCTATATAGTGTTGTATGATACGAATTTTGCTGCCGAAAAATCAGTCCGCGAATGTTTTCTTTCTTCAAAGCCTCGGTTTTTTTGACTAGTTTTAATAATTTGGATTATCTATTATCAATTTTTAAAATTATGCGAATCAAACATGCCATGTAGTTTATAAATTAAAATTTATTATTTGGATAACAAAACTTAACCAAAGTTAATGAGTGATTTTAAGCAATGCTCGTTGCACATTTAGCCGAATCAGGTAAACTAAATAGATTAACTTCTCATGTCCGTGTGATGTGTAACTTTTAAACAGGTACTCTTTTGACACACTTACCGTGCCTCCAGCTGTACATTTCTATATCGTTTTCCTTACTGGCTTAGATAAAGCGCTATAACGAAATCTCTAGTTTCAGATTCTTTGGATGGTGAATGACTCAGAGCCACCGCAATGTGGGCATATATCATAGCAGCGGCCCGCGGTGACTCACGCCAATCCATGCATAAACGGAATTCATCGGATAACACTTTAGACGACCATGTTTACTCGTAAGTTTTATATTAAAAATACAGCTGGAACATAGCACACTATGTTAAAACCTAGCACCACTGGATACAAGTGCCTAATAGTAACAAAATAAATCACCCAATAGTACAAACAAAGCAGAAAACTATTTGTCAATATTGGTTTACTCGATAAGAGCGGCAACAGCGTAAAGCATGGCTATATTAAGTCAAGAGCTTTTGGCGCCATGACGTAAAAGTAGTAAGATTTGTAACGGAATTTGTTATTATTTGTGACCATCTAAGTACATTGTTTACGGGTGAATTAAAAAGTTAATACAGTTTTTCAAAAGGCAACAAAAGATAGGTTCAAATGCTTAAAAAAATATTTTTTAAAGGGAAATTACTTATTATTATTTGTTGAATTTTAAAAACGAATGGAAAAGAATAGATTTTTAAAAAAGGTTTTTACTTTTGCGCCAATCGGTCGAAATAGAAACGAAACGTCCAAGCCACACTTTTTGACTAAGAGTTTGTTGCTTTAGACTAGGATGGATGACAGAAGAGAACAACAAGAATAGCTTTCTATGACAGAATGCTATAGCATACGAGTATATGCTATGATGAGAGTTAGGAAGTGATAGGTTATAGAACAGTAGTAAGCTATAATTTTAATAATCGTAATATTTATTTATTATTATTTATTTAATACTAGCGGCCCGCCCCGGCTTTGCTCGGGTGCAACGCTGATACCAAATATAACTACACAATCATAAAGTTCTGTAGGACAGCACAGCCTTGGATGCACTATTAAAATTTGGTATAGGCACGCGCCCCCCGGCGCGGCCCCCGCGCGGCCCTCCGGCCGGGACCGCCGTAACCGCTATGTCCCTACATTTTAAATTTGTAATATCTTCGAAAATATTCATTTAAATTACATGCTGTAAAGGGCAATATTGATCTATATTGCATGCACAATTTATTAAAGGTACTTAATTGGATAAGGATTAATACTGTATTGCTTAAAATTCGCTTTTTCGTAAATAATTAATAAATAAACGATAAAAATAGTTATTGTGGGTGATCCTCAAGAGATAGACATATGCCATCGCGGACTTTTTTGTAGATCTTTTTAAGGTGCACAATACTGTAGTACATTATTTTGATCTATCTCATAGGGTTCAGCCAGCGTTTGCAATAAAAGCGCAAAAAATGGGTTCATTTACGACCTTACATTAGAAATCTCTAAGATTATCCGTATTACTCTACTATATTATGCATGTATTATACATATAAACCTTCCTTTTGAATCACTCTATCTATTAAAAAAAACCGCATCAAAATCCGTTGCGTAGTTTTAAAGATTTAAGCATACATAGGGACAGACAGCGGGAAGCGACTTTGTTTTATACTATGTAGTGATAGTGATAGTGAAGGCCCAAGGTACAAATTTATGAAATATAAAAAGTCCAACAAAACTATTTTACATAGTTTGTCTGTTAGATCGTTACATTAAACATCATTTAAATCTTATAATCTATTTGACTATATTACGTATAAGTTTTGCCAAGCTAATTTATTGACATTTGAATTAATCTTTAAATAGTTAGTACTTACTAAACTGAGCGCATTAATGTGTCCTACACAATTTAGTTCTTATGTATTAACTCGATATACACAAATAGATGAGGCATTCCATAACTAATATTATTATTTCGCTTAAATTAAACTATTATTTTATTTTATTTACTATCCTTTCTTCATTATGCAGGCATTGGAGTCGCCTTTAATGCGAAATAACTCTTAACTTACTTGACATCGGCTTTATAACGATGTCCACCTAATCATAAATCTGGTTTATACATAATAATTAGAACCATAATCCTCTGTAAGTACTTAATATTGTCAATAACATGGTTCGAGTCTGTGCGAAAAGAGAACCGCCTTAGAAATTGAAGGCGCTGCTGGGTTTAATTGCCGTATTTGATAAGTTGACGACACTGTTGCGTCATTCTAGCGCGACTGCAACACCTTGATATTTTGATAGTATGTTAGATTATAGGCTTCATACAGATATTGTAATTGTTAAAAATTAACACCCATTGCTGATCTAGGTCTTCCCGCCAAGTGTCATAAAATAAAAAAGTTCTTTTTGTATTCGAATTGGTCCTGGTCGGTAACATTTTCGTTTCTAAAACTTTCTATGTTCCGCACCTACATATATACCTAAGCCTCCATATTATCAATAATATGTATATCTGAGGTCTATTTTTTTTTTAAAGTATGGTCTAGAGACCAAACTTTAAAAAAAAAATTGTGGTTTATCGCTTTCTTTGCTGTACGGCAAACAGTTGTGAAATTGAATATTTTTTTACTTGAACTAGATTTTTTTGAATTAGTTTAAATGTGGCTGTTTCTTCTTCTCATCTTCTTTAACATTTGACTAACTCCACATTTAACATCCGCATGTTTTACTTTTTTGCCAAGCCACAATATTTATTTTTATGTAATGTTTGGGCGAGTGCATTCTCTATTCCAAATTAATGGCAAATGGCAGTATCCATTAAAAATACAGAATGCTCTGTTATTAAGTCTCCGGAAAACACAAGATTCTGGAACCACTCTATCGAATGAAGCGGCTTTGATTTCTTCGTGATAGCCATTCATGGTCTTGTCGCATGTAGCGTCTGTCATTTCATCGTGGTAGCCATTTGTGGTTTTCTCGATTTTAACGTGGTATTTTCGGTCTTATTTTGTTTTTATTGTTACTGAACACCAAAATATGTTGCTAAATACTTTTACAATGATTTCATGGTGGCTTTGCGGTGTAATGAAGACTTACTCAAAGAAGACTCGGAAAACCAATTCTTCTTTGAGTCAAAGACGTAAGAGGGCGTGCTGTATTCATTGTTACTAATGTCGATATGTAACATCCACACACGTTATGTGTTTATGCATTCAAGGTTGAAAATTATCCAGCTAAATATATTTTGTATATAAACGAATAAAAAATAAATAGCGTTAGTAACAAACTAAACATTTTCCCTCTTAGAATTTTCTGCGCTTCCATTTCCATTCCATTACATTCCACTCGAAAGCATATCGAGAAAATTGTAGATACCCTATTTGTCAAGCGCAGCTCAGTAGTTAAAGTATCGAAAACATACTTAATAATGATAACTTACAAACGTGAAATATAGGCTGCTAAATTCACTACCTGTCTTCTGGTAAAATGTATTTTTGTTTTGTTAAACTTAGTTAATTTTGAAGGATATCTTGTCCTTTTCTGTTGTTACTGACGTCAGTGGTCGTTTAAATCTGATAAGAAGGTAATTACTATTACCAAATTAAAAAGGTTTTTACCTGCCAATAATAATGTAAGGTAATATTCATAATCCATAATTCATAGGAGGCCAAGCGATTGCATCACTTCATAAATGGAGCACCATATTTTACAGAAGTGTTAATTTACGAGTAATTGGCCTTTGAATAAAGAAATATTTAGTACAATTTTCTGTTTTCCGCCCTTTAAGTGTATAACCTTCAAGACAAGGCTCGTTTTTGTCTCAGCCATATAAGCACTATTGTATTTATGAAATTTTAAAACACTTTGTATTAAATCACTCTTATCCGAAAACAAAGAAATTAGGTTAAAACCCTCTGCATACTTACACTTTATTATGCGAATAATCTTCTCTAAAGTCACGGTTATCTGCTATGTTTTTAGTGCGATTGCGATGGCGCGAAACTCATATTCAAATAAAAAAAAATGGAAATCTATCATAACTTTTTAAGCCCTTTTATTTAACATGTACATGTATTTAAGTTAAAAAAAGAGGCACCCATTAATTATTATTAATGTATTTTTATGTTATGTCACATAGCCTATAACCAGCTGACGATCTTGTTGCTAACAACGACATCTTCATCTGACAAAGAGGAAACAGATGAACATACGTCCTAAAAAATATAACCCCTTCTTTTTTATTTGTTTTTTAAATTAATTATTCGAATTACTTACATACATAAATACAAACATTAAAATACATTAAACATCTTTAAACATTTAAGTAATGTTCTTAAGTAGATAACAGGTTCTTATGACTAAATAATAAACTGTTTTTTACAGATACCGCGACGGAAAGCCTTTTACATTGACGGGTCCATCTGGGCCTCACCCTGGACCCTCCGGATTAAGCAAACGGGACACTATGCGAATTTCGCCACGATATACCTACTCCCGATCAGAAAAGTCTTACTCACCAAAACAATTGAGTCCTATACACATGCGGAGCCATTACAGAGATGGCTTGGAAGAGGCTATCGAACCCTTCGAGGAGGTAAGTATTATCACCCCTAATAAATAGAGATTCTAAATAAATGCAAATAAAATAAATGACAAACAGAATTTTCATCCTGGGTGAATTAAGACTACAGACGAGTGAAGTTCATCGAAGCCTCGTGCTACTGTGTATATGAGGAAAACTGAACACTTTGTCCGATTTTATAAAACTATACAGTTGAACAGTATCAGTATGAAAGAAGAATCGAAAATTAAGGTTCGAAACCTTAGTTCTGATTTTGAATCTTAGTATACGAGAACAACTCGTACTTAGCAGTATTTTTCATCATTCAGTTTGTAAAAAATAACTGCTTTATCAATTACCTTCAGTAAAAAAAAAATATTTTGCTTAATGGTCGCCTTTATATATAATAATATGTTACGGTAAATCTGATTAATTGAAAATATTAATATTTTTACAAAATTATTAAAAATAAACACATGTTTTGGTAAATGTGAATAAACGATTGAAATTTATTACTTTTAGTAGTAAATATTAATAATTCACGACACATATTGGTAAAAGTTATAAAATAAATAAAAACCTAATGTTTTTTGACCAGCAGGTATTTATTTATAATTCTTCACTATTTTATATTATTCACTCTTACCGTGACATATACACTTGGTTAATGTTTCTTTAATTTATAAAAATATATGTGATGGGTAACTGGGTACATACGTCGTGGCTCGCTTCGCTCGCTCTGTTGCAAGGTCACAATATCTAACCTAACCTATTGATTTCCGTCACAAAGTCGAACCTAACCAAGCATACTAATCAAACCGCCCCGCAACCCTTGGCCACTTATTACATTTAATACTACTAGGGTTAAATTATTAATAAAAACCGACAAACGTGATTAATTTATCACTTGTACCTCGACTTTCGGTAATTATTAATAATAATAGATAATTATTAATAATATTCAATTATTCACTCTTACCATGACATATATATGTTACGGTAAATGTGATTAATTGAAAATTATTAATAATTTTACAAAATTATTAATAATAATCACATGTTTTGGTAATTATTAATAATTCTCGACACATATTGGTAAAAGTGATAAAATAAATAAAAACCCAATGTTTTTTGACCAGCAGGTATTTATTTATATTATTCACTCTTACCCTGACATATACACTGACTTATACATATAAACTTGGTTAATGTTTCTTTAATTTATAAAAATATATGTGATGGGTACATACGTCGTCGCTCGCTTCGCTCGCTCTGTTGCAAGGTCACAATATCTAACCTAACCTAACCTATTGATCTCCGTCACAAAGTCGAACCTAATCAAGCATACTAAATAATCAGCCCCGCAACCCTTGGCCACTTATTACATTTATCACTACTAGGGTTAAATTATTAATAAAAACCGACAAATGTGATTAATTTATCACTTTTACCTCGACTTTCGGTAATTATTAATAATAATCGAAAATTATTAATAATCTTCAATTAATCACATTTACCGTAACATATATACTCGTATAATATATAGTAGCCCATAACTTGTTTCACACTAATTTGCTACTTTTCTTTTTTTACAAAAGTTAAAGAGCGCATTATGCTATTGTTTCCTAGGCAGAAATGCCCGTTTTCCTTTTGGAAAGATAAATCGGAATCGGAAGAAACTTTCTTGTTAATCGTTACGTGTTTTCCACTCGATTAGTTTGGTATCGTGGGGAGGAATAGCATCTTTCATAACTGTAACTGCCTTTTCAAATTTTCTGCTTATACGTTGTGTTTTCAGACAGTTGCTTTCCGCTTTCAATCCCGGTAACTACTAACTATGAATTGTGAGCTAATTAATAGTTAGTTATTTGTTTTAGTGCGTTATACGATCCATGTTACTGCGGTGCTTGTTACTGTGAGTTGCATTTATCGCACACATTGGGTATACTACAAAAGTTGACTTTCTTTCTTTTCCGAAATTTCTTCCGCAGCCAGTTAATTTCCAGTTAGTACAATATTAGTAATATTAGTAAATTGTTCGTAAATTACAAGTTTAATTTTCATAATTTTTTTCTAGGCGTCTTAAAGTAGGTAACGAGAAAATAATATGATCTAAAAATATCCACACATAATTTTACCTTAGTTAGCTTAGATGATGGATGATGATTGGCTACCTTAATTGAAGGTAAACGTTACAATGACAGTTTTACAAAGAAATACAAACTTGTTGGAAAAAGTATTAATTCACTTAAAACGTTTGGATCGCAAACACAGGCAGTGTAATTGTGATGAGGCATCGAAACATGATCAAGTTAATGCATTAACTTTTAAAGGGGCAATTAGACGTATTACGTTCGGCGATGGTGGTCGGGCAATCAGTATTTACGACGGAGGCTACGGTGAACGCGTCATAAACGTGACATCGGGAAGTGGCTCGTGGTGTGGCGCGCTCCTCATGGCCTATTGTTTCGTTGGTACTGCCTTGACACGCACAGACTACCTATTAAATTTGGACTTGATGCTCATTCCCTTTTAAATTGTGGAAGCAACGGACGCCTGAATCTACCCAACGCGAAAATATTATTGTCTTAGTTTTTGCAAAAAAATATTTTATAATTACAAAGTGGCCTATAAGTTAAATTTTTCATGTGACTGAGACATCGATGTTAATAGAACATACGTTGCCCCTCGTAACTATTAGTCGTGTTAACAAAATTCCTTTAATTGAAGTTCGTGCTAAGTCGGTATCGTGACCCAACCTTCTAACAATTACTTTGATACTTATCTACCTACTATTTGTCCAGTCTTAATGACTCTATTTATTTTGAAGACATCGGTGTGGTGAATAAGAGTGGTTGGTAAAATGAAATTACGTTTGTGAATGGCAGTTGGGTTTGCCAGTACCAAATCATGAGTCCTGTTTTTACTATTCACAAAATTGGTCTAAACAACATGGCCCCGGTAAGTAAATATGATCTCATTGTTTTATCTCACTAATAACCTAATATCACTTCCGTAGAAGAAAACAGTAATACTAATTACAGTTCAAAATGTAATAATTTCAAAGCCAATGAAAGAAAGTACTCATTTATTGTGGTAACAAACTTATTAAAGCAGAAGTAGTTTAACGGTAATTTTTTTCAAATTAAGATCGCACACGACTTTAATATTCACAAACAATTCAGTAGAATATTAAGTATTTCTTCAAATTTTACGTAAAACTCCTAAAAAAGCTTCAATTTTACTTATGTCAGTAAGCTTGATTAATAAATGCAACAAAGTGATAATTTATTATTTACCCACTTCCATAAAATTGTTTTTTATAAAAAATCATATTTTAAACTTTTATTATTAATCAATATTTGCTTTTGATATACTGGTGTATATCTGTTACCATATAACAGATTCAATTCAAATTCATTCGAGGTAACAGATTCAATAGAATGTTGAGAAAATAACTAAATACACATAATAATATTTTGATCAATGTTTTTTTATCGTTCCAGTTCTTTGGGTAGGTACAGAGTTACATTCTTTTTGTATGATAATATGAATAATAAACAATTAATCATCGTCATGTAAGTTCTTAAAATAGAATAGAGCAAGAGCTGACAACATCTAGGTGCTTAGCTATTATTATAATCAACGAAAATACAGACATGAATCAAACGATATAATATCACGAAAACCATCTAGTATGTTACTTTTAAAATGTATTTACAAAATAATTTCAAACTGAATTTATAAACAGAATATTAATTGAATCTGTCAACTTGCACCATGACTAACGTGACGTATTTTGCTTGAGTAAATACATTGACGTGTTTGAATATCCTCTTATTTAATTAATTTAGTAGGTATTCGTTTTGTTTTCTGTTTGATTTAAATAAACTGAGCAACAATTAGGCTGCTGGCTTGCCAGATTGCAAAAATGATAACTAAAACATACACGTACCTAATTGCATAAAGTTTTCATAGTGTGTACATTACTTTCATATTTTATGAGTGAGTGGGTGATCTAAATATATAGTAATATGGTTTAACTGGAATCACGTCTTACGCCGTACATCTTCCAACTTGCTAATGCAAGTATTAACATCGTAAACGCTTGTCGGATTATCGCATCGCAAACCATTATGACATGTATTCAGCCGCTGATATGTATTCAGAAACATTCAAGTTTCAGATACAAAGAAAACCCAGACAAAAATAATGGAAAAAGTACTTCTCAGTCGAAACGTACAGTAATTATTGGTTTGCTTAATGACTTACTTCGCACAAATGGAAGGTTCGTGTCTAGCACTTGGAGTTTACTGCCAGCAAAGGTATATTACGATCAAATGAACTTGACACTGTCTTTAAAAGTTGCAGCCGAAGTACCTAGTAAGCAATTCAACGAAATGCGACTTAAAATGGTGGGCTTTACAATAAAAAGTTCTATACCACTGTTAAATGAAAATTACAGTACAAGTTTTTGTTGTGTTACAAGGTAATAATTTTGCTGGTAACCATTTAATGGCATTTACAGTTGATGCTTCAAAAATACTGTTCTGTTCAAGTCGATCCTACATTGATCCTATAATTAAAATTTTGACAACCTCTGTGGTCAAGTGGCGTACGCACCGGTTTCAATGTGTTGCTAGCCCTGAGGTCCCGGCTTCGATTTCCGGACGGGTCAATGTAGAAACCAACTTTTCTTCAAGTTCGGGTCTGGGTGTTTGTAGTACTTTCGTTGTGTCTGAATTCAATAACACAAGAGTTTTAGCTACTTCCTTTGGGTTCAGAGCCATGTATGTGATGTTGTCCGCATTTATTTATTAAAGAGTCTTTAAAAAAATTGTGCAAACCTTTTTTTTAATTAAGTACATTACTTTATTATAATTTTCGAAATTAGTTAATGGTGTCTTAAAATATCGACAAAAATATTCATAAACTTATTTCTGGTTGGTTAACGCCAGACAAATTAGGGTCATTAGGTAAATGTTTAATTAATAAGGGATTAAAGTAAAACACACGTAAATAGGCAGTCACAAATATCTATAAATATAAATGTGTAACCCTGTCGTAGCTTTGACCATATGACATCATTGTTATTAAAACATTAACATTCAACTCATTAATGGTTATCAAATAGCCCGAAACTAGTAATTAATCCTAATATGTAGGACCAGTCCTTTATACATAAATATGTTGCGGTCGGTTGTTAGGCAAGGATAAAACATGATTTCCTTTATTTAACTTTTCCTTTATAATTGTATAAATACAAATATAGGTTTAAGGGTGCTATTACAAAATACAAGAACTCAGAGTAGGTAAATTAGACGGCGTGCGGCAGCGGATGCGTAAGTGTACGTCTAGTGAAGTACGATACGTACACATGCAAATAGTTATGCTCCGGATACTAGGAACAAACTCAGTAAGCGCTTGGCTCTGACTAAAGCTCAGGACCGAGATTTACATTGATTTTTATTATTGCATAAAACAATCGTTTAAACATATAGTTTTACTTTTAAATGGACTAATTATTTTTTTCAAGCAAGGTAACATAGAAACCTTAGTTATTAAATACTTTTTGTTTGAATTTTGATTATATATTCATCTATAGATAAAAAATATAATTTCGGTCAAAATTGTCAGTATCTCTCTGTTTTACGGAATTATTTTTGGTGTATTACTGTATGAAACATAATAAAGTGCGTTGAGCATTCCAAAGAACAACATTCAATTGTACCATGGACATTTTTAGATATTATTATATTATTATATCTTCGATCTAACAAAGCATCAAAAGATGCCCAAATGCAGAATTCTATGAAACATCCTTTGCAGAGACAAGGTTTTTGCTCATGTATGAAAACAAATTTAAATATTTATTTAGAACACTCCTGAGAAAAATAATCAACCTTTCTCGGGCATTTTTTTTTAAATTTTGGTGCCATATCCAAGCCATAATCACACATCAAAACTCGAGTCAAACACTCAAATACAAGAAAAATTGTGATAGCCCTCTTAATTAAAAAAAAGGCTTATCGTGTCCAAAAGTATAGTTCCATTATTTATCCCGCGTTTTCAGCAAACTTGTGGACGGGACCTTTTATAGATAGACAATGCTAGGTAGATGCTCACATAAGTGGCTGAATAACCTTTTTGCTAAGTCTAGATGGTTAGGGTAAGTGATCATGTACAAAAATGCTCGCGAGTGTCACAACCACACCCCAACCAACACACATGAAAAAGCAGCTTTAAATCAACCGCCTAAAACAATGTCACTTGACATTATTCCTCGTGGAATAACCAAGCCGGCAAGTAATCAATTAATGCCACTGCATATATTGACAAACATGACACTCTACAATATCAATAGGTCAATCAAGTGTAGTGCTTTATTCAACAGTTTTAAACATTTACCAATATTTTGATAGTGCATTGATACTGTTTTCTTCCTTGTTCAGTCGCATTTCATTCATTCATTTCATTATCATGTACTACGTCACATACCTACTAAGCTACCATCATTTTATATTTTTCAAGTTATGTCATATATATATACGTTTTTAATAAAAATGTAAGGTTTTCTAGGACGCTACGTTATAGTTTAGTTAAAAATCCATTTAGATTCCACATTAAAGAAAATTACTATATTTGCTACAAGGGCCGTAGGTAAGCATAAAAAGGTTTCAATATTTCCGTAAAAAAAAAAACAAGCATCCTAGAGCAATCCAATTAAAATTGCAGACCGTTTACTCAGTGAATTGAAGGCTCTTTCAGTATGACATTTTATTGTCACCAAAATATATTTTTTTGTATTCTGAGAATTGAATTTTACCACATTACGCTGTACTCAATTAACAGCAAATAGTCCACGTGACTGAAGAAAATTCCGTTAATAAAGCTGACAATTGAAGCCTTAATGATGAACAATCGACTGTAAAATTTTAACTACGTACGAATGCGGCGTAACGTGAAAACAAATGTGCTTTTAAACGAATTTCCGATAAAGGTTAATTAAGCAAAATATTAATTTCACATTTCAATGACTCGTGTCCATTGGTACATGACACTGACACATCACCAGATAATGAGCCAGTTACTAAACACACAACGTAAATTCAATGGCTAAGTACATTGTTATAACCGATACAAACATCCATAGCATTCGATACTGATGTCATAATTGCGAGTGTTTGCATTTTAATTACTAACTTAATAGTGGAGGTACTAAATACGAAACAATGTGCTTTTATAACAATCTGTGTACAGGGATATAAATAAATCAAAAGATAAGATTCTAGTTATGAGTATCTTATATAAACATATCAATAAATTAATAAACGGGGTACCTACTTTAATTATTAGGAATATGCAAGGGAACGAATCTCTACGTCATACATCGACCTACGCCTACGCGGTTTTGGCTGGCGGTTTAGTACCTATTAATGGTGGTGGCGGCGTTCGTGGTAGAGAGGAAGCGAGGAAGATAATTATGTTGTTTACAAAGGAACGGGTCCTAATAAACAATGATCGTGTAAATACGGAACATTTCGTAATTATGCTGTAGGTACCATTACCATACATGGAAACCGAAAACATTAAGACCCATTTTATGGTTTCTCCACAACAATGTTTTTCAAGACTACAAATACGTGTACAAATCCTTAAAGTATTTTAATGCCGCGTTTGAAAAATCGGCGTCAAGCGCGTACATTTTATTCTAGCTGCACGCCGCATGGCCGCCACCACTTTTCCTAGTTTGTTATGGCGTGTGGTATGATAGCTCGTTGATGCACAAATCGGCTCCTCTCGGTAATGCTCGGTTTTCATCGGGAGGATATTATCCTCGGCCCCCGACCCACAGCGTCGCAGAGCACGCCCGCACCATTACCACAGAATAATTAATAGAACGTATACTACTATACTATTACTTCGGCTCCTACAGGTTTATTTAAAAAGCGTAAAACCAGTTATATTTCAAATTAGTAGTGCTTTCGTTTTTAAATATTATATAATAATATTTATTCTACCATTATAAAGAGAAAATATTTTTTTGTTTATTTTACCGAATGAGCTTCGACACGACTAGCCTGATTTTACCAGTTTTTACCAGTGGAAAGCTAGGAATGTTAATTTTCACCATAAAATAGATTTAAACGAAAATTGCAATATTGTAATCCAAATTAGCTAAGATTTACCGTATAATTAATTTCGAAGTTATCAAATTAAAATGCGATAAGTGAACCGGCCGACGCGGCGACGCCGCCGCTGCGACGTTCTCTGCTCTATAGAGTCGACGTTATCGAGGCGCGGGGAGGTTACGTCTATCTAACCACATACATAAACCTAAACGCACACGCAGACAAATGCAATATCGTTCTTTTTTAATACCCTATAAGTATTGTGCCCCGAATAAATTTCACACAGAAACACACATCGAGCGAAGCTGCGGGCAACAGCTAATTATCTATATTAGTATAGTACAGCAAAATAGCCTTTTTAATCTACCTGTGAAATATCCAACCGGAATAAAAACCTCTATTGCCTGATTCATGAGGAATGTAAGCTATCTGACATGAGAGCACATATCTCAAGAAAATAGATTTCGCTGTTCATCTCTGTCTCCTTTTTGTTCACAGCATATTTACTTAAGTTCAGCCTAAAAACATTTTTTTTTTAATATTTAGCACAAAGACACTTCATCGACATCGACACATAGATGGCGTTGTTGTAAGCATTCCACAAATATTGTTTAATTATAGTAATATTTAAAGTTAATAAGGAACGTAATACAGCATGAAATGCATTAAAATATAACACTTACGGATTTTCGTTTGAAAACATTTTGGAAAAAACATCAAAGAATTAAACATTTATGTCATACTTTAGGCGTATAGTCTTCAGAACCAAACAAACAGAAAAGCTATGTCACTAAGATAATAAAATGTCTCTATCATTACCCTTTTATCCCTTATTGTTTTTTGTGATAATACCTTAAATGTACAGAATCGACTCATCTACAGATTTGTCATGTCTAGTATAAAATGCGGACCAGCGCTATAAAATTTTATGCAAAAAAGGTATTTCCATTACATTAAAATAGTTTTATGTTTTCGCTTAATTTTTCTCTATTCCATTACCTTATCACAATTGTCTTCTTTCCATAACCATAAACATTACATAAAAAAAAACTCCACACTGCTATTTGATCTTTGTCATATCTCTTAGATGAGGAGCAATCAACATCTTCCGGCGCGACCCTGGCTTCAAGAGGTCAGTTTAACTAGTCGTATTATTCAGCCCCTCACTATTGCCAATTTTCTTTCCAACATAACAATAATTCTACAACTAAAATCACAACATCCTCAGGTCCCAAATATTTAGGAAAAAACTCATCTCCCTGTGTAAATTATAGCTTTTAGACCAATTGATTTGAAGATTATTGCCTCCAGTTATATAGTAGGAATATTGTTACTGTGCTATGCCGTACTGTAGCAACACATAGGCACAATGTAATACTTCTAAACCGTTTTAGAGTTTCACTTTACCCAGAGATGGAATTCGAGATTTATTTCTTTTTGATATCTACAGGCAAACTATTCAATATATAAGGTAACAGACGCTTTTAAAGTGTCCTGTCTCCACATTCATTTTATTAATCCTAGGTTCATCAAAATAAGTGTTTACAATAGACCACCAACATTTCTTATTTTAAGTAAATGAATAAAATCTATTTCCGTTCCACACACAGTGACGTACGCTTGCTTTGAAAAATGTATGATGCATTTCCGGTTCGATCTCCGCCAATCATGTTAAATTTCCGTCCTATCAAAATAGAGAGACATTTTCAAAGACTGCTTCAGTTTAGTCTCGATGATGGGAATTTTACACAGACTTCGGAATTTGTACCATATTAATATTTATTTTTATAACGATAACTAAATGTCACCCCTGCCCCGAATATGTTACCAAAACTCAACTAATCTCTTTGGTGTGTACTTACCCACACCAAATTATGTAACCTAACAATCCCTAATTAATGGAAAGAGTAACAAAACAGCTTCCTAAATAGTTTCAATGTCATGATACAGATTGACAAACACTAATTTAAATTCATCGTTCACTCTTTACTGACACTTAGGTGCCTTTGGCTACGGTACACGTGATGTAAGTCCGCGATACTCGCTTCAAATACTAAGCAGTTTCAAATGTGATAAGGAAAGACATTCTTTTTAATAAGGAAGCTATTTTTAAATTTGTAATTGTACACATAAAGGTTATGGCTGCACAAATGGTCAAGGTTTTGATAACCTTGGAAACATCTAAAATAAGTACATTTATTGAGAGTAAGGTTTACGTTATTTGTTGTAAAATTGTAAAGTTCTTTCTTATTTCATAAGTCATTTTAAATTTTGTGTTAATCTGCTTAACTTACCACAAACAAAATTATTTCATACTTTATACACTGAGACACGGCCGTGTATCGTCCATGTTCGTAAGAAGCTAGTGACGCACGGCTAGCGTGTGTATATTGACACGAAAAATTTGAAGTGGATATTACACACCCCCTAACTAAGAAACAAATGGGCTGAAACGATAATTTATTTTCGTTGTATACCAGTTTTAAATCCTTTTTTTCTTTTTGACATTGATATTGTAAAATAGTTATCCATTCTTTTTTTTTTGGATGTTATCAATAATTTGAAATCATTATTTTTACTTATTTATTCCATTTTTCGATTCATTTTCGATTAGACGTGATCTTGATCAAAAATAAAACGTTATGCAGGTAAACCGGTCCAATTAGGCCAAAACAAAGGAGTGAGACAAAATAAGACAAAACTCGCTTCGAAGATACAAAAGGTGTCAGAGATCTTTCTATTTTTTTCTTTGCTATGTTTTATGCAACTCGATATAGAAGACCTATTTACATTTTCCATATTTGCTTAGAAGAACTTTTATTTACAAATTATACGACTTGGTAAACTTTTAATATAAACTTCCAGATTAAACATTTTTAGGCTTATATAATTGAAATTACTGTTTATGGTATTTGATAATAGAAAATTGTTTAGATATTGTATTTATTTAATTTTTCGTAGAATAAGATAAACAAAACAGTAGATCCAAAATAGGCTAAAAAAATATTTGCATCCAGATGTCGCTTAGGAAAATGCGATTGTACTTTTCGCGCCTCGGGATCTTTTTTAATTGAAATACCCAACTTTTTTTACACATTTATGTTTGTAAATAGGATATAACTGTTTATTCTATTTTTTGTTTGTCATCAGGCTGCAAGTGATGGAAATGGGGGCAACAGCTGGATGCAGAAACAGTTCTCTAGATTGACTAGCAATCTACGTTATCGCATCAGTGGGGAGGGTCACTCCAAACCACCAGACTGGTTCTTGGACAAGTTCGCCGCGCAGACCTTTTCCGACCCAGAAGAACCCCTGTACCAAGCAAAGAGTTCTAAACTGCTATGTGGGCTAAAGCTCGCATTCGATCCAACTCTTCCAGCACATTACCACGTGAGTACCTACTTTACAAAATACCAAATGATCATATCGAGGGGTAACGGGCTATTTGGTTTAAGCGACATTTTGGGTGATATTGAGTTATATATATATTTGGAATCAGCGAATTTTTCTCCGTCGAATGATGCCGGTTTCATTAAAATCGGAGCACTTTTTTGGCGTTTGAAACAATACTATTTTCGTGTTGTTTCCAAAGTGGCAGTGTATTAAACGACGTGAATTTTGCATTTTATTTTTAATCATGTACTTGAACCATGCCATCATATTAATAACCGAGACATAAACCAGTCACCCTGTCTCTCATAAATAAGTCAATGAGAGTTAAAGCGTTTTTCCTGTTTCTAATTTTTATTAAAAAGTAACTTGAGTCTTTTTGACTTCCCACTAATCACACGGTGTGATGTAACTTAATCCATTTGTCCGTCACCCAAATCCGACAGGGTTCGTCGCTTAAACTGTTTATACGAAATAATTATTATAGTACAGTCTCAATAGGAAAATCAATTATATTTATTTACTTTTCAGTCTTAATCAGCAAAATCAGCTTGTTTTATCAGCCATTGATACGAGTAGTCTTAGATGTTAATAAACATAGGCATTAAACGTTACAATTTCAATGTTATACACACATAAGTAAACTATCCTGTCAGTCATTTTAGTTGAAATTGGTAGTTGAGATAAATAGCTTGTTTCTATTATTTGTGGGTTCGTTACTTCATACTTTTTGGCTTACTCTGTAAATAGAATGCGTCGTCGCTTAATTGTTTTCCCCTGTAGCCAATTGTAGTTATGCAGTCACTTGAAGCGTTTTTCCTGTCTCTAAAGAAGGGCAGATTGTATTAAGCGACATTTATCTTTGTAATTAAAGGTCCGCTTTATTTGGTATTAGCATCAACAACTAGATATTTTTAATTAAATTTTAATGCAGTTTACCCCGTTCAAATAGCTGCAGAAGTTTTTGTGTTATGAATTTTTTTTCGAAATTTCAAACTTTAAATGGCTCTCCTGTAAAGTTGCAAAAATGTCGCTTAAACCAAATAGCCCGTTACCCCTCGATATAATATTGTAAAATTATATCGACCGACTTCAAGTTTCTCTATCTTAAGACACTTTATTACAAACAGTATAAACGCAACTGTTGCCAAAACAGTCGCGATTGCGCATCGTGTGTCCACTAGCTGTTTGATAACGAGGTTACGGATTGAATTCGTATGATAAAAAGGGTTTTCCGGTAAAAGCGGATCGATGTTGGATGGAATAAAAAAAGCAGTGTGTGCTGCGCGATACCTAGAAACGAAATATTTTTATTTTAAAGGCCGATGTACGCCAATTAGTGAGGAATATAACATCGTTCCAATGTCCGCCACTGCCTGTCACTATGGCAGGAATTCGAGAGGCCTAATTTTTAATAACTACGAAACCGGATCATTTTTGAAGATGACCTGAGCAATTTTACACTAAAGGCAACTGTAGATTGCGGCCTGTCGGCCGTTATATTTACCATTATTATTATTAAACATGTTAATCCTAAAAACGATGTCAAAATGAATTTCACGCAGCGCGCTGCTGCAGCAACCACTTGCTGTTTTTATGTCCATATCGTAAATTTTAGGCCAATAGACATCAGTAACATATTTTAGTTCTTTTGCACGGCAAGGAGTTCATGCAAGGAGTTCATGCAGTTGACGCATGGTATAATGTCTGATTGTTATACCAACTGGTCGTCTCATTTCACCGTACTTTGTATTAGCCAATGTTGATTTGGATAAAAAAAGTTAATGCTGCTCAATCAACACGGACACAGCTGTCGACATCGGCATATATCTATTAGAAAGCCGTTTAGTTATTCTAATATTTCTGAACACTCTAATATTGTTGATTCAGGACAAATTAATTGTTTATTTTGTTTTAAAACGTTTTTCCCACATAGATTCGATATTCGACTTTGAAAATTATTATTATTGTGCTAACAAAATCCAACGACATATCGCTCAGTGCTTATTAATTTATTAGGCCAAATTGCTAGTCCTCCTATTTGTAGCTATTTTTTTTCTCTAAGCTTTGAGTTATATATATATGTACATATTTATGTAAAGTATAATATCTGTAATAATCATATAGTAGATTAGAACTTTTAAACAAGTTCGAGCAGTAGGTACAATAATTTTCGAAGAATTTCCTTTGAAACAATTTTGTTTACGGATAACGTTTATATTTTTTGTCTTTTTTGATGGTTAATAAAACATTTATCATGATTCAAATAAGAACAAAATAAGAATTAGCTGAAAAAATGGCGATTCAATCGTGTGTGAATATTAAACCTCTGTGTTTTAATCAGTGGCAATTATTTTTTTGTTACGGGTTTATGAAGCTATATCAAACTTCATTATGTTTAACAATTTTATCATAATATGTTAGTGTATATGGGCTCAAGTTTTAGTTATAGCTTTCTGAAAAACCAAAATGTGAAACAAATCTATTTGTGAAGCATCCTTAAAGACGTATTTAAAATATTTACATTTGAAATAATTTGCCTGCCTAACCTAGACGAACAAAATTTTGATATATCATTGCATACATAACTCCAAACTTCGTTGCGACGAAAATTTAATAACAAGTCGTAGTAGTTTTCATCGCAATCTTAATGCTAGATGGCCTTATAGCAACGCTAATAAAATTCTTTTATCGAATTTATAACTGCTGCGAAAGACAACCATTAAACGATCTTAATACTAAAAAAAGATACCAAGACATTTTCAGACCCAAAACCATTTTGAGTTGAGATGATGATATTTATTTGATTAATTGGCCATAACATTCATTTTTCTCCACGAAGATCACTTGCGACAAACTTTGATAGAGTAGACTTTTGATTGAGTAGACTAAGCTGGATGTTATTCGCGCAGTAGCCATTTGAAAGGGTGCTCCAGGTGCTCCTTGACTTTTAGTTCAGATTACTATGAAATGATTTGAGTCTAAGCTGGTCTTTGTAAAAGAAACTGTTTGGGACGTAGTAATACTATATTCACATTCATCAGGAGAAACATGGATTTTTGTGAATTTTGGCTCACATTCATTATTTCAATCGCTTCCGTATCAAGTGCGTCGCGTGGCGCTGCGGCGGGCGGGTGCAAGATAGAGCATTCGGCCTTTCACACAGACCTGATGACGCGTTGGTGCGTCAGGTGTGAGAGGTTCGATGTTTTGTTGTGTGTTTGTTCGTTCTGGCGTTGCGCGGCCGATGTTGCGCACTGCCTTTTCCGCCGGATATGAACCGAACCCTAAAATGCTGGCTTTGTTGTAATAATTTTGACGTTGGATAAGTGCTACTTTGTAGCCTAAGTTAAATAAATCATTTTATTTTTTATTTTTTGTGCAAGAGGTCACTTCTAAGCAGTTGGTCATGAGTTCACGAGGTTTTTTTTATTATTTCTGTATAAAATACGTTTAGTAGTTAGTTTTTGTTGTATTAAAAAAGTAAAACGAATTTTGTGAAATGACTTGAAGTTTTATTTTAATACGCTTAACGTTACTCTTTCAGTACAGACAGAGGCCAGTGATACAGATCATAGAGAATAACACAGACTATATACCTTTTACTATAGAGAAAAGAACCAGCTGCCAAAGTATTATAGTGACTTATACTAACAGTTTTTATATATAAGATCAGACTATATATATTTTAATTAATTCCAAAATCTCTCTCAATTTTATTTGAAATTCCGTAAAAACCTACTAATTAGGAACCTCTCACTTTTGAAATCGGTTGAATATACGCCTCGGGTTCTGAAATAATAACCAGTGAAGGATGAAGGCAGTTAGTTATCCAATATAATGTCTTCGACTTGACAGATAAAAAAAGTAGGTAAGTGTTTTCAAAGGCCTGTCACATTGCTAAGCTAAAGAACAGATATTTATTGCGTAGTAAAAGTTCCATGTGTGTGCAGTCGCCCGGTTGTTCGGCGCCATGACTTGTTTATGCAGTCGTAGCGCTACAGTGGTTACGAGTATTACCGACTTGTATCAAGCCGGTAAAAAAATGAACCTGAAATCTTCGGGAAAGTTAAAGTTATAAGTAAAGTCAATTGAAATGTAACCAGTTTGCAAAATATTATTTAAACTTTGGTGGGAAGTATCTTAGAACAGAAGAGCCTAGAGATAATCGTAACTTTAAGAATGGGCAACAGAACAAACAGTTTGACGACAAAAATAGAGCCCAACTAGAATCTCTAAAACACAGGGTCACAACTTAGCCATATTTTTCATTAAAAGGCATAAGATTTTTTTATCCTTTGCAATAAACACTCAAAATATTTAAAATATAGGCATTAAACGTTACAATTTCAATGTTATACACACATAAGTAAACTATCCTGTCAGTCATTTTAGTTGAAATTGGTAGTTGAGATAAATAGCTTGTTTCTATTATTTGTGGGTTCGTTACTTCATACTTTTTGGCTTACTCTGTAAATAGAATGCGTCGTCGCTTAATTGTTTTCCCCTGTAGCCAATTGTAGTTATGCAGTCACTTGAAGCGTTTTTCCTGTCTCTAAAGAAGGGCAGATTGTATTAAGCGACATTTATCTTTGTAATTAAAGGTCCGCTTTATTTGGTATTAGCATCAACAACTAGATATTTTTAATTAAATTTTAATGCAGTTTACCCCGTTCAAATAGCTGCAGAAGTTTTTGTGTTATGAATTTTTTTTCGAAATTTCAAACTTTAAATGGCTCTCCTGTAAAGTTGCAAAAATGTCGCTTAAACCAAATAGCCCGTTACCCCTCGATATAATATTGTAAAATTATATCGACCGACTTCAAGTTTCTCTATCTTAAGACACTTTATTACAAACAGTATAAACGCAACTGTTGCCAAAACAGTCGCGATTGCGCATCGTGTGTCCACTAGCTGTTTGATAACGAGGTTACGGATTGAATTCGTATGATAAAAAGGGTTTTCCGGTAAAAGCGGATCGATGTTGGATGGAATAAAAAAAGCAGTGTGTGCTGCGCGATACCTAGAAACGAAATATTTTTATTTTAAAGGCCGATGTACGCCAATTAGTGAGGAATATAACATCGTTCCAATGTCCGCCACTGCCTGTCACTATGGCAGGAATTCGAGAGGCCTAATTTTTAATAACTACGAAACCGGATCATTTTTGAAGATGACCTGAGCAATTTTACACTAAAGGCAACTGTAGATTGCGGCCTGTCGGCCGTTATATTTACCATTATTATTATTAAACATGTTAATCCTAAAAACGATGTCAAAATGAATTTCACGCAGCGCGCTGCTGCAGCAACCACTTGCTGTTTTTATGTCCATATCGTAAATTTTAGGCCAATAGACATCAGTAACATATTTTAGTTCTTTTGCACGGCAAGGAGTTCATGCAAGGAGTTCATGCAGTTGACGCATGGTATAATGTCTGATTGTTATACCAACTGGTCGTCTCATTTCACCGTACTTTGTATTAGCCAATGTTGATTTGGATAAAAAAAGTTAATGCTGCTCAATCAACACGGACACAGCTGTCGACATCGGCATATATCTATTAGAAAGCCGTTTAGTTATTCTAATATTTCTGAACACTCTAATATTGTTGATTCAGGACAAATTAATTGTTTATTTTGTTTTAAAACGTTTTTCCCACATAGATTCGATATTCGACTTTGAAAATTATTATTATTGTGCTAACAAAATCCAACGACATATCGCTCAGTGCTTATTAATTTATTAGGCCAAATTGCTAGTCCTCCTATTTGTAGCTATTTTTTTTCTCTAAGCTTTGAGTTATATATATATGTACATATTTATGTAAAGTATAATATCTGTAATAATCATATAGTAGATTAGAACTTTTAAACAAGTTCGAGCAGTAGGTACAATAATTTTCGAAGAATTTCCTTTGAAACAATTTTGTTTACGGATAACGTTTATATTTTTTGTCTTTTTTGATGGTTAATAAAACATTTATCATGATTCAAATAAGAACAAAATAAGAATTAGCTGAAAAAATGGCGATTCAATCGTGTGTGAATATTAAACCTCTGTGTTTTAATCAGTGGCAATTATTTTTTTGTTACGGGTTTATGAAGCTATATCAAACTTCATTATGTTTAACAATTTTATCATAATATGTTAGTGTATATGGGCTCAAGTTTTAGTTATAGCTTTCTGAAAAACCAAAATGTGAAACAAATCTATTTGTGAAGCATCCTTAAAGACGTATTTAAAATATTTACATTTGAAATAATTTGCCTGCCTAACCTAGACGAACAAAATTTTGATATATCATTGCATACATAACTCCAAACTTCGTTGCGACGAAAATTTAATAACAAGTCGTAGTAGTTTTCATCGCAATCTTAATGCTAGATGGCCTTATAGCAACGCTAATAAAATTCTTTTATCGAATTTATAACTGCTGCGAAAGACAACCATTAAACGATCTTAATACTAAAAAAAGATACCAAGACATTTTCAGACCCAAAACCATTTTGAGTTGAGATGATGATATTTATTTGATTAATTGGCCATAACATTCATTTTTCTCCACGAAGATCACTTGCGACAAACTTTGATAGAGTAGACTTTTGATTGAGTAGACTAAGCTGGATGTTATTCGCGCAGTAGCCATTTGAAAGGGTGCTCCAGGTGCTCCTTGACTTTTAGTTCAGATTACTATGAAATGATTTGAGTCTAAGCTGGTCTTTGTAAAAGAAACTGTTTGGGACGTAGTAATACTATATTCACATTCATCAGGAGAAACATGGATTTTTGTGAATTTTGGCTCACATTCATTATTTCAATCGCTTCCGTATCAAGTGTGTGATAAAAATATGTAATATTAATAATAAATACATATACTATTGTATAGTGGCTGGCTGTGGTGTCACTAGCGATTCTGTACAATATGGTGTTCGTCATCGGCCGAGCTGTATTCTGGAAACTGGACAACCTGACGGCGCTTTGGTTTGTGCTGGACTACCTGTGTGATGCCATTTATCTTATCGACACCGTCGTGCATGTTCATGAAGGTACGTGTACCAAAAATGCTATACTACCATTTTGACTAACAAGCTTGGCGAATTTGATCTTAAAATATGTGAGCGAATTGCAATATACAATCTATGTAAACACTGCTTTGATATTATAATGCGGATGCTTCGTTATAGTACAAGATATACGGAAGAAAAACCTTTCCATACTAAAAAGCACGTGTTATATTATGCATTTATAAAAAACATGTTAAATAAAGCTGGTAATGAAACTTAAACCCAATAACCCAATGAAAATATATATTTTCATTTGACGCAACTGTATACAGGGTGTCCGGTAAATAATCCGACAAACTGTGGTGGCTGATACCTTAGGTCAGGCCCTATGAAATGAACGCAACATATGTTCGCCGAAAAGTTACAGGTTTCGAGTTACAATCGATTTTCAAAAATTTTAGAATTTTCTAACTTGCCTCAGACTTTTCCATTTTTCTTGCTGATACATAGCTTTCGTAATACTTTTTGTGCATCAAATTAATCTTGAATAGTTACTCTATCCTTTCATAAGTCTCATATTTATCTAAAAGAAGAATATATTGGCGATAACGCCATTTGTTTTACAATTTTCACTTTCGGTTTTTCTTAGTGCTCAACTTTGAACTGCAGTGGTGAAAAATAAATGTATGTAGGATTTTTGTACAGCAATCTTAAAAACTTGCTTGAATATTGGTGATTTTGGGCAGGTACAATACTTGCGTATTTTCTTTACAAAATTTGACAAAATAAGCTGCTGAAGTACACCGGGGCCTATTTTTTGAAATATTACTAATGTAAATCTGAGTAAAAATGCGACGTAACTTAACGCGGATCGTTATGGTCCAGTGAAATAAGTTATTTTTTTTCTAGCGATTAACTAGTGACACGAAATAATTGTGGTCAATTTCAATTTGGAAAATATTAAAAAAAAAATGCTCGTTTAAATTTTTACAATGATACGGAACCCGTTAAGTGCAGATGAATTGGGCGTCTAAAACTAGCTATTTCAGTGTTGTTGCATGAAAAATAAAGTGTTATAAAATCGATTTATCTAGTAAGAAAATACTGAAGGTTAAGGTAACTTTACACTAAAACATGTTTTAATCTGGCATAGAGAGTTAATGACGAGAAGAAAATACCTCATTTAATTGTACAATGACGATCAGCGTTAAGTTATGTATCATTTTTACTCAGATTTACATTAGTAATATTTCAAAAAATAGACCCGGGTGTACTTCAGCAGCTTATTTTGTCAAATTTTGTAAAGAAAATATGCAAGTATTGTACCTTCCCAAAATCACCAATATTCAAGCAAGTTTTTAAAATTGTTGTACAAAAAACCTACATACATTTATTTTTCACGACTGCAGTTCAAAGTTGAGCATTAAGAAAAACCGAAAGTGAAAATTGTAAAACGAATGGCGTTATCGCCAATATATTCTTCTTTTAGATAAATATGAGACTTATGAAAGGATAGAGTAACTATTGAAGATTAATTTGATGCACAAAAAGTATTACGAAAGCTATGTATCAGCAAGGAAAATGGAAAAGTCTGATGCAAGGTAGAAAATTCTAAAATTTTCGAAAATCGATTGTAACTCGAAACCTGTAACTTTTCGGCGAACATATGTTGCGTTCATTTCATAGGGCCTGACCTAAGGTATCAGCCATCACAGTTTGTCGGATTATTTACCGGACACCCTGTATATCATCGTGTTTGTTACGTTACTATCTTCAAGTTTTCTTGTAAATCCACTGCCATTCGTTGGTTAGAGGTGTAAGTGTTGGTTAAAAGAAAAACAAATCAGTAAACACGAAAGCTTCCAAAAGCTAACCGATTCCGAGATACATTTTTATTTTTGGATTTTGTTGGCGGTTGTGTCGCGCGTGTTGTCGGTCGCGTGGCGCTGCGGCGGGCGGGTGCAAGATAGAGCATTCGGCCTTTCACACAGACCTGATGACGCGTTGGTGCGTCAGGTGTGAGAGGTTCGATGTTTTGTTGTGTGTTTGTTCGTTCTGGCGTTGCGCGGCCGATGTTGCGCACTGCCTTTTCCGCCGGATATGAACCGAACCCTAAAATGCTGGCTTTGTTGTAATAATTTTGACGTTGGATAAGTGCTACTTTGTAGCCTAAGTTAAATAAATCATTTTATTTTTTATTTTTTGTGCAAGAGGTCACTTCTAAGCAGTTGGTCATGAGTTCACGAGGTTTTTTTTATTATTTCTGTATAAAATACGTTTAGTAGTTAGTTTTTGTTGTATTAAAAAAGTAAAACGAATTTTGTGAAATGACTTGAAGTTTTATTTTAATACGCTTAACGTTACTCTTTCAGTACAGACAGAGGCCAGTGATACAGATCATAGAGAATAACACAGACTATATACCTTTTACTATAGAGAAAAGAACCAGCTGCCAAAGTATTATAGTGACTTATACTAACAGTTTTTATATATAAGATCAGACTATATATATTTTAATTAATTCCAAAATCTCTCTCAATTTTATTTGAAATTCCGTAAAAACCTACTAATTAGGAACCTCTCACTTTTGAAATCGGTTGAATATACGCCTCGGGTTCTGAAATAATAACCAGTGAAGGATGAAGGCAGTTAGTTATCCAATATAATGTCTTCGACTTGACAGATAAAAAAAGTAGGTAAGTGTTTTCAAAGGCCTGTCACATTGCTAAGCTAAAGAACAGATATTTATTGCGTAGTAAAAGTTCCATGTGTGTGCAGTCGCCCGGTTGTTCGGCGCCATGACTTGTTTATGCAGTCGTAGCGCTACAGTGGTTACGAGTATTACCGACTTGTATCAAGCCGGTAAAAAAATGAACCTGAAATCTTCGGGAAAGTTAAAGTTATAAGTAAAGTCAATTGAAATGTAACCAGTTTGCAAAATATTATTTAAACTTTGGTGGGAAGTATCTTAGAACAGAAGAGCCTAGAGATAATCGTAACTTTAAGAATGGGCAACAGAACAAACAGTTTGACGACAAAAATAGAGCCCAACTAGAATCTCTAAAACACAGGGTCACAACTTAGCCATATTTTTCATTAAAAGGCATAAGATTTTTTTATCCTTTGCAATAAACACTCAAAATATTTAAAATATAAGTTCGGTTTATGTTTGTATTCTCTGTTTTTTTTTTTTTTACTATATATACTGTCTGTCTGTGTTCTAACATTGTTTAAATCCATAAGTTAAGACTTGGATCAATAAATTTTACTTCCGACATTATAGTTTCGGGTATTATTTTGAGTGAACCGCAAATCAACAATTTGACACCCACACGCAGAGCCGCGCCTTGCGTCATCAAATTTAGCTAACGTGTGAACAAACATTCGACCCTGCCTAGTTGCTTTTCCACTCAAATATTGCACTGCGCTTGTTGTGACATGATTTCGTGGGATTGTGATTGATTGGGTATCCCGTAAGTTGTATGAAAATCAAAACGGAACTCAAGGTTTACAAGTTCTTAATAAATTAAAACAACTCCCACATTGGAGAATTTATTTACTGAGTGGCGGGAAAACATTCAAATCGTATTAACAAAGAACACCCCATATGAAAACATTTGTATGTGACAAATGTCGAACCTGCAGCACGTTGTGCACTGGTAGTTGCTATGGTGGATATTCTTTAGTGTATTTATTAAAATCAGTTTGTTTACCTTTTGTAATGCAACAATTAAAAAAACTATCTTACTGCACGTTAATCGAAACTGTATCTGATAATCTGATTTGTTTACAGGCTATCTTGAACAAGGTCTAATGGTTAAGGATCCAAAAATGCTTAGACGACATTATTTAAAATCAGTTTCGTGGAGATATGACGTGATATCGTTGCTACCCACGGATATTGCCTACTACTGGTGGATACCTGGGACCTGCGATGACGTTAGTATTGTAATGACTTATAATTTCAAAGATTAAAGAAAGAATGAGAAAAATGTTAGCAATACACCACAATCAAACTAGCAAATAGAAAATATTCCACTAAGGCATTCCTTAACTCTGTTATTACCGAAGTGTCAATATTGGTTGTGTTCCAGAAACGTTTGCCGTGCCCTGTTATTGTACGACTCAATCGACTGTTTCGCCTACCTCGAATGTGGGAGTGGTTTGATCGCACCGAGACCGCAACAAGCTATCCGAATGCTTTTAGGATATGCAAGGTCGGTTATTTGACCAGCAAAAACTAAATACTACTTGATACCAAAGCTAAAATATGTTTACTTTTCTTTTTCCAGGTCGTTATGGCGATACTAGTACTAATTCATTGGAACGCCTGTCTGTACTTTGCTATAAGCTATGCAATTGGATTCGGCACTGATAATTGGGTTTACAATATTAATGGAACCCGTAACGAAACATTGGCTCATCAGTACATTTATAGTTTTTACTGGTCCACATTGACACTCACTACTATTGGAGAAACGCCACAGCCAGAAATTGATTCTGAATACCTATTTGTCGTTGCAGACTTTTTAGCCGGTGTTTTAATATTTGCCACCATAGTAGGAAATATTGGATCAATGATTTCCAACATGAACGTTGCCAGAGTAGAATTTCAAAATAAAATGGATGGTGTGAAACAATACATGGCATTTAGAAAAGTGAGCGGCGAGCTTGAAGCCAGAGTTATCCGGTGGTTTGCTTACACTTGGGCACAGAGTGGAGCACTAGACGAAGAAAATGTTTTGTCCTCTCTTCCTGACAAATTGAAAGCTGAAATAGCCATTCGTGTTCATTTAGATACACTGCGAAAAGTACGCATATTTCAAGATTGCGAACCGGGACTCCTAGAGGCACTAGTGTTGAAATTGAAATTGCAAGTTTTTAGCCCTGGAGACTATATTTGTCGAAAAGGTGATGTTGGCAAAGAAATGTATATCGTCAAGAGAGGAAGACTTCAAGTCGTTGCTGACGATGGTAAAACTGTATTAGCTACTCTGAGCGCTGGATCTGTTTTTGGAGAAGTAAGTGTTCTGGAGATAGCCGGTAACCGTACCGGTAATAGAAGAACAGCTAATGTGCGAGCCTTGGGCTATTCAGACTTGTTTTGCTTGGCAAAAAGAGATCTTTGGGAAGCACTCGCTGATTATCCTGATGCCAGAGCTACACTCACTGAACGTGGCTGTCAATTATTGAGGAAGGTTTGTAAATAATATGTCACTATAGAGGTGACACCAAACATCACTTATAAGTATAACATACATAAAGTATACTATTACTCAAATAATATACCTACAAATATACACATATGTACAATTCTTTTGAAACTACAGGATGGCTTGCTTGATGAAGCTGTTTTCGAAAATGCGCAAACAACTCAACAGAGCATGGAGGAAACTGTGCATAAATTGGAATCTACCGTTGATATGTTGAATAATCGCTTACAAGGACTGCTTACTGACGTCGGCGAAGAACAGGCTAAAATAAAGCAGAGAATATGCAAAATTGAATTGAGGTAAAGTTATTACAAGTTAACTAGTCATTGTTGTGGTCAGAGGCGCGACTAACATCATTAGGTTGAGACTGAGGTTTTATCGTAGAAAGAAGTAGCACTTCAGGGTTTGTAGTTAGCTACATGATTGACCTTACGTGTAATTGTAACATTGCGCTTTAGTTGATAAGAGATATTTTTATGCATTTGCGATTATTTATGTGTAAACTGGCAGCATTGCGACTACACCGTATTCTTTTAAATAACTTGACATTTTAAAAGTTTCGAACTTTCAGGGTATTGGATACAGACGAAGATACTGACTCAGACGATGTCACGTCTATGGGTGCTTCAGAACTGCGCAGTGACATTGGTAGAGCATGCGATGCTTCCGGATACAGTGAATTACCGATGATCTCCGCTTATAATACATCCATGCATCTACTTACACACTCCATGCCCGCACGTGAACGTGGTCACTCGTTGAGTGTAGAGAGGTCCCCAGGGCTTCTTCAGCGAGCAGCGGAGCCACGCAGCAAATCACTTCGGTTGAAACGGGTCCACAAAGACACGTCAAAGTAAAATAATCCTCAAGTGGTATAATCGAAAACTTTTAGCAGAGAAGAGGGAGTGTAAACAACTTTAAAAGGAAATTCCAAATTTCACAGTGGGGTTGAAATTATTATCCAACTTTAATATACATTATTTTTGATACCTCATGGGAGTTTATAAAAATAAATTTTGGAATTTAAAAAAGGAGGGCAATGGGGTTATTACAGGAAAATAAAATATTAGAATTGCGATTTAAAAAATACATGAGGAAAGACACTTAATATTGTGTAAAAATTGATCGAAATATTTTTTATTGAGAAATATTGTGATTTTGATAAGTTAATTATAATTTTCTATATATCATTTCATTGTATGTTACGTAATACACTCGGTATCACTGAATGTAAACAAAGTTGACCAAATTTGGTATTAAGTATAAATCTATTATTAAATGTTTGTTCACAAATTATACTTCGGAAAATGAAAAAAAGTCGTGTCAATGGAAAGTGGCTTTAAGATTTAGAATACGAAATATTTCTTGTTTAACGCACATTTTTAAGGAAATCGATGACTATTTTACGGTGCGGTATTTATTATACGAAGAAAAATGTTCGACATCAATATTTTTCACATTTATTATACCTACTTGTAACATAGAATTAAGACATTATGACAGTTTTCACATTCTCGATTGAGATTTACAGGATATCATGATATATTTGCATAAATAACATTTTTAAAGAGTATGCCATCCTGGTATTTTAGACTTTTATGGTGAGATCTAGGCCATTTTTACATAATTTGAATATGAAATAGATTTGAAGTAGATTGACATATAATGAATATTACCTATAAAACTGTATACCCTACATACATAAATTATGAATATTTAAGTATTTCAAAAAAAAATCCTAGTATTGAAACATTGTAATAAGTAACTCCGAAATACTTGTAATACATAATAATATGATGCTGTACCGACTATGTCAATTTCATTCCTCAAACTGAATTAGTTTTGAATGTGATTTCATGATACATCCATAAATATTTATATAATAGAAATATCAGTTGAAATAGCTTTTGAGAGACACTGACCATTGTGACCATGGTTTATACTTTTGATTGACACAAATTTTCAATTACCCGTGGGAATGGTACTCATGAATCGTCAAGCTATGTGTATAATTACAATAAAATCACCCAGTAAAGTATTATGCTATCGTACTCACTTTTTTTCACCAGTTACAGCTGGCAAGGCGTCACGCGTTTTATCATATTTGATTAACCCAATCGAGTGCCTCTCAAATGATATCACGATATTAGCCTAGATTTGTTTTTGTATCATTGATTTTTCCCGAATATTGAAACAGTTTTTCTTTTATGTACCTGCTTTTAAAGGCGCTCACATGCACTTTCGTTCCGATGTTGTAGCTTTTAAATTAAATAAGACAATTTTTATGATATTATGGATACTTAGTTTTAATGAAATCGTGTACCAGTAAAATAATATTAATATTTTAAATCCGTAGCAATGATGATAAGAATTTTGTAAATAATTATTTAAATACTTTAATAGTGTCCAAACTTATTTCATGAATATTAAATCTTACTACTTAAATCAGAGTTTCATTCAAAGGCCAATCCTATCTTTCTTTAACCCCCGACGAAAAAAGTGGGTTGTCATAACATTGACATGAGTATCTCTGTGCTAGGGTATCAGTGTATTATTTGTGGTATTTTGCCACCTACAGGAATAGACAAAATTAATGCAGTTTATTCGTTTAAAAGCTCATCTAATAGAGAATATTCTTAGCTATTATAACTTATGAAGATCTGTTCAGAAGTCTATTATCAACAGCCGACGATTATCAGCTCTTCTAAAAATAAGTCGGGGGTTAATAACCTTTTTGTAAATATTATATATGTAATTTGAAATCTATTGCTATGACTACTAAATACAGAAACAAGATTTTCGAACAACACCTATTAACAAATATATTTTCACAATAATTGTACACTACAGATAATATTTACTTAAGTTCTTGTTGATACATATCTTGAAGATAGGTACATAATTATAAAGCAAGAATTTCGTCACAAACACTTCAAAGGAAATGTTCAAATGTGCATTTAATTAAATGTATTGATTTTATTTTACCTATTACCATTGTCACACGTTTTAATGTTTAATAAAATTAAATGCACTTAATTCATACAATTTGTGTACATTGATCACTACACGAGCTTTATATTAAAGTCAATAATTCCTTATAATTCACGCATGGTGCTTAAGATATTCTAGTCTTGTGTTTCCCTCCAACTTTGGCATCTTTACATAAAACATTTCGAATAAGGTGCTGCATTAGATACGAGACTTGACGATGCTTCTTCCTTTACGCCAACTGTCAAAAAAATGCTGTTTTAGAACCATCTTTATTAAATCTGTATACATTTATTTCTGACAAATTACACTTATAGTGGATTCCATTTATTTTATTTCCAGATTAAAAAAGAGGGAACACTTATAAAACGCAATATAAATGTATACGGCATTGTAGTTTACAAATGAGTCTACCGGTTCTGTTTCATTTGCACTTGATAGTCAGTCTTCAAAGTTAAAATTTAAGACAATTTCTTTCTGTTTTTGACAATTATCAGTTTCGAGATGAAATTGGTAAAATGATTCTTTTATATTTATGAAATAATTTGTGCTAATACTTATTCACCATCGGGCCAGAACGAAAAACGAGCACTAGTAGCATCCGATGAAGTGACAGCCTCATGGCGGCGGGTGGGTGAGTAACTGCTCGAGGGCACATAATTTGGGTTCGGACTGGGGGATCCACCTGTAATTAAAAAAGACATCATAAAGCTCCAATTATAATAATAGAAAATGTTGATAGAATAAGAAAGAACCTAGGTAACTGACAACTGACTAACACATGAAGAATAACAAAAGGAGTAAAAATAAAACCTGTCATTTTTTAAATTAAGGGTTCTGGGATGTATTTTTCACATCCCCACCGTCTGCACCTTATCTAACACTTCAGCAGCGTTCCAAGCTCGATGTGTTTCAGTGAGCCATGGAACACAGCATCTTCGGCGACCAAATATTAGACCTCTTGATGAATTAAAACTAACCACGACGCACTAATACCAAAATCACTGACCCTACTGAGAAAGCTGCCAAAAACAAATGGGATTGGGCTAGTCATGTCTGATAAGCTGTGTGCTAAAACAATTACAAAGTAGGTTTCAAGTTATGCTCAACGACATCGCAGCAGACCGATAAAAAAGTGACGAAACCAATTTGACTCCTACCGACAATACTGACTAGATAATGGAAAAGGAGGCCTTTGCACTACACTGAAAAAGTACGGGCTTTGAACAGATTCTTGAAATCACATGATTTTCGTGGGGTAAAGGGTAAATAAATGGTCAAGGACTCACAATTGAGGTAGGAACGCTCCAGGCGGAACTGCACTGCATCGGATCTGCACCGCATCGGATCTGAGCGACACGACGCGACAAAATATTATTTATATAAATTGTACAAGACAACTCGCACTAAGCGGCAGCGGAACTACATTAGTCAATTGATATACTTTGGCAATTTATTTAATAGCCTACATAGGATCCCACTTTGGCCATTAATAATCATTTTTCAATAATCGCCATAAATTAAAAAGAAATGTTATTTAAGTATTTGTGAGTCCAAAGACATAATGACCTTTAGAATAAGAATTATATGAACACAGTTTAAAAAAAAACAACTACCTAAATTGATTGAGACAGACATTTCAAACACAGTTTATCAAAAAATGTCGCTTCGTGTCGTTGGTTACAACGCGGTACAATTCAGTCTGGTGCGGGCTTAACCTTTAGACTACATTTTTTTTTTTATAAATTGGTTTTACGACTACTTTGAGTCAAATCCTAATTATGAAGGCGTTCTATAAATTGTCATGGTAAATACTCGGGTAAGTCCTTGTTCAGCAAAAAAAGAAACAAGATTTTTCGTATTTCGTTGAATCGGATTGCTCTTTTGTACCCACTGGTCAAATATATTCAACTTTGTTTATGAGACAAGCAAAGAAACCTGACTAAAATACGAAAGAAAATTCGGACCCTTGTTTTTTAAATGTTATAGAATCAATAACGTACATCGACACACATGTCATATTATTGCATAAATCATAATTGCGAGTTATCTTAAAAATATTTATCAGTGTGATAAAATTGGTAGGGTAATAAATGATAAGGTTACAATTGGATGTCTGCCGTGAATTGAAAATCCATCAATCCCGGCTATAATTATTTTTGTTTATAATATTAAAACAGAAAAATACCTGGATTTTGCCTTAGTTCAGTAGAAATCCGTTCCACCTTAATTGATTTCCAAAAAACTAGGCAGAATCTATATATAATTCAAATTAAATAAGTGCTTAAATTGGACAAGTTACGGTAAGCCAATTCCCAAATAGCAGTCACAGCCATAGAAAAGAAAAGGTCTCAAACAGAAATCCCTAATACACCTATTAGTTTAGTAGAGTTACCTGCCACTCGAGTTGCATATATTATATAGTGACTTTCAAATTAAAGATGAACCTGCTATGGTCACGTCCATACAATTTGAGGGGTCCTCTCGTAGTTTTCTGGGATCACAGAAAATACTGACTTATGACAATGGCGCCTCCGGACTATTCACATTCGAATAGAAAAAAGTGATAATCGGTCCTTCATTTACAGAAAAAGCGGTGACACACATACTGTATTTGTGAATCCCGAAAAGACTTGTATAAGGACAGGTTTGTGCACTGCCATCTATCGAAACATTGATGAAGTAACTTAAGTTCACTACTCCTCCGGTTTTGGTGCGCACGCCATAGGTTTGATAAAACAGTAAACCATTAAGTACCATGATTTTTCACAGTTTTCAAGGATGGCACATTGAATCATTTTAAATTAAGTCGTTTATACAATTCGTATGTTGAAATACCTGCCCATGTGAAGGATAATTCTTAACACTTTTAAGGGCAAATTATCCCAACAGCATTACCAATACAGTTAATGATGTGATGTAAAAAATTAAAACAGTGTTGAAAAGGAGACAGATACGCTTTCATACAATTTTGGGCCAGAATGTAAAAAAATGAAATTGGTGTGAATTGATAGCTACATCGACGTAGGATTCAGATAGACTGCTACTATCGCTACTTTTCTATTGGTACAAACGAAAGCACTTTTTAATCTGTGCGTTCCCGCTCGCTTAGGGATGTCCGTGCGACAACAGACGTTAATAGTAAATTTTCGATAGGTGTGAATATTAACAAAGTCATTTAAAGGATCTGAGATAATTAAAAAAAAAACAAATTAACTAAAAATTAAACTTTATGAATTAATGTAGGCTACATTAATTCATAAAGTTTAATTTTTAGTTACCAGCATCAAATTAATTAATTATAAGTTACCTAAAAAGTCCATTCAAGCATACTTACCAATCAGAAACATAAAACTTATTAATTCCAAAAGCTCTTTGTAGAATTCTAAAAACTTTTGAACAATATTGTTTGTCAATCAGATTTTGTTCTTATTATTCTAATTTTACTCATATTTAAATTATCCTGTTATCACATTTTTTGTTAATGCTGGTTAACTCGTAATTCGCAAAAGTATATCTTATTTATTTATCTTACTTATGATGTCATGAATATACAGAATCTGTTGGTAAACAATTTTTTATTAAATAAATAAATCAATTCAAGGAACACAAACTTAATTTTAATCAAAATACTTGAGACAAAAAGTAACTATCGAAAAATCTAACGGAACTGCCTCGCACTAGGGTCGCGGAGAATTTTTGAGGGGGGGGACCGAAGGGGACTCCCCCCCTCGCGAACCCCCGCACCCCCTGGTTCGCCCTACTAAATAATTACAAAAAAAGGTTAATTTCTATAAACATACTACTAACCGATGAATAGAAATGTCACTGTTTTGTTTATTGTTTCTTCTTTAATCGTTTATTACAACTGAGCACCACGCAATTCACCATTTTTGATTTAAATGTTTGTCACTTATACCGGGAGATTCAAACGCGGCGCGCTCAGTTTTGACACTAATTGGACGTGACATTGAAATTGGCGGGTGATCACAGACGTGCTCTCGGATCAAAGAACGTTAGACTGGCTCTAGTCAATCCAACCTCGTTGGATAGCTACTATATTAACAAACAATCACTGAAAATATGGCAGATTTTGGCAATCTGAGAGCTGAGATAAAAGAGATTAAGTTTAAGTAAAAAACTATACATAACTGCCTTAGAGTATAGATAAGAAACTAAAGAGTGAATTTATCGTGGTTTGTTTAGTCCGCTTAGCAGTCAAAGTTTATGATGATTTTGTTTTTTTTTTTATAATTTAGACATTTTTAATATTTCTGTAGAGTGGGAAGGAGATGATGTACAAAAATGAAAATCGAATTTTATTAGTATTTTTATTCATCTTCTATTATTACAAGAACGTCATCTAAGATTTTTGCAGGTAGTACTATGTTATCTAGTAGAGGTACTTAGCCTAACTAAGGTACCATATTATTGATATCACAAGGGCGCAGCAGCCCACACTCCGTTTGCCTACGATGCAGTTATAATAATATTTCAATATTGCTTCCCTACGACCGACGTATATACGAAAATATCCATGGTTTTGACATTGTTAGGATAATATTAGTGTTTTAGATAGATTTATTAAAACGGCGCGTTCCATCTTTATAAAAAAATCACGACAAAACTAGTTCATACTAGTGCTTACGATTCATACCCAGATAGGCTCACTCTTTAGTTTCTTGTATAATATATACTCTAAGGTAGATAATTCGACACTCGTTTAGTGTCAAATGTCGATCGATGTCAATGTCATGCATGTCCAGTCAGAGTTAGCACAGATTAAAGAATACAATAATCGATTAGTAAATGTGAATCGATTTATCTTAATTATGTAAAACTTAATCTCTTAATACTCTAATTCTAATGGATTTAATTATTTTAATTAATTGTATCATCTAGTGAAAGCATTTTCGTAAATAGTATGAACTCTGTTGATGATGACATTAAAATGTCATCATCAACAGAGTATTTACTTAGACTATTTACTTCGTAACCCAAACTTAATTATTGGATATTTCATTTTCCAGATTGTAAATTGAGTTGATTTTTCATACTTTGAAATAGAAAAATATAACCTTTTTTTCAGCCATGTCTTAACTTATTACAATTTGGCCCAGAAATCCCCGTCTCCTTTCTGATATTAAAAAGAAGAAAATAATTTGTTTAAAATAAGCTTTAATAACTTGTTAGTAAAAGCTACTAAAAAGCTTAATATAATTTAAACCTGATAAGAATAATACCAAAAGATACAGATACTTTTTTTATAATTAAAATCTTGTTACATTTTGATGGAACATTAAAGAACATTTAGCACATGACACCTGCATTATTTTTCTATAAATAAACAAAAAAAAATGTAAAGTGAGACCCAAGTTCAATCAAGACAAAAGAAGTGAGATCTAAATGGGTGTCAAGTTCTCATATACGTACAACATATATATGAGCAAATTTGACACTTTTTAGTGAAATAGTTTTTGAGTATTGAGGGGGTCAAAAGTGGCTTCAACTGGTTCGTGTTATGCAATAAAATTGCACACGTCAGTTCTGTACTTGAACTTGGCTTGACAACCTACCGCGTGTCTAGACATCAGATTCTTTACACGAAAAGAGAACAATCTATATATATTTTATTGAGATTCTGTTGAAAGCATACATTACAAATCTAACATGACAGTATAATCGTCGACGTCCCAGGACGTATGACGTAATCACTCACTCGCTCACTACCTAAATATTACGTAGCGGAGATATTAAATATTTTTTTTCTTTTTCAGCTGCGTTTTCCCTTTACGGCTTTATTTTGCTTACTTGCCCTCTTTTAGAAGAGATGATTATATATATATCCTGGGACATTTCACACACGGTTATCTCATCCCAAGCTAAGCAGAGCTTGTGTTATGGTAACCAGACAACTGATAAACATACTTATATATTGCTAAATGCATAAATATAATAGATAAATTACACCCAGACACAGAACAAATGATCGTGCTCATCACACAACATTTGTCCTGAGTGGGAATCGAACTACTAGACCAACAGGCCCGCCACAATTAAGATTTTACTTAATCTCTTCGTTGGCATTTTCAACATCTTTTTTTAAACTCTATTAGGACTTCATTTTTTATGTAAGAATTAGGGACATCAAATCGAACATTAGAATATTTACTGCAACAGTAGAAATATTTAACGTGGCACCAGTAAAAGCTTACGAGATATTTTTATTAATCAGTCGCCCAAAATAGAGCAACCCTTTACACAAAACCCCATTTGAATCAGTTGTCCAATTTTCAAGGTACTCGTAAATGGCTAAATTCCTTTCTCGCAATAACAACCTTCACTCTAATGCATTTACCTAGGTAACTTCTTCTTCCATTGCCAAAATATAGTTTTTGTTTAATTGATGATGAATGAAAAGATGAAAAGCCTTTACCTTCTGGCCAAAACGGGAATCGAGTAACCGCTGCGTCCGATGACGTTACAATGTCATGATGCCGGTTCGGTGAGAAGCCGCCTGTTGAGGGAGCATAACCAGGGCCAGGGCTCGGAGACCCGTCTGTAAGAAAAATAAATGAACGTAACTTATGAACTTAAATAACTTTTAACATTCTTATGTTAAAAGGAACATGTCTTGAAACATGCACTCGCTCTAGGAGCAACCAACATGGACCGTCACGTAAAAATTAAATGTTGAAAAACCTTTTTATCCTTTAGTTTATTCTTGTCTTTATTACGGCTTGATTCGAAAGATAAACATGCCTTATGATTGTGGAGAAAAAAGAAAATGCGACAATATAAGACATAGATAATAATTTGCGTGAATGTGTTTGTTGTTGTAGAATGTTCCGTAAATCTTACCTAAAGCACTAACTCCAATAGCATTGTATGTGTTCATAGACATGGTCTGCATCGGCTGTAACGGACTCTGGAGCTAGAACAAAGAGATTAATAAAAATTATGAACAAGGAACAGTCAAGCTTTTTATGTTCGAGCTTATTATGTATTTAAAAAGTACACTCGAGAGCAATGAATCCGGGTCACTTAAAGAATGTTAAAAATCTCGGAAACTAAAAATGATAGGTTAATGCAATAAATTGTATTTAATAGACAATGTAATACTCCTTAAATGAAAGTAAAAAAAATATGAGTCACCATACATTTTATTAACACAAAATTATATAAAGAAAAAAACTGCTGATCTCTCCTTAAAACAAAAATAGGAAACATGAAATTTTTTAACTTTATTACTATTTTCTTGAATTTTAATACTTCGTATTGCCTCCTCGTGCTTCCATTACTGCGTTTACGCGGTTTGGCATGCTGTACACCAAGTTCCTTATACGATTTTGGGGAATATTCTCCCATTCCTCTGTGAGAGCAATTTTGAGCTCACGAAGCGTGATTGGGGGAGGGTTTCGTTGTTTTACGCATCTGCCTAGCTCGTCCCAAGCATGCTCGATCGGGTTGATATCCGGGCTGCGCGCTGGCCACTCCATACGAGTACTGTTCATCTCTTGAAGGTAGTCATTCACAATCCTACCTGTATGAGGTCGGGCATTGTCATGCATAAATATAGCATCCTCACCTAAATTGACCATAAATGGACCAATGTGATCATTGATTATTTCTTCTCCATATCTTTCGCTAGTTAAAGAGCCGTTTTCTACGATCACCAGCTCTGTGCGACTTTCAAAAGAAATTCCGGCCCACACAAGTACAGACCCACCACCGTAGGCTACTTTTTCTTCGATGCATGCTTGCTTGAATCTTTCCCCTGGTCTTCGATACACTCTGTGTCTTCCATCGTGCTTGTAGAGCATAAATTTTGATTGGTCGGAGAACATAACCTTTGACCAATCTTCAATACTCCAATTTACGTGGCTCTGGGCATATCTTAGTCTTGAAATACGATGCCCACGCTCCAGTTTAGGGCCGTTTGCAGGTCTAAGGGGTTTTAGGTTAGATTCAGCAAGCCGACGTCTTACTGTCCATGCACTTGGGTTACTTCCTCCGAGGCGTCGAAACAGATTTGTGAGTTCAGTTCCTGTGAGAAAGCGATTTCGAAGCATGGTGTTCACCAAGTATCGGTCTTCTCGTGCTGTGGTACACCTGGTTCTGCCCGTTCCTGGTCTGCGTACGTTAGAACCAGTTTCTTCGTAACGTCGGAGAACTCTTTGTACTGTTGACAGCGACACACCGACAGTCCTGGCTGTATCGCGCTGACTCCGGCCGGTTTCCAGCATTGTAAGTATTCTGGTGCATTCTTCAGGCGTAAGCGACATAATTTCAGCTTGAATAATGAATATAGAGCACTATCAACATGGTTTATGTACCCACATAAATGACAGATTACAAACAAAAGTAAAACCAAATGCTGTAATTTCGTAGTTCCATCTTCGAAAGTGGCCCTTTTTCAAATTTGATTTTTTTATGATATAACTTTACAATAACTAAGAAGTTTTAATACCTTCATTTAAGGAGTATTACATTGTCTATTTAATACAATTTATTGCATTAACCTAGCATTTTTAGTTTCCGAGATTTTTAACATTCTTTAAGTGACCCGGATTCATTGCTCTTGAGTGTATAAGTAACTGTTCTAAATATTTAAACTGCGGCGTCATAGCTTAATGTCTATCATTTTACATCAAACTAGCGGCTCCTCCCGGCTTATCACTGGTGAACATTTGTTTTTGAACATTTTGATATAAACGTAGAGTAATGTATCTTTATGAAGGATATGATAAGATTTTTTATAGATTTGCTCGGCCCTGTCCTGCACTTCTGTGAGCCCTTCCTCTACGCGTAACCCGCTACGCAGTGTGGGGCAGCACCGACCATTTTTGTTTAGATTGCTATTTTTAAACTCGCAATATCTTCTAGAAAGTAATTTAATTGCTTGCTGTCAAATAATTTCTTGATAACCTTTTGAAACGCTTATCACTTCTATAGAAGTAGGAGATTTTCGGGCCCTCAGCGCCACTACTTAATTAGAAGTAACTATGGAAATACAATAAATTTACGACATTTAGAGCCTTCTTTTTTTGTTTCTATGCGAAATTGCCCTATTTCAAGCCATATTTTTAACTTTAAGTTTTCACAAAGTTCAAATAAGCTCTTTTTTGTTTTACATTCAATAGAAACAAAAACACCTAAAATATTGTAGTGCCTCCAGCGCCATACTTGATATGAAGTAAGCCAGTGATGGGACACAATGAAAACCACCTTATAATTCATCTCGTCGAAACGATCATAAATACTAGTATTGCAAGAATAAAACGTTAAATAATATTTATATGATGAATTGTTAACATTTAACTACTTTTTTTACCCTAATCATGACTAAATATGTTTTCTAATCGTTGACAATAATAAGTCGATAATGAAACACTGTTTGAAAGGCTCATCCCTACAAAGAGGCTATTTTTCGGTGCCCACAACGCCACGAACTTGTATAGAAGTAATCCTGTGACATCATAACCGAACGAGTTTCAAGGCCACGGTGACGTTGTGCAGTTTAGTGCTCTGCAATGTTAACTGTGTGAAATTTGGTATCCGTATCAGTTTATTCTTAGTTGTAGATTTCAGAATCATAGTCTTCCGATTCACTGTCCTCTGCATCAATTTCAAATTCTGATTTAGACTCTACACCATGTCAAACTCGCAATAATTCTTCACATTCACTGTCACTCATTTTTTCATTTGGATACATACGATACCAACCATATTAAAATAGTTTCTACAAGACTAGTACACCTCTTTAATACGAGTATACTCATGTAATGTTCTTTCTTTTTAGATAACTGTTTTAAACTCATAATTTAAGTTAAAAGTTTAGCACTAAGCACATTGATTTTCGTTATCAACTAAATATGCTATAAAGGATTATGTAATTCAAGTGAAATATGTGTCAACTCTAGTTTTGCCTACTGATCTCTTTGCCAAAGGTTTATTATCAACAAAGCATTATAATTTTTTAGGAAAGTTAAGTTATTCCTAATTAAAATTTAAGTTTGTTTATTGTTAATTGAGTAATTTTTTAGAAATACATATTTAGTTGAATTCATTTTAGCGCACATGTTCGTGAACAAATGTGCTGTACTGTGCGTTTACAAAAGTTACGCACAGTCTTGCCGGTGGAGTCAGAAGCTAAACGCGATACAAGTTTAGTGCGTGCAATGCAAATGTTTTTCACAAAATGTTCGTGAACAAATGTGCTGCAAACAATTTTGGTGGAATCGCGCCTTTACCATCGTGGTCCGATTCAACATTGTTCCATAACTGTTCGTGAATCAAATTCATTCGCATCATGAATGATACTGCTAGGTTTTAGTGACTTCTTCCAGTTCAGCTTTTTCTGCCAAAATGTACATGGTTTAAGGCGGTCACTTGAGACTCTACCCTAAAATAATATTTTGAAGGCCTTGTCTCCCCTTTGCAGAACTTTGTGAGGACCTGTGTTGGCTGGTTGTAGCGAGTCACGTAATGTGTCTTCACGAAGGAACATGTGATCAGTCCTTAAAAACCAAAATGCGGCTCTTGTTGTAACGTGATGCGAGAGTTGGCTGCAGGTTATGGGCGAACGTCGGTCGTTCCTTCGCCAATAGAAGGGAAAATTTCTCCTGGGAGTCCGTATACAGGTTTAGCTGAAGACACTTAGACATCCTTTTTAAATGCTCTCCGTATGCCAAGTAATACCCACGGAAAATACTCGATCCACTTTGCTCTCTCATCGAGACACCGAGAAACAGAAGCAAAACCATTGATCTCAGTTGCGTTTCGAACTATAAGACGCGCCATCTAATATATGACGCTTTGCTAGAACGTCACGTATATTGTCACATAACTTGATCCGCTCTATTTTAGAGGTCAGTCTTTTTATGGAAAATCTAGAAAGCTTCTCGTATTTCGCATCACCGTGCATCACCGTCACGTAAATCGAGTAACATTCCTGAATCTATTTTTTTATCTCATCACCAATATCTGAACAAATTACGATAAAGATGCAGTCGTCATGACCTCATCTGAACCAAAGCCTCTGTTTGTTCTCGATAAGATATTTCTTGCACTTTTTAAACTGTTTGTTTTGCACTGTCACTGGCCATGGGACTTCGAGCAATTTCGTATAATTCTTTTCATTGTTTCCGTACACTTGCCACATTGTAAGACTTGATATTATAACTATCTTCACCTTGACCACAATTCGATACTTTTCACTTAAATTATAAATTAAAAACAATATTATTTCAATGTCTGACAGGAACTCAGTGTTAGGTGTAAGGTTAACGGCAGCGCCATCTATGTTCTCCATGTCCTATCGACAAAAGTGCCTCATGTTTGTACTACACAACATTGCATTATCATGAGATATCAATATGTTTTCTAATACTTTCGAACTAATAAACATAACGAATTCTTAAACCTAAGATCATCATTCATTACAACAATCAGCAAGAAAATCCAGTCTATTAGATACTTAACTTGTTGACAACGATGAAAATGTAGTTAGTGGTCAAAAAAGTTTGTCATAAAACTATGCTACAAATTGTTTTGTTAATAATTATATCATTGAAAACACTAACTCTTTATTTCGTAGCATTACAACCTATCGCCCTAAGACATCTGCTGTCGTGATCAGTGATGTACACTGGTATACACAACATAGATTCGAGGCACGCTATTCAAAAATAACATTCCGTATTAATCTTTACCTATCCAATAAAATAGGTCCCGGGGTACACCTGTCGCATCAATTACAGAAGATCTTAACACTCAGAAATGTATTTATGATGTACAACGCCATCTATTGTGCTCAGTATAGTTTAACAGTGACCGCCTGTGTTATGTTTGCGTAGACTCGCACTCTCACACTGGGATTATTAGCCGACCGACCAAGAAGGATTTAGTTATTCTGATTAAAAGGCTTAACTGAATACGAAGTGTGCAGTGTCATCATTAGATTCGTATTCTTTCCCGAAGTGTTATAACTTTGTACGCTATGTGACGTCAGCAAACAAATAAGCTAAGAACTTTACGCGACTACGTAAAAAGCGGTCTAATACTGCTAAAACAAGAGAATAATTAAAAAAGAAACCCAGTAATGCTTAGATACAAAAATGGGCTTCGAGCCGTGAGATATAGAGCTGCAATGACGAAAGTACTGATTCCCAATACTTTTTGACTACTTTATAGTTACATCTTATACGTAGTAGCAAGTACCTACTCAATGATCCTATAGAGGTACCCTATGTGTTTGTGAGTATATTAGTGAATCTGAAAATTAAATGAGAACCAGGGCGGAGAAAATAAAGAAAAAGAGCTGTCACTCCGGCCTCTTGTGGGCGAACCATGGCAGTATGCGTGTTTTTAATTATCTTTTGATAATGATTTCTAGATAAAGAATTTAAGAACAATATATTATATTGGGACCCGTGTTTTGTCATTCTCTATTCGTTGATTGGTAAAACAATTAACGAACGGGTAAACACCGCAAAACACAGGATAAAATATCTACCCTCAGAAATGCCGACGGTATATTTCCCATTGATAGCATCGTAGCGTTTATGGTCTAGTAACATTACAAATGCCTGAAGTTGATCAGGCAGCCCTTTTTTTTTAATCATTTATTTGTTGAGGCTTGGTGCGCCAAGACAGCCTCGTAAGGTACCACAATAATAGATACGAATAATAAATTAACAAAAGTAAAAATAACGTAACCCTAAGACTTAAAGATAACTTAAAACTAGACACCCCGTTGGAATGTAGCGCCTTCTACCAGGTCAGCTACAGATCATAAGTCTAAATAAAAACGAAAAAAAAAAATTACGTGTCCTTGAAAACACTCCCCTTGCAAATTTATAAATCTTAATACTCTGTTCCTATAAAGGCCTCCCAAGCAAAAAGTCAACCCCACCACTATAAACATCCCCACGGAGCATCCCCCCAAGAATGGCCTCGAATCATTAAAAACGCAACACTCCAACAAAATGTAATACAAGTCTCACTTACAACAGCAATGTGTATGTTTTATCTAAGCAAGATCAGGCAGTCCTGCTAATATTATAATTAGGAAATCATTTTCCACTACGGCACTATTTTTTAACTCCTGCCGCATAGCTACCGAGCTATTTGGATCGTTTTCCATATTCCCTTTTAATAGATATAATAATATTGCATTCGTTAAACTGCATAGATCTGGAACTTTATTCATCATGTTGTTTGATTTTGTTAATTACTTGTTTAGAATTTATGGTCTTTAATAAGGGTAATTACTGGAACAAATGAAAATAGAAAGAGAGAAAGGAAACTATGCCATCATCAGGTACGATAAATTAATAATACGCCGCAATAACGCAGATGCACCAGGCAATAAGAAAAGAACCCTACCTACATCACCAGACACAAACGATCATACAGAAACAATACAAAGTACACAAGTAAACAAAAAAAACAAAATTCAGACAAAACAAGGACAACAGAGATCGTCAAGTGTATCAGAAGGAGTTTTTAAACCAGGAATACTTAGTTTTCTAACCAACAAAAACCCTGGAAACCCACTAAACGAACAAATAGATAAAAACTTAAAACAATAGCAATTACCGCCCCCCTCTCACATGAAAAATACGACATGTACACAAATAAAGAATAAAAAACATCTTCCAAGCCGGCCGGTCACCGTGGAAGATCATGACCAAAACCCTCCAGAGAAAATAAAAACAAACAATACAAAAAACAGTCAACATAATACCCTATACATAATAACATACAATGTTAGAACTTTGTCGACATACTCACGAGTATTAGAATTAACAGAGTGTTTGAAAAATATAAAGTTTGACATTATTGGTCTATCAGAAACCAGAAAACTTGGCAACAAGATTGAAGAACACGACGAGTTTATTTTATACTACATTGGAGAAACGCCTGGATTATATGGAGTAGGATTTATTGTCAAAAAACATCTAAAACGATACATCATAAGCTTCACAGGACTATCAGAAAGGGTAGCGCTGTTAAAGATGAATATCAATAACTTAAAATTAAGTATCATTCAAGTTTACGCTCCAACAGAGTCGTCGAGCGACGAAGAGTTAGAATTTTTCTACAGTACTGTCGACAAAGCTATACAACTCTCAGATAACAATATCATAGTCATGGGAGATTTTAATGCCAAAATAGGACAAACCAATCCTAATGAAGTCGCTACTGGCAACCACGGCTACGGAGATAGAAACTGCAGAGGAGATAGGCTCATTGATTTTGCGCACGAGAATAATCTGGCTATCATGAACACCTTCTTCAAAAAAAAATAGCAAACAAAGATGGACTTGGAGATCTCCTAATGGCAAAACAAAAAACGAAATAGACTATATCTTGACAACTTTACATAAAAACATAGGCAATATACAGTCTTTAAACATCACTTACCCCTCGGACCACAGGCCTGTGAGAGCGACACTTAACATTCTTCCCAAAACAAAAAGCCGGTGTGTGTTCGGCCAAAGCTTCAGATCTCAATTAAAGTGCGAAGAAGAAATACAAGCCTACAAACAAACGCTGAATAGTTGCATAACAAACTTACTTAAGAACTGGAGAGACGAGGATACTGTTCAAAATCACTACGATAATATTATAAACGCAATAGACACCAGCCTAAAAAAAGTTTATGAGGTTTCACCCAGTATAAAACCAGGGAAAAACCAGACACTATCTGCACACACAAAGGCGTTAATTCATAGAAGACAAGAATTACAAAAGACAAAACCAAAATCAAGATCCATGAAAAATGAACTGAAAGCACTCTACAAACTCATAAGTAAATGTATCCACTTAGACTACAAGGCGCACCGCACCAGAACCTTCGAAAAACACCTAAATACTACAAACAGTGTCAAGAAGGCATACAAGGAACTGAGAACACATAAACTATGGATTGAAGAGTTGAAAGACAAAACAAAAAATACTCAAAATAGATCGGAAATACTGAAAATAGCAACTAATTTCTATAAGAAACTATACAGCACACCGAGTCAAGATACATATGAATTACCAGACACAAATAGAGAAGAGACGAGAGCAAGCATAGAAGAATCTGAAGTGATTAAAGGGATTAAATCACTTAAAACGGAGAAAAGCCCAGGCCCTGACGGTATCGCCAATGAAATTATAATAACTGGATGTAAGTTCCTAGCAAAACCATTAACTCTACTGTTTAATCAGATACTGAACAGCTCATATACACCCCGCCAATGGTCAGAGTCAAACATTATTTTGCTTTACAAAAAGGGAGACCCTAATAACATAAATAATTACAGACCGATAAGCCTACTACCTTCACTTTATAAACTGTTCTCCTCAATAATCGAGAAAAAAATAAAAGAAAACACAGAAAAATACCAACCTATAGAACAGGCTGGCTTTAGAAGAAGTTTTTCAACAGTGGATCACATACACTCGCTAGAGATGCTGATAGAAAAATACCAAGAGTTCAAGAAACCACTCTATATTGCCTTTATCGACTACCAAAAAGCATTTGACTCTCTGTTCCACTCATCAATTTGGGATACGCTACTCGCACAAGAAGTACCATTAGACTACATAAAAGCCATAAAAAATATCTATGATAACAGCACTAGTAGAGTGAAGCTAGAGACTACAGGACCACCCATACAAATAAGTAGAGGTGTACGGCAGGGAGACCCACTCTCGCCAACTATCTTCATAGCGGTGCTACAGGCCATCATTGGTAAACTGAATTGGGAAAAAGTTGGCATAAATATAAAAGGACGTTACTTGAGTCATTTAAGATTTGCTGACGACATAGTCCTGTTCTCAGAAAATGCAATCCAACTACAAGGAATGATAAACGCTCTCTACGAAGAAAGTCGTAAAGCGGGCTTGGAAATCAACCTTACAAAAAGTAATATCATGACGAACCATAATGAAAGTCCAATCTACCTGGAAAACTCACCCCTAACATATGTAAACGCCTACATTTACCTGGGAAAGCAAATTTCATTTAACCAAGATAATAACAAACAAGAAGTTGAGAGAAGAGTCAACATCACATGGAAGAAGTTTTGGAGCTTCAAGGAAATACTCAAAAGCAAAATGACCATACGCATGAAAACAAAAGTCATGAACACCTGCCTACTGCCATCATTAACATACGCCTGCCAAACTTGGAAATTTACCAGAAAAGTAAAAAATAAAATTATATCCAGCCAAAGGAGTATGGAAAGGAGCATGCTGAAAATAAGGAAAATCCAAAAGATTCGCCACTCCTATATAAGACAGAAAACTCAAGCCATTGACGCTCTCAAATACTCACAAAAGCTTAAATGGCGATGGGCTGGTCACGTAGCGAGGCTAAGCGATAATAGATGGACAAGAGAGACAACACAATGGTCAGGCCCACTAGGACAGAGAAAGAGAGGAAGACCAAATACACGCTGGGCAGACGATATCTTAAAAGTAGCAGGTACTGATTGGCTACGAGCGGCAGAGAATAGGGAGTACTGGTCTTCTCTGGAGGAGGCCTTTACCTCTCATGGAGAGGGTTCTTGCTAAATAAGAAAAAAAAAAAAAAAAAAAAAAAAACACTAAATTAAATATTGTTACTATGTTAAGTCAATTACAACATTAACTTCAAATTAAATCAACAACTAATTAATTTAACTTAAATATTTTTAAATGAAATTACAAGAAAGAAATGGATTTGAATATATACATACTATTATTACAATTTAATTATTTGTTACCTAATCATAATCACACTATATTTAAAATTTGTTTTTTTAAATTTACTTTGCATGCACACTGATAATGAATTTGTATTATGGAATGCAAGAAATAAAAGGCTTTTTATTTTATTTTATTTATTTATTTAATAAGGGTCATCTAATGATGATCACATTACAGTGCTAGCTTTTTTTTTTCATGTAATCTCATTACATGAAAGAAAAAGCTAGCACACGAGCTATGAAAAAAAAGAATTTTATGATTTTTGGATTACACAGTCACAGAACCCTCACTTTAAATTACCTGGTCTGTTTGCATACTAAGCTGATTCCACTCATCAGTATAACACTCGGACCCCAAAACTGGCTGTTTCATCGATGAATAATTCTGTAAAACGCTCTCCTTGTCTCCACGTTTTCGTTTGTCGCCAATGTAAAACTTTCTCTCTGTTTTAATACTGTGACCACCAGTGGTGGCTACAGTGAATTATTTAAATAACGTTTCTCATTGCCTGCTGCCTAACATTTAATAATCACATAGCATGTGTTATGTAGCAGTTATTGGACTTTTACAGATAGATAAGATATCTGTTTAGCAAAACACCACAAAAAACTGAAAATCAACAATTTGCTCCAATAAAAATAAATTTTATATTTTTATAAGTAACATAATACAACAGTATAAATTACATAGCAAATTGTTTATTTCATATAAAAAGTAAAGAAGACAATAATAACAGTTTGTTTGTTGGCCTTTCCTAGCCCACCTTAGTAATAAAACAACATATTGCAAGTTTAGGTCAATACTTATAACATATCATAACATATAAAGCTACGACTTTCGCTTACACGCTATTTTTTCTACGTTTCTGAAAAATCCGCCACAATTACCACCCATAGGTACAATACAATTAATTTTATTAAATTTGACGATAAGCTCAAGAATTCTTTTTTAATCTGTCCTTCTAATCACAATACTTTTCTCAGCTATTTCTTCGATAAAGTCGTTTATTGAACAGTCATAGCGCCAATTTGCGAACATACAGTTTTACTGCTTTTTGATACGCTACTCAAATTTTAATCTCGATTTAATTACTGAAATGAAATTAGCCTCCTAACACGCCATCGGAATTCATAGCAGCGTTACAACACTTGTTTACGGCAATATTTTACTCCATTATTATAAATGTAATTAATTAAATTTATAGCAATCGCAGGCGATTTCTGCAGCTGCAGACATTTTTTATTTGCAATAATGTTAATATTCCAGAATTATTTCTTAGCAATGTTAAGAAGGAAAAGAAAAAACCTAGTTTTTAATTTGTTATTATGACAAACTGCTTAGATCCACGCATGGATTACAATATTTTACACAAACGTATTTTTTGTCTCAAACAAAAGATCTTTATAAATACACAATTAAATCTAATATAATAGCAAACTCTAACTATACTAAAATTATATCTTACTTAAAAAAAACAATCTAACAAGCGTCAAAAAACTCATCGTCATCCTTGTCAACGGCGGGAAACGTACCCAGAAGGCTGGCAGCATTGCCACGTTGAATGGCTATTCTCTGTGCAAGGAACAAACCAGCCCTCTGATCACGAGTAGAGTCTACCAAACGATTAGAAAGTTCTTTAAAAAGATTTCGTGCACTCGGACCCCCTGACCCGAGCATTTCAACACCAAACGGCTCGAAAATATATTTACCCACTAGGTTATTATACTTTCGCCGCTTAAGGGTCTCCGCATCTCCAGCAGCAGCACGAGGAGAGGCTGCCGAACTTAGAACGTGGGACGGCGCAAGGGTGTGGACGCACGTTGTGTCCCACACCAAAAGCCGACCCAATTTCCAAGGCAGCAAAAACATACCTACCGTCAGGTCTCTTACCATCGCCGCGCACCATGTTCTACCTAATTTTGAACTTAAAAACTTTCAGGACTATTTTCTAATGTTTATGCATTATGAATGTGTTGTTATGTAAGGGACCCAGAACTGCTAGTCTATATTTGTAATTCCAAGAAGTTTTCTTGTTTCGTGATATTTAAACCGTGTGTGGCTCCTGCTACAAATAAACTGGAAACTCTGGACAGTCAAATAAATAATTTTCCTCTATTACTGTAACCTTCACATTATAAATACGGTAACTTCGGAAATGTATATTATGAAATTAAAAAGTCAATTTGGCGGACGTAAACTGTCCAAACAAGCTAACTGTTGTAGCTTTGACAAGTTTGGTGTTGTTGACTGATTGTCATTGCAGCGGAGAGCCTTTTACATTTAAAAGTATTGCACTGAGCTGCTCTTTTTTGTTAGTTAGTTGTTTGTTCTAATGAACAAACAATACGCGGGTAACTGCAATAGCATTTTATATTCAATGTTATACCTTGGATAAGCTGAAACCTGCTATTTCACCAGTGCCTTTCTCGTTGCCTCAAAAAAATGCTTAAAACCCGTCTGATTTTTTCGGCGCGTTAATCTAAGTTACTACTTATATGTATGTCAGTTACCAGTCTGTAGCAAAATCATTACAGCCGTTTTGAGGATAAGCCGGAACAGAGGGACGAGACTTTATAAAAAAACTTGTTTAATGCTGTAGGTATAGTGCAAATAACTATATAAGCTTCAGAATCAATGTCTTTTTGTAATGTCAAACATTACAAAAAGATAAACTTCAATTATATTTATTTCTGTTGACGATGATGATAATACGTTTAAAACTGTGAAAATTAATTCCATGAAGATGTGAATATGAATATTAGTAATACCTGTCCTTGTATTTGATGTGTAGCGAAGGGATTGACGGCGACAGGCGACGACTGGTGGGGCAGCGCGCTGTGTGGCGAACACCCGGGTGGACTGCGGGCCATACTTCCGCACGCGCCCGCGTACCCGAGCCCGCTCGGCGACTGCGTTAGCCATGTACTGGAAACATTTAAACAACATGTTACACTCAACACCAAATCGACGCGACGACTAATTTAACATTGTGTTTCATGTTCGACTTACTTAGTAAGTAGTACTGAAGGAACAACAAATTAAATAATAAAAAATTATAGTCTTCATTTCAAATTCTAACAGATTTTAGGCAGTTGACCTTGTGTGCAATATATTTGATAATAACCTGAATAAATCAAGGAAACCATGAAATATATTTTTTGAATGATCTACATATATAATGCAACCTAATTTTGAGGACAGATTTCTACACTGCATAAATATTTTCAACGGCATATATGATATACCAAAACTAAACCAAAGAGGATATCGTTAAAATGAAAACCTTGAACAGTCTCTTAAGTCGCCGTGGCATAGGCAGAGATAAAGCGAACAAACCCCGCCCATCTTACCTGCTTTCGACCAATAGCACATCAGTGCCTTTCAACAATTGTTTTCCATTATTATACCCGATGTCCTAACCAACGAATTTATGACCTGATGGCTAACTTACAATCCCATATTCAAATAAATCTGAATAGTTTACTGTTTGCGTGTTATTGAAAGCAAGTCATAATACCTATGTTTAGAACTTGTACTTATGCCCTATCTTTGCTTAGGAAGCAAGGCTGTCGTCATGGGCACTATAGGCGCGCTATCAGGCCTAGTCACGCTAGTATGCAAGGTCGTATTAAACGGGTGCTGTGCTGTTCAACTAAGATTGCTTAAATTATCTAGACTCTTATTCAAACCATCATTAAAGTATTTTCGAAATTTCATCAGTCAAAGCTACAAATAACGAAGGCAAGTTTGTAATATATAGTGAAACCGAACATTTAGTACATTTAGTTTATCATTTCATACCTTTAGTAGGCACTATTTTGAATTATTATTATTACATATACTTAACCTATATTTGGTATGTAGTTAGTAAGTATAGGTACGCACAGTACGCAGATACATTAGTACAAAGTAACCGATATCAAATCGGGTAACACGAGCGATATCGCGTGAGTTATATAAGATAGGTACCTTGCTTATCAAATGGACGGCCACATTCGATAAACTTTCAAAAGTTCGAATTTTCAACCAATTAAACTTGTTATCGATAAATTTGTATTTAGTAGTATGCATATTGTTTATAATAAGGAATAATTTGCCTTTTATCATCTTTGTTATTTAAGGTCAGATCTGATACCTGTTGTGGTACTATGACATTCATTGATAAAAGTGTAATTGAAAAGGTCACGTAAATCGGAATTAAAATTCTTCAATAACGTATCAGCACAATTATTAGATTTTGTTTTGTAAACACTAGCAGAGAACGTAAATATTTATTATAATTAATGTGTAATAATAATGTCATAGTGTTATAACACTTTCAACTTGCCGTTTGAAAATATATAGCAGTACATAGATCAAGTTTGACCAATTTCGGTAGCTACTAATCGTTATCACAAATCGGAAAAAAGGCGTAAACACAGCTATACTATTTTGAAACCAATTTGTTTAGATAATTTAGGCATTCCGTCGTAAACATGCAGAATTTCGACGTTAATTACGTTTTACGACACATTTATTTAATTCTGTTTTATAAATATTCAACCTGTTTATTAATCGTTAAGTCGACTTTAAATCGAATTAAAATTTCGTAACATCGGACAGATAAAAACGGAATATTCAACTAAATGGCAACATTTGTGTTAATTTATAGGAATTAAAAATGTGCAAATACACTCACGTATCATAACGAGGGTAGGAAGGTGGATGGTACGGAGAAGCTGGTCCAAAGTAATTCCTGGCCCCCAGCGGCAGTGGCTGCATGTGTGGCGGCACGTGCTGGCCCACATGGGTCACGTGGTAGCCGTACGGCTTGGAGTACGGCGTGGCTCGGAAAGGTCTCTTCATTCTCCGCCGTCGCCTGAAGTTCCCGTTTTCGAACATCTCTCCGCATTGAGGATCTACAACAATACTACGCTCACCACCCAAGAGTCTATAAACATGGGAGCAGGTACATATCGCAAGCAATTCGCTTTCTGAGGAGTTTTAAAGAAGATGATAGTGAATGATCGCGTAGCAATCGGCAGGCATTCGCATTGCTTTAAATACTAACACAAAAATAAGTATAATCAGCAACGGTAGTGAGATTACATTTGTACCTAATGGACAATTTAGAGGTTTGCGTTTGGACATCGAGGGTGGAGTACACATTATGTTAACTGCTGCCATTGAGTACCTTATATTTAAAACACACAGTTTCTCTATACTTTAGTAACTTACCTAGCGTCCAGTAATTGCCTTTACGCTCACCGCCACCTTCTCTTGGTACTTTTATGAAACACTCGTTTAGACTTAAGTTGTGCCGAATAGAATTTTGCCATCCTTTTTTATTCTTTTCGAAAAATGGAAATTCCTTGGTGATATAAGCGTAAATTTCACTAAGCGTAGCGCGTTTAGTTTGGCTGTTCTGTATGGCCATCGTTATGAGAGCTACGTAGGAGTAAGGTGGTTTGGTAAGAGCCTGCGACGTCGGCGTAGTGGACTGTGGCTTCATTTCAGAATTTCCCGGGCTGGTAGGGGCCGATGACTTAGATTTACTCTTTGTTTCATTGCTGCTGGATAACAAATCAATTCGTTAACACAATTTTCTTTTCTTAAATTATGATACAAATTCCAAACAAGTTTTGATCGGTCTTAAAAATTATATACATCTATAGAATTTCATTTTAAAAAGGAGGTGAAATTGGAGGCATTATTACAATAATAAGTAATGAGTACACACTTGTTGTTTGAATTGCTGTCGTCCCTCGGGAGCGCAGGTAGCGACAGAGTCTGGTAGACCCTTGACAATTCTTCTTCCCCTTTTACAGCTTGGGAGTTAGACCCATCCGCGTTGCCTTCTTGAAGGCATATTCGACTGTCGTAGGGCGAAGCACCTGCGTGCAACAAAATTTAGACAATGAGACTAAGTCGCATAATAAACACTAAAACAGAATAAGAATTTTGATGACAAAGTTTTACCTTAGCCGAACTACGGCAGCACATTTTTAAATTACGGTAATATTAGCATATTTAACATACATATTGCTTAAACGTTATATTAACAAAGAATCCAACATTAGATCTAAATCAAGAGTAAGATTTTTTATTTAAGTTTCCATTTAATTCTAACTATAGAACACAGCTACAATTTTATAGTTTTAAGATAATTTCGCGTAGCTCTAACAAAAACACCGGAGTCGTACCTAAAAGGACCTTTCTTTTCCCTTTATTTTTGGAACTTACCTTTAGGCATTTAATAAATAAGATAATTTATAATGACTATCATAATACCCAGTTTGCGTACTAAAACAGGTGTACAGTGATCCTAATAAGTAGGTAGATAATCATTAAACTAAGACTAAATTATTTTTTTATGAAGAATGTTAATCCTATTCTACTCCATTTTACTTTTTAAATACAGTAAAATGCTACTTATTATTACGACTTTACCCTTTCCGTTAAAATAATTTCCAAAAAGAAATTAAATAAAAACAAATCAGGATATCAGTTTGATTTAGTTGAGTGTTAAAGTTTAATAATGTTTCAGAATTAGAAAAGAACTATTAAGATTGTTTACTTTACTACTTATTAACCTTTAGCTTCAGAGTGTTATAAAGGTAAACTTTATTCCACTATCAACCTGAAAACCTCTTATCGTTTTTAATTACAAATAAGATGACATTTCAACTACTGTGGTATAAGGAAATAAAATATATAGGAAATTATGAAACTAGCTGCTTGTTAACTGTAAAAGGCACCTTTGATACTTAAAATTTGCAATTTAATTATTTGTTGGCGAGGATGACATAGACGTAAGAATAAATTTGCAGCAAACGACCATTATGTACAGCTCTTAATTGCTATTTACTAAAGTAGCGTGCTGGTGTGTAACAAAAGTTCTGTTTAAAGTACCAACACATACAATATACATTATTGTTATTATGTTGTAACATTTAACACTCGAGATTTAGCCAATCTTACGCGTACGTGCCTCCCGATACGGGTTTCTTGGAATTCGTCGCTTAACGTTGTAGGTAGCTAAACATGCCCGCTACATACTTTTATAGGTACCCATGTGGCCATGGTTACAGAGCTACTTATTTGAACACAAATTGGATGAAAATACGAAATATATATTGTTAGTTTTTGACTTCAAATTCTAGGTGTTTAGACGTGAAAACAAAAATATTTGTCTAGATTATGTTTAATTTCCCATTGTTGTAAAACTTATCGATGTGGTATAAGTTATAAGTTAATACCAAAAGGGGCGAAGCAAAGAGGTATAATTCCACAATTTGCGTGTGTAGAAGAATGCGTCAGACAGACGCCGCACGCCGATGTAGTTGCATATCGGATTCGAGCCGAGCCGCGAACACCGCAAGGTATTGTGTCGCTTATAGAACAATGCGTCGTATTTATAAAACATTAAAAGCCGGCGTATCGTTCGTGAAATTAATAACAAATAACAATTGTGAAACGTTAGTTCGGGAGCAGTGCGAATTACCCATGCCGTTGAATAACTGGCTACTGAATGTTCACCGAGTTGTGGGACTCATCTCGTACACAAAGCAATAAAAACAGGCTCTTCGATCAGCCTTAACGACCGTTTTAACACTAATTTATCATATTATTATATTAGTCAAAATTAGATATCGGTTAAATTTCACATTTTCTGTCGTATCCTGAAATGCTAATAACAAAATATGTTATAAACTGTCCGCTAAAATAACATCATCATCGTCGTTTTTTTTGGATTATTCAGATTATATTCTGCTTTTTAAACAAATAATTAAACGTTACGGTACGAATTTATGCACATAATGCATTTGATAACATATGCGGAATTACGCATGGCTGTGCATCTGTGCTACACAGCTATCAAACTGCATTGATAAGAGTAATCAAAGCAAGTAAAAAAGCAAGTTATAGTTACACCTGTTGAGGTATTGCATAATACCTACTCATATAGGTATTTTTTATGCTTAATCTTATGGATGAGTTCATCAAAGGTACGATTGTTGTACCCGTTCATAAGGCATTATTGAAACAATAGTTTAAACAGCTGTACCTACCTACTATGTTCTGAAATTTATTCATCACATAAATATTTAGAAACACTCCATGTTGTGCGTGAACTGCAATTCTTACAGCCGCAATAGGAGTGACAAAAATATCTCAATTATAAAAAGGTGAACATTTTTTAGCACAACATTTTGATCAAGAAATGATGCTTTCTGCGGAAAATGTCGAATATATAATATGGTTGTTGAATGTACGACGTTCAGCGGTTGTATTTTAATGGAGGAAATTCTTTATATTTTCGTTAGTAAAGTTTTTAGTATAAACTGTCTCTATTCATTCTCATATGAACAATTTAGAACTCAAAAAACGGGTTACTGTACTAAAAGTTTATGTCACCAGTCTTTTGACACAAATTTGCACATTTTTACAGTAGTGTACTACTGCAAAAAAGTGTAAATTTACAGTATTACAGACAGGAATAATTCCATCGGTCCATCTAATTTAGACCAATGCCTTTACTTTTCATACTTATTAGATCAAAGCATTCTGTTACTTAATGAATAACCAATGTGATGAATGTCAAGTTAATGTAGGAAAAAATACATAAATCGAGGAAAATAGATATAGTAACATGATTTTTAATAAGACAAAGATCTATCATCTTTTAAATTACATGTACTTACACAAAAAAAAATATTTTCTGCTAAAGTACCCAATACTCATTTAATTTGCGCTAAAAGTTTAAATTCAACTATACTTTTGATATTTCATGAACAGCTTTTTAAAGTTTTTCGTCTATCATCTTATTCGTTTTAGACGAATAAGCTGATAGTCAGATTATTGTAGAGTAAGGTTATATTTGAAGTCTAAATAATAATCGTAACAATCAATATTTTTTTCTGAAGCGAGAGTATTACGTGTCTGAGCTCATTCCATGATTTAATAGCTGAGGAAACTAATATTGACGTCGCACACGGAGAATGCGAACCGTCTCACATTGCCTTTTCTAGCTATGAACAAATATCTATCTGCGACGCCTTGTATGAATAAAATATTGTGCAAATCTTTGGCTTACACTAAAGCATAATGTATTACATAAGCATCCGTCGTTATATCCTTGTAGGTATCAATTTAAGAAGGCCGACTGTACACGTAGATGTTCAATTTAAATTTTAATACAGACCATGTTCTTTCCTCGTTTTTCTGTATAATCGTATCGTAATATTTGGATGTTTTAGTAGGCCAAATGCCGTCTATGCGAGAACAAATCAACGAAAACAATGTGAACAAGATTTCATCAGCTGTAGCTTACTACGGCAAAAATAATATTTAACAAGGAATCCCTCTTAAGAATCACTTGTAATAAAGTAGCGACGATAACTTAGGTTCCCATACCTTGGGGCAAGAAACATAATATTCTCCTCATTAGCGACCTACCTGTCTTTATGGGGTGAAAAACCTTGAGGCCATTATTATCAAACACCTGGTTACGAACGAGAGAAAGAAGTCGGGTTTATTTGAAAATAAAACGTAACAAGCCATTAATCTTTACTAAGATGTTTGGCATTGTTAAAAAGAGTTTCGAATATGTTTGTAAATAACGCTAGTTTCATTTGTAAACGAACACTTTCAGATAATTTGTTCGATTGAGTTATGTTTGCGACAAATTAAAACTGAATTTATTCTCTTTTAATTGATAAATTAAAATAACATTAACTGCAGAGTTTCAAAGACTTAGACGCTACAGGTATTTTAACAAAAAATATGTTTGTATGACGACTACTGATGGTTCGTATATTTAAGTACGATTTCATAATCATAAATTTTATATTTCCAGATCGCTTATGTTTTCAAAGAAAAGCAAACAAAGACATATTAAAAAGGTGGTAATGTTGCCTTTGCGACTTACGTTAAATAGTAGAACTCGAGCCTCCGGCGTTACTTAACGCGTCTACTGATAATGGCGTCGATACCCAACTCGTACAAAAGGTAATTGTTCTCTCAAACAATAAAGTTTAATAACGTAAGGTTCTAGGTAAGGTGCGCATTGTGGGCCGCAGTTACACCCTGATGACGGTCAATCGGTGTTATAGTTAGATAACGCCATGAACACTTCTTAAGTAACTTTACCAGCCACACTTAAAAATTACACTAGCTAAAGGTACAAAAAGTTTTAATCTCTGCCAGTAAGTGAATACTTTTTTCAATAAGATTAAAGGGATTAAATGAAAACTTAAAATCCCAAATAAGAGATTAACGAGAGTCGTAAAAACTGCATGGCTTAAACAAATGAAAAGTAACGTAAAATGATGGTGCCTTTTATATTTTTAATTGTAATCGGATTGTATTATGAACAGTTCGCAACAAGAGCAAAGAGGTTAAGGGGACGCGACCCGAACTGACGTCAGGGGCTCGAAGAGATCGGAGCGCGCTCGCGCCCGCTAGATACGGACAGCGTCGTTCTTTTAGATAAGCCCTGTGCTTGACTTAATCATGTTCTTATTTCAGTAATACAATTTTTTCAATAAAAGTAAATCTTGGTCAACGAAAAGCTATTTTAAAGAACCATCAGTACCTACCTCTTAATCAACAGCACAAGCCTTATATATATAAGTATATATAAATTTATAAAATAATATAACATCTCGAAAAATGCCATTGACTTTCATAAGTAAACTACGTTTTTAATCTTTAATCTCATAAGCCCGTAACATTGGCCGTAGGTATATTTTAAAGCATAGATGTTGAAACGCAAGAATTGCAATGATAAAGCCTATCGTAAATGAATTATCAGAACAACTCGAATCGATTTCTCTCGATGTCTAATCGATTTAGGTGTAAACTGTGTTAAAGGTGGCTCAACGCGACACATAAAAGCTAGAAGTACACGCTCATATTTGTACTGGATTCGATGCGGGCTACTTTACGATCACAATCAATGCTTCTGGATAGGGTTGCCAGCTGCTAATTTCAAGACGCCTTTTTTAGCTTGATTAATACACCTTTTCTGAAATACAGTTAAGTTCATTTAAAAAAAAATATAGCTTAAAAATTATCACGTTTAACAGTACTATAATTTATTCCATATACCTTGCAAATAACTACGCTAAAACAATTCGATTAAATTGAATATTATGTAATATAGTTTGACATCATTTAAAATATTCATGTTAGAAAAAGCTGTGGACTCATCAAACTTACAATATAATAGATTATTTTAAAGTTATTATAATTTTCTATAGAACTTACAGCACTTTTAATACAAACTAGAAAACGGTTGTTCCCAAATTAGTAATGTAAAGCTTACTGGGTCGCCCCGAGTGGTGCAAGGGAAGGTATGTTCCACTTTGTTCACCTGGGTATATGACCCAACGATACAACGAATGTGATATCTGGACCTAAATATTATCTTCGTAATATTAAGCAGAAACCAAAATTACTTTATTATTCTCGTAAATACGAGTAAACTTCATCCCACGGAGACTTAAGTCTTTTACTGTACGTAAACTGAAAGCCAATTTTTTACTTTTATTATAATAACAGGATTATATATTATTATTTCGTTATTTTCGTAAAACAAAAAAAAATCGGCCACGAGAAATTTCATTTTCTGTTAAAAGAACACATATATGCTAAATAAAAATCTCTTTGTTTTTTCACTGTAAACAGGTATTTTATCTATTTTTGAGCCCTATTCAACATTGAAACACATTCCATGACTATTGGAGGGTGGGGATTGTTCCATACAAAATCTACCATGGTACTTGCTCATGGGAAAATTTAAAGCAATCAATACAAAAAAGAATTCAGGGTAGAGGCTGAAACCTAAATGTCCTACATGCTTTGGCAAATGACGACGTTAAAAATCACATTCATTGGTACTTGGTAACTTATTGTCGTATCGTATGAAACTAATTGCAATCGAATTATTACCTACATAATATACTCGTGTCATTCTGTATCACACTAATTAATTCATTCCAGTTTTTGATATTTTACCTCATTTGAAATCTATAAATAGCAAAGCAAATTTTCTATTAAGTAAGTTTATGGAAGGTATAATTTGTGAAAACATATGAACGGTGCTGTCAATATGTATAATAATGTCCTCAATAAATTAAATTTCGGGTTAATCATTTCAACAGAATAAGTCAAATTTTGGAGCTGCAGATTACAAATAATTACCTATACGCATCCGAGCAGAGTTTGCCTTTAGTTTTAATACCAGGTACGTTTATAAAGAAACTGCGATTTTCTGCCAAAACAATTAATTGTATTATATACTAGAGCGCAGCATTTTATATTAATTCTACTCGGTGTAAAGAAAACCATTTGAAAAGCGTTTGCACATTTAAGACGGAAATTGATTTAAATGACGTCTTAAACGTTCATTCATTTATTGTCAACAAGTGACTTACACTTAGAAGAAGAACGAAAAACACATTAGAAAAATATAAAGAAAGACAATTCTGTAAAGTTATTTATTCTTATAACATTCTCAATGAGCATTTAAAGCTTATTTTATAATATTCCAATGAAAGCATCTAGAAAAGAGGATTGCTGGTTGGAAAATCCAAGAGTTTTACGATCAACTTTAAGATTATCGTGAAATGTTTGCCTTAAAATCGAAGTCTACGTAAAAGTTGACTAAATTCGCCTTACAATTTAATCCTTTCCTATAGCAGCGATATTTATTTTTTTCTAATACCTACAGCATACACAATTTTGTTAAAGAAAATAGATAATACTTAGTTCTATCGTTTTTACTATACTGTACTCTCTATTTTGAACTGTCAGTTACTTAAAATAATAAAAAAATTAAGTTGTTTAGTAAACATACTTTCAGTTGTTTTTCCTTTCAAGATACCTGAAAAAAAATGTAAAAGAAAAGTAGAGCTCTCTTTAAAACTCTTTCGTTTTCATTAGCCTTCACCCAGGCCTCGATAACATTTTAGTTTATTTTTCTCATTTTTTTTTTGGTATAGTTAACCGTTGTAACCTGCCAATTTTTATGAATCTTTAAACACTGTGATCCAATAGGTATGACGACTAGAAATGACATCAAAAAGTGTTTAAGATCAATAGCAACTTAATTCTTAACCCAATACCTAACGTAAAACAAATAATTCGAATAGCAGGTAATTAAAATTGTATGCATCTTCTTAATCTGATCGTTTAGTATAATGTATTATCTATGCTAAAGTGACAATCCATATATGCATACACATCGAACTACGTGATATCTACCTACATATCAACACGAGCTTGTACTAGGTTGAAACACAATGATCTCATAGAATATAGCAAGGAACAGAACGCTGTGATTATAATGTAAACATATTTTGTACCTACTTACCTACATATCATAAACATGAACACTTAAGCATGACGTGGCATTATGTAACTTAGTACGAAGCAAATGATTAGAAACCTAGAAAATGAATTGTAGTAACTTACAACGGCCGCATACCTACCTACGTACCGACTTGTAATAGGAGTTCCTTGTATGAGTACAATTATTTACTAAACCTTTATACATGCTCAGGATGCTTAACTCTAACAAATTCACTACTGTGCTAAAATAATTATAAACAAATAAAGATAATTGTTGTTTGTAATTGAATGAAGAGTTATCGATGCTCTTGATCTTGAATGTTCGAGGTAAATCAGAAATTGTCTAGTAAATACCCAGGTATGTCTAGACAGCCGGGCAAGCGTTGACTGTACCTATGAAACCGGATAAGGTTGAGCGTTTGTGTTGACGACAAACTACTTTGACTGCGTTACACCCCAATGCGTAATTTTGCGTCTGGACTCGACAAAAGGCATAAATATTAAGTATATATTTTTTTTTTTGTATTTCAGAAGATGCTTTTAGATTCCTACTTCGTGTGAAAAATATATTAGATGATCGTGCTGCCACAATTATCAGCTTTAACGTCTGCATTTTCTCTTATTACTGCTTTCGACCCTTGGTCACTATTTTACATATTTTTTTATTTCTACCTTAAGTCTAAAAAAGATACGAAGAAACTGTCATCGTACATCGAGTACTCGTCCAATATAATTTTCAGGCAGTGCTGAGGGATGGACATACAGACGAATGTATGTGTTCGTGCCTGCTATTCCACTTTGTGAATGGAGGTTCCTCAGGAGTTATCCTTTTAATATTTTTTCGTAAGAAAATATGGCTTAAAATGTATGTGCAATTGTCCTTATGTTTTTTTTTGCAGTTGTCAAAACGATCTATATTCTTATTATTTAGAGAGTTACGTAATAGTTAAGATGGACCCTCTGTCGATGGCTCTCGGTAGTCCGGTGACACTTATTTTGCGTTATTGTATATATTTTAATGATTTTGTTATCTTTCCGTAACACCTTAATATTTAATAAAAAAAAGTGGCATTCTGTTAATTGAACACTACTTCTGCTAGACTTGCCCCTATAGTATCTCAAATCACATTTCTAGACTCAGGTATCTAAGGGTTTTACGATTTACCAAGTGGAAGTAAAGTAGGTATAATAATCTTAAGAAGTTTTAAATGTTATTATTTTATTCACAGGAGACAAACTGATTAAAAAACGCTCATTTTTCTTAAATTAATGATGTCTGCAAATCATGTGTTTTAAAGCCATTAAGTTCGCTATTGCTAAACACCGTAGACCCAAGCCATTTTCTAAACAAAAGCTGCTGTAACAAGCGGGTGACTACCTTCTGACGCAAGTCGACTTTAATTCCAAACTTCAAGGATCCCTGTTAGCTCCCTGAAAATAGCACGAGTTTTTAGTGCGGAGAGCCGCGGCGACCGGACGGCATTAATGACTTAGCAATTTACTCCTCAAATCAAATCCTACTGCGTCGTACGTTATTTCAGTGCAAGGCGATTAAATCTATCAATGAATTTCCGGCAGCGGGCGCTTGACACTTTTAATATCGCCAATCAACCCGAGACCGTTCTGAATGAACAATACTGGTTGGGTCGTAAATTAAATATTCCTAAGTTCGTACCAACACAACAAACGTTTGATGTGGTACGACGTTAAGTCACAGTCGGTAAGTTGAAACGCAAAGTGGTACTTACAGCAACAATACGAGCGTTATGTAAAAACGAAACACGATAGGTATTATTTGACATTGGTAAATAGTAAAAAAAGTTACCAAGTACAAATTAATGTTTTAGTCGTTTATCGTTGCAAATGGAACACAACACATCTCTTTAGTATGTTTACAATTGCCTAATGATCACTAATACCTACTTACCCTTATAGGACAACTAATTAAAATATGATATGCGATTCGTTAAACGTCGCGTCGCAGAAATAGATATCGGGTGCGTAGCCGGAGGTAGGGTGTATCAAATCACGTCCCCTTGTTTAATAAATGGATTTATCTGCAGGTAATTAACTACAAATACTTTATGTAACATACATAATCGCGTGAACCGAATTTATGTTGCTATTTATGAACTCCTATTTGTTTGTTTAAATCTGTATTTATAAAATATGAAGTATCAGATAAATTGTAACAAGAACAGAAGAATTTCTCTACAAAGGGCTAAAGTAAACCCAATTGCGCAATTGCAATTATAAAGTTAATAACGTGAAGTAAAACAATAAATCCGTGGCTAGGTAGATACATGTGTGCCTCCGAAATTCGGAAAGCACGTTGACTATTGAGCCCGACTGGCATTGGCCATCTTAGACAAACTTTACAATTACGACAAAACGTGGCAATGCTGCCAGCCTTCTGGGCACGTTTTCGGACATTGAAAATGAGGATGACGATGAGTTTTTCGCCGCGTTATAATTTTATTTATTTGTATATAATTTAATTTTAGTATAGTTATAAGTGTTTGTTCTTGTTTTAGATTTATTGAATTATAAATAAAAACTATTAAATAATTTCGACAAATAATCTCACCAAGTGATTCCCCTTTTGAAGGGCAGATAGGCATTCGCTTTTATTCAAATAGTCACTTGTATTTACCTGAATCTGATAAGACAGAAAATGATTAAAAATCCTAACTAAAAAATTCTAAGACTAATCTAATTATTACCGTCTGGTTCGATAAAATGTTTTACCTTTGACGGCTCAGTTTTTGAAAATTAGCCGGTCTAGTGCAATATACGGTGTTACCATTAGGTCATTAGAATAGGGTACTGAAACTCATATATGCAACTTGCTCCAAGTATACGGTGTCCTCCATAAAATACAGTAGTCAATCAGTGGCATTCACCATGACTCCAACCTTAGTTAGCGAAAAGGATAGGCGGAAGATTTAAATCTTAGGTATGTACTTTAAACAGTGTCAACTAGCCTATTGGCCTATTTTAAGTATACATTTCTATTTCTATCTACTACGAACAACAAGTATAAATAGAGCTGTATTTGTTAGCGGCTTATCGATATGCCCACGAAATAGTCATTGTACAGAATAAAACTTACAAAAATATTTCTTGGGTAACTGCTAATATAATAAATGGCTGGGTAGATATTATATATAGGTATGTAAAGGCGAAATCTATTTTGGCCGTCAGATAGATAATGAAAAAATATTGGACACGAGTTTTCAAAATATAAAGAAAACCAAGTACGTAATATAAATCAAGGCTCAGAAGTGTAATGACGTTATGCTTTCGCCCAAAATATACAAGTCGCGAGTTTAAGGTAACGCAAAAATATAAAAAAAAAACCGTCCAAGTGCATGTCAGACCCGCGCACAACAAGTTCCGTAACATCGTTGTCTGAGAGCCCTAAGAATTTATTTTATTTCGTTTTTAGTATTTGTTGTTTTAACGGCACAAGAAATACAATATTTGTGCAAATTTCAACTGTTTAGATAAGGGTCCCGTTTTTGACCTTTGCTTACGGAACCCTAAATCAACGAGTCTTTAATTATATATATGACGAGCATTAAAAAAATGTTATCTATTGGTCTATTGTGCTTAATTTTCTGAAACTAACCTGCATGGTGTAGGCTGACCGAGCAAAGGTTCGTTGAAGCAGCCAACGAATAAGAAGGCTCATCTTTGGGCTTCAGCAGTTCATGTGTAGACACCGCGTGAATCGACAGCTCCTGATGAAATTAACAAATTTTAGCACAACAAACAGATATTATACACAATATCATAAGTACGTAAGATCATAACACATCACAATGAAAGGTAAAAGGACCGACGTTTTTATTACAACTAAAAGCAACATTTAACTTAAAGGTTTTATATTTGCTAACCCTTCATGTTTTACATCATAACAATATCTTAGGACACTTCTTTCTTAAAAAATATAACATTTTAGATTGTTTCTCTCTCACAAATAAATAGAACATCTTAAACTAAAGGCCATCAAACCGTTTAGAGGTGCGAAAAATATACCCGTAAGATAACCGTAGATGGTCGGCTCAGTCGTGTAAAATTAAAACGAAAATATTAAGGAACATTTCGCACATTTATCTTTAAAAAATACACGATACCATTTATTAGCTTTTGTTTTCTGATAATATTTTTTTTGATTATGTATATTTGTTTTATAGGGTAATAGATATTAGATATGTACTTATACAACTTCACATTTAGCGCGTAAATGAACGAAATTTATTTGTGATATGTTTGAATTCACTTAAATCGCTTCGAATATTACGCACTTATCAAACCAATAACGTGTTAATAATTTTAATAAATTAATGTTAATATACATTTATTTGGATCTCTTACATGAGTATGCGTACAAACAGTTAGCCAATTAATTGTGGTTCTTTAATTACATGAAACAAATTATAGCGCAAAATCTAGGTAACATTAATTTTACAATCCAGCATGAGTATATTTGTATTGTGATTTCTGAGGTTTGCAAAGATACACATTGAAACTACATCTAGGGATATCGTCAAATTATTGTATTTTATTCAGCAAATATTCGTTGCTTTTCTAGTAAAGATTTATATGTTAAAGCGACTAACCGAAGAATCCAAGCACTGCCCAAACAACGTATTTCTAATACTACGCGAGCTTGCCTTAGATATCTATAGAAAACAGTAATGTCAAAAAACAAATTAGCGTCCATCGCATAAACACGTGCGTACTATATTTTTCTAATCTAAATATTAAATCGAATCCCGAAGAGATGCCCAATAAATATTGTACAATATCTATTTTTAAATACGTAGGATGCTTTCTCCGATCTTGAATGAACGAGTCGACCCTCCTCGTAATGTCTTTGCTTGGTGCGTTGTGGCCCAAGACATGGGCGAATAACGACCTTCGCCTAACTCACGGCAGAAAAAAAAAATTACTTGAGGAAAGAAGTTGGATTTGCTTTTCTATAAGATTTGTAACGCGGTAGGAAAACTATTTTTTAATTCCTACAATTAGAATTACCTATATATTACAAAAAACTAAATTATTTTTACGGTTTCAACTCTTTAATAGAGTTAGTTTTAAAACTGATACCTATAACATTAATCTTACAGTAATAGATTCAGCGTAAGGAAAGTACATTCTTGAATATAACTACAAGATACCGTTGCGAGATGGGCAAAACAATTGGTTATAAAACGGATTCATGGCTACCGCTCTCCGCCTATGTCATACACTAAAGCGTTTGCTTTTTGACAGTGTCAGCTATATCCGAGCTGATTTGTTCGCAACAGCTGCGTGAGCGCACCTATTAACCGCTGATACATGTTTGTCAGCCGGCTATTAGGGTGAAAGAGATAAAATTTCGGAATCATCTATATAAGAGCGAGATCGATTCATTTCTCCAATTCACGACCAATATTTATTTGCTGCATCGTGACACTCGAGAAAAATTCCTGTACCAAAAAATTAGAATTGGAATATAAATGCGAGATCTCTGTTGGCAGGTCATTTTTCTTGTTACTATATAAAGAAATATTGGTCAAGGAATTTAAAAATCTGCTAAACCAGCAGCTAGTCATCCTATATAGGTTAGCGAAACATCAAACTGTTGTTTGTTGTTAAGTAAGCAAACTGCTTTTAAAATGCGACGAAAAAGTTTAACTATACCAGATAATTTATAGTACTAGCTGTAACATCAGGCAGAATATTAGAATGACATTTATTGCGTGTTCACTGTTTTAAGAAAAAAAATGATACTCTTGGCTACACATCAACCGAAAATATGTTGTCAATGTTCTGTTAGTTAAACAACGTTAGTTTGTTAACATTTTAGAATGAGGTTGCAAATATATTAAAAGTTGGTAACAGATTACTTTTTAAACTATGTATAAACAGCTTATAAAAGCTAGACAAATTTATTTTTTCGAGAGTGTAAAGCAACTTTTATTTTATAGGCAGGACTACGTACTAGCTAAGTACTGATAACATAATTATTAATAACATCACAGCTAACTTGACGTACTACTTCTAATTACCAAGTATTTTTCTTTTAGATAGTTTTCAATAGTTGTATTTGCATATTTTTTTTATTTCTTTTATAAAACGTGTCTACTTACTTCAACGATAGTGTCAAGACGACTCAGTAGATCTCAGGGCGTTAAACGAAAATAGCACGGTAATTAATGGGCGTTCTCAAGCCCACAAACTCAAAACGACTCGCTTTACGAGAATTCCATCTAATCATGATATATATGATAATAATTATCAATTATGATTTATTTTTTCTCTTAAACTAACCTAAAGTGTTTCATAAAATAATAATACCTAACAGTTTGGAATTAATCGCGTGATAACATATACCCCCATAATACAAATATCATGAAAACCAGATAGATTCGGATTAAAATTAATGTAAAATAAAACATAATAATAAACAAATTATTTTGTATTGTGTAATCATATTTGCTGTATAATTGTTTTGATTTATTGAGAAAATATTTCAACCAAACTTTTGAAATACATCAAACACGTAGGTGCATTTCTATGAAACGTGAAACCAGATATTTTTTGTTAAAACAGCTTTGAGCACTTTGAGCCTTTGGCATAAATAAATGTCTGTTGAAGCAGAAAAAAATACTGCGATGTTCAATGTTACGGTTGAACTTGATATTAGAACCTTAGTACATAACCAGCTTTTGCCCGCGGCTCTGCCCGCACGTAGATTAAGTCCTTCTCAGGAGTTCGAGTTCGTTTCCAGAATCGTTTGTATGATACTCGTACAGCCGTAAAAGCGTTAACGACGAACAAAAAGATAGTCCGACGGACCGATATACTTTCGTATTTATAATATTAGTATGGATAGTACGGATTATACTCTAGCTGACCCACGGTTTTACTAAAGTGGGTGTATAAACAGAACCTGAAATTATGTATTACCTGTAGTGGCTATTCTCGTGTTGTATTCAACCACAAATTTGCGTCGACCATGTAATTAATTTTGCTATTAAATATAAGTTCATACTAAAATAAGGTATTATTGTAATGCGCACCCGAACTAATAATCTCCTCAATAATCCGGTGTCATGAGCACATATTTTGCTGAATTTACCTTTTTGTATAAAAGATTAACTAAATGGTTTGGTAACTGTTTTAATCATGTTTTAAAAAATACTGCTTACACCGGTAAGATTGCGAATTGTCGTCAAAATTTATAACAAGGGCTGGTTATAAGTAGGCTAAATCAAAGGAAGGTCATTTTCAGACTGCATTAAAATCTGCAGTTCAAAGAGAACATCAAATATGACCTAGTGGCATTGGAGTAGAGTTGACACTGTCTGACAATGGTATGAGAAAGAAAGGGCTCTGAAAATAAGTAAGCACAACGTTTCGCACATTATTGGCATTAGGAGATAGCTTCAACCCTGGCTTTATTAGTAAATACTAAGTGGTTCGATTTAAGGGTTGAACAGTGAAACAACACGCAATTATTCTACTCTTAATCAATAAGGTACTTAAAATCCATGTTAAATGTATTTGCATGAAATCAATTTGGTATCTCATGTAATGTATGGACACACCTCATCATTAATAACATTGCAACAAAGGTAAACCTACTTTCAAATATGTACTTGATAAATTAACAACAAATTATAAACAAATAAATTCACGTGTGAATTTTATAACGGTTCAACGTGCGATAAACCCAAGTAAGTATTGTGGTATTCAATGCAGTGAGCAAAGTCAGTGCATATTTATGCAATACCTACGGTCACACGAATAGATACTGCAGTGTATGACAAACCTACGTCGACTTTATGGCCGAGCAATCAACATAGTAACTAGTCATTAAGGTTGACATATTAACTCTAGATAAAAGAAAGGATAAACCACCGAATAACAATGATATCTCCAAAATACTGGACAATCGTGGGTTTGACTATCGTACCGAGAGTTCCAATATAAATTTTGCTGATCGTCATGGGTAATTCTCCAAATTCATCGGTGTGGATGACGAAATGTTCTTTCATACATCGATATCAACATCAAATTACCAAACGTAAATATTTTAAAGTTTGTATTTTACGTTGCATCAAGGACCATAATTATTTGATATAGCTTTAGAAGAAATTGATGTCAACGATTTCACAACTTTGTGCAAATATCATCATTTCAGTGCATCTTATAAAAAAGTACAATGAAATTAACCAAAAACCCATAAAATATCCTAAAGTATGTACAAAGTTCTGATGAACTGAGGACTGACAGATTTATTTACAAAGGCTTTATTTGCCTCCCTAAAATATGAACATGTCAAGGATGACCTCTTGTTAACGATGCAATGTTTTTTGAAAGGCATTAAATAAATGAATTACATGTCGGTATAACATGTTATGGGAGAGAAAAGATAAAATTTAATTTAAATAGTCGAATATCAATTGATCGACCACTGTAAATTAAATGAATACCTAATACCGAATCCATATAAAATCTTATCTAATAAATAAACACACATTATATCGTTCATTTTACATATCGAGTGTTCACAGTACTAACCAATTTGGTAATAAAATAAATTTTTACTCTATTAATTGAGGAAAAAATATATTCACCCTGCCATAATCATTAATATTTTAAATTTTTATGCCTATGGGTATTATTTCATAATTTATGAGGATATGATTCGGTGAAGTATCAATTTATGACTCTATCGAGAATTTATAAATAGTAGAGCTAAGGACCTTATAGTAGTAGATTTATGCTATTAAATTCGGTTTATTTTAATTTGTTCACCTGGGCGATATCACCCAGCTGAACAAAGTAGAATATACCTTAAATTGGAGCTAGATTAATATTGTTTATGAAAAGCTAAACCTATAGTTTTATTTATATTGTTATGTTTCTAATCCAGTGGAAAATACCCTATTCGCGGTACACAACAACAGAATGTTATAAACAAAAATCCAACAATGTTATAAAAACGATTAAAAAAACAATATAGTTCGCCAACGCGACGTCTCAATTTTCAACGACAACATAAAATACAAAATCATCTCTAAGACAATAATATTTTGTCTAATAGACAATAAGATTTTTCCCTCCTTCGTTTTATCTTACAAAACATTTTTAAAACATCTTGAAATAAAATGGTTGCTTGATTCAACGCTTTTCCATAAAAAAATGCTTACTTAAGTTACTTTACCAAAAATACTGATACAGTGGTTTTCAATCGATCTAATGAGGAGTTTTAAATAGTACCTAAATCAAATTATCATAACGTGTACAACGTATCATCCATCGCATCACCCAAAAACTTTGCAGGATTTCACCTTCAAACGAAATCTTGTTCGGTTTCGAATACGAAATTAAAATAACATCTTTTCACGGCACTTTTGTAAAGGCCAACCAATTTGTTACAACAAAAGCTTATTAAAAGTGCAACTAGTCGGTGGTTGCTTAATTTAAAACTTTTTATAATATTTGAAATACGGCAGCACACACATTTATGGTTTAATTATTGATATCATAAATAATTAAATCTTTAATATTTGTAGTTATTAAATACGTATAAATCTACTTATTATACGTTAATAAATGAAAAAATAAACGAATATTTCAATAACATATGTATTTTTGGTTAAAAAATTCAACGAATCAGTATTCTAAACGGCTGTTTAGAAATACCAGACAAAAAACTGAAAAGAATAAGAAGCATAAAAGAAACCTGAAAACGGATAAGACTTCATTCAGTTTTCCAAGCTGTCAATGGCCATTGCAGTATTCGATGACGGTGCATTTGTAACTGCAGAACAAAGCAACTCCCCTTTATGGCATAAGCTCAGGTTTTCGATCAATAATACACTGATCCAAGCCTCAGATATTGAAAATTATCAGCTTTCGACGCGAATAAGGCTTTACACTTCAGAACGTTGGGTGGATCTTTCACAGAAGTCATCATGACAAATAAACATTATGTATTTTTGCACATAAAAAAATAAACAGAAAACGTAAAGCTTTCAAAGGTAAACAAATGGTGCGCAACAATTCCAGGTACGCAACATGTAAACAAGGTACACCATAAACGTTTATATAAAAGTTAGTATTGAAAAATAAATTTGATTTCATTTTTTTTCTCTTATATTTCAATAACGGATTTAACATATGCTTCCCAAAATAAGCTTTTGTTGGTCATATTTTTAAAACCTAGTATCGCTCAAAGGAACCGCAATCGAACCAGATTTTTCTGCAAGTGCAAAACTGTAGTACTATCAACTTAACCGTGCACTTTCCAGATACTATAGATATTTATTTTAATTCAAACTTACAAATCAGTATTAAAAAGATATACTATTTTGTCGTCTTCTTCTTTTTTTTAATCTCTATTTAAATTATAGTTCCGCACCACTAAATAACTGCACTGAAGGGGTGTCAAACATAAAGGCTTTGTTCACCAAATTTAGAATCTAAGTCTTACCAAAAAAGCTAGCTTTGATACTAGGGGTGTAATACCTGTCCATAGTTTCATCTCAAATCAAAGGAACGTGTGGTCGAATGTAGATATTTTGTGTTTCAAATATTGCTGTCTCGAAAAAACAAATACTAACATGAAAACCGACGGCGTGACTATTTCAAACGTATCAGAAATATGTTTGATGGGAGCACAAGTTTTATAGGCTCGGCGTTTGTTTACATGATCTAATACTCTTAATTGTATTGCAATTATAAATTACTTAAGCATGCGGAAAAATAATCGAGCAACAAAAAAGGAATTGCTGACCAGGATGTCCTCGAAAAACTAAGAGATTGCCAGCATACTCTCCAAAGTGATTAATTGTTAAAAATAAAACAATAAGTAATACAATACGATAATAAGTATAATATAAATTTGTTTAGGAAATAATTATTTTTTAGTAAATTATTAATAAAAAATATAATTTCTTTGACAGATTTGCAGGCTATTAAAAACTGTACTTAAGTATCCTGGAAAACGTAAGTGCCGACGCGAAGGCTTCTAAAAACACACACAAAAACTATAGCATACTACGTCCGTCTAGCCTCTTTAGATACATACGAGTAGATAGGTATAAAATCAGGGATAATAAAATATTTATTAAAGATACGTTACTACCAAATAATAATAATTGCATATTCTAGAAAAACAACTGAAAAAACGAATAAACAGTTTGTAAGATTATGGAAATTATTTTCGAAATTTAATCTATCTGTCAAAAGACATTTGATACAAGTAAAAATAAAAAGAGTAAAAATGCTACAAAGTTAATTGGCTCGTGAAATAGGCCCATTGTATGTTGTACACGACCGAATTAGCTGTATGGCTTAGCAATATTTCCGATAAGCTACTTTTTAGCTTTATCAGCTTATTTAGTTCTTTACATCCCTTATTTAAGATCGCATTTCGGTTGAAGGTGTTCCCAATGAAAGTTGACGCTCAAGTAAAATATACATATGTAAAAAGTAGTACAGGGCCACCCACGATCTCTGAACAAAACACTGAACATACTGTTGCACGTGCAGGTCACTCGGACTAGCGCTGCAATTTCTTAACACAATGAGTCCAGCGCTCGCCGCTTTTGGATTATTAAACGTCTTAGCCACATTTTTAGTCCAAGTTTATAGATTGTGGTGGTTCTATATTATAAAATGAACTTTTCAAAATAAAAATAAAAAATAGGCAGATGACTAATGCCGCTGCATTAGTCCGTGTCACAAATGAAACAAATACATCGATATTGAGCTATATTAATTAATTTTTCAATCATTCATTATATCATATCAGGTAACAATCAGTCAACACTAATTAAAAAACCGAACAAGTGCAAATCTGACTCGCTGACGGAGGGTTCCGTACGAATATTGTTTATCGTCACGGTCAACTTAACAGTGCGGTTAAAATTTGCTCTCATACATCGATGTACGACACTAGCAAGCTTTTAATTGTTAACATTTTTGAACTCGGAAAAGCTATTTATGTTACAAAACTAAAAATTAACGAAATTTGAATTTTTCGTTTCGTTTGTGACGTCATCATGCCAAATTTCGTTATTCTGGATAGACGGGACGGAGATCCCTATAGGTTTTGAGACTCGTACTCGGAAAAGGAAACATGATTAATGTCGCTTTTTGAAAAGTTACGTTGACATAGTGTTAGAAGGTTGCATTTTTATTCAATGGACCGTAGACTTGAGTATTTGTAATTATTTTTGATAGACGGACAACCAAGTGATCCTAAAAAGGTTTGGTTTTCTGTTTGTTATCTTCCAAAATGATCTGACCAAGTTTAAACATAATTCGATATTTTCTATAACATTATTTATTTACACCTTTTACAACACCAGGTTCAGTAATTCACTACTAATTGTATTTTATTTTTTAAATAAATTATCTTTCCTATTTAATATTACTATAAAATAATTCCTTTACTTTCAAATAGCCCTACTTTCCTGTACCTAAACTTCGATCCATTCGACAGTTATACAAGAACCATAAGTTAGCATTTGAAAGTTCTATTCTTCATAAATAATTAGTCAGTGTAAATTGAAGACATTATATTAATAATTTAAGAAACACGTTACTAATATAAATATATGCGTAAACAACCAGGTATAAAGAATTAAAAACGAAACCTCTTAAATAACGTGTTTTCACAAAGCAATTCTTTATCAAAGTATGCGTAGGTTCTACGAAGAAATTATCGGTTGTTGACTCTTAACCCGCCGAGCGTAAGGTTGGGTGTGGCACACCCACACCTAGAAAATTCGTCCAATATTTTTATAGCGAATTGTTAGAACTCTTCGCGCGCCTGAGTAGCTGCGCGGGAGGAGGTAAGGAAGCGTCGCCTGCCGCGCATTTTGTTACCGGACGCCCACCGAACGATGCAGACGAAGTTTAAGCTGTTGCCGGGTGCGTGAGACCCACCTTACGCTACTTGTAACAAATTTGAACCAACACATTTTATTTATTTTTGTTATTTTGCATTGTTTTATTCCTTTTATTCAGAATAAAAATCAAGAATGTCGTACGAAGTTAACCAAAATAGATTATTACGGCTTTTTGAACAAGCTGAACACAGTTCTGCTGACGAATCTAGTGGTGACCAAAGTATTGATAATGTCAGTGAAAGAAGCGTTGAAAGTGACACAGAGCAGAAGTTGGATGATGAAGAACAGCCTGTAGGATCTATAAAGAGATGTGAAATATGTCCTACAAAAAAAGACCGCAAGACTAAATACGTTTTCTACCAGTGCAGCCGTTATCTATGTATGGAACATGCCATTTTCGTCTGTGAAAACTGCACCAGATCTCAAGATGAATAAGTTTTTTTTTTATTAGTTGTATAATCCAATATAAGTTTTATTTTGTTTTTATGATTAGTTTATTAGAAGAAAAAATACTTTACGTTGTTTGTACTTTCTTAATTTAAAAAAAAATGTGATTAACATGTGGCATTCCCAATAAATGTAAACTAAAATTTATTTTTTTTAATTTCATAAAATAAAACAATATTGAACATATGTTTTTTATGTTACTCCTTAATTGGTTTAAAATATGCGTAAATATTAGTTTAGTATTCAAGAAAATAAATAATAACATCAATAGTGTATTAAAACCACACAATCAATATCTGGGTGTGCCACACCCACCTAGCGCTTTGTGTTATATATTCTTACCTTGCGCTCGCCGGGTTAAATAAAAATAAAAATGAATACGATCAGATTAATACATGATAAACTATTCTATAATTCTAAATATGAAATAAAGATTCAGTATAATAAGATTTGAACTTAATTTGATTTAATCAATCATCAAAATCAAATAATAATGAATGATTGACGCTGAGATGACGAGTAGAGATCAATGGAAACTGAATACGCACTGTACCGACCCCCAATAATTGAGAACAAGGCAGGAAGATGATGATGATGTTGATGACTAACTTTAAACACAAGATATAAGGTGGCATATAAATTAAAGCTAAAAAAAGGAATAATCAATTTAAATAAAATTATAGCTATAATGTTTCTATAAGGTTTTTAATATCTTTGATGGCTGATTTTTTTTAATAACCTTTTTAGCACTCTCAGCTTTGCCATCCCTTCTGAACTTAGCTTCAATCCGTAAGTTTCCATATTGTTGTCACATTTTTTTCCATTTTACCTGCATCAAGAACTTAAGAATTATAAGATTCGTGTAGATACATGCTAGATATTTCTGCTTGGTCTTTGACTTTTAACCCGTATTAGAAATAGTTATGGTTGCCGCAGTCAAGGAAGAAGGAACCATATTTACTCGTACATCAAAATCTCTATGGAGGTCTAGTGTAAGTGCTACCGGAAGCAGGCTTGCCCAAACCTGGTGTCGTGACACCATCGTATATTCAGCATGAATTGATCTCAGACCATAATTGTGGATGCCTTGGGTTCCATATCATTAGGATAAATTATTGTGCAAACGACATCCTTGACAGTGACACTGCCCCATAATGCATAGCAACTTAGGATTGAAATCTTAATTTGAATATTAAGAGTGACTATGGCTTTGTCAAAATTTGCCTTCACTGAGTCACTTTTCATTGTTGTATAAATCCATTTCACATTATTTCAATATAACAAGGCTTATGAGTAGGTACATAAGTAGCTGGACAGGATATACTTTCTTTAAAATGTATGCTCATATTTCTGTCGCATTGAAGCCTAAGCAAAGGCTATGTTATGGTTGATCCAAAACGTTGAAGAGAGGACTTATTTGCAGCCCAGAAGTTAATTAAAGAAGCAACAATTTCGCTTGTAAAAAGCTCTCTTAAAGCTAGGTCTTGCAATTTTTAATCAGTCAAAGTCAACTCAGTGCTTCTTGCGATAGATTTGCTAGAAGATGCTACGAGTATCTTGATAGCTGAATTTTTGGATAAAGATAATATGCTCTTATCTGAGATTGATATGTCTTCTAAACTGTTAATTAACTGATATACTAACATCTTATGAGAGCTTTCGCTTGATCTAACTTTTGTACCTCTGCAAATAGAGGAACTGTGGGATCTTTCCGAACTGGTTGACATAAACAATCTTTTACAAGACTTGTTAAGAAACGAATTTACTGTTGATTTATATTTCAGAATATTTAAAATTATAGTCGTCTTCGTGTGTGTGTGATAGGATTGAGTACTCCATAATATCCAGTAGTATCTATATATAACCTTCTGAAGCCTTTGTCAAATTGAAAACGAATATTACAATACTTCGTATTATATTTTATTCATATTATAACTTTTAGACACTTCATGCAAATCTAGGTATTCAATTCACACTTACTGTCGACACCAGCGATAATCACATGATATTTTATTACTAACTTTAAGCATTACTGGCTTAACATGACCTTGCACAATCATCATACAGTGGCAAAGTATTTAATTATAAGTAATTTATAATAATCCAGCCTATATAGGTCCCACTGCTGGGCACAGGCCTCTTTAAATATAGAGAAGGCATGAGCATTGATCACCACGCTTGCTCTCTGCGGATTGGCGCTTTCAGATCACAAATTTTTGGAATCCAGGTTTCTTCATGATGTTTTTGCGTTTATAAGTAGTTTGCGAATGTAAAAATCTTCTATCTATTCTCAACGTAAAATGAATAAGTACTTGTATATTGTAGTAATTTCCCAAAAAGTTTACGGGGTTTAAGAAGGAAATCAGGAAAATCGGCTGAACTACAAGGCATGGTTATAGGCACGTTCATAAAGGTTTAACACCCAAAATTTATAAAGTAAATCTAAGTTAAACTAACTAAGAATAAAAAATCACAATATTATCCGATTTCGCTACTGCTGAGTTTTTGCTTTTGAAAACGGTGTGCATAGTTTGTGCAAAGGTAAAGCTAAAAAAGGTTTTTTTCGACCGACCTGCCTAATAAACGAGTGCGTAGTGATCGTTTGATTGAGTAAAATTTGTGAAAGTCGTAATAAAAATTGGTTTGCTGATCAAAACGTTTTAAAAGTTATAGATGATTCCCGTCTCAATCTAAATTACTATAAACAAAACTTGTATAGCCAAGCGGATGATCTTGGGGACTAAATAATTTATTTTTCTATAACTCGCTTCACGCCGCGCAATGGTAGTAGGTGTAGTGACGTCACTACTACTCCACCAGCCTTGCGATCAAGTCTTATGTTTCAGATATCAAAGTGAACGAAGTCACGTGCACTTGTTAGTCTTGGTGGTGAGATCTTCAGAATGACCTTTACAAGTTATTATCTTCTTTGACGTTAATAGAGAGTTCAAAAATAATTAAAGGAGTAATTATTACCTGAACTAAAATAAACAAACCCAACAAGCATTAAACTGTTTTTGATTTAGGCTGCACTTAATGCGGATTTGGTATAATGATAGAGAGTTGAATTAATGCTATGAATGCATGAATTTACGTTTATTTATACAAAGTATCGTAATCAATTTGGTACGAATAACTCTGCAACTAATAAGTAATAAGACGAGTAAAACATACTCTACTTCGCAATCCTTTAAATGTGACAAGTGACAGCGGCAAGTAGACATTGAACGTTGAACACGTTTTCAAGGAACCGTTGTTTCCGTTGTGTTAGCACAATATTCATAATAATGCTAGCCAAGCTGTTTGACGAGCGATCTTCACCGTCATCATTATAACATTGACATCATTTATTTACTATTACGTTTTATTCGAATGCGGTCAGTTGCGACATAGACGTTTGATATAATTTATTTTCACATAATATCCACGGTACAGAACTTCTATAATTCCTAAACTGTTGGTAAATAATCTTTATTATTAGGATACAAACAGTTTCTTCTCCTTTTTGATTATGTTATTAGCAATATTATTTTATATAAAGCGCTTATCACACTATCCCCTTTATCCCAAGCCTAAATTACAAATCATTTGATTTGTTCGCCTTTAAGAAGACTGAATGCGCTTACACGTTCCTGCTGGAACGATTTCTTTTAGGACCTGAATTTCCTAGGATAGTGGATGGTAATACAGATAGTGGGTAGCGCATAAGTATGAAAAATGCTCAAATAGAAGTGTTGGGTTTACTAGTATTTATATTAACACGAAAATTATAAAAAAGGTTTACTATATAAATTTTATTGTGCGTTCTAATCTTTTGAACTACCTACTAATCCGATTCCCAAGATATTTTTGCTGAGTAGAGATAGCCACATTATTCCTAAGTGCCATAGGTTACAATTTTCTATAGGTATCATGTGTTTTAGCTGAGCTATCACGATTTATATCCGACAACTCGGAAAAAAATACCACTTAGAACAGCATTCTTTGTGTACTCGACCTTAACGGTTCTGTGTGAGCAAAAATAATGTACCTATAGTTTCACAAAAAGTATGTGAGACCATCTATATATATTTTATAGTAAAGCAGGTAGGAATTAGGTAGATTTATTTTGATCCATACAAAATTTCAAAAATGTTTGTCTTACTTTGTCTGTTACGCTTTCACGATTAAACTACACTACAACTTTTGATAATATTTGTAATGGAGTTAGCTTGAACCCCAAGTTAGGACATAGGCTAGGGAGTATTTGCTTTTTTCCGAGTCATCCGAGATCCATACTACTGCTAGTTATTAATACGAGTCGAATCGCAAGAACTTTGGACGGTAGCAAGAGTACACGGGCGCACTTTAAAATCGTAATACTTTTCACATTTGTCACAGGGTCCGATCGGATTACAGCGGAGTCATTCGACTCGCCGCGTGCCGAAGCAGCTGAGTCGACGTCATCGCTCGCCGGCCGCGCTTGCGCAGCGAGTAAACATTAAGTCTGTACCTACTCATGAAATATGTTTCAAACATCATTCAACTATGCTTAACTTCTGTCATTTACTTTTGAAATCTATTTTAGAATTTTACAGCAATTTACAAAAAAATAACATAAATAATAACCTATGAAATTATATCTTGGCCTATAAAATATATATTATGAAAGATACCTTTAAAATATTAGATTCAAGCATGAATTGACAGAGGATTTTACAAGATTTTGAATTATACCGGTACCTACTAAGTTTTGAATTTTCATTATTTGTATATTAGGTGGTCTGGTAAATCTAATCAACCTTCCCCGTACGTAATGTAGGCTATTGTCTACAGCTTCGATGCTAAAATGTACTAAAGAAACGCGAAAGTAACTCTGTCACTCTCTGTTACGCTTTCATAGCTAAACTACTAGGTATACCGATTTTAGTAAAATTTGGTATGAGGCAAGCTTGGATCCCAAAACGCGATTACTAACATGAAAGCGGGTGGAATCGCGGTCAAAAGCTAGTTAGTTATATACTATAGTGTCCAAATAATAACTTATAGTGCTAAAAATCCTTCCTAATTTAAGAAAAGAAGAAGCACAAACGATTTTTTTCTTAAATAGGGTCTTGCCAGTGACGTTGATAACAATTACGTATTTTTAGCTAAGCTCATATTATTATGACCAACGTCCAAATTTTCTCAATATTATTTATTTTTGTACGTACTAAGTGGTACGATATATCTACCTACTGAATCTTATTGACAATCTGTTGTTCGGTTCGCGATGAACTTATGTCAGGGACGATTGATAATACGCTGCTCCGATCATAATTAGGTACTTTAATTTTCATAAAATGGTGCCACTAGACGAAACCATAAATGTTCCTGTTGCATAAATTACTGTATATTTAAACGAGTCTTTTAATAATACATACGCCTTTTTGGCTTAAGTGCCTTCGAGCTATCATTCAAAGGCGAATACGTTGTCTTAATAGTAAGGAAATATAAACAAGTTAGCTACATAAGAAGTACCAATGCAATCTCATTCTAAACAAAATATGTCAATAGCTTACAAAATATTATCAACCGAGGTACCATTGAAGAATAGAAAAATCGGTTATTTTAATACAGAGATAATATAGCAAGAAAGTCAAACAAACAAGGTCGGTGATGTAACGAATAGTGACGAAGACATCGGTGATAACACGAGTTCAGTGTTGCGATAGTGCGGTGCCTCTTGGCTAAACGTCATGACCAACACTGCTTATTATGAAAGTAATTATATTATTAAATAAATTAATTATGTGGGAAACATGATTTATTTACAAATCATTTGTATCTTATTGTTTATTTATAACACAATAACGAAATAGCCTTACAAACATTTTTATAGACACCCCTTGACTTAATAAAAACTAAGTTAACAGTCTAAATTTAAAAAATCAACATGCTATGTACAGATTATTTACATTTATGATTTACATCATCATAGAAATAAATCTCAGTAAGTTAGTACCTACGAATCAGAAAAAAAAAGAATCAGCTCGTGTGAACTGGTAGAGGTAGAGGCGAGTCGAATGGCCACTTGCAGAGTGGAAACCCTACGCCGCGCCCGGCCGGTACTATACCCTCAAATTATTCTTATTTTCGCGCCTTGCAACGCATTTCATCTTTTCAACGTTATACTTTTGTTTTTATTGTCGACGTTTTTATGGTTTAAAGACGGATTTGTTTTGCCTCAGTTTATACGAATCGTATTAGTTTTAAAGCTCTTTTTGTTCACACTTTTATTTGACACGTTACATATAATTCGTTTCGTGGCGCTAGTAAAGCTTCAATGTTTACCATGAATCAAATAGATTAGCAACGATCCTTTGACCTTTTAATGTTTTCAATTAAATCAATAGATGAAATCAAGACGTCACAAGAGTAACTTCATACGCCTACTTCTATCGTCATGCATGTCTGATAAACAACAGGGTATTTTTATATCTTTACCTACTACTTTTTCCAGTTGGATCGCTAGAGAAAATTCTAGGCGAGTTGTTTGTATCACCGGAGGTTCCTGAAACAAAGGCGTTGACTCACCGTGGGATGGACGTGTGGGTGCGGGTAAAGTTGCATTCTGCGTGTGTCTAATGTGTAGGTGTTCGACGGCAAATCGTTCATGTCGAATGTTGTTTCTGGATGCAGGCCTGGAGTCAGCCGCGAGACGTCGTCTTCGCAGCCTCCATCGAGGCCTGCCCCATCGGTACTCCGGGCCACTGCACACAAATTAAACCAACTTATCATACCTACCAATACATAAAATAACTTTTTTTTTAAGTATTAAAGGTATCTAAATATTAAGATATAAATTTGGAAAGGCCACCCCGCTATTGTTTTGACAGAAAGTATTCGGCATACTTTCTGTCAAAACAATAGCGGGGTGGCTTCCTCTGTAAACGGATTCAGCTGATTGCCAGTAATTTGGGTACGTTAAACTATGTTCTAACATTTTTTAATTAATCACGTTAATGACTTTTTTCTAAATTGGTATTTATATAAAAGAATAACTAATAAATCTAAAAACTATGATAATAGTGCGCGACATTACATAAGAAAAGCCTAGACGTACGGGTACTTTAAAAATATGAAACATGTGTCTGACAAATATTAAAACAAGTGCAGTGCAAAAGTGATTCTTAGTCCACAAAAAATCATAATAATGTATAATAAAGAACTATTGGACTTGAATTTAGAGTTTGAATTGTCCATCTGAGCATGTATTTTGCCTGACTGCAAATAAGATGTATAACCGAAAACAAAGGAGTCGCTGAAGAAGTCAAAAAAGGATTTATGAAAATCTGTGCAACTTGTCTTCTTAAATGTAGTTTGGATTGAAAAATGCTAAAACTAAATAAAGCCTTTGCAGATCTCGATGCTTTCAGTAGTCAGGTATGTATGATTTTAACTAACACTTGATTATTACCCGACTGCGCGACGCAAAGGAGGGTTCCTATTGTGTTCAGCATTTTATTATTTTCAAAGTACTGTCTGTATTCAGAATCATGAATTCTACTCACTCCAATAAAAGCTTTGTTCAATAGAGCTTGTATGCAGCTTGCGATGGTGAAATGGTTTTTTACTAAATATATAAATTCCTGGTAAGCTCAAAGAACTCTACACTGAATTCGAAATCACTAAATTGTTTTCTGCGAAAACACTATTATTTAAAATCTTACCGGGAGAGACATTTATATTACCGAATAATAAATGTCTATTTAAGTTTAAATGTGTTTTGTATCTTAATTAATAAAATTCTTAATTCCAAAAGTCACACTTAAACTTATCAACTTAATATCAAATTAAAATATTTTAATATATATGTTTTGACAGCACTGCTGTATTATAGAATATATTATAGAAAGTAATGAAATTTTGTACACCTAGGTACTTGTAAAACATAAAGATTAGATTTTTGTACTTAGTTGGCAGCATATATGAGTACCAACTACCAATGCGTCCAACGTTGAACAGTATTACAGAGACAACGAATGTTTTGAACATACACTGGATACCCACCTTATTATCTAATAAGGTGTAACATTAAGGAACAATAACATTCCAAAATCGAGGAAAAGTGTGGATTTATGTATATCTCCGTTCTATTCTTAGATGTCGTATAAAGACAACCCACTCAAAGGGTACTTACTATTCGACATAGTAAATACCTCCAGGACATTTTTCCTAATATACTTGATTTCCCAGAAAGTATGGAGGACCGGAGGTCTAGCAGTAAAAGACTTAGAGCTGTTGGAATCACCCCCATGTACGAGTAGGTGTGTTCCTCGATTTTTGGATAGCGTAGCTTTGACTAATGAGAATTTTTAATTATTTTTCAAACTCTGTTTTTCGTAATATTTCTTCTTACACTACTGGGGTTATTTATTCGCAATAAAAGATAGCTTTTTTAAAGAAGTTAAATATTTTGCTCGTAGCATTTGCTACGTGCAAACTATTAATTAGGATAGGATTTAAACATAAAGGTTGGGAAATATGTTAAAGTAAATTATTTTATAATCTCGCAGTTTTGGAGTATTACGGATTTCTTAATACATAATAATAATATGATCTCCTTATTAATTGGTGAGCCCAGATTATTAACTATTAATAACATTGGTTATTAGCATAAATAATATTATGCTTTAAAGATTTAGACTGAGCTGTACTTCTAACTATAAAATGATAACTTACTACCTTATGACATACATTAACACAAAGTTGGTCGGTAAAATGTAATTGGAGTGGCTTTAGCTTATCATAGAGTTCACCCTTTATGCGCAGAGAATAAGCAAAGAGTACCTACCTGGTGTTTAGCTTTAAAAATCCTGTATCTAATTCCTATAAATATTACTAAAGTATTTAATTAAAAGTGGTTAACTTAAAACAAGGACACAGTTATTTTTTAACGCTTGCTCATTGTGTTACACTTTAAGATGCTTTCAGATCTTCCTTGTGTATTGAATTAAGCTATTAATGAGATGTCTACATTCTATAACCAATAAACGAATACATTTATATTTAATAGATAAAGCAGTATATAAAAAGACAGGAATGTACTTATATTTCATGTCATTAAAAATCTGTAATATTTTACAATACATTTTACATAGGGACCTTACTACTTTGAAACAAAATTAACAAAGGCTGTATTGCATTTGTAGAACAAAATGAGTGTTGTAATAATTACTAAGATTTAAGATAGCACATTTTTGTCATTCTTTTTTAGGTTGCTCAACAGTTTCAAAACTATTTCTATAATTCTATTACTCACCCACTTTTTCTAATTCAGGGCGAAGTAAATTATCCACCGCCGTCTTGAAATCCAAAGGCCTCGTTATAATATTAATATCTGCAGCATCGCAAACATCCTTTAAATCACTATTAAAAGTTTTAAGAGTTTCTTTTTCGCAAAAATACACTTTTATTAACTTTTTCGTTTATTCATAAACACATACAGTCTTGAACTATACCGATAACTTTGTGTAAACAACAATAATTTATATTATTGGAATTTATTTTTAAAATAACGACATAGACTCGCTCTGGGCGGGCGGGCGCAGTTTCGCTTTCGGTCGGCGGACGGTTGACGCAAGCGGAGCGCGATGCGAGTGACGCGCACCGTGGCCGAGCAGCGGACTGACTCAAATGCTCAAACGAATCTCGCGGTTGAAACACATCAACGTAAAGCTCGACGCCCGCCACCATGTAGGCGTCCTCACACATTATCATTTACCTGAATAAGTGGTTAATTACCCAAATTCTACACAGGCTTCTTGCAACATTAAAAACCATTTTTTCCTGCTTTCGGCGAGTTCAGTGATGGTGCGATGTTACTCTCTGCACATGATTTTTTACGGCGTATTAGTAACATAATTATTGAAAACTTGGCATTTTTCTTAATCAAAGAAAACGTAATCTTTGTAATATGCAATGGCAGCGAGTGGGGCTAAACGCGGTCTCATTGGCGGAGCTGTGCCGCCCAACGCCAATAGAACGGGAAGGAGGAGCCGCATCGCAATCGCTTCGAAGTTCGGCGAGACACGACGCTAACCTCCCTAATTTTCTTCTTTTTAGCTTAGAGGATTTTACAAAAATAGGCTTCCATTTAAGACGTTGCTCACTCAGCTCGCGGCGGCTTCATGTCCGTCTTGTTATAGCCTCCTTACGTGCGTGTTGTTTTATTTTGTGTTCGGTAATAAATTATTGGTACCTACGTAGTTCCAGTATTCAGTTTACTATGTCTTACGAAAATACTTAAACTCTGCTTACTGTTTACCTTTGTAAATGTAGTGTGTGAACTTAAGTTCAAGTTAATTTTATTACAAGATTCCAAGTCAGGCCCTGGGGCTCGTAATCTGTGGAAATAGAATGTTCTGCCAACTTCTTTTCAAATGTATTGCACATCACACAATAAGGAATGGGAAACACACTTTAACTTAAATTTTACGACTTTCTAGCACTCTTAGTCAATTTATCAATAACGTACTTTGACATTTTTATCATGGATTGAGTGTAGATTGTGTTCATATCTTTATTTTGTAGTTGGTAGTCAACAAATCTAATTCCTAATTTTTATGTTTTTGCATAGAGTTGGTAAAATTCAAAACGATAAATAACTTATATCTATTATGTATGAGAGAAATTTGCTGATTTTAAATATTTGTTTGTTAATGATGTTACTTTAATAGTCCTGCGACGTTATTAATATTTTATAAATACGAAACCCTTTATTAAATCACGAAGTGACAGGTAATCTCCGTATAATATTGTGGAAACCACTACAAAGAGATTTTGTTTCATACAAAGTACCAAATGAAGTGAATCGTGTCATTATTAAGTACCTACGAGCATTTAACACAAAGCAGAATTGTGTATGCTTCTTTTAACCATTTACAAAATTAGGTTATTATAAATATAATTGGAACATGAATGAGACGATTTTATATAAGTGCAGAAACGGTATTTCGATTTAATCCCTTTTTTGTCTGTTTGAGATGCAGAAAGAGAGACGTAAAACTACTAATGCGTAGCGAGGGGACATGCCGCCTTGCCGACTTGCCGGGACTAAAACACCCCGGTCCTGTCCTTTCCTATGCTGAAACCGCGGGGACTAGATTTAATCCCTGCTTGTAATTAAGCATTTAAGTTTATAGGCCGCCTTTTTGGAGTAAGCGTAGATTAATGGATGATGCAGAATAGACTAACTTTATCATTAAAAACTGATTTGACTCGTGTTCTTGCATTTTAAGCACAGGTTGTGCGGCAAACACGTAGATTCCGATTGGTCTTATTATGGTTTGGTTTATTCTTAATATATATTTAATATTTTGTATAATAGTATTTAAAAACAAAACAGAGTTTTAATAAAAAAAAAATGTAGGTTTTCATGCATATTATTGAACGAAGTAAACATAAACATAATAACCTGACTGTGAATGCCTCAAACAACACTTTGCTGGGGATAGGTAATTTTTACATATTCAGTTCAGTCCCCGGTAAAATAACCGACAAAAAGATGGTTGACACCTCAGTTGTCAGGACCTAGTGTATTTTTTTTTTTAATTTACTGAACAAGCTAATCATTTCAAATAAGGCAGCTTTGTTAAAATGTAACCAAAGTAGTTTTGAAAAATTATTACGCACCTTGACGTGAATCAAAATTCTACTGTGTAGCATGTGTCTATAGTTTATTCTTCACTTATGTTGTGTTTACTTGGTAGGTCTTTACTTGAAGTATCAAGCCCCACAGTTTGTCGATTAATTAACCGGAAACCCTGTAGAACAGGCAAGAGCATTGATCACCACGCTACCTGACTTGTGTGTGACTGAGACCTGAATGTTGAAATGGCATTTTTAGATTTCATTTCAAACATAAAATTCAGGTTTTCCTTGCTTGCATTGTACTGCTAGGTCATTACGACATATCAAACACAATTCCCTGCGAAAGCTGAATAAATACGAAAATCTAATCGGATGCATGCGTGTCTTCATATAATAAAACTAGGATTTGTGATTCCTGCAAAGCTACGCCATTTTTAGATTAGTCCTCTGGGTTTTCGACGAATCATAATCTATAATTCCAGTTTTTGGGTAAAACATAAACTAATTATCTGGATTCACACGAGTTACCCATTAGTCAGTTTGTTGAAAAGCAATAATAAGTATTAGGTTAATCTGCCATCAAACTGGTTTCCATACTTTACAAAAATGATTTTTGACAGCGACATGGCGAGAGCATTTTCATACTTGGAACTGGCATAATGACATAAAATATACAATCCTGTTGAATCTCAAAACATTGAACATACTAAACCCTGCAGTCGTTGAAATGTTATAAAAAAATACTTTTATAGTTTACGAAATACGTTAAAAGCTTTTTCAACATATAATTTCTGAGAAAGTAAAAAGCTGGTGACTATAAATATCGATATTGATACTGGTGCTCAGCTTCCGATTTTTCGTATTAAATCAAATAAAACAATACATATTTACTTTCATTGCATATAATATTTGCATATCTTTGTGCCATGCGAAATCCAGTTCAATAATATCAATAACCGATTACAAAAAAAATCCTCTCAATTGCAAATCGTATCAGGACACGTGCGGTGTAGGTTCCATGGTGCTGTTGTTCCCTGTTACGATTTGTGGACTTAGCAGGTTTACCCAAATGCACAAGTGAATAGGTTAAAGTACTTGTCAGCCAATTTATTGTTGTATCTTCATCTTTTGTGGCGCTGTAGGCGCCGAAGATGTCGTCCGAATTTGATGAATTTTATCGATCGATTGGTCTCAATCCTATCACTAAAGACATGACAGTCATCAAAGTCCAGTGAAAAATAAAATATTCAAGTCGACGAGTTCGGTTAAGTAGGGTATAATTGAATAACAAAGTGTTTAAAATAAATGGTTGTGTTTTTCTCTTTAACTTCATTAAAAACGCATGGATGAAAAATTATTGATTTTTTACCAAGGCAATCCATGGAGCCAATTACCCAAGCCAAATTACAGATCTCTAGTAAAAATGTCTCTCTGAGCTAAACCACGACAAAAGGACAAATACGCAAACATAACGACTCTGTTACCTAAAAAGAACAGTTTGGTCGACCGCACGCTAGTTTCAAGAATGAACGACAAAAATCAAACTTACTGCCTTGAAATAAAGGTGTTGATAAAACCAAAGTGCTCCTTCCAATCTGCTACAAAAATCAATGTTACAAAGCTTGCTGTTAATTTGTGAAACAGTAAAATGGAAAATCATTGAGGATTAATTCACATGAAGCCATACAGTCGCAGCATTTAATGTAATAATAATTGTAATATAACTTAAATCCATATCGTTCGTTAATAGTCAGTGTGCATTACACGGTTATTAATTGAAAATTAATTGAAACCAAATTCTACAATTTTAAAAAAATCTGTTGGTACAAAAAAACATGTTTCATGTTACTTCCTGCACGGCAATTTCACTCTGGTATCACGAAACCGTCTTTGCATTTGTACATTAGATCATCTTAGCATGATTAGCTGACTTCATACGTTTCTGTTTTGGGTATTTCATCATAATATCTAGATACTCTAAACATGAGGTGCATTTAATAATATTTCATTTTTTGGGGAGAATGAGGGCTGGCAGGCTGTTATCTGTTGTAGTATTATTATTATCCATTGAATTGGGAACTTGCAACTAATGGTCAATTTTAAAAAGCCGGCTGAAATCAAACCCGACCCCTTTAATCATTACGTTAATTAATTAATCATCGTACTTTATACGTGCATTGAAAATTATTTAGCTTTTCTATTACCCGGAAAACATGATACAGGATAAAATAAAATTCCTGAAACGAACTCGTCAACATTCCTCCACTCCACTGCACTATATTCGTTCGGAGATCCGGAAAAACTCTATCAAATTCCAGTTTCAGGAAAAATAGATCAGTTTGAACAAGTCCTATTTCAAAGCAACATATTAAGGATTTTTGGAGCACTGGCCTCGAATTTCGCATCTATAAACTAATGATGAGATCTTAATGGATTATTGTTTTTACTGTAAGTTTGTAAGAATTGTCGAATCATTCCCGAAAAAGCTGATGCAAATTTGTGAACAACTTGTTATCTAACCTTGTTCACAATAATCTGGTGACATCATTATTATTTTATAAGATCAGCTTGATTACTATATTAACAACAAAGATCGTAACGATCGTAGTTTGGCATTGGCTAACCTACTGTTGTTTCTTTACTATATAAATGATATATTTAGATTTTTAATGTCTTTCAACAACGTAACCTACTTATAAACGATATGTTCCTAATATTTATTCATAAACAAAGTAATGGGTAGTACCCGACTTCGATAGTTTCACTACCGTAAAGAGTTCAATTCAATATAATACTGGAAATATTTAAACGTGTAAAATATTGAATGTACCTGCTACCAAAAAGGCCGTAATGACATATGATATACACTTAGTTGTTGATAAATGCTGCAACTGTCTGGGACGATTGATCCTTTCCCTTCCACGCGGCACCTACATCAGAATCGAGCAGGACGCAGGGACGCACACTGTGCGTTTATCATCGTCGCCAGTACATGTTTGAAATGTTTTACACTAGAAAACGCAATACGTAATGGTTTACATTAATTTTGCATCATATTATTATTCTAAAATGGGAAACCATGTAGCTACAACACTAGTACAGGAATACAGAATAATGTTTGTTTTTTTGCCAAAACTAAGTTGACGAACAAGAGAAAGAGCTGAGGCATTAACAATACCTTGTGAGCCGTTATTTGTATGCATATAGTATGCACGATACTATACGCATAAGTGAAAACCTCCACTGCATTCCATTCCGAACTAAATAGAATGGATACCTAATAGTAGCCTGTCTGTCAATCAATACATTCACAACTCCCTGGAACAGAGGCAGATCAAATGTCGAGAGCGCCCTAGGCAAGCACCTCATCGGCGCCCCTCTAGCTGCCATCTATACTAATGCTATAAACGCGAAGGTTTGGATAGATGGATGTTAGTTACTCAATCACTCCAGATCACTCAGAACGGGGCAACAGATCTGGATGAAATTTCGATTTTGAATCCGAAATAAAAGTCGCAGTTAAGTCGCATGCTGTCAAGTTAACATGAGACGTTCTGAAATATATACTGCTACTCTAGTAGCAGTATATATTTCAGAACGTCTCTAAATTCGTGCGTAGTGTTTTAAAAAACATACATACAGATCATATGAACATCACTGAAATAAGTACCAACCGACCGAGCTCCGTGGTAGATTGGCGTACAAACCGATTTTGAAGGTATCGCCACCTCTGAGCTCCCGAGTTCGATGCTCAGACGAGTCTAGATGTTTGTGTATAACACGAGTGTTTCAGCCACTTTTTGGCTTTATAGCAATGTATAAGGTGTTGTCCCATATTAATTTATTTATTCGATTACTTATTTCAGTATCATTTGTAGCCAATACTGATTTACGATTATATTTCAAAAATATACTTTTAAGTATAAAGCTACGGGATACGATATTCTAAAAGTGTCGTTCTGACAGTTGCGACAAAACTTATTTTCCACTTTGTTGGTCGATGCGCGGCCTTGCATCCCCTTCCCCTGTGTATTCAGACCGTACGTATTTATGGAATAGTGTAATTAAATTTACCCTTATGGTATTAGAATATTCACAGAAATACAATCACGGTGTTGACAAAGTTTGTCAAATTGAATGGTAATGCGCAAAATTAATTTAAATTAAAATGCCTCTACCGTTCGATTGACGGTGCAGTATTATAAATTTACCTAAATGTCAAAGGAGGTTTCACGTACATAAATATGATAACAAATCGTTTCATTATCTTTCCACACTCATCAACTGAAAGCATTAGGTTTTAGCAGGACAATTTAGCTTAACCATTCGTTTAAAGGCTGAGATTGATCAGTATCGTCTGGCATGAATGTTGAATTTATAATGCATTTTTGGAATTTCGATTTATTTCAATATACATACATACATACTAAGGGGATGAATTAAAACTGCATTCACATCTACCCTATTACTAAATACCAGGATGTCCTCCGCGAATGTTTGTTGGCAGATCGGTCCTTGAGTAGCGCGAATAAATGCCACCTTTCATTTCCTCGACCCTACTGCCCTCCAAAGGATTCTGCAACCATTCTCCGACAGTCGTTTCTCCTTTGGACGTTTCGTTTTTGAAAGATTCGTCAATAGCATGGATCGCATTTTTCGTTTCGTCGACAAGACTTTGCAACGATGGAACATTCGCGGTCAGACCGTTTTGCCTAAGATTATTTCGAAATTTCAAGACATGAAGTAAGACACTGACCGTGTCCGTGTCCGTGTGTACTTTGTAGTGTGTAGGGTACTTGAAGAACAGGGGGTAGATGAAAAATCATCTACTTCGTGCACGGAGCAATGACATCGCATCTCCAGTCTGCTTGCGACCACGGGCGGTGCAACCTGGTCGAAACTTCAAGCCCTAAAGTTATTTATGCACGTACGCGCTAATCCCCGTTCCATAATATTACTATAAGTGTTCCATAGAGTTAACCGATTTTTTAATGCTGATTGATCCCTTATATAATATTTTTCGAACCACGTTACCACATCAATTGCTTTGTTCGGTATAATTTCATATTTTATAATTTGAAAGGCTTCAATAATTTCACTTGGCTCTAGAAATACCAGTGCACCGATATTTGTCACCTGATCAAATAATTTTATATTTTTCAAACTTGAGGATTCGTAACTACATACTTACCTAAATTAATACCTACTGTAAATTGAACTTCTGTTTTTATTTTCCCCAATGTTTGATATAACAAAATAAAAGAATATGAGTAGGTAATAGATAAATTAAATACATTAAAAGTAAGGCGGTCTTCCATTAAAACATTTTCTTCCTTCATGTCTTGAAATGTCGAAATAATCGTAGGCAAAACGGTCTGACCGCGAATATTCCATCTTTGCAAAGTCCGGTCGGCGAAACGAATAAAGGTGAAACGTTCTATCGACGAATCTTTCAAAAACTAAACGTCCTGTCGACGAAACGTCCAAAGGAGAAACGACTCTCGGAGAATGCTTGCAGAATCCCTCCAAAGAGTTCTGCGTAATAATTTGGACGATACGTGCCTGAAAAAGGACCCAGCACAAGCAATGAGACTAGTAATAAAAAACGAATCACAAGAAACAAAATATATAGGTTTAGCTTGGCTAAAGTTTTTTCTCCCGTTAATGCATTGTCCAACTTTCATCTACAAAAGTAAGTTTGTAATGCCAAATGTTAATTCTTATTATTAATATTTTTATTTACATGGTGGTTATGTAGGTATTGCTTTAACGTATAACGTGGTCTTTAGCAATACTTAGCTGTTTGTGAAAGACCGCCTATTGTATAGTACTATTTTTATAATAATGTATCGTACTTGTTTCTGGTGTACACTATAGAGTATTGTTTTGTATTGTATTGAAACCTAACTTGTGTGGCCCTCAAACAGCCAGTATGGGTTTTCAACAACTGTGAAGACAAAAAATAGGCTTGATTGTTTCGTGTAGGTTTTACTAATCTTCTTGTGCTACGTGTGCCTTCCTGAAGTCAGTCAGTTGATCAAAACAAGTGATGGGTTCTTATCTCATATTAAGGATTATACTTTTTTTCAGCTGGTTCAGAGTGAGGTTTTTTATATTTTATATAGTTATGTCTTTGACTGGATCGTGGTTGCAACCACACCTGCCAAACACAAGAACATAGATTGTAAAATAGTTGCTGGTTATGGGTCCGAATGTCAATATTATAGCAGGTGCCAAAAATGTGGTCAAAATTCGTGGATACCATCATCATCTTTGTTAAGTATTGATAAGTAAACATTACAATTAGGTACCTAAAGGAAAGGATTTAGATCTTACTATATGCTTGTGATAGCTAAACAAGCTAATATACAGGGTGTCCGGTAAAGCGTCCGACAAATTATGGTGGCTAATACCTTAGATCAGGCCCTATCTTATGAACAGAACATACTTTCCCCGAAAAGTTATGGGTTTCGAGTTACAATAGATTTACGGATTTTATAGAATTTTCTACCTTGCATCAGACTTTTCCTTATTTCTAATGATTTTTAGTTTAAGGTATTGTTGTCTCTTTTCTATTTTTGTGTGAAAATCTTAACGCAGTTCACTGAATATATCTTCTTACTAAGTTTCAACAGTATAGTTCTTATAGTTTCGGAAAATATTCGCTGTGACATAAGGACAGTCAGACAGACACACATGACGAATCCATTAGGGTCCGTTTCTGGCCATTTGGCTACGGAACCCCTTAAATGTAGAAGAAAAGTCAAAAGTTTATTTGATACAGAAAAGTTTTTGAAAATCTTGAAATACTTGCTTAATTTTGCTCTGAACTTCTAATTTACAGGACATCCACGTCTCTCTCTCTCTATCTATCTTGACCGATTTCGGCCACAGCGACTTTGATCTATCTATTGAGAGCTTTGCTGATGTGCTCTCAAGTGACTGATGTAGCCAATTGTAAATCCACGTATTGTAATGTCATAGTAACAAAGGCAAATATTTCTAATTGTTCCTTAAGTACATAAGGTCGATAAAGTAGAAAATTCAAACAATCGGAATGAATTATCATAGCAAGGCATTTCTGTGTACATTGAGAATACATACATACATACATACATATAATCACGCCTTTTTCCCTTATAGGGGTAGGCAGAGACCACTTCTTTCCACTTGTTACGATCCTTACACACTTGTTTCGCTTTATCCACTTTCATTATTCCCTTCATACATGCTGTTCGGTTTATGGTACTCTTGACCTGGCATGTTTTCATTCACACTCGCCTTATACACTTTATTCGTCAATCGTTCTTCATTTGTTCTCTCGACATAGCCAAACCTCCTCAGCATACCTTTCTTAATTTTTGTCTCAACATCCATCATCTGACATACTTAATCCACCTTTCCATGCATTTCTCCTCTTACATTCAACGTAGCGAAGCGGCTCTCCGTGGCCCACTTTTCGCCCCCGCGAGAAACGCGATGTGATGGGTGGCGAACCACATCGCCGCCATTTTGGATAATTAAATTATTTTTATGAATATCCATTGCGTTCCTGCGGGATAAGGAATTGGGAAAGGATACGTTGGAAAGGATAACAAGGTAGGACGGGTTATAGGATGCTACCATCACGGAGGTACAATGAATGTGACGGCAACAGCTAGGGCAGTCCGGGGTCGCGTACCCGTAGTGGATCTAGCCAGCATTCGGACAGATAACTGGTAGATCCACCCCCTGAACCATAGCCAGAATAACCATTGCGATATACTCAATTTACAGTCCGATCGAAGGAATCCTACTTCCTTAAAGGTGTTTAATTTCGTCACATCAGTAAAATTATTGTATCTACTTTTATTGTATATTTCCTTCATTTTGAGATTGTTTTATCGTGGTTTTATCACAGTTATTGTTAATAATTTTCATTATCCATGTAAATGAAACAAATGTGAAGTATGTATTGATTGACTAATTTGAATGTTTATATTTTTATGGTCTTATATTTTTTGCATGTTTGGTGATAATAAATCTATAAAGATAAGTAAAAAAACCTGCAAAAAAAATAATTTATAGATTTCCTCGTGATTTTCATCCGCTTACTGAATTTAATTTACCTTATTATCCATGAAAATATTTGTTTTTTTTTTAACAGATTTTCTTGGCATTTCACAGTTGTTGACAATTTGTATGACTTTACTGCCATGGTAGTTTTTGCACTCTTCAAGAGAGCTATGCAACGATGGTAAGTATATTTTTATTGGGCATAGGTACCAAATGTCCTACTTTAACAATGTGTTCTATCCTTTTTTATTTAATTTCCAAATCTAACAACGTTTTTCTCTTTCTAATAATGTTTAATTCTAATAATCTATTTTTTTCTGATTTAACCGTTTCCGCACCGTTTAAATTATTTTTCGTGTATTTTTTGTAGTTGTTGAATACGCCCATTCTTATTTAGTTTATTCTTCCGCACTCCAGAAATGTATTTCAGTGCGCTTCATGTTTCTATTACCTACAACCGGAAGCCGCAATCAATCATGAGAGACACAGAACCTGAAGCATTCGGTTGTTTGGTTTACGAGACTTGCTGACTCAAAACTTCTTCTTTAAGTAAGTATAAAAAAGAACTTCAAAAATCGCGGTTTCTTTGGTAACTCATTATTGCACGATATCACGAGTCTACTAAGTTGTTTGCTTGGTATCTTTCACGTAAGCAATTCCCAATTTCTGGATGTAAGTTTCCACTTTCTAACCATCGACGGGCCTGTTGGTTTAGTGGTTAGGGACCCTGACTGCTATACCGGAGGTCGTGGGTTCGATTCCCACCCGGCACAAATGTTTGTGTGATGAGCACGATCATTTGTTCGGTGTCGGGGTGTAATTTATCTATAATATGTATGTATTTAGAAATATATAAGTATGTTTATCAGTTGTCTGGTTACCATAACACAAGCTCTGCTTAGCTTGGGATCAGACAACCGTGTGTGAGATGTCCCGGAATATTAAAAAAAAAAAACTACAAAGTAATCATTAAACTTGGAAATATTTGTGTTTCTGATATAGATAATTATGAACCATGCATCATTAATAATACCATGAGGTAAATGCGCTAAGGCAGCACTTTTTGCGACGTAGTCTTTCTCTAACTCTGAAGTATTGTTAAGTGCAGGAGATTTGCTTGCCAGTGGCTGTCGTTGGAAATTTTATGCTTTGATTGCAGTTGAAGGACTCAACTATTTTGGATTTATAAATAAGCATAACAAAATAATTGGGAGCCTTCTTAGATGTTTCTAAAAAATATGAAGAATATATCGCAAATTATATTTTTCTAACTCTAACTAGTGTGCTCTTGTCGCTTGTTGCTTATTCGCAAGTATGACGTATTTCAAGTATTCGCCGATAGTAAGACGAGAAAACCCCGAAATAACGTGTCTTAAAGACTCAAAAAAAGTCTTAAACAGGGACATGCTCGAGAAATTATTATGTCAACTGTACCGTCCTTTATGATATATTTTTCCTTTTAGGACTTCCTCCATAATTGCACATACAAACCCTTCGGTGTCACCTAAGCGTAGCCAGGCTACGGACGCTAAGAAGTCTACATCGGGCCCATGAAGGGTCCGGTAGTAGCGCCCGTGGTGCTCCTTGCTTTGCCATACATCCTTGCGATCCTTGACGCTCAGTACGACAGGTTTGCGCCAGTTCGGTTTGCTTAAGGAGAGCGGTGTGAAGCCCTTATCCACTACCACCACATCTCGATGTATCCCCATTTCGACTTGGAGGAAATACTCCCTGAGGTTACATACCTCGCGATTATGGAAGGTCTTAGCACTCAAAAAGCCTCAATTTCTCATTTTCACGGGATATATTACCTCATTACCGGAGACCGTGGTGGATGCATGCGATTTCCGGTTAGCATTGCCCGGACATCTGTCCAAGTCCACTTAAGTACACCAAAGGAGTACATAAACACTGGCATGACCTAACCATTAAACGCACGCACCCTGTGGTCACCTGGTCAAAGAAACGGGCCTGCAACAATTGTTTCACGTCACTAACGTTGATGCCTAAAGTCTCTGAGATACCCAAGTATTTGTAGGTTGCCGTTGGAGAGGATGGCCTTATGATTGTGCAATCCCGGAGCTGCATACCCTGGAATTCCACAATTCCACCTCTCTTTACACGCATGATCGCGCATTTGTCAACACCAAATTTCTTTCTGATTGGATTACTGAAGCTTTCAGTGATCTTCAGTACCTTCATCAACTGCAATCCGCTGTCGGCAAGTTAAGATCATCCAATTATTATTATTATAATTTTAGTTTTAGAAAAAGATTTTTTAAACTTTTAGTTGGTAATTAATAAGAATAGACATGTGTAATAAAACTACTTTTACGAATTTCATCGTGGTTTGACGAAGGTGGTGTTCGTCATGGCTGTTGTTGTTGCTAGTTCTACCTTCATATTTTTACTAATTATTTGTGTTCCGGTGTCTTGAGGTTGTGCAGCACTGCTCTTGGGTTATATTCTGAGTTTGTTAATTATCCGATCCCAAGTAGTTGGTATCTTCCAACCGTCTTCTCTGTTGAAATTAGGGTGTTTTTTTAATCTCAATAGCCTCGGGAAACATCGTAAGCAGGAATTTAGGTTCTTTAGCGAGTATCTGTGGTTTATAAAAAATAATTCTGCATGTTCGGCCACGGCAGACTTCTTTGAGCGGCGCGGCCGGCGCTTCACGTTAGCCATGTATTCTTTTACGCGGGTCGGTATTTTGTTTGTCCGATGTAGGAGAGTCCAGTCATAATCTGGTTTATAAACTCCTGCATCTTATAGAGGTATGTGACACTTGACAGATGGTAAGGACTGACTTATCTTCTTTGGCGGCTTGAAGTATGTTTTGATTGAAGCTCGCTTAAGGATGTAGCGAATCTTGTCAGTGGCTCCTCTGACATATGGTAGGGCAGCAGGTAGAAAGTCGACTGGGGCTTCCTTCACTCGGCTTCTGTGCAGTACTTGCTTGGCATTTTGAACCTCAACGTGTGTCTGTCATCACAGAGTCCTTGTGCTGTCTGAAACAAAGATTTTCCCACGGTAGCTAACTGTTTAGTGTTGGTGAGATTCACCGTTTAGGTACGAGTCTATATGGAACTTTTTGCGATACACTGTGCGACTTATTGTCTGATCAGGATAACGGTGGACTGATACATCTAAGAATGCAAGAGATTTATTCTCATCCAACTCCATAGTGAATTGAATTTTGGTATTTATGGAATTGAGATGGTTTAAAAATTAAATGACTTGGTTGGATGGTAATATAGTAAGTATGATATGTTTTACATACATTTTCAATTCTTTATTAATTATTTGAATTAACATATTTCCTTTCCCTCATTGTTTAATTTGAGATTTTTATCGTTACATTGTTTGAGCTCCAAATACTCTTACCTGGATTTAGACAAATAAAATTATAATACCTAATAATCTTACTTTTAATTATTTTATTTCTTTTAACATCATTATAAGTATATTAATGCAATCCCAAGTCTATAATAATTATGAAGATTATTAAAATTTACAGTGGCAAAATTCCCTGTTGTTTTTTTTTTCAAAATATTCGAGGCGTTTTGCAGTGTTTTAAAACTGTTTTGAATTGTAAATTGTCTTTTACGTTCTTATACTTATGTAAAGAAACAACATCATCAATCAAATTAGTTATGAACTCGTAGCTATATTAATTGTTTAATACGAGTATCAATAGTTTTGTTACAGTACGCGCCTATCAAATATCCACAACTTTGATAAAGTAAAGTTTTTGTATTTACGTCTCAACTAGCTAATTAAATATATTCGTTTATTTTTTTTTCCTCTCTATGTAATTTTGAACTCATTTTATGTAAAAGATAATTTGAATTTGGCGGCTGTTGCCGCCGCTGTTCTTATTACTTCGCTCAGCTTTGCTCTGTAGTCGCTATGACCATAAAACCACAGAATAAAAACCAAACCATAGAGAAAAGTAATGACAACTAATTTTTTATTAGAAGTCAAAGTCAAAGTCAAAACTTTTATTGCATACTAAAAACCAGGAAAAAAAAACTACTAAACTAGAAACCAGGGATTTTGGAATTTTTTGACTTTTATCCCATACTTGAATAATTAAACATACTAAGATGCATTGAGTCTATGTCTCTGTTTCAATGTATCCTGTCTGCTGAAATTTCACTTTAAATAGCTTTAACTTCGTATTGTACCTATTTGCTTTGCATATGTTTTATTGCTCGTCTGTTTTGTGTCATTGCTTGAATTGCTTCGTCTTCTTGCCCTTTTCCCAATTTTATTGGGGTCGGTGCACCATGTTTCATTCTTCCATTCCACACTTTTATCTTTCATACTCTCATTCACTGATTTTTCACTCTTAAGAAATTATCTCTCCGTTTTGTGTACTTTAAGTACATAAAACCATAAAGAAATAAGATTTAATAATTGACAACACTGACGTGAATTTTGCTTTTTCTTTTAGAATCTATGTCATTTTCACTGCTGTCACAGGGATTGTCATTGTCGTTTGTCAACTCATGTCTGTTGTTTGTCAGTCTTGTCAGTGTCAAATTTTACTTATTGCATTCCGTTTCAGTTTAATCAATGCACGTGCTTTTCATTTTATTAAAATCTACAATCAGCTCAACAAACTAGTTCGTACGAATTCATGGATTGTGTAAACGTCAGTTTTATTAAGTAGGTCATAAAATTTAGTTCTGTGGTTATCATTATCACAGATAAGTTTATCAACTCTAAACCGCGTCAAAACTAGTTTAGTGTTTACATGATTTTTAATTGGTCCGCCTTGATTTAATGGCAATAAACTAATATTTAGGTAAGTTTGTGTGATCCCACTTTGAGTTGGTTTTGTTTTGTAATTTATTATATATTTAAATCAATTACTGATATTTACTTATTTAAAATTGTCCTGTTTCTGAGATGAGGTTCAAATTGTACACAACCCATTAATATATATTTTGAAAATTTAAAATAATTACTTTAAAGTAAGTTTCTTTTGATTTAACTTTCATATATTTTCAGTTTTTATTTAGTTGACAGACCATTGTATAGGAACTAAGTTGTTTCAAATGCACTTATGAAAATCCTCATAACAGTGCTGTTATTTTCTAACCTTTACATTACAGCTAAAGTATTATAGTATGTGGTAGAATTCTTGTCCATAGTTGTAAAATTTTATAATTATTTTGCTACAAAAAAACACAACTAAATGCTGGCTACCGTTACTGAGAAGTCTTTTATATTTTAAGAACTACTTAAGAGCAGTGCCTATAATATTATGCAAGTGTGCTCCAGATTATGTATTTGATCCATTATCATTCTAATTAATCAATCTAGACAAAATCATTGGTGATTTTCCAGATTTTTGAAGTGCCTGTTTGTTATATTATATGTTGTTGAAATCACACTCACTGTTGTTTTTTTACCTAAAGATTACCCACCTTTCTTCTTTTTGTTACAGACCAAAAATGTTGCCTTCAAAAATGCAGGTGAATAAAAAATTGTTGCCCATTAAGGGACACTACTTTTTTTTCAATGCTGGTAAGTTAATGCAGCTACTCTCGTACTTTAATGTAACAGTAAACACTAGTTTTCACACTAGTCTTTGTTTGCATGTAAGTTCGCTAGCACTAAAAAGGAGTATCCTGTGGCAGTTTGTCACTTAATCCATACCAAATTATTTAAAAGCCAAAGTGTTCTTAATGATAGTTCAACAGCCAGAGCAACAGTTAACTTATGAACATAAATTTTGAAAAGTTTTCTTTGGCTAATTTTATATAAAAAGATAGAAACAGTTTATTTATTGGTTCATCACCTATGTAATTTTATTTACTTATAGGTGGCATATATGCTGATTTATATAATTTTAGTAAATTTATATAATTTGTAAAACCAATTTTGTTAATTAACAAATAATGAAATCTTGTATTTTAGCAAATTTACCCAAAAGACCTATCACTTTTTTTATTTTGTCATCAACCAAAATTTACTTCCTAGTTTCTCTAATAAAGCTAAAATGATTCATGTGATTGGATGTCTTGGTAGCTTTAATCTTACATTTCAATAGCGTGATGTTGATAAAACTTATGTTAATGGTGTTCATATCTATTTTACATTAATTGGTATCTTTTTTTCAGGTACTGCTCCGTTGGTACCATATTTATCAACATATGCACGTCAATTAGGATTTTCATCTGCAACTGTGGGGCTAATTTACACAGTATTACCAATATTTGGCCTTATTGCCAAACCACTGTTTGGTGTGATTGCCGACAGGTACCTACATAATTACTTGCTTTTATTAACATGCTAATTCATTTATATGATTTGTTTTATCATGTAATCAACTAATCTTAATCTTTGTATAGCTTGAAATCTCAAATAATATGTGTCTATCAACACTGTTTCTATGTCGTATTATTGTGTAAAAAGAAAGATAGCTGCTTTAGGACTTTTTCTGACTATTCGGTGCGGCACCGGGTCGGTTTACACTGTACTGAAAGCATAACGAGCGAATTCATTCAATGAGCTTTTTCTAATAGTCTCAGTACCTCCCTGCGTACACCGAGGCTTCAAGTAGCTATTTCAGACGTACAGCTGTATGTATCTATATGCTTATTGCATTTAAAAAAAAACTGCCGCGAGCTTAGCTCACCTTCGAAGCTCACAGTCTTTTAATTGATAAATTATTGCGGGTTGAATTAACATCCCCTCTTAAAATGTTTTTGCAATGTTCTACCCTCTCACAAGATCACCGGAATTATCGTACAAAACTCTTTTTAGAAACACGTGGGATACGCTATCAAAATCTCCATGCGACAGATTTTTTTAATTGATTTCGTTTGTTACCATTTGATAGCACGTCTCATTACTTTTATTTGCTTCTAAATTAAATCCAATAAAGCTTGTGTAAATCTGCATTTATCCTTGCTATTCTAGTATCGTGTATATAAATATTTTGTTGCATTTCCAAGTATCCATGACCCTAATCAGAACAAACATCGCCGAGTCTCTTATTTTAATGTTTTTTTATTAATCGGAATTCGGAGTGGTGTTCTATTGATGTAAATAACAAATAAATATTAGGTAATGAAGCTTTTAAAAACCTATATGTGCTATGTCCCATAGTTACATATTGTTCATTTTAAAATTACAAATTATGTTCGCTTGAAGTTATATTATGATTATAGGTACTCATTTGTATTCACATATTGCAGGTATAAAAAACAAAAAGTCTTATTTATTTTCTTTCAAATACTGACTATAATTGGTTTTTGGGGAATATATGCCATACCTGAAAATCGGAATTTGACGGTTGAATTGGACTGCGACGAAGGAGTCACTATGCTCCAGAGTTGTTACAAGGATAAAGAAGCTGTTGACATGTGTAAAGTCAATTCTCTAAGCAATCACAGTTCAAACGCCAGTACCTTTTGTCAGGTAAGTGTTATCTATATCGGCCATCGTGACAAGCTAGATATCATGTTCAAGGCCACACTGGATTTAATGGAATTGCAGCGATTAATCCACTCATCATACCTACGCATGATTGTAATGTACCATAATTGGTGGTCTTTAGTTTTAAACTAATTCTGTTGATTTTTAAACGATAACTCATAAGTCCCCGCTTTCGTGATGCTTTTATTCTGGTTAAGCTAATAGTAGTATCCATATACGAAATACCTACCTACGACATACAGATTTTTATTGTAATTGCTAATTTAGTGGACGAATATTATCGATGTAAAATACAACGGTGACATTCATCACGGCATATTTCAATCATAATCACTGCAAAATCTGATGCGACAATCAAACAACGCGACTTTGTTCCAGCACTTATTTTAATAGCTGACGGTAACCTTGAACAATTTGCAGATGAACTGTGACATGACCTCGCCTAAAATGTGGCAGACAGTTTGCGAACATTGGCATATACCACAATACTGCTACAGCAATACGGATAACATACAATATACTTCTTCTGTTAGTAACGTTACTGTAAAGAAAGATAATTGCGCATATATTTCTACTACCAACGTGTCCTTGGATGGTGAGATATCTCCGTATTTTTGTTAACAAACAATGCATTTTAATTAAGTATTCCTATTGTTATAGTTACGGCTTTTGCAAGCACTTCTAGGTTTCTCAACGTTTTTTTTATTGTGCTTTGTGTGGAACAACACCCGAAATAATGCCTAATTGTGTTTTTGATTATTTATTAACAATATTGTTAGGAAGGAAAATTACAAGCAATATGTTAGAATATGTATTATAAATTTTGTTAATTTTATTTCTAAAATTGTTTATGATAAATTTGAGATTAGCATACTTTGGTAACCGCCATGCGAATGTCTCATAAGGAAAATGATATTACCTGTTTGCTTTAGCGAATTCCTTTCGTGTAATGCCCTTTATGTCAGCGATTGGGCTCTTAGTAGCAGATTTTTTGCTAAATCGGCAAAATAATAATCATGTGTTTGTTCAAGGTCATACATATAGTCCCAGTTGTCGCCTGGGAAATGGATACGTAGATGTAAACGAGCCTTGCTCCTTGAAGTGCAACAATGCAAATCTATCGGCTGCTATAGGCCAACAGAAGGCTAATATGACATGCATAGATAAAAATTTAAGTTACAAACTGTGTACGAATGACACCGCGGAGTTTACTCAACTCGAGACAATAAGCACTGATTGTGAGGTAAGAAAATTAAGAAGATGATGATTAGTATCATATTTAGTTCTCAAACTTAATTCGGCTTAAAAACTGTTATTGATAAACGTGTTTTAAAAATAAACAAAATCATCATTAAATAAAATATTTATACTACCTAAACTTAATTAGTTTTTTTTTTATCTTAACATGTTTTATGTTATGTTCATAGTTAGTAGTAGTAATATTTGTAGATAGAATAGTTAAATAACTAATTTAATAGAATGTAAAGAGTTAGGAGCTTTGATGCGGTTTTATTTCTGACCATTGAACCTAAAATACTTGTAACTGTCGAATTCCAATCACAGTTTTTGGAGACGAATTATCTCAACAAACTACTTTTTCGTGTAAACGATTACATGGCAAATAAAAAACTAGTTTTTGTTACGCAGGCGTCATGCGACCTTGACGTAAAGACACCATGGCGGCTCATGGAGATATGCGAATGGTGGAAAGCCGATACAGCCAGCTATTGTCAACCAAAGACTGCGAAAAATGAACATTTCCCTTCCAACCTGTCTTTCACAGGAGTCATACTATTATCGTCTACGATAGCCGAACACGAGTGCGTGTATATGAGGCTTAATCACATTGAGTTACCCAATGGAAATGGAGGCGGTAAGGAAAGTCTTTATTACATTCTTTTAATAAGTTAAGCTAAGGTGGATATTGTATAATCCTTATTGTTCTTTTACATAATAACTCGCCTCAATATACAAACAATTGACTGTTAAAGTCAAGAACACAAACATTCACATCTAGTCATATTTCAAGTGTCATCTTCATATTATATCCAACGATAATGATAAGTAATACTACAACGCACACATTGATAGACGAGAATTAAAGATTTTCCTTACGTTATGTCATTCGTGTTAATGAATATTAAGAAGAAACCTGTACTTTATGACATAATCATGTTCATACGTATTTATGTAACTTACGTTTTTGCGTCATACGCAGTGGAATGAGATTTTTACATATATATTTTTTGTTTCAGTTACCATTCATTATCCTTACTGTGTGTCTCAAGCTACTTATCAACTGAAATCTGAACTTTTCCAGTCTTCCTGTGATATACGTTGTGGTAATGCTCTGGTTAGTATAAGTAGGTAAATAAATAAATAAAAAAAACAGTAGAATTAAAAGTAAAATTATAAGTAGTATAATCAATAATGTTATTCGTGAATCATCAAAAATACGTCTTGAAACTACCTCTTAAAACCAAATCTATTATAAAGTGTTTGAGTTTCACTCGTCATCAATCGGAACCAGCATTTCAAAATGGATTGTGCAAGGTTTGATAAAAAAAAAACTAAATAATGTTTAGCCTAAACTGTCCGACTGCAGGACAATAGCCTCTTTTTCCACACGAGTCTATTGATGGTTAGTTGTGGTCAATCCTTCAAGTTTTCATTATTTCATAAACTAAATTTAATATAAAATAAATTATTTTTTAGGTTAATGAGATAATAGAGGGGGCTTCGGAAAGCAAACAAAACGGTATCAAGGAGTATACATCAACGTTCTGGTTGTTCTTCTTTTTGATGATCGTCAGTTGGGTTGGCCAAGCCGTTGTGGTTACCTTCGCCGATGCTATCTGCTTCGATCTTCTTGGTATGTATTGTTGAATTGATTAGAAAAACCTTGTGAAAGTAGTATTGTACTTGTATTACCTCAAGCGCAATGTAGGCTAATCATTGCATCAGGTCAGTCGTTTTCCACTTATACCAAAAAATTGTGATCCAAGACCAATAAGAGACGAGCTTGTCCTGAATGATGGAACGACACTGGTGACCCACGCGGATTGTGGAAACCTTTATCCCCTATAAATAAGACACTGCATCTCCAAAAACAAAATCTTACTAGGTCTTATATTCCAGGTCCCAAAGTGTCTCAGTACGGCAAACAAAGACTGTGGGGGTCCGTGGGCTGGGGAGTGTTCTCTCTCTTGACCGGTGTCTTGATTGATTTATTCAGTGACGGCGCTTACAAAGACTACACTGTTGCATTTGTACTCATGTTCGTTTTTATGCTCGGTGACGTTGCCGTATCATGTTTCTTGGAGGTAGGTGCTATGCCATCATTTTTCATTGTCTGTTGTTGCCAATTAGTCGCTCCAAAAAGGTTATCTTAACGATCCTAATTTTATAATACACAACAGATATTTTGTGGATAAGTCAGCAATAGTCTCGTTCGGTCAATGAATAGAAATTTGAATTAGCAAATATTTTGGTTTCATATGAAATTATAGTAGAAAAATGTCAAATATCGCGAAACATATGTGGAGTATTTTCCTTTTAGTTATGAGGACACGAAATTTTCGTGACCGCCATTTTTACAAGGCACGTTGTTATAAATAAGTTGCTTGAAATCGATTTACTTTCCTAGTCTAATTAGATACTTACTTACTAGTTAAGGAGCATTACCAGTTTGAGAGTCATGAGAATTCTTTTTCAATTCAGTGAGAAAACATTCCCAGTTGCCGGCTTTCATTTCTATATATTAAACTACAGTCTTGCATTTCAGACTGATACGACAAAAATGTCAATGAACATATTGGCCGACGTTGGCACGTTGTTATCCTCTCTCCCGACATTTCTGTTCCTAATGTGGACGGTGGCGGTCGGTATGTGCACCGGCCTCCTTTGGCAGTTCCTCTTCTGGCTCCTGGAAGACATGTCCGGGTTGACCTGTGATGGATCTAATTATATCAAAACCCTACAAGGCTTAGTGAGCGCCATACAAACTTTTGGCGGCGAAATTCCCTTCCTTTTTGTATCTGGTATGTATGACTATTACGTCATAGCTATTTCTGGCACCATACTTGCTTAAAGTCTTTACCTGTATTTTCACTATAAGATGTTCTTCTAAACTTGTAATTATAAATGTAAATATAATAATGAAATAACATTACTGAAGTCTCATCAGAATTTGTGACTTAATTTATTAATATTTCAGGTTATATACTTAAAAAAGTTGGACATATTAACATGATGAGTATAGTTCTGTTGGCTTTCGGCGTAAGGTTTATACTGTACTCATTTTTGACCGACCCATGGTGGGCACTGCCTATAGAGTTGTTCCAAGGGATAACATTCGGCATGTTTTATCCGACAATGACGTCGTATGCCAATATTGTTTCTCTACCAGGGACAGAAACAACTGTACAGGTATGTATTTCATGGAACTTTTGTCTTCGATTTAATCATTATTTCATTAATTTACCCAGTAATATTTAGTATATATGTAACATAACATTAACTGAAAGAATTTACGATTTCTTTCACTCGACTGTACATCAGCTGTATCACTTCCACATTAGCTGCATTTTTTGACAAAACACTAAGAATTATTTTCGTCATTCCTTGTTACCGGTTATGTTTACCGTACTTTTATCCTTTACATAAAATTGCAGGGTTTAGTCGGAGCTGTGTTCGAAGGCGTCGGTACTTCGTTGGGCAGTTTCGTGGGAGGTCGTCTGTACGGGACCTACGGAGGCTGGATCACCTTCCGCGCCTTCGGAATAGGTGCCCTAGTGTGCTGTGCTTTGAACTCGTTAGCTTTCTACATCATCAAGGATAAACTTGGAGATGCTAGAGCGCCAACAGGTAATAAAAAAACTACTGAACAAAACTAATATCCAGTTTAAACGTCAAACGCCTTGAATTTATATTTCTATCGAATATTATTCCTTTTGGTTTAATTTTTAGATATTATTTAAGTTATTTGTGGTTATAAACCATTGAAGAACAAATCAACGTCACACTCCAAATATGACTGAAATATTTTGCCTTTGTCTTATGTAAGCAGTAATTGTGAGGGTAGTAGAATTGCGTTTAAATAACTAATGTGGTCAAAGTTGCATTTATTTATACAAATATAGGATACTTTTATTATAGAGTATTTTTGTACAATCTACTTTTAGACTTAGAACCAGTTATATATTGTTATTCATGAGAATAGTGTGAATCTACCTACTCTAAACAGTGAATTATTTATTAGTTTTTTTTTATCACACAAGTGACGCAATAGATTATTATGTTATCATTATTATGGTTAAGGGTAGCTCTAGATTATCATAAGCTCTTTAGATAAGTAAATGACTTTACAACAGCGAGTACTATTCGTTCCTATTCCTACAACAAAAGCAATGCAAAATATGTTCGTAGTGTTAGTAATTTTGCCTTCTTGGTACCTTCTGCCTACTGATTATTGCAGGGAATAATATAAAGAATAGACATTCATGCGCCGCACCTTACCTCAAATGCCATTGGATGTTAGTGTATTCATCAATCTAAATCAATCTAATCCAATTCAGTTAGTCAAAGATTTGACAAAAGATCAAAATTAACAGACTTTTAGTGACGAGTGAATCTTGTATTAAGTTCATTGTTAAGGCATCAAAATTTTGTAGTGTACATTCTACTTCCAAATTATACGTAGTTTATAGAAATCTGGCTGTGTTTCTACTACATTTGTGTAAAAAAATCTAGAATTAACATTTACGTTCCTATGTGATAATTAATACTCTTTTATCGAATTTACGAAATACAAAACGAGCAATAAAATTTGGAATATACTTACTTATAGTGTGGGATATAGAGATTAGGCATATACTTTGTCTTATTGTTGTACTTTATGATAAGTCTATTTTATGTACTTATCACGATATCTTCTAGTGTGCCATATTACTTTTTGTTGCCGCTTCGAATTGTATTTTGTGTCCTTAAAAGGTCATATTTATAATGTTTTATTTTCATTACTATTTAAATTGTTAGTTATTTTTACTTTTTTGAGATTATAGGTATAATGTTAGTACCTAGATTTCCTGAAAATTCTCTTGTGGCGTGCCGGTAATAGTGTCAATACAGTTTTACTTTATCCTTACAAATATATTATTTTCTATTTATTTCTTACTTAGATTTAATAATTTAATAATAGATAATATATCCATTCCTAGTTAAAATTATATACGTATTAATATACTAATAATTAATTGTAAGAAGAGTAGATAAATATAATATGTTATTGAAAATGTCATCGATAATCAAAACATACCTATCATTTACTATTATTCTCAGACTATTCTTGCCTTGATGTAAGCAATCTTTAGGTATATTTTTATTGAAATTATTATAGTGTGAATTTTGTAAGTTGTTTACACCACTTTGATGGTTTCACTATAGTATAATTATAATTGATATTGAACTAAATATTTGTGTTTATTTTCACTATGACCTGCATGCTTGCTACCTGTAAATAAGAAATTTATGAGGAGTAGTTATTTAAATAAATTCTTGAGTAGGCAGTGTTTCTAGTGGTACGTAGTGATACACAAACGTGGGAGCAAATGGTGACGACGATATCGGATGTCTTCAGGGCAGTATGGCACATTCTATCAATACGAGATAGAAGCAAGTAAATTCCAAATTTTTTATCCATAGACATGTTACAGAAAGGATTCGTAATATTTTCAAAACAAAACCATCTTTGTTTGTTTCAAAGTTTCGTCTACACACGTAAAATCACATCTTTCTGTTTCATCCTATATACTTATTAATATCTAAGCTATCAGTATTGCATAGCCTTCGATATTGTTATGTTTGTTACATGTAGCTTTATGTAGAAACACCTATGTTGCAGGACTAACATATTGTATACCTACTTCTGTTATCTATATTGTGTAATGTTTGTTATCTATCGACAACGTTATTTGTTCTTATATTTTGAACCCTTGAATATTGATTCCCGTACTTTTATTTACAGGTTACCACTATGAGCATCCTAGCGATATGATATACATGTTAGAGGATATGAATGACGGAAGATCATGAACATTTAAGAACCATTGAATGTAGCTAGCAAGCAAACAACAGAATTCAGGTCGATGTCTCCTTGATTATTTCAATAAGTCGACCCTTGGCTTCAAATATAGCATAATTTCATGGCGTTACTGCAAAATTTGATCTATTCAAAAGAGGTGAAAAGTACATCTAGTATATATCCAGGTTTACAAAATCTCAGCAGATTATGAGTTGATGTATTATTCACCCCTTTTGGAAAGATAACATTCTTGTGAGTCCCATGTCTAGCTTTTTCCTCTAGTAGATTAAACAGCAGGTAGGTTAGTTATAGAAAATAGATGATAATATAATAAGTAATCTATAAGCGAGTTCTGTGATTCGAAAGGTTTTATAGTGCTGTTACAATCTAGTAGTGATGATATAATCTATGCAGTATAAATTATACCTATATAAGGTATGATTTATATGATTTACACTGCACAAAATACTGTTAAACAGAATGTAAATATTAACAAGGTTTTTATTTAATAATGTAACTTGTATAAATGATAAACTATTGCAGCTTTTAGTACTAACTTGTATCGACAACCTCATTGTGCAAAAGGTTTTAATAAATAGGGGTCATTTAGTTAAAACTACAGTTATATGCATAACATTGATTTTTAAAATAAAAGAATAAATAGGATCTTTTTGAATAAAAAACAAAATGTTGACTTCGTGCGACATTTCATAAATTTCAAATCAATGAATCATTTGGAGAGTGCACACGTAAAAAAACGAGTGTATTTTTTTTCTTGAAATAATTATTGATTTATGTACCCCAATAATTATATTTCAATGAGCTCTGTGTAATATCTATTAAAATATTTGTTTTTAGAGACTCAAGTCTATAGTTCCTGATTTATTATTCAAATCTGTTCTTATTTTACCTCAGCCAGTATTTACTAGGTCAAATAGTTTATGATTAAAATTAAGAAATATGTAGGCATATTTTGGAAATGGTATATTTTAGATTTAATTTTGATAACCATAGTTTTAATTTGAATACCTAAGGTACTAAACGCACATCTAAAAAATGTATTTATTTATTAAACTTATATCGAAAATGTAAGACTGCGAATTTGCCTTTGACCAATAAAAACAAAGTTAAATGCGTTTAATACTTTAGTAACATTACTTGCTCAACTTGATATAATATTTTTTTAGAATTGAACTAAGTAGAGAATTCTTAAACCACTGGACAATTTTTATAAAAAAGAAATTCTCAGCACATGCTGTCTCTGATTCACAGTTATGTTGAATTACCTTTAAATTTTACGAACTTTTATTATATTGTCTTAATGAGAAATCGACTAATATATATATATGCCTGTGGTTTCCAAATATATCCACGTAACTGTACTTAATTTTACATAGTCAGACATAGTCATTGTTATAGTTAAACAAAATCTGCTAAAGGCTCTCGCCGTTAAAGCTGAAATCCGTCCTTTTTGTACTTAATGTTAACGGTAAGTTTCCACTAGATTTAATTTGTTAGTTAATTTTATAATAAATGAAATTGTGACCAATTATTTTTGACACCCTTATTGAAACATCAATGGCCGAATTCTTAAACGCTACTTGTTCCGCAGTCACCCTTAAATCTCATGCTTTCTCTGTCATTTAATGGCGTAAAGTAGCGACAGAACGATTAATGCCAAAGGGTTTGTGTTTCTTACTATTGTAAAGATTTGATTTGCGATCTGATCACATCTGTTAAGGCTCATTTTCACTAGACAATGGGGCCCGTAGTTGGCATGTGAAAGCATGCTAGGAACCGAATGTTGTTAACGTTCTTACTGTTCATTAGGGCCCGTATTCGAAATGCGTGAGATTTAGGTAAAGCACCAACCGATGACTTCCATTGATTGTTATCCAGCATGCGGCCTGTTCCGAACACGGGCTATAACGACTGGTGAAAATGAACCATTAGTTAAGGGACCTAGGTATCTGATTCCACAACCTTTATACGATGACCGATTCGTCATTGGAGTGTTCGGTGATAGTAATTTTAATTTTTACATTTTCCCGACGATCATTTCGCCTAAAGAACCTTTTGACTACTTCACTAACGACAACAAGCCTTTACAGCTTCAGCTTATAACTTTTTAGCCATCGTTGTTTAATAAAATATCATGTCAGCGAACAGTAATGACGAACCGGTCGTAGAAGAAAATGGTTGCATAAACAGGTACTTACCTACTGCCGAATCAAGCGAGTTAATTCTTAATGTCTATTAAAGCTAAGTAAATGTTGTACCTAAGTATAAATGCACATGTAACTAACATTCCCAAATTGCAAATCATACTTATATCCAATTTTAGCACATTTTTATAGTATACTTATTTGGATTCTATAAAACATTAAGGTCCATTGAAACAATACGATACCTACCTTGATTTAGCCAAGATCGATTGAATCATAAGGGCCGGCGCACATATTATTATAGCGGAGCGCAGAGCAGAACATTTTTCACTGTTGACCTTTAACGACAGTGTGGTCATTGTAATATACAAAATCGATTAACAACGGTGTGTCGAGTGAGCGCAGTCTGGCACATACTGGCGGAAATTCGCCTCGTTTACAAAATTTCGCAGGCTGCATGCTCTGCGCTGCGCTCCTTCATATGTGCGCCGGCCCTTAGCCTCTAAGCACACATGACAAAGTATCCTACCTACATACTTAAGTAGAAATTGAGCTAAGACCTTGATTATATTCCCTAATCTGCCCATGGGCTGAACCGTAGGTAATATTGTTAGTTTTATCACAGTACCGATGAAAATGCTTGGCGAGACGTCCAATTAGATGCCTACACTCTACAGGGTATTTGTTTGGAAGACAAGCAAATTCTTTCACATTCACATTATACTTAATAATAGATTTTTTCCGCAGAAGTGCACAAACTACTGGACGTATGTATTATTTATTTAATTGCACCAGCATCACATCAACGTAACCTTTTTTGCTGAATTAAATATTTTGATATATCTATGTCTTTATTAAAATAGGTAAATATATTTGAGACAATTATTATTTATTTTCAGCTTAAAAACTAGTTTTATATTCCGTGTGATAGCATTGTGTGCTAATTTACTTGTGTAAGTAGATCAATAAAAATACATTTCTTAGGTGTTTCTGTTATTGGTTTGTCCTTAGTATTAATTTCTTCAATCAAATACCTATTACAGTGCACATGATTTACTCGCATCCTTATGTATTAAGACTTTATTGACATATATTAGGTTCAATTTATTATTCATTGTTTCCATGTCATTACAATTTCAAAGAATTGGTACTAAGTACCTAGGTACTCAGAGACCCAGAATATTGTTAGGTATATTTAATACCAATTTTAGTTGTTTCGTAATGTTTTTTGCAAACTCTAGAAACATGCAACAAAGTAACTTTGAAGTAACAAGGTAAATTATAACAAAACTCCTCTATAGAGCCTCACGTAGTTAACAGGTGAAACATAAATAACTAGTCAGGTAAGATATTAATTAACAAGGTAAACCGTTAAATTAAAAGAGTTGTAGAGAATAATTTCGCGGAAGTAAAAATTGTAGACATATGGACGAAAATTAAGTTGTTGTTACCTATATTGGAACGTAGGTATATTTGATACGCTCTAGATATAAAAAAAATGGCCAGGCTGCAAAAGCTTCTGGCTTCCAAGTCTCCGCAAAAGCTTTCTCCTAAAAAAAAACCCGAAACGTTTCGGTTGCTTTCTTAATAAAAAAAAAATCGAACGATGAATCTAACTAGCAAATCCTGACTGACACAGGATAAAAATGACCTACTAGTGGCCCTGGTGGAGCGTCGGATTAAATATTGTGGACCAATGATATTCTAATAAACAGATATGTTATAAGTGTGCAATCGTGAAGACTCGAAAACGTCCTAATTGGGACGTATTGCCATTAACAACAACACTATTTGTCTCTTTTTTTCTTATGGGTTTTATCGCGCTATCTCTTTCGCTAGCTACCGCGCTGCGCGGAACACTTTTTTCGATTGTTTTGTATGTGTATAACATATCTGTTTATTAAAATATCATTGTTGTGGACCCTTCAATCAATGGGTATATTATTTATTTTATCTACCATCAAAACTGGTAGTGGTTGTGGCTGAATAATAATAATATTCCGGGACATCTCACACACGGTTATCTGATCCCAAGCTAAGCAGAGCTTTTGTTATGGTAAGCAGACAAAACTGATAAACATACTTATATATTTCTAAATACATACATTTTATAGATACATTACACCCTGACACAGAACAAATGATCGTGCTCATCACACAAACATTTATCCAGAGTGGGAATCGAACCCACGACCTCCGGTTTAGCAGTCAGGGTCACTAACCACTAGACCAACAGGCCAGTCTAACTAAATTAGGGAAAGGGCAAAAGGAGAAGGTAGTCTGAAGAAGTTAAGCAATGTGGAGGGTAGGCACAAACCATTTATTTTTAGAATGACTAAGGATGACCCAGAGGTGCAGGTACTGCTTGAGTTGATTGGACGACCTCCGTGGTCGAGTGGCGTACGCACCGGTTTTCAAGGTGTCGCTACCTCTGAAGTCCCGGGTTCGATCCCCGGACGGGTCAATGTAGAAAGTCACTTTTCTACATTGTCTCGGGTCTGGGTGTTTGTGGTACCTTGGAACTTTGGGTTCAGAGCAACGTATGTGATGTTGTCCGCATTTATTTTATTTATTTATTTTATTGAAGATAGCTCGAAAATGAAAACTATATAGATATAGATGAACTTGGAGGAGGCCTTTGCTTTGCAGTGGCGCAGCCATAAATCATACACTACTTATGTAATAGCGTATGACGTCACAAAAAATATATGAAGTTCTCGATATTATAAGAAGGCCTACCTTGCTATCTAGTCTCTTTATAAATTATGTGCCTAGTCAATTAAGTACCTAAGTAGAAATCTACACACAACCGGGGATTCTGTCTGTTCAAAGTATTTGGGAACAAATCAGATCTAACTTTTCTGTTTAAAAATAGGTAAATACTTAGGTAGGTCAACCTGGATGCAGTAATAAAAGGGACCCTCTGCATTCAATAAAAGTAAATTGCTTGCACATTGCTAACGATGCGCCAGTGGGTCGCTTGAGCTCTGAGTACGGTCAATAGTTTATTCAATAAAGAATACAAAAGCTATCAAACTTTGTTATTTTTTATACCTACATACTTACCTTCACTAATATATACTAGATTCGTTTTTAGGGTGTATAATAACAGAAGATATTTTATTAATAAAAAAGATGGATGTTGTACTGTTAAATAACCTATGAGGAAATCTTATTGATTTTTATTAGTAAAAAACTGTGTTTAAATAAGTACTTTATTAAAAAAGTCACTCAAGGCTATAAAAAGAAGTACAAGTTTTATTTATTGCAATTAATTTTCGACAGTACCTACTGTAAGAACGTAGCGTCAAAATAATCGATTGATGAATGTTACATTAATTTCTGTGTACAACGAAACGTATTTCTAAGTGACGAGGGTCGCAGCCTGTCGACGTGTGATGTTCCATAGTCTAAGCTACGTCGTCGTAGTTATATTTTTAGCATAACCATGTATATTTGGTGGTTCATTTCCTACATTTGTAACAGAGATAGCATGATATCATGTTGAAATTAGTCAATTATTGAAATCGCCAGATCTGGAAAGAGGCAGTAACATCGTCCGTCTTTCGTAATAGTTTGGAAATAGAGGTAAAATTCTTTAAAAAATGCTTAATGCCAATCGAAGGTAGTTTTCTATGGCTTGTGATGTTTCCTGAAGAGTGTATTTTCTAATATTATACTGGCGCTTTGGTACCGTGGAAGATGTAATCAAAATTTCATATGATCCACGTCGAGACATGGGTTCCAGAATAAGGTAATTGTTAACGTTTTGTTACCTTTGTAGCCCTAGTTTAGTTGTTTAGTTCAGTCTGCTGTGGCGGCTATTTGGATAGGAATATACTTAACCTCTTGAACTACGTATTTTGAAAGGGGACATCGTGTAACTCCATCTTGCTTTTTAGGATTATTTACCTTTCAGTTTTGCATGAATTATGGTTCCTGACGCTCGATAAGAGGTCTCAGTCCATTTCATCCGCTGATATTGGTAGTTTCCTGTTGTGAGGGTCCAGCCAATTTTTTTATTTATTCAAGTTTGTTTTGATCTTAAGTAGTTAAAATCTGTTACTGTGCCTGACTCTCCTTGTTATTGACTGAATACAATTTCTAAATAGAGTTATAATAATTATGCCACTATGCTATCAGTTCAACTTTATCAGTATTTTTCGCCTCCTGTTTGATTATTACATTCAGTTAAAAAAATAACAGATAAATCTTGTTAATGTGTATCAATAATAGAATGTATAAAGTTACAAGCCTTTATTATCAATTACTTGTTCTTTTATTTCGTTTTATTTTATTAATTTTGTCATGCCCATAGATTTTTTAATTAAAATAAACGATAAAATCTGATTAGTTTATCAAAATAATTTATAAAGCAAATATATTTTCATGCAATGAAGTAAATATTCGTTTTAGGTCTATGGGCCTGGCCCATAGACATATTATCCTGAAGAAACACAGTGTTTGTAATGCTGTTCACTCTGAAAAAGATTAGCCTGATCCATTAGTGGAAACACTTACATATCTGAAATTAAAAGCAGATTAATATTCATCTCCAAAGTTTAGATCATAATGTAAATAGCTAGCAACCTGCCTTAGCTTCGCCTGTGTAGACTAAACATTGCTCAACTAAACACACACATCCATTCTTATAACACTATATAATTTTTTTTTTTGATAGTTTTGTAAGTTTAATCATTCAGACATATGCATCATACATCAGGGCACTTTGTTTTATAAAATGTCTAGACATAGAAATAAAGTCTACATACATAGATAAATACATACTTTATTACTCATTGTTCTCTTCGGAATACAGTATGTCTAACCAACCATGACTGATACATAGTCTCATTTGACATATGATCCAGAGACGGTATGACTAATATGGTGGGAGATAATATACTAAATGTACTGAACCATGATAGCATGAACTGTGGAAGGTCATAAGTATTTCAGATAAACTGAAATCATGAACAATAGACAGCATTAGGCATAACATTTGCTATTAATCTGTGACATATGTTTGGTACAAATTTTACTTTGTAACAGAATGGGCAGAATATTCAGTCTTTGGATGAGAATGACACAAACACTTATGACGTTAGGTACTAAGGGTGGAGTAGAAGGGAAGAAAAAGACATATAGCATCTCAAAAAAAATTGGATATGTGCAGGATACAAGAACATGTATCCAATACAAACATAACAACTTACCATTTTCTGCTTTCAGAGACACGGTACGCTTCTTATTTGAATTATTTTGTGAAGTATCACCAGGTGACAATCTCAGGGAACCTTATATAACACGGAAATATCCAGAATCCTATAAAAATGAAGAGGAGCTGAAAAATATACCAAAATTTACATTTCCATGTCAGCTAGAAAAGTAAGTATTTGTTTATTAATAATTTTGTAAGTAAAAGTACCATCACTTTCCATAACAATGCAGTGTGATACCGTAGATTATTTTATTTAGTTTATTGTTAATGTGGAGTACTAGGTAGACCCTAGAGAATGTTTACCTTTAAGGTATTGATATCTTCACAATGCTCTCGTTTCCAGTTCATTCGCACAACACTATTCATTTGTGTTGACATCAGAGGACTCCAAGTACACATTTTGTTTTTGCCGCTATGACCCTAAAGCCAACACAGCACAGGTGTTATTATCACACTTACCATGGCACGACATATTTTATAAGTGAGTATAGCTATTTGTATTGATTTTTAGTGTTACACATCAGTAATATATAGAATAAGCTGTGGTTAGTTTAACACTATGTTTCAGATAATAACTTTTAATTATATTATGTTTATAATTTGTATTGGGAATTCATAATATCTTTCTGATGGCAGATCTAGCTTTAATAACTATTTAACGCCAAGACATTATGAAGATCCATTTCCTTGATAGTATGCTGACTGTATTGCTCTTGTGTATACAATGGTGGTCATAATAAGATTCATATATTATGTTACAATGGATTTTGATATTTCATCATTTGCGCTTTGAATACATATTGTAAGCCGTGCCAATTATGTGTTTTTTTTATAGCAGTGGCGAATTATACGCAAGACAATGCCTGATGTTTAATTTTGTTGGCTTGTGCACTTATTTATATTTCTAGGTTTGACATTAGAATCATACTATATATTTATTTAATTGAGCAGTGATGTTGAGGCTGCGTCCCAGAAATCTCTTTTCCTAAAAATGTCAGATACCAATTACTGACCAATTGCTTTTGACAAAATGAGTTTCAAAAGTATACTTTTAATTTAAAATGACCACACGACAATAAAAGATAGAAATAAATCAGTTTCTATTAGTTACATGATTTGCTGTGCCTATAATGTTTTATGTTGCGCTTTTAATTATTTGCTATAGCGAAAGTTGGCAGCATATGCAGAAAACTGTGTTATGACCACATGCGAATGATCAGTTTCTCGAAAATGCAAAGCATGCTGTATAATGTTAGTCAGTAAAGCAAGATATATTTACTGTCTATAAATTATATGTATGTTGTGTTTCGCAATATTATTATAGAATATCCTTTTTCAGGTTACTCAATTGTATTGCAAATTTAATAAACAGTCCGGAAAGAGGAGAGTTATCGTCATTTCTAGAAGCATGTCATATAAGGCCGCCTATGCCCGGGCACACGCTCAAAGTGACCTACAATGCAGGTCACAGCGTTTTCACATGCCAGTGCCCTGACAACAAACTACCAAGTATTCCTGAAAATGTACGTATTGAAATATCTTGGTATTTCAAGACTCTTCTATTGTGTACTTATATTGTTTGAGCCAGCTAGAGTTTTTTCACAATTTGCCCATGATTTAATATGTAAAATGTAATGTTTATTATCTTCAGTGCAACTTAACGGAATACTTCAGTGCCATGGACACAAAGTGTATGGCTGGGCTGTGGGCGGCCTTGCTGCACGAGCGCAGAGTGGCGATAGTTGCCACCAAGCCTTCCCGACTGTCGGCGTGCGTTCAGGCCGCTAACGCCACACTCTTCCCAATGTCATGGCAACATATATTCATTCCGATACTTCCAAAACACCTGGTCGATTACTTGTTGGCGCCAATGCCGTTTCTTATTGGAGTTCCTAGGAGTGTTATGGAGGTACAAACCAAAATTGTATTTGCAATAAGCATAATTAAAGTTATTTGGTGAAATAAATAAGACAATTATAATATTCAGTATAGCAGTATATAATTAGGTATATTTAATTGAATTGTGTTTATTTTACTGTATTTCAGAGTGTAAGAATGTCCGAAATAGGTGATGTGGTTATATTAGACGTAGATGCAAACGAGTTGAGAACCCCCTTCAATGATTTAGAAAGTCTTCCCTCTGATCTGGTAAGTTGACTCAACTGTCTCTATGAAATTTGCCTAACTAATTCAAGGTGGTGTTAATTTATTAATACTAGCTGCACCAGGCAAGCGTCGCAATGCCACATTAAGTAAATAATATGTAGGTTGCGCGTTGCGTTTAATAACGTTACGCTTAAGAAAGCTTAGAGTAACAGAAAGTCAATTATTTTAGTATTTTTGTTCCGCCACCACACCCCTGCTGGATTTCGGTTATCGTAACAAATAGTCTACATACTATCTTAGGATTAAAGCTATCAGGTGAGCTTCAATCCGAAGCTCCATCAGAATCCGTTCAGCGGTTTAGCCGCGAAACCTTAACAGACATACATTCAGATAGAGATTATAATATTTGTATTGATTAACAGCTAATACAATATTTGATGTTGTTTGCAGGTATCAAGTTTGAAAAAAGCTTTAAGTGATAAGAATGCTCTGGGTGATGCCGTGTCTCGTGCGTTTCTGCGTGCGCTTGTATGTTTGATAGGTGGATATCGTGATGCTATTAAGTAAGCTATTCGTGTGAATTGTTTGTTGTAATTATGATCATTTACTCGGCTTATTAACCACAGTACAGCTTTAATGTTTTAACCCTAATTTTATTTGCTAGAGCTAGATTTTTTATTAAGCACCAACTAATAAAAGTTATGTGAAATTTCTATCTAAATAGAATTATAAATAATGATTAAAAATCAACATTTGCAGACTATAAATATATCATCCTTTTCCGATTGTTTTAGAATTGAGAATGGTCAGCTGATAACTTTTAATCCAGAAGCTTTTATTAGGACGAGAAAAAACATGCAACCATTCTTAAAAAAGATATTACAATCACAAATATTCCGCCAGGTAAGTTGATTTCTTTTTAACATTTAACACACTTATTACACATATACAGAAGATACCGTCAGAAGATACCGTGACGGTACCTTTGTTACGAGGAAATGCGCAAGCGCTGTTCTTCTTTCAAATGCTCTCGCTTGCTGTCTCGCTGGTTTATAAGCTCTAAGAAATTATGTTCTACACTATTAATTATAATGTTAAATATTAGCATATCCATTTTTGTTTCTGTTCGATGATAAATTATCATTAACTGCGCTCTCGCACACTCGAAAAAAAAATGCCATAATTGTCTAATTCGATCAACGGTCAACAGACCTTGTTAAACTTTGAAACTTTGGGGCAACCAAATTTTCACAACTCTCCATTCGCATTCTCTCTTACTGCCTTTGTATAACTGTAGTTCATAATGTAATATGATGAACATAGGTTTATAACATTTTACAGTTTATCGATGAAAGGTTAGATCTGCTTAACTCTGGTCGAGGCTTTAACGATGAATTCGAGGTGGAATGCAACCATTACGCCGACAAACTCAACACGGGGAGCGGACAGAAACTCAAACAGCAGTACAAAGACTGGGCCAAAAATGTCAAGAAAGAAGGTGGTGCCTTCTTCAAAAACATGAAAGATAAGGTAATTGTCATTACAGGTTTCTTAATTCGCTTCTAATGTGTGGGATTTATTTTATTTTGACTTATTTACCGCTTTTAATATAGCAGGGCTTTGATATTTATGTCAATACACAAAACTCTCCTTAGTTTTATTTACATATCTACAAAAAAATAATTTGCTCAATTTTCTTGTATTATTATAACATAACATGTTGTCTTAAATTTTCTATAGTAAATACAAGCAACAAATATGAATGGGTAAGCAGTCGGGTTTTATTAATTTACAACCTTCATAAATCACCCATTTTAGTTGTACAGATTGAGGGACAAGATAACCTTAAGAACCATTATTGTTAGGTATTCATGAGAAATAACTTTAACGTTTAACTCTATAATATAGACTAAGGACAACATAAAACAGTAATGAGTTTCTCAGTAAAGGTGTATTGTAAAATAATTTTCATCAAATAAGTACTGTTCATATGTATATTAAAATGCTTTTAGACTGTGTTTTATTTCATAAGCAATTCTTATAATATGTATAAATATGTGCTTTTATAAAGTAATCTTTGTGCCAGTTGTCTTTCGAAGTTTGATTTTTGTTACTTTTTTGTATTTTATATTAATAGCTATTTTATGTAGTAGTAGTCTATCAATGATGTGTTCGTTTTTTATACCTCTATTGTTTATCATAGACGTTGTGTATTTTTATAGTGTTTATTTTACTCGAGTTCGCAGTCGCAGTGGTGATAGTAGCAAGGAGAATGGTTGCTTAAAATCTATCACACCCAAATGTATTCTATGTAGTACCTATTTGATATTTGTTTATTGTGTATCACTAAACCACTTACGTGTGTTAATATTTTCATTTTAATATCCCTTGAGTAGCATTTAAAAAACAATGGTGTTGATAGACGCGAGCATTTTCGAACTGAACAAAAAATAGTCAAATGTCGCTATAAAACATTTCAAAAATTGTTAAATAAGTCGCTCAAACATTTCTTATTTTCAAGTCAAAGATACAACTTTCCAAATCTATCTCACCAATCTCTCTGGCCTCCATCACGTCCTGGAGTGTGCAGGTGGTAGTGCAGGACGGGCGGGACAAAAGGTGTCAAAGGGCTTATATACTGTTACATGTTTAATGTGTACTGAAATATTCACCACTATGCTCGTATTGTTTCGTTACAAGTGAATGCTCTAGTATATCGGCACCATAAGAGTGACTTCTGTTTTTATCGTTATAATGTTGAATATTATAGGTTAACATGTTCGTCTTATTCTATTTATTGGGGTAACTAAAAATGTATAACAGCTATATTATTATTAAATATATATCAAACATTATTTTTCATACGTACCGTTACATGTACAAATGTTAGCGTTGAAGTTTATTGCACTGCTAATTCTGTATTTCTTCTGTGTCCTGGTGAATGAAATTCTATTACGAAGATTAAATACAAACTTATATACTTCTATAAATTTCGTTATTATATACTATATAGCCTATCTTGTTCCACAAACAATTCATCAGAACAGTTTAGCGTGAATGCTCTCTAGCATATTGCCATGATATTGCTACGTTAGTACTATTTCAGGTCTCATTGATACTTGTGCCAATATTACTTACAGAAAGCTTAGAATATAATAAAATGAATGTGTTACAAAAACATTAATCGCTATCACTACAATATCCCCACATTGTTTCAAGTTTTTTCGATAAGGATATATATATTTTTTGGTAAATCAGCCCACACATAATTTATTATTTAATCTATTTGGTTGACTGATAACCCTGCAACGTAATACCTATTGCATGCATGCTGTAAGTACCCGAATTTTCTTTTGCTTTAAAATATGACTATTTACAGGCAAACCCAGCAATGCAATCGGCGGTCAAAACGGTGAGTCCTAGTGAACTCTGTTGTCCTTGTCTGACGATTAATGCACTGTTATACATAACTTGGTGGAGAATACTTTGGTAATCGATCTGTAGTCAGTAATGATGGTGATGGTGTTACGGTGTGCGAATCTCTATATATTTATTACTTTTATGTGTATGCCTTGTAATGTTTTTCTATTTTTATTTATTTAAGCTTGTGTATATAGCGATTTATTTATGTATTTCCTATGATACGATTTAGTCATAATAATTTTATAAGGTATATTGTTTATTTTGTATTGATATTATTATAATTAGTAGAGAATATCCGACAATGTATTTATTTAATGTATATTGTTTCCGATTATTAACAAATGCAATTTTTTGATGTTATATTTTTAATATAATAAATCTGCCATCAAATAGTCCAATACCTAGTGACAAAAAAATATATATTTCATAATAGACCCGTTCACATTACCTGTATATTTTACTCATACATTTATGTAAACTTGATATACTTTTTTACAATTTGTATTAAATATAATTGTTATAAAATATTATGCATTTGTAGACACAACCTGCTCGAGAATTAGCAACGGATATATTTAAGGTAATAAAACAAGGTTTAAGGTACCGAATTAAATTTAAAAGTAAGTTATTTCTGATATAACTTTACAAATGAATTTATTTATTTAACATTATGCAAACACAAATTATGATAAAATTAACAAGTTGGCCGGTCACTAATAAAGTAAAACATGTGAAGTCATTTTAAGATCCTTTTCTCCATACCTTAATTAAATCCGTTGCCTATCGAGTTACTAGCTCACAGCGTAGATGCCTATTGTATGTATGAAGTATGAACTCCACGAAGTTACGAATAGCAGATGCTTTCAAAATTTAAATATAATATATTAAATACTGCACTGGGTCCCGTTATCTTCAAGCTATGAAACGACACTGTATTTATTGCATGCAATTGCCAACGTCTAGACTTCCAATGCACTCGTACAATTTAATAGGCAGGAATAAGTCTATAAACTATTTTTGTTATGCCGTATTGACTGCGATACGCATAGTTAAAAATAAAGCTTAAAATTATTGAAGACAAGGAAAGAGAATACGTAAAATAATCAAACCTCTTGAAAAATTTAATAATATGTCGGTTAATAGAATCAAGTTTACTAGTAAAGTCCAGTCAAAGCAATCTATATTGTTAACTATTTTAAACTCATTAGCTTTAACTCATAATATTGTCGCAAAGAACACCTTAATTTATGACCGTGTTGGTGCTATAATTAATTTTCATGGATTTCTGCTTTGAAAGAAGAATATCAATTATTAAAAGGAAGAGAACGAATTTTCTGATAGAAATAAAAAACATATATTTTGTAAATAGTCTACATATTTAGTTATCTGTGACATGACAATGTTACGGATGCGTTACAAGATAAATAGGTCAGGTAAAATAAACTTAATTCATAAATTACATAACATTCATTCCATGTATTATTTTAATTATTAGTAGCGAAACCTTCAGATTTATTTCAGATTTCTTATGCACATTATTAGGAACTATAATTTTATTACTCAATTAATCGAATTATCGCATGTTAAAAATTCGATAATTTTCAGAATACCTTGTAACATTAATATTCGTTATTCAAATATTTTTGTACGGTTAATTTAGGTCCGTCAAGGCGGGAAGAATATGAAGTCAGCGGTGAAAGGGTTGAAGAATAAAATGCCCAGGACTGGGTCCCGGCCGTCATCTATAAACACTACTGATGAAAGCAGGTATGAATTATAACATACTATTTATACAGCCGAGCTATTTTTAGACGTAGATAGCTTTTTGTCCATCAAGTATGTTAGGAACTTTGACATATTAGTGAAAGGCGTGATTGGTTCCACTTGTATAGAACAATATAGCTTTTGCTCTGTAACTTCGTCTACGTAGAACGCGAATATCTTATACAGACTCGTTCTTCTTATTAATTAGGTAACCCATGCATCATAAATAGCTTGGGAACTCCTAAGGTTTTCATTAACACGTATCTATGTAGTACTTTTTAGCACATAAATAATGTATTATGGATTATTAACTTTTAATCAATATCTAATAGCTTTCCTATCATCGTTGAAGAATCGCGTGTTTGTGAGTGTAACTGTGTGATGTGGTGTAGGTTCTCACCTTTGATATAGGATGCTTATGTCATGAACTAAATCCGATTTGTTGAGCATTCTTATCACGTTAAGTTTGACGGTTGTACTACGATGTCACACGACAGCCCAGGTGTTGAAGAATCGTGTGAATGTGAGTGTAACTGTGTGGTTGTGTAGGTTCTCGTGCGGTTCGGCGACGCCGGTGTCGTCGGACTCGTCGGACTCGACGCCCGCGCACGACGCGCCGCCGCCGCGGGGCGCGCCGCCCGCGCTGCCGCTCGACCTCCTCACCGAGATGGAGTTCCTCTTCGCCAACAAGAACGCACAACGCCGCGACAGCTTCCCCGACACATCGCACAACTCAGAAATCAGTCTCCCAGATAAAGCAGTAAGTGATAAGCCACTTTGCACTCTAATTCAGTGAATGTAGATGTCGTTCTTGTAGCTACTTGTTAGACGCTTGTGTCCTTCTGCAAGTTCGTCATGCTTGTTAGTATAGAATCACAACTTTCAATACGCCATTTTGCATATATAAATTTGGTTTGGCATTCGTCCCCCTTTTAGTATTTAAATGTAAGTTATTAACTTAGTGGGTTATTCTAATTGCTGCCTGTATGAGCCCGCATCTGAGTGATTCAAATTGAGTTACGTTCTTACAATAAGTGTTTAAATGATTTCTAAGTACGTAATGTATGGGGTAAAGCCATTTTGTTTGCAAATAAGATTTTAAACTCGTATCGAAAGTGTGATTACATATTTTTCACCAATAGCTGTGTCATAATAGATACCTTTTTAAATTTATAGTTTCGTTTACTAGTAGCAGTTTGTATTGTAGTTTGCATAATATTTGTGATATTATTATGGTTGGTTTACTTTTACTTTTAAAAAGGTATCGCATCCATATCTGTGGTATGAAATCTTGTTATGCTTATTTAATGACATACCTATGTAACAGGCTTCCGTACACCTGAGCGATGCTTAGTTATTAGTACTGTCCATATTGTTTAGTATCTTGTGAATGCGTTACTAGCATGTACGCTCCTAGGAGCACCGTGGCACATTATTCAATTTTATTTTGCAGAAAACACTGTCACCATGTCTCCCACCCCGGTTACCGGAACGTCCCCAACTCCCAGTCCGTTATCCAATCATTTCCACGAGGAAACTAATTGATTTGTCAGACGCGCCCGCGCCGCCTCCGCGCGCCTCACCCGCCGCGACGCTTCAAAATCTACACTTTGTCAGTAAAATCACAAAAAATGATGTGAAAACTACGCCAGACTTCCATACAAGCACGATACGCTTCACAGAAGGCAATGATAAGGCAAAATTAAAGTTGACCCTGTCGACAAATCAGAGGAAAGTGTCGCAACCGAGCGCGCCGTCGCCTTGTAACGGCACCGCGCCCAAGCTCCCGGCACCCTCTGTAGGTAGGCCGAGCCTAGAGGGCGCTCGGCCCAGGCTCGCTGCCCGCCCCGCCGCAGACCTACCTTCCTACAAGGGGAAAGTTCAAGAGGTAATTCTGATATGCACATTTGTCATCATATCGATTTTGTACCTTATTATAAAACAGAAAATGGTAGCGTACGTGCCTTGAGCTGCAGAGTGACATGTTTGCACTAACTTACCAAGTTTCGATATATATTTACTTAAACAATAATAATTATCTACTGTTCATGATTAAGAAATAATAATATTTATCTAACATGCAAGGCCCCTTATTCCTTACTACATTTATCTACCACTTCTGTGAACTTATTTGCCTGTTTAATATAAGCATGGTGGAAAGGTGTTGTGAAACACATGACAATACATTTACTGTACATTCAGCTATCACTCACGCGAAGTTACTGCTGTGCATGATATTTACATGAGTGAAGAGAGACAAGTGCAATCGTTTGCCAGAGCTAGACGATTCAAACTCACTGTGACTTCATTTAAGTCGTTGAGAAAATGCGACAATAGTCACTCTTTTCCTTAGAAAAGGTAAATATGGAATTGATATATGTATAGAAAGTGATAAGTACTAAACAAGCCTTGTGTGCATTGCAATTAATACAGTAAAAATGCTGTCCAGAATTATCATAATCAAGACATGTGCTGAATAATGCCAAATATAAAATCTGTTTCTTTTCCATTTTGAGCAGTAAGTACTTACAGAAATTCAGCCGATGATAAGGGGAATACTGAAATATAAGATAATTTCACCTTGCTTTTTACTTTACAATGCTTAAGTTTTGTCTTGTCTTAGATCTATTTTGTTACTGCTGACATTTATATAGAAACGTTCCTACTAGTTCTATTGAATATATTTTATATTGTTACTTAATTGTCACTAATAATTATCATAAATATACTTTGAATTATCTCGAAAAATGCGTTAAACGCTGTATCAGAACTATTATAATAATGAAATAAGGCTAAGCTTTATATTTTTATACGTGGTTGGGCATGAAGTCGTCTTTGCTTATTGGCGTTTTGACAATATACTATGATGTATAAGTATAATTATAAATGATCTCATATTGTGATGTTAGATTGTTTAAGGTTAGATTAACAAGTGCCGAAAAATTAGGTGAAATGCCGGACGTTGCGATCCGGACAAAATGTGTCACATTAACAATATAACTAGTGGGAAGTAATGAAACTGTACATCTCTGTATTTTTGTATTTTTATCGCATATTTATATAAATATATTATGGCACGAGCACTTGTATATAATTCACTGTCTGTCGTCCTTTAGCAAGATCATGGCTTATATAGAACTTGCAGATGCATGTTACTAAATATACCTAAGTATGCATACATAATGGATTTTTATTTTATAGAAGTAGAAATTACACTTCAATGATTATAAGGCTGTGATTGTACTTTTCTGAAGACACGAATTAAAGTAGGAGGCGTCGAGAGCCTCCACACTAACACTGTTCTAAATAAAATCGATATAGTTCAATGAGCATTTCTTTTAATATGTAACAGATTGTCGTTTTCAAGATTAGGACGGAGTTATGCTCGGCGCCTCTAAACCTGGGGAAGTTGATATTATTGTTCTATCTCGTACATATCACTTTTTTATTCATTCATGACGAACAAAAATATTACAAAGATTAAGTTTGCACCTATTATTTTGCTGTTCTGCGTTTTTTTAATTAACTCTACTTATTAAAGCGTGCAAAAAACTAATTTGACTAATTAACATTGATAAAAAGGTTTCTAACAAATGAAGAACTACAGCTGCACTAATAAATAAATTGAATTCTTATTATACCATTTTATTAAAAAGTTACTACATAATACTTGCTGAAAATGATGAGTTCCAATTTTGAATGGTTTTGTGTCAACGGGTTGTGATTGTGAACATTGTTTGACGCATGCGCGACCGGCTTACGCCTGGGCACGAGTTCTGTCTGGGTGTAATGCATCTCGTATCTATAATAGGTTTTTATTTAGTTTTATCACCCTCTCTACCTCACAGCGGTTTACCAATAGCTGATTTTACATGTAAATATTAAATACAAACATTACTTGAATATCTACTCACATTTACTACTCTGGTCTGATAAATACATTGTTCTTATTAAGTATTTGATATTAGTTAAATACTTATACATTCATTCGAAAAAACGCCCAGCATAATACCCTATCTTATTATACATGCAAGCATCATATTATGTATCTGCATGCTATGGATATCATCAGATTGCTGTTGTATGCTTGTTAATGTTTTATTTTTGTTTGTATATACAAAAAATTCGCATGATTGGCTATTTTTTTAATATTCTATTCTAACATTTCCAATAGTTGTTCGACGGTGACATGGAAATTATAGGAGGAGCTCCACTAACCTAAATAAGCCATCAGAGCGAGAAATGTCTTAAAAATGACTATTCCAACTATGACATGACATGATTGACTACCCATGTACAAATAGGTACAAAAGCCTACCCGGGATGTGACTCGCTTTGTGCTTGTTTAACTCACATATTTCTTTTTCAGTCGTGTGGCTCTGTTTCTGATCTCATTAAACTGGATGATTCGCCGACAGACCTAGAAGATTTCGATCCGCTCAAGTGTCGTGATAAAAATCAGAAAGTCGAACAAATCAAGTCTACAGATAGTGCTCTCTTACACGAATACGGACTAGATTTTAGCCAATTCGGTTTGTTAGACTACTCGGCAAGCTCGAGCGCGCGGCCGGACCCCGCCAGCGCGGTGCCCAAAGGTTGGACCACCTTTAATTAGTACATGTGTTTTTAGAATTCCTCTACTCGATGTATATTTGTATAAATTGCATTAGATATTGTATTTAATATAGTTCTTTTTGTTTGTATACAGCATTTTTTATTTATTACAGAGAAAGTGATTTATATTATTATAGTTATGCCTACTTGAAAATATTGTATATAGTGTTACATATCAATGAGTTGTAAATTAATGCATAAATTGTAATCAGTAATAATGATATTTGTATATGTGTTGTAGATTAATAAGTAAGTTCCAGGTGTATAATAAATATTTTATTTAATGCTGGGTGAACAAAGAGATTTTCCTTTTGGAACGTTCTCAGTGCTTCTAGTTTTCGAATGAAAAGCTTTATTTATGTTAATTGTATCGTTCCTAAATTGTGACTGCAGAAATGATTGTCCTATATCTATTTAAATTACTCCCAATTATGTTTTTGTTTTTATATTAATGAATGTGTTTAACAAATTTATAGCGTTTAAAGTGATAGACAGATTCTCAATATTTTGTATTACAGTATTTATGACATGAATCATTCAGTTATATATTTACAACTTCATAATTAACACAGTATAATTATGTAATTAAAAGTACAATTAGCTGTTTATAAGATATTGGAATTATTTTGTCTAAATCTATATTTGTTTATATATCGGAAAATATTTCTTAAGGTGCTTTGTAAGAAATAGGAATCGGACTATACCTTGTGGTGCGGTTGCGGCGATATAATGATGTATGCCATTATATTGTATTACAATTCCAGCTTTATTATATGTTTATTTTGAAATATGAATTTATTTATATTAAATTTAATTGATTTATTTATTAATGAGATCACATTATTAATCAGTAGCTGGCACTGAATATAAGTTTGTTACGTGTTGAAATAAATAGAGGGCGCTGCTGTACCCACCACATTGCGAGTTCGAGGTCTGACACGAAAACCATTATTGTTACTCCATCTCTTGCACAAGTGACAGTGAATAAAATACGACTGATATTATTGTACCTACTATTAATATGAGTTTATAAAATATAAATATCTACCTAGTAATTGCTTGCAGATTTTGCTGAGTGTCTAGTTTCAGGTGTAATGTTGATATTTTGGATGATCCTTCGACCATATTTGTAGAAGCAACTTGAAATTGTGAGACTGAGCTTTGTTCGTGTCAACATGTGTAGGTAGGTAGCCAAATCGTAAATAATGGAACCAGCGTACCTATTTGAATGAGTTGGACCCTAGTTTGTACCTGATGTAACTAACTGCTCTTATTGATGCTGGTGCGACACCACTGAACTGCTGAACAACACCTGGTTTTGGTGATACAACTAAAGTAACCTGAACTTGTTTCAAGGGTGCCTCTAAAGACGTATCAGCATCGAAAAGAAGTAGCTAGATCTTTGATACGTAATTAAACTGGATGTGTTACATACCACGCTTAGTGATCAAACGAAACATGCACTAAGTTGTTTTGTTTGAATAACAAATTGATTAATGGGTCTGGCTTATGATAAGCTACGTATCTGTGTTTAGCCGTTATCGACATGATAACTGCGCTAACGACACTTATAATATTGTAGTTACACAATGTGATCAGGGAATGTATTCCCGATAACCAATAAAAGGATTTATAAAAATGTTCGAGTATTGTTTTTGCATCATGCAGTCTTCCTAATCTGCACTGGAACATATCTTTGTTTTTCACTGCATGGCAAAAGGATAATTTTGTCGTCGGTATATTAACACGTCTGCGGTCTTTTGCAGCTGTAAAAGAAACAATTTTCCAAGTGGCAAAGATAAGGCCTATGCGAGTATCAAAACTAAGGGTAACTTTTCCCTTTGACTTAGAATAATGGAATTTGGCAACATACCAATAACTAAAAAAAACACCCATACATCTCAATCCCAGTGTAAAAAATCACGCGTGTCATAAAATGTTTATGCTCGCCTGGAAATCTTGGTGCGGCCGTCTCGCAGAGTGCGCGGAAGATGTGGCTAAGTATATTATAGAACTTACCTACTCTTATTTGCAGTCCACTTCACCTAAGCATGATGACATCTAGTCCAGTTATATGTAGATATTAAAGTACCACACATTCGAAGACATGCATGATAACAGCAGAGACACTAAAGTTGTGAAACTTACTCCAATACACAGTTTCAGGCCAAAGTTGTATGGAGCGAGATTCATCTGATTCAGCTATCAAAAGTTATTGCGGTATGACATGTAGAAACTTAGGTCTACCTACTTTGAAATGACATCCGAATGTTTGGGATCGACCAGTTTGCACTGGTGAATGATTCTAGGATTAGTGTCATAAAGTTCTTTTAAAATTCAAAGAGTACCTTAAAGTTCAGTAATGCTTATTTAGCTAATACGCAGATACCCAGAACTATATAGAATTCATATTACTGTAGGTACTCCCACTCCCACAAAGTACCTAAAAACCAGCTGCAATTCAAGTCTACTATTGTCGTAAAGTTCAGGTCAAATAATACTGCTAGGTACCCTACTCATTATTTTGCTCTGTGTTGCTACTACACCTAATCTGAAGCTATAGGTAAGGCGACGACTTGTTAAAGGTACACCTTACCTAACACTGATATTTCGGCTGGAATTTGAATAAAATTTTATTTTGTCAAATTTTTCGGTGCAGAAGCAGATCCATGTTACGGACTAGGGAATCACAGTCACTGTCGTTATTTCAGCATCTACGTTTTACCTACGGTTATCTATAAAACCATTAAAGTATGAATTAGGACGTTGCCTCATGCGGTTGAGATGGCATGGGAAGTTTATCGCGGTAGTTTGCACTGCTTTCCCGCCTGGTCTTCAGCCTTATGCTGAAGACCAGGCGGATGAAGAAGGGTGAAGTACTCCGGTGGTTTTAGCCGGTAAGATTCCGGCATGCCCCTCCGCCTTCTCCAGGGCGGAGGAAGTCCATGAGGCTTTCCCCGGGTAAAAAAAAGCATGGGAAGTTTAAACTTTTTCCCAGTTTGTGACAGTCCACCCGGGCCAATGTAACTCTATTTGGCAGGTAGATACGTACCTAGCTACCTATTAAAATTCTTATATTCTGTCTCATAGGTACCCACCTTCCCGAATTATACCTACGTATAATTCGAGAAGAAATTGTAATAATATATAAAAAAAAACCTAAAACCATTGTAGGTAAGTATTGTATGCAGGTTGGTTATCTATCTACCTTCTTTGTAATTTCAGGTCTATGATATCTTACTACAAACATGCCACAAACTTCAAGAGTATTTCAAAAAAAGAATAGGCATGAAATCTGTCTGACAATGTAAAATTCTTGTTATGAAGAAATAATTGGTATTTTTCATGTTCCGAAGCCCGGTAACGCTAAAATGTATTATTTTAAAGTTTAAGTTCAATAACGCACAATAACAATGTGCCGAAAACGAGACTCAAGTACATTAACCATAGTTCATGGTGAAAACTGTACGTTACGGCATACATCTGTAGAAGATCGATACAGAAAATGTGGGCTTCTGAACTCAATACAACATATAGACATATGTGGAAAATACAGATCGAGTTACTGCGAACAGCCTCGGTCAAAAACATACCGAAACGAGAAAGATGTACACATCACATCTATTTCATCATCAGCGAGAACAATGACCGATGATACAGTCAGTGAAGCGTCGGTGAAAAATGTAGAGTCAAAACTAAGTAGGTTCTCTATTACTACAAAAGTATCCGGGCTCTATCCCGGTCACGATATTTTTTCCAAACGTGCAAAGAAGAACAGACTTAGTAGTAAAAATTGCATTTTCAGCACGTTTGTGCCTAGATGAGAAATATGTAAAAAATATCGTCTATCTAAAGTTAATAAAGTGTAAGTGATAACTTAGTTTGATTGTTTTGACTTATATTTTTGAGTATATTAATTCACACTTTTCATTTCACTCTGAGTACTCTTAGACTAATGATAAACACATGGACATTAGGTAAATAGATAATTTCATACCTACTGAGAATTGTACGAACTTACGAATCATCTCTTAAAACCTCTGATGACACTATAGTTTCCACTATGGTGTAGGTACCTCTAAATACTTTAACGAGCGTAGATGTTTATATCTCGTAGAAGTTTAATAATAATAAATCTATTAAATCGTAATGCGTCTTTGTACTTTTTGAAACCAAAGGAACTTTGAAAGGCAATGTTGCAGTGGCCAAACCATTAAGTCGCTACAAGATACCAACTGCCTTCAGTAAAAGATAATAGTGCATTAGGGTATCTCCTAAGTATCTACTTATTGAGCGGCAACTTTTACTTTTTTTATTAAACTAAGCTAAAGGTTTAATTTCTCGTGTCGCTTTACCCCTGAGAATATTGAAAACATGTAACGCTTTTTTGTTCTTTACCAAACGCCATTTTTTTCTACCAGGAGCTACGGGTCTAACAAAAACCAAGAGGATTCCAAAACGATGTCTTCACGGATGGAATAAAATAGCGTTACGAAGAACCCTGTTCTGTGGTCGTATAAGAAGAGTTTTAGAAATGTACTGCAAGTGAATATAATACAGTGCTTTATTGACCATGAGTCTAGAATTGGGTACTGACTACTAAGGCTGATTGCCTATTAATTATTCGTCACTTTTAGCGCTTAGCTGCATAGATTTTGAGATAAAATTATACTTCGATTCTGTAATTTTATTTAAACCTCACTTTTTTATAATTTATTGAATGCCGAATTTCTGTACCTATATAAATGCCAGCGAATATTGAAGAACCTACTTTTTGGTCACGTTTTATGCAAAATGTTTATTCGTATTTAGTTTTCTGTTTATAATTTTATCTTTTTCTTTACGTAACTTCTTAAAAAAAATCTCAGAGACAAATATGTATCAATCAATGCGCTTTACGCAACTCTATTTATAATGATACAAAACGGCTCCTTACTGGTTGAAATACTGCCATTTAAACCGGTGCTAAATTTTCATTATCCACTAAGAGGGCAAAAGGCGAATGAAAATTTACTGATCTTTGAAGTACATAGCAATTCACGAAATATCCTCGATTGCATTATAGTATCGTAAAAAATAACTTTTCATTTAGCTATATTTTTTGCAACCTGTCCTAACGCAACAAATACGGCGGGGGGCGGTAGTTCCTGTGAGTTTCTGTGAACAGTGTGATTTAAGATGAGCAATAAGATCTTGCCTCAAATAATTTGATGCACCACCACATTATAAACGTACAATTCTAAATCATATGAGTGCCTTATTGGCCTGTTCAAGCCTAAAAGAGGTAGGCGATGCTCTGGAGAATAACAAGGCAGTTTGAAGTAAGCAAATATTTTATTCACTAAAATTATATTTACGTAACATACCTATAATAGTCATAAGCCTAACTCTCACTAGAAATTCGGTAAACGTCTGTTGTATAAATTGCCGTAGTTGTTGTAAGGTGCGTTGTTCTTGGTGCTCTTATCGTCATTCTGGTATTGGGCCAACAACATGGGCCAACCTTTTTCACTGTCCTGAATGCTGGGGTTGGCTTCCATTCGTTGTCGAATCTTCGCGGCTTTCGCAACGACCTCAGCATTCAGCATGTTCTCCAGGTACCGCAGTTTGTGTGGCAAAACTATCTTGCATAGCTGAAAAGCCAGAACGACAATAAATTTGAGTACAATCAAAGTTCAAAACAACAATATCTAGTCTGAATTTGTATTTCACTAAAAAAAATGCTACTGTCAATTGTCGTGTTTAATTGAGTTTAATGCTTAATTTTTCTTTGAATCTATTAATATAGAACTTAGTTTAGTTACAAACAGAAAAAAATAATATGATCAAATACACTTTTGATATTTCAGCTTTTTTGGTTTTACGAGCAAATATTAAATCGCCTTTTAGATTCTGCGTGCTGACCGCCTTAATGCAAGGGATTCACGAATTACCTTATTAACCTTCTTTGTAGTTTGGATTCTTTATATAGTCGCTTGAATGAAAGAGAATTGTTGATTTATTTTCATGTGTGATTAATAGTTGGCCTTAGTTTGCATTATTGATTTGAAAATTATATTTTGCTGAACTTGTCATCATTTAACTGTATTTATTATAATTGACTGTTTGCTTAACAAAAACAACATCGAAGTGTTATTACAGATAGCAGTTATTTGTTTTAATTGGATTGAATTCGAATGTTTCAAACAACATGTAACGAACTAAATAAATACATTACGTAATTTAAAATAATATGGGCCATTCTATTTTAAAATGCTAAGTTTAAAAATACCACTTGTAGTAGTCGTATTTTAAAGTCACGTCTTACCAAAAATAAGGGAGAAATAAAAAAAAAACTTTTGTCCTGCTTTTATCATACAGGAAAAGTTTGGATTTCTGTAACTTATACCGTGTTGGTGTATAAAATTTTCTTTATGAATTTCGCACCTTGTACAGTAAGCCGATTACCACATTTATTAATGATTACATGACTAGGTCTCCCGTGTTCTTAAAATTTAAAAAAAGCACAACTAGTCAACATTTTCATTTCTATCCGTTCTAATAACACCGTTTGTTTTAGAAACAGTCACACACAGTGCGTGAAATCTGTCATCATGAAACAAATAGATCCCCGGATTCTGTGATCCCCATTGCTAATGGAGTGGAACTGCGATATTGATCCCCACCACTCCACTTCACTGCTCTCGAACTAACTCGTACGCTTCTCATTTTTCAATTACTCGCTTACATAAAGATAAAAGGAAGCTTTGCAGTGAACCGATCGTTAGGATACGCTGTACTAAGGTTCAAGATAAAACCTGGTTCGTCAGTTTGAACTAGTTTATGATCATACGTGACGACGGCTACGCCAAAACAACAATTTAGCTGTTTTTGAAATAATATAATAGGTAATTACTTGTTTTAGACGTTGCCATGTAGTAGGTTGAGTCATACTGTAGTTCCGGGGCCACGACTTCGCCGTATTATTTTACTACTACATTGATAGTTTTCTATTTTATTCTAAAGTGCAAGTGGGACTTTAAAGATCTTTATCGTTTATAGTGCTGTCGTGGTTGCACTAAACTGGTGGACAATGGCTACCGGCTCGCGACCCCGTCGCCTAGCTTCATAATCTTAAAGCGTCGATTTATAAATAAACCAAAAGGTTACTATTTATTTGTGCATGATATTTCTTCCCTTGACATACTTTTTTAGTCTAATCCCTAATAATATCATTGCAAGAGCTACAGTAGTGTCACGGCCTGTGTAGCACGTAGCTTGTAGCCTGACTACGAGCGCTACAACTGCTACGAGTCACTTTACGTGACAGCTTGAGTTATTTATATGTATTGCCGTTTTGTATCCTACTTTAGTTTTTTTAAATAAATACTTACTTCGACTTTGAAGTGAATGTTTAGATAATGCAGGTTTTAAGCAAGCTTAACATTGCTGTGAGCTTTGTTAGCTGTTTTAACAATTTGAGTGAAGTCCAGGTTTTTTACTTTTTTATTTAGAATTTTGATTTTTTATCATCATAATAAGTAAACCGTAAGTTTAATAAATGCACGTTTTTAATCACATTGCTAAATTAATCTCTCTTACAATTATTAATAGTCGAACTGAAAGTAACTCAGGCGAACGATTTTATGTCTAGTAGCGAAAAACATACGTGGTTGCTTGAATATAAATACTTTGCCTTTGGGTAAAATAAAATTAAACAAGTATCAGTGTAGGCTCCGTTGCATTTAATTAACTTATTGGCAGTAAAATCCGCCCTCCGGCATATCAAAGGGCGGAAACGTAATGCTTTTGGTCTATATTGGTTTTCCGTTACGTTACCAATGTGTATTTCAAAAGGACTGTTTCATTTGCATCGACATGTCCAAAGGCTTCAGATTAATTATTGGAATCCAGGACTGACGTGGGCGTTCAATGTTCATGTAGTTTCATAATTTTTGAGTTGTCGCAGCGTAGGTTGGTTTGTTACTAACTTATGTTTTGTTTAAAGAATTTGTTGTTAATAGTTCTTTTAAGAGTTTAGTGGGCTTCTGTTTTTCGTAAATTGCGACGCAATCATTGATTGCGTAAAAAGAGTTTTATATTTAGGATTTTTTTTTGTTTCTACCCAGAATATTGTGACATGAAACCAACAACAATTTGAAAGATTTCGATATTTATGTTTCCATTTGTTTAGTTTCTGAGAATATGAAAAAATGTTGATGAAGGTTTCGAATGTTTAATGAAAATTCTAATTTGATTTGCACAATATATAATCCAGCCTATAAACGTCCCACTGCTGGGCACAGGCCTCTTCCCATATAGAGAAGGCATGAGCATTGATCACCACGCTTGCTCTCTGCGGGTTGGCGATTTCAGACCCCAAATTTTGGAATCCAGGTTTCCTCACGATGTTTTCCTTCACCGTATGTCAGAAGTGTCTTAGAATAATTAAGAAAGTACATATAACTTGGAAAAGTTACATTGGTACTTGCCCGGGTTCGAACCTGCAACCTCGTGCATACAAATCCGTTCATTGAACCGCTAGGCCACCACGACTTTTTTAGATTTGCACAATAGGAGTAGTATAAATATAATATAAGGATCGAATACAGAGTTGAAGATAATGTATTCATTTACCATAACCACCGTATCTCTCATTACTAAACTATTTGTGTAACGTGGCGATGCCTGAGTTGGCTTTAAAATATAAGTATAAACAGTAGACAAGTACTTGAAATAAATATATCCGAAAACGGCTATTTAAATATGATCTATTTATCCCCCTAATTGACAATGAAATGAAGCATTGAATTGAAGGTAATATTTAATAAATCTTTGTATCCATTAATGTTAGGCTACAGGTTAATTTTTCTATGAACTCTCCGCGCTTCTTACAAAAGCTTACAAAATTTCTTGTCCGCAATACAAAATGAAAATAGTGGTCAGTTATAATAAGCTTTACTTACACAGTTCGCTGAGAAATATAATATAAAAAGCGTGAACAGCAGAAACCGTAGAAACGCCATGGCGGGCAACAAACTGATCGCTAAGAAAACTTTATTCCAGTAATGTTTAGCACTTGTTATCGTGTTTCATATCAAACACGCGTGTTTACAAAACTATCAAAGAGTTTTGTTTACTCAAAGGCCAATAACAATGTACGCGTGCGGTAACCGAGGTAATATTTAACATAGGGACACAATTAGCTCACCCTACCGCTACTTCTGCTTGATTGAATAATGCTACTCGCTACACTAACATTCTAGATTGTGCTTAAATCTGCACATGTTTAGATTAAACAAACTTTAACAATTACTTATTTGGGTTAATTAGAAAGAACGAAGTGTCAAGTGCGAGTTCAAAGTTTAGGGTTCCTTACCCGATGCTATTTCAAATCAAGTGAGTCTTACGCCGATAAGTTTAAGAAGCGACGATTCATTTATACAACGAAATCAACGTCGTATTATTAATTTTGTTTTTGATATTAATGTATTCTACCAAAATCTATAGTTTTAATGCAAGAGTATGTTGACTGGCGGTAGCTGTCTTTGATTGAGATACGTTTTTTCGCCTGTGCCTTCGAAACTAAGGCATTTGCATTATAGACTTAGTCGTACCTTTATACCAAGTTATTATCTTATCCAACGAGTAAAGTTAAAACACTTTAATAACCACTTGCATAGTTGATGGAAATAGGTAACGATAATTTAATTAAATCATGGTATTGCTTTCTGAAGGTTACGCGAATGTTAGAAATTTATCAAAAAAATACGGTTTTAGATATATATTTAGGTTTTAGTTCCCGAAGTTTCTGCCCGAGACCGTGACACTTCGAAAAATTAGGGGCTAAAATCGAAATAACTATATGTCGCGTTAAAATCCGTAAAAGTAACTTATGTTCTTTATTGGAGCTAGATCGAGACTGTCACCGTTTTAAAGCTTTGTTGCATTAAGGAAGCTAAATGGCGAAGGTTACAACAGATCGTTTTGATGCGGAATGTCCTCTTTGATGCATTTGTCAACGGCAACGGCGAACCTTGTTAACTGTATTCACAGGCGCGGAAATCACTGCCAAAGGTAATTTGACTTTTTCAAATCCTGTTGCAAGAGGCAGTGCAGCTGGCCGGCAGGTTGCACGTTAAGTAGCGATGCACTTATTTAGTTCGGTGCTATACTAGCGTCGGTATAGCACCGAACTAAATCTTAAAGCCTGATAAAGCAGTAATATCTGCGCTTAAAAAAATGTCTTATTTATATTGTTATATTAATATTGAGTTTAAGTTAGTTGACTGAGCAGCTTTACTTTAAACGCTAACTTAATTTTCATCCATGGATTGTTTAGGACAATTTTGATGTGAAAGGAAAAAACTAACGAAAAGTCGAACTGTCTGAATTCGTTTAAGTAAATCGCCACACGGGTTCTCTTTGAAGCCTTCTATTCCAGTAATGTATAGACAACACAGATCAAATTCAGCGATAGACCATTCTTATAACCTAAATACTATGTATTTCCTAAAATGTATTTATAAAGACGAATCTATGATACATCCGGATTTGTTTCAGAAAGTATTCATAAAAATATCAATTTTTCTCCACAGTCATGTGGAGAGTGATGAAAGAGTGTTGAACCCTAAACTTGTTACTTTTTAAATAGCCGCCTTCAATCGCCTCCGCCTGTAACAGAGTAAACAATAACTACCTCATAACCTTATTTTGCGACTCATTTTACAAGTTTGCCATTATACCGTTCTGTGTCGCTTGTAGGTATACTGCTATTATAGGTACTTTGCTTTCCTTAAAATTTTACTTACGTTTATAATGTAAAACTCAAAATCTATATTGTCTTTTCGACCCTGATTGTACCCAGGCTACTTTTTTTAGTTTGAACTTAATTTTGTATCTCTAAAACAAGAGTAAATGAAACGGAATAATAAAGAATGTGTCTAGTAAAAGTAATGTAATAACAGAATAATTAAAACTGATTTGCTGATAGATATTGACCATATTATCAAAGAATACGCCATTTAAAAAAAAGAGAGCCAATAACCGTCTAGCCGGAAATGCTTATAAATGCCCGGAAATCTAGATATCGAGCGTAATGAGCACATAATTGGTAGATATATCTATGCATGTGTTATAGTTAATTAAAAGATTAAGCTCAAGTGTGAACGATACTGATAAGCGAATTATATTAGCAACTAGGAGGCTTAGTTATAGGTACCTATAGTCGATGCGTGTTCGAAATAGATTACAAATAAGTAGGTACGATAACAATAGCCACTGGTTCCGCTTCATCCAATTATATTTGAAATGCAAACATTTATCCTTAGATATAGCCCTCATCAGGGTTTCTTAACTAATTTCATACTTATTGGGTAGGTTCCTACTTGATAATAACAAACCCATGCCCTACTTATTACAACACTTTTCCTGATAAACTGTTTAACTGAGTTTTGATCATGCACTACTCTCTAAATTAGCAAGTTATTGTAAAAAAAGTGCAGTTTAGACCTGAAAAGTCGTTAAGCGGTAAACACTAACATAAGTTTATTTTGATTTGGTTTTCAGTTTGCAGTTTCTTGTATGAAACTTGTTTTTTTAAGTCGATTTTAAAACCAGTACATATATTAAACTTTTTAGTAAGATTGCGTTGGAAGTTAGAAGTGTATCGATATAGTAAGATATAGATTAGATCATCGCTTGCCTCTCGAGTGGTGGAGATTGGCCGGGTGAAGCGTTACCCCTTGAGTACGGATAACCTTGTTTAGTGCCCGCCAAGCGTATTTATCTATTTATTTTGCAATATAAGGCACGATCGTTCATTGATAGAATGTAGGGGATGAAAACACGAATGCTAACAGTTTATGACACGAATCATGAATTGCTTATGGTCTTTAATAATATAATATATTTACATTATTTTTACATATGCGCAAGATTTTATTTAGAATCCTTTAGATGTTAAAATAAATAAACTGTTTCTTTTTTTTTGTATAAAAATATTACGGCCTTCCGATACATAAAGAAATATATGAGCCGTTATTCTTTCTGCCAAAGAAATAATCATAGAAAAGACTAGCAAAAACATATTTTCATCTCAGAAAACTAGTTTATTTTTTAAATTTGATTTAAATTAGCACCGTCTTATAACTAATACAAAACTTATATGTGATCCAAAAAAGTGTCTTTTAGTTTGCGATTATACAAAAGTATCTGTTATGATATTGTAACTACTCAATATCCAATTATTATTGATCTATGAGACCATTACATTGATACCAATAATTAAAAAATCTATTTTTTATTCTTGCTATTAATTGAGTTACCTACTCTTTAGTCCATAGTTCATTTGAATATTATTTTTTTACCGAACCTCTATTCGACTTTTAACCAAAGCGTCATATTTGCATTTCATAATGACAGAATGAATATTTCTGAAATTCAAATGCAATAAGTTTTAATAAAAATGTAATTTTAACCGGTTTTTTTATGGGGTACCCAAGGCCACCTTCTGGCTCCATCATCAGACCAGTTTGGAAGTGCAATAAAATTAATCTTTTATAAATATGCAATAAATCATCCCAATATATATCAAGGCCTCAACTAACTTACATAGCTTGAAAGATTTAACGTAAACAAAGCCACTATTGTAAAGAAAAAAATCACAAAAATATTAAGTATCCTCGTAAGTAGATCTATTTATTATTCTAAAACATTACCCAGATAATTACCAGCAATAAATAAATTGATTTAAGAGGAAACATGTAAACTTAATATCCGTATAATGTATGTAATGGCAAAAAAAACCGTGAAGTTTTGAATACCGCGCGACCCATGGCATGGGTCGCTATTTAAGTATAAACAACAACAAAATTGGACTTGTAAGTAGGTAAACACCTACGGTTTTGTAGGGAACGGCCTTCCGTCAGTTGTCAGTGAAGCTGCCATGAACTTGATAATAACCATGCTGTATTCACCATACCCATTGGCTATCGATCCGCCCTGCCCTCGTAATTTTACGCGTTGTGTAATGTTCAGCTTCGCTCCAATGAGCGTTACCTTGGCTCTACAACTTTGTTTCAAGGTTTACGAATCAATATACAGTAAATTGCTGACATATTATTTTATCTACCATTTTTATTTGCATTATATTGCAGAGACCATCGTTAGAGGAATTATTTTTAATGTTTTTTTTTAATTCTTTATTGAACTAAACTTGGAGCTTATAACAAATTAATAAATAAATAATTAACAAATAAATACGCACCAAATAGCTTCGTTGTGCCCCTTGCGATATGGAATGTTAGGCAAAAAAACACTACTTTTTTAAATATTCAATATTATTATTTTAATAACATATCACCACGCCTGTATCTCCGAAGGGGTAGGTAGAGGTGTACCAATGTACACCCACAGTTCGCCGATATGTTTAGGTCCCATGTAATAGGGGGCGAGCCTATTGCCACTTACCGGTCACAAATCCGAACTCTGACCTGCTACTGAGAATTTCATAGAAAAACCCAATAACACCTTGGTCGACTCGGGAATCGAACCCAAGACTTCCAGCGTAGCAGTCGCGCTTAGCACCACTAGGCCAACGAGGCTTCGTATCATTATCTAGAAAATGATGACAAATGCTACTGTAGGTCATTAACTAAAACTTGCAAGGATTTTTTGTTACAAATTAAATTGCATCAACGCTTAGGTTATTCATTTCATAATCTAAGACAGGCTGTTCTAAAATAGTAGGCTAAAATTATTCAATAAATAAGGTTATTGTTCTCGCTATAACCCGAACGATGCTAATACAGCGTTCGTGCCTTTCGACCAATCGCAGAGATAATAAACTAACACCGAATATGGGTTAAGATAGAAATCCTACGAATTGTTGCGCTTCACTGATCGTGTTTTATCCAAACGAAATACAACGATCGAAATTAATTTATGTTTATCTTCAGACATCTCAAACAAATAGTGGTTTTTTGAGAGACCTGGATTGGCATTATATGTTCCTTTTTTATTAAAAATAAACATCGCCCGAAAAGGCCTCATAAGTTCAAAAATGAGGTGTTTTATTGGAATCACTTTCATGTCTTTTGTCACGTTTATACAAAGGAATACACAGTAGAAATATTATTCGTATACAATATTTCTTCAATAAATCTTCAATATTTCTTCACTGCAAAAACTTATTTAGATATTAGTGAAGAGTAAAGCGGTTATCACACTAGCTCGAATTTAGTCTCTTCAATTCAGTCATTAGATACTGAATGTAGCATAACGGCATGCGAATTGCTGAATGCGATTAAATGCTTTGATATAATATATGCTGCCGAATTAAGACTGGGACTATTCATGCCTAGTGCAGTAAGCGCTTAAATACCTTTATAGCTTACCAATTTCTAGTTAACTTGCCTAGTTCTTCGATTATCCGCGCTCGGTTGTAAAGTTTCGCGATTATCCGAGCTATCAGCCGCGATCAAAGTAACGTTACATAGTCAGTTCATAATACAGGAATTTAATCTATCAAAATTAAATTATCAAAGGATGCTACCCATAGAGATTTTTCTTTGAGAAATAGAAAATTCCATAATATTTTTTTATTAAAACATAATATTTATTATTCCTATTGGTTATGGTACGTACCATAACCAACAGGAATAATAAATAGTTTTTAGGACCATAAGTTTGTGTGAGTGTTGTCAGTATACCAAAATCAAGATTTTACATAATTTTCTGAAACCCTGAATGTTGAATTATTACAATATGACATCATACACCTACAAACTAGAATATGAGATATAATTATTAGATTTAAAATGTAGTGTTAATGCAACGATTTAAAGCGATACTCTACTAGTTGTCTATCGAAAGTAAAATATAGACATATATAATTTCATTAACAGCCATTTTAAGCACAACACTATAAAATGAAGTATCTTCATATATTCATTTCTATAATTATTTACCAGAAATCAATAGCATACCAACTAGAGTTGCTACTTATATTTTTTCCCGCGTAGTGAACCATTTGTACGTGTAATTAAATCGTTACAGAAACACTGCATTTCATCGATGTAGAATGAAATACCGATTGCAGTCAGAGAGAAATGCAGCAAATATTTGCAAACAAGCGCTTATTAAAATGTGAATCTCTTAAAGCATGTTAAGATTAAACATTTCTGAGCTACTCAGTAAAATAATATTAATTTAAGGAGAAAATATGCTTTCATTAAACACTACAGTCAATTTGCAAATAATATTCAGACAAGGTTATTCACCAATCCTATATCACACCTGTTTCTTGTATTTTGTGCAGTTGACACAATATATAAAAAATATAACCTAAATAGATTTTTATTTTTATTGATCTTATTTTAAATTTCTTTGCTCAAGTACAGTCGCGGTCGGTGAGAGTACATTTAAATTCGATATAAATAAATCAATCTGTTTTCACTCGGTCAAGGGCCAAGATTTTCCTGTGCTAAACTGGTAGGTAAAGAAAATCTAGCTATATGATAAAATGAAAATAATGTAAACCGTATCAATATGCTGTATATCGAAGCTGTATACCGTGCTTTTGTCAAGCAAAGCCTTTCTTTTTACCACCACGTGTACGGTATGCCGGATGCCGATAAAGTTATCGACTTGCGCCGCGCTTAAATTTAGATACCAGAATTTAGGTATTTGGTATGTTATGTGCTAATAATAATGGTAGTATAAACAAAATATTTTATCAGACAGGAGTAGTGGATGTGTGTCAGGACGTGCAAGGGAATGGAAATACGCTTTCGTCGCGTCGCGTTCTCTAAAAATGATCATTTCTGCAATCCGCTTCATACAAAACTTCATATATCACATCTTCGAGAGACCCGATTAAATTCAATTTACAAACGCTACCCATGTAAGATCTATCAAAATATCCAAGCCAAGCTTGCAGTAACCCTGTACAAAATAAAACAGAATTCGTATAGGTATTCAATGGTTTTAATAACTTCATGTTTTATAATTCACTCAATAGTATGACATGACCATCACAACACTTCGGAGTAGTTGAAAAATAAATAAATTAAAATTAAAATAAATTAAAAAAAGAAAAATTTACTGCTTCTTAATGTCAGTATAGAAATATAGATCATTATAGATAGATGGTAATAAAATATTGCAATTTGTTCTGGATCAGTTTACGACGTATTAAGTAGCGCTGTGTCCACGGTGGCTTCGAGGATCGGTTAGCTTGATTATTACCCGCTTGAGTGGACACAAAATACTTACTCAAGTGTTTGCCCTTAATACAACAATTTACGACATCGATGCTTTTAAATTTTCTTCAGAACTTCCCTCTTTATCATAATCAGTAAAAAAGGTAGAGAGAGGTTTTAAAAATAATTAAAGGTAGGTTTTAAATTATATAAAATGAACAAGCATTTTGCTTTAAGTGTTTATACTGCCAGAGCTAAAACACTCACAACATCTCTGCGTTTGTTTTACTTAACATTCCGCTAGATAGCAACGCTCAATTTCCAACAAAATTCGTTTTTGCTGCTTTTTTTTTAGATTCGGACCTGCTGTCTGCTGTATGGGGCGGTTTATTGGGTTTTTATTAAAAGCCGTTTTGATCTCCTGTGTGCCGCTCAGCTACTAATTGCTTACGGCTGAGATGTAAAACAAACAAGGTATATTTGCATGTTTTAACGGCTGCCGGATTACTGTTCAAACTATGGTACACATAGGTATGGCAATCAGTAAGGCAAGAAATAAAGATTGAAAAAGTTTGCCCGTCTGATACGTGCCAGTTTAATTACACTTTTTTTTTTTTTTTTTTAAGAACAAACTCTAACTATACTAAAATTAAAACTTACATAAATAAAAACTAAATGGCGTCAAAGAACTCATCGTCATCCTTGTCAATGGCGGGGAACGTGCCCAGAAGGCTGGCTGCATTGCCACGTTGAATGGCTATGCCGATTCTCTGTGCAAGGAACAAACCAGCCCTCTGATCACGAGTAGATTCTACCAAACGTTTGGAAAGTTCTTTGAAAAGATTTCGTGCGCTCGGACCCCATGACCCGAGCGTTTCAACCCCAAACGGCTCGAAAATATAATCACCCACAATGTTATTATACTTCCGCCGCTTAAGGGTCTCCGCAGCTCCAGCAGCAGCGCCAGGAGAGGCTGCTGAACTTAGAACGTGGGACGGCGCAAGGGTGTCGACGCACGTTGCGTCCCACACCAAAGGCCGACCCAATTTCCAAGGTAGCAATGACATACCGTCAGGTCTCTTGCCATCGCCGCGCACCAAACCATTGGGTTCCAAAACAGCTGGTACTCCGGCGGTGACAAGAGCACGACGAATTATGTCATTCAAATTTGAGTGGCGAGATATACGCCCTGCGCTCTTGCTGCAGGACAGGCCATGGTGACCGAGGTTGTCGACTGTCTCACCGCATTGACAACGATGACATGCGACACAGGGTATACCTAAACGTAAACTCATGGCGAGCCGAAAAGTATTATTATCCAATATGGTGCCAAGAGTGGATGATGGAAGTGCCTGTAACCAGAGGCCCGATTCCCATTCTCCCACAGCCAGGAGACGCGCACGCTCTGCAGTGTTGATTGACGTATTGATCAATTCTTTCCGTATCAAACTGCAAAGCGGCTCGTCCCACTGCCTCTGAGAAGAACGTTGCTCGGGTAGATGTGTGCCCGGGCAGGACATTTCCCAACTATTTACTGCCTCAGTCATGCACAGAATCTGAAAATCAACCAGAGAAGACCCTAAGATTTGCCTGGTCAACTTTTCAGTGCTGTGGACAGATGACAAAAATGCTGGTAAGCCTAAACTGGAAACTTTACGTACACCTAGCCCACCAAATCGGATCGGCAGCGTGGCTTGGGTCCAGGCTCGGTCATCCAACGTTACGTTGAAAATGGACGTTAACGTGGACCGAATAATTTTATCAACTTTTTCCAAAAGCGGTAAATGTTTCCATAATCGTGAAGAACGAAGAAAATATGTAAATTTTGGACCAAAGCAACAAAAACGAATTAAAGTAATAGCAGAATGTAAAGAGATTTTGAAAAGTCTATTCGAAATTGATTGAAAATTTTCAATTTTATCATCTATAAAATTTTCATATGATTCTTCTAAAATTGGGGACCCTAGAAGGCGAAGAGAGGAGTTATTAACTATGTTAATTTCAGGCACTATAGTTTGGATTTTTTGTAAAGCCAAATTTTTATCAAGATGTGTATCTGGAATATATATTTCACACTTACTTGTGTTTAAATCAAGACCAATTTTGTGTAAATTTGTTTTAAGGGATATATAATCATCTGCTATAGTGTCGACATCGCCTCCTAGAGTTCCGTCATCCAGATACCAAATGTTAAATTTTGATTTCAATTCTTTGATAATGGGATGGATGGCTAAACTGAATATGACCGGCCCGAGCGGATCTCCTTGTTGGCAACCAACAGCCGAATTTAAAACATTGTCTTTATAAACTAATTTTGAAGGGTTTCGGTAGCATTGCCAAAGGAAACTGTAAATTTTGGGGGTTTCACTTTTGACTTCTGCCAACAAGGTGTCTCTGTTAACTGAGTTGAACGCATTTTTTATGTCAACTTTAAGAATAACCTCACTTTTCCTGTGGGCCAAAAATGTGGACAGCGCATGTACGGCAGCTTCACAACCCCCCTTTGAGCCAAAACCTAACTGAAGCGGTTGAAATTTATCAGTCAAAACGTTGCTGTACAACTTACAGCAAATTTTGGCTGCCGTGCGTCTGTAGGTGGTGCCAACAGCAATAGGGCGAATACCACCATCCTTTTTGCTAAGGGCACAGAGGTTGGCTCCATAAAGGGTGTCAATGACCCCCTCATGGACCCCACCTGCAAGCATTAAATTTATTAAAGCTGTAAGTTCCTTCAGAAGCGACTCGCCAGCTTCACCGGCAGTGGGGCCTGTGAGGTCTTTTAGGTGCTGTGGGGTCAAGCCATCCAAACCGCCAGCGGAGCCGCTCCGGAAAGAACCTATGGCTTCGACCAACTGTTTTACTGAAATTTGAAAAGAGTGTAAATTTGGGTCTGGTGGATCAGGAAAAGAAAGCTTATCTTTAGGCACAGGGTGTTTGCTCTCCAGCGCGGAGAGGGTTTGTAGAGAGCATGGTGCAACCTCGTCGTTGCTAAACAATATTTTGGCAGCTCCCCTAATGTCACCTTCACTTAGTTTGGTCTGAACGACCCGAGAAATATCACCCGGTACGTGATGCTTTTGTGATGTGAATTTGGACTGGAAAGTAGGATTTGAAAAACTACAATTATCTTTAATTTGGGCCGTAAGGGATTTCTTAGAAGCCAAATTTTTTTGTACGTGTAAAATTTTGTATGGGAAGGTGAGTAATTGTTCCCAGGCACTTAAAGTATTTTCGCGAGATGCTACACGAACACATTTTGCAAGATAAAAAGCAACAGAAGGCCTTGCACCCCGGGGAACACGTTTTAAAATAGGAACGGATTTTTTAGAATTTGATAATGTTTGCCACAACGGTAATGATGTGGCTGGCGGAGAAATAATTGGAATCGAGGAGGCATCACGGCTGGAAGACACGTTTGGAGATTTGTGGACCTTTCCAATATGAATCTTCAAGCCCCGATCACCTTTGAAAAATCGTGCCTGAGTACAATAAGGGCAGCTAACCAAACCACTTGATATGGATGATGATTGGATAACATTACCCGCGGACCCGTCACAATCTGCATTTGAAGACATAAAATGTTACAAAATAGACAAAACACTCATTAGAAAATGTCAAAAGCGTCCGCACAACACCACACGCCCTGCTGCCGCTGCCGCCGCCGCCGCTGCCACAGCCGCCGCAGCCGCCGCCGCAGCCGCCGCCGAAGCCGCCTCCGAAGCCGCCGCCGCCGCAGCCGCCGCCGAAGCCGCCGCCGGAGCCGTCGCCGAAGCCGCCGCCCGCCGCTGCGCTCCCGTGTCTCTGCTAGCCGGTAGCCGCGCTAGCGCGGCATTCGTCGGTAGCAGGACTGATTAATTGGTAAACAACCGTTGTTGTTTACCAATCAAGTATATTTATTTAATTTCATTGAAATTTTATAATAAATAATATATAATTTTATAATATTTTTTAAGGTGCAAATATCGCAAAAAGTGCATATCTATAGAGTTTGTCACATTGGTAAATTATTTAATATAACAATGAAAAGCTCTTAAAATTGGGTCTAGTTAACAACGAGTTATAAAAAAAGCCTGATTAAATATAATATAACGAAACATATAAAAGTTTAGCTTGAAGACACATTTCGTTTGAATAAGTTTTTTTTTATATTCTAGCCACGGTCATTTAAGAAAAAAAGGTACAATTTAAAAAAACCTATGGTTGTTTGTGTAGTTTAAAGAAACTTTCAAATATATTTATTAAAAATTGCTCTATATATATATATATATAGAGCAATGTACTTTTTTTTTTGTTACCTTTTATGTGTCCCACTGCTGGGCAAAGGTCTCCCCCAATTTGCTCCAAGCTGTTCTGTCTGGATCCATCTCCCACCAACCCGGCAGATAGCGATCGATGTCGTCGCGCCAGTGTCTATATATGTACTTATTCCAAATAAATAATTGACAACTATATCAAATAAGTGGTCTTCCCCAAATACACCACAAGTCAATGAAAAATGAAACTAAAGATTAAAGGTAGGTAACTGTAGTTATTAACTTAGGTCTCAAATGGCCGGTGTGTTATTTGATTCATTAAATTAAAAGCCCTAAAAGTAGTTGAAAGTCGTTGAGGAAATAAATGGCAAAGGAAAAGTGTGCTGCTTTTTGCCGCGTTTGATGTTATTTTTATTGAAGGTAACTTTTAGCATAGCTTAGTTAATTGTGTATGCTTTAACTGTCCATTGGAATGTGCAAATATTTTCCTATTGAATAAACATTTTAGAATTATTAATTAAACGTCATCCTTTTTAGAGAAGTACCGTGTGCAACGTTGCAGTTTAGGCTATTATTGCAGATTATATTTATTTGAATACCTAATCAAAGATTTTATGTTGAAAATAGGCTGATGTAATTCATAACTGAATAAAGTTTGGTCCTGCTCCGAAAACTAAGTATTTGAAGTCTATAATTTTCATCAACTTGGCATGTTTGTCTATGTACCGTTTCCCCAGCTCACCTCCAGCACTGAGCTTTGTTCTTACCAAGTGGAACGTGGTTTCATTAGCAAGAGCTAGCACCCATGATTATTAAAACACGACTTTCCTGTTTTACGCGAAGATTAGATTCTATCCTTCATATCTTTTTCACGGTTTGTTAATTGGGACCATCGCCGCTTTAGTTTGTGTAATCGGATTACAAGCCACATTACGTCAGTCCTTAAGCTTTTTAAACTTATCAACAGTTTTACTCTTACGAGAAATGGTTTGGATTATGTACAATATGTGCCAAATGTATTATATTTTAATGGACTGCTTATTAAAAAAATGTTTTTTTTTCTTACTACCTGAAAGTGGGTACTCTTTTGTGTACGCGTTCAGTTTATCCGTCTATATCCGCCGGTTACTTCCAAGCGACCCCCGTCTATTTGGGAGCCCAGTAAAAAAGAGTGTCTAGAAATTGCTTTAAACTGAAACATGTGGAAGGAGGCAAGGGCCTTCGCTGCGCAGTCCGAAAGTTTCAAAATAATAAAAACAAAAAAAAGGCTCAAAATAATAAAAATTATAATAACACCTGAACGTACTTTATATGCTTTAAATATTAACGAAAAATGTTTACCTTAAAATAATGAAATACTGTGAAGATTTATTTGTATTTATACTACTAGTATACTATAATGTTACTATGGCTACAATATTTAAAACTTAAAAGATTCGGATAGCTCAAACATAGTCTGAGAAAGCTCCCTAAACTTAGGCTTTTGTCTTCGGACTTCACAAATTTAATGTATATAATTATTAAATGCGCATACAAACATATAGTTTAGCTTTATTTTACTTAAACTTAGCGAAGTTATTGTACGGCCAAGATTCCGAGAACTGTTTGTTCAGTACAGTACAGTAGGATATTTTTGTTACCTATTTACTTGTCGCAGTGGTCGTACTTCAAGTACCTAGTTATTCTGGATGTCAGTGAGCTTCATTAGATTATAAGAAACTGTCGGTGTCCGTGATTTCACCCGCTTAAGTATTTCCCGTTTGCTAAATAAATACAGTTTGTATGGTGTATTTTGGAACATTTTGATAATTTTTTCGCTACTCAGGACGGAGTCATATTAAGTTATAAACGGTACAAAAGCAAATTGATCGACTTTATTTTATATGTCTATTTAACGTATATAACATCTAAAGCAAGAATAAATCTTTTATATAAATAATATTCAAATTTTAGAGTTGTCAATTGAAAAAGATGTTTGCCTTCGTATTTTATTGTAGAAGCCTTGATACATTGACATCCTCTTGAATTACAATTTAAAGTGCGAAGTAAATGCAGTAGTGGGTATCACTTGTTGCAATACCTTAAAAGGGGTTGGGAGTATGTCGTTCTCCATACGAACGCACTCTGCTATTTTCTCGGAAAAGGCTTTTAGAGCATTACAGTACACAAGCATTAATTTCAACTAAATCTTATTTAACAAAGATCTAGTTTTATAGACAGCAATACGATACCCTAAAAATTAGAAATGTAAAACCGTTTTTATCGCCGCGTTCTAACCACTATCCGACTACAAAATTATCTTTTATAACAAGACTGAATGGTCTAATATCTATTGATCGATAATATAATACGTAAATATATGTATCCTACCTCCCCAGTTGGCTACCTTTACTTTCATCTCTTATTATGGCGGATATGTTAAAACAAGGGAATATGGATATTTATAGCGGCAACTTCCTTTTCCTTTTATTAATCTGTATTGTGAACGTAACAGAATATTATTCACGATCGTTTTATTTTGGGGTTCCGTACTCAAAGGGTATCGACGGGACCCTGTCGCTAATCCTTCTGTCCGTTGAATATCCAACATTATTGGTCGTTGATTAAATTTTCACAGAATATGCATCGTTATGACTGATAGATTTAAATTTAAAAGCCACAAAAGTGGTCGCTTTATAAAATACATTGTTAAGCTGAAATTCAGTACAGAACCCTTAGTGTGCGAGTCTGTCGCAGACATAAACTGGGTTGCAGTTATAGAGGTATAATTAATTATGAAATTATTTTAATTGCATGCGCCTTTTTAAACTTTAATTTTCATATTTATAATTATAAATAAAAAGATACGTAATAATGAATTTGATTAGTTAGTGGGCTATCAATGTGGGTCATTTAAGCTTGATATTTAATTGAGCTAGCTCTCTGTGGGGGTGGAGATAAGTTAGAGCAATTTCTTTGCATAATATATTATAACTTACCAGTCGCGGTCTCCAGAGGTGTTGCAGACCCGATCGAGCGCAAAAGTACTTATAAGTATCATGTATTCAATACATAAACAATGTATTTTGTTGATCTGAAATAAATTGATAAAAATTTGCTAGTTTGATGACACTTCCGTGAATACGAGTAGACCTGAATACATACTTCATTTTCTCAGTATTAAAAACCTTTTTGATCTAATAACTAAATTTATAAAACTATTTTGTAATTACACGTCTCTTTAAATATATATACAAAAGCTCTACGCACAAAAATAGTACCTATAAATTAAAAAAAAAAACACCCTTTGACTCAAAGTGTACAAAATACCTTATTATTTTCAAACAACTGATAAATTATAACTAACAATCATTCGATCACATCAGATAACAAACAAAACAAAAGCCATCAAAATTATGTCATTCGTTTGGAAGAACAAACTTACAACTCTTTGCATTGGGGTTAAAAAAAGTACAAGATGTAATAAATTGATAGTTGCTATGATACAATTACATGTAAGTTTTCTTTAGACTTTCGTAAAGCATGTGTGTCTTGACGTCACGAAATAGGCACATTATATCTGCCGCCGCCCAAAGCCAGCCTGCTTACGAAATACTCATAAATTACTACACGCGACACGCGATTGGTGTAAATGACAAAATGTTTTGAAGTCCATGAAATTTCTCCAAAACAACACTTAGGTCCATTTTCCACGCGTCATAATTAACACGCAACAATTCTATTCCACCGTTATTACAGTACAATGTAAAACATAAGCGTAATTGCAAAGTTACAAAGCCGTTAACCATTGTATATAAAGGATACAATTAGCTAATGGTAGATAGTCTGCTATTAATTCTCGGAAGACGACACCTGTTATTTTTAGCGTCTATAAAGATTGTGTTTTTCCTTAAATGAAATTGTACCTACTTTCTTCGTTATTGGTGATATATCTCGTAGCATATTTTGTGTTTGTGTACTTAAAAAGTGTATATACCTATAATGTTCGTAGAGCGAGCAAAGTGATTCTTTGGGTGGCATTTGTGTGATTTCTTTGGGAGCGGTGATATCTAAGACGTGTCGGGTACAGGAATGTTAGGCAGCGGTCGGGCGCGGGGCGGGCGGCCCAACGCTCACCTAGAGATGGGATACGAGATAACCCGGGATCCTGCTCGATTTAATGAGTGCAAACAACGTTGCACCAAATATTTCCATTTCGTTTACTTTAATAATAAAAGGATAAAAAAATGAGAATGATTAAGAAACACATTCTAGTGTTCAACATATTCAGTTAGTCCTGTTCGTGACCGCTTGAATGACTAAATACGTATATACAAAAACAATATAGCGTGTGCTAGAATTTCATTATAATTTGCAAATAAAAAAATGTCTCAAGGGAGTACATTTGTGTTCAGTATTTAAATCGTTTATATTTCTGTCTTTTCCTAAATTTTTCATGGATTAAGAAAAACACAAACAGAAATTATTCAAACTTCAGAAGTTAGAAATGTACCCCGTTGGGTTCGGTGTTCAGCGTGATGGCTCGGCAAGTAATATGTGCGGCGGAAGTGCGCACGTCACTAGCGCTTAGCTGGCGAGTCGCGGGCTGCCGCGGCCAGCAGTCGACCCGCGCTGCTTGCGTCGAGTGCCCGCGTTGAGTGTGCTCCGCGCCTACCTCGCGCACAAAGCTCGCGATACGATGCTGCCTAACAATTAAATACTCTCAAATTTTAAACTAAAACAATTTAAAATTACGCCAAATAATATTCAGTTGAAATAAAACCGGTATAATATATACTTCAAAAAGTTTATACAGCCTAAAAACTGGAAGGGCTAATAAACTTGGTAATTACTCGTAAAGATTTTCGGAACAAGGCATGATCTAAACATTTCCCGAGCAGCAGACTGTCCTTCACTGTCTATATTAAAGAAGGTAAGAATTTGAGTTACTTTATTAAAACTTCAGAGAGCGCATTACGGCTGCCTGAGGTTTTACATACTTTCGTTGTTTTAATTTAAATTATACAAAACCTTCCTTAACATTTTAGGCTTTATTATCCTGTTGTACTTAATTCTTATTATTTTTTGGTTGATTTCAAATCTTAGTTTGTTGGTATATTAGGACATTTTAGAGACCCATTCTATGCCTTAGCGAGCGCAAAATATTATTGTCCATAACAAACTTTCTTTACAAACAAATAATTTCGGCTGTGCGCTGTTTCAAGCTGAGCTAAAAGCTGAGACTAAGATTTCATTTAAGATTTATTTTTGGTTATTAGAAAAAAAACTCCTCTTCAAGTTAAAAATACCTGGCGATTTGCGAAGTTTTTATGCATAAAATTAATGCCAGAGCAATTCTTAACTTTTGTGTGATTTATTTCAGTATTAGAAACTTTTCTTTTTAAAGAAATGCGCAGCTTTATCTCTGAAAGTTGAAATTTGTACAAAATGTCTTGTTTCGGAAGGGTTCAATGTCGGCTGTATATTGTATAGCATTTTAACTTACCTACCGTAGATGAATATTCATTTGTATAATTAAGGGCTTCATCGTTCTACTCTTCTCCAAACTATATTATTTTGATTCATTCCCTTTATTCCTTTTTTTAAACTGTTGAAACATAAAACCTTTCTTGGGTACAATAATTTATGACATAATCATTGGATGTTGGATGGTTCGTAAATTAATTTGGTGGTTAATTAATTTACGAATTAAGTCCATTTGAGTACCATTGTTGTAAGTAATGATACCCTTGGGACATAATCAGGTGTTATTATGACCATATCTGTACACAATACCAAGATTACGTAGGTTCTGAACATTTATAAAAATAACAAATATTAAAACTAAATAGATCGAGGGCTAAGACTAGAAGTTAGAACATTTTGGGTATCAAATTATAAAAATAGTACGCTCCATTTTTTTATTTCACTTGGTGCTTAGGATAAAGAAAGAAAGCGGACGTAGGAAAAATTATTACCTTCATAAATAAGTTATACTATATTTCTCATTTCTGACCATTCTATAGTAAAGACAAAAACTTTTTATAGTCACTGTGAAAACAAAATTAAGGGCCTCATCTTACCTATTATGTTAACTGGCCAAGCGAGCAAATTTGTAACGAGCAAAGTTTAGTAAAATACGCTTTCCGATAACACGCTTGACAGAAAATATTACTTCCAAAATTTTGAATGTTCCAAATTACGAGCCTTGTATGGCAGAAACATTGCTTTCTTTGTCCTTTCGCGGTAAGCGGGCTTTTCAATGAGAAAATTCGGGACCTTTGTCAAATTGTAAAGACCTGTAGCTGAGTATTACCTGGTTGAATATTACTGTCGCGTAAACATCAGCTATGATTAATAAAAGAGATGAAATTACGTGAATAATAGTGGTTTTTCACTAATAACAAGATATTAATAAGTTAGGAAACTGTAAAATCTCCTCCTACAGTAGCAGTACCTTATTAATATATTATGTAGTTTTTTATGCCTTAATTTTACATTCAAACTTGGCAAGTTTGTATGTGTAAGTATTTTAGAAAGTCTGAGACGTCCATAGTAACTTAAAGGGATCTTTTAATGTTATCATAAATTAATTCAGAAGTGTGAGAATAGGCTTACTATTTCGATAATCAGAAATTCCTTTGAGTAACCATGTGCGGTAAGGCTTATGATTGATGGTTGACGACTACTGATTATACAAGGTATTTGAAAAAATTAAAATTCCTGAATTAGCTCAAACATTTACATAGAATTCTTTTTAAGTTCTAATTGATACGTTATCATTAGCTACATATTTAAAATTGCAAAAAAAAAATCGCTTAAAATGCGCGGGATTTATAAATTATATTAACGCAACGCCATTGGTCGGGCCTAATACCTGTGACGTGAAATGCCATGCTGAAAAAGCTTTATGGACTCTGACGTCACAATCCATACAGAAAAGCCACGCAGATGGCTTCTGTTTTAAATCCTATTATTGTTATGTGAGAACGAATGGTTATTTTGATATCGAACATCACATTTTTTTGTGTACGGTGTAACTGAAAAATGATTACACAAAAAGCTCATGCATATTCCCTATTGCTTTATTGAATAGACAGTAAAGAGAATGATGAATGTACTACGTTAAGTATTTAAGCATTAAATAGAATAATTCATAAGGCCTAACTGGAATTTTAGCAAAATTAAAATCAGGGAACACAAAAAAAAAATCTTAAAATAGTGAGTCAATCAAGTACATGGCAGTGCTAATGGAAATATGAAAAATAAAATGCAAAAAAGTTATATCCCTGCACTTGTGGGGTTAAAATTGATGGCAGGTTTTTCGGACAGTTTGCCGGTTTTTGACAAAACCGTAGGCCACGAGTAAATGGCAGATAGAGTTAACAATAGTGTATACTGACATGGTGGTATATTTATACGTATAGTGGTTTACTAATCTAAAGATTTTTGGTTAAAAGTCACTTGAGGGTTTCTAGTAAAATACAATAATTTTCTTAACAAATGTGCAGGATTGGGTGAATGTAGAAATACATCGGCGATTAATTCGTTTAAATAAATATAGTCTTGATTCAATCAAATATATATTGATGACGCTATTAATAATCCTTTTCATTAGAACCAAATTAATCGCCTCCTTCAATCAATCCAAACTAACATTATGACTGTAAGTCATTCTGTCTGTCTGCTACGGTTTCTTAGCAAAATTACACAGCGGATATTGATATAATTTTTTGCGTAGCTTGAATAGAACTCCAGAAAAGAAATAGGCTAGAAATAATAAGATTTTACATATTTCCCAAGAAATAAAAATATACAGCTTTTTGTTAGATTTGGTAAATTAATAAGATTGTTTATATTTCATAAGGCACAATCAACTTCAACATTTAAAACACGAGGACGCCTGGACCAATGAATAAAAGCTCTGATTTGCTGAAATAGCAAAACAATTTCCAAAATGTCTTGTACCAAATGTGCCACTTTTATATACATACAATTCAAATCTTTATTTTTTGTTATCAAAAACAAAATTTATCGTTAAAATTTTGTCTATATTTACGGTAGTTAAATACGCATGTGAAACCGCGGGGCTCAGGTAGTACATTATAACACAGACGCAGAAAACAGCCGTATTCATTAGTAAGCGTAGCTGTTAATATAATTTATGCAATATTAATTTGTAATCTTAGTTCGAAGCACATGAATGGGGCCTTATATAATGGGTAGTTTGTGGGAATTAATGGGAAGAGCAAACTCTAGCGGGGAGCCTATACGCTCCATAAATATACTGATGTAATTCCCAGCTATAGCTACCGATATCATTTGATGGATCGCGCTCGATTCTGCAGATAAATTGCGTACGTTTAGCTAAGATGACCCAGTTTACAAACGATGTTATTGATAATAAATAAAACAAGCTTTATTTAAAAAATGCAAGCACTCTAGTTAATTTATTTGCAAATATGTATATTTGCGAGGTAACATAAGGTTCATATAAAAACAAAAAGTCTGTTTTTCAGGACTAAAAATATAACTATTTGAATTCGGACTAAATTACTTTGATGATTTTATATTTTCTTCTAGCCAAATAAAATTTTCTACTAGGTAAGTAAAACTTGAAAACGGTGTAGGTATATAAAGTTAGCGATATTGCCTACGTTCAATAATACAATTCAACAGCAAATAAAAACAGTAGAATGTTTAATTGGCTCTCCAATAACTTCATCAGGTGTTATAAGTTTCTTTCAACTAAAAACTATGCGCTAAAAACCGATATTAATGATGGTTATTATAGTGTTGAACCGTCTGTCAAAATTACAATTATTTGTTCTCCACATACATTGCAGGTGATGTTGACACGCAGTGTCGAAAGTAAATCTAATGGAATTAAATCAGCAACGTTTCAGACTTCTGAGTGTTCGATTAACTTTCTATGTTTACCTAAATCGTTCTAAGGAGTCCTTTAGGTAATTAATGTCTTTGAGTACGGAAGTAAAAATATTATAATAGTAGGTAACATACTTAGTTTGAAATTGGAGCTAGTATGTTTATATGACTTGTTTAAAGTAGGTATAAAATATACGTTACAACAGACTAGTTGGAAAGGAAATTAAAATATAACAAGCTTTCACGAGTGACGAGTATTTTAGCAGATATATAGGTATATATAGATTGGCGGAAATGTAACGAACTATGTATTTTCTGATGCCGCTGTTATACATGTGTTACTGAAAGGGTTTATCTGTCCAAAACGAGTGAAAAGTACGAGCACATCCTGGTATTGTCTACAAACATTTCGCTCAAAATCACTTAGTTAAATAATTCATGTCCAGTTTTTCGCATGAATGAAATAGGTAAATTTACACCAATCATTTAAACAAGACCACTGAAGCGATGTACCTCAACATTTAGCATCTGAAGTAATTAGATATTGTCTTAAAGTGCGGTGGCACGTTTGTTCATGAACACCCTGTTTGTTGTAACAAAAAAGCAGGTTTTGAATAAAACGGTTCAATCTACTGTAAGTTGTTACTTAAGCAAGAAGAGCCGCTCCCACTTTCTGTACGTTTAATAAATTAGCAAGTAGTATATGGGTGGGTAATGAGTGGTGGGTGGCTTTTACCCCAGATTTTATCACGTGTCAAATTGTATATATTTACATTTATAAGTATTTGACATCCATACCAATATTGTGAATGCGAAGTAATTTTATGAAAAAAAGACTCGGTATAGGGATCCAAAGGAAAAAGGCTTCTTTTTATTGCGATAGCATACCTTCGCGGTCTATGCCGCCGGCGAAAGCTAGTGTGAATATATCTCTTAAAAAAACTTCTTTATTTAATAGATAAAATTAATTGAGAACTTTGAATGACTTTGTAAAGCATTGCAGTTTGAAGTAACAGTTATCGGGTTTCTATACAGCCGTAATCACGGTGCTATCACGGTTTGTACTTCCCTATGAAACTATAAAATAAATTTATGATGCTCAGATTACTCATAAAATCTGCTGTTTAGTTACCCTGTATAGAGAAGTTGTGTCGGAGAATGCGATTTTAATTACAAGCAGTAAATTATAATATCAATTTGATGTCTTTATCATTCCTTTTACGATATTTTTATTGTTATAGTCTTCGCAGGTAAATAAGACGTTTAATAAAATGTCCGATCGAAACGTTTGCGTCACATAATGATGGTTGTTGAACAGTTAGGTTCATATCATTATGACAAGTGTATTGTGTAGTAATGCCATCTGCCATAACCTATCCTACCGGTAATCAAGTATTTGACACTAGATGGAGGATATTGTTTGTTCAAATAGTTTAAAATTTCTCTCGAAGACACACAAAAATGTCCCGAGGTACAAAAAGTTATTCTTTTTATACACGATCAGGGCTTGTCCGAAATATTAAAAAGAAATCAAATTTCACAACATTAGTTAACAGATTGATACATTAAGAAATCAACAACTTGAATAAGAATTGATTATCATATTTATTCAAATGAGGTAGCCATTTTATAAGGGTTGAAATTTCCGAGTAACACTACAATAACAATAGGTAATAGCTCTGTTTATAACAATAAATAATTTCGTCTGTGGGTACTAATTTTGCGGTAGGTATTCAAATATTGTCATTTACGGAGAAGAAGTTAGCCTGAGATTATGTTTACAAATTAAATGGAGCCGAGACAATGTGAGCATTTAGAGTGTAACTCGAGGAATATTTTAACTTAATTTTGCGAGAGGGATTCGAGCTTAAAGCCGTAAAGTAATCAAAACAACTTGCAAAACAAGTTAATTTTGAACAAACAATGACTGTCACACACAATGTGGAATTTGACGTCTTTGACCTACAGTTATGACTGGATTTGAAAATATTGTGTGAGGTGCCGTACATCGCCGTTTTTAATCGTTTACTTATAAGTTGTGACACCATGGCCCCGCAATGTACCAATACTCGCATGACATTTCTCGCATCGTCTAAACCAGGGCTTATTTATACAAATACTTAGCTACCACTACATACTGTTAATTAAAACGAACACATTTTTATAACAATACGAAACCTCTTAATTTGATTACTTCATTTAAATACGACGTTCATTTAAGTGGCGAAACATAACTGGTTTAATAGAAAAATTTAAATTTATTTTCAATAATGAGAAAATAAGTAGGTGTCCACTTTGTACACCAAGAATTTCTAAATATTAATTGTTATAAAATGTTTAAGCCAGCAAAGAAATGTTTCATGATCTGAAACAAAAGAATAAAAAATAATTGTTTTAATATGTAATCCAAGAGTTCTAAGACAATAGCTACACATAATTTATGTGTCGTTTTCGCCTTAGCTTATCGCTGAGCACATATTTCAAATTCTAATGGCTTGTCAAATATAGTCTACGAAACTAGCTACACCTATTTACATCGATGTTTGTATGTCAGAATTTCAAATACGTATAGGGAATAATTACCAGTCCTGGATCTTCATATAAAACATATTTAATTCCACTTCATAGGTACATTATATTGAAGTGGCCATACAAGTTCACATGTCTCGTTCAAAATACATGAATTTAATTTGTTTTCGAGAGCAAATTAAATATGCTAACCACGAACGGTTACAAATTTCAATTAGTCATTGGGACTTAGAAGTTCAAGAGGACCGTGGTTAAACAGCTTCGACGTACAACACGAAGGTATTAAGAATTAACTAAATATGTATATTATTGGTTAACGTAAATATTATAAAAAAACACTGACAATGTGTATAAAATTGATTATAACTTTCATAACATTTCATCACGCCTGTATCCCCGAATAGGTAGGCAGAGGTGTACCAATGTACACCCACAGTTCGCCGACATGTTTAAGTCTCATGTAATAGGGGGCGAGCCTATTGCCACTAACCGGGCACAAATCCAAACTCCGACCTGCTACTGAGAATTTCATAGAAAAACCCAATAACACCTTGGTCGACTCGGGAATCGAACCCAAGACCTCTAGCGTAGTAGTAGTAGTATTATAACTTTCAACATTCTATAATTTTTTAATAGATTAGAACATTTATTAGATATTTATTGATATTAGCTAAATACTATGTCGATGGAATAAGATTTTAAATTAAAAAAAAATTGTCGCATCATAATCGATCTGTTTGTTTAGAGCTACGCCACACACAGACGCACCTACATACACGTCATACTTATATCACCCATTTTGTCGTCGTTGGTTAATAGCGTTTTGTAAGACCATGAAGTACCTACTTGGACTGGCCTACCTCAGCAGTGAAATGTTACAGTTGGAGGCGATGGATTAAAATAAATTATTTATTTATTAAAATGGACATAAGTGAAAAAAAAACATAAAAAATCGCCAAATGCAATAAACGTATCGAGTATAGTTTTTTGGCGGTAATATCGCTCTTTATTTACAATATATTATATTATTTAGTTATTGTATAGTAAAGTTATGTTTTTGCAACAAATAAGATATACATAAATAGATTTTAGGAGTAGTTTTGGCCTTATTTACGAAACACATAAGTCTTCAAAACGAAACATTAATAATGTATGATTTAGCTTTGCGAATTAGATTAATCAAAGTAAATTACTATCATTATGAACTAAACTGTTATTTAACACAATCAGCGTACCCGAGGGGTCAAGGTCGTGAAGGGTTCCCTCGCGTTCGCAAGATACAGGGTGTTTATACAATGGAAGTATACGTTGTATAAACATTCTGTATACTTGTATATTGCATACAACTTATACGTGCTAAATCATTGAGATTATTCTTCTTCTTTCAGTTAGATAAGTAATTAATGATAGTAAGCGTATTATGTTTTGAAAGTAAAGGTAAATTAATAAAGATGAACATTAGGTTCAAACGAACGAATAGATAGCTTGGTAGATGTAATATACAATATTGTTTAAATAAAATAGTAAATATGAAATAAGTTACATAGGCACTTTGGCTTTCTTTAACTTTATTTTAATGTATACTTAAATCGAAAATAATTCTAGTAACAAGATATTTTTGTTTCATTGTAAGTCCCTCGTTGAACCCGAAAATTTACTTAAACCTTATTCCTCTGGCTTCTGTAATTCAGATCAGATTACGATTCAAAAAGAATTTAAAGAATTCATTTATAAATTCATTTGGTTTTACTACGAGCCCTATAGGTTATCTGTATATTATTTCGTAAAGAAACACCTTTTTAAACCCCCGACGTGGTAAGGTTGTCTGTGTAACAGTGTGTGTGTCTGTTCATCTTCTAAACGAATGGACCGGTTATGATGTGATTGCTTTTGTTTGAATGCTGATGTGTTTGACGGTATTCTGAGCTATTATAGCTATAATTAATTAATATCAAGCTTAGCATCTAGTAGGTACATCAGCGATTTTAATAAATAGTTAGCGCAATAGGTATTCAAGGGAATTGGCAAGACTCTATTAAATTAATCGGAGATAGTTTCAATCAAGTTTTGGATGTTAAATGAAATTCTCTTTCACAAGTCTCTTCAGATAATCCCACAGAGTTCAATTGGATTTAGATCTGAGTCGTAGGCAGAGAAATTCGATTTTGGTAACTGCAACCAAGATACTCGTTAACGCTTCAACGATTGTCGACGGAAATTCATTTAAATGTTTTACTTCTGAGGGAGGAAGTAGCCTATAAAATACTATCAATAAAAATAGCATATTCATTATTCCGATGGATGTAAAATGTAATTATATTTTTGTGTAATGACTTCGGCTGCACGAAATATTATGATCCCCTGAAAGTATATCATCATTTAGGTTTGTTTCCCTTGTCTATAGAGAACTCTCAAACCCTTGTATATTTTGAACTTTAGCAGCTTATAATAAGGTCGAAAATGAAAAATATATATCATTTTACCATGCCTGGTAAAGGGATAAAGAAGATACTATTAACATCAGGGGGCCAGTGCATATGGGGAAATCACATTTTAAAATTCCATTTAGTAATTCTCGCCCGGATGCGTTACGCAGTAACTGTATTTTGTTTAATCCCTATCCAGTTATAGCCGGCGGCGTGTCGAATTTGATTACGCTTGATAAAATACTCTCTAGTTTTTTGGCTTAAACTATTTTGTCACACTAAAGAGCCACTATATCATAGATTAAGTTGATACTGCGAAAAAGCAGACGCGTTTCGTAAAAATTGGTGTTCAGCCAACAAGGTGAGATTGGAAACAGAACCCAACATAGCTTGAGAGAAGGCTAAGGTCACATCGACAACGTTTAAAAAATGCTTTAATAGCTAGACGGCATAAAGTAATGTATATGCGACTCATAATTTTATTCAAATAATTTCCAGTAACTTTAATTCTTTCAATTTGTTCACAATCAGATGGTGACTATACAACTGTAACATACTAGCAAAAGTCACCACAAACGATGGAGTATTTAGGTTTTCTGTCACGGATTCAACCTTCTTGATTCAAGTAGACAGCTTTACTTACAACTCTGAAAAGCGCTGAACATTCATTTTCCGAAGACCTCGAGCCGTAAAGCCCGTAACGTAGTTAAACTAGTTGTAAACCACTTTCAAATAAATTTAACTGTGTGCGTATATATATTCACTTAAGGTTTTATTCATGCACCGTTATAACCCAGTTAACATAAACCCTCTTCAAAAGGTAAAGCTACAGAAAACATGACGAATTTAAGAGTACATTCAATAAATTTTACTGATTTTCGCTCGTCGCTTACGAAACTCTAAATTGATCTTGTTAGAAGCTTTCAGACTGCGAAGCGATGAAACCTTGAAATCATTACACACCTACCTGTTTTATTATCGTCCTAAAATATCTCCTATTTTAAGACAATTTATCGGATTGTTTTCATAATCAAATACAGACTGTAAACAAACGTAGAATTATGAATATTTGTTAAACAGTGAGGCAATAAAGTATATTTTTTATAGCCTGTAAATAGTTCAACAGATAATAATTTTAGTTCATCCGTGTGGTATGTTTCATGTATTGACACATGCACCGGTTCACCACGTTTCTCATAGTAAGGAACTTTTGAACCATCTTCCACATTATATGCAAAAAAAACCTCCCAGATTTAAAACAAACTTTTGTAGGATTCACAAAGTTTTGATCCTACACAGGTCACATGTCGCGCTGTGGTAAGTAGTCGGCGTGCTGACTTACCTACACGCGCGTGGCTCTCCAACGCAGTGAACGCGCTCCGCCAGGTACCACGTTATGTTTTCACAATCCAACCAACTAACCAACAATCTTGTACAACTTCTTTATTAAAACTTTCCGCACTGTCCCTTAAATTGCGAAGCTGTTCAACACGGGGTATAACGAAACAAAAGTAATAAAAACTAACTAGAATAAACGAACCGCAATAAAATTCTGGCCGTTAATCGAGCTGAAAAAATGTTTGGTACACAGACGTCCATAAATAATGAAGCTATTTAGGATTCGCTATTATTTATAAAGTTTATAACGTTTTTTTATATAACAACCCTAAATGTAACGAACGTTATACTTCGTGTTTTGATCTAATAAACTGGGTATTCTAAAGCTGAAGAGAAATATTTGTTTTCATTGTGTAGTCGAAATGAATAAATCTTCGAAGAGTTCGGGAGGAAGATAATTGTAAAGTTTGTTCAGTACCTATAGAAGTGTGAAGCTTTGTAAACGACATTGTCATGGTCACGCTTAGATAGCATTGGATAAAATTATATTTAAAGGTAAACATTTTCTGCAATTTTACATTCATACTTTTCTAAATTTTAATTCGCTTAATTTTTAGGTAACGAAGTGTAAAATTCAAAATAGGCGACCCTTTTTAATAAAACATGCTTCAAAGGTTTTGGTACCTAACAAAATTAGTGCTTTAGCTAGCATAAAGGCACGCTTAAAGCCAATAAAAATTTAATTTACTGTACAACTACTAAAACATTTTAAGAAAGATACTAGAACTGAATTGGTTCATATACATTAGTACAAGTTGTAAGTATGGATTTATTGCTGCTCAGATAACGACATTTAAAGCGTTGGGCCTTAAAGTCTTGAAGGTTATTGTTTTTTTTTTTATTATTATTAAAGCTTTTAACAGAAAGCATTCTTAGTAAAAAAAGCATTGTGATTTGTATTTTTTGTTACTCGAAATTTCATTCACATAAACAATCGTATATATGTATGTATATAAGTGTTTATTTACGCTGATTTTAATTTTTGCCAAACGGAGTCACTTCTTGTTACATTTCTTGGTCGAATATATAGTGATAAACGCTATGTTTAATACAAAAGGAACGTAAAATTATAATCAACTAGCTATTTAGAAAAAAAAACATTATTCATTAACATACCAAAGAATAATTAACGTTCATAATTAATCTGCTAAGCAAGCAAACTTGTGAAAATTTATGCAGTGAATAGGTACTACCTACCACGCTCGTCGTTTGCTAATAATTCATTAAGTTAGCTTCTGTGATTGATAGTCTTATTTTTACTTGCCATAAGTGATGTTCTGAAATTGCCAAAACTTTACGCCTACAAGCGACTACAAGTAATTATTATAATATGTGAATCGCACATCACATTCTCGTAAAAAGCAACTGTCGCACACGTGAATACAGTCCAAATTCGTGTGTAAGATGATAGTATGAGTTTCACACTAATTTGAACTGTATGAGAAGGTAATAAAGTTTTTATTTCCTTGAATAGTTGCAAGCAGGTAATGTTAAATTGTTTCTTGCACGTATTGCCGAGGTACTTGGAGATTTATGAAAGGTATTTCGGATTGCTGCTCCATTGCGAACTAAAACCAATCACGTGTTCCTTCACAGTTATTCTGAAGCAATTGATTAGTTAATTTTGTTGAGAGTTCTCTCGCTGATACACAATATAAGATTAGACTAAATGTGGAATGAATTCTACATCATATTATGCACGTATAAATTTAATATATATGACGTCATCGTTATGGATGGAGCCACTAGCCAGAAACAATTATTCGACTAAAATAAAATACGTTTACGCGAATGTTAGACATTAAAATAAAACTACTTTCAGTCAGCCTGTGACCATGATAGCTGCAAAGGTGTCGAAACGTCGGGACCTAAAATCTAAAATTAAACCGCGACAATATCCGTAAAAAGTAGTTTTATTTCAATAAAATACATAATATTTACAACTAACAATAGGGTATTGTAAAATGACCGTTAAAAATCTGTCAGGAATTTGTAAAGTCGGACAAAGTAACCCAATTACGCATCGTATGGATCTTACCATAAAGTTGGAATATGGTAATAAATCATTACGGCCAATCAGAACGTTTTATTTAACAATGGAAATATAATCTTGAGGTGCACGTTAAAAACTAAAAATGAAACTTTGGTAACTGGAATGTTTTTTTAAATAGGCAACTCTTATTTCTATATCTTTATTATTATAATGTATTTTTTAACCGACGAAAACAGAGGAGGTTCTCAATTCGACGCGTATATATTTTTTTTTTATGTATGATCACGCATATCTTTTTACTGAGTAGTCCGATTTTGATAATTATTTTTTCATTGGAAAGGGTATACTCCAAAGTTGGTCCCATATAAATTTGAAAAAAGAATTCCCACCCTAAGGGTGGAAAAACAGGGGTTAATTGATTGTTCACGCACTGATCGTAATGTATTACCACGCGTAACTTTTTACAGAGTAGTTCTATTTTGATATTTTTCGCGTTTTTGATTTGGTTGTTTCATTATTTTTAAGGTAATTTTGTGATCTTTGTTAATTGATAGTTTGGCGCCGACTCGAAATTATTTAGGTATACTCACATTCGTTTAAGAACTTAGTTATTAAGATTAAATAAAAAAAGGTTTCTTATTTTTTGCCATTCAGTTTTTTCGGCGGTTTAGTTTTTGTGTTAAAAAGTTTTTATATTTACGTTTCTCTACGCCTAATCGTAGGTACAATAGGTACTTTGTTGCCCCGATAAGATGTATAAAGCAATTACGCAACGATCCTATAAATTACTCCGAAAGTTTGCGAATCCCTTAAGCCCTGTATCGATAATCTAAACATTGAAGGTTGATATACAACCTCTTTGTATTAAAGTTACATTATATTGTTTATGCAGAAGCTTACTTATAACATTTTTTATTTTATAACATAAAATAGTTATCATCACGCCTGTATCCCCGAAGGGTTAGACAGAGGTGTACCAATGTTCACCCACTTCGCTGGTATGTTTTTATTTTATACTAAAGAAAAAGCAGTATCGATGATGTTATTTCATTTTCGGGATAGACATCTGCCTATTCAGTTCAGACAGACATACGGACAGGCTGACAGGTAAAACTTATACCTGTTTTGCGAGGATGGTAAAAAACGTATGAACATACTTTCATGCGGTTTTTCCAACACCAGATAATTTTATCAAAGGAATAATGGTGAATTCTTGACTGGTTGGCAATGCAAAAAATGTTATATTTTTGTTTCTCGAATAAATATGATCTAGTGTTGAAAAAACCGGCCGTAAGTGAAGTGAGTTAATTACATTAACTGTGAACCCAATGAATCTGATCAAGTTTTAACAGTTACCGATCCTAGTGAAGTAACCGGTATTACTTAACTGTATTATACTCGGATCAAAACGGAGGTCAACCCATCCTAATTGCCTATCTCATAAAGGTCCTGATTGAACTCACAGCAACTATTTTGATAGGGACAGATTACGGTATTTTATTTAACTATCAGAAGTGTGGTTTTAAATGTAACTTTTAATTAGTATTAATTAAGGTATTAGGGAAGTTTCTTACTATAAAAAGTTAATTCTTTCAATTCCACCAAAACGTAAAAAAAACACAAAATGTTATTACTATGAAGTGTTTTAAATGCATATGTCTGCGGTTATTCCTTTAGGAAGGGAAACTCTCGAAAAAAAATATGTAAAATGGAAAAGCCTATCCCCTACATACATTGGTAACGTACACATAATAATGTTTGTTGTTGTAGTTGTGTGGTCCACATAAAGGAGCAGACAAGAAGCAAGTCTTAGTAAAGTAGGCTAAATCTCAAAGAAACGTTTCTCTATGGGCTCATTGTATGTAAACATTCAAAGCAACAATAGCAGATCTATTTGAGTTCACAGTATTTCCTCTATGTCCATGCATTTAAAGTACATCTTTTAAGTTTGTTTGTGGCAGTAAGATGGTTGAAGCCGGTACTGTATTTTAATCCTAGGCATAAAGCTTACCGTAGATATTCAATCAGAAATGTGAAATATGAAAACTAAAATATATATAAGCAAAGGTAACATTATCGCGTATAATAAGGGCACAACAAAAAAAAATAACTACAGTGAACCAACAGCATAATTATGGTTAAATTTCTTTTTTCTATGTTTGATCTGTTTTTTAAGTTTGGGCTTTTTCTTGTAAGTTAGTATCACTAGATCATCCTAGTTCATAGTATATTCGTAGTGCAGTAAGATTAAACGCCTTCATATATCTATGTTACGGTAACGCCAATTTAAAGAAACAAAAGGTGCAATTTGAAACCTGTTGCTCTTTTTGAACCAGTTCACTGGCTGGCATCAATTGATTTCACTTTAGGGCAAAATATCAAAGCCTTCTTTGTAGAGTTTTTTTCTCAAAAACACATTCCAAGTTCCTATAAGATATTTTGTATATGGTTTTGTATACAAAAATGGCGTCAGTCACGTAAATGGATATTTTCATTTGAGCCTGGTATGCGAGACCTGTCGGACAGAAACCTTCAAAATGTCGGAGGGATTCAAACCAAACATACCGGAATTTGAGTAAAAATACTTTTATTTTAACCGTCTTTTTATTTCGCGTTATTTATTAGTGTTTTCAAATAAAGTAAACAAAAGTGTCATTTAGTTCATTGGCCATTCCCCCGTTTATTAATCATGGCGTGTTAAATGAAAAGGAAAAAATTAAAAATAGCAAGATTTAAATAAAGAAAAAAATTAAGGTTTAAACCACCTTTGAGTATAAAAATACAGATTTATGAATACTCAACTGTTTTAATAGCTGTCTTTTAAGTACGCAATTTAACGGTCCTTTGAACAAAAGACAAGTGGTCTGAAAGCAAAGAGTCACATTTATTCGTAGCGGGGGACACTGTGACGTCAGCTGAGTGAGGCTTGTGGCTCTTATCGCGATTCTCCTCTGAAAGATCAATTAAAATCTTAATGCTTGATTTTCATATCTTGTAAACGACTTTGTTAATTATTATTTTCGCCCCCGTTGTGTTAAGATGAGTATGTAACGTACTTTTTACGTATGTATGTAAAATATTTATTTATATAATAGAGTCATTGACCGCTGTGAGTCGTAGTCGTGATTTGATTTAATTATGAATTTAGTTTTATGAACCCTGAGAGCTTATAAGCAAGTATGAAATATAAAAGTAAATTATCTCTTATAATATTCACTATTTTCATAATATTATGTCAAAATTATTTTTCACTTTATTTTCGCTAGATAAAACGTATTGGAACGAGCTTATTTTCTTTCTATCATATAGAAAATATATATTTGCATGCTATCAACTTTTGTTTGACTTATTTCATGAGGAAGATATTGATAAAACGAGTGAAAGGCTATGTTGTTAACCGACTGATTTAATGTTCAAACTTGTTTGTATAGTATATATAACTTGTTATAGTAGTATGGTTAGATATACGGAAAAAGCAGTTAAATTTCTTACCAACCAAGACTTCAAAATACTGCTTTATAAAAAATTTAATGCCGGATGTAGACATCAAACTTGCTTTTAGAAACTCTAGAAACAACAAACAAAGGAAGTGATTATCACGCCATACTCTTGTTAAATACATACATAAATGCCACTAAGAGGTTTACTATTAGTCATTTGTTAAACATTTCACATCAATACAAAAAACGGATACGAAGTGTATCACACTACTTGGATTTTAGTTATCAATAATTTCTTTTTTTTTAAATCTCGGTTAGCTATCAGTCACAGTAATTACAATATTTACTATAATTGAACTTTGAACTAAATCTACCCAACAACTGCGCACACTAAGCTGAAACCAGCTTAAATAACAAGTTATTTTAACAGGAACGCGATGTAATTACGTCATATTAATTTACACTATGTATATATACGACGGAACAATGAACAAAAAGCGGTAAGGCTTATTCAGATGAAGCGTTTTGCCCGCACCAAGCAGTCGTACATATATAAAGAGACAAAATCAGGTCATTGCCGTTGACAGAAGTTACCCACATGTAACACGTGAGTTAAATATTTAGGTATAACGAAACCGTACTTCTATATTCGTCCTATTTGGTCCAATATAAACAGACCCTGCTGATCTCATTACCCGAGATGTGTTCGAATATTTTTCTCATTATCGTCACTTGGCATCGTTGGTCGCGCGTGAAACGATTTATCTGGACAAGTTCTTAGCGGTCATTGGCATTGTAGCAACCTTTGCTAACATTGCTACGACGCCAGTGCCTGTAAGTCAACTTGTAGCATTTTCGTAGCGTGAGCCATTTACTACGGCGGTATTTCGTAGCTTTGCGAATTCGTGCAGAGTTTTATTTATGGTATCTTTTTTACTTTTCATTTCATTGCTGCGCAAAAAACTTTGACAACTGGGAATTAACATATGTGGGCTGAACTGGAATTTTATTTTCATCATTGCAGATGTTTATGTACTCGTATATAATAACTATTTAACGATAGTATTTATTATATAATGTTCGTAGATATCTTTTTTTTAAGAGATTGCTTGAATGCAGATTTTTTTTGTGGAAGAGATCTGATTATAATTTTTCTAATTAGCGTTTTTTTATTTAAGGGAGAGACGTAACAGTGGGATTTTAGGTGTCGACATGACACTCATATAAAAAGATAAAGGTACTTTATGGCAGGATTGTTCGTCCAATATTACTAAATCGAATATACCTGTCGTAAATATGAATGTCTGGTCGGTTGATAGCTTAGTATCGATCGAGGTGAGCTGAAAAGTTTGTCGTTTGAAATTCTGACGAACTATTACTTATTGTCATTGTCATGCTAACTGTCTAATAGACTAGTTAATTCCATACAAATGTTTATCATATAGATAAACATTTGTATCTTTTAGTATTTTCTAGAGCATCACTACATTATTTTATTTTACACAATTAAATAAGAACAAACTTAAAAAAAAACTCTAACTAAAATAAAATTCAATTTTGTATTCTGCTTTGAAACAAGCACAGTAAAAGCAAAATCGACGAGGACGAAATAGTAACCAATCAATCACAAATAAAAAATACAACGTTTTATGATAACTTTCCGTCTTTGAACGCAAGTTTTGGAGATGTGTACGATTGTCAATTACATATCAGTTTTGCGTTCAAAGAGCTCAGAAAGGCTGGGTCCCCAGCGACAGGTCCTGTTAGAAGCCTTAAGTACAAGGAAACTAGTTTTACTCTTTCTCTATCATATTCTACTTGGGTTTTTTGTCTTTTTGTAACAAGTAACTAACAGTTAAGTACTCCTCAAGTTTGCTTTCTTTTGCGATAGAAAATGGTGAAGCAGAAGTATTAAACTATTTTTATTACTAAAGTAGGTACTTAATAAAAAAATCTCGGTCTAAAGCCGTACTTGTGGTACTTTATTACTTTTAAATAAGTTTACGGCAAAAAGGCCTTTAGATAATATCAGTTCCGTCAGATTCATCATTGTTGAAAGCTGTCGTCGCTTAGGTATAAACTTTTAATTTTCCGGGATGATAAATATGACTTGGCCTTTTAACCCATGAAAGTTGTTCATAAGGGAAACACACGTTTCCGTCTTTACGTTTGCCCATTCGTACACGAGTCGACGCATGGGCGAGATACTCGACTGAATTATCCAAGATAAAGATAAAGTGAAAGACGTTTGTGCAATAGACGTGTCGTTGGAGATTAAGGGCGTCGACCAACGAGGTTGCATTTGAAACTATAGAGTGAGCCTATCAGAGTTTAAACCGTAAGCACTAGTGTGAACAAGTGTTGTCGTGAATTATGTATGAAGATGGAGCTTGCCGTTTCAAAAAGTCTATCTAAAACACTAATATTATCCTAACAATGTCAAAACCATCGATATTTTCTTATATAAGTTTCTCGTTGCGCGAAAATTAACTTAAATGAAAAACGAAATGTACTAGGATCAGACTAAAAACTGCTCTCGCTTGGCACAAGGGGAACCTAGCGATAGTAGCAGTCTATGCATACTATACGTCGATGGCGTCGACTATCGGAGTCTTGCATCGCGTCGTGTACGAATGTTTACGGTATCGAATATCAAAACTTTTAATTTCGTCTTTATGGCTTTATGATAAGCATAGGATTAGGGGTTTAGTATCTTAAGCAATTCATGTTTCGTGTAATATTTCATTCCTTTACTGTGAGACGAAAAGTCATGGATATTTTTTATATCCTAAAAACATACAATGTTTTGGTGATTTACATTTATTATTATCATTTTTTCTTTTTCCTTTCAATTTGGTTATTGTTGAACTAGTTATTTAGTGTTAGTTATAGAGTGTTTATTTAGTAAATGTATTTGATCTCAGGACGTGGAGCAGCAAGATGCCGATCATCCAGTCTTGTTGCTGTTGGCGCAGCCTTCGTCGCGGGTGCTATGCCTCAGCGGTCTACACCCTGGTAATTATATTCCACCCTTTACTACCTTTTTGCAAGCTTTTGCTTAACTTACAATGTATGTAAAACTAGCTGGACTGCTGGTCTAGTAGTTAGTGACTCTGACTGCTAAACCGAAGGTCATGGGTTCGATTCCTACCAAACACAAATCTTAGTTGTAATAAGTGTGATTTTTCTTCTGTATCGAGTGCATTAAATTTCACTGTAAATTATAGGTAGTTAGAAATATTTAAGTATGTTTGTCAGTAGTTTGGGATCAGATGGCGAGTTGTGTGTGAATTGTCCCAAGATATTATTATGTATGTTTGTTTAGGTCCAATCTTGCAAGTTTACCATCAGTTATATCAGCTCTTGCTTAATTTTATAATTTCGGAGTTACTTTAATATTACAGTACTCTCGAGTTGGTCTTTTGTTGGAAATCTGTAATGAAACGACGTAATTTCATTTCTTTTTTATTGAAACATTTATATTAATAAAATATGGACTCAAACAACTTACAAATCACAATCGTCTTTTTTGTAATAAAATTATAAAATGAGTAGTAATAAAATTAACAAAAGTATGATAAGCAGTATTGTGTTTAAGTATTGTTGTAGAGTTTGAACCTAACCTGTTAGTTTTGTTTGTAAACTTCGTAATATTTAAATCATCGCAACTAAATATTAGATTCGAGTAAATACCTGAACGGAGCAGTGACGTCCTTGAAAACGTAGATAAGAAAGTGTAAAGTGTAAAATCAAATTAATGCACGGTAACTTCCTTGTACATCTATTTTCGTCCAAAAACTATTCTAACAAAACTATTTTACAGTTACCCCGGCTAAGCTTGTTACGTGCTTAGAAAAATTACAGCAATAAAACGTTTAACGATACGCTTTTAACGTTTCCCTTTATACGATTATATGAAAAATGACCGTTGTTATTAGATTTATAGATCACGTAAATGTTGTGAACTATGAACGTGACATATCTACATAGGTATGTACCTAACTATAGCATATATTCCCAAACGACGAAGTTATTGTAATCTTGTCATGTCTGAGATATTTTGTTCTAAAATGTGCTTATGTTGATACGTGAATACATTATTTAAAATGCTTTGAGTTGTATAGTGTCTGGAATTTTATGACTTTTTGATGTTTAGAACAGTTTAGATTTTGCTAATAGCCGAGAAAGAGATTGCTGGTAAAAGCATATTGTATTTACGTTTAGGCACTAAGATTGGCACCTTGCACCTTTATGTCGGCTTTTGTTTGTATGAAATGCCGTTGCTCGATGACCGTGACCTATAAATATTTTGATATTTTCTACTTCGTGTAAGTGCATAATAATATAGCGCATAAAAAATACTTATTAAATAATGTATAAAATAATTCTGCTCCCACATATATGTCGGTAATTTTGATTTAAATTATTAATATGTATTTTATGTTCCAACAGATCTACTTCTCAGTGACCATCGTGACTATGGGCCACTTCATAGAGATGGAGCAGCGCTACCTGAACGGGGACATGACGGAACCGGAGTCCGAGAGCTTCCTGGAGCCAGAGAAGATTACTCCGAGTGAGTACCACTTCACAAGTAATTAATCGCACATTTTTATTATGAAACCTAACATTGTTCTATTCTTATCTTCCTGTTTCAATTATTTGGGGCGGCGCAATGCGTATTCAGCTTTTATCCATCTCTACTCCTCGTCATCTCAGCATCCAGTCCTTTGGTTCTCATATCATCTTTCAAACAATCCATGAACCCCTTTTTCGGTCTTCCTCTGCATGGAAACCCATTCACAGTCCTACTTATAGCTCATTTGGTTACGTAACTTTCATCCCTCCTCATAACATGTGTAAACTAAATATCTGCTACAATTAAGTATATTCAAGTAAAACAACGCAAGGAGGTAAATGTACAAGTAAATTTCAAATAAGCATATCGCGTGCTTAGATAGCGTAACAATAGACATGGCTAGACTTAACAAGAAATAATCGCCTAACTAACGCTGTTCGAACACCTCATTGACGTAAATTACTTACTTTCATCAAGGTTTTCATAAAGCAGTAAAGCACATAACCTATCTATTCTTGTACATTCACTTTTTATGTAAGACAACCAAGTACCTGGATAAAAGTTACCAAATTAGTTTAAACTTATTTCTAAATTATCTGAAAAAAATGTACAAAACATGTTTTTATTAAGTAATAAGGATGAGCTCAGTATAACTTAGGAAAAAGGTATATGTAGTGACATTACTTTTAATTAAATCTACCTTAGTTTAAAATCAAATGGTTTTAAAAATGCCAATCTGACTACAATGAGAATTACCTCAAACCTACTACGAGCCATACATTTCGCTTTAGATAGTTCCCAGCTTTTAACAGGCCGATATATTTAGCACACAAAGTGAACAATGGCATTCGCTGAGTGATGGAGCAGTTTCGTTCCAGACGACTCGAGGGACTCAGACAAATTGACAGCCGGATCCAACAAACATGTAGTCTTTTGCCAGACCTGGGAATTGAAGGACTAGCTGCAAAGCGGTAATTTGGACCTATACTATTCATTTTATCTGTAAGTTAAGTAAAAATATTTTATTACCCAATGGAAAAAAGAAGCTAGTTTAATTAAATTTATTTTATTGTACCATCTGTCATCTTGTCCTCGCTATCGCGTAACAAATATAAATACAAATGAATTGACAACTACATAATTTTAAAGTAAGTAGTTAGGTAAGATTTAATACTATCTATTTCTGAAATTGTTTCAAGTACCTGCATAAAGCTATATCGTCGTCTTCCAAAGCTATGTTTGACTCGGCTTCCGCCCGATATATCTATGTAGTATCCAGTACAGACCCGTGATTTGCATTACGAGCCCACCAAAAGTTTCGTTTGGTACGGAAACTAATTACGAGGCGAATTTGTTTTCATTGTGTGCAATATAACGGCATTGTTACCTTCTGAACACAAAGAGGCCGTACACGACTTCCTCTCTCTTCTGTCTCTAGCAGTTGACGCAAATATATTAAAAACAAACATAAAGAGTACACACAAATATAAAGAGACTCGGAATGCTCCGCAATGTGGTGGGTCATATATTTTATTTAAAATTTAAATTGAGCGTACTTTCATATACTGTTAAAATTTTAAATATAGTAGATAATCTATATGATAAAATTATTAATTAAACGTTATTTACTTATTTAAAGGTATGAATTCAGTGTAAAAAATCACGAAATATCAGTCAAAATATATTTTTTTACATAAATTAATGTTGACATATATTTAAGTAAGGACTTTCTAAAAATACATTTTGCAATATCCGACCAATATAGGATCAATAAAAACGGAGTTCGAAAACACTTCTGCTTATTAAGGTTGTGATTAAATTTTCAAACAAATATTACGTTTATTTCAGGTTCTGTTTATTATATCTTGAATCTATAGCAATATTGCCAAATTTTGTTTGTGCGCCAATCCTTTTTCATGTTCTGACAAAATCATGTCAATGGATACCATACACAATAGGCGGATAAACAAACAAATGATGAATTCAGCCATTATTTTCAATTGTTTTATAAATTCTGTTATCATTCAAATACCTTATGCAGATAAACTTCCATTGATTCCAATAACTAAATAAAACAAAAAGCCTTTTTTGCAAAGAGATTAAAAATATAAACTTTTTTAGAAATAAATAAAAAATCGTTCTGTATAAAACTATTACTGTTGCAAAGTTGATGCGAAAATACCTCACTTATGTGAAACACACCGCCCAATTAGTTTGTTACAAACATTGAATTCAAACTGGCACAATCTAAAAAATCCTATCTGATTTGCGTAAAAGTTTTTTCTGCTTCGATACTTCGATTAAAACAGTTTCATGAACCACGCTAAAATATAACTCAGTCCGGTCAGACAAAGGACTCAGGTCACTAATAGCGGCCAAACCCTGCCATATATTGTATTATCGTGAAAACAAAAGTGGATCCTTTGTAAAGGGCGGCACCGGCTAGTAAAGCTCTTTATTTTGTCACAAAATACTGTACGAGACTGAGAAAATCTGCGACAGTCACAAATTATACAACATTATTTTTAGATGCAACTTGCATTGTACCAAAATTTGTTAAACTGAGTTAAAATATTACAAAGCCCTCGACAGACATGCAGTTGTTTATTTAGACAACTTGCTTGCAAGCCACCGGCATACAATATTATTGCATCGCGAACTTTTGCTAAAATGCGATTCTACAAAAACTTTTACCGAAGCAAAACTTTGTGTTTATTTTTGATTACAAATCTGTCAAGGATATTTTTTAAAGTTTTCTTCTATTTAAGGAAACAAATTGAAAATACAAATATTTGTTAAACCTGAATAAACAAAGCTTTTGTGATTGTTACCTGCCTTATTTACCTACTTACGACATGGGTGACCAAACATTTTAATTCATTTTATTTTGATTCGTCTATAAAATGGTATTACAACGCTTTTGGTTATTAGACTCATGAAATGCTTTGATTTAAATTTTAATGAAGCTTCGTCTCTCGTATTCATTTATGATGTCACGGGAAAAAAACACGTCATGTAAATATTTATTTATGGACGAGGAAGGAAGAGGAACATTTGTGGCATTAACATAGCGGATTAAAGATAAAAAAATAGAAAATTATAGCCATTTAGATAGATAAACAAATGTACGTCAAATTTTACAACGAGCATATCTTTCAAATTCCGAGCTATTTCGAATTATTACCTTAGGAACTTTATACTAAATCAATGAACATTTACAAAAAGTGGAGTTACTACTCTGCATGAACATGTATTGTAAATAATCATATCGAGCTCTTGTTACAAGTAATATCTTATTCAAAACGGTCATGTTTGTCGATAAATATGTAATTCTCCCCTTTGCTCCAATACGGGCTGCTTGCTCCCTCGTGGCATTTGTCTCTGCTAAGAAGGTTGGTTGCACGTTTGGTTGGCATCATCTACTACCCACAGGAAAACGTGACTAAAATGATGTCAGCTCTCCTTTTCAAGATTCAATACGTGAAGGTATTGTTATGGTCAGTATTAGGAAGCTTAAAGGCTTACCGTCAGTATTTTGTAAAAAATTCGACAGTTACATATCCGTCGTTCTCATTTTCCAAATCACAGAGGAAATCCTTGATTATCATAACAAACCTATTAAACGCAATTACCAGCTTTAGAAAAGCTAGATTATGATGGAACTTTCCAGACCTTGATAACAACGTTTTTTAATTTTTTCTTGAATTAATTTATAATAATATTGTAACTACAAACGATACATTGCCATGTGCTATAACAAGTCAATGTGTTAATTTAGAACTATTCTCTATGCTATATTTATAATATCTTCAGTCATGTATTATGCACAATACACCTGTCAGGTAGGCCATGGACCTGTCATGACGTTATCTATCGTTATTTTTGTCAAAAATAAAAAGTATTCTGAAAGCTTTCATCCTCCAAAATATTGGTTATGTTACAGCCATATTCATCTAAAGCTCAACTTTTTCCAATACTTCTATCTTTTCATAATTTATAAGATTATTTTCGGCCTTCAATTGGTTTCTAGGCTGTATTAATATTGGTCCTACAGAATATAATTTCTTGAATATATTTTAGGAGTTGGCGCTTAAAATATTCAAGAGCTAGCTCTTAAAATATACAAGAGCCAGCTCTTAAAATAAGTTCCCAAATTAAAATACGATAGCGAAAAAGACAGGTGTATTGGGGAATGATTCGTTTGAAGCGTGTCCATTAAAATGAAGCCACGTTTAGCCGTCTTTCTGTTATATTTATATTAACACACGCCACTGAATTTGATCACGTAGGAAAATATCTCCAAAATGTTACTTCACATTGAATAAAACATTTTTATGTCACGGGTACTCTCTCCCTACCCACACAGTATACAAGTGTACGTAGGTCTACATAATATTATTTTTTTCTGATTACCATCGATCGTTTGACCTTTGGTAATTAAACTTGAATAGGAACTTTTTGCTAACTTGATATTCAAGTTAACCGAAATGTTATTAAAACTTTTATGACATTCGTCAAGTCTGTTTTACGTTGGTGAGTTCTGTTTTTTGGTCGATGGAGCAGCTAAGATAAAAATGATAAGAGCACGATCGCAATTCTAAATTGTTTTTATAATATTTACGATGACCATCATCACGAGAATCGATAAAATCTTCACCTAAAGTAAAATAAATAAAAATAAAAAACTAAACCGATTTTTTTACTTGTTGAATACGTATATGCAATAGGTGTTTAGGTACATAACTATTTTATGATTTGTATATGTTATACACATAGGTATATAAGTTTTATCAATATCCGAGCAATAACCGTTTTACTGCGACATATCTACAGTACCAAATGCTATGACCTGGAAAACTGGCTGCTTTTGAAACTGACCGTCTGTCCGTAGTACATAGACGAACATACCAGAAGGTTAGCCTTTGCCTTTCTATGTTAGATCAAAGTAAACGAACTAGGTCTTTATATTTTATGATTTTTACTTCAATTGAAATGGCATTTAAATACTAAAAAATAAGGTACTTTTGACTATTTTTAAAAGACATTTAAAATTATCTATGTGCACCAATTTTATTTTAGCCATGCCGGTTTTCATGGCTTTGAGTTCATAAAAAGATCGTATCTCAAGAGTTTCACTTTCATGAAAATCCCAGTTCTATAAATGGAATAATGGTGGATGAATTTGATCTTTATTGGAATCTTCATAAATTTTGAAGTCGGTTTTTATTACAATTAAGAAGGCACTTTTACTATATAATAGAGCTGTTACGGTTCTTTGAAAAGTTTTATAACTATTCATAAAGTTTCGATCAGTATTTGCACTCTTTGGAAATCAAAAATAACAATGTAAGGATATTTTTATTTGTTTCTAATTATATACCTAGTTAGAATGCCTTCTAAATGTAGAGTATTTAGTAGAAGAAAAACTAGCATCATACACGTCTAACATATTTAGATGTAAATCAAACATACAAAAAGGGTTGATGTCTCTAATTCTTCTACCTTTGTTTCAGTTACGGTGTCCCTGAACATCACACTACTGGCCTGCAGTACTATGGGTCTCGTCGCTTGTGTTCTGCTGATTTTCGGGGTGTATAAGGTACGTGCTTCATAATTTTTATATCTCCACGCATAAATTGGTTAATAATCTTACTATGTTTGCTACCATCTTGCAGAACAACACGATTACTACGAGCTCTTAAAGCAAGATAGTTGACGTCGTGGGAGCAAGACGCCACTACGCCCGGTATAGTGCGCTGTCTCGCTTCCATGATGGCAACGTTCTGTTAAAAGACCTCATTATTACAGATTATGAACAGTTTTGAGACAGTTTATACTACGAATAACAAGTGGAAATCTGGTCAAGCAAACTTTGTTTAAAAAAATATTTTCTTATGCTATAAACTGCACAGGATCTTTCTTTATACCAGCGCTGATATTTAATAATCTTGATCTTACTTTTCTTCTTTATTTCATGTGATACACCCTCGTATTTATAGTATAATATAACTTTTACGCGTACATTAATAAGATATTTCGATAAATGATCCGTAGATCTCATCGACTAATCCTCTGCCTTGAGACACGGGCTATGTTATCGATCCTTGCTGCCATATGAATATTTATGACAAGCCTCACTGACAGCTATCCAACAACTGATTGAACATTAGTATATTGGTATCCCGGGTATTACATGTACCTGCATAAACCTGCAACTGGGGGTAAATGGTACCAACAAAAACAATTATAGTTCTGAATTTTCGAGTCACTTATTGAAATAAAAAATAATTAACAGGGATATTTCACATTTTTAGAGTTTTTGTCATGGTAATAAAATAAATGTCTTTAAAGAGATACATTTTACATCTGTTCGTTGGTATAAAGGCCGTACGTAAGGAATTCCGTTTCGAAATTTCGATTCCAAATATCGTTATTACAAATTCCGTAAATACATCACACATACGTTTATTTCCGTTCCGATTAACAGAGGTAGTCGAGAGACGCTGAACATTCAGTTCAGGCATTCTCTTAGCCAATATGGGGGAGAAATTTCTAAATACGGTGGCGTAGCTGCCAAATCTAGCTAAGAAGTTTGTCATAAGTAGCCATATATAAATTTGAGGGGAGGTTTTCAGTCACTTTATAACGCATTTTATAACCCGGGAGAATGAACAATGAAGTGAATTGAGTCATATCGACGGGTCCTACGTAGACTGGTACAAGTGCAAAAACACAACTGTTCAGGAGAGCGGAACAAAGGTTCTAAAGCTTGTAATTTTGTCATAAATCAGTAGAAATACTTGAAATTTTGAGATGTTATATTTGAATCTCTAAGAAACAAGATTGCATTAATTTTTCTTAATTTTTTTTTATACTTTGGAAAATAGTGTCACTTGCATTGATGTAGCTTGTTTTATTTATTATGGTAAAACCTGTAAACTGATACAAGTGGCCACTTATACCAGTATACAATGTACTTGCTTATTCTTGTAGTAAGAGAAAATTTAAGAATTTTACTGTTTTAATATGCTATTTCCAATCTACTGATTAATATGAGGTTATAATATTAACAATAACATCTTCTTTTATCGACTTTTAAACACTTACACCAGTTTACTCAGTACTGGAAAACTACTTGCAACAGTTTTCTGCATTGTTATTTGTTATTAAACTTAAATATTTAAAGGGTGAGGCAGGAAATGAAATAAAAATACAAAATAGAAGTCTTTTCCAGACCTACCTATGCTTAATAGGTGTTGTTAATCGGACGTTAATATTATTATGGCACTCATATTACTATCCTCTATGCGGCACTCTTAATGAAAAATAAAATCGATGGACTTGCCATCTTAAAAATAATAAAACTAAAAAAATAATCTTCTTAATTAGGAACTTTCGGTAATTATATATACCTAGCAAGGCACCGACTCCATAAAATTATAAAGTTGTATTGTAGGTTAATACTAGTTTAGGTTTGGCTTATTAATATAGTTGGGTAGGTTATAGTATTATTTTTAACTTTTTAGTGCTATTATCGATTTTTAAAGTAAGTTTATTCTTTGCACAAAGGTTTTATTGGTTTATTTTTAGTGATATATTTTAAATCTTAGATATTAATAATAATATGGCCTTCACCCATTCATCATTCTCATGATAATTTCCATCAAACCAAATGCAGTGCCACGCATCTCACAAACAACGAGTTCCGGCTACATTCACGAGGCCATCGTAGCTTCATCATCAGATCTGATGGTAGAATGGTTCTTTTGAACGCAAATGCTTCACTTGCTGTAGAAAAAACCAAATTTGCTGTACGCTTTCCTATAACATTATATAACGCTATAACATTTGAAGAGTTCCCTCGATTTCACCAAGATTCCATCATCAGATCCCGACTTGGTGACTATGGGACCATTTGGGAAGTATACCCTTTCTAACAAAGAAAAAAAATATTTCAAATCGGTTTGGAAAGCAAAGGAGATATGCGCGAACATAAAAAATCCGAATTGAAAACCTCCTCCTTTTTTTTAAAGTTCCCCCATGGAATTATTTTCCAGTTTTCAAAAAAGGGAAGCAAAACTTAAAATCAAAAACGAAAGATTGAGTTACTTTGTTTTATATATGATCAAACAATACAAAATATATCATCATACTATTTAAAATGTCAATTAATATTTATTTTCGTAATTTCCTGGAGTGTTTATTTTACTAATTTTTTTTTCTGATAAATCTATCATTACTTGACCTCTTGAGCGCTTCATTGTTGTGACATGTTACCACTACTAAATCAAGACAAACCAAATCTGAATAGTTTTTTAATAAATGTATATGTAACCTAAAACGCATCGCAGTTATACCAGTGTTGTAACGTGCTCCCGACCACGAGTCGCGGCGCACGCGACTACCTACACTGGTGCAAGTGACTTATATCAGTGTAGATGGTCGTGTGGCAGGAAATCATGTCACTTATATTAGTTTACAAGTTTGTATCTTTGAAATTACTTGATAATTTAATATAATTTTTACAGGATATAAAGTTAAGGTAATTTTAAAGCTTTTGGTGCAAAAAAACGTATTTCGCTGTTTTGCGGGTTACACCAGTATACGTAGGACCCGTCGATATACAAACACTAGATTCTATTAATCTTATAAAATATTCATGGACCTCTCAAAAGGATTCATTGGTTTTTGATGACCCAATCATATAGGTAATAAATAAAACTGTAGCCATTGGCAACACTGAAATGGATTTTTTGCATGTTGAACCAAAATAAGTAATTAGTTGTCCAAAAAATAACGAATACTATAATCACTGTATGCGTTTGAGATTCAATGTTATGCATAAAAAAGCCATATACGTTACGCTCACATCGGATGGAAATCGCCGTAATCTAGGTCATTGGCTAGCCGCTTCAACTGAATGGCCAAACTGCCCCTATAAACATATACCTTCGAAATATAAAACAGCTTTAGATAAAATTATATTTAGGCGATGACCTCTCGCGGTTAACCAGAAAGTGGATTTTAATTAGCCTAAAATAGTGATACAAAACTGTTCGTTTTAAAATTTAAGTTAGTTGAATCTGAAAACGCTTCGCTACGGCTGTCCGAATAAAAAATAGATAAAAACGTATGAAAATCTGTTCGTTTCGAAATGCACCGTTGTGTCATAATTTCAATTGATCGAGTGGTTTTTCGAGTTTTGCTGCTATAAACATGAGGTACTGCCAGGAAGGACTTTTGTACATTCGAGTACTTATCCATAACTATTTGATTTTGCCTAGATATCTATTTTAAAATGTTGGAATCACATAAAATTTTAATGCACATTGTACAAAGATAGGCTATCAGCCGGTGTTTCTAGAGCAGGAATTCAAGTAAAGAAGTTAGTAAAAATAAAAACATCTTGTCGAAATATTGAACGTATCTACTTTTATATCTAAATGATGTAAAACAAGATATCCTTGACACCAAAATCAAACGCCAAACAGTTCTTTGTTTTAAATAAAAATATTTTGACTTTTTCTCCTGAGAAATTTTGTTCTGGGTGCCGTGATATTACAAACGTAGCTGATTTAATAAATTACGTGACAGTACTTTATATCATAAATATTGGAAGGCCGTAGCCTGATTCTTTTGGAATAAATAGGTACTACGTGTATTCATTGAGGGAGTAGGCATGTTTTTACAAGACTTAATTTATATAATATGAAAGTGATGTGTGTCCTGCGAAGCGTATCTTCAAACAGAAATGTGACAGGCCTTATAAGTATTTGATCTGAAATCTGGCGGTTGCGTTAATAAGAAGATTTTTATAAAAGTCAAGTACCTGTAAATTCTAGAGCAGGCTACATTATAATAGCCATTTATTTAATAAGCTCAAAACAATAAATTTAAAATCCAAACGGCCGCATCGATATTTAATAACAATGTAATTCATGTACCTATAATAAATAATAACATGAACTTACGCTCCGAAAACGAAGTGCTCAACTTTGTATCTTAGCTTTAGTTAGGCTGTATTATTGAAATTGATGTTGTTAGTAACAAAGTAAATTGTGAAGATTTTTCTCGTGGACGGACTTGTAATTAGAGTAACGACGTTAAGCAATTAAACGGAACAAAGCACCTTTGATCACAGACGATCTGTTGTAAACAATCAACAACTTTATTAATCACACAGAATAAGACTTGTTCATATTGGTTTTATTATACAGTGGCTCGGAAATAAAAAATATATGTAACCTATTTGATTCTCAACTAAATAAAGACTAATTTTGCTTTCATTGATTGACATCTTTTGCCTAGCGTTTTTCCAAAGTTTTATTAAGCTCGGCTTCCGGTTTTACCAGATGCTGCTTCATAACGTATTGCTATTGATTTCTATCTTAATACCTAGTTAACTTATAATTTTATTTAGTAATGACTATGTAATCATGTTTTACCTTCTATTCTACTGTAAAGACCAAGAAACTAAATCAACTTGTTACTCGTATTTCAGAAAATGTCGCAAGTGACAGTTCTTTTGTCGCGTTTGGATTGAAACTAAAGTGGAAACAATTCTACCGTGAAATTGGTGGGTTCATTGTAAAAGCATTTGAGCCTATCTTTGGATCCAAGAAAGTTATTTAAGGTTTATTTAAAATATTAGTACCTGCACTTTGAGTTCTAAAAGTAGGACGAGAAGCGAGAACTATACTCGAAACATATTTTTACTTTACTGAAACTGCGACATTTTTTCTGATACGACCTATTTTTGTTAACGTGCGCTTATAGGAACCATTAAATTACAAATTAGATAACCTCAATGTTACCTTAATGAAGACACAACCTTTTTACGTTTTTCTATTTACAAACCTTTTATTAGTTAGCTAGACATCCTAGTATATTCGCATTTGAAGGTAACCATAATCCTGCATTGTGTTATAAAGCATTGTCTAAGCTATCTCGATATTGGCTTTAAGCCAATTTAGGCCAAGGTGTATACTACTTTGATAACTAATTTTACCAAAAACAGAATAAAATAAACCTAGTAAATCATTAGTAACTATTGGATTACCGGATCTGGCAACAGAGGTAACAAAACAGGTAGGATAACTCCTGAAATGTGTAAAGGAGCAAAAACTTGACATTATCAATGACTTAAAAATCACACAAAATGAAGGAAAATGAATATAGCTTTTCGCATAAGGTGATTAAAAAAAAGAAACATTGAAAACTATTGTAAGTACAGCCAAGATACAATTTGCAAGATAGTTGCAGGTAGACCGTGGAAATGCGAGAGTTCTCATCAATATCAGCCGCAAGAAACTTCATTGGAAGTTCTATTAATATACAGTGTTTGAAAGTTAGCACTGTTGAGGGATCAGAACGGAACATACATATTGTTACGATGAAGTTTATGCCGTAGAGACGGGACATCTTACTATCGATTTAACTGAACCAATTTTCAGACACCTGAGAGTTGGCTTACAAAAATAAATAACAGAAATTCGCTTAAATCAATTTAAATAAGTCATTTCAATTCTTCTGACTTCCAACTGTTTGCTGACAAAAATCCATAATAACAAATGCTTTAAGTACCTAATTCTTATCGTCTCTGCGTGCGGAAATTGCAAATATTCGACTATTTATTTATTTATTTTATTTCTTTATTATACATAGCAAATTATACAATACAATAAAAATTATAAAAAAAACATGTACTAAAGACGGCCTAATTGCACCTGGCAATCTCTTCAAGGCAACCTTTATATTGACTATCTTATCGCACCAAATTATTCACTTAGTAATCGTTCTGAAACTAAACCATCTTAGTGTAGTAGTATATGTGCTTGCGAACTACGACATATAAATGTATATGACATTAAGGGCAAAGCTAAATGAGAAGTTACGTAATAAACTGTATGTTTATTAAATTATCTCTCTTAATTTCCAAGTCTTGTTGCGTTTTGCGAAAAACTGTATATTAGATTAAATGTTAGAAAATCTGTATTTGTTAATGTGTGAGTGAGGTTATTAGTGAAGTTGATTGATCGAATAATCTATCGATGGCAGCTATCGATACATTGACAATTAATTGCTTTGATGCATAAATATGCATTATCATTAATTTGAATTATTACGCGCCCCAATGAACAGTTGTGTCGTTCTTTATTCTAAACAAAGCAAGATGTTGTATTATTTAAAGCTCCTAAACTACCTTAAAACTAAATTAATGTGTGAATTTTTTTATTTGCTAGTGGCTATAAAAATACAAAATAAAAAGCGTGAAACAGAGTACTGCGTAACAAACGCAATTTGTTGTAATTCTGCAAAACTGAATGTATGCGTACAGCCAGCCCTTCTTAATTGTGAGAACACTTTAGGCGGTGGGAGGGAGGGGGCGAATTTACGAGGGTGCCATACCCTTCGGAACGTACCCTTCAGACCGTCACCGCACCCAGTCTTTTAAAATATGGACTAGTGTAAAGGGTATTCCAAGTCGTCAGCTTAGTACTATCTCAGTGGGTAAAAGAATGAATAAAAGATTACCTAAGGTACGTTTGCCTTCGCTTTTCAATGTATTAGATTATATTAAGCTACATCGTTCCCGGCAATAACAGCTCTATATGCAAACCTGTCGCATTACTATTCTGTCTCCACTATTCTATTCAAATTGTAAATAAGCAATAAAATGTACTTAGATATAGTTCTTGATTAAGACCCAGCTTCGAATAATAATGGGTATCATAATATCCCGTAGCGCTGGCTACGCGATTTCTCTTGTTGTAGGCAGGTATTTAATTAAATAATAATTAAACTGGCTGTCAGAAACTACCACGTTCACTATGAATTGAATTTCTTTATACTAATACCATTTTATTCTAAAACCATTTCTCTATTCTTTTCATAAATATATTAATTATTCTGTCCACCTACAGAATATAAAACAAACATTTTTTTCTGAAAAAATACATGTTTAGCATCTAAGTAAAGCCCAATATGGTTAAGTAGTTAGGTCACCAATTTTATCAAATAAAGGGACATTGTAGATGCGACAGCTTTCAAAGAGAAATAAAATCACTCCTTTAATAAACGTTTGAACGTGCAAAAACGATTTAAAAAGATAAAAACGTGCAAAGAGGTCTGCTGACTTGTTAAAGAAGGTGTATCTAATATTTAAACGCAGCTTGCATAAAACAGAGATGAGGAAAACGGCAGGTTTCTCATTCTTGTAAAGAAGGAAGACTAATTTGATTTAAAGGTATAGGTGAAGGTAGTCCTTACGAATCTTTTTTTTACATGTAACCAAGTCATTAGTTGCAATGTTATGCATGTATTTAGTAATGTATGTATAAACATGTATATCAGTTGTGGGATTACCATAGAATAACCGCTGCTTAGATTGGATCAGAGGACCAAGTGAGATTGGCCATTGGCTCAATATATTATAATATTATTAGTATTACTTTCATATTTACCTTAAATTTATAAAGGTATTTTTATTGTTCTTTCACTACATAACTTCTACCTTGCAGTTAAATCAAATAAATTGAGGATTTACTTAGTACATTTTTATCAGACATATTTTATTTTAAGCTAGTATTTTCGTTGAAGAAACAATAAATATTTTGCTATTGTCTGTTTACCGAGAGACTGAAAAGCGATCCTAGAGTGCGCAGTGGGTTCCTGTGAAAAACAAATATACTTACAATTAGATGTTTCAGTTTCCATTGTTCCTAGTATCTTAGCTTTTATCTGAGATCTACTGTAGTAAAGTGGAAAATTCTTTTTGTTTGTATATGTGCGCTAATGTACACAGGATTACCAGTCACACTGAAGTCAAAGTTTTATGTGTTAACTGATTCAAGAGGATAAGTATAGGCTGCTTTTATTTGAGAAAAATGATTCAATGAAAACCTTAAACAAGCCTATCAAGTTGTAGGCGTATGCGTGACGTTGTATACAAATATATTGATTATTACTTGAATTTTTTATTTGTATCCTTTATTTATATCAATATTTTTAAAAGATTTTAAAGACCTTTTCTGCATGAAAGGTAATGAAAACCTTATCGAAAATACTTGAGGGTTCCTTTTGTTCTCCTAATTAAAGTAACTAACCTTATTTTGTCGTGCCATTGATCTTGATAGTGAGACTTAACATGTAAATAAATTCACGAAATACAAAATTTAATGAAAATAAAAATAAAAATGAACAAAAGGAATATCATCTACACAGTACCAAATTGCCTTTGAGCAATCAAGAACGATGTAGTTTTTTAACGTTAAGTTTGAGCTTACTCTACAACGTAGTAAAGTTTATTAAGTTAGTAAAAAACAAGCACATGACAGCACTTCGCTGTTACTACAGGACAAAGAATTTTCTTTCTGAAAAAATACGAACATTGGGTAATACTCATCTGCACCTTCGTGGAAATTTTTATCTAATTTTAATTGTTTATGTTAAAAAACATTTCGCACTGTGTAAGTTCCCGTACTATAAACGCTACAAGCGATGTAAGATGATTGTGGTATTCGTGCCTATGACATTTACCCATTATTTTTATGTTTATACTTTTAAACAATTTATTTTTCAGCGTATTTGTATCAAATACATTTATATTAGTTTCGCAAACACTACTACTAGTTCTGACAGAAACAGGAACAACGTGTCGACCAGCCGTTCTCACTTCTATCCTATATTTCGTACTATATCTGGTACAGCCAGTTTCTGATAATATTTGGCCCTAACTGCATATAAATATATATTTTTTGTGCAATGTAATATGTTGGTATATATTATAATGGGTTTTTGAATGTAAATTAAGTATTTTAAAACTGTAGTAGTAGGTTTTGATGACAGAAGAAAAAATATACAATGTTGCCTTTACATAAAAATGTATCAAGGTTCAAGTGAGACCGAAAACATTTGGCTCTAGGTATCATTGTTCCGGGCAGCAATTGTTTTTGCGTAGTGGGCATTCTAATTAGTAATATTAAATAAATATAATAAAGTATTTGCACCAATAAAATTAGGGCAGACAAAAAAAAAATAACGAAAATATCACGTAAATTAAATGTTGCTCTAAACTTTAACAACTACATATTTACGGTATTCTGTTGAACGAAATGTGTAAAAAAAGTATTTGCTAATAAAATAAGTTGTTACCTCGCATCTCGGTTTTTTAGACCCCAAAAGCCTTGCTTTTCACGCATTGCGCTATAAATCGTCTGAAATAGACGTACAGTCCTTCAGCTACATTTAGTTTACCTATAAACACATATAATATTTTAATTACTAAGTAGTTCAATATTCAACGTTGGTTGATTTTCTCTGCAGTATTAGAGTCATGCAATGAACATGAAAGCACTCGCTCGCAAATGATTAAAATTCACAAGGATTCAATGTCCTCGTAGCCAGTTAAAAATTAATACTGATATCATAAGAATATCTTTGATAGTTTATTAACAATCTTCTTCTAGTTCGTTTAGTGTCGATGGTAGATTTAAATTAGAGTAAATTGGCCCATGGCAGCATCGTGAGCGTACTTTGAGTTTTCCAAAGTGCAAGTGTACGGACACTTTGGGCAATTTACAAGCTTAATTATATATACACTAAAAAATACAAGTTAAAAGTCCAAGTCCATACCTATATTTTTGTTCGATTTATACGTATAAAGTTAAAATACATATCCCAAACTATAGCAGTAGTTATAGCTGCCGTATTGCTTCGTCCACTCATTCCCTTTTATCACTCCTTACGATGCCTTTGGGAACAGATGGCGTGACCTATTCCTGACCGGACACCTGCAATAAATCTTCAGCTAAACTACCTACAAAACCTATTAACGCAAGATTATATATATTTGCTAAAGATATAAAACAAATTCGGTCAGCAAGTCATTGAATTCCGCCTTTTATTTACATGAAGGATATTTCTGTGCGATAATTTATTCATAATATTTTTCTTGGGGATCCATAATCAAAGTATATTCTTACATTGCCTTTTCATACACGACTAAAGAGTCTCAGGACCAACCCTTTTACTTGCTTTCTAAGGCTTAGAGAATTTTTTGAAAAGGCCGTGTAACTTTGTGATCGATTGATGTACCTACGGCTTTGACGCAGCCACGAAGCCCTTTTTCGTACATGTATATTTTATGAAAAATACTTAGAGTAAGTAAACACGAGCAAGAATAGAGTGCGCGCATCACTCTTTTTTTTTTCTTTTTTTTTTTGGTAGAGATCTTTGCAGTTAGCCTGAGCGCAGGCCTTGACTGCTTCACCGGACTTTTGGCGAGGACCTTAAGGCCTCCAGCCAGCGCGCATCACTCGCAGCCCGTTGTGTCGATTGCAAATTTTTGGCTGTACCTAAGTACTCACCCATGGACAGATTTTCTGTGTGAAGACAGTCGTTGTGTCGTCGTCCGCGGTACAGATATTATGAGAGTTATAAAACGGATACTAGATTATATGCTAGCATTTATAAACCGAAGTGCCCTGTTTTGACCCTAATTTGATGATAACAATTGTGATTTGTTTACTGATGCCTTTCCCAAATTAATGCTTATTTGTTTGTAATTCAATGAAAATAATAGTATGTAGTAGATACTTCCAATTTATTTTTATATGTTTCTTACATATAAAAGTACATTGTTTTTGTTTTAGTTAGAATAATATGTATTCTTTTGAATGTGATTTACGTAATTGGCGTCAAGCCGTGTAAATCTTAAATAAATAAATAAATAACGCTTGTTCATACTGGTGCTCACAGTTCATACTCCGTTGGGCGCACTCTTTAGTTTACTTATTAATACTCTAAGGTAAAATATGATATTATTTATGGCATCAGGAAAATATATTCCTTTCTAGACTTTACTTAAAATGTGTACCCAGGAAGCGGGCGCACTTAGCCATTTGTCAATCAAGGTACTAAACAAACTGAGGCGGGAGTGTTTATAACATTCCAATCAAAAATTGTCTAGCAATAATGTTAATCAATGCAAATTACTGATTTACTAGAGAAGGCTTTTTTCACAATATTATTTTGTAGCGCCAGAGCTTCTTTTGTATTGTCTTGAAAAATTTTCATAATAAACAAAAATAATGTGCGCCATGAAAAAAAGGACTATCGAATCTCTATGTCTGATCTTAAAAATCTAACGTTATATTAATTTAAGAGATGTGTGTTTAATAAAAAAGTATAACGCACGCAATAAGTTTCGGGAAAAGTTTTTCTGTTTCAATGAACATTATGACGAAATCATGGGAGCCAGTCATAGTTTACCTAACGAACTGACGTAATAAGCAACGACAACTAAGGGCACCGCTTGTGTGGCATAAATTAGGGTCGATGCACACGGACGAATAGCGACCAGTCGCCACAAACGCGACAACAAAAGGAAAAATGCAGTCTGCCTCTCGGTAGCGTTGCGGCTTTTAGTAATTGTTGCGCGCGGAGCGTGTGAATTGACACTTAATAAAATATCCTACTAATATTATAAATGTGAAAGTTCGTGAGAATGGATGTGTGGATGTTTGTTACTCTTTCATGCAAAAACTACTGAATGGATTTTAATGAAACTTAACAATAACGTAGCTGATACATCGGAATAACACATAAGCTATAATTTGTTAAGGTAGTGTATGTACTGTCATTCACGAGGGTAAAACCGCGGGGCACAGCTAGTCTTCTATAAAAAAGATGAATACCATTGTATTCATTACTGTTAAGAGCTCTGTTGTTTCGGATCTAACATTTTGGTGCAGAACCGTGGAAAGTTGACATAAGGAAGCAACAACAATTATTATTGTCAATAATTTAATATTTTAATCCTTACTACTGCTATGTTCTGATTCATAAATTTGCTCGTGCCTTCTCTTATGGGAAGAGGCCTGTGCCCAGCAGTGGGATGGTTTATAGCTGGTATAATTTATGATTTTATTTTTACGTTGCCATTAAGGAGAATATCAATTTCAAAAACGTTACCCTCCCGTTGCTAGTGAAGTCATAATCTCTTACAACATTATGCAAAACCGCTGCAGCCGTCTCTGCTTAGAAATATATTATAGGTACTAAAAATGACACATATGATGGATGACAATAAATATTGCAAGCTTTATTACTTTCTATTTTAACATAGCTAAAATATTCATCTATACAAGAAGTATGAAAAACGAACTTTGAGCTTGAGCTACTTTGTAATAAAGATGGTGTCAATGTTAAAGCGTTCCTAATGATTTGTGTATACAAACTTATAGTAAACAATCTTTGAGTCGTTTATACGTAATTTTAATTTTCATTCACATGTCTTGTGTCGTTTTGCTAATATTCAACAACTTAACGTTATTCACATTTATTGCAGGTAATAAAACAGTTATATTAATATTCATCTTAAGCAACACAATAGAATAGGCACAGTTTTTGTTTCGAGGCGTGCTTCCAGTCGTATTCCTCCTATAAATATTTAATGGAGCACTTGTTTGCATCCAACTTCCAATTCCAGTCCCATGTAATATGATATAGTTCACAAAACGGTCGAAATATGAGATTTGTTTTTCTTTTGTTATTTGTTGGACAGAATCCCGCTTCGAGCTTCGCCTCGAATGAAAGGAATCCAACACAAGTAGTCGGTGTATTCAGAGAGTTCATTTCAATCTCTTATTATGGCTAATGTATGTATACTATATGATTAATATATTCACGCCTAAACCCTGGCCACATTTTGTTTAGATTCAACAGTCTTCATTGTAGCAGGGTCAATTACACGGACAAAGCGAGACACCGGACACGGACAAACTTTTTAACCGTTCAAGCCAAGAGCTTTTTAAGGTCCGTACCAAAATACAGGATAACGCAGTTTGATGTTAAAAACTGTAACTATCCAAAGCACTGAATAAAAAATAGCTACGTAAGGTAAGCAGAAATAGTTTCGTGTTCAAAATGTATTTGCAAGCATAAAAATAGAGTAAACATTCTAATCAAAGAATGTTTAATAAGCGATGCTAGTTATTTAATATAAAAAAAGAACAAATGGAACACGTGCCTATGAACCTCGATTAATCCAAAACCAATAACTAACATTGATTGGCATTGTTTTACAAAAGCTTACAAAGGTATTATATGGCTTGCATAAAGAAAATTATAGGGACATTGAACTAGTTTACTGATATTACTACAATAATACTTTAAGGTTATAAACCTGGGAAAACAGGCGATCACGTTTGTATGGAAGAAGAAACTGTCCTCTTACAAGATGCCTAAAGAGGAAAACTGGGTTGGTCTATTCTTATCATGTATTTTTTTTCTACGCACATTTTAGTGCTCCACAAAGACTCTGCTGCGTCCGGAGTTTTAAACTCGGTAGTAATAATGCTTATGCCCTTCAATTACAAACAAGCGCCGAACTCCAATTTGCTTTTTGTCCGAAATGAAATTAATTTGTGCCTGCACTAAGCCAGTCAAATCTTAGAATTGGCATCTTGCGAAGGCAATTAAATCTTTACTAATGTATAAACTGAACTATGTTTAATTTCTTCAATGAATTTAGAAAGCAAGCTGCCATGATTATTACATATTTATGTACTGCAACAAATCCCATATTTATTTGCGAAGTCACCTGGCTGAACTATCACTATATACATGTACATACTGTGACGCAAATTTCACTCGCAGATGATACGGGCCACACACGCACTATCGATTAAATGTAGTGTTCTGATACAAATAGTTTCCCAACAGTCTAAAAGCAATGAAGATGTCTAAAAAAATGTATATGTTACGGTAAATGTGATTAATTGAAAATTATTAATAATTATCTAGTATTATTAATAATTACCGAAAGTCGAGGTAAAAGTGATAAATTAATCACATTTGTCGGTTTTTATTAATAATTTAACCCTAGTAGTGATAAATGTAATAAGTGGCCAAGGGTTGCGGGGCTGTTTATTTAGTATGCTTGGTTAGGTTCAAATTTGTGACGGAGATCAATAGGTTAGGTTAGGTTAGATATTGTGACCTTGCAACAGAGCGAGCGAAGCGAGCGACGACGTATGTACCCATCACATATATTTTTATAAATTAAAGAAACATTAACCAAGTTTATATGTATAAGTCAGTGTATATGTCAGGGTAAGAGTGAATAATATAAATAAATACCTGCTGGTCAAAAAAACATTGGGTTTTTATTGATTTTATCACTTTTACCAATATGTGTCGAGAATTATTAATAATTACTACTAAAAGTAATAAATTTCGATTGTTTATTAACATTTACCAAAACATGTGATTATTATTAATAATTTTGTAAAATTATTAATAATTTTCAATTAATCACATTTACCGTAACATATATATAGATTTTCTGTGGTTAGGTTTGTTTTCTGCAACTTTCTAGAAATACGACGTTGCTCGCCCGAGCTAGGATGAATACTCTAAGTCTTCTTATAATTTCCTTAATTATATTACTTTGAATTCACTATGATAAGAAGAAGATAAATATGTTTTGCTACATTCATTTTATTCGGTACAATCATCTTGTTTGTGTAAGCTAATTGTCACTTAATTACTCGTTCCTTAGTAAAAAGATTGGCCACTCAATAAAGATGATAGAGCGCTCGACTGTCTCTGGCTTCATATACCTAGATACCATAGATACAAGAAGCTTTTTCTTTGCACTATGATTAATTAAATTAGATACAACTTTTTCTGCTAACATCAAAAGACCTTTTATATTGGATGCTGTCATTTAAATAGGTATATATTTATTGAGATCGTGTAACATTTAACATACGTACATATCATCACGACTGTATCCCCGAAGGGGTAGGCAGAGGTGTACCAATGTACACCCACAGTTCGCCGATATGTTTAGGTCCCAAGTAATAGCGGGCGAGCCTATTGCCACTTACCGGGCACAAATCCAAACTCCGACCTGCTACTGAGAATTTCATAGAAAAACCCAATAACACCTTGGTCGACTCGGGAATCGAACCCAAGACCTCTAGCGTAGCAGTCGCGCTTAGCACCACTTGACCAACGAGGCAGTCAAAAGTAAAATTTAAGACATTCAAAATTGCAACTAGTTCGACTGTAAATCGAAAGTTGTACGATATTTATTACCTCGTTACATGCTACATCTACATTTTGATCTAGGGCTATAAATCCTTCGTGTCATAACTCAATACTCATATAATTCCGTATATCAAATTATTAAGTGACTTTTATTTTGTTCTAGGACGTGAAATTTATGTTGATTCCATGGGTCGTGGCGATGGCGTTGGAAACTATAGTGGAGATAGTCAACCTCTTCTACCTGTTCTACCTTCAAACTGTAAGTATTAAGTAACATTTGGAAAAATAATTTATGACATATCTGGAAGCTACTGCTTAACGCTTGTCGAAATGCCACTTGGCTAAAGCGGCGTGTCTTGGGTTCGATACCTATAGCAGACCATTGAATTGTTTTACCTTGCTTTCTTTAAATGTGTGTGCCCTGCTGTTCCTATATTATAGACATAGCTTTTGAGCCATTATTAGTAAATCATTGTTTTTCAAGTAAATAAGAGGAAATTGGAGTGTAACGTGTAGTTATTCGAAGCCCTACAACCAAAGGTTGTTACGTATAAAATAGTTTAATAGTTAACAAATGAGTCATGTCCTGTGTCATTCATTTCAACTGGATGAGAGCATATCTTTCACACCACAAGAATATGTCTACACACTCTTGAAGTTTCAGTAGGTGTTTATAAAATCAATTAAGTATAAAAAAAGCTGCAAAGTGTTTTTTTAATGTACCTAATTGAAATACTCACTCGTGTAAGAGTGTCTTGATGGGTACCGTTTTACGCGCGCGCCCAAGCTGTAGTGTTTCATTCACGTTCCAATTGATATGGAAAGTCATAGCTACGTCTATACTGCAGTACTCACAAGACTATTGTATATCACCAGTATCACTAGAGCCGTGTACTCCTGACTAAGCAAATGTTCAGTTTCGTACATAGGTGCCTGCAAAGAAACTGCACTTAGAAGAAACTGACTTTTAAGAAAATAAATAAAATACTCGATGTGTAAATCTATGTTTAGTTTATCGTAAGACTTTCGAATAGGTTCAGTAAAACTATTTATTGAGTCTTAACAGGAAATCAAGATAATAGTAATAAAAAAAATAAGATAAAAGGATTTTTTTTGTATTTTATACTTAAAACATTGTAACTTTTTAGAAGTACTTTGTTTCTGTGATTTTCCTTATTTTTATTTCATTTAATTACAAAATACTTATACATACTTTAGCTTACTTAAACGTGAATACAACATTCACATAAACAGAGAAAGACAGAAAACTTAAAAACAACTTAACAGTCTCAGTAATCAACATTTTTTTATAAGATAAATAGTCGATAACCAACAATAAAACATATATATCCCTGATAATGAATAGAAATATATTTACCTTCAAATTAATTAATTCACTCTTCTACATGCTACATGATACTTATATAGGACTCCAAGACAGATATTGATTTAAAGGCAAAGCTCTCCATTTTGGTAAGCGCGTTATAAATCACTGCCGAACAGTGCTTTTAACATTAGAGTACAACAAGTTACGTAGTACCCTTTTATGTTTCCATTTCGTGAAAATAAGAAGTACCTACATGTTTTGTAAATATTTTTATAGGTAGCTATTAATTTATAAAACATTGTAGTCCTTATTGAACAAATCAATTAACAAATGTCTTTTGCGTGTTTTAGCTACTACATTTTAATATTTTGGGCAGAAATCCTTTGCTAATATACCATAATTCCTTTGCTAATTAATATCATTTTCTCTTCCTCGCTCGTTGTTCCAGATATTAGCGAGTGTAAACACACAAAGTATAATACAGTATTAATAACTAGAAAATGAATTCATCCTGTACGAAGTCACTCAGAACGTTAAATAGATATCAGAGTCCAGCAATCTATTGAACGAGTCAAGTTAATTATCCTTCACAAATAAATTGCGGGTGCTATTGCAAAATCACGTTTAATTATTACATTCCTCTTACATACAGATAGTGCAGAGCGTAGAATACAATACGAATGCAATTCCCAAATGTGTCGTCAAGGTAAGTCAGAGTAATATGTCTGGGATGACCAGCATTTATTCTTGAGGAGAACCTGTAATTTTCAAGCTTCTGTTGTAAACCGTTCAACTATAAAACCATTACATTAAGGTCGTAGCGTAGTGCGCCACAACTTAATTCAATCACCTCCGTTAACGCAGGCGACGCTTACTACCAACATTTACTATCAGGAAATATAGGAAATATTATTAAGAATCTGCGGAAGCAACAGTTTTAACACATTTCTTTTTAAAGTCTGTGTTCTTTTTGCATTTGATTTGAATGTTTGCGAAGTCTCCCGCTCCAGAAAGATTAGGTTTCATAAACACCGTTTATGTTCAGCCATCGACATTCGCGCTGCCGAAAATATGTCCCTGAATATTGCTATATCAAGGAAAAATTGTCACCGGCAAGGGAAGCGACCTGTTTACACATTCCCGATGCACATTTTATTTCCTATTTCCTTGGAAATTGTCGGGAAATAGGCTAAATGTAAGCGGAGCTCTAGGGCAGGAGTCGATTTAAAATAAATATTGGTGCCACTATTAGGTTGTTTTCAACATAGTATGGTATTCTATACGATGTTAAAAACGCAAATATTTTTTCAAATAAAAAAAAAACATTTCCGTAAACATTACGGAGGATTCTCAATACAGTCGATTACTTATTAGTCCAGGTCGGCATTCGACACCGGACATTTTTTTTCTGAAATGAAGTCTCTTAAAATTGACATTTGTTTAGTTACGTGTTTTTTTCCAAGTAGTATAATCTTAACAAAGTATTTTTTTATTGTTCACACAATTATTTTGTGTGAAACGCGATATTTATACAATACCGCAATTCGATTCGATGTTAAAAATATATTTTTGATCATGACTTAAGTTAGTTCTATCAAAAATTATAATTAAGTGACTTATTTTTCATGATGACTTAAGTCTCATTCAAATTAAATTAAATTATTAGATGTCGATCGTCATATTATTAGTTTTAAGTCAAAGGCACCCCTCACATCGTCGCTCGTTCCCATAATCGATACCCTGCCATTACGCTGATGTATAAACAGAGTAAACATTGTTATAGGACAAACAAAGTATCTTGGCTTACGGATAATTTAGAAATTCAGCTAAATTTCAAATATACTTATTTTGGGAGGGTTTGGGGCGCGATTGTAATTTGGTAGGATTCTTGTCAAAATATTCGTAACATTTGCCACCGGCCGCCTATAACTTAATCTTTGAATATTTTAGTAGAAGATTTTCTCGGGCCGTCTGTTCTGTTCTACTGTGATTAATATAGGAGCAGTTTCTCGCTGTAAAACTTTTGGGTAGACTTATTTCGAGTTACAATATCAACAAGTAACCGTTACAGTGATGACGTATAAAACGATTTCTTACTGAAGTATTCTGAATGAGTGTAAACTGAATTTCTGTTTCATTTTGGTGAATGCATATTATTTATCTATAATATGTATGTATTTAGAAATATATAAGTATGTTTATTAGTTGTCTGGTTACCATAACACAAGCTCTGCTTAGCTTGGGATTAGACTACCGTGTGTGAGATGTCCCGGAAAATTATTATTATTATTATATTCACAAAAATTCTCATTTTTTTTTACTTTGTTTATAGTTTCTTAAAAACTAACTACATAATATTAGTACTATGATCAGGTATGTTGCTTATAAATGTCATGATGTATCGCATAAAATAATGTGAAATGTATATGAGTTTGTCACTACTTTAAATACGTTTGTGTATGTCCTTTCTCTGATGAAAAATACTCATACAAGGTTTACGTTCTTTGGACGCGCTACAATAATATTATAACCTCGTTTCAAGAAACTACTGAATACATTATGCGTCTTATTCCAAAGGTAAGGTGATCCAGAGCGCAGGCTTTGTCAACATCACCGGCCTTTAGGTGTTGAGTTTCAGAGGCTTAATAATTACTTGCACATTTGTTTGTAACACCTGATAATGTTGTAACGCACTTCGCCAATACGCCGTCTTAGGTTAGCCGATGCACCAAGAGTATCCGATAGCCGGTCGACTGTGTTCGTCGGCTAGCAGGGGTTCAACGTCCAGTTATGTATGTAGATGATATTATTATTAAATTGGTATATATAGCATTGTATGTAAGAGAGATGATGCTTACTCAAAGGATGATGACATTGGTACTATGCTTGTTCAAATGTTCCGTATGTCTTTTCACTCTAACCCCGAAATCCGTAAAGCTTATAAATGTTTGAAATTATTAACAATCTTCCCGAACCGACTGTTAATGTTAAAATGAATGGTTAGTGTCAGTACTGCTACACTTTAAATCGGTTAAAGTTTCGAAGGACTATTGCACCTTAAGTTTATTGGTCTAAAGCTATACGACTATGTTATGCAGACGACTGTTAACATTCTGAATACATGTGAAAGTATTTTTTATCCGACAGACAATTTCATTTATTTTCATTTTCGGGGCAAACCGAAGTTCGTTTTGATAACAAAAGCCTTACCTATTGTTCCGGTCCCAGCAAAAACATGTACTTTTTTAGAAATAAATTGTATTTTTAAGGACGAGTCGTCGTAAAGTATTGACATAATGCTCAGTCATTATTGATTAGCTTTCGGTATTAGCGCGCGTTGAGAAAGTATTTGTAAGTAGGTTATTTATATGTAAAATCGATTATTAGCACGGTTTAAATAAAAACCAACAAGATAGCGACGAGAGATACATGGATTCATGGACTTTTCTGGATTTTTCTTAATTTGTATGTGTTTGTACCAAATAAATAAGCAAGGATTACTGATTTTGTCGCTATGATTTCGAGGAAATTTATTTTAAGTTAAACATTACAACTAAAAGTGTTCTCAGCTTTTCAACATTATGGCAATGAACGTAGCATTTGGCAAATGAAAATGTAACAGCATTGCTCTAAGCCCTATTTATCTATGGAGTCATATAACTTTATGTAAGCGAGGTACGACTATCACTATGTTATATAAACTCGACAAAAGTTCAACTTGGCTTATGAGTTGGTCGTGTCAAAGTTGACGGTTGACCAAATGCAACATACCGAGCTTTACTTAATGTTTATAACTTTCTGAAATGTTATACAGAGCTGGTTAAAAGCTGTATGGTTTTTTGACGCATACATTTTGATGTGCGACATTAATAGACATTACTCGTCTCTCTACTAATTTCAAATATTTTATTTGTTTTGCACCCTGAAAGACGGGAAAGCTTGTTTTAATGGTTAATAAGGATTTAAAAGTAGCCAGCAATTTTTTAAAATTTTATTTAGTCTTTTTTGTGTTAGCATTTTCATAGCGTATATAATATAAGCCAGCACGCACTTAATATAACTCTATCTTCAACTAACACACCTGTGTAATTATATATACGTATAGAGTTTTCTACTGCCAGCTTTTTCACAGATAGGTACGTAGTACCACATTAACAAATTTTATTTGGCGATAAAATTTCAGTTGGTAAAATATTTAATTCGAATGCTAATTTACCCACATTAAAAGCACTCGGCTTTACATTAGGATAATTTTACGTGTTATAAACGCAGTAATTACCATCCGGCTTAAACGTTTATTTGCTTTTATCAACAGAAAGCGTTTAAAAAATGTTACGAATATTTTTGATTGCAATTAATTTCAACTGTTACACCCGACGCATAGTATTGCAAAATATCAGCAAAACCTTGTTTTAAAGTTATGGAAATCGTTCGACCAATTAAAATACATATATTGGAAATGGAAATACTGAAGAGTACAGCGTTTTTACACTTAGCAAAAAGTTTAAGACCATCCCGAAATAACTCGGCTTTTCCGATTTTATTTTTATCTACCCTATTTGTATTTATATACATCCTAAATTATATGTCACCTACAAAGAACTTATTAACCTGGCTTTACCTGGACCAACAACAATCTACAGTATACAATCACTATCTTAGATAATTCATAATTATAAAGGCATTTGTTGTTGCATCATAAACTTTAAAATATAACTCTAAAATGAAACAGAAATATCATGTTGTATAATTTTATTTTTATCGGTCAAATATTGTTTCATCTTTGTCCTTCACTCATTCTAAGCAAAAGTTTAGATTTGTTCATATGAGACCTATTGTTCTCGCGGTATGAAATATATTTCGATATTGAAAGCAATTTTGACGTTTTATTTCTGAATTAAAAAGCTTATTCCGTCTTCAATAAGTTTTTACTGTAGAAGGATATTTTCTTTAGAATTATTTAAACTGTGATGAAAGCAATCTTGGTGCGAAATTAAACGGAAAATATTCTGTACGGCGTTGCAATGTTCAAAATATTCATAATCATGTTATATAAATAAACGCAACTTTTTATTGTTCTTAAACATGTACATCATATTAGTGAAGCATTTGCTCAGCAGTGGGCCAATGCTCGGACAACATAAGTAAAGGTAATAAAAAAATTGTAGAACTAAAAGATATGACAGCAAAACCTAGATTAAACCAAAATCATGAATTGCCAGGATAATTTGAGCTTTTCAGCGGTTTTACGCAAAGTCGGTCTCAGTTGTTAGATACCAGCTATTCCGCCGAAAACCGACACAAAAAATCTAAATGAAAAAATAACGTATTGGACAAAATCCGAAACCAATGAACGGAACATCAAAGCAATATGTTGAAATCAAACAAGATACTCGTGTTTCCAAGTATTACGCATAGATTAAATATAGATACGTAGGTATGTATAGGAGGGTTTGAGTCTTTTCAACTGGTCTCTTTCAAAGCTTATAGATCGAGCTCCTCAAGACCACGTCGCAGCTTTTTTCTGACTGAACTGTGTAAATAAAGCCTCTGGTCCTTTGTGATATTTCTATAGGAAATGCGATGGAATACGACTGAAAGTATTAGCTCTGTTGCAATAAAGTACGAAATGAAATAAGTGTCCTTACATCTGAATTACAACTTTAGTTTTACCTTACCTGCGTGAAAGTAATTTGTTCAGATACAGTCAGTGAATAAATTGTTTTTGACTTTATTAAATAGTGTGTTTGTTTTTTTGTTAAGTTGCCACACGCGCCGTTATCTCAAAGCAGTACAGTGCAGTTGTGAGTTTCGTGACTATGTATATCACGAAACTCAAAAAGAAAATTTAGAATATTTTTATAGAGATTCTTTTTAGTAAAATATTAGACATGTGCCTCATTTCACTTTAATACAAACAAATAAGGATATAGTTACACATATTTTGCAGAGTGATAAACCATAATTATTGTGACATTAGCCTTAGCGTCGTAATCAAACCAATGAAGAGAAGAGATAACATAATGGTTGTAAGCCAGATTAGATAAACTATTGATTGCTTTGAAGGTTTTGGTACAAATTATATAAAGCCTTAATGATTGCTGCGTGCTATAATTCAAGTTTTTTCAATATAACTAACTTATGAAACAAAATTTTAAACTAATCTACAATTTTGAGGACAACAAAAAATATTTTAATTCCTTAATACTAAATTAACAATAACACAGCCATTTAAAACATAAAGTTCAATACTATGATGACTGACTTCAACAGATATGTTGAAAATAGGATATTTTCGTTCCTATCATTTGATTAAAAGTTAATTTAATCGAATAATATGTGACAAATGAATGCTAGACGTCGAGGTGTTACATCCCTGTGGATTGAGACAGTAACAAGTGTAGCTTGTGTAGGTTGTTTTATCTCTGAGATGATGCGCCATAAAACGGTCATACCTCAAGGTTGTAGCTGCGAGCTAGTAATTGTGAGTTACACCTACATCACGGAGTTATGACATTCTAAGCCATCGTCTGTCATCCGTAACTATACTACCCATAGACTAAACATATACATAGACTGCTACTACAGCTAGTTTCCCCTTGTGCCAAGCGGGAGCAGTTTTTAGTCTGTATCTAGTACATTCGCATACTGATTTAAGTTAATTTTCGCAAAACGAGAAACTTATATACGAAAATATAGTATAGTAATATAGATGGTTTTAACATTGTTTGGATTATATTAGTGTTTTAGATGGATTTTTTAAAACGGCAACCTCCATGTTCATACATAATTCACGACAAAACTAGTTCACACTAGTGCTTATGGTTCAACTCTGATAGGCTCACTCTTTAGTTTCTTATTTATGCTCTAAGATACTACCCTAAAACTGTATCTTAGTCTATTTCTGTCTCTTTTGTTTACCAATACAAGAAGGACATGTTCGGAAAATATTTAACATCATAAATAAGAAAATGTTTATAGACAGGTGGATTTTCAATAGCGTAAAAGGTCAGGCTAAAAAGTTCAATCAAGATGTGAAAGGTCGTACTAAATTAGAATAAATACAAATCTTTAGGTGCTCAGCGAACAACGGGCCAAGGAGGTTACTCTTGTACTAATTTAATTCTAAATAATTGGAAATTGTGACGTTCCGTTCTCTTCAAATGAATACTAGAAAATAGTTTTAATATTATGTGCAACGAGGTTGCATTTGAAACTATAGAGTGAGCCTATCAGAGTTTAAACCGTAAGCACTAGTGTGAACAAGTGTTGTCGTGAATTATGTATGAAGATGGAGCTTGCCGTTTTAAAAAATCTATCTAAAACACTAATATTATCCTAACAATGTCAAAACCATCGATGTTTTCTTATATAAGTTTCTCGTTGCGCGAAAATTAACTTAAATGAAAAACGAAATGTACTAGGATCAGACTAAAAACTGCTCTCACTTGGCACAAGGGGAACCTAGCGATAGTAGCAGTCTATGCATATCATACGTCGATGATTATGTGACTATTGGAAAATGGAACTTAAAATTAAGAACCTTTTATAATCTTTAAGCCAGTCTCTACTAAATCAATTTGATTGTGTATTAACCTTGTATCTCAAGTAACCCTGCAGATTTGGGTTGAGTAAATGTGGGAATAAACCTTCACCGCGGTCATAGAGAGTTGTAACTTGTAGCATAATACCCACATACAAGGTCACTCTCATTCATTAGAATTTATTACCCAGTGTTAGGTAGTGTTCGTAGGTAAGGAAACACTGGCGGTTTTAGACATACTTTGTTACAGATTATCATCCCTTAAAGAAAATTGCCTGTAACTTATAATTATCTATGACCTGAAAGATAATTAAAACCTTGAAAATGAGTTTTTTACACTTGTACTTTTTTTACTAAGGTTAATTATATTCCCGACAGAATTTCAATCAACTCTGTAAAAATCTAACAAAAGGAAACAAATGAAAAATACGAGGATTCGAAACAGTGAATATGGAAGGCTTAAAGCTCATTGTATTGTAACTAGTAGGTAGGTTATGCGATTTTAAAAGCAACAACCAAATTGTTTTCAGAAACTCTTATTACGCAACGAAACGGCTTAATTCAGACATGATTTCTACATAGTTCATTAAACACGGCAGATCTTAACAAATAGGAAAAAGTAAATGCTTTTTTGGCTAATGAATTCCTTTGTCGTATTAATGAAAATAACGATAATAAAAAAATAATGTGTGAGATCGCACCTACATAACGATTGAAAGTAAATAAATGAATATATAATATAGCATTGGGATATTACCAATTAATTGCGGTTCGTTTCGAGATTTGTGGTAGAATTAAATTAAAATTATGTGATTATTATTAAAACATTATTAACACTTGAAAACTCAGCCTCTACTTAATTTAATATTTCGGCAAGTATACATGTGAAATGCACTTAAATGCAATTATTGGCGCAATATAGCGTAGCTATCTCTGCTAATTGGGGAAATAATTATAACAAGAATTATATTCGGCAAAATTGCTCATATCTGCATGAGTGCGTACAATTTCAAAATTTATTGAGTAGTATAGTGGAGTATTAAAACTTGTCTGAACAATAACGCAGCCCCGTAAAATCTGTTTCCTTTGGAACAATAAGCCGGCCAGCACCTACCCTGCTCACCCAGGTTCAGCACAGTACAAGTGGTATTACAAATAAATCCTATTAAGTATGTTTGAGTAGTTCTAAATATTTCTCAAGCTTTGGAAATGAGAATTTGTTGTCTGAAGAGATACTTCCACATTTACTTCTTCACTCTCGACCCTCCGAGTCTGGAGAGAGATTATACTGAACAGAATGCTAAAATGTTTATGAAATTCTCGTAAATCGTGATGGCTCAAATAAACACAAACCCGGCAGTACTTAGAAGCTAAGGGCTTCTCTTTAAGTTTTAGACATTTAGAATCAGACAGTTATGCAGCAATATAGTGTGTGTAACTATATTCGTTACGACATTAATACAAATCATATTAAATGCAAAAAAATATCCTTTTTTTCACGGCATTAGTCAAAAAGTATATAATTACGTGGCATTTGCTCCATTGGCGCCTTGTTGTGCGTGAAAAGGAGCGATGTCGTTTCGCTAACAAGACACAGACTTCGCTGCGTCGGTGCGCCCGACGAATACCGTACCGGTCGAGCACCACAGCAACTCAACTAAAAACGACTAAATTGAAAGAACCCTAAAAGCTTGACCGTAATAATGTAAAAAGGTCATCAGTCAATTTAGAAGAACGTAAGTGCTGTCACAGGTGTCCAGCATATTGCAATACCTCGAGAAAATTTTAAAGTAACTTCCATCAAAAAGGTCACATTGCTAATTTTAAAGCAAGTGAATCGAATGAATTCGAAACTTTGCAAGCTTTATATAACCTAACACAGGAGGTAGCTAAATATTATGTTATATTAGAGTAAACGATCGCAGAATGAGAAAGACAGCTGAAATTGAGGCATTTATTACAGCTCATGTTAATAGGTAAGGGAGATTACATTTAGTATCAATAAAATGTTTAACACATATAAATAGTTGCGTAATAGCCCGCTAGCTGGATAATGGCAGCGAGATAGCGATCATGAAGGTTAGTGTGCAGCTGTCTTAAGGGTTAAATATTGAAGGCTGTAAAATCCAGTTGTTCAGTGAAAGTCGTGACCTCTGGCCATAAGATTTTATAACTAGGTCAGCGTCCCTTGTAATATTATTATGTTATTTGTAGACTGCGAATTTTAAAGATAAGCATTTTGAATAATTTAGATTATTGACGTATCTGCGCTTGATTTGTAATTTAGCAGCATTGAAGTAGAAAAATAAGTGATTTGTGTGATCATCTCCGCAAGGGTTGTGGATTCAATTTCCTCGCGGGATGTCAATTTGTGTAGAGCTTATATTTTGCCGTCTGAGTATTCTTTTCTGAATGATTACTAATACTTGTATGCGTTTTACATTTAAAATTGCAATAGAAAATTATTCATGATACTTTTAATAATGCTGGAATCGTGACTAGTTTACGGCCGCGTGGTTTTCAGATAACGTGGCAAAAAGTAGCTTTAGTCCTTTCTTAGGAGGTATCCAAGCTTATCCCATACAAAATTTCATCAAAATCGGTGGAGCGATTAAGTCTTGAAAGCGTTTACAGACAGACAGACTAAGTTACCTTGCGTTTATAATATAGCTGGATGAGCCACAAGGGCGGCGCAACGAATAAGTTTACTAGCATGTGTTTAGACTCCGACACTTATTGCGAAACACATATCACACATTTTCTTGACTGTGTACGGTTTGCGTACACCGCGCTTTGAATCTGTATATGGACTTTCCGTGTGTGCGTGGTCTTAGATCTTCTCCTAAACAGCTTGACTATTTGCATGAATCATTTTTAATACTATTCAGGGCATTTGAATATTTTTAGGTGTCGGACCCCGTTATTGTTGCTGCTATGATAATTCTGAAGGTAACTGCAACTAGGGTTACAATACAGAACTGTTTGTTAGATTCAATGTTCGCGTCTATGTTACTTAAACTGCATATATTGCAAGTTCTTCTTTGACTTTTGACTTATAGGTATTCAGCAGGCTATTAGTCCAAGGTTAATGTTATTTAACATTTAAAATTGAATAATAATATAATTGAAATAAAAATACTTTTTACGGATTTTTTCACGACACCTTTGCAGGTATCCTGGTCAGTCTACTGATCATGATACCTGCAAAGGTGTCGAAACCTCGGGACTTAAAATCTTAATATAAACCGCGAAAAAATCCCTAAAAAGTAGTTTTATTTCAATGTCTAACATTCGCGTAAACCTAAGAAACCAATAATAATATAATGTTCGAATAAATTTTCCATTCTATCGATGACTAATGTAGATTTTGTTTTAAAAGTATTTTTGCAAGGATTGCACGCTAGTAGAGCGTCATGTCTCTGACAACCTCGTTTATACCAGCATCTTAGGAAAAAAATAGGCCTACAATTGAATTAGCTATTCCAGAAAAGAAACAGAATAAATAAAACCTATATTTCATAAATTCAGTTCAGCAGTAGTTTACGGCTAGTCCCTTTGGGACGAAACGTTCGAGGGGAAAATCACTCAATTAGTCTGAAAACTACAGCTATGAATCAATCTAACTTGATGTTTCTTATATTTTGGTAACATAAAATTAATTCTATTATTTTAACATTATTGAAATATTCCAGGCAATTAAATTGGTTCATCCTAAAACGTACGTTGAATTTCGAATTGATGAGTTTTTTGTTTTTAAAAGCCCGTTTTCTCGTTATGAGAATATTGAAATTTAACAAAACCGTAAACAAGAACATTAAGCTTCAAAAAATTAATACCTACGCGCAAAAGCTCAGTTGTTTATTACAAATGTGGGGCGACACACGAAATTCGAAAAGCTTTTAGAAATTAATAAACTCATTATCATCATACTCGTACATGCGACGTTCCGCGATGGTTTTGGAACTTCTAAAACATTTAATTCAATTAATGAAACAGTACACTTTTTGTATATATAAGTACTTCAAAGGATAAAACAATCAGATTAACTTTTAACATGCATTGTGACTAAGCTCACAATTTCATGAAAATATAACGAAATATAGGTAAATGAACTTAGCAACTAACGGTTGATTAGCTCTTTCCCTAAAAGATCTTGAGGTGACATTGAAATATCTAACTCTGACAAAATAACAAATTAGTTGCGTCATTTACAAAATTTTCAACGACTTGTAACAAATGGTGTGAGTTCTCTTATTGCGTTATTAGTGCCTTGAATGCTAACTGGGCTACTTTCACTCTCCCATTTTTTGCTATAGTTATATGAAAAACCTCCACAACATTGTATCACCCACTAGCTTATCAGTGTCTTCCCTAGTTGGTAGACCAAACACACCGTACTGCTTGGAAGTTTTTTACACCATTTCTTCTCCATGATTTTTATTTGATCGTTTTGGAAGAATTGGTGAATCGGGGAGCTGCCCATTGTATTGACGTTTCGAAGGTGCCTGCTACTTAGCAGCCGAATTTTAATTTAAGGCAGAGAATGAAAACCTTTATGAGGTGATCGTGTGTGAACATGAGAAAGTTTAACACGGCATTCTAGTTAGTAAAACGAAATATTGTAGAGCTATTACAGACATGACTAGAAGGAGTAAACGTATAATATCGGTCGTAAGTATACAGACTGACAGACAAGTTGTCGGAATAGGTTTTATTGCGATACACCACATTCCAGTCGCAGCTACACTTTTGGGTGGGATGTTGGAATTCTACTCGAATTGTACTGAATAAGTCAGAATGGAACTGTCTTCTGTAAAAGGATTTTTTTACTAAACTCTTGGAATATAATTTTGATAAAATGAGAATGAGAATTTAAGGCTGTAGATGCGGAAGGTTTGCGACAAATTTAATGAAAAGTGAAAGAGCACGACGAATTACAGATACTTTTTCTACACAAGTTACTGTTATTAACTGAGGTATATAAATTACTGTTTATTCTACCTACGGTATACCACCTTAAAACTTAATATTTTTTGAGTTATCGTTGTCTTTACAAAACTGTAGTCATAATTAAATGAAAGACTACCTCATTTTACTATTTAAAAAATGGGCCAGTTAATCAATATTAGATATGACACATGTATTTAAAACTCCGGCGAATGACAAAGGTGTGTTTTTATATGGCGTAGTGTGGTAGACGCAATACGCGGCGTACTGCCGGGCTAGAGGTCCGGATGACCCCGATACGCGATAAGATACGACGCGCCAACAAATTCCTCTTTTTTCACCGACCCCGCGTTTTGTCGTAAATAAATTATTGACTATAGTTTTTTTACTTTTTTAGCTTCATTTTTCGTCGTTTTTTTTGTGTTTTTTTTAAGCGGTCTGGTTCTAGAATTTTAGTTCTTTGACAGTCGTTGTTCAATATAGTTTAATTAATTGCCTTATTTTTGTTACTATATTAAATGATCTTAAGTATCGTACTAATATGTTATGAGGAAAAAGATTTTTTATAGTCATGTAAATTTTCAATTTACTAACATCGACCACTTTAATTAATTCATGTGATCAATATTCTTTTACAAGTACACACACAATACAGACTTTAGAATTAGGGCAATTGTAGGCACATAATGACGTCACGAGATACGGACGTAATTGATATCTTAATTCACAACATTTTGAATGTGGGCTTTAATTAAAATCTGTTACATTTCGACGAGCGCGATATATTTATATTAATGACTCAACATTTTACTTGGCGCGAGTCATCCCATACTTAACCATTTCAGTACAGTACCTATTTGGTACCTACAGGCTTAGCGTATTTCATTTGTTTGATAATGTCATTGATAGACGAATTAAACTCTTTTCGTAATTATTTTACTATTTTCTTTTTGTTTTGACTACACTGCACATGATTTAAGCATGTAATGTAAAAATATAATCGGTTATACTAAACACAACATACAATTAAGTTGAGAAATGAAGTAAACCTGTAATAATGTACGACAAATAATATCATTGTACAAAAGTTAAATGAAAAGAAGGCCACATCTGGTTATACGTACTTGTAAAAGCACAAAAATTTGTGAAATAGCAAAACTGAAAACATTTGGTTTTTATTTATGTTAAATCAGTAAAACTGAACTGAGTTTTTAAATAACTGTTTCCTCTTAGCCCCATCTTGAATGAAATATCTTTTGTTCAAAAATATTAGAATTTTCGTGTTCAATGCGATCTTATTCTCAATAATGTTATTGTCGTTTTGGCTGGATGTAGGAACCAACTTACAAAGAAATTTAGGCACAAGGGAAATCGGAACAGAATCTACATTCTTTCAAACGTCAACATTTTTATGTCAGCAGTATTCTGACAATATATTTAGACAATAGAATTCGTTACGTCTAAGAATGAAGTAAGTATATCAAGAAGGTACCCTCGAGAGCGTTGCCGTGGGCACAAATGCTCTGATGATTCCCTAACAACGTTACCAGGCGCACAGCTGGCGAGTCCGCTCCTAATTGGAAAAATAATTTACGCCACAAAGTTTAAAAAGCTTTACAAAAACACTGAACGACTAAACTGTTGTTATAAATGTAAAACCAGTTTATTACTTTACAAGCACTCTATTGTTACACAAAGAGATCAAAATACAATTGTTTAATAATTTAGTTAGACTTTAAATCTTTAAACAAAAGGCTTTGGCATTTGATGTAAGTTTTTTAAGTAAAATCCTTTTTTGTTAAGTAATTTCTTATATCAAAGATTATAATTTTAAGAAATGGATTTACTTTGTTCATTATTAGATTCAATTTATAACGAAAATCATTAGATTGTCATTCAAGTTGTTTCTACTAAAACGTCTTTGGTATCGGCATAGTTACCTATTACCTAAGCCTTGAACATTTTGTGCGAAGTAAACAATATTCAAATGGTTTAGGTAATGCATGGCTCTGACACGAGTTAGTTTACCGACAGATATTACTGTTTCTGATAGTATTGGGCTTGTTCAGATATTAGCTTTGCCGTGAAATTGCGGTGGAAGGTTATGTCAGAAGAATTAACCAATTACGAATTGGCTTTGTTAATAATTTGAGGTAAATAGTTGCTCATTTTAGTAACTTAATTAATTTAGCCATGATTGTGTGTATCTATTTTAGACGACTTCTATACGATTTCAGAATAATAAAAATAAGCAAAACCTTTTTATTTTTTCGAATCCCGGGTAGATAAATATCGCAGACGATAATTTCATGTGTCAACGTGCAAATAAAGTACATACCTACAAAATAATGTTTATTTAAGTCAACACGATCGCCGAATAAGCACGATTTTTATCAGTGCGTTAATCCTCTTGTCCGAAATTCGCTACGGTCTAAGGTCTACGAATAAAACGGCTACGATTTTCGTAGACATACAGTTTGCGTAGCGTTTTTCAGCAACTTATTAATTTGCTTTTGGAATCCAATTTTGTGGGATTATCCAATAGTTGTTTATTAGGCTACCTATCGTTGCTTGCTCGTTTACAATGAAGGTTAATTTATTTTTCTTTTGTTTCAGCTGAATTTCAATCCGATAACGTCGTTCTTGTTCACGCTGGACTTCTTCATCATCGTGCTGAATGTGAGTACCTACATTATACGGCATGACATAAAGAGTATTGTAATGTCCCAGACTGTACGGATGAAGGGCTTCTAGTAAGATACAACCTTCCTGAGACCTACATACAGAGGCCGTTAAAGACAAATGAGGACACATTATTATAGCACACGTACGCACTAGAAGTCAACTAGAACTTTAGTAAAGTAATTCTAGATTATAATAATATCTAACCAAGCGAATTTCAACAAAAATAAAAGTCTCTTTCACGTCAATTGTTTTTAGAGGACGTACGCGTAGGTAGCGTTTAATATTATAATCCAGGGATTTTAATTTTACTGTTGAGAATAAAAACATTGTTGAGATAAAAATATTTATAGAAATCTAATCAGGCTTAAGCCGAAATAATTGGATCATAACATATTTACACAAGAAATAAGCCTGTTTTGTTATCGTTCTGTAATAGAGCAAACAACATGAATAAACAAACCGAGTGTAAAGTTTAAAGGATATATATATTTTTGATTGCGCAGAATAAAACAATATCTTATATCAAGCACACTTTTTCTCCACGCTAACGTAACACGTTTTCTACATTCCCTTCTATATTAAATTAAACAGACTTAGTATATCCAGTCGAGTTGATAAAACCTTAAACTTTTAAGCTTATCACGCTGCCGAGAGTTCTCCATGCTACCTTTCATGCTTTTACTCCATTAGTTAGATTTCTAAATTATATTATTCAATTTACAAGTACAACAATGAGATTTTCTTAACGCATGCAAAAGTAAAGAGCGATGTCTGCTTTTCCAGAACCTTTGAAATGCAACGAAAAGTTTGCAGTCTAACTAAAATTACGCTAAATATATATTCATATTTCTCAGAATTTAGCTTTGGCTTTTGAGCAATGTATAAATGGATAAATTCTCGCTAACTTGAATATGAAAGCATATTAAGTTTGGTTCAGTTTTAGTCGAGATAACGTGATGATTCGAGGAAGGCATTCCATACCACTTGATATCTTGTCAGTGCTAAATCAAATCCGGCTAGAAGAACCATGAAGATGTATGCGGTGCTGAGTGAGGCACACACCTTGGATATAAGATTTACTTTATAGTCAAATGATGTGAGGTATATTGTTCTCTAAACTATGTTAAAATGTATGGAAATGTGAATGACTGCTAATGAGTACAACGCGTATGAAATCTGAACGTATACTGACGTGTAATAATATAATTTGTATGAATTGATGGAAATATGCTGATCTTGCAGTGCGCGCGTGCCATTTGGCTCGTACAGTAAACTTAAGGCTGAGAAAGCTAGCTTGATTGAGTAAATTCTTCAGAGCATCTCAAATACCTTTAAACATTGCGTAAATTGTATTTCTAGCTCGTTTGAATGAAACAATAATTAAAAGTGTTTATTTCTCAAAGCAAGCCAAAAAATACAGACAATATTTACACATAAGCGAGATAAGAGAATGTCACAATAATGTAAATGTATTTATAATCTCCCAAAGAAAGACGAATATCTAACTTCTATGACATTTATTTCATTACAAGTATGAACTTAATGTTAAGTTTCATTCGAGACAGTTTAATTATAATTATATTATTTGCCTGAAAACGTCATGTTGTGCTTCTCAAGCACAACATGACGTTTTTCGACGTAATTCTACGAACTTTTATGTATCTGACAACAAAAAAAAATTAATGTTATAATTAAATAGCATTTGAAATTATAAAATTTACTCACTTTATTACATTTGCTGATATGACATAACATTGAAGTAATAAATGAAACCACCACATACTTGTCAACAGTACAGAAAACTTAAAGTTATAACAGAAAGTAGAAAAATCAGAAAAAAAATACAAACTTAATAATTTCAGTTACATTGTTGTTTGCGGTGCTGCATTGCTTTTCAATGTTCAAGGACTCAATTTCATCAAGTAACAAACCAATTTGTTGACTTTGTTCAAAATGAAAACTCCACTCATAACCTACAATGCACCGATTTCATTTTCTTTTAATATCGACAGCAAATACATAACATAACATATCATCACGCCTGTATCCCCGAAGGGTTAGGCAGAGGTGTACCAATGTACACCCACAGTTCGCCGATATGTTTAGGTCCCATGTAATAGGGGGCGAGCCTATTGCCACTAACCGGGCACAAATCCAAACTCCGACCTGCTACTGAGAATTTCATAGAAAAACCCAATAACACCTTGGTCGACCTGGGAATCGAACCCAAGACCTCTAGCGTAGCAGTCGCGCTTAGCGCCACTAGGCCAACGAGGCAGCAAATACAAATATGTCGTTTCATTATTGCTTGCACAATGTACATTCAATCTGTATAAGTTAGTATTTCACCTTTATAAAATGAAAGATGACCTTACAACAGTAAATTAAAAATAAACAGCGGGGCGAGTCTGATAAATTTAGCAGCAACCTCAACCTTCAGGGTGAGATGTAAAGGGCATATCTCAACCGACAATAAACAAGTGGAGTATATTGTAAACAGAACTGTGTCCACTGATTTTAAAACTGAAATAAAAAGAGTTTTACTTCTGCACATACTTAATAAGTTATGATCATGTTTGACGAAATTAATAAGTTTAGTTCCGGTGTATACTTAGTACTTTTATTTGTGTGATTTCATTTATTATTTGTTTTACATAGTTTAAATTAAAACAACTTTATTGGTGTTTAAACATTAAAATCTAGCAAACAACTAAAAGCATTTCTTTCTTTAACATTTATTTAAGTCATTGAAATTAAATTTATTTATTTCGCATATATAAAATTATCGTGTCACAATGTTAGTAATTTTTATATGCATATTCAGTAGGTCTGAGAATCGGCTACTATCTATTTTTCATAACCCTAAGTGGTAATAGGTAGGTAGAAGGCAGGTGGTAAGTAAAAAAAATGCATTGCGACGCATGTACATCTAGTTCAATAAACAGTTTAGTTCATTGTTCCCCTTTTTTATAAGAAATGCATTTTAATTTTACTTTCATAAACATTTTACGAGCTCTAAGCAGACTCTATTTTTCTATTCTGTGTCATTTGTAATTTTATTTAATAATTATCAAGATGTTTTATATACTTCCTATACACAATAATACAGTAATTTTTTAATTTTATTTTTTTCAACTGTATTCGTTCGTTTGGTACGCTACAGACCTTTCGATTCAGTCCTTCTATCTTTAGAGGCGAAAGGTATTTGCATTTTACTCTTGTAAATGTTTTTGTGAGCTCTGAGCGTAACTGACCTACATGAAAAACATTGCAATGTATTTTTAGCAGAGAAGATATTGTTATAGTACTATGTTCTAGAACATGCTTTTCCAGAAAGTCTACATAGGTATTTAATACCAAGTCGGGTAGGTTAGAGCTGTCAAGTAGACCGAATAATAATAATAATCTAGCCTATAAACGTCCCACTGCTGGGCACAGGCCTCTTCCCATATAGAGAAGGCGTGAGCATTGATCACCAAGCTTGCTCACTGCGAATTGGTGATTTCAGATCCCAAATTTATGGAATCCAGGTTTCCTCACGATGTTTTCCTTCAAACCTTTGTCAGAAGTGTCTTAGAATAATTAAGAAAGTACATATAACTTTGAAAAGTTACGTTGGTACTTGCCCGGGTTTGAACCTGCAACCTCGTGCATACAAATCCGTTCATTGAACCGCTAGGCCACTACGACTTCCGAATAATAATATTCCGGGACAACTCACACACGGTTTTCTCATCCCAAGCTAAGCTTTGGGTTTGTGTTATGGTAACCAGACAACTGATAAACGTACTTAGATGTTTCTAAATACGAGTACATACAAATTATTGATTTATCAATACACCCAGACAAAGAACAAATGATCGTGCTCATCACATAAATATTTGTCCTGGATGGGAAACGAACCCACAACCTTCGGCTTAGCAGTCAGGGTCATTAACCACTAGACCAACAGGCCAGTCGACGAATTATATGACCTTTGCTTAGTTGCATTCGTCTCTAACCCGAAAACATTGCAGATGACTGAAACCGCAGGGCGCTACGAGTTAATTTATAAAACATTAACCATTTTATTTTTACCGTTCATTTCTTCAGCGTTTTTATAAGATTTAATATTCAACGAACTCCGATAAAACCTGGTTTCGTATAATACGAGCTTTTATTAAATATTTTCATGACATTTCTCTTTGCCACATCTTACGATGTAAAATAATAAAGGTATATGAACCTTTATTATTTTACGTCATAAAGATGTGACGTAAAGTTTTACAACCTTAGCTTTCTTCGATCGTATTTCTATTATTAAGGTGCTGAAGAACTTGAGCACTTTCGCCGTTTTTAAATTCAAACTGTGCCATGATCATAGATCTCAAAAGTGGTTCTAACATTTCCACCATCATTCTGGCTAATAATTTAGTAAAAACTCGTTAAAAAATGTATCTTTACAAAAATGTGTCCGATACAGATACATTTCTCAGTTCAAAACAAATGGTGAGTCGTTTCGCTAGAATTCTCGTATGCTTATAGTATGCTCGCTAAACACTCCCGTTCTGGATGTTGTAACAGTCAGTCGAATGCTTAAGTCTATCAGTACCTTTATGATGTTACACAAATGTGAGTATATTATAAAGATATGTTTAAATATTATTCTCACAAACAGAGAGTAATATAAATGAACTGTAATTGAATGTTAGTATAACAAGCGTTTTGGATGTTCCTGTCTAAGTTGGTGCATCTCGTATTTAAATATAGGTCTAATATAGGACTGATACCTGCACGGGTATCGAAATGTCGGAACCTAAAAACTTTTAGTAGACGAGCGTACATAAAGTTAACATGAACGTTCTCTAAACTTCACAAAAACGTACGGTACGCTTCCTAAATCAAATTAACACTTTGACAGGATAAAATAAGTTAACTACGGGTACGGTATAAATAGGGGATAAAGGGGAGAACCGAAACAAGATTACGAACTGTCTGATCGATGCCTACTTTAATTGTGTACAGTCGCGACCACAAAATTAAAGCCGACTTGAACATAGCTTGGGTAAAGCTAAGCAGAAGGAAGAGGACCATTAAATACAAGCACTTAAATAGTACTTTTTTTTTGTTAATGTTAGGATCTTTCAATATATCTTTACGTATTCTTTTCTACACCTCTCGGTAAGCAGCCAACATTGTGTAACGGCGCCAATAGTACAAGACTCATTGTTCGTAGGTACACCTCTTAAGTATGTTTGATAGAATTGCGTTTCAGTGGAAGATCGTTTTACTCCTTACAAATGAATTGAAAATGTTGAAACAGAAAGTGTATGTAATTCAGTATTACTCAATTTAACCCACACTTTATTAAGAAGATTAGTTACTTCAGTCTAGACGAAGTTTCCAGCGGTTTTTTTTATTATTTCAATTTTAATAATTAATTTATAGAGATACATCCGGTGTCACGAACTATGTATGTTTGAGTAGTAGAAAGTGTGTCTTTTCACTTAATACTCTAAGGTCTGTCTTAAGCTACGGCTTACAGCCAGCGTGTATTAAAAATGTATTAACATTTGGACAGCAATGAAGCAAATGTGAGATGTGTATCCATTAAAAGATTATGATGAAGCAGGTGAATTCGTCATTTTAATAGGATAATATAAGCCAAAGTACGATCGTTCGTCTTGTACTTAAGTCTTTCATAAAGTAATTAGTAGTTATTATGACGAAAATCACAAGGTTTTATTTTACTCATATGTTTTTTGCATTTTACTCATTTTTCTTACTATTTTGGTTTTTGTGTGGGTATGAGGCACCTACGCTCCTGAATCGTTCAATTATGTAAGAGTATTATGCATAACCAATTCGACATGTACTACATTCAGTTATAATTTATATTATCTTTCGGGGATAATTCCCCGAGGCACAGCAAAACTTGTTGAAAGTTTTCACGGCCATCAAACTCAGATTCAAAATTCTAAAGTTTAGGAAGAATTAATTATTACTGCTTCTTGTTACATTGTTGTGGATTTAATTTATCGATACCGCATATAAATTAATAGAACGTGGTCTTGATACATTTTAATTAATAATGTTGAAAGATTTATGACTTGGGCTTTAGGTTATATCAAATAAACGTTGCCTTAATCTTTTGAGCTGCCTTCGTATTGAATATCCAAACTTAGAATTTCTACTAAACTTATCTTACAGGTATATTTTTCGGCGATTCTTATATAAAACTTTGTAACATGAGAAAAAGTGTTTTCTTGTCCAAAAATCATTTGTTTTGGTAAGTTGGAGCCAGTTCACACAAGTAAAGTTATTCTCCGTCTTTTTTCAGCTTAATGTTTGGTAAACTCGATATTTTTCCACTCGCCTAGCACAAAAGCCATCGGGAAAAGTGACAAAAAGATTTTCTGCTCCAACTTCGTGTTTTCATATTTGTTCAACCATGAAACAAACGTTAAATATGTAAATTCAACTAGCGTTGCTGCAAAGTACGGTACAAAAAGACATTCGTGATCAATTCGTGGATAATATTAATCTAAATTGAATGGATAAATTCAACGTCGTATTATGGTCACTAAAATGTTGTTGACGAAGCACAAATTAGTTGGATTAATACTTTCTGTGCCCCATCTATACCTTCCTCCCAAATAAATTAATCAAGCTTTCAATCCACCTTCTCGTAGCTTCTTCATTTGTAACTTACAAAGAATACCAAACAAATATACTTGAACAGGTAACATACAAGAAAAAATGTTTGAATGTAATCCGCCCCAACGTAGGTACCTAATTGAACAACACAAAGAAAAGTCTTCTAATTAGGGAACCAAAACAAACATGTACATCTTAAATTAAGCGAGCCAGTCAAACGAACCTGCTTTTCAGGTATAAAAGCAATAAAAATGGAAATTAAATGAGAATGTGTGCTTCTTAAAGTTTAAAAAGGGTTTAGTTACGCCTTTTAATGCTGGTACCAAGTTTTCTAATTAGTTTATTTTTATTAAACTCGGATGTTTTTATGCACGACTCCAGCAGACATAGATGATAAAAATAGTATACGGCTAGCTAATCATAAAAAGGTGATATACTTTTGTGTTAAATGTTGAAAAGTATACTTAAAATGCGAATTTATTTTCTTCATAAACTATTTTGCGAAACACTAGCTGATAATAAACAACAAATGAGGTTTTGAAAATAGTGGGCGCTCTGTAGGTTAGACTTTTGAATTATTTATTCAAATTATTGCTCTAGACAAAGCAATAATTTAAATAAATAATTTATCTGTGTTTCTAGAACAAGGTGCTATTAATTATTTCAAATTGGCCAAACAACTAAACCAACGTAATAAATACGATAGAGTTGTTATTCGATTTAAAGTTAGAAACCGTAACAAATCGTAGATTTTAATAATAGCAATAAGTTAAAAACAATAGAGTTATTATCTACCCATAATATTGATGTAAAGAATCTTAATTCATCATTAGCAATAGCTTGTCCATTTCTCGCGAAGTATTTGTAATAAACAACACTATTGTCAAGAGTAAACACTCTGGATCTACACCGCGACACTTGTAGCTAAGCCAGGCAATTTCTGTAATACTTGTACCGTCTATTCAACAAACGTAGTACTAACACCGAACGAAAATGAAGCCTGCTGCTTGGAGATAAAGGCGCTATCGGAGTCAAAGTGAAACATCTTACTTGTGGCCGAGTGTACTAGCCATTTATATTAACTTGTTAAACTCAATAGACTCAGAATAGTGTCAACTGTACATTTAATTTATTGTGGACTAGCCAGTTATTTATTTGCGTCGGAAAATATTTACCTCTGTTTTGCGGAATAAAAGTAGGCCTGAAGCGAACGCCTGCGTGACAACACTGCCAACTCTTTTCGAGTATAATTAATGTGGAGTCACCGTTATTTGAAAAGAATTCTGGTTGTTTACATTAATAAAATATGCTGTTTTTAAATTACAATTTGAGAAGTCTTTTTGCCCATTTCAATCAAGACGAAAGGCAATCTTTTGGAATCAGCTATTTTAAATAAACAAAATGTCGTGCCCTTTAAGATAATTCCTCTAGAATGATAGGCACGTATTAAAACGGTTAATGTTAAACGATAACAGCAAATTGCTTAAGTTATTCCCACGTGAATAGACAAACCCATTAATAATTTATGAAATACCATGTAATACCTTCAAATTACCCCGCTTACATGTTGTGACGTCATAATGCTAGTAACATTATTAAACATTATCGACACGCTACGCCACGTCCAATGTGAGCGGGTCACCTTATTACTCGTAAATTAATGTCTGCCGGCGTTTCCATTCACATGGTGATTAATTACATTATTAGTCAATTTGTCAGCGAACTCTGGTGCCTGGAACATGAACACCTTAATGTTAACACCAGTAGCAGTACATTCACACACAGGTTAGTTACGGAGGTACGTATTATGTTTTCGTAAGTTGGCAGAAACTGTAACCAATATTATTCAGTGACGTCACAGTGTCACTATCAAATAATAGAAACTATTCAGAGGTTGTAATTGAATGTGACTTGGAACAATGTTACAGATAGTTAAATGTCCTCAAAGTCGATTCGTCCAAGTTGCAACCACTGCGACAACTTGTTAGGAAAGTATCGCTTTGGGACGAAAATTCCGGGCCGTAACGGAATGCGACAATGGACACAGAATTGGTAAATTTTATTGATATGTCCCAACGTGCGCAGGGTTTTATCGTCATTTTGATGAAATATCTGCAAACGTTTTTTGTTAGCGTCATTACCAAATGTTTTGATTAGCGGAATTTGTGTTTATCAGCTCTCGGTGCCTTTATTTTGAATATTGTCCTTGTTTGAAACGAATAATATCAGCTGGGTGTTGTCATCTTTTTAACATAGATCCAATATAATATTGTACGCTAACTCAAACACAATCATAAATAAAGAACGTGATTTATCATTTAAAACGTCGGCGAGTCCGTTTGTTGAACATTTTAAAAGCGGAGAATATTAATATCTTTGCCAGCTGGGGTCATTTCCAACAATGTTCCGTTTCAAGTGCGCTGCCACTGAAATGACGCGTGAATTATGAATGATTGCCGGTTACTCTCCAAGGAACTTCAATAAGCTAAGAACGAGGTCACGTTGATTAGAATAGATATCAATGAATACATGAAAACCTGGATGGAGCTGTAAGTCCTATAAACTCACTGATTAGATTATCTAAGCAGTCGCTCGGAACAGGCAGTAAACTGGCTGTATTGGGTAGATGAACTCATAACATACGTTATAATAACCTTAGGACCCAAACTTCAAAGAGAAAATGGATTCATCAAACGCCGTAACATACGAGTCTCACAGGAGATGCCTTATCTCAAACCTAAAGAAGTAAAAGGGAGCCATTTATATAGAAATCGTGAAAGAGTTGGTCTATGTTTCGTTATTAATAAACATTCAATTATATTATATTTACATTAACCTAAGCATACAGTAAAACGAAATTAATTATCAAAGTAAACTAACTAATTAAAGCAAATGACCAGCCGCGAATCTTAAACAATTTTTCGTTTAAAAATGTTTGAAGGGACGAAAAGAAAGCGCCGATATTTTTGGTGAAGACGGGAATTGAGGGTCCGAGGGTGGGTCCACCCCTCCATTAAAAATAAGTGCTGCTATAATTTTGTAATTGGTCAAAAATATTCTAGAAAAGAAAATGTCATATCGTTCTTTTATACCGCCGATTCGGTGCCACTTTCTTTAGAAAATTTACTTTACTTTAAGTAACTTATTTTCTTTTTAAATTTAGTAAAAGATTATGTTACCAAAACACCGGCTTTTGTACGGTTTATATTTTTATGTACTACACTTATCCTATTTCTGTACAGTTATGTTCGATTACTGTTTTTTTTTTTTCAATTCAAGTTTAATCATGTTTTAATCTCAATGGAATGTACACATTTGTTAGCATTTTTACGCTACAAGCTATTCTTACCAATTTGAAACGTTTCGTTGAGAGATATAACCGCGCGGGTAGGGTCATATGTACCTATTTTCCCTTCTTTATAGCACCCGAACCCTCGTGGGTACGGGTGTCGAAAATGAGGTCAGTGGGCCCAAAGCTCCCCTACCTGTATCCTAATTATACATAGTTTAGTAATGCCGCATTATTCAACAAGCTCTATTAGATTAATATGTATGTCTTCTATTTAGTGTAATAGGTCTTGTTAGAAATACTAGGACTTTTAGTAAAGATGCTGCAACAAGTACTGCTAATTTATACTTACATAAAAATGAAAAGAAAATCTTAAATAGTAGTCTACATTATAATTTGGTTCGCGACTACACGTCTTCCTACTAACTACATACTGAGTGTGATACCAATAGATGTTAGAATGTTCTTTCAATCAAATAGATTCCTAACGATAATGTTGTTGTTATTTCCTCGTGAGCTTTTTGTCATAGTTAATAAATACCATTACAATTATAAGACATTTTTTACGAAAAATATGAATAGCTTTACAGGTGGAAAAACGACACGTGAAAATTGGCATGGGACTCGTGTTTGTAATGTCAAACAGTAAAAATCGTTAACGTGTCATAAGCTCGCGTTCGCTATAAATAAACACGTCACTCGGAAGTCAATATCGACATACCCGTCAGCAACGAGTACACCATTTACTACACAAGTCACGCGTACACTATCGTGCACTCTGCACAATATAGGCTGTGCAAATACATGTTTATGAGGAAATCGAAACCGCAGCCTTTTACGCAATACACAGATGCGGCGCCGAAGCGCCATAAAACATCCACCAACCGCCTGTTCACCCGCTCGAATATTTTGTCAAAGAGTTCCGACGCCAAACAACTGGCTATAACACAAACGGTGCATGCATGTTTTGCTATCGACGCATCTGACTGTTAATTGACAGCTAGCCGTCGACAGACAAACATTCTGCAGTTGCTAAAGTAACATGCCCCCAGTATCGGCAATTATCTTCATAAAAGTAATTGAACTTTTCTACAATTTTTATTCAGAAACAGAGTATGAAATTAATTTTCCTTTCGCATTCCTTTTTCCTGGTATAAATTGAAACTGGAAGATACGCCCCAGCAGCATTCAATAAGGCTTCTCACATTGGATCCGCTGTAAGGTATTATGTTAAGTTGGGAATTGCGCTGGTACTGAATTGTAAGTAAAGAGACAAATAAAATGCATATTATATGTCTATACTAGAATGTCCAGATGGATGGATCTGATCTTTGTTGCCATATGTAAGTAGTATAAATAAAAAGTGTGTACAGTAACCCTAATGTAAATAAGGAAGTTTATATGTTTACATATAAAGTGTACATTATGAAGATACGTTTGCATAGTATGAACGACGTTGCAGAAAAGCAAGTTACTAAACCACCAAAAAAGTGCGTAACCCTGCATGAAATTGCATAAACAATCCGAATAGTGGGAAAGGCTATTTCTAAACAGTTTAGGGAAGCATACGATCAAATTCGCCAGTTTCTACTTCACCTTTTGTTTGAACTTTTCTTTGTGATAGGCCTAGCTGTTGTCAATACTTGTTAACCCCCTGAATGGGGTGACTCGACCGGGTTAGTTCCACGCTCTCACTGAATGCTCGCGGCTAAACTAGTATAAATGTGTTATATGGTGATTCATTTATTTGTATCACTTCTTTTACAAATAGGTTAGCCAATGATAAATATAGTTGGACTATGGTAAATGTGGCTCCCTAGTAAAAGTAATAAATCTTACGAGGAAATTAAAACAATTAGTTTTGACAGTCAGTGTGTATGTTCATTCGATTACGGTGGAATCAATAAGCAAACTTTATTTTTTATTTGCTACATAAGCTTAATGCTACACAAAGCTTAGCTAAAAAAAAATTTTGCGTATGCATCAAACATAACTAGCTATAAAATAAACTCTTGCTAGTGGAAAGGTCTGACCTTAATCAGTCCTTAACTCCTAGAGCATTACTCCGGTCACTAACATGCATCGTACTTCACGAAACTTTGCTAGCATTGCCGTTACATTGCTCACAAAGTGAGCTCGTGCGGCTGAGCGCTTGAAATCACGAATGCGGCAAAAACTTCGTACTGTCATTCGCAAATATTTCTCTAGGTTCGTACTCGTGCGAATGTGAATGACCTCAGCTAACGCCTGACCTTGATCGCTGAATGGACTGGTGACCTACAAGCACTGCTACATTGTTTATTTACGTATCCAATGTACCGAGTAAGTTTTATAGAGTAAAGCTGTGACACTTACGTAAAGATAGCTTTAATGGTGCGCTTATCTTGCTTAGTTAACCTTAGCTATACCTAGCGTATACATGTGAAAATTCAGATGAATATGTATGAAGATGAAGCCATAAATATTTTATGACATAAAGAGCTGAATGCATTAAAAATTGTATTATAGTAACTCAAGTACATAAGGCGCTAAATAAAGGTTAAGAATTAGGTGCTTAAGTAACGCCGTATTAACATTTAATTCCACCTAACAGGCATAAAACTAGCTAACTAAGTCTAAACATACTTTTTAATAAAATATTACTCTTAAAGGTGACGTCAAAAGATCAAAATAATTGTTGGTATTTCCGGTACACGAGTAACATTAACATGTCAGTTTTTACTCAACCGAGAAAAGCGGGTGTAGCGTTATGGTGCTCAGCCAAGCACGAGGGGTGAAACTAGTACAAGTGCTCTTCATACTCCGCAAGAGGGCGCTGGCGAGAGCAACCGAAAGTAAACCCCAACGCTGAATGGAAACTTTAAAACCCGTGGAAGTCTGGAATACTAAAATACCACCAAAATAGTACGAATTCATTGAGTTGTACCCTAATTGCTTAATTTTGTCGTCTCGACCGGCTAATAGCTTTACGTTCTACTTCGATCGCGAATGGAATTGATTTTAAACTTTAAGTAAAGTGAACTTAGAGCTGAATTTCCTTAGCTTAGCAGTCTATGAATTGTCCCTAAAATCTCGTCCATCTCCTTTTGATGTTGTTAGATTTCAAACAGTTAATTTACTGTTTATGAATCGTCTTGAATTGGTCATCTAGACAAGGATAACTAAATCTTAAGCCCAATTGCCCGTGCTTAACGCAAAATCCTAATACATACTGTAGACTTCAGAAAGAACCGACGATGAATTTCAAGATACAACTAAAGATGATTCCATCAATACTTTTTGTAGGTAACACAGTAACCGACATTGTTAATACATACACTTAGTTAAGTGCCGTCTGAAAATAAATATACATACATACTGTAGACACACTGTGCAAGTACATGTTTAGAGGATTGGTAATATGCCGACTCATGCATATTTAGGTACTAAGCTACTGAAAATGTAACAAAGGTTTTATTTGGAAGTTCTGGATATTGACTTTCACAACAAGGGTTCATTGTGAAAGTATACTATTATATAACTACTATAACTAGGTAAATACTAATCGTAGTGGTGGACGTTTTGTTAATTAGCTTGAATGTTGACAGTAGTTGTACAGTAATTGTTAATAGAAAACGCGAGCTGAAAATTTGTTAACATTATACGAGGAAATTTTTAATATTGTAAATGGACTTTTAATTTCTTCTATCTAGCTTTTTTTCCAGTCTGTGTTGGGGTTGGCTTCCAGGTTTACCTGATTCAGCTAATGCTTATTTTTTTTATATTTGATATTTCAAAATTTGACTGATAAAGTAGAAACGCTCGTGAAAAATGAAGATTTCTCCCGATTACACGTTACATTTGCATGATTGTAAGATATTATGATCTAGCAAATATCCACCCATTGTACCTGAAAAGTTAAATAATAACAAAATTTTCGGTAAAAGGTTATGATTTTGTGAAGGAAAAATCTTTGATTTCGTGTGAACGGGCAGATCTACGATAAATTTGATACAACATTAAGTGATTCACAGTTGCTAAGCGTATGAACATCAAATTCCGAAGCTAACTGAGCCGTCTCTTATCGAATTACTCATATCAGGTGAGTTTCTCTCTACTCCTCTATTTATAAAGGCGCGGACAACGGACATTTAGTCGATTGGACAGAAATCACCACGTTTCACAATTGGTTACCAAGCAACCTTCGCGTGACAAAACAACCAAGGGAACTTGATTTTTTCATCGCTTCTTTTTGCTAGTTCAACGCTGAAAGCTTAAAGAAGTCCCTTAAGTTACGTCTCTGTGGCAGTTAGTAAATTTACTAGACGTTTGACTTGTGTTAAACCCTAATGGATAAACTACATCACCCACAGTGCAGGATATTAACAGGAAATTCCGTTCGTGATTAATCGATTTAGCCATTAATTAAACTCTGTGTCCTTATGATTGCTTGCCGAGACACAACCCGTGGCTTCCTTGGAATAATTATGGATACCACAAATCAATCAAGCACATACTGATTGCTATAATCATGCTTGCTAGCTCAATACATTACTATTAATACAAAACTATTAATGGGACCTAAAATAAAAATGTTTAATGCTAAATAATTCGTTAAGAAAAAGAGACAGACAGACAGAATTGCAAACCGAGGGTTTCTTATTTTTTTTGCGTTAGAAGTGTATAAAACGTAAATTGCTTTATTTTTAAGTGCGTTCAAATGTAAATCTTAATTATTTAGGTATATTACTTTAAACATGATACCGGACGCCTTTATGAGAAAAAAATATTTCATGACAAAGACAGACAGCCAATCGAGTGCAAATAATTTTTTATCCCCATTGAGGTACTTAACCCTAAAAAGAACTACTAAGCTCAAAAAACCTCACTTACAAGTGGTGTCTTAACTTTCACTTTGATAAACGTAAGTTTTAAAGGGTAATTAAGGGTCTTGTAAAATTTTCATGTCAGCGAAGAAAATTATTATTACTAGGATTTGAAATAGATATTGATATTGAGTGTGTTTTTTTTTTACGCATTTGAATCGATACAAACATATTTTTATTTTTTTAATACAGTACATTATTCGTTTGCACACTTAAATTAAATACGTTTCTGTTCCAACGCACGTTAAAAATACTCCAACAAAAATGGCCATACCTAATCCACGTAGAAGCTTTACGTAGAATTTATTTTCGATATAACTGAGATCTTATTTCTATCGCCAAAGGAGAGGTGGATTATTTCCCCTCTAAGAAAGAGCTCTGACCTGTTCATTATGTTGAAGTATTGCCTGACACCGGCAGTGAACTATCAGCCACAGAGCAACAGGTTGCTATGCACGCGTACAGCCGGGACACCCGCTTATAGAAACCGACATTTATCTATGTTACACCCACCCGTTGCACTAACTGGTTTTCCTAGCTTAAATAATCAACAGGCTACAGTTGAGAAAATAAGGCGGAGCTCAGTTACGAGGACGAAAGCGACAGCCCTTTGTATATTTATTCATTTTTGTCCATGTATGTCAATTTGTTTTTATCAAAATGCGGTGGTATCGGGATTTGGCTTTTTAGTAGCTTTCTAGCTACTAAAAACTTAACCGATTTCAAAGCGACTTCTTTATATTTATAGTTTCAGGCATATGAAGTTAATATGGCAGGGCCATAGTCAAGACTATAAAGAACCGAATAAGTCTTTGATAGTTAGTTAGTCTGACAATCCCGTTGAAACTGTAACTAACATTCCCCAAAAATAAATCTGACTATATTTGAAAATCGAAGCATTAAGTACAAGACAATAAATTAAACTTGCAGCTTTGGGATTTTCATTTAAAAATTCAGTTATAAACATTGTTTCAAAATTATAACTTTTAAAATTCTTATTTTGGGTACCTACTCTACAATATCGTACCCAAATTGGTACTCGAAAAGTTTGCAGAAGATTATTGTGGAAGTTTCCGAAGCCATTACCGGGGTTCATAATCAATCTGAGATTTACCCCTTAAACTCAAGATTGTAATGTTAAGTAAGTACTTACTTTTTTTTACCTCCTAGCACAGGTAAATACTTACTTAAAAGGAGGTCTCTATGTAAGATTTTATGTTAATGTTTTTATGTGTCAAAATAAACAATTTTTTTTTTTTTTTTTTTTTTTTTTTTCTTACTGAAAAGTGTTTGTCTCACTTGTCTGGCTGAGACACACTCAGCGCGCGCTTATTCAAGATCCTTAGTCTTTACAAACACCAAACGCAACCATCCACAAAAAAGTAAAAAATTTAATCTTTAATGATATCGATTTTAAGAAGGACTTTGTAGCCATTGAAATATGTTTTATCAGATGGGAAGCACTTCTATTATGACTTTATATTTTCTCAGATTTAGACATCAGCAAAGCCAGACAAGAGCCTTTGATTAAAAATTAAAGCTGCCTTTGACGCTACTTATTTAACATGCTGGTGAAATATCAACATGTACTGAATACGCTATGAATTGTTTTACGCTTTGAGAATATCAACCACTAAGTATGAACCGTGATAACTAGATTGTAATGTAATATCACAGGGTAATAATAACCATTAGTGTTGTGGTCTCAACGCGGCGGCCGGTTGGCCCATATTGGGCATGTGTAATTAGATTTACCTAACAGGACATGCTTAGCCGTTTGGAGTATAAACACAATATTGAACATGTGCGGAAGTCCGGTAGACAAAAGCGCCATGCAAAATGGCATTCAGCTCATCGGTGTACTTTATGATGACTAAACACTAATTGAACACATACCGTTTTACGTGCAATTGTGTATTTGCATATGCACATTGGTCCATCTTCATAGATAATTGCATGTTTTGGCCAAGAAGCTGGGGCGTACGCCAGCTCCTTTCTCTTGCCAACCAAAGTTGATAAAGATGAATAAAATTTTAAACCGACTGTCTTCGTTCTTATGTAACTTTTTTTAATTAGTAAAAGTTTTTCGGTCAAATTTCAATTGATTTAAAAACAATCTAATCTTCAGCACTTTAAAGTTCAAATTCCAGTGAAGCGTATTTCGTCGTCTGTCGATAGTATCGTCTAATTAGTTGGATAAGCCGCTTTTATTAATCCAATTGGTTCTCTCCGCCGAGTAGTGGTCGGTGTGCGGGCCGACGACTTGCAGCGTTCTAATTACTTTAATGCAATTATTCAGTGGTTGATGAACAACTAAGCGTAACTTACCAAGGAAACTGAGATTATGAGCATTTTGAACGTTGGTTTTCAACTGACTTCAAAAGATGGTTCTCAATTCGCCTGGAGATTTTTGTGATTTTTTACGCGATATCTAGGGTAATTTTGAATCAAACTCCAAGATTATTTTGTCATCGATTACACAGGTAGTATCATATAAGTTTTAAAGAAATTGGTTCCTACAGTAAATTATAACAAATGCTTGTTTTTATTTAAATTTTGTATTATGACGGTCTGTTTAGTAGTCTACCTCAGTAGATAAAAATTGCAAATAACATAATCATCACACGTTTGAAGAAAGTTTCACAGTGTGAAGAAAGGTTACGAGAGACTACTACAGACAGATTACATAAATAATTTAAAAAAAAAACATGTATTAAAAAAGTAGTACGCAATACTACCAACAGATTTTTCATTACAGTGTGATTCAAGCTTTTCTAAGTTTGTTAAGGTATGTCCACTGTCGTAAAAGTTTCGGCAAGTTCGAAAGAATACAGTAAGGTACATAAAAGTAGCTTTAAGCGACCTGATCCTGATGTTGAGTGAAATAAATCAAGAGTTAAGCATAACTGTTGTTTTTTTTTCAATCAGCTTAAAAAAATAACTAAAAAATGTTTTTTTTTAGCAATATGAATATTATTTTGCAGGGTTTATTCCAATATCACAGGTTCTTCTCTTTCATACAACATTACGATATATCTTTGCACGTACTATACTTTGCAAATAGCTAAGTCTTACGTGTGGGAACGTACTTTATCGACACGAAACCAATCTGTGCATAAGGTACACCTGATTAAACTCTTATTAAATTCAACCGTGCATGCAGATAACATGTAATTGGGAATAACAACATTCGAATATGATAATTTCTGAAAATCCTTTGCAAGTGGCTGTATAGGCATTTGCCATTAGCATAGGGATTCTTCTTTAATTTTTATTTTCAGAAGAAAAATACAATTAATTGAGTATTTAACAAGAATAATAATTAGTCTGTTGGCCTGTACCTACAGACTTATTCTTTATAAACTTCTAATTTAAAAAATTCTTTATAAATACTATTCCAATTATAAACCTAGCTTTAAGTACATTTTAAATACAACCTTAGTGTAAAGGAAATCAGTGAGAGATTTAGTTTTTGATGTTTTGGATTGTGAAGGCTCATCATATTCTTTTGATGTTGAGTGCGTGTTATGAATGAAATAACCCTCGCCTCCAATACATCACAAAAAGAGCCTATTACGAAAAGGTCGCTGAAACGGCCAACATCCTAATTTTACTAACTGAAGGACGGGCCGCAATTACAATCGCGTCCAAAAATGGACAATCCTGCAAAAAGTCTCGGGATTTCACCGTTGCCATAAAATGTAGGTAAGTACCGCGAGAGATGAAGCTATATTATACATTTTTTTTTTCATTTGGTAAATGTTAAGGATATCATAGTAAACGTTAATAATTTCTTTTATAAAACATCGAAAATTAAAAACCGCGAAGTGAAGTAAAAAGAAGGTCAATTTAAGTTACGCAATATACAGCAAAACATTTTGCAACGTCAGTATGTCTTTAAAAAAAACCTCTATTAAATACCAGCGATAATAGTAACACCAAATAGACCCAACCAAATCACAAGTACCTGAAATAACTACTATAATATTGCCATGCAATTGGTGCCGAGAATATACTTCAGCAAATATTTAGCCATGAACGGAGCAAAACAATTGCCAATCAGTACATGATTGATTTGTGGTGTCTCACGTATGCACACGTTGTTGCCGTTTGTATAGCCCAGTGAACAATCGAAGGGACACGACAATAATTAAATACTATATCGAGAACAAAGTACACGTTTGCACAGCGTTTAATAATCCAGCCTATAAACGTCCCGCTGTTGGGCACAGGCCTCTTCCCATATAGAGAAGGCACGATCATTGATCACCACGATTGCTCTCTACGGGTTGGCGATTTCAGATCTCAAATTTTGGAATCCAGGTTTCCTCAAGATGTTTCCCTTCACCGTTTGTCAGAAGTGTCTTAGAATAATTAAGAAAGTACATATAACTTTGAAAAGTTACATTGGAAGTTGCCCGAGTTTGAACTTGAAACCTCGTGCGTACAAATCCGTTCATTGAACCGCTAGGCCACCACGATATTTAATTCGCACAGCTTTTAATTCGTTGTAAAACATTCCAAAACTGACCATTGGAGATGAAATAATATCGATTGAAACTTCCCACACAGTCCGTGTTCCAAATTTCAACAACAAAATAAAACAAAAACAGCTTCTATATTAGGAAAAACATTTTGGTAAGCCAGTTGCTATTTTCGGGTGGATTAAAAGCCCTGCAAATTAAAACCAACATTCTGTTAAACGGTCTCTTTCATTATTCTGTGTATCAGGTAGGTTTATTACATGAGACAGTGTGTAATCTATTAAAAAATGATTAGATTATTTAAAACGCCTTCCAAAAATTGAGAAAAAAGAGTAGTAGGTAGTAGTGGGTATGCGGTTCCTTTTTTAATCCGACTTTATTGCCGCAACTTTTTGATACACTACTCGGTTAAAAAAGCCTTTTGGAAATCGTGGATATACTGACGCAAGTTACCAAAAAATGAGAAAATATCAGATGATTATTGCGTTTTCACGGTTTTTTATTTTGATGAAGTCAACATCTATATTTCATCTTTAATGTCAAGAACAGACATTGAATATTGTTATCGCAACAACCGATTTCTAAAGAAACGAAGCAAAGCTAGTTTTATTTAAACGAACTTCAGTAATACGTAACGTGTATATAACAGCTACATTTCCTAGCGGAGATGAGAACCGTTGACTCTGTGTCAACATAATATGAACCCATTTACAAAGGTTGTGGACATACATTACCCGTCCATCATGAGTGCTGAACGAAGTGCATTTGCTTGCTTTAAAAGTGAATTGATTTAGTACAACATATTTTCTCATGCATTTTTCTTCTCCATTTTTGGGTATTTAAAAAACTCGATTTTCTCCAATTAATTTATAAATTCGGAATAAATTTGAAAATAATTAAATTTTATAATTTAAAACCTACATCGACAAATCAAGTAATTAATTAGCTTACGAATGTGTATTGGCTAATTCGGTAGGCACACTTATAACTGGTGGTGTCATGTACATTTATGTAAATATAATAATAGTGAATGTGCACAAATTCAGTGTCCAAATTGTCCATATCATCGGACACCATAAACGTCAGTCGCACCACTCACTTTATTTTCACGGTGCACTTTAATAACATTATCCGAAAAAGCCTTTGTCAATTTATATATTGCAGCGTAGAGATCGATCGTTTTCAATAAATAGACGAGGTAATTTAAATAAAATCAATCTATGGCTTTGTATCTGTTTTAGCAGCGTTATACAAACAAGCAATCTGTCGAAACGAGTGCACTTGCAGCACAACCAATTTCCGGGACTCTATCCAGACTTTGTCGTCATTATTCTCGCATAATTTCCTGCGAGGTTATTAAAAATATTCCTATTAACATTTATGTCACTCTCAGTAATAATCTGCATTTCATATCTCATAGCTCTGGTATATTAGTTAATCATGATAAGGGAAGTGATTTTTGAAAGGAAAAAACTCAGTTTTACCGTATCTAAAAATACAAATTTAAAAATAAATTCACTTACTTGATTTAAAAGTTTTGTAATGTAACCCTGCTTACCAAATCAGAACTAAATAAGTTAATAGCTAATATTTAATTATTCTGTCAATGGACATCATAAAATTCGATCGGGAAACCAATCTTTATAATACCTTCGCGAAATGGGCGCAGATGATAACGGACGATGCTCCCCTGAAGGGTGCACGGCGGGGGAGCCTTTATCGTTCCGTCGCTTTTGTAGGTAGCTCTCCATGAAAATTTTGATTGAAACCTATAAGACCGAGCTCCGATGCTCTCCTAATTGATACAGCTTTAACACTTAATTGGCTTTTTTATTTCATTGTTCGACATTTACATGGGAAGCTTACAGCTACAAAATATCATCTGAATTCAGTAGGCGTAATTTTTTAATGTATAATTAACGGTTCCTTTGAATAATGTCCAAATTTTTCCATTTTTAACAAATTTTGGAGGTGCGCAAAAAGGGCTTGGGTTAAGCGAATGGTCCACCCACTTACTCAAGGTCACTGGCGCTCGTCGACACGTTAAGAAGATTACTAAGAAAATGATGTATGAAAAGAGATAAATGTAAAAAAAATAGGAAACTCTCAGAAAACACTCCATTGTTGACGGCGAATGCGCTACAGGAAGCCGACTGTATAAGACTAGATGTCAAACATTGCGAAAATGTACCAATGTTTTACAGTTCATAAATAGCCCAGCTGATCGAATACGCTTTCATTAATCTAAATTAAATCTTAAACTTTGATATTTGGCTAGTCATGAACTTTTACCGAATAAGCTCAAAAATTCGCGGCAACAATGATGCTAAAAAAAACTAGTGAAAAACATTGGCTTGGGGGGTTGTAGTTAATTACACTACTACACAGTAGTGTTTCCCCTTCTAAAATTAAGGTTCTTCTGAACTGTACTAAATAAAGTAAAAATCGATGACTTCCGGTCCTACTCAATCACCGCCTGATATTACACGGACCGGCTAGTGATGCGCTTTCATTAATCGACGTTTTGAAGCGGAAATAGACATCGATAAGTAAAAACGCCCTAGAGACACGATAAAATACGTAATGATTGAATGTATTGGATCGACAATGAATAGCACGAAAAAGTTAATTACGACCGAGACAGACTAATTAAGCGACGATATAACGGGACGTTAAGTGTAAAATTAAATTTGTTGTTGTTTGTTAAAAATAATAATTGGGGAGAGACGTTACGATATTATCATGATATAACAAAATATTTAATAAAATTGAATTGTCTATTTGTCAATCATAATATTGTTTATTAATTTTTTTGTTCAGGGTAGTCTTCAAAACAGCTTTACCGATTTGAATAATAAGATTCTACTGGAAGGATTTTAGTCATTTTTTTGCTAAAATATATTTATATACCGCTACAACATAGGTTATCCAGTCAAAAAAGCGATAAAATTTGGAACATAATACAATTTTGATGAAATTGTACCTACGGGTACGAACGGGACACGAGTGAAACTGCGGGACTCAGCTAGTAATACAAGACACCCTTCAATTGCTCATTCTATTTTAAAAATATGAGACTCCGAAATAGTATTTTTATTTGAAACATCGGACGATATCCACTCTCTTAAGTGATCTGTCATTCGCAGGTATACTTTTATACGCTTGTATACTACTACAATAATATTACAGTCATGATATGATACCTAAAGAAGCTTGCAAAGAAAAAAAAACAAGACTATTTGTTAAACCCCTAAAAATATATTCCCTTATAATTCATTATCTATGTACTTAGGTCATTTATGTTTGAATATAATTATTATTATTACTTCATGAAACAGTCTACGACTTTAAGATTGTCTGTATATCCAAAAATGTAACAATGAATGCTATCGAATTTGTAAATTGTATATGTACTTTGCAAATTAGGTAACACCGCTACGGATACTTATGACTAAAGTAGGTTCTTATGCTTTTAATTCTTTCACCAGTATCTGCTCTAGAATTAACAGAATAGAACGAGAATCCATTTCTACTGCAGTCTGTATTAACAGATTAATAAGAAACTCTGCGTCAAAGGCCCGACAAAAAAGCTTGATCCCTTAATACTGTGTAATTGGACCATTTCTGTCAGTAATAGTCCGGAATTGGCCTGTATCCGACAAATGACGTTAAATTCTTGTTCATTGTACAGAAACCTCGTATCCCTGTTGATAAATTGTACGAGATCTTGTTAGGGACTACTTTTGTATGGACCAAAATTACTATTTGTTACATGTTTCCAAATAATAATAAAAACTGTAATTGAAATTTTTGAGATCGTAACTGTTTTCAACCGACTTCAAAAAAAGGAGGAGGTTCTCAATTCGGCTGTATGTTTTTTCTATTTCATCTATTAGTTCTTGATGGGAATCAATTCGATTTTACTCGTATAGAATCAAAGTTTCCCCTATTGTTATTATTTTTTCTATTTCCTTTTCAAATTATGAAACAAATAGAATTTGTTTCGGGACAGTAAGTTGTATGACATTCATAAAAAAACCTTTTTATCATCAAAGAGAGAGACTTTGGTGGTATCTGATCATTATCATTAAATTGTATTTAATAAAAGGCTCGGTAAACAATGATTGCCAGAATTTAAAACATATCTGATATTTTCCTGCCTGCATCGTCCTTTTATTGATCTAGATACAATACAGTTAATGATTTTCGCTTATCGTTTCACTTCCATTTGATTTCTTCTTTAAATATTTAAACATATTCTGAACAAATATTCTTGTTAAATAACCGCTCTGCGTCCAATAATGTTTTGTTATAATAATTACAAAGTACTGTTCAGTACCGCATTAAGCAAATTAGGTACATCTTGCAATTGTTTTGTCCCGGTGTAATATAAAGAACTGTTTCTTTTATGAAGGACACAGAACAAGGACTGTAGTTTATAGAGCAATATTCCCTTAAATAGAGTGCTGTTTAACTGCTGAGAAATACTTTCAAACATTTTCTGCTTAAAAATGTTTTTTTGAATAGCTTGTAAAATGTATTTAAAGTTTTAATGTTTGCATTATAAAAACAACGACGATAACATAATATTATTATCTTTAAAACCGGATTCAGAAACAGTTTTTACATTTGTAATATTAAAAATAAATTACGATGTAGCAAATATTTTATACTTACTACCATATTTCAGAAAATCTTTTTCAAAGATTATTTTCTCTTCACAGTTAACACAGAGACTAACTAAGTCTCGCAACTTAAATTTGAGACGATCTTAAAAGTATATGTCGCCACTTTCTACCATAAAGTGACAGAGACAACATGAGACTTAATGGCGACTTACAACTGATTGACGTTTCAGTATTCAGCCATTACACCTGTAAAACGACACAGTCTGTCTCACACTACGTAGCTAGTTAAATTGAGAAATACGAGTACTAAACTTTTATTTCTCATCCGCGCCGTTCTCTAGTCTTACTATCATTAAATTGCTAGGAAATTGTTAGAAACAGAATGAAAAATATACATGAGTTTATTGCTTTCAGAGAAGAGCTCAAAAATGGAAAAGTTTTTAATAGGTTCGTGAAATAAAATATTTTAATAATTCTGTTGTTCGAGAAGAGAAAATGATTTTTGCAGTGAGAATTTAAGAGAAGGTTTGTTTTCTCCATGTTGTCCACGTTACCTTACACTTTCCTTGCAAAATAATAATGAAATGCTTGAAATGAAATGTTAATGCTTATTTTAATTAAGTTCCTAAAACGTAAATTACATGAACGCTACTATTTTTATGCTCACCAGTTGGCGCCACTGACGAGTAAAATTCTAAAGCACAGCTTTAAAATTGTTATTACGCGCATCAAAATTTATTATAAAATAAAATACCTAAAATGCAGTGAAACTCATATAGAAGGACTGCATTTCATTCGAAAGACGACAACATTAATTTTGTATTTAGTGGCTTATGTTACATATTCAGAATTAATCCCACCATTTTTATTGCAGTTTAGATAACTATTAAGATTATCTGATATTCACAATTTACATTTCGCAAAACTTTTTCCTCGAAAATCGTTTCATTGTTAACCATTTCTGTCGTGTCAAAGTCATGCCAAGTGAAGTGCGGCGGTACCTATGTTAAAACAACGTCACGAGATTAAATTCAACGGTGTTAACATATTTTAACGTTCACAAAGTAACGAGGGCTATGAAACATTGGAAAACGCGTAAGTAAGTAGAATACCCGAACATGTTACACTGTCCGTAGGGGTGCGATGTTAAAAATGTACGCGTAATTTTTTCGCTTCCATTTTATGAACGCGACCAGCCAGTAACGATCGGATGCCTAAATTATTTAAAACCCAAATGCCAAATTCAAGTACCGAATTCTAAAGTGAAGCCAATGAAGCCAAAATGGGTGTTGGTGCTTAAAAAAGGTGACGATAGCGTTTATAGATACATCGAAGTTACATGTTATGTTATATAAAATATCTATTATTTCTTTTAATACGACGGGTTAACATCTGTAATCACTTTTAGTAAAGCGATCATTTTTACCATACATTTCTGGACTATATTATTTTACTAGCTGTGCCCGCGACTTCGTCCGCGTGGAATAGTTACTTTTCGGGCAGCATATTTAGAATTAGGTTTTTATACACATACTTTCGCTTGGGTAGCGATAAATTTACTTTACAGATGCTTCTCTGTATACGATATTTCGAATTGACATAACTTTTTTATTTATGTACCGATTGACTTGAAATAAACACTAAATGTTAAGTGAAGCTTACTACAATACATTCGTGAAAACCGCATCTTAATCGAGTAAGCCGTTTCTGAGATTAGCGTGCACAAACACACAGACAAACAGACAAACAGACAAAAAAAATAATAATTATAATTTCAGGTTCGGCATCATTATTATAACAACCCTTGCTACTTTTTTTGTTTATATTTCCTTTGTACAGACACCACTTTTCTACAATTTTATTATATGTATAGATGATTTTTCAAATTGACATAACTTTTTTATTTATGTACCGATTGACATGAAATAAACACTAAATGTTAAGTGAAGCTTACTACAATACATTCATGAAAACCGCATCTTAATCGAGTAAGCCGTTTCTGAGATTAGCGTGCACAAACACACAGACATTCAGACAAAAAAAAATTTATAATTTCAGGTTCGGCATCGATATTATAACAACCCTTGCTGCTTTTTTTGTTTATATTTCCTTTGTACAGACACCACTTTTCTACAATTTTATTATATGTATAGATGAAATAAAACAAAAAAAAAATTGGTAATAATAAAATTCGTCATTTCGTTATACTCGTATTTCTAATGAAATTTAGAAAGTAGTTTATCTAATCGTCGACGCAAATCTGTGTCTTTTATTTGGTTTTCCTCACGACTTTATAAAGCAAGTACATATATATTTATTACGTCCTACCTAACAAGGGCAATAAAAGGTTTTACTTCTGTTACAGAGTTTGGTTCTGAACTTTTTGTAGAGACATGTTTGAGTAATGATTTATTCAAACGACTGTCATTCTAATGTTATTTCAGAGCTTTTTTTAATAAATGTATGTTTGGTATATTGTGCTTGGTACTGAGCTACTTCGATGGAACCTATAGTTAAAAAGTTAGAAGACAAAACCTGGCTGATTTGTTATGTGTTTTCAAGCTAAATCTAATTATCATTCACGAGTTCGTAGCTATTTCAATGAAAAATGTGGGTTTATGGTAAGCGGTTAAATGTTTATAGCCAGTTCAAAGCGACAAAGAACACCGCACCGATAAACACGGTACGAAGCTGTTGAAAAAAAATCGAATTTAAAATTGAAATAGTTTTTGTACCCGTATCGGTACCGTATGGTTCGGAATGTGTGCTCGTCTCGTAGAAAATGATTTAAAATAGGTAATACTTCCTTCCTGTCTGACCTAAGCTCAAGTGTTCTCGTGATATCTCGAGAATCGAGGATCGAAACCTATTTTATCTCGAATTTCACAAAAGTCTGCATCGAGATGGTACTTGAAACTTCTTTTAGTACTTGAGCGAACTTCAAGTCTAGCTCATCTTTAATGTTCATACATAAAATAATCACACAAGTACATTATGAAATGTAAGGTTTGTTTCTACAAAGATACTCAACTTCAGAGGATTTCGGGTTGGTAGAGACGTAAGATACAGAAGTGCTGATGAGAAATGAGACAGAAAGAGAAAAATTATTAATAAGATACGTGCATTAGGTATACGTTCCTTTTTGTACCCTTCAAGCTTCGCAGGATTTGACTGCTTAACCGGACTTTATTTTTTAGAAGCTTTCCTCCGCTACATGTTTTTACAGATATTTTTCCACGGTGAAACGGCTTTTTCAGTATTTGTTTTACTTATTCTTTTTTCTTAATTGTTGCTTGATACTGGAAACAGGATAATTACAAAGGCGCGCCTGATAATACGCGAACTGGCCACCACTTGATCTTGGTGACTGCGATCAAATATTCGTAGGTCACTAATGGTAGATCCGAGACTTGTGCTATTTGTGTCTATGATTTAAACGTTTTAAACTGTCGACATGAAGATTAAGTTCTAACCTTGAAAACTTAATTGTGAGAAATAATAGCTTGATAATGTTAGAAAGTTGTAAAGATTCGTGACTCAATAAGATTTTAGTTTTAAAATTGTTTAATTTAAACGTCTTTTTAAACTTTAATCGAAAGGAAATGGCTTGTTTAGGTACAATACCATTCATAAAAATGTGAAATAAAGTTTTAATTAAAAGGTTTCGGTTATATCAAACCATAAGATTTACACGATAACAAGGATTTTTTCAATGAATACTACTCTTTTATCCTCTTAATGATTAAACAGGTTTCTGATGACAAGGACTGTAAATCATTATACATTTATTATGCGAGATACTTTCTATTAATCTATTTAAACTTATAAATTCATCAACTCTAACGTAGACTTTGTTATATTCTCTTGTAGATCATGACCCAGCGATAATCAAGATAGGTGATGTGTGATAACGACACATTATTGAGATTGCTAATTAGTCATGTCAACAATAGGTGGAATTAATTACTTGCTTGGCCATATAAAGGCGTTCAAGCGTACAAGTTTTGGTACAATAGGTGTAATATTAGCCAAGCGTTACAAATTGGAAATACCTGCCCATAAGTTTGTATATGTGGTTCTATATTAGTGTTAATTAGTAAAGCCTATTTATATACTTTAAGGAACCTATATAATTTAAGATTTTTTGATAGACACGGGGCATATTAAATATGGAGTACTTGCCTGCGTAAATCTTGGCCTGAACTAATTATAAATCAGGATGAATGGAAAGGTTTTTTCCATAAAATAAAATAAAAAAATAAAGACATCGGTATGTCTTATTTCAGGGTATAATCTATTATTTCGCCAAATTTCGTGTGAATTCGTTTATTAGTTTTTGCGTGATTGAACAACAAACATCCGTCCATCCAAATGAGCGGCGTTTATACATCTCCGTGACCGGAAAGCACGTAAAGCCGTTGGTCCTGGGTCTGATCTTTCGGTCGGTATGTCGTTCCTATCAGACTATGTTAGAGAAGGAACAGAGAGTGAACCTGTATTTGCGCAAACACTTGTGCTCTACAATTTATGTCCTGCGTCAATTACTAAACTCAAGATCGGCCACGGAAGCCGAAATTTGGTCTAGAGGTTGATTATTACTACTACAAATGGCCGGTTCGGTGCAGGCCTTTAGTATAATATACAGCTTTTGAATATTTGTCGTAAGAAAGCTTTTCATTACGAACGTGTTGCAATCGTTATTCAGTCACATGAAATTTTACGCATTTTTAAGAAAGAAGTTTATTTAAGCATACTAGCATACTTCTGCTTTTCAACATTTGGTTGTGCAATAAAATAATGATATGTTATCATTGTTACAGATTTACGCCATGATCTGCGTGATTTCTCAGTTCCAAGAGTACAATGAAGGTCGCGGTACCGCAGCCTTCGACAATGTTGATAGGGTAAGTACACCAGCCTGTACCATGAACTCTTGAACCATGACTTTTTATTGTGGAAGCGAGACAGTGCACTACACTGCACGTAGCAGCGTCTCGCTTGTACAACGGCAACACTCCTGCTTCACGAGTTCATGGTAAGCGAGCAGTTAACGATTCAGATACGCGTCATTTTATAGCTCTATAAATGTTGATTATAGGAACAGAGACACAGTGACAATTTGATTCACCCAGCACAAAATATGTCAACTTAACACAGTTTGTTTAAGTTACACGTAACTTTACTGAGCTACTAGAACAACATTAGCTAATTCTCAACATTTTTGTTGATCTTACTCTTATAAGGTGTTTAATTCAACTCAAATCAACTACGTTGATTTATAAATGTACGATTTGTAACTTTTTTTTATCATTCCCACAATCTATTTGCAGTAAATACTCCTCAATAAGCTACCCCGATTTGTGATCAAATGGCTTACGTAACAATAGATGTTTCATCGTTTCATTCCAACAGACAGAAATTCTATCGAACAAAACTATGGCATAAACGTTTATACGGTTTCTGTAATATCAAGTAAGAGTTATCGGGGTTTTCTATCAAACGATCTATACTTATATCAGCGATCAAACAGAAAAACTTTTATCGAAACGATTGATGAATGATATCCGTAGAAAGTACTTTTGGTGTTAAATAAATGCCTAACTTCGGCAAAATATCACAAATATATGGATGGGTATAGGGTGTTACTGACGGGTTATATCTACCCGAAAAAAAAATGATTTCGATAATTTGGGAATTGAACTAATTCTTAACCTGATGCACTTTTCACCGCGTTTGGATAAATTGTCCTTTTGGCAAGACCTTGTACAAGCAACGTGACAGTTGATATTTCCGACAATCCCAGTTACAACAGGCTAGGCTAGTAAGACCATCAGCTGGTGGTTGCACTTAAATAAATTGCACAGTTGCCTATCCATCAGGGAATATCGGTTCCGGTGACGAGCAAGTTTGGAACAACATTTGAATCAATCGTTTGTTCCGTTTTGATTGTACGTGATTATTGTTCGCGGTTGGTGCGACCGTCATTTAGCGGAGTCACGGCAGCTCAGTGCGACGACCGTGGCAGGCGACGCGTAATCCACCAACAATAACATAACCATTGTTTGGTACGCTGTAGGCCATTAGTCCTTTTGATCGCAGTTGGCATGTTAATCAATCAACCTTTACGTATCAAACGTGTGATCGATAATAAAAACATATCAGATAGCATCCTCGGAGACAAACACTCGCGACATTGAGAAAAGTGAATGACATGTCAATATCTTGAAAATATTGTTTACCCACTTCTGTGTAGCCACAAGAAAATGTGATACAAAGCTTTCGTTCATCTGACATTCGGATCTCTAAGAAGTTTGTATCAAGATAACTGATTTGAAACGTTATCGAGCGTTGAAACTTTTGCATTCAGACGTAGACGGTAAATGACATTGGATTGGCATTTCTGACTGCTGTTTAATAAATACCAAGTAGCTTCTAAAATCATGGATGTAGGACATTGATTTAATCAGACTTGATAGTAACGTACACATAGTTTACAAGAGAAAAAAATTGTTGCATGATTCAGTTAGCTTCACTTACTAAAATTGTGTATTTTCCCCAGCAATACTCTTTATCTCACAATACTAATAAAATCAAATGAAAATTAGAGGCCACGTTAAATATTCAAGTATTTTAGTCCTAAATATTTTAAAAGCCCGACCTACTAGTGACCTTCTAAAAGTTTTGATGTTCAAACGAGATTTAGAATTTGAGTAGGATATCGATAAACTACAACAAAAGTAAATTAGTGGCTTGAAATACAGGGTTGCTATAGCCTTTAGAGTTATTTAAAACGCCTTTAAAGAATGATATTTTAATTGGACACTTTTTATTACGCAAATTACTTTAAAGCAACAAAATAATGTTTAAAATTCTTGAAAAAATAATAATAGTAATGTCGGTACATACCAAAAGTCACTGGAACAACCGTGTCAAATAGGTAGTAGTGCATTTTATCTACATTGCGAGTGTTACCTCAATCTTCAATTTCAGTGGAAATATTTTCTCTCTTTGTTGTCCAACATCTAGGTAATGGACTATAAAATTCGTGCATTACACTTCAATTCACGAAATAATCAATTTAGTTTTAAGGTGAAGGCAGAGGACTAGGCGCTATGGACTATGGCTCAAATTGGGACTGGCCTATACAGTAGTACGAGTAATGTAGTGGTGGACCGCGGTAGAACGATTGGATCTGACCATGATGCGTCCTAGTACTATAGGCTGGTTGATAATCAGACCATCATGTATCTAATAGTATAACGCTAATTGAATCCATTCCATCCATTTATAGCAAGATGCAGTGTATAATGGAGATGGAGGCTTGTAATTAAATTCAGTGGCTAGGACAGTCAATCGCGTTCGCCTCTCGAATGTCCAGCGGTGGCCACAATTGACGCTTTGTGGATGCGCCTCGGTTTCTGAGAACCGACTTGATTATTATTATACTATATGTACTGTTCTATATTATATTATACAAGGTTGATAATATGATGTGCTTTAATTATGCTACGTAAATTGTCCGAGGTCAGTGTGTATTCTTAATGGTAAAATTAATAACACACTGAGTACTAAAACAATCATTTTATTTGGCATTCTTTGTGAATTCAAAGTTCAATGTGACTCAAGTAAACTTTCCCTACTATTTGTTTGTTTAGAACATAATTGTATAACAACTAAAAAGTTAGTAGCTAACCCCTTTCCCACTAGCACTAAGCAGGTTCTAATTAAATATGATTAAATTAGTTTCACTACACGAAAACCTCATTTCACCAACATCATAGATGCAGAACTTTGAACGAAGAATATAACATTCAGTTGGTAAGTACTGAACTAAAAACTTGTGAAACCACGATGTTTATTACGAATACCTCTATAAATATTAAAGAGTTTGACTAGATCTTGGGTATAACTAGCAACTGGGGACAAATTGTAAGGGAAGGTCTTAGCGAATGTACACTGGCTTAATAAGATGTCTTCTGAAGGAATACCAGGTCAAGGATATACATTTTTATGTATACTCTGGAGACTACAGATGTCGTATACATTAGTGTCTTGTTATATTGACTTTGAAACCCACATAAAGAATGTATCTGAACTTGGCTGGTTTAAAGTACGATATAGAGCCCGGAAAACATCAAACACCGAAATTGATTTAAAAATGTATCCCAAAATAATAATTCTGCTGACCAGTGACCACCATGGGGTACACTTTGTAGAGATAAGATCGGTAGACAATATTCACCTACGAGTAAGATAGGTAGCAGGCCAAAATAGCTTAGGATTTTTTTCAAGGCAGTTAAGAAAAGAAAAACCATCTATTTGAAAATGTTTTCCCAACAAGTCAGACGAATTTAACAGGCATAAGTACATTAAAGTTACCATGTTGCTGAACTTTGAATTCTGTCTGTATAAAGGAAAGCCATCTGTTTCATATTAAAATATTAATATACCTACGTCACACCACCCGTTCTCTCATTATTACATTTGAAATGTTCATGCTTTTCTGCCGTGAACATCTACTACCTAAAAAGACGAACGTTGATACTTTGATATTAATTTCTGTATTCTGTTGTTCAGGCCACGGTGCAATACACGGCGACTGCTCAGCACACCCAGACCACCAGCTCAGCTCCCAGTGGACGTCGTCGCTCCGGCGGCAGACCGATGCCAAGCCGCTGTGACCCTGAAGAATTCTCCGAAGCTCCCGCCAGACCCATCAGTAAGTTATCCTTATATTATTTACTATTTTTTTAGAGCTTCTGGTGTCCCACTGCTGAGCAAGGGCCTGTCTTTCCCCTTTCCACTTATCACTGTCTAGGTATATTGGGGGCCAGTTCCGCACAAATTACTCGAGAAAGAACATGAAATTTCATTTATCTTAGACAATATACCGGACATGTTTTTAAATCTTCACACTCACATCATCACAATATTCGTTCTTAAACAATGCTCTTTTGTTAGATACGACAGTAAAATAGACAAGAACTTAATTAGACTAAAATTAATATACCTGAGTAACAGAATAAATCAGCGGGGGACCAAGAAATTTTAGTGACAGACAGTGAATTCATAGCAAGCCAAGCTCACAATGAGCTTCATTTTCCAAGATCTGTCTTAGACTTTAGGAATGTGATTGTCTATTCGTCTACTTAGTAATGGGTTGTAGAACAAGAGAACTAAGCACTGTGACAGTGAATGCTTTTCAAATCGTGATAAGTACCTACAAATCCTATTGGTTTCTTAGGTTTACGCGAATGTTAGACATTGAAATAAAACTACTTTTTACGGTTTTTTTTTTCGCGCTTTATATTTAGATTTTAGGTCCCGACGTTTCGACACCTTTGCCCGTGACCAGGTATCATGGTCACGGGCAGACTGAGATGGCGTTCGCCTTGACAGTGGATGTTGCTCGTTCTACCTTCATATTTTAACTAATTATTTGAGTTCCTAAAGACCTACAAATCCTTTTACATATTGCTCGTACAGGTGCAACGGAGATTAGAATAATACATAATTTAATTATGGTTTTTGTTCCATAAATGTAATGGCTATGCCCCGCTGTGGCATTGGCCTCGCTTTTCTTACGTGCTTAGTAGATTTTCTCAAGAATTGGGATATCACAGTTTTTTAAACCCTATTGTTAGTTTCAGAGATTAGCAAGCTCAGAGACATTTTTTCTTTTTTGTTCTAATATAGATTTTGATTAACTAATAACTAAATGTTTCTGAGGGATACAGATTATAGACATTATACCTAAACTTTCAATGTTGAAATGAAGCTAAGCCTCATATATTGACTCAAAAATCAGAATATATTTTTATTTTTATATAATACAAAGTCGGCTTAATTACACCATTTATAGCGCAAGAATGGGAGTACCGATTTTATGACCTTTGATTTGTTGGGTTTGTCTGTCCCGAATAGCAGAATAACTATAAAAACATCGTTAAAGTTACAAAGAAGATGTGTTAAGGGAACGGGGACTACCCACGTATGAAACCGCGGGGCATCGCTATATCCTAATATAGATTAATCAAGTCAATAAAAATGAACAGAAATAAATAAATTTTGATTGATGTAATAGATACTAGCTGACAAAGTTTTCAAGTCGAAAATATTCTACAAATAATAATACGGAATTCATGTACGGTAAATAAGCTTTTAGTTGGAAAAACTCATTTATAGCAGTAATTTAAATTATAGAACACGACAATTTCATTATTTATATCAAGTTGGTCTTTGGAGTTTTAAATGCGATAGCATGAAAAATTATCGAAATTTACAAAATCATTTCATTTTGTTTTTTCTCAGAGGGTTTAAAGAGCCACTGTTTTTTTTTCCTATTGAACCCTGCCCTGCCTAAAAACCTACCACAAAAAGGCGAAAAACATCATTCTTCACAAAATACTGTTATTACACTCATTCATATTGTAGAAGTCAAAAAATCGCGGCATATTTCTTATAAAAAAATTAAATAAAACCAACTGGACTAAGGTGGTGGTCAATGCTCGTTCTCAGTGTGAGATTAAACGTATACATGTAATATTGTCTAAGGATGATGCATTAGCTGACATAAAAGTTTACGAATTGGCTGAGTCAAGTAAGTGCTAAGATAATTTTGTTCTTGAGTACCGTTAAAAGAAAATCTGCGTCCATATCGTATATCAAAACAAGCGGTAGTGATGAATAGTCTAAAGAATCCTTACATCGCTATACTAAGTACCAAGCATTTAGTATATCTTACTTAAAATTTATATTTAATGAGAAATAATAACGAAGTAACTGTATGAGTTAGACGATGCAAACGTAAGATCTAAAACTCATGAAAATAAATTCAAATAAGTCACAGTGACATTCTAATACAAATTAAAGTAACTGAAAACCTTCAACGCCTTTCAAATAGCTTTGAAATGCGAAATTATGCATTCATATACGAAATTATACATACATTTGTTATATTAAGAGAAATAATATTATATGCCATATAAAATTATCCACACGGTTGAAGCATCGTTTGAAACTCAGCACTTTCAGCTACAAGCTGAACGATAGCCTAATGCGTTTATTTTCTAACATTATTTATTTATCCTGAAATCAATGACAAAAATACGTGATTAAATCACGCATATAAGTAATATCACAGCAACATGAACGTTGGAACAAGCTGGTGTGTATTATTGAAGAACACAAAGAATTTGTTACAGGTATTTTTTCGTTCATTGTCACATGAAATAAACCTATCGCGAAATGTTTGCACACCATATTTCAAACAATACTGTCATAACTTCAATCCGATCAACTGTATATAACATACCGATACAAAAATAAACGAGTACACGAATTTTAAATCGATCTCTGATTGACACAATACAAATATTAGAATCATAAAAAAACTATTATACCTGTGCAATTTCGCATTGTTGAACTCCTGTGACAATCTGATCTTTTTACTGAAAAAATATGTAATAGAATAGATTAGCACTTCCTTATACCATTTAATTACATGTAACGAAAAATGAATTAATTCCCTAATCTAATAGCATTAAAGTTCATATTTGTCCAGCATCGGTCCTGTCGAAGCCAACGCGTTCGGCTGTGAAGAAACACGTACAGTTTCCCGACGAACAAAGCTGCATTGAGGAGGCTGCTGAGCTGCCAACCCAGGCTGGACCCGCTGAGAAACCTGGTAAGATAATATATCAAGATAAATATATAAATTCTCTCCCGCTTTATGCCTTTTTTTACAAATCAGTTGGGATAGGCGCACCATGTTTTTTCCTTCCATTCCACTCTATTAGCTGTCATACTCTCATGCACTGCTTTTTCAATCATATTATCTCTCATGCAGTCGAGCCACCTTTTTTCGGCCTTTCTTTTCCTCTCCAGCCATCCACATCCAAATGCATCACTCTTTTATTCACCTGCCTTTCATCCCTCCTCATTACATGCCCATACCAGGCTAGGCGATTCCCTTTCACTGTTTCAGTTACTGGTGCAACTTTCAAAGTTTCTCTCATACTCATTCCTAACAAACCAAGTGATGAGAATGGATAAGCCATTCTCATCACTCCACACATTCATCTCAGCATTCTCATCTCTGCTACATGTAATTGTCTTCTTTTCATTAATTCATTTTCATTCTCATTCTCACAATAAATATTTAAATTATTCGTAGAATTTTTTATCCGAGTGCAATTGCGTAGTCCCCGGAGGTAATCAATCCTTATTTATATTTCGTGCATGTACCTAAACTTGTTATCAAATTGTACATCCTCGTTTTCTTCGACAGAGACGCTGATTCCGTTTAGTATTACAAGAAAAATATATTCCGTAATTAAAAAAAACTAAATCAGTCAATATACCACATTGGATAGTATAAGCGCCTTTGCTTTTAATAAAAACCAAACTCGCAGTATATATTTAGCTTTAAAATTACTGTGTTATTAATTTGTATTTAATGTGTGGAAGTCATGCCATCAATTGCAGTTAAATGCATCCTGTATTCACAGAAAAATATTTTTAAACACGCTTTCATACGTGTTGTATATATATGCTCAAACACAACTGCATGTCTATTAAAAAATAACAATTTCGACATGTAAATATGTAATGTCAATAGGTTAGATTATTATTAGGCTGCACTGCAGAACACAGCTGATGTGTCGCAACGCAAAACTATTTTATTATTGTCTTTTTAGTCCGTTTTTTAACCATTTTATACTCACGGGTCTACTTAAAATGGGTATATATATATTTTTCTTTAAATAGGCACTCTAATGATAATAAGCCATAACCTTGCTAAGCGACCTATGTGCTAATATACAAACTTCTCAGCAATTAAGTACTTACTTATATGAATTTAACTAACACGCGTCAAAAAACTCATCGTCATCTTTGTCAATGGAGGGAAACGAGCCCAGAGGGCTGGCAGCATTGCCTCGTTGAATGGCTATGCCGATTCTCTGTGCAAGTACTTGATATTTTAATTAAAAAGGTAAGTGTTTTCAGAGATACGGTACAGATTTTTTTAAGGTAAACTTGATTTATCTTGAAGCAATCATTCGTTGTCACCTTGACAATGGCTAAACAAATGGGTTTGTAGCTACTCCACCCTGTAATTATTTATTTACATAGTGCGACACTAATTACTTTGTAATCAATGAAAATCGATATCACATTAACATTCTATATAACCTTGCATGGACTAACTAGCATGTTGGCAATTAAAACGTCTTGGAGGTCTTTAATATTTTATAAGTCTTAGGTTTCACATAAAAACTGACTCCAATCAAATCGGTCATCCGTGTGTGAAATATTTAATTCGCTATGTAGATAGAAGATGAGGAGTATAGCCGTTACCTACAAATGGATTAATATATAATGCATATTTGGTGGTTATTAGCAGAACCAATTATAATCGCACCATAACTGACAATATGTGAAATGTCCTATTTTCCACTGATCACTTGAACCACTCATGTTTGCTTGAAGAGCCACTTACTTTAATGAAGTTCTAGTTTACGTTATATAAATATTTACATGCTATAATATCAGCCTGTAACCATTGACTTACACTCACTCACTCTCTTTTTCTCTCGTCGGTCCTCCATGTCTGAGGATCGTGCTCAGCATGTAGGCTACATCTGAGGTGGACTTACTACTGAACATATTACTGTCCCAAAGCAAGACACAAACCATATTGCTTTACCTGTCTAGATCCTGTGACAAAGGCCTTTAGATAGATATCAATGACTCACACAGTACAAACAGATGGAGTTCAATATTTCGGAGGCGAAAGCCGACATACATAAATGTTGTGTCTTTGTTGACTTGCTTAGTGACACATGAAATGTTATATAAACAAAATCCTTGAACGAACGATGTGCCACACATTTTAATATATTCGTAACTTCACTCAGCTTATTATGTGAGAGCGCATGAATACAAAGTTCACAAATCTTGTAGGAAAGTATGAAATATAGTCCTGTCTGTAAGAAATGAACATATTTGAGAATGTTTTGAAGTGAACAGTTACAGGCAATTCTAAATTGCCTATCGTGGTATGATTAGGTAATGAGGAAGGATGAAAGATGAAAAGTACCTAACAAAAAAGTTTTAAACGTAAGTTGCACAAAAAGTAGACGCTCAGTTGACGAATCATAAGATGAATGAAAAAAGCACACATTGCGCTGTACACAAATAATTGGGAACAAGATAGGGAGATACAACACTTATTTTGCACAGAGGAAAAGCTGAAATACGCTTTAGGATATCAGAATCTAATTATTGTGTGTTATGCTACATAATTAACAGCTGATAAATTAGATAGTAACACTATACCGCTGGCTTAATGTTCAGCAATTACCAATAAATTATGAAGCACATATGAATATCTACGTCCGTATGAGAACGACCCAACTATTTGCTACTTCGTGTTGTAATTCATATGAATTTAATTTGGGTTTTAAGCTATCTTAGTGCATAAATAGTTTTTTAAAAGGTTTACTTAATCCTTATTGAATTTCATAAAGAGTTTCGTATTTTTTAGTCGACCATAGCACGAATAAAAAATTGGCATAATTTATCTTGTTATCAGAATCTGTGGACTATTAAAAATATGCTTGTTACAATGTAAAGGTTTCCATTTATTTGATTTTTATAGGCTCAAATATGAGCTTCCAAAATGTAAATAGGCTCCGTTTTACAGACCCCGGATTATCTCTATTGTTCCACATGAATTTGGTTTTTCAATCAGACATCCTAAAAGTTCCCTTTGACATGTCACGTTGCACCCACTCAACTGACCGTGAGCGCGGATGCCGTTCAAATGCGATTGTGCATGACAAAATTAAATTATGGAATAAAGCCCCCGATGAGTCGAAATCTTTGTGGTTCAGCGGGAAACAATCGTGTGCACAGGGCCTTTGTTAAAAATTCCATCAACAAAAATTACATCACCCATAAGCCGCAGACAAAAGCTACTAACTACCCTTTGATTACCTGGTACCCTGGTACCCTGGTACTACCATATCTGCAAAATACAATGAGTTATTTATTATCTTTCAGTATGTTCACAAATCAAATCAAAATGTTAAAACATTTCCTATTAATATTAAGCAAGAACACATTTTTTTAAGGAAAAGTATAAATCTACAAGGTTCATTGCTTTTATTGCGCCCCGTTCCATTATGTTTTGTTAAGTAGAAGAACCGGATAGAAACGTCGTTTTATAAATATAAAAATATAACGTACATACATCGATTAAACTTAAGGTTCAACTAAGTTTAGTATAAACAAAGTTTAGCAGAGCTATGAAAATTTACTTTAAAACAATAAAATAAAACGGTAAAACAATCGGTATTTATTTAATGGTTTGGTTTATCAATTCGATACTTAAATATACGTTATGTTCAAAGGAAGCTTGCCTGCAATGAAATCTTGTTTAGTAAATACGATTGTACCACAGTTTTTGTCCAGGAAATGCCATTTAAAAATAAAAAAAATAAAAAGACATTTATTGCTACTAAACAAACAGACAAGAAAAATTTTACATAAAATGTTAACAATCAGTAGCAAAAGAAGATAGCTCAGCTAAAGTTGCTTCGACAACGTCGCAACGCTGATTTTCGGCTATTCCTACTCCCTGAGCTATTGTGCGGGAGTTAGAGTGCTTATGGGGTAGCAGCCACCTATCGCGAGAAAACATAAGTACAAAAGAAAAAAATATAAATCTTTCAAAACAAAACAAACAAAATTTGAAATAAACATTAAAAAAGTAAACTGAACTTTAAACTATTTCCTTCTCTTCTCTTGCCTTATTATTATTATGTGTATGAGTGTGTATGAGTGTGTATGAGTGTGTATGAGTGTGTGTAAGTCTGTATGTGTATTGTGCAAGTGTATGTGTGAGTACTTTATGAGTGAGTTTTGTATGCATTGTATGTATATTTGGGCTTGTTCTATTTTGTTACTAGGTAAATTAAATTATATGTTTCAGTTGCTACTTAAAAGAAATCCTTCAATGATAACAGTTTCCAGTAAGCATGTTTCAGATTTTCTGCAGCAGTTTGACGTTTAAGCAAAGCTTTTTTATATTTTAATTTAAAACATCCGGTATTTATTCTAGTTCTTAGTGGGGGGGGGAGATCATTCCATATTTTTGCTGCAGTAAATCTGAAAGATCCTCTGTAATGTGTAGTTTTATGTACGGGGATTTTTAGTAAGTTTTGTGCAACCATTTTCTATTTACTCACAGACATTTGGAGATATCTAATATCAGTAAAAAAGATATTCGTACCGAGTTCCTTTTACTATACATTTCAACACTTTTACTTTACTACCTTTTTCCAATACCCATTCTCTAACTTTATTATCTTTTCCTGATGATTGCTTTTTGTTTCGATTTTGGCAGAATCCCAAGAGGGTTTGACAGAATGTTTCTTTGTAGATAAATTACGAATCACGTCTTTCTAGGAGCGAAACATCTAGTTAAAGCAATTTGTCCTTGTAATACTGAACTATAAACATGCTCCAAACTAGGACTATTAGCGGTTTATTGCGATCAAAGTTATGCGATTGCTTCGCTTTCGATATGTTATAGGGAAGGGGGAAAGTGTGGAGTTATTTGACTGAAACAAAAGAAACAAAATTAATGGAACATTAATCACTGTGTCTGAACATTGTTGTTTGTCTCCTGTACGTGCTTTCCTTGGATTATAGGAATGAGTTCCGTAGCATTTGTTTGCTGTTATTTTTTCCAATTACAGAAGGTGTAATAGGGTTAGGACTATAGAAAATACAGAATCTGCAACAAAAAACTAAGTTTTCCTACTAAACTCTATTCACAAGTTTTTATTATCCATTTAAGATACATTCTACGTCACGTTGCTTTATCATTATTTATCATTCCGTAACTATTCTATATTTCTATTGTGCGCATCTTTTCTCTGAATTCGTACGTTAGAGTTACGTGTAACACAATATTTGCCATCAAACGTATTCATTTGGACAAACACTCGAATCGCTGTGGTGGAATATATGGGCCGTCTCGCTACATGTTGACACAAGACACGCTCGACTGAATGAACCATCCAATTGATATGGTACGATATCTTTGTATAGAAATGTTAAGTTGGGACACAATAAATACATTAACGAAATATATTGGAGACATTTTGACGGGCTTGTCATACACCGTGGAATACTATGAGTAGTTTTTATAAGACACACAACTTCGTACAGGAAAGTTTTGCTTTCTATAGAAAAACAATAAAATGACATGTTATTTCTAAAAGGGTTGGATAAAAAAATACAAAAGAGAGAAGCATTTATTTTGAATCAGCACATGTTAGTTAAACAATTAGTTTGACATATAAACTTCATACTGATTTTAATTGTTTTTATAAATTCGTGAACACTTTGTGAATTTTGTATAAGATATAGTTTTTTTTCTTCGTTTAAGCGGTCCGTTCTAAGTCAGGATCCAATAATCTAGAGCAACTTTTAATTTTTCTAGGACTAAATTAATACACATAGGTTTTTAATGGATTCTCTTCAAATTTAAAATAAATCCTTAAGGATTGATACATTTGAAAGGTTATAAGTATGATCCTGCTATGTTTCGGTATTTTTTTTCTGCAAAATGGATATCAACGTTAATTATTATTATTGTTATTTACGACGTTTTATCGATAATAATGGTTTGTCGAAAGTCTAAAAAATAAATAATTCTTGCTAAAGATTCCTCTTGCAATAATGTGTACGTAAGTCAAAGCACGTGGCAAACAGGATAGCTGTATTAATCTCAACGTAATTACTCGCTGTAGCTTTCCCGTGTTTTGCCCTTTAATTACAAAATTGAAGCTCGACTAAGACTTGTTAAGTAAACAATGAGATTACGCACAATTAAAACCTGTAGGTATACAGGGTGTTACCAAAAGGTTACACCTAAGTAAGAAGAGTGATGAGTACATCTCGTTGGAATTCAGATACAAGTATGTTATTAATTATTTAATTTCTGTCTCACTTTAAGATTTTATTTTGTATATTTATTCTACAACCCTAACAAAGTTAAGCGATATTGACGATAAACCATTTTGTTTCATGATTTGACGAACCGTTAGTGATGCCTAGAAAGCTATACGTATGGTTAGAAAATACCACGACTATTGATACAATTAAAAATTTTTCGTTGGCACTGTAGTTGGGACAGCTTTTCGTTACTGTACATAAATTCCAAGATTTGACTTCCTCTGACTCGCCTCGTACTTTGACCGATTTAAAAAAGGGAACATTCTCAATTCAAAAGCTTTATTTGCATGTCAGTTCGACGATATAATAATATCCAACGTTTTCATGTATGATATGGGCGTATAAGTCAGTTCAGTGTGTATGACAATATGTACTACTAGGAAACAAGAAATATTCGAACATAACACATAACATATTATCACGCCTGTATCCCCGAAGGGGTAGGCAGAGGTGTACCAATGTACACCCACAGTTCGCCGATATGTTTAGGTCCCATGTAATAGGGGGCGAACCTATTGCCACTAACCGGGCACAAAATCCAAACTCCGACCTGCTACTGAGAATTTCATAGAAAAACCCAATAACACCTGGGGCGACCTGGGAGACCTCTAGCGTAGCAGTTGCGCTAAGCACCACTAGGCCAACGAGGCAGTTGATAAACATTCGAATGTCTTTGTTAATATGTTTGGTTTTATCCAGATGCGCGCGTGATCTCGTCGCTGTGGATGGAGCTGGAGTCGGAGGCGCCGGTGCCGGAGCGCTGACGCCGGAGGAGCGAGCAGTACTACCGGCCCGTCTCCCGCGCCCGCAACGAGCGCCGGAAGATGTCCGCCGCCGGAGTACCGCCCGCCGACACCGCTAACAAGGACTCCTTGTAAACACGGATTTACTGGTGAGCTTTTTGTGGAAGTTGGCTTTGTAGGATTTTCTGTTTCGATAAATCTCTTGCTTTATAACAAAGGCCAAAGTTGGGCGTTTGTCTACAGAGCTATGCCCCACTCGCAAAGCTACAGTTTTAGAAAGGAGCCTTCCTGCTGGAGATCGCTATGGTTTAAATAATTTAAAATTCCTGCGTGGACGCGCGTTTGGGCGCGTGGAAAAGGTAAAGCACTCTAGTGGTAAAAGGTTAAGAACAAACCCCTCCGCCTTTCTCAAGGTAGAGGAAACTCAAAAGGAGTTCTCCAGGCAAAAAAACTACCATGTATCAATTATAATAATAGATTCAAATATTGGTGTAAAGATTTCCTCATAAAGTTTTTCTTCACCGATTGGCAGTGATTTGATAAAGTCACATTACCAGCCTAGATTTGACCCTGCGACGAATCTAATCGTGGAACCCTTAAGCCAATTGACTATTCTCGGCCCTATTGCGCAAATAAATAGACATCCAGTGAGAACAAAGTTAAATAAAACTGGTCGACGTTCATTAAGGGCAACCGCGGCCAAGTTCAAACCTCGAATAGAATGTTAGTCGTATTGGTTTCTTAGGTTTACGAGAATGTAAGACATTTAAATAAAACCCCCAACAAAATCCATACAATTTAGTTTTATTAAATAAAGCATGTTAGTCGTGTTTTACATTTATAACCTAGCCAGCAAATGAATTCGAAAAGAAAGGCTGATAGCCTATTATTTATAAACAATACCAGTTGATTGATCAATAAACAAGGCTGGTCAAGGTTAGCCATAGACGAGTATCAAATTATAGTCATCAAAATAATAACCCACCCGAGCTCAGACTATCGTACATAAAAACCATGAGTCTGCCAAAAAATCTAGTTCTAGTTTCTATAGTGTCACCTAGAGGGAATGCAGGTACAAGCAAAACATTATTTTAAAGATCATTTAAGAATTCCGGTTTTATAAAACTGGGCAGTAAAAAATAAATTTGACATACCTATATTAGCAAACATACACAGACATTTCCATTTAAAGTAGACAGCGTAAATTCTGATAACAATTTAAATTCATTTTTATTTTCTGTTATATTGCGACCTGTGAGTCAAATTACAAAACTAATAGAACATACAAAAATGCCAAAGCTTGTGAAACAAAAAACACTCGAAAACTTTATTTTGCCCGTGACGTCACAAGTTGGGACATTAGCTTATACAGAAGATAGTTATACCCAAGACTTGTGTAAACTTGGTTCATTATGAAACATGTCGTCGATCCGCCAATAGGCGCAGACGGATGTAGCGGATGTGACGGATATAAGCCTCGATCATGCCGACACGTCTTCAAAGACACTAAGGGCCACCGCAGACATAATAGTTTTAGCATTGGCGATTACTTTTTAAAAGCGAAATACGACGATTGACCTCTACATTCACGCTCTTGAAATCGCCAAAGATTTCGATGCTTTTTCGAGAAGTAGTAAAGTAAGCACTATACAGCTAAGGAGAGTGAGGTTATCGAGATTTTATCAAATCTTGGATAGAACCTCGAAACGCGGGCTTATAATATTTCGCTGGAACACAGTCGTGAAAGCTCTATGCAGCGTCTATTTAATCGCTTATCGCCTAAACTTTGTAGCGTGTCTGAGGTGGCCCTTTTCCCCACATAAAAACAAAAACCAAGTATTCAGTGAACCAAACCGTAAGTATCAATTTTGGGTTCTTATCCTTTGTAATTCCCGGCTGGTAGCGAAGTCGAAGCAGGGTTGTAAGCGGGTCGCGCGGTGCCCTTGAACTGCTTTATTGAGGCCACCGACCGTCTGGACTGCTAAATAAAAGTTGAAACCAAATGCGCCTTTTATTTTACACCTACAAACGAAAATGTTAGTCATTTTAATAAAAGGCTTAAATTGAAATTCTGATAGAGTTATATTCACAAATATTTTGTATCTGTTCTTATTCTTTGCATTTGTGTAAACTGTACGTACAGATGGAATATTACCGTCCCACTGGTAAGCAAAAAAAAGTGATACTGGAAAACTTACTCAAGATTTAGAATTGCATAAAAACAATACTGTATGGTACCTGCGCAAAACACGAGAAAATATAGTTATTGCATTCGGCTGCTTTTTAGGGTTCATTGTAATTTCCATTTATATTCGTGGTCGAGTTCGATTACTTACTATATATATATATATACAATAATTCATTAAAAACTGAATGCAAGTCTTACCCTCTAATGTAAGATAACAATACGCTGAAATCCATGACGTTCTTGTTTTGTTTACTTATGCTAATGCACCCTATTTCTTGATAAATAAAGTTAACTAGACCATTACCCACAAATAAATCAAAAATTCTGTTGAAAAAATATTTTATCAATTATATAGTTCATTGAGTAATATTACGTCTTTTGAAAAACATCTTGTGCTGATCTTACAACTACGTGAGAAAAGATCTATAAATTCACAAAAAAATTAATCTCATTCCTTTTCAATCTTGTAGCATTAATATGTCGAAAAAATATGGGCGATTGTAATCTTCGACTAACACATTTTCTCTGTTCATTTTCATGCGCAGGTATATCAAAATAAAACCTTTTAACCGGTCGATTGCCTTAGGTTTATGATATTTTAGATTTAAAAACAAAAATGTCTAATAACATTACGCAACTTTTTCACAAAAAAGAAAATGAATGCATTTTAGGTACATAGGAGAAAGTATGCAATTGTCTTTTGTTTCTTAGTTTTTGTATCGTAGTCGCAGCCACCACAACGACCTTTATCTTTCACCCTTCAAAACCTTAAAAATTTAAAACTATTTTATAAACTTGACCAAACACTCATATTCTACTTTTCTTACGAACGAGAACAATTTATATATTTTCTTTTATAGTTTATCACATGTAAATTTATATGTTATTATTTATAATTTTCACATTTATTTATTTTCTTTAACAGTTTATAACGATAGCTCTCGAGATTTACCGGTCAACGTCAGACGTTAACGCCAGCTATCGCTAAAACCCAGCATTGAACGATTTTCAGAATATGTTGAAAAATGGCCGTTTTGCTTGCCTATCGTTGTTTTTTCTATACGTCTTTGTGGCGTGAATGGACGATTTTTCCTTCTTTTAAAACTTTGATTGGAGTTTACAGTTCATTCATTCAACGATTTGAGTAGTAATCAAAATGTGAATTGATCATTCAATGGAGGTTCTTAGGCTATCAAGCCTGGATAATAAAATGTAATAAAAATCGCTAACATGCAACTGAACAAACGTGGTAATAAATACTAGTTTCTAAGTGCTCTATATAGAAATATAAAAAGACCATTGAAATACTTTGTCTGTGTGTAATTTATCTATAATAATTATGTACGTATTTAGAAATATATAAGTATGTTTATCACTTGTCTGGTTACCATATCACAAGCTCTGCTTAGCTTGGGATCAGATAGCCGTGTTTGAGATGTCCAGGAATATTATATTATATTAGTCAATTCCTAATCGATCCTACTTCAAAATCGGTTAGAAACTAAAAAATATTAATAATTAATTATTTGTTTTGTTCACAGATACACGACGACGCGATTTGGATGTACGCTAACAGGGTAATGCTAATAAAATATGTTTGTAAAACAAATGTAATCTACTGTATTCTAAAATACTAATTTACCGGATTGTTAACTCCGTGGTACAGTTTACCCTAAGCGCTGAACTGAAAATAATGTAATTATTACTTAATTTATTTGTGGGTACTCAAATTTTGATACACTATTCTGTATTTGTGTAATTTTCCTCCTTTGGATTTATTTATTAGACTCTGTTTGGGTACCTACCTGCTTTCTAATCATTACTTTTAGTTATCGTCTTTGGGACTCTATCCCCGATAATATTACTCAACACATATAACCGATTATATTTAACCAATATCAATATCAAATAAATGTTTCAATTTATGTCATTAGATAGATGTTTTATGATAATAATACATATACATGCATTCAATTAATAGTTCTCTTATTATAACAATTTTAATGGATTGATATAATTGTACTCACATAGTCATAAAGCGCTGTTTAATTTATTAATTAAAAATTGTGTTGGAAATTATGAGTATATAAATTAAAGTGTATTGGTGATTTGATTTGAATGTATAATTACCGGTTTGAAATTGATTGTCGTTTATGTACGTATTATGAGTAATTGTGTTGCTACTATAATTAAGAAGCTTCTATTTAAAGTTTTGATTGTAATGTATATTTTAATAAGTGTTAAGTTGTCGAATAATTTATTATGTTAATTGTGGCAAATCTAGTCTTCATGCATAATTAGGTTAGTATGTAAGTAGATGTAAGAATTGAATTATTGTATTAGTAAACAATGAATTAACTGATTAGATATAACTACTCTCTTATATTTAGGAGTGATCTTAAGAGACATATTCGAGACTTTACTCATATTTATTGAATTTGTAAATTTATCGTAAACCTGGCTACGAAGCTACGACTGCGATCTTTTCTACAAAAATTAAGGACATCCCTTTATAAAATAATTTAGCTTAACAAAGTTCGCTAACTATTATTTATTGATTTACTTTAAAAGACAGTACATTTTAGGTAGAAATTTGAGTATTAATTAACCCTTTTAGTTCGGATTAGATACAAGCACCCATTTACCACATTCGCTCTTTGACCACTCTTGAATACAACGTTGCAGTCTTAACGACGACCCTCTGACATGTTGAAATTACCTAACTTGATATATATCCATAGGTTAATTACATTCATATTATTATGAGCAGAATAAAAAAGTAAAAAAAATAGCGCACTTAGCATGATTGTCAAAACATAGGAAAGGCAGATTGGCTAGAGTGTGTGCGAAAAAAGAACCGTCGTGGTGTAAAATGGTACTAACATTTTGATAACGACATCTGAAAATGTAAATTCCACCGTATTTTCAATATATCAAGATCTTGCAGTCAACAGTGTTGTTGAAATAACAAATACGGTGATTGAACACAGCAACCCCTCAAATCTTAAGACGGTTCTGTTTCCGCACATGCTACAGCCTTTTGAGAGAAGTACCACTGTGAACGCTGAATAGTCGCACATTTATTAGTAAAATACATTTTGAATCTTAATTTGTTCAATGTGTTTTCTTAAATAAATGTGTCCTAATAAATTTGTGTTTTATTTATTTCCTCACCAAATCCATCACATTTTCCTCACACAGACACATTATGAAAAACTAAATGATATTCTGTCAAATTCTTTAAGAAAACTTATTATTTTCTTACTTAATAAAAATGTGTCGCAGAAGGTAAGTTTATACAGTTGGTATCTAGTCGTAAATGCACTTCACATCCGATAGGTTTAGTTCGATCTCTACCTACCTTCTCAAGTTTAAACCGATTAGTGCTAAATTAACAACTACTACACAATATATTAGTACCTAACCTGATGACTTTATGTAATGAAGGAAAATATGCTGAAAAAACTTATAACTACTTAGGGCAATAAAATAAATATGCTTGATATACCTAATATTGGTTTCTATATTTTTATAATAGGTAGCAATCCTCTTAAGTCTTTAATCTTAATAGTTTAGTAAGCACAATATTACTGGTATAACCGTTTATAATTAGGTTTTTAGGCACAGATCATACCCACTCACGAGGTAAATTGCCGAAAATCGAAGAGTCTTGACTTATCGTCCTATCACTACTGCTTGAGCGAACGTCTTCATTTATATTTAAAAAACAGATATGCACCCAGTGTGAAGGCACACCTTTACAATAGGTAATACTATATCTATGCAACGCGTTAAAGTTCTTAGAAATTGAAGTGGCCGCGGTTACCCGCCGTCCAGGGCTACCCGATTTTCCCTTTAAGTGTGTTTCTGAAAGCAACTTCTTTTTCTGAAAGAAAGTTAATGTATAATTAGATTAACTTAGTTTTTTAGATCTTTTAGTAAGTAGGCAGATATTTTACCAAATTATCCCATACCTAATTCTATTTCAATTTTTATAGTAGGTATTTTTAGAGTAAGTAGACATGATAAAGATCAACCCTAAAACTTAATAAACCATAATGCAGGTGGCCTCGATTTCTAAGAAAGCTAAAATTAGTATCCACGCTTCCCTCGAACACCCCTCGTAAAAGACGCCTTTGCGGAATAACTCATTTAGCGAGTCCTAAAGATTTCATACTAATGTATGCCTACAGAATTTGAGATCAGGTCGGAATTTAAGATAAATTCGTCTCTTATATTTTGTGGAAGCACCTCTACCTACCTATACTCGGTGGCACAAAAGTAATGTCATAAAATAAATTGGTTGGATACCATAAAAAGGAGCAGTTTTCATGAAGAGTTTATTAAAATTTATGTTCTCTCAAGGATCATGTTCAAACGCTCACTTGACCACCTTCCAAGTATTTATTAACCTCGCTTTATGGCAAACTTAATCATACAATATATGGCAAACGAAAAAGCGATTTCTTATTTATTTTAGGCTTGCAAGGTTTGTGGTTTGTTGTGGTAAACACAAGATTAAAATAACCCTCACAGGTAAAAGTTTGCCGCCGCAAACAGACACTTTGAGGCGATGCAATAGTTATTAATACATTTCAGGTGGGTTGTCGGTGCCCCAGTTAGGACAGATTTCGTTTGTATACGGAAATAGGCTTCGCCGGTATTTATGATTTTGGCTACGAAAGCATCCACACAAACTAATAGTATTTGTTAACATTCGGCCGCTAAGCGCTTGAGGTTTTAGGCGCAGATTAGACGCCTAGTAATTAAATTGAAAGACATTTGATGAGCGGGGTAGGCAAGTAGTTAAACGTGGTCGATCCGAGTTATTTGTTTGAGCTGTTTCATTGAATGGCTGAGTATCATTCAGGCCGTTAGTTGGACGGCGCGGATTAATAAAGAGCCTAGGCTGTTAATTAGATTCTATCTTCAGAGTTCAGAAAAGTATGCTTATAATTTAATCAAATTAACTTTTAAAGCCTCTTGGTTGTTACTCAGTAGTGTTTTGATGACCCAGTTACAATGATCAAGCGAATGGACAATAGTAAAAAATCACCGTGCTTTGTATGTAAGTGATTAAGCAGATAAAGCTTTTTTAATAGAAGTAACATGATGCATAGGCGTAGTAGGTACCTGTCAGAGCCTGATAAAAGCACATTTTCTTCTACTTAGTTACTTTTTTTAAAGCCATTTTCTATGCGACTAAATATATCGCCTTCCTAGCAAGTGCTTGAAAAACCAGGCTAAAGCCAGGTTATCGTGCTATTGACTTAATTTATGGCTTAGTCGACCTCTTACGTCGTCAAAAGACAGTGACAAGCTTGTTAAATCTTAGGGCACCCGTACACGGACTGCTGGAGCAGCCAACCACTTTCGCACGACATATCGCGCCAATTCCGGCTGCTAGCTATTTGTTTTTCGCAAGCAATTGTGCTGCTTCATGCCGTACATGTGTGTTCACTGTACATAGGAGTTTATAGTTAACCATCCCATGCAAATGAGTTCTAAAACGGCCGAAATTTAAGCAGTCAATAACGACGACTCCAAGCAGTAAGTGTGCGAGCAGCTTTAGCAGGCGAGATCTAAGTCAAGTAGATACCGGAACAGGAGTCTATTTTGATCGAATCTTAATTCTTTTAACAAGACATCTTGATATTATCAAAAATAGGCGTCTGATATCAAGCTCTAAATGCATTAAGAGCTAGTACTTACTACAATATCAAGGTAAATTGATTTTGCGAGGTTCAGTAGGCAAGTAAAGATACCTAAGTAGAGTGCTGTTTGTGCCCGATCAGTAAGAGTAAATTAGCTGAACTGACACACCAATAATTAAAAGAAATTTTAATTTAAAAGGCAAAGAGCTCTTCTTATAAAAAAAAAATTAGAATAATTTAGCGTCTATAGAAATTGCAGCTTAGTTTATATACTAGTATTCTAGCTTTGTAGGCCCTTGTTTAGAAAGCTGCTGATGACGAAGAACATGCAAATAGCCTAAACTCAACTTACCGATGCATTCAAGAGCAGCTCAATACTCGACGTTTAGGGATTACGCTGATGGAATAGCAAACTGAGAGACTTTACACATTATCCGTTACGATATCGGTATCAGACTCCGATACTATATCGGTATACGACTCCGATATTATATAGGGGCAAGCAATAGCATGAAACATGAACCTGTCTTTCACATTATCCGATCCGATATAGATTTTGTATATTTCATAATTTTTTCTTGCCGCAGTTTCGTATCGGATAATGTACAAAGGCCTGGTCATAGTCGGGTCATAGCATCGCACGTAGTGAAGTGCCTACAGCTTCAATAACTCTATTGAGCGCTTCAAGTGTTTTTTCAGGATATTTTAAGCCTTATAGTGGGTATTTTTTTAATGTCTGATAGCAATTGATAGCAATTTAGCCATTAAGTTGTGATAGACCTAGATGATTCTATCGCAACTTGACCTGAATTTTTAAAACTATATATATTTTGTATAATGCAGATCTACACAAATAACTAAAGCTTTGAAGCACCTGAACAAAACCAGCTTTTAATAAAAAAAACTGCATCATAATCGGTTCATTAGTTTAGGATACGATGGCACAGGCAGACCAAAACGTCTAACTTATAACATCCCTTTTTACGTTATGGGTTAAAATTGCAGGTATATAAGTGTCTAGGGTGTATCAATAAAAGAGGAACATTGTAAATAATGTGATTATATTCTTAAATTATAATGGATACACATGTTAAAGAAATTCGGTTTCAATTTCATGTTACAGTTTTAACATTCGATGGTTTAGTTACCGAAACATAAAACAAGGTTATGGTATTGTTATTACATAATCATAATGGTACATGTCTTGAAATATACTCAAATAATATATATGTCATAAACTTCACTGGGAACAAATATTAACCATGCGCGATCAATACAATATTTGTATGTTAATATATGTAAAGCCAGCAACGTCAAACCCTTATTTTAAGGTAAATTTTATATTGCACTTTATAAAGCAAATATTTTACATAAAGCATATACATTTATATGTAGATCTTCGTTTAACATACGCCTTATGATGAAACATTTAACTCGCTGTATACTCATCGCTCGCCGATTATAGAAATTTGATAAATAATATCATTATGCGACACCACTGCTAGATTCTGAAGGTATCTGTTTTTAATTCAACTTTATTCAAATTAATTCTTACTCGTTATATAATGCAATAGCTCCAAATCATGTTATTAAATTGATTTCGTTTAAATTAATGTCCATGTATTTGCGGCTACAGTTTTACATTACTAATCATAATCTAAATTAAGTTTTATATAAACAACGGATACCTGCAGAATTGAGCAGTTGTATCTCAGGCTATATATATTATATAACACACCCAATTGTAAAAAATAATACATATCAAACACTACTTAATGTAAGTACTTGTTTGACAAGGTTTTAATAAGTTATTCAAATAATTTTATTATGAGCGTTAATTTTACCAATAATATTAAATTTGTGCAAAATCTTACACAGTAAACTTGTATTATATTTTATTAATATTATATTAAGTAACATTATATAATCTTTAAGATTTTTCAAATATTAATACAACTATTTTAGTATAGTCCAACCAGAAATATAAAAACTCTTCGTCAACATGTTACGTCACAGAAAACGTTGTAATCTGCCAATTTAATATTTGTACATTAAAATATTAAGAAACATTTTAATACGATATTGTAAAGAATGTTTAATTTTAAGAAATATTATTACCAATTTAAGTATCAAACTAAAATATGAAATCCGAACACTACAGTAAAATAGCGCCTTTTTTTATATTACTGGCCAGTCCATATAGCACTGATGTCCATATTATTTAAGGGAGGGAACGTACACATACACATTCTAATTAAAAAAAAACTGCATTTTCATAACTTGATACCTATATAGGGTGATGCAAACTCCAAGGTTTTAGAGCATGTTCTCTGCTTTTCCTAAGGGCAAAAGAATAATGCATGCATAATGCAGAGAATGTATAGCAACTATGTGTTGGTAGCACTAAGTATCGGAGAATAGGAATTTTTTTTTGTTCAGCTCGTCTATTCCATAAAACATACATATCAACATAACAGCTTCAGTGCTACAAAACGGCATTTTTCTACTTAATACATTTAAATTACAAAGACGGCTGGATATCGATACTCTCCTTAAACTACATTACATTATTCAAATCTGATATTTTACCATTTCACTAAACCTAAATAAGTTATTATTCCGAAACCGTGAACTAGTATTGTAAATAATATCAAGATCAGTACATTAACAGACTATCTAGCTACAGGCTATGGTTGTGACAAACAATCACTTAGCATACGTAATGTATGTTGAAATAAAATGTTCAATTTATGACCGAGTACTTAAACGCAACTTACTTAAGTCGCTGTAAGTCTCATACTGCTTGTCATGTAACGTGGAATGTAGCGAAAACTAGACTTTCGAGAACATCTTTAAGTCGCCTTTAAGTACACGGTTCATTGTCCACGAAAGAGAGCGTGCCTAAAAAACAATCAAGTATAGAATATTTATAACTAAAGCATATTTACACTTGACTCTAAATAAGTTTTCCTAGCATTTTTCAAGTTAAAAAGTGGACATTTGACGAAATTTAAAGCTTTTATTTGGATCAACCGATAAAATGAAAGGCATACATTCACAACAGCACGATTCAGTAATTAGACTTTTTACGGTATATTGTAACGTGATCCTAATAAATATGAAGAAAGAAAATGTGTGCTGCAGTGGAAATTGAAGAATGGTTGGAAGCCAACATGGTTCACACTTCAAATAACTTCTGAAAGGCAGATCTAGTCAACTTCTCTATCAGGTCAACATTGATATCTTACATGAGGTCATTATTCGATTCGCCACGGCTTTAATACTTTTAAATAGACCCGCCTTTCAGCTTATCTAACAATAGGCCTACTACAAATACCATTTAATTTACAAAAATACAGATAAGCCGACCTCACTAGAGGTAACCGATTATATTCATAGCTAAATATTCGACGTGGGCTGTCTGTTGATGACGTCCCAAATTATGCTTTAACTTGATAATTTAATACTAGTAGTGCCATCTAGTACTAAATATATTAAGTTTTGATTGCTGTTAGTTTCATCTCTAGCCAAAAGATGACATGCTCGGTATTGAAAACATGCGATTATTATGTTTAATTAACTTCACGGTTGATGAAGGGTTCTCCTACCTCGTCGACAACGGTGTCCACAAGGTTTGGAACTTCCATAATAACCTTTAACTGAAGTCTACAATATAGTCGCATCGCAAAAGCGAATTTAGCTTACAATAGGCTGTCAGTTTGGTGCAGTGCAAGAGCGATTTCTTTAACTGTTGTGCGTTAATACTTCTTATTAATGTAAACATCGTTCAAATCGCTAGACGGTCGTAATTCGATTGTATTTAATGTACCTTCGCAATAACCTCCTACGCTTAAATTCACAAACTTCATACGAGTTAGTCATATTTTGACAAATATGTAAGATTTTACTAACTCCCCCGCGTAGTGTCCTTGGCTTATTCTATATGCTATTTACCTATAATTTGTCTAGTATCAAAAGTTTATGTAAGGCAAAGCTGCTGAGATTTGCGCGGTGAATTTAGTAAAATCTGTAAGATATGTGGTGAATGTTTGCCAACGGATAACACGCGGAGCATTTAGTCCGCAATCTGGCCGCTCAGGGCGTCGTTACTGGTCCGCTAGACCGGCGGTATCGTCCACAGCACGGCCGTCTTGTCGGCGGACGTGGACAGGAACGAGAAGTCGTCGGGGTGCCACCTGGCCGAGATCACCTTGTCGGGGTGACGGGCCACGGGCACGCTCGGCAGGGCGCACGTCAGGTCACCTGCACGACAACACAACACTTTAGCATCTTGTAAAACAGTTGTTAAATAGGAGAACCTTAATCCAGTAGGTGGGGATAAGTTTCGATGGTAGATTACCTATACATGTCAACTAATGATATTCAATTTTTATCGATGGCAATATGATTTGCATACAAAAATCGATCAGGTAAGGTTCAAAGAGATTCGACTTTTGCATAAGGTTACTTTAGACCTCATAAAGAAACTGGAGAGGAAAATTACTAAATTGTAAGCTTACCCTGTAGATCAGTGAGCACGACTCGTCCATCATATCCAGCGGTGAGCAGGTAGTAGGCGCCGGGCGAGAAGCGCACGCTGCGCAGGTCGCCGGCGTGCGGCGTGAAGCGCTGCAGCGCTCGCGAGCCGCGCACGTCGTGCAGCGCGCACGAGCCGTCGTCGTGTCCGCAAACCAGCAGCCGCCCGCTCGGGTCCACGGCAAGCGACGCTACCGCTGAACCCTAGGTAGAATAATTATAGGTAAAGATAAATTAATAGAAAAAAAAAAGGAAAGTTAATTTTAAAATTAAGTATCAATTTCTTGTTAAGGTGCATTTGTGTATAAATGTACTTGACTGAATGGAACTACCGAAATCCATGAGGTTTATTAACAGTCCTAGACGCAAGATTTGTTATAAAAATTTGTTTTTGTTAAACTGGTATAGCGTGATGCTACCTAAATAAGCCTAATACATTATGTCACGTATCAAATGTTTTGCTCTTGTAAACATACACAGCCTAAAAATAATTTAGATCATAATCACGTAATGTTTCCTGCCCAAGTTCTTACGCATCGTGTATTTGTAATCCCACTGGAATGTTATGATTAAGCAGAATCTTGATGATGTAGTTTAAAATCTTAGCAGCATATTTGAAAAACAAAGATGACGTACACGATAACAAAACGTAGGAACAATGGGACCAACTTCCATGTTATGTATTATAATATGATACATTTATTCATCAAATGAAATTGCTGATACATTGATATATAACTAGAACCAAGCTGCAATTTTCTTTTGTCAAGTAGGAAAAATCAAAGCATAAAACATTTTTTACTGACACCACAAGTAAACATAGCATTTGACCATTTATAGGCATCACTAACAGGCTAATAAGATAGTAATATCGTCTAACATGAGCTAGTTCTGAGAGCAACTGAGATATTTCCATAAGGGCTAAGCGGCCGGATCGTTATTGTGATCGCCGCACCGCCATAAACATGAGATTTGCATATAGGGTAACGCTAATCAGATATAATGCTTTAGATCTCACACCCACTGAACCTACGGCCGCGGCGGACTCAAAGCCGTCGTAACGAGGCCGCGGTAAATAAAAACTTTCCACTTGTTTACTTCGAATCATTTTAATTTTTGAGAAAAACAGAAGTCATAAAAGAGCTTTCAAGTATAAATTGTTACTCAGTGTGTTTTTTCTGAATCATTGTTTGCTCGTGTTGCCAGGTCAAAAACATGTTAGAAGTGTTTTAGATGTCGGGAAAAATATTTTATATAATCATAAAGTAAAACAACAGTAGACATTACATTACGGATTAATATTGAAGTACAACGTAAGAAACAGTGCTATGGTACATAAATAATCAAGAGAAAACTATTCCATATTGTTGGTAAAATTAATGAGCGATAACTTCGACGAACAATAGACATTAATAAGCTGAGTGTGCTATAAATCACTGTTATTAAACATTGTTTTTCTATCCCACATAACTTTGATTACGCGAACCATGTTCAGCGATCCAAATTGTACATAGGTACATTGATACATTGCCAATAAATGGAATGCATGAAGTAATTGACACACTATTTTACAACCTATTACTTTTGGTAATAGATAATTTAAAATTATAATTTAGGCGATGACACGGAACCATTATGACGCAATATGAGTACATTGCTTTAACATGTGCACTGTGCGTGCATGCACACTGATAATGTTTGATTTGTAGATGATTTTGTAATATAAAACTCAAATGTCTGGGTTGATTTAAGATACTATTGTGTCTGATAGATACCAACTTATTACGTAATTTTTGATGATGGTTAGATAAACGATGATATAATTCAAATTATACCTCGCATCAAAAGTTTAAACGTAAAAGTTGAATTCCGTATCGGATCGCAACGAAAAGGAAATTATCTACAGACCACAAGGTTTTTAAAAAATGAGAATAGGAGCATTTGAATATGAAATATATTTTTACATTACGTGTGGAAAGTAGGAAGCTTGTTGCGAGTGGCGACAGGAAGTGGGAGGGTTGAAATCGATCGCTGACATCCAAAAAGGGTTTAATTTATCTAATCGTGTGACCAACGCCATAAGGGAACGCGGTTTAGAGGGTTGTATATACTCGCGCACGTACTACATTTTGGATATGAATCCATTTTCGTAATGTGTCCACTGTCCAGTCACACAAAGAACCAATCAATGAATGATACACTAGACGAAGTAAATCCTACTAATATCAGTGCTAATGTGCTAGTAATGAAGAACTTCTATATATCACAGTACTAAAAGAACAAAGTAAAAAAAGCCAAAAAAAATATATCCACAAATAAATGTAAACAGAAATCATGACATACCTTGTTTGGTAGTCCGGCTGGGGGCGAGATGACGTTGACGCATCCGCCCGTACGCAGGTCCCAGAAGCGAACGGTTTTGTCTTGACTGCCCGACACGAACATAGCGCCGCCCCAGTTGTACAGCGAGAGGATGTGCCCCGAGTGACCGCTTAACGCCTGCACATACAACCACCAATCACTTAGCATCGAATCTCAGAACAAATCAATCTGTTGAAATCGGTATCGATTTTATCTACTTACTAAAAGAGATTCGTTTTGAAACGACTTCTTAAGTTCGTATGTGTTCCGTTAAATGATTATTCATAATTGACACAAATTACACAAATATTATCAAATTAATAAATAGGGTTCCTCAAAGGATGACATGATTAGGTAGGACGGTAAAACGTTTTCCTCGTAGCGGAACCCCTAACATTTTCAGGTTGTGGTGACCCTTACGAAGTATAACCACAAACCGCATGCGTAATGATATTCGTTGAGAATGAGGCTGTTTGTATGAATTCCCCGACAGCCTCGCTTATACAAGGGGCGTTCTAATCATGAGCGTAAACAAAAACACTTGCTAGTTGCATAGACAGATAAAATTAGCGGTCACAATGTGTACAGGACGCATTTTAGCGCTGGAATTATGGACGGTCAGGCTTTCGATTAGTCTGCGTACAAAACGTCCTTAAAAATAGAAACATTGTGAATTTAATGATCATGAATGTCATTTCATTATTAATTTAAGTTCCTGTAAGATATATTTGGAAATATCGAACATTCTAAAGATTTAGAAATGAAACTTAAAACTCATAAAAACCATAAGTATTTTAACGCCACCTAAAAACTAACATAAGCATTAATTTCATAAAACTTCTGCCTTTAAAACGGAATCCCAGCTGTTATAGAATGTAGGAACAAAGATAGAAACTTTTGGCGTCGACTAAGTCGATAGCAAAGCCACATTAGTAATGTTACCTGGAAAGTTTTTCCGGTAGCGCAGTCGGTGACGTATATCTTGCAGTCACCGGCGCCGCCGCTCACCAGCAGACTCGTCTTGTTCGAAGTGTCCTCGATGAAGCACACGTCTCGAACTGTACCGTCGTGCATCGTCAGCTCAACCTGACAACAAAGAGTTACTTCTAGTAATATGTTTAACATTCTTCCTAGATACGATGTTGATGAATGTATTTTTGCAAGTTCTAAATTTTGGGATTAATTGTCAAAATAATAAATCATTCAACTGGTTCAGGAAGTTTCTAAATTAGGTGAGATATTTAATAAATGCGACTAAATAAATTTGATATCTTTCTTAATCTTATACCATTCTTTAATATTATTTTATTTAAACAACCTAAAAATGTCTAGATTATATCGTTACAAAAAACATGTACCTATATTCTTTACTACTCGTCAAGTTAGTTGCCCCTTTAATAAATTGTACGAAGATAGATCGTTCCTCTTTATTAGCCAAAGTTTGATTGATTATGAATTTGTTTCATTAAGCTACTTTGATATTATATTATGCACAAAATGTGACGAAACTACAAAATGAAAAGGTGTAATCGTTTCTACTAACAACATAGAATATAAACAGCACAATTTCTACTAGACGATAAAGACCAGCGTGTATATTAAAATTTACCAGTATTTTTCACAAATGTTTAATATTTATAATATACTGCTAATCTGTGGCACACAAACTTTCGTCTTATATAATATCACAAATATGATATTAATCCTACTAGGTAATATTATGGACGTGAAAGTTTTAGGCTTTTATTACTCAATCAAGCAAAAATGTCTTAACGGATTTGGTTGAAATTCGGCGCACATACTATAAATAGCCTGTATAAACACGTAGGATAGGTTTACTGAGAAGTCCGCGGGAATACTAGGCAGGTAAAACCGTTGGGCACTGTTAGTCTACAAGCTAGTCTACGAACGCGGAAGCGCGATTAGCGGAACCCCGACACACGCATTCTTGCTAAACTATTCCGATCATTGCTAAGGTTGAATGCGGAATTTCTAATAATAAAAATATCGCGGTATTTCATTCATATTCACGTTCTAGAATTTTCATAAGTTTTCGCACCAAGTGCAGGATGTGCATATCCTACTATTAATAAACGACGACTTTACACCGATCCTGCAACGAATAGTTTTGTACTGGTTACCCGTTTTGATGAATTAAATATAACTGAAGAGTTAAGGAAAACTGAATAGTTAATTATTATTTTTGTTCTTGAGGACAAACCTTATTAAAAATACTTTAATTAACTAATTTTGCGCCTCGCAGTTCACCTTTTACATTTTCCAATGTACTGTCCAACTTGTTTAGTATTTGGAAGTCTAGAGATATTTAATTTTATAATTATCGTCTTTTAGGGTGTTATCACACCAATCGATCGACAGTCGATCGATGCCATCGATCGACGGCAGAATGGACTAGTCGACGTCGATCGACAGTTTCTACCATACCATTTACGTCGACTAATCCATTCCTCCATCGATCGACGGCATCGATCGACCATCGATCGATTGGTGTGGTAACACCCTTAAGTTACATTTACGCAATTGATAATCTAAATTTAAATCGTCGAAAATATTATACTGATATCTAAACTCAGGCGTTACTTTTACAGAAATGACGAAACGTTTGCATAAACTACTTTGTATCTACGTCGTAATCTGATTAGTTCTACAGATACTTATTACAAAATTGTTCCATTTCTATTATCTATTAATATTAAGCCATAGAACACTTACAATAAATACAGCTATAACAAAACCAAGAATTTCTCTTTCAATATAACTTTCCAACCTTCGAGATCAAACGGCTCAATTGAAGGCCATACTCTATTCGTAATAATCGAATTACTTAATCTCGACAAAAGGTTTGAGAAATCGGCGCCGGACGAGTACTAGTTTTATTACCGACTTTCCTGAACAAAGAGTATTTGTAACACGTTACAATATCGGTAACAGTAAATAATACTTGTTGGATGTATGACAACAGCTACGTACGAGTAGTTGACGAGCTCGCGACACATGTGTGATTAATAGGGATTGACAGTCGTTAAGAGAGCGTTGATGCTGTAGATTGACGTTGAAACGTGTCGAACAAATTGCATTTATGCCATTAAATCTGTAGGTGATACATCACAACAACCGACAGACGAGTCTTATTTGACAGTAATGGGTATTCGCGAATTCGGTACAGGCATTCGATAACACAAAGAATCTGGTAGGAAATGAAAAAGTCCTGTTTCAATTTTGGCTATTCTATTTTGTAGAAAATAATAGTATTCTTGATCCCGCTCGCATAAATACAGGGGGGCGCTTCACCATTTTGATATTGATTACATGGATAACTGCATACTTAGTTGAGGTTGACAAGATTAGCCCACTAAAAGCGCATAGATTTTATTTACAGTGTAATCGTGATCATTAAACACTGCCTACACATCGCAGTCACTGGCTCCGTTTACATAATATAGAAATTATACTTGTAGAAAAGGTTATTTGACTCAACCTTCGTATTTTTCTTTTAAAGTAAGTAGGTACTAAGTAAACCTTCGGCTTTCAAACAATCTTTGAGTGACGTCAACAAACCGAGACGGCAGTAAGTTGGCTTTGTTTTGAAGTGCTACATTCTAAACAATATTACGAGGATAACACAATGCTTGTTTTTACGCGTGAGCTTCAAACGAATTACTTGGCAACATATTGTTGTTTTAATTATAATGGTTAAATTACGTAATAGTTACTTACCAACGTTGGTTTATTGATCAAGTCTTATATAAATCTGTAGATAATCTTAATAAACTGTGCCGATATCTATGAATTAGTATAAGCAAAAGGAACTTCTTAACAGTTACATGTAGTTACTGTTGAGAAGTTCCTTTTGCTAATACTAATTCATTAATAAACATTAAACTTCGATTCAGTGAATTGATAAGCAAACACAAATAAGCACTGTGTCATTATTTGCTATCATCATTATGTCATCCACCTGTGCCACTTTTTATAGTGAATCGCTAATTCAATAACACAAACATGAAATACGAATATACCTATATTGTTAGAAATAGTCATGTGACCGCAACATGCGTAATTGTATACACTGAGTTATCTAGTCGGATTCGGTTTCCTATGAAGTGAATCACTTTTTGCGCCCTCCACTACTAATGATACCTAAACAAGACTAATTGAAAGTTAAAAACAATTGGATCATCTTTCAATTTGCCGCCGCTTATCACAGAAGGCAAAACAAGGCGATAACATTTGAACCAAAGCGTCTCTATTTGAGAGCACTCATGTTTTTATCCCAGGAATTTACCAAAGGTCAATCTTGAGATATAAGTAGGACCACTAATTAATAAAATAATGATACTTTGAAAGCTTTTTATTCTGTTATTGCTATTGATAACGGTCCTTGTCGTTAATTAATATCGTGTAAGCAAATATAAGTCTCTCTTATAACCATAAATGAGGAAATAAACTACAAGATGCGCTTGTAACAGTTAACCCAAGCTGTTTTATTAGAAGCCCTCACTTGTTTAACCAAAGTAAATATTTGGAGACCTACTTTCATCCGTGTTTATGTGTTTCGAGTTCTATAATGATTTGTATTAAAAACATTGTTATCTATCTTCATACTTTTCCGTCACGGACGGAGTCGGCTGAACTGTTTACATAGTACGTGCTTTGTCATGTAGGCCGTGAACCAGATCTGATTAAAACTTTCATAGTTTTGTAAACAATAATTAATGAGATCACGTTCGTTCAATAATCGACTCTATTAAAACTGAGGGTGAATTTATTTTGAATTTTGTCATTAAGTGACCACAATGAATGACAGATAACGGGGTAATGTACTAAAGAACGAAGAATAAAATTATATCAATACAATTAAATAATAGGTAGAGTACTATAATCAATAATTACGATTAATAAAAAGCTACGTAAATAAAATCTATTCTCAATTATGTTGGAGAACCTTATTGTCGCATGTACAAGCAGTCACTGAATGCTAAAAAGGCCTAGGTAACCTTGATAACGATCAATAACTCGTAATTCATCTTACGTACAATGGTGACATATACTTAACACATGGAACTGACCTCTTGTCCTTCCAAGTTGCAGGCATGGCTGTTGAACCTCATGAGTTTGACGGTCTTGTCGTTGGATCCTGTGGCCAGGAGGTCGCCTGCCGGACTCCATGCGAGGCAGTAGATGCTGCCTTTGTGGTGCTTTGTCCGCTTCAGTAACACCGTCGGAGCAGTTGGTGCGCTGCTGTCCCTGTTAACAAAGGAACCATTAGTTTGTTGCCAATCAATCCTTAGATATTAAAACTTATATGTACTTTTCTAAAATAAATAGAATTTTCTTTTAGAGAAAGTTTTCTTTTAGATTTATAATAAAGTGGCCATTTGTACGACTGCTACGCTAGAGTTCTTGGGTTCGATTCCCAAGTCCACCAAGGTGTTATTGGGTGTTTCTCTGAAATTCTCAGTAGCAGGTCGGAGTTTGGATTTGTGCCCGGTTAGTGGCAGTAGGCTCGCAACCTATTACATGGGACCTTAACATACCGGCGAACTGTGGGTGTACATTGGTACGCCTCTGCCTAACCCTTCAGGGAAACAGACGTGATGGTATGGTCATTTGTAATTTTCACAGAACTTACATATACCTGATCGCTGATTTAATGAGCTCCATTTAAAATCAATAATACTTAATTATAGCTTCTTAGCAAAATGTGTTTGACTCGCTAATTTCTGGAAATACTAGTCAAATCTACAAACATCGTTTTACTACTTGATCGACAAATTCCTGATTATGGCTGAATATTTTAATTTCTCGCAACGACCTTTAAGAGACGAGCAAGAAAATTGAAAGAAAGTGAAAATTATAAATTATAATAATGTGTTTTTGCTTGATCTCGTATGGGTGTGCCATGCCATTCATAATTTTCCAATGTTTTTTTTGTTTATCGGTGAGTAAAACCACTGATCACAACTAGTACTTATTTACTACATCTTATATGTAAATACGCTTGCTTCTAATGTATTTTATCTTTATGGAATGTAGGTCTATCGCTCTAAAACACATTGAAGAGCATATTAAGTGTTTATTTGTATTAGATGTGATATACCAAGTAACGGGTTTCCAAGCAGGTTTCTGCAATATCATTTATTTAATCAGTATATTTTTATTGCGTCTTTCTCGAAGGACGCCCACTTTATGTGCATCTTGCAAAACAAGTTCTAATAAAAAGCTATTCAAAAACAAACAAAATAGTGTTAAGTTTAACCCCAAAAATAAATATCGTTTCCATTGACAAAACAAAAAAAAACACCAGAACATTCACTTAAAACTCTTTGAGTATTACATCATTGAAATACTTATCCTAACCTGTAAATAAGTAAATAATGATGAATTTATTGTCACTAGGTTTCTCAAACCTTTTAAATACTGGAAATTTAATAACTTTCTAAACTACCAAAAACTTGATTTCACATTCATTTTAATCAAAATCCATGCTATTGGAACATCTTTGATATTCAAATACCTACTGTGTCATATTAATGTTGGTATGCTTTAAGAAAGTGGATTCGAATATTTATAACATTATGTAATAAAGAAATTTACCGTTTTAACAATCTTGTATTTACTTAGAAACAACAGGTTCAAATCAACATTTTCTACGAGACGCAATCTCTAGAAAATGCAATTCATCGAGCATCAATTTAAGTAATGTGCAATGTTAACAAATACACACGTTATAATATCTTCACGAGCTATGTGCAACAAAGCACTTATTTCAAGATGGTATTTCATTTGAAATTTGATTTTAGAAGTTTATTTTACATATCAATTACTTGTGATTGATCGGAAATTTTGAATAATTACTAGTACGTAGTTCCTTTTGGCTATACTTTATGCGCCCTAAATAGGATATATTAACTATATGTTTGCAATATGGCTCTTAATCGTTTGTGGTTTCGAGCATAACTATCATTGTTGATATATAAAAAACATCGTACGAGGATTGTGTATGATTTTCGTGTATATCTGTAGACATTCCCAAAAATCAAACAAATACTTCAAAGGGAAATACTTTGTGATCATTCATAATAATACAATATTAGGTACATTGTATTCGAACAATTACAACTAAGGCATTAAAGAAATAATATCGTCTTTGAGGATCGAGGGTATTTTCCACGCTACGTTGTAAGAAAATTATGGCTTTTATTGTCTACAGACGCAATTAGCCTAGTCAACAACTATTAAGAACAAAGAGACTGCTATAGTGCTATGTAAATGATAAAATGCGTATCAGATAATAATGTTAATATCTACATTCTATTGCCCTTGTTGAACTTATTACTTGAATGGATCTTACAGCTTAATTAGGTCGGTCGGTGCGGCAGTTGTGAGCTAAATACCAAAGCCGTTTCAACACACATGTCGGCCCTTATTCCATGAAGTTCAACATAATGTCATTGTTATTATAATAAGCTGGACGAGAAACAAAAGCAGGTATTAACGACCATTGTATTGCGGGTAAAGTGATCACTTTGGTACTTTTGTCACACCTACGTTAGGCACGATGATTTATTAGCTGATGCTTTGTTTAAACCACATACAATACCAAAGGATATTAAGCTGATAGCCTGTAAATTTAAACTTCCTTTTTGTTTTTACGCAAGTATCAACGCTTTTCAAATGTTTAATGGACAATCGTTATAAGTATATTATACCAATACCATGATAAAAAAGACTATTATAGAAATGACTCTCGCTATAAAGGGCATTTATCACGTAAACTCAGCATTCGATTTAGAAACCACGCTGTCAGACGTTATTAATCGACTTTCTCAGTTAACTGCTGCAATAAACTTAAAATATAGAGTAAGTATAGATTATAATTACTTTTGAGAAAGCACCTCTTTTCTATCGTCCAACTAATTAATATTTTTATTACATAAAAAATGGGTTTCTCAGGTTTTGAGGGAAACTGAAGAAAATATTTACACACATTTGTGTTAGTTTGGCAAACAGGCGTCAGCTGAGTCACCGTTTTTAATTGACACTTCACAATTTGCAACATCGGATAATCTCAATATCATGCAAGTGGTCACTATGGCGAGTGCGATGTAATATGCGAAATATTTCGTAACAGTCCATTTTTAGAGAATAAGCTCCACCCACAAAATCCACTTTCTCGGTGCATACTATTCTTAAGCTAACCTCAAAATTTCACTGACAATTCGACGTCATCGTGCACGTAATACTTTGAGCGATATTTATTGCAAACTAACGATTACTAGTGACTTGGTTTATGTAGAAAGTTTATAAAGATAATAGAAACTAGCTCAACATAAATCTTAGTTCTATTAATTGGAAAATTATGCTTTCTGTTACACGGCATCGTCTGTTATATAACTCTAACATTCTTTATTACGTGTGTATATATTTGTATGGTAATTAATAATTTTGAATGAGGATAGTTATCAGCAAATTGCACTTACATTACAAATAAGTACCATAAAACCTATTTTGTTGAGACATTACTAAGAACTGCTTTATTTTATAAATATCATCATAATGTGAGACATACAGTTCCGCCATACCATTCAGAATAATGTACTGTTTATTATGTCCTTTTTCATTTTTATATTACACAGTAGCACGTTGTTTATGTACACGAAATAGGTGTGAGCACAATAAACACAGTTGAAAAATTGTTAACACTTCTATATTACACTTGAGTTTTGGTTTACGTAGAAACTGGCTATTTAAAAAAAACAATTAACCCAGAGAAAATAATATATACTTTTTTGTAAAGAAAGAATTGCTATAACAAATATAAAACGCCTCCTGTTGATGTTCCTACTGGGTAAGTATAAAATTTAATCCCTAAAAGTAATGTTTAAAACAACATTACTGAGATTTGAATTTGCAGGCAAATTTTATCCAGATCCGTTCAATCGTTCTGGCGTGATCGAGTAACAAACATCCATCCATCCATTACAGATTATTGAGATGGAGCGACGCTACTCAGTCGGATTAGGTTCGAAGTAGAGGTTATTTTCAGACCCCCTGTATATTCTTCTGATTTACAATTTGTCCAAGAAATATTATAAACCAACTTCATAGTCATCCGGTGACATGTACAAACTTAACGACGGGTCATCGACTTGTAAACGCTTAGTCACCGCTTTCGCGCCGCTCGTAAGTATGGCGATGGCCTTATACCGGCAGTCACGGCTTTAGGTATGACAAGAATCGCAACAAACCCCCTTTGTAAAAAATGGCAGTAGCTTAAAAATCACACATATTGATTGGATTTATTAGGATTTTGGTACTGGCCGCGGATCCACCTATATGAATGTCCAATATCCCAGCAAAAAGTACCAAGTTAAGTTCCTGTCGCATTTACAGTATTAGTATGAAGGTTCAGAGAAAATCTGAAATTTAAGCACCTTTTTCTCTCGTGCATCTCGCTCTCCGTTTATTAAGTACTGCTAGAAACACATTTTTTTTTGCAGTTTTGGTTTATGTTGCATATATTCAAAAATCACAAATGCCCATTCCATATGAAAAGAAAATTGCAATGAGAATCGCTATTTACTAAAAGTATCTATGATGGCTCCTTAAATATCTCAAGGATGCCAGCCGTATTGATTACGTAGACAAAACAATAACATTTTATTCAGTTGAAGATCCGTTACCGAAGATCAATTAAGAACTTGAGCTCTTTTTACTAAGTGCTGTTTAAGTTGGAGTCTCAAGACAAGAGTATAATGGGTTAACTTGATCAAATTGAAGGGCATCGAAGTCACAAAGGACGAACAAAGGCACATTAGGTACCGTCCATCGTGAGGTCAACATCAAGTACCATCTTTGTTCTCGTTCACGGATCAACAATGTATTCATTGAATCTCTTGCTCTCGAGTCAACCACAACATGCTAACCTCAAGCCCGACGTGAAGTGATATAACGACATTTTCACGTAACGCTAAAAGCCTTGACATTTCATAATGTTATTGTTATGGATTTTGTGACAGTATGTGTAATAGGTACATTATAGGCGACAAAGCGTCGATACGTTCCTATATAAAATTTGATAATGTTATGTAAGTATTATTAAGAGCTACGTAAGTGCGGAAATCATTTGCATCTGTTTACCTTAAAGCTAAAGAAACAGCGATTAATGTTTTACCTTTCCATGTATGTTTAATAATCTACAAGATGTATAATTAATACAAATTTTACAATACGCACCTATTGATCACTTGATATTATTTTTTTGTAATAGGTTGCACAATGTAAACTTGTTGATCACCCATATTTACTACTTCTCCTATCGCGGATTTGCTGGCAGAGATTTCTTTAGAAGTAAGTAGTACCTGTACATGTGCGCTAGTACATATTATTATGTTATTTCTACATAATTGTGCGTGTATAAATGAATAGATAGATAAATATCAATATTACACAACAAAGAAATTCCAATACTGACATTTAAAACAGGATTTATTTTATTTAAAATTAGTTTTTTTGTTATATTAAGCAAAACTTGAATTTAAGGCTACAGAAAACTGTATGTTTAACACTTATTGTATCTAGAGTGTTAAAGTAGTTATGTTTCAATGGAACTAAAAATGTCGTGATAACTTGAAAGAATTTTTTTTCGATAAATTGGCATTGAATTGGGGAAGGTCAACAACGGCCAGCGAAGAAAGTCCACGGTCATCTCGCCGTATGACGCCAAACCGGAAATATTGCCGAATGGATAAGTAAGAATATCAATAAAAATCTTATTCATACGCAATATTGAGAGTTCTTATTTAATTTTGTTTACTTAACGTAATACGGCTCTCAAAAGATATATCTAACTGAGTATTGTTTTCACCTCATGTTTTTGTATATCTGTTTCAGTGTTGCACTAACGATTACACTCCCAAGAAAGACTTGGTAGTCGCTCTTCCGTTTTTAACAGAACACGATCATTACTCTGCAAAGCCTGTTTGTTACATAAAGCCAAATAACAGTTTTGTTGACGCTTGTCAAAAATGTTAGGTGACGTAACATAAAAAGAAGGGATAAATGGACCGACACACATAGCATACTTACTGCTACATATTATTTAATGTCACATAATTATCACTAAATACGACAAACACGCATATTTGAATTAAATCCGTAATTCGATAAATCGGTATGCTGAATGAATGATCATGATTAAATACTGTCAAAACAAGAAACTTTTTAGGTCCCGGAAGTTTTACCGTATTTTATAAATGTTGGGTACACTCAAGGATTTTATACTTATTTTTGGCGTGGCACTGTAAAACATTGCATCATTTGCATCTTAATTGAGATGGAGCGATGTTGAAATCCATTATCATAACAAATTTGTTCTGTCATACCATGTCCAATTATGCGGCAAACGCATTTATAAACACATTTCACACTACGTTTGTAATAGATAACTTTAGAAAATAAAATGCCAAGTTCATAATTTTAGTCATTTTGTAAGATCAAATGTTACATAAACGATGAATGAGCTTTGAATGCAGGCTATGTGAATGTGTTTGAAGCACTGGTTTAAATAAGCTTTTGTACTACAAGTCAGGCCATATATGCGTTTTCTGCTTGTTCTTTGTTCTATTGAGCACAACAATGTGGGTAAACTAGACATACTGTATGTAACGAGATGTCAGGTATAAGTACAATAAAGAGACTATCCATCATGACCGGCTAGTTTCGATGCCAAACAATGATCATATTGTTACTTCTATCGAACAAAACATTTGTAAAGTACCGTGTAAGACAGATATTTAATATTGTTGATAAGCCTTCTGAGACAAAAGCAGCTCTTCCTTAACACCTCCAAGAGTGTGCTCTTTATAAATTCACCTTAGTGCCTATCCATACTATACCTACACAATATTTCGTAAAAAAGTGATTTTTCTGATTAATTTTCTAATATTGGCCGTCAAAAAAACATAGCACACCCTAGAATACAAAAACACCAATATAAAAAGAAATAATTCTCAAAACTTACTTGACATCCTCAATCTTCGGGTACGTGCATATCCTAAGTGTTTTCGTGTTGGAACCGACGGCGTATAGTTTCCCATTAGGGTGGAACTCAGCACATCGGACAGCTTGAAGATCTTCCAGCACTGTGACAGGCTTGAAGGTAGGTCTGGAGCCATTGACTTCAGGCCCAACACCCACGCTGCTTGGAGTCGACAGTGGCACACCTGGGTGAGCACCATTTCTGGTCTGTGCCTGCAAGAAATACAGAAAATATGCTGATATCCTCAATGATATACATAAAACAGCTCTACAATTATATCGGAAAGACACATACATACAATACGAGAGCGCGTTAATTAATTCTACGTGTGCCAATTGTTTGTGTTTGTTTATTTTCGTTTGTTTAATCGCTGTTACAGATTTGAATGTAACATTGTTGCAAATAATTATAGGATTAAAACATCCGCGTTGTAGTGGTTTTAGATTGCCACGTAATCTCTGTAATTCCGGAACGGCAGCATGAACTACAAATTATAATAAAACGTCAGTTACGAAACTATCTGTTACTTTTCATTAATCCCGAAAAGAGTAACTAATCTTTCTAGCACAGATAATTTTAAGATTTTAAGAGTAGGTATTTCGACCTACTAACCTATATTTTAATAAAACATTCATTGAGTACACAAACTACCAAATGTTAAAGTTATATTCAAACGCATAGTGTGCCGTAAAAGTGAAATGTAGCTTCAATGGGATCAGTAGGTAGGTACATGTTCCGCTGAGAGGGCATCACTGCGGTGAAACCTCGGTAACCTTGTTCATTGCATTCTCAGATCGGCGATACCTGCCTTCAGCGTGACGGTGACGCACTTTCCGAGCCTGTCCAAGACCATGACGCAGACATTCACACAACACACTAAAGCAACTCGTAAGACGGAGCTCGCATTCAGTGTGACACCATAAACGAAAACTCACAGACCCAAATATGTATGAGTCATACATTTAAGTACACAATAAACAAACATTTATTACAGCTATAAATATAGAAAAATACAACACACGATAAGCATTTTCTAATCGTTACGCCATCGACATGTTAAACAAAGTCGTTCAAAATAAACGAATGATTGGTTGAAGATTCTCGAAAGCGTGCGAGAACTGTCGATTGTATAATAAGCCGTCAATGGTTTGCATACAAACCGCACGATACTCATTTACGTCCGGTATTAAGGCATATATTGTGGCATCAAGAACAAGTTGTACTGTATGGGTAGATAAGGCAGGCCACCCAGTTACAAAACGTCTAATATGGAGCGTGAACCTGTTTATTACACATTACTAGATCAAATGCTTGACAGATAACGCATGTTGCACAGCGTAGTCTACTAGGTGCGTGATGTTATGGTCTAAATATTTTAGTGAAGTCAAATCTAGTAAAAATAAAGCGTTTATTGTGAATTATGTTTAGTTGATACATTACTAATTCGCAAAATGACTAGTTTGGAATAGAATAATTGGTAAAATAACGACGTAACTAGATGACTAACTCGCGAAATGACTAAACGCTTCCAATAAACTCGAAGATAACAAAGGATGTCCAAAAACATTTTTGTAATTTTTTTAAGTATACTTGTGATTATGTTCATCATTATGTAGTTAATTATAATTTATGTGATACTAAAAACTTCATAACTTACAAAAGTGGATTTAGAAATATCCTGACACTACGACATTGTCACAACAAATTGGATCAATTGAGTCCTTACAAATTTCTTATGCCGAATTCGACTAAATAGAGCCTCGTCCAAAATATAATGTACTCTTTTAATTTAAAATTTTAGAATAACAGTTTTAATAACGTTATGATTAAAGTAGCTCAAAACCAACCAGGATACATTAACCTATTGTATTAAACTCTCAAAGCTTGCGAAGCCCAAAAATGGTTCGTTAGTTTGTTCGAAGAGGCTAACTAAAATAACTAACTTGTCTAAATCCAGCATCACGTCGCGAATAAGACACGCATTTGAATCTCATTTGAAACGGTTCGAATCAGGTAATTGGTGTAGCTTTTAGTTTCATTGTTGCACCGCTCACCGTTAAGGCGTTATAGAAAGTGTACTTTACAGCATTTTTTATGTACGAACTCTTTTGTTTTGCGGTTAGTTAAATAGGTCTGATGAATATCGCGGAAGGTGGGGACGGTGCGTTATGGGACTAATTGGGAGAGGCTTACGTCCAACGATAAATACGACTTGAAGATAAATAGATCAGTATGTCTATTCTGTAAATAATTTCGATATCGAGCTTCACCTGAGTGACATTAAATCTCATTTCAAAAGTGAACCCAATTGGCCTTGATTTAGAATTAAATTTTGAGAATACGTTTTTGACATCTCACCGCGGATTCCGCTGTCGAGATACGAAAATAATGTTACAGAACTGGTCTGGGAGAATAACCCCCTCCGTTTCTGAAAGGGTGATCAACAAATTGTTAATCACCTGTCAAGGTCATATCAAGCGCTGAGATTAGTAAGTATTTTGTTCCAGTAGATTTGACAACAGATTAAAATGGGAAGGTTTCCGGAAACCTATATTAATAGTGTTAATACATTTCAAATCTACGTCATTGTTCGTTTTAGCATAAAAATATCGTATCTGAGTTTTATCTTATTAATAGTAAACATTGTACATTGTTGGTGTGTAAAAGCAAAACTTTCACAGAAATATTTAAACAAAACTATAAAATAGGTAATCAATTAACTTTCCTAAGATTATAGCAGAAAGCGTGAAAGTAATAATATAGACTAAAAAACTGAATGTAATTCCAACTTCTACACTCAGGTAAATTTATGTGCTCACTCTATGAATTACACAGCGAACGATTTCAATTTAGATATCTGCCATATGACGTATATAATTAAATCACTAATACAAAATAGTTGCGTAAGTTATTAATGATTTCCGCGATACCGCCAAAATCAATAAGCATTGGTATCTCAGAGACATTTGCAATTTAAATTTAGAGAAAATCTCATCATCATTTTGATCAATTTAAAACATTATTATAATGAGTTGAGTGGCAAGTATATATCAGTAAAGATACTATAAGATTCAATGGCATAATTTCCACACATACATTATTTAGTAAGTAGTTATTATAATCTGGATAATGATTCTAGAACGCAATCTGTACAGTAGGAGTCTTTGTAATACTATTGGCATTTTAATATCCATTGTAAAGAAACTCACGAAACCTGTTGGTGCACCACTGAATCTTTAAGATCCAATCAACTAATAGCAGTGACTTTGTTTTGTGTTTATAGATTTTCTATACAACATGGATGTTTGAATCTTCTAAGTAGTTTATTTAAAATATCTACATGCATTTAGTCATGTTTATGATCTAAACCTTTATTTAAGGAAGTTCATTTTCTGGTCAGTTCTTGTCGACGTTAGGGACAAGTTGTAATAGGTGGTGTGATTAACCATGCAACCAACTAAGATATGTTTATAGTAAACTTAAAAAGTTGCCTAGCAACTTGAGCAGATGTCAGTGAATTGCGTGATTTACAAGAGTTTATTCACAAAGCGTTTTAGTGTTTCTCTTCGCATTATTGCACTTTCGCAATTACTTGGTCAGTCTGCATTACCCGGAAGCGTGCGCTACCCTATGAAGACGGTTAAAACCTTTACCGTAATTAACTATAATTGCAGACTTATAGATGCAGTTTTTTTTTGCCTAGCCTTTCTGTTCCTATGCTGGGTAAAGGGATTCCCCAAGTCCTAGATGCAATTAAATAATCAAATAATTCCCCTGAATACTGATTATTCCATGGTCATGCGTAGTGCGTAGATCGAGAAACAAGCTTAATGCAAAAACCGCAATCTAGGCAGATGTGCTAACCACTAGGCTTGTGAGCTATAGCTAAGATAATTAGAATAGCTTATACTTGTGTCGAAAAGTAGAGAAGATAGAATAGAAGCAGAATAAAGAAAAATCAACTAGTATATAATATATCTAAACAATAAAACTTAGATTGTTAACAGATTTACGTTTGATCTAGGTCAACGTTGCAACTAAGTACTCGATAAAAACACAACTTGAAGCGTCTTACATAATTAGACATCATTTCGAAACACTCAATGAAGCAAAAAATATCCTACACTAGAATACACGTTCGCATTGCAAAAGACAGCCTAAGTAATAGAAACTCGTTCAGTCGAATAGACAACGCAAATTCGCTTGGGTAGTTACAAAGTTTGATATTAGAGTACTCGTACATACGTTACATGTATGTACGTACACATAAAAAAACAAGTATTGAACATCCGTTACACACGCAGGACGGCGCGTTGCGGTTCAACGGAGCTGAACGGGCTCTGACGAGGCGTCGATGCTTCATTCCCATAACACTACCATACCTGTGAACCATTATAAATCCTAACACGTTCGCTAAAGCACCACAAATATACATATTACTCACTTCGCTTAGCATCAACAAGATAATCATGTAGATTTAAGAGCTTAGAAAGTACGCATAAATACATATCTAACAACCGGTACAGTTAAACACTATGGTTAAATGAATTCTATGTCGTTGATAGAACTCTAACAGACAACTATTCATGTGCATTCATCTTAGAACGAGACAACTGTCTCTATAGAAAGTTAGTTCAATTACCTGAAAAGCAGAAATCCGTTTGGGTGGCAATAGCTGCGGTGGTTTATCCACTAGATTCTCCATCGAGTGGCGAGTTAGGAATCCTTGTTTTTGGAAAGCTGTGTTTGCTTTGTACGACATTCGATTAAATTTCGTTGCCGGTGCAACAATGCGATTGCCGTTTTCGTCATCGTCTTCCCATTCTGTAACCACCTCAGTGCGAACATCTTCCAAAGATCGCGACCGGCTGCATGGGCAAGCAGTTGATGGTGACGGATTTGGGTTTCTTAGTTGACGAGGTCGTTCTCGGACGCCATATAAGTCACCATGTCCACTCGGCGTTGGAGCACCCGCTGAACGATAACTTGGTGACAAGAAGTAGTAATCTCGAGATTTATTACTGTAAGCACTCATTCCAGAGAAATCCGAGTACGTGGATCCTTTCGACGAGGATGTTTTGAAATTCCTTAAATCCATCGGGTCCGGCGGACGGAAATAGAAATTGGGCTGTGGCTGAGCCTGACGCGAAAGCGGCGGCCACGGTCTGAACGGAACGTCAACGTAATGGGCCGGTTTGGACTTCATGACAGATCGCGATAGATCATCCGAGCGCAGCGGTGTCGGTTCCGTGCGGATGTAGTCGAGGAAACTGCGCTACTGCTGTCACGGGCGGCGAGCGGCGTGCGCCGGCCCACCACCAGTGTTGCACCACCGTCGACGCATGTTAGACAGAGAGGCGAACAGAGAGAAAGGCGCACTGACGTTCCGCTCGATCCGTTGAATGCGAATACAAGTGAAAGGGGTAGCCCGTGCGCGGTCAACGCGCATACGACGCGCTCAGATATTGCTCGCAAGCATAGTACTACTAGCAGATATCTCTTCGTGCCACAGTCGTAAATGGTAGTTTTATTACAAATACGTACATTGTCACTCGCGCTCATCTTATTGTGAGTTAGCATTCATTATTCTAGGTTTGACTTTCTAACTTTGAGAATTTAACCTACGTTTTAGTTGCAAAAGCGTAGCACTTATTTAATTGAACAAGACAAACGACAAAATGTTTTGAGATAAATTAGTAATGTTTGTTTTGTATAACGAACACATTGATCATGTAATACAATAACATTCGAACATGTAAGTTAATAATTACGACACCATTGGCACAGTTATTTGATTCAAACGTAAGTTTTAGAAAGAGCGTTAATGCTTCACGCGCACATGCAACTTTCGCTTGTTTCGTACGCCTGACTAGTTAAAAAAGCATGGCATAATAGTAAAGAAGTCATTCCGTAATGTTTGATTTACTATGACTTTTTATCTATAGGTGTAGAGAAGACGACACGCGCATTGGTCCTACACAATAAATCATACTAATATTGCTCACGTAGGCACCTACGCAAGTCTAGAAACAACGTAGGAAAATTCAAACATTTAATTAGTCACCTTATTCGTAATGAAGGAACTCAAGGCTGTACCATATAAAGAACATATAATAAACAAGTTTAAGTCAGAAGAAACTCATCATAATCTTAATTTCGACCTACGCGTGAAAAACTCATATTAATTAGCACCACATTTAGGGAGTCAGCGGAAGATGATTTAATTATACATTAAAATTTATTAACAAGCCAAATGGAATAAAGCTGAGCCGATGAAAGGATATATATTTCACATTTTTACATAAAAACAAATCCATTCAACTTATCAGTTGTCATGAGTATGGTGTCAATATACGGTGTCAATAAATCTTGCCATTGAAACAAGTACGTAGTAAAAAATACTTAAGTGCGCCAGTCACTCAAAATACCATTGTAGTAACAACTTGATACAAAGCCACAATATTGGTACGAGTATATTACATATAAACACTGTCGGGGAACACTCAGAATGGAGGGGAGCGGGATCTCACACTAATTGTAACACTTTTTTTGTTGTTCAACAAGTTAAAGGTTGGTATTCACTACCATTTGGCGTGGCATCAAATGACTTAAGGTAAGGGAGACATGTCTTTACAATACATTTTTGTCGCACCCAAAGTCTTAGCAAAGGATTAAACTCAAAATAGATGTGGGTTTGCACTGGAGGGATAGAAAACAGAATCTTTCGTTTAGGATTTGGGTTTTTGATAGACGATCAAATTTTGGCTTAACACCACGCCATTTGGCGGGATGGCATGACAGTGAAATCCATGCTTAGCGAAATCACGATAAACGAAACAATAACAGACGATAAAGTCGATCTTATACTTATTTGGTTACGTAAACTTCATAATATTAAAGTTGCACCCATAATTTCATAGTGAGTCACACTACTTAATCCAAAAATTCTAAGTTGAGGTATTGTGTGGTTGGAACCTGAGTCAATTCATACATTCATGCGTTGAAACGGAATCAGACGTAGTTAAACAGTCGTCTTTGCCTCGATCAATTGAAATTTATTGACTGATTAACTGGAAACTTGTCTTGAATCCAATTGTGTATTTACGAGATGTATACAGTTACAGTTAGATTGAAATTAATTAACTTGAGTAAGGTTTCCACTGTCGAATCTGTCTTTTTTTAGTAAGTGGTTAAATATAAAGATAAGTATTTTTATTTAAATAGGCCCAATAATTTACGAAAATAACAGGAAGGACTTTTTGTGTAAGTAGATAACGTATTAAAATAGATAAATTGGTATAATCCGATACTAGGTAAATAACATTTTAAGTATTTTTTATCTTTTACATTAATAATTCTGATCAATGATTACCTAATACATATCAATATTATTCTCGATTTTATGTCATAAACGTCATATCTATTGACGTCACACGAGAACCGCAAGCTTTGTAACGTTGTTAACCTTTAGTCAAGTTAATTTTGTTTTTCAACGAGATAACAAAAGAACCGTTTACAGCATTCTTGAGTTACTCACTAACTGTTGTTTAAGCGTAGGCCATCAGACGCAAATGTCAATTTTTCGTATACCAACAGATTGAGCAAATATTGCAGTGGCATGCGATATAAAATTTAAATATTGTCATGATTTAGTCGAGGCGGGTGGCAGTTGGCGGCGTCATGCCCATTTATGGCAGTATAGGTCAGCGCGAGACGCGCGGGACGGACGCCCTATCAACGAGCCATGTACAGCCGACCGGGGATGTGCCACAATGTTTCAATCTCTAATGTATTTATTATTTACTCCTATGAACTAACAACATCATTGTTCTTGCAAACACTACATAAGGAAATGTATTTATTGCTGCTTTAAGTAGCACTTGCTGCTTTAATTAGTTATAATCTCTTTCATTATTTACGACGTTAGAAACAATAATAACAGTAGTTGCATAAATTATTTCTATTGTGTAAACAATTCATTCGGCAATAAGTAATAAAAGTGTGTAATAACGTGATAGTTTTGTCTAAAATATTTTCTAAGTGCAAATCGTATCGTATGATGTGTATTAATTAACGTGTTCATTTAAACGGGGATAACGCTAGCTTCGCAATTAATGCGGATATAACGGAAACATAAAAAGTCCAAACTTTTTACTAATAATTATACTCATTACTGCACCCATATCAAAGCAATGATAAAATATTATACATTCGAGTTACTTAGATGATGATAAATATGAGAATATCAATTATCGAAACTATAAATTGACTAACAAGTAATTCCTGTTAGCATTCATTTGAAAACAATAACTTCTATTAAATATTGCATCAAATAAATAAAAATTACATTTGTTAATTGTCAATATTTGTAAATAAGGAAATAAAAAACAAACAAATTGTACCAATGCTTTGTTTTGTCCTACTTAAACAATAAATTGATGATCAAATTGAACGATGAGATCATTGTTAATACCTAAAATAGGATAAAGAAAGCTTATTGTTTCAAAACGGAATAGTAAGTTACTGTTACCGATAAATTACCTTATTATGTCCATATGAAACTCGTTCGTCATGCACTAGTGAAGATACTGAGTTTGTTCTTTCAGAGTCCCAATTGTTACTGTGCCACAAATCTAAGGAGTCTGTTGAAGACTTTTTTGTGTCAATAGAACTTTTTCTGGACAAGGAGTTAGTGGAGCCAACGTAATCTCGCTTCATGTCTCTTATACCATTACTGGATATCGAGTCGCGTCTGTTGTAATTGACGACATTGCTTCTGCTCAGATTGGGGAAGGAGCCCATGGAATGGCGTTTGTTGTGCATTCTGTGAGTGGGGCTTGGTGTGTCTCGGCGGGGCGGGGTCACGGAGGGGCTGTGGCGGTCGCGCCGCAGCAGGCTCGGGAACGTCGACGGGTGCTCGAGCTCTCGCGCCGGAGAAGCCAGGCCGAGTGAGTCCCGTCGCCTGTTTACATCACACATGATGTTAGAAAACTTTTATCATCATAGTTGATGTTAGAAAATAAACGATACACAATCGTTTAATAACATAAATTAAAATACCTGATGATAAGCCCATTTGTGGGTGAAACTGAATCCCTGTAATATCCTGGCGTGGACTCTCTGCTGTGCAGATAAAGTGAAGACCGATACGGCGTACTGCAACGGCCATGCACTTCACAGCGAGGGTCGTGCTCAACGACAGAGGTGACGACCGGAGAGTGCCGACCCTCCCCTTCCAGGCTCATATTGCAGAACATAGAGTCCAATTGCCGCAAAGCCGTCACTTTCTTAACCGCAGTCATCTTCACTCAATGTAAACACTCTACCGTACAAAGTAATTTTAATTCACTATTTCAGAAAACAATATTAAAGAAGCTCGATCGTGCGTAACGCGTTTAAGTAAATTAAGTGACATGTATGTCCTCTAGGTATGCCGCGTCGCGACTGGACTGTTCGGACGGCATTGTGCGCAGAACGCTTACCGATGACTCATAAGAGGCATGCGCGCGAGCAACGAGACTACGATTATCGCCGTGTCCTACAATTATATGGTAGATATAAATATAGGTGACAACGAGGTAAATAATGGTCCAGTAGGTACTCTGAGAAAATCATTAATAATAAACAAGGACTCGGTAGCATGTAGGTGTTGTTTCAAGTTCACACGAAGGTTACAGTGTATGCAAGACCAGATTTAAGTACTATTCGGTAGAACATAAACAGCTTTTAGTTTGAGGCGAAAACGATTGTCATTAAAATTATAACGTGCTTTATTTGTTAATGAGATGAGCCCACGCTGTTATCATCGGCATGATTATTTATCTGATTAGTAAAGAAGCTCTAGGCGGTTATGCCACTATTATGTCTACGAACTTAATTGAATCAAATGGTCGTTCCTTAATCGGTTGCCACTTGTGGTCCCCGAAGTATTCGATTAGTTCCGGCAATTTAAATTAACAGAAGGAAGAAACATACACGTTAAGACTATTTGGTTCAAAAACTCAGTGGGCTTTGCATCGGTTGTGTCCTATTAGCCAATAGGCGGTCTTTCAATAGTAGGTCACCAAAGTTCAGCTATGCCGCAAGGTGTAATCTGTTTAAGAAAGTACACAGCCGCAACCTCTTAACTTACTCAATACTTATACATATTAGATATAGCTTCAATTTAATAGATAATGCTTTTAGTGAAGTGTATATTCAACGTGACAGCAGTTTGAAACGTTAAGTAATTTCATTATAGTAATTGAATATTATTGGTAGCTATGTGTGCCCATCAATTTGACGAACCTAAGTAGGCGCAGGTCCTTGCTCTTCAGAAAGATAACTGTCGTAAAACAGGACGAGTCAAAAAGGACATACACAAAAAAAAACAGAATATTCAGATAAGAAAAGACAATAAATATTATGTTTATGGATTAAGTAGGTTTAAAGATACCCAATATAATAAACTAGCTATACTTTTCGCGTATAAAACTAAATTGGTTGGGCGTGGGCCCAAAGCATTCAGTGTATATCTTCTAATAAGGTGAGTAAGATTAAGAAGTCGTTTGATGACTTATCTAAAATAGACATTCTATTGTTAATAAATCTTACGAGAAAATGATATAAAACTTACGAATGGGACGAACGGTATCTCTACAAATAAAATTAAATCCACGAGGTCTGATACCAAATATCGGAAATAACTGCTTTTGCCAAAATGCATATAAAATTGTATGCGATATGCACAATAAAAACACAGCGGCCGTTGTAACGGGACTTTTAAGCAGATAGTTAATAATAGGAAATCTTAGGCTAGGTTGTTTTAAGAAAATGCGTTTAGAAAAAAAAATATTTTGTCCATATTAAAATCAGATTTGGGTTCATCGAATTACCTAAACTCACAAAATTGCGGGTGACAGCCAGTATACAATTTAGATATTGTCGCGTTTTCTTTAAATATTTATAGAAATTACGTATAAAAGTTCTTGACATAGTATTAGTTTACTACTTAAGAACTTTTATGCGTAAATGTATTAAAACAAACAGACGAAGAATACATTTATATCAACAAACAAAGTAAGTGAATAAATAGAAACAAGCTTTTTCTTCTGATAAAAAAAAAAGCATTTATACATATCCTGCATAAAACTAAGTCTCCCTACATAAGACCTTCTACTAATGAGTATTTTAACACAATATTTACTCTCAGAGCGTTTACAACTGGTTCTTATTAATCTGCAATTTGCCGATCAACGCGCAAAAAAGCAAAAATATACATGATGTCAGCTTCTTCTTTTTAACATGTGTCATAATAAAACTAATTGTCAGGCCACCGAGATGTGAGTATGGGGTGCCCTTGAAACTATACAAATGCACAATTATACTGCGCATGCATGAATCAAGGTGTTAATTAGAAATCGTAATATGAAACATTTAAAGTAAATTAAATAAACTACAATAACAACATTTTATAGTGTTTGAGACGATCGGAACTAATTAGAAATAATATTTAGAGGCATTATTATTTAGTTTATTTTTTATGTTTTAACGAATAATATTTATACTGAGTCAAAGGAATACTTATTAAATCCTCTCAACTAATAAAGGTTGTCAGTCAGCTTGGCATCTCATTCAACCCTTTAGAAAGTTGGACAACTTCGAGTTAATTGCGCATATATGCTTTTTTTGCGGGTTCCAAATCTAATGGTTCAACCCACGTCGAGGGCACGAAGTGGGTATATGTCGGGCTTGCACCGAACAAAAACACTCCAGTCCCGTTCTCGCCTTTGCTGGAGCCGCAGGATCGCTAAGCATTCTCAGCACAGCTCGAAAAACGAAGCATTGTTTAAAATATATATATTAAATAACTTTAAACACAGGACAATCGGGAACAGGCAGGATAAGCAAAATAGAGATTAAAGTAAGGGGACTTTTATCACATTCTAGTAATAAAAGTAGGTCCAAACTTATTACCACAATTTAGGAAGGAAAATTTACCATTTATTGCGCATAGCCTCATGACGCATAAGCTGCAGCAAAACAATAATATAGCTTACCATGTTACTCTCAGCTCGAAATATTATTCCTAAACACAAAAATACTTTACGTAGAACGTCGAGAATAGTAATACTGAGTAAAGCAATTTCCAATAAACTGTGACGGTTGTCCTGTCGCCCTGTCAGCCTCATCATATATTAACATTTTTATCCTGTAGTATTATTTATGTGATTGCGCGTTTTAAGCATTTTGAGTGGGCGAAAAGTAATTCAATCCAGTACGTCTGAAGGTCATAATTACAGTGTAGCAATAAATAAGAACAGTCGGAACGTTTTATAATAGATCTTGTAAATAAATTATGAACTAACAACATAAACAGACTGGTAGGCGTTTTTAAGTATTGAAAGATAGTGATTTATGTGTCGTAAATGTTCAAGATAGTATCTGTTTCACCGATTTTTGTTTCGCAGTAGGATTGTTCAAATTGAACGATGAGTTTAATTGGTATACTGTTGTTCCACTTAAAACAATTGATAGACACTTCAACTTAAGTATTGATATGTTTAATTAATGTTAAGATTAGCACACTTCTATTTATAAAATCAAAACGTTTGCGGTCGAAGCGAAGCGTGTATAAATGTATATAAATAAGTAAAAATATATTAATTTGGCAAATGCAAAAGGTATAAACTTTAAAAATAATAATATAAAGGAGGCACACATTCAAAGGGAACTATTATGTAGTGAATCAAAATGGTATCAATAAATAACAGTAATTTGTTTGAAGTTATATGTCTACACCACACGCTAAAACACCCAAAAACAATCCATAACATTGCCATATTAACACTAGCTAATAATCAAAACAAAACTACAAATTAAACTACTCGGTCCAAACAATACAAATAAATATTCTTTACCAGACCTGACCAAATACGGCCACTTTAATTTTTGAAATATTTAGTTACTGTTGTGCCTAAATAAATAACAGTCCCTATTATAACCAACACCAAAACAATATGCGTAATAAATGTAAAGTAGATGACGTCATTATTTTGTTGAAATTTCGAAGGTCTTCATTAAAACTTATGCATAAATATTTTACGTATCAGGCACCCACGAGACATTGTAGTACTAATCTTCAAATACATTGATTAATTTGGAGGCAACCCTCATCGAAGGTAAACATCATACACATTTTACGGACAATAAAAACTAGTTAAAATACACCTAGCTTTATCAATAAAATCCTTATGGAATCTTAATCTTTTAACCCAAATTTTTCATATTTTTTTTTTGTTCGATAAAGATCCGGTACCTAGGATAAGGCAAAGAAAATCACTGGAAAGTATTCATACAAAAAGTACTTCTTGCCACAGTGCTGTACCTATTATATATGTGTAAATCTAAAGGCACCATCTTCAATCAATGACATATCAATTCGTAGGAGATTTTAATCCCATTTCGATATGTTTTTATTCGGCAAGACTATAAAAAGCGTATCTCGTTCATTAAGATCTAGTCTCCCCTGTGAATAAAGTCGGAGCTATGTGTTACTCATTAACTATGGTAGCTATTTGTGCAGTATAGGAACATCTTAGTGGAAAGTGCAACGAAGCTACATCTAAAAATTAATTCTAATATGTATTATGAGACCAGCAGAGACCAATATTATAGAGACTTTCTCCGGAGAGGTTAAGGCACTTCACAAGATAGCAGTTATTCTGTTTAATAAGTAATTTAGTATTTGATGTTGTTTGGTATTATTTGTTATACATTTTTTTTTATATTATAAATCGCTTATGTTATAAAAACAAAATAATGGTAGTTAGTCGTCACGTCTCGTGCGGTAGAATCAAATTCTAGGTCCATATGGGTAGAAAAAAAATCTGCTGAATTGGCACAATAATAATTAATTACAATAATAACAGTAAAAATATGTAATTAAAACACTCTTTTCGTGATATCTATGACTTAATCGTAAGTGATGTAAGTGATTTTTATTCCTGCAAGAAAGATCCGTTAGATAGATTACGAATTAATTAACTTAATATGAACTTTGAAGTGTATGAGAAATCTTTATGGACTTGCTTAACTAATAAAAATTCTGTCTTAGTATCAGAATTGACAGTATACTCCATGTTTAGATTGTTAGAGACCGAAGAGCCAGAAATGCTTGGGTATCACAAGAGAAAATATTGACAAATAACATTCTCAAACAATTGTTCATCTCTGTCGCATCTCATCAACAACGCTTAAACAGCAATAAACACAACAATTTATTTCAAAGAACAAAGAAGTCTTCTTATTTGTCTTTCATGAAGCAAATCACACTAAAAGATAAACATTTTTTTAAACTAATTGTTTAAATAATATATAACATTTTATTTTGAAATAAAACTACTTTTTAGTGATTTTTTCGCGGTTTATATTTAGATTTTAAGTCCCGACGTTTCGACACACCAGCAGACCCGGGGTCTGCCCATGACCATATAAACCGCGAAAAAATCCGTAAAAAGTAGTTCTATTTCAACGTCTAACATACGCGTAAACCTAAGAAACCAACATTTTATTTCCTATGTTAATATTCGCGAATTGTTAAAACTAAAATCTATACCTATTAAACACCTGTTTGTTCGTTTGAAAACAGGAAATGAATTACTAAAGTTGCATAGTTTTTCAAAGTTTACGATAAAGTTTAAATAGAAACCCACTCAAATTGCGACATCTGCCGCCGAAACGAAGTCATTGATGACTACTACCAATTAAATGATGATTTTTAGAGCGCTTGTTAATAAGAAAATAGCGGAATGACTAAATTCTTTCGACGACAATACTATGTGGACAGACAACAATTAATGACAGAATGTAGCATTAATACTCAAGAAACTCTTGAACACGTGAAATTTTAATGATGCCCTGATTAATGAACGGAATCCATAGCACAAACACTATTGACAAAGTATTTGTAACGTAAACTTTACAATGATTATGAACATTTTAGATTAAGACCACTCTTCCCCATATTAAAATCATGATGCTTCGATACGAATACTTTTTGACAGCGTTGGTGCACTTGAACAATAGGATAAGTTCCTATTAAATTAATTTAAACACAGAATAAAATATTATCTTAACAAATCATTTCAATGAACGAAATGATTCCTTCTAGTTCTTCTATATATTATGTTTAAAACTATACAATATGAAAAAGTAACCAACGATGGCTATTTCAAAACAAAGCCACGAAAAAACAGGCAACACGTTTCGCTCATATAAGAAACCTTTTCTTCAAGTTAATTCTTCCGAATGCGCATATGTTTCAGTTAATAAAACTTTCAGTTTTACTGCGAAATTCACATCGATAAGAACTTCACATCTTTAAACGTTCGCGAATCAGAAATATTTATCATATTAGTTTCAAGATCGACTCTTACACCCCCAAGTTATGGCAAAATATAGACAACGCACAACAAACTTTCGTCTCAATAAGACTATAAAACGCATAACATCTGTCTATGTTATAGACGGTTTTTAGTATTTACAAGACTCTGTAGGAGTGATTTATCTAATAAAGTAAAATGCATGAGACGGAAATAGTCAATTCCAATCTGTAACGACCTAGAAAATCTTAAAAAAAATACTTCTATTTGGACCGTGAACGCTGCCTTTCAATGAGAAATCTCGTTAAATGTAAATATTTACTGCATTAAAATATAAAGATGCTATATATTTTAATTCTCGGTGAGAGAAATTAAACGCTTTCATATTGTATGTATTTTCAAAATAATAAGAATTCATTCTACAGCTGCAGCAATTTTCATAACATTCTTTACGTCTTCATGTATCTTATTAAAGATTTTACAAACAAACAATAACGTTTGATGTTACCTGAAGCTTAACCGTTTTTTTGTTACTTCGGCCATTGCGCTTAAAAGGCAAGACGTGTTTTGACATTTATACGTCAGTTAAAACAATGGCAAGGCTACGTACGATCAAAACGGTCAATGCGCTTTAAAGTATTTAAAAAATCTTACGATTTTTGGGTCTCCCATCTCTGGTGATTCGTTTATTTTGTTTTTCCTGAAATACGAAAAATTAAAACTCATATAAATCTTTATTAAAACATTTTTCTTCTTTTATCTTATTAGTTCACTAGGTTCACTGACACGAATTTTGTTGCATGTAAGTATTTTATGCAAAGTTGCAAACGGATAACACTAGATTACTTTACATATTACATTGTAATTTATCGGCTCGTTAGAGAAAACAGCTCAAGAGCAGTTGGCGACCAAACATTCAGAACAAATTGCTTGTTCGCTCTACCGATGAAAGTACACTACTCCGTAAGAAAATTATTACTGTTTGCTGCTACAAGCATGCACTGCATACTAGCAATCATCCATTTATCAATTACAGACATTTCTTTCATAGAGATAACTGTAAATAATGCTTTTTATTTGTTTTATTTCTGATAAGAACATTTTTTAATATACCTTGAATAAATTGAATTATAAGGTATATTGTTGAGATATCATTTACATAAATTTTTATAATTAAAATTGTACGTAGGTTATATATAATTACCTGACAAACGGCGACTGCTCGCGAACTTGATCTGGAGTCATCTGTTGTGGATTCTTGACAGCCAACGGAAAAGCTGATGCAACATCACCTATGTGTTCCATCCTGAAAGTACACGAAAGTAAATGTAAATGTAGAAAAACCATATGAACTATGATATTATAAAGTTAAAAATATAGTTACATTTTCTGTTGCCTCAAGTCGGAAGAGCATAAATTACGAAGATAATCATCGCACTCGCGTTGTTTTTGGATTTGATATTCTTTAAGTAGCTCCCTTCTAAAATCTCCATCGGCACCCGGCAACATTGCCGCTTCAGCCTGCAGTGGCGTGCGCTCTGCGAGTGATGAGCGTTCAGTCGACGCTGCCGTGTTTGATATCGACGTAGACGCTGAGTAATCTTGTCCCCTGTGCTCGGGAGTAGTGGCGTTCGACGCACCAATGCTACTAGTCTCATTTGTTTTCGTAGAAGCACTAAACTCGCCAATGGGCTTCAGTGTCGTTTCGTCGATTGTTTTTAGAGACTCATTCAGTCCGTTAAATATACTCTCAGCATTTTTACTGTCAAATAATCTATCAACAGACGTATTCATCAGTTTGCTGCCCTTAATACCAGTAAGATGAAATCCAGCGAAACATGATGACGATGGACCATAATCTATAGCAGATAGAGCCATAACGGCGGGATGCCGCGGAGCGCCGTCGGGAAGCGGACGAAGCGATCTCGTCATAGCATCAGCTGCCGACCGCGGCCTTCTAAACGGCATAGCCAAATGGGGGAACGTTCGTGGCTTGATGGGCGTTACGAGCATATGCTCTGTCCAGGACGTGTGCAAAGACGGGCGCTCTAACTTTTCTACGTCAACATTTAACATTCTTTGTTCAAAAGGAACACTAAACGTCTCTGCGGGGATAGATTGCAACCATGATAGCAAACTCAGATCTGATTCGTCAAAACCAGAACCATCGAGTAATCTTGAAAAATTGACTTCATTTGATTGGGCTTCTTTAGATCCCGTAGCTTTCGCTTGACAGTAGTTCACACACGACTCATACAGTATTCCCTTGATAAGTAATTGCATTAAACGATCATTTTTTGCACATTTGGACACCGAACCGCTAGACTTTTTGTCACATGGCAAGAATTGTTCTACCAGAGGATACACCTCCCGAAAACATTGAACACGTGCATTGCTGGGATTCCATTTTTTAAACTGTGCATGATCCGTAATACTAGGTAGAGTTAACAATAAACATAGATTTGAGTATTCTTCTTTTGAGGGCGCTAACTTTTCTAAATCGCTTAGCACTTTTACAACTTCATCTACAATATTTTCAACATTATTGTAAGCTTTAATTTCAGATCTTATACATAACAATTCTATATACTTATGCCTTAAAATAGCGTAATTAAATTTGTCAGCTTCGAATGCTTTTAGTGCACTGAGTGGTTGAATAAACTCTAAAACGTCGTCCCATTGTCCGTCAAGAATTAGTTGTCGTAGGAACAACACATCATCGGCAAAATTGCCATTTATTACACCGGTTTCACGCTCTAGTGATAGTTGCGTAATGTGCAGGTCACGGTTATGTAGAAATTCTAGGGCCAGCCGAACTACGTCATCCTCGCGTAGGTTTAGGTGGGTTGACGGCATGCTGATAAATAAATGTCTTATATCTGTAACAAAGAGACAGAAATTAACTAACTTATGTACAAATAGGTAGTTATAATTTCCAAAATAGTAGGACAACATTAAGTAATTTAACCTTTGTTAAATGCCACGAAGTCGTAATTGTAATGCTGAATATTCTGCTGAAACAATTATCACTGTTTCAGCAGAAGTATTGCAGAATTTCGCACTTGCCTTATCTGTCGCACATACATAGGTACGTTAGCCTAGGCATAAAAAAGAAATTTGTTATTGAAATGAAAACTCTATAGGTACCTACTTAGGTCGTAGTACTACAGGCCATTGAAACTATGACAAAAATTATTTTTTAGGTTAACGTAAAACAAAATACGGCTGTTTAAACCGCAATATTTCGACACTTTCAAAGGAATGAAAATGTATGGGGTAATTTTCTTTGGACCAGCTTAACCATGTTTGGAATGAAAAACGGTCTCGTGGGTACGGCAAGGGAAAAATAAAAAACACACATTTGTGTAATTAAATAATAATATCAAATACATTTAACTTAAAACAAACTGAGAGGCTATATTCCTAAACTAGCTAAATATTAATCGACGAATTTATAAGGCAACCCTCGGTTAGCGAGTCCGTCTCGCACTTGTATATGATTTAATGGCCTACCAGTAAAAATAATGTTATGAATACTATCATAATAAATTTGATTTAGGTACTGCTTAGTATACATAATTGCGCCAAATAGTTTTCCAATCCAATCCAAACATCGATGGTATACTTACATAATTAAGTATGAAAGTCAAAAAATTAAAATATGTAAATTAAGTAGTAAAACTGGACACAGACCTGTTTTGCTGGCCTTCCTGTACATAATAACTACAATTATTAAAAAGTTGATAATATTACGATTTTGTAAATATGCTTTATAAAAGATATGAATTTAACCAAAAATAGGCATGGCTTTAAATTACTTCCTCATGATATATTCTTCACACAGTTTTAATAAAACACAACTGTTTAGCACTACACATTTTCATTTTTATCACATAGTGTTACCCTGCAGTATATAGATAGTAAAGAATAGTCTTTACTACTGTTATTTAGATCAAAAAAGATTTTGTATCTTATCTTAACATGATTATAGAGATATTTGAACAGATGAACAAATTTATTTATTTATATGCAATTTTATATCAGAGGATAATTTGATTTGTTGCTGTTAAAGATACATGTTTATATATCTAATTCTATAGACTTTTAAAAATAATCTAGCACTAAGGTACTAGCAAAGACAAACCTGATAAACATAATGGGATTCCATTGCTTAGTTATATATTTTATGATCACTGTCTCAATCACCTCTCTTATCTTAAGCACAGCCTGGTGCTTCACAACACTAGCCATAAATCATTGTTTATTTGAAAAATAAATAAATAAAAACTATGAGTTAGGTCTGCTCAAAGGTTTAGAGTTTGTCTCGCAATCTCAAACCATACATAGGAAATATTGAATTATGTAGTATAATGCCACGAAAGTGTGATTACTTGCTTAATTGAAAAATGTTAAGGGTTGCAAACAACTGCAGGTTCAATTTAGTAGAAGCTTTTGATCGATAAATGTAAAATGATTTGTACATGTTGCTGCACAGTCATCATCATGTCCCGAGCTTTTTCCCAACTATGTTAGGGTCGGCTACCAGTCTTACCAGATTCAGCTGAATACCGTATTTTACACTGAGCGACATCCTATCTGACCTCCACAACCCATTTTACTGGGAAAGATAGTATCCCATGGTAAGACTGGTTGTCAGAATTGACTTAACAACTGCCAAGTTGACAGTATGACAGCCGGGACCTACCGTTTAACATGCTTTCCAAAACACGCTGCTGCACAGTATACTTTTAATATTATACCAATATGCCTGATACCTTTATAGAATACTGTACATACATAATAACTAACAAGCACTAAAATAGATACTGAAATATTTTACAATACATTTTTAAATTACTTTTTGAAAAGGTTAATTCTTAATTATTAGTCATATTATTATATAAATATGCCAGAAAACAATGCTATGTTGCAATGCCATGTTGGCCTATTGGTTGGTTGGTGTTTGCAGCACTGATTTCTCCTAATTCACCATGTAAGAATTAGACAAGACTTAGGCATTTTACAAAGATTTAAGAATTAATGTATATAGGTTCCCCAAATGCATGCCTTTCAGAATGGTACAGATTTCAGATTATTTAAATATGTGCCTTAATGTAAGTAGTTAAAATTAGTTAAAATACATTATTAAAGTGCAGAATTTGTAAATGTAAACAAATACAAATGACACCATTTCAGACAGGGAAATTTTATAAGCCTTACATTCTTAGGTATGGAGAACATTCAAAGTTTGTTAAATTGACATAAGCTGCAAGTGTCGTTGTTCACAGCTTCTTCTCAGCTTTAGGTAAAATATTATATAAAACAATTTAAATTAACTAATGATTCTATTCATAAATTACTAAAGTGGTGCCCTACCAGATTTCTATGCACTTAGTTTAGTGCAACATGTTTGCACATACAGTTTTCATACCTCTAATTATTATCTGGCTCCACTAACAAAAGGTGAAAGAGAAGATAGTGAGTGAGGTACCTGGGTTCCTATAGGAATGTGAAATTGCCAATCCCTATTAAGCAAGCACAGTGCTCAATACTTCTTCCTTTTTGTGGCATGAAGCCTTACCCTAAGTGGGACATTCACAGCTATTTTCAGATTGTTACAAATCATAAACTTATATCATGTAGTAATTTTTTAAACAATGACTTTGATGTTCTCATTTAATGCTTTGGGCCAGTAAAATAATTGCCTATTTTTTCAAATATTCTGTTCTAAGAACAGACAGGTTTGTTTCTGTGTCATATTGAGTCATTAATATGCATTAAATTTTTGACAAGGGCCAGAAAGAGTTTACTAATAGCAATAAATATCTAAAATCTATGTAATTAGAAAGATTATTGGTTAAACTTTCCTTTAAGTACAATGAATATACGGGAGGGGGGGTGAGGGGGGAGGGGGAGGGAGGGGGGCTACCCCCCTGTACCACCCCCACCCCGCGGCGCCCCATGGTTATGGAGAAATTCATGATTACATTTTTGAGGTTAAGTTAGGGTATTTACAATGGCTATAAGGGAGGGGGGGAGGGGGGGCTACCCCCCTGTACCATCCCCACCCCGCGGAGCCCCATGGTTATAGAGAAATCCATGGTTAAAGTTTTGAGGTTAGGATCGGTAAAAACACTAATGACGACAAAAATGTTTTTAATTAAAAATTACTTCTGGGTGGTTTAAAAAAAAAACAACCACGAAGGAGGTGGCGGGGTCTACGTTCGCTCGCTTCGCTCGCGAACATAGTCCCCGCTACCTCCTTCTAACCTAACCTATCCGAGTCGGGGTGCGCAAAAATTCCGAGCTCGCTTCGCTCGCTCCTGGACCAAGGAAGGCTAGCCTGTCAAGACAAGTCGACGGAGCCCCGCTTCGCGGGGCTCCTACTTTTGGGTGGTTTAAAAAAAAAAACCACGAAGGAGATGGCGGGATCTACGTTCGCTCGCTTCGCTCGCGAACATAGATCCCGCCACCTCCTTCTAACCTAACCTATCCGTGTCGGGGTGCGCAAAACTTCCGAGCTCGCTTCGCTCGCTCCTGGACCAAGGAAGGCTAATCTTATCACTAATGAGTATCGGTGGATAGATTGTTGATTATATCTGTCAATAAATAAAACAGAATGGCGTCGCTCCGCGTTCCGTTCCACAATGTCAAAAGATTATTGGTTATTTTAATTTAAAAAGTCAATGTAATTGCGCGTTTTTAGTGCGCATTAATTACGAACTAAGTTAATTTTTTGATTTTTTATTTAGTGTCTAATTTACTATGCGTAAATATTATTTTATTTCAAGAAATAACATGATGAAATTTAATAAACATACCGACACCGTCAACAGGAACGTAAAACGTCAAATTTGACATCAACTATGGCGATATTTTATCAATTTCTAAGGAAACTTTAGAATTTTATATCTCGTAAACTGTGAGCCTCCGCAACTTAAAAATTTGTGAAAAGCCTTCTGATTATGAGTGCTATCTACAAAAAAAAAATGAACCTCCTACTCCAAACCCGTCAGTGGAAAGTTTATCCAGATTATTACTTATTAACACGAAACTTTCACACAAACTATGCTTGTGTGCGTAATTTATGCTCCTGCAAGGGGAAAGCCTGATGTGTTGGTTAGTGAAATTATTGGTGCATCTCTGACATATCACATACCATTAAGTGAAAACTTCCGGTTAACTTTGACAGCCCAATTGAAATAAATTAATATCTTTGAACGCCTCACAATATTTGCCGCAATGATTCAAATACGAAACAGCCATCTTATAAGATGAATCGAAAACATCTAAACCCACCTACACATTTTACGACTTCAATAAAAGCTTTCGCCTTGTTGCGTTAAAAAACTCAGCAAGTAATTTTATTTACATTATACCGATAATCAAATCAAAATACAAATTTTACAGTTAGAAGTAACAATATTAAACTATAATAAATAACAACGTAGACAGAAGATTTTTACCTCAATAAAATAAGCTGGTGACTGTAACCGCTCGATCAAATACTTCACAAATTAATTACTTAAATCAAGAACAATAATTAACGGAACAAAAATGAGAAATTTATTCAGTTTATTCCACATTTTTATCGAGAGAGAGAGAGGAAATCACAGATTAGAATTGTATAAAAATAAATATAGATTGTCTATGCTTGCGTCAATGACGTCTAACAATCATCACGATACTGGCAATGGCAAATGGGCGATTGGCAAATAGCAATAGAGTAAAAAAATTATCATTTCGGAGTATTTTTTTTAAATTTCGTACTTCTAGATATCTCAATAAATTGTAAAAATGATTACGTAAGAAAATACAAATTAACATTAATGCCAAGTAGAAGTCTTTCATTATTTGGCCCAAAAACTATTCTGCGTGCTAACAGTAACTCCGTGGAATAAAATGGAACTTACATTATAATAAGAAAATCATAAAAATGATTGGTCTCACTTACTCGAGCAATCATTAATCGAAGAAGAAAATTATGAAATGAAAATTTTACGTTCTAGCATATTTTATAGTAAGATTATCCCGTTACACCATAGCACACTTTCAGGTAATTTTTGTTAAGTCAGCGTGTTCGTTTTTATTTTTATTATTTTGTGTATTTAATAGTTAAGACTGCATATTGTTTGAAAAACCCCTTTTTATTACACATCAGTGATCTTTATTCAACATAGTAAACGTTAGTAAAATTAAGCACAGCAGGGCCCTCAATCCCATGGACTGTGGTTTTCTTTTTGCACATCTAATAGTGTGATAATACGGCAATATTATTGAATTATTTTAAGTCACAGTCATCAGAGCGAGGGTTCTGATTATCTAAGTAAGGTTTCGGATTTAGGAAGCTGACTATCCTCGATACGAAATTACGATGTTGTAAATTTCCGTTCGACGCAAAGGTTCGGCTTTGTTTTAGCCGTAACATGATTTATGGCCGAAACCAAAACTGAACTCTTTAGTAATTTTTACTATTATTATTATTATAACTGTAATCTGTGCAGTATTAACAGTCTGTTTGTTAATTTATCTAAGTTTAATCTGTGGTGAAGCGTCAAAACCTGTCAAAACAATGTTTATTGTTTATTATTTTCACGGAATAACTTTAAAAAGGAAAAGGGCACTTAAGAAGTTCTTTGAAAAGTTTACAATTTACATGTTTTCACCAGGGACACAGGTCCTACACCCAGCAACCGTGTTAAGAATCTGTTAAGAGCTTTAATATGGGAGGGGACATCTCACCAGGCGCGGACCGCTCTGCTGCTGTATGGAATGGTTCCTTTCAAAACTATGGAGAGCTATGGCACCTGCCTGTCAACACATGAAAATGTATATACAATGTATATAGGCATGTGATGATTTAGTTGCTCCCCAGATAAGCTCTCTAAAAAGCTATCATTGCAGGAATTTAAGGCAACACCAGTCCAACACCAGCAGTCAGGCTTGCAGTTTTGCAGTTTGCAGTTTCAATGATTTCCATCGAAGGTAGGGGTCATGGCAGTGGCGGATCCGAAGTAGGCTTTCTCGCTATTAGCTAGCTAGTTAGCAAGAAAATCCTCATCGTAAGTGGCCCCACCGGGCAAGCGGAATATTTCGTAGATTGTAGATATAAATCAAATGCATTTCATTTTTAAATACCATATTATGTTTTTGTAAATATAGAAATTATGGGTCTGCTGGTGTAGTGGTTAGTGACCCTGACTGTTGACCTGGAGATTATGGGCTCATTTTCCAAACTGAACAAATATTTGTTTGATAAGCATGATACCTAATTTATTGATAGTATGTATAATAATATGTATTTAGAAATAAATATAAATAAGTAGGTTTGTCAGTTGTCTAGTTACCATAGTACAGGGTCTACCTATCTTGGGATCAGATGACGATTATGTAAGTTGTCCCAGTATTCAAAGGATATTGATGACCATATGAAATTGTATAAAACACAATACTTCTGGGACATATGTACTACTATATATATATACCTACATAGCACATGAACTATTATATCCTGCTTCTGTGTCTCAATATTCCTTATTTATTTATTTAAACTTTCACATTCAATTGTGGTACATAAGGCAGACTTAATGCCGCAATGCATATATTAATGTATTTTTATCTACAATACACAAACCTTTCAATGTAATAAAAAACTTACTTAACAATAAATTGCGCTATTACAATTTGCAATAAAAAGTGTTGCAGCAACATAAGTAACAACTTTTTGACTGGCATAAAATAATAGACTTGTAGACTCTTCACAGTACAAAAATCTAAAATATTGGAGGACATGAATACTCATACGAGAAATGTGGCTGCTTTCCGAATGATTATAGTTATTATTTTGATGATATGGATATGTTTTAATTTTAGAATGGCTAAGGGTAGAAACAAAAAGCATCATAATCATCATCATCAACCGCCAGAAGCTCCTCTAGATAAAAAAAATACTGGAAACCCATTACAAAAGAAAATGTGTGTTCCTATGGATGACACTCTAAGAGGTATGTTAAAGAGTTACTAATTTTCATTTGGTGTTTCCTTTTCATTTAAAACTACAATAGGTATCTTATCAGTTTAAAAGCCAACAATTTTTTTCATTTAATAATATCAAAGCTCTTCTATTTTTTTTACAGCTAGGTACAAAACATGTTTTCTGAGACCAGACACTGGTCCATGTAGAGCAGATATATTATCATGGTATTTTGATGCAAGGCAACGCAAATGCTACCGTTTCTTTTGGGGTGGTTGTCAAGGAAACGGAAACAGATTTGAGACACAGACAGCGTGTCAAGAACATTGTATGATAAATGCATCCATGCCAACAAGTAAGTGTAATTTTGAATAATGTGTTAAGCTTGGCGACATTACCATTCTAAAATATAAACATATCATCACGCCTGTATCCCCAAAGACCTGCTACTGAGAATTTCATAGAAAAACCCAATAACACCTTGGTCAACTTGGGAATCGAACCCAAGATCTCTAGCGTAGCAGTCGCGCTTAGCACCACTAGGCCAACGAGGGTGTTCTAAAATATATATATGTATAAAATGAAGCTTAAACAACAATGAAAACTACATTAGGTTTACTTTGTCCAGTTGGCACTGTACCTGCTGAGAAAGAAGAGCCTAAATTCTGTTCACAACCCTTATTTTGTTCCAGCATTTGTTTTCAGATGTAGTCATAATGAGGCCTAGTTTCACATTTCATTAAAATTTGCTTGCGTCTCATTGATTGGACTACAGTTGAGACATGCATTTTCATTTAATTAAATCATTAAGGCCACAGATAAGCCCCATATTCAAGTTAATAGTATTGTTTAAACCTAATTGTTGTCTTTTTACAGTGCATATACCATATTTCTGCTCGCTCGCATTTGACTTTGGCAACTGCTTCGGCCATTACAACAGATGGGGCTGGGATCCACTAGGAAAGTTAGTAATAAATTTAAAATAATAATAAATTAATAATATTTCATAAACAAAAATAAATTGAATTAATAAGGTAAAAATACACTTGTTTAATGAATCTAGTATTCTAACAAGGGTTTCACTGGAAATTAATATTCATAACATAACATATCATCACCCCTGTATCCCAAAAAGGTTAGGCAGAGGTGTACCAATGTACACCCACAGTTCGCCGATATCTTTAGGTCCATGTAATAGGGGGCTATCCTATTGCCGCTAACCGGACACAAATCCAAACTCCGACCTGATACTGAGAATTTCATAGAAAAACCCATTAACACCTTGGTCGACTTGGGAATCGAACTCAAGAACTCTAGCGTAGCAGTCGCGCTAAGCTCCACTAGGCCAACGAGACAGTTAATATGAATGTGTTGTAAATGTGTTTCAGAACCTGCAAACGTCGTATGTACTCTGGGTGTGGTGGCAATCAGAACAACTTCGAGTCTAAGGAAGAATGTTTACTTACATGTCTTGTCAAGCCTAACAATACCATGCAAAGTTTCCACGCGTACACTACTTGTATACCATTTACTATAGCCGACTTGCAGTAACGGTTTCTGATCTTTAGGCTAATTATTTTGTTAACTCACAGTAATGGGGCAGATGACTATTTTTGTTTATTAACCGTCAGATATGTTAAAAATATTTGAAACATTTTTTTTAAGTATCCTAATTTTACTACGGTACTCAGGACGCGAGAATACATCATTTGAAACGTCTCAATTTTGTACATACATATTTTATGAGAAAGATTGTCGCCATTAGTCCCAACACTCTATAAGGCAAATATTTTTTTCTTAAAAATGAAAAATGTTCCAATTTCTTTTTTTGCGTCACGATTTATATATTGTCTTCATACACAGTCATCTACCCTATTCTTTTGTAAACCCAATTTTTTATGTACAATATTATGTAGGTTAGATAGGTTTCTAAAAAATTATGATACATCTGTCTTCTGTAAACACTTACATTGTACACAAGCAATCGTTCTTTAGTGTTTTCAAGGTAAGCATAGTTGCAATATTACATCTTAGGGCATAGGCGTATAGTAGTTACTATTATAATGCGAGGCCATAATAATATGAGATTATTATCTTTTTAAATAGAATTTAGTCTCAGGTGGCAAACCCATTGTATGCTATGCTAAATTCTGTAGGGAATAACATATTAAAAACCCAGATATACTTTGGTATGGCTGATAGTAATCAACATCTTATTACTTTGCAATGTTTTATGTCATCTGGATTCATTTTTTAGTCTACAGTTAGCGAACAGTTTGGAGTTTTCTTCATATCGTGTCGATCAATGACAGTTAAATTTTCCCAGACCAGTGATCAGCCACGCACAAGGCACCTTGTCCGATGCATCATACAGGTCCTCGCGTGTGCAGGTGGTAGGGCACGCAGTTTGGAGTTATAAAGTGTGGAATCGTAACAGGTCACTGAAATGTAAATATGGTATTATGGCTACCCGCCGCGCAAGTCGTTCGAGCGTCGTTGTCTTGCCATCGCCCGTACTATCAGAGAAAGAAACCTCCTCACGACTCGTGCCTGGTCTAGACTGCTTTCTTCAGACCCAGATATCTAGCGAGAGCCTCTTGAGGTGGTTGCTCGAGGCTCTTGGCTATGAAGCCGTTGACTGTCACGTCATGTCGACAACCTCGCGCTAAATCTAAATATTTTATTTATATTTTTTTACAGCTCCTACGAGGTTTTCGCCATGAAAAGTGAACGTTCTCATCGATTTATTACTACTCCGTAGCTTATTGGCTACAATAGTCCTGTCTGTGAGGATAGATCCATTTGTACTGATTGTAGTGAGACAATGCCTCATGACCATTTTGGGGAACTTCGACAGCATTACAAGTTTGTGCTTCTGGTGAAGGATCCTGGTCAGTTAGTTATGTGCAATATACGCTCTAGGTAATTTTAGGAAGAACGCGCATTTAGCAGGACGAGAACAACACGAAATGTAATATCTCAAGGACTCACCCGGACGGTGTCATACCCGGTGTATGTCAACTTTACCATTCTTTATGAAATACTTCGAGTAGTTATTCGTCTTGATAACTTCGTCCATGATTGCACATGCAACTTAATAATTCTCTGAATAAATCACCGAAACATAGGCCACGGACGCGAGGAAATCTACTTGAAGAATCCGATAATAGCCGACGTGTCTCGTTGCTGTCATAATATTTGCAGGCCTTGTCGCTCAGTACGAAAAGTGTGTGCCAGTTCTCTTCGGCTACGGTTTGAGGCCCTTTACCCTACCACCACCAGATCTTGTTGCTTCCCCACGTCGACTTGGAGGTAGTACTTCCTGAGGTTACATACCTGGCCGTTATGGAGGTTCTTAGCGTCAAGAGAGCTTCAATCCTTATAATAATATTTTCGCGGGATAAATAACCTCATCACCTTTCACATACTATAGGTTGTGCGGCTAGCAGTGTTTGGACTCTCTCGTCCAAGGCATTTAACTCAGTCTGAATCGTTTTCAGTAGATAGGTAGAACCTGTAGTTAAGAACTGTAGGAAAGACACCGAGTCTTTCCAGTTTGCCATCCGACAAAGTACATTGGCCACGTCTTGGGTATTGATGGCCATTACTCCCATATATCGCATGGATTCCCACAATTGCTCAGCCTCCCGCATCCAATTGCCTTTTAATGCCTGATAAGCACCGACGAAAACGAACTAGTGTAATCATCATTCTGAAGCAGTTCTACAATATAGGCACTTAGCACTCAAACAACGTACCATTTACAACTTAGTACCTAGATTTTTTTTTGTGAAACTAATCGCACCGCGTCACAGACTGTACATTGGGTGTCGAAAATCGCATTAGCCATGTCTAAATAAATATTATAATTATTCCTAAGAATGCTATTTGTAATTTGTATAATATTTGTACCTACACCAACTTTTGGATGAAACTTTGAGAACCATCTTTTAGCTTAAGACCATATCGTTACTGTGTTTCAAAAATAAATGATTTGATTGATTGTGTGTGGTTCATTGAATATACAAAAACATACCCAAAAACGATTTTTTTTTAATTAACCCAACCAATTGAAGCTGTTACCTACTTATTAAACTCATTTACATTAACGTAACCCACGTTGTTTGTAACTTAATGCTTTATTGCTCGAAACCCCTTAATATTTTCGGCAAGCAATTAGCCTCAATAAGTCCTTATTCGTACAGGCAACTGCCACTGAAATGTTATTAAATTCAGTCCAGCCGGTCTGAAGACTTATAATTTTTTTGAGTGTCAGTATTAAAAAATCGTGTTTAAGTCTGAACTAAAAAAATACTTACATGTAAATTAAAATATACGAACAAAAATAAAAAAAAATGTTTATTTTTATTGATGAACTGTTTCCAGGTTTATTCGTCTACGTTCGTATGCATAATAATAGATATCTTAGTCATCATTAGGTACATGAACAGTTTTCTGTTTGAAAATTCTTATCAATAGGTACAAATATAATTCTTTACAAGAGGGCTCTAAGCATTTTAAAGTAAAATTTATCGTGTAAGTATGTATAAGTAATGAAGATAAAATCATGTTAAAATATTTTAAGAACAGTGTAACGAATTTATAGAAAACTTTTGTTTTTTTATGAATTTTCAAAAAATGACATGCAGCGTGCCATGCTTTTCGACTGGAAATAGTCCCTGCTAATCACAAATACTCGTACACCTTCCTAAATGTGTTCCTAATTAGAATCATGATGATTAAGTCAATCGGGAACCATCCAATAAGAATTAAGATAGTATCTCTTTGAATTAGAATATTTTTTTATTAATTCACGAGCGATAAAATCTAGGTTTTTAGTTACTGGCTATGGCATCTTTCATGGATTTCGATTCTTTAATGTTTGTTTAAAAAGAGCTTTATAATAATTGATGGTTTCATAGTTTGAAGTTTATCAGCTGTTTCAACAAGTTAATAAAGGTTTTTTTATCATTTTATTTTAATATCGAGTTATTGGAGCGAGTTTCAATTTACAAGGATTGTATTAAATTGATTGTTTTCTATATAATAGAAGTGCTATCGGAAGGAATGTAAGTACCTAAGTTATTATGTAGTAACTATTTCAATTCAATAAACACTTATATTTCACAACATTTATTGTCCATAAAAGTTCAGACCATTCCAACTAGTTAACATTATCAGAATTGTAATTTTATATAACCGGAGTTACAAAATGGAAATGTTTAAACATCAATTATATTTTTTCGCATTCATTTTAATTTGTATCTATTTGGTTAATGCAGTAAGTATTCTTATTTTTATTAGCTGTATATATTTAAATCAATACCTACATAGTTATTTATGAAAATATGTTTAGAGATGAAAATAAATAAAAGTCCTTTTGGTACCTATTTAGTAATTAGCTAGTTATATTTCGAAAATAAAATAAGAGTTCCGAAAATATATGCTTATTATTGACTTCGTTACCAGACTGACTGAATAGTGGGTAAACGCCAGAATTCGATCTATTTCCAAAAGGCTCAGCACAAATTGCCTTCAATTTTAATACAGTGAAAATAGTATTTTTATTATTGCCTGGAAAGTCGTTTTACTTGTCATCACGTTATTCCTTGGTAGATACCTAATAGAATGCGAACTAAATGGCAAAACTAACCGATATTACTGCCACGCTTTATAATGCTACCTATGCTTGCTTAAGCTTTGAATCTTAATGCTAGTACCTACTGTTTATTTTTTTTATTAATGCTTGGTTTGAAAAGATTATGCCTACAACCTTTTCACAGCAAAATACTGTTTCAGTGTGAAATCAGACAGTGTGTTTTACAGTCATGAACAAAGGCATTTTGGCCGTGGATTCTGAATAGATTTTTACTCGTTTAGGTTCAAACATTCAATTTTAATACGATCTGCTTGTTAACCTATAATCTAATATACTAACAATATATAATAATTTCTTATCATTCAGGCACCATGCCGGAAAGCAGTCTATCCTGTCCATCAAAAAATGAAAATGGTAGTTTTGTTTCAAACAGACCTAGAGTATCTAAACGGGAGATAAAAAATAATAAATTACAATAGGGACACGTATTAAGTAAATTTTTTGGTAAAAAGCCTTTGTTCTAGTATTATTTTCAGCGAATAGAACCGCAAAATACGTTAGTAAAGGGAAAGGCCACTAGGAGCTCTTCTTCAAAAACTTCGGTACCTAATGCACTTCTTTTACAACCGTTTCATCACAAGGAGATAGTTTTGTGCCACCTTTCCCATCCTTGTACCATAAATCTAAAAACGTTAACAAAATCATATTGCAATAACTATTTAACTCTCGTTTACATACTCAAGGTCTAATATTTCTTTCATATTTTTTTATTATTCACCAGAATACTAAGGGAGCTGAAGTACAAAAAAAATCGGAAGGCAACATATTTATACAAATTAAGAATAAGATACAAAAGTTCGTAAATCACGTACTTTCGGACTTAAGAAGGTTTTACCTACGTAAACCCGGTGCTACTACAGTAGCAATAACTACTGCTACAAAAGAAGCTATTTGATCTAGCGTTCGTTGCAATAGTCACCACTGTTCGAACACACGAACATACATCGTAAAAAGTTAATTTGACGTAATGTGTAATAATTGATGAAACAGATTGAAATCCCAACAGAACATTTTTTCCAGTGTACCGTATGTGCAGCTCATGGCAATAACGTGGACCCGGAAGATAAAATGATAAAATTTATGTTGCCTAAGAGGAGGCATCTGTTTCGAGTAAAGAACCACACTTCACGCTACTAGCTCCGCCCATGAATTCCCAGTTAAGTTGTAGAGTACAGAGGCCTTTCAGTACCCATACAGTGCCTGCCCGCAAACCTACATACGCAGTCCATAATATTAACCATGTTACATCTGGCAGGCGCGAAGGATGATTCAACGAAAACCTACTTTATCGTCTGAAAGACCTGTGATACTTCCGAACACCATCACTACACTGGCACCACAAATAATTAAGATTTTAAGCCAGTTAAAGAAGGGAAAGCTTCTGAAAACCAAAGGAAATTATGAAATTCTTCTGCAGAAGTTAAAGCAAGACTTTCATACAACTACTGAAACTGTTAAATTTTGTTCGAAATGTCAAAAATCATAACTTTTCTCGGGATTTGAAGTTTTATTTTCATTTAAGTTTGTACCTAAATATAATTACTATAGTTGGTTTTGTAAGTTTTTCACCGCTTTTATGAGTAGGTACTAAATATACTGTCTTCATAAGATTTAAATAATAATTATTATAATGTTATTTTCAGACCGTGCAGAATCTAAATCTTTTTAAAGGTCGATAACTTAGCATGACTTATTTGCAGTAGACAGTAACGTATTTAGATACTTGTTAAGTATATTGTTTCCTTTTGTGATGGTAGGTATAGGTGGTAGGTACATAATTAGTTTCTGTACTAATCTACAATTGATTCCATGCTAACATTTCGTATTTTTTTTAAAATTTTCTATTGATCACAAGAACATCGTACTAATACAGACCTTAACTTAATGTAGAAATAGTTAACTATGTCTGTATCGTAGAAATCGCCTTTAAAATTTCTAATGCACTGCGTCGTTTCTACTGCCTGCGTTTTGATGTTAATGCGTCAATATTTCTGCTTTGTTTGACTTGCTTCCTACTTTTCAAGGTAAATAATTTCAATTCAGCCTTTATTAACATAGGTATTTCATAATTGTACTAAATAGTCAGTGTACTGAAGTAAATTTTACTATTATCAGGTGCCTCGTATGTCGCATGTAAAAGACATGGTGTCGTTCAAGCGGCCTGCCGTGGTCATCCCGCCACTACCGACAATGCCTCCGCCGACGGCCCGAAGCACCAACACGACAAACTCTACTAAAACCGAAAACTCAACCACAACAATTACAACACCCTTTACTAGCACGACCTTAGCACCGCAAATCAGAATGATTCTAGCCAAGGTGATGAACAGCAGCAAGATTATACAAAATAAGGACGACTATGATATGCTGTTAGTTCAATTGAAGAAAGACTTCCAGACCACAACTACTACTCGAGCTCAACGTAAATGTCAAAAACCTTAACTTTTATGAGAATTGAGTTTTATTTATACTTTTAACACCCGTCCGTATTCATTTAGAAACATAAGTAACCTAGTCATGTCTAAAAGTTAAATAGAGGTACACGTGTAGAATTTAAAGTACCTAGATATCCTTTAACCAGCTGTGCCAAGCGGTATTCTTTCCTATCATGGCAAGTAACGTAAGTTGAAAAACTTCTCGAGCTATATTTTCTTTCATGAACGCTAGATTTTACTATGTTGAGCAGCTTGAAACAAAAAGTTCTATGTTTTCAGTATATTAGTCGGTCATCACATCACTAGCGGACTATCCTGCAGTCTTGAATAAACAAAAACGAATGCTTAAGGGGGCTCCGTGGCTCCCATACAACAAATAAAATGTAATTGAAAAATAGTCTACAGGTCGTGCGATTTAGATATATTTTATATTGGCGACATAAATTAGCTAGCAGCTCCATGTCAGCGAGCTTACTGCCATAAGACTGTTCGGTAGTCAACGCCTCGCTGGCCACGCGTTGGAAGCGGTCTGCCCGCTGACTGCTAAAAGTCGCAGTCGCGATTTATGCACCTAAAATCTTCTGTTTTTTCTTGAGCTTGATATCTGCCACCTGTGAGTCCGTGGAGATCTAGGCGCCTGATAGCTGTCTTTGCGAAGACAACGAGCAGACGTGTTAGTTAAGGACGGATTTGAGTGGGAGCGGTCATGATGCAGAGTCGTGTAAGTTGGCTATGGCCTTTATTATGTAACCTATTTTGTCCTGCAGATAATTAAATAGACTTCAATGTGTAAAGTACACGTAATGTCTTGAAACATAGGTTTACGTTTGATTTAGATTTATTTTAGACGCTTTGCGTACAGCAGGGGTATTCGCTAACTCTCGCGAGGGTGAAAGCGACCTAGACTTTTGTAAAAGAACTGTCAACACGCAAATTTCGTATTCGCTATCGTCGGTGTCCAACGAATGTGACGTCATCGTGCGACGGTGTATTTGAAGGCAACTGAACACCATTTTGACAGTCGTTTCTGTATCGATAAACTCAAAATTGCGATTCCGTAAGCCTAACTGCTTTCATTTGACATTTAAAATCCGGACTACTAGACACCTAACAGCAGCCGTATTCGCTAACTTCATAGACAACAGTTGCTTTCGCGAAATCGAAGGCGACCGTGATTCGCTGTCGCGGGTAGTTGTCAAAATTTTGGTATTCGCTAACTCGTTTTCTCTGTATCTATTTCCGGTTGCTTTCCTTCGGGTTCGACTGCTTTCGAGGCGGCTCTATTTTTTATCGACTATTATACGGCTCAATTCTGTGACACTTTTTGAGCTTTGTAATACTCTTGGTAAGACAACATTTTATTTAAGAGGGTTTGTACTACGTTACATGTCAAAACAAACAATCGTTATGTTTAAATCTCTTTATCTATTTCATAATATTATTGGTTCTGACTATTACTAAGAGTTATTTTGCAACTGGAGTGCAGCGATGTAGCTTTATCCGTGTCCTAAAATAATGAAAAACCAAATTTAACCCAGAATATCAGTATAATATACTCGAGTTAAAATGTGTTTCAAGATACCAAAGTTTCATTTATTATGCCCTTTGAGAAGATCTTCGGCAAGACTAGAAGGTTGTGACCATTTCACCCCGCATGGCACGCTGGATTTTGGACTTTAATCAATATAAAACCTTAAAACGCCGCAGAGTGAAAAGACGGTGGCGATTATTTTAATAATGTGGAAGGTAAGCCTGCTTCAATATTTGTCCAAATTCTTGTTTTGCATACTTGAACCTCAAGAGTCCCTACATACCTTTATGTTAAGTTCATATGCATTCACATTAAATGATTCTTGTGGGTGCAAATATAACGTATTCCTCTTGCTTATTTTATGTGAATAAAACTTTCAGTACTTTCCCCAATCCTATCGCTTTATTGATTCTTTATTAAGTTGTCTTTAAGGTATAATACATCCGTCATGTCATAACGTTATTTTTGTTACATTTTACAGAGATCCACGTATGTACCACCACTTCATCAGGATCTACATGCGACCCCCTGCTTATTCTGGCGATGCAGTAGTACCTAATTATTATAATCCTTAACATTTGTCATAGTTTTATGTGCAGTACTGTGCAGTACTAATACAATTTTATTAATTGTCTCTAAAAGTGTACCCTGCCTATAGGTTTGAAAAGATTAAAACAATGATTATATACCTATTAATTTATTTTATTCACATAGTTTACAATATTATCTTAAGGCAAAATGAAAAACCTAATTATTTTATGAAAAATGAACACAACAAACATCCATCAAAGTTAGGTTTGTTGAATGTTGTTCACTAACACATATTCTTGAAACTTCGTAGAATAAAATGTACCATTTCATTTAAGTAGGTAATCGAATTACATCCTCTATTAGTAAAACAGTATTTTTTCTTGAGTATCTAAGTATACAAACACACATGAAAAAGGTTGACGTTTATAATCTTTGTAGCCGTCATCGCCATGTGTAGTGATTTTAGTAGTAAGTAGGATTTAATAAAGAGTTTTTGGTTTAACTGTTCAAATTATTATTTAACCTTTTTGTTTCCACAAAATTAATAAATTACTTTTATTAAATCATTGATTGAATATTGATATTTCCCATTAAATATGCTGAAGTTCTGTTGATCTATAGATAAAAAATTATCCATTTAGGCAGGTACTCAAATATCCGAAATTGTTCTGTTTCGTTTACCAATTTAAGTAAATCAAATTTAAATTGGTATTTGTTTATAGAATATCGAAGGGAACAATAATAATTTACTGAGCATTTTTTCGCGTGAAAGAGAATCATGAAAAAATGGCAAAAGGTGTAGGCATTTCTGCAACAATAATTTTTAATATTAAACGTTCTTATCTTCTAGACAAATACGAAAAACAATAAAAATCAACGAAATATGCTTCTTTTAGTCACGTAAGCAACAAAATTGCTTCAAAATCTTTTTTTCAATACTTTAACGTTTACCCGTGAGTAGTTGCTTTCGCGAATACAGTTAGGTGTCTAGTAGTCCGGATTTTAAATGTCAAATGAAAGCAGTTAGGCTTACGGAATCGCAATTTTGAGTTTATCGATACAGAAACGACTGTCAAAATGGTGTTCAGTTGCCTTCAAATACACCGTCGCACGATGACGTCACATTCGTTGGACACCGACGATAGCGAATACGAAATTTGCGTGTTGACAGTTCTTTTACAAAAGTCTAGGTCGCTTTCACCCTCGCGAGAGTTAGCGAATACCCCTGCTGTATTCGCGAAAGCAACTACTCACGGGTAAACGTTAAAGTATTGAAAAAAAGATTTTGAAGCAATTTTGTTGCTTACGTGACTAAAAGAAGCATATTTCGTTGATTTTTATTGTTTTTCGTATTTGTCTAGAAGATAAGAACGTTTAATATTAAAAATTATTGTTGCAGAAATGCCTACACCTTTTGCCATTTTTTCATGATTCTCTTTCACGCGAAAAAATGCTCAGTAAATTATTATTGTTCCCTTCGATATTCTATAAACAAATACCAATTTAAATTTGATTTACTTAAATTGGTAAACGAAACAGAACAATTTCGGATATTTGAGTACCTGCCTAAATGGATAATTTTTTATCTATAGATCAACAGAACTTCAGCATATTTAATGGGAAATATCAATATTCAATCAATGATTTAATAAAAGTAATTTATTAATTTTGTGGAAACAAAAAGGTTAAATAATAATTTGAACAGTTAAACCAAAAACTCTTTATTAAATCCTACTTACTACTAAAATCACTACACATGGCGATGACGGCTACAAAGATTATAAACGTCAACCTTTTTCATGTGTGTTTGTATACTTAGATACTCAAGAAAAAATACTGTTTTACTAATAGAGGATGTAATTCGATTACCTACTTAAATGAAATGGTACATTTTATTCTACGAAGTTTCAAGAATATGTGTTAGTGAACAACATTCAACAAACCTAACTTTGATGGATGTTTGTTGTGTTCATTTTTCATAAAATAATTAGGTTTTTCATTTTGCCTTAAGATAATATTGTAAACTATGTGAATAAAATAAATTAATAGGTATATAATCATTGTTTTAATCTTTTCAAACCTATAGGCAGGGTACACTTTTAGAGACAATTAATAAAATTGTATTAGTACTGCACAGTACTGCACATAAAACTATGACAAATGTTAAGGATTATAATAATTAGGTACTACTGCATCGCCAGAATAAGCAGGGGGTCGCATGTAGATCCTGATGAAGTGGTGGTACATACGTGGATCTCTGTAAAATGTAACAAAAATAACGTTATGACATGACGGATGTATTATACCTTAAAGACAACTTAATAAAGAATCAATAAAGCGATAGGATTGGGGAAAGTACTGAAAGTTTTATTCACATAAAATAAGCAAGAGGAATACGTTATATTTGCACCCACAAGAATCATTTAATGTGAATGCATATGAACTTAACATAAAGGTATGTAGGGACTCTTGAGGTTCAAGTATGCAAAACAAGAATTTGGACAAATATTGAAGCAGGCTTACCTTCCACATTATTAAAATAATCGCCACCGTCTTTTCACTCTGCGGCGTTTTAAGGTTTTATATTGATTAAAGTCCAAAATCCAGCGTGCCATGCGGGGTGAAATGGTCACAACCTTCTAGTCTTGCCGAAGATCTTCTCAAAGGGCATAATAAATGAAACTTTGGTATCTTGAAACACATTTTAACTCGAGTATATTATACTGATATTCTGGGTTAAATTTGGTTTTTCATTATTTTAGGACACGGATAAAGCTACATCGCTGCACTCCAGTTGCAAAATAACTCTTAGTAATAGTCAGAACCAATAATATTATGAAATAGATAAAGAGATTTAAACATAACGATTGTTTGTTTTGACATGTAACGTAGTACAAACCCTCTTAAATAAAATGTTGTCTTACCAAGAGTATTACAAAGCTCAAAAAGTGTCACAGAATTGAGCCGTATAATAGTCGATAAAAAATAGAGCCGCCTCGAAAGCAGTCGAACCCGAAGGAAAGCAACCGGAAATAGATACAGAGAAAACGAGTTAGCGAATACCAAAATTTTGACAACTACCCGCGACAGCGAATCACGGTCGCCTTCGATTTCGCGAAAGCAACTGTTGTCTATGAAGTTAGCGAATACGGCTGCTGGACGTGATAATTAATAAATCACGGGTCGCTTGTGGACACGTCAAATTGCGGTGGTTACCTACATTACGATGTTATATTTGAATGGGGAGAAGTTTTATGGCCATTCTGTTCCGTACCATACATAGATTGTCCTCATACCAAAAATTAAATGAAAACAGAAATTAAATGGAAGCGGCTAAACATGTGTAGGTATACCTACACATGTTTAGCCGCTAGTTTAGCCGCTATACTATAATACCCATCTTATTTGTAACTAGAGTGTAGAGCGTATACCGGTGGGTTTCTGCCAGAATTAGTACAAAAGTGTAAAGCGTCTGTCTTTGCAATGCCACATAGGCTCTCCACCAACTCGCCGGCATAGTGCGGCTTTGCCAGAGCCACAGATACCGGCAAAGCTACCGGTATGGTGTGTAGGAAGAAGCATAGAAGATTTGCGGTAATAGGGACTCTTTAGACATAATGCTTATTTCGATGACTAACTAGATGTCAATTCTGACAGAATTATAGGTAATGTAAAACAACTTTTTTATTTAAAACTAAATTTTTGTGATATAAAAAAATAGGAAAACTATAAACTGCAAAAATGTATTCAAATGAATTTCGACCTTTTTTCATATTGATAAGAAAAGAAGAGGAAAAGGGCGATAAGTTTGCGAAGATCAACATGGAAGTGAAACACCAAGCTATCAGTGAATCAGTGAACCCGTTCTCTAAGAAAACCGTGTTTACGCAAACTTACCCTACCAAGTTGATACCGGCCGCACCCAGGAAAGCTTGCTGCTTTTATTGCTCCTGAATAAGATATGATTAAATTGATACCTTCCACAATTATTAGCGTCATGCAAAATCGTTCTACTGAGTCGACAACAAAGAAGAATAGACCCCTTCTAAATCTGCTTTGCATTTTTTGGGCAAAATGCCTAGGAAGTGTTTTAGGAGCATCAATGAGGCTTGTAAGCTGTCATAAAATGTCTTCTAATTTCTATTTATTTTTCCTACAGAGCTACCGATATTTATCCTATTATTTAACATTAGAATTTGTAGATTGGGAACTGATTAAAGGCCCGTCAAAATTAAAAATGGTAACAATGTCTGATCCTGGCCCTTTCTGTAAATGAATTTTTAACAAATAAATATTTTAATCAGACAAATAATATTGCTTTTAATGTTCGATAAAATGAATTATCTAATGCCTCATGAAGAACCTTTTTAGATTAACTCAGCTAAGTTTGCGAGTGCGTATAGCTGTCATGTGAAGGAAACTAAATTAATAGTGAACAGAAGCCTGGTTTAATTCTTACGTCTTCTTCACAATCTTCACCTCTGGAGTGAGAGATTCCCAAGACTCAACTGTACTTCACGTTCAAGCTGCTGCCCAAACACAGTGTCCCATGGCCGACGTGGAAGTCTGTGACTCCAGACCCTAGTGACAGTGCAAAACATACTCGAAACATGTAAGTGTAGTCTCTCTATAGAAACCATGAGCTCTTTTATTTACCTGATGACACTGCAATGCCTCGACTAACGGTATTTCGGCGTCTTGCAAAGTTGGCTATAGGAGAACATACAAATTATTGCATAAGTGGACAACATTGTTTACATTTTGAATTTCCTATTTGTTCAAGGCATCACATATGTTGTTCTAGGTTTAATGTTACATATCTTGCCCTATAATCTCATCTCAGTTAACTGTATTACTTTAAATGATATCTATTAGCGATAGTGTCATCTTTATCTTATTGTATTCCTTATCAAACATCTCAAAGTAATCGGATTTATTTGATAAAATTGCATGTTTTGTTTCAATTGCTTGCCATGTCAAATTTGTAGAAGAGGATTTTTTCGCAAGCCTTTATCTCTCTGTTGTTAGGAGAATGATGAACTAGCACCGTGTACTAGTGTATTTATTAATAAAAGTGCCAAAAGCAAAGGAAAAGGGCCTTTGAAAAACCTGCTGCACATAAAAGAATCCTACCGAAAGTTTTTAAGGAATCATTTATTCAAATATATATATGTTCAGGGCAAGTCAATTAGCTTTTTGAGATTGGTTAGTACATATTGTCGAAATGTTTTAATGACTTGATTTCAGATTTCAGTGCTAAAACCTCTGCAACAATATTCTGTAAATCTAGGTATATGTCACTAACAATAAGGTAAAGGATGAAAATTCCCTTACAAAGGGCTATTTCAGTAGCGGCGATGGGGACCTGTGCTGTCACATTGTCACACTCACTAAATCCGCCACTTTTTGCGACTTTTGCTTAGCGCTCCCTAGCTATGTTAGGTCGGCTTCCAGTCTTAAAGGTTTTTGCTGAATACAGTATTTTAAATAGAGCGACTGCCTAACTGAACCATTTTAGTGGCACACAGTATTCCATTGTAAGACTGATTTTCAGAAAGTAATTGTGATTTTGATTAACCTACTGTTATTGTCGAGTGAATTCTCACCTAACCCTTTTTAATAATACCCTTTGGTGGTCTGATGTGACAGAAGAATAATATAGTGACCATAATATCCTAATTGTGAATTGTCAAGTATGCAATTTTTCTTCTTAATCGGATGTAAAGAAATGGTGCTAATTTAGTGCTCATGATTTAACCTAAATATTTTATATTAAATTACAGTACACCTATATCCATTTCAAGTAACTAAACCTTGTGGTAATAATGGCAGTACGTATTAAATACTCTTCATTCTGATTTATTTGCTAATAGGTCAAAGAGTATAATAATATATTATTTGAAATATTTGTAAAAAAGTGTTATTAATTTCGGCTCATTAGTGTATATTTTTAAAGTATCACCGAAAAAGGCTTTACCTACTTACCTACATTATTTAAATTTTAAAGTCCGTAAGGGCATGTGCACTATTGCATACTACGACTTGATTACGTCGAAGAAGCCTTACTTTAGTTAAGTATACAGGTTACACTAAAGGCCAGTTAGGTCTGCACTAGTGCATAATTTGAAAGCTTATATACCCTAGGTACTACCTGCTTAGACTAGGATTAAGTCAGCGCTCTTTTGACGAATATGTGTGTAAACATTTGATGATGTAATCTTATGATCTGTACAGTCAACCATTCACTAGTGGTAATACTTTTACTTAAATTAGGTCTTATTTCGTGTTAGTAAGGATCATAATCGTAACGCATCGTAACCACTGACATACGGTTAATGTGGACATGTTGTCGCTGAAAATAAAACTGTGAAGGTATCTCGTCCTGTTTTAGAAGTCCAGAGAGCTGCAAAGATCCTTTCAATGACACATTGTATCGAAGATCAGTGATATACAATTGCCTCAATTGGTACCCATCAAATACACAAGGCCATTTTTTGCAAAATAAAATGTCGAGTCATTCTGTGTAATCATCAGTTGACTAAGGCTCTGTCCGAGTTTGCTAGTACATGTATCTATGAGATGATTATGTTGGTACACCTTGATTGTCTATGACATCACGATGTAAGCGAATTGCAAACAATTATGTAAAGAAACAATGAAAACACTGCGACTTCTATTGTTGGGTGGGTCCAAGTTTAATTGTACACTTCATATTATGACAGTATCATATTACTGATACGATAACACAATAATAATTTAAAAAGAAATATTGTAGTAATGTTACTCATAATAAAACTAGTAGGCATCATAAAACAATTATGATCGCTACTACCTACTAGATTATGTGTTAAATAAATTTACTATCCAGTAATTAATTCAGTAGCGTATCTTCTATAGCACACTTTTATGTTAGACAAGATGATATATACTTCTAACTATTTGCAATGTCTACAATCCTTATGACCTTGCGTTAGAGTCGAAAATTGTGTGGCTGCCGAAGCTCTATGGTTTGCAATGTGTTATAGAGGGTACTTATAGGTATATATACAGTTATCGTGCGTGTTATCGTGTTATCAAACTGCAGCGCAGGTTGTTAGCAATTATTTAGTGATTTTTGTGGATTTAAATTATAAATGTAACACAATGGAGCTGGAAGATGTTGTGGAAGACTGGAATTTGTTGGAGAATCGCAAAATAAACAAGGTATGTGGTTACAACCTCTCGTTTTCATACAGAATCAGCGTTTTTAAAACAATGAGGTTATACTGGCATACATTTAACAAAATAAGCTAACTAAACAGTATCTTTCGACTATCTTGTACCTTACAATTTATGATTACGATGATTAAGTACTTTCATGAAATATAAAAGGACAACAGCGGCCCTTGAAAACAGAGTGAGGTTTTTTAAATTAAAATTGGCGGGAAAAAGAGAGTAAGAGCAGTGTTTCTAACTAAAGTTTTTGTATTTTTGGTGAAGGAATAAAAGTAGTTACAAGATTGGAACAGGATTTTGTCTGGACTAGACATAAATATTTTTTTATTGGAGCACCTGCCTGTAAATTAATTCTATGTCGGTACCTATACTGGTTTAGTACTGATTTATTTTCACAGTGTACTGCAGTTCTATGTAATAATACTGTTTAGTAAAATGTAATGCAACCCTTTTTTTTTCTCAACTTAACCAGAAGAACTTTGCCCTGCTAGAAACATTAACAGTTAATAATTATAATAATTGCCCTAGCGACTTGTGCACCATGTAAATAATTCCTGATATTAAGTAGGTATATTATGTTTTCAAATCTGGAAATATAACTATAGTCCTAGCTGATCGTTAAGCTAGGTTATTTTTGTCTTCTTAAGCTTGCAATAGCTACTGTTAGGGGGGGGGGGGGGGGTCCATCTGGTGAGCTGACGAGTCATCTCCTGTCAATTATGAATTTTGAAAAAAAACCATAGTTTTTCCAACCCGGTTTCCATCCACTAAACACGTTACATTCAATAGGAAAAACTATTTACTAATATAACATCATATCTTAGACTTGCATCTGTGCCGGCTATTCATGTCTGTACTCCTATAGATAGCCGATGGTACCTTCCATCCAAATATTGAGCGAGGGACTGAGCTCCTCTCGAAAATCTTTCAAAACGTCGATCGTCTCTAAAGTTAAAAGGAGACAAAACGAATGGTAATAATAATCACCTTTTGTTTAGCCACTCATTAATTCGTCAGTATGACGTCAAACTCAAAACCTATTCAGGTAACGTGTATTTTTTGTAGCGTTGTGTTGAGAAAACACAGCAATAAATATAATTTATTTTATTGCATGTCGTACGTACAATGGGCGTAGGTACTTGCAACTTGGGTTCTTTTCGAAATATTTTTATTAGAGCCTGCCCTAAAGGTAATAGAGGTAAGGATCTAAAGACAAAGGTTTACTAATGTAACTATGCAAGTTTAAAAACATATTAAAAATGATCCGGTAATTGATGGGTCAGATTCTTGAAGTGATCTTCTTATAAACCATCCATCCTTTTGAGACTCAAATTAATAAAGATTTTATGATTATTCTTTTATTATGTTTGGTATGTGACCTTAAAATGTCATTAATATTCTTGAACTCGAATCCATTGGTGTTTTTTACTGTCAGCGCCTTTGCTAAGCATAATTTATGTGTAGTAAGCATTGGTAGATGAGTTAGTCACTCATTTGTTTAACTTGCGGTGTTGCGGTGACTTGCTTATAGTCCGTCCGCTTTATTTATATACGGAACTAAATGAAGAAGTAATGTGAGTGGGTCTTAGGCTGCCTGTCCACCGGAGCGGAGCTAGGCTGCGGAGTGGAGAAACTGAGAAATATTAACCAATAGGATTGCACAAAATCGCCGCTCCTGAGATTCATGGGGGGGGGGGGGCATCTTTTGGATTACAGAGGATTTTTAACAATTCTTACCTTGAAGAAAGCGAGGTGACTTCAGGTGACCAGTTTGATTTCACAAAATGGAGCTGTTATGGAAGGAAGTATAAGCAACAACAAAAGCCTTTATTTATTTATTTATTTATTTCTTTATTATACATAGCAAATTATACAATACAATAAAAATTATAAAAGAAAAACATGTACAAAAGGCGGCCTTATTGCACCTGGCAATCTCTTCCAGGCAACCTTTCAAAGAAATGTGTTTGAAAGAAAAACAAAACAAAAATGTAAACAATAATGGACATAAAAACAACTAAAATTATTCTTAAGGTTATTAGGATATTTTTACAAAAGATGGCGTGACATACATATACTGATATAGATATAGACATATGACATATAAAACAGAAAGAAAAGCAAGAACGAAACAAAAATGATTTTTACAGGGTTAACGGTTGCTAAAGTGTTAATAACGTTTTTGTGTTCAAATGTACTGACTGTTTGGCCTTGATACTAGTATGTATCCAAATTGTTAAGGTTTTCTAGTACCGAAAATTATATGATCACGCCCGAGGAAGTATAATATAGCTGGGTTCAATGAATAGGCATCAATAAAGGCTGGTTTTTCAGGTTGAGAGCACGGCCTCTGCTGGCTAAACACCCCAGCGATGCTTCTGCCTTGGCTGGAGTTGTGGGATGGCTCTTGGCTCCAACAAGCCACTAGTCCTAGCGGCCTTAATCTAGAGGCGTGGATGTACAACATGTGTCATCATTGTGTCATACATCCTTAAGAAACATACCTTTTAAACATTTATTCTAGCTGTAGTACTTACATAATGTATGTGTCCATTCATTGGCCTTGTGCATACTACGAATTATAAATTCTATAAATAAGTAGATAGTAATGTATTTGTTCATATCACACACATAACACATTGTAAACAATTTTGAGCTTGTTACTAATGCTAGCCACACACCTAACGATCTACTTTCGCTCGTCTGCCGGATTCCATATCTTGCAACATTGCAGCATTTGACAACAATATTTGCACAAATTTCGCTGTCCTATTGCTTAGGTACCTGAATTGAATTAGTAATTTGACAGCAACAATTGTGCAAATCTGTTTGTCATATGCTTCTGGAAGGTAGCATGCAGATTTGCAAGTTTATTCAAAGGTGTGTGGTTGGCCTTTCTGCTTATCTAATAAGGACTGCTATCGCGACCATGTAGGTAAAGGCTGTAGGAAAATAAATTGTTATTAACACTATATCACGAAAAACGAAGCTCTTGAAAAGATTGTTATGGGCCCTGGGAAATAGTAAACTAGTTCAACCGGAATTTAAAAATCCCTCCGATTTTTTGACTTGCGTTTCCCTCTCAAAGAGTGTTATAAGCTTGAAATGTGTTTACCTGTGTTACCGTGTCGTTGCCGCGTCGTAGCCTTCAAACGAATAGCTTGAAATTTGGGGAAAACAATACAAACATACGAATAAGAAGTATGCAAAGTGTTCCGTCCTATAATCAGACGGGGGTTTCTGAGGTATTAAGTATATTTATAGTAATTTATAAGTAACTTTCTTTTCACGCGATCACGCCCATCACACAACGTCATCAGTTCGGATCTTCTAGGCCAGCCAGTTTTGCCACATGTCAGGATTGTCTTTGCTGGTGCTACGTCGCGCCTTTCAATACGTTACGTAATTTCTAATTATCTAAAAAATAAAACGTTTTTTCTTTCTTCTGTGATAGATAATTTACAGCTCTTTTGTTATTTCAGATTTTATTAAGTTTGACAATGAAGTATAAATTTTTATGCAGGTAATAATTTTACAGGTTTCATTAGGTTATAAATATTAGGTACGCTAGTTAGGTTATTAGGAAAATTCCCTGAAGGCGTTTAGGCATGCTGCAAGAATGCATCTATAAAATTCCTTGCTAAGTCAGCCTGGAACGCCTCCAGACTTGTTTACAGATTAGATGACAGATTAAAGATGAGACAATGATTATCTATAGAGTCTATTCTTCATAATCATCAAAATAAAGTAAATCATATGTTTAAAATTATTTATTTTATAACTTTTCCAAGCTCAATAAGGAGAGAGCGCTAATAACTATTCAGGTATAGTCGGGAAAACATAAAATATTACACGCTTTTTGCCCCAAACAAATTGTACGCTTCCTGAAAATGCTCCACACACATTCGCATACCTATGTCTCTTTGTACCCTTTAAAAACGTCCGTACATTGCCTGAATGTGACAAGTTTGTACAAAACAACGATGACAGATTTGTAGCATGTTGCTTCGAGCTATTAAATAAAAACCTTTTGTGTACGTACGGCTATGTCTGTGCACGTAGCTACTTGATGTATCACAGCAATCCTAGCTAGAACTAGCTTATTGGTAAACTTAATTTGTTGATTAATTAACTGTATTATTGAATGCCGATTATATAAGCAGAGGAACGCGCGCTTGAACTACGCAAGCTGACAGAAGTAGTAGTTGCGGATAAAAGCCACAGGGTACCCGGTTGCCCGGTTGTGTGTTTAGTAACCGTAAATATATCCAGGGCATTGATTCAGCTATTTAAGAGTTGTTTGGAATTGACCAAATGACCTGCAGGGGTATTCGCTAACTCTCGCGAGGGTGAAAGCGACCTAGACTTTTGTAAAAGAACTGTCAAAACGCAAATTTCGTATTCGCTATCGTCGGTGTCTAACGAATGTGACGTCATCGTGCGACGGTGTATTTGAAGGCAACTGAACACCATTTTGACAGTCGTTTCTGTATCGATAAACTCAAAATTGCGATTCCGTAAGCCTAACTGCTTTCATTTGACATTTAAAATCCGGACTACTAGACACCTAACTGTATTCGCGAAAGCAACTACTCACGGGTAAACGTTAAAGTATTGAAAAAAAGATTTTGAAGCAATTTTGTTGCTTACGTGACTAAAAGAAGCATATTTCGTTGATTTTTATTGTTTTTCGTATTTGTCTAGAAGATAAGAACGTTTAATATTAAAAATTATTGTTGCAGAAATGCATACACCTTTTGCCATTTTTTCATGATTCTCTTTCACGCGAAAAAATGCTCAGTAAATTATTATTGTTCCCTTCGATATTCTATAAACAAATACCAATTTAAATTTGATTTACTTAAATTGGTAAACGAAACAGAACAATTTCGGATATTTGAGTACCTGCCTAAATGGATAATTTTTTATCTATCGATCAACAGAACTTCAGCATATTTAATGGGAAATATCAATATTCAATCAATGATTTAATAAAAGTAATTTATTAATTTTGTGGAAACAAAAAGGTTAAATAATAATTTGAACAGTTAAACCAAAAACTCTTTATTAAATCCTACTTACTACTAAAATCACTACACATGGCGATGACGGCTACAATGATTATAAACGTCAGCCTTTTTCATGTGTGTTTGTATACTTAGATACTCAAGAAAAAAATACTGTTTTACTAATAGAGGATGTAATTCGATTACCTACTTAAATGAAATGGTAAATTTTATTCTACGAAGTTTCAAGAATATGTGTTAGTGAACAACATTCAACAAACTAACTTTGATGGATGTTTGTTGTGTTTATTTTTCATAAAATAATTAGGTTTTTCATTTTGCCTTAAGATAATATTGTAAACTATGTAAATAAAATAAATTAATAGGTATATAATCATTGTTTTAATCTTTTCAAACCTATAGGCAGGGTACACTTTTAGAGACAATTAATAAAATTGTATTAGTACTCCACAGTACTGCACATAAAACTATGACAAATGTTAAGGATTATAATAATTAGGTACTACTGCATCGCCAGAATAAGCAGGGGGTCGCATGTAGATCCTGATGAAGTGGTGCTACATACGTGGATCTCTGTAAAATGTAACAAAAATAACGTTATGACATGACGGATGTATTATACCTTAAAGACAACTTAATAAAGAATCAATAAAGCGATAGGATTGGGGAAAGTACTGAAAGTTTTATTCACATAAAATAAGCAAGAGGAATACGTTATATTTGCACCCACAAGAATCATTTAATGTGAATGCAATGAACTTAACATAAAGGTATGTAGGTACTCTTGAGGCTCAAGTATGCAAAACAAGAATTTGGACAAATATTGAAGCAGGCTTACCTTCCACATTAATAAAATAATCGCCATCGTCTTGTCACTCTGCTGCTGCGGTTTAAGGTTTTATATTGATTAAAGTCCAAAATCCAGCGTGCCATGCGGGGTGAAATGGTCACAACCTTCTAGTCTTGCCGAAGATCTTCTCAAAGGGCATAATAAATGAAACTTTGGTATCTTGAAACACATTTTAACTCGAGTATATTATACTGATATTCTGGGTTAAATTTGGTTTTTCATTATTTTAGGACACGGATAAAGCAACATCGCTGCACTCCAGTTGCAAAATAACTCTTATTAATAGTCAGAACCAATAATATTATGAAATAGATAAAGAGATTTAAACATAAAGATTGTTTGTTTTGACATGTAACGTAGTACAAACCCTCTTAAATAAAATGTTGTCTTACCAAGAGTATTACAAAGCTCAAAAAGTGTCACAGAATTAAGCCGTATAATAGTCGATAAAAAATAGAGCCGCCTCGAAAGCAGTCGAACCCGAAGGAAAGCAACCGGAAATAGATACAGAGAAAACGAGTTAGCGAATACCAAAATTTTGACAACTACCCGCGGCAACGAATCACGGTCGCCTTCGATTTCGCGAAAGCAACTGTTGTCTATGAAGTTAGCGAATACGGCTGCTGCTCATTAGGTAATTTTTGCGATAATTGGCATTCGTCATTACGATCATTAATTGGGCATAACGATCATTCTCTTCGAGAGTTCATTGAAATTTTATCGTAGGCGTACCTGAATACGACAATTAGGCACAATGACAAGTACACTGATTGACCACTGAAATGCATTTAAAATAGTTTAATCGAGGCCCTGGTCTGTTGCTTTTATGTCGCACTTATTTGCCGTAGTATTTGTGTTTTACGTATTGTATCGTCATCTACAAGTTTAAATATCGGCCGGCAGTTAATTAAAGTGCTTTAATTAAAGTCAGTTGTACTACGTAGCTGCGTAGTTTTAATATACTTTTACGTATGGCGGGTAACCATCAGTTTCTTATTTATCAGATTGCTACTATAAATGATGAATTGGGTATTAAAAGCCCGTCAGAATATCATTGCCGTCACCTGAATTTGGCCGTTTTTGTGTTTTATGTTTTAAAACCATTTTATTCAGCCATTGCTTTCTTTAATGAACTGAAAAAAGTGGATGCATAAGATACATTATTTTTAGAGGAAAGTCAATGTATAGAAACACGATAAGATAAAATTCTTGATAGAAATCATGAAGAAAGCAAGGTGGATTCGAAAACTCTATCCCATTTTAAACGATCATTTTGTACCTCCATCGTTTATAAGACCAATAAATAGGAAATTAAATTAAGGACGCTTATCAAATAGAATTTTTGCTAAGGATCTGTAAAAAAAAATTGGTAATTTAATATTGGTTTTTGATAAAATTTTCGATTGATGAGCCGCTTGTCATAGTTGTCAGTGTCTTGCGGGACATCAACGAAGTTAGACCTATGTCAAATTATTACGCGCATATTTCGTGCTTTTATAGAGATAATATTAACAGATGAAATAAATTGAAAGCAATTAATGTTTAATCTCTGACGATAGTTTGGATAAAATGAGTAAGACCCAAAATAATATTTTTTCGTTCAATAATATTTATGTTGTTTGTAGATCAAGATCCGGGGAACCTTGTTGACAAGTATTACCAAACTGATTTATATCGTTGCTAGGTATCATAATAGAATTCTCCGATTTCGAGAAATTAGTTAACTTCGCCTATAAGTGTATATAGTGAGTAGTTTAAGGCCCCATTGTAAGGAAAAATCCCTTTATGCCAGATTTTGGTTATCTAATTATTTCACCTTTAATAAAGGGGTATGAATATCAAACAAATCTACATTGTTTACATATCAGCTAAAGAAGCTATTCAAGGTCAATGGACACGTAAATCAGTTTTTCGCAATTATTTTTCATTTCTATTCATCTGAGATAAAAAATGTCAGTGAAGAAATAGTTCTTCGTTCATTTCTTGTATGTATAAAGTGTCTTTTACATTTTTCTGTCATACGTCCCTCTTTCTAAAGTACAGCTTCGAGATAGTCACTAGAATGCTTTCGTGTACGGGGTAATGACATTATTATGAGTTTTTGATATACTTTGTTCTGTCGCCATTTTTGTATTCATTTAAGTAACTATTTTGGTTACAGAGAGTACGGAGGAGCTCCCTGGTCCCTCCAGAAGTGAAGAGCACTTAGAGGTATCCGAATCATTCCCATGAATGTTTCGCATTTCTTCCTCATTGTATTCCTTCATGTAGCCTTTTAGTATAGTATAGTATATTAGACTTTTAGTGTTTTTAACCGAATTCATGATAAAAATTGAAAACCTTCACCATTTCATTAGCTAATTGTCGTATTAATTTAATTCGTCTATCTCTATGGCTTCAAAGTTACAATGCATCTCTAAGTGAACAGTATCGTCAATACTTGTTTTCAAAAGGGTAGCTAGTGTTTAAGTAAAAAGAAAAATTAGAGACACACTCAAGTAAAATAAACTAACACTCACAAAAAAAAACATGCCGTCGGTTTGAGAGCCTGATATTTTTGAAGTCCGGTTTACTACACAATATTAGTACATCAAAAAAATATCGTGTTTCTCCATAATTTTATCCAGTCATCGCAAAAAAAGGGAAATTATAGGCATATTACGAGTATAATATCATATTAATTGTAAGGACATCACTCTTCAGAGCGAAAAGCATCTTGCGGGGGGTGATTCTTAATTCCTACTAGTTTTATGTTGTCGGAAAAAAACATATATATAGTATATAGTAATTATAACACTTATCATGTCTGCCTTATGGCGCAATATAACTAAATTTTCTTCCACTACACTTTTCTACTTGCCGTATGGATATCGATATACATAGTAATATGATGAATGAAGAATTTTATAATTTTCTCTCGGATCTTGGCCTATAATCCAAGCTGGCGTCTGACTGAAAATTGTCAAAATCATATATGATTGGCCACCAAGCGGCCTTTCAGTACAACTCTTCTCTTGTAAAAATAGTCTGTTTCCCACCAGCAGCCGTATTCACTACCTTCATAGACAACAGTAGGTATAGAGATTCGTTGCCACGGGTAGTAGTCCTTTTGGTATTCACTAACTCGTTTTCTCTTTATCTGTTTCCGGATGCTTTCTTTCGGGTGCGATTGCTTTCGAGGCGGCTCTATTTTTTATCGACTATTATACGGCCTAATTCTGTGACACTTTGTACTACGTTACATGTCAAAACAAACAATCTTTACGTTAAATCTCTTATGTATTTCATAATATTATTGGTTCTGACTATTGCTTAGAGTTATTTTGCAACTGGAGTGCAGCGTTGTAGTGTTATACGTGTCGTAAAATTATAAAAAACCAAATGTAACTCGGAATATCAGTAGAATATGCTCGAGTTAAAATGTGTTTCAAGGTACAAAAGTTTCGTTTATCCTGCCCTTTAAGAAGATCCTCGGCAAGACTCGAGGATTGTAACCATCTCACCCCGCATGCCACGCTGGGCTTTGGACTTAAATCAATATAAAACCTTAAAATGTAGCGACAGAGTGAAAAGACGCTGGCGATGATTTTAATGATGTTGAAGGTAAGGCTGCTTCAATATTTGTCCAAATTCTTGTTTGCACACTTAAACCTCGAGAGTACCTGCATACCTAAATGTTAATTTCATATGCTTTAATTGATTCTTGGGGGTGCAAATAATCTTGCTTATTTTTATGTGAATAAAATTCTCACTATTTTCCCTCGTCTTATTGATTCTTTATTAAATTTTGTTATAGGTATAATGTATACGCAATGTCATGATGTTTTTTGTTACATTTTACAGAGATCTACGTATGTATCATCACTTCATCAGGATCTACAAGCCAGCACTCCTGCTTGTTCTGGCGATACAGTTCATTTACTCGTATATAATGCTTATCATTTGTGAAAGCCTCTACAAATTGGGTTCCTAATAGCTGAAGGCCGCGTGGAAGACCTAGACGGAGATGGAGGGATGAACTGGACGCATACGGGAAGGAGTGGGAACAATTAGCAAACAATAGAGACTTGTGGAAGGAGGAAATGGAGGCGTTTTCCTTGCAGTGGGACAGTTCAGGCTTTAAATAAATAATAAATTAACATTTGTGATAGTTTTATGTGCAGTACTAATGCACTGAATTGTCTCTAAAAGTGTACCCTACCTATAGGTTTGAAACTTTGAAAAGATTAAAACATTATATACCTATTCATTTATTTCATTCACATAGTTTACAATATAATCTTAGGGAAAATGAAAAACTAATTATTTGATGAACAATATACACAACAAACATCCATTTCAGTTAGGTTTGTTGAGATTAACACTTTCTCTTGAAACTTCTTTAAATAAAATTTACCATTTCATTTAATCGAATTACTAAATCATTCTTATATTAGTAAAACATGTACGTATGTTTTCTTGAGAATTTAAGTATACACACAAGAGAAAGGCTGACGTTTATAATCTTTATATTAAAGAGCCGTCATCGCCATGTGTAAAGTGGTTTAAGCTGTAAGTAGGATTTAATAAAGAGTTTTTAGTTTAATCGTTTTTTAGTAGTTTAGTTTAATAGTTTTTGGTTTCCATATAATTTTTAAATTACGTTATTATTAAGTATTTGAAAGAATATTGATATTTCCCAATAAATACGCTGAAGTTTTGTTAATCGAAAAAATTCGAGGTCATATTTATCCATTTATGTAGGTACTCAAATGTTCGAAATTTATCGTTTCGTTTAAATCCAATTTAAATTGGCATTTGTTTATAGAACAATAATAATTTACTGAGCATTTTTTCGTGTAAAAGAGAATGATGAAAAAATGGCAAAAGATATATGCATTTCTCCAACAATTAATTTTAATATTAAACGTTCTAATCTTCTAGACAAATGCGAAACACAATCTCTTATGTGCACTAAAATATTCATGTTACAGGGTGTCTCTAATTTTTGTTTCCGAAACTATATTATCATAGTTATGTTTAGAGTTGAGAGCCTAATCACTGCCCTAATGGAATTTACAAACATTAACGACATGGCATGAATGAGTACTAAATGAATATTGATTAAAATACCAAATAGGTTTGTAATTAAAGAAACTAGTTTCTTGAAATTGATTTTGTCACGAGCCTAGCTATATGTCAAAGATATTCGATAATAAATTGACCAACCCTGGCTTTTTAAGGTGGTTTCCCTCTATTTTATCAGAAAGACTGTAAGACAAGATATTTAAAGGTATGCCGAATTGAGAACCACTTCTTTTTTTTTAAAGTCGGTTAATTATGGACTCTAAAAAACATTTTTTTTTATTCTTGATTGACTATAGAACTGTAATACAATACATGCTTACTTTTTTTTAGAGACTCAAGCATTTGCATTTGTATACATATTTCGTATTTTTGTCGGTCGCGAATACTTCAGCAGAAAAGGAAGAAACGTCTCAATCTTAAAAAATCATACTTTTTGGCACTTGACATCATTGTTGAATTACATAACACAAATATATTTTTGAAGTTCTTCTTAGCCGCACAGGTTTACGCATTTAATTTTACTTAATTATTGGTATATCCCATTTTTTTTAAATTGCCTACATGGCATCCCACTGCTGGGCAAAGGCCTCCCCCTCCGTCCTCCAAACCTGTCTATCCATTGCGATTTCTGGCCACGGGCGACCCGCATAACTGATCTGATGGGAAAAGATCGTCACCCACTGGAAGCCGGATTGACATCGTCGTCCAGGTCGTCCGCGGCGAAGGTGGTTTGATGATCTAGATCCCATATATAAAATAAAAAAGAATAGTTTTGTTTTGACATTTTCAATACAGTCTGAATCCAGCGTGTCGCAAGAACTAGATTCTATCTATACCTGTCGCGTATTTGGTAAAACGTTTAATTTGAAATCGTTACCTAATCGTTACGGATCAGGCTTTATAGATACCCACTTAGGTAGGTAGTTACTGAATCAACTTTCACAATCTGAATGGAGAGCTGATGAATGCTATTTACTATGCCTTACGTTATTATGTCTCAGTAGATTAGATGTAGATTTATTTTGATTTTGATTTTACGTTGTTTTTATTTGTGGTTGTGTAATTGTGTTTTACCCCCGACGCAAAAACGACGGGTTGTTTAAAGTTTGAACTGTCTGCCTATGTGTGCGTCTGGGTAACGCAGTTTCAAAACGTATAACCCGCTTTTAATTTTTTTTGAAAGGTGTATTAGTCGGGAGTGTTCTCAACAATTTGAGTAAATCTGTTAAGTATTTCAAAAGTATTAAGAAATATTCCAAATGTTGTCGTGGGTGCTTAATTTTTTTATTTATACTTAACCATTATATAAACGACAGTTTTTTTTAATAGATTGTGAAAATGAACTAATAGTTTTATCGATTATCTCCGATCATCCGATGTGTATATTGCATTGGAAAATTTGGGCATTTTCCATTATATTCTCAACGTAGCTGACGTGGCATGGTATCGAAAGATAGTAGACACCTGTTTATTTAGCATAAGCACAAATGTGAGCCAAAATACTGTGTATATGCAGGTAATAAGAATAGCAACTAAGCAAAAAAAATCCAATTTTTACATTGTTCAAAAAAGGCCGTATTGAAAACTGTTTCTTTTCGATAAATTATAAAAATATGATAAACTTTATGAAATTTTAAATTATATATCCAGTTATTCATTAAGAAATTCAATTTTAATGCCTATCATATGGTTTAAATTCATCGAAGTAGTTATAATTCCGTCATTATTTATATGAATAACATGACGTCAGCTGATCTAAATATAAACGGGCCATTAGCTATGGTAACTACAGACATCCAGGAAGATTTTGCACGAATTCTCCGTATTTCAATAGAGATATTTGTTAGAAATCTACGCTATTGTTTAAAGCAGTCGATGCAATGCAGTTTGAGGGCCGGATTTTTAACACCAGGTATTTTACGAAGATTAAAAATTATTCGAGAGATAAAATTCACGTCTGATTTTGTATAGAACTGTCAAATGTTTAAAATAATTCCTCAGGCGTTGGAAAAACTGTCCCTGGAAATTTAAAACGATAGATTCTTTAAGTCCCGACACTGTGCGGCTAACGTAAGTCGGCTCATAACTATTGATAATGACGACTTGTCGACGTATCTCTTGGAAAACTGCTTGAAGCCACCGCCGTCTCCGCTTGACACACGCGAGTGTGTCAGTAGCGCGCGCACTGACAGTTCGCGCGCTCGCCTCTGCGCAAGCGCACCACAACGACCAACGTTCCTCCAACAAATTATGTCATAGTGCGTTACTTTTTCGCGAGTCGAAAAATAAATAGTGCTCATATTCATTCATATGTAATATTCGAATAACGGACAAAATGGAGGAGGCCAAACCAGCGGTTGGTACATTTTTTTTTAATTTATTGTTTTATAAGCATTCTGATCAGCGACTTGAAATAAAATTGGCGTAATTTTTTCTGCTCAATGCCTTTTCTATATTTCGTTTAATTTATATTTACTGTTTATGTAAAATTATCATACAGCTGCGATGTATTTATTTATGTCATGGTGCTGACTACATTTTACTGTAGGTAGGAATGTAATTTAGCAAGTGTGACATGCTTCAATATTTGAAAAAATCCAGGTAAATTTTTTCGAAAATTTTGCTTAAGCGATAACACTTTTTTTTCCTAGTCAAATATTTACTATGAATATCATGACTATTAAGTTTCAAAAAATCGTTTTTTTTATTCAACAATCGTTAATTATGGCTGACTTGCTCTTCAAAGACGCTTTGTTCGTCTTTATGACAGCTAAACCCACTGATTATGTTTTACTGCCTCGACAATACTGATTTAGATTGAAACTGGCTTATCACAACTACAATTATAAGGTAATCAACCTTTACAACGACATTCTCTGTTCCTTCTGAATGTCTGAGATTTAGGTTGTACAGAAGTCAATCAGTTTTTAGATTTTAAATGCGTGATGACTGTTATTTGGTACCCTTAGTTTCTGCGTATATTTCCACGTTAGATTAAATATTGAAATTTGATAAATATTTACGTTACTAATTTTAAATTAAATTTAAATTAAACTTTATTAATTTAATTGCAGATTACTTCATAAGACTTATATTTGCAGGATGATTCGTAATAGATACTTTAAAGTGAACGTTCGAATGCCAGTCACTTAATCGCGGTTGCAACAGACTAGTCAGTTCATACCTTATTGATAAAACTGAACTAATTCATTGATCAATTACGACAAATCTTATTTTGATGTCTCTACAAATCAGCTTTAATTAACTGTATGGGACTGTCATTAATATAATATACACTAAAGTTAAGATAAATGTAAATGTTTTATAAAAAGACTTATGTCTTTTGTTTTATAAACAAAGACTGTATTTAATCAATTATATCCAAAGAGAGACGGAACGAGGGTAGAGAGGCCTTGCCTTGCAGTAGGACACAATGTCAAACGTAAAATAAAATGATGTAAGAAAGATTTTCGTATTACCCTGTCATCATATTCTAGAGCTTGGCAAACCCCCCAAAAATAAGAATTATTATAATTTTAAATAAATATGTCTAGTGCCTAGTATTTTTAAATGTATTTTTGTTACCGTTGAACAACGATTTATCTTGTAAATGTGTCAATTATTTTCATCCTTCATGGTGTAGTGCATTCGTTACTTTAAACGTATTATTACGAAACAATCTGTACAACATCACGACAAGAATTTATAGTAAAATAATAAAAAAAAACATTATTAAACGAAATTGGAAGCGAAGAGTTATAATAATTGAATTATAAATACAATAATCAAGCGAATCAAAAATAACGCTAAAATATCGAGACAGTTTATTTTTAAAATATATTTCCAACATCTATTTCCTTCTTTAATTTTCGATTTCTAATGGCATGCATCTTATAAATGTAATATACTATTTATGTATTCTTGTTTATGCAAAGTAATTCATCGACACATGGCTTATTAATAAAGGTTCTTATTTACTGAATAACGTAAGCCAGACTAGTGTAATATCAACTAATATAATAATGCCAGCCTTTTAACGTCCCACAGCTGGGCTAAGGCCTCTTTATAAAAAAATAAGACACGATCATAGATCACCACGCTTGCTCATTTGCGGATTAGCGATCGATTCTCTTGGTTTAAATCTATAAAAGTCAAAGTATTTTCTCACAAAACCCAATAAATTATTGTCACAATGTTTTTGTTCAGTCAATGTTGTTTTGAAATCTTCGATATTGGTTGTTTTCCTAGCCAAGGTCCTATCTTCTAGCCCTTGTTACACGTAAAGTCTGCAACCTTGTTCATGCGAAGCCGGTCATTGAACTACAAAGGCACAGCGACTATCACTTCTGCTAAATTCCGATTAAATAGTAAATAAAAAAACAATTTTTTAATAATAGATATCATAATACTCGATTTACAAATCGATATATTTACGCAACTACAGGTTCAGTTCCCCGTAGTATCCCGCGTAAGCAGTTCCCGTTTCCAAAGAAATTATCTTTTTTGTAAATTTTCCATAGTTCTTGAATATAAGTCGTGTATATATAATATATCATGCAAAGTTTTAATCCTTCGTTAATAATACGCTGAAGTGCCACTTTCTTTATAGACACTTACTTTTATTAAATCTATTTTCCTCGCTACGTCGGAGTTTATAGCACTTCAGTTTCATATCTTTTGTTTTACTGTAGATATAGTTTACATAATGTACATACACTTAATTACGCACGTGTCGTAAGAGAGCGTAATACCTTTGTTATAATAACATCATCATCATGATCTCTTAGTCTTTTTCCCAATCATTTGGCGTAGGTAGTGATTATGCTTTGCTCATTCAACTCTTCTTCTTTGTCATCTCAGCGTTCACTCCTTTTTTCTCCCATCATCTTCCACACAATCCATTCATCTCTTACGCTGTTTTATTCCTTCGCATTATTAACGTTAGTACCTATTAATAGCCATGAAGTTATATGCATTTTATAAGTTCTGATTTAAGTATCTCAGGGTAGTTTCGATAAACCCATTAAAATCTAACCTTGAAGAGATCACGTGTGAAATTCATGGTTAATCAAATATTTGAGTCCAACGTGAGCGATAATAAAAACATTAAATACAACTAGTTTCTAGTAATTACATTCATAAAGTGATTTCTAGAACAACGCAATTACCTTTGAGTGTCACGAAGAAAGAGCTCCTTCAAATGTAAATAAAGAGAGCTTAATAAAATGAAACTTGGTAGTGATTGTGATCTAATTGTATTTAGGTCTTGTATTATTAATTTTAATATATAAGTGCAAAGACTTACTTAGACTACAGAAAACAATGAAGAATTTAAAAAATATCGAAGTAAGTTTATTGCACCTTGTATGCTCTTCCTCCTTATGCACTATCCTAAATAGACTGGGAAAGATTTAATCGTATTCAGACTTCCTAGTTACGAAAAATCAAACGATTTGTTTTTAGGCGACTTAGAAATTAAGCCTATGATTTCTTCCTTAACTTTTGATTTTTGAAGACACTTTTATTAACTATAGTTTTCAAGAGATTCTGAGAAGTTTTCAAATACAAGTCCGAATGTATAAAAGATATCACACACACAAGCACAACTTATGTTCTACTAATTATTCTGGCATATCTCCAGAAAAAACCTCTTAACATAAAACCTGAATATAGGATCATCGGAAATAAGTGTGTCTTGATTTTATAATGAATCTCGGAATTTCAAAAGGTCCTTACCGTATTGTTATTTACGTTAGTAAAAAAGCCAACATATTATCAAAGACGGGTTAAATGACACAGATGATCTTACCAAGGGATAGTTATCACAGTAGTTAAAAACACATTTGAAGACATATTCAATAACTCAAGTTTTTATTATATTCAGCCATTATCCTATCGCTTTCATTCTTCCAATTTTCTCGGTCTTGGACTAAATGTTTATGGAACATATAATAATCCAGCCTATAAACGTCCCGCTGATGGGCACAGGCCTCTTCCCATATAGAGAAGGCACGAGCATTGATCACCACGCTTGCTCTCTACCGATTAGCGATTTCAGATCACAAATTTTGGAATCCAGATTTTCTCTCTCTTTATGTAGTTATACAAAATGAAACCGAAGGATGTTCCAATTTCATTCAAGCAGTTTTTTTAAGTCATGTCCGATTCATAATTATCAATGAAACTCATAACAAAGTGTTACGTATTCGTTACATTAGGATTTATTGCAAGCGTGCCGACATATATCAAAGTCATAAGCGATCATGCCAGTTGCGATATTATTGTTGCTATTTATAATACATGTTTTCATCAACTATTTTTTCATCGGAATTGTTACACGTGTTATGTTTATTTATTCTGCATTTACTTGAAACTCATTACAATATTGGTGTTATAATGTAAGGCAAGCTTTGAGCCGCTTTAGTTTAGGAGTTGTATTTATTATGTTGGTTTAAAAGGTAGCTACGAGTAGTATACTCGTATTTAGCAGATTAACCTACATCACATCTGTAAAGTGAAAATCAACCTGTGCTCTTTGAATAAACCTGTCAAAGTTATTCAATATTGAATCTTAGTTTGTTAAAAGTGCTTTAATTTACTCTTAAAGAAATCGGGTCAATGTTTAATATTTCAAGTAGAAAGTTAGGTTAACAAAAACTTGCGCACGGCACTGAAACTGGCAAAACCTAACTCGACCTGGATTATTTACAACTAATTCTTATTCGGTGGCGAGGTTGCTGTCCCCAGACGTCCAATTTAGAAACGCAGTGTTTTTACGAGAAATGCTCATCAAACCTGTTTATGTATCAACAAAATTTTTAAAAACAAGTTCTTTCTAAAAGGGAAGGCCTCCATCTTACCATTGTATACTTGTATCGCTCAACATGCCCAAGTCTTTCTATAGAGTTTTAAATGATGCTACTGGGTTTACGCATTTGATAAATTGACTTCACGCGCCATCCTCTTAAAAATAATTTATTAATACATCGCTTATTATTTGACGACCTCCGTGGTCGAGTGGCGTACGCACCGGTTTTCAAGGTGTCGCTAGCTCTGAGGTCCCGGGTTCGATCCCCGGACGGGTCAATGTAGAAAATCACTTTTCTACATTGTCTCGGGTCTGGGTGTTTGTGGTACCTTCGTTGTTTCTGAATTCCATAACACAAGTGCTTTATAGCAACTTACTTTGGGTTCAGAGCAATGTATGTGATGTTGTCCGCATTTATTTATTTATTATATTTTATTATGTCTGTTTAGCATAGTGACAATTACTTATATTCGCTTAAATCATCGTATAAAGTACAAATTCTCTAAGATTTTATTCAAAAAATATTTTTTTATGGGAATTACCGACATACAGGGTGTTGAATCTGTTGTGATTAGTTTATCTTAAAATGAATAAATTAATAATTGATATCCAATATGTCGCATAAATTCGACACCAAACATCGTAACAAACGTGTCACTGCACTATGAGAGTGCACTATCTTTTTACGTCACTAGCTAAATGTTAAGATACATTTGCTTTAGCGTCCGTTATGATTTGGGGTGTCAAATATTTGGTGCGCAAAATTAGATTTCTTTTTGATCTTATATTTTGTTAAATGACTCTATACCCGATGTACTTTTAATTCCTTTTGTATGGATTTGACCTTTAGGTAACACTGTATATCTCGCTGTAGAAGTCTATAATGTTCCACTCATAGAGTATACATAAGGAACTAGAGTGAGCCTATCAGAATTTGAACGTAAGCACTAGTGTGAAATGGTTTTTTCGTGAATTACTTATGAAGAGGGAGCTTGCCGTTTTAAAAAATCTATCTAAAACACTAATATTATCCTAAAAATGTCAAAACCATCGATATTTTCGTATATCTCGTTGCGGAAAATTAACTTAAATGAAAAACGAAATGTACTAGGTTCAGACTAAAAACTGCTCTCGCTTGGCACAAGGGGGAACTAGGGTTTTTTTTTTTTGGTAGATATCTTTGCAGTTTGCCTGAGCGCAGGCTTTGACTGCGTCACCGGACTTTACGCAACTAGCGGTAGTAGCAGTCTATGTATATAGTACGTCAATGGTTCCACTTGAATCATTAACACTTCTTAGAAGCAATCATCACGTGTATCATTTGTTTGACGATTAAACAATAGAACTTAGTTTATTGGATGGTAACTGCGACCAGGGGAATCCTGAGCCAAGTATCCTTGATCTGAAGTAAATGGTCGAGCGAGTGCCATATCGCGAGGTTGACAAATAGATAAGCGGAGTGACCTGAAAAGTGCGGGTAAATAATATCGTATGTTACAGTAAATATTGTTCGACACTAAGTGTTTTGTACTAACTTATAGAAAAACAAAGGCATTCCAGAATAAAATCAAGATTAGTTAATAGTATTTTTTAAATTATCGTTTAGGTATATTTTGTAAACTCTCCTACATTATTCAAAAATATTACAGGGTATTTCTTAGGCAGTCATGTAACGAAATTGTATTTATTTTATGCCTAAGGGTAGGAAAACTATTTTCAAATCTTCCCTCGATACAATGTATTGAATAAGATATATTTAATTAAACATTTTACACTTTATTTTATTTTGCATCGAAATTCGTATGTATGTAAATACTATTTGTGTGTGCTGAAATATTTGAAAATGATTTAATTCTTTCTGTGCTTGCAGTCTCTATCAGATATAGGGATTTAAATTCGTCTTTTAAAATAAACATTACACACGGTCCTAAACTACAGTCATCGTGGCATCGTCTAAGCTAAATGTGCCATGTACGGTGTTATTGCATCAACCGACAATTTCTGTTGGAAAGTGAATGTGACAATACGCGCTCTCTCCACAAGCACATCGAAAGTCACATTGAATTTTATTCATATTTTATTACATGATAATGCTATTAAATAACCATGTTCATTGTCTGACGTAGACAATGTTACTGTATATTGTAACACACGTGCATAATTAAAAAGTGTAACTTATTAGACACGCTTCTGACAGAACAGTAGTGTTACATAGCGAATTATCTTCACGGTTACAATTTATTCAATTTACAAACATTAACATTACTTGTATAGTATTGTACAGGTGTAGGTATAACATATTTTGTAAAATTTAAACACCGTTACAATGTCTCGAAAGTGATCATAAAATATGTAAATAATGTTTAGTCTTATTAAAATGTTCGTATCATCCAATCGTAATTGGCATCTTAAAACCCGACGCGAATGTAATTATGAATTCAGAAAGCATTATAAGTATTTGATGTCTACCGCCGGCCAATATAACACGCATAACTCATTTTTAACAGAGCATAAAATAACGTTAACATTTCCGATATGGAAGCTGCGAAATTTAATAATAGCTTGTCAATAACTGGCAGCGAAAATTTTTAAACAGACAATAATAAGTAATACATTCTAAAGTGACAAGTAGAGCACGTATAAGTTACATATACAATGCAACCATGGCTCTTCTCTACAGTATACTATATTAATAACTAACATCACAGAATACATTATAATTTCGTAATCATCCAAATCGCGAATATCCTACGAAGCGAGACCATTCCATCGTTTCGACCGCTCCATTAAAGCAGGCCAAATCTGCCGTACATGTACAAAAAAGAACATTAACGTAATGACTCGTAAATTATGTAACGTTAGGTAAAAACACCCAAACGAGCCTTCTGTGACCTCAAAAATTCAGGTTTACCGCTTCTCATTTCCTTAAACTGAGTTCCGAAAAAACAAAACATTGCAACTACAGGCCCTGTTCGCGTCAAGTTTTCTCCACTATTCGCGGTTATCTCGAATGAAAAAATCGGTATTTTTAACAAAAAAAAAAAAAACGGGTTTTATAGTCGTGTCACTCGTCACGTTATCTCTTACATACTTAGGAGTGTGTTGTGATAAAAACGGTTCGTAACGCTCAGTATTCGGCCAGACACGCAACAGCTCCTTATAAGGATATCGACATCATTTCAAGTGATAACACCCGTCGCCGTCTTCGCCTCATTTCTCTTAATCTTTTCTTGTTGATTATACTTCACACTGTCTAATTTGTGTAGTCATAGTCACACGTAACTTACAAGATGGCATTGCATCAATTGTTTACAATGATAAACTAATTTCTGAGATTCATTGATGATGAATTAACATCTTTTTCTTTTTGATTATTTATTTATTAAGCATCTTTCTTGAACAATTACTCATCCAAGAAGTAACATATATTTCATGCTTTTTAAGAAACATTTTGATCCTATTTTTGGTAGGAATATAACCTCTTCTACACAGGCTAAGCGTGTTTCACGGGATTTTAAAATATGTAGCCTCAAATACGGAATAGCTTTGGCAGGTTGTATTTACTTTTAGCATCGTTTTATGAGTACCTAGTATTACAAAGCTGATGTGAAAATTTAGTGAACATATTCGTATCTGTCAATAAAAATGATTAATGCAGCCTATAAACGTACTATGCTGGGCACAGGCCTCTTCCCATATAGAGAAGGCACAAGAAACAGTATCTGTAAAAGATGCCTAAAGTAAATAAATAGGTAGGTTATCTCTTCGTCAATTTGGATTACAACATCAATTAAAAAGGTTTTACTTACTGCTTCATATCTTAATATTTATACTTTGATAAGCTTAGCATCCATCACAATGCGTCCAAACTGGTAGAAGTAATCTGTCAATATTCAAGTATTACTGTCATTACATAATTATGATTGTATCTTTTGTTTTGATGTTTAAAATGAATTATTTTGATTATTTGAATCCGTATTTGTGGTTTTTTGATAAAATATTTTATTAAGCTAATCTAAAGGCATTAAGGTGTTAATCCGAAGTATAAACTGAGTATAATTTTACTACTTTTTCTTATAACTTTTATTGACTTATAGATGTTGTACTTTTTCATTACACACCTGCCTAAAAAACAGAGGGTTATTTGATTTTATAATTATCTGCCTGAAAATAATTACTAAGCAAAAACACAAGATCCGTTTGTTTGTTTTGGTAAACAGTTGTTTTACTATGTCGCTAGTACGGTCGAGGGCACATCCATGATGGTACTTTGACATTAACAGCGCTTTTGTTACGAAGTATAAGGTCGAGATTCGTACTCTCATCAGTGTTAGGGAGTTGACTGTACCGAATAATTAATAAAAATAATTGAAATACTCGTTTTAACTTGTGGAAAGAAGAATGGGAGGCCTTAGCCCTGCAGTGGCATAGTTCCGGCTTTAAATAAATCAATATTTCCATTTAAATCCATATTGAGGTTATTCTCATAGAGCAATAAATCCATAATATTTTACTACTATTAAAAGCTATTGTCGCTTAATATAAATTTTACGTAGCGAATAATAAATACTAAAGGCAATCATAAAAAAAAAAAACAGTGCCAAGTTAAAAATATAGATTCTTTATTATTTTCGTTTCACTAAGATCCACTTTTGCACTGACCCAGGGCTGTGGAAAGTATAGAAAGGTTTACTCCTCTGTCCTGAGGAAAGCGGGGGGCGGGGGTATGGCCGGGGTGCTGCCCCTTTCTTGCTTGCCCACAGTAATAAAAGAGGTTTTGTTTTGTGTCCTTTGTCGCAGGGGACCACGCAGAAAGGCGGAACTCATTTGCAATCTATCACCAACGAACTGGGCAAAAGCCATTCCGAAATCTGTCCTAGAATAAAAATCAATACATAAATGTAAAAGAGTACTGATGATCAATTAAATTTACACGGGACTATCTCTGGTTCAATGGCAAAAAAATATTTTTGCCATCCATAGAGCACCTACTATTTGGATGGCAAAAACATTTTTTTCCATCCGTCTTCACTGGCCATTGATTATCATTGATACCTATAAGGGCTATAGCAAATAACATACAGACAAATTAATGATCTTCCAATATGGAAATAAAATGTTTATTTATTTACTTCGAGTACTGTTTAACTTAAATTCTTTATGTTTTCAACCTTAAATCCACCGATTACATTCACATTATTCCGCTGCGGTGCTCGCCTTGACACACTGCTCGCCGGCAAACTGGCAACTTAACCAAATTGTAATTACTTATTCTAACTTCGTATACATTACGTAATGATAAACAATACAAGTTCGTTACTTAAGTATGCACTTTGCATATCACCTTAGCTTCGATGTATTCTACAAATTTTGTAAACAAACTTACTTCTGGCCAAGGTCTCTAGTCTTCTATCTAACTTGAGGTGTAGATTTGCCTGAGCTAATGTTACTGGGCGCAAACTTTGGTATACAAAAGAAATGCCATATTTTTCAAGTTAACCCAGTCTTTCATTTGCCTTGCAATAAGCAGAGGTTGTAGTACTTGGATTATTTAATGCTTGTCAACATTTATCGAAGTCATCGCGGCCAATTTTTTCCAGGTCCAGATAAATCCAAGTGACATGACAAACACGACGAAATATATTGAAATTCCATTTCTCTACTTTTGTCACTTCAATACATTGTATTCTTTTCTGTTAACGACTATAGTTTAGTTGTTCAGGACAATAAGGCCCCTAATAGTCTATAGTAATACTTTCTCATCTTCTATACAAAAGTCATTTCGAATATATAATAATAACATTATCTATTGAACTGCTTATGCTGATGCATGACAGTGACGTCACCGCTATCTAAACTAAGACCAAATCAACGCTATACAATTCTCTAAATGCAACTGTAAATAAAGCCATCCGATGCGTCGCGGAATGCGTTCGTAAACAATAACATTGATCTATAGAAGAAGCTAACAATAAAAATATCGTCCATTGTTTATAAACTACAAAGCTTTGTCTGAAAAGATTAATAGGTAAGGCTAGAACAATACCTTATGTTTCGCCTTTCACCAATTGTATCTTCCAAATCATTAGATTACCAATTTTAAGATCAGACAATTGTCGTTAAGTGTACATATTATTTAGTCAGAACACACTATTGTCTGGTCTTACAGACTAAATAATGTACTTAGTTAATTATAGAAGGTAAGGAGAAACCGTCTTTTAGAAAATTTACATTGGACTATTTTTGAGGTATCGGTGATCTGATGAGAATCTATAGGATGGATTGATATCAAAAAATATATTTGTCATCTGTTGTAGATGAAAAACATATTTATATACAAACATACACAAAAACGTACCGATAAATGTAAACTCCTCTTTCTTATCTTTCACATTTCTATAACTGTTTCTCTCTAATTGGACGGTTTTTGCATGTTTCCTGACTAGTCCTTAATAAATTGTGTTATTTGTTTGCTTTTTAATAAAAATAATTCAGCCTATAAATGTCCCACTGCTAGGCACAGGCCTCTTCTCATATAGAGAAGGCACGATAATTCATCACCCCGCTTGCTCTTTGCCGATTGGCGATTTCAGATCCCAAATTTTGGAATCCAGGTTTCCTCAATTTTTGTATTTTATTCGCACTACCAAAATATCGTAAAACAACTAGACGGCATATCACGTCGCCTATTGTGTCTCAGCAATTGCGATATGTTTTGTGCAAACCGTTTAAAATTAACAAAACGTTTTGAAAGTTGTTTTCGTACATTACCACAATTACTTGTTGTTCAACAATATATTACTTATAATAACTATTGTTAGGTTGTTTGTCGCTGTGTGAGTAGTTATGACATGTGTTCAACACCTACAATACGCCGATTAGTCATTAACTAACAGTTTTTTATTGACAACTGCTAGCGTTAAGATTGTCATACTGTGTGTAGTATGAAACACACTGGGTTTTTTTACATTCTTGATTAAATGATTTGAAGTAGGTTATTGTTGCATCTCGATTCAGTACAAATTTTGATAAAGGATGAACTTTTAAGAGGCGGATTAATTTTGCAGCAAAACTTAAGTAACTTAAAATTCTTTTCTCCGTTATGTACTTTTGTTTAGTTTTCATATAACTAAGCAGGCCCTATTGAGCCTATTTAGTAATAGGCTTAAAAGGGCCTAAAACTGAACTTGTAACTAAACCCGTTTTCCTATCAATAGCAATGAATAGAACATGTAATAAGTATTGTTAGCCGTACCCTTGTGGTATATTCTTTGCTTTCATTCATATGTGATGGTGCCTGTTTAAGAGGCGCAACGCATAGCGACTGCTCAAGGCACGGCTGGCTTCCTTCCTCTTCCTTATTCGAAGAGTTTGACCTTCATAACTATCCTTGACAGGGACTAAGTTGGAAATGTATCTGGCTTTTGTTTTTAATAAGTTTTAAATCGAGAACCGGTTAATAATTAAAGATAAGATTGTACATTTTAACACGGCACGTACCTGCATGAAATTGTTTTAACAATACTTTGTTTAAGTCGGTCAAACGTTATGTTTAATATTATAACGCACCAGATAATTTTTACCATAATAACTTCAATTGTTCAGGATTTTTATTTTATCAATTAAAAGATTTATAATCAAGGCGGTACAGATTGCACAAATTACCTAGACTTGACTGGCACGTGATACTTTACTAACTGTGCCAACATGTGTTAGGTTTCGCTGTAGATCACAATGGAGTATTGTTTTGTAGACCTATATTTTATTCTAATTGTATGTATTGTATAGGCAATAATGATCTAATATCTTATCATTGTCACTTCTTTGATTTTACCAAACAATTTGGCAAAGTGTGTCACGAACTAAAGCAGTATTTTCTTGTAATACCTAGTTACCCAGTACCGTTCTATTTATATGAGGACATTGAGGTCAATTGCAATATTTAATCAGACCCGTCTTCTCTCCACCTAACAATAAACTCTTAAACGACCGCTTGATCAAGTTCAGTTACGACCAGTCGTCACAGACGATTCAATCCAATAATTCAATTGTGGCGATATTGCCACATTCGTTTTGTATTAGTCATTGAATTATTTCTCATTCAAATGCTAAATCTTTCTCATTTTTCTTAGCACTATTTATAGTCCAAAAAACTTTGAAGTGACATCTCAATCAGTTCCAAAACAGAGCAAAAAACTAAACTTAGATTTCACATTGCATACTATTCGGTTCGCAGACAAAATTTCTGTGTTTATTAAATAAGGTTGACATAAAATACAGACAGAGCCGATTATAATTACTAATTCCTCAAATTATAGTAGTAAGCTAGTTGTTGGCCAATAGAACGCTGGTGGTCGCCGACGACTCGAGGAACTCTTAATTATTGCGGCGGCTCGACCAAAGTATGAATCCAGTTGGAACTAGTTTCGCGGATCGCATGCATCGGTTGTAGGAATTTGAGACATGGGTTGCCCCAAATTTAACACAATAATTGCTCTTCCACTTAGTTTTAATTAAGCCTACGATCTTTAATGAAAGATTGGACACAATGGCTATCGCGTTTCACTATTATTTGGGTTACATTGGACACGTGCACGCGACGTAAAATTGAAAATCATTGAACTGATATTTTTTATCGTCAGTAATGTTTTTTATTAATCATCTAATGAAATCTACAGATGAAGCCTGATTTAATAAGGAACATAAGTATTTTAACTATTATTGACTGTTACCTGAACTGAATAGTTTAGTTTATCGACTAGCTTTTCTTCAATAGTATTTATCGCCAACTGCAAAACCAAACTTGAACAGTTTTCCATTAAATAAGAAACATAATCCACAAAATAACCCCATTTACACTGAATCTATAAAAATAAAATACTGCCCTCTATTACGTCACCATAAAATGTCACCCCTCTTTTTAAACGGGAGTTAAAATGAAGTGTTTGCAGGGCGCAATAATATATGGTTGCGCGAAATTATTGATTTGCTGAACACCCCAAGTCACCGAGCTGTGTGGATAATATTTGGATTGTATTTACTCAGTGTACGTAAGGACTAATAAGGCGTAATTACAATTAACTACATCACTGGTAATAATTGATATTATGTACGTGTATGTGCTGTATTCGATGTAATAGGATTGGAATTAGGCAACTGACTGACCGTTTTGGGTAGACTCAATGTTATACTGATAATCTCATAATGTAATTAATATCTCTTATTTTTACCTATTTATAATAATAATAGGTTAAAATTTCGTTTATATTTAATGCTAATTTACGAAACTATAGTATATATTGTTTCTGTCTGAAATGTTTCGCTAGTGGAGCACCATGAAGAATTCTATCTGTACTGTTAACACAATTTTCCGAAAATATAATACTTTTGTTAATTTAATTTTCGTGGATTTTAAGTAAATTAGTAAATACATATATATTTAGCACTGAAATATCTTGTAGATTACACACTATTTTAGTTGAACTTTCATGTTCTCAATTTTTGTTTATTTAGGCTGTTCTTGGCGTGACGATCTAAACGCATATTTCCTAACTTTTCAGGAGGGAATCACGCAACGATAAATGTATTATTTCTATTTGTATATCAACTTATTATAACACATGTATTACGCGATAAACATTTTAGGTATAAGGTAATTTATATACCAGCAGAAACATCGAATAATAAGCAATTTTTAAACGATTTTATCTTCAATTCTAGAGTGGTATCGTAAATCATGTTATGAAACAATTATTTAAAACATTTTTAGTGTCATCTAATTAATGTCGCTAATTTTGTTAACTTTATCACTAGTTGCATATTTTTGCTCGTGGCTGTGCACACCTATAATAATATCTATAAATATCTTGTCAGATCATTATATAAATATTATTTTTTTTATTTTTTTCAGAAACTTCCGTATCCAAAAGCGGTGGGGTTTATAGTCACAAATGAATTCTGCGAAAGATTCTCATACTATGGAATCCGAAGTAAGTAACGCTTAATAACTTTATTTATTTTACTTGTAATTGCAGACAATTGAGTAAACAGTTATGGATGTAACAGAAGTAATAAGTAGGTGCCAATTATAAGAACAGATGGGTAATCATGAACTGAGCTAATTATAGACATTTTACTGTTTAACAAAGTGCATTTCGTTGTACAGTATACTAGCTTTTTCTCCCGGCTCCGCCCGCGTTTTTCATATTCCATCAAAGCTTTATCAAAATCGATTCAGATGTTTAGCCGTGAATCCGTATCAGACATATAGGCATATAGGCTAATACAGACAGACAGAGTTAGTTTTGCATTTATAATATTAATATGAATATGGGTGGATTAAAATACAAATAAAATAAAATATTATGCTCTGCAACACGCGTTCATTATACTATAATAAAATACTGTATTGACACCGAAGGTTTTCCATAAATGTATTTTCGCTTTCATATAAAAAACAATGAGAATTGTTTTCAGCCGAGTGCATCGGAACATTTATTTACAACGGATTTTAATAGAAATATATTTTATTGCGAATGCGAGAGGGACCTATAATGGTTTTGAAGTTTCAACTAACGATTCACTTTACTATTATACTTAGAATATTTTATACCAGACAGTCACAGGTACACAGAATGGGCACTTAGAGAGACGTAATAAATTTTGCTTACTGGGTCACAGTGATATCAGACATAATGTTATTAATTGCCTTACTATGTTCTCCTTACCGGAATCAACTTCAGTCGTAATTAAATACGAATCTGTGGGCGAAATTTCTCTTTTCTCTAAACTTTTTCCTAAACCATGACGGGAGACGAGGAGACGAGGAGCCTATCTGACATTGATAATCCAATGCTGTACCTACTATTAGTATCCGTCCAGGCATTACTTTTAGTTTATGGAAAACTAGGCTTTGCCGCGTCTCCTCCCGCTTACACTTTAATTACTCAAAGATCTAATTTTTTGAATATCCTCACCTAGCCCTGAATTATTTATTATGATTGATTACATTTCGTAATCGCAAAGTTAAAAGATGTCAATATTTAATTGTCGACGTAATTCCATTGATTGGTGTCGTAATCATCATTAGGTACGCAGTGTCATCATCTATTGTTATGTGAGTTAATGCGGACACAACTATTTCGCACATTAGATCATTCAAAGCACTCGTACGAAAACAAGTTTTTTTGTTACTTGATCAGACTCCTTATTACCTTTTTGAAGTACATAATTATTCATTGTACACTTATACTCACTTACATTTTTCATATGATGCCTACCTTTTAAACTAACATAATTTCTTACTATGGATTGAAGTAAGTCAACTCTTAGTAGTCTGAGATATTTCAGTTATGAGTTTGGCAGTTAGTCGAGATAATTCTTTATACACACACCCTAAACACTAGTTTATTTATTTTTGGTATCTGTACTTTAACTAGACACCGTTAACGTGCACTTTACCATTTTCGTTATCTTAAAGTATTTCGAAAACATTGTTTTGTCAAACGACTTGCAGGGTCCTATCTAATCTTTCTCTTTAACTAACGGTTCAAAGTTTTACCAATAACTGGTCGCTAAGTATTACTTAACCTATTCATTAATTAGTCTTTATTATGTGAAAAATGTGTAGTATTACCTTCACCATCGATTATTACCGGTTTTATTTAATGCGTAGGCAACTTAAAATCAAATATACAAGGTCGTTAAATATGTTTTGTTACGATTGTTTATGTCACATTTTACTGTCATACACTGAGTTTGTAAATTGTGATATTTGTAAGGCTACACCTTGACACTAGGTTGGTACTTCCGAGAGTTGACTAACTTAAATCATTACTTAGAATTCCCTTAAGTAAACGTGAACGACTTTGGGTACAGCATAGAAACATAAAGATGTATTAACCTTTTAACAAGTTAACCTTTTTTTTAAGCAATCTGAAACTTAAATAAAATAGATATAGCTATAACAATCGATAACTTTTAGCTCGATACTCGGTTTTCAGGCTAAAGAAGCCAGTACAATCGACAATCGCAACGTACTCTGAAAACTAAATTTAAGTACGATCTAGGAGAAACGTCTGCCAATTATACAATGTCATTTCTACTGTAAAGATAAGAAACTACGTATTTATTTGTAGACTTATAGTACTTGGTAGTAAGAGAAATGATAATTTATAATCAGCCGTCTGAAGTATCACACTTATTTTAATAATTTCAATTACTAAAAGTTATGGTCTTTGTTATCTAGAAACTCTTAGGTATATTAGATCGAGTTAAATGCCGATATATCTATCATAATCTCATTACACAGGATGATTAAATTATTCGTCACTACTGCGATGTTTTGAAACCATAAGAATATATTTTTTATCCACACATCTTATAATCTTAACAACTCTTACAAGTGTTTTGAAACAAATGTTAATATTACCTCATTATGTAATAAACGAAAAGGATGAAAGTCACGTAACTAGACGAGTTATGAGTATGAATGTGGATGGGTATTACATGCAGAGGAAGACCAAAAAAGAGATGGATGGATTGTGTAAAAGATGATATGAGAAAGGAGTAAATACTGAGATGACAAGTTGTAGAGATGAATGGAAGCTATTGAAGGATTATGCATTGCGCCGACCCCAAATAATTGGAAACAGGGCAGGGAGATGATAATGTAATAAACGAAAAGAAATTTCCATTTAACGTTTTTGCACACGGCTGTTTCGTACGTTATGAATAGATAAATAAATAACTGTACTTAATTACTGATTGAATTAACAACCAAATATCAATAAATGTCGTTTCATATTTTCACAATGATGTCAACAACGTAAATAATGATATTTATTGGGTAATCAATGACTATGTTTGTATTTATTAAAAGATTTTGAATGTTTATGTTTTAAAATATCTCTAGCTGTATTTAGAAATGGAAATTATTCATCGTTTGTCAAGTTTTATCGCGATAGCGTGCTCTTATGTAGGACAGTGGCACCATCATATTTACATAAACAAGACTATAAGAACTATTGACAGTAAAAATGAGTATTCGTCAAGTCATCCAACAGGCTATGATGTGGTTTATTAGAAAGAGTAAAGTCAACAGAAAAGAAAAAAGCTTTCAAGGTTATGAATGACAGTGTTTTTGAAGCATTGCAGTCATCAAAAAGTTTATAAGTTGATCTAATTATATCAAACCGTTTCATTCATTAAAGCATGAAGACTAGGTCAAAAATAAGTGGGCCTTATAAGTTGCTCATTTAACAAAGTTGGCTGCATTTCACTTTCTTTTGGAATTAAGATAAAGTTCCTGTTTATGCAAGGTAAGTTAAAACTTTACAGCCAAAACAAAATATTTTGGAATTCAAGTTTTATGCATTGTTTTATTCAAGGTCGCAAGCTTTAACGTAACCATCAACTATCAAGGTTAAACAACACTTTAAATAAAATAAAAGTGTTGAGAAATTTGTAATTTGAAAAGATAATTGAATGTTATGGTGGGTAGAAGAGATTCATGCTTGAAACAGTTCAGAGACAATTCACCATTTTATTCAAAAACAAATTTCTAAAATAGTATTTGAATCAGATGATTCAATAATGAATACATTAAATATTAAACTCAACAAACGTATGTTAAACGACATTGTCTAGATATCTGTTTTGTTAATTTTTTTACATAGCTGTAAGTTCTCCATAGTATATTAAATAAATAAATAACATGTAAGTCTCCTTTATTTTAGGATTTATTAAAATAAGGTAACATCTTTCTTTGCCTCGTAAAATAGGACTCGAATACTAATCTAAGAATAACAACTAGTCAACTACTTACCAATGAGTCTACCCCCAACAGTTTATCGTGATATAGGTGCAATCATTTTTCTATCAGTTTCGAAAAACGATAAAGAAAAAGCTCACACTGAAAGTGTTGACAGTGATAGAAAGGATACAGTTCGTGAACAGTGAGCCAAACATGCGCCAAACAACTGAAACCGACAGGACTTGCAGTAGCGACTGATTGAATGTTCTGGATAAGTGACGGCTCGCCGATCGTTTATTGGATTTAAATGGCCGTCAAAAACAATGTTTCTCGTTTTATTTACGCGTGAAAGGGATTTGGATTTAAGTTATATAAGTTTTGGATAACATCATGTATAATGCTGTTATTTTGCAATTGTTCAAAGAGACTAATTTTACCTTAAACAAATGCTTGAAATGTAGTTTTGAAGCCATCCAAATTCCCAGAAGATTAGCAAATAGCTCGATATTTAATTTGTAATATCAAATATTTTCGCCAATCTCGTTTCAGTTAAAATTACTAATGGTCTTATTTTAGGTCTCTACCTATTTTGCAAATTTAAGTAACTTCTATGTCCCATCTACAGAACTGGCGTTAAAAGACTCATCCGTTGTCCGTCGAGCTCAAATTGAAAGCTTTATCAGGCACCGTTCATTTCCCAACATTCTGGAGCATTCTGGAGTTGATTGATAGACGCTGGGTGTGTTAGACAGGTTACCTAAAACACGGAAGGTCCCCTTTGACTCTCCATGTTTCAATATTTGACTGTCGGGGAAATAGCAATAAAATTGTTGGTTTTATTTCTGTGGTATTTTGAACTTCACAATCACGGGTTTTCTATCGCATATTACTTTATTGTATTGTATAGGTTTGTTTCATTTACTTATTTATTTAATGCAGAATGTACACTTCGTTACAAGCTTGGCTTAAAACTAGAGGATAGGATACATTACCTTGTTAGGGCATTTAGCAGTAAAAGGTTACAATATATGTATATATTTCCATGACATGTTCTTTTTCATGATGCCTGGTTCAATGAAATAAAATTGTTATACATAATTATTGCCCTATCAGCGAGCGTGAGAAAGTTGTGCGTATTGTGGATGTAATATGTATTAAATTAACTAAAACTAGTGAACATGATATGTAATCTATATTATTTCTAGTAAAGCAAATAACAATTCGCTCTTACATATCCAATACCGAAAAATGCCATAAAACACAGGCATTAAATAAATAGGTAAGGGGCCAGTACTTTAGTGCATAAAGACTGTAAGACTGTATTTGACTGTAAGAAGTAAAGATATAACAAAAACAGATTTCGCCTTAAAAAAAAACATATTTAGTACTTAGGGTAAAAAAACCCGACTTGCACCACTGCCGAGTTTTTTACCAAAAGTATTATAGTTTTTGTAACGGAGTGATTTTGTTTCAGCAATCCTGTCGCTATACCTGCGATATAAACTGGGGTACAGTGACAATGGAGCCACGGTCGTCTACCACGTGTTCTGTATGTTCGCCTACTTCTTCCCACTTCTCGGTGCCATGATAGCAGACGGCTGGCTGGGAAGGTTTCGGTAAGCTTTTTCTAGTTACCATATGAACTCGGCTCTTAATTTTGAAAAAATAGGTAATCATTCAAAATAGGGTTTCAACTTTAGTGTGCGTCCAGATCTGGCAAACGCGCGACGAAGCAGCATCTCGCGAAGCTCGCCAGATTTGGATGCACCCTTAGACCATAGATCGTTTGATTAAGCCCTTCAAAACTAATAAAAAACACTTTTTGAATTTAAATTCAAATTGTTTCTAAACAGTTCTTATTCTTTCGTGAAGAGGTTTTATGAAAAAGACGTAAAAGTCACAAAAACATCGATCACTTATTATTTTATGTACGTCTACAAAAACTATCATAAGCATTATAAAAGTAAGTCAATGCCGTCGTCTTTCCGAACTAATAACTTCAGCAATTATTTTAAGGTCAGTAAGGTCATTGACATTTTTTTAAACAATTGAACGTTGTTTACTGCTATTAAATTTAATTTTGTCATTTGCATGTCTTTGCTTTTCTAGTTACATCATTTAACCTACTTTTATTATTCTGTATTTACTCGTACTTATGGAATGTTTAAACCCTCTGCACTTCCATCTTATTTATCTAATGAAAAGCAATTTCAATACGTTTTGTTAAACTATCATATGCATTTTAGTTAAATGAATGCTTGTACCAGTGTTTATCCTATCGTTTAGCACGGGTGATGTGAGCTTTGCAGAAAAAATGTTATACAAAGGAACATACCAAGACACATATTTGGATCTGTCCAGCGATTTTAGGATTTTACTTTAAGAAGATTAACCTTTGTTTCTTGTTTACAGAACTATACTGTACCTGTCGTTAGTGTATGCGGCAGGAAGTAGCTTGATATCAATCAGTGCTATGCCACATCTTAACTTGCCAACCATGTAAGTATACGTATTGTATTGTATTTTGATTAGAATCAACATATAAGTAAAGATTGAGACAATAATTACTGGCGCCGTAACATGAGCTTTTAAAGCTGAACTATTGCGGTTGAGTAATCGGAACAGCGCTATGCGCAGTATAGTCCGCCGTCTCGCTTCCACAACCGTACTGGTTTAAGAGATCATGGTACTGCCTCTCAACCATCATTACCTGTAGTTATCTTAATCGTACTTCTATACATTGGAATAGTTAACTTATGTTCATTACCTACGCTACTTTAAAAAAGGAAGTTTCATTATCCACCGAAAATTATTAAATTAATATTCATTATAACATACAATAAAAATAACCCTGTATAGTGATGAATGCCTACATTAGTATTAGTGTTGTAAAAAACGTAAACTGCCTTACTGCTGACATTTTCTACATGCAGGACACAAAAGCACGGATGTAACAAACAAATGCTCGCAACTAATTTGTTTACAATATAATTATAGGCACACGAAATGCCTGCGGTTTACCTCCTAAACGCAAATATGTGCCACAATTCTGTAATAACAAATAATAAACGTTTGCTGAATTAAACTTTATTAATTAATTAACCAATACCGACCGGTTTAAATAACAAACTATTTGATTGATTTGAATGGATTCCATTCATCAACTTTTTGAATTACTTTGAATAACTTTTGAATTAGAATCGACTTTTTATCATTTTGTTAATCATTCAAATGTTTTTCTTTATGTTCACTTACTTTTCGAGTCACAATTCCTAAATCGTAGTACCAATATTCTTTATCTTTAGCCCACATTGTCATATTGCTGATGATTATACATAGATAGATTATTAAGAAATCATGGTGCCTACTGCTACACCTATTTCATGGTCCCCTAACGACGAACTAATATAAAACTTTCTTCGGCAGGCAATTATCCATGGTAGCTCTATTCCTCATAGCGTTCGGAACGGGAGGCATCAAGCCTTGCGTGTCAGCCTTCGGTGGCGACCAGTTCAAGTTACCAGAGCAACAGAAATTCTTAGGATACTTCTTCTCTCTCTTCTACTTTGCCATAAACGCGGGAAGTCTCATCTCCACCTTCCTGACCCCGATCTTGAGAGCTGACGTCCATTGCTTCGGGGAAACTGATTGTTATTCCTTAGCTTTCGGAGTCCCTGGCATATTGATGATTGTTTCCATTCGTAAGTATTCAATTGCAAATCTTAATTTTTTTTTGGTGATCTTGAATTGTAATCTTAAATTCACAAAAGAGTCATAAACTGCTCTTTTTCCTGTTGTTTATAAAAATAAACGAACTGTGGGTGTCAATTGGAACACCTCTGCCTACCCCTTCGGGGATACAGGCGTGATGAATATACATGTATGTTATGTGGCAGAAAAAATTATATTTTTCTTTCCTTTTAGTGTTATTCGTTGCCGGCAAAAGACTGTATATAATAAAGAAACCTGCTGGAAATGTGATCGGAAGAGTGTTCGCTTGCATCGGTGTAAGTACCTACATAATATGCTAGCTCTGATACATATAATAGAAATGGAGAATAGACCAATACTTGACAACAAATCATCACAATATTTGTTTTCGAAAACAAGTCATATACTTATATTGTTTCCTCAAGATGGGCCTAACAATACCGATAACAAAAAATACCTAATCTACGATTACTTTGTAGAAATATTATCTAGGTATATCTTTACTTTCAACATTGCAAGAAGTGCTCAAGATAAAAGCCTCTGGCAGTTCCAACATCAGATACTTGAGATAGATTTATCTGATAAAGATGCTTCAAATTTAGCGCGGGGACGTTCAGTATCCATGAAATAGAAACACACTTGCATTTATTACATAACTTGTTTTACACAGCAACTAGCCGATATTATCGTCTTTATATCATTATACTGTGTCAATATGCAAAAATTAACTATAATTCGTTATTGAAGATTGTAAAATGCACTATGCAAGCTGGATCTAACATTTTAACATTAATTTCTTAATTTTGTTATTTTGTTGCTTTACTTACGTCTCGTCATCGTTTATAATAAAAACGTTTATTTCTAGAATAATGCAAATAATTTAAAGAGAAAATTTCTGCTCTTTTGAAATTATTTTCGAAACATTCAGGATCATAAATAATTTAATAATACGTAAATACTGTTAAAACAATTCCAATAATCTATATCCACACAGTGACACCATAATTAACGCTGTTATCCATTTAAAACTTGAAACAAATTACATCCTCCCATTATCGCAGCATGCAATGGTAAAGTCATTCAAGACAAAGGAGAAGCGCAAGCACTGGCTGGACCACGCCGATGACAAGTACGACACGGACCTCATCGGTGACATCAAGGCTCTGCTCCGAGTGCTGGTGCTGTACATACCGCTGCCGGTCTTCTGGGCACTGTTTGATCAGCAGGTATGCTATTATAAACCTTCTGCCAACGTCTTAAGCTATATTATCGCTATGCTGGGATTAAATTTATCATCAGATTCCAATCCCGTCTAAGTAAAAAATTGGCTTAACCCTCATCTTCTCTAAAACTTAAATGAGAACCCCATTTTGGATGTATATACGTTATTTTTCCGTGTTTCTTTACTGATATTATCGGCTTCCCAATTTTATTGAAGTCTATAGCCAATTTTAATAAAGATGTTACGAAATAAGACCCTTCTTTCTTGCCTTATTTTCTTCTTCTTTCTTCTTTATTACCTTTGTTTTTAATCAAAATATTCAGAAAATCACCAAGAAGAGATTAAACAGAGCATAAAGTCTTAGAAAACAATCTAAAAACAAATTGATTAACATATTTTCCATAACACAGGGATCGAGATGGACTTTCCAAGCCGACAGGATGGAACAAGACATAGGATCGTGGACATTAAAAGCCGATCAAATGCAAGTTCTCAACCCTCTACTAATTCTCGTCTTCATTCCGCTATTCGAAGTGGCAAGTATCAAAATATTTCATGCATCAGGCAAATATATAATTGTCATTTTTTAGAGCATGGTTTACTTACGGTATTTCTCTTTTCAGGCCATATACCCCTTCCTAACTTGGGCCAAGATGGTAAGGAAACCTCTACATAAGATGATATGGGGCGGAATACTGGCAGCTGCTGCATTCATTATTTCCGGAATCGTAGAAATTAATTTATTGGTAAGAAACTACCTTTATTGCTAAAACCAATTCCCACAGTTTCTTTAAAGGAATAGAGCTATAGGAAGGAATTGCTATTAATAACCCGTAAGGTATAAGACATTACGCTCAAACGCCTTAGTTACTGTAATGAGTTAGTTTTATAGTTTGTATAATTATATTTTCTCACGTTCCGGACGTACATTATCATGAATGGAATCTTCGTAATTTACTGCAACAGAATTTATCTTCATAATGAATTGTATAATAACTACGTATTTTCAGTTTAAAATATTGCCTCGAGGTATTCCAATACTTATTGCGTTTTTGCTAATATAACTGTCGAAACCAGAGCGGGAATGTACGTGAACTATTGTAAAATAGCCAGCTATTAATTGAACGTCGGACTTTTCGTTTCTTCCTTTTATTTATCGAACAATATACGTTATCCGGTTTTCAAATAGCAGTCAGTTTATATCGAACATGTTTTAACCAATATTTCGAATTTATTTTCGTCTAGGTCCAATTTTGAGTATACTAGTGTTAAGTGTGTCTGTCTTTTTGTTTCAGCCGACTTATGGTACACCGGTTTCAGATGGATATGCACAACTAAGAGTTTACAACGGCTTTAGCTGCAAATTTACCTTAAATACAGCTATCGTCAACCCGCATAACGTAAACTCGACCACCAACGTTGAAATAGGTCCCCTCTCAATGTACGCCAAACTGGACATTTTCGCCGACAAGGTTGTGGATTCGCCTTACTTCTTTCAAGGGGAGCCCAACACGCAATGCGCCGATATAGCCTACAGTGGCTACTTTCATTTAAAAGAGAAAACTGCAAATTCCTTCTTCATCAGCAAAAAAGGAATTTCTAATTTTACAGATAATAATGAAAAAGCCATCGATGGTGTTCATGTTAGGTAAGTTTATTTCTATTATCGTATTACAATTCGTCATTCTTCTTTTTCTTTGCTTTACAAAGTGATTTGTCATAAAATGTTTCATAAATGTAATCCCAGAACGCAAGCACGGAATTTTCCGGTTTAAAGTCTATCATTTTATATTCTTTTCGCATGAGCAGTACATTATTTCCTACTAAACTCATGGGTGACCAAGTGACGTTACCAACATATGATTTCGGGGTCGGATTTCCATATTTAGCAAAATTAGACCACAAGTTTACCATTTCTATAATGAATGTTTTATCAGTATTGACTTTGTCACGAGTCATTTTCACATAATTTTCCCAAAGAGGCTCACATTTAAGTACGTAACATACTTCATCTCCAGATGCCACACCTTTCACTTTTGTCGTTGACTCGCCAAGAGAAGTTGCTTTGACAGCATTAAGAGTTCCCCTATAATCGAATTTGTACATATACATATTTCCTTTGCCTAATTGTAAATAAGTTTTTATAAATTTAATGATCGGATATTTAATAAGGTCAGACGCATATTTCAGAAAGTTATCCAAAGACTTTTCAGAAATGCCGGTTTTGAAATATCTGCTCTTGATTTTATTAGAAATTCTTTTATACATTTCTGATGAGCTATTGTATTGACAACCGTCCGAAAACGGCACCATAAACTTAAAGAACTTGGACAGTGGTTTAAGAAATCTGGGATTGTGTATAAATGGAATAGCTTCTGATATGCTTTCTTGAGTATTAAACCCTATTAACACAGGTTTATTAAACTTTTTGTTTTTCATCGTATCATAAAAGTCTTTTGGTGCTTTTGTTAATAAGGCGGATTCCGATTCTGGTTCAACTAAAGGAGTAAAAGGCACTATCGGTCTTTGAGAATTTTCAATTTCTAATCGAGAGTAAATGTTTCGCGACGCATCGATTAAGTCTTGGGTTGTGGCTTTGCTTAATTTTAGACTCTTCTTTTTGAGATCACGTTTCAATCGACGTCTTTCTACGGTGTAGTTACTTTGAAACATAGAGGCAGCAAATAATGCACCACTTTGTAGAATAACCTTTGAAAACAGTTTGCTGGCTTCTGTCATCATCAGGAGCGATATAAACGTGGCAGCCGAGTTGTTGCCCATCAGTACAATCCTCTTTTTATCACCACCAAATTTTTTAATATTCTCTCTAATCCATTTCAAGGCCATGACAATATCTTTAAGGCCCATGTTCGCATGAGTGTCGGTGTCATTTAGTTTTAGAAATCCAAATACTCCTATTCGATGTGTTACTGTTACTAACACAATGTCATTATCTATCAGGAAATCTGCTCCGTGTAGATGACTGAAGCATGACGTGAATGCGTATCCGTGAAGCCACACGACGACAGGTTTTAACCCTGCGGCTTCTGTTTTGGGTATCTCAGGAGTGTAAATGTTGAGGTAGAGGCAGTCTTCCACTCCGAACAATCCATGTTTGTGGACGATGTGAGCTTGGGCACAGGTTCCGTGGAATTCAGTTCTTCCATCTACAGTCCGTGACCATCTTTTGTAAGGCTCGGGGTCCTTAAATCTCAGTTTCTCAACCGGTCGTTGAGCATATGGCACTCGATAGAACACGAAGTACAGTCTACGGTTGAATACTGTAGCCTCTCTACTCCCTAATATCCTCCCTTGTTTAACAGCAACTTCTATTTTATGAGCTTCAATCCACGCGAACAACACAAGTAACACGCATGCTTCTCGATACATTACTCATTTTTTTTAATACTGCGACCAATCCGAACCTATTTCACTCTATTTATCGAATAAGTTATCAGTTGCAAATTAATTTCAGTCGACTGGCAAATGTTTAGACTTGGAATGAATATAGCAGAAATATCACACACAGCGACGTGTTATAAATTGTAAACTATATGTACTGAAATAAATAACCTAAAAGAATGAAGAATTCTACCTAATATGACACAATTTGTTTTAGGTTCTTAACTAATATAAATTCCGCGGTGAAGATAAGTATAGAAGATACAAAGAGAACTTTAGTAAGAATTGATAGTACGAATTCCACTCAAATGAAAATCCGGAAAGGACCTGCCGATGTCGTAATTGATGGGAATGTAGTATTGAAAGGTTTCAGCTTTAAATCTGGAGCTGCCTATACGATAAACGTCTACGAAGATGTTCTTGGAGCTTACGTAAGTAAACTATTCTTATAAAACCTCATTTTTTAATCAAGACTTATGAATGAATCTGTGCCAAATCAAAGTTCGAAATACAATTGCAATAATCCCACAAAAATCTAGCTTTTTTCGGGTTTAAACCGAAATCGCTAATTTAAAATTAACACACTTCAAAATTTATTTTTAGTATGTTTCATAACATTTCACACATAGTAGAATTCACTTATCAATCTAACCTACCTACATGGTAGTATGGTATAATAGTGTCTCAACTTTAGCTCAAAACTTTTTCATTGCCAATTTTGTATGCAAAACAAACTTTCAAGAATCATAAAACAAACTTCGCTCCAGTGACCTGCTCCTAATTTGTTTGTTTTGCAAGATATGAGATGTTAAACTTAAAATAGATATACTTACGACTTTTTTAAAACGAGACTTCACTTATGTACCTATTAAGTAAGAGATAGCATCAGAATATTGTAACGGCAATGAGAAAGTTGAGAATGGAACGATTGAGAAATACCTAATACAAGGCGTGTTTCTAATACCTTTATCTTTACAAACAGACTGCAAACCCGGTAATGATCACGCCTGCGAACAGTATTCACATTCTATGGCTGATCCCGCAATACGTGGTGATGACGATGGGAGAGGTGATGTTCTCCGTGACTGGCCTCGAGTTCTCGTTCACTCAGGCTCCAGCCAGCATGAAATCAGTATTGCAGTCCGTGTGGCTGCTCACCGTCGCCTTGGGGAACATGATCGTCGTGCTCATTGTTGAAGGAAATTTCATGGATGCCCAGGTAAGGGACTTCGACACCGTCATTATATACTGCGATAGTACGTTATTTATGCAGTAAGTTCCAAGCCCTTATGTTATTTTAGATAGGTCGTAAGTAGTATAATAAAACTAAACTAAGTAGTTGCCCAGTATCTTAATTTTTCTTGATCACATTGCCGTCGGAAGACCATCTTAGACGTCTATCTAAGCTGACTTATTCAAAGAATCGGTAAAGCAAGTTATTCTTCAATGACACAAAAAGGTGTTGATGAAAATATGAACAATGATCAAGGTGTTCTGCAGTATTTGTTTGCTCGTTGTTCCCCTGGTGCGTGTTTTAACAGCATGACAGGCGTCTGACAGTTTTACCTAATGAAGCTTCGGACGATAATTACTAGAAAGGATATTATTAAAGGTTTATACAATGAAATGTTGCTCCTTAGTTATTCTATCATATTATTAATATTTTTTATTACTTAGTATAAAGATAATAGCTCTTTGTTACACAAACAATGTTAACACTATTATTATCAGGCGTTAGCTCGTTTTATTGTATCGGTATTTTAATTTGAATCGCATGTTACCATGAATAAATAATAACGTACGTTGGCACATGGCAGGTTTCCCGTGCATTTAATGTTTACTGCTGTATTTGTCTATATATGCAAGTAGCAATTTTCATTTTCATGATTGTACTTTTTACAGTAGGTCAATAGTTTTGATAAAGAACTTATCAGTATTTTGTAAGTGTGGCTGACGTAAATGTATTGTTTGAAATAATGCTGTAATAATAATTCTGATTGCAAACACAATAGCCTAATATATCGAAGACGTTCATTAGATTCCTGGCACGTGTGTTTTAATGATTTTCACGATGACGCTGGTTTTAATGATGACGTAAAGACGCAAGGATAGGAGGACTTAACCGTCAGAGCTTGCGTTAAGTTCTGTCAATGTCAAGTCGAACATTAAACATTAATTAATAATAATAATATTCCCGGACATCTTCACACACGGTTGTCTGATCCCAAGCTAAGCAGAGCTTGTGTTATGGTAACCAGACAACTGATAAACATACTTATATATTTCTAAATAAATACATATTATAGATAAATAACCACATAAATGAATGTTTAAATGATCCATTTTAATAATCCTTTCCTAAATTTACAATTATAATAAATAAAGATAATAATAATGCCTACTACAAACAAATTAATTAATACCAAGAATAAAACAATAGTTATTAAACCTGGCAAATATCATCATGCTACCTACAAAACTAGAATAATAAATACTTATCTGGATGGGAAACTGCATAAACTTTCTGATGAATATTCTACATTATAATTATAGGTTTAAAAATATATATCATGTATATATAAACATATATACTTATATATAAATTCAAAACAATACTTACACCTAAATTTAATATATATACATAAATATTACTTACAAATGCTATAAGTATTAAGTACCTACTTACCATTGTTCTTCCTCTCTCCTAAATTTTGCGTGTCCACGAGGTACTATAATAATTTAATCTTTACTTACCACCTACTAATACTTATAAACTCTACATAAAAGTGCTCATATCAATTAAGCTCAGCCTGAAAATAAATCACAAAAAGAGCATTATAGTTAAGGGCCGCTCGAGCGTTCCGAAATATTTCCCGAGAGTACGAATCGAATGAAGGTTTAATAACTAGTTGTTCAAAAAATGAAAGCGCTGACAATGATGTGATTTTCACGGTCAAATACATATAGTTCGATTCAAACTTAATGGCGGCTCGGAAGTTAGCTACACGCTGCGCAGTACCTCGCCCCGCACCCCCGCTGGCGCATAAGTTTGTTACTGCGCAGCGACTAGCCTCGTGTTCAGAGCCGCCATTAAGTTTGCATCGTACCATACGATTTTTATTTTATTTATTTTCGCAACAACAGAAGTTATCTCTGTCGGTGTTACACAGTGTTTGACTTATGTTTTATTTGTTTGCAGTGGAAAGAGTTCTTCTTGTTCGCGGGTCTGATGTTAATAGATATGCTCATCTTCACGACAATGGCCTTTAGATACAAATACAACACCGCTAAGCCCAGCGAGGAGCAGCTCGCCGTCGAAGAGATAAAACTACCGGATGCCAAGAAAAAACCGGGGGCCACCAAGCAACCGGAGGCGAACAAGCAATCGGAACCGAACAAGCGATCGGAACCGAACAAGGAACCGGAGGGGAACAAACAAACTGATGCAGAACAACCACCGGAAGCTAACAAGAAACGCGACGAAAACTAATTGTTATTTATTGTTAATATACATTTTACTATCGATTTAATCCGTGCTTTAATTATTTCAAATACTTACCTACCCAAGTAATGTTCTCAAGACGCTTCGTGAAACGTAACAACAACATAAAGAGAAAAGTAATTTACTTTGAGCGCTGAGCAAACTGTAAAGAAGCAATTAAACTTGCTACTTCTTAAGTCAAAACTTTAAAGTAATCCAAGTTTTTATTTCTGAGATACTTTCTTTTGCTATTCGTATGCGGAATCTATAAAATACAACAAAAGAAAATCACCTGTAAAACTATGTGACATTACGCAAATCATTACACGAACATGAAAATTGATTTAAATATTAAGGAAATCATGATCGCAGTTTCATAATTACATTTTTAATCAGCTGTCCACACGCCAACACCAGCTTTCACAGCAAAGTGTCATTACTGCCACAATTACAATACCCACTTAAAGTACAGGTAAACTGTTGAATTACACTACATTCTACAAGTAGGAAAGAGTAAACGATATTTTCACAAGACTTACCTTTATTGATTGCTAGTCAAATATGCATATCAACTGGTAAAGACAGCTTCGGGAATCATAAACATTCTAGACTAGCATTAGGGCGGACAGTTGCGCTGTTTTGCTCCTTACCCTGTGAAATGGGGTTACCGACTACAAATCATCCTGAGTTTAAACTAAAGAGAAGAGACAAAGAAAAGTAAGTACTTTGTATTCTGCACTGATTTTCACTTGGTAAAACTGGCTTTTTGCACAGCTGTTACTTTTTTTTAAATGATGAAACAGCCGTCGGCACCTCTCGTTAACGATAGTACCTACTTAGTGCAAGATATAATGCACTTCCGCGGCTAGTACATTCGGCTAGCGAGCTACCACATCCTGACAGGAAGAACCACTACAAAGCAGTAATTGAAAATCGACTAGGTCTATTTTATCTTTACGTTTCTTAATTCCCAGTCCCAGCGGTACTTATTTTACAAATTCCTAATTAAATATTTCTAATGGCACCAAATCTAAAAACTAATAGAAATGGTATTTTTTTTACTAAAAAAAGTTGAACCATTGAGAATAACAAACAAACCGCAACGCAGACCACTTGAAACGTGCAATCTGTTTAGTTAAACGGCGTTAACATATTAGACAATTAGTTTTGGGTAATTTGTGTGTTGTTCCCATAGCAGTGGTGTGCGGGATGCGTCGCGTGTACTCATGGTTAACCCCTCTTGTTCCGCTGCAGTTGCCAAAATGGGGTGCCGGTGACCCGTTTCTAAAAGTTGTACGACATACAATATTTAGAGTAGACAGGTTATGGCCACATTAGAGTTTTAATTATGGATGACGACACTGCTACTTTTTAATAGGATTTTGCATTGTTTCATAACCTTATTCACATTATTATTATTTTTTCGTTTTTACAGTCTGATTCTGAAGAAGTAGAACTGAAAACCTTACATTCATCCTAAGTTTACATAAATTATTTCATAGAAATTAAGAACTTACAGTTAACTGACCGAAGGATTGTAGATATGTACTAAATATCCGAATTGTTTTTCTTCCTGTTTATAAAAAAGAACAGTGGACGATACAAAAGCTTTGAGAACCGCTCCCCTCCGTTGACATGTTCAATTCTGTTCCCGACTTGTTAATAATTGCGTATAATAAATGCGTCAATACAACAAACATACAGACTAATACGGGCTGGGGTCTCGTCACAAAGGGAGCGATTTAGTTTCCAGGCAATTGAAAACACCGCACTTATAGATAGTTTATCTGGATCATATAGGTAGGTAGGTCGCTACTAGATATTGAGATCATGTTTCTTGCATCCAGACAATTTTAGTTCTGAATGAATTTATTGATGAAATATTCACACCTATTGCAATATTGGCGGCGTGATCAACTGCGGTAATGAAATAGTTAGTATTGATTAATTGGTCACATTGGTCAAATGTAATTAGCGTTGAAAACTTTAATGATGGTAACAATTAACAACAATAACTATTGTGAGAACAAAATTAAAACAGAAAATTTCTAAAACGAATTGGAATATGAAGCAAGTAGTAATATTCGAATGTTGTTGTTTACAAACTGCAGTTCGTTCCGATGTCGATAACAGTAATCAAAAGTAGCTGGCGACACGGATTAATTAAGTGCCGTCAGAAAAACAGTTTTGGTAAAGGCGTCGGTACACTGTTCCGGGCACTTTGAGTGGCACGTGGCGGCCGCGCGGCACGACGGACGCGCGCCACGCGCCGCCTCCGCTCCGAGCCGCGCGCACGACCACGTGGTCCGCCCGAACCAGTCAACTCACCCGGTGGATAATCCGCACATAACATACGCAACCAAATAAATAAATTAACTCAAGCTGGCGGTTTGTCCTTTAAAATACTTGGCTGGATTAAAATAATACTCCTGTGAAATAAATGGTCATTAAATAAACATGGGCCGCCACTAAGAAGCTTATAAGAAAAACTAAATAAATTAATCAGCTCCTAGGGGCAGTCACTCGGACGTGCGTTGTACTTTGAAAATATTTGGAACATAAGGCTCTTTTACAATTAACTAGATAAAATTACCGATAGGTAATTACAAATTAATATACCCAAAGATTATCTCAGTCTAAACTATATTAAGTAATTACCTGCAGCCACTAGAAATATTAAAATTAGTACATGATAAGTACTTACTAAGACAGTATTAATAGGAAACATTCAGACGTTGTTTTTAAATACTTTAATAGATATTTCAGAATCTTTTTTTCTATGAACCCATTTAAATCAAAATCAGATCATCGCACTCAAGAGCCCATAACACAACCGAAACTGACAAGAGATCTCATGTGAAATACTATTAAACATGGACATTTTAGGCGTGGTCGCGACACGCGCCGGTCGCCCGCCGCTACACGCGGGTCGCGAGGTCGCGCGTCCCCGCGACAAATCAATTACAGGGTCGACGTGGGCATTACTTCCGAGCGAAATTAGCACCAAATTATAGTAGTTGTAGATATTTCTTGTTTATAAAAGGGTGGCTCTCTAATTTATAGTCATGACAAATTGCAGCTTGTTTGTTGCGAATAACATTTGTAGCATCATGAGTGCAATTATTCTCACGGTTTTGATTTTTTAGGGTAACTACTTCGTTCAGAAGATTCAAAGCCAGATAATTTCTGAAGAAATCTCTACTTAAACTTTGATGTTATTAATTTGGTTTACATTCACAGCTCAGAATAAAAGAAAATAAAGCTCTACTACTTGCTAGCCTGCTAAAGCATCAAAGGCTTTGTACTTTCTTCTATTATTTGATGTAATTTTACCCAAAAATCACATACTTAAAAAATCTTCCTTATAAGAGGTTTTCTACAGTTCAGTTTTCTCATGCACGTAAGGAAATTATTTTTATTGTTTATTTAAAATAATGCTTTATTGGCCATTATCGATAAAGTACAAATACCCACGCGTCTTTCGAAACACGTGACGAATTATTAATGCACATTTATTTATTTGCAAGTCCTGTCGACCTTTGAAATATTTTACTTTGTAAACGATATTGCAAAGACACTTCAATTTTATTTCTTGATTGATATGTCAATTTAAGTTCATTAACAGTCATCAACACTTATTGTCTCAGCGCGACATCAAACAAAATGAATCCGCGTCATGTACCTACCTTAACGTACCTACTGAAACTGTATTGACTGTTTTTAATTTAACTCCATAAGTTTATTTCTAAGATAAAAGCAAAAAAAATGTAAAAGAAAGAAAACTTGCAGTAGTTTAAAAAAATCAGAAACGCTTGCGAAAATTGATACACCCCAGTCAGATGTATTGGGTATTAGGACATAAATACAACATAAGTAGTAGTATCTAAAAGAGTATTTAGGAAGGATAGTTGAAAAATGAGTTAACTGACATGGGATACAATTCCGTGGGATACAAGGATAGTTTACCCATAATTATGTTAGTAACAGAAAGAGAATACAACCAATCTTTATAACAGAAATTCTCCGGTCGTCTATCCTCCAGACAACCTGATTATACACTATATAACCAATTAATTAATTATAACTATTAACAAAAATCATAGAATAAACCTGGCGCATTTTCATGTATATTAAACGGTTTGATAATTATGACAGTTATTTGTAATACGAGTGGTAAATTATAACAGATATTAATATTTATGCATATCAATGTGGCAGGTTTCATTAGGTATGCGCGTTGTGCGGTCATATTGAAAATTAATTATGTGCGTAATTTATAATTACAATTAATTAATTGTAATTTAACTAGGTGAGTTAGTTGAGAAATTATTTACTTTCTATGACGTGAGACATCCTAATAATTAGTACAAATGAATACTTTACTGTTGAGAATCGAACAGCGGTTTTTTTCCGTAGGGCTATGCCTGCTACGTACAACACGAACCTATCTTGTAAAAAAAACTCAATTTTAAATTCGTTAAATGAAAGAGTACTATCAAAATTTACTTGTACAAAGCTCTTAAACGCCTGAAGCTAAATTCTCGTACTTACTAAAAGTATAGGTAGGTATAGGAAAATATTTCAGCAAGCGTTTCACTCTCTCTTTGAGGGTGATTCGCAGACTTACAGTACGACTGTCGAGTGTGTTTTATAACCCTGGTGCTGTCAAAAACACTCGGAGGGCCACCAATAGGAGAGCAGACACAGCATCGATCCGTCTGAGCCGGGCCCTCCCAGCCTCCTCTATCGCTGGGCCTTGAGAAAAGACGAGAGACTTATATATACAAGAACTTTTAGAACAACTTTATTGGTTTATTTTCGTTTTCGTTGAGACATGGAGATTGGATGCAGACTAGACTTACATTGTTTGAATTTTCTGAATTTCTTGTAACTAGTTTTGGTGTTTTATTTTTTGCGTACACTAAATTCATATTTGTAAAGCTCTGTGCATTAGCAGAATATGCATACCTATGGTTTATTAGGTTTATCACGAGGAACATCAGATTTATTATTTTATACACTAAAATTATGTTTTAGCTTTTTTTATCTATGTAGCGAATGTTGATGGTAAAACAGGTTACGGAAAAATCAGATAACTGCAGAGTGGCTCAAAATTGTGCTTGGTACCAAAGTAAAGCTTTTAATTTGGTACCAATTTGTAGACCTAATGCCGAGTAGAAATAAGGTTAGAGGAATAAGTTTTTAATTTTAAATGTACTTTAGTTTATCGGTAGGTGCTATAGTCGTTAAAGTTTTAATGTAAGACTTTTATCATGGTGAAACAGGATTTACATTAATTAAATTATTAACCGCAAAAAAAAAGAAATAATTGTTGTGTGCCCTGCTTTGGCAATCTGAATAATAGTCACTAAACTCTTATTGAAATCTCGAAATAATTGACAATTAGATTATCGACTTTATAATTTCACTAAGTATCTCAGTCTGGAATTTATATTTGGCCCCGCCCATGGCTGCCTTTATTTTCAAAAGCTCCACCCCTGGCACTGGGGGGTGAAGACACATTTCAACACAATCGCTGGGCCTGTCAACACATAATAAACTTTAAGCAGAGGTCACTAGGGTCAATTTTGAAGGGATGACGGCCTTTGCCATTCTAACACACACTAACGTAGATCCGGATAAGCGCCCACCCCTTGTGGTATAAAATTATTATAAGCGGTCCACGCAGATTCAGTCGAGGTTCTATTTTGGTCGACCTATAATATTGTGGATCATCGAGTGCTTGATAAAAATGTCCGCGACGAGAACTCAACTTGCAGACTCTTCTACTTCTCCACCGTTGAGGTAATTTATTTATTATTTTATCTTTATTTTATAATAATTTAATTTATTTATTTGTATTTTCATTTTATTTAACTCATTATTTTTTGTAGTGAGATAAATACGTGTTAAAACATTTATTATGAATATTTATCTATTTTAATAAATGTTAATCACCCCCTTATTGCTTTAAGCGTAATTGCATTCTATAAATTCCCACATACACTGTATAATTTTTTTAGGATCGCAAAATAAATTCCTCGCTACACGAAATAGTCCGTTTTCACCTGGGTCAAGGTTGTATTTATTTTCTATGTCTGACTCGGTTCTAGTCGCGAATGCGTTACTAATAAAACAAAGCTATCCAGTCTACACTTGTCCCGAAAAATGTCCGCTTCAGAAATAAATAAAATAGAAAATGGCTGTACTAACACCTGTTTAAGGTTTTATATTTTATTTTATGTGGTATTATTCGTGTTTTTTTTTAGTTATAATTAATGGTGTATTTATTGGTGCAGTGATAACCGTAGGCTGGATTACTCCGGCTTGAAGTTCGCGTACGCGGACGCCTCTGACGACGAGGGTTCGTCGCTGACTGCGGAGCTGCCTTCATGCGTGTATGCTGCCGCCAGGAGCAGGCTGCAGCTGCCGCTGGCTGCTTACGTGCATCAGCATACCAGACAACTACACCCAGGTAACTTGCGAATTACTGCTTTTTATTAGCGAATGTTCGATTCAACTTGCGGGTTTAAAAAAAATACATTTTAAGTAAAAAAAATATTGTTCTGATTTTTTTCAAACGTAACTAAAATTTTCTTAAACCATTTATCTGCTCCGTGTATCTCAATTAATTGTTTAACTATGCGTCTAACGCATCTAAAGTCGGAACAGATATTTTTAATTATGTGTCCCATATTTTTAAAATTTATAAGTACTCAATTATTCTTTTATTAATTACGCAAAATGATAAAGATGGGTATTTCTTCATAAAATCTTCTGAAAACGTAATAGATATTTATAGACACTTATTGAAAAATAGGATTATATTGCAGTGCAGCGAAACCATATTTTGGTAAATTATTCTAATGTTACGTTCAGCATAAGTGGATATTTATTCTGAAGGTAACTTCAGCAAAGGATAATCATATTTATTCTTAGATTGCTCCTTCCATGCGACTCGTTTGCTTTTTATTTGTTTTACTTAGGCGAATGAACATGTTTCATTCTTTTATTGTTTTGTCGCATTTTTAAGCATCTGTTTTCAGTAAATACCAACGAATACTAAATAATACGTTCCTTAAATAGGTACTTAAAATGAATTATTTTCTCTGCTCAGATGCGGTAGAGCCTTATTACATAGCTCCATTACTTTACGTTTATTAGTGAAGCGCAACAACGCCTGCTCATTCCTATGAGTCCTATTGTATTAAAGTGTATTCTACGAGTATTCTTAGATATAGAACTACAAAGTATTATATGGTTTAATCCAGGGTACAATCTATGTGAATGCAAAACTTCCTCCAAATCTATCATTTACCTTTTCCGTGAATATTTAAAAAAATGTTATTGCATAGGAGAAACTGTAAAAGCTTAATTCATTTAAAAGTCCTCATAAAACCACTACACATCGTTACTTTAGCGATGCAGAAAAGATCACTATAAATTCGTATTTTCCAACTCTTAATTGAAAGAGTATTTCGGCGCGTGGCGATATAAAAACGGAAAAGCAATTCGACGTCCATTTGAACAAGTAATTGTTTTAGCACTGAATTGGCGGTTGTGGAGTGATCAAATGAAAATATCCTCACTAATATTATAAATGCGAAAGTTTGTTTGGATGTATGGATGTTTGTTACTCTTTCACGCAAAAACTACTGAATGTTTTTTTATGAAACTTTACAAAAGTGTAGCTAATATATCGGAATAACACTTAGGGTATAATTTGTAAAGATAGTGTATGAATTGTCATTTACGCAGGTGAAACCGTGGGGCACAGCTAGTTAATGCAAAGTGACTGGCTTTTTTATTTTGTGATTAAACTTCTTTAAATAAAGTAAGTAGGTAGTAGTTTTAACAAGGTAGGCAATAGAAGTCTTTTATAATGTTTAACGTGTCTCGATTGTCTTAAAATAATGTATGGGTACTTTACGCAGAGGTTGAAGATTGCCTTCTCAACATAATCTAGTCGAAATCGGTTAATTTTATAAACCTATTGGTTTTGCATTATTTTCTAGTGATGCCTCGCATTAAGCGAAAAGCCTTTCTTGATAGATGAACTATCCAATTCAGAATTTATCAATTCGAATTCGTAGTGCCTGAGATTAGTGCGTTCAAACAAGCAAACTCTTCAGCTTAATAATATTACGTATATCCTAAATATTCGTAGTAAAGGAACACAATAACATATGGTGAACACTAGCTGATTGATCCAACGTCTAATTACTGCAGTCAATTACACCGATACCTATGATTGATATTGTCACTGTCGGTTTAACCTAATTTAGTCGTCGACAGTTGAGGTGTTGACGTGTCCCACAAGCAACTCAATTATACTCAATTTCAGATGAAAATAGACCGCTAAGGTATTGATTATATTGTCACAATAGGTATTGTAGGAATCTCAACAGAAACAGAAGTGAGTCATTCTGAGCTCAATTGTAGATTATTGATATAGGAAGACAGATTAAGAAAGCTAAGCTAAAAAACTGCCTCGTTGGCCTAGTGGTGCTTAGCGCAACTGCTGCGCTAGAGGTCTTGGGTTAGACTCCCAAGTCGACCAAGGTATTATTGGGTTTTTCTATGAAATTCTAACCGGACACAAATCCAAACTCCGACCTGCTACTGAGTAGGTCGGAGTTTGGATTTGTGTCCGGTTAGTAGCAATAGGCTCGCCCTATTACATGGGACCTAAACATATCGGCGAACTGAGGGTGTACATTGGTACACCTCTGCCTAACCCTTCGGGGATACAGGCGTGATGATATGTTATCTAAATTTTATTCATCAAAGGACTTCTAAATGACCATGTCATTTCGTCACTATGTTTGTTGCACGATATCTAAGGTTATAGTGGGCCGATAACAAAAAAGATTTTTTGCTCGTTATCCGTAGCTTGGTTTTAAATCTAAACATTTCAACGAAATTACCGAGTTTTCAAAACGAAATTAATTACTTCTCTTGTAATTTCGTAGTAGTGTTTTAATTCAAGTTGTTTTTACATTTTTTTTCTTTTAAAAAATAACTTTTTGAATGTTTTTTGAATTTTTGTTTTTTAAATGTTTAACTATTTATTTTTCTGGACAGATGTTCTGCTAGAGACGTCAGCGGAGCCTGAATATCAGTGCGGTGGGTCACCGTACCGCGTCCAGAGGGCCGCCGCGAACGTGCGCGAGCGCCGACGGATGCTGAGGTCCGGACCCAATGGGTATCCTCCTTATTTGTTGCACACCACATACATACTCTTACAGATAACATACCCTCACAGTATAATTGAAAGTCTTATACTAAACATAAATAGCTAAGAGATTAAAATCGTGATTACTTTCCGAACCACAAAAAAGCATCTTTGGTAACTAAGTGGATATTGATGAAACCGTGGCTACGCTAGGTGAATTTTAAAACAATTAGCTGTCTTGGAACCCGAAACAAAATGACTATTTAATAAGCAGGAGTCATGAAAATAGATATGACTTTGTTCAAATCAAACGGAGGGCAATAGGAAAACATACCCCTAAAGGCTAAGAAAAGCGGTTAGCAACTGAGTTAGGCAAATTAACAGCTCAATTTTGGACCCGGATTCTAAGACTCACGCTTCACAGACGCTTATAAGACTATGCGATATTCAATCTGGACTAACTAATATATATCTTAAAGTCTTACCAACCCGCGCTAAACACACTTAGCTATTTTCCAAACGCACTTCCAGGCCCGTAATCCATCATAAATCATCAGATCATAGTGAATCATCATCAGAAAACGAGCGCGGAAGTTTATAAACAAGCAATATGAAATAACGAATTCCTGTTGGATATTTTAAAAACTTCGCCGCTCCGCTCTGCTCGTCTACGCTTTGGTAGAGTCCAGCTCTTAGGCTGCGGTTCCACGGAGCAGAACAGAGACAAGCTGTGCCGCGGTTCACCAATCACATGGCTTGAAATTCACAGCTCTTAAACTTCACTTCAATGTGATTGGTGAATCGCGGCACAGCTCGTCTCCGCTCTGCTCCAATCCGCCTCAGTGGAACTGTAGCCTTACATTTAAAACGGGCTGAATATCGCACGCGGTATGGTCTAAAAGAAGCGTTTTTCTGCAATTCTAGATTATTTTGTCAGCTATTCGGTTCACGAGCTATAACGTTTGTGTGATGTTGTGTCTTTAGCAGTATAAACTCGGCGTTCGATGAGCTGCGCGTTCACGTGCCGACGTTTCCGTACGAGAAGAGGCTGAGCAAGATCGACACGCTGAGGCTCGCGATTGCATACATAGCTCTGCTAAGAGAGGTAACAGTCAAATCTATATTGTGTATCTAACAATTACCTACATACAAAAAAATATTGAAAAAGAACTGCTGGAAAGTGGTTAACGGTAATTCAATGCTCATGGCTGCATCGACGCTCAGTTCTATGATCAAAACCACATTTATTTTAATGTCTTTAAATTAGTGTGCGTGTGGCATATAATAATAATGTTTCTTTATTTCTCCACACAATAACAGTACTTATTAATAAGATACATCTATTTAAAAATTAAGCATAACAGTCTGGTAAAAGTGCGGAGCTGGTGTCTATTATAGGTAAAAAACCTATATTACAGATCACCAGGCCCCCACCCCACTGACGGTTGAGTATTGTAACACAAACCAAATTAATTATCCGAAAAACATTACCTTACAGAATATATGAAAATATAATTTTTTTGTGTGATGGCGGTAGGGTACTTTTATTTTATATTGTGGTATTAGCTAAGTGGCCATGTATGAGCAGAGCATATATTAGTTATTTACGGAATAAATTCACCTAAATTAGGAAATTTTTATTAATTGTTTGTCCATCTTCTAGGTTTTGGACGCCGACTACGATCCACTAACTTACGTCGAGAAATGTCTCCGCGGAGAAATAAAAGCCGATCGCGCGCATTGGAATACCAGTGGTAATTATAGCTTTTTTTACGGCTTAGTTTATTGACCATGGAATATCGAATTACTATGATAACTTATTTTTTTCTATATTCATAACTATGAATGACTTTTGTCTAAGGCGCAGGCCAGGCAGAAGAGACGAAAGACGCAGACGGGGCGCGGACATTTGTCTCTACCGCGTCCCTTTCATACAAAATATAGAAGCGTCGCGACGCTAAACATACAGAACAGACGGAGCGCGGGCGCAATGCTTCTATACATTTTGAATGAAAGGAACAAATGTCCGCGCCCAGTCTGCGTCTTACGTGTCTCCTCCCTAGCCTGCGCCTAAGGAAATCTTTCATGTTGTTAGATACATAGATAATGATCACCAATGTTTGTTGTTTTTCAAAACTCTAAAGCGCTGCAAAATATTCCAATTTTATTTCAATAATATGTGTTTTCTTTAGACCTAACTGCCCGACTGTCTTGGATCAATTGGGAGAACCTCGGCGTGAACCCTCAACGTCGCAGCGTGTTAACCTCACTGGCTCTTAGCTCTGACACCCTTCAATATGGACATAACTGAAGAACATAGCCACAGCACTCACTCCTTAAAGTGACCAAACCAGTAACCATGACATAGTTATAGACTGTAGTAATACGTTCTTAAGACACCTCAAAATCGCAGGGTCTTTATGTGATCTCAGAAACAAAAAATAAACAAGTGATTTTACCACTGCCGTGACATTATAGAACCATGATAATACATCTACTTAGATTAATGACGCATATAAATAGACGTAGAAACAATGATATTCTAATAAACAGATATGTTATAAGCGTGCAATCGTGAAGACTCGAAAACGTCCTAATTGTGACGTATTGCCATTAACAACAACACTATTTGTCTCTTTTTTTCTTATGGGTTTTATCGCGCTATCTCTTTCGCTAGCTGCCGCGCTGCGCGGAACACTTTTTTCGATTGTTTTGTATGTGTATAACATATCTGTTCATTAAAATATCATTGCGTAGAAATAAAGATGGGTAGCGTTACCTACTGCATTAGTTACATGTCTTTTTGATATTAGGTACGAGTAGAGTCGGTACAGACACAAATTCTTTTGTCAGGTAAGACCTTTAGTAGATACTAGGTACTGAAAAAGTAGTGCACTTCATTTACTACCACCTAACGATTCGAAGATCCACGATTCGAGTCAATATAAAAACACACTCCGATACGTATTAGCTGTAGTCATATACTTCGTACTCTAACTTTAGGTCACTAACAACGACGCTTAAAAGATCTAGATAATAGTACATCATAGGTCTAGCCATAGGTGCAGGGTACATGATAGCAAACTGTGATTTCCCATAGTATGGCCGTACTTATTAACTAGGTATCATCAATCAACTCAGCCTATTGCGGGATGCTGAGTTAAATATAGGGCTCTCCCGTCTTGCCCCATAACACCGTAAGAAACTGTGATTTTCCTTCTCCTTTTCCGATTTAGAGTGGCAATAGGCTCGCCCCTTATTACATGGGACCTAAACATATCGGCGAACTGTGGGTGTACATTGGTACACCTCTGCCTAAACCTTCGGGGATACAGGCGTGATGATATGTTTTCCGATTTATGTACCAACATCTTCAATGTGGCTTGTTGTAATGCCGACCATTCTTAAATTATCCAATATCGTAGTAATTTTAGCTGTTATCTATGTCCAATTATTAATACTTATAACCATTATTATTATTTATTAGTATCATAACTTTATGCACTCATGCACTCCCGTTTACCATTTAACTTAAAAAATTAAGTACCTACCTACGACATATCTTTAAAACCATGCATTGATATAGTTTACGCACACGCTCATTGCGTGACATATAGTCTTTCAAAACTAATTTTGAATATATTTAATCGATTAACTTTTATAAAGCTTCTAGTAATAGCAACCACTTACTTTTACTTAGACACGGAAAACGTGATAGAAAGGTACCAAACACTTAAGTAGTTGGTAAGAAAAACCAAAAATGATAAATAGTATTAGGTAGAAAGCGCTCGCTAGTTTAGCTTCGCTTCCATGTATGCAAGAATAACGGAATCGCGCCCCTGATGCCTTGCTATTTGGAGGCATTCCTGGCTGAGTGTAAACCGTAGTAGGCTTAAACCGATTATAAAGAATAGTCGCTCTCGACGCGGTTGCTCACTAGAAATGTGACTATCCGTACCGTGAAACAGACAGAACTTTAAGCCGTTGGTCTGACTACTGAAGTCGTTACAATTAGGGCAACCAGTCATACCATGGGGTACTGTGATGCTCCAAGTAAATCAGAGTATTCACCTCAATCCAGGATTAAAGGCCAACCCCAACATAGCTTGGGAAAAAGGTCAGGCAGACTTGATAATTTGCATATTACGTTACATTTGGCTGTGCAAATTACAAACTGAAATTCTATTACCATAATAATCTTTGTAGGTATATGGCAACTGTTTCCTGATATTATTCGATATTGTGATGCTTCAATTAACTAATTATGTCGTTAAATTATAATGCACTATGCAAAATATAGTAGTCTACATACTAATAATATAGCACATATTCTTAATACAATAGGATGTTAAATATCTATAACTTAGGAGATATTTAATCACGAATCTGTCTGAAAACTCAGTAATAACTTCAAGTAGGTACTTACTACAGGGAATCAAAGGAATTCAGGTTTTAGATTTAGACTTAAAAATAGGTACAGAAACGTAAATGTTCTTGATTAATAAAATCGCAGGTAACAATTAAATAATTACTTAGAATATCAAATATACAAAATATTCCTAAATTTTAATATAGTTTAACCAATATTTCATTGTTTATATTCAATAGTCACAATTGTGTTATAAAACTGCTTTGGTACAATTTTAAATAAATTGTTTCACAACTTTGAATGACATGGCCATTTATGTGAAAGATAATGCTTATTTTCACCGGGTCACAAAAAGGCGTTTATAATGTAATTTATTAAAATACTTTGCTTAACTCATTGTTTTAAGTACTTATATTTATTATGACTTGTTATTTTAACAAATTAAACATGTTTAATTAATTTGTCAAATAATTCGTTAAATGTTGTGCAATATGTAGTTTTAGTTATTAGATATAGGCTCTTTGGAATAAAACATTATATTGGAGATCAAGGTTTTATTTTATTTATACCTACGCATTTGACACACTTACTCTTAATACAATAGAATTGTTAAATAAAAATATGTTTTAAATAAAAATATCTAACAAATATTAACAAAATTTGTTTGTAAAAAAGTATTAACGAATTATACTATATCGTAACAATAATATTAAATGATCTTTTTTTTTTTTTTTTTTTTTCTTTTTTTTTATTGCACTCCATATGTTACATTAAGGTGGTGGTTACATTAAAGGGTCGGTACAATATGGACCCTGCAGGGCACGGCAACTTACAATACAATTTATATAAACTAAAACTACTACATAAACTACTTATCAACTATTTTGCAAATAAAGCTTAACTGACGTTTAATTTTATTTAGACATATACTTAAATAAAACAGGGGATATTATTCATTTTAAATTCACATCTTCCATGTATTCTTTAATACTATAATAAGCTTTAGCTAATAGCAATTTTTTTACTTTATTCACAAATTTTGTATTAATGTGTTCATTTTGTATGTTTTCTGGGAGCTTGTTGTATATTTTAATACACATTACATAAGGACTAGTAGAGTGTAGAGTCATATTAGATGAAGGCAGCATTAGTTTGTTTTTATACCTAAGTGATCTATTTGTATGTTTGTCGCTACGACTTGTAAAAAAATTAGTATGGTTTCTGACAAATTTGCTTACTTCTAATATATACATGCAAGGTAAGGTAAGTATATTAAGTTTTATAAAAAAGGGTTTACAACTGTCGGTTTGGTCTATGTGTGTTATAATACGAATAAGTTTTTTCTGTAAAGTAAAAAGGGTAGGTGCGTTAGTACTATTTCCCCACATTATAATCCCGTACATTAGCCAGGCATGAGCGTAGGCATAATAGGTAGTAAGTGCTGTTTTAAGATCAGTAGTTTTTTTAACTTCGCGAAGTGCATAGCTGAATCTTGACAGTTTTGACCTAATTTTGTCTATATGTGTTTTCCACGAGATATGTGTGTCTATAGTAAGGCCTAATAGTGAGAAATCTTTTACTACTTCAATATTCATACCGTTAGTTGTAAAATTAAGTGATAGGGGGGATTTTTGATAGGGGTAAAAAGTTATTAATTTAGTTTTTTTATAATTTATCTCAAGGTTGTGTTCATTCATCCATTCAGTTGTTTTGTTTAGGACTGAGGCAAGCTGTTCATTAATTTTACTATTGTCTTGACAGGAAGTTAAAAGAGAGATGTCGTCTGCAAAGAGTACTGTATGAGAGCAAGGTCCATCCATGATTTTAGGGAGGTCATTGATGTAGATCAGGAAAAGTAGGCATCCAATGACACTGCCTTGGGGAATGGATGAGTTTATAATTTTTCTATCAGATCTAACACGCGTTATTTGTTTTGTATCGTAGTTAAAGTTTTCTATTTCGACGTATTGCTCTCTATCCTTTAAATATGATGTGAACCATTTATGGGTTGTTCCGCGAATGCCTATTCCATATAATTTGTTTAAAAGAATTTTGAATTGGACTTTATCATATGCCTTGGTCATATCAAGGAGTAATCCAACGGCATATTTTTTATCATTTACAATGTTTATTACTTGTTGGATATATTTGTAAACGGCTAGTATTGTGGATCGTTGCTTGCGGAATCCATTTTGGCTTTCGTCAAAGATTTTATATCTCTCGCAAAAACAGTAAACACGATCACACATAGCTTTTTCGAATATTTTTGAAATGGTTGGTAATAGAGCTATAGGTCGATAGTTGTTAGGGTCTGTCTTTAGGTTCTTTTTAAAAAGTGGTTTTATAAGGGCTTTTTTTAGGTTATCAGGGAATATACCATCTTCAAAAGATTGATTTATTAGAACGCAGAGGGGGATGGCTAGTTCATCCGCACATTGTCTAATTAAAGAGGGTGGAAGCTCATCGATTCCGTGACTATTTTTGTTTTTAAGGTTTTTTATAATTTTGTGAGTTTCTCTTGGATCTAACGGTCTAAGAAAGAACGTGTTCTCTGTTTGGTGTAGTACGGTAATCTATTTGGTTACAGAGATGTTTCATGCAATTTTTGTACTAATCTCGAATATGGTATGAATTTCTCTATTTAGTTAACGGTCATGTACTTCTCATAACTTGATTTTGATTTCTAGTTAATAAATAAAATATTAAGCTTTCACTTATTTATGAATTGCTCGCGAGCTGCTTGTTCGGTGCTCGTTCGCCGAATCTGTACGCACCCTTACATAGCACAAGTTAAGCACTTATTTTACAAATATTCAATATCACTTGACGTCATTTACAAGAATGCATTAAAAAACCAATAAAAATTGTGTACCTAGAAATCATTTCATCGATTAAATTGTGACGACATGCAATGATTTCGAGAACATTCGTATTACATCGTTTAATTAAGGTACATAAAGAAATAATACTTGGGACTTTCTTCTTCAAAAATTAGAAGAGATTGTTGTTAGCCAGGCCCTAATTCGTTTGCGTTGGGAGCCTGGGAGGTCATATTACCAGTAAAACGGGTTAAATACAAAACTATAAAAACAAAACACTAACACTGCTGATTTTGTTCAGTTAATAAGATTTAAAATTAATAAGTCATAGTAACAGTCATCTCGAACATAAAATCAATTTCATGTAATTTTTTCCACTTAGTTTGTTATCCAGGTATTGGCAGCAGTGTATGTTGAGATGTCATGGTAACAGTCAAATACTCTGAACTAGTTACAAAAATCACAAGCTCAACCATAAATAATAAAATGTGGAATCAAAATATAGAAAATTTAAAAATACCTGGCAAATTGAGTGATCATATTCATAGGTAAGAATAGGTGTGCAATATAATAAATGTAGAAATAAACATTTAACTAACTTCTCGTCACATTTTTACCAGTTAATTTGCTAAAGAGGCATTAGTATATGTTCTGAGCTAATAATAACAGTTAAAAAGCTGAACAAAATAGATACAAACAGACTAGACCTAACGAAATTCTTTGCACGATGGGGTACAGAACCTCAGGGGCCCGAGTCGCTATTGACAATTGTTTGAATCGTCTGAGTGGGTGGCGTTAGTAGGTCCATTTTAGGATAATTACGTAGGTAAAAATTGGACATTGGAACGGCCAATTTTGACGTTCTGACATTTAGTAGAATGCTAATTATCCTAAAATGGACCTACTAACGCCACCCGCTAGTCGATTCAAACAATTGTCAATAGCAGACTCGGGCCCCAGGGGTACATTTCAGCTATTTAAGAGTTTCTTAAATTTAACAAATAATCACCTGCTTCATTTGGAAAATTTTACGATAATTGGCATTCTGCTTACTGCCTAATGACAGTTCATTACGATCATTAATTGGTCATTACGATCGTTATCTATGAGAGTTCAATGAGATATTATTGTACCTAAATAGGCTTATCCGAATATAAAAATTAGTCACAATGACAAGTACCTGAATCGTGGCCCAGGTTATCACTACCCTACAGCCTTTTATTGCGGGTTATTGGGCACCGTATTATTTATGTGACTACATTGGCTTCGTATTATTTTTAAATGAAAATATTTTTATGAAAAAAAAACTTTAATCGCGTTATTGTTGTGCAGTGTTTAATATTTCTAATATTTAGATCTATAAACAAAAATCTTCCTTAAAAACGCGCTATACATATTTATTCTATTCTGACTCTACTTATAGGTAAAACACGATTATTGCTAATTATGTTCCTAGTACATTATAACTATGTACCGACTTGTTCTATTCATCTACTCAAATATACCTAAATTATCATATTGTTATTTGAAGTAAACAAAATAAGTAATTGACATCGAATTAGATTTTTCGGAAATAAATAATATTTACAAATAAAACATTAAATATAATACCTATGCCTAGTTTACTGAACATGACTCAGCTTAACAAACTTCTAGTAAGTACCTACGTGTACCTAAAGTAAGGCCTTGTTTTATAAAAAGTTTTAAGGATGTTATATAACTAGGGTTTACTTTGCATAAGCAGGCAAAGAGCAAGACCTACAATATAATTAGCGTCAGGACACACACTTGACAAAAGTATATGTGATCTATATCTAACAACACTAATTCTTGTAGTACATTCAATAATGCAAGTGGAAGTAAATCTACAATGTAATTTATAATTCTCATTTCACTTAGTTGTCAATGTTTAAGTTAAATCCGTCGCAAAAAAGATTCAAGGAATGTTTAGTATAAAATTAAATGGAAATTTGATATTTCACTAATATTAAGGTAATAATGTTTCTTTTAGTTTTCACTCACTGCATTATGTAGTTCATCATTGATGTGACGTCATTGACATAAGTCAACATTTTACATAGGATATACTGAATGGCAGTGTTTAGTGTTTTTTTATTAATATTTTATTTCCGTTCAATCCCTAATGAACGTCAGTCTTAGTCTTAATTTATATTTAGTAGCTAATTGCTGAAAGTCTAAAAAGACTAGTTTTAGATAAGAAGTATAAGTAGCAAGCGCTATATTGTAATATCGAAGGATATTGCCTTTAGGTTTCGATGAAACATTTTATTTATATTCTAATTCTAAATCAATGCGTATGCATAATAAATCTTATTTATGAGGGTAGTAAGCACACACCTCACATATTGGTGTGCAATATCTTTCCTACATCCTACACGAAAAGTGGAAAATAAATAATTAGACTAACAATGCTTGAAGTGCACTGCCTAAGGCCAGTCCTCAAGGGTATGGTGCACAGTGTGCCAAGTTAATCCAGTGCCCGTAGGCGCATGGCCAGAAGGCAACAACACATGCCTCAAAAATGTTCTTCCTTGAATAAGACCCAGGAACAGCTTCCAATTCTTCCTCTTACCGAAATCATATGGATTTCGGAAAGAGCCATTCGTCGCCTTTCGCAACTTTTCGTTTATATGTGCTTCCACACTTGTTTCTCCTCGTCCTATGTTCTTCCCATGGATTATGGTTAATGTTCCTAGTGCTAAAAGGACAGCTACACAAGTAATAGCCATAAAAACGACGGCTTTTCTTTTCCATGGGTGAGCGGCTATGCGCTGAGTTTCTTGGATAGGCGGCACAGGCAGTTTGTGTTCGCGCGGAAAATTAATGGAGTCGTATTCTACTATTACCTTCACTGGGACTAGGGCGCCGGTCTGGTTGAGCCTGACAGGGTGGCCGATTAAATCGGGATCATTGTTGGGTATGATACCACCTGAAAAGATATTAAGCTTAATTAGTTAAAAGGTGATAAGATTCATATTGCCTTAGTACCTTACTTAAACTCGACCAAAATTATGTAGCTACACTTAAAATTAAAGTTGCATGGAAAGCCGTAGAGCATACAATATTTGGCAAAAAAAATAAGATGGTGGCGCCTAAACAAAGTTGGTGTTCAAGACATAGGCTAAAAACAATGAAAATGACTATAGTTTTGGATTAGTCTAATACAGGACAGGAGAGAAAGGCCCATAAAAAAAGGCCATTTGTAGGATGACATTGGCTGTGGATAAACATGATGAAAATAATCTCTCAACATCTTTTTATAGAGATATATCATGTGGCAATATTGCAGTACCAACTATTTATTGATGAACATTCAATAATTACCTGTATCATTCAGCCATATAACTTGATATCCTATATCTATACCAGCAACAATTATAAACGCGACGCCAGTGACCATGTATACCATGTAGAGGTAGAAGTATCTGGCATTGTAGTACCCAACACAGTTGTTAAGCCATGGGCAATGATGGTCCATTGCTAGAATACATTTGTCGCAAACAGAGCAATGATGAGTGCGCGGTGGCTTCGGAGAGATACATTTTCTGCATATACTTGCTGCCTCTGATATCATCGTGCCCTGTGAAAAAGATATATTTCATTAAAGACAGTGAAATCCTAGTGCACATTTGTCTTTAGGATCATAGTAAATAGTTGAATACATTTTGGTTGTGTACACTTTTAATGCAATTGTTAACTTATTTACTGGAATCCATAATCAATAATAATTGAGTTGCGAATTGCCTAGATTAAGATGAAACAATTTAAAATAAAGTAAAGAAGAAACACAGTAAAGTGGGAACTTTAAACATACATATTTCTAGTAACTAACGGTTTCTAAGTCTTAAAATATTACCTGAGGTGGGTATCCAGGTGGTGTTACAACACCTTTATAGTAATGAAATACAATATTCATTAGCAGCCAGTTGCCAAAAATTACTAAGAATGTAGCAGTATATGGACATCTCTGCCACCAGTATGGTAGTCCTACCCAGTAAGCAATGACCACCACAGCAGACGTTAGCACCGTCACACAAAAAACGAACATCTGAAATTTCATAGAAAGATATGCAGGAAAAATATCCAAGTAGGTATGTGTTGAAAAGAAGAAGCTATAAGAATTAGCAGGAATATGCTTAGTCAATATGAAATAACTCTATCAAACATGGTTCTAGTTTGTCCCTTTCAGATGGATTCATGACTATTTTTTATTGATTGTTAGTTACCATAGCGTATATCCTATTTCATATTGCTGTTGATAATTTATTTAATCTTAATACTGCTGGAAATCTATTGATTTATTACTGTTTTTCTCATTCTTAAAGTTGCTAAATAAGCTTTATAACAATCAGGTCCAAATGGGCACAAAGAACGAAACTAGAGTCAAAATAAACAAAAAGAAAATTTGTTTATATTACTATATAATTCTATAGATACTTACTTTTCCTAAATACTGAGCAAAATTATCAACAAACCAAAATATTGGCTCCAATAAAAAATCAATAGCATAGCTTTGGCTCATGTGTTCATTGTATGTAAGAGATCGCAGAGTCAATGTCGTCTGAGATATTTTCCAAATTATATAGTCTCTGAAAAAGGCAAATAATTAAATAAGTAATATTTTATCTACACTGTAACCAATATTATTTTGGCTTTACGTACTTTATTCTTTGAAATAGTCCTTGGAATCTCCATTTTATAACTACCATACCGTCCGATCAAGTTTGTAATGAATTTAATATTGATACTAGTCTTAAAGAATCTAATTTTGTTTTGAATCAAATACTAATGATAATATTCTGTTCTCACTGAAATTAGAGGTTATGTATTTCTGTTTATTTCCCTTTACAGATAACGTATTGTTCAAACTTCAAGTTACGACAGCAACTGTCACAGAATAAAAATAAATAATATTCACAAAAAAAACATATCTTCTTAAGGGCCTTAATAATGTGGGATGAACCTAACTTTGAGAGAAACACATTATTTGAAAGCCATGTTTAATCCGATTGCCCGAGGCCAGATATGTCTGCCTGCCCAGATGTGTCTTAATTAGAGTATGTTATTATTAAATGTATTTACACACGGTGTTGTTAGGTATTTGTCTAGCTTTAAGATTAGATTACAATATGTACCTGTTTAGGACTCGGTACCTATACTCGTACATGAGACCAGAATGCCTTTGTCCTCCGTAGTCCGTGGACGTGGCAGGTTCTCAGAATACAAGGAAGCATGAGAAAGGTATTTAGCGAGCGAACCGAGAGCTAGTCCAACATAATTTGTTTTAGATATTCATTGCAGTAAGTGGGTAGCATAAGGTGCAGGAAGAGAGAAGTAGTGTTTTATAAGTGTCATGGAGGCAGCTCGCGAGCAGCAAGTCAGATGTGGACGCACCCTTACATAAATCTGAATTCACCATCAACAAGCTCAGTGATAAACGTTTGGTTCTCGGCATTTAGGAAAAGTCCCCCTCTTCTAATATTTTCGGTAAAGCGACATTTGCTTTGCAGAGGAACAATACAATACAATTATAATCAATATATAAAAATGAAACTAGTAAAGATCAATATTCAAAGAGTTTTATTAAGGAAAAAGTATCACATCACAAACTGAGTTTGAAGGCATGAAAGCTTACAAAATCGTAATGACTATTTTTCTGTACATTGTTTAATTCAATCACAGCGACAACATCAGCTTTGTTGAACATAATGATAGATTTGATCACTTTTTCTATGAACTAATATAATCAATCGTGAGACATTTACAATGATCTATCAATTATAATGAGATCATTTTTTTATACTTATATTATTTAAAAGGAATGACGTGGGATAAGTACCAATATTACAATATTGATGGCTGAGATAATAAGAGTTTTTTTAAGTAGACGGACACTCGTCTGTTATATACAATTATAATATAAAAGACTTATTCTAAATAATCCGATGAGATCGTTACTTTGCGTCTAAATCATACATTACGCCCAATGACCTTTATACTTTACAGTAATTCTTAACTATCATAGATTAAATAATCATTATTATAAATAATATCAGTACTTTCAGACAAATTCTTATTCATTATTTTTAAGATTTAATTATTTATGTTTCTGTAAAAGTATATAACAAAATAAAATAATTTAGATTTGGTATTCATTTAAAGTTCCCGAAAAACTCATGAAATTTTAGCATCACCATATTACTAGCCGATTCTTAGTTACGAAAAATCTATAATGGTACGTAAATATGTACTAGATCTCGTATATTTGAAGTGGAACATGTTTCACATTTTCACTTAATATTTGAACTATTTATCATTATATATCAAGCTAGAAGTATGGTGATAGAAGACCCTTTACAAGGATATTGCTGAAATATAATTTTGAACTTTTACAGTTACATATACTATACTTACCTGCCTAAATTACATATACTAATAATCATGTAATAATTCAATCGTAGATATTAATTATAACTAATAAGATTGATAAAGATTTACTTACAATACATCTACTATGAATACTGTATATAATTAAGTAAAGATTCTTATTCGAGGACAAGATACTACTTTATATACGTTCATAAAAGTTGGATATTATTAGTGTAAAAATAGAACAATTAAATGAGGACAAGTTTAAGCACAGGCAGACTTCAATGGAATGAACTTTTCTTTGGAATGCCTATACACACTTCATAGAAAATATTAAATACAAAATATTTGAATAGGGAAGTTTATAACTGACGGGCCAATGGGATGTCGGCTACGCAGCCGATTATAGGATAAACTGAGTTCGCAAATAACGTGCGCGAACTTCCAACAGCTGCACGTTTCGATAAATTTGCATAGTGTGGGTGACAGGGTGGGTGAGTGCATTAAATTTAACATTACAATTTCTTTACTCTTTCAATGAAGAATGATTAAAGCCATGGTTTTAATATTATGACGGTATTTCATACAATATATTGAAGCCGCAATTCGTCAGCAGTGCAAGATTAAGCTAGTTTATTTAATCACATCAAGGACCCTGCAATGTAAATTATTTGAGGTTCCTCCACCTTTTATGATTTGAGACAGGTCTTATAGGAATTGTACCCTGTTATCAATAATTATAGGATGTGAAACAGTAAATATTATCAAAAACTGTTATCAAATACGTCCATAAAATACGGCCGAGTTTGTAAAATCTAGCACTAAGTAGTAAATTGGATTCAGATAGAAGATGTAAAAAAATATATAATATGATATTAAAATCATTACGAAATGTTGAAATATACAGAAATACTAATATCATAATACGAACTAATGGGCAGTGTCAGTGGATGAACACCTCAAGAGACACGAATAAGTAGATCATAGGATTTCAACTCTCGAGAATTTAGTTATCTATATATATGTCGTAACAATAACGTTCAACATAAATAAATTAACCTAAAATATGAGGGTAAGATTTGACCGTACATTGTTACTTCCTAAGCATTCAGAATGATTACTTCCTTGTAGTTACACTAGTGTGTATGGGGATATTTTTCCACATGATCATACCGCAAAAATTTGTACACCTTGTATAGAAAACTAGTGGTGTTAAAGAATTTTTTATATTCATTTTCTCGATAGTTACGTTTATATACATTTATAGAGAATAAAAAACGCACCACTATTGATGTTGAAATTTAAGTGTTGTGACTATGTGAAAAATAAACATATAGACACACTAGTGAGACTATATGAAAGTTATCTTCAGAACGATTTTAGCTAAATTCGCGAGACTTGTTGGCAGCCGCTGGTTTACGACACGTCTTGTTCGCTCCCTTCACTAATTTGCATTGGCGCTCTGCGTGCGTGGTTGTTTCTGAGTTCGCATTCCGAAGGAGATGCTGTAGTCAGGGCGACTTGATCCACCGCTTCTAAGGTTCGCGAAACGGCCAATAGTCTCTTAAGAAGACACGTTGTAGAAAGAATCAGGATCTGCAAATAATACTGGATGAATAAGGGATACAACAAGATTTACGTGAGAGTTAACTTTTCTTTTGGTTTTAATGTACCTTTATTTCAGATCTTAGAGGGAGAACAGCGACCAGCCACCAGAGCCAGGAGGGGCCGTCAGAGGAGTACACTATGAAAGGGAAATTCCGCTTGAAGGAACCGAAAGCAGCTTCAATGTCTTCCTTCACCTGTGTGTTCAGCGTGTTTATCCAGCGCAAAGCTTTTAATAGGACCCGGTTGGCCACTATGTTTAGTTGAATATCGGTCATGCCTTGAACAGGAACGTCGACAATTGGCAATATTCGAGCTACTTCACACCTGCAACAGAAGTAACATAGTATGAATTTCAGTTATTTTATGGTAAGCATTCTTCTTGTGCTTATTGTTATTATTTTTAGTTGTTAGTTTCTTGTAGGAATCTACGAACTACATCAAAAAATAAAAGCAAGGATTTACCCGTCTCTAACGCCTCGCTCTATCACTTTAAAGCGCGATAACCCTACAGTGGATAGGATGGACCTGCCATCTTCCAAATGTACGCAGTCGCGTACTTCTAAAATCTGTAATATAATATTAAATCAATTATTTTAGCGATCTTACGTTACTTGTGCGACTTTGTAGTTTTACTTATATAATAAAATGATGACTTCATTCAATGAAAACACAGACATACATTGTAGAAGTATCAAAACATTACAATTCATTTTCCGTATGTGATAGATAACAATTCCAATAGAGCATGTGTTAGATATCGATACGACAAATAGGTACTTTTAAGAAAAGGGGTTAAAAAAAAGAAAAGTGCCCTTTAAATTTTAAGCTGAAAGAAAGGTAATTTTCAGTTGGATAATTAAATATGTTCGAGTACTTTTTAATACTGACCGTGCCGTAATCGACGTAGCTTTTCCCTCTGTCACAGGCTACCATGCCAAATTTCCGAGAACCCGACTCCAGCACGCGCCGTATCATCAGCCAATAGCGAGGGTCAAATATGAAGAGCGGGCAAGGAACACTGGACAACGGAAACAGAATAAAATATTATTTAATATCTTTGGGACAACTCATACACGGTCATTTGACCCTAAACTAGGGAGAAGCTGTACTATGGTAACCAGACTTATAAACATACATATAAACCATGCACAGAACAAACGGTTATGACCATTCTAGGTGTCCACATTAAATAAATGTGACAGAGGCATCAAATATAAAACAAACTAAAACATTATTGCAATTACTCTGTAGATTGCTTTTTCCCATACATTTAAAAGAACAATACTAAGGAAGAAATATTTTTTCTTAAGGTTTAGTGAAGATTATGTATACTTACGTAGGATATGCTACAGTGCAGACGAATATTGGTATGAGATCAGGCTCCAGCGGTGCCGGTTCCGTTACAACGTTGATGCTTTTTAATGCAGCTTCCACTAACTTTGTGTCTCCAGTCTGAAAGATCAAAGTTGAGGGTTTAATGTCAAACAGAGTAATGAGTAAGATTCGATAATTTATCGATTACAGGTAAGGTATTGTGTATAACCTATAGGTAGGTTTAAAATGTTTTAATTAGAAAAAGTTTTATAAACCAAAAAGCGATTATTAAGTTCTTATTATACGGCCAACGACTATAAAATTTAGCCGTCGCATAAGATCGTAGGCAACGCAATCTTTCTAAAATTCCTGAGTAAATAGCAAAAACCAACAACGGAGCCAACACAGAAGTTATCGAATAACATAAACTTTACAACATGTACGACTAAAGGGCACTCGCACACGTGCAAACGGCTATGATGTTAGTTACGATTATGCGCAGTTATTGCCCATTACGTCCTACAAAAACAACCAATTCTGCAACTTGCTCGAGTTACTTTACAAGTGTGAATTTTAGCACAGCTGGCCGACATAATATTTAGAAACTGTGAAACTCGAACAATCGTACCTCAGGCCCAATCGACTAGTTAATTGCTGTGTTGAAACATCCGTTCAGTTGGTTTAGAACCGATATAATGAATTATGCGAAATTAAATATTTTGATTATAAACCGAATAAGTTAAATATGTTTAAAATAGATAGCTAAGTACTTACCTCAGCGAGATTGAAGGTCTCTAAGGTTCTTAGACACAATGGGCATCGTTTCCGGTAGTCCATGGTCCGCTCGAGACACGTCCTACAGAACATATGTCCGCAGGGCGTGGTCACCGGGTTCGTGAAGGTGTCACAACACAGGATGCACTCCAGCTCACTCGGTAAGATCCATGACGTGGAACAGAGATCCCGTATTTGCCGATACAGCTGTCTCGTCCAACTCCTCGGATCACGATTTTTACTCATCATTGTTATACACTGCAATTAAAATTATTACGTCATTCCTTGGATTACATCTAGTCATAAAATACTAGTATTAACTTAGTAAAAAGGTTACGTTACACCTTCTTATCGGCTTTGGATCTAACATGACGTCACACAAATAAAAGCGTCATAAAAATTATAAAGGCAATACAATTCTTATCTTGCCTTTTTTCTTGCACTGATATGGCATTTCTTGTGTGTGACCTTCAGGAAATTGTTATTGTTATAAACAGGATGTCCTGAACTTAGTATTGTAGAGATTTCATAATGATTTGTTCTAGTTCCTTTAACTTGCCCAATGAATATATCTTTTTAAGTTGAATATCTACCTTCGTAAAGTCTGCCATATATCCATACAGCGGTCAAGCTTTGTAGATTTATGGCAGACTATAATGATTGCGGAGAGTGAATAAAAATATGATGATTATCGCAATAAGATTGAAAACGATATTTTTTTAATTTTGCTGTTTAGTGTAATACATGATAAAAATTATGAAATAAATACCTGGGCCAGAAGGTATCGCGTCCTGCGCATTTCTGGTGCATGAGACGCAGCTGCGATGGCGAAGTGCGGAACTGCGGCGGTATATTTGCCCGCCATCAACAATTCCATAGCTTGGTTGTACCGCGTCTACAACATACAAGACTTAGCATACAGACCGTAATAATCCACATACGAACTATCTCCACGCACAGTTTGAGATAATAACGACAGCTACACCTCAAGTACAGATTAAAATCCCAGGTCATTGTACGAACGTTGTGTCCTTAAAATATCATTGTTATGAATAAACAATGTTTAAAAACGATATGAACGCCGAACCGACTTATTCATTTGTTTAAGTTGTGTATTTGTTACATGATGTTTGAATAATAAGCACTATTTACCTGATAAGACATGGGAAGCCGCCTGTTTCTGAATTGATCAACATGGGGCGTCCGACAGTGGTGATTTTGTAGGAGCTGAGAGGTAGCTGGCACGTTTAGAAGACTCACTGCGAAAGACAGAGATAGACCAACATAAATATACAAATCGAATACAGCAAGTGATAACAAGGTACTACATTTAGATGGGATTTTGTAGGTTATGAAGTACTCTAGCTTTCCTTAAACACATTCCCGTTATTCAACAGAACTTAACAAAGAAGCCCCAAATGTCTTGCGACATTTTGTCCACGCTGCTACATAATACAATGTTATATAAGCAGTAATGGAGTCAGAGTTTGTGTTACATTATGTAACCATCAGTGCGAGTTACGAGCGCAGAGCGTGTTGCTACGATAGGAGATCTGAAGCAAGCCAAGGTCGTGATCAATGCAATAGGTGACAGTTACGTGAAAAACCAACCACAGGTTATTGCTAAACTCGTTATTTGGGCTCTGCTGAGAATTCAGTTTAATATCTTGATATAGTTCAGTTTATTAAACTATTTAAGAAAACATTTCGTCTAAGTAAATCATGTAGTCAGACGATCTTTTTCCCTTATATCTCTTAAATTATTACTTTTGGTGTGAATCATATAACGCAAGCAAACACAATAATAACGTGGGTTTTAAACGTTACAAAATACAATCGCTTATGTCGCATGCATTGCAGAAATCTCCGTGTCCACAATGAAATCATTCAAGTTCGCCACCGCTACAGTTGACAACGACCTAAAGCCTTTCATGATCAATCCTTTATTACGCGCCTGCTGGTTACGTATCTCATTTTATAAAATTATATAAATAGGAATTATCAGAAATGAATAAAGGAACCGTTATGACGTACTCATTTAAATACGTAAGTATTATTCTAATACAAACTTTTGATTTATTTAATTGTTTTATAATTTAAATAAATCAAAAGATAATTAATAACATACATTAATTTTAATACACAATTAAGCTATGGCACAAATTAGAGTAAATAGACGCCAAGTCCAATATATACATGACTATAACTAAATAAGTCTGTGTCAATCTTAGCCTTGAGAAAATGGGAAAGTAATAATTTTAAATACCTTCGATGATGTACGTAACCGTATTAAGATTTTAGTCTTTATAGCCGTGTTAGGCAAGACAATATTGTGTCATACACTTGGTTAGGTCTGATTTAATTTCTGTCTGTCGTTTAATGCGCGTTTACCCGTATGACTAAGACGGTCTTATATAAAATATGGCTGGCAATTACACGGTTCACAAAATACGCTGTACCTATATAAAACATTCATTCATTATAAACTTAAGTAGTTAATTGATTAACTTCATTTTGACAAGATTAACCAAGTTTTAAAGTATTTTTCTTAAAAGATCCTTTGTTGATACACGTTTTTACGTTAACTAGACAGTAACTGACATTTCAAACACAGTTATTCTACTTTTTTATCCTATATTTAACATACGACATAACATAATTTCTTGACCATCCATTTTATCTTGATTACATCAGCCTAGTAAGGTCTTGTTGCCATATTCTTTCATACGGCGTTGCTTATGTAAACTAGGGTGGACTAGGTGAAGATTAACTTAGTGGTTTGAAGTAGGTCAGACCGTCCTCGAAGCGTCATTGCATTACCTATCTTAAAGGCAAGATTTAAGTTATTGATGGAGATATTACGTAAGGATAACAGGATTCAAGAAAGCACTAGTTTTATACTCGTTTTTTTTTGTAGAGTTTAACGGCTATCGCAGACTTGGATTGTTAGCGCGCAGTTAGCACCAATTAAAATGGTTTGTTCATTAAATTTCATCCTTTATTAAATTACGAGTTATTTTATTCGTATAATTAAAGGATGTGTCAACATTAAAATAATGAAACTATGTCGATGTGGAATTAAATGAGCCGTTTTGTTTTAGATTTTACATTATGATTCGAAGAATACCGTAAAGAGATAAAGCAATTATGGTAAAAAAAAAAATATTCTAGTTCAAATTTATACAGTCATATTTCGATAGTTGCAAATAAAAATAGAACAGTTTTATGAAATTTCAGTTGTTATTTGATTTAACGTTAAAAACTACACAAAAATAAACACAAGCTATTTTAACTAGCCAATAATTTAAAGATTATTTTTGTTCGCTTTGGGAGTTTTGAAAAGTTTCCTGCAAAAAGGTACCCGTAGTCTAGCGAATAGTGAACACTGAAACCTATATAACGGTCGTAACGTAACCTGCGACCCAGCGGCGTTCTCCATTGCATCGTCGACAATGTCGTTGCGTAACAGCAATGTAACAAACAAATGGCCGATTTACATAATAGCCTTGTCGGTGCGCGATTATCGCTGAGAACGCCCACGCGATACCGACGCGACGCGAGACGTGGCGCTCCACTGTTGCGCGCCTTTATTTTATTAATAACTTAATGCGCAAGCTGCTTGTATCTATCTCAAAGAATGGACCCTCAACCCGTTGTCATCTACATGTCAGAATTTTCCAGAAATAAACACTACTGACAAACGATGAAGTAAAATATCGTGAGGAAACCAGGATTCCAAAATTTACCACCACCAATTCGCAGAGAGCAAGCGTGGTGATTAATGCTCGTGCCTTCTCTATACGGGAAGAGGCCTGTGCCTAGCAGTTGGACATTTATATGCTGGATTATTATTACTATTAGAAATATTTAATTCCGAAATAAAATTTTGATAACAAACCGTATCCAAGTTAAAGTCAAATATTCGAACCTTTCGAAACCCTAATTAACTTTAGTAGTAAGTAGATATCTAGTTACCGCACACTGAGACCTATTCATAACAATTATAGAGATCGACTACGTATCTCCAGCGTTCTATAACAGTATTGGGTTCTATTCGTCAATTGCCCATGTTTACTTGGGACTTAAACGAGGCCAACGCATTTAAGTTACAAACTCCCATACTGTAAAAATAGTATCTTTACAACTAACTACATAACAAACTAACTACATAATATCTGAACCAATTTAACTTCATCACGAGATTCAAACTTTCATAAAGTTAAAAATACATAGTTTGTTCCAAAAATAATTAAATAGGTAAACAAACAACATACCCAAGGCTATATTTAAAATGTTCTTATTACATAAATTAATTTCACCTTCGAAAGGACGTAACCTCCATAATCACTAATAAATACAGACCAATTCGTATTGTTCAAACTTCTAAAAATACATTTATAACTTTTAAATTTTATACAACCCTTTATAGGGCCATTCTTAAATTAGAATAGTATTCATAACCGAAAGAAATTTGTAGAAGGTTTTAGTATAATAATATGTAATTCAAAGTATCGAAATACAATCTATTTTAATACTTTGAAGTTCGTTAGCTAACGTAGGACAAATGACGTAGGGATTATTATATTATAACCGCATAATAGGATTACTTATACAACAATGAGACTTCTGATTAAAAAAGCGATTATAAATAATGATGACTGAAATATCTTTGCGACTTTAAAAGTAGAATTAAAGCGACCGGCCGAGTTTTATAGCGTAACTAACTTGATCAATTGATACTACCGTTTAGATTTTTTTTAGATAACATGAAAATTTGTTTAGGAAGCATGTTAGACGAACTTTTTACTTATAGTTTAGTGTACAGGGTTCGTTGTTTCATCGTATTCCATTAGTTTCCACGAATATTGACTTGCCAAAGGTCACATTTAAAGCAATCGACTGTTTGACTGCGATCCGTGGGCCTAGTGTTTTGTGTAGACTAGACAGACGGTTTAGACGAACCCCGTTACGTCATTTTGCGTCAAATAGGTTGGTACTTTTACTGGATTTCTATTTAATATATTTTACGATTGTAACCAAATTATAGGAAAAGTATAAGTGTTTGTTCGCACAGGCTTTAAAACGTAACCTACAGCTAGCGTTGAATAACCTGTTTCCCTCGAGTGACTTTCATGACCTGCGACGCGATAAGCTATAGTATTCGTTCAGTTTCTTGTTCGAACATTGACACAACGAAATGTTTCAAAAAATAATAGTTTTTCTATTTTGAGATAACAGCAAAAGTAAAATTTTGTAGATCAAAGTTATAGATAGTTGAACATGTTTTATACGATTTATGGGACTATAACATAGATCTGTTTCTAGGTGACAAATTTGTATTATTGGCGACTATTGCTTGAGCATTGAACTAAAAGGACGCCCAATGATTTGGTATATTAATATACCAGTCTTACATCGTTTTTACATATGATGGCCAAGAAAAGGCCCAAATTTACATGTGATCTTAAGTGGTGCCAATGTACTGTAGTAACTACCAGCATTTATTATTTTAAGCCTTACACTGACGAAAGCCTTTAAGAGGCGTACTTAGACGTCTGTCTCAATCACGATCCGAACGGCCGCTCAACAACGCAATCATAATGCCGTATGACCGTCATGCATCGCAACTTGTAATTGTAAGATATATGTAATATGTATACCCAAATACATTCGACATGATTTGTTTGAAACCGATTATGTAACATGATAAAGAAAAATGTTTTAAATTAAAAAGCCCAGCAAACAATCATAAAATAAACACCATTATAATAAAAAAGTAAGCTGCTCTGATGAAAAATAATACATAATCAAATGAACGTTCGCTTGAAGCAAAAAGTAGCAAGAAAATAAAATTTCGTTAAATAATACACACATAATTCAAGTACAAAGCTTACTGAAAAAACATAAGAAAATAAATTCGCAATAGAGTCCATACGATAGTGTAGCACATAAAAAGTTTGAATCAATATATTTTGGGTTCGTATAAAGGTTGAAGGTCCGAACCCAGACTTGGCAGACTTGTACGAACGTGAACTTACAATTCTGTTTTTTACACTGTATGTTTTAATTTGAAGATAAACTGACTAAAACTAGAAAAAAACACGAAAGGTAATTTTGAGAACCAACCCGGTCTGCTCGTGGTTTTTCTGTATGAGAAAAGTATTTTGCCCGGCAGGGGCCAACACAAGCAAGGTATTCATGTAACAAAAGATAACACTTACTTGGGCTCCCGCAGTCATCATCCGACATTTTCTCTTGATGTTTGAAGAACGTCTTTGTTGATACCTCCATACTAACAAAAAAGAAAAATAATTTATTGTCATTTCATACTTAAACAAAAGTGTAAAAACAAAGTAAGGTTTAAACTGTACCTGGAATTTTTGGGATCTTGTGTGCTCTTATTTATGTCACGAATAACAATATTAATGTGAACAGATTCTGGTGCAGGCTCCCCACACGGGCATGTACTTACTTCTGTACATCTGAAATAAACAGTGGCTTCAGTAGACTATTTTCTTTTTACTGTGATAAACAATGATGTATGGCAAAATATAGGTGCAACGTACGTTAGGCATCTCGTGTGACCACACACCCCAGTAACAGGCCAAATGGGGAAGAAGCCACAGGTGGGACAGCATATTTCATTTTCAAACTTGATGTTTAGACAGTGAGCGTATTTGATGAGTCTGTTAGCAACTTGTGTAGCAGTCGCGGTCGCAGCTGGCAGCTTGTAGTCCGAACGCATACGCCGCCTGGCAATCATTGGCTTCGGTGCTGGGCTGCTATTAAAGCGATAGGCATTGTGCCTATTGCCGCCACGATTGGGCACTAGTGTTATGTCTGTTATGTCATCTTCGTAATCAGATCTCTCGGAAAGGTCACGTGAGATAATGCTCATAGTCGTGTTAAGGGATGATAGCACATCTGTATCATCACTACTCTCTTCACTTTCTAAAGTAATGCTAGACATTTCGTCGCTATCATCCACCGTTTCGCTAATATTTACTGTCATGTGCTCGCTGTTAGGCGAACTGGTATTGCGATCATACATCACATTGTACCCTCTGTGGGAATCCATATAATTTGTTGAAATTTCATTACACTGCAGCGGTGGCACCGTTATTACCTGTTGACAAATAATGTTCAAGTCAGTAAAAAACTGATATAAACATATTATGTGTATTATGGCTATTAACTAATAAGACATGACCAAGGATTATACTGAAAGTGTGGGTATGTACACATTGTACACTGTACACAAATAAGCTTTTCAATGTTCTGCAATAGAATTAATAGGTGATGAAATTAGTAGTCCATAATATTCGCGTTAAAAATTCAATATTTACAAGTGGAGTGATGTGTGAAATGGTGAACTTGGCCCAGAAGTGTGGAACCGGTTGCGCGGTGGCTGCGAGCCTCCGCGGCTGCGAGTGAGCCGTTTGCACCTCACTTAATGGATTTATGCAACCGACGCGAGACGCGACCGCGGTTCGCAAAGTTACTAACTACACTGCGCCCATCCGTTCTGTCCGTTACTTTAATATTTAGGTCACCGGCCATAATGTAATATTTTGACATCTATTTTACGCCATCCTGACTATAGCCATTTTACGCAAGTAAATTTTACTAAAAGTGATATCTGATTTTATTTAGATGATAGCTTTGAATAGAAGTCAATAGTCGAGACGTTTTAGTGCATGCTTGCGTTCTCTTCATTTCTAGTCCATTTCAGTAACAGCAATATAAAGTATTGTATAATACTAAGTTCAAATCGGAGGCTAATATCGAAAGCGTTATTTAACAAGTGTGAGTAAATGTTTCAGCGTTATTATGTTAGGAGTTACTGATAAAGCCCAATGCAAGTTTAATATGCGGTTAATTCGGAACTGTTATCAGGTATTCTAAGAAAGCTAGCGAAATCGTGATATTTTTAATGCAACCAAGAAGTTTAGTGATAAATGACGAAAACCCAGGCCGTAACAAGGCAATCAGTTAATAAGTGAGCTTAATTATCTTGCAATGGGTTCGTTAATATTATTATAATATGACGACTTACTTGGTATATATTCCGCATGCCATGATTCGCACCTACGGTCGGCTCGGCATGCTGAATTAGCAGTGCATTTCTCTGGGAAATTATATTGCGAAGCATGATATGATTTTTAAAAGCTAAGCATGAAAACGACAGGAAGAGTGCGCACAATGAACAGTGAGATCTAACAGGTGTTTTACAACTAGGTACCAAGAGAGAAGCGATATTCTAAAAAGGTATTATCATAATGGTTTGAAGCCATGCTGCTTCCCACCGCTCACCTCTGAAATTTCGCATGTCAATTGACGCACTGCAGTGGATTGTTGGACAGCAGCCTAGAAGTTTTGATTTCATACACCATGAGACACATATTTAAAATTTTCATAACGGTATAACACTCCACAATAACGCTGCACTAACATTATTATTTTCAGTCTATGCACAGTATACAATTTTGAAAGCATTAAGATACGTCTTGATAGCTTCGATTATAAAATACGAATGAACTACAAATCGCTGTCGCTCAAAATTTACCTTCGAGCGCAGACGGGGTGGGCCGCTGCGCATGCATAAACATTATTATAACAGATAGCACAGTTCTAAATATACTTTGTGAATAAAAGTTGCATTTGTATTGTTTTATGTATTCAAATCACGTCGGACAAATAGCTTAGTAGGTGTTTCGGCCTCTGATTTTCAGCCGATGCGGTTGAAACGGGAATTCTATTTTTTTTTTAGGGATCTTTGCATTTCGCCTGAGCGCAGGTTTTGTCTGCTTCGCCGGACTTTATAGGAAATTCTATTATTTTTTAATGGTGTTTCGGACAATCGTTTTTTAAGGTAGATTTTGTATAGTCAGAATAAGGTTCTTTATAGCTAGGTTATATTATTTAAATACAAGTCTGGGAAATATTAAAAATATGAAAAATCCGTCTTCAAAATCATGGGACGACACGGGAAGCACGGCAAAATCGTTTTACCCAGTCGAAACTTTCTGTGGTAAAACTTCTAAAAAGCAACAGTTCTTTCAGTTCCCTCAGTTCACAACAATAGTTCAGATATAATGCTAAGAGTTCAACACAAAGTTGTATTTAAATTATGTGAATTTCCAAATCCAAAATGTTACTGAAAACATGATCAGTGATTGACTCGCGAATCATTGATCCGAGACCACTAATTAAAATCCATAGGTATGGTATAATTTTGTTTCTGTCTTTACTTTGTCTCTAAAAAAGATTTTTTCGAAACACCACTCAAAACTATTTATTGGAATTCCTGTTTCGGCCGGATCGGATGAAACTCAGCGGCCGAAACACCTACTAATCCGGACAAATCATGATGACCATAATCGCGATATTGACGTATCATTAAATTAACAATAATAGGTTTTATCAAACGAAACTTACGTATGCCTCAACGGTTGTGTATAGCAAAAGGTTGGTTGTCTCTTCAATTTGGTAGGCTTCATCATCCGTATTCATCTCCTATAACGAATTATAAAAAATGCTAGCTGTTTGTGTATGAACATGTTATACAATTTAAGTGTAAAATACTCTTGGGCAACGTACCGCGTCGTCGGTAAGTCGACGTGATCGTAGGCCGCTCGTCGTCGGCTGCCCTTGCGGATTCTCAGCCTGTTGAATGAGAAATAAAACGTTATACGCAAGCGCGAAACAGCGACTCAACTAAAGGAATTGTATTATTTCAGACGAGTTTGCCCTGTGATTTAAGCATTTCCTACCAATATTCTTGCAAAACATATTTTAAATGTCATACACAACACATATACACAAGAACGATGGAAAAATCAGTGGTCACGGTTGATACGTTGTAAATTGTACGAAGGTAGTAAAAAATACAAATAAAATGATTTAATATCGTTATTAAATAACCTTATTTCGTAATAAACAGCGTTTGGTAATGTAACAATGTTGAGTTGTTTTGTAAAACGAAGAACTGCTTCCTAGCACCCAAGAAAATTTATAGTTTTTTCAAATACCGTTTCCTAGAAAATAACTGGACAAGTGCGATAGTAAAACTAATGTTGATCATCTTCATCGTAAATTTTCCAAAAGCTGTTTAATTTTGTAGAAGGATTTTTTTACAATAATACTATTTATAATTTTAGTCATTCTAATCTCCATAGGTAGGTATTGTTTTCTATTCATTGCGGCAAGATAAAAAGTATTAATTTTAACTTTAATAAACAAATGAAATACCTGCGACATCTTAACAGTGCGACAAGTCAGTAAGTTCACTGACTTGTATGACAGATCGGGATATGCAACAGCATATTCTGTACAAGTGCTTCGTCTTTAAAGGTACTAGACAGACTATATAAAATACGTAAGCAGTACCTAATCTGAATGCTATACCAATTGGTTAAAAAATAATTAGCTATGTGAGTAAAGTAATAACATTAGCGAGACATAACATTTACTATTACTCATAGCAATGATCTTATTATAGAACCACAAGTCAAGACTAATGACTTCAACGAGCAACAAGGTCATTGACTGATAATGTCGCTAAAAACAAACGAATTATCGCCAGTTAATGTGGCTTTTATCACATGTGTCTAGATAAAAAATAAAACTGTTCTTTCTACTCATACGTACGTGTCGTGCCAGGTAAATTCGTCCTGAGCTAGTTAGTTTCGATTGGATTGATCATATTGTACCATTTGCGGCTTATCAGTAGACACCATAATTGCTCCTCAGAATACATAAATTAATCATCGTCTGAGCGGTATAGTATTGCCTACAACGGTTCTTACGCAAAACGAAGTAAGCGGTGGGCTTACATAACGTGACCTACTGGCACACTGACTCTGTACCGCAGCGCATGCCTCGGTTGCACTGACTAGGTACCGCCTACTTACTTACATTGCTGTTTTATCGTAACTTACCGTTGCAAACTGTAATGATTAAAGCAATACAGCTTAATAAATGTATAGATAAAATATCGTTACTCGCGATTGCTAAATATTATTGTTTGTGACGTTGCACACTAACACGTTTTGTTTAGTTTGTAATATTACTATCTAGATCGTTACTTACTATTTAGATTATGCGTGGGAGCAAATATATCGTTACGTACTTCAACTTTTAAAAGTAGTTTAAAGTCCGGAGAATCAGTTATAATGCTTAGTTAACTGCACAGATCTCTTTCAAAAACACCTTTGCAAGTAATTCTTTATGAACGTTTACGAACACGCTCCGACATTACTTCTGCACTCAAAAAGTTGTTAAGTATACGATGTTCGAAAAAAAACGGGAATGCAATGGAAACTAATTAGAATTATGTTATTAGAATTCTGTTGATTTTTATACGATGAGATAAGCGTATGTTAGTCAAATTAACTAAACGATGCCTTCGAGTAAATATTTATCAAATGAGTTTTGTGAATAACCGATTAAAAACAAACTTAACTAGTTCTATGAATATAACTAGTGAATATTATTTTAAGAATATATTGTTATGTAATTTTTAATACTTGTAGAAAACCTAGAACAACTAAGTAGGATTATTTTTTCATCGGAGCATGACTTAATATGGTATGTATTATAGTCTGGGCTAATTCGCCTTGTTACGAGTGATGCAGCCGTGTATAAATTTAACTATAACTTGTAAGGTCCAGACCCTACGAACCAAGGTTTTATTATAAAGTTACACGAATAGCGTGTGAGTGATGGCTAAATATAAGATGTCGTAATAACTGGTTTATGGCAATCACACGGGCGGATTATGATCATTTGAACTGTGTCGAAACTTATAAGATCAAAAACCACGTGGCGTCATGTAGTAGGTGTGTACTTTTTTTGCGGGGGGAATCCTTTAAAAGGCGCCCCAGTCTTTTGGGGGTTTTATAGACCCGAGGAGTGTGGGAATCTTACAGCACTAAAACCCACCCCATTGGTCACCATAAGCACATGAAAGGGGACTTCTGTTGCTTCTTAAAGAAGCCCCCGCTGAGCCAAGCCCTTTAGAGCAAGCACTTTTGTGGGAAGACTGCAAAAGGTTTTCCGCTTGGCCTCCCTATGTACGGCAGTATTGGCCAGTGCTACAGTCTTTTCCGAGGACACTTATTGGGTGACAGAGTCCCTTCATCTACGTTAGATGATTATAGGTCGATTTTTGGCGTATTAGACGCTTCCGAGACGATCACCTCTTCGGCGTCTTCTTCGTGTAGGATTAGCCCTTTCTTGATTCCGCCCAGCAGTCTCTTTTTGTACCATCACCGTTTCACAGAAAGAGGAAGAAATATAATTGTGTTATGTTTTTAATTAAGTTTTATCTTTAATGTTATTTAAATATTGATAAATTATATTTTTTTAAGATATTATGTTTTGTATCTCCAAATTTGTATGCCTAAATGGCAAAACATAGTGTACCTTTTTTATTTTAAGACCACCTTTGTTCAAAACACCTATGTTTCACAAATAAAGATTAGATTTGAGGTCACTTCTCACCAGTTCCTCGGATCCGCTAACATAACCCTTACTACTGCCCTCAGCGAAAGGTCTTGTCCGACTTTATCCACAAGAATTTGCCTCTCAGGGTCCCATACAGAGCACTCCTCGAGCGTATGTTGAGCTGAATCAAAAATCCTGGTCCTTTCCGCAAATTAGGTATGTACCTTACTATGATAGTTTAACCAGTATAAAGGACAAAAAACGAAGCATATAAACTATTAGCCATAAAATAAACGGGATATATTCTTTGAGGGTTGGTTGCTTTTTTTCTGGATATCATCACCAGTTCAGAACATAGCCAGATCGCCTGATCATTGATTGGTCTTTATCAAGTCTTCTGCAACTCTGCACGTGGTGGTAGGTGGCTATACTGTGCTAATTGTAGTTTAAAGTCCGCGTCCGCGGTCTGAATAAAGTTAAGTTTCAGCTTTTTTACAGCGCATACATGGTTTTCAAGAAAGACAATTCGCGGGTGGGTTAAAGTCTAGAGATGAAAATACAGAGCAAAAATAGCAATAAAAAAAATGTAAGTAGGTGGACATTTTTAAGTTATTTTTTTTCTCTAACAAAGAATCTGGTTTACTTTATCGTTAAGCAGTTGTCATTAGAAGAATGATATTAAAAATATTACCTAGGTATAATAGGTAGGACGAAATATTATACATTATATATAAGAATTAAGAGGCAAAAAATGGCACGAGAAAGGAGAGGCCTATGACCTGCAGTGGGAGGACCTACCTAACAACTTACTCATATTTCTATGAACACAATAATTTACTTAACTTCTTTCTTTTAAAGTTTCATTTAAAATTCACACCGTCGTCGGCGTCGAATACCTAATGCCCGTGACCCTGGGCCCTGATTGACCTTGGCGCGGCTAGGTTCAGGGTCCTGGTTACAGAGGGACTTAGGTCACATAGGGACGAGCCCTAAATGCAGACTTCATCATGCACATCTAACGAAGGATACATCGGGCGATGCGTAATAAGTGAGATCCACGAAATAGGTAACGCATCATCGGTTGAGTGTGCAGTAGTTCGCCAAACGTTTGTTGTGGGTTGTTATCGGGATGATACTAGATATACCTACTATACGAGAGATCACAAAACTTTCGTCAGAAGTGCTGAGTTAAATCAGGATCAACGGTTGTTCTCTCTTTCAAACACATAGGTATTCATCAATTATGACTTCTCAATCTCAATTTTCTCGATCTTGATATTTTTAGAAATATTTATCTTGTCGCCGTATATTTGACTTTTACGACATTTTACTTGGATATTGTAAAAGAAATAGATCATAAGCAACATTTGATATACCTAAGTCCTGTACCTATCTAAAATTAAACAGTCAGAGTTGTCAATTTATCTAAACCTTCTGTAACAAATTGCATTACTGACGTTTACTTAACTAGCAAGTAGGGTGATTGCGCCGGTTAGCGACCAGTTAGCTGGGTTGCCCACTTAAGATGAGGAAAAAGAAATGTTGCTTACACTTAAAATAGTATATGCTAATGTGAATTTGTCCCAAATATAATGTAGTATAGATATAAAAACATAAAATATAATACATTCATACAAAAATATTTATAAAATGATGAAAAAGTGTAAATATTGCGAAAACGTCGGTTTACGACCATTTTCATCAGTTTATGACCACTAGTGGGCTGGTTTGCGACCGCTATTTTAATATGAATAATATGACAATAAAACAATTATAATCGCTTTAAAAATATTATAATATATATTATAGCATATAAAAACAAAAATGGTAACCATTTGGTGTAATGTTTTCTTATAATTAAAAAATAAAAATCTTACATTTTGTAGAGACTTAGTCATAGTTGTAATAGAATCAACAATCAAACAAAGGTATAACATTTAAAAATAATCAACTAATTTATATTTTAGGAACCATATTCCGTTTTTCGGCATACCCGTTGTCAGTGTGGCTCAGGACGCTAGAGCCAAACTGACTCGGCACTATACTGAGGATATCCCAGACACCAGCCTGTACGAGATTAGAGTGGCTCTGAAACAACTTAAAAACAACAAGGCGCCGGGTGATGACGGAATTACAACGGAGCTTCTGAGAGCGGGTGGAAAACCGGTACTTTTAGTCCTCCAGAGGCAGTTCAATTCCGTCATACTCGAGGGTACTACGCCAGAATCATGGCACAGGAGTGTGGTGGTGCTCTTCTTCAAAAAAGGCGACAACACCTTGTTGAAGAATTATAGACCCATCTCGCTCCTGAGCCATGTGTATAAGTTGTTTTCGAGGGTCATTACGAACCGTCTCGAATGCAGGCTCGATGACTTCCAGCCTCCCGAACAAGCTGGTTTCCGAAAAGGCTTTAGCACCATAGACCACATTACATGCTCCGCCAGGTTATACAGAAGACCGAAGAGTATAATCGGCCACTGTGTTTAGCGTTTGTGGACTACGAAAAAGCCTTCGATTCAATCGAAACCTGGGCTGTATTGCAGTCCCTCCAGCGATGTCATATCGACTATAGGTATATCGAGGTGTTGAAGTGTTTGTACAGTAAGGCCACCATGTCAATCCGGTTACAGGACGAGAGCACGAAGCCAATCCAACTGCAGCGTGGTGTGAGACAGGGAGACGTTATTTCTCCGAAACTGTTCACAAGTGCGTTGGAGGACGTCTTCAAGCTCTTGGACTGGAACGGGTTCGGCATCAATATCAATGGCGAATACATCACTCACCTTCGTTTTGCCGATGATATAGTGATCATGGCAGAGTCGCTGGAGGAGCTTAATACTATGCTCAGCGACCTCAGTATCGTTTCCAAACAGGTGGGTCTTAAAATGAACATGGACAAGACGAAGATCATGTCCAATGTCCATGTCGCACCTGTACCGGTTGTTGTTGGAAATGATACTCTCAAAGTTGTCGACCACTACGTCTATCTTGGACAGATAGTTCAGTTAGGCCGGTCCAACTTCGACAATGAGGTCGCCCGAAGAATCCAACTCGGATGGGCAGCGTTCGGGAAACTACGCGACATCTTTTCGTCCAAAATTCCGCAGTGTCTGAAGACGCAGGTCTTTGACCAGTGTGTGTTGCCAGTGATGACATATGGCGCTGAAACGTGGTCGCTAACGGTTGGCCTTTTGGAGAAGCTCAGAGTCACTCAACGAGCTATGGAGAGAGCTATGCTCGGGGTTTCTTTGCGCGACGGGATCCGGAATACGAAAATTCGCCAAACAACTAAAGTCACCGACATAGCTCGAAGAATATGCAAGTTGAAGTGGCAATGGGCAGGCCATATCGCTCGAAGAACCGATGACCGTTGGTAGTTGGAAGGTAGTTTGCTTTTTATAATAACATTATGTTCTAAACTGAAAAATAGTACATTTCAATAACCAACGAAATTAAAAAAATCAGACGTGGTCGCATACTCAATGAAAATTTCATACTTAATTCTGCTAGCGGCCGTTATTTTTCTCATACTAAATTATGGTGGCCGGAAACCAATGTCTTTATTTCGCTTACTTTGGTTTACGACCACCTGTTTAGCGCCCAATTTTGTAGGTAAATTAAACAAACTTCTTACAAAGGAACTGGTGGTCGCTTACCAAATAACTACAAAGAAAAACTTTTACAATACTACATTCAAAATTGTAACAGTCCTATATGAAGCATTAGGATCATATCAATCAAAACAAAATAATGCTGATCTCGTCGGTTTGCGACCAAGTGGTCGCTATCTAACGTTTTTGATAAATAAGCATTTCGGTTACCGACCACTTGATTTTACATTAATAACAAGTTTTAAAAAAGCAAAATACAACTAAATTATAACCCATACTTATCGATTGTACAATTTAACATGTAACTGGTGTGTAAAACATGAAATAAGTATTAAAACTTACCTTTGAGTGGCACGCGTCGTGTTAGTTTTTTTTCAACTCGCGGTACGTCCAACTCACCACGGAATCAAGACGCGCAATGAGAAATACTTTTTCGGCTCTGGGTTAACCCATTTGTTTCAAACATTGCAAATTATTATTTCATAATTGTTTATAAAGCATGTTAGAATTATTTTTTATGTGTGTTAACCCTACAAATACTATTATCGTGATTTAAAGAAACTTAGTCGGTCAAATGGTCGCCTACTGAAGGTGGTCGCGAAACCGGCGAAAGAACCCTAGTACAATTATTAACCTTTGTAAATTGCATTCATGAAAAAACTTGTAATATACGCAATTTGCAATTGATTTATTGTAGATTCATATTCAGGATGGCGGTAACTCGGTGCTTGCCCTCAGCGGCTCGGCCAAGGCTCCGCGGCCGCGACGCTGTGTTTATGTTTATCTTGTTTACACGCCAACGAACGAATTTACATAGCGCGCGCTCTGATAATTTTCTGTATTTTAATTATTTTTTTCACTATCATCCCTATGTTTTTTCATGTACCTTACATAATTAAATTACGTAACCACCGCGTGGCGAATACCTGCATCCTTCGCGCCGCCTGGAACCTTACGCCTTAGAATTACGTAAGCGCAAAATTATAATAAAAATTACGGTAAAATCTACACACAACATACCGGTATCAAAAGTGGGTTTAAATGCATAGTTATTCAATTTTCCACGTTACCTCTTGGGATCTTCTTCCAGACATGTTATCTTCGTGCCTCCGTCGATGCGGACACATAATACGACTGTTCTGACCCTTATAGTTCGTTGGCATAAGATTTCGGTACCAACTATACAAATACAATAGCGACGACACCACACAACCCTGCACCCACCCACACTATGGTGATGCAAAACTGCAAATGAATATTTTTGAGGTTTTGCTCTCTCATGCAAGACTCTTTGGAACAGAATATGCACAGATTCAAAATAGCACAACCGAATGAATGTGAATGTGTCAAATTGACTTCTGATGTCTGCGAGCACAGAGCAAAGTAATAAGTAGGGTATCCGCGAGCTACGGCGAGCTAATAGTCAAAGCCTTGTCAAAGCACTGCAAAGCACTGAGGTCGAACGTTTGTCAATGCTCTGGCTGAAAGGCAAATCTATATGATTAAATAATTTGTTCCCCACTAGATGTCGCTAATGTACTTTGTTCAGAGTCTGAAAATATGTTAAATCTGGCCTTCATTTATGAGATACAACTCTGATAATTTGAATATTATCACTTGATGGACAGAAAAAAAACAAATCTAGAGTAAAATAGCATTAAGCATTAAGAATTTTCACCAAATTTATTTTAATTTTTGTTTGGAATGGCGCCATCTATTGACTATAAATAGGGTGAGCACCTTTTACTGTTTTCGCGTCTAGTGGTTATTTTTTCGTTTATTTATCATTAATAATCATGAAATTTATAAAGGTAAATTATAAACATAACATTGAGCAATATTTATAGTAAAATAAATTAATCGATAAAGTCGCTTCAGCAGAAAATGTTGTTCTTAGTCATGAATTGTCCATGTCACGACAGAAAAAAAACGGTTTGTCTATGGAACATATGGAAGTTCGTGCGAAACCACGGCGGACTCAGTTTTCTGGAGTTTCTCGTTACACATCAGATATTCATGTACGCGTAAAATGTAATTGTTGTTAAATGTTTATACTTTATGTTTGTGCTATATCTAAATGTAATTTGCAATATTAGTTTTTTATACCAACGTTATAGTGTGTGGTTCAATCGACAACAAATTGACGCAGTGCATAATACACAGTGCTCATTTTCCAATTACCTATTCATGCAAACTCAATGTATTGTGGTGTCTTGCTAGTATTAATATAATTGCACGAAGTGTGAATGTTCAGTTCCAATATATGTCTCGAATAACGTTTGGTTTTGTGTTATTCCAGTCGGCACATAGTCCAATCGCCTGCTGTCTAGGGTGTTTGATTTCGCCATTGCGATGTTTAAAACTTAAAGTTTGATTGAGGATTAAAGTGCTGTCGCCAAATTTAAGAGATAGCACCATGGACGACGACGGCGATGATAAGGATGATACAAAAAGGTGCTGAATTTATTTATTAAAACATACATTACTCTTGTAAAACGACAGATTGGAATGTAATTATTTTGAGCAATTTGCTAAACATTGGATTTATACCGCTAGTCTAGTTGTCACACTTGACAGACATTATACATTGCACTCAGAGTAGTTTTCAGATTATCCTTCAGTTTCCAAGGACACTAAAAGTTGCTTATAAGTTACATTAAATCTTTAGATGAGTGAATGCCTGCCCCATCTCTACAGCTCAATTTCTGGGTTATACTGCAATTCTGTCATGATTAGATTACTGAATTTGAAGAACTTAATATTTGTTATGCATCAGTACAAAACAGCTGAAACTATATATGTTTTAAATATGAATACTTTCAGGCACACCAGGTCACATGCAAACATTTCAGTCAAGCTTATCAATCCATATGGCTTTTACTCAGCTACAAATAGTTTAGAGATAATAGCTTGTGTACACTAACATCATTCTACTGTTTTGATAGGAGGACTCGGAACCTTAGTGAGAAGAAGCGGAGAGACCAATTTAATATGCTGGTCAATGAACTTAGCTCTATGGTCTCTACAAACAACAGAAAAATGGATAAATCAACAGTTCTGAAATCCACAATATCTTTTTTGAAGAACCACAATGGTAAGTTGATGTTGTGTTTAGTTGTGTTTTTAGGGATATTATTTAATACACACAAAATAGTCCAGAGAAGTAATCAAATCATACACCGACTAAGTTTGCAGACATCCTAAAAACAAAAAAGAGTTGTTCATACATTTTACACTACTCATTATTACTTGGTGTCCAACTAAACCACACTATAATATTATTTTCTTACATAATAATAAGGTAGAGACCTCAATTAAATATAATTATTTTTGTTTATCGGAACTATCTACTGCAATCAGATAATTGCAATATTCAGATATGTAAGAAAGTATGTAGGTATGTTGGTATATACTAGAAAATTTAAGTCTAATCATTTCATGAACATTACTTTGGATTGATAAGTTTTTGTTTTTAATAAAACCCTATTATGGATATATGAACAAAATTTCAATATGGTTTGGATTATAATTTTGTCTTAGTTCCGGTTTCTGAAATGTTGATTGTCAATGTCCTGTCAATCTTCATGTTATGTGCTGTGATTAGTTGTTAGTGTTTTGGTACCATACCCCTGCACTTTGGATGACTTTAACAATGCTGCCATTAATGTCGAAAGTAACTTGGCCGATAAATTTAAGATCAACACAAAAGGAAGAAGAAGTGTTTTGGTCAGCCAATGACTCACTCGCAATTAATTTGACAATTAATTGAATTGTTCAGACCCCGAAAGTTGGGCTTATTTACAGACTTTGGTTATTAGAATGCCTTACAGCAAGAACAATTAGTCTATTTAGTCAAGTCTCCACTTGATTGATTTTCCCCCTTTGCTTTTTGATGGTCTGGTTTGGCTTTATATCAAACATTTTTGTCATAAATTTAAGAAATTCTACATGTTTGAATGATACTCGATAAGTATGTAAGGCGCTATAGTTTAATGCAATTTAAGAACTGTTACTGTATGAAGAAGGGTAAAGATATTGAGTGTATATGAAATCAAAGTAGGCCTGTTATTTATACTGAAATTTGGGGACTCCAAAATATCTTAGTAAAGCACTGTCAAATCGTAGCTCTCTTTTCATTACTTTTGTCTGTTTTTTTGGGTAAACCTATTGCCATAATTATGCGTGATCAAATTCTAGATGTTGGTAACTACAGAAAAGGTAACAATCATATTTCTAATATCATTGGCCTTATTGATATATGTATTAAACCTTTGTTTTAGAAATAACTGTGAGGTCTCGAGCTCATGATGTTCAAGAAGATTGGAAACCATCATTTTTATCAAATGAGGAATTCACATATTTGGTATTAGAGGCACTAGAAGGTTTTGTGATGGTTTTCTCAGCTATGGGCCAAATCTATTATGTATCTGAAAGCATCACATCTTTACTGGGCCACAACCCAGTAAGTTTCCTATTACTATTTAATAGTTATAAAAATTGTTTTAACCATTTTAATTGTCTTCTATATAATGCAAACATATTATTTTCAGGCTGATGTTGTCAATAAAAGCATATTTGACTTGGCATTTGAAGATGATAGGCCAAGCTTGTACAACCTATTACAGAATCCGGGATCTGGAACAGATTTAATGCAAACTGGCAAAGGTATGCTTAATTTTACATGCTGTGTTTATAATTATAACTAGTATTTTATGAACTTGATTTTTTTCTTCTGTGTGTCTTAAAGTAAATTAATTACTGCTAAGTGCTTGCAAAGCTGCTAATGGCTTCTTCCTTACATTTAATCTATTATGTTGCTTTGCAAGTGTTATTTGCAAAGCCAATAAAAATACTAGTGTCACAAAGCGAGATTTTAATTTTGATGCAATCGCAAATGTTACCATTGTACAAATTAAAGGCAAGTGTATGCTTACAATAGCAAATGTTATCTCGATTTGATACTCTGTAGCAACTGCGCTGAAGCATGCACAATGTGTATTCTCCTAGCGACGGCATAAGATATCTCACTCAATCAGACTATTATTATTTATTGCTTGCGTCCTGTTGAACCCTTTCACACAAAAGCATTCAAGATGAATGATTGCATTGAACCTATGACCTGATACGAGCCAGCTGTTATTTTTTAACAATTTTAATAAATTTTTCTGCAATTAAAACAAATATTGTACATTTTCCTATAGATAGGTACTCTGCTATGCTTAAAAATATGAGTTGCCTAATTGAAAATAAACACTTGAAAGTATTCATTCTTGATAAATAACCAGTATTCATAAACATAAACTTTAAAACAAGTCTTGTAACTTATTCTTCCATGAAAGGGTACTGTGGTTGGGAAACACAAAGTTCTAATTGAATTGCGAAATTACTTACCTTGTTCTTAGAACCAGTTTCGAAACGATAACTGTTTCAAAATCTTTATATTTAATGTTTTTCAATACAATATACAATGTTTATAAATAAATGCTTGTGACATTGTATCCCTTAGTTAGTTCTTTTTATAGATGTTTCTTTCTTCTGATGCTGTATTATATAACGTTATAAAATATCGTGTCTTGCGCCTTAGGATCCACCTTTGTTGCGTGGCCTGGTTCTTTAAGCTTATAAAATATGCAACGCGAGTTACATCTGCCAATGCCAATATATTAAATGTATATTAATTATCTTGCAACAGTTTCTTAACGCAATCATAGAATTTGTATTTTCAACAAAAAAAGCACTATTCTTTCGAAATCTGTATTTCATATCCCAAAAAGCTGCTAAAAATGAAGGACAATGGGCCCCTTAGTATGAAAACTATACCCACGCTATACAGAAACAAAAGAAGGTGGAATAGACAGATTAATGTCTCTAGTTTACGATAGTATGGGTTGCATTACAGTGGGTATAATCTGAGGTTACGCAGGAGAAGAGTGTGATGAAGGATACGGGGAAGGCCTTTGCCCAGTATTGTGACAGTGTTCTTTGACCTACTAATATTTAATAGCGAAATAAAGACAAAAAAAGTACATGATAGTAAAAATGGGGTATAAGTTAACCATTTAAATCTAGTTTGGTTAATGGTACACTTCTGGGTACATATACGCCCAATGGCCATTGATCAGGAAAGTAGTTTAGCCAATCAATCAACTTTGCCCACCGCAGTCCACTGCTGGATATAAGCGTCTTTCAAGTTGCGCCACTACTGCCTCTAGTAAGTTTGCATGCGCGCGAATTCACTGCCTTTAAAATATATGTTTACGTATGTGCTATTGGATATAATAATGTTCATAAATACCGCTGCTTTTGTGCAATTTGTAATAGCTGTGCATCCGATCTTCAAACATCTATGGTGAACGATAGCGTCACGGAGATGTCGCTATTTTATTGTTTAGTTATACCTACCTAAATAAACAAAATATTGAAATATTAAAATGCTGTGCTGTATAAGATTATAACTGGTGTATATTGATAATTACAGTAATAAAAAACTATAGATTTACAATAAATTGATTTATGAATGCGTATAGAAACCAGACCATTTTTGTGTTTTAGAAAACGAAATCCGCTTCCAGTGTCACCTTAAAAGAGGGTCATTGGACTTTAGAGATGAAACTTCATATGAACTAGTGCAGTTCAATGGACACTTTCGTAAGTAACTTTTATAATTTATTGATTAATATTTTGGTCCAAGATCCCGAGCCTCCAAACCTAATTTGTTTTCTGAGAAATGAAATGTTTACAACACAGTGGGTAGTGTGTAAACTTTCAAATTATACATTGGTATGCTTTGAAAGTTAATTAGATAAAGTGACATGTATGTTAAGACACGATATACTGTCCTTCTTTCTTGAAATCTGAGTGGTAATTTATATGTATATAACGCACAAAATTGCTGTTTCCGTTGCTGATAATAGTTCCGAACCGCTTTTAAATTCGCGAGAAAATAATTTATGTCTACTTAAAGTACTAACTTTTCAATGTAACGTTCTACTAAACAGTCAATACTACACCAGAGAGGAAGCGCATTGAAGCGTCAATCTAAAATTTAATAACGAAATGCTCACATTTCTTCCAGAATGTAGCACAGAAGTATACACTAACATTCTGTAAGATTCATTTTGTTTCCCAGAAAATAAGTAAAGTCTGGTTGGCCTAGGATCTTGCCCTAATATGACTCATTTTCACTAGTCATAATTAAAATGATAGAGGTGGAGATAGAAGACTAGGCATAGTTAGGGCTCATATTCGGCGTGTTAGAGATTTCTAAGGGTGTTACCACACCAATCGATCGATAGTCGATCGATGCCATCGATCGATGGTAGAATGGATTGGTCGACGTCGATCGATTAGTTTCTACCACACCAATCGATCGATAGTCGATCGATGCCATCGATCGATGGAAGAATGAATTTGTCGACGTCGATCGATTAGTTTCTACTAGGTATCCGTCGACCGATGCCATCGACCGGCAATCGACCGATTGGTTAGTCGACCAGTATCCGTCTTTCGATTAAAGCTACCACACCAATCGATCAACGTCGATCGATGGCATCGATCGATTGGTGTGGTAACACCCTAAAAAGCATGCCACGGAGACCGCGAAAAAATCTCTTCCAGTTTTATTTCAATACTAGCACATTGTCATTAGTCATTATTCCGTAACATAAAATTCTATAATCGAAAATCTGTCTGTACTGAAAATCGAAGATCAGTCCGCCTGCTATATAACATCCAGTGAAAATGAGCCATTACGCACTTCTATTTGTAGAACACAAAGCTATTTACAAAACAAAGGTCGAAGAACCTTTGTATTTTTGTATATTTTGATAATATTATGAACTGAAGGGAATTTATAAAAAACAATGAAACAAAAGATTACATTCTTTTGTTTCATTTTGGGATTCCATTGTGGCAAAAAACTTAACGTGATTCTCGCTAAAGTTTTTCATTCTCTTTGAGACTAATCATTGTGTCGCGGAGTTTTTTAAACACATTCAAATCCCAGGCACAATAATGTTACAGCATGCGTACATTGCCATTAGTATATCCTTGTAAATACCTTTACATTTTGCAGGAACAAATATGGAGCAAGTTGATAGTGATGATATGTCCAGTTACCAACAAGAAAATGATTCAAGGTGGGTTGATATTTCTTTGAGCTAACGCCCGGTATATATACAATATTCCAAGCAAATCGAGAAAAGATCTACTACCCATAAACAAAATGAATCGCATTTCGAATACGGGAACCACGCATTAGTTATAAGGATATTTGATGAAGCGAAAAATTCTTTAGCGGCGTTGTACACTTTTTTTTTATGGGTAAAAATTCTTAATCTCGTTTCAGTACCACATTTGTGTACGATAGCGCAATAAATAAATATTGTATTCTACCACATAAATGATAGTTCTTTTATACTGATAATTAAAGAAATTCGTGCAACATTATTCACTAACCATTCCAAAATATCAAAAATGCACAACGTAAATATTCAAGTTAGCACCCGCAGTGCAACCCCTAGTTTTTTATTCGATATTAATGCTTAGATATTGACGTAGAATTTGTATTTCAGATTATTATTTGTCTGCACGGGGCGGCTGTACACTCCACAGTTGATCCGAGACGTGTCGCTAGTGGACTCGAACCGCAGCGAATTTACTTCGCGACACAGTCTGGAGTGGAAGTTCCTGTTTCTCGACCACCGCGCTCCTCCCATCATTGGATACTTACCTTTCGAAGTACTCGGCACCTCCGGATACGATTATTACCACTTTGACGATTTGGAAAAAGTTGTCACGTGTCATGAAGCTTGTAAGTATTACGAATCTTTGAAAATAATGAGTAGATGAATTATACGTAGCTGTAGCTGTTAAACGAAATGAAAATATAGGATTTATTAAGAGTAACATATTTATAAAAAAAAAATGCAATAGATGTAATGGTTGCCTAACAGTTCAATGACCAGAAATAATAACAGCACACAAGGTTTAAGGTTCAAACTTGGTTCAGGCTAATAATATGACATTTTACTTGGTACTTTCTTGGTTACTGTAAGATAGGCTGTGGTGGACAACCTTGCCATTAAACCTGTACATAGAATTAATAGGTTAACTGACGAATTATATTTTGATATAGATAAATCAGCGTGTTGTTTAATGCTCGTTCCATTTTCTTTGAGAAGAGATAGTTGCCCTGCAGTAATATACATAAACTAGACACTTATTACATGGAACATAAATAAACTGGAATGTACTACGAATTCCCCTCAATTATTTTTATTTGTAGTAATGCAGAAAGGAGAGCTAACATCGTGCTACTACCGATTCCTAACAAAAGGCCAGCAGTGGATTTGGCTGCAGACACGGTTCTACATAACATACCACCAGTGGAACTCAAAGCCAGAGTTCGTTGTCTGCACGCACCGAGTCGTCAGGTATGTTTAAAAATGAACTTAGTGTATACCGAAGTTAAATAGAACATGTAACGGGGTTTATATAATCTACGATCACGATCATGCATTATGTACTAGCTTTTTGCTAGCTTCTAAATTTTCTTTAGTCATATTCTTGTCTCAAGAAAAAGAAAATATGATGATCGACAGTAATCAGTAAGTAAGTAAAAAAGTAAAGACTGTCAATCGATTCACTAGGATACACCGAGCTAGGTATACCCGACTGTATATTAGGTGTTCGGGGTCTTAGTTAATCTTGGATTACAGGAGTTGCAATGATGCGCTTGTGCGTTGGGTTTGTCCGACAAAAATGGACTCGGAAACATGAGCAATAGTATTGTTTAAATTATGTACACGACCCATGTACGATAGAATCCGAATCCGCTTTTTATTCCATTTTCCCTATGCATTATGCAACGTTGTGGGAGCGACGTCATGAGAATGAATTTTGATTTCTTTTTACTGACATCTTACCAATTTATTTCACCACGCACTTACATATGCAGTTACTTTAAAGTGTACATTTCCTATAACGCATTCGTTTCTATTAAAAATGTCAACACCGAACGCGCAAACGTAATGGAAAAATTCCACATGTTTATACAATATAATAATATGATTCCTTACATTCTACGGAACTGTTTACTATGTGGGCCTCCGCGCCTAGACAATAAAGGGAAATAACATGTAACTGTAGATGGTTTATCAGTTTCACAACATAATAGAATTTTCCCGAAGTCATATAGTCGTATTTTATACGAAAACTAACATCTACTCAAAGAATATCATAAAAAAACAAAGCGTTGTACATATGAGGCGATTAGATCCTTGCTTTGATAACTAAGGCACGGAAAATTTCGAAGCCTAGTATTACGAGTAAATATTGAACGCTGTTACGAAACCTTTCCTATGCAAACGACTTATTTAGAGATTCATTGATTCGAATCGCGTCATGGAAATAGTAGTTTTGCTGTATTCGTTTCAATATTAAGGTAGGTTAGGTAAATTAGCTTTGGGATGCTAAATTGCTATTTTGTTATACAGTTAATGTAAGACGAAACTTCAGTAAATGTTGGACTCGCACACCTAAATAAGTGTATTTATGTAACGTACATATTGTATTTTAAGTGACGATATGTTTTTTTTATATAAAAGATCGATAAAAATTAAAAAAATCGATAAAAAGAAAAATAAGGAAGGCAAAAATATCTTGCTTTGACAAATATAAAGATTGATTACTATTACCTACGTGTTCGGTTCTGTACAAATACTTATTAAAAACAAGTTTTTTACACTGCACCTCCGGTATGTGAAAGTCGGATAGTTTTAAAATCTCGTAAATTAAATGTCAATTAATAAGACCACTTGACCAAAAGGCTAAAAACAAATTACAGCAATATTAAGGTTTTTACGTTGATCCTCATTTCAGAGCCGACATTTCTACAAGCGTTAACGTTGATTAAATACCTCTAATGTATGAAAGAGACAAATAAGTCACGCGACGTAACACAATGAAATGTTATATCCGTAATAAAATCCCATTTAAGCAATTTATATCATCGTTAACGCTTTTACAAATGACAATTTGCTTAAGGTGCAGGGTAAGTAAGACAAAAAAGCCCCGAAATGCCTTATAAAATACTTACTAGTAAAAAAAAGTAATTTCTGTGGTAATAACTAAATGATCGGTGAGATGCAGTATTATATGCTCTGTGTCCAAGCGTAATTTATCTATAGTCTGTATGTAATTGGAAATATAAAAAGTATGTTTAAGGGTGTGTCCACATCTGACGAACGAGCATTACACGAGCAGCTCGCGAACATGCCGCGAACGCACTAGTGTCACTAACGCCGTCTGAAAGACGTGCTCACGCAGCTCGCATGCTGCTCGTGTAATGTTGGTTCATCAAATGTGGACGCTCCCTAAGAATTGTCTGGTTACCAGAGCACATTAACTTAATTTGGGATCAGAAGACCGTGTGTGTGTGTTGTCCCAGGATCCTTTATCTTTTATGTAGCTATGTTATATCGCTTTGTGTAAAATAATAAAAATTAGTTATCTTAGCAACGGTCATCATTGTCTTGTAATTGGTTAATAGCGACGTTGAGTGGGCTTGCGTGCTGAGCTGCATTCATTATTATTATGGTTGAAGAGACATAATTCACATAAGGCCTTCTGCAGTTGATTATTATAAGCAGTTTTTTTCTACTCTTTATTATTATAATAATCTCAACGGATCAGGATTTGTACCCTGCTTTAAATTGTTTATTAAATACTATTTTCCTTATTTAACGAAATAACATTATCTTAATTGTTAAGTGTTATAGCTAACGTTAAGACAAAAATATAAATAAAACAACAGAAATGAAAGTATACGCAAGGCCTTATTGATGTTATCAAAAATTTAGAAATTAAAACTTTCAAAGATTCATACATACCTACATCTCGTAGTATATTTCCTATTATAAATACACTTATAATCAGGATCAGGTAGAGAACGACCTATTCCAATATACAAAATGACTCAAGTAGTACTCAAGTAAGTTATCTCTTAGACCAACGTCGGTAAGTTTCACAACGACGTCACAGTTAGAGATTACAAATTAATAAATACCGCAATATCCGTTTTTTTCCAGCCTCGCCGAAATTCCAGGCTCTGTTTGTCCGACTCCGCAACGCAAAGAAGGGTATAATGTTTATCAGCCTATGGATGTGTGTATGTGTATATGTTTGTATATGTGTATCTCTCTCTGCACTAGAAGCCAAACGATTCTTGCGCCAATCAATTCGTCCCAATCTGCGAGTGTCACAAAAGACAAGACAGTAATTAAAATGTTTAGAAATCAATTTAAAATCAAAACACAAAATATATTTTAACAAACCTATATAGTTTAAAAAGCAACGGTTGTGAACTAATTAGCGTAAATAACTACTTATATTATAAAATTTATGATTGGATAGATAAACATGAACTTAAATTGTAATTACCTAAAGAATCTAGTTCTTCACAGTTCACGTATCTCATCATAAAGTCAGCATACGCGGATAAAGTAGTTCTGGAGCGCGTTTATTGTCATCTCACTTAGCTAAAACCAACATTTAGGTCTAGTTGAGATTAGCAGCCTAATGCTAGATAGCTTTTACTATGCCTCATGAATCAGGCCGTTATACCAATCCAGGCTTATAGTTCTAGTGGTTAGGTAAACTAAAAAGTTCTTCTACTTTGTTATATTAGTATAGATCTCTTTTCCTAGGATTCCTAAGTAATGTTCTAGATTAAATTTAGTTTAAGGAAAGTCTTTACTTTGTATTAGAATTCATATCAATTAACTGTAGGTTTAGGCTAAATTATTGTGTAAACAAATTCTCAAGATTACGTAAGAATATGTCCGGTAAATAAGAAGTACCATACAAAATTTTGAAAGTATTGCAAAAAGTTTTAGTTAATAATTTGGAACTCGTGTGCAAAAACGTGTTTAAATTTCAAAGTTTTGAGTAACTTGCTTCCGATACACGTTGCGAACGTATTGCCATAATTTTTATAGTTCAGTTGGTCGTAAAGTTTTGTGAAAGACGGACGTCTATAATAGTCGAGAGTAAAAGCTTGAACTTGTTAAAATTACCCTTTCTAGTTCTCATACTATTGTCTATCTTCTGATAGTCTTCAGATTTAGGTATATATTGAAATTATTTTCATCCCATTCTTCAAAACCCCTTCTATATTAAACACAAGCGTAAAAATAATTTACGTGTAAGTTATAAAGAAAATTAATGTTCTTGATGATGTCTAGTGCTTAACATATTCTATATAATTTCATTCTTTGTTTTAGTTACGCCGACATAGCCAAGAGCATGAAGCAGGAGAGTGGTGAAGCAGACACGGTGAGCGAGCCGGAAGCGAGTCGGGGCGTGATGAAGGAGGCGCCGTCAGACGACGCGATGGTCTCCATGTCTCCCACCTACATGTCTGAAGCGAGCGACGCTTTCGGCAACTCGTCTTACCAGCCGCTGTCTCAAGTAAGTAAAGCAGTAGAAAAGAAAGTGGATAGGGTCTGTGTGCACAAAGAAACGCGCAAGAAAGTACTAGGACTATTGTTTTAATTGAGCATTGAACAATAGATAGAGTATAATTTAAAATATCGTTGTAAATAAATCGCCTGATGCGTAGCTTGAAGACCAACGTTCTTTTTACGTGATGCGATCACACGATTATTATGTATACAGGTGTCCTAGAATTTCTAGGCTAGAAATGAAGGTAGAGCACGCGTAGACTTAGATTCATCTGAACCGCTCATTGTAGGTAAGCCTTTGGTAGTTATTGAGATAAAATACTTTTTAAAGCCTTTTTAACTAAACCCCGCTTTACATAATATTCCTGCTGACTGACTTGAGTAGCAAAACGTGGTCCATTTTTATCTAAAATAACCAAAATGAATATTAAATTTTGGACCAATTAAAATAGTCTTATGAAATTAATAACATAAGTATAGTCAATGAAAAGGAGAAGTTTGGAGAATAAAAATAAAATTAATAACTAAAAAAGAAGAAAACTTGAGGGCCAACTAAAAAGTAAGAAAACAATTTGTATTTGTTAATTGCCATTCCATTCAGGCTACCAATAACGCTTTTCAATAAATATAAAAAGTTCCACGACCTGAATGAAAATAAACTAGTACAACTTGTTTTCTTACTTTTTAATTGGCCATCGGTTTTCTTTTTTTACTTAACCATATTAATATTATTTTTAGAACTTCTCCATTTCATTGCCTACTTATCTTATTGACTTCTGGCTCCCTTTGCTTCTAAGCTAAAATTCAATGTTGAGTGTGATAAATATTATGAAAATCGGAGTTTAAGTAAAAATAACGAAATGTCTAAATAAGGAAATGTCTAATATCTAGAAACTAAAAAAAGCATGCGGGTGATTCGGATACCTCTAATTGGTCTCAGGACACTCGCTCGTCCAATGTATCTGGCACACCTTGTTTAACTGTTGTTAATAGAAATATAACAATACTTTTGTCTTGAAGTAATTTGATAAGTAGAATGCTAGCAGAATTATGTATGTCCTATCTGCAGGATTATGTAGAAACTGCAGTGATTCCGCGATACACAGAAAATAACTTGTGCATATCGTGCATATCATATTTACAAGTCTAATACAATTTTTATTTCGCTGTTCTAATATAAAGGAATAAACAATACATAAATGATTGCGAATAACATCACAAACGTGCTCTGAACCTCTGTAAGTAGGTAAAGCAGTCGTGTTATGATGCTCAGAGACAACGAAAGGACTGCATAAGTCATACACCCAGACTCGAGTCAAATTGTATGTTGTATGTTTAATTCAATACATCATTTTAAATATCAATAGAGTCGTGTTTTGAAGGTGGGGGGAGGTAGAAGGAAGAAGGACTGTTCCTAACAACAAAATGAGGTTTGGCAACTGTAACCATGCAAAAAATTTAAAGTAAAAGTTTGTACAAGTTTCAAAATATGAAATCACGTTGTCGATTGCTTTAGTTATATTTTGTTTGGTAAGGGCACATTTTTTGCGACACGTGACATTGAAAAAGTTTTGCAAACTGCCCTTCATTGGTGGTAGGTACTTTGACTTAGCCTCGGTTTTAAAAAGCGGTTATATTGATTGATTTATATTTATTTGTTGTTGTATTTATGAACTATGCGCCTACAAAAAGGAGTGGCAACAGACAGCAAACAATAGAGACCTGTGGAAGGCAGGAAGGGAGGCCTTTGCCCTGCAGTGGGACAGTTCAGGCTTTAAATAAATATATCTATAATAAATCATTTAATACCAGAAGTTTGTAGCGACAATGATGTTCTACAAATACAACGTATACAATAAAAGCAAGGAATAAAAGTAGTCATCAATTTACAAACTAAATCACTCAAAGTAGAGTGATTTAGTTTGAAAATTGATTTGGGGCTAAACTTGCACCTATGTTAGTAGAAATAATTTTATTTTTCTGGAGTTGCTACATATTATTGTGGTCGTTTTACTTTTGCCAAAGCCCGCATAAGCTTGTGGCCTTGTACTTGTGACCCTCGGTGTGCGAGTCCGACTCGCACTTGGCCGGTTTCTTTTTAACACGGGTTTATTTTTATAACCTTCGGCTGTAACTATGCGAAAAAAACTTGGAAGTTTTTGACCCAATTCCCGGTTTTCGGTTATGCTGAAATTTTGGAGTCACGTTTAATTTGCATGGTGCTTGTTTGAGTGGACCAGATACAATTTGGATTTAAGTTCTTGGGTTTAGTATATAAATCGGCCGTTATTTATCGGTTTATAACTAAAGATAGGTTTAAAAAAATAAAAAAGCTTTTGCCAAGACATGTGATTTAATTGAATCTTTCGTTATTTATGATTGTTCGATTAATTGAATGCAATAGGAAATAGATAAAATGATATTGCTTGTTCTTAGAAAAACTGATTTTGGTAAATATGACGATAAAGGATACATTTATAGGCAACATTATCATAATTTCGATCTTTTACCATAAGTTGGTACTTATTTAATTAAAAAAATATTAGGGAAATTAATTCGGATATAATTAACAAAACCAATTAACATTTTAAAATTTAAATAATACCAGACTTGTCCACTTTGTACGCAATTTAACTAGACATTTATTTAGAAAACGCAAGTTAAAGTAAAGAAAGGATCTTTTGTCAGTCATGACTCTACAGATAATGCAAACATTGGTGAAGTCGTGCAACTTTTCAAACTAATGTATAGTGACACATTTTTGATTTGGTAATAAGGCCTTGATAGTTCCGTTATGGAGTTAGGGGGGAGGCCTTTGTTTAGCAGTGGACGTCTTCCGGCTGATAATGATGATGAGTGTCCGTTATATACCTGTCCATTTTCTGTATAAAATGTGATTATTATTTTAATATTATAAATGTTCCAGCCGGCCTCAGTGAAGTCGGCCTCAGCCGGCAGTACGACGGGCACGGTGGCCACCGCCGGCACCGTGGCCACGGCCGGCGCGTCGTGGACGCGGGCGTCGCACGTGCGCTACACCGGCTCCGACACGGCTTCGCTGTCCGGCGACTCTAGGTCGTCGCAGAGGAATTCTATGCGCGAGGTTTGTTGCTTTACTATTTTAGAGGAACGTGGAGCAGTGTCCTGGATAGTGGAGGTTAATAAGTTTGTTTCGAAGAGGTGAGTGAAGGTATAAAAAAGGTTCTGCACGAAAAGGCGCAAAAGGAGGATTAATAGAGAATGGTCTTGGGACGCCTTTGCCCAAGGCAGTACGTGGTTATCATTGTCATCTACCTAGCCTTTTTTTCAGGTTACAGTTTCCAGTCTCACCGGATTCAGCTGAATACCCTTCTTAACATGGAATGATTGCACCAAGCATTGTCTAAAATAATACTTGTATAACGTTAACATAAGGTTTGACGTCTCGGTATTTCTGTCTGTGGCATTAAAGCTTCTAAACGAAAGGGCTGTTACGAATATACCCAATGGAATACAGGAATTAAATCCTACGTCGGTTCTGATGCACCAGTGAAGGAGACTCATTGAGCGGTCTATAGTCTTCTAACATATATATTTACGATTGCCGTCTCTTATGAATATTGCAGCCGACCCACAAGAGCACGGAGCTGGCGCCGGCGCCGCAGCACGGCATGGGCGCGCAGTACCTGGACCCCGCGCCGTTCGTGGGCACGGTGGGCGTGCCGGGCGTGCTGCCGCTGCCCATCCCGCCGCTGCCCGTCATCGTCTCCCCCGACCAGGCGCAGATGCAGGTGAGTGTCGCTCCGCGCAACACACACAACACTAACTAACGATCTTGTAGAATGTCCCCACAGGTTCAATACGCATGGTTCTTATATCTATGACTATGTGTATTCATTCGCTTCAATTCTTATTTACTCTTAAGTAGTTAGGCTTCCAAATGCACCCTATTGCACGATACAAGTTAGTGGCTGTGGCAGGAGCAGTTGCAACGCAAACACGAGGAGTTACAGCAAATGATAGTCAGGCAACAGGAAGAGCTGCGGCAGGTAAAGGAGCAACTGCTGCTAGCCAGACTTGGCATCCTTCAGCCGCTAATAAACGTGAGTATTTACGTATCTTCTATATTCTCCATCTTTCATATATTGCATTCGTTCCGCAGTATTCATTACATTAAAATCTTATGCTTGTTTTATACCTGTCACGCTGGCCGCTTTAGAGGTAACAGACATTTTGTGGTTTATCTAGACTCCTAGATATCACTAAAGATTATGATACGTCATGTCACTCATTTCGTAACCTTCGTAATAGTAGTCCAGACATCCAATTCAGACAGTCATTTAATCTACCCATCCTCATTTATTAATGTTTTTGAATTTGAGATCGATGTAAATCACCGTCAATTTGTCTCAGATTAAAACCTGCTTGGTACGTGTAACGAGATATTGCAAAATCTGACAAAGCATATTGTTAAAGTATTAAATTAAATTAAACGATATTTAAAAGTAGTATCTTAATATTTGCAATGTAAAGAACACACTCACAACATCTCTAAAGGGGCCAGCGTGATTGAACTTAATTTAGGCCAGCATGTTTGCTCTCCATCATACTACGGTTATGCTCGATATGCTCTCTTTCATATTTTTTGTAGTCGTATTCATATTCGATAAGGCGCTGACTGGACCACCAACAATTTTAAAAAGACGTCTGCTCAGCGCTTTAATGTTTTTATTTCAAAGTTGTCATAATATCAGTTTTTGAGGCCAGACTGGTTGGTCCTAGGCCACACCAGTTTATCTAAAGCTAACCAGGAATAGCCGGAAATGTGTTATAGTTTAAGTTGTCAATATATTGTTACAATAATGAGTTATCTAAGGTTTGGCCTAGGCTGAACTGGTATATCTTCACAGGCGTCGGGTTAACGGTTTGGCTTTATATACTACTTTGTCCTGAATTCGAGTGTGGTAAGTAACATAAATTACCGTCGCGTGGATTTTATCAAACCTAATGATCGTTACATGTCGTCACTGCGCCTTTAAAATTCGCTATTTCATATTGCTGCCAGTACAATCTGGATTAAATAAATATTTTTATAAAGTACCTAACATATGTATAATAAAGTAATTATGTAAGTAACTTCCTTGTTACAAGGCTTCACCTGCGTGTACGTCTAAAACAATTGTTGTGTGCTCATAGCCAGGTGATTTCAGATCTGTCACAGTTTGTGAGTACCTAGTCTATTTTGCTGGCGCATTGGCAATCACATTTAGTACTTCAACTTCTCAAACACATCAGATATCATGGGTAGTATCACAAAACACTTTGAATAAGTATTCATGACAGTTTAATTACTTTCGTAAATTAAAATCAGGTTCAAGGTCCGTACATGAGCCCGGAAGAGATTCAGCAAAACCAGCGTTTACCGGCACAAATAGTATACGAAGGGAACCCGCCGCGGTCGGCGATCACCGGCTACCCGCAGCAGCACCCGCCGCACCCGCCCGAGCACCACCAGCACATGCCGCAGTGAGCCGCCACGGGACCCGACCACACCGGGACCATACCGCCAGCCGGTATGCCCAACACTACCGCATAAACATAACTCCGACGTGTGTAGGTATGCATTGAACTTGCCAATTTGTTTATATTTTAAAAGAAAGCGCAGCTTGTATCATATTTCTAAATAAAATTTTCGTCATTCTTGTCAATAATTTGAAATGAGTTTCTCCAGTTACATTGGTGTAACTTGTATTAAAACAATTTATTTTAAACGCAACTTAATTATTGTGCTAAGCAACAATTGTATGCGTTACTTATAAGCTAAGTTTATTAACTTTTACATGCTGGTGCATGGTTTGTGAGCTGGCACACGACAAACATATTAAGTTGTTGCGCTCGCGTTTTCTCTTCTATTGTTTCATGTGTTAAAAGGCTGTGCAACGGTGCCGATTCTATCAAGCACAGACTAAACGTCATTCAGACTATTGCTATCTTTTTCTTTTCAGTAAAATTATAAATCAAATTTAGTCATCATTGCTGCTGTCGATTTCTAGTGTTATTATGTCAGTAAATGATAGCAATTATCTTTTTCTCATTTAGTATGTGGTCAAGAGAATCATCACCAATATCTAACAAACTATTTAATTTTTATATATTAGTAAATGTACAAGTTTATAATATGAGTTGAGGATTATTGTGTAATTATTTTATGTTCGTTATTATTAGGCACATGATCAGTACATATTGTTTGCAACCGTTTTGTTGTATTGTACCTTGTTATCAGAATCAAGAAACCAAAGTGTTATTATATTAATATCTACACGTACATTGATTTTCTATCTGCAACGTGCCATTTATAGTGAATTTTTCAAACATTTCACGATAACATATTTTGTAAAGTAAATATATTTTTACTGTTTTTTGATCTCGTTACTGGATTTAGTGACTAGGTAACAATATGTCTTTGAGATATTCGGGGCTTGTGTAATGTCATTAAATGTTTTATTTTATTTTCAAATTAACCATTATGTAAATAGAAAGATTTGTAGTTAAATTATATTTACTGGCTTTTGATTTGTCACATTGCAATTTTGTTACATTTAAATCAAAAATATATTTATTTCTGCGCTGTTGCGTTTAGATTTGTTATGTTGTTATTTTTTGTTTGGTACGTTTGGAATATTTTATTTGAGAATCTATAACAGTTATTGTTTGAATTTTGTTTATTTTATTTTTAGATATCTCAATACTAAAGCATAATACCAATATTGTATTATATATTATTTTATTGGAACATTATTTGTAATATATTCTGATGTAATTTCTATTCTCAATTAATCATGTGGCCATTAGCCAGACGTAGGTTTCGTACAAAATCGTAGAAGTTTATAAGCTCCTCACGCCGAATGCGGTGCGATGTTGTCGTAAGGTAAAAAATACTACGAACGTATGTTACTCCCGTATTGTAAAACGCTAAAATAATCATGTTTATCTATGCTCGTAAATTAATAAAAAATATCGAAATTATTCGAAATTATTCGAATTTATGACAAATCCTGTCCTTTTTGTGTTTCTTTACTAAATCAATAACGTAAATTTATATTTTGCCTATTTTTTTTATTGAATACGTAAATATTATTTTGTCAATATTTGCTTCAAGTCAAGGCTTGGTCGTGTTACAATAGGGGTGAGGCATATAATACTTAAAATTATGTCGCTAAATGACAATAAAACAGATGAAGAATCGCGTTCAGCGTTGTTGCTCCTTTCTTGACAACGTCGGTTGTGCAAACGACAAAATATAAGTTATTTAGGAAAAAGTTATGAGATATTATGCTCAACGGTGTTTTTATTAGCTATTCTATATTCGTAGTAGATTCTTATAGCCGATTTACATCAATCAAGCGAATGGTCATTCTATCCCCACTCTATCAAATTCGTTGAAAATTTTAATGAATTAGATGTGGTGGGGTATAGAATGAGCATTCGCTCGTTTGATGTAAATCGGCCTTTAGACAACGCACAGTAGTTCGGTATGTGGAACCTATTCTGTTATCCGGATGCAGTGTATGACTAAAATGAATGTACAGATACTTAGGCTTAGGTAAATATTTTAAGTATAAATGTCTGTAGAGTACCTTACTTTATGATTGTATGGTGCTGTGGACAATCATCCACAAAAGTGAGAGGATTAGATGAATAAAATATTTTTTATTTATTCATTGTTAAATCGAAGCAAGATCTGTATACTTTGGTAGATGATTGTACATATTTCAATATCGGTATTGGAGTTCAGTTTCGTGACCGTATCACTGCAAGCATTGCGTGTGCGTACTGAAATTTTATTCTTGTTTAAGTTTCATACTATTTTATATATTTTATATCGGTTGATATTTACTTTACGTAAGTTCGAAAAGTTAGGTAATATTTAAGCGACAATGCCTGTACAATTTTAAAAGTCACATAAAAATTATTTTGTTTATTTTTTTTTTGTTTGTTAAGAGGTTTAGTTTAGTTACCCTAACAGTTATTATTAAATGACATAAGGATTATTAAAAAAATGTCGATTGAGTTACATATAACGCGACAATAGGGTAAATAAAGGGGTATGGAAAGACAAAATAACTTATTTTTTTTTTACATGAATATGTAAGTTCAGGTGTGGGGGTATACGACATGGTTTTGCAAAAAAATGTACAAAATCGTGACGCAATGTTATGATAGTTACTGGTCAAATAAAAACTGAATTCAAATAATAATAATAAAAAAAGTATTTACCCTGTTGTTGCGATTATTTAACTATAAACGTTCTCCGTGTACTTTGCGTATGGAAGGCACCGTACACACGTAGGAATAAAGTGGTGACACATACTTTGATATTGAAAACATCCATACAAAATTACATTTCGTAGATGTACCTATTTTAAGGTTAGCATAAACTATTTTAAAACTTCATCTCAACTTTGAACATTCTTAGAAAATGTTTTAGCTAATATCCCTACAAGTAGATAAATATCAGTGTCAATAATAGCGTTCATATAATCAAATGCCATTTTCGAGTCGAAACTAGTTAATATAGCCTAAATTTTAATTTAATATGAGATGGGTGGCGACGACGCGTAGACGACGAAGATGGTATGACACGGGTCATGTATTCTTTAATCCTTCCACGAGTTACTAACAAATTCCATTTAAAAACAACTAATATACTTCAGTCTTATTTCCTTAACATTTTATTTGTAATAAAAGTAAGTTCATTTCATTTTTCATTTTCTTCTGAAATATCGATTCGGTTTCTTTGTCATCATATTTCGCAACAACCAAAAATTACATGCTTGTCTGTAGTTTGTTAATTGATATTATGTTTGTAAATCATTTTTAATATACAAAATTGTATTTGTACCAGCTGATATACAACAGCTGATTTTGAAAACCTTTACAATCAATTGTATGCAGTGTTGTGGTTCTAATATTCCAAAACAATTTACCGCGAAATAATTGACATATTATACCGACTAGTAAAATTAAGGACGTAGTTAGCCCATTCAGTACCGAAGCTATAAGTACAATGCTATATTACTTGTCAAGGAACCACAACGCTGCCCTAATTCGATCGCCAACAACGACAGAATTGTAATTCATTACGAAGGAATACAGGGTATTGCCAAAAAGAATGCGTCGTGAAGTGATATTGTAAGTTAGATGAGTAGAGAAACAGTTGTGGAAAAGCCATTTACGGAAACTTTGAAAATAAATCAAGAAATAAAATAAAAATGTTTTATTTTAATTTTTATACACTTTAGTGAGTTTATAAATAATCAGCAATTGGTCACTAGACAACTAGGCTTATAATTAATTACAATCAAGACACGCGCACATTACATACTTTCACAATAAATTACACAGTAGTCTTAACATTAAAAATAAAACTTATAAGTAGGTATAATGTTTTTCCGCAAGACCTGATACAGCCACTAATAAAATAACTCAAAATGCAAAAGTTTGTAAATGATCATATCATTAAGCATCATGAATCTTAAACCGTATGGGACTGTCTCCCATTATCAGATCGAGTGTGTTAACGAAGGCGGTATTATTAAAACCTCTGAATAGTAGAGGAAACCGAGTGATATGGCAATACAATCTTAACATTTCGACACACAGTCGGTTCTTCAGAATTGTCTCAAAGTTCATAGTTGACAAAGGCATGCAGACAGCATGTTATATGGAATACCAGTAAATATTAACTAAATGTTTACGCCATTTCTTGTCCTTTACACATCCGCCAATAGTAACCCTTCATTTGTATTAGATCAGCATGGTTTCCGCGCTCCACAATTTTACCTATAATACAAAAATATATTGTTATTTCATTATTAAGTACAATCGATTGCATAATTTCGACAAATAAATCATATCTTTAATTTTGTTAAATGGTTCATGCAAATCAAAACATGTGTAACATACCTTTATCTAGAACACAGATGAGATCAGCGTCCTTAATGGTGGAGAGACGATGAGCAATAGTGATGCATGTGCGACCTTTAGCTGCTTTATCTAAAGCTTCCGAGACAGCCTGAAAACATATACAAACATATTTGTATAAAACTGCAACACGTGGCTTGAAATGATCAGATCATATCATTGGATAACTGGGATTTCACTGGGGTTCTATGGTTCTTTGATCCCAATTTCAAGAAAGTTTAAAGTCTATTTACCCGTTCGCTGTTAGCGTCTAGAGCGGAGGTGGCTTCGTCAAGCAGCAGCAGCCGCGGCGAGCGGATGAGGGCGCGCGCGATGCACACGCGCTGCTTCTGACCGCCCGACAATTGCGCGCCGCTGGCTCCCAAGTTCGTCTCGTAACCCTGAATTTTACAAATCATCCATATAAAACATCTGCATGATCCTTAGTGTGCATAAGGTCTTCCAGTGTTTAGAGGTGAGTGTTTGAGCCAAGAGTGCAAGTACTTACCATAGGTAGAGAAGCGATAAACGTGTGTATGTTAGCGGCTTTGGCGGCCGCAATGACTTCTTGCATCGAGGGGTTCCTACTGTTGTCACCGTAGGCGATGTTCTCGGCCAGGGTGCGGTCGAACAGCACCGGCTCCTGCTGCACCACGCCCAGCTGCCGACGCAGCCGCGGCAGTGTCAACGACGATCGAGTGTCGAACCCATCTAGTCTCTGTTCAGGAAAGAGCCAAAGATTAATAGTTTTCTTTCATCAAATTTGTTTACAATTTAATAGTTCAAATAAGCACATATTGTGATGAAACGCTATAAAACTTATTTCGACGGTGCGAGTAATGTCGAGGAGTATATTAAGACGAACTATCGCAAAATAGCCGTGCGGTTCGCGCATTAAATTAATCAGGCCATCGAATTTACCTTTATAAACCTAACGATGCTATGCAATATAACTGAGTGATTGAAAACTAATCAAAAATACAAAATGTATAATTATTTATTGCATCATGTTAAATATAAGTCCAAAATTATTTAGCTGGTTCCGCTGGCTTTTCTTTCTTTAATCTATTTTCTCTTAGCCTGAGTCTGCGTTCTCTTTCAAACTCTTTCATCCGCATCAGGTAGTCCTCTTGTTCGCAGCACAAATATGCGTGTTTTTGGTGAGCGCAGCGGAACACCAAAGGGAAGTTGTTGTAGCGACAAACTTGGTACTCTAATAGTAAGTGAGCACAGAAATCACGGAATGGCACTGGGATCCTAGCGGAACTTAGCTCTTCTGCGCTCACAGCCATTCCGCGAGTTTGTCTCTTGTAGTCGAACCCGGCGTTAGGTGGAAACGACGGTTTGTCGTTCATTTCCAAGCCCAGTTGTTTAGATGGAAATGTTCCTATTATCTGGCCCATTTTGGTATGAAATGCAACACTAAAAAACTATTTGATATCTCTAGCTAGAAATTAATAAATATAGATTTTTGCCTCTTGTAAGTAATAAATAATGACAGTCTTGTCAAGTCAGTGACAGTTTATTACTTAGCTCTGTGATTTGTAGTAAGTGATTGAGAAACGAAGACAAATATTTAAAACCTTGAAAAAAGTCTTATTTGTTAAATCTATGATTTATAAGTAGACTACTAAACATACGATTTATTTGATTGCATCCTTGTTTACCATCAAAATCTGACGAAGATTCATTGAGAAGTGTAAATACACTTGCACATCATCTCGATTAAGTTATATGATGTTTACTTACAATGTTTCCAGTGTCGGGGTCGTAGAATCTCTGCAGCAGCTGCAGCACGGTGGACTTGCCGCAGCCAGAGGATCCCACTAACGCCACCGTTTTACCCGCGTCTACTTGTAAATCTATTCCTCTTAAGACGGTCTGATGTTTTCGTGTCGGGTAACTGAAGACAAGATCCTTTAAGCTGAAGTTTCCAGTTGCGGTCTGAAAGTGGAAAATGGATTTTATTGAACGTATAACGATATTTTGTGAAATGTTAATACTTATTAATTATAACATCGTCGTATCCTTTCAGCAGTCAGGTATTTCATATGTCCTTCTGGTGTATGGCTAAGGGATCTAAACGGAAATGAAAAATATATAAAATAAAAAACCTACCCAATCTTTTTTATCGACCACACCATCTTCAGTTCTGACTTCAGGTACTTTGTAGATCAACCCTATAATTCTTCCAGCACAGATCCTGGCCGAATTGAAACTAGGAGCGTAAACTAACGTCTGTCCAAGCATGTAGGCTCCAAACATGACACATTCCGTAACTCTGAAAACAAATTGGGAATAAAGCGTTAAACTTAATTTAAGGAGGAACTGCTTGTTTTACTACATAGATAGTCCAATATGTTTAAATAAGGAGGAAGGAATTGCTTTAAAAAACCTTGGCCTTACACAAGTCAATAGACATGATGGGCTGTGACGATAGTGAAGACGGTGATAGAGCAATCTAAAATACCTATCTAATGCTACCGAATCTATGCTTTGCATCGTCAACAATATTATGTGCATAGACTAAAAGAAATTGCACTTACAACAAAACAATTTTGTATTCCAATTCTCCTTTTGAAACCAGAACAGCTCCGTATACCATAGCGCTACAGAACGCGATGAATGGCACGTAAATACCCAAGCCAAAGACAACACCGCGCCATCTAGTTTTCTGGGCTACGGCGGCACAAGCATCTTGTAACGATGCATGGAACTTTTCGAAGAATACTGTTTCTATACCTGAAAAGCCGAACGTTTTTTAAGTATCTACAGATGTACCAACAGCCAAGAGTAAAGTATAGTTGTGGAAACTCGACGTACCTAAACTTTGTACAGTCTTGATGCTCACAACTGCTTCTGTTGCTACACTGGTTGCCGATTCCATGGCTTTACGCTCGTCGGCTTGTGATTTTCGGGACATAACACCCTCGAACCAGATGCTTCCTATCATCTAAAGAAAACAAGACAATTAGTACCTACATGTTTTATTTTACATGGACACAAATTCATGTGTATTCTCCTAGGTGAATACTTACAATTGGTAGGAAAGCTGAAGATACAAGGGTCAGCTTCCAATTGAATATGAAACCCATTACGACTCCAATGACCACGGAGCTGACTCCCTGTAGGATGATACCAATTCTGAGACCAGTAGCACCCTGGACTTCCGCCGTATCTCCACTAAGCCTGGCACAAATCGCTCCCACTGTGTTGCTGGCTTTATCGTAGTATCCAATTTCCTGTAAAAATATTGATAAAGTCACAAGGTCCTTTTCTACATGGAAAGTGGACTATGCCAGGAGTGGGACGTTTATGGACTGTTATTATTATTGTTAAGGACACAAAGAACCAAAAAACAAAAGAAGTTTGAGTTTATTACCTGTCTCAACAGTGCCTCGAAATATTGTCGTCGGAGTCTTGATGTCATTCTTAAGCCAGCTGTTGTGAAAGTAGAGCTCTGGAGGCACATTGAAATTCCAGCGATTGCCGCCACAACCACGAATAGACCAGCATAAAGATCGCCATAGAACAACATCTCGTTTCGGTCCGTTAACGCAAATATCTGCAAGGTTATACCAACAGTTGTATATTTATAGGTAGGAAGGATCATAAGGCTATTTGTGTTCGCATACAAGAATATCTTACAGCGCTAGTAAATCCGAAGAGCAAAGCAAACACCGGGAAACATGTTCCTTGAATAAATGCAGCGATTGAACCAATAACAATGTAAATCCATTCTGGTGCATTGAGCTTCAATATTTCCCAACCACTTAATGGTATGGTCTCCTATAAAAGAAAGAAATAATCAATAAACATTAATAACTAAAATATCAAACATTTAAATATTCTAACAACTAAGGAGGTTTACTTACATCGTCTTCCTCTTCTTTTTCGGTTTCTGGATTATACATAAAGCTCTGATAACCGAGTGACATCGCTGAAGAGATGGACCCTCGAGGAGTAACCATCCATTCGGGATTATCTGCAAACAAATATGATACTTATACTCACTGACACATAGTTCTTGTTCAATTGACAAAACACTCATAAGGCACAATGGCGACTTTATTAAATTTTTTTCTTGTAATGAAAGTGTTTTAAAAAATAAAAAATGTATTACCGACAACTGATCGTTGTTTATTGTATCGTGGTCTTCTTTCTTCTCGAGCTTTCTTTTCTTCCGCGCGGGCTGTTGGCGTGTTAACACTGTCTTCTTGTTCATCTTCTGTTCCTTTCTCTTCTATTACTTCTGGCAGTGGTAAGATCTCTTCCGGCTCCACTTTGTTCTTGCTTGTCGTTATTAGCTTGTGATAGAAACCTGCAATAAAACTTCAATGTTAAGAAGCTCCGGAACGTAACTACAGCACCACCAAGACTAGATATTTCTATTATAATAGTGGGAGTGAGTTTACCTTTAGCTTTCATTAGTTCCTCGTGAGTACCCTGTTCCACTATAACTCCCTGATCCATGCAAATAATGAGGTTGGCGTTCAATATAGTCGACAATCTGTAACAAAAATATTTGTTTCATTTAAGACACAGTTGCAAAGCGGATACTGCCGACACTTGCTTCTATAGCCACCAAACTATAACGAATAGTTTTTTACCTGTGTGACACCATGATGGTAGTACGTCCAACACTGGCGCGGTCAAGAGCGGCCTGCACTTGGCGTTCAGAATGAGGGTCGAGAGCTGATGTGGCTTCGTCCAGTAGAAGCACCGCTGGCTCTCGCAGCAAAGAGCGCGCAATCGCGATACGCTGCTTCTGACCACCAGACAGAGAAGCACCTCGTTCCCCAATAACTGTATCATAACCCTAAAATAACAAATTATCAGATTAATTAAGCAGGCTCAATATGAAAATGATCCATTATAGAGAGTTCTTTTAAATGTAACCTACCTTAGGCAAATTCGAAATGAACTCATGAGCGTATGCCATGGTCGCAACTCGTTGGACTTCTTGTAAAGTGGCCTCAGGACAAGCGATCGCAATGTTCTCAAAAATGGTTCCTCGGAACAGAACTGGTTCTTGGCCGACCACACCTAAAACAACATCAGAAATTAAGAGTTTTTTGTTATACATGTTACTTATTTTTCAGTACGATTCATATTGCATATAGACCGGTACGTGCTCGCGCAAACTACGCCAACCATTTAATATTTTATTTGATTATGCAACTACATTTACGTAATATCGACGCCTTCAACACGTAAGGAAAACTACATTAATAACTGCCATATTAACGTGAATAGGAATGATATTAAATACAAACCTAATGAGGATCGAAGCCACCCAATATTAAGATCCTTGATATCTTTTCCATCTAGCTTAACACTTCCAAAGTGAGGATCGTAGAGTCGTTGTAGCAACTGCAGGATTGTAGACTTGCCACATCCTGATGACCCCACGAGAGCTATACATTCTCCGGCCTTGATCTTAAGAGAGAAGCCCTTTAAAACCTGCAGACAAAGAAACCTATGAAACCACTGTAATCTGGACACAACAACTGACATAATTACATCATATTATTAGGTATTCATATATTTTGCCTATGTATCAGCAAACAGGAAAAAACTTATGTAATTCTTAACGATTTGATAATAATATCTGCAGTATTATCTTCAGTATGAGGCGGATCCAATTGATCACCTATCTATTGTTTTGACAGGATTAAATAATGTCATTATGGATCTCGTAACATACCTTAACATCAGGCCTAGAAGGATAACTGAAATGGATGTCTTCAAGACTGATATCTCCGACAACTCTTCGCGGCGAAGTGCCCTTCTTGCTCAGACTGTCTATAGGTGGTTCTCTTTCCAGCAAGTAGAATATACTGGCAGCGGCCCCCCGAGCAGCCGAGAATACCTCGATATGAGGAACGCACATTGTTATTGATTGGGTCGCCATGTAGACGTTGAAAAGAATCTGGAAAATTATACCGTTTATATTTATTATTAGCCGTTTAACCTGCGTTAGTACCTAGTTCCTTATTTGAAGAAAATCTTAAGTTACTCTTTATAACATGAGATGTTTGCGAGTAAAGTCTAGCCGTTCTAGAGCTTTGCCGAAACAAACAGGCAGAAAGACAAAAGTTTTTGTTATGCGTTTTACATGAATTTAGTTAAACGCAGTTCATTTGAAATAACAAACAGGCATCTCCGTTTTTACGTATTTGTATTAATAGATTATATGCCAATGCGATCATTTCTTTAGAAAGTTATAAAGTTCATGGTAAAGTATTTACTACTTACACTGAAAACAATTCCGACAACATATCTACGTTGCTCCTCTGACTTTTCACGATCTTGGAGCACCAGTCGGATGCCGTATATGAGCCCGATGGCGTTCAAGCAATACGTGAGGACCCAGTTGAACCCGCTGCCCAGACCAGTGTATAGACCTCGCTTTCGTCCATAATTCTCCGCTGGCCGGAGTAAAGTACTGTATCTGTGGACATGATACAGACTTGTCATCATCACTGGTAATCCGCAGTCAACGCAAGGCAAGCATGCGAGCAACGAGTTGTCACCTAGTGGTCCACCCACCGTCCGCGCGTGGATGGCTTACGATTGAGGCTATCTGGTGACGCTGCGGATTTGATGTAGTGAGCGCATACCCATACAACTTCATATAAAGAATACCAACCGCACGAGGCGAGGCGGTGCGGAGTGGGTGCCGGGTGGCTCTAGTGAGCTGTGACCTTTATAGGTAGTGTGTCAATGTAGAGTGATGAATCATGAATTGAGAATATCTTGCAACCAGCGATTAGCTGCACATGCAAATGACATAACAGGTAGTTTAATTTTGTGATAAATGTGATATTTATCATTCAAGTTTTTATTATTATCCTTACAAAAACATGATTTTATCTTCATTATTTTAATCAATTTGCGTATTTTTATCTTTAACTAGCTGTGCCCCGCGGTTTCACCCGCGTGAATACATAGGTCCCGCTTCCGGTGCCTTTATATTATTGGAGGCGTAGATAAATCCAACAAATCACTATCATTTTTTTTTTCATAAAAACCTTCTCTTGACAATAACAAATACAACAAAAAAAGAATTAGCGAAATCGGTCCAGGCGTTATTGAGTTATGCGCTTACCAACACATTTAGCGATTCATTTTTATATATAAGATTTATCGTGTTTTGGCGACGTTGCAAAAAAAGGAAATACTGAATTACCTAAGTATAAAACAAGAAATTATGCAAATTCAAAGTAACAATAATAATTATAACTCCTTGAAATAATTAAATTATCATTTACATAGGTGTGCAGTAAACATCTCAGCTGATAACAAAGTATTTCTTGTGATGAATGTCGGAAAGTGTCTGGTTATCAAGTTATTCCGTTTTATCATGAGTTTTATAGTATTGGCTAATTACATGCGATTAACATCTCAATTATTATCTCACTATTTTTAGACATTTGCGAATTAAAGTTTTACCACACTATGGTTTGCACGTTAAGCCATTCGTATTGATATACAAATGCATACATTTATTGTTTACTTGTTGTCCTTGTTATTCCGACTAGTCAGTTGGAGCTGCATAGGTAACACTTCCTGGTCTAATAAGCGTTAGAGTTACAAGTAAGACCTGACCAATCTATGCTATGACTAGTCTTACCTACTAAATGGGTCGTGGAGGTCAGATACAGGTTGCTCTATTTAAAACATCGACAAAAAAATCTTTTTATTAGTTAGTCCTTTTACCTTTCAACTTCTTTGCTCTCCCCAGCGAAAGCGGCGACGGTCTTAATCGATTTCATGATCTCCTCAGCATGCTTCCCCGCCTGACTGTAGGACTCCAGCTCACGTGCCGACGATTTCGTTTGATACTATAACATAATAATTCATAATCCAATAGAGTATCAACATTAATTACAGATAAACCCAGCCATTGTTTCATTGCAATTAAAACGTAAGTATAAACAGATAAGGCCTATTTACAGTGATCACGTGTGCAGGCAATCTAAATGTTAAACGCCAGATTAGATAACATATATACAGGAAACTAGTAAGAGTAGTAAGGAAGAGTTTTTATAGAAACCGTAGCAAACTTATTAAAAAGTCCTTAACATATATCCCGATTACTGGAATAATCACAATTGCAAAATAGGTTTCGTTAATAGGCCAAGCGTTTTAGTCACCATTTAAAAGTTAAAACAATAGTTGAAGTAAACATTAATAGTATGCTGAATGCACTTATGACAGCTACAAATATTCCGTTATCTAATCTCTTGCATAATTTATATGTAATATGTATATCATTCACACTGTTTTCCCAGTCGAAACAAAATGTTATAATTGAATTAAAAACTGGCGAAAAAAAAAACAAAGCCACACAGTCAGACCAGGTGAGAAAATCAGAATTAAATTAAATGAAAGAAAAATGTAAACTGATTTTATCGCGGTTTATGATTTATGTTACCGATGGCGACGGGTTGACTGAACATTCGCAAAAAATAGTTTTATTTTAATATGCAATTACGTAACACCAAGAAAATAAATCATATTTCAATGAACTCCCATAATTTTTTGAAAATTGCTTATACCTATCTTTCAAAGCACTTAACAGATTTACGTATATTATAGCTGAAAAACAACTTGATTATTTCAGCGTTCAAATAAAAAACGGCATCACAATCGGTCCATTCGTTAAGGGACTACGATGCGCCATACAGATACAGACGGACAAACAGCCCGACACTTCAAACATATAATTTCCCTCTTCTTGATCAGATATTAAAATGAGACTCATAACATGCATCCAAAAAGTTATAAATGATGAAGTATACTAACGTTGGACAGAGCCACAGAAGCGGCCACACACAAGGGCATGACACTGATGCAGGCGAGCGCCAGCTCCCAGCCCAAAGGAATGGCGACTGCAATACTTATCAACGATGTGCCGACCAAGTTCCCAACTATGGCCAACTTGTCGCCCATACCATCCTTCAATTTCATCAAGTTTCTGAAAACAAACATTTTTGCTCATTAGATAGCAACTCCTAACTTTCCGATTTAGTGTGTCGTGGCTTTTTTTATTCGTACAGATCTTGTTTTCACAAATTAACTTTTTAATTTAATGACAGTAGGGATGTCATAGCTCGTTTATAGATTGCACGTTAAACCAAATGGTAGAGATCACAAGACTACCACTGCGATTCTTTATCCGAAAGGGACAAGTACTTATTTGTTTGATTCGCACGTGATTGTCCTGTTTTGTTAATCTGGGTGTTCTTTCAGATTATCATTTGAATATACTATAATTACATTCTATCTATTCTGTTCTTATGTGATGACCTTATCATTTATGTGATGTTAATAAAAGAGGTATCGATGTTTTTCAATATATTGATATTTTTTTATAATAGCCTACATTAGATTCCGATGCTGGGCAAAGGCCTTCCCTTTCTTCTTCAAAACCTCTCTGTTCTTGGCGATTTCTGCCCACGTGCGCCCCGCATATTGATAATACTAATCTTAATTTTTAAGTTTATAAAACCTTGACTTTTTCCATTTGTCACGTCAAGGGTAGACACACAGATATAAAAATTAATTGTGCTACCTAATGTTACCGAAACACGCACAGAAAGTTGTTAATGTTAGTGGTAATAAATTAATAACTCACTCTGACATCTTTGAAGCGACATTAAATTCCGAGTCAGTGTCAAACCATGCCATGTCCTGTCGAAGTATGGCTCTTAAGAATAACATTCGTATTGTTGTAATCTGCAACAAAATATACACGATTTCTTTGATTTCCCATCAGGCAAAAAGGAGGAAACTAATTTAATCGGGTATACTAGACGAAATTGTTGCTGTATACCTCCGGGGGGCCGAGTCTGCTATTTACAATGGCTCCAATCGTCTGAGTGGGTGCCGTTAGTAGGTCCAATTTAGGATAATTACGTAGGTTAAACATCATTTTAACGTCAAAATTGGCCATTGGGGCGGCCAATGTTGACGTTTTGGTGTTTAGTAGAATGCCAATTATCCTAAAATGGACTTACTAACGGCACCCACTCAGACGATTGGAGCCATTGTAAATAGCAGACTCGGCCCCCGGATCTGTAAACGGTTATCCGATAAAATTGCAACATCAAAACAACATGTTTGAGTAATGGTCTGACGCGTAGATAATGCGCTTATTACACAATCCTGAATTTACTATTCTAAAATAAATCGTATCTGAATTTAGAAATTGCATTTGCTATTGCATTCAGTTTTCCTCAATGCAAACAAATTTCAATTAAAGAAACAATAATGATAATCTAGTAGGTACCTACGAGTACTTAGGCACAACTGGCATTAAAACTCAAAGAACTTAGTCAAGACTTTGTTCAGCATTCAATACTGTACTGATTGTCTTTTAATTTAGTTATATAATTCACGGGAAGACTGAGTCTGCTTGTGTACGCGCTTATTCCCGTGAATTATATTACTGTAAACTTGCAGCTTGATATAATACGGAAGTAAAAGAAGTTACTGCCTCGTTGGCCTAGTGGTGCTTAGCGCGACTGCTACGCTAGAGGTCTTGGGTTCGATTCCCAAGTCGACCAAAGTGTTACTGGGTTTATCCATGAAATACTCAGTAGCAGGTCGGAATTTGGATTTTGTGCCCGGTTAGTGGCAATACGCTCGCCCCTATTACATGGGACCTAAACATATCGGCGAACTGTGGGTGTACATTGGTACACCTCTGCCTAACTCTTTGGGGATACAGGCGTGATGGTATGTATTATGTATGTAAAAGAAGTTACCTGTCTTAAAGCACTCCAGCTGATGAGAGCTACAGCCACAGTGCAGCACAAGAGAGAGAGTCCCACAGATACAAAGGCACCGATACACAGCGCTGTGGCATCCTCCACCAACGCTGCCATGTTCTCTTCGTGACTTGCATTATTTCTAGAAATATCAAGATATTTTAAACACCATTTAAAAAAGATATATTCTTATAGCTTGGTAGGTATTCCTGAAGGACCCAAACAGGTGTTTAAGTCTCTAGGACTCTATTGGGCCACTAGTCAGTAAGTCAAGAAAGACTTTTGCATTGACTTTCTATGCCATCTTTTTATTATCAGTTTATGAGTATTTTATGATATTGAAAAGGAAGGTAATAACTTATAATTGATTTACCAGTTTCTTCATTTGAAAAATCTAACATTACAGTAATTTAACAACAACCAAGTAACGTCGGTTATTTTTACTCAATTATTACAATTAAACGGCTATAATTTAACAATAAATTACTTCACTGATTTTAACCCTATAAAATTGGATAATAAATAAAAAGAAAACATTACTCACAGTGTTCTGCCGCCTCCGAACAATGATAAAAGGGGCATAGGGCTACTGAGTTGTTCCTGAAAACTGGTTCGTTCAACGAAGGCTGTGCTTAGTTCCCCAACCTGTACGAGGTTGTAGGTCAAGCCTCCGCCACTCAGGACCCCTAGGAAAATGCCGATAATCGTGGCTGATACCTCCAGGCATGTTCCGTAACGAAACTGGAAAGAAAAAGGCTTTTATAAAATTCTGAAAATGAAACAAAAGCTCAAACTTCTTTCAATTCTAATTCGCGGTTAACTTTTGAGGACGTCTTGAAGTCAAGTTTCGTAACTTCATCCAATAAAGTATGCAAAATAAAAACAGTTTGGTAAACCCTCACAACTTTCCAAATCTGGGTGTTATTATTTAAAGACGAACTTTTGGATACAATTAGGTAACGAAATCGTAACATTTGTTAACGAAATTATCTTAAAATGCAAAAGAGGTAGCAAGGAACTGAATCGTCCATGTAGTCCTTATATTTAAATAGTGAATAATATAAAGTACTTACAATCTGTACAAACGATATTCTTTGCTCTTCTTCCTGTGTTTTACTGCAAAGAAGATTTATTAAAATTAAACAAAAATTAAAACAAGTCACTTTTGTGCATAAATCTAAAAAAAATATCAGAAAAATGCACATAAGGAGTCTCAATCTATACAAACCCCTTGGGGATATAATAGAAAAATAAACAATTTAATAGGAATAATGCATAGCCTAGAATTTAGTTATTATTTAGACATTAAAATTTTATTCGCATACAATGTAGTTTTCAAAATAATTCGCAATGACTTGCACACATAAAACAAAAACAGGATATCACTAATAATAAAAAAGCTCCATCCTAACATATTATATACATTTGTTAAATGGCTAAGTACTAATTTATTTTATTTCACGTTTACTGTGTTTAAAACTCAATATCCATTGCGACGATAACGTTTTTAATCCAAATCTTAAAAAACGTCTATAAAACAAGTGAGAAACAGTCATTTTTATACAAAGTTCAATATCACACACTTAGTTATCCTTATTACAGAGATATTAACCAAGATGTTGCAATAAGGAATACAGGTAAGAACAAAAGCAATAAATATTGAACAGAATTCAAATGCTTAAAATCGTCAGAACGCTCAGCTTAAAGAACCTTACATCTTTTTATTCTTCTTCAATCCCATATCGTCTGTTATACTGATTTTCTTTTTCATTATTAAGCCGTCACTATAAAATATCGGTTCGAGAAAGTCGTGATGCAGACTTACACGCAAGTCGCGGATGCGTAAGAAAATAACTGACAATAGTACGTACTACACATCCATATATACATTCACTAAACCCGGCTGTTATCTGTTACAACTACTTCAAATTATATTTGTAAACAATTAACTTTACACGTGTTTATTGCTTAGGAAACTGACTGGCAGAGATAAAATTGTGGTTTTTTGTTCATTTGCGGAATGAGACCGGAATTATTATAATAAGTGGCTTAGGCTTAGGATCTTATTTTTTGCAGCATTTGATGATTATGAAGAATCATGAATGATGGTATGATAATTGTTGTTAAGGTCCCAAAATACAAAGCAATTACTTATTTTTTGTCTATTTTCTAGATTATGGAAGTTAGCGGCGAACCTACGCAGCGATTTTAACGAATTCTGAAAATTTCCCCAGTTTAACAGTCTGTAAAGTTTACAAAAAGAAGGAAACTTGCTTTAGTAAGTTATGTAGCTATGTAGTTAAGTATCTACCCAACTTAAATATAGATTAATGTTTATGAAGGATATTTATTTTAAAAAATTTAAAAGTTCTTTGGTAATCTTAAAATCATCCTCAAATCAAGGTAACTACGAATACTAGGTCTGTCTGGATACAACGACAATGCAAGAAAAAACTTATTAAAATATGCCAGATATTGTAAAAACGCTACCAAACTAAAAACTAAAATTTCCCGATCTATTTTGAGTAGTGCTTTAAAATAATGGTTAGTAATTTTAAACAACTGAAATTAAAATTAGCAATTGAACATAGACATTCGACGATTCAACACAATACAAATAGATTTATTTACATTATTAGTGTGTATAATAGACGGGGAATATTGCTCGCCATTCTTAACTCAGAGAATAGGCTGCACCTACGTTGTCAGTGCCATTGTATGTACTGTAAAACCTGGCCTTCCACAAGGATAGCGGAAGTGCATTCAATGGTTACAAGAAGTATTATAGACTAGTATTTCACAAATACTTATTTCCTGAAAGGTAGTTTATTAACAATCCTGAAATAAATACAACAAAGATATCGACTATTTGATGAACTTAAAGAAGCTCGCCTCTGAACATCATCGTCTTCTATAAATTAAATGCAAAAATAAAATGCACTGTATATGTGTGCAATAAAGAATTAAAGAGAATTAATTTCAAGCTGAAATTTTTGTAAACTGATTTAAAACCAGACTAGCTGCGCCCCGCGGTTTCACCCGCGTGCATGACAATTCATACACTATCTTCATAAATTATAGCCTATGTGTTAATCCGATGTATAAACTACATTATTGTAAAGTTTCATTAAAGTCAGGTTCAAGAATGTATGGAAAGGTGGATGAAGTATGTCAGATGATGGATGTTGAGACAAAAATTAAGAAAGGTAAATGCTGAGACGGTTTGGCTATGTCGAGAGAATGAATGAAGAACGATTGACAAATAAAGTGTATAAGGCGAGTGTGAATGAAAACAGGCCAGGTCAAGAGTACCATAAACCGAACAGCATGTATGAAGGGAATGATGAAAGTGGATAAAGCGAAACATGTGTGTAAGGATCGTAGCAAGTGGAAAGAAGTGGTCTCTGCCTACCCCTATAAGGGAAAGAGGCGTGATTATATGTATGTATGTATGTTCATTAAAGTTCATTCAGTAGTTTTTGAATGAAAGAGTAACAAACATCCACACATCCATTCTTACAAACTTTCACATTTATAATATTAGTAAGATGTAATCTTCACCATTTTTGGATAGCTACATCCTTTCGTCAACACCCTGTATATTGTAGAATGGTTACGTTGCGTATAAACATTAAACATGCTGTCTAACGCATGTCGTGGATTTTCCAACTGTAGGAAAGGAATTTGCATTCCAAAGTGGCGCTATGTATAAAGCGATACTCAAGATGAGGAACTGCAAATGATAAGATAACTCACATGATAAATACTTAACGGTTTAAATAGTTAGCGATCACAATCACACACTAAGCAAGCGTGGTGACCTGTCCCGTGGTGATCGTATGAGTGGGTGGCGTTAGTAGGTCCATTTTAGGATAATTATAATCCAGCCTATAAACGTCCCACTTGCTGGGCACAGGCCTCTTCCCATCTAGAGAAGGCGTGAGCATTGATCACCAAGCTTGCTCACTGCGGATTAGCGATTTCAGATCCCAAATTTTGGAATCCAGGTTTCCTCACTATGTTTTCCTTCACCGTTTGTCAGAAGTGTCTTTGAATAATTAAGAAAGTACATACTTATAACTTTGAAAAGTTAAATTGGTACTTGCCCGGCTTCGAACCTGCAACCTCGTGCATACAAATCCGTTCATTGAACCGCTAGGCCACCACGACTTCGGACAGGATAATTAGCATTCTACTAAATGTCAGAACGTGGACGTTGGCCGTCCCAATGGCCAATTTTGACGTTAATATGACGTTTTACCTACGTGATTATCCTAAAATGGATATACTAACGCCACCCACTCAGACGATTCAAACAATTGTCAATAGCAGACTCGGGCCCCTGTGGTGTTCCTTCTCTGTATGAAAAGAGGTTTTACTCTCAACGCGTTTAAGTTTACGCCTTCTTTTGTTATTGTGTTCTAGGAAAGGTGTTTAAACTCGCACTTTTTTAATTTATCTACTTAGCATTATGATTATTGGTTTTAAGATATTAGTTTTTAATATGCCAATAAACGCTCTCAACAAAACGACGAGTATTACTTTACTAATTAACTAACTAAATTTTATTACTATGCTACATGAACATTTATATTTCATAAATGTTCATGTAGCTCAAACTGAATGCAATACCGCATTTCAGCGCTCAGTAAAATAGAAGTATGACGCCATTTGTCATTAAACATAATATTTATTAGCCATTAATAACGCCTTCAAAGCGAGTTCCATGTAATTAAATACAATAGCAGAGAGGAAAAATTTACCGTAAAACGACTGGTAAGCCTAACCATCACCTGTAACCAAGACTTTTTTTTTTTTTTTGTTAGAGATATTTGCAGTTAGCCTGAGCGCAGGCCTTGACTGCTTCACCGGACTTTTGGCGAGGACCTTAAGGCCTCCAGCCAGAGCAATAGGAAAAACTAACTACGTCAGCAACGTCTACTAAGGGCAGCCCCTGCGGGGTTCGGACCTCGACTTAGTGCATTGCTAACAATCTTAATAAAGCAAAACAGCAAGGCATGGCTGGATCTAAGTTTTTATTATTTAGGGACATATTTTTATTGCTAGTTTGGCCGGCTCGGGCCAGCTTGGTCTAGGAACGGTGGGATAACATTTACGTTACTATTATTTATAATACGAGACGGGCCTCGCCGGCGAGGACGTAATATACGGCGGTTGTATTTTGTATTGCTACTGTAACCAAGACACATTTCTATAAGCGTTAGGGACGTTAAGGTATGAAAATTGCATTTAATTTAGGTAATTCATGTAACTTAAACATGTCGTCCCGACATTTGAGCAATTTGATCAGTAGTAACACTAGTAGGAATGTCACTTGTTTAGAGGGAAGGCAGGTTCGAATCCCGCTTCTGGTAATTTTTTTTGAGTCTGATATTAAAATTATTTATATTTCAATTTGAATAAAATGCAAGGCTGCTATTACCTATTGATTGATTGTTGTACCTTTGTGGTGTGTGTTTTGTCTAAATCAATATGCATAATGTAAAGCAGTTCTAGATTATTAAAAATCTTTGAGGAATGTAAAAATAAACATCAAAATGAAAAAGCCACGTGTTTTGGTTACCGCAGAAACCTGTATTCCTAATTATACTTTTTTCAAAGAATGCTACCTCTGTTGGCCGGAGCGCTGACTTTGATTGCCTCACCGGACTATTTGGCAAAACCATGAACAGCAGACAGACTAACCACGTTATAATAAATCCCCTGAAGGGTTCCAACCTTGAGAAACATGAATAAAAGTCATCATTATTCCAGGAATGAGTTTATAGTTTCTTGCCATGCACATTAAATATTTAACGGGTAAGGTTAATTCAGTATTAGTTAAAGTTAGCATGTGAATTCATGACCAATACCAAAACATTAATGAACCAATTAGTGACGATTCTATTGCAATTGATTCCATTATTCACAGCACAACCAAAAACAAATGAAATCTCACTGGTAGACAAGTACCTTCTCACGGGCAATACTAAACAATTTAAATGTTACATACAATAGAGCTATGGGACCAATGTTTTACCCACCATCAAAAGCAGTTAGTAGCTGCATATTTTGCCGTCGTAAAATTCGCGTTTGACCGGTTTTTATTAGCAAACTGTAGGTTTTAGTGTATCTTTGGCATTGAACTGGGGCCCAAGTCTGCTATTGACACTCGGTTCAATGTCTTCATAGTGTCGTGCCAGCAGAGCCATTTTCGGAAAATTGGTATTCTACTAAACGTCAAAACGTCAAAATTGCGCATTACAATTTGTACCAAATGTATGAACTATTGGTCACAGTCGTTGAACATTGAACCGAATCGTTCCAATGCGCAATTTTGACGTTTTGACGTTTAGTAGAATACCAATTTTCCGAAAATGGCTCTGCTGGCACGACACTATGAAGACATTGAACCGAGTGTAAATAGCAGACTTGGGCCCCTGGCCTTTATCATCGGTTACGCTGTGATTATATTAAACTGTAAAAGAAACGAGAATACTGCAATTTTATTTCTTAGTTAAGTATTTTCAGGAACTTGTAAATGTTTAACACATATGTTCATTTAGTTAAGACTCATAAAATTAGCGGTTTATTTCTAGACACGTGACATTTACTAATAGCTTTATCTGGAAGAGGAAAAAACTGTTATGTTTATGTTTCCATTATTCAAAATGTTTTATTTCAAATGACTCTTTTTAGGCAGTTTGATACGTTAATGAGTCTAATTCCGCTGTCCCAAAATGTTATTCCTATGAAAAATCTCAAAGTATGGAGAAAATAAACTCGATAATTTACACATAGGTATGTATTATGGCGCATTGTAGAGAAAATATTATGTTCGCATAGCAAATCGATTCGGAATATGGTTGGTCACATTAAAAGCGTTGGAGCAAGATTAAACATAATTATATTACACAATATCCACATTTCAGCATTATATTAGCAGTTGGAAAGTGTGATCGCATTTTATTAAATAATATTCTCAACATAAATAAAATTAAAATTTACGTTCATTTTTTGAAGATTTACAATCTACTTTACATGTACTTGTTTTGTTAATTGCTGAATTACGGACAAATTCAATTGAGGTTTTGTTTGAATTCTGTGACTATGAGATGAAAACTAGCACTTAGTTTTCTGACCATAAAACAAAAAAACAATCGGCTCGTCAGATAGATTTGTACCACATAATTATTGTTTTGCCAACAAATGTTCATAAAACATTTCTAAAGCTATGTAAGGACGGTTTATTTGCTCGATAAAACGCGATTCACTGTGATAGAACATTTTCCCGAAAGGAGAGATAATACCAACTTATCAAGACGTCGTAAAAAGATTTCCTGAATGAATCTCGTAAACTCGTAATTCTTCTCAAGGTCTTGCCATCTCACTACAAGTACAAAAATAATCTAGACCTATGTTACAGTAAACGTTGGGTTTCGGGAAAACTGAAACTTGTCCAGTGTTCAGTCCTTAAGTTCTACACTTTAATATAACATTTAAGTTAAAATACAAAAAGTCAAAACGTGAAGCGGAACACAAAAAGTGAAACAGGTTTTGGTGTTCATTGTGTGGATTAGTGGAATCGAATAGTTTAGTATGTTTATTTGACGCTGTGCTGAATAATATCATGATATAATGTATAATTCATAGCAACGACAAGCACTATGATCCGAGAAGTATTAATTTATAAACAAAGACTTATTGTTACTGGTAATAGGTACTATAATGTATTTGTAAATAAAATATAAAAATATACGTGTGTAATTTTTATATTACTCAAGTATAGCATAAGCATAAGACAAATTTTTTTGTGGGGATACTTTTTTGTTTTATAAGTATGCATGTGGAGGTGCATTATATTTATTATTGAATGCTACAAACGGATTATGGATAACCTACTTGGTGGCGTTTTTATTGTCGACATAAATTGTCTTTTTAATATATTCAAGAAGTAATATAAGCGATAACATATTAATCAAAGTACATGATACCTTTTTATGAAAAACTGCGCGCCATGCGATAAGTATATTATGGTATTATGAATAACCCTAAATCAGATAAAATATGTACCTTCTACCCGACTGACCAAGTATCAGTGACGCAGTGCATCAGTAACCTATCATTAACTTTTAACCGCGATCTGTGATTACATAAATCTCGGTAATCACAGACACGTTTAATTGACATTTGTGTTCAAAACCCTATAGTGCTTAGTGCATAATTTGAAACATTGTGATACGTTCGGTAAGCGTCGCGAGCATATAACGAGCATTTGCTACGAACCTGTCTTCGCCTTTTTTCGGGACATCTTTTAACTCCAAACTTTCTTTAAGATCCAAATCAGCAATTTTTTCCCAGGCATGGTCATATTGTTCATCTTTCAAAGGCTTTTTATAATTTTTTTCGTCTTTAATTTCATAAGGTGCCTTCCCATTAACTTGATTAGTCAGCAGCGATACGTTTTCTTGGTTCCGTCGTGTTTCCATGTTTGTTGTGTTCGGCCGGTGCTAAAAGACAACCGTCCAAAGTTAAAGCTTTGCGTAAACTGGCGAACTTTTTTACGAGACGGACGCGCGCGACCGCTGCGACCACTCGGCTTGTTGTTACTCGTGGTACAACTACATTCATACTACAACCGCGGATTACATATTACGGGCTTAATGGAAACGCGAGATCCATATCAATGATCGATAGTCAATGTGTAGATTCATTCACAGACGGTGTGTTACGTACGCGCTACTATTGTTCGAACCAAATAAATCGTTGCGCACAGATACCGAAAATTTCATGAAGGATGTTTTTAATTTCAGTTTATCGCTAGTAACATCAGTGTTTTGTCTTATCTGCATATGATACCTACAACGTGAGTCAATGCCTCTTCACACTTTGTTGCGGTACTTAAGGGAAAAACCCCTTATTGTCTTTATGTAATATATCTATTAATTGCATAAAGAATAATCAATTGCCACATGTAATGCTGACGATGTTGTTTTCTTGTGCTTATAATTTATTTGACTTTTCTTATGAACTATACGTTGCGTACCAATCGAGCCAGCTATTTTCGAAAGATTATATCACACTTTGGTCAAGTAAATAAGGTTAGTCTTAATAAATGAATGTATGGTTATTTAATAATTTATATAAGAGCAATAAAACATTCTACCAGGAACCTACTAGAAATCAACTTTAGAAAAAATATTCAATAGGTAAGTACCTGACATTCGAATAGTTAGAGGTCAAGTCAAGTTATGTTGTAAAAACTCTTTTGGTAATATCACAAGACTAACTTTTGTAGGTCTAAATAAATTATCTGCAAGATAGAACATGAAGGTCTCATCATGGTTTAAAATTATAATTTATCTTTATCATTACATTTATAAATTGATTTAGAATTTAAATCAGGTAAATATTTTTAGGTAAACTAAAAGCGTCAGAAAACATATGTAAGTAGAGTTTATCTTTTGTCTTTACTGACGTTTGTTGATTCGTTAATCTTTTTAGCAGTTTATTGAGATAAAGTGAGCAAATTAGAAAAACAGATTTAACAAACGAGGTTTATAGAACATATTCCAATGCCTAATTAAATCCTATGTCTAAATAAAGTTCTTCCTGTTGTGCCCTGCTTTCGATTAGTTGTAGAACTCACAACTTACATTAGAAAGTAAAGAATGGATCTGATGGATCCCTGGATCCTCATTTAAGGGACGAAATAAAATCTTTTTGGAATAGTTGTAGTTTTTTCATAGTCGCATAATATTTCCACGGTTAATATAAGTTGTTTTAACTTTTTGTCAACTCACAGTATGAAGTAAATGGTTACGCTGACATGCTTGTTTCAAGGCCGGTCGCTTGCGTAGCGATGAAACGTATATTTTGTCCTGATTAGATTAGTATTATAAATACTTACATTGATTTTAGAAGTCTCATGCTAGTTGACAACATGACTTGTTTCGTCTATTTTGTTAGGCATTAACTAAATTGTATATTTTCTATAGGATCTAGGTACCAAGTTACCCATTATACCCCGTATATTCGGTTTAAAAGTTAACCTAATTTCTTTAAGGAAAAATCTACTTGTAACGATGACAGTGAAAAATAAAAGATACATATTCTTATCAATCTGACAATAATTTACGTATGTTGTCAAGTATGTATGTATGTCTGAGTGATAATTTAATTAATTATACCTACTAAGATCGAAAAGATTCATACCGGCGCGGCGCCCAGTGGTTTAATTAAACATATTTATTAGTCATAAAAAGTAACATATTTTTTAATTAAAGAAAACTGTTTATAGCAAATATCGCTGTTATTTAATTTCCATTTCATGTCGCATTAATATCGTGGTAGGTAGGTACGACATTTTGGACATGTTTGGTTTACGTTGATGTGGAAAATTACATACGTAGAGCTATTATCTAAATAATGGACCAAAAATGACGTTTTTGCAGAGTTTCTGATAATCGTTTTCTTCCGTATTAGTCCACGGTTTAATCTTATTGTTACTGTAGTTATAAAAAGATCTTTGTTTTGTGGGATTAACTGACGTACTAAGGTAATCTGTGACATTTATTCAATGTGTATTTACATCTCTGTGATATTTAAGTGTGTCTGATGTTTAGTAAGTAGATGTAGTCATTAATATAAAAGATAGTTTGGTAGTCATCGAATCTGGTTAAATTACGTACATAAAAAAGACTACACAAATAGCTACATTGTGTTTTTAGCCTAGTTTTCAGTAACATTAAACCAGTCATCAACAATTTTAGTTCTGTGTTCCAATCATAAGCAAAACTCAACACCAAAATAAATAGCAATTATTATTTTGTCCACAAATCCGTATGATTTGCACCACCGTGCACCGTGCGCCGCCCGTCTGGCAGCCTTCACATTGAACGTTGCCAAATACCGAGATATTAATAGTATCAGTTTGATAGTACGCATGACTTGTTCGCGTGCGCTTTTTATATTGCGTAATCTTTGTAAACAAACTCACATTTAGGAAGAAATCTTAAAGTACTCGACTAGAACTATACTAGACTAAATTATTTAATGTGGGTTTTTAATTAGTAAGCCTGGAACAATTCTCGATTTTATGTTCTAGTTTTGAAACATATTTCACAATCCTTACCTTTATATTGCATCAGATTTGTAAACATTGCAAACGAACGCTTTAATTTTAGAAAGAAAAATTGTTGTTATTTGATTAGATGGTTCCCTGAAATCTTTAAATTGTCTTTTTTTTTAAACGAAATAGTAAGTTTCTGATTTTAAATATATTTCGCAATAGTTACAAGTCATGCATAATTGTGTTGTATAAATAAAATAAAGATAGCGTAATAAAGATATTGTTGTAATCAGTGATATCTTGTATTTGGGGAGGTCAGAAAGTATTTGCGGAAATGTTTACTGATAGCAGACGTAATCGACGAAATATTGCTCGCTCTTAATTTCAGACAGGTTCGTACATGTCTCGTGTAGGACATGTCTGAACATGTCTGCCTCATGAGAGGTATGGTATCTAGAATAGGATTATTCTGCAATCTGATATAGGTACCTACTTTTAAAAATGTATTAAACAGCGATAAAGTTGTCATGCAAAGTAAAAAGGATCTGTTAAGTATAGAAAGGATATATTTTTTCAAAAGGGTTGACAAGTACATCTGGTATAAAGTAAGTTTACAAAATCTCAGCTCAAACAGTTAACAAGTCACTTGTTAAAGTTTCAGAAATCGATTTGGTATTAGGCATATTGAACTGAAACAACTTTGTGTTAGTTTCTCACTGAGAGATAACGATTCCTTTAGGTGTCTGTAAATGGATAAAATAAACAACTTTGTAATTTTATTAAACATCTTTTAATAATGCTAAACACATAAACATATACGTATCTAGTCTATATTACATTTAACTTGTTACTTAAAAATACAAAATGCAAATACGTTCATTAAGTAATACTGAATTAATAGAAAAGCCGTTGTTGAAGTTTCATAGCACTATAACAAATCTAAAGACTAATTCTTTCAAGGCGAGAGGGGGATAGAGCTATAGAACCCGATCATGCCATCTCTTTTTCACTATACAATCAGTTTTATCATAGAACTCCCTGGTTATGGCTTATCGTTATCCGTTATGTAACTATTTCTACAACTACTTGCCTAATAGATTACATAGCTAATGCCTCGTATACACTACAAAACTATTCATTGTTAATACCGAGTTTGTGTGAACACCAATTTCGAGGACATTTATTGCAAACACTCAACATCCACCCAAAGAAAGTGTCGCCATCAATTACCAAGAAATACGTCTGGTAGTGTAAACGAGACTTATAGAAGAAAAAATTAAACGTAATAAGTATATTAGTTAAGTGTATATTAGATTTATCTACAGAATGACTGGTTTAAGGGAAGAATCCAATGTCATTTTGAAAGAGTAACTCTTATATTAGAGAAATAAGAGTTATTATAAATTACAGCTTAAAATATCAGATCAAAAGATATCAGATCATTTCGGACTATCGGTATTTTCAAATTCGAATCACATAATGTTTACTAATGTTTAATTTATCATACTCATAATGATTGTCCCTCCGCTAGTCGTCCTGTACATAAATCTAGTTACTTGCATTATTCTCAACCGCGTTTTATCATTATATTGTTGCATTAAGAGCGGTTCATTAAGTCATGTTCTGTCCCCTGCACATCTTCCAATAGCTACCTCGTTGGCTGATCAGCTCGGTATGGGATCCACGTTCCACGATTTTACCTTCAAAGAAAAAGAAACGAATGTAACAAAAGCTGTAAATAACATAACAATATTTCAGACCGATCGGGGTAATAAACAGTCGGGGCCTAAAAAAATATTTAAGGATTAAAGCGTGGCACAAATATTAAAAGAGAAATTAATCTATTTCCATTTTGCTGTATCTGCAATAATATAATTAGTTAATCAGTAATAATAATAATACTCCAAAATGCAAAGTCACGTAATTCATTAAAACAAGAACAACGTATCGTAAACAATGCCTGTTTAACGTATCACCGGTATCACTCAGGATAATGGACTCGTCATTGATTAGCTGTTGTTATGTTCATGTTACATAATTTGCATATTTAGAATATGTTACTTATATTTAGATAAACTAGTTATTAAGTTGGTCATTGCAATTCTGAAAACCAGTCTTACAGCGAAATGCAGGGTTACTTTGGGGGTAAGATTGTGCTTTATGTAAGAAAAGGTATTCAGCTGAAACTGGTGAGACTGGCTGTACACTCCTATAAAAGCTTAGGAAAAGGCTAAGCAATAGGATATATTACCTTTATCTAGTACACAGATAAGATCAGCATCCTTGACAGTAGAGAGGCGATGGGCGATTGTGATGCAAGTGCGACCCTTAGCAGCTTTGTCCAGAGCTTCCGAAACAGCCTGAAAACAATAATTAAACTTATAATTCATGTAACAACAAAAGGCAGTTTATTAAATATTTCGAAAGATTCAAGATTTCAACGATGACAAATAAGGTTTTTTGATTATTTTATTTTTCTTCCTTCCTCTTTCTACACGAGCTATTAACCCTTAAACTTAAGTGAGGCCAAGTGACTTACCCGTTCGCTGTTAGCGTCTAGGGCGGAGGTGGCTTCGTCTAGCAGCAGCAGCCGCGGCGAGCGGATGAGGGCGCGCGCGATGCACACGCGCTGCTTCTGACCGCCCGACAACTGCGCGCCGCTGGCTCCCAAGTTCGTCTCGTAGCCCTGCACGTAAAAACAACAGATTTTAAATATTTAGGAATGAAAGGAAACTAAAATTTTCTTATAGAATGCAAATATTTAATTTGAAATTTTGCACCTTTTCGACTGATTTTTGTTCCTAAGAAAATATTTTTGTACAAAGGGGCAGACAAAACTTGCAGTTGAAGCGCTTTATAGGTCGGCAACCAACATCTTCTTCATCTTATATTCTACTCAAATACAACTTACCTTCGGCAATGAAACAATAAAACTGTGTATATTGGCAGCTTTAGCAGCAGCCACGATTTCGTGCATCGTGACCTTCCTGTTGTTGTCACCGTAGGCGATGTTCTCGGCGAGAGTGCGGTCGAACAGCACCGGCTCCTGCTGCACCACACCCAGCTGCCGACGCAGCCGTGGCAGTGTCAACGATGACCTGATGTCACGGCTGTCTAGTTCCTGTAACATTCAAATATAAGTCAAGCCTATGATTTAAAACCCTTTTCCCCGCTTTCACCTTCAGGTCAGCGCCCTTGAGTACCCTCTGGTGAGCTCTGGTAATGCCACTTAAAAGTAAGAATAGGATACCTAATTACGAATCTGTAAGACCTGTTATCAGTTGCTATGACTGCTAAACTAATTAATTTTCATCATTTATCAAACAGCCTTTCAGGATCCAGGTGTAGGTAAAGATAAGTGATAATATGAGAGTCTGATAGCAAAATTGCAAGCTCGCATGATTTTTAGATTTTTATCACCTAGTTGTCAATGTTAATAAAATAGATACGTTGTTAATATAGTTTTCCCGAAAGATAATGTTATGCAGATACTGTCATTTAATAAAAGATCTACGTACAATGTTACCGGAGTCCGGGTCGTAGAACCTCTGTATTAGCTGGAGAACCGTCGACTTGCCGCAGCCGGAAGGTCCAACTAGAGCAACGGTTTTCCCCGCGTCCACCTTCAGGTCAACGCCCTTGAGTATCCTCTGGTGAGCTCTGGTAGGATAACTGAACTCCACATCCCGTATACTGAAGTTCCCGGTTGCAACCTGAAACATACCCGAACGTCAGAACTTGGTGTGTCTGCATGAAAGAAAAACAAAACTTTGAAGGTTTTTTACCCAATCCTTTTTATCCCGGATTCCATCCTCAGTCCTGACTCGAGGGGTTCTTCTGATAATGGATAAGATACGAGCTCCACAAGTTTTGGCAGAGTTGAAGCTTGGGACGTACACTAAAGATTGGCCTAACATGTAGGCTCCATACATGATAGCTTCGTTCACCCTAAAAAAGAGTAAAAAATACTTTTAAACACTATCACACAAATCAAAAGTATATGTAACGTTTGTAGAAAAGAGATATCTAAGAAGAATATAAGTTATATGTTTTTATTGATGCTTTAGAGATAGATGTAGTCATTTGTATGTAGGAACACGTACAAAACTATAAACACTAAGAAATAGACATTTAACGGCATACTTATTTTACAGGGTGAAATAAATTTTATGAAATACTTACAGTAATACAATCTTGTACTCCATCTCTCCATAAGCAACCAAAACAGCACCATAGACGGTCGCACTGCAATAGGCCATGAAGGGCACATAAACACCCAGACCGAGAACCAAACCCCTCCAACGAGTCTTTCTAGTGACCGCAGCACAGGCTTCCACTAAAGCATCCTCGAATTTCTTCAGGAATATTTGCTCTACGCCTAAAAACAGAAAAAGGGAATTTAATTTGACTATTGCCAGTCAAATCCTGATAAAAAGTAAATTATCAATTTGTAGGTCCCATACCTAAACTCTGGACTGTTTTAATGCTGACAACAGCCTCTGTCGCAATAGCTGTCGCTGATTCCATAGCTGAGCGCTCGTCGGTCTGTGATTGTTGTGATACCATCCCTTCTAGCCAAATGCTGCCAACCATCTTCAATAAAAAAATAAATCAGTTCAAAATCGAACTTGAAGAATTAATATTAAAATGTTTAAAATTTGTACTGACCAGGGGTAAGAAAACTGTTCCAACTAGAGTCAGTTTCCAATTGTAGCAGATGGCCATCAGGAAGCCGACTAGCACTGAGCTCAGGCCTTGCAGAATGAGACCTATCCTCAGACCAGTGGCACCTTGAACCTCAGCAGTGTCTCCGCTGAGCCTGGCGCACATCGCTCCGACGGTGTTGCATTCTTTGTCGAAGTAACCTATTTCCTACAAGTTAACAAAATCGTATTAATAACCGTTAAAATATTTTAGACATATAAAAATGTATTGCTTTTGTCGACGCGGTGGTGACGTCCGCAACTCCGAGAGTTATCGTTGCGCTGATTAATGAAATGAGTGGGATAAAATAGCAGTTATAACTTAATATAAGTTATTTCAAGCTAAATTTTCGTTTCGAGTCAGCTTCCAGTGTTCCCGAATGAAGCTGAATACAATTATTTTACAGGCCCAATTCTTGGCAAAGCTGGTTAACACCGGTACCTGTTTGAGTAAAGAAGAAAAGTATTGTTGACGCAATCGTGTTGTCATCCTCAAGCCAGCAGTTGTGAATGTTGTGCTCTGGAGACACATGGAGACACCAGCCACGGCGGCCACCACAATGAACATACCCGAATACAAATCAGCCAAGTATATGACTTCTTTCCTATCGTCCAAGACGAATATCTGGAAAATAAAAATAGTTCGGAGTAATGTCAGACTGCGGTACAAATGATTAGGATGAGAAAAAAAATTGTGGGGTAAGGGTGACTTTTACAAAAAGACGTATACCACAACATTGTCTGCTGATATAGATTAAAACTTGTTAATATCATAATTCGTTAACTCCAAGTTACATAAGATAAAAATGACGTAGCAATGATTGGCGAAACTCTTAATCACGTCACGAAGTGCTGATCTACTTAAATAGTTTTTATTTTATCCACATACAAGACACGGCTTAACAATTCTAAGTTGGGAATAAATGAATATCACACAATGCTTGTTTAGCACTTGAAGGATACTTCCTGAATCCTGATGGTTTCCAGGTATTCTTTTACACGTGTTACTGTTTATGAAGAGGTGTTCTACGAGTATATAGCTAGTCGTTGATTTATTTATTTACCATCGCAAGTGGATTTTGTTAAGTTTGCCTTTGGAATGAGACTGGCATAAAAAAGAGGAAATTGTGAGGAAATAGTAGCTTTGGAACGTGAGATCATGGCTTTTACCCTGATGATGATGATATCAATATGTAACTTTTACTTACGCCACTGGAAAATCCGAAGAGTAAAGCGAACACCGGGAAGCAAGCGCCCTGAGTAAAGGCAGCGATCGAACCCACAGTAATTAGAGGCCATTCTGGAGCATTCAACTTCAAGATTTGCCAGTCGCTCACAGGTTTCACTTCCTAATAATAATAAAAAACAGTTTATTTAGTTAAATTTTAGGAGAAAAAATAAGTATAATTTTAGTTATATACAACATAGTAATATAATATGTTCCAGTGCACGGATTTCCGAACTTACTTCGTCTTCGTCTTTCTCTTCATCCGACTCATAGTCCGCATTGTAGACAAAGTTTGACAGGCCGGTTGAGACGACGGAACAAATGGAACCACGCGGCGTCATCCAATCATGTGAGTCTGTGAATGGTAATAAATTGATCTGAACACTACATCATTTTTCGTAATTGCACTTTCTTCGCCTAAGATTTTTTTTGATGATTGTGAAGATCCATTGCTGGGCAAAAAAAGCCATTATAAATTCTAGAAATATGCAGCCCAAAATGTTGGACAAATATTCGTGCATTGTATCCTACCTAAAGCATTTTGGATACCTTACTCAAAATGTAATTAATCTGGGCTAATCAGAATCAAATATCTTAGCAATATCGCGTAACTATTGCACGATGTAGTAAATCCTCTTTTACTCAGGCAATAAAACGACTACAATGGACGATAACACTAAATACCCAACAACAATTAAACATAGTTGTAAAATAATTTGTTCACAGATTACGTTCGTCAACATTAACATTATTAAATACTTAGTTGTGTAGTATTTGTTCTTATTTCGTATCGCACTATTTGATCTTTGGCAGACGTTAAATTAATTCTGACAACCAGTCTTGTATTTATTTTCTGTCTACTGGGATCGTAGACAGAGAACACTGTCTACGTATAGTATACTCCTTAAAATGGGTTGTAAAGGTCAGTTAGGCAGTCGCTTTATACGGTACTTAACAGCGGTAAGATTGGAATCCTACACCAACATAGTTGGGGAAAAACTAGACAGATGATGAAGAAAATTTGTTTGTACCTCTCTTTATTGAATGGTGTCTGTGAACTCGTCTGTTGGATTTCCTCTTGACATCGGTTCTTGGTGTAAGGACTGGTTCTCCAGCAGTTTCCTCGCCATCTGCTTCCTCGGGTAGTGTGTCTATCTCTTCAACATCATTGTTCTCTTTGCCGGTCGTTACCAGTTTAAAGTAGACGCCTGTAATCATTAGCCATGTTTCTTCAGTTTTTACTCTATCCAGTTTTGTGATAATATCTACATTGGATTGTTGCTTCACTTTAGGGGTGAAAATATTTAATGAAATGGGTAACCTTTACCTACTATAGCGACATACAGAAATAGTTATAAAACTGAATAAGCACGTTCTTTGTATTGACCTAGTAGTAAGGCTTGTTAGCAGTGAGACTGGTTTCTACGTTATTGCTATTAGTTTTTTTTCAGATCTCAATATTTTTTGTGAGTTAAATGTTCTTTTTTCGATCGGACTATATCTTACCTTTGGTTTTCATCAGTTCCTCGTGTGTACCTTCCTCCACAATTGCACCTTGGTCCATACAGATAATGCGGTCCGCATTAGTGATTGTTGATAACCTAATAAAAACATATTATATGTCATATTACTTGAAAACATTCGAATCAAAAATCAACTGTCGAATCGAATGTTGTTTTAGCGTATTCTGTTTTACTGCTAGGCAAAAGGCTTCCCTTGAGTCCTTTCATGGGTGCTTATCCCGCGCCACCGCGAACCCATAGATTAGAAGTATTGTTTTTTATAGCTGACCTGTGTGATACCATGATAGTAGTCCGTCCAACACTGACGCGGTCAAGCGCAGCCTGCACCTCGCGCTCGGAGTGCGGGTCCAGGGCTGACGTGGCCTCATCCAGGAGTAGCACCGCTGGTTCCCGCAGAAGAGAGCGGGCGATGGCGATACGCTGCTTCTGACCGCCAGATAGAGACGCGCCGCGCTCTCCTATCACCGTGTCGTAGCCCTATGGGTATAAAATACCCCTCAGAATGAATAATTTGTGCTCAGCTACCTATGCAATATCTTTATAGTTGCATATTGTTAATTATTGCCAACTAACACGAACCCTATATTACAATGGGGTTTCTCAACCTTTCAGTTCCTAATATAATGCCCAGACTTGTAATAGGTAATTTTTCTAGATCCTATGACAGCAGTAGGCTAGTTGGTTACCTTGGACCTCACAGACCACGTCGCGATACACATTCAGCTGATAAAGTCAGACTGTTCCTAACAGTTAGCAGTGTTGCTAATTGCGGTGGTGCTAACAATACTAATAAGTAAGTGAATTTACTAACATTGGGTAATTGCGTGATGAAATCATGTGCGTAAGCCATTTCAGCGACGGTCTGCACCTCTTCCCGTGTGGCTTCAGGAAAACCGATGGCAATATTATCAAAAATAGTGCCACGGAACAGCACAGGCTCCTGACCAACAACACCTGAAAATATTAATAAAACATTAAATTGGCATCTAACGACATAGTTCACCATTTCCAATTTCATCAGTGAAACTTACCTAAACACGACCGGAGCCATCCCAAATTCAAATTTTTCATATCCTTTCCGTCAAGTTTCACGGATCCGGAATGTGGGTCATAAAGTCTTTGCAGCAGTTGCAGTATAGTAGATTTGCCGCAACCAGACGAACCAACTAATGCCACGCACTCGCCGGCTTTTATCCGAAGAGAAAACCCGTTTAGGATCTGTTGAAGAAAATTGTTTGGTTTTTTTACACTGTTAATATATATTTTCTTTCATGTTTTTAACATATTAATGACGAACAGTGAGGGAAAACTTCGAGAGGAACCTGGATTAAAAATTGGAGCCCGATATCGCCAATCCGCAATGAGCAAGCGTGGTGATCAATAAATTGTCGTTCGTTTTCTATATGGGAAAAGGCCGTTCCCAGCAGTGGGACTTTTGTAGGCCAGTTTTATTACTATTATTAATACTATTCTATTTCCAGCCATTATCGTCTCACTGCAGGGCAAAGGCCTGCCTTTCCTTCTTCAAATTCGTCCGGTTCTGAGCTATTGTTGTCCATATTATGGAATATGAGTCAAGCTCTTCCCGCCCGCCATCCTCTTCTTTTAGGCCGGCCACATTATTAATACATATTTTGTAAATTTTAAATTATTTTTTATTCAATTAAGTGACCACAAGTAATTTACCTTCACTTCAGGCCTGGATGGGTAGCTGAAATGAACGTCTTCTATTGTAATATCTCCAATGACTCTTCTGGGTGACAACCCTGAATGGTTAAGACTGTCAATCTTGGGCTTCCTGTCTATCAACTGGAATATGCTGGCAGCCGCCCCTCGAGCCGCTGCGAACACTTCTGCATGAGGCACGCAGAATGTTATGGACTGTGTCGCCATATACACTCCAAAAAGAATCTGAAACCGACAAGAAAAGTTGCTTAAGCAATTTTGCAGGGTATTTTTATGGTTTTATAGTTCATTAGGTATCCAGCTTGATAACCAGAATTATTTTTGTAGTCTCGTACATTTCAGTATTCTGCATCGGGTTTTTATGATAAACACCAAAATAAAATAGCATGATAAAAACGGAATTAATAAATGCAAGGATTACTATAAAATGATCTTACTTTACTATATGAAGGGCCCGAGCGTGAAGTTTAATATTTACTTTTTAAAGATTTATAAGGCCTGTAATATTTTTGGAAAACTTACACTGTAGACAACTCCAACTAAATATTTCCGCTCATCGGCAGGTTTATCCCAATCAATGTAGACCAGCCTGGTTCCGTAGGTGAAACCAATGGCATTCAGGGAGTATGTCAGTACCCAGTTGAAGCCATTGCCCAGGCCAGTGTAGAGACCACGTTTGCGACCCTGCTTCTCAGCTGGTTGCAGTAGCTTCGTATATCTGGAAAAGTGATCATCATTTTACATCAATTTAATCATCAAGCAGACGTTTATTGTATACCTTTAGATAACTTTTAACCTAAAAAGTGGGTAAGTGATACCATTTATAGTTTATAACCGGTGGACCGATTTTTATGATCTCTGATGTGGTGGATTAGTCTCTATCCCGAATAGTAGAATAACTGCATGCTAATTGCAAAAAAACAAACTTACGCCATCGGTCGCGGGTTACATAACAGGACAATAAATAATAAATTAGAAGGGATAGAAGTCAGAGATTATAATGATCACAAGTATTGTTAATAACTACCTGTCGACTTCTTTATTTTCTCCATTGAACGCTACGATCGTTTTGACAGATTTCAGCACCTCCTCGGCTTGTTTACCAGCTTGACTGTATGATTCCATCTCCAGCATAGAGGACTTGGTTTGATACTGAAACCACAAATGTTTTAAATTAAGAGTCATCATCGCTATCTTAGGCAATACTCTCGATGCAAAAGCAATACACTAAAAGTACACATATACGCAAGAAATTTTATCACGGTATCGGATGATGATGATGCAATATTACCATATCGATGCTCAGACTTTTAGTTACCACAGTACATTCAATAGATTACTAATATAGGGATGCTTGATAGCAAAATCTGTACAATCACGGAATAGAGAGAAACACCCAAAAGTTTAACATGAACTTACGTTTGTTAAAGCGATGGAGACGGCTATGGAAAAGGGCATGACGGATACGCAGGCTAGGGACAGCTCCCATCCCAAAGGAAAGGCCGTGCATAGACATATAATGGACGTGCCCACAAGGTTCGACACCACTGCCAACTTCTCACCCATACCTTCTTTTAAAGCCATCAGGTTCCTGAAATGAATTAATTAGAACATAGTCAAAATCAAAATCATAGTATATATCATAGTATTGATTATAAAAAAATTAAATCACATAGTTACATTAATATGAACCCAAAGTAAGCTAAAGCACTTGTTGGATCAGAGACCACAAAGGTACCCACAGGCCCAAGACAATGTAAAAAAGTGGTTTTCTACAGTGACCTGTCTGGGGATCGATCCCGGGACTTCAGAGCTGTTGGCATTTCAAAACCGTGGAGGAGGTCTTATTAGGAGAAAAGGTATTTCTGTAGAATATACTCACTCAGACATCTTTGAAGCCAAGTTGAATTCAGTATCAGTGTCGAACCACGACATGTCTTGACGAAGGACCGATCTCAGGAATATCATCCTTATTCTGGTTATCTGTTGAAGAAAAGTTATATAAAATACACCAACACACAATAAAGTTATTAAAAAAATTAATGTGTGTTAATTCTCTTATGTTAATATGTGGACATTGGAGTGGGTTACATGTTTGTGCATTTAGTTTTAAGGATCTTCTCGTATTTTCTGTAGCGTGCAACTGTTTTATGTCCCCTCTAAAAAAAAAAAAAAAATATCAGATAGAAACGGAAAATTTGTTTTCTCAAAATCAAAATCAAAATATTTTTATTTCAAGTAGGCCTTGTTAAGCTCTTTTAAAACGTTATATTTACTGACTCTATTACAGGTACATGCTCATACTGCATACTCAACTGCATACTCGTATCTGAGAGAGTATTTAGTTTATAAGTATATTGGTATAAGCTTTATTTCTTTGCATTATAGTTAAAGAAAAAATACACAGCAATTTATGCATGTCCTACTAAAATGCATTTTCACCGATGCCTGTAATACGTGAATGGTTCCTATATATCTGAAAAAAGTTCTCAATCGGTTACTCTTTACTACCGATGAAGACTTTTTAAGACAAGATTACTATTTAGTGTCCAAATATTTTAACATAATATGGTCTGAATCCCAGCCAAGGCCACATTTATCAGTAACTAAGCTATTTCGTTTTCGTTGACAATGTGAAGCTCAGTCAATCAACGGTAAGGTCATCAATTTAAATCAATTGATTTCGCTGTTGCTTCTGTAAAATTTGATTGCGCTATTTCTTTTTATGATAACGTGTACATAAAGATTAAATACCTACATTATGTAAACTGGATCGGGGCTTATGTTATGTTTTTATGAGAAGGACATAATCCTGGGCCACGTGGGCCCGTAGACCAAGCTGGACCGAGCCGGCCAAACTAGCAATAAAAATATGTCCCTAAATAATAAAAACTTAGTTCCAGCCATCCCTTGCTGTTTTGCTTTATTAAGATTGTTAGCAACGCACTAAGTCGAGGTCCATACCCCGCAGGGGGTTCCCTTAGTGGACGTTTTAGACGTAGTTTTTTTACATTGCTCTGGCTGGAGGCCTTAAGGTCCATGCGAAAAGTCCAGTGAAGCAGTAAAAGCCCGCGCTCGGGCTAACTGCAAAGATCTCTACCAAAAAAAAACCCAAGCCAAGTGGAAGGTAAACGAGCTCGAGGCACCTGTGAGATGGTCGGATGCTATCACGAAGGCTGTAGGTGTTAACATGCACCGATCGGTCTATAATTATATTTCTTATTACCGAGCTCAATGGGGGCTTGACATGTGGTCGCGATCCTCAACAATAAGGTACCGGGAAAGTGGAAGAAGAAGAATAGACCAATTTAGATAAACCTTGCTAAGTTTGGGTCCAAAGAGGATATAAGCTATTTTTTACCGCGATAACCGACCACACACCGGCAGCGCCGCGGGCAAAAGCTTGTCTAGTTACAAATAAATGCTGACACTAGTAATTAAAGTCTCATGAAATTATAACTAAATAATGATGATGAATTGTAATGGATACGGAAGGCCGGTAATAAAGTTATTATTTATATAGTAACATGACAAAAGCTATGTCTACCCAGTTGTTTAACAGTGGTACGACATCATGACAGCTTTGATTGCGTTCATTGGATTAGTAGGAACCTGTACCTGCCTCTAAGTAATTTTGATTAGAAATCTATTTACAAATTGTCCTTACATTTTTTTCAGGACCATGCCCCTTTTTTATGATTATCTAGGCAAATAAAACTAGCTTTTTATTAATTTGATATGATGATGGCAATTTACTTAAGGACGAATACATTTGAAACATTCATTGTTGTTAATAATATCAATATCGTTCAATGATACTTCCTCATTCTTACTACTTTAAATTAATAACACAAAGGCAAGTCTACATCAATATAAATAACACACACAGTTTCGGAGTATCGAGGTAATTTAGAACCCCATGCCCTCTCCAATAAGATAATATTAGAATATACATATCGTCAAACACAACTGCTTCGTTGGCCTAGTGGCGCCGAGCACGACTGCTACGCTAGAGGTCTTGGGTTCGATTCCCAAGTTTACCAAGGTGTTATTGGGGTTTTCTATGAAAATCTCAGTAGCAGGTCGGAGTTTGGATTTGTGCCCGGTTAGTGGCAATAGGCTCGCCCCCTATTACATGGGACCTAAACATATCGGCGAACTGTGGGTGTACTTGTACATTGGTACACCTCTGCCTAACCCCTCGGGGTGATATGTTATGTTATGCATGTTATGTCGAACATAAACCTAGAATCAGGGTAACAAAAACTAAAGATTAATTGGCACCGTTTTTAAATTTCTTATTTCTCTGAAAATTATCACTGAGCAACTGTTTGCTAATTTAAAACATAAAATAAAACTTTCACATTCAGTCAGTTCAAAGACCTTTCAATGAGAGGGTAACATATTTTTTAAACGTATAATCGTTTAAAAACGATCATTTTTTGATTGAGAAGTATAGCAATGATAAAGACAAACGAATCTTTAAATGATTGTACACAAATAAAAGTAAAGCAAATAGTATCCATTGCTCGGAGTCCAACGGTTTTATTAGAATTGATTGAGTTATCGCCCCGCGGACTACGTAGCAACCTTGATTATGTACCGACCAATGTTTTGCACTGAACACATTACACAATAGGGCAACAAAGTTTAATAATAATTGACTGCATATTAATGTAAAAAAAAACTGTATTTAATTAAAAAAAAAAACAAAACTACAAATCAATTCTGATAAAGTTTATACTAAGGTACCGAATAAATGGAAGATCGGTCCAAGTTTGCCGAGAAATGAAGTATGATACAAGAGACGAAAATAAACACACAGACGAATTAAGAACTTTCTCCGTTTGAAGTCGTTTGAAACAATTGTGGATATGGAGAAATTGATTACATTTTTGTACTAATTGAAATTCATATGGCTATACTAATGCAAAAGTAACTTTGTCTAAGACTGTGCCCTCGAGTTTATTTCGACATTGCTTCTCAGGGTAGTCAGTTAGGAAATGTCGACCTCATCTAGATTAAAAAGACATGTGAAAGTGATTGAATATAGTCCTATGTTCAAAATAAAGAATTTGAATTATCTTTCTGTCATGCTTTCACGCATAACCAGCTGAACTAATTTTTGAATAATAGGTTAAACTTAGACAAAATAACATAGGCTACTTTATTGTGCAAGTTTGTAAACAAAAGTTGGATTTGAAAATCTGTTTGCATTTTTTGTGTGTACTTGTCTTCAGAGAAATGCAGGTTAAACCCCAATTGAATGAAAACTAGTTGGATAGCATATTGAATCTGATTTCGTTTCAATGAAATGCTGATTGGCATCATAATTTCGGCCTCGGATATAGTTTTGGACAATATAAATTCCATTGACATTGCCATTATAATAAGTCTTAAATAGGTCAATATGTCGTTTAGCAACCGAATCAACTCAGCCAAATATTACGGTGCTCCAAATTGCCTTCATAGACGTGATATAAGAATTAACCCTACAAATTGTTTAAATGACACGCGTGATAGACACGGCATAGTAAATCACTATACACACATACTTATGTTTTAGAAACTCTTAGAAATCTGAATGTTTTTACATATAATTAAAAGCTTAAGCTTAATCATCGGCAGCCGATAACCAGTTTCTGATAAATAAATTGAAATCCCTTTTACTGAGCATTTGAATCCTGCAGAATGTGAAAAACTTGCTAAGACAAAATTGTATCATTGTTTTTCAGGCTTTCAGGTTACTTATTAAAGAAAGCATTGATAGTGAAGTCAAGGAAACGGCATTTTGTTTTACGACGCTAATTCCTAATGAGTAGACTATGAGTGATGTTACAATAACAAGAGTAATTTGTGCGGGGCGTTACGTTGACAATCTGCCACGTGAGCGCAGTAACATTGCACTCGCAATTAATTAGCAGAAGCCACGCGATTATGACATAATCGTTGACACAGAGTTCAGCAGAGTTGGAAACGGACCAAGAAAGAGATAACTGAACGTCACTAGGTTCTAGTTCTCTTCTATGATTATAGATGCAGGTGACAAAACTCAAAAACATTCATACATGAGAACACAAATTGAAATAGGCACATGGTTTTGATTTTTTTCATAAATACTGCTACAAAACTTATAAGCGAAACAAAATACCATTTAGAAATGGGATCATGATTACCTACAACACGCTTCAATTACCCAGACTAGATTGTCCCCAACTCATGAATGTCGCCCTTTTTCAGTGCCCAAAGTGTCCTAACGCCTGCATTTTGGTGGGGTTTACGCTGCACTTAATGGCAGTGACTAACTAAAGGGCGCATCAAGTTTAAGTAAAATTTTCATCGACATGAAATGAAGACTATACCTTAAGAGGACACCTCCAAGATTCCTTAGAGTAAAAATAATATAGAGATGCGTAAGTACCTGTCGTAAAGCACTCCAGCTGATCAGGCCGACAGACAGCATGCAGAATATCAGCGAGATGCCGATACTCAGGAACAGACCTATCGCCATCGCCTTCGCGTCCTCTATCAGAGCAGCCATGTTTTCTTCGTAAGAAGCGTTTAATCTGTTGGGAGAGAAAGAAAGTTCACCAATTTAATAGGTGCTGAAATTGTTTTAAAAATTCTGGCAATGAAGCAAGGAAGAACACATATTCTTCTTTGTGTAAAGTTATTCCATAAAAAACCGGCCCGTCTAAATACACCTACCCTACAATATATAGGAATAAAATTTAACATAACACATAATGATCATGATTGTTAAAAAATATTTTTGATAATTAAAAATCTTTATTGCCATTAGATTGCGATTTACAAATCTTGTAAATTGTCAATCTTATCTTAGTAATCACTTTATCCTTGATCTCCCAAACACGTAATACCTTGTTATATACATTTAAATATATACCTACTCTACTCTAGTAGGTACCCTACTAAATGAGTAATATTTTGATTAATTATAATTATTGATAACAAACTACGGCTTCAAAATGAAGATTTTCTCAGTTTTTTACATGTCTTCACAAATCACGAATAGTGCTTGGATATGAAAAAATTGTATCGATCGTGAGGTATGTAGTAGTGTTGTTTTTATAATAGTTAATGAAAAGGATGACGATGAGTAATTGACGCGAGTTAGTTTTATTTATTTATTTCAGATTTAATTTCAGAATAATTAAAAAAAAAACAAAGAAACAGTTTGTTCTTGTATTAGATTTAATTGTGTATGAATAAAGTATTATTTTCGACGTTAATGAATAAACATAATGATTATACTTACAGTCGTCTTCCTCCCCCAAAAGTGGAAGTCAGCGGCAAGTAGCTGGTCAGTCTCTCCCTGTAGGTGGTCCTCTCGACGAAGGCCGTGCTGAGCTCGCCGATCTGCACCAGGTTGTAGCAGACGCCGCCGCCGCTGGCCAGGCCGATGATGATGCCCACTATAGTCGCCATCAACTCCGTGCATGTTGCGTAGCGGAACTGAGGAAGAGAGTAAAATGATCAATGTGGTCGCTTAGCTTAGTTTACAGAACGGTCATACTTTTTTTTTCAGTCGTTCAATTAACTGATATTCTGGAACTTCAGACACTTACCCCCGGCGTCTAAAATGCTACTGTAATCTATTGTCAAATCTATTGAACACTGCTGTGTTGGCACCCTGAAGACTAACAACATATTACTGCGTTTAATATGAGGTTTGATAGTCGACTAATTTCTGTGTTGATCAACGATTGAGAAAAAGGGGGTGATACTCGCTATGGAAAAGTGTGTTAGTCAGTGAAGTGTGTTGTCGAGGTCAAACTGGCTGTCACTTCATGAAACACTCGGTGATGAAATCTGTAAGATTGGAACCAGAAGATATTGATAAAGGCTAGGCAGGCAGCTGAAGAAATAAAGAATAAATACCATTTTCAGGAATGTCTTGTATGATGGATGGAATGGATATTTTTACCTTACAAATTAATTTACGTAAAGGTTAGAAAAAGTACTGTGCATTGTTATGGTCCAAACAAAGGCACCCAAGTTTTAAACTGAAACCCAACAAGAACGCCGAAAATAAGGTAGCTGCGTCATTTGGAAACGTGACCTCGTATTTTTGCGTCTTTTGGGAAACGTGCCCTTAGCAACTACGCAATTAATAATTTAGTCCCGGGACTGGATGCGGAGGGCGGAGGACCGGGTGTTGTGGCGCAAATTGAGAGGCCTATTTCCAGCAGTGGACTATGATTGGCTGAATGATGATTGAATTAATAATTAGTTTGGTAACGTTTTTTGTATGCAAAATAGATATTGAAAAGATAAATAAATTTGCCTAAGGAGGATCGAAACCACAGTCTTAATAGAAAGGTACAGACGATCCGATGGGTTGTCAGATATGTAGAGCAATTACTACGAACCCATCCATTTTTTACCAGACATTAATAATATATAGTATGAATACTCCTTATACAAAATAAATTGGTACTTACTATTTGATAGTACGATAGTTTAAGCTCAGGCTCCTTTTTCCTGAAACAAACAAACCTTATAAGATTTCATTCAAATATAGCTTGTAGGAGAAAAATATACGCAAACAGTTCAGGAACAATTCTTATTTATATAATGTTGACTTATCATTAAGCCAACGACTTTATCCTTGAAGCGTATTATACGTAACAGGGATATCCTATAAAATGTTATCAGAGGAATAATTAAAGGTCTTGGTCTCGCTTTAAAATTTATTGGTGAGCACAGGTTAATAGACGCGCATTCAGAGTGAGACTGGAACGTAAACATTGAGATTACTCATATTTTCATAGTAGGTATATTAGTAATGCTATTGAAAAGACAAGCCTTAAGGCAGAAACATACTTACGTGTCGTGGGGTGGCGTGGCGCGCCAGAAGCACGCCAGAAGCACATCGGTTTCATACATTTAATATGGTTAGAGACATATTTTCATGTCGACACGACACGACACGTAAGTGTGTTTCTAGCCATGTAAAATGTATGAAGCCGATATGCTTCTGGCGCGTCACGCCACGCCACGACACGTAAGTATGTTTCTGCCTATAGGGCCGATTTTTCGAACGTCAAAATTTTTTTCGATACTTAAAGTTAAAGTCTGTCATATTTTGTATTGAAATACTATCAAAAATTTAAATTTATTCCTCCGATAGAGTTAGCTGGCGTTGGAAAACCCGGTCATAAGTCTTTTATATCCCACTGCTGGGAAAAAAACCCCTCTCTTATTGTGTATACTATTTGCAGGTAGAAAAGCCATTTTAGAATCCAGGTTTCTTGGGATTGAACCTACACCCTAGTGCCATCGAATCTAGGTACCTATAGGATCGCTGTCAACCGCGAACTCATGACACGACGCGGCGAGTGGCGACGTTAGGCTAATGGGATATTTTATATGTTTACTATACTAATAAAGTAACCTAAGTAGGTATATGTATGCTGCCAGGTATCAGTAACAATAAACAAACTTATCTGCATGTTTTGGTTAAGCCGAATAAGCGCAATTTGTTTATAAATACCTTTGAGTTTTGACCACATTACAACTTGGTGTATTAGTTCGTATGAAAGTAAATAATTGCAAAGGTCTGTTTTATAACCCAACATAAAAAAAAAACGAATTGTGTAATTAAAATCATTTGTTTCTCTGATTTTGACTGAGGAGTGTAAGCAAATAAATAAATATATGATTAAATAAATGCGCCCCAAGACCTCTTGCTAGATGTCGAAATTATTTATTATAGATTCCCCAGTGCGAAAGCGGTAAGAAAAAACTAGTGTTATCGACACCGGTTTAAATCCAAGCTATTTTTAAAACCTATGTTAAACATTTCAAAAGTGCTGTAATTCTATTTAAAATTGCACGTTCTTAAACTAATATTAGCTTTGACGTCTTATATTGCTTTTGCCTACTGATATCTTAAAAAACATCATTGCACATTAATAAAATAACATGCAATACTGTTTTAATCTGATGTAATACTAAAAGAGCTCAATTTTTTTTATATGTTGTAGGAAAGACCACCAGTACTTTTTTTCTTAACAACATGCCATCACGCCTGTATTTGCGAAGGGTTAGACAAAGGTGTACTAATGTACACCCACTTTTTTTTAGTCCCGGTAAAATAGAAGATGAAATCTTATAGCATTGTAACAAAACACATTTTAGGTGGTTGATTGTTCTAAATACCTGATATTTATATTGATATCCCATTCATTATAAGTTACAAACATTAAATAATAATACTGATGTAAAAATATTAAAATCAACAGGCTCTAATATATTTTGCTTTATATTTTTTTGATTGTTGATATTTTTAAGGAAAATACAAGATACTTATTAGAATGCAATTACTTCATTGTTTCTGGAACGGGTACAAATATTCAAACGGGTAAAAAGTATTAATTATATTTAGATAAAAGTATTTTGTTAATGTTTTTAAATGACTTGTCACTAGAAAGTGAAATACGCAATATGTTTATTATGTACCCAAGTTATTATTTTCAATTTTATTTAAAACATATTTCACCTGTGTAATCAAGGGATAAAAGTGCCGTATATAATAGGAATTGCTATGGTTCTGTGCATTTTTTATTGTTTATACTGCTTTTATTCCTATGAAATGTTGAAAAATAAAATGATTAATTCGCTTCGGCTTTGTTGACAACTTATTCAATAGTTATAAATGTATAAAAATATTTCCTTTACTTATCACAAAGAATAAATATCCTATGTATTGTGAATTAATAATTTTGAACTAAAATATATAGAACGTAATCACTAATAATTACTCAATATTAAATCTGGAGTACGACTAGTTTCTATAAATCTTTGAGATCAAAACATGGCCGATAACATTCGCTTTGTTAAACAATTCCATATCAGATAGTAAACAATTATAAAATAATAAATAGTGATGAAAAAAAAATCGCTATTGCAAAATTTTAAAACTCACTGTTCCTTTTTCTTCTTAGATCCCATGGTGGAGTGTTTAATGTTTAGGGGAGCAAGTTGGTCGGGTCGGGTGTGTGTTGGGACGCGACCGGCAGCCCCGAATGCCCGCACTCAATTGAATGCTCCTGAATCTTTCAGCTCTTACTACTAAGTACCCAGGAACGATTCACTCTCGCCGAAAATAACAACTTCACGGCAATACGTAAGATTTAATTAATACTTAAGTGGGTACGAAATCGTTTTATCTAAAAGTTATGTCAATATCAAAGAGACAAGATTATGGCCCTTTGTTGCATTAATCTATTTACTAAGTTGTAATATTATCAAGTACTAAAATTACATGTGCGTTAGTTTCAGTTAGAAAATAATATGATGTTATAGCTTATAAGTCATTTAGGTTAAAAGTTAAAAAAAATTAAAACACAGGGGATCTTTGTCATAACCACATTAGTATCCAGAAAAAAAAACGTAACCCGCAAAATTATAACTAAAATTTAATTATTGTTTTTTTTTTTTAAGTTTCTTGAAAGTCTTCTTTGGTAACTGCAGCTTTAATTGCAAAAAAATATAGGTTTTTTTTCAATACTCATAGTTGGAACTTAGTAGCTTAGGTACTTTGGTATAAATGTGAAAGGTTGATACAGACTTTTGTCGGTCTTCGCTTGCAGAGTAGCACATAAATGTCCGAGTTTTGGTATAATTCTTATTTAGGACTAGTGTAAAGGATCAAATCTATATTTATTTAGGGATTTAAAACCTCATAAGTTGCCCTGCAACACTAACAAAAGATTTAGATCCATAATCAAGCCCAGATTTCTCAAATAATATATACCTATAAACGTAATAATTAACGTAATTTTATAAAGTTGACGGCCATTCGTGAATAAGGTAACTTTGATACTGATTTATTAAACAAAGGCCGGTTGTGTGGTCTGTCTTCATCATTGTGTGTTTACTCGATGTTTCGATATAATTCTAAATGCTTCCTTATCTGTTATGGTCATGAGTTTATAACATAGTTACCTTTTGATAAAACACCTGACAAAACTAATTTTATACAACGATGATTATTGTTCACGTAATAAAACTAGATACCTTAAAAGTTAGTTTAAAAAGACCGTTTACAAACTTAAAAAAAAAACTGTTCAACCTTTTTTTTCTTTGCTGTTAGCCTGAGCGCAGGATTTGACTTCTTCACAGGACTTTTTGCGAGGACCTTGAGGCCTCCAGCAAGAGCTATATAGGACTAAATTACCTGCAGAGTTCGGACCTCGACTTAGTGCGTTCCTAACAATCTTAATAAGGCTTAGGTGAACTTTAAGTTTAAATTACTTAGGAACATATTTTAATTGCTAGTGACCGGCTCGGGCCAGCATGGTCTAGGTACGGTTCAACTTGTACGTATATTAACGGTCGGTAAATTCTGCTTCTTACGTTAATTTCGAATCTAAAATATAATAATTTAGAAGCGTTATAGGCAAAACATTCCGTCTTTTCCTTGACTTGTGTCGTACAAATTATATTATAATCCTATAGAGACTAAAATTGTTGTACCTTTATAATTTTAAAGATTTGGGGCGTTGATACAAAATTAGGGGCATTGTTTTCTAGTTTAAGTTAAAGAAATACAATACAGGAAATGTTTCACAAATAAATATAGAGCAAATACGTCTGCGAATAAATCTTCAGTAAACTTTTAAACATTTACCATGACTCGTCATTAAAAAATATGTAGCATATAGATGAAGCACACATCAAATCAGTGTTCGTATAGCTTCGGACGTAATGGCCGGCCGCTAGTGTGAGTAGACATTAATTTATAAACAATTGAGTGGCGACAAACTCACGCCCGTTTCAATTACCTACGAGCATTTTCAATACAAACCCATAAGTAATTGTAGACGTGTATGTGTGCAGAGTCAATTGCAAAACGTCAGCAATATTGGCCACAAAGTCCACTTGTCATGTTCGCTGAAAACAAAAAGAAAACTACTTTTTATTTGTGTACTGTTTCATCATGGTTCATTAATGAATGAACAATAAACTCGTCAAAATATAAAAAATATGACTTAAAAACTAACAAAAACCAAATGTTCTATCCCAGAGGCACAAAAGTGGAACCTTTTTACAATTATTATTGTAGAAGTTGCTTTCATGATTATTGGTTTCTTAGGTTTACGCAAATTTTACACATTGAAATAAAACTAATTTTTACGGATTCTTTCGCGAACCTAAAATCTAAATATAAACCGCGAAAAAATCCGTGCTTTCATGACTTATTGCAATTTAGGATCAGGGCAAGACCATTATAGATGCAAATGTCCCAAATCAAGAATTATTTTCAGCAGTGGGTACCTTGGAGACCGATGGTGATAATAATGATCCTACGCATAAAAATGGATTTCAGTGATTAGTTCAACAACACGCAACACACCAATGCTATTATTTTGTTAATTCGGAGATTATTTCGGGGGTATATAAAATGTATCAGGCACAAATATCTTTAACACGATCGTGAGAGATGTTCTTGGCTTAAAATAAAATCTTAGAAATGGTGAACAGAATTACTTAATAAAAATGTAAAAGAGAGCTTTCATCAAATTATTACATTTCGCTGCTAAAAAAAAATATTCGAGTCTACATAACATTATAATATTTTTCACATCGTTAGGCTACTTAACTAGGACAAGTGGGTTTGCATGTATTGCCTCCATATAAACAGATGGACAGTCGATGTGTTGAGTCTAATTTACCGGCTGGCATTGCACACACTCGCCCACAATTATTGTCATGTTTGTGTATTTGTTAGTAAGTACCTACTAAATCGCGGAAGTAGAAGTCAATCATACATTACAAGCAGTTTTTGATCAATCTATCACCAGCAATTGATTTGTTCTACATTTTATAGGAAGATAAATGGGGGCATGTAATAATACTAGACAAAATAATAATAGTAGTCATAAGACTAGCTGTTGCTCACAGCTCCACCCGCGTACCCGAGTCCTTTGTTTGGATCCAAGCTTATCCCAACCAAGTTTGATCAAAATCAATAGCCATAAATTCTTTAAAAGTCAGTCAAACAGAGTAACTTTCGTATAGTTATGATATCATTATTACGGATATATCTCAGCATCATCGTCATTTCACCTCGGACTCATATCACCCAGGTGAATGAGCTGACTTTTTTTGTGTAATTTGTTCATCTTGGAATTGTATCACCCAGGTGAACAAATGCGACTTTTTGAATTAAGCCGGAACCCCACCGCTGCGCAGGCTGTGAACGGATGCGTGGCTCACCTCTGCTGCGTGGGCTCATTAGTTCGGCGGCGTCGGCCTCCGTTTCCACTGCGGCGCATGGACACGGATGTGTCGCTCACACAGCTCGTAGCTATGCGTGGGGTACAGTCACGAGCAAAAATATGTATACATAATAATATGCGAAATTGTTAAACGAAATTAGTGAGATTTTTTGTCGAATCTCTTCTGCCATCTAGCAATCAATGCATACTGACAGAAGACACATGAAAATAAAATGGTCAAATATTTTTTTTATTAAAAAAAATATTTTACTTAAAGTCAATATATTATTTTTATAATATAGACAATAGCGCTTCCGAGTATAATTTAGCTATTGTGCTACCTGTTTTACTTATTTGTATTATAAATAACTTAGTTCTTACATACATTTTACTTATAACAACTTAAATGTATGTATATATACTAGGAACATTAGTTGTACCTCTTATTTATAGTAGCTTATTCTTATAATAATTTCTTAACAATATTATGTGTGTACATATTTTTGCTCGAGACTGTACATAGTCGTGGGTCGCCGAGAAATGGCTAACCCACGCAGCTGGGATGCGTCGCACGACCGTGGGCTGAGCTACGTTCCGCCTATTCGAGCTAGCTACGCGTGTGTTTATGACGTCAATTGCTGCGTAGCATGTCCGTGTGCTGCAGTGGAAACGCTCTCATACATTTTGTACTAAAGCGAAGCTTAACACACGTGCACAGCCTCTCCGTGCGCCGCTGTGGGTTTCCAGCTTTATTCTAGTCGACTTATATCAGCCGCATACAAAGTGACCAGAAGTTCATTCCCTCATCCAGGTATATAGATATCTAAATATGCAAAATCAATCAAATCTATGATTTCTTTAAGATTAGTTGATACTGCAAGGGAGGCAATATTGAGTATAGTTTTTATGTAACTCTTAATGTTAACTGATGACTATATGATTTAATTAAACAGTACCAAACTGTCTGCCAGTAACTATCACTGCAACGCTAAATAAGTAGTAGTAACCTTTTCTTCTTATACAGCAACGATGATAAAAAAAAAGTAAAGATGACAGAATGAAGGAGAATAAAATTAAAAAATATTTCTAATGCAGTTTTTTTTGCATTTTCATTTCCAAGTTGTGAAATAAAACCACAGGCGGTAAAATAACACGACAAAATGAGCAATTAGTTATTCCAATGGTAAGCGTAACGTAGGTATAAAAGGATATTTTTTATAATTTACCATTTCCCTGTCCCGTGTGTATGTATTATTATTATTTATTTATTCTTTAAAAAGGAACATGGTATTCTTAAGAACTAATAAGTGTCCCATAAAACAGTACAAACTGTTTGTATGATTTTGTGTATGACTACATCAGATTTTCCTGGATATTTTACAAATAACTGCTACGGATCCTGAAAATATTGTAGAATAGAATACTAAGGTACAACATTTCATATTCTTAAGGTGCCTTTCCAAAAAGTAGAAATATTTTGTATATTTTTTAAAATTATTCACTTTTACTGCACTGTATAGTCATGCAATTTTTTTATAACGTTAATACTGAACTACCTGAAGACGAATTAAAACAAAACCCATGAATTATTTATATTATACAATAGGACTTGTAACGATCAACCGCTTCGAGTAGGAATTAACCTTTATTAGCGCTCAAACCCTACTTTTGACACTTAAAAAAGAAACCGTATTACTACATACCAAGATTTGTGTGGTCACAATGAATCATCTTACCGAAAAATTAAAAATATAATCATAGATGTTAGGCACTACGCAGTCCTACTTCACATTGCCAAGCATTTTATGTCAGGCGCTTATATTCTTTTTGCGTTTTTTGTACTTTTGTTAGCTACAAGGATTGATTTATTGACTGTATAATAATTTAATTTAAGAATATTATAATATTATAGATAAATCTTTTAAATGCACCTTCGCATAGCATGAAAAATATTTTCTTTGAAATTCAAGCTAACATTTAAATCAATTTGTGGGTTTAAAAACAAAGTACCTACTGAAAGAGATATGTATAACATTAAACTACCCGATAATACTTACGTTTTTATTAAAATGGCAAATAAGACTCTAACATGGCATTTGAAATTTAAGAAGTTTTAAAGAAAATGCGTAAGTTGATTTTTATATCAGATGTTGATTTATCATTGTTTCTGAATTCAGAAAGGTTTGGGTAATCTAAATACGTAGGTAAAGATATTCACGATATAAGCGCTCATACAGAGTTCCTTCCTAATTTAACATTTTTCTTTGACTTTTAAATCGCAAGATAAGGCAAGTTTAAGGTAAGATCCTCAGAAAATTTCTAAACCATTTTTTTATGTTTTTTGTGTAAATGTAATCCTTCTTAGAACTAATAATCATATCTTATTACTAACAATCCCAGACAGGAACAACAAAACAAATAATTCTATACGTGCTACGCTTAGGGATTTCAGATTCCTTCAATCGACAATCTTCATCTTACATCGCGAATCTTCAGTTCATATTAATTCAAAGTTGTTTTGTAATTTAGCCGATACTTTAACCAGCACTACGTAGATATAACCACGCCTCTTTGTAGGGAGTAGGCAGCGACCACTTCTTTTCACTTGCGTCGATCCTTAGACACTTGTTTCGCTTCGTCCACTTTAATTATTTCCTTCCTACATGCTGTTCGGTTTAGGGTACTCTTGACCTAGCCTTTTCTCATTTACACTCGCCTTATAGACTTTTTTCGTCACTCGTTCTTCATTTGTTTTCTCGACATGCACTACATCTTGCGTCTTTAATATTTATTTCCAAAACTTTAATAAAATAACCCACTCATTCTGAATACGCATATAGCACGCAAGCATTTTATATGATATCAGATTTTATTGACAAAGCTTAAAATATCATTACTTATTAAATTGTTTATAGACCATAAGATTAGTCTGTGCAATTTTTAGGTACCCTATCTTAATCGATGCTTTCGCGCGTAATATGCCCTTATAAATAATTAAATAATATTACTTAATTAACCGAGCTAACCGCCGTTTCTTAAACGGCTCTATGCATTATATTTCAATACCTTTGATTTACAAAAAAAGGTTTTTATGTCTTATTATTTTAATTTCTCGGTATACAAATGTGAATTATGTTTAAGTTCATATCACATTGCAATTATTTAGAATTGTTAGAATTAAAATATTTTAAAATACAACTGATTATAAGAATATAATTCAAATGCGAAATAAATACCAAAACACATTTTTTTATACCTATCGACCAGTACCAAGATTGAAATTGTATTTAAAATTTTATATTTATGTCACTGCAATTTGAAAATGACCTTACTCGTAATTCGTTAAATCTTAAATACTGGTGCATTTTAAAGCAAAAAGGCTATATATATTTATATATAAACTAGGTAAAATTTATTACCAACTTTAGTGAACCCAACATCGATACAAATGAATTAACAATTTGACATCTTGATTTAACAAATAAATAAAATAAAAACCGCATTTCTAAACCACCTTGAACAGTTTTATCTTTCAATAAAAATAGGTTACGTACTTGTAATAATGTACGAAGAAAAACAGCGTGTTAGCAGTGAAAGCAGAGCCGCGAGTTGCGGCCAGTTGCGGCGAGTTGCGGGGAGTTGCGGCTGGCGGCCCTACGGCGTGCCCACTAAGCTTCGACCTGTTCGCCGCTGATAACCTAGCTCGAAAGTGATTTAGATATTACTTTGTATGATTCTATGGACTACTGTTAGGGTCCGATAATTTTTTAAAATATTTCGGGTATAGAAAATGCTTTTGCGAATGTATTTAAGAATGTTGGCTGTCAAACTTTTCTTTCTTTTTCTTTCTTGGTTTAGTAATTATCTTTTTAACCGACGAAAACAGAGGAGGTTCTCAATTCGACGCGTATATTTTTTTTTTTTTTATGTATGATCACGCATATCTTTTTACTGAGTAGTCCGATTTTGATAATTCTTTTTTTATTGGAAAGGGTATACTCCAAAGTTGGTCCCATATAAATTTGAAAAAAGAATTCCCACCCTAAGGGTGGAAAAACAGGGGTTAATTGATTGTTCACGCACTGATCGTAATGTATTACCACGCGTAACTTTTTACAGAGTAGTTCTATTTTGATAATTATTTTTTTATTGAGTAGGCTATACCTAGAAGTTGGTCCCATATAAATTTGGAAAAAATATTCCAATCCTAAGGGTAGAAAAACAGGGATATATTGATTGTTCACTAACTGATTTTAATATATGACCACGCGTAACTTATTACAGAACAGTCTGATTTTGATAAATCTTTTTTTATTAGATAGGGGGTTATACCTTGAAGCTGGTTCCATATAATTTTACTCTAAGGTTGGGAAAATAGGGGTGATTTATTGTTCACTCACAGATTTGAATACTAAAATAAGGTAGTTAGCTATTTTAAAAATAATAAATAATTCAGCATGTAGCAATTAGTATACAATATGCTAACAAAGTTTCCTGTAAATAAAAACTTTTTACCAAAAAAATTAAACCGCCGAAAACACTGAAAAGCAAAAAATAAGAAACCTTTTTTTATTTAATCTTAATAACTAAGTTCTTAAACGAATGTGAGTATACCTAAATAATTTTGAGGCGGCGCCAAACCATCAATTAACAAAGATCACAAAATTACCTTAAAAATAAAGAAACAACCAAATCAAAAACGCTATATACTATAATTATATTCTTTACTTACCACCTACTAATTCCATTGTGGAAAGCAAATAAAAGTTTTGAGTTCGAGTTTGAATCAACTTAACAATGCAATGAAATCTCCAGCGATAAACATTAAAATTTCTTAAAAAAATTAAGTACCTATATATCGTAATTAATTAATTTGCCTGTTTGGCGCCGACTCGAAATTACTTAGGTATACTCACATTCGTTTAAGAACTTAGTTATTAAGATTAAATAAAAAAAGGTTTCTTATTTTTTGCTTTTCAGTGTTTTCGGCGGTTTAATTTTTTTGGTAAAAAGTTTTTATTTACAGGAAACTTTGTTAGCATATTGGAATACGGGAATACCATAATCTGTTCATTATCATAATAGTGCGTAACTATTTGTTATTATTATTGTTGCTTATCTGTAACTAGAAAGCTCACAAGCAAGACTGATACGAGACTTTTCAAAATTTATAGTTTTTAGTAATAGATATTCAGAGCATGAAATTAATTAAACTACTGCTTATCAAAAATAATGTTAGAATAGATAAAGTACTTACAGACTGTATAGTAAAGATCCAAGCGAAAAACCTTATTCTAGAAGGTATAATTGGGAAACCGAACGCAAACCCTCGTTATCAGTAGCGCAAGAGCCTAATCACTTTCATTGCAACCCCGCTATGGAGGTCGCGGCGCTATCACGCAGTTCGTCGCGCGCAGTGGGTGCGCGCAGCCGTGCGCCATGACACCGCGACGGCAGCGAGACGCGCCCGCGACGTGAGCCGACACAGCTGCCGACTGCGCGCCCAGGCGGGCATGGAGGCCTGCGCGATCACACGCGCCGAGGACCTCGTGGGCGACCAGGTACGAAGTGTCCAGTGAACCTAGTGCACCCAGTGACCACTTAGTGCCGCGAGACAGGCCTTTGCTCCCCCTATGCGATCCGACTTGGTTTGTAGATTCATAATAAATACGTAATGTCGTATCGAATGTAATTGATTTTTTTAAGTGTTGATTTGGTATCAATAACCTTTCGATTTTTTTAATAATGTAAACATTCGTTCATATAATTATGTGCGCAACGGTGAAAATTAACGTCTTATTAAAATTATTTGATATATTTGTGTTAATGCCAAAATATAAAACGAAGACTAGTTTGTTTTTAAACCTAAATAACGTAAAACAGTACAGAAAACTAATAGTTTATTATTAACAAAAGTTTTTCCCACTTTAATTGAAGTGAAACAAAGTTAAGAACAATTGTGTTTTAAACATGTTTACAAGATATCAACATGTGAGAAGTATTTTTAAAACATTCAACAAATGTCGTTAAACAAATTGTTTACAACTTACCTTTATTATTAACTCATTATACTTAGTTATATGCATAAGAAGCGGAAAATTAAGTGACATACTCACCGCTAACGTAGCTGCATATAATAACAAAATAATTTAATTGAAATAAATTGATTCGCACAGTGGCTTAGGCTTAAATATAAGCAACGAGAATAACATATTTATTTATGCATTTCTTACTTTCGCAAAACCAGCAAAATTTCCTATAATTCTTTAGTGTCGGTCACATAAAAAAACAAAAAAATAATTATGTTAATTAGTTTCTAACTACCTTAATCGTTCAAATAGATCATTAAACATATAATTCAAGAGTTATTTGTAAATATATATAATGTATGTATGTCACAGCTACATGCTTTTAAACTGCTTACAAAAGACATCAACGCCGACCGACGGCAAAACGTTTTGTCGTTGCACCGCCCCTATTCACAATATTAATAAATATTTGCATTTGTAAATACACCCTAATATTACTACTATACGTGTATAATCATTTACTATAGTAAATGTAACTTATTTTGCTTTTATATCAATTAAATTTTTAGAAAATATAATTTTAATTGAAAATTATGTTAATGTATTTAATTGTAACTCGACTCTGTTCGACTTAATTGTAACATATTACTTGAAATTTACTATTGAAATATTCAGGTATTATAGGAGATGTAATAATTAAAGTAAACATCCACTGCACACAATAAATTCTATTGTGTCTAACTAGCGACAACCTAATTTAACTGTCAGATGAAAAAAAAAACTATGAATCAAACCTTATTTTTAGGACACAGTAAGAATGTCCCTAAGCGTAACACTAAAAAAACTGTAAACATTATTTAAACATTGTCATCTGTCAAAATAATATTTAAAATTTTCTCCATAAAGGAACACGATATATTCGTTTTATGTACTAACAAAGGCTTTATTGATAGGCCGTGGCCACGACACTGGCCATGCCACTTTTCAAACTTATAGAACCTCCGATTTTTCTATAGATTAAAATACAGTTAGCTTCGTTTGTCGCGCGACTGTCATTCGTTTCCGAAATCTATGACAACACCGAGTGATGGCCGTCTAAATATTCGATTTACAAGAGATTATAAAGTATAAACCTTTTTTAATATCATCAATGGTAATCTCTAATATTTCTGAAAATTTAAATTAGCCGCATATAACCGTAACATATTTTTGTCCTACAGTTGTTATTGCTTCTTCTATTTTAAATAGGTAATTTATGCACAGTCGAGTAAATAGACGGAAAATTGGACCAATGCATCTTGCGCTTATAAGTTGTAATTTATGCGAAAATAATGTAACATCAATTAACCATACGTCATCTAAATGTAGGTATCTATCGTTATCAAATTAAGTTAATAAACATTGCCTTAGGAAAACAATAATTTGCTGGTGTACTCCATACTCATATTGAAAATAAATTACTTGCACATCCCTAAAACCAAAAAACAAAAGTCTATAAGCATATCATACATTTTGACTAACATGAACGCCTATGATTTGCTTCTTGCAATACCCATATCTCATTATTTATATAAAATTAAACAAAAACACAAAGTGCTTCTTTACATTCTGTTAATTTTTGTTTGTAGTTCCAATCAAGTTGCTAGTGGTCATGTAATCTCGTTACTTCCAGACAGAATTTCAAAAAAATCATAAACTGGAAAAGTCAATGCTTAAAACTCAAAGAAATCCCTAAAATGTAGTCGCAGTACTGTTATAACTAAGACTTGTGACATTTATATTCTGTTATTTATATACCAATATCGTAGTCAACGTAAAACTTATTAGAGCCGTATGTATCCATTATATCTTAAGGGTTTAGTTAACGTCAACAATAACTATTTATAACGTGTGTGTATCGGATGTAATAAATGTCCTAATTAACCGTTTAATACATTTCACGCTTTGAACTCAGGCCTATAAATACTTGAGTATTTGCAGTTTGCATATGCATCTATATAATATACCTATTGCATATGATATTTTTTGTCAATGTGAATTAAACGTCTGTTGCTGAAATACAGGGTTTAATATTGCGGTGGTCAGAAAAAATAATAATTAAAATATGATAAAGACACAAAATAAATGATTATTTACAGACTTATAACTTGAAAACTTTTGTTTTGTTTATTTTTATAACTTAAACTGCATGACATAGTGATAATTGTTTGTCGATCACTGATTATGAAAAACTTGCATCCGCACTCTTAAATGCATAAAACAAGTACACCCAATTTAGTAGCTGAAAAGTACAATAAGTAAAGATTATTTCAACTACTTTTTCAGATAACGATTCAAAGAACACAAAGCAACTACTTAATAAGACTTAAGTTATAGCTTAAAAAGACCGTTGTAGTTAAATGTGATACCACCCTTGTGCATGCTTTAGTCAATTAATATAATGAAAATACATGAAAATTACTGTCTTGATTAGAGCTTAAAATTCAATTCTCATACCATAAAATGCATTAAACGATCGCATTAACTGTAGATATTAATTACTAATTTAATAAGAATTGAAGTAGCTCCAGCTTTCAATCAAGCTACATACCAGACTTAAGGCTTCAATAAAATACTGTGAACTATACTGAAACTTCTTAAATAATAAATTTTAATTCTATGCATGAAATAATTTAATCGATGTTCATTTCGTTTTTCAAGAGCTCAATTATTTATTATTATTATTTAAAATTTTGCATATATAAGTCAATTTAGCAAACAAAACAAGCATTTCCATTGATACCTAAAGGCAATGCAACAATTAGTACTTACAGTAAAAAAATATATGAAATAACTTCTACCGTTGTTACGTTTATCTATACTTATACCCCAAAACTTGTTAGGAACTAGAATTTCCATTAAAAACTAAAATACTTTACTTTTCTTATTTGTTGGTAATTACCGTTCTTATATCATGCATCGTCCTATTCGTCTTGCTTGTAACTGCGATACAATAACAAGCTTAATAAGTAAAATACGAGTTTAACATCGTCATAAAAATTATGAAAAACATACTCTTTTGAATGCTGCTTGATATAATTAAGTTATACCGTAGGTACTTCAAAAAAATAATATTTCTGTATTCATTTTTAAAGCTTTTAATTACAGGACGCCAAAGGACTTATTTAGACAAATAAAATAGTTTAAAAACTAGTGATCAAAACAATGGATTCACCATTGTTAGAACAGCAACATTGGATAAATGAAAAAAAAATTAGAAACTAATTAATTTAGTAAAGTGAAAAAATCCTATTATAATGTTGATAAAATATAAGATTCAGGCTGGCTGCTTTGTCAAAAAGTATCTATTTTATCATTTTTTTTATTCATCTAATTAAAGAAGTTCACAATTTGTCAGTGTACAAAATACGATGACATGACACATGTAGCTGACTTGTCACATGTATGTCTGACTTGTCACATGCATGTATTGTCACATGTATGTATGTTGCAGATAGTCCCGGGCGGCGGTCGCTGGGCTGCTCCTCACGCCAGCGGCCTCCTGGACTCCTGGTTTCAGATGCAGGTTAGTGACATTAGATACCACTGTTTGTTCGTTGCCATGGAAACGGAACTCTAAGGATTGGATGGTGATAATTAGGAACTACACGCGACTCTACAATTTGGAAGTTAGCAATTTTGAATAATGTTTAAGATAGATGATGCATTTTACTGTTAAATTACTAACAAAATTATTTTATTATCTCTTCCCATTGTCAATAATATAAAAATCGTTCTAGACTCACTTCTTTATTAATTTCACTAGTTTTGTATTGTTTGCCATTGCCGTAAACTGGGATATGCATTTAAATATGTGCTTTGTAGGCAATATTATGTTCAATGTTTATCGATAGGTAATTCATTCATAATCATGTTTAATAACTAGAATAATGTTTTCTTTAGAAGTTTCAAGTATAAAGATGACTAATTAAACAAGTCTCGAACTTTATAACTTAATTACATGTACTTGTTAAATATAACTGAATGCTTGTACATTGATTACTATCATAAACGATTTAATTATTTTATGAATATTCATAGTGTACTCAAGGCATAGAATTAATTCATCTTTTAGTAATACGTCTTGTCAACGGCGGTTTTCCCTTTCGAATGCCGGCAGCCTTTTGTATGTTTATGATACAGAACCTTAAGAGACAGAATACTTACATACATTATTATTTAAGTACAAAAATGTTTGGTGTTCAAAACAAATCTTTTCGCCGTAATTGTATAGTAGTAGAAGAATGTGTACAACAGCTAATGCAATATTAATAAATGTATCGCACGTTAGAATAATAAAAGCAACATAAATCCAACTTAACTTTTATATTACAAAGACATTTATAGAAAAACAAACTGTTTTGTAGACGCTTTGTATATTCCAATTACTAAAAATAAGGCTTAAAACATGCGGTCACAGAAGACCCGACAGGAATATGCCGATAGAATTGAAACGTACTGAATACTACAACTTTACGGTTAAGCTATAATGTTACATTAATAATGCATTTTATACCTTATCCTACAATTTTAAGGTTAATTTTTAAATGTCGTCTTTTCATCGATAGGAGTGAGGAGTAATCTTTATGCCACACACGGCAGTGACATTGTCACGTATAAACGACATGTGTGTACATGTACTTAGGTAGATCTAATAATAATAAATGTGTTTGTATCACAAGAATGCGTCACTCTGGCTTATCATTTATCTAGTTAGCTTCGAGCTTGCAGTGGAGCCAGACTTGCGATAGCTTCACGTCAATTGTCCTTGAATGTTCTACTCTATTCTCCTTTTATTTTAAGCTATAATTACTTTTGTACACTCAACTGCTACTTAACTTTAAGACGCTCTTAAATGTATATCTGTCGCCTTCTCTCCACCTTAAACTGACAGTGATAGAATAGCATTCAACGCCAGCTTAAAACTGATTGACTAAAAGTTATTTCAGTATTCATCTATATACATACGTGTTAAGAATACTAAATAGTTCTAATATACAAGACAGAGGTTACATTGTTTGGTAATCGAAATAACAATAAGTAAATATAAATGAATACGTCCGCCGTCAACCTTTTTACACGCAAAAAGTTAATGTACGGTGTTTGCTCTCATGGGACTCGTAATACTTTAGGGTTTTATTCACATATTGTATGCGATCAAGTTATAACAATTTATTAATTTTTCACTAATTATATTGTAATTTGAATGTGTTTAATTGTTTAGTAAACTGTTGAGCTTAGTTTGAATGGGACTTGTCCTTATTCGCTAAAGACACGGTGTACAAAATGTGTGAAATAAAGCTCTTGAAACCTCTCGCCTTACATGCGACTAGTTTGAGAAAACTTAAAATAGTATTGCAGTGGACACAATAAGAATAATCAGTACGCAAAGAAAAAGGATCTAATATCACTCTAAAACAGTTATTCTTAAATGAAATCTGCTAAACTGTAGATACAATTTTCGTTCGTTGTTACTCGTAGTTTTTGAACAAGGTATCCGTGGCTATAGATTGGTGGTAACAGATTCACATACGGGATGGAATCCACAGTTGAGTGGAGCCAAAATGTTTGAAAGCCTAGCTGAGTGATTGCACCAATTTACTCGGAACATAAGGTATGGAGACATTGTGAGGGCGCGGCCACCGTGGCCGGTATGGGAATCACTATTGTGTAACGCGGGCTAATAGAGCATAGCAATTTCGGTTTGTACGCTTTAAATTATTTATTGCTTTACAGAAAAGTATCGCTTCAACTGATATTTAATTGAATATTGATAGACTTCCCACCTTGTTTCCTAGATGTGTTTATCATGTTTTTGTTAGAGTCTAATTTAGTAGTAAATGCTGAAATGTATTGTTTTTTATAAGTATTTAATATAATGATATTAGAAGGGCGCGGGCAAAATAGTTGAAATATTAATAAGGTTCATGAACGGTTATCAGTCGGCTCAGCCACGCATCGCGCGCTTTAATGCAATATTGCCCAATTAATGTTAAGTTGCCGTCACACGTTGTTTATATTTCTATTTTAATACAATTGTTTTTTTTTCTGACGACGTATTTTAAATAACTTAACTACTTACCCTTCATACTGAGGAATTCTCATTACTTACTGCACCACTAGAAAAATAACCATAGGAATTAATTTATCTCCGAGTGACAAAGTAACAAGCACTGTCAACGTCACTAAATATTAAAATTATGCTGAATTCACAGAAGACTGTGAATTAATTTATCTATCTGCATAAGAAAAGAATCGTCCATCGGTGATAAAATCCAAAGAGCTCGTAACCTTCAAACTCTGGAAGCTTTACGATCAATGACTGTAACTACTCACAGTTATAGGCTGTTCATAGTCCAAAAATAGCGCCACGTGAAGGCCATTGATCCAGGTCGTAAGGTTAACTACAATACTACACTATCTGTATTTATCACTCCTAGAAAAATATCAATAAATAACTCCTAACACATTTCGAAATACGATTAACATTAGTAGCATCGTTAACGTGTGTTTAATGAATTAAAAAAACACATCATTTATGTACAAGTACAAAAGGGTGTAAACCCCAATTATGACCGGTCAGACATAAGTACGTTTAAAAATGAATCGTGTAGCGTAGGACTAAAGTCTGTTTTGCTGAAGCCTGCATAAGCGCAGTATTGACACGACCCCCGTGTAAGGTCAAATCTATCAAGTCACCGTATCGACGGGCAAACCATTTTTAATAACAGCCATCGTTGCGATACACATAAAATATGATTATGGTATTTACTTACTTTGTTTTCTCTTACTCGGGGTTAGTAATTCTCATTGTCTGGACCAATTATGCTTGCCGTTTCCCCTTCAACAAATACGATAAACGTCAGTCTTCTAAATCAAAAGAAGCCTTTATTAATAATAAAAAATGTGCTCCCATTTTAAACTAGCTGTGTAATATTGCGACCCAAGTAACGATTAGTTAAATAGCGTTAAAATATAGACGAGAATTAAGCTATCCAATACAAAAAATATTTTTTCAAATCTAACTTTCATTTCAGGGGTAAACGATTTTGAACACAAACTAGATCATCTTTGTAAAAAAATATGTTGATTAAAGTTTAACTTCCTACTCTTCAGAATTATATACCAAAAATATCAGCAGTTGTCGGAAAACAAAAGAAATTCTGAAAAGAAAAATCAACGATTAGCAAAGTAATTAATACTAAAATTAAATGTAATGTGAATGGATCTTAACATGCAAGGAAACAACGTTGAAGTAGCGTTGTTATCAATCGCAGTGATTACAGACCGGGCCAGCAACACCGTTTTTTGTAACGCTAGTTTATAAGCGGTAAATGGAAAGTTAGTTTTTCGCACAACGCTTAACGTAACATCTGTTTCATACCTTAAACGATAGCAATGATAGCGATAACAAATGATTACGTATTACTCAATGTTGTTAAAGAAGTGGGAACTAATTAATTAAGTACTCTCTGACAATCTAACATTCTTCCTAGTTTTTCTTGATTCGAAAGCAACGTACCACCTCTCTTTAAATCTAAAAGATTATTGATTATGTTACTCCTGTCTGTTACTCTTTCACGGCTAAACTGATGAAATAATTTTGGTGAAATTTTGTATGAGACAAGCTTGGACCCTAAGAATGGATGTAGGCTAGGACAAAGTTTCCCATACGGAGCTGCGAGTCTTTCTGTGTATGTGAAATAGTTTACAGCGAAAACATGGTTTTACTTGATTACTTAGATTTAATTTAATATTTAATAACTCTTTACATAATCAACGATTGTAACTAAACAAAGTATTAATAGATACTGTTATTTACACATTATGATGATACGTAAAATCTATATTTGGAGTAACTCAATAATGTTTGTGAGAAATTGACAATTTATTACCTGCTCAGTGTATTTAATTGAGTATGGCTACTAATTAAATAATGCATATTATGTTTGATTTAAATTCTTATAAAAGTACTGCCATTCAATATTTTTTGTAACCCAGTAAAATAAAGAATTTACGTGAGAAAGGACTTTATAAATGAGTTTTTGATTACCGACAGAAAAAGGATGGTGTTATTACTAAAGTAATAAAGCGAGCGATGTATCAGTAAATAAGATTGTTTTATAAAATCCGTACTATGGGATATTAAAGCCCACTGGAGTGTGTAGAGGAAGTCCCAAGTTTGTCGTTATTAGTCCGAGCCAAGTCATGCGCAAACGCCACGTAGATTACACATGCACACGAAAAAATACGTTTGTTATTTGTATCCATTACGAACGTATTCTGTATTTGTAAACGTTGCTCATAACTTATGATGTTTATGACTTTTGTTTATTCTCTGAAGACAAAAAATAATGGAACAGGAGGAGATAGTTTCATACTGGGAATACCTCTACTATTCCATTTTTTTATAGTACTGCACAGTGCTCACATATTTTTGAAGAGCGGTTTTTTTTTTTACTATAATTATTCTTGACCCACAGTCTTTGTACCAAAAGGTACCGAAATTCAAAAATCACTTCTCCAAACTTCTTTCAGAATACTCACAAAGCTTCAAAAATTCAAAGTTAACCTACCAGTTATATCCCTAAAAAACAACAAAACATACCCATAGTTAATAAAAATAATAAAACTGTTTCACAAATAAAAGTGTTCGGACCTTTTTTGCCGTCGGTATCGTGTGTGAAATAATATTAACCGCGCCATTACACCCGCGGGCACTGTGACATCGGCCATTGTTCCTTGACTATGATTTTTCTATTCCAATGCGTAATTGTGCTGACTGGTATCACATTGTTGTTTTTATATCACTTTAATTGGCATTAAAATAGAGGCCTTTTAAATAAGGACTGGTAGAGAAATGGTCTTTTAGGAACGTGATAGTGATAGATCCAAATCTTATCAAAAATGTTGGTATATATTATGTAAAAAAAGGTATGAAGTTTTATGAAATTTTTTTAAGATTCGCTTGTAGTTTTCTTCTGTGAAACTATTGTTCTAAATTCAGTATATTTGGAATACTTACAACTATGTTTGATTGCATAAATAATTAGAATGTGTTTCATGAAGGAGGATTATACATTTTATGATCCGCAATCAATGTAATATATTTTTTTATCCGCGTTGGTAATTACTTCGTTTGTGATATATCTAATGCCTTTTTTATTAAACACCTTGATTTTTCTGGCAGGCTGTTTAGTATGCTTGTCACCGTAAAGTGTACCTTAAGACTCAAACTCATAGCGGCAAGATGCGACATTCTTTCAAAACCACACTTAAGCTGTATGTAAAACAATATTTTCTGCGTTTATTATTTTTCATGAAACTTATAGATAACAAAAGCAATCAAACCATGACTTCGACATACTCATTCACACAGGACATGATTAACTTTATAATTTCAAATGTTTCCCCTACTGTAACCTAAACCGTCTCTTACATATTAATAACATTTCACACTTGAGCGGTTTTACTCAGTTGCGTAAGCGAAAACGTAAATGAGGTTCATATGATGGGGAAGAGGGGTCCAGCGGGAGGCGGGGAAGGGGGGACGGAGGGGGGGAGTATTGTGACAGGATTCACGGTCCAACTGACGAGCACAATGATCGCGCTCAATACGTGATCGATTATGCCATTATGTAGCTACAAACGTACATACCAATAAATATGTGTTATTCAGCAACCTATATGTAACTGACTGGTTTGTTTTGGTTAAAAATGTCTAAAGAATCCCTTTAGATGAAAAATAGACGGAAAATGAACGAAACATTTCCACTCTCGTTATGTATTCTCGCTCACATAATTGGTATTCTAATGATGTATGTCGATTACGTAAATTAAACGACAGAGAATTTCTGTATAATGTAAACAATCGATCTCTTTAATGCAGTGATTCTATCAGGTACTTCCTTATCTCGCATCCTCTCGAGCCCTGATCTTAAAAACAAAGCTCCGTGGGCACCTACTAAAGGAGAGACCTACTCAAAAAGCATGCAATTCAAAAACTCTCGTAACTTGCCCATATTCCCCATAAATTGCTTTGCAAAACAATCGTTTACAGAACAGCGGATGTCGATACATTTTCATGTGCATTTTCCAACACTGATTTACAAACTGAAGTTGTTGTTCCCAAGTACTCAGTCACCTACAAATATAAATCCATTGATAAATAGATAAAATCCGCGAAAACATGCCATATAAGCGATACGAAGGTATGGTAGATATCGCTATATCAAAAAGTAAACTAAACTTAGCCTCGGTTACTTAGAATATTTATCGCCTTAAATACACGTTGATGTTACAACTTAAAGTGTGGTTTGTTTGTCGATTGATTCATGCCTTCAGAATGCTATGATGGACTTCAAAACAAACTCTACAATATTTTCAAACTGTTTTCGAGTTGGTCTTTTCGTCTTTTCGCTCTGTGTGTGGAAGTGACGTATGCTGTTACAACCAGTGCGGCAGGTTGTATTATTTAGCTGGCTCTTTATAATTAATAAAATGTGTCCTAAATTCATTTATACTGCCAGATAAACCCAAAACGAGTAAAATCTATTGTGCGTTAAGTGTTAAACCACAAAATATCCGAGTACCGTAAACATGATTTATGACAGGTATTAACAATGTATTTGAAAGAGCTAAAGCGTTCCGTTTTGCTTAAACAAAACATAAACTATACTTGGATATGTCTAATTATATTTATCACGGAAACAGTAAAACAAGATGAATGGGACAATAAACAATGCATAATATTTAGAAAAATATTGGAAACGTATTTGGTAAAAGTTGTACGAGCAGCTTTCACTAACTACAACCAATATATTACTTAATTGCTAAAAATGTTCAGTAAGTCATTATAAAGTGACTACATTGGTGTAACTGTTCACTAACGAGCCAGTAGCTCGTGTCATTTGAGCGTACTTCATAAACTTACATAATCAGCGTCTAAGTCAGTTTAGGATCCATTACTTCTACATTATTGTTTTAAGTTGTACGAGAAACATGCGTAAAAGTGAGTTACCCACTTACGCATTTCCGTGCGTTTTCTTTGTATGATGGGTGTTTGGTGGTACTATTTGTAAATATCTCTCTGTAGACATTTTCTAGAGGCTCTGCAGGGTGACAATTACTGATTGATTGAGTTCTATATTGATTAAAAAAAAAACATGATGCTCTCCTTTTTGTTACCGAAGACTAAAAGATTCATCATGCCCCTTCAAATAAATGCAGTTAATGTGATACCAGCGATTGAAGATGAAGCGATTTTTATGAGTGTACCGTTTACGAATTTTCGTTTCAGTCTTGTAGGTATTTATTATGGTAGTTACGGGGTAGCGGCGGTCATGTCGGAACACTTGAATGATTACAAAGCGCGCGCCGCTTGTCCCCGTTCGGGACCCGGCCGCACAGGTGCAGCGCCTTATTAGGACCCATCTCTCAACTGCACTTTATGAATATCTATGGGCTTTATTAACTTTAGAGACTATTAACAATAACTTCACTACTTGAAAATATGCGACGAAGAGCGCGGCTGCGTGTTACTGAACACGCAGGTTTTTACCTTTTATTCGCATCGTAGGTCAATGGACCTAATTAGGACATTGCGGTCGCAAATAAGTAAGAGCAGGTTTTAATTGAAATGCGAAAGATAGTCAATCAGATTGTCTAGTGGCTATCATTAGATAGGAATAATGGCTGACCCTTTGATACATAAATTACTAAAAGCCAGTCAATCACGTCTGGCTTACTTAACCCACAATATATCACAACCTTATCTTACAGCTCTAAGATTTCGTTACACAGTCCTGGTTTTTAACCATGAAAATAGAATTTTGCATACTTAATAAGGAAAAGACGCGGAGTCGAGTCAGGCTGTATTACAAAGTCTACCGAGCGCAGACAATCTAGGTTAGGGCGACGCGACGCGACCCCAAATCGATCTTGCAATCTGAGGCGAGGCTCGCGGGAGTGAGCGAGACGGCAGACGCTGACCTAGAGTAGCAGGTTGGGAATCCGGAAGGTATGAAGAAACCGGCTTCACGGTGCATTTTTCCATTCAATGGAAAGCTTTGCGTATACTTTGCCAACGGTTAATTTTTTTAGGGATTATAATTTTCTTACAACCGACTTTATATTGTTATTGCATTTTTGACGTGATTTCCTCCTGTCACCTTACTCAAATGCTATGTGCAAGTGACTTAATGCAATATCAACAATAGTAGTCTATTTGCATTGTAGTATTTATAATTTATTTAGGTATGGTAAATGAGTAAAACACAGCAGTTTAAGTGTGCGATCTGCGGAAGTTGTCTGTCTGGTAATAGCACACTACCTGTTATATTCGCCGCTTCCTAATAAGATATTTAAATTGCGCATTATGTGCCTACTTGACGTACCTAATTGTTCACAAATACAAAGTAACTAAATATGCTGACAAATGGAAAATTACTTAGAAATTATTGATTTACATTATAATTTTAGAGTGCAATTATGTTTCCAATGATCTGTGTACGGGATTTTGAATTTTTTGTTAATTTCATAATGCCCTGTTACCTACAAAAGCACGTCTTGTTATACATATGGCTTATATTCTTCACAGGACGAAAACCGTTCCAGTATGTAATCTTGCAGATGTACGTTAAACTGCAAAGGTAATGAAATGAATTTGCAAAACTAAGACAGCATATTCGCGATATACATATCACTAAGTAGCATAGGTGCAAGCGATGAGTATCGTCCTAAATACATCGTAACGTAACAATTTAGTCGGTGAAGTGATGATAAGGGCCCGGGTCGGTTCGGTCCGGCCACTTTCTACCCCGCGGCGCTGCGAGCAACGCCGGTGGTACCACTTGCCACATTCCGAGACACGAGCCGCGGACGCCGCGGTCACTTCACACACGCCGCGCACCGGGAAACTGGAAGCGGATGTACTATTCTATTATTCAACCCTAAACCCTAAACTGCTCTGTTTTATTCATACTATTCAAGTCAGAAAAATTTGGGATATTACCAATTGAATCCTGAAATGTTAGTGGTTTCGATGCACAAAAATAGAGCTGAGTATTTGAGCTATAAAACCTCTGAGCAGACATAATGTCCACAGTGAGTTATGATCTATTCTGTGTTGTATATTAATGAAGGCTGGGCTAAGGTATCGTAATGTGGAGCACGTGTCAGTTTTTTGTCGATCGCAACTTGTGGAATGATACTTGTAGACTTGTAGTAGGTACTTACTACACCGGACACAGCTAAACTTTTTATTGATACACAATTAATAATGTCTTAAATTTTTGTTGGGAAATTGATTCGTAATAATCGAATCAAACGGCTTCGAGTTAATGATCGATCGCTAACGAAGTGAGCTTCGAATTAGAATCGCGATAATGAGAAAGTGGTAGATTTTATGTTCGCGAAGTTGAGTAGGTATGTAAATGTATTGATTTTTTTCTGCGCTATAAAATGGAGTTGATTTAATGTAATTTAGCATCTATTGGAATTTTGATTGTTAAGGCGGTTTACAGAGTCTGTCTTTTGGTATAGTAAAGTCTAGCGGAATTGACTAAATTGTTACTGTAAAAGCTGACTCAATAGCATAAACGGCATTGTAAAAAGGCAATAATTATGTTTTAGTTATTGTAAAAGTTTTGTGTGTCAACGTTGTCTCAATAGCCGTCAAGTTTCCTTCCTCGTGACAGTTATAGCCGTGTCATCGACTTTGTGCCTTTACTCTATTATTTGCTTTGGTTATCTCTTATTGACACATTCAAACGACTTATCGGTCGAGTCAAGTTTCGAAAATGCCGTTTTACAAGCCCCGACATGTGTCTGCTTTTGCACATCGTCAATGATTTTATATTCATTTTGTAAAATTTAAAATATTGCTCAAAAGCTTCGGTTACATGTCGACGAACAAACGTTTCAAAAGAAATTCATATAAACATAATATCATACATCTTTGGATATAAAATTCAAATATTTTTTTGTAGAGACGTTCTTTAATTTATAGCCCTCTTTTAATCCCAGATTAATATCATTAAAAGAGTTTTATAGGCAATTTTTGTATTTACAACAGTAAGCTAAGAAGTCGCCTCAACAAATAGGTTTGCTTTACAACCAACTAGCTTGATGTTTATTGCAAACTAACAATGAAAACCCACAAAAGAATAATGTACGTAATTAGAGGATGGACATCGGTAATGAAACTTCCGTTGTATAAACTTGCATTGAGTACGTTAGCGCCGCGGTGGTTGTTGACTCTTCTGAACAAAACGCACCGTTACGCGCTGCTGTGGTGCCGCGGCGTGTCGCGTGCGGTGCGCGGGCGCGGCGGCGGCGTCAACCTGCGCGCGCCTCCACGAAAGTGATCGGGCGGCGAGTGTCATAGACCAGCCACCTGCCAGCTGCGACAAAGCTCATGTACTGCCCATACCAATAAGTTATAATTGCATAAATTAGATGGATTGGCCGAAGGATAACTGTTTTTTTAGTTTGGTAACAGATCAGATAAGATGTTCTATGATGATATAAGCCTGAAAAGTTTCTGGTTCTCCACCCAACTAGATAGTCAAATTTTGAATTAAAACATTCATAAATCACAATAATAAAATAAGTCACTTAGACTTTATAGTGCCATTTTTTTTTAAGTTAAATAAATGTGCTTAATCTTTGCCGTATACGTTACAAAGTAGGTAAATATCACAAATCATTTTACTAAAGATATGCGTTGTATATCGTTAAGCATTCTTAGTCACAAAGCGGCTAAATCAATAGGAACCAAAAAATACTTATTAGGGTCGGCAATCATGTTCGTAAAACAAATATGTAGCCGGAGTAACGTGTCTACAGTCTCGATGCGCCCTCGACGCCGCGCGACGCCGCGAATGTTGGTCAGGCGGACCGCGGCCGCACACGACAGGTTAACGTGCCTGATAAACAGAAACACCGCCGTAATGCCATTCAAGACTTAACAGCCTTTTTAGACAGCGTGCAACCAATAACTTAAACGCAGATACGGTGTCTTTTACGAAAAGCACCTAAATAATGTTGTGCAATTGCAAACGCTCGTTCTTAAGTGTAAGCAAAGTGAGGCAAAGTGTAGGTGTCACCCAACAGATAGACGAAAGCTGATGGTGCTGGCGCTTTGGAATTCCACTCAAACCGTATTTAACGATTACGAAACGTATCATCGCGTAATTTATAGAAGCTTAAACTTCTTAGTTGAATTAAGTTTGAACGAGTTATCTCAACTTCGAATGTAACGCAGTCTTAGAGATGTTGGAGCTTTTTAAGCTCACAGCCAAAACAACAATGAAATATAAAGATACATATCGCAATAGAAAACACTGGAGTTGTTACAATCTTTTCACCATACCCAAATGTCAAAGTTCTTGCGATCGAACTTAGTCAAATGTCAGTCAGAAATAAAAGCTTATTACGCAGCATTGTGACGTAAATTGGGTAGCAAACAAAACAAATTGATAACTTAAAGTATTTTCGGTCGCAAATGAAACCGAAATGGAGTTGTGCAATATCGAAACTAAATGACAAGCAAGTGGTTGTGCAGCTTTTGTGGTTAATGTATTTGGTAGCTGAGTAGATAGGTGTAATGTCGTGACAATGGTCGGAATTTGCGCGGACTCGTCGCCAGCGCGCGCCACCGGTCGGTCTTGACGTCGGGTCAAACATTCTAAATGTTCCATTTGTATGACGCAATGTGCCTCGGACTGGATTTGCACTCGTCTTACCAACACTCGTACATTATATACCGACACTGCTCAATATATAAGGACGTGCAAACGTTCCTTTTCAAGCCCTGCTACGTTTTTAACAAAGCACTTGCAATTACTGCGTTTTCGGCGCAAAAAATATTTTTCTTGTTCGTATTCTTGACATACCATGCAATTTATATGGTATATGCTTATTCTGGTAAAAGACAAAGCAACAAGTGACAGTTCCATATAATAGAATTAGGTATTATATCAACTTATATGTACAGGACTGCATCACTATTATGATACTTATCATTGAACTGCTCCTGCGTAAGTTTTCCTCCTCCGTCCTGTCCTGAATCCTGCGATAAATCATAATTTCTATACATCACGCACTTAATAATTAATCTACCAGTTTTCATAGCCATCATACAAATTCTAACAGAGGTTTTAAGTGACAGTCATTTGTCAAATTAGGATAGTGTTTTTATTTTGACATCGATTGCTGGCTCAAAACTAATCAGTCGCGAGTGCTGTCGGGTTAGAAAATTATTGGACATGTATTATTGTGAAGTAGTCGTGGCCGCGTTCGCGATTGCAACACTACGCTGGTAGCAGACAGCTTGGCGCGCCACTTTTTTTAAATAATGTCTTTTTTCTTGACAAAAGTCGGACATGAGAAGTCGCTGAAGAGGAAACCGTTGACTTTCTTTTTTATAGCCTTCGAGAATGTAATAAATTGGATGAATGTTAGACGTGTAAGCGGTTTAGAATTACATTATCTTTATATTAACAGGAATTATGGCTTACAGTTTTATGCTGCAATTTTTTGTCGAATAATATTATAGACATTTTGATTTCAAACTATTCTAGAATCGATGGTATTTTTATCTAAAAATACTTATTTCGTCCGGTTTATATCTAGCTTAGTTTGATCATGATCGCCAGATGTTCTTTTCTAGTTGCTAAAGTTATTATTTATATTAATATACTTAGTATGTATTTATTATCAAATTTAAATATGTAAATAAGATGTTCATCTACCCGTTTTAATCCTGCCAGAGAGCTTAGTCATAACAACGAGTTTATGTTGCTCACATATTGTTTAGTTCAGCAAGATATTGTAAAAACAACAGCAATTGCAGCAACTTAATAATAACACCACCCTGTAGGAGCCCTCGGCTGAACTGCAGGACTAAAGCCCTTTCTTATATGCAGTAGAGAAAGAAAACAATCATATTAATACATTTTATTATTTTAATAACTATATTAATTAAATTATTCATATAATGATTGAACGGTTGTATTACAAAATAAAAGATATTTCAATATAAAAGGGTAAGAAAAAAGAAAGTAGATATTAATTTTACATAAAATTCATTGTGCTTTTCGCTATTGTAGATACAAAATCAATGAGTCACTATATATGGTCGGAGGAATAAATTAATTATATATACATATAAAAGTAATAATTTATTTTATACAATTTGGTACACGAACATATTTAAATATTTTTGGTGATGACTCACACCGATCTTAGGGTATTACGCAATACTCAATACTTGTTCTACAATAATAGCCATACATTAAAACATACAGTGAGTCAACTTAGTATAAAAAATCTAGTCATGGTAAAATGTAACCTTTTTAATATAAAACAATGCGATGTTTTACACAGTTTACTTGTTTGTATTTTTTCGGGGTTTATAATGTTATTCGAGTTGTAGCCGCAAGCTGTCGGGCCTCTGGTTCCATCCCAACTTGGTGCAGCTTCTGACGTTTGAAGTCTTCTGTCTCAACAGGATCCCAGCCTGCAGATGGTACTGCCGATACATGTACTCCTTAGTCATCGCCTGAGCAGTAAACATGGCCCTACTGCGCTTCAAAACATCACATTTAGGACCCCAAGTGGAGTCTAACCTAAACAATTCACGAACTTTCTTCTTGTACACGCCTATTAATATTTTGATTATTGATATTAACACTGCTAGGCCTAATGTCACAGTCAGTATCCACCATCCTATTTGAGAGCCTAAAGAATTGTTTCGTTCGTTAAACATTATAATGAACTGAGATATGAACACGTACACGAGAACCACAGCCATCACCAGCCAACAAGCTTTTATGGACTGCCTCGGAGGAACGCCCTGCATAAAATGCACGTCTTCAGAAAACTTCTCAAGTCCGTACCACTGAACAAATACAATGTTTTCCATCATGGCTAAGAAGAGCATGATGACATTACTATGACGTTTTACGTCTACTACAAAGTAGACACTTAAATTTCCCAGTAATGGAGAAGTTACTATATACAGTGAAAGAACAAGAAGAAACGAAATTAAGCCCGGATGTTTTGATATTCTAAAATTTCTCTTAACCAACATTGATGTCAGACTTAATATGATATTGATACTTAAGCCCACCGCCGCTATGGATATGAACGCGAAGCAGATCACCAGCCAAAACGACGTCGCCTCGTACACATGTATAAATCTTGGAATTTTCTCAAAGATATTAGCTAACGGGTATGACATGACGGTACTTGGCTTCATGTCGTACTTGAAGGCATAGGGGCAGACCATCATGACCGTGCTGCAGATGCCGAGCACGAGCAGCAGGCTGGTGACGACGACCACCACCACCGTGTTGGCGAAGCACGGCGCGCGGAACGACGTCCGCGATGAGCAACCGAACGCAAGCCCCGTCCCGATTTTGAGGCTGTACAACACTTCTGCTATAGAATTAGTTAAGCTAAACTTTTGTACAAATACACTAAAATCAGCATCAACAGCTTCCTCAAACTTGACAACTAATCCTTTTTGAAGCAAAGAACCTATCATAAATAGAACGCGACCAGATATAGGAAATATAGTTACGAATAATAATACATATTTTATGGAATACTTCCCTCTAAAACAACTCAGAAAGGTGATGACAGAAAGGATAGTAGAGGAAAGGCCGACTCGCCATGCCATGAAAAATTGATCCTTATCAAGTCCCAGGACAAAGAATCTCCAATACTGATACTCGGGAAATGAATGACACAAGTCGGTACAGTAAGGCAGTGGTTCTTTTAACTTCAAACAGTCTTGGTTAACGCTGTAGTTGTAGTGCAAAATGTCACAGTCAGGCTTACTCCACCGTCCGCAAGCGAAGTAGGGTATAGGGTTTTCGAAACTTATAAGTAAATAGTGCACTAGAAAGGAGTTGAGGGTGTGAAGGTAGATAAGGTACATGATTTGCCAGAATACGTGGAAGTATCCGATGTGTGAGAGGCAGGCGCGGGCGTGCCAGACCTCGATGCAGTCGCGACCGGTGAACTGGCCCACGATGACTTCCATGTACAGGAGCGGTATTCCGATGGAGATGTAGATGAGGAACAGGGAGATGGCCTGTCCCGCGGCTCCCCACGTCACCGCGCTGTTGGGGAGGTACAGCATCGTGTTCACACCCAGAGTCTGGCTCATCATCTGCATTAAATATATCTGTCTTGAGGTCCAATCATTTTCTGGTTTCGTTTCTGACATTTTAGTTATTTCCTTAGTATTGTCAAACTAATACGAATGCGTTTAGATGATAACTGCTTAACCATGGCCGACATGATTATTAAAACTAGGCTCTAATATATTTTAAACGTAATGACCACAGACGTATCTCTATTTCTAACATATTTATATTTTAACAAAAGTAAAATTGTTACAAAAATGTTTTTTATTAATGTTTTAAAAATGTTTTTTATTAATGTTTGATAATAGTTTTGATAATTTAAATAAAATTATCAAAACTATTATCAAACATTGAACCTAGCCACTAATGTTTAAAAAACAGCCCTCATGCCCGTTTAAAATGACTTAAACTTTAGTAGACGAACATTTTATGTACATATAACTACTTTGTGGTGGTAAACAATAAGTTCATTTTTGGACGGTTATACCGTCCAAAAATGAACTTATTGTTTTGAATAATTTAAGCGTTTATTTATAACATTGAAAAAAAAGTTTGATTTCATGTATTTTGATAATATTCGAAGTTTTTATTTATTTATTATGTTTTTATTCATTTGCCAGTTCATGTTGATACCTATGCCATACAACAATATTATGTACCTATTTGTATACGTCAGCACCAATAAAAGTACTAAGTAACGCTTTATAACTGTTGACCACTTTCTATCAAAACAAAGCAAAGTCTAGACTAAAGTGAACAACAAAGTAGGTACTAGGCAACACATTGACAAATGTAAATAGCGTATCTTAATATATCATTGGAGTACTAGATTTAAGTTTATCTCAAAGTAATGTTCTTCCTAGAGAGAATAGCTCCCCGGCAGGTGTCTGCTAGATAATGAAATTGCATTTGATAAACTCGCTGCAGTTTCACTTACACCTTGATACGAACTCGGGACTCGTTCCACTTGTAGCTAATGCTTCCACAAGGCTTTCTTGTTCCACACGAGACCGGTGCGATCATAACACGCCAGCTATTTTATATTTTAACGACACATTTAACGCGCAGATGACTGTATTTACTGCAAAATAATATGTTAATAAGATATACTATTTTTGATTGCGCTCGATAGACTTGCGCAAACGATTTTGTTTCGTATTACCCTATAGAGTGGTTTGGCATGAAGTAAACGTTAAATTAAAGATACGATGGGGTACATGAAACAATGGAAACATGGACAAAAAATATGGAACTCTAAGTCATTTTGTCTCAGTCCAAAAATAATACTATATTCTACTAAAATCAATTCAATATAGGTTTATTTACGTCCACTATTTAAATTACTTAAGCTCCGATTAGAATGCATAGCTGCGTGTATAACATTATCATTTAGATGGGACTTACTAATATACTAATTTGGATACGTATTAGTTAAAAGAATTGGGTTTTCAATTAAAGAGTAATAAAATCCATAATCATTAAAATATTATCAGTCAATAAGTTTCAATTAAAGCTTGTGATTAAAATGTTTGTTGAATTATATTTTAGTGAGGATAGCGCTTATTTGTAATTGGGTAAGGACTAAAACGTGTGTGTGAAATGATGAGTTCTAATCACACTTTTGGTAGAAATCAGTAAATTTATAACATTATGCGTATTTCATTTCAAAAGAGACGGTTGCGAAGCTTTATTTTTATAAGCAAGTAAAACTTATTTATCATGCTACCGTAGCGATCGACCGAAATAAAGCTCTCATCGTTCAGAAATTCCAATCCGATCCGACAATAGTCCTCGTAACCAAGTAAAATATGTCGTATTAAAATGCATAAAGTAATAAAAGTATGCCAGCAAGTACTAGGAAATGCAAAAGTCGACAAGTGTCTCCAAGGCGATATCAGTGAAAAATATGCATCTTTTATTTACACAAACATTTTTATCTGTCGTTGAGGTATCTTATCAATATTTCTGCAACGTGCCGAACCGTAGATAATGTGTAAAATCAACTATTTTGCGAACCCCACCTTTGTTTGTTGACCTACATTCGATTTGGTTAATTTATTTTTAACTTTTACACGCGTTACTACTTTTTTGTAGTACCTACTTATGGGACTGATAAAATATAAGACCTTCGTGACGTCCTAAATAAAAATAGAGATACCTACATGTGCCCGTTTTCGATTTTTATGTTTGCTGCTGCTTTTTTACCTGTCAGTATCTGTATTTGATTATGTCTTTCCTACCTACAAATGCAGTAGGTATATCGTAATATACAATGTTTTCGTAAACATATATCACAGACGGGTAGATTAGATATCTTAATAAAATATATAAGAAATCAGCAATCTATGTAATAAAAATGAATATATCTATTCATTTGTCTTTTACATAATACGCATATAAAGCATGACGTGCAATGCTTTCAATGAAGAGATTAAAAAAGGAAGGCTAACTGTTAGTTCTATTTCATCAATTCCATTTTATTTCCAGCAATTAAAAATTTCAAACTACTTACTAATAGAAAATAATTACAGTTAAGAATTTGGTTATTGTTCGAAAAAGTTTGATAGATTGTACAAGATTACATATTTATAACAAAAAACTCATGATGTCACATCAACTTTTATATAATTACATCAAAATATGAATACTTGCATCATATAGAAATCAGGATTGTCATGTAAGTCTAGATAGTACGTAAAATTTATAGTTATTTAAGTTCCTAACATGTAGACTTGTTTCCTAACCCGACTGCTGAAGAAGGTTTATGTTTTTTAATCGCATGTGTGAGGCATGTATGTATCTCTACATTCTAAACTATAGTTTTAGTTGTAATTAAATTGGACTCTGTTTTAATTAATATAAAGAAAGTATGATATTTTTCAGAATCAACACATAACGGAAATTATGATGTGGTCGGGTGTTTTAATTTTGTAGTTATTTACTGACGGCAGTTTTAATGGTTACATATTTGCAAATTTAATCAAATTCTTCATTTTATTAAGCTTATTTTCAAATTAGTGGGAAGACAGAAGTATTGTATCAATTTTGTGGTTATCAAATTACTTAACGCGTATATAAGACACATTTTCGTTAAGGAGCTTAGGCGCTTTTCTAAACCGCTACAAACAAAGCTCAAACACGAAATCGGTCGCCCAACGCTACTATAAAATATATTTTAATGAACGTAACGCGTCCCAATATCTTGTAATATTTCTTATTTAATCTCCATATTATGTGTTTACTCGTAAATGCAGCCTTATCAGTGTTATCTCTCACCGCGATGTGACGACACGGCCTGATACGACAAGCCGATACCAATTGATATTATGTTGATATTTTTATTCATGCAATTTATATTCACTCTCGTATATAATTGGCCATTCTTGGCTACCTATCGGACATCGTATGATTGACAATTATTTACTGATAAACTACTTAAATCCTTTGGTATTTGTCGGAATAAATTCCAGACTATAAAATCATGAAATCTAAAAATACTCTAAACTGGGTTTAACATTAAAACGTAAAATTTTCTGACTATTAAAATACATACCCAAAAGGCTTATGGGAGACATTACATTTAAAAAATAACGGCGAAAATTTAATGTTAAATGCTTATCTGCCCACACAAACCTAGTATAGTCAAGTATGTATCTTGATAAATCACGTATTTAAAAAAATCGGCAATAAATCGGTTTGACCCCCTATACCTAACTAGTTAGTCAATGTATAGAGAAGATATAGGTCACTGAATGGTTCGTGAAAACCAGGTCAGCACCATTGGAGCGCTGCAATTTTTAAATCAATTTTATCTTTATTGTTGATCGTTTACCTTTAAGGGAAAACTCGGAAAAGACAAATCCCTTATCTAATTCCCTCGACGATACATAATGAAAATTACAGACTGTTTTTCCTTATAAGATTTAGACATTAGATGTAAGATAACAAGCATAGTTAGAACATCTTCGAGTAGCTTGCTTTATTAACAATTATAAAATTTTATAATATACTAGCTGTACCCGGCGTGTACATGCATTGCTATGCATTTTTATATACTACCACTTGGGGGTTACACCTACTGATTATGCATATAAAATTTTAACATAAGAATATGTTTCGGAGGAGTATTGTAACTAACATTGTGACACGAGAATTTTATATACAAAGATGTTGTACAATTATTCTGAAATTGGGTACGATAAAAAAAATTGGGTATTATTCAGTTATACGTTTACGAAATTAAATAGGCTTTAAAATATACCAGCATAACTTACCCAACAAAGGTAAAAAATTACTTAGCTGACCGCTAACAAATCCTCCTTATAAGTAGATCGGGTATCTTTATCAGGGCAAGTATCTTAAACAAACAGTCTAGGCTTAGCCGGTGACGCGACTCCTTATTGATTTTGACTGATAGAATCGCAACTCGAACTTACAACTGACAAACATACCAACCATAAATATAGTAAACGTCTTCGATCTATAAACTTTTATTGTTAACTTTCTAAAGAGAGAAATTAGACTGAATTGTAAGTTCCTAAATAGTTTTAAGATTTTGTGGTTTTTATATTATTGTTTGTAATGTTTTTGTAATATGTACGTGTAATATGGGTGTATGTATACCTGAAATAAACGATTATTATTATTATTATTATAAACAAATATTTCGTGTTATTTTAAAGCGAGAGTTTTGTTTAATTCCATGATCAAGGAAAATTGAAATTGTTACGTAAAATATAAGTTTATCCATTATGTTAAGCAAATATTTTTACATGCCATGTGATTTAAAAGTCGCTAAGTATGAAGGCAGTCAATAATTTCATAATATAGTGTATCATTGCGTTACGATTGTACTAAGACGATTTTATCATTCAACAGATAAAGTTCAATGAACTTAACTGCTTAAAATAAAGTGTCGAGCCATCATCGTTTCCATCATATTTCTATCTGTTTAGCTGTATCTAATAATTTATATAATATTTTTTCCAATTCTGTGGTGCTTTTTTGAAGGAGGATAATTTTCTAAATTTTGAAAAACATAACTAATCTTTTTATAGCTTTAAGTTCTAAAGGGAGGGATAAAGCACCACCTGGACGAGGGACGCGCAAGACAGACAACAATGGCAGAAAAAATTGGAGCCCTATACCCAGCAGTGGGTGATTCCGGGCTGAAATGATGATGATGATGATGATGTTGATGAAGTTCTAAAGTTGAAAAACGTCTAGTAAATTATTGAGTTCACCAATTCAATTTATTGTTGCACTTAGAATAGTTAGCAACGTCTATTTCCTAGACTAGGTATGTAAGTTTTTCCATGGCGACTTTGCAGAAATTCATCACTTAACATGCAGTTATTATTAAAGTAAACTCTCGGAAAACTTGTCGCTAGCCACCCAACATAATGGCTGTTATTAAATTAAACAAAACGGTAAACTATTAAAATTATAAAGCTGTCATAAACTTAATTATAATGGCGGACTTCTAGTCATACTTTTGTCTGTTGACAGCATCAAATCATGCTTCATTCCATAATAAATAATTACAACATACAATTCATAAATAATTCAACGTTATTGACAGTCGGTAAAAGTATAAAAACTCCGTAAATACTATAATTCTCAACACACTGTAATTTTTAGTAACTGTTTATTTAATAAATGGTGGCACCTATTTATGGTGTTATTATAGTAACAAGGCCTTTATTTCTGATCAATTTAGTATAATTAACATTTTAGTCTAAATGTAAGTTTTATCGGAGCCATTTATTTGCTAGTGCTTAGTGCATGAGGAAACATAGATCTTATCATTGCACTGCTACGTAGCTCTATGGGACTGCATTATCTAGATACGCTTTTCCGGCTTTTACACAACTCGTACGAGGAACTCAACTAAATTCCTCAAGCCAACGTAAATTTTAATTTGCCATCACAATAGTTAGTCAACCAGCTGTGCAAATAGTCTATGAAACTATTTCATTATCATATAATACGTTTAGAGGTATAAATGATAATAACAAACACAATGTAGTGAAATACCGAATGCCTCTGAAGAGAATATTAGAATCGTGACTCCGGTTTGGCTGCACTACTTGCAGCTCTAGATCAAGTGAATAAGGCTTAATTTGCATTGCACGTTTATCATTTTAACATTTCACTATCGATAATGCTATCCTACTCGGACGTGGGAGGCGTGATTCGCTATTTCAAGCCGAATAACGCGGTGCAACTGAGGGACCGATAGCTGTCCTTGTTTAGCATAGCGTCGACCTATGACCTAATGTATCGATTGTGGTGAATGTGGCCACCGCGGTAAATCGATTAATTATCCAAAGTAGCTGGACCGATTAGCTAATCTCGGTACGCTGATTCGTTTACTACCAACTATTTCATATATTTTTCCGCGCGTAATTGGTTTTGTATAATGTGTGACTATAAGCTAATTGTTTTAAATTGGTTTACGTCACAGTTATAATGGTCACCGACTATAAATTGCTTTATTATAATTACCTATTCGCCGTGTTCATTTTCCTCAAAGAGAAAGGAATATTAGTACCTCGACTGCCTAGCAACTTGAATAACGTCAGTGAGTTATGAAAAGTCTTGTCCTGAAAACGGAATGGAGATAATATAAGCTCGATTACTGTCTATTATATTCTAGAAAATAATTTAGAACATAATATAATATGGTAGGACGTACATGTTTCTATGTACAGTGAACTTTAATGCGGTTATCAAGATATCTCTATTGAGAGTGGAAACAGTATGAATATTTGAATAGCAGTAGTAAATAGGCTCTCTGGGGTAGCTCCTAGCTCGTTATTTATTCGAAAGTAAGATTTATAAAGTACGGAACCACGCTGTGTTAGATATTCGCTATCACAGTGTGAAAATGGCGGTCGGCTAGCCTAGGATTAACACATAAATGTGCTGTGAAAGCAAGGTCGATTATTAAACATAGTTATGCGTATGTATTGACTAATTAGGCGAGTATTAACACGCCGTCAACCTGTTACTTGAAAACGTGAAGTCGTTGAAGTTATACACAACACTACGTTCTACAGTCTACACTCATATTGAAAATATTTTTTTCTGTAGCTTTAGGTACGAAGTACCAAACAAAACAGAGGTCAATTTAATAATGTTATTCATAAAAAATGGTAACTACTTGTTGAGGTAATGTATTATGATACATTATATGTACGATCACAATCAACAAGCTTATATAATAATTATTATTAACACGATCAATAAATAGGTGATATTATAGTTTATATGGCGTACCAATCAATGTTCTGTGCAATCATTAAGAGCCTATATCAACGCTTCTTCATAAATCTTTCATGAAAAACCTTTAGTAGTTAAAGTAAAAAACTAATAACGAAACGTTTTCGGAAGTTCTTCTTTAAGCCAAGTAAAAGAAACTACACTGAAAACTGCTTATAAAGTTACAAGTATATTTTAATACAGATTTATAAGTGTTCGGCGTCCTTAATTAAGTGGTGAAAGTATAACATTAATACGCGCTATAAAATCGCAATTATTAACATCTGCGCCTCAAAAGCATTGTCTTGTGTGGTCCCGACCATCCCAGAAATTATCTCCATTATTCATTTGTTATTCATGCAAATAAAGTTATCTCATTTAACAGCTTTTAATGTCACTAAAATGTACTTAATGTTCACAATTATCGGATTACAGAACTTAATGATATCGATTGCTTAATAACATGTTAAATGTACTAATGTTACGATATTCTTATATCGCATTGTCGTCTGATTTTATGTAAATCAGACGACAATGCGATATAAGATTTATGCTAAATTGAAGCTCAGTGGATTGAACTCGTCTGCAAATTCGCGACAGAGTGAGTCTAATAAAAGCTTCTAAAGTTTTGACAGCTCTAGAGCTGCATTATGTAATATTTATAAATTTATGAAACATCGGTATAAAATTCTTCAAATACAAAAACTAACACAGTTTACATCACGGCTTTGTAAAACACAAAAACGCTCTACATTATCATTGTTTGTCTCATATTGTCTCATACACATAATTTTCAACATTGACATCTTTAATTAATTTATTTGTTAAAATTCAATATCAAGACCTTCTACGTTCACAAACTAACAAATAATCAGATAAATGTTCATAACATAGATGAAAATATTAAAAACCGACTCTCTTTTTCGCATCGCTTATTAATTTGTTCTTTAAGAAGTTATAACATCATATACAATACTTATCAAGTAACGAAGTATTTTTATCAGTGAAAGAGTAGCAGGCTGGCAGCCCTAGATAATTCAAAGCATTTCACTCTATCAGGTGAAACGTGTTTCGAAACATACATTACCTAGTAGTAGGTACTCCGTACTAGTAGTAGGTTGTCGGCTCGAAATTGCAACTGGTTGTTCATGTATCAGCTTCAAACCTATATCTTCGAAATAACAGCCGTTTGATAACGTTTTGCTAGTGTATGGGGTAAATCTATGGTGTATGGGGATTATTTGCTATACCTACCCAAATCAAAGAAAGTTCCTCTAAAGAACCTCTTTGTTGTTTCGTACGATGACAATGGTTGTTCACGGTTGTTGTATTTAAAATTTACAAGTAATTTCTTGTAAAGATAACAACTTGTAAGATTACTCAAATAAGTAAATACATAATTTGAAAGGGCTAGTAAGGTCTATATCTCATATAGTCTTTAAGAGTCTTATTTGTTCCAAGTATTCCTCAATGAAATCGAAAGTGGGAAATTTAAAATTTAACAACATGATTCAAATAAATCGGTGGATGTCCTGGCTGGGACGATAAAGTGGTGATTTTATGAGCTCGCTAAACACTGGTAGCCATGAAGCTTTTATATCCCATAACAATGACATACGATTATTGCGCATCGTCAATCCAGCGATTTAAATCGATCGCTCTTCATAAATTCACACGGAAACAATTATATTGCAATATGATCGCACTCACCTTACGAAAACCCGTTTTTATTAAACATGCCTTATATCATCTCAAGTAATATTTACGTACAAATATTTTGGTTCAATGCAATCCGATCCGAGACACGATTTAACGATTGATACTGACATTAAACTGCATACAGTACTACCTGCTCGGCTCACGGACCTCAGATCCGTTAAACATTTAAGTATATAATACAAATAACAAGAAGAAAATATGACCCATTGTCGATTCAACGAGCATTGACTATTATCTTTTCGATGACAAATGAGCTCAAAAGTCTGCGTATCATTGTACGTCACACTTAGAGAAGTGCACGAACGATACTGTAGGTGAGCGTATTGTACATTGAAGGATCAGTGAGCAGAGGTTTAAAGGAGCGCGCACAAAGCCAGCGTTGTAACGCGTGCTTTGAAACGCTGCGTACTTTGACAAAGTGAAGGGTAAAGCCGATTTAGATCGGACAGATAGAATAACATGCGTGATGCTAATTCAAAATTTAAATTTGTGCCTGTGCGCATACAATTCAAATTCCAAAAGAACTGTTTTTTTAAGTTGTCTTATACCTTCGTGCCTTCGATGCAAGAGTATTAGTCACCTAAAAGCAAATCCATATTGATACTGAAGCTTCTGTGGACGCTTTTAACTCGGAGCCATAAAGTCGTGTTAACTCCGTAAGGTCCTAATCTAAATTATGCCAATAGCTTTTTAATACTCTTATGACGGCTTTAAAATCGCGATATAAAACCTTAATTGATACTTCGACAACATTTATTTCATTATGACCCATTCCTGTGCTGTCAATAAACATTTTCATCAAAAACAAACAAAGTTATGTCTAATATACTATCGCGTTGGCGTGTTACGATCAGCGTGAACACAAACAGGCAATTATTTAAATTAAATAGTATTTTATTTTTGAATGACTGTCAAAGTCCTAAAACCGCATAAATTCTGTGTTAACGGTTTTTTAGAAACCACCGCGCTGTATACACTCATATGCTTATTTAAAAATATAGATTGACGAGAGCGATATGTCGCTATAAGTTTGGAACAACTCCTAGTAGGCGTTTAAACGGTAATTGCAGCATAAATACAATTACTTAAGAGGTGATTGAGGTATGAAATCATTGGAGTTTTCACCGTAATAACGTGTACGAGCATTTACAGGCACTCTTCACAGGTGATAGGCCACACACGTAAAGCGCGGCCAACGTAACTTGGTACGTCTGAAAAGAGCTCGACATAGCACCGTCCCTGTCTCACACAGCGCGCATGTGTCTTGCATCTCGCTAAACTTATCTTTTATCTCTTTCTAGACGCGCCAAGTTACGTCGGCCGCACTGTATGTAACGCGTGGTAATCAAGCCGATTAATGAGTGAAGAGTATCGAAGCTCGTAAAGAACTGTATAGCTGTAATTGCTATAAAGCTTGTCAACCAATGTTGTGTGGCATAAGAAAGATAAGCGATACACTTTAAGTGTTTGTTTCTTTAATCACTAATCAGAAGAAATTTTATGGTTTTTATTTTATCATGGCTACTAACACTCTTTATATTATTATGAACAACCTTTTTGACCCCTTTTTTTGACTTGTCTGTCTGTGGGTTTGTACGTCTGCCTTTCTGTGCCATCATGGCTCCCAAACGCATGAACCGATTAGATTTTTTTTAGAAATTAGTCGAGCCTATTGTTAGCTACATTTGATTATTATCTATTAAGTATTTCAAAAGATGTAAGTAATTTTACCATCTCAATTAAAATAATCTCAAATTTTCAATCAATTAATTGAAAATTCTGTCGCATTTGAACTACAAAATACCGTACATCAAGAGCTACGTCTTATATTATAACTTAAAGGCAACTAGCAGCCAATTATTCTGTCTCGCTTATATTTATGAAATCTTGGTAATTATTTATGTAATGTAATATTAAACCGTCACAGTTTGACCCCACACGGTTTGCAAGCTAATGAAACCGTACCGTCGTCCATACATCCTTTTTATGCTGATGCCTTGGATTCTTAAGATAAATAAATAACTGTTGCAATACTTTTTATGAGTATTCATAGATTATAAGTATTTATTATATTTTCTTAAAAAAATGCTTATTGTGCCTTACGCCTGTCAGGTTTCTTAAACGCAAGATACGCCTTCCCTTGTCTAATTTAAACAGTAGTATAACAAAAATGTAATAAAGACAATCAATTCTTTATAGCTGCTTTCTTGATTCAAAACCGATTCGTTTTTAAAAAGCACAACGAAGAAAATTCTGCGGTCCTTAAGCAAAACGAATCGCTTTGCTAACCAGGCATCAATCGTTACATCGATTTTATTCATTTGTTTTAAGACGATTCATATCTGTGACGTGATAACTAATTCTGGCTAGGCTAGTTAGTCATTCATTTTATTTAGGCACAATAACGATTGAAAAAAAAAGTAGTTCAGGCCGCTGTTCAGAATAACTGCGTTATCTTACGATCAATCTCGCCACCTGCCCGCTCAGAGCACGTACTATTAGCTGTTAAAGCAGGACTGTCGCGGTTGAGTAAACAGGACAGCGCTATGCGCAGTGTAGAGCGCCGTCTCGCTTCCACAACCGTAAAACTACTGCTTTGAGAGATCATGGTACGGCCCCAGTAGTAAATCTTCATTATTGTATGGTTTTTTACCAATATACTGTTATGTTCATATAGCTGCGAGCTTGAAATCGATCTTCTTGTAGAAACGATTACAAACCGATGTAATTATGATGTATCGATGTTTCTTGTGCCCGCCGTTCGACTGTTATTTTAGATGTTTCTTATTATAATGGTATGTATATTTATTAAAATTTTAAACTGAAGTTGTCTTCTAATAGTTACACAGAACCGATTACGTTATTTTAGATTTAAATTTTATAATTTGATTAGAAGAAATTCACGAAATATGTACTCTAGATCTCAAAATTTTGACCAGCCTGTTGATTGGTACCCGTTCATTCACCTTAACAAATTGCTGTATTTACTATGTTGAGTAAGTTGAGCAACTGAGATCCCTAAACACATGCCGAAGACAATAACCGAAACAGTACGTAACAGTAGTATTACTTACTGTCGGCCACTTTTACCGCGGTCTAAAGCTTTCCTTATTAAGACTCGGCTAAATCCTTTTCGGTCACATTTAATGACGTACCAGTCTGTCTGAACAGCGAACCAGTTTGATGGATAGCTACTGTATGTTTTGTACACCAGATATCTAGGGAACTAATCACTTAGACGAGAAAACTGTAAATCTATGTATTACTCAATTGCCCTTACTTGTGTTTTGTCAATGTTAAATCCCCATTATTCTATAAGCTATAATAGTAGTAGTAATTTTTGAGATTCGCTTGTGAACTCCTTGGTATTCCCAATGTAATTCCTTTTTTGAAACGTTTACTAAAGCTAGGGATGTGGCAAAAGAAATTAAAATAATCACCGAAATAAGAATATCAAAGCACTGACGTCGTCTTAAGATAACCGGTTTGTTAGAACCTTTACTAACTATACGCTTGAATAGATTTGATGAGAGTAACAAATCAAATTTAGAAATTAATAAATAATAAATATTGCTTTAAAGCCTCGAGCGGTTAAGGGATTTACTACACAAGGGTGGTCAGATTCAAGTTTGTGAACATAATTCATTCTTGCTAGAAGACCACGTGCCACGTTACGTTTAATTACTTTTAGTACAGTTTTATCTTGACTGGTCATTGTAGAACACATTATATTTGACTGTCATTAAACAATATTTGAAGGAAACTTGTCTGGCATATTTTAAGTTTAGTTACACGTGCTTTAGAAAATAAGGTATCCTTAACTACATTTGTACGGCCAAACTCGATATAAAGGTACTTAATATTCTATTTTTATATATATATATATATATTGATATATAAAGGACTCTTATACCATGAAATATGAGTTTATTCATAAGTCTTTTGAGCTCGTCTAATACATATTTATAAGTAGCCTCCTGTCTATTTCTAACTTTTTTATATTCGAGTTAGTCAATTATCAAGTCTGTCAATGCGGTGTTAATTGGCTCCATCATCTAATTTTATGTTATAGGTATTGACTTTCTTTCCCGAAACAATTTAGCTAATAATTAGGACATTTTACGATCCATTATCAAGAAATAATTTCTCTAATTATATCGCCCACGGATGATCAAAATATCAGACACTTTCTATCGAGGACAATGCCTAAAATCCCATAAAAAGCTTAATAATAATTAGCAATTCTGAAATTATTATTCTTTTAACCACGAACACAAACTGTATAAGTAATTTGATTCAACCAATTTTATCATTTGACTAATCATAAAATAAATACAAAATGAAAAGATATAAACAGGAAACTAGCATTTTAATTTGCGCTTATACCCCAGATGATGTCATGTATCGTCACCCACAAACGACTAATGATTTAGACATTTTGATACTTTCTACACACGCCGTCTAATCGGTGAAACAACCATACAAGCAATTTCAAAAAGTATATACAAATCAGTAATATCTACGTACCTACATCTAAAAATATTTTTAGTTACGATCACTGTGTACTAAATAAATAAAGTATTTGAGAGTGTCCACAATAAAAGGCATCTAATTTTCGCAAAATCGGCAATTATCGAGTGTGTGGATACCCTCAAACAAAGGTGAGCATCGGCGATGTCTGATCGTATCTGTGTATTAGAATCACATGAGCGTGTGTCGCAACGCTGGCCGCGATTGTCCGCGACACCGGTCGGGTACGCGTGGGCGGCCGCGTCGTTTTCCCATGTCCCGCGACCCAAACAGTTATATCAATAACAGACCGATGGCTCACATATCGAACGCTACTGACTCTCGCAGATATCTAAAATAAATGTTAATATTCTTTGACGACAAACTCGTGCCAGTACACAGACGCAGGCGTCACGTAGTACTGTCGGCGACATCAATGTATGTGTCAAGTTTGTCGAAACCACAATGAAACATGTGCACACTTACGTACTACGTCGTCCTCTTTTCTCGATACTCGATGTTAGTATCGATAGAAAAGTGGAACTATCGGCAATCGACTTCCAAGGTAGTACATAAATCGTAGCTATTTAAACCTTGTCTCTCATTAGCAATTCTAATCCCGTATCTTCCCTTACTCTCCGCATTTATGGATTGACACAAAAACTAACGATTAGAACTAAATTAGGAATGTGGATTTTAGGGCTGGGATACAAAAGTCATCGGTCAACTGAATCAAATATTTTCCACATTGCATTGAAATAAACTCTACTCTATTAATAACTAAACTTAGACTTTAAATGCATTATTTATCGCCGGGGAAAAGTTAGTTGGATAACTAATCATACTGTTTTATGGCATTAATTATCACTAGAAAACATACATACTCGTAGGTTTACAAAATTATTAAATATAGCTATAGAATGTATTCTTTTCTTATAGAAGAGATTATTATAAAAAAGTATAAAATATAATTATCAGGTATCCATAACAGCTTTTAGATATACATCAAACATATATATGCTCATTAGATAAAACAAACATTATTTCATAGTACAAAAAGCCTTCGACCCGCCAAACCATGTGAATCAGTTCAGTTTGCCACTCAAACCCAAGAGGCTTGAGTGTTCTTCAATTGTTACTCAAATATTTACTGAGAAAGGCTTACAATAACTTCAATCGCTATTAAATACGCTTTGCTTTATTATACGTTTCTTAAAGGTAATCATATTTCACGCTGTCGAATGTTTACTTTGTTAAAAGGTGACAGACTCTTATTAGTTTCTATTCGTAATTAGTATGCACGATGCAGATTTGTGTATCGGCTTTAACTTGTTGAATATCTAATAGTTTAAAGGTGTCTGTGTAGACAAGGTTTCTGAATTCCAAACTAGCTTTGACTTTTGTTGATAGTGGAGTTAAATTAATTATGCTGGTAATCGTCATGGATCTGTGCATTGTTGGTAAAACTACGAGAATATGGGCTTACATACGTAGCTTCAAAGATTATCGGATAAAAATTACAAGTTATAATATTTGAGAGAACAAAGTGCGGTGTTTTATTAGGCAAGAGTTCGAGGTTCGTGTCCCGGCCACTTGTCCTACGCAACAGCTTCGTGAGAAATCCTTTAGCTCCGAGTGGGCCGATTGCAGGCCAGAGGATAATTTAAACGAAATTATTGCATCTATTAACTTCTATAGGCTAAAAGTCAATGTTTCGCGTTTATTGCACACGGATACAAATTGTTTAGTTATTGTAAAGTAAGGTATTTTATATAGTCTGACCTCGCTGTCCTTGGCCGAGAAATGGTTTACGCTCCTGTGGGTGTTTGCGCTAGTAAGCGTCTAATGCGTTATTTCTAGTGAGTACAGTAACTGTGGCACTGGGTAACTGTGTGAGGCCCTGTCCGGAAAAGTTTTATGCGTGTCTTCTTCCTGCATAGGCATTTAGGAGAAGTTAAAGTATTCCAAATTTTAATTGTGTATAGACGTAAACAAACTAGGCAACTTAGTTTTTAATTATTTGTTAGGTGACTTTTTTAATTTACAAAAAAACGTTATTCGGTTCTATTTTTTCACTGAGCATTCTACTCGGAATGTAAAGATTGTTACAAAAGTAACGAAGCCATCCCAAGTAGGTAAGTATATACCTAGGTACTTGTGAAATGGCCAACTTACTATCGAACGACATGTCGAACTAAACACTTACTAAGGTAGAATCAACCAATTCTACTAAAACGTATTCACCTCCTAGGTTTTACTAGGCCTAACCTCAGCCTGTTCTCCCTTGAATCCATGTAAAAGCAATAATGAGGCGGGTTAACGACCGCCGCAGTCTATAAGTAATTACAAGTTATTAGCTCGCACTTACAAGCACCTAGTAATTCGATTTCCTAGGTTAATTCTTACTGCGTCTTACAGCAACAATGAAGTCTGGGGTCACTGACTCACACACATTTACCTTTAGTCAAGAAAATCTCTTACATATTTATCAACTGTCGTTTTTTTTTTTTCTTGCAAACCAGTGAATATTAGAGCTTATTGGTACGAGAAAAAAAGTGTCAGGAGTTTTAAAGGGCTTTACAAGACGTCAAAATGTCACAAAAAAAACTGATGACCATTAAAAATAAAATTGTAGAGTCTACGATAACTTTCTTTACATTTCTATTAGTAATAAAATTAAAAATATAAGATAGGTTTAAACAGAAAATATCTGAATAACTTACGCAGTACGTTCACTTAGCGAGTCGCGTTTTTTCTTGAATACCGTATAGAGTAAGCTAGTTAGAAACGTAGAATTCCCGGCATTTGAACACGGCAAAAACAATAACCAAAAACAGTTAAAATCATTAATAGACCATTCCATAAAACAGCCGATGCAAAAAAACTTTTTACTACACTAATATTTTTCATAAAAAACTTTTCTTCCTTATTGAGAAAATTGAACCTCAACATGTTGATGTTGTTTTTTTTTTTGGTAGAGATCTTTGCAGTTAGCCTAAGCGCAGGCTTTGACTGCTTCACCGGACTTTGTGTTGATGTTGTCAACTTAAGCATATTTATTGGACATAGATTCGTCAAAGGCTGACATTTCGGTTATTGTTTGATTACTTTCCAAAGAGCCACGTCTTTTACTCATCCGATACGTAACATCAGACATAAACACATAGACCAGACAATCCTATTAGTCCTTTCCGTATTCTGTATATTCCGTATGATATAAAAACATGAGGGTTATTTTAAATAACAGTGTTATACATTTACTCTACTATTTGGGGTGGACGGGGACACCAACCCAACAAATTAGAGATCATCAAAATCGGTCGATTTGTTTTAACCACACCAACCCATTTGTTTTATATAATGCGATGATAGATTAAAACTAGCCTAACAGAGTTTCTATCAGCAAAATATTTCGTAAAAGTTATGACAAGAATAAAAGCTCGTCGCTCGGCCAGACGTACAGTCCGTTACCTGCGGTGACATCATCGCACAGCCACGTTGATACCAGCTCGACAATGCCCACATACATAGTGCGTTATTGTCATTAAAACTTCCAATTGTATGGAGAATAAGCAGTTAAAGATACAACTATAAACCCGGGGAAGTGGGGTAACTATTGTCGTTTCCGCTCGCCATGGAATGTTCACTTACATTGTGCATTATGTACATCCGCTGAGATGTCATTCCTGATTCTGTTTTGTTTCTTACGCATTTGCGAGAAGCTTCTTTAGCATGTTTGGGAATATGTGAGTACTAGTATTACTCAAGCGACTGACCCATTGTGATCAAGCGTGAGTTTTGTTTATTCATTCTGGATAAAAGAAGCTGAGGAGGTTTAGTGTTTTCAGTAGATACACGTATTATATTATATTTTAATTATTTGATTCGTCTAACTTAAAAAAATATATCCAGATAGCTTAAGTCAATGAATGTAGACTATGCGTTATTTTGTTGTAAAGTACGTTATACGTAGTTCCGAAACCTGTCGAGTTAATACTTTGACGACCCAACATGCGTCCCAAAGTAAGAATTCGAGTAATTTATGACCCCATGCTAATGAGGTATCAATAGCTGCGTGCCGTTATGTCCATTCATAAAAATTTCGCGGCCGCGCAATCTTACCACCTGACCAGCAACCAGCCAACATCTAACTAATAACGATTAATACCATTTTATTGATGTTTTCTTTTAATTAGATTTATGATAAAATTTGAGATCATTGATTAATTATCTTTTTTTCGTACAACATTTTTTGTTAGTAGGACTTACATGTTTTGTTAATGTTCTCAAATCACCTCCATATATTTTATATATCCATCATAATTATATATTTAACGAGTTGTGTTAACACACGCGTTGCTGTTGCGTCGAGCGGAATGTTAGCGTGCTCGGCGGTTTCTTCTCCCGTATGTCGTCGAGTCAAACGAGACACAAATTTTACAACCAGTTTATGGTTGATGGCTCCGCAGACTGGTCCAATTTTATCATGACACGAATCGAACACATTTTGACGGTAAAGCTGGCTCACTGATTAGTACATTGATATTTTGCCCTTTCAAGAATCAATTGATAAAACCATTACAATGTCTGACGCGGGTTTTATTGATTCCAAGTTACGACCTATTATGATTTACATCTAAACAAGAATGTTAATGTTTTATTTAAACGGAGTTTTATAGATTGTTGTATAGATTGGGTAATCTCGATACGTTTGGCCGTCTTTATGCAGTCTCGAAATAATTTCCGGTGACAACGAACCTATTCAAATTAAAACATTACGAAAACAACTAAATATTCCGTCAACATGATAACTTATGATTTTTTTTTTTTAGTAAGATTCAGTGCTGGCTGTGTCTAATCCGACATTGTCGTTAGATTAATTTGCACAAGCCGTAATGTGTCAAAAATGTTGTCGCCTAATTTAATAAGTATAAGTACCTACAAGGAAATGTCATGATTTTTAAGTCTATAATTTATGCAGGTAATAAATAACATTTAATAAACACATATCATTCGCTCAATTATATTCCCATTTATTTCCCGTGTTGTCTTATCACGAAGTGTACAAAGCTATCACATAATTAAACAATATCTAAATCAAATTCGTACTCGTGATTAAGCGATCAGTTGTGAAGTGACGGACAGACGGACAGGTCGGCCCTGCGCTGTCACAGTCCTGGACCATTGTCTACTTGGTAACAATATTGTTAGAGCCACTTTAGACCCTTATCTCATGCGTCTAATATAATAACATTGAATAGTTTGTCGCAACTATGTTTGCGTTCAAACCTGCGATTGTAATGGAACTTGTTAATTTACATGCCTTTCGAGATACCCTATCTCAGATTTATGTATATTATGTTACTGTAATTACTCGGTGTATAACTTATCTCAATTTTAAATAATTATTCACTGGTTAATAAAATTGAGATATTTTTGCGGCTTTGTCAACAGATAGACAGACCTTAAAGTTTGGCACGAGATCAAAAAAACTTAGATATTGGTTTAGTGTGGTAGTGTAATGTAGAGTTAAATAAACACATAGTTGTCAAAAGCAAAGGAGATATAAGTAATTAATGTTTGTCTCGACATTAGATTTCACAGATGAATCAACATGAATATGTTAATAGTGGTAGAAAAATCAATAACTATCACAAAAAATATGACTGCCAAACCAAATTCGGACAAGCCATATTTCAATAAAAAGCTACATTTTATACAACTTTATTTTATGACTAAATGTAAAAACGTAACCAGATATCCACATAATTGATAGCGAATGAAATGTGAATGGACTTGAAGCTCGTAATATTTACAGATCACTGAAGACGAGAATACAACTCGAATTACACTAATCCAAGGGTCAACGACTTGTTCAAAACTTTGTGACCTTATCAAATCTCAACTTCCTTTCTTAAAAGGCGAAATGCACAATTCCTACTAATGACGGAATCGTGAGCAGCGTACTGAGTTAAGACCTCGATAGGATCTGTACGATATTTCCGGCGATGCGTGGGCGCAGGCTCGCTCTCCACCCGAAAATTGTTGTTAAAGACTAACTTTGCACACTCTTACGCACCTCACTTCCTCTCGACATGGGATCATAATCTTAAAACCTACATAGAATGAGGCTCTCATACACTCCCTCCCTTCGACTTTATACTTTGTTCCGCAGATAATTAGGCACATTTTCATTTGGTTTAAAAAATGTTTAAGGCTTTTTGGGTGCTATTGAGAGAAACACCATTCATTGAGACAAGTAACGGGCTAATAGTAATCTCGCGTCTTGGCAACGCCATTCAAGAGAGCGCGTACCATCGAGGTGAAAATTACTTAATGATAATTAATTTTATTCTTAATTAATTAATTTTATTTGTATTTGATTTAATATTTCAGTAATATCTTTGGCAATTTATGAGTGTTTAGATCATTAAACAAGAAAATAAGAAAGTGTATTTTATTTTCACAAGTTTACTAACAACACAATCTGTCATAAATTCGTTATTATTTATTAATTAAATCGAAGCCTAGAGATTCACGCAAAAATAAATCAAAATAAATTACAACAATTTGAATAAAATAACAATACACCTACTTAAAAAGTATTTCGTTGGTGAGTATACGTTGTGTATGTGTGTGTACATGTAGAGTTTGTGAATGCGAGTGTTTGTCTGTGTTAAATCTTGTTTTATGCTTAGTTTGTGTATGTAAATGTGCGCGGGCGCGTGTGTGTGTCGCGTGCGCCGCATTCCATCGCGTAGTCATTCATACATACTCAAAGACTTCGAGCCGTTTATTTGTCTACCTATAGTCGTATCTTTTTGTCTTAGATTGTTTTGTTTTTATCCGCTTATTTTATTAATGTTTCATTTTATAACATGACATAATTAGAGAATTAGAGGCGTGACTCTATAATTCCTAGTGCGAATGTAAGGCTGCATGGAAACAAAACATAATAAACTCGTTAGGTCGGTACTAATAGGAAGCAAACATGCATTTCGTTGTACAAGTTATTTCCCAAGAGTTCTATACTTCAACTATTATTAAAATAATAAGCAATACTTTAAAGCCTATGTTACCCATACAGCGTCACAGCTTATGCATGCACATCAAATATACAAATAAATGACTAATATATTTAGACATGTTATTTGGTTCTCAATCAACATAAAAATCAAGTAATCAAATACTTCTAGTTATATATCCTAAATACCTACCTAGTATATATTTTCATCACAACCGCAAAGCAAGTGTATATTATAATAATATTCTAAACTATGTTGTCTGTATACTTTCTAGTTTTTTGTTATAACAGTACATCAATATTAACATTTCGACCACACATATTTTTTGTGAAAATAAAATTGCTTATCAATGTATATTGTATGAAATATAAATTTTCGCATTTTTACTACAACCTGAAAAGCTGTAGTATAAAAAGCCTTTTCAGCTTTCCTACTTTTGACAACGGTCTGTCTAGGTTGCGAAAATTATTAAGTAATTAATTTGTAGAATAATGTCCATAGTCTTTATAAAAATAAGCGGTTTTTCACATGTTCATATTCCCTAAATCATTTTACATTTGGGTCCGAGTCATATTGAAGTTTATTCAAAATAAATACACTCCTCTTCTAACAATCATGTACGTAAAGAATTTTTTTTTTTTTTATTGGCTTGTATAAGTAGTATCAGGTACTAAAAGGGTATTCATATTATGTGTAGTAAGCTGTTCCAAAATCTTTATTTTAATAACAGCTCCTAAATTTGTCTTTTAAACAAAAGCTCAAAACACAGGATAACACTAACTACCTCGGATACTATTTTTAAATCGTAGAATTGAGATTAATGCCAATTTCTAATTCTTCTATATAGGAATACCTAATAGTTTCTTAGAAAAAACCGTTATCATACGCTGAGATTGATTCATCAATATACATTAATTGCTTTAAGTTTTTTAGGTACTGCGTTATTTTAGGAAAGCGCCTTAATTAACTGATCTTTGAACAGACTCTAGACGTAAATTGGAAGTAAGAATTTAACCTAAATTTTACTTAATGGTATGGTTATATAATGTACAAATGCGTTGTCTTACGCTCCGTGCAATAAATGCTGACTCCGCGATTTCAATCCCTAAATCTTAGTTCGTAAGTATCCCGACTAGCGGGACATTACATAATGTATTCATAATTATTCACTACGAAGTATATGCTTGACGATTTCCGCGTCACGGCCCAATCACGGCCCAGGGCGGGCGGCTAGGGCGGGGGTGTTCGGAATGACAAGTCGATACCTGCGCGCGCACGCTCACTATTCCCCACTCATTTACATGTAAATGACATTCTTGACGGTACTGACGTTTCAGGCCATGAATATGCTAAATCGTAATTTGACGTGAATGAGTGCCAGGCTTTTCCCTTCGCGGAACAACCTGGAGAGCACTTAAAACCATTAGCATGTACAGACGTTAACATTATTTATTTTTAGTATCCGCATAGATCGTAACACTCGACATTTAGTCTTATTTACCTTTATAAATATAACAAAAAACCTACAGTAATTATGTAAAACAACTTGTTATATTACGTGATGTCGTTGAAATAGAAACGAGTATGATTCACGTCTCAATATATTTCTAGTATCTTTGCAATATTCCGAATTTATAATTATAACAACGACTTAGACACTGTGTCTGCGGCGCATGACTCATTATGACGTCACAATTATTAATATTTATTTTAACCAAGTTGATATGTCAAAGTAACTTTGCATTCTATACTTATAGCAGTTACTAATTTGAATTAATAAGTTCTTGTTTAGAGGAATTTGTATAATTAAGTGTAGTTTATTTGTATTATATTGAGTTCAGTAGTGCCGTAAAGATGCGAATCTTTATGACAGTAGCACACGGTTACTTCCTGCCGACATGACCTCACGCTCGCGAACACTAGATGAAAATGAAACGACTTTTACCCATGACTATTTTCCACACTATTTATGTATAATACTTTGTTTATTCTCCAGTAAAATAATCTAGAATAAGCAAAAAACTGATTCGAGAAATGTTTAAAGAACACAATATTTTTCATTTATTGAATCAAATAAGAGATGCTGTACGCGTGGCTGAGGAGGTCCTGGTCCTTAAAAATATACGCTAAGAAGAAGAATAAGACATGTCGATCTTTGTAAAAATATTTTCTGATTCTACTCGTAGATGACTGCCAGCTTGCACATTTGGATTAGTAAAAATGCACTAAAAGATGACGCAGTAAACTATCCACAACAAGTCACCCACACAACAGTCGCGTCACTATCATATCTGATATCGTTGCATTACTACTTTTCGCCTCCATATATACCCTATAACAATTCCTACTACCCCATACTGCTTTGTTCCACAAACCCGTCCAAGGTAATATAAACCAAATGTCCTAACCGCTAAGGTGCATTATGTTTTGTAACCAACCACCACCTCTCACCTCCTCAAGTCCATTCAATTTGCGTCAGAACACAAGTTATGCGTTTTTTATTGCAGCCAACTATAAAAGTGTCGTTTCGATTATTATGAAGAATTATTTCAGATACTACTTATAAAATAAAAATCGATTTTATAGGGTTGTTTGAAATGTACAGTTGCTTATCTTGAGCGTAAAGTTTGTTTTATAAGGCGACGCCTTACGCGATAGTCAGGAAGTTTAGGAGTGTGACGTCACAGAAAGCTATAACTATTGTTATTTAATACCTGTTTATAGACAATAACTTCGTCAAGTCAATAGTAAAGGAACAATAAAGTTGTCTAACGCCTCAAGCTTTGATTGGCTACTGAGAGCAGAACCCATTATTTCTTATCCAACCAGTCTAGTTTCACGAATAAGTGAGTAAATTAAAGATATATTTAAACTTAGCATAAATGCAAATAGTTATTGCCTTACTTTCTACATTTTACTTGTGTTTTCTTGATTATTTACGCACAATCTGCAGGCAGTGTTAGGAAAATTAACTACCTATATACTAGGTACTTGAGAAAAGTCTAGTTGCTGTCATATTTTGAACGTTAAGTATTTGTTACCAAAAGCGAGTCATGATTAATCCTTGCTACTTAAAAAAAGAACAAAATAATTTAAAGGACAAAAAAAATCACACGCACTTGAAAAACTGCTACGTACGCATATTTTTTTTAATCAGCAGTTCATGAACCTACTTGATTTAAAAAGGCATTAAACAACTTTCGTAGATTTTCCAATGCTAGGAGTTTCAATATAATACGCAGCAAATGAAAATTATATTAGGGCGTTTTTATTGTGCATTTACTTCTGGCAGAATAACAAACTTTCGACTAGTTTTCATTTGTGTAACAGAGCCAAAATTTTCACAATCGTTCATTCGTGAATAGAGTAATAATTACTAGAATGTTATAAGTTAATTTTCAAATCTATATTTACCTTAAGATTTTATATAATTTTCTTCACTCCTTATTTAGTCAAACGTTAAGTAGGTAGCTATCTAGAAAGTGAGTGTTTGAATGTGTTTTTAATTGATATTTGTCCCACGGTGACATTTCTATCTTGGTTTTATAGCCTTACGACTGCCTATAAACTGAAATGTGACATCAAATACGACAGCTTACCAATATAATCGGTAATGTCTGACTGAATTATAATTGAGTAAGTTCTCTTATACCTTCGTATTATGAAACTTAAAAACTAAGTATATACTACATGGACAGATAGAATACAGAATTCTCATAGTCTAATATGTCTTATTATGTAAAGGTGTACTTACTAGTAGTATGAGTAAATATAAATATAAATATAATAAGAAAATATAGCTGAAAGGGAACGGAGCAAGATCCCACAGCCTATGCACAGATCCATACAAAAAACAAATTAATCTCAAATGAAAGCATGAATAATTAATTATTTAAAACCTATATTTCGGACGAAATTGGAGATGTGACCGCGGCGAGGTGGCGAGCGTGCCACAATCCATTAAACCGAGGAGCCGTAGGCACGGGGCAGGGGCGCTTCCATTAGCTAATTAGTTGCCCACCAACGACCCCTTCTTGCCAGATTGTTGCCTTCTTCACTCGCTAATTGACTTCCATAATGAATAAACTTCTTTTTGATGTACAATTTAAATATCAGCTTTCGTTTTAGTTGTTTTTAAGTCATATAGGTATACTTCAATAATTAATAGATACATTCAAATAATTTGCAAAAGCGGAATTAGAATAATAATAATATGTGGAAAAGAGATCAAAACAAAACTCAAATTTATTGAAAATGTATGAATAAAATTAATTTCTCGTCTTTTTACAGAATGCTAGAGTGCCCGCGATACACAGTAGAAATGCATTTAACTTATTTCGTAAACCTAACTTAAATACAAACAAGTCGCGCACACATTAACAAATCGATACCAGGGAACCCCGCCATAAAATCACACCTTTTCACAATACGAAAGTATTTAACCGCAAGTACATACATTAAATTAAAAAGTTGAACTTCCCCTGCAGTCGGAGCATCACGACTATCTTTTAATGAGGTAATGGCGATCCGAGAAGGGGGCGCGTGGCTCGCACGCGAACGACCCCCGCTGTCTAATAATTTCATTATTATAATAAAACGGAGTCAAACGTGTAAACGAGGGCACGTGATAATTGTGACCCTCTAACAACTGATTACTGTGACAGCTTGCCCTTTGAACTTTGGTGGCGGCGGTATTACTAAATATTCCGTGTACTGTACCATGGATTTTGGAACTAGATACATTTTGAGAGGAACAGTCAAGTTGTTGAAGCCTTAGAAAGTAAAGGAGTTTGTTGAGGAGGTAGTTATCAAGACCTTCACGCTATAAAAGCCTCGGACAATCATGTTTCTTTGTTAGAGTTTAGAGAGTTGGCAAATCTATAACCAGATTGAACATACCTACATCGAACACAACACGGTTACATTTAATGTAACATCGCTCCAAGTTTCGAACCACAATACAGCCGATAGTCATGACAGTTAATTTATAAAACGATGAGTTACAAGCATTGCCCAAAAACTGCTCAGCGGGCACAATAAACATTATGGGCACATTCATTAATAGCTGACCGCTGACAAACGGTGCCTCTGCCCCCCACCTCCCCTTACCCCATTATGCCCATAAACCCCTGTCTACCCTCCCATAGTCCTCCTACCATCTCCCCGTCTCCCCATTCAGCCAGGTGTAAAACTGCCCGGTCACGGAAAGACAGACATGCGATGCGGCTAATATGTTTTATTGCTCATCCCTGCGGGCCGGCGAGGGGATCACCCATGAATATTTATACGGTGATTTGTTAATAGCGCCGCTGCGGTACTGTCGTACTCGCGCTCTGTGACTTACACTAAAATGTAGAGTCAAGCCGCGCCGGGCCGCACGCAAACCTCTTCCCGAGCTAGCCTTAGTGGCCACAGACCTAGCAATTTTCCTCTATATGGTAAATCAGTTTGACTGCTAAGTAAAAAGAATAACTAACTAATAATAAATTAATGCAATAATAGATATTATTCGTTTATTTAATTATTTAATTGCGTGTGCGTTTTGCGTTAGCCCTCGCAATTTTTTTAATATAATTTTTAATGCTAATACCTAGTTTAAAGATTTGATACTGGAACCCGACTTGAACTATTCTCACTGTACAATTACTGTATTCCGGGGTCGTAGGTTTATGTCAAGTGTTTTAAAACGATCGTTCGTCGTTCAGTATTGGCGGAAACTCCGGAGAATATGTTCCCGGACGCCAAATAGGTGTTAACTACAGAAAAAGCCGCTGACTTTCTCACAAAATTCTTTGAATACAGCGATGTATTGAACAGCCACCAGGAGACATACAGCCTTGTTTGTATATTAAACTAGTTGTAAATAGTTACTTTTTCGTTACAACTTCCTTAAATATTCCAAGAAACTTTCAACAGTATAAATCTTACACATTATTACACAATGTGCATATCGTCTGGTGTCTGATTCAAGCACTTTCTCAGCTTAGTAATAATTTGAAAGCTAACTGGTGTGAGTAATGCAGGAAAACGTGTAGCAACGTCAACTTCAGAGGCGTCCTAATGTGTGGAGCTATCTGCGTGTTATCGGGACAACTCCCGCTCGCTGCGTCGCCGGCTCACCGCTAGAATCTGATTTCTGATTGTATGAAAGATAGGTACAGCCAGCGTCAGGTACGTTACTAACTTGTGCAATGTAGGTACTTAATTTTGTTCGGGGCCGCGCTGTCGTGGGAATCAAATTTTCATTAACTTTCCAGACTTTATATGCCTACTATTTACTGCGATTGTTGCGCAGTTCATGCTTTCGTAACTGAGAAATGTGCGCGGAAGGAAATGAAAGCATGCAGGAAATACTTGTAACGTAAATGGTTGATATTTTTATGTGAGCAAGGAATCCTGGTACATAATAAAGTTTGTAGTATATTCCAGTTTGTGATAGTAATGTTAGTTTTACATGAAACTTAGGTATATAGTCGTAGGTATGGCGGTACGCGTCTGTGGCTTGGTCGGCTCTGCGCAGGCTCTGTGAACCCGGCTGAATATTCAATGGTACGGTTGTTCTCACATTTCATTAGTAACTATGTAGTATATCTACTTTTGTATATTTTCGACTCGAGTTTTCAATAAGGCATACATTTATTTGAAGAAAACTGTGACAAGTGAGAAGTAGATTCACTCTAAATTAGCAAAATAATTTTGTTTACTAAATAAATAGATACAAAACCCAGATTAAGTTACTTGAAACTGCCTATAACTGAACATTACCAGCTACAAAGCTTTCCAAATAAATAAAAGTCTTTCTTAAATAGTCCCGCATCTGAGTAGTACATAAATATAGTGTTTATACTGTAATCGACCCTAATAGAGCCAACCTACGCGATACTTTAGGAATAGAAATCTTCAATGTACCACAAGTGCTTTAGACTTCATTATAAATTACTGTCATCATTTTACGATACGTTTCAAATGTGGATGCTCCATATATGGTTATTTCTTAGTTTATTTGGCAAGCTGTTATAATTTTCACACCTAATTCATGTTTCATGGCCCGACCGTGTTTGAACACATTCTATAACTCTACAAAACTTTGGATTTATATGATTTAAAGACATCTAAAGAGAATGGTATATTTGTGTAGTGTACATAGCTCGTGAATACCTTTTTATTTGGCATCAGACCACCCCAGCCAGCCACCCCTGGCCCGACATTTAGCTAAAATTATGGGAAATGTAAACATGACTCGAATTACAATTTTTTATTCTTCTATTAAGCGCCACCGTGAGAGTCGGCGCGGTGTTTACACAAACTATGCCAACATTTCCCCTTTACAAAAACGTTTATATTTTCCACGTAATTACTTTAGTTATATTATACTTTAAATATTAAATTATCTTGTGCTACATGCCTTAGATTGTATTAAATAGCTAATATTAACTAAAGCTTGTTTGAAACTACATATCAGTTAATTTTCGAATAAGAAAATCTTGTACAATGCCACTTTTAAAATCTCAATTCAGTACTATTATATTTTGTGTCATTAAGCAGCATAGGATGAAGAACAGTGGTTTGTATTAAAATGTATTCAGTGAGCAAGTGCGCCCCACTCCGGTGGGCGGTTCTTATCGATCCGCGTAACGCCGCCCGCCCCAGCCCGCCCAGCCGATAAATACGACTGCCGACTCCGTGCTTATGTGAGCTCACTGCCTATAAAATGTTATTACTATTAGTTATTGTCGCCATAAGTTTTAGGGGTACACAACTACACACTGGATGATACGTAAAAATATCCTACTTACTTTGTATGAAACTCCTGAAACAGTGTAGGTACCAAAAGCGCTAATGTTATTGTTATTCGATATTTTTTGTAGGAAAATTTGAATTCTCTGAAAGAAAAAGTACCAATACCATGTTTTTAACAAAGTTTCACAATTTATGTAGACGTCATAAAACATCTCAACAAAATTTCATCACAAACCATTCTCGTATTGTATATGTTCATGTGTTACACAACGTACGTATATTATTTCCCTAGGCCTGCTGGAAGTACATAGAAGGCCCACTTTGTGCACATTGTCCCAAGGAACACAATAAGAATCGGAAGTACCGAGGCAAGCGCATTGTCCGATCGTCACCCATGGCACGAGACTACAATAATGGTAATCGTCACTTTGTGAATTATGCCGATTACCTACATCAGAGCCCGGTTTACAGTTAGCCTCCAACTTTTGTTTGCAATATGAACTTTACGACTTTGCATTAAGACAGCGACGTGTTTATTTTAATTGTTTTACATAGTGTTGTGTGCGTATTGAAGAATGAACCGACGTGGGCGTAAGTTGAATTATGGAAATAGAGCGACGACAGTCGACGAGGCACTGTTCAAACAATGCCATAACGGTATGAGACGGCAATTTTAATTCTTTTCATATGAGGATACATTATTGAAAAGGTCGCGTCTATCGGGGGTAGTTAAGGCGACACGGCTTTGCTAAGCTAAAAACTAACGTGCTCATGTTTCCACGAAACAGAATTTTAGTCATGTCGACGAACACCATCGGTAAGCACGCGTCATGCTCACGATATATTTTTTTCTAGGTCTTGGTACTAAATTAGTTAATTGTGCAAACAGAGAATTTTATAGGCGCTAATGTCTTCAGTGTTATGGTTAATGCTGCGTCTGTTGCTCAGGTGTCCTACATACCTACCTTAAGCGTGCGATTAGAGTTTTGATCGACGGCGGCCAGGTAGTTGATTGTCATATGTCCCCTTAAAGCTAATTAGCACAGTCCCGGGGGTAGCGGCGGGAAGGTTTATGTGTGCTGCCTACGTACACACGGCGGTGGCCTCTTTTAACCTTTCACATTTCCTGCTATTGCCGTCAGCCATATTTTCATACAAAATGAGTTTAAAGTTTTCATGACGCATATTTATGTTGAAACTTTCATAATTAATTCTGCAATACGTTTAATGTTCTCAAACTCGTACGGAGCGACACATAAACGTAATATGCGTGCATTTATATTAATATTTACTGGTTGTTTCATAGAATCGTGTTATAAAATATTAACAACACTAAAAGCTTTCCAATTTCGCAGGCAGTTTTTAATTTTAATTATTTTTAGTGTTCCGTAGTTCAATTTGTTCATAAAACTAGTTTTACTATCACTTTTATAGATATCAAGTTTGAATAACATAAGTAGGTATCCATTTAACATTCATCCTACTTTTCAATAATAGATATTTGAAAATGGAGTCAATGTCCGCTTTTATTGTTAAATAAATAGGTATTAAAAAGTACCGTTAGGATGTTAACACTTTATTTTACAATCTGTCTATAATTTAAGACATTGATCACATTAAGATTGTTTAAGACTTTTAAATGGGGTTTCGAGTTGGGAAACGATGTCACACATGATGGTTACTATTATAGTTTAGCCATTATTCATTGAATTGCCGTAGTTATCTGTGTTTATAGACTATTAAGTAATCTTTTCTGAAGTAGGTAGGCGTTCATGCAGAAAATAGAATTGCTTTCGCGAATAGCGGTTCAACACGCAGGGCGCTGACTGCCGCCGTAGGTATATCTACCTACCTACACCCCAATAGATATATCGATATCAAAATAATCTTAGTTACTACAAAAATTTGCGAATCAACATGATATTTATAAGAATTCTTGGTACCACAATCATATCGCAAACTGAAAGTTTTTGAAATGGTCGAAGTAAATTACTTGCAACCGACTTACTTAAATAAATATAAAAGTTTCTTGAAAGACAGTTTTCTAATTATCAAAGACGAAAAATATTGGACCAATAAATTACTCCATTAAATGATATCCTTTTTGAGTTTATTTTTGGATAGTAGCCACGGAATTGCAATAGTGCTGCAAGGGCATGACGCGTGTTCGCCGCTAGCTACCGTACGACGTGGTAAAGATATGGACAAATCATGATGGCAACCGATTTTAATACCGATGACAACGCGGTTCGTCATTGGTCGGCGCAGCACAGCACGTGCTCAGCGTCGCGACGCCAAACCATTCTATTTATGAATGCGCTCACCGACAACGTCATTATCTCAAAACAACCAATCACAACTCGACATTTTTTGCAGTTCAATACCTACAATTCTACCAATTCGCTATACCTGTTACAACAATACCTTCCAATGCAATTTCGCACCATTCGTCAGAGATAAACGATTGATACGCTATTTATGTACAATTTTAATTGATAGGAAATACGGACGCTCTTTATTGCACCACCTCTACATTTTCTTTGTTATCTTTCTTTTATATCAATTTATGTTGTAGATAATTTAATTTCGAGTGTGTTTGTTACGGATTTATGATACCTAATACCTGCCCACATTTTCAGCCATTCAAATATGTTATAGATAATGTCGATACTACCGGCGATAATTCATTGAGTTAGATATGATCTAATATTGATTAGAACTTACGTTGGTAACAGGTAACAATAGACGTATCATAGTGACGAGACATGAAACTGACAAAATAGTAATGCGTCAAACGTTACTAATCCTAGCGCAAGTAATAACATGCAAGTTAAGGCTCAAAAATATGAGTAAAAGCTACAAACAATGAGACAAGGCAATGGCACTTGCTTCATTCAATTCTCGAAATAAATAACAACAACAATCTATTAGATTCGAGATATAATCTGGTGCAAGTGCGTGTTTCATCACTGACCGGTGCAAATCCGCGGGAGGTTCTTTCATTTCACAATAGCTGTCTGCTCGGTATAAGCCGACTGATTTAGCTGGCTTCGTAAATGAGCTAAACCGAAGCGAATACGGTGCCTAGTGTACCGCCCAACGCATAGAATAAAATTATCTAGTGAACACAGATACGTCGAGGCTTTAATTCGGACAAATAACTATTTTCCTGAAAACATACTCGATCATTGAAATTCAAACGTTCATTTCGCGTAATATCATCGTCATGTATTGTGTAATGTATCTGAATATCTACCGATGGTGTTTAGTTTTTCTAGGCAAATAAGAGCATAACCTTTATTTATTTGCAACAAACTCAATGAGATAGTTTCTAGTTCGGATAATGTTTTGGGTCTCAAAGGATGTAACAACAAATTACCTACAATACCAAAATAGAACCGTTGACTTTATAATACGATGAACAAAAGCTTAAATAATAATGAGATATGCCGATTGGTTTAGGACCTGATTGCATGCGTTGTTCTGTGCCGGTATAGTCTATGTGGTTGTTGCTCAAGCTCGTCTAGTCGCGGTGGAGGAGCCACTGCGCAATCGTTCGATCCGCAAAGGTCATGGAAGGAATTCGCGCGGTCCGGCGCTCTTGCGACACCCCACGCTGTTCCAAAGAGGTTCCGATCGCTGCCGACCGCTGCCGACCGGGCTAACCGATTACTTTAAACTGTATTTCACCTGTTCGCTAATAAAGCCGAATGACTGCACGAACTACGCTCTATTTCTAATCTCAAATAGAAAAACGACTACGTGTCTCGGTTTAACTAGTCATAGGTATTACTATTAACTAGTTCAAGCCGCCAACATTAAACAATAGGAAAGTAAACAGATAACGTTGAACATAAAACTTATCGATATTTACATATTGTATCAAGGTAAGAGCTAATAGGAAATTACTTCATACCATACTTAACTATACATACCTAACGAGATAATTTTACAGAAATAACAATGAGACATCACTTCGGGTTACATACCTCAGTAGAAAACTTAAATATTCACCTATTTATATAGTTTATGTAAAATTATAACAAGCTGCAATTTAAAATAGGTACGGTCATTATCAACTACTTCAATCAAAAGCTATATCGCTAATAACCAACTATTAATTTATTGTTTCCTAACTCGTAACTTACGTCGAATCTACAAAATCTATCTGAATACTCAATCTCCAACATGTCAAATTAATATTAGAATAAAAAGAAAATACTACAAACCTGAGTAACGCTTTCCTAGATTAACAATAAAATAGTAAACTACATGTTAGAAGCTCACATTAAATGACTGAAAAGTCTTTTCACTTCGACATACGGTCGCTCGTATTTCTCACAAAAATGACCTTTATCACTTTGGAATAGAGTTTGTCAATGTCAAAGTTAGCAGTGGTTTGTGGCCGACTGTAGGAATGGAAGACGGCGCAACAATAGCGCAGGTGCACGCCTGCACTATACACCTAGCTGTAACATTTACGTCCAACACAATCACTATACAAGTTTTACTGCAACTACATTAATTTTATTGTCACTCGTAAACACTGTACAGTAACTTGAGGCATGTATAGTTATAGCAAGATGTTTAGAGATTAAACTCTCTCTAACTGTCAAGGCACAAAGGCTACAAAGTTTTACTATTTCAGGATATCGAAAGCATTGAACGCGTTTCACTTTCGTTGCCTCCGATTGCAAAAGAATTCACAATGCTAAGAATTTATTTCGACACTATTTAAATTAACTCTTATGCTAGCTAAATCTCATCCCGAATGAAATGTATGAAATGATCCGATATGAAAGCTTTTGCTCGTCACCTGCGCTTGGGCGTGGGCCCACAGCCATTGTATGCTAATATCGTTCGCCGCGCCGGCGCAACAACTCTTGCCCACCTAGCACGGAGAAATTGTTCAAAATTGTGTAAATTCATAATGTTAATCGTAACTTTAATCCTCTTAAGTATGATTGATGAAGTCAATCAGTCGAACCTGTGTAGCGCGTGTTATATACCGATGAGGTACAAGTAGACATTGTACTATCATAATTTGACTAATCAATTTAAAGGGACAAGCTTTTAGTCAGAAAACTTTCTCTTAGAAAACGTTTATAGTTTTTTTTTTTTAATGCAAAGTATTTTTGGTAATTCCAACTATTCCTATCATATAAATAAACAATTTATGGTTTATGGACACACGCAAAAATATAGAAAATATTGAATACACACTTCGAATAAATATAGAGAAATTGAAGGTACGTGTAAACGTACTGTCTATTTCCTAGGTTTTCAAATAAAAAATGCAAGAATCTGCAAATCACGTATGTATTTGTTTGTTACAGACATCTGAGCTAGAGTCGCTGCTGTGCAAGCAGGAGGGCGCCTCGCTCGCGCCCGCCCACATGGACCTATTCGACGGTGGAACCTCCTCACGCGACGATGCCTTCCTGCGGCCAGCACTATGGGAGGACATCGCCTCCTCCATCCGGAACATCGACCCCGAGAACGCGAACATGCTGGCGCCGCTCGGCTCCACGCACGTCAAGCTGGAGGCGGACGAGGCGCTGCTGGAGGAGTGCGCCACGCCCCTGCTCAGCCCGCTCGAGATTAAGACGGAGCGGCTGTGCGCGCCGCCTACGTACGCGCACCCGCAGCCGCCGCCGCACCAGCCGCCGCACCAGCCCAACACCTCGTTCGCCAAGTACCCCTCGCGGCTCGTGTACATGTCCCCGCTGACGCCGCCCAGCTCCGAGCAGGGCAGCCCCGGGAACACAATGCAGGTAACGCTCCCCTCGAAAGCTCGCGCCGCTTGCGTAGCGATAGATGGTACCATCTCCTGCTCAGCGATGTCATTTGTTTCCGTGTTGTGTATTGTTACAGCAAAGAAAAGAAGGTAAAGTAGTTGCTGTGAGTCGGATGTGATTTGTTATTGTGATTGTTAACGGGACGTCGGTAAGGTCCTGCATTATGTATGGTGGGTAATGAAGTCGATATGACACGTGCCGATGCGTCGCGGCATGTGCTAGTACGGTCGAGTGCAGCAATCGTGGTGTGTTGCAGGGCGCAGGCCGGCGGACGCCGCCGCCGCCGTACCACCCGCCGCCGCTGCTGCGCGCGCCGCACCTGCCGCCGCATCCCGGCCCGCATCCGCATCATCATCCGCAGGTGACTAAAACAAAACGCATGCTATCACATGCAGGTTTTATGTATTCTAGGACTACTTTAGTCCATTTAAAAACCGTTTCGAAAATATATCTAGAACTACAATTGAAACTGAAAAAAAAGCCCGGTAAAAAAAAGCTAAAGTAATTAAAACATTTTTCTTTTCAATTTATCAGTTTTCGTTTTTGTTTTTCAAAACATCATGCGGAATTGATGCATATATTCTAGGAGTAATGTAAACTTCTGATATTTAAACCAAGTAGTACATTACCCTTCAGGCGATGTCGCAGCCGATGCCGATGCCGCAGCCCGCGCCGCCGCCGCCGCAGGTGCACCACGCCCCGCTGCCCCACTCGCGGCTGGCACCCCCGCCCCAAGTCAAGTACAACCGGCGGAACAACCCCGAACTAGAGAAGAGGAGAGTGCACCACTGTGACTTTATAGGTAACCTTGTTCTCGCTTAATTTTCCATTTTTGAAGGAGTTTCCTTTGGGCCAAAACAACATCCGCTGTGTAAATTTCAATGGATCCCAAGAAATCACAGACGACCACGTGGTAGGCTCAGACGGAGACAACGAGATGAGCTAGATTCCTATATGAAGAAATGGTCCACGTTTGACGTCAATAGAGACGAATGCAAGGAAAGGATGGAGGTCATCGCCGAGCAGTGGGACAACCCACTGCTCGGCGTTTTCAAATAATAATCAATAATAAAGGGTTTTCATCAGAACCGGGAAGATGAAAATATAATTAGCATGATCTGAAAAGGTATTCTCTCTATTCAAAATTATAAGTACTAATGGTTTATACGAATTTAATAAAATCCAGTTTTTGGGTTTATTTCTTCACCACGGTTTATAAACTTTAATGCTATAGCATTATATGCTTTAAACTGTAGTTCTACTTACCAATAATAACAAAGGCCTGCAAAAAAACAATAATAGAGACCTTACCAAAAAAAAGAAATGAAAATCGAAGATCTTAAAAAGCACCATGGATATTTATGTAGACAAATCAATAAAGATAAGATAGGGACTACTAACAGACGAGTAGATTACCCCCAAACCTAAAATAGCTAGTATTTGTTTTACGACCAAAGAGGCCAAATGTGTGTCAATGACCTCAGCTGAGGTTAAAGAATTTATAAAAAAGACACATTGTCACAACTTGCCGGCTCACTCTACAGATTGTGTTTTCATTGGTCAGATAACTAGATGCTGATTTAACACGACTGTGAAACGATAGACGCCAACAACAATGCAAATTTATGTATTCCAATTAGAATGAAACTGGTCAGTTGGTTTAAGAGACTTCTTGTATCACAAACATCAAATCACTTACTGGCTTTATCTTATTGCAGGCTGTACCAAGGTCTACACGAAGAGTTCGCATCTAAAGGCTCATCAGCGAATACACACAGGTACTATAATCAACTTTCTCTAATCTATTATTTAAGTAACTGCGAATTAACTATCCTCTATACGTGGCACTTGCGAAAACGAATGTTTTATTATACTTAGAAAATATTCAGTCAGTTTTCTCCTCTTGAAGAATTTCTCACATTTTGATTAAGAAGAGGATCTGTAGAATTATAACTTTAACTGTCCATTGGCCTGGCGAAAGTAACAGATATATCTAATGGCAACAATGTACCTAAGTACCGTCTTACAAGCATCGTTTAAATTTCACCACAGTGTATTGTCACTTGTCCAATTTATTTACGCGGCATTTATACTTAGTATCCAACTTACTTTCTAAATACTTAAAGCTCAAATCTTGTGATAACTTTTGGAACTGAAACGTTCATGGACTTCAAAATAAAATTATGGAAGTCAACAAACCTCACAGCTTAAGTAAATTGTCCTGATGAATTTAGTAAAAAAAAAAACAAAACGTACTTGGTATGGTGTTATGACAGCATTACGATACCGGTACTGCATCTATTACACAATTCTGTAAATTTTTGAACTGGTGTATGAGACGTGCTTAATTTGTATCCTGGTCTGATATAAAGAGAACCCGGAATCTACCCTCAGTTCTTGAGATCAAAGATTCGATGTAATTTTTAGTAGTAGAGTTAGAGTTAAACCTTCTGGCATTTCAGGAGAGAAGCCGTACACATGTCAGTGGCCGGAGTGTGAGTGGCGGTTCGCGAGGTCGGACGAGCTGACGCGCCATTACCGCAAGCACACTGGCGCCAAGCCGTTCAAGTGCGCGGTCTGCGAGCGATCCTTCGCGCGCTCCGACCACCTCGCCCTGCACATGAAGAGACACCTGCCGAAGACGTCTAAATGACACGCGAGGAGGGGCGGTGACCAACCGCCCGCTTGTCAGAACACTCAGGTAAACAAAACTGAATATCATCCGACCATCCCACGAGAACTGATGACCTAGAAGGATTCAAAAGCAGGATTCATAAACTCAATAATGTTTTGCGCTAACTTTTTCCGTAAAAATATTTTTTCTTACTTTTTGTTGTTTGATTTCTCACACTTGCAATTACTTAACTGTGTTTGTGGTAACATTTCCAGGAGGAGTGCAGTGAGAGCATCTTCCTGGAGTGCGACCTGGACACGACCCTGATGGACACGTTCTACGGCGTGCTGTGACCGAGCACAGGGACCAGCGAGCCTCCCCGTGCTGACAACGATGCTAATTGTATATTTTGTAAAAGCGAAGCTGAAGACACACCACAAACCAAACAGTTTCCCCCCTTCAAGTGTCATTGACGTTTAAGGGCAACCAAGATTCCAGTGAACTTGGAACTGTACGAAAAAACTCTAAATCTTACAAATATTTTTCAAGATATGTATCTGCTAGGTACATAACATGAGCAAGTATTAGTGTATACACCCTTGTAAACCATCAGTTAACCATGAACTATATGATTCTCACTTATAAAGTCATAATATGTACAACACAACAGCATTACCAAGGAAATCGCTTTACATAATATATACCTTTTAAAATGTATATGACTCGATTAGTCATTAATACAGAACCCAAAACACCCGTATTTTATTTATAGATAACTATATGATGTAAATTAAAAATGACAAATATTTTAATGGTACGGGTTTTGCGACACTGTTGCTTATTGCTCTAAGTTACATAAGTTTATTTTATCTAAATTGTTCTCTGACTAGAAGAAATGCAGGTTATGTGTGTTACGACATGCGACGCTGCATAATACTGCCCTCACCGGATGTCATCTTGACCTGATACATTATAATTGGCTCCGAGCCCGTGCTTGTCATCGCCGGCTTTATTACCATTCATCAAACTTTCAGCGCTACCGTGACCTACAAACCGATATTTTTACCATTATCTTTGATACCACCCCTTGTACCATGAGTTCTTAAAGCAAGACTGTTCCAATGTGGAAGCGAGATGGCGCACTACACTGCGCTTAGCAGCGTCTCGTTTCCGCAACGGCAACAGTCGTACTTTAAGAGCTCATAGTGGGTACGCTGTTCCATATAGCAGATAAATAACTAGATGGCGAATTAATACCTCTAAGCTCACCCTTTGATGAATGGTGATAAAGTACGAAAATAATTCCTAAAAAAATTGCTCACTACAACAGCAATGGTGTCGGTAAAAAACCTCGTGAATTAAAAGCTCTAAGTATTCATTAGATATGATTAGTTAATTTATCGTAAGTTAATTAATAAGAGAGCAAGGAATATCCAAGATATTATCTTTTAATATTATTATTGCCTAAATATCAGTAAGTAGATATATGTTAGTCTTATGGTACGGACGCGTATTTTAATGGTACGACCTAAGGTTTTTGTCACATGGAATTCTACTTTCAATATCAAAAACAAATTGTTGTTTCGTTCAATTCAGTAAAATTAAAATTAGGTAATTAATTGTAGAAACTTTCACACATCCCATAAAAAGAAAAAAAGTAGAGACCTATTTTCAAGAATACTTTTATAATCACCATTCGTAAAGATCATTGCAAACTCTAAATCTTACAGACGGTTTTATATCATTACAAAAAAAAACAATAAATCTTAGGCTCGTACTGTTGAAATGTTCAAATTTTACACTTTCTAGTCTCGATTTATTAAAGGTTTTTCCACATTGTCTTATCACTAACAGATTACCCTCTTAATGATTGTTCAATGAAATGAAACAACATGTTTTATCATGCATATTTTGTATTTGATAATATATATTTATTGTACTTTTTAACAGTTATAATATATAGAGAATTTAATAACGTAGTGCCTAATATAATGATAAATTAAATCTTACGAAGTGCTTTAGGCAATTTAGTGAGGAATGTCTTGAATTGGCCTTATTGCCTCCGTCCACGGTATACACGTCCGACTGTGAACACCGACAGTTCCACATTTTTGTAACTAAATCTTGTAATATTTGCTACAATGCAATTGCCATCTTAAATAGTCACTAGTGTTTTGTGCTACTGTAAGTTATGCTTACCTTTACGTACTTAAATTTTCAAAACGTAGACTAATTAATATTAACGCGTTACTTTCGCAGTAATAAAGTTTCATTTTTATATCGCTTCTTGCCGCTGTTGTATTTATATTCACTGTGTAACCATGCCTGTAAATATTAAAGTTTTTACCTTAAATATGAAGAAATATGGTGTATTATGGCCCGCCCGTTCTTGGCTTTGAAATGAAGTCACTGAATTTCCGAGTTATAACCACACCTATTACAGTTTTGATTTGACCCTTGTATGGCTACCTTGTAACATGTAGAAAACAGTTTATTGCTAGATTGTGTTCAATTTTATTATTTATAATTATAAAGAATATTCTATAAATGGAAATAAAATAAACACTGGGGCTCTATCTTTATCTATTTGAAACTGATATAATATTTCACTGAAAACTTACAAAAATTTCAATTATTTCTGGAAACCAGATACCGAAAACTCTATTCAATATTTACAGACAGAAATATCATATTCAATAATGTAATGCACTGTAATCTTGCCACTATTTCTTGCATTTAATTTTATGTGTACCTACTATAAAACTAAGCTTTTTAAAAAGATAACGGAACCAAAACTTATATTGTGTGCTATATTTTAATTCTACAACATTAATCTTGTCATGAACACGTTTAAATTTAATGAAACAGGCTGAGAATCGTGTAAGGATCGTCTAGTCTAGAAAATAATCTATTTATTAGACTAGAACAGGAATTATCAGCCTTATTGCCTTACGATACGTATCAAAATCAAATGAGGCCTTAAAATACGGAACTAGGTGGTAATTTAGAATATAAAAAATACATGAAAAATACAGTTTTCATGAGGCAGTCTTGTAATCAGGTGTTGTAGTAACTAAGTTTGTCGAATGTGCTGAGTTTCTTAAACCGAATCATTGCCATAAACATGTCGGTAGATGCCATATTTTAAACTAAAACTTAGCTTAGTTCGTACGAAAAATCTGTAGAGATAAGCTCGTTTTTTTCTGTATAAAATTGTACCTCACTACTTTCTGGGGCCCAAGTCTGCTATTTACACTCGGTTCAATGTCTTCATAGTGGCGTGCCAGCAGAGCCATTTTCGGAAAATTGGTATTCTACTAAACGTCAAAACGTCAAAATTGCGCATTGGAACGATTCGGTTCAATGTTCAACGACTGTGACCAATAGTTCATACATTTGGTACAAATTGTAATGCGCAATTTTGACATTTTGACTTTTAGTAGAATACCAATCTTCCGAAAATGGCTCTGCTGGCACGCCACTATGAAGACATTGAACCGAGTGTAAATAGCAGACTTGGGCCCCTGTTCATGCTTAACCTTTTTAGGTATGTTCTTTTGTTTCAGTAGCCTTTATATTTATATGATTATGTTTATCTTTTTCACGTGTAATTTTTATTTTTAAGTGCATAGTTAGTATGTTGACTAAGTCACAAGATAATTTATTACCAATGACGTGTTTTTAAATTCTTTTTTATATAGGTACCTATTTTTTATAGTTGAGTGTAAAAAGTTGAGATATATTATATGAGGAAATAGATATGGATTTAATGTGTTTAAATATTATAGTTTGTAGATTTTGCCAGAAGTGTGATTTACTAACATTTTGTTATTTGCCACTTTTATTGTCGTAATTAATTTGTTCACCGAAGTATTGTAATTTGCAGTATTTATTACATATCAAAATGAAATCGTTAAATGACCGACAAATCGCTAGAATAATATTAATATTCTAGGCCTAAAACGAGATAAATAATAAACATACTTGTTTATAGCCAGAAAATCACGTCGTAAAAGATTTTTCTAGATGTTCAGCCACTTTCGTTTTCTACTTATTTTATTATTTCTCACAAATATCAATAAAACCGTTTAAATTGTTAGCTGTCAAGATATAAATAAAGTCCCTTTTATGAATGACGTTTTTTATTCATTTAGAAGCGACATCAAAAATAAACCTGTGCGTAAAGATGTTTTAAAGTTTATAAAGCTGATTTACAGTGACCTCCAATAATTATTGAAAGAGTAAAGTGATAAATACTGCAAACGCAAATTATATCTTATATTTCTCTAGTATTAACAGCTTAAACCTAGGCGCCTGAGTGCCATACAGTATACCAAATTATCTTCGAATTAAAATTGTACCATTGAGGAAAGTATAAGCTTGCAAACTTTATCAAAATGTCTACGAAAAATATTTTTTTATATCTTTACCGATGACGGAACTTTAAAACATTGTGGATTGTGTAGGTGAGATAAAATTAAAACTCGTGTTTTTTACAGTTTATGATAACTAAGATCAAAAAGTTGTCTTAATCCTTGTCTTCAATACACACAATTGCACAATTTAAAACTAAATTGGCAACTCTCACAACAGTTTTTAACTAAACATGTCAAACAACTCATATAAGAAGGCAGTATTTTTTTAAACGGTACTTTTTAATAAAGTACATCATTTCTGTAAGCTATTTTCTTCGTAGTATCTGTCTACCTACATGTAAAGATCACAATGTTTTATCAAATTAAATACACACATTCCAGCCCCATTTTTCTACCGTCAATGGTACAAGCAACTTGTATTAGTAGGTACTTATTTCATATCATTTACCTTGTGTACCGAATATTACCACGAAGTGTAACTGCTAATGTTACATCTACTTCACATTTCAGAACAAATTAAATTTAGTCACATTTACTGATGTTTATTATTCCTTCTCCTTTTTCCTTTAACTGATTAGACGGATTGAATTCTCGCACAATGTCTAATGAAAGTGGACGGAACGAAAGAAGTTTGTAAGGATCGTACCAAGTAGAAAGAAGTGGTTTCTGCCTACCCCTACGGGAAAAAGGCGTGATTATATGTATGTATTTATAAATTGACGCACTATATAGAAAAACAATTGAACTCAATTGATAGTACATTCAAGTGGCCTAGTAAGAAGCTTCTTAAAGATACTAGCTCCTAGTGCTAGTGCGGTTCCTACTGCTAGCCAAAACAAACCCGCCTTCTTTAAGCTTTCAAAAGAGTCCGTATTATTGGACCTTGTAGTTCAAAAGGCTTGCAACCAAAGACTAGGCTGCTATTAACGTGACAGTTTGGCCAAGTATCTTATTACCTTTACCATGAACCGGAAAGGCTGCAACGGTTCAAATAATAAAAAAAATCTTCTTTGTTTTACAGTATTTTGAGCACCCTACGAGTAAAGTAACTACGTGTAGAACTAGTGTTAACAGTACAACTAAAATAACAAGGTTAAGATTCGATAGCACACTATGTACATTTCTGGATAATCGACTCGAATGTAAACATGCTATCAGATTTTCAAAGTACAATGGAGAAAACATGACAAATAGAAGTTACAAACAGTAGGTATAGTCTATTGTTGTACATGCTAAGAGGTACGAGAGAAAGATTCCTACAATAATTTAAAACAGTAAAAAGAAAATGTAAAAATAGTCATGATCTCAACTACATTGATTTGGTCGTTATATGAAAAACAATTAAATAATAGTTTTAGTACAGGTACATGCAAAACTGTACCTAACCAATCTAGGCTAGGCAATGCACTGCCTCGCGAGGCCGCCAAACGAAAGTGTGAATCGCAAGAATGCGGCAAAATGTTAATATCTTCGTGAATGGAACGGCGACAAGTTAATTACATTTGCGATGAACTTGCATACAGAAATACGAGCCGTTTCGCTCCACGTTTGTCGGCATTGTCTATGAATACTTCACAATACCTTTCTGAATGTCAATTAACTTGTTTCCAAGAAAACGTACGTCTTGGCTTATTCAGAAACAATTGCACTTAACATTTTATGCACCTAAGTGAATTGTACTTGTCCCATTCAGAATGCAGGTGTTCAAACCCTAAGTAACTGATGCCGCGAATATTGTTTAGGCATAACACTACATTTCTAAACTTATTGCACCTTTGTTGTATGCCATGTTATGGAAACTATCGACAATCAAAGCTTGTGTTTTTCATCTTATTTACAAACAAATGGTGGACTTATTGCAGATGAACTAGGTATATAGGAAGCCTAATCTAAATTGTGAGTGGGGGTTATCGGTTGCTTCTTATGGTAGGTTTCCATTCCATTAAGTCTGAACCTTCTTAGGAACCTCAAGGTACCTATATAATGGTGAAAAATATGTCAGGATTCATACCATTTAAACAATTAGGTCAAACCATAAAACGTTGACCTAGAAATTCTGTAAACTTGCCATTGCTCTAAAATTACAAATAGTGTTATATTAACACATTGGTTGTCAGCTAGTGCTAAATGAGGAACGGTAACATCCCTAACAGTTTGCACAAACAGACAACCGTTATCACCCACTTTATTTATACATGATAGTCATGTCTACTCGCATTTCGTGACCCTTTCTATTGGGATTAGGACCAGTGAAACTAAAACCCATATTTCGGTTGCAACAAATGTCGGAGAAGTTATATTAGTTGGTTAGTTTCTGTGAAGACTAAACTTTGGTAAAATGGAGTCTAAATTGTGGTGGTTAGTTATCTCTGCTGTAGTTGTATTATCTGCTGCCACGTCCATCAATCGGCTGAACCAGTACGATTTCGACCCTAACGATGATTTTGAAGGACACGACGATTTCGACACCTTCGATGATAATCAAGACCTCGAGAGTACAAACTTAACTGAATATGGAGAAAGGAAAGGGAAAATATGTAAGTAGCTCTCTATACTTTATTTTATGTTTATATTGATTTTATTCAAATAATACATAAACATATGAAATGCTAAGCGAATTCCCGTTGATTTGATTTTCTCAAGCGATTAATTATTTTGTTTGATCGATGAAGCGTTAGCTGTCCTAAAGTTCTTAGAAGTAGAGCTAATATATCTTTGATTTTTAAATACTGTAAGTTCCAAAATTTATAGCTGAACCTAAAAATATTTGAGCTTAATGCCGCTGGCGATTTTATCATATTAAATCCAGACAGTTTTGAATAACATAATTAATTTAAATCCACACTAACGAAATATTTGTGACTTTCAACACTGAATGTCTACATATAGTAAAATGCTTTAATTTGTCATTAAATAAGGAGGAATTCTGCGCAGAAGAAGCAGAGCAGAAAAATTGGTGCAATAAATATACTTCTTTAAAATAAAGCTATTGGAAGAAATTCTCTTTTCTACTGTATAGTGGTAGAGTAGGTATGCGATTTTTTCGCCTATTTAAATCTCTTGTTGTGTGGTTGGGTGGTCAATCATAAATTATATCAAATAGGACTTTAAATAATTTAAAAGTATCATTGGCTTTGAAATATGTGTACCTATTCATAGAAAAATTTTATGCCATTATATTTTTTTTAAGTTACCAAAATATGTGCCAATTTATCCAGCTCTAATAACTATTACAATTTCAGTGTTCCCATTCGTGAGTATCGTGCGTTTCGCGAACACTGACTGCGCGACTGCGAACACGATGAATGGCACCTGTTTGGCGCGAAGAGAATGCAACAATCTGAACGGTACCATCACGGGAACTTGCGCGTCCAGGCGGGGAAGGTGCTGTGTTGGTAAGTGAAGAATAATAATAATAATCCAGTCCTATAAACGTCCCACTGCTGGGCACAGGCCTCTTCCCTCCCATATAGAGAAGGTGCGAGCAATGATCACCACGCTTGCTCTCTGCGGTTTGTCAGAAGTATCTTAGAATAATTGTGAAAGTAAATATTTCTTTGTAAAAGCATACACACATTGGTACTTGCCTGGGTTCAAAAAAGTAAAGAATAGAAAACGAAAATTGTATCGAAATCTTCTCAATGTTTTACTAGACGACTAGAGAAGCTAAGGGATTTCTGATTATTTATGCTATCACTGTAGGTTAACTTTCAGAAGTCTGAGAGTAGGCTTCCTTAAATCCATAATAGGAATCTCGCTAGAAACCAATAAGACCTGTGCACTTACTCATTGTACATTTTCTTATCGATAGATATTGTATCAGTCATGTAAAGAATGTTCTTCAGTATTTCCTTCTTGCGATCATGGCGACGTCATCCTTATCTAGGAGAATACTCAAACGCAAAGTCTCTCGCTGTTTCTAACACTTAAAGGTAAAAAAAGTAACGGGCAGATACTCAAAGTAAAGGTGCGATTCAAAAGTCATTCAAAGGGCTTAAAAACGAATTTATGCTACATTCTACTCGGTACCTACGTACTCATAACCTATTTTAGATTACTGCTCAACAAGAAACTCTCTTCATCCAAATCACCGCCAGAACTACTGGCTGTAAAAACTATTTGACCTACTAACAAACTAATCCATTTCAGTATCTCGTACCTGTGGCACGACTACCAACGTAAACAATACATACTTCACGAGCCCGGGGTACCCTGCGGCGTACGCCGGCGGCCCCGCTTGCTCCATGATCGTAAACCGGTGTAACAACAATATTTGTCAGGTGAGACCATTTTAAAGTATTTGAGGTTCATATCAACCAACGTGAGCTTCGGTATTCAGAGAGAATTGAAATAAAATGTTTACATTATCGTTCAGCACTTTTATCCAACGTATTTATATCCAAAAAATTCAGTAACATGAAATATTTTTTTATGTAATGGTTTATCTTTTGATAACTACAAAAATACAAGCATAAACTATCTCTTGTAAGGAGTAGTTCAGGTTCAGGCGTGACACCAACGGAGTCGGGAATCCTCTAATGGATAAGAAAAAAAAGCAGACTTTGTTAAAGTATCTACGAGTATAACCCCTATATGATCAGATACTGATTCAGATCTGGATCTTCAGAAACAATCTAGAGCTACCAATCCATTTGCCATATTTAACCTACTTTATGTTCCACTACCACTTACTAATGGTTACCATATCCACAGCTCCGCATAGACTTCTTGGATCTGGTGTTAGCGCAACCGAACGGCGACGGTAACTGCGTGACGGACGCCATTACGATCACAGGAGGCAACACGGTCGTGCCCGTCCTCTGCGGAGATCTAACTGGACAGACTCTTTTCGTGGACTTCAACGGAAATGCGGCAATTACTATTATAATCACCGCTACGTTGGCGACTACGTTTTCAAGGCGATGGAACGTCAGACTGATTCAACTTGGATGCGACTGTCCTGGTTTAGGTAAGTTATTTCAAAATAATTCGGAAGAATTACCTCGATTAGATTTTATTTCCTGGTTTTTAATTGTTTGCACGTTCGGTATGTGTAGAGCATCATCTATTAGTCTTAACTTATAACTATTCATAATTTCATCATCATTTCTTTGACCACTTATAGTCTATCTCTACTTTTCTTCATCTCATCCCTCTCTTCTCCTCCAGTTCATAAGATAACGACTTCAAATTCATGAAAAATCTGTGCTAGTTTCATATCGTTAAATTGGTCACGTCTAGGCGAAATATTCCCGCCACACAAAAAAAATACATCTGTTACTGGCCTAATGACCAATATCAATTAACTCAACCCACCTTACTTAACCACACATTGGACCATATTGACCTGTCAAATACTTTCAGCACCCAACGGCTGTCTTCAGTACTACACGGGTATAACAGGAACGATCAACAGTTTCAACTACGGAACCGCAGCTAACACGGTGCTCAGTGCTTCCTTGGTCACTGGTACCCGACAAATTGTTAACTTGAACTACGGAATATGTATCCGAATGGAAGCTGGTTACTGTGCTATTCAGTACAATCAAGTAAGTCAATTTTATTTGTCATTGTTGTTGATTTAAATTAAAGTCAGCTAATTTAGAGTTATATTGTCCTAACAACCGGACATAAATGAACCTTGCTTACCGTTTTTCGATTTACGGTTAATCTTTAAATGCCTTTTCTTCTAATTGCCAATATGAATTTAGCTTATTGGATATTTCTGAAGATTGAAACAAAGAGCAAAAGCCTATAGCACGGTAGAGAACGGTAAAATTACGCATACTGATTCTCTATAAGCACTATAAGCAGTATAGTACCGAAAACCCTTACAGTACCATAATTTATTAGCATCCGTTCTTCATATTGAAGTCGACCCTTACTAACCAAAAAATGCTTTGATACAGGCCGCCAACGACGTATTCTCATTCACTGTCACCGGCGACGTGGAAGGCGCGGACAACACCGTTCTCGGTACAGCACTAGGCGCGTTGAACGACGGTAACTGCGTGACAGACTTCGTGGTGGTTCCCAACCCTATAGTGGTGGCTACTGGAGTAGCAGTCAACACTGACCGCTTCTGTGGTATCGGATTTGTACCTGTTCAAAGTGAGTATTCGTTTTTCTGTAATTTACTTCTAAAATTACATATTAGTATCTAGCAGTTGATAGAAAATCTGGACAGAGTAATCTTAAAACTTCTGAGTCCCAGGTCCTATAAGTTGGCAAATTATAAACATGATTCTGAGAAATAAATATTGTGAAATCAAAGGAAAGTCAATAAAAAAAGGTTTTCACTAAATCATTAGAACATAAATAAAAATAGGACCCCCTACAAAAAAAAAAACTACATCGATTTATCCATCTAGGATTTTCCTGACTTGTATATCTGAGAATATGTGTGTAGCCTTTGGAGGCTATAGGCTGTTTAGCAAACCAATTAAGGCCAATACAGACAATTCTAAACTGCTTTAACTCTTTCAGGTGCAGCAAAGCCGTTCGTTATTTACGTGGTGACAAGCGCTGACGAGGGGGCTACGGCAACCACGCCACCTGACGTCGCCAACCGAGGCTTCTCATTGGCTTACACGCAAATTGCGTGTTAAGTTATACCAACCTGTTATTTACTCCTGTATAAGGCAAAAATTTAGACTTGCGTGTTGGTCTAGCGGTTCATTCCCACTTAGGACCAATCCTTGCGTGATAGTTATGATCTTTTTTTTTTGTCTGGGTAAAATTATTCTATTATGTGTATCAATATTAAAATACAAAATGTTTATCAGATGTTTGGTTCCCGTAATACAGGCTCTGAGTAGTTTGGGATTGGCCGTGTGTGAGGTATACCAAAATATTTAAAAAAACCTGCTATACCTGAATCGTAAATACTACTCATTATACTTTTCTCTATTCATTTTAGATCTCAAATAAAACAGTTATTAGTACTTATATAATAAAAATCAGATAATTTAATTCAGAGTTTAACGTTCTGTTGCGTAGATGTAATATTTAGCCTTTAAGTAAAACTATGTAATTCGATTTATATTTAGTTAACGTGGATTATGCGGGATAGGTTATTTTTAATGCATTTGAAAGGAAGACATTAACGTGGTTTCTATGCATGTATATGCGAACGATAGACTTATTGGAATATACTATAAGATCTGTATTTTAAAATAAGCTGCCAGCAGAGTACTTACTATACAATACTTCACTTCGTTATTGTTCTCTTTTCGAAGTAATATAATCTTACGGTTTAATTAAATAATTGGTAATAAATACATGTTTTTCAATAACTTTACTATGCATTTTATTTAGTATAAGACATAATAAAACTCAACGCAAACCACCTAATTGGTTGACCCCTACCTAAATAATTTGTTGAATTTTGTATGACGAACAAAGAAAAAGAAATACCTACATAAAACCAAAAGATACTTGAATTTGAATGACTCTATGGAAGTGTGAAAATAATATATAACAAATAAATAGTCAAGTATTTAATAACAATTCAACTAAACAATAAAATCACATGTTAACATATTGCTCTACATTCTTCTAACAATTCTTTGAAACTGACAGAATTAGGGAAGCTTGGCTACGTGTGTTGGTGTTGAAAGCATATTTCCAATCGTAAAACTATAACTATTCTTAATAGGATAAATCAGACCATAGTCGTAACAACAATAAGATTTTACATGGAAGGCACAAGCTAATGTAAATTTATTTCGTAAAAGGAAGTTTAAATTTAACAGAGTAAATATTAGTTTGTGACAAAGACTAATGTCTTAAATTATCTTATTATTAATTTACAACAGGATGTAGTATAACTAGTTTCGAGTACTGGTAAGTCTGAGGTGCATTGCGTATAATTTCTAAACAACATTTAACATTATAGGGACAAACAATATAAAACTGAAAATGAATGTACTTAATTATATGTAGCATAACTTCCTACGACCCAATGTGACCTACGGTGTAACGTGTTGTGATGTTTTTTGAAACATAAATAATAATCTAAGATACAAAAAATGAACACTGGCAAAGCTGGTAATTTTTGGCCTTTCTTAATATTCAGATTTTCTAAAGAGTATTTAGTAAATCCGAAGTTTAGAAGTATGAGGCCTCCTTATTTATGAAAATTATAGTCATCTTCACAAATGTCAAAAGGCATTAGACATTTGAGCTGGTCTACCAACCTCTTTTATTACGTAGGGGGTTCATCTGATGATAAATAAATACAACTGTCCGCAAATATCCTCTTTGAGTTACACATCTCTTGAAATTTCATAATATTGTAAAGAGTGTCTACCTAAATTATTAGTCCGAAGCATAGAATTTATCAATCATTTTTTCATCCTTATAGCGGTCCGTTTGTTAGAGACCTAATGAAAAAACTCGACATTTAATAAAGATTTTAATAACATGATAACTGTAAATTGGTTTACTAATAATTTAAAGAGTTTGATATTAATTACTAGCTGTACTGTAGTCAACAAGTCGTTGGCGAGTCTAATTAATTAATTACATAAATATAATAAAACGGGATGATTTTGATTACACTTGCACGTCTCGTGTCCAAGCGTGATAAGTAACGAAAACATTCGATAATGCCGTATTACATAATGCTAGACGCTTGTGACTTTTATTTCGCATGTTTAACGATATTATAGGTAATGTTGCAGTGCTTGCGTAGCATAATTGAGTTCATTTACTCAACTACGAATAAGACAGTAGGACATTAATTTACATGAGTCATTTTACGGGTGTCATGTGGACTCGCGCTCCCTATTACGTAAATCACTCAATTCCAAACTAGTATGAAGCGGTATATTATGCTTGAAATAATTTGACGAGCAATTTATATTTACGTAGTACTATTATTATACTGAAAATGCAAGGACTTGTTATTATTACCACCACACTATAAAACTTAGTATCTACGTGCAGTAATATTGCATACAGAACTATGGGCAGTATTAAATTTCGAGAGTTATTAGAGAAGGAAGATTAATATTTAGTATTTACCTCATATAAGTACTTACGTTTTGTACTGAAAAATTACAATAATCTATCTAATTCCTAATACTCCTAGTTCACTCAAGTAACTCTGGCCGATATTGCGCTAAACCATTAAAACACGCACAAAACAAATGTAAATATTAACTACTATAAATAATCTCTAATAACAGTACTAAACATTAATTAACGCTAATATTGCAAACATTAAACTGAAAATTGATACAAACTTTTGTAGAATATGCATGTAGCTGTTCAACACCAAAACACGGATTGTGTATGTTTATGCATGTACGGCGATGACTTTACCCATTTTTCTCTGTATGGTGTTCTTTATGTTGGAGTACCATTTTTCGATATCCGTGTTGGTCTTCAGGTCTTGGAAGGCGGTGCAGCCTTCGATGCTGCTGAGGACCCCGAAGACGGTGACATCGGCAAGGTTGGGCTTGTCGCCTCCTAGGAAGGGAGAGCCTTTCTTGTTGACAGCGGCCATCCAGGCGTTGACGGCATCGTAGAGGGATTCGCGAGGATCTTCTTTAATCTTATGCCTAAAATTAAGAAAAAAATGTTTATAGCATACTTCAATCCCTTTCGCACTATCATCTAGCATTTCCGACAAATAATTTCTCGGTGATAGTGACAAACTCGAGTTCGGAGGCCCTAGCATAAACGCTATCGGAAAGTATTCGTATAGAAGTATAATAATTTGATGACGAGTATTATAAATTCTAAATCTCTATACTAATTTTATTTCGAATATTAAATGAAATTAATATCGCAATGGAGTTCATGCTCATGGCTCCATAGAAAAGAATAATTTCAATTATAATTTTAATTTCGCAGTAATGCCAGTAGTAGAGTTTGAAATTGAAATGAAACCCTAAAATTCTTATAAAAAGGCAAACTTTAAAAACTCTTACAATATCTAAAGAATTGTGTTTATACTTTGACCCACTTCAGTAACTTTTCCTTGTAGCGTGACTAACGTACTAACGAGTAAAACGAAACAAACTTGACATTCACAATGCCATTAGCAAGAAAGCCAATTACTGTAAGTAGTACGACCAACGAGGTTGCATATGAAACTATAGAGTGAGCCTATCAGAGTTTAAACCGTAAGCACTAGTGTGAACAAGTGTTGCCGTAAATTGTGTATGAAGATGGAGCTTGCCGTTTTAAAAAATCTATCTAAAACACTAATATTATCCTAACAATGTCAAAACCATCGATATTTTCTTATATAAGTTTCTCGTTGCGCGAAAATTAACTTAAATGAAAAACGAAATGTACTAGGATCGGTCTAAAAACTGCTCTCGCTTGGCACAAGGGGAACCTAGCGATAGTAGCAGTCTATGCGTATCATACGTCGATGAGTACGACCCTTTCGAACTGCGTAAATGTGATTTCATAGTACTAACAGTTTTGTCGCTATAAATATGACTGTGAGGAACATGAAAGGGTGTGAAACGTAAAAATCTATTCAGTCTGTCATTCAGATAAGAAAAAAAATATAAGATACGTATTTTTGCTTTGTCAAATTAATAAGACTACTTAGATAACGCAAATTAAAGTGAAGCAGTTAAAACTCGCTATGACACTTGGTAATAAAGTATGAAATTGACACGTCTGCGAGTTTGTAAACCGTGTAATACGTGTCCATTTTTTCATTAATCTAACTGGAACAAAATATTTGGTTATCCTTAAAAGAACTACGAATCCATTATGTATGCGCGGCAATGGGATAGTCATTTAATTAGGTATATTACAGGATTTTATCAAAGTTGCTTATTAAAATTTTGATTGCTAAGGTCCTCATCCCTTTACATGGACATTAACTAGTAAAGCCTACCTAAATTTTACACTGCGTTAAAATCATTTAGAAATAAGTTTCGAGTTAACCCAAATTGCACACAAAGGATTCTCGATTAGTTTTTAATTAAATTCTGTAATCAATGCAAAACTTTGCGATTTTTTACTTAAATACATTTTTAAAAGATAAGGGGTCAAACATGTTACGCCCAAATTAAATATATCTTAATTTTGATTTGACTCTACGAATGTACAATTATTACTCTCATATATGTAGTTAATCATTAGCTACAAGTATGAACACTTATGTAAACCTAGATTAACAAATATTTGTGTTTATTTCTTAAGGAAAATACAAGTATTAAAACAAGGGAAGCCCAGACTAGGCTATGTACTAGGAAAACAAACGGCGTCCGGTTTAGATATGTTTTATCCGTTGTCGGTTGTTTTAGTTATCATAGTCATATATCCTACGTAATGTTTATAGATTTTACAGTAATTTAAACGATATAGATAATATTAAAGACTTAAGCACTCGTCGGTTTTACCCGAGTAGTTCTCGGTCCAATAGACTACTACTAGAAACACATAAATATATCGTGACGTTTAATGGTAGTGTGATAAGAATCACATCGGTTTCAGAATACTGTATTTAAAAATTATTTATAACCATACATAATGTCTGAAGCTATACACGCAACGATAGCGTTTTATGTTCCTAGCCTTAATCCAGGTAATTAATAATGCAATACCGAAACTCTCACCCGCACTGTTTAGTAAATTTCATTATGAAATTCACACATCCTTCCAAAAATATTATATCCCCGGGAACGACAACTACGCACGTAAAACCACGGGCACAGCTAGTACAAACAAAACTCTTTAAACATTCCTTACCTAGTTTTAAGCCTCTTTGAAATCATATACATGGCTGCAGCTCCGATGTACACCATTAGTGTGCACTCCCAAGCCGGGAAGAACTTCCTCCAGCCACCAGCCTCCTCGAACCATTGGAAGGTCTCGAGGGACTCGCCCATAGTCCGGTATACGTTCGGCGATAGAGTGTTCACTAGGACACGGTCCGCCCATTGACGCCATTCACGCTCCTCTCTGAAATTGTATTGAATATTTTTACTTTATACTTTGTTAGGCTACTTTAAAATGAAGTTAGGGACTTACTACTCGTATACTTAAGGTACGTAAAGATTAGATTCACAAGAGTATTTATGCTATAATTGTATCGAACATCAAACACGAAATCTTTCTTAAACAGCCCTAATAAAAAATACTAACATGACGTGTGTGGTATACGACAAAAATGATTTTCTTTTCCTCAGGAACATCTTAAGTACTTGTAAGTACCGGTGTGAATTACCCGCTCGGCTTACTAAGGGTAGCACGGTAATAAAGGCCATATTTTTCTTTGTAGTAGTGTCGTTCGTTTCTGCACGAAACTTAGGTGTAGGACGTAGGTACTGTGAAGTACTGTATCAGCTTTTTGCGTTAAAAATGCTCTGGTGCGGCGAGAACCCGACTTATCAGGTTTTTGCGATAAAATCTTAGATATTTAGAACAACTTTACGGTGCATAAAATGCTTAACGCAACTAACTTAATTAATTTGATAAGAATCAGTATAGTGCGGGCCTAAATAGCTTTAAAATTACAGTATTATATTTCACCTCCACTCCAAAGACAAAATGGAATGAATTTTCATAATCGTTTCAGTTTTTCTAGAGATTAGACTTCCTAACAAACTAATAAAGGACCTCTTTATAATTGATGACACATAAATGAAAAAAGAAGCGGCTTCAATGAAATTTATATGGGCCGACCTCAAAATATCCTTTTCGTGAACCTCCTTTTAAATTGATAAAAATATTATATTAGTTGATTAGATTAAAATGACATGTATAAATTGCACACTCAAACACCGAAAAAGCTCACTAAGCAAAAACAAAGGCACACTACACCGTGGTCGATATAAAAATGCTACATAACGATTCAAATTCACGACAATAGGTAATTTCATTACATGATCTATTGAGGGTTTACACTAACGTAAATGATTTATGTTTGGGTTCTGATAAGAACCATAACATGAATTTCAAGATTTCTAAAACGTATTGTGTAGTTTCGCTTATATGGGCGTATCTCAAATACATCGAATTGAAAGCGGAATCTAAAACTACTCACTTGGTGGAATAAAACGGCCAAAATTTTGTATTTGCTTTTGTAAAGAACCAAAACTTTACATCGAAACTACGTGTTTCAACCTACGTCATAAACGTCAATTGTGACGTCTCAAGTAAATAAACAAAGGTTAAAATATGATAACAGGTGTTGCCATAAAAATCTAGATTGTGAACCCGACTAATGGTAATTGCCATGGACAAAACTGAATATCGAAACAGTTGATAACCTTTTAACAGTTGAGTACGCTTTCATGAATCATGGCTAAACGCAATCACTCCCTCTGGAAAACCCCCGGGAAAATCCCCTCACTAACAAAAACAAAACATATTCACAAATTAGTTCCCCATTACGGTCGACTTACAACCCCTCCCGACGCGTCGGGGCTCGAGGGTTAAACAAATTAAAGGCGTACTCACATCTCGGCGGCTCTCTCCTTTTCATCAGGCACTTGTGCGTTATGCATAATGAAGTATTTATTGGCAATATCGGTAGCATCGTTCCCGGAGTCAGTCACGTACTTTGTTACGGGGTAGAACTTTACAATGTCGGTCAACTGCGACGATTTGTCTTGTAAGTACGTTTCCAAGACTGATATGATGGCTGTACTGTCCAGAAGTTGCTGAAAATTTATTTCGCCTTTCTAAATGACACAGTAATCTTTCAGCTTATAGGTAACTATCATATGACTTTGGAAAGCATAAGTACTAGATTGAGACTTCCGGTGAAGTAAGTAGAACACCCGCATGAGAGACGCTGAAATAAGGGTTCAAAAAAGAAGTTTTTTTGGAGAAATGTACCTGATATCCTCCATCTACTTTCGCCAGCAGTATCGGGACTTTCTTGTACCCTGACCACTTGATAGCCTGGCGGAGCACAGCGTCTACCTCCACGATCTCATAGCTGATGCCGCGCGAGTCGAGGAATGCCCGCACTTTGCAGCAGAACGGACAAGTCCGGTATTGGAACAGCGTGAGCTGCAGGTTACTCGTGTCGCCCTCATTGATTATCTAAAACAAAACAATTCTACATGAAATTCACTAGCTATGATCCAGGCTCCAGTCAAAATTATGCCTCAAAAATGTGTCTGATATCAAAATTCGCACCGTGACCTTTCACGATAACATTTAGATATTTTTTTCTAAAATTTGGACCTTGCAGAAAAATATTAATGAATATAACTAACTTTTTTATCACGTATTTGTTTGCCAAAATTATATAAGAATTGATATAAGGTTGAAAGTTAGTATAAACATATTTTTTGTATTTTAAAATACTGATAAGAGAACACTTAATGTAAGGTTTTTAAATATTTCGCAAACGACAAATTTCTCCATTTGATGTACGAATATTTCAAACTTCTGTAACAGCTGTACGATCGAGAGCCACTGAGACGACGATAATTGTCTCCTTCCTATTGTTATTCCCGTCAATACGGTCGTTACATCTGTCGGAACATTTTGTTTGCATAACCGGCCGTTATAAGGCTGCCTACACACTGGAATGGATTCTATTATCGATTTTTTTGATTGCATCTTTGCGATTGCATTTTGATAGCAAGCGCAGTTGCTTACGCCTTAATAAACGAACATTATTTTTCATTTAAATTAATCATATATTTTTCTAATTTAATCAGTTATAAACAAAAGGCAGTAAAAAATGATTGTATCACAATGTGTATCACTTTACCGTAAACTTCAGAAATTTAAACGTAAATGATTGGATTTGAATAATATCATTTTTTTAGTTTAGAAGTTGATTTTATCCATCATCATAATTAAATTTAATTGCTAGCGAATTTACCTGACTAAAAGTTATAGAGAATAATATATAATAAAGGCAATATTATTTTCATAAAACTAAAACGTCGCTTAAATAATAGAAACGCAATTATTCGCAGTAAAGTAAGGGTGTCTAAACAAGAACGGTCTACAAACGAAGAATCAATAATAGAAAGTCGCCGAGCAACAAAACATAAAAAATTAAATAAATATTCGCAATGATAGCACAGCAAAAGCAACCACTACATTATATTAATATTATTATACACTATAACAAAACATAGGCACAAATATTAAAAAAAAAAAACATCAGTTAACAACTGAGATTTTGAATGGAACTTTGGTATCCAACACGTTTCAACAGTCGTAATCACGCGTTTTAAAAAGACAACTCATATACGCATAATAAATACCAACAATAAAGACAATAAATCAAAGTACCACATAAACTGTAAAAGAAACGAGTGAAAGCATTGTGCTGCGCTTTATACGATGCCATAAATCAGGTGTTGTCACAACCGGGAATAAGATTGCATAAAAATCAATAGCGCCTATATTGCACATGCGTACATAAGATATATATCTATAGACGGCTGCAGTCCGACGAGTAATCACTCTCTAACGTCGTATTCATTAAAAATATCATACATTCCAATCTAAAGCTCCAAATCGCAAATAACATAGTGAATCAAAATGAAAAGACGTAAATGTGTAGAGGTAAAAATAAATCTAATAAGTATTAGGATTTAGGCTAATTTTATATTTTTATTTTTTGTCAATATGTGTGTAACATTTTTTTTTATTTTCTTCAGAGGGTACGAAAAGATGTTCTAACAACCAAACAAATACCATCTGTACCTTTCAAGTTAACGTGTCGAGAAAAATGAATAATGCATGTCGATGTTTTTATGCCTCTCGCTTATCAATGAGATTTTAGTAGTTCAATGTTTGTACCTAATTGCTTCTCGACATGTTTTTGATGAATAGAATATTAAAGAATATGAAATAAATGGAATGTACATAATTCTATGCTGATGTGCGTCACTGTTATATTCTAACTTCTTCCTTGTTGCACGGCGCAGTGGTAATGGTTGTTTCGTAATTTCGACCGATATCATTTGATGTACCGTATATTTATACAATGTGTTATCAACATTTTACCACATGCCGCCTTTATGTAGACTGATGCGATCAATGTTGATGTAATTGATGTACTGATAAGAATGCATGATACTATAGTGATCTATTGGCACTAACTGTTCTAAGTACCTTTCACCGCACCATGATTAGATCCTGGTGTAGCGAAAATCTTCTAAAATACCCTTGCTACATCCTATGCTCACTGTTGTTGATAAATTAGCACAATATTAATTATGAAACCAGATTTAGGTTCTAGTACTAAATATATCAAGCAAAACCCTAAAACTAATAGTATTTGCACTATCACTTACTACTATTACTAATAGTATCACTATGCAAGGCAATGATGGCACCCGAATTAGAGGATTTCATGCATTGAAGATGAACGGATAACATTTTTACAAACAAACAAGCCTCAGACTACTTGAATCTGTTCGCTCACTTTTACAAATGAGGCCTGATACAGTTTTCATTCCATAAATTAAACTGTATGCATATTTGCATCTAATTTTCTAACTGACACAATGTGCAGATACACACACACATTTTTCTGCCACAATTCAAAGACCTTTTACTTCTGACCTGTTATCACATCAACATGAGTTAACGTATAACATAATATACACTTACATATGGTTAATGTTATCTAAAATGTATCAAAATTATGACAAAAATGTTATCGGAGCAAAGTGAAAAGACTTTCAATGAATTTTAGTGTTGTGTTTTTGCAAATAACTGTGTAAACAACATCTTTAGGAATTTAATTATTTTAAAACCAATTCTCAAATTATTCATACATATTCATACTATAGATTGATAAGAATATGAAAACTATGATCTTTATAATGTAGGTAAAAACACAGCACAATTATTACAAGTCTATTGATATGATCATGCATTTTAGTGTTAATAACAAGGTTATTAACTGATTATTTTAATGGGAAGATGTTTTTGTTTTATTGTTATAGTTCAGTAATAGATATTTTAGGTTACACACAACATAAAACCTAAAAACCTTACATAATTATAGGTCAATTTACCTTTATACTTACCTTGGATTGAAATCACCTCTTTACAAGTGCCAAAAGAGATGTTTCTGTAATACTACAAAACATTGGTTTCCTCTACTATATCCTCACTAAACCCTGATTATATTGAGAATTTCAGTCTTAAGCACATGTATTATTTAATGGGTGAAAGTCAAAGCCTTATAATAGAAGTGAACTGTGTATAGTGTCTTACTATGATACAATTCAAACCACCCCTACCACCCCTAATAATAATTTACTGTTCACATTTGTTATCTTTTCTGTCTATTTTAACAACTTTTTATGTGTTATTGATGTTATTATTTTTTCTCAAAATATACCTTTATTATAAGCCATAAGGTTAAAGTGAGACAAATTGTTCCTTTGTGCAACCATTTCCAAAGTATTGCTATATTTTATTAAATAAAGTATCAAAGAACATTTATGACATCAAGGTACTTATTTCAATTAAATTGAGAACATGGTTAAATTTGAGCATTAATGAGTTCCATGTCACATAATTCTTTTTTTGTAGGCAATATTAATAAAAAAACCAACGAATTTAATTTGCATTAAAATTGCTATTATTATTTTCTGATCTCTCTCTATTTGCTAGAAAATTCTCAATTTCCCTGCTCCTATAACACCTTACCTTAAAACTGCTTATTGCATGATAACTGGTTTCTGTGTCTATATATATATCTGAGACTAGATCTATAGTACCCATGGCTAGCTATTCTAAAGGAATCGCTTACAGGCAGTAAAATAAATAATTTCTCACATGCTGTTTATTTACAAAATAATATAAAGTAGTAATATCCACTAAACTGTACTCTTTATGAATGCACCGCTAAATTACAGTCCGTACAGCAGCTGACATTAGCAAAGTATTTTTTAGTCTTAGCACTGCAGAGGCGGGAACGTTCACGCAAATGTTATATAAAAGTCTTACTTTGTAATGAGCTTCATACTCGGGAGCTTCTTTGAGAAATGCATATTCCTCATTCTCAACCGGTATGAAAGTCTTCTTAACATTCACTTTGTAATGAGTGTAACCTCCATATCCCGCACCTATAAGAACACCGATACTGGCACTAACGAGGGTTAACTTTGATGTTGATTTTGGCAACCGGCTTTTAGTCGAGAAAAGTAATTTGGACAAATTCACATTCTCTTTAAGTGACGGCAAGACAATCTTTCGTAATATAGTGAATGTCGGCCTCCACATTTTATTTGAATTAAATTAGACGATCACATGAAAACAAACTTTGCGATTGGTATTAGTACGCAGCGTGCAAAATTTTATTTATGATGTCCTCACTCCTCGATTCTCAATGGATATTTGCCACAGAGTATGATAAAGTAAGACTGAACGAGGAATGAATTGAGATTAGGTATACTCTTTTCGCGTAAGAATTCATATTTGTTCACCTATTTGTTGCTTTGCAAGTAGTTAGATAGAGCCAATGTTTGCGTATTCTATTTTAATATAAAATATGAAACTCTACTGTTAAATAAGTCGACGCTTTCTTACAATAACAGGTGTTTTAAGGTATATATTTTTTATTTTGTGTAACATGATGTGGTGAATTCCAAACCATGTTGAATAAGTCCAATTAATCGTAAAATAAATTTTAGAAAACCATATCGAATATGAAATAATTATTTGCTTTGCTTATTTATATTAATAGGCCTACCCGGGACAGTAAAGTACTAATTCTCGTACCTAAAGGCCTTGTCCAGCAAAGTTTTAGACTGTTCATAATATACTATGAAGAATCCCACAGTAGTATACTTTATGATTATAAAGTTACTAATGGCTAGAGGTCAATGCTCGTGATTTAGAGTAAATCTTCGTGAAAGTAACGAAATAGGGCTAACACTTTTAAGCGAGAGCGTGTGTGGGTGGATTTCCGGTTGCCGAGATAAGTACAAAAGAGCTGAGAAACCTCAACTTTATTTATTTTACACAAAAGTACCAAGTCCTTGGTACACTTAGTCATTCCTATCCTGCAAATTTGGAGGTCAACATGATCATATTTTTTGTTTTATTACATAATAAGCTGTACAACATTTGGAATATTATGTAATTTTATTTTATTTTTACGTAGGTACACATTACAAATTTTCCCGCTTTCAAACAGCCTATTTGGCCTCGGTTAGAATCAGTTAGATGGCAGCATAATCGAATTTTGTCCACACTTTTTTTATATGAAGTTGTCATTCCTCTGTCTGTTGAGTGTTGTAGAAATAATTTTCTGAAGAATATTACAATACCTTCAGATTTATAGAATATCAAGAAACTCTCATATGCTTAGGATTATTACTTCTTAGTTTCCGCGGTGAAATATGTGTTCTTACTTAATGACGATGTTTTAAAAGTGGTAAAATTACCTCTGGCGCCATAAGTAAGGTACCTAATAATTATCATTTTACATCTTGTAATGGGATATTCGGTGGCCCAGTGATTCCTAAATACATAATAGTGCTATCCAATGTGCAGTGTTGAATCATATCGTTTGGTTGTTTATGTAGAGATCTGGTTATGCCCGAAGCATGCCATCGACGTCGCGGTCGAGGGGCTCCGGGCGCGGGCCGGACAGCGCGTCACGGGCCCAAGTCATAGCGCCCATGTCGGAGCGGCAGCAACTGGCGCTGGTGATGCAGATCTCATCACAAGACGCCCCTCCAGGTTTGGTGTTGCGATACTTGCTAAACTTTCTAAGTTTAGAGCTGGCAGTTATGACTTCCCGCCATTTTCGTGTTCAGCCGCTCCGACCCCAGCAGAAGAACGTAAGCGTACGAGGCAGCAGCGCAACGAGCGCGGCGAGACGCCTCTGCACGTAGCAGCTATCAGAGGAGACCATGATCAAGTCAAGAAGCTGCTCGACCAAGGCCAAGATCCAGATGTTCCTGACTTTGCTGGTAATGTAGTGTTTTATTATTATGGTCAATGTTCTATTAGTTTCCTCCATTTTATCCATGTTTCTACTTTCTTGCTTCCACGTTTTTACAAGTATGAAATGTATTTGCTTACATTCGTCAATTCAAGAAATACAGTATGTTTGAGACTGTTGATGTTGAATTTTCAAGTCAATGTTTGTTGTTGTCACATGTTGTATTGATGTTTTAGATAATATTTGTTCACATACACATAAAAAAACATAAACATAATAACTATAAGTAAGTTCAAGCTAAACCAAAATTATTCAAGCTACAAGAATACTATTACTTAATTACAATTAAGTGTTTATAGTGTGAGCTTGAATTTATCTATGTTGCAATGATTCCTCCCCTAGCACAAGCATGATTAGTTTGTAAGGGGTGGTTAACAACATGACGTCTAGTAATGTACAACATTTCTAGTATTCGGCATTCGAGACTCCTAAATAGCAACAGTTGCAGTTAAATCAATTGCAAACCTGGTTAGACTTGTTTAGTCTAGTACATGAACCATTATTAATGTTAAATTATATGTTTAGCAAATATTTGAGGCATAGTGTTACATTATTTTTAATCCAAGTGAGTCGGAAAATATGCCAACTCCACAGGTAGCAAAATTGTAACAAGATAGTCAGCATATCGTCATCAAGAGGAATTAGCTTATTTGGCTTGGAGTAAATATATAATATTACTAAATAAAATTTATATCATAGGGTGGACACCACTTCATGAAGCGTGCAGTTATGGGTGGTATCAAGTTGTAGTGGTACTTGTAAATGGTGGGGCAAATGTCAATGCAAAGGGTTTAGATGATGATACTCCTTTACATGATGCCACAACATCTGGCAATCTTGAAATGGTTAAATTTCTCATTGAACATGGAGCCGATCCATTTGTCAAGAACACTAAAGGGAAAATGCCATCAGATTATGCTGCACCACACATCTTTGAATACCTGCAGTCTTTGAAAGGTATGTTTTCCTAATTCCAATTAATATATTTTATTATTGACTGTCTAGGGTAAAATAATATGCAGAAACAGAACAGAAATTTTTTTTAGTTATTTTTTCTTCATAATAGAGCTAGCATAGATAATACACAAGCTACTTATAATTTATTTTTCAGTTGGTATAATGATCGAAGTTTTTAGTGTTATAGTCTCACAAACAATTTGTGAGTTAATTTTGTGCCTTTCATTTTGCTGCCTCAATCATGGATTTGTCTTAGTAAAATCATTTATGCATATTAATTTGCACTAGACAATCTACAATTTATAAGGTTTTCTCTTCAAGGGAACACATTAACACATAAATATCACAATGTAAATGGCTAAATTTAGTAAAATATGGGTGATAAAAATATATGGCCAATTTATATTATGTATAGTACACAATCAAATTTTAATATATGGTTTTAAAAGGAATTAAAAACTAGTCATGCTTGTCTCAAACAAACTAAACATTTGCCTCCTGTAATTAGATGCCTTTGTTTACATCTTATTCTGCTGACTGACTTCATATATCATTAACTGTGTTATGTCTTTAGATTCAGCATGTTGATATATCATAGCTTACTTGAGTAGTCTCATTTAGGTTTAATGTTTGGGCTAAAATATCTGACTAATTGGATTGGGTATTTTTGGCCAATATTTAGTTATGCATGTTGATTGTGATGTTTAGAATAGTTTGTATTTAGTGTTATGTAGTTGATGGTAGAATTAAGTTTACTGGATGGACACAAATAGATACAGTTTTGCTGTAAGTGCGTAGGTAAGTTAAAGAAAACATACTATAAATTATTTTAAAGTAAGTTTTTAACGTTATTTCAGTAGAATAAGTGATATTAAGAAGAACATTAGTGCGCTTATAAATAAAAAACTATATGTATTTTTAAATTATGGTGTATTCTATTGTATATTGATTGCGGTGATAAAAATTACAAAATTAAGTACGATATTGTGTTTATGTGATATTTACTAAAGGTTTACTATTTATCAATGAATAAGACAGGAGCGAAGACAGTTACAATTTTCATGATCGGTGCCAATGTTTCATTCAAATGGTTTAGCCAGTTGTAAATATTGTCTAAAACATAAATGTACCTGGCAAGAGCTAGTAAGTTTCGGTTAGTACTTATTTATTAAGTATTTAAACATGTGTTATGTTAAAAAGAGCTAACAAATTTGAGAAAGCCTCAGTTTTACCAATATTTGCCATGCCCAGCAACTTTATTATATTTTCGTTTTGTATTTTCACATTTACAATAATGCCAAAATATTAAATGGAGCTGTAAATCCATATGTTGACTTTTGAGACTCTAAAATATGACAGTTACAAGTGTTACAACACTCTTATTATAGTGTTTCTTATGACAAATTAAAGAAATATCTGGCTAAGTTCATACTAATGTTGCTGTATGATTTTAAAAATTCTAAACATTTATACTTAGGTTCATGAATTTATTAGGTAAGCATAAACACCGCATAACATATGGTCCATTCGTTTAACAGTTATGGTTCTCCAGACAAACCGACATGTCTAACTTAACACCCATTTTGCGCGGGGGTTAATAATATTACACATAGCATATTTACAAATAGAATTTACAATTATGATTCAATATTATAGCAAAATACATTGCCATTCTTTGAATTTCTTTGTATAGGAATTTTTCTACATGTAATTAAAAATGGTTGTACACTATTTATACCAAGCTGATCAAAACCTAAACAACGCGAGAAAGAAAACGCTTAAGATAAACTAATCATTTAACTAACTTTTTAATCCACTTGTATTTAAAAGTCGATTAATTAATTCATTTCATCATTGTTGTACCTACTGAATTACGGCAAGTGTTGTGCATAATTAGACGATAAATAATTTGTTCATGGTTGTCTAATAGGTATAATAGTATAAGTATACTCTATAATAATTTGTAGCCAGGAACGTACATAGAACCGGTTCATGAAAATATGGTGTTTAGCGGAGGTCTACAAAATTTCAAATCGATCAAAATTTTTATCAGTTTTAGGTCGTTTTTACCACTGTATCCGTTTTCATACCGGAAGGGTGCCTTCTAAGCCTTCGCTGTCCGTCCGTCCGTCCGTCTGCCGTCAGTCTGTCTATCAAAGGAATGTATCTCATGAACCGTAATAGCAAAGTACTGTTATTCTGTGGTAATATTCTTTTATGGCCTACTGTACGCTGACTCCGCGCCATCATTTGTTTTCTAACTGTTTTCAAAAGGAGAAGGTTCTCCATCCGTATGCATGTTTTTTTTTGTTATGCCAATCTAAGGCAATTGGGAATCAATATAGATTTTTTGTCATCGATAGACTTACACCAGAGGTGGTATCATATAAAATGAATTAATTTCGGTTCTTTTTTTACATTTATATAAAATCAATTATATCATTTACCATACGGTTGCTTGTAGTACATTAGTTGTTACGTTCGTTTGTAGCCGATAATGAAATGACCAAATCAAAAACGAAACGATTCGTCTCGTGTGCACAGCGTTGCGGTGCAGCAGCGCTGTGTGTTATTGCATTGTGACGTATTTCGGCGGCTTCAAGCGGTCAACAGCTCGCGCACGTTGGTTGTTGATCGGTTTACTTTTTACTTGAAAGCTGTGATTTGGCGTGGGATTGATAATATATTATCATGTTACGAAGAGCTAAAAGAAATAAAATCAGTCATTTCTTTTTGGTATAACGTATGTGCCCGTGATGAGGGCAGTCGTTGAAAATTTTAAACAATGTTTTAAATCCACACTAAAATTAGGATTAAAGTAACTCTGTCTGTCTGTCCGTTACGCTTTCACGTTAAAACCACACAACACATTTTAGTCAAATTTGATATGGAGTTAGTTGGGCCTCCAACAAAAAGTTATAATTTGTCGCTTTCACGTGTGCGTTGCCGAATGCGGAAGCTTAAAATAAAGTAAAACAGGGATTGTGGAAATAAGTTTTCCAATAATGAGATCCGTTTGTGAAATATGTACGTATAGTACCTACCTATATTATATATAAAATTGTTTGTCTGAGGGTCGTTGACGTCTTCTTAACAAGTGAAATGCTAGCTAGCGGTGGTCGATGCGGACCTAAATGCGATCTTCCTGAATGACTTGATTTATTTTTGCTATTTTACATTTCGGGATTAGTAAAACTTTTCCTGACACATTACTCATACCCAAAACGGGTTTGATTCTCTTTGTGATTTTAATTCGAACTATATTCGTTCTTGAATTAGTACTCCCAAACCAAACCGAATCAAAAACCAAGATCCAATTATAAATCGAGTGTTATCAGCGTCGTATACTGTTGACTACGTCACCATTATTATCTGAAAGTATTCAGTTTAAATTCTTCTGGTATTTACAATATCTTCTAACGTTTTTTGGCTGGTTTTCTAATAGGGTATTCTCGATCGAACTTAGTTACAAGTTTACGATTAGGCGCTTGTTTCGGGTTTCTAGACGACTAAAGCTCGTTTCAGACTACCATAATATAATGGCATATCATATACATCGTTTATAACATAATATAATATAGCAAATATACAATATAGCTTACTGTACATTTATTTAGAACACGTTCAAACTTAGCTATTAAATATATTTATATTATATTAACAACGTAACTGTCCCGCCAGTAGACACAATAGTCAAACAATGGAAATGTTCATATGTGAGTCACGGGACAGGGAAATGGTTAAAGCATAGTCTGACATTTATCGACACGCTAAGAAGATAGTCAGACAACTTGCCCGCAACTTCATCATCGTTATTTTCGGTTATCCTGGTTGGAAATATAATATTACTAAGAATGCCGTTGAGATTCAAGCTCTATACAAACAAAAAAATAACTCTATACAAAATTTCGTACAAATCGTTTTTTTTTTTATAAAGCTTTTTCGGACGTCATGCTTACGTTAACCCTTACAGATCTAATTTGTTACTGTGTTATTTTAAAATTATGATAGCTCATAAAAGTTCACAATTATCAAACATTTGATTAATAATATTTTACTTATTATTTCTACTATTGATTTGATGGATTACTATTGTGATGATAAAACTCCTTAGCCAATAACGCATTAATTTCTAACAAAAAAATTACCATAAAAAAGGTCAGTGAGTAAAATTTTTTTAGGATCAGTAATATCTTGCTGTTTCGGACTTTTTTTTTAAAGCAGAACTTCTTTCCTATAGTATGTGTGCGTAACTTATATAAGAAATAATTGCATTTACCCTCATGCGCCACGTAAGCGCACAAAAATAAATCTATTTTGCAAAATTTTCCAACAATGGTTATCGAGTTCGACACGAGTTCTTACGGTATATTATAAATAAATCAGCAAAATTGGTGCGATTTGTTATTGAGGTGATCCACCCAAGTGGATTTTTATCACCCAAATACAAAATGGTACAAAGTTAAATAAATTAGTAGACAAAGTAGAACATACGTGTCTTATTACCTGTGCTTACGGTTCGTACCCCGATACGTATGCTCTATGGTCAGCGTACACAACGTTCACATGTGTTAACTAGCATAAACGAGCTATATTTATTTATCGTTGTTTTATTCGGGATGTTCCTTAAATCATGGCAATTGGTCTGTAATTATCTTATGGACTACTTCACGTTTATTACGGTTCGAAATATATGAAAAAAAAATCATGAACGTAGGTTGTTTATTAGTTTTTGTCGTTAATGTGAACCGTTAACTAACGTTTTCCAATCTCTATTTACAAGTTCATTACTAACATCACCTTTTTTTAAACCCCGACTAAAGAGTCACCTTGAAAGTCACGCAAAGTTGAACAAAATCACCTCATTTACGTAAGTAGGAATAATGTCAATGTTAAGTAAGTTGAACGTTAACTCGTTGACTAATTTAAGACTAGTTCATATATCAACGTTTAATTTAACTAGTTCTTTCAGTGCTCATCTCTAGTTCGAACTAAATTTGACAGTTCTAATTCATCAATAACTTTCCTTTATTAGGTAAAGTTGTCTGTGTACAACATAATATACTAGAGAAAAGGTGAGGATTTTTTAAATTGTAATTAATGAATTTAGTTTGTACGTAACAAAATTATATCACACAATAAATTCTACGCATAATGAAACGTACGTATGTAACTAATGCAACTGAAGTTCGTGCGTAACGTGAACTGTGTTAATTTTATTTATTCCGTCGTTTTTGTTTCGTTACACATTTTTAGTCTGTGTTTATATTTAGAACTTGTTGAAATTACGCCATCTTGATTATCTTTATATTTTTAAATAGTGGTTAGTACTTAAATCATAGTTATACCTAGGGCCATTTTTTAAAACAATAAATGGCTGAATTAAACTTATAAAAAATAATTTTGACAGTATATTATACACACATGTACGTACAATGGAACGTTTTGGGGCGTGTGCTTAGGTTGTCGAATGATGGCCGATCCTTGACGCCAACTTCGTGGCGGTCTTACAGACCGATTTAGCATAACTTTTTATTGTGGAAAATTACAGTTTACGGACGAGTATAATCTTATCAAACTGTCGGCCATCGTGAAATGCAAAGGAGGACGCTCTCGCACAACAAAGGGGAGTTCATGTGTACTCATTATTCGCCTCAGAATTTGACTAAAATCATGATGCACGCCGCACTTCATCCGCGGTCGTGCTATGACCCCTGCGTAAACTCCTAATGATGATCTTATTGACGTGACAATATGATTATGTTAGAACACATTTAAGTGGGTTGTGTTAAACCTTCACTGATTGCAGTCAAAGCAGGTTCATATCATTTTAATATACAAACGAGTGCTACGATAAATTAATTTTACTTGAGTATTGTTACTGAAAGAAATGTTATGTCTTATTAAAATTTTATATAGGTAAGTACATTACCAATCAAACAGCTGAAATACTGCTGAAATAATTCGTAAAGTACTTGTCTGTGTTGGTTACTAAAGTTATATTACTTAATATCAAAAATTCGTAATTAACTCTATCAAAAGTTAGTTCTGAAGTGTGGGTGTTTTTGTTTAGTAAAGTTTAAATGGGCAACCAGTCATAAAGTAATATAATGATTTCTAAACAGTGTGTTGAGTTCTTGATACAGTATAATAGATTGATTCAAATAAAGTTTATTTGAACTGTTGACTTTTTTAATTCTTTTGTAAGTTGTGGAGTAACATAAATGAAGTATAAGTTTATAACAATTTAATTGAAAGAAACTAAACATTGTGTGTTGACAATAATGTATAATTCTATCAAGCTAATGACTTCATAAAAAAAATTAATTACTATTTAGTCATAAGTAACATCATTAGTATAGATTAATGTGCATAGTTGTACTTGTAATGTGATTATTAAACTCCTATCAATTAGAATTTCTAAATTAAACCTTATAAATAACATTCTTCATACTTAACCTTCAAGACACCAAGACAAATGAAACTTGGCTAATTGCACAACCCTATTATGTTAATTTTAAACTGAAACTTTTTATACAAGTTCAAGTTTTACTGAGTTACTTCTAATGAAGTTTTTTTATTGTTTTGTTTTTATTCTTATGTAAGTTATCAAAGATTAATTATTATAAGGGTTGAAGTAATGTTTAAGAGACTTGAACTTATTGTAGACATGGTATTACTTTATGACTGGATATTATATTTGATTTGCTAACTGCTTAATTTAAAAAGAAATGGTAGGCATCAAATAATAACAGATCTAACAAAAAATGACTAACAGTGTAGACAATAGTGTGTCTCAACTTGGTTAGCTATGATGTCTTTGTAACATTCACTAACTGATTGTCAGCTAAGTATATTGTTATACCTATAAATTTGTTTTGTATATTCATTTTTATTTAATTCAAAATTCATTGCATATTATAGTTAAAATATATTCATACATTTATTATCACAAACAAGAATTAAACAGCAATCAATACAAAAACATAAAATGGAGCTGTTTGATACAAGTTTTCCTAACAATCATGACTATAATAAAATAGAATCTCATAAATACCATACTTACATATCACAGAAAAAGTTCCTTTTTATGTGGAACATGTTGGTTTATGTAACAGATAATAACGCGAGAGCAACACACGTCAGTCGGGCAAGGGATGACAGCATCAAAAAAGGTTGCAATGCCAGTGGTAACAGCGATTGCAGTAAGCGGAACAACATGGAGACCCTAGCGCAGGGGGAACATTTCGATGGCAAGGACATCACCACACAGGAAAAAGTGGGAACCGCCGATTCCAGAGACGGTTAGAGGCAACAAAAAAAATTTTGAATTGTCCCAACTCTGGGTGCAACTTTATAACGTCACATTTTGCCACTTTTTCGTGATATCTGATGGCGATAATGATTTGTATATTATTTAAAATAATTTTGTATTTTATTGGGGACACCATTTTATTAGCAGTCATGTGTTTATAATACTTTTGATTTATTTGTTAGTAATTTCCTGATTGAACTCTTGACAAGCAGAAAGAAAATCAATAAAAAATTAAAAATGTGTATTGTATGTTGTGTGTTTGTTTGTATAATAATAAAGTATTTTACTTTTGAATTTTTAAAGAGACCATCATAAGTAGCTTATTTTCCTCTAGTGCCATACAGTGAATACTATGATAGGACGTCATATTCTATTTCTAATTCATGATTTTGTTAAATTACACTAAACATAATCTTTTTTGCCACTATCCTTTTAAAATGTTACACAGCAATTTTTAATCTAAATATTATAAACGTTAGTATTCGTAAAGTAATAAGTAGGTATTCTTTTTAATTTTATTTGACTGTAACACTTGTTATAATCATTATATTGGAGGTGATTGATGCATTTGGGCAACTAAACAAATTAATATGTAGTTGGTTTTAGAAAATGGGTATGAACATTAGTTTTAATTGATAAGACATAAGTTGGTAAAGTTATTAATTCTCTTATTTGTTATTTTCAGATGGTACACAGCTAAGTAGCGGGGTGGTGTCATCGACTCAGGACGATTGCAACAAAAGGTCGTATGAAGACACTGCAGACAATGAAGCGGCCGAAGACGATGTTTCCAAACGTAAGAAGCGGAAAGAGACGGAAGAGAAGGAGCCGATGGGAAAGCCCGCTCCCGTGGCGCGCAGCGGAACAGGACGGTGAGGCGGTTCATTACCGAGTTGTACCATAACACTTGCACTTTATTACATTACTATTACCATCATGCCTACTGGAAGTAAACAGGTAAAGCTGTTACAAAAACGACGAGGCAAAATAGCGGTTGGGCAACAATACAAAATCATAATTGTAGTGAAGGTTCAACAGATTTTAATTCACAGTATCCTAACCGGCAGTAAGCCACCGGGACCGGCCAGCAAGACGGGCGCGACGCCGCTGGGCAAGAGCGGCGGCTCGCAGAGCACCGGCAAGGGCGGAGCGGGCGGCTCCGGCAAGGGAGCGGCGCAGTCGCAGGGGAAAGGAGCTGGCTCTAAAGCAAACGCACAAGGGTCACATCAGGTAGGCATCTCACGTTAATTAAAATAAATATTCTTATTTATAAGAATTTCTCCATAGGCATGCAATTTCAACTTTTAACTTTGAAAGTCAGTCTGTTAGATTATTGATAGATGTTGTATGTTGTATACCTTATAGCAGATACATGAAGTATTAGATAACATAACATATAATCAATCCCGAAGAGTTAGGCAGAGGTGTACCCATGTACACCCACAGTTCGCCGATATGTTTAGGTCCCATGTAATATATGGGGCGGGGGCGAGCCTATTGCCACTAACCGGGCACCAAGTATTAGATCATCTAAAAAAAGTACATTACAATATAGTAAACCTACATTATGTCGTTCTTAGGGCAAATCTGGAGGAGGGAAGGGTGGAGGCTTACAGCTTGGCAAACAGGACAGGAAGAGTCCGGTAGCTAGTCCAAAGCCAAACCAAGCCAAAGACAACAACGATGGCGACGACGATCAAAAAAGTCAAGAGTCTGCAGCACCTAAAGTACCGCCACTGAAAATTGTAATTCCAGGCGGCGCGGGTGGATCCGGTAGTAGGAACGAACAGGAGGGTGAGGGTAAGACTTAATCAAAATAAACGTAAAAGCCCCACAAGATGACTTCAAATAAAGATGACTCAGTAAAAACATTGATAAGTACTAAGAATAAGAACTTGCATCTCTTTTTGTCCTTACAAATATTATTTTTGATTGCTTTAAAAAATATTTTTCTTCATGTTGTTTTACACTTCCTGTTTACTAATTTTTATTAGGTGGAACAGGTCAAAGGGGAAGCGGCAAGGGCCGAGGGAGCGCATCGACTCTACCGTACGTCATACCCTGCACGAGCACGGACACGGGACAAACATCCGACAGCTCTGACGGCAACTCCGACGACAAACGCGGGGAAGGAGGAAAGGTAAATAATGTCCGCCATCATTTCTTAGAATTATAACTTTACAAAACATTCGTGTGTTAGTGTTACAGAATGCAAAGCCTCATTTTTATTTTTTGTTATAACGTATCATTTCATTATTATTCTAAATACCTGAACTAACATATGCTCATAAACCTACTTTTCGTCCGAAGGCTGGACAGAGAGTCCTCCGTTCTCATAGGGCGAATGACGGGGAGAAAGATAAAGATAAGGAGAGGACGTCCCCTCAGACAGGGAATGACAGCCGCTCCGGGGCGGGACATGCTCAAGCTAACTTGAATTCCAATAAAAGTCCTACACCTTCGGGCTCTGTAAGTACATGAGTAGTTAAAATTTTTAACAATAGTTGATTTTATATAACTCACACGATCCTTTTGAAAATGTTCAATTCCTTAACAATGTTGTAAGAGATATGATCATGGTGCTCAAACTTTGACACTCTTTATTTTAGGGCCAAGATCACGATCACACGGTGTCGTCGTCGAATTCGGGAAGACATGAGTGTAAGTTCAATTATTATTAGACTAGTATTGGTGTTTTTTCATTTATCTATTTATCTTTCATTTACTCTTGTTTTTTTACTATTATAGCATCTGGCCATGTGGAACTGCACCCAAGGAAAAGGAAAATTAAAGCGTCAAAAGATGGCCATTCCCGCGATCAATCCAAGAATGACCAATCCCATGAGTCAAGCACCAGCCACCACAATATAACGCACTCTAACCCGTACCAAATGTATATTCATATACGTAAACAGGTCAGTTTATTTTTATAACATAAAAAACAAGCATAAAAGAATTGTTTAAAATAAAATATGCAAAATCATTAACGCATCTTAATATTTTTCTGCAGATTGATCGCCGCCAGAGAGGCTTATTCCCGGTAAAACCCAAACCTCCAAAAGATTTTAACAAATATCTAATGAATCGCTGCACGTACACACTCCAGGGTAACGTGAATGCCGACCCTCAAATTGAAATACCACACAATTTACCATCGCAAATGGTTAACGAGTTCACAGCTCAGGAAAAAGAAAGGTATTGTGTAATTTTCAATCTGTTAACAAAATGCCTTAGCGAATTTTCATTTTTTTTTCTTAATCCAAGACTTCTTCGTAGATTTTTTATGAGGACCCTCCGTCAGCGTCAACCGTCACAAAATTTTGACAATTTGCTTTTATTTCGACAGGACGAGGCTGCGCATACAACATCTAGTAGAAAAAGAGAAGCTTGTGTTGGCTGTCGAACAAGAGATATTGCGCGTTCATGGGCGCGCCGAACGTGCTGTGGCTAACCAGGTAAAAGTATAAATAATAAGTGTACAGTGTGATGATTAAATTACTTTAATGTATGTTTTTAAATTTATCCTAATACAAACAATTTGTTTTGTCGACAGTCTCTTCCTTTCTCTGTGTGCACAATACTTCGAGACAAAGAAGTCTACAATGTATTGGCTCCAGAGCAGGAAGAGAAACGCAATGCTCAGCGCTCCCGATGCAACGGCAGACAGATTAATTCTTGGCTACAAGAAGTAGACGACAAATGGGAGAAGATCAAAGTGAGTTGATATTCCTGTATTTTTTTCGGAAACCTATATTTTGAATGGTTAATCCATAAACTGATAATTATAAGTTAATGGATTAACAAATTCGTCACGACATTCCAAATGTCGTGACGAATTATATGTGTGGCCTAATAACAGTGTAAGTTTGGAAAAGAGGATGTGTGCTGGTACTCATCAATCTAGCGCACCTTATTATCTCCGTATTAACTTAAATACGTAAAAAATACAGGAAGGCATGCTTCGGCGCCAACACACGGAGGCACAAACTCTTCACGCCGTACAGACCATGGGATGGGAATGGAAGTTAAAGGAGTGTGGTATATGCGATTATAAAACAACGCCCAAAATTGACCCAGTACACGTGCCTCAAATACACGTGTCGAATTTTGACTTGCCCGCTTGAATTTAAGTTCATATTGCCTGTGTTCATGTAACGTCTTCACGTTCATCGTGTTGGCATAAATACTAGTTATTAAGTTATTTATGTTATTATTCTTAAAAAAATTATAACATCGATTGGTAATAAGAATCAAGCGGAGCTACAAAATTGGATTTTAATCTCTAAATTTTCTCGACGTTTGTCGAGTCAGTCTTCTATTCTCCCGCGCGACATTTTCCGATATCTTGTTATTTATCACTTACGTCAATAACACTGCACAACAGACTCATTTAATAACATGCTATCGGAAGATGTTTGAAAATCTAAAATTTAGTTTTTTAAAGCTATCGCAAGGACAATCACTTTACATAATTGTTATAAATGCTATATTTTTTAATTGTCCTTGCTCTTTACTGTTACTGTACGTGTACAAGTAAACTTGGCATTCGTGTTATGTATCGTCATGAATACTTGTGCATGTAATCATAATATATAAAACAGAATTATATATAAAGTTACTTTGTATTATATAATTTAAGATATCCTTAGTTCGGTTTCTGTTAAGTACAAGAAATTAAAATTTTAGTGACTATTGTTTATAATACATGACTATTAGAATTATTTCAAACAAATTAGTTTCACTGTTTTAAGATTCTGTTTCATAAAAGATGTATATATGTAATTGTATTAAGTTTATTGTCATAATTATTATTGACGTATCGTATAATCATGTTTTATGTGGGACATCATTTAGCATTGGCGCCTAAGCGCATTTCGTCATGACAACATTGCCAGTCTCACGCACTTCGTAATATTAACGCAGTCATAATCATAATATTCAACTTAACATACCATTCATTTCCAGAGAATAGATTGTTATAGAGTAGGAACTTTGACTTCAGTTAAAAGTATTTTACAGCAGTCTTAATTTGTGATTGTTTTTCCTTTTGGCAAGATTTTAGTCTCAGGGAAAAGATACCATTCAAAGATTGTTTTTCTGACATTTGTGTAATTCATCAATTAATCTCTAGTTCATTACTTTAAATCCCATTCCCTTGATGTAACTTACTTTATGTATGTTATAGTTTATTAGGTCAATGTATGTAAAATTGTATAGGTGTAATTCTTATTAGCAGCGCAAACTAGACTTTGTGTGACACAAAAACCGTTTTATGACGTTTTTACAAGCACTAGGCAGAGACAAAGTAAGAGTAAATAGAAAGATCATCATTTTCTCATTAAAATTAGTGTGATAAATGTATAAAACGGTATTTAGGGTCACCCATATTAACTGTACTATAGGCCTCTCTTGAATTTAATTTCGACATTAACACTGGAACATTGGTCCTTACTTTTAAAATTACTTACTCCAATCTAGAAACAACTATCTAAGCTATCTGATATTAGAATCAGAATGTTTACTATTAATATTGGCCTTAGAATGGAATGGAATCAAAATTAAATTCAAGATAGTCCAGCTGATCTTGTTTTAGTTACGTATTTCTTAAATAAATGAATTAAACTCTAAGTTCAATTAGATCTCAATCATATGCTGTGTTTAATTTCTTCCCGATATAATTCCTAAAATAAAACTCAGAATTTCTTATAGTTTTTTTTTATTAACAAATCTAAACTATTTGAGGTAAAAACGTGGTTATTGATTCTTACAAGTTGAGTCACTAATTAATACATTTCTCGTTAACATTACACTAAATCTTGTACGATGTTTATTTATGCCACTGCTACTGAATCTTAGTTATGTGCTAAAAGTATAAAAAAACTACTATTTACGTACTTACATGTTAAATAAGTTTAATATTCACTGCTATCGAGATGGGTGGATCATAATCTCAGCTCTTCAAATAATATTTAACTGAATAGTTCATCATTATACTTGAACTGAAAATAAAACACAAGAAGAGAAAAATGTAATGTTACTTATTTCAAAATATTCTTTGATGCTCACTATGTATAATAGTTGGTATAACAACAAGGTACACTTACTATATTGCTAGATTTTACTTCTGACTAATATTACTACTTAACACAGGAATACAAGTCACAATTTTATATGTAGGTATGTAAAATGCAAGAATTACATAGATAAATTAATTTTTAACTTCCTGTTTTTAATAGCAATAAGGCTGTGTTATTACACTAAATTCTATTAATGACAGTCATGCCAAGCCTACATTATAAAGTACCCCATTTATTGAAACGGAATATAAATACATAAACATTATATTACATCAAACATCTAAAGCAAATCAAAAAAATTTAGAGGCAATCTAATGAAATAAATGAAAATGCAATAAATTTTAACAGTAACATAATATAATACTATTTATTTACAATAAAGGTAACTTTCTAACAAAATAGCGACGCCACATGATTGCTGTGAGTATGGATAGTGAATACCAAGTGACAATGTACGATAGATGTTCATTTCTCAAAGTAACCCTTGTCTGGTTAGGGATCGGCCATCCCTCTGGTGGATCTGGTATGCCCCGAGCATCAAGCCACACGGGGGCACAACCAAGGTAAGCACTCATCTGATCCAAGTCCCTGAAATGTTTTAAAACTGTTAGTATAATATTATAGGTGTACTTTTTCTGCCTAGCCTTTTTGGTTGAGACTTGCATTTTACATAGAGCTATTGCCTTGAAAACCCACTTGAGTAAGTAACATAATATCCCATTGTAAGACTGGTTTTCAAAAATGTCAAAGGTAAAACAAGAGTAGACAAAAACGGCTTTTCGTGCTCTCCGAGGTATAATGAGATTCCATTATGATTAACATAATAATATGGTCATCCATCCATCCAAGGGTTAACCGCAGAAAGTGCGATTTATGCTCATTCATCTTTGCAGCTCAAGTTAAGCCTTCTCTAGTATTTTTCAATTCAAGGATTCTGCAAATAATATTTACCTTGAAAACCATGATCCTTTTTCTGGATTGTTCTTAGGCATAAATGGCGCACGTTTTTCTGTCAATCTTACAACACCGACAAGCTCAACATCATTGTCCACTAATGATGGCAGACGTTTCTCTTTTGGACGCTGGCTTTGATGGATCCATCCCCGGTTTATCAGAATTACTTCTCTGCAAAAGAATATAAATTAATTAAGTACATGTTAATTCAACTTTAGTTAATGCAAATTAAAAATAATTAAGTACATGTTAATTCAACAATATCTACATTGATATTATATAAAAGGGTTCTTATTATTTTATATAATGTATCAACAAATTATGGGTTTCACCTCAGCGGTTTCTGTTAAAATAAAAATACATAAGTGTAGCCAGTAAGTAAACTTAGTTTTGTATCAATAAAAATAATGAATTCTGATTTACTTCTTTATTAATAAACTTTTTGCTTGTGACTGATAACTCTGGGCAGAAAATCTATTTGGTATTACAAATATAAAAAGTACAATAAAAATAACTATAGTTTCCTTACCCTGTATCTGCCAACTTGAATGGGGTTATCACTAACCATCCTTGGTTTGTCTTAGGGTCGGATACAAGAGATCCAGTCCTAGGCAATGGGGAGTCTGGCTCAATCAATGCTCTGGGCCCAATCAGTATTTCTTTGTCATGAAGAAACTGACCCTTGACTTTAACAGGCAAGTATTCCATATTTTCCAGTTCTGCAAAACTAATGTTGGAAGAGTATCAAGACACTGCAATATACATATATAATTTTAACTAGTTAACATAAATTATAGAAGATTCTACAGTATGCTTATCACAACTATTGTTGCCAACTTCAAAAGATGATTTTTTTGATAATTGGTATTAGTATTGGTTAAGATCATCATCATTAATTTAAGTTTTGTGCAATTAATTATACCACCCTGCTTTGTTTTTTATTTTTTACATACACACCTACTAATATACCTACTAATATTACCTACTAATATTAGACTATTGTGAAACAAAATTATGCAAGATGTTTACAATCTACTCACTATTTTTGTTATTATTATATAACCAGAAAAGATTGTTGGAATTTTCCTAATAATGAGAACATACCTAACATTATGAATGCTTTATTAGACAGTTCAGCTTAACTGTTAGTAAGATAAACTTACTCTGTCGGCATTAATGCAGGTGTTGCATTGGTTTTTGCTTTCATCATATCAATGAGTCCCAATTTCCATTGCAGACGGTACACTTGCCAGCAACCCAGGCCAAAAGAAGTTACTGGAATCATCTGAAATACATATAAGCATGCACTGAGCACATATTTAAGTATAAAGTTTTTATCTTAGAATAGTAGAGTATTAACTATTTTAGAATATTATTTAAACCAACAGTTGAAAACGTTTATTTAAATATCACAAAAAGGTACCTTCAAGATTAGGTTATTTCAATGTAAAAAAATACAAACATACCAATAAAATCCATTTGAAAATTTCTCCAGGCTCTTTCTTAGGTTTAACTCTGTGTGATCTAAGAACATTGGCAACAGTAGTATTATACCGTATCGTATTCCGAAGTGTAATTTTAATGCAATGATTGTTGTACATTGCTAAATTTCGAGACATTCTACACAAAGTTGGAAACATTGTGGACATTTTTGTTAATTGAAACTTTCGAGTTAAGCAGCTGATGGCAAAAGCTAAAGTAAAAACAGCAAAGTGCAGATATTGGTAAAAGAATATTTTATTTTAGATATCTCAGGCACCGACCGAACTAACAGAGCACAGATACAATATGTATTTATTTTCAAACGACGTCAAAAGTGACATTGACAGCTGTCCAAAATACGTTTTGTTCAGTTCACTGATTACTCAATAAACAAAACGTATTATATTTTTTTATAATTTTAAATTAGCTCTTTGCTACAGAAAAATACCTGTCTTATAAGACCCGCCCGTTTCGGATAGAGCGGAATAAACTCACACCCCTTTTTTTAAAGGAAAGAGCGCTAGCCGCGGTTTTTCCAAGGATGGGTGACCATTTATAGCACAGAGGCTCATCTGCGCCTCGATAAGCTAAAATGCGTTATAGAATTCAAATAGGCAGTCGCTGATGAAAGGCAGTGGAATCCTATAAGGATAACTCCTAGAAGCAGATGATGTTCAGGAGCCTGTGGCCCTGCTGTAAGCTAGCTATTAGTCGCATTATAATAATACAAACTACTTTAGATGCATTTTCATAACTGGCGCGTTGCACCAACGGTTAGTGCCCTAATCGCTAATCTGCAGGGACTGCAGGTTGTGGTTTCAATTCTTACACCCTGGAGTCTGGTCTCTGGACTAATCTCTGTGTGATGGCCATAATTTGTTTCGTGTTTGATTGCAATTTATCTATAATAATCAGTAAGAACATAATAATATGTTCTGATTATAGTTCCAAAAGCCGCATGCAAACTTGTTTAGTAAATAATATGAAGCCATGTTATAAATGAAAATAATAATTATGATACAAAAAGCAAACAATTTATTTTCATAAAATGCTTATTGTTATAACAATGACAAATGTATAATTAAATTACAACAATAATTAATTATGCTAGAAATAACAGTAATGTACCTACTGCATCAGTATTGACAATACATCACCTGTAAAAGTATCTTTCATACAAAACATTTAATACCTATACACCTACGGTATATAACTTATTTAATGATTTTTAAGTTTTGCTTAAGGATAAAGATAAAGAACCAAACTACATAGGTAGTGGCCAAGGACACTGTCAGCCAGGTTGTGCTTTTTGTTCAATGCATCATTAGTGAATCATTAATACACATGGAATCTTAAAAAATAAGGAAGAGATTATATAATACTATTTAAAAATACTAAATTGTGTCTCTTACATATTATGGATGAATATTTTATTGCCTAATTAGGTTATTACAGATCCCAAATGCATAAAGAATGCAAAACTAATATTTTATTTTAATATTATTAGAACGGGGATTAGCGCGAACATGCATAAGTCTGACGGTTCTTAACATGCATGTTAAGAACCGTCAGACCACTAAATCGGCAATAGCAGATCACGTACTCCAAGCTGGCGTTAATCACTGGATTCAATTCCATCGCGCGCAAGTCCTCTCCACCGATCGCCACTTTCATTCGAGAGTAGTGCGAGAAGCGATTGAAATCAAGAAGCATCCAAATTTCAATCGGGAAGACGGCTTTAAACTACCTGCATCTTGGTATCCAGTGATTCCCTTAACACAACCTCGATTCTCTGCAAAGTCGGTTAGTGAACATAGTACGGACACGGTCAGTGTAGTGTGTAGGGTACTTGAAGAAAAGGGGGTAGATGAAAAATCATCTACTTCGTGCACGGAGCAATGACACCGCATCTCCAGTCTGCTTGCGACCACGGCCGGTGTAACCTGGTGGAAACGTCAAGCCCCAAAGGTATTTATGCATGTTCGCGCTAATCCCCGTTCTATAATATTAATATAAACATGCAGCGCGATAGTTTAAAAGTTATTAATATTTTATTTGTAGTTACCACAAATAAGACGTATAAATATCGATCTCTTATGTACACAATAAAGTCTTTATTTCGTCATACTCAAAAGAGTTACATAATATTGTAAAATTGAATTAACTTTTACACCTATGTTTATTTTGAACAATACACAGTTTAATTGTTTTTAAGACCTTTTAATATTAAGTATTAAGTACTGAAAGAATTACTACTTATATTATAACGTCCCTAGTCTACTTACAAAGTTTTACCGTCAGCGGTCAAGTAGTTATGGTTATTTAATGATCTTATTTTCTACCTAATTTACAAAAAAGTCTTCCATATTGATAGTTAGATTCATCCTACTTTTATCAGTACAACACAATATGCACATGATCATTGTACTTCCTTACATTGCAATAGTCACATTGTGTTGTAAATATTGTCTGTAAATTGCATTTGCTACACTTATTTATATAAAATAGTAAAGGGAAGAAAATAGTTTCAACATTACTTCTTCTGATTATCATTCTTGGTTAAAACAGCATCTGTGAATAATACTATAAAGTTAATGTCTAAGAAAAAAGTAGGCAGTGATATATAAGTGAATAGTATTTGATTATTACCTATTAATATTAATAAGGAACTTGAAATCTAAAACAGTCAGATACTATTTTCCACTTTCCTTCGACTGCTACAATGACAAATGTTTCTTGAAATGGTTTCTTGGTTTCTTCGTTTTGATAGGTAACTTCTCCACAAGCTTGAATGAGGTAGGTTAGCTTGGTTGATGCTAAAGACTCAGAAATCGGTTGAGCGTCTAACGTTTTGAGTTGATGACTGCTGGAGGGTAAATCCATGAGGAACTTCTGTATCTTGTCATTACCAGTGATTCCATTGCCATTCCACACCAACAGACCAGTGTCTAGGTAAAGTTTAGAAGTTAGGTGACGACTACTGTCGACTTGCTTATAAAACACTCTCGTAAATTCTTCAGCAGTTTCACATGCGTTGTCAACATTTTTAGAAGTCGCCTCAGCCATGTTGTGAAACTAAATTGTTTTATGTTATCACCGGTAAAACTATTTTATTAATTGAGATTGCGAATTGCGCGAACATGCGAGATCACAACACACAATAATAAAGACCACAGCATAGAGAAATATAATAAGTAGGACCACAGGGCACAGAGCATAGAGAAATATAATAAGTAGCCACAGAGTAAAAATATTTACTCCACAGATTAAAGTAAGGCTTTTGTTCACAGAGTCCCTATGGATGGCAATATATTTTCGTTTTTCCAAAGATTCTCTGTCCACGATAGTAGCCCAATGATTATATCACCTAAAACAAATTGTATCAGGTGTTGTTTCAAACAATGGCCTGGACTGCATACAATGGGCAAATTGCCAGTCCCATTGCAGACCAAAGGTGCACCAATCAGTTATGCGAAAAACAAAAGAGACCTTCTCTTTCTACCTAAAAAGTCTACTTAGGGTACCTAAGAAGCACTTTGTTTTATGATATATCTAAAATAAAAAAAGAACCGCAAGATCAACAAATTTTAATATTGATGTTAGATTACAGGTCCAATCTTGAAAAAATACTAAGTCCTTTGGCTGCCTTTAGCTGCAGCGCCTGCGGTGAATATGAGGAATAATGAGGATGAGGATTTTGGTCTGATAATGGATGAGATAGATCAAAAACTTTTTACTCTCTGGCTAAGATACAATAATTGTGGGATGTCCCTTAACATTATTATTTTTATTGTATTTATTTATATAATAATTACTTATATTCCATTTATTAATCTTTGCGCGTTGTGTTTAGGTGCCAGCTTTGACAGTCTACGAGAAGTGAGTGACCCTGACTGCTAAAAAACAGTAGGTCGTGGGTTCGGTTCCCACAACAAATCTTGTGAGGGGATCATGAACATTTTTCTGTGGCCGGGTTTAATTTATATATATCTATGATACCAAACATACACTTATGTAGGTATAGTTATTATTTTATCTACTTAGCTTTTACTTATGCCGCCGTCAACATCAGGTTTCCTCTGGTAGTTCAGTAGAAAAATGTCTAATCGTATCTTCTGTATCTTAAAAGTAGAAAATGTCCGTAAACAAGTAAGTAAGTAACAGACTACTCGAGTTACTACGAACTACGACTACCTACTAGAATTAAAATAATTATAAAGTGATACTAATACCTACCTAGCTACTTAGGTGTATGTTATTTCGATTTTACAATAACCTACCTATTGATAAATGTACCAAAAATTACGTTTTCACGTTACAGGTACTTATTGAATCAATCAAAAAACTTGTAGACTTGAAGTGTGGGAATAACTAGGTAAGTCGAAATAGAGGCTGTGGAAGTTTAAATGTAAGATTTTGAATTTTTGAATCAGCTGTAATTCCCTGTAGGTGTAAGTCAATAAAATTGAGATAGGTAGAACTAGGGATGCTACGTAGGTTCTATTCTATAAAATGTTATAATGATTGAACACCATTTTTTTAATATCATTTAATCAGTTTAATGATATGTTCATTTTGACATGCAATCACATAAATCCCTTAATGACTATTACCATTGAATGACTGCCGAGGGTCTAACTATACCTACCGTAATTATAATACGGATCAAGACTTATTAATATTATATCAACTAAATAAATAGTGGAGGTACCGCACTTTAGTACATCAATATTGTAAATTAATATTTTTATGAAAATCAGTTGTAGGATTTTAGATTTTAAGCTCTTAGTAAAGTGTACTATTTGTTACGTCTTAATTAAAATATACTTTCGATGGTAGATCGTTGACTTTTAATATAAATTAGGCAGGAATATAAAAATTATACATGCGCAATTTATTGTAAATTTTTATTTGCTGATTTTTACAGTTCCTGCAGTTATACAGATTCCTAAATAACAATTCTGAGCGAATATAATACTTTTGATGTTTTCGAACAATAGGGAGTGTGATACGGCATGATTTTAGAATCCAAACGGGCAGCAAAAAATATTGAAAATATTACTTACTCACTACAACCTACAACAGTAAGAGAAAAAAGAACCAAAAGAATGCAGGAAACTAATCTATCGTAATAATAATTGTTCCACAAAAAAGACATCACATAATTCTACAGTCGTAACCTAAGACCTAACCTATAGGTAGGTATACATTTACAGCTACTCCTTACAATATTTCAACATTGTGCATCACAAATAGGTGCCATTAAATTCATACAGGGGCCCAAGTCTGCTATTTACACTCGGTTCAATGTCTTCATAGTGGCGTGCCAGCAGAGCCATTTTCGGAAAATTGGTATTCTACTAAACGTCAAAACGTCAAAATTGCGCATTGGAACGATTCGGTTCAATATTCAACGACTGTGACTAGTAGTTTATACATTTGGTACAAATTGTAATGCGCAATTTTGACGTTTTGACGTTTAGTAGAATACCAATTTTCCGAAAATGGCTCTGCTGGCACGCCACTATGAAGACATTGAACCGAGTGTAAATAGCAGACTTGGGCCCCTGTAGATACCTACTACATTTTAATTAATTGTTTTTCGCTTAAATACACAAAAACTGAGTTTCAATAACATTTTTGTGCAGAGTTCAAACAAACATAGTAGGTAATTTAACATTTAACATTATTTAGTCACACACTAAATAATATCACAAACTGTTAAATCTAACTGAAAATCGGGATATTCACAAAAGTCAAATAAAACGAATAATAACAAAATATAAATTGGTGCAGTTTTTTTGTGCACATATTTATGTCAGCTAATCCTAGATGCTTATTCTTAAAAGTAATACCGATGCAATAAATAAGAAAAACAATGCAGCAAATTATAACACAATTGAAAATGTCAAAAAAAATGATCAGTCAACAACTATAGTAAAAAAAGATCTATTAGTCATAAGCTGTCCAATACTGAAATAATGTATGATTATACGGTTATATATGGTCCTTACTTCTACACGAGTATACGAAAGATTCCATCTTGTATACCTATGGTTGATTACATGTAAACACTTATGTGAGTAGTGCAAAACTTGCACTGTTTTATTATAATTTACGTATTATGGAATGATAGAATATTATTTACGAATATTCAAGTATCATTTCTGCTCCTACAGATATTAAAGTACAAATAGGCAAATCATTTTCAGCAATTATATGGTTGACTTATTATATGACGACAAATAGCGCATCATTGAATGATACAAGTAGGTATCACAAAGCGAAAAACAAAAATATCTAGATGCATTAATATTATCCAACAAATAAGTAGAACTCGATTTTTAAGTCAAACCCGGCTACTTTTATATCACAATAAAAAAGGAAACCGATCCAATCGATTTTTGACAAAATATAAATGCCAAACAATTCATTATAATAACAAACATAATGTACTCTTATACTATGAGAATCCCTACCTACGGTGTGCCTAAATGTTATACTTATCATTCATGTGGCACCACTTCATAGATTTAGAATCAAAATTTTGGTATTGATACACAGTCGCGGGTAAGCTTAGTTCGTTCTCAAGCCCCTTACAGATCATTCCACGCGAGCCAGACGTATCCTGAAGATTCAGAACCTATACAGTGGTTCCACAAGTCATTACATAAATCCTACAATTACTACACATGTATTATGTGTATTTTGCTCTTAACTAGTCCCATGTTTGAAACCTCACATTTTCTCATTATAACTACATAAGTATTAATATTAGCATTATGATTACCATTGATTACATAGATCATTACTGGTGATGAAAAAGCAATAATTTTGAATGTACGCGGATTTAGTAATAAACATGGCCTTGTCGAAAAAAGTGCGGACGGATATTTAAGCTGGACTAGAAAAGAAGCTAAAATTAACTGGGATGGCAATGAATTATGGTAAAGGCCGTGCATTGTAATAGGAACCAAAATCAACTCGAAGCTTCTATCCTAAATCACATTTTAAGGTCGGGTTTTGAACAGCAAGTCGACGATGGATGGGTCGGCGAGGGTGGAGGTGTCGCCGACGTTCTTGTCGCCGACCGCGATCTTACGCAGCACGCGCCGCATGATCTTACCAGACCTGGTCTTGGGCAGGCCCGGGGCGTGGTGGATCACGTCGGGAGCGGCGAAGGCACCGATTCTGTGACGCACTCGCTTCTTCAGAGCGTCCACTAAGGCGTCATCGAAACGAATCCCCTGGCTTAGAATCACGAAGCAGTAGAGGGATTCTCCTTTGATCGGGTGTGGTTTAGACACCACAGCCGCTTCCGAAATCCTTAGATCTTCGGTGAGGACGCCTTCGACTTCCGAAGTGGACATCAAGTGTCCGGAGACGTTTAGCATATCATCAATACGGCCAGTGACCCACAGAAAACCGTCACTATCTCTTTTCGCGCCTGTAAATACCAAACATTACAAAGTTAACGTTCCATCTTGGTTCAATGGTGATTGAATTAAATGACGTTTTATAACATATTTTTAAAATAGTACAATGATAGGTTTGGTCCTTATACAAACATATCTTTAAATGTATTCTATACGTACAACATCATTCATTTTGTTGAGATAAAATATTTTGCAATGGTTAAGATAATATTTTACTTTATTATCTCATAGTGTAGCTATCTGTTCTATAACATGTAAAACAAGGACATAAAAGTTAGCGTGGATGAACCTTACCGTCTCCAGTGCAGTAGAATCCTGGGAACTTGCGGAAGTAGACGTCCTCATAGCGGGTGTGGTCCTGCCACAGGCTGATCATGATGCCGGGCCATGGGCGGGAGAACACCAAGTACCCTTCTCCGGGACCTTCAATCACTTCGCCATTCTCATCCAGGATGATAGGCTCGACACCGAAGAATGGGAAACCCTAGAAGGAAAAGCGTTATAAATTAGAAATGGGCATGGCTGAAAACGAACGATTTGGAAAATTGGAATGCTTTAAATCCACTTACAGCAGCTCCAGGCTTCATAGGGGTAGCAGCAGGGATGCTGGTGATGACGTGGCCGCCAGTCTCCGTCTGCCAGAAGGTATCCACGATGGAGCAACGTCCTTGTCCAATCACGTTGTAATACCACAACCAAGCTTCAGGGTTTATAGGTTCGCCGACGCTGCCCAATACACGCAGGGAATCCAGGTTGTGTCTAGAAGAAGTAATGAAAGACTCAGTTTTGTGTCGTCATGAATGTCTTCGTAAAGACATCGACGGGCGAACCACGAGCTCACGGTAAAGCTCGTGGCTCGTCGAACCGCGGTAAAGCTTGCTCTTCGATCACCCTTTTTAGAAGGTCCGAGTATAACTTTCCACCTATAATTCCCTACGATCATTTTGATGGACATAAGTATTGGTAATTTTCATGTTTGTAATTTCAGCACGCTAGTTCTATGCTGCTTTGTCTGTGCACTATTGATTTTGTAACCCTACATATCGAGTTTGTTCATGAATTACTAATGTCGTATTGATTGGCTAACCTAGTTAGCCAGACCTATATTCTCATCAATTTACAATGCGAATTCGCCGACTGCAGGTCTGCATGAAAAATAAATATTGAGGCTGATCGACCCGGCTCGGTCAACTCATTAATTATTCGTGCTTTAAAGCTGTATGGAAAGCATATCAGGTCATCGATTAAAAATTATATATATTGAAGTGAAATAAAATACGTTTGTTAAAATAATGGCATGGTTTTTATTAGGCCAAAAGTCCGAACAAAAACGGTTCAAAATTTGCATAAAAACTCAAGGTGCGTTCTTCCGTTATCAAAACTACTGTTGGTTCCTACCTAAGGCATATGCAATTGCTTGTTGAAGCAGTTAGCCTTAAATGTATTGTCAATGTCACACTTCTTAGAAAGATTAGATCTGAATGACCTTTATTGACAGTCGAAACAGACCAATTTAACTTGAAGTTACTTTTCCTGCGAGTGACGAATTAGCAAAATTGAAAATCTCAATAACATCGCAAATATCGACCGCTGCAATTTGAGTCCGAGGCAGCGATTAGTGTTACTCTTTCGGTCAACCAACCACTTAAGATATCAACGGATGAAGCAGCTTTTCAGAACCCAGAGGTAAAGAGTACTCAGCTAGCAATTTGAGCTATGAGATTACTAGATTATTTTAAATACTGAAAGGCTGAAATATTGAAGTTAACTTACCGCTTGACATATGCATCCCCAAACTTGTTGAGCGCCCGGATAGCGGTGGGTGCAGTATAGAATTGGGTGACCTTGTACTTCTCACATACGGACCAGAAGCGGTCATTGTCCGGGAAGAAAGGAGTCCCCTCAAACTGCAAGAGAATAGCCTCATGTAGTCTAGTCCTATTGATTATTCTAAACCTTAAAGGTAAAAATATGAATTGTTATGATGACGTCAAAAATGGTGGCACCTTTTTTACGTTACACACTTGAAGAAGTAAAGTTTTCTTGTAGCTCTAATTACGTTTAAGCGTACAAAAATACATTAAATATAACGAATTGTAATTTAAATACTTTTCTAAAAACAAGTTAGCTACTCTAAAGTTTGAATGTGTGATTGTGTGCTGATATGTAATGACCCTGTATAGTTATCTGTGTCTCTGAGGCCGTACCTTTCATGTGTTCGCAAAATCATGAAACTGTCAAGATCAATTAACTAAACATGGCATGAGTAGAGGAATGGTATATAAATAAGTTATCAAGAGAATTGTGACTATGTGTGACGTGCAGCGGGTTAATCCCCGCATGTCAAAAGCATTTCTGAGATGCAAAAGTGAAAAAACAATCGATATTTTGGCAAAACTTATAGATACGTACTTTTCATTAGAAATTAATTAGTGGGAGTTAAATACTTTGGTATAGGTTTCCCGAAGATGATTCTTATTGAATATACAACGAACGACCTTTGTTCATCCCTCAGGGTCAATTTATCTTTTATAGAATGAATAATATACTATTTACGTCTCGTAAATAGGTAATTATTTGCAGATGCAAAACACGTTCCTCATTGATTATATAATAAACATCAACATTGGAAAACTTAAATCGTAACGAAATTCCAAGTCCAAGTTCAAATACGAGAAATGTAATCAGCTTTTAGAAAATTTTTGGTAGTAGTCCAAAATAATTATCCCTTAATTATATTTTCGAGCTTCTCCTAAAGTAATGACATGAATTGGCAAATGAATTTCTTTACTGAAAAGATTTCTTACAATGATCGAGGTAGCTCCATTCGCCATGGGTCCGTACACCACATAGGTGTGGCCCGTGATCCAGCCGACGTCAGCGGTGCACCAGTAGGTGTCCTTCTCGCGATGGTCGAAGACATAGCGGAAGGTCGCAGTGGCATACATCATGTACCCGGCCGTCGAGTGCACCACACCCTTCGGCTTCCCAGTAGACCCGCTAGCATTAAAACGTTTATGTTAAAGATTTTGAGTAACGATACATACATGTGTTACAGCCAAGTTTCAGGTCTAAAGCACTTTTAACTGCAAAAACAGGCAATTATAATTTTGAGGTCACAGGTTGGTCATGAATAATTTTGGACCAAAATCGTGGGTTTATAGTGTCCAAATAGATGTCCAATATTCAACAATATTTTCTTTCATTTTAGACGAGAGTATTAAAGGCTATAATCCTGTCAGCAAAAGTACCTTTGACTGCCTTTGCTTGTTAAAAGTAGAGCTTTGACTGTAGCATATATAGCAATGCAAGTTTATATATTAAATCCCGTTTCGGTACTATGTACCTGGTGTACAGCAAGAACAGAGGATCGTCAGCGTTCATCCACTCCGGAGGGCAGATGTTCGTCTGACCCTCAATGACATCGTGCCACCACACGTCTATTTCATCATTCCACTTGTACTAAAACGTAAAAAAAAGGTAAGATTTACCAGCCAGTTCTTCATATCGTCTTTGTTTACAAATACTTACAAGGGTCCTCACGTCATCAGGAAGTTTACCACACGGCGTTACTCTGTCCAGATGCGGCACCACGATGCACATGCTCACGGTATGGTTGAACTTGGTCTTGGCCTTCTCCAGGGCGTCATCGCAGGTGTTCTTGAGGACCAGTAGCTTCTCCCCGCGCCACGCGCCGTCCGCGGTGACGAGCGCCTTGGCTTTGCAGTCCGACATACGCTCGGCCAGAGAGTCCGAAGAGAATCCAGCGAACTGTGGAATATACATACCCCTGAATAACGTCATCAGCTATAGGGATCTAGTTATCTTTCAAAATACAATGCGAAAGCGTCATCATATATAATAGCAAGTGAGCAAGGTCTTTGACTTTTTGACTCAGAAAGACGGATCAGGTCAGAAAACTTACCACAACGGAATGGATAGCTCCAATCCTAGCGCAGGCCAGCATGCAGACCACGGTCTCGAGGATCATGGGCATGTAGATGGACACCCTGTCTCCCCTGCCGATGCCGCGGTCCCTCAGACCGTTGGCGAACTGGCACACCAAGTCCATCAGTTTCATGTAAGTGATGCGACTGTAGTCTTCCGGGTGGTTGCCCTCCCTGGAAAAGGAGGATTATCAAATCCCTGCAGCTCTGATTGTACGATAAGTAAACTAAACGGTTCATATATAAAAAATCCTGAAGTGTAAAAGTAAGGTGTTAAGGAAACTGAAAAAGGATTAACTTGGTATGAGATTGTATCATGTTTGTTTTAAATTGGAAATAATTAATTTGCGATTTAAACTTCACATTTTAAAAGATTGAACCATGCTATAAATCGGGACCAAAGGTGCTAAGTCATTGGCGTCATCATGTACGGGGACAGTTTTTCTCGCGAAGAAAGCACAACATGAGATCATCTTAAGAAACAAAAATCTTCTTAAATCACTTAAAAGGTGTCAAAAAGTTAATGAGTCTGTACATTTTTGAAAGTGAATGTTCCGAATAACTTAAGGTCGATATGGACAGTGACTTGTAAAAGTTAATTGGACACGCTCTGTTTCTAATGTGGTAATAATAGATATAAATATTATGAAATAAATCACAATGTGATACGAAATATACGGCCATAAATCCTACTCCAATTAGCAGGTTTCGCTTTTCATAATACACCTGCCCTGGTAATAATAATAACAGCACCCCTCAACTCCACGTAACATTACGCAAACCAGTTTTATTTGATCTCCGCTCCCCCATGTAGCGGCCATTTTTAATCCGTCCTGACAAAATCAATAAATTGAGTCTGTTTTGTGAACGGACGTCTGCAAATAGATGCTCCAAAATATGTTTTCAGACATGTTAGCTATCTGTTGAAAATGTGTAAGGTATAGTGTCTAAAGTGTACCATCATGGTAACCTACGTTTTCCTCTTACTGAATACGGTGAAATTAAAACTTTGGACTTTTTTGTGTAGAACAACTACACTAGGTGAGTTTTTTCAGGTTTTTATTAGCCGCGATAATAATGTAACTCGCTTGAACATCCTCAATATTTTCGATGCAAATCTCCTTTCGGATACTGAGAAGAAGAATGACGCTCATCTTGTCTATTTATCTAAAGTGCAACGATAATTTTAAACAACCATTGAACCGATGTTAGTGACATTATCTCGATCGATGTCAAACTTGAGATAGTCATAATATGCTTTAAGGAGTATTCGTTTTTTATATCGCTATTAGTTTATATACAAGTATTGTACATTGTCGAGGTTAACAATACCAGTTTACCTAGCTCTACTTAGTGCCAGCTTCAGAATCACCTTGCAGTGTTATTGATGGAGAGTGTTGCGAATTTTGATTAAGTAACCGATAGTAGGCCGTATCCGTATGTATGTTATAATTCGTTTATAGATATCTAAGTCGATTGACAGGTGTCTGTAAGTTCAGTATGTCACGATCGATTGTGTATGTAAGTTGGTATAACTTTCGATGGAACCGATGTGCTCGCACTAATATTATCTAATCTTTATATCTATCCCACTACATTTAGGTACCGTTACATTGAAACCGACCGCTGAATTAAGAAGCGACCGTCAGATATATCGACAAGTACATCGTAAACACATGGCTTTCATCATTGGATGAACTTTTCAGGAATTTATTTAAATGTAGGTTAGTATAGGTAAATAATTGTCGATGATTAACATTTGACAAATGTATTCTAACATTCTTTTGTAAATTTGTTTTTTACCTACTTTCAAATGCATACATTCCTAAGGTGTTAATTTAATTGGAATTTGGTCACTTAGAATTTAAGGTATCAAATCAGACATCCCAGTTACAGAAAAACTCGCTGGTGCACAGTGGGAATTTTGAATACACTAATTATTTAACTATTGAAAGTAAATGGTAACATAAATAATAGTATTTCAGCCTATAAACGTGCCACTGCTTGGCACAGACCTCTTCCCATACAGAGAAGGCACGATCATAATCACCGCGCTTGCTTGCTGCGGATTGGCGATTTCAGATCCCAAATTTTGGTAGTCCAGGTATCCTCACGATGTTTACTAAATAAGAGGCAGAACATTAGAATTTTTCAGAGGATAATGTAGTAATAGATACCTATGCAAGCGAATAAGAATATTTCAATAAACTAGAGGCATATAAAGTTACGCATGGGGCGTAAGCGTCAAGTGGGCTCCAGTCTTACAACGAGATAAATCAAAGTAGTTAGACAGCTATCAATGCGCGATACATTGCGCCAGCCTTGGCTATTGTATGACAATGATTTTAATTTAAATGGCCACTGCATTCCCGATGCAGATCTTCGTGCAATCACAATTTAAAATACGATACTTAACGGTTAACAAAATGGCGGGTCTAAAGATCCTACTCTAGTGTTGTACTAAGAAAACAAATATACTTACCTACAACAAGTTTTACATTTGCGTTAGTCGTCACAGTCAGTGTGTCATTTTATTATTTGTTCGACACATTAGTTAATGATCATAATTCTAGGTTTTAGTTTAAATCGCGCCACCATTAAAATTGTAATAAATATCTCTGGGCAACACTAACAATAAATTCTATTAATTACATTTTGAAGGTAACAGCTATTTATCTTGAACCGCGGGTGTCGATAATTATAATTGATTTATGAATCTTTGATCCATATTTTGCCTACGTTATGTAGTTACTTAGTCGTTATTAATGTGTCTACACACATGTTTAATTTTTAGGCTAACATGCTTAGCCAAGCAATTAAATTAGTTCGACTTTAAGAGTTCAACAATCGATCATTAATTATTTATTCGTAGTGCGTGCGTCCTAAAGTTGAGGCAAAGTACGTCTACGTTCATAGTTTACTGTTTGCCAGTCTCGCCGTAGTATGTTAAATAATGTCAAAGAGTGCCTCTCTAATTGAATGAATAGATTATAGTATAGTATAAACAAAAAACGTCAATGTCTCTATTTAAAAGGTAAGTACTGCACGAGCGAGAGTAGGTTATTGTACCAGACATAGCTCTCTATTTGCTATGATTCAGATTAAGTAACCTCGGTGATTAAATAATACTATTCTTGTCTGTATTACAATAACACAGCCACGTACATATAGGTAGGTTCATATAGCTACTGCATAACGTAGTGATTTAGTTTTACGGTCTTTTGTTGTGAGCGAATGGATTTTCAAAACATTTAACATAACATGATTTTAATCTTAGAATTATTACAGTTACATTACCAATGTTATTATTTAAGATGTTGTTAGATAAGGTACCTACATAATCGACGTACTATGTCGGTCGCAACGGATTATTGGTTCCTTCAATTAGCGTTCCGTCCTTAGATGTATAAATAAGTAAGTACATTTTTGTACACTTTACTGGCGATTCATTATTTAAGTTGTTGCGGCTATTCGAGACCTTGAAGCAGCTGGCCTTAGGAGAGTTATTATAGTGGTTACTTATGGCCACTTGTAGCTGTTGAAAATACTCAGAGACATTCACAACGTGACGCGTTGTGGACATAGACAAAAGTAATTTACGGAAATGATTGGTTGCTATGCACGTAGCTAGAGGTAACCGAGGTCGCCGCCGTGGGATTCAAGACCCATTGACTAAAGTTTACGAATGACATGTTAATTATGCTCATTAACAAGTGATAGGTAAATAACTTTAAAAATGCTGGTTGTGTTTTATTTCGCGTTAGAACTGTATAACTAGACTTTCTGCTAGATCCTAAGAGGGACTGGTCAGGTGCCAATGTTTAATGTAGTAGAGTTATTTCACTCATTTGCGTAAGCCTCAAATCCTACAAGTAGGTTAAATTACTATTTCCAGTAGAGAAAAACACAGCCAAATAAATAATTAATTTCAGGGGATAATTGATTAAACGTAGATAATTTTCCGTGTTTCAATTCGTTGGAACCTATCATAGAGGCTTGGCCAGAGATTTTTTTAGTGTCTAGATACTACTGCATCCATAGAAACAAAGACTATTCGTATGGTAATGAATTACTTAAGCCTGCGCAGTCTATTCTCTTTGAGTGAGATTTTATGAGATTGTACAAGGAGTAGTATAACATATGAGTATATGACTTATGTAGATAACGTGCGCTGAATAGATCTCCTGTGTCGGGTTTGGATCTCGTTTGTACAGCACTGATACTGACAAGATGATTCTTAAGCTTCGGTCAATACTTGAGATAAGATTACCTTCATCGCAGACATACTAAATAATTTTAGACTTTTATTAGTCCTGTTTAATAGTATCTCTTGTGTTATAGCTTGCTTAACAAACGAACGCATAAATATACCAGCAGCATACCATGGTCTATTGTAGAGTACCCAGTCCATCTTGTACAGCACTTGTCTCACAAAACCAGAGACGAACGATGGTACCACAAGTAACCAGAGACAAAAAACTCAGAAAAGTTGTTTGTCTACATTGACACGTCGATCGAACCCGGGACCACAGAGCTAACGGTGTACGCCACTCAACCACAGTGGTCATCATATCATTTGCACAGGATGACCCTTCATTTGAAACGATTCCTTATTCCTACTTTACAGATAATTTTCCGTTTCAGTAAGATCAAACGTTTATAGCGGATGCTCGTTATCTGAATATATTTAGTTGCAAGATATAGATGTAACAGATAAACAAAGTCATTGATGTAAATAGAGTTCAACTACAACAACTGATAAAAGATTAGAAATATCACCTCAACATAAATGATCTCTTTGCATAGAGGCCTAGTAACAGGTATGACTGCATGAGGTAGCTGGTAAGCTGTGCAATGTGTTGGATAATATCGGACAAAGGGTCCACAAATCCCCCTGTGAGCTCCCCATGTACAAGAGTCGCATCATTACATAGATACTGTCTGGCCTGGGGGAGGCTGTATGTACCTATTAGGCTTATTGATTGAGTGCAGGTTGTCTAGACACCTGAGTGCGAGGGGGACAGCTCGCTGCGGGGGCTGTGGGTGGGACAGGGAGGGAGCATGTAGTGCATAGCTACACTGGCAATGCGCGCGTCATCGTGGACCCTGGGAAATCAATTGAGCGGAAATGCAGCTAGGTCCCACCCGTCCGGGATCGGTCAAAGTTCAACTGAATGGCGCATGCGATATCTCTGTATGTTATGTAAGTTCATAGTTAATTATGACTGGTATATAGGAGGCCGGACTTCCCCGAAAGACCAAAACATAGGCGGATAGATGGGTAACCGTCTAATGTAGGTACCAATAATGAGAAGGTTTGCTCTAATTTGCAAGAAAATAAAATATATTGGATTTTTTAATTTTTTATGTATGAAATATTACTTGTTGTACATAATTGATAAAAAAATAAATATCTATTCTGTTTCCTTTTTTACCTAACTAGGAAACAAAGATTTCCTTTTTATCGTATTGAGGTAAAATTAAGTCATATTTCATTAGGATAAACCGTTTGAAATAAGTTAGCAAATAATTGTTGCCTACAACTAAATAGGTTGGTAAATATATGAAAGAACATAACGAAAGACTAGTCTAAATAAGGGATAATATACACGCGAATAGCTAAACTAGTTTTAATAGGTGTAAAGAAATGCTAATTAACGTAGTTTCATTCAATGATTACAGGGCAATGGCCTTATTCCCGTTTGGTAATACTGCCTAATCAAATATAAACTACTCATTATGAAGTATTCTGCTGTTTAGTTCTGTACCTGACTAGATGCTAACTAATAAATACATGCTGCAACTTATGTAGAAATTTATAAGGATCATCAAAATCAACAATCGTTCATAATTTGCTTGGCAACGTCATTTTCAGGCTGAAAGTTAAAATCATAATTTAAATAAATAAACAAAAATAAATCGTAAAATGTCTCAAAAAGCTATTGAGAATTCATATTGTATAGGTAGGTGATAGTAGTACATCAATCAATAAGAGGGCGGGCATCAGCCACTCGTCACTGTTACCAAATCGCTGAGCAGATAGCTTCAAATAATATTACATAACACAAGATTCAAATAAAGTATTAATCAGCTCGTGCCACTCGTGTACTGCTGCGCTGGAGCTAGTCTAGCCTGGGGAAAATCAATAAGTTCGCGCGCCGTCTCAGTGCATTCGCTCAGCTGCTGCTTATTGATTTTGGAAGCTATGCCAACATTAAATATCTTACCAGTAAAATGCAATCTTATCCCCGTAGCCGTTCCTCACGTTCCTGTCCAGCACGTTGAAGCAAACGTTGGTCAGCGCGCCCTCGAACCATTTCACGAAGATTCGCCCCTTGTTTATGTCAAAATTGTAAGACAGCATTTCGCCGCGCTTGCAGGGTGTTTGCCAATGGAATTCATTCGCTATTTCCGACCAAAACGAATCTGGGTCTTCAAGGGAATCCTTGTGCATATTTTCATATTGCTCAAAAGATGGTATAAGAGATTTGTCGATGACATACTCAGTCGGCTGATATACGCGCGACATCGCGGATAACGTCGTTGTGCTGTCGCGGAGTGAACAAACGGTTGTCGTCAGCAGACGTGCACGCGCGCTCACAGACCCGGTGCCGACTGACGGGCGAGTCCACCGCGCGGCCGCGACTCGCTCCACGCGGCCCGCCGAGTGACGCACACATGCAGTGCGCGTGCGCGAACTGTGCGCGCCGCGCTCAAACGCTACCGACTGACGCTACTGACACGCTTCTATCTATTACACATCTTGAGCATGATGCAATTTCATCCTAACACCGTTTGTGTCAACAACTATCTTTGATTAAAAAATCTTCTATTTCTACTAAAATTAACCATAGCAAGAGACTACTCGATTAAACGACCCGAAGAATACAATAATGGCTTTCTTGTTGGTAATACTTCTTATTAAATTTTGCTAGATTACATCACCACTACTCACAATCAAATGTTTTTTTCAACTTAAGGATTTTACAATACCTGCAAATTTTATACGCACCTTATCCGTCTGTCGATAAAATTAGTTTTTTTGGAAAGTTAAGTTTTGTAATAAAACGCTGAACATAACAGATGATGATAATTAATTATTTATTAACAAAATTCTTATTTTTCTTACTATCTAAACGCGAAAGCGTACGTGTTGACCAGTCTTTCATGTGTAAGTTACTAGGAAACACATGATTGTACAATTATGTGTTGTATGAAATACATAATTGTACAATTATGTATCTCAATCCCTAAACTTATGTTTATTAACCAATAACCATTCGTTATTCTATTTAATGTCATATTTATTCGACACTGTTAGTGTCTTGTACAAATGTATTAGATTATTTTAAACTACTACGTACACTGTGCAATAAATAAATATAGTCAACGTTGTAAGAGAAGTGACTAAGGCTTTTAACAAACTAGTATTTAGTATTCTCTTTTGAAACAGTAAATAACTGTTGTGTACACAATATATCCACTGCTAGTTAAATTATTTAACATTATAATAAAACATTCATGTCTTTCTACATTAAATAGTATTAAATTAAATTGATTATATTTATATTGTATAATAAATCTTGGACTACATACAAAAATTACTATGTGACCTTAAATAATCCACAACACGACTTTGCTGTACAGTCAACCGTTCAGTGGTAACAGGGAATTATTAAAATAAACTTTATTGCTTTAAAATAAGAGCCTTAATGTCAAAGTGCTGCCACTGTGTGGTCGACTGTATTTCATGAGCTGCAGGCAGTGGCAGCCAGATATTGTGTCGGCGCATAACGAACCGGGACAGTTCTAAACACACCCGTTTATCTTTCTGCTTACATCTACATAAAGAACTCTTTACATACATCGTTCTATTACGTCTAAAATATTTACGTAACTTAAAACTAGATATTTTTGTTACTACGCTTCTTTATCGATACAATAAATAGACAATAATAATATTAAGCAACAACACTACATACTTCATTAAGGACGAATAATATACCCGAGCTTCAGTTAGACGAATGACGTATTTGTGTAAAATATTCACTTAACGTACGATAAACATTACTTAATATAAATATCAAAATTAAATAACAAGTTCACCTTTTATTGCCTTATTAATATCCACAACAGGTAAAATAAGTTGATTCTAACTCGATTAATTTCAACTGTTTTAGTGCAATGAGGTACATTTTTGGTAACTTAAAATATCTTGCACTTAATTACCTAATTAATAATCGTTAATTTATAAGGATACTGTTTATAAGTAAACGAAATACGCAAAAACAGTACGCAGCCAAGCTTTAAATAAAATTTACGAAATCTTTGTTAAATCTCAACATTATTAAAGAATTTACAATGGTATAATAAATAACATGCAAGAGGCACCACTAGTGTGTAACTTGTATGATCTGATTATTATCGACATGCGAACGCCACTCAAATATATTGACCCTTTCACTACACGTAACAAACTGTTCAGTACTTAAAGAATTCAAAAATTTACCTACATATTTCTAAGAAAAAACGGTACATATAAAACATGTCCGTCAGTCGAATTGTCCAAATTCTACACTGGCTTCTATACTAATCAAAGTATAATATAGGTATGAAGCGGAGAAGCTCCTTAGTCTGCCTCATAAGATTACAAGGAACACTTAAGGCCCGTCTACATGGTCAAAATTTGCACAACTCGTTGTTTGTTCAAGCAAACATGTGCGTTAAGGTGGCAAAACGGTATTTTTGCAGTAACCGTTTGCGCATGCAAGAACGATCATGTAGTCGGACCTTTATTTATCAGTTGAAGTTCTGAGTATTTTGAATTAAATATGTTACACTTTCTCATCAATACAGGGACTACTATGTTTTTGAGCTAGTTAATAAAGATTGAAGTCTAAACGTTTGATCAAATATCTTTTTTTAGATACATCTATTCATAAATTTTAAAAGTCGCACTACTGGTATTTTTTTCAGTCTCTAATTGTGATGCCGATTGAGAGCTCGCTCAATGTTATATAGTTAAATATTTTTTGAACTAGACTGTAACGCTGAAATTGGTCTAAACTAAAATACTACTTTTGAGTGGCAATCACCAACGCTCAAACTACAGCAACTAAGATGCACTATGTTCATAAAATAATTTATTTGATATTAGTATATAAGCTTGTCACCTGATAATAATTATACAAATTATCATAATTATAAAAAGCAGTCCTCTGGTTTCTCATCACTGTCTTGTATACCTTGCTACCGGTGTTTTCATCTCACCCTTAGTTTCTGAAAGCTCAATCTGTCAAAAAACAAGTCAAGTTACTGTTTTTAGTTTTTGACCAATCAACCAAGCATGTTATGGATATATAATTTCGGTTACGGATATGGATATCCATAACAACACTGCTGTGCACCTCGTTTTGTGACGTCATTAGGTAGCGGGAGAGGTGTCACATTCCAGCGGAGTGCACAGTTAATTCGTACGAGTGTAGTATTTAGTTAGACTCCGCCCTATCCGAAACTTTTATTTCGGATCCGGTTACCGTCTCGGATATTTCTTTATTTCGGATATCCGATAGTTTCGGTTACGGATATGGATATCCATAACAACACTGCAAACAACCTCCGTCGTCAATCATCAAGTTTTGTGTGTCAAGTTAAAATCTAGTTTTGTGATTGGTCAATAAATGACGTTCGTTAAATTGAGCCGGATATCAGAAACTTAGGTGAGATTTAATTAGGCCCCACGTGTTTAGCGTCGTGACTTCGTTTCTTCTTATCACACTTGAGTTTATGCTAGGTGGCTAGGGACATGAGTCTCCGGCGTCGCAGCTTGCGGCCGCAGCGCCTCCAGGCGGCAGTGAGGCAGTACACGATGGCGACAATGGCGAGCAGCGTCATGGCGCGGCTGGTGGTGTTCGGCCCCTGGCCCTCGAAGCTGTGGCCGCGGGACGGAGCGGCGCCGGCACCACGCCAGGTCCGCGGCGCTGGCTCCGTGCCTTCTATTTCTGGAGCACCTGTGGGATACATCTTGTTAGAAACGCTGCTGGTGATAAGTGGATGTACTATAGACGTAAGTAAGGAGCGAATGGTGTGATGACAAGTAGTAGGGAATTGTACAGAAATAATTATAATTGGGAATAGGGCAAAGAAGAAGAGAAGGAAGAACGCTACTGGTTGTAGGCGGATGGAAGGTGTAAATGACGATACAAGAAGGAAGGGGCGAATAGTGTGTTGACAAGTGGTCGGGAATTGACCCCAAATAATTATAATTCGGAATAGGGCAAGAAAGAAGAAAAGAAAGGACGCTACTGGTTTAGTGCTGTGATGTGATAAGCTAATTTAACGAACTACATTCACTCACATCCTATTAGAAATCTATAATAACATTTATTTTTTTACTAGTTAGAATCTTGTTGAAATTCAAATATTTCAAAATTTAAATTAATTTGGAAAAATGAATAAAAAGATCTAATTTGTATTTTCCTTGGAATTTTCCAGGGTCTTCCATCTTTGAAAATTCGTAAATTCTTAATTATTTCACTGAAGGGATCATTGTATACTTGTTTACGGTATGCTCAAGTAAATCGTGATCCCCATAAAGGTAATGAAATGTTGGAATTGTATTTAATGGCTGTATATGTATAAAGGTAATTTGCTTCACAACAAATAATAAATATACTATACAACTTGTGAACACATGTAGAAGTCTATTGAAAGTAACAAAATTACAGACCGACATAATTACAGCAGATACATTACAAATAAAAGACTCAACCCTCTCCCCACATCGCGAATCTGTGCGGACCGGTTGCGAATTGCTCTTGACCTTCGAACCGACATGTCAAGGTTATCCGAACCCCCAGTCTCCCTATCCGATGGCCCCCTCGGTACAAGCGACCCGCCTTTGTGATTCTCCCTTCATAATCTCTCAAACAAGTACTGGGGTACTTTTAACCCCCCCACATAATCGTAAGTAGCCGTTCATTTAAATCTACACGTGCGTAACTCTTGATAATTGTCCAGTGTTCGCACAAGGACGAGAGTATTGTAATTATGTAAACTGTACATCACGTCTATTGTCAGTACTACGAGATTTGTATAATAATACAATTGAGTATGTGTCAGTTTAATGTTTTATTATACATTTTACTTTCTAACGATATTGAAACAATAATTGTTTTGTCCTAAAATTTTCCATTTCCTTTTTTTCATCTCTTCTTTAGAAATAAAACGAAACCGTTATTCACTAAAATCTTTGTCTTTATTTATTTGAAATTTGCGATCTCATAGCTAAGTATTATTAATGGAAAAACAAATTAAATCATTTAAAATCTAAGACCTCAACACTTTTACGTTGTTTTCATTTGAAGAGGTCGGTGTTAATATTTATAAGCAGCACATTAAATAAATAAAAACATATGTGTGGTTCTCACGTGTAGAAAGAGATAACCTCACGTCATTTTAGATAAATTTCCATTCAACCTATTTTATAAGGTTACTAAGAGGAAACGTTATCAATAGATAACGATGAGTGCCATCTTCTGCAAAATTATTAAATTTTCCTCATAGCGGGTAAATAGAAGTCTTAACCCCGGTTTCCTTTTTTGAAAACCGTTCAACCCGTTCAAGAAATTTAATCCTGGTGTCACAGTGATTTAGATAACAAGCACCCAGTCTTAGACTAGAGAACCCAGACTTTATTTTGATTACACAAATACTATCCATGCAGTTGAAACGCGTTTTTCATCAGATTTTTTTAAGACTAACTTTGACGTGATTTCGATCAAAAATCGCAAAAAGGAGGTAACCTCAAGGCTATAAACATAGCTGTGAGTGTGATTAGAAATGCATAAAGTTACAAAGACAACAGGATGGTCCAACCCCACCAACAGATCGGATTAATAATGCTCTGGGGAGGTAGAGAGGGAGACAAATAGGGGAAGATGATAGAAAGAGATAGAAGATTCTCCCCCGAATGAACACGATATCCCCTAAGGGTTACTCAGACATTTAGGGATAGACTACATATGAGGCAAGGGATAGATATACATATTCGCTTATGTATTTTACCGAACTAAATAAATCCGCGACAGAATCTGTCGAGAGTTAAATAAATATTCTTCGGACAATTCACGTACGGTCATCTGATCCCAATCTAAGCAGAGCTTTTACTACGGTAACCCAACAACTGATAAAGATACTTATATTTTTCTAAATACATTCATATTATAAATAAGTTACATCCAGACTAAGAGCAGAAGATCGTGCTCATCACACATAGATTTGTTCTGAGTGGGAATCGAAACCACGACCTCTGATATAGCAGTCAGGGTCAGTAACCACTAGACCATCGGCCATTTGCAGTGATAGGAAAACAATCGACTATATTGAGAGCATACAGTTACTACGAGCTGAGCCCTAAGATTTCATCAAAAATTCTTTTCGCGCTCATAAGATTCAAATTTTATCTAAGTTGGAATTCGCCGCTATTCAGCTTGAAAATGTTCTTAGGTTACTCCCTTTATACATTCAGTCTCGAAGAAAAGCCTGTAGCAACGGACATTAAGACAAAAAAGGAAAATAACCTCAGAGATTACGTGTATAAATTGTTCAAATAACAGTATGATCTTGAACTGAATGGAACTATTTTGCCATTACGAACATACCCTAATTTATTTCTATGTATGTATGGATGTAAACATTGAACAGAATGGTTAGTAAGAAGTGTAAACCCAGTTCAAGACACTAAAGGCGATGTAACAATAAGATAATATCAACCATCGACACCATTGTCAACACAGAGTATGGAGAAAGAGATGCAGTGGTATTCTTTTATGACATTGACATTACATTTACAGATGAATCATTTGTTAAGCTTATCTCTGTGACCTACTTCCTTAACATAATAAAAGAGTTATTCTTGTTCCCATTCCATGAAGAGTAGTATGTTTTAAATGTAAGCAAACATAACAGCTTCTATGTCAACGCAATGAAAAAAAAATTGCTGGATATGTTATTTTTCACCACGAGTTTCTCAAAACCCCAATACCCTTGTTAAAAAGGCCATTAGGATTATTTCCAACAAAATAGTTTAAAGAAATTTAGCATGAAGACATTCTAGTCTTATTTAAAGACAAAATCCGAATATTCTTAACATTTAGTTTTGTATCATAATACGTTTTTAGTTATAGTTCAAAAGATAGTGTTTTCCATATCTTTCTCAACGGCATGTTTGTCTCTGGAGATTGAGCCATGACGATCAGCAACACTAGAAGGATCTTGCACTGGTCCGGAATCTTTGCACAATACTACAACATTTATGTTACAAAAAACGAAAATGACAATAGTATGAGACAATAATCACATAAGCACACATTCTCCTATTGCGAACATCTGCATGCTTTTCGCTGGTGGAAAGGTTGGAACCGGGTTCCACAGATCAGCTTAAATGTAAAAACTAATTTTACTGTAAGTGATATTTCAGTTTATAGTAATATTATAGAACGGGGATTAGCGCGTACATGCACAAATACCTTTAGGGCTTGACGTTTCGACCAGGTTTCACCAGCCGTGGTCACAAGCAGACTAGCCCTAAAGGTATTTATGCATGTACGCGCTAATCCCCGTTCTATAATATTACTATGAACATGCAGCGCGATAGTTTAAGAGTTATGATCTTTCAGTTGCCCGCTTTTCATTGGCTTTTTTCTGCAGCATGGCTAAGACCAGCCAAACACGGACTTCTTGACGTGGTCAATATATAACTTCACACTTCTATGTACCAACACTTAAAGCAACTGCTTTGTTGAACTCGGCGACAAAACATGGGATCAGACGGGAAGCAATCATGATGTGGAATGAAGAACACAAGCGCGTGGTGCAGAACAGCCGGTGGACGGCGTTTTTGACACTATAGCGTTCGCGCCATGCTCGCAAGCTATTCGAGTAATGCTCGTTCGCTAGATCTGGACGCACCCATAGACAAACTTCGAGCCGTTTGGGGTTGAAACGCTCGGGTCATGGGGTCCGAGTGCACGTAATTTTTTTAAAGAACTGTCAGAACGTTTGGTAGACTCTACTTGTGATCAGAGGGCTGGTTTTTTCATTGCACAAAGGATCGGCATAGCCATTCAACGTGGCAATTCTGCGAGCCTTCTGGGCACGTTTCCCGCCATTGACAAGGATGACGATGAGTTTTTTGACGCGTGCTAGTTTTGCGCGTGCGAGTACAGTTATAGTTTGTTCTTGTATTAGATTTAATTATGTAAGTTTAATATTTACCGATGCTCTTAGGGTCAGTGGGCTGGTGTCTCGGTGCGAGCGTGCGGGCGGAGGGCGGGGCGTGTATCGGCTGCGGGTCTACCGGCGTGGGAGTGACGCACTCCGGCACCGGCCGCGGCCCGCTCCCGTCCGGCGAGAGCACGCGGGAGTACACGTGGAGACGGCCGCCTTCAGCGCGTTGGGGCAGTTCTACAATGGACGAAGGTATATTAGTCGACGATACTACATTAATTTGTACTGAATCGTCTTCTGGACGCGATTTAAAAATAATCCGGTAAGTTACCGATTGGGACGAAGCTTTATGACTATTTTTACTGATCATTAATTCAGTCGTAGTACCGAATTTGAGGAGTCTCGAATACGAGAAAAATACAAATGAAATTGCGACATCTATATACTACTTATAAAAACAGCAAAAAGTTAAATCGTTAATCACACTTGGTCACACGTTTCACCCTGCATAAGTTCCCCTTTCAAAATGTCAAAATGGACTACATTCTCGCCAAAGAATATAAACAATTTTCAATCTATACGCCTCTTATTGCATACCTGAGGGTATAATATGTACGTCTCTCAGCCGATGCTGGTGTGGAGTAGCGGCATCCTTGAGCGAGGCCGGCAGGTGGCCCACCAGCGCGTACTGCAGCGCCGCCAACAACAGCCAGTGGCAGTTGCGAGCGGCCCCGCCCTCCAAGCACGAAGAGTCGCCGTATACCACCAGCCGACCCGACTTTAAAAGAGAAAATGTTGAAAGACTTTGATTTGAGGGTAGCACAGAGAAAGTGTTCTTTACGCAAACAGTGACCTTTTGGGACAAAACGCCACGAATTTATGCCTATGAGAAGGTTGTGCTTTGGCATAACGACAAAAACGCTAAAACACTGTGTTAGAAGCCACAGGGGTAAAGCTACGCTATTACAGACGATGCAGTGAAAATATTACTCGGCAAATAAAAAAATCAAGAACAGAAAGTAGAGCATAGAAAAAAGATGCTTTTCCCTCAAAGTGACATTAATAAAATACTCATCAATGATAGCCAATAAAAGCGAATTCTGGTTCTCAATATGACAGAAGACCGAAAGGTTACACCAATTTCCATAAAATAGGGTTACTTTTTCTCGTACCTTGGGTAGTTTCTCGCTAGTATCATTAGTGTAGTCTCTGGTCTCGCCGTCAGTCTGCAGCAGGCCTAATATCGGCACGTCGACGGTCTGCCCCCCGCCCGACGTGCCGCCCGTCCCGCCCGGCTTCTCGCCAGACATTATCTGAGTACAAACAACTTGTTAAGATATTGATACACTATGGGACATGGAGCAACATGTTGCGGAACTTGGCCTGAAGGAACACGTGGAATGCTCCACGGCAGTAAGTCACATGATTTACTTCGCGTACACGAAATATATATTGTTGTAGTGTTCAAGGTGTGTTGCAGGTCACTGGGCAACAAGTAGATTGGAGCGTTGCAGATCGTGGTGTGGAACATCTTAGCATTTTGCCCTTAAGTTTTAGTCTAATTTTACTCTTTCAGGCTTAGGGTCCAGAAGAAATATCCATCTTGCGTTTACGGGAACATCCACGTTAAAGGAAATGGTAATGGATATATTTAATTTTAGAATTATATTAATGAATTAATGTTGTGCTGTGTCTCAGTCGGACTGTTTTTATTAATGTAGTTCTTCAAAAACAAGTCACCAAGAGCTACGAGGATATTAGAAGAACGTCTATCATAAAAGAGGACAATTTCTCGATGTGTTTGAGTAACATAGTACAGTTAGCAACGTGGTATAAGGTATTACAGTTAGATACCAGTATAGTAGTCAACTTACTTGATGCCCCTGATCACTGAGCGGTGCGGTGATCAGTATCCCATGTTCGGGGAAGCTGTGTATGTGTGTGCCGCTCGCGTAGTACATCGGATGCCCGCCGAGCCGGAACGCACCCTCGAATACTCGGTCGCCTAGAGCCACCTGTGTAACAATACATTGATTTATACTAGATTACGGTTATACACAGTTTGGAAAAAAATTACATAGTTTGAATGTCAGTTAGTGGTCAAGTTGACCTAAAGATGCTCCTAATTGACCGAAACGATGCGTAAAACCGGCCCTAATTTTAACCCACCTAGTTTTCGTTTCGCAGACATTTTGGAATAAAAAATAGTAAATACAGTTTAGGAAAACTTGGACAAAATTGGCCCCATGTATCAATGACTTCAACTAAATTATTAATATTTTATTTGTGTGTAAAACAGAAAAGATCTTCCAAACAAAAATTTATAATATTAAGCATAAGATAGGTTTAACTATATTATGCCTGTTGGCGTAGTTGAATACACGTCAAAAACAAAAAATACTTTGCGATGAAGAGGTCAAACCTCCTGCTTCGTTGGCCTAGTGGTGGTAAGCGCAACTGCTACGCAAGAGGTCTTGGGTTTGATTCCCAAGTCGACCAAGGTGTTATTGGGTTTTTCTATGAAATTCTCAGTAGCAAGTCGGAGTTTGGATTTGTGCTCGGTTAGTGGCAATAGGCTCGTCCCCTATTACATGGGACCTAAACATATCGGCGAACTGTGGGTGTGCATTGGTACACCTCTGCCTAACCCTTCGGGGATACAGACGCGATGATATGTTATGTTAGGGCAAACCTGGAACTCATTTGAAAACGAATACTCAACTACTATATTTACTAATCAATAAAACCGTACTACGTCTTTGTATAATAACTGACGTTGCAACTGTAGTACTATCATTGTAAACTCATATTGTTTATAAATACCTGATACATGCTAAGCAAGTCGTTTAGGGCAGGCACGTTAGCGCCGCCCGTCTCAGGAATCCACCTAAAATAAAGAAATAGTTAGAAATGCTTCTAGTGGCTCATTTTCAGTAATCGTTATTGCCCGTATTTTGGAGATTTTTACAAAGCATACAGACACAGAGACACAGAGATCGCATTTGGTTGATGTTGCCACTGTTCGAGAGGGCCCGTTTTCCGCGTGTTTGATATTTTGCTAAACCCCTGAACGATGAAATTCATGAACATGTCAATCGATGCTGTTACGTATCATTCTTTGTTAGGTTATTGATTATTAGGCTACGTTCGGGGTAGATTGCAAGCTAGATAATGACTGACGGGATAACAACTATTGTAATTGACAATAATTGTTATACCGTACACAAAAATCAGCCAGTTGCAATAAGCCATAAAAGAAGGTAAAATTTAATAAATTCAAATAATAAAAACCACAAAAAATGCAGAAAATGTATTTTAGAACAAAAAGCTCATCCAAATAAACTCACCATTGTCGCGTATTCTCGTCATAAAACTTGACGTGTCTCAGTAACGATGCGTTGTACCAATCAGCGAATACGACTAAAGACATGCCGGAGTCGACGGCCTTCTTCAAAGCCGCCATCTCTTCAGGGAAGTATTCGTCTTCGGGGTCAACCAATAGCAACGCGCCGTACAGAGATGTGTCGATGCAGGTTAATGGGCATCCTGTATTGAAGATAATTAGTTATTACAGGGGAAAATTGCTGCTAGCTGATTTGGAATAACATTTTGGACGATGGACGCGCCTAACAAAAATAATGGGCCGTCATGATATAAATAAGACAGAGATTTGTTAGATAAATTGTCTAGATTTTGTCTTCATACTATGGTTGGATTTTGGACCGTGGCTGAGTATAAGCCGCACGGATTGACCGGTAATAACGCCGCACTCGCTGCAGCAGGCTCGTTGCACGTTGGCTATTTCTAAACAAACGGGATCCCTTCGAGCCACGGAAAATACGTAAGGTCCCGAATGTTTTACTATGATTGCTATCCAGTAAAAGTACGGGATATTGTGTTACTCAGTGAAATAATAATGCAATCAAATACGGTATTCAACTGAACCCAGAAACACTGAAAGCCGAATCCAATATGGCTTGAGATTGCCTGTCCTATATGCCTAGTGCCACAGATAATAGATAATCTAAAAGACGCTAATCAAAGAGCGATTGATACGGCTATGATATGGGCCGGAGACATAAAAAAGAGCTATCGACACAAAAGAAGAAGTAACTCACCCATAACTTCGAGGTAAAAGCCATGCTCCCTAAGCCGGCGGTACATGTCGCGGAAGTTGGTGTGAACGTGGTCTGCGTGCCAGTCGAGCGGGTCGTGCTTCGCGCGCAGGTCGTCGCGCGGGAAGTACCCGCCGGGGTAGCGCAGGCTGTGGAACTGGTCCCACAGGAGACGCCGGGACCGGACTGGGACCGGGATCACGCGGGCCCTAACAACAATATTTCGATTTCAATTTCCTAGACATAATATATAAGATTTAAAAAAAATGAGAATAATTTGGGAGATTACAAGTTAACTGTTACCCTGTCTCTGTCTGCCTCTGTCATCTGTATGACACAATCTAAAATAGATTATTAGGGTGTTACCACACCAATCGATCGATAGCCGATCGCGATGCCATCGATCGACATCGGTCGACGTTGATCGATGGGTGTGGTAGCATTAATCGATCGACGGATACTGGCCGACTAACCAATCGGTCGATTGCCGGTCGATGGCATCGGTCGACGGATACCTAGTAGAAACTAATCGATCGACGTCGACCAATTCATTCTTCCATCGATCGATGGCATCGATCGACTATCGATCGATTGGTGTGGTAGAAACTAATCGATCGACGTCGACCAATCCATTCCACCATCGAACGACTATCGATCGATTGGTGTGGTAACACCCTTAGTCGCAGTGGTTTGTACCATTTCATAGTTTACCTTCTGTATAAAATCAGAATATTGACATTAAGTGAACTATAAAAAATAAACGTCAGTATAAAATAACAAGTCTAATCAAACCATGTCTGTATAAAAATAATTAGACACGCTTCAAATATTACCGATAAAATAAAAAAATTGAATTTAGAAAAAAAACAGTTAATGTGGAAACAATTTAAACGCCAAACACGAGGTTCAGTTTGCACTATAACTTCATATTAGACGTATTTAAGACTTTCAGTATTGTTAATTGGCCTAAACTTAAGTTAATTAATACTCGTATAACATCGTATGATTACGTAGCAAAATAAAGCGAAGTTTTTAGTAAATACCACATTAATTTATATTTACCGTATGGGAAGCGTTAAAGTCGCATTTTTGATAGTCTTCTCGCCAGAGTCGTCGTAGCTCTCCACGGTGACGTTGACGTGACCCTGTTTAGATTTTTATACTGATTAGTAATTAGTAATAATAAAATAATGTAAATGGAAAGACTTTCCGTGAGGCCCTTGTCCTGCAGCAGGACAGTAATGGCACATAATAAACGAATTATAATTAGTATTATATATAAAATGTTTGTTTTCAAGTTTATGTGACACCATTTCTTGGTGGTTATTTATTAGTCACCATTTTGTTGCATCGTAGGTATATTTACCTCGACCACGCCGTCGAAGTCAGCGCCTTCCTCCAGCACAGTGAAGCTGAGAGCCAGCCAGCCGGACCAGGGCCACAGGATCTGGCTGTACTCGACCGACAACGATAGCAACACTCCGTGCGGCAGGTGGGGGTGCCATGACACTTCTTTCTACAAGATTCAGAAAAAATATCGAAGGATTATAGACCAATGTTTGTATGACTGTCCTTTAAGCTTTCCTAGATCATTGATCAAATTGTGACAATACTTTGGAAGCTTTTAACGAAGCTCGTGAAATTGTGAAAACATTGTACTATTTTGCTTTGCTGGGTAACATGACAAAAAATTAAAGATGACAAAACCGTATAGATAAAGGGGACGAAGGTCGAAATGTTAGTTCATTATCCATGCGAAATAGTTATCTGGATCTAAAATCAATTCACTTTATCGAGAAAATAATTCGTCATTGTACTGTGTATGTCTTGCGCTATAAGTTGCGCTATAAGTATTACTTTACTTATTTTACTATTATTATAATATTAGAATTGTATTTACGAGAGCTGATAGTATTCATATTTTAATTTTATTGCAAAATATATTTCTACAATGTTAAAGATTACTTTTAGCTTCATCATGAGATTCATAGTGAGTTACTGCCAGTTACTGCAAGCCAGTTTTACTGTGGATTTTTAGACAAATAATTAACAATAGATAAACTTATTTCCAGAAAATCACAGCACACGAAGTTAATTTTATTAAATAATATTCTTTGCATTTTCTACAATTGCAGTTTATAGAACCGCCAAATTGGGACATAGAACCAAATGCAAGGTGTAATAGGAAATTTTATCTTTGGAAAGTCGGTAAAAACACAACATACCACTTTCCCCGACACGCCCAACCCGTTGATGACTGTCACGTTGGCTATAGTCGGCTGCGCGCTGTAGTACAGCGGCTGCGTGCAGTACGGCCACATGTACTGGCATTCCGTGAGGTCGATGTAGCTGGGGCTTAATGTCGCTTGCGGCTCGTATTTACGGAGGAACTGGAACAATAGGAGGTCGAATAGGAAAATATTGAATACAATAGAAAGACATTTATTTAGTACGGTACACAAGACAACACACAGAACATATACATATAAAAAACAAACATAACTAGGAGAGTAAAAATAATTAACAAAATAAAAAAAAGAACACAATACCAGTTGAGTTGTCCAGCATACAGCACCAAAAAGGTCACCAACTCAGCATATGCTAGGTGTAGAACACCCAGCATATTGTCATATTGTATATGATTGGTTTTATTACAGACACAGGAGGCTGAATGTAATATGGAGTAGGACAGTAACTGCATAATTAAATCGAAACTATTAAGCTCCTACTGTCTCACAGAAGAGCCTTCATAACTTTACTTTTCTTCGAAAGATGCAAAAAGATACCAAGAAATGTGTAAACTGTCACTACAGGATAAAGACACCCAAAGGTTGTGGCTTTTAGTGATAAGACGTACGCTTATTTAAGATGCGTAAGATACGACGTACGCTTTCACTATTGTGTCTTATTTTAACGATGTTGAACAATCAAATATATACTCTATTCTCCTTTCTTTATCAAAATGAACAACATAACAAAGTCCCACCATACCTGATAAGCACTAATAAGGTCTAATTTCCCGTGTCCCTGCTCGAACATGTTCGGTCCGGGCAGTCGGAGCGCAGTCATGCAGAGCGCTTGCTTGACGGCGGCCGGCGTTAAGTTGTGGCGGGGGACGCCGCTGGCTAGCAACGCTATGGCTCCGGCCACTACGGGTGAGGCCACTGAGGTACCTGGTATGGAGAAAATGGACATAAGTAATAATAATCTTGAGTTAGAGAGTCTTGAGACAAGTTGAGACGAATGTAGAAGGTGGACCTATTAATTGCCTGGGCTTCGATAAGATAAGGCCGTAATTCCAACAGGATATTTCTTTAAGTCTAAAAGACCAACCGAATTGGTAGGTAAAACAAGACTATTTAGAAAATGCAACCAGGCCTGGAATTTGATCGACCGAATATGCAAGGTATAAGTAGACTTATGAAAAATCGCAAGTCACTTATTATAATTTGTATTAAATAAGTAAATATTATTTCAGCAATTTCAATCGTTTTGGCCGTTTAATTAATCTTTATAAAAAAGGAGTTGAATAAACCACCAAACTGAATAATATTAGCAATATTATTACGCAGTGTATGCTGTAAGATACCAACTACTTGTGTTAAGTAGGCTCGAGATGGTGTTTTGCGATAGAATATTGGCCTTTAGAATAATGTATTATTTACTTTAGTAACGAAATAGTACAATCAAGTATAATAAAAGTTCAATTCTACAGTCAATCATAGTTCATATAAAGAAAACAGCTTCTTTCTTCGAAAAAACAAGTTTGTTTTTTTTTCGCTATTACTACACTGCCATATCATCATTTGGGTATGACACTATCATTAAATATGTAGAACTGTTGATTCGCGAGTAGGCAATAGTGATTGTTTTCATAATATCTACTATAAGTAGTGAGGTCATTGTCACTACCAACTGTCTCATTGTATCAACATCCTACTAGTATGAAACTTTGTGAGGATCGGTGGATGTTAGTAACTCTTTCACGCAAAAACTACTACAATTATTTTGAGCATAATTTGCATACAGGTAGTTAATAACCTGGACTAACACATTATTAATATTATTATTCTGAGGCTGAAAGGTCCCACTGCAGAGGCCTTTCCTCTTTTCACAGATTTCTATTGATTTTTCAAGACTGCTTGCAGGAATGCGTGTGAAACCAAGAGACAATAGTAGTATATATTTGTAAAACTTACCGCTTAAAGAACGGCATCCGCCTGTGACACTGGACCCTCTCACGCCGCTGCCATACGTGACGATATCTGGTTTCATGCGCCCGTAGCCCTAAGAAAGAGTTAAGTTAAAATAATGTTTGAAATCTTCTGTGCGATCACATAATAATAAGACACTATAGCAAAAGTGTAATGTTATAAAGAAGTGCACGGCAAAGTAATCTGAAACCACATTTGAAAAAAAAAATGGCATTCTTATGTATGAGTAATATGCCTAAAATGTATCTACATATCTTTAGGTAGATGTCACTAACAAAAGCATTCATCATCAGTAAGGATTTTTCAACTGAATGTGCTTCAAAGTGTAGAACCTAGACTTTCCCCAGCTATGGTAAAGATTGACTATTAATAAAAGTAGAAGGAGTAGGTATATGTTTTGAACCAACTTTGTAGCCTAAAATCTAAAAAAGGAAACATTTCAAGCGTTTTCCAAATAGATAGTAGGTAGTAGTATAAAAATATCAACACATTTCATTCACACATTCAAAGCGTTAGGCATTAGTAAATATTTCAAAACTAACATTCAACATGAATATATCGATAAACCAGCGGACGGGAATTATCTATTCAACAGATGACCTTGTGGCCTGGATGTGTAGGATTTTTAACCCTATCACTAATGAACTACTATTAAATAAGAACCACAATCATTATATTTCAATTTCATAATAAAACAATTAAAATTTTATCTTGTAGGTAACAATTGACGGAAATATCAATTAAAGTAATATTTTATTTTCATATCCTGGATATTTTATCCGTTTTCGCGGGTAAATGGAAGTAGCTAGTTAATGCACTTTTATATAGATCGTTAAAATAATTAACGATCCTGCATAAATACCGTGTAAATATATACCGTCTCTCAATTTCCTGGTGGGTTAGGTATTTCGCAATTTTTATATAATATATATAATATAATATTTAACTCTTAAAAATTCAAAGGGCAAACGCTTTACCAGGGTATTACCAAAAGCTAATTTTTTATAGAGGGCAAATATCTAAAATAGTTGTCAAAAATGCTTACATGCGGTAATTCCCAAGTAGTCATGCCTCTTGACGAGAACTTGGCAATCCTATCGTCGAACCCGATCCCGCCCACTCCGATGACATCCATCTGGTCTGCCGGGTTGTTCAGCGTGCCATACAGAGGCCCATCGTTACCTATCGCCGACACCATTATCACCTAAAAACAAAGACTCCTTAAAAAAACTTACCTAGGCATTTTTTAGAATTACAATGCTGATAATTAAAATTCATAAAATTAAAATTCAAATTACCACATTTTTTAGAGCGAATTCTTTCTCCATGGAGTAGTTGTTGCCAAGGAGTATGATTCAATATTTAATTAACATGACAAATTGCATGATTATCGATAACAAAACCGTGAGCTTGGAGGTACACGTAATCGTTAGGCATAGGAACGTAATCCGGATGCCGATTTCGTAGAGATGACGTCACACATGAGAGTTAATCGATTCCGCAGAAAACGAATCGTGACTAAATTGTAATTTTCTGAACTGTTATAAACATAAGGACGCCAAGACTAAAACATTATTTAAAATCAAATTCTACAAACCGTTAAATGTACAGTTATAATTGTAGAAATAAGTTTATAACCTTCAGTTTAAAGATTTGCATTTTACCGTTAACAACGAGACGTATGAAATTCCTTTACTAGTAGGTATAGATAATAGTGTAGAAAATAAAGTTTTTAATAATAAACCAGTCACGACTGATTACATTAAAATACGTAAAGAAATATGTATTTACGTGTGAAGTAAAGTACGAGACGTAAAAACCGTCACTAAAATTTTTCCTTGGTTTTATATTATTTGATAACACGCATTTGGTAGCCCCTAATCAAGACCTGTTCTGCACTATTAAAATAAAGGATTCTTTAAGTAAATAAATTCTATATAATTATTACATATTTCCTTACCTTGTTTGCACTTAGTTCCCATACTTTGTCAACGAAAGGATGATCCATAAAATCCGGCCCACCGATGCTTAGGTTCAGAACATCTATCTTGCGCATTATGGCATAGTTGAAAGCATCCAAGAACCATGATGTATATGACACCTGCACAAAGAATAAATAATAAAAAGGGTGTTAAGTCTATATGTAACCGCAAACATTGTTAGTTTTCTACTTCAAGCGTAGCGTACTAACAATATTTACTTTGTCATACGCTTGTCTTCCCTGAAAAGTGTGGATAATTAAAGTATTTTGTTTTATGTTATTGGGTCGGATTCTATCGTAAATACCATTTTTATTATAGAATTTATTCTATTCTAGATCTAATTTGTGGTCCACCAAAGCGGAGACGAGCGGAGAAGTTTTTAAGCAACCATTAGGAATTCGTTATTCAAATTTAGATGTGTAGCTCGGGCTGAATGAGGCACTCCTATTGGTTGTTTTATACACTTCTCCGCTCTGCTCTGCTCATCTCCGCTTTGGTGGAGTTCGGCCCTTACGCACAAATATGTGCGTAAAGATGCGTTCGTGCGTACAGTGCATGGAGAAACAAAGATGTACAAATCTTTGTACATATGCGGACATAACGGACGCAATACATATGTACGCTTGAAAGACAAAGCGGGCATGCGAATCTTAAATTTTGTTTGATCTTTAATCAGCATTATATTATTGGTCAGTCCTCAACAGATGATAGGCGTATTGTTAATAAAAAATGATGCAAGTATCAAACATGCTTATCAAATCTATTATGATGCATAATTAGGTTTCCACAAGATTTTGACAGTTATCTATTCCCGTAATATCTACTAACTTACCTAATCCTATAAATATCACGCCATCAACAACATGCTTTTAGTTTATTAAAAGAGATATGATTTTCCGATTGTTTTTAAAGATAACAATATTGAACTTTAAGTTGTCTTGATTGAATTAAATGATAAAATAATTAGGTGGTTACCAATATAAAGGTTACCTCATTTACAAACTCACTGTGACGTCATATGCAGACAAATTAAAACATACTAGCAGGGACCCGTGGTTTTATCCTCATACTTTTTGGTACATTAGAGTTAACGGAATGAAAGTTTCTGTGCACCAGTGCCATAGATATCCGAGCAATGACAGTAATAATATTTATTGAAATATCCTAATAGTCCTGGTATTAAAGCTTCATATTGAATTAGCTAGTAAGTTGATACTTTTTTTACTAGAGCCCGTCTAGAATTTTAGATGATACAATTCTTGGTATTTCGTTAACGGAATGATAACATCGATATTAGATGAAATGACTATCCTCCACGCCACTTAGGAACTCGCGATAAGCGGAAATATGAAGGAATTTGAACGGAGATAAATTATATTTTGTATCTTAATATATGTGATAATATGGAGTACAAAATTTAGTACAATTGTTGTCTATTAGACAAGGATAATTATGTAGTGACGTAATACTAATTATCATCCAAATTAGTAAGAACATGCCTCGTATTTACACGTGTTTATTGGCAGCAATACGCTTATCACTTTCGTCGTATCAAATAAGCTTGGTAAGTTTACACTCTAGTTCAACAGACAAACAGTATTATCTAATTCTCTGTTTATCACAGATCAAGTCTCGTGATGCTTTAGAGTTGAGACTATCTGTTTTTTTGAGGAAGTAACATATCATCACGCCTGTATCCCCGAAGGTGTAGGCAGAGGTGTACCAATGTACACCCACAGTTCGCTGATATGTTTAGGTCCCATGTAATAGGGGGCGAGCCTATTGCCACTAACCGGGATCATCGAAATTCCGACCTGCTACTGAGAATTTCATAGAAAAACAAAATAACACTTTGGTCGACTTGGGAATCGAACCCTCTAGCGTAGCAGTCGCGCTAAGAACCACTAGGCCAACGAGGCAGTTCTTTTTGAGGAAGTATGTTGTATTAAAATTCCCAAGAACATAAATCTTTAATATACACTGTTATATGTTAATTCATCGTCATCCACACACACTGTTCTCCCACTGCTGAGCATGGTCCTCTCCTTTCTCATGCCATTCTCTAAGGTCCTATTATTGAACCACTAACAGGACTGTAGACCTATTTAAATGCCGAAAACGTTCATATAATGTTATCCTGACATTAAAATGTTTCTATAATCCTTAGTTTTTTAGGCGATGACGTACGTACAGTAGTTAGGTATATTACGTGAATTGCTCAATAATTACCTGATTATCAGTGAACACCCGGAATATATGTAGATCGGCATCGGGAGCAAAGCCGAGACAGTCGGCTCTGGAGGCTATCACGCCGGCCACGAAGGTGCCATGGCCGAGCGCGTCATCCAACGTGTTCTCGCCGGTCCAGTCAGTGCGCTCCCGAACGCGCCCGAAGTGGGGGTGGTTGCGAGCCAGCCCGGTATCGAAGACCGCCACTTTTATACCCTCACCTAGTACCGGTTAAATAAGTTTTATTTTTATACATCGATCTTTGGCAGTCAATTTTGACAACCAGTCCTACTAGGGGATAATGTTTTTCTCAGTAAAATGGGTTTTGGACGTCAGATAGGCAGTCGCTCCATATAAAATACGGCATTCAGATGAATCCGGTAAGACTGGTAGCCGACCCCAACAAAGTTGGGAAAAGGCTCGGGTGATGATGATGATACCCTCACCTATATCGATTAATTATTTAAAAGGTTGTTTATATGCCTTTATACGATTTTATTAAATAATCGAGTAAAAAAGTTATAGTTATGCTTGTATACTCTCACCTAGTATTGAATAATCGATTAAAAGAAGGTTATTTATATGCCGCACTGTGCACAGTATTCTAATTTTGTCTTCATATCTTTAATGAGAGGATGGAGAATATCAATTTAGATATAAGTTTACTGATAAACTTGGTGTATAACAATGGAGTCACGTCATAAAACTCGTACATAGGGAGAAATGTATATAATTTTTTTACATATTATAGATAGCTTGGCATATGAGCTCATATTAATGATCCATGTGTGTGGCAGAACAACCTTTAACCTACAGTGTAAAACCTACTCTTTGATACTAAGAAATAAAGACATTCTAAGAGATTTTCTCTATTAAGTATTTTCAAAGATTACCATTTTAAGACAAACAACTTCATTTATAGCAATTTTATAGACGCAATTGTGTACATAAATAAAAAATTATACTTGAATAAATTGATAAAGTAATAATAAACTTACCAGTAACACCAAGAGACCAAAGCAAATCAGCCTTTAACACAGACGTTATTTGACGAGGAACTGTTCGCAACAACTTTCTCGACGTGTAGCCACCATTCTGATAAAAGAAACATCAACTGTAGAGAAAATAACATAGATAGGTCCAATAGTAACATAAGCAGAGATGCTTTTATAAATAATTTTCTTGTGAGTGTTTATGAATCTCTCAGCTACAAGATTGGCTACAAGTCTCAAAACAATTCTTGTTGGTTAAGCGAATTTTGATCTCTAGGTAAACTATCACACATCACAGTTGCAGAGTACAATGCATTCATGTAATTTAAGGTATCTAAAAGACTTTTAGTAAGATGATAGACGCTTGAGTTTAAGAATTTTTTTTTTCGTATGGACAAGATATTTCTTGACAAATCACTTTTGGAAGGACTTGTTGGACCTGTTTAGAATTTCCTACTGGACGAGAGTGCAACAAAATCTGTTTCTTGTATCATATTTTGCCGTTTCTCGTACTAGTAAATTGCTTCCTGAATAGCTACTCTAAGCCTTAGCATACCAACTTAGGCATTGTGTGTTGTTAAAAGGGTACAGTGTAAGTGAAAGATACGAAAAAAACCGTCGAAATTTAGTTAATTCAAGAAACATTTTTTCCGTGACTGAATAATATGTTATGTCCTCTTGGTCGGTCAGTTTGTAGCATTCTATACTGGACATCTTGTGTAAGTGACAATCAAATTACCTCAAGTGGCTGCCTGAGGGAGTGCAGAGCTCGGACGCGATGATTGCGCCAACCAGCATACAAGCACCCGGCCGGTCCGCAATCATCCTGCACAAAGGAATCGTGTTAACAAACGAACGTCAACAATGTGCAACTATAAAAACCTTACAACTTATCAACAATATACAGTACACCTATGAAAAGCTTTTATAAAATCCATCAATCAAAATAGATTGTTATTTTTATTGATTTTAAGGCTGAATCGTTCCACTGTAGGGCACAGGCTTCGATTTCTTCCGCTTACATGTTTCTTTTGAGAGGTAGGGTAGTTGAATACATGAAACAACTAAATAGTAGGTACAGTAAAGTGGGACAATTTAAAAATCATGAGTTTATTTGGTACGAATATTGGAATCAACTGTTCTTAAATATGTTCAGAACTATGGTTCAACAAAGTATTATTGAATTAGGACCAAAAATTAAAATACAAACTAGGTACTTTTAAAATTGACTTGATGAGAAATCGATTGATTTTCAAATAACACTGGTATAAGTCGCCCCGCTATACTGTACCTATCTTTAATTACAGTTATTCATCATCTTTGTCACATGAACTGTAAACAAGTAGTGTAGTAAATAAACAATATTTGTTGTTTACGGAAAAGAATGCCGATGCAGAATCTAAAATTAAATACTATTAGGCAGATGTTGCAATGAGTGCCAAAAAGATTAATTCAGTTTCAGACTATATCTTAACGATCAGTATTATTATTCAAAGTAGAAATGTTCATAAATAACCTTTTTTTAGTAGCCTCCTTTTTTAAAACCAAGGCTGATCATGAGCCGTTTAGAAACTGAAGTGAAATTTTACTTTACATAGTATCTCTTGCTTGACAATTGCCAAAATTAACTGAATTTTAGAACATTTTTATTTTCAACATTCAACTAGTGTGGTTAAAGATACAAATCCTACTAATATTATAAATGTGAAAGTTTGTGTGAATGGATGTGTGAATGTTTGTTACTCTTTCACGCAAAAGCTACTGAATGAATTTTAATGAAACTTTACAATAATGTAGCTTATACCTCGGAATAACACATAGGCTATAACTTATAAAGATAGTGTATAAATTGTCAATCACGCAGGTGAAACCGCGGGGCACAGCTAGTGTAACATAAAAAGATTACCTCAGGAATATATTTGATTGTGCGAGTGACTTGTCTTTGTGCAGTAACACGTTTTATAGCTGGATGGTCTTTAAGCGCATCCAGCGCTTGCCTGCCGCTGTCCTCAAGGATAATCACATCGAAGTCACTCGGATATTCATTCGCTGGATTGTCGCGTCGCAGCAGCGTCCAATTTGATACCTAAAGCAATAACATTTTCTACATTAAATATTTAATAAAGAAATCATTTCTATTGTAGGTATAAATAATGTCTGTATAAACAGGTATCCAAGTTCAGATAAGTTCAAGAAGAAATGTGTTAAATTTTTACATTGTAAAAAGTGGAGTCGCTTCTGCTGATAGCTTAGATCTTTTAAACCACTCAACTGACTTTAATGCAGTTTTCAGTGATGAATAGATTGATTCAAAATAATGGGTTAAATGTATATTGCAGTACAGAAGCCAGGAGATTCTGGTTGCGTGTTGTTGGTAAATTATATGTTATGTATACTTAATGATGTCAATCTTAAGAACTTAAAGTAGACGCAAAAGCGGTGGAAACAGTAATTTATATTATTTTATGTGTACATTTTAATAATTGGTTCCAACAATCCAACTTAATCGCTTATTATGTGTAATAATAGACACAGCGGAATGTTCATTGCTTTGCTTGTATGTTTACATCAACCGATTAGCATTGTGTTTGACTTATAAGTATTTTTAATATTATTATATTGTGGCCCAAGTTTTCTGACCCATGAATGAAAAGTAATACGGAATATAACAATGGCATAAATGAGTAGGAGACATGAACAGCATGTTGACTTTAAACTAAGTTTTTCTTTAAAATCTGATAACATAATACTATCAAAAGAAATAATGCTAAGTAATATATTTATAATCTTATCTAGATAAAGACTAATCAGGAACTTGTACAAAATTCTTTGAAAACTAGACTAAATTTGCTTTGATTAATTAAAGTGTTTAAGTGATTATGATAATTAAATAATTTGTTTTATGGTAGTGTGACAAATGAATACTTTTAAATTGCAATAGAATTTTTAGATATACAATTCAGTTGCAATTTACATTAAATAATATTTAAAAGGAATGGTAATCGCAGGGCTAATGTAACATACATATTTTATACAAACTAGGCAGTAAGTTTTTTGTAACAGCACAGACCATTGTTAATAGACAATAACAATATGTATATTAAATATTACTATGTCAGTAATTTTAGAGTCCAGCTAGAGGTTTTTAATTAATATGTCTATAGACAAATATTGTAAATGTACTTATAGAGAAAACAATATAAAAGGCATGGAACTCACTTATCAAAAATATTACACATTTCTTGATGAGGAGAGTAAGCTAAATAAATGATTATCATTAAAACACTTTACAAGATGATAAATTAAAAGTTGTTTTGTGAAAGTATAAGAACAATACTTTCATATTTAAATATTGAACAATATTACAGAGTGATGAGGCATACTAAGCAACAAAATAATTACTATAAGTTTATTGAATAGACCATTTGAGCAAAATAGGTGATATTTAATACATATAATATTGTGTTTATTCACTTACCCCTGCATTCCTCAAAGCTGCACTAACATAGTTTTCCCTAGTTGATCGAGGAAAATAACCCTTGTAAGTAATTATATGTTCACTACTGACTACATCTGAATTAAATTCGTAATCAACGCGATCAGATATGGTACTATTACACAGAGCATCCACATTCACAGTTTGCTCATCGGAATACACTAATGAAATTATTTGGAGGCCATATAATATTAAAAAAATCTTCATGCGGGTCAACCCCATGTTTGACGCCTAATACAGTTATCATTGGTTACAGTTATCATATCCTACACATTTTCCTGAGACAGCCACGAACTCGAGCTATGTTAAGGTTTCAGTCAACATTCTGTTTAAATAAATGCGTATGTTCGTATTACTAGCTTGATTAGGATGATGAGATCGGAACTGAACATAGCAAAACGTCCTCGATCCTCATCCGAACTCTAAAAACAACTTGTGCCTATGAAAATAATCGTAGTATAAATATTGTTATTCTGTCACTTGCTTTTGACGTTACTCACTACTTTTAATTTCAGGGCTTTGGCTATATGGTTGGTTTCATTCAGAAAAACCTTCCATATTATTATGTCATCTCTTATTGATTCACAGTGATAGTTTTAAAAATTTAAATAATATTTAATATTTTCTAAAATTATCACTTTATTTAGATGAACCAATCTAAAATAGTAGTATCATTCAAGTACTTCGAAAGCATAAAAAAAAAGTATTGTCAAGGATTACAGGCATCCCACAAATATGAATTCATGAGTCCAATTCCAGTGTGTTGTTCCAGTCCAATTCCAATCAAAGTGTTCGTCCTAAGGTTTTAGTACTATATCATGTATCTTTGCTACTCGAAAAATTCTTATTGCGATAGTTTTTAAGTCATTTTAAACCATGTACATTCAGAAGAGCCTATTTGCTAGTAGTAGGGCAATTTCTGCACCACCTGTGAGTGTACGAGACCCATATTTAGGACATTTCAGACTGACATTACGACCTCTATTTATATGAACGTAGTAATATCAGTCTGAAATGTCCTAAAAATGCGCCTCGTACTACCTCACAGGTGGTGCGGAAATGTGTGCATATGATGTAGAATATGCCTATGATACATTAAATTCTTCAATCCTTCGCTTGTCATCACGATGTCTCCGGAATGGTGATTGGAAGGAAAAAAATATTCAGACAATTTTGTAGATATAAATTTGTAAATGAAATTGTTACCACTTTTATGCGGGTGAACAAGACGAAAATGATGATAGTAAGCCGACATGACCAAAAAACAGAACATAGCTAACTGCGAAGTTGAGCCGAGGTAGATACAGCTGTGCGACAGCTATATCTACCTCGGCTCTACTATCTCCCATACTGGAGGTTGTGGCGACGAAATAAAACAACGGTGCGCCATCACCAGGTCAGCAGTAGAGCGGCTGTGAAAGATTTGGGGGGGACAGGAGGATTAAAAAGGGGACAAAGGTCCGATTATTGAAATGCCATTTTGATGCTAATTTTGTGTGTACCGATATACCGTTATATTTATTTACTTAACATCGCTTGTCAACAAGCGATAGCGAATACGCCTACTGGGCCAAGTGAAGGGCAAAAGGTTGCGCGGCTGATCACCAACTCGCTGGTCTGACCAAATTAAAGGAGCCACTGAGTCTACCATGGTCCACTGTACTCGCAACGTCTCCAATCGGGAAAAATGGAAGCACATCGCTGAAAGAGCAGTCCTCGGGGATTTTTATTAATATTATAGCTATAAAGGAATAAAATAGAATCTCTTTGTTGACAAAAGCTTATTGACAGTCTCCGTCAATTTTTTTGATGTCTTTAATAAATTGCTTCACAGCTTTGCTCTGTGATTATTGACAACTCAATGAATTCAAATTATCTCAATAACCTCAATCACTTCTATTTGATAAATAATGCTTTTCGGATTGATTTATATTTAGCATTTTTAGAATTTTTAATTTATATTTAATTTTACTTACTGTGTGGGTATCTTTTAAGAATAAATGATACCCACACAGTTTTAAAAATTATGGCTTATAGTTTAGGTGCACGATTTGCACCAACGCCAAAATACTTCACTCTTCTCGATCCCGGGGCGTATCAAACTGATAAATCTGCAATAAAACACAATGCCGCACCATTTCTTTCAAGAACACCACGCAACACCTTTGCAGGAGCTAAGATATGGACCCAAGCAGTATATAAGCAATATAATCCTGATAAAATTCCAAATTGCACAGCCATGCTTTCAAAAAAGCCAAGATTCCCGTATGATGCTTTTAGTGCGGAAGATTTGGAAGAGATCTTGTGTAAGTGTGGAATATTAAGCTCTTGTGAATGTCTTACTGGTAAGGAAAAAGAAAAGGAAGTAATTTGTCAAGGAAAAGTAAGGCGCCGCCTATATAAAGGTCCTACCCCTCGATCCATTTTAGGCGATGAAAGTTTATCGTCACCGTCTAGAAAGGACCATGGCTTTATTGTACTATCAGATGGATATCAAAAACGAATTAGAACCGAAGACAAAGAAGAATGCCCACCATTTTATGACGCAAGAGTGAACGAAGCAACCGCTTATTATAGAGGTTGCAAATGGAGTCAATGGACTTCAAAACGATCAGAAGATCCTCCGAAAGGTAGGCCAGGTCCTGGCCACTACGACCTTGAAAGGAGTCCTACAAAAGAAGAAATCTGTGCTGAAAAAGTTCGAGCGTTTAAACGAAAAACATCGAGACAACTCAGATTTATAGAAATGATTCAAATGAAAAATATTATAGATGACCATCCTGGGCCCGCACATTATGATCCAATGTCGCCAAAAGGAACAGATCTTAAATTTACAGGTACTACAGCTAAAAGATTTCCTACTTCAAGTTACGATATTACCCCTGGTCCACAAGATTACTTGATTAGAAGAGATTTTGAGTCAGATCCACCTACATTACTTTGCAATGCTACTTTGCCGGAGCCAGCTGTATTTGGAACAAAGGACAAACGATTTAAACACCAATACGAGCAAGGACCAGGTCCAGCTACTTATGATGTAAACTGTAATTTAGGTAAATTTGTTCATTGCCCTACTGCGCCTTTTGGAACTTCGGCTCAGCGTTTCAAGAAGGAAATCATGGAAGAATACGATGAAGACGATTTGTTGAACAGTCTGCCATTTACAGACAACAGTGACTCAACTCCAGAAGAAAAATGTGAGATGCCGACATGGGAATTTAAATCTAAAACTATTCGAATGAAACCTTTAGTTAAGAAAGACGATGAGCCTAGTCCCGCTGATTTACCTCAAAAAATAATCAAAATAGAACGATCTCCGGAACTACAATATAGTGCCCCGTTTCATAGTTCCGAGGGTCGTTTTCAACCATGGTATAATTGGATACCTATTTGTAATTCGGTAAAGACACCTGGACCTGCTCTATATTGTTTAGAAAAGCCTAAATGTACGCCTGCAGTTGTAAGAGGCCCTCAATGTAGAGCAGAACGTTTTCCGCAAAGTAGATATAAAACTCCTGCGCCAAATAAGTACAAGATAAACGACGGAATTGAAACTATATTAGCGACACACAATCAAAGATTGAAAAATAATATCTTAAATCGATATAAATATCATTGGGAACAACCATCAGACAGACAAAGTTTAAGTTATGAAGAACAGGAAGCAGCGCTGCTTAATAGATCTATAGATCTACTATATCCGGAAGGAGAAAAAAAACCAGTTGAACCTATAGTTCCGAAGCCCATCATCCCAGAGAAAGATAAACCAAAAATGCTACGCACATTTTTATATGCTAGACCTTTGCCAAAGTATATTTAACAAAAACGGCGTACAATTTGTATTTTAAACCGACTTCAAAAAAAGAAAAATGTATTGTTTTTATGCTACTGTAATGGTGGACCGATTTCAAGAATTATTTTTTTCATCGTTAGGATATATCTCAGAGGTGGCCCCATATAAAGTTTATCAAAATCGATCCAGTAGTTTTGTCTTTTTTGAATTGATTGTTGGATATTACGCGATATCTAAGGCAACTGTAGATCGATTTAAAAATTTCTTTTTTTCATCAGGGTTAATCCTCAGTGGTAGTATCCTTGTATAAAATTCATCAGAATCGATCCATTAGTTTGTTTCTTTTTTTGAAGTTGGTTTGTTTTTTACGTTTATATGCAATCCATTATGTTATATTTTGATAGTTCTGTTATGGTAAAATGTAATTTTATTTTTATAATGATTTGTGTTTACGAATTAAATTATAAAAAGCGCGTATAAGCACATTATAATGCAGTTTTGGATTTATGTAAACCTAATAAATAGTTGAGACTAGATCAGATAGAGATTATCATTATTGGGAACGACGCCAAGCGTTACGGTGCGATGTTCTTGATTTGGCGGAGACGTTAAGAATATACATGCGAATTCATAAGTCACTCATTCAGCCGCCATTACTATACCTTTGTTTTAGATTTTTCACCAGCTGCAACTTGCAGATTATAATTAAGTTGACCTGTAAGTTAGTTTGCGTGAATAAGATACTAATCTCTTCTAGTCTTCACTGTAGTTGTTAGTTTTGGCGTCCGAGGACCGCCAATAGAAGCAGGCGTCTTCGCCTCGTCGCTACCTAGGCAACAGTTTACATTAATACAGTGACGTCTTAATGAGATATGGCTCAGTCGTGGAAAACTTCAAATAGCCCCGACGTAAGTGCCTAAATCAGTTTCAAAACAGAACGCTCTATTTCCACGCAACTCTCTCAAAGCCTAACAATACACGATTAATATCAGAAACATCTAAATTTAAGCATAATCCTCAAACGTTGTATGAAAAGAAAAATAACTTAGTAAACGGATTGTACTACACATACACGGCACAAAAGGCTTTTAGCGAAAGGCGCACTCTTTAGTATTTACTTTTATTTTACTCTATGCCACTTGTCAGCCAGCTGACAGCTTGTCAGTTGATGGTAGTGGACGTAAAGTGAAGTAGAATTTATTTAACTTTATTGAAGTAGGAAAGTTCGTTTTAGCACGAATCACGATATTTGTTTTTATCTAATAAGTCTCAAATATATTTACATCATGTCTAGGCTAGGCGCTTTACATTTAACTCAACACACGGGATCTAAACATACTGGCACAGTGATATTTTTTCATGGATCTGGTATGTAAAATGTAAACAATGTAAAGATAACCTCATTATTTTATGTAATACCTATCCGTATTGTGTTAAAACCCCTAGATTTTTTTAGTCTTGATTTTGGAATTAAATATCATTAATGTTTAAATCTAAGAACGTAAGCAATGTAAATCTAATGAGCTTGAGAAATACATTAACCACACGGAGGTACTAACCCTTGCTTTTTTTTGTCAAGAGTATTAACTCTTGACAAAAAAAAGCAAGACCATAATGGATTCTACAATACACATAAATAAAGTTGAAGGAACTTGTAACATAAATACTGTTTACTTTACAGGATCTTCAGGGGCTGATATGAAGGAGTGGGTAAGATTAATGGTAAACAACTTTTCGTTTCCCCACATTAAAGTCATGTATCCAACAGCACCTCTGCAGCCATATACCCCAGCTGGAGGGCAAATGAGTAATGTATGGTTTGATAGGGCAGATATCAGCCCTACTGTGCCAGAAAAATTAGATTCCATTGCCAACATTGAACTAGAAGTAAAGAATCTGATAAAAAAAGAAGAAGATGCCGGAATAGCCAGTAATAGAATCATAATTGGTAAGTTTAAAAATATAGGAAATTAAGCAATTGTATTTTTGTAATAGACCATTTATAAGAGATTTTTGTTTGTAGGTGGATTTTCAATGGGAGGTACCCTGTCATATCACACTGCTTACAGATGGGATAGAAATGTAGCCGGAGCATTTGTGTTCAGCTCTTTCCTAAATCACAATTCAATTGTCTACAATGAACTTAAAAAATCTGATGGAGCTCGATGTAAGTATTTCTTGAAAAATTATTTAGCTGTTTCATTCATTTCACAAGTACTGGTCAAGACTACCCTAAACTGAAAAGCATGTATGTAGAGAATAATATTGAAAGTGGCCAAAGTCAAACAAATATGTAAGTGAAAAGAAGTGATCTCTGCCTCCCCTTATGGGAAAGAGGCATGATTATAATGTATTATATGTAACTTCAAATCATAAGGGCGACTTCTGTTGTTAACTCTTTTCTCTCATTTCATTTTCTAGTTTCAGAATCTAAAAAACTACATTATATTTATTTGTCATGATTTCAGTGCCACCACTACTTCAAATCCACGGCAATGCTGATGACTTAGTAGAGTTGAGCTGGGGTCAGGAGACTTTTAATCAACTGAAGAGCCTTGGAGTTGAAGGTGAACTACACATACAGGAGAGACTCGGCCACTCAATAAACAAACGAGGAATGCATCTGATTAAAGACTGGATTGAAAAACATTTACCCGAAATATGAGTTGTTACCAAATTGTGCATAGTTCCTAGTATAATGTTAATAAGTATACAATTTTAAATTTAATCCATGTTTATTTCTTCTTAGTATTTGAGAATTTACCCTAAGAATAGGAACCTAATGTTCTTCAAGTTGCAAAGCGAAGGCAATTCAGGCTGTTATACTAATATTTCTATTTTCGTGGTGTTACCATAAATACATACTTTTTTTATTTTGTTGTTTGATAGGGAGGCATAAAGTGCAGAGTCCTACTGTGTTTATCTGATTGCATATGCATAATTAAAATGTTTCAGTTGTTGCTGCTTTAAATAATATGAGTAGAGTACAATCATATAAGTCGATGATCAAAAATCAATATTTTAAAAGACGTACCATTTTAAAACATTCGTTTCTGATCATCAACTCACATGTACACTATGATGTTTTGATTAAATACATTACTGCCAGGGACAAGAAAGTTGTAATGGTTTAAACATGAGAAATGCGATTAAATAAAGAAAAACCTAAATCACGCATAGCACGACACTTGGGCCATTGAATCCATTGTTAAACTCAGTGCGTGAACTTCTTTGGCCTTTGGCTACAACGGTTGCTTCACATATAATGTGGCGACAACAGACAACAGTTTTCGAACAAGTAGACATAGCAAATCTACTTTTAGGATATAATATCATTGTCTATTGGTCATAAATTGACAAGAAATTGACAATGTTCGCAAATTTTGCAACGGTTGTTTGCATAGCAACTTGTCAAACATTTCATTTGAAATAAAGCAATTGTGTATTTTCTTTAAATATATTACGTTCTTAATAACTGCCACTTCATATAGTAAAAAGTATTTGGAAAAATGGGTCCAAAAAAACCTAAAGAAGTTTTCGATGAACATGCATGGCGAACAATTATTGAAGAAGCGCCATTAGATGAAGAAAACTGGAAGGTAAAAGTAATTCTCATCGAAGCTGCTGGCGGCGAGCAAGATAGGATCTATCTTAACAAATTCGAGATTTATGCAGCCGAAGAAAAGAGATTTGTTATAAAAAACATTTGCAAGACAGAGACTATATTTATGATAAATCAATTAGGGGGAGAGAAGAAGGTAAAAGACGACAATCTTCGAGTCTTTGAAGAGGGCCAATCATATCTCAAAGATAAAAAAGATATCCCACCGGAAGTTATGGCTCTAGTGATTAAACACCTTATTTTAAAAATGAAAGAAGAATATCTTTATATTCAGCGCCAGCGACTCGAAGTGAAGCAAGGTATGCATAGGGAATCTGCGACTATGATTGATAAATCAGAAGTAAAGGGCACAATAAGTGTAAAATCACCTGATGCGTCGGAACCACACCATGGACATAAAGCCAAAGGAAGGGGATCAGAAGTTGAACAGGGTAGTGTCCCTTCCGACAATTCTGAAGGGAAGAAATTCAATACACTACTTAGAGTAAGAGGTGAGGAATGGCGAGATAAGGTGTACGTAGACGACTATCCAACTGATGGACCCAATCTTTACGTTGCTGTTACTGGGTTCGTGGAACCGCACCTACCTGGATGTCTTGTAAAAATTGGAATACCTTTAACTGCTGTAGTGCAGGTCCGAATAGATCCTACAACTACTAAGATACCGTCAACTTTATTTAGAGCCACTAAAAGGGGTCAAAGCCTTACAGAATTGCTAGCAGATAAATCTTTAAAATTTTGGGATGATCTACAGTTATTACGAATTCATAAGGATTCTGCTGATGATTTTAAAAATACTGCTTTTATTGTATTTTCACCTCCTTATTGGACCGCCGAAACCTTATCTGGAAATCCTGATAAAATATATGATGAATTATGTTTTCTTATGTATGACATACAAGACTTATCAAGACAACACGATCATTATAAAAACAATATGTACATTATTGATATACCTGAAGAAACAAGCTCCGAGCATTACGTTAAGCACTATCAGCAACAAATTGAGGATCTGCCTTTGGAGTGTATTACTATATATTCTGTACTAGACAGTATTTTAGAAACAGCTTGTAAAAGTCGAGATTTAGACGAAAAGAGCAGTAGATCGTCGTTATCGACAGCCGTCACACTTAATGCTCCTACAAAAACACCTAACGATGAAAATAAGGTGGAAAAAACAGAAAATATTATAAAAAGCGTCTTCAATACTTTGTGCAACACAGAAGCTAACAAATTGTCGTATCGTCTTACTTACGGTGACGAGTATGAAAATCATAAAGACCCAATCGTAATTGATTATGGAGATTTTGCCAAGTATACTACGTTTCAATTAGGGAATATTAATTTAGATAACATCGTCTTTACGTCTCTGCTCGGAATGCCCATTAATAACCTGTGGCGAAATCAAAATCGACCTACTGGTGAACTAGAAGCCAAAATAAATTTCCATGTAAATGTTCTTTTGTCTTGTTTTGATAGAGAAGACGTAGAAACAGCTGAATTAAATAGATTGATTCACATCCTGTCTTGTCGGAAATTATATAATAATAGAAGTTCGTTAAGAAAGCGACATCTACCTGCAACAACCATTTCAGACTTTAAGAAAAATTACCTTAAGCGTAGTGTCCTCGCTGAGCCGTTGCCAAAATGTCCCTCGTTAGTTCCAAGCTCTCATGTACTATCTCCTTCGTTTCCTTCAATAACTAAAAGTGAGTTTGATGCGGAGATTACGTACGATATTGAGCATCGTGAGGCAGATACTGATCCTGAAGTGCAACGGTTAAAATTCCTATTTGACTGTCCTGATATAAGTGAATTAGTGTCAGCTGCAGAAATAGAAAATTATCAAGCCATTAATCACATGATAGATGATTTTGACTATTTTGAAGATCTCTCTGGCATAAGCGCATTCCAGGTTATGCGCGAAGCCTTTAATAGATTTAACTGTGTAAATTATAAATATTGTGAAGTTACTGACTGTTTTATACTAATGTTCTTTAACAGTCACGATAAAGAAGGTATAGCCCGTGAAGAATGGCGTTGTCACCTGTCAACACCACTGTGCTTGCAAGATTTCTTTGATTTTATTTTAGACGAACATTATGACTGGATACAAAACGAGGAAAAAATGTATGATGAAAACATTATGTTAAAAGCAAAATCTTTGTCGAAAGATTTTATTGATCCATTTGCGTTGAAATCCTGTATAGAAACAAATGATGTCGAAATGGATCTGCTTATGGAAGGATCTCTTAAATATCAGGAAATTGTTCAGGTAGAGGACGCTACTCAGGAAGGCACAGAAGTTACAGATGCTAATCCGACTAAAAAGTCGACGTCACCGACTTCGATCGATATGGATTCAAAGAGCAGCAAAAAGACAAAGTCGGCGTCTTCGCCAAAAACTGTTAGGCAGTCTTTCATGGGAAATGCAGACAATACAGTATCTGTAGAAATTCCAGCTAAGCCGTTCTTGGGTTATGATTTAGGAGACAGAAGAGTCGAGGTATTTGGTAAAGACGCGGTTTACTTTTCTAAAGATGGTACTAAAGTAACTAGTATGTATACATTAGTTATACCAAACAATTTGGAATACATAGTTTTAAGTGTTTTACCCGGCAATGGCTGCAATGAATTTTGGATACATAGAGCTTTAGGTGAATATGTGTCACAGGAGGTCATAGACATATGCGAGTCTTTTAGAATAAAAAGCAAGAATCAAGTTACGATGTATATAAAAAAACAGTCGTATCAAGTTCCAGTGATTACTGCTCCTTCTATTGAACCCGTTAAAACGAAAAGTACTATCAAAACGTCATTATCTGAAAAAGCTAGCGCTATTGTACAAACGACTTTTGAAACTAAATACTTTCATTCCCTATTTGTTACCTGGCCCAATGGTATGATCACAGAGACTGTATACGAACATAACTCACCGGTATTATCTCATATAAAACAATATCACACTCGGAGTATGCCGAATTTGGATGAAGATATGCGATGTATTAGTCTAAATGGCGAAGTTGTTATCTTCAATCCTTCAGGAACTGTTGAAGTGCTTCGACCTGATGGAACTTATATTAAATTATTAAAATATTATAAAAGTGTAGTCGTTCCTGAACCCATTTCTGAAGAACGGGAGGAAGTGTCTGATAAAACTAAAAAGAGCAAAAGCAAGTCTAAACTAAGTAAATCTTCTTCAAAATCGTCTAAATACGCGGGCTTGGATGAAGATATACTTAATGAAGTTAAACCTGCTCAATATGAAATCATTGTAGATGAATTTGAAATTATAGAAACCAATGGGGTTAGACAGCGATGGATTAATAACGTTCCCTACGATATAGAAAAACTTCTCATTCGTACTGCGACCGATTATTGTTTAGGAGAAGTTTTTTCTAGACGCATGGATGGAACTAACACTTTGCTAAATAAAGATGGCATCCATGTGGTAACCTTTCCCAATAAAACTAGGATCATCACAAATTATGTGGTTGAAGAAGAGGAGATTTACCCTGAATGGACTGACGTAGAAATAGAATTTTTCGAAATGTTCGAGCCTGACCCCGTTGTACGAATGAAATCCAAAGAATCGGCTTCGCAGAAAAGTTATACAGGGGCCTATACGTACAACACTGGTAGCAGTGGTAGCTCTCTTTCCGGAAAAATAGAAGAAGAGGAACGTGCCGATAAAAAACGAACAGACGGGTACATTTCCATACATTTAGTGTACACTATAGAACATTCAAATTTTAGCACAGTTACAGTAAACAGCCTTACTGGAAAAATATCCGTAGATTCTCCTAATGAAACCACTGTGTTAGTAGATAAAGATAATAATTATGATATTAAATTAGATCATACAACATCCGCGACTTTTGACGGTGAAAATTTGCATATATCTTACGAAGCATGTTCGGAATGTCGATCGTTCACAAATTGTAATGTGAAAATCATGTCCAAAAGTGATAAAAAAAACAGTTTAACTGACCCTAAACCTGAAAAAACTTGGTTAAAAATGAAGGACTCTTTTAACAAAAATGTTGTGGTAAATGAAGAAGGTTCTGTAAACGTGCTGGAAGAACAGTCTGCAACAGATGTCGTTAATAACGAAGGAGTAATAAATACACAAGAGACTGAAGTCGAAGAAAAGCCGCATGAAGCCAAATCCGAGACTTCTGTACAGTCTCATGGAATATGTAGAGAGGCATATCTGGCGAAAAATCTAAGATTCTTTATTCTGAAACGGTAAGCACGTAATACTTTTTACATTTTTACATTCTATCCACTGAATGAAAATTAATCCCGAAGCCCAACAAAATTGTGGTTGACAAAAACTTGAAAACAAAATTGATACATGTGTGGATTGTATCTAATGTTCCATGACTACATTATGTATGCCAAATAGAAAAGTTTCGATGTTTCAAAGTTTTTGAAATTGATGTAAAAAAATAAAGGTACTGGTTCCAAAAAGGCACTAAGGAGCGAGCTCTCGTTTCCTTTCACGCAGTCACTGGCAGCCATATTTATAATTAGTCTTGAGAAATTAAAATTGTGTTTTGCTTTTAGTTTCGTTTATATTTTTAATTTGGTTTGCTGTTTTTAGGCGAAACTACAAAAGAGAGAAATTTAAAAATGATCTTCCCCAACATACAAGCAAGTAGATAACCGAGGTCTGTTGTAATATAAATAATTACGTTATTTATTCTTATTTGTTGTGCAGTGAACTAACCTGTGCCGAGCTTGTACATCGGTCGCTGCTCGAGCAGTATAAAAGGAACTGTCGCTGGCAGCCGTGGTGCTCTATCAACCAATACGACACATTCGGAGATCATAGAAGCCTAGTCTCCATTCTCACTCCAGTGCATTTAACGGAGTCAGAGGTTTGCCTAATCCTATGTATTCACGGCTCAATGTCTAAAATAATCTTGTTAGTTAAATGAAAACAACCCTTGCATTGCAGACTGACAGACTGTTTAATATGTAAGTACAAATAGAACTCGCCGAAGCTCTCTAAACTACCGATGCAGGGGCCCGATGCCGCTATTTTAAGTCAGTGAGTGGTGGGTTAAAAAACGTTGCATTGTACTTATTATTGTGCTTAATTTTCGTATTCAGATAAGAATAGTCACTAGCGGCATCGGGCCCCTGGATTACGATTCACTTTATTATTTGTAAGTCTTAATTATCCCTTCAGAAATGGCTGATGGACTCGAAGCTAGCTGGCAGACCCAAGTTCCTGACGTATAAAGACTTAAAAAAGGATACTGGAAAAGGATTCTATCATTGGATGCGGCCCTATGATAGATTTGAGCCGAAACCTTTGAAACCTGATAACGTTCTTCCTCAAAGACTTCCACGGGCTTTTGTCTTAAGGTTATTCAGTTTCAACTATACTTTTAGGCAGAAAACATACCTACGTAGGTACTATAATAGAATTGTAAAACCACGAACCTACAAATAAAATTAGTAGGTAAGTAACAAACGCAGTACGAGGTTGATAATTAATACCTCCAAGTCAGTTTTTGCCGTGGATAACTTAAACTCGAAATTAAATAATTTATTCAATTTTATATGCACTCATCTTAAAACATACCACATCATTCCTTATAACACAAGAGATTATAATGAATGATGTGGTAATGGATTTAATCAGACCGATAAACATAATAGTCCTATTTTAATTTTCTGAATTCAAAGTACTGTTCAAATGTAGTTTAAGCTTTTCTATCTTCTGAGTCAAACGTTTAATGACTTGAATTATGACGATAATTTCAAATCACTGTAGGACCTTAGAACAAGAGTGGGGTGAGAGGCATAGAGAGGAACTGAAAGGCGCCAGGGAGCTCCTTAAGGCAGTGCTGCGCTACCGGTGTATTATGGAGGCCGACAGTGAAACGATCCTGCACATACCGATTATAGATCTCAGACCAGACGACGAGCGACAGATCGATGACATCATACAGGCCATAGCGCATAAGTCTTTATCTTATTTAAAACACACTTATAACGTAAACTTACTTTTAGAATTAGATGAACGTACTCGAAAATACAGAAAACTTTAGAGACAATTTATGCACATTATATATTTTGTTAATTTATATAGATTGTTGAAAATGCAATTACCTAGTTGTAATTACAAGTAGACAACTATGAGTAGCTCTTCTTCTATATTTCATCAACTTTGTGTACCTCAACCTGCTGGGCCTTTATAAGGCTCTTTCTCAAAACTCTATATACATCTGTGCATCTATAACCTCATCAGTCCGCCAGGTTTTGGTCTTCTACATATTAAATAATTTAAAACCTGAATAACACAAAGTTGTTATTGTAGCTTAGTAGGTTATATAAATAATTATGACTTAGAATAAACATCGATCATATCGTAGTGTTTTAATTTCTTTGTCTGTCCTATAATTTCCCTAAACCTGTCATATAACTATGGTCAGGATATATGAAGACCTCAAGATTCGTTTAGCGGATGATGTCCAGAGTCGCGCTAAAGCAACGGTCACCACTAAGCCTCCTATAGAACACGAAGACATGTCTATCGAAGGAGAGTTTGAAGGAGGTAGGTTTTATAAACTGCACCTACTTAACTATGCCTACAGCGGAATGTCGGCTAGAAAGGCGGTTGCAAAATTTGTGAAACATTTAGCGTGTAGCCGTCCGCTCCTTCGTATTTGCTTGTACTAGTTCAATAAGTGACCAAGCAGGACTATTCATTTATAAGGCAGATGAGAGTTCCACTTTCAATCGCACGGAAAATAACATGAGCAGAACGAAAACGCCTGTATCAATAGATACGTTTTGGACTATCAATTAAGAACCATCATTGCAACATTAGTTAATGATGAAATGGCTTAGAATTCATCCTGCTTGACTCATGACGCTTTGAAAGTTTAATATGACATATAATTACATTTTCCCGAACATAATCAAAACTACAGATTCCACAGACGAGACGAAACTGATCGAGGAAGAACGAGAGAGTTCGTTGAAGGAAACCGACGCTGGCGAGGAGATGAGCCCAGCGTTACGTAGGTACTGGCGACGCCGCGCCGAGGAGTACAAAGAGGAGGAGTTCTATAAGTTAGTGATACTACCAACCTTTGTAGTTCAAATACTTTATCAGTATCGTAAATTCAGAAACCTACGAATAACACAAGCAAGCTACTGATTTATTTTTAATGTCCGGTAAAGCAGTCAGGCTAACTGCAAGGATCTCTACAAAAGAAAAACTGATTTGTTATAAATTTTTTCTTCCTGCGACAGAATTTGAAAAGAGGCCCTTTCTTATTTTTGTAATTCATCTAGAATACTTATGATAAGACTATCTGCATGTTATTTAAGCTAAGAGCCCCTGCATAAGTTCTAAGTCTACTTTATAACAAACTGAATAAGCACCTAGAGCTACAGTAAGCGTATAGAATAGTTTACATTTAGGTAAGTCGATGTAATGGACGAGTTTTGAGCGCAGCTAAAAACTTATTAGTTCGCGTACTGCATTTCCATTAGCTAAGTACCTTATGTGAGTAGAAATTATCTGAACATTGTTATTTAGTTCAAAGTTCGACCTAAGTATTTGCTAATGGCATAAGGAAAACTAGGTTCCTATAGCATGTTTACCAACATACTTATAAAACGACGTGAAAATTTGTTGGCTGTCGGTATCGCATGTTATAATATAAAGGACCTATTTTAAGCTTCGTAAATCCTACTTTTTTAAGCTTCGTAAATCCTACTTTTTTAAGCTTCGTAAATCCTACTTGTTTTATTAAGGGAGCCTTTTAGATACGGTTCACCAGGGGTGCAAAGCGAACAGGCTCACTGGAGCATACTTAGTACCCATTCTGGCGTTATTACCTGCGCAACCAATCAGCTCACACACGTCATTACTCCAACTCCGTCTCAATTGCGCACATACCGGACCGATACAGTCGCTAAAACAAGACAGACATACGACCGACGAAGAAACTACGTGTCTAAACTCAAAAGTCTACAACATATAACACAGATTCACATTTTCTACTTTCTCATCTATCTATTATAAATATGAAAGTGAATTGCTGTTCGTTAGTCCCCCTTAAACTCCAGAACGGCTGGACCGATTTGGCTAATTTTGATATTGAATTATTTGAGTAAGTCTAAAGGACGTTTAAAAGGTGAATAAATATTAAAATGCTCGGAATTAAATGAAAAAAAGAATACAAATGTTTAAGCTTAGGCTTTGTGCGTATTTATCAATTGGCGCACAAAGTCTGCTGGGTCTGCTAGTCTCAAATAAAAATGCTAACAGGGAACTAGGAGTAGTTCTTCCTTCTCAAAAAATATATCAATTAAAAATTAAGATTGCATAGTTCAAGGTATGGTTTCATCATTTACTCACAAAATTGCACTCTCACTCCTGTTTCTATCAAAAGGTTTAGATAAGTGCGTAAGAAACAAAAATGTGTTCAGAACAGGTAGGTACTAATATTTAAATTAATCAATTTGGAACCAACATATTCATCAGAGCGAGATTCGCTTACCAATAGGTAAGGTACGAGTATAACCACAGGTATATTAAGAGTTTCCAACATATTCGCCTTTCTCCAGGTACCTCCTACGTGAAGGCAGCGTACCTCCGTACTTCAGGAACGTATTGGGTGGCGCCATCTGGTGGGACATCAACAACGCCGCCAGCGAGGCCGTCACGAAGGCAGCTCGCAGGAAGATGAAGTGCATCTGTGGTGCTGAAGAGGCCTCGGGTTCCGGGACTACTAGTCCTTTCATGTAAACAGAGAATCTAAAGCTAATTAATTATATAGATTTGATTTTTAACACGACCCAAAAACGACGGTATGTAAGTTTGACGTGTATGTCTTTGTGTGCCGGTCTGTGTACTAAACGAATGGCTTGATTATGATGCGGTTTTTTTTGTTGGAAAGCGGAAGTGATTGAGATGGTTATAAATTATGTAAACCTCTAAGAATTTTAAAGATTATAAGCAATTTTCTAAAATATGACATGGGTTTCTTAAATTTTTATTTCTGCTTTAGTTCGTTTTTTAAGGGTTGGTAAACCTTTCAGTTTCATGATTTTGTTTTGCTTTGCATCTGAAGTTTCACTAGCAAAATCATTGATAGCATAAAACCTCTATAATGATTAAGATTCAATATACTATCATACATTTACCTCTTACATCATTACTGTATTACACAATCACTAAAGATAAATACTTGTTATTCGATTAAGGGCCTGATTCCGCTGATTAAAAGTCACTGGGTGGCAGGTTAATGAACGTTCCTATGTACTTGTTATTGTACCTAATTTTCGTATTCAGATAAGCCTACAATTAACAGTCAATGGCAATCCTACAATGACAACAGTGGCAAGTAGGTGTAAATTGTCATTAAACTAAAATTATACTGTAGCAAGTAGGCGTACTTTTGTCATTAAACTAATATTAAGTACACTGGAATGTTCATTAACCTGCGACCCACTGACTTTAAAATAGCGGAATTGGGCTCCAATGTTGAAGAGTTGCCAGTTAAATGAGTAATGACTTGCGAAACTGCTGCACAAACGCATTAACATGTTGTTGCAACATAATGTATTTATGCTCAGTACTATCTATTTATTTGCAAACAATGAGCTGTTAGGTATCTGCCGGAGCTGCGCTGAGAATGCTTAGCGATCCCGCGGCTCCAGCAAAGGTGAGAAGGGGACTGGGAGACTGACTTCGTGCCCTCGACGTGGGTAAAAATCATTAGATTTTTCAACCCGAAAAAAATAAAATGAAAAAAAGATGTTAGTTATACTTCCATATTTATTAAACTCTGCGAACTGTAAGCCAAGTAAATTAGGTTAAAAACTTTCGAGGTGTTTTACTATTTATATAAATATGTCTCTAACATACAACAACCTTTAATTATCCCGTGCATTGAAGGGAAAAAGGGAATATACGGCAAAATATTTAATTAAATAATTAATGACATTTCTTATTCAGCAGAGCGTGATTTCTTAGAACTAACTGACGAAGTGACGACAATAACAAATAAACGTTACTCTACAAAATAAATATCTAATTAATGTGATATTTTTTCTCGACATCCATTAAAATACCTAGGTATGACCCTAATTATTGGAAATATCAATTAGTCCGTATTGTAACACTTCGTCTAATTTATGTACTTGTTTCTTAATTAAATAAATAATTATGTTGTAAGGTTTCTTAGAAATTATCTTTTATTTGCTTCAGCAAGTAACCTATCTATCATCTTTTCCTTGAGAAACCTTTAACGTTGTTTAAAGATAAGATTATACCTTAATAGTAGAATAATAAGGATATCCAAATATGAATACATTTGTATTTCATTTATCATGATAATTAAGTCACGAGCAAAAATATGTACACTAAGCGAAATTGTAGCATAAAATTTGCGAGATTTTTGTGTATGAATGATGAACTGTTTTCAATAATTTTTTCATAGTACGTCTTACAATAATATAGAATTGAAGAGAAAATCGATGTAAAATTGTAGTGTATACATATTTTTGCTCGTGACCGTACATATTTGGAGATCTACAAAAACAACCTGACTGCTGACTGTAAATATTGTAGCAGTGACTTGGCGAATTGATGTAATGACAAATAGGAGTAAATACGCGTTAAAACCATGGGATTAAAATCATATTTATGCAAAATAATATCCTGTTGATATGTTGCTACTATTTACGCTGACTATTTTAAACAACAGGAAAATAACATAAACAGCTGTCCAGTAATTGTACATATTATTATGTTTATTCTCATCATGTTTTATGCCCATCCTCCGCTGAACATGGCTTTTGCATGGCAATCAAAACTGTCTCTCATGTTACATGATTACTGTAATCTTAATAGTCTTATTATTAGCCAGTTTGCGATAAACGTTTACGATATCGGAGACTGCCCGATCATTTGTCATGCTCGCATTGTTGATCGTCGTGATGTACCGCATCTATCGGATACCACCCATATTCTTTCTAGGTAAAGATTATACTTGATACTGTTTACTATTGATAAGAATTTGTTTATTAAGGGGCACGTTTTTGAGAAAAATATGCTTCGATCCAGTTTTTTAATCGAACGTATTCTAACAGATAATAAGGATATCCGTGAATTGTATAAGTAAAGATATGTTGGTTCTATGTTTTTGGAGAAATGTTTGTTTTGTTAAGCGCAACTGATCAACAAACTACAGCATATGTTGTCAGTGCATTTAAGCGTATTATTTACATTTTTCAACGCGCTAGGATTCGAAAGACCTGTTGAGCGCATCCTTAAAAACTTTTCTTTAGCTCTACATCAGTAGTAACATTTTTACATTGAGAGCGCCTTTACGTCGAAGCAATAACTTTGAATTTAGTAATTAAAAAAACAACTGAGTTGATATGCGATTCTCTGTCCTTGTGACCCTGTTCGTAGTCCAGTTTTTTTGCTGAAGGAACACACCTTTTTCTACACCATTAGAAAAAAGTATTTTCGAGGTCCCTTCGTGAGTCCATTTATTTTTTGCTCATTTATAGCACACCGATATCATAATGTTGCTCAATGGATCCCAACTTATGTTTACCTAAGTACCAGCTGAGTTTTATACGAAGTAAACTCTGCAATGACATTTACTCTTGTTCCTTAGTGGTCGGTGACTTTGATTACGCGTATGGTAGACCATCGACTGGTAATCGGCCTCAGCCGATTGGTGTCTCAGCTTGAGCGGTGTGGCCTCGCTCGCCAATTTGTGTGTAAAACGAATGGCGGGAGAAGAGTTACCCAGCGTAGACGAATTCGTCAGTTGTTTTCCCCACCGCTTTTTCCGCTATGACGAAGTCAGCCAGTGGCAAAGGAGAGCGGCGTGCGACGCGATTGGTCGGCGCCACAGCCAATGTGCGCGACCGGTACACGTCTGCCCTAGGAACGAAAGGGACCGCAGTGACGCCCGGACAGTCCGTCCCGGGCCCTTGCGAAGGATCGTGTCGTTGACACGATTTGCATGTGTCGCAGATTGTTTGTCAACAAATGTGTTTATTAGTAGTCCATGTGATATTTTTGTGGATCTCGGAGACGTGTCGCCTAAACTATAGTCTGAGTTTTCACGTGAGTATTTAGTTAGACTCTAATACTTTTTGTTTCTAAAATGCGATAAAAGATGGCGTTACGTGTCGCGTTGAACGACCGTGTCATTGAACTAGGTTGTTGTGTTCGTGTGTGTCAACCTTTATCAAAATGCGTGCACTCTTGTTTATTAGTTTTCTCACAAAAAGTGACTCATTACTTGGAATCGCGACGGATTACGATTGTAGAGCTAAAATTCAGCATCTGTCTGTTAAGTAAAATAACGTTAAATAAAGGAAAAGTATGTTTGTTTATGACCTATACGTACCTATATGTAGGTCTACACTATATCACAATGCCGAGGTTAGGTAGTTGAACTATGAGTGTTACCATTTAAAAAATGAATAACTTATTTAAATTAGTAGCAGTTCCTAAATTTTTATTTCAATAAAGGCAAGTTATTAATATATCAAAGGAACAATTAAGTTGGTCACAAATTAATGACATGATTTTGAATATTTTATTATTCTGTGTTGCTTTTTAATTCCAATTATAACAATTGTAACAGATGCCTAAGCCCCTAACTTTAAAACGTAGCCAAAAAAATTTAAAATATTCTTAGAAATTATTGTACTCTTGCTGTCTACTACTACTACTACTCTGACTATCATAGTTATTATCTTTCTAGAAAGTTTTTCTTATCAGAGATCTAAATTCCAAACATTTGAAATATTTGGGAGTTAGAGGCCCAAGGTAACTATAAAAAGGAAAATCTATACAACAACATGACAATTAGATACCTACTCAATTCGTTTAATCTCCTACTCCACATTACCATCAGACTCTACTACAATAATGCATTTACCTCGATTGGCTCTATTACTTACAAATTAGTTTGTATGCATCTCATACACTCTTTCCAGTTCACAATGAACACAAATTTCAAGTTACCTACCACCTAAGAGCAATATTGTGGAATGCAAAATAATATTGAATATTCATAAGTATTATTAGCTCTTGTTACCCCCTGTTGAGTAAAGGACTGGAGGCCTCTTTTCTACTCTTCCATCTCTTTCTCTCTCTCTATCTGTCTCTCTCTTTGCCTGTTCAAGATCTTTAGCACCTTAACTTTTTAAGATGACAAGTTCATCCAGCCATCAGCGTGGCTTACCCATAAGAATTACAATAAGGATCTACACAGGAGCTAGGTCACTCACTGTTGCAGACTCGCTTGTTGACTGCAGTTCTATTTCGGTAGAACCATCATCTATCCATCTAACATTCTCAAATTCCATTACAATAACAAAAACTCAGATTATTTTTTATGGGTATATTTTGATATTTACATGCCCTAGCTTCTCTTCTTTTTCTATCGGATTGCTACGAAAATGCGTCGTCATATTTGTAATACAGCGTCTGCCCATCAAAATGAACAGCTTTGTGTGAGGATTTAAAGAAATATTGGCCTCTCCATACAACACTATTATCAGCTGACTGTAGAGTAGATAGGGAGGGCCGATATTTTTTTTTTGGATATGCGTTTGCCGTATGGCACCGGACAGATGGGCAAAAAAATAGCTACCGAGTGGGTACCCTACTACCCTAATACCGGAATTCGCAGACGAGGCAGGCCGAGGAGACTTTGGCGGGATGACATCGATCGCTTCTTAAGTGATTGGTGTCATGTGGCTTGAGACCAAAAAGTCTGGAGTCAGAAGGGTGAGACCTTTGCCCAGCAGTGGGAAACTAAACAGGCAACATAACAAAAAAAAATGCGTTTTACATTTGAAGGATCTATAGGACGCCGTAAGATAATTTTATGCAAAATTTAAATTACATTAGATCGGTAAAATAACTCTAAATTAGAAAAAAAAACCTAATCAGATAATTTTATTCCAACGTGTCATTAAATCTTATAAGTACTTACCTAATTATATAATTACAGTCATGTCAATAAAGTACTGGGAATCCCCTACCGTATTGACTTGACATGATCCCGTGACGTCATCATATTATTATGGCCTAATGTTAATTTGAGGTCAGAGGAGCCTTTGATCTCAGGTAGGGGAACGTTGACATGCAGTCCTGCTCTAGTTTCTCTTAGCTCTGTTTAGTTAATTATTAAGTAGAGTGCAAAAATTGGTAGGTAAAAAGTTAATTACTAAGACAAATTTAGGTATTTAACGTCCCGTTAACAACCCACTTATTGAAGATAAAGTACTAATTCTTATTCGATTTTACGACATTTATAACACTCGCAAAATTCCTTATTAGGAATATCAACTGTGTAAGGTATAAACCTCTAATTGAAAAATAATAACTGACAGCAGTTGGCTGTTTTCGACGGCTGATGAATATTTAGTAAGTAACACAATAACATAAACAACTACTTGGCGTAACGCTGTCCTAATGATTACCTTTAATTTGTACACTTAAAGACCAAAACAGTTAAGAGAAACCAACATAAATAATAGGGCTACCTGAGGGAACGCTATCCGCCGGAACGGAATTTCGCCCTCCGAACAAAATTTTCATAAGTCATTCCACTATCAATCCATCTACACAACCATTGCTGTTCACATTGGAATCTTAGTAGATGGCTGCTATGTTAAAGCGTCATTGTAAAGCTTGAACTCTGAGTTGGTCGTTTAGAGTCGTGCCGATGCAGTAGGGAGTCATGTTGCATTAAGCAAGCGAGTGCGACAAAACACGGTCGGGTTTCCATCAATATCCCTGGTGCAAAAACACTTGGTTTGTGCGTTTGTATTATTTTGTCACCGATAAGTGGGTCTGCTGCGAGTTTATTTGTCAGCTTAAACTGGAATAAGCAGTTAACCAACCATAGACTTACTTAATAAAATACATTGTTTTGACTAAACTACTTGTTTCTTTATTTGTCGATTGGTAGTTATTTATTTTCTTATAGGATTGTTGTGATTCTTGTTATGTTTCTCTCATTACATTTAAACTTCAGTCAGTCAATTGGACAACATATAATTATACCCGTTAGATACTGATTTATAGTGAATTAATTTGTAGGTCTAGGTTTAATGCATTTGCGTGTGTGTATTTACAATTAGTAGGTGTTAAATGTAACCTCACAGATGATATCTGTAATGTTTGCATTGATTTTATAGGTAAAAAATCTGTGTAACCTGCGTCGAATTAGAAAACGCCTTTTACAAGGTCGAGTGACAAGTTACCTTCATATACAAATGAATAAATTCGACAATCGAGCCTAAAAGACACAATACTACTAATAGCCCCAATGTTTGAATCTTATATATAATGTTCGAAGTCTAGTAAAAATACTTTCTAATTAATACTTATAATGAATAAACTTACCAATGAAGTTGGTTGCTCTTACAAGGAAGCATATTGGGCCCTTTCCTCTTTACTCGGACTATCTATTCTGAACGTAACATATTAAACTAAACTTAAGTAAGACGTAAGAATCTAAGTTTACAAAGGGATTGCGTTTTCTTAAAATGATCACAGTTCTCAATGGGTGCAATTTAATAATCATATATCGTATGAATTTAATTGACATAGCTCTGTAATAACTGCTATGACATTGTATGTTCGGTATGGATGATCATTTTCGCCGTTAATTCATAGTATTAAGTGGGTTTAGTTTACAATCGTGTTACGTGAGCACAATCGAGCAATGACACCGACGCTGGTGTTTGCGTAATTACGCGTGCGTAGTATTGTCATTGTAACGTTACGATGCACAAGACCGCTTCACAAGCGGAGCTTGATATTCGCAGTTTAGTCTGTCTTGCAGGATGCTCGTGCAGTTTACTTCGCTTAACATCTAAAGATCAAAATCTGTTTTCCTAGTCGTTGACTCAAAGTTATCATAGTTACCTACTGTATAGGTACATATTATTCTCTTTGCCTTTAGTTAATTAATTCAAACTGGAAAAATATATTTTTTTTTGTAAATTTGGTCTATCTTTTTTAAATCCTCCAAGATTCTAACGATTATTTTTTATTTTGAATAATGAAAGAAAGAAAAAAATATTTGATACAGCAACACACAGCCACAAAGCTAAAACAAAAGAAAATAGAGGAGGAAAAAACATACAGTAAAAAGAAACACAAAACACTTTGCTGAAAATAACGAGAAATATCTTAATTAATTAATAAATTAATTAATAGTTCACGTGATTTAACATGTTGAATTCTCAATATAAATTATCTTAAAATGTAAATGTATTTAAATGGGCACGAAACACAAAATCGATCAATGTACTATCCTGGCTCCCATACAAAAGCCCGGAAAATCAGTTAAAACCTGCACTCAAGCTAACTGCGGTAGACCATCGAAAACAAAAGATCTGAAATTTGTGAATGGCAGACGTTTATCGCGATCGATGGGCTAACAGGGCTTGTGTATCACGATTCATTTTATCTTTATTACCTGTCAGTCAAAGCTCGTGCCGCGAATCCCCGACACGAGGTGAACTGCCACTCAGCCGGGTTTAACGTGACAAGAGGTGTCTTACTTTAGAAACTCGCAATTCACAGGCAATGAAAGTTGATATCATGAAGATCGTCTTATCTCTTGAGGATGGTCCATTCATGTCTTCAGATTGTTCTGACACTTAAAATCTCAGGTTAATGGAAGTTGGAATTATAAGAATTTTTTCGACAACCCATTTTAATCTGTTGTTTTGGATTTCAACACGATTTCAGTAATTAAAGACTTTTGTAATTATAATATACTTTACCTCTATATATAGGTATATATAGGGTATAGATATGGGCTATACATTATTTAAGAGACTGTTAAAAAAAAAAGTTTGTTTTTTTAATATCGGTTAATGTTTTGGCAGGAGTGACTGAGTGACAGAAATTATGCTTAATTAAAGTTATCATATTAATTCTATATGGTTATTCAAATATTGTATAAAAAGTGTAGTTAATTCAAACAGACGTTCAAATATTTATTTACCCAATCAAATCTCTATCCTTAAATAAATAGCAAGAGAACTTGCAAAAGAATATCAAAACAGGAAAAATAATTTCAAAATAATTTGTTGGTAATTAAAAGAGGGGAGCCTAAGTAGACACCAAATTATCACAGCTGCATTCGGCCGGAAAACCTCACTTAACCCTGAGGGCCTTCACTACGTTGCATCTCCTATCTAATTATTTACTTGCGCTATTTTAACTCGAATGCAATAAGTACTGCTAAAACACCCACTGATTTCAAACCTGTTTTGCGTCAGAAACTTTTACTTATGAAACAATTTTTGATCATAATTTATTACTTCCAGCCTTTATCGTCCTACTGTGGGGTAAAGGCCTCTTTCTTTTTCCAATTCTCCCGATCTTGAGCTATTGTTGTCCATGGTTTGGAATAGGAGTCAAGTTCGTACCTCCATCTCCTTCGTTTGACCATAAATACACTGTTTCACTTTATAATGCGCTCTTCGCCGCACGGAGAGCGTTGACATTCAATGGGCGAACCTTTAATTTCCAATAACCCACCTAAATAACATTCCCTCGGGAAATTGAAATTATACACGGCTTCATTGGTTAAATAATAGGAATTAGTATTGAAAACAAATGAATTGCACATTAAATTCGCCGCCAGGGCGGAAGTGGTATGCGGACAATGCGGTCAGGCTGGTGTGGTCCCGGCCGCGCCACGTGCATCGCTCCACGCACTATTTATTGACAGCTAATTATTTCATTTTTAGTACCACCCTTACAGCTATTGCGTAGATAACTGGGCATGAAATATCGAAAACCATTTAGATCGTCAGTGAAATCATAAAAACAAAATGTAACGTATTTTTTGACGGCCTCCGTGGTCGAGTGGCGGAGTGGCGTTGACACCGATTTTTATGGTATATAGAAAATTTTGCAAATCACTTTTCTACATTTTCCTGGGTTTGGATATTTGTGGTACTTTCGTTGGCTCTGTATTTAACACAAGTGCATTAGCTGCTTGGGTTCAGGGTTCAGAGCAATGTATGTGACGTTATCCAAACTTCTATTTAGCTTTTTTAATTTGAGTATTTAGACTTTAGGCTAATTAGACTACGGGCTCATGAACAAAATCGATGGGTCATATGAACCACCAGGTGACGTATATAGGACGATAGAAGAGCATAAAATAATAAGATTCAGCACTACTTTCTGTCAATTTCCAGGGTAAATTTGGTTATTTGATTCTGTACGGCATCAGTTTCATACTGTTTCAATACAGCTTCTAATCCATTATTCCGCAACGCCGTACAAACGAACAAAAATCTTTGAAAAAGGGGAAAAAATCGAGGGTTGCAACCCGCCTTCATTCCGTGGTCCGAGGGGTGATTTGAACAACATCAAATTATTTATTTAAAAAGTATTTCATGCATAGATAATATTTTTTAGATAATGGATTAGAAGCTGTATTGAAACAGTATGAAACTGACGCCGTACAGAATCAAATGACCAAATTTACCCTGGAAATTGACAGAAAGTAAAACTAAAATACCAACTTTTTGGACCACCATTTTTGTACGGCACTGCGCGCTTTCTTATTATTTTTCATGGATCTATTCGATGGTAACAATGCCGTACAGAAATAAATGACCAAAATGTACTCACTCTAGCTGCACTTTTGAATGCTCATCAGCACCCAGTTGGACTGATCACAAGTGACGGCATAGTGCTGAATCTTATTATTTTATGCTCTTCTATCGTCCTATATACGTCACCTGGTGGTTCATATGACCCATTCATTTTGTTCATGGGCCCGTAGTCTAAATGTCGTCCTTCCAAAATCGAGACGTCATGCGACATTTCAAATCTACGTATAATCTGCCCTATTTTTGGTGACGCAAAAAACCCTATCTTATATTTTTTCACTACATGACGGACATAAAAAGTTGTCATGTATCCCATTGTAGTTCGTCAGCGTTTCCCTCTATTATTAGGTAACGGGAAATAACTGGTGACGAGTATAATGCCTCTCTCGAAGCGAGACCTAGGTGGCGGGTATAATTTCCACTTCAGATAACTTAATGAAAGCTTGCAATGGAAAGAAAACGGTTGGTTGAGCTTGTATCACAGTCGGATGTCCACGTGTAAAGTGTCTTTTATATGTGGCCAGTGGGTGTTCAATTCACGTAACCACAAGATTTTTATGTAAGTTTTATTTAATATATTGCATAATCTTTCTTTGGCTACAAGTGGGTGAGTAAAAATAAAATGGTTTATTGCTAATCAGTTTTTTAAAGTTTTTTTTTTTGTATAAACTAAATAAAAAAAACACATTTTTTTCCATTCCTTATTGCAGAACAATATTTAAACTTTAAAATAAATAAAAAAAGTCATTACTTTTGTGTAAAAAGCCAATTGATCAATGGTATATAAATTTTTTTATTAACTTTAAGTGTTAGTTTTATAATTAACTAAATTGAGCTTATAACTGTAGAGCCAGGGAAACCATAACTTAAACCCAAGTGAATTACAATTTAATCAAGTGATCGTTATTATGGGTTCTTATTAAACTTTTTGAGAAATCAAGTTGCCTTAGTGATTGGCCCAAATCTGTCATCCTAAATGGATGAACAGATATAATTTGATTCAAATATGCCTGTATTATATATATATATATATATATTATTATACTACCGAACATCAGACACAATCTTCAGTAGGGAAAATAGCGACGTAAACTCCCTTTGGTGGGTTCAATGACTGTCGAGCAAAGAGGCTTAAGGCACAACAATGAAATACAATAAAAAACGAACCATTTCCTAAACAGCACAGTTTGTTCAACTTTTAGTCAATATTTTCCTCTCCCAAAATAAAAAGTAAAACATATTACGGTTTATTTTTGAATATGCCTAAGAAGATATAAAAATGATAAACAAATAAAATGTATTACCTATTATTGTCAAAATTATGAGAGAAAAAAAAGACACAAATCAAATTCAATAATGCCCAAGTAAAGAAAAGTAGATAACTATGCGTTTTAAAATTAAACGGTTTCTAACAAGCCAAACTGTTGCACGCCAATTAATTATCGTTTGATATTAGTTTCGTACATCTTAATAGAATAGAATAGAATAGAATAGAACAGAATAGAATAGAAAGAATATTTATTTAGTACGGAACACAAGACAACACAAAGAAATAAACACAAACAAGCAACACAAAAAACAAGGTCAATAAAAAAGTAGTAATAATAAAAAGTACAAATCCACAATTTTAACGGTGTTGTCGAGCATACAGTACCAAAAAGGTCACCAACTCAGCATATGCTAGGTGTAGTACACCCAGCATAGCTACCTACAATTAAACTGCTCTGAGTTACAAAATTTTGAAAGAAATCCAAGTACATTTTATCAATATGTTGAGGGTGGAACATCTCCAAATGAAGGGGTGGGTGGACCAGATCGATGGCAGTGATAGTAACAGAGGATAAACAGTACACATATATTGGAGCACCATTTGAGCGATGATTTCGATCCGATATATTAATTAATATTGCCATGGAAACTGTCTGGGGATCCAATTGCTTTCCACTCAGCGTTCGAGTGTGTACACAGGCGCTGAGTGGAAAATTATTTGTAGCAGACACGAAATGGTAACATTATTAACTCGCAGGTTGATATTGTGTGCTCAAAGGAAATTTATTCTAGAGTAACTTGTTAAGCGGATAAAAGTCAACGTTAAATAAGTGTTGTCGTATGCGGGTCATTATTAATCAATTTCACTTCGATCATTTTAACAATTTTGTCTCAATAGGAAATACTTCTGTAGGGTTATTAGATATGCGAACTTACCTACTTGAAAGCCTTAATAGGTTCGCTGAAAATTAAGTTTTTTTTTTATATTTTGATTACCTTCTTATCATGCTGATCTGCCGGTCAAAGGGAAACACCCAAAGTCCCATTTGGGGGTAGTAAGGCACCTCCACAGGACATAAAAATACGTAATTAGTACATAACGTTTTAACAACAAGTAATTCATATTCATATTCGTTTAAAAAAGCTAGGGTTACAGATAGAAAGGATTCGCTTCGTTGGCGTAAAATAGCCTGGTTATTTGAACGACATCATATTCTCAGTCATCACTGGGCACACGCCATCCGACTCCGATGACAGTTTCCCGTTCTCACAAAACAAAAGCCGACTCGTAAGTGCTTGACGTAATTAGCTTGATTCAAAGTTGCCTCAACAAAAGCTGACCATATCGGTAATGGGAAGAGGATACTGATCACTTTAAAAGTTAAACTTATCTCTTACGAACATATTGGTAGCATTTATATTTGCTTTATAGATTTATAGTAATCGTTCTCACAGATCAAACACAATATTTTTATTTGATCTGTAAGTTTTCTTAATAATGATCTTGCTCTTTAACATAATTATAGCAACTAGAGCAACATAACATAAAATTTGCTCTTTCAGTTCCAATCATGTCCACGATTTAGGCACGTAAAAGCGACATCACCATCTCGAAATTTTAATCGGCTTGTTGACTATGTTTGCAAATACGAGTACAAGCTAAAACTACTAACTGTGGAGTAAACCCCTTAAACTTTAACCTTCCAGTAATCCGATTAGTATCCCTATTTCACGTCATTTCCCATTGCTTATTCTGAGGACTCGAGGCTCAAAGAACTAACACAAAAATTATTTTCTTATTCGAAAAGAGGTGTCAAGTGACTTCGTTCATACACGAACAGAGGAAAATCCCCATTAATGCAGACAGACTGGCTTTTCGAGGTTGGTGAAGTTTAAAATGAAATTAATTAGTCTCATATTGAGTGCTAATTAACTTTCGGTTATGGCTTTCAGTTTGTGCAGTACTTTAAACTTCCATGGATGGTATTCACAAAATGAACAACACTTTTCGAAACACTGATTGAAATTTTCAATTATTGCTGAATTTTATACAAGTAATGTTAGTGAGCAGTAATTGTTTAAGCCCTAGGTGATGCTAATGGCATAAGAGGGTTTAGGTGTATTGTATGCACGTCATAGGTCTAATAATTCTAAACACTAATTGGCTTACAAATAGTCAGCGTAGAACTATTCTTAATCCTTTAGGATGAACTATTAAAAGGTTTGCTTTATTGACATCACGTCGCCCCAATACATTTTGTATGAAAATGGGAATTAAAATATACTTACAAAAATAGTACGAAGTTCTGTCCAATGCTTTCTATTTCAATTTAACACTACTTAGTTGAAGCCTGTGCTAAAAATTATTCCTTCAACCATCTATAAAAAGCTTGTTTATTCTGATTGCACTCAGCGGGTGCATTTCAAGTTGCAAGATTTAATTTTAATTACAACTCTTGCTTTCCCTTGGATTATCCCCTGTTGTGTGCAGCTGTCAACAGACGAAGGCAAAAAAAAATATAGAAAATAATAAAAAGGTTTATGTGAGTATGATAATAGGTAAAATAGGCTTTGTTTGGTAAAATGGACTTGAAAAAGCTCCCCATTTTATCTCCTGTTGAACAAGATAATTTTTTAACTAGTAGTCAAGGAGAAAAGCGGCGTAGGTCCTTATAAATTGCAGGAAAATTCTGTACTCAAATTACAGTTAAAAATGTGACTAGCTGCACAAAAAAATGCTGTAATTTATTAGACCTAAAATTAATCAATTGGATGACCTTTAGCTCCGACAGAAAAATGACGTGGCCTTTTACAGCCTTCATTTGAAATTAGACGTCGCCGTGTCGTTAGTATCGAATTGACGGGGATCGATGCTTTAAAGGGGGTTTCTGCATTAAGTATGCATGCATTACCTATGCATGTGGCCGTTTACCACGATGTGGGTCAATCAATGGCCCTTTCGTTCTTCGTCGATACTTTTGTAGTGCTAGAATATTTCCATACCGTCTCGAGTCTTCGTCGCGTTAGGAGCTGGCTAATTCAGCTCCCGAGTTAATTGTTTTTCATCATGTATCTTCGAAAGTTCCGCTTGAGGAGGTACAGTGGCGTCTATTTAAATATTTTTTCTTGCCTTTGTCACCCTGGCTGCAGAAATTCCGCACAGCTTTTTGAACGTGGATCACTCGATCGATCTCTGGATCGGTCGACTCTGTGTCATCATCAATGTATAGTCAGTCGCTGAACCACAGTATCTTACTGCCTTGTAACCACATAAGAACCTAGCTTTTCCCTGTACACCACCTGCTTCGTGTCCTGGAAGCTACCTGATCACAATTTAACTGGGTGTCTTTAAGAGAAGTCTTGGAGCTGTATTCACTTGGAAAGAGATCTCGACGAGTAACTTAAAGATCTTTGATCAAAAATACTTTGCCAAAACTAGAAAACAATATCGTCGGTACTGAAGCGCGGTTTACCTCAATTTATCCGAGCAGTCTCTGTATTTAACGTAAGAATAAATTTTATCCCTGCCTATTGAACGTTTTAGAGCTATTGTTTTTTTTTTATATCAATTAAGCGTGATTTTCAACGATTTTGATTCTTGTTATCAATATGCAAGATCGGGCTTGGAAAAAAATAAATCTTATAAGATTTGAGTCTAATAAATATGCCAATCTCCCTTTTAATACATTTCTGCGGATCACTAAAATGTCTAGACGTCATATAATTGATTTTGTAACGTAAAAAAAGGGTATTGGAAAAAAAAGATTTCCTAATTGGGGGAGAGCGGTGGTGGTGCACTTGCACGTGTGCTTTTTCCTTCGCTCGTGTAAATTGTAGGGTAACCGCGCCGGGCTGTCTACCTTCATTAGGTACCCACCATTATTGATTTACCTATCTCGATAAGCATTTATATGGTGGTTAAAAGAGGTTTCATATAACCCCCTGCTTGAGATCCTGTAAACTTATTATAATGAACTCGTTTTTAGGGTACGTAATTAAACAAGGGTTGAAAAATCCCTTCAATACCATCGGTTTCAAACTGATACATTACTATAATTAAATAATTTTCAAGATATTTATCAGGTAATTAGGTTTAATGAAATTGTAAATGTTATTCATTTTTTTTCCTGTAACTATACTATACAGTTTTAGAGTATTATTAACCGAATCTATAAGAGTTGATCTTACCACTATTATCTGCATCGATTATATCGGAACTAGCGACGTTATAATAATGCGTTTATGTCGGTTATCTGAATCAATAAATACTTTTTGCAATGTCTAAATGGAGAATAGAGGGCGCCAGTAACGTCCTACAGCGTTTTGCTGGTACGCTTCTGTATGGCTCACACAAATTCTAATTCAGACTGTTATTTCTTTTGTAATATGAAGGTTTATCATATCTCTGTCAGAGGACATATTCTGTGAGGTTTTTCTGAGTATTTTCCACGAAGCAATGCATGGTGATTGAAGATCTATTATTTTGCTCAACATGTAGAAGAAAACCGTCCGTATCCTGTAAACGGACGGATTTCTTCTGAAAAAAAAATGTAAGGTTATTTTTTATTTTTTTATTTCTTCATTTATTTATACTTTTTTATAATTTGATATCGATACCTAACAACCCTTTAACGGATCGGACAGGGGTTTCGTAACATCCTGTAGGTTAACCCATAAGTTAAAGTTCCTTTAGTGTCATCTTCTCCGTTTTATGGGAACATTGTTATAATCATGCAAGTATGATCTTATTAGGTACTAAGTTATTAGGTTACAAGTTTTTCATGGATTCTCTTCTAATTTAAAATAGTCACCACTTAATTAAATTATGTTTTTTTTTACATTTATTTGTAATCAATTATATTTTATGTAGGTACTCTTAGTAGCCTGTTATTTAAATAACGTATTCTTCTAAAATACCTTAATAATCGTCCACAAACATTGAGAGCAGAACTCTTTTTATATTGATATACAATTAATCATTTCGTCGTTAAATTCTTATAATTATCTTGATTATTCAGACAATTTTTCATCTTTGTTCCGTCGTTTGATTTGTGAAATAAAAAAGTCCTTATTTTTGTTGGGATTCTGATGGATTCAGCTGTGTATTCTTCGTTGAATTGTCACATCATAGGCAGTTGTGGTAACGTAAAAAAAATCCGTGGTTCACATTTTTATGGATCTATCTGAAGGTCATAAAAATAAATTAGTCATTTATCCCATTATAATGACATTTAATGTTAATAAAAATAAAAAGCGAGCCAGGTGTCGAACTTTGTACAGAATCCTCAACATGCTAGTAGTTTTCGCACTTGCCCCGTTTCATACGAAGGGGTCCCTTTCATTTGCAAAGGGGTGAGCGAACACCCTTTGAAAAGACCAACAGCGTAGATTTTAAATCCTTTTTTTTCTCGCCTAAGTAAAAGCCGTAAAACAGCAAAAATCACCAAAAAAATATAGTACCATTTATTATAAAATGTATTTCTAGTCTACTCTTCATGTAAAAAAGTAGAATTCACCAAAAAAAAAAAAAAATGTCCATTTCGAATGCGAATATCGTATTTTTTTTCGAAAAAAAAAACTAAGTTGTAAATAATAAAATATATTCTAAAACATATTTTAAAATTAATTCAGTATTATAAGTCACAAGTGCCCGATCATGCTCGTTAGTTAACTGCTCACTTAACCAAAATATTTGTTTTCTATTAAACTAAAAAAAATACGCAACAATTTTTAAATTAAAAGAAAATAATCTTTTTTTGTTATCTAGACATTTAGAAATACTTTGTTCCTCAAATAATTTTGGAGAATGAGCAATCAATACTCATAGTATTACCGACAGATGGCGCTTTCTGTCCGAAGCTCTACAATTTGCGAAGCCAAATGCTTTCTATAGCTTTGTTTAAAACTACTTCGACCCGAGAACTTTAAACCTCGCAGATCAGTATGGGATTGAAAAAACTTTCTTTACAAAACTTTTTATCTAAGGCTACCTGGTGAAGCATCAAATTAAAATCTTTCGTAGGTCTTGACTGAATTTAAATGAGGTTAAAGTTCACAGGTTTTTATTGCCAGCCGGTTTAAGAACCGCCTTCCATATTAACTATTTATATTAGCTAGGCAGTTAAGATCAATCGGTAAGATAAATATATTTTTGTTTTTACTAACAAATTAAAATAACACAATCACACTATGCAGTGTGATGAATTATTACACTTTGAAATAACTTATAATGAACCTATTAAGAGAGCTAGAGAGATGCAGCTATTAATCAGCAAAAAAAATGGAAAAGGTAGAAAATTCTATAATTTCCGAAAATCGATTGTAACTCGAAACCTGTAACTTTTCGGGGAACATGAGTTGTGTTCATTTGATAGGGCCTGACTTAAGGTATCAGCCACCACAGTTGGTCGGACTATTTACCGGACAACCTCTATGTATCAAAACAAAGAGTCAATCGGGCAAAAGCTAATAAAACACGGTCAAAATAAAAAACAACACGGACTTTCCCAGATCCATTACGATCACGGAACAGAAAAAACAAGTGGAAGTGCAATACGACAAAATTACTATGGGAACCGCTGTCGCCAAACTCACACAAATAATCCGATAATAACATATTCACTACAACGAAATAATCCCTATGATTGGTAGTTTTAAATTCAGACAAAATTAGCCTACATCACAGAAAAAAAATAAACCCTGACTTTCTAAAAATAAGGTTCATTTTGCATTAGCAACAATACGTATTTACGGTCTACAGTCGCACTAAATTCGATTACGAGTTAGTTTTGCTACTTGACCATAGATGGCGATATATAATCAATATAAGCAATTATCAACATAATTGCTTTAGACATACGGTTGACAATGGCGTGACTCTAATGCTACTCGGCCAAGGACACACCACGTATAACATTTAAATTCTTTATCGATATCGATAGATACCCGATTTTTGTTCAAATACGATAAATAAGAGTCGTTGGGAATACATTTAAAAAAAATATATATATTTTATACGATAAATAAGACTCGTTGGGAATACATTTATTCATTTATTACACAAACCGCTGTACATTTTTACAAACAAAAAAAAAACAGACATCCGAATAGAGAACCTTCTCTTTTTATAAATTCGGTTACTATTTAAAACATTGATAATATTTCTGCTTCATACCACTTTTGCAACCATAAATTTACTTAAAATAAATTTCGGGTATGAATTAAGGCGACCTACCTATATTGTAATGAAAAATTAAACAAATAATGAATTTAAATAAACTAAATTGTATAGGTTAGTTATTCCTCGTATCGACATCAATCGACAAAATGAATTTTCGACTTGACCACATCACTACATTGAGTAGCGAAGGTCTTTCTAGAATGTTCTATGGAAAAAGACAATCGAAAATAAACTTTGTCTTTACTGCATAAGGTTTATTTTGACTAACCGTTCTATTAAATTTTTGTAAATTGGAAGAGAATAATATTTTTATTAGAAAACAATAAAAATCGTACTTACCGATGATACGAAATACCTCCATTTGTAACATTTCTTCTCCTACTATCATTTTTGCACTCTAGAACTTAACAATACGGCATAGCTAGGTAAATATTAAGTTTTCACGAGACGATCAACTCTACGCGATGACAGACGCCACTGGGATCGGTTCAGCGCAAGTTAAGCGTAACAACGCATAATTATGACACGCGTGCCACGCCTACTTAGCACTTCCACCTGTTTTTTCTGTTCCGTGATTACGATAGCTAAGTTTTTAAAATCACGTATTATTTATTGAAAATGAGTGACGAAAATGTAGAGTATTCTTCTGTTTCAGCTTAAATCATCTTTTTTCTTTCATTTGTTAAGAATTGATCATAACATATCATCACGCCTGTATCCCCGAAGGTTTAGGCAGAGGTGTGCCAAAGTACACCCACAGTTCGCCGATATGTTTAGGTCCCATGTAATGGGGGGCGAGCCTATTGCCACTAACCGGGCACAAATCCAAACTCCGACCTGCTACTAAGAATTTCATAGAAAAACCCAATAACACCTTGGCCGACTTGGGAATCGAACCCAAGACCTCTAGCGTAGCAGTCGCGCTTAGCGCCACTAGGCCAACGAGGCAGTTAAGAATTGATTGATTAGAATATAGAAATTAAAGTCTGTACACATTATCCTCCATTCTAGATATTTTTAACCTGTTAATTATTTAATTTATTCATAGCAGACCTGATTGTGACAGGCTTTCTCTGCAAACATAATTAGTTCTAGCCTTCATTGCCTCAGACCTGCGGGAGCATCTACGAAGACGTAAATGAAAATAGATATTGTTTAATATAATGTCAGGTGCATAATGTTGGTAATTGGAGGTGAGGAAGATATGTTGTATGCATAATGTAAGTAATTATTATTTTAGGTATTAGTATTTTTATATTATTGTAGGTATTATCAACTATTCATATTGCCATTTTTGTACCTATTTTATGCGCTTCTTCTCGACTACATGAAATGTAGAGTCTAATTTATCATTTACGTTGACATTTATAATACTTACTTACTTTTTAAATACATCTTTTGTTTAAACGTCTCAAAAGTATTGCACAGGATAAGTTAAAAAAATGAAAGTCAGTTTCATCCGCCATATTATCTATATGTTGTGTTATTAGTATAGCTAGGAAACAAGTGGATTTCTAAAACCGCCTCTGTTCATTTAACAAGTATCAAGACTAACAGTTCCCAAGTTTTGACAGGTCTTTTGTGCGATTGGCAGACTTCGAATATAGGTAGAGATAGGAATAGAGACGATTCTGAAAAGCTATTTAATAATTCTCTACTTACACTCGGCTTCGATACGGGAAATGTTACGATCATAATGAAGTTTCGACACAAACTACGCTAGCACAGCAGTACTCGGATTTTAGTCTTTAAGTCTCTTACATGATCTATTTTTAAATTCCTATTTTTAAATAGGCACATGGTAAAGGTTGACTCTTTACGAATCCTAACTTTGAATAAGCATTGTAGCTGTTTTTTTTTCACTTTCGCATGGGGATGAGAAACTGTTGTCAAAATACTTCTTACACATATTATTATGAATATGCCAACCAAGAATATCAAAGTAATAACACTATTGTGATGCAGATCTCGATGGATTAAAGAAATACCACTTTATTTACGATTTTATTATTTAATTTTCCCAGAACATGTATTTAAATAGTATTTTATTAAAGAATAAGGCCATCGCGCATTTTCATTGAAGCAAATACATCGAAGTTGATTTATGCATTATCCTACAAAATTAAAAACATCGCTCTACCTAGGGGGAAAACAAATTACAGACACGCTGTAATCATGGAATATCTGTACTCGAATAATACCTAGCATTTATTGTAAAAAAGCTTTATGAAAGTTTCAAGTAACAATAATAAATGAAATATACCAACCCATAGGTAGAGTTGATAGATAGTTATCGCGAAATTATATTCCCTGTCTCAAAAAAATTGTAGAACCTATGAACCTTTTCTAGGTATTAATTTAAATAGCTGTAGGAACCTAGGTACCTATTTATATTGCCAATAGAGTATGCAGTTCAATGCGCCCCTATGCATTGCAGAAGCTATTGAGCTATGAACGGTTTTATCAGCCCCATGCTATCACAGAGATCAAAGCACAGCCATATCTACTTACAGCATTTTATGTAATTAGTTTGTAGAGGGTATATCAACTTAGTAGACCAGGTAAGTGATAAAAAAATAACTTGGATTTAATTCGAGGAGCGAAAATAAATAGAAAATATTTATACGATTTTTTATTTTTTTAAAGTACGTTTTGTTTAGATACAGTAAGAGCGAAATTTCTATCCTGTCTTATCTTTCTTCTCCAGTATACAAAGATTAACATCCTAAGCCGGTACCATAAAACTTCTCACAATAGTTGGGGCAGGTAAAAAATTGGGCCCGGCCCGCGCGAACGAAATCCCAAATCTAGCCACTCATGATATATTTTGGACTGCGATTTGGCAACGTCGCTGTCACGTATTAGGGGTGATACCGTGATAAGTGTGGCAACGTCGCCTAGTGCGTCGTTTCGATAATATCTTACGTTACATTAGAACAGGACCACTAGTGTTGGACTGATGGTGTATCTCTGGCCCTTTCTTTTCTTCTTATATTTATAACTGCGGGTATAGATCTGATAATTGGGAATATTTGTACAGTTATCATATTTTGTTATGTTCTAATACCTAGGTACCTACTTAATCCACCGTCTTACAATTGTTCATAACGTTGGTAAATCAGATCATGACTCTACAATTCAACATTTATTTCTGAAGCAAAAATTTGCATATTTTGTTCAAGTTAATCAATCAATATGTTCATCATACTAATTATCAAAATAAGGTAATGTATAATTACATAATGGGAATCATCAAATTGACTTTGATTATGAAGAATAAAATAAAAAGCAATACTCAATAAATAATACAAAAGGATTTATTATTCCATAATTCCATTTTCTAATAAATCTACCAATTTCGACAAAATTTGGATTTCATTTATCATATGGATTGATTGAATCCAACACATTAGCCTTACTTGTCTGATTTAACAAGGTAAATAACAGTAAGATGAATTTCCTAGAAAAATATAGATAATAAATAAATATATTGGAAAAGGTACGTTTATCATTGATGTAAAAATGTGTAGTAAGTAAGTTCAGCGCCCCTTTACACGTTCTCACATTCAGAATTATATTTGTTTACAATGATGGAATATCTAGATTAAACACCGCACTTAAATCTCAGCCGATAAGTGGCGACTGATGCACGAATATAGTTCACGTAAACAATTTACAATACCTAATTCCGCATTTAGGTTAAAGTGTACCTAAAAATATAATTATGAAATCAGGAACACGCCGTCATTTGTTTAAACTCGGTAAGCCATTAATTTATTCAGGGCCGGTTTTACCTACGCTAGATAGGTACCTAGTTTTATATTAGGAATAATTTTGACGACCTCCGTGGTCGAGTGGCGTACGCACCGGTTTTCAAGGTGTCGCTAGCTCTGTGGTCCCGGGTTCGATCCCCGGATGGGTCAATGTATAAAATCACTATTCTACATTGTCTCGGGTCTGGGTGTTTGTGATACCTTCGTTGTTTCTGAATTCCATAACACAAGTGCTTAATAGCTACTTACTTTGGGTTCAGAGCAATGTATGCGATGTTGTCCGCAATTAGTAATTTACAATTCTTGTCATTTTTGCAAAAAAACTATTTCAGAAATCAGACGCGAATTTTTCGTGAAATATTTGTCGTGCTGGGAAAACCGGCCATAATGCTAATCGTTGTAGCGTTGTCATCTACGTCCTGTGACCATAATAATATGGGCTTAAAATTCATTTGATTAGTTGTCTTAAACCAGATTACAGGTCCAAATAGCCATTAACCTGCCACCACTGACTTTAAAATAGCGAAATCAGGCCCCTAGTAAATGAAATGAACCACGAATGGTTCGTTCTTGCATCTTAATTTTACTCTCTTTTTATCAAACCACTAATCCCACCTACCTACCTATAGTAAAATTAGTGCTAAGTTATATTGTGTGTAGGTTAACTTATATTAGGCTAAGGCCGCACTAGGGTTTTCTCTGCAAGCAGTAAACCGCAGAACCGCCCGAGACGCACAAACTACGGTTTAAAAATCACTCGCGGAAAAAAGACATCATCGCGGCCGCTTCCATCAATTTCCTTTACTCACAAAATCAGGCTGTTTAAAATCCGCGGGGGTTTAGCCGTAGTGTGCCCTTAGCCTTACACCATTTTAGGCTGATTTAAACGGTGCGAGGATATCTTGCTAGTAGACGTATTGCCGTCAATGATCGATCACTGTTGATACTAAAGCCGGCCACGCAATGTACCGCAAGTCGCTTATATTTCTCGCAACGTCTAAGCCAGCCTTTAGCCTGTGACCATGACTTGTACACATACGAACGGTTTTACAAATAAAAAGCACATTTTATTGAACTTTTCGAAGTATTTATATCCTTCCAGTCTTAATTATTTAATTAAGTGAGGTAATTAACGTAATATACCCTACCTTGCCTTTAATTAGCTGTATTTACCGGTAAAATAAGGTAAAAAATGGTAATTCAATTGTATAAATGTAAAATAATGGGTATGTATGAGTTTTATTTCAATAACTAAAATAATTATAAACTTTTATTGTGTGTTTAAAAGAATTCTATTTTTTGACAGCATGAGACCTAAAAGCTGTTTCATACTTATTGCTGTCTCTATATTCATTACAGTACCTAATATAAATGTTTGATAATTACAGAAATCCTTGTTTTTGGAGTGCTCAAGGAGAACAAGGATACTACACAAATTAATTATGAAATCTCGAATAAAGCAATGATTAAAAAAATAAGTACTTAGATCCAGCCATCCCTTGTTGTTTTGCCATATTAAGATGGTTAGCAACGCACTAAGTCGAGGTCCGAACCCCGCAGGGGGTACACTTAGCCTTAGGGACTTTGCTGACGTAGTTAGCATTTTCCTATTGCTCTGGCTGGAGGCCCTTGCCAAAAGCCCGGTAAAGCAGTCAAAGCCTGCGCTCAGACAAACTGCAAAAAAATCAACAAAAAAAATAATATTGAAAAATAAGTCATTTATTTGCGTACTTGTATGTTTACTAGGTTATAGCTTTCCGTCGAAAATTATCATCAGTTCCGTTATAAGATCGATCTTTTTTGGTAGCAGTGGAGGCACGTCACTATTTATAGAGACATACTTTAAATATATGCAGCTTTTTGTAGACGGAAAGTAGAGACACGAGAAGTGCATTTCGTTAATGACACCGTTATCGAGTCTACATTCGAGACTGTTTCTAAAACTTTCCTCAAGGAAAAATTGAGAGTAGACTAAATAACAAGTTAAACGGTTACCCTTTAGTATTTATTACTTGATGTTTTACAAGTGAAAAAATGTTGTCTCACTGTCTCTTTATATTATATCATAATTGCCTCCGTTTTGACTATTCTTGCATGCTAATTTATCAATTTGCCTATTTTCACCGTCTAATTTGGTTAATATCTAGTTCTGTCAAATTGTGCATTGTACTTGTATATTATTTATGTACGACCTAGTGTTACCAATCGTTAACATTTAAAATTTAAAAACTTTTCTTAACATCCTTTTTTTGGCCTATTTCTTCCTTTATCATTCCCTTCTAGATAAATCCATTTAATATGCACTTAAAAGTTAGTAGCATAAAAAACAACGCTGCCTAAAACAAAGGTCACAATGAGTTTACAGTGCTCATACAAAACCGAGAGTGATACTTAATTAAAAGATAGTAATAACTAATGAGGTCTCTCTCGTAGCTTCCGAGGTTTCTGCATGAGTTGGCAATGTCTCTCAAATATCGGAAACTGGACAGGTACAGTCGGATCGCGGTCTTTTGTTAATGTGTAACGTGTGTCGACGTTTGCGTTGCCGCGTTATGGCGCGTCATGCCGCGAGTTGACGCGGTGTCGCGGAATGAGAGCAGGGGCCCGATGCCGCTATTTTAAGTCAGTGAGTGGCCTGTTAATACTTAGTGTACTTGCCTTGTTATAGTGCCTAATTTTTGTATTCACCTTTGACAGGAACACAAACTTTTAATATGAGACGTTGTCGTTGACGTTGTCTCTGGTAGCTGCTAAAACGACGCTGTCTGTAAATGTAATAAAGTAATCTAAGTTTATTTGAATTTAAATAAATTGTAATCTAAATCCACACATAATAATAAAATAACGTTTAAATGCGTACTTTACACGTCAGTGGTAAACTTATACTATCAATAAGACTGTCACATGGGAGCCTAACAACCTATTACTTACACATCGTAAAGCTTATGCGTGTAAGTTGAGCAGTAACCATCGGTCACACTGTCTCGGCACTTCTCGGCAATACTCGGCATTTCTCGTCAGCACTCGACATTACTCGCCACAAGCTTTCAAAATTAACGTAGAATATCAGCAGCAACCAGAGATTTTTGTTTTTACGCCGAGAAAAAACGCAATGTTTTTTTTTGTTAAACAAGTAAATCAAAGTGCATATAATATACAATTTTATAACTCAAGAACGGGAACACCGATTTTCATAAATTTTGTTTCGTTAGTTTTGTCTCCAATAAATAGCAAAATAACTATGTGTATTGGCAAAAACGGAAACTAGTTATGTGGGGAAAATCGAGGAGCACAGCTAAAGAGCTGGCAGGTGCTATTGAGCAGAGTAATTAACAATACGACACTCTGATAGTACGCGTCTCCGTAAACTTTTACGATTTTTTGGATTAAGTACTGCTGGCAAATCAACAGTTTTTTATCTTGCTTTTATCACGCTCCTTATTAAGAGCTTGCATAATTAATTAACTCAGTAATAAATTAGTCGTAATTTAGAATTAAATACCACATTTAGGTACTAAATTTATATATTGACAATTATACTTAAAGAAGTCAGTACCTTAAAACAACATTATCTATACATTATTTTGTTTTTTTTTCATGATTTTGTCTGCATTTGTTTTGATAACATGAAACGTCGCCTAAAAGACGCGCGTAGCGAAGCGTAAGTTCATTGAACTTAGCAATAGCAGCCATGGTTCCAGTATCCCTGGGGATACATTAGTCGCTGCACCAGCTATCGACCTAAACTAAGCGCCAATCCAATTTGCAGGGCAGGCTGATGGCAGCGGCCGACAATCAAATTGCGATGCTCTAAAAGCAATTAATCCATTTTCAGTGCTGAGGGCCATTCTCGTTGCACTACGGAAGTGTACCCATCGGCTGGGGCCATTGGGGCGGCATGGGGCCCCGAGCCAATAAATTGCATCAAAGTGTACAGATTAACAATCACATCGGAACCTCCGACTGTTGATTTGCAAACGGTGACGTTGACGGAAATGAAATTGAGGCTGCTGAGTAGCTAGTAGCGTTTGCACCTGGGGCCGGGGCCCCAAGCCTGATAATCTAATAGGGTGGCGGCAGAACGCCAATAAATTTAATATTTTCCGTAGACATCCAATAACTGTATTAGAATCAGTAACTCTATTAAAAATTTAACGAAGTTATTGACATGAGTCCTTACTGCATGTTAGTAATTCCTTTAAAATGGCCCTTGCCACCGATACTACGACCTAAACATATTAATACTCCCGCCAATATCAAACAGTATTACAGTTACCACAATCGATTTTGTATCAATAATTGTCTTCGGCAGTTTGTAATTAATTTAAACAAAATGCATTGGGATTTTAAACCCGTATTCGAAATACAGAGTCCACGCGTGATCAAGCTAAAATCAAATTTAATCATTGTTTCATGCCAATTTCACCGGATGTGTACACATGAAAATATTTTGCAATAGTAAAAAGACACAAGACAGTATATCTGAATACTCGAAGGTTCAATGCAGGTCAGATCAGGTACGGGAGGTTTTAATATAAATTACTAACTGTGACCCGCGGTTTCACCTGCGCGAATGACAATCCATACACAATCTTTTTAAATTATGCCCATGTTATTCCGCTACATTTTTGTAAAGTTTCATTAAAATCCAATCAGTGGTTTACGCGTGAAAGATTAACAAACATTCATGCACCCATCTAAACAAGTTTTCTCATTTATATTAATATTATAGAACGGGGATTAGCGCGAACATGCATAAATACCTTTAGGGCTTGACGTTTCGACCAGGTTACACCGGCCGTGGTCGCAAGCAGACGATATGAGTCTGCTTGCGCTAATCCCCGTTCTATAATATTAATATAAACATGCGCGATAGTAAAAGTTATTTAGCTTTCTCATTTATAATATTAGTAAGATATATTATTTTGGTAGGTTTAGTTAGATTTCCTTTTATTACTATCATTATACTTACAAAGATTACTTTTAAGTTATATGCGAAATACTTAAGATTCACGTCGCCAAAAGTGTAATTAAGTGCCTAATAAGACTTTCGGTTCTTCAGGAAAGAATTCTTCGGGAGAGAGTTTACAAGATTTTGAGTATAATGATTAATAGCCTCTTTAGAATCCCTTTTTTTTAAACAGATCTCTAAGTTTCATAAATTTAAATAATTATTTGCTCATAATTATAAACAACCGACATCAATAAAAAGCAATACTCGTACTACTGGATCACTTTTGAGGATTTTATTATAGGACCTCTGACCTCATATTACGGTCCACAATTACCTTAGACATCGCATATAAAAAAAGCCATACAGACGAATTGAGATCCTCCTCTTTTCGAAGTCGGTTGAAAACATCAGGGCAACAGCACGGCGCGGCGGCGCCATAACGAACACCCAAAATCTTTGTCCTTTACTAAACCATCACTTAAAGAATGTTAGTAACGCACCAAGTAACAGTGGTATTTAAGACAGAGCCTATTTAATAATGGACCTTCTTTGTTCATAGAAATTGTTCTTTCTCTTGTTTGCTTTTGTTCTGGCCATGGGGTCTAACAATTCTTAGAAGAAGAGAGAGTGAGACGGCACTATCATTGTCTCTCAACTGGTTATTATGCGTAGCCTCATAGTTTGCATCGGCGTCTTTCATCGCTTCTAAGAATAACATTTTAGGCATATTTCCGCATACTATCAGTTATGCTTCCGATGTAAGGTTTTAAGGAGGAGAAAAAGGAGTTTCTCAATTTTTGATATTTTAGATAAGATACTTTTGGGTTTAATTGATTAAGTAAAAAGTTTCTTCTCTAGCCTTGATGTATACATGTAGAATATTTTGCTATAGCTTTTTGTTCGAGAGAGCTTTTCAATATAATACTTAGCGAAACAGCTTCTTGCTTTAGCTCTTCCAGCACTATTCAAAAGTCCGAATAACTAAACTGTCTCTTGCAATCTAAGGTAAATTATTTTAATCATCCAACTGCTTCGTATCCTGTAGCAAAACAACTGAATAAGAATGAGCGATCGTTAGCCGTCGAAGTCGCTACACAAGTTCGATGACATGCCACCACAAACTTCGTTTAATGTAAACTTCGGGCCGACAAAACTTTTCAAAGTCGTCCGATAATCTCGGTCAATGTCCTCTACGTCATAACGATAGCAAGTTTCGCGTTTACGCAATCCTGTGGGTGCGCCCGCCTGCGGCCGAGGGGTCGTGCAACCCCCCGATCGATCCAGCCATGTCCCTTTAGCCCTACCGAAACTAAGTGCAGGATTTTGAGATGATTTTCGACAAAATATATCAAAAAATAAATTCATCAAGGTTTATAAATTATTTGACAGTGAATAATGTAATTAGTGTTTATCATTGTCATATTGTGGTAATAGCAGTTTTTTTTTTGTTTACGTGTTACTAATTACAGGCAATTAGTGACAATTTAACCAAACTGTTTCATTAGATTGCACTACAACTGCGCGAGTTAAGTAGTCGACATAAAAATACTAATATGCTCTTTTTGAATACAATGTCGTTGTAAATGTGATTTATCTACCTACATCTGAATTTCTCTCACTCATCCATCGGGCTCATTTTTAATTACTTCAGTTACTTCCGGAGATCAAATTGAGGTAACGAGAAGTTTAAAGTTTCAAAAAACGGCCATTATAGCTAAGTTGGTATCAATTACATTTAACACTAAGCTAGAAGGCATCATATATCACTGATAACTAGGTACAAATATTTTAACCGGCGCCATATCTCATAGGAAACATAAAAGGTTTCTGTTTACTACCCACTCAAGCATGGCTATCAAAATCTATGTTTATCATAAGGAAACTATTTTTTACGAGTCCAAACATTTTTAGTAAACTAATGCTGACTCCTCACGTACTGCATGATAACATGTGGTGTCCTTATCGCAATTTGTTTACAATAAATATGACAGATAACCGCTGTGTGTCAACTCACTTTTAGGCAACTTTTACTCAATGAAATATGCAGTGTGTCCTTATAATTATTCTTTGACGAAAACAGCTGTGTCGGTCGGGTTCAGTGGCCGTCGGGCCCACACCCACGCGGGTGTGTGAGCGAAACCAACATACGGAGTTGCGTAAGAAAGGACGAGACAGACAAAGAACATTAGAGGAGTAAAGATGAAACAAAAAATGTTGCGTTTGGTGCGGAATAACAATAATGTAGTAATGCCGCTTCGAGAGGAAGTCGCGCTAGTGCGTGATTGTGCTGCATGCAATACTACGCGACCGCGGCAGCCGGCGATACACTGCTAGCCAAAATAATTGTTTCACGAGTGCGTACACTTAAGGCGCGAAACAAAGCGCTCTATCAATACTCGTCGACATCAAACGAAAGCTTATGATTGGTATTGTGAGCACGATTAGGAGGCACTAATGACAACCTTACGTAGGCAGAACAAGCTGCCAAAGTGTGTGTGACCTAGTGTTTTATAATAAAGGATGTGGTGATGCAATGAATGATTCATAATATTCCTTATTTATTTGTAGGTCTGTATCTTACAGGTATCTATAATTATAACGATTTCGTAATAAATTATATTCGCTGAATACCTAAACTAAATACCTAGTAAGTTAGAGGAATATTAAAATCCTATCCCGATCAGGTCAACTTAAATAAAAGCTTCTTTAAAAATAAGTAGATCCCAGCGTTAATATTAGCAATTATTTTAATCGTGCTGTATTAAAATAATGTGTCCTACTGCTGGCTATAGGGCGAAGAAATTATAATAGATAGGGTCAAGTAAATTACAAGAAAATATGACAAAGTTCTCACGCGGCACTTCAGTATATGAAATGAACTAAAAATCACTGAAGGCTCTTTCCCGTAAGAAGTTATTACACAAATAAAAGAGTAGGATATAATTTTATGGAAGCTGACACTTATTTCTACGATAATCTATATTTGTATTCATAATACTTTAAAATAAACAGAATCTTGTAAAATCATGACTATTTCTTCTATTAGGCCAAGGTTGTTGAGCTTAGTACTAAAAAAAGCTCGAAATATTCCGAGAAATTACTTTTTGATTTTATATTAAATAGATTACCTAACACGATTATAGTAGAATCAATTCCTTATTATATAGCTATTGCATTAGCTTTACAATTTGGTATTCCAAATCGCAATGTGTGTGATCGTTCGATAAGTACTATAGTTTTATTTCACTCGATACGTGTCTCTATAAAGCTAGATCTTTCGTTAATCGAATGTTTTCCTTTTTCCGTCTGCGGTTCATTCCATTTCTGTGGCGACGAGACCCTCAATTAACTGGCCCGACTGATCTTATTTAGCTTTAGGTTTGTGTCCATTCCAACCGGTTAATACCGTAATTCAATTTTCAATGATAAAGGGATTTTGTGTAACTAGGACTGAAATGATACAATAGATAGATTGTAACGGTAATTTAAGTAGTTAAGGAGATTAACACTTTAAACAATTAGGATCATCTAATTTTCTGAAATTCAATGTCAAACAATGTAATTTTCAACTAGTTTTAACTCAATCTGATTCTTCGCTATTTTTCTCAGAAAAGGATTAGCACGCTACTCATTCGAGAACGGATTTTGACTTAAACACTACAAAATTATTATGACCCATTCCTATCTCTGGAAGGAAAAAGTGTATTCGGATACGTTATTAGTATTTAAAGTAAGGCTGTACATGTTCTGTTCAAGCTGTTAGCTAGTGATTAACAGTGATTTTTTTAAAGTCATTTTCACAATAAGGGATTTTGTGTACTTAGGACAGAAATGATACAATAGATAGGCTGTAACGGTAATTAAGTAGTTTAGGAGATTAACACTTTAAACAATTAGGATCATCTAATTTTCTGAATTCACTGAAATTGAAACAATATAATTCTCTACTATTATAGTCTTAACCCTATCTTCGCTAGTTTTCTCATAAAAGGATTAGCCCCCTACTCATTCGAGGTCGGATTTTGACTAAGCACTCTATATATTATGTCCAATTCCTATCTCTAGTAGGAAAAGCTTTCTTCGGATACGTTATTAGTATTGAAAGTAAGGCTGTACTCGGACTGTTCAGGCAGTTAGCTAGTGATTAACATACACGGAGAGCGCTTGTTCGTCACGTGCACCTCCCTGCCACCGAGTTTTTGTTTTTTCGACTTCAAAGCTGTCGAACTGCTCTAAGTAAGCAGTGTTTGTGTGTAGAATTCTATGGTTTACCAAAGAAACAGTTGTAACTTCTAAACTGAAGATGAATCTTATAAATTTATTTTTTTAATAGTTTTGTGTGAGCGATAAAAGTCTCATACCAAATTACTCCCATGTTTATGTTCTTGATATAGCCTGAATAGATTTCCTTCCATAATTAATGAATGAGAATGAAACTGTTTGTTCATTATAAAAGCTGATTATACTAACTTCTATTACAACATAATTTTATCAATAAATACACTTACTCACTTAATCCTTTAAAAGATTTGCCTGTGTTTATTCGCGGTTGGCCCACAATTGTTTCACATTACCTATATTTAGAAGAAATGAAGTACTATTGAGAAAAATAATTTCAATAAATTACTTACGTAACGACGTAAAAAGCGTTTCTGTTGTTAAGCGTTTAAGAATTAGGAAAGGTGTTAAGACTTGTCCCATTTTCGAAACCAAAATAAATGCTCTGAACTTTCCATTGTTTTTAAACACCTTCTTTGTTTACTAAAAACTGCTTACTTTTTCTACTTGTGTATAATTTATGGTATACAATTTTGTGAAGCAAGTTAACCTCTGAAGTCAGGGGTTTCGTTGAGTGAGTGAGATGCAAGTTAACATAAATGTTCAAGTAAGACAGAGATGGCGAAATTTTGTAGCGCCCTTCAGAGGGATAGGCTTTAATATAAATTTTAATATAGTTGTATTCAAAAACTATGTGTATAAGGTTGACGATATTGTTTTTCCTTAGAAGTTTAAAAACAAGAAGTTCAAGATAAGGATCTCAAAAATTTTACCCTCCCAAATCCTACCTTAGCATAAATTGCTTTCTTTAAAAAAAATCTTAACTTACAAAGTGTAACAGCGAAGGAGTTTAAATTATGATAATTTACAAAATATGTGAAACACTTTATTCGTGAGTTCGCAAGAAAACCAGTTAATGACCTTGGTCAGTTGTAGTAAGGACAAAGATTGTTGGATACAGCTTTGTTATTGTGCTGTGTTATTTTGTCCTCTAACACCGTTATAAGAATTATTTAAGATACGGGTAGTGAGTGAGGTAATACTAACGGAAATCTAAGGAACAAATTATCAAAAGAATCAAAAAAACTCTAAACTTATTTTTTGGACGGTCAATTCAATCTTATTTATGTGGTAACATGTTGACATTGCCAGAACTTTGATACCGCTTAAGGTTCATTTTTGCATATCATAACAATGCATTAGTTTAACAAATGTAGAGGTAGAACAAACTTTTGTTTTACGATTTTACGACAATATTGGTCTAAAGTTAGTCGTCGGATAGCATGCGTCTGAGGTTTTACCAGACTCATTATTTGTTCTATCAGAAACTTTACTAACCTTTGTAAGATAGACTTTCGGTTCAATTTGAATTAGAAGTAGAACCGACATTCTGTAGTCATTAGTTTTCACGTTTGTATAAAAAAAATATGCCTTGATTCAAAGCTTGGCAATGTTTTTTGGTGTTCTGCTTACTTTATACTTACGGTAGGCACTAAATATATTTAAATAACTATTAAAGAATATTTTTACCCGTAGGTAAATGGAAGATTTGTATGGACAAATAGAGTCTTTCAGATTTGTCCGAGAAAAAGGTATAAAGATTCAGGCTCTCGATTTAGCTGTTGCAGAGTTATTGAATTGACCGAATGACCTGCTTCGTTTGGTCATTTATCGGTAATATGTATGTATTTAGAAATATATAAGTACGTTTATCAGTTGTCTGGTTACCATAACACAAGCTCTGCTTAGCTTGGGATCAGATAACGGTGTGTGAGATGTCCCGGAATATTATTATATTATTATTATTTTAACGATAATTGGCATTCTGCTTACGGTTATTACCAGCATTAATTGGTAATTACGATAATTATCTTCGAGACTTCAGTAAGATTTTACTGTAGACTTATTTGAATACGAAAATTAGGCACAATGACAAGTACACTGAACGATCACTGACATGCATTTAAAATAGCTGAATCGAGGCCCAGGTCATTTACCAGAACGAATTGTGGAATACCACAAGTTATCATACTTATAGTTAACAAAGCACATAAGTATTGTTTGTTTCAGCATATTGTTTAGAGCAGCAGAGATGACAAGAATAGATTAATTTATCAAACGACGTCTTGGTCTCGAACCATTTGGTAAAGGGATTTCGATAAAATTTCAAATTTGGCCTGCAACAAAATTATTGGTTGGAATTATTTATTGGTACGAAGCCAATCTAAACCAATTGTTCTTTTACTGTATGACATGAAAGCCCGTACCACAATGTGAGCAAAATATTAAATATTTTGGGAATTTGTTGAAAGTTGCCTACCAGTTGTCTAAACCTAGCTGTAAAGCTAGGTTTTTCACAAATATTCAAATAACTTGCACACAAAACACAGATTAGGAACAACCATTATTTCTAATCGGGTATCAAACCCACAACAAGTTATGCTTTGGTAGTTGGCGTGGCTGAATACTGATTTGGGTAAATGTAGTAGTTAGCTATTGATGTAGAACCTGAGAAGTTAGCGTAGCGTTGGCGTAATGACATACCGTAGTGAGATATCGGTTTAGTCATATTATAGATTACTGTTGGTACAAAGGTAGGCTTTCATCGAAAGTGAATAGTGAATTAAAAGGTTTAAGTGTGAAACTTGGAGCTTTTATTTTAATAGTACACCTAACCATAAAGTCCTTTAAAAATATCCTTCTCAACTTGCCTGGCTTAACGGTTCCGACTTATGTATTTGATAGCCGTTCGACAGAGACCTTCGGCATTGGCAATCGTTTCGGTCAACTCGACCTCAACAGCAACAGCCAACAGATGACATCTAACCACAGATGACGTCTAACTAAAAGATGCCATTGCTGTTTAGCAACTGTTAATTACGGGACTGGCCTTAAGACCAGGTTTGAGGTTTAAACCTCAATATAAAACGCGATAAAATCCGTAAAAGTAGTTTTATTTCAGGTACATATAATAATTATTTAGTTATAAGTAGATGCTCAGTAGTAAATTTAAATGAATAAAAGTAAGAATGACTTTATAAATAAACTAAACTGGTAGATGCTTGAGCAGGCTATGTTTGTAAAATTACAACTTTTGAATAAAAGCTAGATTTTCCACTTTCTCTAGACATAAGTGATAAAAGTTTCAGGGTGGTAAGCCTTGTTAATTTGTATTTATTTGGAAACGGTTTAAGAACAGTACCTACTTCCATTTCAGTGCATTCAAAAGCAGTTTTGTTCTTGCAATTCAATGCGGTGGAAAATACTTATTTAATTGAAACAGAATAACTAGACAAGGACAAACTTACCATTCATTTGTGGCAATGTGACAGGGAATGATCCCAGACTAGTTTATCATTATTTAAATGTTTTACTATATTTCGAGTACCAAATGCAAAACAACGGTACACGCAAATAGTAGGGTCCCGTAGTCGTAAATAACATGTCATTTTAACGTATTGTATGCAATTGAAACGACACGTCTTAATATACCTGTTGAAATATCAAATTATTTTTTACGCTTCACTTGATTTATTTAAACAGTTTTAAAGTCATTAAAGTCTAAAGTATACTAGATTTTTATAGCAAGTAAAAAAAAATAAAAAAATGATACAGTTTCTACATCTAAGCCAATTAGAAACCAAATAGTACTAAAACTGTGCATTTGTGTAATTAGAAGGCACGGCAAATTATAATCACAAACATGCTTTCGTATGGATTCAATCCAGCTAAAAAAAATCTTGATAAAGGATCTCTACTTTATTAGCTAAGAAAGAATTCATACAAGTTGAAAGAATTCGTTTCCGCAGTTCCATTGCTTAGTGCGTACAACTGTACAATATTATAAGGGAGGGTATAACAAAGAATAAGGGAGGCGTTGCCTAGCAACGGTAATGCAAGCGGAATTCCTCGCGATGGTTAGTAACGTCGTCTCTCTCAGTTATCTGTGTTCTGTTAAAGAATCCGTTTGGTGAAGTAAATTGCTACGAAGCTGAATAATCGGAAACCACGGTTGTTTCTAATGGGGTAGACGACGATTTTTTTCATCTCTCTCAAATCAGAGTTCATTAAAAACGTTACCTACTTTTTTTCCGTCACCTTAATTCCCTGCAAAGAAGAGTCGCTCAAAAATTACGTAATATTCGTGCAAGAGCATGACGTCTTCAACCCACTCTGAAACCTTATTTTGAACGATGGTCTACAATTTAGATTGTTATGTAATCATATCACAAAATCTAAAAAAATATACTTGTTCTTACTTTTAATCATCTAACTGATAAGACCAAATACCAAATACATTTGGATGTTCATCTGCATCTATTGATTTAGCTATTCTCAGACTACGGAGAGCTGGTGTAGTTATGAAACAAACTTCCGACACCACCGTAACTTGAAGCTCTCACCCTGTTTAGTTAACAATACACAAACACATTCCTTGTCAATTTACATGGTATGTGGGGTTTCCAGAATATTGCCGTCTTGTGATACTACCTTCCCTACTGATGTATCTCTGAGGTAATATTAATGGTTCTCATACGACGTTCGTTTTTGCTGCGATGCTGATAAGTGGTATTAGAGTAGCGTCAATGTCTGTATCTGCATCAACAATCATTGTGCCTATTTAAATAGTCTTGTTATAAACAAAATATTGAAAAAAAAAAACGACTGACATTTTTATATGTACAGAAGAAATTGATTTTATCTCAAATTCTTTTTCACGAAATGCTAATATATATTCAGTGTCTTGTCCTTCTTATTGCAGCTTTTTGGTAGGTCAGAAGACCACATTTCTGGAATCATAACAAACTGGTCTATTACACAAAACCCAGTATAATAGGAACCTGTTTAAGTGGACGCCGTCCTAAACCACTTTTTTCGAACAAAACCAGTTTGTAAAATTGCTCTTATGAAAGTAATTGAACATTAACCCAATTCACTTTGTTAAAACAATACACCCTTAGAATTAAAAATGTTATTGTTTTATACACCATTTCAAAAGAAGTGTATTTTTTTTGTGTTAAATTGTGGTTTCTTCAAAATATAATGCAATAACCGCTTATTCAACCAAACTTTGAAAAATGGACTTCATAAACAATACATTTTAAAGATTGAGTAAAAATCGCGATACGGTAATAAAATAAACAAGCCCAGAAGGCGATTAAATGAAATATATTGTTCGGTTTTCTTCTAAATCAAACTTATTACCAACTAAGTCAAAAGGCTTTAGCCTGCTCATTGGAGAAAAAACAAACTTTTTCAAAGCTTTAGAGTCACACCAGATTCTATAGAGTGTTCGACAATATATGGTTTGAATTTATGTTTAATAAAATAAGTAAAATTAATAAGAACACGCAACAGATTATATAACATATACATATAACATACAGCAATTTATTTGGCGGATTGATTCATCGCTTGCTTGTCATGGTACTTATCTGCCTTCTGTAAAGAGGTTCTCCAAGGAATATATTAACAAATATTTTAGTATTACCAGCCAACCCTCTTCCCACATACTACGTATTATTACGTGAGGACCTGTGTGGAATTCATATCCGTAAACCATCCCATATATTGGAAAATTCCTAGCAGTAGACGTCTTATATAAAAATATTTCAAAACTATTGGTTGAGCAATTTCACAAACCTTCGCAATTTTGTTTTTCAACGCGTAACTACTTGCTCGCACATCTAAGGATTCAAATGTTGTGTAAGTTTTAGTTTTAAGAACAAACGAAGTTTTATGAAGTTTAAAAGGTTGCAAAATGTTTTTGAGAAGTTCTTAAAGGTTTTTGTAAGTGGGTGACGTAGGTAACGTTATAACACAAAAAATCCCAAATGTTTTTCTGCTTATAACGTGACTCTTATATAAATGTTTTTTCTTTTGTCTACTTTTATACGGGCTCAAGTAACTGGTTAGGTAACCAACGGACCTTCTACACCAACAAGCCACAGCTATGTGAATTCCTTGAGACTACAATATAAGATGGACATGTATACGTCTACCATGAGTGGAAAATCAACCAATAATTCCAATAATAGACCTTAGTGCATTGGAATAAAGGTGAAGTCGGCGTTACTGATGTGCCGTTACCTGTTCCTTTATTTACATCGCTTTTAATTGATGGGTGTTTTATGGTCCTTGCTTTCGTATAATCTCTATGGATTACAGAAAGGTATACATACTAAATTAACAGGTGTCTTGATCACATCCAAATTTACAGACCACATTTTGATTCCTGGTTTTCTTGGTTTCCATTTACATTAACATTTCCAACCATTTCTTGGTTCATTGAAAGCTTAATATGTTTTTGGCTTATAAAGCTTTTGCTTTCTCCTATCTTACATTTTTTGATCTGATTTCATCTACATTCAATATTATTTCAAATGTGGTCCAACCTATACTACCATATAACATTTCGAAAATCACGCTGATTTGTGTAGATAAAAAATTCTTCCAATATACACGCTCGCGAACAGTACAGCTATGGGTAAACTGTTCCCGACCCCATCCTAAAGTTCCCCACATCGACATGCGCGGGAGATGAGCAGCTGTACACGTCATACGTCATCCTTAACGAACAAATACAGTAGCGAATCATCACTCGTCTGTATGTGAAATAACTTAGAATGTCTCATGTTATTCATCAAGATTTTCACCATCTTTACTTCACTGCTATTTTGTGATAATTTTTTTGAGCCGAGTTTCTGTTACCCTACTGATCTTAAATGACTATCTGTCTCTCCTTCATACTTTAAAGTGACAGAGATAGACGTTGACTTAACTGAGACTTAAAACTGATTAGCCTGTGAGCAGTCAGCCATAACCTACATACTTATTAATATTACAGCAATAATTTTAAGTGTCCACAGCATCCCCATAATGCAATTACATATCTATACCTATACACAGTTTTATATATCACCACTGCGTTTGAAAAGGGTCTGGTAATTTATTGAGGGTCCAGGCGACGCCTTCTCCCGCACCCCTGGGCTAAAATTAACTACACAAATTGGGGTACTTTGAATTTTTCGCAATTTATACCCCATGTATGCAGCAATAAAGCTCAAAATAGCTTGGTAAAGTTGCGGAGCTTGGAATTCATTATGGCTTCGGCCATCAGTGGCCATCGCATCCTAATATCCCAATATTTTTAGAAGTAGACAACAAATTGTGAATTATGGCGTGGTAAATATTTTTTTCACATGGCCTTTTCGGAAGCCATGTTCTACTACCTGGAGGACTAAAGAACAAGTAGTACAGTGTAAAATAGACCTTAAAACAGTGCAAGCAGAACATAAAATCGGATTTAAGATGCAATCCGAAGCTGACACCTCCTTTGTGCAGATAAATCAGTCGTTATCTATGTCGATGTAAATGCGACTCTATGTGAATCACATGTGAGTAGAAATCGCTTTTATCACCGAGCAGAGCCACAGACTACAGGCAACTTGAAACAAGTCATTTATTTAGACTACTTTATAAGTATCTTTATGATAATTATTGTGCCAATTTCTTGCTTTACCCATTTTTATAATATTTGGTAAAATAATTACTCTTTCCTTTCAATTTGTTTATGCTACGGATCTCTATTGAAAACTCTCCTATACATGCTCGACTTTTTTACAGAGGGCGCTAGTGAGCACAAGCTAAATTTATTCGATATTTCAACAGATGGCGCTGATTCTAATCAGTCAAAAAACGTAATACACAAACCTTTGTGTTATTGGAGGTGTCTTGAATAAAAATAAAATTAAATAGGTTATTATAGTCTATATCTGCTACCAAACGGGCGCACTTTGGATGTAGGTATAGAAGATTTTTATTTTGTACTTGGTTTATCAATAGTAGACCATTTCGTACCTACAGGTTCAGACAAAACAGAAAAAGCGGTTAGAAAATAAAATGCCTACCTACTTACGAATGCCCAGTTAGTAATATTTGGGCTGCACGTCCACAATGCCCAGAGTTCGTGTTAGAATGAGAACTCTACCTATTTTAGAACGGCTTTGTTTACGAGATACGAACAAAATTTTTCAACAATATCTTCCTTTATTTACCCATACCTGGTGGGAAATTAAGTAGATAGAGCACACAAAATCGTAAAATTTTGTTTGTGTGTATTTAGATATATTTATTGGGCACAAGAGTTTGACTCTACATAACTAAAGCTGGTTACAAAGCATCACCTAATCATTTTTTTTATTTTATACTTAGGGTGCGTATGTACGAACAACAAAAAGAGTTATAGTGAAGGGATGTACGTAGGTAGCCGGCATTGTAAACATTTAAAGAAGGGAGACTAAACCCCAATGTGGAGCGGAAGCCCTTGGGGTTGTAAGCTGAAGCCCCCTTCCAACAGCCCCAACCATCCTGCGCTACGGCAGACATTTTTGTCTCCAACCGGTGTTACGGGCAAAAAATGACTATAATAATGACAAAAAAAGAGCGTTGTACTTATAAAATTACCATCTTATTATAATTATTATAATCACTTTTAGGCTGTGCTAAGAACATAAATATATTGATATTTAACCTAGTAGTCCCTTACAGTATTACGATAGAGTCAAGACCGGTTTGGTGGTGGGCCGCGGACCATAAACTTTTTTGCTGATCATAAAATTAAAGAACAAGTTTAAGTAATTACTAGACCTTATTCCTGCACAAGATCAAAGTAAACGGTTGGGGGTCAACATAATATACCTAACTAAGGTTAGTAATTATAACCACACTGTAACTGTTAAAAAAACGGTCGGTGAGAGAAAAAAAGGCACGGTGCAACTAGTTAATGTTTTACTAGCTCTATCTCAGCTGCGCCATCATGTAAGAAAGAGAAAGAACGGGTAACAATAATAATAATCGCGCATACGCTAATTTCGTCCCTCGCGCCCTTTCGAGTCGTTCTTGGCAACCGGTTTTGTTTGTGGAGCGACCGTAAAACGCTTGGACCAATCGCGAGGCTGGGTTCTCAGCGGGCGTACCATTGGCGACGGGTGATAGAGAGCGGCGAGCGCGGGGCGCGCGGGGGGCGTGCGGGGGTAGCGGGGGGCATGGGTGCGGCGCGCCGGTAGCGCGCGCACATTACACAGCCGCAGTCGTGTTTCGCCATTCGAAAAGAAGGTTATTGTTACAATGACACGGGCACCGGACTATCGATAAAGTGTGTTTGTATGTCGTTTTCGTCGATAATAAGTGTTGTGTTTACTTTCACCCGTGCGAATGTCTCGATCCTCACCTTTTCGTTTGTTTTTTCTTTTAATCATTGCCGCATGGGACGGCGCTTACGTTTCAGTTAACCTTTTATTTTGAAACGATGGAACGTTGTTCTTATGGTTTTTACACCAAAAGGTATTTTATGTTATTTATTTAATTTATCATTGCGATCTGGTGTGAGTGAGTGCGTCGCGTGTGGCTATACGTGGTGATCAGTTTCGGCTAGGCATTGGTTCGTCATCGCAACGGAATGGACTCTTATAAATTGAGCCAATATTAGCAAATGAAGTTGACTTCGAGTCATTGTGCACAAGTGAAGGAGAAAGGGTTCTTCGCAGTGACTAAAACTAGTTTCAATTCAATAATATTATGTATTATCATAATATGTTTTAATATAAGTATATCCGTATCGTATTGTTTAGTATATGTAACAGTCCCGGGACTTTGTTGTAAAGCATTGTTGAGCTTTGTGGTTATTATTATTGCAACGCTTCGGGGAAAAGCCGACATTGTGAGGCCCTCGCACTCGAGGGTCGACAGCCGAGGGGAGGGAGGGCGCCGTCTGTCTGCACACATGCAGAACCGGTTCGCGCTCCGACTCCCCTAGTGGGCTTTTATGCTCTCTTTCTTTATCATGCCACACGCGTTCGCATAACGCTCTCTCGCTCGCACGTTTTCATTATTTTTTGCTTCCCCTTGTGAAATAATACCAGACGGACCGTTTTTATTTAGGTGTCTGTCCCTAAATAGGTGTATAGCTTTATGCTTCTAGCCGTGATGGTAAGTAACAAGACAAGAAACACGTGGCATGGCTCGGTTGTCAATAACAAACATAATATTGCATTGTGTGACGTGTGATTCTAACTAAATTATCATACTTTCTATAGTGTCATGTAAATAAACAAAATCATGTTAAAGTTGGTCTATAGCTGTCCTCGGTAACAAACTTTGTAGAAGGTTAGATTTGTAGAAACTTGTTGGCTTCGCCTCGGAGGCCTCGAATGCAAACTCTCAAAGATGGCAACAAGTTTCGCTCCCATTCATGCCCATCCACGCTGTCAACTTAGACTCGGAAATAAACCAAAAAGTAAACAAAAGTGTATTTCCTTAATAGAGCAAAATTATAGAGTTGGTATCTGCTAAGTAACAATAACTGATAAGTAAAAACTTATAGGGACTTTTTACTATACATATGAATATCAACCCAAAAATTTCCAAGTTCACCTTGTAATGCCATGATTTAGTCAAATCATAAATTAGAATAATTTTCGCTCTAAGAACAAAACTAAAATTATCTCCAGTAGTAGCCAATGAACAATACTTTATTCATAAGTATGGTTTTAGTATATGTAAAGATGAAATTAGTGTAGTGTAGTACCTTTCATAATCTAAGGAAGATGTTTCGAAATCATCTAGATATGCTCATAAAAATTAGGGTCGATGGTGCGTTCATTCTAACAATACTTTAAATTATGACTAACACAGTAATCTTCATCACAACTAAAAAAAATACTAGCTGAGATCACGTCAAAAACGTACAATAACTTGCTCTACCTATATAAAAAGAATACTAAGTAAAAGACTCTTCTTTTCGAGCAACACAGTTCTCGGTTCGATTCTCTGCTAATTTTAACCGCGCTATAGCCGACCCCTTTACGGTTTTATCCACTCACCTCTGTACCAGACGGAAATCAATACTATACCTCGTTTTGGACCAGCTAAAAATATTGAACTCTACCAGGTTCTATAATCATTTCCTATTTAATTCCTTACATTTTACACTAGGCCTCGGTCGTTATTTCTACTAATCGGAAGATAATTGACTCTACATTAAAGTCTATGCCTTTTTCTCTTCAGTATGTTAGGTTTTAAGTATACCATCTGAAATTGTCATGCACTGTCGTTACTGGATTAAAATCCTACCAATCAACCACTTACAAGAGTTCCCAAATGCAGGTTGCACATATCTTTTATTATGCTTACTGTTCAACCGCATAATTTGACTTTTTCCTGTACTCTAACTTTAATCAATTAATTCCACAATAAACTGAGTTTTGAAGTTTAAAATGAGTCAGAAATCATCCCATATCCGTAGTTAGACCTCAACTTCATGATTATGTCATGGTAGAGCTAGCGGCTATGCAAATGCTTTATGTGTTTCTCACGGCACACCGATGATTATAAGTTACGTGAAACGAAATTACGCGCGACCGATGAAATAAAAGTTCATGGCGTCTCTGGAACTTTAACTCGGCGAGATGCGAGATTAATGCGTAAGTGGCCAAATTTCGTAAGGCTCACGGTAAAATGCAACTTAACTAATTGCAATATGCTTTTTTTTTCAATGAACAAATTTTTGGTTCGTAGCAAATTTAAAACCCACATCGACCGTTACAACATTCCCAATATCATATTTAGTTCCTTCTGTTCTCGGTATGCCATTCGCGATCTCTACTTCATTTTAAGTAAAATACACCATTATGAATTACTCACAGTATACTTGAATGAGACACATCATCATTCGAATTTAACGTCAAGTCTTTGATAAGTACGCGATATTTTATGGAGTCTTAAGCTGGACCCTGGCATTTTAAATAGATGTTTCTTAGATTAACCGTAATAGTTACAATTTACTAAAGTACAAAAATGAATCGCTCAATGCGTTGCTAAGCTCAAATCTCGACAGAAGCTGAACCGACTTAGATAATTCTTTTTCATAAAATTCCTTGAAATGCAATGCAGATCTGCTGGATCTTACGGAGATAAAAAAAAATCGTTATTAAAAATCGACTGTTAGGTGGTACGAAGTTCGCCGGGTCAGCTAATATAGTCATATATTTCTAAGCAATACCTACCTGTGGTTAGTATGTTCATACTTCACATATATCCACACCGGTAGAGCTGTCAGGATATAGCCATCAGCTCTAAACTGCAAGGATGTAGAGGTTGACACTGGGTTAACATGAGCGTCATATACAATTGTCATATTGAGTAGAGCAAATTGTGAATTAGAAGTGACAGTCCATCGCCTACGAGTTCACAATAACCCAATTTCCTCTTTCCTCACTTAACTCTTGCATCTTGAGGAGGACGTTGCGATGCAATGCTTTGATAAGGTTCACATATTTTTGTGTCTACTAGTGTTTGGATACAGACTAAACTTTCACAGACTTATTAATTACCTAAGTTTAAACTTATAATTTGTATAAAGGGTCAGATTATGTCAAGGTAACTTATTGAAATTGGGCATCAGCCAAAACATTGCAAAAACTTTATAATGTACCAACAGGCAGATCAGTCTTACGCCTCTTAATTTTGACGTACAAGTGTTTTGTGTCGCTATATAATTGAAGGTCAGACCGCAAAAAATAATCATCGATTCGCCTTCAAAAAGGAGCAGCCTCTATACCGGGGTCGTTAACCTCCGCCCTCACTTCAATGCTCTTAGCCTATCGAAGTGTACATAATGTGTCTTATCGTCTGGACACATACACGTTCCTTCAAAAGCGAAAAAGAACTTCTTACTTCAGTAGGTACGGTCGGAATCAAAAATATGTATATATAGCGAAATTGTAAAACAAGAGCAATATGTTTTGGTCGAAGATCAGAATAAAAATATGTACGGAATGGAACTGTTTTACATAATTTCTTCATAACATGTTTTACCATACCAATCTAGAATAAATAATAATACCAGCCTATAAACGTCCCACTGCTGGGCACAGGCTCATATAGAGAAGGCGTGAGTATTGATCACCATGCTGCGTATTTGTTGGTTGGTTGGTGTTTTCAGATCCCAATTTTTGTAATCCAGGTCCTATGCTTCCCGTTACCGTATACATGTTAAAGCTTTTCTCATAAAAATCGCTTTCTACGTCAGTTTTCCTCACGTGTTCCTAAATGGGTTTGCATAGTTTGTTTGTACGTAAAGTGCAAAGTGGATAATATTGAAATGCTGGTTGAGCGGTTACTTCCTGGCAATTAGCTTTTATGTCTATGTTACGGACCGACCTATGTTCTGTACAATGCGGCGGCGTTAAGATATTGAAATAACAATTTGGTACACGTAAAAATTACCAATAAGTGCCTTTCTGTTGCGATCAAAATTATGGAAAAAAAGTTCATTTCTTGTAGTTAACAAGTTAAAGCACATCAAGAGAAAAAAAAATACCAACATCTACTTATTTCATGACATACAGACCTGACAGACACACGGACGTACAGCGGAGGCTTAGTAAAATGGTCCCGTCGACACCCAATACATGCGGAACCCTATAATGCATGCTCAGGATAAAAAAACTAACTTCCTATTCTAGTAGGATTAAAAATTGTTAAAACAATCGCATTTATTCCTGACCTTAAATCTTTCTACCTGCTAATTTTTCAATAAAGTCTTCGCGGAACGTTATGTTGCTTGATTGCCGATATAAAACTAATTCTAAGTAACTTTTATAAGTTCTGTTGATTAGTGTGTGAAGATTGGTTTTATAACCCCGATCGTTAATCTTCCATATTTTATAAAGGTATTGTCTTAATCACCAAATTTTTTGGATAAGCATTTTTGAGGACCATTCAGTCAGACCGAAGTTAGTTCTAGTATTTTTTTTTAGGAACTTAGTTTTTTAGGCAACAATTAAAGGTAATTTTAAATTGACTAATTCTATCATGGACAATGTCTTTAGATCTTACTATCAGAGCGAATAGAAAAGAAAAATAAGTTACCCAAATTGTAAAGGGCCCTAATAAAGAACTGAATAGGGATTCATTAGCCAAGTGGAATATTTATCTGTAGTTATATTTGACATGTTTATGAGCCTTATCAATGTTTAGAATAATAAATCTATCGTCGTCTTTAAGTTCTGTTAGCCGAAAAAGTAAGACTGTTTTCATATTATCCGACACGATATCGGACTCTTACTCCGATATAATATCGGGGGCAAGTAAATGTATGAAAAATATATCTGCCTGTCTTCACAGTATCTGGTCCCTATATCGAAATTAATGATTTTAGATTCATAATTTTCAAATATTTACTGGTTCCCGATATCTTGTCGGAGTCCGGTTTTAATATCGTGTCGGAGAATGTAAAAACTGTCTGAAGTGCTTGAGAAAAAACACCACGCAAACCAAGCAAGTTAACTAAACGGTTAAAATTTCATATTGAGTCCCTTCTTTGTCATTTGTGTTGAGACGCTTTATTAGCTTATTAAAAAAATAATTAACACTCGGTATTGGTTTTTGGTAGAAATCATCTTATCTTGTCGCCGTCATAAGGTCACTAAAACCTCGGCTAGAGCAGTTGCTATGCAGGAAAGAGTCTCATAGAATATGTTATTTGAGAGATTTTAAACCTTGAGTCAAAATCTCGCGGATAAATATCCAAAATTTGAAGAGAATTTTAATAGCAACAGGCCCAATATTTACCCCTATCTACACACGACTCATGTCCGGTTCCATTCAAGAAACGATTCGTTTTACTTCCGGACGATAGAAATTCTCAAGAAAAAACGGAGCAAATTTTAAAATACGTAAACGTATCATAGTGTCTTGAATATAGGAACCAAGCCTCAGTGAACTAACCGTTCGTAATCGTCTTCACAAAGATGGACAATGCCACATCCATGGTAAACTGGCGGCCTCTTCAGTAAGGTCAAGTTTTTCGGTCACAATAACGCTTGGGTAGAAAACAACGCGAAAGTAAAGTAATAAGAGTATTTGAGATATTTATGGCTCTAAAGTGAATCAATAAAAGGGTTTTTCTTTTTGTAATGTAGAGTTAAAATCTGGCAATGAGGTAAATGAAACGTAAATTCACAAATTTTTTAATGCCTCTTTACGCTTAGGATTTTAAGCGCGTGAAGTGACCTAGGGCAAGATTATATTATCGTGTTAACTACGATGTTATAATATTGTCCTACCTGTTATAAACTGATAAAAAGTCTGAACCTGATAGGCCCATCCATCTCTCTTACTATATCTTATATGCAAACTGCATCGCCACCGACAATGCTGTTTACGTATGTACGTGAAGCAGTGCTATTTTCTAAACATTCTGCATACAACGCAACGGAACGTCAAAACCATGTCAAATTCCTTGAGTTTTGGACGAAAATGTTATGAGCTCCTCAGCTGGTCTAAGAACAATAGAATATAACCTAGTGCCTTACCATTAAGTGTTTTATAAGGCATTTAAATTACAATATGAAGGTCTGAGAGAAATTCGATTATTTAGTAATATCTATAATTAATATAATAAAGCTAAATACTTAAGTTTGTTTGAAAGCGCTAATGAATATAAACGCCAGTCAGATTTAAAAATAAATAATGCAATTTATAGACTTCATTTTTGAAGCACACCTTGTAAGTAATGAAACCAATTCATATCGCATTACGCTCTTCATTTTTCTTTCGTCCACTTAGGTAATTCACTAGAAATAGCTTATAGCTAGCCTACCACCGTTTTCTAAAAGAATCGATATTTTCTGTACATAATAAATATCATAATAGGCTTAAGCCCATAGACTAGGTATACTTAGTGGACCTAGACGCCAGTAGCCAGTCATATAAGTTATTCAAAACCTTGTTTGTCTGTCTGTAACTATCTTTCCTACATACGCTTACTAATCTACCTATAAGTGCCTATAATCCAACAGTACAGTCACGCGCATAAATCTGGCTACACATAGCGAAATTGTAAAACAAAAGCGAGATATTTTTAGTTTGAACTCGAAATGAAAAATATGTACGGTAAAATTTTGATTACATATTAAATTACCAATTTAGGATTGAAGGAAAACTCAATTAAACGTTGGTTAGTTTACATATATTTTGCATTTGACTGTACTTAGGTATAGTCCCTGGAATGTTATAGCAAATTACGTTATGGCTTCAGCTGCTCATCGCTCGCTCACTTTCTAGTGTACAGTCGACCGCAAATTAGCGGTAACCTTTATAACAATGCAGTAAGGTTGGGAACCGTAGTTGATGATATTGTGCGGTCCACCGAACGGGTACAATAGCCCACGTTGAAAACATTTCGGTATTCGTTATTCTATCTATAGGTAGGCAGTTTTATACTGGTAGGTATACCTATACTAGCTAGAAAAAATGTTCTGCGATGTCGGATTATGTACTTGTAAAATTCGAGTTGGATTAAAAAACTGAAAGGGAATGGAGAGGAATAGTTGATTTAACCTATTTCGGTGCCGCGATAAAATCCATGAAAAAAAATAATTTTAATGAAGTTTAATTTTTTAGGTTTCCCTAAACCTCGAATATCAGAATAACATAAAAACATCGACAAGATTGACTAAAAACCTGCAAATACTATCGCGGGTGAAACCGTGTGGCATTGTAGTGTAGAATTATTATACTAAACTAGTTTCCTTAGGCCGTAATATCACCGAGCCATCTGTCTACCTCCCGTCTACATCATATGGTACATTGTATTCTCTTGGCCGACTATCTAAGTAATTCTCAGCGTAATATTAAATGTTATTGCTACTTCGAGCTTGGTTGGTGATGAAGTACTTTCAATTTAGATAATATCGCTTCACGCTTGCGGCGGTGGCCTGTCTCTGTTTCTCTCGGCCTTATTTTCTCGGTTTCATCGTAACCTAATAACATTATCTAATATTTTTAATACTTGCGGTAATCGTAAGTGGAATGGAAATCATAGAAAATTACCTCGAAAATTCTGACAAGAAAAACGTTAGTTTGCAATGCCAACTACCAGTTACAACATGACACTGTAGAAAGAAATTTAATTAGATATTAATATTATTGGGTATCGCTACAATCATTATTGGTAACTTGGAGCACACTCATTGGGAATAACGTGTTTAATAAACATGGTTCTTTGTAATATCATCATCACATCATGTGTTGTTTTGAGCACTAATAATTTAGTCTTTCAATTTGTCTGTTCACATTGTTATACTCCATTGGTCAATAAATATGTATTGCAATACCATCTACACTTTGGGGTAACTTGTTGTTTTTTTTCATTTAAGGTCTGAAATCCTCGACAACATACAAAAGAAAAAGGATCAGGACAAAGAGCCGCAGAGTCCTAATTACCAGCAACTTGGTAAGGCGGGTGACAAGACTCTGCATAACACAGACGGGTCCAGCGTCAATGTACCAGTGACGCAGCATGTCCCAGCCCAGCAGTTGCTCTCTCCCTCACATACGCTGGGACCACCCATACAGTCAAAAGAAGACTCAAAAGACAAAACAATAAAAGTCGCCAACTCAACCACCATCACATTGATAGAAAACGGTAACATCAACGGAGACAAAGATAAAGACAATTCCTACCACAAAAACTATTTTACGCTAGAACCTAAAAATGAGAAAAAAGATGATTGCACTAAAAATAGTATTACGATAACAAAAACTGTGACAAAACAGTCATCCAGTGGCAGTCAGGGGGAGAAAACCAAAAATCAAGTAAAGCCGGCGAAGAGACCGCTTCAGTACTTGGAGACTCTTGCTGAGAAGGCTGGCATTACTTTCGAAGATAAATACGAAGCTGCGAACACATTATTGGCGTTAGATAAACAAAACACGACTAATAGAAGACTCCCCGATCTAAAACCTCCGAAGTCGGAGACTGATACTCATAGTCAGTCTGATGAATACAGATTTAGAAATCAAAAAGAAGAAGATGACAAACTCCAGGTACGCTGACAATTTCTAATGAGTTTAATCTGTTAGGTAATTGATAAAATACTGCTACAGTTTATTTATTTACAATTAGATGACAAAGGAATTGTTTTTTTGTCTAATCTTTCAACGACAGCTATTATTATTGTCAAGTTATCGTGTCGAAATGATTAGAAAATATTCTTTACTTTGGTCCATTGTTATGGTTTTCCCTACAATAAAGTAGTGACTTTAACACCAAACTTTTTGCAACAGATCCAGCAACAAATAATACAGCAGCAGCAACAGCAGCAGCTGCAACAGTTGCAACAGCAGCAGCTGCAACAATTGCAGCAACAGCAGGCGTTGCAGCAGGCGTTGCAGCGCCAACACCAGCAAGTGATACAGCAACATATTAAGAACCAGCAAGACCAGCAGGAGTTGGTGAGTAATAACACTTATAACTACTGTTTCATTCATTTCATCCAAATCTAATGAGAGTTAGGAAGTGTAACATCAACACAAACAGAATTATTGTCGGATTTATAATATTTGAATTACCGTCCATATTTATACGGATTAGCTTTTACTGACATGTAGGTTCCAAACTGCAGGTATACAGTTGAATTATGTTTCACAAAAGTTGCCTGTCTTTAATTTTCACAGCTGCAGAAGCAATATCAGCAGCAGCAGCAACAACAGCAACAACAACAACAGCAACAACAGCAGCAACAACAGCAGCAGCAACAACAACAGCAGCAAAAGTCTGAGTTGTTGCAAGTGACGCAACAGTCGGATCAACAGCAACAACAACAACAACAACAGCAGCAGCAGCAGCAGCAACAGCAACAGCAACAACAGAAGTTTTTGCAGGTATTTAATGTAAGCTTTCAGTGAATATTTTATTTTTTATTTATATAAACTATTCTTAAGTATATTTAAAGAATGTAGTTATGTATCTTCTTCTAAAAGAAGAAATAAGAACGCAGCGAAATAAAGCAGTTTATCGAGTAGGAACGCCTATTTTTTCTGTTCCGTGTAGGAACGCATCTAAAAGCTACTATTGTGAGATGTCATTTATTTTGTGTCTCTGTTCTGTGAGTAAAATAAAGAGTTTATTAAAATTTAATCTAAAATTGTAAATATATTTTTACTTACTCACTTTTTTGTTGATATCCTTCTCCGTAGCTTATACCTGTTAGTTCAATGAAACCAAGTAAGTAGGATACCTATGTAGGTATAAGGTACATAGTTATCACCTCCTGGGGTCCTGGGGTTACAGTCTTTGCCTTTATATTATAACCTAGTAAAGGTAGTAAAAGTGCCGTTTTATTTAACCTGTCGTTGTGGTTATTGTCTAGTCTCTAGTTAGCGTTCTTCACGCGAACAAATAGAGATATGATTTATTATAAGGATGCGATCTTAGAATACAAACAATTCTGAGAAGTATTTTATAAAGACTTTTTAATTGTAAAGTAAATTAAAATATAATGATGATTTATGAGAGTTATTAAGTTGAACAAACTAGTAAACTTTCAGGAAAATATCTCTTGAGAGTCTTTCACAATTGCGTGGTTACATTATTTAACAGAGTGAAAAGCAACCGTTTTTTTTAAGTGATTTTTTCGGATTAATAAACACAAAAAAAAAACACTAGATAATTTAAAACATCCCTAAATATCTATGATGTTTCTAGGGACTCTCCATAAGGTAGACCGATAGCAAAGAGTAGGTACGAATAAAATCTACATAAACTCTATTTTTCACAACTCGAGTAGATTCCTAATACCTACTTATCTAACAATCTATTACGGTTATGCAATGCCAGTACCTACTCGTATCGAAGTATCGTATCTTTCTTTTGTCTTCTATCTTATATCCGGCGTATCATTGAATAACCATTGTTTGTTTTGCCAGCCTCTGCATACGCAACAATTCAACGTACCCGGCATTGGTGAGATCAACCTCAGCTTCCTGGCGTCACCGCAGAGTAACGTCAACCTGCTGTTCGATAAGAACCAGAAGAGCGGCATGAGCGGAGAGATCAAACCGCAACAAGTGAGTAATATAATATAAAATCACTAAAGGCAGAAACGTTCAAATAAAAGTGATTCAAAGATCAATGATGAGTAATTTAAGGACAATGACGTCACATGCCGTTTTTGCATGTACTGTTATTCAAGGATTAATGTCAGTAACGACGGGAGTCCTTGATTTGGGTGGGATCACAGATCTAACATATATGATGACCTTAATGGGATCCCTACTTCATAGCTAGTAAATTCAGTGGATTTATTCTGATCAAAGGTAATCTTCTAGATGGGCAAATAATACTTGGGTACTTCAGATAATGCGAAAAATATGGTACGATTGCAGTACATTGCGTCTTTGATCAATCAGTTATGGCACCGGAGCATCGCTGCCCTGCAATGTACTCGTACTGCACGAAATTTTTCGCATTGTTTATAGCGGGCCTAATTTATAACGCGATGTACTGATTCCCACGGGCGTACTGAGCATAGTCGTAGGGGAGTGGGGTAAAGCGAGTGGCGTTACTTCATTCTATCACCGTAAAATGAGCATTTCATTAAATCAGTCCAAATACATAGACAACAAGAATCATCCAAAAGAGACAGATTCTATTTTCAACTGATTCTACTAGATACCTGCATTAAAAGGAATGTATTTTCAAAGGCATATACATACCTAATGAACCCAAAGATACTCAGCTTAAAATATTACAAGATCCCTAATTGTTTTTGTGTAGGCAACCTTAATCCCTTTAGAAACAGAATTATTTATTTTCGAGAACCCTTTTAACACTTAACAAGCACTTTGGTAAACATTGAATAATGAATGAGACTTGGGAAAAAACATACTTGTATCAGATTTATTTAAACCGTATGAATTTAGGCCTCCATTGGAAATTGCAACATGTCACGTTTTATATAAAATACTATTAGGAATTTAAAACATTTGTGAAGGAATTTCTCCACTGCTTTAATCAGACAACATCCAGGACAAATGAATTTGAATGTTGAATGCATAAACAATGTAAAACTGTACCCCGCTTGATCCAGAACATTCGGAATACTTAACGTAAAGTTAAAATACATAAGTATGACATGGTAATCCTTTGGAAGCTGTATGGAAAATTGGATACGTCTAGATTACGCAATTCTTGAATGAGAATGATGAACGCCGATCCTTTGTCTTGTAGTTTCCACCCTCTCCTTTTTTTTAACAAACTTCTAAACATTATTTTGTCCTTCATTCCTCTATATTTCCTAAATAACACACTGAAATTTTCGGAATTCGCGTATTTATGAACATAATAATTCATGTTTTATTGATTTATGTCATACAGATAGTAGACGGTCAAAATCAAGTTGTTCAGCAGCAGATGAGCATGGCGCAGCACGAGCCTTCGCAGCAGCACCACCAGACAGTCACCGTCGTCACCTCGATGCCCAGCAGCATGGCACCGCATCAGGTAATACCAGCAAACTTACTGAAGACAGTGTGAAAGAGAGCGATACAGAGAGAGACATAGCATGTAGAGATCTTCCTTGAAGGAACATACCGAGTAATCCCACGAAGTACATGCCCAAAGGTAGAATTTGTGCATGCAACTTTGATGCCATTCTTGTTTTGCTCATGCCTTTATTAATCGACCTAGTCAAAATCCCTTTTTTTTTCGATCAATCGTAATTTAAACGGCAGATTTAAAAATATTGTCAGTATTCAAGAATTTTGACTTACGCCTTATGTGGCAAAGACCTAAAAACTAAAATTATTCAGCTGCTTAGCTCATTTGAATTATCTGGTCGAGGCATTAGTCCACTGTTTGCGGGCAGACTAACACGACGCCATTTTGGACATCATGATTATTATAAAAATTCAATACATTTTTAACAAAAATGGTACTGTGATAATAATTGAGACTTATCCTCGTAATGAGGCGCCAAAAGAGGTTCAACTTTTATTATTAAGATATTAGGCATTTTGAAATTGCCTGCCTATTTTCTTCTTTTTTTACCTACTTTTGTTACTTGACTCTCCTGTACCCTGCCATTCTTCGTTAATGAGTAAAGTGTTTGTGATGTGCAGCAGCCGCAAGCGGGGGGCGCGATCCAGCAACAAGCGGGCAGCATCTCGACGATGCCGCCGCTGCAGAGCCTACCGCCCAACACACAGCATCCGCAACAAATCAGGTAATACCATCCAACAACTATTATTTTAGTTTTTGCAAAAAAAAATTAAACATGTCGTATGAAATACGTATCACGTACATATGAATAAGAAATTTGGAGCCTTTGAAGTATAAAACGGGGACATGAATATAGTGACATAAATTATTCTGCGCAAGGACGCAAACAACTTTATCGCATCTCAAGGCTCCATATATCAACAAACTTTTTAACGTTAGAGACCGAAAATTGAAGTATGTAAAAAGTGCCATATCCTGACAACACTCATAAATGTAAAAAAATATTTAAATCCTAATTGTATTATTAACCATATTTTGTTCACCAGTGCGGAATGGGGTCACAGTCGCGTGCAGGTCATCCAGCAGCCTCTGCAGAACAGCACTTACTTGCAGCAGCTGTACAACGCGCAGGGCCCGTTGCTGATGCCGGGCAACATCGCCCTGCATCCTGGAATCAACTCCCAACAGATACAGGTAACACACCTCGTAACATATAGCGTTACAATTCTTCTGGGACAATGTTTTTGGAGTTCCTAACCCATTTTAAAATCTTAATGCTTTACAATTCTTCCGGTACAGCATTATGGGAGTTACTAACCCCTTTTTAAAATCTTGCAAAATCTTCTGTACTTTTGACTTGCAAAGGTCCAGAGTCAGCGTCTTACTTACTATTAAAAAACCACTTACCCTATTAGATACGTTTTCCCTGATAATTTTTCCTTGAGATCAGGACGTCTTAACAATTTTTAAGACCAACGAAACTTTGGAATTATAAACGTGTGGTCAGTTATCATGAGGTGATCCGCTGGCCCGTTGGATAAAATATTCTGTACAAACGATTAAATTAACATCTAGTTTACTGGCCAATTTCCGATTCAATAACATTCAGCGTAATTCAGCTTAATAATTTTGTGATGTATTCCAATATGCTCAGTTTGTGTATAAGAAGGCAGGCTTGGAAAGCCGCTCTCCACTGTCCAGAGTTCGAAAATTCAAGATCTCTCTTAATTTAGGGTTATTTGTAGAGGCAGTCAAGTCTCGCGAATCTATTAGGTGTGTAATGTAAAGCCCATTTTGTAGGTGATCGCCGCCGGAAAGCCGTTCCAGGGTAATCAGCTCGCCCCCCACATGCTAACCACACAGGGCAAGCAGGTCCTACAGGGCCAAGCTGGTAAGTCTCTAGAGATATTGGTATTAACTAATCTATAATTGTAAAGAGCTCTACATCACAAAATGATAAGGAAGGATGATGTGAGAAAGAAAGGAGTGAATGTAAGATGAGTAGTAGGGATGAATGGAAGAATATAACATTTGCGCTGACCCAAAATGACTAATTGGGAACAAGGTAGCGTGAAGAACATTATAAGATATTATTGGGAGCCTATTTCCTTGAAATAAAGAATAAGTCTTATAAATAGATAATAAGTATTCATTTTAAGCAAACATTTTAAGTATCCCTTATATATATTTATAAAAATAAGAGCAATCATATAATTTTTTCATAAAATCATTTATTTACCGAGTTAGCTAAAACAATAAAACACGCATTAAACGTGCCTATAGTTTTAAAGTCACTTCTTTGTTGGCTCCGTTCCGTCTTAACAAGCTTTTAAGGTTATAAAGAATAAATAAATATTTGTATAAGGTAATTATCGATTAGCTTGCAATATTATAAAATCTACATACAATAACATAGGGACTCAGCTCTAGGTTTATGCTAAAGCCTGACTAGTTTCAGTTCGGTTCGTGTTTGAGTCGCGCAAAGAGAAAAGAGCTACTGAATGTATTCTCATTTCGTGAGTAAATTGAAGAAAATTCGAGTTTCATACACTTTATACGATTACAATACTCCTTAGCACTAATCGTCTCGAACTTTCTTAATTTGATTACTAAAGGAATTGATTTCGTCGAAAAATGTAAGAATAAATTAATTTTAAACACTTATTAGCAACCGAGCTTTAGATTATAATCAGTGTTTTGACGAGTTGTGCTTCGTCGGCGGTAAATCGACGCCGTCCCATAGTTCCTTATAGCGGAAACGCATAGCTGACGCCGCGCCACCGACACCACATCACTCGCTCTGTCCAAGCAGTGGTGTGCCGACGTTAACGTGAGTCAACATTGTCGATGATCTTAACTCTAGAGTCACTATTTATTTTACGCCTGTATTTATTTTTACGTATTTTATAAGAAAATATTTTAGTATTTGTAAATTTAAATTCATCGCTCTACGCATTATCCCATCGTCGCATCACGGCTATCCACGCTCGCCAGTTGATATTCTAGCACTGTATCTATTGTAACATTGTACGCCAGGACAGGGAAGTACCGTGGCGGTAACGTTCCGTGCTGACAAGAACTTTCACACTATTTAGTTTTTCAGTAAATTTTACAGGTCTCACTGCATATCAGGATCAAGGTTTATATAACTTTTCCAAATGTTTATTATGCGTCTCGTGATTAAAGATGTGAATGTACCTTCATTTGTTTCATGATATTTTTTCATTCAGTTGGTTTCTTTGGGCATATATTTTATTGGCAATTAAACGAAATTTATTTAAAGCTTTTCAAAATTTATCGCAACGTTTCTTAGCGCTCAATGCAGACGAGGCTTTAATCGTACACTTTGCAAGTTCAGCTTTTTATTAGCTTCCCACGCATTTTATACCTAACGTTTGGAGTCGTTACTCGTGATAGTATCGGCTTACGAGCGTTTGATTTTTTTACTTATTTCTATTAAACATTTAGCGTCATGCTCTCATGTTATGTAGTGATGTGCAGTGTTCGTATGGTTTCGTCCCGGGATTATTGAGGGGCATATAGTTGAGTGACTGGTTGTGTCCGACAGCTCCGTTCCCGGGGTACACGACGATCCCCGCGATCCCGACGACGCAGAACCAGACCTTCGTGTTCAGCCCGCTGGGCGTCATCAACTCGCAGTCGAGCATTCTGCCTGCGCACTCGCAGCCCACCGTCTCCGGCATCAACCAGCAGCAGAAGCAAACTGACATGCATAAGGTAATCTATACTTACGTTTTTTGTTTTACGTCTCCTCTCCTGCAAGCATTTCTTGTAATCCTGTTTTGTGTGGAGTACATGCATTACCCTTACTCAAATCACCTCCTTTTTTGTTTCTAATAATCCACCACTACCCGATTGCTGGCGGCCAGTGTTAAATATTAGTTTATTAGTAGAAAGTTTATTAGGAAATGCCTAGAAGTAGTAATCAGTCTTAATAATTTTTCTGTATGAAAATAGAATTCATTAGTAATCAAAGTATTTGTGCACGCGTGTTAAGCTTCAGGGTTATATTGCAGTGAGTTTTCATGTTAAAAGCCATCCGTTCTGTAAAGTAGGATGTGTGAAGAGCTTGGGGTTATAAACGAAAAGGTTAAGCATTGTAAATAAAAAATATCTGGCTGGTGAATTGGTGAAGGGAAAAATTGTGTGTACAGGGCACTACGCACAATGCAGTAACAAAATATAGTTGTGCGACTTGTACATGTATACCATGAACAAAATTCTGAATAAAGATTGCCGACACGAAGTGAAACAAAATGCTTGTTACTGACCTGTTACTAATAGTGGTGTTAACACCTCAGTGCGGCGGCAAGGTGACGGGCAACAAGGTCTCGGGTTCGAGCGCGGGGCAGACCGTGCCCGTGCAGGCCCAGTGCGTGCAGGTCTCGCAGCCCGTGCTAGGCACGCAGCAACCCACGCAGGCACAAATCATCAGCCCCTTGCAGGTACTTCATACATTCTACTTTGTACCTACGACTTTTTTGCCGAAAGGAAAATTGAGGGCTTAAAATGGAGCAGTTTTTTTTAATCCTTATTGTACAGTATTAAAAAGATTGTTAATTCACGGATCGATTTAAAGATGATGGATATTGAAATTCAACTATTAATTGCCAAGAAAGAGACCGATTAAAATACTAGATAGAACGCTTATTCGCCCAATACCACAGAAAATGTTAGGTTATTTCATTCTAAATTAACCTAAGAATTATTGCGAGATGCACTTAAAAAGCACCATTTTTTGCAGTATAATATTTATGTTTACTCCATTTTCTGACCCTTATTGTCTCCCGACGGTCCAAAAGTCACCAAAAATAAAACGAGGTGCCTGCAGCTGCCTCGACCACATTTCACTGATTTCTTTTGCTTACTAAATAAACTAATACACTAATATTTAATACTAATTGGTTGACGCCTGGAAGCACCTTAATTAAGTGTACCTAGAATAATCGAATTGTAACACCTTGACTGACAGATCACGTGATATAATAATTCACAGAACTGTGAGCAGTCAAAGTGTTAGAATATAAGGGCTGTAATATAAGTGCTAAAGCCATTGTATTCAATATGAAAGAGGGTGGAGTTTGGATTTGTACCATGGCGGTTTCTGAAACGCAGTAAAATGTTGTGATTGGTTGGTAATTTTTTCATCAACCAGTCACCAGGGGCCCAAGTCTGCTATTTACACTCGGCTCAATGTCTTCATAGTGTCATACCAGCAGATCCATTTTAGGAAAATTGGTATTCTACTAAATGTCAAAACGTCAAAATTGGCCATTGGGACGATTCGGTTCAATGTTCAAAGACTATGACCAATCGTCAAATCGTATGACCAATCGTCCCAATGGCCAATTTTGACGTTTTGACATTTAGTAGAATACCAATTTTCCTAAAATGGATCTGCTGGCATGACACTATGAAGACATTGAGCCGAGTGTAAATAGCAGACTTGGGCCCCCGTTGATTCGTTTCAGAAACTGATCCTTAGTTTTGTCTGTAGGTCACAATTTTACTAAACCATCCATGGTTTTAGCACTTCATAATACATCCCTATAAATGTTTAGTTATATATTCTTAGCCTTTCCATGATCTTATCAAATAATTACGAACATAATTCTTGTTTCCGTTTACAAAATATCAATTAGATAAATAGGCTTATCTTTAATATACTGAATTTAATTGATATTTAGTGAATCATGTTGAGCATTGCCTTGCTCGAGCGATTTTTTTTTTGCATTGCAGCTCTAAGCGATTTATTTTATTACTCATATAAGTGTGTTTTATTTTACTATGTTATGTGCAATATATTTTACCAGCAAACACGTTCTAAGCTGTGTGCAAAGGGATCTACACAATATTTACAAGTCAATTTGATCACGTTTTTCGTTTCTCTAAATAATTTATGAGTTTACACCATGTGTGTTTATTATAATGGTATTCATATTATATAAAATATATATTTATGAAGGAATTTACAGTTATAAAGTATTTAAATATATACCTCCGAAGAATAGTTGAGTGTTTTTCTATCTACGGTTCATTGTGCTAAATATTAAAACATATATAAATAAATAATCAACATAACTAAAATATTTTCTGCTTATAATACACAAACACAAGTTTTGATCGGTCGTTAAACCCTAGAAGATTTATAGCTTAGTTAATTTCTAGACAGGGACGGGACCCTTGGAGTGTCCAAAAAGGTGGCACAGTGGCGTACTCAGGCTTACATACTAAAATGACACAGATGGACGTTATGATATTACTCAGAACTTCTCGTTCAGAGAAAGGAGTCTTTGATTTGTCTTTGACTGTGACCCCCGAGTTTGTTTCGACATTTCTTCTCAGGGTAGTCAGTTAGGAAATGTCGATCTCATCTAGATTAAGAAGACGTGTGACAGTGATTGTATGTAGTCCATTTTGCAAAAAAAAAAGAATTTGAATTTTGAGAAATTATAGTAAAGGTGCACAAGAGAACAATTTTTATTTAGAACATTAAATAAATATTCTATTCTATTCTATTCATTCAAAAATTACGCGCATTTTTTTTAACAATCATAATAGTGACTCTTTCTTCGAATCGGTGTACAAAATTCATCTCAACACATCTCTAATCAATAATTATAATCTTCACTGTGTTATTTTTAACCACCACCCAACATCCCGCCCAAGTATTCTTAACAATCAAAGTTATTGATTGTTGTTTTTTTATATAAAAAGCGTCTGGGTACAAAAAGGTTGGTTTTCAGTTTATATAGTCGCGCCCCATGACGATCATCGGAGCTCACTTTAAAATTCTGTTAAAAATTTAAGAAATTTATGTTTAAAATAGTAAAGTTTGATTTGGTCATTGTAAACTCAAAAATCAATATATTTGTAAATTAATTTGTATTAACTTATATTATTCGTGCTTAATTTTTAACGAGAGTTATGAAGGAGAACTCTGACGTATGTATCTTAGATTTTTTTACCAGTCTCTGATACACTTACCTACAATAAATTGTCATATAATAGTGTATTATCTAGCACGTCTAATATTATGTAGTTTATGCAAATACCAGCAAATATTTTAAGACGGAGTTCTGCCCTGGATCTATAAATTAAGGCAAAGCGAGAGTATCGAAATTCAAATACAAAGTCGATGTAGGTGTAGTGTATTTTATACAAATCTTTTGCTCGTGTTAAATAGAAACCAAATCGATATTTTTAGAGTATTTTTTATTCAGTCTTTCAGCCCCACCAAGTTGCTTTCGTTTCGAAACGCTCCGTCCAATTTTTTTCTGGTCTTTGTCTTTTTAGTACCTATTTGTATGTATATGTATCCATTTTATATTATCATATTTATTATCTAACCGTAGTGGTCGGTTCCTCAGACTGGCGGGCAGACGATGCAGTTCGCGCCGTGGCAGATATCGGGCGCCCTGCCACAGGTGTGGGCGGGGGGCCTGCAGGCGGGGACTCTGCCGGCGGGGGGCCTCCTAGCTCCCAACCCTATCTTCATCCGAGGCACCCAGCCCGACGCTCCGCCCTCCATGTTCATACAGCACTCGCCGCAAAATAACCTCCAGCATACCAGTTAGTATTTAATTTAAACCTTGAAAATTATTTCTCTAGAATCTTAGTACAATTGTGTTCAATGCGAATTATCATGTTAATTTTGCAAAGCGCTTACGCAATTTTGTTTTGTGATGTGTATTATATTGCTAGCGGCACTTATGCTATAATTTGTAGTGCTAAGTTAAATAGTTAAGTGATCTGTCTGTCTTAGCTAATATGCACACAATAACTTGCACTCGTACATTAGTCTTAACTCGTTACTTACTTGCAGATGTCAGCGTGGCATGCGCTACGGGGACCGCGACGAAGCCGCGAGCCTCCACCGATGCGCTGTCGAAGGCCCCCAGACCCCTGTCCAACATCTTGCCGTCCAGCGGGATAAGACCAGGACCAGCTTCGTCGGTCTCTACCCAGACCAGCGCTAACCAGGCTCAGAATCAGGTCTGTTCAGTTTTATTAAAACGTGATAACATGTTGAAGCCAACTAAATCCTAAATTTTTGGCAAATATGCGCCCTGTTTAGTTGCCTTAAACATGTTTAACAAAAATTATACTTTTCCTTAAATGTGGAATTCTGTAAACCATTCGTTACCATGATAACTTAATCCGCTCTCACGTCAGGCCAAGCAACGAGGCAAGCAGGGCGTGCGCTCGCCCGCGCCTGCCTCCAAGCAGGACGCGGCGAACCAAACCAACAAGATGCAGCATCAGCTACAGCAACAGCAGCAACAACAACAGCAGCAGCAACAGCAACAACCTAAACAGCAGTAAGTGTTATAAATGTCGCAAGCGCCACTCTCTGCTTTGTTTGTCACCCTTGTATCACGCGCGCACCCATCGCTGATCAGCAAGCTGCAAGCCGCAGGTGGCGAGGTGACCCTCCCTGCGCCACCCGCCCCGAGCCGGTGACTATGCATGACGTCACTGGTCTCGCTGAATGTTTTGAGCTTATCAGTCTGTCGGTGTACAGCTGTGTCGTTTGGGCAAAACAATTTCGAGCATGATGGCTTTTACATTAATAAGAATCATTTTTGAATCTGCCCAATTCATGCATATTTTCATACATGCACACCGGTTGCGAGTTCAACGCACCTGATCTTTTCGAAGGAAATCATCAATAAGGTGACGGTCATTACAATGATTAAATTTGTTATTCGTTTTGTGGAAGATATATCATATGCTTAATTGTATTTTTTAGGCTACTTGTGATGAATTCGGGGCCGATGACCCAAATCAGTAATGTGCAAGATAAGCAACCGATCGCCAAGAATATGCAGCAACAGGCGATGTTGCAACAGCAGGCAATGCAGGTGACAAAAGCAATACCTTCTTAAAGCTGTATGACATAATCTCATCTCCCTCTAGCCAGTGTTTACAATACGATGTCCATGTTACAGCAACAGCAACAACAGCAGCAGCAGCAACAACAACTGCTACACCAGCAGCAGACGCAACAAATGGTGCACTACCAGCAGCAAGGTAAACACTACTAAATGTTTCATACTTGATGCTTAATCCTGTGTATTCAATATTCGACCTAATGACGTAGCCCCTAAATAAGGTTTTACGATGAAGTCCTTTGTTACCAGGTATGTCGCTGGGCATGCCGCAAGGCACTCTGCCAGTGGGCTCCGTCGCTCAGACGCTACCAATGGCAGGTATGCCGCAAACCATATCTATGGTGCAGCAGATTCACCCAGTGAGTATCATGACGGTAATAATCTCAGCTTCTATATTACATTATTTGTGTCGTTTTCTTGCTGTTTATCCTTCAGAAAATGTATAATTGAGTGAAATTAAAATCAAGTGTTTTAATCACTAAAATGCTAATGTACATGTAAAACTTTTTGCGATTTCTATTGACATTTTCACAATAAACAAACAAATCGGTGAAAATCTCCCCTCCTTATTGGAAGGCGGTTATTAACATTAGAAAAACAATAATTTCTTACTTTTTGGTTTCGATAAAAAATATAAATACTTTCAAATAAAAATAGGTTTTATGACGAGAGAAAAACAGCAAGACTTCAGTCTTATTACAAAAAGAGGATGACAAAAAGCCCTAGTTTTACCCTTAGCCCACTGTTTAACAAAAATTTTAGTACTTATCATGGTTTTGCGATAAAACATTATCTAAACCATGGTTTAACTCTAAACCCTAATAAATATCGTTTAATTAATCTTTACAGAATTGACAAAATTTTTACTTTGTTTGTTAAAATCAACGTCGCAATAGAAAAATGACCATATGATAGAAGGTACTAAGAAAACCATGGTGTTTTTACATTTACCCACAAAAAAACCTAATCCATGTAGGCATTACTTATGACTTTGCCCCTATAGGATAAGCCTAGACTTGAAGGTATAGTTTTAAACCGAGGATTTTTTCGTGTTTTGTAATAAGACCGTAAATGTCGCTTAATGTGGTATACAGCTGTACTGTAACTGTCTGTAAGTTCTGTATCATTGAGTATATATTGACGGCGAGTTTCTGTGACAGTTGAGCGGCATGGGCCAGCCGGGCACGCTGGTCGGGCAACTCAACACGTCGCAGGCGCAGAACGCGTCACTCACGCAGGTCCAAGCCCTGCAGCAACAACCTCAAGTAAGTATAGTTTATCATCATCATCCACAGCCCTTGTCCTCCGACTGCTGGGGCCTCCCCTTTTCGTGCCATTTTCTACGGTCCTGTGCCGCAGACTCTATTAAGATATAAACTAGTCGTTTATTATACAAGTTTCTAATGCTAAATATCTAAATATATGCTAAATATCTTCATCTTCTGTTTCCTGGCCTTTTCCCAAATTGTTTGAAGTTAGCCCAATATTTACACTTTTATTCGCAGTAATACTGTCAATCACTAAGAAAATTTCACATTTCAATGTAAAAATGGAAAATGGTCTGAAAAACCTTTAATAATGTAGAGGCTCTTTTAAAAGAAATATTTAGCTTACCTACCTCTTGAAGTAATGCACCTACGTTGTTACCTCTCTTTATCTCAACGAGTTTAGTTTGATGTAATTTACTTTGAAAATTACAAATATTTACTTATATTTTTGTGGTTTCCAGACCCTGGTTGGTAGCGGCTTGGTCCAGACATCCGTTGGCATGACCGTGCAGCAACAAGCTGCATTAAATCACACCGCATCTATGCAAACGGTATGTAATGCACGTCAGTGCAGTAAGCGGTGCTGTAGCAATAAATATTACAAAAAATAACTACTAAAAGATGAAACATGCATAAAATAAGTCACAAACATTACACAAACGAATAGTACTACAAGGAACACCAGTCTTAAGAGCCCTGTTGGTTTGTCAAACTTCACGTTACAAACGCGACAAACACGTAGATTTATAAACTTTAAACTATCGCGCTGCATGTTTATTGTAATATTATAGAACGGGGATTAGCGCGTACATGCATAAATACCTTAAAGGCTTGACCCGGTCGAAACGTCAAGCCCTTAAGGTATTTATGCATGGACGCGCTAATCCCCGTTCTATAATATTACAATAAACACGTAGATTGTTCGACAAACGCCTCAAACACAGCTGTACATAATCAAATAATTTGACAACACATAAAATTTGTCAAATAAATTGATCGTATATAGGGCACATTAGATACCCATACACAACAACTGTATGCAAGTGACTATCGTAATAAAAACTCAAAGGAGAACGTACATAGAAACGTGTAAAACGAACTAAAGTAGTCACAATTGAGTAACGCAGGCTTGTGTCGCCTTGTTTATAACAGCTACTTGCCTTACTCTTCGTAAAACACAACTTAGATCTTATTCTTAGATCATTAAAAATCAGGATTTTTAAATAAATGAGTGTACTTTTTACAAGAAATTATTAATTTATATTTGTCAAAGATTTATTAGAGTTGTGTTAATTGCACCACTGGCTTGTTTTAGTTAAAGACACCATGTCTTTAACTAAAACAAGCCATGGGTTTGCCACATAACATTAGTAGGTACAGACATAGTGTATGTATATTCTGATTAGAAACTTCCCTTTAATAACGTTTTATGTATTTTTGACCCAATTTAGAAATCTAAAATACCTGTTAGTACCTAAAATACCTGTTAAAATCTTAAAGTCCAAACAACCTTTTAAATGTTTGTGTATGGACGCATGCTCACGCATCACAAAGGACCCTTCTTGTAGTCTCACCAGAATACACTACAAAAATATATTTAAAATAAATAAATGATACATGTTTGCTTTTGACTACTGCCTAAGGAACCTGACCTTAACTTTATACAATACAATCAATATTAGCAAAAGCATACATAAGCACGATATTACCTATCTTTATTCACATTAATCTTGTAAAAAGGCCACAAATAAACTTCCATTTGTAAATAATTCTTTAAACAGTATGGAAATGCCTTAGCCTAGTTTACTATCGGTACGTCGTAATATTTTTGTCAACTAGTACACAACACAAACTCACAATCTACCATAGCATATTTTTCAGCCGGGACTTAGCAAACTGGCCACGTATTTCACCTAACCACCCCTTTTAGCTTCGACACATATACAGGGTTATATATAGAGGACTTCTTAAGAGACATACTCAACATTATGAACAACTTTCAGTCAGTCATAAAAAATCAGCTGTACAATACATTTGTGTTCGTATAACTTTGCAAAATGTATGATACAGCTGATATGTTTTTTCGCGATTTGGGTCTAGTCCCATCCTAAAAGTTGTTTATAATGTTGAGTACGATGACCTCTTAAGAGGTTGTCGGTGTTTTACAAATAACCCTGTATACTCACTCCACCTACACATAATTCACAGTAACATTATAATACGTATGTATATGTATTCTGTATGTATATTTGAGTGTTGGAACGGTCGGCAGTCGGGGCTTGCGATAGACGGGACGGCGTTGCTGTCATCGCCTCTCGTGCAAGTCTCGCCGGCGCTATTGCACCATGAGGTAGTTCTCAACCTCGCAAAATACTCGTATATGGCTATGAAAACTGTTTACAATATATCCATTTATCATCTACAAGAAGACCCTGAACTAAAGAACGGGCAAAAATATCGTCACTGAAGTTTCTATAAAACAATCGAAATCGCCAATTCGGCTGTTCTGGTTTTTCATTCAAATCAAGAATGTTTTCCGCACAACTTGTAGATGATAAAATAATTCATCTCTTTCGGCTAAATCAATACATAGCATGTGTTAAACTTATTTGATTTTAAATTTACATGTGGTGAGAAATGAAACGTGCTTGCATTACCTAAGGCGCAGGCCAGACAGAAGAGACGTAAGACGCAGAAGGGGCGCGGACATTTGTCTCTACCGCGCCCCTTTCATACAAAATGTATAGAAGCGTCGCGACGCAAAACATACAGAAGAGACCCGCGCCCTGGCTGCGTCTTACGTCTCTTCTGTCTGGCCTGCGCCTAAACAAACTCAATAAAAATGTAATTTTATTTAAATTGCAAAAATAAAACTTAATTAAAGTAAATTTTGCGAAATTTCGGATGATTTCAAAACGTTTAATCAAATCTGGCCACAATTCTTTTCGATTATATAATTTGCGTTAGACCATCAAACATTGATTTAAATCATCGATCATCGTTTCGTCTCCGCCATTTTTGTCTTCCAATTGAATAGTTATATTAATAAGTTATTATTGCTTCAAACATATACAATACAGCTACAAAAGCATGTTTCTTGCATGTATATGGATCTATTATATTTATAACCGAGCGTATTAGTTTAAAATATAAAGTTATTTCAATAAAGTAATTTTTGTGTTAACGATGCATGAGTCTTGAATAATTGTCATTTTGAAATTGCCATTTTCAAACTAATAAATAAATAAATAATAAAAAATAAAAATTGTTTATTCTTCAACCATTGAACTAATGTTTTTAATTAATTGGATCTAGCCTATCTAATATTAATTATGTATTACTAGTTTAAGTATTGTATAATTCCATGCATGATCTTCAAATTTTTATGTATCGATGTATTTCAAGTAGATTAAGTACGGTCAATCTGGGTAACTTAAGCTTTCAGTACAACTTTGACTCACCACTTCCAATTCCGATTAATATTTTTTTTTCTGGCTCTGTACAAAACTTTACTCATAGAAATATTTTTTATTAGATACATAAAGGGCTTCGTTAAAACCCATCTAATGTCATTATTCGATAAATGTTAAAAATCCATAGATATAAAATAAAAACGGCGGGCTGTACGCAACGTCTTTTTAAAAGTGCTCAAAAAACTTTGTTGCTTTGCGATTCTTAGACGCTGAATAAAGGTGAGTTTCAGTTCAGACAGTAAATTAAAGTTTAAAAACTTAAATACAATTAAAATTTGCGCAATATTTTTATGAATATTGTTAATATTAGCAAAATTGTGCATCGGGTCCTTTAGAACTATCAAATCCGGGTAACTTTGACTCGGGTCAAAGTTACACTGATAGTTTGAACTAACTCCACTAACGTACTGGGGAAACTTAAATATTTTTTTTTTAAGTTAAACTTACATTAACATAGCGCGAAAAAAGTAGGTAAAAAAAAATTCTATACATTATATCATTATTATACATTTCGATGGTAAAAAGCTTAAAATGTCGCTCATGCAGAAGGCGATGGAGGGTTGAAAGCTGCCTAATAAGCCTGATATTATACGCTGTTTCCCAAAAAATGTCGTGAAATATTTGCCTACTACTAAAGTGACCAAAAGAAAGAATTTTTTTATCATTGATGATGATTTTCTTTGTATGGAATGGGGAGAGTAAGGCTGGTAAAGAGCTGATTTTGTTATTTTCATTTTGGATTTTTATGTTAGTTTTTATAATTGATTAGGATTTGATAACTTAGTTTTGTTATTAATGAACAATTTAAAAGACTTATAAGACTGATTAGATCTTAATAAGTTCTAAAAACCCGTCTCCTTTTAAAAACTAGTGATTTCCCTAACTGCGCACTTTATTTTTCATGTTTTCAACAGTAAACCTTTGAGAAAAAAAAAAATTGTTTCTAATGTTAGTTTGTTTCATATTATGGCATAAAAAGAGAGTAAAGACTTACCAAATATAACAAAACCTAATTTAAAACAGCAAAATCCGTATCATTAAGTGTGTGAGGTAATGTTACCCAAGTCACCGTATAACTTTGCCTCGTTGAATTTTCAATGATTATAAAGCTGTAGTTTAAAAAAAAGATTAAATTTTTTTATTTCTTAAAAATAGGCATTGTTAAGCCACTAAAAACATTTATTTCACAGTAGTTTGGTTAGGAATTCTATACGTAATTTTAAAAAAAGCTCATAAAGTGGGTCAAAGTTACCCAACATGATGGTACATATTGTTAGGTACTATTCTTAAGATATATTTTTTATTGAATGTATTCATTAACTATATTACCCTCTAACTTTGTTATAACGCAAGCCAGTTCGAAGCAAAAAAGAAATATGTTGTAAAAAAAAAATCATGAGCATAAAATTGCAAGAAATATTACAAGCATTGCATCAGGATCAAAATTAGATTTGATAATCTAAATATGCTAGCTCATTGAACTCTATTCTACAGGGAAGCGCATCTTGGACCCACGATCATACTTGACTATTAACCCATCATAAAATATAGTAAAAGAACTATTATTTAAGCTCGATTGGCGCGCTCAAATCCAGTTCCTCCAATCAGAAACCACCATTAAGAAGTTCTTTTGTTTTTCGAATTTCAAACATGATCATTCAGAATAGGGGTACTCATGTAGCATACAGTGTAACGATATACATGGTATAGGTATCAAGCAACCTGAGTTCTCCGCAGTTGACGCTGCAAGCGGCGCAGGGCACGGTGGGGCTGATCGCGGCGCCCATGCAGGGCTCCGTGCTGCCGCTGCAGCCGCCGACCACGCTCGTCGCGCACGTCAAGACAGAGGATGATAAGAACCAGCAGATATCGGCGCCGGTAATAATTTTTCTGCTTATCATGACTGAAATCTGGGACTTTCTACCTAAGTGCTAATTTATAAAATTTTATACACGCTTAGGTTTCATCCTATGTAACCCTGGCTTAAAATATTGATTTTAAAGTTGTGTCCAAACATTTAAGGGACCTGTAAAATTTCTGCATATGCCTCAAGTTGCTTTGCAATGAATGTCAAATAGAAGATTAAGCCATTTTTAGGTTTCCATATATAGGACGCCACATACATAAAGGTCCTATCCAGGCAATTACCACCCAAAAGTTCCATTGTTTTTAACTTGGATAATAATTGTCAAGTATACTTCTAACAGGCGCCAGTTCTGCAGCCGATCGCACCACAGCAGCTGGTGTCGGAGAGCGGGGACGCCACCTCCACGGTGTTCAGCTCGGCTGTCACCACCGCGGCCACCGCTGACGCTGCCGTCTCTACCAGCACTGCTACTATAGGTATGGATGAGACTATTGATGGAACTTTTTCACCCTTTTCAGTTGACTCTGTTATACTTACAATATTCCATCTCCAGATAGCTGCAGTAGGCATTAGAGCCATATTGCAAAGGGTCCTTAAAGGTCATTTTAGAAATGAATATTACAGGACTGCCTCATTTTCTGGACTAAAAGAGGAAGACCACAGGCTCATCAAAAACAAAAAAAAAATGCTTATTTTAATGTTTCGTTATTGCTCTAGGGTCAGTGACACCAATGGAGTCATCGAAGTCAAGTCCTTCGAAGGCGGGCAGTCAGAACTCATCTAACGTACCGGCTTCAAGTGCGTCGTCGGTGCCCACTAGTACCGCGCCAGTGCCAAGCAGCGCACAGCAAACTACACCGGTCGCGCCACAGGTAAACAAATACAATCAATAAGATTATCTAAGAAACTACTAGTCTAATTAAATATGAAATAATAATATGCTGAGGCGACTCACACACAGTCAAATATTTTGGCTAAATCACATTGTCATCCTGAAACAACAGATGACCATGCTCATCACACATTAGTAAACCGACCATGCCTACTAGAGAGCTTAATATCTGCTCTTCACGCTTTCTTGACAAGTATACTAACGTGAAATTCGTCACCCAGGTGGTAACGACAGTGGCGTCATCAACATCAGCGTCATCAACCATGACAGCTGCTATCACGGCGCCCGTGTCGTCAGGGGGTACGGCAGCGCTGTTCAAGAGCACGCAATGCACGCCGCGACACATGAGCCAGCAGGCCGCTCATGGTCAGTATGGTAAATACGAGATACTTTTTATTTATTTTTTATTTTTCTACGTTTCTGTAACGAGCTCTTATTCACTCAAAATATTTTCAGATTTTTCTGTTCTTATTCATCTGACTTTTACTTATTTGTACTTATATTTTTCTAACTAAGTTTCTGCAACGCTCTTTTATATACTTACCTACTTCTTTCTTTCTTTCTTTCAATATTGTACGCATTATGTACTCATACAGACGGTTTTGGAAAATTATGTTCCCCATGTGCAGTTAGTACCATTTGCGTCACAAGAAAAACAATCACGAGACAGTTGATTTTTCTTATTGGAAGAAATTGAGAGACATAGGACAAGAAGTTACGAACCTAGTTTCGTTTAATTACAATAACCTTCATACAAAAAAAAACTAAATGATCCGCCTCCTTCAATACAGTAACTACAGAGATTATTCTTGTCTAACAATGAACATTTTGTGTCCAGACAAGGGCCTACCGAAGGCGATGGTGAAGCCCAACATCCTGACGCACGTCATCGAAGGCTACGTCATCCAGGAGGCCGGCGAGCCCTTTGCAGTAAGTTTCATGATCCATGACTTAATCACATTGTTGGCTTTTTGAAATGTCCTAAGCGGTAATAAGACAGGAGAGTCATTGCAAAAGTTCCTAAAGCCAGTTAGAACATTCACGAGGATTATCGTATTATTGTGACTCGCTTAGGACAGTTTTGAAGCCAACTTTATCCAAATATTGAGCAGTAGTATGTTTTCATAAACTTTTTTAAAAATAAATCCTGAATTAAAACTAATTATTCTTGTTGCCTATAATGGTATGAAATTTTAAATTTTGACTAAGTAATTCAACATTTCTGGCATTAGCTGAATTGTGATTAAATCCTTAGATTTTTTGAAATAATTTGACAGAATAAACTATAAGAATTCAACCCTACTGCTCAAACCTTATTATGTATAAGCAAACAGTTATAAAAGAGCATTGTATAATTGATGTATAGAGTAACTTGGTTCAGGTCAACCGACCGCTCCGCGACTGGCAAGCTGATAAGGAACAGGACAAGGAGAACAAACTGCCTTCCTCGGATGACGGACCGCCACGTGAGTGTAATTCTCATATATTTTCTATTATAATAACATGATTACTATAATTAAGAAATATTGCGTTGATTGAGAAAGGAAACAGAGTGAAAAAAATAAGACCTGTGGGTCCGTTCAAAGGCATATGAAGCAGATCATAATTTAATCTTAAAAAAATGGAGCTATCAGCCTTATCTGCCAATAACAGATAGCCCATTCAGTCAATTGCAAAATTCCTTTTTCTATGAACATAGTTAATTTTACTGTAACGTTTAGATGCAAGCAAGAAAGCCAACCGATGCCAAGGTGCATAATGATAATGCAAAGAAACTGACTCAAAACTTACGAATTTATTCATGTACAGGCAAGAAGCAGATGTTGGACCACGGGCCCAGCGTCGCTCGCATCAGCTCCACCAACGAGAGCACTTCGGAGAGCGTGACGCACGCGAAGGCGGACACCGCCGCCAGCTCGGGCGATGCTGCCGATACCGCCGGCGCTGATGCCGCTAAGATACCCAACGCTAATAAGTGGACGGTGAGTTACATCAGCAACATAGACAGATCGTTATATTGACAAGCTAGGCCTCTTTCGCGATGCCTAGCAACAATGTGACCAGATTGATTTATCAAAAGCAGCGTGACATCTCTGTCACAAGTGTGGGAAATGTACGACGCGACATGCTGATTAAAAGGCTACTATTTTGATAAAATAGCATGGCCCTTTTTTATGGATTAGGTCTGATTTTGAAGGCCGAATGTTACCTTCTTCCCTTAATTAGAGCTCTCGACATTGGAAATTCGTTAAGTTGAGCAAGTACCAACTATCATGATGAACCAAATCAATAATTAAACTTTAGAACTTGTATTGTACAGTTTCCTCAATGTCAAATTTATTTTTCAAGGTGGCTGAGGTGTGCGATTTCATCCGCAACATTCCCGGCTGCGCGGGCTACGCGGACGAGTTCCTGATGCAGGAGGTCGACGGCGAGGCCCTCCTGCTGATCCGGCCGGAGCACCTGGTGATGGCCCTATCCATGAAGCTGGGCCCCGCGCTCAAGATCGTCGCCTGCATCGACTCCCTGCGGCCCGAGAGCGAGCAGGCCTCGCATGATCATGACTGAGGTAGCGAAACAAACTTATTGTATGAAGTCAAATAGTAAAAAGGAAAATTGAAGCCTCAGGCAGGACTCAAACCTATGACCGCCACAGTCACCAATAAAACTGATGGTCACAAAACAAATCGAAGGACGGGTGAGAAATTTAACGAATGAAATAGGGACTATTGAAAGTCCTGAAATCCGAGAACACCGTTTGCAAATAGGGCTTTGTTTTATTTGTTCACATATACACCTAAATACCTGTAAAAGGTATCTAATAATAATAATAAGTATTAATATTAGATACCTTTTACGTTTAGATTCACTTTTGTATAGTGTAAATCTTCTTACAATGATCAAGTAGTCCATTGTCGTGAGTATTTCTCACAATAACCCCAAGTTAACATTTTATTGTTGAATGCACGGATAGACAATGTATTCTTATTATACTATTATTGTAGATCTTAACAGAATGTTTTCTTTGTTTCAGATTTGCTATAATTGTTCTTTAAGAACAATTACTAAGTGTTCAGTAGCGACTGGTAAATGTATAGACGAATGTTTACTAGGACTTTACTGAGCATGTGTAGTGCCGTGGACACTTATAAAAACTGGATGTAGTGATATCGATATTTGTTGTGTAGCTCACTGGTAGATACAGGGTTTGTACAATATTAATAACTTCGCATAAAATACTAACTAATATACAACAAATTTTATACCTAATACAATCCAGGGTTTTTTTTAATGAAATTCTAAAACATAGCAGTTACCTGCAGAAATCTAGCGCAAAGATAGATCATTAAAAGGTTTAAGAAGAATGTTGTATGATTTATCAAACATGTTGTTGCCGTAGGTACTCAGAGACGTAAATGTTGTCTACGAAGGAAATTAATATTTACAAAATCCCTGTATAACTAACACCGGTACCAAAATATAGGAAAGTTAAAATTAACACGTTCACTGCTCCTTTTCAGCGAGATCGCCATTTTGTATATAATTTCTATACCTGTTGAATCGATACTAATAGCAAATTTGTTATAGGTATCTAGGTATTGCAAAGTTAATGCTATTCAGATAATTTATATTGCTTCTTTAATATTTTTAATGCCTTTAAGAGTTGTCTTTATAACAATTACGTGTTGCGTGTTGATGTACCGCAGTCAACGTGTTAATATCATGAAAAACTTGAAAATATCTCTGTTGAGTTTCTGTTGTAATATCTCATTGTTAGAGGTAAGATAGTAGTTTTTGAGTGTCAAACTAAACACCTGCCTTCGCTTACCCACCTTAGTTTCTCAGACTAGGAGAGTTACGTAATAGTCTATGGTATTTTTATTCGTCTCCCACTCTATAACATTACTCGTAATTACGCCAGATACATTAACGTATTCAACAAATTCGGATAATGTTGTGGTGCACTTAGGACAAATGTCGAAAGTTCCGCCTACTTAGTGTTAAGTATTACTTATTTTAAACCGTACTTAGTCATTAATTACTTTGTCTCTCTTCCCTTATCTCTTGGTAACTCCTAAATTACGCTCCTATCGCAGTGAATATTCATTTAAATTGGCACAAATTAACTACTAAAAGTCGATGTTGTAATAAATTGATACGATGATACCTAAATTGACAATGTTTTGTAAAATTCGAACTCTTTGAGACGTGACTAAAAGCTGTGGTAATAGCAACGATCAATTTTACATCAAAGTAATTTAATGTACTGTATAGTCTAATAATAAGTACGTATAGTTAGATGGAGCGGCTTAGGCATGCGATCGACAATGATAATGTTGGCCATCATAGTATCGACAACAAATGGTGTAACCTTATCTGTCGTTTAATACTTACTGTACATGACCGGCCCCTTTTATGCTGTTGTATAAATTCTCGAGCCCATGCCTAAGCCTTGATCCAAATTTATTATAGATTTTATATGTTGAATAAGTGTCGTTACTGTTGTCAAACATTGATACTTTGTTCTCATAGTGCGTATTTACATCGGTAACATTTAGTTGAATAATGTTAACTTAGTGATAAGCTTATGTTAATACTTCACACACAGAATAGAAAACAATTTAGACTCAATTGTTATTTAAGTAATATTTGGCTCTACTTTATTTTTGTTTTCTAAAAAACCTATTATTTTCTTGAATAATTTAAAGTTTTTTACAACTGACACATTTCTCTTTTGAGTTTATTATATTTAGAGTCTTTAGTTTAATTTTATATGAAAGTATAATAATTATCATAAGCCATAAAATTTAAATTGTTGTTTGTAAAGTCAATGTCTAAGTCCTGCGAAGTTATGTACTTAGATAACGTACAGAATAACCTTGTACATTATTTCTGGTCTGTCGATTATTAAATGACTATTTGTTGTTGTGATCCCTTAATTATTAATTATAGATGTAGTTAATAAATGATCAGTGCAATGTAATGCGAAGCTTGTGTATATTAGTTTGTGTATCCGTGTGTTGCTTGTTCACCAATCATACTTATTACAGATTCACTAGCCGAACGTAGAGCTACGTTCGTGGTGCTACGTAGTTGTATTAGAGTATCACGTTTTGTTAGACCTACTGCGTGTTTGTACATAGTGTAACATATAAATCGATACATCGATTTTCTATATATTAAATAATTTATATTTCAAGAACAGATTAGTATCTTGTCTCATGAAGTGTTTACACATCGGACAATATAAGTATTAAGTAGATTGTTTCGATGCCAAGCACTAAGCACCGGCGTTATATCTGTATATATTTATGGAAATTTGTTAGGCTTAGGTACTTACAATCAGGTCAGTAATATTATAAAATCAATATTATTATAATTATGACAGGAGTCTGTTTTTTTTAGTGGATACTAAAGTAACAACGGTTTAGCAGCACCTTAAAATTATTGTTTAGAATAAGGTTTCTAAGTTTATTTGTAGGTATTGAATGGTGTTTGTGTTTCACACGTATTAAGAAATATTATAGTCTTAGACTTAGTAGTTGTTAGTGTTCTATTATATTAGGATAATATATTATATTAATTGTAGTTATATTGATAGCGACAGCGCACTGTGAAGTCAGTGATAAGATGTTATTTCTAACGGAAATGTATGCAAAGGTAGACCAGTGTCGTAGATTAGTGTTACAATTTGTTTATATGTGTAATTTAAAATTAAATTTGTATGTATACATATATCGAACAGTCGGCTTGAGCACTGCCATGAGGTAACTTGTACATTTGTGTAGTCATGTGGTTTAAGGAATTATATCTACATTGTAAGAACTAGTGGATGTATAAACGTTTAATTTAATATACTTAGAACGATGTTTAGTTTGGTAATTGTAAGAATTGATAATGACTACACGACTTTACAATAAGTAATTAGAAAGTTTATGTCCAACACGCTGCTCAAATCGGTGCAGAAGCTAATTTCATGATACCTAACTAGGAAAATAAAGCAAATGAGACTGATATTATATGTTTTTTATTTACTTAATACTTAAAAATAAACATATCTGACTATACAGAACTAATGAGAGTCAGAATAAACCTAGTTCGACAAATTATATGGCGGTTTATTTTTTTACCTGTCGAGCACTACAAAACCTTGGGCCAACAAAACCTGTATTTCATAGAAAAATATACAATAAACCGCGATACAAAGTTGTAAAACTAATAAGTTTCGTTTCCACAAGAATAATAAAACCCTAATCTGAGATAAGAACATGATACAAAAAATGTCTGTACATCATTATTGTAAAAATAATAAAAACATGGCTACCTTAAGACTTACATAAAAATAATACTGAAATAAATACAATTTATTTTCGAACCGATCTACCTACTTATACAAAATTTAGGCACAAAATCTACTAAAGTAAGTACACATAATTTACACAGAAACACCTTAAAAATACAAGTAAGTACAAATACTTCACAACTGACTATTCAATTGCCAAGAATATCTTGAATTTCCCAATAAGGAAATATAAGCATAATAATATCAAAAGATTCCGTTTGTTCGTAAGAAAAATGACCAAGGACACGTAACTAAGGGACTCAAGGATAAGTCATAACATTCAGGCAAGATGACCACTACATGAACTACATAACAGACAAGAATTCGAAGCATCTTATTACTTTATTTACATTGTTTTGGTAACTATACGAGTCGGAGCGAGTGACGGCGGCTGCGAGTACATCGATAATAATGCAGTCACTAGACCGTGGTCACACTATAAGGCTAGCCTAGCTTAACGTACGGTGCATTGCAGTTGACAGTGGGAGGCGCGGGCGCTGCTCACGCGTAGTTGGGGAAGAAGGCGTCGGCGGTCGGCTCTTCGTATCTGTACTGGGTATGGCTGGGGCTCAGGTCGTACGTGCCCTTCACGTTATTCGTTCGGAGTCCCGGCAACTTTTCTTGGATCGGTCTTATTTTGTCGACAGGCGGTCTCAGTTCCGGACCTTCTAAAAGTTTCTGAAAATAACATTAGCTGTTCGTTCTTGGGCTAAATATATCTCAATCAGCATTCGCACTCGTTGCGCTAACCTTTTCCTTTTTTATGAAAGCGGGCTATAGAGTAGTATGTGCAAAAACCAAGCCAAGCAATCGCAGTGTTTTTCTCCCAAGCAGGTGTGAATAAGACAGTTAGAGACCCCAAGCTTTTCTGGAGATATAAGGTCTCTGGTGGCTCGAGGCACCAAGCACGCGCTTTGGGTGACCAGCTATTAATCCACCACCGATTCCAAGATCCTAATAAAATATGAGTAGTAGTAAGTTATATATATACATACAGTGAATTTATTGTATTTTAGCTATTCCAAGCAAGTTCATTTTGTAGGTAGGTACATTACCCTGTTCGTATCCATGTAGTCAATCGGTTTGCTCGCAGGCAGCGGTCTGATCATCATTTTGGTCTTAGTCAGAGGGAAGTTGGGCCCCTTGAACGATATCCAGTACATGGATTGCCCTCGGTTATCTTCCGTGGTCATTGAATACTTTCCGTTAAGATTACTGAAATACAAATTACTATAAAGCACGTCTTCATATTTAAAATTCTTCTGCATCGGTAGGTATACCTATTTGAAATTATGTTAGTGTTCGTAATATCTCAGAACTAGATATGTTTTTATAGTTTCCAACTATTTAAAGTATTAGGAAGATACCTTTTGTCACACTCCTTGTACCACCAAGCGCCTCCGTGTTCGGTAGCGCACGCGCCTTCCTTCCACTCATCGTTATCCACATCAAACGTCGAAAACTTCTGGCCAGCATGATAGGAGAGTGAGTCACCTATCAACCGAAAAAATAAAAAGTCGCGTTACTATGATGTCAAGAGTCTGAAAACCAATCAAACTATCTCAGCTTGTCCGAAACTGAAGTTAGCAGGTGACCATATTATTACAATCCTGTTTCTGTGGTTGATACGTAGTTATATTTATATTATGGAGAGTGGTATTATGTTTATATCTTCAAACAGTAGAAGACTCTCACTACAGAGTTTACTCTCAGCCATTGTACTTAAGAGCGGTGGAGACAATTACAAAGTCTGTAATAGATTCCCATTACAACAGACTACAAAGTCCATTGTAATCTAATCGATTACAAAATAACGTAATGTTTATACTACGGAAACTACATAATTGTTCTCAATGACTTATGACCATGAATGACTGTGAATGGGTTTTGAGACTGTGTGAAAGATACTATGAGAAAGAAAGGAGTGGAATGAGATGACGAGGAGTAGAGAATGGAAGCTAAATACGGCCGACAAAGCTGCCGACCTCAAACATGCAGGGAGATGATGATTTTGCTAATAGTAGCACCTAATGGAAACAGGATGACATGTTCTGTTCATACAAACCTGCAGTTCCATAGAAAGTTCCAAGGGTGCTGATCCTGTACCCCTCGTGCTCCGGGCCGACGGTGAACACCGAGTATCCGGCGTACGCGTCCTGGCCGTGCTGCGTCTCCATCTCGATCCTCAACTCGTACAGCTTCTGGTTCGTCAGGTAGTTCAGCTTCTCAAGACCTAGCCAGAACTCGCCGGCGAGGTTACCGAAACCGTACTCGTAGTCGGACCAGCCCTTGTAGAAGTCTTGAGACCCATCAAATCGGTTTTGGAACACCTAAAGAATACAGATCAAAAAGTTTACTTCATAGCACATCTTTACTTTGTAGCTGGTACAGGGTACTTATAGGGGCAAAGTGTTAAACTGTTTTTAATGTTATTGGGATTCTCAATAACTACTCAAATGTAACCGTCCGTGTTATCGATGGAAACCATTTTAAGAACAATGGATGTATTGCTATCGAAATGAAGACTAAGTATTTTCCTAAACTCAAAAGTCTACCTCACCAATTTGTACGAGTTTTTCGAAAAATAGAAATAATTGCGACGTCATGTTTATAGTACGAGATAAAATGTTCAAAAACAAACTCATTATTTAATAGTTATCGTCTGGATATAGCTAAAACAACTCATTGCGCAAATGTTTGTGATGATGGACTTTGGACCATGCCAATGTTCCGGTCGTTCGCCTTGAGCGATAACTCCATACTTTGTACTTTTGACCCGCGGAATTTGTACTTTGGACATCATTCAAGATCATGTTTTTGTGTACACACTTAACATAAATATTGTTGTCCGTTGAGATAGGTTTTATGTGATAATTTTATACAAATGAATGTTAAATATTTCGATATCAGTTAGCAACAGAACAATTTGTATTATCAGACGGACTGATGAAAGTGAATACACCCGAATTACATATCAGCTGATATGGTTTATAGTCAAACATTATTTAAGTAACGATTTTACAATATGTGGCCTTGATAATACCAGAATACATTATTTGTTATTTACGTAAGACGAGAAGACAGGAAGATTGATGACCTCAATATATTTTGAATAGAGGATAATAATACTCATTATTTCCTCAAAACAACCAACTACTATTATTAGATCATTTATTCAGTAAAAGGAAATAGGACGCGAGTCGAGGAGCATAGCAGCGAGCAGAGGTGTCTACTAACACTTAGGTACAATAAACAAGGGAAATCTTTAACCTGAAAACCTGCCTGAAATATTCGCATTTGAAATTTGCTGAACAAATTGAGATATTTGAATCTGAACCCTTCACAACTGTTTTGTAATAAATAGATCAGTTAGTAAGTTTTTGTAAAGAATCTACAGAGCACGGACGCATTGTTACTCAGGGAGATTCAAATTGGGTAGATATATTTTGGGAAAAAATAACTAAGTACTTATCTTAGTAATAATGCAAGCCTATAAACGTCCCACTGTTACTTATCAGCATCTTCACAAATAGAGAAGGTACGAGCATTGATCACTTCGCTTGCTCACTGACGTAACGATTTCAGATCCCAATTTTTGGAAAACAGGATTCTTCACTATGTTTTCTTTCACCGATTATCAAAACTATACACTTCTAAGAAACTAATTTAAAAGGGATATTCTAAGTTAAAAAGAGTAAAGAGTTTTTTGATGCTTGTTAGTTTTATATATTAAAATAAGATTTAATTTTAGGATAGTAGAGTTTGTTCTAATATTAGATTTAATTGTGTACTGTCATAACATTTTGGAGTAATAGACTTAGATTAGATTAGAATATTCTTTATTATACACCATTAAAGTTACATATATTCATATAAAGTACAGTAAAGCGTACAATGGCGGTCTTATCGCTTATAGCGATATCTTCCAGACAACCTTTGGATGGACAGGAAAGATAAAAAAACAACTGAGGTAGATGAAAGTAACGTAAGTGTACTACAAATATATATACATATAATTATATATATAATATAGATAAACTACATACATACTAATAAATATCTTACATAATAATATTTACTGTAGACTTACCGTCCAGCCTCCCCCGGCGGTGGTGAGATCGCACAGCACGTAGAATGGTTCCATGTCATCGGGTCGTATCTTGTAGATGCCAGAGACGTTGAACCCTTGCACCTGGATCTCGTGGCAGTCGGTCGGGTATCGCTCAGCGCGGTCCACTCGTGCTGACCTGGCAAGAACATGAGTTTAATACTTTTTTCGCCTATCCGTGTTCAAGGCTGTCAATAAATCTAATCGGCACAATCGATTTAAATTCATTTAATCAAAATAAAAATAAAGATTTCTCAGGTGAGCCATTCTTAAGTCTTTTGAAGCAGCTGGGCAACAGAATGCAACAGAATTAAGTGGTGAAACTATTTTTTAGGAAATTTCGTGCCTTTAGTAGTTTTATATTTGGCACATAAAACATTACGACGCATAGCTGTATTATCATCTGCGGAAGATTTCGGAACTATATTGAGGTAGTTTAGAAAGGCGCCGAGGTAGGAGACCACCAGCCTTCCCAAAAAAAAGTAAGATATAAAAGCAAATTGTCATATCAATACTAAAATAATGTAGAATTTGTGTCAACATTGGCGCTTAACTTAATTAATTAAAAAGGCAATGACACATCATACTATCCTTAATTATATTAAAATAACTTACTTAGTTTATAATTGTATACATTAAAGCATATCAACTTTCAACAATTAATCATAACATTTATTAAGTAAAGTATATTCTTTCAATATTTAAATATTATACAATCGTATACCTAACGATCGGTGTTACTGTAAATGAGGTAGGCATTATGAAAACAAGGTTAGGGTTGTTATAACATTGACGCTTGACGCGCCAAAACAATGGCGCGTGCTGTACTTACGAACCGTCTGTATTTATCAAACATTCATACTTACTTGCATTCACACTTCTTGGTTTTCTGTTCCCGTAACGTTTTCCTGAACTCATTGATAAGAGACATGGTGTCCACAGTCCCAGCGACGTCGGACCTGCAGCAAAGCGAAACAATCTCATTTTAAGAAACACAACAAATTGCATCGCATTCCATTGATATTGTCGCGGCTGATTATTTATACAATAACAATACAACATTCTCAGAGATCGATGAAGACAACTCTCTGAAGAATGTTTACCTATTACTAAGTAAACATTTTCTTCTGTTATAGGAATAAAACATCTAGCTTACTTTGTTTGTGTTTTCAAGAATGTTTTCTTTGTTTTATTTTATACAAAAAGGTCTTTTGTTTAACATGTGCCTAATTGATTATATATCTATAGGTCCCTCCTAACAAAATATTGCTTAAAATACATGTGTACTATTAACATCGTAGGTATCTCATAAATATATTAAATTAAGTAGTTGGGTACAGTGTAGCTCTCACCAAAGAAAGATGTGAATATAAAAACATCGTAGCAGAACTATACATTGTAATCTACAATGAGTACTATCTGAGTCTTCTCACAATCGGTGAGAACAAAAACAACTTAATCTCTAACAGATACGAGCAGGTGTCGTAATAACAATCGATTTGTAATATTTATTTTAATGTAGTAGGTATCGTGCTATGATGGATACGGAGGCGATGTCAAACGCGTCCGTCCTCGAACGGAACGATTGGCACTTTTCACTCACCCCTCAAGAAGGGGTCTAGTTTAGGACCTAAGCGGAGAGATTGCGTAGCAGAACAATTAGGGCACGGACCGGGGTGTTTTTAGTCGGTGCAAGTCCGACATATCCCTAAGCTGCCGCGCTGTGCCTTCAGCGTGGTCTGATAACTTTCACCCCGACAAAAAAGGGGTATCATGGTCTTGTTGTCTACTTACTTGGGGAATGTTCTGGTGTACTGCCTGCTCTTGACCTCGGAGATGGTGGCTACAATGGACTCCACGCCCGTCTGGATGGTCTTCATGTGGTTCTCCATGAAGGTCAGCCGCGTGTCCAGCGTAGAGTCTATGTGGTAATCACCACCCTCTGCTGAAATATAGTCCAATGCCGGTCAGGAAAGGATACTCAATTTAAAGCATTAAACTAAGTTGCTAGCTAAAAGTTTTCCCAGCTGGTTAATAAAGTGATTGCCCGTGTTAGTTATAAATTAATTCCATTATTATAAAGTATATTGTGTTACACCTCTGAGGGTTTATATAGATTTACGTAACGTTTAGTTCTTAAAAATATAATACGATTTCCCTGAAAACGAGTTGTGGAATTTCTGATTGCGTAATGTAGTTAGAAGAAGCCGTAATTATTATAAATACGAGGTATTCAAATATTCGTCATGGATTAAGTCTATAGACCTTTGTTGTAGACTAATATGGACTAATGGTCTAGACATCAAGATACATCACTTTCCACACTTCTGTGATAGGCGTTAAAAGAAAAAAATTGTCGCAGATAATAACAAAGTAAAATCCGCAATTTACCCTAATTGCAACTATAAAAGTTTGTATTTTAACGTCTTCTGTTCAGCTTATGAGTTTATATTTATATTATATAAAAATGCTACTCTTAATGATTTTATTCTATATGGGGATTAATTTAGTCAGTATTCTTACTTCCTAAATTACATTCGTTGAACCCATTTGATGTACTTAGCGCCAAAAACAAATGTACAGAATTGAGTAAGAAGTATTGCGCCATCAGGTAAAAATAAAATGGACCTAATAGCTAAATAAGTAGCTTAGGTATAGTTACAAAAGAAATACATTATATAAATGACTAAATAATGATTGCATTGAATGGTTTGGTATTAAATCAATAATTTTAATACATTCATCACAATTTTGACACACTTCAACTGATTCAGTGCATTTAGAATAAGCAGGAGACTTAAGAAACCCTGCCCTGTTTAGGATATATTCAAGCAGGGTTAACTTCACCAGTAACTACAAAGTTTCGAGTCTTGAAAAACACTATTTCAAAAGCCTTTTCATTTCCAACTAAACGCAAATATTTCAGACCATTTTACCCTTTCACTTACCCTTCTTTGCAACGTCGCCTGGTATTATTTGGCCTAAAAATAATTTAATTTATTTATTACGAGGATACTAAAGAATATTAATATTAAGATATCCACATTTTTCTACTTTTTTATAGGAAAATTGTACAGATGACTTTAAAAAAATATTTCATAAATCAAATAAGCAGGATGAAGAAATACTCAGCTATGCGTAACAAAATAAAAAGCAACTTTAGTTTTTCTATGTCTTCCCAACTTTGTTTTCCTTAAAACTTTTTGTGCGTGCATAATCCGCGGGCACGTGCCCCAAAAATGTGAAAGTTCCAGAACTCATGAAACGACATGTGATTGAAATCGATCACTATTTCGAAATTAATAAAAAAGTTTCTGGAAAATATTACCTTATCGATTTTGTTCTTCAGATCTTACCAATTCAAAAAAACCAAATCAATTTGTAACTAACATAGCTGATAAATACTAAATCACTCAAAAATACTACACAGACTTTATTCAAGAAATAGGGCCCCTTTTTACACGACTACGGCTAAACCAAACAGGAAGAGTAACGATTTCGAGAGTAGATTCAGAAGTATTCGTAAAGAGTTTAAGTACTATTAAAATATTGTAGACAATTACACAAAGTAAAGTTTTGTCCCTCTTTTGTCAAATCACTTATCCTACTATATGTCTTGTTGGCAATTATTATAATTAATAGTTATATAATGTCTTGATGGCAATTATTTTAGCATGGTGATTTGAATAAATATTATTTGGGTATCTTTTGACTTTTTTAGACTAGGTTTTTAAGGACTTGAGCTAAATAGTCGGAAGCAGCATTTTGCTCCCAGATAAGTTGAACATTTAGGTAGAGGTAAATCAATCAAAAATAACTAAAAAAACAAGAGACTGACAAATAAATTAGGGACAAACGAAATTCTCGAGATTTTAAACGTTTACCCTGACTAACTTTGTAACCCACAAAGAACCCAGAATAAAAAGACCGCGCAAAGGCAATTGACAGGTCACAGACACACTGTGCTCAAAACCCTACTATAATATAATACCAAAGTTTGTGAGGACCTATGAACTACTAAACAGATCTAGATAAACTTTGACACACACGATAAGTTTTCGGAAACACTACGAGAATAAACACGTGGGATGCAGCTAGTCAAGTAATTATAATGATACTCGTAGAAGTAAAATCGGTAGTTAGGCCTTAACAGAATCATGTAATAAATAATAAAATACGCATTTTCAGTATTAAAAAAAAAATTTTTAAAGATATAAACAGATTGCTGACAAATTTTAGTAAATTTTAGGTTTTTTCAGATCATATTTTTAAAAAGACATTTTGTTCCTCATTTTTCACCAAGAACAAGTAAACAAGTGTCATTTTTAGGCATGAAAAATCGTACTTAGGGTTAACCCCACAGTGTGAAATACCAACACAACTATGGAATTATGGATTTTAATTTGCGAATTTTGGAGATTAATATATCTATTACATATACGCAGGTAGATAGATAGTGCCTAGTATATACGCAAATCAAGGCCAAATTATCATCAAATAATAAAGGACTTATATAATCAGAAATTTACTATTATTTTATTTTAAAACTATAAAATTCTGCACATCTAACTTAAAGGTTTCTTTAAAGGTTGACGTGTGAGTAAATTATAGTAACCAACAGAAGATCATATGAAACAAGTTACCATATACGAGATATATGTACATAATAAGTACATGTATAATATTAAAGATGGACTCGGTCATTCACCTCGCAAGCACAGACACCCATCAAATATAATATCAGAGTAGAGTATAAATCAGAAGCCGTCTTTGTAACTATGTGCGTAAACTGATACACGATTCCTCATCCAGTTATCCCGAGAAAAATAAATAATAATTTAATAGTATTATTTAAGCATAGAACCAGTTCTTGCTGACGGAGACTTAAATGCTTAATTGAGAAGTTTATAATATAATGATAAAGGCAGATTATATGGAATGAAGCACTCTTATTACTCACGGAACTGTAACTTTTGCCGGCGTAGACGCCTTTCTGCTGAAAAATCTGAAAGTCTAGACTGATGGTTCACTTATCTTCACTTGTCGAAACTAAATTTCCCTAATATTTTTAACACAATTATTAATTTAATCAAAATCGAAAGCTCGACAAAATAATTGAATGAGAACAGGATATTTCGGTTAAGAGCTCAGAAAACTTGGTAACTTTTTCCAGCCGCGTATGTGAGATAAAGGAAATAAACGGTACCTCCAGGACCAGCGCGTGGCGTCGATTTCTTTTCCACAAAGAATTTGATCGTGTTCACGTCAGACTTCAGCGCATGCAGGGTGGAATCCAACTTTTCAGTGCAAGCATCCGCACGAATTGCTTTTGCTATATCAGTCAATTGCTTCAATATAACATTAGTCTTCTCGTGTACTTCAATGTCCAATCTATTAAGTCTAAAATCGATGCTGTCAACTTTCTTGAGGTATTTCTCACTGGAAGTGATGCTTTCCATTAATTTCTCAATAATAGCGTCGTTGTCGGAAGGCGCTCCCTGCGCCGCCCTCGTGTAGTTCTCCCGCTTCCTGTTGGACAGCATGGCGTCTGTCAGCTCCTCTTCGTACTCCTTCTTCCACAAGGACTTGTCCGGATAATCGTTCTTCCGCCGTCCCCTCTTATCCCTATTCACTTCACAAGATATTGTTGTTATGGCGATGAGTGCTATCTGTAGTACTGTTAGGTTTGGGAACATTGTGCGGTGCGTATTCTAAGTGTGATGTGAACCGACTGGCGTTTAACTTCATCGTCGCCCCGACACCCACTAGAGTTTACAAAACTACGAGAGAGCTAAACAAAAACATAGCGCGAAGAATACTTCAGTAGTGAATCCCCAAACGTGGTGATTCGCACAGATTGCTTTCGCTAATGTTTACACAATTTGTCACTATGTTATGATAATATTTATTAATCATGAATGTATAGCAAATATAATTTATACTTTTCTTTAACACCAGCGCACAATTCAGAGGTAGTAAACGTGTCTACGCCAAGTAATGCAATGGGAACATTCGTGTACCCAGGGCTCGCTTAAGATATATCTGTTGTTTTGATTAGACTAGATAAAGGAAAATCAGAATAAGTTGTGAGATAAAGAGGTATTAAGTACAATACTTCTCAAAACTACGAATAAATCTAATATTAATCATTAGTACTAAATCTAACTAAAGACTTGGTTTAGGTACCTTCCTACGTATAATCAGAGTTAGTTAAATTGATCACAGGTAGAAGTCGATGATACAACATATATTAGTATATAGTAGTATTATATTCCGAATTCTACCCTGAGATGACTGTTACTCGAGCTGAACTCGTGATTAGACATAGGCCATAATATATTAATATCTAACCATGTTAATCTAAACTTTTTAAGATCGTATAACATCAACGAACTAACTAATGAGGTAGGTTATCCTTAACCTAAATATATAACCGACCTTTATTCATGCGAAGAGCTAGCGGATCTGCAAAAAGAATAAAAACGTAACTATCATTTTGCAACGAATAAGTTGGAAACCAGTAAACCACCTTCACTCCCGTAATTCTCAACCTTTTATATCTGCGATTTTCTTTACCACAGATCCTACTAATATTATAAATGTGTCTCTCTATACGTATACATATCTATATCTACCAATATTATAAATCTGTTATGTTTTCACGGCAAGTATATTATTCAAGAAAACCCTTAAAAATATAGATGGGTGATGATAGATACTCTTTCAGATAAAAACTGTGCAACAGATTTGGGAGAAATTTCGCACAAATATCCTTAGATAAAAAGGCCGGGAACGTAAACCAACGCGTAAAACCAGAAAAGTCTGATAGTCGGAAATTATATTTATATAGCTCTACATCAAATGTAATTTACGGATTTCAGCAGATAGTCTTAATAACATCTGCTTTTCTGATGCCAGGGGTAACACAATAATAAAGTAGGTTTAAGGCTGTTGGTAAAATCAGTTTCACGATCACCATACTTAACTACAGATGGAAATCATATTACAGTAATATTATTATGCTTACGCACTAAGCCGAGGTTCGAACCCAGAAAGGGGTGCTCGTAGTAAACGCTGCTAACGTAGTTTATCTACACACTTAGCTTTGTTCCATGTGCACATAAACCCATGTAAATGCAAGTCAGCTTTGTCTACTTATAATGTAGGGATGGGTTTTAAACAAAAAGTAGAGCATACGATAAAACGAAATCGCATATGAGTACATAACAATTTTATAATCACACTGGTGTGTCTTAACCGCCACACCTTTTCAGTAGACCAATATAAAGAGCGATTTTACGGAATTCAACTTTCCAGTATCTAATCTTAAACGTCATTGAAAAACATTAAGGTATTACCTAATCCTCGTGATAAGACATAAATACGTGCAATTAAATAATATTCGAATACTTCAGCCGATTAAAGAATTCCATACAGAGATAAGATATAGGAAAATAACTCAACATAGAGCGAAATTGAAAGGAAATGATAACTTTTGAAGCTAAACCGGCGGTTCAGAAATTGTGAGTCAACCTGTAGCGATATACTGCTAACCTCAGTCGTAATATTAAATAACTTGGCCCCAACGTGTTCAGAAACATGTCAAACGCAAGCTAGGACAGTCAATTTAAAATTCTACACAAAATATGAATTTCCTTTGACGTTACTTCAACATACAAGAGAAAATTTAACCGCTAAAGTCAAAACTGGTACTGATGTAACAAAATACCAAAAAAAATAAAGTTACTGAAAAATAAAATAGACACTAAAACGACGGTAGATATTTTTTGCGAGTAAATAACCTAAAGTTAAATAAAACAAGACACTCGACTTGGAAGAAAGATAGTTACCTAACAAACATTATTCAGTAGAATTATTATCTCTTTAATTACTACCCGTAAACACATTATTGTGGCGAGCAAACAAACACATTCGTTTTGTTTCAGACCACACGACGGCCTTTTAGTCAAACATTTTTATACTTCTGATCGTGAATGTACAAATCTGAACTTGGATTTCTATCCATGGTGCCTCTCTTACCGTAAATGCGCAAACCTACATATTTAACTATACCTATATATATCCATTTTAAGTTAATTCCAAACTGAAAAACGAATGGCGCCATTCTGATAGCCACCGTAAAACAAGTTTTTCTTTTCGTTTTCCTTTCGAAGTTCTACTGATAATAAATGTATCGAATGATATACTTAAAGACGCTTGTATCCAATATAAAATATGTAAGATTAAAATATGTGAATAAAATACAAGTGTGTGCGCAAACAGAGGCGCAGAAAATGTCCAAAATATAATTAATGCACCAAATCATATTACGTAACATCAAACAGTTAGTTTACCATATCTGTAAGGTAATTTATTACTGTCATGTTAAAAGCATATTAAATGAGTCTCTAAATAATTATTAAAGTATAAAAAAAGGAGACGTAATAAGTTATAAACGAATTAAAGATATTTATTTTAGCTGTTCATTTTATGACATTTTAGAGCATTGATCGATATTGTAATGTAAATCTTACTATACATAATACTAGATCATATTGAAGGAGAAGAAAAGTAAAATAGAAACTACATTTATATATCTTATACTGGCTGTGCCCCGCGGTTTCACCCGCATTTCACCTAGGTCCTGTTCTCGGTGCCTTTATGTTATTCAGGGCGCAGATGAATCCAACAAATCACTATCGTAACAAAGGTCAGGATTACTTATTTATTTTCCCCGCGCAATTTTCCGATTTTTTCTTTCATAAGAACCTCCTCCTGATAATAACTAACATAACAAAGAGAGAATTAGCGAAATCGGTCCAGACGTTATTGAGTTATGCGCTTACCAACACATTTAGCGATTCATTAAATTTGTATAGAACCGTCGTAAGGGTATCACAAAACTCAACTCTATTTACCTACCAACTGATCGGACGTTCCAACAAAAAAAGGGAATTTTCAAAAAGATGAAGACAGGACAACACTTACGTTTCAAATTATATAAGCAATAAAACGACACTAAAATAAGTCTGGCACTTAAAGAGGCGAAAGTTAATACTTACATATTAAGTAAAATAATTGGTAATTTTTCTAAACTTTATCTACATTCTTCTGACTATAGCATACCTATTGCAATACAATAATTCATAATTCTTTATTGTACACACTGATTCAGTGTGTACAATAAAGAATTATGTATTATTGTATAAAAACTTAAGTCTAGCATAAAATATCTAATTATTTATTTAAATTGTACCTACCACCACACGTAATTACACTGACTTGTAATATATCTAACGTTCAAGATAACCATTATAATAATAATAATATTCCGAGACAACTCAGATACGGTTATCTGATCCCAAGCTAAGCAGAGCTTGTGTTATGGTAACCAGAGTATATATTTCTCAATATACTTATATTACAGATAAATACAGAACAAATGATGGCGATACTGCCTCGTTGGCCTAATGGTGCTAAGCGCGACTGCTACGCTAAAGGTCTTGAGTTCGATTCCCAAGTCGACCAAGGTGTTATTGGGCTTTTTCTATGAAACTCTCAGTAGCAGGTCGGAGTTTGGATTTGTGCCTGGTTAGTGGCAGTAGGCTCGCCCCTATTACAGGGGACCTAAACAAACCGGCGAACTGTGGGTGTACATTGGTACTATTTGGTACACCTCTGCCTAACCCTTCGGGGATACAGGCGTGATGGTATGTATGTATGCAAATGATGGTGATAATCACACAAAGATTTGTCCTGGGTGGAAATCGACCCCACGACCGGTACAGCAGTCACGGTCACTAACCACTAGACCAACCGGCCCGTCAAATATCTACTGAGTAATCCATAAGATACAAGAACTTAGGTACGAGTTTTAGTTATTCCTAGACTGACATAAAACATCTACTTATTAGTTTGTGCCAACGTGCCAAATAATTACAATGAATAGTATTCAAACTAATGTGTTCCATAGTGCCAAGTGAAATTTTAAGTGGTTTTATACCTATTTATCTTTTAATATTTTTGCAATTTATTATTCTACAAAGTTCAGCAATTAATAATTACCCTTCATGTAAACTCTCCATGCGTTTGCATTGCTTTATATTACACGTTGTTCGATTTTGAAACCATTTTTATTGAATAAATTCTAATTTTGATGGATGGACATATCACAAGCCTATCACTGCAAGCTCTGTAAACTATGCTACTTACAATTTATTGAATATCTAACAAAACATCTCTCTTGGATTTAGCCACAAAATTAAATCGGGATGAGACTGGCACAGGACCATTGATAATGCCACGAGAAAGGAGAGGCTTAAGCAATGGAAGGACAAGAACTGTGGATGATGATGAAACGAAAGACAACCGACTGTCTTTGGAAATTAATAGTAAATTTACTATCTCTGCCAGAGATGAGAAACTAACATAAGTTGTAATATCCATCTGCAAATGTGAATATGCTTTAAGACATAATGAAAATGTATGACCAAAAATTAAAAATATTATTTTAGGCCAGAATTTAATAGATATATACAACGAATTAGAATTTCATCATGTTGCATAATATTACTTTTTAAAATCTGGTAAAATTATCACTGTAAACTTCAGTTAGGTCACTAATTAACGACACTTATTTTAGATAGTCTTTGAAAGTGATAACATACAACTTTCCTAAACTTTTTAGTTACAGGGCCGGTAAAATAACTTTTGCTTATGTAAACAAAACTTCCAGGTTCTTTTTGACTAAAATAACATACCGAAGGTTTTTGCACTTGTGGACTTTCTTTAACCAATTTAATGTTACCTAACTCTTTCCAGAAAGTGTAAAAAATAGTTATATAAGCAATGCTTTCTTCTCAGCAAAACTGCGCTAGATTTCTTCAAAAAAAGCGTGATTCTAAGCTCGTGTTAAATATTTTTGGTTATTTTTAATTTTTGGGGAAAAGAACAAATCATTATTCGAATATTCCCAATATTGGAATATTGTTTTGTTTTTCTGAAAAAAAAAGAGAGAGTAAGGTAAAGAATCTCGTCATTTTTACGGATTTCATCCCAATTTACCGATATTTTTTTTATAACATCGATCTTAGTTATCTTAATTATTTCATGTGTACCATTTGCTTCAACTTCAGTAATAATTAGTTTGTTGCTAGCAAACAAGCTCCAATAAATCGTGTGCGAACACAGGAAAGCAATTATTGTGCAAACCACAACCACAGCAACTCAAACAAAGCAGCTTGATTCCGCTTCTTTAAAATCAGTGGGTGGCTGGTTACTGAACGTTCCAGTACTTATTTTTATATAAAAATGTAACATTAAATACTTTTATTTAATTTCATTTCCGGGACTTGTTATTGTGCTTAATTTTCGTATTAAGATAAGCCTACAATAACCAGTCAATGACAATTCTGCGATGACAACAGTGGCAAGTTATAGGTGTACATTTGTCATTAAACTAAAATCATCTGAATACGAAAATTTGGTACTCAGGAACGTTCATTAACTTGCCACCCACTGACTTTAAAATAGCGGAATTGGGCTCCAAGCTTGTAGTCGATCACTAACGGAAAAACTTTTTTTCAAGGTTCCAAGTTAACGAGGAAGCCAATGTGGTCCATATTGTTAACTTGTGAGTTGCAAAACACGCTGGAAAAGTAGATCTCTTTACGTAACTTTTTTATAAAGTTTTACTTGAAATTATTATGTTTTTATCATTGTTTCAAGTTGTTCAACACTTAGAGTCGACTACCCATCTATTATGTGACTAGGTGTTTATTACGTAAAGATATTAAGTACTTAAAACACTTAACAATTAAAGTAATCGACATAAATTTTATGTGATGACTACAAACAATCTGAATTCTGAATCAGCGTCGTGCAATACGACCTTTACTTGTCACCATTGTACATTGTTTTAAACTACCAATGCACAAGGTATAAGGCATACCAAGGTACTTGAAGTAAAGGAATAAAGCAGTAGGCTAAATTTTGTAAAACATCGGAGTATACTATGTAAAATTGTGTGCATCTATTAAAGTGAATTCTATTGCAGTATTAGTGGTAGCTGACTTCAAAAATCTATTTTCGAATTCTTAGTACTTAGAAATAGATATCCTGTATTTTTGGAGTAGCGTAAAAAAGGAAGCGAATCAGTTGGAATATCAAACCTTTAGAAAGATGACAAGCAATCAGTTGACAGTGCACTAGATTGCAGTTACCGTTGCATCGAATGCAGAGCATTTGCATAAAAGACGAAGCCATCATGAAAAAAAGCTTCTTGTTTTTCGAATTATCATTAATCCAAAGATAGATGAGGAAAAATGTGAGTGTAGATAGAGGTATCTAGGCTCATATTTTTCGCTTTTGAAATATTTGTTCACATTTTCTTATTGGAGATTCGATTAAATAGGTCTGAAAAATGATTTTCTAATTCTTCCTACTCCTCGGAGTTCAGTGTAATTGAAATTTGGAAAAGTTTAAAAGATGAGGATGGATCATTCTTATTTTAATAGTTCGGAAAAATACCTCTGCTAAAAATATGATGCTCCTTATAGCTTAGATTTTTTTTTTATATTTCTACTTTTGATTTGCACCTTGTCTACACTGTTATATTTCACAATACTATTACTCTATTTTGAATAGTCTATGAGATTTAGCGATTAATATGCTGATATTTTGCTTTGCCTTTTCTAATGTGTAACTAGTAATTAATAAAGCTTCAAATAATACCTGCCTTACCTAAAGATCATGACGTAAATAAAGCCGTTTAAGAAGTTTTCGAAGTTTGTTTTATAGAGTGTTACTTACACAAGTAACACTCTATAAAATTTAGATAATGCTAACACCTATTACACTAATACAGTAGTAGTTTATGAAGATATTTTCTTTCATTAGAACTTAAAGTGGATTAAATAAAAAAACAAGTGATCAGTCAAGACGTCAGAATCCGTGCTAGTGACATCAATTAAACGGACAACCCCAAATCGCATAATTTCAACTATAGTTACTATAACATTAAAAATAACTGGAAAATGCACAATCAATGCTAGTATCACATTTATATATACACAGATGGTATAAGATGAAAAAATTACCTCTCTTAATACTTTAAAGCAAGCAAATTAAGACGGTAATTAAAGTCTGAACATAAAAAAGTGTAAATGTAATAAAGACGCAAAACCTGAAGTCTGAGCTATTAATAGCTCTCATCTAGAATTCGTTGGGGAAATTAAATAATAGTATATATACATATTTACTATCTAAAATTAACTAACGCTAAGATACGCTATTTTTAGCAACCGGATTTTAAGGTTTGTAAACTTAATTATGTGAACAACATATACACTAAACTTATTAGTTTAGCTTACAAAGGAGCTTAGAATAAAAGTTGAATTATTTAGTCTCTGAAGAATACCTCGATTCCTTAACGTAATTTACTTCACAAAACCCTTTTCTGAGCACGTAAATAATGTAGAAAGTGAAAATAACAACTTTGTGATAAACGGGTAATATGGCATGTCATAATAAGTAACACACATTTAAAAAACATGTAATGAGTCACCTCGACAAAACAATGAAGCAGTATATGGATACCAAATTGAGTATGAGACTACCATCAAATTATAATTTACTCGTATTATCAATATTTATAATGATTCATTTAATCCTGAACTGTGAAAAACGTACTTATTTACGACTTGAAAAGTTCACCGCGTTTAAAGCTGTGGTCTTTTAATTTGGATGTCGCATCTTCTATTTTTTCTCGCAAAATTATTAAATCGTTGATAAGTCTTGTATGGATGCCGATATATTAAAAACACAGTCGTCACGTTTAGAATATCATAGTAATAGGTTTAATATTGTAAAATCGAATCTCTCTAAGTTCCATTCACTTTTTCTGTTCTTCTCCTCCTAGCTCCTTACAAAAGTGACGAAAATTAATTTTACACATTCGATGTAGTATTTAAAATATAATATTTTAATATTAAAAGTAAATCAAATACCCACTGAAAAACACTGAAAGTACATATTTTCATTCAGTTTTAGGAGGATACGTGCTATTAATGTTATGGAAATGATCCATAATTTTAAAGATAAAATCCAGAACGCGTAAGAAGGAGACACACTGTATAGGTTCACATATGGTACTCACCTCTCATGTTCGGATGCTCGTCGATCCTCTCCGACATCGACTGCTTCAACTTGTCCAAGTCAGACTTCACGTTCCTGAGGGCCTTTTCAAGCATTTCAGAAGACGATGCCTTTATCATCCTCAGCATCTCAGATAAGTATTTTAAGATACTATTTGTTCTCTCGTGAAAAGTCGTATCCAAATGGTTCATCTTCCGTTCCACAGATTCAATCATTTTCAAGTACCTCTCGCTGGACATCAGGGTTTCCACGAACTTTTCCACGACGGCGTCTCCTACCGATGACCTGCCTGTAGTCGTGGGCACTCGCGTGTCAGTTCTTTTCTTAATATGAAATACATCTTCCTCCGGATCTTCACTACTTCTCTCCCTTATAAACTCTCTCTTAGCCGTCACCATAACGAACAAGGAAACTAGCAGAATTTTTCTTGACCACATATTGCCGGAACCTGCGCTGTGGAGCACAATACAAATTATAATGAGCACTTTGGATGTCACTAGTGTTTAACTTAAAGTCGACTTATTATAAAACATGCAGCCTCCATTGTGCAGATAACAATATCATGTATTATGTCTTTAGTGAAATGGAGTGTACACTTACCATGTTGTGAGTTTAAAATGGGGAGTGTGTGTTGTATAACATTAAGGTATCGGTAACTAAGTATTCAATATACGTACCTATGAGTAATTGTGCATTAGTAGCTTAGATTCCAACTAGGACAATGCCAGGCTGCTCTTACAAAGAAATCATGTGCCGGATGAGAATTGTAACTGTGATCTCTTCAACCAAACTTTCTTTGTTTCATATTTTTAAATCTTTATCTCACGACTTAATTATAAAAAAATATTGCAGCACTTCTAATCATCTTCTATGACTGAATTGCATATCTGTTATGCTCGTTATCCACTCGGTCCTCAATTCTGTTTAGATTATTTATTTTGATAGTCAATATTGACATAAGTTGTTAACTTGACCCATTGTTTAACTTTTTGTTTATACTCTAACTATTTTGAAACCCACAAGATCTAAGTTACTAAGTAGGACTTTGTTATTGTTTAATGTTGATCTACGATGCGATCCCAAAACGGTATACGCACATCGGTTGTCAAGCATTAAATCGTCTCAGATGCAAAAATGAGATTCTATTTTAGCACTACTGAAAATCCAATAATTCTAGTGGCATTGTGTGTTGTAAGACGGAAATTCTCCACTCCCCAGTGTGACATTTTGGTTGTAGATGAAATAGATGGGTACGGGTAATACTTCCCCAAGTATTACCCATATCCATCTATATAAATATAATATTAAAGATCTATAATCACAACGCTATGGGACCGATCAACAAGACATAACCTGAACCAGCAGACCTTTGTTTAAGCTCTTAAAGAGGGAAATGGCTCGGAAAACTTGGACGTTTTCCACGGATCCTTCTATAACGGATTTGGAATGTAGATTTTTTCATGCCGTAAGGAAGGGGTTGTTTTGCGTTAAGAGTGGATAATATATATTTTTTGCATGTTTCCGTAAACCACACATTTCAAGACTTGTATAAAGTTATAAGCCTGCTATATCAAAGCACAATTATCTTCTTCTTATTATTTGAATATGAAGAAAGCACTATTATTCTGTGGATAATCTCGTTACGTCAAAGAAACTCTGAGCTCAGTTCACTTCATAGCTCGCTTAGCGACTTTAGGTTTCTGGACTAACCCAGTATTGGTACTAAAATCGCTCTGGACTATCGGGTGCAAGAACTTGTTTTATTCGTGAGACGTCACTGCCTTTTCTAGGTTCGAGGTGAAGCGGGATAAAGTTGTATGAAAGGTCTTAAGTAAGGCCTTTGCCTAACAGAGGGACAGGAGAATTAAGGTGAAGAAAAAAAGAAGTTAATATTGTACAGGGAATTGTTACCGTCTAGGTAATATGTGTCATGAAAGTAATCAGGTCATTGGGTATGACCTATATATATCTCTAGAATTAAGCGATGAGAGCACACGAGTGGTTTCTAATCTTTGTTTATTACATATTTATCAGGAATCCGGTCACTACCGTTGACACCGGAACTTATCACCTAATCACTATGCGAGCGCTCTTAAGAAAATATCTGATCTCTAGTAAAACCTTGTAAGGTAAGCATGATATATTATTATCATATAAATAAAATAAATAATAAAGCCTATATACGTCCCACTGCTGGGCACAGGCCTCTTCCCATATAGGGAAGGCACGAGCATTGATCACCACGCTTGCTCTCTGCGGATTATCGATTTCAGATCCCAAATTTTGGAATCCAGGTTTCCTCACGATGTTTTCCTTCACCGTTTGTCAGAGGTGTCTTAGAATAATTATTATTATAATCGAAAATACATAGATCAAAACAAAACTCATTTATGCATCTATTTGAGATGATAGTGGTGACAATATAAATACTCTTCTGTGAACGCAAACATACTACAATTTTGTCTTTTGTAAAATATCTAGGAAAGTTTCAGAATTAGCTAACATAAAGGTGAAGTCTAGTGTTTTCAAATTCAATCACACGCTGCCAAACTTAAATGTGCCCAAGTCTAGATATCAGTAAAAAAACTGCCTAATAGTCTCGCGATTCTTAATAGGTCTGGTATTTTATCCACATCTAGCTGATAATATAGATCTAGATATTCTAGATACTAATTGCAGTGCTGAATTAACCCTACACGGGGCCTGTGGCATTTGCTATCTACCTACTCTTTTAACGTGGTTAACCGGCACTGACTAATTAGTCAGTAAGAACTCAGTTTCACCTGTCGCTTCTTGCAGTCTGCGCGCGTAGCAATGTGCGTACCTATTTAAAATCTACAAAATTCCATTTCCAATTGCATCCATCTAAGGTAATTTTATTTTCCTCTAAATTAAATATACTAACGAAGTTATTTCCATACAGAAATATAAAAAAACGGTTTCAAATTATAAGTTTAACCAATTAAATTCAAGGGGAACATTTGTATTAAAAAAAAAACAGGAATGCACAAAATATTCCGTATCAATTACTGAAAAGTCGTCCGTGGTAATTTAATCCGGTTTTTTTTATTTTTAAACCAAACTATTGAACCGATTTTGATGAAATCAATGATATTCTAATAAACAGATATGTTATAAGCGTGCAATCGTGAAGACTCGAAATCGTCCTAATTGGGACGTATTGCCATTAACAACAACACTATTTGTCTCTTTTTTTCTTATGGGTTTATCGCGCTATCTCTTTCGCTAGCTGCCGCGCTGCGCGGAACACTTTTTTCGATTGTTTTGTATGTGTATAACATATCTGTTTATTAAAATATCATTGGATGAAATGATGAATTGGCCCACAACTGACGGAAACACGCTTAAGCAAAAAAAAGAAGTGCTTGGGAACTACCAAACAGATTCAGAATCATAAACTGCTTTTGAAGTCGGTTAAATAAATTACGGCTAGCTGAAAAGCTTATAAAGTATTCTGTTAACCTGGCAAATATAAGTATTTACCGGTAGGTACTCGTAAATTATTTACCTTCTATCAGAATGTTTGCTAACGATGTTTTTAACTTCCTTTAACTTTAATCTATGTTGAAGGAAAACCCCTTGAGGAAACCAGCATTGCAAGTCCGAAATCCCTAAACTGCTGTATGGACTCTGGTTTCCTTGAGGACACTCTAACAAAAATAAGCAATTTTATCAAAAAGCGTTAACGATAATTAGTGTAAATAAAACCATTATATCCATTCTTTTTTATAGAGATCTTTGCAGTTAGCCTGAGCGCAGGCTTTGACTGCTTCACCGGACTTTGCCATTATATCCAGAATCATCAATCAATCATGTAGGTATTCTATTAGATAGTCAGTCATTGATATTTCCAGCTCACAGAAGTAAGATAGACCGGACGCATATGAGAAACTTTCTATCTTGCTACAATAGTTATTCACTTGTTTTAAAAACAACACGTTACCCCTTGATTTAAATCTAGAGGTAGGTATAGATTTTTCTTCTAATTTTGAACCATTGACAATATTTTATTAGATAATTTAATTACATTTATAATTTTCTGGCCATGCCAATAAACTTTAGGATTGCAGATATATGGACAAATCTGGCGACATTTTTTATCTTTTTAAGTCCTAAATCGAAGTTCATTATATTTCAGAATGCAACGCTTAAAATGCAAAACTATGCCTATCTTCTATTTTAAAGGCCTATACTTACAAAATAATACTATGTACTTCGATCTAATCTAAGCGATTTAAACATTGGCTTGACTACTGACGTTATCAGAATTGCTATGATGTCCTCCGTGATAACGTTTTTGATGGTAGTGGCCTTTTTTTGGGGTGTGTAAATCTGACTTCAAGCCACATCGAGGGCGCGACGTGGGGATATGTCGGACTAGCACCGACCAAAAACACCCCGGTTCCGTTCTCGCTTTTGCTGGAGCCACGGGATCCCATTAGCGCAGCTCCTTTTTTTTCTTTTTTTAAAGGCTTTCATTATTTAAGAACCCCATTTAAAGGGGTGGGTGCAAAGCCCATCCTTCATTCCTTCCGAATACGAACAGTAGGACTTTGCTGTCGTTTGATGGTACTGGCCTGATACATTACTTCATGTAGTTGTTGTAAATGTTTTAAATTATGTTTACTTCTATCCCTGTAAATAATTTACCTAGGAATTAACCAGATTCTATCATACTAACTTCATAAATACCACCGGCAAGTTACTTGAACCAAGTTAATCTAGATTAATAACAATTGATCTAATAATATTATGTTTAATAACTGGCGTCCGTTTTACCTTGGTCTACACGTTCAATAGATAATTTCATTTATAGAAAGTAATAATTAGTCACATGCAGATTACACCTACGGCCAGTGTAACGTCCCAAGCACGAGCGTTAACAATACAGTAGGTTACCTATTCGTACCATGTCATCATAATTATCATCAAATCATTATTTTTATTATTATTAGCGTATTATTTTTATTATAATTAGCATTATTTATTAGAAAAAAGCGTCCTGAATAAAAAAAAAACAAATTATGTACAAAGTTGATTTATGAAGCTCTTAGGACGCAAACGATCCGACTACTTTTTCGACTGCGTCGATGCTAGGACTTTTGGTATTTTATTATATTATTGGGCTTTGCAGTATTTAAATCTGAACAATTATGTCTGAAGCTATGTACCTACGTTAGCAAAAATAACATTCATTCATTAAATATCATAACATTTATCTTATTGGCCTCATCACCTGCGCGTCTTGAATATTTAGATAATAATGTTTTAAAAACGAATTGTGCGTTAAATAATATTTGGCGAAATGTTTTATCTCGGTTTCTACTAACATTCAAGTGTTATTACAATCGTATTTTTACGTACATGTATCTGCAAAATGCTTGCTTGTATGTTAACTTTGCACGAAATTTATTATTTTAGTACAGTAAATAACAGTCAAATATTTAGAAAGGCATTAAGCTGTAATTAGACGGATACATACTCAAATATTGTTAGTCTTTCAAAGCCTGCTTTCCAAAAAAAGGAATAATGATTGTAAAAGACGAGTATTCAAAGCACCGCAATGTAAACGTACACAACACACTGCGCAGCCTAGTGCCAGATACGGAATTATTTATCTGTGACGGTGTTATATATAAACGTCATTTGAGGTTTACTCGTATTCGGCGCAGGAGTTTGTTTGCTCTGCGCGCTGTGTATATTCTATATTCCACAAATAATAAGGGCATGGTTCAGTTCAAAGTCTAACAAAATATAATCTTGAATATTTTTGAAAGTTTGTTTAGCGAAGTATTCAAAATGAATCCTATTACACAAGTAAGTCAACTTTAATATATTAGACTAAAAAATAAACGTGATTATGCTTTCTATTGTGCGATTAAAACTTTTGTGAAAAATGTGGGGATAAAAATCATTAGTGAACATTAAACTATCAAATGGAAGAACATAAAATGCTGCTTTACGTATTTTAGATGTTTCGATTAAAAATGCTTTCTGTAATATCTGATATAGTTTTAGGTCCAAAGTCCAAAGTTCGTTGAACAGTCTGTAATATATGCCGTACCGCTCCCCTCTATGTTTTATACATAACATGTCTACTTTCCTTTGATTTCACCAACATAAATTATAAATTAAAAGTAGATTTTAATTATTATACAATCAAGGTCGGCATGTAACAGAACATTTAATGAAAACTACATCTGACGTAAACTGTGTTTTGTTTTCTCTTCCAATACTTTTGCTTACCAGCTATAGAGATCGACATAAGAATTTTGTACTGAATTAATGACAAGAGAAATTATATTTATAGGTTTACTTAAATATTAAGAATTAGAGCCAATTTAGAAAGAAGTCTGTTATCAATTGGTCTTTCACCTTTTTCTATAATGTAAGGGTTTGCAAGACTTTGTTAACAAAATCAATAATGACATAACCTTGTTGCTGAGCGCTTCTTCAGAGGAATTTCACAATAGAAATTATTTGAAAGCATTTTTTGTTTGATCTTTAAGTAGTAAAGTACTTCTGTATATAACTTGGAATAAAGGTCAATATAAAGATAAGGTTGAGAAACTTTACCTATTTGATGTTGTACTATAGTTTCATCCATTCTGAATCTAAGTATAAACCTAATACAGCTCATAAAATTATGTTTAGGCAGTTATCAATTATACTGTCTAGCTTATGTTTGTTATCTAGAGGCTCAAGAAATATAATGCTTAAATAATGTGGCTTAACAAAAATGTTATAAGGCAATTGAATAAATAATTGTTTATTCAGCAAGGATGTAATGAAACAGTGAATAACATTTTTCATGACATCCTTGGTGAATAAACAATTATTTATTAATTTCCTTAAAATAACTTAGTAATTCCTTAAATTCTGTTTTTGCAGTACAATTTAGATGTTTATTATCACAATATTAACTAACAGGTTTTACCTGTTAACACATAGAGTAACCTCAATTAACATTTCTTATCAACATTGAATTTAGCTTGGAAATTAAATTCATTATCACCATACATAATTGTCTGCAGCATTTGAATTAAATGCATAGTAATTTTTCTAATTATAATAAGACATTTTGTTTTCACAATAATAACTTTTGGAATAATAGTTTCCCACAAATAATTTCAAATATGTCAAAAGCTATATTTGTTAAAGTTATTTCATTTACATAACATAATTATATGTTATGTAAATGAAATAACAAATATAGCTTGTTGGAGTATGCCGTAAATTATAATTGACAGATAACAATTCATTTTTTGCTGTGCGTCCCTGAAACAAGCAGACACATATTTATGACATGTACGAGATTATAAACATTTAGACCTAATATTTTATGTGTTTTCTTGTATTGTGTTGTACACAAAAGAGTTCTCACATAAATCAGATTTATATGAAAAGGTACCTATTCCAAAAGGCTGACTTTCGTTCAAAGTCATGTACCTACTAAGATTTAGTACAAAAAATTACTCTTATATTGTGAATTTATTATCATTTGTTTTTCTGTACAAAAAGTTCTATACACAGAATTGTAAAAAAAGTGTTAATATCAAATCTGTATTGTCTCTTATTATGCAACAAATGCGAATTAATTTGGAACATTAAGCTCTTGATTGGCCTGTGCTAATGCTAATATAATTTGACTTGTTTTCTTGTTTTTATCAAATAGATAATGGGTTCCTTAAAACTGTTTACCTACATTACCATCTATAACTTTGTTTTCACAAATAACAGTGGTCAAAAGATATTCTGCTTTTAAAGGAGTTAAATTTATGTAATCATAATTTTGAGAAGCTTTACTCTCTCAACAACTTTAAGGATACCCATTTACTTTCATATGTTTCAAGAGAATACAAATTATTATGTAACTTTAAGATAACTCTGAAACATAAAAGATTAATACCATTGAACCTTGACAAGACTATGATGTCAAAATAAAAAACAATCCTCATAATCCTATTAACAAAAGATTTAAACAAAAAACATACTTTATTGGCGCCTTTAGATGACACGTGTCATATTAATACTTCTTCATTCATATTCAATAAATTAAATGAATAAGTATAGTTTTATCTCTTATTGTAAAACTAACTTTGATACTATTACATCTTTACTTTTACGTTAGGGGGCTCTTATTGAACGGCAATCAACATAATAACATTAAAATAAAAGCAATTAACAATTAGCAAATAATAACAGTAGGTATAGCGGGATTCTCCAAATAGTATAATTCAAACAGTTGAATTAACTTCAAGTGTTTGTTATTCTCAATGTATATAGTCAATTTACCTTGCCCTTGCCAATGATTTTCCTTCTTTGATTAGGCCTAGCAACTAACAACAAATTTTGCAACTGCTATTTAGAGACTGAATACCAAGCAGACGGAAAATTTATGTTTAAGAGACATCAAGATTTAGAAAACTCTAAAAGTTCTTGTGTTTTTTATGATTATTACATAATAATAATAATAAACCGGCCTATATACTTACTGCTCGTCACAGGCCTCTTCCGATATACAGAAGGAACTAGCATTAATCACCATGCTTGCTCGTTGCGGATATTTTTAGTTACTTATTAATTGAAATTATATTGTTTCAGGTTATACGCGCCTCTAGGCCTATTTATAGGAAGCTGTCGACATCAGCCCCGGTCGCAGCGGCCGCTAAGCCTCTGCCGACAACGGGCATGTGCTTTGGTAAGACTATTATCCACTTATACATAACATTATGTTAATCATACAGTCACATCGTTATCCTCGAGTACTGACTAACGTCAGCTTATAATTTAATAACCTAAAGGTTTTTTATAATACTTGGGTAGCACGCGGCAAGGTATTAACTATAATCAACGTCAAGGAATAAGTGAATAGGTATTTTTACATTTAAAATTATAGTTATCATTTGAACCCACATGGCTTATTTACTGTACTATTATCGATTAATCATTATCTACAGATAATATGTTTGTATTGTTCATTATTAACAATAGGAAATAAGAATTTAGAATGTGGTGCGAGTCTAATGACATAAATTGTAAATAGTTTATCACCACGTCAGGAGTAATTTTCTAACTTTCGAGTGAGAAAATATTTCTGAAAACAGAAATTGGCGATCATGTCCATAAAAACATGCAGTCGAACATAATACGTGCTTTTTCTAGAAGTCAGTCAAAATTAGGAGTCTACCACTAACTACAACCACCTAAGGATGGATGGCGGTACTATCATGGCGCTACCTGATATCCTATATAATATGCATAATTACCTATTAATACATAATCGCTGAGCTAGATTTCTCTTGAATTACCTACGTATGTAGAGGATTATAAATAAATATTTTATTTTTCTATTTTGCTACCATCACTATTGGCAAGTACTTAAAAGTCCGATGTTGGATGTAAATTGTACGGTGTGCCATTCAAAGGAAGGAATGCGTATCTGAATGATATTAGTCAGTGTTATTACTGACCTGGACGCCGTTAACAATACATTTGAGGTCAAATTCATTATATAAAGACGCGGAGTGCGTACTGAAAGTAGAAATAACTGCAGAAGACTGTGAAATATACTGAATAGCATAATAATAACCATTAAAATTTATATAAATAGTGTTCTTTATCATTTTTGTCAGATAATCTCTAGGTTTGATAGTCCAATTTGATAAGTAACAAATAGGATTTAGATACACAGAAGTTCAACGAAAAATTTAAAGAAAAATAATTCAAACTGATTTACACCATATTCAGAAATACATCACAGAATTTTAATAAATGTAGGTTTAAAATCCAACGATCCTCATCATCTCCCGAGCGTTTTCCCAACTACTTTGGGGTCGGCTACCATTCATACCGGATTTAGTTGAATAGATACTGTATTTTAAGTAGGTTTAAAATGCAAAGATAATTACGAATAATCTTCTAACATTTCCAGAGCTGAGCGAGGAACAGAAAGCTCTGCAAGACTTGGCCCGCAAATTCACCAGGGAGGAGATTGTCCCGGTAGCGGCCCAATACGACAAGACCGGCGAGTACCCATGGCCCATCGTCAAGAAGGCCTGGGAGGTCGGCCTAATGAACGGCCATATCCCCGAGCATTGCGGTAATGATATCCTAAACAATTCACTAAGCTATTTTAAGACGGACTGCCGATTTCAATAACATATCCTTGGGTTGTTTTTCAGAAAAGAATTTGGCGTAGTTTTAATGTCGCTGATAGTAAAAGGGAAACTATCTAGAGATATATTATTGAAATTGGCCGTAAAGAATTTTCATGGTAGTTCACACTAGTACCTGTCTACATTTTTTAGTTCGGTCACTCTTGTATACGCCCTTAAGTATACTTAGTACCTATATGCATAGAGTGTATAGCGTCGTAATTTAAAGTAGTATTTCGTCAAAATAATGACAAAGTTTCGATTTCGATCATCAATGTTTTGAGGTAACATTATAGTATCCAGATCGGAATAAAGTGCTCTAATATCTATCTTTTAATGTTTTTATAATAAATAAGTTGCTGGAATTAATTACAAAGAGCACTAATTTATTTATTGTCTACTCGATTGCATAATAATTATAATTTTAGTGTAGTTGTAAATAGATTGTTGTATTTGGGTAAGTTCCCAATTTCAAGTTAAAGAATTCCACGTAATCCGGTTCTAGTAACAAACAAAATGAACTCATCGTAAAAACTTGGATGTAGGACATGAGATACTACATAACCTTGGTTAAAACTATCGCGTCAACAAACAAACGAAGGTTAAATAAGCGGTAGATACATCATTGTAATTGTGAAACATTTGATAAACATTCAAATTAGGGTATAACGTGTACTTTAATAGGAAATAATTGTGCTATATTTAACCCTTTAACCGCCCGAGTCTTATATATGCGACTAATATTTCCGTGCCCCTACCGCCCGTATCGTATTTATGCGACAGAGAATTTTTCACCCTTTTTTTGTGGTTTTCTTAGATTTTATTGTATCTATTCTATATCTGCCTCGTTGGCCTAGTGGCGCTAAGCGCGACTGCTATGCTAGAGGTCTTGGGTTCGATTCCCAAGTCGACCAAGATGATATTGGGTTTTTCTATGAAATTCTCAGTAGCAGGTCGGAGTTTGGATTTGTGCCCGGTAAGTGGCAATAGGCTCGCCCCCTATTACATGGGACTTAAACATATTGGCGAACTGTGGGTGTACATTGGTACACCTCTGCCTACCCCTTCGGGAATACAGGCGTGATGATATGTTATGCTATTCTATATCTTTCTATTTATGTAGATAGACAGATATAATACTTTTTTTTTTTGCACCATATTATTTTACAAATTGAAACTTAAGAGGAACGGAAAGAGAATGATTTTATTTTACCGATTCGTAGCCGGGCGCTATGGGCACGGCAATTGACATTAAAATGTAACCAAGCGGTTAAAAGGTTAAAATAAGAGGTGAACCTTACAGGAGGCATGGGTTTAGGAGTATTCGACACTTGTCTTATCGCAGAAGAAATGTCTTACGGGTGCTCTGGTATAACCGCCCCGGTTACCGTCACATTGATAGGTGTAAGTCTTTGAAATCAAGGTACAGGATAATTATAACTAGGTATAGGTTTACAGCCACAGAACATAAAAGAGTTTATACAGTAAAGAAATTAAATTGAATGTAGTTTAGTTACAAAATACACTAATGAGGTGCCTACGTGATTTTTTACGTGTACTTCCTATGAATAAACATTTAAACAACATTACTGTAAGACTACTGTCAAAAGATTTAATTTATTATTTCTTATGTTAAACCAAGTTTAATATGTCATTATGAAGACAGCCACATAATGTATTATTACGCAAATAAAAAATCTATAATTAATATCAGTAGAATAATGCAGATAAATCTTAGTGTTACTTTAATTATTCACATAAAAAAGACGATTTGTCATTCAATAATACTTCATAAATTTATAATATCTTTTATCTTCAAATTACCTTAAAACTTTTTCAGAAACGATGTCTTACTCTTATTTCTCTTATGTTCTGTGATTGTAATTGAAAGGTTTTCATGGAATAAGCTTTACAGCCCACCTAATGCATTTAATGATGCTTACCTAATAAGAGATTTAGAATAACTAATGTAACTTATCCGTGCACCGACAGGGGGCGTTAATTTAGGAGTGTTGGAGAACTGTCTAGTGTGCGAAGAACTGTCTTACGGTTGCTCAGGCATTATGGCGGCAATAACGATCACCGAAGTCGGAGTGAGCAACTTACTCTAACGTGTGAATCTTATCCTGGTTTATATGCGGTGATAGCATGTGGACTTTATTCTGCCCTATAGCTTTCCGTCTTCTCCTAATGGTCTCCTTACGATAAAGTACTTATAGAAATGTCAAACAATTCTATACGTACTGGAAACTCATTTATAGACATTTTAATCACTAATTCATTTAATGAGAACATGTTATTAAATATTTGAAGCAAAAGTAATGACTGTTTAATAACTTGTTTTAAAGTTCGAGACAATATAAACATAAAACAATCCACTTCTGATTGGTGGTAGATCTTACTAGCCATGTTCTTCTACATACATTACTAAAATTTTATGATGATAAAACACAGGTACATATGTATTGACCGAGAAATGATTTCGATACTACCTACCCACAGCAAATGCAGTCTACTCTACATCTAAACAATATTTATTAGTTCAATCTTCGCTCTGATGGTTTCCTCAGTTCAACAACATTCAATAAAGACTTGAGTGAGTCAGTTCAGTAACGTTTATAAATAGTTGCCAGCACAGGCCTGGATCGATGAGACTTATTTTTAAATCACAAAACAAAGTAATACAATATTATGTGTCTGAAAAGTGTTTACATATAGGTAATTAACACAACCTGTAGATGAGAGAGTTAGGTGGCAACCAGGCCTTTACTGCACATACTTAGTCATCAAGACCTGTTTGTAAACGCAAGGATTATTTCTTAGGCAAAAAGTATTTTTCCTAAGATTATTATTTACTATTAGGCAAAAAGGCTTTTTCAGCATCAAATTTCAAGCACGTCATATCAAAGGCTACTAAAGATAGTAGGTACTACAGTTGTGTTCAGCCTGTTTGAGCTTCACGAGATATTTCAGGGGGCGTGGGGAGTCTTGGAGTGTTTGAAGAGTGCCTCGTAGGCGAGGAGATGGCTTTCGGATGCACAGGCATCACAACCGCAATCGGAGGCACCAACTTAGGAGTGAGTCCCGTCATACTGACTGAAATAAACTGGGTCTTTCAATATTTGTAACCTTGTCTGTCATCTAAATATGCTTCTAAATCATGTTATGTTGGTACGCTCGTGAACTATGCATTTATACAACTTTAATATCTAGGGGCACTTGAGCTGGCCGCACATTTGTTTGAACAGAACGCGCCGCGTTTTTCAGTAATTTGCATGAAAATTAGGAACTGATAGCATTCAATGCGGTGCGTTTAGTACAGTTAACATTCAAAGTAGGACAGCCCAAGAGGTGACGCATAATATCCTGATCAATTCTGTTTCTGTTTGACATTATACCACGAGTAAAAAAAAACTGAACCATAACGTATTTATAAAAGTAAAAAAATATCATTTTTTGAATCTGACATTTGATAGAGACTTATTAGTTCTATTATTGTCTCTTTTTACATTATCGATAAGCCATGGACACCTCCTCTATTTGTTAAACGGGCATGTATGGGTCATTCAATAACCCCACGAAGATGCTAACCTATTTAGAACTCCATTTATCATTTTGGTCTCTCCTATCAAAATAATTTCCAAATGAATGTTCAAATGTGCGATCAACTTAACTCTTAAGGAAATACAATAATTCGGGAATTTCCTTTATGGACTTACCCTACCAAAATGTAACATATTATTTTGTAGTAGATATAATGGTAGAAATAATTGTATAAAGGTTAAATATTAACAGAATAATACAATACAGGGTAACGTTTCTATAAAACAAGCGGCGGAAGTGGCTCGATATTACTAAATAGAGATGACGCACAGATAGTTAAGAAAATAATAGAAAAATATGTACATAAACATATTATGTGAGTTTCTTCGCTTCTTCAAAAGAATCATATGTCTGCAAAACAGTTTCACTACAATAATCACATGTACATAGGAGAGTCGTTTTACATTTTCAGATGGCAAGCCAGGCGTAATATACATTTTATACATTACTACATAATACTAAACATGTTTAGTAACTATGTCCTATTTTATTGTAATTAGCACAGTATTTTGCGTAGGGTAAATGGAAATTTTGCAAAAGCATAGACGGTGTAAGACGGTATTGCATGAAATTTTATGTACACAATGCGCGATATCAGAGGCAAGGCTACTAAAGTTAGGCCTACCTACTACAGTTGTTTTCAGTCTATTTGAGCTTCACAAGATATTTCAGGGGGCATGGGTAATTTCGGCGTGTTTGACGAGTGCCTTATAGACGAACAGACGTCTTTCGGATGCTCAGGCATCTCGGGCACAATCGGAGGCACCAACCTAGGAGTGAGTCTAGTCATTTCGACTGTGAAACAAAACTGGGATTTTTATATTTTTTGTAAATTTGTCAGATAACAATATACGCTTTTGAAATATGTTGGCACGCTCGTGAACTATGCACTTTTACAATCTGAAATATCGAGATGCACTTTAGCTGACCGCACATTTTTTTTTTAATTAGACGTAAGCCCCAGATGTAAAAAAAAAACAATAAGAATTTTATAAAATGCGTTAGATGTCAATATATTGGATTAGGAATGGTACTAATATCATAAAAATGCGGGGCATTTAGTGCCATAACATTCGTAGTCGGAGAGCTCGAGACTTGATTTTTATACCGCCTTTGAAAGACATACGTTTGGCTAAGGAAATGGGGCACGGTCTAATGTGCGATCAGCTTTATACTGAATACGGAAATACAATTATTTAAATGAAATAATACGTCATTTTCCTACATGTGAGTAGGTACACCCTGTCAAAATGTTACATGTTATTTTCTAATAGTTCAAATGGTTGCTTTACGTGTATAAAGTTTAAATAACAGAATATATACTGCACAATTTCACATGCACAGATTTCAAACGAGGTCTAGAATATTATATAAATAAAGAAATATATGATTCAGGCACACACCTATTATAGACTACGGGCCCATGAACAAAATGAATGGGTCATATGAACCACCAGGTGACGTATATAGGACGATAGAAGAGCATAAAATAATAAGATTCAGCACTATGCCGTCACTTGTGATCAGTCCAACTGGGTGCTGGTGAGCATTCAAAAGTGCAACTAGAATGAGTACATTTTGGTCATTTATTTCTGTACGGCATTGTTACCATCGAATAGATCCATGAAAAATAATAAGAAAGCGCGCAGTGCCGTACAAAAATGGTGGTCCAAAAAGTTGGTATTTTAGTTTTACTTTCTGTCAATTTCCAGGGTAAATTTGGTCATTTGATTCTGTAAGCGTCAGTTTCATACTGTTTAAATACAGCTTCTAATCCATTATCTAAAAAATATTATCTATGCATGAAATACTTTCAAAATAAATAATTTGATGTTGTTCAAATCACCCCTCGGACCACGGAATGAAGGCGGGTTGCAACCCTCGATTTTTTCCCCTTGTTCAAAGATTTTTGTACGGCGTTGCGGAATGATGGATTAGAAGCTGTATTGAAACAGTATGAAACTGATGCCGTACAGAATCAAATGACCAAATTTACCCTGGAAATTGACAGAAAGTAAAACTAAAATACCAACTTTTTGGACCACCATTTTTGTACGGCACTGCGCGCTTTCTTATTATTTTTCATGGATCTATTCGATGGTAACAATGCCGTACAGAAATAAATGACCATAATGTACTCACTCTAGCTCCACTTTTGAATGCTCACCAGCACCCAGTTGGACTGATCACAAGTGACGGCATAGTGCTGAATCTTATTATTTTATGCTCTTCTATCGTCCTATATACGTCACCTGGTGGTTCATATGACCCATCCATTTTGTTCATGGGCCCGTAGTCTATTACGGGTATATACAGGTGTTATGGGCTGTTTGTTCTTATTTACTCGTGTGAAACAGTTTATAGGTTTAAGGGAGTTTGTTCTAAGGAGGTTTATATATACTAGACTTGTTTAACATGTCTGCTTTTAAAACCAATAAAATTATATCAAATAATTTCGGTTTTATGATATGTTATGCCAAGGACATCATTATTCTCCCAAACTCGGAATACCAAAGCAATTTGTGCCACTTTTACAACGATGTCATGACTAATACGTGCCAATTGAAAATATAATTAGCTAAAAAACATAGAAATCTTTGTCCAAAAAAAAAAAATTACGGATTCAAGTATTACGTCAGGTGATCTATACCAGACAATTTCCCAAGCCTACACAATCAATACCTAACCTACAAATAAAATCTGTAAAATGTAACGTGGCATAACTTTGCTTTAGTACAACAACAACAAAACGTCAGTAGGTTCTTCCTCATACAAAGTTCTACCAATGCAGCAATGTATCCGCGTCGTATGCATCCCACCCTTGGCTTATTGTCAGTCTGTTTCCTGCAGGTGGTATGAATATGGATGTCTTTGACGGGTGTATGGTAGCGGAAGAACTGGCGTACGGGTGCACAGGCATTATGACAGCAATGGAAGCCAGTGGTCTTGGAGTGAGTGGCTTTAGTGCCCCGCTTAGCTTACTAACTCGCGAGCAGTACCTATATGTTATCTATACAACTAACCATGCCTCGTTTGCTCGTTTACTTCTATAATCATTCATATAATTAATTATTAGTGCTTATCATTATTAGAGAATATTTATTCCTTCATATTTAAACGAAGCATCGTATCGTCCTATTTCACTATTTCCGTGTAATGAGCATTAATAATTATCTATTCCATGAAAACTTGAAGAATAGTGACTGTATTATCATTTAATTTGCTAACATAGACCATGTTCTCCTAGATACCGATTAAATACAAACACATTATACAGGAATTAAGTAATATGATCACTATTCTTCGATGTAGCTGCTTTGAGATTGTTTATTAACCTACTAACATTTAACGGGTATAATTGCATGTAATAATCTTTATTTATATCCCCGACATACAGGGCTACCTCTAAGGCAGGGCGCAATTTAGTTCCTTGCTGCTACTATACAACACAAAATTAACTTAGCCGAAAATTTGGCGAAAATAGCGATTACTTACATATCATTTTCACAACCACCGTTTAGAGTATAAAAGTGATCATATGTGTTTTTTAGATTAATTTTTTCTTATTTATTTTCCCTTTTTATTCGAAACACGTGTTGTAAAGAATCTGAAACTACGAAAAATTTGCGCTCTGTCTCCAGAGCTACCCTGTGAGTTTAATTTAAAAGCTTGTAATTTATTTAAGCTATGTAATATAATTTAACGAGAACATTATTAGATTGATTAGCTTAATACATATCACATTTATGTAACGTATATTAATATATTTTTATGACCTTATGTTATGTAGTATAGTTATTTTGTCTAACAACAGCTATTTGCTTAATTATCAGCTATGTAGGTATATAGGAAATAGTCACACTCAAGTACGTATGGTATATTGTCGACGTAATTTTTCAGCAAATGCCCGTCATTATTGCCGGCAACAAGGAACAACAGAAGAAATACCTCGGCAGACTCATCGAAGAGCCCATTGTTGCTGTAAGTCTTTTAATGATCTTTGCTAATATAATATGGCACATCAATTTAAAACCCAAAACATTTACCTTCTCAATTAATTCGCAAAAGAGAAGAAGCACCTGAGCTTGTTGTTTATGCTATTCATATCTTCACATAACAATAAAAATAAGACTACTACAACTACAGTAACAAAGATTTTGAACAGCCCTAACAAAATTTGGCTATCATAAGAAAGAAAGAATGTCTTTCCCACGGATTCTAACATTTCAAAGAAGCTAGTTATTTACAAGTTTGTTATTATTTAGGCTTATTGTGTGACTGAACCCGGCGCTGGATCCGACGTAGCCGGTGTCAAAACTAGAGCCGAGAAGAAGGGAGATGAGTGGATCATCAACGGACAAAAAATGTGGATCACAAACGGAGGGGTGGCCAACTGGTATGTAGCACTAAGTACATGCAATTAGTTACTAAGGGGGAACTCAGGGACACTAGCAATCTGGTTCTGCAGCTTATTCATGAATACATTTAATATGCGCTTCGTTATCAATTCAGGTATTTCGTGTTGGCTCGCACCAACCCCGATCCCAAGTGCCCTGCCAGCAAGGCCTTCACCGGTTTCATCGTTGAAAGGGAATGGGCTGGAGTCACTCCCGGACGAAAGGTTACAAATCTATACTTATATTGCTTAAGAAATTGTTTCAAACTTAGTGCCGAAAATTGCAAACAAAATTGATATGGTTTCCATATGAAGTTTGAGTTCGCTTGCGTTATTTATTGTTTCGACTTTTTCGGGTTTTGTATGAAAAACTTTATTTGCGCAATTTTGTGGTACACGAGGCTGCTTTAATTTAGTTGTTAATAAAGGATGATTGCGCAAATACCGTATTTTTCGGAAACGTGCTTGTTAAAATACCATTGGTTGGAAGAGGGTGAATTTTCGATTATTAAAGTTTTTCCTGTGCCAATAGGAGCAAAACATGGGACAACGTGCTTCTGACACACGTGGCATCACGTTCGAAGACGTCCGCGTTCCTAAAGAGAATGTTTTGATCGAGGAAGGCGCCGGCTTCAAGATCGCTATGGGAGCATTCGACAAGACTCGCCCGCCGGTAACTTAATGACCACATAAGTATATATTGGGGGACTAGGTTCTAGAATACTATATAGAAATCCATAATAATTCAGGACACTTACTTTTTATTTTTCATTTGCCTATCATTTTAAAATTGTTTCTGAGCATTTAAACTTTTTTTTATATTTGCTTTTACGGATAGTCGACGCGCCACGAGCATAGGTTCAGTCGCTGACGACTACGTGACGTGCTGTGGGTTCAATCCCCTGATGCGGCATACATTTTGTCATTCAGATATATTGTAATCTGTGTATGTCATTTGAATATTTGTAGCCCTCTCAATATGGTTTAAATTTTATAGATTCTTTATTCGGTATTTTGAACAGGTAGCGGCTGGTGCTACTGGTTTGGCGCAGCGAGCGCTCACAGAAGCCACAAAGTACGCGCTGGAGCGCAAGACGTTCGGCGTGCCCATCGCCCGGCACCAGGCCGTGGCCTTCATGCTGGCTGACATGGCCATCGGCGTGGAGACCGCCCGTCTTGCCTGGATGAGGGCCGCCTGGATGGCTGACTACGGTACTAACACCTAATTTCATCATTTGCTGTACTATGCTAAGACTTGACCGCAAAAAAAAAAAACAAAAAACCTGTCCAAAAAAATCTTTAGCCTTATTTTAGTTTCTGATCATATGCAATTGGTTTGCATATATATGTAGACAATCAAAACCTAAAACATCTTTTGACATTTTCCAGGCATCAGGAACACAGTCCTCGCTTCGGTAGCCAAGTGCCACGCTTCTGAGATCGCCAACAAGGCCGCCGCCGACGCCGTCCAGATCTTCGGAGGCAACGGCTTCAACACTGACTACCCCGTCGAGAAACTCATGAGAGACGCCAAGATCTACCAGATCTACGAAGGCACGTCACAAATCCAGAGACTTATCATCTCCAGGGAAATCTTAAACAACGCTATGCAATCTAACTAAACAATTTTTATCTATCTACCTTATATTATTATTATTTATCGTAATTTGGACACTTTGAAAGAATATATTGTCTTCGTCTTTATTACTAAGTAGAACGCAAAAATGTACAGTACCTATTGTTCGCTATATAAAAACAATAATCGCTGAATAAAATCATGAAATTTATACTTCTATTCTAGTTTTATTAGACCTCAAATACTTATTTTTCATGTATAACCTAAACGAAACAAACGTTCTTAATTGCTTTGTTCCTTCCAGTCTTTGTAAAGAGAATCTCGGTTAGAAATCTAGACTTATACTTTTAGTTGAAGGACTAAGCTTCAGTCAATTAAAAACAACAAACCTTCCTCTATTTTGCTTATATGAAGCTTTATTGATTTCCATTTCTAATTATTTATTTATTTTGTACATCGTAACACTTGTTCCACTATTCTATTCGCTGCAAACTGACGTGTGGTATAATTACTTCGTCGTTGAGTCGTACTAGCCGTGTGGTTATACCATTGACATGTCACTCTCAAGATTGCAGGTTAGTTATCAACGCTGACCCGGTAGGTACTACTGCGACATTCAATGTTTTGTTTCTTTTGTTAATAATACTTGCCCTAAATAAAGAAATGTAATGGAAAAATGGATTTCGTTTTATATGGTACAGATCGAGAAGTCTATTATTTATTATCCTGGTAAACTTAAACCTGGTAGTCGAGCGTTTTAGATGGCAGCAATAAGAAACAAAGCATGAACCTTATAACTACTTTCCTACACTAGCGGGTATTATATACGGCATAAAGCTATGCTACAAAATCCCTGCCTTAAATTATATTTTTATAATTCAGCCAGTTTTCAAATCGTCTCAATTACCGAACGCTAACTTTTTTACGTCATGCAACTTGCTCACTTAACTTTCGTAAGGATGTTTTAGGAACGTATATCTAATGAATAGAACAATAAAAACTTTCGTATTATACTTATATGTAATAATTTAGTTTTTCCTGGTTTTTCCAAACTCAAGTTTTCTAACGTTACTTATGCTTTTCATTGACTGGTATAGCCAATCTAGCTTTAACTTAAAGACAGATTACTAAACTTTAATTGTGCTAAAAATATATCTGTAGACAAGGTAAAGAAATTGGTTGGCATTTCGAAATAAAAGTAAATTTGCTATTTTAGGCTAAGTGTTAGCCCATGTTCTATTTCCAGTAAATAAAGAATACAGTGTATTTCCATGTGTACCAAATTTTATACAACTCTGTAACCTTTCTGGCTTAATTGAGTAACAAACATCCTTTTATCCAAACTTTCGCTTTTTAATTTTATTTAATATTAATATACCCCTTTGGTATAACGAAAAAGGAGTTAACCTAATAAGGTAAAATACTTATTAAATTGAAGGAAAGCTAAATTTGGGTATCCATATACCTATTCATCTACTTATTAGGAGCGCCTTTATGTCAAAGCAGTAGAATAAGATTGATTTCGTAATTCGCTGTTACCAGTTTCGTGCGGTCCACCGTACCGTAAACACATAATTTCAGGAGTATCTAACATTTCGACTCGATGTAGTAAGAAAAATGCTTGTGTGACATCTAGTCAAGTACAACGACATCTATCTATACCTAACAGCACTATAAGCGTCATCTTATTCGTAAGATAAACAAATACGCAACATAGATGGCGCTACAGAGCACCGGAAACAGTAACCCAAGTTTATAAACTTTTAAAATATTAAATCCAAGAAAAAAATATAGAATATCTAAAAAGATTATTTTTATTGTTTAGATAAATTAGTGCCATAAGTTTAATATATTAAAAGAAGTGCCTGTTAATAAAGTTAAACATTGCAATCATACTCATAAAGATTGACCTACATTCGGAGCCCTTGTGAAAGGATTGTGCAATAGAAACGGTCATTTATTACACAACACAGCATGTTCATAAGCAAACGTAGTCATTTTGCATCATTTGCATGTTTTTTTAAACTAGCAGGCGTTGCTTGAAATAAAGATTCGCTCAAGTACTCTTAATTGTTTTTCTACACCCAATATATCATCTAACCGCTGTATAAATAGTTATTATTTTTTTAAACAATAATCATTTCATTTGTAATCATTTATTAGCAAAATAGGTCATGACACAGTTTTTTTTCTAATTGGGTTATTTTCTCACTGCCCTTTACCGACTTATTTCAATGTCAGTCATGAGTACGGTAGCTCCATTGAACTCGAGTTATGTCGGTCGGAATATCAAAGTGTAAGTGAAGTGGCCTAGAGACCTACATTTGGTTTTTAAAACATATTATCGCTTTTTCTGAGTGAATTTTGAGATAAAACATAAACTTATACGGCGTAGGTGATATTGTATAAGTTAACCGGGCGACATTACTCTGTCGCCCTGTCAAATTATTTGTGTATAATGCACGAAGACGCTCCAAAAATGAGTGTAACGCAAAGTCTAGCCGCCTCCACGAGCCAGGCGAAGAGTGACATCGTGACTGATGTCCCCGTGGACTATGATATTAACTCAACTGAACCGAAATCAACTCAAAATATTGAAATGGACTTAAAATTAACTTTTGTGAACCCCACCAGCGGTAAGTGCACCACGCTTTATCTTAATTACTACTACTAGATGCTCCATTATTTGGTAACCATCATGGAAAAGCCATAATGAACAGTGAGTTTTTGTATCAGGCATGTTACACCGCTCATATTCAAGTATTTATGCCATTGCTTATAAAAAAATTGTACGTCTTATTCCACTGTAATAATGTTCCTTATTTCTTAAGAAGTTTTGTTTTCAGTGTCGATATTATTACTTAAGTTTTCAAATTGGAGTCTATTAAGATTAATTGGGGACATGAGGTCTTGGAGATAAATACCTGTACTGAATATCATTAGCTATTCAAAGAAGACAAGTGTTGTATAATAATACGCACATAGATTAGATAGCTCTACATTATGTATATGCATTGTACAGTCTACCTGCTCGTACGCTCGGCTGCACGGTGTGGCAACGCCGCATTGGTTTTTTCGCGCTATCCTGCGATAGAGTTGGCTGTGTGAAATAGTGTTAAGACTTACTGAATAATTGAGGCTCATAGAACATGTTTCGAGAATAATTTCAAATAATTTGATTGTATAATTTACTACATCACGGTGAATGAATGTACATAAGCCCATTGTCAAATGGCTGTATGGTTTTGACGTTTTGTATTCAAAGGGCGAACGACGACGCATTTTGATTTCGTTTGGTGTCAGTAGGACACACTTGCTCGGCTACGGGCTGCAGAGGCTCGATCATGACACTCCAGTTGTTACAACATACGAACTTTATGTCATACACTTTCCACTGAACTTTGTTGATAGCCATTGAAATTCGTCGTTTTAAAGGTACGAAGTAATATTATTTTCGTGCGATACAATGTAGGTAGAATTTCTATTAGAATGACGTGCCATGTTCTATTTAGAATCTGACCAGTAATGTCTGAATTCTACTTAACTCTTCAAATTATGTAAAAATAATAAAGTAAATAAGTAAATAGGTTCTAAATTGTTACAGTGATAATAATATGACAAAAACTGTGTTACTCAATAGAAATATAATGAGTAATAGTCTCAATGGAATAGAAAACTGGATACGAAAAGTGTCGAAAAGACGAAATGTATTTCATCCGTCAAATAAAAATCATAAATCTAAATCATATTAAAAATATTAGACACTTTTTAAGTAGGTATTTCTTCGACAACACAGCAAATCGCACTTTAAGAGCAGGGCTAGTGACATAACACATTCGCAAAAAAACACAAAATTATTTCGTCAGACGACATTTCAAATCAAACGTCATAACTCTACCACATAACTTAAAAAAAATACGTATCTGTATTCTTTTCACTATACTGTGATGGACAAAAAAAACATTGTCATAAAATAAACCAAACTAAGAAGGGTCTTCGTTGAAATGTTTTTTATGATCATCTTCTAGCTCTATCATCAGACCACCTATTGAGCTGGTCTGGTATTGCTATAATATTGTATTGACACCAAACTTTCATCTCAATCGTATGCCAAGAAATGGCTGCTAATTTAGCTTGCTTGCATGAAATAAACAAACATTATGTTCATTAAAAAACAATAAAAGCGAGCTAAAATTCACTTTTGATAGAGTACAGCTACACTTATCTGCGAGTTACATTTTAACAAAGAAATATGCTTTCATTAGTTCAAATAATTTTTTTTTTTTTTTTATAACCTTTTATTTGTCCCACTGCTGGGCAAAGGTCTCCCCCAATTTGCTCCAAGCTGTTCTGTCTGGAGCCATCTCCCACCAACCCGGCAGATAGCGATCGATGTCGTCGCGCCAGCGTCTTTTCGGCCTACCCCGTTTTCGAGTGCCGGCTCTAGGTACCCACTCAGTTGCAAGTTTCGCCCATCTATCCGGACCCATGCGACTCAAATAACCAGCCCAGCTCCACTTTAACTTAGCTGTCTGAACACCGACATCAGCAATTTGCGTCTTTGAGCGAAGGGTGGTGTTTCGTACGCAATCGGTTCTTTTAACCACTAAAATACTGCGCTCCATTGCTCTTTGGCAAACCTTAAGTTTGGTCTTCTGTTGTTCAAATAAATATCTCAACAATATATCCTTTTAAACCTAACAGAACAGCAATTTACAAAGCTACATTATAAATGAGCTTTCAGTAAAGTTAGACCATGTTTTGGTATCCACCTGTCCCTATAAAAGTTTTGGGAATTTATCTTCTAACAACTGTTGATCGAAGATCATATAAATCAAAAATATGCAAGTATTATGCGAAACTGTGATTCATCATTATTTTCATCTCCACATTAACTTGATTTTATGCTTACAAGTACTTGTTATAAATCCGTAGAGAATCACAGGAATATGATAAGGAACTTTATTAGATTTGTTTAAAAAAATCCTTAACTTATTTAACGCTTGACGAAACTGTAAGTAATAACAGAAAAAGTTTCATAAAATCTTACTAAAACTTGTATGCGCAGTATGTTTTTTAGACATAATACGAATTTAGAACATTAACGATATTTAAATTTAATTTGTTCAACCGAGCTAAAAATAAGTTTCGTTAACATAGGTAAGTAAATTAAATTTAAAACAGATGAAATGTAGCTCTAACATAAAAAAAAAAAATACTACTAGAATGACTACTAACCAATAAGTCATCGCTAAATATTTATTTACAAATAAATACATAGTAATATATTATTCTAATGTATGGATTCGTATCTGACCTATTGTTCTGAACACTAAGCTAACGTTTGATTTACATGCTAAACTACAACGTATCCTTTGTCAGACTTCGGGAAATATCCTGAAACTCGGCCTTGTCTGATTTTAGAAGTAAGATTACAGCACATGTGTTTTATCTGTCAAACAACCTTGGTTATTCTCCTTGTTTCTATTAAAAATAACAATTTATAACACTGGAATCTTATACCTCTAAAGCCTTACTGCAATTATCGTATTAAAAAGGTGATTTACGAAAGTTTTCTTTAATTAAGCTTTCTAGTACCGAATTTGTTTTTAAAACAGGTGAGAATTTCTCGTGTCCTCGCGTCGAAATGTCCCCCATTTGTCAATTGGCTATGTGCATTATAAAGCTGGTGCAAGATGGGTTATCCGCTCTGGATCTATTGCTGAGAAGGTCTTTGTTACAAGTGGCTAAATCCTGTACACTAAATGGATAAGAACATTAACTCAAAAAATATGTTGTTTCGTTCAGTGTTTAGGTTAAATCCTGTGCTAAGCCTTGTATTAGGTACCAGCTTAATCGATTTACAGTTTGATTTTAGTTAGTTTTTATGAATCATTGTCTAATAGAAGAGGTGTATCAACGATTATCTAAGTGGACTTTGAATCCGCTTAAAATGTTTCCGCCGTAATGCTTACCTTTTAATTTCCGGCAATACTGGCTGAAGTCACATTGTAATTCACATCAGTAAAAAAGACTTTCTACTCAACTAGCTGTGCAAAGATACGCTGGTGGAAAGCACCAAATACTAGGGTGCTGGTGTCCTCACTGTCATAACAATACGTAACAATCATAAATAAAATTATTCTTATTGACGTGCGCTATTGACGGAGTCACGTGGTGCCTGAGTTAAATGTTTTCTTTAAGTGGGCCGGGTGATACGAAGTTCACCTATAAAATATATACCTATTCACATCTAGCTGCTACAAAAACATCAACTGCTTAAAGGGGCATCGCCTTACAATGTTTCCACGTTTCTGTTTAATATTAATGTTATGAAGAATCCAAAAGTATCACTGTGCTTTATTTATTCAAATTAATGTCAATCCAATTCATTTTTTTATGTTGTTAGCGTTGCAAATTGTAGAAAAGTATGTACAATGTCCACAACGTTTATCTTTGATGTTTCTATTACAGTAACTTCCGATGGTTTTTTTTTGTCATGTTTTACGATGATCCTGACAAATACATTATTAACCTAAAAGTTGCATGAAAAGATGGATGAATGGATTAATGTTTGTTGCTCCATTCAACACACACTGTAGTATGATAGCAATTGACTGAAACTCAAACTTCGGTCTTACATGTACGCGACAGTGCAATCAACAAAGCCTATATATATATCATGCCAAATGCTGCATCATTTATTGTTGTTAAAGCGAATACTTGGGCATTGGACACTGTACGAACACTTAAATGAATACACACAAAACGAGGTTCTTAGATGACATGCCTCTACTAAGTGGTACCTCATCACAATTCCGGCGAACTACCGGAATGATATTTTGTTACTCGGCTAGCGAATAAGACGGTAAACTTCCATCCACTAGACAGAAGTTCACTACCGGATTTCGTTAACAGCACCATTGAGAAACCTAACAGGAAGAGCAAAAAGAAATAGAACCACGGTCCGTGGTTGTAGTGGTGTGTGTGCATGAGTAGAAGGACAAATACTATCCGGCATCAATCTCCCAATATCACCCCAGAGCACATCTGAACCAACAACCATGTGATTGTGAAATAGATCCCCAAGTCATGGCCCAACTAATAAGCTACCCAGCGTGTTCCACCACCTGTACACGCGAGAAACTGTACAATGCCAATGACAGTGCTGCGTGACTGAGTACTGGTCAGGAAAAATATAAATGCTATTGATCGACACGCTAAGATAGATTAATTCACAGTAAAAGACAGTTAAGTATTTCAATTAGTTTAAGTATAAGGTAAAATTGGATTGGGGTCCATATTGCTTGTTGGACTTAGGAAAAATGTGTTATCGTATATTTGTTAAACCTTGTATTGTTTCTATAAAAAGTGGTAAAAAACTTGTGTGCCAACATAATACACACAATCTTCCAAGGATGTGTTGAATGAAGTGAATATATCGTTACAAGTATATTATATCGATGATTGAAGCCTTCACAAGTCACCAGCCTTTGTAGTCATTGATCTGTTCAAGGGTTGGCTCAAAGTTTGCGTAAAACAGCTCAACTGCCATCGATTTCAACTGTCGAACTCGTGACCAACCAACTTCTAAAGCAATCATCGTGGCGCTACTTTAACAAGCCTATGTTAATTCCCAGGGACTGAGGAATGTAATACAGTAACCCTCGGATCAAATATCTAGAAGTATAAACTTTTGAATGCAGCAACAGTGAACTGAAACCGTTTGATATTTTATTCAAGAGAACTGTCTAGTCTATATTGCTCACTTATAACATAGGATAAAAATAACTTTCCTCGAAGTTAAGAAATTCAATAAAATCGATTGTCCTAGTTTCCTATTTACAGCAGACAGATAGTTGTCGCAGCCTTTGTCATCACGCTTAACATTATGAAGTTTTACAATTATTTATGTTACGCTGAAGAAACTTTTCAATTCAGTTTCATAAGTATATTCCACCATAAATAATATTCCTATTTAAATTGTAAATCCTACCGATTTATATCTAATCTTAAATATTTCTGTATTCAATCACAAAAAATTAAGTTACGAGTCCAAATAATACAAATAAGTCGAAATAACAATATTCGTGAGCTCTATTTTTGTTTATTCGTGGAAAACTAAATCAGAATTATAGCATTGTTATCTTTTACTAAGTAACGTGTAAAAGTAATTCGAATAGCGATAGCTATATCACCTTACTTAGAAATCTCAAACTTATGTCTTCTATTAATAGTAGTAACCTTAATCTCTAGACGAGGACTACATCAGTTCATATAAAAAAAAAGATACACATCTATAGTCAAAACACTATACCCATTTATAATATCTTGATGATAGACGTAAGGTGTGTAATAATAAATTAATAAATAAATCTTCGTTAAAAGTCCGGTGAAGCAGTTAAAGACTGCGCTGAGGTTAAATGCAAAGATCGCAACAAAAAAAAAAAAAAATCGTCGCGTAATAAAATTGACCGATAGTAGTCGAAACGTAAGCTTCAAAAACGTATTAAACTTCAATTTACATTTATCGAGAAATATCGAATTTTCTATTGATAAAATGAAATGAGCATTGGGCACCTAATCCTGTTCCATATTTCATGAAAAGGCCCTGTAAGGGGGCTTGTATAATAATATACTAACGTACTTAATGAGTAAATAATGAGATGTTCATATTATATTAAAATAAACTACGATTTTTGTTGCGTTAAAATTTCTTAATAGTAAAATATAGTCCTTTCCCACTTATAATAAACCAAATTACTTCAGTGTGTTCATTACGTATTGTGTAATGCCTACTGTTTGAAAATAATTGCTGTCTCAATGCTGTTATCATATTAGTTAAAAATTGCAACCGACCTAGTAAATTAATTATATTTTTGTTTACCTGACTGTGGGACCGAAGCCCAAAAGGAAATCTATTTGTGTTCAGGGTAAAAGCTAATTACTTAAATCATCGGCGTTCAAATATTTTTGACTTTCATCATCTAGAAATACTCCGGTTTGTTCCTTGATACAGTTAAACTTGCTTATTGTTACTCCAATCCTTATTTGCTCTTTCTGGAGGCCCAATCCAGTCCAGGTCCAGTGAAGTAGTCAAAGCCCGTGCTCAAGCTAACTGCAGAAGACTGTAAACACGAAAAGATTCACACAAAATGGAGGCTTTGCTGTAGGGCATGACGTATTAATGTACAAAGTGAAAATATAACATTTATTTTTTAAATAATCTTTTAAGCGTTTTATAAATAATCTTTCATAAACGGGCCAACTGTAAGTATACGCCAACACAGTATTAATTAATTAGAAGCTGTATTTGAGGAGTCTAAACACTGACTCCTACGATAAGCTATTTATGGTTAACAGAATTTTTCCTTAAGAATCCACCTTCTATTTCTACCTTTATTAGAATTTGAAAATGATTTAAAAATATTTGTGTAACAATCAAAAATGAAGGGAGAGATGAGACCAGAGTAAGCGGTCAGATTTATATCATGAACCTAAAAATGTAGAGTAGTTTAACCATTGCCATCGACCTCCTGAGTTGTGAAATCTATCAGAAAATCTATATTAAAAAAATAGAGCAATTCTGTTGGACCTTGGTCGTATATTGTGTGTGACCAGACAACGCATAACAATGTAACTTGCCCAACTACCAGCGATCACGTTGTGCAACATACAATGTTTATTTCATGGAATTGCTCTTGAAGGTAGTTTCATAATATTGATTGACCACGTCAAATGCAAAAAGGATTTAGGTAAGGTGTTATGTAGTCGCATATGTACTTTACACGTACAATAATTATTTGCCGCGAAGACGCAGAAGCAATAGAATTTTTAATGCATTAGTCGTGTATCTGCGTAGGTAACAAGGTTTATTTACTTATATGTTATTATTTTCAGACATGATCGTCCCACCTTGGTGACTATTCATATCAAATTACATAAATGATATCTTGTGATATTGGATAACATATTACAGGGATTTAATATCATTAAAACAATAAAACAAGCCTCCCAAACTTTCGCCTTTATTTATATCATAGGCTATTCTCATAACAGCAGGAACGAGCATTGATGATAACTTGTTATATCAATTAATTTTAATATTAGATGCCTTAGTACCTATGTTGGCAAATGAGAAAATAAATATAGTACTGTACAGGTATTACCAAGAAACCTTCGAATCAGGGGACTCACTGAATTGATGGGAGCTACCCAATTACACGACGATATATGGCGCTAGCTAGTAAATTACACTAATTAGCAAATTATAGGTTATGATGCATGCCATTAGCGAGCATGCAGGTACCAGTAATTCTCTACAATAGTTACTAACTGTCTGGTATGTAGTTCATGGCACTTGCTTGTCTGCGTACAGCCTAATCTCGAGACTACGTAGCCAATCGATCGAATGGTATCAAATGTAGCATCACTTACATGCAACATTGTATTCATGATGATATGCATCACGCATCGTAGTAACTAAAATAGTAAATTATGTTGTCGTTTGTAATTAATTAGTTAAATAGGTACATGAATGAGGTAGATAATAGATTACATGGGTGAAAATTTAATTTAAACATTGATTATAATAATTATTATTAAGCTCAAAAGTAGTAACGAATATTTTCTTACTATTACGACGTACCGCCTATGTAAATATAAAAATGTCACGTAAAAATATATTGTAAAAGAAAAACGACTCGCACTTAACTGTTTTTTATTTAATTGTAATCTTGAATGTGGAGCAAGGTTGGTGCGTTCGACTAACATTAAAATAGAACAAATAACTTACAGCACGCACACTTCAATGTACTCAGCGCTCGAGCTAACTACTCCACTGTTTAATCAATTGGTTTATTTATATCATACTTACTTATTTGATGACAACAAACCCATATGGACATATAGTTTATTTTAAATATTAATGCACTAGATAATACTTATTTCAGCCACTGTTTATTTCAGCCTCAGGAGTCTATTAATTTGCATGAAAATAAAAAATACGGAGAGACTTTTAGGTATTATTTATAAATGAAAAAGCATTACGTAATATTTTAGTAGTGTCCAGGTATTGGGTCACTATTTATACTTGTGACTACAAATGTGTATGTAGTTTGGGAAACAACAGCTCAACACTATCAGTGGACCTCGTCTGTGACCTAGTGACCTAGTTAAGCGTCAGAGTAGCAATCGTCTGTATCGTCCACAAGCGTACATCCACAACACACAAGCGCGTGTACACACAACAACACACGCAGACACACACACCCATATGTAATGAAATACCTACGCAATACCGTCGGAGATACATAAAATTGTATTGAACGTAACTACGTTTATCATGTACACACAAACACAAAACAATGTATTCCTTATTGTTTTACAGAAATATTTTAACTGTTGTTATAACATTATGCTTAAACGCTGACTATTAATTGGGTCAATTTAATGTAAATATGTCGGGGAAAACACATTTGCTTGTATATTTATTTGTACAAAATTGAATAGGTGAGTACTTAGATGTAACAAACACTTTATTATACGAAAAGTGAATAAATAAGCGCTAAATGCGGGCTACATTCTGATGGGCCAGTAAAAATAATTCGGATGACGCCCAGCCCTCGTGACCTGGCATACATCAGTTGGCGCCAACAACTGCGACATACTTTTCATGCTGAAAATTCCTAATTTACCCGAAACATGCTATCAAAACACCTTACAGACAATAAGAGAGATCAATATTGTAATGCAGTGTAGGTGGTAAAAATATAACTACTGTTAATTTTGTGATATAATGAGACAAATATTAGAACTATAAAAACGCCTCAAAACTACCTTTATTAACCTAATCCTATTAACAAAATTACATAATGTAAAAACAAGTAATTTGTAGGTGAATATTACGAATGTAACACAACCCCTCAAAACAATTAAGAGTCGGCTTTTAAATCGTTTGACAACTTTTGCCCAGTTATAACAATTCTTCTTCATAGTATTGCATGCCTATGTGTAGGAAATCATTTTCTTCGCGTTTTGCTTATTTTGATTCTCTACAACGACCAGATTAGCTGTTTTTACTGATTTATGATCTGGAATCCGCCCTGAAACAAATAAATCACATTAAAACAATTTTGTCTAACAGTAGTCTCGGCTCCACGTCCAATTTGTGTCAGTTAGTACCAAAAATATCCAGAGACCATTCGTAAAAGTGCCTTGTACGTGTCCATAACTAACGTGTTTACAATTTTAGATTTTAATCCAGTCTTGTAAGAAAATGGGAAATCTAAGTTTGATACTGACGGGCGACCAAAATAAAAATAATTCCGATTGCTATTTTGAAACCTTTTCATCTCAGCTACACTAAAATATGAATGTGAAAACCTGGATAAGCTAGTTAAATTATATTAACATCCGACAGATTTTGAATGTACGATGTCGTAGTTGCATGAATGTCTGTTTTTTAAAAGAAAATTACATGAGGATAACAACTTTAATTGAAATTGGTATGTTCATAAAAATACTTTATAAAAAAACATTTTTTGAAATCGGTCCAGGCGTCTTTGAGAAATCAAGAAACAAACATAAAAAATAATAATAAAAAAAAATACAACCGAATTGAGAACCTCCTCCTTTTTTGAAGTCGTTTGAAAATGGGAATTGTTTGTTATAATATCTAGTTTTGGATTTAGTCTGTCAGTCTGGATTCAGTGCTTATTTTATTGACTGTTTTAGTTTGTTATCTTTTAGGTAATTTAAATGGATAGATTCATATTTATCGGTGTCAATTTAGGACGTTAGATCTAAGCTTAAGATTACATTAATGAAATGAAAAGCAATTAAGGTTTTTAATTTTGAGTTACGTAGGTATCGTAATGATGACTCTACCAAAATTGAAATAGATCGGGGTCGCATCGAGCATGCTTTAGTGTTCCACGGCTTTTGGCAAAAGAAATGACGGGACCGGGGTGTTTCTAGTCAGTGTATGTCCATCATATCCTCACGTCGTACCCTCAGCGTGGGCTGAAGTCAGATATTTTCAACACGGGATATTTGAACGGAAACGACGATATACAGAAAGTAGATGGATAGCGCAATATTTTTTTTTGTCCCTAATTGAAACTTCTTTTATAATAATCAGATATTTTCATCACGGGAAATCTGAACGGAAACGAGGATATAGAGAGTAGAAGGATAGCGCAAGGTTTTATTTTTTTCTCTAGTTTTGAAACGTGTTTTACAAGTATAGGGGTAGAGAGATAGCTCCTTCCGCAGCACATAGCTTGGTCTACCCACGTAACAGTTAGTAAGGCTTCCCAACGTAATTGAGAACCCATGTCCTTGATATTTCGTAATCAGAGACTCGTGTACGACCACTCTAGTGTTTATCACATTTTATGGGAATTATTTGCTGTTGTCATCAGATATTAAAAATAAAAGGAAAATAAAATTTCAGCAGCGAAAGTGCTAATTAGGATATTAAAAAAGGTCAATTATGTAGTGGATAATTTGAGTGTAAACTGTAATATAAAACACTGGATTAGGTTCTTGAATAACAATTAAATACCTATTATAAGTCGTTTTAAAATTACTTACTTTTAACTAAAATAAGTATTTAGTAACTCACTAATGTGTATTAGTAAAATTCAAAAAGTAGTCTATTACTAAAAAATCTTTTATTTTCCTTGACAGAAAATTTCGTAAACTAAATCGTAGATTTTTTAACCGACGAAAAGAGAGGAGGTTCTCAATTCGACGCGTACATTTTTTTTTTATGTATGATCACGCATATCTTTTTACTGAGTAGTCCGATTTTGATAATTCTTTTTTTATTGGAAAGGGTATACTCCAAGTGGTCCCATATAAATTTGAAAAAAGAATTCCCACCCTAAGGGTGGAAAAACAGGGGTTAATTGATTGTTCACGCACTTATCGTAATGTATTACCACGCGTAACTTTTAACAGAGTAGTTCTATTTTGAAAATTCTTTTTTTATTGAGTAGGCTATACCTAGAAGTTAGTCCTATATAAATTTGGAAAAAATATTCCAATCCTAAGGGTAGAAAAACAGGGATATATTGATTGTTCACTAACTGATTTTAATATATGACCACGCGTAACTTATTACAGAACAGTCTGATTATGATAAATCTTTTTTTATTAGATAGGGGGTTATACCTTGAAGCTGGTCCCATATAATGTTACTCTAAGGTTGGGAAAATAGGGGTGATTTATTGTTCAGTCACAGATTAATATACTAAAATAAGGTAGTTAGCTATTTTAAAAATAATAAATAATTCAGCATGTAGCAATTAGTATATAATAGCCACAAAAAAATATAAAATAAAAACTTTTTAACAAAAAAATTAAACCGCCGAAAAAACTAAAAAGCAAAAAATAAGAAACCTTTTTTTATTTAATCTTAATAACTTAGTTCTTAAACGAATGTGCGTATACCTAAATAATTTTGAGGCGGCGCTAAACTATCAATTAACAAAGATCACAAAATTACCTTAAAAATAAAGAAACAACCAAATCAAAAACGCTATCACTACATAGTATAAAACAAAGTCGCTTTCCGCTGTCTGTCCCTATGTATGCTTAAATCTTTAAAACTACGCAACGGATTTTGATGCGGTTTTTTTTTAATAGATAGAGTGATTCAAGAGGAAGGTTTATATGTATAATACATGCATAATAAAGTTGAGAAACACGGATAATCTTAGAGATTTCTAATGTAAGGTCGTAAATGAACACTTTTTTGCGCTTTCATTGCGAACGCTGGCTGAACCCTACGAGATAGATCAAAATAATGTACTACAGTATTGTGCTGCTTAAAAAGATCTACAAAAAAGTCCGCGATGGTATATGTCTATCTCTTTAGGGTAACCCACAATAACCATTTTTATCGTTTATTTATTACTTATTTACGACAAAGTGATTTTAAGCAACACAGTATTAATCCTTATCCAATTAAGTACCTTTAATAAATTGTGCATGTAATATAGATCAATATTGCCTTTTACAGCATGTAATTTAAATGAATATTTTCGAAGATATTACAAATTAAAACTGCAGGGACATAGCGGTTGCGGCGGTACCGGCCGAAGGGCCGCGCGGGGGCCGGGGGTCGTGTGCCTCTATACCAAATAGTGTTTCCAAGGCTGTGCTTCGCCCTACAGAACTTTATGATGTACATAGTTATATTTGGTATCAGCGTTGCACCCGAGCAAAGCCGGGGCGGGCCGCTAGTATACTATAATTATATTCTTTACTTGCCACCTACTAATTCCATTGTGGAAAAGATAAAAGTTTTGAGTTTGAGTTTGAATCAACTTAACAATGCAATGAAATCTCCAGCGATAAACATTAAAATTTCTAAAAAAATTAAGTACCTATACGTCGTAATTAATTAATTGGCCTGTTTGGCGCCGACTCGAAATTACTTAGGTATACGCACATTCGTTTAAGAACTAAGTTATTAAGATTAAATAAAAAAAGGTTTCTTATTTTTTGCTTTTCAGTTTTTTCGGCGGTTTAATTTTTTTTGTTAAAAAGTTTTTTTTAATTTTAACTGACGTTATTACAAGAGTCATTTGTTTATCGCCAAATTTCATAGTTAAGATGAATTTTGATTTCCATAATGCACCTGTGCACGCTGCATTGTAGACAATCATAATTTATTTAATCAAATCTTGTAGAATTGCAAAGAGCGAATCTGTACTATTAGTGACGTTTGATTAAGCATATCTGCCGTTTATAGAGCATTGATTCCGCCAGAATCAATATTTTTTATTTTATAGGAGCCTATTGTTATGTACCATTTCAAATTAAAAATGAAATGAGCCGTCTCAAGGAGTATCTCTCTGGTAGTGTAATACGACGTACACTACCAGAGAGAAACTCCTTGAGACTTGGCTGGAATTGCTAAATATAACAATATTTTGGTTAAATATATGCAGCTATTCTATTAATTTTGATAACAAATTTCTGTGAATACAGAAAGCGAGATTCTATAGATGTGTAATGGCTCCTTGCAATTTATTGATTTAGTATGCAGTTAAGTGTAAACCATTCAGCTTGGTGAAATGAGCCATCCTTTCACATCAGCTCCTTGCAACGACATTAAATACGGGATGTCGCTCATTTTCAATTGAATCATGACAGACCCTACGTATTTTTTACTTTCTTTTGATGTCCAATTCATATTCATTTACGATTAGAGTATGATCAACCTCTATCTAACAGATCTTATTAATTTATAAAATACTGATTTACATGCGAATAAAACAGAAGATTATGGGTAACACTCGTATATCACTTGTGGTATGAGACACTTTCCCCTGAATACTGAAATTATAATTAACTTATGTTCTTAAAACTCGCCTCTTTACATCTTAGAATCACAGTGACAGCATGAGACATAACAGCCACTGATCGAGTTGTCAGTATTCGGCCATTTGATAACTTGAATAAAGCCTAACTTTTCAAAACATAAATAAAATGCAGAATGACGAACGGAAAATGTCGTAATGTGCTTATTTTTTTCAATAGTTTGGACACCTGGGGCCTTGTTTCGTTAATCGGCCTCGTTCCCTGTTCGTTCCTGCCTATATACAGATAACAACGTTTATACAGAGTGCTTTTTACGCAACTCTGAACACGTGAATCGTCTTATTTGTATGAGCTTCTTTGTCTCGCGGAGTTTGCCAATAACTTAGCATATAACCTCGATTTGAAAATCTAGCTATTTTTTTGTGTCATGTTTAGGGCTGATACTTTTGAATATATCAAGTAATACCAGTGTCATAAAATAAAATGTATCATATTATAATTAAAATCTTTAAAAAGTAAATGAAACTGAAATTACTTTTAAAAGAGAAACAAATGTTTGTTAACATAAATTAGGCAACTCTGTTACGAATATTGTGCAATACAGTACAAATGACTTTCCCCTGAAGTGATGGCATATGGCATGTGCATGAGTGTACCGCTGTACCGCTGTACAAGTGTGACTGCACAAGTAACTTTAGAATAGTGGAGGCAGCGTCCGGTTTTTGTGTATTCAAAACGACAGTTTGAGTGCTATCTGTGTCAAGGTACGGATCGACTCTTGCGCAAACCGTTTTTTAATACTACGCCTGGTTGCGAGGTAATTAATTCGATTCGGTGTCGCAACGAGTGATACTTGTAGTTTTCGAGTATTTAAAATATTTTTTCGTTTATTTGATGTGTTTAAAAATAAGTTGCTAATTTAATAGCTACCAATAATACATTAGTCAGCTACTTGATGTCATAGCGTAGTATAAAGATATAAAGTGATGACATCAGCGGCATCTAGCTTACTTCGAGCGATTACATGCATTCACTGCTATAACTTGAGCAGGCCACTAAAGTAGTAGGTCGCCCGCTAAGATTACCAAGAACATTCGCCTTTTTTGGTCATGATCTCGTTACGGTATAAATTAATCAAAACAAATTAATGTTTGTTTCTTTTAAAATGCAGTCAGCACCATTTTTATGGATATACAATTAACTGCCTACTTATTACAGGAATTTAATATCATCACCTAGCCATTTTTTCGATTGTCAATCCAAACATGAATGCCATACTCTACCTTACAATTTATATTTTTGTGAATTCTTATTCGGATAGTTTTCTAGGGAAGGTAACACACCAAACTTTCATTCTCAAGTAAAAAACTGATTGTAATAACACTCATAAAGAAAATAAATAATTATGTACTTAATTTTATACGTATGATTGAAATAAAAGGCAGTTCACAATACCCCCTTAAGATCTCGGTGGCCCTGCTCTCGATAACTCTCCTTAGATGGCTCACCAGCAGACTAGGTCGAGGAGAGCAACTAAGATGTCAGTGTCATGATTTACTATGCGATCCTGTGCGCAGTTTGATGTCCATTGCTCGGTTTACTGCTGCAGTTCTCGAACTTTCATAAACAAACGAGAACTAGGACCGTATTGTAAGTAATTCTTGCATTTATAAAGACTAAGGTGATAAAGTGGTAGAGGACGCAGTGTGTGGTCAGATTGTCAGACGGATACTGCATACAAACTCATTATGTTGTGTTTGTTGGCCTTCTCAAGTTGAAGAGTCAAAACTTTTTACTATTATTATAGACCTTTAAAACTTTAATTAAAAGGCATCTACGAAGCAACTTTAGTAGAAATATGGGGTTATTTCTATTTATATGTTTTGTGTAGGTCATTGAAGGTGTGCCCTTAATGTTCTAGACTTATAGATCCAGATAAATAGAAAGGGGTGGAAAAGAGGCTGCCTCGTAGGGTGCTTGTATCATAAAAATATACTCCGATATAATAGATTTTCCAACCAATTATTTAACTTTTGACAAATGTAATTATGCCTAAGAAGTTCATCAAATAAAAGTAATTTATGACGCTACCTTTAAAGCTTTTTTAAAAAAAAAAACCTTTTTTTCTTTAACAATTATTAAATACACGAGCTAACCCGAGATTCGTCCTATCACTCTGTACAAAAATGTACCTATAGGTGTGCAGCCAAATCGGTAGAGGAATTATTTCTTGGTAGATGATTACATGAAAAAAAAAAGATTTAAGCGCCCGATTGCTTCTGAAAAATAGTGGTAGATTCCAGTAAATGCAAGCCGACCTTCATTAATTAATTGCACTTCAAGAAAAACATAATAGCAATGTGTTAAATGAATTTAAGCCGTTAACAAATAAACCCGAATCCAAAACAAACTTTGACATCACTAGAAATCTGTCGTTAGTTAAATGGTAGCTATAATAAAGAATAATGTTTAAACAAAAATTACCAACTAAACCTAAATTGACTGAAGTGGGTCAAGGCAGCTATTTCTAGTAAACACAAAAATTTTCCTAATGCATCTTCCAAAACTATTTTTCCTGTTATTGTTATAACTTCCAGATATTTGATCTTATTTCATTTGAATATATTACTCGCGTTATAGTAAGCAGTTCGTTCTGGAATGAAATAATTAAATTGGTGAAGTCTCCCTATACTTTGGATCAATAAATCAAAGATTGTGACTATAATAATGTGAAAGGGCCAATAAAATTTACTTATATTAGTTATAAGTAACCTTTGAAATTATTTAAATACTTGGATTAGTGCAAACGGCACAATGACATGGCCGGCAAGATCACTCGATTTTTTTCTATACCTTCTGATTTTTTTTAGGTTCATGAAACTGTAAAAGAGTTAAAAACTGTAATTTCAAGAATAAAATAGTGAATATTCTTAATAAAATAGTGCTTTTTTATTGATTGATTTAGTAAATTTAGGTTTCATATCATTACATTCATCCAAGCTGCATTAAAAAATTCCACCGATACCAATAGGTATAGGTTTTTAACCCACTCATGTTCGACAGGATTGTGGTAACTATTCATAATAATATGATCACATGTTGTGTACTATTTGTCTTATGATTATCAACTAGCCGCTGCCAGCAAATGCACGGCAATTTTTATAAAAATATTATTTCGGTATGTAATTAGCTCCCATGTTATTTCTCCCCTCTATTGTCTATTGTCGGCATTATCGCCCACCTGCTCCAGCCAACCGTAGGGCCGGGTTGTACACTTGATGTATGTTTGAGCCAAAAAGAACAAATAATTGGCACGTGGCAAAATATATCCAATAAAATATTAAAACAATTTATAGAAATAGTCATTCTTGGAAATGTTGTGCTTGGCTGCTTCTCTTCAAAATGTATTTTTATTTTTAGCGACGAATTTACGAATCATAGTTTTTTTTTTTTATATACTTAGTACATGTTATTTGCTACTGAAGTATCCTTTAGGCAACTTTAAAGATTAGATTAATGATAACCTCAACCTTAAAGGAGAATCACGTGCATTGAAATATTAAACACCCTGCATGTTGTTTCACTCTACAACATGCAGGGTGTGGTATACATCGAAAAATAAGGGCAATGCACACTGCCTTATAACGTGTAATTACGGGCACATTTCAGTGCATTAGACCATATAACTTTATGCTATCGATCTAAATAAAAGCAGGATACGTGCGCTTCTCATGCGATCGCAATTACATTGGTACCTTAAAGTAAGTGCAGTAAAACGGACTACATGGGCCAGATTTTCTCATATAAATAGGTATTAATTTTAATAAACTGATTAATATTTACTTGTCAATTGAATGCACTGTCTATTTAACGTAGCAAGCATTATGTGCACGATACTGTACATTTTTTTTTTTGGTAGAGATCTTTGCAGTTAGCCTGGGGCCCAAGTCTGCTATTTACACTCGGTTCAATGTCTTCATAGTGTTGTGCCAGCAGAGCCATTTTCGGAAAATTGGTATTTTACTAAACGTCAAAACGTCAAAATTGCACATTACAATTTGTACCAAATGTATGAACTATTGGTCACAGTCGTTGAACATTCAACCGAATCGTTCCAATGCGCAATTTTGACGTTTTGACGTTTAGTAGAATACCAATTTTCCGAAAATGGCTCTGCTGGCACGACACTATGAAGACATTGAACCGAGTGTAAATAGCAGACTTGGTCCCCTGAGCGCAGGCTTTGACTGCTTCACCGGACTTTAAAAGATCTGCGATACTGTACATCCAGATCGCTTTGTCTTGACGGGTACAATATTGTGTAGTGTATTTATTTATATTATTAAGTGTTGACTACCATTACTTTAACCAAGTTTTATACACCCTTACTTAAACCCGTGCTGTAACTTACCTTTAACCTTGCCCAATGCATGATACAGAGAAATTGTAAAGTTCAAAGTCTAGTTTAGTCATTATCTACTTAGAAACGATTTCAACCTTTATCTAAGTGAAAATTCACGTCACGTGTTCTTCTTTAAAATGGTAACTTGTTCTTTTCCAATAATACATAATTGATCAGGTAGGTAAAAGGGAACATGGGGAAATGTACACAGATACAAATACTGTTATTGCATATATTTATTTGTCAAATTCAGTTATTCGGCTACAAGACTCTATGACTGTAATGTGTATATCAGCCTAAGTTTGGTTTTGCCCTTGTGGAAGTCTAGAAATCAAACACGTAGACTTTTTTAAATATTGTTAATTAGTGAAAGAAATGAAATAATTTAAATTAAAGAAAGCGGTAACTGTATGCTTTTATTGCGAAGAAGAAGCAAAAATAAGTTGACGAACTCTATGTCAAATGGGGTACCTATTACTGAATAGGTAGTGAATATCATCTGTTGGTATTTGTCATTAATTATTCCGAATTTTCAAATCCTAATCAATCTTATTTATCAATTTATTCTATATTTATCATGAAAAATAAGTAAAGAATAAATGAACTAGTCTGGCAATTATCATTATAGAGCTCTGAAAATAAAAGGTGAATACCCCAACAACTAATTTTACGTATTCCCTTTATTTTTTTGGCTGGGCATTCTAATTTATATTTTAAAAGTTACATTTGAGAACCCTGAATAAACAATGCAAGTTTAAGCAATTTTGAAAAATGCGGTTAACTATAATTTCCTGCTGAAAAGTAGAGTCGAGTGAATAATTGTGATTATGATTATTTTTGCTGAAGTGGGAACTTTCTGGTGTGACAGTGTATTTTTATTATTAAATCTTGTCGATTACTATTTTGGTACATGTTTTAACTTTACAGTAAGCGCTAATTATTACAAATCAAAAGAGAGACTCAATGAAGAACTTAAATTCGTAAAATGTGGTGAAAACCAACCTATTTTCCTAGGCACCATATGACACCATAATTAGTTCCTGCCCCGATTACCATGTGACCACCTATCAAGCAAAACAATATATTTCTAAATAGTTCCAGGTTTGTTCGATTAATTAGAAAATGAATGATAAACGAAAAAATCTAACGAATTCTAGAAATTGATTTGTTTTGAAGTCGGTTAAAAAGTTCCTCTTAACGTAACCTTAACTTCTGTTTTATGCTAAAGGGTTCCTTAGAAAAGACAGTTTCTGAGTATCTTATTAGTTGCATATTGATATGAAGAACATTATTTACTCCGAGGGACTACTAACAGCTTCTCGCAATAACTACAGCTTATCTCTAGTCTCAAGGTGTAACGTCACCATATTCACGTCGACTACAATGGCGCCTGACCTTCGCCTACTTATTCGCTCGTTCGGATCGAACCACCGGGCGAATCTTTTCAAAACATATTCCGTCTCTTTCCCTCATTTTTAAGTGTGGTATTACACATAATATGTATTACAAAACTGTCCGGTACGTATTATATGAACATATGTAGTTGTTTTTTATTTATTTATACATTATTATGGTCATGGTGAGTTTCGTGCTAACATTAAAACTGATTTATGTTGCTCTGTTACTTTATATCAAATTTTAAAGTAGGTATACTTTTAAAATATTACGTTTGTACTAAATGACCTTTGTTCTTGTCGTTAAATGTAGAAAATATTTTGTGATAGATCAAGATTACATTTTTTGGCGAAAATGCTGCATAAGGTTTTACAAATACCTACCTGTCTGTTTAGGGCCATTACTAAAAAATTTTTCATTATTCACTAACAGTTACCAGTTTATATTTAAAGAGGGTATGTTAGTTCTTAAAACAAGCTAATTTGACGTAAATAGTATTGCGAAGGCTGTTTTTCGCGCACTTGGCTTGTGATGGTAGTATTTCATCTGGTAGACATTACAACATACTGTACGTACGGCCTACGGTTAGGACCATATCAAGATACGTATCAAAATTAAAACGAATATACCAGTACCTCTCTTTGTACGTAAACATTGTATGGTGGGCGCTGATGATTACCCGTATTCACAGCCACGCTCCATAGCTCAAACATATGTTATTAATTCGATAGTTATATGCAGGTGTATTTTACATTTTCCTACCTAATTGGCGTAACTAATACAACACTGCACTAGACAGGTGATGTTTTGACAATCGGACTAAACATTTGTCAAACGAGCATAACCACTATGTTCATAGCAAACACGGTTCGAATAAAAATAAAATATTTTATGTAACTGCTTCGCACGTGAGGAATCATAAGTTGATTTTATTTATGTATGTACATAATATATCATAATTTGAGCGTTCGCTTTTGATTAGTTACCCTAGAGTTTAATAAATAACCGTGCACGTAGCACGAATGTCATTAAATATTTCCACATGATTATGTATACTGTGTATAGTGTTGTGTGACCTACATAACAGTGTCCACTGCATTTCTGTTATCCTCTGTCCTGGTTTTTATAAACTTGACCCACTTGCAGCGACATATGGATATACACTGTTTAAATTATATAAACAGTGTATATGACTGCACTACTAAGTGGTGGAAACACGATTATGCGTATGCAGTGCGAGTGCCAGTGCATGCGACGCATTCACGGTTACGTCAAGGGTAACGCGGTTGCATAATTGTGGCCATGCTTTAGCTATTTATCTATGTTATTTTAATATCTTGATTACCTAGAAATAACACCACCTATTATTTTGTTTAGTCTTGCTCAATATCGATGAATCACGTTTTTCTTTTGATTGTCCTCCATAAAGCTCCTTAGGCTATTTACAAGCTTACCGAACAATAGCACAATGGCTCATTTTTTTCATTTTAAATTATACTCAATTTAAGTACTTATTTAATAGTAAAGTTGTGTAAGTAATAACCTAACCTTTGTATTGTTTAAGACTCCTGTACACCCTACGAAACTGTTTCAAAATTAATATCTTTTGTGCCCTAATTTTCCACCTAAATTGGATGAACACACTCTTTTAAATGTTTTATAATCGACGCTTAACACATCAGAATACCATACAATTAAAAACCTCCCTGTTCATAGTATGTTTATAAAGCACGTGACGCGCCGTGTATCCGTTAAAGTTGGTTTAAAGTGGCTGGTCTAGTCAATGAGATCTAGCTATTGTATATAGCTACGCCTCAGCTAGAACAGATGCCGGAGCAAGGGCAGGGCTGCCTCGCAGCCGTCTGCCACCCACCCCACCCCAGCCGCGCTCTCGGGGAGGGGGGAGGAATCGCATTCCCTCTGACCCACTTTCAGTGTGATCATGACCCATTCGCCTTGTTCATCTGGAGCGTTATTAAATCATTTACATATTTCCAAGAATATAAATTTATGTTACGCAATAGTCTCATCTGCGGTTATACGTGTTATTTACAGCTTGCGTGTGCTTTATTGAGTTATAGAATAAATCGATTCAATTTGATTGGAATATTTTTACTAAAATTCTAATCAAAATTTATGATAACTCGTTTAGATATTTAAAGGACAGCATACACGTAATATATAGTTTCGAAACCAAAGTACAGAAATATCCGTTCAGGAACGATCGTTAACTCCCAGTTGTTTAAATCCCCCTGACCTACTTTCGTATAAACTTGGCCTATATTCACGTCGACCCCAGACGTTGCTCATGCCGATGTTATAGTAAAATACATCCATTATAACTAAGCTTTAGTACACAACCTAGTTTTCCTGTACACCTCACTGTAGCGAACAGAACGTGAAAATTATTGGAATCTCACCAATATTACTTATAATTACCTACTCTTTATGCTATTATAAACGTTGATATATTTATGTGGTTGTGGAAAGTAGGTCATGCTTTAGTTAATTAAAGCAACAGGCACCTAAGTTATATTCAAAACATACAGCACAACGAGTGAGGCAACAAAGGGTAAATTTTATCGCTGGCACCTTCCGAAATCGTGCATGAAAATACGTAATTAAATTTTAACATTTTGGAGCAATTTATAGATAACACTCTTAGGAAGTTCACTATGAGAAAACTACAAGATTACGCACCAATCAAAACTACATTCGCATAGATACTAATAATGTTCAAAAACAATCGATTCAATTGTTTACTCCATCTTATTTCTTAATCATCAGTTATCCTTTAACAGTGAAGAGACTGATATGGCCATTACTGTTCAGTAATTAAATTTAATTAAAATCATCTATTTTCCGGCTTGGCTACTAGCAATGACAAGGCCTGATTGTTCCTTTTTTCTTGAACAATGATAAAAACAATTCAGCCTTACACAGAAAGGTCAACTATAAAACAATAGTAAAATTAAATAGTTAAGATCGATTGATACTATTGAATTATTTGTTTCACGGGTATTCAAAACAACACTGATGAACCTTGACATAGTCGCTTGGGGCCTAAATGCGCGGGAAGTACACAATTATTTTCTAGTTAGATAAGAATAATGACGTGGGTACCTACTCACTTTAACAATCTCTGTAAGTAGTCAAATAGAATGATATTACTCAATACATGATATTTTTTCACACCCACATTGAAGAAACGGAAAATTTCTAAAATGTTTTATTACAAAATTACAATGAAATAAACACATATGAAAGAAAACTAGTGGGCGCAAGGAAAAAGCCACCATGGCGCCTTTGTGAAAGAAAATAATATATGAAGAAGGTATTAAATTTTCTTGAAAAATATACATTGATGCTTATTGATATTTGAAAGCAGTATTACGTCCTTTTCTCCAAGGTTCAGGTACGAATAATATGTGGGCCCACCCACTGAGCATGTCAATGTGGAAAATATGAAAGCAATTTATTACAAAAGCTCTCTAATGATCAACACAGTAATCTTGTACATTTCCAGATCAAAATATTTCTCAAGTATTCCACATAATTTCGATAATAATTTAAGTACTTAGTTGGTTGATTTTGATTACCGGTTTGTTTACGATACAACATTATGCATTTATTACGATATAAAGGAATATAGGAAAGAGTGAAAGCGCTGCAATACATAAGAAAAAAACCCTTTACTTTAATAATGAGCTTCTGATCAATAACAAATTACCATGTTCCTACATGTGTGTATATAATAATAATTACCATTAGTATGTCCCTTTTCTTGAGTTTCCGCCTTTTAATATCAAGGTTCATCAGGGACATGTAAATTGCTCCGGGGACTAAAACCTCTGTATCTACGTTAGAACTATTTGCGGAGCATCGAGTAATTAATTGATAAATTGCAAGTAAATAGCTTAGTAACACCATAAACAATCTCGACATTGTCGTCGTGAGACAGCGTAGGTAATGAAATTTCCTGTATCCGTAGTTTACCGACGCTGTATAATAATACAATTATTTTCTTATAATAAATTAAAGCAGTGCGATTAAACTCTTTAATATATATATTATGCCTTTAATGTGGAGGGCAGTTAGTCATTAAAATGTAATATTTAGTAATCGATTAGGTGTGACAGTAACTTATTCATGGAATCGATATACTAACGGAACTTTGTGCAGTATCTATAAAAGTATTATTTAAATTAAAATATATTTATATATCCATATTAAATTCATCAATATCGTGAAAAACCTAGCATGTTACTTTTTCACGTGTAAAACACGCAACTGATTTTGATAAAAAAATGGCATGGATTTATATCATGATAACCGACATCCACCCGGGCAATGTCGCGGACAAAATAATTTTCAAGCAGACTTAAAATTCCGAAATAAATGTAAATTGTTCATTGCATACGGGTTAAAATATTAGTTAATTAGAAAAAATATTGAAGGATTTATACTTTATTTAATAAAATGCCCAACATGAAAAATGTCAGACAAATTCAACAGCATTCCAATAAAAATAATCATACAAAAAAAAATATTAATTCTTAGAAAAAGTTATTTCCTCCATATAATTTTTCAGCGTCACCCTCCATGGATACAACCTAATTTATGAACTAAACCACGTGGTAACAAAGTTACGTACGCCAATAAATTACTAAATTTGATTATTAATGGCATGAAAAAAAACATCGGAGTTCTCATTTTTTCATAATTTTCCTTTTAATTGTACGCCGTTTAACATACTCGTAACTATTTCCACTGAAGATTATTGACTAATGACTTATATATTTAAAATTAATTGCTAAATACATATTCAGCAAGGTTGAAGTAACTATGTAGATTTTACCTTTCAACTTTGTGCAATACACAACCTTGACACAGAAATGTTTCGTCAATTAATAGAAATTGAGATTTATTTTGTCGGTGAATTGAATTAGTATTTAAAAACAGATATGAATGTAGTTGAATGCTCAAGGTTGAGTACAAAAACGCAATTTCACAAGGTCGACATATTTTAGAGCATAAAATTATTATACGCTTATCATTGCATACGGTATTGCTGCTGTCGCTGCAATGCTCAACTTTTGCAGAATTTTTGTAATTTTTATGTACCTTTGTAATTGGTGTTGAATTACGTGGTTATCTTCACACAGCGAGAATTTCTTGTATAGTTTTATTTCAATTGTATGTTAATACGATACAGTAAAGTAATAGACAGGTACGAGTAGGTGTATTGCTTTACGTTGTGTCAAAGTTCTAGGTGATTCTGTATCATAGAAGCGGGGCGCAGCCATTATGAACTACGTTTAACAGGGTACATGTACATAAGATTACACATAGGTAGGTAGGACGCATCGACCTCGCCAGACCAAAAGCAGTACCACTGTCACTGGGTAAGTGTGTCAGTGTGCCAGTAGGGCGCGCGTCATCCGCGACCATGCCTCTCCCCTCGCGCACCCGCCCCCCGTCTCCCGCCGTCCAAGGTCCTGAGAGACTGCAGCTAACATTATTTATCAACAATTTCTAAATAAGGCGAAGGGTTACGAATTCTTTACAATACCTAGAACGCCCAATGGTTAATAAAAGTAAAAATAATGTCAACGTCATCGCTACATAATGAACAAAATGCAATGAAAAGTATTAAATATCAATTCAATAACGTGTTTATCTATACACATTTCGTAATGTGATCCATACTTGAATCGAGTAGGTATTGTTAAATAATTTAAATTCACGTGATTTATGTAAAGTTGCGTAAGTGTGTGTTCATGTGGAATGACAGTTAATAACAGCAGGGCTTTACCAAGAACATATCCTGATTCTGATGATTAATACGGCCGAAGCGGACGCGGATACAGTCTCGTAGCTGGTCTTAGCTCACATTCACAATCGATATTCTACATTATTCGTTTCTTTTAATTTCCCTTTGGTAATAATATGCAACGTTAAAATATAGGCAACGTATGTCCAACTACTATGATACCTACTAGTATGAAAGATACTTTTATTTTACACTCGTCGCTTTTCAGGATAAGGAATCATTACGCAATTTAATACTTTAGAATCGCTAGTTAGTACTAAGAAAAAATGTGAAAGGCTTTTATCACTGGATCATGTTTAAAATGCACATCTGTTTTAAAGGTGCAACTTTTTTATTTTATTATATTGCTTAAACTTCATGAGACCAACGTAAATGCTCTAAAAATATAGTCTCCTAGAAGGTAAGGACCTTTCTTCAAAGATATTAAAAACCTATCCTTTTTTTTTGCCTAACTCCTTTCATAGAGCTGTCTCTACATCATAAAAGTAAAAATTGATTAAAAAAAATACCGTTTAAAAATTTGTATTACGTACACATTTTTATGATTAGGATTTGAGATTTTTCTTTCAATATTTTCATACATGGGTTTTGATATAATTACGTTACCATCACAAACGTTGCCTTGAATATCAATAATTAACACGGAGCGACTGCCATATGACCCCGCAACCCATTTACTAAGAATATCAATACGAATGATATCGAACCTAAAGTTACAACGGGTTTGACATTTGATCTTCTGATTAGCTGTCATAGGTACACGAATACCAACATAAACAGTGCCTACATCGGTTTCTTTTGATCAACCTACTGCTAGTCAAAGCCTCTTTCCCAGCACAAACCCTTGTACCATTGTATTGACTACAAAACACTTGTCATTTGCAGGTTGCCGTATTACAAAATAGGTAAAACCACAAAAAGCAAATATCGCCAAAAAAGCAAGGCAAACAAAATTATCAAAACACTCCATTGCTTGAAAAAAATAAACTTATGAAGAGTAATAATAATCCAGCCTTTAAACGTCCCACTGTTGGACGCAGGCTACTTCCACTATTGAGAAGACGATGAGGAGCATTGATCACCACGCTTACTTACTGCGGATTGGCGATTTCAGAACTTATGAAGCTTGAAGTCATACATTTAAAACACAAATGTGTGTGTGAACCTTAAATTAGTTGCTATGCAGCTAAATTAAATAACCACGATGCGAGTTTTAAGCTGTGTTATCAAAATAACAAGCCTAATATAGCTATTAGGCTTGTTATTTTGAACGTAAAATGATTTAAAACTTGGGTATTAGCAATACCCAAGTTTTAAATCATTTTACGTTTAAGTTTCAAGCAATGGTATTGTTCACGTAACGATTATATTGCTACCGCCTCGTTGCAAATAAACTGACGTGGAATACTAAATGAGGAATAAACTTCCGTTGACACAAATCGTAACTTACTTAACCTCTTATCGCATGTCGTGATTGGCAGACATTATCGATACCAGATTTAGAACACTATTGATACTTTTAAAATAGAGCTACTGAAAACTTTTAATGATTGCGTCTTCTCTTTAATTGGCTAGTCATAGCTCCTTATTCCAAAAATGACACCATCACAATTAGTTACATACTTTGCAAATTTTAACTACGTCACTTAAATTTGTCATTACGTCTTATATATGTCAGTTCTGTTTAGATCGCATACGAATAAAAAATGAGGGAAGATGCAATTTGCATTGATGACTCAAAGCGGTGATTTAGGCCATACAATCCCTCGTAATATCTTTATAAAATAATGACAAATTTTAAGCTCTCTGATAACTCGTACATTAAAATCTGTTTAGGCATGAAGAAAAAACCGTGGAATAAAAATACTCGCATAACTGCATAAACTATACCGTATTTTTTTGGACATTCTTGTAATAAGATTTGTGAAATAAACACCATTCCGATGTTTCATAAACTGTTTTCAATTTAAATTCATGCACATATTTGTACCATATCTGTTGGACGCGATTAACCCCGGGATGTCTAGTCAAATGTATGTTGATGTATTGTTTTTGTGTTGACATATCAATTCGATATTTGTAACAGTTGCCGATTGATTTAACATATTGTGTGGTGCTTGCTCAATAAGAATATATGGTTAAACTATAAATATAAACTGTTTTTTGTCATAAATATATATGTATTTTTTGTATCTAAATATGTATTTGTTTTTTCTTAAACTAGTAGTAGTTGTAGTATGAGTCAATTTTATACTACATCTGTTGAGATTGTATATATTGAACAGTACCTCTTAGCATTTATTTGTACTTAGATACGAAGGATATTACTGCAATGAGCGCGACAATTGACTGTATCCAAGACCATTTCTCTGAAGTGGCATTGTAAAACGATTCAAGTGCTACGTCCTGATTTAAAAGTCCTATAATAATTACCCATGCAGACATCGCGTGAACTTTTATAGCAACCCTTTTTAATATTGCTATCAAGCTCAATTAAAATGAAGATTGAATTGCGACGGATTCAAAATAACTATTACTTACTCTTGTTCCAAGTAACTTGATGATACAATTTCTTAACATGACACCTTCAGTTGTGGGTGAAAAGTATCCTAAACAGACGACAAATAGATGAGCATTTAGGCAACCTAAACCAGATATTTACCACTCCAGGTGATTGTTGGCTTGTTATAGATCTAGATCCATCCCGTAAACACCACTAGAAGTTTACACAATATAAATCATAATTATGTAAATTAATGAGACTGCATTTGAGTGTGCTAAAGCCTTACTATTATTGTCAGTTAGGAAAGCTGAGAGATGATATAAGTAGTATAAGTCTGCTAATTACAGAATAAATTACTTGTTTTGATTTGCTCTTACATCATACATTTACCCCATATTTCTAAAAGGCTGATCAACGTAATCTGTCTTCAAATCAACTCAACATGATTGGTTAACCAAAATACAGTTAATCACCAATCACAGCGCTAAACGTGAGGTTTGAAAGAAGATCAACGAATTTTTGTATTGACCATCTTTTCGAAAGCAGTAAAACTTTCCATCCGGTGATGATCCTTTTTCCATCAATTAGTCGTAAACTTTAATGAAGTTGTGGAAACTGATTCAGGATAGAAAAGCTTCAAATAAATTCGATGAATGGAAATTATTCTAAAATAAAAGTAGAATCAGAGGAAAAATTTTGACAAAAGTAGGTATATTAAATAACAAAAAAGAAATAAACCAGTAGGTACTACTAAAGTCGTTTAACATTTTAAACTTTGTTTCAATATGGCGACGTGGGCCGCGCGTGCGTTTCTTTTCCATTTCGAAGGTTACTTTATTGTGCAAGAGTTGACTCCGATGTGCAACCCAAATATCCAAAGAACAAAGGATTTTGTTGCTACGTAATTTCTGTAGCCTCTATTCATCTATTGCGTATCACTTTTTTACAACAATCCATTTTTGGAAGGATAATATGTGTTATAATATTTTGATAAAAAAATATTTCATGTAAGTAGATATTCTTCTAATAATACTACGCTTTTGATAACATAAATCTTTCTTTAATAACAAAATAAACCAAAGATTCTACTATGATAAATTTCTAAAGCTCTTCGTCGGATTGATCGAAATATTTAATATTCTGTCTCTGCGCTCACAACAGTTGCCCTTTGGCGAAATTGAATTTCAATTTATCTTGATAAGTGGGACACGGCGGGCGCTCGCGCATGTTGCAATCCGCGTACCAATGAATGTGTTCTGCGAGGACGTCACTGCTGCCTCGCTATGAGGAAACTTCTTTGTTACCCATCTTGTTTGAATCCATCAACATTAAATGTGTTTTATATTTACTTCTATAGTTTACACTTTACGGCATTGTTCTGAATTGTTCATGGCAATGTATTGTTGCTTGTAAATAACACTGTTAAGGTTAACACTAGGTAAAGTTGCTCAATCTATTTAACACTATATTAAAACAATTCACAATAAAAGACAATTTACATTGTATTAGATTATCAACAATCTTGGTTGTGACGGTTTTTACCCAATCGCTTTATGTAACCTTGTTATGTTAAACAACTCTAAATACATAACTAACTATATAAAATAAACCATACAATAAAAACCGTCCTACATTCGGTCACATGTTATTTGTTACACCCAAGTGGGGTAAGGGGAACATGCTTTGTTTTACAAATAATGCCTCAAGTTCTTGCTACACAACGATATGTCCTATTTTCAACGATTTCAAAAGGAGGAGGATTTCAGTTCAGTTATGTTTTTTTTTTTATAAGCGCTTCAGTTTTTGATAATTCCCCCCCCCGTGAGACGTCAACGAAGACGGACGTGTTTTTGGACTGCTCCATATTTTTAATAATAAAACTGTGTTTAAAGTGCATAAATCGCCATAAAAACTAAGTATCATAAACAATAAGTTAAAAGTGACAATCGTGTGTGAAATCACAGTGATTAATAAGCTGCACTGTTTTCTGGCAACAGTTTTAATACAAAAACTAGCAAAATCCTTCTAAAAAGTGAACACATTTCGGACTTTGACCTCATTAGCCACACAAAGGAAGTAGATGACCGCACTAATCATCAACACTATACCGCGGCAACCAGTCACCAATTTCAACAACAAGTATTAAGAAGCCCGTGGCGTAACGGCGCGACCGTCGGATATAGAAGCTGCGATAACAGCAAGTTCAAATCTCAGCTGACAAGACGAGATATTTTTGCATTTTGTTTTTTACGAAATTTTGTATTTACATATTTTTTATAATTTATTGAAATTTTTCGTGCTATATTTTGCAACTAAAACAAGAAAAATGCCACTAAGTCGATCACCGCCATCAACCGCCATCCCGTCTACATCACTTGCAGCGCCAATACCAGCTCAGCTGCACCATAGCTCCTCGGAGCCAAACATTACTAAAACTGATAATTCCCTCAGTAATGAGTCCAGCTATCTAAACATAACCCAGCGAAACAAACGAAAATGTTCCGAGTCAAGAATAAATCAGGATAACCAATTATCTATCTTCATGGAGGAAATGAAAAAGTTGTTCATTGAATTCAAGGAAGGCCAAGAAAAGAAAATAGAGAAGTTGTGTGAATCTGTGGAAGAGATAAAAATTCAAAATTCTAAAATCCAGTCTACAGTTTCTTTCCTCTCACAGGACTATGATGACCTCAAAGGTAAAATTGAACATTTAGAGACACAGCTCGAATCAGAAAGGAAAAACAATTTAAACAGTTTGCAAATTTTAGAGGAAAAATTAGAACGTCTCGAGCGTGGAGCTAGATCATCCTGCATTGAGATCAGGAATATACCTATTAGAAAATCAGAATCAAAAATTGAATTGTTAAATACTGTTTTGAACATCGCCGCAACTGTTAATGTACCCATACAGCCATTCGAGATTAAGGACATTTTCCGTATTGGCACCAGGGACCCTGACACCAAGAATATTATTGTGGACTTTACTAGCAATTTGTTAAAGGAACAATTTATCCAAATGTATAAAAAATATAACAAGAATAATAAATTGACAACCGAGCATCTGAGAATTGTTGGGCCAGTAAAACAAGTATTTGTTTCAGAAAATCTTACCCCAAAGATGAAGCGCCTGTTTTTCTTGGCTCGTGATTACGCTAATACAAATGAATATAGGTTCTGTTGGATAAAGAATGGTAAAATCTTTCTTCGAAAGGAGACAGGTGCCCCGCATTTGGTGATCAGGGATGAGACTGACCTTTTGAAAATAAATTCGGATAAGTGACTAGACTCATGTCTATTTCTCCTCTTTCAATACAAAGTATTTCGTTGTCAAATCCATAATTATCTAAGCAAACATAGTCCTGATATTTTTTGTATTTATGAATTGATTTGTTTGAAACTTGTGTTATGTTTCCGTTTACTGAAGTATAGAACAGTCATTGTTACACTTAAAACTAAAATTTCATATCTCAAACATAATAATATAATACTTTCACGCACACTCACAAAACCACACATACACACATACGTCCTCAAGCATTTTTTAAGCAACTTTTTACCTACTAAGCCTCTTCATACAGCCCCGATCATAATTTCATTTCTCTCTCTGTCCCTCTCACTTAGGATGATTTTTATTTTTTATGCAGTGAGCATTACCAAAATGGAAAAAGTGTTAGCCACTGGTCGTGAATATGGATGATAACGTCAGAATTACAAATGATATGGATCTATTGTCAGCGTCATCATCCTACCTTTGTTCCCCGGAGCAAGTAGACTCACATTTAGAAAATATTAAAAATAGTTTTAAATTATTTCATATCAACATAAGAAGCATAGGGAATAGTGTTAATTTTAATAACCTCCTCATATTGTTGCATCGTATTAAAGTTCAATTTGATATAATAGTGTTATCCGAGTGCTGGCTACGAAAATGTCCTCTCATACCTTCCATCCCTGGTTTTGTAACTTCATTTTCGGATCACTTTAATCAAAATGATGGTGTTGTTGTATATGCTAAACAGGGCCTACAATTTACTATAGAAAAACCAACACTCGATGACGCTAACTGCCTGGTTGTGAAGTTCAAAAATGAGATAGCAGTTGTAGCAGTATACCGGTCACCCGCAAATCATAACATTCAAAATTTTATCACTAGTTTAGATTCAACCCTTAAGTCATTAAATTCTTTTAGAACTATTATTTTAATAGGAGACATTAATATAAATATAGCCCCACATTGTAATGACCAAAATTGTGACACGTATCTTAATACTCTTGCATCACATGGTATGCTTCCTGCACATCTCTTACCTACGCGCATCGATAGCTGCCTAGACCATATAATGATTAAATCTAACAAACCATCTATATCCCTGATTCTTGATTCTCTAATTACCGATCATGCTCCAGTAATAGCGTTCTGTAATATTAGTTTAGACGCCCAGAAATCCCACACAAAATCGAAACGTGTGGATATTGATGCCTGTCTGAACATATTAAATAATGCTGACTTTTCTGCAGTTATGAGCTGTTATGATGCTGACAATGCTGCATCCAACCTAGTCAATATTATCTCTTCTATTGTAGCCAAAAACTGTCATAATACGGCTATCCCGAGCAAGAAACGAATTATTAAGCCATGGATCACACCTGGGCTTCTAAAGTGTATTAGAAATCGAGATAATCTTTACCGTAAAATGAAAAAAGACCCCAATAACGAGACCCCAAAGTTAATTTACATACGGTATAGGAATTTCTGTAACAACCTCCTGAAGAAATTAAAGCGCCAATATGAACGTACAGAATTTGAAAAATACCGTAAAAATCCAAAGGCTACTTGGAATCTTATTAAAGTCATCTCAAATTTGAAAACAAACAAAACTTCTTCCAGTGAGCTCTTATCAATTAAAGACGATCCTTCACGTTCTGTTAATGCCGTTAATACATACTTCGCAGGTGTGGGAGAAAACCTAGCCTCCAAAATTGTGGTTCCAGGTGATAGTGTTGGTTCCTCTGTCTGTGATAAGTCATTTCCGCAACATAGCTCTATGGCCATTTTCCCCACAGATAATGAGGAAATTGACCGACTCATCCTTACCCTCAAACTAAATTGTGCTGTTGGCTGGGATGGCATCCCTGCGACTCTAATTAGTGCTGCCAGGAAAATTCTTGTCCCAATCATTTGCCATGTGTTCAACCTCGCCCTCGAATCTGGAGTCTTCCCTACGGTATTCAAAAAGGCCCTGGTACACCCTATTTACAAAAGTGGGGACAGAGGTAGTGTCAATAACTACAGACCGATTTCTGTATTAACTATTCTATCTAAGCTCCTTGAAAAAATTCTAAACAAAAGACTGCTCGACTATCTAAATGCACATAATGTACTTGCTGACAACCAATTTGGTTTCAGAACTTCCAAAAACACTGAAGATGCTGTCTTAGACTTATTGGGTTCAGTGACTGAAAATCTACACAGCAAACAAAAGACCATTGCCGTTTTTCTTGATCTCTCCAAGGCCTTTGACACCGTCTCTGTCCCCCTTTTGCTACGTAAGCTGGAACTGATCGGTATTCGAGGTCTCTCACTTGATATTTTCAAAAGTTATTTAAAGAACCGCTCACAGTTTGTCAAAATAGAAAATCTGACCAGTAACGAAACTTTTCTTAACTTCGGAGTCCCACAGGGTAGTGTACTTGGTCCTACCCTGTTTCTTATATACATCAACGATCTTTGTAAACTATCCCTACCTAACTCCAAAATAATTTCTTACGCCGATGACACAGTCATACTGGTACGAGGCGGTGATTGGACTGAGGCACGTCTTTTCGCAGAGTCAGCACTACAGTCTACCATGAAGTGGCTAGCACAAAATTTGCTTACCCTTAATTTAGACAAAACTTGGTTTGTCACATTTGGCCCAAGACTTAGATCACAACCGACATCTGATTTCTCTCTGACAGCGCACAAATGCAATGCTGAAATGAACAGTGCCTGTGGCTGTGTCAAAATCAGGCGTACGGACTCCATTAAATACCTCGGTATCTTGATCGACAGTACAATGACCTGGGTTGAGCAAATTAACACACTAGTATCCAGGGTTAGAAAGATAATCTTCGTTTTTAAAAGCCTCAGAAGTTCAGCCGACTTTTCTACCCTCAGAACCGTTTATTTTGCCCTTGCTAACTCTATCATCACATACTGTATATCGGCCTGGGGTAACGCTGGAAAATGTCTCCTACTACGTTTGGAGAGGGCACAGAGAGCTGTACTCAAGGTCATGACACATAAGCCTATTCGTTTCCCAACTGACGAACTGTACGCTCTTTGTAAAGTACCACCAGTGAGGCACTCCTTCGTATTAAATGTAATTCTACGTAAACACTCAGAACTTTCCTTTGATCCTAAATTGACTAAAAATAAACGTAGATCCGATAGAGTCTGCCAAACTTACTCATCCAAACTCCAATTAGTACGACGACAATTCAAGTTCTTTGCCCCTGTATTATATAACAGAGTTAATAATGCACTTAATATTTATCCACGCGCTTATCAAGAATGTAAGCGGCTCACTGGACAGTGGTTGTCCACCCTTACGTATGAAGAGCTAGAAAATTTAGTAAAATATTAGTCATCCAACTACCTCCCTCCAGCACACGCACACACACACACATACACACACACGCACACACACACACACGCACACACGCAGACATACACACACACGCACACATACACACACACACACACACACACACACACAACATACACGCACTAGAATTAATGTATAGTTGTAATATATAGGGAAAAAATAAAAAAATAAAATCACATACTAATACATCTGGAAAATTGATATCATCTCTCTCTGGGAGGTGGGCGCTAATAGCCACGACACAGTTTCTAACTAATGTGGCTATTACCGAACACTATAAATTTTGTAACTATTGTTTTTTTGTTTCCAATAAAGAATTTATTATTATTATTATTATTATTATTATTATAATTTCAATAGAACCTATTTACATGTTTTCTATAGTTTAACGACTACTCAAAGACAATAAATCACAAAATGTTCGCTAAGTGCAACTGTTCCTCTTTCCGGGGTTTTGTAGAGAAAAACAGTGGTCACAAAATATTACATTATTATTATATCTAAGACGATCGGTTTGGTAACAATCCAACGAACATTTAAGTAGATACTTATTCAAGTATCTGCTATAATGTTAAAGGTACTACAGTCCTCGGCAAAAGTAAACAATTACGATATTTCCCTTTTGTAATGAGGCTCTATGTGGTCGCTGAACGGCGAAACCTTTCAATGAAAACGGAACTCTGCCTCCGTAATCAAGTAAAATACCTTAAATTAATAATGTGTTCGAGTAATTTATTTTACCTATAAAGGAGGATCAAATGAAAATTAAATAAATTAAAAGTCAGATCAGAGACTTCTTGAAGAGATCAAATCAAGCCAACTTATGAAGACCCACAGAGTTTAACAGATAGACAAATTAACATGATGTTTACGTCAGTAGGTATGAGTGGGCATCTACCTAAAAACATTGATGTATCAGAATGGGTACTTTCGGGCAAATGATCAGCTTCCGTTGTTTCCTTACCAACCGTTTCTACAGACAACCTTGTGCCACTTCCACATGAGCTGCACATTTATATGTATACCTGCTTGCACATTTTATACTAATTTACTTCTCTACAAATTGACGATATTTATAGAAAAGTGATACCTTCCGGAGATAGACATAAGACTCTGGGATACATATGAGAAGATTTCCGATGTAATGTTTATGCCGACATCTCTTCAGTAAATGTTCTTTTGAAGATAAGTGGGCTCTCCCTTTTTTTTAAATCCTTGAATTTCCATAAAATGTATATATTTCATTTTAAGCTGTAGGACCTTCAGCATTTTAATAGGTCATTAAATGTTTGAGCGGTTTCGCCATATTTTTTCTATATTTTTAATTTGTTTACTATTGCATTGTAGAAAGCAAGGCTATGCAAAACAGCTCACATCGGTGTTAACACAATTCAAACGAGTGTGTGCGCGCTAAAAATTTGATAACTTTAGTATGTAGATACTCGGAACATCTAAAAGAAACTCTACAATACTCTATATTCTACAAAAAATTTAATATACTTTTACTTTATTTCACGTATTTCTATTCTAGATTGTGACATTTGTGACTTAATATTTTTACATTTGTACAAATCTTGTAAGAAAATAATTAATAGGAACATTTAGTGAACGTTAATTGTGAAAATAAAGCCATACCTATTCGCAAATGCTCTATCAAATCAAAATACAAATACAACCCAGTAAATAATTATATAGATAGAAGAGTAAATAATATCAATGTGTTGTATAGGGACGTAGAATACAAAAACATTTTTATTTGGCCTTTTGGAAGTAAATCTGTGTGCGTATCCCCCACTAGTGCGCGGGCGCCGCATCACTTGAGTATTTTGTAATAACGCTAAAATCGTGGTAACCAGGCCAAGGCTCCGCTTATTTACATGTATGTGAGAAATAGCGTTCTCACTATTCATATAATCATAAAACATGTAGGTACCGAATAAATGTATATATTTTGAATCAGATTACAAAAAGTGTAATAAAATGTGGTCAGTACTCATGGTGTATATGGTTTACATAGATTTAGCGCTCCATTCAAGTTCTTGGTAATAGTAATAATAATTTATTGAGTATAGTATTTATAGAATTCTATTAATGAATAATGCATTCGTATATTATTTAAAATATTTAGGTATATACCATAAAGCATCCTGTGTGCAATAGCGTTACATAAAATGTCTTTTTTTTAAGAATGATCTGGATAATATGAAAATAACTTTTACATTCTGTAATATATAGTAGTAAAAAATGTGCTTTAGATTATTAAAAGGTCGGGCTTCGTTATTAAAACATTGATGACTTAAGAACAGCAGAACCGATTTTTATGATATGATTTTAGCGCTATTCTAACGATCTACGTTACGGATGAAAAAATATTTTACTGGAAAGGTCTTCGGAAATCGATGGTATTCGCAGGTTTTGGCTATTATCTTTATAATTCATGTTTTTGGTGGTATAACCGCTTACCTCCTACTTTAAGAAATGCGCAAGTAACTATATTTTATGTTATGTAACGCCCCCTACCCTTAACCTGATTTTGATACAATTTGGTGTGGCGGTCGTGTGAACTCCAAAAAATAACAGCCTATTACTCGCCGCGATAAACGGCATGCACGCGGGCAAAAGCAAGTAATCTATAAACATCCTAAGTATTTTCATAATCATACGGATAAAACCAAAATACCTAGTAGGTATGCGGTATCACACGATATCTGTTTAAAGTTTGATTACAAACAACGTAGGCATATAAATAAATGTTTATCTCTGTATGCTCAAGCGAACCACACGGAATGATGTATGCAGGTGTGCGTAACATTGACGACAGCGGTACGTGTGTGTGCACCACGCGCCCGCGCCGCGTATCGACGACGCGAGCTTTGATAAAAAAGTGGGTCACCGCCTAATTATGCTTAATGTCGTGCCAAGTTATGCGTATCGCTTCTGATGCATTTATGCTAATGCATGCTGCTGGGTGATTGTATTCCAGCATTGCATTCAACGCTTGCGATTCACAATAATAATGACAGCATGAATTAGGCCTATTTATTTTTAAATGTTTGGCGTAGTTGTATGTATGTAAGATTATCTTACCCGAACGAATCACGAAGGATATAAGAATCAATCATTTATAAATAGAAATTTAATTCTGATGGAAAATCACGCAATCTGATATATTTACGAAACATACTAATTGGGTAACAGCAGCTATATTACACTATATTATTTATATTAAAAATCGAATAGGTAATATCCTATATAATTTCATCCCTTATCAAACTAATATGATAAAAACATTACCAAAATTGATCTAAAAGAGAAAATCGTCTCATGACGTGTTGTTTTTGAAATTTTTTAAATAATTATTTCAATTAATTATTATATGTCTTACCGGTAATTTTATTTAATATGTACAAATTTTATCAAAATCATGTCATGGCATAAATCTCCGCTATTTTTTTAGTATTTAAAAAACACAATCGGGAGCATTTGTTAGCAGAAAGGCTTACAACTTAACCAAATCCCGATTGCGGTGACAATTCCTTTAAAGTCCTTGTTGAAGTCGAGAAGACGCCATTGTTTATTTGAAAATTACAACAACAAAGTAAATGATCAATGTGCAGTAACAACCAGGTAAAGGAATAACAATAGATCAATGCCACATGCCGTATGCATATAGGACAAGAAACTCTCTAAAACGGAGGATGGATAATAAAACAGATTTGAAATTCAATAGGTACGTCTATTACCCAAATATTCCCAGAGTTCGTCGAACTATTGAATACATGTCATAACTGTTTTTACTAGTGAAGCAACATTGTCATTATAAAGTCCAAATAATACTTACCTATTTACTCTTTGCCCTCTATATTTGCAAGTCATAAGGCGACATGCGTCGTACTTAAATCAAAATGCGCAACTAAATATAAATCTCCTTTAAATTCTAGGTACAGATATTCATATCTAACGGTTAATCGAATATTCCTTACAAATGCCGGCCTATTTTCTGCAGGCAAGCATTTGGAAGTTAACTATGCACATGTAATGTTACAGTGATAGGTCTACGCGGATAAACAAACACATCAGGTTGATCGGGTACTTTAAATATTTGATTTTCCACTCCATCCATTGTTCTAATTAGGTGTACCCTCTATTCAATCTGGCAATCCTTACTAATCTCGCCATATTCAAGGATATACTTTTTAAATGATAATTGTTACAATCATTATCTTTTACATCATCGCTCTATCTATTATACTGGTTCTCAGGTAAATCCAGTAAGACTGAAAGCCGACCCCAATATAGTTTATGAAAAAGCTAGACAGAAATGGAATATGTGCACTATAAAAATACCACGAGCCCTTATTCACAACAATTATTTTATGTAATGATCTCTAACGTTTGTGTTATTAATTTTAAAACAATACTCTAGTTAGTCATCTAATATATCCCTTTATTTTAACGGTAAACTGGTCGTAACTGCTTTTACTTCCATCAAAGAAGAGCATGTCGGAAAGCTAGTATCATAAAATATTTTGTAAGAAACTTATCTATTTATATTTATGATAGAGCAATATTTCTAACTATTTATTGCTTTGTGTATAAATGCTCTAACAGTTTCTTCTAGTACAATGGCCAAGGCTTATTATTCTTGTCGCTTTGTTTTCCGTTTATACCTCGCCGACACTTTGTAGTTTTTTACAGCTCCTTTAAAATATATTTTCATTGATCTACCTAAAACAAGGAGTTGCCGTGAGTTGTGTGTAGACCGTGTTTTTAATGTAGCTTAAGGAAGTCTTTTTTTTATGTTCGTCAGGTAGATTAATGCAAACAAAGAATTATCAAGATAAATGTGATACAGTGAAAGGAAGTTTTGCGGGATATCTCCCCTTGCTACAATTTTTGCTACGGCGTGACGTCACAAGCCCCCACTCCTGAACTTTAACGCGCTATATCTTTTTCCATTGTATTGTTTGATAAAAGAGAAAAAAGGAAGTTTTAATTTTTATATAATTCACTGAGTACTTAAATTGATTTGTGCTTTTCGTAATCCGGTAACTTCTACAGTGTATTTTGGTTAACTACAAAATATTTAATAAATGTCAGTCAAAAAATATAAGTCAATCAATCAATTTATAAATATTTTCCTGTGTTACATTAATAGGTATTAAGTTTAATGTGTAACTGTTTGTGGTGACCTAAATTAACATACAAAACCTGATAACATTATCACTTTTTTTTTTGTTGGAGTGCATCGTCTGTTCTCCTCTTAAATCATTTTTGTAGCATCACATAAATCTTTCTCTTTGCCGCCGTATCAAGATAATTTGGATTTCGAATTCTAATTATGTAGGCAAATTAGTATGAGCCACAAATGTCGCTTAGTGGCTGTTTTGCACTCGTCAGTAGCATACCTAGAGAAGGGCATGAGAGAAGACTTTTATTATATTTTCTTGATATTTAGTCACGGTTACCTCTCCATAAATACCTACTTCGTTGTATTAATTATTAGCATACTTTCGAGAGCAACTACGAAGTAGCAAAACTACGAAAACAATTTAAAATATTATTATTCGCCTGTTTGGATCACCTTTGATCTAAGTATGATAACTAATGTTACATATCACTCAGATATATAAAAAAGACTAAATATTTTCTTTACTTCAGATCATTTTAAGTGTCTTGCAACCAGACTAGATATCTATCCCGTATAAAAATAGTATTTCAAAATAGCTGAACTCCCGTAATATATTTCTGTCAATCAACATTCAGCCTTTTTGTCTATCATAAAGTCAAATGATTGCGAAATGTATCTGAAATGAAGTGAAATCGTCTCATCTCAGAATCAGGTCGCCCGTTTCTTTGCAACTGTTGAGTTGGGTAACCTAATTTGTTATTCCAAGCGTCTGTATAATGGAGTACAATGAGCACATTATGTACTTGTGTGTTTTCCGGATGACAAAGAGTGGACATTGCTTATTGATACAATCTGTTGGAGAGATCCGAATATATAGAATTAATTACATGATAGCATGGCGGTTCAATGAATGGGTCAATGGATGCAGGTTGTTACTTCAAATCCTGGCAAGTATAGTACTACGAAAATCTATTTTTTGAACCGGATATTTTAACCGCATGTCGGATGCCATGCTCACGGGTTTAAAGAGCAAGGAGTAAAATATTGGAACACAAAAATTAGTTAGAGTGATAATAGAACGGTAAGCGGCAATCTGCGACATCACGGCAAAAGCTCTATTCCTAAATCCTCATTACATAGATACATCGATTTTTTTTAACATTTTGCGCTAACACTTTTAATGTTTTTTTTTTTAATATGGCCCTTGTTTCTGAGAGAGAGTTAAGATTCTGAAGAAAGCTATTTTAGTATAAATGATGATGAACCACCTGTAAAAGATACATTTAAATTTATTAACTGAAAAAAAATATTTTTTATATCATGTCAGATGAAACTGCGTAGAAAAACATCAAAAAGAACAACACAACAACAACACGAAGTTTAATAAAGTGAGGCATTCTTTAAACTTTAAACTGTTAACTAACTAGTCAGGTGTACCGTCACACTTCTTCGTCGGTTGCTGGGTAAACTTATAAACGCAACTGAACTTTTCTATTTGCAAAATTGTTGCCCAACACGTTTCGAATTTCTATGTCTTCCCTAGTAAAACTTTCTCAAAGAAAAAGAAGCAAGAAAGTTTAAAACTCCGTCACGTGGCTGGACTCTATAAATAAGAACTTAAGTTTTATGTGTTTTTCGGAATTTGTTTTTCTATAATTTCTTTTTTTTAAGTAATTAAAAACCTGAAATTGATAGTTTAAGAAAAATACTTAACAATAGATACGAAAAAAATCATTTTTATATGTTAGTAGGTATTGCTGATTGTACCTACATTATATTCGTGCCTAAGTCGAGCCGACCAAAGCTTCCACGCTACTCCAGGAACGAAAATGTTATCATTGACCCAGTGACCTACTGCACTTGACTTCAAAACCTGAAATTCACCTCCCCGTTCACGTGACCTACCAACGCTACCCTACCCCCAAAATACTCCCAACCCCCACTACCAATAAATTCACATCCACACTAGAATTATGTGCGTCAGAACTATGCATTTAGTGGAACAACCAATTTGTAGGCCCTGGGAGAAAAATTATAACATTGAAATTACTGACCGACTTCTTAAAGACAAAGTCTAGAACGTTGTGATATTTTTACATTTGCTTAGCTGTATGAGCCCATATTTTTTTTTGTATTTGCAACATTTTGGATTCTAGGTTCTTAAATCAGTATAATAAAACCTACACCAGATAAGATTTAATTTTTTCCCGCACCATGCTACATTAATTCTGGCAATTTTCTTCTGCCTAGCTTTTTCCCAGGGTATATCGGGGCCGGCTTGCAGTTAATACCGAGAAATCATCATATAGCAATATCCGTCTGTGGAAAATATCTGACTAATTGGAAATAACGTAAATTCGAAATTAACAGAATATATCCGAAATATTCTTCTTCTTTTCTGCCTCAGTCGCGGTGACGCAATTTCATGTCAGCACGCACTGTGCCAATCGTGCGTAACACTTAGAACACTAAGGTTTTGGTTCACATGTTTGGTGCAATATTAAGAGTAGGTATGACTAATAACTAATAAGTGCGTACTTCGTTATGTACTTATTTACTAAAATAATTATATTATCTACTTGTATACCCTAGAAAAACTCCCGACGTTTCATATAGTTTTTTTCTTACATAATTATTTCAAAGTAGCTAACCCTTTGGATAGGTACTATTTATCATATACTACCTGACTTAATTTTATCGTAAAAAGGAGTTATATGATACTAAGAATAATAAAAGTGTACTTGGGAGCTCTAGATTTATTTTTGTAAAAGTCGTAATGCCCTTAAACCGATAGCATAAAAATAATAATATTAAATATTTGATACGATCGCTCGACGCAAATGTGGCCTAAAATTGTCTAAGCCAGAAAGCATGTTTTTCCCGAATATTTTATCTAAACGGATTACGTCGGACCTATACCAAGACACTAACGCTAGTATGGCAGTATTGTTACCGCTGTATTACGATTCGTTACATCAACATGCGTCATCGCACGGAGAAAGTGTGACGTCAGTTGCGCGCATGAAGAAAGCACTGCGCGTGCGACTCTGTAAGCACTCTTGCTTTCGTTGGAGGCCGTAGCGTCTGTGCGATAGCGAAAACGGCATACTTCGGGTCTGCCTACCTTGCTGTCGCTTTTTCATCCGGTATTCAGGTCTTGATTATGAAATCGAAACTATTGAGTCATTGTGGCTTATTATGCGCGATATATTATATGTTTCATGTTGTTTTCTGTTTGTTAAGGGGAGGTTGGTGTTTAACTCATTTGTTTTTACGCATTTTGGAGCGATTGACGTTCTACTGCCATGATGCTCTGCATTTGGGAATACCTATATATTCAGTTTGTTTAGTGGATTCCATGATTAAATCCATATTGTAGCGCTACATCCTGCCAATAAGTCGTGTATCCAATTATCTATACCAATACATTATACGCCTATACTTCGTGTATTTGCAAAGATACTCTTTAAATTGATGTATTGTTGCCAGCGTAGGGACATGGATGTGTAACAATGAAGAACCGTAGCACATCTACGTTCGTAGCGAAGTCAAGACTCGTCCGTTTGTGATGTGTTTAGTACTCAGTAGAACACGTCGAATCAAATTACATTGCGAATACAAGGCTGTCACAGACAGTCACTCGTTCGTGACCTGTTGACTGATTTAAACAAAATTCAGGTCAAGATCTTTATTTCGCTTTTTAATAATGAATGGCTCTCGTTATGCCTCGAAAATTACCAACTTACATATTTGTAAATTTCGAATAAATAATGTAGTATTAATTAATTGAAAATATGTACCTACCTTTAATAGAAGTTTCAGTGTTGTATCATTAAAATATTAGCGTTAAAATAAAAGGCGCTCTATCTTTTGCAGCTAATCTCCTGACATCTTCAGGGGCCTATTAATTTTTATTGCGCGTGTATACAATCCTTTTCGCAAGTCCAAATACTGAATTTTTAAATAATCTTGATGAGCTACGTAATAACCATACTCGCGAGAGAAGCTCAAAGAGTTCTTATGGTCCATGTCAATATAAACAGTAAATTATGTGGATGTCAATCTGGCATCATGTCCAAATTGGATTAATTTGTGCAGAAAAATCAAAACTTTTATTTTTAAGGCCTTCTGGATATATGCATATAAATTAAAAAAAGTGATGGATATTTGAAAAAAAAAACAATCCATTTAAACTTCTTCTGCCAGGCCCTGCTTCATATAAGTTTTGTAACTCGAAATGCTGCTTTCTCGGTTGAACAACCAGTGGAAAAGAATCTGAAAAAAATCCTAGTTATCATTTTCGTCTCTGTGCAGTGTCGAATTTTTTGAGATTTTTTTGAACAGTTACAATTCTCAAAGAAAGAGAATCTCAAACAAAATGAATGCAAGTGCGTCGAATATTTAAACATGTTTCCAAGTACCTAATTTTTTCGTCTCTTTATTGAGACCATATTATAGTTTTTGATTTTTTGTAATAATCCCTAGGAATGGGCTATTTTCATTGCTTATAGTTTTAAATTCGGAGAATCATTCGGAAGTGTTATGATTGCATGTATTGGTGTAGTTACGTATAAGTACAGCGAGCACAACTCGTAATCGAATGCAGTGCGAACGTAAACATTAGCTCGCTGTTCGCGGCAACCCTGCCCTGCTGCGGCACTGCGCGCAACTGGGTCAGTGGGCCGCCCCCCGCGCCGTCCTCCGCCCGCTCGGTGGCGCAACCGCGCGAACGCGCACTAACATAGACCTGGATCGCGGGAAAGTGGGTCACCGACTCACTTTCACTTATTACATGGGCTCCTAATCGTTTTCCATTGTGCGAGCGGGCGGGGGCTTGCGGGTGGCGGCGGGGCGCGCATGCGGGAGGCGCCGGCACGCGCGCCGTTGTCGCCGGCCGGCTACCCGCCAGTCGATCGCGGTACTTCAACCGAGCGGCACGCGTGCCGCCCGTTTATAACTATTCTCGTTACGATCGTAACATACCACGCGCTGTCAACACTCGTACGAACAGTAGTAATATATACTTTGGTGACTGACACAGACGCTTAATACCTGTTAACTTCTTACACCGCTAGTATAGAACAAAATGTGTTGGATTTATGTGCCTCTTACTATAGTGCTTGAACAGGTGCAGCCCGCGAGCGGCAGCTAGTGTTGCGGCCAGACCGCTAGTGAACTCTGTGACTGTGTGAACGTTGTTGCGGTTGAACGCCGCCGTAGGGATTTGTAACAAACAGCCGCACTGAGCGGCCGAGCATGACGATGGACCAGCAGACAGGCCTCATGTCCCTCAATATGTCCCCATTTGATTTGAGCCCAGGCCCCGAAGGGTCGGGCTCAGGCGGGGGCCCTTCAGGTGCATCTCAGCAGTACGTGCCGCAAGGCGCCGCGTACCAATGTCCTCCCGATCAACAATCTTTCGGCTACGCCAATTTGGATGCTTCATATCTGTTTCCAACAGGCGCCGGTGGAGATGCAGGTGCTTATTTGCCAGCAGCCGGCACCGTATGCGACCAGACTGACACTAAGGATGTAATAGAAGAACTTTGTCCAGTTTGCGGAGACAAAGTTAGCGGATATCACTACGGGCTCCTAACTTGCGAATCCTGTAAGGGTTTCTTCAAGAGGACCGTACAGAACAAGAAGGTGTACACGTGTGTCGCAGAGCGAGCCTGCCACATAGACAAAACACAACGAAAGCGCTGCCCATTTTGCCGCTTCCAAAAATGCCTCGATGTTGGCATGAAACTCGAAGGTGAGTAACTTATGTAGAGCACTATTAGTTTAATTTTATTCCTTTATTTGTAGAGTCTAGTTATTGTGGTGATGCACACATGAGCTCACATCGTCATTTCAGGGTTTGCCTATGTCCATTGATATATTTGTATAGGTACTGTATAGATAGGCAGGACTCAATTATTGGTTCAAAGTGTCTTTCAAGTCAGTAATTTATTAAGGCACTATTTAATCATATTATCAAGTCCGAAATAGGGTTTCGTTTATCATACTACAAAACAGGAGCGACGGCAATTTCCCCGCCGACCTTCACCTACTTCGTGGGATTGACCCTGAGCGCTGCAGGGTGTGAGGCGGACGGAATGTTCTCAATCCCTGTAACCCAGATCCGATATATTTATTAATGCAATTAAAATGGGACCTCTTTTTGCGTCAAAATAGTAAAAAAGCAATATTATAAAATCACCAACCTTATGCTATGTATATTTCATGTAGGTGATGAATGACTTAATCTATGTCATTTAATTAAGAACTCGCTGTTCATTAAACAGTTCTAAATGAATTAACATTAATAGATTTTAATGATTTACCAATTAGTGTTTGGTATTTATTTATTAATATGCGACCGATTTTGCTGAACGCAGAATACCCCAAATGTTATGAGAAAAAGTCTAAATTGAAGAAAAACTTATTATAAAAATGTAGAGATGCTGAGTTTCCTTTGATTTTATTTGATTACCAGTGCAGAGTCAAGTTAAAAAAATAATAACTCATATATGCGCGTAAAGAAGTATACAATAAGAATGCTATTGGGTACTTGGTAGCAATGGCAGTCAAAATATATTTACTTAGGCAGTTAATTAACTTATTGATTTAATTATTACCAGACTGGCGATTGGTGTGACGACTATTTAATCATAAATTTTTCAAAATGGATTTTCGATTTGATAATGTAACGGACCTTATTAGCTTGTAACCATTATGTGAGTGAAAACACAGAAAAAAATGCTCTTTATAATCAGGTTAATTTCTTCAAATTTCGTATTTATGCTATGGAAAAAGAACTCTACAAAACGCAAGTACAGGATTATTTTAATGAACCAAATGAATTACTTATTTACTGCTTTATTAGTGCTAGAATAATATAGGTCGTGATACAAGGGTGCGGTTACAGGTGGATGTTTTGAAGGTAATACATCACCTTGTAGTTAGGCGATCGCGTGGGGCGGAGCTTGAAGTGCGGATAGTTCTAAATTTAAATCGCGCGCGGCCGCAGAGCGCCCTGACCTACTTGCGAGCGGGGCCGCGATGCGGCGCGCGCGCTGACTGTGTTTGTGCGTACTGCTACGTTAACATACCTCTGTGTGCGTAAGCCATTCGCTATTGCGCGTTTCGCCAGATGCTGTGATGTTTGCAACATCTAATAGCCTAAAATTTGAATAAAGGAATCCAGGCGCATTTTTATTTCAGGCACATTTCGATTTCCTTTCAAAACCTCATTATCGACATCGATCACGTTGAAGAAATGAGATTTTTCAGTAGAATAATTCGATATTTGACGTAATTCGAAATTGATTTCGATTCTCATGAAAAAATATTAATTAATGTATTTTCAAGGAAGTCGATATATGAAGCCAAAGCACAGCCTTTATCATCGTTAATTCATGGCTTTTTTAGCGCTGAGTTAACAGAAAAGCTTGAAAAGTAGGTTAACAAAAAAAACATGTTAATCTTGTATGAGATTGCAATAAGTCAACAACGTATATTTATCGAAAGTGTAATATGTCAGATGACACAATTCACACAAATAGTTGCCTGACCCGAATAATGGCTGTTGCGAGAGCCTCGCACCGCCTGCCCGACCTGCAGCAAGCCTTGTGCAATGCCACAGCTAAAACACCAAAACCATTCAATAACATTTTGAATTTAAGTGTTTTAATGCTGTTACATTGATTAATGTAAAATTATCAGTTGAATATGCAATTAAGTCGAAATTATCTGACTTATATGTTTATTTAAAACAAATATGTTTTTCCATGTTACGTCGATCAAAAATAAGACAAATTCTACCTATCGAAAGATAAAAATATCTGTAGGCCTCAATATGAATTCAATTTGAACAAAACAGAAAGAGCTTACGTCCGTAGAATGGTTTTCAAAAGTCATCATATTATGGCAGTAATTAGTAACATAGAATAACACGTCTTCTGTGCATGCTATGCGTCCCGTTGGGTAATACGAATGTAATTGTTCATTACCGAGCGCTATCTACGTAAAAATTACCCATAGATTACGTAAGCAGCCTCAATATGTTAGCTGGTTTAGTTATGATATAAAACATATCTAGGGGCAACTGGCACATATAATAATGTCTGCTTAAAATATTAAAATGAGTAACGATATATGATTCATTTAGTTCTGGGTCTAGTGGGGGTTGTGAATCGGGCGTGCGCCGCGGCGACTGTATCGTGTGTTTCGACACAATCGACCGTCGTCGGTGGGGTGAGCTGCGCAAGCGCCGTTTCACAAGACGTTTGGTCGACCTGTCGCAATGGCCTACCCAAATGTGACCTGGACACGTATCACGTTACTTATCCGTGCATACCCATGCTTAATTTCATAAATTATTAGCAAATTATCCCTGAGAAACCTGTCTAGAATAAAAGAACTCTGTTCTTATATCCAATTTTACAGCACAAGTTATGTGTGTAATGGTTGTAAATACGCAGCTAAGGCATAAATAGGTTTCAACCTCATTCCTCACGCCTCTACTTTTATCTGTTAAATAACTTGATCAGTGATGGTATTATTCGTGAACTCTACCCTAAAATATGACTTGGATTTTCCGAAGCCAACGCTGTACAAAAACTCAGAAAACTATTAGCTTAAACAAACAGCTATACTAAAGTTTACAGCTTAGGACTTTTACAGCAAAATATTATATTTTAGTTAATCATGAGCCAAATTAGCGTCAATACATCCGATTAACGCCGTGAGAAAATTCCAATAACATATTTAAAGAAAAAGAGTTTGCTTACTTATCAAGTCAATAATTAAATTTACTACAGTTCCACTAACATTATTATGACACGATACAACGTTAGTAAACTGTAATTTGTAGCGTCGTATAGAGGTGAGGCACTACGGTTCCGCGGATTGCGATTGATGAATAATGATAGTTGTTACACAGCCCGCTGCGCCCAGTGTGCACACTACCTTACGTAATAAACATATCGTCATATTTGTGTTTTTTTGTTCTACGTAATACAACAAATAAGAAATACTTTTTTGGTGTATTACGTACAAAGATATATACTTTTTAAAATTGTTTCATACAATTTAAGAAAATATACTTTTTAACGTGTAACAGCAAATCCTAGATACAATCAAATACATGTGACAGAGACAGGAAACATTTACAATTAGGTAAAATACATGCCTACTTGTAAACAAAATTATTAATTTTAAGTTGCTATTCAAGTTGGACCATTAGGAGATTAACTCTTACTTGAATGTTAGTAATCAAATTAGAGTTTTTAACCGGTAGCATCACCAATTAGAAAACTCTACAGAATCACATAAAGTATGGACACTTATAAGTTATATAGGTGCTCTTGGAACACGCAAGCAATCGGATGCTAAATCTCAGGGGTTGGATAGCCGCGGGCAGCGCGACAGATGTTAGATCACAATAAAAACGCGCGCGCCAGCCGACTATTTCGGCGCGCTGCCTTGACCCGAATCGAGTGTTTCGACAGAGCGGCCTCGTACACCGGGCCTTTCTATTTTTTAGGCATTACCTGTCGTATTATTACGACAGTTCTACCAGTGCCGCCATCTTGGAAGGATTTTGGTGCGCAGGCGCTTCAAGCCCACCTCTGTAGCGTAAAAACCGGTTCCAGTGCGTAAACTCTATTATGTTATGGTTATGAAAGCATTCGCTTAATGTCCTGTCATGAGAATGGCTACGGCTGCATTTAAGTTCAATAAAGATCTTTAGGAAATTTGAGATGATTTTAGGACGACTTTCGCAGTTTCAAATACACTGCGATAAACCGTAAGAAGGAGCATTTGAATTGCATCATGATCTAATCGGATTCCTACTGGTTCTAAATTCTATAATGTATAGATGAGATCTTGACACAGTTCAGCGGATCATCGCGGGTGATTTATCTCGGTTGTGTAACGATCGCCGCTGCCGCTATCTGGGCGCGCGATCGAGTGCGTGCGGGCGTTCGGATGCGATCGGCCAGTTCCGCCGGCACTCGGACTGGAGGGGACCGTCAGGGGAGTGAGGGGTACTACCAGCCTTGACCAAGTTTCACCGAGTCGTCGGTACAAGGAGCGATCCCCACCTCTTCCCGTCCTTTCGGTACATACTATTTTTTATCTCGTTGACACGATTACTTCATTTGACGGCCCTGACGTGTATGCCAAGGTCGACTCTTTGGTACTGACAGGTATAGTTAGATTTTTACACAAGGTAAGAGTTTCGTATCCGTCCTACACATGCCTAGTACCAGGACATAGGTATGATGCGTTTCTGTGACCTCTTTACCAACCCCGGCCTTGACCCATCTACAACTGGGACAGATCTACAAATAACTTTAGAATCCGAGGTGAACTCAGACGTATGTATCTATTTCTGCACACCGGCTGTTTGTCACCGCCACGTATGTTTTTGATTTGTAAAAATGACCTTGACCTTGATCTAGTTTAGTCGTGTAATAAACGTCTGACCTCGTTTACCGCATTATCGGCTGCTTTACTCTATGTGCTCATTAGATACTAATCAAATAAGAGAATTATGGTTTTTCATATGAAGACTGTCGTATCTATTCAAAGTTACAGTCGAATCCGACGTCTCACCGTAACGAAAAGAAACATCAAAACTTTTTTTAAACTTTTATATGTGTTGTGTAATATCATAATCATTTAATTCCATAAATATATAACTATAAACTACTTGCCCATAAAATCTAAAATCAACTTTTTTTCCTGCAGATTGTCCTATAAAGTTTGAATGTACTTTCTTACAAATTCAAAGCTATTCTAAGTACACGATGGACAAAAAATATAACATTTCAGTTACAAAAAAGAAACGTTTAATTAAAAGTTCCAGAGACGCTTCCTGAAGTCTTTTAAACCAAAAACATAATCGGAAATTACGGACCGAATAGCATACATACAACCTCTTTTACGTAACAGATATTCAGTCTTAAAAAATCAATCCTGCAAACCAATTCAGAGAATCAGTTTCGCATTCAAATGAAAATTACCCTTTCATATTAATTTAATTCGCGTCAATTGGTATTTTCCTAGCCTACACGACAGAAACGTTAAACTTTACAGAGAATTGTGAATAATCTCTTTTTATAGTTGGACTGTTATTATTGTAGATGTACCGTTTGATTTGGTAGGGCGACCGGTTTTTAGGGGGGAAGTCCTCATGAATCGCGTTGCCTTATGTAGTTATGTGCCGGACTCGTAGTGGCTAAAACATTTAGATCGAGGTAGAGATACTCAGTGCGACTCTACTTTACTTCCAACTTGTCTGATTTATTTCCAACGTTTCCCTGTAGTATAAGTACATTGTGGGTCCTACAGCAAACTTATAAAAAAAGAACTTAATATGAATAAAAAAATACCACGAGAGAGTTTTGCTTGCAACGCTAAATATTTTCGGCTAATAAATTAGCCTTAATTACTTTTTCATAGTCAGTCCTACACACCAGTAAAATTCTATCAAAATCAGTCCAGCCAAAATAAAACTAGTTTGACGTATATGTTTCGTGCGAATAACTGAATGAACTTGCAATAAAACTATTATTTAAGCATTACAAAAAGACACTTCATTTTTATTTATTTATATTGATGAGCTTTTTTAACAGATTTTATTGAAAACCAATAAATAAAAGAGAACCACCAAACGCTTCATTTTAATATGTTTGATATTAAAATGAACATGCAAGCGGTACTTAATACTTATTGCTATTCAGAGAATTAAATTGATCACTAGGTATGCTGCTTTGTCTTTGTTGTCATTTTACGCTATGCGTATAATACAAACTAGCAGTGGCGCGCGTTTTCACTCGCGTTGCGTTTCCCCTAAGGAAACTGACGTCATGAGTCCCTGCCTCGAGAACTGGGATACCAGGGCAAAGAGATTTTTTTAATCAAAATGTTAGTTTCAGAGATAGAAACTGTAAAGTCTTATTAGTATAGATAATAAATAACTAGAATTTCTTATGAGTTTAAACAACAAGGATAGTAGAAACTTAAAATTCAAGTTACTTTTATTAAACTTCTGCTTAACTCGTTAAATACGTTTGCAATCCTTTCTTGAAACAACCCGGTCTGCAATACGAAACTGACGGAATTGCACACAGCAATGCTTAAATCCGTTACGCTCGCCGTCTCTCTTAAACCCTTTATGTAGCCCTGTAAGTCTGTCTTTATCGCGCAGTGGCGCGTTGGCTTCAATAAAAACTGGTTGTTATTTTTAACTCGTGAGTTGGGCGGACCGGCGACTCACTGAAAGCCCCTTTCCGTTCCAGGTTTAGTGTTATTTATCTACGGATTTCTTGACGAATTAGCTGTAATAGATTTTGATAGTTAAATGTCATATGTACAAAAATTGAGTAGTCTACAACTTATAGCATTATTTCAGTACGTAAATTCAAGCATGTACTAAGTTTTTTTTATATTCTAGACTGAATAAGCGACAAGCAGAAGGTTGACAACACTGGTAATGAGTTCGAATCGATAATTTTCTATCATTAGATACTATACTACATTTAAACTTTAAAAACCAATATATCTTCAGCTAGATTTATATTTGAAGGTAAAATTTTGCGCTGTCTCTACATTACAGTTGGCCCAAAATTGGTCGCATGTTTTATACCCATATAGAATAAAAGTATGTGATTACGGAATAGACATGCTTATTTAAAGTCCTTCCCTTGTCTATTAATGTGCCATAAAAGCTTTTTTGAATTTTTGGTTACTATGTAAATAGGTAAAGCGATCGTTTAAAAAAATCTTATATAATACAGGCAATTAATAATTATAAGATAGGCTTCATAAAAAATATATACCCTACCTATTTAATTGTAAAGTTAAGAGAGACTGGGATTACTAATGGATTAAATTAAAACTTCGGACTTAATTTAATCACCATAAAATTAATTGAAACGACACTTAATGACTATTACCAAATAAGTGCACGTTTGAAATAGTTTATTATGAAATGCTAGAACGACTTTAACATTGCATAAAACTGATTGTCAGTTAATTTAGCGTACAAATAATCGGAACAAACATAAATCGCTGGTATCGCGAGGAGCGCGGAATTTGGAATTCTGCCAAAATCACGAAGAACAGTCGAGTCCGCGTGTACTATGAGGCCACCGTCCTAAATTTCAAGCCAAAGTTATTAAATATTTATTGTATGCCAAACAATAACTTACAGCACTTAACTATCTTATAGTCAGAATCCAAAACATTTACTAAATACACTTTACTTATTTAAATAGTTTTCATTATTTACTTAGAAAGGGCTCAGGATATAAACACTGGAGTCAGTTAGGGCCATGGTTAAAGGTAGCAGATAAAGTTGTCCCGCTTTCACGGCTAAACCGCTGAACCGATTTTAATTAAGCTGGGTATGGGCAAGCCTGAGAACCATTAAAGGATATAGGACAACACTGCGGGCAATATTTGGTATTTAGTAAATTGATGTTTGCTCATGTGTTTGCAAAGAATTAATGCTGTGTTGATGTATGTGCTATGTATTTATCATAAAATCATACCCCTTTATGATTTAGTTTTTCGATCAGAGAAATTGAGAGTTTCGATCTGAACATATTTACAAAAGCAAATGTTTTATTTTTCAGCTGTACGAGCAGACCGCATGCGTGGAGGACGTAACAAATTTGGTCCCATGTACAAACGAGATCGTGCTCGTAAACTGCAGATGATGCGACAACGGCAAATTGCTGTACAAACGTTGCGCGGCTCCCTTGGAGACAACGGACTAGTACTGGGCTTTAGCTCTCCTTATGCCGCAGTGCCAGTAAAACAAGAGATTCAGATTCCTCAAGTTTCATCTCTAACATCATCGCCGGAGTCATCACCTGGACCGGCCTTGCTAGCTGCGCAACCGCAGCCACCGCAGCCGCCTCCGCCTCCGACACACGACAAATGGGAAGCACACTCGCCGCACTCGGCGTCTCCGGACGCGTTCGCGTTTGATGCCCCAGCTACAGCCGCCGCCACGCCATCCAGCACCGCCGAACCCACTAGCACAGAAACCCTGCGAGTCTCACCCATGATACGCGAATTCGTACAAACTATTGATGATCGCGAGTGGCAGAATTCGCTATTTGGACTCTTGCAGAGCCAGACTTACAACCAGTGTGAAGTCGATCTCTTTGAACTAATGTGCAAAGTACTGGATCAAAACCTATTCTCACAAGTGGATTGGGCGAGAAACACCGTGTTCTTTAAGTATCTAAAGGTGAATTTTCCAGATAAGTATAGATCCTGTCCCGAATCCCTGAAACCCATCCTGGTGTACACCAAACTTGCTAGCGATTGTGACGCATTGCGCTTCTGCATTGTCTTTTATTCATTACAATTGATTGTAATGCATTGCGAATTGTTATAGTAATTTGCGTACCAACTGATAGTGACTAGTTACGAGGTGCTTGTGTTGTGTGCGTGTAAGGGGCGCGTATGACGCAGCGAGCGACGCGGTGCCTCTCGCAATCGATACGCCGCGCCGCCCGCGCCGCGCCACACCAACTGGGTCAAGTTCCCACGACAAGCGTGCCGCCTGCCACTGCTGTCGCACTTCTATTCTACATACACACCAACTAATCTGACGTATTTTAGAAACGGAACATTAATAAACAAACCCTATAAGTATTACTTATTCAATTGCCGCGAACACGACCCATTTTGTCTTTTGTTTTTTTTAATTTAAATAATTAAAAGTTTTGTTATTGTTGCAAACACGTGCGGTCGAAACAATAAGTATCAAAGAAACAATTAAATTTCAATTATAAAACAATTGTTGTCTACTGAAATAAAAATAAAGGAATTGTACATCGTGCAAAGTCTAATTACGCGTATCGGGCGGGAGTTCAATCAATCAGCAGGAGTCAATCGGCGAGGAGCGGGAGCAAGGCGGTGGTAGCGACGGCGGCCGCTCCGTGGTCGTCGTACGCTTACGCAAGAGCCGCAGTCGGTCATGTGGGCGAGCGACGTTGCCACTCTGCACGTATCGTTTCGTCTCACTCCCACAGACAGCCTCCACTTCACAACTAGCAATTTTTGTTTGTGCTAAAATGACGCGACATATTTGCGACCCATTCTCAGAATTAGGACGATGGCGAACTAGAATTTGTCTGTATATCTTGAGACTATTTACGGAAATAATTTTAGTTGAATAGTATTCTTAATACATAATGTCGATACATGTAGAGCAAAGTCCGTTTTTACATTTGTGGCTTCCTAATGTAGCGTACGAAAAGCCATATCCGTAAGTTCAGACGCGAGTCGCACGCACGGCGGAGAGATGTTGATGACCTAAACTTTCCCCAGACGGATATGATGTAACGGTGCGGGCACGCGGGGCGGCAACGCTGCACTTTCGCCGTCGCACTTGACACACTGCCCGTGGCCGAGTTGCCGCGAGAAAGCACTTTTTACCGCGACGCGTAACCGCTGGTAATGGAGACGTAACAAGTTCTGTGGCCTTTCTTTGCTTTCTCTTACGTAATACTAATTGCGATTAGTCACATAACAGCGCGATGAACTTGAGCCGCGAGTAACATGGAACTAGTAGATTAAATATTTATTTATTATAATTTTATTCCGTATTATACCTAATTTTGTTACAACAAAAACGAAGATTTAAAATCAATTTCAGTAACATGTGAAGCAACTAGAAGTACAAAAACAAATTTAGCCTTTCACTTTTATTGTTACGATTCGATCTTCTGTATTCTAGACATTATCCAAGTTCTAGTTTCGACACTGTCAATAGCGATAGCTGGTAATTTAAGTACCTTTTACGCTCTACATAACCGACTACCTATTCGAAATACAGTTAATTTAAACTGGTCTATATTTGTAATCTTGTTACAGAATACATTATTTAAACGTTCCAAATAAATTAATTAATGACTTCGATTATGACGATTATACATGTATGTTAATGATGTTATTTTTTTAGTATAAAAAATTCTAGTTGGTCTCCTTAATGAGCAGCGTAAAATTCATCAAAAATCATAAACATTAAGAAATGTATTGGCAAACTTCATTCCCGTAAGATTCTCCCGACGTTCATATCAAAAGTTTTGGTTACGCGGCTATTCAAGACGACTTTGACCTACTTCGCGCACCACCGATTACCAACAACTCTGTTCAAGATGGCCGCCCGAAGGGAGTGTTAACTGCGCTAGATCCAAAACGGCGTATGACTCATGTTCACTCTTTGCAATTCTCTACTTTACGCTAATGAAAATAGAACTTGAAATAAAGCTTGCGCTCAAGCCCAACTGAGAATGTTGCCGCATTATGTCGTATTGGTAGAGTTCAAATAATAATAAATAGCTGCTGGTTAAAACATAAAAAATATTCAATTATAAACCCACAAATTAAAAACACTGTTTCTCATATCTGTATCCAGTAATTAAAATTAAAATATTATAATACGGTCGAAGACTTGACAGAAATGTTATGTATTATGAGTATACTAAGTCAGATAGCTAAATTTTAACGTTTTATCTCGATTCATCGTGTTGAGCAAGCAGTATGCGGTGTGGCAATGCCTTCGAGCTCTAAAATTCAGTTGTAACATTTCGTAAACGGCAAATTTAACGCGCCGCTCCGCCCCGTGTTTTCTAATGCAACTCAATAAAATGTAGGTCACGGAACTACAACGTCGGTTGCGACTGTCAGATAGTGTTTTGATTACACACGACACCTGAATGAGCCTGATACCGCAAGACGCGCTATCAGCTAGCTAAACACGCAAAACAAACTTAATCTCACATGATATAAATAAAATAACGATACATTTTGTACGTAACATATCAATAACTTTCATAATATATTCGTCAGTTACAAAACAATCAAAACGCCTGCATAGCGCCACTTACAACACAGATCACTAGCACATCGTAACTCTCATATGAGTAATTTTGTAGCCATCACTAATTCTATATCGAAACTATATCATTTTTTGTACATTAAATTAACATATTTTGCCAATAATATCGATACAGTTATGAATATATTGTTTTCTTCTATGCTAAGCGAGCAACTAACCAATGATAATATATAAAGCGATTTATTTTAACTGTTTCTATATCATTGTTTGAATTAAATGTGGAGTCAACATTTTAATTTGAAACATTTTTCAAATATGATTAGTGATGGCAAATAGGTACTGTAAAATCTAAATCGCTGAAGAATGCGATGAAGTTTATCGTTCTGCCCTGCATGTGTAGCAATGCGTATATTGTTTGTTCCAGGTTGATGATCAGATGAAGCTGCTGCAGCACTCATGGTCCGACATGCTGGTGTTAGACCACCTCCACCAGAGGATGCACAACGGTCTGCCAGACGAGACCACTCTCCACAACGGCCAGAAGTTCGACCTTCTATGCCTGGGACTCCTGGGCGTACCATCCCTTGCTGATCACTTCAATGAGCTCCAGAACAAACTTGCCGAGCTCAAGTTCGATGTTCCAGACTACATCTGCGTCAAATTCTTGCTTCTTCTTAACCCAGGTTGGTATTTTATTCTAGTTTTGTATTTCTTTAGTAGATTTTTAATTTTGCACAAATTGCGAATGATATATTGCATTGTATATTTTGTCTTTTTACTGTTTTGTTTTATAAATTTCGTAGTAAACCCCTTTGATGAAGATCAGTCACTACACAGTGTTGTTGTTTTGAAGGATTTTCTTGATGTTTCAGAAGTGAGAGGCATTGTCAATGTGAAATGCGTCCGCGATGGTTACCAGACAGTTCAGGCTGCTCTCCTCGACTACACTCTCACCTGTTACCCCACGATACAGGTTAGTAAAGAGAATAATACATAGAATTTTTATAGCAACCTTTACAATTTCAGAAGCTATCCATAGACCAGGTCAATTTTGATCGTGTTTAAAATTGTAATATGAATGAATCTGGCAGTCACATTTTTTATCAGGCCAAAGAGTACTTCCAACTTAGGATTGCCAACCTTAATTGGACTTCGATCTTAAAAGGTATTAAAAATATATAATTATAAATTCCAGGACAAATTCGGCAAACTAGTAATGGTTGTGCCTGAGATCCACGCTCTGGCAGCCAGAGGAGAAGAACATCTATACCAGCGGCATTGTGCCGGCCAGGCGCCCACACAAACACTACTCATGGAAATGCTGCACGCTAAGCGCAAGTGAGTTTCAAACACAACTATAACACGTATAAAAAAACATACAAAACACCAAAAATAATTAATTTCAAAATAAATGTTTGATGTTAAAAATTTACTTCAACCGAATAGTTTCTAACCTAGTGTATCGTTTTGGGCTTCAATTGTTATCCGGCTTTTACTGTAATGAATGTACAAGGGAAATGTAGGGGCTTATTTATTAGGTATATTCTGCTAGATAGCAGATAAGAAATGCAACATATATCTCGTTCTAGGCCGAACGGAGGTGAAATGGTTAACCGGAATGCCGAGCACACGTCGACCCTTGACCGATTGTATGTTATCCTATATCATATGATACTATTATTTAATATACTATTATATTTAATTAAATGCCTTGTAGTAGGTTCAGCTAATAATGTTGGGGACTGCTTTATCACAACTTATCGTCTCTGTACTCTACAAAAGAACAAAACATTTTTTGGCTCAATACTTGTAATTTTATATTTATGACGGGACCTTTACCGCATCACATACACTCATATTATCAATTGAGACGTTTTTCATTTTCAATATCATGGGCCAAAATAAGAGTATGACGAGACATTATATTGTTATAACAAATATCAATAAATAAATAAAGATGTTTACTATTAATATACCCAGTCCCAGCAATGTTAGCTCCAAATTTCTTCTAGAAATGGATTAGAGCTGCCAATTTAAAACATTGAAAAAAAGATCTTCAAATATGTTTTACATTGTTAACTCTTTTCCACCTGCACCACGCTTTAATATTGATCTATTTACCGATATAATATTTATAACGTTTATATTTACTGTCACAATCTTTACACACTTATTTATTAATAAACAGGGATATAATAACTTATTCATGGAAAACTTTAGCATGTTCGACAATCATTGAATATCAGCTTAACATACGCGTATCTTGGGAATTAACAACTAACAACAAATATATGGTACAAATAATAAATAGTAAATTCATATCTTTGTAAACAAACGAGAGAGTACGTATGTTCGAGTTAATACCACTAATTTAATAAAGCGTAGGTACATCACGGTTTATTAAATTAGTAGGATATCAATGATACTATTCTTGCTAGTCGTAGTCAATTTGGTAGCTCCTTCTTATCTATTTTAATAAGGTAGTAAAGTTATTTAGTTCTTAATAGATTTTATTAATTACCTACTCAAAGAATTTCGTTTTTTTTTTCTTTAATACACAACACGATCTTTTACGTGTTTATTTACAGCAAAAACTATTGACTAGTTGTTGAGTTGGTATTTTAGTAAATTTAGATGAAAACTTTAATGATGATTGAAACTCGTACGTACAACAATCAGTCATTCATAAATTTTTGATTTTATTTTATGTACTTAAATCGATATTCGTTAGTTTTGATGATAAACAACACTATTTAAAATCCCCAATTTTATCTAATACCTTGAACCCAAATCTTGCATATAAATAAATTATGAAATCAATCATAGTAGTTATATATTTAGTTTATTAGCTCGAATTTATAATAAATATACTTTAAATATCATGGCCAAAGACGGGTATACTGAAGCATTCTTATACTGTATCGTCCTTACGCTACTAATATACGGCAAAATTTAATGATGGCAACACAATTCTATTAGTTTGTAAACAAGTACAAGGAGCCGTCAAAACAAAACAAAGGGGTTGATTAATTGTTTAGGTTTCTGTAATGTATTAAAAACACGTGTAAAGTATCAAATTCTATACCTATACAGTGGGTAAATTTCAAATTAGTTTTCTTTCATTCAGAGTACCATCTGGAAGAAATCTTATTTACAAACTATGTTCCATAACGATGACAATATTTTGTCTTATTTCATATACGATAAAAATGTGGGTTCCAGAAAGGAAATGTCGAATTATCAAATATAAAGCAATTTATTTTTTATCTAACGAAAGAGGATAAAATGAGGATGGTCTCCTATTTGACAGCCTTCTTATTACCATAGTAGTTCCACCTTAATAGTTTAAATAGGAACACCAATAAATATAAGTTGCAAAAAGTTTTCGCTGGCTCTCACCAACTTGGAGCTCGATAGTAAAGGTTTATACAATATCATTATAAGAAGTTGCTCTGTGTGTATCAGGTGCGGATTCCTGCCTAGCGACGCTATTGAGCAACAGTCGCCAATATAGAGTAAGCATTATCGTAATAAAAGTATACTTTGAGACCATCCTCGCACTTCCGTCTTGCACATTATAAAATGGTACTTATGAATTATTATCTACCTTTTGATTTTGGCACTTTTCACTGGACGATTTTTTTTTATTTGTACTCATGGCTGCAGCCTCTTGCACTTGAATGATCATTCACTTCTTTACATTTATGGCGTGATAAGCATACTACAAAAACCAAGGCATATGAACGAAAAGAGTCTAGAAGCTTTTTAGAAATGTACTAGTTGTGAAATATTTGTTAGATTTCGAACTAGCATGTACATTTATGTACAATGCGCGCGCGATTATCTTTAGGGCTTCTGATTCCATAACTCCATTTGTTTTATGTCACCGTCCATCGATTTGATTAGTGTGAAGTCAAATATAACAAAGTAACTCGACACTGATCCTCAACATCGCGCTATCTAGTCGTGGGTTGCTAGGAGAGATTATAATCAGTACCGTTAATACTATTGCTGGACGCCTTTCAATATAAATAGGATATGGCCACTTAGATACTATAAACGGACTCCATACCTTGATTCCGTAAAAACAATCTCTCTTACTCACAAAACTTTTCGCGGATCATATTCATAACAGAAATCAAAAATTAGACACCAGAAATGTCAAACTTACTCACTTAAATTTCTACCTATTTTGAATTGCACATTAACTTTGGGAACAAGGTTTTCTACTAAAAGGGCAGAATAATCGCACGCGCATTTTTTTTATTGTGTTTTATGATAGCTTTACAAGTCTTATAGATCGCAGGAATGTTTAAATGTTAGATTTTAGATTCCTTAATAGTATGTAGGTCGAAATTTCGACATCACCTCTCAATGCTGAGGTTGGAAACACTACTCAATGTTTATTTACATATTTATTGCTTCAGCTAGAGTTTTTAGACTGTAGGCTACAGTATTGTTAGTTTTAGTTCTGCATTTATGTTGGTAGTGACGCATGCTTCTGTCTCGGGATGATACGCTTTATTACCTTACATACTTCTTACTCAGCATGTGCATAGCGGGCACTTCTCTTTTGGTGGGTCGGTGGAAGTAGATTGAGTTTTAACTCTGGTCTATGTTATATTATAATAAGTAATTGTGAATTTCCTTTTGCAGATCTTGAAGTCGCAGTCAAGAGAAAGAGAACACAAGAGCGCCAAGCGCCCCGTCACCACTTCAGATAGAATATTCAACAAACTTTACTTATTAGTTAGTTTTAGTTTATTACTTGGTGTGTGATTATCAAATTTAAGTTATTGCGCCGAGCGCCGGCCGGCGGTGCCGCGCGTGCCTAGTCCGATACAGATAAAACAAATATTTATCTACCTATTGTCTGTAAAATAATATACAAATATTATACACCAGTCTTGTGTAGCTATGGTTAATTTATTTAGCAGTCTATATCGTGTTACTTCAAAATTGAGTAAGTACATTATATAACTAGGTTCTCTTTAACTCCGGTGCGTGTAAGTAAAGGGAAATATTACAATACATATTTTAGGAAAGTGTCTGTGATTATAAACGAAGAAATTTGATGAAAACCGTTATTAATGTTAGTTGAAACGATCATTATGTGTAATATAATTATAAATGTTAGTTGTGTTACATACGTACATACAATATGTTGTGGTCGCGCAACGCTGTGGCGATGCCCGATATTATTTCTTTTTGGCGATACTTATTAAATTTACGGATCATTTTCTTTCTAAGACTATGAAGCACTTTACAATTGGATGTATATTATATTGTCTTCACTGATATCTTATAAACTTGTGTTTTAAAGCTTACATGTCTTACGGCGTGTGATTGTTGACGAGTGAAGAATGAAGAATGTTGCTATATAGATAGGTATTTGGCTTGAATGAGATATGAAATTTTATCAAATGTTGATATTGGTCTATGTGTATTATAAAATAATGTAAAAATGAAAACTATGCAAAAATAAATTTTACAGTTGTTCCCTACAAATGTTTATCTGAATGTTGTATAAAATTAATCGAATATTGTTTCTATCGGTCATACCAGTACAAAATCAAAATATTATTCTTGTAAATAACATAAGCACATTAACAGTGATTTACCCTACTTATAAATTGTGTAATTATGTAAAATATTTCTCAACATACGTGCAAGAAGCCTTAAAAATCATAGATTTTTAAATATATGGGTACTAGCGTCTATCGGCTGATGACCGAGAAAGACGATGTATTTTTATATAAAACATATTGTTCTTTATTAACATATATAATATGTTAACTGAAAGTACATGATTTCGTATTTTTCTAACAAATAATATAGTAGCGTACGTAATCAAATGTAAAGATCTACTTTTAAAGTGGAACTGATTATACATAATATTGAATATATAATGTTATCCTATACATAATGTAATACTGGCATACGACGTTCCAAATTTAATTTGAAGACGTTTTAGTTTTACTATGGTGTCAATTTGTAAAAAGGAAACGACCCATTGACAATAGTTTGTTTGTATTGACATCCCAGTATGTTAGTATGTTTGAGCACTCACAAACAAGTTTGTTGTAAACCAACCTAGCCGACTATTAACACATGGGGAACCGCGCGTAATGTAACGAATGATTTATGGAATTTAAATTGTGATTTGACGGTTTTTGTTAAAGTGAATATTATATTCAAAATATTTTTTTAAAGTGTCAATGCACCAAGTGCGAATGTTTAGGTAGTAGTTTGCGTCAACGAGTAGATATTAAAATTTATGAGTGATGATTTAATTTTTTTTGGCTTAGTTTTTTTTTTTATCTAAGCTCTCATGTGTACAAACTATGGCACCGTATTTTGTCTACAATACCGTCCAGTGAACACAGATACACTGTAAATTATATTATCATGACATTGTTCTACAAAATCACGAATTAATCATTCTATAGAAGTGATACTAGTTGAAAAATAGCAAGGGTATCTAACTATAGAATTCACAAGTTAGTACCTGTAGCTATGAATAAACTAACAACATAAATAAAAGTTCCTCAAAACGTTGTTGTGGTACAATTTTTAAAATATACACAATAATTCTTAAATTTCTTTAACGAGCACTGTTGAAAATTTTATAAACATTTATTTACTACTGTAACAGTTCTTTAGTTATTTGCCGTATTTAATATCAGCAAATGAATAACATTTTCATGCTAACATTTCGACTACACTTTTTATAATCAACGACCACATATTCTATGTAAATATTTAGTACCGTTGTATCAGTTAGGAACTCCACGCGTGTACGTCTGTTTAACTTAATGCGTAAGGTTTAACTAAAGTAGGAACATGAAGCTCCGATCTTAGAAGATACTGTTTGGAATAAGCACGTATTCATAACATTGGTTATAACCCAAATTCAAGTTTTTATTATTAATTTTTGTATTTTAATGTGCACTGTTTTATTATATTTATATAATCGTCCTTAATCCAAAGTAATCTTCCATTGTCACTTCGATTCTTAAGATGATTTCTAATAGAATTGAAGTAACTCGCAGCTTCTCAAGTTTAGGCGCTTTATCGAAGGCAAAGCTGATCTGTGATGGTATGACATAGTTAAGTACATTAGACAGCGTGGTCATATTATTTTTGCTTGTATTTTATTGAGAACAGCGATTTATTATGACCAATTTTAATCAAATCACTCGTTTGTCCAGTGCAGCTTTAAAAATAGACCTCGTTGTTCGGCGAATATCACGGGAACGTCGTTGAACTAAGAAATCAAATTACTATCGTTTTAGACATATTATAACAAAACATGAGCACCAGCAGTTTCGACCGTTTATATTCGATTCCTTTAATTAGAATTGTGTTATTTTTACCAAACATGTTACCATTTTAAATACTTATTAATAAATATTTTACATCAGTCACAAGGATATTTTTGCTTAGATATACAGTATTATTTTGATAGATATATTCACTCAACATTCACAGTTCTAGATGAAGGAATCGCAACATATTGCCTAAAGTAAAATATTGCATGAATACCTATACACTTTAACATAAATGTATAATTAATAATTATGTTAAAATGTATTTAATATATTAACTAACAATATGTATTCATCGTGATGTATTGTTCTTTATTAATATATATTATCCTAATTATTGTGTAATATATATAAAGTGCATTGTATTGACAGATATAATTAACCACCCGTCAGTTGAATGGCGGCAAACCGCTTAGTAACAAAGACGTGCCATTTTATTTGATCGATTAGGGTCTGAAAACATCGGCAGACTATGTCTAACTTGGATACGGAGTCACTCGGGCTAAAGCAAATAACAAAAGCCGAGTCTCTCCATGTAACTAATCCCGTAGCCGATCAATATTTAAGTACAATACTTCTGCATACATTACAAAGGCTTCCTTCCTCTTGACACAACAGTTTGAGACAATAAACGGTTCAGGTGCCAGTGTTTATAATTATTTTAAATCGATACATTTTCATAAATTGTTATGCTTAAATTTTTGATTTAATCAATGTTCATTTTCATTAAATAGATTTGAGTATATTAAATCCATTAAAATCTAAACCTACTATTTACATGTAAGATTAGATTAAGTAACATAATACAGCATAAAGTTGTATTTTAGCGTTTATGTAAGTAATATCTATATTTATGAATTAAAATTATAAGTATTTTTAATGTTAAGATACACGATGAGTGTTCTATGTAAATGTAAATTTTGAGTTCAACTAGATAATAAGCGATAGTTAGTAATACAAACTGCGCAGCGGAACATCGCGATCTCGTGGTCGCCGCCGCCGCTCGGACCTGCTCACGGGAGCGTGATGCTCGTCCAAGTCGGGCACTGTTATTTCGCTCAGATTCGCTCGCGCAGCGTCACGTGTCTGTACCCGGTCTTGCATACATTGTCGCGACAAGCCGCGTGCCGCCTCGCTGCCCGTCGGTCGCGTCCGGTAGCGATGTTCGTTTCAGTAGCATGAATTAATTTCATAACATGCTTTCGATAATAACATGTTAGGTGATCGGTTACTGATGACTTTGTACGCGTCGCACACATTCCAAAATATCGCTAAACGTAACGCTAATTGACGCGCGTAGACAAAGCGTTGCAATTTGTAAGTTTACCACTTTGTTGTTCATTAACGATAAGTTAGGATTAATCTCAGTCGATGTTGTTTAAATGTAGTCTGTGTATAGTATTCTCGTGGTTAAGTTTATGTGAGGATGTGAATTTGAGCGAATCGACAGGCCTCTGCCTGAAGGGTTCATACTAGCTATAAATCTTAAGTACCTAAGTGATAATTTCTGTTGCACCTAACTTTGTTTCGCGCGCCGTGTTAGTTCTATTTTATCAATTGTACATATAGATAGGGCGAGGTATACAGATTTCACTAATCGTAAATGGTTATTGTTGTATCAGAAATCACGGGGCTGGCAAGCACCTATCAATGCAATACCGCATTTGCTGTCGATAATAAATTACACAGTTTAAATTATACCATAGACGTATGGCTATTTATGTGTAACTGTTTTTATAAGGTGGTGAGGTCACGAGTCGGGAGGCGGGTTGTATGACAGCTGCTGACGCTGTCGGTTAGAGTGTCGGTAGTAGTATACGAATACCTCGTCTCGCACACGCACAACGTGCTCGGTCCCGAAGCGTGCTAGCCACGCGACGAGTGGAACACGACCCTCGCATCTCGGTCCAGTGACCGTTATGATAGTTCTTATAAAATAACATAATTACACCCGAAATGTTCAGCTACGAAGGCTTATTGTGAGGCTGCTCCTATTTTAACTGAACAAGTGTTCGCGATTACACCTAGCTCTATTTGAACGTCAAACGTTTAAACACATCACTGCTAACATCACTTATAATAGTAAATATAATATTTCATGTAATAGATGTAATTATAAATGTGAAATTGTTTCACGGCACGATTTAACTATTACACCTTACCTACTACGGAATTAAAATTTTAAAAAATCTTATAATATGTCGCCAAAACACGATTGGATTGTAAGTTCAGTTAGAGTAGAGCAACCGACATCAGCTACCACAGCCACATGTACCGTGTCATTACCTCACATTTGCGTCTTTTATACATTATAAAATAATAGTTATTGTTGTCGCTAAATCTTTAAACTTATTTTAATTGTCATTATTGTTTAGAGGTGTCATTAAGTTTAAAACACAATGATCTATTTTTAGATGGCAACATAGATGATAAATGTAAGGCGGTGTGAGATGTCGCCGGAGCATCATCAATGTATTTATTTTCATGGTGATTAATAAATATTGTGAGACGCACGTACGCGCCGGCGGCGAGGGCGCGTGCTCGCGCCGCCGCCCGTTATTGTAGAAATAAATGATATTTTCGTTTAAATAATTCAAATTTTATTTACTTATATCCTGTTTTTGTAATCCAATTCCTATAGTACCTATTTATTTGCTACGGGCTTTTTGCAGAAAGATACAAAATTATTTACTCTTGAGGTTTCTTGGTTCCTTTTTTATCTGCCTGTCAAGATTTTATTTTTCAGGAACGCGTGGTGGTTTCTTTTTGAAATTAATATTAAATACTCTAGCCTAAGGACCGTAAATAATTGCTTCTTTGCTAATGCAATGAAACATACAGCCAAAAACTGCGGCGAGCGCGGCTTAACCTTTATTATCGGTCAAACCGTACGGCTTAAGTAACTAACTACTAAGCCCAGTTTCCGTGGACCCATAATCACGAAGTTCGACATGATGCTAGGTCTAACTCACAAGTCCCTCTGGGAGGGGTCCAGTTCAGGACCGAAGCCTAGGGAGCCGCGCAGAGATTGCGTAAGCACCCCGTGGCTCTGACCAAGGCTAAGACGGTACCGGGGTGTTTTTAGTCGGTGCAAGTCCGACATATCCCCACGCTGTGCTGCGTTGTGTTGTATGTTAAAATCATAAGGGTGTTACCACACCAATCGATCGACAGTCGATTGATGCCGTCGATCGATGGAGGAATGGATTGGTCGACGTAAATGGTATGGTAGAAACTGTCGATCGACGTCGACTAGTTGCAAATACTATTATTATTTGTAACTAGTCGACGTCAACTACTTATAGTTACAAATAAAAAAAATAACTCACAAGGACCGAATTCCGAGCATTGACAAGATTTTCGTCCTTCTGTTGAGAACGGTGTGGAAGATGATAATGTGATCAGTGGAGCTTTAAGAGTTTCTTAACCGTTAAGCATATTAATTAGGAAGCTAGAGTTTTTATGGACCTAATACAGGTATTTTTTTCTTGATATGTATCTAAAACTCACGAGGATATATTTGATTTGAAATGCATGACTTCATTGGTCCCCATTTCTGAACTTTTATTCGTTTATTCTTAGTTTATATTTATTTTGTGAATAAATGCGTGTTTTTTTTTCTAGTGAGTCTGTGGATTTCTTCGTCGTGAAAACAAGCTAATGACCTCAAACCAGTTGTCGCGGTATGCGTCTAACTCTTCACTTTTTTTTTGGGCTCTAATCTACTTTAACTAGAATAATAATTAATTATATTACTCTAGGAAGAAAAAAGTTAGGGGAAACCGAAAATAATAGGAAAGTTCATCACAGTACTAGAAGTCCTAGCCTATTTAAAAATTGGATAGACTCTTGAGTTTTTAATAGTAATATTAATTAATTTATAGCTTTAATAACAGAATTTATGATAAAAAATAATAACGACATAAAAATAAAATTATAACACCCGAATACAAATCTATTCTCAGGTTTTTTTAATCTCATCTTTGCAAACAACATATGCAGATATGCAAAGATACTTTGACCCAGTTGAGACTTAGTGGGGCTCTGCTGCAAAGATGAGAGCGGTTGCCAATAATCACGCACGAATTAGCCATTGATAGTTTAGAGTGACTTAGATTAGTCTATACCCTATTACCAAAACCACCAGACAAACACTCCAATTTACAAATGGTAAATGCAATTTACCAAATGCAACCCCTTGATTATGACTATCACTACATATATTTTATCTAATACAAGACTAAACCAAATTATTATAATAAATAATATAATAAAACTAAAAAACAAAATCTAAACTTGTAGATAAAAATTTATTTATATAACATACATACTCATAAAAACAATGTACAAAATTAATCTACCACTACAAATCCCAAGAATCCACGATAAAGTTATCTTTGATATATAAATGCAGTTTGAGAACAAATTGACTACGGCACAGTACCTAGGGCTGCATCCTGAGCGAGCCATCGAGACGTATGGTCTCACCGTTGAGCATAGGGTTCTCAATGATACTCTGAACGAGGAGCGCGAACTCTGATGGGTGGCCGAGGCGCGGCGGGAAGGGAACTGTGGCTTCCAAACTCTTGATCGCTGGCTCTGGGAGCATCTCCATCATTGGTGTACGGAACAAACCTGGAAATATAAAAATCCATTTAAGTGCTTTCCTTATTATTTTAATAATGCTTTCTAATAGGTCCATTTTTTTATTGAGGAATCCCTTTCCATCAAAGCCGATTTCAGACGAAGCGATTAGTATAAGAAGATTTTTTGTAAAAAATTAACTTTTAAATTCAATTAATCCTTTTCTTTTATATTGCCTTCAGGAATCTGGCCTTCATTATTACAGGATTTTTGCAAAAGATTAAAACAAATAAATATTTTACTAACCAGGTGCAATGGTGACCACTCGGATGCCCTGTTTTGCAAGATCTCTGGCGATAGGCAGCGTCATTCCCACTACTCCAGCCTTTGATGCAGAATAAGCAGCTTGACCGATCTAAAACAAACAATACACACAGTTAAGTGTTTTTCTTTATCAGTACAGTCTTGATACAAACACTTAAATTAAGGCATTCAGTTTCTAAGATATTAAAAATCTGATATAAAGAAACACAAAAGTGCACAAGTTGAATGATATATATATACCTGTCCATCAAATGCAGCCACGCTTGCAGTGTTTATGATAACACCTCGTTGACCATCGGCGTCCGGTGCATTTTTCCCAATGAGTCCAGCTGCTAACCGAATAACATTGAATGTGCCTATTAGGTTTACCTATAAAAACATACAAAATTCACGTCAAAAAATCTTAATCTTAAAGGCTATATTTAAAAGACATAGGCTCAAGGAATGTGATGGGATTAGTTAAACAATGACATTCTTTGAGAACTGGCCAGATAGTGCTGAGAATGGATAACTCATGTGTAACAATAAAGAGATAACTATATGGACCAATACCCAATACTTTTCCAATAGCAACCAACTAGGGACCACAAACAAGGACCAATGTTTGCAAACTAGGGACCACAAACAAGGACCAATGTTTGCAAACTAGGGACCCAAGTTGGCAAACATTTAAAAATATGTATGGGTGACCCCACAGAGCACAGTAATGTGTAGGATAGGTAACCCTTCTGAATAAAGTCTTTCCTGAAACCAAGGATCATTTGATGAGCTGCCCAGCTTGTACATAAACTTTACTATCGAGGATCTATACTAGGCTACTGATGATATGCTATTGATCCACAAGCATTCAAAAGAATACAGTATAACATAAAGTATTATGTATTCTTTTTTCTTTAAATTGAAGAAATAAAATGATGTTACTAATAATTAATTCATGTATTACACTAATATTGCAGTTTCTTTCTGGATCCAATTTTTAAACCTAGCATATGAACTTATAACAAGCATTCTATATAAAGTTTAAAATAACATGTGTTACAGCTACATACCTCAATAGTCTTCTGGAAGCTCTTCAGATCGAAAGGCTGATCTTTCTTGAAGTTGTACACTCTCGATGCGGTGGCTACTCCGGCACAATTCACTACAACATCTAAACGGCCAAACTTATCTATTGTAGTTTGTAGAGCATTCTTGACATCTTTTTCTGAAGTAACCTGAAATGAAAAAGTAGTAAATTTAGTTCTAACATACCTAAGAGCGCGGGCACACGATGCGTTGCGGCGCCGCACCGCAAAGATGTCACCGTGTCAGTGGGCACACGAGCGATCTGGCGCCGTAACGTTGTTAAGCCGCAGCGGCGCCGTAATAGCGTTGGACAGAACGTGGCATCGACGTACTATATGCATAGACTGCTACTATCGCTAGGTTCCCTTTGTACCAAGCGAGAGCAGTTTTTAGTCTGATCCTAGTACATTTCGTTTTTCATTTAAGTTAATTTTCGCGCAACGAGAAGCTTATATTATAAGAAAATATCGATGGTTTTGATGTTAGGATAATATTAGTGTTTTAGATAGATTTTTTAAAACGGCAAGCTCCATCTTTATATATAATTCACGACAACACTTGTTCACACTAGTGCTTACGGTTTAAACTCTGATAGGCTCACTCTATAGTTTCATATGTATACTCTAAGGTTGTACGTGGATTGTAACAACAGAGCGGTGCCGCTCCGACGTCGCAACGCATTCAACCCTCCCCGCCTCGTCTTGGTGGTTACAAGTCCGGTGCGGCGCCGGAGCGCATCTTGTGCACGCCACAGATATTTCTATGTAAAACGACGCAGCGACATCGCTCCAGCGCCGCACCGCCGCCGCAACGCATCGTGTGCCCACGCTCTAAATAGTTATAAAGTCAACTGAACAAACTCCAATACGAATAAGCACGCCCCTTCAATATAAAAAGTACAGCATTTTATTTTCACTTGCAAAAAAGTATGTTGTAATCACTCAAGATTATTTATTTAGTCAATGAAATCTTCAAATACAATGGAGTAGTTAATTACTTTTATATTAATTATAAAACAGGGCCTCATTATCTATTTATATAAAAAGTAAATGCTGTATGTTAGTCTCGCTAAAACTCGCGAATGGCTGGACTCGATTTGGTTAATTTTGGTATTGAATTATTCGTGGAAGTCTAGAGAAGGTTTAAAAGGTGAATGGATATGAAAATGCTAAAAAAACAAGAGACTAACGAACAGCAATTCACTTTTATATGTAGATTGAGGCAGGATGAAGTCCACTGGGTCAGCTAGTAATATATAATTTAATGTTTCGGACAACTCACACATTTTTATTTGATCCCAAGCTAAGCAGAACTTGTGTTATGGTAACCAGACAACTAATAAACATACTTGTATACCTATTATTTCTAAATACAACCATATTATAGGTAGTACCTGGTTTATAACCGAACCCTCAACCTCCGGTATAGCAGTCAGGGTCTCAAACCACTAGACAAACAGGCCGGTCAATATTGTCCTGTTTTGTTGAGTACATAGAAGACAAGCTAATCTAAGGTCAGGTTTACTTCCCAAGCTAGGGTGGATCTGTTAGTATGTTAGTTAAAACCTACTGATTTATTTAAATTTGAAATGATATACGTACATTTCATGTAAAGAATTCATACAATTTTTCTTAATCTAAATATGAATTATCTAAGCAACACTACTATATAGTTACAGGTTGTTGCTAATTCACTAATGCAGAGATATCAATATAATTGATAGCCAAAAATATGTTAATGATAAGAAAACTCATGGTTTATGTATCCACTTTGTGTAACACATGTTCATCAATATTATATGCCTATCAGCCAGAAAATATGGCTGTTAGAAAATATATATTTATGAGGAATGTAAAAGGACTTACGTCTATACCAGTCAAAGCCTGCGCTCAGGCTAACTGCAAAGATCTCTACCAAAAAGAAAGACTTACATCTATTGGGACAAATGCAACATTTTCTTTCAGCTGCTTAGCCGCTTCTTGCCCCGGACTTGAAGGTAGATCACATATAACAACTCTGCCACCCTGTTTCAGCAGTTGCTCCACCGTTGCTCGGCCTAGACCAGAGGCTCCCCCAGTAACCAAACCAACTAGACCCTATAAAAGAAAACCATACAGCTTAAAGATATTATACAGTCAAAAAGTTAGCATGTAATGTTACACAGCGAAAAATGATCATTCGATTTTTACTAGGCGTTCTATTTGATGGAAAGAAAGTGACTTGCAAAGTTTCCTAATTTGCATAATACCTACGTCACTTGTAAATTAAATGTGTAATAATATAACGAATTAATAAAGGCAGGCTAGCTTAATTTAATATGATTTTTACTTACTTTAAACATTTTTTTAAGGAACTGTACCACAACACTTTTTTAGGTTAGAATCCTATCAACAAGTCAATAAAACTGATAATAAAAAGCCTTTAAAGATACTTCTTGAACTTAATGTTTACGTAATCGTTTCTTATTGCCTATTGGGTAGATAGATATAATCCATTCTGTTATAACTTATCAATGCTATTCATTACGCTTATCAACAAAACTGCTTTTTTTTTAAATAGCCCGGTGCGGCTGATAGATAATTTGACAAGTTTGACAGATTTTTTACTACTGCACAGACAAAATAACGAGAATGAGGTTACTAAATTAGGTACCTATTTAAAACGAACCCATACCCTACTGCAATCAGTATTGTATAACTTTGGTCTAGTGCCTTAAGGCATTTAATTTTGTTTTAGATGGTTGTCCATTTGGTAGATTTTACTGTACTATACAAAACCACTTAATATTTAAATCCAAAATTCCAGTCATCGACAAATTAGAATGTAAAAAACAAGATACATATAGACCTTGATATCAAACAGTTTAATATGCTATAGCTCTATTTTCCTAATTAATAAATTAATTAAACTTGAAAAAGTAAGCACATTTACCTATTGTTTAAGAGAAGTAGGTAACGCTCTTCTCTTAAACAATAGTTATAGGTAAATGTGAAGAATCCGTAAATATTAACATTTCGGAGTTATTGTTAAGATCAATGATATTCTAATAAACAGATATGTTATAAGCGTGCAATCGTGAAGACTCGAAAACGTCCTAATTGGGACGTATTGCCATTAACAACAACACTATTTGTCTCTTTTTTTCTTATGGGTTTTATCGCGCTATCTCTTTCGCTAGCTGCCGCGCTGCGCGGAACACTTTTTTCGATTGTTTTGTATGTGTATAACATATCTGTTTATTAAAATATCATTGGTTAAGATATAATTTTATAAAATGAAATGTTTTGTTCGTTATCTACTTTGGAATTGTATTTTACGGTAGTTGTATTTTTTTTATTAGTATTTTTAATTAGTCTTCATACATAAGCCAATACTTGATAAGGGCTCTTTCCCATTAGTCAACCAGAATAAAGTCAATGTAGTGATTTGACTGTAAGAATAGTAATAAACAAGGGATAATGAACTTTATTTCAATGCGATTTGATTCAATATATCATTTGATTTCATCGGTTGGAAGATTATGTTGCCAGCGTGGAAACATAATTAAATTGGTAGGCTATGGTAGCTCCAAGTTTTTCGTTCTTTCAGTCAGAGAGAGACAGACAAACTTAAAGTAAAAATATCACTGACTTAGAAACCTAAATGGACTTGCCATACCTACGAAATGAACGTGCATACCTACAAAAATTGGGCAATTAAGATGGCTGCCTTTCTTAGGGTTGTAACTGCCTGAAACGCGCTAGATATCGATATTTAACTTTGAGTGTTATTTAAGCTATTACCCAAAATTGTCATCTGCCACAAAGTAACAAAAAAAAAACTACTAAATCAAGTGGAATTATCTGAATATAACCTACCTGTTACACGGGCTAGTTTATTTGTTATTTTTATGTACCTACCCACTTTTTAAACAACAAATTATGTAAAATAAAACAATTTCTAGTGTAAAAAAGGCATTTATTCGTTTCTAAACAAAATAAACTTATTAAAATAGTTAGCATTGTACCGAAACCTTATGTCTATGAAGGCATTATACATTTCACAAGCAACAGCCTATGGTTGATGTTATGCTCTATGTTGTGCGGCGAGTATAATATTTTTTTTTTGTCATAATAGTCCGTCAGAAACTTGAAAATATATAAATAATAGTTTTCTGGTTTTTCCTGGTCAGTGAGATGAGGTTTTATTGAATTTTCCGTTTTCTTTATAATGTTTATGACTCCGTTGGAGGCGTATTGAAGGCCACCTCGAGTCTTCTGAGTAAAGATCACTATGGTCACTATAATTATTCAAAGTGCATGGAGCAGACATGCCATATTTTATGTCTTGGGTTTATATTTTCAGAACCAATAGCTTCCATCCATTTCTTATTTGAAATTTCGTTTGCAGGAAATCTGTGGATTAAAATATAATTTCAATGTATTTTACACACTTCATTAATTTTATCGATACTTACGGTATGCGAACATCGCACATCACTAGCCGTACTTGACAATTATTATTGTTTGTAAACAATACAAAGAAATGAAGAAAGAAATGAAATAATAACGATATGAGCCATATAAACATGACACAGGTTTCAATAATATTCAAAAAGATTATCTTATAACAACACATTCTACAACATTCGAATGAATTAGTGAAAATTAGTTACTTACTTGTGCAATGTCAAGTTAGGCTGATTTTTGCTTTTCCTCGCACCACACTGTTTTATGCAACACGAGGGCATGATTTTCCTACTATTGTCCAAACTCAAAACACCAAAATAACTAATTACAACACGTATTTCTCTTTAAATCCACAAAAATATTTTGAGCGAGCAACTGTTTGACAGCACAACTAACACAAACAACACAAGTACTTTTGGAACTTACAATGGCGACCGGCACGCAATGACATGAAGGTGACATTCCACAACAGTGTTGCCAAATTTGGTCCCTGTCAGACATTTAGTTCTCTCTCTTTACAAAGTCATTTCTTGTTTAGTTAAAAAGAGACAAAAAGCTTTTTGACATGTGCGCGTCGATACGATGGATATTTGTATAACTATTATTCATATAGTAGAATATGCTCACTCCATGTGTATATATATCTCACTGACTTAGAAACCTAAATGGACTTGCCATACCTACGAACTGAACGTGCATACCTACAAAAATTGGGCAATTAAGATGGCTGCCTTTCTTAGGGTTGTAACTGCCTGAAACGCGCTAGATATCGATATTTAAGTTTTATTTAAGCGTTATTTAAGCTATTACCCAAAATTGTCATCTGCCACAAAGTAACAAAAAAAAAACTACTAAATCAAGTGGAATTCTCTGTATATAACCCACCTGTTACACGGGCTAGTTTATTTGTTATTTTTATGTACCTACCCACTTTTTAAACAACAAATTATGTAAAATAAAACAATTTCTAGTGTAAAAAAGGCATTTATTCGTTTCTAAACAAAATTAACTTATTGAAATAGTTTGCATTGTACCGAAACCTTATGTCTATGAAGGCATTAAAGATTTCACAAGCAACAGCCTTTGGTTGATGTTATGCTCTATGTTGTGCGGCGAGTATAATATTTTTTCGCTGTCATAATAGTCCGTCAGAAACTTGAAAATATATAAATAATAGTTTTCTGGTTTTTCCTGGTCAGTGAGATGAGGTTTTATTAAATTTTCCGTTTTCTTTATAATGTTTATGACTCCGTTGGAGGCGCATTGAAGGCCACCTCGAGTCTTCTGAGTAAAGATCACTATGGTCACTGTAATTATTCAAAGTGCATGGAGCAGACATGCCATATTTTATGTCTTGGGTTTATATTTTCAGAACCAATAGCTTCCATCCATTTCTTATTTGAAATTTCGTTTGCAGGAAATCTGTGGATTAAAATATAATTTCAATGTATTTTACACACTTCATTAATTTTATCGATACTTACGGTATGCGAACATCGCACATCACTAGCCGTACTTGACAATTATTATTGTTTGTAAACAATACAAAGAAATGAAGAAAGAAATGAAATAATAACGATATGAGCCATATAAACATGACACAGGTTTCAATAATATTCAAAAAGATTATCTTATAACAATACATTCTGCAACATTCGAATGAATTAGTGAAAATTAGTTACTTACTTGTGCAATGTCAAGTTAGGCTGATTTTTGCTTTTCCTCGCACCACACTGTTTTATGCAACACGAGGGCATGATTTTCCTACTATTGTCCAAACTCAAAACACCAAAATAACTAATTACAATACGTATTTCTCTTTAAATCCACAAAAATATTTTGAGCGAGCAACTGTTTGACAGCACAACTACCACAAACAACACAAGTACTTTTGTAACTTAAAATGGCGACCGGCACGCAATGACATGAAGGTGACATTCCACAACAGTGTTGCCAAATTTGGTCCCTGTCAGACATTTAGTTCTCTCTCTTTACAAATTCATTTCCTGTTTAGTTAAAAAGAGACAAAAAGCTTTTTGACATGTGCGCGTCGATACGATGGATATTTGTATAACTATTATTCATATAGTAGAATATGCTCACTCCATGTGTATATATATCTCTATGAAAAATATAGACGAGAGTTGGAGTCTCTGCTTATTAGTTTCGTTTCGTATTTTTCCTGTTGTAATTGAAAAAGAGGGCGTATTTCTCTTATTTATATAAAAACCCATACGATATTTTGAAAATCTTGACTGTATTGTTGCGTTCTATGTCTTAATTATAATACGTTGTCAATTAAATGTAATACAATTTCTCCGTATGTATTTTGTGTTGGTCTCCAGACGATAACTTGGGTCTTTGGTAGCAAATTATGACATGACAGCACGTCAAATCTTCTAGCGTCTAAGAATTTTCAATTTAAATGGGCGTGATGATTTTAACAGTAGTTCATGTTTTGAAGTCAACCCAATAGTCGGGGTAGTCATATGTTAAGTGATCTAAGTAGTTTGTAGGTCGTGGCCTGGTGCATGATAGTAGGTCGAGTAGGTGTTTCGGTATGTGGTACAACCAGGCTGTGTTATGAATGAAGAGGCACTATTGGCACGGGCTTCGGAGGAGCGGGAGCGTATCTTCCAGCGATACGAGCGGGGCCGAGAGAATCTTGTCGGCCAGATAGACCCCTGGGAGGACCCAGAGTTTGAGGAATACCACAAAACTGATCGGTATGCCATCATTGTATTACAGCTTGCGATCTACGTGTTATAATTCGAGAAATGTTATTTATTTAGCTATGTTTTTTGCCAATTTACCATTATGTAGTTATTGATGTGTTTTATTGACTTTGTGAGGTTTTGTTTGCCATGTAAACTGCTTTGCCATTTGATTATACCTGCTACCAATATTGAGAACAAATCTGAGTTTACCTTCTAATGAACATACAGAAAGTTTTGAATAATTCAGCACACACAACAATGTTACTGTTTTTCAACAATGTTCTGACTTACACCTACTTTTCTTTTCTTGCACTTTTTTGTTGTATGTTGTGCTATATTTCAACTACTATTAAAATACATGCTGGCTGACACATCTACTATATAGTGATCTTCATTTTAGTTTTATTTTTGTTGTTATAACTTGTACTGATGAGCTGTGCCTACAATTGCAAAGTATATTAGCTTTTGCTTGCGACCCCTAAGCTTGATATTTGTACTACCTACTAGCAAAAATAAACATATGCAACTTGAGATCAACTTTCCTCCATACATTATATCTGTTAAATTGGTTTACAGGTATAGATGTAAATGCATTGCCAGAGTTATTTTTGCATGTAATATATTGATGTGATCTTATAAATTTAATGAAATGTTGTGTAGTTAAAATTGGCATATACATTCTTGTATTTGCTGTTGGAGCATCTTTACAAATAAGAATAATATTTATGGACTAGCACTAAAATCATATAATTTTAGAATATCTCAAAAACTTGTCTCTGACCTATATGATATGGGTATACTGACTTATCTTCAAGTCTTTTTAGTCGAATTTTTAATAGAAAGCTGAAACTGTTAAACCATCACAAACTTTTAAAACAATATCTAAACTTCAGTTTAACTATTTATCAGTAAAGTTTTCTGTTGTCATCACATAATATTAAATATTGCTTGTTAAGATACTGAATTATAAGAAACTCATATGACAAGAAAAGGAAAAAGCAAGCTTCTAATATCATAAGTAAAAATATTCAATATTGCTAAGCGTCAGCATTGCTTAATTTAAATTTTATAAATGCAAAGCAATTGTATTCAAGTTTTGCCACAGCAAGTTTATGATTACTGTAGTTACATTTAAATGAATATGAGCACAATTTAAAATACAAATTACATGACACATTGTGTATAATCACCCACACAATAATATTATCTAGTTGAACTATCACAAATGTAATTACAATGTTAATATTTTTTTATATACCAAGATGATTATTCTTACAGATATGGATTCATACATGATGAACGTCTGCCTCAGAAGACCGGGGTACAGAAAGTCAATATTGAAGTGGAGAGGGAGAAAAAATGGGTTAAAATGCTTAATAATTGGGACTTACAAACCACCAAAGAAAAACTCCATAGAAGAATATACAAAGGCATTCCGAATTCACTTCGAATAAAAGTATGGTGCAAGTTGATGGAAGTGAACAGAATAAAATCTGCAAATCCTGGCAAATTCCAAGAAATGTTAAAATTAGCTAAGCTTTGGTCAACAGATGTCAGACAAATAGACTCAGATGTAAACAGACAGTTTCGTGAACATCAATTTTATAGAGAACGATATTCAGAAAAGCAATGCTCATTATTTAATGTCCTGTGTGCTTATAGCATGTATAACTCAGAAGTTGGATACTGCCAGGGCATGTCTGGCTTGGCAGGTGTTCTCTTGATGTATATGGACGAAGAAGACGCATTCTGGGCCTTGGCTGTTCTACTCTCTGATAAGAAGTATGCCATGCATGGATTATACATTGAAGGATTCCCAAAGTTAACCAGGTTTTTGGAGCACCATGACAGAATACTCACAAAATTTATGCCAAAGTTGAAACATCATTTTGATAAATTTGGTTTAGATGCCATTCTATATTCTCTGAAATGGTTCTTTGTTTGCTTTGTGGAAAGAGTGCCATTCAGCTTGTGCCTCAGGGTTTGGGACATTTATCTGTTGGATGGAGAAAGAGTAGTCACAGCTATGGCTTATACAATACTCAAATTACACAAGAAGGCAATCATGAAGTTGAATGATATGGATCTTATTGTTAATTATATTCAGGTCTGCTGATTCTCTATGATTCATCTTCTATATGACATACAATCTTGTATTAATATCCGCGTCGGGTATTAATACAAGGTTGTATGTTTTAAGTGACTTTTATACTCATTTTGTAGGTTAAGCTACATAAAGACTTTGGTTTTGAAGACGACATAGTAATTTATCACTTAGAGAGGTCTATGGAAGAGTTGAAACGTGCCAAGCTTGACTATCCTGGGCCGCCGCCTCCTAACGAGCTACCAAAGCGTCAACTTGGTCTGTTTGTTGAGCCTGATAAAAAATCAAAGATTGGACAGAGGGCTGAAAACTTTTCAGAGACTGAGAAACAAACGAGGGCCACTGTGATATTAAGGTAAGAGTTACAAATCTTATGAACTATGTTTTTGAAAAATGCCATCCTATATTGGAAAATAAGTTGATAATGAAATTACAATACTTAGGAAATTGATATTATACACATTTCCACACAATAACAGATGAAAATATTGTTACAGGCGCGAAAAAGCTGCAATGGAATTGCAAGAGCTCCGGGTGTCACAGAGTGACACAGTGTCAGGTAATTTGGATGCATCACTACCCACTTCGCGTACCACCTCGGACGAGAGCCTCGGCTCCGACCACTTTACGCATTTATAAAACTTGCTCATTTACATTGGCGCTTTTTATTAACTTATTGACTGACATGCACAATTAAACTTGAAATTTAACTGTATTTAACAACAAAAAGGTGTCAATGTAATACAGCGGTGGTTGCGTTTAGGTATTAATTTAATATATTTGTGGTTCATACGCTTAATCATTTAGGTATTTTTGTCAATATGAATCATATTTTTTGGAGCTAAATTTTCTGTTACTTTTTTATTTATTTTTATGCCATTGGATGCCTTGCATAAAAGCATTTGCATGATACATCAAAATTATAATTATCATCGATGCATGTCTTGACTGATTTTGCACGATCGTGAAGAATAGCGGACCAGCTTGAAATTAAAAGTGGTACATGCTTATGATATGTTTACGAAATAGTTTGTGCCCTCCATTAAGTTTAGGCTACACTGGCATGATATTAATATGATATCAATAAATTCAAAGCCAAATGATTACATTTTGGTTAGCAATAGGGTCAGTACATAATCAGTAACTGTTTAGGTTTTCTGAATAAATTGTATGCTTGATAGGTTTTTCTATGGAGAAGTGGTCGTAGTAACTAACGATATTTTTGTTTTTTAGTTTTGTGTTAGTAATTGGCCCTTGTTCTAGTCGTGTAACATTCGAGACTAATTTGCTGCAGTGCAGCCAATTTATTCTCTTTCGTGCACTGTCTTAGATATATTGTTTTTCTTACAATTTTTCACAATGACCCATACTACTCTTAGATTTTAACTTGATAAATCATGATGTAGTATTGACCTAATAAGTACAAATTAATTACAATGTGCCTATGAGTTAATAATTATGACAGTTATTAGAATGAGTAGGTAAATGTTAAGGATACCTTTAAAGGCCACAGTTCTCGCCAGAATCTTGACTTGTGAAGATGTGTGTTATTTCTAAATTACAAAAAAATGTACATCATTATATTACGAAAAGTCTGAATTAAATGTCTAAAATATTAAGAAATCTAAAGTTACACAAGCTCCTACATAATTCATCCGAGATCAGGTTCGAATAATTATTTAGCAAAAATATAGTAATTTTTACTAATCTTTAAAATTTTATCATTGATTTAGTTTATACTTCATAATCAACTGCATTCTTGCAATTTTATTTGTTATCTGAATAAGAAAATCTCTAGTAATACAAGCAAGTAAATGTCAACAAGCTGTATTAAACATTCACTCTTGGTTTCACTGATAAAAGTTGAAAGATAAAAGAACCAAAGCTAGGCCGTGAAATCCAAGTTTAGTAACTCTTTACTAAGACTTGATATTTTCTCCATTCTTAGAGATTAGGTTCTTCCTTTAAGAAGTATTATATAGTAAGCATCAAGAACACCACAAAATAAGATATTTTGTAGAATCATAAGAGTTTTATTTTTAAACTCTTAAATTATTTCATTATTATTAATGTAAGACAATAAATCAATTAAGTTTAAAAATTGAGAACATGAATTAGCTGATGTAACTACATGCAAAATTTAAACTTTTTTAATGGCTTTACACTTTAAAAGAAACTACTCTGTTCGCTCGCTTTACAAGAAAATGAAAAGTAATGAAAGAATCAAAAAGACTATTTAAATGTTTTTTTTTAGAATTTTACTGTGTATCACTGTCTTATCAAAAATCATTTTTACTAATAATGATTTTTATTCTTTACATCAATCGAAAAAAAATAAGAGAAACCAATGTTAATAATGTATTAGTTATCATATTTTTTAAATCAAAACCAACAAATTTTTCATTTCTTCGTTAATCGGATGAGAGGAGCTGTAATAAGTAATTGTGGTCAAATTATTGAAACTTACGCCTTTATAAATTGAGGAATAATTCGCATTTTTAAGGCCATTTATTTATTATCTATTTAACAATGCATACTTTATTAAGGTATAGGTAAAATCGATTATTTTAATTATAGACTCTTACAGTTGTAAACCTACTTCATTTTGATTTTATAAATAACGCACATGTGAATTTGTAACTATTTTATAGTTCATAAAATCTCGAAATTTGAGTTACATATCTTTTTACATAATTAGCATTTATTTAGAATTTGTTTATTTTTGTGGAAGGTATGTTGAGATAAAAGGGCAATAGACTAAATATATCGTATAGTGCGATTCAAATGAGAATAGGATCGACTTAGCGCCATATTGTGACGTCATAGCTGTCAATTCTAACCATTTGGGTAGGCTGAGCAAAACAAGTTTTTTTTTAAATTAAATTTATTTTTAAGTAAAATATCAAAAGAAACAGAATCAACTAAATAAACAGTATCAGTCCGCTAGCACATGCACTCAGTCGTACGACGAAGCACACTAACAAGTAAAAACATGCTAACAATGACAAGATGGCGACTTGCGTCCCTATTTTCTTGAATAATTTTGGCATGGCTTCTGGGCCTTTATAGTAAATTATCTAGAAATAATTAAATATTATATTCAGATAATTTACTCCCATTTTAAATTTTTATTTAAATTTGATATTTCATACCTATTATTATTGATGCAAATAAGTTTTTTGTGCAAACCTTACTTGTCAAGTGACATTTGACAGATAGAGGTTATTGACATTCCTATTCTCATTTGGATCGCGTTATACTAAAATTTACAAAATAAATTATTGTTTTAATATGTGTGTGAGTTTGTGACCGAATGCAACAGAAATTAAAAACGGCTATCATTCGTTTGGTATAAAAGTGTAGTCACTTTTCCTGAGACTATATCTACTGTCGTTTAACTTAGTTGGTTATTGTCTAATGATTGTGGAAGAAAAACTATGTGAACCATCTCAGCTTACGCCTTGACTACCATTGCATTAGAAATTATAAAATATTTTAGACACAATCAACAATTTATGTTTGGCTATAACGAGATTTTTGTCTATTGCCCTTTACGTAAAGATTGTGATATTTAGTTATGAAGGCCAATTGTTGTTCCGTGGTAACGTTACGTTTATCCTTTTGATTAGATAGACTATAACTGAGAAAACAAGACGTAAATGCAAACGATGTTAAAGTATAACTTTTACTAAATATATTTCGTATATTTGTGTTTATGTAATAAGAACTTTTCAGATTTAAGTCTTTGTATTGAAAAGTAAATACAGTATTTTGTCACGTCTTGTTTTTAAACTACGGCTCGTTGTATAATTTATTATTGGAATGCTTTTGTTTTAATTATATAGTTTGTGACGTACTGTCATATGTATCCTTTTTGCATTCATCTGTTGTGAGTGTGTAACTCGTCGCTAGATTAGTTTAGAGAAGTTTGTGTGAAGAGCTAGAAACTTACTGCCTATTTTATATATATCACAATTCACAGTAGTGACAGTTTATTTGCGTTTATCATTTTTTTTGAACTTAGAAATAGAGTATAGAATAGATTTTGTGCACTGGCATGTTTTGGTGGTATGGAGGTGGGTTTATGTCATGATTAACACAACTATAACGACATGCATTTAACATGACATTTCTTAAGATTTGAGGAGATTGTTTTTGGAGTTTGGTATAAAGTCATAATCGTGTTCACAGGTTTACTGTTTGTTTAGCTTTGATTAATTTCATCAGGCAACTCCTCAGACCTTACGATAGATCCCCAGCTTCCTGCATTGTTTGTGCTATTTCTCATATAATAACGCAACGACCCACTACATACTTTAATACTACTCACACTTATTAACATTTATATATAAATAGGTATATATCATAACACGTATCGTCGAGCATGTGCTCAAAGCGCACTTAATGCAAACATTTTATGTGTTTCAAAGTGATTGTTTACAAGTTTTCTACATTGTGAATGACGTCTTTACTCAAAGAATCTCTGCTCAATACATCGATGCTTTTCGTTTCACTTATTTTTCGTTTTCACATAAACCCACCCCCATCATCCAATGTTTTTAGACCTTGTATTGTTGGGTACAGTAGAGAATTCTACTTCATTATCTTTAGTTTTAAGTTAAGATCAACAAACCTCCATAATATGACCTGAACTTTACCCATGGGAACAAATCGAATGAATCAATAAATTGATTGGAAACAGCAACGTATTTTAGTTCCTCACGCTGTACTAGCGACTTAAGCCTGTCCGAATATAATATATAATAAAACACTGCGTTTTTCGATTTTCGTGGTCTACTTTCCGCGAAATTTAATATAATTTGAGTTTATTATATCAGGATAAATAATTCGCAATTGGATAAGCGATCGGTGCACCACTGAATACCCCTAGAAATCATAATATATCGTTTTATTTTTAGTTTTGCCGCCAGTTGTGGTTTGAGGATCGTCAATAAATAATAACATACAAATCACATAAAACAGTATATGGTACGTCGAAAAGGTATATTTAGAAATCACTCGCTGTGCATTACGTAGACACAGCACACATTCCTTATCAGTGTCGCTTTTAGCTGTATTTTAAATTATCACATTTTAAATTATCCTCGATACGTTAGTACATTAGATTTATTTTAACACTAAAAACAAATATTACTCAACACTGACTTCTGATAAGGTTATTTAAAACAGTTATTTATTTAATTTTAACTATCTCACTGGAGTCACTGGTGCTCTGTTTAATTTTTGATATATGTTCGTGTGAATATCATCGTTAAAGTTTAGTTAAACCACGTTGGTGCTTCATAATTAGTAATGCTCGTTAACGAACACATTACTTAGGCTTCTGTCTAAAAATGCGACAATCTTTTTTATATAATTTAAGGTATCTGTTTCTATGCTAAATTGCAACACGCTACTACATTTCACCTTTATTTTTTAAGCCTAAAGGCTGTTTGTTAAACTGCTAACAAAATTGACGAACGTTTGACTTCAGATAAGAACCCTCAGTTCGGCGTCCCTCTCCACACGTCCCACGCGTCCATGGACATCCACCTCGACTCCCCCGTCCCCAGCACCGTCCTCCAACGCGAACCCGACCCCCCTCGAACCTTTCTTGTAAATAATAAGAAATCTAAGAAAACGAGAAGACGAAGACGTTGATTGTTAACATTTTTATTACTGATGTAAATATGTATCTAATAAATAAGAACGACTCCTTTATGTTCATTTTATTCATCGAGCTACGAGCAGAGATTTAGAAATACATAAAAGTTGCATGTGCGCTTTGTGTTAAACAATATTTTTTGCTTGACTTTGTGTGCCTAAACTAAGTTGATTTAAGGTAAGAATTGAATTTTATATTTGCATGAACATCTTGCTTTGTGTTTTGTACGCTTTGTGTATAAAGCTAGTGGCTAAACTTTCAACAAAATATAGCAGTTTAAATACCAGATAAAAATAAACATTTTCAAAAATTTATTTGTAATTAATCCGTCCATTATTTGTCACTAAGTAATGAGCTTATCAAGAAAAATATTTTTTACCCTCAATCTGAAAATTAAATAAGACTAAAAAAATATTGTTTTGACCTGATACAGAACACAGCGGCGTAGCAGGCGGCATTCGTTGCGACGACTCTGTCTCAGCTTTGGGTTCGCGGCGCTCCCTCGCGGACACGAGCGTGACGAGCACGGCCGACCTCAGCGTGTTCTCCAGCGGCCGAAGCCACGCCCCCGACAACTCGCTCGACACGCACTCCAACGTCAGCGACGACGCCACTGGGTCAGATGGGTGAGATTTTTGTAGATGTAGCTCGCACTTGCTCCTTTTGTTGAACGTTAAATAAACAATAAATCACCCACCACTGTTGTTTACCGCGAAACAATGATAAAAAATCAAAGTTGTATACTTTTGAGTTCCAAGAACAAATCTTTTAATGTTTAACAAATTGTGTTCTAAAGTACCAACTTACCCACCACTGTTATATACCGCGAAACAATGATAAATAATCAGTTTTATACTTTTGAATTCCAAGAACAAATCTTTTAATATTCTTTAAATCTTGTTCTCAAGTGCCTAGTCCACCTTTGACGATATTAAAAAAGTACATCAATACAATCCTGGAATTAAGCTCACAACCTACACTAGTATTTTTAAAGGTTCAATTTAGTTCGGTTGTGAAAGAGATGCCGCTACTTGTCTGCATAGCTACATCCTCTTCAGTGCATGTAACTATGTGTGACGTCACAGCAAGGTTTCGTTACCACTGGCATCTAATGAGCCGGTAAATATCAGAATTACCCTTTTTACCCTGCAACAGAGTATTTTACCCCATGCAAATTAGTAAAAAGAAGTAAATTTAAACACCGATCATAAAGCTTGTGCTAGATTTTAGTTCACAATAATGTTTTTCGTGGTTTTGCTGTAGATTTGTCATGTCACGTCAAATGTTCACCATGCCCCGTCACTTTAAGTCTTTTGGGTAGAGGTTTTACAACACAAGGGATTTTAGGGAGTTTTGAAAGACAACTGCTGCTTAAATAATTGTGTTGTATTGTCATACTTCCAATTTCTAGTGAAACGTATTTAAATATTATAATTATAGTAAATAGTAAAAATCGTAAAATGTATGTATCCTGAATTATGTTCAACAAAATACTCGTACTCCTTATCATGAATTATCGTTGGTCATGAAGGCAAGTACAATTAATTTTAAAAATGAATTTATTGTATTAGCAGATGACCGACCCAAAACTATAATCTAGTTTATTCCTAAGAAATCATCTTCACTTAGTATGCTCACTGTTTGATGTAGTTCGTTATCACAAATTATATTATATTAAAATATTTAAATTAATTTATTTTGTTTAAAGGGTTTGTGTTAAGACGTTGAATATGATGTTTCTAGGTCCGGTATCTGCGGTCTGAGTATACAGCGGGCTCCTTCAACGACGCACTCGACGCCGCGCGCCACGCCGCACCCGCCGTCCGTCTCGCCGATGTCCGACGACGTGGTCCGCATCCACGTAACGTATAACCCCCTTGCCGCGAGCCCCTCGCATCTGCACCCCATCAGCCCAGCCAAATACAAGGCCTACAACAACGAGGAACACCACAAGCCAGTCTCCCTAGGCTTCTACACCAGTAACGGCGCCACCAACTTACACTCCGACAACAGAATCCGCATCCAAGTGCCATCCGAAGAGCTCCTCACTCCTGTCGTTGACGCCGGCAGGATCATCACGCCGCGGTTTATCGAATCTCATTCTGAAATCTACGATCTTAAATAGAATCTTTTTTTAACTTTTTTGCTATCCCTCTTAAGCAATGGCCAGTTATTTTAACATTGCATTAGTAATTTGTTTTATTTATTTTGACTCATGTCGGTAATTCTTGATATTATTTGACACAAACTTTATGTACAAAATAGGTCTGTATTAGCAATATTATAATTTTAAAAAGACATGAAAGCAATTTTTTCCTTAGCTTTGTTACGTATTACTAACTCATTTTAACTTCTCATTTATTTTTGAACGCACCTTAACTTTTATTAATGAATTGTATTATTTTTATTATGTGTAATAGTGGACTGATGTAGTCAGAATTGATTGATTGATACCTTTTTTTTGATAATACGTGCTCTAGCATTGTTGTGGTTTTGATAATATCAACTGTAGTACTGGCGCAGTACATAAATTGGCCTGGTTGTTCATGATTGCGATAAAAGTAAAACCAACGATAATGTCGGTGTTGAACGACGTCTGTTAATGTGAGATTTATGCCTGATAAAAACCTCAAAATGACCCGAAATTATTGCAGTATTTTTTAGTATTGACAAAACGGTATGTGAGCTAAGTGAGCTTCCAAGAAACATAACAATATGCCATAACTTACATAGCAATAAAAGGCGGGTGATACCTGCGTAGATTTATTTTATGCTCATAACAATAAATAACACATTGACAATACTTACTATAGCATACAATAATTCATTATGTTCAAAATATATGAAACATGTAACTTAATGTTATATGTCGACAACGCCTTATTATTCATGTTTTTGGCGCGAGTTGATTAGTTAGATTTTGTAGGTAATCCATAAGCAATCTGATATGACGCTTACGTACCAATATTTTGATATTCTACCCGATCGTTTTAGAAATGCATGGTGACATAACACAACAAAAAAAAAAAAAACATTTCGCCTATATCAGCTAGTGCTCAATAAATAGGTATAACCAGCTGTGGCCCCGGTTTCACCGCCTTGCTACTGTCCCAAGGCAATTTAAGTCTCTAATGAATATAAAAAACTAAAGACAACAACTAGTCTTTAGTTTCTATCCTATTGCAGTTTTCATCATATAAACCAGAATAGACACGTATTAAACTTTTTAAGTTCCACACAAATGTTTTGATATACCAGCAGATAAAAATAAAGTATCGGGTAGATATTGCTTTAAAGTATTGCCATGTTTTATGCTGCAATATTTATATAATATTATTAAATTAAATTAAAAATCAAACTGCCATTTATATGTATGTTCAACGATTTATAGATTTGTTAATCTTATAGATACAGAAATTGTAATAGAACAAGTGACGTAGAAAATTCATGTTGATATTGTTTAAATACAGTAAAAGAAGATAGGCTAATTCTTTGTATGGATATTAGAAAGTAAATATAAAGCAATGTCAAAATTATATTTTGCAGCTTGGTTGACTAGAGGTGATTTGCAATTAATAACGGGTTTCTAAAAGGAACGTATTTTTGTATATCAGTTAGTAAGCACCTAGGTAAGCTCACGGTAGAATCACTTTTGTTTATTTAAGCTAATATATTTTTGATGTATTTTTTGAACACAACTTGATGTAGGTAGATACAGCTTGTCGATAGTAAGGTAGCGCGGGTAGAAGTTAGATTGCAATTTATATTGATGGCATTTTTATCTCCATTGCTATGATGTTGCTAGTGTCAAGTTGTAAATATTTTGTACTTTGCCTATTGGTTCGAACTCAAACCTTAGGGTAGATTGTTAAAACAGTAATTCCTTTTACAAACCCCGTTATGTGAAATGAAATGATATTTGTATAGAAAGACAGTCTTAATTGATAAGTTCTAGAAACCCTTCCAATTACTAACTCCAGTGAGAAACGCAATAATGTCAGTTAAATTGTTACTTGAGAATATTTAATGTAAATAGTTTTAAGATTGTATTTAGATTTAAAGTAATAGGTACTATGTTTTTGGTCAATATACATAATTCATACATTACACTCGCTTTGAGGAGATGTGTAATTTGTTGTTTAGGTGACGGTGACGGGCTTTGTTACTCAGCCATTCGGAGATATTTAGCAAAAATGTACATTAAAGGCTTGCGCACAATATTATACTTAATATCTACATATGTGCTTACTGTGTTAATTGTATATTCCATCTTAAAGTGTCGTTTACAAAATACCCGCGTCAGCCTTGTAATGGAACATTTTTTGCTAATTTAAAGGTTTACATAGAACTCGATTTTTAATGTTACTTATTAAAGTTTATAACGCAATAAATTATAATATTTAGGATCTTTCATACACCATTGATATTAAATCGTTGATAATATTATTGCATCGATAGAATCTCCTGTTCGGCCACTTATCTCACAAGTTGCCTCATTCAGAGGCCTTATTTAAAGTTAATAATAATATATTGATTTCATATCAATTCTTGAAATATAAGTAACGATAAGACACTGCAACTTCCAACGTAATCTCGATAAGATCTTGGGTCTCCTGTGATAAATCAATATTATCATAAACGTTAAATATTACGATTTATATTTTTACACGATTGTCTTTATCTGATCAATTAATAATACATAGGCGTCCAAAATTACGTTCGACAAAAAATTGTGCCATTATACATTTAGGATTGTTCAATTCTTTAGTCACTCTTTTTGTATGTTTTATTATTCTTGTAATAATTTGTAAATGCTCGATATTTTAGTATAGAGTTGAAATTAACTTACCTACACCTCTAGCCAAGTGTCATTTCTACAATTGTTAATGATGATAGCAGTCACATATATGACAAGATATAAATAGAAATTACATCTTTTTTTCAATTTCGATTAGTCGATCTGTCATTTGAGCGATTCCATCAGCGTTAACGCATATAGAAATGTTACTTGACTAGAGCTAAGCTGTAAAGCTGTTTTCAGATAATAATACCTAATTAATAGTGAAAAATTAAATAGACAGCGATAAAAAATCTAGTAACTAGCTGCCTTAAAGTTACACGTCCTCGTTGTCTCGTGAGTCGCGATTAGAATATTGAATTAATATTTCATTTTTGCTATTGCATACCTACGTAATGACGTCACACATCAGGCTACGATACGCTACCGAGAAAATGTGAACAAATGGTGAAGTAAAGCTTCTAGTAGGCAATACAAAGGTGGGACTATGGGTTATGGGTTATGGGTAAATATTAATTCCTGATTCAGTGCTTCAAGTGTTAGAATTTCGTTTTTAACGTCGGCTATACTCAAATTAGATGTCCGTCCAAATAATTTCTATGTTTATAGACTGAAAGCGATTTTTAAATTAATTAATTTCGCTTTTAATTTGAGAATTTAATATTTTAGCATGTCTAGGTAATACTAATTTATTTTATAAGTTATGCATAGATTTACAACCACTGAGTAAAGTCATTATTTTAAAATGTAATTAGTTACTATTTTATGCTAATTATTATGTTATTTATTGTGAGAAATTATTTGCGGTCAAAAAGTCTTACATTGAGCAGCTTTGCCTTGTTAAATTTAGAAAAAAAAAACGTTCAAATCCTAAAACTAAAATAATTTAAATTTTCTTTGTTTATCAGAGTCCCTCACGTCCTGATTTTACTGTGCTGATATCTTTTCATATTATTATATCAAAATGTAATATTTTCAATTTGCCTTTGTGCTGTCAAAAGTATTTTTCTGCCTTCTAGTACTACATCCGATATATTTATCTATTTGACTTAAATCTAAAGTTTTACGGAATTTATTAAATTATACTTCAGCCCCTCTACGAAATTGTGACTTTGCCGTTCAAAAATATAGCTATTTTTACTTCCTTTGTTTATTTTATTGGATATCTTGCAAAACTCTTTACAACGAATTTGAATCTCAAACATAATGCTCTGAATTAAATGCGCTATTAATACCCAATTTTCTCCAGATGTACGTAATTAAATCTTATTAATTGTAGAGTATGTACAGGGTGTAAGTAAATAATATTTTTTTTATTGTCCCATGGTTGGCTGCCACATACGTAACGATATACTAACGTTAAGATGCCTTAAGATTAATCTTGCAAAAGCATTTGAAAGTCGTATTTGTACAACTATTTCTGTCAATTTCTTTTGCAACATATTATTATGTTGTATGGCAGTCTTGCATCAAGTATATGGTTGAGTGTGTGGCTAGCTTAACACTACCCCTACCTACTACTGTAAAAAGTGGCAAAACATCAACATGTTCTAGTAACTTTGATTTGTACTTAATACATAAAGTATAGGATTTTAGATAATGGCGAATTTCGGTCCTTATTTAGCGTTTATATTTACAGTGCGCTAAATTGATACGTGACTTACCTCAAATTAGGAGCCTGAATGTGCAGCTTAACAGGTGTTAAAATTAAATTATCGTAATATAGAAAACCCATCGAAAATAAACTGCAATGTGACTAAAGAGAAGAAATCAGGAATTGGTTAATTCTAAGAATAAAATATAGTTAAATTAAAGACAGACTAGCATAACTAGATGGCTTATATAGTGGCGATTGTCACTTGATTTACAAGAGTATGTAGCGATTGAACTTTGAACATGTGTGGACTGTTTCTTATTACATCGTTTTGCATTCTCACCAGCCAAGTGTGAAATGTTCTTGCACTATTCCTAGACAATGTCGTAGATCATGAAACCTACCTCAGACGAACCTCGTTCAGAAGTTCAAACGCTACAGGCTCTTACACTACCAAGTAACTTGTTAGAACTACAGTGAGAATAGTGCCTGCATGAATTGTGTTGTACTCTACAAACTTAGATCATTACTTATCGAGTTTTGATAATAATAAATTCCAATAAAATGTAAATATTTTCCTGAAATCTCGTTATTATAGAATTAAAACGTAAAATATCATTGCTACCTATTGTAAAACACCAGAATATTTTGAAATATTTTTGTTATAATATCTTAATAATGTTTACACTTAAGTATTATTTTCGTATCTTATTTTTAATCGATAATTGTAATTTTTGTCTTTAGCTCGTAAGAACATGTTTTTAAAATTAAACAAGTAGAGTTTAATTATTTTCGTGAATGATAAGGAAGGCCTGTTTAATTGTTATATGTAAGAGGTGCTGGACTCTGGAATCTCGAGATCGAATGTAAACTTAGCGAAACATATAATTGTGTAGTATTTAAAAGCAATTCTTTAAAGCTAGATTAGATTGGAGTTTGGACTATACAATGGTCTTTAAAACGCGTGTTGTTGATGTATGTGCATGTTTTTGTTTGCATTATTGGCTTGACTGTCAGTCATTTTAAATTTATGCGAGGCCATTTTGCGTTTGTAACACGGAGTGTCAATTTTGATGTTACGTACACGTTTGATACATTTGCAGTTCGATCTAAAAGTTTGTATTGTGGCATTTAGGGTGTTATCAAAAAGTTATATCGCAACACTAATCTTTGTAATTTCACATGCTATTAGATTTTTGAAATAATAAGATAGCTAGCTAAATATATATAAAAAATACCGAGAATATACCTACCTAAAACTAAAGCAATAACTAGATTAACATAAATTTACATAGCCTGAATCTACTATTTTATATTACCTGGTTTTTACCTGTTATTAGAAATGTTTTAAACACTATGTAGCGACCTTTGTAAATAAACAGTGCGATATATTGTAAAAATATGTATATTAATTCAATAATCAAATATCGTTCATCTGTCAAAATGTAGCTATCTATTTATTGACTAATGCTCGAAATTTATAATCTATCCAAACATAGTTTGCTCTAAAAATATGTCAAATACCTAGGAATCTCAAGTAGCGCAAACTGTGGTTAAATGATAAATTTCAAGTAATAAAGATAATGGTGCCGATTCTCTTGTACACCGAACTAAACTAAACTAAAACTAAAATTTCTTATTTTTAGTTAGTTGGTTAAAGTAAGTTATTCTGAAAACAAGATTCTCTAAATTTAAATTACTGTTTTGACACAACTAAAATCGAGTTTGACATTCGTTAAGTTGAGTTGGCCATAGACCAAGATGGCAGTAGACCATAGACACAAGCTGAATGAAAGTGAACGAAATGATCTGAATTGCAAAATATAACCTGAGTAAAATCGAATAATTATTTAAAATTTGTATAATAGTAATCATTAATGAAGTTCAGGGAGCATAATGATGGCCTTAAAACTTTATAACTGTTTATATTTATTTTTTAGTTTTTACTATCTGTGACCATAGTAATCCTGCTAGGGTTGTAAATCGAAAATGATTTAGAACTTTGGCGATACTTTTTCGGTTTTTAATAAGAAAATTACCTATAATTTTATTAAAATCAACGTTACTGCCGTTTAAATAGAAAAACAGGTAGCATGATTTATCCTGCTATTTATTTTAGATAATTAAATCTAGTTAGACCTTTATTGAGAGCGGCTCCATACCGGACTGGCGTATTCGCCAGCCGAGTAGCAGAGTGCCATCCCCGTTGTCCGTAGGACGTGTGGTGATGCTCCCCTCTTGGTAGAGGTTAACCGCCTCAGGATGTTGTTTCTTGCATGCACTTTCATTTTGGTGTTTATGCAGTTTTATTGATAAAACGTTTAATTACGCACACAATTAATTACGCACAACGTTGGCCGAGTCCTGATAATATCGATTACGAGTGTAAAAAATCGATCTCGCAAAAACGGTTTGCGGATGTAGCAGTAATGACAGAAATTCAGGAATTAGGATTTAGGGTTGAAGAACAAGAAAATATTAACGAGAATATGAGAATATCAAATGTAATGTTTTGCAAGTTACTTTCTCATGACCTTCAACAATATTCTGGGAATAAACGTTTAATCATGATGCAAAAAATTATAAAGCTCTAAAAAATTATGAATAAAATTGTGTATTAAAAATATTATTTAAATAATTTAGTTAAGAGTATTTAAAATATATTTTTAAATTTCTCCTCTGTCATTTGGAATGGGTTGGATTGGTCTCGCAATCTTTCCAATTTAATTCTTTCTTGTATTTGTCTAAAAAATAGTTAAAAATAAATAGTTTCGTATTAGTTTATTACACAGAACCTAGAAGTAGGTTTGATTACGAGAAGTGGATTTATCCACTTCTTTTTCAATTAATGTAGAAAGGGCATAGATGTTGAGTACAAAAATCCCTTGTAAGTTTACATGAATGCATGTATTGTATCTTAATAAAATAACACTAAATTTACCTTTCTGCCGCATCAACAACAGCTGCAATCACATAAGCTTCCATAATTAACTCAAAATCATAAAAAGAATCGAAAAATACAACATAGAGGTGCTTTCAAAATTTTAGTTCATGACAACTAATTTTATTCCACACCTTTTTAATCGCGATTAAAAATAGTCTGATTTAGTTTGACAATCGAAATTTTAGGTGAAAAACGTCAATTTCAGAATAGCAAAATTGCCATTTTCATTAAATTGAATAACTTAGTGCTGTCAAACTATAATTTATTTAGGTAACGTCACTTTAGTTAATTTCAGAATGGGAAACGTCGTCTGACAGGAACAAACTAAATTTTAGTGATTTTTAGTCTAGTTTAGAGAAATTTGTGACAAGAGAATCGGCACCACTATCAAATTAATAGATCTATCTAATAATTGTGAAATCAGTCAATTTTGTCGTATTAAATCATTCTAGTAAGTGTTTATAGCAAGTGAAATTATATCAGATTTTAAAATACATGTTAATGTTCGCAAAATTAATCTCATGCCTGTAGTGCGTGTATTGAAAATCTTTTAATCTTCTGTCATTATTTCATTACTTAAGGTTACCGCCTCCCAAATCTAAGTAAGTCATTGTAATATAATATTTCATATTATTATGAAGTTGATGCATGTTCATAGAACCCTTTAGTTCATCGCTACGATAAGCTGAATTATAGGAGACGTCTGTAAAATTATAACGTAATTAAGCTAGCAGTGAGCTCTCTTGAAAATATTAGCAGGAATAGACACTGTTCATAATAAACATAACAATTTTCGATATCTTTGTTTTATTTATGTGCCTTTTACCCTCCATCTTTACAGGGTGTCCAGTAAAAGGGACTAACTATGGAGGTTGATACCTTAGGTCAACGCCTACCGTTGGCCTACCAAATGAGCAAAACATATGCTTCTGCCTGGAGGCGTATTAGTAATGTCTTGCCATCTAGGTCCGGTAAAGCAGTAAAAGCCACCATGAAGCTAAAAAAACCATACATAAGCTCGGCGAAAATTAACGGGATTCGACTACAATCGATATTCAAAAATTCTAGAAATTCCACCATGCTCAAGATTTTTCACCATGCATAACACTTGTTTACAGCAGATTAAACCTTAGTTTACCTACTACACGTTGTTAGGCCTTAATTTTATCTAATAGTAGAAGATATAGAATATAGATATAGATGACGAAAAAACCATTCGTTTATTTACTTTGAATTTCAGTGATGAAAAATAAACCTAGGCAGATTTGTACAACAATCTTAAAAACTTGCTTGATTTTTGGTGATTTTGAAAAGGTACATAGTTGTTCTGTTGTACAACACTTGTGAATTTTCTGTACAAAATTTGAACAAACAAGCTGTTTTAGTTTGAAGGCGCTGATTTGGTAAAATGTAACTTATGTAACTCAGATGGTATATTCCACTTTGTTTACCTGGGTGATATCACCCAGGTAAACAAAGTGGATTTTTGTGTCTCCTCATTTCACCTCGGAAACTATTCACCCAGGTGATAAAACCTGGGTGAAATGAGTAGACTTCTTGTGTGTATTTTGTTCACCTTGGAATTGTATCACCCAGGTGATCAAACGCGACTTTTTATATAATTCAAGTGGACTTCTGATCATCATTCTACAGTGGAACAAGGTTTTGTTCTCGCAATTAACTGTCTGACTAATTTCAAACAAATTTAATGTTTAGTTCCTATAAAGCTACTCTTTCTTTCCGTACTTTCTTACTAGATGAGTCGGTTGTATGAAACTTTATTTTTTGTGGAATACTATTGAAATAGCTGGTATTGGCCTACCAATGGAAAGAAAGTATTACAAAAGCATATTATTTTGCGAGTGTGAATGAAAACATGCCAGGTCAAGAGTACCATAAACCGAACAGCATGTATGAAGGGAATAATGAAAGTGGATAAAGCGAAACAAGTGTGTAAGGATCGTAGCAAGTGGAAAGAAGTGGTCTCTGCCTACCCCTATAAGGGAAAAAGGCGTGATTATATGTATGTATGTATGTATGTATGTATGTATTATTTTTTTATCCATTAATATGGAAAAATCTGGTGCAAGGTGGAACATTATAAAATTTTCGAAAATCGATTGCATCTCGTAACCCGTTAATTTTCGCAGAACATGTATTGTGTTGAACAGAACAGAACAGACCTACCAAAAGTTAGGTCTTGACCTATCACCTAAGGTATCAGCCCCCACAGTTTGTCAGTCACTTTATCTTACACGCTGAAAACCAACACATGTCTATGTTTGTTCTCAAGCCCCTCCCTATGGCAACGCCTCCGATGCCCGAACAAATTTAGTCTCTAACAAGTGAGAACGACGCGCAGGTACCTATGTGGCGATAGACATTTGGCACCCAAACACGTCGAACATTGGTCACTTGGGTTGCCTCATGTACCACGGCCTTAGGCACTGCGCACATGTGGCAACTTTCGTGTCGCGAGTGTGACACACAAGTGCAAAAGAGGTGTAAGCAGCTTAACCAGAAGAATGGCTAACATCAATTGCATATCTTCAGATGAGTTAAGCAGGTTCTTGGCAGGAGGTCTGTTTATGTTGATTCAATAAAATGAAATATACAGAGCTTATAAATGGTTTATTCGCGTAATTTAAGATTATAATTAAATTATAAAATAATATCATATAACTGATAATATTTCAAAAAATGTTATTTTATTGTTTGGTGCGCTGCGGTTATAAACAAAACAAAATTTAGTCGCTAACATTAATTTCCTACATAATTTAAAAACAAATAGGAACTTCATTGGTTTTGTTTTGACATTATGTCTATAAATTTTGTAATAATTTTCACTACAGTCGTTAAATTAATCAAATAGTTTGATTGAATACCATTAGAAGCATACCAATTTTACATATATTTTTTATAATAGGTAGATATAAATAAGTTTCAAATATAGGTATAAGAATTTGTATATAATTATCTGAATTGTTTTAAATAGTCTATAGCTATGTGTATAGTAATGGACAATTGAATTTAAGTCTAGATTTCTAGATAACCTACACAAGGCCTCTTTCCTGATATATTTCGTTTATATTATCACAAGTGACTGTATGTACTTATTGATATTTCAGTTCTTCGGTATATTTTTTCAAAACTTATAATAAAGTGCTGTTTATGACAATTGAAATTCGTATAATGCACTTATAAAATACACACATATTTCTATAAATAATGTTACAGTAATGTATAAAACATTTAAGCTTACAAACACTAAATGCAAGATCCCAGTCACCAATATAAGATAAAAATGTTCAATTCAATGGAAAGTAGTTGACTTATGAAGGCATTTGTTCATTTACACTGAAAATGATACTAATGACAATGATGTTAAGTACTCACATCATAATAATTAAAACTAGGTTCAATCGCTATTTGGTCTTTGTTTAGATTGGAACATACTTAACTATCGTGTACATGCGAAGCTCATTCTGAATGGGACCATAAAACCATATTAACTTTCTCGTGCCTACATCACACATTCGACAATACATGTTGACTTAAATATTTCTAAGTACACCATCCAACATTATTCAGTTCTGATTTGGGAATGTAATAGCGATTTTAGATAAGTTTTACATGCCCTGATAATAATTTGTATACTTAAAGTAGATATAATATGTTTTATAAAATACGCTGAATAATAGGCGAAACTCTCTTTCATTAAAGTTATCAATTTCGAGTTAACAATGTGGAGCAAATATTGACAATATGCAATAAGTAGCACCATTGGTTTAGCAGCGTGACTCATAGTAACAATACAACAGAATTTTCAGGTTCGTTACAGTTCCTTGATCGAAATAGTCCAACAAGTAACCTGGGGCTTAAAAATGCAGTCTTGCAAAATTATAACGACCTGCTAGACACTGCTGCTTGATTTATCGATACAAAGTATCACACGCAAGAGTGGTATAAAATTATCTAAAACTAATCACTAAGCTGTACGCTAACATCTATCACACATTAACACAGAATCTTTGAATAAAAGGCTGCGCTAGGAAGCGAGCCCTTATTTATGAACTGTATACACGTATAATTTCTATTATAGCGTCTTTGGTTCCGAATACAAGAGCGAAAAGACCAAAGATTAATACTAAGATGTTCTTCCAGATCAGGTATTTTCCGGGTCCGAAGCCAATGTCCCAGTAGGTGACGACTTCGATGAAGGCGGGTGCGATGAGGCCAAGGATTGAGAAGCAGAAAGCTCCGATGACGCCCATGAAGGGCCCGATGGTGGGGACAGCCACGGCCAGGATCACGCAGGCGGTCACTAAGATGGTCCTCATGATGTAGTCAGCCAGGTCCGGACGCTTCGTGAACTTGTCTTTAATACTGTTCCACATGATTTCGACGCACACAAAGAACTGCAGTCCGTATGTGCAGTATACGGCGATAGCGATGGCGATCTTGACGATTTGGGCAGGACTGGAAATAAAAAGAAAATTGATTAGTCTAGCTGGCACAAGTAGAATATCGTAAATAGATTCGAGCTTTATTTGTTTAAATCTTTACGAATATAAGTCTTGGTGTCCTAGCAAGCTAGTAAACTAAGTTTAGTTGTGATACTTACATATCAGTTTTATCCAAGTTAAGAGTGATAGAATCCTTGACATCCTCTCCGTAGCGCAGGTAACCCAGGAAACCGAGGAGAATGTAGACCAGGGTAACTCCACTCATGCCTTTGTTCAGAACTCCGCACAAGCCAAGCATGGAACGCGGCGTCTTCATGGCATTTTCCAAGGGCATCACGACACCGATAGCTTCCATTGCGAAGATACTTAATGAAAAGAATTCAGGCCATTCGATCGGGGATTTGAAGAGCATTGACTGGATGTTATCAGTCTTGAGTTCACCGGTACCGACGAGGTAGTAGAAAGTGATTCCGAGGCCGAGCCCCATGAACACGTTGGCTATCATGGAGACCGGAGCGAGGTACTTCAGGTTGCGGATCCACGCCATGAAGATGAGAGGTAATAGGAGCGCGATGATGAATATTCTTATCTCTACATTTTCTTCTTCTTCACCCATGTAATATGCTACGACCTGTAATATAAAATAGACTGTCAGTCTTAAATTGCCGTTTGAAATAATGAGGTACCTCAAGTAGAGCACAGAACTAAGGAACTTATGCAGAGAGCCATGCTAATGTACGAAAAACATTTCGCATATACTGAAATTGTTTCCAAGTAATGAGTATTTCTGTTTTGTGTAGGTAGCTAGTAAAAAGCGTGTATGCTAAATTACTTCTTGGTATTTGCTGACCTACTTTTGTTAATGGGCACGTGGACTGAACTCGAATGAGTTATTTTATAATTATCTTGTAGCTGTTTTATAACTGATCGTTGCTTACCTGAAGAATGTTTTTGGCGACGATAACGGTGTACACCGAGCAGGTTCCGAAGTAAGTCAGGAAGAGACTGACAAGTATGAAGATTCTGAAACAAAAATCAAACAGGTTACAAATATTGTTGACATTTTAATACTGTTAATAGTTGTTAAGTAGATAGGGTTGCAGCAACCTGACAACATTGAATAAAAATCGTATCACAAGAATTAGTAACTTTGGTCTGTACCTGAAAGCATTGCCCCAAGCACGCAGTCCCTGCGGTCCGTTCTCTAAAGCAGCCTGACCCACTTCAGGGAAGGTCATGTGAGTCTTCTTAGTTCTTCTGTACAACACGTGCGCGCATTTGATCTGTACACAAAACAAAAAATCCATTTAAAAATAGTGGAAGAACTTCTAAAATGATGAGTTTGAGGTAAAAAAAAATTATAATAGTATGGAAAAAGTATATTTTTTTATAGTTTAATCTGATCTTATTGATTATAAATGAAATAAGCGTAGCTTTGTGGGCCTAACGTAATAAAATTCGCATAGCATTCTATTTTATATCACGTTTGTTGATACTGTGGTAGCAACCTCGCGAAGCATAGCTAAGATTAAAATGTAAACACGCAAAAGATTCTCGCTGTTGGTACAATAAAAGTGAGCATAGCAGTGTGATGAGGTTTACTTACGAGGACGTAAGAGCAGTGCGTGCAAACGACTGCGACGAGGATTGTGAAGAATATGCCGGAGACGAGACCCGCGCACTTGAAGGCTCTGGGCATGGCCAGGATGCCGGTGCCGAGCGAGGCCTTCAGCAGATGCGTGAGCGTGTCCATGTTTCTGAAACATCAGACGATCTCGGTAACAACGAGCGATATGCTCCATACAATGTGCAGTTACGAGCTCAATGTGACACACATAATGTAGACATGCGTTCTTTACATGAATCAAACATCCTATATCAAACCTAAAGGCGTTAGTATACCCACCTACAAGACAATTGACCTTGACTTTTAAGTCTGTTTTGATATTAAGAAGCAATATTGTTGCACATCTTTATTCTGTAAAGTAGGTAGGTATATTGTAATTTGTTACACAGAAATATACAAAAAATGAGTTGACATCTTTAAGTTGTGATGACCTTGGAATATTCTATGATTTCTTGAGGTTAACTAAATTCATGAAAAACATGCTATTTTTGATCGGCTCATTCGCGTTAAATATGTAACAGAACCCTCCTTTTTGACGTAAATTTATTCTTGAATTGGAAATTATTGGATTTGTGGATTTCAGGCAAAATAGTTCTTGGTCGTCTGAAACTATTATCCTTAACATTCAAGAATGATTCAGATTAATATTTTTAAGCAGCGTTTTGTTTAGTCAGTGATCTGGGGCCCGAGTCTGCGATTGACAATTGCTTTAACCGTTAGAGTGGGTGGCGTCAGTAGGTCCATTTTAGGAAAATTGGCATTCTACTAAATGTAAAAAATTGCCGTCCCAATGGCCAATTTTGATGTTAAAATGGCCCCAGAACGGATGTGAACTTTAGGAAAGAGGTTATTTTGACAGTTATTATATCTGTAGTACTTATCTAGATATTGTATTGTTATTTCCAACCTACGTTACATGTTAGTGTGTTATCAAAGGCCTGATACCTAGCGCTCAGCAACAAGTTAAGATAAAAAGCCCATGCTATGTAAAAGGCTTGAAATAATGTGTATAGACTTAAAGACTCTTCTTAATACACCATGGAATTATAAAACGAAGTTTTAAATCATGAATGCCAAGTCATTGGGGCATTAAAAGTCGTACAAATTGCTTTTACTTAGAATTTTGTACGTTAAAACATACTTCTTAATGAAGTTCAAACTTTGAATTATTAAACAAAGACTAATAATAAAAAATAGAATTGCTGCCCTAAACAATTAAAGATATATTACTACTGTACTTAATAATCTATGATCAATACATGACGTATGTAAAGTGACTACTTGTTGAATCTATCCAAAATACACAGAGCTACTTAAAACAGAGGTCATTTGGATTTAAATATGCTTTGCATCGCCATTCGCATTTGCTGTAGAAATTCGCGTGGCATTAAATAAATATTTTCAGTGGAGTACAATGTAGCTGCCTTTTTTATAGGTTTTTAAGTCGCTGTGTTTTAATTTTCTGCATACTTGGATCAAATACCGACCTTATACAATACTTAGAAGGTTTTACCTAGAAACAGTCTGGCGTATGCGAAGTAACTTGGATATTATCTATTTTACATCATTCTTACCGACTTCCAAAAATAAGGAGGTTCATGTTCGATTGTACGCAATGCTTTTTTACTCAGAAATACTGACAGTTTTTTTACATTACGATTGCGGTTTAAATAAAGATGGCGTTAAACATCTCCATAATGAGTGTTAGTAGGTAATAATAGTCTAAGCCATGAGTATGTCATGCAGGATTATTACTTTTATGTAGGACCAAACTGTTGCTAAGGCGATAAAAGAAAATATGAAAAATACTTACGAAGTGGGATTCTCCAGTTTTCGTTCAGCGAACGGGTCGAAGTCTGCTGATTCTGCATCTTTCGTCATGTTGTATCTGCACAAATTTTTATAATTAGTATTGAAAATTGTGGGTTAATGCGACTACCTAAGGACAAGCGGTAAGATAATCGAAGGTATGTATGCCCAGATGTGGTTTAAAAAAGGCTGGATGATGATAACTGATGGCAGGTTACAGGATTATTTTATACAAAAGCCTGCTTTAAATAATGTGAAAATAACATGGCTATTTGATAGTAGAAATGGCTAAGGGGTCGACTTAATTACTAATATCTAATGAATAGCTATGTTCAATGAGTATAAAGTATCCTATCGTTATCATCTACAGCCCTTGCCATACCACAGCTGGGTACAGGTCTCTCTTTTCACGTGCCTATACAAAATCGCTTTGAAACTTATTAAAAGGGTCTCTTATAAAAATGTTTGTAATACTAACTTGTTGACAACTTTCTCCTTCATCTTTTCTTCTGGAGACAAGAAGGTCTCCAGCTCCTGCGGCGCGGGCGCATTGCCATTTGCTTCCTAGAAAAACAAAAGAAAAATCTAAATAAAAAAATCCTAAAAGTAGTTCTTGAAGATTTGTTGTTTACGAATCACCTACTTAGCTTATGCCATAGCAAAAGATAAGAAATTAATCTCAAAAGATCGAATAATATAAAATCGAGATATGAACAGTCTTATATTTTGTAAGATCGCTGGGGGTCAGATATCGATCAACGATTTAGGTCTCATCGAAAGTGCTTCTAGAATGAGGTGATAATGGTTTTTGCAGTGACTTATACCAAATATATTCCTATCATTCATATATAACATATTCAAGACAAGTATGAAAAAACGCCGTAAAAAACTAGGTAGGTAGCTATATCCTTTCATAACTTTGCAACTTTACTTAGGTATGCAACGCACGCCATGGACGAATATTATTATAACTATAGGCAAAATATAGGCTGTGACTATCTAGAATAATACCGTTTAAATGGTAAAATATTTATCATAATAGTTGCAATGGTTCCGGATATTATATTATTGAACGCCAAAGAGCGTGCATTTGAAAAGCGTTCAACTGAACCGAACTGAATTCTGCGTACAGCCCATTTATTTTGTAGTAGGTACATAAGTAGAGGCTTTGTTCGTGCTTAGTAACATTACCTAATATTTTCACAGCATTATGATATTCTTATTTCTATATTTAGATGCCATTTTGATAAGAGATACCTAGCTTCAGATTGACGATAACAATGTTTATCGATTTATTGATTTTTATCCATGAATAAATCAGTTAGTTTGGACTTGAGAGATTAGATTATTTACTTTTATAATGCACTTGTTTTTAAAGGAGAAATGTTTCGTTATCTTTGATATATTCTTGTTGGTTGCTATGTGCTACGCTTAGGTATGTAACACACCTCTGTTTGTTCCTTAGGATAAACAGAATAAACGAACAAAAAATACTCCTAAATGATCGAATAAAGATTTCTACAAGTTTACTCTTATGCTTGCTTTGTACTTATTAAATGAACCTTGAAAATGTTTAATATTTGTTTAGTTCGGTGCTTAGTAATGCGTATTAAACGAAGAGGTGTGTGCAACATAGGTGTCGTGTGGAACTGGTCTTATTGAAATGACGTCACACTTTAGAAACTTCGTGCACAATTTTGATAAAAACTGATATCTACAAAAGCCTTTGCTATCTATGTAAGAGATGTCATTATTTGTGGTAAGGAGATTCAATTTGATTTTTATTTTATTCTTTTACTTATTAAAATTTGTATTTATACAAAGTCGTTACGAGTGAATTTATCGCAAGCCACACCTTCTAATTTTGATTTTTAAAAAGTTTAGATTCTACGATTAATTAGTGATTGCGCGCAACTGTAACTTATTGGTTTACTGACCTAAATAAATCAAATTGTTTTAAATATTATGAAGTATTAAATAATTAACTTACGTTCACCATTTTGCCGGATTGTTCTAGCAGCTGCCCGATGTATCCTTTGTACCTGAGGACGAATAAAAAAAACGTTATTATAATATAATTTATCTAATAATTTAAGTAACTATTATATACGTGTAAGATGGATGATTTACCTATTTGTATTTTATTTAATATTTAAAGGAGATAATTTAACAGAAGTTGTCAAAAGCTTTGGTGGTAAAAATAGCTTATTGCTTTTGTGAGTAAGAAGAGAAAATATATAATAAAATTCAATAAATTATAACTCATATAATTTATTGAATTTTATTATATATTTTCTATATGATAAGTGACACATTTAAAGTAATTTTTAAACGCTTTGATCGTAGTTCCTTCTCTGATTATTACGGTAGGTATGTTCCGCGTATTTCAAGACTTATTCGTAGCCATAAAATTAATTGTACGTAACGTTTTAAGTGCTTGACATCAATATAAAAATATTGCGATGGCTGCAGTATGTATGACAAGTAGGTTTTTATTACCACGTGGCTGTTGTAAATGCTTGTTATTTAGTCATATTTATATAAAAAAATCCTGTACAGAAACGAAATGAGATCACACTATATGTAAAGTAAAAAACTCTTTCATAGGTATATTTATAGATAGGTACCTAGGTAAATATATTATTTTGCTGTGACAAATGATGTACTTAACTGGTATCTAATAATTCTTGTGATACTTTTATTATCATCTGAAACGTGTGTATTATAAAACCTAGAGACACCTAAGGTCATGGCTAATATTGTGAGCGTATTATATAAATTCAAAGGTTTTATTTTGCCTTTTTACTTTGCCTTTGTCAGGGTAAGAAGTCGCACAACAATTAAACCAATTATTCACCATTTAAAAAGTCCTGTTTTTCTTAAGATACGAAGTACTCGTAACTTGTGTGCTGTATCATTTACCAGTAGTTTAGGATTAATATAATAATATATAATATAATATCCTGGGACATCTCACACACGGTTATCTGATCCCAAGCTAAGCAGGGCTTGTGTTATGGTAACCAGACAACTGATAAACATACTTATATATTTCTAAATACAAACATATTATAGATAAATTACACCCAGACGAAGAACAAATGATCGTTCTCAACACACAAACATTTGTCCTGGGTGGGAATGGAACCTACGACCTCTGGTATAGCAGTCAGGGTCACTAACCACTAGACCAACAGGCCCGTCAAAACACAGAACACACAGTTACATCGTGTGACAGTTTTTACTATCAAAGTTGGTTACGTTAATTTCGCGTGAAGAAGTAACTAATATAAACGTTGTACCTACGTCAGCAATTAAGTACCTACATATACCTACATAGTATAATAAACACGAATTAAATTACCTACGTACTAATTGATGCGTTTAAAATTTCGCTGACGCGCTGTATGCAAATAAAAATGCACAAGTCGTGCTCATTACGAGAATGCTGAACAACAAAAATATTAGGGTCCCGTACTCCCATTAGGCTAATAGGCGCATATAATGATAAAAAATGAAAATAAAATGTAACATAAAAGCTTTAAATAGGAACAATAACATTTTTTTTGATGTATTTACGCTAAATATTAGCGTAAATACATCAAATAAATTTCAGGGGAGATGCCCGACTAGTTTCAATCCCGAAGTCTGTGTTCCGACCGACTTCAATAATCTATCTGCAGATAGTTTTCCTTACTAGAGATAGGAATATGACATAACTTGTTCAGGGTTTTGTCAAAATTCTATGTTTTATAATTGTCCATTAGTAATGAAAATGAAATCTTCGAATCATAAGTAGTCATTTGAAGGTTGTTTTTGAAGGCAACTGTCGTGATAATATTATATTTAACTTTACTAGGAGGCGTGTTTATTTGTTATAGCATTTTAAATACTTCAAGTAAATACGTAGCGTGCAATTATTTATTTAATACCCAGGTTAGCACTTTACGATTATCATTATTTATTTATTTTGAGTAGTAGGTAGGCACTTAGCTAACAATTTTTAGTAAGTGTGCCCACCGAAGACTAGATTGTGTTGAGTTTTTTTTTCTAAGTTTATGAATTCGAGACGATGAGTAACATTTTACGCAGAACAAATACAATAAGATTACAAATAATATCTTAGAATCAAAACGTAGTTGTAAGGTATAACAAAGTTATTTGCGCATATAATTTAATTAATTGAAACTTGCAAGGATGATCAGTTTAATTATCTTAAACTATAATAAATCAAATTGAATTGCATCAAAGTAATATAAGTTTTAACTACGACACCATAAAAGCGAGTATTTTTATCGATTACAATATTGTTCCTGTACTTTAGTAACGTATAATAAAAAATAACATGTACATAGGTATTCGCGCGTAAAATAGCCAGCCAATATATTGATATCGTTATTGTTATCGTCAGCTGATATCGCTAACATGTAGCCGCAGTAATATCAACATCCATTTTATGGAATATTTATCAAAAATACTAAAGCTTAAAGTTCAATTTGTTGTTGACAAATCTTGCGAGATTTATCGATACGTCCGAGAGGGCTGCGAGAAAACAACACTATGATATAACGTGGTGTTTTGTTTTACAAATAACAGTTACTAAAATCTCTTAAATTACTTTCTGATGATTTGTACTAAATACAGACTAAAGTAAAACTGAATAAATAAAGAATTAAAAAACAAACAATGCTTAATATTATTTTGTAATATTTCAAGATACTAATAATTGCCAATAAAACGTTTAAGTTATTAATTTCTCAAGTTAATAGACACACAGTAGACATAATATGTAAGATTTTAGAAGAAATAAGTTATTTCTGCCGAAAATCGAAACAGATAATCGATATAACTTACTTGAGATCAGGTCCCGTCACTAGTGCAAGGTAGACAGTACGTCTTTACTCGACAATTGTTCGGTCACGACTGATAACACTAGCTTCCACCGAGTGACATATTATCAATTCAATCGGCACCATTAGTACCGCGTGATAAAACACCTCGTGTGCATTTCGTGAAGTATCTAAGTTTAAATGTCAAGCACAATGCGGAGCTTGATCGTGTTATCTCAATATTCGTGTGTAATGCTTAGTATGTTTACTTACGTGATTATTCCGTATTAGATTTATGTGGCAGAGCTAAAAATAGTAGCTGTCAGATCTTTGGCGATACTTTAGATTCGTGAGCAAATCTTATTGACTTTAGCTTTCAAGAACGTTATATTCAGTTAGATGAATTACTATTTTTATAACACTTTAAGACTTGAGATAGGTACTTACATGAATTTAATGCTCGTAGTCTATAACTTATATTAAAGTAACGACAAATAAACAAGAGAACGTGTTTCTTTAGTTATTTTAATATAATTAAATAGAGTTAAATTCACAGTATTTTCGATTTAAGAATTGGCAAATTTTTCAGGAGTTTCTTGTTACTAGTTTTTGTAGACTTTAGAGGTTATTTATAGATACGAAAATGGGGCAATAGTGCCGAACAAATATTTGCTTAAAAGGGCAACACTACAATTAAACTCGATTTATATGAATAATTGCTAGTTATTAAGCAAGTTAGCCGGTCATTGGCATTAGACCTAAGACAATTGCATCTGCACTTTAAATGATGTCCCACCTACTAACTGCGATTCATTTGTCCTTGCTGCCCCCCTAGACAAGTGACATTGCTGCAAGCGATAGCGCTGAACGAATCGCGGAAATGTGCAGTGACAAGAGTAAGTCACGTGACTTGTCGAAAATGACAGTTCATATCACTGAAAGTCATAAAATTAGGTTTTCTTCGTTGATATTGTTAAATTGTCAAGGTTATGTTCTTGGATTTTGTTATATTGTCTCGTAAAAGTTAATGACAATAATATTATCTCCAGAAGTGTATTTGTGAAGAGCCAAATTAAAACAATTAAACATCTTTAATATTTTTTGTTGAATAATCAATTGAGTATTTTGATACAAAATTCAAAGGTCTTTAAAAATGAGAACTAAGGAAAAAATACAAAATTAAATAAAAAGAAAAACGACGGCACGTAAATTCCGGAATGATATCATTGTTACAGTAATCTTGTCAATAAAATGGATACATTAAAATAATTTATTACATTATTAGAAAACCGGACAATCTTGTTTTGTTCATTAATTAAAAATATATTCTTTATATGTTTTAACATTTTGCAATATCATCAGCAGGTACAAACTATGACTATAGTGTAAATCTCATCGCGCGAAGCCGTAGTGACGCAGCATTTAAACCCTGTCAATGCCATCCGGTGACAAAACGACGCCTGATCAGGCGATTGTAGTGTTAAGTGGGGTTTATCGATTATCGCGAAATGCTTGAATTTTCACCTCGATTGAACCGTAATGTTTTGTTATTCAAAACACGCGCTCGCGATGTCTGCCGCGATAGTAGGCCATTCAATCAATACCCACACGTGGAATATCGCTAAATGGCTAATGACACAGAAAGCTAGACTGCTTTTTGCCGAAACTTTGCCTTGTTTATTTATAGGTGTCTTTTTTATCGAACAAAATAAATAGACTTGTCGAAAACGTAAAGATCTCGTGTTATTTTTCAAAGACTTATAAGAAACTAACTGTAATTTCACGCGTGGTATTTTTGTATTTATTTTTAATATCAGAGTATCTTTAGAGCCTACAAGGTAAAAACTCAAAATAATTTTAGGTTTCACTATTAAGGAACCTAGGAAAAAGTCTGTTTTAAGGTATAATGTTGTACTTTAGGGCGACATTAGGATTATTTTGTAAAAAGTAAGGAAAAACCTCATCTCAGACATTTATAATAATTATGATACTATTTGTTAATAAATTACATGATAACATGACGTAAGATATTTATAATCGAGGAATAACGTTGTTATAAACTTCATATTTTAGCGAAATTATTTTGGTATTTAATAAGTATCGGATTATTAAGTTTAAATTGAAGTAGTTTCCTTTGCCCTTAATTATCAAAATAGATGTTATTTTCGTGTAATCCGCTTAATTGGTAAAATAATGTAATTTAACAGTGGTGTAAAAGTCTGAAGGTCGGGAGTTTAACTCTTTGACTTAATTCAGAAACGTTTCTAAGCTTAGATGATTGTATGCGATATTCTTGCAATGATTAATGATATAAAATTAAATAATATAATAGAATATTATTTCAGTGCTTGCCATAGTCTGCGTAGCATATGTGCTAAGCTTTCTCTCAAGACAAATAATGTAATGTCAAATGCCGTTATTTATACGAAATACCTTAATCCTTTAATTAACACATCGTCTGACTTTAAAAAAATAAATAAGACATTCGCCTAAATGAAACGGTTAGTGCCTAATTACAAAAATTAATTGTTTCAATTTCCTTCCTCGAGAAATGGGATATAATACAACTCTGAAAACGTTTTTCACATTTGACAACTTAATACCGTAATATAAGGGATTAGCGCGCTTAAACAAGAGAAACCTGTAGCTTTCAGATAAAAATAAAATAGAATATAAATAAGAGGAAATTCGAAAGGGAAATATAATAGCAAAACATTTGAAATCCATTCATTTGTAAATAGCTCGTAAATCGTTTTTGATCGCATTTCACAAAGTAGACCGGAGTCTTACTTCGCAAAAAGGCTTTACGCTCTAATACTCAATTTCTGTCGACTTGAAAAGTTAAAAGTTAAGTATCTTTCAACACGTACGAATTTGTATAGCGAACTTTTTGACACCTTATTTCTTATACAAAAGATTAATGGTGCAAAAAGCCCAGGGCGCTGTAACTGTAAGCAACAAGAGTTAAAAAAGTGATAATAATGGACTTTTTTCCATGTTTGTCGTGACCTATAACCGCGGAACGTGTTTCAAAGCCTGGTCAGAAGTGATGAGCTTCAAAATAAAACAACATTAAACTTCGCAGTTTACAAAAGGAAATAAGTAGACCGGCCGATGACGTAGCTGCTAAAGAAACTCATAATACATTATTGTAAAAGGTTTTTAAACATTTTATCTTCTAAAGTAGAGCAGTTGTTAGTTTATAAAATGTACAGCCTCATTTGGTTTTGAAACTAGTCAAGCGATTTCGATTCTGTCTATAAACATAGTTTGTATCATGTTGCTTATATATTTTTTTTTCAAAATTAGGAATATAAATTACACCTAGACACACATTAATTATACGTATTTTTTTGTACTAAACTCATTAGGAACAATACGAGAAATGCTAATTATTAAGCCACAATTAATACAATGAACAAAACACCCGTTCCCTTGTCGCCTACGCCGTCTGCAGTTCATTCGATCAATGCCCGTAATCGTCTAATTGTAGATTCGATTGTGAATGAAGGTGAGAATTGTTACTCAACAATGTTATATCATACTATTACCAAGTATTACTACTTTAACGACTATTGTTGTACGGATTCATTGCTCAATTTCCTTCTATTCGCGAAAGACTGGCCTGCCGTCCGCGTCAATCTAAGTTGTACTGGATAAAGTCAACACATTTAATGGGCTGGTATTGTAATGTGTTTATGAATCTTAATTAGTCTACGCATGCAGTGTAACATAGAAATATCATTTGTTTTGCTGTCTAGTCACGTTATTCCGTTAGATATACTTAGCTTATATGTATGAATAATAATGTCATTAAATAATATCTTGGGTGATGATTTAACGATTTAACAGCTATCAAAGATACTTTGTGTACGCTACTACAAAAATATAAGAGTTGACTGTTGGGTAAATATTTCTTAGTATACAGACATAAGTCAAAAGATTTAAACCACTACTTAATTGGCCCCGGTAAGTATCCGTTATAAAACAATGAGCACTAAATGCAGTGTCTTATGTGTTAAGGCGAGGCTCGTGTCAGTCTGACAGATGATAATTATGTCGCATATTTACAGCAGCAGACTACAAACAGAGTGCTTGCGTGTGTGCGCGGGATAATATATTCGCGATAAGGGTGCGTCACAACCGTCGCAGAGGAAATTGGTACACTGCCCATTGTGAGAACCGCTTCAATGCTCCATCTGACAAAGGTGTCTTATCTTTTGTTTTGGTGATAACGTTATGTTGATAACACAATCTGTTATCTTCGTGACCCGTAGAGACGTCGTTGTCGTCTTCTGAGGAAGGAAACAATCAATTAACTCGGCTAACAACAGCCCATTCGAGGTGCTCGACTAATGTATTTATTCATGTAAATCATTTATTGCTAGTGACAAGTGACAACACGACTTTATCTATGCTATTGATAGAATATAATGAGATACGTTATTACTTACGCTGTTTTGATATAATTAAGTGTATAATGTGGAATTAATATTCTTTGCCAGTTCAGGGAAAATCATGGCGTATTTTTTCAATATATTCATTAATGTTTAAGGAAAAGTCATCGTTCTAAGGTGTTATATTTCATAATATGGCGCCAATAATAATGACTTGTAACTTGGAAGTGAGTAAGTAATTAAAAAGAAACAGGTCGTGAATACAAAAAATAAATAAGTTACTACCACCACTTAAAAGTTACAGTTTTATCTTGTGTGACTCAGTTAAGTAATAATAATTTATAGGTATATCATAAGATCTTTAGCATTCGGAAGTAAAAGCGGTTTGCGGTTTCACAACTGAATGTTCCCACTGTAATGCGACTCGTCGTATACCATGTATTGTGACATAAGAATAGGTCATATTTTATCACAAAGTATGTTACATGCAATATAATATGTGACTTTATTTACTTAAGCAAAGTAAAGTTTGTTAATATATTTTAAAGGAATAGCTTTTGCCTACAGTTTTCATTACACGGAAATTAATTTAAAACTATTATTTCTGTCTATATCTAGCCAATAATGTTTACTTTAACTTTCAGCAGATAATGTATGTTGCTTTTAAAATTATGTTGTTTGGTAAACGGTGTCGATGATGGTGACAAGCATCCATACAACGAGGTTCCATTTGAAACTATAGAGTGAGCCTATCAGAGTTTAAACCGTAAGCACTAGTGTGAACAAGTGTTGTCGTGAATTACGTATGAAGACGGAGCTTGCCGTTTTAAAAAATCTATCTAAAACACGAATATTATCCTAGCAATGTCAAAACCATCGATATTTTGTTATATAAGTTTCTCGTTCCTCGAAAATTAACTTAAATGAAAAACGAAATGTACTAGGATCAGACTAAAAACTGCTCTCGCTTGGCACAAGGGGAACCTAGCGATAGTAGCAGTCTATGCATATCATACGTCGATGCATCCATAGCTTTTCAGGTAGAAGTTAGGATACCACATAAAAGTTGACACCGTTTATTTTCATGCTCTAATATTGTTGGTTAGAAATTATTGTCAAACGATCATAGCGAAAAGAGTAAGTTGCGGTATGTATCTATTTTGTATACTAACATTGCTAGAGACTCAAGAATTGTATTCTTGTGGAAAGCTATGTTGACAATAGCCTGCACTTTCATATGTCTGGGTAGTTTGTGTGTCGCAATTAATGAACCAATGTTCACATGTAGGTTTTATGTACGTATGTATTTATTAAAAGGTATACTTAGCTGTTTAAGTATATTTTAGTGCAATTATACATGAAAATACACCTATATCTAGCAGGTCAGTAATGCGAAACTGGCCGCTCTGGTTGGATGCTCACCAAAAGAACCTTTTAACCCCCGGCCCAAAAAGATGTTCCAGGTTTTTATATTGTGACAGTAAATGGAAAACTACTTCTTTACTGAACTACCTAGTTGGCCTAGTGGTTCTAAGCGCGACTGCTAAGCTAGAGGTCTTGGGTTCGATTCTATTCGACCAAGGTGTTATGGGGTTTTTCAATGAAATTCTCAGTTGGATTTGAGCCCGGTTAGTGGCAATAGGCTCGCCCCCTATTAAATGGGACCTAAACATGCGGGCGATCTGTGGGTGTACATTGGTACACCTCTGCCTTATCCTTCGGGGATACAGGCGTGATGGTACTTTTTTACTATGGTAGTGACAACAGTCAAGAAAGTCTTGTAAATTGTGACGTGTTGGAAGGCGGATCGTATATTCTAATCTTCAAACGACCATATATAGATATATATATACCATCAGATTGTTTATTTATTAAGTAATTTAAACAATGCATCGTATGTCGTCATGTCCTCGCACATTTAATTGTGTTTCCCTACTCTGTATTAATTTAGAATTGTGTCATTGTAATGTTATATGTCAGTTGTTATTTTAATGATATCTAACGGGAAACCCGTTTTATTAACATAATGCGGTAGATACGATAGGTCGTAAGTCACTGGCTACAAAATTTACGAAAAAGAACCTAAATGCTTTGAAATAAAGGTGTCGTCTATGTTAATTTGTTATCATTGATTGAGACTGCTTTAGACGATTTCCGTTACTTCAAGGACTTGCAATTTTTAGGAACCTAAGTCGAAATGTTGTAAATATATTTTAATATAAAGCATTGACTTCATGTTCATTTCTCATTGTTTATCTAACAAAAAATTCTGACAAAACTATAATAAAACGTTGCCAATTATGACGTCTGTCTTATTAAATAATAACGAATATACTTGAGAGGCAATAATTATTTGAATTAAAGAAATAATATATGTAATAAAAAATATAAAATTATATCAAAGTTCTACAACATTTTGAGAATGATTTTAGACTAACAATACTGAGTCTTGCGATCACATACCATAATCTTCGTCTATACTAATATAATAAAGTTAAACAGTTTGTTTGTTTGGACGCGCTAATATCTGAAACAAATTATCTATGTTAAATGTTTTCTTAATTAGCAATCTTAATTAAATAATCTTTTTGTATTTGATAACCCAAATCAGACTAATCTCTTTTTAATATCGCGTTACTTGCTATAAGAGGAAATCAAGGCGAATAAATCCGCAGGTAACAGCTAGTATCATTAAAATTTGTATTGCCGTCAAAATCTAGGTAATAGGTATTTAGCCAATTACTGTGATAACAATGAATAAGCCGTAAGCTTGTACCTGGCAATTAATTACACACAATAGATGGCTTTTCCTACGGAGAAAAGCCTATTAATTTAACCGATAATATGACACTCGACTAAGCAGGATCTACCTATCAAAGAGAAGTAGAAATCTAGCCAGTTTCTCTGTGGATATCTAAAGTAAACTCAAACTTCTTAATCCAAGTTAGAAGATACTCTAGCTAACGATATTCCATAAGACCAATTCCACGAAAATAAACCTAATTGCTTTCAATTTAATTTCAAAGAAAATAAGGTTAATCGTAGAGGCATTAGCGCCACCGTTTCCACTATACCTTACACCCGAATAGCGATCGTGTTTCAGCCGAGCCTGGCCGACTGTAAGCGAAATCTGAAGCCGGGTAAGGCCAATGAGAAGCCATGCGAGTACCTTCTGTCACCGTTATATGTGCTTACCATTGACGGTCTATATACATAGACTGCTACTATCGCCAGTTTCCCCATGTGCCAAGCGAGAGCAGTTTTTAGTGTGAACCTAGTACATTTCGTTTTTCATTTATGTTAATTTTCGCGCAACGAGAAACTTATATACGAAAAGATCGATGGTTTTGACATTTTTAGGATAATAATTATTAGTGTTTTAGATAGATTTTTTAAAACGGCAAACTCCATCTTCATACATAATTCACGACAATACTGGTTCACACTAGTGCTTACGGTTTAAACTCTGATAGGCTCACTCTATAGTTTCATATGTATACTCTAAGGTGCTTACACTGCAGTGTATACTACACGCACCACTCGTACACTGTAAGTACAATAAACGTAACACCTTATACGTGCTCCGTATACCAAAATGCTGAAGTTTATTGAACCCAAAAATATATCGATCTGATTCTGAGGTTTCCCCACGTGTCAAGTATGATTAGTAGGTGCTTTGTAAATTAGAGTCGCGAAAATATACCTTATTCGTTTGTAATAAAGACTGCTGTCATTCTGTTACAGTTTAAAAGGTACCGTTATGTTTTTTGTTCTCTACAGGCTAGTAATTAGGTCCCGAGTTGATTAAGGTTTTGTAAATCAATATCGGCCTAAGCTTATTAGTAGTTGTATTTTAATAGAAATCAATAAAATTAATTCAGTACTAAGTTTCGAGTTTCAAGCCGTCAATGAACGTTCATCTTTGACAGTCGAAAGACGGAGTATCCTTGAAAATGGCTAGGCAGAAGTACTTACTTACGTGCGAAAGTAAAGTTTTACTTACATCAATAAGCACATTAATTGTTTATTATGTTTACAAAAACAAAGAAGACGGCTGATAATTTTTAGATAACTTTCTTCATTACCAACAATAGTCATTTGTGTAGTATCTAAAGCGTATTTATTTACAGACAGGGTCGTTATCACCCCATCAGTGTTATTCACATTAGTGTATCCGGCCTAAGGCCTAACAAACCAACACAAACAAACATTAAAGACCACCTTTGTTTATAATTGTGACAAACATTTTATTTGTTCTCGGGCCAACGGAAGTTTGCACCCCAATGCTAGTTAATCTTTATAAATTATTCAAGGGCCATTGACTACCCCTTCAATGAGAATTGGCAATTTCAGCCTTTATTAAATCTAGGTTTCCTGTGAACTGGTTTGAATATAACATAATAATTCATAACAAATTGGAATAGTAAGTGAAATACATTTTCTATTCAATTTAAACATACAACACAAAAATACTGTGTTGTTTGTTTGATTCAAAATGACAACGCACAAATAAAATTAAAGCCATAAAATACTAAATGAAAATAAAAAAGTACAACCAATAACTAATTCATATTATTTAATTAGGACATAATAATTAGGATCAACTTAACTCGTGACGTTAATTAGTTACTGAAATCCTTTTAAGACATTTTACAAGGCATTCCTCGTAGGTCAACGTTCAGAAACCTGAGATGTTACTTACTTGAATCAATAATAAGGAATCCCTTTTTAATCCCTAATGGCAGTTAACCCCTAGCATACTTTATTTCCTATATCACGTTACTCTCACGATATTAACCTTGACGTAAGGTGCCTTATCCTTCCTAATATTATAAATGTGAAAGTTTGTGAGAATGGATGTGTGGATGTTTGTTACTCTTTCATGCAAAAACGACTGAATGTATTTTAATGAAACATTACAATAATGTAGCTAATACATCGGAATAACACATAGGCTATAATTTATAAAGATAGTGTATGAATTGTCATTCACGCGGGTGAAGCCGCGGGACACAGCTAGTCATATATATAAACATTTACATTTCATATTCAAATATGTGAAATTGGTAAAAAAATATTTAGACATTTAGACACACACATAAACATTTAGCAAGATTATGACTGCAGATAAAGAACTAAAATCTCACATGAATTTTGCTGATTTTAACATAAAAGGCACACGGAAAATGAGCAACCAAACTGTAAACTCTTTTTTTTAACTGTCTGATATTTATGTTTTATTATATGATTGAGTTTTCCTTATTCCATGGGTTTTAATACGTTGACACAAAATATATCAGATTTGAATTTAACATTTCGAATAAAAAAATATCTGGCATTGGAAAAATTTGCCTTCAGTTTCATAAATAATTTTACAAGAAGATTATGTCTCTATTTTTTCTTATTTCTAGTGTAGGCTTAGTTTTTATATTATTGTAAATACATATATCAAGTTTAATTCATAATAAAAATAATTTAAGATTATTAAGTACTAAGTTACAGATTCTAGCTTCGTATGTCGTTCAACACTTGTTAAATATCATCTTAGCGAGACTGTTGAAGTTTTGATGTATTTACTCTTCTGACTACAAAGGTCTTTGTGTAAAGGTGATGACTAACTCAAATGTGTTCATATTGTTATCATAAGTAAGGCACTAAATTAGGTCATTAATGTAATTAAATATTCAATGAATATTGTTATTGTGTAATAAATAAGAAAGTTTTAATTGTACGCGTAATATACGCTTCCATGGGATTAATCGGAATTAAAGGTATGTTATGTGTTAATCCAGTTTATAAACAATATTTTCACCTAATTGCGTCCGAAATCTTTGAAGTAGTTTTGCGTGAAAAAAATAAACATCCTATGTACGAGTGTGACCTTGTTGTTGTGACGATGTGTACCTTCCTAAACATTTCCTTTTTTTGTACTTTTATCACATTTTTAATTGGTAAAAAGAAGGATATATAGCATTAACTAAATATTTTGTTTTCTTTCTTTCTTTCATTAGTAAGAATATATAGTTTTTAGGATGAGGACTGAGGTACACAGCTGTTGTTGAAACAAAAGAAGGAATAGCTCATTATTTAGCTGTGAAATGATAATAGAAACTAAACAATTTTCTATAGATTTTAAAATAAGGTTTTTAAAGAACATACGGTCGTGCTTAAATTCTATTGTTTTATTTTACAACGTCAACTGTGCTTTTAGAAATTAGTAAAGATATGTTTATATGTACTTATCTATACTAATAAAATGCGAAAGTAACTGCCTATCTGTGAATCTGTTAAGCACACGGGAAGATTAAAAGCTTGGATTATAAGAAAAAATATATGGGCATATATATACTTTTCATTTGAGATTTTTGTCGTAATTTATAGAGATAGAAAAGAATTCACAAACATATAAAAAGCTACGAATATATGTGAGTACATACTACGCTTTGCTATTACGTGTTAGAAATTACAACAAACACGAAATCAGCTGGTCTTGTGGCACAGATATAAATCATGATACTACTGCAATAAAAATAGATTATTCTGCAATTCTACAACACTACGAGCAATTGAGGTCTACGCTTACCTCAGGTATTTCTTATTTTCACAATACTTAGCATTAAGTTAAAGGATTGAATGGTGTATAAAGGACAATGTAATAGGTGCTTGATAAGACAAAGAAAGTTTGTTTTTAAAAGTAATACCTACTGTAGCGGGCGATACGCCAAAACAACCGAATGCGTACAATATGATATGAGTGACATTCGTAGATATAACATTTAAGTGTTGAGTGTCCCTTGTTGGTTTGCTTTATTAAGATTGTTAGCAGCGCACTAAGTCGAGGTCCGAACCCCGCAGGGGGTGGGCACCCCCTTAGTAGACGTCACTGACGTAGTTAGTTATTCCTATTGCTCTGGCTGGAGGACTTAAGGTCCTCGCCAAAAGCCCGGTGAAGCAGTCAAAGCCTGAGCTCAGGTTTACAGAAAAGATCTCTATCAAAAAACAGATATGTGTTGAGTGGATTACAACAGTATCAACAGAATTTTAAAGATTGCGAAATACACGGACGTAGTGTTCGGAATAAATTTGGAAAATGCTGTGTCATGTTGCGTCTTTATACTTGCTCTCCGTTTGATACTGCTGTAGATATTTCAGTTCTGACTAATATTTCCTACAATAGATCACGATGATATTCAAAAAGGGTTTCATACTTGAAAACGAGTGAGTCAAGTGTGTGTAAACAATGAAGTAAATGACTAACTATAAATTTAAATTTCGTTCTAAAAATTAATAAGATATGGAGAAATTCTCCTATTAGATAATTTGTAAACTTTCGGAAGAATTTCAATAAAAATAAAAATTCGAAATAGTATGTACTATAATGAATGCCGCTTTTAAAATTCGGACTGATGTTGTGTGTACTGTGTATACTTTTACATCGTTTATCAGAAATGTAAATAACATACCATTTTCAAGTACAGTTTTCACACGTGTATCCGTAGATTTTATACTTTTTATCTCATAACGCACATGACATGTATAAGTTATTTGCATAGTAATTAGTAAACCAGTTAATGAAAAATCGTCGGCTGATAATAATTAGTCTTATAATTCAGGCATTTTGGTTGTTATTTTGAGTTTTTAGAGGTAATTTACTTGGTTTATTTATGGTTGAAAAGTGGAATTAAAATAAGCCGCAATTAAAAAGAAACTGTTTTAGGTAGGGCAAATATTTAGTACACAATTATCCAAATTTAATAATCATGATTATTTGATTCTAGTTTATCTAAGTGTTAGTGACCAAATATTAGAAAATTTGTCAATACTTGCACAATGGTAAAAACATAATTTTGCAAAAAAAAATAGTGTTAGTTTGAGGTTAGACTATCTTTACGCATCAAAGTCTATTGAAGCTAATGACGCAGGTCTACGGAATCAACAAAAGCGTAAAGGTAATATTGACACTCGGGCACATGTACAATGTCAATAAGTCTCACTAGCGTTTATAAACTGGTTTTCATAAATGGTTGTGAATCAATCATTTTGTGCCAAGAGCAAAACAGGTAAGATTAAAAACGGAATGTCATCGTGAATCTATAACATTTTGGATACTCGGATTAGCCGAGCAGTAAAACAAACAAGCAATCGTCCATAATAATTCTTACAAAAAAAAACTTCAAAATGTTGTTATGGTATATGGGTAGTCTTATATGGTTTCCTTATGGATGCCACTAAAATGGGGCCACATGGGAAGCACCACCTTTCAAATAAAAAAAAGATCATCAAAATCGGTTCTCCCAGTCGAGAGTTCTGAGGTAAAAACTTAAATAAAAAACCAGTCGAATTGAGTACCTCCTACTTTTTCAATTCGGTTAAAATAACCCCATAAAGACAGTGGGACCATTCGGACTACGCCTGCCTAGGGAGGAAGCACTGAGCAGACCCAAAGGACAGGTGCCGAGTAAGATATACATACAACGACATAACTTTGGATATATTCCAATGACAAAATAAAACAAAATATAACAAAAGCAAAAAATATTCCATGTCAAGTTTCCTGACGGTAATAACCTTGAAACCAAGAATAACTAGACTAAATTTTCTATTACCTATTCATCTAAAACTCTGTCTGGAAATTTGCAGTGTAATGTATTGAAATCGGAATCAAATACATACTGAACAGATGTTTAACATTATTCTAACGACTAGTCAAGATAAACGTGTTTATCAGAATTAATATAAAAAAAAAAACTCTTTATCAAGTTGTGTGTCAGTACAATGATGCGGCAGATTTACTGAATGATATTCAGATTTTTATATAAGTATTAAGTCATTATTATAATAATAGGAGTGCAGTGTGTGACCTATATTGAAATAGATAATATAAATTAGCGAATCGTTATCTCTGATATGGTATCTGAACAATATTAAAAGGCCAAATTATTTACCTACTCGGTGAGTATGTATTTTTAGTATTATGTGATTTTTACCACTTTTGGACAAATGTTGAAAGGTCGATCAATTTTAATCGCCTGTCATGCCTTCTCTATTACTGTAACGATGGATTGACTATGGCCTTTTTAGTGCTCGGTGGTGGGTTTATGTAGCATTCAGGATTCAGTAATTAGGTGTAAAAAAAGTGCGTGTGCAAAAGTTAGTTGATACTTCATTGCGATTTACTTAACGTTCATAAAAATTTGTATATGTGAACATATTGTAAAGATAAAATAGTAGAAACCAGAAATAACCAGCTTGTGTATACTTAATTAATAAGGGTGGTTAGTGTTAGTAGATATTAAACATGGTTTTTATCTCGACTGATAATGTTACTCTCGCATTACTTATGAGCTGTTTTCCTTCCTCGGTAGATCTATTTATAAAGTCCTGTTGAAGGAAAATATGGTTTTCAATGTCATATAGTTAGAATGTCATATAGTCCTGCAATATCTTTATATATATAATTCTTCTGTGAGTGTGTATGTCACTGAACTTCTCTCAAACGACTGGACCGATAATGATGATTTTTTTTGTGTGTGTTCAAGGGGACCTGGGAATGGTTTAGATTCACAATTTTGTCCGCTGGACAATATTTTTTTAATTAATTTTTAATTTATTAGTAGTTGTTGATTTTGGAATGTTTTTCATTGGATCCGACAGACGGCGCTACCATCGCAGTGTCAAATTTTAAATAATATTCGAATTTTAATTTTAGTCTGTCCCAAAAGTTTGCGCTGCGATCAAATAAAAAAAAAGTTTTGTTATCTTTGTGTTATTGTAGACCATGTAGACAGGACAACGCCTGTCGGGTCCGCTAGTACCTACATAGAGTACTACACGATGCCTTAGGCGAACAGAGAAAACAAAAGTAATGGAAATTATGGGTTTCTATATTAATTTCTTTTTTTTCCAGTCCTTCAGATTACTTTAAATTAGTTCCCTAGTAAATAACATAACACGAGACAAAAGCAATGAAAGAAATTCACAAGAATTGAATGCCTTAGACGGACTTGGGTGGTCAACGCAACGTTAGCTCGGATTTCATCCGTTGATGATCATTTGATTAATTCCTGTAAGTCTATAAGTTAATAGCATGTATTGCTTAACTTCCTTATTAACTGATTTAACGATTAGTTTTTAGGAGGGCCTTTTATTAGTTTCCTGTCACTATCTTCTGTTAACTGTCAAACTGCTTCTCCGAAGATTGGTGCTCATTAAGTAATCTGCGAAGGCATAGTTATTTGACATAGTAATTGTTTTTAGTTAAATGTAAATATTTATAAAAGAGAATTACTGTTTATCATTGCTCTGTTTACAATAAAAATGCCATACGATCAGATTATGAACCTTTTAAGATTTTAGAAAATCTTTTAATAATTATTGAAAATACTTACGTTTAAGTGCGAAACGATATCTTTTCTACAACGTTACGTAGCTATATCACTAAAGTAAATTACCTCCTACATGTAACATTTTCGTGCCTGTAGGTCTGTCAAAGTGTAATTCATTAAAGTGTTACAGTATGTATTAAAATAATGTACTCAACTGAGATCTTAACCCTGCTTTTTCGGTCCTTTTATCATTTAGTACTAGGATCTTTCGTACTGAATCCTTCACATATCCTGAAATAAAAAAGGTTTTATTTGCCGAATAACCCAACAAATTTGACCAGTTTAGATTATACCATGATTGCATGCTGGTTTGCCGGTTGCATTACTAAATTAAAGGTTTACTTTGACTGGTTGTATTTACACTGCAATTTGTTACCAGATCGATTGAGGTTTAGTCTGAAGTACATTCGAACACGAACCATTTATAATTCACGGTAACGATATGTCTGCAGTAATGCAGCAAAACTCAGCCAGTACAATCAAGTAAGTGCTTTAATGATCAATTTTTCATTAAAACTGACTAACGAACATTTCTGATATCACTTTGATTGAAAAGTAAATATCTCATTAGTTTTAAGTATCTAAAGGACAAATATATTTGTATTGTACATTCCATCGTAACTTTGTATAAGACAGATAAGAAGCCATAAAAACACGAATTATTGACGATATCCGTCAGTGTGACGCGACGTATAATTACGACATACCTAGGTTTAGCAATGTTCTGCATTTCTCGGAGTTAATAACGCAAGAAAATAATAGTAAGATTATTATAAATTATAGACGAGCGATCCGTCACGAAAGCCTGGCTTTACTGGTTCAGATCACGTTCTAGTAATGCCAACCTGCAGGGTCTCGATTCAGCAATTTTAAATGCATGTCAGTGGTCGGTCAGTGTACTTGTCAATGTGCCTAATTTTCGTATTCAGGGCCTACAATAAAATGTTCTTGAACTCTATAAGAGAATGATCGTAATGACAGTTAGCAACATTCCAACTATCGCAAAAATTACCAAATGAAGCAGGTCATTCAGTCAATTCAAGCATCTCACAGTTGAATCGAGGCCCAGTAATTACGCATATTTCTATAAGTTAAAAAGACTGCAGCTGTCGACATCCCTTAGAATACTTTTTGTGATGCTAACAATAACTTAAAACCTTTTTGTTCAACTTTCTTAGAACCGTGTACTTTATTGATAAAACGAATTTGTTTTATTGTTTGGAATGCAGGTAAGAAGGGTCAAAAATGAGATGAGACTGCAGATACAACTTGAAGAATAAAAAGTTTTGTTTGTAATGTGATGCACAATAATTTTATAATCAGTTAATATTATAGCGTGGTTGTCGGAAGCAATATTTTGTAGTGACATGTTGTTGCAATGCTTGCAAATGTCCCGTGCCTATAAAGGAAGGTTCCATAACAGATCGAACGATATAAGAGGCACGGGGAGGCTCATTTGTTAAGTCCGATGTTATGATAATACATCATGACGATGTCTAGCCATCTTTGTATTATGTTAACGGAGAATAGGTGTGTCTACCATGAATATAAAACGGCCTGAAAGAAACAGGAAACACGCGACTTATTTCAAACAAAATTAACTGTTATATCAACTAATTATAATATATGCGAATACGTACGTCCCTAACAAATATATTTCAATAACAGTTACGTTCATTAATTGTTACTAGATATTTTAACAGTTACTTTTCGCTGTTATTATATAACAAGTATGTCCTAACATGATTTACGAGCGTTTTTATAACTGTACAAAAACAACGTCTGCGTTTTTTGCTAACTTTTTATCTAATATAGAATTTAGACTCGAGCATAGTGTAACGGGATCGTTCAGCCAAGTTATAAAAACTGGCGCGCGGTACGTAGCGTCTGTTCGAAAGGCTTTCAAGAAGTGTCTGGTTATTAAACATATTTACATTTAATTGTTTGTACCGTAATTAATTACTTAGGTATGAGTTCAGTTTTCTGAGCAATGCATCTGTTGTAAATTGTAAACAAAAATTACATGTGTTTTCATGAATCGTTGTTCACTCTGAACTATTCGATCTATGTTAACGCAAAAATAATAATAGTATAATTTTATAATGAGCGTATTATTTTCATTGCATTGACTAAGCCAAAGTCTCATATTTCCGCACTTATTTACGTTAAATCACTAGCTAATTAGTTTACTATCAACTACGTACGTCATCTAAAGAAAAACGCTTTCTTTCCTTACATCACTAACGTGAAACATGAAATAGGATCTTAAATACTACTATAACAATGAGTAGATATTAATTGCCACTTAAAAGTGTGTGCAGAAGTAGGTGTAACTCTGTAACCTACATTAGCGATTTTTTGTACACAAGTCCGCTTTTATCCAGTTCGATCTGGTTAGTGTACAGTTGAAAAGTATACAAATGAAAGTAGAATATATACATATGTGGTATGACAGGTAATGAGTGTCCGAGTAGGTACGAAGCCAAGAATCAATGACCTCGCGCGGCCATTGTTAAATGTGTGCAAAACTAATATTCATTAATGTTGTACGTCACCGTCAAACATAATGTACTTCTAATAACTTTTAATTATGGCTTGTATTGTTTAGAAAGTGTCAACAGAATGTTGTACTGCTAAGCAATATGCAGAATTGCAGATTTTGTGGTTTTATTGTTCGGTAGGAGGCACGTTGCGCTGACGTTTTTGAAACAGGCCTGTAAATAAAATCTATTTTTTTTTGTATTATTTGTTGCTGGATTAGGAAACTATGTTTATATCGTATTAAATTACCATAGTTTCTATTCTATTTGTACATTCTTAGTTGACGTTGTTGACATTAATTGAGTGACAGTCATAAAGTGTGCCACGCAATCGATCAATCATGATATCCGCTGCAGTAGGTAAAGTACTTACTAGCGATTAGAACTCTTAAACTTTTATCTCTGTTTGGGTTTTAAGCTGCTAAAACAAAGTCTAAAGTACTGTTTTTGCATCGAAAATGTCGCATGTCCTAAAATAACGAAGGATTTTACAGAACAAAATAAAACTTCAGGTAAACATTATAATTAATTGTCCTTTTGCTACTACCGGCACTGCTCAGTACTTGATATTATGCAAGCCATCCAGTATTGTTTGTTGAGTACGGTCGGATTACAATTACTCAAGAACTTAATAACTTTACTTGAAACCTACTTAAGTTAAGTTCAGTCTAGAGGACCTTACGGTTTTGCCACAAATCTGATGAAATCAAAATCTGCGCTTAGGCTAACTGCGGAAGACCAATAAAAACTTTGTCCAAATGAGAAAATTGGTAGTTCCAGTCAAAGTAGGATTTCTGGTGGCTTTATAAAACATAGTTCAAGGCTATAACTAATTGTACGTAGTATTACGGTCTGATAAAAGAAAATGGGTTAAGCATACACAGGTGTAATGAAGATAATGTGTATAGCGAATTAATTGTCATAGTCAGTCGTTACTTGCATATTATATAAAAAATACCGTAGCCTTAGTGTAAAGATAAACTTACGTCGAATTGGGAACTTCTTTCTTGTAATCCTCGATTATAAAAATGTATCTACATTATCTACCGAAAGATTATCTTAGCAGATGTTAAATATGAAATAGATAACTAATACAGTAAATGAGCAGTTACTAAATAAGGCCGCGGATAACGAGTGCTTGAGCAAGTGGTATGACTGCTTCCAGCTACTACGTACAGCATGGTGACTTTGATGAGCGTATGCTCATGGACTGCTTGAAGCACCTTGACTGCTTCGAGCGATCAGTATTGTGCCGTGGCGTGTGCGGTTGACTACTCGAGCAGTTAGTGTATGGGTGGCCTTAGATGCATCCAAACACTAAATATTAAAAGATTAACGAATCCAATAATCCGAGTTAAAAGTCAAGACTATTTTATATTTTCCTTGAATTCTGCTCGTTTCTTATTTAGACTAGTTATTCGATCTACACCGGCAAAATAAGTAGCAATTACGTGGCAAGCACATTTAATGGTAAGTTATTTTATAGTACGACCTCGATAGTATTTGCTTAAAAGCAAATCAATAGCACGTGGTGAAACGTATAATTAGGTAAGAAAATTGGTCTATAGCTATCTCTATCAAAATCAATACTAGTAATATTAAATGTTTCAAAACTTCCTTGCGATATATAGTTAGGTCGCGACATAGCGTCGTCATCATTAGCATGCTTTATGGACCGTAATAATGTAACGTAAAGCCACTTTGTCACACACGTGGGGCAGCTTGGTCAGCCCCGGTGGACTTGTTACATTTCTAATCGCTTACATGCAGGCGGACTGTCATGTCCATGTGCCGCCGCCCGGCCGCTCACTATTTGTTTTGTCAATCGCTTGAAGCAGTCAGTCCTACAAGTAGTCGTCGTATTTGTGTGTATCTTGTACAAAGAAGGCTACAGTTTACCATGCAGTTGCAGCTCGAAACAATTTATACTGACTGCTTCAAGCAGTCCATGTATATTCGACCTTGTATAGATAGGCTGTCTAAGTAACCGAACATGAATTTCGGTATTGTGCTAGATTATGTTTTTGACGGCCTTGGATTGTCGTGATCGAAAAACGATATGTATTAACAGATGTTATGATTAAAGAACTTATCAACGAATGATGACGCTTGCTGTGAAATTAATTGATACGCGCATAAATTTAGTTTCAAGCAGATAAGAGTACTATTCATTTACCACCTGATGGTACCTATTAATATTCCTGATTTTGTTTATAATTGCTGGTAATTTGCAAATTTTGGTATAGGTAGAAAAATCCTTACGAAGTCTGATTCTATATGTAGAGGTTGATAGATAGTTTTACAGAAATTCGGACATCCGGTCGATAAGTGAATTTGAAGCAGGAAATAAAATAAATTATAATATATGTTACTAAGCTTTTTCCCTAACGAAAATAGGAATAAACGATCCGTATTAGAGCGAAGTCAGCTGCATCATGTATGCACGACCGCTATGCTATGTAAGGAAAACGCTTAGTTAATGGGTTACACTTGTTTGAAGCTTGCACTAGCTTGTAAACAATATTTTGTGTAAAAAAACAGACCTTTAATTTTTAAATTAAAATACTATCTTACGTTGACAGCACACCTTGTTGCGCCTGATCAAACAAGATCTTATGGTTAGATTTCGATCAAATTCTTGAGGTTTGTGGTTTGATTTGTCCATTGGTGGTTATATTGCCACAGTACGATTTCACAACAACCATTTTTTTTTGAGATCTGTAAAGGTGGGAAAGATTTAGAAATGGTGTCCCAAAAAGGTTCCATGATCGAAAGCAAGAGACATTCGGTATTTATTTGCCATTAGTTGACGATACAAAGTACAGCGGTATAAACAATTTAATGTAAGGTAAAACAGCAACGTCAGATATTAAATAGGTTTATCGTATTAATGTCAAGGAACAGCCGGCTGCAACTAAGCTCATAAACGTGCCGTCTGCATATTTATGTAGTGGTGTGGTGCAGACAGATGTGAGCCGAGCCCCGACCACGCTGGCAACCGGTTCTGGGTACACGACTCCATTTGAATGTCAAGTTACGATGAATGAAGTAAGCATTACATAGTTCATAATCAATTGTATCATTCGCGCCTTTATTTACGTGATCAAGCATAATTTTGGCGCTGAATGTTTACAATGACTCGGTGGTGTCCAAATTAAGTTATTATTTGATAGCTTGAGGTTGATTTAACATAGTTCTTGATTTTGTACGCATCTCAGTTTATAAATGAACTTCTTATTGATAGTGAATGATATTAAATGTGTAAATATTAAATATTCAAGGTGCAAAAATCTGTAAATAATTAGTATGCTAACAGAAACGTGTATACAAAGCTCAACATTCAGATTGTTGACACGATATTTAACACTTATCAATTTCGAACACTTTCTGCTACAGTAACAAGCCAGATGCTACGAGATTGTGTTACTAATAGGTTAGATAGTACGTAAATTAACACCAATACTTCAGGTAGCCACGGTTTTAGCCTCACCAATAATTATTGTAACGTTTCCAACACACCTTACACACATTTTTGAGCAGTAAAAATAATTTGACGCATCCATATGTGCAGATAGAAAAGCTCACGCATATTTCGTTCGAATTCTAGGAAGGCGAAAACGTGTCAACAGACCGAATGTATTTTGATACAGATAAGAAATAAAATGTAGGTAAACTCACCGGTATTCGATATCTGGTGCCGGCTGCCGAGCAACGGGTTATAGGTTATAGCGGAACAACCGAAGCACTGGGCCACGTGCTTTATATTTAGCGAGCGGAACGCGACCGACCGGCTCGCGAGTTAAAATCAGAATGAACCGCTGAACGATGCCAGACCAAACGTACGCAATACGCATGGCACAAGCAAGCGAGACCGATTGTTGCGTCATAACACACCGGGTACGTCGGCGTCTTCATGGTACGAATAATGTCAGCGGTGGCGCGTCGCTTGTCGCTTTTGCTAGCCGCTGCGCGCCGGCTCAGCGGCTACCCGGCCGCGACACGGCGCTACCCATGCTATCGCACGGCGCCTCCAACAACACTCATCTTTCAATTGGCACGATAACGTAGCGTTCGCATTACGCGCGTTTTCGCCTACAATACAATTAATATTGTAATTCAATTGTTTACAGTAGTACTACTGTGACGTACGACTTTCATCGAAATTTGCCTCGCTCTACCTACGCAAGGCAAAAGAGTTTTAGTTTTTATGTTAATGTGTTAAAATACCCTTTTTTTGTAGACGGTTTGTTGTCACAGCGTCGTTATGGCAACCATTCAGTTTTTGGTTTATGAATCACGGGTACAAAATTAACTGGCACAGAGACACAGTTTCGTTCAAGACAATAATAGTATCTTAAATGAATACTATAAGGGGATTCAGAGGAATTCAGTAGCTTAGCAAGAATTTTAAGTAACTGAGTTTTTTTATTAGACTCAACAGACACTCCTTTTTTATTAATCTACAAAATACTCACGCATCAATAGCCCTAAAATTATATCAACAAAATCCATTTACAAGTAGGACTAATCTCTCAATTCATACAATTAAAAAGCAATCACAACACATCTCCCCGCTAAAGCTTACTGCGAATCAATTTAGCTGAGTGCAAACAGTTTCGTTTACAAGGGGACCTTGAAATCTCCGAGTTGTATTGCATCAGTTATACTTGAGACAAAGCTAAATATTTCTGTGTTCCTTTCAGTAAGCGCGGGCGTAAGTCTCGCGCAACGGCTCTACAAAGGCACGCGTAAAAATTATATTCATGCGTTTACTACTTCCTAAAAATCTATAATAAATATCAGTACTTTATTTAGTCTGTTAAATGCACTACTTGCATCCATACATTCGCGGTTTAGTATGAAGATTTGCTTTTAAATAACATGCAATAATAACATACATTTTCCGCAAGCTCTTATAAGTATCAAAAGTATTTTGATATTGGATTTTATTAAAATAAACGACTCACGCAGTGTGGAAGAATCCCCGTATCGCGGGGGCTTTACAAACATTCAAGTAACATAGATACATATCTCAACTATTACTAGAAGGGAAACTTAAATCAAAATATGATGAACTAAATCACTATTTTTGTTCTTGCGGTATTGGGACGTCAAAAAATAATCCATTATTAATTTAACTACAATCAGAAACTTCTATATCAAGTAAACAAGCCGCAGTTTGGCTTTTGTTTTCTTGTGTAAATATTGGTCGATAACGTCGTGATAACCTAAAGCTTTGATAGTGCTAATGATTATTTTATCCAAAAGATAAGTATATTAAAAATAGTATCTATTGGTAAACATATAAAACACATTAAGTTTGATAGGCGCCGCATGCGATTTTAAAGCGGCTTCTTAAAAGGATTTTCTTGTTTTTCAATGCAAGGAGTTTTGCAGTTTCATTATCTAGGAACTAGACCCTTTGTTTTACAATTAAACACTTCAATTTATTAGTTACGTAGTCGGCCTAATTAGGTTACTTATAAAATATACTAATTAGATAAAATGAGGGGTTCGGAAGGAGGGGCTGGTCGATAGCCCGCGGTCAGACCGGCTGGTCTGGGGATGGGGCGACTGGGCGGTTATGGGGTGTGATACGAATATACGTCAGGCAACCAAACTACTACTACTATGGGAAACTATTCTACCGAGTGTCTGAAAGTCAGGCAGGTAGTCAATAAATAGAAGAAAGAAAGAAAAACCATTTATTCACACAAAAAAGGACGCAAAATAACAAACAAATAAAACTAGAGACAAACAAGTAAGAAGGTTTTTAGCTGAATACGGCAAGAATGGAACCCGGCACCAACAGGCCTTGAGGAAAGTCAGGCCACGTAGTATACCTATAGGCCAAGAAAGTCAGACAATAGACAGTGCAACATAGACTATCCTCCTTTTTTTTAAGTTGGTTAAATACATGAGTGGATGGTAGTAGGAAAAGACTAAGATATAGAATAAAAACATAGGTAAACCTCAACTAATTTCTTTAAGTTAATAATATCATTAGCTATGAATTTCTCTGTACCCATGAAGATCAAGGTAATTTCAGTTACGCACGAGTAGCGAAATTAAAATGTAAAACGGTCTAGTGTAAGTCTTAATTTATCAATATCATTGTATACAATAGTTAGGTGCTGATGGAAGAAATGAAATTAGAACGAAAAATGTGCTAGGCTCTTAGCTCTGCCCTTGCTCAATGTAACTTGTTCCTAGTTTTTAAACACAGTGGGCAGTCAAACTTTTTTTTACAGTTGACATAAAATAGGCCAATATATAGATGTCGCGGTAGTATGCGAAATGCGTTCCCGCCTGGTCCCCGGCAATAGGGAACGGTGAAGCACTCCGGTGGTTTTAGCCGGTAGGAGTCCGGCTTCCCTCCGTCTTCCCCAGGGCGGAGGAAGTCCATGGAGGATTTCCAACGGGTGAGAAAAAAAAAAGACCAATAGGTATATAGATAAGTAAAAAATCCACACACTACGAACCATAACGTACGCTTGCTGATTTTCACGTTCAATATTTCACATTTTGAATCCATTACTTCAGTAAATATCTTGAAATATATAAAATTTTCTCACACGTGACTATGTACCTACATAAATTACAACACTAATCAATTGTGTCCAGCACTGCGACAAATTACTATTATACATTTATAATTGAGCGAATCTTAAATTCTTTGATATTACATAATAATTCAACGGGTTTTCTTTACGTATTGTAAAGTTGGCGTCAAAACGAGAGTTAACGTCAGAGTGTGTAACGTAAATGCAACATGCAACAATAATGTATACAGTTGTAGTTCATGTTGATGTTGATTTAATAACACCTTATCGGCAGTGTTCCATTTGTTGCAACAAGGCAAGCTGAAAAGAAAATGGAAGGAATGTAGAATTTGGAACCACCAACGCTTCATGGTAATGTGTACAATTTTGGTTATTAAATAAATATTAAATGTTATTTATTTTTTCATAATCAACTTCTGCTAGGCCTCTCCTTTCTTGGGCTATTCTGTACAGTATTATATATCAAGACAAATTTTCATCATTTGGATAAATAATATCAATGTAAGAATTTAACTCAAACCTAATCACACACTTATGCCTCCTATTTATGCAATAAAATTGACTAAGTTCATTCAGTCAATAATCTTAGTTACTTTACGCATTATTTTGTCAAAATTAACTAAAATATTCTAGAGCGAATGATCTATCGATAAATTAGATGAAGTGCAGTCATAATTCCTACAATAACTAACAACAAATAGTGTTTTAAGTTACCATGTCTCCGTAATATAGTGCAGGGAATCATGTTCCATTTGACATTCTACACGGTGCATTATTCAGATTTTGGTATTTAGCTGCATATCACGTTTTAGACGGACTTCCAATCATGCTACGGTCATGGCTTTTAACAGTTAATTTCTAGAGACCAAAGTTTACAGATCAGTCAAAGGTATAATTTTAGCGCAAGGCAAGTAGAGCTCTGTAGATATTAGTAAGTATTATCAGAGTTTTAATTTACCATCACAAGTATCGATCGCCATCCTATTTTCTAAATTATAGTTCAAATATAAATATCGATCTGTAACCGTCTCACAGCAAACTTTTTCGAATAATTCAGAAGTTAAAAAAAAATACGGCTTAACATGCAAGATACAATTAGGAAAAAATATTTTGTAATATAACGGGATGATAACGAGATTAAAGACGCCACGTGGTAATATTCAGTAAGATTTTCGACTCAAATAAGTCGATCACTTCTTTTGTATTTTTAACAACGCAGTAAGAAAGCCAAGGAGGTCGTTGGTCACGTGTATTTGGCACCATAACATCAAACACGTTTGGCCGAACGATCCGAGGAACTCCCGTGACCAGGCACGTGGCTGGGAATGAGAAGGGGACTCCTAAGGAGTGTGGTTCCCTCCTTCCTGTATCGAACCCATGCGAAAAAACTTTCCAACCCTTCAAAAAGTATTTTTTTTCACAATGATTGGTTATTTGGCAAGCGTTTCACGTGTTGTTGCACGTGCTGTTTTTTTACCATTTGGAAAGTTAATAGAAAATAATTCAGAACTAAATACGTTGATTTAATTTTTAACCTAGAATTTTATGGAACTTTTCTTTTTGATCTCTACTTTATTCATTTCAATTCAAACTTGTTCCACTTTTCATTAGGTATAAAGGTATAAATTTAGCCTGCCATTCCACCAGCAAATGTCGATATACCCAAGCTAAGTTTGTACCAAAATCGCAAATTGCAGTACTTAGTACGGAGTGGCTGGCATTAGGCATTATTGTCGGACAGGCTTAGGTCAAAGAGATGGATTTCACTGGTAAACAAACTTACCTTACGGTACTTCACATAGGAATATAGGATAATTACTGATGATTCGTCACAAATATGAACTATATCCGTCATCGGATGCACCTTCATAGCGCCAAAGAGATCGTATTTTGGTCAATGATGAGATGTCCACAATTGATTTTTAAGATTTATAGATCATTCAGAGTATTGTGGGTCATCTTTAAAATAATATTGTTTACGGGAATTGAGTCTGTTTCGACTACGGCCGGTGTACCCTGGTCGAAACGTCAAGCCCCAAAAGGGGGTTCCCCAAAATGTTCGAGCTAATTTCCGTTACTATTATAGTACAATTATAACCCTAAATTATCCAAACACAGTCAAACAGTGTATAGGAATACCAGGGTAATTACACAAAAAAGTGTAAAAGATTTGATTTAATGAGGCCTATAAATAAAAGGTTTTTATGAAAGAAAAGTTATGAAAATATTCACCATGTTCTATAGTACTAGATGAAAAGCATACATATCAGTACTTAATACCTGCTAGCCAAGATTATTTATGATGTAAAAATAGCTTTCGGATATGTGCTGATAATTATACTAATTAGAATCTTAAAATAACTTCTCATTGAGTTCGATACTCTTTGGCTCATCGCCAGATACAATTACTTTCTACTTGCAAGTAGACAAATATGTAAACCTATATTATTTCTTGATGTACTTTTGAAACTAGAGAGAATAATAAATTATGTAATAAACTACTCGTCATTCAGATTATAAGTTCTAATTCAGACATTCTGACTGCTATACCGAAGGTTGTCGGTTCGATTCCCACCCAGAACAATGTTTGTGTGATGAGCATGATCATTTGTTCGGTGTAATTTATCTATAATATGTATGTATTTATATAATATATAAATAAGTATGTTTATCAGTTGTCTGGTTACTATTACACAAGCTCTGCTTAGCTTGGGATCAGGCAACCGTGTGTGAGTTGTCCCGGGATATTATTATATTAATATATTGTTATTATTATAGACTACAATTTTTGGAAACCTATTTCCTCACGATGTTGTCCTGTACCGTTTTTTAGTAGTGTATTAGAATAATTAAGAAAGCACATTTAACTTTGAAAACGTCACATTGTTACTTGCCTGGGTTCGAAACCGCAACATAGTGCAAATCCGTACATTGAACTGCTAGGCCACTATGACATGAAATCGATTAAATAGGTTTAGCAACTTCAAATACGGGACTATTTGTAGCTACAGATTTATAATGTTATGCATCGTCGTATCCTTTACGCAAGGCTATGACCGTAAACTTCTAACGCCTTTCAAAAGAGGCTGGTTACCATTCGAGGTTGATTGGTAACTACTAAAACTTTCAAGTACATATTTAACGTTCGCGGACGCCTTTTGAGTTTAAAAACTATAAAATGCATACCATACTTGTAATAGAACGTGCTACCTAATGATCAACTTTTAAATTAGATTTTTTATAAAAGTCGGATTGAAATTAGTTTAAAATTAACTTTCATTCACAATTTTCACAAATTTTCTTCACTTAGACTTTTTATTTCGATGCCATATTATATAAACTTTACATATTTTCTTTTACTAGTAGATACTTTCCTTTTCTCATAGAGAAGTAACGTTCATACATTCATTACATTGATAATTTACTTTATTACTGACATTTGTAACCTTATATAAGTATTTAACATATTATGAGTAGAAGGACAAAACATGAATGAAAAACGCTGTACAACTGCGTAAAATAAAACTTAATTAATCGTAAACAAATTAACATTCCAATCATAATGAGGACCAACTAATCGTATGAAATACCGTTACGCTATAATTTATTATTGTGTAGGCAGTATTAGTGATCTGTGCGAAATGAGAACCGTCGGTCGTCGTAGGATTGGAGAGCGATGCTGTGTTTAATTACCCTATTTGGTGCGTTGAGAACACTGTTGCATCATTGCATCTGGATATTTAGAATATTATATTAGAACAATATTAATATACTAACTCTTAGACAGTCTGCAGATCGGCGTAACCTGGTTGAAACGTCAAGTCCAATAAGGTATTTATTTATGCATGTACGCGCTAATTCCCGTTACATAATATTACTATAATATAAATATTCAACGTGTCATAATCGTGTTATCGAGTGATTACTAGTTAAGTACGTAAATAAAAATTAGTTCCATTTTACGCCACGATTCACGAAGCGACTTCTCTTTACAGCTTTTTCGACAACTCATTCAAATGCACGGCCTTAATAGTAAAAGTCATGAATGTTTGAAGCAGTATTAGGCAAGTTCGTTGTCGGTGGCAGATCGCGGACATTTTATCGTCTGATGCAATATTCACTCGGAGTTGATACGTCTGCAGTACCGATTAGCGTTATACAGACCTCAGACGTGGGCAGAGGTCCCATTCAAAGCATGTTGCGCCTAACGACTTAAAACTTTGGGTACCTAAGTTTTAGGTCCTAGATTTTATGTTCCTTTTACGCCGCATGACTGAAAAGAGAGTCACGAACAATATAGTCAGTATAAAAATTGCTAATAAAAATCAATAGAGCTGTATGTATCGGTTAAATTTGAAAAAAAAAAACAACTCTTGTCTCGTAAGAATTGTGCTGCAAAAGGCATTTTGATTCTTACATTGTCTGTGACACAATTAGTTATTAATTAGTACAAAGTAGTTTAATAGTTTTATTTCGAATTAACATTAATTGAGTATTAATTTGAAGCCAATTCAATATAACATTATTAATCCTACATCATTTTAGATAACAGTGTTTGGGGGCTGTCTATGTATTCAATCGCTCTGTAGTCATAGAGTTATGCTCACGAGACAATTAAAGAGTCGTTTCGATAAACGCAATCAATGTCCTAGATCAATTTCCAACGAATGTAGGTCTGGGATCAATAATTCTGCTTGTTTAACTTCAATTAATTGAATACGGGCAATTTCTATCTGCAAGCTTAAGGTAATTAGAAGAAAAGTGAAATAAAACCACTCAAATATAGTAATATTTCCTAAATCCCGTATATATTTGGATTCTTTTTAGTTGAAATTATTTTGATACAGTAAAATAGAAACCGTGGCAGAGATACCTGGCGAGCACAGAACCTGGGCAAATGACTTTAAAAAAAAAATTCAACCAGGATGAAGTCCTTTTTTCATCCTGGATAAAATGTCTTGCTTAAATTCAATTAGGGTGAAATGTATTCAGTGAATTCAACCCTGGTGAATATGGTTTGGTGTGGTTAGTATGGGCAGCACTTGGGTCTCTTGAGCTTTCGCTTCTTGGGTGTGATGCCGCGGCAAGTCCTGCAGGGCATGCAGCAGGGGATGTCTTCCTCCTCGCATTGAATCTGTATGCAGTTGTGTGTCGCCGGCTGTCTCTTGGCCGGAGCTCGAGGAGTTACCAGCTCCACCTGAAACGAGAGCATACTTAATTAAGGAGTGTACGAATATTTGTTGTGTGGTTTTTGATCTCATACCGGACAAGTAGCTAGTTCAGGACTGCGTAATTTCGCATATAACATGATGTATGGTTACCTTTGAGTTCAACATCTCTTACTTATTTTAGCCTTATTCATACATTACACCTCTGCTGTACACATCGTTCTGTATTTCTTTTCAATATTTGCAAGAACGTTTATCGTTTATTATAGAAATTAGAATGTATAATGAATAACGTAAATCCCATAAGTTTACCAAATACTGACAAAATATTTTCCTATTTATTTCAGTGATGAAAATCTAAACTTTCCCTGCTACCTACCCTTTCGCGCTAGAAGTTAGTTTATATTAATATTATAGAACGGGGATTAGCGCGAACATGCATAAATACCTTTAGGGCTTGACGTTTCGACCAGGTTACACTGGCCGTGGTCGCAAGCAGACTGGAGATGCGGTGTCATTGCTCCGTGCACGAAGTAGATGAAGTAGACACTGACCGTGTCCGTACTATGTTCACTAACCAGTGAACATAGTCAGTGTAGTGTGTAGGGTATTTGAAGAAAAGGGGGTAGATGAAAAATCATCTACTTCGTGCACGGAGCAATGACACCGCATCTCCAGTCTGCTTGCGACCACGGCCGGTGTAACCTGGTCGAAACGTCAAGCCCTAAAGGTATTTATGCATGTTCGCGCTAATCCCCGTTCTATAATATTAATATAAACATGCAGCGCGATAGTTTAAAAGTTATTATTTAGAAGTTAGTTAGCCAAACATTATTAGAAACTAATAAATGAGATTTATGATGCAACAACACATTCCTCCCTGTAAGACAACACGTCTCCAGTTCCATTTTCACTTAGGTACGAATGCCCGACGATTTTGGGCAAGATATGCATACCGTTCCTTAACAAACTTTCATATGACGTTGCGATTATTATTCACAAGTATGGCCAGCGTATGACCGGTTTGGTAACATACGTTTTTATACAGTGCGTACGAAAAAAGGCTGAGAAATAAAATTGTTATGATGTAACAATATACAGGTTCATTAGTGAAGGGGTTAGGTGGAGGTGAAAAGTAATTTAGGTCGACAGGTGTATATGAGATAAGATAGATTTTTTGACCACAGTATTTTTTGCATAAACTTTTGGTCCTTAAAGTTTTTTTTTTTTAAATAACCTACTCTGACCAGAAATGTCTGGGCAAAGCCCTCCCCCAAATCCTTCCATATTTCCCTGTCTCTAGCCATCTCGGAACCCCGCAGTAAAACTTTGAAGCTTACTGTAAAATAAAATGAAATCGCTTCCGCTGTCTGTTAGCTTAGACCTTTTAAACTATTAAACAGATTATATTGCAATTTTCAGTAATAGATAATGATTCCAGAGGAAAGTTTAAAGCAAAATACATGTATATTAAAGAGCAGAAAGGCCGAGACATTCCGGATACCGTGCGAAGTCTATTCGCTAATAAATAATTAGGGTATAAGAGTAAGCTCACCTCGATATTACCAGTACGGTTAGGTTCATCAGTCTGCTTCCCAATCTTGAGGATAAATACGTCCTTATCTGGGTGCAATACTTTCTGTGCCTGCACCCCTTTCGGTGCATCTTTGGGAGTCACGTTGCAAATATTACACATCGTGTCATTGACCCCGTTCTTCGCGTAAACCATTTCTGAATTCAATGCGGTTCGATGTGTAAGGGATTCGCAAATGTCGTCTGGTATCTAAAATTAATGAAAATATTTTATGTGTATGGTTCTTGATCTAGAATACTTACAAACAATTCTCTTTAAGACGTTCATAAAACTGCTTAAAAGATGAAAGTATTTTCTAACACGCGACGTGCGACATAAATTAAGTTATTTTTTTACGTACTTTAAAAAAGGACATTTTTGTTTGTTAAATCATAAAATAATCTAACTAGGTGTTCCAATTTTACTTCCCTTGTGGTCCCATTATAATTCAGTTTTGACAGCAGGATCCATAAGAAATAATATTTTGAAGCCTTATAATTTGTAAGAAGTATTAGAACCTAAATTTTTATACAATCCTAATGAGGAGAAGTATATATATAGTAATGAGAGAATAATACCTTGATTATCTTTAGCAGTAAAATTGTAAACTGACATACATAAAATAAGAAACCATTTAAAGTGTCGGCCACTTGCAATTGCAAATTGAATCAAGATTCCGTAAAGCTGGGTTCACACGAAATAGAGCTACACTATGACTTTTGTGAGTCCTTTTTAAGCGTCAAATCTATCGGATTTTATTTTGTACTTTTTCATTCGAATTAACAAGAAAATCCTAATTTTAAGCCGCTTGTGCAAACCGAAGGCGTTAAGTTTATCCTATTTGCTTGACAATTCTTGTGAGTATTTGTTTAAACATATTTGATATGTTTAAACGTTTAACGGTGTACGCATTTTGCGGAAAATATAAGTAGCTGTAGAAAGTAGATGTAATAGAAAAATACGGATGACTTTACTTATTTGAAAACATCAGTAATACAGCGACATCGGTCAAGCAATTTTTAAAGTGCTCCGTCAAACATTATACTAAGCGCCTTTACGTATAAGACATATAATCCAAACTGAAGAAGAAGGAGAAGCCAGTCTAAATACATCACAGACATAAGATTATTACCATAATAAAAAGGGGTGTTTTGGGGTCGTTAAAATTCTATACTCTCAATTCGATTGGTTTGCTGGCGACCACGGTCGGTGTAATCCGGTCGAAATGACAAGTCCAAAAAAGGTATTCATGCATGTACGCGCTTAGTCCCGTGAATAACGAGTATATTACTATAAACATGCAGCGCGATAGTTAAAAAGTTAACAGACCATCCGTTAGAGATTCAACCAATATGCTGACCACGATCCTCAGACATGAAGGTCCGACCAGAGATGAGAAAGGCGGTAGCAATAGGGTTCAATTTTTTTAAAGAATATGGTTTATGGAGCAATATTGGCTAATTGCAATTTCATTGTTGATAAATATAGGCTAAGAAAACTTAGATAGGTAGTCCTCACTGTATGCACACCCTTAGCACGCAAGGTGAAAATACAGCCATTTATGTTGCATCCTCAGTACATTTCCGAGAAAGTCTAAACCTATAAAGCAGCTACTTCCCATCGGCCCACTTATTCTATATAAACGGAAATAGAAATATGTTTGTGATTTACTTACGGCATTCCCATTTCAATATTTCGAAACGGAAATTTTTAAGGGAATTTCGAACGTAACAGGCCGCTTTTGGTTACACCCTCGAAGTGTAAGTGAAAATATTGTAAGTGTTCTTCTTATTGGTAACATTTACACAAGTATTATGCATGAGTTATTAATGTAACCCAATTTAAAATAATGTTATTTACCACAAAAATGTTTTACTTATAACATACCGAGCCATCCCCTAAGCCACTTAGGTATATTTTCAGGTAATGTAATAACAAACAATATTAATTGTTTTTCCAGTAGAGGTACAATAATTATTGTTTTGTAATATTGTTGATTCGACGTACATGTATCCTTGACAATTGGAAATTATTATTAGAATTGGTTTTATTAGTAAATATTCTCACATAATATGATTTATGATTTTCCAATGTTTATTTACCCAATATGTGTTTATAAGATATATCGAGAAAATGCCCTTAGGCCGTTACTTTCGAATGTAATAACAAATAATACAAATTGTTTTTTTTTCAGTACGGATAATAAATAACATATCGGATTTGCCAATTAGTAACAAATGGATATGATTATGCTTTATTTGTGTATTACGTCATTATGCTTGAAAATAGAGTGGCGGGTGAAATAACAAGTGGCGACATATCCTGACCTGGAGGTTTCGAGGCATTCAACAAAATACATACGCCTACGCCCTGCGTGGGCGGAGTAATAACACGTAAACAGCGTTTTAAGGCCACCAAAATAGCACAAAATTCAAGAGAGAATCATTCTTGTAAATACGAAATACATTCCCATGGAAATAATATGAAACTAAGATAGTATTTCCATAACATTTTTCTAAGATATTTCTACTTTCTAGAATAAGAAAATTGTTTATTCGAAACACTGAAAGATCGGATATGCTTCGTTTAAAAAAAAAATATTTTTTTCCGAATAACATGGATTTTAGGAAAACCTACCAATTTTTTTGTGGATTGGAAAATAGGTCAGGTCAAACGCGGAATACAAAACATAGAGTTACAAGTTCAACCAGTGTTTTTGAAGTATCTGATGATCTTAAATCTAAATGGATAGACTGATTTTGATGCTGTTTTGAGATGGTTGTTAGCTATATGGAACTTTGTTTAGACGAAAACTACCTGCTTTTTGATTAATAAATTTTAACAGTAAGAAGTTTTCATTTATTCAAATGGATGTTCCAAGTTTAACCAGTGTTTTTGAGTATCTGATAATCTTAGATCCTAAACGTAGAGACCAATTTATATGCGGTTTTGAGATCGTTATTAGCTATATAAAGATTTGTTAGAATGTAGAAAAAAAAATGCTATTTGATTTGATTATTTTAAAATGTCACAAGTTTAAAAAAAAACTTTTTATTTATTCGTCTTATACCTGAAAGTCGAGCCTGTTCGCAGGGCAGCCATCTTGTCCACCGATCATGCCGCACGTCTCCGAGCATACGGAACCCTCCTCGTCACACGTGCAACTCTGCTGCAGCTTCAACTGCGATGGAGTCAGCTTCGGCGGCTTTGACGTGCTCTTGGGCACACGTATTTTCACCTAGTAACAACATCAGATAAATTTCAACAATATTACATAGGTAGGTTTAGGTTAGGTACATTTGGACAGCATAACATACATTACTCTGCACCCAAATGTAAGAAGGCAAAGTACTTTTGATATGAAATTAGAGACAACCAAGGTACCAAAAACACCCAGACCCCAGACGGTGTAGAAAATTGGTTTTCTATATTGACCCGTCCGAGGATCGACGAGCTAGCGACAACTTGAAAGCCGGTATGTACACCCACTCGACCACAGAGATCAAAACAATACTTACATAATATATGTTCCCGTAAAACTATACCTTTTGCAAATTGACTTCCAGTCTTACCGAATACAATATCTGATTTCAAAATACTGTATGACTAATATGGAAAATCTGCGGATTTGTCCTTCACAACACATTTACAATGTAACACTGAATCTTTCGGTTGCCATACAGAAACCGTCGCCAGAGTATAGAAATATTAATTATACATGTAAATACATTTACTACTAATTTTATGCATAATTTTCCATATTTTAATATTGTAATCTGGCAGGAACTCTGTCTCTGTTTGTTAGGTTTTTACAGGTAAGACTGCAGACTTTGTAAATATGTTCATATTTTTAAACGTCTTCAAAAAGGAGGAGGTTGAATACCTCCTCCTTTTTGAAGACGTTTCGACTATATTTTTTATGTATGTTATCTCAGAACTTTTTATTTTGAAGGTGCTTCCAGTGTAGTCCCATTATGACTGTGGGATCCATAAGAAAACCATATAAGAATAATATTGAAATTGGTGTTTTTTGTAAGAATGATTTTGTGTGGATTTGATTTTTTAACTTTAAGCGTATGGGTATGTGAATGGAGCCTTAAGTAAAATTTAAAAGGTATCTTTTCTATATTTATTACCAGTACAGTTCTCCAAGTATTTCTTCTAAACAATTAACTTACTAAGCGCAACGTGACTGGTGTTATCTTCATTTCTAAGAATTGTATTCCGCGCTACGTATCACTGAATGTTTTTAAAAATATTGTTTGTGCTTTCAGTGCAGAAATTTGAGATACATTCTTTCATACTTTGACTTTCACATATTTAGTTAGGGCGTGTACTTGTCATAAACTAACTCTAAAATACTGTACGTATAGGATTCAGTCATAGTTTTAGCTAAGTATTTTAATAAGTATATATGTGAGCCGACTGCCTCGTTGGCTTAGTGGTTCTAAGAGCAACTGCTAGAGGTCTAGGGTTCGATCCCCAAGTCGACCAAGGTGTTATTGCGTTTTTCTATGAAATTCTCAGTAGCAGGTCGAAGTTTGGATTTGCACCCGTTAGTGGCAATAGGCTTGCCCCCTATTACACGGGACCTAAACCTACTGGCGAACAGTGAGTGTAACTGGTACACCTCTGCCTAACCCTTCGGGGATAAAGACGTCTTATTGTTATGTTATGTGAGCCGCTAAAGCTATATGTAGTAAAATGAATGCGGAAGGGTTTAAAAGAGGTTGGTTACTAGGGCTCGTCAGTACACATGCTTGGTATTCCATTAAGCGCCGTGTTGGAATGTCCCAACAAGAAGCCACGGCGTGAATGCAAATAACTTGATCATCTTCTAACAGTACTTACTTTTAAACTATCGCATAACAGTATTTACAATATAATACAAAACTACTAGGTTTACAAGAGGATGTAGCTGAGGTAGGTGATTGAATTAAAAAATTGCCAAAATTAAATGGAATTTGATTTGTGATTTTAAGCCGAAAGATAACTAACTATAAGTATAGAAGTATTCTTCCTTCTAAATGTCTACGTAAAAACCGAGTGTTTGTAATTTATTATATTAGTACAGCGAAATTTCTTTTTTATATGACTTCAATCGGTAATCGTGGTAAAATGCCTGAACTAGTAATGACACTTTAGGTTAACTGAAAATTATATTGATTTAAAGAATATAACTGTAAACCAGAATTCAAATTATATAAAAAAGTAAAATGACGTTTCAATCTATTTTATAATGAACTTTACTATAGAAACATTTTTTGTTCCTCAGATCAAGTTATCAATTTTCTACTGAAATTAGGAACATAAATCTTATATTACCTCATTCCCATTAAAAATAGCACTTATTTCTTCATATGGTTTTTTTGGTTTAGGGGGCGCATCTGCCTTTGCCATTTTAGATGGTAGTGTATCATGTAATTAAATATCGAGAAAATAACAAAAATTTGGAACCAGTAAACTCGTGGGAAATTTTGATAGAACTTCTATGTCACATTTCCCTGACTTTTCCTTGACTTTTCCAGAAGCATAGAGTTTTAGATCCTTTTTGGTGATGATCACATTTTCACGTGTATCGAGGTTGTACTCAAAGAAGTTTAAGAACAAATGTAAGGGACGGGTAACCTTAGTTTGGTAAATAACACTAATAAAAAAAACCGACTTCGAGATTAGTCTTATATTTATTTCTTATGGATCATAACATAACATATCATCACGCCTGTATCCCCGAAGGGGCAGGCAGAGGTGTACCAATGTACACCCACAGTTCGCCGATATGTTTTTAAGTCCCATATAATAGGTGGCGAGCCACTTACCGGGCACAAATCCAAAGTCCGACCTGCTACTGAGAATTTCATAGAAAAACCCAATAACACCTTGGTCGACTCGGGACTCGGGAATCGAACCCAAGACCTCAAGCGTAGCAGTCGCGCTTAGCGCCACTAGGCCAACGAGGCAGTCTTATGGATTTCACTGTCAAAACTGAACCAAAATAAAAGGGGACCACATGGGAAGCACCAGCTTTCAAATAATATAAGAATCATCAAAATCGGTTGATCAGTTCTGTGGTAACAAACATAAAAAAATACAGTCGCATTGTGGACCTCCTCCTTTTTGAAGTCGGTAAAATAGAATTTCATTTTCGATTATTATTTCGTAAATTATATAAAAACATTGGCCTTGAAAAATACAGAATATATTAAAGAAAATGATGCCTGTACTGTTTGAAATATGTAGTAGGTGGGGTTGGAAAATAGAAAGCACATAGATCAAAGGTCCATAGTGTATTTTTAAAATGACAATAGCTTTGCCTTCAAAAGCAGGAACTTACAACATTATTAATAAAAATTCTAAAATAAAAAAATTCTTTTACCCCACCCACATGACACATGCAATACCCCACACTTGGAAAATACTGAATAAAATGTTTTTTTTGAGCGTACATCCTCTATCTAATTATAAACTTTATTTATAGTTTACAACAATAGTTGTGCACTACGACATTGGGTTCGTTTCCGGCGGTTTCCGGCAAAGCCCGAGATATCCTTTGATCTATGGCCGTCATCGCGTGACGTAAAGATGATGATAACGTATTGTTTTTAACTTTTATAGTTATGATCTCAACTATTGATAATAATTATAATTCCAGCCTATAAACTTACGGGCACAGGCCTCTTCCCATGTAGAGAAGGCATGAGCATTGATAATTATTTCAAATCGATTTCGAATTCGATTTCAAATCCCAATTTCCAAGTTTCCTCACGATGTTTTCCTTCACAGTTTGTCAGAAGTGTGTTAGAATAATTAAGAAACTTATCAAACTATTAATACTATATTTTTATTATTATTGAATAATTTGTACCATAAATAGCTTTAGGTCCAACCGCGACACCGAACCGCCACCGCACCGCCCGTCGTGTGATTTTATCATTCACTGCACCTACAGTCAATCAATAACAAATATACGTGTATAATAACATATTAATCAAGGTCTGCTTACCTAGATTATGTATGGAACAAGCAAAAAGGAAAAATTTACTACAAATCAAATGAAAATAAATTGTTGAGACTAGCATGAACATTAATGGACCATTATGAATGAGAACTTGTGTTAGTTTTCTTTTTTCATTTATAAAATGTCAACTTATTAGTAACCTAGTTCTAGGATTAGCTAATATACATTTTCCTTTGAAAGTTACAGGAAAACGTTGGATATACAATAAGGAATCTGTGAGACATAAATAGACATGCGAACAATGAATTCCTATAATATCCTGTAATGTCATTGTCAGGAATAGTAGGGCTTACGTCACAATGCAGGATGACGCAAGTATTCGCTTTGAGGGATCATTTAGTTTAGATACTTTGTGTGGGTAGCATTACAATAAACATTTATTTCTTATTTGATGATAATTTTGAAAGGTTGAGTACGGTGTTTGATTTATTGCAGCTTCCGTTCCGTCCACGTTGCACCTATGCACGACCTTCCGACAAAACGTACTTTGAGTTCACAGATCACTATATTATTTTAAAAACTGTATGTAGATCAATGCGATGCGAGTCTCATTCACTATAACTCTTCCATCTAATGTTATAAAGGTGGTAGTTTCTGAGCTTTTTACTCCTTTACGGTCAAACGGCTTGACTGATATTGATCAAATTTGGTAGAAGTATATAACTGGAAAACACGCGGGCGGAGCTGCAAGCAACAGGTTGTTCAAATAACAATTTACTGTACTTTTCTCGTAGTTTGGGCATGTAGAACTTTTTTGATATTTGGATTTTGAATGCATTTCAATTAAGCGCTTAACTTTCTGACATTTAATGCGTTGAAGTGTGTTCAACAGTGAAACAATCGCCGTCAATTGATAGGCCTATCGATATTTATCGAGCGATGAATGTCAATTGGTTTGGTATAATTATTATTGTCCCATTCGGATGCAGTTGAAATGTAACTGACCTAATTTCATTGCAGATTTGAGACTTACAATGGGCTAATTACTTTCCGAACATAATTGATGATATTACTCATTTTGTCTTAGGCTTCGAGTGCACCTAGAGTATGAATTCATCATCAGTATGAACGATCGTGTTCAAATGAATGTCAACTTAGACTGCGCGCTTATTTACAGAATTTATTAATTATGTCTCAAAACCTAATAATATCGGAAGGATCGGCAGTATCAATATTTAGCATAGACGTCTGTCGACGCAAGGAAATTCACTTAAATCAGTAAACGAGCTTGCTGTTTTTGCTTCCGCTCGGCACAAGGACATAGTGTTTATCATAATTTACTCCTTGCTCGGCACAACGGGATACTGATGCGCGCACTCTATGCTCACTCAGTATACTCTGGTTTCAGGTGTCTGCAGAAGCGTCACCATTTAAAAACATTTCAATAATATCTTAAGCCGAGGCTCCATCGAGAAGTTACCAACTTTCGTGTTGTCAACACCTGTTGCTGACAAAAGTTTCTCTAAATCTGGGTCAGCTACAAAGAAAAAAAACCCTGTCGATAAATATTGGCGACGAAAGTTACCCATAATTTCAGTGGAAACCCACCTTTAGAATGTAGGTACTTAATGTACACACAGCAGCTAATCGCGTAGCAGGGTGGACAAACGAACAAACATAGGTGCGTAATACTTGTACCTTCTTAAGGGAAGGTAGGTACGAATATTGAGAAATTACTTCTATATACATAAAATATATTGTTGGTTTGTCTTATTAAGAACTTGTGTTGGTAGTCTGTGTGTACTTTTAACGAAAAATATCAATAACTAATTATCACATGTACCTGACATAATCTACAAGTTAGCACATTACATAAAATAATGCTGTGGATTCTATTACGTAGCATAGAAAAAACTGTTAACAGATTTTTTATAAGATTTTAATTGAATCACAAATAAATAAAAATATTATTGTATAAAATGCAAAACATGATTTGAGTTCGAAATTAATTATTCATATTTTTTTGTATAATTTACGTTTTTCTCTTCTTTTTTTGCCTCATGCAGCTGCATGGCGGGGGGTCTGGGTCACACTGGGTCTCTCTGGTGTCGATGCGGCATGGCGGCTTCTTCTCAGGACCCTTAGGAGTAACCAGCTCAAGTTCCATCTTGCATCGACGGTCTCCATTTGGACCGACCTTCGCTACCTGCATAATATAGAGTAAAATTTGGTTTTGAGGTAAATAATTTCAAGACTTAGGGCTTCCATATAAAACTGCTATGAGTTGCAATCCTAACACAACAGCTATCCGATGCGATGCGAAGCAGCACCACAGGAACTTTTAGTTAAAAAAAAATCAAAATGGAACACCATCTCACATATTTGCGATGCAATGCGAGCTCTAATACGTCTTAGTATAGATAGAGCTTAGAATTTTTTTGTACGCAATGGAGGGTTTTGATGAAAGACACTAATCATTCGATGCAGTTACATTTATTTTAAGCAAATATTAAGCTCTTACTTACCTTCAAAACAAAGACATCTTTCCTAGGATGCAGCACATTTTGCGCCGCCCCCGGAGCAGGTAGGTTGGTTGGTACTAGGTTACATAGCCAGGGACATGGTCCCTTCTTACCGTTCTGCCTAAAACTATCGACCTTAGCTTGAACTTGCGTGCTCTTGGCGCTTGTGTAAGTGTGATCAGACATTTTTTAATATAGGTTCAATTTCGAACTAAAATTTTGAATGCGCCATTAAGACATTTGGTATTTAACGCCAAGTTGACAAGTTTTTTTTTGAATAAATCATTTTCTAGAAGCAGAGAGATGATATGAATTGTCATTGGTAAGTTCAGAACTAAATACTCTTTTTGATTTGACGTATTTTAAGAAATAGTAAAAAAGAGTACGATTACAAAAATAGGCACTACAAAATCGTTTATCGATTTGTAGAACCTATTACGACGAACGGTTGTCAGATAATGCTACGCCCGCAAAGTTTATAGTACCTATCTCATTACTAAGAGAATGCATATTGCACGCACAAGCTTTTTAAACCAACAATAACACGGTACGGATGTAAGCATGTATGCAGTGCGAAGTACGAAGACTGACGACGAAGAAGCTCAAAACTCATCATTCATATCAGCTTGGTAGCTTAGTCAAAATGGGCAAACAGTTGAATTAACAAAAAAAATTGTGTTGAAAAAAATCTCACTTAATTTTCCAAATCTACTGCTTATCAAAATGCTGAATAGATCATTATAAATTAATGTCAAGTATGAGTGTAAAATCGATCACTTTGTTTTTGAGTTACGATGACGCATACCGACATGTCAAACTTACAAGACCCCCTTTTTCCAAGGACTAAAAAAATAAGTGGTCGGATTGCATACAATCGCATAGGGCTGAAAAGTTTCTACGAGTAGAACCTTTAACCTTGACATTGTTATAACAAGTGGGATTAGCTTATAATTAGACCTTATAATTATATGTGGAAAAATGCTAATTAGGCTGTAAATATTATAGCAAGTCCCATTAGTAAAGCTTCAAGTTAAAACATATAAATAACACGCAGCGCCATCTAGGGGTTTCAGTCTGGAAGTGCATTATTTGTTAGTTAGCCTGTTGCCCTCTAGGTAGGGCTGTGAATGACTTTGATCAATATGACATAGACGGTTGTACACGAACTACGTCACAGTAGAATGTGTTGATAAGGGGTGAGAGAGCGAGCTCCGTCGGCATCTTCGCGCTGCTACCTGTAAAAACCAACTGATATGCGCAACTTCTAAGGTAAGTAAACTAGCTTTAAACTTGATGTAAAAAATAATTATTTCCAACCAGTATTCAATTATTTAATCAAAATAAAGTGAAGAATTATTACACCTTGTTGGATTTACCGCGTTTTAAAAATACGCGGTCCGAGGATTAAATTTTGCTCCGTTAAATTTAATTTCGAGGAGTGCAGAAAGCTATTTTTATTTTGTGATATGGCTTGTAAAATTAATTTAATTAGTACGAACAGATCTTGTGTATCACACACACACACAAAAGTATTATATTAATAATTATGCCTTCCGGCTACTGAAAATGTTTTTTCATTTCATTTGCCTTCAGTATTTAAAATGTATCCGTAATATTGAAACTTGAATTTTAAGTAATGAACTATGGTCGATTTTCCACGAGTACCTATGGAAATACAGCGAGCAAAATATTTTTAAGGTTGAGGATAATTATTTATTACACGTTGAATTTAATGTTTTCATTGTGTTATTGATACTGTTAACGGGTTTCCTTTTTGGCAAATTATAGTTCTGAAGCCTTACATGAAAATAAATTCGGAAAACAACAAAAAAATTTCGCAGTTTTGTTGTTGATATTGTCACACAATTTGGTATAATTAAAGTTCACTTAAAACGTTTTTTTACATTATAAGTGTAGTGTTAAAAGCCTCGTGTGTTTTTGTTACTTGAATGGCGAGGTATTTAGAGATTCAACAAGATTTGAAAGAGGATAACGTTTGACAACTTGCTAGTGTTAACTTCACGAGAATTAACTAAGAATTTCATACCGTTTGGTATTAAATCGCTTGAATTGTGACTAAAGTGTTGTTGTGTACCTTTATTTTATTGTTTGATATAAGTTTTTAACGTGAAATCATGATTGAGACGAACGTGAATGAATGTGAACATTGCCGACGGCTTTTGACGCGCATTTTCGATCCGTCGCATAGGTGTTTAATAAGGTTAATTACGATTGTTTTTATGGCCTTTGCCTACGTGTGATGCTTTTATTAAAAATATTTATAATTATTAAGATATCTACAGTTTTTAAGCTCGCATTAAAATTAATATAATTGAAACAGGAGTTTCCCGCATTTCGTGCATTTCTGAAGTAAATTTAATCAGTGTTTTCATTTTATTACCAAAAGTTACATTTAAAATATGTTTATTGATTAGTGATATAATAAATTATATGAATAACTGGTGGAAATATAGACTTGGTCAGTTATAATGATAATAAAACTAATAATGGTAAAGAAAGCTTATGAAATAATTAAAATTCATAAGATTGTGATTTTTGTGTTCGACATAAATACTTGTACCTTTCAATAAAGTATACTGGTTGTCTGGTAATTAGACTGTGGAGATTGATACTTTAATAATAAATAAATTGTTTATTTAAGATAAAAACTTTAGGTCAAGACGAAAAAAATAAAATTACGCGTGTAGGATTACGATTGAAATTCTAAATATTGAAATTCCCAGCATACATCCGTTTTCAATATTTCTGGCTGAAAAAGTATAATACTTATGGGGTAGTTCAAAGGGTCTAATTTGTTGAATTATATAATAATTCTGATGAAGAATTAGACACAAGTTAACACAGTTGCGGATCATCATTATACAGTAAAACAAGGTATTTTCTAACTATAATAGAATCAAGAAAACAAGCGATCAAAACTGAGCCAACAAGCGGTTGCTCATTACCACAGTTTTATAATCAACACTAAGTTTTCCACTAAAAGTGGCTTATATATACTGGAGATGAGGATATTTTTTTGATGATTTACTTCATTAAATACTACTCCAAAATATTTACATTATTATTGCGACTATAATTTACTTTCACATCAATAGTACTCTAGGTTTGGTTGTTCGCGTACTTTCAGTCTGATATAGCATTTTTTTATGTCAGCATAAAATTAATGTCTTGTCTCCGCCTGTGTAAACAACAGTCGCTAATTACCTAAGATTTCTGTATTTTATAGATGAATGAGTGCTCTAAATATTACAATAAACTATAACTTATATAAAGAATCAGAAAACTTTGTAAAATCAAGAAAATAATCTAATTATTTTAGAACCTCTATTTAGGTTTATGTTTTTTAATAGTTACTTTTTTTAATTTTTGGTTGATATCTTTGCAGTTAGCTTGAGCGCGGGCTTTTACTGCTTCATCGGACTTTTGGCGAAGGCCTCTAGCTATAGCTATAGAAAAAACTAAAACTTGAGGGTTTCAGACCTCGACATAGTTCGTTGCTAGCAATCTTACTAAGGCAAAACAAAAAAGGATGGCTGGATTTAAGTTTTAATTGTTTAGGGATTTATTTTTATTGCTAATTTGGCCAGTTCCAGCGTGCTTGGTCTAGGGACGGGGGGATAACATTTACGGTACTATTATTTATAATACGCGACGGGACTCACCAGCAATTCGTAATATAAGGCGGTTGTGTTTTGTATTGCTACTGCTAGCGAAATCGAATGCTTCTTGGAGGAGCGTTGTTTTGTCGTCGGGGTAGGAGAGAGTATGTCCGGGGCGTTTAATCTTAGATGTCACGGAAGGTACGTATCGCGCGGCCGCTACAATTCGCGGGTTACGGTGGGTTTCGGACGAGTCGAAGAATCGGATCGCAATGTTTTAATACTTGATAGGTAATTACATAAACCAATTGATTAGGCAGACCTACCTTATTAAAAATTACTTTATCAGAACTAAAGATATTTAGAGTTTAAAAAGTAACTGAAAATTTGGTTATAAGTTTTATTTGCTTAGCATTGTTTTCAAGAACTTGTGAGTATTCCTGTTTTACAAGAAGTTAAACCTAGACTAAGGATTTACACTCTTTTTTAATATCTACGTGGTTACAGTTTTTCCCCTTTGCAATAAGACGCCGAATCTAAGCGAAACATGATTAAGACGTTTGGAATGATTTCGCCGATTTTTTTTGCCCTTACCTCCCCGTACCTATATTAAAGAAACTGTTATTCTAAGATTGTACTACTCAGTGGGCCGAAAACTATTGCATTATTCTATAATCTTGTAATTAATGGCTGGGTATTCACGGTAAAAATTAGATTTATTTATTTATTTATTAAACATACACACTATCATTACAGAGTGATCCGATACAATTGTGGTTTCCATAGCCAGATAGATAGATCCATTAGGCACTGTAGATGTACTGTCAGCTTTCATTTTATACTTGGCGGGTGGGAAACTAGAGGAACATACAAATCCTCTCTAATTAAATCTATATACGAACTAAGAGAGGCTCTTCTAGTAACGACGGGTGTGTCGATTTCAATTTGGCTAGGCCCTACCCCGGTCACTATCTAGATTCAGATTTGCACTCACGAAATTCCTTCCCAATCTCTTTATTACCCCCCACTCACACACACACACACACACATGTACGTTGTGTATGCCACTCCATGTAAAACGACACCGTGCGAAACGTTATTTGCCTTTAAGACAAATTTTATCTAGTTGCCTTGCACCAGAGATGCGCTTTTTTTAAGCTCGATTCATTTGTGGATTGTAATTGGTCAAGAAGTCTCGATATCCGTGGACCAGAACGCATGCATTTCATCCTATTTTCAAAAGGTCGATCCTAATATTGCGTAAAAATACAATGACAACCACCCAATATCATAATTTTAATATTACATTGTGTACAAACGGTACACAACAATGTTTGGACCAATATTTGATGAAGTGGTTTCGATGCGATCTTTCGATCGGATCGCATCGGCGCATCACTACCCCGCAGCATGGGACTCTCTCTCTTGGCTAAGTGTAAGGCGTACGGTTTCACCGATAATATAGGTAAAGCCGCGCTCGCTGCGGTAGTTCCGTGGATGGGTGACAATTTATAAAAAAATACCGAGACACCGCCGTGCCTCGGAAAGCACGTTAAACCGTCCTTTTAATATTGATGCTATTCACAAGCCTAGAGCCTTTTTATAACTTCATACACTTTTTGATGATTTTTACTAGAAGATCTTGGAACTGTTTTTGGATCTAAAGCAGTTTAGTCAATCGTTTTGTAAGCAGGTGGAATTAATGTAAGTACAGACATTATGTCACACATATGGCGGAGCGCAGCGCAGAGCATTTTTCACTGTTGACCTATTATCGATATTGTGGTCATTTCTATAACATACAAAATCAATTAACGACGGTGTGTCGAGTGAGCGCAGTCTGGCGCAGGCTCGCTTAAATTCGCCTCGTTTAGAAAATTTCGCAGGCTGCATGCTCTGTGCTGTGCTCCGCCATATGTGCGCCGGCTCTTAGACAATATTCTTAAATTTTAATAAAACGCCAAAAACACACAATGTGACGTTTACTGTGGGATACATTGGCTACACGAGTATAGATCCCACTTCCCTCAGCTATTTCTACAATTTTGTTGAATTTTTGAAAGTCGCTGATAGATAACTGATTAACTAAAAACTTCCCGCGAAATTATGCTACTCTGTTACACTACAGGTAGCTGTTTTGTTTTGCCTACACATGACGCAATATTAGGATAATTACGTAGGTAAAACATCAAAATCGGCCAATTTAGACGTTCTGACATTTAGTAGAATGCTAATTATCCTAAAACGGAACTACTAACGCCACCCACTCAAACGATTCAAACAATTGTCAATAGCAGGCTCGGGCCCCAGAGCATAGCGTTTCGGCGTCATCTTGAAACAAACAGTACTTATTAAAACATGATTTTATATAAGTACCTAAAAGGCTAAACAAAACCAAATTTTATTTTTTTGTTACATTTTTTTTTAATATCGTCCGGTCCTCCTTTTGGTATCACAGCTATTGCAGCCATTTGAAGCAATTTTTTCATAGATCATAATCCAATTCGATTCAATGCACTAAGAAAAGCATATTATTAAAATCTTGACAAATAAGATCAAATATGTTTTTAATTAATAAACATAATTACATCAGAGCAAACTCTCAGGTAAAAGTTTTGTTTTCAGACAACGAGCTGAGACTGGTTACTTATTAAAAATCTTCATTCATAGTAGGTACCTATAAAATTTAGCAACTTAAATATTGCATTCTTGTCATCTCTATCGATGGAACAAGTCTTTTAAGTTTTTTAAGATATCAAACAATCGACGGAATTTGGGCATAACACCCCACTCAGAGTCACCCTGGTGGAAAAGCTCTTTTTTCCATTGTACTTACTTATCTAATTTTAAACGTTTTTTTTTATACGTCGCCTATTTGTTTATTTATTTAGTACATAGAGGACTCACAGCTAGGTTCTTCCTTTTAAACAGCCATGTTTGGCGTGGGCCTTTGAATACTCGGTCCGTATTTATTAGGACATTGATATTAAATGAGGTATTGCTGCACATTTTCTGATTAACTAAAACCCAGGATGTTCTTCTCTCTAGGGCTTGTCACTATTGACTATGCTTCTTTATATAAGAGTGTATTATCAGCTCATTTCAAACCATTTATATATCGCAAACGGTAAAAAAAAAATTTTCGTCACACACTTTTTACTACAGACTGCCAAAGAACTTGCAGAGCTCAAAAATTCTTTCCAACCTTAGACTGCGAATTGTCCAGTGATATAAAAACGACGTTTAAGTTAAGTGTTCGAATGGCAAGGCTCCATATATTTTTGCCGGTCAATGTTTATTTACCGGTTCTCTTGAAGAATGATTAAAAACTGCAACTGGAATAAATATCTAAAAACGAATAATAAAAAAGTTAAAAAAGAACGAAAGTAGTCGTGACGATCTTTTTTAGATTTATAATTGTATGTTGTATGCCAATGGTTGTTTTCTTTTAGAAGCTCTCTTCTATTGGATGTACTGACTACCCTTTTGAACTGAAGAAATAATATACCTATTTTACACATTTGAAAATGCCGTCATACGTCCTTCTGTCAATGATTTTCTCTTAGATGGAATTACTATTTTTATATTTAGCCCGCATTGCCCCACTGCTGAGCAAAGGCCAATAGTATAGAAAGAACATTTTATCTTATTGGTCTCGATCTTGATAATCATTAATATTCCTTATTCAAAGGTCCTGTTTTTTTTTTAGATCTCAAGTTTAACAATTTTTCAATTTTCATTGTTGTTTTGTAAGAACTTACAGACCAGTGTCACTCGAGTTATCAAGCGAATAATAAAACAACACATTATTTATCTAAATGTGTTAAGCCGTTGAGTAGTTACGAGTGGACTTAGAAATGTGTTAACATACATACTTACCCTCCCCTGCTTGGGCTTCACCGCAGTCTGGTGGAAAGCCAAATTAGATGCGTTTAATTTTCTAGCTACAAATATATTTCCTTGTACCTACTCCTATGATAATGCAAACGGCAAATTCGTTTACGAGTGGATTGCAGTAAGTCGTAACAAAATATGCGTCGATGTTTGGGTAATAGTAGGTTTCTCGGTACACCCAAGTGTACCTACTCAAAGTGGATAGGAAAAAATCTACTACCATGGCGTTAGGTGAAGAGCAGTGCAGGTAAAATACTCGGTATTCTCACCGTACTTTGTACTGGCGTCGACAGCGCAAACTATGAATGCTATTTTTCGTTCGCGGTCTTTTTTTATTGTTTGAATTTACCAAACACTAAGGGGACAACGGCCTTTATTCGCCTGTTTCGCTCGCACCCCGTCGTCCCCTTTGAACCTAGTGTATGTGTCCGATTGCCCCGCAGTCACCCTAACCAAACATCACAAACTCATCAGTATCCAAATTAACGAAATGGATGTATGACGTTCAGATATCTGGTAAAACGCTGCACTCAATAACTCAGTTAGTTGCCCTTCAACCATATAATTGGCTGCCCGCGATTAATCAACGTAGTAGGCCAGGGGTTGGGGGCTTTTTGGATAAACGTGACATTTTCAAGTGGCTTCAAAAGAGGCGGTTCTGAATTCGTTTGTATGTTTATTTTTCATGGTTAATTTTTGTACGTGTTTTTCGTGACAAGTATGGCAATTGCGAAAAGATCTCAAAAAATGTTTTTGTCATCTTTTGGGCCCATATGTGGCACATAATAACATCACAGAAACGAATTTCTGATGCTATTATATGCGACTTTATTGCCAAATACGCTCATGGGCAGGGTGAAGATCCAAACTTCATGTTATGATAGTACCGGATTTACCTATGTTGTGGGTATACACAGAACAAGTTTTATCCTAAAATGACGATAGACAGAACGTCACTGGCTCTTGCTTCATATGATATCTGGTACTGATTTGAATATCAAGTTAATTGGCTGGTTGGAGAGGTGCCGATTTGGTACCGGTATAATGTGCTATGAACTGTAAATGCCATTTCGATAGTCTAAAGATATCACACCACACGTCCATCAATAAACCTATACACTGTCCACTGTCGACTACGCAGTAACTTCATATGAGAGTAATTTTCAAAAATAAATACTTTGGATTCTACACTTAAGTATCTGAATCATAACAGTAAATATAAGGCTCTATTTGTTTATTGTTTTCAAGTTCCGTTTCCTATTGTTCGTTCTGTCTTCATGAAAACAAAGGATAACTTGTAAGCTTACAAAATACACGCTCAAATAGACAGAATCCCTTGGAAAACTTATGTCTTCGATAACATGCCATCAAGGTTCCACGCTGATGCTTTGTAGAAGATCAGTTTATGGATAGTTGCCAGTACGTGCAGGACTACTGTAAAGAACGCCCATTAAAATGATTTAGACATTTACAAGTTAGGAAAACGGTTTCGGTTATTTCAATTACTGTTTTATTATCAATTCATGCTCAGGCCAAAGGACTAGGAAAAATTAATAAAATTTTACACTTGACTGATATAGATAATGTACTTATATTTGTAAGTAGTAAAGTAACGTGGGTTTTTAAAGCATGAAAACTGCGCATGTTAAAGGCCAATGTACATGCGTACACTTTTATTCTACAACATGACTTTGTCGACAATATTTGGACAATCTTCAGTCTTCATTTGTTAATATCACTGCTCATTTCAGCAACTTAATCACGAGACCAGACTTTATAGTCATTCTTCTCAGTGCTGTATTAAAATATAATGATTAAAATGATATTAGAAATTCAAATCGCAAAGATTGTCCATAAGTCCTTAATTATATTTAAATCTTAAAAGTGAAATATGGATAAAAAATTGTGTTCTCAGTGCAATCGAAGTGTCTACGTTTGAATAAATTACAAGGGTGTGAAGTGTAATCAGCCTTGTATGCCATGCCGAGCCTGCCCACTTACCGTTGTTTCTTATAAATGCACAGCTATAATTGTATATTCTTATTAGATCAATCCAGTACTTGAAACACCACCATGTCTTCTTAAAATATGTTTATTAACATAATTGTATAAATTGTTAAAAACCTCTTTGAAAAATCCTTGATGTTTCAACAGCAGGTCGAGCAGTTGCTCTTGCAACACTTTACCGACTTGCAGGGATGCACCGAACAGCACTTCCGTGGTGGGCATGCTGAAGACTGGCAGCATTTTGGAGGCGGGCAGGGCTTAGGCAGGCACTTTCGAGTCGTGCAAAGATAGACAGGGCAATACTTGCGTGGCGGGCAAGGAAAGACTGAGCAGCACTTCCTGGGTGGGCAAGGAGGCACGCTGCAGCATCCGACACAAGGTCCAGGTACGCTACGAGAGCGAACCACTGGACATGCTTTGGAGCGGTTATAGCAAGGAGATATAAATTTACGATGTGCTTTTATTTTCGGTTGACTGCGAGTCTTACGAGGTCTTCTGTACCCGACAGGACAAGGCCGTAAGCAAGGTGAACTTTTGCAAGGAGAAGTGCAAGGTGAACAACAAGTTGGCCCACAAGGTGACAGGGTGCAAGGTAGTGCGCAAGGAGTTTTGCATGGTAGTGGAGGGCATGGCCTGCAACGAGGTGGCGGGCAGGGCTTACAACGCGAGGCTGGGCAGGGCCTACACCGCGGTGGCGGGCAGGGCCTGCAACGTGGCGGTGGGCAGGGTCTACAGCGAGGCGGTGGGCACGGCCTGCATCGTGGCGGTGGGCATGGCTTGCAGCTCGGTGGAGGGCATGGACTGCATGTTGGTGGAGAGCATGGACTGCAAGGTGGCAAAGAGCATGGCCTGCATCGCGGCGGAGGGCATGGCCTGCATCTTGCAGGAGAGCATGGCCTACAACGCGGTGGAACACACACCGGCCTGCATCGTGGCACGGGTGGACAAGGCTTGCAAGGTCGACAAGGCTTTCCGCAGCATGGCGTCTTGCAGCACCTCTTACATGGCACTGGTCGGCATGGCATGGGCCCACATGGCTTTTTACATGCCTTTTTACAGCACCTGGGCGGCCTGCACGGAGTAGGACGGCAAACAACCATCTTGCATTTAGATGGTCGGCAAATTGGAATCAACGGATTGCATGGCGTCCCACATGGCGAAGCACACGTTGGACGGCTCGGTGGCGGAGTCCACTCTAGCATCAGTTCGTTTCTTGCTAGTGGAGCGCCGTTCATTCTACGAATGACTAATTCAAACACGCCACGACGGGGATTATTCATCGTGGAAACCTTAACAGGTGCTGTTTCATCAGCTCCCGCTGCAGCAACAATACATTTAGGTCCTTGGCAGGGTTGGTTTCCATGCACGGGGCATGGATCTCTTGGTCCAATTCGAATATGTGATACAGTGGCAACCATGTCGCCTTTGGTACCACCAGCTGCAGATGGACATGGTTTGTTATCTTTAATAGAAACTAGTTTTCCGTTAGTAGTTCCATTAGATGTTCTCTTAGTTTGTGCTCCAGTAGTTGTGTTTGGCGACTGAGCTTGTACTGAGGCTGAACTTGAACGAACGGGTTCATTTTGAACTTGAGCAGCTGTGACTTTTTGTGCTTTCTGGAATTTCTGCAGAGGTTTTTTATTCTTACTAGTTGAGCCTCCCATCCCCATACTATCTTTATCTTTATCTTGCTCTTTTTTTCTTCCAAAAAAATAGACATCTGAGTATCTCACTCTGTGGTCCTGCAGTTGTCTTCTACTGTCCGAATACGGTATAGTTGACGTATTGCATGTGGAACAAAAATTCGAACTAGGAATGATTTCTAAGTAATTATTTGTGGCGTTACTGTGAGATACTTGTAGGCATTTGTTTATAGAAGCTGTTGCCTGTGTTCCTGATGTACGATGGCGGCAGAAATCTTTGAACAGCGTCATGTAAACGGTTTCCTTTTTACCAAACATACTTTTGGGCATATCACTATATTCTTTTTTTCGGTAACTAGAGAAATGACTGTACGATTTTGACACATAATCTACTTTGTCAGAGAATGAGACGCTGCGCCTCTTAGACCTGATGGTATACAGTGAACTTAAAGAGTTATCAAATTTAGCTTGAACAGATTCTGCAGAGTATTTTGTTTGTTCAGAATATGCTTGTGAAAATCCATCGACTATTGTCGCTGTCTCAGAACAAGGAATCGAAGATCCGGTATTGAATAAATTGATGAAATGGTCTTCAACGTGAAGAAGTTGCAATTCCTTGGTGGGTGTTTTGAGTTCCATAATTTGATCTTCCGTCAAATCTTGATAAATCGGCAAGCTCGGCAGGGCACCTAGGACGAGTTGACGACATTTTATTTAAGTTAGCAATTATTACCTATAATAAACTATCATTTAAGCACCAGTTTTGATATTAATTCACCTAAAGATTTTATCATTTACTACTAAAAATAAAAAAAGGCCCTGTGCTGGTGTAAACATTTAATAAAAATATTATTACATGACGTAAAAATTACATTTTACGTTTAGGAGATTTTGATGGACAACAATCAGGACAACTGGGTAAACATTGCGCAGTGCGAGTGTCTATTACGGGCACAACTTTTTCTTGAGTTCCAGCAGGCGTGATGAATTGATATTCCAGCTTAGATTTTCTGCCTGGCATTTCTATGATTTTCCCGATGCGAAGCTTTATCACTTGCTGCGGGAAGTCATACACAACTCCAGAGTAGTCCTCTGCCGTCGTCGGCAACAGCTGTACAGGATCATCGCGGGCTACGTCTCCCACTCCGTCAGAAGTGAGGTTAAAGTGGGCTCGTTGCTTGTGGTTCATGCCGCAGGTGTCCGAGGGCATTTGGAATATGACCTTATTCCCCGACGGGCAGCAATCTGCACAATTTGGTGTTGTATCAGGGGGAAGTATCGTTATAAAATTGGAAATAGATAAGTGTTATAGTAATTATTATACAAAAGATAAAAAATTTGGAACCAAATAAAAGCTGTTATAGATTATCGTGTTTAGACTAATTAATATCGTTTTCTTTTCCCTTTAGGCTTTCTTGCTCTTCGGCCACAACATTCACAGTCTGGATCAGTTGAGACCCTTATGTTTGCTTTACCAAGTGGCGGTCTCTTATCCGGTCCCTTAGGTGTAACGACCTCTAACTCTAATTTGCATTTTTTATCACCCTGCATTGCAGTTTTTGCCACCTTTAACACAAAAACGTCTTTATTCTGTACGTCCTGCTGCTTAGCATCGCCGCGCGCTAGCGCAGTCGTCTGACCGTGCTTCGATGTTTGGTGACATCCTTCTGTTGTGCATGTAAACTGAGTGCCTTGTGGACGTAAATGTTGGCAACATACAGCCTCACTAGGATAAGCTAAAGTTATTTGATTTTTTCCGCAAGGGGGGATACAGGGACCGTCTTCAGTTTTCTTTTTTGAGTATGGACATTGCAATGCGCAGTGAGTTTGACTAATCTTCTTGATGATACATGCGCTGGCTGGTACTTTAATCTTTAGTTCGTTTCCACCCAAATTCGATCCTATCTCTTCGAATTGCTTACTGGGACCTGGCCATCAACAAATTGATTCTCATGCATTCAGATATCGCAAGCTCGCAATATATACATACGGTTAAAACATCTCGTCCAGAACATTTTTTACCTAACTTAATATAGGGGGTCAGCTAATAGGGATATGCTGTATTACTGGATCAAAGTTTAAGTGACTTATATAAGTTTGATCCAATAATAATAATCAAGTATCGTGATATCGTTTCTCACCTTTAGGAACATGCAAACAGTAATGATCCGTATTGCGGCATATCATTGGTTGTTTTGGTTGTGGTTTAGGACCAGAACAGTAGCACGGATCATCTGGATCTTCACATGGCATTGAATTGTATGGGTCAGGAGCTAAAAAAAAATATTAATGTCAGACATTTTACAGACTTTCAAGATTTAGTAAATAAGTTTTGCTACAAAATTATTACCTGTTGGGCAAACGCCATAACGACCACTCCCACCTGATCTGCAGGGCGCAGTGCAAGGAGCACCCCCACCCGGTCTTGAAGCAGCTGCTGCTTGAGCAGCACCGCAAACACAAGGATCTTGACTTGATTGAAATTCCTTCCGAGGATTACATGATCGATCTACGATTGATTGTCCTTGTCCAGTTCCTAAATTCGGTGGGCCACCAGCACCTTGGAATCTTGTTATTATTAACTTTCCAAAACAAGATATACGTAAAAACATGACAATTTCACCAGTCTCCGTACCGTCTGGGCCGACGATACGAAACGAATCTTTCAGCGCTTGATAGCTAACATTTGTTGGGTCTTCCAAAAACTTCTTACGAGCTTGAATAAACTCTTTAGTCATATCTATTGTCGCTTCCCCCATAACGATTTTAGTTGGCAGGCAACCGCATGGGAGTGATTTATATACAGATGTTTTTATGGGGAAGTTACTCATAGCTTTGGTGATGTCTCCCTCTAGAAGGGAAAATAGACAAGACTTGCCGCTGTTAAATGTTTTCACGAAGGGTCCCCCACTTTTCGCGACACAGGAACCTGGGTCGTCATCACATATTTCAAGAGGTTCGACTGCAGGACATTCTATAGTAACACAGGTCCTAAAATCCTTGTCAGAGAAACAGGGACTCTTCACAAAAACTATCTTGTCGATGAGTACCTCCAGGAGGAAGAGGCCGTCATCCTGCTTCGCCATCGTTAGTTTATGTTAGGGGATGGGAATTTTTAAATTACTATATTTTTTCAAAAGTGTTTTATCATAGTTATAATTTTGACATTTTGTAACAAAAGAAGATAAAAAATCTGACACCAAATCTTTCTTCTGAATTTGACGTATAATTTATGATTTTGCGTCAAAACTAGAGAGGTTGTAAAGAAAAAGAAAGTAAGGGCACAAATACACATGTACGTAACACTGATATAGCTAGGTACTCACAACAGACTAACTTGGATAGCAGCAAAATAGGCACAGAACGTTTGAAGGACGACCTCGAATTTATAATGGAGATTTGGTACAGATTTCCTATCTAATGAGTTACTGAGATACATATTTTATATTATCACATGAGATACAGATACATATATGGTGTGTTTTAGCCGTATGATTGGTCGAATCTTCGTATTCTTTTGAGCCGCGTATCGTCATGATCATGCTATTGATCTCACAGTCCTTGCGGTTTCATGTTATTGACACCAACGAATTTGAATTTTAGCTTTGCTATTTTGGTGAACTTAAGTTTACTTTTTTTGGATTTTATTTGGATAAATGGTCGTATAAATAAATTTCAGGATTGTGAACACAATTTTTCTCAAGTCTTTTGTAGGTAAAGACGATAATCACATCTTATTAAGCTGATTCTTCTTTTCATTTCCTATCCCAGTGTGACACGTTTGTGTACTTGTTGTTTTTTTCTGCTAAATATTACAATATAACATCAAGATATTAGATACAATTCTAAGTATTCAAACTAATCTAACAGGGGAAATGTGGACGTAAATACACCAGTGTAATTATCTCACTGATAGAATTACAATTATAACTCTCGTCAAGAAATTATTGTGTTGTGGTGTTTAAAGGAAATGCAATACAATTTGTCGATATAACAACATTATCAATGCCGTGGGCATAGGGACGGTAGTATGATTAGCATAGGGGTCCTGCAGGGTTATTGGTTCAATACGTATTACTTTGCTCTGTGGTTATTGGCTAGCAAACGACCTCCCTACTTCCCCTTAGCGAATTGCCAGGAAATTAGCACTGTTATGGCATGCTTGTCCATTTCAAAATCATTTGTGTTTAACCAATCTATCGATATTTGCAACATCCTATAACTATAATCGATATCGATATTTCGGTTGGTATTTCTTCCGCTTTGTGTAATTTTCAGTATTTTTATTCTTTTAGAATAGGATACTGCCTCGTTGGCTTGGTGGTGCTAAGCGCGACTGCTACGCTAGAGGTTTGGTTGGTTTGGGTTCGATTCGAGTCGGCCAAGGTGTTACTGGCTTTTTCTATGAAATTCTCAGCAGCAGGTCGGAGTTTGGATTTGTGCCAGGTTAGTGGCAATAGGCTCGCCCCTTATTACATGGGACCTAAAAATATTGGCAAAATGTGGGTGTTCATTGGTACACCTCTGCCTAACCCTTCGGGGATACAGGCGTCATGATATGTTATGTTTAGAATGGGATACGGTCATGTATTTGTGGCGTAGCACAACAGGTTTCCAGTTTGATAATAAAAACACAGACTTTAGTTGCAGTTCCTTTTAATCTTTCCATTTACATTATTACCCATGAAGTTTAAACTTAGTTTAGAAAAGACTTCACTTAAATGTAAGCGACGTTGACAGTCTTTAGACCAAGTGCTACCCAAAAATTACTATCTGAAAAGTGATCAAATGATAGTGATTATGAAAACGAACATGGAGGAAAATGATAATGATCTAAAATGTTTGATACTCGACAAATTGTTGCTAATATTATTTTCACTAGAAGGTTTGAGACCTTGTTCTATATTTTTCTATTTATTTCATTTCACACTTATACCTAGTTTTTGAAAAATATAGTGTTTCTCGAGACTTCTTTCTGGTTAATTGTTAGATACGGCTTAAGATAGTATATGTCCCACCTCTTTACTTAGCTTATTGTGGACTCATGAAATTGTAAGTATAGTGTGATTCTGGGTAACCCTTGGTCCAATACACATAAAAACCAGGAAAGTCCTATCACTTGGAAAATTTACGAATTATACATTCATATTTAACTGGGGGGTAGTTCTCATAGTACCAGTTGCATGCTTCGTTCTGAAATGGACGCCCAACCCTAGAACAAGAAAAATATATGAAAAATATATGGATAAAATATTAACAGTGATTTACGACAATACTGTAAAACATTTTACACAGTCGTTGTTTAATTTCTATGCAGTAGATAAGGCAGGACGGGCTGAAAAAAAGCCTTTTGTGATTGTCTTCGCTTTAAGCAAATAATACACACCTTTATTTAATCATTTCTCAAAGGAAGTAATGGTATGGAGCAGTACCTATATTGAAATAAATCTATATATGTGTAAGGACTTTAAGTCGCCAATGTTGGTATAAATCTAAAAGTGGTTTCCATTTATAATTATATTGTGGTACAGAGATACCATACCATACCTGTAATACCTACGCAAATAAGTCGTAATATAAATACGACGGAAAAATAGTAGACTTACTCAACCATAGAGGTGCGTATCTGTTGTGGCGTCAGTTCAGCTGTGAGGTCGGGGTAGTACTTCCACCTCCTTTGTCCAGGGTCCTTCGCCCACGAAAGTTGAAAGGGCGTGAAGGCGGGAATGTCCAGATTACCACAGTCGCGACAATGGGCTTTCAGAGCCTTCTGCAAAAACGCATTAGACAATGTTTTAATAAGTATCATTTTACTTGCGCATTACTCCTTTGTAATAGAATAATAGGTGTCAAGACTGAGAGCTCTAATAGCTATATTTATCTTATAATGGCTAGCTAAAATACATGAGATTTAATTTCTAAGTAACAAATAAAACAAAGAGATTATAATGTTATTTTTAAAAATACATTTACAATAAATGTTTTATACCGAAACGAGTATATTTACACTTGTCAAGTTTATTAGACACTAGCGACCTGCCCCGGTCTCGCAAGGTGTCCAGAATTTATCGGCTTTCTGTACTATTATATGCATGTATTATACATAAAAACCTTTCTTCTGAATCACCCTATCTATTGCTGAAAACTGCACTAAAATCCGTTATCTATTTTAAAAGATATAATCCAACAGACCGAAACGACTTCATTTTACGCTATGTAAAGGCGACGCACATAGAACAGACTTGACGATTCTTACTTGTTTTTCATCTGGCTCTTGCTTCAGCCCATCACATGCATGCAATCTCCGGTACTTGACACAATCTAAGTCGTACTGGTACGAGCGAGGAAATACGTCTTGATGTGCTGTAGAAAAGACGTCACCATTTAACTATTTCAAAACAAGGCCATTGATTTTCTTTTAAGGATTTCAAATGCTTGATGTTAGCTGCAACTATGTTCTCTCATACCCTGGTGTACTAAAATGTCTGGGAGTCACTTCGTAAATGAGTAATCGCTCTTGGGAGATGCCGCGAACAAATTTCGGTCAGAAAGGCATAAAAATAATTATCATTATTTATATTACGCTAACATGAATCAATGATATTATGATCAATCTAAGTATAACTATAATGTATATCATACTTGGTTTTATCACTTCGGTAAATATTCCATAGGAATAATAGGCATCGTGTAATGTGTAGGCGTTGGCTCCCGGCTTGTCAACCCAAAACGCTTTGTCTTTGTTCACCATGTTGTCAATAACTGCATCGGAAAGTTCGTCTATCGTTGGTCTATTTGAATGAGAATTATTTTAATGTGGTTCGTGCTTATTAATGTTAAAACTACAATTAAATGTTAAAATATTAGAATAACACGAAAAAAAATATCTTTGTCGCAGGGAAATGATAAAAATAGGGTGAATTTCCAAATAACAATGTCCTTGTGTAATTTCTCTATTAGATATCAGCGATTCGTCCACATTTCTAGACCGTTTCAGTTTTTCTCTTAAGGCCGATTTACATCAAACGAGCGACAGCTCTTTCTCTCCTCCACCCTGTGAAATTCTTTTAGAATTACAAAGTATTTTGTGGGGCGGAGATACGAGGAGCAGTCATTCGTTTGATATAAATCAGCCTTCGGCGTATCAATCAAAGGCACTACGTGGAGTTGTTTTATTCCGGGTACTCATCAGAACCTACTCATCATCTCAGTAACGGTAATCGTTGTAGTGCGAAATCGTAATAATTCTCACAGATGTCATTACACAAATTTAGTATTTATTATTTACTATTAATTATGGCTTATGTCGACTCCCGGTAACAAATCAACAAGTTCCAACAAGTTATTCAGTTCCTTTAATGCGCCTTAAACAGTAGAAAATACCTTGGAGGTACTTCCATCAGTTCCTTGGTGAGCGGTTCCAAGAACTTTCCGACAGCTCTCTGAGTCAAATATGGCGGACATCCAGGCGTTAAAGCTTCGCTAGTAATTACGGTGGGCGATACGTTGACAATGCCATAGCTGGAATAAATTATTAGTTATTAAGTGCATAGAGGAAACTTAGAGCATAATATTTTACTCTAATGCAAAGTGATGGCATGTTTTAAGAACAAAGAACAAAGCTGGCACCTCTTGGTATTCTATATATGGACGAAATCCCTGACACGGGTGTTCTGGGTCGGGGCCTTTGAGGGCCCTGGGGAAAATGGGGGCAATTGAATATTTCTCCTCCCTTTCCAGGAACCAGGTGAAAGCGCCTTTGTCATTTACCGCGCTCCTCTTTAACCATTCAATGTTATTCCTAGTACGGGTAGTAGTGTGTGCGAATTATTGACGATCGTGATGTCGTCGAAACACCAGTTAGCAGTTAAGGGAATTATTTTCACACCATACAGCTTGTTTTGCAGTGAAAACGATGCCTATGCTCGTAAAATCTGATGAAATATTATTTAGGCTACCTTCAACTGCTTATCATAATATGATAAGTTTTAAGAAGATCTTATCTACATCAGATTATAGAACATAAGCTAACACAATTTAAGTGAAACTTTGAAACAGCAACGAAAAAGTTACCGGTTCAGTCAAAAAGCTAGGTTTCTATTAGGCTTATTTCAGACTACGCTGTAAGACAAGAACATCTTGTTTATTGTACAATACTATCGATCAGCATTATCATAATATTCGGAATATATTGAATTATGGGAGTCTGAAGTGCAAAATAGATGGCATTCAGTTCATAGCAGCTGTTTTACTAAAACATACCCTTTTGGTTTACAAGTTACAAGCCTCCACTCTCAGCGTAGTCTGAAATGCGCCTTAATTTTAAGCACATCACAAAAGTGTGTGATGTAAACATTCTACTTAATATATTAAATTGACTATTTACTTATTTGGTTCATATCCACCTAATTTTAATACATTGCTTTCGGGATATTTTGGGTGTTTTATGTTTTGTTCCATACTTGTTGAATTTTGATAATTTTGCAATAAATAATAAATACCAAAATTTATTTGAAAGGTACTGTCGGGAACTGTCGAAAACTGATTTGAAGGATGTTTTTTTTTTGGCAACGGTCGCATTCTTTAGCCGCCTTAAAACCTTATTTTACTTTGTTGTGTACTAACCTGTAAAAAAAATCATACGAACATGAGATGCAGAAAATGCAAACAGACTTTATAATTTTATTTCAGCTAAACATTTTAATGATTTTCGGCCGCGATTTCGTGAAAGATTTTCCATTTATCAATTTTTACAACTTTAACTTTTTTATATTATTAGGGTGCATTGTAACAATTCCAATTGTTACGTTCTATTTCAAATACACGCAAACACATCCTAAAATAGAAAATCTATAAGCCCTGAAAGGCTGGAACTCTTTATATTTTATTTTATTTCCGACTAGTTGTTGCCTTTTAATATTTTTTCAGTAGTATCTTTCTGATGTTTTCAAAGAAAGCATGAAATTTTATTCATGTTAGAGAGATGTAACCCCTCCCACACTTCAGAAACGCCCACTACCTATAGAGTGGAGAACAACGCAGCGCCGTCAAACATTTCCCGTATTGCATTTTATATTTTTATATTCCGTGATGCTTACTTAACTTTGAAATTTAATATCAGATGTTAATTAATAAAAAAGCATTTCACTGCTCCATGTTGAAGCTTGTTATTTTTAATATTTATTTGAGCAAGAGTGAATAGCATTCGATTGCTATGAAACGAAGTTTTGTTATTACCGGCAATCTATTAGATTTGTGATCACTAATGTTACCTTTGACACTTTACTATGATAGTACGCAAGTAAGTAAATGGGGTTTAATTTATATTAATAATAGTTACACACAGTAACATTTTATGTACCTATCATCAGAGGGTTTCTCAGCGCACGCCAATTTTCGCAGTTATTGGCGTACGCAGTTATTGCTACTTTGGAAAACATTATTACAACGTACCTAATCAATGCCTATGTTACCTCCTGATAATTTAACTTTTTACATAGCAATAATATTTTAAAGTTGCCTAATTTAAGTAGTGTCGAAGCGTATTATGTACAAACATATAAAAACATCTTAACTCCTTAAAATGAGAATGTAGCATAGATGAATTATTGACATGGTGCCATTTTTCAATTTCTTCATTTCATTTTTATTTTCCATAATTTTTTTCCAGATATATATATATATATATAGAATCAGTAGGTTGATAGTTGTGTCTAGATAATTCAAATTCTCATGTTTGTATTTCCTATTTCTGAGAACATAGACAAGCATATCAGCTCTCGAGCCCTTTGCCCTGCTTCTCTATAAGGAGATACCCTTGTTCTATGTCGGTACCAATGTGGGCTGGTAATATTCAATAATTCTGTCCGTCTTTGGCATTGGATATGACTGACAGATAATACCGTTGACCACCCCATAGCTCTGTGTTCCTTTGTCTATCTGTCTGACGCCAGTGACAAATCCAGGGTACGAATATATTTTAGCAAAATAAACACATAATGAAATTTCGAGGTAACCTACATGAGAATTTACCTATAATTGCAACATTATTGTTTCTTGGAAAAATGAAATTTGTGTTGAGCGCCTTTTTACCTAGAATATTCAATGTTGTTGGGGTTATTGGAAAACTGGGGTGAAACACCATTATTTTGCGGAGAGTGCCAGAGAGGGACGGAATGCAATTCTATGAACTAGGCTTTAAGGGTGCTTTACACGGAGTCTTACTACGACGTTCTGTGTCGGTTCTACCGTGCCCTCGCTGGGCCAAATATTTTTATAAAGGCTTATCGCCATGTCTAATCTAATTATGGTATATTTTAATATATACTCTTATTTTAAGTACTTCTCGGGAATAAAAGTGTTATGACTTCGATCATCGCTTACAAAATTATCTTTGTGCACCTAACCTAGTGTAACTTGTGGCATTGAGTCACATCACTTCATTCTTAATTTTTAGTACCCAAATCAGTTAGTATATTCGGTTGCTACTTAGCTAGGTAGGTACTTTTGTTTATAATTTTTATATTCCTTGTGTTTCTTAACGCCAGATATTTTTTATTCGAGAGATAAAATCACGTCTCACACAAATTTGTTTCGAAGAACTGTCAAAAATTCAAAATTGTTCTTCAGACATCAGAATCTGGCATTGGCAAAACGGGCAAAACCGATCCTAAATCTTAGAAAATAGATAAAATAAAATGCAGCCAAAAGCACTTAAATTGTTTGCATAACATTTTATGTATAACGTACGACGTTTAGATATTATATCCAGGTCTAAAAGTAATGTTAAAGTTAGAAACGCAGTGTTGTTAAATGCGTGTACACAAGATGACAGCAATAATACAATATTTTTTAGCGCTGTGGCAAGTGATCTTGCTATTATAATGTAATTTTATTAATTTTAATAAATTAACTAACGATATATAAATATGTGCATTTAAATTAATTTGTGCTTTATAAAACAACCTTATAAGCGTATCTGTTTAATATTAAAAATAGGTCTTCATTCTATCACTGATTGAATAATAGGATGTTATCTATATTGTCTGTTTCTGCGCACACACGATTTAACCTTATGTCAAAATTCTAAAAGAGTCTAAATAAACTGTCAAATAAATTGAAAAGTTATTTATGAATGTTCCTGACGTGCCGACAATATTTATATCCTGTGGTTTGATTATGGCAACACTGGTGCTCTGTATTGAATGAAAAAAGTAGAAAAATATTAGTGCCGTGGTGAGGTGAACGTTTGTAAAAGAACGGAGGTCGCCAAACAGTGATAATATGTGACTCATTTCATTTTGATAATAAGTAAATCCGCAAAAATGTCGAGAAACACGGTTCACGAGGGGTGGCTGACGAAATCGCCACCGAACAGGCGTATTTGGCGAACGGTGAGCACAACTTCAGCTTGGCATTTTACCTTTGTTTACAGAGCATGTGAATGTATCGGTTGATAATAAATTCCCTCTTATATTCTACCGTAAACCGTAAGTGGAGCGTAATATTAGCATTATTACTTGAACTCCTGCTTTATAGCCTTTGGAACTAAGGCAGATGCCTAACGAGTTTATCTAGTGTTTATTTTGGTTCCTTCAGAGATGGCGCAGGCGCTGGTTTTCCTTACGGCAGTCAGGCGAACTTCCAGGGCAATACTTCTTAGATTACTATGCCGACCGAAACTGTCGACGCCTTAAGGGAACCATTGACCTTGATTTGTGTGAACAAGTAAGTGAACACAAGAAAAAAATTAAACCTAACTCTAAAACACTTCCTAATAAAATTTACTTACCTTTGGCTAACACTAAATTATTAAGTAGATTATATACCAACTAAACATTACTAACATTTAGGCTTACATACTTATAGAGCCAAATATTGTTCATAGAAAGAGTAACACAGTATAAAACTTTCATATACACATATGTACCATAATGGTTAAAATAATTGTTTAATGTTTCATTCTGCCATAAAAATCATAACATTAGAAAGAACTGTAAAACCATCAAAAGATAAGAAAACCACAATACTTTAGGATTATTGGTGATTACGGTAACCCACTGAGCTTAGAAAACATATTAAGTAATCTTGGTGTGTTTTATTATGACAAGAAAACAATCTATGATATTAATAAAGTATGTACTCATTATTTCTTTGAAATTAATTGTCATATGACTTTTATTAACATCAGAGTATCAATCTAAATAACTTTGTTCTGAACTGCACTGAAAAATTTACATTTGCTATTTATAATCACAAATCGCATAAATACGATTTTTAACTGTTATTAAAGCTTTATTCCTCATACTTAAAATCCTATTGCACCCTTCTATAAACTCAGATTCTGAATTTATGTAAAAAAGTCACTTTGAAATTAATATAGCAATTTTTTGCTTAGTAGTAGAGTTAAAAATAGCTAAATGATCAGTAGAAACATAAATATAGATTTAATTGTTGGGCAAATATATATGTTTATAGTTAAGGTGAGATAAATCTACCCCCTCAGGTAACAGGCTTGTATTGACGAATATATGTTTGACCTTTAAATGTGTTGTCACTGTAGATGTGTATATAAAGGGCCACAAGGCAGGGGGAGGCTGCAGTCAGTATTTGAAGCTGGAACGATACACTTGTGTGGGGATAGTTCTGAATAACAATTTCGAATTTCTCTACATTCTATCTTCTGCTTTAATTATTGAACTTGTGAACTAACTTTATTAATACAGTGTTTAAATACAAATCATAAAATAATCTGAATTTTGAAGGTAAATAGTACCTACCTTTTGAACTTTATAAAATTTTGTTGTTTAGTGCCAAATAAACATTTAACTTAACATCTTAATAAAAAAGTGAAGTTTTCCTATTAGTTTCTTTTATTTTAAAGAGTGTTTGATAGTTTTATTAATTAAATTTTAAAGCTTTACTGAGTTTGAATTTACTTTTTCTCTGGATCTACCGGGTTCTGATTATTTTCAACATTAAGTGATAGAAGACATTTTTTGTGTGTGTGTGTTTGTGTGTGTGTGATATACATATTATTTAATCATATTTAATGATATTGGATTTAAATAAAAAGCGCAAAACTTAGCTGTTACTGAAACTTTACTAACAAGGCATACGGTTTGGGTTTTCTAATTTTGCTTTAAAGTAGTTGAATAAGTTTGCTTATTATTAAAGCTATTCAGTATTAAGGAAATATTATCTACAATTAAATTATAGTGTCTATAATAATCAACATTGTCGAAATAGTTAAGTGAAGTGAGATTAAAAACATTAAACGGTCGACCAAAATGGTTGAAGAAAAGGTTTGTTTTTAAACTTGCTAATACTGTGATGATGATATTAATCATTTAAATGTTTGTGCTGATATGTGTGAGTATTTAACAATCTTATTGAATATAGGTTTTAAAGAACAAACAACAAGAAACTTATGGCCTGTTCTAGACATGCTGAGCCTTCCGCTATAAAACTTTGCAGAGGGCCTTGTTTCTACAACATTTTCTTTTTAAACATACTAATTTTAACCTTTTCTGTCTCTTAATTATTCATACAGCATTTAGGTTTACAAAGATCTATTTATTTTTAAGATAATCATGCCTAGTTGAGGCAGGTTATATGTTATCTGCAGTTGATCAAGTTCAAACAATTTTGATCTTAAAATGTTGAAACCTTTTTCAACTTACGTCTCTTTTGTTACTTCGTCTTTCGTGGAGCCTTCCTAACGTGTTTATTTGAACAAAACAAGACTACAGTTTACTTTTTTGAAGATGTTTTGATAGTAGAGAATTGTTAGGTCTCTGCAATTCGTATCGTACGATATTCTCAACCATAAAGATATTCGGCTGGTTTCAATGACTCTAAAAGCCAAATATAGCATAGTTTGCGAAAAGACTAGGCCAGAGACATTCACTCATTAAGTATTTTTACTGTATTTGCAAAAAATATCACTTTTATAGGCTGTTTAGTACATAGGTTTGCACAAATGCACATGCTTGTCTAATAGGAAAATGGGTGACATTTGATATGTTTACAGTTAATGAATGCATTACTCATGTTTTTAGGAACTCGATACTAAAGTATTACTCAAATTATGGTTTATCGCAAATGATAATATCATTATCTTAAACATATAAGTCAGCTTCTATTCTTTGAGTAGTGTTTTAAGTGGACTTGTGTTAAATGGTATGAAATCAGTCTAGATCTTTAGCTACTTTGGAATACTTGAATGCTTCATACATAAGACATATACTTTGTTAAAACGATACAATATTCAGAGATGAAGTCATTTTAGAAATAGCTAGCACAGCGAACGTAGTACTGCCAAAAGTTCTCTGAACTTTTTTTTGGCGGGACGACCGGCGGTACCTCCCTCGAACTACAAATATTTGAAAACAAATAGGTTCGCCGTTCATGAGTCTTTGTAAGACGAACAACCGTTAATTCTTTGATAAAAAGCTAGATTTGACTTAGCTATTTTAAAGATCAAGATATTTATTCATCGAGACAAACCGTTGATCTAAATTATTATTTTTAATAACGTATAAATCTCACTCCTTAACTATTTCCTTCTTTAGGCAATAGTTAGCATTGCTTTGTCAAAATCAAGCCGCAGCTATTTCAAATAGAATAATGATTTTGAAATATTTCGATTGAAATTTAAATGTTTGGTAAAAACAATAGGTCAAATACCATAAATCTAAAATATGAATCAGGTAACGTCTAATAATAAATATACATGAAGTTTTCCTGCTTTTTGAAGTACTGTTTTCCTTTTTGTTGCATATTTATGTTACTAAGTATTTTATTTTACTAAAGATAACTTGTTTTGAAAAGTTACTCGGTATTTGGGAACAAATAAAGAAAAGAATGAAAGTTTCTGTTTATTAATAAGTTTGGTGTTTATTAATGAGATAATTTAACTGTAGGTCGACGCTGGGCTACGTATGGAGCGCAATAGTCACGCTCCCTTCAATCCCAAGATCCGAGGTTCAGTATTCACGATTCAGACGCAGCGCCGCACCTACCACCTGGAGGCCGACTGCGAGGCCGAGATGGAGAAGTGGGTGGACGCCATCTGCCGCGTCTGCGGCCTGCGCTCCACAGCCGAAGCTGCCGCCAAGGGCGTGGGTAAGTACCCTATTCCCATATCAATTGAAAAGCGAATAATTTTACTTATAGCCACTAATCTTCCGTGTCCGCAAATTAATTTTAGAGAAGTTATCTTCGCTACTTTGCCCTTTAATGTGGCAGACAGCATGGTACTTACAGCGACTTAAACTGAATGAAGTTTCAGTATTCGGCCGGCGGAAAGGAGTAACGTTGTTTGTTTTTAGCAAAACGCGCTGTTGTTGCGACTTCAGAAAGTCTTTCACAGACACATAGTTATTATCCAGATTGTCATAATTTAGGGTGTACATTAAAAACGAATATAATTTTTTTGCAAGGGAGTGAGTAAATCTAGTACAACAATAATGTAGCAATATCGTAGAATTGATCATTCCGTGATGTCTTTTCGACATATTGAATGATCCTGGAGGATCATTCATGATCAATCGGAGTTCGACGATGTGATCGGCTAAACGCACAACCTCTTTGTGATTTACGAATGGTCAAAAACGTAAGACATATTTTAAAATCGTTACGTAGTCATGGTTAGAGGCCGTCCATCAGTGGTACGGACAATTATTAAATTAGTTTAAAAGTGAAGTTTGAGTTTGGAGCGTATAGTTTAGGCTATTATATTTTCAACCTGAACGATACCGAATTCCTTTAGGTTCAGGGTTCGACCCCCTGAGGGTTCGGTGTAGAAAATCACATTTCTACAATATCCCGTTTCTGGGTGTGAGATTTAGCTACATTGTATGTGGATTCCATAACTCAAGTGCTCCTTGCTTTGGGTTCAGAGCAATGTACGTTGTCCATGTTTATTAATTATAAAGAAACTAACAATATCCTTCGCTAAAGATATGGCTCAACGAAGATTAAAACATTATGAAACAGCGTCTAAACGCCTAAATGCGATTAGTTTTATCAGGCCGTTTCACGGGATGATCAATTTTACGACATGGCTACAACATATCATCTTTTTATAATTATTAGTGATGTAAACAAGTCTCTAAATATCTAAATGTAATTGTGGTAACAAGAATGCGTTCATAAGTATAGCAATTATAGTTATAATTGCTTTATTTATGCACGCATTTTTAGTAAACGTGTTGTTGATATTTTGCTATTAAAAAGTGCTGCATGCACTAACATACTATGAAGGGAGAGGAAGAGGGATTCACGATCAAGTCTTTGAGCTTGACAGTGTTCTTTATATTTAATTGAACCTATAGTGCTCGCAAGATAAGTCTGCGCGCGACTGGTGGCGTGCTTAATGTTGCGAGCCCAACTAATATTTTGTCTCCATTATTTAAGGTAAATTTTGGGATGATCTTTGGGATTTAGGAATATGTTATTATTCTAATTTAATATTCAAGTTAATTATTTAGGTATAAGTATATTGCAACAAACATTAAACAATAAAATATATAATAAAATAAATAAAATTCATTAGATTATTATTTATAATTTATTCAAAACTGGGTTAATTTGGTATAGGAATAGTCCTGCAGTGGACAAGATGGCGGTCAACGATTAGTTCCAATTTTGGCCGCGCTTAGACTTATCTTGCGCGCACTCTACCAATCTTCATCTCCCGCTTGGCTTGCGAATATTACGAGAAAATATTGCGAAAATTTATGTAACTTCAAAATGTATCCGCTGTAAACTTACAATCTTGTGTGTCCTATGTTATATACGTATAAGTATCCTATTATAATCACATTTTTTAATGTTGTCCTAGCTAAACCAAAAAAGACCACTGGACCAAAAACTAAACTACCCAAAATTACAAAAGGTATTTAATATTTTTTTCATAATTCGTTTCCAGGCTAAAGAGATCGATTCTCGCAATTACCTTCAGTTTGGTGGAACGTAGATGTAGATTTGTCAAATGTTTTTCGTGATAAAGATTGGTGACTTGGTAATGACGTGCTAACAGTTTTTGGACAAGTCTACATCGACTAACGCGCCAATACAAAAATAACTTATAAAATAAATGTGATAATATAAGTAGAAGAAAATTTAAATCATAATTACTGCTTGGAAAAAAGTTGGAAGCTTGAAAATGATGACTTATTGCTGGTGAAATCGGCTTGGCCTATTCTTAAAGCAAACTCCCTTTTCTGAATAATTTTGTGTTTTGATACAAATAAAAACTTACTCCCGAATCCCCATAAGTACTACATCGAGGAACGCAACAATATATCCTATTTCTGCTTTAATTAGCAATAGATTTCAGATAATCGTGATCCATCTCAATGCGAATTGTCGTTCTTAGACAACTTCTAAATTTCGCCGCTAGAGGCGCGCGGATAATCTGTGCATCGCCAATAGTAAGATAACCCAGCTATTGTTTTTTCGATTCCGATACGTACGTAAATGCATGATTTAAAGGATGATAAGTACTTCTCTTATCTACGCGCTTCCTGAATCATCTGGATACGTATACTATGTAATAATGGTAACCAGAACGCGTGCTTAAGTAAAGCAATTCTTCTTCTTATTAGTCTCACTCTTTACATGTTTTGACACTTCACTATTAAAAAGTGCCACATGCTTAGAAACTATGAAGGGAGAGGAAGAGAGATTCACGAACAAGTCTTTGAGCTTTACAGTGTTCTTGTAATTAATCGAGGTCATATTGACTTCAGAATAACTTGATCTATTGTAAAACATTAAGTACCATATTCCGTCTATCGGTGAAAAAACATTTACTTACCAATCTCCCGCTTGGCTTGCGAATATTACGAGAAAACATTGCGAAAATAAATGTCACTTTAAAATGTATGCGTTGGACCAAGAGTGTGTTTTGTGAAACCAATATTATAATTATATTTTTTAATGTTGTCCTAGCTAAGCCTAAGAAGGCCGGATTTAAGCTTCCTAAAGTCAAAAAAGGTATTTAATATTTTCTTCATAATTCGTTTCCTGCTACGAGAACGATTCTCGCAATTACCAATTGGTGGCGCTTTTGTAGATGTAGACCTGTCAAATGATTTTCGTGATACAGATTGGAGACTTGGTGATGACGTGCTAACGGTTTTTTGACAGGTCTTCATTGACTGACGCGCCTACTGGTGTCAATTTTAGAACTACTCAAATTATCGAGACATTGTGGCGAGGTTGCCTTTATTATTGATCAAATAGAGTTTAGTAACCATTAGGAATAGATTTTAGTATGGTTTTTACATAGTATTTTCGATTAAATACATTGAAATAAGACTATTTTTATGTTTTTTTGCTGTTTATATTAAAATATTATGTCCCGACGTTTTAACACCTTTGCTGATATCATGATCACCGGCAGACTGAAAGTAGTTTTATTTCAATGTCTAACTAATCTATCCTTTGGACCAAAATGATAAAAACAGATTCAACTTAAAGATATTTAGTTCCCAAAACATTACGAATAATAGTTCAAATAGAAACGAGAAAACGGAATACATAGCTATTCACTAAATAAGATTGCATGCAGTAAGAAATGTGTGAGACCACGCTAGTCGTTACCTCTAATTGCATGTTCCTTTAATAAGTTTCTAGATTAGTATTATGAATAGATTCTATTCTATAATTTGTTATTTTTTAATACATACTTTACAAATGATTTTTTTGGTTTGCTTAATTAATTTGGTTATATTTTTCCAAGCATCCCCCATTTGCCATCCATTTGATGACGTCGATGACTCAGGTAGGTACACATTACAGGGTTGGTTTTCAATGACCGTCCAAATTTTCAGCGCTGCTCAGCAACGTAAATAGGTAGTAATAAACACACACATAAATGTGTGCGCACACGCACCCAAGCATACTGATACACATAAGGCACGACGCGCCAGGTTGCCGGCAGTGCGAGCGAGGAGTATTTATGATTTGGGATATTTATAAGACATGCATTTAAATTAATGCTATTATTTAACTGTTTTATTCGACAATCATATTCAAAATGTACCTGTGGTTCAGTATTTAAAATTAGGTTCTTATCCTAATTTTAAATGTTGGTCATTGAAAACTATCCCTGTATGTAACACATAATTAAACAATTGTACATTTCCGTAATATGTTATCTTCAGTAATTCATTTTTAAGTTGGTCGCACACATAAACGCGCCGCACGCGGCGTATTTTCGAAATTTGCATGAAAAGTACGGTTGGCATTGAAGTCCAGCCTCAAAAACGGCGCCGAATTTTATAAAATGCGAGTGGTGTCAGAATTTTGAATTAAGCTTTGAACACGTCATAAAATGCGTCACGTTCGGCGCGACATTCATAGTGAGAAAACCCAGTAATTGCTTTTTTTTTCATTCCCGATGCGCGTTATGTTGTTGTGTGTATGATTTAAAGGGTGAAATTTACCCTTTATTTCACGCAAATCTACGCGCTTCCTGAATCCTCTTAATTACCACTACATTTTAAGCTTTTAATATAGAGCCGCGTCCAAAATAGTCGAACAGAATAGTAAAAAAATCGATCGTTGGCAATGCTCGAGTGCGTCTGATTAATGGAAGGTGGGTTAATATAGTGAAAAATGCCCATTTAATTAATCTGATAGATTTGAGTGAGGCATAATTGAGTAGAAGTATATATAAGATCCGATCTCGATTGGCCTGTATTTTATCGTTTTCGAAAACCTATCCTGGACTCTTCCCCCACTGATGATAGAGCATACCTAAACCAAAAAGGTTTGTTTTCATATGCCTTCTAATATCATCGTGTAGAGTCCACGACAGTCGAGTAAATCCTTAATTAGAATAATGGTCATGCCTACTAAAAATAATCCCTTCGGTTAGGCAAAGCGGGGGCAAAGAGCGAATGTGCTGCATGCGGCGCCATAGGCGCCTGCAGCAGATGCTGCAAATCCAATGGTAGGTCAATGAAAAATGTGTGGTCCGACCGCTGAGAGAATGCGTTCCTGACAAGTGATGGTCAACAGAAATAGAAAACATCAATCACTTATCACTCCTAAAAAATATTGATAACATTTAAGATTATGAGCGGTCACAATTAATAATAGAACACGAGTTTTGATTTGCCCTTACAATTGAGGCCAGTTGACATGTGTCAGGATCGCATTCTCTCAGCGGTCGCATAATATTTGCTGTAATGCAGACAGCGTTGTCCTTAGAGTATACATAAGCAAACCTAGAGTGCGCGCATCCCTGCATCCCTGAGCCTGAGCCTTGTGTCCGCGCGTAATCGCTCGTTTAGTGATTTACTGTGTAACGATTGACGTTTATGCAAAAATATGGATGATGGATGGATCTTTCTTATATTATAAGGATAATTAAATGCATACGAGGTTCTTAGCAGGCTGCAACACCAATGCTTGTAACACCAATTTGACGGCGCACAATGGTGCAGTTTACTTATTTATCCTCTAAGGCGCGTTCCGTCTCAACACAATAAATCAGATGTTTGCAAACCTTTTTTTACATAGACCACTTTCGAAATTACGTTGGTTCCGATAAACGGTCTGCAGCTACATTTCCACCATATTCCCAAAACTTTACAAAACCTGTGAAGTTTAGAAATGGAATCTGGAATCTTAACTATAAAATAGGTTTAACTATATTTGCGTTGCGACTTAGTTTCAACCACAATATTTTTTACAAAAAAAATAATTTATTTTGCTGCTTGCGGGTATTGAAACTGTAAAGTTGGCCAATCGAAATAAATGATTTCATCCAACTTTACGTTTTTGACGAAGTTCAACCCACGGTTCCAAGTTCCGTGTCCAACCACGTCAAGGGGATATGTCCGACTTGCACCGACCAAAACACCCCGTCCCAGTCCGACCCAGCCTAGCTGGAGTCGCGCGATCGCTTAGCGTTGTCAGTCAGCTCTGGTGGGCCTCGTTCCTAAAGTAAAATGTAAAATGTCTCCCCTTACTGCTTCCGGAGACGGAAACGTGGGATTTGGTATCCGTATCCTCCGGGGCCTGTCAGCTCATGGGGCGATATGATGCCCTCACCGTCGACTGCTGCCCCGACCTCAAGGTGGTATGAGGTCAACGTTTTTGACATCTACATAGCACAAGAAACCAACCTGTTCAAAATAAATCAATTTTAACGGTTTGGTTTTTCACTATCGAAAGCAGATAAATATTCATGGCTTACGAATCCCGAACCCCCATTCTTTTGGCACGCCAGCGCATGTAACCCTGGGGTTCCATCTGAACCACTTTGGGATGCTCCAATACCTATGCTAGCTTCGCTAAATAGTCCGGCATAGCACTTGAAGCCTCTATCAACTAAATCTGGAAGACCTAGAAGAACGTGGTCTATGCTAATCAATACACAATAGAACCATTAGATAAAATATTTTTTTGTCTTTAAAACTTGACGATCTTTTTACTAATTAAAATTTCCCACCACACCACCAGGAGCACCACCTGGACCTCCACCTGGAGCAGTAGAATTGGGTAATTTACTATATGATAAATATCTTTATTAGGTTTACAAGTATTTTAGCTTTATGTAGAGATCCATGGAGCATAGTATATAACAAATTGTTCCGCAATGTCGTGTATAGGTAAGGATGGATTTTAGACTTTACTGCCTTTTAGGATATAAAAAATGCTCTACTAACCTAATCTACAAATTTTCAAAACTTTCGTGTATGTTACGTTTTGGTCGCAATGCCACCCATGAAATTTTAGTTTGATAGTGATCATTTAAAAACTATGTTCCGTGGATGCGAGATGTTTATGATAGAATGTGAACGTTGTGTTATTTTAGTAGTATAGCTACGACTAGCTAGTAGTAGCATTAGCTGTTTTTTTAAATAAAATTTAGCAAATGTATGATTATTGAGTACGTACGTAATGCTTTAGTTCCGGGTTGCCTATGAAAATTGACCCGCGGTGCCTACTTGGTACCTGTAATTAAATTTAGCCAGTTGTTTACTACTGAACGCCTAACACTGTAACCATGGTAACAGCCGCCCGCGCGCCCGTTGTCTTAGCGTGCGTGTTGTGCGTCGCCGTTTGATTTTCTGTTGCTATGCTGATAGCGTTAGGCGTTCAGTAATTTTCCATGTTTATACCTGCCAGCTTAAAATTCTCTTATTATTTATTATCAAATTAAGTACAATTTATTAAGCAAACCATATCCTTGATTTATGTAACTGCATTGATCACAATATAATAATTACCTTTTTTTTTACACAAAAATATACATTTCTGATACCTGTAGATGAACTCGGGGATCTCTGAATATATGGTTTCTTTTGTATATTCTCATCGGTTGATCCCATGCCGGTTATACCACGTGTGCAACTGCTAAACATGTGTTAACGTTTCGTCCAATCTCAACGTCCGTGGGACGAAGAGTTCGTAAATTAACAAGTTGTAATCCTTAGGATTTCAAATTGGTCAATATGCCATTATTTTATTAGATCGCTTTACTATTTTATTGTAGTCTGTTCTTTCTTTCTTTATATTTTTATCTGTTCTTCTAATGTGTTGCACCCATAACAAGTTTTTATAGCACTTTAATGCGTTATTATTTTGCATCTACAGTACTTATATGTTAGCATACTAGCAACGCCACGGACATTATTGTATAGACTTATTAAAATCTGTGTTTTCTTTCTCTTAGTGGTTATCCACGGAGGCAAAGATAGTTCAGGTAAATATCATCCGTTTACCTAAATAATAATATCAGTTAGGTATTTATTAAGTTGTGGAAACAATAAATGATTCATATTTTGTTACCTAGGTACATAGGTTGTCCCCTTAGTAAGGAGCAACCAATGGCCAAGGAAAATTAAACATCATTTTTGTATTATAAAAAGAATTAAGAATATTTATGACACAGAATATTACTTAGGCCCACAAGAACGAAAGCCGATCTGCCTAAATAAAGCAATTTTTGATGAAATACCATATTCGCTTTAAATCTTCTGAATCCATCTAATCTATAAAAAAATATATACATAATCTTAGAGTCCCAAATATAGCCCACCTACATGAAAAATTATTATAAATTTTACTGATTACAGCTATTTTAATATAATAATAAATAAATAGAACTTTAATGTAAAGCTGGGAATAGATTTACAAATTAATCTTTTATTAATTTTTCAAGCCGTCGAGGATGCTCGTCTTTCCTGCTATTCAGGTTTGAACTTCTGTCTATTAAATGTTCCTTGTTGCTTGTTAGAAAGAATACTAAATGCAATAGTAGTGTTTATTATTGTCGTCTGAGTAATGACAAATTGTTTTTTATAGTGGCTCCTTCCAAACCCAGCAAATTTGCAGGTAATTTATACAATTATATATTTGATACAATTTACGTGTTTTAGTTTTGAATCCGGACTTACATTTCAATTTATTATTCCCTAGCTGACCTCCTAGAGAGTGTAAGAAGCCGCTCAGGTAACATAGATGATAGTGAATTGTATCTTATTTTTTTTTTTAAATATCATAACATTAATTCACACCGTTTAATACCTACTTAAAATATTAATATTAATCAAAACAAAGTCTAAATGATAAAATTTGTTGTCAAAGTAGATATTTCAAATATATTTCATGTAAAAACCCTTAGGATCCCTAAAAATACTAACAGACTCTAAACACATATACCTATTAACGGAATTTTATTATTGAAATTCGGGATATGTTTCATTGTAAAGCGTGTTCTTGAGATTTCGATTAGATATTTGTCGAGTACTTTCTTCTCCATAGAAAGAAGCAAAAATAGTATTCATAAAATATCGACATAAATTTTGAAGCTTGTATAAGGATGTGCTTCACTGTAAACCCTCTTCATTTAACGTCGAGTACTTTAGTTTCTCCGGAGAAATGAGATGCTAAAACACTGTTCATAGAACCATTAAGGCATTAATGTTTAGACGAAGTCTCCTAAAAGCCTGAATGCAGTTGGTATGTTTTTCACTGTAAAACGTTTCCATTTTGATTAAATACGAAAATGTTTTCAGTAACAGCTTGTCCGGAGAAAGTACAAGCTAAAGTAGTGTTCACAGAACCCATATCGGTATTAATTTTTAAATGTATTTGACTACTCGTAAAAGCCTGAATAGGGATGTGTGTTCTAATCTGTAAAGGGTGTTGTGTACTGTAGAGGTGTTGTTAAGATTTTGGTTTAATATTTAATTGTTTCGTCCAAGCTGAGCCGCAACCGCGCCGCAAACGAGGTATTAACATATGATAATGTTGTGTCCGTATTTTATTTGTAGATCGTTGTAATTGGAATATATTCTAGCTTTTCAAGATAAACGTTGTTGCTTTAATTTAAAATAAGTACAGATTAGTGTTAGTTATTGTGTAGGTAGTATGTGTTTAGCTGAATTTAGCGTGTTCTTGAAATATTGATTTAACATTATATTTTTTCGTCCAAGCTGCTCGGCAACAGCGTTCTCAATCAGGTACATATCACTATGTTATTACACGTGATGTTGTTGAATAAATACATATAATCTTTAAAGACACAAAGTTGTTAATATTTATTTTAATTATGTCAATTTTTCCTAGCTGTTCCTATGGCGGGACCTTCTGGCCGAGCAGGAGGTACTAATAAATTAAATATCATTAAATTATTATTATTTATTTTTTATCAATTGAGTCTTAATCTTCGGAATTTGTTTTTTTTTGTCTTTAATTGATTTAATCATTAAAGTATAAAATTTTCCTAGCTGATCCAATGCCGGGACCTTCTCGCCGAGGAGGAGGTACTAATAAATTAAATATCGTTAAAAATTATCAAAAATATTTTTAATAAGTTAGGCCTTAATGCTTCTACAATCTACAAGTATTTGAGTTTTTTACTTGAATAGTAATTGAGTTACTCTGTAAAATAGTATTGTCATATAATACAGTTATTAAGTATCTAGTAAATCCGTGTCTAGTAAATCATTGACTTTGTATTACTATTTATTTAATTATATCAAATTTTCCTAGCTGATCCAATGCCGGGACCTTCTCGCCGAGCAGGAGGTATTAATATAAGAAATAATATCCTTTAATTTATTAAATATATATTTTTTAAATGTGGCCTTTGAATTACCATATATTTTAATTATGTATAATTTTCGTAGCTGATCCAAGGCCGGGAACTTCTCGCCGAGTAGGAGGTACTAATAAATTAAAAATAAATATTTTTTAATAATTATCATCAAAAATATTTCCTAATCAGTTAAAGCCTCAATGGTTCTACAATCTACGCGTATTAAATTTTTTGACTTAGAATAGTAATTGAGTAAATCAATAAAATTTTAATGTTATATAATGTAGTTACTATTTCTTTTAATTATGTCAAATTGTCCTAGCTGATCCAATGGCGGGACCATCTCGCCGAGCAAGAGGTATTTACTAATGAATTAAATATCCTGAAATAATTTTCTTTTTTTTTATTTAAAAAGTTGGGCAAAGGGCTCTGGGTCTACATTGGTACACCTCTGCCTAACCCTTCGGGGATACAGGCGTGGTGGTATGTTATGTTATGTCAAAAAGCTCATTGAACACGTATATAATTTTCTGACTTAGAATAGTAATTGAATCATCAAAATATTGTCATTAATAATAATTTTATGTGTTATATAATGTAGTTGTTGTATTACTATTTATTAAATTATATGAAATTGTCCTAGCTGAGCCAAGGCCGGGACCTTCTCGTGAGCGAGCAGGTACTAATATAAGATATAATACCCTTCTATTATTTAAAATATTTTTTATTTAATTAATTAATATAATATTAATAATCGGAGCCTTAATGGCGTTACAATCTACACCTGTTTTATTCATCAACATAGTAATTTATTATAACTTGTGTTGTCTAAATAAAAGGGGGATGACCAAATTGTAAATGATATTTAACGCAATTTTCTAGTAATGGATCGCCATGTGATGAACTAATGATCTTTATTAAATGATTTGCATGTGACACAATCAACTTGTTGGTCGAATAAAGAGGGTTGGAACTTGCCAACCCTAAACTGTCCTCTCGCGCCGCACGGATGGGCGGATTTTCAAGAGTCCACTTTTTAATGACCTTAGTCATTAAATAAGCTCATTTATTCTGCGATTCCACTGATGTCGGAAACCCCGCTTCCATTGAAGCTGAGTGTAATAGATGTGAATTTTGACATGTGATTGGTGATTCGCGGCACAGTTCGTATGCGCTCCACCTCAGTGGAACCGCAGCCTAAAGACCATAGTTTTTCGTATGTTAACGAAAATCGCAGAGAGCATATTAAGCCTTCGATACGAAATGATTCACTAAATACAATGATTTATGATTGATTTGCGGTCTGTACCCAATTTATTATATACTTACCTTTGACTTTGTTTACATTATTAATATTATTTTCCTAGACGACTTCCCGCGGGTTTACATTAGGAGACCAGGTACAATACTACCCATACCTATCTATTTTATAAATGGAAATATTATAATTTGCGTTTTAGGTTTTAATTTAACTTTTAGGTTCATGTGCTTGAGTATAACAATTTTGATGCACTTTGCTTTTGATGTGTAAAGCCTGAATAAATACAACAGATATTTTGTTCGCAATATATAATTTGACTTTGTTTCTAAGTTTAATGATTTATTTTATCGACCCTTGCTTAGCTACAGTACCTTCAGCTAGTTGAAGCGAATTCAATACCTATGTGTCTGTTATCCCCTATGTGTATATGTCGCAATGCCATTTGCTATGCTGGCAGCACTAGCCATTGTTCGTGTTATATTTTATATCCGCATTAGCGAAATTTGTGTCCAAAGATTAAGAGTGTATATTGAAGGACATTATTTCTACTTCAAGTCAACTGCGAATTCTTATGTGAAAAATTGCATACAATTAGTTCCAATAAACAAAGTTCCAAAAATGCAAAAATACTACATTTTAAGTTAGACTTGATGTACAATCCGTCAATATACACTCTTGAGATGATGATTAAGATGGTGTTTATGTTGCCTTTCAGATACGTACCAGAACAGTGTGTCTGCTGTGTCAGCCATGAACGAGAACTACGAGTGCGCCGACGGTACCGGCCCATACATCCCCATCTCCGAGTGCATCACCGGTGTCCGCGCTCAAGTAAGTCAACAATACTGCAATTATTTATAGGTATAGTAGCGGTTCATGCTCGGATTCATTGTGCTGTGCTCCTAAAGATTATATCGACTCAAGTTCCCCTTCGACTCAACCAAGGAAAATGTATCTTGAAATAGATCAAGGAGTAGAATAGCAACGCGCTATTTGTGCACGGCTGCAATTGTTATAACCGTTTATCTGTCGAGTGTTGACTCTTCTCCACACTAATGTTAAGTCCTTGAATTTTATCTACATTTTGGTTACAATGTTTCATTGTTGTTCAGGATTTGTACCAAATGGTGTTGAATATTTATATTTATACAAAAGTAGACCTTTTACCTTTTACTATCAGACCGGAAATCGCAACGCTTCATTTTTGCAATTTAAATGTCTTATATTTATTTAACCGAAAAGATATCAAAGTAGGTCATCGTTTTTACCTTTAACATTTATGCATGAAAATTAACGACTGAGTAAGTTCAGTTTCCTGTTAATAAAGTTTTCAATTAATGTGAGTAAAAGGAAAAGCTTTTGCAATTTAATTTTAATAATATTTTAGCTTCACATATTGCAAGTAGAAAAGTTCAATACTGTGTAGGTGCAGTGTTGAAGTGATAGCTTTGTATGATAGGGATATAGGATAAATAGAATACAACAGTGTAGTTATCTAACGCGGTCAGGTCTGCCCCCTGTGGGACCTTCTTTGTTAGTTTGTTGAAACTTGTTTGGCTACATAGTTCGAAATTTTATGCTTTGCGTGTGAGGCACAAGTAATTGTGCGCGCAATCGCTCATTACGTTTTTGGACTGGCTGAGAATGTTAAACCGCATTGGCTACTTAATTACTGTATAAAGTAGCGTCATGTGACTCGTATTTCAGTATTTAGGTAAAATCATCAGTTTAGAGTAATAAGATTAATTGTAATAATAATGTCCTGTTCTGCAAACTACAAATATTACAGACGACTGAAATAATTCGGAGCGTATTCCTAAATCAAGAGACACAGCTAGTGAAATGAGCCTTTTCTAGTCTGGCCATATGAACCCTTTTGTTGTGAAGCACAGGAATAGCTGAAGCATGTAATTACTTAAACTACTCCCAGAATACCATATAAAAAGTAGAAAGGAAATTAAAAAAAAAATCAGACTGGATTCGATTCCGCAACTACGGCGGCGCGCGTGCAACAAGTGAGAGTTTGAATATTATTCAGTGACGTAGCTTAACATAGCGACTGCTGCGGCTTAAGGGTTCGAGTACTATCGGAGGCTTACATCTTTTCTAAAGATAAAAAATATAGTCAATTTTACTCTTTGCCCGTGTCGGATCGTTAGTCCAATTACGGGATTGTCCTGCTAAGCCATCTTACGTGCGGTAGTGCGTAGCTTGGTAGCGCGGGCGCCGTCAAACTTTGCTTCTGACCAGCCAGTAAAGACACGTTCAGTTTGACAAAGCATTTATGCCACCATGATATAATGTTTAGAAAAGTTGATGATCTATACAATCTTTTAATATCGTTTATTTAAAAAATCGCCCATGCGTTTATTGTCTATGTAAGCGAGTAATTTTAACACTAAAATAAATTGAAGGAAAAGGTCAAAATTAAATGTGTTAATTAAGCCTTACATTTCGTTGGGTTCCCTTTTCATTCAGAGTAGTTCTGAATCTAGAAACTTGCATTGAGGTGTTTAAATTTAGGAATTTACGTGTCTAAAATTTAAACAAGCGTATCACATTTCAAACGACGTCGTAGGCGTGATTTTGCGTCCTGATATCGACCCGTTAGAATTTACAGCTGCGCAGTCGCTACTTCCAGGTAATGTAATTCGAGAGCATAATAACACGCTACCCTTTCTAGAGAGGGCTGTATTGATTTCGGCCTAGGGATGGTAAAGCGGGATGCAAGAATGCAGACTGACCGTAAAGGCCGTGACGTAGGCGCCCCACCCCACCCCACGATTCGACATTTCCAGAATCCAACTAAATTACTGAACGGCGACCTTGTCGACTCTCATTAGCGAATATGGACACGAATTGGTTTATTGAGATTTGGTTGCAACGCAATTAGTGTGGCATCTCTATGTCAGTGAGGCAATTATTTGGGAGAGCTAATACCAATATTGTGATACTGTCCTTTGTGTGTATATTCGCCTCAATATAAATCAAGGTTTAACATAAAGTACAATAAATCTTTAATCTATCTTTTATTGAATAGAAATTAGTCCCGTAATAATTTGCCTTAGATTCGCCATAATTTCTTTAAATGAACATTTCAACAAATCTATTTTTTTTTTCTTATTTGTACACATTTTTATAAAAAAAATATAAAAAAAAACATAAGGAAAAATATTAAAAATCATAGACTACGCGTGCGAAGCCGGGGCGGGCAGCTAGTTAATTAACGATCATATTTCGGGCCACTGAACTTGAAGCGAATTTGTCCGAACTCGCTAGGAGTAAACGTGGGTGGTGCAGAGATGTATCGTTCATGCAATTCCATTGTTTTCTTTTTGGATAATTACTTATTTAAAATTGTGAAAAATACGTTTTCAAATTAATTACAAAAATGGAAGTAATTTTAAACCCAATTACACAAATGGATTTGAATTATGGCTAATCTCCTGACATTTATAAGGAGATTGAATAAATCAGCTCCTTTTTATGAAATCTGTAAGTGTAAACAAAATACGAGAGTATGGGATCGGTTGGACTGTCTCGTTCGCGCTGTTATCGGTTGTCCGTGGCACCGTGCGACGCAATAGATCAGATTAATGCAATTTCTTCTAATGCCTTGTCAACCCTTCCCCTTAATCATGAGCTGACGCGGCGAACTCGTGGGATGCATAATATGCTAATCATCGAATTACTTATCGAAACGTCTTATATGTCGCACAGTCGATTCCAAGTATGTGCTCGCATATTCAAAAGAATAATAACTGTAATTAGTCACCCTGTTAATTATTAAAACAGCTACATAAGCCTTTATTTTCATATTGTATTTATTTCGTCGGCTCTCTGAATATGCATTTCGTGATTATTTCACTACGTATAGATGGGATTTCAGTTGTCACAGTTACTTTACAATATTACGGGTCTCTTACGGAATTGAATTTATCTTAGTAACTAACACACGTCTGGGCTTTATGCATCAGGATTACTTTATTGATCTAGAATTCCAGGTACAGCCTATACTGAGTAATGGGATATTCCTGTTACTGAAATTCTGCTATTCGCCTAGTCGTGCCATTTCCACGTGTAACCTACTTAGATAATCTGCAGTCTGATTTTAATTCGATGTTTCACACGATGTTTTGTTTACACCGATTTGTTAAGAACTGGCTCTACGAAAGTTAAATAATGAATTCTTTATATAAATACGGATTAAAATATACCTAAAAAAAACATTACCAGTTTTAAATACAGCAACATTTGGATCGGACAATTACAAGGGTTCAAGTTAAATAATTCTTCGTAATTAAGAACTACGTGTAACGAAAGCCTATTTAGGCCGTTCGTACACAAGGCGACGTAAGACTCAGATGCCCGGGAAGTCTCCAAGCGACTTTCACTTTACAAACTCATAGATCTTACACAGACGCGTTGCCGTTTTGCTGTCTATTTGTTGCCATACTTATAAAGCCCCTATGTAAAATTCGTCGGTATTGAAGTTCCCGCGATTTCCAAGAAACGGAGCAGGTATTGATTTGATTCATGTACCCATTTTGCCGCAACAAATAGTTTGCACTTTATTTCTCTACATATTTTGATAAACATAGTACACATAGACAGCCACATACACAGTACCTTTTGCAACTTTAAGACAATTTCTTTTTTAAGTAAAGACTAATGATGCCGCCATTATGTCGTTACATGTTGGGCCCATGTACTTTAATTTGAATCTTTCATCGCCACGAAAAGAAGAAGAAGAGTAGAGACTACGTAGTTTGGGTTCAGAATCAGTTGTCGTTTAGCGGCTACTCCTACAGTGATCAAAGGAACAAATCGCTTCTAGCGATTAAGTAGCGGTGTACGGGCACTGTGCTACCGAATAGTCGCGGTCGCGGCTAATTAGTTGTCGATATGGGTATCGGAGACTCGCTTTACCTTGTGTACCTACGAAGGGCGTTAGACTATCATTATTCGTGCAGTAGTAATGACAAATAGGGATGCCTTTTTATTACTTTATTTTTCGTTTATTATAACGGTGTCTTGTAGATGGATGCTGTATATACGCATAAAATAAAAACTACTTTTATAGAAAAATGATTTAATTAAAACGTAATTTTATGAAGTGAAGGTCAACGTATGCAACCTCCCTTCAACTAATTTTTTGTTGAAGGAAAAATGAAAATTTAATACAATTTCATTAAGGCACCTAATGTATCAAAGTGTTTTAAAAGCTGACCATTTTATACTTCGCTCTTCTATATTTTCTAGATGTAATATACAAGACTTTCTTTGTGCATTTTATTTGATGCTAAATTCAGAATTTCTAATTTGTTTCTCATAGGATGAGCAGCGTGCGTTCACGTTCGATCCGAAGAACATCATGATGAGCACCCGCCACGACGGGCAACAGCTGTACTCCAGCCAGTCGCACTTCAGGCTCAACTCCGCCGAACTGTCGGAGAACGAGTCCAACATGAGCGATGAAGAAGAAGTCTCGCTTCATGCTAGTCACCAGAACATACGTAAGTTTAACTAATAGTATTCTATACATTCCAAACTTTTTTGAGATGGAGAATTTATTGATGACAAAATTATTCTTTCAGCAGACTGGTCTGTTACCAAGTCGTTCACGAAATTGTCCGTGGCTCCCAAGAAGAATGGAGGATCTGAGGATGGTAAATATAGATTTTTTGTTTTCGTCTATTGATTGATAAAATAAATAATTACGGGAATTTACACCAATATAATGAATTACAGGTCCACCGGTCCCACCGCGCCCGCCTAAAACCCTAGTGTTCAGGAACTGGGATGTCCCTAAAGATACTTTCCAGGGCCCGAAAATTCAGGAGCCCTTCGAGTCACTTATTCAAGATAATGTAAGTACTGAATACACCTTTGATTAACAAACAATTTCTAATATTGTCCTTGTTGTTATAAGAAAAATAATGACCCTTCGTTTGTGTTCGAGATAACGGTCTCAAATAACAACAACATTGTGAGTCGAATTGAATATAATCCCAAGTTCGCAGAAATTTCCCATTACTGATATGTAGTGATCGATTCAACAACGTCATGTAACCCTGTTGTTCAATAAAATTTGTAATTATGATTTTCGCGAGATTGGCGACAATGTTCACTTACACTCCGATTATTATTCATGATGAAGTGTCAAGATTCAACTCTTCCTACGCATATGTAAGATGTCTTGGAATTATTTATGATAAAGGTACATCCTGTTACGGTTATTGGGGAAATCGAAGTGAAGGGAAAAATACTTGTATTCTAGTAGTCAGTTAAGTTAACATGAGGTTATGTTAAAGGAAAATGTCTTGAGGAAACTAACGTGTTAGTAATTAAAGTATTAATTGTAAGTTGAGATGACTATTATTTATTTTCTCGGTGTGTGTAGTCTTAATTATTTCGTTATTTTTATGAAAGATTATAACGGAAAATTTTCTTCGGGTTAATGACACAAGCGGTTTGATGTGGAATTACCATGACCTCCAAAAATGGGAAATACACATACATAGGACATAGGCTGCCGTGATAGCCGACATCCAGGCGGCCCAAAAGCTAGTAGACTGTAAAGTTATGTAAATATGGATTACTTACACGTCGTGCTTTCGTAAATAGGAAATGTTTTAAGGGCCTAATGTGTGTTTCATTTACGATTGATCGATTTTCAAGATTCGGAATTTTCCGCCCCGATTGGTGCAGACTTGCAGCTTTTCGACCAATCAAAGCGTCAATCGCTGTCACTGACGGTCAAGCATTAAATATTTTTTGGCCATGCCCTTCACACATGTGAGCATGGATCTACAATGATAAACAATGAATAACACCTTGACAGATGATTTCTAGAGAAAATATTAACTCTCTTGGAAACTGCAACGATTTTTATCAGAAGTACGTAATAGGATTAGAGGCAAAGTAGTTTCCACGAAGTTTCCAAGAATTTGACGGTGAAACTCAACAGCTCCTTTATTATTATTAAGATTGTTAGTAGCGAAGTAAGTCGAGTTCCGAAACCCACAATAGTTCCTTCAATGAACGTTGCTGTTAGTTTTTTTTCTGGCTGGAGGTCGCAAGGCTCGCCAACTTCTAGTTCTCTAGTCTTCTAGTCTTCTAGCATGGAACTTTTCCGAAAGATTATCAACGAGGCTTTTTATTATCAGTAGGTAGCAAACTTCTAGTGATGCAGTCGAAGTTTGCGTTCAAGCTAACAGCAAGGAACTTTTAGCATAACATAACATACCATCACGCCTGTATCCCCAAATGGTTAGGCGGAGGTGTACCTATGTACACCCACAGTTCGCGGGTATGTTTTAGGTCCCATGTAATAAGGTGCGAGCCTATTGCCACTAACCGGGCACAAATGCGAACTTTTCCGAAAAGAATATCAACTAGGTTTATTATTATCTTTAGGCTCAGCAGCAGCAGAGGCTGCGTGTGCCGCGCCGCATGTCGCAGGGCGCCCCCACCTCCCCGGGCCGTCTGCTCATACCGTCCCTGCGCACCACCGATGATGAAGAGGAAACCTCGCCGGGCCATGCTGTGAGTACTCCTGTCTTAGGTCCAGGCATCGGCGATTGGAGATTTTTTATAGATGGTGCAAAGCGTTTTTGCGATTTAATGTTCCGGTGAAGCATTGATAGTCTGACCGTTGAGAGAACGCGTTAATAACAGGTGGTGGGCAAGAAGAACATACAACTTTAAGGAGCGCAGAATTTACTACACATAAATAACTATCACTTATTTGTCAATAAATAACATAATTCAAAACGATTTATTACGCTAGGTTACAATATACTATAGCAGGGTATTTTATTTCCCTATACAAATCAAGAACAACTGACCAACGCCTTTTCTCAGCGGCCGGACAATAGTCGCTGCTTTTAGCTTCTAATAGCGAATAAGTCGTTGATCGCTGATTCTAACAGAAGTATGTTACCGGTGGCTTCTAAATACAAACGAAAGTATGGTCGGTCATATTTATTGAGGTTTCTTTATTCAAGTCAAATATTCATATAAATTTGTTTGTCAGTCGATGCAGTACTGCAACCTTCCCTCGCTGCCGCCGGCCGTTGATCGCGCTCTCAAGCCTCGCCACTCAAGCGTCAGCGTCGGCCACATCAATGCCATAATGGCACAGGTAATGTAACTCTATATAAATAAAACGTTGGGTTAATTACAGCAATACAGGACCTGGCGAATCGATAGTGTCTTTGATTTATTAGAATCTTCTTTAACACGAATAGCAGAAAAACATTGGGAATTATGGGACTTGGAATACTTGCGTATAAAACTGCGATGTATACCTCTTATCTTCTTCATAATGATCAATACAGACAGCGATCGCATTTTTCTTTGTAGCCTTTATTTGTAGTTCGTTAAGTACTTGTAAATATTTATAGATTATTTTTACATCAAGCTGATTAATGCCAAGAGTGTCTGCGGAAGGAGAACCACCGTGACTTAAGATATAACTGACATGATGATAACTATAATCATCATGCATAAAACAATAATGAATACGGCACTTGAAATCATTGTTTAATAAACACAAAACTTAACTAATTCGGTAATATCAAACAGCATCCAACGAAGGTTCTCTTTCCTCACGGATTATAATTGATTCAAATAGTTGTAGTTTTTCTTGCGTATTTTCAACAAATGTTTAAAGTTTGACATCTAAACTCATGTCCAAGATTGGCTGTTAACTCTGTATATTACTACTTATGTACATAAATGTTACTAGTTTTCTACTGGTTACCTTCTTCGAAATGGGATCTTAATAAAACGAAATAGTGTGATACTCCTTATAGTCGAATAAGTTTCACTTTAAAAAATAAATTAATATGGGCACTGTTTTGGTTCGAACTTTAAACAATAATGTATTGATTCACAATCACCATGTATCAATTGATAGCTTGATTAATCCTATAAAGTTTTCAACCATTTCTTTTGTTCATTCTATCATCGAATCCGTGGCTATACTTACCTCAGATAAACCCTAATTCCTAGTTCCAGGTATTAAAGTACACCGGTGTAAAGTTTCATACTAATCCGCCCAACCAGCGTAATGGAGTTAACATACATCTGTCCATCCAACCTGTAGTATTAATATAGATTGCAGCAGTAGACATTATCATCGGAAGCAGCATAGAACATCATTCAATAAACATAAAACTATAAAATTGACTTTCCTTACCTTAACCTTGATTGTTAACACCGTGTATATGACAAGAAATATTAATTTTGAGCAACTGTCTCGTAAAAACACAAACACAACATTTCTAAAATAAATTTACTTTTTATCCTAAATCTCCTACCTCACTTCCCGAAAACTGTAAATAACTACCTTTTCTGTTCTGTGATTATTATGTTTTAGAAAAACCCCATAAAGTGGAAAGGTTGTGTCATTTGTGGCTGCCGAAGCCGAAATGCTCCGTCTCGTGTACCATCACGATTTGCAAAAGGCCCACAAGGCTTGGCAATAGCCGCACCTCGATTGGCAATAGCCGCACCACGATTGGCAATAGCCAAACCGCGTCTGGCAATAACTCCAGTTACGGCGGTGTGTACATGTCGTAGTGAAATGACCAAGAAACAAATAGACCAAAAATACCCAGAAACAAATATGATAATCATAAAAAAAAAACTTATTTTTTTTTCCAATATTTTGGTCATCTCAATGTGACATACACATATTGTGTTTGACGTTAGGCTTAGGACCAAGACTTGGTGCCATTTTCGTGTTGCATGAAACTATCACCATTCAAAATTCATGGTAGTTTTTCCTTGCTTTACTCCTGTATCCAGTAGTTGGCTTTTCGTATAGTGGCAATAGTTTCTCGTGGACAAGTGAGGGGTAAATAACGTTTCACCTTTTGACAGAAAATTGAGAGCTTGAAGATTCGTGTTTATGGTGCTAGTAGAATGGTAGTAGTAATCATTCTCGGTTTAAGCCTGCAGTCTTATTTATGTTGTTCTTCGTCTCATGTCATTGTGTCTGATCAATCAACTGGTACTAACTAGTACTAATTTGGTATCTATCCGGACTGACTGTTAGAAGATTGTGACACCTGCATCCTTTTCTGCAGTATCAGATAATATGTATAAAATACCAAGTCCGTTATAAAATGATCTCTAAGATGTAAAGGTAGCTTGTAGTAAAATATCAAAAAAATTATACGTCTTCATCGTTCTGAATACTGGTGTGAAAAGGAGGCAGCGCTATGTGAATGTCTCAACATTTTTATGTCGTATCTATGTGTTTAGCTTTCTACAACAAATAATTTCAAGTATATCGGTTCACATTACAGGGCGGATCCCAACATTATGCTGACGAGGTAAAGCCCGATACGCTTCAGTACCTAGATCTGGATCTTCACACCTCCAAGCCATCGCCATCAAAGGTAATTAATAGTTAAGCCCTGAACATAAATACGGTACTTACTATAGGCTTTCATTTCTAAATAAGATTTCACCAGAACTTAATTTAGCCACAGTACTAAGTGGTGGATTCCATCTTCCCTCCTTGATTTACCGTACAAATCCCATCCTATACTTTACCTACATTCACCTTCACCTTCATAAAAGTAATCAGTATTATTTCTCTAAGCTTAAAACTGTAAGATACGTTTTTAGTGAGAACATTGCTGAACTGTTTTCTCAGCCAATCGAAAATACGTTTTTTTGTTAGACAAAGCCTTTATCTTATAGTCAATAACCATTCAGTCGTTTAGGTTTTTTGGAAATAGAAAAAAATATTTATTTTCATGTCATAATTTTTTTAATTTTAATTGCCTAAAAGTATAAATAATAATCATTTGCAAAGGCATGTGTGGAAAGGTATAAATAATAATAATTTTGTGTCATTCAGGGCCCAGAGCAACGCGCCGTTGACGTCACCCACGGCAAGTCTCTATCCGCCGTCGAGTCCGACTCTGCTTACAAGACCGTCGACTTCCTGAAGACCGAGGCCTTCAACATCACCCGCCAGGACGCCGAGGCTTCGCGGAGCTTCCAATATTAGCATCCACCCCCCGCAAGGAGATACCGTCGTCGCAAACCGTCATGCTTCCCCTTGTAAGACTGAAAACACCAGTGTTTTCCCCAGTGATTATAAAATAACTAATAAATAAAAGATACCAGTCTAAAGCGACTGTGAAACATTATAATCTTTGTAATCTATAAAATCTCTGTGACATTTTCAATGGTCTATTAACGATCATTAGATCAATGAGCATTTAAATGGAAAAGACGTTTAAAGGCTTTAACTGGCACAAAAAGTTGCGTCTGTTAAAGTCCTTGTTACACCGGTATTGTCTAGTGACAACCGATATGAAATTAATAGTATTATACTATAGCAATAAGAGTCCAGTATTTACGTGTATGTTGTTTGTTATTTTGTAAATATTTCCTCTAAATTGTTGATACAAAAGTCATGAATGTTGTGAAGCATGTTAGCTAACATGCGTTCGCTAAGAGTCACAGAAAGCTCTGTTACATATCAAAGGCACCGTTGCCTCTACTGTCGGTACATTTATGACCTTTGTGCAATATTTAAACACATTGTCAGTATAGTTTATAACTGTGAGAAGCGGGACTTATTTCAGTTTATATAAAATATTGCATTTAACATCAGTATTCATAAATACTTTTGGAATAGTAGACATTGTGTGCACAACACTGGCATTTGTGTATTTGATTGCAGTTAGAATTATCTATGTACTTAATTATATTTTGATAGATTTATTTTCTTTCTTCGATTATCTTATATTTTTTGTTACCATTATTTATTAATTGTAAGGTAAAACCTTTTATGTCAGCACACTCGCTTCATGAAAGTGTTGTAGCTTTTAAGATAAGATGTTCTCTAATGATGACAAATTACTATAGATTAAGGAATTTAAGAGGCGTTTTGGCCTCGCGGTTCAATGAACGTGTTTGTACATAAAGTTGATGGTTCGAACCCATTTTAGACAATTAAAATGCGTCTTTCAAATGTATATGACAATCGGTGAGGGAAAACATCGTCACAAAACCTGAATTGTATCAATTGGAATCTGTCGTCACCAACTCACTATTGAGCGAGCGTGGCTTGTTCCTTCTCTACGGGAGAAGAGGCCCAACTGTGGGACTAGATATGTATTAAAATTATTGTATGTTATATTTAGGGTACTAGTCGAACCCTAGTTATGTGTTGTATCAATATGTAGCTGTACATACCATATGCCATAAATCACTGAAAAAGAAGTGGTGTTGACGTTAAAATATAATGAAGTTGATCTCGTCTCAAGTAATGTTGATGTAATTATATACGTCATTCGTGAATGTAATACTGTATAAATTTTTTCGGCGAACAAGGTTTAGGCTTGCCTTAACTGGCCGGCCTGAACTGCCACCTTTTAGATTAAGGTTCTAAGATTGGCCTAAATAGGCCGTAAATATATATATATATATATATATATATATATATATATATATATATATATATATATTATTATGTATAAATTATAAAAGAAAAAAATATATATTTGATGGAATATTTTTTTAAATAATAAATCTGCGTGTGTAAACCAGTGTTTAAGTATTGTAATAAGTGCCACCGTTTAAGATGGTGTAAGATTATAATAAATGTGTTAAGAGAATCTTTGGTATCCATAAGAATAGTCAATAATATAAATGTTCTCTCTACTTTGATGTTAATGTTTCATGAAGTGCAAGGTTTTTACTGATTGTGTTACTTCGTGTTTTGGAAAGTAAAATATTTTCCCGTTGTGTCGACTGTTGCGCTGAAAGAAACTTGTTAATGATATCAATCGCATATGATCGTAAAAACCTTGCACATGTTTCTACAGTTTAAAGAAATGTGTTTATGTGTATTAATGTTAATGAATAATAATAAATATTAAATGTCTGAATGTTTTACGGTGAGCACTTGGAAGACGCGTATAACCATTACAAATATGTACAATGTACAGTGTTATTTTAATTGAGTAAGTTTGTGACTTATTATATTTATTTTTTTGTCTTCCAATGTCACACATATATATATGTGATAAAATATTTATGATGAGTAATATGTTGAAATGGAACGCAGCTCTATTTGGCTATTTTGTATCCAATTAATCTTTAAGTAATTGAATACTGATATTCGGATTCATCTTAAACTTGGTTATAATTTGAAACAAAGGAAACGATGGGCTTTAAATCGAATTCATAATGATAGTTATGGAATTCTCTTTAAATTTTTACTTGTTAATTCGATTGTAAATTGTATAAATACTTATGCGCACAAGTAAGTAATTGTTGGCTAGACGTAAAACAGTATTAGTTAACGTTAGTTTTGATACGAGTCTCCGTCGAAATGTATATAATCACGCTAAATGACTAGTACACCTAATAGTCACGTGAACTAAAACATGTTAAAAGTAGATAAACATACTAAGACTGAAGTTCTTCATAATATTTGAACGTTTATCAAAACGTGGGAGACTTTTTTATTTATGTATATGTAAAAATATTGCCCTACTAAGTTCACGATAAGTCGGAATTTGGATGGATAGGTTTAGATGATTCGCTTGGAGATGTTACTGTAAAGTAGGTATGAATACGCGGAAATCTATTTTTATTAAAATAACATAATATGTCTATACTAGAATATCTACTAAGTGTATCTGTTACTGTTAAAGCCCGTATAGTGTATAGTGTATAATCTATGGCGCTACAAGCTGGATGAGTACAAACGCCCTAGGGCTGTACCATGATGTCTAAAAGCAGACCTGTTGCGGTTGGGAGCGAGACGTCACACTATGCTGCGCATAGCGCTGTCTCGCTTACTCAACCGCAACAGTCCAAGGCCTAAATTCATCTATTTAAATTGTTTGAATTGAACGAATGACCTGCTTCGTTCGGTAATTTTTACGATAATTGGCAATCTGCTAATTGTCATTACGAGGATTCCTTTCGAGAGTCCAATGATATTTTATTGTATGCTTATCTGAACACGAAAATTAGGCACAATGACAAGTACACTGAACGACCTCTGTCATGTGTTTACAATACCTGAATCGAAGCCCTGCTTTAACCCATTCAATGCGGCAACAAATTTTGCTCTCGCTACCCAGATGCGGTATATGTTTTAACGTAAACGCCGATAGGCGTGCACCGCACCTGACGAACAAAAGAAAACACGCCAATCGGCGTGTTCAGCACTTCGTTATGAATTTCATATTAGTCATTTCGAATTCAATTAGCAATTCGAATAATATCAGGGGTAGCAAACCATGTTACAAAAATACAACTGAATACAAAACTAAACAAGTTTTATATAATGTAGGTATATATAATGAGGACTGCCTCGTTGGCCTAGTGGTGCTAAGCGCGACTTTTACGCTAGAGGTCTTGGGTTCGATTCCCAAGTCGACCAAGGTGTTTTTCTGTGAAATTCTCAGTAGCAGGTCGGAGTTTAGATTTGTGCCCGGTTAGTGGCAATAGGCTGGCCCCTATTACATGGGACCTAAACATATCGGCGAACTGTGGGTGTACTTTGGTACACCTCTGCCTAACCCTTCAGGGATACAGGCGTGATAATATGTTATATTTTGTTATGTATATATATTTTTTATGCCAATAAAAGTAAAGTGAGTAGTTAAGTTGTTAATCCCTGGAATACGCCGATTGGCGTTATCAGCACCTGAGTAAGAAAACTCAACTTTTCTAGAACGCTTACGGTACTGAAATATTCAAAAACTACTCGTACCAGGCATTTCACTTATAAATTACAAGCACATTGGTCTATAGTTTATTATTAAATCATCAAATTTGGATAAAATATAAAACAATTCTATAATACGCCGATCGGCGTTTTCAGAATCTGAGTATGAAAAAATTATACGCCAATCTGCGTGCGCCGCATTGAATGGGTTAAGAGCTCACGGTACGGCCCAAGGAAGACAATATAATGTGTTTGTTACTCTTAAGACCTTGATCTTTACAGCATTCGGGCTTTTACATTATCACTGTAATTGATAATTGTTATATGGAAACTCTCTGTAAGTTGTTACTGTAAAGTAAATAAAAATAATAAATAAAATGTTCAAGATGATTTTTTCTTTAGGTTGAAATTGTAAGTGTCCAAAACCACAACTTACGATGTTGATTGTGTATAGCTATTCATATGACAATGTAACAAATGCAATGTTGTACAGTCCACATTACCCTGCTTAGTTAGTTCAAAATAAAATTTCATACCGTCCACACGTCGTTTTAATTCGAAAATCATCAATAGCAAAATTCAACCTTATCGCCGTGAACATTTGGTCCTAATTCGAGCGGATAACCGCTGATCGGTAGCGGACGGGCGCGTCGCGAGAACAAAGAAAGCGATAAGGATTCTCAGAAGTGTCTTATTATTGCTATTTAGTGAAAAAATAAACTGTTGCTAATACTTGTGAAGAGAATGCGTGTTTTAAGAACACTATAAAACACGAACTTAACAAGTGCTTATAAATTATTCTGAGTGTTCGGATTACGAACTTTACATACAAATAAGTGCGTGGTTAACAAATAGTGCAACATATTAGCAACATACCCTCAACTAGTGGACCCAGTGAGCATTTTTTCTGGAAATAACGTTTTTATTCAAAATTTATTGTTGAATACGTATATTGTTTATTGAGCACATTAAGTTACAATGGAAGATCTGGTGGCTTATCAATACGAACTATTAGAAAACTTGAAGAATGCAGAAAAGAACTTTAAAAAGTCGCCTAAAGACAGGATTAAAAAACCGTATTTGGAAACAAGATTAGAGTTGCTAGAAGAGCTTTGGAAGAACTTTAAGGACGGACACAAAAGTATTATTGTAAGTTTGACTAAAGATGAAGAGAAAAAAGATCCTTATTTTAAAGAGAAGACATACGATGTTTTTCAAGAATTGTATGTACAATATAAGGTAGCTATGAAGGAAGCTCTTCAACCGTTTCTGGAAACAACGGTGCCGGTTTCAATGCTTGGTACTGCTGAAGGTCAAAGGTCGTCTAACAGCAACGAAATTAAATTGCCTAAAATTAAGATACCCACATTCAGCGGCAAATATGAGGAATGGCAGACATTTTTTGACCTATTTTCTTCCTTAATACACAGAAATACAAAACTGTCACCAGTAGAGAAGTTGCATTATTTAAAAAGCAACATATCGGGAGAACCAGAAGCAATATTGCGTAATTTCACAATTACAGATGCGAACTACGATGACGCGTGGAGCGAATTAGTGAAACGTTATAATAATAAGAGGTTCAATTGCAATGCAATATTGAGAGTTCTTTTTTCGCAAAAAAGTGTACATACTGAGTCTGCAAGTTCGATTAAACAACTGGTAGATACGACATCAACTTGTTTAAAGGCATTGAAAAACTTAGGAGTTGAGTCTGACAAATGGGATTTGATGATCAATTATCTAGTTGTGTCCAAACTGGATCCAGAAACCATGAAGCAGTGGGAACAGCGACTTAGCACAACTAATAGTGACATACCCACTTGGCAAGATTTGAGAGATTTTCTGGAATCAAGGTTCAGATCGCTAGAAATGATCGACAGCAATAAAATGAAAACATCACAATCGAAACCAGCTGTTAAACCTAAGGCTTTTCATGCGAATGTCAACAAAGACGGAAAAGAACGCGACATTAAGTGTGTGTTATGTAACAGCGAGCACTTTATCTACCATTGCAAAAGATTCGCCGACATGTCTACCAAGGAAAGACAGGAGTACGTTCAGAAGAACAAATTGTGTTTCAACTGCCTTGCGTCATCACACTCGGTGAACAAGTGCCGCCAGTCAGCGTGTTGCAAGAGGTGTGGACGGCGACATCACTCACTTCTTCACTTCGAGCGAGAGCAAAACACGGAGAAATCAAAGGAAGGAGAAAGCACGGCTACAGGTACCGTTAGTAAGGAGCTTATAGGTAAGTCCACTCTTTCTTCAACTGATGAAAATGTTGTTTCTTATCATTGTGAGAATATAAAAACAAATTCTGTATTATTAGCTACTGCTAAGGTGTTTGCAAGTAGCAAGAACGGTTGCGAATATATCATTAGGGCTTTGTTAGACCAAGGGTCGCAAGCATCATTTATATCTGAGGCAACCGTTCAGTTATTAAATCTAACACGTAAATCAGTGAGTGGTTGGGTGTCAGGTGTGGGAGAGGGGCAAACAAAAATAAAACATATGGTTTCACTCTGCGTAAAATCACGCCACAATCCTAGGGAGTCAGTTCGAGTAAATGCGTATGTACTACGTACACTAACAGCACTGCTACCAACCATTAATCTTAAATTGCCTGATTGGGCCAAACTTAATGAACTGGAATTGGCTGATCCAGGGTTTACAACACCAGGCAGAATAGATATTCTGCTTGGAGCTGAGGTCTATAGTGACGTATTATTAGACGGCGTTATTAAGCACCCCAAGGGAAATCTATTGGCTCAAAAGACGACCCTAGGGTGGGTGGTATCTGGAAAGATGTCACAAGCATCTACCTCAGCAAGGTCACATATTACAACTCTACACGTTCAAGTGAGGGAAGACGAGTTACTGCGTAAATTTTGGGAGATAGAAAAGGAACCTAATAGCATACACAAGAAGTTTTCCAAGAAGGAAGAACAATGCGAAGAATATTATGAAGCCACAACTGTCAGAGATGAAGAAGGACGATTCGTAGTAAGGTTACCATTTCAAAACGAGGACCCAAAATGTCAATACGGTGGATTGAGGGAAATAGCAACTAAAAGGTTTAATTATTTGGAAAAAAGGTTGTCAAAAGACCCTAAGCTGAAGGAAGAATACCACAAAGTGATGGAAGAATATATTAGTCTAAATCACATGGTACAAGTTAATTCGTCGGAGATTGATAACTCTAAAGCTGTCTACCTTCCTCACCATGCCGTCGTTCGAGAGGACAAGACTACCACTAAGGTTCGTGTAGTCTACGACGCATCATGCAAAGGTTCCAATGGCATTTCTTTAAACGACGAATTATGTGTTGGTCCTCAACTGCAGCAAGAATTACGCCATATATTAATGAGATGGAGGACTCACAAAATCTGTATTACAGCAGATATCATCAAAATGTACAGGATGGTGCGTGTAGCGGAAAAAGATACGGACTACCAGAGATTACTATGGAGATCTGCACCTGATGAGCCAATAAAGCATTTCAAACTTGTGAGGCTGACCTTCGGTACAGCATGTGCACCGTATCTAGCCGTAAAATCACTTCAGACACTTGCTAATGACGAAAAATTAAAGTACCCTATTGCTGCTAAAATTACAGAAACTGATTATTATATGGATGATCTCCTCTCTGGAAGTGAAACAGTGGAAGAAGCTATTGATATTTATAATGAGATGAACAAGCTTATGAACTCGGGAGGATTTCAACTTCAGAAATGGAGCAGTAATTCTGAGGCTTTGTTACAGTACATTGGAGAAAACAAACGGGATGAGAAAGAGTTGCCCTTTAAGGTTAATAGTATTATTAAGGTACTAGGTTTGACCTGGAATAGAGAAGCCGACGCCTTTGAATATAATGTCAATTTACCAGAACTTAAGCAACCTATCACTAAACGACATATACTCTCTGAAATAGCGAAACTTTATGACCCTCTAGGTTGGATAGCGCCTATTGTGGTAATAGCAAAGATGATCATGCAAAAATTGTGGAAGACCGGTCTAGACTGGGATGAGCCTGTTGACGGTATTTTGCAAGCAGAGTGGTTACGATATCGAGAAAACCTGATGTATATCAAAGGCCTAAGCATACCACGATGGTTGCATTACACACGCATATCAAAAGTCGAGTTGCACGCTTTCGCAGATGCATCACAGGCCGCATTCGCAGCAACCGTGTACATGAGAGTAATTAATGGGAAGCAAGTGAACGTAAGCCTAATTTCCTCCAAAACAAAGGTAGCTCCAATCGAGAAGCAAGTTTCTATCCCTAGATTGGAACTTTGTGGTGCTGCTTTGGCAGCCAAGCTGATATCGGAGATATCTCAAGTGTTCGGAGTACCTAAAGATAATCTATTTGCGTGGACCGATTCCACTATTGTTTTAGCTTGGTTGAAAGGTGGACCAAGTAGGTGGAGTACATTCGTGAGCAACCGAGTGTCAGACATACTTAACATCATAGATTACGAGCAGTGGAGGCACGTATCAACCGATATGAACCCAGCTGACTGTGCGTCACGGGGCTTACAAGGTCCTGAGTTGTTGAGTCACTCATTATGGTGGAATGGACCCCTTTGGTTGTCTAGTGAAACTCTTAACTTCAGTGTGCCAAACGTCGAAGATACACGAGAAGAGGAACGTGTAAGGTCTTTAACTGTCATAAATAATATCCAAGAGGAGTTTATTTGGAGTAAATATTCTAATTTATCAAGAATGTTAAGAATTATTTCATATTGCCGACGATTTCTTAATTTCAAATTACCTCGAGACAAACGTGAATCTTTTTCTAAAATTATTACACCCGAAGAAGTAAATGACTCGTTAAATGCTTGTATTAAACAAGTCCAAGCTATTGATTTCAAAGAGGAAATAAAACAGTTAAAATCTCACGGCTATGTATCTAAAAGTAGTAAGCTGCGCAATCTTTGTCCTATTATTGATGATAATGGAATTCTAAGAGTTGGCGGGCGTATTCAGAAATCTGCAATTCCCTACGATACTCAACACCCTATTATTTTGCCCGCTAAGAGTCATCTTAGCAGGTTAATAATTCAGGACGCTCATCATAGGACATTACATGGTGGTCCTCAACTAATGTCTAATTATTTGAGATCCAAATACTGGATATTACGAGTTAGAGACTTAACTAAGAAAACTTACCGCGCATGTGTCAAGTGTGTTAGGTATTCAAAAATGAATACCACGCAACTAATGGGTCAGTTGCCGGCAGTGCGAGTAAAACCTGACCGAGCATTTAAATCAGCTGGTGTGGACTACGCAGGTCCCATCAATATTCGATTTTCACCGGGCAGAGGAGCTAAGTCGTACAAAGGCTATATATGTCTGTTTATCTGTATGACAACGCGTGCCATACATCTGGAGGCTGTCACCGACCTGACTGCAAAAGGATTCATTGCAGCCTTTCGGCGATTTACAGCGAGACGAGGCCATTGTTACGACATTTACAGTGATAATGGCACGAACTTCGTGGGAGCAGATAAGCAGCTGAGAGATATGTTTAACAGTGCCGTATCTTCGTTTTCTGGGGAGGTAGCAGAGTTGTTAGCCCTAGCGCGTACTACATGGCATTTTATACCGCCACACGCCCCCAACTTCGGTGGTTTATGGGAAGCTGGGGTGCGCAGCACTAAAAATCATCTTAAAAAGGTTATTGGCGATGCTACGCTAACTTACGAGGAGTTAGCTACAATATTGGCTCAAATCGAAGCCTGTTTAAATTCACGGCCCATAACTGTTTTAAGTGATAACCCTAATGATCCTCTTCCACTGACACCGGGCCACTTTCTGATTGGTGAACCATTGTTAAACTTAAGTGACGAAAACTGTCCAAATCATAATATTTCTAGTTTAGATAGATGGAGGCTTACCCAAAAAATGGTCAAAGATTTCTGGAACAGATGGCACAAAGAATATCTTGTAAATCTGAACCAAAGACATAAGTGGAATACCAAAAATACTGAGCCAGAAATCGATGACGTTGTGATTATAAAAGAAGACAATATCCCTCCGAGTAAGTGGATACTGGGCAAAATAATTGAAAAACATGTGGGTTCTGATGGTATTACTCGTGTAGTGTCAATCAAATGTAAAAACGGTGTTTGTAAACGACCTACTAGTAAAGTATATATTCTACCTAAACAAACCTAGATTAAGTTATAATGAATAAGAAAGAATGTAATAAAAACTATGTGTCATACTGATAAGACTACTCGTTAAATCCACTTTATTGTTGTTCGCCTAATTATGTGTAAAATTAACTGACTTTGTTTAGATATTTGCCTTCGATTAGTGTTATATTTATATCAATAACTTACCTTTGCTCATGTTGTGTGCATACCAATATATTTAAGAATTTACATACTTACTTCGCTATAAGAACTAAGAACCTAGACTAGGCATTCCTAACTTCATACAACTTACCTATATGTTACTGAGTCACAAAGCATTATTAAAATTAAACTGTAACGGTGGGCGGTTAGAAGTTATGAACGCAACAAATAATGTATCTAATCGAATTACAAGAAAATAAAATCTAACTAATTATCTAAGGTCGGGTAAGCTCGAACGTTTATTTATTCACATACCCGCCTTAGCCTTTATAATAGTTGCGCCGCATATCGCTTCTTTCTTACTGATTATGTAAAACGTATCTATGTATACATAGTCGTTAAATGATTATCTGTTATAAGTCATTATGATATTTGCTTGTGTTGTTCACTCACCTTTCATCGTAACTATCTACTTGTAGTTTGTAAACCTAGTTTTAAGAAAGGGTTACATTTTGTTTATGACGTTTTATGTACGTTCCACATTTTCGACAGTGTACCTATAAGTTAATTTATGTTTTTTTTTTCTTTACTTTCATTTTGTATTTTTAAAGGATAGATCCTTTGGTGGGCGGAATGTCCAAAACCACAACTTACGATGTTGATTGTGTATAGCTATTCATATGACAATGTAACAAATGCAATGTTGTACAGTCCACATTACCCTGCTTAGTTAGTTCAAAATAAAATTTCATACCGTCCACACGTCGTTTTAATTCGAAAATCATCAATAGCAAAATTCAACCTTATCGCCGTGAACAGTAAGGAATTTCAAAGTTACCCTTACCTCTCCCTATACCCCTTCTTTTCCTATGTAAACTACATGCATTAAGATGCGTACGCCGTACAGACTATGTAACATATAACTTGTGTTTTATATCACGTTTACATAATGTAACCTTGTTATTGAACATTGTAACAGAACAATATTGAACTCAAAAATAAAATGATTTATAACATTCGGTGTCCACATTGGCTGAAACATGGTATATCGCAATTTGTATAACATTTTATGTTATATAGTCTGTCTGGATGGGTGACCATTTCCATAACATACCGAGACCCATCCGTGCCTCAGATAGCACGTTATGCCGTAGGTCCCGACTGTCATACTATGATCATATCATCTTTGGCAATCGTTAAGTTAATTCTGACAACCAGTCATACCAAGGCATACTGTGTTAATGGAGGTCAGATAGGCAGACATGATAGGCTCCATGTAAAATACGTTATTTAGCTGAATCCGGTAAGACTGGAAGCCGACCCCAACCTAGTTGGGAAACGGCTCGGGAGATGAGATGTTATATAGTCTGTATGCACCGTTATAATACTTGTTTTAATTATAACAGGATCAAAAATTTGGTTATTAAGAGGTATCAAGCGTTTTGGAGGCCAGAAGCCGAGGATAGAACTAAGTGGCGAGCCATCGGAGAGGCCATGTCGAACAGTGGTCCGCTATATGCTGATGATGAGGAAGAGCGTTTTGGTAGTCATGGTAAATATCAACTGCCTTGGTTTGGAAAGTTCTCGACTTGTTATAAACGACGTGGTTGTGGACAGGAATTATAAAGGATGAGAATTAATTAGTAGTTTTTTCGAACGTATTTTTAATTTGCATGACTTGGCACAATGGGCCATTATAAATTATGTTGCAAATACATTCTTGGCAATAAATATTTAATTCCGATTCTTTTTTTGTCGACAAACAAGGATTGCTAACTGCGCTTATTCAATGCATGTTTAGTGTCTAGATTTCCTTGAGTTACTAATGCATACATTTCGTAATTACGTGCGCGTCACAATTTACTTTCACCTAATAAATTATCTTATGCAATGAATCTACACTTTGTACTTAGGTACTCTTTTGTGCCATTTTGTATTATTACATTTTTTGAAGCAAGTAGTATTGTATAGTAGTAATATAAAATAATATTAAAACTACTTTCCTATTCACTCATTTTATGGCTTGCTACGGCAATGGCACGGTGTGGTGACTCGACTATCTGTCTCTGTCAGCCGGTGTCGCGGGATCCATCGTGCTTCGAACTCGCAGCCAAAGGCTGAGCAGCCTCATCACTCACACAGAAAAGGTGCGTGAAACGACGCGTCCGCATCCTTCTACAACCGGCCGGTTTGATGATCACTGTCACACCCGGTAAGCCCGGGTAAGTAATGTAGGCATAGTACTTTTACGTGTAGAGCGTAGGGAACTAAAACCTAAATAAACTGCGATAGAATCCGTTCAAATAGTACTTGGTTTAGATCTAAATCAGAAAGAATAGAATCCTACATCGAACATTTATAAAAAATAAGTAAAAAAGGTAACCTTTCGGTAGAGTAAGTACACTGAGTAGGAAGGTAGTCGTTTGCCGTAGGAAGCAATAATTAATCTAGTTAACTAGACCTAGGTGCACTTTCTTGTGGAAAAGGACGTCTTCACTTGCAGCAAATGCTTTATTTCTTAAAAGGAAAATAATCATTGTCCCTTATTTTCGTATATTATGATAAGCCTACAATAAGACTCATTGAACTCTCGAAGAGAATGATCGTAATGACAATGGTCGTAATGACAGGAGACTGCCAACTATCGTAAAAATTACCAACTGAAGCGCATATTAATTAGAGCCTCTCGACTCCCGGGGCTCCACAGTGAGCATTTCCTTGCCGGATTCGGCTAGGCTGGCTTCGGCCTTAGAGGAGTTCAGGCATAATCCCAACTGAAGCCGGTCAGTCGGTCTATTTAAGCAACTCTTAAATTGCTGAATCGAGGCCCTGATTGATGTTTGATTTTACAACCCTCCATCTTGGTAAGAATAGGTACTGGGATTTAAATGTAGTACCTAACAAAGTAATATGAGCTTTTTCGGACTTATTATTTTGCACGTTATGTAAGCTGGTATCTTCGACATGATTCTAATAACAGAATGTTTAGAATTTGAAGGTTTACTTAGGGGGTATTCGTCCAAACTAGATAAAACTGAGACACTGTTTAAGTCACTACTTATACCAGAGCAAATTAAATTCACGATCTCACTATTTTGACGAGTCCATACCGGTATTTTAATTACTTATACCGCCTATTTTTGTGGATCACGGAGCAACATCGAGGAGTAAAATAAGCGCACCCCCTAAGCGCTTACGGGGCACCGGGCATCGGCCGTCCCTTAAAAATCGTGACAAAATTTTATAACGAGAACAACATTAAAATTAATAGGAATTATGGTCATTGCCTATAACTGTTGTAGAGAGTTTTATGTTATAGCTTGCTTAGTTTATCGCTATACCTTACAGCATGGTTGGTAAAGACTCCGACAGCGAAAAAGATCTGATTGATAGCCTATTTTTAAAGCTTACTGTTTTGTTTCTGAGATTGCTTCAAGTTAAATATAAATCTAAAACACTAGCTTTTTACTGGTAGTTACTTACTAACACTTGGATAATAACGTTTGATATTCTCTCAAATCATCCTAGGCCTTTTCGTATTATTCTAAAATAACTTTTTTTGTATTCTAGTGCTGTTTGTTTATTTGAAATAATTTATTAAGTCTGGGACCGATTGATCTCAACAAAATTAGTGTTGCATATCTTAGTTTTAAAATAAAAAAGAGATGTCTTTTTATTTGCAGTAAATATTCTTTACCAAACCGCAAATACCCTGTATATAATAGTACTTATACATTACCAGTAGCTATGCTTATTAATTTAGTTTATAAATTGCCTTTGTGGCCCTTTAATTATGTTAAGGTGATTAATATAAACACGTACTTCTCAACACGCTATTTTCGTTGCGCGTCAATCGCTTTAGTTTAATGCTTTGTTTTGGGTGTTTAAATTTATTTATGTGGTTATTAAAAAAAACATTATTGTAGCAAAAAGCTCGTTGTAGGATAACATAATTAAAAAGTACCTACGGTGATAATAATATAATATACCGGGACAAACACGGTTATCAGATCCCAAGCTAAGCAGAACTTGTATTATGGTAACCAGGTAAACATACTTATATATTTCTAAATACCGATATTGTAGATAAATTACACCTATACGCAGAACAAGACCGTGCTCATCCCACAAAGTCCTAGGCAGGAATCGAACCCATAACCTCCGGTATAGCAATCAGGGTCACTAACCACTTGACCAACAGCAGGTTTTAAGTTCATATTATTTGTTTTATCGTACTAAGTCGCTTTCTCCTTAGATTGTGGACAACCATTATTTTTATTAATTTGACAACCCCCGTAGTCGACTGGCGTACGCGCCGGTTTTCAAAGTGTCGCTAGCTCTGAGGTCCAGGGTTCGATTGCCGGACGGGTCAATGTAGAAACCAACTTTTCTACATTGCCTCGGGTCCGGATGTTTGTGATACCTTCGTTGTTTTTGAATTCCATAACAGAAATGCTTTAGCTACTTACTTAGGTTTAGGGCATTTTTTTTTTCAAAGTTTTACTATTGGGTCATATTTTTTACGTGTTAAAATTTTAGCTAAGTAGGAACCAACTTACGTACTTTCCGACCTGGTTATGTATACAGATTATATTAGGCGCACACTTAACTAGCTCATAAACATCTTGATGAGAACTTCAGTTAAATCTCTTCAATTCTTTCTGTAACAAAATTACTTGAAGGATCTTGCAAATGGTAAATGGACTGTTAATTGCTCAATTTTATTGGTTGAAGCTTACACTTTCTGTCATCCAACGTGCATGGACAGAAGCGTACGGTTCGCAATGACCGGGCAAAGTTCCAAATCTGCACCATAACTGATTTCACGAGGGAAACGTAATTTGGTTACTGGGTCAGGTTCCGTAGGTTTCGATGGTCGCAGCCGTAGGTACTTGTGGCCACTAGATCACCGCTGCTTTAATTAAAACGTCCAAATTATTCAGATCGAATCGGTAGAAAAACAAATAAGTGTTCCCTTGGCCCAGATATATTTCAGGGCTGTTCGCTGCGATCAAAACTCGTCTATTGTTCCATTTCGAGTGGCAAATTATTAGTGGTCACGCAAATCGTGATTCAGTGTTAGACGCTCACTTCTGTCCGCCATTGTTTTGTTCACGAGGTTCCAGTAGTGGCAGTTTGTACTAATAATGGAATATGGAGCATCGTTCTTTTAGGGTCTCGGTGAATAGAAAATAATAGCCTGTAAAACTCCCTTAAATCAAGAGTCGTGTGCATGTTTAGCGTGGTTTCCAGCTGTGAGCCATCACATAACAAACAAAAATCTTTGAAAATAGGCTTAGGCCTTCTATGACTTAAACGGTTTTATACTTTGAAGGCAAAAATCCAAATAGTTACCTAGCTTATTTTTAGAAGTAAAAAGTAAAATCTTTTTAAGTTTTGATTGTAGCAAGTAGGTAACTTAAATGTTTCTGATGCTGGCGCCTTCTGTACCGTAAATCTCTAAACTCTTTCAGGCTAACTCTAACGAATACTTTTCAGTGGGAAATTTAAAACCAAAAGCTTCTTAAGCGCTAGATGGCACACGCCCCCCGCTTTCTAGGTTGCCCACAAGATGGCGTTACTTACTTCATGTACAGCGAAGCCGCCAAGTTTTACAAACTAATGATTATAACGTGCCTTTTCCGGCAACGTTGGGTCTTGGGTTCTACCCGGAATGTCCTCGATATCTATTTTGCATTTTCACGTATACATCGTATTTTGTTGCTTTAGATTCGTATTTACAAAAGGACCCCTTTTCCCAACTTTGTAACCGAATTTACGTACTTTTCCGTTTATAAACGGGGATAGGAAAACATTTATGGTACTACAAAGAAAAAAAAACCGTTTAAAGAAAATAGCAAGGCAGAAATCTTGCAGTAATCTTAAGTTCCTCATTTTTTTCATAAATACCGTATATCCCTTACATGCATCCCTCAGTTTAATCATCAGCCAAAAAATATTAAACGATGTAGGTACTATACTTTGTTGCTACTAAAATACTGAACTCAACAAAATAGTTCGTAACAACAATGTTGTCTTCCCAAATGAACGGGTACAGGCTTACCACCACAATGTCCACATTTAGCCTGTCTGATCAAAAGTGTATGTGTATCTCCTATCTTTTCAGGACATAAAACTAAGGAATTATTAAACCGTCCTACTGCTCCGTAGAATGACTCTTCAGTTTCCACGCAACGGATTTCCAATTTGAAACTCACTCAACCAATGTTTCTAATCGATATTTTTAATCTCCTTAAAAGTGCCGCTTTGGACATTGTCAGAGGGTACATTTTCCTTTTAGACAGTTTCGAAGACAAAAAGTGTATTGACTTTTTTTGTCTGCACAACTTAAGCTGACGTTTGTTAAATAATGATGCATTTTATAGTTAACCGTTTCTTTATCTTGCTTATTTCCATAACGAGAGGATTTTATACCAGACTCTATTAGGTACGGAACTTACTGAAAAAAAAAATTATATTGAATAAAAATCGAATTCAGCAATTTATCAAAAAGAGTACAACAAAATACGGTTAGGAAAATGATACATTTTCTGAGCACAACATTCAACATCCTTGATTCAAGTATAATAAAACATGACGTAACAAGACCATAAGCAACACATCTCTTAGCATGTCGCATTATGAGGCGACGATAAAAACGTTGTTTGGCAGGATCAGGTGGCACTTCGAGTGTTGTCGTTACGGAACCCATGCAGACGTTGTAAGGGTTGACCCCGAGCGGAGCGTGCCCCACTTTCAAGTGGGACCAACTTGGACCTGAAATGGGAGAACTTAAAAGCTAAACTTAAAACATTTACTCTGCAACAAATACAATGTAGCGTTGTACTGTAAACATACTGGTTTATTTTGTAGAAGCTAAAGGGTACAGATACTGTGTAGGTTTGTAAAGTTTTTATGGTAAGTATACACGTTTGAAGTACAATGTAAGACTTGTTACAGTGCACACGTTTATCATACATTTTTAAATAACTGATAAATAATAAATTGTTAAACAAAAAAAAAATTTAAGTCGGTTTCGAGGAACCGTTTGCAAATAAAAATATGAAAATTAGTGTCCTGACTGCAACGAAGATTATTAACTCGCCTTTTTTTAAACCCAACAGTTAGTTTTTATTGGCAGTTATAGTGTTAAATTTTCTATTATTCATTTACCTTTTGAGGTATAGCACACTGAAATTGGCATAACATTTGACTGTACATTGTTAGCATAGAAGAATAGCCTTTGTCCTGCCGGACTGCTAGTCCGTTCCGTTTAGCTAAAGCGCTTGTTCACGTTGGAACGCGCGGGCGCGGTAGCGGGCGCGGTAGCGGGCGCGGTCGCGGAGACGTGGCGGATTCGTGTTCACATTGGCCGCCAGGCGTTTGCGCGGGGGTGACGTGTTGTCAGAGATTGTAAACATGGACGACGATCTTTTATTTTTAACCGAAACTAAATACCTAAAGTGGGAGATGATAAAAATTTGAATTGGTGTGCACGAAATTAATATCGAAAGAGATATTTCTGTTCATATATTATGATGGCTGTGTTTGTTTTGCCAAATCCGAGTTCTAGCCTGAACAGCACTAATAAACTCTTCCGTATTAAAAGACATTTAACAGTTATATTTCTTAATACATATGTTATGTAATGCCTATAGTTTTATAAATAAAACCGATACCTGACTCATGTGTTTTTTTCGTCACCATGACAATCAGAGAAAATAAATATTTTAGGAAGAAGGTTTGTAGGAGTACGCCACAGAATACTGGTTGAACTTACCTGACGTCGCGAGTGATTCGCGCGCTCCACCGCTAGTTCGACGTGAACACACTCAAACATCCCTTGCGTTTGATATTGCCGCGAGCGGCGCGCGTGCGCTAGTCGCTAGCTTGCCCGCTACTTCGCCCGCTGGTGCGTTTCGTACGTGAACACTTTGACATTACGCCATATGTTTGATATTTCGTGACCGCGCCCGCTACCGCGCCCGCGAGTCAACGTGAACAAGCACAGAGACCGGGAGGGAACGCTTTGTAGATTGTTATTTTTTAAGGTTGAGAAAGGATTTAATAAAATGCCTTATAGTTTCAAAAAAGTTTATTAGATAATTTTAGGTTAGTCTTTTTTTTTACTTTTCCCTCTAACGTTTCGAAAAACGCCATACAATGAGCAGTACCTAGAGCATTAAAAACCTTTGCGATCAATTATTTTTACGATGAGGGTAATATACATTTACTGGAAAGTTGAAAAAAATAATAAAGAGGTTTGTGCTCGTTACCCAAGGCTTCATATTGTTTTGTTCCTGTCACCCTTTGTAAATCATTAATTATGTTTATCTATTGTTCATCTTCGGAATCAAATAATTTCGGACGTTATTTTATATTACAAATATTATGATCTACTTAATTTAAATTCCATTGAAAATAAACATACTGGCATTTGCATTCTACAAAAAATGATGATTAGCTGATATAAACAAAAAAAATGCTGATCAAAATCCAACGATTTAAAACAGGTATAATGTAACCTACGCTGCAGCATAATATAAAACAAGTGCGACTGCAAACGGCATTAGTTAACTTCACTCCATTTCAACTTGAACAAACTTTTAAAACAAAATTATATTTCACTGTCCTGTCGACAGAGTGCGCTGTCAAAAACTGCATATAAATGATGTCTCCAACAAACGTGACTGAACTGTAAAAAAACAACTGCACAACCCATTTAAACAATACAAACAATAATTCTTACAAAAAAAACGACTTCAAAATAAGTCTTATATGGTTTTCATGGATCCCATTGTCATAGCGGGAAGCACCACCTTTCAAATAAAAAAAAATAATCTAAAATTAGTGCACCCAGTCGAAATTAATGAGGTAACAAACTAAAAAAAAAACAGTCGAATATAATACCTCCTCCTTTTTGAAGTCGGTTACAAGTAATAATAATAAGAAGTTACCAGAACTATGCAAATGTAATAAATATCCCTAACCGTATTTGTGCCCAGTGATAATCAAATGAATCCCATTTGCAAATTCAGTGGCAACCAGGTCATATAGTTATCACATTAGATAAAATTATCATAATGTGATATAAGCATTCAATCGAGGCGTTTTATTACGCTTCACCGATAAATCCGGATAACTCACGTAACACTTCACAAGATCTATTATAACAAATCATCAAAATAAAGTATGAATATAATCTTGTAGCCCTTTTGTGTCTCTTGAGGCACTGTAGGCATACTTTAATACTTACAACACTAAAATGATTTACACCAAGCACCTAAAACCATATTACGGCGTTAAGGGTCGTATGGCTGATTTGCATAAATTTTGTAATACATGAACCCGTGGGATCCGTATAAACTCTAATTAATTAATAATTTTAAAATAACGCTGCAGGTAAAGGGTTAACCTCCTCCGTACACCATTTACCGACCATAAAATACCGTTACGTATGAATTCGAATAAACCGTTATAGTTTCGCTAGCATTAACCACGATGAAGATCCGTTTATCATACGTTACAAAAATGAAAATTGTGCATAGAATAGAGAGGGGCGCACGTTCCCAGCGGCCGGCGAGCGCCAGCCGCGTGCCTGTTGGATGCGTGGGGCGCAGCACTGACAGCACGTAGGGCCAGCTCCGGCGCGCGCGATGTGACTCACGCGTGCTCATGATGCGGTGCTGGGCAGCCAGCGCGCATGTGCCGACCAGCTTTATGTAACCGCGGCCCGATCTGAACCCGAACGCGATCCATGGACTAACGTCCGTTAGGAAACTTTACTCATTCATCTTTTCCCTAAAAGCGGGGTGCGGGGTTGGGGCCGCGCTGCGCTACGCCGCGCGTGTTACATAACCGTGGCGGAGGGCGACGCCGATTCCAAGTCGAGCCGCCCTGGAGCGCGGACCTGCCGCTGGTTGCGCCGCACACGAGCTCGCACCCTCGCCGCATTCGCACCGCCGCCGAGCGCGCGACTTGTTCCGCCGGTCGCGCCAACCGACACCTCCCGCGCTCTCTCCGGACACGACGATAGCTTTGTTCTTAACACTTTTCAAGTCTTGATCTTAAACTTTGATAGTCGGTTGTTGACTTCTAACTTCCCACCGAAGGCGGTAAGCCATTTGTTTACTTACAATAATTCGTTACTGTTTATTTTTTCATCAGCTCTGCTACATCCTATGTTATATAACATTATATCATCGCTTTTGCTGCTCTCATTTTTTTAAATTAGTTTTAGGATCTGCAGCTGGGCGATTTAATTGCTAAATAATGGCAATTATTAAAACATGTTTGTTTAAAAGTGCAATAATTATTTATTCATCAAATAAGTTAAATCCGGTTGAATACGAAATTTTTAAACTATTCGAAACAGCTCAACATTCCTCCATATAAAAGAAATCAACGAGTTTTACGTTACAAGTTAAAAGTAAAGTGCTTTATTTAAGTAGCCTGGCGAAAACACTTTGCCGCCTTTAGCTAAATGCGCAATTTTACGCACATTTATATAAATAAACTGAAAATTTACAAGTTATTTTCATAAAATATTTCAATATATCAAACAATTTTAATCCACGGCAGTGAACTTTAGAGTGTTTCATAAATATTTAGGTAGCACAACGTGAATTCGTAGGCCTACGGAGTTTCGTAGCAAGTTGTAAATTCGTAGAGGTCTAATAAAGCGGCTATCATTTTTGCGCGGCTCCACTACGGAGGCAGGGTCGTGATTAATGCTCCGCTGCCTGTCTGCTGCTCACTGATCTGTCTACGACATATTATCTCGTAAAGGCAACAGTTATTGTTTGGGACCAACAAAGCTTATATTGTACAGCCCCGTGGTAGCTACGACGACGGTTATTCCTTGTTGGGGGTTGGAATGTGAATTATATTTTCAACATTAATAAAACAAATTTTGGATGAAAAGTTTATAAAATTAGATTGATATTTTGAACGAAGTACAAGTTTCAATCACAGAAAACGTGAACTTAGTATATATGTTTAACCACATTTCGTCTCCGTGTTACAATTTAAGCAAATGTTATTCAGAATGCGTACAGCCAAGATTTCCATTTTATAAAACTTGATTGCAAACTTTGAAACATTCCGACCGTGTCGTGTTTTAATAGCAATAGGCAAAGGATTTTAATTCTCCGCGCAGATGTTCACTTCGCAAGAAATAAATTCGCAAGTGTAATTTAAAACGATCTCAAACACCTGCATGTGCACAAATGTGGGAGGACATTAAATTCCTCTTATTCCGATTTCGTTCTCCATTTAGCAACGAAAACATGAGGACTTTTTATTTCGACTTTGTAGCACAAACGTTTAAACGGGCTGTCGCGCGCCGCCGACGGCCGCGGCTTCTAACAAGTGAAAATTTGTTAAAAAGAATAATTACCTCTTACTGCAGAGTTATAAAGAAAATGAGATTAGCTTTGCACATTTAATTCCTAATGCTATAAAGGGAGTAATATAACGGAACGCTTTGTGTGCTTCGCATTCAAAACATTTTGAATAAAACGGGAAATAATCGCGTATTGTTTCAAATGAAAAAGGTCGAATGGTTAACATTGAGAGCTTTGGTACAGGCCTTTATGTTACCACAAGCTAATCCATCAAACAGTCACATTGATACGTATGGTAATATGCATGTGTGTTTTGGATGACGTAAATAATAAAAATAACTTGGGAATTTCACTCATGAAATATTGTAGTACTCCGATAAACATGCTTTTAGTTATCAGATGATATCTGTTCAGTAATCGTAAGTGCAGCGGCGCGATGCTCGGTTATCACGAACCTTTTTACTTTTTCGGATTAAACTTTATCGAATTTACGTTCCTTTGTTCTTTAGTTTGCTCTTTAAGAGACAGTGTTATATATTACAACTATACAAATCCCGACGGATCTACATTCTATGTAAAGTATTTTAGTAATTTCTTTTATTCGGTTTCCATTTGAACCCAAAATTAAATGACCAAGATAAAGTCACGTTTTATACCACATCCATCGTTAGGGTCCCGTATACGGTATAATGTTGAATAAACATATTAAAAGGTTGAAATAAATGTTTCGGCTCATTTGTGAAAATACACGGAAACGTTTACCCTTGCAAGTAGGCTTCTGTTTGGGGAAATACTTTAATATTTTATCTCCCTCTATTAGATATAAGAATTTGTTGTTCTTATATTTAAACGCTTCTGAATTATTCCAATTTGTCAAGTGGTACTTGACATTTTCGTCCGCACTTTGTGTAAAGTCATCATTACTTGTGTATCGGTATATTCTGTATTTAAGTCAATGGGTATAAATAAATTAACTGATGTATGAAACCAACTTCAGTGAAAAAACAACTAAATATGCTTAAATGAATTAATTTATAGGGTGGTCCCCTATAAATTTCATTAGAATAATTAATTAACTCTGAGGTTAAATTTTCGAATTCGGTACTAGCACGTAACATGCATACAAATAAACCATAACGTTGAATTAAGAACCTCCTCTATTTGAAGTCGGTTGAAAAGTGCAATATATTATCTTATAGGCGGATAGAAGTTTTGTTTTAATAGTAATCGCGTCAGTTTAATGGCTGCAACCGTAAGCTTACAGCGCGCAGTTCGGCGACAGTGGCTCGGTAGCCGCCCGCATCCCGGCCACTCACTGAACATGAAACATTCTAACGGTCTCATATTGATATTATCTTTATTGTTTGTAAACTGGGCTTTTGTATACTAAAGGTAGTTGTTAAGTAAGCTTTTAGGGGCTTTGAGCTCTTTTATTTTTGTAATGCCTAGAGTTATAAAACATGGTCTTATTTTGCAAATGCTATGTAAAATAACTATAGCTAGTTACAAATAAGGTCTACAATGTTTCAGTATTCAAAATTAATATTTATTTGAGTGGACTAAACGAAGAAAAAGGAGTTACAATTAGGCTTCAAATTGGCCCCTGCCGCATTGATAACGGTTACGTGTAAAAAATAATTTCTACGATCATTAAAAAGGGTCTTATAACACTTAGCCGGTTTACTACACTTTTAACGTAATACCTAAACGACAGAACTTATTAAAACTTGGGAAACTGATCTTCGGAAAAAATAGCAACTTTTTAACAATACTTGCGGTACAAACCTGATACTCGAACTAAAACAAACTAAAAGTGATACTATTTTATACAAACAAGTTTCGGCCCAAATAGTGAGGACTTTACAAGATATATCCACCGTCCCGCATGTACGGCGGTGCCTAGCCTCGAAACTGTGTGCTATGCTCAAACTCCATCGTCTACGCTTCACTAAATAATCCAATTAATTCAGGCGATTTTGATTCGAAGTGAAATGAATTATCTACAACCGATGATTCCGTATAACAACAGATTCACTTACAATAATTACACGCTACCCGGCTGTGACGTAAATTGAGTATAGCAATTATACCCCAACACCTATCAAGGTACGGCTGTGGGGAACGAAATTTAAACGTCCGGTTTTTCAGTGTTCATAAGTTCATTACTCCACACATTTTCATTTAGCGTTGGGCAAAATATTCGTGTAAATTGTTGGGTAAAGTTATGTAAGTAGATAATGTGTCGCGTGTAAGTTTGTACATCGTAATATTGTAGGAGCCTAGTGGCGGTTGTGTACTCAAAGGCGGCGGCATGAATATTACGGGTTTACGGCTGAACAAACTGAGCCAGACGTTAGCGGTGACAGGGAGACACGTGCGTGTGAATAACGCGAGATAGAAAAGTTTTAGCCTAATGAATATTTACTGTGAGAAGTTCACCACGTCTCCGCGGAGGGCAGTAAATTGCAATCCCATGGCGCCATCGTAACAGAATATATGCGCTTGAATAAACTTAAACTAGAACCGAGAGTTTAATACAAACAGAATAATATTGTGATTTGGAGTTCCGCTGTTCCTTTGTAAAGAAGGTTGAAGTTTGAGATACATTATTTGGTGGAGGGAAATTAAATGGTGTGTATTGGTAGATGGGTCCTGCAGCGGGGACACTTGACGCTCGCTCGGTCCGGGCCGTCCGCCGCTGTTGGTTTAGGTCGCTTCATGATTGTTGCGCCCCTCGCGGACGAAAACTCCTTTTGAAATTAAACACTGATGTAAGATTCCAATTAAAATAACGTCAAAACTTTGCTCTTCATTTAATTCACTGGCAACTGCCTTTATATACAGCACTGGACACGTCCTGTAAACGTGTTTGAAATAGTTAGTAGGAGATACAGGTCCATTTCATTATTTGTTTTCAACAACACTCGGCCAAAACATAAATGAATTATTGCATATAGCTAACCCAAATATTCATTTAGGTAAAAGCAATTATCAACGAGTCAATATTATAATAACTACTAATGGGATAGCTATGCTTTTATTAAAAAATTGTTATTCGGCCGCTATTGTATTCACATCACGCGAAATCCTCACTTTTGTTTATTAAAAGCAACACCCCCGGCTTTTCTATTGACTTCGTTAAAACGATTTCCAAAATAAATTTTGTTGAACTTTGAACAAACTGAAGAAAAACAATTTTTGAAATGATGCAATGGACGAATAATTAAGAATGCAGAATGTTCGAACAAATTGTCTTCCCATTTCAATATTAATTGGAGAGATAGCCTTGACCGATACAGAGTCAGTTCCGCAGTACTACACAATTAGAAGTGTCCCTATCAAGATCGTGTTTTTAATAAGCACGAAGAAAAATAACCTTCTTATTTCCTTACTGTATATTTATATAGAGTTTCTTTAGAGTATAACGAATCCTTTATAGATAAGTACACGAAGAAGACAAAGCAACACACAGACAAAGCAAAACGAGTAGCTCTGATTTGTGGTGTCAAGAGTAAAATGTGCAAAATGTTCCGCGGTTTCGGGAGGAATGCTTTTAAGCGGATGTTTGCTGCACCGAACACACAGGAAGTTGCATTTACCACAAACCGGACCTTATATTAGCCGCCTACTTACTGCACACAGTTTATAATAAAATACGGGCTAAATGTATTCTCTAATATCCGTTGCTGTTGCGGATGACAGGCGCTGATAGTCGCTTCGTGCACAATATTAATACAGTAGCGCATCTCTGAAACGGTTTCTAAATTTACTAAGTGTTTTAATATGCAATATTGATCCAGGTGATTGTGCTCTGTGGACCTAAATATATAGATTTAATTTAAAGTTTCGCTAGCGGTGAATAATGGAGTTTACCCTTTGCTCCACAGCTTTTTATCGCTTTTAGTTACACTGTTTTTACCGTCGATCCGTTTGACCTTGTACAGTATTTCAGGGTTTGTCTAGTGAGATGAAGCATTATCGCAGTAAGCCAAGCTTAGCCTGTAAGCTTGAAGGGTCCTCGAAAGTCACACTTCTAACTAAAAATAGTTCTAGTAATCTTCGTGTTAGGATTTATGTTATAATAACGATAAAAATTAAAAGATTTATATGCTTCAATCGTGTATCTGGGATTCAGATGCACTATAGTGCAGTTAATGACTTAATTTCGTCACACAATGTATGCTTTGGGTTTATAAAGCATATGAGCATTTTCTTTTTGGAAAAAGTTGACCTTCTAACGTACCAAAGAAATAAATGCGATATACGTATGTTCAGTGAAACCTCAGCATTGTATTTCTTTATGTAATGCCGTTCGGGAGCGATCTATCGTGGTAATGGCCGACCAATATGAATAGGTCTTAATTTATAGCGGCCAAAGGGGAGGAGGGGGGGGGAGTGTGGTTGTTTCGCCGACTCATATTATGAATTCATGAAATGGTCTATCGTTTTCTCACAATTCGTAGTGTTCGGCAAATTAATGAACTTGTCAGCTATCTAAGGTCGATGAATGATATTAAGGGAAAGTTTTAGCTGTCTTAAGCAATTTTAATTCTGCTGGGAATTCAATAATTCTGCAATACTAGTTTGGTCCCCAGATCGGTGGAGGATATAAATCTTGGGTACGTAGTTCTTATTGACTGTGCAAATCAAATAAAAGGTCAGTCGTCGACTAGAACGAATGGCGCTTTAAATTCACTTTTCTTTGTTTTCCAACAATATTGCCGGACGCTTATAGATTTTAAAATAAAGCTTTGGAGAAAGCGTACCTCTTTTTAATCTTACTTTTACGGTTAGTTGTTTGTAAAATTTAGCTTTTTAAACCTTAATAACATCCGCATTCAGATTAATGGTTACTTAAAGGATGTCTTATGATCAATTTAAGTTAGTGTCAGAAATTGTAAGTTTGTTTACTTTACTCGATAGTAAGGAATTCCTTGAGTGACCTTTAACGACTCTGAGTAAAGTAAAATGTTACCAAGGTAGCTCTCAGACTATGCCTTGGTTAATAGTTGTATCTTAAATGAATTTAAACTTTGTTACAATTATAAAGTTATTCAAGCGGCCGTTGGTACAATCTAAAAATAGGTTTGATTACAACTTGATAACCCTTTGGGTACGCTTTGAGGTTATCTACTAATTGCATTATGACAGATGTGTTTAGGAGATTGTTTGGTATAGTTTTATAAAAGTAGGCACTATAAGAACAAAATATTTATCAAGTGCTATATTTGCAAGTTAAATCTACTTTTTTTTTGTAACTAAGTAGGTGGTAGTTTTTATTTCATTTTATTTGGGGAAAAGTGATATTACTTTACATTTTACACACACACACACATTTATTGTCATGTATTAACTTAATATTTGATTTTTATCTATGTAGAATTAGATTTTTTGTTTTATGTGAAAGTGATTTTGTTTTACTATAACAGAGCCACAAGATACAAGCTCTGCTTAGTTTGTGGCTCGCCAATTTGCTGTATTGTTATATTCTTCCTAATAAATAATAATTATTATTGTTATTATTTAACAGTTAGTTACATAAAACAAAATTAATGTCATAACATTTTCAAAATATTAACTTAGAGTTACCTCTTAGTTATGTATTTACACCGCTTAAGTAGTTTTTTTTAAATCTACTCGTTTACATTTAAATTACATACTTATATTCTGATTTCAAATAAGTATTTTTCTTAGTCTTATAATACAAATATCTTCTGCTTATAACGAAATTTACTGTAAAAAGTTACCATACAAACGGCCCATAATTTTTTTATCTCCTCGATACCCTGAATCATGAAACGATCGGAGAGAAATGTATGAAGTGCATCGATTCCATATAATTTGATAACCAAACGTGTCTTCGGCTTTAAAACTCGTCACATTTATGGAACAATCTAAATCCGTTTATTTATGGTTGACGTATTCTATATGAGGAAAAAACTGTAAAACTCTCAATGTAGGTACATTAAGTAGTTTAGGCAGTATATAAATATTGGTAGTGTCCAAATTATGTGATGATGATAATTAATTGCACATCATTTTAAAAATAATCGCATTACATGAAAATTGTGGTACTACATAAAATACATGCAATCCAATTGATGACCTCCTGCTTTTGAAGTCGGTAAAAAGAAAAGAACTCATTTTTGATAATAACAGTGATTGACATTTTTTGAGAGATTGCTGTAGGTAGTTGAAAATCCAATAAGTTGTTACATAATTTGAGTCAACTAAACAAGGGTGGGTACTTCAATAATTTTTGTTTACCTACATCATAATTTATGGTAATAATTCATCTGATTTAGGTCACAACAATCTATTTTTAGAGCAATGTTATACACAAACAAAGTGTCAGTTTGATAGTGCTGTCGTTTAGCATACACATGTTCATATTCAAAGTTTTTGACAATATTGACGGGTTTTAACTATCAAATAGCATGTGTAAATAAATCCTTTATAATTTATCGATAAATTATCGGTAAATGAAAGAGGGAAGTGCATGAAGGACATTGTTAATGAGTTAGATTAGAGGATAGGTGTCTGGCGAGTGTTGTGGTGAATAGGTTAGGTCAGTGTCGGCAGCAGGTGCGGCGGTGACAGAAGTTCTCAGGCCCGAGGCGACATTGCAGGTACGTCAACAGAATAATTGCTGGAATTGACACCTTATGTTTTTCTAAGAAACTTTTAGCTTCTATGCTATTAGCTAGACTTAAATGTTTGTATTCAATGCTATGGGTTTCCTTGTGTTTGTTTGGAATTCAAGGCAACATCTTTAAACATTTTACGAAATAAAGCCTTGGTCACTCTTGACCTCTGTAGGTAATGTTCAATTGAAATCTGAAGATACTTGTAGATTAAATTTAGTAAAAATGGTCGGCACATACTATTACCTATATCTGTAAATACGTCAGTAATAAATATTTAAACATCTAAGAAATACTGTGCTACGGTTAAAAGGCCACCTTTTATGTTGATTTTCTATTATTTTTTTACTTATTTTCTAAAAAGAAGACGTCTTGATAGTAACTATCCCGAGCGTTTTTAACTCCGTGATACACTTAACTTCAAGACTAAATAATAAACTCTCTCGGATAAAAATTCAATATCCTTTAATACTTCTAACACAATATATTTAAAACTTAAATAAAAACTTTAAGAAAGAAAATTTTAGAAAACGTAATTTTAGTTTCCATCCTTAGATACGTCATCAAAGTGATCACGTTGTCAGCTTCCAATCTCTAGAATATTAGCTTCCACTAAGACTGCTTCAATAAACGATTGTGTGAGATCACGCTAAAGGTGCCCATAGACTTGAGCATTCACCTGTAACAGAACGTTGAGGATTCGGTTTTTAATAGTAGATACTGAACAATCAGAAAGTCAGGTGTAAGGTCAAACAAAATTACAGATATTTTCAGAATCATTTTACTTAGCAATATTATAGTAAATATTCGTCGAAAAATAAATTCTTTAGAATATGATGGAACATAATAGAATCATGACAAAATTGCTTTGCTTGGACAAAAGTTAATCTCTATTTAAAAACGAAAAATAAAACTGTTTTTTTTTAGAAAGTTCGCGAAAATTATACTATTATTTATGATAATATGTTTATATTATTTATATAATAATGTTACACACATTCACAAGAATGATAATTATAAGTGAATGCTAAGTCTATCAATACTTTAAAAGGGAAGAACTTACCGGTGTTACAAAAACTTTAAACGTAATGTAACATGTTACATTACTCTCTTTGTAGCACCGGTCAGTACCCACCTTTACAATGATTTGCTTGGCGAGCGGCTGATCGCAATATGAACTAGAACACAAGGGGTTGCAGCCTATTCTCTGCACATAATCCTTTGTAAGACATACTTGTTATATTCGCTATGAATGACCCCCGATATTGACTACCGTTCAGTGGAAGAACTCATGCAAGAGAGCAAAAAGGTTAGATATGCAACGTAATAAATATAGGAGCAAATATCTTGGTTAGCAAATAAAAAAGAGGATTAGTTTTATATTTGTCGGTCCTTTTTATTTACTAGCTGTGCCCAGCGATGTCGCTTCCTGTAATATTTTGTAGCCTATAACGTTCCTCAAGATTTAGATTGTCATTTGCAAAATGATTTAGAATAATCAGACTAGTATTTCCAAAGATTAGCGCGTACAAACAAACAATCAATTCAGCTTCATGAAATTAGTCATAGAAATATAGATTATGCTTCTGATGACTTTAATATAAGCCAACTTTATCTTAGAGAGTGAGTTCCACATATTTTTGGAATGTCAGCCTGTACATAAATTATAGAGTTGCTAATGAGTGGTTCGCTGTGTTTACATTATCCATTAATCATCACGGTAGTGCTGTCACCGAATTTGCCGGATACAGGGCCGCTGTAGCTAGCTACTTAAGCACATCCATATTTTATGCTAATACCGCTCATGGTTAATACGTAAACATGATCACATTGGATCGCTGAATATTAAAGTGTTTGGAACTGATATATATTGACAGGTTATATTCAATCAGGTCGGTGGAGACGAATGGTATTCAAGTAGATCATAGCTACATATAAAGGGGAAGTGAGGTGCCCTTTCGTAGCGTTGTGGTCAGCTTACACTCGGCAGTAGTTGAATGTCAATAGATATAGCAATCTGATCAGCGCAAACCAATTATTGTGGCGGACTATCCAAAGCGTAGGGCAATCGGTGGTCAGTAGGGATTCCTTTAGATATTACCAAGAAATTAAATGAATATCAAGCTACGAGTATTTCTAAATGTGTTTACAATGAAGTTTTCGATTGACAAACGGATCGGGTTTGTAAATTATACAAATTATTTTTATTTGACAGATAAGTCTTTGTTTTTCGATAGGTAAAAAATAACTAGGAAAACAGTAACAACAAAAAAGACTTGTAATGATAGGCGATCAACGAAAAATGGATCTTCAAGTACATAAAGGCATCTAAGAGAACCCAAATCGCGCAATTACTCCGGTTTTTCCGAAATACTTTTTTAAACCTGGTTATAACTTTATGAACCATAAACTGCAGGTAAATGACATTACTTAAAGATTTCAAGATCTCTATCGCCTTAAGCGCGGTGATTAAGGCATTATCCACCGAAGATAGGCTGTTGTAGCATTTTATCACGGGACCCAATGTTCGCCACTGACATTTATAGGCGGTTATGAATTATAGCCAACTTACTCGAGAATTAGGAGCAGTAAATCGATATTATGTTTGTCGAAATCGTGGTTCATGCTATACAATTTAATGTACATATTTGTAGGTAAACAAGCTATTGCAAGTGGCCGTACACGCGGACTGCAATAATATTGAATCTTCATCAAGAATTTAACTATAATTGTGTATGATCTTTCTCAGTAATTTTGATTAAAGAATACATAACAGTCTAATTGAGAATTTCCTTCTTGCGAATGCGGGTAATAAGTTTGTTTTTAAAAGAGTAACCTATGGAGTTTCTTGCCGGCTCTTCTTCATAGGAAAGACACTTTGGAACCGAGCAACTAGAATCAGTAGAGTTAACGTAACGTTTCTTTAACGCCTTTTTTTGGTTTATAAGAAATAAAAACATTTTGATTTTGAATGACGTAATGCTCACAAGTCGTTATTGACTACTCAATACCAAGGTAATGCAAATGTAATAGCGTAACAGTCCTTGTAATAAATATGAATTAGTTATATTCCAATTTTCTAATCGATAAATACCGTTACTATCGCGCTTTAATAACGTTAAACCGATAGGTATCGTGCATATTATATGCAGTGATGCATTAACACATGTATTATGCAGTGTCCAGGTGAAACCGTTTAGATAATTATAGCTTAGTTCCGATATTCGCAGTCGGATAATTATTTATTAGGTTTAGGAATGCTCACTTTAATGTTATTAGCTTCTCTTTGCAGTATTATTGTTATTTGTTTCTCTGTCTATACCTGTGTTGTTTATTTCGAAGTGAAACGGTTAATTCGATTGTATACCAACTTTACCAAGTGTAACAGTATAGTGCCGTCGAAACGAACGTAGAACGCGCACGAATAGCTCGTGGCCTGACACTTAGATCTACATTTTTATTATGTTTTGAATAATGACATAAGAAAGTTGTTTTTGCGAATCCAGAACAAAACGATAAATAATGTTAACGTCACGCACGAGGCACGAGCAGTAAGTTATTTCTTAATCTTATGATAAAAGTTCGCCCGACTGGAGAAATTTTCCTTTTTTAGTTTCTAGATAATGAAAATACACGATGTATTCTACACATAACGACATTTTTAGAAGTTTGAAATGAAATTAGGTAGTGTTGCTGGGCTATTATTGTTTCGTGTACGCAATAGGGCTTGTAGACTCGGGGGATGGCTTATAAGGGAGGTCTACAATAACAAAGAGACTTGCATACAAATCACCGCATTATGGCCGAGACGCTGGTGTACGCCGAGACGTATTGAAGCCGACCTACGTCAGAAATACGCGTATTTTTTTACTAGTCTCAACCAAATGGGTGTCTTTGTTTGGCAATCTAGGGATTTGAGTTTTTCATCGGGTTACCTAGCCGAATAACTTTATTTGAATTAAATGTCACGTTGTTCTTACTTACTTACTTTTGGAATCCTTGTTCAGCTGTTGTCTCTTTTATAAATAGATTTCGCGTATCACATTTCACGTTGGCAAGAACATTAGATGGTACCACGTTAAGCATGTCGTGAGCAATAATTTCATTATTATTCATATTATTAAGTCCAGTTCACTTGAATCTGCCCACGGGTTCCGTTAAATCTGTTTTCAGAGATCAGATCAGCATTCACTCGGATCTGAAAACAATGGGTAAGACACCCACGCTGATGCCATGCATTCATTTTAAAATGAATAATAAATATCCTAAAATACCATGTTTGTTATGTGGGCGAGCGCTTGAATTTATTAATTGAGAGGAATAATCCTACGGAGAATAATCGGGAATTATTTGATGCTTCGTTTGATGTTTTGTTGTATCGATTTTGCGAACAAAGCCGTCATGTCATAACTTTAAGAACGTGTTAATTACATAACAAGATAAACAAACCTTTTCTTAGTGGTGAAATATCATCTCTTGAATTAATAAACATAACATAACATATCATCACGCCTGTATCCCCGAAGGGGTAGGCAGAGGTGTACCAATGTACACCCACAGTTCGCCGATATGTTTAGGTCCCATGTAATAGGGGGCGAGCCTATTGCCACTAACCGGGCACAAATCCAAACTCCGACTTGCTACTGAGAATTACATAGAAAAACCCAATAACACGTTGGTCGATTCGGGAATCGAACCCAAGACCTCTAGCGTAGCAGTCGCGCTTAGCACCACTAGGCCGACGAGGCAGTTAATGAATAAGTAACAAATGTAAAGAAAGAAGAATACCTAGTTACAATTTATTTTTTAAACGTGACAAATCTAAAGACTTATCCATAACTTAATGAAAATTATATAAAGGAACTGATATATCGGGCCACTACTAGGTACTACATACCTTATTTGTTTGCCGAATAACTTGGTCGTTGGCTACAGTCGAAATATCGTAACTTCGTACTATTTGAGAGAGTTTATACCACAACCGTCACAACATTTCTGCCGACTGCTTTTGGTAGATTCCTATCCCCACCCCCCCTCCTACACAGATCCCACAAAATTCTACATCGAGATGAATTCTTAAGCTAGATTCTTATGTTGTTTGCTTGATATCTTATGACCGCCGATTATTACGTGTTGTTAGCATCTGTGTTCCTTTAGGCCTGATCTGACTATAATATAACTTACATATTTTACACGTGAGTGTCAATTCCTAAGCCCATCTTAAGCCGTGATCCCTTTTAGTATAGATTAAGTTCCCTTTCACTTTTCAGTTATTTTAATATTATGATGAACTATGTTGACCACAAAAAAACAATACAGAGAAATAAAGACACGAGTAGTTAAGTACTGATTTTTTTATAAAACCAGAAACATAGTAGGATACAGATACGAACCCTAATTTAATATTCTTAAATCAAATATAAACCAATTAGAAAATGCTATTTTAAATAAAAGCTGGGAATTCATACAAAATCCGAGATGCAAGTATAAAAATAACTGCGGTATTCATAGAACTGTAGCAATGTATCGTTACTGTTACTGGAAAAAGTTTTAAAAAGAAACCCCGACATTTGACATTAATAACTGCAGGTTTTACCTTGTTACATGATACACATGAAATATGTATACATCGTTGGTTCCCCTAAAACCTCGTATATTCAAGGTACTGCAGTCATATCTTACAATATCAACTTATTCAATTTCAACTTTTTGACTCGCGGCTAAAATGCTGATGTCGTCTTTGAAAGTATGAGATGGTACTACAATTAGGTTTAGGTGATTTAACTTGTAGTATAAGAATATAACATGCACGTATGTGTGTTTGTGTATTTATGTTTTAGATGGAGAATAAAAACACTTTTAATTTTAAAAGTTGCCTGGTAGAGATTGCCATGTGCAATAAGGCCGCCTTTTGTACATGTCTTTTTTTTTTCGTATTTTACCTGTATAATATAGATATCAATAAAAAATATTTTTTTAATGGTTTCAAGATGCTAACTCTTCACTCGTGTGATAAAAACGCATTGGACACAATAGCGTTGAACATTATCCATCTATCACGTCTTTTAAATTCCTAAAACATATTGCGCTCGTTTAATATTGCTTAAATTCGGTGTGCATGTAATCCCTAGCTATAGGGTTCGTGCACCCGAGCCGCTCATGAATTACTAGTAAATCATGCCCGCGGTGGCACATGGTCGGGGCTATAAAATTGCAATGATTACCTCCTCCAATTTTTCATTTTTCCAATACATAAAAATTGTTATACATTTTGCGTAGGACCAGCAATTTTGGTTAAGCTTTTTATTTGACTACTGGATTTGGCTTCGGCCGCGTGTTTTGGAAAAGATGGTTATAAGTAACATGAATTGTTTATTTGGGGAGAAGTTACTTTTTGTTTGTTTACCTTATTGTTTTTAATACCTCAAAAAGCGGGCAATGAATGGCGATTTTAATCGCGTACTTGCATTAAATACTTTCTTAATTGACGAGTGTATAATTTGATCGCCCTAAAATTGGGATAACGGTCGATAATTTCTGCACCTTTATTGTTTACAAGATCAAAATTACTTTTACTGGTTTATCAACAATCTCAAGTATTGTTTCTTTTTTGAATACGTCTTCAGTAGTAGCTCAGTTTAAGACTAGCACAAAGTGTATTCAATGAAAGTAGAAGTCATTAGGCTTGCGGCGGCGAAAAGAGATTGAAAGTTGAAATAAAAGTGGAATAGGGCCGCATCCCGTGGCTGGGCCGCGCAGGGTAGCAGGGTAGCAGGGTAGCAGGGTGGAAGGTCGGCCGAGTCACGGCCTAATTACACGGGCCATGACGCCTCCGATGCTCCCTTGTTCCACGTATATCCCCGAAGGCCTACCCTATCGTTATCTAAATCTTCTATGCTTTTATCATTCCCTTTTGAACCAGATCTAAAACAATTTATTTCTATTTTTATTCGAAATAACATGATAAGTACCTACCTACGTTCTTGTTCTCGAATTTTAAGGTATTTCTCAAGAGGGCCCGAAACAATAGCTTCTGAATCATAACTCTAAATCAGTGTTTAATTAAGAAAAATGATTAAGGATTGTGCTCGCTCCCAAAGGAAGGGGCGAAATTAAATGTTGAGGCTGCATTCCTTATTGTTTACATTATTCGTGTAAACTTTTGTATTTCAAATATCTGAATTTGACGAATATAATTAAGTATGGCAATTTTATAAGAATTCACTTTCAAAGAATATTTTTATCGTCAGATTTCCTACTAATTGATAAATAGTGTGTTTTTATAATACCTACCTGTTAAAAATATAAAATAACAGGTCGATAATTTCATACCCTTTTTTAAAGTGCTTTACGTTAAGACAATTATCCAATAGCCATTAAAGTTCCCCTTTCGATAATAACAGCACATTTTTAATTCCTTTAACAACAAGAAAATTGTATAGCAATCGAATGAATTCTTTGTAACTGTAGGAATTACAAATGCATCGGCAGTATGCAATTACAACGTAATTACTTAGATGTAACGATGGGTCATGTCGAATACAACAGATGTTGCTTTTATGCCTAGTATTGTACAGGACTGCAGGTAAACCCTTATAATAAGCTTTACCAATTAAATAGGTAATTATGTAGTCCCAGTAAACGCGATTGTTCATATATTTATCGAAGTTTATGCCAGCTTCAAAAAAGTTACTGATAATTATAGTTTAAAATTTAATTTTTAGTACATTAAATATTTGTAAGTTGTAGTATGGTATGTTTTTTGCTGTGTGGTGTAATCATTGATTGCCCCAAACTTTTGTTTTAAGTATGTTTTTCTGGTTTCTCAACAGTGAAGATACGTCTCGCACCACCCTCTTAGTGACGATTGTAGGAGGCAGTGGCGCGAGTTATCGTCCACATCAATAACAATTAATTTAATACGTGCTACATTGTTCCGCAATCTCTGTAAACTTAACATTGTCACAAATAACTTGTGACAAGGGTTCCCACCCATGTTACTACAAGTGCTCAATAAATCTTATATTATCGATGAACCTAACAATTTCTGCCGGCTGTACATTTTTACTTGAATATAATTTATCGCCGACACGCGCGTCATAGGCAGTTAGTATTTGAATAGTTGCTTATTTAGGTCACGTAAAGTAGACAAGGGACTTAATTAATTCCGTGTTGCTTTCGTTTATTCTTAATGGAGTTCTATTAAGAATGCCTATTGAAATTTAACTTCCCTGGCGCGTCGAGTCTGTCTTGGCGTTCGGATTGAGAGAAAGGAAAGCTATCGTTGTCCGAACTTCGTATTTGAAGTTTGTTTCCAGTCGGTTGATTCAGGTATGTACCTGCTGAGCTATAACAGAAGGGAAGGTATTTATAATGCTGAAAACTGAAATATATAAGACGGTACTTTGAAAAATATTGTAGGCCTCAAACGTCATACTTTTTAGAAGTAGTTTTTCGAATATTTAAATATTTGCTAATTAATATATTATTATGACATAAAGATGGCATGAAAAGATAATTATTATCAGTAGGAATTTCTATGTAGATATAGCAAGTCAAACTAGGGTCTAGATTATAGATAATATTGTAGAAGTATCGCATACTATGGCCTCCAATTTGTTGCTGTACTAGATACAAACAAACTTTTAATGATCCTAAAAAAATGCCTTAAAGAAATAGGATCCTAAGCTACGGTTAAGGTCTTAAATAAGTTGATTATTTTGACAAAAAATCTTGGTCGAATCTAATCGTTCTAGTTCATAAATATCTTGACATAGGAGAAGCGATTCGTGCTTATGAAATCAGGTTTGCGATTACAGTTAATTTGGCTTGTTCACGAGATGAAATGATCAGTGGCGTAACTGTTCGGGGGCGGAGATTGATGGGAAATTACCTAAGTAAGCGTTTTCCGTCCGCGCGCAACGCCTTTCGCGACCTCGACAGTGCTCCTAGACAAAGCCTTATCTAAAATTTCCCTTTAAAAAAAAGTGAATAAAGGTTATTGACGTTTTAAATTTTTCCGGAACTGATTAAACAAATATTTGACTTAGTTTATACGGTATTTTTTTTATCATATTCGTATAAATATTGGTTAATTATTTTAGAATCGTTCTAAGTATGTAATTTTGCAAAACATGCATGAACATGAAATGTATGTGGGAACATCTCTACAGAATACTCTAACGACAAAAAAGACACACAAATTCATAAAAAAACAAACACACGAATTGAGCATCTCCTATTTTTAAAGTCGGTAGAAACACGTACGAATTAGAAAACAAAATATGGTTATTCTTCGATAACTAAAACTCTCCAAGCGAGTATAATGACGGGTGCTTTTGTTTTATTTACGCTAAGCTGCCAATGGTTTATGTTACACTTACATTTTCATTTCTCCCGATACAGGATATTTTTTCAGCAATAATAATGTTGGAGACTTGAAACTAATGGAACAATAACGAGCGTTTTCAATAATATGCGCCTTTTTTACAGTTGCGTAAAATGCCTCCATTTTACGAGTAGTTACCAGCTACTGTACTACTGCGAACCCAAATGCTATTATTTTTGTTTGACATCGTTAACTTAATTTCGCAGCCCACTTTCATTTCATCAAGATAAACCTTTAATTTATGTTTTAAAGTGCACTTTTGACAGAACAAACATCGTTGATGTTTTTGTAAGTTTTGAGCAATTTATTTATATCTAATTCAGTACTAATCTAATTAAGAGCTTAAAACCTGACGTAAAAAAAACGCAGTATTTTTCGCGCAACTAGGTTTGGGTTCGAAATTGAAGCCTGCTACTGCTACATCCTTTTTAAACTATTCTGAAAAGGCAAGCGTGCTGTATTGGTGCGCGTTCAAGCCGTAAGCGGCACGCGCTCCGCATTCCAACAACCATGAATGAATAACGTATAATAGGTTTCCCTCCCACTCCTCGCCGCGAAGCTTAAATCTTCTGAACACAATTTATAAGCCGTGCAAAATAAACAAGACCTTAAACCTCTTGATCGTTAGAAAGGGAAAATTTATGTAGATTTAACTTGGAACATTCGTTCATTTTGTATAAGCAGTTTGCTTGCATTTTTCTTACACCTACGTCTTTCAAAAATATGCTACAACATTCACCTACCGTAGTTAAAATATTATATTAAACGGTTGCCGCAGTTAGTCTTTCATCGTCGCTTTAAAAATAATTTCTTCAAAAAATCAACACGTCGCGTCACCGCGTCGCCTCGTCGTCGGTCCCGAAGTTTTTTATTCCGTCACACGCCGATGATAAAACCTTAAGATATCGAACGGGTCGCGTCTCAAAAGACGTCATTTTTGTGGACACCAGAAAAGGGTTGTTATTTGAATGGAATCAGGTTGAAGGGCCGACCTCGGTTCTATACATAATTTTGGTATTTGCAGCGTATTTTTAACCCACTTGAAAAGGGATTTCTCCAATCGCGTATCTATTTTTGGTTTATTGCTTCTTCCTTTTGCCAGTTCTTTTGTAAGATCATTTTGTATGGTACCAATAATAAATAAATCAATAAATGTAGACAACGTCACATAAATTGCTCTGAACCCACCTTAGGCAACTAAATCGCTTGTATATAATTGAATCAGGGATAATTAAGGTAAGTACCACAAAATCCCAAACCCAACACAAACTAAATAAGCTATTTTTCAACATTTAACCTTCCGCGCAACAATCCCGGGTCCTTAAAACTAGTGTGTACTCGTCAAAGGAGTTTGTCTTACCTAAAATATTTCATAGTTTACAGTATCTTGGGTTACCTTCCCCGAAGAAGAAGCCTGAGAAAAGACACGGCCCACATAAAGCGGGTGCACCTCTAAGAAGTTGCTCCATAATAGGAGGTAGTAATAAATCTTAAGCTATTGTTAACTTTAATAAAAATATAACTTAGTCTCACGACAGGAAACCGGGATCTATTTAAGTACAAAGGATGTGAAGGAATTAAAAGAAATCTGAAGCAAAAGACCGGTCGCTTACATTGGAAGTAACTATTTTTATCGGACCTTTTATTTTTAAATCAACTTTCGTCTTTCGATTTCTTTAATGTACAATTATAAATCGTCCTTACTTTTATTGAAACCAAAATTTAAAGGAAAATATAGTTAATCATTGAAAAAACCGGTATATGCTACACTTATTTGACGCAAAAAAAAACAAATATGTAAGTGCGTTATGTCACCGAAAAATATAAAATTCCGTACGAAGCATCCCCTTAATATTTCAGGATGAGTTTTAGTACCCGTACGCGCTTCTTTCGTATATAAAAACCCACATAAAATGGCCTATTAACATAAATATAGATTTATAAGTAATGTTTACAACATACAAGTTGAATTGTATACTGATCATTCATATCCGGTCATAACTATAACATCTCACTTAAAATAAGTACAAGTATATCATCTTAGGATTAACGGAATTCCCAGTTGTAAATATTTTGCTTTAGTACTTTCGAGTAACTAAGGGAAGATACCTTTATTTTGGCCCTAGAATTGCAGACTGGTATTTATAACCATCTAGGATTTTCCTAAAAAATCACAGCTTTTAAAGACAGGATCGGTGCTGTCAACTCCATAAAATCCACAGCGGCTAACCCGTTTTCCGACTCCTCAAAAAGGTACAAACAACAGCATTTCCCAACGTTCAGTTAAAGGCACCCTTCCTCAAACTTTTCCATAACAAAGGCTCTATTCCGCATCGTAATAAAGAAACAAACATTCCAACACAAGCTTAGGACACACACAGGGCTCGGGACCCCGTCCTACCCTTTCGAATAGTTTCCCTGTGTTAATTTGGACAAGTGCCACTGTAGATCCCACCCTGTATTATTTTTGTTAGCGTTTACGGCTTTTTGGGTATTTTTATCTCAATCCACATTTTCAAGCAAATCTAATTTAGAACTCGCGTGAAAAGATTTTCTCGCTCTTGGTTATTTGGATTTTTGTAAAAAATGCCTTCATATCTGTATATTACAAATAGTCTTCGTTAAATGTATTTAGTTCACTGCTTTGAGAGGAGAATGCGATTTCCCGGTCACCGATCAACGATCATGGTTTAGTGAATCTTCTGAAAACATGTTGTAAGATTGTATATTTCCAACAATGTAGGCAGTTACGTACGTTGCCAGTGTATAATGTTGATATTGAACATGTCATTTTTCAAACGAGTAAGTGTGACAAATGTTATAAAATAATTGTAACAAAAAAAAAAGTCTTAATAAAATAATTTATATTGTTTTCTTATGGATCCCACTGTTCAACAAATCATTATTATGTGGTAAAAAAAAAAACAAAATACTCTTGAATTGAAAACCTGAAAAAACACTCTCTACATAAGTCGATTTATAATTACTAAATTCCTTTTAGAATGGATCTGTATGAGGTTCTTTTCAAGTTCAAGCGCGCTCCGTTTGTGTGGTTTCCAGACCTACTTAGAACGTATTTCTTGTCTTTTCTCATTATAGCGGTTTCCCTTTCTATTTCCGATATCCGCTTTGCTCAAAGGAACTGCGCTAACTAATGAGCATACTATAGTAAAACCTCAGAACTCTTCGTAGTCAGTTAAACGCTTCGCCAAAGGCCAACTATGCACCTATAGGATAATTATACCTTTCTGGTTCGCCTTTGAACTTTATACTGTTGGTGTAGTCCTGGTTTATTGCGACTTTAGGTGGGCCATAAATACGTTTCCCATAAGGTTGACCAAAAGGCAATCAGCCATGCAATGTGTATTTCGTGTGATGGCAAAATGCAGGGTTATTAGTATTGAAAGCTTTGCCTTCCATTGAGAGTTCCCCATAAAGCAAATCACAACGCATATTGTGTAGTATCAGTCAAAATATTTATTCCCATGTTTGTAACTTTCACAATAATAAAACAAGCGATACCTATTGCTAGTTTAACGCACGTAACATCTCCATTTTGGATCAACTGATTAATTTCAATTGATTGTTCCACAAATAGCAATCTTACAAGAGATAATTTTTAATTTTTAATCTATTGAAGATTTTGTTAGGTAATTGTTTTTTGCCTCTGCTTTTTTTACCTTTGTGTAGTAAACAGCTATTTTACTCATTACATGTTAATCCATTGCCATTTATTTATAGATTGAAGTGACAAACGGGCGTCTGGCTAGACAATTCAATGCATTTCGATTGAATTTCTCTTTAGTTTGTATTCAGTCACTTTAGATGGTAAAAACCTTTGAGTGCACTGGATGACGTCACCGCTGCAGATTAAAACCACGATTGAAAGAATCTTTAGTTTTTAGAGTTCCGTACTCAAAGTTTGCCAACGGATCCCTAATACTAAACGGTCCGTTAGCTGTCTGTCCGTCTGTCTGCAAGCGCGCAGTATTTCGTGAACCGTAATAGGTAGTGACTTGAAATTTTCAGTAAGCATTTCTGTTTAGCTATATCAGAAAATAATAAAATGTGAATATTTATTATTTTTAAGATGGTATGGTGCCTCTTATGAGAGATTTGTTTTTAATGAAGTACAAAATTTGATTACATCACAAAATAACTCGAATACGTACTAATATTGGTTCTCAGAAGAAGGTCAGAAGAAGGATAACAGTTTGTCGTTAGCAGGATCCTATTAACAAAACATGCATCGTAATTAACAGCTTTTAGCTCTTTCCACTTCCTTGTTACTTTGTTAGTTTTTTTAATTTGCGTTAAATGATTTATGTATAATTACGTAGCCAGTAATTATCAATTTTGGTTTGTGACTTGGGAGGCATGCGACAGATGGAACAAGCTAAGAGTTATGAGAAGGAATCAAAACGATCAAAACTAATAATCGTGGAATTTTTGATAATTAAAAATTTTTAACTTTAAAACTTTACGACTCGTTCTTTACGTTCGTAATTCTATTTATTACGTATCCTCACATTGCCTCTTCTTTGTGCTCATTTGCTCTCTAAATGAAAATGAAACATTTTTTTAAGTATTAAAATAGACTGTTTTATGTCAAACTCATAAGAACATTATATTGCCATTGAAAAATAAATGTTCTTGTATCTAGAACGGCCATCTTAAAATTAAAAAAAGTCGTTCAGATGTACACAGCCAAGGCGTGTTTGTCAGTTCATCGCAATTTCCGGCGAAGCGTCAGGGTTCAGAACTCGGCTAAAATTCTCAGTTTGACCAACAAATCGAATGAATTTCTTTTTTTCTCTTGTTATTGGCGGCAGGATACGAGGACGGCATTTAGGTCACTGAGATTCTGTTTGACTTGGCAACACTTGCTTGAAACATTTGCTGCCGTTGCGGTTTGCTTGAGTGCGGGGAGATTCTTATTGTGCTAGTTTGGCAAGTAAGGATGTGGGCAAAGATAGGTCGGAGTTCTTTGACTGGCCAATTAAATAGTGACAGTATCTTGAAATTACATTTTAAGTGGTAATGCTAGGTGAGCTTTGACTGATTTATTGAATGTGTTTGATTTATTGTTGTGATTGCATGTGGGTATAGGAAAACAAACACAAACATTTGTTTTAAATAAATAAGAAGTAAATTAGCAGACAAATAGGTACTTATATTTTTAAAAATCTTTGTTATAATCTTTGATATTAATTCAAACTAGCGATGGATTTACCTATAAGTAAGTTACGCGAACAAAAACTAACCTTCATTAGAATTTCGCTCTTAACGAGAGCTTTTCATTTTCAGGGACATTGTTCGAATGTTTCAATACATTTTTTGCCCCTGAAACTCAACGGGGCATATAGTTAGATATCGTTGCATGACAATAAAACAAACGAAGCTTTGTCATCTCGCTTCTATATCCAATTAAAAGGTTCAGTCGCCACTAACGATTGATTCATCTATTCCAAACAAATGCAATAATTGGACCGAAGGACGCGAATTTATAAAAAATGTCACATGAAAGCAAGCCTTGGGGGAGCAGGGGTTTAATCTCATTGATTGTTCAAGCGACCCGATACGAATTTAACCTTTTAATAAAAATTCCAATATTGGGCAGTATCTAAAAAGTTCAACGCTCCGTAATCCGTGAGATAATTATATTACCTTGCGGCCGGAACCTGCGGACGTGTGCTCTGTGAAGCTATACCTACGTTATTATATACTATGTATTATGTACTTACTGGACGTAAATATACAAAGAATAACAAAAATCACAGAGATAATTTGGATATTCTATTGAAAAAACACTTTGGTACAACATATAAGCTATACCGGGGAACATTTATTTTACGATGTACAACATTAGTTAATCATTTATGACATAAACTGAGAATTTAGAAAAAGTTTTACAAACTAATAGAAAATAACACCAACTTAATGAAAGCCAATAGCCAATTATTCGATGATTTTGTAAATAATTTCGAGATTATGTGGATCATTGAGTTAATTTCCGGCATGTCACAAGACGTGGTGGACGCATAATTATATTAATTATGAGCGGACCTGCATCCTGATAGCTCCGCTTAGATAACACAACAAAATATAACGTATATGAATGATATTCTAATAAACAGATATGTTATAAGCGTACAATCGTGAAGACTCGAAAACGTCCTAATTGGGATGTATTGCCTTTCAACATCAACACTATTTGTCTCTCTTTTTCTTATGGGTTTTATCGCGCTATCTCTTTTGTATAATTTTGACTTATAGAGACATGTATCTCTGCTGCCGCTGCTGCGCGGAACACTTTTTTAGATTGTTTTGTATGTACATATAACATATCTGTTTATTAGAATATCATTGACGTACATGAATAATCTTTAAAGCAAGCCAGAAAATAGATATTAGTCTAAGGCTTCATCGGAGTCGATAAAACTCCTCACGATGAGAAATAGATGTAAGAATTAATTGCGGCCAATTGAAACCCTATTTTCTTTTGTACATTGTAACAATGATGTAATCCATTTCTTCTCGTATGAACCTTATACATTTGGTACAGTGTTATGCCGACATATATTTATTAACTGATACAGACAATTATAATAATATGTGTGAGACATAAATTTCGAGTTTTTAAGAGATTTTAAAATAGATAAGTGTGAATCAAGGAAAAATAAAGCCTTTTTTAGGTAAGCTGATATCGATGATAGTACTTGCTGATCTAAGAAGGAGTATATGAATAAGCAAAAGGAGTTTGCAGAAATAAAATAAATCATGAATCAGCTATTGAAAAGGTTATTACCTAGGGAAGCTTGCGGTGTACAGTGAGTGGTGACACTGCGTACCTTAAGGCTGTGTTTCCATTTAAGATGTAATAGTGAGCTGAGCGGAGCGAGGATGCGTAACGAAACTATGAAACGAAATGAGTATTTATGCCAGAGATGTACTAGGCCTCCTCGAACTGATTCATGTTTTTCCGTAATATGCCTCTAACAAAAATTATTATTTAAATAGTGACTACTAGTTATTTTCTTGCTTGCTTCATTAGCACTCATCAATAGCACACAAACCTCGACCCTTTTAATACCTACTTATACTATTTACAAAAAAAAATACCTACAAAAAGATCGTTAAGCCATTTCCATAAAGACTGCGCAGAACTGAGCTGAGCTGAGATCAGGTAACTCAAGCGATTCTCTTGGTTCTTTAAAAACACATCTCTCGCTACGCAACCTCGCACATCTCTTGTGTAAACCCAGCCTTATGCCCCAGAGAGATAGCCAGACTCGCCTTCAACCATCCTTTATTGGTTGACTAGAATAAAATCTCTGGAGTATAGCCCTCTCAACTTAAGCTTTACTTTTACGATAAGAAGTGCAAAAGTCGAATATATTTCCTCGCAGCAGTCATAGAAATGTCATTTCAAAGTTATAAAAGTGTGGTCCAATAAAATTTTACTGCAGTAGATTAGTGGTTTGAGAACTTTATGTTTTTTTTTCACATAATTTAAAGGATAATGACGATTTAAATTATTTTAACATTTAACTTTTATATGTAGATTTACGTGCAGTATTTAGTTGAATATATAACGACCAAAAATGCAGAATCTAGACTATCTAATCTATCAAAAAAGTCTTGGTAAGAAGGTCGCAACTAGGACCAGACCAGTTCTTATTCCAATAAAACTAATACATTTTCTAAATAAGACAAATAAGGCAAGAAACTGTGCCTACCTTTCTAATTAAAATCGTTACGAGGGCAATAAATTGTATTTTTTTTATACCGAATGTCAGGCTAGTTGTCTTCACATCGTTAATCACGTAGGTCTAGGGTATTTTTTCCATAAAGTATTAAAATATTCTCATTCAAATTTTCTTTTGCGTTTCGTTCATGTTTGACTGTATCATAGATTTTTAGAGAAAATACCTAAATATAGGTAAAAGATAATCATAAAAACTATTTAAAAATTAGTAAAAACAGTGCTATGACGTCAACATTTATCCATACTACATCTACATGCGACGTTTTACATGGTACAGTGAACTTTTAAATGAACAGCTTGTCTTCCACGTGAGGGCAGCAAAAGACAGCAGAGTAGGTCTCGTTAGGCCACAGAGGCCTAGTCAAGGACAGGCACCAATTAGAGCAACAATCCTTTTCACGAGACGGCGCGAAAGCGGCTTGTCTGCAAAAGTGATCACCGTACAAGTCGCTATACATTTAAACATGTTTATTTATAAGTTATTTACAATAAGATAAAAACTTAACCATAAATTAACATTGAAAAAAATGTAAACAAAGTAACACTTAAAATATAAAATAATATATAGTAGTCGCTCGTCGTTTAGCAAACTCGAATCGAAAAGTTAGTCTTAATATGGAGTTATGACATCACCACCCTTCAAGCGTAAATCACATTTATCAAACCGTTTTTCATTTATCACGAATGTTGCCTTGCATTAAGTGATTGAGTAGGTGTTTGAAGTTCAACGGTAAACTAAACTTCGTTACTCTACATACACACATGAGCATGCAGAAACATGTTCGAAATTAAGAATAAACAGTTTGACTAGCTCCATAACAACAAGAATAATAATAGAGAGGGGTACAAACAGGGGCCCAAGTCTGCTATTTACACTCGGTTCAATGTCTTCATAGTGTCATGCCAGCAGATCCATTTTAGGAAAATTGGTATTCTACTAAATGTCAAAACGTCAAAATTGGCCATTGGGACGATTCGGTTCAATGTTCAAAGACTATGACCAATCGTCAAATCGTATGACCAATCGTCCCAATGGCCAATTTTGACGTTTTGACATTTAGTAGACTACCAATTTTTCTAAAGTGGATCTGCTGGCATGACACTATGAAGACATTGAACCGAGTGTAAATAGCAGACTTGGGCCCCAGGTCTCAGCACAAATACTGTAGAGACTAGAGTACTAGAGATGTACCCTTTAAATAAATACCAATATTAATATTTTCGCATCGAACGTCTTAACGATGTTTTATATTGCAGCCATTGCTCTTTTTATACTTTTTAGTAGTTTTTTTTTTATACAGCGTTATGGCTGGTACATTTTTTCCTTTTTAATTGCTTCTTGTTTTTCATTGTTATTGCATTGTTGTTAGTTAACGATGAATGCGAGTACCTACCGTTGTTCGGAATTTTGCTTTTTTTTGTTTTTTGTTGGCACTTTACTGCGGTTTTTTATCGTCACTTTTATAAAATATTGTAGTTTGAAATCTATTTATAGAGGTCTGAATAAAGTGGTTTTTAGTTTTGTTAATGTTAATATACAAGCTCCCTTTATCTAGTGGCAAAAACTCGTCGTGCCAAGTTTTGTCTTTTTGTCGATAAACTGACTGGTGTTTGTTGAAGTTGCAAACTAAATTTATTACGAACCAAAATGAATGTGAATTATGACCTTTCTCTTTGATAAAATTTATTAAGGAGAGGATTGTTACATCTATTAACACGTAGGTATGTATGAGGGCTATTTGTTTTCTACTACTAGTAAAACATAAGTGCTGTGATATATAGGTATTTTCGTCAAAGACCAAGTAACAGAATAAGCCAACAATTTTAATGTTCTGGTATCTTAGCAATACATCAAAACACTTCATAAAAAATCGCACCTAATAACTTGCAAATAAACAGTTTTTGGGCGTACATAAGTTACTCTAAATCCATAGCAATGAAAATAAAGTACCCATAATGAGTCGCCTAACCTTGGGATCAACTACAGAAAAAGTTTTACCTTCGTTCATACCAGTTGGGTATCATAGACTTAACATATACATAGACTGCTACTATCGCTAGTTTCCCCTTGTGCCAAGCGACAACACTTTTAAGTCTGTATCTAGTTCAATCGTTCACTGATTTAAGTTAATTTTCGCGCAACGAGTAACTTATATACAAAACTATCGATGGTTTTGACATTGTTAGGATAATATTAGTGTTTTAAATCGATTTTTTAAAACGGAAAACTCCATCTTCACACATAATTCACGACAAAACAAGTTCACACTAGTGCTTACGGTTCAAACTCTGATAGACTCACTCTTTAGTTTCTTATTAATACTCTAAGTTGGGTATTGAGGCTTCAAGGAGTGGCGACAGGGCGCGGCGAACAGACGAATAAATGAATTTCATGAACACAAATCCTGGGACCAGACTACAACTACAAATGCTTAGTACCAATCCGTATAAGTAATCCTAATTTATCCCAATTTACTGCAGATAGCTGAAAGAAGGCGCTCATTGTGAAAACACTAATTACATTTAAGTTCGTTATTACAAATAGGTTTCTGTTTGTTTCACGATTCGTGGAAGAGAATAAGTACCTTCAATCTAATTTCGTCTTTCGCTTTTGTTGACTTTTTGTTTTATGGAGAATGCTAACAGCTCGGTAATTTATTTTTATTAGATGATTTAGTTTACAATTGTGATTGCATAATGTTTTCTAGTAAATATAGAACAGTACGTGATTGTCTGCAATCTAATTGCAATATCTGCTAACTACTGCGTATGTTGACATTGATACATGTACCTATGTTTTTGATATAGCTTCATCTATGATATCACATTCATTCATTTCATTTGTTTCACTTCGTTGTGTTGTTAGCAACGTCCGTTGTTTTGCGGTTCACCATGAAATTGATCTGAAGACCTCCGACCGATCTCTATGTATCTTGCTCTCAAGAAGGGACCCAGTACTCGAGACCTTAAATAAATATACGCCGGGACGTCTGGTATTATTCTTTAAAAGAAATGAGTTCTCAAGTGTAAATCTTTGATGAGTTAGGTGAGAAACAAACAGGCTTGAAATTCTTTGAAAATTTAAGGTTTTTGAAACAATACATTGCATTCGGTTCCACAAAATTCTTAGCGGTATAAAATCAGACAATGTCCCATTCAGGACACTTGTATGTAATACTCGTACTGCTGTATAGAAAACAATGCCAACAATCTTCAAATTCCGTACGAGTACGTCATTTTGATTGAAGCCGCACATCGGAGTCTCTGCGCCCGAGATTTGCCTCGCCATGACAATAGAATTTTGTCACTAATTAGTCAAACGTCGAAACTGTTCTGAGTAGGTCTGAACACGGACTGTCCTCGCTGCCTAGTTAGGTAGTTAGCTATAACCAATTCAAACTGTGACATACACTAGCACCTACATATAGTTAGTGCGCTAATAAACTTCATCTGCATACGAGTATACTCACAGATAGATCACCCCTACAAACTTATTCCATAAATGAAAAATGTGATGTCCAAACTTAGCGGTTTCATTCGTAATAACTGTGTCCAACTTTGTATCCCACGGTGCTGTCAGAGTATCAATAAAAATTCATGAAGTTAGTACCTACTCTATGTCACGTATGTATGTGAGGACAATACTGACAGTAATTCGGGTGTCAAAAGGAACAACGAAATGATAAATTGATTTATAAATTCTGTTCTCTTGCTAATAAAAACTGAAATGTGTAGGAGTTAAGTGAATTTCATATTTTATTGTTTCGGAGCCAGAATTCGTCACTTTGATGACAAGCTTTAGAAATAAATTGTGTTCTGTGATGACAACGATCATAGCATTTCGTGCCCAAGGGATAATGTAGGTAAAATTAGATAGCCATTTCTGAAAACATTCGTATTGTAATATTTTAATAAACCGAACTTTTGTGAGTAAAAATATGGGAATAACATTTTTTCTTATATTATTTGTGTCAAATGGTCCTAATAAATGGCTATAGTTGTCTGGAGACACGCGCCAAACAACATTGATGTTTTTTATTTGTAATCGGTGTCGAAGGTCGTCTCTCTGGGCGCTCATTAGTGAGATTGATACGGCCACGTTTGAACTCATTAAGCCAGTTGTATATAGGCTGTCGATTGTAATGAAGCTATAAAAATACCAATTGATGTGGCTCGTTATTCCCATTTAAAATAATTGAAGAAAAAAAACTGGTTTATCAGATTTTGGACCAAGTGTTTTGCTACCAAAACTGCTTTAAAAAACACTAACATATTAAACACGTAAAGTTATGTTTGTAATTTGTCACAGAAACTATTCATTTTCGGTTTGCTGTAAAATACGGCTGCGACCAGAAATGTCACAGTCCAATTAGAGAGAAGCAACGCAAAACAGTTAATTAAATATCTGCTGAATCAGATGCTTTGACCAATGGAAAATTACCTATAAGAACATCTATTTCAATGAAGACCAGCAACAAAATAATTTAGACCCGGTTCAGTTAAACCGAATTATAATGTTTTATTAAAATCTAGAAACTACTTTTATTTAAATACTATAAATAAATTATGATTGAAAGATTTAAAAGGTTTAAAGGTTTATTTATAGATTTGCATACTTCAAAGGAGGTTTATATCGAGCTGCTTGAAAGCGAGCCTTTTTCTGTCAAACGATAAACATGATCCTACTTAGGCTTTGATATTCATATACTTAAATACTTCAAAGTAAACGACTGGTACTGGGAACTGCATTAGAAATTTAAATTGATAAGATTCGAAGAAGATGAATTCAATTTTTAATTTTTCATATTTTTCTAAAGAAGGAAAGTTGTAATGTACTTATGACATGAGAGAAAATGTAACTAGAAACTTCGAAAACAGTTTTGTTAATAAATATGATTCATCAGTAATTGCTTACTATGTCTTTAATGGTAAACATTAATAACAGAATACATACGTATTATTGTTCATTCATCCAAATTTCTCGTTTACAAGTTTCTCCTTGTTAACTCAATTTGTGTTGCGACAAACAAATAAATCCCGTTCCACTTCAATCGGAATCTACTGGTCCCATACCATGGTATCTTAAACCAGTACTCTTGCGATTGTGGGAGCGAGACGGCGCACTACACTGAGCATAGCCCTGTCTCGCTTACTCACACGCACCAGTCTTGCTTTCAGAGCTCATGGTACGGCCCCTATACAAGATCAAAACAACAAGTTCTAAAAATCAACATTCGTGAAGGTTGCAAATATTTAAACTAACTCCAGTTTTATAAAGTTATGAAGTTCTGTGATTTACGGCTTTGTTTTTTGATATTTAATTAGGTACTTATTGGATATGTCGTAAGCTAATTTATATTATGAACGATAATTTCAGAGGTTGGGTAAATAGGTATTTGTATGTCTGGAATTAGGATTCTACTTCTTTTTTAATTTTGGCGAGTTTATTTGTTTGGTCGCGGTTCTTTATTTAGTTATCCGTATAACTTTTGAACTAATAATTCCATAGACTAGCGATCTGATACTGGAACAGAATAGGCATTCGAACTTGAAGTAATTCTGTTTTAAAATGGATTAGGCCCTCTTAATGTCTCTGCCTAATTTAATACGGTATATAACAGTGTTTTTTTTTTATTAATTATGAGTCAATTAATAAATTTGGTGTATCAAATTTTAATAGTGGAATACTGCTATCCCCGTCCTGGAGATGGGCGCTAACAGTTGCGACTGAGTTTTTTTCCAAAATAATGTAGGTGTTGACAATGAATGTTACTTATCTTGTTTTTTGTTTCAATAAATAATTTTGATTAGACTTGTAATTACTGTCTCATACTGCAAAAGCCTTTTAGAAAAAATATTATTACTACCATCAGTGAGTCAGTCACGTCCATATAAAACGCAGAGGTATGAACTGCTTATTGATAACAATACTGAACCCGGACGGTTACGAGAGCTCTTTCAATAGGTGCTCGAATATGCACACACACTTAACGAGTGTTATTGCCACGCTGCGGGTTCAGTACATGCAGAGGTTCATATTGGACATAAAGTTCATAATACTGACATAATGATACAAGTGACAGCACTATTTTTAAACCGATTGGTATAATGTATTACTCAAGTACTCTTATGTAAGTCAATCTTATTCTTTGCTATTAATAATAATAATAATTTCAGCCTAAAAACTTCCCACTGCTGGGCACAGTCCTCTTCCCATATAGAGAAGGCACGAGCATTGATCAATACGCTTGCTATTAGTTTGCTATTAGATAATATTTGACGACCTCCGTGGTCGAGTGGCGTACGCATCGGTTTCAAGGTGTCGCTAGCTCTGAGGTCCCGGGTTCGATCCCCGGACGGGGCAATGTAGAAAATCACTTTTCTACATTGTCTCGGGTCTGGGTGTTTGTGGTACCTTCGTTGTGTCTGAATTCCATAACACAAGTGCTTTAGCTACTTACTTTGGGTTCAGAACAATGTATGTGAAGTTGTCCGCATTTATAAAGAAAAATATACTCCAAAAGTATCGTAGCGTGAAACAAGATTTCAATATTAAGAATAGAGTCTATTCTAAACATGAATTCTTCCCATATTATCCTTCGCTATGGTTATTCTGATATATTTGGGTTATTCATTCTGATTGCTGGCTTCTAGAGTAAGGGACTTTAATCCGCTAGTAAAATACGATGAGATGAGAGTCCGGACGACTCTAGTACGTCTAGGTACCTACATCTCACCCATTGACAACGTTTACACTTTACAGCTTCCATCTTCTTAAGTCCCTTTATATCCGTTAGTTTCATTACTACGGGTGATGTAAAAGAGCTTGGCACCGAGTAAGAGCACTGATGACGCGTTTAAAGCATCCATAATATCTTGCAACGTCTGAAAAATCGATGGTACACACGTAATGACCTGAAAGCGAGCCAACTAGACAAATGCACTAACGGGATGTACCTACATTTGCCCTATTTGGGCCCTACTGGCGTCCCAGTTTTGGTGACTGTGCCCTTACTCTGCCATTTGTGTCTTGACACATTCAGCCGGAGTGCTTTCTGTTTACTTGCGACGGTAACACTTGCAGCCATTCCGACTTTTACTATAAATCTAGAGTCATTGTTTCGTACGTATCTAATATTATAATTGCGAAAGTAACTTTGTCTGCGTGTTACACTGAGTTACACAATCACGCCTAAACTACTGATCTGATTTAAGTGAAATTTAGTACTTACAGATTGGAATAGAACCTGAGAAAGGACATAGGCAACTTTTTGCTTCTTTATCCGATACCATCGCAGGCGGAGCGGTGGGCAACGGTTAGTATGGATGTATTTGTCAAAGTACCTATCGTAAACACTTTTGGTCACATTTGGTCGGTGGCAGTCTCATTTGTACGTGTTTACGACATAATTATGATTATCGCGAATAAAAAAATTACATGCATTTACTTTTATTATATAAAACGATTGGCTATACGAATGGGCCGAGGGATATTCTTGCAAGACCTTGCAAGGAAGCTTAGTTACTAAATAGGGATTAGCTAAATAAGTTTTTAAATATTTCGTTATTTCTGATACTCAAGAGGGTTGAGCTCGAAAGCTTATTAATTAGTTTAAGCAAAGACCGATGAATTATTGATTAATTTGTTAATTAATGAATCATTTACACAAGTTTGTGCTGTTAATTAGGAACTTCATGGTTTAGTGGGGAGAAAGAGCTCTATTCTGCTAACTTTATACTAATTAATGCTCAACTATTCAAAAAGGTTGGATATAAACCTGGATACGAGAGCAGATATGTGACATTTTCATGTAGGATAATAACTTTATAAAATAAATAAACACAATAAAATGTTGGTTAAGTGTGGGCATTACTCGGAATGGCAATGCGGTTCATCTCTCGTTTGTAGTGCCTCTGGAAAATGGGCTATTACCTTGTAAAAAAGTTATTGCTTGTTTAAGTGATGCGTCTCTTGCAAAAAGAGTCGGTGCTGCTTGTGGTGATGACAATTATTAAATGTTAATGCAAAAATGTAGTTGCCACTTCGGACTATTTGCTAAGTGCATGTTGTCTAGAATGAATCACACAAGTATAAAAAACTACCCTTAATCTATCTTATTTGTAACTTATAAAACACAAAACACCTGAAATATTTCCTGAGAATTACCTAAGACACATAAACTGCTCTCCTCCATTTGAAGTTGGTTAAAAGTTACCTTCATCAACATTAAATGCGGTCGGCTTAAGGTGGCGAGACTTCTCATTTATTCTGTTGCACGAGGTTTTAATGACACCCCATTGATCACAGTGGATAGTGTGCCAAAAGGCTTCAAAAATGAGAATAATAACGCTGGCACTGTAACGAGGTCTGTTAAATATTCCACCACACAGAGATTTAACGAATATGGACTCTAAAAGCGATACAATAAAAAAAACATCACGTTTCTCTAGTCTATGTCATTTCGCTTTTACAAAACTTGTGAAAAATTTCATTTTCATCAATAAAAGCTTGGCAGGTAAACTTTCGTCACATACTTTCGGTAACAGAGCATTTTGTATAGAATCCGCACACAAAGTTTGACTTCGACCCAGAAAAAATGTTTGCCTCAATACAGCGCAGCGGTGGTTCAGAATTACTTGAAAGCGAATAAAAGTAGTTTTGCTACATTCTTTATGATCCAGAGGGTCGTTGCTGTCGTCAATCACATAGAGAAGTGACAAACCTTTGACTACAATAGACTGCTTGCGTGATTTCTGAAGTAGGTATTCTTGTTTGTCAGTTTGTGCCCATGTGTGCCATCCTGACCTGTTTAACTTCAGCCTTTTATCCGCCTTTTAGGGATTCACGATATTGTGTGCAAAGACACATTTAGATGAAATGACTCACTTTGCTTGAGAATACGTAGTAAAAATTTGATTGTGTTTTTATGTAGAGGGAGCCAAGTTTTTGTTAGTTAATATTTTTTCTCTTCATTCTATTATGAGTCAATATTGTTGTTTCTGTTTCGGAGCTAGTTTTCGTGGTTCCAATTGTGTTGAAGTTTGTCGTACATCATCCGTCATGGTCCACTGCGGCTGGGCATTGTCTCAGGGCTCTCGTACTGTCGCATTGTGCTTTGTCCAAAGTTAACTCGGCATACAGAACACGTGCACTACTCCCTCGAGAGTTAAGTCGCTTAAACTCAAGGTATTAGGTACGGTTCCTGTCAATTTACTGTTGCCGAATTGTAACAAAACTCTTTTATGGATGGTTGGTTTAATTGTGTAAACATTTGATTTAACCTCAAGAAGCGTTATAACAGAATGCTCGTAACCCCTTTATAACCTTGATTAAGTTCCAAAAGGTGACTAGAAATTCAAGGTTCTATCCAATATCATCACACACGTGAAACACATGAAAAATCAATTAATATACCTTTAAACCGCCACGTGCTACGTTCAAGTCAGTCGCTACGTGAGATATTAAAACACAAATATAAACTAAATTAAAAATGCAGAAGAGAAACTGCACGTCAATAAATTTAAACTCAGTCCCGAACGTAACACTGAATAGTACATTTTCTCGGAGGACAGGACGCTTTATTGCACAACATAATTTATTAATAGTTCGTATGCGGTACAAATGAATGACATAACAGGAAGAAATAGTGCAGCAGTTCAGTGGGGATATAGAAACATCCCAGTTTTGAACGCTTCGAGCTTACCGTATCATTGGTAAATACGCGACTCAGTCGTTCACAGCGATATACTTACTATAGGTACATATACGTGGTGTCTTTTATTTTTCCCAGCGGCCGACGCCCCCAATCTGAGCGCTGCCTGACATGTTTTCTTCGTAAAAGGGTAGTTGAAGAACAAAAGTTATTGACAATCGGGGCTCCCAGTCTGGCGATAGATAGATTTTATCTGTGGGATCACGCCAAATCTCATCAGTCTGCTCATATTTCAGATATGACGGATAGGTACCTAGTAGTACGGTTTGATATTTTTTCGTCCATATCTTATCCTCACGTGAAAATAATTTACTGAAAGCATCCCGAAAATAATATGTGATGTGACAAAATAATTTTATTTGATTGTATCATTGTTACAGATCTAAATATAAACGTTGTTTATACGCGTGGGGGTTTAGGTAGCTACTTAGGCGTATTATATTACTAGAATTTGCGATTAATGCCTTAGCTAAGATTAAATATTAAGTACGAACAATTTCAATAACTATCAAGTCATCGATATGTGTACGTCCGGAAACAGAGATATTTATTGCAGCAACAAACCTTATATTGGAACTATCTCAACGGTCTTGTGGTTGGAAACGCAAATGTCGTGCTCGAGGTCAATTCTAATTAGCAAACCGGGGCTCGGAATTGTGTCCGATAACTGACAATAGGGCCTCCATCTATTATGGTCTTAGAGCCGTCTACCCTGAAATGTAGTTATGCTAATTCTATAAACAATTCCGGCAAGTTGTATTTAAACTTTAGGCCTTAATGACTGAATACTGAAACGCTAATTAGTACTTTACTGTTAAGTCAGTTTTCGTCGCTTTAAGGTGTGAAGTAGAGATGGATAGATGTTGATAAAGTCTTGAAGTTTAATAATCTTTTTCAGTATTTTAGGGTACCATACTGGGAACATAATTGTCTTAAGTTAGACTTAAGGCTTAATATACAATGTGAACCCAACATCTTTAAACCCAATGTTACCGTCCCACAGTACATTACAAGGCACTGTTTTTATTTCTTTTTATTCTAATAAAAATCGTAATCTCATCAACTGATACGCAAATTTATATGCTAAAGATAGAATGTTTATTTGACTTATCTTGTTCCGTGTCGCATTATAATGTGGAGAGTAAAAAATATATATTTTGATACATACTTTGGGATTGGGCATGATACATGTCCGTCCATTTTAACATTATTATATCATGCAATCATGATAGAGAGACATAACATTACATATCATCACGCCTGTATCCCCGAAGGGGTAAGCAGAGGTGTACCAATGTACATCCACAGTTCGCCATAGGTTTAGGTCCCATGTAATAGGGGGCGAGCCTATTACCACTTACCGAACACAAATCCAAACTCCGACCTGCTACTGAGAATTTCATAGCAAAACCCAATAACACCATGGTCGACTCGGGAATCGAACCCAAGACTAGCATAGCAGTCACGCTTAGCACCACTAGGCCAACGAGGCAGATGATAGAGAGAACACAGAAATATTTATTTGTTTATGTAGGTAAAAAGTATCAGGTAAAAATGTATAGGTAAAAAGTATCAGGTGAGAATATTTTCAGGCACGTTCCTATATCTCTATAATAAGCACTTGTGAGTTTTAGAAGACCTATTTGTGAACACGTTACTGAAGTCGCGGGAACTTTTTTCTCCTTCACTAACATATGTTTTCAATTTATTTTATGAACTCCCCCGCAGCTTAGTTAAAATTCATGCGAATTTATATTGAATAAGTCGGCGTTGGTTTTTCTTGTATCTGTTTCTTATGGGGTAAAATAATAAGATTAGACTTTTTTGTACGTGAAAGGCAGATTTTGGTGTGCTATATTTAACAGTTTTACTTCGAACAAATCTTACTGACAAGTATATAATATGCTGCTCGAGTTATTTTTATCACTCCATGAAATGATACACATACCTATTTATTATAAACTACTTACTAAAAAAGTGTACATAGAGTCGAGAAAATACATTATAAATCATTTACAGAACAAGGTTCAAGGTTTCGTCAAACAGCACAAAATATATATTCACGTCATGCATGAACTTAACACGAACGGCTCTAGTTTGAATGCGCCGGCGCCAGTAATACGCAACACGTTATCACGAGACAGTTTGACAGGACACTAACGTCATAGTACAGCACAATTCAGAGCTATAAGTGCTCGAACATACGATGCCACCACCGCGCAACTATGGCGCTGCAACAATGTGCACACAGGACAATCCGCATCGACGCTGCGCTGCGTTCATTTTTCTTTTATTGACTGCCGGTAATAAATGTCTAGTCACATGTATTGTTTAATAAAAAACTAAGAAAATTCCAGTACGCTAACAAAAATCCTTAAAACTTTTTAAAATTCCTAATAATACCGTCAATATGCAACGAAAAGAGGCTTGCCCTCCGAAAAATGAAAAACCGACATTTGACCTTATAAATCGTTAGGGGGGCGTCTCAGGAGCCTACTGTAAAATTATGCAAGTCGCGCTGCATGCAGATTTTGAGAAATCCAAAAATTCAATAAAAAAAAATTGGATCGCGTTTTTCTCAGAAAATATAGGTTTTAGCGAAAAGTTTATGGAATAAAAATGTAGAGGTCATTGCGAACTACATTTTTTGTCATTGGTGTGACGTCATCCGACTTGAAATACAAAAAGTAGATGGCGCTAAAAGATCAAAAAACAATGATTCCAATAAAAGGTTCATTTTGAAAAAAAAAAAAAAATCGTGCAAAATATACATACAGCGTAACTTGCATATTAACTGTACTATAAAATAATTTAAAAAATTGTAGCTAACCCCTTAGTCGTGACACTTCAGACAAAAAAAAAAACATATCGCAATCGGTTCCTATGCTAATGACAAGCACACAAACACGCAAATCGACCTGTCAAACTTATAACATCCTTTTCCTTTAGTATCGAATGATTAAAACAAATGACGGTTGCCTGCAGCTCGGCAGCATCGTGTGCGCGAGCACTAAAGCTCTGACTCGCACTAAGTACTCAGTCTGTTTGACGAAGCTCATCTTGTAACAGTAGCATGCAGTGTGCAGTCCCTATCTGATACATACAGCTTCTGACAAAGCCTTTTCTGCGAGTATTGAACACGTTCGCCACATTGTTGAGTAACATTTGACTTTAAATACTGAACTAAAATACTGGTTGGAAAGAATTATTTCAAGCAAATACGCGATGCATATTTTAAAAGTATTTTTCGAAAGGAAATAAAATTCTGTCAAAGTTAAGAGTCAGAACTTTGTGATATTTGTGTTGTTTGCTTAAATAAGTCCTATAGCCATCTTCAGTAAAAGAGTACTTAGAAGGCGGTGAAGGGTGGGCGATTGATACCGTCTCTTATGATAGACCTTCCAAAAAACACTACTCAGTAGCCTATTTTGAATAAATGATACGTTCTATTGTGAATAAACCAACTTATATAGCAAATTAGTAAACAAATGGCGTGCAATACAAGTAGGTAGATAACACAAAATTAAGTGTTAATTATTGTGACGGACAAATAATAAATTATACTGCATTTGGTGTTTTTTTTTTTCAAAAAAGTTGTAATGATTATATTTGGTCGTAGATAATTTAGAGACCTACACTGCAAATACATTTTATTTGTTTGAACATCTTGAGCAAAGAGCAGGAGAATTTAGACAATTGGATTTACAAAGTAAATGTATACAGTTCCAGCTAAAATTGAAAACAAAATCTTAGTTTTCGTTGCAAGGCGCAATTTCATTCAATACCGCTGTCGTAGGCGATACGCCTACGCCGTAGCATTTTCTGAGATTAGCCGTAGCATATTGGATTATATCTGTAATGACTGGGGTTATTAAAGAAACAGGGATATTTTAAACGCTTAGGTTGAAATTGTTATTAGATAAGGTGCTATAATATTATTAATAAATTAGTTCTGAGTGACAAAAGCTGCTACTTTATTTTTTAATTTTGTAACACACGTTTTGTAAATGTTAATATAGTTCGTTTACAAAAATTCCTGTAACAAGTTAAATATATCCAACAATAAGTTTTCATTTACCAAATAAAAATAAAAGCACTCTACAATTAATTTGACCATCATAAAATATGCCATACTTTTATTGATATTTTTTTATACAGAATCAAAGAAAATACCGCCTGTAAGATGTTTTCACATGTTGCGTTACAGGTAGTAGATATATTACGTAATAAAATGTATCTACACGTAGCTATCAGACTCACGACGGCAAATCGGTAGCTGCAGCTGTCTAGCGCCGACCGTGACAGCTGTCAACGAGCTGTCAAAAACAGCTGCCGTAGCTCAACGACTCGAGACCTGTCAGTCTGCTGTTTAAAATGGCTCTCGTTGTTTTTTGTACGTACGTGTTGATTCGGCGAGGTGGAAATCTATTGAAAAGAAAAACAATGTTAGATATTTTTTATTCTTTCTTATTATCAGATACAGATGTATATAATTATATTATTACAATTAGAAATTAAACTTAAGATATTTACAATAATATAAAAACAAAGCCTACATACACAATAAACAAGAAAAAATCGTAAACTAAAATAAGGCATCAAAAAATTCATCCACATCGCTGTCAACTAGGAGTGTGCCCAAAAGGCTGCCACAGAAATTAAAATTTGTGTTTTATTGCATATTATTTGTCTTTGGAAGACCTTACCAAGGGCTCACCCAACAAATAATTGGTTTGGAGGGCAAACGCAAAAACTTATTTTTTATAAATAGATAGATACAAAGCCCCTAACGTATTTAACTGAAGCAGAAACTTTCTTGAACACCAATCTGTTAATGGCCGTTTAAAAGAAAAGTGTTGTTGATAAAGTCAAACTTAAAGTGCTTAAGTTTAACCTAAGTTTAACCATCAGCTTACCATAGTTAGAGCCGGAAGGCACCGTAAACTATTCCTTCCGAAACTGGGACTCCTTAATAGATATAAAACAAATAAACTTCCTTCAATCTTTTTTACCAATAGACACATAAGCGAACACATAAATACACCGATTCCAATTTACTTACGCAGATAAAATACTCTATTTTAAAAATGATTGCTTAATTTACCGTTAACAGCCCAACACTAAGGACGAATTTAACAGTTTGACTTACCTCAGTGCTGAAAATTGCATTACACCGACTTTGAGTTAAATATTTAATAAATACAAAAAATGCACATTTTCAACCGACCTCTAAAGGAGTATATTCTCGCTTCGTCTGTATGTTTATGTTTATTTTGCGATATTTACGGCAGTTGTTTATTGATTTAAAAAAAAAATATTATTATGCATAGAGTATGAGAAGGGGCCACATATAAATTTCATTAAAATCAATCCGGTAGCTTTATTTCCTTTTTCGGTGCGTTTTTTTACTCTTATGTGTGTATTACAATCAATTATAATGTGGTGAAATCGGCCCTAAGTCATCATTGGTCGGAATGTCGGATCTCGTTTTTATTCGAGCATATTGCTAAGCCGGCATAAAGACTTGGGAAAGAAACTCTCGTGTCCTAATGACTTCGCGTGGAGTAAGCCGACGAGATAATTACAGAGCCAATTCCTTTTTTTTCTTAATAAGAAATATAAAAAGAAATGGGCGAAAATAATCCTTTATCTAAACGGATATCCGGCTTTCGGATGTCTTCAAATTATTACACCCTTACTTAATTTTACGAGGAATAAAGTTTTGGTTCTTTTCTTTCGTGTTATCGCTTAGCGATGATTATATCTAAAAAATGTAGTACTAAAAAATCATATCAGTGAAATCTTTTTATTAAAGGTCTAAAATTGAAGCAAATTTTGATTTAAGTATTGTTTTGTTTTACAAGATCGTAACAAAAATCTGTATTCAATAAAAATACAATAACTATAGTAGCTATTATAAAATAGATGAACAAGAATATAAGAAAAATACGTACGCTATAGACCAATGTTGTACCTTGATTTATTAGTACTATTATCGATAAAATTTTAATGACCGTTTGCATTTGTAATTACAGTTCCATTAAGGTTGTGCCCGGTGATAATGGTTTCTTGAGAAAACTCAATAAAACTAATGTCCACTTAATCATAAAAATATACTTCTTCCTAGAAGATTCGAAAAAGATTGTTGGAAAATAGTATTTTATTTTTATTGTGTCTAGGTGCTAGATTTACGTATAGTGTCGTCCAGTCATAAATTAAACCTGTGTTTTTACAAATCGATTACTTCTGCTGCCCTTACCCAAGATATCTTGAGGTTGGTTTCGAATCTCACCGGATTGCGCTACATACTGTATATTACTTGGAGTTACTTCTAGTTTAGTTACAATCGAGCATGCATAGTTTACCAAAATATTTCATCTGAAATAATTGTATTGCAAAAACCTGCTTGAAATATCCAGTCATATAACGTCGATCTCAGAACCTAGTAAGTCACATCTTAAACATTGTGTCATCATTATTATATGCCAAAATCTGTTTTTCTTTTATGCGAAGTTATCTCCAATTTTTTTTTCATAATAACAATAAGCAATACTAAAAATGTAAAAAAATGAGCAGTTTTAAAGTGAAGTTAAAATCTGCAGTTATATACTTACAATAAGCAGCACATCTGTGACCATTTTGCGTCAAAAGCGACTTTTTTACAAAGCAGTAAGGTTGATTTTCCCATTTCGTTATCACCTTTGGAGTGAGGTGTACCTAAATACCTAAATGCTTGTTATTGAAGTAACTCCCAACGTCTAACTGAGCTCGACTGCGGCGGTTTGGCGAGAGTTGGAAGCCGCATTTATACGGTTTCTAGTTGTTATTATTTGTGATTGGAAAGATGGCAAAGATTTTCTGGTAACTATCGTCATCGAAAAATCTCTGTAAAATATGTTGTGATTTTCAGCGAATCGAATGTCTTCCTAACACACCAGTTTTAACCTTATTTTTATTAGTGTAACTAAGTGCTAAGCAGTTTTACCGACCTAAGTAGTCTTCGTTCCCGATTTTATTTATAATTATTTTTATTGTTAAATTTTCTGTTAGTCGAGATGGAAAGTGAATCTGACAAATGTAAGATTATGAAAATCTGTACACCCGTTCTTTGTTATCAAGGGTGTAACGAACCCGACCTTTTTTTGTTATATTAAACAAGATATCATTGACCCCCATAGTTGCACTATCCATCCATTCTTGGTAGATCGAGCATCTAACCCTCCAAAGCCGGCCTAATATGACCCCATGCACGTTGCTTAACGTGCTCGTCAACCACAATCATAAGATATTTTGGGTTATTTTTCGTAGCGATGAGAGCGGGAAAGATATTTTACTGTAAACATTTTTTACGTTTATCCTTTGGGACAGAGTGTCTCTGGAAATATAATAAATTACACTTTTAATAGACAGTGCCTGTTTTATTCTTTGTTTATTTTTTCATAACTATTGGGCAATGTCAGTTCATTAATGTTACCAAAACCTAGTTATGACCCTAACTTATTAAGTTCTGGTTTATTTAATTAAAAATAAAGTTTAAAAATATTTATTTTAATAAAATTTCTTAAAAACCCAGTTCTTTCTCTCCAAGATAGGGAAACATAAAAGTGTTGTTTAAATTACATTTCTTCTTTTAGCATCCCTTATTTTTGTAATATTCATCATAATTGAAAAAGGGAAAACTCTCAGTTCCTGAAGTTTTATCAACTTGTCCATGTCTCTGTCTCCTGATGTTTACGTCAGAAACCTTTTAATCTCAGTTAACTTGTGGTCCTTATTATTAAAATTTATTAAAGAAGGAGTAATTGCTAGCTCACATGTTTTTCTACTCTTTTATAAGGGGCTCTATATTCGTCCCTTCGATATGTACCAAAAAATTACAAGTTACCTTTGTGTAATTTTTCGTTCGTTTTGCAGACGGGGCAATAATTTTATACTACTAATAAATATTTCTGTAACTAAGGGTAATCGAATTAAGCAACAGCATTTATATTTTAATGATAGGTGTTGCAACCATGTATACGATTTGTCGTTTCAATCCACTATAAATAGATAAATAAATATTTTTTAATGATAACAAACCGGGTTTCTTAACAAAATAAATAACCAATACTAATAGTTTTGTTTAACAACGTTCACTAGCTGCATCCACAACGACATAGTTGTTAGTTACGCTTGTCATTCCAAAGCCTTTAATTTTGTCTAGCGTTGGCGACAAATCACGCCCCATCTGGTCGCGGAATAAGGCCCGTCCAATATACAGACAGAATAACGGAAAGGCTTAAGATATACGTTCTCGGTCTCTAACTACATTTTATCGAATAGAAATAGCATTTAAGTTGGTAAAGTGTGAAATATCTTCCTGAGGTGGTATTGGAAATATTTGAACTAGTCGGCCGTGTGTTTCTGCATTTATGATTTTTGTTGTTGAGAACCTATACGTTATTTCTATATGTTATTTCGATACCCAAAGGCTGTAATGTTTTATCAAGATCCGTTGGCACTACGTGAAAAAACATTATATTATACATCCTCAAACGTCGAAAAATTTAATAATGAGCTAAGAAAGGAGTTATTAGCATATGGAACAAAAAAAATATGTAGAAGATGAGAAATACATCTGATCACGTAGCCATATTCTACATGTATGTACTGGTTTATAACAGTTCTAAATAGATGTAAATCTTAATAGGTTTGGAAGAGACAACCATGTAAGCTGTCAAATCTCATCGAAGCGTAGTTTGTAGATTACACGTAGTCAACAACCTGCCAGACTTAAAGGGTACCGTTTATGATGACGTATAACAATGTCCAAATAAACGCGATTTCAGGCATCCTAAAACAATTCCAGACATTCAAGGATTAGTACATTAGATTCCTACATACAGGTTTGACATACACATAAATTACGTCTACATATCCAAAGTATACACCGGTTCTGCCTATTTTAAAGTGGGCCATTAGGACATTTAATTATAAGTTTTGCAAGAACGACCAGACGTTTTCAAACCTTAAAAACGCAAGTATTTTTTTTTTATAAACGACTTAATTATAATTTTTATGATCCAGTTTCGCAACTTCTAAAGTGAAACCCGATAGGTGCAATTGTTGGAAATTAAATTAAAACTCAAAGTTACAATAATGTGAACAATAAGTATTGTGTTTACTTACCGACATTATTTTTTCCTCTCAATAGAATTCCTTGGAAAGTATCGAGCAATTAAAATTTTCTTGAGCCTTGGCAAAGATGGCTTCTGTTTTATTTGAAAGTATTTCTGAATGCATATGTCATTAGGGACTTCTTTTATCCTCAAAGACGGACTTTTCGCAACCTTGTTAAAAAGTTTAAATCTTTTAATCTGTTTTTCTTTTGGTAAGAAAATATTTTGCGTCTTTAGAATTTTGGACCGAAAAAATGAAAAAAACAAGTAATTAATATCAGTACTTTTAGTCAATAAACTAACGTCGGCTTATTCATAAGCAGGACTACAGTATGTTGAATGTGATTGAAATATCAATATTATTTTTCCGATACACGAGTGACAAATAACTGGTCGTTAATACAGAAGCCATTAAATTAAATTACACATTCATTGGTATTTACGAGTAAAGGTCCACCTGAAATTTATAGGTGTTTCAGACGTAATTATTTCATCGAAATCAACATGACTTAAACGTATTAACAACGGAGAAATGATAAGTATGCATATTTTTTGTAATTTAATATGGTGTTGTTGACTTATTTTTGTTCAAATAAAATGCATTTCAAATGGAATCATAATTTGCTAATTAATATTCAGTAGCTACTATGTACCAAAATGCAAACATAATCGCTACGTGTTTCAGAAATCTAGATAAAGCACACATATGTAGGTAAATTCATTCACTGCCGAAATAACGAGGATAAATAGGCTCTCCATAAAAGTTAAGTTACCCTTCAATAGAAACTCCATTATCCGCTTACTTAGTTTCCTCACACATGAGACGGCGATATGTTCAGGTTAGATCGACTGTCAAACTTTACGGTCTGACCGGGACTTTGGATCTACCGTGTTTGACAAAGCGGCTCGGTGTATATAGAAAACCCATTCATCCAAAAACAGTGAAACATTTTTTGTCAGGAATATATTTGTTCGAACGGAAAATGTATATTATTATAAGTCCATTGAGAGGATTTCATTCACCTCAGCTCACGGATCTTCGGTCGCATATTGCTCGGATATGGATCATGTTTTAAAGAAATTGAGGAGGTAATATTTTTGAGCTTATGTCGAGACTTAGGGTTATAGTATCAAACTTATGTGCCTCAGGAGCGGTGCGCAAAAAGAGGTTTGGTTATTTCACAATTTGAACCAAAATTTCAAAATAAACTGAACGACTAAATACATTTTCTGATAATCATTTATTCAAAGACTTTATTTTCATAATGTATTATTTATAGAATGTTCGGTGCCTCGCTAAAAAGTTCAGATTTAAATTGCTTTGACTGTCACCGTATGGAAATAAACACTGCATTTTTCAATTATCTCCAATATAGCTGGTTAAAAGCCGGGCAAATGAACACTAGGAGAATATGCATCGGTGTTTCAAAAATTCGAGGAACGGAATTAGCACGGGTTTCAACGTGTGCACGGAATTTTATGCTCGGAGATATTTTTTGGGACGTTTAGTGATTTACGATTCAAAAACGGCACTTACATTTGCACCAGTATTTCCTGCAACTATCATTTTACTTGCCACGTAACAAATCAAACAAACAGCAAGTCTATTACTGACACAGACTGATAATTACTGACTGCATAGAGGCGCGTCCACTTTCTACTAGAACCTAATTAGTCCGAGCTTTGCGTCTGACTGTGCAGTAAATGTTCATTTCCATCAGCTATTTAGTTTATCTTATGAAGAGATTTCCAGTCACCTGTTATGAAGAGTTTATGACCAATTATGTAAGTAATAAAACCTTCAGAAAACATGCCCGTTTCGTGGAAGCCGGCCTGACGGAGTTTGCCCTAATGGCAGCGCGCGCCCCTGTGACCTACCATAATAAAGTTTTAAAATGTTGTAATTACTTACATAAACTTTGTCGGAAAATAAATTGAAAATGTAGCGGACATTATGTTCGGATAATCCTACAAAATGTCTCTTAGAAAGAAAATCAGAACTTCGGAGGTTATTGTGATCCTGTGATGGACTTTATGATTTTCGGAAATATCTTGCTGCGTGCTTGTAGACGTGGGAGGGTACCCGGAGAATAAGAGGTCGATAATACCTGCGTGGAGGCGCCGCCCGGGAATCATGATGGAAATTATGATAACCCAACAACCCTAAATACCCCAGCACGCACCCCGCCGATTACATTTTATCAAGATGCAATATTTAATACGAATAGCTACGTATAAACGCTCCTACTTTTTGTTTAATGGCAGACAGTTATATTAACACAAATTACCCTAGTTACATTAGACCCACCGACAATAACTATCTGAAAACTCACGTACCGTCGTTGTGTTTAAAATTTTATTAACAGAGCTTGTTTTAACTGTTTGTAAATTTAATATTAAAGAAAAGCACATCCTCTTTCTAGGAATATGTTTGATAAGGCTTGCCACACAGTGATACGGATCAAATTATAATCAGATCAAAGATTAGTCCTACACGAAAGCAAGCGAGGCAACAGGCCGGATAAATAGACAGGTCACTTTTAAAATTGCCGTAGATCTAAATAAATAAAAAGCGGGTAATCCCTTCATGACCTACCATAAAATTTTATGAGATTATGTTGGCTGGATATTATAGCCGTACGATAGACGTAGTGGGTAGCGCTCAACCCCAAATTGCTATTGTGGGGGCAAGCGTCGACCTGTGACCTGCCACGCCTCGTAGAAATCCCATTTTTAACATGGCCAAGCTATCGTAAACATTTAAGAACAACTTTTAACAGAGAAGAGTCCGCGACAAACATTGTTCAGCGAAATGACAAACAAAGTTGTATGATAAAAATACAACACGAGAGAGCACCGCTTATGAAAAACTTTTATAAAATATGTTGCAAATTAGACACACATTTTTCGTAAATTTTGCAGTTTACTAAGTTAAATTGAAATTTTTCAAATATGGGGTTTTTAAATTGTTGTGTAAACTTATTTTTAAAATATTTATCAACATTTTTTCTCATAAAACAGCTTGTAAAAACTTTGGTCTTGGTGTCAACTAGACAGCTATGCCAGGAAAGATTTACAACAAAAACTTATTTTCTTTGAATCTTTAATCTACTACAGAATTATATTTATAAAACAACATCTTTCAAAAATACAATTTCATTTAACTGCTATAAAACAACTCAATCATTCAAGATGACGATTAAAACATTTATTTTCGAAAGCTAGACTGCAGAACATAGGGTATTCCATCACTTTCGGGAAACCGTGTTTTGTTTTTCTCTTTCTCTGTTTTCCTGTAACCTGGCTAGATTTTGTTTTGAAAAATAAAAAGCTTGAATATGGCATTGATAGAATGGGTGGGAATGGTTTTAAACGGATTTCTGTGTGAGTTATGATGGAGCGATGTCACCGACGACAGTAACTGTCCGCCCTCTTTCAGTCAAAGGCTAAACGTAAATAAATAAAACTATGTTGACGGCACACATCCTTTCTCTGTAGGTACAGTTTACCCTTTCAGCTACGTACTGTTGGACTGTCGTAAACCAGGCGCCTCATTTAACGTGGCACAGTCTAATATTTTAGTTAAAACTTAATGTCGCGTGTTCATTTAATAATGTGACATTTTTTATTCAATTGCCTATGTAAAAACATGCATTAAATAGACAGAAAATTAAACCGCAAATTTAAATTAATTGCCGCAAATTATGCGTGGAAAAAAAATGCCCCTTGTTACCATAATTATTGACCACATACGCATTTCCGAGCAAACGAGCGATTATTATAAAAAAGACACGACACCTTTTCTACGAACGATGAATTGTTAATTTAATCGTGATATCATATTTGCGTCATATGCAATATGTCACGGCAGCTGTTTACTTTCCCTTGCGAAATAGTTGCATTATATACGTTAAACTGTGGCCATTATGACACGTAAACAGTGGGTATGTGGACAGGTATTTATTCTTAAACTACACGGTACTAAATTACCGTCCCTATTTTTTCTTTCGAATATTTTAGAAGTTAACTCTACAGTTTATTTCCTACTTAATATTACTAGTAATAACACAGCAAGATTTGTGTTTATTTGGCTTATATGAACAGCTAGTTTTTTCAGGGTTTTTAGCCACAAACATGGGTTTTTAGCCACAAACATTTCAAGGAAAATTCAATGTAACACTTAATTATAAAGAGATTGATTAGCGCAAATACGAACTTGACGTTATCTCGATAAGTTGGTCAATAACTATAGCTTTTGGTCGATTTAATAGGTACGTATAATTCAGTGGGCAGAGCTGGCTTGAGTGGTTTTGCGGTCACCCCGCACGTCCAGCCAGGTTCTATGATTGATGAAGAGGCTTCCAGGGTTAGCTCGAGTTATTAACATTGAAACGGGTCTATACATGTTCGCGCTTATTACGCAACCCCAAAAAACTTTTAACTTTGACCGACTTTAACGCAAAAACGGTCAAGGTTAAACATCAAGGTTAACTGAACGATGCTATTTTGAGCAGATATCTATAAATAGGCAATCGTAATAACTCATTCAAGCTTAATACTTACTACGAAGTAATATTTGCATTGGATTGTGCAGTATTTATTGCAGCGATTTGCGAAACACGTAACAGCTTTCAATTAAAGCAGTGTCGGTACCTGACACAATACTAGAGAGACTCGACTAAGCAAATCGTTTGCAGAGCTACAATACGACAGCCTTGCCCGTTCCTATTTGTTTGGACTAATAAATTCGCCCCAAATTACACCCTTGTTTACATAAATGCGGTGTAACAGAATGCCCTTAACCGAAACACGAAAAGAAGTAATTTTTGTTCTTTTATTGCGAACATTGGTAATGTTTCCTTTGTGTCGCTGGATTACGGGTATTTGAGAGTGATCGATGACTTTGGTTAAGTATTTGGGGATCGTCGCGGGATCGGTCAGAGCCAATCACGTTGTACTTCAGAACGTATCGGAGTGTCTATGCCACCCTAAACAAATTAATTGTTGCGGCAATATTGATCTTATTAAATAAATGTGCAAATAAATTGTTTAATGGAAATGCGAACGTTCGACGACAAATGAATTAATTTTTGTACTTTATATTGTATTTAAAAGTGTTTGTTTAGGTCGAATCTTTTTAGCTAAATGAGAACCAATTTGTCGTCCGATTGACCTGAAATTTCATTACTATTTTTAGTGCGGTTTTAATCTGGTCTGGTGATAGAGCCAGAATGTGACCGCAGAAACTCTGTAATTTAACGACGCTATCCCATCGTGTGCAGGCTTGTTTGATTTGTCTTTACTAGTGCTAAGATAGATATTTTACAAGCCCGTATTTAAAACGAAACTTTTGAAGAAAAGTTATTATTTATCTTGACAAGCCTGTTGGTGTAGTGGTTAGAGACCCTGACTGCTATACCGAAGGTCGTGGGTTCGATTTCCACCCACACAAATGTTTGTGTGATGAGCACGATCATTTGTTCGGTGTCTGGGTGTAATTTATCTATAATATGTATGTATTTATAAATATATAAGTATATTTATCAGTTGTCTGGTTACCATAACACAAGCTCTGCTTAGCTTGGGATCGGACAACCGTGTGTGAGATGTCCCGGAATATTATTATTATTATTTATCTTATATAAACCAGCTTATTATGTTACATTCTTAACTGCAGCTTTATATGAGACAACTATTTTCAATAGGAAACAATAAAAGCTCGCTTACAAGAGTAAACGGGGCGCAAACTGTTAGTTTCCATTTGACAAGAATAGTTCCTTCAGCTCAGATCACATGTTCATTATGTCTTCACAATGTGTGATTGAACTCGTCGTTGAACCGAAAGTTTGCGACACAAAGAGTGGTTCAAGTTTGTTTAAGTTCACACGAAGTGTTCCAATATCCAAAATCTTAGATAGTTAATTGTAACCTGAAAGTCTTATTTAAAATATTTGTATGTTTTTGTTAGCAATTCGCTTTGAATCTCTTTTCGTAGGTACGCATAATTTTATTGCTGATACAAATTATTTGCTTTTAAAAAAAAATATTACTTATAAGTGAACTTATAATTGAATGTCTCACAAAAATATACCGACACTTTCAAAGAAACATGAAAAGCATTATATTTCTTTTGAAATACATTTTCTACAGTTTCTTACATATGAACTGTAAAAGTATTTAATGCGCTCATATAAAGCCCCTGAAAAATATTAAGTACTGAACATGAGTATACTTACTGTTCGCTCTCTATTTTTCCTTACTTACAAGTACTCTGACTGAGCTCACACGAGTATGGAATCAAACACGGAATAAAAAACTCCGCAGAATCAAACTACCTACGGAGTTCTTCAAGTAGAAAAATCTACATTCTACGCAGTTCGTATTAGAATTCATTCTATCGACATAAGTATTTTACGAGTTGAATGTGAAGTAAGAAGATTATTTAAACTATGTATTCTGATGAGAATTATAGTTTATTTTTTTGCTGTATATTACACAGTTTTGAATATGAAATATTCCCAAAACATCTGATATTTTTAGCAAATATTATTACGAATACATTTACGGAACAAAACATCTCTGGTCTTCATTTCGTGGGCGTCAATCTCGTAATGTTCATTTAGTCTTTATTATAGTCAGTCGTATATGAACGTAATATCATTTGAACCGAGTAACGTGAGAGTTATGACGTCACCACTGTGACGTAGTGTGATTCTGCTGACGGATGACGCAGAGACGTGTGAGCCCCACGATCTCGCTGCGTCTGGCTTTTACGAGATAAGAAGATTACGAACCGCGGCCTCTTTAGCTCCCCATTTCACGGTCGCTGCTACCACTCTATTTATTATCAAAAATGTTCATTAGTTTCGTCTGTTATTAGAAATCTCCCTCGTAAATACGTTAGCATGTGACGCGGTAAATTGTTTGCGGGATTGTTCCTCGAATCGTAATTCAACCCTACTAAGCATTTCTTGCTCCGGGACCGGCCAGTAGGCGTCAGCTGGTCTACCGAAATCCTACCGAAACAAAAGTGGTGTTTGTATAGAAAACATAACCGTAAATTGACCAAAATACTTACGGTGTCCCTGTGGGTGAGAAAACTATGGTCTGGCGCTGCGGTTGTTTCTACACTTTATTTTAAAGTCTGTTTTGGTTTACGCATGAAATATTAGGGTCTAAAACTAAATTTATAAATTTTGTGCGTCATGAAATGTCACATTATGATCGTAATATTCATTAGTGAAGGTATTCCATTAGGCCAGCTTGTTTTTGCTGTCGTCATTGACGCGACGACGTCACAATTATCAAAAGTTGTCGCACTGAGTAGGCCAAAGGACCAAACTTCACGGTTTACGAGCCACTCGCTAAATTGCCAAGTTTGACACCGACATTAATTTATTTTTACGATCTGCCCATCTTGTAGTAAAGCCACGACGTATGAGGAATTATAACTTCTCAAGACACATACGAATTACTACCTAAAAATATAGTCACTGCAATAGTATTTAGAAAAAGCAGACTCCAAATAAAATAAACAAAAACGTCAATTTAATCTCGTTGTTTAACCGAAATTTCCACCTCGAGAAACAAAGTTCCAACACCTTATTAAAAAAAGGTGCAAAATTATGACACAAACTTTTAACATTTTCTAGCCATTATTTAAAATAAGATTTTAATATTTCTTTGAAGTAATAGACGCCTTGGAACTCTTGAGAAGCGCCTCAACTTCGGTCAGTTAGTCAAGTACAGCAAAATATTTTCTTTTACATATAATTTAAGTACGTAACGTTTGAAAAATTCACGTTATTTTAGGAACTAGCGAGCTGAAGAATTGTGTTAATGATACTTAACAAAACGGGCATGACTCGTATTTTAAAAGGCTATAAAATCGCCACTCATTTTTCTCTTTGTTTTGAGCTGTTTGTGTATTCTGGACGCCGAACAAAGTTATAAATGTACTACAAAGTTAAACTATAACACTGTAGATCCGTTCATTATACGTGGCACTAGCGCACCGCTATTAGAACGCAGGTGTTTTAAAAAATGTTTGTTGTTTTGAACTTTTACAGCGCGTTCTCTAAACAAATATAAAGCGAAAAAAGAAATGTGTAGCATTTTACAGTTACGGTACGTTGAATCAATTCACCCCAACATTTAAGGGTAAGAAAAATATGTGCATAAAAACGTTGGCTCTTTAATGAGAGTTTTAAATAAACATAGGTACAACAATGTGACGGTTCAGGGAGGAATCACTGGCAAGGGAAAATTCGAAATTCTCGTTTGCGTACATTGTACTTTGGCGTGGTAAAAACGCGCCATCATTCATCCTTTTGATTACAGTGCAGAACCGTAAAAACTTCCATTACCTACCATGGATTAAGGGTATAAAGAAGGGTTTTTTAAATTAGGTACTCTAGTAACTTTTATGTGAACACTCAGCATTAAATTATACGCCGAGTACGTAAAGTAAATCTGTAATAACATAATTATTTAGCCAAATAGGTTTAATGAGAGAGATTTAGCGAAACATGTTCGTATGATGACGCAAGTATTATTTTAATAACAGTAGCAGTGATATAAAATGTGTTTATAAGACAAAGTTATTTGTAAAAATGAGTGTACGTTTTGATTAACGTTATTTTCATACAAAAATGTCTTACATAACCCGTATTGTGTCACAGAGGGACTATTTATGTCATATTTAAATACGGAAGAGAAATTAATGAACTACCTGAAGCTAAATAATATTATTCAATTAATGAAATCGATTACCGGTAATTTGTATAAGATAAAAAAAAACATCAAATTCTGCATGTAAATAAAGTGGATCAGTATTTCCCGATGGCGTTATTAAATACAACATCATAAAAGTCGGCGTTGTATTTGAAAATATACGAGAAAGAGAAACCTTAATACACACCGATGTTACCGTCATTATTTTATATCAATTTTAATACTTTTTTATTACGGCTTCTGACGCTTATTACGATCTTTTAAAAGATGGTTTACTGTTAAAAGCATAGGTAGCTGATTTTCATTAAGAATAACAGCTTTACGGATTTATGTTCTCTCTGTCTTAGGTATATATGTATATGAGAACGGATGACGATGTCACACAGTAATATTTCACGCAAATATCACTTGATTACAACAAGATAAAGGTTTTGACGAACGGAATATGAGGACGCGGGAAATTCGTGACGAGACGCCTCCATAATTAATTTTGTGAGTTCACACCTACCCTACCTCCTAAACAGAAAATGTATTTCATGTAACTGGGAAGCAAATCGTATTTTCAGAATACGGAGCAAACATAAATCGGAGTTTATCGGTTTTCCCTTCTTTTCATTTCTGACCCCTATTGAAAACGTTATCGGGGATGAAAAGCAACTGGAAAATCACAGCGATTTAAAAGTGTTTAAACTTTGAGTTGTTTGCTGAGGCCTTATTAGGAACTCTATCGCAAAGTTACCGTATGATGAACTTATATTTTGATCGCCAGTTCAAATACAAAAACTTTGCCCTCTGTAGGTACAGGCAGCGTAGACAAAAATCATTACTACAAGCGTTAAAGATGATAGAAATCGCTTAAATTGCATATGTTTTCTTGATACATCCCTTGATTATACTTAACTATTATTTGAGTTGAATTTGATCTACCAAAATCACATTAAGCACGAATAACCTTTTAATTAATGTTATAAATTACAATAACAATTATTTAACGTAATGGATAAATAATAAAGGTGAGCTAACTTGCGAAAAAGCATTCGCACCACATATTTTGGTTTTGGAACCACGCATACTTCGCACCTTCCAAATTGTGATTTTTATAGGGGTTCACTACGCCAATCACGACATGATATCATTGACAAAACTATGTGTATCCCACAAATTGTTTGACCCCAAGGACCGAGTTTGACGGTTTGTTATAATTATTTTAAGTTACCATCTTGTATTTGGTAAGCTAACGGCAGGACTCCACCGAGGAACCTTTTTCGCTAATTACAATTAAACATTCCTAACGGGTTTGCGAGTTTTGTAAAGTTTTGTACTTCTATGTTGTAAAGCTGTTTGTATTTATGGACTTTGAAACCCGCTGGGTATTGTACGGAATATGAAGAAAATTATATCCATCCTGCGTAATAGAAAAAGAGCAAAAATATAATCATACTTGTGCAGGATCTCAATAGGAAAAATGTTAATGCATTTTCCAATACAAAAAGGGAAGAGAATAAACCATTGCAATTCATTAGTATAATGAAAATGGAATTAACTCTCAATGGGACAGCAATTTAAAAATGACAATAATGCTTTTATGGGATAGTGGCTGCCAATAAAAATGTCGGGAGCTTAATCTGTAAGGCTCACGACCTGACATGGTTCTCGTTGAATATAGTTATTTTTAATACGGATGACCGATATTCAACTTACAAGACGTAAACTAGAATACATTGTTCAGACGTGAAATTTTAAACCTACTCTTTCCTTTTTTTTTTTTATTGGCCGCTATTGTTTTCGACATGAACTTCCTTGGATTTGGAAACTTTATTTTATAGCTTCTTCCTAGTATTAAGAACTAGGCTTTGGCAGGTGTCTACTTATTTTTATGGTTATATAATCCACTTTTAGTGCGGAAATTTTGAACAGGTTTTATTTCATTTTTGTGCCAGTTTTCAGACACAAGGACTGTTTACTGTTTCTTTTATGTTTAAGAATGAAAAATACGAAAGTGTAAAGATAGTTGTGAATTTACTATTATGCTAGTTTTATCGTTGCGAAACTGTTTATGGTTTCTCGGAGTTTCAATATTTGATGAAAGGTATGATTTATTTAAGTCTGAAAAGTACTTTTGTTGATAGCTACGGCATATCAAATGATTAATTATTTTATTGACTAACGGTCACATATTTCAGATAATTGCGACTAATTAAGAGAGAATAAATAACGAGCCCCCTAATTATGGTGTAACAGTGGACAACATTTAATCATGTGACGTACATACTCAATCTCAACCTTCTTTATATTTTAATTGGGTCGAAAATCAATAAGTCTACATAATTACCATCCAAAATCAGGATACCCGCAGGCACGATCCTCATTTTATTTTACACGTTGATACCGGGAAACAATAAAGCGCCCTGAATTAACATATAAACGGCAAGTTTCGGAGGGCGTCGACAATTTTATCTCCCAATTGTACCTACGGCCAAACGCGAAGGGATAAATGTATTTCGAGATTTTCAATGCTCAAATAAATTACGTCACACCGTCACACGTTACAGTATGTTTTATAAATTCGTGATTGTATATTTGAATGGAATATGATAAATACAACGATAAAGAAATAACAAATGACATGTATCGTGCGCTTTTAGTTGAATGCTTTGATAAGCTTAACATAAGTACTCTTCAAATCTCGTACAATGGTATAAAAATATTAAATTCTAGATTTCAAATCATAGATTATATATCAGATGGATTTAATATTTTTGTTTAAGATTTATTTTTTAATATTTATTATGTTTACTATTTACTGGATGTTGTGAATATTATTACTTAGCAGCATTTATTTGTACAAAGTGTCATTAGGCATAAAGTAATAACTTAATTTTCCGGTGTAAAAGGTAACTTTGTCCCGTCGTTTAATTTCACAGCAGCCAATTAAGATAAGTAGGACCCTAGTAACACTTAGCGGTAGAGAATAGTCTGTTGTCGACTCTATTTAGACAATAGCACTCTCTCACGAACAACTGAGATGTTAACAAAAAACGCCGCTCGTCAACTAAAAACATAAATGGGAAACACTATTACACACTTTTTTTCTATTTATAAATAGTCATTTTTTAAAACCAAAATCACATTATTTTAAATTGTCGCATGTGGTCACGATATCGTCCGTTTTGTGCAAGATAGTGACGTCATAATCCCACTCCTAAACTTATTTCCGCTTATCCTTAGTTTTTCCTTACGTTGAAAAGCAAACAATACAAACTAAATAGAATTTTACTTTTCAATCCCGGTCTCTATTGTGTTTAAAGAACAACATTGTTTTTGTTTTCGCTCGGAAATAGACAAGTTGTGCAAGGTCAACTCGCATACAAAACATACTGCAAACATGCTTTTCATTGTCCAGTTATAAAAGCTCTAACTAAGTTTTGACACGACTGTAGAAGCTACTTATACTTAACATAACATAACATATCATCACGCCTGTATCCCCGAACGGGTAGGCAGAGGTGTACCAATGTACACCCACAGTTCGCCGATATGTTTTAGGTCCCATGTAATAGGGGGCGAGCCTATTGCCACAAACCGGGCACAAATCCAAACTTCTACCTGCTATTGAGAGTTTCACAGAAAAACCCAATAACAGCTTGGTCGACTCGGGAATCGAACCCAAGACCTCTAGCGTAGCAGTCACGCTTACCACCACTAGGCAAACGAGGCAGTCACTACTTATACTTCATATAACATAACTAAGATAAAATAAAACAATAAATACATAATCAATATTTTACTATGTTCGCTTCGGTTCCCAAATGACCGCAAAGTCCTGCAGTGATTACAGTCCACAATTTTACACAAAAAGAGTGACAATGTCATGGTTGGATATGTCACTGCGGCATTCAACGGACCACAAGATTGGCCTCCATTAAAAAAACAATGCAATTCAAAAAATGAACAACGTTTGTAGTTTTGTCGGCCTTTTACAGCCCACGCAGTATTTTTTAAGAAGTCACAATAAAATATAATGCTTATTTATTCAAGCGGTATATTTTCCTGTTTTTATTTCTTCGATAACTCCGTGATATTTTATCCCACACATCTCTAGAGTTTTCTCACTGCCGTGAAATATAAGCTTCACTTTCGCAAATTAAGTTATTATTGTAATGGATGTAATGTTATATGTTATAAACATATGAGCAATAGTTGTTTTATAACACCTACGCTGTTTATTCAACTTGGAAATTTATTTGCAGATACAGTGTTATATCAAAGCAATTTATTAGCTCTGCTGAAAAAAAGTTACCTACTTAATTCAATGAGAAAGGAATCATTCTAACGTGCAGGATGAGAAATTTTCTATTTATTTTTTACTGCTTATACTTTATTAAATATTTTTATTGAAAATATTTCTGACCTACGATTCAATTCACGGTCAACCAGTCTACGCTTCCCACCTATCCTCGTGAATCTTAATGTGTTAGACATAAAGGCGAGAATTGAATGGCGGGTTGTTATCAGGGTAGCCTTTGTGGTTTTAACGACTGCAGCGACTGCGCACTTAACTACGGATGTTGTTTCCCTTTGCGTATTTGCGTAGATAAGCTGGGTAGATCAGAATTGTCGGTGCGCTTTGGAATTAGGGCTTCTTTGCATCTACGATATCGTTGTTATGCTGTTGGCGAAATCCGCTTTGTTTTGATTGTTTTGTCGTATAGTTTGAGGGTATGTAGTTGAGTACAGGTATTATCAACATGAAAAATAAACTTAGAACAATAGCTTCGAATGTTTCAGTAGAAGCATATCTTCCTTAAGCACATACCTATATAATCTAACAATCGCAACATAGTTATTTATTGCCACATACTTTGACGCCGTTTTGAATAGTAATCCAAAAACTGATTTTTGGTACTTCCTAAATTTATGGAGTGCAAATATATGTTCTTGATGCTTTCTTAAGATCCAGGCATCCTGATATCGAATTTCAACTAAATCGATTCAGCCGTTTACCCGTAAAAGCGTGTATAGACAGAAAGACACTTACTTTTACATTTGCAACCCTAGTATCGATGTATATAGTAATACTACACAGCTCCACAAAGGGACATGTAAAGCGTTTTAGGATTTCATTCATTACATTTAGATGTGTATCAGCGATACGGGTATGTAATTTCCGTTGTATTTGCAGATCACTTGTTTCCATATAAATGGCAGTGTCGGGTATATACTATTATGTTTTTCCTCTATATCCTTGACAAGAGTTGGACATATAATATTTATTAGAACGTGTATGAATATATTTACTAAACTTATTTCGCGGAAACTGAATTTGACTCTGAAATTTAACACGCATTATCTGGATTTAGGGATCAAATAGTAGCTAGTTTATTGCTTTTAAAATATCTGTTTCAGTAACGATTTTTAATTTATTGTTCAAGTTGTATTTTGGTTTTCATTTTAACAAATGTATATTTAAAATTTTTAAATGTAACTTATATTAAACAACTCACAAACAGCACGAATTATTTTCGTCAAATGTTGCAAGAAATGTCTTTGTTCAAACACTAAGTAGCATCAATACTCAAAAACAGGAACTAAAGTAAACTTTGGTTTGAAGAGAAAGGAAGGCGATATTACAACAAACTTAATTTCGTAGTCGATCGAATTTTGCGCCCCTTCAATTTAATAGATGCCTTTATTATTAAAGTTATTTTTAATTATGTCAGAACGAGAATGGTTTGTCAGATAGTTGAACTCGTATTTGCCGGACACGTCGCGTGTTTATACCCGACTGCCAAGAATGGTTGTGTTTTGTGAAATGGTACTAACAGTACTAGTACACTTGTAACTTTCATCTACCTCATGTATCGTTCCTGTCCAACCAAAGGTTGTCTGGAAGATATCGCTATTAGCGATAAGACCGCCATTGTACGCTTTACTGTTGATGGTATTTTCATTATTATTTAATTTTAATGGTGTACAATAAAGAATTTTCTATTCTATTCTATTCTAATACATTTAAATATTTATGTTATAGTTATTGAAGCAAATAAGGTTTTATGCTGTGGTAGCTGTTTCATGTGACCGTATTTATTCGCACATGGATGACGGTTCGAAACTTGGCTAGAACTAATATTACTTTTCAATGTTTCGCTTACTTTCTTATCTATAGGCATATAATCGGTAAAGAATTCCATATTTAGACATGGTATGTATCTGCGAATGTATACAATGTAGTAAAATAATCTTTAAGTAACGTGATCATCTTTTCTACTTATATCTCTTGCTTTGTCAATGCAATTTTTATTCCGTATCATAAAATAGGAAAACCCTTTGAATAGAATTCTTTGAAGTTCCCTGGAACTGTCATTTCTTAGATTTCCCTTTTAAATGCACAAACGATCGCTTCATTTGATTCGTTTTCTCTTTATCTGGGAATCTAGAGGTTTAATATGATAACTTGGAAGGTTTAGATTTTATTATAAAAACTTATCGGAGTTTATACAGAGTTAGGAAAGAATATGTCGTTATTTTTCTTCATTACTGATTAGTGTCGAGATATAACACAATATATTTGCAAAGATCTGAAGAGTTACACAAACGAAAATTCTACTTAACTCAGTAGAGTTTCTAGCAAGAAAATAATACAAAATTACACAATTTCAGCAAAATAAGATAGCCATACCTACTGTGTACCGTTATTCAGCAAAATAATACTAGTCTGTTATTAAAAGCGGGCCAGCATGCTCTAAAATATTGTATTTTCTAGTTTATGATCGAAAACTGCGGAGTGTCAAAAATGGCTCGCTATAGTGGTTATCTAAAAAACTATAATTCATAGAGATACGGACTATGTTTGCTCTTTGACTGGAGTTCTAGATCAAACAAAGTAACATTATTTTATATAAATTTTATTTTGACCTGGTAATTTTAATTAAAAGAAAATATCTCTAAAGCCGATCAATACTAATATTACTTTAATTGCAATTAACGACCGAACCGCTCTGCACCAATTTTGATGAACCTGTTTGACATATAATTTTTTAAAACGCTTGGTTTTAATGACATCAACAATATTCCCTGGAAAATCTATATTTAGCTGAATAGTACAGAAATAATTATTATGAACGAAAATTTTCGAGTAATAGTGACACGGTAATAACATTATGAATGAAGAATTTCTTCGTGCACTACTAACGAGCTGCAAACTTATTCCGTTGAGCAAGGCAGAGCCTGGCGCTGTGCCAATGCCAGAATTCGGGAGGTTATGCAGGGGCCGCGCGTAGATACGTTTGTTTGAGCTCAACGTAACTGCATGTGACCTCAGTTGGGAACTCCGGTGGTTATATCCTGCTCTATGAAATAAACACTGCTTTCGTACTCTTGAACTAAGCTCCTAAGTTTTACAACAAGAACAATTTTTTTAGGCAGTTGGTATCTTTTTCACTATGACATAATAAAAAAGAACAGATTCTGATGAAAATGAAACCTCATGACGTTCATGACGTAACACTAAAAACAAACTGCTCTTAAAGGTGAAAACTAATTTGACATATCTTAGTTAGTATATATTTTTACGGACACTTTCCCAAGGTCTATATTGATAAAAGAGAGCATTTGGTTTATTGCGAAAAAGAGCATCGGCGCCATTATCTAGTTCAATATGCAGTGCTTTATAGCTGCCAGTTAAACTTACTGACAGGTCAGAACGACAAAGGTAATGAATACTTTAAAACAAAACGCGAATTTTCTGCCACTTTATCGAAGTGGACGAAACTTTTTGTATTGTCAACAAAAATCAGAATTTAAAATATTCGTTACTTTGTTTTTAAAATAATATTCAGAATTTTCTGCTGACGTTGCATTTAATTTTCGCCACCCTTTAACAAAGGGTCTTGGTTTGCATTTCTGCAAGTTGTTATTTGATAACACTCTTTATTATTATAAACTATTATATAATCGTTCGAGTGGTACAGTGTTAATTGTTTTTTTGGACTTAAAATTGCTTTACAAAACGAAAGCTTTCAATTTACCCCGCTCCTTTTTTGCATATGGGTTGTTGACACAATTCACTGGATGTGCGATTTCTGAATTTACTCATGGAGTTACCAACGTTTAAAAAAGGTTCCGAACATTTTTATTTGGCTCAGGATAGGTTGGCCAGTTGTTTGTGTAATGAATTTATACGTGATCACGAGTAACTTAAAAAAACGGTATAACTAATATTTCGGGTGTAAATGTTTAAAATTTTCAATTTACTTATATTATAAGTAATAGCGAGTAGTAGACAAATTTAAATTTTAAGACAAATTCTTATCATTTGTCTTTTGTCACTGCATACAGTTAAGCAGAAATAATGTTTTTAACCTATTTCTCCTCTTTGTTTTATGTTCTGTATTTCAGTATAAAATAGGTTCCTTATAAATAACTTAGGTACAAGTACATCAAAGGTAACCGACAGCCAAAGACATTAAAATGGAATTCCAGTAACCAAAACTTGGTATTCGGATGAAATGGATTTGAAATTCATGTTGGAACTAAGAACGAATGTTTTGATAGATCCAAAGATCTTAAGCTAAAGTCAAAGCAGCTGTTCCCAAGGAGTTAGTCGCTTCGACTATCGAAATTACGTAGAAGTGGGCTAGTTTGTCTGATACTGTCGGCCCTATGACTAACTTCTGCCATCCTAAGATAGGAACTAGAATATTTGAACATTCGTTAGTCACTGATTAGTTATCTTACCTATCGCCTTCATTACAGCGAAAGTTAAGAAACTGTCACAATGCAGATAGCAGACAGACAGAAGATAACCAAGTTTTAAAGTTACCAGATTTTTTTTCAGTACTTTGAATATTTCCTTCTAGTTCATTTTTATAATACTTGGCTTTTCAATATTATTTAATTTTGAAATTATTTTTAATCTCTCTTGACAATAAATGACACAAAGTCAAGTACTTTATTTTATACTATTTTTTCCGTTTCCAATCTTCAATGGAAATTGATAAGAAACAAAACAAAAAAGTCTTCAGTATTTCCTGCAACCCTACTAACTAGCGTGTATTTTATTTCCCCTACTCCGTATAATTTAGTAGCAAAACCTAAAGAAAGTAATGTGCAATCAGGGAGCATGCAACATATAAACACGACGCTTGTCCCTAACTGGTTTACTGTTGCAATTAGCCAGCGCACGTTACTTCTTGAAACCCTATCTTAAACATGGCTGGTTTAAATAGACCACGTTCTACTTTCAATTAGAAACAATAAACTAGACTACTTCAATTACGATTTAAAATATAGATAAAAAGGAAAATTTTCTGAATTTTATGCTTTTTGAAATTGAGAGTAGGAGGTTGCACCAAAATCATTTTTCATCTAAAATATGTAAATATAGGTATTTTTTACGGGAAATTGATCTGTAATATAAGTTTTACGATAATTTTAACGGCTATCGAAAGCTAGAGTTGCATAGTCCTCGCGTCGCAACGGCGAACACGCGACTGCCTGAAACAGGAGCATCCAAGTGGCTTGTGTTGAAATGAAACGGAATATTGCATTCATCGTGCATTGAAAGGGTTAAAATAAATATTCATTTAACACTAGGCCATAGTACTTGAATTATAAAAGGTTTTAAAATACGTAGGTACTTCTTTGGTTTTCTTTAATTATTCTTTTAGTGATAGTAAGTAATTACCATACTCATTGCATTTTTTTCTGAAATCATCTGTCTCCTAGTTATTGTTTTGAAAGTTAAATGTTTGTTGCTCTATGCGAATTGCAAGTTGATTCGGACTCATTGTTCAAAACACAAAACAATATCCTATCCAATACTTTTTTCTATTTTTCCTGAACATCCATTCCATAAATTTTCTGAACAGATTTTCAAATTTCAGCCCATCTTGTCTCTTTATCTTACCAATAATGTGTAAAAACCTTACTGAATAGTTCCCCTATATTATTGTCATTTCGTTTAAAAACATGTCTTATAGCGATAAATTTGTGATCGCTATAATTGGACAGTGTTTATCAATATTGTATCCTCAAAAATGTACAGGATATTGAGCTGGCTCGTATTAATTAACCTCATTAGCGAGTGATTCCAATTACATTGGTGCGGAAACAGGCCCGATACATGTACATATTGCAACACGTGAGAACATGGTCAGCCGCACTTTATCCCAGATATTCCCAAATTATTTACACCGAAACGCATTGTTACTGAAAATAGAAATCAGATTTATTTTCACAAATCAACTTTCCTTTTATGATATTTGATGTATTATTTGGTTGGATTTCTCTTCGTCCCTAGTGGAACAATAAACTATCAAAACACTGAAAAAAAAAGGTTACGTGTTTACTTATTCAAAACTAAACTGCAGTGTTCAAACAGATTTGAAACAAATACGTATAAAATAATTTACAATTATTCTAATTTTGCTTCTGATTAGGTACTTAGGTACCGCATGTATTCTAGGATATAGTAGGTAGGTAAGCTTTTAGATGAGGTCGCAAAAAATAAAACGTAACTTTGTTCCTCCTCGATATTTTTAGGTGTTTCTTTACTAAGCCGTTAAATCCACGGAAGCCAATTAGATACAATACCAACAGGAAAATCGCATGAAAATAAAGTCTTCCAATTCGATATAAACTTTGTAAATTAAATAAGGAAAATTTGACGATCCTTTGATAAAGAAGTATTATTGTCCGTGTCAGTTCGAATAGGCATTTAGCTTGTCAGTTCAATAATAAAAAAAAACATCTTTATTTTCTTTACTAATTTACCTAATAAAAGGGGAAAAATTAAGTTCAAAAGTGAAGGCTTATAAAAACGTAAACCGCGTAAACTCTTGAACTTTAAGTGGAAAATAGTAGCAAAGAGTGACGTCACGCAATTCTTTATCAACTGTATCCACACTTTGTTTATCGTAAAAGATTTTTAGACCTACGGAAATTGATAGAAAGAAGTTATTTCCGAGCAAAAACTTCAAACATATCCTCTTTATACGAACATACTTAAATAAATGATTACAAGTCGAATAATTTGACTTAACAAAAATCCTTTTCTCTCGTTTTGTTAGAAGCAGACACATTGTCAGTTTTGTTTTAGTTATAATTGCATAACCTCATCAAAAACTTTGCATCTCGTGTCTGTGACGTCAGACTTACATTTCTAAATTAACATTTTATTATAAAATTATTAAAAAAAAGCTTCGAAAAATATTTTCAGCCATTATTATTTGATTCAAATATGACAGCTGACAAATGGAGCACTGAAATAATGTTTTTGTTGCGCAGAAACTGAACTCACAAACTTTTATTTTTTAACGACTTTGTGTCGGAGGCTTTTATTGTTCAGCTATTTGTTTTGAGATGAAGCTCTTTCAAGAATTCACTTGTTTCATGTGGCGTAAATTTCGGCTTCATATTATCACTTTGTGCAATATTATACGCTTTGGGTAAAGCATGGTGAAAATATCTTCATCATTACCGCGGTGAAAGCATAGTGCAGCTATCTAAGAGGTAGGCAAAGGGTATTTTAATTTAAGTTGTCAATCAATATTTTGTGCATAGTTGATATTACTTACTACGGTGTTATCCTTAATTATAAGTTTGTTATATCAATCATTACACGAAAAAAATCAACTAAAAGCTTTGATTAAAATCAATTAACCTAACGTCACTTTACAAGCTGACAGTTGTATTACGTTTGGTTTATTTAACTGGCATTTTATAATAACTGGAGCAGTCTACAAACAATGCTTCCCAATTATCACTTTTCACTCCGATATCGAACATGCCAGTGGCATTGAAAGCCAATCACTCCGATACCACATTTGAGCGTGTATATTAATATAAAATAAATTATTTATTTAAAGATATCCCTAGATGTATCATCTATATTTTGAAATTAGTAATTGAAATTTAAGAGAGCCTTTACAAGGAAATCAATTCATCTATCGTAGGCATAATAGAAACTTGCTGACAAGCCAAATGTATGAACACACTAAAACTAGTCACGATTCCCGATTTGCTGACTATCGAACGATTTTAGGAGGCGTGAGAAACCTTACCCGCTTTTATCGGCTTTTTCCGACCAATATGCGACTATAACTGGTAATTGTTAAAGAGAGGTGTGACAGGAACGATCGCGTGAGCCCTATAATAAACAAGAACGGCCATCAATTCAATTCCCCCGTCTATATCGTCATAATACCATGCCAACTGGCGATCAGGCCGCTCATTCAATTTAATACATCCATTTCATTGATAAATAGCAAACCCCCTGAGTACTTCACAACTACCGAGGGCAATACGGGCTAGAAGCGAGTTTAAATTTTTAAATTGTATTTTCATTTTGTCGTATTTTAAATGCCATAATAGGCATTTAAAATACGACAACAGAACAACATACAGAACAACATACAGAATGGTCTAACATATTTTTATTGTAGTAGGTACCTTCACTTATTGTTCTTTAGATGTCATCTGAGAATAGAAACATTTATCAGTCATCAACCAGTTTTTACAAGCTCTCCGTTTAGTTCATATCAATATGTAAGAGAATATTCTGACAAGGATAAAGTTCTACAAATCGAGAACGAATAAAATATATTTTATTTAACATAAATATTCAACAGTAAATACTTGTTACAATCCTAGCAAAGATTACAAAAGATAAATATGAAACGACAAAATTCGCGGATAATATCTCGAAGGCTTGGGGCGACGAGACTTATTTATTATACTTGTCACATAAATAAAGATCAGTTTCAGTGGCGCAACGAGAAAGTTTTTAATCATTAATTAATTGCGTGCCTCCTTCAGGACGCGGAGTCATTTGTGTTAATTAGCTGTCGAACAGGTGGATACCTATACTTTGTTTTGAGGTATTTCTTGGTGAGACTTGTAAATGCACGTGCCGAAAGTTACATATGTTGAATTTCTGCTGATGAGAATTTGAGTATTTAGTGGTAATTTACGAGCTTATGAGTGATATTCTTGACTCTTGGGTTTATTACTTGAAAAGATAAAAATACTAAACGGACTAACCCTCAAGGTTTGGGCTTTTTGCTGATTTCTAAGTTGCCGGAACGCCATCGATTTTATTTCAGCGATAAAGCTCTGGCACTTTACGGCTACTTTTAACCTCTAACCGAATATATGTGTAAGTAAAAATCTCGGCCAAGTCCGGATTCCGGCGCTAGTATGTCGTAATCCGTACTTCAGGCGGGCATTACCTGAATTTCGCTTCGTGCATAAAACTTTTCGCAGCTGAGTGCTAATCGCTTCTCTTTGCTCCATCTTGACACATTTAAGTGCTGGGTCCTGTCACGTGGCGCCGCTTGCACATCTCATATGCAATAATTTGTAACCGATTAGATCGTTAACTCTCGATTAGTGGGAGTCGCGGCGATATTGCGCTATTAGTTTTCACGCCCAATTGTGTTCAATAATGTCTGAAAATATTAACGAACGTGGGGAAATTTTATGTTAAGCCTATATTGAAATGTGGCAGGTGTTGCGTAGTAAATTTATAGGTCAAATGCCTGAAATCGAATTTGCTGTGTGCGGGCGTTATAATTATAATCTACAGATACAATAGTGTATTCGCGTACAGTACATGTTTGTACGCTCCCCCGAGCACCGGCATTGTACCTATCATCTTGTATATTCAATCCTGTAAATCACGTGAGATCCGGTTACCGTAAATTCGTAGTCACAAAGAGAAGCCTACATCGCGTATCATCATAAATGTAAGACCGCATGTTCATGGAACCTGATATAATTAAAATCGCTTTAGAATTTAGCTAGTAGGACGAATTGAGGTAGAGACATTTTAATTAAAAAATATCTTTTGTTTGAGTATTACAACATTAAATTTAATGGAAGGACATGAAGGAAGCCTTTTCACGGCAGTGACCGTGTAATTAGGCAAAAAAACACGATCATAACCCAGACTGTAAAGATCGGTATGTTAACAAAGGAAGTGTTAAAAATGATTCCCCATCTATTTAAAGTTGGTTTTGAGGTAAGTTCTGAAGAAAGAAAGCTCAGTGGCCAAAATTCATGTCAAACAGAATTCTAAATAAAACACGGTCTACGTTACACAAGACCACTTCAAGGCATGGAATTGTGTATTATATCATTTTAAATAGTAAGGAGCTTCGCATGCAATCCAACTGTCTGTCAGGATTCCTTTCGGGTTGCTTCAACGAGATTTCACAAAAGGTGAAAATAAGTACACTACAAACCCAAGAAGTTTTCGTTCATACCGGAATATAGTTCCATAAATGTTTTATATAAAGCGCAACAGAACTTAATGATACGTTTAGATTTATTATATCATTAGGTATTTGACGCCCACTCATTTATTTGTCACGTCATAGTTTATGCGGGTTACTTGCCCTTCCGCACTATTAGGCAACATCATCGATCGGGTCACACTCGAGCATTCCGCCTTCATTCCTGTTATAATTACAGCAGACTTCATGAGGCTTGTAAGTAAAGGTACTATAATTCAATGTTTATGCAACAACACAATATCTTAAACTCATTGTATCATGCCGAGTGTATGCATGTCATGTGCACTATTGTCAATAGGTAAGCTATAGAGTGTGCCTAAGTATGAACTGTAAGCACCAGTATCAACAATTATGTTATCAAATTAGTGTCAAAATAGTTTTGCTTTTTTTGTTAAATCTTCTCTATTAAATTAACCTTATTAATATTAGCTAACTTTTATCGAAACCATCTATATGTTCGCACAAACGTAGTCAGTACACTCAGTACGTCCTATAGAAAATTAATTAACAGTAAACGTTAAATCCTAAAATTGGATTACGGTCCGCACAATGGCTACTAGCGATACGAACGCTCTGGTTGCTTATGTATACTCTAAGGTAGGTCGCGTAATCATTTGACATATACGCCGCAATAAGTGTCCTAGTCTCAACCTATCCGAGTTTGTAAGTTATATACTACTAAAGCCTTAGCTTAGTAAAGAGGTTGCAGATGATTTACTCCCTAATCTAGTAAACTTTGACCGCAAGCTAAAGTCTTATTCAAATGCGTATGTTTTGATAACCTTTGTTCATTAAGACTCTGCATAAAATATTTTTTCTTGCATACAAATTATAAACCTACCTTTGTTTCGTTGTAACTGAAACAAAAGTACACGCTGAAAGACACAAAAGGCTAACCATCCCACAAAAAGTTTTTAGATGAGCGGTTTTCATCCCGCAAATAAATGTGAAAGGTAACTAATAGGGGGCGCTTTTGCTTCCTTTTATATAGCTAAATTGTGAAACCAATTGAAAAGACTTACACAATTACAAACGGTTACGTTGAACACCTTTAATTCCCAAACGTTTCGTTCATACAAAACGGATGAATGAAATAAATTAAAAATTGTACCAGTAAATACATGTTGAAGTTGGGTGTGATGTAAACAAAACCTTTTCATATTAACTGCGGGTAGAGTAACACCTACTGTTATATATTTAAACTTTGCGTACTATCTAAACTTCTAAAGTTTACCGCTTCTTGGGAACTGTGGAATTAAACTGCGAAATTGGAAGGTTGTCCCTAAAATGTTATTTTGGAACAAGACTGAACTAGATTTCAGCAAACACCTCGAAGGTATCTCGCATGATTATATTGTGCAGTTGTTTGTATCAAGAAAGTTCTAAAAGTAACTACTAATCTAAACTCTTCTTATTCTGCCTTAAATCTTTTAAGATATTTTGGGATTTCAGATCCGATTGAATAGCCTTATTAAGTTTAAATTCGGGTTTGGCTTTTCGCGTATAACGTCCTACAATATAGAGCTAATTTAAGACATATTTCTTATAGCGAATAAGACGAATTTAGACTAAGCACTTGATTTATTTTCTCATCTATTGTTACCATATTTGTCCTACGCCTCTTAAAATACCCTTTGGAGGGTTCAAGTGCTTTTAAATAGAACGTATCATTAAAAAGAAAAATATGGGGGCGTGGGACTGAAGTATTTATATTTACTAGAAAAAAAAATTGTTTTTAGTTCAGTAACCTGCGATAAAAAAGGAAGTATAAGAAAATATAAAATACACCCACCTTTCCTCTTGAGATAATCTTTAATCTTAGCTGATCGCTAAAAATAAAAATTGTGCAATTAGTGTTCACTATAAAATTTTCCGTGAAGGGAAAATAAGAAAAAACAGGATTTCAGGATCAAGTAACATGGCTTGCTCAGTTAAGTTTTTTACAAAAAGTTTGCTAAGAGTAAGCTCGTCGATTTTCTACAATAACAAGATAATAAAGAGATAATCTTTTAATCTTTTCAAATAATAATAAAGGCTGAACTCGAACTGTAGCGGAATCGAAGCACATTGAATTCATACCTAACAATGTAATGCTCCTATATCTTCTGAGAAAAAAAGACAGTCGCTACATTCTACGGAAGTGTCTCTTTCATTATCTCTTAAGAAATTTTAATATGAGCAGTGCGTTGTTTAGTTAATACATTTGCTATATTGACGCTGCAATGTGTTTTGACTACTGAAGTTTCAATTGATCCTAACTGTACAAATTGTTGCAAAGTGTTTTATATTCTTGATTGTTTTTACTAATTACTTGATTGATTTATCACTTACCTTTACCTGTATTTGCATTTTAATTATACTCATTAGTTACTTTATACCTAGGAATTTTTACACCTATACCTTTAGGAATAGTGTAATTGGTTTATGTACTGTTCTATTCTAAATAAATAAATAAATACCTGATAAATTGTATGAGTGTATAAAGCATCTAAAAACTTTTTGACACATTATTATGAAATTCAATTAATTATTGAACCAAACAACTATAATTTTATTGAAAATTGTAGGATAGTGGCTGGGTCTATTAAAAAAAAATCTTTTAAGTTTTAATAATGAAGGGGTATTTCATTCGACTAAGCCGTTTTATATCACGCTGCCAGTCCCGATAACGATCGAAGTCTCGACCATTATCTCCACTCATTATAAAATCTTCGGATAAAATCAATGTGACCTTAACTCAATGTCATGAGTTTAAGTTCATATATTATTATGTACTACTATATAATTACATCAACTACTAAATTATGTGAATATCAGGGTAGTCTAAGAGTTCAAAGAACGAATTTGGATGCACAAGGTTGTAGGTTCATACCCAAGCAAGTACCGATGTGACTTTTTCAATGTTATATGTACTTTCTTGATTATTTTCAAGTCACTTCTGACAATCGGTGAAGGAAAACAATAGTTTTCAACAACGAAAATTTGGATCTGATGTCACCAATCAACTATGGTGATCAATGCTCGTGCCATCCCTATATGGGAAGAGATCTGTGCCCAGCAGTGGGACGTTCATAGGGTGCCACCATTGAAGAATGTTCACCATACAGTTATAGTATGAAGCTCTATGCTTCAAGAAGTCGGTGTACGCGCAGCCTAAGTATTTGGTATGCAGACACAGTAGGTTTAACGATCATTGTTCCTTCATTATCATTATGAGAACTACTCGGCAGTAGGAATGGTAGCGGTAGATATTATTATATTATTAAGTAGCTACATAACAGGTACGTGTACCTACTGAACCCACTATCAGATTACCTCATATACGATATTAACCGAGAATACTACAAAAGGGTTCTGCCGATCCACTAAAGTCTGTACCTGCGATATTTAGATTAAAATTCCAGCCATAATAAGTGGTTCCAAGCTCTGACAATGTTTTAATTTGAAACTGCTGTAAAAATTTAAATACCGCTGCTAACTACAATTTTCCAACAAATAAAAAACCTTTAGCGTGAATTTGCTGAATAATTTCAACCACACGCTTTTAACCACGTACTATATTTTTGTTCTTATCTCTTAATTACGTGCATTAAATTCCTCTTAAAAATATTAAACCCGACACGTTAGCAGCATCAATGTCAATTAGAAATCTTAATGCGAGGCAACTTTAATTAAGGCCTTTGAATTCAAATGGATTTGAAGCTCAAAATCCCTAAAATAAACATTTTCTTATCTTCAATTTAGACGCCGAACTTAGATTGTAACTGGATATCCATTATTTTTATTTTTGCGATTATCTTTGTTCTTTAAGCCTTTGTGTATGTGATTTAAAAAACACAGGTCACTTAAATTTATTGTTATGACGACAGCGAAAGTAATAAAACAAACTAATTATTGTAATGATTGCCCTTTCCTATTCTAAAGGGGAAGTCGTAAAATCTCGTCTATTTCCTTGAAAGACCCGTATTACGGCGAGTTTAAATAAAATACTAAAACGACGACCGATCAGTGTTTTATCGTACCTTTATACCGGCTTTTATTTTCCTTTTCATCTACCGATACGTTAGAATGCGTTTAAATTAAATGGTAGACGACCGAAGGATGTTTTTTTTTAAACTTTTTGAGAAAACATATAGAATGTATAAAATGCCGCTAAAATATACCCAACACGTAGTGTAGGGACAGTTTTTGTAAACCGACGGCCGGTATTTTAACCCCGAGAGCGGTATTTTATCGGCATTGGTTATACGTAATCCCCAATACTCCCTGATTCGCTTTTGATTCTCGCGTTATTGAGGCCGACTGACCGTTGTCTTCGCTTCCCATACCTAGTATATACAGTATACCCATTGTAATTTTCGCTTACTTATTATCCGATTTGCCTTAATCCCCCACCTCGGTCCGAACTTAAAGAATTAACGCTTTTATTAAAAAATCTATTGGAATCTTCATCTGAGTGGGTTAAGCCTTCGAAACGGCTTGTTTTCATACAATACTGTGCCAATTCATTTTACGAGGCATATAAATCGACCGCTGTAGAACTCCGAATACACTGAGCAGATAGATACATTGTGTATGTTTATTTTCGTGTTTATAGCACTCGTCGTTATTATGGAATAATAAAAGTATTCCCACGGATAACAGAGCAATAGAATTCGTTTTAAATAATAGATACCGACATGGCAATTCTCAAATGTAATTTAGTATCGCACCGTGGATATTTGTACACTTTACGACCTGAAGGGTCTCTCGTTGGTACCTATCTGTCTAACCCTTTCAAGGAAATTATACTGCATCGAGTTACACAATTGGTTTGTTTCAAACTTGTCCCCTTTAGAAGTACTATGCTTTTACATTCTAATTGCTCTTCCTATTTTAATTGAAATAATCAAATTATATAGCCCCCTCTCCTATTTATTTATAGGTATATCACCAATGACAAATCATAACTAATGATAAATATTTGCTCGATATATAATTCCACATAAACCACAAATGGATTTTAAAAAGAAAAAACTACAGAATTACTAGGTTGTAGTATGGAAACAAATCACTTAAAGAGGTTAACACCAATGATAAAATAATTCGACTGATTAAAATCTATCCCAATCTAAAAAAACCCAAAGAAGTAATTTGGTTTGGAAAAACAAAATCCTTTAATCTTGCAGATGCGAAGTCAGTGAACGCCATAACATAAGGTGGAAGGGGCTGTACAGGTACATAAATGCTGAGAGCAGGGTAAGGTCCCCCCATCCCAGGAGGATTCCAAGCTATTACACAAAAATTCAAAGTAGACGAGAGGAAATAGCGCGCAATACCGACGAGAACCGACTACATTTTTTTTTCGTATAATCAACCTACAAGAATGCTAATACAATTTTTTAATTAAGATTTATAGCACACGGTACTCTTTTAACACAATGATAGGTACTACACAAAATGTAAGGTCTGAAAATGATAGTAGTAATAGATATTCAGGGATAAAAGATTCTTCAGAGTACAATGTACTCATTCAAACAAGGCGCTAGGCAACTACATACCCACTTAGAAGACTATATAATATTCCATGTAGGTAGTTTGATCAAGTTTGTTACATAAGAAAAGAGATAAAGTACGGAATACGTAAGATATCCATTAGTAGTATTGTGTTCCAAATAACTCGCGAAAGCCTATTTCCAGGTTTGTCTGTAACTAATACTGTTTTCATCTAGAAAACTTGTAATCCTCCAATTTAGAGTGGTCCGACTTTAGACTGGTCCGACTTTAGACTGGTCCGACTTTAGACTGGTCCGACTTTAGGCTGGTATTCTTCAAAGCGTGTTTCAAACGGCAATTCGAGTTAACAAGCCGTCGTTTCAAATGAAACAGAGTTGTTGCCAGCTCCCGTTACAGTCTTCACTGAATTATCTACTTGACGCTTGTTCGTCGCAAACGTTACTAGGATAACAAATGCGGACAAACAAAACAACCCTCGTTTTATATCAGATTTAAGAAATTGAGGTTTTATTGAGACTTACAATGTCGCCGCAAAACTAAGGCAACTGTAACTCGCACTCTAACGCAGTTTTATGGTAACTCCTGTCTACATCTTAGAAATAACCCACTTACTTTAGGATCTTATTCTGCTAATACATAAGATCTTTAGGTTCTATAGCCAGGTAGAGAAGTATTAAACTATCTTTAACCGACCTTCCATGTCAATCAACCTCGTAAAAAGCTATAAAATGATCGTCATACCAAAATTTTACATTTAAAACTGTGAAGACGGCTTCATAAAGTTTTATGTAAAGATAACACTTAAATATCCAAGTGAAGACAGTCAAGTTCGGAGACGAGTTGATCGTAAATAAAGCAAGATCTAATGTAGCCTAACTTCAATAATAGCCATACTCATTAACTTGGAATGTTTTCAATAAAACGCAAACTTGTCGATTAAAGACAATCTTTATGAATGTAAAGTTTCAAGTAATACGGACTTTTTGAACTTTACTTCACTGAAGTTATAGATAGAAGAGAATTGTAGGCTTATTAGCTATGTCCAATGTAGAAAGGGAATAATCACTGGATACAAATCGTGGTCTAAATGCAAATTTTGTTTTGACTACTGGAAGAGATTTATTACAACCTAGTTTCAACTTGACATAGCTAAGCCACCCCACATTAACCGGGATCTATGGATTTCGATGTTTATTAGAAGTTTATACAAACGAACCTTAAAATTTCAGGGATTTCCTTAAACCGAAATTCAAGAGTTTCTTACATATAATTTAAAAAAAAAACACCTTCCTTAAAAGTTTAACTTTTGTAAAAAATATAATTTTATAAGAGAGATAAGAAACCGACAATTTACCTCGGTCCCTAACCGGAATGGCGCCAGAAATTAATGGATAGATACGAAATGGTTTTATTAAATTCTTTATTTTTTGCCAAAACTGTTACCTTTAGGGATTAAACCTTAATTATGAGTGCATATTTTGAAACGAGGAAAGTAATTCATATTTTTTGAAAGTTATTTTTGCTTAATCGTTTGGAAAGACTTCATGTGTTTATCTAAAAAAAAATCTAATTTTCATTAATAGGTATTCTCGTCTATTAATGTTTTCTTAAAAAATAGTAATTCAATGCAGACTTTGCATCTCTGCAGACGCATGTAAATGTATGAAGTAAATCCCACAAATATAAATATGAAAATTGTTTAGCAGTTACATAAAAACAAAGATTTAGAAAATATAAAGCGACGGAATATTCTAGACATAACTTTTCTAGTTCCAAACGTTACCCAAGATGATAAAAAATAATGCTAAAATAAAATTATAACAGATACAACATTTCTTATTATTAAAACACCCGAGACACAAAATCCTAATATAAAACAAACATGAAAAAGCGAAATAAAGTATAAAATATACTTGTATTTTCGTACAGATAAGGTCGGTAAATCTCTTACCCTATTTGAATTACTGTTAAGCAATTTGGGCGAGCAAGCGACTTACAGCATTCTAACATTCCACCAAATTACATAGAATTCTTTAGACGAACTTCTTTAAAGATATTATGAAGTAGAATTAAAGAGCTGATTTAGCCCCAGCGACAATTATAGGGCGGATTGCAGTACATTGCCGTTTAAGATCGATGCTTATGACACCATAGCCGCGCGGCCCTGCAATGGACTGCAATTTTCAAGACATTTTTCTCGTAACGTCTAAATCAGACTACGAGATGTAGGAATGAGGGGATAGTAAAAAAGATCACTGAGCTAAGCGTAGAACAGTCCTGAAAGGTGGCTCTGTGAAACAAAAATAATGAACACAGATGTTTGTTGTAAATCGTCGTACGTAGTAGATGACTATTAAATCACTGTGAAAACCGCGGGTCATTAAAATATAGTGTGAGATTTAGAGATAAAAAAAACGGGGAAATATAGAAAATCGCTCTTCAGTTCTGCATCATAAGGTCTAAAATAAAAGATTTAAAAGTCCTGACTACGTTTGAGGGAATGATGCTCCCTTCGTTTTTGTGCCTGGTTCGTACACCGAAAAGCACTACTGTCACCCCTGTGCACTCTCACTATACGATCCCCATAGGGATACATGTACTACCGTAAAATTCAGTACCAAAAGTAATTAAGGTAACGTGTCCCAAAAACATTTCCTACAGTTCAACGGACACCTGAAAATCCCAAAAATTGTATGTATTGTCTCATAAATAAGTCTTTTTTGTTATGCAAATAAGTGCAGCACCCTCGTGTTTCTTTTTCATACAAAATTTAATGAAAACACCGTTGTTGTTAAAAATTTAATTTCCAGTATCAAATTACCGATCATTATATTTTTGCAGGAAACAAGTTTACTTTAAAAAATAAATATCGGTTTTTAAAAGCAAAATCGAGAGAATAAAATACGGAGTTTATAAAATATAAGTTTACTGATTTTTAAAACAAACTGTTGCCCACGCCAATGTTTTATTTTTCATGAAAAATATATTTTGCGCAAAATAAATGATTTTGTTTCTTTGTTTCTATTTTATTTTCCATCAAAATATCCTATGACATTTAGCAATACTGTCGATCTCCATTACAAAATAAAAGCCGGTGAAAGCTTATCTGAGTGGTTTCGGATATAATACCTTTCACAGAATGTAAACTTTACCTCCATACGTAACATACACGAATAATTGTTTTATCAAAACAACTTTTCCGAAATAGAAGTATTTGCTTTTGCAGATAAAGTACATAAATAATACGTATCTATTTATTCAAATTTGTGTGTTCGTCCCTATTGCTTCTATTTTATCCAACTATATTCTATCGATAAACAAACAAATTTATTGATGCGTAAAATTTGCGCTACTGCATGTCGTGTATTTATTTTATTTGATAGTTATATTCTTATTAAATAATGGTAGGATAACAATTCAGTTCACTTATGAAACTCATCACATCTCTATTATTTTTCAAATATTTTTTTCAAACTAACATTGTATATATTTTGTTTTATAAATAACCTAAAAACATTATGTTGTTACATAAAACACCACTCTATTAGAACCCAATAGATAAAGCCAGCAACAGCGGCAAAGTTCAGAACACATCGGGAACATATGACACACAAGTTTACATTCCCCCTCTAAACTGCACATAATAAGTAAGCAAGCACTTGAACCAACTTTGCCCTCGAGTGTTCAGTTAGTGTGGGAGCTCAAAATATAATCAGAATTAATAATTTCAAGTTGGAAAATAGTTTGTTAACTCCGCGCAGTTACTTCAAGTTAAACTTTAGAAGACTTTCTGGCTGCGACGTTCTTCGCGGCAGGAAGTGGTTGACATACTAGCGTTCAGTCTTTTTTATTCATTAGTTCTGCAACTTAAGCTCGCTTGAGTACAATCAGTATTAACTGCCGATTAATTTTCGACTTTTCACCGTGTAAACCACTTTATGTGTTGTGTGGTACATCTTTATATATATAATTCTTCTGTGAGTGTGTATGTCACTGAACTTCTCTCAAAAGACTGGACCGAATTTGATGAAATTTTTTGTGTGTGTTCAAGGGGGAATGGTCTGGGAATAGTTTAGATTCACAATTTTGTCCGGACAATGTTTTTTAACTAATTTTTAATTTATTAGTAGTTGTTGATTTTGGAATGTTTTACATTGGATCCGACAGACGGCGCTACCATCTCAGTGTCAAATTTTAAATAATATTCGAATTTAAATTTTAGTCTGCCCCGACAGTTAGCGCTGCGATCAAATTAAAAAAAGGTTTTGTTATCATTGTGTTATTGTAGACCATGTAGACAGGACAACGTCTGTCGGGTCCGCTAGTTTACTATATATTTGGACTTGTCTTCTTGGCAAATAAAATAATATAAATCAAAAACAATTGAAAAAAGACTTTTTTTTGGTAGTGATCTATGCAGTTAGCCTGATCGCAGGCTTTGACTGCTTCACCGGACTTTGTCGGGACCTACTTATGCGAATGAAACTACTTGGCATCGTTAATTTCTTCCTCTAGAGTGTATGCAAAATAACTATTATTTTTCATACACGCTAGAGTGACTAAATTAACTGGGAACAGTGAGTATTGCGAGAATACAATTTGTTGATGGAAGGACACATTCGTTTGTTTGCATAGTATGCGGTCCCGAAAGTTATTCGTATCCAATCAAAAACATAATACGGTTTGTAACTGCAAACGTCAGTTGCTCTTGTTTTAGAAATCGTCCAATCAGATTTTCAAGCCCCGTGCAAATGTTTTGAAATACCTTAATTTCAGCTTTAGATATAGGGTTGTATCAAACTGAACTGTCAAAGGGACAGACGGAGCTATTCATACCGTCACCACTACTCAGGTATCGCATATAAAGCCTATATAGGGCTAAAGGCAGCTTTAGCTTATCTTGAAACATAGGAATGTTTGAACCCCTGAAGTCATGAATCTAGGTTTGTATTGAAATGTTGGCAGTCTAAATACGCGTTGAGACACTCAAGGCCAATAGATAGAAATGTCCAAGCCATTTGAAATAGATCTGTGCCACAGAACTCATCAACAGTGTTAGTATGTTGAGGAAATATAGACAGTTAACAAGTTAAGTGCTGGAAACATTCGGTAGTAGTAAGTCGAATTTATCGACAGTTTAAGTTGACCATAATCCATATAGAGAGAGGTTCTCGCCACGTACTAACGACGGACACACTTAATTCGGCCGAGTTTGGAACGTACGTGATCCAACACACACACACACACACACACACACACACACACACACTTGTATGTGAATCATTACGTCTTCTGTTTCACCTTCAAGAACTTATATCTCCTGTGTAACATAACTAGAATGTTTTATTTATATCTAATAGAAAGTAAAGATCAAAGTTGTTATGCGATATTCAGACCGTGTTTTTCTGAATGGTTCGTAACTAATATGCTTTCAATGTTTATGTCTAACGTACTTATGAGGCTAAATGCTTGCGATCACCCACTCGCCACCACTCCCACACTCATACCCTTACCCTTATCGATATTTCAAGGTCAAACTATTTATCATTTCAAAAGGGTGTTTACAAAATAAACAGTCTTACTTCCGCTGATACAGGAAATTAAATATTCCACTATTATTTACTAACAAAAAATTTAACATTTGAGTTAACCGTCATTTGAGCTACTCGTTTTATGGTAAATTGATATTTCAAGTTAACTATTTATCATTTCAATATTATTAAATGTTTATTTACAAAACAAACAATAAAATCTCCATAGATACAAATAATTCAATATTTCAGTCCACTATTTACTTTACTTAACTATAAATTTAATGTTAAATGAGTTAACATCATTTGAGCTCATATTAAAACACACAAGAAGTCCAAGTAGCACGCAATTACATTCGTAATAATTTGGTGAAATGTGAGGGTAAAAGTTCTGCGTATTTTACGTTTGCATGAAATAAAATTGAAAAAGTACACGAGGCAGGCGCCACAGCTACCCAGTGTAATTTAAGCATGTTTCGAGGTTCTTTTTTGGTATAACCGCATCAAGGTCCTTTATTACTCTTTTTTGGAGCACGGCCAGCGCATACCCGTTGAGGTTTTGATCAGGTTTCTAGGTTGGACACAGGTCATAGTATAACGCAGTTTTTCTATTTGCAATCATAGCCTTCGTTACAGCTTGTTACAATTTCCAGAATTATGTGTAATCTGACTCCCGAATACTAAAACGCCACTTAAATTTAAGACGTTCTTAAATGTATATCAGTCCCTGTTTTGTTCCTTAAAGAGACAGTGACAGCATGAGACATAAGGGCGTCTTAAAACTGATTGACATTTCACTATTCGACCATTAAACTATTCAAAACTTTACGGACGTAAGGTGTTCAAACATTGTCCGCATCCTTGTTCGAAACTTGCGTTGTAGATTACATATTCTGAATTAGTTCTACAACACATACGACTCGATCTACGACTTAGATGGCCAGGACAACATTACATTTGGGAAATCTTAACCTAGGCTAGACTTAGGGAAAAGTTTTCAACCTTATTGCTCGATAATTAAATCCAAAGCTTACTTCCGTTTGAAAATCAGGTAATTTTTCAACAATTGTAGAAAGTAGGTCATGACCCATGGACATTTGGACACAAACAAAAGACCCAATGAATTCAATACTCCTGATTCGATCTACGGCGGTCAACGACAAAAACAAGCTTTATTTACAAATACTGTTCTTTTCAGAATTTTATTCAAGGTTATATTATTGTAATGCTCTCCCCACAATAACGTCACCGATGCTCACAAAGAATCACGCTCCTGGCAATGCTTACATTCCGGTAATATTGAAAGGCATTTCGTGCATACCTACAGCTCTCGACATCCCTACAATGCTATTTTGACGCCTTGCATATCTATGATAAATATTGACGGTGTTCTCCTTATTCGCACTTTCGTTTTTTGAGGCCAAATATTTTGTGTAAAATATTTTTATCGTCTACATTCGCTACAAGTGTTACTCTGTGTAAATAAGGAAGTTACTATTCAATTTTCTAATTTACACAAACGTCTACGTTACAGGACGTAATTTTAAACATTTTCTAATATGTTCTTATTTTGTAACTCAAAACCGCATTTTTCAAATTTCACTCCACTGAAATACGTTATAAATTTTACCCCATTAATTAAGTATAATAGGATCTACCCGATAAAGCCTTCAACTGCGTTCGAGATCCCAAAGTTAGCGGTGTTGCTTAAATTACTCTGGTGTGTAGTTAGTGGCTAGCATTATACCCATTATGATAACATACAATTAATAGTACTGTAATATTGAGCATAGCTTCAGCGATTGTGCATTGCGAAATATATAGCTTTTGATGTTAATTCACATTATAGATAACACTGCTACATGCTAATTACTCCTGTATCTGTCGAAGGGGATCAACGCTGCCGGTGTTCGGTGAAAACTTCGTAAAATTAAAAAGTCTGCATGACAGTACTATTACTAATGTGAATTAACTTGTTTGTTAGAATTTGTGTGGAAAAGTAACTACACACGGCACGGTGTTAATCTAATTTCAGATATAACTTCAAAATCCTTCTAATTCAATACATAGACCATTATTAATAAATGTGGCAATGATAAATGGACTCTCCTTGTCAAGTCCGTTTTCATTAAACATTATAAAGGAAAGCCATGTATCGAGATTGTCTTTGACAGTTAAATTCCAGTAATTATTCAAGAAATAGAACACATTAGTTGACCTAAAAGCACATGCCTCTCACAATTACAGACTCTAAAAGTGAACAGTAAAAATAGTGTAAAAAGTTTTTAACTTTTGCAGGATACTTTCCGTTCTATAAATACAGCAAAAAATGTGAGTTAATGTAAAACCAAACTCTTTATCCCATGAATATGGAAAATATCAATGTTTTAATAATTTATAAATAAATATTGGTCTATGTTGTCTCAATCTTTCGTTGGTATAAAACAAAAAAGATATTTTTCAGCACCGTAGCCCCGTGTATTTACTTTTTGTTTATATCCATAGATACAATTACCAATCACAAAATGCAGTTTATAAATCTGAAATCGCTATAAAAGAATAGAGAATAGATTAACAAAAATAGTTATACAAACCAAAAAGCTCGTAACCGAATTTCATGAATATTCATGAGAAGAACTTAGTTGCACACAGTTTTAAATTGAAATACTAAAATCAATTACATTGTGAAATTAACAAACTAAGCTTCGGTGACCGTTCGGCTAGTTTTTGTAAATTAAAACTAGGGAACAACTATATCAGGAAACAATTTAACTTCGACATGTGGACACTTGACAGTTTCTAACCAGTTTTTTCCCGAATAGAAATTCGATTTAACTAGTTTTAACTGTGGTGTTAAACGGACATTTTCATTTATTGTACTATGTGAAAATTACATTTAATTATTATGTTACCTAGTTTTTTTGTTTGTTCAGTATTTAATTGATTGTAATAAATTAATTACTCGTAAATATTCCATTGTTTTTAACAAAGCTTTCTGATATTAATATTATTCAATGGCAACAGGATTTGATAGGATTACGGTCATATTGTAATACATAGTTTGTGACGTCACACGCCATTGTTTTAACATTGAAATTAATGAAAATTAATTCTTGTTGTGCTAAATTTATGCAAATACATTGATTGAATGTACAAACATAACCAAAACAGGGAAACAAATCTATCGCAGTTGGCATTGATAGTACTTTCATCGATATATTTTTACAAAATCTTATGTTGTGTAAATATTCATTAATTGCTGAATGGACCTAAACTGAACTGTTCAAGCAATCACTTGCTAAATCAAGTCGAAGAAATACTTGGTTTAGGATTTTTTGTTTTAGAGTTATTGATAGAGCAAAAGATGCTTAGTTATTAAAAAGTTTAAAAAGTTTCATTGTTTTTATGACTTTATTAGAGGCTAGATTAACCGTTACGTTCTGTATTTTTATGTGGACTTACACTGAAATGTAGTAAATATATATTTTGTTCACTTACTTGTTGCAAAAAAGCCTCTTTTTCAAAATATTATTATTGAACGTATGGTAGACAGACAAATATTAAAATATTCTACTTATTAATGGAACTAAGATAACAATTTATTTAACCAATAACAGAAAAATAGTCAAGAAAAACAATTCGAATGTTCTAATGTGTTTGAAAACTGTTGAAAAACACAATTGAATTCAATTTCCATTAACTCCGTGATCAGTTTACACAATATTGGTAAAGTTTAACTTAATTTATACCGCAAACTTAGGTACTATGTATTATTACCGTTACAAACTTGCGAGTTCACATGAGAATTGCTGCAACTTGCTATAACTTGCTATACCAAGCCTTAAATTAACTGCAAGCCAATAAGTAACGAAGTAGAAGTACCTACTGCATATAGCTAACTGCAAACAAGACATGATTACAAGGAATTAATCTATTGCCAACCATTTACCTTTACTAAATGGAATAAAGACCCTTTGTTCACTAAATGCAGTTTTTCCAACAGAATTGTTGATTGTTTTTCCGTTTCATTGTTGCTTTAGATCTAGTTATACCTGCGATTAGGTATATCAAAGGTATCGTTAATGATTGCAAAATCAATACAACTATGAATATTTTAAAGAGTTTGGTATTGTTTTCAGTTTTAGAGTAAAAAATACAGGATTTCCATTTTTTTTTTTTTTTAATTAAAAAAACAAACGCACTTTTTTTAATGCACACACTTATTTAGAGCAAAATATAAATAATGTATATTAGTAACTTACTGCGAAAAGTGTTTTCAAAGACAATTTAAAAAACCATGAAATATTTTGACCAACCTGAAGTTGCTTGGAAAAATACAGTAGGTTAATATAATGAATACATAAAATAATGTAATTTGATTAACCACTAACAAATACGATCGTGTAAAGAAATAAACATGACTTGTAACGCTATAAAATACATAGAAACTTTAACGACTAATAAAACGCCTCAGCAGTTAATTTATTTACAAGTTCTGTACACACGGCATCGTAGAACACAATTCTCACCAAATTACTTCCAGCATTATGAGGTTTCCTTTCCTGTCGTGCATAACAACCTGTGGCTTGCATGCTACCCAGCTACCTACCTACCTGGGTGGCTACACCTACCCGAGAAATAAAACCTTCAGGTTATACAGCAGAAACGTGGTGCATAAATGCTCACGCTATGGCTGAAAACTAGATGAGGGTAGATGATTTGGTATAAAAAGATGGAGGCTATTTATTATGTCAAGTAGATAACGAAAATTGTTGGATTTTTTTTTTCTTTTTCGTAATAAGTAGTTACTTAGTTCAAAAAGGTAAATCAATGTTCAGGAGTACAGTCACAAAACAGTAGGCAAAAGTGACGTCTTAAATTCTCGAAATTTGTTCATAATATGATCGTGTAGGAATCACAAGTTATGCATTTTAAAATCGATATAGTATGTGCTTCCTCTAAATTTATTATATCTAAATCTTCCCTAGTTTAAATTGAAACTTAAATTCCTTAACCATAAATCATTAGTTGGAAGTGTTAAAATAGAAGGATTGTTACCTTGCAAGAAAACTTTTAAGTAATAGAGTTGCGCGAAACAACTTTGCTCCAAGCGAAAATGCCCTGCGAATATTAAGCTTTGTAAATGTAAATATAGCCTTAGTAACGAGAGATTTTCTGCCTCGTTTCAGATAACGTACCCAAATTTGAACTGTGACTGAAAATACGTTGATAGTGTGAGTTCTACTGATAGTGTAATGGAGTGTGAGTGTGCTTTGTTTTCCCGGAGGATACACACACACACAAAACAGTCACACTAAAAGGTAATAAAAATACGAAACGGCAAAATATTTTATCCTAATGTTTTCAGTAGAGTGAACGCGAGGGACCCATTCATTACTTTCCTAGCTGCAATTATACTTCTCAATTCTTAGTTAACAATTTTTCTTCGCGTGAAACAAAAGAATTCATGAGTTGGCAGACATCTTGGAACTCGAACGAAAGAGTTTCATGACGTCATTACATTTATGATATGACGATGCAACGCCTTTAATAATTAATGTCCTTAGTGTATATTTAGTATGTTCTAAATATTATACGACCTTAGGAAAGGACGTTTCACCTTCGACTAGACGACAAAGTCAAGGTCAAGTTGTATTTTGTTTATATAAACGGCACGTGCTGGTATGAATAAATAGGGACTCTAAATATTAACATGCTATTTTGGTCGAAGAAAGTTGAAGCCTTTAAGTTACGTGTCACATGTAACGCAATCTCTTTACCCTGTATACACAATTATTGTGTAGGTCGAAATAGCTCTTTAATATTTCAGTGTGTTACGGGGAAAAGACGAACGTATTTGACACTTGAGCATAAATTAGCTTTGATGTTTGAGCATCGGAATCCGTGAGCCTCAAACTTAAAACGAAATGATTACATTTTGATAACGTTAGGTGTCGTATGTTAGATATATTACATTAATTTACAATATCAAAATTGAAGCGGAAATTGTAATATGATATTAACATGATAAATAATAAAAACATTCTACAGTTTCCTCACTGCCGTAGAAAGTTACTGTGCAAGTGGTACCAGATATACCTAACTTTAAAGTCACATTGCTGCTAGACTGGATTCGAACCTGCTAACTACACTAGGCCACCACGACCTTTGATATAACATTGACCTTGATTTAAAATGTTTCATAAGACTAAATATTAGGAGCATACAGCAATATCTAACTCGAGAAGACTTGATTTATCACCATCTTATAAATGGCTTGTTTTCGCCGAAGATACGCCAAAATAAGTATTTCGTTTACGTCTCGCCGCCGTTCACTACTCACCCTACAATATTCAGGAGAAGGAAAACAGCTATAATTTATACAGAGCGGGACGGACATATCGGTGTCTTTGTATTAGACAGAGAGAGGTAGAAGCGCAAGGAACTTTGTTGACGCAGCTTCGTACAAATTATGACGCTACGTGACCATGTTATGTCACTGTGTGTATTAAATGTGTAATTCCTTTTTAGTATTTGCAATAGACGTTTATTTGTTTTATAGAATTATTTACTCAAATTCTTACCCTGCTTACAGGTGGAGTGAATCGGGCGCTGGAATAATATGTAATACGTCACAGCGTAGTGACAATCACAGACGTTGCACTTTGTGCGAGTGTTACCTGGTGTCGTAGCGCCGTCAACGAGCGAAAATGGGCAAGAAGAACTCGAAACTCAAACAAGACACGATCGACCGACTGACGAGCGCCACTTACTGTAAGTACCTATCTTTATATAAAGAAAAAGCTTGACAAATCCTACTTAAATAAGCATCCTCTAAAGTACAAAGGAATAGGACAATTGAAATGCCATTGTCTCTCGACAAACTTGTCGATACTTTATTAGAAGTGAGTACCGCGCATCGTATCGATATATTATTATGGAGCTCAACAGAAACGTCAAACATAACAATATATAAACAGATTGTTTGTTATAAATATGTTAGCTTACTTATGATAAACGGAAAATGAACTATTAAATAAAAAACGAGTATTTTGGGTACTATTTAAATATGTATCTACAGCTATTGCGGTCAGAATTATCTTGGAAAACACAAATTCAGTACGAATATTTTAAATCAAACTGACATCAAAGGCTGAATGTTGCGCGATCACACAAAAACGAAAGGGCCTGAATGACAGTAATGAAGATGAAATCTTTTATAAGTTGGCCCAACACGCGTGATTGCGCCAAAAGTTTGAGTCGAGTCACTGAGTGAACATGGTATCGCCCTTCCACCCTCCGTGCCCAAAGGACGCGGGCTAAACTGTTCGCAACTGTGCCGCGAACATTTTCATTTACTGCGCAACCACACCCTTTCTATGTTTTTCATTCAGTACTTTAATTAACTGAAAGTTGACATCGACTGTTGATGTACCTACTTCATCCTGTCCCTAAAATATTGCTGATAAACAACAGAGTTGTGGTCAGTACCATTTGTACTATAATTGTGTTAGAAACTAACCACTTAAAACTAAACCTATAAATTTACAAACAGATTGTAAGCTCCTGACATTGGTATTGCAGAATTAGAATCGATCGAGGCTTGGCTAAGTTGCGCATTTACTCGAATGAATAAGGTATCCTTGCTGAGTGGCATCATGAGCGAAAATCGATTCATCAGGGGACGAACCGTGCGAATTGTAATTAAAGCCACCGTTGAACAATCGTTCTGGGATGATTTTATTGTACACACACCGCATGCGGAACCACAAGGCCGGAATTAACAATTTGTTCACCCCAGCAGTATTAGTTGCCTCCCCTGATCTTTCGTTCTTGATAAAGGAATTTAGTATAGTATATTAGATATACGTATGGATCTCTGAAAATTGTATTACGTAAATTCAACGCAACAGTTGTAATTAATGGTACAAAAACATTACTTAGATCAGAGCGATACCAAATGAAAACCGTACCCTAATTTTATTTAAAATAAATAACACGGATAAGACTTTGTTCTCATTAGTTTTAAGCTAATAAATTGTTACGGTAGATGTTACGTTGCATATTAAATACATAAGATTTTTTCACGCCTACGTAATTATTGTTATCTGGGACGCGAATCTATGAAACTGGGTTATTAGATTACGCAGCCAAATTACCCTTTCTATTAATGTCGGTGGAAACAAAGCTGGGACGCGAACGTTATACCCTACTTAACATCTAACTAACCGAAACCCGTTAAATAAAACGTTAATAAAGCAAGCCTATTTATCACTTTTGTATATTTACACAAATCCCTTGAAAAAATAATATTGGTAGTCTGTATGAAGAAATAAGCAATGAAGCAAAATATCCGTTCTAATTTTAGCGTTACAGCTAGATATTTTTTTATAGCTTATGCAAATTTGTATTGAACTCAAAAGGCGGGTCTTTCAGACCGGCCGGCGTCTAAAAAAATCTAAGCCGGAAAAGCAAAGTACCCATCTTACTGGTTAAGTGTCGAGAGGAAGGTTAAGGGTCGACTTGTTCCAATGAAGAACAAAAGGCGCCGACAACGTTTGCACTCAGTAGGTACAAAGGACCAATCGAAAAAGATTGTATCAATGTTATAATTTTGCCATTAGACATTTATTATTTTTAGGTACAAGAGTAGGGTAGGGTTCTCCGCAAGTGAAAAACGAATCGGTTTCTATTTTCCTATTATAGAAGGTGAAAATAAAAAACAATAAGTTTCCAAATATTTAAGTAATGAAGCTACAAAAGCGACAGTTCGTTTCAGCATATTGGCTATTCGTCTAACAGCGAGTAATGATAAAGTGAAGGGAATGCGACAATGTCATGATCATGATTTATGGAAATGCGGTGCGTGCGGAGTTTCCATGAACACAAACCACGCCTCTGCCTTGCGCCTCGCGCCTCGCGCCTCACGCCTCGCGCCTCACGCCTCGCGCCAGCCTTGCGCCCGGTGCTCCCTATCTGTCGTAACTTCTTAATCACTGTACGAATTATCGTTAAGACACCGTGGGTCAGGGCCGCCGTGTTAATCTGACTATAGATTAAAAAGAAATTGATCCACTTTTATAATAAGGTAGTACTTTTTTAATAAGGTAAAGTAGAGATTATTGGAAATTGCACCTGAAATGATTATAGGCGAATCTTTTTCAAATAGTGTCTATCAATTCAACAGTAGCCACATATTTCCTAAGTTCTAAGCTCATGCATAATTAATTACCTATCTCACTGTAATCCATTTAACCAGTGGATTGACAAACATATGGAAATCACGGCACCAGTAGGCCTACCTAACCGAAATTGTAGTTGTCGTATAAATTTATGCTAATATCAGCGTCAAGCGATCGGGACGCAACCGCGATTTAGCTCATTAACAATTTACGCAATAATTGGGTCACATAACGCAATAATATATACTGGTACTGCCTCAATTATAAAGTTGAAGATGATACTTCAAGATCATTTGTATATAAATAACAGCGTTGAGTAAGAAATGTCCGGGCAGTGTAGTAATTGCGGAGTTTTCCCAAATAACTAGCGAACTTAGCTTTATGGCGGAGTTAAGTGACGAAATTTGTCGGGCGGCGCCGTCCGGGCTGCGCCGGGAGAGTGGCCGGCCGCCGGCACCGGTCGCCGGAGAGGACGGACGGACCCGGCTATCGGCACTCCACTCAACTGTACTTACATTTATCAAACCACAGTCCCACAAACATAAATAATAACACGAAGTAGAGTATTTATAACAACAAATATTACGATATGCAACAGAATGTTTTTGCGTGTTTAGTCAAAGCTCGGTAACCCCAAGTTAGGGAAATTACGCACATAAATAGACAGAAAATGTTCAACCAACAAAAACATTCCGAAACTCTTTCTTTTGTTCCTTACACAAAAGTTTCCTCGCGGTAACAATTATAATGTCAAATAGTTCCGAGGCAGCGGAATAAACGAGTATATACTTCGAAACTCCGCGCTGCGGGTGTCGGGCTAAGATCACATCTCACTTACGTAAATGCTTGCTAAAATTAGCCTGAATTACTATTGTTACTAGTTTAAATCTGTCTATTGCATAAGGGGTGTAGTAGGGTTAGATCTGAAGTTTTGATTAATAGATGGGCCACTTAAAGCAAGGTTAAGTAAAGAGTTAGGTTGAGGAATGGCTTTCTATTAGTTAAATTTATCGGGTGCATTTGGTTGTGCATACCACGCGCCACCCCGTGGGGGTAGCAGGGTTAACAAGGCCGGCAAGGTCGACCCTCGCGTGCCTGCAACCACTTTCTCTAGATTAGGTGTTGGTATTTCCCGTGGCTGACACTTAGACTGGTTTTGCGACAAATGCTTGCTCTTCCATTATACGACCGTGCGGTTGTTTTGCACATTCCTTAACCTAATTATCTTAAGAAAGATAACATTTTTTATATAAATAATCTAATTTATAAATGAATTGATTGCAAGCATTCTTGGAACTATTTCCATATGATTATAGTACCGTATTAAAGATATACTGGAAAAACCAATTTATACATATTTGTGGGAATACAGCATGTTTATTTATTTATAGCCAATAATAAATATCCCTGAACTTCAAACGATGAATTATGAGGAAATTCTCGAGAAATGGCAATTTATTAAGTAGTAATTTATGGTTAAAGTGGTATATAGTATATAGTGTTAGCTGTGGGAAATTTTGCATCGTCCCTAGATTAATTCCAGGTAATAAAATCGAACACTTAATTATTTTCAATGTCGCTTCAATGTTGCACGAATGCACGCGTATTCGCTTATCTTGTTTTTATATCAAAAGAAAAATGACACTTACGTTTTTAAGTTAAGGATGTTTTTGCAACGTTAATAATTTTATTTGATTTTGCTTCAGTACGAATTGAGCACTTTCTTGACGATTGTAATTTAAAAAAAAAACTTACAAAAGAAAACGATAAAATCAAGATCGATAAACATACTTCGTGCCGTTGCACAACTTGCAGAATAAACGTAACCCTGAATTTATTCAGAATCAATAATATTATGATTGCATTTCAGCGGGCTTATGCAATTTTCTGTACATGTACATGTCAACATCCCATTATTAACTAACTATAGGGCAGTCAGGAAACCCCAGCCTGGTATTATATAATGGTAAAAAAATGCATTATTTTTGATTACAATTAGATAATTCAATCAACCAGATAATTATTTTATACAAACTTAACAACTTTTGCTGCAAAATTATCTGAAATAAAAAGTTTTGTACCTTTAAGTGCAATGAAGTGTAAAAATTTCAGGAATGATCCGAGTTTAAATAGTTTACTGCAAAGGAATCTTAAAACTATCTCGGTACAACCTGATTCATGAAAGAACTGATGATAATATTTCTAGAACCACGAAGTATGAGAACCGAAAACGTTTCAAATAACACGAATATTATAAATGAATAATATCGATATATCAATCGATCAATACATCGATTCGGGTTCCGATTGTTAAACGGAAAACAGAGTGTACCCACACGTGTAACAACTTTACCTATCGTTGTAGAATACTCGAGAGAAATTTCATTACAAACGAATGAACTGACCTATTCATGTTCACACTTCACAATGCATCGAGTTACACTCGAGTTGAAATACTTGTCTCGACACATCTCTCGATTGAAATCGAAAACAACACTATAGGTACGGATGTTCGATTCGATTTTCAACAGTTGCGTAATTTTTGTACAAACATAAAGAGAATTTTTTTGAATTTGTTTTTAAATTCAATGTTTTTTTTAAGGTTTGGGTCAACTCTATTCGAAAGCAATACGAGTTTTTTTTTCGGTGTTTTAACTTACTAAATAGTTGTAACGAAATAAAATATATCTCGGTAAGAATGTGCTATAAATTCAGCAAAATAACATTCACAATCAGAGAAATATGAATAGTGACCGGCTTCCCGTAATTTCGTGTGCGGAATATTTTACATGATTTTCCTCAGGAAGGAAGCTTCTGCAACAAATCACAATATAGCAGTATAGTATATGTATAACACTTTAAGCTTGCAATTCTTGCACCACTACATATAAATTTCGAAAATCATTCTTCTTATTTAGACACGAAAGTTCAATTTACATAACACTTTGGTTGAAATCACCCAGGTGAACAAAGTGAAGTTTTGTTTCTCCTCAATTCACCCAGATATATCACCCAGGTGATATTAGTAGCCTTTTTGTGGATTTTGTTCACCTTGGAACTGTATCACTCAGGTGAACAAACGCAACTTTTTATTTTATTCAAGTGTACTTCTATCACCTGAATACAAAATAGCAAAAGTAAACTAAATTAATATCAAAGAACATTTTTAATTCAATCCAATTAAAGAACAAATGCAATTCACAAAATTCCATGATTTCCAAAACCTTTAGCCACCATAAATTCGCCAATGCAAACTTAACTAAATTTATTTGGGGCAGGTAGATACCGTCAGTGTTACAATTTTGGCACCAATTCGGTACGTGTATGCTGAATTTACGTGCCAAACAAACAAATTTGTATATTTTATATACACTGACTTATGAGCAAGATTATCGGCACAGATGCCTCCGAACACAAAACAATAAAAACACAAAATTTTAATTAAATTCCTTATGCAATCCATACCCTGAATCGGCCTATAAATTATTCGGATGAATACTCACGTTATATATTTTCCTCTTATCATCAAAATATGAACCATCTTTTCCTTGAGTATGGCCTTCGATCAGTCCCCTTTGTTATTATACCCTATTTGTCGACCTTGAGATGATAATGATCAAATGCACTCTATGTGATTCGTAATATTTTCATAATGCATGCAAATGGCCATACTTTGAAAAATCACTTGCTGTCTCACCACATCCGTTTGCGAACTTGCGGATCCGGATTTCAAAGTACAGACTCTACCATTAGAACATAAATGTGAAGCAAGCCTATTTACAAAACACAATAATTCACGTATGTAACAACTAGTATAGAACTAGACACACAATTCACATGCCCAACAAATATTTGCCCTGATTTGGGAATCAAATTCGTGACCTTGAACGCAATAGGATTGCTCGACACAAATAACAAAACTTTCTTTATTCTGTGTTAAGGGCAGATAGCGGCGCTCTATTCTCAAAACATTATGTTATTTTTGCTACTTTAGTTATGTTCTAACAACACAAATATTGTAACTATTATTTGTGTGTACAATTTGGCATGTTTATAGTAGGAGTTTTATGTAATAAAAGGCAAACTAGCGATAGTAATTGGTCGAAAATCTATCTCGTATAAGGTAATCAAAAGACAGACAAGAAAATCAAATCATAGTTCTCTGCTATAATGAGCCCGATGAAGTGAGATTAGAACATTTTCTTACATACATAAGCTGTGATAAACTTTGAACGTCAATAAGAGTCTCAGTACAATATAGTTCTAGTCACTTAATCCGCTGTCTGTCAAAGATCTTCATAGTGAGATATTTACGCGTAACGCCGTCAGACGTCCACGTTGAGCCACAAAGACAAGCCAAGCCCTCTTGCCACGCTTTCAGACGGATTTCCACTCTTGGTATGCATGACATCCCTATATTTCTTCAATCTATAATCTCCTAGACATTCCATTTAAAAAGACGAGGCCTATTTCGCCGGATACAACACCGCCAAGATCAGATATCTCGTATTAGAGATTGCCAGTAAATTCGAGCCATAAATTGTACCGCTGTCAGTCGTACTTTCCACGGAAACAATTAGCTAAAACGTTTTAGTTCAAATGAATCTCTCTCGCGAAAAAACTAACTAAGATTTAAACTTGTTTTCATTTTGTTTGTTGAATTATGTGTCTGCACAGTAATGAGACATAGCTTTGAATGCCGAAAGTGGGGTGACGTCATGAAAATAGTAACGTTTCTATGTTACGTCATTGATTGGCACACGCGACGCTATTCTCTGCCACTTTATAAACTGGTAATGGAAATATTTATTGTCACCCTGTAACATCAGTTGTGTCTTTTTATTTGTACCATAACCTAAAATAACACTTCTGTAAGTTATATATTAACAAAGGCCTAATAAACAAAAATAAAAAAGGAATGTTAGTTTTAAGCAAACGTTTTGTAAATTTTCGTCCGGTTTTGTTTATCACTTTTCATTTATTTCGATCTACCAGAAACTTATTTTATAGTTTTCCGATGCTTAAAATATTAACGGTTACCGGTCCGAGCTACTAGATGCAACTTTACCATGTTCACAAAGTTGCGGAAAGTATTTTAATAACAGTTCGTAGTTTGGGTAATCCTTCAGTTTCAACCACAGTTTTAACGGGACTTCCAAATACCTACCGGTAACGAGTTAATTGAATCATTGATGTTGTTTGTTTATTCAAATAATTCGTGAATTAATTGCCGGTGTGTACTATAAACAACAAAATAAGCAATAAATCCCGTAAAGATGTTTATCAAGTTCTGTGAAGGTCGCGACACAATCTCTACAACTCCATAGATAAAACAAAGTTTACGATGTCTCCTAAAACATGGCATAGTTCCTTACTATTCAACATAAAAGTTTTTTATGTTGTTGCGCCTAGTCGCTTTCGTAAGATTCTTAATACAAGGCGCGGGAAAAATTGGTAAACAGATCTTGATATATGGCAAGAGTTCGCTTCGAACCAGTTTCACCTATTTCAAAAGCTTTGTGAGCGGGATTAAAAAGAAATAGGGCGCTTGTATCAGATCTTTCCCGGCGGTACGCTCGCGAAGCTGAAGGACTGAGAATTTTACAAGCGTTCACCTGGGTACGAGTACTGCACTAATCGGATTTCATTGCAGAATGGAAATGTACAATGCACTTGGGTAACCCTTTGAATTGAGCGAGTAACTTGCACAGGCCGCCACAGTTAGCCCACTGATCAATTATTTACTGCTTCGGCAAAATTCATAGGAAGTAAAGTGGTCATAATTGAGGTGTTGCCATGTTGGATTATTGTGTTGTCCGTAGTACAAGGCTATTACAGAACAATATAACTTGAGACCCTTCGTTTGTTGTTGGTCAATAAATCTTTCACAACTTGTGTCTTGATACAGTTTCAAACTCAGTGTATTACACTAACTGAAAGGATAAGTTATGTTTCTTTGCGAGAAATTCTTATCACTTTAGCATTTTATAGCTCGTGTAAACCGTTCTTTCCATTATTAAACAGCTGAATGTTTTTGTTATTAAATTGTTACACATTCTAAATAGAAAGCTCCGTTTTATATTCAATTGAACTCTGTATTTACCAAGCTTTCTTGATAAAATCGGTTTATTTATCAGAATACGTATATACTTTTTTATTTTTCAGATGTAAATTATAATCCAAAGGCAAATTACATATGAATTCTTTTTAAAGAACCAAATAATAAATTATATATACCTAGATAATAATTTATTATTATATTTCAAATAGTTTAATTCAATACACTATTTTATTTTTATCTTTTTTTTGAGGTCGAAATTGATTCGTTGTTTTTTGTTCGTCTACCGTATCACACGGTAAATTAGATGGATCAGTGCAAGTAACTTGAATGTTAACATTATTAACTCGATCACGATAAAGTAAACGCTTATAACTCTTATCGTTTTTAAACTGTATGCATTACGTGCTGCCCCTCATAAACCAAGTTAAAACGTGTATTAAACCACATTAAAGTCTCATGCTATACTTTTAACCTTACAATCTTTCAGATAACGTGTCTCAAGTTTAAAAAAAGAGTACTTTACTCATTTACCAGGTCAAATAAGTGACTTACATGCAATTTTCTGATTTACTTTAATAATCTCGGCCAATGACCGTCTGAAAAATTACAATTAAAATTGTGTTGCTGCGCCCTAACGGGGTATCATGTATGTACTTTTATCTTTTTATAACACTCTATGTATCTACTCATGATCGCAATAAATATTTGATTTTGAAGTTTGAAACACTATTAAAAAAATCTGATTTATAAAATTATCCAGTGTGGCTGACTAAAAGCATAATTGACTCTAGTAAAACAAAGGAAAGTCGTGGTGACGTAGTGGTTGATAGAATGCAGGTTGCATTTTTCAAGTTAGGATAATAAATATTAAAGTGTCCTTATCGTATCATCTGCCTTTTTCTAAATTATGTTGGGTTAGCTTCCAGTCTTACCTGTAAATGAATGTCCTAATATTACTTACATAAAGTTTCTTAGTTATTTCAAGTTTTTCGTGCTATCAGTCAAGCATAATTGAGAAAATAAATTCAACTCGGCACTATAGAGCAGAAAAAGCATGTTTATTATTATTTCATTTTAGCTTGTGGTAAAGTAAACTCTCATAGAAGTCTAATAGAATCAAAAGAGCGTAATAAGGTTTATTTTTCTTTAGATGTTTACACGCTTCTGTTAATGGTAGTTATGTTCACTAAAGTTTCAGGTCAAGATAAGAGGAAGCTAAATGCTGTTTTTAAAACACCTCTCATTCATTAGCAGCACTCTGTGGAATGAAACTTGTAGGTTTTATCTTGTTTCTATAAAACACTTGAATGGATTGAAGAATCTTAGCTGCTAATTACAGTAATTTGTTAATTAAGTTAATGTAGTGACCATGTGCACTTGCATCTTAGAAAAAAATACCTTATTAAAAGGAAATGTAATTTATTGTATTAATTTATTAATTATTAGGTTAATGTAGTGACCATGTGCATCTTAGAAAAAAAAACCTAATTAAAGGAAACGTTATTTATTGTTTATTTAGTCTATAGTTATAATAATATAATTCACGGGAATAAGCGAGCAATCTACTTGCAACCTACTACCAACCTTGCAACCTACCTACGGCCGGTGCGTCAAAACGTCAAGCGCAAAAAAGATATTTATGCATGTACGCGATTATTCCCGTGACTTATATTACTATAAACATGCAGCGCGATAGTTTAAAACTGAATGTAGTCTATAGTATTGTAAGAAATACAAATACTAAAAGTTTTTTTTTTTTGGTAGAAATCTTTGCAATTAGCCTGAGCGCAGGCTATGACTGCTTCGGACTTTTGGCTTGGACCTTAAGGCCTCCAGCCAAAATACTTAAGGTGAAGCAAGAAAACGTTTAGTAACTCTTACCTTAATATACCAAATATAATATTGAAGATACGGTATAGTTAATTTATAAGTTTACCATCTGACCATGGCCACCATAGTTTTATCAAAAGATACATAATTGTGGCATTGTATAAATTAATTTGCTCCGTCTCATAACATATCTTTCTTGTTTGTTTACCGTCGGTACAGCATACAAGAGGTATTTATTACCCGAATGTAGATGTAGTTAAGGAATTTTTTCGCCAAACTGGGGAATATAGGTATTGCACACCCAAAAACTAGACATTATACCCAAATACTAATCTCTATACCTACCCACGGTAACAGAGGGTTATTCTATTGAAGAATTGCAATTACGAATTAGTTAAAAAAATAAGTAGTCACAAATTAGTTAGTGGACTGTTATAATTAGAATGCCTAAAAATAACAGCAATTATTTCAGTTTTCCGGAATGCCTTCGTGAAGAAAAGCAATGTTTGGCTCCATGTTAATCGTTGTTCAGCACAATTTTTTTTTAAAACCTTAAGACCTTACTCTTAATATTCTGTTACAAGTGAATGCTCAAGTCTATTAGTGTAAAGCTCTCGTTTCCCAGGAGACACATTCGGATAATGTAATAATAAGTAAAACTATTACGTAGAGTTAGAGTAAACGCAATTTTTCATATTTTCTCTCAGACCTACCTTCACCCTTAAAAGATTACTCTCTGTCCAAAACAGCGGTTATTTGCGGAAATAAGGTACCGTAGTTTGCTATTTGACCTCAAATTTCCATTATCATTTCACCTTTAAAATGGAGGAGCTCAGAAAAATATATTAGTGTTGTGTCGTCCAAAAGTATTGTGTCTACTTTACATAATATTTTACTAACTGGAAAACTAGTTTTGACAAACAATATTTAACGACGGCTTCTAAAGTTGTACAGCCATTTTTGTTAAGTAAAAGAGCAACCCCTCTTGAATACTATGCAATAAACATTCAAATAATAATATAATCCACAACTCCATTTTTTTTTTCTTGTTTTATCAGTTTTTTATATTATTTTTTTTAATTTTTCGATGTTTGAAAATAATCAGAGATAGAAACTATTAGAATTAGAACAGGTATTTTTTTGTAAATAGAGTTTAGTCATTTTGTCAGTACTGTTCAAAAGTAGAACTACATTTAAAATTATTCAGATACCTTTTCTGATTTAAATTAAGCTATAAAAACATTATTCTTCTGCTTCCAACCATACTGGGCAGCTTTCAGTGTCCGGATACAGCTTAACTCCAATATTTTACATGAAGTGACTGCTTATCTAACCTCCACCACCCATTTTCTCGGTAATACGGTATTCTGTGCAAAATCATTGTATGCCGCTAATTCCACATTATAAGCAAAGATATTTGCTTCCTAAAATGTTTGATAGAATTTAGTTACAACCACGGAATTTGACTTTATCACTACACCTATTTATGTACCGTATTCTCAGTAGAGAAATAGTGGAAAATGCTGTAAGGAAAATCTTTTTGACTATATTTTGTTTTGCTGTTTTGTCCCAGCTTCCATGCCCAGACTATCCTGTCTTTCAAAGGACTAAATTAATTAATGAACCAAAAACAAATTTTAAAAGTGCGTCCTGTATCCCCATAAAAGAGACGTGGTTTTTCTAGCTTTTTTCTGACAAATACGGCATAAATCTTGTGCGATGGTACGGAACCTTTTTAGGCACGAGTCCCACTCACTTTTGGTCGGTTTTATGACATTAATTAATTTAGGTTCTTCTGTCAAAGTGAAACAGCAAAAGCATTCTATGGTAAAAAGACGTTTCATGGAAAAGGTTTAAATATAGTTTGCTGAAGGTCATCTAGGTACGCCTTTCTGTTTTAAATGCATTCTAGGAAATAGAAATAACGCAAAATTGTTTTGAACTTCAAAGCTGATACTATGTTTGTTCCCACAATTAAGTCTTCGTTTAACAAATGAATTTATATTTCGATTCCTCTTTCTACTATAATTGTACATTATCATGCATAAACGGTTTCAAGAAATACGTTTGTTCCCTTTATTCTGTAGCTTTTGAGATTGCTACTTATCCAGGGTTCCTTTCATTGCAGATAGTTAAATATAATAATTTTCAGACTTTTTATATGTATTTTTAAAAAGTTGGAGTTGAAAATAAAACAAGGCAGACTGCGGCCGTAAACTGGCGTCTTTTTAAGCGACTTCATTAAACGCTGTAAATTAAATATTCACCACCGTAGTTTTACTACTCCTTTTAAACTTTATAAAAACTTTGTTCTCTTCGAAGTTATTTTGTACTTTCGCTGCCTTATTTACTCTTCTGTTAAATAGTAAATTAACTTAAGGTCCTTATTCCTGATTTAAGCAAACAATACAAACACTAGACCTTCAAATCAGAATACCTATTTGATTCTCAAGTGCTATTACTGTAATAGATGGACGTTTGTTGTAATAGCAGTCTTAATCTTAACTCCCGAAATCTCCTGATCGTAAATGTATAGTAACTACACATTTTAGACCATACTCGGTTGTGATACGTGTCATTTTAGCTTGTCGAATCTCTGTCTCAGATTATTTGTTCCTCTTTGCATCGGGATGGTTATTAGATCTATGAACGGGACTTGCTCCTAAAGTCTTAGATAGAGAACATTATATTATATTGTGTCAATTTGCATCTAACATCGCTCTGTTATGATTGTTACGAATTTATTCATCGTAACGACATGGTTATTTCCGATCAATAACAAAATCAATTTAAACTGTTATGTACCTATGCCATTAATATCAAGGTCATACCTAAATAGAGGGTGGGTAATGCTATTACATCGATAAACGTCAAACAACATCAAACCCGTATAAAGCTAACCTAAGATAATTATGTGTTCTTATACAACTATGAAAGTATGTGACAACTCACAATGCATTCATCTGAATCTGAACTTGTATCAAAATAATTATAATTCGGTACTTTTATGTACACATTCAAAAAACAGTACCTATATACCATGTTAAAATAAACATGTAGAGAAAGAAAATCAGCACTGTGTTCAAAATCGCCGGACCTTATTTCTGCACCGTCTGCGTTCTTGTCTTATCCCATTTACCCCAAGTGATTTTATAGTGTTATTGGCAATCAAATTACTGGGAAACTTACCCTCCCGTCGTGTATCGGCACATGTTACTTGGCTCTTGCAGCCTGAATCGAGCGGTACTTACGTTACGGAACTCATAAAGCAGGACTGTACGTCGTGTAAGCGAGACGCAGATATGTGCAGTGTAGCGCCCTGTCTCGCTTCCACACAAGCTACAGTCCTACTTTAAGAGTTCATGGTACAGGTACTGCTTCGCTAGTTAATCCATAATTGTTTTAACTCCGACACTTGTGGACTTGTAAAGTGTTACAGTGTACGACTAACGTAACTCAATACTGTTATTCACTATTGCTATTTCGGTTTTGGAAACTAGCCTTTGCTAGTGATTTGTTGTTGGGATTGTATCGAAACCTCTTCTAAGGCCTCCTTCTGGTTTGACCTGGGATTGGCAATTGTTTTTACTCATAAATTGTCCGAGGTAAAAAAGGGTTCTGAAAAGAGTATTGCAGACATATACTATAGCTACCACTACGTGAAACGGATGAAGGAATCTCTAAGCGAATTTTGGTAACGACAGGCATTTCCGATAGACTTATTACAGGAGTTTACCACAGTTGCACGTTGTTGCACTCTCTATAACCTTACAGACATAGTTTGTTGGCAAAGTTTAAGCTGGGGAATAGTTTAGTCTGTTTATCTTTACATACTTTTATAAGTACTTATCCGCAAGAGCCCAAAGAGACTATCACTCAAAAATACTTGTTCAATTTTCTTGAAAAATTCCTCAGACAAATATTAGTTTTATACTAGAGTTTCTAGCTAGACATTCTATCGTAAAGTTCGTGGACTTCAAATTAACTTTTCTTTAGTCTTGATAATACGGTAGAGTTTTCATAAAACTGTGATGATGACCCAAGCGTTTGTTTAAGCTAAGCTCGCTGGGACAAATATTAGTGGGTTTCGCTGACAACATCCGTGTTTGAGATTTATGCGGGTTATAAATCATCTCTGTAACGCAAACGTAATACGGGATGAAGCCCTAACGTTTAGTTCATATCACATTTGTGGTACGTTATTATACAGAGTGTTACTGAAAGGGTATATATATCCGAAAGGGGTGAAAATGTTTCTGGTATATAGTCAGCTTAGAGAATTGCAGCATAAAACGAATTCATTTAATAATTGATCGAGAAAAATCTCAATAAACATGTCACCGCTCTTCAAGGCTTTACATTTTATGACGTCACATGCCAAATGTTAGCGAATTAATACATAAAATAAATAATATGGATTCAGTGGTATGGTTTATAACTTTTTTGTTAAACTGTTGATGTGAAAAATTGGATATCAATTATTTAACTCACTTTGAGCTAAAATTTTGTCAACTTACTCTATGTCAGGAGCACTCTTGACCCCTTTTGGATTGACATATCGTTTCAGTAACACTCTGTATAATAATGAGAATAATATCACATAAATTTAAAGTAACACAATATTATTTTGTATGTAGTTCATTTTAAACACAATAGCTGTATGGGTTTGATATTTAAACAGTAATGTAAAATGTCAGAAATAAACAATGGAAATGGAATCCATACAACAAACTGTTAGCCGATTATTATCGTAAAAAGGTTATTACGTAACGACTGCGTTATTAAAACTGTATTAAGGTCAACCTTTTTTCAATAATATATTTTACGTGACAGTCTTTTGTTATATTTGTTATGCTTTTATCGGAGAAACACTGATATGTTGTTGTCTAACTAGATGTTCCTCGCGGTTTTACTAGCCTCGCTAGCTTGTCCAAGCAACTGACGTTTTGGTAAATAGGCTTAATCTTCCATGAGAATTAAATGAAATCAAATCTTTTACTGTAATCAATAATGTATAGATACAGGTGGTAATTATTATAAAAGATGAGGAACTACTAGGTAAACAGTGATGAAATCTGAATTTGCATATATTCAAACATGTTCACAATGAGGAAAATCGTTGCTTAATATCAATCCTTTTTTCTGAATGACAAGTGATCTCTTTATAAAGTACATGAATAATACTGACATTAATACGTGTTGTCTACCACAAAGGACAATGGCGAACTCCCATACAAATTTTTGTTGACATAATTTTGTTGCGTCTACTAATGAAAAAAATCTTAAAATATAGAGTTTAAATTTCTGAACAATATTTTCTTAAGGCTCACTGATGAAAGAAGTCACGAATAAAAGATATTTCAGTTTTAAAGAATTTGAGGTCGGGTGTTTTGTCATGATTCGTTCAAACCATAGACTTTACATATACATAGACCGATACTATGGCTAGTTTCCCCTTGTGCAAAGCGACAGCACTTTTTAGTCTGTATCTAGTACATTCGTTTACTGATATTAGTTATTTTTTTGCGCAACGAGAAACTTTGTCATTGTTAGGATAATATTAGTGTTTAAGATAGATTTATTAAAACGTATAATCTCCATAAGCTCCATCTTAATGTATAATTCACGACAAAACGAATTCATACTAGTGCTTACGGTTCAATTTCTGCTAGACTCACTCTTTAGTATCTTATCTATACTCTAAGGTTCAAACTAAAAGAAATTCAGTTATTTATAAGTGAAATTAATGGGCCCCTGTAAGCAATTAAATACTTTTGCTAGACCTTGCATTTTTATCAGAGACATTCATAGGAAATATGTTGAAAAAGTAAACCTCGTGAAATGGTCACTAATTTTTTTAAAGATAAGTTATAATTAAACTAGGTATTGCTTTGATAATGTAGTGTACCCTACTTATTATATTTCTCTATGATGAGTGTAATAATCAGAGGTATCTTTTAAAATCTATAATCCTGACAGAATATGTTAATGTTTTCTTATAGGGTTTATTTTCTTCTCTTTTCTCTCTTATATCTATAAAATATATTTCTTATGTCTATAAAATAGCTGACCAAATGCATGAATGAGCATTAATTTTAACAAGGGATTGTCAAAGAAATTAAACTACATATATATTATTTTTTGGTTATTTTTCTTCATCATATTTTATTTCATCCTCCCTTATCACGATATCATCCAGGAAACCAGAAGGTGCTGAGAGGCTTTACACGGCTTCCCATCGTGAAAAACATGTCGTCTTTTACACGCAATAAAATGCAAAGTAAGAAGTAGAATCGGAGTTAAAAGTTCACAGCAAAATGTCGTCGTAAGTGGTAGGTAATCGGAATCCTTTGGCAAGCACACGTCACTGGAGAAATGTTTAAAGTCCATAAGCAGTCCAGAACAAATATTAGAAATAAAAACATTATTAGATTCAACAATAATAGGAGTAACGAACGTTTGAATTGACAGATCACAAACAATGTCAATTGACATAACTAAAAATGTCACATTGACTGTATCCGTTATTGTTGCCATGCTGGAATGAAGTTTACCCGTGACTTTACGTAATATTATTTTGATTTCATTCATTTATTTCGGTAATGTTGGAAAGAAATAAAATGTCTTTAGATTATTCTTGTTCATATAACTTCAATATGTTTAAAAAAAAACGCTTTATTTTTAATTTACTAGCGAAATATATTCGTATGACTTAGTTAAGATTTAACTTTCACATGGCAACACTCCCAAGTACAATTTAATCAATTGTATTTCCAATTTAAAATATATTTTTCATACACTTAGACGCTATTTAAATAAAGCTTGAAAAAACGTAACTAATTATTTCATGTAAGTCTGTAATGATGACGTTTGTAGACGCATAAGAATTACATCAACAATTATTTCGCCATTGTCCTTTAAATACTACCACTGCTAATTTGGGTAAATACAACGCAGACACTTTCGTTTCCACAATTTGCGTTCACGTCACGGCAATCATCTACATTGTAGTCACGTGGTGTTGCACGTATATATGTAAATAATGCGCCACTCAAAATGTATTGAATTGGAGAGAAAACAAATTTACCAACACTCACTTACATGTTGAATTGTTGATCCTTCGCACTTTCGGTGTTGCGTGAACGATATACCGGTAGCGGTATTACCTAACTTGCGAAAGCCAAGCGATAGCAGAACATTTTAAAACTAGTCCTGGCTTTGTAGCTTGCATGATTACGATTGGTGTAAGAATTCTCATTTTTACAACACTAAATCTAAAATTGACATTATCAAATCTTATCGCAAAGATAGCTTATTCTTGTTTATCTAAGGGCATTTGTCCTGTAAATAATTAGTTGCAGAGCATGCCACCACAAACGATTGATTGTGGCGGTTTATTGATACGTAATAAAATCGACCACTAGCAGTCTCAATCAACTGCCCACTTCCTTAATTTAGGACAATCAAATCCAGTTTATCTTCTTTCTTTATATATATATAAATATAGATGCAGTATATATGTAATAATGCAGTCGTAAATAAAAGCGGTTTCAAAATAACGAGTTGAGTTAATTTCTACATCGACCTAATTACAGTATTGATTGTATCTCGTTGCACTAATAACTATAAAACTAAATAAATGCTTATTATTTTGTACCAATAACTACATTTAATCACGCCTGAAGTTAAATAAAACTATCAGTTCATTGAAATTTATGGCAACAGCAAAATACGAACATTTTGAATTTTACTCGATTTCGAAAACCTAATTACTTTAAGTGAGTCATGGCAAGCTTACATTGTACTACTTTCGAACAGAGTTTTATAGCACAAATTAACTGGCATTTCATTTTGTTACTTTGTTGTTACATTATTTTAAGTTCTGCGTTATAAACACGGAAATGAAAGTAAGAAGTTTAACTTCTAAGGCAAGTCGTTCGATAGTCGTAAGTCCTTGTATTTGAATACAATTTAGTTGGAGTTGGAACGTATTGGTCACATAAATATGGCATGTATACGCCTCAAAGCATCCATTGTATGAAGACGGAACTGGATCAACAATGGCGCGACAGGTGAAGTAGCTTTTAGAATAAAACCTTTTAACTCTAAGCACGACGAACAACGCGCCGCGCTTTTCTCTTCTGAATAAAAGGGGTTTACTTTTTCTTGAAAATTTTATCTTTATAGATTAGATTAGATTATTCTTTTTATAGCTGTTTTATAAAGTTTTGGAGGTTACTTGTTTAACAAAAATGCTGAGATATCTCCATACTTTTTCCTGATAGTTTAATTTCTATTCTAGTCGCGCAGGTAGATAATATTAATTTACCAATACTTTTAATTCATTTGATTATATTATATCACATTAGACAACAACTAGGCAAACTACTAGCTATAAAACTAAATGACAAATTCTCGAAAAACAATTGTTTTATTATGTACTCGTATGCAACAATCGGTATAGTTAAGCTTCTAATATTGTATGACGTCGATAAGGATTTTCCAGGTTCATAAAAGGTTTAGGTATGCAAACATAGAAAGTCGCTTTTATAAAATCAAATATCAACTTAGAAATACCTGCAGCTCGTATTGATAAAAGCTATCGAAACAAAAGTCACAAAGGTACACAAGTCGGTACACTAAAGGAATCAAAACCTGAAACAATAAAAGGCAAATAGTCGTAAAGTTAGGATTTATTTTCTTGAATATTTCTGAAGTAGAAATGTTAACGTCAAGTATATTTATTTATAGGGATTTAACTTGTATTTATGTGTTGCAAACAATGACGAGGGCGCTTCACGCTAAGTCAATGTAATTAAGAGCTAGGTTTCCCCTCAGAATATATATAAACAAAGATTTTTGTTTTTGTCTTCATATATTTTTTCATAGTATGAACACCTTTTGTATGGTATGTTGATCTAGTGGTTAGTGACACTGACTGCCGAACCAGAAGTCGTCGATTCGATTCCCACCCAGGTATTTTTTTTTTGTAACTTATCTGTAATTTGTATGTACTTAGAAAATTAATTAGTAGAGTTGTATTTGAGAGTTTTTGAGTTGCTATTGTACAGGCTCTGTCTAGTTCGGGATCAGATGGCCGTGTGTCTATTTTCATAAAATATTACTTTTAAATATATTAAGGACCACAGATATACTGTGGTCACATTATACTAAACGTGGTATAATTAATATAAAAGTAATCTTCTGTGATAGCTATACCCCGCACGTCCGCTTTGACGAGTTAATCCCTTCATGCCTTTAAAATTGCGTTTTAAAATGCGTTCATTCTTTTTTAATGCCGACTTTAGGAACAAAAGCCTCCTCTAATAGACAGTCGAGGAACAAACGCCTTTTTGTAGGCTGTTTGCACATTTGTTCATTCCCTTTTGTAGTCAATACTGTTTGAATATTGCCTTGTTTTCTGCGTCGATTGTTTGGGATTCCACAAAACCCTTAAGTATTTAAATGCCGTCGTTATTTCTTTAATTTTGTATGATTATCTACTTACTTGAACTATTTTTCTTTGTGTTTTATTTGTAGGTTAAGGTTTGTGTTACATTAACTTATAGGAAACAATTAAGTTATCAGAAATTTTTACAAAATATTTATCATAGTAATCTAATCAAACTCGTAGGTACTAGGCCAGCATCTTTCTAAACTCAGAGCAGTCAGCAGACTGATTCTTAGTCAAAATCTGAATATGATTAAATACCATATTAGTTTTTAAAATGTTCTTATCTTCTTACTTTTACAGTAAATTCGACTGTTGTTTATATAATTCTTAAAAAGACCGAATAAATGCATATTATATTTTGAACTGATATTTAAACATTTAAATTCATTTTAATTCTTATCGTATATTCATTTGTTTTTGTTTAATGCCGTATACAGGAAGTAGGGATTATTCAAAGCTGTGTTTACGTGGGAAATGAGTCGGATGCACCCAGTCCATTGAGGGCATAATGCGCTCACTACTATGACACACTATTAATTATATAGTCATGTCAATACATTGAAAGCAGTAAAGTGACAGAGAAGTGAATTGCAGTAGTGCTATTCTGTAATTTATTTTCATATCTCGACAGCGGAATCCGCGGTGAGATGTCAAAAACGTATTCTCAAATTTGAATTCTAAATCAAGGACTATTGGGTTCAATTTTGAAATGAGCTTTATTATCACTCAGGTGAAGCTCGATATCGAAATTATTTACAGAATAGACATACAGAACGTTTACACACTTATTAACATTTCTTATGCATTAGTCGTAATCCTTTTATCATTTTATCTTTTATCTGTAAAGGTAGTTTAATCAAAAATGTAGCATTTTTTTTATATAATAACAGAATCAGAAGGTTTGAAAAATTGTAAAAAAATATCATACGGCCAACATTGTTTCTTTAATAAAAAGATTGACGCTTCAAAAGAGTTTTAATATGCCTGATACTGATAGTTTCTTCCGACTAAAATATCAAAAATGTCGATCACCTACATACACGAAGCCTTTGACTACTGCACCTGTCATTTAAGCAAAAGAGCAGTTACAGTGAAGGTTATTTAAAGTTTTAGTAAACTTTTATAAAAAAAACGTCAAATGTTGTTAAACCTATTACGTATAAAAGTTGTCGTATAACGTTGATGTAGTCAAAGGGCTATTGCACCTGTCAGTGTCATTTTTGCACGTCAAATGCTCAAAGAGAACCACTCTATACATTATTCCTCTCTGCACTTTTTCGTTTATGACATTTAGGGCTACCGAATTCTTCGATCCTAAAAAAGTATACTAAAACTCCGTGGACAATAGGTACAGGCACTAAACGACCTTAATTGCCACAATCCGATCCTGTTTTTCATTCTTCTTCTTCTTAGCGTATCGATTACCTTGTTAGCTACTCATACAGTTCTATTGCAATTTAAAAGAATAGTCATTCTATCGGAAAGGGCAAGTAATTAGTTTAAAAACTTACTTTTGAGAATTGAGCGCTGAAGTGAATAAAATATGCAACTTTGTATTCTTAGAGAGGAAGGTAAGACTGACTCTAAAACAATTATCTTCTGCACCCGCATTCTACATAATTATTATAATAAATGCGGAGAGGTTCTCATCCCGTCTTCACATACGGTTTAACGAATTTGCATAATATTTCGTACAGAAATACAGGGTACCTTAGTTAGCAAGACGTACAAATGTGTCTGTAAATTGTGTCTTACAGAGCGAGAGGTCGTGGTCACTGCAAACATTTCATTAGTGCCAAAAGCTACCCCGTATTATCTCAGACAAGATAGACTTATGTCTTGGAACTAATGTAGCAGCTAGGAATATTTCGTTTTATCGTGCCATCATTTTGTACAACTATATAATTTTTTTTTGTTATAACATCTGAACAAAGAAAGATGCAATTTTTTTTTTACGAGTTTCTTACTACAAAAAATTTAAGTGTTCAGAATATATATAAAAAAAAATCTAAGTTATCTTTAAAAGATCGAATTTCTTCATTAAATTGTTAAACGTTTAAATCATTGTTACATTAAGTCGAAATAGCCTTCAGGCTCCTTACATTCTGGGAGCGCATACAAAGCATTTCCCCGAACAACTTAAAAGGATTTACGATTAACTTTAGAAGAAGTCATTTATCAACGTCGTCCACTGAAAGAGAAGCAAGCTAGATTTCAAATGCCTCTTAAGCAAAATCTGAGAAATGGACTGGACCTTTCATCGTTAGTTAGTCTTGAATTATTATCTTAATAATGACAAACTAGCCACATTCACGCTCCAAATAATATCTAAGATAGAGACTCCAAAATTATACTTTTGGAGAGCCAACGTAATCTGGCCCAGAAAATCTTGCCGTAAGAATTTTTACGTAACAATTTAATTTATTGTTGTCTTATCTTTTATTAACAGTAGCCTTACAAGGAGTAAGATGATGTATTGTTCTTTGTCATTATTACTGCAACTGAGGTTTTCAGTTTCATGTATTTCTCTTACGGGATTACATAAAAGCACATCTGTTTAAAATGACCTAGATAGAGCCTATTTGTCATAGGTTTAATCTAACGAACCGGGTTTGCGCCGGCATCATCATTCCTCGACGGAATGTATCGAGCGAGTTACCAAACCACATCCAATGATATGCCCGGGTGAAACTATTTTGGGCACGATGCCAATATAAAATGTCATTTCTTGTCGGCCAGGGAAAGGTAGCCAGAAGTTTATTGCGTTCCCAGCGTAAATATCGACTATTGTTTGGAGGGAGCGATTTCCTTTCTGTTCTAACGCCAACACCGGTAAATACTATCTGCACAAAGGAGAATAAAGTATACGACTATATGTAGGTACCGTTGTTGGTACCTGCGTAGGCGGTATTGTTTTAGTATATTTATTTGTTTTCTTTCGTAACGTTAAGTTCAGAAGTGCGTGCGGTTACTAATTCCAAACTTTTGATAGGAGAACTGTAGAGTCAAACAATACATTTTAATAAATCTTTCAGGAGTTTCTCCGAGTTTATGCATTGACTCCCATGTTTATCTTCAAAATTATTTAGTTATTCTAGAAGAAAAACCAATGTTTATGTAACCTTGACTAAAGGCATTACTAGAGCTATTAAACCTCTCATTGGTGCTTGGCAGACGGTTGATGTCACTATAAATCTTTGAAATGCACTCTTTACAAATCGTAAACCTCATCAACGAGTTAAATTGTTTGAAACATATATAAATTTAAAACTTGACATGAACTTTATGGATTGTGAAATAACAAGTTTTATAAAAGAGCCCTAACCCGTAAAAATATTAATGGTCTAACGAAGTGAAGAAATGGATAGTTTACGCAATCGTTCCGACATCCACAAAATTATATGAAAGTGTAATTACACGTATGATCCATTAAGGCGGTCATTAATGAGAGCGAGTCCGACCGAGCACTCGTGGGCAAGCCGCGCCGCTCGCCGCGCGCCCACCGCCGCCCGCACTCGTTACGTCTTGCGTAACACCACTTGATTGTTCAAAATTTCGATTTAATGTTGAAACTAATAGTATTGAGCTCGAGAAAGGACCTGGCTCGGACTCGAACTCGCCACTGCCGACGCCCTCTCGGGGCAACCTTTCACGACTACTTTCGGAAAGTAACTATGTATTGTGAACGCCCCGCTCGCCGTCAGGTACTAATAAACACATTAAGCATCACATTTGGTTTTATTATAAAAATAAAAAAGCTATATTATAATACATAACATAACAGTCGCAGTAAAATGCCTCTTTTCGAACAACATTAACACTGTGCACTAATAACAAGTATAGATGAGTGGCGATGATGAAATATTTCGATGAGTCGTCTAATGTCGTAGGTAGCTCGCAGGCGAACGCGGTGCAGGTGACTATGTACAGGGCGTTCGGCCGCGGGCTGCGGGGGCAGGATCCTCCAACACTCTACGTCGCGGATGGCTCCCGCTTTTATCTCGTATCATTGAAGACTGGCATAATTTTCGCTAAGCAATAAATAAATCCACTTATTATCCTACCACCCATGTTTCGCTTCGTTTAGTGGAGAGGTCCCGCCACATGTCCGGGGGGTCCGTACTGGCTGCTGGTAGCACCGCTGTGGCCTTCAGCTCCGCTCTCATCACCACCGCTAGCACCGAAGTCAGCGCTGATCTCGGCACCACCGTGTCCGCCATCACCGCCGCTGATGCCACCGCCAATGCCAGATCCGCCGCCGAGAGAGAGGCCACCCAAGTCACCGCCGCTGATACCGCCGCCGATAGCACCGCCGCCAATGCCGGCACCGCCGCCGATGGCTCCACCACCGATAGAACCGCCGCCAATACCACCCTCCTTCTGGGTCTGGTACTTGATGAAGTATACTTCGGGCTTTGAGGGCTGAGTGGGCGCTTGGGTGGGGATGACGATGTCGGGTTGCTCTTCGGGCTTCTTAACCAAAACGTAGACAAGGGTCTTCTCTTCGTTCTGAGGCTGGACGGGGATGATGGGAGCGGTGGGAGTGGGAGGAGTCGGGGCCTTGATGAAGATGATTTTGTAGTGCTTCTGGGGAGGAGCGACTTCAGGGATACGGGGCAGTCTCTGCTCAACGGGTTCTGGGGGTGGCACATGGACGTAGATGTGTTTCTGGACAAGAGGGGCGCCAGAGTATCCACCAGCGTACCCACTGTCGTCACCGCCGAATCCACCGCCAATGCTGCCACCGCCGATGCTACCGCCTCCGAATCCGCCGCTTCCACCAGATGAGTGTCCGCCACCGAAGGAGAGTCCTCCAGAGGAGTGTCCACCGCCGAAGGAGAGGCCGCCACCGGAGTGACCGCCGCCGAAGGAGTGCCCACCGCCGTGGCCTCCGCCGAGGGAGATGCCGCCAGAGTGTCCACCGACCGACACGGTTCTATGTCCGCCACTGGAGGCTGACGAGTATCTCGTGCTCGGGGCCGAGTAGCTGTAGCCTACCGGGGGCTCGGGGCGGCCATAGGCCAGCGCCACGCAGGCGAGTACCTGTAACAACAACAAAACATATTTAGCTACACAACACTTAACAAATCAGTCGAGTGATCATTAAATGGGGAAGTTAAAGGACCTTGTAATTAACCGAAGTTGAAGGTGTTTGAGATGACTGAAACTGCCTATTGATCTCCCGAATACTTAGGAATCCGAGCACTCAACCTTTGAGAGTAAATTACTATTTTTAGTTAGTCCTAGTTATAATTAATTAAAACAGATTAAAATACACAACAACAAAGAATATTCTATCTATCTATCTATCTATCTAAAGTACAAAACGCACAGCACTATCAATTCGCAAAGCATAAAATCCAACAATATTTAGATAAAAACGGTACATCCACAAAAAGTGACTTCATTAAAACGAGACAGTGTTTCAATAAATCGGATCTGACGTAAGAAACTCGTACGCGGTAGTCGTAACAAGTTGAAATAATCCATGTTATGCAATAGGGGCGAACGAGGAATTTCGGCCGCACTCGATTGGTACGTAGGTTAGCCTCTTGGAATACAGATGGACAAGTTACATTTAACGCACACAAGTAAAGAACCCCGATTCTTTGGTAGTGTGGAAATGGATTTAGTGAAATGGAGATCGCACTCGAAGTGAATAATGATCGAGTGAACTGTGAGCGTGAGGAACAAATGAGCCACACAGGACTGCGACTACCGTGCATCCATTACTCATCTGATTCCTGATTTTATTTTTAAATGTATATTCATGTATTTGTGTTTTTTTTTTCGAATTCCTGTCTTGCAAATCTGAACTTCCATAGATATTGGATTTCAAAATTGGATCACCAATATTACACGAACACACTAAGAATTAACTCGAATTAAAATTTTCGATTTTATTTGTTTTTGTTATAAATATGAGATATAAAGATGACTCACAAACACTAATTATGTAGTTTGGGATTCACCACTTCAACGTCACTGAAGTAATTGTTATAAGTTCACTATTTGGCACACTACGATAACTGCATCACTGAACACTTCACTTTATTTTCAAGCCTGAAAAGCTGATGCTCTGTTTAAAATGACAATTAAGGAACACTGATTTAATAAAAAATAAAATATTATAAAAATATCAATCGCATGTGCCAAATAGTAAAATAGTTTAATTTTATTAACTAATCCCGCAAGCTGCTTACCATGAATGCGCGCATATTGTGCTTGGATGAAACGGCTTCTCTGTTTTGAAGACCTTAGTCGGTAGACGTAGTACAACCAATTACAAATCCACTTTTTGGAGATGTTCCTGTGGCTGTGAGCTTGTGTTAACTGATGACATTCGCCATGCCGGCCCGCTCTTAAATAGCAAGGTGCTCATCTCGTCAGAACACTCCATCCCTACGAGCATTTCACTCGGTAACATGCAACTATCGTCATTATTTAACAAGTATACGGTCCTTTCTTTTCGACGAGGTCCGCGGCCGGCGCGGACGCATTCGATACGCTGCCTTAGCGACCAGCGCTCGCCTGCACGCATTGCCTTGCTCGCCATGCATCGCCACTACGGCCTACTTTACATCGTACACTTCGCCCATATCATTGCTGTATCGATTTTTTTTGTTACCAATATCTATGTTACGCTTCGTATAATGCATCCGTGCATCAATCGTCTGAAATTCCATCTCATGTGGTCGGTTGTGTAACTCGCCGGGAATTAACTCTCTACACGAAGATTTTAATCAGTGTTAAGGAAACATTATTAGGATCTTTCTACAAAATTAAGTACGGAATGTAATATAAATTTGTTCTAGTGGGCACTAAAGAGTTTTGGGTATCATAAGGCATTTAATTATAAGAATGGCTAGCAGACTTCGCTATTTATGATCGTGAAACTAATTTTCTTGTGTAAAGAGAATAATGAAAATCCCTCTGTGGATTACTTTGTTGGTCTACATACTTTGTCATTTTGTAATAGTTGATCCGTCGCTACAGAATGCAGTGCAAGTGCAGAACTTGGGGCATTAAATTGGAACCATAGCCAACGAGGGAGGAAAATGTTTGTGCTATTACTTTGTTGCCGGTTTCCGCGTGCAACTGTTGATTAACAAACGCAGAAATACTCAAGCCAAATTTGGACTTAGTATGTATAATATTTTTTATATAAATAGTTTATTAAAAAACACGTTCATTATAATAGCATGAAGTGTTAAATTATTTTGACCATAATTATTATTGTATCACGAATTTAAGTCTAGGTAATAATTAAAAGAAATAAACCCGGCATAAATAGTGATTTATAATGCTTATTTGCATTTTTAGAGTAGATTATTATTTCGCAATTTAGAAATCATTTTGACAAAAATAAAAACATCTTAACCATTGCCAAGGTCAATTTGGTACCTGGAATTGAACCTGCTACCTTGAACAAAAGATTCCAATAAAATTATCTGTGCATAAAAGTAGTTCATTGTAATTTTCATGTATTCTGACGCAGGTTGTTGTAACACGGAGAACGTAATAAATCTTGTAAAACTTACTCGTTTCACATTATTGGTGTAAATATTTGAAAGGGTTACGTAATGATTAATATGTATCATGAGTCATTAAGACAAGGTAATCCAGTTTGTAATTTTAATGCTGAAATATAGTTGCAGAAAGTTACTGTAATACAGGTCGTGTCTTATTGTAAACAACCCTGAGATCTATCTAAAGCAATCTTAAACTTAAAACAAACTGTGTACCAAACAAACCGCCTAAAACACGTTGAATATCCGTCTGCTTATAAAGGAAAAATAAAAAAAGTTTCGATAAAAATATTTGATTCTATTTTATTATTTAATGTTTATAGCATTAAGTGATTTAAAAAAATTATGAAGTCATATTTGCGTTATGTTGATCACATAATGTTGCATATTCAGTGCGGGAATTGAACCCGCTGCATGTCGCACACAGTAGTAATTAGCCTTTAGAGTCATAAGGTCCAACTTACTGCGGTGATCAGGACAAGATGATCAAATAAAATGAAAATGTGATTTCATTACTATTGTCTTAATCGTTTTTTTTTTTGTTGAACGAACGGTCAGACGCAAATCCAAAAAAAAAGTTAATTTCTTTTTAGGACGTTGTACCATTTTTTCTGTACATTGTAATCCTGGTACTCAAGCGACAATGAGGGTCGTCGTGTGACGTGAGACCGCAATGCTTTAAGGTTTTATAGTGTAATTGTTATTAATAAATCATTATACCCATTGCAACATTACTTCCCTCATGTTTGCTACTCCGGAAATTCAAGTGTCCAATTCAGAGCATAGTTAAACAAATTAGGACAGTGTTAAAATTAGCTTTATTTTTAAATTGGGAAATATTTTTAAAAATAATAAAAAATCAAGATATTCTTTTCTGTGAAATCTATTCTTTTCGTTTTATTAAATTACAAAACCATGTAACGGTAAGTGAAGCTCCTCTTGAACAGCGCGCTTACTTTCCACATTCAGGATTGTTCCTTAAGTGGAAGCGAGACGCCACTATCTGCAACGTAGCGCGTTGTCTCGCTTGCTCTATGACCGCAGTCCTGCATTAAAAGCTCATGGTACGGACACAGGACACTCCGTTGCATTTTTAAAATACTTTAGTCACTGCTCCAGACTAACCACTTAGTAGGGTAGTTAAAAAGCTTTTTACTGTTCCCCTGAAATGTCCTAAATTATAATTGTGACGTGTCTAAAGTAGAAGGTGTATAAAAGTGTGTGTAATTTGAATACATATTAAGCCACTGAAAAGTAAGGCAAGTGACCTTAAATTTTCCTCGTATTAAGTTTAACTTGTGAAGATTTTTGCCTATTGGAAAACGGCTTAAACGGATGCGGCTTAAACTTAAATGGCTAATAACAAAACAACTAAAAAAATAATAATATGTTTAATATACCACACTGTTAATGTCACAGTTCTGGCTTGTCCCTAAGTTTAAATTCAATCAAGGTAAGGTAAATGTATTTTACAAAAGAATACCTTTATTGAATTACCTCGAACCTTGCCAAATAGTTGTCAAGGTTAAAAGATTTATCGAAATGCTGCTAATGCGAAAATCTAATGTGTCCACCACGAAATCATGCGTAACAGCTGAAATGCACTTTTATATTTAGCGAGTATCGCTAAAGGTATAGCGCATTTATTCACATTCACTCGTCGATTGCTATTCGATCTGTGCGGTTGAATCTATAGAGCAGTAAGTATCGGAATACTTATTAATAATCTTTGGCTAAAAAGCTTATTTAAGTCAAGCGCTTGAGGTACCAAAACAGGTAACAAATACGACATTTCGTGTAAAAAGTGTCGATATAAAATAGCGGGAAGAGTATATAACTCTTCCTGCTGAAGAGCTTTTTCGTCTTAATAACTAAGGTTCTCTAGTCGAAATTGAGGTCTAACTATCAATTTTCCTTTGCAATTTTGATTTTTTTTTATCTAAAAGACATATGCAATATAAATAAGCATAAAATTATCGATCGTCATTCTAACATATAGTATATATTCCCACAAATTTAATACTAAAATGTCACAATCCAAAATACTTATTTTTATCTCACACCTATATTAGATCATTCCTTATTTTTTGGATCCGAACCAATTATGATAATGATCCAATAAGACGGCTCTCTGTCTCTGGCTATTTGTTGAACAATCCCTTCTAAGTCATTCAAGGTACATTGAATTTTATCCAGTAATTGGGTACATAACAATATAATTGTCATGACCAGTAAGTGTTCGTAAAGTACTATACTTATTGGTTGAATTTTAAGGGTAAAAAGTACACACGAAATTTACAACAAAATAACATTGTTACTAGAAAAACATAATTTATTTTGGTTACCACTAAAAAGGCTTATTTTAGCGTTGGTCATGAAATGCGAGGAAGAGGGAGGCATTTACCCCTGAAGAGGACAAACAATACGGGCTTATTGACTTAATTTAAATAACAAAATAATTCAGGACACAAAACCTTACCGATGTTATCTAAAAGTTATTTAATATTAGAATTAAGTATTTATATATGATTGGACAGAAACATGTAGATATCATTCTTACATACTCCATAATTAAAAGAGCAAGGTTTCGTCTTGTTTTACAGTCGAGAAACAGGAAAACACATACAGTGTGATATTTATTATAATTACGCTGGACGCGACATCGTGTGAAGATTATATAAAATTTAACTATATTTATTAGGCCAAGTCCAGAGTCAATGGCCTGGACAACTACTGTATAACCCCAAAACAAAGATCTCTTTTGAATATCACGAGGTCCTAACTGTCATATTAAGGAATCCCTCAAATCTATTTTTATAAACCAACGTACCAATAACTTTAATCAGATAGATAAAAAACCTTTAAGTAACCATAAGCGTCTCTGCGTGCGGCAGTTAATAACATATCATTAGTTACTTGACATAAATATGCTCGTCCCTTGTGTGTAATCTTCAAAACAATTAATATTCACGACTAGTAATTAACACACAAATACTATTATTAAGCAATTTAACAAATTTCGATACATATTAAATAAATTATAATATTATTCCTACATACATAGTTACATAAACAAACAGCCTTGCGTATGCATTGCGTACATATAATAAAATATACGTTTAATGGTCTTAGAAGCGGCCTGCTATTTATGTAAGTAACCTACCTACAAACCTTTTTTTTTATTCGTAAAAATACCAAAAATATACAACTTTTAAATAGACTGACATAATTAGATAAGGACCGCACATTATTTAGACCTAAAATACAAAATACCAATATACCTTTGCTATCTCTACCCCGCACGCATAGTAAATTATTAATTTTCCGTACACAAAACCAATTTACAAAACCAACTATCTACACACGTATTAGTTTAATTGAGCGTGAAATATTTCGCATTCCTATACCGTAATAGTTGGAATATTTAACGTTAATTCCCTTCATGTCGGTGTACAAAACCATAAATATTTTAGAATAGGGATGTGGAACAAAAACCTCGTTTGTGTTCCAATACGTTAGGCAGAACAAATATAGTTTCCCTAGTTGGCTGACCACGGACTGGCGTGGCATGACAACTCTAAACCCATTAAAATGTCAGCTAACATGAACGACACTGCATAAAGTGTGGGCCATACATAAGGCAAAGGTTTCTGTGAATAGCTTTCAATGGCGACAGCGTGTATGAACACTGGGAAATATCTTTTTCATAAAAATATAGGGAATTCAAAATGGCCTATTTATTTTGTCCACAATTATTTTTTCTGTCATTTTAGATAGTGCCTAAAGTAAACTCTACGTTTTAAACACGAATGTTAAAACTTAAATGACGTTCAAAAGATTAAATATAACTTTTAAAAATGTGTGTACTAATATGTAAGAGATCACACTATTGCTAAATTGCTTGTTATCAATATCTCTGGCTTGAAGCCTTAACGTCCTCGCCAAAAGTCCGGTGAAGCATTCAAAGCCTGCGCTCAGGCTAACTGCAAAGATATCTTCCAAAAAAATAAAAAATAAACTTTTCTGTTTCTAGTAATTGTATCTAAAGCAATTTAAAAAAATGGCGTTCCAGAACTATTCATGAAATAAATAAATAAGACAAAAAACTACTGCAGAGAGGATATTACGTCATATCATGGATACAGGTATGCCCAACCATTTGGAGGGTGTGAACATCCTTTCCTTATTACTAATTAATGGTGTCGGCGTAATAGATGATTAAGACGCGAGGGATACAACTTACGGTTGACATGATAGATGTACAACCAAGGTGAAAGGGGATTTAAGTGCCTTCTATATTATATTGATGTTTTTATCAAGACATTTATCAACTATTGTATATATCAATCATCTTGTCACAATGCCTCACTACTTTACCAAAGAATCTGATCAATTAATTACATAAAGAATGGAAGCGTATACTTACATATTATAATGTCAATACAAACATATCTATTAAATTAACCATTACGTATAAGGATCAACGATTAATTAACCACTAATAAAATTTTATTCGCATTTATAAAACGAAAATATGATTATATTATCTCAACAGATTAGGGTCAAAAGGTATTTAAACCTAAAATAAAATCCAACGGTTTTTAAGTAAAATTTTGTGCCAGGCAACGGAATGTACTTAAAGCTATTTATTTTACTAATTATAAATATCGAACATTTAATCGAAATTAAACCAAAAAAAAAAAACTATTCACAATGTACCTAGACATTTCTAGGTTTTATTGTCCTTAAAATACTCTATTTGTACTGACTATTTATTAAACTATAGACAATACACATATCAGTTAAGTTTACACTGAGTTAGGTAATCTCGAACCTCAAAGCAAGTGTCAAACTCTCCACTATAGATCACTAATGATCATTTCAGATCCAATCATAGTACACATGAAAAGTATACTCATTACACTAATTAACAAATATTGCTCAATGTTTGTGCTGCTCTCTTGCGATGTGTGAAGGATAATCTTATCCATTAATTACGTTTAAGTAATGAGTGCTTATATTATTAGACTACAGATGCAATTAGTAACATGTATGCGCTGCTTCAAAACAAAAATATGTTTACTGTTTGTTTACGTTAATAATATTTTTGCAGCAATTGCTACAGAAATCCTTAACCGAAGCGATTGTCATGCAAATGCTAAACACATTTAGAAATTTCTCAATAATTTTCAAAACCTCACACGATGTATGAGACATTTGATGTCCGTTCCAAACATAGCCTTAACATATTACTACAACAGTAATAGGCACATTCTTTAACTCTTACAATGCTGAAATGTTTCAGTTTTATTTTTATTAATCTTTCGAGAAAGGAGAACGTTAAAAGTGCCAGTCACTGCTACATCTGTACACATCTTGTTTAAACAAAACCTGTTTTTAAAAGTATTCCGGTTATGAATAGAGGCTAGTTTAGTAGTTATGTAGACAGAAAGGTGGTTGAGACGAGAAAAAGAAAGGGTCGTTCGTAAGATGGGCTGACGGCATTTAGCCCGTCGCGTGGCGCGTCGCGGCGACACGGCGACTACCGGGGGATGGGCGTGGGTGACTGCTGTTATAAATGAAGGTTGAATTAAAATATTTTAAAGCCTGACGACAAAAAGTGTTGGAACTTGTAATTTATATTTTGTACAGAAAGTCTTAAATTGTTTTAAGACATTGTTGTAAGGAATATTTTACTATTGTCCTTTCAAATCCTTGTAAAATTATGATGTTTCTACTGGAGTTCAATTTCTAGTGTAACCAGACAGTCCTTTTTTTAAATATGTCCTTAAAGTAAAAATATTTTTTTAGTCAGATATAGCAAATTTTTAATACCTATTAAAGCTTACAAAATTTTAGTTTATTTTATAAACTGGTTTCGTTAACTTCTTCCGAATTCTTTGGCGCTATTAGCTAACTGATGACCGCATTCGTGCTCGCAATGGATTGATGGTGTCGACCTGGACTATTACTGACCTAGCCTTTCGTATCGTCCCTCAATTGGTCACGGTCAGGCAAATTAACTGCCTTTGCAAATATGAATAATTATGTGAGTAAATATAAACCTTCAAAAATCTAAGTATGTCACCAATATCAGTTGTCTGATAAGAAATTGTAACTTTACGTCGAACAGCGTATTTATAAAACGCTAGGTCGTCAACAAAGATCTTTAGACAGATAGGTCTTCAGACCTGAAGCATAATTCTAGGCCCAAAGCCTGCTGACAAGCATTAGGTAAAAAAATATGGTAATACTTTCCAAAAAGTATCTCTCAAATCAAATGCCAAAACCGTATTTAAATCGTATCGATTTGCCATTTGGGAGTAGACTAAGTTTTGTCAGTGAACTCTATACCTACTTAGATTTACGTAATTAGAGCCTTGCTCCGGGCGTTTAGACATTGCGTTGGTTTGTTACGTCAGACCTCAATGAACGGATGATTTCGATAAAACCAGCAATTATTTCGGGCGTATCATCCGTCAGACATATGACGAGCCGAACAAAAGTGAATAGCTATAATTTTGCGTACGATGCGTGTCAGCTAAAATATGGTTAAGTCTTATCTTCACTTCAATAGCTCCCAGACCATGATCGTGCCAATCACACGGATGGTTACCCGCGTAGACGAAAACATAAATTATATTTTCTCACGGATTTTCAAAGTTTACCTGCTGAAAATATATGAAAATTGAACATTGACTGGGTTTGGAAAACTAATTTCCTCGCCCAGAGTTGTGTAGGTACATTCCTGACAGATCAGCAGCGCAGTTTAGTTCGTTGTATCTGCTATCCATTTCAGTAGCCACGGTTTGAGCGAGCAAGCGGGGCAAAAACAATGCGGTAACAAATGGTACTGTAACTTGATACACCGCATTCGAAAAGCTCAGGAATCGTTTAGTATAACTTGTGCAAAATGCAGAACATTTGTGGGCGTCTCCCGTTTCACTGTACACCCGCATGGTGTCTAACGACCGATTAAACGTATCATGTAAATGAGCCATTAGGCTTAAATGGATATAGTACTACTGCTCCATTTAACTAAGGAGTCGTTGATAAAAGTCTTTCCAATGTTGTTCGTAAATAGAACTAAGTTTTTTCAGTTTAAACCATCTTAAAAGTCAACGGACAGAGTTAGAGCGAATGACCCCATTTAGCAGTTGAATCCGAATGCATTCCTTTTAAAACTTGTACCGAATCAAGTCAGTTTAGTACAAACTTTAAAGCTAGACGTTTGATTTAAGTTTTTAATTTGTACAACAGCTGAAATCACGAACTACTTTTACAGAAACAGTCACCTGAATATCCAAACTGAAGAGTACAATCTTAGCTACGTATTTAAGAATTTTATTATAACATATTTAAGGAAGCGCATTTTATCGGTAAAAATATATCAAGTTAACATAAATAAAACGGTAAAAAGTAACTAACTCTTCTTGGTACATTTCTGCAGTCATATTTCTGAATCATAAAATTGTATTGCGTTACAATTTTAGTGCGCTTAACACAGTCTAAGTTTACGATCTTCAGATATTTTAAAATGGAAAAATAACTTTTTATTTTAATATGAATTCATGTAAAAACGCATTTAAATAAAGAATAGTATTTAAATAAATAGCAATTTATGAGCATTCACATTATAATATTATGATCTGAATAAAACACACAACTTAATTATAACTAACTGGTCCTTTCACATGGGTAACTGCTAAATAGTAAATTATAATATTATACACATATATTTATTTTGTGATATTGAACATTACTTAACATATTCAAAAAAGAGAAATCGCTTATTATTGGAACAACTTACGAAAAAGAGATTGTGTAGTTTCTAACTATTGGATCAAAATTGTGATTGGTGTTAGGTCTTGTCTTATCTTGTTATTTATATCTTATTGCGACACTTTTATGAACAATCCCTTGTTATTATTCGGTTAAAGGATTGGCAAAGATTAATATCTGTAGCGAGAGCAAACTACATATTAATATAATCGGACGACAGAGATCAATTCAGTAGAGACGGATTAGAGTCTAGGTCTCCAAACAATAAAACGAGCATGAAGCATTTCGGGTCTGAACTGTCATTGTAAGAGATTAATCCTGAGACAAGTTTATACGACCAATTAGAGAACAGCCTTGAACTATGGCTATGAACAGGGGTCACAGTAAAGCAATGTCGGGAAATAATGATTTAGATATTATTTTTCTTGTTGCATACGGCTCGTTATCTTGGAGGTCGTATTGCCCAACACGGCTTACGTTACGTACGTACGTCCGAGTACCGGCTGCGAACCTTGCCTCGACCTTTCCAATACATTCACCCACAAATCAATTAACTATGAAATTTAACTGACGTATTATTCCGATTTGATGATCACTCGTACATCTCTCTGGGCGAGCATTCCTCTTTTTTATTTTTTAATATGAGTTGTTTAACTATGTTATTGCGTAGCTGATTTAAAAAATAAGAACTATTTTGATTGTTCCTACTTCTTTCATGTTTTAGGGACGAGACTCCGTGAAATATCTGGCTCTGGCTGAAAATTTTTATAATGATAATTGATAAATACACCTATTTTATTTATTGACACAATTTTGCTTTGCCATTGGCAACGTTATTGAAGCACTCTACATCAAGTGGTTATGCAATGTTTGACAAAACCTTAAATTTGACACTGCATCAAATAGTTTACATAATAATGACCTAGTGCACATAATAGGCCGGCTGCCAAGGATTTCAATGACTACATCAAGTACCTATTTAGAAAATATAAACCAGTCTTTTATATTCATTTCGCTTTTTAATTTCTAAATATATGTGAGTAAAAGTTAATAATATTAAATGTAAAGGTTATCATTATTTTGCAAATTAAATTAACTTTAAATAAATGGTAAATACCTCAATTAATTTAATGTTTTACGTTACATAAAATAATATCACCAACAAAAATGACGGACGGACTTTAATATAAATAAAAGCAAATTTTAATCCAATGGAATATACACTTTTGTATTTCAATACGTAATGTAATTGTTTTTCGCATGGTTTATTATTTTATTTATAATTTTAGCAGTGGAAAAACTTTTGGAAAAACTAAGGGTACAATTTCATCAACGTGTTGTGTTCGAAAACACCATCACTTTTATTAATTAGGTAGGTAACACTAGCAGATCACAAGTGAAGTTACTTGTGATCTGCTAGTGTATATAAGTACGTAAGTAATAAGTACGTATACCAAATAAAAACAAAATAAAATACTATAGTCAAGTAGTATTTATGCAGGCATTAGAACTACATAAACTAAATAATTGTCATTCAAGCTTAGTAAGTTTCGTCCGCCAGTAAGGTACACTTCAGTTTCCATAAACATTTTGTAGTGAGCCACTCGCAATCGACGCAAATTATACACGCTATAAAAAACATGAATCAAACTAAGTATTTAATGTGTTAATCTGCGTACGCACAGCTTAAGTTTAAGTCAAAGCCTAGAAAATTTTACATATTTTTTTACTACTGGCTATTTATTTCTTGGTAGATACCTTAATGGCAGGGGTAACTTTTAAAGTGCTGAAGCGGACATCATAGATTTTATCTAAAAATCTTCTCAATCACGTTAGCTTGCAAACAAAAATAACCGCACCAAATAGGTCCAATCGTTTAGGACCTATGACACCACAGACAGGCACAAAGACATATAGACAGAAAATTCAAACTTATACCCTGCTTTGTGCCGGGGGTTAAAAATAGCCCACGAACTTAGACCCATTTGAAAATCAGACGAAATGAAAATAGCTGTCAGACCAAGCGCCATTACTAGATGTAGAATGTTGGACCGCTTTTCTTATTCTTCAGACGTTCCGCTTCAAACGTTTCTATTTCTAATGCTTTGTGAACTCCTGTATGCCAAACCTGCCAAGTTAGATGGCACTAACGTTGAATGACACTTAAAGACGTCTTTGTAGCCCAGGTATTGTTCTCATTGTTTTACGTTTTACTTCACTCAGCTGAAAGATACACAGGCTATAAGATAAAGTTGCAGAATAACTTTGATGAATAAGTGTTTTTTTTTTATGCAATCATTCGACAACTTAACTCGCACATTTGAGGAACTATTAATCTCTGAAGATTTCTACATATTTAACAAAAAGTGAACAATGATTAATTATCACGGTTCCTTGTTTTAAATTAAAAACAGCAAGAGGGTTAATTTCACAATATCTTACCCCATAACATCTGTCATTATGTTAAAAAGATGCCTAATTGTATTATATACGACTGCCTCTGCTTGGACTGCAGCAAACACTTCATAAATTCTCCTGCGGAATCATACGGCCGGGATACATATACGTATATTATAACATACATGTTAGCTTAAGCTAGGTACTACCTTTGTGCCCAATTTCACTTAAAGCCTTTGGGTCGTCCTTGCCTATAGAGGGAACAAACACTCAAACTTTCAATACTCATTGGTAAAATATACATTGAAATAGATAATTCCTGAAACATTCAGTATAGATGACAACATTTAAAATAATAAAATCGATTAATTTCAAACATACAATAAAAATAAATCTAACAATTTTGGTAATGTTCCGACATTTCCATTTAAACTTTTTGAGTGATAACTCAACTTATTTTAATGAATGGAACGATCCTATAAAACAAACTTTCCTTTTAGTTGATTTGACATTATAATGTAACCTCCTTTTTGGTTCTTGCAATGAGTTATAACTGAACTACGTGGTATCAGAATGGGTCTTAACTGATCTTGCTTGAGTTTGCTTTGTACATTACACATGAAACAATCAGCCAGAAATTAGCGTTAGCATATATTTTCCGTTGAAAAATGTAGAGTGAATTCAAAATAGGTTAATTATGTGTAGTACGCTTAAGCAGCAAAACTTGTTCAGTTATCTAAGTGTGCGAGAGTCACGTCGGGTATAATGATACTCGAGCGCTTGCTCCGGCCGGGCCCGCGCCCGCGGTCGCTACAGCCCGCGCCATTCAACTTCATTTGCTAAATTATTGCCGTCTTATAATTACATGCTGTTGTTATTACTTCCTTAATGTGTCACAAACTTCTATGTTACTTTTACTTTTATTGTGTGCCTCTTTGCTTTAATGTTTGGTACACCTTGGAAGTCGGAACGGAATATAGCTGAGCTAATTATGATGGCTTCAACACATTAAGCACAATCTGTGAAATTTTTGTGGGTATCTTGGAACCAAATAGGAGATGGTTTTGTTTTCTATAAGCCACAAATAATTGAACACTAACATTAGCTTTTGTATTTTCACATCGCGACGATTATATTTGTAGCAAAACGGATTCCATAAAAATATTGTAAAAACAGGAGAGTTGTAAGTTAAACTGATTTGAAGGTGATAGTATCTTCACTGTCTGATTAAGAAATATGAATAAGATTATGTTACAACAAATATCCGCGGAAAAAGCAGAGAATTTTTACTGGAGTATCGCTTTATTTTATCGTGGATGTTTCTCGAAGTAGGGATGGTTTAATATAAGTTTATTGCACAAGCATTCGTCGTGTTTTTGCTTAGCCCAATACTTGATCGAATGCCAGCAGCCATTTCTTTCGATGAGGTACTTTATATGACATTTTAGTTGTGCAATAAAAGTGAATAAATAATACAATGCCAACCCCGATTCCAAATTGAAACTGTAATGCGAATTATAATCGGGCGCTAAGGATTTTATTAGGGCCTGGAATTAGACAATAATTTTTGTTTATTTCTTTTAAATTATCTTGGTGAAAGTACCAATACGTGGTTGGTTATATTTAAAATATATCCTTGTAATATTAGACCTGAATTTCACTTTACTTACTTCGTAAAAGGTCGTATTTTACGCGTTATTATTTTTAATAATATGTTGTGTTAAATAAAAATTGTCCGGATAAATATAAGTGTTATTCCAAAAGTAGGTATTTCCAGTATTTTGCTGCGGTCGTCTCGCTTTGAATACAATTCTGGCAGTGCCGCCGGGTGGCCGTAAAATGCATATAAACGTAATAAAGGTTTCATTATAGCCAGAAATGGTTGACTCAGGACTTGAAACGAACAAAGTTAAATACAAAGTTTTAATGAAAAACAATAAAGAAACATGAATAGCAGATAGCATCGTGTTTACTTACTTAAACAATAATTCTGACCACTTGAGTAATAATTATTCTAAATTTGTAATTAAAATTAATTCGAATATTTTAACGTTTTCAACAAAACGTTACATAAAATTTATGTAAATGATCACTATTAAAATTCTTAAGAATTCGAATTATAATAAATAGTAACGAGATATTTTTAAACATCGCGTCCACTCAACGCATAATATGACTTGCCAAAAGAATAATGTAAGTAGTTATCTTGACCTAGTCTAAGAATGCCACTTATATTGTACAAATAGTAAACTTGAAATCTAAAATTATTCAGCGTGTATAAGGCTCTAAATGAATCTTGCGAATGGAGGACCAGATTAAGGTCAAAATGTTCTCAAAACGCACATAGTTGACGTACTCCACGTAAGTGTTGTTAGCATCTGCAATTCTGCACACGAATTTACATATTTCGCTCTAGGACGGAGTACCGAGTAGTGACTTATAAAACCGTTTTAAAGAAGACACGTGTCTTGACTCCCGCCGCCACCCGTGACATGCATCGTAATAAAAACATTTAGGAGATTAGGTAATACAATTCGTTTAGAAACCTGTTCCTCCTTAGATCAGTTAAGCATCCTCCGTTGTGGAAACTGTATTAACATAAAAAAAAAACAAAAACTCTTCAAGAACAAGTTACTACAAAATTTCATAACGAAATTATTCTAAAAAATATTTCCATCGAAGGTTATTGAATCGTGGCTCGGGGCGTCGTATTGTTTTAGTCGTTTATTATATAATAGAAGTCGTGAAGGTACTTATCGATGAGAGCAATCAGTGTGTAGTGTCTGCGAGAACAAGTTTTGTTACTTTCATTAGAACAACAAAGTGGCTCGCCGAGATCAATTTGAAATAATCTTCGCGTGCGCTTACAGTAGTCGTCATTAAGGTGCTGTCACGTCAAATTGCTTTAACTCTATTAGCTAATGCGATTTACATAAGCCTTTTTTAGGACCTTCAGCTTACACGCGATTAGCTTTGCGATACTGTAAGCCTTCTAAACGACGTGAAAAGTTACGAACAAAACATGGTTTGTAGAGCTATAAATATGGCACTAGTTTATTATTTTAGTGAAATGAAAACGCGAAGTCAAATAATTAGTTTTAATTAGATTGGTTTTAAACAATTAGCATTATTCATCAATTTTATGCTTACATGTTTTAACAAATAGCCTGAAGCTAAAACTAAGATTGCAAGTAGCAGATGCGAATCCAAAAAGGCTATCAGGTGGCGAATCCACTTTCCCTCTCTTCAGAGCAGGCCGCAAGCCGGTCATATGTGGAATTTGAACAAAGTTTCACTTTATGACAAACTGTTACATTGAGGTTGCAATTACACCCCACATAGACTTACTAAATGAACGACGCGAACTAAAAACAAAAACCATAACACAACGCTCTCGAAACGACTAATTGTCTATATAAGTAAGTGCAGAGAACGCGCGGATGCTCATTTGTATTTGACCCCATTCCATTATGACGCACCATTACACCTTAATCACAGTTTTAAAGAATTTTCAAAGCGCGTGTTGCGATATGCCGCTGTGAATAGGAAGATGACCTTGTAAGGTCACCTCGAACTCGGGCCGCTTTTCTTAGGTTGTTGCGTGGCCCGACTCTCACCGCAATCATCTCTAAATGCTCGGAGTTATAAATCCATGATTTAAACTCTACTATTATTCCTAACCTGTTGTTGCACCATCAATATTTTTGAAGAATTATCGAGACGTTCACTTAATGACGTCGACGGTGAGTGGTCGACATACCGGTGGTTGCATCCGATATACTGAGTTCATTTCTAGACAATTCGTAGGTATTAAACATTACGAAAATGGCAACAGACCTGTGACTGTTTAAGTGCTTGGAATTAATTCGTAAATATAAAACAATACTAAAGTCGTTTACGTTTACGATGTGCACTGTGATTGCGCAGACTTAGGTAATAGCCAAAAAGTAAACGCAACAAACCACATAATTATGTGACAGGAATCACAAATAAATTAAAGAAAGCCAGCGCATTCACTGTATGGAAAACGTGTGGTTGACACGGTACACATCGAAACGACATCAAATTTACGTTCACACGTCATTATAATGGAATTCCGGTGTTATATTCGAGTCTGAACAATCGCTAACTCGTCGGTGGCGGTAACTCGATTATCGACTAACACAATTATCAGAACAACTGAACTAATGTACATAAAGTTAATTCTGCGCACGTGTGTTATTTTGGGCGTCCTAAAAATAAAATTTTTTGTATGGAAACTAAGTATTTTAAATTTGGTATCATTAAAGTGATTGTCTCTTTGCCATAAATTATTTTAAATAGTTTTTGTGTGGGCGTTAGTTGGAGATTTACTTCGCAATACATGCCTGAGCTTTTAGACGATTATTTCATAATTACAAACAGTTTTTAGATATGTTTACAACACATGCAAAGAGTTGCTAAGACTTTTGTTTTCGTCATCATTAGTCTTATTCCTCGAAAACAACTGAAACCTCATTTAAGCGACGTATTCACATCAAGTTTTAATTGATGTCGCGAAAATGCTGTCAAAGTAAATATTAAAACACTTTTCATCTAAATTCATAAAATGCCAGTATGAACTCATACGTCGCTTCAGCCTTGCCGTGGCGAGTGCCAAGGTTGTTGACGTCGCCTCGGTTGATTAATGAATCAGAATCCAGAGTGTTACTGTAAAACCTTACCTAAATTACTCTAAACTCATCAGTGCTATATTTAACGGCTTATTGCGACCTTGTCGAAGGCTTTCGTAAATAAACGTAATATTAATATCGGTTGAAGGCAAGCGCTATTAACATTAGAGCTAGAGAGGGCTCGGCTCTAGCAAACACTTCACAACTGATAGTTCGAGCGAATGACAAATGGAATTCTTTGTATGCTCATCATTGGGTATTTCTTGTTTACGTAACAGACACGGGTCTTGAAAAACTGAGAGGAAGGGAGACAAAAAATCTGGAAGGGTCTGTAGGTGTTGAATTATTTATTTGGCGTTCAGGAACCCACGTAGACGTAAAGCATTCAGCTGAACTGGCTCGCACACCGAATATCGCCTGATCGTTACCCACTGTGATCGCATAAATAAACCCTACACACTGAAAAACGAGCGGCGAAGTAAAGTGATACAGAAAGGAATTTTGTGCTCTTTTATAAAGCATATAATCTTCATAAGTTATTTACTTACTTACAATGATAAGGTTAGTTTAACAAGACAGTTGGATACGTCCCAAAGTGCAAAGAATTGGCTATCAAGTGACGTTATCCAATTCTTAAACTAAGATTACCACAATTTATAATATTGTCTTCACAATTCTTGCTTATTTATACAATATAAATTAATGGGAACATAATTTTGTAACACTTCCTTAATCGAGGCATAAATTATTTCACGTTACACACAAAAGTCTGAATCCAGATCAATCCGTAATAAATGTCAGTACCTATCGATCGAAAGGTCATGTCTTCAAAGTTCAACATAGAACGTAATAAGTTGAGTTTTGTGTAAGAGTTTCAAGCTTAAAGAGTTAGCCGACTTTCAGCCAATACCTACTGCATATATCTATAATCTAGATTATATAGAACATGTTCATTGTTCCTGCATTTCTGTTGCTTGTCTTTCTACTTGGTTCTGTCTTCGAGAATGGTTAAACACTGGCTCAGATCCAAAACTATGATGCATGATGCCAATCCAGGATCATATTTATGAACGCAACTACATTATTACCTCATTTTGTTGTACGAACCTTATTTTTTTTTAATGTTTTCCTCGTTATTCAATTCTCGTACATACACGGATTTTGAATAAGCATTATCACAAATGCTCGTTCAATGCGGGGATCGAACCCACAGCGCGTCGCTCAAAGTGGTAATTTGTGTGGTGATCTATGTCACTCAGTTACTCGTATCCATTCAGACATCTAGTTGTCATCTAGATGTTGTCAGTTTCGCGGTATATTAAATCGCCCTGTATGATCACCGTTAAATAAAAGGAAGCACTCCGGTTATTTTTACCGGTAGGAATCTAATATTCGTCTTCCCAAAGAGAAAGAAGTCCATGAATACTACCCCAAGTAAAAAAATAGTGGCTGATTTAAATGCTTTGCTGTAAGTGTAACATTTAGACATAATTCCCTACTTTTGATATACAAGCAGTTAAATTCAATTAAAATATTGTCTATATAGTATATGAACCCCAATCTTAAGCAAACTATCAGAACTCCTGATTGCGACGGCTTTCCCAAATAATTAAACTCGCAAATTACTGGAGCGTATTTACGGCATCCAAACTATCGTCTCTAGAATGTATCCTCCGAACGAACCCACGTACAATACAATCACCATTCCTTGACACTCTAGATTGAGATCTCTTTGATCTATCTGATCAATAACTACATCAATTTGAAGTAATTCGAGAGAATTGTCGGATTAGACTGAGCCTTTAATTGGCCAATTCAGTGTAATCAACGTATTTTTAGGATATGATAATCTTCTTGATATATGTCGCGAGGATTCATAGGAAACTTGTAACAAACAATTTTAGATTGGTGATAGCATAAAAGTGTTCATACAAATCTACATCTAGTGCCGATTTAGGTTACCTGATAGAAGGTACCTACTTATTTGTGATTTCTAAGTGCAATTGAAGGTTATGAAATGGAGTGCATTTTGAAATATACAGAGCATACAGACTTACACTTATACTTATACTTTAGAAGCAGATATCACGCTGCATTAGTTTGAGCAATCGCCAAATCATTCGTTTATCCAAACTAATATTATAAATGCGAAAGTAACTCTGTCTGTCTGTCTGTCTGTCTGTCTGTCTGTCTGTCTTTGCTTCACGCCTAAACGACTGAACCGATTTGTGTGAAATTTGGTATAGACATAGTTTGGAACTTGAGAAAGGACATAGGATAGTTTTTATAACAAAAAAATAAAATAAAAAATTTAATTTATTCCGGACATGCAGCGCCATCTATTGATCATGCAGCGGCATCAATTCAGTACTGAAAATTCATCGGATAAAAGTAAATTATAGTAAAAAGGTATGAAAAAAGTACTATCAATATAATAAAACTTTTAGTACAAAGAAAATGCCCGAACGAAGTATATCCAAACTATCCAAACTAATATTATTAATGAGAAAGTAACTCTGTCTGTCTGTCTGTCTGTCTTTGCTTCACGCCTAAACTACTAAACCGATTTGTGTGAAATTTGGTACAGACATAGTTTGGAACTTGAGAAAGGACATAGGATAGTTTCTATAACAAAAAAATAAAATTAAAAATAAAATTTATTCCGGACATACAGCGCCATCTATTGGTCAAGCGTCGGCATCAATTCAGTACTGAAAATTCATCGGATAAAAGTAAATGATAGTAAAAAGGTATGAAAAAAGTAATATCAATATAATAAAACTTTTAGTACAAAGAAAATGCCCGAACGGAGTATATCCAAACTATCCAAACTAATATTATAAATGCGAAAGTAACTCTGTCTGTCTGTCTGTCTGTGTGTATTTGCTTCACGCCTAAACTACTGAACCGATTTGTGTGAAATTTGGTACAGACATAGTTTGGAACTTGAGAAAGGACATAGGATAGTTTTTATAACAAAAAAATAAAATAAAAAATTTAATTTATTCCGGACATACAGCGCCATCTATTGGTCAAGCGTCGGCATCAATTCAGTACTGAAAATTCATCGGATAAAAGTAAATGATAGTAAAAAGGTATGAAAAAAGTACTATCAATATAATAAAACTTTTAGTACAAAGTAAATGCCCGAACGGAGTGTAAATATATAATCCGAGTTGTCACTATGCTCGATAGTTGGCGTTGGGATCGAAATAGATCGCGCTATGGTTTCGTTACACGCATTTGGTTGGGCATCGGCCGAGCGCTTCGGTACTGTCGTGGAAATTATGTTGATTTTTGAAGAGTTCCCTAGAATATCTTCCACATTTCATTTTTGAAAAGATCCCGCGAGATTGGGAACTACGTGGGTAAAACCAAAAATCTGCCGGAAGTCACTATTCCACGCGAACGAAGTCGCGGGCAAAAGCTAGTAAATCAATAAATCGCTAACATTGTTATCAGTTCACGAGTTGAACTAAAAACGTTTATACGACTCGTCGAGACAATATTTCTTAATCTCAAGCATATTACCACAACTTAACAACCCAATAAAACAGAAGTAAGAAGTTTTAAGAGCGGAAAGCGATAGCTCTCGCAGCGCTCACCGCGACAGTAACGATAATACGAAGATGCACCATTTCCTTTCACTTAATGTTATTGAGCAAAACCTAATGGCAATTTATTCCTTAATACCATTTTTTGTGTCATCTTTAATTGAGTTTCGCGTTTACCGTATTGCAAATTGGCAATGATATAAGATATTGAAGAACGGTTGTTTCATCAGTAGCTTAGAGCACAGCTCATTGTTTTTAACAGAGCGGCAAGAGTATTACTGTGGCATAATGCCATTTGCATCTGACCGCTCACTTCCCTACACATCGCGTCTGTGTGTTTTAATAAATGATCACTTAATTAGCTAAAACGTACTGCTTCACAAGGCGGTACTCTGAGCGCCAGAAGCCTCCGTATCCGCTCTAACGATAACGAAGAAGTAACGAGGATGGCTCAACCAAATTAAACCTTTTTTATCGACGAGAGGTTAACAGCTATTATAGTAAATTAGTATGGCTCTCTAATGACATGCTATATATTCGGCTGAGCTCGTATAAAAACGCAGACGACGCCGCGGCTGGCAGCCAAGCGGCTCCGCACATACGGCTACACATGTATATCGATTTTAGTGTGAGAGCAATTTGAGCACTCGTAAAACGATTGCATAAGATTTCTTGATACGGCCACATGGTACACCAACAAGCGAGGAAGTTGTGAAACACGTCTTTTGTTTATAGCATGACGTTTTTTTATCATTATTAATTCTCTAAATTGGTGCAATACCGTTTCCCAATTGACGTCGTTACGTTACATTATGGCGGACAATAGCGGTAGCCCGACTGATTGCATGCTGGTATCAATATAGTTGTAGCTTAATGCACTAATGGGAAAGCAATTACGTTAAACTTTTGGCCTTGTGCATACGTTGCAAGTTAATTAACGCGACAGAGCTTGGCGCGAATAAGTGCCTGTTGTGACGAGTTCATTATGGTTACGCGTTACCTATGATGAGGTGGCTGAAGGAAGTTAGGCGAACTAATGAAGGTACTCTCCGTACGTTTACACTGGCTTCCGTAACCGCTTGTTTTTGTAAAAACAACCGCTGTTTATAATATCTAACCACAACAGGATCGAAGAGTTTTGCAATACACTTTTTTATGATCTCTTGAATCATACAACGCCTATTACGTCTAAGAATGTTTTAACCTTAATTAAATTAAAGTAGGACAGACCAACTCTTTTAGTTTTGCTGGATTTGGTAATTGCCTTATATCAAGCATCCAAAAAAGCAGTACTTAAATAAACCACAAAAGCATCTTATACCGCAAACGCTTTAGAATGTTACGGCAACTAATCGATGGTAATAAATACGTAAGAAAACACAGAACTTTCTCCAGAGGATTATTTAATCAATAATTTACTTTATTAATAGTTAGATAAGAGTGTTTATAAAAAGTGACATGAATTAAGTAAGCTGTCGCCATAGTAAATGAGCCGTCTCCATTACACTGTGTTCTTACTTTACTTCTGTGTTGTACTTTACAAAATGTGGAGAACGATTTGACGTTTGTGTGTTAAACTGTTTTACAGTAACAAAATACAAATAATTTAACGTGGGTAGAGGTCGCTTTCGACGTCCCATATTACACATAAAATGAAGAACTTAAGAGAGGTTAACATAATAATATAAATGCTCTATATTTTTTTTCGTCTTATAACAAGCCACCTCATAATTTTATCAGATTTTACAATTGTGTAAAATACCTAATTTAAAGATAATACAGTTAATAAAACCCACTGGTTCTCAAGACATTATGGTCTAATCCGAATTACGCAGTAAGCTACTCTCTTGAAATAGTATAAAAGATTACCTTGGATTTCTTAGACAATATTCCTATTACGACCACGGACAACAACAACTTACTAGGTATAACAGCGACTATATTACTTCTCTTTTTATAAATTAACAAATTACAATACATATTTTTTTTTCCTTTAGTCGATAGAAGATAAAAGAAGTTATGGTCTAACTACAAAAAGAAAAAAAAAAGATATTTTTTAAGTCTCCCACCATGCACTAGTGTGAAGCCTGGCTGTTAGCTATTTCGAGATAAATGCAGACATCAATCTTTATTTCTTAACAGTGTACTTTTTTATATTTATAATGACTTTAAAGCTACTAAATACATTTAATAAAAATTGGTTGCATTGAAAAACATAAAATGACAAAAACAAGTTAAAGCATCACTAAACTGTGCATTCATTAGTTGGTTTATCATTATCATCAGGAGTGTTGATCACAGCAATGCTAATCAGTGCTTTCTATCTAATTATTAGCTATCGAAGATCCGAATCATGTCACATGTCATACGCTGTTGACATTTGATGCTGAATGCAACTGTACAGTATCATAGTTAACTGTTGACACCTACCTTCATATTAGGTACACCTACAGTTATTTATTGATTTTTTAAAACAAACATTACAAGCTTACATAACATAACATATCATCACGCCTGTATCCCCGAAGGGTTAGGCAGAGGTGTACCAATGTACACCCACAGTTCGCCAAGTACAAGCTTACAATACATTATAAAATACCAAAACGCTTGTATGCTTTACTAATAAAAACAACAAAAGGAAACAACACTAATAAATCACAACACAAATCATCACTTACCATTAAATTCATATAATAATACAACAGAAATAGAAAACATAAAAATAACACAATATAATTAAAAATATATATATGATGGTTTAAAAATCGCCAAGAAATCGTCAATTGAATCCGCCTTTGTAAGCATATACACGCTATACAAGTTCAATTTATAAACCACTCGGAGTCTACACGATTTGTTCCCGACGTTCCTAGCATTTTGTCACTTAAATCGAGTTCTGACTGTAATAAAACACATAAGTATGGAATAAGATTTGTCGAGAAATGTTTTGTAAGATTTTCAGACACGGTTAGAGAAACAACAGTTCAAAATTATGTTTCCTTTTTAAAGTTGATAAGGCTCACCTATCACTAGTAGTGTGCCATCATCTCGATTGAGCTAGTTTAAATGCATGTCAGTGGTCGGTCAGTGTGCATTGTGCCTAATTTTGGTATTCAGATAAGCCTGCAATAAAATCTCATTGAACTCTCCAAGAGAATGATCGTAATGACCTATTTATGATCGTAATGACAGTAAGCAGAATGCCAACTAACGTAAAAATGACCAAAGCGAAGTAGTTCATTCGGTAAATTCAAGCAACTCTTAAATAGCTGAATCGAGTCCCAGAATAGCACCTAACGCTTTAATTGAATACAATTTTATGTATGGTGTACACTCAGATTGAGTAAAAGATTAAATAAATTTTGTGATGAGTACGTAATATACGTAAAAGCAGTCATTTGAATTTCTAAACAAGTTGTTTAACTAAACGACAAAGAATTTCTACAAACAGTCTAAACTTAGCATAAAAAGAACAATATACATATTTATGCATAACGATTTGCATAATAAACATCATTTCGCACCATGAATATACGATTTTACTTATTTACTGATTTGAATTCAAAGTATATTTATAACAAAGAAAAGTAAAAGTGAACAAACGCATCCTGGTTTCGCAATCACCAGAAATGCCTCCCTCTTGTGAATATGTGACCTTCCATTCACTTCATCACTGAATTTATAATATTCAAAGGTGACAATAGTGTCAAACAATATAAACAATAATGGTGCAACTCGTAATAATGACTAGATTCATCTAACTTAGTTAAAGTTGATAAACAAATCTCCCTTAATTATTCTTGTAGCAAATTTCACAGCTGTTGCATTTTGGTGAGAACAGTCACGTACTCGTTCTAAATACTACAGACATGCTTATTATTTGAATCTCTAACAAACGTGCACCACAGAATTAAATACTGTGTACTATAAAATACCTCTTGTATCTAATATCATGTTAATTCCTTTGTTTATATAAAAACAACATCAGGCACTTACGGCAACAACCTTTTTACCCGTTCATGGAAATACGCTTAATCCTTAATTATTAATGATAATTAAAGGAAAGTGGTTTAAAATTAACGTTGCTCCCGTAAAAGTGAAATTAAACCGTAAAGCTCGTGTTTTACAAACAATACTTTATTTAGTTAGTTTTTTTTAGTTATACAGTATTTTCGATTGGCGCAACCTATGATTTAATTTTATTCGAGAATACATATTAAAATTTACTGGGTAAGATGATTTCATATTATGCTAATGACGAGTACTTGTTATGCTAATATTTGTTTTGTTACAAAATTGGTTTAATAAGTAATATCTAAACGTTTGGTTGCATAACTTGGAGTGGTAAGCGATGAATATTTCGAAGTTGACCCGTTAAGGCCTGCAATGCAATTAGAACATGATGCAGCCGACGTGTGATACAGCAGTGCATGATGCTAGTTCCAATTGAGCGTTAATTTATGGGAACACCGTGTATCCGCAATAACATTAAAATGTTAATATCATAAATAAACTTCTAACGATCGCAAGTAGACATTTTTAATTCATTTGAATTTCCTGTTAACATTTTTAACGTTCAGAATGTACAGATAATTAATGGTTCGATCTCTTTCCAGTAGATAAGACATTGATCTTAAAAACAGTTTTTTAACCTTCCTTACCTATTATCCTCAACTTTTTAATTTCAATTCCTTCGAGGATTTTATTTACATTAATTAACTTCCTTTAAAAAACAAATTATAATTCGGACGAATGTTAATTTTTATACTTTTTAGAATGTAAATGTTTGAATTCCAGTGTGACATAATGTGTGAATCATAATTGTTTGTATGTTATGATATAACGAAACGATTTAATCATGTGAATGTTGTAATTAAGTTTACCTAAATTCATAAATGTCCTGTAATTAAAATTACGGACACGTTCTTTTTAAATTATATTTTCCTTAAGGAAGTACTTAACGGCTTCAAAATATGAAAGGCTTTCCTATTAAATTTATTTCAATTTCATTGGCGTTACTTATAAAAGTAATTAGTGTAATCTCAAGCCATAAAGTTGTCTTTTCTTTTCAAATAATTACACGATATTTACAGCATCACATAAATATAAAGGAACCAAATATATCGAAAGTTAGTTACTTATGCTATGAATCATAAAACTAATTAACTAAGCTGTTTAATTGCACACCTACGACTTGTTTCCAAAATGATATAACTTAATGGAGATCTATCGTTCTCAAATTATGTTCTACATTACCAATTGATCAATGTCGAAAGGCGGCGAATACCTTAAGTAATGTGTTTATGTCGATCGAAACGATAAACTCAATTGATAAGCCGGTACAAATTGTACGTCGGCTGCAAATATGTCTTAGAGTATCTCGATTTCGTTTTATTTCGTGATCACAAAAAATATGTTGAAGCATCTTCAGTGAAAGTAATATGTTCAAGAATAAAACAAAATAATAAAGCTGTTATCTATTTATCTACAGATGCAGTCTATTTCCTTGTTTCAACTGACGTCTTCGCTCTGCACTTACTATCCAAATAATAATATAATAATATTCCTGGACAATTCACACACGGTAATCTGATCCCAAGCTAAGCTCTAAGAGAGCTTGTGTTATGGTAACCAGACAACTGATAAACATACTTATATATTTCTAAATACATACATATTATAGATAAATAACACCCACACACAGAACAAATTATCGTGCTCATCACACGACATTTGTCCAGAGTGGGAATCGAACCCACGACCTCCGGTATAGCAGTCAGGGTCACTAACCGCTAGACCAACAGGCCTGCCGCAAATCAAAATCAAATCAAATCAAATCATTTATTTGGAACAAAAACCAGTAAGTAACATTAATTATGCGTTAACAGCCACATTAGTTTCAAAAAACTGTGTCGCAGGTTTTATCTGCACTGTCATTGTACCAGAACTTTTGTGAACCTATTCTTCTATTTTTTTTATTTTTTTGCGTTACTGCCAGTATCAAAACTAAAGAAAACTCTATAAATTATACAACCTGTTTTTATAACTTTAATTATAATAACAAAATAGTTGACCCTGACATGAGGTAACGTAACTTGATAATTATGTTCATGTACCATCTTCTCTTTGAACGTATCGTTTGTACTTCACACACATATACCTGCCTACGACCTAATAAAGAGGCATTATTGCGTTATTTTGAATATTTATGAGTGTGTTTATTTAGATGGTACCATTTATGTAGGTATTGGCCGCGTTTTTTATATTATGTTACCAAATATTACGTTTGTTGACCTTAGAATGTTTGCGGAACAATTTAAATGCACGCTTATGTATAAATTGTGGTGGTATGTAAAACAGAAGAAGATAAGTGATATGATAATGCGAGATATAAACCCTAGTCTCGTTACTATAATAAGCTTAGATGCGGGCTCAAAGGCAGACTGAAGTCAGACAATAAATGAAGATGCATGAGAGAGGAGATTCATGAAATATTTATATAATCAATGAAAAAATACGTAGTGGCGACTCGCAGCGCTGCAGTGAAGCGCTTCTTCCTTTTTTCGCTAGAAAATATTCAGTAGCTGCCCCGAGGTTAGGAATTGTGCCCGGTAACATGACAAAAGGCTCGTCCACTTTAACATATACATATATCGACTAAATGTGTGACAGTGTCTGCAGGCGGGTGAGTTTTATGTAAACTGATACGCCTTGTAAAATACAAATAATAACGATAGAGTCACAGAAACAATTTGAATTGTAAATTGTAATATTTGGTGTGTATACATACTGATCGTGAGATAGTAAATATTGCCTACTTGATACAAAGTGTGTTTTTTATCATGTTAACATATAAAAAGGCAAAGTAAAGAGGACCTATGCCCAGCAGTGGGATGGCAAGGGCTGTGGATGATGATGACGATTAACATAGAGCTAAGTATAGTCCCATCATCATAATAAAAATTAGGTACATGTAGCCTGTAATTAATGTTATAAAAAAAACGTTAAACTCAGCTCGTTCTATTGAGTATTAGAAACATCGTATCAGAAATAGTCGTCGATATTTCCCGCCCTAATTCCAGGGTCCTTTTTATTTGCTATTCTCGTACTCATTATAAAACGCACGACTAGTTCCTTACCTGCCCGCAACCCTTGAGCTGTGGCCCCATTTCGAGCGACTAGCGACAAGCGAACCATATTCAATTGTGAGTAAGGTCGAAACAATTTAGATTTTCGACAGCTCTGCTGCTTTACGTATTGTCACTGAAATAAACGGTAAAATAATAAGTCAAACCCTGCTTGTTCCGAGCTTACAGTATAAACGTTATTAGATATTTTCGATTGTTTCATTTTTTGTTTTTTTTTTTAATTCTACTCCTTTAACCTGAACTCAGCCATTGACTTTTCTTTTTGGTTGTTATTGCAGCTATGATAAATAATATGACTTTATTTAGTTAAATTCGATTAGAGCTTTTGTTTTTCTTTTTCGAACTTAGTGTATGAACCAATCCAAAAATAGGAACTTAAAGTTATTACTATAAGTTGCTATTTTTGGATTAATAGCAGCTTAATCTTATTACTCAGGGCATCACTCAGTGCAATACATTATCTGTTGAATATCAACTTACAATAAGCAATTAATCTGCTCATTAAAACGTAGTCGACACTATAATTGTTGATGTGACAATTTTAATAGCGTATCTAATTAACGATCTACCATTTATGGTAGAATTCACCGGGAGGATTTTATTACTTAGCCAACTTCACACGTGCTCGTAAAATGTAAAATGACGAACAGGCGGTGGCTGGTGACCTGATTACTATCATCTCATATTGAGCTACCTGCACATTAAATAACATTAAATACTTTATTAAATTTTAAACTTTACGACCAATCCCGACATAGTAGGAATATTAAATTCATCTTTTCATTACAACAGCTGACCTATTTAGATAGTTTTGACTTTTTATTTTGATTGTCATTTATTTTGTTACTCAGAGCAGACTTTCAATAACAATACCAGCTTATAACTGTGTCACTTCATAACAAAGCCTTATTTTGTACTGAAGGAAACGAGCATTAACCACCATGCTTGGTGAGATTATTTTCAATTAACCGACTTCCCAAAAAGAGGAGATTAATTGTTCGACGTTTTTTTCCAAATATTGTTTTTCTCCTTATATGTAGTCTGTGTCTCTGATAACGCACTCTACAAGATTGAATAGAAACTCATCTTAGAAACTTACAAATGTACTTAGATTTACTAAACTATAGTAATACAGAGCCCAGTGTTTTGCCGGCAAGTAATTTGTCCGTGTATAGAAGTTGGACAGTCACAAGACTTCCTATCAGAAGTTCTACATAAACTGCAGACAAATTGTTCGAATATAAATGCACGCTACAGTGGCGAGACCAACTCGTATTTATAAATACGTACTTGAAATTTTCTGACTGAGAACAGAACTAAGTATATGAAAGACTAACAGCTCATGGACACTTGGTCTCCAACTTTTCTTTATTTGTAAGTATATAAAACACAGTAGGGTTAGTCACACTATTTATAACTTAGAAAAAGTGGAGCGATTTTTGTGATCTTTGATCGGTATGATTTGTCTTCACCAAGAATTGCAGGATAACTATGTAACATCTGAAAAAGAATGAAGTCTTATACGCACCTGACGCGGGTCAAACCGTTTGGCACTGCTTGTATATTTATAAAGTTTATTGGATGCATCTGAGAACGGAAGAAACAAATATATTTAATTCAAAAATATTAAAAAGATCTATGAAGAATGATTTCAGAAGACGCGAAATTATTCATAAAGTTTAATAACAATATTTGTAGGCGACTGGGCGTCACTGATAAGCTATTGATATATCTCTTATTGATATAAATGAGGGGTATTGCGTCGGGTCCAAAGGGTTGAGTTTTATGACGAATTCATATGAGGTCGACCCAAATCTAAGCAGAAATATATCTTTGTGGGAGACTCCTTTAATAGACTTGTATTTTCTTTTAAACTGTGTCCTATCATAAAAAAGGTAAAGTTCACTCTGTGTCACACAAAACTAAGACGATTTTAAAAGGGAGTACAAATAATTACCAGGTACAAAGCGTCGGTCATTTACAGAAATAAGAACATACCTATGATTGTAAGCAAGAATTTAATAACCATTTTTAATTTAGACTCCTGTAAATAATTTAAATTACAAATATTTTGTGTAACAATTTTCACCGTTTCCTCGGATGGTTTTTAAACGACTTTTCATAAAATAAAGAAACAAAAAAAAACTAAATATTATTTACTTATTAACTTAAATACCGTAGAAATAAATATTGAACTCTGTAATAGTCGACTCCATATTTCTCAGTTACCTATTTACTATTACGGACAAGATTGATAGTTGTTTCTTAAGAACTTGTCATAAACCTTCATTATATTCTGTTCACTGCGGGAGACAGGCGAAATATGTTTAGCTATCTTCTCTATACAGAGTGTCACAGAAATTATGGATAATTCATTGACACAGAAAATTTACTTAGTAATTATTTTATTTTTCATTTTACAAAAATTACCCAATGTAATCTATGTCAAATGTCAAGATTATGAATGTTCTTTATTTTTTTTACCTTTGTAGTATGTCTTATCGTAGCAAACGCTCAAACTTTCCACTATAGATAAATAACGTGGTCTATGCATTGGGACTCACCACGGTAGCGTGATAAAATACGCAGAACATACAAGAGGGTGATTCAGATCCCTGTAATTAATAATATAATAATAAAAATATTCCTGGACAATTCACACACGGTAATCTGATCCCAAGCTAAGCTCTAAGAGAGCTTGTGTTATGGTAACCAGACAACTGATAAACATACTTATATATTTCTAAATACATACATATTATAGATAAATTACACCCAGCCCAGAACAAATGATCGTGCTCATCACACAAACATTTGACCTGAGTGGGGATCGAACCCACGACCTCCGGTATAGCAGTCAGGGTCACTAACCGCTAGACTAACAGGCCCGTCATTTCTCCTCTAACTCTAGACACCCGGTTATCCATACTTTCTATTGCTCCCTGTATATCATCACAAACAATCACAATTCACAGCTACAATTTTCGACCGACAGAGTTGAGTTTCATTTTGTGTTCGCGCTTGAACGCAAGCTTACCGTACGAGTGCCTACAAGAATAATTATAGCAACAACTTATGAAGTTGTCGTTAAGAAGTAGTAGCCGGTAAAATTTAAATGATAAAATTCGTGTAAAAATTAGAATTTTAGCGTTTAGACAGACATAACTTTCTTAAACGACAAGGATTTAAAAGAAAAATATTAAGTACCTTCACAAAAGTTGTCTTACCATTACCATTCAAAAAGTTTACTTAATACATACATAATAATAAAACCCTGGGACGAAACACATTCGGTCTTCTGATCCCAAACTAAGCAGATCTGGTCACCAGACAACTGATAAACATACTCTACATTTCTAAATACATACAAATTTTAGTTAAATTACATCCAGACATAGCACATACATATTCAGATCTTAAATGCCTTATTCGTGTTTAGGTTCTTATTATAGATTATCTATGTTAGTTCTTATTATATATATATTATATTAGAGGCACAACCCAGTGATCTGTGACTGCATTTCTTAATAAAAATTGTCAGGTTTCAAGCAACTACAGGGCACGAACTGTGATATTAATTTAAATTATTATTAACCCTGGGGTATATTTTGAGCGTCGCGTCGGTCTAGCGTAAAACTTTTTATATTAAACTCTATTTATAATTCTAGTCTATGCTGACTATATTAGCTGAACAAAAAGGTTCGCCTGAATTGAATTCGATATTTTGGAATACAATTTCAATACACTGGTATTTAATTGTATCATATCCATTTATGTCTAGGCTAAATATATTTTAAACAAAGGTTTTAAAAGTCAGTTTGAAATGCCACCGAAAGCTATAATAATTTAATGTTATCCATTATTTTAATCATCTAATGTTGTAGAGGCGTAGTAAAAACTTGCAATAGTTTGTTTCTTTTTATGAGGAGCAATAAAAAGTTTTCGACATTAAAATACGCCGCGAGGATTTCGTTGTTTTCATCACTTTAATATGACGCTTCTGAACTTTTATGAATGTATAAAACCCAGGTTTTTTGTTTACTATTCTCACATTTTGAAAATGTAATAACTTCAACACACGGCGAACACTACGTGGCGATATTTATTTAAAAACACTAACAACTACCTTTACAGGAATCTGATCCCAATACGAGATATGTCGGACTTGCACCGATTAAGAACACCCAGGTCTCGTCTTTGCCTTTGCCAAAGCCGCGGGACCTGCCTGCATGTTCACGTCCCAAAAAACTTTTTTCTATTTTACTTATTCTAAAGTTTTCTATACTAGTAGACTGGGTTTTCGATAAACCGTTTTTATTTGAACACCCATTACTCCGTCCGTTTAGAATTCATCAATCAGTTGTTAACTTGTGTTATCCGTGACGTTTGCTGTCAGAACAAATCAAATGACTTCTGAACAATACCGGCGTTGTTACTCTATTTGTATTAAACCTTTACATTAATCATTACATGTAAACACAAACAAATTATCTGATATTGTACATAATTTTAATGGATTTAATTTTTATATATTTTAATTCAATTAAAATGGGTACTATTTCTCCGTGTTTTTTTAATCTTATTATTCGGCCTGGCGCTCAACAATAAGCGACTTTTTTAATTGCCATGACATGCTATATACTCGTATACTTCCCCATCTTTATAACTACTCTAATTGATGTTAAGATTATTATTTATCTTCATAATTAATTAGAAATAATTCAGAACTTGTACCTATTAGTATGAAGTCCATCAATCAATTTACTAGATATCAGTGAACGTCAAAAATCCGTACCCCCGTACAGAGCCATTACGATAACCCATCTATCACACTCAAAGCTAAGAGCAATATGTTTCACAGTGCAGTCCAATGATCACAGGGAGCACTGCACTACACATCGGGATTCAGATCAATGGTCAATAATTGATCTACTGAAATGTACAGCGACGATGCGGGCATTGTGCCCAAACATTGCACAAAAGTTAGAACAAAAGAATTATATAAATTAAACGAAGCGTAAAAGTTGACCTAAATTAAATTATATTTATTTCGAAATTAAAATATGAGAAATAGATATAGGAATTCTATTTTTCGACTGAGTTTCAAAGCACGCGCTAAATACGCCACCATTATAACGAGCCTGCATTAAAAAGCTTACCATAATATCGTGCAAGTTTCGTAAATAAATAAAGTAATCTCCTTCCAATGTACCGTTAAAACTTCTCAGTTTCCATTTATTTGGATTAAACACAATCATGGAGAAAGGGCTTAAACGCTTCTAGTCCATTGACCTTACGTATTTTCATGGAAATGAATTCCAAAATGTCTTCTCATCCCCTTTTGCTTTCAAATCTGCTTGAGACTGAGGTGTCTATTGGATCTAAATCCTTTGGAAAACGAGTTTTTGTGATAGAATACGAAGGAATCTATAGTATACGTAACCGTCAGGATCGTTTAACAAGTGAATGTATAAAGCGTTTACCCAGCTGTGACCAAAAGAAGGGTTATGTGTTTGATCAATGTCATCTTCGTCACGAGTTTACGATCGTTTTTATTATTATTTTCTGAGTCAATGACAACACCTTTTGCGTGTTTCAGCCTTGTAGATTGATTATAAAGAAGATGCTATAATGGTGAAAGGATGGACCAATTAGACGGTAGCCATGAGGCAAATTAAAAATAATTATTTTATTGTGGTGCTAGTGGATAATGTCCTGTTTCTTAAAACGTGTCCAGAACTCAGCTAAGGTGCGACTACCTGGGTAATTTTAAAGAAAATTGGAATTTGTCGATCTATACTACCTGAAATGATTGAAGAGTTAACTATTATCTTATCAAAGTTAACACTTCAATGTGTTGGACTTTAGCAAAATATTAGAATTTGGCCAAAGGAAGAAGAATTTACATAATTATGCAAATAATGTAAATTTATAAAGATAAAACAAGAGATTTGTTCTGCACAAAAATAACATAAATCACATTATTTGTATCTGATGTCTCGCTTTTATCGGAGATACATAAATTTTATTATCGGTTTCATTCATTCGCACCTATTAATTGTATAATTAATAATCATCAATTATTTAACAATTGAAAAATGATGACATTTATATAATTTCATTGTTATATTTTCATTAGCAATTAATTTCAAAACATCGCATCAATCATTCATATTTAATTTTTGGTATAATACAAACAATATATTTACTGACAGGCATTTTATCATGCAATTACAAAATACAAAATTAATTAAACAATATTTAAACTACAATAGTCCGTATCTATATTATTCAATGTCAGCAATAAAGGGCAACATTTAAATGCGATTCCTCTACTTAAGCTAATTAAATAATTCCTCTAATTAAGCTATAATATGAATGCATTCTTGAGCAAAAGCTCAGGCATAAAAATAAAATGCGAATTCCTTATAGCGCCTGTCGGTATTTACTGAGCACATTATCAATCAATCGTTTCTTCGCGTCACAATAGGGCAGGGTCTTAAGCTTGGAACTTTCTCAGACTTCAGTGATACAGTAGTTTGGAACTAAATAGATACACAACAATGTATGGATCTGTAAGTATTCTAGTAAATGTAGGTTATTGATAAAGAGCTTTTCTATGAAAGCTGTTAAGTTGTTGTTTGTTGTTTTATATTGTTGAGCGGCGTTCCATAATGAATGTGAACCTTTTAAGACTCAAGGAAAATTAACATACGTACCTACGCTTAAAAGGCAAGGAGGGACGGAAAAATATTGCTGACACCCACCGAACGATGCATTTTTTTCTAAAATATTTTTCGAATGATAATAACTCTGAGAAAAAAGATCATGAAAATAATTTAACCTGGGTGTTCAGTCGTAAATTCGTAATGAACGCCTCTTGGTTCTCTCTTTTACTGCTGAAAGTATTTTACGACTGCAATTTTCTTCTTAGATATTATAAAATAAGACAAACAAGATAAGGAAAAAAAATCTATCAAATAGAATTGGATAATTCGGAAAGTAATTTCCCACTTTTTCGTAACGACATCTGTGATTCGTCATTTGTAAGTCGTCAATGTACTTGTGACATTTTGTCTTTTATTGAGCTATTGGGCGATCATCAATTCTTTTTATTCTAAAGCGACATTGGTTAAAAAGTTAGTAGAATTTATTCGTAGACTCCATGTTAATTCGATATAGAAAAAAAGGTTACCGTAAAATTGATTCGCAGCAAAATCTGAAACTGGCAGTAAATTGAGCAGTTATCGTTAAAGGTTCAACTGACCACTGAAGGCTTAATCAAGTGGTGCTCCATCAAACACCTGGTCAAAAGAGTTTGCTTATCAGTAGCCTGCCAGCACAGAATCCCCCAGCGGGTACACTGGGCACGTAGCGTCGGTCCATACTATTTGATAATCGATTATGTCTGTGAGGTACTTAATGCTGGACAGAGAGGATTAAATTACAACGTTAAACAATGTATCTGTAATATTTCATTACAAACAATCGAATCTAAAAATAATCATAAAAAGATATTGTAAAATAGGCGTAAAGTTGTGTTTTGTTTTGACGATCTGTATTGCAGCAAAATATGTTTGAACTATAAAACATCTGACTGGGAAAACAGAGAGTAATAATAAAACAACTGCTGTTACTGGTCAGCAATAAATCTAATATCTTTTTTAATCTAGGAGACCGTGCAGCTCTTTGAGCTTAATACACGTGCAGATGACTCGTAGCGTGCTCAAGTGAAGGGCCTCGCTGTAATCTATGCTGCAATACGGTCCTAGTTTAGTACAAAAGACCAGCTTGCATTTAACTGCGGTCTCATTGATTAATCGTAGGCTTTTGATTTTTTTATAGGTATGAATATCTAATAAGTACCTTTCAGTTTTTATTTATGATTAAATGTTTACGCACATTTTGATGTGGTACATTTTTCTTTAGAAGTCAATGTGTGTATGTCTGAACAGTTCAAAAGTTTTGTGTTATTTGTTAAGGATCTTTAAGGTCTTGGGTTCCTCAAATCACACATTTAGGAAAGTTAATTGTATCTTATTCAAAACATCGTACTTAAGTCTAAAATGCCTTTTTATTTGAAACGATTATTTGTCATCGTTCCGAAAATATAAGCCTCAATATTTATTACTGCTATAAGAGCTCACAATAACCGATAAATCGAACGATTATCGTTCTCGTAAACAATGGGACTAGCACAATTGACCATAGGTACTAGTAGGTAATAATATATGATGTTATTCTGTTCATCCTGTCTTGACGCAGACAATACGATCTAAACAAGTATTTACCACAAACACTACATCTAATCGCCCCTTGTCTGTCCTATTCATATTTTCTCTTAAACATTTGAATTAGGGTTATAATAGCACAGTTGTTACCTCGACTACAGAAATGAAAGACATTTTATCACGAAATTTTAATTTCAAATAGGAAAACGATTTCACGTCGTCTTGCACCTCGTCGCTTCGTCGAGAATAAGAAAAGGTTCGAGGAAGCTGGATCTATAAATGACGCAATTAATGTTGTAAGGTGATTCAAGCGTTTTACAGTTCTGCATTTTTATATTTTCAGGTGCTTTTCATACAATTGTTACAAGTGTGTACCCGTTTACTTTTTCTAGAACGTATTAGTTTCATCAAATTGACATTAAGCATATTGAATACTTAAATACAAAGTACTCAAAAAATCTAATTAATCCCTTACTCTTACTGAACTGGTCATCATCATCAGCCTATTTGCAAACCACGGACTTTAGCTTACAGCCTACAGCATGCACTATGCAATGGCACTTGATTGCCTTTGCTGTGTCTTCTAGACCACCCTTCTGTCAGAGCCTAACTCCTCACATTTAGATATTACATTCGTACTATGCTGGATTTTCCTTTTTGTAATACATGTATAATAGTGTATTGACTATCACTTATAATTAACAACATTAATCGCAACGTCTAAATGAAGCAATATCAAAGAGATGCGACTTTTATTAAAACAGTAAATAAAGAAAAAAAAATCATTTTGCAGAGAATTCAATTCAGCATTTTCAAATAGTTTACTGATAATGTAATTAGGTCATGCCATGATTCTACTTTCATTTTATCAAAGGATGTAGGCTTCTTTTAATTATAATTAATCTAAAGCAACATAATTACAAGTTGATAAAAAGATTTTTCCATGTAAGATTTGATATTTTCGATTTGTATCGACGCGGATTTTACAGAAACCCATTTTAACATCGCAAAATACTCAGTGGCGGTTTAGTTTACCTACATGTCACAGTTTGACAACCAGCCCGAGGCAAAATATCATAGCAAACACAGCTTACATAGCTGACGGAATATGAAACTATTAGTTACATTTCACTTGTTATAATATCGCGTAAATTCGCTACTTTAATCATAATAATTAAGAAATCCAAAATATCAATACCAAAGTTTAATGAAGTCGGATTTGTTTGGTCTTTTGGTCGTCACTTGATCCAGTTTTGTTAAAGCCACCTTTGATATTTTTAAGTACCCAAAGGGGTATAGTTTACAATGCATCTTGTTGCAGTCTTTGCCGACTTCAAGTAGTCCCTTTGCGTGAGGCCTAGGACCGTAATATAATTAGTTAATAAGTTTTAGAACCACTGAAAACTGTAAAGAATAAAGATGCAGAAAAAAATACGAGCAATATCGTAAAACAAATAATATTTTTCATTTAATATCACTGTTATTATAAAATGTGATATCATATTTTGCTTTAATGATGATTTTATTTATAAAAGCTGAAATAAAACTTTGAAATAAAACTGCATTTAATATTAAATATGATATACAATTTTATTTACACGAGGACATAGAAATTTAATATTTTTACATGACATACTGGACTAAATACAACAAACAAAACAAAAATTAGGTACCTATGTAAGCAACAGATTCATATCTTTTAAAATTATCCACAAAGACATATAATCATCATCATTACTCTTCTTTGTTGACATTAAATAAGTTTGATTTTATTTTAATATCAACTTTACGCAGCATTCATAATAGTTGTAACATTAAAAGTACACATACGATGATGGTCGATGACAACAGATGATCATAACAAACAGAGGCTAAATTTATAAAAGGTCTAAGTTCATAGTTCGATCTTAGCCATTGTTATTCAATAAATAGGGCTATATTAAAAACTAACAACAACCAATCAGACGTTACTTCACAAAGTTACGGTTTAATTTCCTCCAATTAAATCAACAGTCTTAAAACAATTATTCTAAGAAGATCACACAAACCTTAGAGTTCAGATTAGTAATCGTTTAAACAGAAATCCAATTACCAGTTGAAGTATCTTAATAGATTTATTGAAAAATAAATTGCCATCTATTGGTATTTACGGATTTAACTACATTTAGAAACTTATTAACAACTTAATTTTAAAGTCGATTTCGCTTAATCTATTTTATGAAACTTTGATTACTTTTCAATAGAGCTTTTTCTTGAGATAGAAAAATAAATACTTAATAAGTTTGGTATTTTTTATGTTAATATCTTGATTAGATAGTGGGTTGGAATCAAAAGGTCCTGGTGAGGTCATTAAAGGTGGAGAGTGTACCATCTGGTTAATATCGATTGTTACCTGACCCCACCGAAACAAACTTAGGCAGTTGACGCATTGCTCACAGCTGGGTTACCTCAACTTGAAATTGTATCCAACTTTACACTGACACCAGAATGACAATTTAACTTTCCATACAAGTTAGATTACAATCGGTTTATAGCTATACAATAATACGTAGCTATCTTAGGATTCCAAATATAGGAATCCCAAGAATAAGCGAGGTTATCAATGCTTGTTCTTTCTCTGTATGAGAAGAGGCCCATGCCAATGGGACTTTTATTACCTGTTATTATTATTATCATCCTTGCTAAGCAACAAGTCAATTATTATTTACAGTAATTTATACAATATACCGATATTGGATATCATTACTTATATATTAATTTCTTATTATTCGTACCTGTACAGTGTACATATTTTGAATCCTTCCACTATCTTGAGTTAAGCCACAAAACTGGCAAACTGTCTTCTCAAATTAAACGGGCATTCCGAGCTTCCGATATTACAATACATAACTAGATGAAAATGCCGCTCGTATCGATGAGGTTTCACTAGACGCCAACACAATCCACTGATAGGAAACTTGTACGACATCCATTTCATTTAATTCACTCAATTGTATTTATTTCTACGACAAATAAACAAGCCTTAGACAAATGAGGCCTACATTGAAGCAGGATATTGCGAGAGAGTTACGCCTTTACAAGGCAGTCGTTGTATACTATTTGAAGCTTTGTTTAAAATAAAACAATAAAGATAATTTAAAAAATATAGTTTAATTATTAGCAATGTACATATTGGTAGGCTTAAAATTAATGGTAACAACTTTGTTAAACAAGAGCACTTCGCGAACTCATATTTCAAAGCAATTTTAATTTATAAACTCAAAAAATGAGGGTCCGTCAGAACTTTTTCAGCGTGTAACCTTGTAGTCGTAGCGATGCGTCCATTTATTTCTAAATCGTACAAACTTTGCTATTTCTTTACTCTTCAGGCCGGTGACAGTGCGATTATTGTCAACAATAAATATTGGGTCAACGGGGCCTTTCTTTTGAAGATCCATTTTACTGCCTCTTTCATTCACAAAGTAAACCGTAGGCATAGTGTGAAAATCAGTATCGACTTTGGCTGATGCCGAAACTTCAGGGAAAATAACATAAACTAACGTCCGCTTGTTATCACCAACGTGTATATTGGGCGGTGCAGTCGCCACCAGGATCTTGTAATCGTCGTAAGGTTGCCTTATAATTGGTAGGTTAAGGAAATTCACATGATTCCACGATCTCGTATGATTCGATTCATAAACATATTTGGTAGGGAATAATAGCTTGGCCACTTGATTGGTAAAGCCCGAAGTGGCGTCGCTCTTCTGCGGGAAGTAAGACTTGGTGAGAACCTCCCTCCTTATCTCATTCTCAGCCCTAAAGTCTTGAGGAACTTTTGCAAACATCGCGCCAAATTTTTTCGGCTTAAGGTCTTCTTTTACCGAAATGGGGTTGAATTTCACAGAAAATCCATTCTCTATGGGAAAACTTTGAATCGCAAAATTCGAAGAAAATATAACCAGAAATGCGGTGACCTGTGAATGGAAATTAAAAGTATTTACCTAAAGGAAGCTAATGCGACAAGATAAGTGAGATGAAAAAAAGTGCTACTTACACGCTCCATATGAATTTTGAGATAGTAAAACCATCACTTTCCGCAGTCAAACACAAACTGAATCTTGTGAAGTAGGGAACACGATTGTTCGTTTGTTTTAAAAAAACAACACATGACACCGGATGTTTAAATGACCACAAACCGCGGAAAGGTAAACGATTGATCTAATTAGCATTAAATATGCCACAATCCTTTCTCATACGGGGTCACCATTCAGTGAGAGTCACAATAACAAACTTATTATTATCTAGGAAGTGCTGAAACTACGTTTAAGGTTCGACCACGATTTATGTTAGCAATTAACGGCTTGCCTACGCCATGACAGTAGAGATAGTATCATATATCTCAGCGAGATCTTAGAACGGGCGATACAGTTGGCAGCTTTATTTGTACTAGAAAAACAATCCCAAAATGTTCCTTTGTTTCTCCGACTGAATATAACACAATTGGGAAATGTTTGTGTATCGTGCGGAGCGTCTCGGATATTTATTAGTTTTTGAAATCACGTGTTTGGTTTGATTTCCAATATTTTGATTTCAAATTTGTCCTAACAATACAAAATGTAATGTTTTTATTTTCAAACATTTGAGTATCTACTACTTTACCATCTAATTACGATTACATTTTCAACTAAATACCTAAGTCTTCGCTAAACACAGTTATTAGATTTTAAACTAAGTTAAGGATATATCGGTATAACATAAATCTCGACAATTTAAGGTTAAAGTTACGCGGTAGATGTGTGTTTACTGTTCAAGTAACGCCACAAATTACAGCCTTATTAATGTCGTAGGTGGCATAACCGCCTACACTATTTCATGTACGCCTGCTTGAAAAATTACGATACTAATAGGCAGTTTCTTAGAAATTCTTAAGGCATTTACTTAAGAATTACGAAAGTTTTAGGGAGTCGTTGGCTTGAAGTGCGACTCGTCCGTAATAGCTGGATGTAGGCCTATGTCACATTGGCAGGCATCATATCAGGCAAAGACAGGACTGGTTAGGCTAGACAAGGAAGGGACAATTTAGTGGGTGCAATCCTGGCATAAGTAACTACATCAGCATCGTGCCCTCGGCGTGGGTTGTCAATTCGATTTTCAAACCGTGAACACAACAAAAAAGGTCGATGCGATACGTCTATGCCACCTAATCCCATTCGTCAGGGATGGTATAAAAAAGTATACATAACAAACATATTTTTATTAATCGTTTTCTATATTTTAAGCTAATACTATTGAATCCATTTTATGGGTACCTGTCACAGCACTGTGGTTGATATTTAAATCTGTCATACACAGAAATTATATTAAAATGGTCCACGTAATTAAATAAAGGTAGATTTATTTTATAATACTGAATTAAAATAAATAGTTCATAGGTCAAACAAAATTATGATCGAATTTTCAATTCATAAATCAAATGCAATGTGTGCGAAAATATGAATGTAGTAAATTATATTGTTCGCGGAACGTCACAAATTAACAATCTAAAAGATATTTGACCTAAATTATACTTTTTTTCCTGTCTTAGACTAGCAATTGCTGTTGCTTTTTGCTGTTATTTGCGAAGCTTAAAGAAAGAGCAATGATTTTGTTGTTATTCACTTTACAAAATTTAATGAAACGTTCCAGCCCCCTGTGAAGAAACGTTAATTTACACAAAATCATGCTTAATGCTCAAGGCTAAGGGTGCTATGTTGATCAACCAATCACAGTCATTGTCAGTTGATTTGACAGATTAAGTTGATCAGCCTTCAAGATCCGGGGTATGATAGGGATGTATTCAATTCTTGAAAATATCGGAAAGCATCTTAAAAACTTGTTAGTTGGCTACGGATATATAACAAGTATTTCCTACAGAATAAGATCATAAGACTGAACATTGTATTGTATACGATATTATATATGTATTAGGTTTTATTGTCCTGTCTGTTCGCTTTCTTCTCCTCGTCTTAAGATAATTTCCCACGAGAAAGCAGGTGGCACAAAACTAGTACCTATGCTAAGTGCAGGTTCCTTTGAAGCTTTTCATTTTTCTCACTATAATAAATACATAATATTGATTAACTAAATGTTTTTATTTTCCATATTTAATAATATTATTGCAATAAAGATATCTCATTGAAAATAAACCCATAATAATATGCTAAGTGCTTGTTCACGTTGGAACGCGCGGGCGCGGTAGCGGGCGCGGTCGCGGAGACGTGGCGGATTCGTGTTCACATTGGCCGCCAGGCGTTTGCGCGGGGGTGACGTGTTGTCAGAGATTGTAAACATGGACGATGATCTTTTATTTTTAACCGAAACTAAATACCTAAAGTGGGAGATGATAAAAATTTGAATTGGTGTGCACGAAATTAATATCGAAAGAGATATTTCTGTTCATATGATGGCTGTGTTTGTTTTGCCAAATCCGAGTTCTAGCCTGAACAGCACTTATAAACTCTTCCGTATTAAAAGACATTTAACAGTTATATTTCTTAATACATATATTATGTAATACCTATAGTTTTATAAATAAAACCGATATCTGACTAATGTGTTTTTTTCGTCACCATGACAATCAGTGAAAATAAATATTTTAGGAAGAAGGTTTGTAGGAGTACGCCACAGAATACTGGTTGAACTTACCTGACGTCGCGAGTGATTCGCGCGCTCCGCCGCTAGTTCGACGTGAACACACTCAAACATCCCTCGCGTTTGATATTGCCGCGAGCGGCGCGCGCGCGCTAGTCGCTAGCTTGCCCGCTACTTCGCCCGCTGGTGCGTTTCGTACGTGAACACTTTGACATTACGCCATATGTTTGATATTTCGTGACCGCGCCCGCTACCGCGCCCGCGAGTCAACGTGAACAAGCACATGAAATAACAACGCGTTTCAAAATGGCGTCGGCTAACCCATTTCAAAATGTTAAAAACTGTTTTATTTGATATAAATTGTGTTTAAAAAGTACTATAATATCGTAAATTACTAAACTTTTAAACGGAAAGTTAGGAAATCGACTAAAATATCGGTTTACGATCAAAGTTGGTCGGAAGTATCTACTTTTGTGCCTTTTAAATGGTCAAACAGGGTTTTTATTGTATTCGCAATAAAGCAAAAGAAGCACATACAAAAACCTAGTTAGTCTACTTAATAAACACTCATTTTTATTATTTTTAAAGTGTGTATAGCTATGTAGCTTACAAAAAAGGCAACCTGCCTTTAAGTTGTTCTGTGAATAAGCTACTAAAGTACCACAATTGTGACAAAATAAGATAAAAATAATATCAAACTTAGTAAATATGATTTCGGTTAAAATAACATAAACAGCGTCCGGCAATTTCCCACTGCACAAACATCAAAGTTAAACAGTTTACTAACCACAAAATTATTCAGCCTAATCTAAACTTTAATTTACACCATTATACCAATATTAAATTAGAGTAATTTTACTTACAGTTTAGTATTCATACAACCATCAAACAATATTAATTTTACCTTTAATATAAATAAGGAAAAACCGTAAACAAATCTAACTACGAGTATCTATTATAACAGTCTGTGTCTCCATTTCTCAAATATGCAGACAAATAAACGGTATTTCGTACGAAACGTTCTCAACGTTCTTATTTTGAAAAGGTTCGAATTTAAATAGGTGTACAGTCGCCATCAGATATATCGTAGCGGACAAGGTGACCAAAAACTTCTGAACAATTTAAAATGTCAATAAGTTCTATTCGCTACAAGTTACCATTAATATCTGAACATTTATTACCTCGTTAATATCTGAGCAGATGCTTGTCAATAATTTCTATACAAACTACAAACCAAAAATATCTGAACACTCAAAACGTCAAGTCAGTGAGTCAAACGCTGAGCTCACCTAGTTCGTTATAGCGTGATATAAAGGAGGAATCAAAAATAAATATAAGTATTTTGTGTAATCTCCTTCTGCATTCAATACGTCTTGTAACCGTTTCCGCATGGAAACAACAACGTTTTCACAAACACGTTGTGAGTGTTCAGATTTTTTGGTTTGTAGTTTGTATAGAAATTATTGACAAGCATCTGCTCAGATATTAACGAGGTAATAAATGTTCAGATATTTATGGTAACTTGTAGCGAATAGAACTTATTGACATTTTAAATTGTTCAGAAGTATTTGGTCACCTTGTCCGCTACGATATATCTGATGGCGACTGTACGTATGTAAGTGCTGTTACGTCATTACTACACTCTCATCGATATTCGTCGACACGCGCTACATAAAACTAAAACCTTACTCTATGGATACTTACAAATCAATGGATATTATAGTTATTCAGAATTCAATCGGAAGATTCTTTTTTGAATTAATTTTAATCTAGAATTCAAAGGAAAAGTTCCTGGTAGGTTCCGAAAGCCAAAATTCAGAGATACAGTCAATTTCTCGTCTCGGTATCCAGTGAGCTTCTGGCAGTCAAAAATATTTTACTTCAGAAAAAAACATCTTTCAAGACTATACAGTTCCACATTATTATATTATGCAACTTGTCAGGAAATGTTATGTAACTAACGTTAACATTTAAATTTGAACTACACACAATCTATGTCATACGTAGAAATAACAATGTTTACATTGAATCCATCGATATGACACGTGAAAGTGGAAGTTAAACAATTCTCATAATAATATTATACTTTTCACCCTAAATAATGTTCTGAGGTGTCGTTTGCGTACTTTAATATGTAAACTAGACGTTACCGTTACAGATACTGTGTTACAATGCTGCCAAATATTGCAGTCAGAAAATATTCGGGTATACATAAGTGTATTGTGCAGCCCACACTGTTCTAAAAATAAGACAAATACAATTTAATTATGACAAAAACCAACACAGAAGTTTTTAGTTCCTGGCCCTCGATTCCTATCAAAAGTTTTCTAATTCAAAACTTTGTCTGATAGTAACGTAGCATTAAGGTATAAAATAAGTTAAAATAAAGCAACGCTGCAAACTGTAACAGTGGGTAGTTGGCTCGTATGAGATGTCGTAAAAAGATGGTGAAGCCGCAGCCCGGATTTATTGCAATTTCTGTATCTTGTGCACACGTGTAGTCGCAAGATTTATACGCAAAACATACATAAAATACGCGTTGTTTGAATAACTAGTCTCATAGCGAATGTTGTTGAACCTACTCGTGGCTGAGGGTGTATTCCGTTTGAGTTCACGACGCAGTACCCATCGGTATGTGATGTAGGCCTTTGATGGGATCATGTCACAGGACATCAAAGTTACAAATTAAATGTGATACAAACATATATGTATTAAACACGGTTGTTTTTTTAACATGGTTGGTGTTATTGTAATGAGAATTTAATTTAATAGGTACTCGATAATCTAACGAGTAGACACGTGTTCTTAAAAGGCACTATATTATGTAAAATACGTATTTCAAAATGGCTCTACGTTTTACTTGCATGTAAACTTTTGTCTAGGGTCTAGTAAAGATTTTATGGGTTATAAAACATAGCGGGATCAGTCGTTGGATAAGCCGCGTTGAATAACAGCGCATGAAGATAAAGTTAATGCGTTTGGGTGACGTCACAGCCCCTGCCCTCTCACGACGGTCACAATGCTTCGTGTAAACTAATATATGGAACTAATTTATTAAATGGACGTCGCTGAGCTCGGACCCTTACAGGACACTTTCTTAAGGGGATTTATTTAATATAACAAGGTGTAAGACGTAGACAAGTTGCCTATAACAAACTTTTTGTAGGCTTTAGAGCTGAGTGTCCAGAGTTTCATTAAGGTTAGGAAATTTATGTTTTCGATAGTTTATTTAAAAAATACCTTTGTTTTTATGAGGTCTGTTGTTGTTGAAGAGTGGTTGCTTACGGCCAATTTTGAATCAATTTTAGCGAACTTGTATTTTGCGTTCTTTCTTCATCCGTTGTATTCCGTACCTTAAACTAGGATTTTTATTTTCAGTTTAACTTCTTACTAGTCTCGCTAGAATAAATATATTCCCAAGTCTGTGCTGAACAACGCTCGTTAAACTGTTTTGATGAGTCAAAGCAATTAACAAACAAACATGAACAACCGGCAAACCGGATAATCCTCAGTTTAGTTAAGTCAATTGAGTGCCCAATAGCTTAAAGGGTTTTTTCGGGGGTGGAGTAAGCCACTAGCCGCTTTCACTCAAACACAGAGCGTTCTGAATGAAAGATTTATTCGAGCCAATGCATTTCAGCTAACGCGGTGCTTTTATTAGCATCGTTTACTATGCAAATAAATTCAATAAATAGTCTTTACTCTCCATTTTATATTCTCATAGACTTGAAACTAGATTCCGTTAATGCTTGAATATGATATACTTAGTCCTTAAAAAAGGGTTTTTTTTTTTCTTCCAAATTTAAATTTCGTGAATTTACTTCATAACTGTATCGTAAAACAACAACATAGTAAGATAAACAACGCCATGACAAACAATCGGTAAAATGTAACAAATGAATGTGTGTTCGCCAATACAATAGGTCGTAATGATTAAGTGTACAACAATAGCATATTAAAATTTAACCAACATCGATTATAATGCACTTCAATACAATTTCAATACAAATAAACCAATGAATCGCAATGTTTTTTAGCCTATGATTTTTAATACTCGTAAGAATTACTCGATATATATTTTATACTCGAATAAATATAATAGAAGCCTGGAAGGATTTTAGGGTCAGCTCAAACAAAAGTTGAGTCGAAACGCATCGAAGGAAGGAAGGAAGAAGGTTAAATATAAATGCTTTATCAAAAAAACATCCTTAACTCTACCATTTAATAGTCATAATTCCTTTGAGATAAAAAGAGATATATTTTTATGTCACTGACAGCTTAGCTTATGAAGGGCAGTTTATAATGCAAGTGGGAAATCGCCCAAATGATGTACAAATTGCCTAAATAATGTGAACACTATTAAAAAGTTTAATTAACTCCATGCAACCATGGGTAATGCGAGGTGCGGCCACATCAAAAGGTGCGCGTATTTGGTCCACGTTTAATATGCTAATATGCGTGTATCTAACACTCTGTGCTATGTACGAACAGTGACGAAATTTAATAAACTAAATCAGATTTACTTTCATAAATATTCAGTGGAAAGTATATTGGTTTTCAGTTTTCAGTAGTGTTCTAGTGCAAAGGTTATTTTGTTTTCTACTCGCAACATTACTTACTGCATTGAAATGTGTTTGGGAGTTTTGTAAATGTGATTGTGTTTAGAGAACTTACTGACGGTCCATAACTCTACCACGTACACAACTAGTCACAAATTCACTGTATGCAATAAATTTCATTTAAACGACCCGCAGTAGGCTGGTGATTAAATAATCATAAAAAGAGAAGAGCCGCGGGCAACAGCTATAGTATATAAACTACGAGCAGTTTTTTAATATACAAGGTGTTTCGGTAAGAGTAGAACAAACATCAGAAGGTTATAGCTTATCACAAGACCTACCAATAACACAACATATGGTAAGGTTTCAATCCCTTCACTTTCTTTTACTCTTCACCAGACATCCTGAATATAGTTATTTGTGACTTTACCGAGATATCCAAGTAAGATTAGCCTTAATATTTCTAAAATAAAGAGACTTATTTGCTCAAGAACATTTAGTATAACTTTCCTCGTTTGACATTTACTAGTAAACAATAAACGTAGTGGACAAAATGACCATCACATGTGACGTCACCAAAAAATGTTTAGTGATAGTTGATGGCGGTGAATAACGCACTTTCTATGTATCTGTCAATCCAAATCAATTCCAGTTAAAAGCCGAAACCTGTTTTTTAAAATCAACCGAATTAAAAACTTCCAAACGCTCGAATGATTTGATTTGCGTGTTGTTTTTCAAACTCTGTGTGGATTTAGCCCCGTAACTAATCCGTCTGGAGAATTTTTCCGATGTCTTTAATAATGTTTTTATTTTCTAGAGACGATTGTTTTACCTGTCTTTATATATGTCAGCAATTAGAGGGCCTATAAATAACTTCAATAATTCTTTTTTATATTTTTGTTCATGAAAAATATAGTCGTTAATTTGAAAGTGACCCGATAGGCTCAGGGGTCGCTGTTTTATTCAGCAGACGACAATTATTTTTGTGTTTGCATATTCTTTATTCAGAGGTTAAAGTGCACAAGTTTTATTTGTTATTGAAAAAGCTATTTGTTTTGTTTATTCAGCCGTCATTTTACGGTCATATTAATTATTTATTAAAAGTATTTAATTTTTATACTACAGAAACACTGGGCATTGCGTTTTAGGTACACGGTAAATTATTTCCTCTTAAAAATGAACATTATTCACTTATATGTAGAAAACAATTTAAATAATTTTCGATACGTTACTAACATTAGTAACAGAAACAACAACATTTTCATTTTCCTATCTTTATACAGTTATATTTAATCGTAAACAGACCAAATAAGAATTAGATGTAAGCTCTACTAAATTGCCTTAACAGCCAACATTGCCAGCTATACATATAATAAATAGGTTTATTTATACCAGAGTTTCCGTAACCAACGTCTACGAGCGCCTCATATTGGATTGTCCTCTGTCAGGCGGCCACTTAAAATGATTTACATGCAAATGAAATATCACAGGACAGACTATGTCGGTTTCAACAAATTAGGCAGGGCGTATCATGGAAATTCTTTTCATATCATATTTATTTTTGGGAACAGTAATGTTCTGTTAAACTGTTCTACAAATATTTTTATTCGGATTAATGGCAGAGGGTGGATAAAGGAAATAATTATTGTCCTAATTTTTTTTCATGCATATTGATCCAATCAATACCTCTCCGTATAATATTTCAATCATTTTCCTACATAAAAAAATAAAATAGGTACAGATGTAACAAATTAAAAACGTAGGAGATACATTTATGTTTGTTATTCAATAAGACGAATCGTTCATTAATTAAAGTTGAAAGGAGAAACCCTACATATTTTCCGTCTAGACTGTTCCTTAACAGTTTTGTTTACCAGCCAGTCTTTAAACCTTTTACAAACGTATTTGAAATGTCTGACTAAAATATGTACAAATTCAAATATAATTTTCATTTAGACAGGGGTTGATTAACGAATGCGGTTATGAAATGTATAAAACTATGACTATATTACTGACTCATTTTGCCTTTATTTTTAAGAATGTCAGGTTTGCTTTTTGAGTATTAATTAAACAAGGCATTCATGCTTGTGTAGCTGTCGGTTCGTAGTTATAAGGCAAGATGAGCAAAACTTTTGTTTGTAACGCACCGCGCTAAATTGCGAACATGCGTGACCAAAAGCCGCGCTATTGAGGTGACCGACGAGCGAGCTTTACCACCGAGCCAACAAAACCAGGGTAAAGCTCGCTCGTCAATCAAGACTATATTTGGAATCGTATACAACAGTTAGATTAAAACCATTATTTACTTGCAAGGACAAGCGTGCTGTGTTACCGGAACATCTAGATAAGCTAAGATGGTTTAGATAATTACGTAATTTCCTTTTGTTTGAGGTCAGTTGGCTTTGCCCTGTACCACTGAATTATTAACCAGTGGCTCGAATACGTTTTAATTTGTTACTAGTTGCGTTCTGCGATAGTATTCGCGTTGTTTCCTAGGCTGTGTACGTATCTACAGAAATTCTGCGAATTTAATCAAATATTTTCAGCAACTTTCAAGAGCTCAAGTACTCAGAAAAATGGAGATGAATTACAAAGAAATATATTAAGTCTAGGGAAATAAACAAATGTATTGTAACGATAAACTCCCAAAATATAAAAATACGAATATACCTTAGAATCAATATAGGTGACGGATATAGAACAGCCTTCAATTAATAGAATAAAAAGCTTCAAAAATCTTATTACAGCTACATAATAACCTATAAAATCTGTGCATTGTCCGTAAATAATCGTTATAAACCAAATCACAGTATTTGTCTCAGAAAACAGTGGTAAACGTAATAAACAAACGCAGTAAAAAATGTAATCAATCCGAAGTGTCTTTAATCTCCGCTGTTGCTTTTAATAATGAAATGAAAGCATTTTATTAAAAGTCTGGATACAGGAAGTTCGCAGATCGTTCAAAATACCTTACCTCTAGGTTATAGCAGTAAGCAAATATAACAAACTACATATTCAATGACTGCAAAAGTGTTGAAACATCGGGAACTAGCACATAAATATACCGCGTCAGAATCCGTTTAAAATGTAGTTTTAATAATATTCTATTAGATCGATACTATATGCAGAACTTTAACGATATTCATACCACTACACAAAAAACTAAAGCTACGGTCACTGACCTGTTAAAGTTTAATCTTAATATATTTCTGTAAACAGGAAGTTAAATCACTGGCAACATAATTACCATCAAGTGATCCATTTAACTTTCACACGCCACATAAATAAGTAATAAAAACTCAAAACAAACATTTCGTTAACTTTATATTTCATTTTATTACTACTTGTATAGTATAATTACATATTATTACATAACAACGTTGCATAATTAAATGTAGAAAAACATATATCAGTTATTTATGGACACGAAACTAGTTCGATCTCTCCGTCACACAGAGACATAGTTTTGGGCTGTTACATAAACATTTATAGTAGTAAGTATATATTCAAATGGCGTGCTTAACAAAGTTTATTCTGTTATTTAACCGTAAATGCGGTGATAGTGTCACTGCTGTACCGCCGTATTACTGTACACTTAAATGAGCGTAAACCCACAACAATGTGAAACTTAACTAGCGCATGATTTTACAAAAATGAGCAATTATTGGACCACACATCATTTGTAATCCACCTCTTTGACATCAATTTATCATATAAGTACACCTGTTTGGTATTAATTTAGAACACATTATTTATTCATTTTTGTTTATTCGAATAAACATCAACAGAAATTTACAATTAACAACAATTTACTTACTATTTATTTTGAAATTAAATGTCAACAAAAGTAGTGCGGTTATGAAAAGTGTAGCTAATTAAAAAAGCCATGTAGATCAGAGCTCTGAAGTCATGTTTATTATGAACAAAACAAATAAATTACTTAACTAACTTAACGCAAACTTTGGCTATTGGGGTCAACAAAGTTATCACAACCTATTGGTATGGTTAAGTAGATAATATTATCTCTGTATCAGGTAATTATATACAAACATACATTCAATGATGGATCTGAAAACGTTAAAAACAAAAATCAACAATTCGCACATCTGGGCGGAAAAAAATCGTATTTCGCAAACAAGCAAAATGGTAAAAAAATAAAATAATAAGTACGTATATGTACAGATTAAATATTTATAAAATGTTTCATGCCAGAGACACAGATTCATAAAGCAGACGCCTGAAAACATTACAATATTACATTATACAAGTAAAAACATGTTTTAGATACTTAAATTAAAAGCATAACAAATTGAGACATCATTAAAATTAATTTAGAATAAATAACATGATACATTGTGTAGCTTTTTGACAAAGAAATTAAAAATAATTGTCTGTTTGTTTGTCATATACTTGATTGGTGAACAAAACTATTTAATGGAATGCGGTGCCTAGTTTTAAGGTTCGATAAACCGCGTAACAAAGTAAGATCTTTATTGTACTTTCTTCAGTACCTTAATACTTAATCTAAACTTAATGTTTATGTCCGTTCACGAGGCCTGGTTCCAGGGGCACGACACTTTGCACTGAGCCCGTTTTGTCTATTTCCTCATTGACGCGCGCAGCGAAATCCAATGGGTTGCCATTGTACTTAACGAAGAATACCTCATGTTCCGATGGCACTTTCTTTGGAATGACTTGTTGTGTATCAGGGTTCTTCACCAGAACATAAATTAAAGTCTTATGCTCTACCGCACCAACACCATTGGGCGATTGCGCTAACTGCAAACGTGCCAAATTCGATTTCGAGTCTTGTGATGGAACCTTTATAAAAATGATTTTGTAATTCTTTTTCACTGGAGGTGCTGGCTTTCCAAATCTTTGATCTTCTATTTCTGGTGGAGGTGCATGGAAATATATGTGTTTAAATATTGCTTGGTTAGCAGATCCTTGTTGCGAAAACGCAGTATTCAAATTGTTGGATCCAGATAGTGATTGTACAAAACCACTGTTTGCTGTAGCTGAAGAAGACTGTGCTACATTGATATTAGCAGAAGATGTGGGTGAATTTGCGAAACCCGAACCTTGAACATAACCGTTGTCAAAACTACCACTACTGGATGACTGGACACTTTGTGCACCACCGCTATTCAAATTAGAACTACCCGATGGTATTGTATTATAAACATTGCTGAAACTGCTGCTTCCAGATGATGCTATTCCATTTGAATAGCCATTACTAATATGGGCATTAGATACAGGTTGGACAAAGTTATTACTAAAACCTGCACCTTGTGATGATATTTGACCATTGCCGCTGGCAAAGCTGTTGCCGCCAGATTGTGGTGTACTGTATGAGTATCCGCTATTCAAATTGGAGTTTCCACTTGTAAATCCAATTCCGCTGGATTGTGGTAGACTCTGTAAGAATCCATTGTTGAAATTTGAACTAGCAGAGACTGCTGCTGTTTGACTATTACTACTGGCAAAACTATTTCCGTTATGGAGTGGTAGACTTTGCGAAAATCCTGAGTTAAAGTTTGAACTAGCTGATAAAGATGAAGATTGAGCATTACTACTGGCAAAACCGATTACACTGGATTGTGGTTGACTGTATGAGTATCCGTTATTCAAATTGGAATTTACTGCTGATGAAGTTTGAACATTTCCACTGGAGAATCCGTTTGAGTATCCAGAATTTAAATAAACATTTTGCGTTGGTGCATATGATTGTGCATAACCATTATTTAGGTTGGCAAAAGCATTGTTATTAAAACCAGAGCTAGCAGCTGATACGGTTATCTGCGGTGTAAAAGACTGTGAGTAACCACCATTTAGATTGACTCCAGACGATGTTGAAGACTGTACAATACTATTTGTATTACCACTAACGATTGGTGAATTATACGAGTAACCACTAGTTATAGGTGAGTTGAACGATGGTGCCAAAGTTTGCGTGTAACCATTGTTCAAAGCAGTGCCGGCAACTGGTTGAATACTCAAAGGTGCTTCAGTTTTTATATTACTGGGTAAACGCTCAACATCCTTATTTAAGTAAATGTAGTCCTTATACGATACCGAGTGTGCCAGCGGTTTGTCATGATCGTCAGTTAGAGGCCTGCTATGGAAGGTTGGAGAATGTCCTATCGTAAAAGGCGCAGGTTGATTGATTGATCCACTCGGTGCATTGTATTGGTAACCAGCGTCAGCTAACACCACGGTGGCCACTGTTAGCACCTAGAACAGGAACAACACTCCATATTAGATCACATCACATTTTTTAACACTTCCACTATGGATTAAGTTAAAAGATTTTAATATAAAAGGAACTAACCAACACTCGTAACATCTTCGCAACCAAAACACGCACCAAATGATGATGTTCGGCCTAGTGACAATATTTATAAACACTTTCTCTGATATAACATGTGCCTAAGGTTTGCTAATTTTGTATAAATGATGAGTTTCGATTCGATCACATTTCCGGAGTCGGTAAGGTAGCGCCTGCGTGTCAAAGGTAGCGGGGACCGGTTCTATGGCGACAAATCAAGCTTTCATTTTATTTATTCAACTTTTCATCATGGTCAATAAATAAATCAATACTTTCGTTTGTATCTTTTTACAGCTTATATTTAAAACTACTTTTTTCGCCATCAATAAATTCACATGCAAACATCTTTTTCAGACTTCAGCCATCATCAGACTTGTTCTTATTTCCAATTAGCCCGGTACGGTCCAGCTTAATGATATTATAATAGCTCGCTTTCCGCTCCACCACGGCACGGAACCGCGTGTTTAAATATTAAAAATCCACAGTTTAAATCACCCGTGATACTCAAAACTCATAAATATTTAAATACATGTGATAATGCGACAGTTTCACACGGAGCGAGATGTTAGAAACCCTCGGACAGTCGGAAATTTAGGTGACTCGGAGCCGGCCCATGGTTATGTAAAACTGATCTGCCGATCAAAACAAATTTCACATCGTATAAAAATGTCATATTCTAGCTATTGCTCTCTCAATCAACTTACGAGTAAACTCCTGTTCATAGTACAGGCAGTTTAAATCTTTAAAAAAATAACATTCCCAAAGGCAACACTTGCATTTACTGGAATCTATGTGAATTTTGCGTAAAACAACATTTTCCGTCATTCTGTATGCGAACAATGAATTCAATCCGAACCCAGGTGCTGCTTGTAATTGGATCCGCTCACATAAAATGTCGCATAATACCTCTTAAGGTATAATGTTACATACATACTATGAGGACACTATACATATACCTTAAGTTGTGAGCCTTTTTTGACTGACGTTTTATGTGAGTTGAAAAACAAATCAAAAAGTATAAATAAATGTTGACTACCACATTTGTCTAACGTAGCTAGAGCACTTGTTTTATGAAATCAGAGATAACAAAAGTACCCGAGACAATGTAGAAAGTGTTTTTCTCCATTCCGGAGATCTTACCTAGAACCTCAAAACTATCGACACTTTGATAATAATAATAATATTTATTTGTCACCAAAAACATATTTTACAGCTAAAACAGACAATTTTCAGTTTTCTTAATTTTATAGTGAAGGCATCTGTGTCTGAACTAGATAAAAGAATATCTGTATCTCAGACATCAGCGCTCTTCCTTATGATGACCATAACAACGCTAGCTTGATTAGACAATTGCAGTGTATATCAACATTAGCATTAATTACATAAAAGTAGAGTAAGATGGGACAAAATAAGCAAATGAGTGTGTAGAGTGTAACCTCTCTGTGAGTAGTGTGTAAGTGTATGAAGGAGTGTGAGAGGGTGAGTAGTAGTGAGATAATCGCTGTGTCCACTTGACCACGGAGGTCTTTGAACATCATATGTATAGGTATAATCAGTTTCATAAATAAGATAAGTTGATAGCAACTTAATGGCAATTCATTCGTAGCTCTTAACTAAATCGAAGTGTATATTAACAGTGTGTTTAAAACGATTTTCATTTACAGTATAACTGAAATGATTTTTTTATTTGTTACAGTTACGGAAAAGGAAATCCGGCTTTGGTATGTATGAAATACGAAAATAATACTCTCTTTACTCCACTCCGATTTCCTCTGTTCTGTGGAAGTTAAATGTGGGACTCTCTTCCTTCCTTTGAAAAAATACTTTTAAATTAATTCCTTGCTTCCTCTATGTAAGGGAAGATATCTTTGCCCAACTGTGGGACATATGCGAACCTATATTTAATTGTCCTCATTATGTGTTTGTTGCCTAATCTATAAAATTTTCAGTTATAAATAAAGTGCAGTTTAGACTGACTAGTAAAATTAAAAAAGTCATATGCATAATTTCTTAGAGCAAACTGAACTTTATGTGTGAGTTTTACAGTTGTTTTCCCCAAAACTTGTGTTTGTTTACATGTTTGGCTTATAAATTGCGAAGGCAGTTTATGTAATTAATTTGATGTTTCTTTTTAGGCATAAAGGATTTCTGAAGGACTGTCCGAACGGGCTTCTCACTGAACAGGTAAAAATGTTTACATAAATTATAAATTCCCAATTAATTTAGCAACAATTTAATTATCCCTGAAGATCCTTGACCTTTTTCGGAGTCTATTGACATTTCATAATTATTAAGCTCTCACTAAGCCTTCGTAATTGAATTTGTGACACAATTGAGTTCCTGTTATCACGAGCTTACGTGTTAAACTGCTTGCAAGGCCTGATGAAATGTGATGTCTTTTTAGAACAAAAAAATGTTAAAGAAAAATACGTAATGTTGCCAAGACCTTACAGCGCCAACCTTTGAATAAAACCTTCTTGAAATTAGCATACATTTCATTTTGTATTTTCCACACACTCATATGTTACGAATATTATTTTCCAGGGATTCATAAAGATCTACAAACAGTTTTTCCCGCAAGGTGACCCCAGCAAGTTTGCCTCGCTAGTGTTCAGAGTGTTCGACGAAAACAATGTAAGTGAATGCCTTTTAAACAGACCTTTTTAATTAACATTTATTTGTTGGATACGTAAGTTCTTCATTTGTTTTTACTTTGTGCACATGGCATATTTGAGTGCACTACCTAGAAATGTAAACGGGAAAAATTAGCAATTCACCTTTTTTTATGTTTTATTATTTTACTGACATAAGATTTATGATTTATAAGTGTGTCTCTACTAACTCATAAATCTCTACTAAACTGCCATAGTTCACATGGAAAGAAATCGATACGAATATAAAAATGTTTCCGAGTTTTTACATAATCGAGCAGAGATTTGGGCCCTTAATTGATGTTAGATAACCGACTGCAGTGTTCAATATTCATGTGCCCATTAGAAAATATTCGAATGGAGATCGGACGCAGACTCGTTAACGTTTAAATTCATTAAACGAGAAGATATGGAATTAATTGCATTTCATCCCTCGATAATGTCTGTCTTATGCAAGCAACTTCAGACGTATATTGGACATAGATTTACTGTGTATTAAACGGACCAAACACTATACTTTTTCCTTAGTTTAGTTAAGTATCCATTAATTTAGCAAATAAATATTTGGATATTTCCGGTACAAATCCATAAATTATCGCCACGCGATTGTAAACTATCGTATGACGTCAGTCCAATAATACATTTACTCCACCAATAAATGGTGTCTTCGACAACCCCACATTAACAAAATATGATCTTATCAAAGAACCATAAACGAAAACGCTGCCTCTACTTCTTGAAAAGGGGTTTCAATTCAGAATAAAATAATATAGGTACACTTGACAGTTAAATCTCTTTGGACTAACAAACTCGAGTGGTTGCAAGATAGTGGGCATATTAGCCTGCTGTCGCCGACTACTTTAATAAGCCTATGAGCCTTCTATTATACTTCACACGTCCACTTGTATCGCAGACATATTGTCTAGCAGTGCCGCCCGGACACAAAACCGCAAAGCTCACATATTCATAACATCAACTGAAAAGCCAAATATCTCCCTTTTGCAAGGTTGAAATATATCCTACCATCAGAATAAAGAGGGCTCGCTTCTAAATGTATTTTTTTAAATCAAGTCCATGATTACTCAGTTTTTTTTAGATTGATTAATGCATGTTATTATATTCTGAAGTAATGACCGATATGAAAGTTTATTATCATCGGATTAAAAAGAGAAAAACTGGATACATTCTGTCTAAACGATATTTATTTGTATAAACGTGTACGAAGGCCGCCTCTGGTAATAATATTGTAAATATGCATGAAGGATCCCATGACCTGAATGAGAGACAAAGGAGTTCACATGTAATCGCCCGTGTGTATCGTATTAGATCACACCTATTTAATCCAGGAATTCGAACCAATATATAGCAGCATACACTTTCTTTTGTTTTATTCTCGTAACACGATTTTGATCATATTTTGTGAAGAGTGTAATCTAATATATTACCTCCTTACGTTTCAGGATGGCTCCATTGAATTCGAAGAGTTCATACGAGCTTTATCGGTGACGTCACGGGGAAATCTGGACGAAAAGCTACATTGTACGTTGCCAGGATTGTTAAAGTATTCAGATCTCTCGCTTGCTTGTTAGAAATGAACGTATCAAGAAATTGAAATCGTTATCAATACATTATAACCAATAGATCACAAATTAATGTTTTAGAAAACAAAAGAAACTGAAACATCAGTGCATCAATTCATTACAGTTTCAATTATCAAACTGTCTGATATCCAATCAAAATAATCCATTTGTAGCAACAGATCAAGTACCAAATGATATAACTTCAAATAAAATACATCCAACTAAAATTGCTATATGGCTCGAATTTCCCATGATTTCCAATTTTCGTCGAGTTACCCCGAATGCGGGAGTTTATAGTGAATTGATGTGGGGTAATTGTGAGTATAAATTTCAGGGGCCTTCCGCCTTTACGACGTGGACAACGACGGGTACATCACGCGGGACGAAATGTATAATATAGTCGACGCGATCTATCAGATGGTGGTAAGTATTACTTCCCGTTTGGCATAAAAAAGGCACACAGTTTACCGGATTTTATTTATTTAAAATAGGTGTTCCAAAAACCTTTCTACTAATGAGAGAAAATCTGACTAAATTTCACTAAATAACTTTTTTATAATGAATAATTTGTAAATAAACAAGTAAAAATCACTTACAAGGAAAAACTTAGTTATTAGAGTCTACGTTTTTTCAAATACTTTCTTGAAGTGAACATAACGAGTGCAATACGTATGTAAATATTATCTTATTACCTTATATTCCCGATCCCAAAAAGTTAGCTGCAATTTACTTCCCCCATCTCCTTATCATCATCTAAATAAAGATATAATCTCTATCGATTTTCGATGATTTTCTAAACGAATTGTACTTTCTCATCCATGGTATTTTCTGTGAGTGAAAGTTAGGATGAAATTTATTTTAAGTGCAGATTAAAAATCCAAAAGTATCTATTATCTTGGGGAACCTAGAGATTTGTTATTTAGCTGACTCCGGTAATACTGGAGGCCGACCCCATCATAGCTTGGTAAAAGTATCGGCAGATGATGATGATATCTATCTCCCTTAAAAACGTCATGACAGTTTTTAATTTATAACTTAATACGGTAAGAAAGTCGATAAGAGAAGGTATCATTTTTACATACATCGATGTTTTACTTACCTCAACACAGATCATAAAGTAACCAAACCAACATCAGTGACGTAGGCCCTTTAATAATTATTATGTTCATTAGCAAATTAGAATTCACCCCGACATCTGCCGATGAAGCTTTTGAAATGGTTTATAGTTGGCTGAACCAGTAACTAGCGAAATTGGAATACCATTTATTCGGAGCCATTCAATCTGCTAGTGTTCTTATGGTTGAAGTGACTAATCAGAGATCGTGTCGGTGTAACTGGCAGGTTACAAGATCAATACATGTTCAGTTTTTTATCACGAAAATTTGTTTAAGGCGAAAAAATGTGCTAAACTACAGTAAATTAAAATAGACAGCACAAATGTAGATATATTATTATATTTTTCTGTTCAACCGACTTCAAAAGAGGAGGTTCTCAATTCGACTGATCGTTTTTTGAGTGTTAAGTGACATCTCTTGCAATTGTGAATCGATTTCAAAAATATCAGAGATATTTCCTGAACTCGGTTCCTTTTCACATTTATGTTCTGTCACTCAATTTGAACCCAATGTTTCCAGGGCCAGACACCTCTGCCAGAGGACGACAACACCCCTCAGAAGCGCGTCGACAAGATCTTCGACCAGATGGACAAGAACCACGACGACCGGCTGACGCTGGAGGAGTTCCGCGAGGGCAGCAAGGCGGACCCCCGCATCGTGCAGGCGCTCTCACTAGGAGGCGATTAATCGACGGTCATACTCTCGCCGGATTTCACATTTACTTAGAGAGCTAATATCACTCCGCCGCTTCTGTTTTTTCACTACTCTTTGTCCCCGCACTAGACATTACAGTGTCGCAGTCGCGGGATTTCACATTTGTTGTTGACTTATTTTAGATCTAGGGATTTGGTTTGTTGGGACTTTTAGTCTTCTAGACTTCCGTTATTAGACCCCGTCTAACTTTTCGTAATTTACCCTAAAATCAATTTATAATTTATTAAGTAATATTTATGCTCCTAGATCGTCTTAAAATAAATGATTTACTAAGTTTATGTTTAGTATTTGATTTTTTAGTTTTATCTCGTTTGGTAAATGGTAACATTGGCGACGGATTAATATTGAAACGTTTTTTAAATATTTGCCAATATGAACACAGATTTAAGAGCGAGGCTTTGTATTTATTTTTTCTTATTATTTTTACTCTTTTTTTAAGACTAACGTTATAACACAAGATAAGAAAGTTAATTAGTTACATGCTTTCTTAAATAGTTAAAAGGTATTCTTAGATCATTTGACACAACGAAATTTGTAAGGACAAGTTACAGTTACATTTAAATATTCTGCTATTTCTTCTACTATGGAAAACCAAAATAATATATGAGTGCGTCTAGTATCAGGATTAGGTAATTTGGGTAAGTATTTAAATCAAGGTAAATCAAATACGTATGAAATAAGCAGGAAATACCAACTTTCTTTCTTCCGACTCAATCGATTTGCACAACGAAATAACAATAAAACTTCAGCAGTTGATCGACGATATTACTTATACTTCAGAATAATTTATTGCTAAACACCGTGTTGAAAAACAATATTTAGGAAAATACCTCTGATCAAATATAAAACTATCGACATTTAATATTTTTATTACATTCACAAATTATAGAACCCGAATTAACTGAGTATTAACCATTAAATTAAAAATACTTAATTTTATTTGGAAACTTTCGAGAGTTTTGTTACCCTCGCCATCCGCTTCGTGTTGGCAAATCTAATTAGGCTCTTTCTAAAGTAAATGATGAAAAATATCTTGATAAATAGTATGTTATGTATCGGACTTGCTGTAACCAGTAATTATAATTATTCATGTACTAAGGATTAATAGAGATTTGTTTAATGATTATATTTAGAGGCCGAGCCCTGCCGGCCCTACACCAAGGTAAATTCGTGCGAGAGAATGACCGGCGACCCACAGTCTGCTGTTGTCTTAACCTTTTAGTTTCGTAGTGCACTACATTAGGTATCTACCTTCTCGACATAACTTTCTAAAATAAGGATTTAAACAACATTTGTCGAACAATCGCCTAATCTTAACGTCATCAACAGTTACATTTTGTATTAGATCCACAACGGTGTCGGAACGTAGGCACGCCGCCGCGCGGTGTGCTGTCACCGGGCCGCGACTCGCGAGCCCCGCTGAACTAACGCAACTAAATATAACATCTTTTGATATTTTTATGCGTTTTGTCTGAACATAACGTTAACACTTTACTGTTGTTGTTGATAAATTGTTAGTTTTCTAAGTGTTGCGCCCCATTAAAGTTAAATTTGCATTTAAAGACAATATAAAATTTTTGGCTAACATGCGTTTTGGGTTTTTACAGCCCTATATTTAATATTAAAACTTCTCATTAAATTCGAACACTGTTATGGCAAAGCCATAAAATAAATTGTACCTACTGAACGTTTTTTATCAAATATAAAACTTGCACGTCTACAATTTGGGAAAAATCATTGAAGACGGAATGTAACATTGTAACTTAATGAAATCGTAAATTAAACATTAAGAATTAAGCGTTGATTCAAAATACTGACTAGATACTTTATTTTAAATAATGTGTAGTAAATTGGAAAACCTATTGGTTGGGAGTAAAAATTCCTAACAATTTGATAATGTAATGAGAAAACTGAAATTGTAATAAATGGTAAAAGTACATAGTGTAAGTAACGGTAAAATGGTGATCGTTGAGATGACCGTGATGCGTAGTGCGCAGTTCTTCTGGCGAGTTTATCAGAGACAAACTAAATATACTTACTTATGTGTCTATGTTCATGACAAGTTACCCATGTGTTAGAGCAGTAGTAGATGTAGTCTGTGTAATACATTTTAACTTCGACGTTACTACACCACTGTCACGACCGCCGCCGCGCCGCCGCGCCGGCCGGCACGCCGCGGCAAGCACCTTTCTTGGAGAGCACTAATCTTTATATATTATCGTCATTGCCAAATATATAGTTTCTACCTATGTCTATACAAATTACTCTTTAAACTTAGGGGTACCTACATCTCCATCCTTCTTCGCGTATTCTGAAAACATATATTTTGGAGGACTTTTGGATATTTCCGTTTAGCGATTCTCAACATAACGTAGTTGTTAAGTCTACTATCGTGTAAGAAACTTACCTTACAGCTTTATAAAACCTAATTGTTATCTTTTGCTTATAAAGTAAATTGAAATTCTTATGATATGAATAATGGAATTCTAATATAACAAGGTGTGAACTTTTAGCTATTGTTAATTAACCATTCTGCTATTTTGCAACTTTTGAAGATTGACCGTTTGAGGTTTTGAAATTAACTAGGTTGATATCGGTAGTTTGGATCACGTCAATTTGTGTCTTTCAACGGTGTTTGTAGACGTTAAAATGCGTTTAACAAACGTACTAGTGTAGGAAATTGTCGCGGGCTGTGCATTTTGGATAGGTTTAAGTAGCAGATGTTACGTTGGATGGCTATTAATAATGTAGCTTACGTAGCATATTACCACGGCGCTTGTAACTGGATCCTGAATCATTTTCTAACATTTATTTACTTACTAGGTACTTCAGTTACCTAACGCTAAATCAAAATTGGCTTTTGTGTGATATTATTTGATTACTTTAAGATATTTTGCATGAGCTGCATTTTTTACGTTAAGTTACATCTATAAAGCTACGACAGTAAGACAAACGAAGGGAACTCACGTAAAAAACTATCACAACCTGTGCAAACACCTACTTCGTATAGGAACTTAGGAACACGAGCCTAACTTGAGAACTGAGTCTTTCGAATGAATCTTGTCTCCTATTATCATTTTATATAATTTGATTTTTTCCAGGTACCGCCCAACTTTAAATAAATAATCGTGCATAACTATGAATTAATATTATATAGAAATAGTCTCTTTCTGTAGCAATTTCTGCTCCATACGCATAACTGTTTTAACGCTTGATAACTTAAATCTTCTTCACTTGCTATTTATGGCTTTTGAGGGAACTGGTAGGTATACGGCCTGAGCGAACTAGATGAAACTAGAGGTGAGGTGAAACTGATGAGACCTTATCATCGGAGCTGTCATACTGTTACATATGTCAGTTTAGATAACACACGAGAGAAATGAAAATGGGCCACCCTAATTACATTTAGATCGAGCACGGACGTTCGGTCATTTAATTAGTAATGTTTAACAAATCCTTTTCATATTTCCTTCCCAACGAGGACTTATTTCGACTTTGTTCTTTCAGTCTCTTTCATAAAATCATGACCTAATATGTATTTCGTGTGCCTGAACAATGAGAGAACTATAATATAAAAGATACGGTACCTTAACTACCAGGCTGGTTAGAATATTATAGTCCTGGATAGCTTAAACCTTATTTGTTTGACCTCATATGGCTATTGTTTATAAACAAAAAATATTAATTTGCTAAAAATATGTAACATTATCTTCATGTCTAATCGGAATTCCTTGAAGTACTCTAGTTATCAACCAATAATTTAAAGAATGTCATAGTTTTAGTGTCATCAATCATTAATTTCGTTACCAAAAACTAAACGTTGTTTTAATGGTGGCGAGCTGAATAGTACTTACCTAATAATTAAATAAACTCTTATAGCCGCAAAAAGCTACCTATTAAAACATCTAGTTTCAGTTCGTCGCCATCCACTGATTTGTAATCATACCTATTTATAACTGATAATACCTACTTATTCTCTTTCTATGTAAATAGTAATTTATTATTCGCCTACTTTCATAGAAATTATGATAATATTCACTTTTAATAATACTGATGATTAATAATAAACGAAGTTGAAATTGGGAGTGGTTTTTATTTAATTAGATACTTTATGACCCTAAAAATATACCGTAGATTAATTTTGTAGCTTCCGGTAATAATAAATAATATTAATAATTCGAAAATATCTTTGATATTTTCGAAGGGAGCGAGCGCATTGATCCGAATCGCCGATATTAAGCCTTTAGGACTTAGTAGCGAAATACGATGGGAAATATACAAGCTATATTTTTATCAGAGATGTTTATTCCCTTGGAGCCTAAAAGCACGCTAGTCAAAAACAATGCTAGTCGTCTGCTTTTCAGCATGATAATATACGTAAATATCAATTTAGCTTGGGCGTCATGAAAAACAAATATTTTGGGAACAATGCCGAAGACCACCAATATAAATAATACTTATAATATATGTAGCACAACTTATATAGCTAGGTAGGTTAGGTACCTACTATAGAAGACGATTCTAACTAGAAACAACCTAGTACCTACCTGCCTAAATTTTAATCACTTATAACAAGTAAGTAGAATATAAGTAGCAGTAATGTAATAAGAATAAAAAAAATACAAGTAACATAGCAATTATAACTGAGATGACTAGGTAACTAATCATATTTAAGTAGGAACCTACTCCATGCTCCTGCAGCAGTGGATTTATAGGACGATACCTGGCGAACAAGAACACTGGAACGTTTTTTAACCCACCACTCACTGAATAAAAATAGCGTACTCGGGCCATGTCTGTTATTAGTTAAAGCACAGTAGTGTATTTACTGATAAACGCTCTATCATTCTTTAAAGTTTTTTGGCTGCTGCAATTTGGACCTCTGTCCCAACTCCCCACGTAAGCCTAGTTAGATAAACAAAAGACCGGGTATCTTCTTTTGAAATATATTTATTACGAAGAAACTTCGATTTATATTGCCTTTAATAATAATAACAATGTTTCTATAATCAGACCAACGAAGACAATTTAGTTAATTAAACGCCATCTATCTCGGTGTTTGTTAACTAATTGACAAACAGTGTTATAGATAGAATATTATTTAGAGACTTGCTAATGACCGAATAGATAATTGAATTTATTACTTGTATGACAAATATCAATGTTTTAATTATGTTCTCACTAGCTGTACCGGCATGCGCTGCAATGCAATTGTTTCTACCTAGCAGCTGCCTACTGTCCACCTACTGCTACTTAGTGGTATGAAACATAGTAGCCGATTCTCACACTTACTGAATATGCATATAAATTTTCGTAATAATCGGTCAAGCCGTTTCGGAGGAGTATGGTAACTAATATTATGACACGAGATTAGTTACTCAAAATTAAAAGTCGACTTTGTGTATATTAATTTTTCATACAAAAACTTACTTTGTTTTTATTGTTACAGACTATTAAAAACTAGTTAGTAAAACAGTAAATATTAAATTAACTCTTTATTTTGAATATATAATCACATTAAAATAACAACTTACATACAATTTTGAACTTTAGTCACTACAGTAAAACATATAAGCGCCAAACTAGCAGCTGAAGGCAACTTTTGTTAGAATAATAAAAAGAAACTGCGTCATTAATTAAACTTGCCAATAATTTATTTTTAACTTTATACATTTAAAATACAAATAAGGCTAACTTTCTAACACACAAATATAAGAATATCACGGTTACATCACTGATATGGTGCCTAGAAATAGATTCTCACAAATGTTCATGTGAATATTAGTAACAAAAGTATGAAAAAGGAAAAAAAAACAGTTAAAATATACTATATGTAGGCACCATTGTAGATGTTGAACACATTAATATGCACACAATAGGTATAATTAAAACGTCAATTGACCTAAATTTGAACATTATGCAGATTCGGATTCACTAAAAATATGTAGATTCATATCATTGAATAATCGTCAAACATTTGAAAACAATGACCCATTTTATGTGGCTATGTCTTGCTTATTCGTATCATTAACTATTACAGGTATTTGTATATAAGTATGTCAAATTCTAAAAGATTAATTAAAACGGTCCATAGTTAAATTGTAGAAAAATATAATTATTATTACTTGCTGTTTATTGCTTGTCTTAATGTGCTTCCCGAAATTGTCAAATGCCCTTCACTTGGGTTTCAGCATTTGAAATATAATGGAAACTAGATATATAATTATAATCTGTAAAACACTATCATTGAAAAACTTTAACTAGGTATATATTTATTGCTCGATGTAGTCGCTTATCACAGTAGAAGATACCTTAACACAAGTGCGAGTCGATGCGCGTTCAACGTTGGACTAATTTTGACACATTGTGCTGCGAACCTATATACTAATTCATAATTTACCTTCATCGACCAGCCCCGACGCCAATGAGATGCTCTAAGCTATAATAATATGAACAATACAACTTGTGTTTATTTCTCTAGCTATTCAATTCTACATAATAATATTGTGATTATTTGCGTACTTAATATTGTTCTAACACTAACGCACGTGTGCAGATCATAATATAGCAAAATCTCTTCTAATGACAATATTAATAAAGTTGTAAATATCATGACTTTTAACAAACTGGTATTTTACTAAAAATGCACCAATTATAATTATTGCCTAATTCTATTAGACTATTGCACCAAAATGTATTTCATTTCAATAAATAAATTAAACCGAAAATTGCCATCTATAAAAAATCTAAACGAATACAATATTAACACACACAATAATATTAATATGTTGAACACTGAAATAACAATATTTTTTGTAAATAGGCAAACTCACTATAATATTAAAATTATTATATCATATCGAGACACCACAACAGAATAACAAAATTTTCGTTTAAATAAATAAATTGTTTGACTATTGGACTGTGACTACTCCATACGAAAGTGATAAAATAAATAGAAAGCTAAGTACAATGATGTGAGGAGTCTCGATAGATATAATAGTATGAAGGCACTGCACTTCGAAGTTGAGTGGTGTTATGAGGGGCACTGGCGCAGGAACTCGGCGTCGAAGTAGGCGACGGTGACGGTCATGTCGTCGCGGAACATGCGGCTCACGTCGGGCGACAGGCTGAGCAGGTGCGCCAGCCGCGAGTGGTCCACGCCGTACTCCGTGCCGCCGATCGCGTGCCGGATCAGGTGCGTCGCCGCATTCTTGTCTTTTGGCTTACTCTTCAAACTCTCCTTCCTGTGTACCAGCAGCTCGTCAATATCACCTAGTTGAATGTTTTTCTTAGGCAATTTTAGTGGATTAAAGAACACCTTCCCTTTCATATGCTCTCCAACCAACTTCACCGCTTGCAGTGGAGTCATCATATCCCAAAGCCCGTCTGAAGCGATAATTAGAAACTTATCCTTTGGTGTAAGTCTATGATAATAAATATCTGGCATGGCTGTTAAATAAGGTGGGGTAAAGTAATTCGCAGGTATTGCTTTTGCCCCCACAAAGGGAACGGCCAGTTTGGTTAATAGTTCAGCAGACCACTTGTATCTGTAGTCGCCGATGCTGCGGAGGGGCGCTAGCTCGCCGAGTAACCTGTCCCTTCTTATCACAGTTTTTCTCTCATTATCAGGATGCTCATTCCAGATTCTCTTCAGCTCATCGAAGTTTTCTGCATTGTGCTCTTTTGTGATCTTCTTGGCGATCCATTCATTCTCCTCTGTCATGGTCCCCACAACGGCATTGCAATCGCCGACGTTGGCAACGTATAAGTTCGGTCCATGGATGTGAGTCACGCAGGCCACAGCCCCAGACAGAGCAACCGATAAGGTTTTTGGGTTGATGAAACCATCTGTATTGTATGTTTCAATGACCTCTCTTGACAAATCACTATCCAGTCTCATAATTGCGTTTTCTAATGATTGCTGGATGTTAACATCCTTTTCTTCTTTGGCAAGATCAGCTAAATATTGTTTAAAACTATTGTTATATTTATTTTTTAAATCTTCAACCATTTTAGTCTGAAATAAACAATTTTTATTTTATACTAAACAAATTAGAAACTGTTTTTGCTCATGATATATTTTGTTAGTAAATGATATAGTATAGAAATACAATGTTTTAAATGTTGTATTTTTAAGACAATCAAAATCAAAGTTAGAAGTTATAAATCGCAAAGATACAATGCTACATTCAGTCGCATATGCCTATTTTCAAATAACACAAACGTAGCGAAGCATTATAAAAAAAAAACTAATAGCTAAGTGGCTTGTCGTGTTTAATGTTACCTTATCGTTAAAGGTTTCCAGCAAATTTTCTGGTGATCCATCCTCAATGAATGTCTTGAGGGCGTTATGAGGGAGCAGAGAGGCGGCTATATAGTTCAACAGCCGCTTTGATACGACTTGCGCACACGCCGGCCCGCCGTGCCCGTCAAATATACCCATTAAGAGACCTGCAATTACATTAATAATACCATACTATACACAACAGGAAATACCAAGACATTATTGTTCTTAATCTAGTAGGGAAATCAGGGCCTATAGCAGTTGAACATAGGCTTTGGGCAGTCAAAGCTGTCATCGGATTTTTTGTTGAAACCATAACGGCTTCCAAAGCTATAAAAAAACAAGCTATGTAAGGGACATTCACTAAGGGCATATTGTGAGACATATTGCAGATGTACGTACAGTTAACTTAGCAAAGTCAGAAATTCTAACACATAGTACAGACTACTAAAATAAATAGGTCAATACCTGGAGTCATCTTGCATACAGCTTCACTCCTTGTGTCCTCTATAGGGTCATTTGAGGCCAACTGGTTGGAATCATATGACTTGACGGAACCCTCCGTAAATTCTTTATTAAATTCATTCTTTCGCAGAGTGATAGTTACCTGAAATAATACAATAAAAATACGTCCATAACTAAATATTCTTACCTCAATGACTAAAATGAATATTCCTGATGTTTTTTAAAAGCGGAATAAGATAGAAATGAGAAATTAACCTTGTAGGGGTAATAAAAGTTAAATCAATGATAGTTTAATCAAAGTATAATACGAAATTACACTTTTTTATAATCATGTGGATACCGATATGATATAATAATTTTTACTATTCTATACAGCTGAAGACAGCGTAGTTCCTTGCTCCTTCAAACATCAGGTCTTTTGTAACCTCACGAAATACTATGGGATAGGTCTAAACACTAAAGGAACAACAGCAGGAATGATGGGGGCTCCAGCATTCTCAAACCATATTTGACCAAACCAGTGTGCGCAATAACCAATCAAAATTCTTATCCATACTTTTACTGGACTGCGTCAGGAGGGCAAAGTGTTTGTACTTGTTAGAAGTAATTCATTAATAATCCCCAATTTAGATTTTTGGTACTGATAACAAAAGGTGGTTTTTGCAGTCATATGGTGAATACAAAAACTATGGTACACCTCCAGAGTTGTACCGTAGTGTTTGTATATTTGTAACCCTGGTAGCACATAAATACAGATATAAAAATAATGCTAGTTCAAACATTGTTTTGCCAGAATATTGGCAATCTTCGTGAATTATATTATTATTAAGTATGGAACTAGTGACATTTCTACATTAAAGTTTTATGATACCTGGAGCATAAAAAACCAGTTTTAGTAGGTCACTTGGCCACCCTACATATTCAGAAACTTTTTTTTTTATTATATTCAGCTATTTATTTACTAACATTTGTATGAAAAGTAATTTTGAACTGTGGTTTTTAAAATAATATTTAAATATCATCATTCCTGGAACTCTAGCTGTGCAGAAGAAAAGGGGCTAATACTCCAAAGCGGCCCACTGGCTGAACCTAACAGATTGTAATAAGTTGTTGGGATAATAGGATCTGAGCATAATTATGAAGAAGAAGAAGGCTTTAGGCTAGGTAAACCTGCATATCATATTATCAATAATCCTAGAAAGATAACTTGATTTACTAACAGATAATGCTAGGTTTTTACAACAACTTTTAGTGAAGTCAATGTTAATTTAAATAGGTACATACATAACTAAAAAAATTACTGATTTACAAAATCATTTCAAGCTTTATAATAAAATGACTCACAGTAGTAAAATCACTTGAATTGTCAGTTGAGCTTATAAACTTCCTTGAGAATATCAACTGAAAAAAGGTTTTTCCAGATCCAGTGGATGTTGCAGAGATTAGTGTGCTCAAACAAAAAAGCTCTGTAGCTTTAATTAGTAGAGATTGTAAAGATTGTAAAAATTTTTAATATCTTAATCATACCATTCTATCATTGTGTAATCTTTACTTTCATTTGACATAAGATTTTGTTTGTGTATTTGAAAATATTTTATCCACTTTTCTACAATAACATTCCACATGACCTTCTATTCAAGACAATTTACAAAAGTTAAGTATACAATAGCAAAATTTTAAACCTTCAATTGATATTGTATTTTGATTAATTAAAATAGATCTATTAAACTAACCTAACAATTGGCAATACCGCATTTACTTTGATGAAATAATATGTTGACATAGGTTTAATATTAAATATCTGGTAGTGCAATATACGACTTACTTCTTGCGGCGAAGGCAGAACTGTAATGCCATCTTTGAGAGCCTGTGCAGCTTCCTGAGATGTGCGAAAATAACGATAGCAACTAGACGTGAAACCAGATTTCTGATTCACAACTATGCTATTTTTATAAACGTTGACCAATAATTTACCTCTACAATTCAGATCTAATTTCAGACAGGTGTTCAAAAAAATATTAATATTGAAACTATTCATATTTAAACTAGCGGTTAACCGCAACAGCCGGGCATCACGGGCAAGTTATGCAAGCACTACTAATAAATTTATCAACTTCATATAAACATATTACATAAAACCAATTACATCCCCATTTGGTCTATGCTATAGAGCTTATGATTAAATAAATATTTCTCTTTAATCTTTACACTAAAACATTTTTATTTTTATCACGAATGAAAAGCAAATTTTTTGAAGTAAATAAAAGGCCGTTCCCTTGACATTTCAATTTTCGATCAACTTTAACTAAATCATTCACATTCACTGTCCGTTCCGTAGTGTTGTCACACTTTGTGAACATATGCATTTTATTACTGGCTTGTTGATGTAATTAATAATATAAATCGACTACATGACAAAAAATAATATTTTATATTTTGACATGGAGTAAATTAATGGATATGCCTGTGTCTGAGCTAATAGAGAACCTTTGTTAAATAAATTGAGGGCGCTGGTGTGTTTAATTACCACAAGTACAATTAGAAGTGTGTTAAAACATAAAAAGAAAACTATCAATCACGCATAACAATTATTTTAATGGAGACCTCCCACTCAAGTGAATGCCCACTTCATAATTATTTTAGGAATGATTTTTATGTTATCTTGTCGCTAGCTCTTTTTTTTTCGCCACCAAGGTTCTGTTTCCGCGAAATATCTACCTACGTTTGACACTTATTTGATGTGACCTTGAAGACGACTGTTGTTCATACTTGAACCCACCGTTCATAGTTCTGTAGGCGCATTCAACTGGGACTTAATTGTTCACTAGGTAGCTTTTGTTCAAACTACCTAGAAGCGTTAGTTTTTTATCTAGTATTGGTAAATATATGACATAACTAGGGAAAATTCGTATCTACGGCACTCGTGTGTGGTAATGATTTTCTGAATAAAAATGTTTTGACATGGTAGGCCAAACATCGGCCTTGTAAAAAATAATAAAATGATTTTTATATTGGCCTACAATAATACTATTTGAATTTTACTTTTTCGGCACGGGCCCGCTATTAGGCATTTTTGTGCAAATAATTGGATTCAGAATTAAGGAACAGGATAATTTTAACTGTGATATTAATCTGTACAACTACAATAAGTTTTAATAACTACCTAAATATCAAAATATAACGCAATAAGGTTGTTAAATAGATAATGATGTCTATGTTTACAAAATAGGTTACAGTAGGTGTTTGTGCACATTTTAGGGTTAAAAGTATGAAAATTTTATAGTCCGACTGGAAGACTGAGACTATAGAGGAAAACTACGGTAATAACAACTTTACAAATCAATTATCATACATTTTTGAAAAGCTCCCAGTATTATTCCACTATTATTTTATTTTTACTTTTTACTATATATTTGCATTGATCTGAAACTTTCCTTAGTAAACGAATCCCCAATAAAGACATTTATTTGTAATGAACAAATTACAGATTAATTATATAGTATTTCTTTAATAATCCTACCGCATAAACAAAATACAAACTACCTACAATGAACTTCGTATAGTTGATTGTAGCCTAGTTGGTATTACAGTTCCACTAATGAAGGTTTTTTTGTGTTCTCATTCCAGGAAGTGAATGAAAAGAAAATGCGCGCGCAGTTTTGCTAATGAAAACATAATATCCAAACTATTCTGTCTACGTATCCAAAATATCCAAGTTGATATTAAGTAGGTACTTGTCAGTAGATGTTGGTAAAAACTGGGACTACTAGGTATCCATAAATCTATAAAAAGGAGGCTATTCTTAAGTAATATACTAAGACGATAAAGTTGCACATTTTTCCACTTAATATATTTAATGGAGACTTCGTTAAACTAAAGTATTTTATTATTTTTAATATCTTATGATCATCTTATTACAATTTTGAAATATAAAATAATTACTTAAATGATAGGGGTGTAGCGAAGAGTTATGAGAATATACACCAAGAAAAAAGAAAGATTACGCATGCGCAATGGGTGTAGTGCTGCAAGTCCAAGTAAATTTCGCAAACATGTAGGAAATTCTATAAAAAATGGAAGTCATTAGGTCATCACCAGATAGAATTAAATTTAATTATGAATTACCAGGCTACGAGCTAATACATATCGTATAAAACAAAACTTTTTCATGATTTCAGTGCGGAAGTAGATACATAAATCACTACTTCTTCCATTCCATTTAAAGTAAGTTATATTTAAATAATTTAGGAAATAATAACAAAAGAATGACCAAAAGAATCTTAGTGTTCATTAATGATTACCTACTATGTCCGAGTTCCAAAAATAAATACACCTATATGTAAGTATCTTTTCATTGTTTAACATGATGCTATTTTAAATAATGATGATAATTTACTTATATGTTACGCCAAAAATCTAGAATCTAACAAAAAATGACGAACCTTGGGAGGTTTAGTTCAGTGTATCGGGAATTCAAAAATTTGCTAGTGGCAACATTGAATGCGCATGTCGAATTCGTCATTCATCGTTCGTTCGCTTTGGTCGACATCGCGGAACGGTCATTTTTTCGTGATCTGCAATTTTGCCAACGAGATACTATACTTATAATAAAACAAAATGCCTAACCAGGTGTTAACTATAGAGCCACAAAACGAACTTAAATTTAAAGGTAAGTACTCTATCACTTTATTATGCGCAAGCTATAAACAGCCGCATTAAAACTTGGGTAGCATACATAGGTCGCGAGCTAGCTGCTGACAAATGGAGTTTCTATTTCCAGATATCGGCGTTTTGTCAGGGTGCGGTTTTTTACATTTTCCTTATTATTCGCCACAAATCGTTTTTAACTGTCGGCATTATCTTGTATTTTAGAAGTGACCGTCTGGAATTAATGATAGATACGTATGAATATACCTATATGGATTCCGTCCGATCGTAGAGAAACATAATTTGTTCTAACCAGCTGTTATTCACGTAACTAAATAAAACTTTTGAAATGTGCGTATTATGACAATGATAGCAGTTATATTTGTTTAGTTGATAGTATCAATTTTGGATACATAATAATGTCCTACCTACCTTACTGCCTTGGCCATGTTAAGTGAATAACATGATCTGCATAATTATTGTGCTTTTATGTTTTATCGGTTGAATGCTTATCAATATTAAACTGCATATAGATTCATGATGGCACATCACATTTTAATTTCTACAGTGAAGCACTACTTAATAATTTTAGATGAAATCATCAAATATAATTGTAATGAATCATGTGGCATATATTACAAATAAAATGTCCTGTCAGTTTGTAGAGATAGCTACACAAATATTGTGTGTTGTTACCACTACTACTGTTTAATCTCTGTATGCTTTATTAGGTATATCTGTCTGCTCAATGAATGTTTATTACCAAACATAATTTGCAACTCATCATTGTTGTTCATCATTATACATATTTTAGAATGAAGCAACAATAATTGAATTAATACCACACAATTTTAAGTACCTCCATTTTCTTAGTGCATATTTTGACTTCAAGGTTATAGAAGTTATACAAAACAATGTCATTAATTAAATATTAAATGTCAGGAAGTATAATAGTGTTAACTAATTATGCAATAGTAAAAATGTGTTTACCTCATTAAAATCATGACACTTTGCAACAGCTCTTTATGTTATTGATCTGAAACAAAACAATTAACCAGTTTCTGGAAACATAATCTGTTGTAATAAACAAACTATTAATCAGGTGTAAATATAACATCCGTTTTATATAAAATTATAGTTTGGCTTGAAATATGACATGAGCTGTTTAAGAGAATAAAAATGAACAAAATTACCATGAATACTCTGATACATTATTTATTATTGGGTTTGTCTCTCATATAAACTAAAGGTCATTCTGAATATTAAGTGTGTCTGGGAAATAATATGTTTGAAATGTATTGTTCCCTCATGCTTTATTTAAGGTTAAAATGTTTGAAGCATTATGACCATTATAAACAAATGTATCTTATCTCTATAACTGTTCTATCTGTACAATAATTATGTACTAAACACTATACACCAGGGTTCTTTGGCCCTGGGATTAACTTGGTCCCAAACTGGAAAAAAGTTCAAACTTCTCATCTTGTCATAACCATAAGAATTTAAATATTTAAATGAATTCACTCTTATCTGATCTAATATGGTATATAACTTTAATATATTTAAATTCTTAACAGTGTTATACTAATCTCAATCTTTAGTGATTGATGTTATACTTATGGACCCTGTCAAAGAAGAATATCTAAATCATAATGTATTTTTCCTTTGACAATTCATATATAACATTACAGAACCCATCGATTTACTAATTATGCTTAAGCATTTAACCTCGTTTCTCTAATGACTTAAACTATATGAATGCACACTACTACAAAAATAAATAAATCATTCATCTATAAAACTTAGTTAAAAAAAACATTTGTAGTTATAAAATCACAAATTAATAAACATAATAGACCAATTAGTATAGAAAATAATAGTAGACAGAACTCAAACAATAAATAAAAAAAGTGATGAACAGAAATAGTTGTCACACATACCTTGGATACCTAGAATATGAAAAGATAGGAGTAAACAATGGTAATTAAAGATCAGATGTCAAATGTATTTGTATAGCACACTGAGTCTTTAATGCATAGGTGTTAGTCTCCACATGAGAAAACCTTTTTGATTGGCATGCTTTTAAGAAAAAGCCTTTGTTCATTCTCTCTGACCTACATTGCCTTATGGGGATATTCTTCTATTACTTACCTTGCCTTGGTTTAAAAAAATAAAATGTCCCATCTGAAACATATAATCATTTTAATCAGAGGCTTATTCATAACTTGTATAATAGGATGGTTGTTAAACTTAAATAAAAGAACAGTCTGTATTTGAACATTTAATTTGTCATAAAAAATAATGATGTAGTGATTGGATATTATGTTTATTGCATATAACTTGGTAAATACGCATTTTAAATATGTTCACAATACACATTAAAATCAAAACTGAGCTGTAGTAAAAGATAATTATATGTTTTACATAAACATAATTGGAATTTGAACTGATGCTAAAGTCCTTCTTATTAACATCACCTGCTAAAGCCTTGTGCTGTTTTATCTGATCCTTTTAATTAGATAGCTAAAACATAGTTTAATTGCACTAATACCTATTCCCAATGAACTATGTATCCACTAAACCATTTCAAGATGACTGCTAAGGAGTAGTTATTAATCGTATTAAAACTATAAAATAATTTAGACTATAACTAACTCATTGTAGTAGAACCAGCTTGTGCCCGCGGCTCCACCCACGTGGGTCTAGGTTTCGCGGCAAAAACTAGCACATTTCCTTTCTTGGGGTCCAAGCTTTGTCCATACTAAGTTTCGTAAAAATCTGTTTAGCAGTTTAACGAAAGCAAAAAGATAGAGTAACTTTATAATATTAGTGTGGTTAATCAATAATACATACAAATAATAAAACTATTTAAAATAAAATCATGATTACATACATGATTAGAATAAATTTATTATTTGTTTAAAAGTATTGAATTGAGTACATTCAAGGTAATTTTGAAAAGGTGAAAAGTATGGTATAATAACTCACCAAAAAGTGCTAAATGTCAGTTGCATTCATATTACTATTTAATAATACTGAGTGCTTTGTATGTGACATAATATATTGAAATTACTCTTTTGAGTAGCACAAATTATCATCTCATATTTTTAGTAATCTTAAAACATTCATACTGATACTTTGTTTAGGACAACAATATATATTTTTATAATTTATAAAATTGAAATTCTTTAACTGGTTGGTAGTAGTATAGAAGTATTATAATATGTTAGTTTGGTATGTGGCTAAATGAACAACCTATACATTGAGCAGTTTCAAAGCAAATGTACTATTCAGTCTTAATACTTGCCAATAATAGAGTAGCTAGGTGCACTAGTTTATAATGATTGTCATTATGGTCTTAGTGTTTTCAGCTATTTCATGAACACAGTACAAGAAAATGCTGCCCAAGTATACATCTGTTGCATTTACGTCTATTTGAAAGGATACAGTTGTTATAATTGATTTATTTTAGTTGATTATTCAGGACTGTTCGAGCATGGTTGCACTACTTATATGGCCCTGACTAACCCGTCGAACGATTTAGTCCTGTACAAAATAAAGACTACTGCACCAAAGAAGTACTGTGTACGCCCCAACTCTGGAGTTCTCGAGCCATACTCTAAAGTGGAGATTGCAAGTAAGTTACTTATATAAATACTGTAAAGGTGTAATTATATGTTCTCTTTCTGTGGCTTTACATGTTTAGCAAGATTACAATGAAATTGTAACATTTTGTTTTATTACAGTTACTCCTCAGCCTGTGTATGTGGATCCTAATGAGAAACATAAACATAAGTTCATGGTGCAAAGCGTTGTCGCTCCAGAGGGGAAGATTAATATAGATCAAGTGGTATGTATGTTTATTCAGATTAAGACTAGTGAACCAGACCTTGTATAAATACTGTCATTTGAGAAGGCTCTGTATAAAAAGATAGTAACAGCAATAGATAAGTTCTGTGAAATCTGGCATGTGATTCCTTTTTGTGTACATCTACACATGTAACAAATATTAAAATTGACAACTGCTTTAAGAACCATGTATTTAAATACTAATATTTGATTTTAATTTCAGTGGAAGGAGATAAGCCCAGATCAGCTTATGGATTACAAGCTGAAGTGTGTCTTTGAATCTCCACGTGGCACCAATCTCAATGCAAGTATTTTACTTTTTGCTTTGATTGTGTCCATAAAAATGATGTATATTTTATTTTATGTACTTTTATTTTCAGGACGCTGGTGATAATGTCGCCCAAAACGAAGTGGCTAAGAAACGCGTCGCAGTTGCAGATGAAGCGAAATCGTCGACCAAGGTAACATTGAATCTCTTACTGACTATCGATGTCTTGTTCAGACAAGTTTCCTATCATCGTAATCCAGCAGGACAGCACTCCCTGCACGAGATGTATTTATGATGTTTACGTTTTCGTTGTGTTTGTGAGCTTTTTCAATTATTATTTGCCCTTTCGCCAGACAGCCATGTAGTTTAGCCACTAACGCTCAGCGTAGACGATGTGTATACGTATCTGTATATCATGATAGTTATTTGTTAAGCAGGCCATCCGTTAGTGGTTCGACACTGAATGTATGGTATCAATTTTGGATGATATTAGTCCAAGCTTGGCATGTTATCTAAATTGTCTTACAGGATGCCGTAGAAGGTCTTATCCAGAATGAAGCAAAGCGGAAGGATGATGATAACTCTACAGGCGCAAAACCGGTACCTGACCATTATATATTTATTCTCAAATTTTAGCATACCTTGCTATACTTTTTGATAAGTTTAAAATATTATTTACGTGTCAGATGCGCAGAAAATACAGACGTAAAAGCAAAACTTATCTTTGTTATGTACAGCATTATGAAGATGTACTTGCGTAAGCACGTGTAGCGATTTCTTGCTATGCAACATAGGTAACTTGAGTTAGCTTAGCGTATCTCCTGACCGAATCTCCTGAAACATCCTCGACGTATTTCCATCTTCAGTTTAGTTACTATTCTGTTCCTAACAGCATGTTTATTTTATTTTTTTGCAACCGTAATATACCTATATTTTGTTTAAATGTTTTGGTAAGTATATCTTATGATTACGTCTATTTATATTATTTTTCCCTATCATTATTTCAGACTTTGACTTTCCCCAAGTCTGAGAATGCGGAAACTGATTTGCAAAAGGCGACTTTAGAGGTTATTCTTTTGAGGGAGGAGGAAAGCAAAATACGACATGAAATTCTTCAGTTAAAAGTGAGTTCCTGTTTTATTTCCTCACAAAATGTTTACCAAAATTAGTTTTACGCTTTTATCACCATAGATAACTTTCAATAAAGAAAATAACAAGCACAAGTAAAGTTTAAATAATGAAACGATTGCGTTACTCTTGGTCTTCTAAATATAAACACAGCGAATATTACATGCGCCCATGCCTGCGAATTGAGATACTTCCAAATAATTTTGTTTAAATACTTTTTTCTAGCAAACACCTATGTAAGGTGAATAAGACAGCGGTGTCTCATACGCACTGTTTATATACTTGACAGAAATTTGAGGAAAATTAAAAAAATATTACTGAGACAGACATTACCAAGTTAATGTGTACAAATACATTGTACAAAATTAATATTTCCATTTTACTTATTCTCAACCATTGTTAACAAATATTAACAATAAATAATAGCAGTTTTTAATCGTCCAAATACTGGGCATTGTTTTAAAGTAAGAATACTAATATAAAATAAGAATATTATTTACATTTACTAATGATTCAATATTTTAGCTATATGCGACCTTTGAAATGACTTGCTTAGCGAAATTTATTTGCAAAAAGTTATATCGTAAACGAATACATGTTCTTAATATGTAGAATATTACTGTTAGATTGATGTTACGCTGTTTGTGGTTGAACTGTCATGGTGTTACCACAAAATTATGTCTAGTTCGCATAATTTGAGCATTATCATATTGGAAAAATATGTAGGTAACTAACTGACTTAAAAATTCGCTTGTGGTAACACTGTTGCACCAGTTGCAGTTGGTCAATGGATAGTACGCATGTTTTCGTTATGGCATGAAGTTGTTTTTGGGTATTGACCCCTGTATGTAATAGATCCTACAAGTATTCTCTAGAAGTCCCTTGCTTTGCTGACCTACTGTTAGATAAACGTTCTCATCGTTTGCTCTGATGTCATTAATAGATTGTTCAAAGATTTATTTTCGGCGGCATAAATATTCATAGAAGTGGGTTTTTATATGAAACTGATTCACCATGCAGTTTGCATAAGCGGTACATTGAGTTCTGGTTACATATCACTTGCACTCACAAGTGGTATATCACCAGAACTCAAAAAACGCTCCGGCAGATTTAATTCTCTATGTACCTATTACGAAAATAAACAGGTACGTTTTTGATAGTACCTTTGTTAATCATACTAAATTGTATTTAGTAGGTTATAAAAATAAGTAATGTAAAGTATAATGATAGCTGAGCACAATTCTGCAAAATATACCTTTAGCGAATATGATTCAACAATTTTTACACACGAATACAGCGAAGTCCTTAACAAACTGCACTTGCTTGTGACATTATAAAAGTTGAGTGCTTTGCTAAGCGAATATCGGTCGTGGTGTCAGTGAGTATAGTGTGTGGTGCGTGTTGCAGGAGGAGCTACTGCGCCTGCGCCAGTCGGCCGGCGGCGACGGGCGCGTGGCGCGCGCGCACTCGTACGGGCCCGAGAAGAGCGCGCAGATCGCGCTCATGCCGTGGGTGCTGACCGCCGTGGGCATGGCGCTGCTGGGCATCATCATCGGCAAGTTCCTCATGTGAATGGTCTCTCCACCCCCGCGGTCACAATGACATCGCCTCACAGATACCGCTCTTACACTGCTCCCGATGCATCCCTCTCGCACAAGGCAGCTTTTAATTTAATGGCGACCTATCCTAGCTTCCGTTATGCCGCACTTGTGTTCCTTTATGACTTGCAATTCAGTCAGTGTAATGCTTATATGTAAACTAACCGCTATTTACTTGATTTAATGTGATTACCACAGTATAGTAAAATTTATCTAAAAGCGCCAAGACTAACTTATTGAATAAAACAATAATAACGTAATGTCTAGTGGCAAGTTATTAGCGTGATTACAATTATCTAATAAATTGCTTAATGTAACTTGAAGGCAATCAATGTGTTCTTGTTAGATATTTATTAGTTTATTGAGAATCAATAGTTATTCCCTTTTTATGACAAAATATAATATAATTTTATACGCAATTCACAATAACTAATGTTTGTAAAAATATTTTGTTAGTTTGATTTTCATTGTAGTACTGTAAAATACTATACACGTTGACTTAGAAAGCTATTTAAATGTCCTGAGCCTTCCCTTTAACTTTCAACCAATCATTGCCCTGTATGTTGAAGGTACCAGACAAATACTAATGTGAGGTAGGTTCTGTACTTGTGTTTTGTCCCTTAGTGTTAAATTACACATTTTTATGGTCTTCAACTTTTAGACTAATGTAATGTGTGAAATACTCTACCATATGTGAAATATACAATAGTTAAGATACCAATTTTCACGTTATTTCTTTCTAAGTAGTAGTATTTCTATAAAAAATATTTAAAATAATGATATTATAATTACAAACTTATTGCGTTAAATGCAGAATAGTAACTGCAGTTTGAATCCAAGCTACCTTAATAGCCATGTTACACTTATGATCGCCTTAATCCTGAGTAATAAATAAAGATCACTATTTAATGGTTATGAAGCTTTTAATATACAATGGTTAGATATCAGGGCATTAGATTGGTCTACAATATAATCATATGTATGTGTTATAGATTATTTATTTGCATAGATTATTTACTAATATTAAAAGATGTTACTATATTTTCTTGACGAAGTTGGGATAGTCCTATATACCTAACAAAAACAAGACGCATGCTGTCTTCCATAATTTCATTTACAATATAATTAACAATTGCGAACGCAGGTAACAATCCATAAAGTTTGGTCAATAAGAAAAAAAACGAAATTACTCAATGCGAAAAGCCGACTGTGAACTGTGACATTTTAATTAAATGAAGCTACGACTATAAAATTATGTAACCTTTGTGTTACGAAACATTTACTAAAGTTGTAGCTTAGCCCCATATCGATTATAAACATTTAATGAGCGACTGTTGCTCAACCTAAACCTTCGTAACATCAAACAAAGTATGCTTGTAAACATTGGCAGCAATGATTTTTTCAGGCCTGCCCTTCTACCTCTTCTTGGACTTCTTGTTCTTTCCCCCCCCCCCCCCTCCCCCATTGTGTATCAAAAAGTTGCACAATAAAGTAGTTGTTATCTGTGTAAACGGCGTGATCAACTCCTCAAAACAAATGTTGACCGCAACATGACAAAATGTGCAACCATGTTTATAAAGAAAATGTTTACAATGAATACGGAGCTTAGTTTATTAACTCGTTGAGGTAATGTCAGGTACAGTTGGCAGTGTTGCATAAAACGATTGATACCTCGTTCTTGCCAAGATGAAGCTGTGTAGTTTGAGAGCCGTGGACTCGGTGTGATGCTCGACCTCTTTAACTGTACAATAGCAAGTGCTTTCACTGCTTGGTGTGAGGCCATGTAGGCTCGACTTGTGTGAAGAGCGACAAGTGCCATCCTTTCTACCTTGTCTTCTGGTGTCAGCTACACCCTTCATTTCTTAGATACATAGGGAGTGACGTAGAAAGAACTTTACAGTATTCACAAATGTATGAAGTGTCTGCCTCAGGTGCCTCAAATGACATAAATGACTCTTTTATATCTATATTAATATCTATAAAATGACTCCATTATGTTAACAACTATAAATAAAATATTTAAAACTATACGTGTTAAATTTAGTGTTCTGGAGTTAAGTCATTTTATGTATATTCTGATTGTTAACTAAAGATGATGTTATTGTTGTCACTTATCCCATTTGAGGTTAGTCATTCACTACAGCTTTGTGCGCCGCCAGTACATGCATAGGTTAATACTATTAAAGTGTTGTCTTCATTAAAATTGGCTTACGGCAATCAAATTAAGTGTGAGTAAATAATATTTCGTATAACCATTGCGCTGTGCAAAGAAATAATGTTAGTATTATTGTTACAATTATTTATAAACCATTAAATGTGCTTGTCGTGTTTCGTGTGACAGCAAACTTAATGTAATTACCTGGGTTCCATGCTTGTAGATCGGCCATTATTTGTGTTTTGTGTGTGGCTCGGTACAAACTGATACCACTAGCATTTGCTTACCACCATTCCTGTGATAACGTTGCGCTATGTTAATACTCCTTAAATAATAGATTTAGCAACACACATGATCTGTTTGGTGTGTTTGCATTTAAACTTAGGCCTTAAACAAATGTAGCGTGCGTAAAGTAAGCAATGTGTGAATTTTAACGCAAAAATAGTTTTAATGTGGTTTCAGTGTGCACTTAGCCTTTATATTTTAGTGTATAAAGATATATAACTTCGAAAACTAAGAAACTAATGTCGAATGTTGTCAAGACAACAACAGAGATCTAGACATTGAATCAAAGTTCAATTACATGTGCAGTTTTATCCGAGTAATTTATTCTTTTTGCATTAGTACATACAATAATGTTATTATTTAAAATTCTTGTTATTATGAACTACTTGTATTAGGTTGATTAAGAGTAAAATTGTACGTCACCAACATTAAAATTAACAGATTGTGATCATAGTAATATAAGTTGTAACTGGGAAACTTACACTATTAATGTTTGCAAAGCTTATTTGTTACTTATTAAGTTCGCAATAATTTAATGCCGATATCGTGGTCCCACCTCACATCAATTAGTTTTTACAACAATGTTTAATTTATTTGTTTTAATTGCACAGCGGGAGTGACCGACAGTGAGGTTAGGATGTCGCTTTTAAATACCGTTTGGTTATCGATGCGAATGTTCCGGCTTTAGCTGAGCTTTTATTCCACAGCCTAATTATTAAATACATCAAAACTGTTCTACTTAATAATTTAGATAGACCGTATTGTTTAATGTAAAGCAATCACGCTAGTACTAATAAATAACTAAAGTTAATTGTTATTCCATTACTGTGAATGTATATCGTCACATCGCAAGGGATCGCGTGTACTAGGCTCTATACAAAACGGAATGATTGAAGCTCAGCTATCGTCTGACGGAGATAGGTGCGAAGTGAGGATTGTATTAATTATTAAATTGGTAGTACAACCGTGGATCTGTTTTGTGAACTCCACGGATACTATTCCGATAATACTAGGCGTCAACATGTCATGTTTCATAGCACATTTAATCGTAGTTTTATGTCAGTATATTTAGAAGAATTTCACTCTTGTTTATGGCATTTTTATTTTCATTTGTGGTGGTTTTTTATAAATATGCCGATGGACAGAATGTTTAATTTGTAATAAATGTATCTCTACATCATCTAGATAAGATCGCACTAAACAATGACTGTACAGGCAACCGAATCGTTCACAATATGTCCTGCATCTAATATATTGGCTTTCATATCAGTTTTACTTTCAAAAGTACGTGGTGATGGTGTTGTGTTAAAAATTCAATATAACCTCCAGATTTATTGAATTTTGTATTAATTTTTAGTAAATATCTTAAACAAAGATGGAAAGAAAAACTGAAACGACATAACATATTTGAAGAAAAATATGTGCATTTTCACGAGACTAATATTAAAATAATTATGAATCCACTTCTCAGACACAAGAAATAAAATTTCAATAGGCCTTTACTTTTTACTTCGGCCGAATATTACGTCACATACAATGTTGGTAAAGTAAGACATGTTTTGAAATGGGTAATAGGACGTATCTGTATATTTTTCTTTCTATATGTGTAAGTAAAACAAAAATGAAGGTGACGCAAATACTTAGTATAATTAAATGATTCGTGACTGGCCATGTATTACAAATTTTGTTTAATTATTAAATGGATGGTAAATTAAAATGTTTTAATTTAATTATAATTAATCGTTCGTGACGTAATATATTAAAATGCACTTTATATTTACGCAAATATAGCAAGCATTTGTTTGTGTAAACATTACGTGCTATACCTATAAATTACAGTTAACACTAGTGGTAGCATGTTGAATGATTGTGCATTTAGTAAAGGATAAAACAGTAGGTTTCAGCAGCCGTACCTCCAGGGCTGGTGCGTGGGTGTACTTGCAAATAGCTAAAGCTCTGATAACAGCTATCAGGGTGGCGCCTTCTGCTTGTTCACGTAGTAGTAAATGCAAGGATTTACTGGCCCTTGCAAGACACCGACGTTTTAGTCGGTCCTGTGTAATAGCCTGTTGAAATTTTTGTAATGTGTTTTAAATCTACAGTCATCCCATTAATTTTTGATTTCCAACGATGATGTATTTGGTAACGCCACGTAAGCGTCAGTTAATAGATTACTTTAAAATTAACAATAGAGAACATTTAAATAAAAATTTCCGTATGGTATTGTTGTTATATTGTACTATTATGCTATATTGTATCGTTTTCTGAAATAAAAGACTTAATTTATGACGATGTTGTCTTTTTAATAACATTGCAATTTCCTCCTGTTAAACTGCGAATGAATTTTAATATCATAAACATTGTTACATGCTCAAGCTAATGTTTATTTTGTTTGCTGGTTTATTATATATACCTCCGAAATGTGTACTAATTTGATGGCTCCTTCACAATATACCGCGAACAGCAGCTTTTGAGGTTTATTAAAAAAAAAAATGCCTAGGTTTTACTCATCAGAACACATGAAATGCGGTATTATTTATTGTGGTTTCAGAAGTGCCAGTCATGGGCACCGTAGAATTTTCTGATCAACTTTTATGAATTCAGTCTGGCTAAATCCTCCAAAATAGATTGGATATCGGTAATTGTTTGTTAAGAAACTGTCTTTGGATACTGTAGTACCTATTTTTCATACTTATGTTTGTAATTTAAATCCGTTTGTTTCCCAAATAAAATAAAATAATGTTCAAGCAAAACAACAAAATACTTTTTACATATATTTTATTTTTCTATTTGTCATCAACAACTGGAATAATAAATATTTTCATGATTACAATCTAGAAGTTTCCAGGCTTTAAATTTATACAAATAGTGCACTTTCTTTGATAAATATGTGCACTATAAACAATAAAAGTAATACAACAATGTATAACGTATATTCACAATGCTTATTAAAACTCATGGAATTCGTAAAAGAAATAAAACAAACAAACATGGCCTCCTAATATTGTCGGCTGATGCTCCATTTCTAAAGATAAATCAACTACACCAACATAAATAATTAAATACTGTCCAACATTGAGATCATTCTGAAAGTATGCCTTAATTTAAATAAATACGTTATTTTTACTAACTACAATTTATACATATTTAAAAGATAATTTATTACATGCATACCTAATCCAAAAACCAGGATTTTAAAAACATCTCATAGATTTTTAGGAAGGCGAAAATAAATGGGCTAAAATAGCAAATTATTAAAAATATACATTTGGGTAAATAAATACTATTTATAAAACTATACTTACAGTTAACAAAAATATAGAAAATATGTTTAGCCTTCCTTGAAACCAAAAAATAAGAACAATTTAGAATAAAATATATATTTTTTTAAATGCACGTGACCGTTTCTAAAACATGTATAAAATATATAGGTAATTCTTGTCAAGTATATAAAAAGACGACACAAATTACTCGAAAATTTGTGTAGCACAATTCTATCATTCATGTTTAATAACAAACAATTTTTCATGTCAATTAAAAAAAAAAAACATACAAAGTAGTTACTATACATCACAACTATAATAACTAGTTAGTACCATCAAGAAAACGTTGAATAAGTCGAAACAATAGACCGGGTAATAAATAAAATAGGTACAACCTACTAACAAATGTTTGTACACTTTCAAGTAGAAGAGAGAGAAGAATCAATTTAAATATACTTTAACAGGATAAACAAAGTCACACACAAATTACCTAGCCCAAGCAAATATAAATTACTCTTTAAAACATATTTCTTAGTAATTAAGTAAAAACAGCCATAAATAAGGTTATAAGACCTTTGGCTACACATGACATGACACGGTTTTAAAAGAAAAAAAGAGTGGACAAGATATTCACAACAGTTCGCTATAAAAATCGTTAGCGTAACGCGGACAATAATAAATTGAATATAGGAAAAAGCTTGTAAAATCAAATACAGTAAATACTGTAGTACAATGCAGAGAAAATGTTGTCACATTGAACAGACCGTGGCACGGTTAACATATGATATTGAAATACGAATCTTACGTAAATATATCATAAAAGCAAGGCATAATTATAGCCAGGGCGAAATAAATCTGCAGGCCTTTGAACAGGGCGCAGACTAGAAGCGTTTCTGATTCAAATGGCCGCTGTAGAAATGCGTTGTTTCACTAAGGCTGCCCGCCCACGTCCAACAATCGGTGACATTTTCTCTCTTCTGTCGCTCTGTAAATCCACCTTCCTCCTTATATTCATGAGATTCTCTCTGTCCATGACGGGCTGCCCCCATGATAGCCAAAGTCGAAAGTGGTGGACGTAAGCGTCGCACAAAATCGCCCTACAAAAAGTGTAACGTGGGAGGGCAGCCTAAGCCGCGTTCTGAAGCACCGTTAATATTGCTACACACAACTCTTATATTGACAAGAGTACAAACATTAGGACGGAAGAAAAAAGCTCCAGAATCAGATAAAATTAGAATTTTGGAACACTTCGATTAACAATACAACAACTAGATATCGGGTCGGCACAAAGAAAACGTCTCGGTAAATAACAGCACACTTGACGACGTGAGCTCTTACTTGGTTTAGTTCGCTTGACATGTATGGTCGTAAAATAATAATATTTTGACGATTTGTGACTTGATTACTGGGTGTTTTTGGTGTTTTGTTGTAATTAGGTTGAACTTAAAACTGACTAACGTAATTGCATAATTATATATTCAAGCGGTCATTATTTACCTTTGATGTTGTAGGTGACCTGATATCTAGTTGTTGATTGAAGTCAGAACATTATCAAAACTCGCGAGTTATTGCGATTATTCGATGAGCGTTATTACTTACATCCTATTATAAGCTAAATCCGCATTGCCGTCTAAATCTTATCATAACAAGCAGTTTTATAAAACAAGCCAAAAATTGTTTTGTAAGATCTGTACAACTAAAACTTAAGTTCAGTTTCAATGCAAAAATAATTAACATTTGTAATCTTTAAGATAAAGTAAGATTTTACACCCTACTTGTTCGGAGGGAAGTCGTAAAATTTATTCCTAATACTGAAGTAGGGGATTTTGCTACGGTTTATTAGACGATAAGATTACCGATAAACATTACATTTAAGTACTTACATTAAATCTAAATATTGTGATCGTAAACTATTTCACAGGCGAGTTATATTTACAATCAATCATATTAATAACAAAATATAAAATAGTTTACTATCTAAAACTTATTTTAAAAAGCCAGAACTTATTATTGTTTTTAAACAAACTTTCCATACTTAAATTATTATTGCTAGGAAATAATTATATAATGTAAATGGCAACAAAACAATCTTAACAAACGCTATTATTATTATGTATGTACTAGAACCAGCTACACATTTATAAAGGTAAATAGCAAAGCAGTAATTTTATAGACATCAAACACTTTTTACCAGCAATGTATATTATTTAGCTAAATAAAGTTAATAAACTAAGTTGAATTACAGACTATGCTTTAATATAGCATACGCTCACCGTACATTTATGTAATATAATAATATATTATAGACAAACAGACAGCTATATTGTTGTGCAATGATGACCTATCTGCTATAGGGCCGGCGCACATATGGCGGAGCACAGCGCAGAGCATGCCTGCCAAATATTCTAAACGAGGCGAATATAAGCGAGCCTGCGCCAGACTGCGCTCACTCGACACAACGTCGTTAATTGATTTTGTATGTTATAGCAATGACCACAATATCGATAATAGGAACAGTGAAAAATGCTCCGTCATATGTGCGTCGGCCTATATGCTATTATATTACAGCGTAGTCTGAAACAGTCCGAAATGATCTTCAGGTAGCTAAACTTAAATAAGCATGCTAAAAACCTGAAGTACACTACAAAATATTTTTTTATTAAAAAAATAAATAAAAAACATTACGATATGGCTATTCTTAGAATAATAAGAAATGCAACTAAATAGTACACATTGCCAGTTATAGACATTTTTTTTGTAAATGTGCAAAATATTTATTAGACATTTTGTATAGGTTAAAGATAGTTATCGTTCCTAGAGATAGCCATAGGTAATACATGTATCTCTCGGTAACTCGAATTCTGTATAAATCATAAAGCTTAGAAAATCTTAACTCTTGGTCGGTTCATTCCTTACAGTTATTGCAATTAATTTTAAATAACTTCTCCTGAAATGAATTAACTTGCAGAGTACAGACGCTTCGCTAAAATAGAACCTAATGATTTCTATGACCTCCTTTCTTGCTCTGGTTTACTGAGTGTTGATTAAGTATTTCATAAGCGCGACAGACTTCTTCAGGAGGTGCCCACTCGATGGCGGCCGACAAGAAGTTCTCCAGAGCCTGCTTGGCAGCGTGCGGTGCGTCGTTAGGTAAGGGAATAACCACTTGGAAGAGCGCCACCAACTTGGGAGCCGCGAAGTGTGCGGCTGCACTGATAAGCCTTCGACACATTCTTGCAACGCTTTCAGACCATCTACTATTTTGAAGAGAGGACACTATGAGGTGAAAATAACATTGCATGAGCACTTGTATTCGTAAAATAACATTTTAAAAACATAAAAATGGAAATAGCTTACTAGTGATACCGCACCCGTAGACTGTGTCCACTACGTTATCTATCGTCAGATTGACAATGTGATGCTGGTAGCACTTATCCAACAAATCTGTAGGCAATGTGGCGAAGGCCTTAGTAGGCCAGACTTTGGAGAAATTCTTTGTTATCCATTTGAGACACTTGTGGTACAAATCGTCCAACCCGTACACGGAGGACAATGAAAAGCATTCCAGGACACCGACTACGCACACTGCGCAAGGCTGGAAGTATAACATTTAGAATATGAGTGACGTCATCAACAAATGAAGGCTAATTTTTATCGTACAGTTGCTTATATTTACCTTATGGAAGTGATGACAATATTTAGCTTTAAGCGTGAACATTATCGCTTCCTTCAGCCCTTCTAGCCCCAGCATGTCGGCTATGGTGGCGAGCTCCACGATGCTCACGGAGTCCGGGATGGTGGCGAGCCCAGAGTAAATGTGGCACAATGCAAAGTACACCACGTTGTAAGATAATCTAAAAACACATTTACATAATCTAGTCATGTACTTTTATTTTCTAAGTATATAAAATAACTTTATGGTATATATTAAAAGTTAGTTTATAACATAAAAATATATATCTTCTACAGGAAAAAATAACAATTGCTCTCCTATTCATGTACCAAGAATGGTTTAGCTTACTGATTGTATGAAAGGTAAAACCAATAAACCATGACCAAATTGAATCTTACATTTATATATTTCAATTGTACCTTGAGGTTACAATACATAACGGCACTTTTACATTTGGGCCAATAATGTATCGAGATCGGATGATGTGATTTCGATGTGATGAAATAAGTGACAAATACCTATACATAAACATAATAGCATCACAAGTGATATGTTCCCTGTATAATCAACATAGACATGACTAACTAAGCTTATAAGCAAGGTTATTACAATACTATCATCGACGAAGACAGAAATAACTACGTCTGCATGACCTCATCGAGGATGAAATCACTAGTTTTTACAAAATGTGGACATAAATCATTCAGTATTCGTACAGAAAAACCTTGACAGTTATAATAAAACAATTAAATATGCGAATAGTTTTAGGTACGGCGATTTTTTTTTTATATAATTTACTCAAACAAAAGTTTTAAGTTATCATATGGTTCTAAAAGAGAACTCATTGGAAGCAACCCAGACTTTAAAGGAAAGAGAAGACATACTAAACATTACATTTGTTCTTTATCTGTTTAGTTTTTATTTTATATCTTGTTTATTTTCCCACTATTAGTGCTGAAGATTGAAAACGTTGTCATATTGTTTTAAGAAGTAGATACACGTAAGTACTTAAACTATGATGTGGTATATTTACACTTACCAAGACAGAGCCTTCACAACACCGTAACAGGAGCGCCATAGAAACGTTTTTATGCAAATTATTCTTGAAATTAAATTATAAATCAGTCTCTAATTTTCTTAACACTAAGCTAGCTTTCAGATTATATCGGAAAGACGACTCACAGGTACTTAGATTTCGAGTTACGGAGTTAAAATATTTGTAAATGTTTTCATTATGAAATATTAAGTATTTGTTTTATATTACAATTTAGAGCAAGTGTTTTAGAGTATCTATTGGTCTATGTCTATATTGGTTGTTTTATCGCCGAAGGTCGGCTCGTCTTTCAAGAATGTTCCAGAACGTTCCATGGCTGGGATTTCCTTGAGAGGAGGATTCTCCTTCTCTTCGTGTTGTTGTTGCCGGCTTGTATGAGCATGCTTTTGACTCTTTGACATCACACTCTTCGTCGGGACATCCCTTACGACCTAATGTAATAAATATAAAATTACTATCACGAAATGAATTTTATGGATCTAAGATGTTTGGCCTGCAATATTAAATAAAATCACAAAAATCGAATCAACTTAGTGACGGAACTCTAAGAAATCAATAGTAAAAGAAAATTTATTGAAAGATGGTCAAATACTGTCAAATTCCATAAAGACATAAATAGTACCTTAGGGACGATTTTTGCAGAGCTTGACTTGGTGGCATTCATCAGTGAACCAGGTACTTTACGTTCAATGACCCGGTTGTTAGTAATACCATTATTCAACATCAACGGTCCCGACTTTTGTGCATCCCTTGAATTTCTAGTTTCTGCTCCCTTGGCTTTATTGGTTTGGTTCAAATAAACAGGTATCTTTGTTTTTATTTTATTATTTGAGATGGGATTTTGGTATTTAGTTGTTTTTATCGCTGTAAAAGATTAACATATTATCTACTAGTACAGTTTGTATTATTGTTTAGTATATGGATGTGGTAAGAATGAATTATTTATATGAGTATACTAGAAAAATGAAAGCAAAACTTACATTCGACTGAGCCCTTAGTGTGCTTGACCTTGGTGTAGGTGCCATATTTGTTGCTGGTCTGCGACTCGCTGAGGGAGTCGGTGGAGGGCTCGGCAGTGCGCGGCCGCGAGCTCGTCGCGAGACTGTCCTGGGACATAGTCTGGGCTTCAGTCCCTTTCAGATTTTTCTGCGGACTCGACCTTAAATTCCTCAAATGAACAGGGCTCGAGTTACGTGATGACTCGCTCGATGAATTAATTTTAGGTAAATGCTTATTCACAACTGTTGTCCTTTTATTTTTGCCTTTAGGCTCAAGGTATCTGGGCTTTGTTTTCTCAAATGACGGAGCCCGAGTTGCCGTCGATTTAACATTTAGTCGATCTTGAGATTCTGTCGTTTTGAACTTGTTGAATTTAGCACGCTCTTCCTGAGCTTTGGTTGTCCGCACTTTAGGTGGGTGAGTACCAATGACCGGCTTTTTAATATCCCTGAGATCAGTGTTGCTCTTTAGAGTATCTATAGAGCCAAGTGGAAGTACCGGTTTTGGAGCATACGGTACAAATGAAGCGCGGACCTGAGCAATGTCCACGCTACGAGCTGTTTTACTAGAAGAAACTTTATTGTTTCTTGTCTGAGTATTCTTAATTCTTAATTTCTTCTCTTGGGCAGGTACAGGTGGAGTCACGGGTATAGCATGTGCGCCATATTTAATACAACCTAGTTCTCGTAACCTTTTACGTAGTTCAGAAGGTAGATCCTTAAAGGCTTGTGTAGACACGACCCGAGGCGAGGCTCGCACTAAGGCACCTTCGCATTGCAATCGCCAGCTGCCCGCGTGTGTGTATAGCAAACTATTAGGGCCGTAACTTCGATGGCTTCCTGTGCTATTGCTTATCAAATCTGGTTTACTGTAATGCTGATTACGCATTTCTTTGACAAGTATCGAGAGGTACCCATAAGCGCGACAGATTTCTTCAGGAGGTGCCCACTCGATGGCGGCCGACAAGAAGTTCTCCAGAGCCTGCTTGGCAGCGTGCGGTGCGTCGTTAGGTAAGGGAATAACCACTTGGAAGAGCGCCACCAACTTGGGAGCCGCGAAGTGTGCGGCTGCACTGATAAGCCTTCGACACATTCTTGCAACGCTTTCAGACCATCTACTATTTTGAAGAGAGGACACTATGAGGTGAAAATAACATTGCATGAGCACGTATTCGTAAAATAATATTTTAAAAACATAAAAATGGAAATAGCTTACTAGTGATACCGCACCCGTAGACTGTGTCCACTACGTTATCTATCGTCAGATTGACAATGTGATGCTGGTAGCACTTATCCAACAAATCTGTAGGCAATGTGGCGAAGGCCTTAGTAGGCCAGACTTTGGAGAAATTCTTCGTTATCCATTTGAGACACTTGTGGTACAAATCGTCCAACCCGTACACGGAGGACAATGGAAAGCATTCCAGGACACCGACTACGCACACTGCACAAGGCTGGAAGTATAACATTTAGAATATGAGTGACGTCATCAACAAATGAAGGCTAGTTTTTATCGTCCAGTCGCTTATATTTACCTTATGGAAGTGATGACAATATTTGGCTTTAAGCGTGAACATTATCGCTTCCTTCAGCCCTTCTAGCCCCAGCATGTCGGCTATGGTGGCGAGCTCCACGATGCTCACGGAGTCCGGGATGGTGGCGAGCCCAGAGTAAATGTGGCACAATGCAAAGTACACCACGTTGTACGAGAAACTATAAAAATATAGGAATTTTAACAGTGTAATTGGCATAATATAAAAATACTATATAAAAGTATACTAACGGTGGCAGCACGATTACATTGCCTAAGCTTTCAACCCAGCCGCCACTTAAAATTCCCGCGAAGTACTGACACCTAAAAACAATTGATTTTTATGCCATTTTGTTACAAATACATTAACACATAAAGGTCACAGCACATATAAACGTATCGTAAGCGGATCGTAACCGTATCGCCTTTCTCCTCGTTGTCAACCCGGCATCCACCTTACGTAAGCACATCCACTCGGCTACGGGTAGGTGACGCCGCGCTTACACTAGGGGACGCCTCGCGGCCGGCTATCTACTGACTACCGACCGGTTGATGGCAAGGTGTTCACGAGTTGTCTTATAACGAGCGACGGGGTCTATGCCTGGCGCTTTACTTTTTCATATATCATCAAAGTAAAATAACAACACTCTGTCTGAGAAATGAAATAATTAAAGTCAGCCCCCGTTGGTATTCTATAGTGCCCTGATGAGGACAGCACGTTCGGCAAAGCAGACCGCGGGAGGGGCGCGGAGCGTGGACAAACGAGGTGATACGGTTACGATCCCTTTCCGAGTTGATATGTGTGCTGCGACCTTACATCGATAGTAACATAAATGTGTTTGTGTTTCACTAACCTAGATGACAAAATACACTTGTGTGCTTTAAACCTCTTTCCCGAGACCTCAACAATGACGTCTGGAGCTATTTCCTCAAGGAACATCCGCAGCAAGTCCTGGCCGAGGCGCGACGTGCAGTTCTCTATTAAACTCGAAGTCTGGCTATCTGTTGTGCTGTTGCCTACAACCAAATTACCTTATTAGTGCCTTCCTGTACCCGACCGAATCTTTGTTTTTTCGCCAAAACCAAAACCGAAGATTAGGTTCTGTAATTTTTTTTTAATTTCTGCAGAATTCGTTATCCTATTCAGTTTTTTTACTGGATTATTCAAGCTACAGGGCTCCCTAAGAACTACCAAATGACTGGACTGGTTGTTAGCCATGTTTAAACACGCTACTAAGTCTAGGTAAAAAGGCAAGGAGCTTTAAATTTTCAAATTCATTATCTCATCTGCGCAAGTATATTAGCCTTATTGACCTATAAACAAGGTCATTGGTATTGAATTTTTTTTTACTCTATCATTTCCTTAGGTGTTAGTCGTTTTTTTTTTGCCATTGCCAATTAATGTATGGGGGCCAATAACTATATCTTTGGTAGAAGGTGGTATCTAAACATCTAAAACACCATTTCAAGTGAATTGATATAGTCCGGCAATTTCGTAGATTATCCTTAAAACCAACAATCCTAAAAAAAATAACAATCTTAAGAGAGAATTATTTTGGTACTTACCAAAGCCTGAACGTCCGTTGCTGCTCTGCATGCTACTAATTTCAGACATGTCTGACCCTTGTTCCTCTGTATCGCCAAGGGTGCTCGACGTCCCTAATCTTAACGGGGATCGAGTCCTGCTCGACAATGAACCCGGCATGCTTCTACTAAATTCATTTTGTAAATGTGGAAATAATCTATTTAAACTGAGCGCATTTTCTGAGTGAAACGAAGTTATTACTTCGATAGATTTAGAGTTTGCTGAGCATGCGGGTTCGCTCCACTCAGGAATGGATCGTGTCATACGCACGTTCACTTCTCTTGTGTTTATAGAGAGCAATACATCAGATTTTTGTACTGGTTTATCTAAGTCTGATAATTTGACGAATAAATCTTTGTCTTCTTTTTCTTCTTGCTCTTTGACTGGTGCCATTGTTTCTCCGACGCGCGACTGGGTCACTTTGGGCTTTAATTCTGAAACAGAATTTTCTATGTTTTCTGGAATAACTACTTTTTTGTCAGGTATAGCGATTATTTCAGAAATACTTATACTAGGATCATTGCATAAAGATTCATACTTTTCAAAAATAACGACACTCGCATCGGTGTCTTTTAAGTTACGCTCTGTATTATTTGTAGTTGATTTAGAATTACGAAGGGTTGGCTTACTTTCAACATTTACTAAATTCTTTTTGTTATTTATTGACGACGACAATCTAGCGGGCATGTCCTTCAAAGTTGTTTTTTCGCCAAGGTCAATGTACATGGAAAATATATTCTTTTTTTCATTGACGCTACCATCGGACGATTTGTTAGTAGTGGTTATACTATCTTCGGTTTTGGTATCAATAGACATGTCGACCACCCATGCCGAAGCAGAACTTGCCCTCGTCTTGCCTTGGCTTTGTTCCGTTTGCTGCGGTAACACAAACGCGCCAGTAACAATCGGTGTGTTTTCCAATTTAAATTTTGGTAAAGGGCTGCTCTCGTGGCTACTGCCTACTTGTGGTAGGTGATCTTCAACAGAGACGCCTCCAGACAGAATAGGTGGAGAACGACTACCTTTCCTTTCGGTTTTTGAACTAGGTTCTGAACACGCAATCGTTTTATCGCTGTCCATGTCTCTTGACTCGTATTGTTTGTAGGTAGTTACCGACATAATCGAATTATTAGGCGTGTTAGACATGAACACAACGCTAGTGCGGAGAGATCCTTCTTTGTCTGACATATAGTTATTACTGTCATCGGCTTCCATACCCAGTTCAGATTGAACTACATCAAATGCATTTGCGCACAGAGAATCTTCTGTTATGGGAGTCATTTCGAAAATAGTAGGAGATAAGTCTTTTTGAATTGAATCCGGATCTTTTTTATCGGCTTGTTCTAATGAATCTTCATTGTCCATACTCTCTGACCAGTCAACTGGACTGATATCTAATTTCACAGTGGAACATGGCACCGGCTGACTTGGTGCTGGTAATATGTCTAATTTGACGTTTGTTTCTGCTGTACTATTTGTGATTTCAGTCCTTATAATTTCTTCTTCGTCAACCAAACTCGATGCATCGATAAAACAAGCAGTGGATTTATGTGGAGATTTATTTTCTAAATTATTCGAGACCTGCTCTTCAGATGTTTTATTTGATTTTTTCTCCTCGAGATAATGCTGACGTTCATTATCAAGAAACTTTTCACATAAATCTTTTTCGATAAATTTCGGTGGGTAAACTGACTCCCATGAGCCCGTTTCAGAAGATAAGGAAGATGACTCCAAAATGACTATTTCTTCGTTTTGTCTTTGTTTTTCCTCTTTGAGGGATTTCCCACACATTTCGGTGATGGAACTTTGACCATTACAATCTTTTTCAGAAGAAGCACCACTAAGTTTTGTTATTTGAAAGTTGCTTTTTTCGCCTACTGAACTAGGTATCGACATTGCTGATATGCTAGCGTCATCGGCAATTAAATCGTGAAGAGTGTTTTCAGAGAGAGACACATTTGTTAGAGTTACGTCCTTCTGGCTGCTAACGCTACCTAATATTGCCGTATCCTCTAAACCAGAATCGGACAACGTATATATGTTTTCCATTCTGGATGTGATGTTTCCAACATTTACTTGAAGTATGCCAGACGAGCTAACGCCTGGAGAGCAGGTGTATGCAGCGGACAAGTAATCTGAAGAAGAACTAGGTTCGTCTGTTATTAAACTGTCCGGCGAGTACGCGGGATCCACTGGCTTCTCGGCGTTCACAATAGTATTGTTAAGTTTCTTACTAGAATTACATTCGCATACGACGAATGTTTGATTAGTTTTAAGATCAGAGGGTATGTTAAAATTGTTTTGTTTTGGAAAAACGTTATCTTTAAGACATATTTTATTTAAAATATCACAACTACTGGAATGTTTGACTGATTTGTGTAAATGACTAGAATTAAGAGATAGGGAAGTAGGTTTGTTATGCTGTACAGGCTTAACTTGGCATGAATCTTCTGTTTGGTTTTTTATTATAGAATGGAAAGCGTTAGAGAGCTCGTCCTGTTCGATTAATTCCTTGTCGAATAGATTCCCTTCAATTGGAACTAACGCATAGTATTCTTTATTTAACTCGGTGCTAGGACTAGAGTTAATTACTTTCTGGACGTCATTTTCTACGTATGGAGTTATGCACTTTGGTGTTAAAAACACCTCAGATTCTTCTGCTTCCTTTGATTTACTAGTCTTGGCTTGGATAGATTCAACACGCAAATTATGTTCCAGATAAGCTATTATTTCTTTTTCTTCATGTTGAAGGTTGCATTCAGTATATACATCGCTGCAACAGAACACGAGAATCATAAAGGGAAACGGCGTCTTGTGTAAACGTTTAAAGGAGATTGGGCACTTATAGATTCACTTTTTGACCATTTGATGTATAATCCATAATATTATTTTTATTGATTTCTTACTAAAAATCATTGAAATAATTTGTGGGGTTTCTATTTTCATTTTAAATAGTATTTACTTCATACCATAAATGAGTAATTTTAAATTCGAGAAAATATGAAACAAAATGTTGTTTTCTTTTTACCGTGTTAATTGCCGTTAGGCCAAGAATATTGTGTTGAGCTTTTCTCTGCTAACAAATATAAACTCAAATCGACACGGATTTGAGTTTTTGGATTCTTATCTCGTCTATTTACTACATCGAGCAATTTGACTCTTTTTGTGCGTTTGCTGCAAAGTGTATTGGTAGAATGTTTTTACGCCCACGGTGATTTATTCCTTTTATTAGCACACTCATTGCCTAGACGCCAAATCAAAGAGGCAAAGGATTCCTTGATCAATACTCTACATAGGTACATGGAGATGTAAGATAACATCAATAGGTACTCAACTTAAATTTTTTTCAAAACCCCACAATATTTAAATTAATGTAGCCTTGTTTTAAAGTAAGACACTACCATTTTTGTGTCTAACTTTCATTACTATACTGTGTCAAAAGTTGCGCAACCAAGTGCCATAGTAATTTGCTCAATCTCCTTTGTTGCATAACTACAGCAAAAAAAAAGGTTCTTCTTTCAAAACGGCATGACTTCCAAGGACATTTTATATTAAATTGATTTTTAGACTTATTTTTCTATATTGTATTTGGTATGTAATCAAATTTTTTTTTTCCAATTATTATAAGTAATTAACAAAATAACAACTTAAATACTTTGCCAAATATATGAACATAGTTGAGGATATATTTTTAAATATATTGCTCAATCGTCAACATCAGCACGCTTCATATGATACAGTAAACGTTAATAAATAAAGCGTCAATAAAAAATCACTGCTGCACTCAGAGATGTCAATTAATGAATTTCTAAAGAGAGCTATTTTACGATTTAACCAAATCTTTTCCGGCCAGCCTTTTAGCCTGTGAGACATTAATTACCTCATCAAAGTTTGTCCTCGCCCTATCATACTCATAATCAGAAAGGGTACATTTTAGGTTTTCCCATGGAGTCAAGACCTGGTAAAATATCATAAAGTCCACAACGCGGTAACAATAGTGATAAAAATACGAGAACATAAGAACAAACTAATATCAGAAAACGAACGCGAGTAAACGGCCGTATATTATATAATAATGCTAATTATTTCTGACTACACTAACTCTTAATGTCATGTTTGTGTGAAACAATAGCGTGCAATTAGACATTTAAAATTTCCCTTTTATTGTTTCCACATTTCACTAATTAAATTACTTTAAAAAACAGTTCATTAAGTAATTTCGCTTGATGTAAGTAACACTTATGCAAAAATGGAGGTCTTTATGTCAATTCAATTGTATTCTCAGTTAAAGTGACATGTCTGAGTGCAACAAAAATACAGTACTTAAGCGATCACAACACGTATAAAATTACAATCGCGACATACCTTATGTACGAATAGATTTCATCAAAAGTATTGCGTTCGATATTCACATGCAAGATTGTATGAAGCTTATGATAAAATTTATCAGTGCGTGCTTGTAAGATGCAGGAATGGGTTAGTATTTTTAGTTTTCCACACACCACTTCGAGATCAGAGAAAATAGATTCATCAAATATTCTGAAACAATTAATACTTACATAAATGTATGAAACCGACTTCAAAGTTACTTTGAAAATGTTTTTTTTTCACAAATAGTTTTCTAATCATTGTGTTAAGTGTAATAATTCGTATTAAAGAGAATCATTGAAATCGGTTGACATGTAACGGAGATGTTGTATAATTATGTGTAAAAAGCACAATTATTCAATCGAATTAGGAACTTCATTCTTTCTCAAAAAGGTTAGTTAATTCAATAAAATAAATCATGTTGGCATATCACTTTATTATTACAAAAACTATTGCAATTAGCCATGTAATTTATTATTAATCATAAGACCTAATAAGTGAATTCTAGGATTCGGCATGAAACTAAAAAATAATTAGAAAACAAACAAGAAAAACGGGACAGAATAAGGGTTCTGTCTAACTTAAAAAAAAAAAGTATTTCAACTAATAATTAGGATGAATGCATATGTAAGAACAAAACACTTGAGTACATCATGAATAGCCCCGCACAGAAAGCATTGTGTCAGCAAGAGTCAAGACACAAAGGAAAATAATACATGTACCTATGCACAACAACCCTGCACCTGTACATAAGTACATCCTCGATAATTTGTGCGTATATCAATCCAGCATTACCCATATAAGAATATTTAAGCGCAGCAGAGGTGCTTTAGTTAATATGTCAAGGTTATCCAAGCATTGATTAATTATAGGAGCTTGTGAAGTACCCCCAAATAAAAGAACAGGTAAAGCAAGGACAAAATTAATAAAAAAAAAATAAAGATAATACCGCGGAGACGTTCGAATAGGCTAAGGCCGATCCTGTGCAAAACTTGCGTCTTTCTGTCTTCGTCTGTATTCTGCGACATATAGATAAGAAAAAATAAAAATAAGGTAAAAAAAAAGGTCGAATAAGTCTTGAAGTATTCTACTAGGCATAATTCTCACTCATATTCCATCTTGATTCTTCATAGAATCTAAAAGTGGACTAGTTAAGAATCATATTTGTTAAATGAGGATCCTGTATCAGACACTGTATAAAACACAACATAAAATGTGTTACTTTTATGTAAAAATGTTGATCATATGTTTACGTATAAGTGTTCCGGAACTGATTTATTTGTAACTTTATCTCTTAGTATAGTTGTCATCCGAAGAAAATCTCATTGAGACTGTGTTTAAAAGTATTATATACTGGATAAAGGTCTAGGCTTGTGCCTAAATCACAGTCATATAGATAAGGATGTGGCAGAGCTTGTGTGCAAATACCATAACAGGGTGCTACAGAATTGCTTGGTTCATTGTGGTTGGATGGTGCTGCAAAGTGGTTGAAAACAAAATAAATCAATTCAGGTGACTATTTATAGGATACTCCTATCAAAAATTATAGCTCTAGTGATTCAACTTTAAAGGATATAACCGGTTGACCACAAGAGTACAGATTTTGAAAATCATAAATAGCTATTTCGTGAGGAAAGGCATTACTTTTGATTTTTATCCTTACCTTGCGACATCTTCTTCCAGCTGCCTCTGGAGCAGATGCTCTAGCTGCAACTCCTCGTTGCTAGCCGAAAACTCTTCAGCCGACACCGGCTTATTACTGAAGTGACCGCCCGGCATGAAGCATCTCTTACTTCTAGAAACGATTAATGGACTAGTTTAACTTCATGGTTTAGACATCTGTCTCATTTTACCATATTTAAATGGCTTGCTAGTATTGTCAACATGTTGAGAGATGCAGGTGATTCTGAGATATAGAAATTAAGAAGATGAAAAACGGTAAAAACGGTTTACTTTGGTAAAACATATTTTATTTCAACCAACACACATTTTTTCTTCAATCCAATTGAACTAAGGATGAAGGACTAGGCTAACATTTAAATAAATGCCTGAATGCCCATCACAGACAAAGCTATAAAAGGAATTCTACAACATTGATTTAAAATGCTTGACATGTTTCCATTGTATACTATTTATGTCTCCAGCAAATGATTTAGGTACATTATTATGCCAATAGTAAGGCCAGTATTCATTTTGAATTCTAGTGTTTGAGTTTATTATTATTTTTATTTAGGTTGGTATGCTGTAGAACCAGCGTAGCGATGATGATGAAGACAATGTTTTCATAACTATTTAGCATAACAACTTTTAAACTATCGCACTGCATGTTTATAGTAATATTGTAGAACAGGGATTAGCGCTAATCCCGGTTCTTTAATATTACTATTCAACATAAACCATAACGTCATCATTTAGCTAGTTAATCTGGTTAAGCCTGTTGTATTATTGGCTGCATCGGTTGTCAACTTAAGTGATAATTACTAAATAGAAAACTATGCAACTGCAAATCCTTAGTCTTACATGAATCTAACTAGATTGTCTACAGCATAGCTGTTTTATGATACTAAATTTGTATTTCTACTGCCCTTTTAATGTAGTATACAATGAAAATAGTTAGAAAATAGTTTGGTGTTTATAGCCAATAAGCCTGATCTATTCTGCATACTAATTTTCAACAAATATAATGTGAGGCTGAAAATCTATGCCTAATCCTATGTAATATGTTTACACAAAAACAATTAATAGAAAAGTGCAACATGTTGCTTTAGACAGTAAGCATGGCTCTTTGGCATACAATTCAGTCTTTCTAAGAGTGGAAGATCGGTATGAGATATTACCAGAGTAGAACAGGAAAGATCGAATTTGCATCAACATTTTCTTGATACATATTGATATAAATACTTTTAGTTAGGTTAAAGAGAGATGTTGCCTTTCCAGATATTCCTATGAACTACCATATTGATTACAATAAACATTATCAAATTGAATGCTTACAAAGTAGAATAATCGAAAATCTGCTTTTCCAGATCATAGGAATATCATTCAATGTTGTGATTAATGCATAAACTAAATGCAGGTGATTTAGTTTATGCATTAATCCATAAGTCACCAGTTAGTAGAGATATTGTGCATCAAATATCGAGATACTTTTTTATCGTTTATCCTCGATTATTCTATTGTTCGCTCACATCATTTGAAGACACGTACACAAGATTTCATATAGTATATCAGAAAGACCGTATAAAAACTCAAACACAGCCTCTAAGTAAATAGCCGGCATATAACGTTTATCGATTACTTTAGTTTGTAGATACCTATTATAATACACGAAATGCATCTATGGAGAATCCCATATACACTAGCGCCATTAACTCCGACATCGAATTGTTAGAACTTAGGATAGAAATAACAGCTAAGATAAACCAAACTAACCTTTTCTAAGTATCCAACTTCCTTTTTAATATTATCTCTGACTTGGAGAAAACACTTGCTTCGTATGATTATACTGACTGAGTACCACAGTGACGACGAATTCTCGCAAAAGTCGACGAAAGACGGAAACAATCTATAAACTTTTTTTTAAATGTATCTTCTTCTTTATGACACGGAAATAGACAAAAGTAAATAATGGTACATTCAGAAGAATCAAACTTAGGTACTACTTAATAATTTTTTATCACTTTTTTTTAATAAATTGATGAGAGCTGTTTTTATTTAAATAGGTCTGTAAAGTATTTGTATTTGTACAAATTAAGGCTTTTTAAAGCAACAAGGAACTTCTTACGATCGTTCAAACCAAACAACAGAAACATGTACAAGAATCAATAAAGTCTAATCAACCATTTAAAAATCTCTAACTTATAAGAGTAAACTACTTAGCTTTATGAAAATAACCGAGTTATATTTTAAACGAAATTAGTTAGTTTATTTCACATCCTAAAGTTAACCCATAATTTTCAAATGTGAACGCATCACTTTCTAAGTTGAGTTGAGTATTGATTTTTATTTGACGTTTCCAGTTTCCACCTCTGTATGTGTAGAATGTAGAACATATAAATATAGTAAATACATATAGAATACAGTCACAAAGTACATTATAACCGAATATATTGCAGTACTGGACCGTAGTTAAAATATACTGAGTGTATAGTAGACCGGACCGTGACTTAATGCAATAGATAGAATATTACAGAATAGATAAATACACCAAGTCGCCGTCTCGCACAGTGTAATATCACTTATTTTCTGTTAGTTACCATATACCTCTCCGTCGTGCGCAGTTCTGTTGATGTCTCAATTAATTCGTTTAAAAATGTACGATTAAAATGTTTAACTAGGCGTTTAAAAGCCTATTTAACTGTGAAACACTTCAAGAATGTCATAGGTGCTAACACGCTGAAATTAATAATAAAATTAAATGTAAACAGCAGGTTAGCAAAATATAACAAGTTCTGTTTAAAAAAAAATAATGCACCAGAACTATTGTATCTTTATTTCCAATTGTTGTTTATCTTAGGGCGCGGCTACACTTTGTAAATATATATCGCAGCTGTCATTAATTAAGCAATAAAAAGAAACACGTTCCTGAATGTCTTTTTATTCGGAATATTGCTATTTTTTTGCACTTGTTTGTAAATATGGACTCTTCAAGTGAGCTTTGGGACCCAGGTATGTGAACTAACATTTATAAATTAACATACTATAAAACTTTTGTCATTAGATTGTTTTTATCTTTATATTTAAACTAGCTGTGTCCCGCGTTTTCCCCTGTGTGAATGACAATTCATACACTATCTTTATAAATTATAGCCTATGTGTTATTCCGATGTATAAGGTACATGATTGTAAAGTTTCATTAAAATACATTCAGTAGTTTTTGCGTGAAAGAATAACAAACATCCACACATCCATTCTCACAAACTTTCACATTTATAATATTAGTAAGGATTATGTATCCTACTTGCTAATTTAAACTCAGATCAACACAAAATAGAATTTATATTTTTTATGGTTCCCAGTTTTAAAATCATTTTCGTTTTGATGCCTAAGAGTTTTATCCTTATTGATTTATAATAGGACCTATAAAAAAGAATATAGTTTTCAAAGTGGCCAGCAAATTACTTGTCCAAGTTTGGATGGAGTAGCTGCATATTGGTATTACTTTTTTTCTTTATCATTAAAAGATAACGAAAATTAGTGCCTTTTTGAACATTTATTTTTAGAAGAACCTTAAAATAAGTGAAAATTTATTGAATCTTGCCAAGTTATTTACGGGGCATTATATCTGTAAATAGCAGCATTTTTACTCAAACTGTAGTGTAAAGGTTCATAAACCTTTATTTTTAGCTCATAATAGTATTGATACATGTATCATCAATGAATCAAACTAACTTCAACAATGACATTGTTGTTGTACAAGTCTAATATGACAATACTGAAAGGCAACTTATTTTGAAGCGAATTTTTTACTTTAAACTAATAACAACAGACTACAGACATACCATCTAGATGTATAAGCAATTCTTTTCACTTTAATAATAATAATAAATATCCTAGAACAATACACACACCATCATCTGATCCCAAACTGAGCAAAGCTTGTACCATGGTAACCAGACAACTGATAAACATACATATATACTTCTAAATACATAGATCTTTTACATAAATTACACCCAGACACAGAACAAATGATCATGCTCATCACACAACATTTGTCCTGTGTGGGAATCAAACCCACAACCTCGGTATAGCAGTCAGGGTCAATAACCGGCCAACAACAGGCCAGTCTAATCGCAATATAAACAGCATAAATTTTAATATTATGCTAGGGAACTCATTATGTCTGAGTTTGACTCATGCTTTGCTGGTTTTATAAAACATAATGATTGATTGACTTGTGTTTATCATCACCCAATTAAGTTCTGAACAAACAAGCAGATTAATTTATCGAATAACTATATATTTTTGTACTTGTGGTGTTGCTCGAAACCTATGTATGGTGGGAATTGTGCACTAAAGTGGATTTTCGTACTATGCTTTTAAATAGCACCAAAAGTTTAATTTCGCGATACATGGCTGTAAGCTTATGTATCTTGTTTGTTTTGTCGTTATACTGGTGATGCCACGTGGTTTCATTTTGTTTCCTCTCAAGGCAGGTGACTTGATGTTTAATAGCCTATAAACTTTCTCGAGAATTGGGCTAGTAAATGAAATAACTATAAGCTAAAAAATATATGTAACCTTCGTAATTTTGCTGGCAAATTGCTGATATTATTCAAACTGCTGACCTAATCTACCTATTTTATAGCTAAAAACCGCCTTGATCACATCAGCTTTAAAAAAAAACAGCGTCAAAATCGTTTCAGTCGTTTAGGAGTTGCGATGCCACAAAAAGCTCTTATTTTGCGTCGGATATTAAAAAGATTTAATTATATCTGATTGTTAGTTTGGTAGCTTACGTTAAAAATAGCTCTTTAGCTTCATGATCTGGGTTAACACAAAATATGAATATTTGTGATTGTCATTTATTTGTCCAAAGAACCACGTAGCGTGGCTTCTTATAATATATTGTGTGTACAGCGAAATCGATTATTATTTCTCGGCAGCGTACGTAGGGAATCAATATTTTGCTTAAAGCTTATTAGGTCATAGCCTCTGGCAGTTTGTCTGAATCTATCGCTTAGCTGTTTTTTTCTAAGCTTATCGTTTAGCTGATCAACTGAATCCATGGTATTAGTATTTATTCATCGAAAAGTAGGAAATGAAAATGTTGATTGTGTAAATTTGTAGAGGGATCATCAATAATTTCCCCTCACATAATTTATTAAAAATTGTAACAGTCTTCTTTCGTAACAAATGAGGTAGAAACAGATTCGATACCAAAATCAAATCAATATTGTCTCTCCTCTGTAAATTGACATGTGATACGATTGATTTGGATCAGATATTTACGGTACATCGCGGAACACGAATAAACATAGCCCATGTTACATAAGTTGCGTACATATTCAACATGCTATACGTAAATTCGCCCAATAAAATATTGGAATGTAAGGTATATCACGATCACGATGATTCACTGATTTAATTAAATCTAGTTTTACATTATTCAAGGATTTGGTATACATGCTCGTCTAAAAGACACCATATAGAAAGAAAAGAGAAGGCATTTGAGGCCACATCATAAATATAAGCTTAAAATTGGTAAACGGGACAATATTTTCTACACTAAAGCAAATGTCTAATTTCTTCTCAAGTTCCTTACAACTGAATATTCTATTAAATATCGTGATTTAAATAGTAATTGTTTAGGTTCCTTTAAATATTTTTTTACTGTACCTCGTCCGTCGACCCCTTAACCAAACACAACAAAAAAGAAACAGAGTTACTGTAGCTTTATTTTCGTTAATTCAATGTTTTTCAATGTCCTGTGAAGCATATTTAAAATTTATTGTGAGTATGTATATATTTGTATAATATTTAAACATATTTTCTTATATCTATTGTTATCATTGTAGCCCTCACGCGACTATTAACTTCGTTGAAAGAAGTGCAGTCAGGCGGTGAAGATGTCGCGTTCCTAAGTGAACTGCTGCAGTCTAAACAACTCCACGCGTTAGTCCAAGTACACAATAAAATCGTAGCGAAAGGGAAAGATGACAAGTTCTATCCTCTCCTATCTAATGCTATGCAAGTCACTCTCGAGGTGTTTGAGTTGCTCCACGGTGGAGTATCAGTCTCCAAAGACTATGGCGAACTTCTAAGTCTGCTTCAGAAACCACATTTTCAAGTAAGTTTTCTGATTTTGCAATGATATTGCAAGTTAAATATTTTGGACCCATGCTCATTTCGAAAGTTAAACACTAATCTAAATAGATATTAGTCCCTATATTTTCCGGTTTCATGTAATAGTCATCGTCTGAAATATATCATGTTATTTCGTTTATTTAATTTCCAGGCCATACTTTGCACACACGATGCTGTCGCTCAAAAAGACTACTACCCACATCTACCTGACATTCCACCTGAACTCGACGATGAAGAAGAAACTGTCAAAATTGTCCAATTAGTAAAAAGTGACGAACCTTTGGTAAGATTCAACAGAATCTCCATTTATTGTACCTCGACAGTTAAACAAATAATAACAGTAAATTCATTTAGAAATAGCAGCTAAATATGTTTTATTGGACGCAATATAATTGTGATATAGGTGAAAGTGTTTGCTATAATAATATATTATTATATTTATTTTTGTAAGTATTAGTACATTCAGAGTCAACGTACAGTTTGGCTGATATTATATTTGTGTATTTGATACTGAATATTATTTTGTGTTATTAGGCTATGAGTAAGACAGTGTTGCGCAACATTTAGGGTATATTGAATTTATTTTTCTATCAAAAGGGTGGAGCACAGAGTGCAGAGCCAATCGTGGTAAGTATTGTGACGTGCTATCTAGTTACTTCGCTCCTTATTTGAATGCTTTCGATTATGTTCAGTCCTTCTTCCCACATAGTGTACGTATACGCATTCACCTATTTTTTAATTTGTCTTGTTGATGTTCTTCCGTCTTTGTTATTCTTCATCGCTGCCAAGTCTCCGAGTTGACAATGATTAGCTGCTATCTCTAGATGCCGATGCAATTTGTATTGTGTTGTCCAGTACTACACCATCTTATAATGTTTTGTTTGTGACACTGTTACCCCACACAATACATCTTGTTTATTATTTTGATTATCTACCTTACCTGTCTTTCGTTTTCGCATAGTGTATTGTTGTTATAATTTATTTATTTAATCTAGTATCTACAAGAAATCATACAAACAAACTCTGTAATCGTGCTTCATTCCATTACAAATTATGAAAAAGTATTTTTAAATTAAAACCTACCGGGGCATGTGGACAATGGTATGACTTTGGTATTTAACTGAAACCAATATATGTTAGTTAAACATTCTGTATGTTATCATCAATATTGAGACATGTTGTGTACGATAGGGAGCTACGATAAAAACAGATGAAGAGACCGGAAAAATAGTGATAGCCCGTGTTATGCACGGCGGGGCGGCCGACAGATCGGGCCTGATCCACGCCGGAGATGAAGTAATCGAGGTCAACAGTATTAGCGTCGAAAACAAGACGCCAGCTGACGTGCTGTCGATACTGGTATGACAACATCTAATATCAACTTCACTTTGTGATTTGACATGGTTTATCCAGTTAGATATTTCATCACTTTATTATGTTTTACAGCAAAGTTCGGAGGGTACAATTACATTTAAGCTAGTACCTTCTTTTGGGAAAGGAGGATCACGAGAGAGTAAAGTGAGAGTGCGCGCACTGTTCAACTACAATTCCTCGGAAGACCCGTACATACCCTGCAAAGAGGCGGGCCTTGATTTTAAAAAGGGCGACGTTTTGCACATAGTCTCACAAGATGACGCTTATTGGCAAGTTTTTATACTTTTAACTAAAGTCATGTAGTGGAAATATTTTTTTGAATGTCGGTTTTGTTTTTTAGGTGGCAAGCCCGAAGAGAAGGTGACAGAGTAATGAGGGCAGGCCTAATACCATCAAGGGCGCTACAGGAAGGTCGCATCATCCACGAAAGACAAACAGACCCACAAACGATGGACGGTTAGTTACATACATGTGTGAATCTGCTGGTACTGTTAGCGATAATAATACATTGGCTATTGCGAATTTTACGAAAGAATGCGTCAACATTAGGCAAGAATTGCTACTCTTTTGTGAATTGATTGCGTAATGCATGTTTGTTGTCACCTCACTATCATTATCATTTACCCATGTTCCATGCTCGGCGCAGGCAAGCCGGCCCTTTGCAGTCCCTCCGCGGCAAACTCTGACTGTGCTCCGAAAACGCCATGCTCACCGACGCCCACGGCCACCGCACTCCTACCTTGCAAGTCCACACCCAAAGTGAAAAAAATAATATATGATATTACAGAAAATGATGATTTTGACCGGGAAATGATTCCGACGTATGAGGAGGTGGCGCGCCTGTACCCGCGGCCGGGGCTGGTCCGGCCGCTGGTGCTGGTGGGCGCGCCCGGGGTGGGCCGGAATGAGTTGCGCCGCCGGCTCATCTCCACCGACCCGGAGAAGTACGTCACGCCCGTGCCATGTAAGTTCAACACCCTTACCACTTACTCACGAGTACTCTACTCGTGCGATAACTCGCTGTACGTAGCATAAAAAATCTTAGTTACATTTCAAATTTCGCTTCAGTAAAGCTTCTTGTTCGTCATTTCATTCGGTAATTCAAAGTCAGATATTTTTCCGATCAGTAATACTTATAGACTTAACTTACAAATTATATTGAAACGAACACCTACAGCGAGTCATTGTGAATACAATAAAACAAAATACAACTCGTGATACCATACGTTATTTTAAATTACATATTTTATTACAGTTACATCTCGAACACAAAAGTCGAGCGAGCAAAACGGTAGAGAGTATGTGTTTGTGAGCCGCGAGCGAATGGAGCAAGACATAGCGGAAGGCAAGTTCATTGAGCACGGCGAGTACAAAGGGAACTTGTATGGAACCACCGCGGAAAGCGTGGAGACCATCATAAACTCCGGTAAATACTCTTATGACATATACCAACTACAATATTGTAATAGGGAGGTCAAGGCCTACTCATATAGCAAATCTTCTTTACATTATGAAAATTATTATTTCTGTTTTAATAAACTAACTATAACACTTCTTCCTGATAAGCTACGCGATTTACCCCCGATTTCTGAAACGTTTATCGTCTCAAAAATATGTCGATCACCTTTCAAAGTTTATCCTAAGCTGTAGTTGGTTGTCAGTCTTTTAGTCTACCAATCAGAGTCGTGATCAGTACATATAATATAAATTCTAAAACCCGTATTGTAGCGCACCGTCTCGTTTCAACAACGGTACTGCTTTAAGAGTTTATGGTACAAGTAAACAAGTTCCATCATTTGATTTGACAATAATTCTTAATAGAAAACGACCCTAAATAAGTCTTATATGGTTTTCTTATGGATCACACTGTCATAACTGGGCCACACTGGAAGCACCAGCTTTCGATTACAAAAGAAGAATTATCAAAATTGGTTCACCCAATCAAAAGTTATAAAGTAACTAATACCTCCTTTTTGAAGTCGGTAAAAAAAAACTGATTCGTCTTTCAGTAGATATGTCGCTGTACATTAAGGCGCTACCCCGAGCAAATGACTTTGAGCGTTTGACCTCTAAACCCCCCTCTTTGCCCCTCTACATATACATCGCTACTTTCTATGAAAATACAACGCCATCTGTTTGATATACCGACGTATTAAGTAGTAAAAATAGTAGACTTATGAATTTATAGACAAAAATATAATCAATCATGGTCGCGAGATTAAAAAAAAAGATAAGAGAAATATATTTTATTTGTATCTAAAATTATAACTCAAGTAATTGAAGACTTCTAAGTGAATCATTTAATGATGTAAAGTTATTTAGTCAGAAAGGTATTGAATGTCTTTTTACAAAAATCTTTTTTCAACCAACTTCGAAAATAGGAGGAGATTTTCAATGCGGATGTTTTTTTTACGTTTGAGTATTTCTCGAAGTTCGGGATTTCTCAAAGACGGCTGGACCGATTTCAAAAATTATTTTTTTAACCATTTATTCAGTGTGATTCTAACAAGGCACTTATACAGAGCAAAGGCGGGCGGCGAGACTTTTGAAAATTCGGTTCTTGAAGAAAGTATTGCTGTCTCAATACGGCATGATTTGTGAATGTGTGAAAGTTGACAGTGTGTGAGTGTCAAGGCGCGCTCGCATGGAGTACTTAAGAAATACTCTACGCACATAATAAAGGGCAATGGCGAAATAATTGTTGATATAATTCTTATGCGTGATATACAAACGTCTTAATTACAGATTAACATGAAATATAGCGTCTAAGTCCATGAAAAAAAAATACATTAAATTGGAAATACAATTGATTGAATTGTACTTTGAGTGTTGCCATATGAACGTTAAATCTAAACTAAGTCATACGAATATCTTTGGCTAGTAAACTATGTATAAAAGCTTGCTTTTAGAATATATTGAAGATTTATGAACATGAATAGTCTAAGGACATATTATTATTTCTACCCAACATCACCGAAATTAATAAATGACATCAAAATACTATTACGAAAACTTCAATCTAGCATGGCAACAACAACGGATACAATCAATGTGAAATTTTGCGTCATGCCAGTGACATTGTCTTGCACGTCACTTTGCTTGTGCGCACCAAAATCTTTGTTTGCGCATTTGTTATTTCTATTATTTTGCTTTTTGACTTGGACTGCTTATGGACTTTCGAGATTTCTCCCTGTGCTAGCCAAAAGACTCCGATTACCCACCACTTACGACGAAATTTTGCTGTGATGTTTGACTCCGATTTTAAATTAAATTGGATTTTTTTACGTGAAAAAGAACGATTTATTTTTCACGATGTGAAGTCTTTTAAATCCTCTTTGCACCTGCTGGTTTCCTGGATCATATCGTGATAAGGAAGGATGAAAAATAAATGTATTTGAATTAATGCTGTTTCTTTTTTCATGCATGCTTTTGATCATCTATTTTATAGACTATTTTTGTGCACTAAACAATATAACAAGAAAGCCTATAAGAAAACATTAACATATTCTGTCAGGATTATTAAAAAAAACTCTGATTATAATTCTTTACAAGTATTATCAAAGCTATACCAGGGAAAACCTAGATAATTATATCTCTAGAAATAAGTATAAAACAACCGCATTAAATCTTTTGAATAGTATATTTCACAAGGTTTACTTTTTCATAATCAAAGAGTTTTTCAACATATTTCCTATGAATTTCTGTCATATAAATACAAGGTCGGGCAAAAGTAATTAATTGTTTACGAGAGCCCATTAATTTCACTCATAAATAACTGAATTTAATAAAAACAAAGAACGATTCTATCAATTGTATTTCCAATTTTATATATTTTTTTCATAGACTTAGACGCTATTTAAATAAAACTTCAAAAAAGTAACATATTATTTCATGTAAAGTAATTAAGACATTTGTAGACGCATAAGAATTATTTCGACCTTTTGATAGTTGGACATATTTAAACAAATATAAATATGTGATGAAATAAAACTACTAAAAAAAAAATCCGTAAAAAGTAGTTTTATTTCAATGTCAGATTTAAAAAAATATCTTAAAACATAAATAAAGCTCGCCCCCTATTACTTACATGGGACCTAAACATATCGGCGAATTGTGGGTGTACATTGGTACACCTCTGCCTAACCCTTCGGGGATACCGGCGTGATGATATGTTATGTAAAACATAAATATGTATTCCATGCTATTTGAATTTTATCACCAGTGCCGTGTGTAAAACTACATAGGGCTATCAATGACTTTTTGACAGTTGTCATAATATTAAATTGTAAATGACATTTCAAATAAAAAACCGACGTGCTCTCACGTCGAGAGCCTACGGCTGACTGCTGAATCGCCACCGCGACTGTGTTTATGTTGTGAAATTGACCATTTTTAGGAATAATTCGAATTATAAAATAGATATTTGGTCTTTTTGAAAAACAAAGCAGATGAAAATGTTAAGAATTAAATCCTGTATCAGTTGGTATAAGTTACATTAATAAAATACGTGTACATCGTGAGCCTATCCAAGGAATAAATTTTGATAGACCATTTTTAAAATGAGTACTACTAAATATTCGCTGCATTAAAAAGAAAAAGCTCTGTTGAAATTAAAGACAACATATTAAATAATGATTTGGTATAACAGTGAATTTGATATATGTTTTAAATATCGAGTTTATAGCTTAATAAAACTCCGCTTTTGCGCATTTTGCTCGGGGGAGCGCCTTAAAGCGATTCGATTGAAAGAGATCTTCGTTGTGCAGGTTGCGTGTGCGTACTGCCTTCGGTCTGGCAAGCGATACATCTAAGCTATACGATTGTAACCTATCATCTTCGTTGTGTAGGTCGCGTGTGCGTACTATCCCCGCACTGGCAGGCGATACATCTAAGCTATTCGATAGTAACCCATTATCTTCGTTGTGTAGGTCGCGTATGCGTGCTATCCCCGGTCTGGCAAGCGATACATCTAAACTATACGATTGAAACCCATCTTCGTTGTGTAGGTCGCGTGTGCGTGCTGTCTCCGCACTGGCAGGCGCTGAAGATGTTGCGCACGGCTCGGCTGCGGCCCTACATCGTGTTCGTGCGCCCGCCCTCGCAGGACCGCCTGGCGCTCACCCGCTCCGCCGCCAACGCTCGCTCCACCTTCGACAAGGACTGCTCGAGGCCCTTCACTGTAAGCACCACAATAATAATGCTAAGGGTAGATCATCATCATACACGAACACCTAAAGTTGGTCAGAGATCGAATAAAAAAAACAGCTTCTGAAACCGAGTAATTTTTTATCGAAATAGGTAAACACAGTTCTCAAGCCAAGTGACAGTTTTACAAGCTTTAATTGTATGGAATTGATATATAATTGTGATAAGTTACTTGACTTAGCCTTTTGTTTTTATACATTTGAGTGACTTGATCAGACTTAACGCTTGTAAAAAAAATCACTCAGCTAAGAGAACGGGCATTACTGCCTAAGAACCAATAACATCATGAGGTATATTGTTGTTTTTAGTTCCTAGGCAAACCTCCATACATATTTCCGTCCTCCCTTAAGTAATTTTTGCTTGAAGATGAACATTCATAAACTAGTAATGGACTATAGTATGATGATGAGGTGATTACAGTATTTTTCAATCGCTTTACAGGACGACGAGTTCTCTGAAATCTTGAGGTCATCGAACCGCATAAACTTCTTGTACGGCTATATGTTTGACGAGGAGATAGTCAACGACGAGCTGGCGAGTGCACTCGCGCAGCTCCTAAAGGCGGCGTGGCGCGTGCAGTCCGAGCCGCTGTGGGTGCCTGCATCGTGGGTGCAGTAAGCGCAAATGCATCTCAACACCATACTCACACCAATCCCTAATACCAAACTATGCAACTAACCAACATAACCACAATGTATTGATTACCTTTTTTGTGACAAATAATGCTAATCTTCGCTGCACTGACTTGCGAGCCGACATTCCAAGCGGAGAAGAAAAAATACAAAAAAAAATAACAAGATAATGGTAAAAATCTCGGAAATAGAACACATATTTTTATTAATTAAATATCCGAAATATATAGGAACATTAGAACAATTTAGCCGAATATTAGGTATATTATATACACTTGTATTTTGTTATTATTATTATTACATAAAGTAAAATTAGTTCAATTTTGTTGTAGCAACAATTGGTTCCTCAATAAGATGAAAGCCTTAATATATTTTTGCTTATAGAGTATTTTATCACGGACAGAGCTTTTCAGCTTAGATTAAGATATTTAATTATTGTAATTTTATTAGGAAATATAAGTTTATCGCATATCTTAGTGTTGTTTGCTGCGTCACAGTTACAGGCACCTGTTCGTAAGCCTTGTTGTGTTGCGTTTTGTAAAAAATGGATTATTATTGCCATAATTTTATAGCCATTTATAAACTTTGTCTTAGTCGAGTAAAGGTTACATAGAATGCATGCTGCCTATAATATTCTAAATACAAGATTTTAAAATATATTACAAGTTTATATTCAGCCAATAACATTTTACAATACAACTAATTAGCAATAATCAATCTTATGATATAGTGATATGGACTAAAATTCATTTATATACAAATAATATAACTCCAATTTACTTGTGTACTGTGTGTGATCCAAAGTTTATATTTTACACACGAGGGTGGATTAAAAAAGTTTCACTCTATTTAAGTGGTTCTTGGGAAATGAATATTATTTTTACGATAGTAATAGTCATTTTGTATTTAGCAATGTCTTAATGCAACGACAATCTGGAACTGGATTAATCAAAAAATCTGCAAATATTCTGTCAGTACTCAGTGCACATATAATAATAATAATAATTAAGACATTTATTGGTTTAAAAATAATAACAAAGTAATTAAACCCACCTAACTGTGTGTCACTTTGTCGGCGGGAAACGAAAATATACGATCAAATTAGTTGTCCGGGCTCTTTCTGTCATCGGCCGACAAAATCAGTCTTGGTTTACGCGAAGCATTAATCAAACTTATATACTTGTGTGGTATAACATTATGTTATATAATTTTACAATTCCAGGATGTAACTGTCGCACTAGACTAAAAGTGCTTTAATTAACAAATGAGGTAATTAAACGCAGCAGCGCCATCACATCCCACCACAACGGTTGTTTATGCGATGAGACACAGCATTGTTCAATTTTTTTTATTAAAACTTCATTCCATCAAGTCATATGAAATGTACTTAAGTACATAGTATGCCTAAGTAGATAATTCGATATTATATTAATATGAAATTGTGTCACTTAATATTCTGCTTTATACAAAAATGCAATAAAGAAAAAATAATGATTGTCATAGACATTGATAAAATAATTGGATTGCCAAAGACAGAACCATTCTCATACTTGTAATTATTTTTGATCCATCCTCGTGTGTAAATAAGGTGTGTTATAAATGATTGTAATCGTTCGTAGTGGGTATGTGACTATGTGAACATAGCACAGTGGTGGGTCCGTCGCGACTCAGCGGCGCGGAGACAATTGACCTCAGTGCGAACAATAATTACAAAGATTAAGCAAAGAGCACGCTTTATTGGTGTTGTGTAATACAAATTCTAAATGTTGACTCACCTACCAAGTAATAATATCTTTTAATCTCATTTCTAGTCATTAACTTTTATCTATAGATGTAGATAGCCTTAAATATAGCGATAATTAATTGTAAAATATCTCACCAATCTCTTAGTGAATAGAGTATTCTCTGTTATTATATTTACAATTATTATTATAAGTTTGTGTACTAGAGTTAAGCAGATGTTTCGTTCAATGGTGTCGTCTAGTTATTCCCGAATTATATTTGTCTCGTTAATACAAGTTTACGCGACTAAGACATCGTCAAGTGCTTTGCACGAGTAGGAATATATATTGTATGTATATAGTGTTACTTAAATGTTTAATTTGTGAACGTTTGCCGATAGCTAGAAAGGAACACTGGCACACCATATTAGCAGAGTTTATACTTCTGCCCGAACACCTACCAAACATACTTATGAATATATTATTATGTACAAGTCAGAACCTACATGATAGTAAGTAAGATAAAGGATAATCCATTTAAACCGTTGAAACTCATATTCTAAACTTGTTTTTAAATCGTATTTAAAATAGGATGCCTTAATTAAAAGCCAATTTATCCACCGTACCTAAATATAATAGATATTATAGATGATAATTCCCAAACAAGATACATATTAACATATTATTATGATGATCCCGTTATTTAAATGGACCCTTCAAATGATTGCCCAGTCTCAATAAACATATATTTTGTCGATACATGACTACAAAGGCCGGGTACACAATCTGATGGGACATTGAACCGACCGGGTATTTACAAACGGAAACATTTTTAACGATATTAATAGATAGTATAGTGTCTAAGCGAGGTGGTCTAGTATAAATGTAGTTGTTGTATTTACAAAGAGAACAATAACCAAGGAGTATGCCAATAAGCCGACATACTTCGACACAGCCGGTCGCGCCGACTGCACTGTGCACGTGCCTTCCATTATAACGAGTACCTGGTTACATAATTTATCTTAGAGTATATTTTACAGGACATCGCGATTCCTATAAAGCAATAAATTGTAGATGAATTACGTTGTTAGAATGTGACAAATAAATAGCAATATTAAAATTCCCAAATGCGAATATCTTGATGCATTGAGCCACGGGCAATATAATCAAATCATATCAAGAATAGGGATGTGTATGTCATGTACCGATCTCAATAAAATCGTGGGTACGACAGGAAAAAGTAGTGTTTACACTTATACGCAGACGGAATATTAATCTAGTTATTTAAATGAAGCGGATTTATACAAGATCACCTCGCCGTAAATTCAAGTATACACAAGAATGCAATAATTATGATCTTGACTGATAAGTAATACACCAATACAGATACATACTCAAACAATTAGGAGGCCTTATTCAATTTCATATAAAGTATACATCGTTTAGTTTGCTGGTAGAACCTGATAGTCACATTTTAAATTTTACTCTGTAATTGTAAAGTATAAATGTATGTTATTGTCTCAAACATATTTTAGTCTTAGATATCTCAAGTCTAGTGTTCGTAGCTGTAAGTGCCCCTGCAAAGTAATTAAAATAATATTGTAATATGCCTTACACAGGGTGTAAGGGGAGCGCTTCTAAAACATACAGGAATGGATGTAATCATGACACCTTAGATGATGAGTTGTTTCATTACAGGCATTTTTAATTGTGATTTATCATGATGGAGCCAATAAAAATAATTTTGTTTTTACCTCAATCCAGATTTGGGCTGTCCCATCATCGAAGGTGCCTTGACAACTTCGTCTGTATTCATTTTCCGAAGCGATCCCCTTTCACCCTGCATTTTACATAGTTATTTTAATTTGATCTCAACAGTAATAATTAAATAATGTGGAATACTTACCTCATTATTGCCACGGTGACCTGAGTAGATGATAATTTAAAAATATATTGTGTAATTTACCCGAGACACCCAATAATGTAATATATTGTTAAACAAGTCTAGTCATTGTATTATAGGTTAGGCTCGTGACGTCGTTGCGCAAAGTGCTTATATATGGTTAAGGGCGCGTTTACGTCGGGCGGTTGTCAACTCGCCCGGCGAAGACTCTTGAGGTTTCGCACGTTCTTGTAAACATAGACCATAATCCTTCAGCTATCGTGTACATTAATGAGGTTACTAACTTGTTTAAAATATTACCAAAGTAGTGGCAGTGGGCGCCAGCCGCTAACTACCGTACTCATTGACGTTTGTTCACTGGGGTTTCATGTTATCGATTTAAATACGCCATGTCTCTGACTTCCGAGAGATGGGTTACTAATCGATTTAATGGAGTGAAACCTCCTTGCTTTTTAGATAATTAATTACAAACACAGCATGACACAATTGCAACAATTAAACAAACGTAAAAGGCTGCTAACATTTGGTAATATTTATTGAGAGTTAGTAACGCACCAAACCTGATGCTAATTCATGTATTTTATCGTTTTCGACGTACCTCAGTCAACTTTCACACACAAGATGTAAAATAATATCAATTGTATGTTAACACTTACCAGTGCTTACTAAAATTATTACTGAATCATATTGTATTTATATCTTATGCAAAATTTGGGGTTATAACAAAATGTTTTAATGTTTTTAAAGACATTACTCAAAAGTCTGAATATACAAAATGGCATCGAGCCCAATGTAAATATTTATATTACGGTTAAAGTAGATTTAAATTCAAATTATATGAATTATATTGAATCATTGTTTATTCGTCGTGCTTTTGAAGCATACACATGAAATTATTCAACTTGCTAAAGGCTAATTTAACTAGCGGGCTATTTGTATTATTAAATAGACCATTTCAAGACCCAGATTTTTTGCAAAATAGGCCTTCTGGAAATGCTAGGTAAAAAAATTGTGTATTGCATTTGAGCAAATATCTATGATATCATATGTTTTAATTGTGGTTGATGCACCAAAGTTTTTTGCAAAAAAGCTGTCACATCGCCCGAGCGCTGAATCAGACATTTTCACCTGATCACAGTTAAGTAGGTACCTACGCGACATTGCAAAGACACGAAGATAAGTAAAAGAAAAAAAAGGAAATATTTGGGCGCTGTCGCGTAATAAATAGTAAACCTGCGCATCTACCATGAACTTACAACATTATTCAAAAATATCGATGTTGTTCATACTAATTAGCAGGTTTAAAATTTAAATTCTAGAAAGAAAAATGGAATAAAGGATCTGTTAAAAGGTTGCTAAGAGCTAAAACTATGTCGAGATTTTTATCAAAGCAGTTTAAAGTAGGATTCAGCGTAGAAGCGAGAAGCAGCTATGCGCAGTATAGTGCTGTGTCGCTTCCACAACGGCAACAAGACTGCTTTAAGAGTTCATGGTACAGACGCAGGTATCCGATATATTCATACCTAGTTTATAAATCTGGGCCTAATAAAGCAAATAAATATCATTAAATATTTAGAATTGTCACTTTTGTTAAAATAGCTCCAACATTTATTCATTGTAAGTATTATTAAATTATCTATTATTTTGTTAGAAAATACTGGGAGAAGAGATGTTATAGCAATCATTCTATTTATTGTCACTTCAAAACACACATGCATTTGACTACTTGACAGTATAAAAATAAGGTTTATATAGTTCTAAAACATTTGCTGTAATATAATTGATACCTATATATTACTATTTGTGAAATTAAAAAGTTACAATAAATAATTAAAAATATTTAGTTAAGTACTTGAATAAGTTAGACGTACCTAGTATTTTTTAATTGTTTAATAACTTACAGCTCATGTGGTACCTTGAACCGTTATTTTCCATACTTTTCATATTACATTTTTATATCTGTCAAATAGCCAATTCCTTGTAGCTACAGCTAACTGCAATCAGTGCTTAAATATCTACCTAAATAACTAAAACTTACAGGCTTAATAATAATGATAAAACCGTTTTACAGTAAGACTAAATACATAATGACAATAAATGGATTGATGATCGCCTGCACCTGAGCTTTGTGGTTTACAAATAAGTGATAATTGACAAACACCATCACCAATTGTGATAAGAATGATGACAAAAGTGTTATAGTATATTTAATTGTTACAAATCACAAGCCAGCACGCAGAGGCGACTCGTTAATGTAGAAGCTATGGGACTAGTTAGCCAAAATAATGTAGATGTTTTGTGGGGCGTGGGAGAGTGGTAGAGATTGTCTAGAGGCAGCAGAGCCTAGCCGCGTGGATTACTTAATGTCTCAGTGACAAGTTAGCTGACCAAACACATTATTTATTCGGCGAGTGATTAGATAAATGAGAGGTTTACTTAGTTTACTAATGTTGAAATAAAATATACGCTTTATATAATTGTGTTCATGAACTACGTTATACCTCGTCATTGTTCAATATGTCGTTATTATGAATGTACCTACTTAAATTGACCTAACAACTCTGAGATGATTATGTGGTATTGGTATTTAAGTTCATATGTGTAAAACATGAAGATGAAGTAGTTTCGCGTTATTGTACGGCGTTTAGGATGTCTGGTCACTTTAAGCTTAGGACACCCTAGTTTTTGTATTCAGTAATTCGGTATCAGTTTGAAATAATTTACCACATTTAATCCTGTTTAAAATCCACTAACTGTCGTGAAGATCATGTATAAGGTGTAACCAAAAAATATCTTAAATAAATTATAATAAAGATCTATGTGTTTTATTTTTGCCCTATGCCCTTTATCCCTAATAGCAAGTTCCATCTGACATAGTCAACGAATTATAAAAAGGACGTTACCATAGCACGTTTAATAGAGCCTTAATATTTTAATATCACATTTGTATATTCTAATACTTTTAATGAAACACAAACAGTCTCACTTGCATTGTTGCAGAAGTGTAGAGTTCGCGGAGGACGTCAACATATTGTGAATCGTTAAAGCAGCGATGAAGACCGTTAAACACAGCCCAGTGCTCCACACTGTCGAAGGCCTTCTCAAAATCGATGAAGGCCATACACAAGGGCTGGTTAAACTCCTGGCTTTTCTCCATTAACTGCTTCACCGTGTGGATATGGTCAATTGTTGAGTACCCACTTCTAAATCCGGCCTTCGCATTGCTTGAAGATATACTGAGAACAGTAGATATAGTATAGGTAGGTCGGACTGTCGTACTGCCGGACCTGTTGACTGCACATTATGGATAGCGTAGAGTAGGTACGATAATATTATAGATGGATAGTTCGGACAACTAGATAGCTAGCCATAGTACACTGATGACTGGGCGGGGCAGGCCGCAACGCATTCGCTGAATCCGCCCATTACAATGTACTCTATGTCGGACATAAATCATCGTCATCGGACGGTGGCCCGAATGAGTTAGCACTACCATCTAAAATGTCGAGAAAATTCTCAATCTATCATACAATCATGTATAAACTTTTATTTTATTTAGCCTTGTCTTCACCTCATACATAAATACACCTATAACATACCTTTGAACTGTAGTCGGTGCGAGATTTCACAAAATGACAAAGATGTCGCAGGTATAACATTGTATTCTATACTTGCATACAATTTGCATAACACTACATCATTGTATTGATGAAGAAAAGAAAATGTTTGTTGGCACAATTCCCAGTAGGTAAAGGGTGGCTAGATATTGGGTCTTAGGTAGGGACTTGTTTTATTGATTACCTACCCAACCCTTTACGATAGGGTGCTGCAGGGTATTACTTAATTGTATTGTGAATCTGTACCAACCCCCTCAATTATTGCAACATTGAGGTACATTGCGTGCAGGGCTGGTACATTGGCTACCGGTTAGTAGCTGTGCCATTATTCAACACCCTACGTTGGTGAGCCATAAAGGGTGGGCCACAACAAACATCGTGATTTTTTGTTTGCGTTTCTGCATTATAAAACTTGACCAAGTACCCCATGAGTCTGAATCTTTGTAGGTAGGTACCTATTCCCAATCTTTGTCTTGCTGACTCTTGCTCCTCTTGTATTTCTGTAAATCTGTCCTATATCATCCTATTTAAACAAGATTATTATCTCTGGGTGGGTCCTGTCAAAGATCAAATAATGTCACTAGTAATTTATTTGTACACAAATTATTAACATGTTAATTGCTTTGATAATTGCAACTACCTTTTGTCTTGGGAACGCTAATCATAGAAATAAGAAGGAAGACAAGTTGTTGTTGAGTCCTATTGAGTTGATAGACCTCGTAAGGGAGGAGCAGTACAAAACCAGAGGGTCATTGCCGAAGCCGGCCCACGTACCTCTGAAAGAAGAGAAGCACTCTGAGAAGCCGAAACTGTTGGAAGCTGAGGATGGCGAATACGAACCAGGTCATAATAATAGTGAATACACTCAACACTGTTCATCAAAAATTATGCTAAGAAATTTGAGGCAACACAGCTATAGGAATTTTAGTGAACTTCGTAGTTGCTTATCTAAAAATAAGCAGAACGAATATCTTCCTGAATTTATTGAACCTTATACCGTAGTACTGACTTAAGCACAAATTAAAAATAACAATATACTGCCTCAAAACGTATTTATTATAAGTATGAGACTGCAACAAAGTATGGGAACAGCCGACAATACTAATCATCATCATTGAAACTACAACTACAACTTGTATCGTATTTAAACCTACTGTCTATACCCATGTAGAAAGTACCCAGTGGCTAGTGTCCACCTACTTTGACCTTTATTATGTACCTACCTATATGGAAGGGTGTTGATTCAGCTCTGTAACGGGGTGGGGTTTAAGTCAATGGAATCAGTGCAAATATCCGTCCACCCCTTACGCAACGCCCCTGCGTAATAAATGTAAACTATTGTATTGTGGTAACTGTAGGTTTATTTTAAACAGAGACGTGCGAAGACGATAAAACTTTGAAGAACCGTAAGATTTGGAGCCGGTGGAGTAAGTGGGGTGATTGTTCGGTGACGTGTGGTGGTGGCACGATCACGAGGTACCGGGAGTGCGTGGCGGGGAGGTGCGCGCCCGGCGAGCGCGAGGAGCAGCGCCGGCCGTGCGCGCGCGCGCCCTGCCACTCCACCTTCTACAACATGACCGATGACTTGCATGAAATTGAATGAATTTTCTTTTATTTGTTTAATTGTATCTACTTACTATTGTAGCGTTGTCGGCGTGCGCAGCAATTAATGTACAACTAGAAAATATAAAACTTATACTATCCACGCCTTTTTTCTAAATATTAATCAAAGAAATTAAATTATTTAACTACCTGACATTTTTATTTTCTTTTTTAAGAAGTTTGACTATTGCAATAAATTCAAGTAAGTATATTTAAATAATTCACTATTATAACACTACACAATGTTAACGAATGACATCTATTTCAAGAACTGGTAATTTTGATTGCAATCAATGATAGAGTCTGAAACAACGGAAATTCGGTCGACGCAACAAATCAAACTTTACCGAAATTCTGCGAGTTACAAAGAAACAGTAAGTCATATAGATTTCATACATACTTCGAAGAATTACATTGAAGTGGCATTACTGTGTATCGCTTATGTTTACAAGTTCAGGTCAACATATTTCTCACGGAATCAACTGATTATGAGAGCCTGGCATCACTTCCATCCTTCAGTTATCGCGGTCAAGTGGTTGCACGGATCACGCGGTTGTTATAGAATTTAAATAAGTATTAACATGTACATTTTTTTAACGTTAGCAGTTCTGCCTGCCCTGGCCAGTTTTGTATCATGTCAATGTAAGTAAACCAAGTGTTCCTCAACCTGTGCATCTTAATGGTATTTTCAATTTTGATACTTTTAAAATGATATTAATTAAACTGTCTAGTCTAGATCATGATCACAACAAATATTAACATTTTCAAGGCACATTTAAACGGCTTCAACAGGCGTACCTCGGCTTTGGTCCAGGATCTAATTCTGATACTAAATATCAAAACAATTTCATCAATATTTACCCAAAAATTTTCGTCGGTTCTTACTAACTAAACATTGTACCGAGGTGTGAGGCAAAAGCGATGACTATCATGACCTGCAGTCAGAAAACATTTTCGACTGTAAGTTAGTACCTATCTTCTTCTTTCTGGTCGTTCCCTCAATGCTGAGGATCGTGACTGAATGTCAATCTTCTCCACTCGTTCCGGTTCTGCGCCATATGTACCGCTCCCCGTATCTGGCTTCTAGTCACTTCCTTGAGTTGGTCCACCCATCTAGTAGGCGCTCTTCCTCTAGCGCGCTTCCCCTCCGTCCGAGAATGATGAGTTTCTCCAGGCTCTGCAATGAGGATCGCATTATGTGCACAAAGACACTCCGGATCCTTTCCTGGCACATAGTCACCTATCTACAGTAGTTCCTAATTGCTGTGTAACTCGTATATAGTCAGATACGAGTTGCACAGCTGTGACCCTACAAGTATTTTCCAATATTTTTTCGCTCGTATCGTGACACATGCATAATTATAGACATGAAACATCTTGATTTGAAATTGCTGTTTTTTTTCTGGGATATTGTAGTTTTCGGGTTTTTATATTTGAGTAAATACCTGGTGTGCATGGGTAGCAAAATTAAATGCCCCTCCCTCAGTACGCCAATAAGTTGAAGTATTGGTAGGTAAATAAACACCTATGTAAATCTTAAATTCATGGGTGTTACATGGTGGAGTTACTATATATTAGTATTTATCATTCCACGAATTTCAATTTGTTGACTTAACAAACCTGTTTTTTTTTCGTAAGTAATCATCTTTACTTTTACAGCAACTAAAGAAGCGCCAAAAGAGGTTCAACCAAAAACAACAATAAAATCTACGCTAATCGATGCTTCCTCACCCATACCGATAGCAAACATTTCAAGTATCCGATCGTTATGGGCATACCACCCAGCTCAAAGCGTGAGTAACTTCCTTATTATTATACCTTTTGTCTCACAATTTAATCGTACCTACTCTGTAATAATGTAAGTTGTGACAACAGCAACATGTTTAATAATAAGTATTCCATAACAAAGTTATAATCGCGGTGGTTTCAAACAAAGCATAAGAATCTGAAAAAGTTTGCATGCATCAGGTGGTTCGTATGGCTTCTACCACTGAACATAAGATTAGTAGATCTTGGTTCAATAGTAGGCTAACATGCCAAAGCTTGGTTGGAAAATAAAATTGGTGACACAGAAATCATTTATGTGGCTTCAGGCAGCAAGCAATAGATAACTAACAGTTTCAATAGAAACGAAGTCTTTGCAAATTTCTATGATCATATTTATTAGCACTCTAGTAGAAGTTTGATAGCAAATCCAACCTTTTATTAATCTAGGTGATCAATACAATTGAAATGTTCATCTTTTTTCGCAGCAACCACAACAGGGTTGGGGTGAAAAGGACGCTAGATATAGAATGTTACTCAGATCCCCACAGTCTTTGACGAAGCTTGCGAAGACACTGTCAATCGGATTCGATCCATCTTTTAGTAAGGTACGAACTCATATACTTGAACGTTAATTTACTTAGTAACTCCTTTATAAAGACGTTAAGTCATAAGATTTACTTTTTCACAGGACTATTTCGAACCATTCGAAAGACGAATGAAGCCAGTAACCCTGATAGCTTTCAGGAAGAATGGATTTGCGCCACGCCGCGTTATCAAAGTATGTTGTAAAGGTATATTTTCTTTAGTAATAAGACCGTTCAGGTAAATACGTTAAGGTGGGTAAAAATTGGGGCTACCTTTGCAAGAAAAGACCCTCAGTAGCACAGTAAATTAAATAAATAATAAAAAGATGTTAAGATTACGTTTTAGAGAAAATTGGATGGATGATGTCTGCTAGTGCCAACATGCTCATTGAAATAAGTACTATGGTACATTTTTGATAGCAGTAGCTAAAAATCCCATTTTTAATATATCTCAATTATTCTTACAGTACGAGAGGAAATCGTCAGAAATCGCAGAACTACAGTCACCGTATAATGAAGTCGGCAGTTTCTGGCAAGACGACTTAGGAGATGCTTAGGAGTCGACGAGAAGGACAGGCCAGCAGCGTCAACACATGCCAGTAGCTCAAACAGCCACGCTATGGAAGTCTCTGACTAAACAAAATGTTGTGATAGTAAAGTTAAAAGTGAAATCCTACCTATTCAAGTTATGTCTGCTTTGAACTTTTTTTCAAGTTTTACTGTTATTATTATTTACTCTAGTTCGTACTCTGTTTTATAACTGAAAATAAAATCTTTTTATATGTTTTGTTAAAACGATTCTTTCCCAATGAAGTCGATTTGAAACAACTTAGCTTCAAAAATTGTAATGCATTGAACATTACAATTTAAGACTACAACCATAACGCTATTTTTATTGCATTGCATTTATATTAAAATGTAAAACAATAAAATTTGCAGAATTTGTTTTTGTGTTGGACGGGAAATGTGTACATTATGAGTCTAACGACAGACCTAGTCATTTTGGTGACGGTATTTTTAGTTGCGAAATACAACACAGTAAAATCTGAAGGCACCACGTTACATAGTTTAGACGATGACGAAGAAAATAGCTTAAAACAAGCAATATTTCTGGTCGAGTTACTGAAATCAGGTACCTAGATTCTGTTAACAAGTTATTTATTGTTGCTATGTACTGACTATAAGTAAAAATAATATCATGTTTGCTTTTAAGATTTTGGCAAAGTATTGCGAGACAATTCTCTAGCAAACGCAAATAATGACACTGAGGACAATAGTACATGCCCGACTCCCGAATTCGAAAACACAACGGAATCTGCTCGTATAAGTTTGGCTAATATTTTACCAGGTAGGTAAAAGTAATATATGGTAAGCTAAGAAGTCCGATAGAATCTATCTTGACGGCCTCCGAGGTCGCGTGGCATACGCACAGGTTTTCAAGGTGTCGCCAGCTCTGAGGTCCCGGTTAGATCCCCGGACTGGTAATTGTAAAAAACCACTTTTCTACATTGTCCCGGGTCTGGGTGTTTGTGGTACCTTCGTTATTTCTGAATTCCATTACACAAGTGCTTTAGCAACTTACTTTGGGTTCAGACTGTTCAGAGCAATGTATGTGATGTTGTCCGCATTTATTTATACTCGTATTTATATATTTATATTATCTGACAAAAAGCAGATAAAAAAAATACAAATCAATACCCTCCTTTTTGGCTATGCCCTAGTTGAGTAAAAACACTAAAGGTTACGATCAAAAGTTCAGTAACTAAGTCTACCTTTTGTATACTTATTATGCTGCCTGGTTCTTAGACCTATAAGACATCATTGACAACTATTGTAAGGCGTAGGGGAAACCAGCCCAAAACGGGTATACCGCCCAAAGCGGGTAAGCGTTCTAAATTTCGCGCCTTTCGCATAAGTTTCAATGTGTGCATGTAGAAGGATAGCGCGGGCGTCGCCCAATCACAGGCAGTATCCTCACACACACGGAACACGCGGTTGCAAGATAATTTGTAATCAAATATTTTTGCTACTTATGGTAAAATTATTAAAGAATTTTCAATTCTGATTAGTCGATTTTGGTTTGTTGGACGAAATTACTAGTTTGGTGATATTATTTTGTTGTATTTGAAGCTTTATAACCGTGAAGTGATTTGTACCCGGTAGCTTTGGTTTTGAGATTATGAATGTGCGAAATGCAAGTGTGCGTTTGGGCAAATCAGGTAAGGGTAAAACAGGTACCTGATTTGCCCTTACCCGATTTGCCCTGCCAGATTTTCGATACGTAACTTTTGTGTGACCCTATTATTTTAATGTATACAAAACTATTGATATAGTCACAAATTATTGTTTTTTTATCACAACATAAGTTTACCAGGACTTGGCTCCTATGCGATCTCAAAACTTTTTACGATGGAAGAATTACATAAAGAGACTTGGCTTTTCTACATTGAATGTTTTTGGTGGAATCTCATTCATTTTTTGTAGGTCTCTTGAACCTGTGCATGAAAGATTTTAGCTTTTATTCAATACATTATTACAATTTGTTAATAATATAAATCGATTTGTTATACTTTTTGAACCTAAACAAAGAAAAAAGTTAATAATGCAGTCAAAAGTCATAAACCATGTTCTTGGAAAACCGCAAATATATTTTTTTTTCCTATTATTTACTAAGTTATATAATTTCTAACTTTTTTAATTTTTTTCTAAACATGTAGTTAATAACCTATCTTGGTGCCAAATTTGAAGGTTCTAAGTTTGTTAGAAGTACCTTAGATTATCGGCCAGTGAGTGAATCAGTGACTGACAAAATAGCGTAACTTTGATCGCTCTTAACTCGTAAACTATTGGTTCAAATGTTAGGTAATTTTGATACTGAGCTTGCTTTATTATTAACTCTACATCATCGAAAACTTAAACCCCTTTCTTTTTCCGTATCGATGATAGGTACAGGGGGGGTGAAATAGCTTCGACAAAAGGATGGTACTTTGGTATGGTTTTGCTCGAGACTTAGCCGGGCCACTGCCGTGCCTCTAGAAAACCAAAACTGTTATTTTAAGTTCTAACTAGATGTTGAAGTTGATTAATTTCTCATTATTTTGCTACTACCCGTTTTGCCCATTAGCCTTACCCGCTTTAGGCACCCCCTCCGGGCAAAACGGGTTTTTTTAACGGGTTTTTTTACATTTTAGACATTTTTGTTTTGTAATGAAGATTTTTTTTGTGTTTGAGACTGATTTGTTAAAGTTCTTTAAATAGGGAACTATGATAATTAAAACAAAAGTTTGAAATCTGTTAAGAACCTGTTTTTTTTTTCATCTAACGTTAGCTTACCCGTTTTGGGCTGGTCTCCCCTAAATTAAAATATCATTCTACGTAATACTTATAGCTTGTTTTAAAAAGCGCAAGATGGCACATAAATAAAATGAAAAAACATCTAATGTAGTTTACATTTACCTATCTATTTATGAAATACCTAGTTACTTTGATTTTAAGTCTACAGTTAAGATAAATAATTATTCACCCAAGAATAAGACGTATCAGAGGCATAGCTGCAAGCTAAGGTCGCTTTAAATGGACTTGCCAATTAGACATTTATTCATCAAATACAATAAAGTATCAAGCAACATTTTACTTCCGCCCACCTGTATTGAATCAACAAGAATTAACCCATTACCATTCTTTTCAGATATTCCCGGAAAAATTGAGAAAGATGTGCGTTCAGGTAGTCCTGCCACGACCCCCGGGGTGCGCATTGAACCTGGTGCCCCCGGATATGTTGCACCCGAGTATGCCGGTCCTGGGTATACCGCTAACGGGTATGCCGCTCCCGTTTATGGTGGACCCGGGTATGCAGCTCCCGCGTATGGTGTCCCCGGATACGGCGGTCCTGGCTATGGTCTTCCCGGGTATGGTCCCCCCGGGTATGCAGCTCCCGGATACGCCGCTCCTGGGTACGACGCCACCGGGTCAAACGCCCCCGGGTCCAACACCCCCCGGTCCGAAACACCCGGGTCTTACGCTCCGGGGTTTGAAGCTCCCCGGTCGGATGCTCCCGGGTCCTTCGCCCCCGGATCCTTCACTCCCGGGTCGGAAGCTCCCGGGCAAATTACCCCGGCGCCGAACAGCCCTCCTTTCTCCAACTGGGCGCCTATGCCGATGCCCGGTTACCAGCTACCACCCGCATACTCGCAGCGAAGAAATTTTCCCGCTGATGAAAATTATAGGTTCCCGTACAGTAAGATACTTATCTTTTACCTATCCTAATCCTTCTTCGTTATAACACTAACACTATGTCAGGTTTCATTTTCCTCATCTCTTGTCAGCTACTAATGCTTAATGGGTGACATCCTAACATGGATTTTATTAATACCAAAGATATAATAATAAGATATAAAAACAGAAGCAGATATCAGATGACCAAATCCATACTTCAAAAAGTCATGTATGTCGTGGCGTACTTAAAAATAGCTACAATGCTAGGAACAGGAATTCAACGGGAATAGTAAAAGAATTGAATATATTATGTACCACAAATGAACGTATATCGTAAAAGCCCAAAACTAGCTAACAACACATGACAGGACTGCAGGGCTCCAGCGTTTAATTATGCCTAATGTTTTTTAGGATTCAGCCGCAGAAGAATAATGCCTGATTATTACTATTTTGGTAAGTATCTACTAATAACTTATAGGCAACTAAAAATGCTGAATAAAAGACGATAATTACTATTCAGGCCCACCCTTACATGAAGTGCAACAAATGATCATTTAGTTACACTAATAAGAATTACACAAAATGATTGCCAGTGCCTACAGCTATTTCAGACACTCAATAAAAGGTACTTACTAGCTTTTAAAATTATAAATGTCGCCTTTGAACTTATTTCAGATGCCCCTCCATTTAAACCTCAAGGTAATTTATTTTTTTTATTTATTTATTGAAAAAGGTTAACCAACAGCTTCTGTATAAGAGATTATTAATAATAGGATAATAAGAATTGGACTTACACAGTTGCCAATAGCAGGTTAACCAGAGGTAAGGTTTAGAGTTAAGATTATAGACACTGAGCGAAACAATCGTGTTTGACTGTTAGTTGACTTCAACTTGCCAACAACTAATAGATGCAGCGCATATTCTTTGGTAGACACCTTAAGGCGAACGACTTTCGACGACAAAATGGCTCTATCTCATGAATGGCCAGCCAAATCATGAAATAATAGTATTTTGATCTGCACAGATGGAAGGTAGGTAGGTACCCTAAATGCTGGAGATATCAAATTTTGCTCAGTGGAAACACCACACCCTTTTATTTCGAAATTGTGGATAACCTAACAAAAGTTCAGTATAAAATATTTACCTACAATTATTATAATTAATAAAAAATAACGTGAAAGCGAATGCTTTTAATTAACTAAAGAAAATAAATCTTCAATAGGTACCGAAATTTTATTACAAAAAGTCACACATCACCGGATGAGCCCAAGAACAAGAGTGTTCTTACTAGAAGTATTATTTTTGTCAGATTCTTACTTACCATTTTAAGAGGGATGGAAAAGGTTTGAACTTCAGACTAGATGGGGAAAACAAAAGACTGGTGGTTGTGGCTTCAATATATACATTAATGTTGAATGTTAATATTTATAGGAAATTATAGAAGGCAAGGAAGTAATGACCCGCCTGCAAATGAAACAGGTAAGCCGCAGACAAGCAAGCCAAGACCTTCAACTTAAACGATTATATTGTATTATCTAAGACTCAATAATATGTATCTTTGTCTATTCCGTTCCAATAATTAATTGGATCCTTCATCTTCAGCCTCATAATAAAAATCTTAGTTCATAATACTGAGTAGTTGATATCCTTTTTCTTAGGCGGCGTCCCACCGACCTCATATTGCCTTTTATTTCTCTTTTTACCTTATTTTTTTGCAATGTAGAGTTAGGAAATACTACAGAATAAACAATAATAATCGTTATCACAGAAACGTTGTTCTTAATTTTAACAATCTCCTAACTAGTTTTTTTTTAAGTATTGAATACTTATTTTGATATGCGGATATGTGTGATTTCAGCAACCACACAACCACCATCCTCTAGCCTACCTTCAACAACGAGCGAAGTTACATCTTTAGCTACGGAAGAAAGTACAACTACAACGTCCACATCTTCAACAACAGTATCGCCATCTTCAACACTAACATCGACACTAGTGTCGCCCTTGCCGTCGATTCTGACGTCACCACCAGAGTCATCTCCTGAAACAACACAAACACCATTGCAAGTGCCATCTCTCCAAACGACGCAGACAACTCAAGTGTCACCTCTCCAGTCGACACCAACATCATCGCTAGACTCGTCCGTGCAGTCGATACTGCTTACAGAGCCTGTTACTGAACAGACGCAGACTACAAACCAAAGCGAGGTCGACTCAACAACGCCTGCACTCATTTCAAAAGGTGATGGGATTTTCATTTCTTTCATGAGGGTGACTGAGTTATAGGTGCTATTTTCACATTGAGATAAATGTTGTTATTTTTAGATACATTACAAAGAAGCTTTCTAATTCATTCTTTCTGATACAAATACTCAATACTAACTTTCATTTCTTTTTCCCGTACATAGCATCGAGTGCAATTATTGCTAAACGCAAAAAGAAACATAAATTAAAACGCGCAACGGGATACCATCACCTGCGTCAACGAACAACTTCAACTACAAGCGAAAAGTATGCAAGTGAAGATTTAGAGGTGTCTCAAGCTGCTGCAGAATTGATGAAAGAATTTAAGGGATCTCCAACTGAAAATATGGCACAATTACAAACTGAATTTGAAAAGATCACTATGCGTAAGAAAACTAGTACAACTATGAAAATATATTTGAAAGGCAGTTCACGACTTCCTGTCCCACTTCCTGAAAACAATGCTTTTTGCCACGCTTATCCACGCAATGTTCTTTGTGGCAATGTCATGTAAACTAAAAAAACACGGGGAACAGCGTCGGAGAAAACCATACCATTATCTAGATTATCTTTAACTTCTATAGTAACCTTTTAAATGATTAAAACCAGTCCAGTATTTGTATTTCTGTGTTTTTGTGACATGTTAATGGGGAGCATTAAATACCTTACGACCGTTAACGTCGCTTGCAAACGTTAAATAAACTGTGTCCAGAACAACGCCTATAGTCGCATACTTTGGAAGCCATTATAGTATTAACAGACGTGAATTTGGTACGAGCCGGACAGCGGATTCAGTACGCTCCATGCCATATCCGTTCGTCTGGACAGTTGTCTGCCGAACATTATTATTATTTGTACGTGGCCGCTGGGTTCGATGGTTCGGCGCGTCGAATTAGGTCCGCTCCGTACCAAATCCGCGGTTGTCTAAGCTCGGACCGGACAGTACAGTAGAAGTCTTCGGTAGTAACAGCTTTTCTCATCACAGTATCAGTTTTCGTGATTAGAGGTCATTGTTTTGCATTTTTATGCTTCTTGTATAGCGTTCATGTTAGCATTCGAACAGTATTTACTTCGTGGCGAACCCAGTTACGTAATACGCAAAGCACTTGAAATTTAGGACGCAAAGGGCAACCTCACAAATAACCACAATTTTAGTTACTTTCTAAATCTATACAAGACTTGCATCTCAAATTGCCATCACTCAATTCAAAACGATTAACACTCTGCCAACGTCTCATAGATCGCCGTCTCCATTGTGTGTTCCAAATCCATCATGTTTATTGATTTAAGGTAAATTAATTGATTGGTTTGTAGTTTGTATAGAAATTATTGACAAGCATCTGCTCAGATATTAACGAGGTAATAAATGTTCAGATATTAATGGTAACTAGTAGCGAATAGAACTTATTAACATTTTAAATTGTTCAGAAGTATTTGGTCACCTTGTCTGCTACAATATATCTGATGGCGACTGTACCATCTCTGATATAGTCCGCGTTTTGGAATAAGACGGTGGATGTTATAAAACATTTTGTTTTTGGGTACAATATTGTTCTGGTGTGTAATGTTGAATAACAAGTGTTACAAAAGTTATATTATATTATTACATATATACCTACTACATAGTCTATCTGTATGCGTACAGACTTTGTAAAGGTGCGCCTTTACAAAGTTTCAACGGTATAGTTCTTAGAAGAAAAACGGTGGCTGTGACATACGGAAGGACAGACAGACACATAATAATATATAATCCATAATTATTACTTTGCTCTGTGGTAAATGGCCCAACTAGTAGGAACTTTCAAGGAAAATTGGCCTAAGCCACAAAAATAATTAAAATACAAGATGTCACAAAACATAACGAGCCCCCATATATTATGTATAATCCATCACAGGGTTAGGCCACTTTTGCGCTAACTGCCTGAAACATCACGCAGTGGTCAACATGCTCATACTTCGAAGTAAGAAAGAGCTTTGTTTCAACAGTTCCATAAAGGACTAGTCCCACGAACCAGTGGAGTGTGAAAGGGGCACTATGATATAAATAAAACTAAAATAAAAAAACAATTAAATTTCACCAGTTTTATTACGTTAAGAAACCTAATTTTGACAACTTTCTGTTACTATGTTTAAAATAGCAATCTTATACTATATTGAATTTTCGTATTCTTTTAAATTCAGTTCCCAAAAACATGCACAAAGATAATTATCATATTCATTTAGTAATATTGAGGTAGTTATTAGTTTCAGAACTTATACCAATTATAAAATGGTTCTAAAAATAACAGTATAAATTTAAAGAAATTGCGGTGATCTATGTATGTCCTGCAAGTATAGTTAAAATAAAACAATAATATATCAATGAATATTGGACCTTGATACATTTCAATTGAGAAGCAACAACAACAGCTCCCCAATATCTAAACAAAAATAACGCATACTGTGGGTCCCGCCTCATGAGATCGCGTATGTACGCCCGTTATTTTTAAATATTATATCACATGGCGGGCGGAGCGGGGCGAGACGCGACGACACGCAACGAGTAATGCGGAGCGGTGCCGGTACTACCGCACCGTCCGATGTGTGGTCGCTACATCCACCCGGCCGCCACGTGACCACGCTACACACTGATATACATGCTCCAGCAAGGTACATAAATACATACGACATACATAAACACTATTACTATAGACTCGGTAATTCTCTTTAGCATACACTGGAGGGGATCTAACATACGAACAACAGAATGAGTGCTCCATTTCCCCCACTAAATAAAACTAACAAGTAATTGAATAAAAAAAATGCAATGTGTGCTCGAGCATTCGATAAAATAAAAATGTATTCATAATATCCTGCTGATATTTTCATACATATTAGATAAAATCCGAAGATACAATCATGCACATTAAAATGAAATAGATCCTTTCACACGTAAATACATAAAATAGTGGTTACACACACGAGAAAGAATTATAATGTAATGTAAATAACAGTAGAACCATCAAACAAGAATGATAATAATATTAGCGACAATGACATGTAAGTAATGGGCGCGAGGGCGCGACGGCAGGGGTGTAGTTCAGTCTCGTGGCCGCGCGCCGCTCGCGCCTACATCAACTTAAACTACTTCACAACGATACAATAATCAACTAAAACTATTTCTGCATCCTATCATTACAAATCATAATGTACCCTCTCTTGCTTACATTTGGAAGGAATAAACAACATGCCTATATGTACACTCTTTCTGTCGCAGTGAAAGTAACCGTATATTATATTCCATTTTGATAGCCGATGCAAGCGGAATCTGGCTGTCTGTGTGTCGGACAATAGCCGGTCAACCGGGGTCTGGTGCTATCGACCGATATTGAACACAAGAAACAAGCCAATTTCTCTTGTTCAGAAAATATTGTAATAAACCTACTTACGAGTGGAAATGTTACACCAATATGAATTCTAACATTAATTCAAGACATCCAAATACCGTTAATGCATACAATTTTTTTAGCGAAACAATAGCTCGCATACATCTACACATATATTTATCACTCGTACCGTATTTAAGTAATAACATTGAATGCGCAAAATTATATTATAATTTAGTAAATTTACTAAAATACTCAATTGCAGGTGTTTGGTCTTTCAGCAAAAGGTGTTATTTCGTGAAGTATGGAATGTAAAATTATTTGCTGATATATAATAAGATTCGTTTCAGTATCCTGACGACAACGTCATTTCAAGCGTACACCATTTTTAACATACTTCTAGTATTAGAAGTTCAGTATTATAAATTCAGAGCCTTATAGTAAGACAACTTAACATTGTAGAACGTCGATAATAGTAATTGGTACTTTATATACTACTTCTTGGCATATCAGTTTATAAGTGATACAGCTATTGTGGAGAGTAACAAAGTTAGCGAGCATTGGCACGCATTATTACATAAATCACTAGACACACATTATTAACTTTGATGCTGGACAAATAAAATCTAATCGCAATGAATATGTTGCACCAAAGCCGTTCTGTTAGGGCGCACAGTGCAGATCAGTTTGCTCTCACTGCTCTGATCAAAGCCTGTTCAGATGTTTACTCTTTCTGATATGTAAGTTAAATTAAAACAATTTCTAATGTCATAAGATATTTACATATCAATAGTGTGTATGTGTGCTATATACAAGCGCGCACATTTATTATCCGTAGCGTGTAAAGGAACTCACGTACATAAAACTATAGTGAATATTGTTCTCGTACTAAATAAAGATACCGTTAAAGATAATAGACGGATTAGTCACATTAAAATTAAGCCGTTATAAGTTTACGATTAGTTTCTCATTGTAAATATAATATGTGTATAGTATATAATTATGTATGTGAAATATAACAACTTTAATATTATCTGTTTCAATAATCAACAGTAACGGAGTTTAGGAGAAATAGTTAATATTATTAACATAGCAGTATATATTTCTTATAGAAGTAATTGAGATATAAGCAAATAGTTATTTGAAGAATAAATCATAAAATTATAACGGCGACATAATTGTATCTATCCACGGCTCGTACTTAAAAGTGGTTTCATAGTATGTCGATGAATATAAAGCACCTACAGCACGTTGTTTTCCGACTGACTATAAGGAGTTATTTGCCAAATGTGAGATTATTTTTCAATAATATGTGGAAGCAATACAAAATTGCGTAACAATATTTAAGATTATTTAGTATTGGAATTAAACACAAAATTACTTTGTGTGTAGTAAAGAAAATACTCTCGAATAAATTAATAAATATAACTAGTAACGTCGCACCAATATGCATAGATACCGAAGTATTACAAAAATATGTATCATCAATTGACACAAATCCAAGTTATAGAAATGAAGAAAATATAGTTCATAAGATTCTTCCGATAGACACTACAGTTAATTAGTTATTTTTCCAATTTACATGTTATAAAATATAGGGGTCCTAGCAGCTAAAATTTCTTTTGAATAGTTTACTATTTGATACCGGACAACATCTCTAATAAAATACACAAATCTATTAGTGGTCAATTGACTAAAAGTGAAAAGTAAGACGAACTATTAAATTGAAAAAACTAAAACAGACGTAGAATAATTAAAGCAAATAAGGGCGCAAGCCGGTAGTCCGCCAGGTGGAGTGACCGGGACCCTCGCAACTTAGTCATCTATCGGGAGAACTTAATAGCTTAAAATATTCATATTCTTTTAAAATGTAACAAATGCATAATGTTACTCATTTATTTTACCTAATAACAAGTCAACAATGCAAAGCTAAGCACAAACGCGATGTTGTTTAAATATACGCAAGTATGGCGCAACAGGGTACTAACTAAATCTTTATAACTTTGATTTGTCTTCAGAGTTATTAGGCATTTTCTTCATTTAATCTCCGGTAAACATGCATGTGTACCCTATACATTCAGCACTAAAACCTTTGAGCAGAAATATTACGTCATTCAAGTTTAATGAAATGAAAATTATTTTGATGCATTTGGGACATGAAACAGACGTTATGAGATGTTAATGGATAAGTGTTGAAGTATCGGGACATCAGCTGGTGAAGACCGGAGCCGGCCCGGCGCACGCAACAACCGTGCGCCGACGCCGCGGTCGTCTTCACGACTTACAATTTATAATTTTATTATAATCTAACCTAAAAATTGAGAAAATGGAAATAAGAATGTGAAACATTCTTAGTAACATTTTTGCCAAAACTTCCATATATTATCACAATTATACATACATATAAATATCTAAGCTTTTCATTAATTTTGATATTATTCACTTAATCTTAATCTCTCATACTTTAAATTATCTCACTTGGCACAATGATAACGCAAATCGTACAACTGAATAATAAAACATATCACGTTAGAACCGAACAATACGACCGACGCGACGTTTATACTCGCACCATTAAACGCTACGGTGTCGTTCAAATGTCGAAGTTTGTATTACATTTTCAATACAAGAAAACATTATAAAGCTAACAAAGACAAAATTACAAAGAAAACGATCAACAAATGTTACTTACAAATTAAAACTCATAAGTTTACTCCTTACTCTCCAACAATTACTATTATATCAAAAATATTTAAGTCGATCATAATTAGGTAGATCCTCGTCTCCGTATCGTCGATAGGAGAGCGGGCGCGGGACACATGCGCGAAGCGCTTCGGCCTCATCGCGCTAGTCTAGTCAAGGCTCGTCACTTCGTCAGGCCGATTCGACACGATCGGCGTTCACTCTTTGGATTAGTTACTTCACTCCAACACACACATCAGTTCAATAGAAACCATTGTACGACACATTCTCAGCAGCATGCATGCAGAAACTCCGTGTATCGTTTAAAGAAATATTCTTACAATATACTTTGCAAAGCCGTTTTGTCCAATGAGCCTCCTCGTTAAAGCAACGTCGTCTTATTTTCGTTCCCAGTTGGCTATTTCCCACACACCCTTCAAATAATTATTATATTTAACAGTATAGTGCAGTGATTTTAACAGATTAAACTATTACTTCATAACAAAAACATAATATGCACTTCTTGTTTATATATAGATCGGTATGACTATAGATATGGCTATTAACATTTGTATATATGTATAGAGAACAGAATCATTAACTATTGCAAACTATGACAACTTTAAATTGTAGTAGAATAACATGGTATGAAACAATATAACAATTATTACGACCATCATTAAAAAATAGTGTATATGAATAATATTATAATATAATATATATTCAAATATTAATGATCAACATAGATAATTCCCGGGATAAAATATGGATTTATCAATAGATTTAATTACAATTCACTACAATAATAGAATTACGTCAACAACAACATTTGGACACAATATGTTGTCAACTCGAGCAGCCTAAAGTGTCCGCGCGCGGCTTAACGTGTAAGTGCTAAAGCTAGTCTAGTAATGATGTGCGTCGTAGGACGTCACCGGCGTGAATTAGATGCCGCGCGATAAGGCTAACCGAGCTGACAGGTGTGGCGAGGGTTCGAGGGTGAGGAGGTGCTGGAGGGCGCGCGGGGGGTCTCGGCGGAGTGGAGGCGATTACTGCTGCACCGGCGGCGGCGGCTGCGCGGCGCGGCGGCGACCCGGCGCGCTGGCCTGTGCAACCATCGCACGAATGCGTCGCTGCGCCGACTGTTGACAACACACAGGCAAACATTAAACCTACATCTTGCAAACTTATTGTAGCAATCGCACTATAGCAGTCAATTAAATATGAGATTTTCAGCATGTGAACATATTTACTTTGCTGTTTTCATATAAATACAGTATCATGATACAGAAGCACACATAGCTGAAGATCTCAACTACACTCATATTTTTAATGATAGAAAAATAATCAATTTATTTTTTCCAAAATATCCTGACGTAACTTTCATGACTATTTTTGGTCTGAAATTATTATAGTGATTAACATCTGCGCCTATTGGATAATAATATGTAGAAATGCGGGCATCAAGGTTGTGTATGGAATTATGAACATTATTAGAATTATCTATCATTGGAATAGGGCACATTGCTAAGTTTGCACATACGTCTTGCAGTGCGTTCACTCAGAAGTTTTATTTGTTTAGAATTAATTGATTACTCTAATCAAATTGCACTTTTCCAACTTAGGCAGGTGTTTTAAGTAACCGACGGGCGTTAGTCCAAATAATCGGAATCGTTAGAATAAAATAGGTGTTATAGTAACATAAACCTGGTTCCTATGGGCACACTTCTTTGTCACCATAATTCCAATAGAAATGTATATTTTGGTCATCATACAGTTCTCACTCAATGGACTTACAGAATGTAAACTGTACTTTGCCAAAATAACTACTTGCTTTTACATGTACATTTTAAAAAAAAGGTAAATTATTTTTTTATCATTAAATATTTTTCTACAGACCGTGCATTGCATAAAAATTTAAATGTTAGTAAAATTCGCTTTGGCATCATTAAGATATATATAAACAGTACAAAAAATAAATTCATAATAATATATATATATACATATCACACGGAAAGAAGCACAAGATTACCAATTGGTGTCCTAAACTTATCAACTAATGAAGTCTTATAAAACCGTTTTTTGTTAATCTTACGAACTAATCCTGAAATGCGAAATTAAGGTACCGTGTAAAAATACATGTAGTTACATAGTCCAAAAGAAATAGGCTTAGCATAAATTAAAGAGGTTTTAAAGATAATGATTTTATTTATTACACATTCGCTAAGTAATTGAATACTTGAATAACTTACCTATAGTTTTGCATCAAAGGTAAAAAATAACGTGGCATGGCCATGGGTGTGATGCCATTTCATTGGCTCACACTGAGGATTGTATCCTTACACTGGGCTCAAGGACTCGACAATGTTTCATCCCGCTTCAGGACACCGCTACAAAACGTAAATATCTCATTATGCCACAGTGAGTCGAGCAATTGACATTAAAAAGTATTGTAAAAGTTCGCATTGCGCCAGCAATTAGTTCAATTATATACTTATCTTATGGAAAACATGTCGTGCACCTTAAAAATCTTCACACAATTCAATACAAAATATCGTATAAAAGTTTGGACTTGTAACTACATGTATACACACACTTCTCCCACCACTATCAAGTAATTATTTCGCATTTGCTAATATGTATTTCGGGTTAATTACAGGTATTTGAAGATTTACACTTAATAATTAGTGACGACTACTATTACTATTAGGTAACACAATGTATTTAGTTACGAAGTAGTTCTTTGGTATAAAACAAGGTAATTCCTATAAAGGTTATTAGTAGTTCATTTCTATAATTGTATACGACTGCTGCCTAAATACAAATATAAAAATGATTTTGAATCCGGGGGAATGAGGGTTAGCAATTTCATAGATAAGACCGTCAAAACTATTAATTAGCATTGCTACATGGGTATCAAAAGAACACTACTCAGATTTCATATTTGATGAGTAACTTGACAATTCAGAAACATGACGACAAACAAGTTATTAAGGTTATTTTTATCTCATCGTATGCAATTCAATTGTATCGAACCGAAACTTTGGTTGGCTTTCATTTCGGTTTATATTTGTCGATTTATCAATTGGCACACTTGCTGTGTGCATAAAGGTGATCGCAAATTAGACCGCGTCGCCAGCGCCGTAAGCGGTGCGTTACCGAATAATGGGCGTATGAACAGCGCTTTCTAGTAGAATGCATGGTATCACTAGCAGCAGCTAGACCCGGTAATACATGCTCTCTAGCCATACTTTTCGTCACAATGATTACTCAACCTAATAATTTATTATTATTTATAAAAAAATAAGTTATAGATGCTACCGCATTTTATATAAAACCGAGCGTACTAACAACGCTCGAGTAAATCGCCTAAGCAGCTCGACTGAGAAGTGAGAGCTGTCACATAATATGTTATATCTAAAACGAATAGCCAACCAATACGAGACGCAAAATTAATGATTTAAATTTAAGTTGAACCCAAAGTGTTAATGTAAACCACCAAAAGACTCGAAATTTATATTCATCGGTAAATGCCATTTAAAAAGACGATCTGAACTACGCTTTCTAGCGAACGCTCTAGAAGATGCTCGTCAATGTATTCTACAGAAGTTGTGACGGATGACAAAATTGAACGGTTCGATAAAAGCTACAAGCCAATTTACCATCGTTTCACTAGAAAGCTCGCTCGCTCCCGTTTATTTTGTGAATAATGTAACATTCACTAGAATGCGCATTACAAGTAAATGCTCGAAGTCCATTAGCAGTTCCTTAAAACTAATATTGTCTGAATACTTGTTGAAAAGGCTAACCTTTATTTTTAGATTAGATTCTTACATTAAGAAAAAAAGGGTATTGTCAAGTTACTTCATCAAATAATGGTCATCATACATTTGCCAGATCACACACGAAACACGAACGGATGGGATTCGCATGTAGGAGATGCGTTTTAATGTATTCTGATAAACGGGACGAAATGAATTAAACAGGATCAAAGGTAAATCTAAAATCCTCTATAAATATAATATATAAAAAAACGGATCGAAAGTACGTGCTTGTACAAACAAATGTGCGACCAAGCTAAAAAGTGTTATTATAACACCACAGAAAAAAGTGCCTATCTAATTCCTGACCTGGCAACTATATAAAAGGTCTGTCAAACAAACTTATGGATAACTGCACTGTTCCCTTACCCGGTAGTTGAAGTCGGTGTTAATTGTATATATATTATATAGCATTGCAACAACAATACTGAATTTAATTAAGTAATCATGGCTTCTTTCAAGAAAGTTTTACTAACATAAAGGTTAAATATAACCATAGAGGTTAGGGGTTTAACGTATTCGTACCTGCACGCTATAGAAGGGCCCGACGATGTGCACAGTTGTGTCGTGGTCCTGCTGCTGGCCGCCGGGCTGCTGCTGTTGCGGCTGTTCAGGCAGTTTAATTAGCGATCCGGTCACGCGCTGCAGTTCCCGCACGTTTTGGCCTCCCTTGCCGATGATGCGACCCACTTGGGACGACGCAACCACTATCTCAACCGTCAGCCGCACATCATCGGAGCCCGACATAAAACCTTCTTCTCTCATCTTTTCGAAGATAAGATATTGAGCCTGAAATGTTTTGCAAGTAATTTAACAATAGTATTTTAGTTCAAAAAACAACAGTAAATTTACTTAATTTTGTTTATCAATTAACTGGTATTCACCTTCCACTGAGCCTCAGGGCTTCCGACTATGGTCACTTTGCGCTCCTGTTGTGGATTGCTTTGATTCTCGCCTTGCTTGTCTTGCTCCAACGGCGCAATCTTAACGGATGCATTGCTGAATCTTATGATGTTGCGAATGTGCAATCCTTTGGTGCCAATAATTGCGCCCACTGCATTATTGGGGATGTACAAATACGTAGTTTCCTAGAAATAGAAAATTCATATTGTAGTTTGAATGATGAACTAATGTAGTCAGTGGTGTCTCAGTAGACTTAAACTTGAATAATAATTATTCATAAGTTTTTTTATATAAGTATATTATTAAGGGAGTAATATTATTTTGAATGACATAGATGCTTGCCTGGGTTGCAACATACAATCACGAGATTACAAATCCGGTCAAACTGCTAGACCACCACGTTATAAGATATAAGATAGGATTTAAAACTCCATAAAATGCATATGCATAAATAGAAACCTGTGAATCGCCAGCACCCTGCTGCGCGCCGCCCTGGCCCGGCAGAGGGGCGTATATGGGCGGCGGGAACGGTGGAGGAGCACCGCAGAACCCACGACCGGTGGACATCATTGCCATCGGATGCAATCCCGGGAACATGATGCTTTGAGGTGCCAGCATCTGAAATTAAATAGAAGAAATTTAACAAAAAATCTACACATCACTAATATGCACAATGCTAATACGAAGGATAACTAAGTACCTGCAGGTCGCTCTCATAGCTTTGGCGCAATTTGGCTGAAATTTGTGACTCCGCTTTAGCCATGTTCTCAATGGTACCTTTTACGGTGATGATCCGTTCCAAATTGAAGCTGTTAATATCGTTAATAGAAGAGACCGTGATCTTTGTATCAGTTTCTTGCATGATCCGTTTAATCGTGTTGCCGCCTTTACCAATGATACGACCAATTAAATTATTGTGAGCCAAGATTTTTAGGCAGATCTCCCTGAAAAATTTGACAAAATTAGTACACGATTTAATTTACCGTCAGAACTAATCATGAATACTATGAAATAATATTATATGATTGGGAAAATAAGTAACTGGAGGTATTGTGTTTGTTTTTCATGATTTTGTGGTTTAGTAAAGGCGTTAGTAAATAGGCGATTAAAAACTGCCCAAAATAATAGGTAGTTTATGTATAAACATACCCCTTGTTGGTGTTGTTGGCTTCCTGTTGCATCACCTCCAATATTCTCTTGCATGCATTAGTGCAATTCTCTGGATTGCCATAAATGGTTATAGCTTTCTCAAGAGAGCCAACGTTGTCCTTGCGGTGGACATCAACACGGGCACGACTCTGCTGTGTAATTAGGCGGATGGTGCTCCCCTGGCGACCTATGATGGCGCCGACCATATCGCTCTGCACCAGCAGTCGCAGAGGGAAGTCAGTGGGACGCGAGCCGCCACCGGTGGCGCCGCCGCCGCCACGGCCGCCACCAGGACGTCCGCGCCTACCACCGCGTGTGTTCTGCTCAGCCGCCTCTACCTTCAACCGACTACCTTCCAGTTCGCACCCATTCAATCCATTGATAGCTCTGTAACAATATATAGTGTTCATGTATTATCTAGACACATATTTTTTCAATGCAACACATAGCAAACCATGCAATAATGTCGTAATAATTATTGTTATGTTAACACCATGTATAGAAAGAAAATTAAATTGATCATGAAGAAAACCTGGTCAGCTTCAAACAGTATTAACGTGCAATTTGTGATATTATCGGCACACCAATAATGTCACCTGTACACAACCTGGAAAGCAAAGTAAGTAAGCAATAATAGTCAAAGCCATGCAAACGTAGTTTTCAAACATTTGAAGCTCCAACCGAAATCTGTGCAAACAATGCAATACAGCCCCATAGAAAACCCTCAGACGCAATCATACTCACTGCTGCGCCTGCTCCGGCGTCTCGAACGTGATGAACACCGCTTGGGTGTTGGCATCGCGCGAGTTCGCTTTGTCGCAATGTTGTACGTTGCCATACTGTGAGAGCAGGGGCTCGATGTTGTCGAAGCGAATATGCAGGGGTAGCCCGCTGATCAGTACCTTTGATGACCGGCTGCGAGAAGCGATATAACCACTTGTAAATAACATTACATCAATTTCCTTATTCTAAGAATTTGTGATATAACAATTTTTATATTTATGTTAACGTAGTGACGGCAGAAACCATTTGGTCAAATATTAATACCAGCCTCATACTATCCTACTGCAGGGCACTAAACATCATACAGAGACACAAGCATTGCTGAAACTGTATCACAAATATTACCTATTTATTAGCATGTATATATATGTATACATGCGAACATAATACATAGTATGATCGGTCAATTTAAAACCAGCCCGGAAAACTTGTCATTTATCCACATTACCTAATAGTATTATATGTTTGTGTAATTGAGATATAAAACTTTCTTATTATCTTATTTTTACCCCGCGATACAAAAACAGAGGAGTATGTCTACCTAGATCAGCATTTTTTTCTATTTTTAGGCGCTTGTTAAGAAATATAAGTTAAGCTATAAACATAAGGTATAAACCTATAAATATAAAGGTAAGGTGTACATGAATTGTTAATAAATAAATAAGTTCTGATTATTATTCATTAATTCGAGCGGCTAGGCCTTGCGGTTTGGCCAATAGTTCAGAAGCCGGGAGACGCTTGTATGGGTGACCATTTATAAATGTATCGAGACCCTTCCGTGCCTTGGAAAGCACGAAGCCGTTGGTAGTCGTATAACAATTCTGACAAACATTCCCACTATGGGATAATTTGTTACTCAGTAGGATTGTGGAGTTCAGACAGGCAGCCCAAACTTGAGCCTGGAGCTCTCATCAAGCGATACTTGTCTAAATAGTTATAGTACCTAAGTATATTTGTTTAACATAGCGTGATTAGCAAACGCTATCTTGTGGAAGCCTTTTTAAATATTGTAAATATTTTTCCAGCCTAGGAACATTATTAACATTGTAAAGCACTCTTAAATTAAATGGCAATTCAAGGCCGATAGTAATTATGAAGAGTTTGTTACGTCTAACAAAACGAGAAGTCGATTTTCAATATATCAAAGGATTGTACCCTCAATAACTTGTCACGCATTTGCCGCATTATTATATAACATTCAAAATTACGTGAAAATTTCTTTGAGCACAACTTTATTTGTCCAGTTTGACAAGTATCTGGCTACAAAATGGCGGAGCTCCGGAGATGACATCATCCGCGCCCTAGTCACTACGTTTGCGGCAGCGGTGGCGCGGCCGGCACCGTCAGACGCTTTGCGGCGACCTCTCCCTCCCCAACCCGCCCTACCACCCGCACGCCATTCACAACTTCGTTCCATTGCACTCGCTCGTTGCATGACCCCTCGTAGTGAATGTATCTACCTACTTACTCACTAGGTATCTCTCTCTAGCTCTACACATTCAAGCTAGGATAATTATACTAAACTCGGTCGCGGAATAGACCACAACAATCGAATGGGATATTTTAGTTCTTTTAGTTGTAACCGTGTATCAGAAATAATACATAACATTTGAAACCTTCAATACAAGGTACGTAAGGCACGTAGTTATGCATATTTAAAGGAGGAAATGTACTACCTATAATTAAGCATGACCTTAAATAACAACATAAAATGTAAACAAACGAGAATACTTACTTTTATAAATTACAGGGTTAATTTCTTATTGTCAAAAATATCTTGACTAAGTAATTCAAGATAAAATAGTCTACAATTGCTTTACACCATCATGTACTATCCAATATCGATAGTGTATAAGAATTTACAAAGTTTATGTGATCGTTCTAAGGTCGTTCCACTCTCGTGAATCTATATCGCAGCGCATTGAATTGTTTTAAGCAAAGAGCAGCACTAACAATTAATAGGGTAAATAAGTATTTATTTGTGCTGTACTAGTGCACAGATAACGTTACCGTAGGTTTGGGATTGTCGTATTTGGGAAAATCCATAGTTTCATAAATTTGGAATTTGCAGCTTAATAAATTATAATAATAAACACCATAAAATTCAGTCTTGAATGATATATTTTAAATTATAATTATAATTTTTTTCATGTTATAAATATAAATAACCTTTATAAATCCTAAGCCAGATCCTTCCCATTATTTATTTTTACAAGTGGTTATCATTATTAGTACGTAGTTAATAATGTCGAGTAAAATTGGTAGGTTGATAAGAGGAAGGGAGAAGTTAGTTGTAAAAGTTGTAGGCAAAGTATTTCAAAATGTAAACAAATTCAAATAAAAATTAATTATTTATAGAGTATATATTTATGTACTTAGACCAACTTTAATAAACAAATATGAACTATTAGTTATTATATTATGGTCATAAGTGTGTGGATCTGTAATATAATTGTTTATTTTTCATCTGAATCATCACCAGCTGCATTCTCAGAAATGGTAATAAGAAGGGGTCACTAACGAATTACTGCCGAATTCATTATGAAAGTGCGATCTTGCTGTAGCAAAAATAATTTGTTGTAAACTTATGTGCATAAATTACCAATATACCTTGCAATCACTATATCAACTATTTATAGTTAACAGGTACTTAAACTCTAATAATAATTCCAAAAAATGTTATCAATAAATCCAACAAAATGAAGGCTGGCGATGCCGATGCCGGCGCGTTCTGTATCAGTGATTCATGAACGCGCTGGGCCGGGCCGCAATACCGGCGGCGGCAGCGCCGCTCGCCGCCATTTTACTTTACGCACCACGTGTTCATGTGCATCGAATTTATCGATGCATCTTATTGCTTTAATGTATTTCAACAAAGACCACAGATGTAGATCATGCATTATTCATACATCATTAAAAACTTAAATTCGACTCGATATCAGCTGTAACTGTCATGAATAATGTGGGCGTCTCGTCATTCACATAGGCTATTTGTCACTTATGTGAATAACTAGGTGCCTAAACTAATCATACCTGCGGTATTTCGCCATTCTGTATGTCATAAGCAGTTTGAGGAACTCAACGCAGCACGCGCCAGATGTGGATGCACACCGACGCTTTCAATTTCACTATCTACTCAGATATAACAGATATGACCACAGCAAATCCGAAAGGAATTTAACAAACATCCAGATGACAAAAAAACTGTTCTAATTTTTAATAAACTAAATAAAACGACCGGAAAGAGTGATGAACCTAGTCCATTAGCACACGAGCTGTGGCGCAACTGCGAGTGTTGCCGTGTGACTGAAGAATGAGTGAACCGAGTAGCGGACGCGCGCGGGTTCGGAACTGACTTGCAATGCAAAACGACTGACTGCCGCTCCGCCGCCCTCCACCCACTCGTCGCATACTGATAAAAACAACAATCCATTCACTAATTCCCAATAATTTTAATCGACATATTATATACGTTGAAATAGTTATTTAAAATTAATGAATCTTAATAAATCGCGATAAAATCCATTAGTAGTTTTACTTCAATGTCTAAACATACGCGTACATCTCAGAAAGAAACATTATATGTATACGTTTAAAACGTACCTATTACTATTTATTTATAGTGTGATTATCAATGGGTAAGTACCTAATATATTATTCTAGGTATATTTTTGTACCCAATGCAAATGTCATTCCTGTCCATAGTATCTACCAATAAAAAACCCGGAGTAAAAATTGGGGTCCCAGTGTGCATTATGTAATATTATGTAGGTAGGTATTATGTTGGAAAGTTATGTTAAAGCTAAATTATCCTAAAGATTTAGGGCAAATATGTTCAAAATTAAATACTTGAGATGAACGAAATATGTTTTTATTGCCAATAAATTTCAATTGTTTTTCATAGTTTCTGGCTATTGCATCTTAATAAGATCATGAATCTGACTCCATTAAACTGTAAATTATTACATAGCAACCTGTACAGCAGCAATATTAGCAGCACATCGGATTAATACTAGGTGTAGGTGGTACCTTTTTTCAACAGGAAGTATGCAGTCATAATCTCGTGCAAATTTGATTAACACTGTTAGCATTTATACCTACTATACAACGTTCTGTCTAAATTACGCATCAATCTGCATTTTAATTATTATTTATTATTATTTTATTTTTACTTTAGCACGACTGCTAAAGTAAAATAAAAAAATAATTACTATTTGATCAATTATAATAATTTTACTGTGTGAATAGGTACTTTGTAATTCTAAGATATTTATTATTTGTTGTTGTAATTTAGTCGATGACAAATAAATAAGGTTTATAATTTTTATGTAAATGAATTATTGCAAAACCTTGCTATTATTTATTTAACTTTATCACTGTGACATACCTTTTCGTAGAGCATTAGTGAATAAAGTACTAGATTTTTATTTACGTTAGGTACTAAAATTAATTACAATGCAGGCGAAAAAAATACAACAGTTGTTACAGTTGGTAGTAATCCGAACGGCACGTGCGCTGTAAAGGGCAGTACCACCTGCCGACAGGTGCAAAGTTCGCCGCCGCAACTGCGCTCTGATGTACATTCAACAGAACATTACGATATAATTACGCATTAAACCTCAGCCGCAAATGATACAATCTAAAAACTAACTAAATATATTATGGTCTTAATCACTACATAGTATAAAACAAAGTCGCTTTCCGCTGTCTGTCCCTATGTATGCTTAAATCTTTAAAACTACGCAACGGATTTTGATGCGGTTTTTTTTTATAGATAGAGTGATTCAAGAGGAAGGTTTATATGTATAATACATGCATAATATAGTAGAGAAACAAGGATAATCTTAGAGATTTTTGACGTCAGGTCGTAAATCCACACATTTTTTGCGCTTTCATTGCTAACGCTGGCTGAACCCTACGAGATAGATCAAAATAATCTACTACATTATTGTGCATCTTAAAAAGATCTACAAAAAAGTCCGCGATGGTATATGTCTATCTCTTGAGGGTAACCCACAATAACCATTTTTTATCCTTTATTTATTACTTATTCACGAAAAGACGATTTTAAGCAATACAGCATTAATCCTTATCCAATTAAATACCTTCAAAAAATTGTGCATGTAATATAGATCAATATTGCCTTTTACAGCATGTAATTTAAATGAATATTTTCGAAGATATTACAGATTTAAAATGCAGGGACATAGCGGTTGTGGCGGTACCGGCCGGGGGGCCGCGCGGGGGCCGGGGGGCGCGTGCCTATACCAAAAAATGCTTCTAAGGCTGTGCTTCGGCCTACAGAACTATATGATTGTGTAGTTATATTATATATGGTATCAGCGTTGCACCCGAGCAAAGCCGGGGCGGGCCGCTAGTTATGTATAAGCTGAAATATCATTTCAACATTCACAGATAACACGAATCTTAACTAAAACAATATTTATTACAAATCAACACAAAAATCTTATTTAGTACGGACTCCCTTTTGCGGGCAGCTTTTTTGGGATCTGAAGTAACCTAACACGGAGGGTAGGGTGATTGCGCCGGTTAGCGACCAGTTAGCTGGGTTGCCCACTTAAGATGAGGAAAAAGAAATGTTGTTTACACGCAAAATAGTATATGCTAATGTGAATTTGTCCCAAATATAATGTAGTTTGGATATAAAAACATAAAATATAATACATTCATACAAAAATATTTATAAAATGATGAAAAAGTGTAAATATTGCGAAAACGTCGGTTTACGACCATTTTCATCAGTTTATGACCACTAGTGAGCTGGTTTGCGACCGCTATTTTAATATGAAAAATATGACAATAAAACAATTATAATCGCTTTAAAAATATTATAATATATATTATAGCATACAAAAACAAAAATGGTAACCATTTGGTGTAATGTTTTCTTATAATTAAAAAATAAAAATCTTACATTTTGTAGAGACTTAGTCATAGTTGTAATAGAATCAACAATCAAACAAAGGTATAACATTTAAAAATAATCAACTGATTTATATTTTAGGAACCATATTCCGTTTTTCGGCATACCCGTTGTCAGTGTGGCTCAGGACGCTAGAGCCAAACTGACCCGGCACTATACTGAGGATATCCCAGACATCAGCGTGTACGAGATTAGAGTGGCTCTGAAACAACTTAAAAACAACAAGGCGCCGGGTGATGACGGAATTACAACGGAGCTTCTGAGAGCGGGTGGAAATCCGGTACTTTTAGTCCTCCAGAGGCTATTCAATTCCGTCATACTCGAGGGTACTACGCCAGAATCATGGCACAGGAGTGTGGTGGTACTCTTCTTCAAAAAAGGCGACAACACCTTGTTGAAGAATTATAGACCCATCTCGCTCCTGAGCCATGTGTATAAGTTGTTTTCGAGGGTCATTACGAACCGTCTCGACCGCAGGCTCGATGACTTCCAGCCTCCCGAACAAGCTGGTTTCCGAAAAGGCTTTAGCACCATAGACCACATTCACACGCTCCGCCAGGTTATACAGAAGACCGAAGAGTATAATCGGCGACTGTGTTTAGCGTTTGTGGACAATGAAAAAGCCTTCGATTCAATCGAAACCTGGGCTGTATTGCAGTCCCTCCAACGATGTCATATCGACTATAGGTATATCGAGGTGTTGAAGTGTTTGAACAGTAAGGCCACCATGTCAATCCGGTTACAGGACGAGAGCACGAAGCCAATCCAACTGCAGCGTGGTGTGAGACAGGGAGACGTTATTTCTCCGAAACTGTTCACAAGTGCGTTGGAGGACGTCTTCAAGCTCTTGGACTGGAACGGGTTCGGCATCAATATCAATGGCGAATACATCACTCACCTTCGTTTTGCCGATGATATAGTGATCATGGCAGAGTCGCTGGAGGAGCTTAATACTATGCTCAGCGACCTCAGTATCGTTTCCCAACAGGTGGGTCTTAAAATGAACATGGACAAGACGAAGATCATGTCCAATGTCCATGTCGCACCTGTACCGGTTGTTGTTGGGAATGATACTCTTAAAGTTGTCGTCTATCTTGGACAGATAGTTCAGTTAGGCCGGTCCAACTTCGACAAAGAGGTCGCCCGAAGAATCCAACTCGGATGGACAGCGTTCGGGAAACTACGCGACATCTTTTCGTCCAAAATTCCGCAGTGTCTGAAGACGCAGGTCTTTGACCAGTGTGTGTTGCCAGTGATGACATATGGCGCTGAAACGTGGTCGCTAACGGTTGGCCTTTTGGAGAAGCTCAGAGTCACTCAACGAGCTATGGAGAGAGCTATGCTCGGGGTTTCTTTGCGCGACAGGATCCGGAGTACGGAAATTCGCCAAAGAACTAAAGTCACCGACATAGCTCGAAGAATATGCAAGTTGAAGTGGCAATGGGCATGCCATATCGCTCGAAGAACCGATGACCGTTGGTAGTTGGTAGGTAGTTTGCTTTTTATGATAACATTATGTTCTAAACTGAAAAATAGTACATTTCAATAACCAACGAAATTAAAAAAATCAGACGTGGTCGCATACTCAATGAAAATTTCATACTTAGTTCTGTTAGCGGCCGTTATTTTTCTCATACTAAATTATGGTGGCCGGAAACCAATGTCTTTATTTCGCTTAGTTTGGTTTACGACCACCTGTTTAGCGCCCAATTTTGTAGGTAAATTAAACAAACTTCTTACAAAGGAACTGGTGGTCGCTTACCAAATAACTACAAAGAAAAACTTTTACAATACTACATTCAAAATTGTAACAGTCCTATATGAAGCATTAGGATCATATCAATCAAAACAAAATAATGCTGATCTCGTCGGTTTGCGACCAAGTGGTCGCTATCTAACGTTTTTGATAAATAAGCATTTCGGTTACCGACCACTTGATTTTACATTAATAACAAGTTTAAAAAAAGCAAAATACAACTAAATTATAACCCATACTTATCGATTGTACAATTTAACAGGTAACTGGTGTGTAAAACATGAAATAAGTATTAAAACTTACTTTTGAGTGGCACGCGTCGTGTTAGTTTTTTTTCAACTCGCGGTACGTCCATCTCACCACGGAATCAAGACGCGCACTGAGAAATACTTTTTGGGCTCTGGGTTAACCCATTTGTTTCAAAAATTGCAAATTATTATTTCATAATTGTTTATAAAGCATGTTAGAATTATTTTTTATGTGTGTTAACCCTACAAATACTATTTTCGTGATTTAAAGAAACTTAGTCGGTCAAATGGTCGCCTACTGAAGGTGGTCGCGAAACCGGCGAAAGAACCCTATATTGGACCTAACCTAACCATGTCGAGGTCCTCGATAGTCGGGGTAGGTACCTACCCCAAATAGTAAAAGTGTCGCTCGACTTCGTACTGCTATCAAAGTGTCATACGCCCATTTTTCTGTTATGCATCAGCTTGTTGTACTGATCATACTATAGGTATACTTGAATTTATTTACAGACATAAGTTTAAAAGAAGATGCCAAAAGCTGTATGAACCCTAGTCTCACATTCCCAACAGAAATAAGGTTTGAAATACGCTATGAAAAGTGTAACGTTGGTCCGATCTGGGTAATGCATTACTACTAAACATAATAACATCTGAGCTAACAGTTTGCTGGTATCTTGTGCTGTATGTGGAGGTTGTACTTTAATCAGGTTTTTTTTTAATGCTGTGGCAATGATGACGTGTATTAGAACACATTTTTAATATCTTATTTATGCCATAAAAGTTCATTAAAAAGTAATTAAATTATACTTAATTGATAGCAAACTCGGTGCATGCTCAAGCAGCGTGCGGGGAAACTCAGACAAAACAAAACCATTAGAGTTGTGGGTGAACGCGCTTTAGCGATATACCAAAATAAATAACAGTCCGCACGATAACAACAGTAACAGGGATTGGCTTATTAAATCGTGAATCACTAAGTTGCGACGTTACGCAAGGTACAGCAGATTTTTAATATGTAGTTCAGATACCTACTCTATGTTAAAGAAAGTAACTGATAAGTAACTAAGCAGATATAATTCTTTTGCTCTCATTTTTTTAAGCGTTATTACTTGATGAATGTTATCAATAAATCAGATCCTTGTCCTTATATAATCGCGAACCTTACTAGATACGTATATTACTGAATACTATATCACAAAATGTTGCTAAAATAGACTACTCAAATCAATAACTGGCTGTGAACGAAAGTGTACCTTAGCGTACGATCGTAAAGTGACTTTTACTTTTATTGGAGTTGCGTGACGCCGCGTTTACAGAGTGATTTGCCAGGTCTGGCTCTTGTTTATTGATCAGATCTTAGTAAGTATTTGAATAAACAAAACCACCTTGGGTAAATGAATATTATTATGTTGAAAATAGCCATCTGCTCGTATTTTCTAGATAATATGTGATCGTCAGTTCAGGCAAAACATGCGTACTAACGGGCCACGCGACTAATGCAACTGACCAATGGCGCAATGGTTATCGCAAATAAAATATATGCTAAATCCATGTGTCAATTGCCACCAATCATAGGTAGTAGCTTGTCTCTCTAAACTAGCGTCCCAAGCGAATTTTGACTCGCGTAATCGCGTTAACCCCGAATCCCCCCTCCCCTCATTGAGAAATGGTCCAGACCGGACCAAGCGGCTGCGGCCTGTAGGTAGGTAGTTAACGAGCGCGAGTACTACGCGTGAGGCCGCTTCAACTCCAGAAAGAGCGAGGCCTGACCTTCGGTCGATTACCGTTTGCATAATTTAACTTTTTATACCTTTTATATAAACCAATTTTTTTTTTAATTTTGTTTTTATCTCAAACCGCTTAGCAAACACTAGCAGATTTAACAGAAATACACTTTTTTAAAGCGACCCAAATTTATTGGTAAATATTGGAATTATTTTTATATAATAATATATTTCCCAATAGGCAGACATTATTGTCTTGATAACAGACTTAAGAAAAAGGAGGTTCTCAGTTTTTGTGGTATAGAAAATATAGAAATCGTGTCGAAACTAAAAAACAAATATTAACAAAAAAAAATACGTTTTGTTTTTTTGTTGTTCACATTTGATTTCGTTTTTGATTAACAATACAAACATTTTTCGTTTTTATTTTAAAGTCATTGTGTTATGACTAAGAAATGATAAATCGCTTAATCCTTGTATTGTAGGCAATATGTTACTAGGTATCTGGAATTTTATACATAGATGAAATCAAGTAACTCGACCATTATGGCCAGTGGGAAATACATTTTTATGTAATTATGTTTGCACTTTACTTAAAAGGAGGTCTCTATGTAAGTTGTAGGTACTGTAAAAGTTATTCAAGCTTATGAAATAACTCTTGTGACTAATTTCGTTTAAATCTTAGCTAGTATTTCAAACAAAGTTTTTATAAAGTGATTAGTAAAATAAATACTTAAGTAATTTCTAGGACTTATTTTTTTGATAAAATGCCCAAATTGCTTGTTTGGAAGGAGAAAAAAAACCTGCTTACATTCAGCAGCTCATTTCCACGGCAAATAAGAGAAAGTGAGAAATAAAATGAGGCCAAGCGAAGGCCTGTGTTAACAGGTCGTTTTGTGCTCCAGAACAATATTTAGGGATATATTTTCGATCGCACCAATAGAAATGTCAAAGCCTGACATTGTCAAACAATAATAATGAAAGACTTCAAAAAATATGTAGTAGTACCTATATTCGCCGGATACCGAATATTCTGAGTTTCTTAGAGAAGCCCGTTGTGTGGCGCCACGACTTGTATGGACGTAATTGTTTCGCGCTCGTTTGTTCTAATGTACTTTAAATTACCCCTCCCGTGGCGCGCCTTTGTGTAAATAAACCTTCGATGTCATTAAAGCTATTGACCCAACCCATTGGATAGTACTGATATTTTTCCTTTGTGAGCTAGCATCATGGAGACTCGTGCGTCTGGGTCGACAGGAAGTACCCAGCAGGTTTTGAGATTCTTGGAAATGTATGGGGAAAACCACATAAATGGCTGTATTTTTAAATGCGATGACATAGAGGCTTGCATTTTTTAAATGAAGGGTAAATATTTGTAATAACAAAGGATCCTCATTTGCTTTTTAAGTACGAAATCGTAAAAACCTCTTAAAAATCCAGTTTTATTACCTACACTAAATGTGTAGGTAATAAAACTATGGATTTTAATATTGTCTCACAAATTAATCAATACTTTTTCCATTTTACTAATTATATTGTAAGTGGCCGAATAGGCCAAATATATTAGTTGCGAACCAACAAACAAATACCGTTTTCGAATGTTTCAAACTTATTGCTGCTGTATTAGACAAGTTGGTAATTTATTAGATGCCTTTCATCAACAATGTTTAAATAAACCTAAATATAAACAACGAACCTAATGGTTTGAGACCTAAGATTACTTATTGACATACCTATCGATTGATACCATAAATACATGATGTTAATTATTCAAAAGTTAGAACGTTCGGAGAATAAAAATGTACATGTTTGTTTCTTCTTTAAAATAATAATATGTTTACACTTTCAAGGATTATTTGCTGCCTACAGTTTTTAGAGAAATTAGACATTTTTCCCTTCCTGACGTGGCGCAGCCGTGGACGCCCTGTATACATACCTATAGTATATGTACAGTTTAGTGGAGCCGCATATTAGTATCGACGTTTTTTCTACTTTACGGTAATATTGGATAATTGGTTTAACACAGTACGATTGAAACATGACATAAAATTAAGAGCACAATATTTCTCTATCTTAGATATAAATATTAATCAATTCACATGTAAGAAAGAGCATGCACCACACTTAGAAACGGCTTAAACGATAGTGCTTTAATAATACCTTTATGTACATATATTTATGTGGGGTTTGTAATTATCAGGATAAGATTATAAGAACAAAAAATAGTACACAATTAGTAAGTGGTTATTATATGAAATTGACATTAGCGTATACGCATTTTAAAATTCTTAAAAAAATAACCGTGGTGGTGAATTGTAACGTTTTACATTCAGATGAATATTATTACTATGAAAGTTGGGCTTTTGCCCGGTTAATTTCTCCATAACGTAACTTACAAAAAGTTGTGATCATTTTCGTAGGCTTTTATGTTAGTGCCTCTGCAGTAGTAACCATAATTTACATTGGTTTCTATATTAAATTGAAATATATAGACATATATATATATTAAATAGACATTTAATTTATTTTATATTATGAATTATCTTAGTCACAAGTTTATTTTCACAGCGCTAGTCACTACTAACCTTGGGTCTGGCAGATCCTCTTGCTCATATTGGTCATGGTCCTCTTGTGATAAATTAAGCTCGCTAAACTGTTGTTCCACAGAATTAGACATTTCACTTGTTTGTTGTAATTCCTTATCTTAACGACACGATAATATTAGGAGATTAAAATACTGATATTAAGATTGGAATGTTGATTAATTTCGTTTCAGCTATCACTATGTTTTAGTTTCGGAGCGTGAATAATTAAATGGTCGAATTGATTAGGAATAGAAAGCCGGCCGGCGCGCACACGTGTTAGCTTTGATCTCTGTTTATTTTCGTATTACATAATATAGTATGATGTAGCAAAGCTCCGTAAGGATTACGGAACAAAACCGAGCACAAGCGTTGAGGCAAACCGGCAACGGACAGTGGCGTCACCGAGCGAGCGGCGAAATCGCTCGGAGTGCGATGCGGAGAAGGGATGGGCGCGAGTGGCACGTGTGCGCCGTGCGTACGGTTCGACGACTATCGAGATCACTACTCAACTGAGCTGCTTAACTGATGTGACGTGCGTGCGTGACTGAACGAAACGAACAACGACGCCGTCTCTACAGTCTACTCGATTCTTCGCACAACATTTTGTGCGGATTTTGTTTGAGAATGCGCGCGCTGGGCGTGGCTGTGCCGGGGCCCGCGGGGAGAGCGCGCCACACCTTAGTGAAGCGCAAGTATCGATCTTAAAGTTATATCGAGTGTAGCGACGTTTAACGTTTCTTTATTTTTTGTAACATACTTCTTCCAAAAATTTATCTGTATTATATTGACTACTAACCGTTACAAAATAGCAGATAGAATACATAAAGAACTAAGAAGGATATAGTTTTTTAATGTAAAAAAGGTAAAACTACTGCTTTGAAAATTTATTTACTTGTCTAAATAAGTATTTACTCCAATTTGTGACAATTACAATATTGCAAACAATTTTCCGAATCTAAATGACAAATTGTTCAGTGTTGTTTAACTGGCGACGATTCGTGTATTTGAAATGTCGCTTGACGTCTTGATTTTGTACGAAAGCGTGACGTCATTAGCCTCCACTTTCTAAACTTATGCGCTTTATCTGCTTATTCACTTACCTATTTTTCATGTTTACAAAGCAAACATTATAGATATTAATGTTTTTTTTTACATTTCCTGTTTTGTATTTAGTTTTATTTCACAATAGCACTAGCGATTTAATTTTATTACAAAATTAAACAGTATAATATAACTTTGGACCATTATTTCTTTATAAAATAACCACCATAATTATCCTTAAAGTTGTAAAAGCACATGATATTTATTCGCCTTATTAGTTGTTGGTATTATTGTTACTTATATTATTATATAATTATAATACCTACATAAGAAAAAGCTATGTTAAATCTTTAAACACAGTTTTTGTACCGATTTATTTAGCAGATTCAGATCAGATTTCAGCACTTCAGATACTGTAACAATTAGTTTTTAAAGCAAATAGTAAAAACCATATTTTTGATGCATTTATACATTTCTTATATCTCGTCAATTTATGTCCAAGGAATTAGGGCTTAAGGAATTGGACACTAAATACGTATATTTTATTTTTCTAATACGTTACATGAAAAATATTTAAATGATTAATTTAAACGTATAAATGATTTTCTTATTAATGAGACCTAATATCGACAAAATTAAACTGATGGTCAATCACTAAAGGCGATAACAGGTTCGTGAAGTATATTTGTTACTGGGTCCGTGTGACGGCGCCCCGCGCCCATGCGATTTCCACAGCGCTCGGCCGGGGCCCGCGGAGGGCGGTCGCCCGACACCGCCTACTTCGTCTGGTACAGGCGTCGCCCGCCTCGTGTCCCGCTTCACCTTAAAATTACAAGTAGACGAGACGTCGCTCCAAGGAGAAAACGCCCTTCAAATAGCTTATCCTGCCCTTACACAAGGGTTAGGTACCAAGCTAAAGACATGGAACGCGGCTTGGTCCTAAACCGTTGTTGATAAGCTTTCACACCACCAGTCATGTTGTCGAACATACTAGATAATTTAAAAAAATATATCCGAAAGCTATAATTAATTAGTATCTTATAAAAAGACCACGTGTCTTTCTTTTAATTAATTTAATGTTTATTTAAAATATTTACTTTGTATCGACCGACAATTTTTTAGGTGGGACGTCGCATATTCGATGCGTGCGTACGAGCGACGAGAACGAGCCCACTAAACAACACAACGAGCTCAATCCAGAACGCTTGCACTAAACCGACGCTATACCTACATACCTACGTCATTGTATGAATCATTAGGTATATTACATACAGGCGTATACAACATAATAAAATTATGCACGAGGAACCAAGACAAAGTTTATACGGTTCGTATAGGGGTCAATTCGTAAAGCCCGGCATTGTAAAGGAGCTGAAAAAAAAAAACGTTAAATAGGTAGGTACGATACCATGAATCAAGAAGTAACTTGCATCTTAACTAATCTCAAGGCAACTTTATATTGAGGTTAAGTGGTATGGTAATGGTAAGGACCTTTTATGAAAAAATAAATCCTATGAGCCTACCTACCCTACAGGAACGACGCGAAATCCATAAAAATGCAATCGTAAAAACTCCCTATTAAGCACCTATGAAATAAGTTACCTACAAAATAAATCATATAGGTAACAAAAACTGTAATATAAATAAGAAAAATGCTCTACAAGAAAACCTATCTATGAAGTACCGAATTAAACAAGTTTTACCTATTTGCAACCTAATTACAATAGTACCTTTTTAATAAAATCAGACTCTACAAAGAACCATTTTCTAGAATATTTTTAAAATGTTAGGCCCTGTTACTGAGATTGGTAAATTACGTAGTATGGTGTTTTTTTTAGAATTTTACTAATTACAAGTCTAAAATTAAGTCACTAAATTTTGTAAACAAAATACTAAAGGATCTGATTTTACCTTTAGGGTTCCTTTTGTCATACAATTGAGAACTCACATCGCATCGCAAATATCTGAGAGCTGGCTCTCCATTTTTAACTTTATTTAACTCAAAGTTCTTGCGATGCGGCATCGCAATTTTGTGTGGGAGCCCTTAACTTTAGAAGGCCGGAAAAATCTTACAAAAGATGTTTACAGATTTTTTTAAATCGTTATTACTCATTTATAATACTCATTTCAACTTTAGGGCACGCCATAGTTTGGGCAGGAGCGCACTTGCAAGTTTGCAACTGATTAAGCTATTGACAATAACAACAACAGATTACATTATGGGCACCTACTTTGTGTGAATATGCATGTGATACCTGCGAACTGAACTATACCTAGGAATATAACGAGAAGACCTTGTAAAAGCCAAGAAGAAGTAACTAACAGGGCTTAAAGTTCTTTTTGCTGTTATCAATATGACACAGCAGGTAATGCCTAAAATGGCTTCCTTTGACGCTCAAAATAAGTCATGCAGTTGTTTCAAAATATATGCTTGCCTCCTTACAGTACCTACCTACCTGCCTAACGTAACAATAGCGTAAGCAGCTACTCAGGTACATTAAAAACATGGTATCTTTTGTCTCACTCTAACTGGTATTTTCTCTTTTTAATCTGTAAAAGTTCGTTAACATTGCATTATAATAAAATTTTAACATGTCGCTGCGCCTTCTGCATAAATTAATACGTACGTACCTACGCTTAAAAACTAGGTATAACTAAATAGTGTTCTAGTAATCCGTAATAATTAATGAGAAAGTGTCTTACGTCTATGTGACGTCGTTTGAGGCTTCCACAGATTATCCGCACAACCGATTTATAATATTATGCAGAGAACTTTATGTAATACATAATTAAGTAGTTACATACAACATTTTATTAACAGATTGCTTAAATAACATAATACAAAACTGTCATTAACTGTCGTTCTTTGTAGACTTTTATTCCATTGAGACGGACCCGCATCCGGCATCACGTTGGTATATTTGTATCTTATCTATAGAAAGCACCCGAAGGGCACTGTTGATATTATGCGACGATCAGACGACCAAAAGGGTTCCACATCGAGTTTTTTTTTTAAGTACAGTGATCATTCACAGCCTGCGTTCAGAATAAGGCCGCGCGCTCACGGACTGCTTAGTTTTGAATCAACTGCTGAATATTTCGACTGATTAATGAACTACACTTTTTTATAATCGCATGCAGCCGAACTGCTTGTTCGTCTGCCGTGAGCAGTGGCGGTCGTCAAAACCAAATGCAAGCGGGCAGGAGGTGCGGGAGAGCCCGCTTAGTCCTTGTACGTTGATCACTAAATAACGGTTAGAGCAGTTTTAATACGGGCAAGGGCAAACTAATTAGACACGGTACATCTATAAAAAAAATCATTAAAACTAGGTCATATGATGATAATCTAAACTGACCCAACTTGACAATTCAACCAAAATTAACAAAGATAAAGCGCTTTAAGGTGCAGGCAGGACGTAAGTCTTTTTTGCTGTTTTTTTTATTTATATTTTTATTTATTTTAACAGTCAGTGTTTTCCAATATAGGATTTAGTGGCACAGGTAGACCAAATTTAATAGAACAAGGATTAGCAAACTTGAATTCCTCCCTTATTTAGGTTTTATATTTATGCAGCCAACAAGGCAGAGGCAGATAAGTTGTGAAATGAAGGGAACACATTTTTTACGCCTTCAATATAAGATCCCTACTTCTATTAAAATGTCTAAACGACATCACAATGACAACACCTTTTTAATATTCTATCTAACTAATTTATCAGTTTTAGGCTTTTCATTCTCAATCTTCCCCATTACGCGCGAAGCGGTTAGCGGTTACCTACTGCCAGTTGCCTGCCCGGGAGGAACGCCGGCTGGCTGTACCTAATCTGCGGAGTGAAACCGCGGGTAACATGTAGAGCAAGGGCCCAAAAGCAAAACGAGACAAATGTTTGTCCTGTCTCGAAAACTATGCGTCATTATTTTGTTGAACTGCAATAATGAATGCTGATAAAATCGCGAAGAACTTAGATTATACGCATTTTTCAATTTTAGAGAAAGAAAACAATATTTTAATATCTTCCGGTGCAGTCGGATCTTTGCAGGTAAATTAGACTCATATCTAGAGAGCAATAAAAAAACTGAAAAGATGTGGATTATTTTTCATCAGCTTTATTTATAATGTAGTAGGTACAACAATATTGCCTATGACACGCCGTTTTCGAGATTTAAACTAACGCCGCCTTCGTTGTGCCCCATTCCTAGGGGTGTCGATTTTTCGTATGTTTGTTTACTAACTAGTCCAAATTAAGTTCGAATTTTCACCTATCTGCTTTCGACCTTTCCGTTTAAATAAGGAAGGGGAGCGCTCATTTACTAAGCTTACAAAAGCAAACAACGAGTTCACACTACTGTCATAATTAATGGAAAACTGCAACTTCATGGTGCAAGACATGACTTCATGAACTCACTTAAATCCTTCAAAGTCATCATACTAGTTAATAGCTGTAGTTCCATAAATCTTTGTTGTTGTTTCTCATTTCTTTTTCCTACTCGCAAGAAGGATAATTGACCAAAATTCCGTTTTATTAAAATGTTTAAGCTGTGATATGCATTGAAATATCGGTGGTAAATAAATAATCATAATTATACAAAAATAAACTTTGAATTAGCATTAATACTATAAAAGTATAGACACACGCATTTTAAATCGGGCATACTCAATACAAGTTGAGCGTGTCGTCAATGTGCCTCTAACGCTCTTCTAACGTCAGCGGCAGCTGTGCGCCGTCGGCCTGGGGAGACAACCCCTCATGTCCAAAATACACATTACAACATTCTCTCGACGTTCCCATTGTGTCGGAACTGCACCAGCTGCCTGAGCAGCGACCCACCGACCACTCATTTGACCTCCAATATACGATAATCACCACTAACTTTAAATATTTATATTGAGTTTCAAGGACATCCTTACTAACACTGAAAAGCCGAACTTAATAGTAATTTGTAAACGAATTCTATGTATCTACTAGGTAAATATGCTAAATACGTATTCTATTAAGTAAGGTATTCGGGTAGCTCGGGAAAAGTAATTTAAAATGCATCATGTTTTATAAACTAGAGCGAACAATTCGTTTTGTATAGAAATAATAATTTACCTTCAGGTTCAAAATTATTTTCAAAGACAAGTAATAATACCACGAGATCGTTACGAACGTTAGATGGCATCCGCTCGCAGTGGGAACCCCTCCGAAATATGAATTAATTGACGATCAGGTTTTTGGCAGTATAATACTTTTTGTCCGGCATTGTGTGTGTACCGTGAAGGGTTAAATACTATATTGCTTTCGTGACTGTTTGGAATATGTTTCATCGAAACGTACCTTGAATACGAATAGCAACTTACACAAAATACTGACAGTTTGGTACACTTGCAGCCATCAGTTCAAAGCAATTTTTTTTTATATATATTATAAAATCTCATTTAAATCGTTTTATTATAATCTCAGTCGACCTTCCCTTCCCTTGCATTATCAACAATTAAAGAGCGTTCAAAACTTCAAACAGCTATTTAAAAAAATGTAACACCTCTTAATACAAATTCATTTTAGATATATTAAATATTTACATTATTCAATTAAATGAAAGCTTGAAAACTGCTTTTTGATTTCATTGAATAGACGTAATAATTACCAAGCATTTTAGGAGCTCATTTTAAGAAAGGAATACCTCTACTACTGGGAATCGGGTTCACCTTATTGTAGGGTCTGATATAACCTAACATGAAATGCACTAATTCTAACTTCTCCGTGTCGAGGTTCTTAAATAGTATAAATAGATTTCAAAATTACAATCCAAAAAATTTATAAATAAAGACTGAACGAACAAACGTACAGGCCGAAAGCTTTCCTGTGCTTTTCAAAGGGATCCAACATGATTTTCACGACAATCATATAGACTTGATTGCCTAGCGTAAATATAACCTAATTATTTAATTCTATTATTTAGTTATCTAGGTAATTTATTTTTAAGCAGCCACTCCTGGTACAGAAATCAGATCATGGATGTATTGGCAAACAGACTTTAAATTTGGCAAAGAAATTTCTTTTATAACCTTGTGTACACAGGTATTTTGGTCCGCGCAGTTTTTTTTTCATCTTATCCTTTAGCAAAAGTATTTGATTTGTTAATGGAATAAATGACAAGGTATAAACGCTATTCGAGTTTACTACTTCTACTCCGCTTCAGTGGTAGTCTAGGGACGTTGTAATTAACTAAATGTAGGTCCCTATGTATAGCTTTTTTTAAATAATGAGCTTTCTACTACTATCTGTATTGCTCTTTGTGTAGAGTCCGATTTTGTCAAATTTTGCCTATTTTTTCATAAAAAGGGGCTTAAAGAATTTTACATATAGATAATGATGTGACGTGCCACTAAAAAGCAAATAGGTAAGTACTTGAATACACGCCAAAGATATGTTGAAAACAAGGCAGGTTGAGAAAGTTGTATTGGAAGAAGAAGAACAAAAATTGTAGAGTTCTACCAGTAGCGGAAACCCGAAAGCGTTAAACTTTAACTAAGTTATCGGGACAGCATGAAGGTGGTTTGAAAGTCCTTACCGCTACAGAAAAAATATAGGATTTCTATAGTCTGGTGAAGTTGTGTTCGAAAAAGATTTTAATACTTTATAAGCCAGTTTTGCTGTAGCTTCTGTCGGAAAAATAAGTACGTAAAAAAGGGGCACTTAAACACAAAGATTTAAATAAAAATGTTTAAAATTACGGACTTGGGGTATCAAAAGAAAGTTCCATAATCAGCGGTATGAGGATGCGCGAATGTGACTGACCACTAGGCAATGATGATCGTTAGCTAGGTAGGAGATCTGTAGCGTTCAACCCTTGCACGTTGTACAGGAATCAGCGGCACGAACCAATAGCGGGCCGGCCACACCCCTTGCCCCTAGAGTGCACATGCATCCACCCCGCCTCTTCGCGCCTTACTACTACGCAACCGTATCTATCAACATGACGGCTGTCAATGACTAAATAGTTTACTATCCATTTCAATAGGTACTAAACGCAAAACAAAAGCCCGGACGATTACTTCTTGAATTTAATTCCGACCGATTGACATTGGAATAGGGACATCCCGTTCCCTTCAAGATAAAACTAGCGCCAAAATAATTTATAAAAATTAATAAAAACATGTTTTTTTTTATTGTATTTTTAATTTTTAATTAATTAATTTGAAATTAATTTAATAGAAGGTTGCCGTGCTGCCCTTCACTCCCTATTTCTTGCCTTCATACAAACTATTGAATTTCTCTATATTATTTCTACAATGTAAAAGAAGGTTATTAATGCCAAAAAATATTGTGAGGCAATCTAAATTAACATTGATAACAGAAAGAAAATCCAAGTGCGAAAACATGTTAAAATTATTCATGAAAATCAAAATGTTTTTATTTCTTGTAAACCAAAAAAAGGCGTTCAATAAACTTTACGTTATAATCTACTGCTGCTAATTCTAGTTGCTCGCTTCCAAAGAGTACTTTCTATAGAAACTGCATAGGTTACTCCTTTAAAAATAAAATTGGTACAATTACTTGTACATTATTAGTTATATGTGTGCGTTAACAGATTGATTTAAACTCCGTTAATAGAATAAAGAAAATTTTCAGGGTATTAAACGTTTTCAACTAGTTATGTACTTAATTCTTTCAAATTCAATTAACTAACCTCAATGTTGGGATTACGTAAGTTTATTGTGAAAAGCGTACAACTGCAGCAGTACAAACAAAAATAATTCCTCAGACAGTTCCGTTTAATACGGTTATAATACGTGGCAGAAGAAAATAAAAGGAAGCAAAAAAAATCTTATAAATCTTAAAAGTAGTACTTATATAAACAACCGAAAAAGATCTGATTGTCGAAATGCACTTTATTTCGAGACGAGATCGATTTTTAATGGGATTTACTAGCAATTTTAATGGACAGAATATTTCAGAAAGAATTAGGCTTCGATGTAAAAGCCCATGACACTAAAAGACGTAGACGAAGCTAGTCCACAGTAGCCAGCTGATTAGATGAAAATCCAAAATAATTTTGTATGACATCGGGCTACATCTTACATTTAACGGTGACAAAAATATTGTTTTGAAATCGTACAATTTTGCAGGAAAAACCAGTCGACAGAAGAACTGCCCCTTGGAGTCGGTTAAAACTAGGACTATAGTTTTTTACAGTTGCTGAGCAATCAGCAAGTTTACATTACATTACAAGTATATTTTAGGTTATCGGTCGCTTTAATAATACTTTCCTCCTACAATATTCTGTCCAAGCTTAAATAATTCATAAAAATTCCAAGAATATAAGGGGGGGATCTATTGCATCAAATAAGAAGTACACCTTCAAAGTTAAGCGATGCCATAAACTGTTTTTGACACCCTTAATGGTAATTTCATTCCACTTTTTTGGCAACTATCTCTACTTACTGAGCTGTTCTATTAACCTCCTCATTCAGTTGGATCGGGCGACATGAATCATAGAGGTACGTTATGTTCTTCTTAAAACGATGCATTTTATTATATCAATACGTACAATCAAAAAGTCGCTGTGGCCTAACGGTTCAATGAACGAATTTGTATGCACGAGGTTGCAGGTTCGAACCCGGGCAAGTAACAATGTAACTTTTCAAAAGTTATATGTACTTTCTTAATTATTCTAAGACACTTCTGACAAACGGTGAAGGAAAACATCGTGAGGAAACCTGGATTCCAAAATTTGGGATCTGAAATCACCAACCCGCAAAGAGCAAGCGTGGTGATCAATGCTCGTGCATTCTCTATATGGGAAGAGGCCTGTGCCCAGCAGTGGGACGTTTATAGGCTGGATTATTACATTATTATATATTTTAATACAATATCGTTTATACAAATCTAAGGTAGGCTATATTAAGCATCAACTTGCAAGTTAATTTCGATCAAAAAGCAATTTTTTGGGGCTATTGACAGCTAAAGGTTTGCCTCTAGCTGGTCACTTTTGGTCACTGGAGTTGGCACTTTACCGAGGACAAGGCAGTACTGCATTCGCAATCCCTGTCAGGGATGCCACTTTTTAAATGAGGGGCAACCATTGAAGTAAGAGTTTTGTCAGAAAGGCTTCAAAACTCAAACCTAATACCTGATGTTGGCTAAGTCGTCGAGCTGCAAGTCGAGATAAGTAACTTACCAGCCTACCTCCCTACTATTTCATACCTATTAGCCTTATCCACACTTGCTATCTTAGTTGACAGTTGTACACAGTGACAAGAATAGTAAAGTTATGACATTGATCTACGCATAATGGTACCCCACTTTCATTTCGACTTAGCCCAGAATGCAGAAATTAAGAAACCGGTCTTCTGTTGCGTTTTTTTTCCATTGTGACCATCTTTTTTGCAGTTTTTTTATCAGTAGGTTTGCATGATTTAGTCTTCGCTTTTTTTTTTTATAATGTATTTTAATTGTATCATTACCTTAAGAGACGAAGACCACATTTTTTAACTCTTTAGTAATTTACTGAATTGGGCATAATATGAACGCAGGTAATTTCTTTGTTACGCTTTTGCAAGAACATCGCTAAAACCAGTGTAAATCTCAAAATAGATAAAAATTAAAGGATGTCGTAAATTGAAGTTTGTCACAGACCAAACTGAACTATAATAATTTGCTTTAATACAGAAATGACAGGAGTAGAAAAAATACCTCAAATTAAATAAATAGACTCTTTAGCTGATCTTTATTATGTACTCAAAAGATCTGACATGATGATACGAGCTTGTTATAAGATATATCAATTAGTTTTTGTAAATATAATTATTATACTAGGTATGTACAATTAGTTGGTAACACAAGCAGCATCAATGTGCGCGGACACCTGACACGGCGCGCCCGCACACGAACTGAGTTATGGCTACCGCGACAGGCGCCCCATTTTAAACTTAATATCCAGGCGCTTTACGGTCGTTGTTACGCGTATTTAACTGTTACAGTATGATCAAATGGATCAATATAAACATTAAATCCTGAGTTACTCAAATCACTGCGCATGAAAAGAGGGTACTGAGGAATGGCTATTTGAGACCTAAATAAAAAAAGTAGCCATTTAAGCGACACAGACTATAGTACAATTTTGATCATATTAAAATCTATCTATATTTTTAATGTATGCTGTATGTAACAAGTCAAATTAAGTATTTTTGAAATCGAGTGCCTTACTCATCATTAATAAATCTAAAAAAAGCAAAATCCAGACCAAACCGAGCCCATTTAGTGAAAAACTCGAAACGAACCGTGGTCACTGTTAAATCTCCGCGAAGTAATAATATTACGACCAAAATGCATTGTAGCAACAAAAAATACCACGAGACGTTCGGACTGTTTGAGTACAAGTTGAATTGGACCAAAGTACAGGGTTTGCACTATGATTGGCTGATTGATTGATTGACAGAGTTTGCCATTTAATGGAGCGTCTGTGAAAAGTAAAACTATTATTATTACATTAAAATCATTCCATAAAACAATTATTATGAGCATAGAGCATGTAAGTATAGTCTCACTTTAATATATCAAAAACACTGCAAGCATCCCCTCAAATCCTACGACTGTCCTCTTTTTGCAGTCTCCACTTTCAGCCCGCCAATTTTGGCTTTGTCGGACACGGTAAAATTTCCTTTCGATGAAGATAAATACAAACCAAAATTTTTAAATCTTTAAAAATTTTGTTGTACGTGGTGAGAAGCACATTTCGTTAATGCGACAGAATTCAGCGAGTGGAATTATGTGGAAGTATTTTCGTCTGTTTATACTATTTTCTAAAACTTATCAAGGACACTTTTCCCACTAAAGAAAGACCATACACCATGCTTTTTTATAATGTCATCCCAAAATCGCTCTATAAATTCCCCAATTAGCATCGTGATCGCTCCCTTACAATTGCGTTCGTCCTAAGAAAATGCGACACGCACCGCGTTAAGTGCGCGACTTAAATCGACGTTTACACGGCAACACTTATTAGTGACCATCATTTGGACTATTTCACACTACAACACTTTCTGTATTAGAAGATTGTCTGCATTTCGCAATAAATTTACGACCAGTCTGAAACTCTCGAATCTGTGGTTTAGGAATAGTATCGTGGTGTAAAAGTAGCCTTACCCGACATATTGATAAGGATTTTAGGTTTGAATAACACAGACCACATCTGGTAGTTACACAGCTATTTATGGTAACTTGGTTGAGTACGCTACGAGCCGAGGTACTTACTAAGTTAAGAGGAACTATGCAATATACCTAACGGATTAACTCAAGGGCAAAGTGAGACCTTGAGTCAGTTTGGACACAACATTTTTGCGCGCGTCTTGTACGCTTCTTTGCAAGATGCAACAAAAAATTTAGCGCTATCATAAGCTAATGATACAAAAATATATTAGTGTAAAATATGTGTCTGGTAATAAAATAGCAGTGCAGTAGATATGACATCGGCACGGCAGGTGCACAACGCGGTTAATTCATTTCCCGGACAGGTCCACGCGTCGAACACGTGCCGATCGCCGCCTCTCTCTCGCCCCTTAACCCCCCTGCAGACTTTCTGAAAGCGAACTAAACCTTTCTCGGCGATGCATCTTGCAAACTCGTTGAACCCTTTATTTGTAAGTGAATTATGAGTGCTGCATAAAAAGTTACAGCTTTTTAGTCATTTAATACACGCGCCGAACACGAGACCCGAAACGAAAGAAAACTAATTAATACCCAATGCCTTTATAATATAAAAAGTACCACAACACTATTTCAAAATATATTTTAGATATCTGCTAGATAAGTGCGCTTATACCGGTAGGTAGGTATAACTTTGGTTTTTTTTTTTTAAATGAACGTAGCATGTTATTTTTGTTGCTAACACTTGCCAAAAATAACATGCTTTGGTATATACCACGTGGAATTTCTCAAAGCTACCTGCAGGTCACAAACAAGGAAATTTTTTTGTTACACCCTAAGAAATATCGTCGCGTTAAAGAGCGGGGTGGCGGCAATGCAAGTTGTAAAATCGTCGCGATGCAGTTGTAGAGCGAAAGTCGGCTACGTTCAAAAATAGCATGTGACGAGGAGACAAAGTCTTTAATTTGTTAGAAAGCTTTCTTCTTTTTGTTGTGTCTTAATGAAATCCGTAATGTTTGGTGTAGTTAAGGGCATGAAAAAAATGTTGCTTTGAGTGTTATTTTATAGCTACTATATGAAAACCGTTCCTTAATATCAATTTTAGTTTATATGTAGGTATATTACCTAGGAAATGACACTACAAGTTATTGAAGTAAAATAATATACTTTATAACTAGGCGAAGCCATACTTGTTATTATCAAACTCAGTCACTGTCTGTCTCAAGACGCTACTCTACTTTGCAGAAAATTGTGTGCGAAATAAGTACCTGCATGTATGCTATATAAAATATAGAGACATATTATATTCTCATCCGTACCATATCCTCAGCTACATACATAATAAAGGTACATGAAAATAGTATCAATGACCTTTCACTGAGAGCAACAGTTGCAAGTACTAGGGGTGTCACCCTACACTAACAGCTCTCCTCACCCTTTTACAACAACGCCCCTAAAGTTTTGCAGTTTTATTAGATAAAAAAAACCTCGTTGCGGTAGTGTAACAATGTTTTTTTTGTTGTTGTTACGACATTATTTGCTGTTTCTGCTAAGAGAATTAAGTAGTTGAATTCACCGTGCTCATTTTGCTAAGAAAACACAGATTTGTCGAACATAAACCGTAGATTATCTTTTTAGCTTTTTACTTACCATTAGAGACATTCGTTTTTTGAAAAGACGTTTCTTGGAGAGTTCAATTCGAAGATTACTATTTAACTCTGATAACTTCTCTTAGTATCCGACCTAATATGTCTCCAAAATTGGTTTAAAACGAGCGCATGCTCATTCTTCCCCACCCTAACAAATTCTACTCGTGCAAACAGAGACAGAAAATCCTTTTGTGGTCCTATTCTTGTTCGAGAAGATTCTATGGAATATTCTAAGAATGCTCATTCGCTAAATGTAAACGGAGAACGAACATGCGAACGGTTGTCTAGAGCATTCTTTCATGTTGAGTCGTGCTCACTTTTCGGATTGGTTTTAAACATCAACGAATGCTCTTGTTCTAGCTATAGCTATTTTTTAAAATCTCTAGCATAGAGCTTCGATTGCCAGTATCGCGTAATTTCGAACGAAAGTTCGTAAAATAAAATCGACCTTAATTAAAAATTACTTCCAATTTTCAATAGGTAGGTCCATATTCAGAAATCTATCAGACTTAGAACCTAGTTCATCAATAGCAAATCGGCGCGCTTTACAATTTATCATCGACTTCGATACCTACCTCAATTATTACACCAACTCTAAATAAACATGATAATGTTTTATAATGGATAGTAATATCATCCTTAGGGATTATTATCAGAATGATAGTTAAATTTAGATAAGCTTCATAATTAAAAAGACAACTTTAATAAATAATATATTCATTATTTAAACTACAAATATACATATAATTGCCTAGGAAATTAATAAATATAGAAAAGTAATGACATTTTACAGCTGAGATTTAGTTATTTAGTCCGAACGGAGATGAAACTGGAAGACACGGAAATGGCAGGGAAGCAAGGCGGGCGTTACTAATAAAAATAAACAAATTGAACAAATCAAATCGCCATGGGAAACGTTATAAAAACAGGTGCGCCGAGGGCTATTTTAAACTTGTGGCCTATAAAGTAACTGTACTAGCGATATTTTAGTTCTGACTTAATTTAAGGCGTCGCGCAAATGTAGTGACTTTTTGTTTTCTAGCAAAAAGCTATTTAATTAGGGACACCCATTATGATAAAAGGTGGGTCCTCAGCTACCAGCTTGCTCACGATTACGACTTTGAAATTTATAAGCAACCTGTACTTATTATACTAGAACACACATGACATACGTCCTCGTGCCAAATGAGCATAATCAGAAACAATTTTGAACATCTAAAATACTACCATAATAATATTGTATAACATATTGCATCTAAAAGTAGAGCTAGTTTGAAAGCTCAGCCCTGTGACCTACTCGTGGTGCAATCAAACAATATTGTTGATTTGTCGACCCTACTCGTTGCTAGTTAACGAGTCCCCTCACCACGCGACTAGTAGCTCTTCTTCAGAGACTTTGTGCAAGTATTATATTATCAGCGGCGCAGCAGTCAATTGATTGCACTCAATGTACGAAAGAAAACTAGATATCAACTATACATATATTATAATAATATTACCAATATAAGTAAAAGGCGATTTAAGAAATCTGATTACCTCTAATCTGAGAGATGACTTTTATGTATTTCTCAAATATGATATAGGTATAACATAGGAAATAAATTTAATGTGTCTTGGATGTATGGGAGAAGAGCCTAATTATTCCTGAAGCGAGCTGTGGACTGTAGTTAGAACCACAGGTACCGCATGGTATATATGGTAACAGTTTTCATTAATCGTTATTCCGTATTCGGGGACTTCGATGAAACGACTGAGAAGCCTATGTAATGAACCTTAAGGGAATGGAGAGAGCTCCGGTGGATTAAGAAAGCGTCCCCATAGTGCAGGAATCTAAGAAGATTTATTTGGAAATAAAATAATAGTTATGTTTAGAGAAACTTTGACACCACCCAGATTCGACCACAAACCATTCTCGCCAAGCCCTACTGTGATTTGACTATTTCAGTTTGCATTGGATCATACGGAATGAGGACAGCAATGTTTTATTCAGATGCGAATCTAAACTATTCTAAACTAGCCTCAAGGGTCGATGAAAACTAGTTATGAGAATTCAAGTATGGACGGTTCGATTCAAAACCTATGCACTACCCAAACAGAATTATTTATTTATCACTCAGTTGGGCAACCTAATGTTTCTGGTAAAAGTAAATAATTAATTAATATAAAGTCAAACAAGCAATAGCACAACTGCAACTATGTGTGAGCAGCTATGAGACCGCTTTGAATTGGAATCTCAGAATAATAGTCCAATCTTGCTACTGAATACAGACTGACCGAGTAGTTAAAGCTCCTCTTGATATCAATCGTTCTAATAGTTGTTCTAATAGGAAACCAGGAATTTACAGACGACAATGGTAGAAGCTACACATTCAAAGTTAGCGGAACAGTAAGAAAAAGTTCATTATAACGAGACTTTTAAAAATGTTATCGACTTGTAAGTAAGAAACCTATTGGATGTATATTAACATCTTCCTATAGCCTTAATGTAACTTTTATTAAAAAGTATTCTTTTTTCGCATTTTCTGATAAACACAATACCGAAGAATAGTGAGACTTTTTAATATTAAACAACACTAATAACGATCGTTAGCCACCCCCTAGCGCTTTTAACGTTTCCATTAGTCTGAGCACGCTCAAAAAGTGCAGGAAAAATTACCGTAAAATTTTTGATTTTCAGTAAAATTTAATAACCCTTTGTAAGTTCGATGGTAAAAGGTGTCAATAAGGATGTTTGAAAAGTTATAAAAAGTAAAAAGCTGCTTTTTCATTAGTTAGATGATAGAGAACTAATAGATACGATTTTTTGCTTTTTTCAATATAATTAGTGCTTGCTCTTCAGTTCCCATTAACCCCTTTGTAACTTACAACTTGATTAACCGGGCAGTATATGGACTTATGAATAAAGACCACTATTGAAACATTACACACAGACCACACCATTTAATAAATGGGTGGTCCGTTTAAAAGGCTTAAAGATAGTTATTTCTACGTGTACTATTTGGAGAACCTCTTCTTAGAGCACCCTATCCCAAACAGGTTAGGTTCGAAGGGGATAAGCGAGCGGAAAGCCTAGAGCATAAAGCCTCCATTATACCCTTAGTGTTAGGTTACTTCAGACCCCAAAACAAATAGCCACGCGGAGCGGGGAGTTGTTGATCGAATATGATAAAAGCTTTGGCTACAGTTCATCTGTTAATAACATAGGGTAGTCAATTTTCATACTAGGATAAGTGATTCATTACATGGCCTAATTTATGCGGGCCATAATGAATATGTGTTAGGAGCGGGCATTATTAACAGAGAGAGCATTACTCATGTATCCCATAACTGAATATTACTTCAGGGGCCCGAGTCTGCTATTGACAATTGTTTGAATCGTCTGAGTGGGTTGGCGTTAGTAGGTCCATTTTAGGATAATTTTACGTAGGTAAAACGTAATGTTAACGTCAATATTAGCCATTGGGACGGCCAATTTTGACGTTCTGACATTTAGTAGAATGCTAATTGTCCTAAAATGGACCTACTAACGCCACTCAATCAGACGATTCAAGCAATTGTCGAAAGCAGACTCGGGCCCCAGTATTCCAACGAATTTAAAAAAATTATGGTAGATTTTTGATAACTACTATTAACTACTATGCCTCGATTTGTAACAAAATGTAGTTTAGTTCCAGCGAGTTTTTTTAATAGGGGTTGTGAGTAATTTGACAGAAGCAAAAAAACTCTACAGAACAAAAATATGCAATAAGTAGGTACTGCCTCGAACAAAAATTAGTATACGCATAGTGAAGTTGTAAAACAAATTAACCGATATGAGAAAGATAAAAATTTACATTATTAAGGAACTGATTTCAATTTTTTTTTTCAAAACACGTTTTACAATACCATATAAATATACAATATATGTACACTCAGGGGCACAATTAACCGGCCACTTCAACATTCTGCTATATCTTCGTTAAATCATTGTGGAATAATTTTATTTCTTGACAATATTTTAGTGTAATTCATTGCTGATAATAGACAACAAAAATAAAGTTTGCTATTGCTTTATTTTTGAACAATCTAAGAAAGTTTGAGATCATAGTTAAATTAACGAAAAACAAAGGCGTGTTAAACAGTCGTAAAACTTCTTTTTTATATTAAATACCCAAATTATAATTATAAGCTTTATCTCCTCTGGCTCTTATTACCTCCTCGAGATGCCATCCCTTATGTTTTTCATCCCATTGTTTTTCGTTAATTTAACGATGATCTCAAACTTTCTTAGATTGTTAAAAAAATTAAGCAACAGCAAACTTTATTTTTGTTGTCTATTATCAGGAATGAATTAAACTATAATATTGTCGAAATAAAATCATTCCACAATGATTTAACGAAGATATAGCAAAATGTTGAAGTGGCCGGTTAATTGTGCCTCTGAATGTATTATGTAGAATTAAAGAGAAAATTATTTAAACATTGGAGAGACTGGAGAGAGTAGATATACATATTTTGCTCGTGACTATTTGTTGTGTTTTCTTGATGTTCCTTGACTTCGCCTATCTTATATAGGTTGGTAGGTGTGTTACGTCATCACCAGACTAGGTAGTTTGAATTACTGTACCCGTCAAACAAATAAGTAGGCACATAATGAGGTGATTAAACCCCCGTAGAGTTTAGGCATCAACCTGTATCTTATTGTTAATTTTTATGTAATAGGTAGCTACGTAATAGGAATAATGTTTATCATACCAATAGATTAATTATAGATATATACTTATTATATACTTGGTTTAATTATAGTTATGAATACCTAGTAGGCAAGTAATAGGCGTGCTTTAGAACATTGCATAGGAGTAAATACACTACCGACTTCTGGTAGGATAAACGATGTGAAATTTTGGAGTGTCTTATAACTTCACACACTTGCCTGAATGTGATGTGTGAACCTTAATTAAAGACGTGTTTTTCCGCAGAGATATCCATGTCATTTTCTCTTTTACTTTGGAAGTGAATTCAAAATCGTGGCGCCATTGTAGAGAATTGCGCCGTGCACACCTGGCAGGCCTACCCAGCATGGTGAAAAGCACTACTTGGTAAGGCTGGGATTGAAGGACAGGTTCTCACACCCTCTCTTGCCTTGGTACGGAGTGATAGCGACTGGTTGTCAAAAAGGTCTCCTTTTGTACCTCAGGAAAGCAACATTGCCGAGTGGTAGAGGGACTTCGTCTCTAGATAGGTTCCGTAAGACAAGGATGCGAAACCCTTCGCAATGTTTTCGTAAGAAGTATGCCCACGACGCGGGGCTTTACACCCAGCCCTCCAGAAGCGCCCTTCAAGGACGGGGGCTTGCCGGAGCTGCGCCGAATAGGTATGGTTTTGTGATCCCGCTGCTCCGGCTAAAGGCAAGGCATAGGTACCTAGGTAAACTATATAAATATACTAATAATAATTATTAGTTTATTTGGTACCTATAGTTTACCTATGCTTTATTTATAAATTGATATCAGTACCTACTATAATTATTATAGTAAGTACTAATATCAATTTCTGAATAAACCTTTTATTAAAAGGAATATAGATGTTTATAGGTGCCACCTACCTAACGATTGGTCAGTTTAAAACTACACCCTATGGGGTGTAGTTTTAAACTTACCCATCATTCTTTTGTCAACCCAACCCTATCAATTGTAGTTGAATCTGGAGGGAATAGGTAGGAACATTACATATTCATTTTATTATAAGTATAATATTAAATATTCATTTTACATATTGTTTCAACTCTCTTTTCTTTTACGTAGAGTTTATTTTTGTTAAGTGAGTATATACCTACCTAGGTATATAATATTCTTATTACTTCTGTGTACCTATATCATACAACCTATAACTTGTATGACACATTAATAATAGATTTTCACTACATTAATGTATGTTACTAAATAAATAGCGTAAATACCTAGTCGCGTAGATAGGTAGTAAAAGTTAACAGATGTGCATGTAGCCTTTGGTAAACTAATTATTGTTAAGTAAATACCTACCTACCTCAGTTTTGATGTCATTGTTGATTCCTACTTATCTTAAAAACTATAGTTGTTACAGCAGGATACAGCTGGTTTTCCTTGTATAAGCTCAAATAGAAAGAGTAACTAGGTACCTACCTACTTAGTTTGTTAGGTTCTATATACGGACCTGGATGTTAATTATGTAGGTCTAAACAGTAATAATGACTTGTACGTTGGATGGTAACTATAAGCATAGAGGTTATTAAGTATGTGTTTGACTATTCACTAAATCAGACGTTAAGTAGGTAGGTAAAATAGTATTGCCTTAATTTCTATTTAAAGTATAATAGATACCATACTAATAACCTAACGAAAACGATCAACCCACTCACGGACTAGACATAGGTTACATACCTACAGTTGAAGTGGTTAAGTTTGGAATAATCGACTACATCGATATAATGTTCAATTAGACACGGGTACCCTATAATGATAGCCGCCATCACCTGTTGATGTTAATGCACTAAAACCGGCGACATACTTATTGGACTCTCCGAGTCTTGCCAATAAGATTCGTGAATTATGAATAAACTCACTTACCTATCGTCGTATATGGGGGATACGTCCCCAGATGCACCCTGGGACAAGTCACCGTCCATGTTGCGAGGTAAAGCAGTTGGTATTGGGGTCGGGAACTCGGGCGTTGCGCGGCGTTTACGATATGGAAAACGGGCACACGGAATAAACCGGTGCGCGCGTGCAGCGAGTACTGAGCGGAGTGCGCGCGCGAGCGTAGGTAGCTCTTTTCGTTCGGTCGTCGGTCCGGACCGAGTCGTCAGTCGGTCGCCGGTCGGCGGGCGGGCGGGGACGGAGGGGCTTCAACTCCCGCGCCCCGCCTGCGCGTCTCCACGGCAACGCCGTTGCCGCCAAGGCGCGCACGTGGTATTCTTTGAGGTGTAGAGCACAAGAATATGTAACTTACGATACGATTCTTGTGGTGTAGCGGCCGGCCGGCCGTGTGTGTATCGCCATTATGCAATCCACGTTGTTCCATTTATTATGAGTAATGTTATGAAGAATTCTTTTCTCTTAAAATGCTCTAACTCAGCTTTAAGCAATCCATTTCTATCTGTCACTATTTCATTTTCACCCTTAAAGTGACAGAAAGATAGCATTGGAATTAACGGCGACTTAAGTTAGTCGTGAATCAGTACCTATTCGATCAATAAATCAATCAGAGATTCTACCAAGAAAAACTGGGTAAGTAGTGTAGGTACTGTTGGTAGGCAGGCAGGTTGTCTCTACGTACGGCCGGCCGGCCGGCGCGCGTGCCGGGTATCGCCAGAAGGCGATTTTTGCTATGAATGATGATTATAATATCTATGAATAGTTATTAGTTGCCTCTGTTTACAAAATTCTAGTAATAAATATACACATTTCTTAAACTAAAAGTAAATAGGTATGTATCAAAACTAAGGAGTGAAACTCCCCTGGTTTCACTTCGTAGTTCGGTTAACGTAACGTAGGCCGGCGCGCCTCACGGGCAGGCGTATGGGCTATGGCAGTAGGTTCAAGGTTGTCGCTAGTCGCGTCTCGCGTAGGTAATCACCAACGCTTCTCTTCTGCGATTTTTGCAACGAATGATGATTATGAATAGCAATTAGTTGACTCTGGTTTCCTAAATAATCGTAACGTGTTTTATTTTGTATGTTGAATAAATATGTGGCATTATTTATTCAATGGGTTTTATAAAATGTTGTCGTAAGCGACATGTTGACAACCATAACGTCCCGCATCATTCCAGACAGCGACAGAGTTACCCGTTAGAAGAGAGCAGCAATGTTTCGGCAAATATCACGTTAGGGTCAATTTAAACTACAGAAGAGCCCCATATATGGAGATTTGAAGCGTCAACCTAAAGTATAATATAACATTTCCTCGTAATGCTCATTTTTATTATTATGAGATAAATAAACGGGAACACTAGCTAACTTAATGAGGTAAAATAGTTAAATTTATTTTTACCTGAGTGACATGATATCGCTTAAAGTACCCAGATTTTGGAACTCGATCGCTATAAGGGTAAATACCTTAGAGTATACATATGCAACTAGAGTGAGCCTATCAGAGTTTGAACGTAAGCACTAGCGTGAACTAGTTTTGTCGTGAATTATGGATGAAGATGGAGCATGCCGTTTTAAAAAATCTATTTGTAACACTAATATTATCCTAATAATGTCCAAACTAGCGATATTTTCGTATATAAGTTTCTCGTTGCGCGAAAATTAACTTAAATCAGTACACGAATGTACTAGATTCAGACCAAAAACTGCTCTCGTTTGGCACAATAGTTCAGTCAATAAATCAACCATAAGGCGTTGTAGAGTGCGTGAGCAAGGCCCTAAGCAATTACTTCAGAAAATTGTTCAGGGTGCTTAGATAGTTGACATACTAAAAGTCGTGACGTCTAGGGGGTGAGGCGGAGTGGGGGGAGGGGTTTAAAGTTCCCATTTTTCAGTTTTTCGCTAATATCTTTTAAACGGTGTGTCATGGAGATAAAAAGTCTTCTACGCAATGAAAGCTTATAAAATTATGTACAACTTTTATCTTATGCACTTTTTCAAATTCCTACCTATTTTCAAACTACACATTCCGGAAGAGCGAAAATTTAAAAAAACTTTTTCGATTGAATACTACATTTTGTATACTACTTCCTTCACGTTATTTGGGGATCTAAACACGCGGCAGCGAGTCAACCCAAGTTCAAGTAAAAAAACTGGCTAACCAGCACCAAGTGTATCATTACACGAACCACTTGGTGCCACTTTTGACCCTTCTATAACTCCAAACCTCTAACGCAAACACATAACTAAGTGTGAAAACTGCCAACTGTAAGTAAGTAGCTAGGAATGATAATCTGCTCAATCAGCTCAAAGCGAGTTAGGTCTAGCGCGTCAAGAAACTTGTAGAATACGCACCTACCTGGAACCGATTGCTCACATGTAAACAATCTTGATTGAGTATTGATTGTACTGCTGTAGGGTAAAGCAATAACTCAGTAAGGTGCCTACATACTGTTTCTAGGTTACCTACTTATACAGAGAAACGCCCTTCCCCTACCTGCCTGGATCTATGCGTTGACTTTTCTTTAGAAACACGCCGTTCCTACTAATTGACCTATTTTACAAATAAGTAATAATATTTGCTTAAAATCGATAGCGCTTCAACTTTCTTCGATATGAAACTTTAATGTTAGAATTTTCATTCATTAGGAAACATACTATGTGATGGGTGTACTCAATTTATTAACTTCTTATAAGCATCATATTGTAATGTAATTAGATTTTTGCGTGACATACCGGCTGGCTCAGACGTCGCCGTGTCGTGTCGGACAACGGACTGTGTAGAGTTCTATGAATAACTGAAAGTAGATGCAGTTAGTATTGCATTAGGGCAGGAGCAAGACCGACCTAACATCGACCTTCACCTATCGTTTACCAAACTTATTTCTTGTATCTATGTTAACATATGAATATAAGAAAAGAGTTTTGATTAGTATTTCTATGTGTTTTTAACACGTGAAACATGCATGATATTTATTAAATTATAACTATAGACAACTACATGAAAAGTACTCTACTATGAAATTATGGTCATGCCTATTATAATTTAAATAATTCAATAATTTTAAAAAAATTGTATTTGCGTTTGTAGGAATTTCAACCAACCTGAATTTTGAATATATATTTTTTTAATCTGTTCACCATGACCAGAAAACGCGTAGGCTTTTATCCTTTTTTCTAAAAAGGAAAGAATAACACGCACTTCTTAGTTGTAAAATCCCACTACCAAGAAAAATGCATGCAACACCACTTGTATTCCTACACTAGCCTAAACAGACATTTTACAAAACAACAAAAGTATTTTCACAATATTGCGAGCAGAACAAAAAGTTATGATTTGATGTCAGAATACGGATACTTATTAAAGGAAAGTTAAAAACATTAATTTGAAGAATCACACATCACTCAAAATATACTAACGGCGAACAATAGCAAATAGGCGCCTCATTCTTCCATGTTTGTTTAATACACCCGCTGTAGGCAGGCATATATATCAGCACAGAAATGAATCATCTTATTAAAAAAGTATAAATTGCATATAAATCTTTATGTATAGTATAGTTGGATAAACCCATGCTACCATCAGAATATACGACGCATACGATACTGGGAAAAGATAATCAGCTATAAGAAGAAAGTTTTCCTTTTGAGGGACACGTGTTCACGTAACCCTATAAATTTAAAGCAGAATATCTAGAATATCCTCAATAATGGCAGGATATTTATGATACAATATAATCTACTCGTTGAAACGGTTTCTATACTTTTCCGTAAAGAAAGCTTTAGCAAAGATCTCGTCTTAGGTTCAAGCGCCTTAAGTTCAATCCGATTAGACTATCTTCGTTTTATTTGTTGAATATTACATTGAAAATACAAGATTTTAAAAGAGCATTTTTTATGAAAATCCGTTTCCCGAAACTTTATAATAATTTATGAAACAGTTTATTTGTATAAAATGTTTTAAATTAAATTTAGAAACTCTGTAGGTAGAGTTACATATGCAATTATTTTGAACACACAACCAACGCCTGCAAATGAGGCGGCTAGCTAACAAACAATTATTTCAGATGAAAGCTTTGTTTAGATGAAACTATTATAAATAATTAAAGCCTTGAAAACATAAATAATTAAATTTGATATTTAATAAACTTATCTTAAAATAAGTTTTTCAATTAGAGACAAAACTTACAAGATAGACACCAATTTTACATATTCAAAATACTAATAAGAAAATGTAGAGTCGTTGGCCAAAATGTTATTTTGCATTGCAACGTTTATGTATTTATTAAAATAAATTTTACTTTTTACATCTTTATTTATTTTTATATTAATATTAATCAAAACAAATTTGTGTTCAACAGCATTTATAGCTCAAGAACCGACCGATTGTTACTTCTGATTTGTTATATTTGTCTACAATCCGAATGGCTGAATGCTGTGCGCGGTTTGCCTAGACCTTATTAAAAAGTTATTTAATAAATTCCAATGGTATCCTTTAATGCGAGTTTGCGATTTCTGGAGGACCACTTGAGTGGTGTCATAAAAATTATGTGTTCACTATCGTCTGCCTGAACTACCCGCGTGATATAAGGATTTAAGAATGGCCTATGTCCTTTTCAAGCTTACCCCGCAACAAAGATCATCAAGATCAGAAAATGTAACACAACATCATAATAGTAATAATGTTAACAAATTTATCCATGAAGTATAAATTTCACAATATATCTTTTTTTCTATAATTTTTTTTCTGTGCATTTTCTTTGACTTTTTAACCAACTTTTGCTTGTAAAGAGATCTACTAGATAGCATATTTATAATCGCGGGCTTTGACTGCTTCGGAATAACCGGAATAATTAATGCCGCAGCAAAAACTAGCCAAAATGTAAAGATACCATCATATCCTTCATAATATCACGAAACCCCAAAATAAATAAAGGAGTCCCAAGATAAATAAAGGAGTCGAATGAGAAATACAAAACATTCTGTCACATTAGGGAAGGTAGAGCCAAGTTTGTCATGAAAGACCGAGCAAACTCTACAATGTGGTGGAATGTTTTAGTTGATTTGTGGTGTGAGTTGTCCGTAAGTAGTCGGGCAGCATATGGTTACTTTTCAAGTTTACGCTGTACTCCCTATTAACGTAAGTAAGCAAACTCAAATTGCCGTGAGTTGGAGATTCTTCCTTAGCATCAATTTTATAGAGCGAGAACCAGGAACCTCATTGATATTGAACACACTAAAACTGGCAATTTTCATATTCGATTAGTCTCAAATACTTATGATAAATTCAATGAAGGGAGATTTATTATTTAAAACCAATAGAATCATTAAAGTATTATTTTTCAGCCTCGATTTAAATCCACAATATTGTTTTTCTCGGAAAGAGGTAATCCGGCCTGGGGTTCTTGGAGTTGGTTAATCCAAGTTCTGTTTTCTTTGGACTTGAATAAGCCTCATGCTAGAGCAAAGCCTCTGTACTGCAAATGTATTTGAACATGACCTGCAGCGACAATATATAGGATACACCAAGAGACTTAGAGAATTCTCTCAAAACCTAAATCAAAAACCGCTTTCGGAAGTCGGGGAAATGACAACAGCGTACCTTAAAAACACAAATCAAATTAACGTTTTTAAATGAATCTGATCATCTTACATGTTTGGTCTTTTGGTTTTAAAGCTTTTGAACCAAAGTACTTTGAAAATAATTTTAGAGCTTCAGTTTCTGCAAAAACTGAAATCAAGGCTGCGGCCGCGGAACTCGTTCCTTATTAAAATGTTTGATTGGTTCGCATATCTGTGATAGCAGATCAAACTACGCTGCGTTCATTGATGTCCTGCACCTAGCCAGGATAGGCGAGCGTTTACGGTGCCTACCTGTTGCATGCCCCGTGCCGTACGGAACGCCGAAATATCCCGGCTCGTATTTCGTTGCTATGGCAACGGAGCGGGGCGGCGCGGCGCGCGCTTATCGAATATGTGTATTCGTTCTCAAATTTTATTACTAGCTTAGGTACCTCTTTATACAATAATTATTTAATAGTACAAATTTTGCTATGAGTACTAGTATAAAAATTATTGTTTACTTTTCCAGCAAGGGTTTTCTTTTCCATAATAATATGTGCAATTGTACTACCATGCCTACAAATATAGAAATAAGTATTGACGAGGAAATGCATGAATCAAGATACAATAATTTCGAATACACTAATAAATCCTGGGTTCATAAGAAAACCTCGGAGTGGTAGAAAACCTACACAAGGAAATTAAGTAAAGTCGCTAATCATAATTTCTCATAAAAAATATTGATTGATTATAATCCAGGGATAATGAACAAAGGATTTACGGTGTTTTTTCTTTCTGAGATAAACAAGCTGTGTAGGTGGAAACTCCTGGAAACTGTCCTATTTGCGTTTCAGTTTCTAAGCAAGCAAACAACAAAGACGAATCCTTGACGCCAACAGAACAAAAGAAGTGTCTACATACATCAGCATCATAGCTATATAATGTATAAGTGTGTGCTTAGTGTATTAAAGTAGTTCACCTTTTGAACTATTAACTTGTAGAGTATCTGGACGTATTTACGTGTTATGGGGCCAGAATTTTCCAGGGACGTTTCGATGGGTCCTGCCGGGATGGCGGCTGAATGGCGGGAGAGTCGGCGCCTGCGCGAGGGGCTATCGATCGGCTTGAGGCACGTGGGCGCTCCTCCGCTCGCGCCGCGCCGCCGAGGGTCGTATCTACCCGGTGGACACGTGCCGAGGCGCGCCCGTGTTCCTACGTTCAACACCTACACCATCTTTCCGCGCGACATCCTTCATTCCATCCCGCTAACCTGTCACTTTCATTCCTGTCTTTCTGATTTTATGTTTTGATCTTTTATCCAAGACGTTCATAATAGGTTTTAACAAAATTTAACATAACATACCTACCAATATCGGCATGAAAATAATATTGTAGAATTTAATCAATATTTCCCAAAATAGGTTATACCCCAGAAACTTTTCCAGCGCCACCCACACCGATAATATTTAAGTAGGTAAGACTGTTTAATAAATATTGTCGGTGTGTATGTGGGTGTAAATAAGGTAAGTACCTTCTTTACACCTTACTTATTATTGACAAAAGGATACAAATCAAAAGCAATGCTTACAAAATATTTTGGAGATTTTCCATAAACGACAATGGGAAAAACATTTCCACCTCCAATAGATTCCAAACAGGTGTCATTTGAAGCGCCTCGTTGGAAAGATCTCTTATTATGGCGGTATACTTCGAATAATGGGGTTTAGGATGTTTACCACATTTTGTTACTGCCTATTTAATTAGTGCCTAATGATGAAAATTCGGCAATTATAAATTGTTTTTTTGTAGGCAGAGTACAAAGCTAAGGTAGGATCCCAACGAAAAAACTTTATGTGAAGATGGAGTCCATACTAAATTTCTCAGTGTTATTTAAACATGAAAAATACCGACTAACGGGGACTTTTGTAGAGCTACATTTCTTCTGATTACATTCTTAGCTAAATGTTGGACCTAACTACCTATTAATTGATTAACTTTAGAACTTAAAAAGTTGGGGTAAAGTAATATATAATTTAATATTTAGGTATATATTTTTTGTGGTCGAGATCTTTGCAGTTAGCCTGAGCGCAGGAATATCTTAACATAATTTCTGAGGCACGGATGGATATTGGCATGTTTACAAATAGCCATAACGGACCAACCGCGGCGAGCGCGACTTTACCTTATTTTCGTTAGAATCATACGACTTACACTTGTCTTAGCCCAAGTGTTAGTCGTACAATTGTAAGTAAGAATAGCAGTAAAGCCACGCGACACGGACCACGGGTAGCGTTCTCACTAATCGTAAGGGCCCGTATTCGGGGTGCGGGATATTCGTAAAGGTCCAAGCAATGTATTTTCAGTGTTTGCTAGACCGCGTGCGTGTCATTTGTCGCTAGGTTATTGGTTGTTATGCCACGTGAGGGGCAGGCAGCATGCTGGACGACGACTGGCGCAATTTCACTAGGTACTCATTACCCCGTTTTTGTCAATCTGCCCGCCTGCTTTATACCGACTTGAAAAATGAGCCACAATAAGTGATTTACTTACACCCCACAGAGACGACTCATAAAATTAACCAAGCTGAACACAACGAAATAAAGAAATCATGCCAAGAGTATTAAATTCTTGACTGACTTTACCAATTAAAATGTTTAACCGATTGTTTTACTTTATGTCTTATGTTTATAATTTGTCTTATAAGATAGAATGTTTGTAGGGCGAATGTTTTTGTGCGTATCATTGACTAGATATTTGAAAAGCACCTGTAAGTTTATTTTTTTGAACTAATAGTCGGTGTTCCGACTGCGGGAAAAGTGAATTCAAAAGACAAACAAAATGTGAAAAACAATATGTACCTAAAGATCAAAATACAGTCGGAGACATGTTGTTAAACATTGCCTACCAAGTAACTGAATGAATCATGTGCAACAGACTGCATTATTTTGATTCTTTGCATTTTGTTTTGTCTTTTGCGTTCAGTTTTTCGAAGTCGGGTTTTTTATTAGCTTTAATTTTCATGTTAGGTCTAAAGCTACAAGTACAAGCTACTACATAGTTCATTAAATTTTTTGAATATAATGTATTAATGTTTTGTATAAAAGATTGTTAAAAATTATGGAAAAAACCGACAAAGAAAGAAAGTTGTAAGTATCATCGTAATTTGATACTTCCGTGAAATATTTTCATCTTTCAAGGGAAGCTTACCGATTACTGTAGGTTAATTAAATATTTATTGAAAAAAATAATAATGCGTTAATTGAATAGCTATTTAGACGGACCAAAAGTATAAATCCTTGTCAAATTAAATAAGTCAATTAGCTAGTAACAACAGACTCCAAATATTTACAACAATAAAAAACTTAGCCATTTGTAGAACACTAGAAATAGTAACGAAATAAAACCTAAAAACTGTTCAATCCAGTTAATTAGCTTAGGCATTTTATAAATGCACAATGTACCGGACTCCGCAAAATTTAAACCAATATCTTAGGATTATCGCAAAACAACTCGTGGGTGCATATTAAATTCAAGCGGTCCCACGCTCCCACACCGAAACATGCTCAGTGTAACATGCAGATACCAACGATCACGGGAAAAATATTCATTAGTTAAAATATGTTGTTTGGTTACATAATTAGACCAATAGGCAGCAATTATTTATAATAAACGTCTTTTTTATTTTGCTCAACAATATTTTAATCTTATTTTCTTAAAACAATATCAGACACACGATGATTTTTATTTGGAATTTATCAGTTCCAAAAAACCTTACGTTGTAACTTTTAACATGAATAATTCAATAAAAGAAACAGCGTCAAACTGTGATAAACAGCATCAAAAGTGTGTGGAATTTGTATTAAGTACCTGGGTAGGTACTTTGTTTAGAGCTGCCGCTTTGAATCCATATCATTCAATTCAACCGCGTGCAATGAAAGCCCTCTTTCGCCGAGAACGTTGATCACGTATTTAGATAAGGGCGACAATCACTTGTACCCCTGTACGAGAAGTTGCCGACACAGGTCGGGAGCTCGTTCCTTAGCCCGAACTTGTATGTACTTACAATTGTAATACTGCAGCGCCAATTGTTTACAGCTGTTCTAGTATAATTAGCTCGACTACAATTAAAAACATGAATTTGAGATGAGTATAACCCATAATTATGCATTGTCTTGATATCAAGAACATATGGCATGCAGTATCCGATACCCCAAAGCCACAAAGACGAATAAAAAGAGGGATAAAAAGACAGTAAAAAATATCTGTACAACTATGTCAACTACTGTAAGCTGGTCGGCAAGCTTAGAGCACGTGCTACGAATCTCGATGTTTATTTGCACGCAACATGTTCAAGATTAAGGAATTAAGAGAAAAAGTTTCCCAAGTTAAATTAAATGGAAATATAGAATAGACTTTAAATACGCATATAGCTATAATTTTCATAGAACTGGGTTATTAATTTATTATGCTTCTTTCTTTGTGTACTATCATAGTACACAAAGAAACAAGCATTTAGTACTTCTATGTATAAACTACTGGCTTAGGTAGGTTGTTGACTCGCGGCAAGTATTTTTTTTAGCATTTACCTATCTACAGTATCTACATCACATACACTCCCCTAACTTGAATGACAAGTTTTTCATTTTATCAATGAGATTTATTCCCAGCTATTATGGAATGCTGACCTGCAGAGACCCTGAATTTATAAGATGAGGATTAAGGGGCTTGAATTGAAAAATAAACAAACATTTTAAGATTAAAAATTCAAAAGTAAAAAATTCGAACTTAAACTTTTCATCATTATTTAATCAAATAAAATTGTTTATCAATTATGTAGCTATGAATTTGTTAGTATTTTTTGATAGCTCCTTGATTTCGACTAAATTTCATGTATACATAGTAATTTTCACTAATGCATCCCATTTCTTGGGAATTCGTAATATCGTGCTAACGCTACACTCATTACACTCAACATTATCTTATAATGCAAAGATACAAAACAATGTTTGTAAGGCAAAATGAAATTTTTCGAACAACCCGTTGATATCTAAAATCCCAACCATGGGTACAAAAAGATAATGTGCTAACGTGATTGCTAGCTATACTCGGGGGGCTGATAACTTAATTTTGATCGCCCTATGAGATAGACATTAGACACTTTTATTTTTAACCCCTACCCTAACCTAATATAAGCACTAGATTTTTATAAAATTCACTCTGCTACATTCACTCATGATGCAATGATTTCTTATTACATAATTCAAGATAAAAAGAACTTTATAAAACGGCTACAAAGTTTTTTCAGTTATGTGTTATTTCATTATTGGTTTAAAAATGTTTTGCTTTGTCATCGTCAAAGTTTGAAGTTTTGTTTTGAAGTTACAGCCGTATAACTGCTTGTTCGCGAGTAGTTATAATAAGACTGGAAAGTTTTACTAAGTTAGCTGTACGGATAGTTTGAGTAGTATAGGTCATCACCTCACCACGCAATCACCAATGTGCGAGTTTCAGGTTCGATTCTTGCTAGGTAAAAACAACAGAGTGATGTACAAATGTCTTAGTCTGGGTATAATTTGTGTGAAATGAATGTTTATGAAACCCCCGCGATACAGGTATTAAATTCCCTAGTCCCGAGTCGTTTTCGTTCGCAGATAATCCAATCTTCCTTCCGTAAATCAGATTTAAAATTTCAACATCCCACAGATTTATATTACTTCTCTTTTTCTGTACCTACCCCTACATGTAAGACTGCAGTTTCGACTTAACATTCACGACTCCCAATCTATTTCTATATTTAAACTGCAAGTTAAAGACCATGTTTCTCTTTGAAGTATTGTCTTTGCATATAAGTACGTATACTTAGGTTATCGACAAATGACAATCAAAGGACAACAGTTGAATGAAACAGCTGCGCACTATTGATTAGTTTTTAATATTCTATGGTGACACACAACGTGTGCGAGGTTCCCGTAGCTCAAATGTAATTAATAATACTAGGAATTTACCGTATGTACTAAATATAGTTTCAATAGTTCGTTTTATAGTCTCTGTGAAAGTTGTACGCTAAGGTAGTGAAAATGACCCTTCTAAAATTATTCTATCAATTCAATTAATATGATGTATTTATTGATTGTCAGTTTAATGAACCACATGCTAATGGGGTCTATTCTACTAGACAGTCTTTGCGGAGAAAGCATCTTTATTATAAGATTTTCCATTAACACCTCCATAATTGTTGGTAATAATACTACACTATTCATGTTTATAAACCTAAAAAGGAAGAGGGATTGTGTGTCTGGCATGAAGTTGGTTTAAATGTTTGGGTCAATTTGTGTACCCTGAACACATTTCAGTACGACACACATTTATTCAGTTAAATTTATAGTAACGATATAGAATACAGTGCAAATTGCAATTAAAATCTAGTAGTCTTCATTAAGTAAGAAACATCTTAAAATAAGACTAAGCAGTAACAGTTACCTAACCTATAGTGGTTATTCGCTTCTCGCAATCCGGTTTTCAAAAATTACCGTCAGGAAAATCAAAGTTTTTTTTTCCGTCGACAATTATTAAATAGTTATTTTAAAAGCCCACTTACCTCCATCCTCCAGGGAGAGAGTCACTATTGCCCTCCTTCAGTTGAGTGGTACTCGCGCTCTGCAGATTCGGGACATTTACTCTGAAATAAAAAAAAACAACTTATTTTCAAATCAGGTGACAGGAAGGCTATAGGAAATGATGTTTCATAAATCGTTGGATCTATCGAATAAGTTTAATTTGTGTTCTCGAATCGAGGATTGAACCCACAGCACGTCGCGAAGCAGCGCTTGGCCCGAAGACCTACCACCCACCACCCGTTTGCAATCTTGCTACGATATTGGCAGGTGAACTTGAAACTATCTTATTTTATCATGGCCATATACATAATACTTAGACCTGTTGGTATGAGAGTGATATTTTTTACAGAAATTTAACTTTCAAGAGAATTTTGATAGGTAAGTAATCCTATCTACATGCACGTGCTTTTATTATTTATGGCATTGCCATAAATAATAAAAGCAGAGAAACATTGAAAAAATATAGAAAAAACGTTTTCCATGTAATCTTACTTCCCCAAAAAACGCGCGCGCGCCTCCCAAAATATCGAATCCTAGATAAACCATGTAAATAATGTAGAAAGTAATGTCTCGTATTCTTAACCATTGTTTCACTGTGGACAATGGATTGTAATCCAATATCAGGTAAACAAAGGTAGTCCTTCTCTGGAAATTGACCGGGGAAAGATCGTTCGAGATACTTGCTTCCAGTCGTTTCCACTGGCTTGTGCTAATTGAATGATAGTCATAGGTGTAAATATTATGCAACCATATGCAACGTGCGGTACTCACACTTTCTTGTTGGCGACCGAAGGTTCCACGATCAGCGGCAGGCCACAGTACGAATAACCTGGAACAAGGAAGAAGTCCTATAATATGGGGCAATGATAGGAACATTAGGTAACCTGTGTAACTAACTTTTCTAAGCCTAACGAAAAGTGGAAAATAAAAAACATACGTACATAATACCCTACAAATAGGTGATTACAATAGAAGTAAAAGTTACTAAGTTATGTGGGAATGGATGGCTGTTTAATGACGTACGGTGCAAAACCGTATTCTTTTACAAAAAAATACTGAATGTATTTTTATTTTTTTATGAATAGTTTTTATAATCCTGATCATTTCTCGGCATTGGAATAAACCCCCGGTGTGCACTAGTTTTATACGTTAATAATTTTTTTTCAGATGTGTAGGACTCCCAAGAGTCTGTCAGTCCCCAAATTTTGTTTGAATTGAAACCCAGAAAATGCAAATAGCATGCGGTATTACAAGGGCAATAAAAGTTCAGATAGAGATTTCAGAATGTTGAACCTAAGAGGGCAAGACACATGCATGCACAACTCCTTCCTTACACTATGTGGTAGGTGGTAGTGAACTGTATTACTTATTATGCCACATATGATACTACAGATGATTTTTACCTTTATACAAGGCCAAAGTAGTTACCAGTAGATGGACAGGTGATAAGAAATTCGTTGGCAACTAAATAATGTACTTACTGAAAGTATGTGACATAAGTTTTTGTTCGACAATGTGCCAGTAAAAAGTAAGAGTATTTAAATGGTAAAATTAAACAAGATGATAGAATAGTTCTTACCATGCAGTTTGTCTATGGCCCGATCAGCAGCTGATTGATCAGGAAAGTCGACGAATGCGTAACCTCCTCTCTTGACTGAGATATCAGCAACGGTCAGATTCTGTTCAGCAAATAGTTGTCTCACTGCAGCTTCATCAGCTTCTATTGGCAAGTTACCAATGTATAATTTGTTCATAGCCGAAACGGACTTCATGGGTTCACTCATTTTTCTTTATTAATAGGTATTCCGAGGAATAAATTTTACGAATCCGATCCAAAGTCGTAATATAACGACAGTCACGTCCAACACCAGCAGCCAGTCGGTTTTCTTTTGTCTTGTATAAATCTGATTGACGTCAATCTGAAATTCGAATAAAAATCATTTAGCTTTTTAACTCGACGGCCATGCTTATTTCAAAGCTTTGACATGACATTTAATTTAGACCAAAGAGGTAAGTATATTTAAACTCATTTAATGTGACTTTATTGGGTAATTATGTTTCATAGCATTAGAATGGTCTTATTGTTACAAATATACTAGAGATATAAGCTGCTATGAGAATTTTCTAATTAAAGGATTGTTTTAGATTTTTATCAGTTAACCAGCTTCACCCACGGGAAGCACGTGCGACGCTCCCAAGCTAGGCCTGTCAGTGTTGCCATTGAGATCATTTAAATCATTAGGATAAGTCCCTATAAGTACTATCAAGGTAGCAACAATTACCTACCACTGCAAAGGGTAGCTGGAAACGGGAACGTGTGAAAAAGACCTCCTTTCACAATAACATTACTATGGCTGCATACATTGATACGGGCGCTTCTATAAAGTAAATAGTACATTCTTCGATCGCTACTCGATGGAAGACGTAGCTTTTAGCATTAATATTAGTATGTTTATTGATTTTCCGAGCGGCACCGCCACCGCGCCAGCTACTACCACAGTCCTCAACTGTCATGTTGACAAGCACTTAACTTTAAGCCTGTAATAAGTACAATTTTCCCACTGCCGTACTACAGGCACCATTTCTTTTAGCGCGCCATTATGGACTTCAGTCCTTCGAGGCTTTTACTTTTTTCTTACTACTAAGTATAAAGTCTTTCGGTACATCGACGAGATTCTTGCTTTACGAATTCGGGTCCTCCCAAATGTATGTTATAAGAAATAGCTATTTTTAAGATTTTTTTCATGAAGTAAACTAGTAGGTTCTATAAGTACCTAAATAATCACATCAGATTATAATATCGTAGAAGACAAAGTAAGACGTTATTTTTTATCACTACATAGTATAAAACAAAGTCGCTTTCCGCTGTCTGTCCCTATGTATGCTTAAATCTTTAAAACTACGCAACGGATTTTCATGCGGTTTTTTTTAATAGATAGAGTGATTCAAGAGGAAGGTTTATATGTATAATACATGCATAATATAGGAGAAAAACATGGATAATCTTAGAGATTTTTGACGTCAGGTCGTAAATCAACACATTTTTAGCGCTTTCATTGCAAACGCTGGCTGAACCCTACGAGATAGATCAAAATAATGTACTACAGTATTGTGCACCTCAAAAAGATCTACAAAAAAGTCCGCGATGGTATATGTCTATCTCTTGAGGGTAACCCACAATAACCATTTTTTATCCTTTATTTATTACTTATTCACGAAAAGACGATGTTAAGCAATACAGCATTAATCCTTATCCAATTAAGTCCCTTCAAAAAATTGTGCATGAAATATAGATCAATATTGCCTTTTACAGCATGTAATTTAAATGAATATTTTCGAAGATATTACAGATTTAAAATGCACGGACATAGCGGTTGCGGCGATACCGGCCGGAGGGCCGCGCAGGGGCCGGGGGGCGCGTGCCTATACCAAAAAATGCTTCTAAGGCTGTGCTTCGCCCTATAGAACTTTATGATTGTGTAATATTCGGTATCAGCGTTGCACCCGAGCAAAGCCGGGGCGGGCCGCTAGTGTAAAATAAGTACAATTACGATTATTGTCAAATTGCCTTTATTAAGAACATTTTTTATTAAATAAAATTGTCTTCAATCAATTTCATTATTTTTGAGTATAAAACAAGAGGCCAAAAAAATAATTTGTTTGCGTGTGTCACAAATCAATAATACACGAGTGGAACTTAAAAATACGTGTTTTTGTGTGAAGATGACTAAATTCCATTTAATCACTTTAGCTATGCATACTAATAACTAAAAAAAAACCGTTATCAGACTTACAACCAAACACAGATTCAATAAATACTGGCTCCAGTAGGTGTATTCTCTATTTATGTGTAACTAGAACACGACACTAAACTGAAAGTGCCTTGTGACGAGGTAACGATTTTGTATTTGTCGATTTTCGAGTTGACTTTTGGAAGCAAAATTCAATAAACAGGGTTTGACGCATTGATGCTTGTCTCACGTAGCTACGCATAATTGTAAACTCATTTCGTACGCATTGGGAGCGGGTGATGTATGAATGCACAGCCTATTCCTGGCGTCGTTTGACGCAATTTGTTTCATGCAAAGATAAGTTCTAGAAAACAAGACCAAATAATACTTGCTACATGTTTCATACTACATGTTGTCAAAGCACGATTAACTCGTGCTATTGTTGAGCTCCAAGGACCGAGGGTCAAACATGTTTCGGGTAAGTATGTGGACCTTGTAACTACTTGATTTGTAAAAGGCTGACCTTAAATCTCCCCTGTTTATGCTCATGTTACTTACATGAATAATATAAGTACCTACCTACTTGATTTGTATAAGATTCACACAGTTTTTTATTAATAATATTCTAAATCTTTAATTTTATGTACCTACTTACATATTTACTTTTATTGTTAACTGTTGCTCACTTGCTCAGATTACAAATTGTATGCATCGGTACATACGGTACATGCTGCTTAGAAATAAAAGGTCTTATTATTTCGTTGACAGGCGGTTCCATACATTTTTTAGTTGATGGTGTTGCCATTCCACAGTCTTCATGAGCTATAGCTATAGTTTAGGACCTTGAAAAGGGTGCCTTAAATTAGAACTGTGATGCTGGCAACGTAATGGATTGCGTAGTTATGACCATCATTAGGTGCCCTAGAGCTAGATTGCTGCTCTGAACTTTGCATAGGAAAATACCCACTAAAAACATATTATATTGAACCTTAGGAACATCATTTACTGCCGCTTTATTTTATTGAGTTTAACTTAGTAGGTAAGTACTAATGATGTTATTTTCGTAATTGATACGTCTGACATGCGTTTGGGAATAATTCCGAAAAATAATAAAGTTACTGAAAAAAATAAGTCGCGTAGAGAAAAAAAACATTGCTCCGTAATTATGTTATTGTATCAAGTATCAAATGCCCTGATTAAGTTGTTATTTTTCCTATAGAAGAAAACAAGCAGTAGGTAGAAATGACGTAGGTGGCACCTAGGCAACAGCGGAGCTTTTCAAAGAAGCTATTTGTTATGGTTCTTTATCATCAAAGGTATTGGATTTCGAGTGGGCATTTAATAAATATTTTCATACAATAATGTTACAAGGATATGTAACTGGAGGATCTGAGTACCTAATTATTTTGTTTTGTCACGTCAAGCGTTTCGCGTATTCTGTATCTTTCCAGACAAGAACAATGATACTCGTCTCAAGTACGCGTCTACCGGCCTACCTAACGATGTATGTGAAAAAGACTGCAAGGAAGAATCCCATTTTCTGTAAAATAAAAAACATTACCGGGATTTCCATTGCTATTACTTACATCAGTTACATCTAATACTTGCATCCGCTAACTAATTTTATCACGTGAATGGGTTATACTTTTCAGGTTTTTCTCATACCTTATGAGTTCTGTGGTACTATTCGTAATGTTTTCTTTAGCTTTGTGAACACAAAATTATGGAAATTTATAAACAATGATAACCTTCATCTAAATATAAGTCTACGTAAGCCTTACAAAAGGTAAGATACAATTTACTTATACCTAGTACCCCTACTACTAGCCATATAACCTTATTGACTTTCAGAGATTCAATGTAGCGATCTGGGCCATGCACATTTAGCGTACCTAGTAGTTGCATCTGGACTTAAACAACAGGAAGCGATGCGGCAATCCTGAGAGGAGCGGCTAATTGAGATGGACACCTATTCGACGGGTTGCTCCTTGCACCCAAAGGGAATAAAATCATTACAACAAGCCGTATTCAACGCTATTTCTAAACAGTTAGAACCTACTTTTCAATCAAAGATTTTCCTACTAAGAATGTACGTATGCCAATATCTCTCAACTTACAAATGGCCAAATGCTGACACGTCAATCAGTTTTAAGTTGCCATTAACTTAAGTTTTATGCATTCATTTCTTGGAGAGAGGCAAATATAGACATTTAAGGTAAGTTGATTTTCAGTGTTTGGGGGTACCTAACTTAGAACTTCGTGTAAGTATGGTAGCGAATAGATGTTTATGTTATTAAATTGCTGCTGATGAAAACCACAAATTGGTACTTTTTCTATGAAATTAGCACTCTTTTACGAATAGGACAATTTGGCGCAATATAATTATTGTACCTAAGAGAGACTTCCGTTGTTCTGTTATAATACCTATGGCGAACGGACAACATGTGTTTGTGTAAGAAACGACATAATTATTGTGGTTTAGGGGTATTAGTGGTAACGTTGGAGTGTTTTTTTAATGTTTTATATGCGTAATAAAATAACTGCATTTATTATAATATGGTCAGTGGTCAGTGTGGTCACTCAGTCACTGGTCATTGGGGTCGCACAGTTTAAAAAACGCAATATCGGAACGACGCGGCAACGTATCTATATGATACTAGTTTGACGAACTTTGTTGAAAGTGCCTTTGGTTATGTACCGTGGTAGTACCTTTCGTTTATATCAGAGAACATTTGATTTTCCACTGTTCATTAGTTAAGTTTTCGACGGTTTTATTAAAACAAACAGACGAACCGAGCATAGTAACTATGGAAACGATCTATTTTTGGCATAGTGATGCTCTTTGATTACCTTTTGGCACTTGTTTTATTAACTTTATCTGTACAGTAGAGTATGACCTCCTGTAAGGTATGATATTCATTTTGGTAAAAATGTACATTTATTATATAATTCGCCATTATTTTTTTTAACATGGACAATTTTGCCAACCGAAAAAAATTACTGGAAGCCCACCGCCTACTCGTTTCTATAAATATCAGTAACGTCTTAGATTTGGTCAATAAAATATGACTTGAAAAGGAAACGACGTAACATCTTTACAAAATTATTTAGTTTGTAAATTATGTAACATTTTCAATCTATCTACTTAAATAGTTCTATGAATAAAATTGAATCTATTGCCTGAGACCTGAAAGAAGAAGAAAAAGATACAAATTAGGCCCTATATTTAGAGGGATATTACGTTACGTTACCTATTTGTTATCATAACATAGCCATAAATACTTCTTGCATCTAGGTATTTAGCCTTTTCCCAGGCTGTGTTGACCTTGGCTTCTAGCCTTACCGGATTCACCCAAATACCGTAGTTTACATGGAGCGGTTGCCTATTTTTGGCCTAACGTGCTTTCCCGAGGCACGGAGGGATCTCGGTGAGCTTAAGAATGGTCACCCATCTACGGACCAAAGCGGTGAGCGCGACTGCACCTGTGTAATCGGTGTAACCGTGCGGCTGGCACTTTAGCCCGCTACCAAGGTTTGCTAAATACAGCTTAATTTATTTGTCAAAAGAGTTTAATTACATGTTTTAGTTATTCAAATGTCAAAGTTTCATCCTTTATCGATCTAATGCTGTTAGGTCAAGATACTTAATGTAGGTCCTGGCCGGGTTGCATGCGCTCAGCTAGATATCTCGTTCACGTCTCAAGTAAACTCGTCGATGTCAATTTATAGCCGTCGGTCTTATTTCCCAATATTTTCCGTACATTTTTATTGAAGTTGCAAGTTTTAAAAGGTGACTTGAGTTGGCTAAAATTTTGTGAATAATATAGAGCTAAATTAAACACAATAAACTAATTCGACTGCATTCGTCCCTTCAAGCGTAACAGGGGTTACATTGTCCTCAAAACTGTTGTAAATCTTAATGTGGTTGGGTCGAAGGAACCGATTAGGTACTTGGTTCTGTTAAATATAGGGTTTTTATATTTACAAGCTGGACAATTATTCTAAATAGTTCATACTTATAAAATATGTAAAATCTCTTCTTTTACCGAAAAACTGAATCAAATGTTACCATTGTACCTAGATTATCTTCTGGTTCGTTATAGTATTTGTGTGGGCAAATAAATGACTGTTTGGAGAAAAATTCTAGGTATATGCTAGATACACGTCTACTAAAAATTCCACATCATAGAAAATGCTATTGCTATTCAACTTGCCCCGCAACGTCCAAGTCTACTTGTTGCCAGTGACCCGCAACATGTTACGTGACGCGGTACTCGGGCTCCTGCTATAGAGCGCACGTCTCGGGTATACCACGCGGTTCCTGAGGGACATGCTCCCCTACGTTTGTCCCCCCAGGCTTGGGCCAGAGATTTTCAAACTTTTTCCGTTATTAAGTCAACCTCCCGTAAAGTATTTTATCGATACTGTATTATCAAATGTGTATTAGCCAGATTTTGAGAATGTAGTGAGGTACGATAAAATTGTAAAAATCGAACGATACTTTTCATTAATTTATTTTATTTAAATTAAAGGTAACCAAAATAAAAGAAGGAATAAACAGTAGGAGGAATGCTTTGATAATATTTTTTCGTTTCTTAGAATCTTTCTTGCTTTTTTGTTTGAATCCCCTTTCCACTTACTTTAACCTACTTCCACTCGCCATATTCCAATATAGGTAACAGAAAGAGTAATTGACACGATGATAGTAGAATGACGACATTGATTAACACAAATTTAAATCACACGGGCTTTGACCCCTTGTTAGTAGTCGTTGACCCCAACAACTTTGGGCACCACTGTTTTAGACTTGATGTTCTAACCAATTATTTAACTTTTGACCGATGCATGCATATGGACATCGTTATTCATTGATAGGCAACCAGAGACGAATAAATGCATTAGGTGCATGGATGCTGCATTTAGCGATGCGACATCAGACATGAAACTTTAGCTCCAAAACTGAACATAGTACGGAAATTGATCATGTTAATTTTTAATTTTGTATTCCTATTTAACGTACAGTATTCACATTTATCTATTAATATGCCAGAGATATTTTGTATGCCTATTACTCGTAAACTTTGCCGCCCTTCATTATTGACCAGACTGCACGGGGAAGCCACGGCGGCGTGCAAATTGCAAAAAAGACGAAATAATGCGAATACGCTTCTAAAAGCGGTGATGGACAAACATGATTAGGGATATCTCTTTTATCGAGTGTCCTTTGAAATAGCTACGAGGGTCCAAAATGAAACAACTTTTGTCCATTAATAATTTAATTCTGCGAAAATTTAACATCAATAAATAAATAAATATCAAAATATACAAATTTGTTTCAGGGCTTTTTGGATGATCAAACCTTAGAAAATAATATTTTAAAACTATATGGGTAGGTACATAATTATGTCGTTTCGACTTAATAAAATTAATAGAAACCGAATGGTTTCACCTTTCAAGTGTCTTTTTGTACAAACATTTTTTTTATACCTACATAAATTATGTAGTAATTTATAAGATAATATTCTACAAGCTTGGCTCTGCAAGATCACGTGTCACAAGTCAATAGATAAATGCATGGAGCACTTAATTTATTACACATATATATAAAATATAATTAATAGACGATAAAAGCTCTAAGATTTAAAATCAAAACAAAACCAATGAGATTAGAATATTAGAGCTGCGTTATTCTTTTTAAATTATTATTTTTATTCGAGGTCATACGCAATTGTTATTCGTTTGTAATTGGAATTATTGACTTTAGTCACTAGTAGTATTACCCACATGAAAAAAAACCCTTAAAGTACATGTTTTTTGTGTTTACCTTATAACCCCAGAAACCGAAATATTGAGAGAGAGAGAAAGAGCTATTTTTATTACCATTACCTACGTCTCGATTGTACACATAATCACGAATATGTATTATTTTGTATTCCGGCCCGAAACATACAGAACAAGTTCTTGATAAAATCAAAGAAAGCTTACCTAAAATCAAAAGGGTACATAAAAATATATATTTAAGTTATTGTACTGACTGTGGATTTATCCACATACATACGGAACTTAATTATAAATTAAAACAACATAAAGCATTTAAATTCGGATAGTCAACGCGTACTTTTGCCTGAACTAATGGCAACCTATAAATAAAACTAATTAATATTTTTCCCCATTCATAAATAATATAATGACACAGATCATTGTAGGTATTAAAACCTTTTTGTACCTAAAACAGGAATAAGGTCTGATAGTCAGAACCTTATAATATTTTGACCAAAATGAGTATACATGCTATACGAGAAGATCACATGAATGAGATTCAAGTTTTCAGAAATTGTTACTATCCTATAAATTGAATAATTTTATTATCTTTCGTTAGAATGTTAAAAATAAGCAGCAAAAGCCACAAACACAATAAGTACCTCGTTGCCAATACCATATTATAAGCTATTTAATACCATTATGAGCACTACAAAGATTTGTAAGGTCCTTCCTTAAAAAGTTTATAAATGTAATATTAAAGTTTATAGCTTAGGTAGACCTAATACTGTGAAATAGAGAAACTACCTCGTCAGGTATTTGTAATAGGTCTTAGATCTAGACATTTGGAATGCCTTGTTTTATAAAGTACCTATAACCCAGAAAACGGTAACATTTATTGTAATCAGATCTATCCTATATTAGAGATATTCGCTATATATTAGAATGTTATGTATTGCAGACATTTTGTTTTATGAAATATTTGTTTCTACAAGTACACTTGGTTCAGTTTAGTCATGATATGAGTGAATAACTTCACTATTGTACTTCGCGACTAGGTCTACAGACATAAGAGATATAATAAATATTTATTTATAGTTATGTTAGAGAGATTACATCCTTAAAGTTAATTTGAAGAATTATACAAATTAATCCTATAATTGAGATTATATCATTTGCGAATACCCTATTTTGGTTTCTCTTACAACCGTACGAAATTCTTGCCCGTGGAAGCAGTTAGTCCATTTATATTCGTCGTTTGACGTAGGGACTTTTTACACTAAGGAAATATCACTCCTGGTAGAGGTTTTAATAGGGGCAAGAATTCTTTAAAATATTTGTTAATTAGGCCGCGCAAGTCGTTTTCGACTGCTTTAAGCTGGCGACTTTGTAGTGTATCTTCTATAGCCAGCCGTACACGGATTTATTGAAACAGTTCGACTGCTTTTCTTCTATAGTTTTTAAAAAGGGGCGGGTCGCTCCTGTGACGTAGTAAAGCGGTTGACCGCTCGCGTAGTCCGTGTACGTTGATTATTTATACTCGAGCAGTTAGTGTACAGGCGGCCTTTTTCAATCATAGTTTCCATTTGTTTAGACGTTTGATGTCGCGGTTTACGACGATGTCTGTTGACTTAGTAGGTTCGAGCTGTTATTGCAGCTATTCTTCACGATTTCTAGTCGGGAGTGCAGGCGGAAGTGTAGCCGCGACTCCAGGGAATATCCGGAGTACTTTTTCCTGGAAAAAAGAAAGGTAATTTTATGAACGTTTATAATGGACCTATTTTATTATTGTAAAAGTAATTTATGTTTAGTGCTGAGTAACAGAGACAGATTAAAACATTACCTCATTTGATTTATGTTGTTATTAAAAAGGGATGAGGATAATAATATAGGTACAAACCTGACGTCCTGCAGCATATGCAGCGCGCGATCCTTGTCGCCGAGTTGGTAGTGACACATCGCCATTTCAGACAGAGTGTACGGAAGTAGGAAAGTGTCTTCCTTGATCTCACTCTTCAACCTGCAAATAATAACATTTTATTTGGTGTTGTCCTCAATGGCAGGATGACATACATCATCGTATCCATAGGTCCTTGTCCTTAAGTAGTAGAAGGTAGGATATTTAAAGGTTTCTCACGTCTTTTTTACTGTCTGCGATTAGCGTTTGTTTTACTTAATACTTAATTAAATCGCAAAACGTGATATTTAAGTTATAGTTACGAAACGAATAAAATGTAAAAATAAAATTAGTTGTGTTTTTCAACGTCTACCACAGTCTATAACCTTTTAAGGCTTCTAAGAATGGTGTTTATTATTCGTTAATAAGCTTTAAGTTTCCATTGAAAAGGCTGATCAAATCACTACGCATTAGAAGTAAAAGTTCGAATATCCCAGGTTAGGGTAGTTACCGAAATACAGAGTCGAAGGTATCGAGAGCCAGCCTCGGCAGTTGCATGGCGGCCAGACAGCAGCCGTGCAGGTAGCGCACGAGCGCGCGGTTGTCCCCCTCGTACGGACCCATCCACGCGCGACTCTCGCCCTCCACGCGGTCGCGGGCACGCTCTATCAACTGGAAGACACATACACATTATTATACTATAGACGATGGATATACACTTCTCATCAAAAAAATCGAAACACTTTCGTTTTTATTGTTTTTGTCCTAATTTTTTACAAAAGAGAATTAATTGTGTAGCTGGCAGTTTGGACATTACAGTAAGAAGAAAAAAAACAAAATTCGAAATTAGAATTTCATTTGTTTATCCTATAAATGAAATTAATCACTGTTTTGAGACAAATGTGTATTTAGGGTTGGAGTACGTTTCTCGTTTAAAAACTAAAAATTAGCGCTTGTCTTTAAACTTTTTGTTTCTTATTTCATTTACTGTGACTTTGGGACGACTGAAAAAACTTTTTTTTCTAAAACATATGGATACTTCGCCCGCAGAAGCCGCCCAAGTGGTGGCATTGCTGGATTCTGGACTTAGTCAGCGTGTTGTGGCTGCAAGATTGCATCTAAGCTTATCATCTGTTCATAGAGTCTACAAACGCTATCGGGAGACTGGTTCGTTCACGCGCCGTTCAGGATCTGGCAGGAATCGGGTCACTTCTGAGCGAGATGATCGATTTATTGTAACAACTTCTTTACGAAATCGACGCCTTAACGCTTTTCAACTGCAGCAGCAGCTTCGCGTTGTACGAAGAGTAGCTGTAAGTGACTCTACAATAAGAAGAAGGTTGAAGGAACGCGGATTGGCACCGCATAAGCCAGCGAATGGGCCGAAATTAACTGCAGACCATCGAAGAGCGCGCCTTAACTTTGCACGCGAGCACCTAACTTGGTCATACCTTCAGTGGAGCAAAGTACTGTTTTCTGATGAGTGTAAAATTATGCTGTATGGTAACGACGGAAGGAACAAGGTCTACAGAAGAGATGGAGAACGCTTTGCACAATGCTGCATTGAAGAAAAGATCAGCTATGGTGGCGGTTCGTGGACGGTTTGGGGAGGAATCAGCGCCGACGGTAAGACAGAACTTGCCTTTGTGTCTGGCCCACGGCTGCCTGCACTAAACTCTCATCGGTACATCGAACAGTGTCTTGAACCTCATGTAATGCCCTATGCACATTTTATTGGCAACGACTTCATATTCATGCACGACAATGCTAGAGCTCACACCGCGGGCGTCGTACGAGATTATCTTACCGAAGTCGGTATCTCCACTATGGTATGGCCAGCAAGAAGCCCGGACATGAATCCCATTGAACATCTATGGGATGAATTAAAGAGACGAATTCGAGCAAGAGATCCAGCCCCAGAAACACTTAGCCAGCTGCAAAATGCAATCCAAGAGGAATGGGATAATATACCACAACATGTGATCGTGATGTCTCATCCGATCGATGAAGAACCGTATGGAAGCAGTAATAAGAGCTCGCGGAGGGAATACAAGTTATTAAATAAACGTTTCTTACACTTTTTTTCATTTACTCGTGTTGTTTTACCCATTTCCTTCATATTCCATACAGGGTAAAAATTACTCATTATACAAAATACGAAACCTATCAAGACTTAATTTGAATTTAGAACATTAACATTAGGATTTAAAAACCTCATACTACTCACTATTAAATGACATTTTACATTTATTCCTAAATATACACATTTTTCTGATAATCCTTATCAAATCATAAACTGCGAGGTGTTTCGATTTTTTTGATGAGAAGTGTATATGAAACTACAGCAACTGACATGGCACAGCTGAAGTGGGACTGCGAGGAGCTTGTATTTTGCATGTCAGTCGAGCGTTGGGCGCAAAAAACACAGGCACACCAGAGGATGCGGTAGAACACCGAAAAATTAGCGGGACGTACTTGATATTATTTTGAAAACTGAATAGTTTCAGGAAATAGCGGAGAGACACAAAGGCCTCAGTAGCAAATGAATAGGAAGTAAACTGACTTACTAGCGCCCTGGAATTAATTGGGAGAAAAAATGGCAGGCTAGTGAACAGTAGCACAAATAATCATGTATTAAACTTACTTTAAGTACGCCCTGAGCAGCTCTATCGTTCTTGACGAGTATATGGAACATGTTCCAGAGGCACAGCAGCTCGATGGCCGGCAGCACCATGCGTCCGCCCTGAGCCTGGAAGCGCGCGCAACGCTTGATCACGAACTTCTCCATCGGGAGAGACTTGCCGGCGATCCGCTGCTTGTAGTACGAAGCATTCCTGGAAAGGGATAATTGGGTGAGTTGGTATGAGAGCAATCAATCTGGCCGTTTGGGACTGGGCAAATATGAAAAAAAAGTCGACACACATATATTATAATATTCTTAATGTAAACAATCGCGCGGAAAGTCGCAGATTAGTAGGGCGATTCGACAAATTAAAGAAAACCGGGTTGTTCCTCTATTCCTTTTTTTGTCAGCTTATTTATCCCATACCGAACCAGGATATAAAATGTGAGTTTATAACCCTGGAAGTCTGCAGGGACCACATTAAGATTGGCTAAGACACATGTCTCGGGAGTAACCGTGGTATAAACTACAGCGGTTACGAACACCTACCTCAGCAGGTCGTTGGCTTGCTGTTTCTCCGACGTGGTGATGTCATCCAGTTGCAGCAGCATGGCGGCTCTGGAGTAAGAGTATATCGTCCTCGACCACGAGCTTTCTTCGATCAGCTTGTTGGCGAACATCGCTGACTCGCGCCATTCCATCTTAAGGCTGGGAAACATAAATAATGTAAAAAAATAGCAAGAAATATTATAATTTTTTGTACTCTCTTCTACATAAATTAAATTAAATGTGGTTAAGCAGTTTTGTTACTAAATAGACTTGGATAAGATTTTTCCCTGGGAAAACAGAGGGAAAGGAAAATTAGAAAAAAAAACAAGTTTTCTTTAATTTTCTGGCTTTCAGTCTCACCGATTGGTGAACATCAATATGTAAGGGTACGTACACATCTGACGACCGCGCACCGAACGAGCATTATATGAACAGCTGACATTGGCATTAGTGCGTTCGCGCGGTTCTCGCGTGCTGTTCGTGTAATGCTCGTTCGGTGCGCGGTTGTCGGATATGGACGCACCCTTATAGAGTTTGAATGGTTGTGACCAAAAACAAGTGAATTTTGTACAATACGGCGATCAAAGCAGTCCCTAGCTATGTAAAAAAATAGTTGTATTAACCCTTACCTGTTAACCCACATAATTTCCCAGTAGCAGACGTGGTGGAACTGGCGCCACTGGTTCTGGCTGGTGATGGCGCGGTTGTACGTCTGGATGGCGGTGTCAAACTTGCCGCGCATCAGCTCGATGCGCCCCTTGAACATCAAGAACCAGACGCTCTCGGGGTACACCTGGAACACAGATAACATAAATAATAAATATGATTATTAATTTCGAAGAGAACGCATAACTAATTCAATTTTATTTTGCGTGAGGACTATCACATACTTTGCTCTCAGCTGAAAGTCAGTAGCTAAAGCACATGTGTTATAGAATGAGAGACAAAAAGGGTAACACGAACGCCCAGACTCAAGACAATGTAAAGAAAGTGTTGAAAAGGAAAACTTTGTTGCCCTTGAAATGCTTAGGTTTATTTTATAGAAACTCATAATAATCGCTGACAGTAAATCTTTCCACATATGCTTTTTAATGGATTCATAGCGTTTTGCGTCTTAATTTCAACAAAGAAACAGATCTTAGCTGTTTATAAAAAAAAAAAAATATGAGTAAGGTAAATCCCATAAATTATAAATGATCATGTTGCCAAGTGTCAGGTATAGTTTAAGTTCACAGATTACAAGGGGCTTAGTAGTCAGTAACTTAATACCAATGGGAAGGCCAAGGGGCATTGAAATACTAGACAAGGAAGAAAAAATCGCTTTATAAGGCATTTTAGGTAAAGCGATACGTATTTCTTGGGAATAGATTTTTTGAGCTCTGCAACATCTTGCCCGTAATTTTATGGATAAAAATATAGTATCCTTATACTATCTGAACTAAAATATACCGAGATAGAATCCTTCAAAAGTAGTTTTATTTCATGTTCATTTGTTCTGTGTCTGGATGTAATTTATCTATATTATGTATGTATTTAGAAATATATAAGTATGTTTGTCAGTTGTCTGGTTGCCATAACTCAAGCTCTACGTTGCTCTGCTCTGCTTTGGGATCAGTTAACCGTGTCTGATGTCCCGGAATATTATATTGTAATTATATATATTTCAATATTCGATCCTAATTTATCTACAGTTCCTTCCTACAGTACCTTCAGTTGTTTCTGCAGTATGCTCTCGCTGACTTTGAGGTCCCCCGGGGCTCCTATAAAGTGGCAGACTACAAGATGGTAGCCCAGCAGGGTGAGGTCACACAGCACGGACCTCATGCCGGGGGCGCGGGACCCCGCCTCCAGCTCCGCTAGACCTAGGTTCTGGAATTTAATGCTAGAATGTTAAACTAGAATAATTATAGTATAAAGTTCAGTCGATTGAAATGTAGTATATAGAGGGTAGAGGTGCCTTTGGTTTTCAGTGGGCCAGAAAAGGGTAACAAAAAAAGGTTTTAATAAGGGGTTCGTCATTAATTAAGTAAAGTTATTCGTCTAAATAGGACCTCTCATATTTAATTACTTTTTAAATTTATTTTTACTTTTTTTATTATGAATTTTAAAGAAAAAAATTACTGTGTATATTCCAATAGTTTTACCGTCAAACAAATAACATTATTTATCATAAAAAAACATTATTATTCTATAAAGGTTTTTATACAACACAAATTACAATGATTTCTCAATGTCTACAACGTCACAAAACTATAGGTACTTAGTTACATGTCTGTGGGACCTTAATTGTGAGCTATAATAATATGTTCGGCTAATCATCGTGAGCAGCAAACCGTATAACTACTACGTAGCTACTGTAATTAGGCACCTATGTATCTCTGTCCTTCTAATGGTCAAGGTCAAACTACTCAGGTATCAATTATGGTATCATACGTAACAATGTAACGCGGAAATGAATCTCACTCCAAAATTGTAGGATGAACTAAGATAAATACTGATTTAGAACACTATGTAACATAAATTACTTGATAAAATGTTGTTTTAATCTTTTGAGTAAAATGACCACAAAATACAATTTTACATAGAACGAGCAAACGACGCGCATTTTATTGATCGACAACAAATAATTGGACAACAATCACACGATGCATCTATTCGTGTGTCGTGCAATCAAAGATACAGATCGGTTAAATGTCCTAATTGGTCCGATGCGTGCGTCACTAGACGACACGGGCAATGTGCATCGAGCGAACCATTAGGACAGCCATGTTAAACAATCGTATGATCATATAGCAATACCGCATCGCTTGCACAAAAAACGTAACCTAGCGATGACAACCTAGACATTATCTACACTCTGCTACTACAGATACTTGTTTTGTTGTTTTACAAAGTATGGCGTAGTTTAGCTGACCTTTTGTCCAGTTATTTGCATTTCTTGGCTTTCAGTATCTGTCTGGATTTTATAAAATAAATTACTGGGAATTAATAAAGTTCTATCCTACAGAAAAGTGACAACCTCTTATCTACATGCTAATGTAATTAAATTCAGTTCTGTTGATATGTAGCATTAAATACCGTGACTAATCCAATGTATACAGAAATAGGGTAGTACAGTAGTAACACTATTTAATTTTGAAGAAACACTTCGACTTTGCTTGAAGTTTCAAGTAAAATTGTCGAGGTCTTAATTTAATTAAAATAGTTAAACAAAAAAAAAAACACTAATTACTTATTTCGATTATTATTTTGACCTGTAAAAACAGTTTAAAACAACAAGTGCTAATTTACCTTATTCCCAGAGAATCCAACAAATTCTAGGAGACTGATGATCTTAGGCGGCAGAAGGGAGATCATGACGTTAAAGGTAGCGATTCCCAGTCGCACACCACTTTGGAAGTGTATCCTCGACTGATCGGTCTCCCATTGCTTCTTGTCCAGTATCTTCGCACATTCCCTGAAATAACAACACACGATAAAGTATGACAAACCAAAAAAGTTTCTAGAAAGGAGACCAAATTGAAGCAGAGACCAGCGCACTTGATAAAAACACATACAACCTCTTTCCTTTTTAAAATAATATAATTCTAAATTTAAAATTGAAGTGTTAAAAATCTAACTAAAAATATTGTGCGAAATGTGTTTAGTAGTAAATATTTTTCGATTAATTAGTTCGAGACGTAGACAATAAATTAACATTGTGAATTCGTCAATCGAAGCGAAAACGAAACTATGAACAATGTTCTTAAAAATAATATCTAACTACTAGAAAACATTCGACCTCAAAAAAAGTAACAATGTTTTATGAAAAAATGGTACAAACTTGTAACTATTGTAGCAATTCTTGACTTTGATAGTCCCTTTTATGAGGCCCGTGAGGTCCTCTCCATCCATTATGGTCATGGCTGCCTGGAGCAGAAGAGCCTCTGCATAGCATAGCTCAGCATGGGCCTCTAAATCCGTGTAAGTCGCATAATTTGGCTGAAATACAAAAATATAATTATTCATTTTCCTTTGCATATTGTGCCTGTATTACCCAGTTAAGTTGGGGAGGTCAGAAAAACAGTATCTTTATGTAATACTATCGTCAGCTTCTAAACTAATCATCTAACTATTATCTTATTTAACAATGTATATTGTGACGCAAAAACATTGTTAAATGAGTTACGCGTGTAAATGTTTTTACAGAACATATTTCTTCCTTTTTTTACTTCTTATTAAGTTATTTTTTTCCTAGAACAATATAAATTATTCATAGTTAAGAATAATCTTAGGTAGGTATATCGTTTGAGATTGCACAACTTCCTACTTTTTACTTGTATATCAGTCAGGAGTATAAGCTTAGCATAACTGGTTTTAAAACATATGCATTGGCAATGCGGAATTCGTGCTACGTAGGAGATACTGGGTCGATGTCTAGGTCGGACTAATTTACTCAAATAATTTAGTGTCTCTATATTTTGTAGTGGCCATTGTGAGGCATATGGAGAACTTTGAATACTAAATAGGCAGGTGCGCAATTTATTGAATTGGACCTATACAAAAATAAAAACGTACTTCCGTTATTTTTTTTGCGTATTGTTTAAGTCACTTCGTTCATCGGAATATTTTAGTAACTTTATAAGACCGGTGAGAAACAAGTAAATTAAAGATATAGTACAAGTGGCATTTTCATTTTTATATCATTTGTGGTTTTACATGGTTCTCACGTTAATAGCAGATCAGCATTTTAAGTCATTAAAAACTACTTTTGATATCTATCTTGTTTTAAGGCGAGCCTCTTATAAAATATATTAGAAACACAGTTAAAGTAGGTATACAATGGTTTATTATCATGGAAACCGGAAAACTAAAGTAACCTTTTTAGACTACTAAAAAACATCATTAGTGGCTAGCATTATGCGGGAGATTTAACATTAAACATAATGGAGAGTCGGTTACATATTTAAATTGTCGTCTAGGCAATAATGCACCTAGTAAATACTGAATGGAAATATGTTTTAGTTGCGCTCAAACAAAACTTTATGTTAAGGTGCTCCCCACCGCGAGCATTCACGTGTGTTGTACATTATAGATTCGACTTTGAGCATTACATTACAATAATACCTCCCTGACTAACGAGCATTTGCGTGTAATGTAACATATTGATTCGACTTTGAGCATTTCATAGCAATGAATTGATGTTACAAGTTGTATCAAGATATTCCACATTGTTTCATTACAAGGTGCGCATTGTAATGCTCGGTTCTCCTCCTTCACTGATGTAATGCTCAAATCTGTAACGTTACATTACACGCGAATGCTCCCGTTGAGGCACCTTTAACCTTTCCAGTGGATCAGGCCGAAAGTATTATGTATTAGCTGTGCCCCGCGGTTTCACCCGCGTTAATACCTATATCCTATGGATCCCTAACTTTTTTGAAAATTTAATATTGCCTATGTTAACCGCAGATAAAGAAGCTTCCCAACAGTTAAAGATTTTTTCAAATCGGTCAAGTAGTTTCGGAGCCTATTCAATTAAAAAAAAACAATCAAATCTTTCCTCTTTATAATATCAGTATAGACTATGTAAAATATTTTGAAAAGTTTATTGATTCTGTAAATAAGGTTTAAGCGAGATAGAAATGTGTTCAATGAGTGTCAAAATATCTGAAAGCATGTATACTATAAATTAAAAATTGAAGAAAACCTAACATAAATCAAGAAGTTAAAATTCGGCAGATTTTCTTAAGTCATAGGAAGGAGCCGATCTCCTCTGCTTTAAAAAAATAGAATAAGCGTTAGGTATTAAAAAGAGAAATAGATAATGAATCGAACGAATGGAAATGAACAAGAAAACTCGTTTAGTGCAATTAAATTTATACTATGTACCGTTTTATACCTTTATGAAGCTTGTCAGGTATTTTTACGCTAGTAGAAAGATAGAGTACCTTTTTTTATTTAGCATGTTTATGTTTTTGGCATACAAAGAAGAGATTTAACAAAAATAAATACATAATCTTTTATTTCAGTAATTAAATATAATTACAGTTACACAAGTTAGTACTGATATTAAAACATGAGTTACCTAGTTTATACTTAGTCAGACTTGTTAGCCTTGGTACTCATATTAAATGTTATAAAACATGTTGACCCTAAAGCATTTAAGACAATTAACCACCTTTTCAACCGACTTCGAGAAGAGGAGGTTCTCAAGTCGTGTTTTTATTTGTTTGTTTTTTACGCAATATCTTCGTCAATTGTTACCGATTACTTTTTTCATCGATATTAAAATTATTTCTACATTAAAGACATCATTCCAGTATTTTGTTTTTAATACATACATATCATCACGCCTATATCCCCGAAGGGGTAGGCAGAGGTGTACCAATGTACACCCACAGTTCGCCGGTATGTTTTAGGTCCCATGTAATAGGGGGCGAGCCTATTGCCACCCTATTGTTTTTAATTGTAGTTGTTTTTCATTTGCCGACACATAAAATACACAATACAGTTGCAAATATAAAAAAATACGTGTAAATAACGTGTTTAAAGAAAAATACAGTAAAATCAAAGAAGTGTACCTTTTTGATGATAGTGCCGATGCTTTCTACGAAAGTGAAGTTCTTTCTATGTTGGTTGCAGATCGAGATGGAAACTTTAAGTGCGGCCAGCGTCCTATTGATCTGAGCGTGGTCGAACGTCAACATTGCCGGGATAAACTCGAATATGGAAGTGCCAAGGCTGTGGTAAAGTGATGTGCGCTCCCTAGACAAAAGTTCATCCAGTCAAATATAAATTGATTCCATGTTTTCCAATTTTAAATCAAATAAAAATATAAAAACGTGTTTGTTTTTTTTTTTCGCTCGATTTACACCGACGCATTATAATCGTGGTTAGGTATAATAAAATAGTAAATAACGAACGTTTGAACTGATTAGAAACACGTACCTACGTATAATAATAAACACAAAACGATACAGTTGCTATGAATAGAAAAGAAAACATAGATTACCAGGGTTTCATCATGTTCATTGCCCCGACTAGATCATTGTTGAAGAATTTTCTTATGGCCACCTCGCAGTCTTCGAAAGCTGTTTGTAGGTCCATTATATGCCTAGAACATAATAATTACATTACTTTGCTAGTTATCAAAATACAAAATATATATATTTTTTAAACAAAGTCCCCCGCATCTCTGACCACGATAAACTAAAAATTTATAGAACGATTTCTCATATGGTTTTCACCAATGAATAGAGTATTCAAGAGATTTTGTTTGCATTCAATAAGATTTTTATACACGTGCAAAGCCGGGGTGTGTCACCTGATATGGATAATAAAAAATATGCTTACGCTGCAGGATGCTCGTCAGTGGCATCTTGGAATTCATCCTATAACAAATTAAATACAGATTATAGTACAATAATTGTTACTCCTTTAAAAATTATTTATTGTCCTGAATGAGTAGGAAGCTCATTCCAGACTTGGCTGTCAGTAACGTTCCCAGTGATTCTATTTACACAACAAAATCATTGACACATACCCTAATACATCTTGGCAAGATTGTATGCATAATTACTGAATTATTACACCTATGACATGAAACTAAACTTCTTGTGACAGGCTACGAAGGCAAGAGAGGAACGACATGGATGAATTAATCGAAAATTGGAAAGAGGGAGGGTAAATCGTCGCCTCGTCAGCAGTAGAACAAATATGCAAATTACGTATGAATCATTGAATGTATTAATTGACATGGTGCACGAGAGGTATAATCTTCACTAGCTAGACAACACCTTGGAAACTATACTTTGTGTGATATCACGGGATGATCAAATGCTACTGACCGGGCCTAACTGTAGAATTCTGGGAACACAATAGATACATTAAGAAGAACGCGTCTAGTTGCCGTAGTAGGTACAAGCTCCGCCTAGTTTGGGATTAGATGGCCTTGTGTGAGATAGGTGGTGCTGGTGATAGAGGTGCGTTTTCTTAAGATATATTACATAATATTGGGTATAAACTTACGACATCCTCAAAGTTTTCTTCGGCGAGGGTCGGCGTACCCTCAACGCGAAACGGAGCATGAAGCAGTGGCGGCGTCAGCGCAGGAGCTGTCTCCTGTCTTAGTGCCATCTCCAAAAGCTAATAATACAAACAAAAAGGTTATGAAATTGCTAATAACATCCAAAATGCTGAAGAAATTTTACAAATTATAGCAAAATAAAAAAATCGCATTGCAAAAGGGCCATTTTTCTAGACGCTACGATGCCATAGACAGACCAACACGTCCAACTTATAACACCCCTCTTTTTGCATCAGAGTTTAAGAAGAAAATGTAAACTTGATCATAAGGTTTGTGTTATATAAGTTTTCAACATGTAAATCCATTCATTTGTCATTCCAAATAAGTACTGAAAATATTGACGTCAATATCGTTTTGAATAAATTAAAACAAAGGTTAACGTTGTTAAATTGTTAGATTGTGTTATCTGAATCTTTTTTTAGAATTACGAGATAGTTATTTTGACCTGGGATTGTGACGTCAATAAGTTCCAGATAGAAACTCTTGATTTTGAGTAAAAATGTTAGAATTTTCAGTTTGAATAACATTTAATATATATTATTAACTTATTCGAAAAGAAGAAGAACGTATTTACTTTAATACTACTATTCATATATATAATACTAAAAATAGTTAATCGCTAAAATGACGTGAGTTTACTGCACGGCACGACTTTTACAATAACTAAACTAAGGCCTGAATTTGACGACGCGAAAAGCAAAAATATCGAGCGAGTTGAAGTACATTGCTTAGCTGCGCAGCTATGGTGTCATAAGTGATCGATGCTAGACGGCAATGTACTGCAACTCACACAATCTCTAAATAGACTTTAATTAACATGATACAATTAACTCTTATCGTGTTCTGGAAGCAATTAGTATTTCAAAACATACATTTACCAGTATTTACTACTCTACTGCTACTATGGACTTAAGTAATTAGTAATATGTTGCCGGCATCAGAATATCATTTAGCTAATAGTCCTTTATCATAGGTCTATCTAGTTTATGTAATTTATACCGTTATTAATCAACGTCAGACGTAAGCTGCACTTTTCTTGTAAGACTTTCGCTGGCGCGCCCCTAATAACGCAGGTTTCATCATAATTAGATGAGCTTAGATAATGCTTAAAAGACGAGCTAGATCAACAAATAATAAGGAATGCAACTATCATAGTCTTATCTAAACTGTCATTAGTTCATCAACAAATAATGAGTAGTTATTCTACTCTAATATTATTTAACTCCGAGTAACTATTTACACGTAAAATTACCTACATTGAACACACGTGTATCCAATGAGACAGCAAAAATAGACGCAAAGAAATTCACTAAGAACCTATTAAATGACTAATTAATATGATACGTCCGCAATCAAGCATAGTTTGTTTTCCTCTGGAGTATAGAGCAAAGGTAATCATTTATAAATTGTCATGCATGTGTAGTGCATATTGGACATAAACTTTGCTCTTAGATAGAAACGTGTCATGAGTAAACTCAACTACGATTTGCTTCATAAATGTCGTGATACTTCAACAGAAGTTTTAATGGCGTACTATCAAAGATGGCGACGAGATTGTTATTCTCACTTCACAATTTGATAACTTGTTCTGCTGTGAATAAACGCTATGCTCATAGTAGAGTATCCAAGTTTTATGCTCTGATTACTCATTAGGAACTTTTATATTGCAACTAGATTTTACTTAGAAATAGTAAGAAAAAAATATACACAAAACGTCAGGATTAAACAGAATATTAGTAGTAAATTTAGAAGAAAAGGTTCAATAAGTAATAATAATGGAATATATTTCTTAACTGTCTATGCTCAAAATTTATAAAATGGTATTAAACAGCTAATAGCAAACCTAGCTATAGCCTAGAAGTGATTGGTTTATCAATTAAACATTATAACAATTGAGTTGAAGATGTGCTTTACCTACATCGATACTTGATATTCCTATAAGTGCTTATGTGTGGAACAATACGAGAAGGTATTCAAGATACGTATATAAAAATCAATAAAATCACTTGGAAAAGTGTCAATATTCTATAGATGCTGTAGCTATAAAAGTGGATTCTTACATTACAATTGAAACATGCACATAATAGACCGGATACTGGCGCGGCACAAAAGGTAGAGTCAAAGGGAGTGGTGTGGAAAAATACATTTAACATAATTATTAACTTCTACATTATACAAAATGATTTTAAATATCGGATTCGTGCATTTACATATTTAGATTTTTAGGATTATTGCAAAATTAACAAAAGTCTTGAGATAATGCATCTTTTTGCTATATGTGCAATATGTCAAGGTAAAATTTGTTAACAAGCCAAAGCTGTCTTCGTTTTAACCGGCGAAACCGTTCTGGCGGCTCTTCATTTAGAAACCACACTCGACCGTGCGATATTGGTATTAAAAATTTGGAACACCTAATGTTTTATTTTAAACAGTTCAAACTATTACTCAGTTAATGTAATTATTAATTAAAAACCTACTTTATTCATATACAGGGTTCTGTTTTATGCCACCCTGAGAAAAGTACCCTAATTACTAACAATTTCACGCAAAGAAAACAATTTTACTTTAAAAGAAAGGATATCTTTTAAAAGAGAAAGGACACCGCCTTCACCTATATTTGAAAATTCACTTGCTACTTCAGGATTCTGAACTTATGTAGCTCCAATCAATAGGACCAATTATAAGGATCAAATCCTCTAACAAACCAGGTGAATGAAATTAAAAGAAAACTACTAAATCTAAACGTATTTATACTACGCGAAAGCTACTTTAAAAAAAGATAATGTAAGTATAACGTGTAACGCCCGAATACTCAACAGCAAAATTTTTAAACGCTATTAAATATCTATCCGTCACTATTTTACATTTCAAAGTGATAGAGACAGCATGAGATCAAAAGGCGAGTTCCAACTGAGTGAAGTTTGAGTATTCGGCCGTAAATACTAAGTAACGTAGATATCAATTAACCTTTTCTGCAGCGCCCGTCCACACAAGCAAGCAAACAACAAATATTATTATAATGATCGATGTTTTGTGAAGACTTAAAACATTAAGAATCCAAAATATCATTATATTCTGTTGGAAGAGACAAAAAAATAATTTCAGTTCATTATCTCTATTTATGGCAAAATAGCTAAAGACATTTACTTGTGACAAACTATTTTTTACCTATTTCTAAACACGTTATGACAATACCACGGAAGCGGTTGTGTCTACTTCATAAATAATGATCTAAAGTTGGAACATTAACGTTATTTTGTGCAATAGGTCAAGATACGAATAAGCAAACTAAAACTATTATAGATATGACTGACTAGCGTTTAATTTTCGATTAATTTATTAGGTACTGGTATATATGAATATTACATTGAGTATCTTTACATTCACAGTTTTGGAACTATGGAAGAGGCCATGCGGTGACATGAGAAACATGAAGTTACAGTCTGTGCAGAACATTAAAAAACGTAAAAAAAAATGTTGTTAAACTAGTTCTTCCGTTTAATATCTGACCATATATTAATTATGCCAAGGTGAAGTAAGACAGCAGACAACACCATCATTGCAAAATATTTATTATAAGTATACGTTTATTTTTGAATTTTGCAACTATTCATCATATACTCTTATTATTGTCTCGGGTTATCCACAGTTACGAAGCTACTCGGTCTTTTAGAAGCCTTTTTTGTGGTTTCTGGTCAAACGTGAGTGGAATAGGCAGCGACCAGAGGCCATTCGACACCAGATAGGTACTACATGAGCTACTTAAAACAGCTGTTACGATATGCGTCCCCGATTTCAGCATTGTTGATGCCAATTAGGCACTTCCACCCCTTAGCATACAGCTCTAGCATCCTCTCTAGCCAACCAGTTAAGGCAAGAAAGATCTGGAAGCCGTCCTAAGTGGTGACTTCCTTGGAGACTCAGGTCGCGTTGTGTCGCTAACTAACAGCTAGCTAAAAGCTGCCTTGCGTATATATGTTCCTACATAATATATCTTCTGCCATATTAGCTATTCTTTGCTTGTAGGTCAAGGCTGAAAAAAGCCCGTTCATATTGATGCCCCAGGTATTGCGTTATTCACATGATGAGGCTTGCCCCAAGGGGATTAATTATTATTATTGATCTTTTTGTATAGCGATTTAACGTAAAGACGAGGACTATCCCAAGTTACAGGGTTGACTTTCAACCAGAAATCATACTAACCATACGGTAAACAAATTAATTCAACTATAAGACTAAGATCTTAACAAAAAGGAGTTCCGAAAATGGACAAGTTATTAAACCGGTTAAGCACTTCCAAAAATATTTAATGAACCAGTTACATCCATGCATCATTGCATACCTAGGTATATTGAAATCACTTTAGTAAATACTTATATTCGAAAGTATTTGTAGTGATTACTACGAAAAATCGTACTAAGTTGAAAAATATTTGTTTGATGCGATCAAGTAACTAATACGGGTTTCGAGGCGGAAATAAGTGAAGCCATATTTTGAATATCTTCTGTTCCGCTGGTTTTAAGTCCAAGTAAGTAGGGCGTGTTTTGAATATCAGCTGAACAACTTCATGATTTCTTTTAGTTTTGTCATCTATTGTTTTTACTTGGAACAATCGATAGAATACTCATAATATTTTTTTATAATTCGGTTGAAGGTATTCCTGAGAGGTGATGAAAAAGAAAAGATAACATAAATAATGAGTTAAATAGGCACTGACTTATATTCCGAGACAAGTAGTGGTTACTAAGGGTGCTCGAAATTAAAATCTTATCTAGTTGTTACTTACACATTTGTTAATGAGTGTTTGTAATATGTATTTAACAAAGGAACTATTTTCCAGAGTAGTTAATAAATAACACAATAAGATAACAATTACAATTATACTGGAATTTGATAATATAGCCATCGCAATGCAAGAAAGCCGTGAGCCCGTGACGCTTGTAGTTTATTTTCTAAACACTTTCTATAGTAATTATTTTTCATATACCCATGTTTAACTACATGGTTACAATACAGAAATATTCTCAATTTCTCAAGCGCATAGCAATGATTAAAACTTAATGTATTATTTAAAGACTGTGGGTCTAAGAAATGTATTTTGAGAATAAACACATAAATCCCAGGACCTAGTTATCATAGGCCAACCGGAGTTTTATTAGGGAAATACCTTCTCTGCAATGGTTTTAGTACATACCGACATTATATGATCCAGATAAATGAATAATCCAGTTGCGTAAAACTATTTTTTACAAATTTTGAGTGCCAGCAATCTCACATGGTTTGATAATCTTAAAACGCCAACATTTTGAGGCGCACATTCACATATACATATGTTTATGTTCATTGGCGCAAACTTTTAGAGAAAGTTGTCAGCAACTGGTGCCTACCTCACTTTCACTCTATACCGTCTCAGTTACTCAAACCAGCTGTGTATGAAGCCTATATAACAATTTTGATTTTTCTTTAGCTACGAGTGTTTTTTTTTTATCACACGCTCAGCATAACATTTTAAGTACATTTTGATGAGTGAACACAAAATTAACGCATTGTTTGTACAACGAAGTAATGAATGTAGGTTGATATCAACTAATTCACTATGAATTTTCTGAACATTTTTTTTTCCTATTTGCATCTTTGAACATCGTCAAAATCGTGCATATTGCGACAATGTTATACTTCAAAGAAAGGTCACTGATTTTATTATAAACTAGTAGGTAGCCTGTTCGTCTACGCGGAATTGAGTGTCTATTGTGGCCTCATAACTAGTTTATTGGATAGTCGAATATAGCGAGGCCTGGCGAGACTCAGCTCCAAATTTCTAACCTAATTGAATATGTTCTGAGCAGCACAGATTAACTTTTTAGGCAAAGGTCAGGTCAGAAATAAATATAACAGGCCTTGTAGCCTGCCAAGTTATTACCGTCATATAATATTCTCGGTCCACAGTGAAATCGTATTATATTCGAGAATTTTAAAGGACATGATTATATTTTATCAATGTTTTTTTAACATAAATCCGTTGAGACGCTAGCAAACACAAAGAGCTTTCTCTGCTATTTTTGAATTTGTGCTGAATTGATTAAATGTCGGAATAAATTATAAAAATGATGGTGGTTGTTAACGAAATCACAATGCGTGGGTTGTTTAGTTTAGAATGGAGACAAAAACAATAAGCGGCTTTATTGTTATACGTTTTAGGGTTTCCTACCCAAAGGGTGCCAACGGGGCCCAATTATTAAGCCTCGCTGTCCGTCCGTCTATATCTCAAAAACCGTAAAAGAAGACAATCGAATTTTTCACAAGTTGATTCAGAATTATAGTTCTGATAAAAAATAGAAGCTAGATATTATTTCGCTTAAATGCGCAAATCTCTGAAAACAAGGTCAACTTCGAAAAAGTCAATTCGAAAAAGGCTTTTGATAGCCCAATTGTCTAAGAAGGCTTAGCTCGGCTATTTATTACTATTTGTATAACATCTTGTTACTTCCTTTAAGTTTTTCTCAAAAAGAAGAAGGAAGAGTGAGAGAAACCGCGGAGCACAGTTATTGTATCATATGCCATATAAGACAAATTTTCCAAAATAAAATACCGATGTAGGTAATTATAGTATTTTGCGCATTTGGCAGGCTATAAGAAATTAAAATAGACACCTCTATTTTTTGTTTACGAGGGAAAAGTTAATAGCTTCATCCCACGCAAAAGGAACGGCGCGTGTCGTGGGCGTAAGCAGGACTCTTATTGGCTTAAATCTCCTAAAATCACTTTGAGGACATAATTTTTAACCTTTTTTACCCTCAATGAAAAATAATACCTTAGGGTCCGATTAACCAATTTAATTGTTACGCAGAGAATTAGAATTTTAGACTGTGTTAAACCATTATTAATTTAAATTCAGATTTTTCTTTCATCAAGAGGCTCTGTCTACTATAAAGGTAGTGCCAAGAGTCTTCTAGTGACAATAGCTATTGCAACTGTCAGGTATAATAGTGCAGTCTGTTTTGAATTCAGGAAATAAGCCTTTGTCACAGACAAGCACCACATTGTAAAATGGAACAAAACCTGCCTTCAGAACTGAACAATCCCAGCTTGCAAAACACAATTTTAAATAAGGCTTGTTGTTTCAAAGACTACATTTAATCAAAAACTACATTATATAAGGCCATATTTAGAACTTACAAGTTCTGTATTCCGAGAGCCCAATCAATATACATAGTAGGTAATTATCAGTCCAAAGTTATTAAATTCACTTTGTTTTTGATAGACAAGTTACAATATAATCATTCTGTATTTGTCTTCAGATTTATTAGAGCTACTCTGAACAGTAACCCTGTATGATATACATAGAAGCTATATATAGTCTTGAAGCTAATAATCATAATTACAATTTGACATTGATGTTTGAAGCAATAATTATAATTCAGAGTTTATATTAATATTTTAATCTATTTGTATTAATAAGAGGAGCTGTGTAAGTTTCTATGATATAGATAATGTTAAGAATAAATCAATGAGAAGTAAACAAAGATGGTTGTGAAGTGATTTGTATTTTATTTTTAGTACTTATAAAATCAATATGTTTGAGATCATGTTTTTTTATTACATGTGGTTGTAGTAAATAAGATTCACTTATTACAGGCTGATATTGTTATTATGACTAAATCAACAATGGACCCTTAATAAAATCTTTCAATATTTTTTTATTAAAAAAAAAAATAATTGAATATTTGTTAAAATAACATTCAGGGTAAAAAATATAAAGAAAACATGTTTTAAGTACTTATTATGTTTTCATGAAGCTTTACAAGGCTAATTAGATGGTATATCCCTACATGTTATTCAGACTTTATTTTATGATATGGGTAATGGTGACACGCAAGCTTTTATACAAAATAATTCAACATCAATATGATGTGAAATAATTCGCTAGGCAGTGACTAGTAAATCAATCGAAATCTTTCAATGGAGCGAGCCACTAGCTCTTTTCAAAATAATGAACCAACAATAACGTATTATTCTTATTCTCATACGAACAAAAACAATTAAAACTTAAATAACAATTAAATCAATACTCACACGTTAGTTTTTAGAGAAATAAATAGATAGGGTCTATTCACATCAATGAAGCACACAAACTATCAGTTCATACATTAAATAATCAAATTAAAGAGGATTTTAATTTTTTTAGTGTTTAAATTTAACGAAATTTAACTTACAATCAATAGAACTTTCGGTTTATTTACGTGCTCACTCTTCGACAAGTCGATTGACCACAGCTAGTAAAAATTATTGACTTTAATGACTTTTCCTCTCTCCCGTAAACACCTCGGTGTTGTCAGTCGCTAAATTATGTATCAACACGTTTTATTGATTTTAATGTTAATCAACATAATAGATGTTAGAGTGTATTGGTTTGCGAATGATAATTTTATCTAAACTGGGATTTCAAAATTACATGATTCTATAACATTATCTTGGTTAAATTAGAACATAATAAATTGTAAGGCCAGCTTCGCAACTTAGTCCCAACGCTGGTTTCAGCGACACTCTTAAGTACTGGTCTATCGTGACATCGTGTGGATTGAGATATTTGTAGTAATGTTATATAAATTTGTGTTACTATTAACCCAAAAACAGTAAACAATCTGGCCTCAGGACCATACATACAGATCGATCTAACAAAAATATAATGTTTTGTCTTAAATCCGAAAGTTAAGGGTTTCGTATATTTTAACCGATTATCAAAAGTGGAAGGAAATTATGAAACATGAGATGAGGCATAAAGTATACCTACTCATCACCCATAAATAAAACTTTAATTTCAAAAAGTCGTTTTAGTAATTTGGAAAAAAGTTTAGTTTAGTTCATTCATAAATCGTCTAAAATCAACTCAAGTGGTGATCGACAGCACTAGGTATTATCAATCTATCGATTTTATTTAATGTCAAAAAAAGTTGCTGGAAAATGGCTTCTACACAGAAAACAGAAATAAAAATTGAAAAGTTGTGTCGAACTTGCTTGTCTAAAGATAATGAATTGAATTCCATCTATGATATATTCATTGGCACTCTCCCGTTAGAATTTATTGTATCTTCAGTTACGGGGATAAAGGTAATAAGATAATTTATGAAACCTAGTTTTAAGTTAAATTAAATTTTTGGCCAATGCATTACTTATTCTACAACATAAAATTAAATGGTACGTTAACAACATGCTGCTTAATGTTCCCATTCACATTTCACTAGTTTGTAACATGTTTGTGTCTGTCTTATGAGCCATTTGCAATATTATACATTTACTTTATTTAGCCCATAGCTCCTTAATGAATACTTAAATTTATTCTTCTATATTTACTGAAGATATTAAAAATATGGATAATAAAAATATTGTTTTGAAATTGTAATATTTCAAAACTGAATTTATTTAAAAACAAAATTTCCTGGCTTGCTCTAGAATATTTGCAGCATTGCGAAATAACTGTAGCATGCCAAGTTCCTTTATATAATATTTAATGGGCACTTGCAGGCTGAATTTATATTAATTTGGAAATGAAATGCTGTGCTTGCGATGATTATTATATGTTTTTATTATTGTTTATGTATATGTTATTTATATGTAGATCAACAAGAATGATGGTTTACCCTCAACAATTTGCACGGCATGCAAAGAATCTGCAACAAAAGCATTTGAATACAAAAAGAAATCGGAAGAAGCTTACATGTCGTTGAGAGGTATACTGAAAAATGAGAAGAAAGAATGGCCATCAAATACCAACATATTAAGCCAAGTAAGTTAAGAAGTATCCTTATTGATTATGCTTATTATTGTATCCTACATTTTATTTATTTTAAGCCATTATTGTCCCACTGCATGGCAAAGGCCCCGTTTTCCTTCTTCCAAGTCTCCAGCCCTGAAGTTGTTGTCCATAACATTGGATAAGTGTCAAGCTTGTCCTGCTTAGGGCATCGAGAACCGGCCCATTTTTAGGAACCGGTTCTTTCGGTTCCAAACTCAAGCTGGAACCGGGTACCCGGTTTTTTCGGTTCTTTCGGTTCTTTTCGATAAATTTTAGTTTAAAAGCTGATTTTCTATTGCCATAACGAATAAAAGAGAATGGATAAAACACACTTTATTGGAAAAAGCATTTTTTATTATTTTTATAATTATACTCCTAGTTACAACATCGTTTTTCAGTAACATTAAGCGATAATCCGTGCACTAAAATCAGTCTTTTCGAAGTTGTTTATAATTAACTATATAAATCGAATACTGTGTTTGAAATAAGGTATTGAAATAAACTCAAAAAAAACTTCAATGAATTCCGAATAGACTTTTCAAATTCTCTTTAAATTCTGCTATTACTTTAATTGGCTGTTGTTTTGCTCTAAAATTTACATTACTTTACGTTAACGTCCATTTTTAACGTAACATTGGATGACCCAGCTTGGACCAAAGCCACGCTGCCGATCCGATTTGGTCGGCTAGGTGTACGTAAAGTTTCCAGTTTAGGCTAACCAGCATTTTTGTCTTCGGTCCACAAAAATTTAACCAGGCAAATCTTAGGGTCCACTCTGGTTGTTTTCCAGATTTTGTGCATGACTGAGGCAGTAAATAGTTGGGAATTGTCCTGCCCGGGCGTAGATCTACCCGAGCAACGTTCTTCCCAGAGCCAGTGGTACGAGCCGCTTTGCAGTTTGATACGGAAAGAATTCATAATACGTCGATCAACACTGCAGAGCGTGCGCGTTTCCTGGCTGTGGGAGAATGGGAATCGGGCCTCTGGTAACAGGCACTTCCATCATCCACTCTTGGTACGATTTTGGATGACAATACTTTCCGGCTCGCCATCAGTTTACGTTTAGGTATACTTTGTTTCGCATGTCATCGTTGTCAACGCGGTGAAACAGTCAATTGCCTCGGTCGCCATGGCCTGTCCTGCAGCAGAAGCGCAGGGCGTATATAGTAATGTCATTATTCGTCACTGCCGGTGTAACAGCTGTTTTGGAACCTAATGGTTAGGTGCGCGGCGATGGTAAGAGATCTGATGGTTTGTCATTGTTGCCTTGGAAATTGGTTCGGCCTTTGGTGTGGTACGCAAGGTGCGTCGACACCCTTGCGCTGTCCCACTTTCTAAGTTCGGCAGCCTCTCCTGGCGCTGCTGCTGGAGCTGCAGAGACCCTTAAATGGCGAAAGTATAATAACCTAATGGGTAATTATAATTTTGAGCCGTTTGGGGTTGAAACGCTCGGGTCGTGAGGTCCGATTGCATGAAATCTTTTTAAAGAACTGTCAAAACGTTTGGTAGACTCCACTCGTGATCAGAGGGCTGGTTTGTTCGATGTACTGAGAATCGACGTAGCCATTCAACGTTGCAATGATACCATGTCTGTAGTACTCAGGTCATTCGATATCAATTCAGGAGCAGAATAGCTTGACTTAATTCCTTATTAAGTTCCTCTTTATTTGTTAAAGAAGATACGTGGAACAATATTATATGATAATAACTTGACATTTAGCGTGAATTGAGGTATTTCTAAGTTTATTTTAAGAAAGAAAGATAGAACCGAAAGAACCGAAAAACCCGGTTCCTAGATTTACAGAACCGGTTCTTTCAGAGACCTCCAGAACCGGGAATTCCCGGTTCTTTTGGAACCGGGAAAACCCGGTTCTTATGCCCTAGTCCCGCTATCTCTTTCTGAGCTGGCCTTCTGATATTTTGTTTCTTTTTCAACATGTGGCAGATAAGTCTGGCCCAGTTCCATTTTAAGCTAGAGGCGTTAAAAAAACAGCTTCCACAATTTGTGTTTTGGAATGCAGTGATGTGTTCCTAATTTGGCTAGATAGCCAATCACATTTCTCCTACATAAGCAATTATAAGCTACTTTTGTTCATAGATGTGTAATCCCCACATGAATATTGTTTATTGTGACATATCCATCATCCTAACTTGGACTTGCAATTTACGTCATATCAAATTACATCTGATTCGGACATTTGTTTTGCTGAAGCTTTCATTTGAGAAGTCCTATCTTATGTCATAAAGCATCCAGTGTTTTGAGCTGTGCATACATAGATCATTCAGTCATGGTGGCCTTTCATATGCTCATACTAATCTTGATAATATAAAATAAGTGTTAGTGCTCTGTGTTCCTAAACCATAACAACAACATTTGATCGTTGCAACTTTATTAGAAAATGATGTTTGTGAGTGTGACCCTAAAAGCTACATAAATATACAGTGTTTTTGTGTTTAATTACAAAATCCAAAAATGCATTTTAATATTTGTTATAAATATTATAATCATTATAATATTATATATTATAAAATAAAACACATGACGTGAGCTGCCAACAAGAACTAACACTTTTTATTTAAAAAGATATACCAGAAGTAACAAAAAGTTTCTAATGTAGAATATTTGCGATACAAAATAACACCCCCACTTATCGCAATATTCATCAAACAATTTTTATTTCTTCTTTTCGACCTCGCTCTCACAGTTGTGACATCTCTTTGGTTGTGGCCCGATGCTGGACTTGGCTGCTATGTGGTTAGCGAACTCTCCACAATTGTAGCAGCGTATCTTTCTGAACCGTTTCTTGGAGACTGGGCGCCGGTGCGATCCCTGGCAGTCGATGGCCGAGGGCCCGGACACGCGCGTCGCCTCCAGCCCCTTGTCGGACTCCTTGCACTCGAACTCCACGTCCTCCTCGTCGCCCAGCGACCGGAACCCTGGCATCTGGATGACGCTCTGGTGTACAAAAACATCTTGCCCGCCATCGTCAGGGGTAATGAACCCCCAGCCCTTCGCGACGTTGAACCACTTACACCGTCCGCGGCGCGTCACCCCTGTGACGGCGCTGCCGCTCGCGCCCGCTGCACCCGCGAATATGTTGTCATCTTCTCCAGAAGCACCTATAAATCCATATCTGTCTGGCTGTTGCCTACGTCGAGGACCACTCAATATGTTGGCATTGTTGAGTATCGTGGAGTCTTCACTGTCTGTTATACCAGATTCAGAGCTATTCAATGTATCATCTTCACAAGGCACATACAGTTCACCGCTGTCATCTGTGTTTAAGCTCACTGATTGTTCAAGTGAATCTTCCGCAAGTGTCAAATCTTTTTCCACCACTGGAACCAAATTCACTTCATCTGAACAACTTTCCTGTGCCTCCAGAACATTTTCTGTCTCTATCTTCTCCAATACTATAACATCTCGACTGGTAGTGAAGATATTAGACTTTGGGTTGTAAATCCTGTACCCTTTGACATTATTGGAATAGCCGACAAGAATACAATTTTCAGCTTTTTTGTCCCACTTTAATCTCTTTTGTTTTGGCACATGTACCATGACTGTACTGCCAAAAACACGTAAATGACTAACATCAGGCTTTCTGCCCGTCCATATCTCGAAGGGTGTTTTATAATTTAATGATGTGCTCACAGTCCTGTTCTGTAAATACACAGCTGTGTTTGCCGCCTCTGCCCAAAATTTTTTCGCTAGACCTGCATCGAACAGTAGACACTTGGCTTTCTCAACGATAGTCCGGTTGTATCGTTCTGAGAGACCATTCTGCTCAGGCGTGTACGGGTTTGTTTTGTGATGTACTATCCCATGCGACACCAAAAAATCCTCAAACTTGCTGTTGCAGTATTCTGTCCCATTGTCACTTCTCAAGATCTTTATGCGGCAATTAAGTTGATTCTCAACCTCTGCCTTATACTGTTGAAAGCACTTCAATGCTTCATCTTTTGTTTTCAAAAAATAAATATATGTCATACGACTAAAATCATCTATGAACAGCATAAAGTATCTAGAACCACCTATAGATCGATTTTCCATTGGTCCACAGAGATCGGTATGCACAATTTGTAGCAGTTCAGTACTTCTGCTACCTTCTTTAGAAAAAGGTAGGCGACACTGCTTACCCTCACAGCACGCGACACATGATGACTTCGATATGTCAGTCTTGCTATCAAGTGTCAATCCCTTTACAGCATCTTGCATTTTGTTCATATACTGGCTGTTGATGTGCCCTAAACGACGATGCCAAACCTCACTGGACACCATCACTGCAGCCGATGAACAAGATTCAGGCATGTTGAGTTTATATACCCCATTCAACAGATTTGCTGTAGCCACTAATACTCCCGCTTGGTTGAAAATCCTACAACCATAATTGTTAAACGAAACTTTGTTTCCTTTTGATATAAGTTGACTAACAGATAACAGATTTGTAGTCAATTTCGGCACACATAATACACCTTCTACTGTAATATCGTATTCACAGTCGCTGGTCTTTGTCGTAATCTGCACATCTCCAGTACATAATACAGGTACTTTATCTTTGTTTGCCACGACAATTTCCTTAATAATGAGATCCCGCGACACATTTGACAGCCATTCTTCGTTGGCGGTAAGATGAACACTCGCCCCGGAATCAATATACCAATCACTTTTGCAAAACTCACCATTCAGGAACACTGCGCTAAAGGCACTACTGTGTTTACGGTAATTTTTATTCATATTGGTATTATCATTATTTGGACACTGATTTTTGTAATGACCAGGCTGTTTACACCGGTAGCATTTGATACAACTTTTCGCGCCGCCATTGAAGTTTGTTTTTTCTCTGCTTTTATGGCGCGCGTTTTGATGATATGCACTCTTGGCAATAAAAGCACCCTCGGACTTTGTTATTTCCGAATCTGCACTCATATCCAATAGTTTCGTCTTTATAGCGTCTGCACTAATGTTCATCCCCGAGTGCTCAATGGCCATAATCATAGGCGCGTACTTTTCTGGCAATCCGGCCAACAAGAGGGACCCTATCCACTCATCGTTGATTTCAAAGCCTGTGCCCTTTAGCTTTTGTGCCGTATCCACTAACTGTGTCACGTACGCGGTCATTGAGTCGCAACTTTCAAGACGAATGGAGATCAAGCTTCTGAGTAGGCTGATGCGGCGGGTGAAGCCACTATCGTCAAATAACGACTTCAGCTTTTTCCATAAGCTATGCACCGTAGTTTCACTCTTGATGTGTACATATAGTGATGGATCAATGGTCATCACCATCTTAGCTTTAGCCTTCTTATTATCTTGCGCGCTTAATCCTTCGCTGTTACTGATGTCAATGCCTTCGAGGATGAGGAAATTTTCCACTGCGAACGCCCAATCATCATAATTGTCCCTTCCCTTGAGCTTTGGGACATTCATAGAATAATTTCCTGCCATTATCACTGTGCTGTACAAAGATCACTTACTATTTTTCTGGACTGGGCCCATAACCTGTTATAAATATTATAATCATTATAATATTATATATTATAAAATAAAACACATGACGTGAGCTGCCAACAAGAACTAACACTTTTTATTTAAAAAGATATACCAGAAGTAACAAAAAGTTTCTAATGTAGAATATTTGCGATACAAAATAACAATATTGGATGGAACATGCAGTCAAACTCTTTTTTATCTAACTTTATCTGCAAATCTAACCCATGACAAGGATAGACTCTGATCTTTGTGTACCAAGTTTCTTTTATTTTCAGAATATCCCAGGAGGTGTTAAGACTGAAGATTTGTCATCAAATGATAATGATAATGATGACTACACAGATAATGACTTTAATATATCCTTGACCAGCGCACCAGACTTACCGAAACTGGGTAAGACTATTATTATTATTTTAAATTATTACACTGCTTGTAAACTTTTGTAAAATATGTGCTCTGTTTCTAGATATTTAATTTTGGAGTCTGGTGTAAATAGAATATTTTTTCAGATGCTGTTAAAAATGAACGTGAAATTCAGGACAAAAAGTCATGTTTTGCATGCAAGAGCTGCTTAGTCGTTTTCGACACACCAAATAAGTTACAAGAACACAGCAAGATATGCATAAAAGGTCAGTCTAATATTATGTAGCATGCAATAATTATTATTAAAGTCTGCAAAAGAGGTTTTGTTGTTTTTACTAATGCCATCTTCTAGCTGCTATCACAGACTAGTGACAAAAGTTAAATATGATTTTTATTTTAGTTGAATGTGATGCTGCAAACAGCAGCTACTGCCCACTTTGCGGAACATGCTACAACGGTGCAGAAAACTTAACAAAACACATGTGGGAAAGCCACAGTGAGATAATGGGTCCAAAGAAAAGAGGCAGGCCTAAGAAAATGATGACAAGTGTAAGTAATCCTTTATGTGAATAATTATGTGTGTTATTTAGTGTTTGGTGTATGGTATTGCGGTACATGTTGAAATACTCTAGTATACATAAGCCAAAACAAAATATAATAACCCACTCTGTACAGGCAAGTGTTGAACGGTATATGTCCTTTCCAGTGGAAGGAATAATTGGTTGACATAGCGACAATTTACGCCTCGTTTCCGAGTCTTCCTTCTTCCTTCCCATTTCACTTTGAAGCATAAATAAAATGTGTGGAAAGGAGGTTTTTTCTCCCAGCCTAGTGTTGATATAAACATGTATTATTTTTGCAGCATTTAATCACAAAGGACGGCATAATTTCAAAACTTTAATTGTTCTAGTCGTAGGTACGTGCCGTTATCGCTCTATTATTACACTAACGAGCCTTGTAGCAAACTGTACATTGCTTATGCTTTAAAGTATAAATGGCTCAGTGTATAGAAATATAGAAAACCATTGCAAAAAAAAAACAATTATAACATATCGCAAAAAGCTGTGCTACTCTAATTATATTTGGCGGTCGTTTCGTATAGATATTGTATCCATTTGCTATGGGGTCCGAATATCAATTCCGCCTTTTTTAGGTCTAATGACCTTGGCGCTTCAATTGATGTAGTTAAAGGCAGTTTATATATGACTATGTACCTATCTCAGATCCAAAATGGTGTCACAATAACCAATAAAGATATTTGGAGATAATAGCTTTGTCAATTGCGTGTCTATAAAAACTTGCAGTTGTATTTCAAGAACTGTTTAGATTGTTACATTTAAGAGTTCCTTTACTAATATTCTTCTAGTTCCTAGAAAACTTCTTAAAATAGGATATTAATGGACTTTTATATTGCAGACAATCCTCAATAAATTATCTGAAAATGGATTCTGTATCACATCAATGCCAGTGATAAAACACGAATGTGGATTCTGTAAGCAGTGTTTTGATACCAAAGAAGAATTAGGGGTCCACCTTGTAGGCCATAAAGGTTTGTAAAAAGCCTTTACTTTTTATCAATTTAATGTTTTGTTACCAAACAGGGACTATTTAAAATAGGATGTAGTTTATGTATACTCACTTGTAAGGTATGTTGTTTCAGATACCAAATTACCATGCTGCACCCAATGCAAGAAGATATATGTGGATCAAATGACATTTGAGAAACATGTTTGTATTGAAGACAAATCTACTAATACCGATATTGAAAATGTACGTACTTTGTACTATAATTTAAACCTTAAATATTTTTGAAGAAATTTTTAATGTCTGTTTTTATTTCTGTTTTATCAGGATCCTAATAAGCCAGAGGTTACTGAGAAAAATAAACAGAGTTTCCCATCTGAAATTCCTATACGTAATCTGTTGGATCCAAACACTGAAACGGTAGGTATTGTTATAAGTCATAGGCCTACAACGCACTAAACCACGGACCAACGACGAAAAGTCCTCTATTTTATAATTATATAATTAGAACAAGATAGCAAAAACTAAAAGTAAAAGACAAAGTAAAAATACACAGATATACTTATTTTTGAAAAAAAAATTGACACGAATCTTTCATATGAAAGCGCATAATATCAACAAGTTGCCATAGTTGCTGTGGCGTCATATATCACTCGGTTGGTCAGATTAAATAACAAATAAATAAATAGCTAGACATTCGACGTTCGCCTTCAAAACAAATTCTTGAAGCACTAAGCATTGAGACTAGTCACAAACTTGAATGATTTGATGTGACTGTGCTTATAGACCGGGCGTGTTGCGCTGGTGCGTTGTGACTTGTGGGCCTTATTTTTAGCTTTTCCGCTTGTCCTACCGCATAAAGTTAATGTATTTATTTACCGAAATGTACCTTGCAATAATGGTTGGTTTAGTTTCAGGAAAACATTAGCATGCTCCAAGTTTGCAACGTGTGCAGTTGCGTGCTCCTGTCGGAAGCAGACTTCAATAGCCATCGTGATAATGAACATCCAGAGCTGTCGCAACGCTGCAACCTCTGCACTAAGGTATGCTGGGTCATTCAAACAGCAAAACTATGAAGTTTTGTAATAACTGGTACAAATTGAACTAATTAACATTTTGGAAAATAATAATAATATTCCGGGACAATTCACACACGGTTATCTGAACCCAAGCTAAGCAGAGCTTGTGTTATGGTTACCAGACAAATGATATACATATTTATATATTTCTAAATATATAAATATAGATAAATTACACCCAGACCCAGTAAAAATGATCGTGCTCATCACATAAACATTTGTCCTGGGTGGAAATCGAACCCACCACTAGACCAACAGGCCCGTCATATAATTATGATCTCTTGGGCAAATAAATATTATGTCCATGTCGAATTTGGTTTTTAGATCCATACGGAGTAAATGAACTACAATGTGAGTAAATCACATTGTAGTTCATTTACTCCAGTAAGCGATTATATTCAAAGTATGATGATTAATTGTTAAGCAAAGCTCAAACTAAAAGATAATGAATTATTCCGTAGTCTACAGAAAAAATATCGGTATAACAACCCTTACCAAAAAAAAATAGTGTGTTGAAATAAATAGACTTAAAAGTAACTAATGCTCCCAATTAATTTCAAGGTATTTGCATCTCTGCGGTCGGCGGCACGACATCGAAGCATTTGCAAGCAGATCGAGAGGAAATATAAATGCAGCACGTGCGGGATGAAGTTCGCCTATGAGATATCCCTGAATAAACACATCTTAAGATACCACGAGGGACAGAGCGTATCGGTGCAGTTCATTGATTCCAAAACGAAGCTGGAAAAGAGGCAGTTCCAGTGCGATACGTGCAATAGAAGTTTTTACAAGTAAGCTATACCTTTTAAATGTTGGCACATAAATATTGTAGGTGTATTTTTTTTACTATAGTTACCGTACCTCCGCCACTGGTAGAATGCGTTCCTAGCATGTCGCCGCCATGTGTCAGAAACGCAATGTCTCAGCGGCCGGATTATAGTATTCGTATATATAAATGCAGAGTAACCTCTTGAGATTGGTGTTTATAATGTTTTATTTTTTTACAGGAGGGAATTGCTAATCAAACATACCAAAATACACACACCCATCGAAAAATTCTTTGAATGTGATGTTTGTCAGAAGAAATTCCATAGACGAGATAATTTACGGTTAGTATACTAAAACAGTATGGTCAAAAACCCAAACTTATCTTTGAGGTGTTCATTCAATTCTCAATATTAATTATGCAGATTGAACCCAAACAATATCCTTCGCCACACTGCTCGAGTTGTTCTTTTGGCAAATCAATGTTTTTATTTTAAATTCGGGTTCGGTCCCATATTGCGACTAGAATCGATTTCAAAAGTATTTGCATATTATTACACTATAATAATAATAATATAAAATTCCGGGACATCCCACACATGGTTGTCTGATCCCAAGCTAAGCAGAGCTTGTGTTATGGTAACCAGACAACTGATGAACATACTTATATATTTCTAAATATATACATATTATAGATAAATTACACCCAGACACCGAACAAATGGTCGTGCTCATCACACAAACATTTGTCCCTTTTGGGAATCGGACCCACGACCTCCGGTATAGCAGTCAGGGTCTCTAACCACTTGACCAACAGGCCCGTCACTTCTTATAAAAATATATTGAAAAGCAGAATTTTCAATTTTCCAATGTTTCCAGTTCGCACAAGCGTGTGCACGAGATGCAGGAAAACAAATCGATGCCCGGCAACTGTCTGTGCCTGTACTGCGGCCGCAGCTTCTCGAACTCCTCCAACCTGATCGTGCACATGCGCCGACACACCGGAGAGAAACCCTACAAGTGCGATTTCTGTGACAAAGGTATGTTGTGTGGTACAGCCTTGAACGATAAGTTAACTATAGAGGGCGCTTGACAGAGTATGAATTGTGAGCGCTAGTATGAACAAGTAAATGAAAAAAACACTAAAATTAGTGTAAAAGTGAGAGCAAGGTTACTTAGATCCCTACACAATCAGCGCTAATTTCACGTTAGTCAACCAATAGTTTTTCTGCAATGCTAATTTTGAATAATATATTTCTTTTAATTTGTTTTATAGGGTTTCCACGATCCTCAGATCTGCAGTGCCATCGCAGGTCTCACACCGGAGAAAAGCCTTGCATCTGCCGAGTTTGCGGAAAAGGTAAAACCTATAAGCTTTAATCTTTGCTCATTTACCCACATTTCATTTAAAATTTAAATGACGCTTGTTTAGTTGATTCGTGGGTGCATACACGTATTACGACGTACCTTACAAACCCTTCAACCTTGTAAATGACGCTAAGCCATCGGTTCTGACTGGAATTCATTATCTTCGGCAGTCATTTTAATTCTAAAAGCTGGTCTTACCAAGAGATTGTATTACCAGTGTCTGCATGTAATACGGAACTGAACTGAATACAGTGCGACTGGAAGCCGACCCAAGATAGTAACAAAATGTTTTAGCAATAACAAAATTTAGTTTCCTACATCATGTCTATGTTTGCAGGGTTCTCCCGCAGCAACAAGCTGTCCCGCCACATGCGTGTGCACACCGGCCAGCGGCCCTACAAGTGCACGTACTGCGAGAAGGCGTTCTCGCAGAGCAACGACCTCAACCTGCACATCCGCCGCCACACCGGCGACCGCCCCTACAACTGTGAGGTCTGCGGCGATAGATTCATTCAGGTACGTTTCTACTTAACTACTAAACCGATTTTGATAAAATTTGGTGTTTATATTGGAGTAAACTAGTATGTCAACGCGATTACCAACGACTTTTAGCACACATATATACTCAAAAGAAACTTAACTTCCCTATATTCTCTCATAAAAAGGTAACAGCGATACAAGCGATTTAAAAGTGTAACTGACGTTTAAGTATCCTTCAATTTGGCGCTCATCCATTGCTAATTTCAAAGGTCTCAGCTTCCAAGTGTGCACTAACTATAATCCAGAGAACATCTACAGCAGTAATACATAATTTATTTTATTTATTTCAGGGTACAGCATTGCAGAACCACAGACGAGCTCACGGCCACTTCTCCAACACAGTTCCCGTCGTCGCCACAAACGAAGTTCAAACACTCACCTTCACAGTCCAAACCATGAATCACACCAGTCATTCAATATAAATCTCTATACGTTAAGTACATAATCATAACCATTTAGTATTGACAATAGTACATAAGATTTTCAATAATTCATTCAATAATTCAATAAGTAATTTCAGTGTATTTTTATCATTGTATCTAGATGGAAAACAATTCCTTCTCTTTTCTCATAAACTTATAATAATTTATTACAATAGGCAAGTTACAATTAACAGAAGTACTTTATAAACGTCTACTTATCGAGATTTTATATCTTTCAACAAACTAGATTACCACGAATTTTCACAGTTCTATTTGTGCTTCATTATATATATATTCTCATTCATATGTATTAAATGTCAACACATATTCACCAGTAGCTATACTTAATATCTTAAGGATAAACTTAGAATGATAATTCGTAATACTTATTTGATGTGATACGTAATCTCAACAACATTTGATATGTTGTAACTAGTTAATGTATGATAGTGTACTTATTAAGGAGCTCTTCAGTAAGAATGTGTTATCAGTACTTTAAGGCTAGTCTCCACCGTACTTCAATGAAATACTTAAGTAACTAAGTAACTGTAACAAACAGGTATTTGGTAAAATAAATATCAATGCGGAATTATGTCTATTGACTGATATATTTACTTTACATCCAAGCCTATTTCTTTTATTTACATTTAAATACATTTACAGGATACCAAGTAAAATATTATAATATTAGTTTGTAATAAGTTATTTCGCTTATTCAATTGGCTATTCGACTGGTGCAATAATAATAAATTATGATTGAAATGAAATTGCTTTACAGTTTATAAACAAGAACGAATCATTCATCTCAAATGCTACTGTTTTAGTGCGTATTTAAAATTACTGAATGTAATGCAACAAAGTGTTTCCCAATTTTCTACATATTTTGCAAAATATATCAAGAAGCCAATTGTAGTCAACATTAACTTAAAATCTAGGAGAGCACTCGATTCAAGTGTTGTGATACTTGTGATTATAGTTTAAAGACATTAAAATTTATTTAATTTGCATCTTGTTTTGAGTGCTCAAACATAATTTATTACTAATCTTCACAAACGTATTTGTACCCAATCGACAGGCGCTGTATATATTTCGACTTTAATTTGGGGCTATCACGTATTGATATTCTGCTTGCAGACTCTGCAGATAGAGAAAATGAGTCAATAGTAAAAATGGTATATATGTCTAGGCTAAGTCCGCAGTACATGGAAACCGAAACGGTTTTTAACCGCTTGCTTTTGTTAATAAAATAAACTAATGGAAGCGGCCGTACTGACGGTTATTTTCCGCGACTGATTTTTAACAATTTTGCGTTTTGTACGGTTTTGCGGTTTCGGAAAAAAGCCGTAGTGCGGCCTTATCCTTACTGTAGTTGTCAAAACATTAATAGGTGGCTTTTAGATCTTGTGCTTGTATCTAATCATAATCATTCATTACTAATGTCATCCAGCTTCTAAATTATGATTGTGCGAGCTGTAATCACATTAAAATATTCTCATCATAGTCATTTGTTACTTTATGCTGTTGCTTCCACAACATCTCATCCTTGCACATTTTTTAACAAGAATTTTTGGTTTTGACTTCAAATAAATTTAGTTACTTGGCAATGTACTGAGCTAAACAGTATGTAGTTGATCTATTTACTGAGCTAACTTAAGTAACAATTCCAGTTTTTTTTTTGTTTATTCGTATAAGTTGATTCTGAATTGGATAATATTTCTGCTATTACAGATATTATTTGTTTATACCTTGTTATGTCTGGCTCGTTTGATATTAAGAGGTGCTAAAGGAACAAAATTTGCCGTTGCACTGAAAAGTAAAATGATTTCATTATACCTACTATTTTTTGGTTCATTTAATAGTCAAAAAAGAAATAATTGAAGAAATTAATCCTTCTGTCATTCATGACAAAATTAACCCATATTTAATTTAAATTATTATATCGTTTTGACTTACTGTTGCTGAACAAGCGGCGCCTGAACACTTGAAATGAGAAAATATGTTGGTAGAGCATGTATAAGAATTTTCAAGTCTTCATTCTTATCATACATTTTAATAGATTAAAATATCAATTATTTTCTCAGCAATTCTTCTAAGGTCAAAATATATACTTACATGTGTTTTGCAAAATTTTGCGTGACACTGTAATAATAAAAAAGTAACAAAAGTAGTTGTACGTAAATGTAATCAATTTTGAAACAGATATATTAATAAATTTTACCTCTGCCTTGCATCCAGTTCCTTCGCACTATCAAAATAAAAATAATAATTATTTTATTTTTATCAACATAAACTACTACTGCACTGAAAGTTTATTTAGTGTTTCTGTTTCTTCTCACTGTATGATCATAGTTAAAAAACTTCTAGGGATATTTAGTATATTGTCTTTTAGATACCTAAACCTATTATGCGAAAAAAGAGTTTAAATCTTACAAAGACAATTACCATTGACATACAGCGATCACCAGTGCACTAGAATTATATTATATAAAGATTAAATTAAATATAAGATTTCAGTAAAAATACAACTATGATTTAAGCATTGATACTGCAAGTATTCAGGTTTACTGCTTTTGTAGATGTTATTAATAGCTGTAGTCAATTATTACACAGTTGCATTCCTTTACTTACATTTGCAAAGCACTTATGCCCTAAACACTGAAATCAACAATAGTATTAAATAGGAACATTAAGCCCGCAATAAGTTCATAATTAAACTTAATCTGTATATAGTAATTATTTTAATACATCAGCAAGGTACATACCAAGTACTTTAAGTACTTACGCTTGAAGTTGAAAACATGCCTAAGCCCTGTAAGATAAAATAATGTTATTTGAACTAATAATAAGTTTCTTTTAAGTTTTTTTTAACGCGAGAAAAAGTATTTTGTTTTTTGACCATTTTTGACGACGGTTATTCCTCTTAAAAAATAGGTACTTAAATAAAAAAAAAGAAATGTACTTTAACCGGGAATTGGAAATCTTAAGCGACATAATAGTCTTCATTGCATATAACGACATTTACTGGGAGAATAAGCAGTATTGTATTTAACTTACAAATGTGAGGCAGGAGGTTGAACGACACTGCAAAAATATTTAGCAAATGTATTATTCGAAGTAGTTCACCTTTTTTGGTAGAGATCTTTGCAGTTAGCGTGAGAGCAGGCTTTGACTGTTTCACCGAGAGCACCCGTGCGAATGGCACCTGCGCGAATAGCACCAATCCCAGTCCACGAACAGCACCTATAAATTTTTTGGCTGGTGCTTTTTATAAATACCGTTTTTTATATTATATATTTGTGCCCATGAAGAGCACCAGAGATCCAGTTGTGCTGGGACGTTTTCAGGACGATCTGATTTTAGTTTATATTTATTCAGGTGAGAAATATGTATTTAAGCTAAAACAAGTTGAGTTTAGTTTCACGTTTAACAGAATCAGCACCGATAAATTAATAGAAATAATAGCTATATATATTGTAAGTATCCACATAATCTATCTTAAATATTTTCTAATCTTTTATAGGAAAACATGGAGCTTTACGGAACAAATTATCTATAAGTATAAGGAACGACTACCATTAATGGTTACCATTAAGACTAAAAACTTACGAGCGCTTCGCAGGTGCGGCCAATACACTGCAAGTTTTAAAATAATCTAATAAGTAAGTACAGTCGCCATCAGATATATCGTAGCGGATAAGGTGACCAAAAACTTCTGAACAATTTAAAATGTCAATAAGTTCTATTCGCTACAAGTTACCATTAATATCTGAACATTTATTACCTCGTTAATATCTGAGCAGATGCTTGTCAATCATTTCTATACAAACTACAAACCAAAAATATCTGAACACTCAAAACGTCAAGTCAGTCAGTCAAACGCTGAGCTCACCTAGTTCGTTATTGCGTGATATAAAGGAGGAATCAAAAATAAGTATTTTGTGTAATCTCCTTCTGCATTCAAAACGTCTTGTAACCGTTTCCGCATGGAACCAACAACGTTTTCACAAACACGTTGTGAGTGTTCAGATTTTTTGGTTTGTAGTTTGTATAGAAATTATTGACAAGCATCTGCTCAGATATTAACGAGGTAATAAATGTTCAGATATTTATGGTAACTTGTAGCGAATAGAACTTATTGACATTTTAAATTGTTCAGAAGTATTTGGTCACCTTGTCCGCTACGATATATCTGATGGCGACTGTACTAGTAATATCCTACTAATATTATAAATGTGAAAGTTTGTGAGAATGGATGTGTGGATGTTTGTTACTCGTTCACGCAAAAACGGCTGTATCGATTTGGTTGAAATTTGGTATGTAGATAGGTTATACCCTGGATTAACATATAGGTTACTTTTTATCCCTTTATTTTATGGGGGGACGGTAAATAGGTATTAACGCGGGTGAAACCGCGGGGCACAGCTAGTATTATCATATACCTATAGGTATTTTAAAGTAATTGGGCCTTGAAAAGTAATATTTTTTCTTCGCAAAAGACGATAAGGTATAGCTAAGGTTACCTAGGGTCGGCGAGGTTAGAAATGTAGAAGAAGGTAGGGTATAATTTTGCTTTAATAAACCAACTTAATTACCACTTACTTTAGACATGCACACGTTCATAATTCCATCGCACTAAAACAAACACGATTGATAAAAGTAGTTGATATTCGTTATAAAGGGAAGTTACTCTTAAAAGATGCTTACCGCAGTCTTGCAAAATGGACCGTAGCACTGCGAATAAAAATCATGAAGATGTTAGTCGGCTCAACTAGCCGTTTTTCCTTTTATTAGGCCGCCCTTATAAAGACTGTTTGACTGCTAAAAGTGGGCGTCAAAGACAAGTGGGACGTAGGCCCTCAAACGTGTAAGAGCGGTCAACAGCTCGGTTTACTACTTATTACTTTACTCTGTGCCTTTATCCCCATAATTTCCTATGAAGATCACTAGGCTTCGAGCACTTGTATGCCTGACTGCCCTTTCCTTCTTTCCCTCTCCATCAAATGGATCATTGTCACTCTTAATTTAGTTCCCATTTATATTTTTCCTCAAAATATTCTTAGGCTACGTCAAACATTATTTCAAATATGTTTCTTCTTGCAATGCGTTGTTATTATGTATGTGGGTTTTTGTTTTGTTGCTAATGGTGCCGATTCTCTTGTACACCGAACTAAACTAAACTAAAACTAAAATTTCTTATTTTTAGTTAGTTGGTTAAAGTAAGTTATTCTGAAAACAAGATTCACTAAATTTAAATTACAGTTTTGACACAACTAAAATCGAGTTTGACATTCGTTAAGTTGAGTTGGCCATAGACCAAGATGGCAGTAGACCATAGACACAAGCTGAATGAAAGTGAACGAAATGATCTGAATTGCAAAAAAAAACCCGAGTAAAATCGAATAATTATTTTAAATTTGTCTATTAGTAATCATTAATGAAGTTCAGGGAGCATAATGATGGCGTTTTACTATCTGTGACCATAGTAATCCTGCTAGGGTTGTAAATCGAAAATGATTTAGAACTTTGGCGATACTTTTTCGGTTTTTAATAAGAAAATTACCTATAATTTTATTAAAATCAACGTTACTGCCGTTTAAATAGAAAAACAGGTAGCATGATTTATCCTGCTATTTATTTTAGATAATTAAAGCTAGTTAGAGCTTTATTGAGAGCGGCTCCATACCGGACTGGCGTATTCGCCAGCCGAGTAGCAGAGTGCCATCCCCGTTGTCCGTAGGACGTGTGGTGATGCTCTCCTCTTGGTAGAGGTTAACCGCCTCAGGATGTTGTTTCGTGCATGCACTTTCATTTTGGTGTTTATGCAGTTTTATTGATAAAACGTTTAATTACGCACAACGTTGGCCGAGTCCTGATAATATCGATTACGAGTGTAAAAAATCGATCTCGCAAAAACGGTTTGCGGATGTAGCAGTAATGACAGAAATTCAGCAATTAGGATTTAGGGTTGAAGAACAAGAAAATATTAACGAGAATATGAGAATATCAAATGTAATGTTTTGCAAGTTACTTTCTCATGACCTTCAACAATATTCTGGGAATAAACGTTTAATCATGATGCAAAAAATTATAAAACTCTAAAAAATTATGAATAAAATTGTGTATTAAAAATATTATTTAAATAATTTAGTTAAGAGTATTTAAAATATATTTTTAAATTTCTCCTCTGTCATTTGGAATGGCTTGGATTGGTCTCGCAATCTTTCCAATTTAATTCATCTTGTATTTGTCTAAAAAATAGTTAAAAATAAATAAGTTCGTATTAGTTTATTACACAGAACCTAGAAGTAGGTTTGGTTACGAGAAGTGGATTTATCCACTTCTTTTCCAATTAATGTAGAAAGGGCATAGATGTTGAGTACAAAAATCCCTTGTAAGTTTACATGAATGCATTTTGTATTGTATCTTAATAAAATAACACTAAATTTACCTTTCTGCCGCATCAACAACAGCTGCAATCACATAAGCTTGAATAATTAACTCAAAATCATAAAAAGAATCGAAAAATACAACAGAGAGGTGCTTTCAAAATTTTAGTTCATGACAACTAATTTTATTCCACACCTTTTTAATCGCGATTAAAAATAGTCTGATTTAGTTTGACAATCGAAATTTTAGGTGAAAAACGTCAATTTCAGAATAGCAAAATTGCCATTTTCATTAAATTGAATAACTTAGTGCTGTCAAACTATAATTTATTTAAGTAACGTCACTTTAGTTAATTTCAGAATGGGAAACGTCGTCTGACAGGAACAAACTAAATTTTAGTGATTTTTAGTCTAGTTTAGAGAAATTTGTGACAAGAGAATCGGCACCATTGTTAGGAATTACTAATTAGGACGGTCAGAGATGCGGACTTGATTCCGGCATTCGATGGGCAGCGATGAAACAATAACTGTACCTACTTGGTTTGAATAGGTAGATAGATCTACCTCTTACCATTGTACTCTTGCTACTATTATCATGATATTACTTACTTCAACCGTCGATAATTCGCCTATAGTCTAAATGTTGTAAATATGGAAATTATAAATATATCAATTTATATACACTGACAACAATTAATTTAGTCGTTAAGTTGTAAGTGGGTACATACTTACAATTGCCGTTGCATTAAATCCTATAGCCTGTAACGTTTAGACAAACGTTAATAAATTATTCTATTAAATAAATGTGGACAACATCAGATTTCTCTGAACCCAAAATAAATAGCTAAATCTTATGCTAAGGAGGTCAGACGCAACGAAGGTACCACTTTCCATCCAGACCATGAGTCCATTCTATACTAATTGAGTTTTCTACATGAACCCGTCCGGGAATCGAACCCGTTGGCTTAAAGCTGGCAGTCTGGTTGTCAATGAATTCAATCAAGTGATCATGGTTCTGTCTCATCATCCCCACCCATTTTGGTTGGCTAGTCTCACTACTTAGAAAACTAGATACCAATTAATTGTATTATAGACAACTATCCCATGGTAAACTGAGCCTGCTAAAATATACAACTTACCATTCAACATACTGTAATATAAATATATAGTTTCTTACCGAAGCAGATGCCATCGTACCGGTACACTGTAGAGCATTAAATTAATATTATAAAATGGTTATGAGTAACCCATCCTTCATTATCCTGCTGTAATTATGCTTTTACTGCTTTTAGGCAGTTTTGGGTAAGTGGGTATTATGAATACTTACCAAACTGTTTGCTACTAACTAGCAAATTTAAAGATTTTTGCTACTAATCTAGTTCATTTCAAGTTCTTAGTATGATAGGTAAAACCCACTAGCGAAATTAGGTACTGTATTTTTAGTAGTAGTACGAGTCGTTAATTAAGCAGGTCAGCAGGTGGTATATGATTTCATAACTTACATTAGAATGACAGTCGGTCCCTTTGCACTATAAAGGGAAATCGTATATTAGTGTTTGTAATTTTTGATTGATAAAAGTAATCTGTTGGAAAACAAAGATTTTTAGTATCTAACCTTAGATGTACAGTTGCTAGAAGATGTCTGAAATAATATCACAAACACTGAAGTTTAGTTAAATGAGCTATGTTTTTGAGCTTTGATTTAAGCAAATTATTTATTTGTGTGATAGCTGTTGCGTAGCTATTTTTTACTCAGTATCGCCTATATAAGGCTATATATCTTGATTGTATGTACTATTACTTGGATTGATTGTATGTACCTATGTAATTACTATGACATAAACATATGCACCTATTATATTTGTTATGTATAGTAGGGCTATTTATATTTCACACGTTTCAAACTGAAAGTTCTTAACATGTGAAGCCTGTTACTTCAGGCGCAGACACGATGACGCAACATGTTATTATGAAAATCATCGCAATTGATTCTGAAGTAAATATCTTTATGCTTCGTATATAAAAACTTACAGGCAAAATATAATAAAGTATATTCCGAAGAACTTACCCGCAATATATTAGGTGGTGGTGTACTACTCTGACCTATAACTACGTGAATCTATAATGAATAGCAACGACATTTTATATTTTCTCTTTTATTCCAAACGAATAATTACGGTATGATACGTTATGTTAAAGTTTATTACCAGAACTCCATATTGCACTACAAATATTAAACACAAACAGTAAAACACATGTAACACACTTTGTGGGGTAGGCATTCTTCAGGTTTATAAAAACGTGTGTTTTGACAGAAAAAATGATAAACTACTGATTAGTTACGATGGTTTTACTGTCTGTAAGTTACTTATCTAAGTGCAACGAATCTGTCGAGCCTTCTAGAATTGATAAACGTCGATGAAAGATGAGTCTTCAGGTTACATTACTTGCATCTGTGTTCGGTATCGAAAAGGATTGCAGTTATTGCATTACACTATTTAGGTATAAATACCGTTTTTGTAAGTAGGTACATCAATAATTAAAATTATTTGTTTCAGTATGTCAATGGCTTTTGCTACATGTAAATCTTGCTGGACTTTGAAATATGCTGTAATTTTCTACATGTGAGCAGGTAATGTTTTGCATTATTTTTTAATTAAAGTATATTGGAAAATTCAAGATTCCTGGTGAAATGTATAATTTCTTGGTAATGTGTAGGGATAGTTAATGAAACAACATTTGTGAATACATATATCTATTTTCTTTATTTATTATGACTTTATTACCTGAATTGGTGTAGGTGTTTCAAATCTAGTGTAAGGTTAATCTAAATCTGCAAAGTTTAAAGTACGGAGTATCTATTTTCAAGTCCAAGTTGATATAATTTCCTTTGGTCGGTAAGTCTAGAAAAAATCAAGTCTAAGTGATTATATATTATTAGTCGTTAAGTTAAATAGTTTTTCTATGTAAATATATTTACAGTTAACACTTTGTAAAGTTCATTTATGATTTTTCAATTTACATTTCTAATTAAAATCACGTAAAATTCTGATATATACAGACAGCGTGTGCTGACTTATAAATCCCCCTTATCTAGTTACTAATTGATCCCGCTTACATTACACAGCTCTTTCACCACCAGTCTACATCACTAATTCTGCACTTTACATAAAAGAGTACATATATTATGTGATACTACGTGAAAGGTAGAGACGCTACGAGATGAAGTCAAGTTCCGTTACAGTGAACATTATTATTTAGACGGTATCTACAGGAGAGAAAACTCGTTAATAATGTTACCACAATAATATCTACGTCCACTTGTTTTTAACCACGGAACTCAGTCGTCGTCCCCACATTAGGTGGTATCATACAATAGTCCCTTGCAAATGCTGGGGATCGGGAGTGGGCGCGGCCGGGGGGAGCGCGGGGCCCAGCGAGGACGAGGGCAGCGCCGCCGCCACCTCCTGGTACCCGCCCAGCGGCATGCTGGGCCCGGGCAGCCGCTCCAGGGGGTTTTCTTCCGGCGGAGTTACTTCCAAACCGATGCTGCCGTTCAGAGCTATTTTGAATGCATTCTGCTGCTGCTGCTGTTGCTGATGTTGCAGTAACGAATTAAAGTGGGATATGCCTATTTCTTCAAGACTGCTCTTACGGCGGCGAGCTCCGACGCCACTCAGTCCTTGACGCAGAGAATTGGACCGTCTCAATAATATATCGTCCACGACTCGCAGCGAATTTGACCGGCCTCTGAAGTCTGTGATGATTGTTGGGCTATCGGGCAGTGACAGAGAATTGGCTTTGGTAGTGGAGAGTGGTGGCGCTCGAGGCTGAACAAAACTCGCTCCGAGGGTGGATCCTCTTCTACTCGATACTCCCTGAGCTTGTATGAGCGCTTGTGAGCAAAAGCTTATGTTGGATTTGCGGCGACTGTTATGACGTTCAAACGTTTTTTGAGCCGAAAACGGTGAAGGGCGAACCAGGTATCTGAAATTCAAAAAATGTATATTCAGTTCCGTTCTTTGAAGACTCATCTGAACTAGATTGTCACAGGACTTTGGTTACTTACATTATATCACCCTCCTGCAAATTTAGATCACAGCTAGGGTTTATGATCACATAAGACAGACTATTCCGTTTCTCGCTAACATCGTCATAATCAATACCAGTAAGATTTAATGACTCCATCCTCGATCGGACCAGATTGGCTATCTCAGCTCTTTCAATTTGCTGCGCGTGATTGTCTCTAGCTTCGTCCGCTAGGCTTGCAGAGTACTGTGAAATTCATAAATAATTAAATGAAATGCCGGTTGGCAAAATTTGATGTGGAACTTAATACACGGTCATCAACAATAATATAGGACCTTGAGCAAATATTAAGAATAGTTTAATAGCTATAATATTGTACGGTGAAATTATTGTTGTTGGCCGTGCGTGAAGACAAACATGCATGGTCTGCTTTATTGATTTGCACGCTTTATGAGTGGAACAATACGCGCGTTATGAGATAACTTTGCGGATTGGATTGCGATTTTATGCAAGTATATGAAATATATTTCTATCTAGGTTCTATGTACTCCATCTATATGGAGTAAGGCATTCGTGGGGTAACCGCATTGGTACTGATATTCTAAAGAACTACACTTACGATTATTGCTAATAAGGAATTAAATTTTAAAATGCAAGACAAAAATGTACTTGAGTTGCGCTATGAAATATCGAACGTTGATAGAAATGTTTTCGGAAGTGCATGTTTCGTGATTCAGTGTATTTATATAGCTATGTAACATGTTCAAACATCTGATTAGATACTGCTTATAGTGCGGTGCAAACAGACGTCTAAGATAAACACACGGGGAAGTTTGCAAGAAGTACTGTTATTTCGAGTTAACAATTAATCCTGGTTTTACACTTTTGAGGGCGGGCGCTGTCATTTTGATTAGTTTTTGTCGTAGATATATTGAGGGGAAAGTTTCGATTATTAAGTATGGGCTTCCAATCCATATCGAAATTTGTTTTTGAACACTGACACCAATAGACTCGAGCAGAGTCCTTCACATAGAGTAAAAAGTAGCTAGCTTGTCCATATATTATCGTATGTATTGCCATTTGATATTTTGATACGCTTTCGCCATAAAGACGAGAGGTAATTTACAATGATGTGTAGATTAAAACGCGATTTATAATCCTTTGTTTTGGATCAGCTCTTAGAATGAGCACCGTCTCGTTTTCACACTGACAATAGTTCTGCTTTGAGAGCTTACGGTACATGGTCATATTGATGCTGAATTATTCAAGAGCCATCAGTAAGCCGTGAAGAGCTGAACGGCTCTCACTCGCTACCTAAGCGGAACCTTTTTGTAGGAAATCTCGGCAGTTAGCCTGAGCGCAGGCTTTGATTGCTGCACCGGAGTTTGAACTGGTTTACGCGGTTTACGCGGTCCATGTGAAAGGCTCTGGTCGTGACCTTACCGCCGGCGTGCGCTCTCCGTAGCAGCCGCTGAGGCAGCTGGCCGCCTCCCGGCGCCCGCAAGCCGAGAAGCCTCCGCCCTCGCCCTCCTCCTGCTGCAACTGTCGTGTCACAGTTTTCCAATACTTTTCCTAACATTTACAGATCGCCCACCATTTTGTTTCTAACTAGTTTATGATATCGACTGTTTATTTCAATAATTTGACTTTAATTGGTCCGAGATTGTTTTAACTTTTTCAATTGTACCAGGGAAATGTGCTTTTTAAATTGTCTTACTTCGGTGTCCTAACAAGCGGTTTATTGTGAAAAATGATTGTTATGATCACTACTCTTGACAGTAGGCATGCATTAAGCAGAAGCAGTTGCGCTACGCTATTCTCTAAAGTCATTTGTCATTGCAGTAGGAAGGATGGCTACACAACGACCCATTGACAAGTTTGGAATGACTTCAGACATGCAGCGATTAGGATTTATGTTTGGAAACTGATTTGATAATATTACACCAATGTTAACTATACTATTGTTTTACTCATGACTTTGCAAGGTTTAGTTAGTCATTCCTAGTATACCTGATAAGAAGTAAGTTTCTAGGGTTCTATAAGGTATCATGCAAACACAAACTACAAGTATAACATAGAGGCGGGATTGCGATCATCGAGTTCAATAGCGATAACTTTCAGTGGCCCAGCTATTACCCTTCAGGTTAGCTTCTAAACACTTGTCACTTTGGCTTATATGATGCATTTTAGTACTTCGTGTCCGCACTAAAGCAAAGGTCTGAATTCCTAACCCGGCCGAGCAGTTTGCATATAAATCAAAAAATTAAAGCACGTGTACTCCATAAGACAAACCAAGTATCGCGTGAGAGATAGAAAGTCATAAAAATTGCTACTAATTACAGACACTCCACAAGTGTTAGGCTCAAGATGTATATGTGGACAGGTTACAATAATGGAAAAAGTGTAGCGTTGCCGCGAGAGAAATATAAAAAAATAATAAAAATATACCCGAAATACAGTCCAAAGACTCGGACTACTGAGATGCAAGTTTGTGATGTAGGTACTTAGGTACTATCGTAATTTGGAATTTAGAAGTTTAAAAATGGTGTGTGATTGATCAATAGCGTTCAGGCGTAAACTGCAGTAAAGGACTGTATTTAAGGAGATAAATATTTGAGAGTAGGAGTTAACCGACTCACCGATGCACGCGATGGTCGCATTCTCGCGAGGCGTGACCAGAACCACCTCGAGGGGGTCCTTGGCGACATACTCACGTGGTGAGATGCGTCGGCTAAGGTCGTGTCCTGAGTGCGATAGATCCCGATAGGGATTTCGCAAGTAGTTGAACACAACTTTTGGTACAAACGACCGTATGTTCGTATCCACATGTCTTCTTTTGAGATTTTCATCTGTTAGAAGTCCAATTTGAATATATGAAAGCCTGTTTATTTATCAATCTAGATAATTACACACTGTTATTGAAACATTTTTATTCGCTCGCAGTAGATTCGCTTACATAGTTATTTTTTCGCACGATGACTATGACCATGAATAGATGAGAATGAATATGATAGTTATACACTAGAAAATTCGCAAGCCAAGTTCCTCATGGCGCACAGCCATGTAATATCGGTACAAGTGTTGAAATACTTACAGAAGTAAGAAATCCTGATCCTGGAGCTTGGTCTACACCCAGTAACAGTCGTACAAAGGTGATGACGTAATCTTTCACAAACGCTTGGTACAGCAATGTGTCCAACATGGATGCTGAGAATACGGATCCCGCAGCGAATGGCAGTCGAAACATGTAGGAAATGTGTGAACCACGTTCCTTCTCCCGCTAAAAAAATATTAAAGAAACCAAAAGTATTACGAAAACAGAAGTCTTGTAACAATAATGTAAGCTCACGTTAAAAAGTTATGTCACTTAAAATAGTAGATACCTTTTCCATTTTCGATAGATGCAACGCATATTTGTCATGAGCACGGAATTGCATAAATCGCATGTTAGAGGACTGTGATAATTCTGTGATAGACTTAATTGATGGAAAGAATCTGGAAACAAAACATATCAGTGGATTATAATCCGTTATTGAATCTTCGCATTCTGAGTCTACCTATGTTATTTATGTTCGCTTGGCAATGAGAGATGGGAATGATGACTTAAAAATAATGACAGAAATGGTGATGTTATTCGCTCTGCGAATTTGTATAATAATAAAAACTATTACTTGAACATCGTTTGAACAGCAACTATTGTGTTACAATCAGCCAGACTATCTTCTTCAGCAGAATTCGAAAGCTCTTTATTGACGACCACCACATTTTCGGCCAACGTGATTCCAGCCCGCAACAGGTCATCTAAGCTGAAAACGATAATATTGATCCGTGACATGTACTGCTGGGTTTCTGATACTATTTGAATGTCCATGCTTGATACTTACCAGTCAATGCTGCCTAGCATCCAATAAACCAATGGAAAGTACGATATAGCATCTAAAAAGGCTATATCAGGTCTGCGTTCCAAGAGCAGAATTATCGGGTTGAGTGAGGTCTTGGATCTAAAATGGGCCCTCAGAGGAATGATGAAATTGTATATTCCATTGGAAGCGTAGTCAGCAGCAAGAATGATAGTTTTGTTCTGCCATTGGTACTCTTTGGCGTTTCTATAAGCACAATGTTCGCATACTTGTGCCAGCTGCAGGCAGCATAGCGGCTTCTTCTCTTTGAGTAGGTAGCAGAGAGTCGGGCTCACTCCAATAAACGGTGATACCGGTGGGAAGCCCTTCACGATCCTGAAATATCTCGTTATATTGACGAAACCTGATAGACACGCTACTATTGTAAGTCGTAAACTTTGGACAGTAGAAAAGGCGAAGCGAAGCTTATAATCAAAAGATTTTTTGATATAAAAAGTGACCAAAAATTATGACTAAAACCCCTGGAATACTTACAAGTAGTTATATTGCTAAGAGACGTCACAACTATTTAATGGAAGGTACATAAGACAAACATACAACAGGGCTGTGTATATTCTATGTTTCGTGGAAGTAATTCTAACATAAAACATCAATTTTAGGAATTTAACATGCTTGGAAACTGTTCGGGGTTGTGCAGATATTATCTAAAGTCCTCTAATGCTGAGGTTTATTTATGTCCTCGATCACACCCGCGTTTTGATGACGTCAGCGTTGTCGATGGTACCACCATATTTTTGTGACGTTAATGAGCTTGCCCGCAATACGCGCTTGTGACAAGGAAACCTAATTTTACCTTATACTTACAATATCACACATTTCCGGGCTTTTTATCAGTAATCCTTAGCTGTTTTTAAATGACTTATATTTTGTTCTCTCAAGACTGATTTTCGTTTCAGAATAATTGAAGACTATCTATATTATGTATTTGACGGTTTGGGTTCTTACGGTTCTTTATTGGTTTTAACGATTGATTGACATTATAACATTGAACCTCAATCCCGATAAAATGATGTCTGATCAGAACTCCGAATGCTTTGATATTAAAATTAATAGAGAAATGTTAAACTCCAAACTAAAAAATACCTTTAAAAATAATTCAACGTTGTGATAACATTTTAAGTAATTTTATCGAGTTCCTTTCATAATATGGAGTCAGAATTCTAATGCTATATTATGTTTTGATGTATCATGTGATATTATAAGAATAAATCAAATGAAAACTTAGTAAAGTACTAATGTTTATTTATTACACTAATTAGGCATGTGCCGATTTTTATTAAAGATTAGCCAAATACTTGCAGTATTGGTTAATCGACTTAAATTGTTTTAGAATTTTGGGTTATCACATCTTATCATCTATCTTTTTCCTCAGGAGGGATGGACAGATGATAAAAGTGATAATTTTGTTAAATTACATCTACTGTCAATAGTAAAACATATTATTTTCAAATCGACACGTCTCTAATTTTCATTTTAACCTACCTTTAGTAGATGACCAGACTTAAAAGAGTGAAATTCATGACATTGTGTAGTGTCTAAAGTATAAAACCTTGGTTAAATTTAAGTACCTAAGAATAGTAACAAAAGTACGTACGAAACTACCGCAAAAGTTCTATTCTATAAACTTGAAAGTACAATTCAAATGAATGGTAAATATTTAAGTGACTTCCCTAAAACATACCTAATTGGAATGGTTATTTATAGGCTTCCATTCATAGTAAATAGGTTCCGAGGTCAAAGTCTCCGGGGACGCTAGTAACATGTAACAGCTTGCCGTAACGTATGTTTACGGGTGGATTGTTTTATTAAGGGATAAGTTTAGTGTACGCAAGTGTTCACGTGGACGTTTATCAAGTAGGTTTATTTATTCAACCGCCTTTTCTTCATAAATAAAAGTTTAGCCAAGAAAAATGTTTGTGTATTTTTTTGTACTGGATGTTCTATAATCAGAATAATGGTGAATTTTAATTACTCTTTTGAGAGAATTTCAATTAACAGACCGCTTTCCGTTGAACGGTTACTGAAAAAAGAACTGGAATGGTAGTTTGATTGATTAGTCGTGATGTTTCGGGTATTTGTCTTACCTCGTGAAATCGTTTCGCCAGGCGCTGTGGGCGATGTCGCTGCCGGCCAGAGACGAGAAGCTGCTTGTGGTGGCGTCATCGCTGCAGCAGGGTACGGCCGTGCGGGGTTTACGCTCAGGGGATTATACAGATACAAAACGAACACAATTGCAACAAGTATAGTCTTTGAGTATCTGTATTAGAGAATACAGTATTTACTGGTTTTTATGTCTTTTATTTATAGTGCTGGTGCTCGTGATTAAAGCGGATGGAAGACAAAAATTATGCTGTAATGACGCAGCGAAAAACTCACTGTTGGATAGGAATGACGTTGATCATAAAAAATAATGAATAAACACAATTAAAACGAACATATTTTTCCAGTCAAATCTGGATTTTAATTTAGATAGTATTAAATGAAATGTTGAGGCAAAAGTGACTAGCGAAGGGTATGATATTTCTGTTAGCAAATCCAACTTAATTAAAATTTATTTTTTCTTCTGCGTCATTAGTTATGGCGTAGCTGAAGTCATAACATGAAAAAGACTTGAAAAGCAAGACAAAGTGAATAATCGAAAAAAAATAGCCAAACACGTAATGAGATGATGTACGTACTGTGCGGTATTCATGCAGCTTGTGTTATCCTGATCGGCTATCTACAGGAGTGAATGTACACTCTAAAATCGAAAATAAAAAATGCACTGACATAAAATAAATTCTTATAAAGTAATTCACATCACACAATGATCAAAGAAAATGTATAAATATCGAATAGAAAGGCTTTTTTGGACTAAGGATTTGGATAAGTAAAAATTTGGAACTAAATTTTGCGTGCATGTAGATGCATTGGAAGCGAGTGGGTACTGAGGAGGCTTACGCTATTTTCTCGGAGGGAGACCTCCAGGGCACGTCGTCCTCCAGCTCGTCCTCACTCTCATCAACCTCCACCTCTTCCTCAGGATTGTCTGAGGCTATATTCAAGCTACTGGTCACCATATCAGGGACAGGCAGTATTGAAGGACGTCGGCTGCCTAAATGATCATGATCTCCATATCAATTTAAAGTCCGTAATATGCATTATCTTACGAAGTATCACATTAAATCAAACCACTTTCATGTTCTCTATAGACACTTCATATTACAGAAGTGTGTCACCGCAACTATCAAAGTTATACGTTTGTGTTATAATCATTAACATGTTAGATTGCGTGCGGCACAGTTCGACAAAATAGCTATAATGGTGTAAACATTATGTCATCGATTAGATTCCTATAATTCTGAATGACAATTCATTTAAAATTATAGTAACCAATAAGCTATTTTTAGGGTTTGTATATCCTTACTAACCGTAGTTAAAAATGATTAAACTAATTACCTCGGCGATAAGTCAAAGCGTCGGGGCTCAGGAAGTTGGTGTCTGGTTTAGGTAACAGTAGATGGCTGTCAGTGGCACTGTCCGTCCCTGGAGAATCCTTGAGACAGGTCCTAGAATCTGATGTCGACGGACCCTCCCCAAACTTGGCTGTTTGAATAAATGTAACATTTCATTATAGCTTTTTATCTTTGAATATTAACATTCTAAAGTTTCATTTTCATATCGTTTGTTTTACTTTAATAAGTGAATCCAATTCTTTGACACAAAAGATAGTGTAAAATTTATTGCAGTCTGCGTAAAATTTTGGGTTCAATCCTTTTTTGACTGGGGCGTGTGAAATTGGGAATTGATTAAACAGTATGCCTGTGATGTGATAAAATATTTGTCGTGATAAATACTACAATGTTGCATAACAATAAAATATTAAAATCAGCAAACACATTTATCTAGTAGTTAATACAGGTAAACAGATAAAAACATCGATTGTATAATAACACCAGGTGCATCAAAGTTTTACCACATATCAAACGAACCAAATTTTAAATATGATAATCTAAAGGATTAGGAAATAGAGGAAGATGCATCTGGTAATATTATGTTTCTGTGTCGGTATACCTGCACCCGTAAATCGATGTTGCTAGTAAAGGCAATGTTATCATACAAACGCGACATGCATAATAAAAAATCATTATACTTGAATGAATTTGAAACCGAAGGACTATGATTAATATTTGAAATCTATTATGGCTTTACTTGACACGAAGCACACCCAGGCCACTGGTGGGTCTGCTATAATGAAGGCACCCGATAACAAGGTAGCTAACCATCTCTCTAAATATCTGTGACAGGAGTTCTGTTATATAGACATTACTTATTCTTATATACTTTTGCTTATTTGCCTCGTTATCATAGTACTTTTTGAAATGAGTGATTTGCTCTTTGTCTTTCATGAAAAAATAATCAAAATGATTGTTTAGTGATTTTAATCTGCCAATAAAGACAACGAGCAATAAGCAAACCCAAAAATACAGTAGATCGAATGCATGTTGGTTAGGGTTCGGGTAATATGCATTCGGTCTACAAATGGTTTTTACCAACTGTGACACTCACAGCTAGTGACAGTAAAATTAGCGGATGATACAGTATTAGCTTGGTTGATGCGTGATGGCGATGCTTTTGGTGTGGAACTCGCGGGAGCTTGGAGTATCACTTGTGGAAGTTCGTATTGAGCGACGCTACTACCGTCTGGTTTCTTCGGCTGCCCAGAGCTGTCCTCTGCGTCACCTGATTTCTTCTCATTAGACAGCAGACTACACGCTGTTTGGTCTTTCGGTATTGACGGTTTCGGTTCCGTTTGTTTCTCAGCGACCACAAAAGCGGAATTTTCTTCCTTTGTGATGCTCATATAATAGCATGTGTCACTGCTTTTCATAATATGTCGAGGTCCAGGATTTAAGAGTATAGTTTCTTCATAAAACTCTGGCAATTCTGCGGGACGTACACCAACCAAGGCTACGCCGTATCTTAAAGGGAAAAAACATAAACTAATTGTATCATTGACTAAAAGACCAAAAGTATAATTGCATTTATAATTTAGAAAGCATACGATAATATCAAATATTCTACAAGAATAAGAACCATACTTCCTGTGTGAATGAAAGCTGGCATAAGTGAAACTTTTTCCTTCATACTCGCCGAAAAACCGACTATCTCCTAGAACAATATGATATATTTCGTTTCCAGAGCATTTTCCATAGAGTCGATGCCATTCCTCCGGCGATTGTTGACCCTCCCTGCAAAACATCATGTGAGATTGTGGAACTAGTTTTGTCGTATTATCAAGAAGATCATGGTGTAAACTTACTGTCCCCGGCTTGTATGCAGCAGAAGAGTCACAAGTGTCGACGCTCCTGGACAAGTGCAGTTGTTCGCTAACAGAGCATATTTGAATTCATCTTCGCAAACCACGAATTCAGCAAATTTTACGTGCAATTTATTTTCCGGTCTAAATATTTGCACATATTGAGGTACTGCCGGTGCGAAGTCCTTTACAGCCCACGACCTGAAAAACATGAAAAAAGTAATAAAATTGCAAAAATAAAATTTGTTTTTCAGTGGTAAAAACAGTAATCGCTCCAAGTAGAATATAGTTGGCTATTGTAAGAGTTGGAATGGGGTTTGAACAAATGTTAGACAGAGTTTAACTTTAAGTTTCTATGCGGAACAATCCTATGAGATTCGGTCTAAGGGACCTTGACTTAGCAGTTCTAGGGTTTTCTTACCTCAGTATGGTATGCTCATCTGCTGCAGTTTTGTCTGCATAATTCCTAGCGGCTAGAATGAAACAGGCTTCTGCTTCGTTCATCCTAGCTCTTATTAAATCAGTGTCTTTTAAGCAAGATCCTTGTATATAGATAACCCTTTGTGCCCATATTGGAACCTGAAAAAAGACATACACATAGAATCTCCCTTCATTGAAATTTCTTCAATTTTCTCGATAAAATACCACAATACTTTTAAAAGTCTTCTATCATATCAAAGTTAAAAGATAATCTGTTTTACCTGTAATATCATTCTCATAGTTGTGTCTAATTCCATTGGAGACAGTAACACTACGTAATAATCTTGGAGAAGAGGATGCGCGTAAAATTCGTTTAGAAAGTCCATAATGGTATCGGCGTGAAGCGTGGTGGAGCAGACCACTACGTGCTTCTCAGACTGCGCGCGGTGCGAGGAGTAAGAACCACCCAGTTTCTGACGTTCCATCCAGGTAAATGCAAGCTGTTCGAACTGAAATATATCACAAAAGTGTAAATTCAACACACAAAAAAGAAAAATATAGCTTAAAATTTAAATGTTTAAGTTCAAGCCGAATTTCGTCTCGAGTATTACAGAACCTCGGATGAGAAGCAATGGATGATTAAATAATAAAGCAGAAATGGCCGGTTCATATCAACACATAAAGTTCTTTAATTGACCTTCACGTTAATTCATCTGATTGTGAGATATGGTTCACAATCAATTGACGAGTGACCGCCCCTGTAGGCAAGTGACATTTCTACAAGCGTTAACGATGATAGAAGTCGCTTAGATGGCAATAAATGTATGAAAATGACATTTTATTTCGTAAAGTCACATGACTGACTTGTCACTTCCATACATAGAGTGATTCGATCGGCGATAACGCTTGTAGCAGGGCAGGTTTGTAACAACAAAATATAATGTATCAATGCTTACCTACTTTTCTGAGATACGTAATTTTCGTATGAGAAAAATAGTAATAAATAAAAATCAACAGTGTCAGCGCAAGAATTGTTTAGTTCACTGACACTTGAAATTTTGGGTGTTTGTTTCAATTTTGTCTGGCAGTGCGAAATATTCTTCAATAGCATCCTCAACAGTGGCTATTTCTATAGGTACTATTCTATAAATATTCGTTATGTCTAGATATTATCTAAGGTAAAAGTTGATAATCTTACAAGATTGTGACGGAGGCGAGTATTGGTCCTCGTCGTCTTGTTCCGCGTGCTATACTTTAAGCACACGAATTCTATTTTTCATGTTAACATTGACTTTAAAATAACTCTCAGTTCCACTTGTTTGGCGATCTAGAAGTAAAAGAAGCAGAACGTGACATCAGAAGTATTCATACATATATTAGTGCCCTAAAATATGTTAAGAGATATCTTATCAAAAAGGACCAGTTGCGAAAAATAGTTACTACTAAGCTTCTAGACTAAGTAGACTTAAATGTTAATAAATAACAAATAAGCCAAACGGTTACATAAGAATAATATCCTTACTATGCAGTGTATAAGTTTAGGCAGCTTTAGGTCTTACATTACTAACACGCAAGCTTGTTACCGAGCTTAGCACCCCAGCACGTCTTGGTGTTACTTGCAACTATTTTGGAAATACGAAAATTACGTACCTATCTATAAACAAAAATAATGAAGATAGGAACACAAATAAATTAAGCGTTACTAAGAGAATTACGGAATTTTTAAGTTAAGTGGAGTAAATGTAAGAAGAAAGAACTTCAGCGAAGGAAAGATCAAGGTCAGAAGATTACTTGGGAGGCAAAGAGTGCCTGATAGGTTTGTATCTACTAAATGCTTATGTGCGTTATGGAATTCCAGTTTTTACTAATTAAACTGAAGTTAAGGAATGTCAAAGATGGCAGAAATTAAGGTTGGTTCACTAACATTGTGTATATGTCCTTTGTACAGAAACCCCTTATAATTAAGGCCTTAATTTCTGTTTAATACAACTTCAAAATATATTTACCTGCGTGGGTAAAACGACAAGGGCAACCCCTATCATTATAACCATGAATAGTTGCGATGGCCAGATATCTGGTACAAAGTCTCCGTAGCCCACGGTGGAGAATGTGACCACCACGAAGTATGTAGCTTGGAAGAGGTTCAGGTGGCGGTGGCCAGCTCGCTGGAAGTGCTGGATCCCGCAGACACTGAAACAGATCACAGTATTCTATTACTATCCAACCGCTAAGAGAACAGGTCCTGTGCCAGACAGGTCGTGATCAACAAAACGATACAACATTCAGGTGGGCGATGGAGAATATATGACACATAATTTACTACCACTTATTTGTCCTATAAACGAATAATATCATTCATAACTATACCATTATGTCAGGTCACATTTAATAATACAACAGGGACCTTACTGTCCCTTACTAAACAAGACCAACTGAAATGTGTCAGGAACGCATTCTCTATGCGGCAGGACATTAGGCCGTTCGTAACGAACCTTAGGGAATCGAGACCGCTCATGAATGGAATTTAAACGGCATTTTTATTAGGCTGCCATCGGCAATAATGTAGGTGAAGGTCAGGCCAATAAAATTAACATGTACTTAAAGACATACGTAACATTTATAGGTAAATAGTTTTTGTGTTCATGGCGACAGCTAGTCACTTCGAAAAATCGTAATCTTTTGAGGAAGATCGAACAGTTTGTTGGAGAACTGGGGCGGATTAAGATGTAGGTTGGTTTAATGTTGTTTACCTGGTAAAGACGAGGCATAGGAGCGTGACGCACAGTATCATCAGTTGCTGGGACAACGCCGACTGGGACTTTTGCATCGCCCTGTGCAGATCGTTCTGAAATTATATTAAAATCGCAATCAGAATATTTAACCTCACTGTCAGTACTTAGAGTTAAAATAAAACATGTCATTTTGAATATGTAGGCTAGTAAGTCGTCGTGCATACGTGTCCGATCAATAACATACTAGAAATCTACGATATTGGTATTGATTTTGTCAATTTACCAAATACCACAATTTAAACATTCACGTTTCAGAGTTTCTCGCAAGAGTACGTAAAATAGTTGTGTCAACGTTGATTTAGCTTTCGAGGAACGTTGTAATGCAATGAAATTAAATCTGTTTCTGTCGGACGTCGTAATCAGGTCAATTGACATCGGATCCGTAGCGAAACTTTCTATGTATTTTTACTTACAAACATGTTTTCCAGTGACCTTTTCGCCAACCAACAGTTTAGGAAAACCGGGATGAAAAGATTTCTAAGCGGTGGGAACGGCAACTGTAAAGATATAAACTTTAAATTAGTTCTGCTTTGTTATTTTTAAAACGATTTTTAGACTCGAAAAACGCACCAACACACGCCAAAAAACGAATAAAATTCGTTATAACATAAATATGTTTTTGTTCTTCTATCATTGTGAACGAACTACTGCAATAAAAATGTAGCTAGTTGAAAGAAGAAATATATTGTTTCAACTTGTATTACCCTGTTCATCACTACTTTTAAACTCTTATTTTATTTAATATTTTTCTATAACATCCAGACACCACACATTGTCGGCCTCACACCTCTCATTATTTCTTCCCGACATCCTGAACTACAGAGTATTGCATTACACAGGTCTTATTACAGATTTATAGGTTCTCTTTCAGTTTTACGAGTATGTTCGGGTTACAAATCAACCTGAGATATTTCTGTGCTTAACGTCAATGTCGCTCGAATTTCGAATCAGTTGTTCTGCCAACTGTGACTCTGGCAGAATCGAGGCAACCCGACGGAGCATACTCAACAAAATTGAATTTAATTGATTAATATTTAATGAAATTCAATTTTAATTGGATACGAGCTTAATTAAATTAAATTTTAATATACTTTCTAAAATTAAACTCACCGTTAACGCAAAAGGGATGGTGTTGACCATTTCTAAGATGAAGTGGAACGATAATACTTGTTGCCAGATATTGCCCTGAAAGTCACCATAATTTGCAATTAGGTTAATAGACACTTAAATTTAATCAAAAAAGAAATCGGTTAGCTCCTTCAAACACCTATGAATTATTAAGTCAAATGTAACAAATAGATTCGAGATAGTATTTTCATTTCATTAAGTAAGAAGTTGGTGAATGTATGTTTTAACTTCAACAAAATTTATAATTACTTTTAATGTTTGTGGTTTTCGCCAGTCCCTCACCCTACTTGACATGAGCTCCCCTCCCAGAGTGTGACGTAACATAGGTGGCCCTTTACGGTCATTTCAATTAAGTTTATGTCAAAAATAATTTACCTTATAGCCTAAATAAGCGAGTAGTATAGTTTCGGTGAAGGATATCATAGCTAATATGACTTGCACAACCCACAAGTAGAGCGGTCTATTGACCCATATAATTCCATCCCAATTAATTATCGGGCGCTCTTGAAATTCCTCTTCCGTCAAGTTAGCCGAATATTCAAATTCAGTCTTATTCCCAGGCTTGCAGCCGTAACTGAAAAACTCGGAATATTTAAATTGCTGTCTCGTTCTAACAGTAAACAATGTTGATGCTTCTTTGTTATTTAAAAAATATGTTGGACTTTTTCTAGATGGAATGTTCCTAGAATTAGTGTTGTAATTCAGTGTAGTGTAGTGAGTAGAAATTTATAGAAAACACAAAAAATATCGTATTTGTGTTGAGTACTGTTTAAACTAACATTTACTGTAAAGTTCCTAAATAAAAGCCTCGGTCTCTAGCGAATATAACTAAAAATATTTTCACCTTAACCTATAAATGTTAAAGGTCAACAAACCAATATCTCAAAACATTTGTATTCCTCTTTATTTATTTTAATGTCTCTTTTATCTTCGTCCTTAAATAATAGATTAGACTATCTACTCTTCAAATATGTATTTTTCGTATAGCATCGTAACAGTTGTAAGTTAATTTTCATTGTATCTACAAGTTTTGTATTATTGCATGTATTGTTACAAAATGTCTTTCTTTATTTACTTTGCTATTTTTGGAGCTAAACTATTGTAAACAATGAATGACTGGATAAGAAAAGAAGAAAGCAATTAAGTCCTTCAGTAAGATGTAAAAAAGAAATGGACGCGTATTTTTCTAAATAGGAAAATACTTATTAGACCGAATCAATTTCAGGAGTTGCGGATAATGACGTACGTATTGCAAAATGAACAAAATTAAGACAAGATGCGTCTTATTTTAGCTACGTAAAAATATTAAAAAATTACACGTCAAATCTTTTTTGTATTGCCATTCTGACGGACTTTACAACCCCATTATTGGTACGACATAAATGTTATTTATTAAGTATGCATGGCAGGCAAATTGTTTTGTTGCTTGCAATATTACATAGTATTAGTTATATTCTGGCCTTAGTACCAGATGTAGTGTTTCAACACGTGAGTGTTCACATTATTAAGTCACGCCGTGGAATACGCGATGCTCAATCAGCCGAGCAAACTTGAACGCCGCAGAAAATATAAAGGGATCGGTACTTGTATTTATTTGTAATACCAACACCAAGATAAAAATATTTGTATACGTTGTAATTTATCAATTGTATCTTATTTTAAGTGTTGCTGTTTTTCATTTGTTGTACGATGTATAATTGTATGTGGATGAAGGTTAAGTAAAGGCCGATTTACACTAAAAGAGCGAATTCTCATTCTATTCACACCACACCAAATTCTTTGCATATCTAATAGATTTAGATAAAGTTTAGGTTAGAAGGAGTATTCGCTAGTTTGGTGTAAATCAGCTACTGTGATTTAGTTTCCGTAATGTCAAAATTTCAGCTATCACAGTTTGAGTTGACAAGATTATCTCGCTGCAATAATCGACTTACCATGAAGCGGAAATGGGATCTCCATCAGCGCAAACGCGGCATATATACAACACGCAGGTCAAAAGTTTGAAAAATAAGTTTGCTATTCTAATGCGTAAACCTAAAACAGAAAAGCACAAAGTTTATTAATGGCATAATTACTTATAAAAAATAGAACAACCTTCCCGATGAAGGTTGTGCTATTTTCCGAGAAATCAATCGAATTATTATTACGGTATTAATTTCTAATGCTCACACTTAATCACTTGCATGGGGCATATGTCAGTTTCACATCAACTGCGATGTAAAAAGAGGTAAGTAGTTGATGAAGGTAAAACGTAGATTCCAAAGCTGTTGTTCAAGGAAAAAACAAACCTTGAGTTCCAATAGGTCAGAAACAAAGCCATCTCAGTTTTGAAATACGACTAAAAACTTTGACTATATTTGCGAGCTTGATTTTAAAACCATGGCACGTTTTTATTGAGGCCGACGCTTTCATAGTATTGTCGACAAACACCTAATCAAATATTCGACAAAAAGTTCTTTGAGTAGGGTTTTCGGAATACGGGAAACTTATTGCGGGTGACATTTCACATACCCAGTTCCCACTTTAATACAAATGTGGTAGAATTTCTCTCTAATCTCTATACCAAAACTTTCCGTTGAAGAATTTTAATAGCTAGTACAGTACTTACTCGATCGTTGATTTTTTATAAAATATAGTTGCAGTCTTTCTTTGAAAGTGTTCTCGTTTACGTAATACTCCACACGGACTCTGAAACAAAATAAAATATGGAAATCTAAATGTATGTACATAAATGTGTTTATACAAAATATCTTGCGGTTGTCAAACGAAAATTAGAAAACAGATAAACAGCACTGCGGAGAAATACACTGAGAGATTTATCACGTCGGATTCAACGTACCAGAAGTTTAGTTTAGCATGACAGAGCACCGGAATATTATTGTCAGAGTAACATTCAGTTTATAACGCAAGGCAATAAAATGTATCTCTCCGGAAATTGAAGATTTTCAAGTTTTGCTTCCATTTTACGTAAAAAGCAATTCGTCGAAAAGTATATATGCCTATCCTTTTTCCTTCTCAGCTCTGGCCCTCGCTGTTCATTTATCATCAATTAACCTTTTTTTAGGCTTTTGGAAAACCCAACGCAAGGTTAGGGATTCATAATAATATATAAAAAAGCGTACACGTGATGTTACTTATGTATTGAACGTTATAAATATAGGCGTAATATTTTAATACTGGAATCGTGTTTTAAATTGTCTTAAATTATGTAAAGTTAGTTACATTGATATTAACGAACATATTGCTATTATCTTCCCACAAAGTCGACATAATTTGAATTTAATCGACTTTTCCTCTTCTCAGAAGAAAATCGCACGAGCAAACTCGACGATAACTCGGTTATAAAAGGTTGAATATTCCGCAGTGTTTGTGGAAGGAGGCTTACCCAGCATCCACTCTACTCTTTACATGAAATCCCGATTCTACTCTATAAGAATATTTACCCGCTCAATCTACATCATGATCTGTGACCGTGATCAGACAGACCTTAGAATCAATCAAGATCACGATCACGGATCTTGATCCAGATTGACCGTGTATTGCCATACCAGTCAGTAGATCAGGCTCTTAAGAAACAAGATCATTGTTTCCAGTTTATATGCAACGAGTCGTAACTCGCTACTCATGAACAATTCACAAATTCATGCGCTGACTGCGATATGTTCTCGTCATAAATAATTTACAACGAATTCCTCCAAGGCTGAAGAGATTTTATGTATTTACTTAATGCAATATGCCGAGTATTAGGTCCCAGAGAGAGGAAAGTTTAAGGCATTAACGTGTGTTCGTGAGTACTTAAATTTACATCACAATAATTTTTGTTTGCAATTTATTTACCACGGTATTTTTAAATCCTTGCGTGGTCTGAACCAAATGAATATTGAATGAAATTTATTTCAGTCGATAAAATAATGCAACAATTTCCGAATGGCCTCTCAATTAATATTTCAGCGCTTTAACCTACCAGTAATCATTGTTCAGTAAAAATTACACGCGAGTGTTTCCGTGAAAATTGAATTAAAAAATATTGGATTAAAAATAGAGATAAAGCCGTAAACAATGGCTTTATTATTCAGTGTAATTAAAGTATTTTCGTAATTCCTATTTTTAGTTTAAGTTTTTATCTTTTAGCGTAAAAATCTGTGTGTGCAATGGTAATTTCACGTTCTCGTATGGCAACATAACCACTCAGAGACAATCTAATCCTCGTTTTGGAGTGCCGCTGTAACGTAGTCACAGGTTTGCGGATCTTCGCAAATTAGCCTCAGTTTTGATGAAATGCTTTAAGTGATGACCTTTTTGACCTTTGTGTTACTATGTTGGTTTTGTTAGTTGCTGTAATTATAATTTACTCTCGCTTTCGCTGTTCTAAAATATTTATGTTGCTACGTATGAGCTTTTAAAGCGTTCAGAATGAAACAGTAAGTACATAAGTAAATAAAAAAAAAATAGAACTTTTCAGGAATGATTTCATAGCAACTAGGACTTGTTATAAATTGCTATGATATGTTATGCTATTCCAATAGAATCCAATCAAATAAAACCCTACTATAGAATTCAGAATGTACACGTTCTACAAGTGGACAATACAGTGACATGTATGCCAATTCAATATTATACATAAATAATCATCATATACATTGTTCGAGCACGTAGTCTGTAGCGTGCCTGTACGTACTACTGTAGGCAGATATTATCAGCCCGGGATAACAATCAAAGGGACACTATCATAATACCGGCCTATGATTGTCCCACTGCTGGGCACAACCGCCTTCCGATATAAAGAAGGAACGAGTCAGAATCAGCAGGTTAGCCATTGAGGGTTGCCGATTTTAGAATTCCAATTTTTAGAATCCAGGTTTCCTCGCAAAGCATTTAGAGATTGACAACGACGTGATATGAAAAAAAAATAGGTAGGTATATCTTTAAAAATGTCACACAGGTACATTGTTACGTAATGCAAATAGACATGAAATAATTTTGAAAGACAAGTACTGTTTACATATTGAACTTTGTGACTTAAAAGAGAATTGTTTTTATTAGTCATAAAAAATCTTGATATCAATAATTCCAGTTACCGACGAAGCGAACATTTTGATAAAGCTAAACAATTAGTAACATTGCTTGCTGCCGCGTATTGAAGTATTTCATTTCATTGTTTTATTCGACAATGCATAGTCAGCCTCTGGTTTTATGAAGCAATAAAAATATAATTGTAACTTCACAAATGGTTCTCTTGAAACGAACAAATCAAATTGTGCAACAATTTTGTATTGTAACAAAGGGACGATGGAAATGCCGCAAGCAGCCATGTTAATAAATTAAATTTCTTTTCTATTCAGGTAGGGTTTATTCTACTTGTATATAATTGAATTTTGTAAAATGTTTCAGTGGTCTAACTAAAGAAGTTCGTTTCAAAGCTAATACTTACTTAAATTTATGAAATAAAATGATGTCAGAATTTCAGCTACATACCAATTTATGTTAAATTTATATTTAAATTATTTTGACTTCTGAAAAATGCCGACAATGGCTGTATTTAGCGCTGATCTGTTTTTTCATTGCAGGTCATTAGTACCGAGCCGCAATACAAATAACTGCAGACCTATTTGTTGATTAATGAACGGATGGATATTGATCATTCCGGCCTCTGAAACACTGCTTCTGTTTATTCCAAACGCCTATTCAAAGCACGTTAATTATGTTAACATCATGTAATGCAACAGACAACCTTCGATTACATAATTTGGTGGTAGGTTCCTAATATCATAATCGATTGTGTTAATAAGATAATCTTGTGACAGGTCGGCCATTCGCCCCGGAAAAGCGATAGCGCGCCTACCTATCAGCTGCTCTGTTGTCTGGTGTCATGATCGAGACATGAGATACGAGCGTCACGCTGTCACGGTGCTAACAATTGCCTATATTACCTTTACACACCGAAAGCCTACCTTGGTATAAAAAAGATTCACTATTGATTTCGCTAATAATAAAGTGACAGCCATTCGATGACGTGGCTCTCATATTTGAAACATACTTACTATTAAATTAATTTCAATTTAAATTCCAATGCAAGGCCAATTCAAAATTAAAATTAATTTAGCAGACACGCGATACAGTATTCTTGATAAAAAATGCTGTCGATGTTTTGATTCCATTTAGTTCCACCCAATGAACATGTAATATTGAAAAAAAAGGCGCTACTAAAGTTCAAAAGATCGAAACGTCAATATTGCAATGTCAATCGGTCGGAATTAAATTCAAGAGTATTTCTTTTAAAAATCTTCTTTCCATAAAAGTTAAAGTGGTCACCGCCTACGCCTATAGATATACAATTCTTTTTTTTTATAGTTTTATTAGTTAGTACGTTACGTTAGTTAACACAGCGGCAGTCACCAAAGGATTGTTAAAATTATTAATAAGTTACTATAAAGTTAGATCATAAATAAACATTGGACATGTATTTTTAGCTGTTTTCAAATAAGGAATTTCTAAGAAGTACTTCTTTCGCGAATCAAAGTTCAGGAGTGGGTTCTAGTGACGTCACGCTTTCGTAAAAAATGTACATAGTCGCGACGTCATGCGACATTTAAATCAGTGTATTTTGATAAGATTTTGATCAAGTACAAAAGAAAAAAATACGTTTAAGTACAATTATTTTTTTTTATAAATTTCTGTGATGCACTATAAAAATAATATGGCAATTTTTATATTTTGTTTCTCTTTGAAGTCACAGTTAAAATATTCTCAGAGTCAGCGTCAGTGGCCTGATTTCTGACCAGGGCAGCCTATTTTAGACGTTTATTTTCAAGCGAGATTGTTGATGTCATATCGGTGACGTCATAATTTGCAACGTCAGAAAACTTTTAATTATATTCAGATAAACCCCTACCTAATTTAGAATTTAAAAGTAGTCTATTTAGGGGTTTTTTTGGGTTCATGTTCTGTGTTGATATTTATCAGGTACATCATGATTTTTGCGAAAAGATCGACATGCTTATTCAGTTGAGTGTACGTACTTCTGTGTATATTGTTAACGCACCATGATTAAGTTATCTCCTACTAACAAATTATGAAAACCAGTACCCATAAAGTCGGTTAGGCCGTTTTGTATTTCAATTAAATTCTCTTCTAATTACTGTGAGATTTAGCAGTGGTGTCCTTTTGTCGCCAACGAGTCATTTCTAATCTGTTTCAAAGTATAATTCTGAATAAATATTAATATCTGAAATGTTTGGTGTAAATTACCATGAATATTAATAACGTAACGTGAACAAAATTTTACCAAAAGTAATATTATTTGTTCGTGTAACTTTTCATTCTGATTCTTAACTTGTTGGTAAATATTGTTAACATTTACGTGCGTTAGTGATTTCTTGTCAAAAAAGTTTCTAGAAAATCTTTCATAATATAGGAACTGTCGCACATATATCAATCTTGCAGCCTTTTAGTCCCAGAATAGCGTGGACTAGTTTTGAACACGTATGGACACTTTTGATCCAAAAATATATTTAGATTGAACTGTTGAAGGCAATTTCCTTTATCGGCGTTCCGAGATTTACGAATAGCCTTTATTTTATCCATATGACAAAGTTTATTTTGAGTCCAATCGTTTCTATTATTGACGTCTGTTATGTGTTTATAAATACATACGGCTTTTAACTGTTTATCTAGTTTTTGGACTTTTATAGCCAGAGTGCTTGGACTTTACGACTTGAATTGCGAGTGACGCTTTGTACAGTTAATTCATCTGAAGCATAAAGGCAGTGCCACTTACCGTGGTATTCAGCGCCTGGAAATCTCTACTTGAACATTCAAAGGCAATCTTGAAATGATTTCCAATAATCAATCATTATTGAGCTCACTTGAAATTGTAACTTTCTTCCTACCAAAGATTTTTCCAATATTTAGTTGTAGGTATAGGTTACACCTGTTTTAAAATAACGTAGAATTAATCTAGCTCTCTAGCTACTATGCCATTCCACACATGAACACAAAAACCGCTACGACGATCTTATTTTTGGTACTAAAAAAAAATTGATAACAATATACCTGTAACAAATTTCAGGATAAATCATACGCTTAGCAGTTACATTTTAAAGTCCGGTGAAGCAGTCAAAGCCTGCGCTCAGGCTAACAGCAAAGATCTCTACCAAAAAACAGTTACATTTATTGATCCCTTTGCGTCAATCATTTTTTGATTTGTTTTTTTCAAAATCTCTAGCAAGCGTATCAATTGGATTGGAATGCTTCTTTGAACGAGTGACAGATTAACCATCCGTAAAAGCCAAGGTAAATCAGATGTTATCAAGCTAAATTCAATCTTCTGCCTTTTCCTAGCTGCGTTAGGTCGGCGTCCAATCTCATTGGATTCAGCTGAAAACCGTATTTTACATGAAGCGACTGCCAATCTGACCTCCATAACCAATTTCACTGGGAAATTCACTGCCGCTGGTACTTTCTGGTTGTCAGTTTTGTAATGACTTTGACTGATAAAGATTTCACAAAAATCGAGCCAACTTGCTATCTGAGGTGAAGGTGAGAAAATATTTTACCATCCACGGATTAACCGCGACGAGAGCAACTTAACCTTTAAGTTCATAAATCCGTGCCGCTTGCACTTAGCCACGAACGCCACTATGCGGTGTAAGATTACATCCAATACGGTTCACTTGAGGTATAGGGACTGTTTCAATGAAAGATTGTGGCGGGTTAGCTCGAGTGACCAAAAATAATCTAGGTCTAATTATAATAACAAGGAGGAAAATGTCCAAAGAGTAAAAATATACCAAAACATAAATACGTGTGTACATGTTTGTATGAATTGGTTTTGTTTATCGTCATTTTAAAACTTAAAAAATGCCGATAATAATGTTAAAAGTTTTTTGGCTGTCAAGAAGACATTGTACGCAATTATTTATTGGCTTTAACGTTAGCTTGTAATCGCTATTTAACGTGTCCTTACAAAAATGAGATGCAATCATGAACTAATGAACTATCAACAAGTTTTTCAAGTACTTGTGACCCTTCCTTTCGGCTTATACATTTCTCCTAACACTTTAGGCTTTAACACGGTTTCTTAACAGCTCGGCCGCGATTGAATCGCGTCGATTTATCCAATCGACTGCGCTACACGTTCCACAAGCTTTGTTCGGGCGCAGTGTGCCCGGTGCCCCGTGGACGTAGCTTGTCAATACTGGCAAACGATTTCCTATGCATCCTACACCACCGAATTTGACGATGTAGAACGGTTTATCTGGAACCTTGTGGTATAGTGTTAGATCATTTAAAAGTATCAGAATTTTGTGAGACTCTGCAAACAAGACAACAGTTTTCGAAAAAATAATCATCAGGTTTCATATTAAATAAAGAAATCTATCGTCTTCTACATGATTCTGTAGAAGGGATATTTTGTGCTTCAAAATCTTTATCAGAGACAGATTTTCATAATAATATGAATGTTCTAATTTCAGAAAACGTTAATTTCCTCTCTCTTGTTTTAACTGACCCAGATCCTATATTGTCATAAATCATGTAATAATGATCTCCAACCTTAACCATGCTGTGAGACTGCTGATAAAAATGACAACAAAATCGATTCAAAAGCGTAATTTTCGCTACATTTTCTTAGCAAACGGAAGACAAAGCTTTTCAATTTAAGCTTGCCTAAATAATCGTGTTACTTCCCAAGTAGTAAGTAACGTCGATACATATAGGTTAGCTTACTAGCGCCCGCCGCCTGTTTGTAAGCGTCAACGTAAAACGCCCCTAATGCTCATATCTCGTTTGGTAAACACATACACACGTATTACACGTACACACTACTACACGTGTACTAGATGTCCAATACAGTCCAATTACCCCATCCATACAAGTAATGTAATCGTTAAAAAGTCATTTAACATCCTTTCGTAGTCAAACTCTTTTGCTTTTAGAAGGAAACATTACAAATCTACCGTCCGCTTTTCCCTTGAAACACGTTACGTATGTCTGTATCTTGTTTACATGTTGACAAAGTTAAATAGGGTATAATTGTTACGTATGGTAATACTATGCTCAACAGTAACCCCGTATATTACAGCTTGTGTTTATTTACATAAAAATGTCGTTACGTAGCTGTCAATTATGGCAACATATACATAATGTGTATATATTTGAAGTTAAGCTTATTGTTTGAGTATTCTAGGTAAATCGTAGGTCTGCTACAGTTTTTCTAGCTAGTCTAGGAAATATAAGTTGCTTTTTAAACAAATTGTAATGGTTATTAGTAACTGTTGTAACGTCACAACACACGGTCACACGTCCTGAGTTAATTAGATTTTATTACAGTTACAGTATGTTTATAAAGCTTGCGGTCTTTCTGAAGTTTACTTAACATACCTGACGACCAACAGGTCTTTTTATAAAGAGAGGGTAAACTTCTAAATTGTAGCTTTGGGCGAAACTCAGAAGTAAGATAATTAGTGCGTAAGAAAAATAATAATTTATAATGTCAGCCTTAACTTTTCCGTAGGGCCTTTTAAGCGCGAAAAATAATCTTTATTTAACTAACGGTGTTAAAAATGCCTTCGGTGATAAATATTCGGGTTTTAAACAAAGAAAATCTTACACCGTAACATCTTACAAATGTTATCGTATTTTTTGTTTCTGTCTACAAGTTCTGGTAAATTTAAAACCGTACTATTAAAGAGCATGTGAATTGAAATGATTACAATAAAGAACGACCTTCCTGGATATTTATTGTTTAAATAAAGTTCTTACCCATTTAATTGGTATTTAAGACGGATCGGGTTAATACCCAGTCTTATCTCTTAACGATCCCGACTTGGCTCGCCTCAGGATTTGAGTAAGTACTATTTTCCTCTAGGTACCTAATCTTGTACCATGAATATATTTCACTGAATTAAAATAAATGTTTATGGTAGACTAATTGAGCAATGGTTTGAAATTTGTTTCGAGTTTTAAAAAGCACTCGTAAGGTTTCAGTAAACTCTTGCAAAATCTTTGAGTTACTTTAATTGTTCTATTGGTAACAATTACTAAGAATTTTTATGGTTTCGTTATATAAACTGCTTTAAAACTTTTCTTTTTTTTCTGATGTTTATTTAAATATTCTTTTCATATTTTTTGTAAACATTTCAAGGAATATTTTATTTGACTGAGTAACCACTTTTTGAAGTACTTGATTTTATATTTATGAAAAATCTTTGTTTACGTTAGAGGCAATGTAATTAATTAAAAATGTATTAATTTTAGTCATTATTTTTTAAATTATTTCTACCCCACCACCAAAACTTAACTTAGGGTCAACCGACTTATAGCACCCAAAAAGAATATGGTAGGTTCAACGAAGCCGAGACTATAACTGAAATAGATAAACAAAGTTTTAATAAATCGAATTATGTGTCCAAAACTATCATAGTATATAAAAATGTAGTCCTATTTCCTTTGGTCACTGAACAACGAGTTTATCGATAAATTCTTCTTTCGTTGTTAGGTTTCTTAGACTTTGTAAATAGATCTTAAAAAAATCAGAAACAACTTTGCGCGGTTGGATGTTTGCACGTTTGATGAATTTTAATTTAAAACATTTTCTGTTAACAATAAAAATTTCAGTTCGCAATTCATATTTATAGAAACAATACAGAACAACGTCTGTCGGGTGATCTAGTTCATTAGGCTAAATTTCTACATTAAAATTACTTTTTCCTTGTTAAACTGAATAAAATTATCGTCTGATTGTGGTTATTTTCGTCTCGGAGAAAGACGAACAATCATTAAAAAAGTGATTGTTTAGATTTATTCGCTTATTTTTTTGCATATATTACTTACTTATGTATTATTATGTAAACGTAAATAAATAATCGATTCATAATAAATTTAAATATAATAAAAAGATAAATTGGATTACTGAATCTTGTGACTGTAAAAAGTCAATAAAATAGAGCTTTCATGACTGAAAATAAAATGAATATGAATGAGTATGAGTTGTTTACCTCGGTATCTTGTCATAGCTATCCCAGCCCATCAAGCAGTTGTAAGAGCTGTATCTGCTGACAGCCGCCATCTTAGATCAAGGTCCTCCTTGTTTATGGTAAGCAAGTCACTGACAATCACGAGGCGAGCACCTCTAGTGCTGAGCGCTCGGCGGTAACTCGGTTACGCTAATGTAGAGTGCAGTGTCAAACAGGTGTACCTAATGTCATCAACACTGTAACATGCGTCCCTCGTAAACAAGATCTATTCGCTAATAGATCCAGTTTACACCATCAAAATTATGTACAGTAAATTACGAGTTCTGCATTTTTATCAACCCCACATTTGCAAGTGGCTACTCAAAAATAATTAGAAAAGTAACGCACATTTGATCGCATGTTTTGCGATGCGGTAATTTTGTTATATTCAATTAGACCTTAATTTACTTGAAAGCCTCGAAAGTATATGTATGCGATACTTCGTAGACATTAAATACACATGTAAAGCAACAGTGTTTTGTAACTAACACGTTCTTATCCCGGTTTGTCACAATAATATTGAAATTGAGGTAGGTTTTCCAATTACATTACTATCGGTAAGCTGTCGTAATTTTACGTACAAAATGTACCTACCTAGTACGCATTGATGAGTCAATATTCATACGTTGCAAAAACACTACTGATTAACACGTCTCCACACAACTAAATATAGACGCAAAGTTCTGTTAGTTTTGAAGCGGGATATTAATTTGTTTAAATGTTTCTGAGTAAAGTGTGAAGTGTCTTCGGATTGTATAGACTGATATGGTGTTTATCTGATGTAGATAGGTGATGTATGTGCGATAAGTAAACTTTCTTTGACGGAGGGTTGTGTTGTGTACCGGCGAGGGCGGAGCGGGTCCGGGACGCGCGGCCGAGCTCGGCTGGCGGGCGACTGGCGGCGACTGGCGGAGTGGCGCGGCGCGCGGCTCGCGGCGGCGGCGGCGGCCAGCGCCCGACCACTGCACCCACCACCAGCCCTAACCTACCTACCGACTAATAAACAAAAACGTTTTCCTTCCTAAGTGCTGCTCTGCTATACGATACTCTATCACTATTTAAAAAACAACAGTCTAAGATGAAGTCGATTGCAAATAAAAAGCGAAATAGTTCAATTATTTTCGAATTTTGAATTCGCTAAACGAAAGAATTGAAAGAAAATTGAAAATGTAACATTTTTCGTTGCTCGTAGTGGGTCTCAAGAGGACAAATGCCATCCTGTCCAAACTGCGGTATCAAACTGTCATTATTTTTGAAGGCAATAAAACAAAGGAGATTTATCTTGAATCGACTGGCATTTTTAGCGGTTTCTTTGTCAATGACATTTAGCTAGGTGAAGGGTGAAGTGATACCTGCATACATATAGGTGGATGAATACATCACGAAATTAACAAATTAACGTGATTAGAAACGTAGATGTATGAAAAATTAATGTAATTAGAAATGAAACATTAAAAACTGGTGTCTTTTGTTTGCAGTTCGTTTTCAACAAGCAATATTGTTTGAAATATAGGTGTTTTATTTACTGTACTGAGGTCGTTTGTTATGTTTTCGGCCTTTCTTGGAGCGGCTTTGATGAGGGCTCTGATTAGTGCCATCTCGTTGCGGAGTCTCAAGGTGAAGAGCTCTTTCTATTTTCTTCCACGCTTATTAAACTTAGTTCTAAAATTAGTCCTTCTTGTAATCGACTTCAAAAGGAGGAGGTACTCAAGTATATATTTTTTTATTGTTTGTTACGCTTTTTCCTCGGTACTTGTTGATCAATTTTAATCATTATTTTATGGTGGATAGAGTACACTTCAAAGGTTCCAAGTAAATTGCATAGAGGCTTTTTTCGGTTTTACATTTACATGGATGAAATTGTGTTTTTTTGTTATCGCTGTCACCAATCATGCCATCAGATCTTTTTTTCTGGATAATCCTTATGCACTTTTCCACTCTGAGAAAAGCGCGGCGGTAAGAGTTCCTGACTACAGGACGCTTACCGTCCAGAACCATCGGAATTTTCTTTCCCATATACGAACATAGGCTTTAGTATACCTGATTAAAAAAAAATTTTTGTTTCTGCACGATGACAGAAAACTAAAATAATGTTGTGCTGAAGTTTATTCCACTAAAACGAATTCCTATACATCTTAACTTAGTTAATTAGGAAGTCTAAATTACAAAACATTTGTTTTTTTTTTTCTCATCAAGGAAATCTGAATGCAAAAAATTTCGAACGATTTCGTTAAAGTTCCTACATTCAGAATATTATAGTATTACTCAAATCTATCATTATATCATCAACTTTGTAATCTGCCTAACCCTATACTTCGTAGCGAATAGAGATCTCTAACGACGGATTTTTCCTAGATTGTAAATAATGCCGTCAAAATAAATTTAAAAGTATAATCCCATTGACGCTACGATGCCACCGAAAGTTACTTAGTTAGAACTCTGGTTCCGTCAGGGCTTAAAACCGCTTTTGATTATAAAGAACTGCCTGAAGCTCATGTTAAACTTCAATAGCAAATTTTCTGCACCATTATTAGTTGTTGAATAAAATAGTGCCTCCTATTATGACGGGCTTCTATCGTTAATAGCGGCATTTTGCAGAATCTAGAATTAGCGCAATCGATATGGCTCTGGGCTAGCCAAGATAATTATTGGACAAATAGAGTCAGTTTATCGATTTAATTTGCGTACATGTAGAGTATGTTGTGGTAACAAATTACGTAAAATTGTTTTGATGTACGTAAAGTTTACTCCTACTGGACTGAATAAAAATAATCCATTAGAATCGTTGTCAAAAAGTATAAACTGACAAATGTATCGTATATACAGGTTGACCCCGGTAAGACCCCTTTAAGTCGTGAAAATCCGTGTACGCGGCTTTAAATGTTTTGTAGCGGGAAATCCGACCTGTGGAATATTTTATATTTGTAGAGCCTAATGTACCTACACTGTATAGTCTTCAACCCTTTCATCGGGTGATTTAAGCCTCAAAGCGAAAGTTCTTTAACCCACAAAGGACTTTTACTTTGAGGTTAGATCCCAGCATCGCCACTACTCTGTCTGCGGCTTCCAGGTCGATTAATCCGTGGCTCGTGTACTGAACCGAAATCATTAAACATAAGCTACTAACTGGGATAAGAAATTACAGGCCACCAACAGGCGATGCGGCGATACCGGCTTAAATGGAAACGGATCATGAATATATATCGAAAAGCGTTTAATTTACCCTTAAAGTTTAATGTTTACTTAGTAATTGGTTATGTGAAGCAGGTGTTACGTGAAATAACTTTATAAATTGTATTTTAAATGTTGCTGATCATATCTTTCGATTTAAGTTTCTACTAGGTTTACCAAGCGAATCTAATGCTGCGTCAGCAACATGCTTTCAGAAACTTTCCGTAGCAACTCATGAAGTTTCCTTCAAGAAAACTAACCTGCGATGGGCATACTTCAACATAAGATATGAAAGTTACATTATAAGTAGATGCTTAATTAGCAGTTGCTTCAACACAAACAGCGTAATATCTAAGGTGCAGTTGCAAAGAAGTTCATAGTTTATCAGGTGAAATATTCTAAAATGACTAAGTTAAATAATTAGGAAACCGCTGTTAAAAGAGAGATTCATGGCAGTTATTAACTTAGAGCTCATTTTCTTATTGTTTAAGAGTGCTGAGGCTGTTGTAAGTTGCTTTCATAACTTAATATTTGACTTAAAATAAACTCGTTGGTGTGAATTATGTTAGGTACACTCTTATAATGCAACTTAGCCGTTCCGTCGCTTTTCTCGAAAAAGGACGTACCTGTCCAATATAGTTAGAGCCAAAATTTCCTACAAAATTTTATGACGCCGAGAAACGTGCCTACTAAAAATACATGATATCCAAGGCTCGACGTTTCTCATATCTAGTTGTTATTTAAAGCAATATTTTCTTGTTAGATAATGTATTTATTTTCTTTTATAAATAATCAGAACACTTAATATTTAAATACATAATTGGAAAATAACAAAACCTTGACAAATTTTAGTAATTATTAAGTTACAAAATGCTAAGAAGATTTTCATAAAGTTCAGCTACGAATTAATAAAAACAACCGCAACATAATCAATTCAGTGGTTTCGACAGGCAGGTAGATTAACGGAGAGTTTGACACGTTTATCTTACCTAACCCCTTTTTTGAGAAAGTGGTTAAACAAACGTAATGACACACCTATCAACGAAACGCAGTACTTACAACTAAATTAAATGTAAAAAGATAAAACTGCCTCGTTGGCCTAGTGGTGCTAAGCGCGCCTGCTACGCTAGAGGTCTTGGGTTCGATTCCCGAGTCGACCAAGGTGTTATTGGGTTTCTCTATGAAATTCTCAGTAGCAGGTCGGAGTTTGGATTTGTGCCCGGTTAGTGGCAATAGGCCCGCCCCCTATTACATGGGACCTAAACATATCGGCGAACTGTGGGTGTACATTGGTACACCTCTGCCTACCCCTTCGGGGATACAGGCGTGATGATATGTTATGTTATGTTATGCTTTCGAAAATTAAAGAAGTACTCTAGACGTCACTCACGGGTGCCTTGCCCATTCTCTGTATGTATGTAAGAACGAGCGCAAATGAGTGTGTCCAATCCACACGTGTGTATGTGTGTGTGTAGAGTGGCGACGCAGTCCTAAATAATTAAGTAGGTACATAGGGTGACTCCGTAAATTTTGAAATACCTTAATTAAGGGAAGCTCACATTTGAAATTCCAATAGTCATTCTGCAAAAACCATGAGATAAAACCTGTAATACATATTTCTTTTCACATTTCGCTCTCCTTTGTTCGTAGCACTGAATTCTGAACAAAGCACATGCAATTATGGTTTTGCCTTTTGAAGGTGATTTTAATACAACCATACGAGTCGGAAAGGTAACCTAATTGTTCTCGTCAACGAAAGCATCGAAAACGTAATATAATTGATTAATTATGAGTAAGTGTATTACAATGATGTCTTGTATTCAGCGGGAAAACACGAACCTTGATATAATTTGTCAGAACTGGGCGAAATATCCGAACATATAGTTACACATTTATTCTGATTAGTATAATCTTGTATAATAGACTTACTAATAGTATATTGCGGAGTTAATTAATAGAAGTACTAAGTAGTTCTCCGTAAGGCGAATGTTTTGTGTTCGAAGTAGGTTCGGTACACATACCTACCTATTCCAAGTTTGCCTTTAGAATAGTAATTAACGGAGCCAAGTTCAAATTAATTTAACAGATTCTTCGTGAAACATAAAAAGTACTTTTCAATTAATTTGTTTTGTAAGTACCTACATTATAGAATGTTCAGAAGAATAGGATCAAGGGTTCCATTTACGCAGCTTTTTTGCACAATACTCCGTAACCCTACGCTAAAATAAATATGCATATTTTAATTTACAATAAAGGGTATTTTTATGCCAAGGCTACATGTTATAAAAGATTTTATCGACTGAAGTAAGTAACATTGTTTGCGCCACTAACCAGTACAGTCGGGAGGTATTCACTAAGGCCACGTCGTATTCTACATACCGAAGCTTTTATTTTTAAGTACATGATGACTTAATTACTTATCACACGTTTGTTTTTGTTTTCGTGAAAGGACATTTCCTTACGAGGAAAAATTATTCACAAGGTTGACAAATGGTAAACACGATACATTGTGTTGTACTTTACGTAAATAATTTTCTTTTTATACATTTAATGAATTTTACGGGTTACAAACGTTATTAAAGTTATTAACAAAGTTTGTTAGGTAGGATTCGTGTGAGTACCTACATACCTGTTGCGTTCTAAATATAGTGCATTTATAATTGCTAAAGAAAATACCAAAATAGAATAGGAGAATGAAAGTTCAAGGAATCAGAACTCGTAGCTATAATTAAATTGCAATATCATTTCTTGCAGAATAATGCGTGGGTATTGGGTACCTTAGTAAATCGGATTAAATTAATTAATGTAGTAACAATATAGACTTGAGTCGAAGAAGGCGAGCTTCATGCCAATTGTTAGCTCTCTGCATCTTCATTTTAATTGGCGTTCGTTTTATTTAGCTTACATTTCTGTTTCGCTGTAAATCTATATAAGTAAGTTGTTTATTTCTATTGTAGGAGAATAGTTTATTTAACGTATACAGTGTTTTCGCTGTATAATAAGGACTGTAGCGTGGTGTGGCATGGTCTCAGGTTCTTAAGGAGTTGAAGAGGTGCCTGAGGCCCCGACCGCGCGGTGAAATGGATCCTTATCCGGGTCTGTTCCATTCTCAAGTCCACTGAAATTCTCCAACTCCAATTTGGGAAGTTTATTTCTCCGTTGTTACTTTTCTGATACCGGTAATAATTGACCTGTTGAGTAGAGTTAGCGTTAACCGCGAGTTACGCTCCTCATCGCTCAGTAAGCGGTTTATGCCCGCTTTAGTTTTGTAATATTTAATGCCGACTCCCTTCCCGCGGTCTTACTCAGTGTTGTCTTTAATATTTATAATAATATCAATTTTATACGAGTCTCGATTCTACCAAACTTCGCTCTCTAATCTGTTATATTTAATCTCCTTTCTCCTTAAGTTAATTTCATGTCTTTTTGATGAAATAAAACTTAGTTTACTTTATAACTTAACATAAATTACGCTGTTTCAGGTGACGTCATTTTTAATCCCTTAATGTTTTGCGTTCTAGAAGTTATTAGATAAAATGTTCGTGATCCAACAAAAGCATAGTAAATGTGATTTTATACGGGAAGACATGTTACAGGATTACAACTACAATATTTACGAATAAGTACTCTTAGGTAGCTGCAATATTTCTTGAAATAAGGCTTGATGTATGCCGCTTTTATCAGGACCGGCTTATCAAACATCTTTGATGTAAATTTCCACGTACACCATCTACTTAAAAATATTGAGGGAAAAGGTAATTTATCATAAGATAAAATGAAAATTCGTGCTTAAGACTTAAGGTAGGGAACTGGGAAATCTTATCTCTTTAAGATCATTTTTTTGTCAAATTCAATGAATGTTTTGCTCGAATCGGTCGGTACTCAAAACTTTAATGATTTAAGTACTGTTAAAGGTTGACGTTTGATGTCGCCATTATGAGGGCATTAATCTATGTCAAGAAATAAAACTAGTCTCGTTTAACTATAGCTAGTTCTAAATTAGGGTGAGGACAGACCTAAACGTGTAGAGTTAGCTTTATAATACATTTTAAAAGACGAATATTATATGAACACAGTGCATTACATTCGTTGAATATTTTAAAATGCATTTTAGAGTATTGCAATTCAGAATTAGTTAAGACATCCAAACGAATTCTGAAATATAGTTTTCTAAAAGTGCATGTCATGCAGCGATGAGCACGCCGCTGCCTAACGTCACAGACGTGTCAAAATTCAGGCAGTTTTTGACATTTTGGTGCTCGAGCAGCTTGGCTGTAACTTAGAGAGACATTTATATTCAATGGTGGGTAAGTTCTTGTGAATTTACCTACCATTGAATATGAATATATATATTATTATGTATAAGCTACAAAGCATATACCAGTAATTAGCTGCCCGCCCTGGCTTCGCACTGATGGTGTGAGATATTCAAAATATTTCTGTACGGTATTAGTTTTATAAAAACCTCGCCCTTTCATTACGGAAGGAAAAGAAAGACGATTCGATAGATTGTAATAGTCGTTCGAGGTCATTGCAAGACCGAGTTGAATTAGAAATCATTATACTTCATACATAAAAGATAAAGTTGTTTGGTAATAAAGTAAGCATCAAGTAAAAATAAACAACAATTAAAAGAAAACTCTACAGATATTGTATGTTTTCGTTAACATGTATATAGTTTTAAACTTGGTCCTTGTGAATAATAACAATAACTTTAACAGCTAAAGTCACAAATTTGTACCGAGGCTGATCTACTTTTGTTGATATGCGGCAAGAGATCTTCTCAATTTATAAATTGATCGGGAAATAAGAATTTGAGAATTTTATGCAATATGGTTTCTTCATTTTATTTTGAACTTAATATGTTCTTTAAGCAATAAACTCTAAATTGATAAGGCTAATTATAAAATGATGTTTTATTAAATAATTTGATTTTAGAGTGTTATAAATAATCAGGATTGTAAATTCTCTGCAAAATACGATTCTCGCTACCGATATGACGGCTATGAATAGCAGTTTCATTGCAACGGAAGCAATTCGCTTGGCCTGTTTGTTCATTGATGTAGCAAAGCCCTGCTCAAATCCCTCGCCGGGTGCTGAAATGTCAAGCAGTGTTAAGCCTGCAATTTAACCTTTCTTTTAGCCTTAAATCTTTCGACACTCGAGGCCTGAATGGGCTTAAAATATTTTCATTTTCAGTTGTTATTGGTTATGTAAGTGTTGCGACAGAGGTGGGATTTTTAATTATGTCAATCTCTCATATTTTTAGCCGACTTCAAAAAAGGAGGAGGTACTCAATTCAACTATTTGAATTGGGTTAACCGATTACTGCTGGTTATTTGCAGGTACTTCCCCGTTGTCCTATTTTCATTTTTAGCCCAATTTTGTAAGTGAGGTCTATTAGAAAACCATATAAGACTTATTTTGAAGTCGGAAATTTTCGTTACAATTATTATTTACTCCATAAAAGTAAAGTAAAAGTGCTTAATTTTTTTATAAATCGTGAGAGTAGATATTTTTTAATTGGTTTCATAGATTCCAAAACGTACAGTTTTAGTTCCAAACACTCTAAGCTGAATGATACAAGTGTACTCGTAAGTGAAGGACTCTCTAGCCGAGCCTAGGTCGAGTGCGTACAGTAAAAAACATATTTTTTTCTCGTTTTTAGGCAATTTTTAAAATAAAATCTCCGGCTTTGTCTGCACTAAAAATGTTTGAAAATTCGATAACAGCTAAACAAGCAACATTCCCATTAAATTCCGTTTTAGTTCTGCACGGAGTAAACAATTATTTGATTTGAGTAAATTTTTTTCTTTTCTCTGTTCAGCAACAAAAATAAGCCTCATTTCAGTACAATTCTAACATCAGATTGGTGTAAACAATATTGACACTGATTTACTTTAGGCCAGTGCTAAACTTTCGCGCCGGATTAAGCCAATTAATTTATAAGTTTTCTCTTAATTTTTAATTTATGTCAGGACGACTTAAATTCTAGCTCACAATCTTCTATTTTTTAGACGAATAAGATCTCACAATTGGTCGCAAAATGGTGGCAGCTTCAGAAATAGGGATAAGTCGAAATTTTACAGAAGATTAGAATAACAATCATTTATTTTACCGCGAGTCAAAACGTTTTTAAACTAGAGGAAGAAAAACTGTTATTGTAACCCGTTATTTTAACATTAATATAGCTAAACCATTTTCTTATTCTGTTGGTGTCAATTTAGATCTTTTCGTTGAAGTCGTTGCTTTTCTTTTAAAAGCTCTTCCTCACAAAAAGCAAGGCAGTCAAGGCATAACATTGATAAATGTTAACCGTTCAAACGAAACAAAAAGCGATAATGATGTTTTTAAAACTTGAAATGTAATTGTACCTAAATGTAGTGAGATGTTTGGAATAAGAACTTATTTAACCAAGCGGTATTCCGTTTCGCTAAAACAGGATAAGTGATAGAACTACAATCATTTATTAAAGTATACTCGGTAGAATTAATAAAACACAGTGTTTTTAATAAAGCGATTATCGTTGTATTCGACAACCAATAGCTAATACGCCTACTGTTCTGATATGTAAATGTGGAATGGTCACGCATTGAAGCGACCCGAACCGACCTAAACGGACATTAACAAACCCAGGAGCCGTTAAAATCTTTAAATATAGAGCTAAAGTTAAATGTTTTATATGTTTTGTTTACCGTTTGTATTACTTCCCCGGACAAAGGTTATAGCGCTGTAAAGTTATCTGCGATGATATCACCAGCAAATGGCGGCGCATTAAAAACTTGGCTTTCTGACATTTATCATGTTATGCTGGACTTTTATTCCGTTTGAAGACGAAGTCTATACAATAAGATATTCGCTACTGTGATTTAACGTCATTAAAATCCGTACGTTCCATTGATTTATTTTTACATAATCGGTCAATTAGTTAGGATAGGTCAAGAACTGTAGGAATAGTACAGTTAGCGACGTAAAAGAAAATATTTCTAAATTCAGGACCTCACTTGAGAAAAAGAACCAAGTATATTAAAATACATCTTGGAGTTGGTATGCTTCCTAAATATTCAGATCATGATTTAGGTAAAATTTCGCAAAAATAATCGTTAATTCTACCCGTAATGGGAAGCCTGACTTGTTTACAATAAAATAATAAATATTTAATTATAATAAAACGACGGGTATCGTTTCCGTGCGAAAAAACCCTTCCTAAACACTAAGTACTAAAATCCTGTTACGGAAGATTCCTTTGCTTGTGTACACGTTTATTATTAAGGAGATATTAGATAGATATTAATGTACATCAAACAACAAAGGCTCTTAATAATTAATTAGCGCTTACGGTAATTAATATCAAGGTGCTCGTTATCTTTGTTAATACATGTGTTAACTAATGACTTAATTAGCACAGTTAAATTCCAATCTACCTGAAACATTTGGATAATATCCGTGACTGTTTGTTCCGCAATATTGTGATTGGCTGTCTCGTTGTGATCGCTGCTTTGTTTACAGATCGAGATGAAACTGATGGGCAATCTTGTCCTGGTCCCGAATAATTACTATCATAGTATCGTAACAAGATTGGTATTTCCGTTAAAGCGAAACTAACAAAACCGTTCTTGATCAAGAGCATTCTGAAATCTGCAGGTCAAAGGCGCACTACTGCACTTCACTGTCACTCATGTCGTCTGATTGCTTTTACTGCACTTGATACTGAGGAATTTGGTATTTGTTTGTGCAATACAGCATACGGGTTTCGGTTATGATTGTCTACTTTACTCGAGCAGTCATACAAATTGCTTACGGGTTTCAATTTCAAGTGCCTAGTTTAGTAAAGGCATACTATGCTGTCGTCAGTTATTATACTGCTACTATTTTGTTTTTTTACAACTAAGTCCGTACAAATGTATTTCATCCCGGTTGCCGTGATTCAAAATAGTTTAACTTGAATGATTGAGAACATGATCTTTGAGCGGAGAGGAGTGCCGTTTCAGTTCTCTACAAATAAAGTAGCAGTTTTAATATGCCCGTCAGAGAAAAACTTTTCTAAAAGCCAAACAAGTAAGCAAGTCAGACATCTTTACAAGTTGTTTTTCATTTGCTTATATCTATTTTGAAGATAAAATAAACCGGCCTTATCGTATTGTGATTGGTGCACAACAACACAGGGTACGTTAACATGAAAACCAATCGGTTTTAATGCACTATTTCAGCTATGACAAGGACAAAGGGAGAATGACAATCGTCATTCACAGCTATCGATCTCATCGGTACTGACAGATGTTACCGTTACAGCTACCTAAAGGCTTGTTTGTACTGCGGCAGCTATGTTGGCGAGATATACTGCCCGCGGTATTTGCTTTCAAACTTGTCGTTTGTTACATTTGCTAGACCAGCTCGACGTGATCCCACTTTTATTTGTATTCTACAAAGAGCCTGCCGCTTTTAAATGTAAAAAGGTCCCACGTATAGTGTGACCTTATTGTCAAATAACACGCCTCTTTTACTCCGAGCAAAGTGGTTGTTTCTCTTCGAGGACATTTTTTGACGCATGTTGGTTTGAGGTACCTGCGTGGCCTAAATATATCTACAGACTTTAAACATTAATTTTGCATGAATAGTGTTGGAATAAGGAATTATAAATTAGTAAAAGATCGTTGTGAGCAGAGCGCTCGCTATATTTCTGTCCCGTTTTGCGGCCGTTCTTGCCATTAATTATGTATCATTATCCGATCTGTCTCGGAGAAATGAATGACCCTAAAGAGTTATATTATGTGATAAATAAATAAATGTAGAACTTTTTGACTCTCCGCAGTTATTTCTCCTTATATACTACAGCTTTTAAATGTTAAATTCTGTGTTCGCGTGTACGAAAAATTATAGTCCGATTAATTTTTCTTTGGTGAAGTCATTTGGAAAGGTGATCGAAGGCAGTTCTGATAACCAGTCTTTTCTATGAACTTCGCTTACCGTCTAAACATGGTAAATGTTCTCAATTTCTAACGATACGTTTCTTAGATAGTGTATAGAAATATTCTGTAAGCGGTCCAAGGAGCTGCACAATGCCTGCAGTTAACGTCATGTAGTCTGCTGACCGCTAAAATCTTGCAAAATGGCACTTTATGAAAATGGAAGATTTTTTTTACAGACTTAATAAGATTTTTTTTTTTATTTCAATGAATTTATTTTGAAACGAATAATTGTGTGTTCTGCAAATAAATTGTATATTTAAGAAAGAAAAATAGAGACGTAGGCAACATGTTTTCGAGATATAAGTATAGCAGTTAAAATGCCAAGTTTTTTCCTTTATTAATAGACGATTTAAATACCGATAATTTTCCTATAAAAAAATCTCATGGTCTAAAATGTCAATGTGTGTATTTCCTTATACGTTGATTAGTGCCTACATTTAGAATAGTTATCCAGTGGGCTACGAGTGAGGTTTGTCTGGTAGTAAGGCTACGTCCAGCACAATTAGTAACTCTAGCCTGCCTTGGCCAAAAGCGGAGCCAACACATAGCAATAGTCATAGCTTTACATGTATTCATCTAAAAACTATATTTAGTTAAAACTTGTTAAATAAGTACATTCACTTAATCTTGACATGAAAATATAAAAATGCAGAACAGAATTTTTATCATAACAGTTATCAGAAAGAGGAAGCAAGCAACGAGCTGATAAAAACCTTCACCCTTTTCGAGACGTGAGCCTTTCAATGCAAATACCGTTTTTCAAATACAAATAATTGTTTCAGAGACCCGAAACTTGTAGTTTTGGAGATGAAGCAATCTCTTTAGCTTTATTTATATTACATTATTAGTTTAGATGAGTCCGGAGCAAAGCGCGAGCACGAGAGCTCACTGTAAACGTAACTTTCTGTAACGTGATTTGAGTTTATAACAGAGTCCACAGCTTCATGCATGTCGTTGATCCCGTCATACAATGTTATGACAACGAAATTGCGAGGGATATTTGTCTTCAGCCATCGTCCAGAGAATGGATCGAGTAGAACTATTGAGCATCGATACGTCATCGCAGCCATTACTGTTAGTCATAGTTCTGATATATTACATCAGAAATATCAAAGATCAAAGCATATACTGGAAACACAAAGATCAACATTTATGAGCGAACTCGCAGCTAAATGTTATATCTCAAAGTTATCAAAGTATGTGTTATCGATAAAACAACATTACAACAAAAACTCATTGAAAAGAATCTGAGCATTTCCAATAAAATTCCTCGGCGTAAAATAAAAACATCAACTGTGAAACGAGAGGCATTTCACATTACAGTGACTTGAATCGTTGCCAGGATTAAATGAGTCAACTGAGTACAATGTTAATAAAATTATTCCATCATTGGTTTCAATAATTCGTTCTACGAACAAAAGGCTTTATCTGCTACAATACGACAATTTGAACTCGCCGATAATATTTTTCGAGTCACATAGATCGCCGTACTGGACGGTGGACTGGTAAGCGAATAATTCGATTAGCAGCATCGAGATAAATTATTGCACAGTGCACTGCCCATGCCCAGATAATAAAATTATCTGCTTTTTCAATAATCTTCTAGTTTAATCTCCACACGATACGTTAAAGTACATCGTTACTTCTCATTGAACAATAACTTAAGGTTCTCGAACTTGAAATAAACACAATCAGATTTGGGATTAACATCAGAACCACCAGAACTATTGGTCAAGTTAAATCGATTTTGAATGTTTTATGCCAGTTAGACTGAATACAAACTAATCCGTGTGTGCAGAAATCTCGAGTACAAATAGTAAATAGCTGTCTATCTATTCGTAATATTGTTCTGTTTACTTTCTCTGGTCATAATTTAAGTTATTTCGGCATGTCTGTAATGAGGTCAGAGAGGCATTTTGTTGGGGCTCTCGTTAAACCTTCTACAGTAATGGTGAATACGGCACTAGGCTGTGCGATGGCCGGCTCGCATGCGACCGACAACTTAAATAAATGTTGTGTACTGACACATCAAGTGACAATTTCCTACAAGAATAAAATGCAATTTAGTTTTACATTACTACTACTCGTGAACCCACACGAGCTTAGTTGTAATGAAATGGGGAGTTTACACGGGTGACTATTGTCGTACGATTTCTGCCGCGCGTCGAAAATCGACTGTAACAACACTAAATGGCGAGTAAAATCGCAACCCCATAGGGGTCAGTGTGTAAAAATAAAATATTATTTTTTACAGAGTTTGTTTTTGCCGCGCGTAAAAAATAGTGTGGATATAGTAACCCTTGTAGGGGTTTTCCTAAAAACTGATTTACTAGGCTCTGACTACTTACATACACTACATTAGTAAATTACGCTGTTTGTGGAGAGTGCCATAAAAGGATTACATGTAGCTCTTTTCTAACGGCCACACAAAGCAATGTTTTATTATTACGAAATATATTTTTGCATTGTCTGAATTACTTATTATAATACTACCCGTAATTTTTTTTTACTGAAAGGGCAATGCTTTCTCAACCAACAGTTTATAAGCAAAAATGATAGCAACCATAAATATTGATACAATGTAATTATATCACAATGTTGCGAAATAGGTCGACTTCGAGCTAAATCTACAGACAAATTAGATCCGACAAGTTCAAGGTCAATCCTCGCGTTATATATTATGTATTCCGATCTTCTGTTGAGCGCTGAAAATCGAAGAATATTATAAAGGTTTTACTGAAAAATCTTCAGTCCGACTAGTAGTAGCGGACGTACGTAACTTTATAAAATTCCGTTTGAATTTGTGTATAAACTTTCGAAGTAGGAATCGGAATAAAAAGTTCGGTGTATGCTTGTTATTTTCAACTCCATTTATTTTACAAATACTAGTACGTAATTAAAAATACGTCAAACTAAAATTGGTTCGGTTACCTTGCATTGACAGCTGGTAATGAGTTTGTCTGACGTGCGGTTATAAACCAAATGTGGTATAAATTTAATAAACATAACATTTGTTGCCGTTTTTCCTATAACACAAGTTGAACTCTGAAAAGCTATAATTGAAAAGTATCAATTTTATCCACTCATTCGGGAATCTGTTATTGCTTCTACATATTCCGTAGCTCTACTCCACTAGGCTACTAAGCACTTAACGGCCTGATCCCCCACGGAACATGGGGCAGGCCATGTTTAGTCCGGCGCAGTAACCGTTTATTGCGCAAAATCTTCAAAAGTTCACATTCTAGTCACGCGCCCCGAACCTAAGAGCCTTATAACAAAATCTTGTTGAAGTTTCAGCAAATTGCTTATAAATTGACTTGAGTCGTTCGTTGTTCAGGCTGTGGAGGCCGCAGCATTCTCATGCTCATTTCCGACCTGTCGTGCCTCCATGTAAACATCGAGAGAAATACAGATTTAGATGAGATAGACACACTTCCGTCACCTTGCTGCGTATGTGGAAGTAGACTGTTACCTGCAGCAGTTGGGTCAAAAAGGTTATCGGGCTGTAATGCTCTATTTAAGATTAGTAAAATTGCTTTAACCTGTAGGTACCTACCCAACTTTACTAATATTTTTATTCCGAATTAGTCTTTCGCTGCCTAATTAGTGCGTTTAATTATTAAAATTCAAAGAAAGCCTTTTAAACAAAGTATTTTAAGCCATACCTCATATTTCATTTAATAATAGCTGTAATTAAAAGGTTGCAAATTTAATAAACCGTTATAGGAATTTACTCAAATTTTGCACAATGAATAAATAAACATTTACAACCTTAATAGGCATATTACACATATACCAGGAATAGGTGTGCCCTTAATGTTTCTGCCGATAATTTATTACTTACTTGAGCCAAATTTAGTGTCGTTTACGGTACAAGACAACGCAGAGGAAGTTCACTTTAAGTTAACGATGGCGTTACACTCGGACCTGACCTTCAGTAAATGGAGCCGTAAAAGGGCGGCCTTAAAGTGAACCAGAATTGAGGCGGAAAACCTACGATATATACCAACACAGTTCAGATACATCGCCAACAAATCAACGAAAATGTGCGAGAGAAAAGTTACTAGTTTTCACGAAACCTTTTGTAGCGCGCGACTGACCGAATTCTCGAAAGGCTGATCAAGCTATACAGTGGTCAAATCAACTGATCACGACTGTGGTTGATCAAAAGACTAACCAATCTTAACGTGAAATTTGACAGGTGTTTAACTAATTTTAATGTTGATCACCGATTAAGAAACCGGGGGTCAGTACGTCCAATGTCGTAGTGACAAATTATCGTCCGCCTTTTTATAGCACGGAATTTGTGTTAATTAAGGTTTCCTCTGAATATTTAATGGTTCTACAAAACGTACACACTACGAGCATCAGGATTAAAAGTGAGATTGATCGCTTTGTACACGCGTGTAAGTGTGCGTTTCGTTTAACGCACTGTTTTAAACGGACGTGTCATTAACGTGTTCGATTATTGATTTGTTACAATCGGACAGTTGTCATGCTGTGTAGTCTATCGATGTATTTTCGTGTATTGCCCCAGTGACCCGCCCGTGAAGGGCCAGATGAGTGCGCTGAAACAATCATGGTCAACAAATTGAGTCCGTGCATAATGCGTTTCAAGTACTTTCAAGCCGCGGATTTTTATTTATAGCTCGAATAATCACTATTTATTTGTGCTAGTATATTTTTCCACGATAGAGAATTGTTTAACAACGCTGACTCATGTTTGAGATGCACTTTGTTTCTGTCGTCTCGGACATCTACTACGCCCTTAACTAGAAGCTTGCTTCATGTTAGTTTACGTTTGGAAAAACAATGGTAGTTTTCTAAACTTTAGTACAATAGATATATAAACTTGTAAACGAATCATAAGACTTGATTGAAACATTTTGGTCAATGGAGTATTGTGTTTTCATTTTCGTACTTTGATTAGCAAATCTACACATACTAAGATACTTGTTAGGTATCTATTATCAAATGATTATACGGTATTTAGTTGAATACGGCAAGAGCGGTAGCCGACCCCAAAATAGCTTGAGAAAAGGCTGAGCAGATGATGATTATAAATTGTTGAAAGGTATCATTGACATTTGTGATTTCTATGAATGTCAAAGGCTTATCGTGTAATCCAGTGTATTAATATATCTTGGCCGGCGCACACTTGAAAGGCTTGAGCGTCTCTATTGGACCCGAATGGGATGATATACTCGAATGAATCTATATTATACAATATCCGGACCCTCATGTTAATTAAATTAACCCCAAACAAAGCACATCTCTTTAAAATATATGAGGTATTGGTATTTTGTGGTTAACTCGAGATTCGAGAGGTATTGGCACGGATTCCTCCAAGCATACTTAATTTAAATTACATTTTCTTGACTTTTTACTGCATAAAACGACATACCGTGTAGACATCAGCTATAAAATTAAACTATTTCATAAAACTGTACGACCTGCAAAATCCTATCCACTAAAATCAGAAACGTACGACACTATGCCAAATCTAATTTAGGATCTAAGTTAGATCTAATCCATCAATCTTATTCAATCCATCCGTATGTTAGTCAGATGGAAATTCGTTTTAAACTGAACGAGCTTTAATGAACAAAACGCTGACACACGAGTAGACACGACTACTTATATCAATCACACATCCCATTGCAATTTACATGTAGCATAAATCATGTGGTATGTGGTAAAACAACACATTTGAGAGGCTTATCTCGTTCCGTGAACAAAGGGCCCGTACGTCAGGCCAGCCGCGCCTACCTGCGTATCTCCGCATATTATTTGGTAAAAGCTCTACACCGAGTCAATAATAAATTAACTTTCTGGTATATTTGTATAAAGCTCAGTTAACAAAAAAAAAGCGCGTACAAAGTTCTCGAAAAATAAAAAAGTAATGTTTGAAATTAATAATCCCGTTTATTTTCGGAACTTTATTCGAAAAAGATTTTAATAAATTAATAAAATACAAGAACATGATTACATACATTAAGTGGCAGTGAGTGATAGACAGTCGTTGTAAACCTTTAATTCTCCGTTATGACAGATGAGTATCACGAGCTCAGCCTCCCTGTTCAGTGTTCATGTAATTTGCATGATATGAGTCAGTTCAGACGTTACGAGAATAGATAAATGGATAAAAGCCATATTTTATTCCATTATGATACCTACTACCGTACTTTAGTGCTCACTTCAGAAGCGCTTGGGTAAATGCATTAGACCACGGATGAACCAATTTAGTACTTAATCCATTTAAGGAATCTGGCCTTTGTGTGCGCTTGATCGATTTAACGTTATAACGATGGTAAATAAGAATAGGATTATAAAAGGATTTTATATTTTGAAGAGTTATCTATTTGCAGCAGGCTCTTAATCCAGCCGTCATGCTCTGGTGAGCACGAGAGCTCCTTATGATATAGGTCGAATCTCTGCGTTATCGGACAATAGCCGGCCGACTACAATGATTCTTAAGTCCATTGAACATGAGTACACACGTTCGATATACACGAGTGGAAAACTACCTGACGCTGTCGTGTCGACACTTTTAAGGAAATGGGTAAGCCGCAAATAAATCTGCCGCAACTTGATAAAAACAACATATGGATTTTCATAATAAAATAAGTACATTTTTTGCGCATTTTGTCAGTACATGTCTTGACAATAGTAGGTAGTATATTATTGTCTTTTTAACAAAGATTTTTGGCTTAATTTAACGTTCAGTTTTCGTTCCAAAAGATTACTTAGGTACGTAACGCTGGAGCAGGCACTGCGGGCTCAATGCGTATGTTCTTTATCCGCATTTCAGTTCATTATGTACGAACCATGTAGATGAAAATAACACAGAATTTACTAACAAAGCTACTAAGTCCAATATAAATAAATTAATATGAAATGTTACTAATCATAATTTGTGTTTAAAAATTATTATGCGGGATACCTTCCTAGTGGAATTTAATGCGTTTTTTTTATGTTTATAAACCTGCATAAGATTGTTCACGTTACTCTCTGGCTGCACAATACCAGTGTGACATAAGCCTGTTTGCGAATAAAAAGTCACGGGACTTGGTCTGCCAGCCCAATTCACCTTTACCTACACTGATTTTCCCCCAAAACCGGTAACACAACCAGAAAAAGACATTTCTTACGTATTTCGTAGTCGAAAATCAGTGTGCATTTGTTTTCTTATCGCTCAGCCGTGTTTTTCGGCGTCCGCCTAGGTGTCAACGTAATCTCATTAAGTGACCTGCGGCGCTCGTTTCCGACTATAACACTTTCTACCAGAATAGTTTGTTGTTGCGTCGAGTTACTTAACTTAGTATTTTGTGCTCCCAGCTTTTGTATCTTGTTCAATTATATTAGCCTTCTGGTTCAACGGCTGCAGTATAATAACTAGAATTTCGAGAAAATAATTCAAGTTTTTTTAATAAATTCCGTAAAACGGTAAATATTATATATAAAAAATGGTATATTGAAGAAGATTCTGCTTTAATTCTTTAGTTTTCTGATCATTCTATTTGATTGGAAATGAATTAATAATCTCGTATACCGTCGTTTGATGTAGTCGAGGACCTTTTGAAATCATGACATTAATGCGTGGTACTTGGAAATGTCAAACACAGCTGTCTCGATTTCCATACTTAAGTACCCGTCTAAAAATATAACAATGGCTGAAAATTGTAACAGTCACATTATAGGTATTGTTGTATACCACCGCAGTGCGTCGTTAAGTTTATTGGTTTCGTCAGCTCAGACTGCTATTTTATGTATAAAAGACACTACAAGGTGAAAATATTATAAGGAACAACTCTTTGCTGATTTAAATCACAAACAAAAAATATATTTTCTTTGGTTAAAATGGTTTCATCTACTAATCTTTTCATATTGGTATAGTTAGTAATTGAATCTGCTTCTAATAGTATTAAATTAAAATGTCTATCGACCCTAAAAAAAATAATTATAACATTTCGAATGTAAGAAGTCTAATTATGAGTTGTTGAGTAAATTCTAGGAATGAAATCTATATTTACCAGAAATCTCTTAAATACTAGCAAGAACGTAAAAACCAAAAACGTCCGCGAATTTAAGATCATCGATGTTGACAGGGCAGGAAACGTAAAAATCTATTCAGTCCATCCGCATAAACAAATATCAAACAAAGTATTTTTCTTTGTCAAAATAATAAAAAAACATGTAGGTAGGTAGGTAATAAGTGCTCTCTTCGTCAGAAACCACTAGACCTTTTTAGTAGCATGTGACGTCATGCGACATTTTAAATAAATATATCCCCGAATTTATTATTTATTTTATTCCATTACAATGAAATATTTTGTAGTAATCGTCCCTCATGCAGATGGATCTAACGTGTAAATTAAACAGTCGAATTTGTGACTTAGTAAATGTATTAAACTTTTTGAACGCCAAAATTAGTGGCGCGTCCTAAAATTCTTGATAAACTTAATTACGTATTAATATCGGGTATGTTCGCAGTTTGGAATTAATCTCTCAGAGGACTACGTCAGCAGTGAGGTCGCCCACATATTTTATATACATAAAAGGGTCAGAGTGTCGTGTGTTTAGTTCGTAAGTGTCCATATATCTTCGACTAGTACGTACTAAGATCCTCGTATTTTCTGCTGCAGCTAAGATATCAGTCGACAAGCAATTTCAGGGTTCATCTATTCCGCGAAGGTTTTATGTAAATATATAATATACTTTTGTTGGAAATATTACAGTTAATTTTGTTACTAAATTTTCCGTCGATTTTCATATTTGTCTATACACAAATATATTTAATTTTATTATAAGTATTCCATAAAGAACACATACCAAAATTGTAGCGTTACTACAAGTTAAATTTAAAGATATTCTCTAGGAATTAGGGTAACATCTATAGCTTTGTGTAAAGCAGAGGGTGTTACAAAATATCAACTATAGTTACATATAATAATTCTTTAATTTATTAACAGTAAAAGTATTATTTTCTAAAGTAGTAAAGGACTGCTAAAGGATCACCATGCTAGGTGCATGCTTATCAACACTTATCCCAACGGTTTCTAAGCTAAACATCTAAAGCACATAAATGTATTTGTATAGAAGTAGGAATAAACCAGAGCGCAGATACTCTTCGATTTATTCAATCGTAAAATATAAGAGGTATGAAACCTGATATCTAGATTTCAATTGCCGTGAAGGAGTATGCTTGAATTGAAAGTAAAATAAGTAATAAGGTACGTAACTATCTGATATTGAAAACTGAGTTTAAATGCTTGGATCTAACCAGGTAGATATCATAAGTTATTAGTACTAGTCTGTTAACTAGTCACCTGAGGTAGGGTTCCTTCGTTCCTGGTAACGTCCACTTTTACGGTCCGGAATCAAAAATGGCCTTCAAAATTGAAACTTTACAAAAAAATCGGTTATTTGTTTTTATACTGATTGATTCCAGAACGGAATTATGTAGAAAAATATTGTTTTTGATCCGGTGGATTCTTCCCGGCAGCCGAAATGATGTGATCACAACTTATCTTACATAGATGCAGTGGTAAGTTTGGTAACGTCTTTTGATGGCCATTTACAGCTACACTTTGGTCACAAAGTTCAATTTGGTGGTAATAAACTATGATAATAAAACTACTTTTTAAGGATTATATCGCGGTTTACTTTAGATTTAAGCTCCCGAGGTTGCGACGCCTTTGCAGTTTTATGGTCATGGCAGTCAGTCTGCCCGTGACCATGACATGACGATCTTTAATAAACTGCGATATAATCAAAAAGTAGTTTTATTACAATCTATGCTAACGCTATAAACAATAGTCAGCATTCCTTCATGCTACAAGAAGAACAATTCAAGCATTCACATATTATGTAGACAAGTTTATGCGACTACTAAAAGAAACACGACTATTTAAAACACTCAACGAAGGCGCTTTCGTTCGTTATAAATTAGGGACAGTTGGCAACAAGAATGGCAAGCACACGGGCTCGGAGCGGCTGGGAGCGGCTCGGAGCGACTCGAAGCGAAAGCGGAGTGAGAGGAATGTTGGTAACCTGGGTATCTGGAGGGCGATCTCGTCGAGGCTGTCGATGGGCTCGCTCAGCGGGCGCTCGAGCAGCCGCGACGGCGCCGTGAGCGTGTCACAGTTCATGTTGCGTCTACTTTTCGTGTTACTGTTCTGCTTCCTTCGTAATTCTTCGGCGCGTTGAAGATTGTGGAATCGGAAGAAGAACATCGACATTATATATCGGTTAGGTGCACTTGTGCATTGGTGTCTCTTAGCGCGAGTCTAAGCCGTAACCCACTGTTGTCTCTGATATGATAGTTCACTGGTACACTACACTATTTACACTATACGAAGGTACACTTGGTAATTGATTGTCTATAGACAATACTCAGACGTTAGTTAAACTGATATGTATGTAATGGCTGAAGCCTCAGAGGGATCTTGGCACAAGCAAAAGCGAGTATTAAAAAGTAGCGTTTAAGAGCAATAGCTGATTGTTATTGTAGCGGATGTGTGATATTGAGCCTTCTCGTGCGTTACATGACCTACATTTGGTTTGGGAGCGGCTCGTAGGTACATAATTTATGATCGTGATCTATTCCGAGACGCAATCCTGTCCTTTGTTAATACTGGCTTGTGGTTTGTACCAACGACTTTGATATCATTGATGGATTTTGTCATGTTGAATGTCTACTCAATTAGCTTCAGTCGAACGCTGACTGCGTTGACATGAAGTTCCACTTAGTGCTTGAGTACGGGATTAAATATTCACATAGGTACGTTAAAAAGTTTTATCAAGCTTTTCACTTTAGGCTGTTCAATTGTTAATTATTCGTGTATTTTCTTTGGCAGGTTACACGTCACTATCAGAAAGTACTTTTACGCTTTATATTTAATGTATGCCTTCTTACAAGAGTGTTTTCAACCTAAAAGTAACTTTTTTAAACTTAGCACATGATTATATTAATAATTTCAGGACGATGTTAAGAAACCTCTGACCAAGTGTCCAATTCTTTCAAGAACACGTGCGATTCACAAAAAATAAACAGCACATGTTAAACTAAGGTAGACGAAACTTCCACATTAACATTATTAGGGCACGGTTGGTTCAGGCGGTTAGGCAGACACTTCACTTGTTACGTAGGCAGTATCTGAGGTAGGCACATCTACACGCGCCGTGACTCGCCAAGGTAGGCGACGGCACTCAAGCTTATCTCTCATTAGCGCCAAGTCTCGGTGTGTTCTGCATCCCTATAACATGTTCCGCTCCAATGCACATGTTACTGTGGATTTATTTGCAAAAACATTTTATTGCCCCTTCAGGTAATGGAAATGGCGTCTAGTAATTATGAATGTGTATTTTTATTTTATAGTGATAAAAATATAAACGACGCCTTTTTTATTTAAACGAAAGTGTTTAGCTTGTAAAACGTTGGACAGTTCAACTATTGATGTCAATAATTATGAGAAATCATTTATTTATACTAAGATTGTAAAAGGTGGATGTCTATTCGACGTTTCATATTCGTTAATAGGCATATCGACAACATGTTATTTTAAACCCACTAAATTGTTTAATGTCAAGTCGGATTGTATTGTGTTACAAGTGAGCCTTGTTTGTGCCGTTGCCATGGTTACAGATCTAGGTTGACATTAGATCCTGTGCTAATGGTAGGTAGGCACTGTAATCAAGGGAGACATAAGGGCGGCATTTCATTGCTCGGGAATGTACCGGCACAGTAGCACACAACAGAAAAATAAGCTACTGGGACTGAACCAACAAAAGGGTTCTAGGTGAACTCACTGAGACTATACGTTAGTTTTAATTAAACATACAGTTTTCTAACTTTATTTTGTTTCTGTTGATTTTGTCCAATTTGTGCATTACAGAATGACTCTAGTACTAAGTCTCTGATTGGATCTGGATAAAAAAGAAGACGATCGAACAGTTTTTTTAGTTTATACTTGCACAAAAAAATCATAAAAAATATAAATGTTATTTGATAATAGGCACGCTTCTTTTAGCTACTAAGTGAACACACCCAACTTTTTTCTGCACATTTAAATAACACTAATATAACTCCTAAGTATACCTGTTACATTAAATTTATATTCTATTTGGCCATACCTTCGTATTGAAGTAACAAATCAAACACCGGGGTATTAAACTTTACTTCTACGAAGGTACTAGCAGGCCACAACGTACATATTCCTGTATAAATCTGTAACCCGCGGAAACCATGCTCGCCATACCATTAATTATTCAGCCTCAATATTATGCTTTTGAAACGTTGGCACATTGTTACAGATTCACATACATGCCTTGAAACCTTTCATGGAGCTTAACTCTTATTAAAACTCATAATAAAATCATTATGGTGTAAACTGTTAAAACAAGTTTACATACTTTGTTTAATAAAAGGAATATAGAATAGAATTGAATATTCTGTATTATATGCCATGAGTTAAAGCATTCAAATATCACACAACAGTGAAAGGGTACAATAGCGGTCTTATCGCTAATAGCGATATCTTGAAGACATATATCTACATACATAAATATTGCGGCTACAGCGCCCTCATGATAAAACGTGAAACAATAAAACTCCTTTGAGAAAAACTGGACAGAACCCTACAATATGGAATACAAAGCAAATTCATTAGCCCATTGTGAATGCATACAAAAGCTAGGTCAGAGTATTTAGTCAAACGTTTTGGTCATCTACCGACGTGCATTATGAATTTGGTAATGTATGAAATTATATAGGCAACTTTAACAATACATGACATTAAAAAAGAGAAAAGCTATTTCCTTAGATATAACTATTTGCCAAACCATTCATCTTAACAATTCACATACATTGTACGAACAAACCTTATCCCGCTTTTTTTTAATAACGGGGGAATAAACAAAAATTTTAACGAAGGCCTCACCAAATTAATTTTAAGTGTAACCAAAAGATAATTAAAAGAACTAATTATTAGGACTGAGAGGGCGTGGTTGATTGAACTATCGAAAGTGAGCTATACAAAGTTCTACAAACTAAGTGAGTCGATATACAGTTGTCAGCTGTTTCGAAACGTTGTTGCTACGCCGGTTTCTATGGAATCAAACCTACTACTTCACATGTGACGTCTTAAAACGATTTAAGATCCTAACATTTTGTTATTTTTCTCTTATGACTAAAACCCAAACATTATGATTTATTATAAAGCTAAACATAAATCCTCTTTAGGCTAATTGTGTTTGTTTAGTACGAATATGGGTTTCTAATTTCGCCAGGGGCATGCAACATGACAAAATCCATTAGTATCTAGATCGTGCGATTAAAACAGTTTGGAAATATAAACTGTGATTAAATTCCTATTGATTAATCGCTGATAATTTACACTAATTAATTATAAAAAATTTGGTTTTTTAATTACGATCAAATATTAGCCGCGGTTATTTGACTTAATTATTTGTACTCTACATAAGTTGTATTTACAATTTGTGCCGTTGAAGTCCTTATTTATCTTCAACGAAATAATGAAAATTTCGAGAGTCGTGTACAATATTGTAAACCGTAAGATATCTATCTACGTTCGACATAATTGAAGGCTTTGGTAATGTCAAGAAGTGGAAGTGCACAGACTACGCTACAAGATATGTCATTATTTAAAGTTGTTCGTATTAGCGGAGCGAACGAAAGTGGAAGGAAAGGAACATGAGTGCTGGACTCTAGCGCGTTGTGTCGCTTACTATTGTCTATTTTCACCGTCTGCAAGCTGTTTGTTTTACTACTTGACCTCAAAAAGTACAAATTCATTTCAATGTCTAGACATTTAATAAGATTTTGCTGCACATATTTTAATAACAACAGCATCCAGCGACAATATTGACACCAAAGACACAACTTTTAACTTTACAAACGTGATGCGTGCACCCACTAAATTAAATAATTTATTTTCTTACAAATTACCTATTTACATGGCGTTAAAATACAAACCCGCTGCGTCCATATATGAAAAATTGATCGTCTCCTAATTCCATAACAGCTACTCTCCTTCCAACTAATTACAAGAAGTTTGTGCGAGAACGTAAGTAAGAAGTTTTTCGGTAAATTGTTTAAGTTCTATAAGAAATAGGCGAAATTAATTAAATAGTTATAGGAAAGTTGTAATATGAAGAATTTTTAAGAGAATTAGGAGTAGAATAAGTGGTATAAATGAAAATGTAATTAAAACACTGGCGGTAATCACATGAGGCGAGGAGAACGCGCGCGATGTTTACATGCGAGTGTTCGCGGCGGCGAGGCGGGAGGCGGGCACGCGGGCACGCGAGCACGCGAGCACGCAGCGCGGGCGGCGTGTCCGCGGCGCCGTGCGTGTCACTCCGCCTGTAAGACTAAATGTGATTTAAGTCGGCGTCGCCACGAGATACTACCCGCCGCCGCCGCCAGCCGGACGCCCTCTGCACGACTGCCTCCCGCTCCGCGCTCTCAACGCGCACCCCCGCGTCCATTGCTTGCCAACCTATATCCACTCCGCTCTGATCCCTCACACTTAGCGCGATGTATATCATTGCATCCTTTATGGCTTTGTTTATTGGATCACACGAGATATTGACAATATTGTTCAAACATGCGTGATGGTATCGATACTTATTAAGCTAATCATTTAACCTAGGCCGTAGATGAGATTAAGTGTATTTCGGCAAACACAATTAGATTTTATTTTCTGCTACACATTTAAACGCGACATGATATTGATTGTAATTAGGGACTGCGAAGTTTATACGCCAATTTTCGGCGGCCCATTTGTACCGCAACAGACAGAGCGAATGGCTTTTGCGTCTATCCCGTTGAGTCGATAGTGATCTTTTATAGTAGGAGGGAGATTGGATGCCGGAATAGAAAAAGTAATTGAACCTTTGAGTTTCGGTAAAGTAAGTTTAGGTGTAGGCGGCGTGGTAACACGCAGCGAATAAACTTAAAAGCTGCCTAACATATTTATCAGCAATCTTTTTCACCAGCTTCAATAAAAACTTGTTTATGCCCATCTGTCTAGCTACTTGAGTCAATATTCTAGTTCCAAAGAAATGTCCACTTCATAAGATTAGTTTAATTTTAATTATAATTTTAATTATTTAAATCAAAACATTGGTATTAAGTCTCTGTTCAAATGTGTATCAGTTAATGGAGGTTGTTCTTAGTGCAAAGTTAATAAAATTGAAAGCTTTACCAAAGAGGTTTCAGTTCATTTTATCTCCAGCTGCATTTAAAGCTTTTCTTTGGGACGAGGTCAAGTTGCAAATATTTTTGCATTGGATTTTGTGTTAAGCAAGGTTTTGCTGGGAACGATAAACTGTGTCATTCACTTAAGTTTCTCAATCTCAATTTTAAATGAGACGAAATTTCTTTGAAACTAATATTTTACATCACATAAACAGTAATAACAGGATCATAATTATGTATATTTGCTCGGATAAGATCCCGCGCCCTTTTGAATTTGAATATAATTTGTAAACGATCATACCGATGAATGTCTATAGAAATTATACCGGAGGGCCCGACAAGTCGTGAAGTATTTTAGAGTAGGTGTAAGCACTTTATTAAATTCGAGTAACGCGTGGTATCCATATTTACGTCGGTCAATACTTTTATATAGCTTAACAAGGCCCCGGCGACTTAGAAGGGGACGCTAGAAAATAAATTACAGATCATCTGCATAAAGGTATTAGATACGGAAAATGCAGAGGAAATGAACTCGATTAAATATTGCGCAGAATACGAGACTTAAAATGCCACTCGTCCGTGCCTTTAGTATTACACCGAGAAATATTTGAAATAAAATACGTTGCCCGTACAAACATACCTAAAGAGATTAAAAATATATCCAACTAGCTTTGCCCGCGACTCCGCGCGCGTAGATATTAGTTATCGCAACAGCACGTACACTACGTCCTTCCTTGGGATTCAAGCTTACTTCATCCCAAGTTTCATGAAAATCGGTTCAGTGTATAAGCTTCAAAACATTAAAAACTATTGCGGATATTTTGTATTCAATGTCCAAAAAATATTGACATTGATAATTTCACACGGTGCGGCTTTTATTTTAAACAAACGCGGAATGTCAAAATTGACCAAGTTCTTAATTTACTTTGTTAGAAAATATCTCTGCCAATTGTGAACTAATTTCGATTCTTAGTTCATGAGTAGTCCCAAGGGTGGTCTCATATAAGTTTTATGAACGAATTCTACGCCTAAGGTTAGGAAACGTTGGATTAAATATCGTATTAGACTTATCATCAAGTTTTATGTTAGAGCTTTTCATGTCTCTGTATGTTAAGGCTATGCCCTGCGGTTCCTTTAGATTTAACCGGATAAAAAGCAAAAGTATTAAATGTGAGGATCTAGATAACAAAAAGTACAAAAATTCCTATATTTTGGGTTTTTGTAATTTTCAAAGTATGCCATGCCAATCCGCAGAGAGCAAGCGTGGTGATCAATGCTTCGTGCCTTCTCTGTATGGCCTGTGCCCAGCAGTGGGACGTTTATAGGCTGGATTTTTTTTATGTTTGTCCATCTATTCTTTCTACTGTTTTTATTTATAACTAGTCGATTAATATTTCTCTTAATGAGACTTATATAAAAAAAAAAATGTGCTAGGGTAGCTACCAGTCACATAAGACGTATTTGACATCAATGGGAACCAAGCTTTGGCCTGTGTATGGTACAAATTTACAGATGGACTGGATGGAGACCGAACCTAGCAGATTTGCCAGCTTTTTAGCTATTAATAAATTATATGAATGTGACAAACTGGATAGATAAACATTAAAACTCGATTAATAAAGTATTTTTACATAATAAATACGTAAACTGACTCCTAGTTGTTAGCAGGATGTCTATCACCATACTACCGCAAAGTAAGTACATTCCACCACAACGCATTCATATTTACTGTTCAGCGCAGTCAGTTCATGCTGAGGTAAATAATACCGTTTATTTATTCAGAAAACCTGCGCTAGTTAAGTAAAGTAATGAAAGAAAAGATATGCTTGTGTTGTCCTGTATACAAGGTGTTGCTGAAAGGATGGGTCTATCGAAAAGGGATGAAGAGTAAATCTAGAATACAGTCAATTTACAAAATTTTCAGCTCAAAATGAGCTTACCTATTTAACTTATACATCTGTTTGTGTAAATGTCATACTTTTGTTGTTATTAAACCTTTTTTTAGCTTTTGTTAGTTTGCTAATAATAGATTATTTCATAGAGTTACGTAGTACGTACTTAGATGGAATCAGAGTTTTAAAACCTTTACGATCTTACCCATAAAATTATTGATCAGTTGTTAGTTTCGGAATTTTCATTTTGTGTTCCCTGTGAGAATTTAATTAACTGCCGTTATTGAACGGAGCGCAAAGCAATTGTTTGTTGTTCCATGAAAAAAGTTGTAAAAGTAATATTGTGTTTAAAAATAAGTCTGACGGCCATACTGGTGGCACTTATACTTAAATGTTGTTTGATTGAAAGCTATTACTAAGTTGTAGAGAAAACTTATCGCTTGTCGAAATAATAACACGTTGGAGAACCGAACGTATGTCTTTCTACTTTTAAGTGCAGACCACAAAATAAATAGACGGAGCACCGAGCTTTTAAAGAGAAAAAAACTAGTATGTGTAGCGTTGGATTTCTATATTTTTTTCAATTTACCTTTCATGGCGTAAATGTAAAAGAAAAATGGAAAATATTTTTTATTGAAAAATTGTGCTGCACAAACTGCTTGTTTGTATACGTACGCTCCGTCTAGCAATGTTATGCTCTATGGCTTTCCGTATTCCCTATTGCTTTAAACAAATAACGGTTAGCGAACAAACTTTGTTTTTTTATTTTGTTTTTATAGTTCTCAATTTGTTTCCCAACAAACTTATTAAATACGTGTTTATTTATACAACGATGCGTGCTACGTAAATGTCCTTTAGCTTTCTATCTAAATGACAAATATATTGTACCTCAGGGACGGAACACAAGTGTGAATATAAGTTGTTAGTAGTTACATTTGAACAGTGACTTGTCACACAATCTAATTTTGGTAGTTGAACAATAGATAGTCGCAAACTCACATGTTTCCAACCAAACTCGAGAGCAAATATACGTTTTCTAAAATAATAGCGCAGAAGTTTATTAACAAGTCAAGTTTAATTAATCTACCATGACAACCTGGTCGTTAGCTAGGATTATAAAATAATATTGCAAACTAAATATGCATCTACAGGTACGTTGCAATAGCGCATGTAAACCAGTGAAGAGACAAACCGCTACGTCTAATTATCTCGCCTACGTAGACTTGCTTACATTCCTGGCGTGACTGCTACGAACGTGTGTAGCGTTGCGTAGCATTGCGTAGCTCTGTGTCAGCGAGCAACCTGAATCGATCATACACAATGATGTCACACCAATTAAACTCATATCGTGTTATTATAGATTAGATTTGTTAATTAATACTATTGTTGTACAATAATTAGTTTGGAAAGCCAGCTGACGTCAATATGTCGTTTATTTGGAACACTCATCATTGTGTATTGAAGTGATACACAATAAAATTTATGGTCAACCTAAAAGTATCACGTAACTCGTTGTCGGCATTGAAATATAACCTAGTTTGGTGTAATTATTCATATTACACAAGAGTAATTTAATGATTGCCATTTGTAAATTTAATGGGCTTTAGATTATGGAATAACGCTTATAATGGGCTCATTTTTTTAATAATTTATAAGTTTATTTCCTAATGCAACTTGCGAAAATACTTTGTTCAAAATCCTAAGAACACATAAGTGAGTTAAATGTCAACTGTACAATCACGATTAGTTACAGAGCTCGGAAAATCACTGAAGTTATTTTAGAACATCATTGTTGTTTTTAAATGCCAACATAAAATTATTATTACTTGGAAAAAGGTAGGCTGACGTCAAAGAAATATGAAATAAGTTGATTTCTGCTATTGCAGCTCGCCCTGACCTTTGTTATAAAAATAGAATTAATTGAATAAGATAATCAAAAAGTGTATTTTGCCCTGACCGTAGCCTCTTTTTACTGGTTCTCAGAAAAGAATTGATTTATTGGATTAACTTGGGTGTGGAGTGTCGACGTCAAGGGCCCTTCTGAATCTAATAAAATCACGTGTAAAACGCGTAAGCAACTCCTTTAATAAACTTATTATTTGATACGTGTTTACAAGCATTTATGCGAAATCTTTATAAGATGCTTGGGCTTTAAATGCTTTCAACTTTAATTTTCTTTTCGCCCAGTAAGTCAGATTATGTCGCATAGCCGGTTTATCTAGGACTCATAAGACAAGTGATATCTTATAGAATTACTTTTTTTAAACTCCTTAAAGAACGTTTTATGAATTTAAAAAAGATTTTCTTAATAATTGAATTAAATAACGTCAGTGTTTAAATGTAAATATTATTTTTACTCAGTTCTATTTTAATAATTTCGTTCGTTTTGAATTAAATTATCGTTCTGTTATTGCGTATTTCTTGTTCGGGGAAGTTTCTTCATTAAATTAATCCCGTCATCCGAACTAAGTTTGATCTCAATAAGAGCCAGTTGACGCGGAGACTACCTAGACCCTCTAACGAACTTAACTCAACTATTTTATTTTAACGGAACTCTCAACACGTTTGGAAGACTCTACTCGTGATCAGAGGGCTGGTTTGTTCCTTGCACAGAGAATCGGCATAGCCATTCAACGTGGCAATGCTGCCAGCCTCTGGGCACCGTTCCCGCCACTGACAAGGATGACGATGAGTTCTTTGACGCCTGTTAGTTTTTTTTTGTTTATATAAGTTTTAATAGTAGTAATCTAATATAACAACAAACACTTACTAGCTGTAAGTGTTTTATGTTTAAGTATTGAATTGTAATTGTAATTAGTTCGTTCTTTACTACCAAACATAGTACAACAGGGAATGAATGCCGATACAACTGGTTTCTAAGAAAACAAATACGGTCATTCTCGGAACTCTTGAATTGAAGTCGTTTGTCGAAGCATTTTAAATGTTTTGTGGAAATGTGGGCTATTTATATAAAACATTCAAGACCTATTTGACCTACATGTGTGGTCGATATTTAAGACTTTTATGTATCACGTACGTAAATAATTTTCGCTGTCAAATCCTTACTAATATTATAATTGTGAAAGTTTGTGAGAATGGATGTGTCGATTTTTGTTACTCTTTCACGCAAAAACTACTGAATGTATTTTAATGAAACTTTACAATAATGTAGCTTATACATCGGAATAACACATAGGCTATAATTTATGAAGATAGTGTATGAATTGTCATTCACGTGGGTGAAACCGCGGGGCACAGCTTGTATAACATAAAACAAGTAAGTTTATCTGTAGCTGTATCTCAAATTAATTATATTATATAGGTACGTTCTGGAGTTAGTGGCCCTAAAGCGTGACTCGGCCACATTAAGTTATCTGCTACTTAAATGCATTATTTAATGAATGTTACCTTGAGCAAGAAAGCCTGACCGTTGCCACTTCTACTTATATACTTGTAATGCTGTTTATTTCAACGAAACAATTATGTTTGTTACATGTTATATTTAGTTCAACGTCTTTAATTTCATTTTTCAAGAATTATAAATTAACTATAAAAGAAAGTTTACAAACGTGCCTACAACCCTCTCAACACATTGGGAATTCTTTCCACAATTTTAATAACAAGCTCGATTACGTCAAATATAAAAAAATACGTCATCACGATCGATCTACTCGTGCAGGCACTACGATGCCACAGACAGACCGACACGTATAATTTCTTACACCCCTTTTTTGTCGGGGTTTAGAGATGGTATTCCAGATATTGTGTAAACGTGTTACGAGTCTGTTCTGATGCCTGTCTGCTTAGGCCGAGGTCAGGCTGTGGGCTGAAATCTAAACCGTGTAACTTAGCAATTCAAATTAGCGTCGCTACACATATTTGATGTAAAGTAAACCTACTTGACTGCTTCACACTCGTGCAAAAAAAAGAATATACTTTTTTTTTTATTGTGTGGGGCGTAAAACTATTATCTTATAAATGTCGGCTTTTATTCGATTCCCCTTGTATACGAATAGTACAATACACTGTGATTGTGATTTAAATAAATAAAACAATGTTTGCAGTAAAATGTAGAGCGTTCGGTTTTACATACTCGCATTCAACGTTTTGTTTTTTTTATCTGGTATTATAGTAAAAGAGATGAATGTGTTTTTATGCTATGACGGTAATGCATATTGTTCCAATACATCAGTTGTAATTAAACTTAAAACAACTATTTATTAAGCGATTGGTTCTTTTAAAAATCCAGAATAATATTAATGATTTGTTTAATGTGTGAAAGAGTTAAAAAGACTGAAAAACAGTAGATAAGTAATAGTGACGTGACCTACTCTTGCAGAAAGTTCTAAAAGATTTTTTTTCAGTACAACTAAAGTAGGTACCTACTGTACTAAGAGGCAGTTGGAAGTGTGTAGGGCGGGGCGGCTCGCAGCTCTTAAGGGTTCATAGTTCTAAAAACATAGTACAAAATGTACGCCTGTTCTCATTCTGCCGAACGAAAGCCTGACTTTGCTCGTAGTTAATTGAGATTTATGTCTAGTTACTCTATTTTCGCTTTATTCGATCACGTTCTGCTGAAATCATCATCTGTAACACTCTATACTTTCGCAGCTGTAATGTAACCTATAGACAAATGGTATTGTATTGGATAAAAATGAGGCAGTATGTTATAAGCGCTTAGCATTTTGAGGTTGCAAAAATATCCTATTTAGGACATTGCCACATGATAACTATCTCTTTTACTTACTTTCTTAATCTATTGTATTCATGTAAAATGTATTTACTAATCATTAGTTTAAATTTTCAACATTTATTTTCAACCCATGGAGGTAAGGTTATCTTTTGTACAGACTGTCCTAATATCATAATATCGATAATCATAATACATTACTATTTACATTTTCCTAGACCTTAAAAGGTTTGTTCACATTGCCTCAGAATGTATCCCAAGCAACAACTTTCTCTATACATTTGCACTCAACACTTGTCTTACAGGACTTTGTTCTTTCAATTTTATTTCTGAGAAGTATCTGGACTTGAAGAGACTCCTTGATGTTGAATTTTATTTTATGTTTCTTTTTATACAATAAAAAAGTCTGGCGGCACCCTAAGGCACTCTACAAGCTGTAATAGTCAGCTGAAACAAATGAAACTCTATTCAATGAAGAAGCGTAAAATCTTTGGACATTCAGTGTATATTGAGTTGAAATGTAATACAGTAAAATTGATTTGACATTCAAATTTTTTACGATTCTTTTATATCTCAATAGTCAGTCTCTATACCTACTCTTTACATATATACCTAATAATAAGACTAACTACGTACTAAAATCCAGCCTATAAACGTCCCACTGCTGGGCACAGGCCTCTTCCCATATAGAGAAGGCAAGGCACCACGCTTGCTCATTTGCAGATTGGCAAAAACTAATTATTCATGAAAAAATAAAAACAGAACTTGGCAATAAATATGTAATTTCTTATGTATGTACAGTAAAATAATAGCAAAAACAAGAGATGGTGTCGTTTGCTTAAAAGTTATAACTGTGTCTGTCTAAAGAAAACTAAAAGAACACACAGCTGCTTGGAAGTTTTTATTTGGCCAATAAATAACCCGAAAAGCTACGAACACTCGTAAGTATTACTAGCGATCACATTTTAAATAAATCTTAAAAAAAAAGTTTTTATTGACATAAAAAATACAGTACAGCATCAATGTAACCCTGACTCCTGTGCTAGGCTTAAAGCCTGTGTTACAGGAGCCAAAGTCTGGTCAATAAATCTTAAAAGTTAATAAAATATAGTTTATGTTTTTCATCTAGGGTAGTAGATACTATCTTTTGATGAAAGCAATTAGAATACTGAACGCTGAGAGACATAAGCATACCTCTGACACGTCAACCTAATTAGTTTAAGTAAAGCTCTCAGAGTTGTAAGTGCAACTTGTTATCTAAGCTGTACTTCCGTAATCAAGTTTCAACACCTTTTGGACTATGATACTTTAACTAGTTGAGATGGAGGCTTGCGGTAAGAAACAAATCGAGTTTTTCATTAGTGTAAGATGACGTCACTGACGGTCACTGACGGTCACTGACGGACTCTAATAAATTGGGTTTTTTCGATCTCCTTGAGCTATATCGAGGGCGTGGCATTTTAGTTCCATGTTTCCCTTCATCATTATCCTAAAACAGACTAACAGCAAAATGCCTAGAAATATATTCCGTTTGAAGTGTAATCTAATATTGCGCGGCCCGGCTAGGCGGCTGCAGCGCTGTCGGTTTTGGCATACCTTCAATTTAATGTTTCAGTTTGGTAGTACTAAACTAGTTTGGAGGAACTACGAAAAGCAAATACATTTCCACGTTACATGAAATTCATTTGTGGTTTGTGATGATGTATGCCGATAATGACGTTCAAATTCCTCTCTTCCATTCTTCATAGAATAAAAAAATACCTGTTTAAAATGTGTGAATGAATGATTTACATTTAAGATAATTTTAATAATTTATAGATAAATAGACAATAAAAAAACGAGACAACTGTTCTTGAAACTACTTTGATATTTAAAGTTCAAAGCACACTTGCATACCATACCAGCTTCCTCCCATGTCCCCCGGTATTATACAGCTATTTTACAAAAATAAGTATGAGGATTGAATAATCTTCAATTAATCATATAACAGTACAAACATATATAGAATCCCAAAAACACAACATCTAAAATCTTGATCCACTAGTCTTTGCTTATTTATTAAGACTCAGATTCTCTTTTACTTGAAGTTTTTTTCAGACCTGTGGGGTATTCGATATTTTTTGGTTTATAAAAGGGGCCATTAGATGATGAAATTTCGAAATCAAAATCTCCCGTGTACCACCGAATCGTACTAGGATCCATTACCGTATGTTTGCTTGCCTTTAAATTAATATTGATAGAGTAGTTACTTTAAACGAAGTAAACATGCTGTTGCATGTAAATTAAAACAAACTACTCTGGTTGGCCGGAACGGGCCAGAAATAATTGGAACTCACAAACATGTATGTCAGTCACATTTGTTACTTTGTAAACATTTTTTATTTTATTTACCGTTTTTTTTGTGTATAAATTAAAAATATGAATTATCATGGTAAAAATGTTTTTATGATTGTAAATCTTTCAGAATCAAATGCAAATAGAGTATGCAGTCGGTCTATCGGAGAAACAACTCGGCCCAATTGAAATAAATCATCGTTGCGGAACTGTAATGACCAATTGAACGACAACGGCCAATTATATTATTATTAATGCAAGTCGTTAACCTCAGCCACTGAGCGCGACAATTGCAACAGTTTAATAGCTGAATCTGGGTTCACTTACATCGGCACTTCTCTAATAAGTTTGGATTTGCGTCCGTAAATGTCATTTTAGTATTGATTTTTTTTTTTCCTAATGAGCTTGTGTAATGCACCTACCTCTAGACTAAAACGTCAAAGTTTTATTTAGGTGTCTGAATTTGATAGTCTTACTAGATAGACACGGACAAGCTATCAAGTTTTGGTATTTTTTCTTCTTAAAACGATAAACCTTTCGAAAATTTGTTATTGTCGATAACTAAACTTTTGATATTATCTATAGCTTGTTATATTTGTGTGTACTAGACGGTAGTGAAACACATCGGTTTAATAGTCTTATAGTGGTGTGGGAGAGTCTCGCTGTCTCAAGGTTATGTTGCTTATAATCCATCGCCGAGGCAACCCAACACAAAAACACGTGTAACTTGTGTGATGTGACGTGTACTTCAAGGGATTAAAACAATGAGTGGTTAACTTTAACTTGTTATTGTTCTTTTCAATGCCGGCAATTAATGCTGTAGTACAAGGTCCACGAAAAAGACCCGTTTCCAACATGTTTCAGAAATAAATGTACTCTTTATTAGGAAAAGTGCACTGGTACGTTTTCGACAGTCTCTAAACGTGTGTTATAAAATTTCAGATGTTGTTTTGTCACAATGCAAGAGTAGGTAATGTACGGTTGCCTAGTTTCAATAGACCGTTTTTCTATATATAGTCAAGTGAAGTTGTTTACTAAAATACATCTCAATTGTAGTTAATACGGTATGACATTGCCTAAGCAAAAGTTAGAAAGTCCAATTCAATAATTCGTCTAAATTTAGTGTTTTTTTTTGCTTTATGAAAATCGATCCCCGCTTAAGGTACATGAATCATCCAAAAAATCTGGCTAAACTGTGACTCACTCTGACCGCTTAGTAGCCTCTAGGTGGTCTGTTTAAATCTAGATGTAAAGCAAGCGCGTCAGAATATCAGGTAAAAGACACGCCCTAATGGCAGAAACTTAATTTCCTGCGATGCCGCTACAAATGGAATATGATTTCCCGATATTATTATGTCCAAACGTTCCCATCGTGATTGCGATGAGTACCCATTCAATTATCAAAGTGGGCATTCCTTTTATGTCTTTTTTACATTCGAGATTTCGTATCATGTGGAATTGAAATGAAATCGTAAGCGATAACCTAATAAGATCCATGCTCATAGGCATTTCTTTTTTACTTTGTACGCTGTTGTCCAGAATTCTTATGTAAGAAATCCTGATTTACAAGCGGTACAATAAAGTGTGTGACAAAACAATTTGTTGAGAAATTTGGCGCGTATTCCCACACACACGATTCTCGACCCTGCAGAATCCTTCATCATGGCTTAGACATAAAGAAACAGTTATATTTTCTCTTTACTTTATTTTGACCATGACTCCGCCATTCTCTGGGCACTTATCCAGTTGGCATATATATACTAAACGTATAACGTATTTATCATATTGCGGTTACAGATCTTTCACTAACTTCCATAAAAATCCATAATTCACGTCCATAGATAACTTGACATGAGATTCGGACTGAAATTCGTATTTGTTCATCTAACGAAAGGCTAACAAGAAAGTTAAGATTAAACTGGATAACAAGTACAAAGTAACTTAGAACATAAGATAAAGAGTAGCGTAGATGGTGTGCCTTAGAACGTCCGCAGTGCGCGAGCTCCTTGCGTACCCACTTGACCGAGTTTTTATCTTATTTTAATTAATTTACAAGTATGAAACTGACAGCGTACTACTTTTATAAAGAAGTTTCAGATCAGGTACTGTTCTCGTGCGTTTGGACTGTTCTCAACAGACGCGGCGCGATCAAAGTGCTCCCGCCATTTTCATTGCTTGCTATTTCTATTACGTATATTCAGTATTAATGTTGACTGATATTCCAACCCAGTTGCTGTTCAAGCTCCGATAGCTTTGTGTGTTGCTTGAATATGAATTTATTCTTTTATTCACAATATTTCAATTCATACGCTTTTCGGTTTACACTTGTACAGTTTATACACAGGGTAAACACTGAAACATCTAAGTGAGATATGGATATACAAAGAATAATGTGTCTTTCTCAAATAAAAGTATTTTGGGAATCGTAAGTATTGGTATTTAAACGAATATCCCGAGTATTGGTAATTAAAAGAATATCCCGAACTCTAAAAACTTACATAAAACATCTATTTGTAATATTGGTATAGGTGGACAGGTAGCACGGTTGTACTTTGACCTAGACTTTGTTAATTAAAATCTTAGGCGGTAGTAGATACACGCAGATGTAGTAAATATTTCCGTAATATTTGTACGTTGAGAAGTTTTTGGTATTTAATATTTTATTTTATGTTGGAGCCTTATCCACATGAATACCTACATTATATAGGTTAAAACAAATAGGCTTCCAAATTGTCACGGAGTTTCGGGGTCGCTACTCTACCCTGATTTGCCGCATTCCCCTTTTGTGTTTATTTGCAGAGTATATTCGACTTCATTACACAGCATTCACTACTAACTAAAAAAATCTACATTTACCTACAATACTTGTGAAAGTACTTTATTACATATCTCATACAAATGTGTATTAAATGTAAAAAGCATAGTCAAAAAACTTAAAAGTTCCCTGTAAAAGTACCAACTTAAATATTTTTAAATTTCTTAAGTAACACATTGTCGTGAAAGGGGAACCCTCTTAAGGATAAAGGTACCTACTTTAAAAATAACGATTGGTGATAACACGTTCACACGGACTAGTTAAGGAGATGGCATAAGAATTAGTCTCAAAATGGCAATTCACTTTTATTGGAGAAAAGCCCTTTTGCACTCGGCAACGGCTGGCTCGCTTCGCGCATGCCTGAACATGCCCAATACGGTGGAATGCGTCAAGCATTTCATGATGCGAAAGGCGCTCGCTGATTTCGTTTATAATATGTAAAATATCGGTGAGTGGATGTAGAATAACCCTAAACTGATGATTGTATGATAAACCCTCTTCCAGCAGATTGCCCACTTAAGCATGAAATCGTTGTACCTATTTTCAGCACGTCAGACTTTCCGCACTGTCCTACCTTTGTCGCATGTATGTTATCTTCTTAAATGAGATTGATGATCTATTATACTATACTAGACACACAAAATTTAATGTTTTCAATTGATTCTTGTCTGCATTTTACAATATATTATTGTAATATGTATACATGGTTCAATGTTTAGTAACACATATCAGGTATACCTAATTAGAATGCATATAACAATTAACATGGTTACATGCACTTACCTTTCTTCGAAGCGTATACTGGATCGGCTAATGTCGCTCCAGGCGCTCATGGATCTGCCCCGACCCTTGTGGTAGGCTGCAGTGGCCACGGCGGAGATCGTGGGTCGTCGCTCCAACTCCACTTCAGGAGGGAAGTTAACCTTAGTGGAGCCGCGAGAGGACGGTCCCTCCACAGACTCCGCTCCTCCCGAGAGCTCCATCTCGAAAGCGGCGTATTCGGGCGCCTCGTCGGGATCAGCCTCGCTGCCGTCGCTGGCCGCCGAGAGCGCCTCATAGCCGTAGCCAGGGCGGACGCCAGCGCCGCCGCCGGCCGCGCCGCCCGCGGGTCGGCTGCACTCCGCCGGAGCTGCCAGCCTCGGCGAGGCCTCGATGCGGCTCAATGACGCCGCCTTTACTGATTGCCCTCTTATATTCAATGGCGAACCCCTCGAAGGAAAATGGTTTGAATAACGTAGTTTGCTGTGACGAAACGTGGTGAGGCTTTATGGCACCGACCCAACTACTACTAATAACACACGCAGGATTTAAGTCACTAAGATATGTCAGATATGTCTTTCACTTATTATTTCATTACACTATGTTGCACTCGGCGAGGGAAGTACGCGTGCCGCAGACTTGTACGACAAATAGCTACGAGAGCCGCGGAATGTGCTTATAGTAAAGGTGTGTATTCAAATTTACCGCAACCGTTCACAGTCGTAGTTACACTTATCGCGTGGTATGTCGTACCGCGTTTCGTGACATTGTGCCCGTATGTAACACTAAGCTTAGGAAATTTAAGACGACTAAATGAAAAACGTCAAATAGGGAAGAAACTAAAACATGGCCTGATTTCGACGTCCCCTTCGCTCTTCGACTAGTGACCTTTGTGCCGCCAAGCGGTAGATATCAGGTTTTGTTAATGGGGGTGGCTAAACAATAAAAGCGTATAGATACTACGTTTCATACATAAGGTGGTAGTCGTGAAGTGAGCAAGGTACGGCAGCATTGGAGTGAAGTGCGCCCTGGAGCGCGGGCGGGGCGGATCGATGCGACCACCACGCGCGCCGCACTAGTACGGCCCGCCACCACCGCAGCGCTATTGTGTCCCTCCTCATAAATAATACTCATTTATATCATCACTGTCTTACTCGAGCGTTACTCCACAGCTTGAGCTCCCACACAATTGCTCTATCGTTACCTATCTTGAATATATTATATCGCTACTACAATATAATTGTGTGAGTTGATGCTCCACCAACTCATCTCACACTTCGTTGAACACGCCGTTACTTTAAGTAAAGGAGATGTAACTTTCAGGGACTATTTATGAATTTTATAAATTCTGCTCTAATATTATTAAAAGGTTTTGGATAAGGATTTCCAAAGTAAAACTACAAGTAATAACAGGATGTCATGAAGTTTGGCGAGTCTATATGTCCATGTCATCGTAGCTCCTAAACGAATGGTTCGATTATGGTGCGGTTTAGGAGCATTCCCGAGATGGACTTATACTCGTCTAATCTTGCAATCGTTATCTCATTATAATTCTAAAAACTATGAACCAATCATAAGGGATGCTGTCTTCACGTTCACAACACGACCAAGAAAACTGCATCGTATTGTTTCTGTTCCTGAATTGTCCAGGAGCTACGATTACACAAATACAGACAAATGCTACATGTCAGAATTATATAAGGTACCCCTCTTTTTAAGTTGGCAGTTAATCACCGCGGGCACAGTTAGTTAAACGTATTTCATATAAATCTTGATAACTATTAGATTTATTGTTTACCTATATTATTATGAAAGTATTTATGCATATTTCATATTTGTAGAGAATTAAATTATTTTGTGAAAATTATTTGTCTAGACTAGACAACAGTTGCCTTGATATTTATTCAGATATTAAGTGCATTCCCAGCTTGCACACTGACAAATAATAAAATCTGTATCTCATCTCGATTTATTAAATTGACTTGTTCCTAATAAATTTAAAGAAAGGAATTGTGTTTTATATTATAAAGTAATGTCAGAGAGTACAAAGACTCTTTGACGCTTTTAATTTATTGTTAAATCGCGTATGTGAACAAAATACGCACTTCGCACGCAAGCTGTTAAAACACGCACGAAGTTATTAATACTGAAATAGGAATCGGTTCGGGCAATTAGTTAATCATAATAGGTAGCTAATTACAAATTTTCTATGTTTACTTTATTAAATTATTATTTTCTTTTCATTGCTCACTAAGATTTACGCCTTGAAATAAAACTAATTGTGAACTGATACTACCGTGGTTTTCTTAAGGTTCCTGACATTTTGTCTGCAAGTGACCGTGACACTTAAAAAGATGTCGAAACGTTGATAACGTAGTTGGAGTTTTCTATTGCTCTGGTTGGAGGTCTTCAGGTCCTTGCCAAAAGTCCGGTCAAGCAGTCAAAGCCTGCGCTCAGCCTAGGTGTCTTCCAATAAAAATCGCAGTAGAATTCATCCAAAAGGCCATTTTATTGTGTGTTTTATTTGCAATAGATATTACTTCAACAGATATCGAAAGCTCAATAATATGGCCGTTGGCACCATTGGGTAAATACTACAAAACGAAGCAGCCAACTACTATCTCACATGGTTAATTGAACGACTTGCGAATGTGAGAACATTGTTGGTTTCGGACAAAATATATTATTCCGTTTAAGTGAGCTCGACTAATTTATTATTTAACTTAATGTACTGCCGGTTTTATTTCGGTTATTGCGCTACAAACATTCTACATATAGCCCAGATGTACTAAGAATATGGACGATGCCATCAGTAGATCTGTTTTGCTTTAGGCTTTAAGTCATCTGTGAAGACTAGGAAGGAAATACAACAGAATAAGGGTTATATTATGCGAGAACATACGCAACCTACATTTACAATATGGCCTGTTCGGTATGTATGTTATAGATATTTTTTTCTTTTCTATAGGTACAAGAACATGCGTGCGTGCGTGTCTACGTGTCTGATAAGGTGCTTGTATATATTTATGGTGATAAGTTTTTCCGTAAGCCACGCACCGCGGTCGCACACTGAACTTATATCGTAAAAATATGTTAATAATACAAATCGATTGATAAGCAGTCACCCTTCAACAGCTCTCTGGAATTTATTATTCATGTTGACCTATTATTCAGGCTGCGCGGTATACGATTCCTTGGAGGCTCGTGGCTTTTGATGTGCCATAATATCATCATACTCTATGGTTTTAGGCACCTTACTTTATGGACTTTTTAAGCAGGTATGAGCTGAGTTATTTGTGAGATCACTACAGTCCCTGTGTGGTAGTCTTTCCTAAGTTTTATAAAGATGTTGACATTTTAAATGAAGGATAAAAGCGTTTAATTAAAGGTAGAAACTTTCCACATTTTTCCTTGAATCAAAGGTTACGACGTTTTATTTAAATTCTCTTTGTAGCAAAACAATAACTAAGTAGTACTTTGTTCTTTAAAATGCAAATTTATATGTAAATAGATAATCGTTGAGGCGGGTCGCTGGAGGTTCACGATTAATTAGTCATCATTCAATCTGCGACTTTGATAATGATCTGATTGACCGCAAACTGATTAAGTGATGGGTCGACTTTGTGGGTTACGCACTCAAGCGAATCAACCGAAACATGGAGATACTCGTACCTATATTCGGAGAATATGATAACATTAAACAGGATTTTTTTTTTCTTATTGTGTTTATGTGGAAATAAGCGTGGTGATCAATGCTCGTGCCTTCTCTACGTGGGAAGAGGCCTGTGCCCAGCAGTGGGACGTTTATAGGCTGGATTATTAGGTATTATTATGTGGAAATAATGCAATAGACACGGATTTGTACCTGCGCTTCTTTACATAAAACACATCTGTAATTGTTATACAGGCTCATATATCTCGACCCCATAATTACAGCATCTGTAGCTAGTAAGCTATCATGTACTAAGAAATAAATTATATTCAATACTTCTTTAATATTTTATAGTGTCGTTCTTATTATTGGAACGACAAAAGTTCAAAGTTGTGTATCTTCTTCAGTACTTATACTAAAACAATTACGACAGGAATAAAAAATATTGACCCAAAAAAAATATTACAACTGTAACAGAACTGCTTACCAGTGCCAGCTTCTTAGCGTTTTGTCTTCAGTTCATTGTAATACAAGCAAAATAAGCAACTAAGCATACTTATACTTACTTAAAAAAGTAGGTAGTACATACTATGTGCTAATTTAATTCATAATTTTCAAATGACAGTTGTCCCTTTTCGTACACAGACAGGCACTATTAATTAGTGGATTTTAATTGACGTATCGTGACGTTAATCCAAATGAATGGTTGCAATTGATCAATTAAAGATATCATTAGTATATTCTGTCAAACGATATTATAATGTTATTATTAAAAGTAATGTTTTGAAACCTGGATTCCAAAACTCTGAAATATGAAATCGCCAATCCGCAATCGAGCAAGCGTGGTGATCAATTCTCACCACTCAGAGCCCAGCAGTGGGACGTTTATAGGCTGTAATATTAATAATACTATTATTAAATGTTTGTTGTATGTAGGTAAGTACATTTCAGTCTTACTTGGCGCTGTATTTTTTTCTTGTAGCGACTAACTAGTGCTTATTTGATCTCTTAAACTTAAGAGGCTTCTGGCTATAAGTGTCGCATCGGACACATATAGCCAAAGCATGCAACAAGCAAGCATGTTAGGCATAGGACATATAGAACACAAATAAACATTCTTTTACACATAAAAAAATGCTGATGTTTTCATAAGTTATTTTTACTATGACATAGTCGTACCTCATAAGAATACCTACACATATGAGAATGTAAACCCTCGAGTAGATATATATACCTAGAGAGGTATGAGGTGAAGATAATGTAGTTATGTAATGAAGTGAGGCATAATATTATATGACATTAGATACGGGATGCGAATTCCTGACATTCGAGGACTCTATGTAGATACCACTGTAGAAACTACACGTCATACCTAAAGATCTTTGAGTGTTTAGATTGTAATTGAACTCGAGTAGTTGATATGTTTTGGCACAACTTCCTAAAGGTTAAGTATTTTAAGACAATTGGTAGGTACCTACATTGTTTATTACAGGGTCTAAATGAGGCTGGCGCAGGAGCGTAAAGGAGAGGCCTATGCCCAGCAGTGGGAGGACAAAAGCTGTGGATAATGATGATGATAAAAATTTAATAAATACTGTACTTTATACACACCTTTTTGCGCTGATATTGCTTACATAACTATGTTTTATCGCCTATCGAAATTGATTGTTATCTCAATAAAGCAATTAGGTTGCGAGAGTTCGTTGTAACGATAGATGAAGATGGATTACTCTCGTTCTCAGAACAAACTACTTCGATTCCCGTACGGCGAGGGTAAGTGACTTTGTAGGATGTTTATAGGGACTTATTAGGTCAGGATCAAAGTTCTGATAATGACTAGACTACGTAACGAAGAAAGAAAACAAAGACGGATCATATTTGCGTATACCATGTCACCAGTTTTATAAACACTGGAAAAGTCAAGAGCTACTTGAAACCGCAAACTACGTGACTAACAGTAGTTCTGAAACTGACGTAAATAAAGGTATACCTACAACTAAAATATGCTTATCTATTTTTTTAGCACGGCTATTATAAAAACCTTCGAAGGTCGAGTATTCGTACTTTAAACTCAAAACCTAGTATTGAACATTCTTGAAGTTTAAGTGATTTTTTTAAAAAGTTTACTTTCAGTTTTTCTTTGGTCTAAATTCATCGTCTATAGCATCATCTACCAGGTGTTAGATAAGGGTTAAGGTTATTGATGAAATACGTAAGTCAATGTATATTTGCAACGTCGAAGCGACGTTATTGGTTATTACATCAAAGGTTTTATTTTGGACCAGAAAATGACTATCACATGAAATGTGAGAGGCCCAGCTATGGCAAGGATTTGGTACCATATTTTTCCAGTTAATTACACCTATTCACCAATCATTAATCACCATGTCATCCCGAATCGAGTGGTACGAATACAAAACAAACTACAAAAGGTGAAAACTTAACAAAAGCACTTTTAAAAAAATGAATATAAAGAAATAATTTTGAATCATGGACGGGTAGACCAATTTTCATATTTTTTAGTTTGTGGGATTCGTCTTTGCGCTGAATCACAAAATAACGATAAAGACATCGGGAACGGAATCTAATTATTCACGCAGGTGGAACAGCGGGACACAACTAGTGAATAATAAGCGACACACGCTTGACATAATTTTAGCTAAAACATATTTAGAATATGCACCAAAACAGTATAAACTGTTTGCAAGCAACTTCCTTTGGGCGGAATTTATTGTCATCATAACAAAGTTCTTGCTAATTTCATAACGAGAATAGATTCAGAATAGTGCGGTTTAGTGCTCAGTGAAGATGGCCGGTCCTGCTTTCAAAATGAATTCGAAACATATCTTATTTATATACGTTTTATACTTAACTAACAAAATGGCAAAGGTAAGTTAACTTTCTCTATATTTCTAATTTTCGATACCTTATTGCGCCTTATTTTGTTTATAACAAAATAAATCGTTTCTAAAAGAGCATTACGATAAAGATAGAGAAATACCTCATCGTCGTGCATTAATTGTATGTATAACACAAAAATATTAAAATGTATTTTAACGTTTTTATGAATTCAGGGTGCCGTACCGGGAACGTTCTTTTGGAAACCTCGCTTGGGTCTTGACTTGGCAATTCCAACAACGGGTAATTAACAGTTTCATTTTTTTCTCTAAGGCATCAGGAATCGCATAAACTGACAAATGTTTCCTTGACTGATTGAAAGAAACATAACGTTCCATAGTTTAGCCGCAAATCACACTAATATTATTATAATTTTCTAAAGCCCTTTATGAAGGCCGCATAGAGGACTAAGCCTTAAAAAATATGAATACACTTTCTTATATCCCTGGATAAGGTTTAGCAAGGTTTATTTATTTATTTATTTATTTTATTTATTTATTAGGTATACCAACAGCATAACATATATTGTGTACAAAATTAAATCAGCAATGACAGCGTTTCTTATATGCATGCCTATTATAGGTAAAGTGGTACACACAGCATTTACAACATAAGTTTACTAAGGTTGTGTTATATATAATTTGAGTTAAAAAAAATTGTTCATACAAAAGATAAAATCTAGAGGTAACAACAAAAAAACAAAACTAAAACTAAACAACTATCTCTCTAATAAAACAAAACAAAAATACAAAAAGGTTACTTAGTTCTTAGCTAAACATCTCATCCCGAGTTGAGCTCATTTAGCTCATTATTTTCGTGTCGATGGTTATCATAAGATCTAACAAGTGAAATCGATATCTTGACACTTGACATATTTAGCCTCCTTTATGAGATCTCCCATGACCTTAACTATGCACCTGGACCAAACCAGGAGGTGGTCCGTATGTTGGGGACAAAACTGTCTCTTCTGTCGTTATCGCTTACTGATTAGCTCTTGTGGCTGAAAAGGCGTACGTTCATCATCATATCAGCCCGGAATCACCTACTGCTGGGTATTGGTCTCCCCTTTTTTCTGACATTGTTGTCTGTCTTGCGCGTCCCTCATCTAGGTGATTCCCGTTACCTTGGCTATTTCGTCAACCAACGTGCTCTAATCAGCCTAAATCCTTTATGTGTATTAGTTTATTTTGTTGTTGTTTTTATTAGATTACGAATAAGAAGATACTTATAATGCAGATGGTCGATTGCTTTACTCGGACAATCCCTATTTATTTTAAAGATAATTTAGGTATAATACGAATTATCGATGATTTCAGAATTGAACGCCCAAGTTAATATGCCTGACAAAAGTAATATCCAAGATGGTCTTGTGGTGCTGATTGACGGTTACACTGCGGGCATGACGATCATTGGTATGGCATCCGGCTTGTCCAACGCCCAGCCGTATCCACACTTCAATCCGATGTCCGCTTATTTCTACACCCATGTGTACAGATGGGCGCTAAGATACATCAGTCTGTAAGTAAGATTTAACTACGACCAATGTTGTTGATCGTTTTGCCTACTAGAGATAGGCCCTAGTATGAAAAAACATCTTTGAATATTTTTTGGAAATAGGCCGTAAAAAGACGGAAAATTTAAGCTGCATGAACTACTCGATGCATTCAGTATACAATTTACTAATTATAGCTAAGAACCAACTCGATCACGTCAGCTTTCAAACAAAAAATATCACATCACAATCCATTAATTTAGCAGCTACGATGAAACAATTTACACAGACCGACAAGTCAAACACCCCCCGTTTTGCGTCGGGGATAGTAAAAAGCCAAAGAAACAGAACTTAATCTTTATGAGTTTATAAAACAATAATATTTTTCCAGTATTCCGTTTTGGTTGGGAGGCCACGGCGGTCACTACTGCGACACGCACAAAGTCTGGAAGCGCCGCTTCTACTACATGGACGAGTTCGTACCGTCTTGGCTGAGAACATTCTTATTCTACGTCAATAAAGAAGAATGGGTGAAGGAGGAAATGGATTACAGAAGATTCAAGAAATTCGCTGAGCCTGCTTTCGGCAAACATTACCGATATCCGTCTAAGAAGTTCAATAACTTTAAATCTCACAGGACTGTCGAGACTATGGAGGAAATACCGAGTTCTTCCCTGTCTATATAAACTCCATCGACAATTTGCGGCCACAAAGAACGCACGTTTAAGTTGTAGTTTAAGTGTCGTTGCTAATGTATTTAAATGACGTTCACATATAGAACGACACGACTTTTTGTCGTCTACGACATTGTTTGCAGTGACGACAGATTCTTATGACGAAAAAAGATAAAAAATCGTAACGACTAAATCGTGACTCTATCGTAGCCAAACGATAAAATGTCGTCGCGATCCAATAGCATGCCCATTGGATGCTAGATGATAGTCGCTAAACGATAAAAAATTATGACGACGAAAAGTCGTTATAATGAGAACAGCTAGAGACGACAGTCGTCCAACGATAAATTAATCGTTACGACATAGTGGGAACGCGCCCTAATAGCTCATTCATACATGCATTTGTCTAATACGTTCTATCAGTAAGACTATTTTCACTTAATGCACACGACATATCGGGTACATATAAACATGTATCAAGTACATCCGGTATTATCCGGTCCAATATCGGATTCGTACTTTTTATACATTAACGTGAACGATATCGTGTCGGAGTCCGATATCGTGTATGAAAATAGGCTTGCTGTGGCTGAATGTCGTTAAATATTTTATTGCAGTCATGACATTATCACAACATGTGATAATATCACGTACGTCAAACAAGTTTGTAATAAAATATACCACCATAAGACAAAATTGTAGGCCCGATACGGTTTGGTCCGAAACTTAAATTCATCCACATTTATAAAAGGAGATATATCGTACATAATAAAAACGAATAAATCCATATAATATCTTTATTTGCATTCTGTATTATTCAGTTTTACATTTTTAATTGCATTAACACGATGAGTCTTTGGTTTTAATTATTAGTTTAATTAATATTAAAGGAACCAGAATAATGTTTACTCAACATACAAACATACTTAACAATACAAAAATGTATTAAAACATTAATAGTAAATTATATAAACTTCAAAGTCACGAAAAGATAATATTTAATTCGCTTCATTTTCAGATGACACATTTTTTTTGTTTACCTGATTTCAAAAGAGTTTATTAAAAAATATTGTCATTCTTAAAGTAAAAAAATACTTTATGTGCGTTTTTGTACGTCTTCACTAGACTTAAAACTAATAAATGATATTTTGTTTAAACTTCGCTATTTGTCTGCATGTTTTTCAGTTAGGTAAATGTTATAGTAAAATAATTAATTAAAAACGTGATAATCTAACGTTAATATAAATTGACTGACAAAAACAATTACATAGAGATAATAATGACAAAAGATGTTATGATTCTTTCTACTTGTATTAGATACAGTATTCTTCAGTTTTCTAGAAATATCCATCTTCATCACTTTCCTAAATTATGCACAGTTCGTATCAACTACTCTACAACTAACAATTATATTCTAGTTGTATTATCTTCTCATATATACGTCTTAAAGTACTAAATAAATACAATACAAAATTCTATTGCTTACATAGCATTAGGTTTCGGGATTCCTATAAAAGTGGAGATACCCAAATACCTACCGATCTTAAACTTAGGAGATTGGTATAATTATCTGATTATTACTAAATGATTCTGCGTCAGCCAATTGCGTTCCGTTAGGTGTAAGGAACCGTTCACGGGTCGACGAAAGAGATCATGATGTATCGTGTGCCCTTGGTCACCAGTAAGCCTTCGTGGTAGTGCGTCAGGCGTCCAGGGTGCATCAACAGCCAGCCGGGCTTGGTGTCACGCACCGAGCAGTTGTACCGAATAAAGCGACAGCCACCGCCTTCGAAGTCCACGTCTATAGGAAAAATATGAGCATTTAAAGTAAGTAACGACATCTATGTGCTATAACGGCAAACTTAGCTTAACGTTCAATATAACAGATGGCGTTATTTTCAACATCGTTCAATGTTATTGATCAGTGCGAATGTTACTTTGTAAAACATAAATTTGGTTGAAAATTGTTATAATATAGTTAGAATAAAATGTAACACTTAAAAATAAAGATAATTTGATAAACCAAAAACACTTTGACATTTATGCCGCTGCTTGGAGAGAAGGTTAATTCAAAACTGGTTACGAGTTTCAGACATAAGCTCAAATGGAATCACACTGCATGTCTGGGTACAGCTAATATCCTTTGATGAGTGGATGTGTTAACTTACTTGGCGTGTTAAGAGCTAGATTGATGGTGTAGGTGGAGGCGTCGTGGTGCGGGCGCAGCGAGGGCTGCTCGTCGGGCCGGTAGCGGACCACGAAGTTCATGATCGACACCGGGGGCTGGCGATAATACACGTCTTGTTAAATATAAGTAAATACATATTTTTGCAAGTACATACACTTTGTAACGAAACGACGACGCAATCTGAGATTGAGCTCTTTTGATTTTCTTGAATTGTAACGTGATGCAACATGATTTACAAGCTCGTTTTCAAAAGATATCTTTTTTAGGATCCGAATAAACAAGAATCGTAATAGATTTTTCAGTTGTCTATTCATCAGTGCATGTTATACCATACCCATAAAATTCTAATACCATCACTTGAACCAAATGCATTTGGATTTGATTACAGAAACTAATCAAACTCAAGTCGACTTTAAAAGAATAAACCTTGAAAATGACATTAGTCGCACGGGTCCAAAATTTAATTCTTATAAAAAAGAACCGGCAAAAATATCTTCAACTGAAAAAGTAGCTTGCTTACTTAACTTATTTACTTCCAAAATGATATAAGTCACTTACGTTATGATAATATCCAGTGAAGACCATCTCCTGCAGCGGTCGGACATAGTCCTTCAGTATCTGCAGCCAGTGGCGCTCCAAGCCGACCTGGTTCATGTGGATGTCGCGAGTCGGCACCGCCTCGTAGCCGCTCTCTAGACGTTTGTCCTGCACGCCAAAATGACTCTTAAGGGGTACATTCATGAGTGATCATTTTAAATCAAAAACCAGGATTTACAGACTAAAATTATAGAAGAAACTCCACTGTTTCAAATATATTCCAAAACGTGTCAAAATACACATTTTCTATTCTTTTTCTTTTGTATTCTTCTTTCAATTTAATAATGGACAATAGATATGATTTAATGAATTCTGTTGTCTGCTTAAAGTCACTGATCGCTCTTATTTGGTTTAGCAGTCTTTTTAATCATTCAGTCTATCTATTTTATTTATTATTTGTTTGTACAATTATTTATTATTAGGCAGGAAGTGGACACAACTCGAAATTCCCGGTATCTAGCCCTTCCCCTTCTCTGTACGTCACTATTTTTAAGTTGTTGTCGCCTTTGATTACTTTCGGGAAAATTCCACTTATTCAGAATTCTTAACTGTATGACTACTTCTCATATAAAAACATAGTCATAATTATAAATGTATGTTGTAAAACATTTACTTCATAGGTTTCAAATATTGAGCAAATATGATATATGTAACAATTAATTAGCTAATATGAGTGTACTTTACACCTATTCTAAAAACATTATACGGCAAATTCAAAAACAAAACTACGGTTTGAAACGTTATAACAGTTCATAGTAAAATATCGGGGCGTATTATATTTGACCTCTGCTGTATGTAGAGTATGTCTTGGTCAGGCAACGACACGGGCGCGTAGCCCACTGGCTTCAAATCACAGACACTAAATGTTTTGTTTTGATCCCATTTGCTATACGCACCTCAGAAAAGGTAGGCAAGGCTAAATCAAGATCGAAGACAAAAATACAATAATGGCGGAACTCTGAGCATTTAAATGTGAAGCCAAATTTCTATCAAAAGTGCCGATCGGGTTAAATATTCCATTCACTTTAAACTAGCGGTGCCTGAAATAATCTGCCCGTATTTTTCCGATCTCGTATTATTCCAATGTTATATAGTTATACTGTTTTTCAGGGTGATGGCATACAAAAAATAAGATCGTGAAAGTCGGTCCGTCCTTTTTTATTTATAAATGGCCTACTTTAATCGGGTTTGTGATTATAATGTAATTGTTATACAGTTAGTAAAAAAAATGTCATATTTACGTTATTGCTGCCATCGCTCCATTGTCCGTATGCCTCCATAATTTGAATCCATTCTGAGCAGAATCTCTCAGACATCAGTGGGAACCAGTAGACGTCGGGACATGGCTGGAATTTTATAGTCTCGTTAGACTATCAACTTACATATAAGTATTTATTATGTACATTATATTTACAACTTAATATTAAAGTATTATAAGGATTACATAAAGAGAACGTTTTTGATGACGAGCTTTGTACTAACCATCAGCTGCTTTCGGTCCTCGTCGAAGTTAAGGTGGTATTCTTCGTGGAGATAGCGGGTGGCCCATTCCATTCTGTTGTCGAACAGCTGGTACATGTCGGGGTTTGTGCGACTGATGTCGTAAGACTCAGGGTTAACCAGATGTCCGAAATCCAATTCGTTACTAACGTACATGTATACACCCTGTAAATATGAAGAAAGCGGGTTAGAACTGCTCAAAGGCATTTCATTAAGTAATTGTGTGGTGTTGCAAAATACACACCAATTCCCTAAGACTAGCACAGAAAGCCATGTCTGGGTCTATGCCATCCTTGGTGTAGGTGATTGCCTTCGCTGCCGGCGTCCTGAACACCGCCATCTTGGCCAAGTAGCAGTTCGAGATGAACGGCACGTTCCACACACCTCTGAAAATAAACGACCATTCAATTTACTCAGAAAAAGAGCAAAAACTCATCATAAATCAATATAAAAGGTTAGTTTTGATAACCTTTAGATGAATTGTTTATAGTTTAAATATCTAGGAGTATTTTCGAATAAGCAGATAATATTTAAACTTAGATGTGTGAAATTTCGAGGTCACGCGATATCGGGATCCGTTGACCCATGTTCAATATAAATATCCCATTTAAAGTACCGTCGTATGAAATGCCAAAGGAAATGACGAGTGTCGTACATCACATAGGGGAGACAAGGGCCCTCCTGCTAGCACCTCGTCATTAGCCAATTGAAAGATTGGCGCAACAGGAATCGCCGACACCACCAGTTGCATTTGGACCCCAGACAAGAACATACCAGAATACTGGCATACGAGCGAGTCCAGCTTTTGTATGGGATTACTGTAACTGTGCTGTTTACATTTGATTACACAAATGTTAGTTATGAAAAGGAACGTGTTTTTGGGCCTGCTAATACTATACACGCTGCTGATCTGTTCAACAGAAGCCCGGCGAGGCCGCACCAGGAGCAGGACCAAGTCCAAGGTACCTAACAACTTTTATAATCATACCAGCAGATGGAATATTTCGTGGCGATTTTAAAATTAATTGTGCATTATAGCTGTTAAGTCATTTAAAAACGGAATATAGAATCAATTCAGTAAAAGCCAGTGTTAGATACGGGTATCATCTGCAGCTATGTTACAATGTTGTCGACTAGTTCTTCACAGATCAGGAACGATGTAGTTTTGTTTAATGTTTATCGTATTTCAGGTACAAATAGGATTGCCTATTACCGGCAAATACAGAGATCCTGAATCCGATCAGTATTACAACAATAATGACGTGAGTATGAATGAAGCGCGTCACACAAACATAGAATGTAAACTTGTACAGTGTTTATATGAGGTAATGTATTGTCTGTTTGCAGGGTGCTAAAATCCTCCTTGCGTCGCATTTCGACCTTGAGTACGTGTTGGGACATAAGATCGCTTTCCTGTGTATCGCTAAAGGGTCACCTAGACCCCACATCACATGGTTTAAGGACGGCGTGGAAATATTTGCTCATCACTATCTTCATGTAAGTTTTCTTACTATTAATTTGCGTTGCGATGTAACTCATGTAGCCGAGTTTATTTACAGGCCTATGTGTAATTAACATCATATGCTGAGCGATTTAGAATTTGTGCAAAGGATATTTATAGTTTAGTGAACCTAGATTCCCGTTTAGAATCGTAAAACTACCAAACCGAAAGTGGGCTAACTTGGTGATCGTTGAAAATCTTTCCTTTGAAATTTTCCATTCTCGTATGGAAATAGGTATGTTCCTAACAGTGAGACAATTACTGGCTTTACAGTGTATAACTATTACTTATACCTATATATGTTTGTTTGAGAACAAGCTTTTGCGCTACAGTGGGAAAGTGTCAGAAATATTAGTATCAATTACAGTTTCATCTGCCAAAGAGCTTATGAATGATTTACAAACATTACATGAGCATGGTTATTGGTTGTTTTTAATCTTATTTCATTGCGGTATTGCACTGTAAAACAACAAGCAGTATTATAGCTGTATCACTAAGAAACCTAATATACTTGTAATAAAGCTCGACATTCTATGTAGACCCAATTATTAAGACGACTAAGTAAAGCTATCGGATTCGATTCCCAGTTGGAAGTCATCTTCATATCAGCTAACAACAATAATCTTAGCATACATCTGTCACAACAGTTTAATTAATACAAACGTGTTGATACATCAAACGTGATAATACTATAGGTTATTATGATGAAACAACATTACAGTATCTATAACGTCAAAAACTGTTGTTGTACCCGTTATTAGATTGCCTACTGGTCATAGTGATTCACTGCGTGGTTTAAAGCTTCTAGAAACAACATCACAATCAGACATATCCTCATTATAACTTGTACTAAATAATATTAAAAATAAAAGCGCAATGTACTTTAGATAAGTTATCAATGAGCTTGTTTTTTTCCGGAAAGACAGTTCATTGTGGCTTACATAACAACTGTCCTATCACGATCCCAACGGTATTTTATTATTAATTAAATCTCGTCAAGCAAGTTGTTGTCCTATTTGGACCATTTGAATGTATATGCGGCGCGTACATTGCCTCAATTGGTGATTTAGATTCGTTGGCGCTGTCGTTGTTTAAAGGCGAGAATACATCTTTCACATTGATAGAACTGGCGATGCAATTGAATGTTTGTTCTTTTCAGAAGTACATTTGGTATCTTTGTATGCGTTACCACAAGATGGTATAAGGCATTTTCAATACGAAAGAAATTATATGACATGAATAGTTATTGATGCGATTTTTAAAGTTCAATACACTGTCTGCACTTCAAGTTATCATTTAATTAATGATTCCTTGATATAGAACTTGTTGTCACCATGCTTATCGGTCATCATACAAGTCAGTAGAACAAACGCTGACACGAGATCGATTATGTATTAGGAATGTTCCGATTATAATAGTATTAGCGGCCGGTACAAATAAAATTCCCGGTACTTAAACTGGCTAGAATGGATACGGAAGCTTCCGTTTATGACCGAAAAATTACATGAAGTTTTTAATGTTTTGTCAAAAGGATAACAGATACCGGATATCATCTAATCTGGCCCAATGCTAAAAAAAGGACAACTATGTCTGGCTTTTACCCGCCTGGCAACACGAAATATTGGTAATACTCAGGATGTTGACCTCATAATTAAATTGTTTAACTATCGTCTCCACGTAGCATCAACATCATGCATCATTGATGAACTAAACAGACAAGGCCTAAAAATATTATCTTTATGCAAGCTCGTAAATGGACAATGACGTGTTCGTTGAACTATATTTATGGAAGTTTGTTGGGCCGGATACCTTTAAACCCGGTTAATGATAAAGAAACTGTGGATCCAAAACTTTCCACCCGGACAAGTCGTGGGCGGCAACTTATAAAATGTACATTACGGAATGCGAAAAGCACGATAGCTTTATTATTATGAGTTTATTACCCTTTCATTTTTAGTGTTCATTTTCGAAATTCTGATATTAATAACTATCTATTTTGGGTGGTCTCAAGTAAAGACAGAAGTTCGATATACGCGCCATACAAAATTCCCGTATCACGTAGTCAAAACACGAATAGATAGGTTATATCTTTCGCACGTTCGTTTTCCACAACTAATATGTTGGTATGTTATGTTTAGATTCACGAGTGGCCGATCGGCGACGACCGTGTGAAGTCTAAGATTGAGATCGACCCCGCCACTCAAATGGATGCCGGAGTCTACGAGTGCACGGCAGACAACATGTACTCTATCGACCGACGCTCCTTCAAAACTGACTTCTCCATCGCCTTCGACTGAAATACTCGCATTCAAACTATACCAGGGATGCTCTATAGCTTTCTCAAACGACTGAAACGAATTAACTTAAATCAATGTTTTTTTTACATTTCTTCACAATCGTTTCAATTCATTTTTTATTGTATATTAAGCCAGTGACTGAATATTTGGACCTATTAGTTTGTGACACTTCAGTGATGCTTACATATTGACATCATTTTAGAAAGACGTTCGATGCGTTCGTGAGTTACAATGAGCTCATCAGATGACACAATTTAAACTACATCGGTTCGTTTAGACACTGGTATAGATATTACTAGATTGTAAATTGTTTAATAATAAATATGTATACCACATGAATTATAATTATTATTTATATTTTATTTAATAAATTACCTTGATATTTGTGCCTTTATTTATACCCTATGAAATGCAAAAATTATGTATTAGAGGTGACTTACTTGACAATTTGGTAGACTATGTCCATGTAGTCTGCGGAGCGGGCGTAGAAGCCGGCGGTGTTGATGGCTCCCCAGAAGTTGGACCAGGCGTGTCCGGGCCGCACCAGCATGGGCGCGATGACGTCATACCCCGAGGAGACCAGGTAGCGCAGCGTGTTGGCTTCCAGCCGCGCCACGCTGTCTACCGAGAACAGGTAGTCGCAAGCACTGCTTACGCAACGATCCCTACAAATATTAATGTATTTAATAAAATATTTCTAATTATTATATTTATGTGTATTTTTTATGGAAGGAAGGAGCTTCCCTAAAAGATCCTTCATTTCAAAATCCACAAGGAAACTTTTGTATGTTTTTAAGCTTATTTTACACATCTATGAGTTTCATTTTTCTCCTTTTCGTACCAGAAAATAATGGTCGTCTAAAACGAAAGTTGCAGGCATTGAACCTAGATATCGTAACATAGTAGGTAACAAATATCTGTTGCTTACTTAGCAATATTCCTAGCCTCTGCTTCACTGATGAAGTCACTGGGTTTAATTCTCTTAGCAGTCGCGTAGTCCTTGGCGTGAGCTTGGAAGAAGTCATCGACCTCAGTCTCATGGTACTCCACATTGTTCCTCAATAGAAGATGAATCTTCTCCTTTGGATAGTCAGTTGTCAGAATTTGGTCCAAAAACTCTTCTAAAAATGGTGTGGCTTGTTCTATGAATACTGCCATCATCACGGTTGGGAGATCTTCATCCTAAATAACACAGGAAATATTAATAAAAATATTTATTAAATTATAAAACTTTATTTTAAAATATTTAATAAAATATAAATTTTTATAAAATGTATCCAAGAGTGTATAATTTACCTTAAAGTTAATCCTCTTTTCCTTACACAGAGCACAACCTTCTGAGATGGACCAAGCCTTAGCTAAATAGTTGCCAAAGTGATTTAATGTCAACTTGGATGGTCCGTTTCCATGCACAATAAGTGGCCTTTCCTTTGTAACAACATTCTCAATGTAAGGCCAGATTTCCTTTGTAGAGTTAGCTTTAAGCTGGACATCAGCTGTGGGAGAAATCACAAAAAATATGAGAAATATTCTTTACCTAATTCCAAGTATAAAGATCTTTAAAAAAACAAAAGAAATACTTACATAAAGCTCCATTCAGATTCTGGAATATCGCAGAATTGTGATCTAAACTAATTTTCAGAGTGTCCCTTAAGTTCTTCTCCAAATATATCTTTGTGTAATAAAGTTGGTCATCATCTCTGTCACTGATTGGTTTATAATTGACTATTTCATATATCTCAGGCAGGAAACCTAAACACAGAATTAAGAATGTGTGTAAATATTTTGATGATCACTCATACACAGCTGCCTATTATTATGAGAAGAGCATTGTATTTCAAACGTTACCATAATACTATTATAAAACAATGAGTGTTGCTAATCAATTGGTTAGCAAATACAGTTACAGATGTTTACAATATGTCTAGTTACATAGGTTTTTAAGTACTTAGGTATCTACAATAATAAGAATGATGAGAACGAAGAATAGTATCATAACATCATATATCATTGCCAACACATTGTTATTTGTAATGTTTAGAGATATTTATAATTATGTACTTCTAAAAACTAAATTTTAATTTTGTTGTTTTAATTTATTTTTTATAATTTTATGTTGTAATTCATTTTCTTTTATTTAATTACATTAAATTATTACCTAAATAATAAAATTTTATTAGGTAGGTAATAATTTAATGTTATTACTTAGAATGTTGGCTGACCTATTATTGGTGACTGTGTAAGTCTGATGCTTTTGCTACTTATTCCAATGTAATGTTGTATACATACAGCTGTTGGTTTGCCTTTAATAAATAAATTATAAATATGTATAATAGTTACCTATAAATCCGCCAGAGTTTAGGTAGGGATTGGCTACTTCAGTCTTAGGGTATTGGGAAGCTAACTTAGTGTCTGGCCAGCAAAACTGTTCCGCTGCAAACAGCACCCGTGTATCCGGGAACTTCTTGAACTTCTTCACAATCTCATCAAGAGTTGCGAGGAATAACACATCATAGCTAAAAGAAAACATACAAACATTATTATTTTTTTTGATTTTTTAAATTTTAGATTTTTGTAAGTAACTTTATAGATTTAGAGTAGTACAAACCTGTCTGTAAATAATATTATTTGTTCTTTATTCTCATGTTTGAGTATCTCATTCAACTTGTCTCTCAACATGTTGATCTTCTGCCCTCCACCGGGCAGGCTCATGTCTCCACCATTCCATGTTGCCCCTCGGCCCAGCACCTCAACTTCTATTCCATAGACTCTTGCAGACCTAAGGAACCTCTCCAAGCCATGGTTGTCATCAGTGGCAACAGTTAGAACTTTTACATCTTCTGTAACAAAAATATATTTATTAGGATTTTTTTTGGGTCAGATTCTTGGAAAAAATTGATAAGAAAAGTATTTTTTGGAATTGATTTAAATGTAGGCTATGGATAGCCTACATTTATATTTACGAATGTTAATTCTAAATTAAATAGTTAACAATCTGATATTTTCAAGATAAAGGAAGTGCACAATCACCTTTTTAACATATTTGATATTTCTAATAACTATACAAAATGTGGTGTTCAAACAAAGCATGTTCCTAAAGTATCAGATTTCTCAGAACAATGTTTGTGCAACATGCAATTTCCAGAATTTTCTATATTACTTTAGCAGACACACATAAAATACAAGCGCATAGCATGATGACAAAAACACATTAAGAGTAAATTTTGGTCTAAAATTACATTTAAATATAATATGTGCCTGAAATCAGTACTATATTACGCAAAGAACCGCTCAGCAACTATTTCCGCCAGCAAGAAATACAAAGTTTACTCACGTCTTCCATTAACCAGTGTAACAAACAATAATAAAGAAGCTAAAGCTTGAAAGATCATCGTGATATGCCCAGATCGGTGCATAGCGACTGAGTTCACTAGACTTCCTTCGACACGCACATTAACTAGGCCTCGTTAAACAATACGCTTCTAAAGAAACACTGGTTTAATGTCCTTCTCGTTCCAGAAACGTGTTCACTTCCGAATCGATAAGCTTTCAGTAGGTATTCATATATTATGTCGTTAAAGCTGAGTATTAATGTTACGCGTGCAGCCAACACGCAGTCACGACGTCGCGACTTGGTATGAGATCATTTGAGCCGCGCGCATGGTTTTATATTTCAGCTATGCTATCATTAATTATCTAAATATCGTACAGCACAGTGGCATATATTATTACGAGTTCACCGAAAGCTTCCACAGTCAGTACACTGTACAGTAGTGTAGTGTTCATAAAATAAACACACACAAAGTCACAAACTTTTGACAGCAGGTTAACAGATAAAATATTGATACCTACATCGTGTGTAATCCTTTCCATGTAAAGTCCTTGTATAATCTATGAAGTCCTTAAAGTTTGTTACCGTGACCCTATTATTTATTGTAGGAAATGCTTTTTTTTTAAGGATCTCATACAACAAAGCTTCGTCTCCTAGGTTTTTCCAAACTTCGAAAGCAGAATAATCTGTTGCGGGATTTGCCTAGTTTTTAAAAGCATCTCAGATGCTTTCTTAACTTTAGTAATTTTAAATCCATAAGCATCCCACGATTTTTGTTTGCATCCCTTTTCATTAAAGTTTTACGTAGTCAAACATGATGCTCAAGTTATTCTCTAAGTCAAGAAATTTTATTTAATAAGTGTGTTTAGAATCGTATTAACATTAGTATTATATTGTGGCTTAACATTTATAATGGCAATTTCCTACTTATTTACTACTAGCTACTACTATATTTGTTATCTCAGCCTGCCCAATCCTATAGGACAAGGTTGCTTGAACGAAAATTAGAGCAGCGCTGCAAGAAATCAACTCTATCTTAGAAACCACAGGGAGTACCTATACGGGCTATTGTGGGTCTCATGAATGACGTTTTTCCGATAGCTCTCGTCTCGGACTTCCGTCTCAAAGAAGTGGGTAGTGATGGGGAATAAAGACTACAAAACTATGCTAACTTTTGTTTTTCTTCTACAGGGCCTCGATTCAGCTGTTTAAGAGTTGCTTAAATTGACAGAATCACCTCTTTCATATCGGCGTTTTTACGATGATTGGCATTCTGCTAACTGTCAAAACGATCATTGATTTATCATTAACTACGATCATTCTCTTCGAGAGCTCAATGATATTGTAATGTAGGCTTATGTGAATAAAAAAAATAGACACAATGACAACTACACTGACCGATCCACTGAAATGCATTTAAAATAGCTGAATCGAAGCCCTGGCCTATTGTATTTGATTTATTTATCTAATCCCAGTAGCTAGTTAGTATTGCGGTTCAAATGTGGTTTTATTGAAGGTTTTAAGTCATTAAACTTAAATTAAAGGTAAGTAAGAAAGGAAGGTAGGAATGATATATTGTTCGAGCATAGTACGTTCAATACACTTCCTAGGCATGTCTCAACTCTCATAACTGTAAATATGACGTTATACACTTGGAATAATTAAGATATCTACTTTAGTACTTTGACTTTCAATACTTTGATGTACATTGATGTCTAGTAAGAACTTACAATATACCTCTATTCTCCATCTATTGTCTGATGCTGGCGAGCCGCCGACTGTGCTGGGGCGTTTATGTTGGTACCTACTGTTTGTTTATGTTATATACACTTCTCATCAAAAAAATCGAAACACCTCGCAGTTTATGATTTGATAAGGATTATCAGAAAAATGTGTAGGTATATTTAGGAATAAATGTAAAATGTCATTTAATAGTGAGTAGTATGAGGTTTTTAAATCCTAATGTTAATCTTCTAAATTCAAATTAAGTCTTCATAGGTTTCGTATTTTGTATAGTGATTAATTTTTACCCTGTATGGAAGATGAAGGAAATGGGTAAAACAACACGCGTAAATGAAAAAAAAATGTAAGAAACGTTTACTTAATAACTTGTATTCCCTCCGCGAGCTCTTATTACTGCTTCCATACGGTTCTTCATCGATCGGATGAGAGTCACGATCACATGTTGTGGTATATTATCCCATTCCTCTTGGATTGCATTTTGCAGCTGGCTAAGTGTTTCTGGGGCTGGATCTCTTGCTCGAATTCGTCTCTTTAATTCATCCCATAGATGGTCAATGGGATTCATGTCCGGGCTTCTTGCTGGCCATACCATAATGGAGATACCGACTTCGGTAAGATATACTCGTACGACGCCCGCGGTGTGAGCTCTAGCATTGTCGTGCATGAATATGAAGTCGTTGCCAATAAAATGTGCATAGGGCATCACATGAGGTTCAAGACACTGTTCGATGTACCGATGAGAGTTTAGTGCAGGCAGCCGTGGCCCAGACACAAAGGCAAGTTCTGTCTTACCGTCGGCGCTGATTTCTCCCCAAAACGTCCACGAACCGCCACCATAGCTGATCTTTTCTTCAATGCAGCATTGTGCAAAGCGTTCTCCATCTCTTCTGTAGACCTTGTTCCTTCCGTCGTTACCATACAGCATAATTTTACAGTCATCAGAAAACAGTAATTTGCTCCACTGAAGGTATGACCAAATTAGGTGCTCGCGTGCAAAGTTAAGGCGCGCTCTTCGATGGTCTGCAGTTAATTTCGGCCCATTTGCTGGCTTATGCGGTGCCAATCCGCGTTCCTTCAACCTTCTTCTTATTGTAGAGTCACTTACAGCTACTCTTCGTACAACGCGAAGCTGCTGCTGCAGTTGAAAAGCGTTAACGCGTCGATTTCGTAAAGAAGTTGTTACAATAAATCGATCATCTCGCTCAGAAGTGACCCGATTCCTGCCAGATCCTGAACGGCGCGTGAACGAACCAGCCTCCCGATAGCGTTTGTAGACTCCATGAACAGATGATAAGCTTAGATGCAATCTTGCAGCCAAAACACTCTGACTAAGTCCAGCCAGTCCAGAATCCAGCAATGCCACCACTTGGGCGGCTTCTGCGGGCGAAGTATCCATATGTTTTAGAAAAAAAAAGTTTTTTCAGACGTCCCAAAGTCACAGTAAATGAAATAAGAAACAAAAAGTTTAAAGACAAGCGCTAATTTTTAGTTTTTAAACGAGAAACGTACTCCAACCCTAAATACACATTTGTCTCAAAACAGTGATTAATTTCATTTATAGGATAAACAAATGAAATTCTAATTTCGAATTTTGGTTTTTTTCTTCTTACTGTAATGCCCAAACTGCCAGCTACACAATAATGTTTTTTTTTTCATGGAATTAATTCTCTTTTGTAAAAAATTAGGACAAAAACAATAAAAACGAAAGTGTTTCGATTTTTTTGATGAGAAGTGTATATGTCGCAGACAAATAGTATAATTTGTGATTTTACATACGGCGTCGTCAGTTTAAAAACGTTTGCGGTTATGTAATATGCCGTAGGCAAAATGACAACTCATTCAATCGTTACAACGCGACGTTAGTGTTATTTTAGGGTGACCATGCTCATTAAAATCTCGAGACAAATTTTGAATTACATACGTCGTCGCTCGCTTCGCTCGCTCTGTTGCAAGGTCACAATATCTAACCTAACCTAACCTATTGATCTCTGTCACAAAGTCGAACCTAATCAAGCAATGGATTTCTGGGCCTATGAATTTATGAATATTCGCTCAAATACATGTTTTTTTGACCAAAAATACTCCACAGGAGTCCTTCACGACCCAGAGTTTATGGATACCTTAGCATTTTTGACGTGCCGAATAACCTCAAAAACTAAATACTTCAATTTGCCTAGGCATTATGTATATGGTGTTTAAATTTTCGATGAAATGTTGAGGCAGATTATAAAATGACACGGCAATCTACATTTTGCCTTCGGCATATTACTTAACCGCAAACGTTTTTAAACTGACGACGCCGTATGTAAAATGCCAAATTATACTATTTGTCTGCGACATATACATATATAATATAGATAACTGTCTCGCCTAAAACACTATGCTAACGATCCTATGCAATCCAGGGGCCCGATGCCGCTATTTTAGGTTAGTGAGTGGCAGCTTAATAAGCGTTCCAGTATACTTGTTATTGTGCCTATTTTTTGTATTTAGATAAGAACAGCCACTGGCAATCCTACAATGACAACAGTGGCAAGTAGGTGTACATTTTTCATGAAACCTAAATTATCTGAATACGAAAATGGGCACGATAACAAGTGCACTGGAACACACTCTTACTTTAAAAAAGTGGCATCGGGCTCTAGATAACTCTATTGAACTAAAGTAGGCAAGGAAAGCAACCTCTGCCTATTTCAAATCTTTATTTTTTATTTTATGTAGAAACTTTTGTTCGGAAAGTTATTTTCCGTTATCCGATTTAACTAATCACAAACACAAAAGCTTCAAGAAGAACAATGAGTGTACAAAATATATTTTGTTATTTTCAGGGGCAATGAGAACCCATGAGAATGTTATGAATTATTATATATTTATAATAGTGGTCTATATAAAGGAAGGTCCCTTCTTGTACGCTAAGATTTTAACTGTCTTGAGTACACTAAAAACGAGATTTAAAAGTAAAAGAGTAGCAGCAATAAAAGGCCTATGAAATATCCATTACAATCAATTTAAGTTATCAAAATGGAGTTATTTTAAAAGGATTCTTCTGCAGTTGTATATTAGGAGAAGAAACTTATTACGTTGACTCGAAAGTTTGACGACAAGTCGCTGAGCTCTGTGGCGCGAAAATATTGGGCTTTTATTTTTGTGGTCTACGTCGTAGATCACCGATGACCAACAGAGAGTAAGGTTTATATTTTTTATAGTTCGGCATTCGGCAGCGTGTTAATCACGAGTACAATTTGAATTTACATATGACATCACAGACTAGTATTCAAACTAGTTTTAAGAAATGTTAAAATAAAAATTTACCTTGATCGACATGCTAAGAAAATAAAAATCATCTCGCCACTTGATACTGTAATACGCAGGTATTGCAGTGAATGGGGTTCTAGTACCTGTAGTTTACGTAATAGTTTGGTCTCGACTCTAGAGTACCTAGATAAACGGCGATAAATAATGCATATTGACGGATCGAGAGCCAATGGGGTTGGTTACAATTTTATGGTGTTTCGAATATTTAAAAAAAAATTATCACGTATTTTTTTACGTAACCATTAAATTACGCTCATCGCCTTTTGATTGATTAAATAAATTAAATAATAAATAAATATAAAAATTAAATAGTTGCATAATGACCCTCTTTTACTTTTTTTTTTGTTCGCACAAGCATTTATCGTCTGGCTATCGATGTTTATTTATTTATTTATCGATGTTTTACAAAAACTACGTTGTCTATTTTTTTTATGACTTGGTCAATTTTAATATTTTGGGTTTCACACCCATTTCTCCACCCTATCATAATAAGAAAGACTAAAGGACTGGTTTACCTATCGCTCAGATTTCATGAATCTGAAATTATACATAAGTAGCTGATTTAATAAAAAAATTAATTATGTATCATATCAGATTATTGACAGCAATCATTTTATAATACAAAATGCTATGTAATCAAAATGGCATTTAAGATACTTATTAAAGAGTAATCTTGAAAACATAAAATTTTCCTGTTATTTACGTCACAGACAGACATGCATGGTACGTTTCGAAGCCGGTATTAGGGAATAAACCGCACGGCTCGTCATCAATCAATATGCAAACAGATAACTGTACAAAGTAAGCATAGTTAATCTTTGTTACATACTTTTTACTTAGATACATAATACAGCAATTTCTTAAAGGTTTTACATTATATGCTGAGCTACCTTAGCGTACAAGTTAAATTCACCGCCAGCTCGTGTTTCAAAAGATCAAGTAAACCACACGCGAAGCAGAAAAGGTTCCGTACCCGCTTTAATTAAGTATCGCCTTACATTTTAATGACTTGTAAGTTTACCTATGTATTTATTATTAGAAGTATTATCTACGTCACATACCTTGCACGAGAGCGATAACGATAAAATATATTATTAATAAGAATTTAATTCACAACTATTATTACAGTGCTAAATATAGAAAAACAAAATCGCATCGCTTAAAAAATAGAGCTTACCTTTTGAATACAGGAACTGTTGTTTACAGTTATCATCTTCTGTGTTCTTCTTGCAGAATTCTTGTGATAATGTGCCCTGTTTGAGGGCAATGAACATAGCCAGTACCCAGCAGCAACATTTGAGAGGAAAACGCCGGCGCCTGAGAACCATGTTTTCGCTAAAGCTTCCGACGAGCGACTGCAATCGTTGCGCCAATAGAACCAATCAAATTGAATATAACGGAAAGGTGAGAGTTATTGTCTATTTTTATTGCTTTCAGAAAAAGGTATTATACCGTGAAATGAAAGCGGCGGACGACATTAAAAAAGAAAACTACAGTAATTGTAACAGCTAAATATTGATCGCAGCTTGTACTCAACCGTCTCGATCGTATTATATTTGCACTTTTGAATGTTTGCACTAGTTCATTGCTGAAAACATTTAGATGTAAATTAAGATTATTTTACTTGCTAAAAAATATTTTATTTTAACGTTAACGTCTTAAAAATGTCATTAATTAGATAAACATTTAAGGACTAATAGCAAATAGTTTTACTACAGTTAATTGCTCGCATCAGCTGCAAGGAGATAAGCGTGGAGTCATGCGTTACTGATAACGTTTTATCTATCTTGACGACGTCCCACTGTTGGGCAATGACCTCGTGGTCGACCGCTATAAGTAACGGACTATGGGGAACGTTGCTATAAGTACCATGAAGGATAACTAATTGATCGCAGTGATACAGTTTAAGCGAGGTTTAAGCTTGCACTATTTCAGTGACTAAGTAAGGAGTATTTAGTCACTGAAATAGGAAGTGTATGTGATTTATTCACGTTTAGTATAAAGTAGTTGTAGTACCCCTTCTAAGTTCAGAACGGTTTCATTTACGATGCTAAATTCAAGATATTGTTATAGAGGTTTTCTACTTAGGTACTTCATAGAAACAATTGACAAAGAACTACTGAATAATTGTTCAGATACTCCCATAACATGAAAAATATAAACATTTGGACTCCTATGAAACAAAGTCTGAACATATAAATAGCCCATTCAAACATTTATTAAGAAGATTAGCCAATAGTTTGCAAAGCTGTGTGACGCACCACCATACAATTTTGTCCCACGCAGTTTAAGTTTTATTGCGAAATAAGGATTTTCTAAGGATTGTTCTAGCAACTGAAAATAACTCAGTTGGGTAAGAAAACTTAAAAAGTAGCAAAAAGTGATTTCCGTAACCGAGTTTGCAAACAACTGTTTACGTACAAGAATTGGCCAATATTGACCTTTTACGTAAATACTTATTTTCGTAATGTTATTATTGTTAGAAGCAATCGGTAGGGTTGTTTGCTACCTGCAATTGACATCCCACGCGATTTCTCCTGAACTAAAATAAAGAGAAAAGCGCAGATTTAGTACCAGGTAACGTCGGTCTTCGTACTCTCCAGGTGATATGTGTACATTTAGTTGATCATCGACGATATAAAATGTGTAAGTTTTCAGTGTTTTTATGTAGTGATTATCGCTCTAGTTTATAACCGCTGTATCGCAAATAAGCCATGTATTTCAAATCCACCAAGATACAATTTCTATTGTCTGTGATGCAATAGATAATAATAGAGAGTTTTTAATTAGTTATATATTGCACCATACTACATAAGGGTCCCGTTAATAAGATGAAATAAAGATAATGTTATTTCTGACTACCAGTTTTCAACCAGTTCTTTTAGTGACAGCTTTTCACTTCTGCTTTTAATTAACCTCGCATTTAAATGTTTTATTTTGCGATGGTGTTAAAAAGACATGCAAACATACACGCCGAAACCGTGCTCAAAAAATACAGTTTTAAATTTTTAAGAAGTTTTTAACAGAAATCGATATAGTATACAATGATTAAAAGATAAAATATTAGAATAAAAGATTTAATTTTTGTCTTTGCAAAAAATGTGGAAAAAATATTGTATAAAAAGTAGTTGCAAAGGCCGAAATCAGTCTTAGTTCACGTAACCACTAATACAGACCTATTATGCTATGCCAACGTTTCGGGTTTTCATCAAAACCGTTAAAAATGTCCAAAAAGAAGTGAAGTGACACAACTTTGAGAAAGTGAATGTATCTGGGACACTAACCGACGCGCTTCACTTGATTTTATTTAAATAGATTAATGGGCAACATAAAATTTATTCTGTCTTCGTGTTAAATATAAAACGTTGCTGTTAATACAAGAAACTATAATCAGTATTGTCGTCGTCTATATAAAATATTTGAGTTCCTGTTCCCTACATAAGCTACACACAGAGGCTGGTTGGCTACTCTTAAACCAAGTCTTGAAAACTAGATTTTAACAGCCCTCACCACATACATTCTGTACGATCTGCCTTCCATCATCCTAAGACTATTCTCACAATATCGGACACTACGATATAGGGGCAAGTAAATGTATGAAAAATACGCATCTGATACCCGTACTGTACTGAATTTTAAAGAAAAAGGCATGTTTTATACATTTACTGGTGTTCGATATCGTATCGGATCGTATTGATTGGATACTGTGAAAACAGCCTTACAGGTGTGAAAGAAAAATGATTGATGACCTGTTATACACCTGAACACAATTTTCTAATATAGCCTTTGAAGTTTGGTACAGTTCCCTCAAAGTTTACTCGCTGATTCCGACAGGTGAAACCTAAATGCCTGGTGTGAGTTAATAGCAATGTCGCAACTTGCAATAGAATCATATAAATACATGGCGCGGCGTTAGCTGTGTGCTTCAGATGACGTCCATCATAATAAGCATCCACTTAATGTTTACCAAACATTCTTAAAATTTCCCAAGCAACTGTAGCTTTTTTAATGAATGGGTAGATTGATCTATTATTCTTATGCCAATATGCGAACCCTGTAAATGGCATGTTTCAGAAGATAGTCGCTTCATTTATAATGTAAAGGTTTATCCGACAAAACTGGAAACTGAATCAAATTCTGACAAGGATTGGCAGCAGAACGATCTGCAAAGGCGTCTACAAATAACCTCATTTAATTTGCATCATATTTAAAAGAAAGGATCTGTTTTATACACTTTTTAGCCCTTGTGTAACTACGACACTTAAACTTTTAGTTTTACTCATTATCTCAGCGGTACTTATAATTTTTAAAAGACGTTCGACTGTTCATCATGTACGAAAATCATTCTATAGGAGACCTTAATGTTTCGGCGCCATGAGAAAAGTGCGTATAAACGTCATACCACGTTTGACTTACTTGCCCACTTCCTGTACTCGGTCAGGCGGTTTAAGTATTGTTCTACTTTGTAGGTAAACCCCCTCACCTCGATATGCCGCGTCGCACTGCAGGAAAATGGCAAGAAGCCTCAATAAAACCAGATACTGCAGCGGACTGTACCGCAAAAATATGAAATCATCATTTCCTTGCGCAGGTAAATACTCAAGGAACAAAATTTAAAAGAATGTATGGTTAGAAGATTTTCTGATAAGGCTCGGTATTGGGTAAGTGAGTCAAAGAGATGATATATTTTTCTTTTTGGAACCTGATTTGTTCCTAGAATACGTCCCCAGGAGGCCAGTTATCTTCTGCACACTTTAGTTAAACCTACTGTTATACTAAGCAGCCTAAAGCAGCCAAAAAGGTGCATTTTTAGTTACTTTGAGTTCTTACCTGAAAATAATGAAAAATCTGTTTGGTCTGACGATTTTAAGAACCATTTTGCACATAAGATTAACATTAAATAATACCAAAATATAATATCTAGGTTTTTATCTAGTAACATTATAAATTGTGGTAAGCAGTACATTAGTTGGCACATATAAAGCTTCGGTTGAGTAGTAAATTGAAATCCAATTTACGCAAATGAGATTAAAGCTAGGGGCTCGGTTCTGTTTGTGGCTTATACCAGTCTCTCGAGTGCGCGCTGCAGCTCTCCCCTCGATACTTCAGAAAGGAGGAAACATGCCAAAGGACGACCCAGAGACCACAGCCCTAAAAAAGGAACTAAATGATTTGATCGCTAAAGTGAAGGTACGAAACAACAATTACAAAACCTCTACTTCGCACTATCGTCAGGTAAACGTGTCTAGTAATTAAATTTTTGAACAGGCCGATCAAGAAAACTTAGCTGATGCCAAGCTAACGGAAAAATGCGGCGACATGGGCGATGTGCCCAAGATAAGATTGGTGACGAAGAAGACGCTGAAAGGGCACATCAATAAAGTCAACTCGGTGCATTACAGTGGAGACTCCAGGTTAGTTTTAGTTAGGTAGTACTTAGTTTTGTTAGTATGTAGACCTATTAGATACGTAACCTTGAGGGTCACCTTGTCATCCCTAAGGTGACTTGAAGTCAAATTAGAATAATCTTCATAATTATGTGAACGTTTTTTGTAAGCAATATTTAAAAATGTAATATCTTGTTTTTGTGCTGAGCGAATATAAAGGATGCGATTTTTACACACTGGCTTGCTAACCTGCATAATATTCTGTAAATGATATCAATTGAATTGAATTGAATATTACAACCACGATACTTAGTAGGATTTTTTTGTACATACGTGTAGGTACATGTATAAAATAAAAAAAAAGCAATTTCTTCAAAGCTATGTCAATTATGAGAATCGTAATAAATATCATTCTATTTATGACTTATCTATTAGGTATTAATAAACCTACCTACTAAAAAGTAAAAAATAAACATACTTTATCTCAATGCATTGAATTATCGTAGATATTCAATTGAGTATTTATAATTGTAAACAATATTTTAGGTATTTCGTCATGTTTTTTATAAGTTTCCCAGAACAACAAGTTGAGTGTTACGGGTTGCTGAGCTAGGGGATAAGAGTCCGCATAAATTAATAAATAAGTATGTCATCTAATCGCGAGGGAGTAGAATGAACTCTTCAAAGATTTTGATGAGCTACCTCTTACTATAACTAACAGTGTGTTGTCTTTAGTCAAAAAGACAAAACTGCTAAGAAAATTATGTTGATTTGATTCTATTTTAGAGCAGGTGTAGGCGTAGTAAGTAAAGCTTGAGACAAAAATCGTGGTCCTGTGGTTGTTTGGACTGGCATTATGTATACTTGTAGGTTTACATAGAGACAATCATTATGATACATTTGTAAGTCAAATATCAGAATTTGATCACCCGATATCCTAAATGCTACATTCCTACTAGCAAAACTTCAACAACTCGCATCGAGACACCTAATCTGGTCACGTTTTCCAAATAAAAGGCCTTTGCCCTATATGATAAACTGACCACAATGATAATAAAATAGGTACCTAAAATGTATTAAAAACATCTAATATTTTTTATCCTTATGTTACTTTCTTCGATCCCGTATCCCTGTCTTACTTACAAAAGAAATTACGTAGGAATTTATTCGTAGCTGTCATTTCAAGAAAGCTTACTGTAGCATGGTTAACGTTTGTCACTGGCAGGCACTGCGTCACGGGCTCCCTGGACGGCAAGCTGATCATCTGGGACACCTGGAGCGGCAACAAGGTGCAGGTCATCCCGCTGCGGTCGGCCTGGGTCATGAGCGTAGCTTTTGCTCCGTCCGGGAACTTTGTTGGTAAGATTCAGTCGAATACATTTGCATAGCGCCTTGTCGAATAAACTTTTATAAGTAGATAGCGCCTTGATTTTTAGATTTGTTGCTATTATGTAAATCTTCGATTGCAATATTATAATTCTGGACCAGATAGGCTCAAGACTTTAACTATCTAGCAATCTGGACAGGAAAATGAAGGGACACATGTTTGATAGTTAGTTGTGAATATGTGACAAAGATGCACCAATGACCAAACTCTTTCGCGCCATTGTAGATAATATTTAATTTGTTTTTGTGTTGAATATTTACGTAACAGGGGCAAATAATTGATCTTGAAAAATCTCGATATTTAATGTCTAGTTTATTCTTCTTTCTAAGTTTAATTCCAAATTTAATTAGGTTCATATAGCGCATGTAATCTAAAAAAGGGAAAAATAACCATAAAATCAATAAATGTATTCTCAATCTAATCGGCATCATATTTAAATAGTAACACCTAATAAACATTGTTTGATCAGCATGCGGCGGCATGGATAACATGTGCACGGTGTACGACGTGAACAACCGCGACTCGACGGGCGCGGCGAAGCTGGTGCGCGAGCTGGCCGGCTACGAGGGCTTCCTCAGCAGCTGCCGGTTCCTCGACGACACCCACCTGCTCACTGGCTCCGGGGACATGAAGATGTGAGTATAAATCACCCTCTTCTAACACATGAGTTTCACGATCCTTAAGGTTTCAATGGGTTTTTTGCCTATGCTGTCCCACGGCTGAGTGAAGGCCTCATGAAAGTCCTTTCTTTCATTTTCCCGTGCCACCTTCAGCCTGCCATTACGGCCAAAAGAAATAATTGCAAAATTAAGGCGTTTTGACAAACCCTGTGATAGTAATTTAGAAAAAAAGAGTGAAAAGTGAAACTAAAATAAAGTAATTAACATTAGAGGCTTTCAGAAAGATGTTTAATCAAAATTCATCTATTTTAAATAAGTTACTATGTAGCACTTTTAAAACGCCAATCACGATGATAGACCCCCAAATCCCTTCACCGCTCCCTGTAATTTGCTAACCCATCTATAATTAACATCTGATATGGTTAGCAAGTACTAAACGATTTCCATGGCCATACCACGTTGCAAGCTATACAGGTGACATTAATCAATACTGAAGCCATACCACTGAAAGTGAACGCATTTCGCCCTTGGAAGAAACTGGGTTAGTGTGTGATAGTGAGAAGCCTTATTTTTTTACATACCTTAATACATATATATGAGTATTAGTATGTTATGTCGGGGCTGTGCGAACGACAGAATCGACTCCGCGACGGGGAACCAACATGGCCTACCAATTATCCGCTTTATAAATTTAATGGCAAAATGTACTTTCTTTAATATTCAATATAATAATATAATATAATATTCCAGGACATTTCACACACGGTTGTCTGATCCCAAGCTAAGCAGAGCTTGTTTTTATGGTAACCAGACAACTGATAAACATACTTATATATTTCTAAATAAATACATATTATAGATAAATTACACCCAGACACCGAACAAATGATCGTGCTCATCACACAAACATTTGTGCCGGGTGGGAATCGAACCCACGACCTCCGGTACAGCAGTCAGGATCTCTAACCACTAGACCAACAGGCCCGTCAATAAATGTTTGTTCCTCGGCTTGCATTGAAAATGGGTCACATTTTACTTTCATTTTGTTCGGACTAAAGTCCAAGTCTGGCTCCGTTAATAGAACCTATTTGAGCTTTATATGTAAGGAATAATGTATTATCTATTTATATGTACATTTCAGATGCGTTTGGGATCTGGAGGCAGGCAAGCGAGAGATGGAGTTCGATGCCCATGCTGGCGATGTCGTCACTATTTCTTTGTCACCTGGTATGCTATTGTTATGATTTATTCTCTTAAGAAATTCCAGAACACTCTTATCCTTTAGCATTGTGTAGATAGTTTTTGAAGAAAGTTGGTATGAAAACCTCATAATATTTACCCTTCGATCCGTTCTGATATCCCATTGAACGACGAACCTCTCAAGTCTCAAGTGAGGAAATTAAGATAAAAAAGTTGAAAAGCAAAAGCATATAGTATTGGATATTTATACACTGACCTTTTTGTATTTTGACCTGCAATTATTAATAAGCATAGGAATCATTTTTAGTTACTGAGTTACGGTTTTGTAAAATTCTCTAGCATTGAGATAAAACTTCGAGATACACTAATACTGATCTTGAATCGCTGTATGACGTAAATTAAAACCTTGTTGAGTTCGTGGTCAAACAAGAATACAGCAAACCGGTAATGTGAACTCTTAATAATATGGTTTTACAAAATCTGATTTGACTTACACAATGTTATATGTTAATACAAGGTTCAATGTTTATCAGATCCATATCCGATTTAAAAAGATGACCGTGACTCAATGGGCTATGTTTAGAAAGTATTTAAGCATCATAAAAAAAAAAACAGATAGCGCTATCCTCTTTATCACTGAAACAACAATTTAGGACTAAAATTCCCATAATACTGGGGCACCCAAATACACAGAAAACTGATAATTTAGATAACCGTTGATGTTTGATAGTTCTAGCTGTAAATATGTCTATAGTATGTAATATATATTATGTAAACGTAAAATATCACGCACGTGTTCCCAAGGTGGCAAAGTGAAATGTTTACAAGGTGGGCATAAAGTATACTTTCCTTATCAACTTACACTGCGCGAAGTGCCCTCATGTGTGTATTCATTTAATCACACAGCTCATTATACAGCAATCAGACTAAGATTACGAAGGGGATGCACGGCCTTGCCATCCCAAAATTTATTTATTTTCGGCTTCCCTCCTAAAGTGCTTTAAAATTATGTGTAATCTACTATAACAAGGGAATCCTTCAGTTGTTTTTTGTAAATAAAGTTGTCCTTATTTTGCTGACATGGGAACTGCCCATCCATTTAGTAGACGTAATTTTAGCATTGCCTTATCTAGGACGAAAATAATTAAGTCCTGACAAGGATTATTAAACATGTCAAAATGATTCGGACCTTGCAATAATTATTAAAAATGTTTTCCCTCGTTTCAGACATGAAGACGTACGTGACCGGCTCCGTGGACAAGACCTGCAAGTTGTGGGACATCAGAGATGAGAAAGCGAAGCAGACGTTCTTCGGACACGAAGCTGACGTCAACAGCGTTTGTGTAAGTTACTTATTACTTATTCTTTCTTCCTACGAACACCATTACCCAAGAGCAGGGTTACAACAGTGCGGTGAAACGACGCTATACCGCAAGTCGAATCAATCTTCGATCATGCAGCTTAATAGCCCATTGAGATGCATTGGGATCAGAGGTCATTATAACAGTAGTGCAAGAAACTAGAACTTGAAAACAAAAACCAATTTAAAAAATAGTCATTTAATTAGATGGTTCGCAAGCATACTGCAGACCGTGGACAACTCATTGCCATGATGCTAAACTTTATACAGTCATCAAATATTTAATTACGTATTAAATACGCTTCTAGTCATCCAATTCTTCGTCAGCGGGCTAAGGTTTTTAACATGATGGTGAGTTAGGTGTCACGTACACTTTTTAACAGAAATAGTTTTACCGTTGACAGTACCACAACAGCGGGCAAGCGTTCGCGACGGCCTCTGAAGACAAGACAGCGCGCCTGTTTGACATCCGCAGCGACCAGCAACTCGGCCACTACACGCCGCCCGGCGCCAGCGGCTTCACCAGTTGTGGTTAGTACCAAAACCTTTTATTTCCTACATCTATTCTAATATTACCGCTGCTCCGCGGCATTATCTGCGGAAGTACCTGACTGTACTTATGTCAAAGTCCGTTAAAGAAATCAAATCCTGCAGCCAGGTTAAATGCAAATATCTACTTAAAAAATAAGACGCTTACGGGGGCAATACCCCTTGACAGCTAAAATTAATCCTAAAAATCTAAGACATTCAAAGCCCATAGACAAAACTTTGGCGCGTAAAACATAATGCAGAAGTCCATGTACTTGGTAACTTGCAATTAATTTCATTCGCAGGATTGTCGCTAAGCGGGAGATACTTGCTCGCTGGTTCTGATGATAACGCCGTGCATTCCTGGGACACCCTCAAAGTCAACCACACTGGTAAACGCTTGATTAAACTAATGCAAAGCATAATTTGTCATGAAGTAGGTACCAGCATTTTTTTTAGTACCTTTAATGAAACAAAAGTTATAGCGACAGTAATAACTTCGATCTTTAATGTCTTAACAAACAATGTGTCATTAATGATCGAAGAATAAGCTTCATTTTAATGGTTAGTAATGCAAGAACATAATTTACAAAATATCGCGAATCAGAAGCAACACCTTACTTCTTATCTTAACTAATAACGTTACTGATGTCTGCTTGTCTGTCTAAATGTGCTAAAAAGTTATTTAAAATCCAGGCTACCTATCAGCATTTTTAATATTTTTTTTCCAATTTCAGGGACCCTCAATGCCCACGAGAACCGTGTGACGTCAATCTCCATGTCTCCCAACGGCGTGGCCCTGGCCAGCTGCTCCTGGGACAACAGCGTCAGGGTCTGGGGCTGAACCACAACCACGGACCACCACCTCACTCCTCTGCTATCCTAGTACCTTCGTGGCGTCTATATCATCTTGCTTTTAGCATTTATCCTCATATCATGTTTCGATTAAACTTTTATTATAATTGAGTTTGGTGTTTATTTTTTTTCATTCATCAATATTTTAAACGAAGTAAAGATTTCAGATTAATTGCTTGGATTTATGTTCAGTAAAAACCGAGATGCTTTAAGTTAAGGTAACAAAACAATAGTTATGATTCCACGTAATGTATAGGTAAAAGGTAATATGGAAAACCACAGAAACGCGTTTACACTACGTTTTATCTGTTTCACACTTACAGACTTGGATTACTTAAGGCCAATCAAAAAATGCAAATCATTATGTAGTTATTTACCATTTAAAAAATGGTTTTGGTCAACACGTGTTTCGCACGTTGCACCGAGACCAATTACTTATGTGTTTTGAAAGAAACAATATCAGATATCGTAGAGTTCTTGAGGATTTTAGACGGTAAAAATACAGAATATTAAAAAATTTTGACTGACGTTAATGAAACTATGCATTAATTCTGTTCAAATAACTCTGTACAAAATAAATTAAGAAGAATTCTAAACACAATAATGAAACACTATTGTCAAGTGGAAGTTTATAAGTAGATGGGCAGGTATACCTACTTAAATACATCAAAAGTGTTTGGTTCCAGACACATGATTATAGTACAAATGACCTTTAAAATATTGGTACTGTGTGATGATTGAATAAGAGACTCGTAACATACAGCCTACAGGCATAATGTTATGTACAATACATGTTCTTAAATCATTGTTTTATCACACCACGTAGGCGGAACACAAAAAATATCGCGTGCCCTGCATATCTATCATAGGTATTATAACATCGGCTTCGTCCTACGAAATTCTTTATTTTTACCCTACTGCAAAGAGGAAGGGTTACAGCAGAAGTATCGTTAAGGCATTTAAGTTTAATTCCCCAGTTGGTATGCCTAATGACTAGAGATAGTTGGCATGTAGTAATGGGACTGTATCTAGATTTAAATATGCAGTCCAACTGTGGCCGTATCCTCTATTCGTATCTCTTAATTAATACGGTATCCTGTAATATATGAATAAACTATTTACTAAAACTATTTAACCGAATTTTTGCTTAGCTTAGTCAGTTTGCATCTACTTAAACCAGCAAAAGCAAGATTTCATACTTTTCCTCCAATCCAAAATACAATTTGCTAAAATCAATAAATACAGTATTTTTTGTGAGGTCGTGTGCAGCCTTTAATCATGGGCTACTGCGCATCAATAGTGTCTAAAGAGTGACGTTCGGTGTGTTCACCTTAAGGTTTGATCAATTAGCCAACCTTGAAGCAACGCTTGAATAACAATCGCGGAAACCGGAATGACGTACAAGCAAACACCGCCCATTCATAACCCACTAAAATACTTTATAATAAGTATGAATTATATTTCGACGAATAATAATTTTCATTGTTCGAAGGTTGGATAAATGCTTTATGCATAAATAATAGGGTTTCACATCAAAATAAACATATTCAACATCGGCTAGGATTATTTAAACAAATGTTCTAATTATAATTTTAAATCTAGCAAGTTCAATGTTAATGTTGCAGATACTGGTTTAAATTTATTTTTATATGACACTAGTTGATCCAGTATCTAAATTAAGCTGCTAACCTTTTCTTTTATGCCTACATACATTACATATTACATACTAGGAAGCTCATACGACATACAATCGAGTACATAGATAAACGATTTATCCGCAATACCTTTAACGCGGAGAGTATTAATGGTATTCCGGATAAATCGCTAATTTTCACGTTTTCTAAACGTAAAGATTCTTGTGAAAAATTTGCATTCTATCAACAGTTTGCTTGTAAACAAGTATCCCACACAAACACAGGACATAAACAGAAAACGTCTCCATACTGTGCGCGCATTCGGAGCAAAATGTACGGCTACATCAATTTGTTTAAAATGAAAACTTTCTATTGCATCGCAACAACTTTCGCGATATTTGTCATGTTCTACATGAATAACACCAGTTATTTAAAAAAAGCTAAAGTGGAAGAATTGCCAATTGCCAGTACTAGAACAAGACCTGCTGAAACAACTACAGAGCCCGTCGAGTTTTATCTTAAAAGGCCAGCTACCAGAACTAAATATATCTTGCTGTGGACTGACCCTCATAAGTTTCCTTACATTTATTTTGGCGAGGGTAACACTATATTTAAAGACAAAAAATGTAAGTATGTAAATTGTTACGTAACAGGCAATAGAGAGATTCTAAGAGATGTTAGTTATTACGACATCGTTGCCTTCAATGGACCTCAACTACTGACCATAATAACGAACGACGACTGGCCGAAAACGAGATCTCCACGTCAAAAATATGTGTACTCAAATATCGAAGCCGCCACTAACTATCCACTTTGCAGTAATACCTGGAATAACTATTTTAATTGGACTTGGACCTATAAATTGGATTCGGACGCTATTTGGGGATACATTGTCGTAAAAAATAGTACTAATCACGTAATTGGGCCGAAAACCTATATTGATTGGATAAATGTTGATGAAATGGATCCTATAACCGAAGACGTAAAAAGTAAACTCGCTTCCAAAAGCGTAGCGGCCGCTTGGTTTGCATCTAATTGCAACACGTTAAGTAAAAGAGAGGACTTCGCTATCAAATTGTCAATTTATTTAAATGATTATAATTTGAACGTCGATACTTATGGTTCATGCGGAACATTACAATGTCCAAAGCCATACATGGATCGGTGCCTTGAGGAGCTACAAAGAAAATATTATTTTTATTTTGCCTTTGAGAATGCTATCGCTGAAGATTATGTTACGGAAAAGGTTATATACGCCCTTAATCACTACACTGTGCCTGTGGTTTTCGGAGGTGCCGATTATAGCAGGTAAGGCTCTAATATAAAAAGACACAAAAGTATTAGCCGTAAAACAGATGAATTGTAAACGCTTGTTACATTTTATTTCAGGTTTTTACCTCCTGGTTCTTACCTGAACGCGTACGCATTAGGACCAAAAGAGCTTGCTAGAGAGATGTATGATATTATTGAAAATCGTGAGTTGTACTACAGGTTCTTTAGATGGAGGAAGTACTACTCTTATCATTTCCGACACGAGAGCCCGGAGACTGACGACTACTGCCGATTCTGCGAAATGGCAAACGATGACGTTCTCATGGAACAAATAAGTACTTATGAAAACTTCACTTCTTGGTGGACACCTGCAGGGATCTGCCAATTGATTAGGCATTATTAACAGACTCTTATCCATATCCATACTAAATTATGAATTGTAAACTTACTTTGTCTTGCAGTCTGTCTGTTACGCTTACACAGTTAAGCCCCTGAACAGATTAAGGTGAAACTGGATAAGGGATAAGCTTAGATCCTGAGAAAGTAGTTCACAAATGCTAGTTTAGTTTTACAAAAGTAAAAATGTTTGTTTCTCCACAGACACTAGTCCGATACCAAAAAGAATTATGTGATAATAAAAGTGGTTAAAAAACTCGTTTACATTTTTCCTTCCATTTATTATAACTTAAAACTCCTAATGTTTTTACAACTATTTACACCTTACAACTAATAGTTCTCTTGTGACAAAACTGGTTCTAAGTACTATAGGTCGTCTGTAAACTTTCGGGTTCTCACGTTGAACCAGAGAGGTAATGAGCCCCAGAATCTCGAGCGGGATGCCAAGTCTGAACTCATCACTGAGTCTTTGTTAATTTCTAAATATTCCATTTTGCTTGCTGAAGTCGCCGGCTCCCATTTGAACGGGACTGGCACAGGCTTGTTGGGGTTCCTTAAAACAATAATTTCACGTTAGTTTACATGCAATCTGAAAAGAATGGTGAACAATGCTCGTGTTATCTCTATATGGGATGAAACTTTTGCCTTGCGGGACTCTGCTACAGAACTCCGTATTCCATTTCACATCATCACGCTATCACAAGATCACTTAATACCGAATACCGAAAACACGAAAGAAAGCCATATCGAACACGAAAAAAAAATTCGCGTTGGGGCACTAATGTTTTGAAGCAATTTTATAAAACTTCTCTTTTCTTAATTTTATTTTTTAATTCATCTTCTTACTTATTTAGGTAATAGACTATTTATAATTAAATTAAGTTTGGAGAGGTCCCCCGACGCGCCGTATTTTTTTAGGAATCATTATTAATACATAAATACTTAGGTATTTTAAGATTGAGTTTTTACTATATTTTTACTTTTTAAAGGCTACTAAAATTTTTGTGTCGGGGTTTTTTTTTACTTATAAGCCTTGTGTTCTATCCTAACTTCTACCAACAATTAAATTAAAATCAAGTAGTGCAATGATTTACATCATAGTATAATTTAAACTTACCCTGTCGTAGCGAAGTTAGTCCAGAGAGTAATGATGGTGTCACTTATTTTGAGATCCTCTGGCGTCTCTGGATGCAGGAGGAAACCGATGGGGAACAAATGCATCAGCTCATCAGCGTGGCAAACACCTGAAACAAAACATTTAATTAAATATAAACTGTAAAATATTATTACTAGCTGTTGCCTGCGGTTGCGACAGCGCGGCATAGCCTAAACCCCCTTTTTGTTATCCAAACTTATGCCATGACAAGCTTCATCGACATTGTGACACAAGCAGACTGTTTTCGCATTTATATTAGAATAGTAAGTATAAAGAATAGCAAGTATTGATTGACGCGAAATAAATCTTGTTCTTTCTAGTTCACGCTAACCTTATGCAAAAATTCTGATAAACAGATGGATACACAACGGAAAATTATGGGAATCTCATTCATCACATTATAACACAGCTTAATCCTATATACTTTCTTAAATAGGTATATATTGTTATTTTATTATACTGACGCCTTACCGTAATCTCCCTTTTTGTCGCCAAAGATCTGTGAGAAGCTATTAGTAGCTCTGTATGACAGTTCGTACAGGTAAACAGGGTTCTTTGTGTAGCTGAACACCTTCTCCACTGCATCTACCGCCGGGTACGCGAAATACGAATCCGAATACATCTAGAAAAAAAGACAAAGTTAGTATAAATTTATCTACATTTTTGTTTATTCATCTCTATTACAAAAACTACTGAAATAATAGCCCTAAATGAATAATACTATAATAAATTGCACCACCTGTTATGTAACATATGAAATGCCAATAAAGAATGGAGTATTGAGTGTTGAGTAAATGTTTAGAAAGAGGTAAAAATATGAGACTTTATAGCTTCATCAAATTGTAACAAAAGTATTTTTAAAATAAATTGTCCTCTATCCCATTCTGTAAAACGTAGCGAGTCGAAACACTTTATTAGGATAAGTAAGGAAGCATCTGTTTTACTCTATGAAAATCTTAATTTATCTATGTGTAAATTAGCTGTAAGTACGAATTATGAAAATGTAATAGAAACTAGACACGCTAATTGACGCTAATGTACTCCTAAACGTTTAAAGTGTATCTACCACTTATTGTAAAGGATACAACATCATTTACTAATTTTTATTGCTATCAAATAGCCGTACTATATTTTATGATTAAAATCACTTATGTTACGACGACCTGCACCTTGAAAACTCGACCACGGTAGTTTTCAAGCTGTCATGGATGGGTGTGCTTTCAGAGCAAGCACTTGACTTGAATGTTTCTAAAACTTCACCGCGACACAGGGACACAGTGATTTAAATTCATAGCGAGATGAAACCTTTTTTGTTTTGCCGCGTGAGTTAAAGCCACGTCGAGGGCTCGACATGGGGATATGTTGGACTTGCACCGACCAAAAACACCCCGGTCTCGTCCTCGTCTTTGCTGGAGCCGCGGGATCGCTAAGCATTCTCAGCACAACTCCAGCGAGCGAGTGTGATCCTGCCACTCCACTTCACACATAATTAATAAAACTTACTTCCAAGATTCCATTCTTCATGGCCCCTTCATCATTGTCATTCAGATATTTTTGTCTTATACTTTCAGTGATAGCTTCAGCGTATGGCGAGTTCTCGTAGTAGAAAGTAACCGGGGCTATAGTCTCGAAAGCCGATATAAATTCATTGTATCTGCTTGTGTTGGCAGTTATCCCTAAAAATTAAAACACAATATTGCTTCATACGTTTCATTGAATATAAGTTAAATAAAACACTTAAAATGTGTTGTAAACATAATGTATCTGTCATTAACGAGTTCCTACGTGAATTATCCAAATTGCACATGATGGATTTTACATTCTATTATTTCGTAAGTTGTTCCACTAAGTGCAGCGCTGCATATGTCCCTCATTAAAGGGACGAAGCTCGCAAAAAGATATTTACTATTGATGCAGAAGCGATAACATGAGATCCGATAATGTCAATTTACATGATTTCATCTATAATTAAAATCAATATCATTCGATTCACGTTCAAGACCTAATGTCCACTAATCCTTTTGCTATTATATAATATTGGAATATCTCATAACTTACAAACGGACTTCAAGCATCCCTCATCGCGGTTGAGTCCTGTCATCCAGGGCACGGCGGGCACGTTCGGAGTCTTGCGAGGACTCCTCCTCAGGAACGCCCCGGGAAGGTCGGGCTCCACCACGGCCTTGAACGGGGTCATTGGCTCGTAGTCCCACGCCTAAAACGTCATAGTAATGTTACCTTGTAATTAATAGATACTCTATAGATAATACGATGTTAGTGTTAAGCTTAGTTATTATATGCATATGCGTGTTTGCATCTATGTAACTTTTAGGTAGAATTTAAAACACGATGTGATTCTTTTTATTGAATTCCTTTGCTAGCAGGTGTTTATGGTATGTGAAATAGCTAGTATTATGTAAGTATTAAGTATATTTCTCAAAGCACCGACACCCTTTTTAGCAAAATCATCAAATCAAGAATTAAGAATAAATAGAAAACTGTGTAATAAGGAAAGGGAAGCCCTTTGCCCGGCAGTGGGATAGTTATAGTTCTAAATAAATAAAAAACTAATGATTCAAAGTGACATACATAAAACAGGAACTCAGTATTGATGATATCGTAGCTATCTTTAGTACGAAGACAGCTTATCATTTTTTCTGAAGGCGCCTGAGGACAATCCAGGAACTTGGCCAGACGGAAGGCGTTTCTCAGAGATTCACCAGGGGCTGCCTCGGCCCAAGGCACGAGAGCTGTACCTGACTCCGAGATAGCTTTGTGGAAAAGACCTGAAATATACATCAAAATGTTATGTTGTCACAATACAGAAAGCATACTATACAACTAAAAGTACAACAAAATCAAAAAATAAACCCAAAACAAATGTTCTATCTCAATATAAATGATATTGTGTTCCCGTAGTGACCACCAACCACTTTCACATTCAACCACAATAGTCAGGTCTTTGACCTCACAATGGCGTCGGCCGCGAGGTACGGCATCTTGGTAATCAATCAATTGATCACTCCCCGTACACTTCAATATCTACAGAAGAAAGTTAATCATTTTCCTCAAGACAGCTCGGGAAATTACCGACTTATTGCTTCATGTATTATTGAACAAACTTAATTATTTTATCATTTTATTGGGTTTTATGCTAGACAGGTTTCTCTTTGGTGCAATTATAGCATTAATTCACTGTGTATAACATGAAATATGCAGCATTAACAAGACTACTATTTCCATATATCTTTCGTGGGACATTTTATTAACTGTAAAACATAGTAAACGGTTGATTATTTGTGGCCCAATATGGGCCCATCATCATGGACCCTTGTCTGTCCTACTCTATGTCTCACAGACCAGTATTAATTTCAGTAGTACCTGCACTGGTTTCCGACAGCATGTGGTAGTGGACGCTGGCCCCACCAGCGCTTTCCCCGAATATGGTGACAGAGTCCTTATCACCGCCGAAGCTTTCAATGGTCTTCTGGATGAATCTCAGCGCTTCTTGCTGGTCCTTAAGACCGTTGTTACCAGGACAATGCTCATCCTGCGTGGATAGGAAACCGAGAGGACCTGGAACAAGAAATATTATTTATTAGGGCTATGTTTGTGACTGAGGTTGATGATATATTATTTATACCCAGATTATATTTTAAAGCTATCTAAATAACTATCATTAATCATAATCTGTCAAAACGCATAATGAGCTTGGATCAGTTCTTATGTCTTTTACAGACTGTTCTGTCATTATAGTCTGAGTTCTTAAGATGCAATGCTGTCACATTTAAAAATAAATCTAACGGCTTTTGCATGAACTAATTTACTATTGAAAAAACATGACTGTAACAAAACAATAGGTGTGAGAAAATCAAAATAACATTGATACTTTTCCTTACCCAATCTGTAGTTGGTAGCAACAAATATAACATCTCTGTCTAGAAGGAACTGCGGTCCATACATGTCTGTGGTGGCATCCCCACACATCCATCCGCCGCCATGGAAAAACACCATGACCGGCAACAGACTGGTATCGGAGACATCCTGCAAAAAATACACTCATTTATTATTATAATTCAGCAAATTATGAATATGTCGACATCAATTTGGACTGGTTTATCCAGATTCTATGAGAACGAATGGAATCTTTAAGTTTTTTGTAAGATTTATACAGGGTGTCCGGTAAATAGTCCGACAAACTGTGGTGGCTGATACCTTAGGTCAGGCCCTATCAAATGAACGCAACATATGTTCGCCGAAAAGTTACAGGTTTCGAGTTACAATCGATTTTCGAAAATTTTAGAATTTTCCACCTTGCATCAGACTTTTCCATTTTTCTTGATGATACATAGCTTTCGTAATACTTTTTGTGCATCAAATTAATCTTGAATAGTTACTCTATCCTTTGATAAGCCTCATATTTATCTAAAAGAAGAATATATTGGCGATAACGCCATTTGTTTTTCAATTTTCACTTTCGGTTTTTCTTAGTGCTCAACTTTGAACTGCAGTGGTGAAAAATAAATGTATGTAGGATTTTTGTACAACAATCTTAAAAACTTGCTTGAATATTGGTGATTTTGGGAAGGTACAATACTTGCATATTTTCTTTACAAAATTTGACAAAATAAGCAGCTGAAGTACACCCGGGCCTATTTTTTGAAATATTACTAATGTAAATCTGAGTAAAAATTAAACGTAACTTAACGCTGATCATCATTGTACAATTAAATGAGGTATTTTCTTCTCGCCATTAACTCTCTATGCCAGATTAAAACATGTTTTAGTGTAAAGTTACCTTAACCTTCAGTATTTTCTTACTAGATAAATCGATTTTATAACACCTTATTTTTCATGCAACAACACTGAAATAGCTGGTTTTAGACGCCCAATTCATCTGCACTTAACGGGTTCCGTATAATTGTAAAAATTTAAACGAACATTTTTTTTTTAATATTTTCCAAATTGAATTTGACCACAATTATTTCGTATCACTAGTTAATCGCTAGAAAAAAATAACTTATTTCACTGGACCATAACGATCCGCGTTAAGTTACGTCGCATTTTTACTCAGATTTACATTAGTAATATTTCAAAAAATAGGCCCGGATGTACTTCAGCAGCTTATTTTGTCAAATTTTGTAAAGAAAATATGCAAGTATTGTACCTTCCCAAAATCACCAATATTCAAGCAAGTTTTTAAGATTGCTGTACAAAAATCCTACATACATTTATTTTTCACCACTGCGGTTCAAAGTTGAGTACTAAGAAAAACCGAAAGTGAAAATTGTAAAACAAATGGCGTTATCGCCAATATATTCTTCTTTTAGATAAATATGAGACTTATTAAAGGATAGAGTAACTATTCAAAATTAATTTGATGCACAAAAAGTATTACGAAAGCTACGTATCAGCAAGAAAAATGGAAAAGTCTGATGCAAGGTAGAAAATTCTAAAATTTTCGAAAATCCATTGTAACTCGAAACCTGTAACTTTTCGGCGAACAAATGTTGCCTTCATTTGATAGGGCCTGACCTAAGGTATCAGCCACCACAGTTTGTCGGATTATTTACCGGACACCCTGTATATTATACGGTTTTTTTTTGGTGGATGTCTTTGCAGTTTGCCGGGGCGCAGGCTTTGACTGCTTCACCGGACTTTAACGGTTTTTATTTGTAAGTCTTTTATCTATTTATACTTACATTGTTTCTGGTTGGTGTGTATATGTTTAGGTAGAGACAGTCCTCCTGGCCCACGATTTCTTCCTGTCGTACGTAAGGGTTTCTCTGCACACACACGGGGCTCACTGTGGAGGCGTTCAGTGTGTTTTCCCATTTGTTTATTGGTATCGGTGCCTGTTGAAAGATAGATTTTTTGTTACGAGAATTCAGAACAGCTCTTGGTATAAAAATTATTAAAAAGCTTAAAAAAAACCAGTATTAAAATATAATTTCAAAGAAAATGCATTTCACAATCGCTTGCAATTGTTTCTTAAAATTATTGCGTAATGGATCATAAAGTAATTTATGTATTAACTACTATATAGTTTGCCTAAACAATATGTGACATTGTGTTTTTAGTTTTTACCCACAAACAGGAGAATAGTTTTTCTGAAAACATTAATAATTATTTTCTTCCGATAAAAGGGTTGTTCATAATTGACACAGAAGTAGGTTATCTTATGTTTTACATATTTATGTTGTACTGTGGAGGTACTTACTTATTTTACTTACTACTACTTATTTTACTTACTTACTTTACCTAGACCACACCACCCTGTGGAAAGGCTTCTCAAATTCAGAGCACTAAAGTAGCCTAAAGTACATAACAAATGTAGTCCTTAGACCTTAGTCATGTCATTTAATATACACGTGGAATATAATAAATATCGTATAATGAACAGACGAATTAGTCATGACTGTTGCACATAAGAATACTTGTTTGTTACAATTTGTCTATAACCTACAATTTTATTACCATGTACTTTTGTTTCCAGTTTACTTTACATAACGAAAAATGATAACCTTTACTTTTATTTGAAGACTGTCTAGTCTAGGTACCTATGTCTAGAACTCTGCTATTTTCAACTATTTGTGGTTATTAGATTTTTAATTATATCCTAAGCTTAATTACGAAAATAAACACTGGCTTTTCGCCATGCTTGGCTTCTTGGGTCAATGATCTTTATTCAGTCTAGGGAGTACAGTAGTTTCCAATGTCAGAGTCTGGACAACACCTCGGTGTTTTAATGTTTAAGAGTCCTCAAAAATAGGGGTGTTAAAAGTTGAACATGTCCGTATTTCTGTGTTTCTGTCTCAAGCATCGTAGCTCCTAAACGATTGGGCCGATTATGGTACATTTTTTTTTTAAAAAGCTTATGGGCGTGTTCATTTCTTAGCTATAATTTATGAAGATCTGATCAGCATTTCAAAAGCTACCTGTATTTTTCTCACATTGAATTTGGCAGGGGTTTCTTAATTTAATACTAATATATATAATAAAATTTAATACTTCTTTACATATCTCAGTTGCAGAAAGTCACGCAGACTCTAAGGCGTGAGAATATTAAACAATCTGTGTGTCTTTAATGTTTATAAAAACCTTTCGACAGCATTAAACAAAAAATTCAGGTAATCGCACTTGAAATCTTACTCTTTAAATATTTAGTTTTTTCATGATACCTATATATATACGCCAGCATTTTTTATATTTCATTTTTATATCCTTCATTAGAACTTACTTCTTAGTTTCCTATTTAGAATACTCTGAGGTAATCGCCATTGGTTAACCGCTATAAAAGGTTACCACAAAATAATATAACTATAACGTAAGGCTATATTTAGTACCGTTGGTGCCACCTTTTCTACGTCTAGAAGGTTTTTCACAGGTTATAGTGTGACATTAGGATCAATGAAAATCTCATATCGTCCCTAAAAAAAATGTAGCGTACCGCGATTTCCTTACGATCATCATCAGAGCCAGACTTGATGACCATGGCTACTGCTGGGGAATAAACCCATAAAGAACTTTCCTAGAAGGCTTTTCAAGTAATCGGAAAAAATAAAGATTTCGACACATCAAATACCTATCTCATTCTTTTTTAATTCGTTTATAACAAATGTAGATCAGGGGGTAGTGAAAGGCTAGTTTTTCATAATTTTAATAACCACCCATAATTTTAAAAACTGCGAATCTAAACACATGGTAGTAACACCAAAAGTGTAGAATCTACTCAATGCACTAACTAAACAAAGACTACCTGACCTGGATAGTTGACCTCTGTGACAAAAAGACATAATAATTACTTAGAACATGGGAATATTTAACTACTATTACTATTCACAATCCTTTATTAATACTATACAATACATTGCGGGTGATCGTGGTAAGTACCAGAAAACGTTATTGCGCCACAATTCTTAATAAACAATAGGTCTCCAAAAATACCGTATCCAGAGAAAACGATAACATTTGCTAAGGTAAGCCTTAATGACTAATTATGATGGAACGAATTAACCAGTAAATAAAACCTTTAACGACGTATTAACCTAAATATATAATGCATTACCTAAATATTTAATGTTTTAATATATTATGCATGCCTTTTACAATTATTTTTATTACGATGTTTCGATAGTATTAGTTATCGATAATAAGCATAGCATTAAAATTTCATGTTTTATTTACTACCAGCATACCTTTACGGTTACCCGTTCTTGGTACAATTTTAATTCATCATTAAATTGTTTCTTATTGAAAATAAGCTGATATTCATTTGTTCAGAAGATACGATGCCAAAGGCAGTGACAGAGATACACAGACTAACATAGAAACGGTACACAACCAGGCTGCTCAACTGTATAACACTCCACTTTTTTGACTTAGGGGTTAAAAAAAGCGTGAACTATACCAAGCGGGAGTTTAAATACTAAAACGCTTAGGTGCCTAATAACGATATGATTATGTATGTAAAAATAGTAGAATATACCAAATACTAATTAATATTCTATTTAGATTTATTAAAATTAAGAGAATAATAATTTTTTCTAATAAGACTAGTTATCCATATTTGCATTAAATACAAAAACGCCATTAATCCTTTGATATAATCATCGTCATTTGGGGTGTACCATGCAATATTAAAGTTACGCAATAATTTTAATATTTCGCAATTTTTAATTTGTTCCAAAAGGATGTTACTTTCCTCTTCATTTCGCATTTGCTTATAATAGGCACTGAATTAAATTCATTATCACCAATTGGCAAGTAACTATTTTGTAATTTTATTTAGCTCGAATATTAATTAATTAATTTTAAGATAATAATACCTTAAATCTGAGGTCTCCAACAGGCGGGAGTGCGTAAGGGATGGCAGTGTAGGCACTGATCTGCCTTCCTCCTCTCGTGGTCATGTAGTACCCAGCTACGTCACCGAGCGGCGTACGCACCACGGGCGCCTTCTCCCCATTTACATCACTCAACGTTAAAATAAAATTTAAAGTTACAAATATCGAAAAAAACTTCCACATTTTTCTTAAGAAATAAATTAAACTTGTTTGGCTTGATCGCTCGCAGATGATCGCGCCGCCTCGAAAGCAAAAACGAAATGAAAACAAACGCCAGCGTCTCAGGTTTTATAATATAGCTTCGTGTGTCTAAGCAAATGAACTTACACTGATGTATCACGTTACGTTATGGCTTTTCCTACGACACCTGCTTTGAAGGAAAACATTAAATATGCATTCATATTTTCCTTCCGATTTGACTTGAGTTATGACGTAAATCGTATATGATTTTTAAGCAACATTAATCAATTTTAATTTATGTGTAAAAAATATTTGCTTCAAGGTACAATAAGGTAATTTTAGGTAGGTCATTGGTCGATAAACAATTGGCGTTTAAACCATGATGCGTGTTGATGCAATACGCATCACTGGTATTAATGGCTGGAAAAGCGGAGTATTGTATTATAGACTCATTTATACTATGCTTACATGTATCTCCTTCAATTCTCACTTCAGAAGTAGGTAACTATGACAGTTGCGTTTTACGGCTAAAAGTTATAACAGCATCTATTTTTCATGCTTGTTTCTGTTACCGATGGAGAAACTTTCGAGAGATTATCAAACATTATTGAGTAGCCGAAGAGTTGAGCTACCCCTTGGAAGGTATATGGTATGTTAAGCCGTAAAATACCGATACTTACTCCATAAAACCACGGACGTGCTTAACCTTTTCCTTAAGGTACAAGGCGGGAAAGACTATGACACTGCATTATTCATCTAAGTCAGATATTACAGTTATAGAACGCTATAATCTAAGTAAGAACGTAATGACTGGAATCCCCGTCTTCAACGTACAGTTAGTAGCTGTAAGATTTTTTAGTGCCCCTAATTGTCTATGGTAAGCGGCCAGTTTCATAGTGTTATGAAATAATGCATTATTTAAATAAAGTCCGGTGAAGCAGTCAAAGCCTGCGCTCAGGCTCACTGCAAAGATGTCAACCAAAAAAAAATGCATTATTTAAATGTCTTCGTGAATATTAATCCGCTATCCCCTGACTATCCTTTGGTACAATTAGAGGTTCTAGCTATAGGCTCTATTTGTATCGTTTTCCATTATATTCGTTGCCGAAAACCAAGCTCCAACAGACAGCCAGAATATGTGAATTCTGACACTATTATTTATTTTTATGTTGCGTAACACAACATAGGAACCTTCCGGAGGAAACGGAATTAAATATTAATTATTCATAGATAACTTTAGACAGTTATGACGTCTGTAAACCAGTAAAACCAGTTCAACTCAAAGGATTTTTTATCAATATCAACATAACAACCTTAAACTTAGCTTTATAACATAATTTAGTTTAGTGTTTGGTGTCAAAGTCACTTTGTTAGCCTGGATTCAAACCTGAACCTTGTGCATACGAATAAGGTCACCACGAGAAACCAAATTCTATACCCTTGAGACTACTTGAGAGATTTACTTTTCTGTCCAGTTTGTTTTTCAACGAAATTCTCCCACGCATTCTGAAAGAAGTAGAAATAATAATTCTTACTGCAGGGCTCGTGGCTAAGTGTAAGTGCAAGCCGGTTTGACCGATAATAAAGTTTACACACGCTCGCCGCGGATGGGTGACCATTTCCAAACACACCGAGACCTCTCCGTGCCTCGGATAGCACGTTAAGCCGTAGGTCCCGACTGTCATACTATGATCTTTGGCAGTCGTTAAGTCAATTCTAAACCAGTCTTACCGTGGGATAATGGGTTGTGGAGGTCGGAAAGGCAGTCGCTCCATGTAAAATACGGTATTCAGTGGTCAGTCTAGTAAGATTGGAAGCCGACCCCAACATAGTTGGCAAAAAGCTCGAGAGACGCATTCTGAAAGAAGTACAAATAATAAATGTTATAATACTATTTAAATATACATATATATATATATACGGTGTATACATATATGTATTTATATTATTTATAATGTAAGAAATGTAACAGTTTTTGTGGAGTGTTCCCCCGGCAAAGGGTAAAGACCTCGTTTATTATAACTCGGAATGTCGGAATGATGTAGGAAATGAAGATTCTCTGGTCTAAAAATTCATACGTTTTGCTAGAATTGCTTTTCAAAGTTGCCAAATCAGGGAAACAGTCATACCTAAGGATTTACAGACTAAGAAGACTACTAGTCAAATTGAGAAAATTATAATTTATTTAAGTACATGTTATTTTAATGATTACTTCGTATTGTGTTTTATATTGGTCGGTAATGTAACGATACATACAAATTAAATGATTACGCATTATATACACAAACGTTTTATTCAACCTTCTCTCATAAGAATAGGCTCGTTTTTTGTTATTCTAATCGTGGTGTGAATACAAAGAACATTAAAAATGTAAATGATCGTTTTTTTGCAGAAGCGTTCTAACACAAAATATATAATGTTAGCTTTGTCAAACCTGCTGAGCCTCGCGGATATAGGTACATGCCTATTAATTATTTATAAAAAACTTAACTTCCTTTGAGCGTCTCTGTAGCGCAAAGAGCACAACAAGACGTCTCGATTAAAAAAAAAAAAAACAAAAACACCAATGTGTCTACTCCAATAAGAATATTTATATTAAGCGTTTATTTAATTTTATCAAGGTCGTATACAATTTGACCATTGGCCTAAAGTTTTTTTATACATGAAAAAAAATGCTTATCAAGCATAGTAGTAGAAGACAGCGAAGCGCGAATGTCAGACGCGACGATGAGAAACAACCGCCAATAATCCCAAAAATATTGAAGTTTCGAGTTTAGTTAGTAAATAAGTAACTACTATTTGGTTTTGATACAATTTTGAGTATTGTCGAGCATTCAAGTTACAAGAAACTATTCAATGTTATCAACGACAGCAGGCCATGTCGGGCCGTCCCGGCGATTGAATTTTATTGCAAATTTAAACGTCATTATATTCCATTTTATTTTATGACCATATTATTCTTTAGACATATTAAAATAAAGAACTGCCTAGTACCTACCCTACTTATTATATTTCTCTATGCTAGTACCCCTTGGGAGTTTGACAAAACATATTATGGCCTTAGGTACCTAATCTATTATGTTTACTGCTAATCTCACCTTCAGCAGTCGGCTTACAAAAGGGATTCTTCAAATAAAACTAAACTTAAAGGAGTATTTATATTTTTATTAGAACATTCACTGCATCTGCTATTTTTTCGGACTAGTTCTGTTCATTTTTCTATTTAATATATTGAATATTCTGTGCAAGAGATACGACCGCCTCCGCGTTCTGTATCTGACAGTTTTCTCTGTGAGCGACAGCGGTGGATCCTCGTTAGTTTCTAACGCAGTCGTTGTTTTAGGCGATAAGCTTAAATTCCTTCTTCGGTACCTACTTGCTGAACAATGTGCTTGTTTTTCATTCTTCCTTTTCTCTTCAATTTCATCTATTTTCCGCAATATGTCGTCGTTCTGCTGGACAATGCGGTCTGCAACGTTTTTTATCTGGGCTAAATCGCTGTTCAATTTCGGCAGTTGAATTTTATTCACAAGTTCAAACTTTTCGCTTATTGCATTAACTGCCTGAATCAAGGCTGGCGCCTCTTTATCTTTCCCTGATTCTGAACCACTTGCTTGTAAATTGCTTACATAGTTCTGACAGAGAGAACATTTCCACTGGTATCCTCGGTCTCCACCGTCGCGGTGGTCCTTCGAGGAATCATTCACACATCGCATATGGAAGCAGGACTCGCAAATCCCGCACTTCAGACCTTCCCCGCTCCTTAGTGAACGTTGACAACGTTTACATATCATCCTGCAATACATTAACGTCCACAAACAGGCACGGTCAAAATATCCGTGCGACTCTGTGTGGCATTGGACGTTTTCACACAATTATCACTCTAATGGTGTTTTAGTAGGAATCTTTTGTCAAGTTGTACAATCAGTTAGAATTCAGCGCCAATGAATATAATGATGATAACGTACCTTTTCGTAAATTTCAGTGGGCCTATTTAACCTTCGTAATAATAGAAAATCACTGCACACAAATTTTTGTTCTAATGACATTTGGTTCTGTTTAATCTCGTATCGCATGCGTCAAAGTATACATAAAAACAGTGTATACAAAATAATAGTAAAGCATTATAAATTAAACTAAAAATAAGAAAAATCTATAAAAAATATCTCAATACATGTTAGTTATGTACCGTCAACGTACATTTATGTCATTTATTTTCCTAATGTTGAGACATAAAGAATTACTGACAAAACCTTCATCGTCGGTTGGATTTGTATTTTAAAAGTATAAAACATTAATTTTCAATCTCAAAGGATCAAAACTTTTTAGTGTGTCCGTGGCTTGACTCTCTTTTAACCCAAAAAAAAAGTAAAACGTAACGTAAAAAAGGGATATGTTTGTTTGTCTTCCTTATCTGTGTCTGGCTGTGGCATCACCTCATACACATTTTTTTAATAAAAACTTGTCATGATCGAGATAGTTCTTAGTTATAGTCTATATAAGGAACAGAAGAATTTCAATAGTTATGACTCATCAGCAATTTTCTTTTGATTTAGTTATTATTATTTTATAGTTCATAAATTTATTGTAAATATTAGATATTAGATGCTAACTGTTGAATCTACAAAAATCAAGAAACCGTTACCTACAAAACAAAAAAGGTATAGGGGTAGATAAATTAATTTAAGTGTAATCTATATAAATGCGCCTGAGCATTATTAATAAAGAATGTTATTTAAAACCATTTGCAATATTACTTAGTAAGGCGCTCCTGCGTATTAGTTTTATCTCTGCAATCATTGCCTGCGTTGTGAACGTCGTTGTATATTTTCAGGCGCCCAATCAGGTAATGAAAATACTCTAATAGGTAATATTAGGTCATTATTTTAGTAAGATATTAAAAAAAGCTTTTTGGCGGCTTCTCCTACTGTTAGGTGTTTAGGCGCCATCAATTGATTTATTTTCAGAATTTGGCTCAAGATTGTAAACAGCTCGGAACTTCGTTCACAAAAATAAGGTATTTTAGTGTGCACCTGCGATGGAATTTTTCTCTTCATTATGTCGTGGAGGCCTAGCGGTTCAATAAACGGATTTGTATGCAGTGCAGGTTCGAACCCAGGCAATTACCAATGTGGCTTTTTCAAAGTTATATGTACTTTCTTAATTATTCTAAGGCACTTCTGACAAACGGTGAAGGAAAACATCGTGAGGAAACCTGGATTCCAAGGGATTTGAAATCGCCAATCAGCAGAGACCAAGCGCGGTGATCAATAGATACTCGTGCCTGCTCTATAAGGGAAGAGGCTTGTGCCAAGCAGAGGGACGTTTATAGACTGAATAATTATTATGTAGCTAGGTACCAGATAGATGTGTTGCTGTTAATTTCAGCAAAAAATCAGTAGTCTGTAACCCATCTAGGATGGAAATGTAGCTATACTAAATTAATATCTAATCAGGAACGTATTTATAACAATAATAATCTAATGTTAAACCTTCTTATCTTATCAGAAGGATAATTCCGATCCTACATACCTAGATAACATTAATTTATACAAATAAATAGGTACGCCGGCGTGCCTGAACAACAAACAGTACATAACAAACTATAGCGCCTTTTTTATTCGACTCATTCTCATTTGTAAGTATTTCATAATGCGGTCAAGTACTAATTATATATATACCTACGCATCTATCTACATTTCATATTGATAAACACTCCAGTTGCTGAAGGATAGATTCAGTCATCATTATTGAGCATTAGCTATATAATCACAAGCGATACAAAATTGTAAAATTGTTTCGTTACATCAAATTTGCACCTTCAGCGTAACTACAAATTGTAGCACTAATTAGTGTTTTACTGCGGACTACATGGCAGTCATAACTTATAATTATTACTATGGTTATACATACCTGTATCTCAAAATAAGTAAGAACGCGTAGAGATAATTGTTTAGAACTAAGTTCAAGTCAGGAGTTGGCATGACTCAATTAGTTGTATGAGTTTGCAAATCACTAGGGATATATAAATACTTGTCACAAGTTAATGAACATAAACAATCCATAACTGGAGGTGGACACAGGACTCCAATTAAGTCACGTCTTAGCCAACATACTACACTTAGGTATATATCGTTTGATTTAACTGCGGGAGACATCCCACTCTACTCTGGACTTACCAAACCCATCATCAACACGTAGCAAACTGCAGCCAGCTGAAAAAAAAAATATCGAACCGTTTCGTTTTTATTTCGTTGAGTGTTTCGTTTTTACCAATTTACCTATAACTTGACAACAAGACAGACTACCTTATAGCTTCATGATTTTATTAAAATTTATAGGCCAATATTTTTTCACCTTATCTTAATTCCTTATATAAATCTTAAGAACGTATGTGTTTAGGGTTCGGGATCTAGAAGGCACTAATTGCTAATCTTCTATCCAATTTGTTTGGTGGAGAAATGTGTAAGCAAGAGGTCAGATTCAAATCAATAGTACTTTAACTTGGGGATGGCCCGTCCCATATTATCCAAGCATGTTAGATACCTACTTAAGAAGGAATAATTCATAAAATATTTTAACATATTAGTTACTACGTCATAAGGAAAATATCATAAACGAAGTATTTTTGATGAATTGATATTTGCATAAATATCTTGATGCTAATGGAAGATATAGATCAAAAATGTGACAATCTGAGATTATCTTATACTGACAATTATTGATTTTGAGATAACATCGATAAAATTGTGTCAAATTAATGAAAACTTACTCAAGGACATCAAACATTAATCTGTCCTTAATTTAAGTAATCAACTACTTTGCATATAAACCAAAATACTTATATCGTAATTATTTGACTATAGTTGTGTGTTTGGTAGTACGTAAGCACTTGTCGCAAGTTAGCAACATAAGTAGATAACTTATACAAAATAAATATAATTCAACAGTTGAATAAAAATACAAAAGAAAAAAGAATTGGCACGTGGAAGTCGAACTCAAATCATTCAGCACATTCCCTCTGTTTGAGCTAATTTCAATGCAGGTCAGTTAGTGTACTTGTCATGATGCCTAATTTTCGTTCCTCATTGAACTCTAGAAGAGAATGATCGTAATAACCAATTAATGATTGGAATGACAGTTACCTAGCAGAATGCAAATTATCGTAGAAACTACCAAATGAAGCAGCTCACTCTTAAATAGCCAAAACGAGGCCCTGTAGTCATACATTTGCTATTACGACAACGACAATATTTGTTTTAAATTCTAGAACAGAAGAAATGGTTAGTAAAATACATGTTTTTAGCTTAAACGTAACTGATATTTTCAATGATTGGTCGGTACTATAAGTAATAACTATTATTAACCGACGAAAACAGAGGCGGTTCTCAATTCGACGCGTATATTTTTTTTTTTTTATGTATGATCACGCATATCTTTTTACTGAGTAGTCCGATTTTGATAATTCTTTTTTTATTGGAAAGGGTATACTCCAAAGTTGGTCCCATATAAATTTGGAAAAAGAATTCCCACCCTAAGGGTGGAAAAACAGGGGTTAATTGATTGTTTTCGCACTGATCGTAATGTATTACCACGCGTAACTTTTTACAGAGTAGTCCGATTTTGATAATTCTTTTTTTATTGGAAAGGGTATACTCCAAAGTTGGTCCCATATAAATTTGGAAAAATAATTCCCACCCTAAGGGTGGGAAAACAGGGGTTTATTGATTGTTCATGCACTGATCGTAATGTATTACCACGCGTAACTTTCTACAGAGTAGTTCGATTTTGATAATTCTTTTTTTATTGAGTAGGCTATACCTAGAAGTTGGTCCCATATAAATTTGGAAAAAATATTCCAATCCTAAGGGTAGAAAAACAGGGATATATTGATTGTTCACTAACTGATTTTAATTTATGACCACGCGTAACTTATTACAGAACAGTCTGATTTTGATAAATCTTTTTTTATTAGATAGGGGGTTACACTTTGAAGCTGGTCCCATATAATTTTACTCTAAGGTTGGGAAAATAGGGGTGATTTATGGTTAACTCACAGATTTGAATACTAAAATAAGTAGTTAGCTATTTCAAAAATAATAAATAATTCAGCATGTAGCAATTAGTATATTATAGCCACAAAAAAATATGAAATAAAAACTTTTTAACAAAAAAATTAAACCGCCGAAAACACTGAAAAGCAAAAAATAAGAAACCTTTTTTTATTTAATCTTAATAACTAAGTTCTTAAACGAATGTGAGTATACCTAAATAATTTTGAGGCGGCGCCAAACTATCAATTAACAAAGATCACAAAATTACCTTAAAAATAAAGAAACAACCAAATCAAAAACGCTATATACTATAATTATATTCTTTACTTACCACCTACTAATTCCATCGTGGAAAGCAAATAAAAGTTTTGAGTTTGAGTTTGAATCAACTTAACAATGCAATGAAATCTCCAGCGATAAACATTGAAATTTCAAAAAAAATTAAGTACCTATATATCGTAATTAATTAATTTGCCTGTTTGGCGCCGACTCGAAATTACTTAGGTATACTCACATTCGTTTAAGAACTTAGTTATTAAGATTAAATAAAAAAAGGTTTCTTATTTTTTGCTTTTCAGTGTTTTCGGCGGTTTAATTTTTTTGTTAAAAAGTTTTTTTTAACAAACAATTTTAGAACGCGGTTTAAAATGGTAGCGTGACAATTCGCTTTGCAGCAGTGCAGCACATCAATTAATATTACCTACTTATAAAAGGTGAGATAATCTACTCGTATGCTGTTGAGTGATAACACAACTAGAATTAAACATTTTAGTGAGTGTTCTGTAATGAAAATGTAACACAATAAGTAGAATTGTATTACAGTAAAAATTGTTTTAGTTAATTATTTTGCGTATGAATTCATTGACTTGTTAATACGTTAAATTACAGAGTCATGGTCCAATGTCCACGATTAAGTTTTTACCATTCAAATAGCTGTGCAGAAAGGATATATTGGTTGGAAAATATCCGGAACGCAGATTGTAATTCAATCTTGTATGCATCATAAAACTTATAATGCAACTCGCCAGCGACATAAAACTCAACTTATCAGACATGAAACCATGTGTTTACTTCAGAGCCCAGTTTTTCATTAGGCATGTTAAATTGACGTCATGTTTATATCTAAATTGTCGGATAACCTAATGATAAGATTTGCCCAAGAGCTAAATATTGGGGGTCACATGAATTATGATGGGTATGGCCTCTAACAAACAAAATAAAAAAAATACATTATTTACAAAATGATTTAATATAAATAATAATAATTATTATGCAATCAGTACAACAGCTAGTTTATTTATTATAAATATTGTGCGGTTTCAGTGCAAAAATCACCTTACAAATATATTAATATGGAATTCTGTATAATATGTACTATGATGTTTCTATGTTCATATAAGGACCCAAGATTCCCTGCAAGACAAAAATATCTTGCTGCTTAATATCTAACATAATATAGCACCCATTTAATTATTGAACTTTTTTACAAATTAGCATGATACTTCTTGAATGGAGCTAATCCTGAAGCCACCTTGCTGCCTAAATCAGGGTGGACTTGGGTGAAGATCTTAATAGCTCTTTCCTGAATGAAACCTGCAGCATCCTTCAAGTGCCCCACAATGTTTTCAACGGTGCGTTGCTTCTCGGCATCGCTGAACACCTGCTTGTAGAGTGCGGTAGCCTGAGTGAAGTTGTCCTCGGTCTGACCACTGTCGTACCTGTCTACATCGCCGCTAACGTTGTATCTAGGCTGCAGGCGCTGAGCGCGCGGGCACTCTTGCGGCCCAGAGAACGAGTTGGGGAAGTAGTTAGGGCAACCTTCCTGGTTATCCATGGTCTGTGGTCCATCACGTTGGTAGTTAGCCACTTTCACGCGGTATGGGCAGTTCACCGGAATTTGCAAGTAGTTAGCTCCGAGGCGGTGACGGTGAGTGTCGCTGTAAGAGAACAGACGTCCTTGCAACATCTTGTCAGGGGAAGGCTCAATGCCTGGCACCAAATTGGCAGGACTGAATGCAATCTGTTCAACTTCAGCAAAGTAGTTCTTGGGGTTCTTGTTCAAGACCATTTTACCAACTGGAATCAGAGGATACTCTGAGTGAGGCCAGACCTTTGTCAAATCGAATGGGTTGAACTTGCAGGTCTCAGCTTGAGCCATGGTCATGACCTGAATGTACATAGTCCATGAGGGGAAGTCACCCTTAGCAATGGCATTGTAAAGGTCCCTGATGGAGTAATCCGGGTCTGTGGCTGAGAGATCACCAGCCTTATCAACAGACAAATTCTTGATGCCCTGGTTAGTCTTGTAGTGGAATTTCACCCAGTGTGCCACACCTTGAGCATTCACAAGTTTAAATGTGTGAGAACCGTAGCCGTTCATGTGCCTGTAACCATCAGGAATACCACGGTCACCAAATAAGTAAATCACTTGATGAGCTGTCTCAGGTCTCAAAGTTATGAAGTCCCAGAACATATCAGGATCCTTTAAGTGAGTAGCAGGGTTCCTCTTCTGGGTGTGGATAAAGCTGGGGAACAATGTTGGGTCCCTGATGAAGAAAATAGGTGTGTTGTTTCCAACCAGATCCCAGTTACCATCATCAGTGTAGAACTTAACTGCAAATCCTCTGGGGTCACGGACAGTGTCAGCAGATCCACTTTCACCACCCACAGTGGAGAATCTCACAGCCATTGGGGTAACTTTTCCAACTGATTCAAAGATTTTTGCAGCACAGTATTTGGTGATGTCATGAGTCACTTCAAAGTGACCAAAGGCTCCGGCTCCCTTGGCGTGTACAACACGCTCAGGGATACGCTCCCTGTCAAAGGAAGAGATCTCATCAAGGAAGTTGACATCTTGAAGCAGAGCAGGTCCATTTTTACCAACAGTTTGAATTCCTGTCTTGACTCCAACAGGAGCTCCAGTTTTTGTTGTAATGTAGCCGGGAGAATCCTGAAATTAAAGATAAAATATTTTGTTAAATAAATATATATTGTGAAATCAAGAAAACTAATGTTTTGAACAAAAATTAATACAGCTAATGGTCAATGTAGCTAATGGATATTGCTAAGTTGTAACACATATAGTAGGCATTAAGTTATATGGTAATTCGCATTGCATTACAAGGTGAACATCAAGGTATAATAATATAAAAAATACACATGTTCTAGATGCAGTCATTGACACAACTAGGTTAATTAGTTCAATACAAGTAAGCTTTTAGTGAGCCAACCAATAGTATAAAAGTTAACCTCATACATTTATGTATTACCAATATGTTAAATACTGTTTACCACACTTGATAATCCAAGGCGAAAGTACAAAGATCAAATTAATTAAAAATGACGTGGGGCATTAATAATATTAATATCACTAATAAACACAAAAGGCTCAGCTTCACACAATGACAATTTAATGTAAACAATAAGTAGCTAATGTCAAAACACATAAATTTTAACTCATAAGTTCGTATCAAAGTACATTCGTCGAAATTTGCACAAGATAAAACTATTCAACAATTATTAAATTTCCACATATTCCGCGTAATCACTTCATAAATATATTAAACACTTTTCACTTTTTACAGTAAAACGAAGACTTACTTTAAGGTCTTTCTTGAAGTTAACAAGTTGGTCAGTGGCAGGATCCCTTGAGGCCATGTTGGAGAGCGTTGTTAACGTTTGTTGTCGACGGAGCGGAGCGGCGCACTGGACGCGTGCCGTGAACACAAATACCGCTTGGCTGCTTGCGTTCCTCTTATATAGAATTTCCAGCGATAAACAACTATCATGCCAAACAAGTGCGACCAGTGCCCGATATACGTTTATACCTATAGATATAACAAAGTAGGTACACATTTATTTAACTCGAAAGGGAATCGTGACATCTCAATGTTTAATAAGTTATGAAATAATACTTACACCTTTTATTTCGAATATACAATATTCAAAACAATAAAAACAAATTATTGGAATTCTTTATACGTAAGTTTAATTTCATCCTGTTTTTGGCAGTTTTAACGCGTTCTGTACCTATTTATGAAGTTATTACTTTACTGATAACAAAAGAACATTGTCGTAATATTCTATGATAGCTCTAAAGTCCTAACTAAATTTTGAAGTTGTGTCACATCAAGTCATGTTTTGTTTTATTTTTCAGTTGCTGTTGTATTACAGCTGATATTAAAATAAAAATGGGGCAGGATATAAATATACTAAATACTCACCACAGATAAAATATTTTCAAAAAATGGAGTGAATGCTTTATTTTTCGATACATTTTTATTATTATTATTAATTACTGGAATAGAATGAAAAATACAAATATATTACTTAGTATTAATTTGGAAAAATATGATAAAGGTACCTGCATACAATGACCTTTACAGTACACAACTGTTACTAAGCCCCTATATGAAAATCCCCCTGCATAAAAATAAATATACATTTAATTATAAAATACAAATAGTGTTATACAATTTTGTTGTATAGTGTACTTAAAATCCATGTTTTACACAAATAATAAGGATTACCATATTTACACTATTGGATGTACTTAAATTTATTCAAATCGGCAACTTTATTGTTTCAACATCTACCACACATAAAAAAAACATCATTTCTTATGTCTTGCCGTGTTATTTTATGGGTAGGTATTGAACAGGTCAGGAATATTTTTTATTGTTATCGTACATGCAAAAATTTGCATGTGCATTGCTTTGAACATATATTTCGTCATTATTCAAATTATTTAATACCTTAGGCATTGGAATGAAGTAGTTACCAAAATTAATTGCATACGAGTAATAAAGAGTACGTCGATTTTCACTAAACTGTCGTTTTCAAAACCTAGGTAGATACTTATTTGTGTGAATACACCAGATTACCTACAACCTCTAAGTAGATAAAAGCTAGCTACATTTCATATTTAATAACAAAAGTAAAATAAGTGATGAAATTAATAAAAAGTCTGGTGGAAAGTTTTCCACTCAAAGTATTAATATTATTATGAACGTAGGTAAAAGTTGCACATTTATTTTATCTCCATCAACAGAAGCATGAAATTTGTTCTATAAGAAGAACCACTAGAAGTTTCTAGAAAGAAAAATATTAAAGTGGGAATGAATTTCTTCGCGACAAAATAAATTTCTTAACTTTAGAGGGAGCCCGGGGTATCGGGGTTTTTGAGGGTTTTATGGATTAAAAGTAGTTTTTACTAAGTAGGTGAGCAAAATGCAGCCACATAAGAAAAAGCCTGCTGAAAGCGGATTCCTTGATCCCTATTCTTTTTCTCTTGTTTACGGGGTAAAAAGTGGTCTTTGCTATGCTGGACTTTTTTATTTATGAGCAAATCTGGATCATAAATACGTAGGTACTATTTAAAAAGCCTTTACGATATTTGAGATAGGTAGTTGATCGGCATCTTACAAACCAAGTGCCTTTAATTAGGGTGGTTCTACATTTTTCAGGCCTTGTTTTCGTATACCTTAGTAAATACTTAACAAAAAAAACATAATGGAATGCCTCTTATGTTAATTAATTAATCATTAATTAGTTTTACGTCTATGTATCTAAGGTATTATAAAAAGTTGCAGGAAATGCCTTACTTTTTTGCAGAAAAAAAGGGCTATTCTACCTTGCATATTCATGATGAGTTTACTCATCTTCACTGTTAATTATTTTCCACTGTGATTCATTCAATAACGATTAGAATATGCATATCTAGAAACATACTAAGACGCTCTGTTAACAAATTGTAATCTTAATTGACTAATTGATGTATTACCAATACCAACAATTAAAGTAACAAGAGGCGGTTTGATTCGAAGGCATATAGTTACTTAATTTTCTATTCATAAATAAACATGTATTTTTTCTTAGTTTTCCGAAAAAGCGAGACCCAAGTCATTTCTATCATGTTTATGTCGTGGAACTAGCTAGTAGTTAATCCCAAGGTGGAGGAAAAAGACGCCGGAGTATAGTTTGTGAAAAGGGAGCTTGAAGTACCTAGCTAGGTACCCTATAATAATATATTAATACCTCATCTAGCTAGCTAGAGAAGGTATTAATCTGTAATGTAATCAGTTTGTTTGATTACTTATTACTTCAACGGTTTGATCTTGGTTTTAGATTTGTTACTCTTTTTCAGTCAAAGGTCAGAGCAATATTATACTATCTATTTACTATTAAACATTATTTGACCAAACATTTACTATCAACGCTAAGAGATTAGAACATAAAAATAACAAGTTTTAGAAGCGTACCAAAATAATAATTTTGTAATTATGACATTGATAAAGATAATGATAACATTCAATACGTAGTAGATTATGTAGTAATTAAGGATTTTCTCGTTTATCTCATAATAATGTTCTCTTTAGCGCCTTAAAACTCAGTTGTTTGTAAAAGTGCTTTGTATATACACTCTTTTATAACTTAAGTAGTTACCTATTTAAGCATTTATCTAATCTAGATCATTTTGAATATTGCCAAACCCTTTTCTCATCTTGCGTCATTCGTCAAGAATCAGATGCAACAAGACTTTGAATCTAAAGAATGACATTCATAAGGAACATCCATCAAACGTAGATGAAGTAAAACGTAAGCGCGTGGGGGCGTGATCACGATAGCAATCGGAGTGATGACGACAAATCTCCTGCTGCTGCAATTACCCGCGAAATTAAGAAGGGCAAACCAGCCAAGAATAAGTTTTGTTTGATCCTCTTTAATTGGTATTCGCGCGAGCATATAAAAATAGCGTCGTCCTTTGACAAACAATAGCGTCAAGGCGAAAGCAGTAAGCGTTCTCCGCTCTGGGGAAGCAGGCCCTGTAGCCTGAAATGAAATGACATTTCATTTCGACAAGTCACGTGACCTGGACTTGTCACTTCCATACATTTAATGTCAGTTAAGCGATTTCTATCATCGTTATCGCTTGTAGAAATGTTACTTGGCTAGAGGGCCAGGAATGGTAGGTAAGCATAAAGCAGCAGCCTTACCGGCTACCACCACCGGGCTCTCCTCCCTTTTGCCGAGGACCAATAGCTACCGCAATAAACCAAACGGCCTCCTTCTCAAACCTGATCCTTAGGAATATCTTAAAACCCCTCAATTAAATCAAATTAAAACCGCATTATTCGCTCATCATTCAAAATTGTCTCCTTACCGCGATGACTTGCAAATTTATCTTTCCGTACCCAAGAAACGCTGGAACTAAAAATAGCAATCTCATTATAATGCTAAACCCATGACACAACCCATACCATCTTAATATTGCACAACATATTATTGAACTCCTGCCTTTTTTATATTTGCAGATAACTGCGATGGAAAAATTGGTGTGAATCATCTCGCTTACCGTAAAGTTGAGTGCATATCAGAGACAACAACGACTTATGAAAATCACCCTTACTGCTTCATGATAAGAATGCTTTCGATATCAAACTGGTACCATTAATTAAGGTTAATGTCATCTATTAGGTACAAATCAACATGCTCTATTAAATTAAGTTGGATACGCGTCGTTAGGCTCATGGGTACAAAACAAATATAAGTCATTGTAATTATTTCTATGTCACACGGAAACCTAATTTACCCGACTTGCGTCAGTCGGTAGATGTCATCATTTTTTTCAAATCAACACTTCCTGTTAAGCCCTATAATACTAGAGCTAGTTAGCGAATCATGGTGTGATATTTCCGTTAGCACTTAGGTAAGTATCTCTACATAATATTGTATAGTAAGAATTCAAATAAACACACTAATAATGTTAAGTAGACGGCTATTCGTGTCGTGTGTAAAATGGCATTACGAAACCACACATATTTTATTGAAATCAAACATGTGTTTACGAATTCGTCACTCCGCAATCGTAAGAACTTTTTGGAAAATGTATATGATGACAATAGTTAGCATATCTACGTAGCGCCATTATTATCTGTTTATGGTAATTGATTTATTGTGTTTAAGACTTTGTTCTGTTATTCTTATTATTAACAAGAGCAATCCACTCGATATCAGTCGAAAACTGATAACGTTTTATGCTTCACTTACTAATGTGCGCGAAATATTCTAATTTCTATCGTTAGATATGCTACCGAATAATGACATTAAATTAACATGTTTATCAGACGAAGAAATTATTTTTGCTATCATTAAATATTATAGTCTGCCTTAATTTGATAAGTTATTGTGAAGCAAAACAATATTTCCTAAATACCCAATGATCACTTAACCGCCGTTCCTTAGATATTTCCATCGAACGTAGATTGGTGGGCAACGAATATATTGAAGACAGAGAAGGCTAGAAACGAGTTTAATGGTTTGATGGTAAGGCATTATTGGTTAACCCCAGTTGTCAAGAGAATAAAGATGAGGTAATAAGATTTAGATAAGTTTAGAACAGTGAACTGATAAAGAATTGACTATCATGCGCACTTCACTGCATGTCAATGACCCGTAAGTGGTTCACATATCTATCCATTTACATAATACCTACCTTGTACATACATGCATTGCAGTACTTTGTACGTTTGCACTCCCGTACGCGTATTTCTGACAACTGTTGACATGACATTGAGATATATTATCGAGAACAGGAGTCCTCTGATAAAAGAACAAGTTCATCCATCTTTCCAGCATCTACACTTAAGTTTTTTAAATCTATAATAACAACAAACACTTACAAGTATACTAAAATTAAACTGTAAATAATTATATAAAACGAACACGCTTCAAAAAATACATCGTCATCCTTGTCAATGGTGGGATGAGGCTGGCAGGTTGAATGGCTAAGCCGATTCTCTGTGCAAGGAGCAAACCAGCCCTCTGATCACGAGTAGAGTAGACCAAACGTTTTGAGAGTTCTTAATAAAGACTTTGTGCACTTTGTTTACTATCAACTAATTTCACTAATTACCTACTTAAAATCCGATGATATACTACTTAGATTATTTATTAATCTAATAAATATAGTATTACTACTATGATAAAATAATAGCGACCTTGAATATTAAAAAAGGAGTAGAAATAACACACTTGAAAATATATCTACAGAAGGTTTACCACAATTACCACTGGCGAAGTTTTATCTTGGTGATAAGAGAAGGCCAAGCCAGCTGATACAAGCCTATAAATTATAACGTCCAACTATACTAGATACTTGCTGCAATAAAGATTTTGTAGCATTAATTTTTCACTCCTGCAGATTTTATAGAATAGGTCTTCTGGTATGAGTTCAATGTTCAGTAGCAGTCACACACCTCCAAATTCACTTTACATGCATAACAGAATAAAATTGCCTATTTTTCTTTGTAAAGTATAAAAAGAAAAGGGAGATGTCGCAGAATTGCTTAGACGAATACCGCGATTCCTTTCGAGGTGGTGCGGGATAAGATTTAATGGAAGGACTTGGGGGAAGGCCTTTGCGCACCATTGGGTCAGTATAGGTTTCAAAAAGAAGTATGGCAGATAAAACTGCGCATATTTTTAACCCCATTTTTTTATTAAATTCGGAGAGACAGAAAAAAAACTATGTAGCGAAAGGAAGAATATCCTTAAGACGTAGCTATTCGTTTATCCGCTGATTTGTATGCGATAAGGATCACAGAAATAGTGCCTTCTTCAATAATGCCTTACTTACTATTCCTAATTTTCTTCTTCCGCCCAGCCACTTCACAAACTGTGGAAGTCGCCTTCGGCCTTCTAGTCTCACGAGATATCAGCTACAGCTGCAAAACAGTTTTTAGATGGAGTGACTGCCTATCTGACCTTAGTAAGACTATGTCACTTCGTCCTACATTACATTGCTTATTGAAATAATAGACCTTGATGAAATAACACGATATGTCGTTGCAGACTAACAATACAATACAATTGAATGGTGATTGCATTGGAATTTAAAGAAGTTGCTATAAATAGCCGTATTTTAACTTGATATTTGCCTTTCCTTATCCTTTACCGTGGATTTAGCCATTTTTTAACAAACAATTTAATGTAAGCGTAAACTTGACTGGAGTGGTCAAACCAGCTTTACTTTTCTAATAAAGTCACTGACCTTAATGTTGTTAATGGTTCACGACTGGTCACGTGACCATGTGCCGATCAATGCCCTACTTTTTTAAAGTTGCACTTTTGTGAGCTAGACCTAACTAGGTACTATACCAACTTTATCTAACTGCCTATGTATACTAAGAAACAGCCATACTGACTAAAGTTGATTTAAATTAAATAATATCTACCAAAGTGCTGCTGTTTCGTTTAATTTCGCAGGATACGTATTTTGTTGATTAACTGTGGCAAACCGGTTTAAAGAGTCCAATGACAGCAAGTATGATCTTGGATAAAAAATATACCTAATTACGTCATTGGTATTACAGACTATCTTTATCTGAATGAACTAAAGTTTATAACAAACTTATAAGTATACTTATTTTAAATCCAGGACAAATCTTTGTGTGATGAGCACGATCATTGGTTCTGCGTCTGGGTGTGATTTATCTATAATATGTATGTTTTTAGAAATATATAAGGATGTTTATCAGTTGTCTGGTTGCCACAACAAAAGCTCTGCTTAGCTTGGGATCAGATAACCGTGTGTGAGGTGTCTCAGAATATTATTATTATTTTTAAATACTATTTAATCGTTGGATACTAATTTTAACTGCGTCAGCAGAAGGATCTCAACTGTGCGAATACTTATTTCAACAACAAAATAAAAATGTCCGTGTTTCGGTGCCATATTACGCCTATGCCTACAAACCACTTACTGACTACTAATAGGGTCAAGTACTAATAGGTCAGGTCGTGGTGGTTTTGCGGTTCAATGACCCGATTCGTATGTTTTTGTTTTTTAGGACTCCAATGACGATCGATGACGGAAACCTGGATACTAACTTCAAAAACATTTTGTTAAATACTACGGCTGACTGAAGTTATAGCGAGAATTTATAAAGTACATTAGTTATATATAACCCACAAAAATTACATTACATTACATCAGAAATTGTATGATGCTGTTGCGGATTCGTGATTATCACTTTTTATTAGAGCGAATGACATTGTAAGCACCTAAGTGACACTGCATACAGGTACATACGAATTGTTAATTTGAGAGTATCATGATAATAGTTAAGCACCCGTATTGCCTATATATTAAGCATCTTGTTATTGTAAAACTATTGCATCACAATTGTTTTATATTATTCGAGACTGGATATAGAAATAAATTATTCGTTGTTTTTATTAGTCATGCTGTGTACATTGTCTTCACACGTAGAAATTTCTGGAAACTTCTGTAGAACTTTTTGAACTGTTTTTCAGGCGACTACCTTATGGTTAAAATGCTTTTGATAACATAAGTATTCGTAAAGTCTTTGTTGCTAATAAACATACAATCATATCATAATTATCTAAGATCATTTCAGAGGAGGTTAAATATTATTGAATTTAAAACCGATATTTGACATCGAAATTGTGATGTTTCGTTCTCTTCAACTCAAACTAGCCCCAAATAGTTTCAATTGCCTTCTCTTTATGGGAAGAGGCGCCTGGGCCTAGCAGTGGGACGTTTGTAGACGGACGTTTGAAAATTATTATTTAAGTACTTAACAGGAACCTAAAAATTTAGTTTGATTTTTGACGACCTCTAATTTAAATTTGCTTACACACGGTTTTAAGTTGACCCAGCTCTGAGTGCCCGGGTTCGATTCCCGGGAGGGTAATATAGAAAATCAATTTTCAATATTTTCCCGAGTCTGGGCGTTTGTGGTACATTCGTTGTCTCTGAATTCCATAACACACACTTGCTTTTGCTAGTTACTTACTCTAGATTCAGAGCAATGTATGTAATATTTTCCATATTAGCTATTTATTTATTTGTTTCAGAGAACACTAAATCACATATTCACGTGCTTGTCAAATAAAGGTTGTATTTGCTTTGTATTGGAATTGAAATTAATTCAAGAGTAACCTACTGTTGTTAATAATAACTCTAAGTACCTACCTACGTAACAACCAACTGTATTTCTCACACGTTTTTGTTTAAATTATCCATTTCAAAGCAAGTTTAACATCTCTCAAATAACTTTAATTGTATCCTTGTGACTAACATAGCACAATGTAGGCTCTATTTTATTACTTAAAATGAAATGGTAGATTTTTAAGGTCTAAACCTCAACTCGAAGTAGGAACAGTAGGGACCTCTCGGTACCCTATCTTACTAGATATAGGTATGACGCATCATAGAGAATTAGGGACTTACATAAGAACCGTGAAGTTTCTAACGCATAAATACAGTCACTAAACTGTCGAATAAATAATAATCCTATCAAATACTTAAAAAGCAAATAAAAACCTAAGATAAAAAGCGACTAGATGTTTCTCTTACTTTGTTATTTTATAAAGGTAATTAAATTTATTTCAATACTAGCGGCCCGCCCCGGCTTTGCTCGGGTGCTTATACCTACACTATATATCTGTCGCAGACAAATAGTATAATATGGCATTTTACATACGGCGTCGTCAGTTTAAAAACGTTTGCGGTTATGTAATATGCCGAAGGCAAAATGTCAAATCATTCAATCGTTATAATGCAACGTTAGTGTTATTTTAATGTGACTATGCTCATTAGAATCTCGAGAAAAACTTTGAATTACATACGTCGTCGTCGCTCGCTTCGCTCGCTCTGTTGCTAGGTCACAATATCTAACCTAACCTAGCCTATTGATCTCTGTCACAAAGTCGAACCTAATCAAGCAATGAATTTCTGAGCCTATGAATATATGAATATTCGATCAAAAACATGGTTTTTTGACCAAAAATACTCTGCAGGAGTCCTTCACGACCCAGTTTCTATGGAAACCTTAGCATTTTTGACGTGCTGGATAACCTCAAAAACTAAATACTTCAATTTGCCACGGCATTATGTATATGGTGTTTAAATTTTCGATGAAATGTTGAGGCATATTATAAAGTGACACGGCAATCTACATTTTGCCTTGGGCATATTACATAACCGCAAACGTTTTTAAACTGACGATGCCGTATGTAAAATGCCAAATTATACTATTTGTCTGCGACATATCTACACAATCATAAAGTTCTGTAGTGCGAAGCACAGCCTTCGACGCACTACTTGGTATAGGCACGTGCCCCCCGGCCCCCCGGCCGTTACCGCCGCAACCGCGATGTCCCTGCATTTTAAATTTGTAATATCTTCGAAAATATTTATTTAAATTACATGCTGTAAAGGGCAATATTGATCTATATTACATGCACAATTGATTAAAGGTACTTAATTGGATAAGGATTAATACTGTATAGCTTAAAATCGCTTTTTCGTAAATAAGTAATAAATAAACGATAAAAAATGGTTATTGTGGGTTATCCTCAAGAGATAGACATATATGCCATCGCGGACTTTTTTGTAGATCTTTTTAAGGTGCACAATACTGTAGTACATTATTTTGATCTATCTCGTAGGGTTCAGCCAGCGTTTGCAATGTAAGCGCAAAAAATTTGTTCATTTACTTAAATCTCTAAGATTATCCGTGTTCCTCTACTATATTATGCATGTATTATACATATAAACCTTCCTCGTGAATAACTCTATCTATTAAAAAAAACTGCATCAAAATCCGTTGCGTAGTTTTAAAGATTTAAGCATACATAGGGACAGACAGCGTGAAGCGACTTTATTTTATACTATGTAGTGATTCAATAAGTTCGTTTAAACAACAATTAAAGATTAAAAGTGTTTGAGATATTGACGGTTACATTTTATAAACAATGACAAATTATTGCACAATAAATATGTGATATGCATGTGCATCTTAAATGTTTAAAGAAACGCGTGTTTCTAACTTAAAACATTGGCCGCAAATCTGTCTGCCTTTTTATTCTCTACCAACTGTCTAATAATCCAGCAAACTAGTATTAAACGTCCCACTGCTGGGCACATGTCTCTTCCCATATAGAGAAGGATTGAGCATTGATCACCACGCTTGCTCTCTGCGGATTGGCGATTTCAGTAAAGAAGTTTAACAGTATCTTTTTACTGATAAGAAAAACGCCTTTATATGTGATTTACTTTTCTAAACTAACACTCAAACTGATTTAAACCCTATTAAAAACTTAACTGGATAGTGAATACTTTATATGCTACGAACTATGGTCAGTCAAATGTCGTTATTGATTAACCTATCGTGCGAGTCCGTGGTGTGACATGGCAGGTGAGCAGACAAGGTCGTGTCAAGGTTAATTGTCACCCCCATGCGTCACCCCATATGTCCCCATACACAAAACACAAAACTATCATAGATATCCACTTTATAAATGGAATATTTGTTTCATTTAGTCTGTCTTTAACAGCTAAACCATTAAAATTTAATTTGGCTAACTCCGAAAGCTTATTTATTTTGTCAGCCCTTTCTATCCCACTGCATAGTATAGGCTTGTCTATCCTCCTTCCATTTCTCTCTGGTCAGGGCTGTAGTGAACCACTCCATACCAAAGGAGTCCAGCTCGTCCGCCATCTTCTTCTCGGCCTACCGCGATGACTCTTGCCATTTAGATGGACCGATTGGGTAGTTGGTTTAATACTTTTTATACAACTATGCTATCTTTAAGCTCCTATAAGGGTATATTCCACTCTGTTCACCTGGGTGATATCACCCATGTGAACAAAGTAGACTTTTGTGTCTCCTCATTTCACCTCGGACTTATATCACCCAGGTGATATCACCTGGGTGAAATGAGTTGACTTTTTCTGTGTAATTTGTTCACCTGAGTGATATCACTCAGGTGAACAAAGTGGGATATACCGAATATTTGTGTGGATAACAGAGTTTTATCTCTTTCAAAACAAACAATACATAGAGGTACGAATAAATTCACTTTATAAATCCCGCATACGGGTAAGATAAGATTCGATAATACTTACTACGAATTTAAAACTTATAACTGTTTCTGAAGCATATAAAGCAATAATTAGGTATTATTGCTTTATATGCTTCAGAAACTCCGTTGCAACCACATGCTCTTACTTACTATTTAATCATCTTTGAAGGTGCTGCATCACAAGGTTCAAAATGATGGAAATTGTATTTGGTATTTTCAAGGTGACCTGTTTGAAAAAGGTTTATTTTTCAGCTATTAATGAGTTTTATAATTTTATTCCCTTAAGTGGCAATGATATATGTATACAACATAGATACACAGAATCAATTATACATATAATGTACTACGTAGTAGATATTGCATGGTGAGTTATGGTGCTATGATAAAAAAAATTGTCGCGCAATGTCAATTAATATTGGCACCGATATGACGCCTAATTAAACTATATCAGGATGTTAACACTTAATTACCCTGTTTAACATCCATTAAGTAAAAACAACAGTAAAAAAATATTTTATCTAGGTGCCAAATATTAACCTAACTTTGACATCATTATCGATTCAAAATAAGTTAATTTTTATTGCTTTAACCATTGATCTGTGAACTTATAATGGGCTGATTACATTTTTAATGGCTATACCAACACTTGCTCTTACAAGTCATTTAAAAATTGCGCAACCAGATTTTCTTCTGCATTGGTCATTTGTGTTTCCAACGTAGATAGATACAACCCACCTTTAGGTTACGGATAGCAACATCATAGAACAAATATTTTTATCAAGCAATTATTAGGACATAAATTTTACCTAAGCACCTCGAAGATAATAAATTAAACCATTATTATCGAAATAAGCGGATGATTGATAATAAAGGTATGCTTGCTGTTTATTATTAATCTATACAAAACATTATCGGACCATTGTTACGTAATTCAAGCGAATGCTTGAGTACACCCGGTGGGTAAATTTACGCGACCTTTAGCAAGGTCGAAGCGGTTTTCGGATATACTGAAGTCAACTGCATATATTATAATATTTTTACACAATATTGTTGGTAATACTGTCTTTACCTTACGTTTATGTATGCAAATAAACCATGTGAAAATTGTCTCAAGAGTTAGCACCAAAATCTACACCTTTCAGCCGTCCTCCATTTGTGTGCTATCAAATCTATAAATTGAATTGATTGATATCTCCTTTTTTAACACATCTCATTGTACTTCTATAAAATATATTACATATCAGACACAAAATTTGCACAAATTGCAGCAATATCTGATGAGATAAATTGGCAAGTCATTCTTTCAAGAGTTCTTTACTTATTTGGATATTTATATAAGAAATAAATTAGTGTGTAGTTCATAATTCAACCGTCAGTGCCGTGCCTCTAGTCCTTGATAATGGTAACACTGATTTTAGCGCAATTTGGGCAAAGAGTGCAGTGTGCAAGAATTTATTTTTATTTAAAATAGTTTATAATTCGTCGGTGTCTTTTAAGCCCTGTTGTCTATAGCGTCTGTTTCTCTTGGTTTTAGTACCTCTATCTTCTATCTTGACAACTTTACAGACTCACCAGACCATGGCTAGTTTATTTACAAATGACATGTTTTCTGTTTAGATATTATTATAATGTTATACAAAAGAGATCTTGGGTTCGATTCCCAGGTCGGCCAAAGTGATATTGGGTTTTTTTGTATGAAATTCTCAGTAGCAGGTCGGAGTTTCGATTTGTGCCCGGTTAGTGGCAATAGGCTGGCCCCCTATTACATGGGACCTAAACATATCGGCGAACTGTGGGTATACGTTGGTACACCTCTGCCTAACCCTTCGGGGATACAGGCGTGATGATATGTTTGGTTTATTACCAAAAGATGTGTAAGTATTTTCAGTAATTTCATTTACCCATTTATTCTTTATACGCAGGAAAGTGGCAATACTCATATTTTGATTAATTTAATGTATTTTATAACTTATAAGTAATTATTAAAAACCTAACCTGTCGCAATATCGTAAAATTTATTCGTATTGCATAACTAAAGACCGAGTATCGAACAACGAAGTAAAGCCGATATTTCTAACAATAGTTTGCATTTCAAATTAACAGGTAGAAGACGTCAAATCTCTATTTAGACAAACTAGAAGTAAACTTCAGTTCCAAACTGTAAATGTAAGCTAAAATGCTAACAAAGGTGCTAATGAACATCTAAAAATATAAAAATATATGACGCAGCATTCCTAGTAAACTGACAGTTAAAGTTTAACTCTTGGTCTTGGTCCAGTTGTGGGCTAAGTGATACCATCGAGATGCTATCGTAGCATCTGTAAATTAAAAATGTCCCGGCCTCTTGAAAATTACTTATAACTTTTAAAATGGTGAACAGACCTTTTATTTATATGTCAGGACATCAACTTGAAATAAAAAAACTCATCATAATTGGTACATTGGTTCGGGAGCTAAGATGCCTCAGAGAGAAGCAGTCGTACACGAACAGACACATCAAACAGGTAATTTTTATGCGTCAAGGGCTTATAAAATAGTAAATCACTCTCTCTACTTTTCTTGAAAAGACTTAGCAATGTTTTACAAGACTAAGATAGTACTAAGATGGTTCAGGGGGTGGATCTACCAGTTATCTGTCCGAATGCTGGCTAGATCCACTACGGGTACGCGACCCCGGACTGCCCTAGCTGTTGCCGTCACATTCATTGTACCTCCGTGATGGTAGCATCCTATAACCCGTCCTATCTTGTTATCCTTTCCAACGTATCCTTTCCCAATTCCTTATCCCGCAGGAACGCAATGGATATTCATAAAAATAATTTAATTATCCAAAATGGCGGCGATGTGGTTCGCCACCCATCACGTCTCGTTTCTCGCGGGGGCGAAAAGTGGCCCACGGAGAGCCGCTTCGCTACGTTGAATGTAAGAGGAGAAATGCATGGAAAGGTGGATGAAGTATGTCAGATGATGGATGTTGAGACAAAAATTAAGAAAGGTATGCTGAGGAGGTTTGGCTATGTCGAGAGAACGAATGAAGAACGATTGACGAATAAAGTGTATAAGGCGAGTGTGAATGAAAACATGCCAGGTCAAGAGTACCATAAACCGAACAGCATGTATGAAGGGAATAATGAAAGTGGATAAAGCGAAACAAGTGTGTAAGGATCGTAGCAAGTGGAAAGAAGTGGTCTCTGCCTACCCCTATAAGGGAAAAAGGCGTGATTATATGTATGTATGTAAGATAGTACTCAGATGGTGACCAAAATGGACGACCGAATGGATGATCATACGATGAACCTTATCATTAGGTATGCATAGGTAGACACCTAGTTCACATGACGACACTTGTCTCTTCCCACCGAAAAACAGCGTATGTCCACAAGGTTAATGGTAGGAAAGAGTTTCAAAGGTAAGGCTATGAGAAATGTCACCTGCAAAGTGAAGGTAATAAGGACAATTAACTACTACTTTATCCCACTAAATAAGCCACTAATTTAGAAACACCTGGTCATCCGCCTTCCGCATCCTGAATATTTCAGGTAGTCGGACCATCGATTGGGCAGGACAGTCTGACTGTAGGTAAGGTTGTCGATGGGCTCGTCTGCTTACAACTCCATTTGTCTTAAAACACTCGACAAAACACTGGTTCTGGAGCCTACTAAATCTGTAAGATTCTCCGCCTTACCCTATACTATCCTGAGGTTATATTTCAAAAGACAGAATAAGCAAAGAAGAAACAATCTAGTGGAACAACATTTTGACTTATTGCAAGGTCTTTACAAATCCTTAGTCTAGTATGTACCTACGGCAGCTGAATTAAAAACTATTCACTCGCCAACCCATTTTAAACGATCAGAATTTGCTAGTCATTCTACTGAATTACATGAATCAGTTCTATTCACAAGTTGTATAATAAGTAAGCGTATATTATTAAGGTAGACAACCATTTTAGTGATTTGTGTATTCAAAGATTAGCGAACTGTGTTTAATAAATTATGGTCATTCTTGACATTACCATCGGTTTGCGTGAGCATAAATGCGCTAAGACTGTAATTTCATTAGTTATCATGAAACGTGGCAACTAAGTACCTACCTATTTGCGTCAAATAACATACTAAGCTTATATGTATAGTTACATCTAAAAGTATAATCTGCAACACAAACTTAGTACGCATATAAAATAAGAATGAAAAATGTGATCAGGTTTCATTAATTAATTTCTTCTGTCTCCTGTAGGTATAGTTTGCATTGTCTGAGGGGCGTTAGTAGGTCCATTTTAGGATAATTAGCATTCTACTAAATGTTAGATCGTCAAAATGACGTTTTATCTACGTAATTATCCTAAAATGGACCTTCTAACGCCACCCACTCAGAGGATTCAAACAGATATGCCCCCGAATAGTGCTAAAACTAAAACAAGTGCATTGTAAATATTAAATTAGAAAAACTTGTAAATACTTACTTATCTTACTTAGTTTATCCTATCCTAACGTAGCCTGGATGCTTACTTGAGACTGTAACATATTTACGTTAATCACGTCCCAATTACTTTTACAACGGGACGAAGAATATTTAACCCATAAAATATAGTTGTCGACAATAATATTATTATGAAAAAGTAGAAAGATTTGTACCTTTGTATGTAGCAAATGAACTCTAAAACTTCTGGACCGATTAGACAAATCTTTTTTATTTAGAAAGCAAGATTAACCCTGAGTAATAAAGGCTACCAATATATCATATACTAGCGGCCCGCCCCGGCTTTGCTCGGGTGCAACGCTGATAGCAAATATAAGTACACAATCATAAAGTTCTGTAGGGCGAAGCACAGCCTTGGATGCACTATTTGGTATAGGCACGACCCCCGGCCCCCGCGCGGCCCTCCGGCCGGTATCGCCGCAACCGCTATGTCCCTACATTTTAAATTTGTAATATCTTCGAAAATATTCGTTTAAATTACATGCTGTGAAGGGCAATATTGATCTATATTGCATGCACAATTTATTAAAGGTACTTAATTGGATAAGGATTAATACTGTATTGCTTAAAATCGCTTTTTCGTAAATAAGTAATAAATAAACGATAAAAATGGTTATTGTGGGTTATCCTCAAGAGATAGACATATGCCATCGTGGACTTTTTTGTAGATCTTTTTAAGGTGCACAATACTGTAGTACATTATTTTGATCTATCTCATAGGGTTCAGCCAGCGTTTGCAATGAAAGCTCAAAAATGGGTTCATTTACGACCTTACATTAGAAATCTCTAAGATTATCCGTATTCCTCTACTATATTATGCATGTATTATACATATAAACCTTCCTCTTGAATCACTCTATCTATTAAAAAAAACTGCATCAAAATCCGTTGCGTAGTTTTAAAGATCTAAGCATACATAGGGACAGACAGCGGGAAGCGACTTTGTTTTATACTATGTAGTGATTCCTGAGTTACCGTACTAAGCTGGGACGGCTCGCCAGTTTTTAATATTCCTTTATTTTTTCCCCAAGAAAGGCCATATATGTAACTTTTCCGACATCTAGAGATTGAACCTAGAACAAAAACTAGACTGAAATAGGAAATCAAGCATTTTATTTCAAATCCTTTTGAATACTGTAAATAAATAAGTAATTGATTATATATACAAACATACGAAGATCTGTACGTATTTTTATTTTCAGAATTAAACACATTTTTTAGCACTTTAATATCTATTTTTTTTCATTATGACAGGAAACTTGAAATGTATTACTGTTGCTTGAAACTGGGTACAAAAGAAAAACAATTACAACATTACTACTTTATTTTCATTGTTAGTTAGAATTATTTAAATTCCCTACCTAATAAAAACACAATTAAAATGTAAATACTTACCTAAAGAAGTTTCGGTTCCATTCTATTGAAATTTTTTTACCTAATTAGCTAACAAACTATTCCGTTCCCTCTTAAAATCTAATTAAAAACATTCGATGACTAATTACACATAGGTTGGACAAATTGTAAAGGAAAAGTACCTAGCTCTTGTAAAGTATTGTAAGAACCAAGAAACCTTTATTTTATCTTATGGTCCAAGCTCACTTACTCACTTATGTACAAGGTACACTCACTGCACCAACATAAGTGCGTAAATGTCTATTCTTAAAGGCACTCCAATACCTGTTCTCACGCGAAGGAATTATTAGAGAAGCCTGACTAGTTTCCAGTCCTTGTGACATGGGAACAAAACTAGTCGGGGATTGTTACATATTTTTTTCGCCTTACTCCTGCGTCTCTGCAGCGTTTTCTAGAGTAGGTTTTTCAACTTCACAGAAACGCTGTACTTTACATGAAACAAATGCGTAACTGACCTCTACAAATAGGATTTGTTGTAGAGGTCAGCTAAGTATTCGTTCAATCCCGTTCCCTCTTACTAAGACAATCCATTCTTCTATCCATGCATCCTAACAAACGAATACGTACTTACGTTTAGAGTAAGGATGCTGTTAGGATTTATAACAAGTACTTCCCTAATGTAGGTGCATATTACAGTAATTTACGAGTCCTACCTACCATACAATCAGAAGACGATGCAATCAATTCCATTAAAGACAATCACAATACATTTTCAAATGCAACACAGAGCATTCTTCGAAGTAAATTGAAAAGCGTTACGCCATCCGCCACTAAACTGAGGAAAATGCTGATCCGTGCTTTATGCACCAAATTAAAATTATCGTCGTAATGGTTAGTTAATGTTGTGACGGATCGTGTGGCCACGGGCACGCTTCGACGACGGCCGTGGTGAATATCTCGCACTTAATGAGTTTGTCGAACGTCACACGAGTGCCCGAGTGGTTCAATCGCTAATGATGCCGCCCGTGGAAATGTACACAATCATTATAATCACAGTGATCACCATGTCTCAAGGATTACTCCAAGCTTGTTTTCATTTCTGCACATTGTAAGTTTTCTTTAGTACATCTTTGAAGTTAGAGTGTTTTTTTAAGACATTATTGGCATTTGTATAATATTCCAATACCCTAGTATATGTAACTGTCTATTACATTAAAAATCTATTTGTATACCTTCTATTAGTTAAAGTAAACAATTTATAACTCAAGAACGAGTGGCCTGATTCTCAGTCTTTTTTAGGATCGTCTCCACCCCGAAAAGCTGAATATAACGGAAACGGGGATGAAAACGACATTTTTTTTTCTGAAAATATAAAACCCGCTTTATTTCCCTATTTGTTATAAAAAAAACAAACATGTACCATGAATATTAACCAGATATTCATAATTTCAGGTCACCTGATTACTATCATAAGGGCAGACCAGACTGCGATTGTTCTGCCTTCAAGCAACGCAATGTTCGGTCAACGGTGAAGCATCATCCCATCGACGCCACTTCAGCATTAAACGACAGTGGTATTTACTACGAACCAGCCGCTATAAATGCTCCGCCAACACCATCCTTCGTTGAACAGATATTTCACACATCACGTCTTGTACCTAACCAAAAGCCAACAACTAATGATATAAAACACAATCAACAACGAATGAGTTATGATACGATAGAATCTTTGGCAGATGATGCTTCTCGTCAGCCACCTCTAACGGCTACTCACAAATATAAACGAGGCGGTAATACTCATGAAAGCGTAGAAGACCAAGAAAGTGAAATGCCTTTACACTTATATTTAGATCTAGATTTAAAACCTTCAGAAAATAACAGTAAACCACGACTCGAAGAACTCAAAAACATGTTTGTCAAATTTCAAGATGCTGAAAAAGGATTATCTGAATGTATAAATCTTCATATCTATATATTCTCAAAATATAATGATAACATTAACAAAACAAATACAAATTGGGGTCGAGTTGAATCTGATAACTTATCATGGTCTCAAAAGCTAACAGAGATTCAAAATAAATGTGACCAGTCGGCAAGTATCATACGACAAAGTATTTATGAAGTTAATCAAAGCTTCCCGCAAAAACAAAATTCTTCTGAAAACATTCGAGATGAACCAAGTATTATAGAAAGTACAACAAATTTTGATACTTTAGACACCACAGTTACGACCGATCATAACAACCATTACATTTACCCCTTTGGATCTAAAATTGCAAAACATAATCCAACAGAACTTAACGAAAAAAATCTACCGAACATGGACGGCATGGCTATCACTATTTTACCACCGATAGTGACAGATGTAATTCAAATAAACGCAGAAAAAGATTTTTCTAAATTAACTTCATCTGTGAATATGATAGACGAAAATATTACGTATCGAACATTATTAGCTGAGGATGACGTACAAATACCAAGGATCATAACAAAAGAGTTATCGAATGGTTCGGTCATCAGTGTCGTAGATGGGTACGAGGACATTCACAACTCTGATTTTATCACAAACAATATTATTCCATCAACTTCAGAAGAAGCTATGGAATCAACAACAAATACTGGTTTAATGAAAACAAATATTGATTTCGATCAAATGGTTCACAATGACCTCGTCGAAATCAAAGGAAACCTGTATTTTTTGTTTGGCAGTAGTCACATCCCAGCACGTTTCATACAGCAGCCGGGCGGAGAAATCAATATAGCTATGGATGGCTTCTCTTTGTGCACTCAAATTCTGGAAGACAACCAATCAAACTTTATGAATTTGCTATGCAACTGTATTCAACAAAAAAAATGTAATTATAAATAGGTATAGCATATGGATACCCATTGAATAATAATTAGGTACTCATGGTGTTTTTAGTCACAATAATCTGCCTAGACGTCAGTATTATCGTATAGTTGTTTTGTAACACTTTGGTTGTTGTTGGCATGTTTATTCTTATGTAAACATATTAAAATTTATGGAGATTTCTCTGAAATAAACGTTTATTATTAATTAATAAATTAAAAAAAAAAACACCACTGCCTGAACTTTTTGAGATCAGCAGTTGTTTTTCTTCGTCAGTACATATTAAACAATTCATTCTTTTGAATTTTTGTTTGCCTGTCAGACCCGAAAGGGTCTTATAGGTTTCACAATAACATTGCCAAATTAAATATCAAATTTTTTATATACATGATATTAAAATTAATAAAGAATTTTGAAATAACCATGTTATGCCTTGAAAGGCCCTAAATTTGAGTTAAAACAAAAACTACAACACCAATTTATCGATATTACCCATATGCCTTTTGTTTGACCATTTGGCAGCTGCTGTAACTACTGCGACTGCCTCTCTCGCCTTGTTGAGAAATGTGCTTTTGATGTTATAATTTTTCTTTCATTTTTTTTTTACATTAATGGTATTAGATATCGATACCTAACAATACCCGCACGGGTATTGTTTTCTTAACACCCTGTATTTTAAACTGTATTTGTATTTTAACTGTCTTTGCAATATCACTATTGAAATCAAATACAACGCTCACCTACCTAAAAGTACTACTACGATATTCCTGCTTTGTCTGCCACAGGTCTACTTGCATAGTTAATTACTAAGTGGTAAATAAACAGACCAATTTAATCACAAGCGCCTGTAACAATGGTCTTTGAACAATTTGCTAGAGAGCGATTATCGACATCATTTATATAAAAACCGTAGGCTTCTTGACTTTACTTGTCAGGTCAAAATACGCCTATACCTGCAAAATGTTAATCAGAATAAGATGATTCACGAAGACAAAATCAATTTGAATCGATTTAGACATTGCAGTTACCTACTTATGATAGGATATGATTATCTCTTAATATTTAGACTATAAAATAAAGGTAACTATATAATATAGTAGTATTCCAGGACATCTCACACACGGTTATCTGGGGCCCAAGTCTGCTATTTACACTCGGTTCAATGTCTTCATAGTGGCGTGCCAGCAGAGCCATTTTCGGAAAATTGGTATTCTACTAAACGTCAAAACGTCAAAATTGTGCATTACAATTTGTACCAAATGTATGAACTATTGGTCACAGTCGTTGAACATTGAACCGAATCGTTCCAAAGCGCAATTTTGACGTTTTGACGTTTAGTAGAATACCAATTTTCCGAAAATGGCTCTGCTGGCACGCCACTATGAAGACATTGAACCGAGTGTAAATAGCAGACTTGGGCCCCAGATTCCAAGCTAAGCAGAGCTTGTGTTAAGGTAACCAGACAACTGTATATATTTCTAAATACTAATATATTTCTAAATACATACATATTATAGATAAATCACACAAAGATTTGTTCTGGGTGGGAATCGAACCCACGACCTTCGGTATAGCAGTGAGGGTCACTAACTAGACTAACAGGCCCGTCAAAAACTGCTGAGCCCTTAGAAAAAAATGATTATATCACTCAACAAGTAGCTAACGACCATTTATTACAGTTATATTCTAGAGATGGACTATAATTAATTTATCTTATAAGATATAATATGAGTCAATAAAAAAATGTAACTTGTTCGTTGTCCATAATATTTAAGGCCGTTCCAAAAACTATTCACTTGTTCATTGATGATTGTGAAAAGCTGGTGAAAGGAGACGTTGGTTGGACAGTCAATTTAAAATAAAGGTAAGGAAGCTCTCTCACACGCAGGTCAGAGCGCATTTACAGAAAGCAAAAGAATTCAATTTCTCACAGACTCGAGTTTAAATGATAAAAACTGCAAATAAGTAATAAGTGTTCCCAAGACAATCCCCTAAACTGGCCATGCCACTACATACTACTATCAGATAGAAGGTATTTTACGATTTAGGCAGTGTGTGTCACAGAAAATAAGTGGATATAAATCAAACAGGCGTCTCATTTCAAAATCTTTATTTTCGTGAAATCTATTCTGTTGAAATTCTTACAAATATCTGCCGAGTGGCGGAAACTAACCCTATAGTTATACAAAATTAAATTTTGCAAATTACTTTATAAACCAGAACAATATAACTTAGTAAAAAAAATATAGGTCTGAAGCCTATAACATGCTCAATTTTGATTTGAAAAATAAATTATATAAATATCATCTTAAAAAAAACTGAATACTTATAAAGTAATCCAAAAACAAGAAAGTTGTGATCCAGCTCAGCTAGATGTGTCATTTGTGCTGTTCTATTTGGTAAGCGTGGTCCATTAGGAGTACCTACACAGTGACATAATTCATAATTTCATATAAATTAATAATACATTGAAAAACTTACTTCTAATCGTCTTACTACTAAAAGCAGAGCACGGAATGCTTAGTATGCGCAAATACACTTAGAAAAACATTTGACACACATTTATTTAATATCAGTGTACACAATGTGTTAAGAAAAACCCATAAGATCCCAAAGAGCCAAACATTAATGGAGTCGTCGACTCTTTCTCTCTCTAATTTTTTTTTATTTTATATCATTAGATATCGATACTTAACATTACCTGCACGGATCGGATAGGGTTTTCTTAAAATATTATTAAAAGGTTACTGGTTACTATCATTGCCATTAAAAATCGAATAAATCAGTCACAAATACTGAATGATTTTTAGGCGCTAATACACTTGGAAAAAACGTTTGACAGTTATTGAATATCAATGCATATACCTTCTAGTTTATTGTGATTATTACATTAGTCATTGCAACCATTTAAAATCAAATAAATTAATCGTTAATACTGAATGCTTATTATGCGCTAATACACTTAGAAAATACATTTGACACACACATTTATTGAATATACATAAACTACTATTATGATTGTTACATTACAGTCATTGTAACCATTTTAATAATTCAGTCAAAAATACAGAATGCGTTTTATGCGCTAATTCCTACACACTTTGAAAAAAGATTTAAGATTAACACGTTACGTTTAGTGAATTTTCATGTACCTACCTATACGTATACGTGCATACTACTATCGAGATCATTACATTACAGTCATTAAGACAATCTAAAATATAATAAATCCGTCAAAAATAATCATTCTCCTTCCTCTAGAGCCCTAACCGCCAGGACCTTGGACCCTGTTCCCATTCCTTAATTTTTAAATGTTTAATTTAATTTCCATTAAGAATAAATTTAAAAGTTTGTTTTATAAAACACCGCGAAATAAAGGAACTTATAATAATTGACGATTTCTTTCTTTTTAAGACGTTATTAATTTAGCAATTACAACGAAACTGTAAAATTGAATTAAGTAGAATATTATTTACGTACACTGTACGTAGATACAATAAACATTATGCTCGATCAGTCAACATGAGTCTTGTTAGATCAGATAGAGAAACAAAAAGTAAGTCAATATCCAAATCCACTTCTTAGTAGATGTTAGACGTTACTTGAACATTTTTTAAAAGAGCAGCGTTGCCTGATATCTTTGCGAATGCCATTATGCTACGTAGTATGCATAATAGAAATTGACTGAAACCCTCACTTTGGGCCACTCGACACGATAGAATAGGTTTAACCTTTTAAGCTCATGCTTTTCATAAAATACCTATTAAAAAAACATTCAATGTTTACATCGTAATTATTATATTTTATTCACATAGGTAGGTAGGTACTTCACTTATATGTAAATGACATGGCCGGAATTAGTATAGAGCTATGCCCTGAAAAAAAAAACTCATGCACAGTGATGTAACGTATCTCATATTAAACCTTATGGTTTTTTCTATACAATAGTATAGGTTTCATGGTCAGGGAACATGCGAGAGATCAGTAAATAGGTTCTATTCTTGTTAAATGCCTAGATTTTTTGAATAGCAACGAGCACAGTTCCGAGTTTTATAGCCAAAATACAATAATCAATAAAATCTGTGAATTCTATGCAATAAATGAAACACTCTAAATGCCGTTGTACCGTTTACATTAAGTGAACTGGGTAAAATGTGGAAATAATTTCTACTTCTTGAACAGAAACCAATCTTTCAATAGGTACGTTTTGTAAGTTGTGACTTTCATAATATTTATAAAAAAGTACTCTGTGGTTCTGACTGCGGTTGTCACTTTCATTGACAGATGGAAAGGAGTACGGGTGCGCGCGCAGTTCAAACGTACAAACACAAAATCAGTTAAACTTAATTATAGGCATATTTTTTTAGCAAATTCTAGAGAAATGTAATTGTTGCTATTAATTTTAGTATATTTAATAAGTTATTTTCATATGTTAATAGTTGCTGTACAATTAATATAATAATAATATTCTGGGACAACTCACACACATTATTTTTTCTATTTCATTCTGAGGGCAGAATCCTACACCACATCAACCAGCACTCAATTTTTTGTTTTCATTTTTATTCGCAATTCCTAACGAAATATAATTGTGGCTATTAATTTTAATATATTAAATAAGGATTTTTCACATATTGATAATTGCTGAACATTTGTTTTTCTAAAGTTCATTCTCAGGGCAAAATTCGGCCATGTCCGAATACATTAAATTCCTTCTTAATTGTTCACATACAAGAGTTTAAAATTTATAAAAATAAATAATGGTTTACCAAAAATCTGACTAGGTACAGTTATAAAACTATAAACAGGTTAAAAGAAAGTCTATATTCTCTTCATGAAATACACGATTGTAATGATGTTCCTAATAAGGCCTTCACCGAATTACACAACGTTTGTTAGTTATTCTAAGAGATATGTTTTTCAAAACAAAAAAGATAATAACAAAAAATACCAAAATTAATAACAATAGGACTAGATCAAAAGCATACCCGTACTTTATTGTGCCTTTACAAGGAAATTAAAACAAATAATACAAATTTAATTTATATTCCAAAAGACTAAACTTAATTATATATCTTAATTCATTATTTATATTTTCAGAAAATCACAAAAATGCTATGCTGTCGCCAAGCGATAAATGTCAGGCAAACATGAGCATAATAACAAACCAATGAACATTAAAAATAAAATGTTATGGCAAATATTTTTTTAAAAATTTCGTCAAAAAATCTGAGAGTTAAACCCTTTTTTCATTAATCGATTTAAAACTTTAGGCATGGAGTAATTCCCAAACAGTTACAAGTTTAAAGTATTTAAATAAAAAAAATATCTTTAAGAGAGAATTTTTTGACAAGTACTGGCTCTAACAATATCACAAGTAATCACAACTAATAGAATTTAGAAATAACTGTAACATTAACATTATTGTAAAATATTTTTAATTCAAGCATTGTTCTTTTACAAAGCACATATTACTACTAGGTACTAATGTAAAAATAAATAAAAAAGAAAAAAATTGAGAAAAGATTCAGAAAACCTAAAATGCTATCCGCCATTGGCACTCTACCAACTGTGTCAATTTTAGAATAGATAATTTTACAAAAATATCATACCTATGTAAAAAGAACCTATGTCGCCCTGTTATTTTATTTAATAAAATTATTTTTTAATTTGGAAATGAATTATAACGACTTTTATACATGAATCCAATGATATTCTAATAAAATAAATATTTATTAAAATATCATTGCATGAATCCTATTCTGATATACTTAAAAAAAATATTAAGTATTGGTCTATCTTAAAATAAAAAAGTTAAATTGGTAATTATCCTGAAGAACAAAAATACATGCTAACATATTGCATTCCAATATATTTTGAGATATGATACCACATGATACATTTACCTTTATATATAATTCAGGGGCATACTTACATAGGTAAAACCACAAGGCAACACTAGTAGGAAATTGGTATTTGCTTAATTCTCTACACCATGTGGTCTGAAGGTTCCGACTACAACATTCCAGCCTCGCTTGCAGGATGTCAGAGGCCACACTTCTGTGGGTATCAAATTATGTTTAATAAGTTTCTGTGCTTCAAGTCTGATTTCATCTCCTGGAAAATCTCCCCGTTCCACACGTAAGGGATTGATAAAAATAACATACTGCCCCGCAGTCTTCAAGTAGAGTCGGGCATTTAAGTCAAGTATGTCAGCCTGGTCACGCTGTGTAATATCAACAATTATGCAGTCAACCATGCCGAGTAGCATTCGGTATTTAAGTGCGTGTCTCGCATCTTCTACTATCGGAACAATGTTACCCCTCTTCAGAGCAATATTAACAAGTTCTCTGCCAGATCTCTGTGAGGACTCTACTGCATACACCAGGCCTCCAGGTCCAACAATATCAGAAATATGACTGACTGTGATGCCACTCGATGCCCCAAGGTATAGCACTCGGGCACCCAGAGGCATGTCAAGGTTTAATACTCCACCTAAGATAGCTGCAGCTAAGTTCGACTGGTAGGGATTCCATACTCTGTATTCCACTTTCTCTCCATCAGTCTTAACAGATATTTTCCTTTCACCATATACATTAAATCCAGGTACCAAATTTTTTGTTAATAATAGGTTTTTTTTAATCCGTCTAACCATGAATATTCCAGGGAATCTGTGTGGTTCAATAACAGTGCGTGGACCCTGGAAGTCAGCACGGCCCCTGCCCCTCCGGCCGTTGCCGCGAACACCGAAAACAGCTAAATCCTGACCTCCAAAGCTTCCCCATTCTACATTGCTGGAGCTGCCACCTTCACCGCCACTAGAGCTATCTTCTTCACCGCCACTAGAGCTACCGCCTTCACCGCCACTCGAGCTGCCGCCTCTACCGCCAGCGGTGCTTACCAGGCTTAAGCACTGACCTCCACTCTCGACATTGGCGGAGCTGCCTGCTGCACCATCGTTGGAGTCGTCGCTACTGTCACAACAGACGTGGATGGCGACTTCGTGCTTTTTAAATGTAGGCTTTAACATTTTGTATTCACTTCTTGTTACAATATATACTTTAAAAACTATAAATTATTATTCTTCCTACTTGCACATGATATAAATGTTATGAATGTTTATCGCGTCACAATTATAGAGTGATATTTCATTAGGTGCGTAGAGGAGTCGCGCCGCGCGTCCCTCCCCCTCTTCGAAAATAATATTGATCCATCCACTGTTTTTTTTTTTGTTGGATATCTACCGTATTTAGCCTCATAGGGCTTTCATACTGATTCGTCCGATTTCGTCGGTCTAATTGGCGAGACTTTAATACGCTTCCAGTCCGATATGTTGCGTTGCCATTGCAATTTTAGGGAATTCCCCAAACTGTAGTACCTCTTCGGGTAATCTTTGGGTAGAAAGGAAAAAAATGTTAAACCACTTTGATAATATATTTTATATTATCAAAGTGGTTTAACATTTTTCCTCACATCACATCTTTACTCATACACAGAAATATGTAAAACTACAAATTCTAAAATAATAATTAAGAACTATCACAAATTATGTCAAGATCTATTAACAATTAAACTCTGGTTTTTGAACGTGTATTATTTTGTAAACTTAATATCAATGCTGATTCGGGTAAAATAAACTTTTGAATGAATATGTGCATTATAATTTTTTTTCCTCAAAAGTTTAGCATTACATTTGTATTTGGGGTAATTTTAGATTATAGTATTGGCAACGCGGGATAGAATAAGGAATACCAACCAGTACCAGTACAGTACCTTTTAAAAACGATATACCATAATTTGTCATGATAAATAAGTAAAAATTTAAGTTTTTGGTTTAAAGATTATTTTAGGATTTTTGAACTGTGTTTCAATTTTGTTGATATACCTAATTATTTAAACACAAGACAACAAAACGCTAAATTCACAGATAATATAAGTTGACCATAGACATATAGAGATAAGCCAAAGAGAATATTTCTGTGTGAATCGAGTTCGTTTCGTTATGTTGGTTGATCAGTTTAAAAAAATATACTATAAATGGCAGTTTATTGGAGATGGAAGGCCTTGGCCTCAGAATATTAAAAAATATTTTTACTGTAATTAAATTTGGAACTGAAATTTAGATTTAATAAAAACTTTAAAAATATCAGCCGGATATAATAACGCAGTTATTATTGTTTATATAAATTAAATTGAATATGGTAAAACAACAATGATAATAAAACAAGAATAATAATACGGCACCTAGTATTTTTTTTTTACAAAATAATTATTTTCCTGTAATGACTAATTATCACACGCACTGTGTAGACTGTAGTCGATGTTTTTTTTCAGTGGCACCACACTAACGCCATCATTCACAGATAGTCAATTGTAACGACGACGAAGACCGGTGAACATCGAGGAGAGGTCGTGGAGGAATTTACCATCTAGCCACCATCGCCGTTCGCCAATTACACCATGGCTGATACCGAAAAGGCGCCGCAGCCGCAGCCCCAACAGCAGCAGCAACAAGAGCAACAACCCCCACAGCAACCGCAACAAGCTAAAGCGGCTAAACAAAAGCAGGTCATTGGTGAGTGCCGCTACGCCATCTTAGTTTTTGCGTGTCCCGGCTTAAAATTTTATAAAAGCACATGGTCATCAAATTGCGGCATCTGATATATTTTTAGAATTTTATTTTCGTATTGCGTCAGATACATTAATCCTATTATTGGAATGATAAATTTTATGATTTGAGTATGGAAATGCATTCGATTGTGGCGTTATTGATCGTATGATGACCCCGCTAAAGCTATATAGCTTTTGCTACCTAGCCACTTGAATCACGCGGAACCAATCAATAATGGTATGGAGCATCGCAGTGGCGTCCTGAAGCCATTTTGTATAACAGAATTCTATCAAACCAATTAGGATGTTGATGTTTAGTTACAGAGTTATATTGCATTGGCTAAAATTACTTAGATGCTTTCGAACTGTTGCGAATGTACTTGCCGAATTCAAACTATTTAAAAATAATATTGACATCATCTCTGTTCATTTTTTGATCGTGGGCGCTAAAGCGTCTTCCCGACACATTTCATTAATTTACTACTTTCATTGAACCACAGTGTACTTGGCCTAGCATAATTATTTACTATGGGTAGCTTTAACACAAGATTAATTGTGATGTACGTCTTTATAAACTCGAAAAAAAAATAAACAGCACTTCTTGTGATTTAGATGAATAACTTAAATGATTTAAATAATGATTGATGATTGAAATAGACAAACTCAATCAAAATGTGGAAATAGGTCTAAAAAAATATAATTTGAAGATTAACATGATAAAGTATAGTTAGATTCTTTGTCATTACAAAAGATTGTGTCCATTCAAACAAATAAATGTATTATTTTCTAAATATTATTCCACAATTTTTTAATATGATTCAATCGCTTTTCAGCTGAGAAAGTTTCGGGAACCGTCAAATGGTTTAATGTGAAGAGTGGATATGGTTTCATCAACAGGTAGGCAAAATATCAGTTGAAATGTTCTTTTATTAACAAATCATTGTATACATATTACAGTAAATACTTGAATCTTTGACAGGAATGACACCAAGGAGGATGTGTTTGTGCATCAAACTGCAATCGCCCGGAACAACCCTCGCAAGGCTGTGCGCTCGGTCGGCGACGGGGAGGCGGTGGAGTTTGCCGTGGTTGCCGGGGAGAAAGGCTATGAAGCAGCCGGAGTGACTGGTCCCGGTGGTGAGCCAGTTAAGGGCTCGCCCTATGCAGCTGACAAACGCCGCGGCTTCCATCGCCAGTATGTTTTAAACATTTTATATAATTATAGATATATTATTTTTGTTTTCTTTTTACATTAATTCTTTTGTACATATGTGATGTTTTATTTGGTTTTAATTTAACCTGTGTACTTTCAGATATTACCCCCGTCAAGGTGGCGGACGTGGCGGGGAAGGCGCTCCACGTAGAGGTGGAATGGGACGTCGTGGGCCCCCGCCCACCCAGGGGGGTGCACAGGGGGATGAAGGTCAGGAAGGGGCCGGAGCTCCACCACAGCGCAGGTAACTCACAATTGTCAAAAATATTTACCTGTATTCATATGTTGTGTTGCCTTACGCGAAATGCTATAATTTTTGTAAATTTGCAGCTACTTCCGCCGCAATTTCCGCGGTGGACGCCGTGGTGGTGGTCCGGGACCCATGAACCGCGGTGGTTACCGTCGCGTGCGCCAGCGCAACTACCAACAGGGTCAGGGACCACCCCAAGCTGGCCAGCCAACCCAGGCGCCGCGTCAGAACGGTCAGGAGGTAGAAGCTCCGCCTACCAGCGCTTCACCACCGCAACAGCAACAGGCAAAGCCAAAGCCTAACAACACCAAGCCTGCTGGGACAACCATTGAGACAACAACCAATGAGAGCCAGGCCTAAGAACCCGGCGGGTGCACAGTGTGGCACATCTAATGTAGTGCATGTTAATTCTAGTTGTGCCACATATCCATCGTAACTGTCTTGTCTGTACAACTGAAGAGTGTTTCGTTTTATTGTTGTTGCAGAAGCTAAATACATCTATGAGAATCTGCACATGTGATCATCTTGATTGGAATGTAATTGTTAGGGGAATTATGGAAATGGAACTGCAATTCTATCACAGATAAAAAATGTGATATTTTATTAATTATTCTCAATTATGTATTGTTAATGAAGATATTTATGGTTGTAACTACGACAAGATTGTGTATTGTATTTGATTTTTTTAAAGCCAATAACTTATACAAGTTTTGGATATCCAATTTAACTGTGCAATTTTAATAATTAGATGAATTGTCATGCAGGTTCCATTGCCCCAAATGAATTGTGTAGGTACTTTAAAAGATGATTATTTTATTATAAATTTATATGGATGCATGTTTTAACTTAAAAGTCTTTTATTTGTAATGAAATCATTAGTTCTGTAAAAAAACACCAGAATTAAAAACTTCTTTTTACCTGTGTGAAAATTATTTAATTTGTTATTATTTTCCTATTTTTTTATTTCCTGTTAATTTGCGATGAAGACCCATTACTTTTATGGATGAGTTCTTAAAGCTGCATACAAACAGACTGCATGTGTAGGTGCGTACAGACTGAAAATTATATTAGGTATAAAACTTAGATTAGGTATGTACCTAGTATAATGTAACTTTCTTAACACGTCCACATAACTTTGTTATTCAACTTTGCAATATATCGCACCTCAAAATCCTACCTATCAACCCTATATACTACTGATTCTTGAATAGACTACAACGTCGACAACATTTAGGACAACGAGCCGTTCAGTGATATGTTCTAGTATATCCTCCTAATCGTCGAGCACGCTCGCCTCTCTTGTTACAGCCTGTTGTAGAAACCAATGAGCATATCTTTGAGCGTATTGGTGTAACATTTCAAAGAAGAATGAAAGCAAGGTACAACGTGCAACAAAATGCACACTCGCTGTGAGCATTTACCCGAAAGACCCGTAACATAACGCCGAGCATTCGCAGGAACGTTTTGGAAACTAAGCTTTTGCCTGTACTATTCGGAACGTAACAGAACAGAAATGCTCGATAAAATAGTCTATACCCACCTTTATATTCCTTCTCTGATCATGCAGTCCAACTGGAATGCGCTGCTGCCTAACATCCCTTTTTCCCGTGCCTTTTCCTTTTAAGCTTCGAATAAGAGAACTCTTTCTTTCCTCTTCTACTTAATTTCTTATCCATTTATTTTATATATTTAGTGTCAATGCTCGATCTTCAGATGTGGACGCACCCTAGTGTTAGGGATATAATAATATTAGAAATATAAAGGTATTTGTGTACTTTGGCGTACAGCGACTATGGAGCAATAAACGAATATGAGTACATAATAGAGTAGAGCTAGAGATACAATATTTTCCTGGACGCCAAGTGGGATTTCGGCTCCCACTTTCAGGATCTTGCGACACGGCTTCTCAAAGCGGCTTACGCCTCGTGGCTTCTTCCTAACTTAGGGGGACCACGAGTCAGCTGCCGCCGCCTCTACGCCGGGGTCTTGCGTTCAATGGCGCTCTACGGAGCCCCAATATGGGCAATCGCCCTCCACAGAAAAGAGAACGTGTCCCTCCTGCGTAGGCCCCAACGGACAATCGCGCAACGCATTGCGAGGGCCTACTGTACGCTTTGATTATCAAAGACTGTACGGTGGGTCACGCAGCTGCATGCGCCCTCGCCGGCACTCCCCCTTGGGAGCAAGAAGCAAAGGTTCTGGCTGCTGTATATCATCAGACAGCGGCCCGGAAAGCGCTCGGGGAGCGCGAGTCTCCGGAGGAACGCGGAGCCGTGCGGCGCGAGGCCTGCGATGAAATGGTGCTCCGTTGGCGGTTAGACCTTGCCAACGCCCGCTACGGACGCCGCGGCACTGAAGTTGTGGGTCCCCTCCTGGAGACATGGCTAGAGCGACGCCACGGGTTCCTCACGTTCCGTCTGGTGCAGGTGCTGTCCGGCCACGGGTGCTTTGGATCATACCTGTACCGAATCGGGCGGGAGGAATCCCCTGCGTGCCACCATTGTGGCGCGGCGGAAGACACGGCGCAGCACACCCTCGAGGTCTGCACTGCCTTCGAGGTGGAGCGCCGTGTCCTAAGCGCAGTTATTGGTCCGGACCTTTCGTTCGCGAGTGTGGTCAACGCCATGCTCGCGGACAATCGCGTCTGGCGGGCAGTGTCTCATTTCTGCGAGATCGTCATTTCGCTGAAAGAGACCTCGGAGCGCGAGCGGGAGGCTGATCCTTCCGCTACATTGCTCCGCCGACGGCGGGCGGGTAGGGCACGGACGAGATCCTCCGTAGCCAGACCTGCCCAGAGGGGGATGCAGAGGGCGCGGACGGGGGTCCCTCAGCCTTCATTGCACGCGTCTCCTTCCTTGCTGGGCGGGGGTGGTGTAGTGCTATGCACTGCCCCCGCTGTCCACCCTCCTACATAGGACGGAGGTCATGTCGGGCCCGCCACTAAGCGGGCAGTCGCCGGGGGCGTTATGGTGTTAAGACTTCGGTTGGACGCGTAACGCCACTAAGGTGAAGGATGGCACCAGGTGTTTTGCCGGAGTAGTCGGAACCTTTCTCAAGGCTCTGGAAGCCCGGACTCTTGCATCCTCAACCCCCTGGGGATGCAAGGCTGGCTCATAAATGAGTTTCACCTGCCAAAAAAAAAAAAGAGATACAATATTTACTACAGGGATATACTGTTAAAAGACAGAAATTTAATTAGAAAAATTACATATACCTTTATTAAAAGTGAAGGAAGATAAATAAATCATTAATAACTTGAAAAAAATAATTTAGTTGCAGTTCAAAAGGATATTATTTTCATCGAAATCACAGTCAATCCCTTATTAAGTTAAGGTCACAGTGTTGTTTGGTCACACAAAGACCAAATCTTGATCGACGAGCGAGGTTTGGTGGACTAGCCATTAAAGCTCGCTCGGTCTAGCATGGAGTGATCCCCCAAGATAGACCAAGGTTTTTTTAGCAGTGAATAAGCTCGCGGCAAACCCGATAAGTATAATTATAACAGGTAACATTCCCTCCCGTGTCAAATGGGTTGGAAATAAGACACTTTAAACAACTGGAGGCTGTAAAAATGATAGAATTTCTTATTTTCTTACTATAATGCGCTTGATCATTGCATTTTCCGATGGCCAAGCACTCACCGGAGAATGAGGATAGATAACACGAATATTGACCTGTAATCTTCTTCTCGAGTCAATGATATCTAAACTGTGGCCAAAGTCGCCAGATTGCCAACCAACCAAAAGCGTTGAACGACTGAACAAATAAATAGATTATTTTTTGTTCTAGGGCAACGCGAACTTTATACGCAACGTATTTTCTGATAGATATGAACCTTAAAACAATGACTATCCTTTATCAATCAAGGCTTTTCTTGAACTCGGTCAGGACAAGCAATTTTAAATGTAGATAAACACAATACAAAGTACCTACCTACGATTAAGATCCACGTCTCACTTGCGACATCTATTGACATATGTTCAAAGTTTTAATCAGCTCGTGAGCACAGACAGAGTACGGCTTAAAATTGTCGGTTAGTTAGTTTCGTAAAATTTTAACTAGATGTCATGAGTAGTGAAAAAAATAGATAAGTCCTACTAATATTATAAATGTGAAAGTTTGGGAGAATGGATGTGTGGATGTTTTGTTACTCTTTCACGCAAAAGCGGCTGGACCGATTTAGTTGAAATTTGGTATGTATATAGGTTATACCCTGGATTAACATATAGGTAACTTTTTATCCCTTTATTTTATGGGAACGGTATATAGGTATTAACGCGGGTGAAACCGCGGGGCATACAGCTAGTAGTAAATAAAAGTGTTGGGGTTTCCCTGTTTCATACAATGTAACTTAAGCTACTCCCAAGAAAAGAAAAGAAAAGAGGCTTCTGCAATTTATTTTCTGCAGTATGTCCTGATTGTAGGTACATATCAAGATAAATGTAATGTTGTTTTAACAGTTTCTGCCTCTTACAAGTAGCTAGGTATTTTGGAAACAAAAATGGAAATGATAACATAACTAATTTAGCTAAAAAAAAACATTGAAATTGTTAGTGGAAGCATGGTAACTTCAGAATTCGCAAAAGTAGTAACCTTATCTTGGCACAAAAGGCCTTGGATCTATTGGAACAAAGCCTAGATTAAATTAAAAAAATTCAAGTACCTAGGTACAGCTATATAACCAAATTCATGATTACTTTTTGAAGTGTTGATCCGTTTTGACAGATATTTGGCGAACAAATGTGGAGATAGCCCGCAGGTTTAAGTACACCTACATCTACTTGATATCAAAATGATTACATGTCTGGAATAGGTTCTTTCTTTAATCTCCTCTCAAATATTCATCTGATATAATATACCAGTTTAAACTGGATGCATTCTCCATTTCAAGAGTAATCTACTCATATCTAGATTATTTTGATACTTAGATAATTTTGTGTAATATGTGTACCATTCTAGCAATGTTACGGCAGCTAAGGCTGTGTTTACACTACAACATTATAATATCATTATTATTTACTATCGATCACGGTTCGAATCTCCGCTTCGCAGGGATACGATTCATGCAATGAACAATAATATTAATGTTATTATTATTATGCATATAAACCTTCGCTCGAATCACTCATCTATTGCTGAAAAACTGCTTTAAAATCTGTTGAGTAGTTAAATATAAAGATTAATATTACTGTTTGACTGACGAAGTTTTGGGTTCTATAAATTACCGTATATTTACTCGGTACAGTTCGGAGTCAGGAAGTTAGGTTTTCTTTCAGCACCCGTTTCTTTCAGCAGATTTTTTTTATTTGGTGAAAATCACGTCTTCAACCCACGTCGATGGCACCACTTGGGGATATGTCGGATTTGCACCGACCAAGAACACCCCGGTTCCGTTCTCGCCTTTGCTGGAGCCGCGGAATCACTATGCATTTTCAGCGCAGCAGACCCCTTCTAGAGGAGCCCATCCCAGAGGGTAGGGTGCCCATCTCCCATTCCTTCCGAGTACGAGCGCGTTGGACATCAGGTCCATATGCTTCGGTACCTGTCAGCTGATCTGGGCCCCGAGTCTGCTATTGACAATTGTTTGAATCGTCTGAGTGGGTGGCGTTAGTAGGTCCATTTTAGGATAATTAGCATTCTACTAAATGTCAGAAAGTCAAAATTGGCCGTCCCAATGGCCAATTTTGACGTTAAAGTGACGTTTTACCTACGTAATTACCCTAAAATGACCTACTAACGCCACCCACGCAGACAATTCAAACAATTGTCAATAGCAGACTCGGGCCCCGGGTAACGAGGTGCCCTCCTCGTCACCCGCTGACCCCATCTCAGGGTGTTCGGAGACTTTCTGCAGCCTAGACTTTCCGTGAGTGCAACTGAGTTTGCCCACACACTGGTGTACCCGCGTAAATCCTGCGCTAGCTTATCTCGTTTTCAGGGAAGACTGACACAGAAAAACAAACTTTGAACTGCTATGTTTTAATCCCTCATTATAGTTATTTTGTTTTATGCTCAAGAAAGACATGATAATATACAGGTAGCTAGATGGTATACGAGTTTATTTGAATATCTCAGATTTCCTTCACTTACTTGCTATTAGACTGGATATCGTGTGGTGTAATAAATCAATTATTATATATATTTTATATATTTTTAGCAGTAGCTATATGTATTTAGTATGCATAATGTAGAAGCCTACCTTATATGCGTACATAAGTAAGCCAGACGAAGCGGTTCGTAAATGTTGACGCATTTGGCATTCATCATTATCTTCAGATAAAGACATTTCTGCAGACAAACGTTATAAAGATAAAGAATTCAATGTCTGCTGTGTAACAAAGTAGGTACCTGCTTCTTAATAACATAACAAAGCCTAGAGGAAGTAGGGCCAATGCCCTTGCCATAGTTAGGTAACTAAATTGGCTATCGACTAGCTTAAATTATCAAGAAAAAAACTACTACTAATCAAGTAATCACTAATGTTTTTTTTTTTATATATATATATATATCTGTCATAATAATAATACAATGTTCCGCTATAAATGGTACCCTTATCATCATTTTCTTTCACATCTTTTCTCGTGGACGTGGCTGTTCGGCAAGAGTTTACAAGGCAATAGAATCTTTGCATCAATAAAGTACTTGACAGATTTGGATGAAACCTAAAAAACAGATTGTTTGTATCCTGGATCGTAATCTGAAAATTTAATTTGATATGCCTTGAAGCCTGTGAGTGAGGAGGGGAAACTACAGCGAGTGAAACAGGGAGACGTTGCTAGTTTATCACATTGGTTTTATGACGACGTCTCGCAGTGTGTGGATCCTGTGAATGTATTCGTTTTGAGTAATATAACCTTGATAGGAACAATGATTACTGCAGCACTAAAAACACCTAAATGCTGAGTTTAAAGCTTTTGTATATAAGTTACTTCTAGAACCCTTAACAGCTTCATTCACATACATTGTATAGAACTATAGATCAGCAATTGATTGAGATCAACTCACGTGCTCATTTGCCTGTAAAGCTTTTGAGAGCTTCAGGGTTTATTTTTAACCATAACATAAAAGTTTCTTACTTCTAAACTATCCGTAGAAGATTATTTACTTAGTTGTAGACTTAAATTAATTCGGCGATGTTTTGATATAAATGAACTGCAGTAATCTGGTAACTTATCGAGGATTCTCGAAGCATTTTGAACCTTGATTATCATAACTGCAACAATCCACTGATAATTAAAATGTAGTTTTTATAACTATTAAGCTGACCTACCTTTATCGCTAGTGATTAAATCAATGATAACTATATTGCCTGAGGACTTGAGCCAGTTTCAATGTATGAACTATAAATTTACCTGACAAGAATAGGTTTTGTGTAAAAATTACTTCTGGTTCATGTAAAATATTAATCCAGCAATCCAGTAGCAAACCCAACGCAGTAATTAAAATAAGTCAAAATAATGATTTACTACTACTTACACATAAAATCAAGTTTTAAACGTTACCAGTAAACCCGAGTTATAAGATATGTATTACCGTGACCTAATCTTTTAAACAGCCTTCACAGACTCAACAAACAAAATAAGTAGGTGTCATAAAGAAAGAAAATTATGAAAATATTCCTTTAGTATATGATCTGCTAGAGATAATATATTAATTACGTGTGTTAGGAAGAATTTTATCTTAATTTGCGGCAAGGAATTTAGCTTTGGTGCTTATTCTTACAAGCAGAAAACTTTGATAATATTGGAGGTAGGAAGGTAATCTGAAATAAAAACATATCCCTACATGAATAAAAGTAGTAAGAAATAAACTAGGAAGCAAGTCAAAGAGGAAGTGTGATGAGAGGAGTATGTTGCCGTGAACAACGAAGTTCGCACTATATAAATGTCATGACCATGATAATCATGTACCCTTATGTATAATAGGTATAATTTGTACCGACATGCAGTTTGTATGGAACGATGCAAGTACATCATCAGCTGTATGTTTGAACGTTTCCTCATTCTCAGATCCGTGTAAGATAAAAACATGTTCTTTGTATAGTTGACGGTTCATTTGTATTTTCAGTATGTATAACGACAGTATTTAGGTGTATATTAGTAGATAAGTGAATAAACATTAAAACTGAACGGTTATTAATGAGTACGCGGTGCCGCCATGCCGTGCTTGTGGCTGCGCCGGCGGCGCCTCTTTCCAAACTGCAGGCGAGGCTCGATAGTGGTGGGAAGCGACTCTTGCGCGAGTCCGGATGCAAACTCAGTCATCAGTGTAGTGTCAACAGCTGAGTGAGTTGCAGCCACCGTCGCTGTCGTGCGACTACCTTGAGAGTTGAGCATTCATCGAACACCGCTGCCTCGCAAACACTCTAAACGTAAGTTTAACATTTGTAATTTACGAGCGAGTATTCGGTTTGTGTTTTGTTTTACCTTGCTGCGCGCTGTCGATGCTCTGCATAGGAAATAACGTATTTTAAAGTAATTTTTAGTAACTAATTGTTTATTTAGTAGGTACATTCCTACATAGGTATCCATTTTATTGCTTTGTCTGTACTATATCCATAAAAGGACTAACTACCGTTGAGATTTATTTTCAAATAGTTAGAAGTTTATTTTAATAATGATTTTATTATTTTTAAATGTTTCCAACATTTTTAAATGCAGATTTTTTTTAAACAGCTGTGCCAACGTCATAGATAATTTTCTTTTTGTATAATAATTAGTTACAATGGCTTTACCAACAACGATATGCTTTTATTTTGCATTTTCCAGGTATTTACCTACATGATATTTAATTTATTATTATCGTGTGTTAATTTTTATATTTATTAATAATTTACCAATATAGTGACGTTACGAGTATTAGGGTATCTTGTGAAATACTATTAAATAGCTACCCATGTAGGTAGGAAAGGCGCGTACATACTGCGTTAATGCTTGTCTTTTGGTCCCTATATTTTTATGACCTAATTTACGCAATGCGTCTATTATCTACAGAACCTGTTAATTACACGATAATCGTCTTCTACCTAATTACATTTAATAAAATGAAGATAGGAAATATACAAATGAAGCGTGCATTTAAAAGCATTTATAAGTACTTAGACTAGAGTGACGGTTTTATTTTTGTATTGAAATACCTACATTTAAAAATTAATTTTCTATGTAAGGTAATCTCTATGTGATTTTGATATAAAATATTTTTACCTTCTTTAAAACACATCTTACTTGTCCGTTGTTAAATTCAATTGTGAAGATGTGCAACACCCAATTAATTTTTTGTTTTTTTTGTTTTTAAGAAAGCCAGTTTCCAGGAATGCATTTTTAAATTTTTCAAAGTAGGTAAATATATTTTCCATAATCTTCAAATATAATCTAGTTAACTTTTTGCCATTTTATAAGCGGGTGATTAAAATCCACTCTAATAATGAAAAAGAAGGATTTATTCACCTGGGCGATTTACTTCCTAAGTGAACAAATTACACTAATTTGGTCCACTCATTTCACCTGGGTGAATTGTTCCGAGGGTGATATGAGGAGATACAATAATCTACTTAGTTCACCTGGGCCATATCACCCAGCTGACAATTTGGAATATCTTGTTCAAAGTCCTCGAAAATGGTTAAAAATAAAACTACTTTTTGACGGATTTTATCGCGGTTTATTTAAGATTTTAGTTCTCAAACGAAAATTTACCCGAACAAAATCCGCAAAAAGTAGTTTTATTTAAAAAAATTATCTGACATTCGCGTAAACCTGTGGAAACTCGAAAAGGATGACAAAAACCCTAAGATCCAGCTATCTCTTGTTGTTCACCTTAATAATATTATTAGTAACGCGGTAAGTCGAGGTCCAAACTCCGGTCGTGGTGCCTAAAGCACTAATAAACAAATGCTAACGTCGTAACTAGTAGTTTGGACTGGAGACCCAAGAAACAACAAGTTTGTTCAGAAATTCCGGTGTAGTCGTCAAAGCCTGAAATCACGCTAACTGCGGTAGACTTCTTTAAAATGCGTATTCGATAACGCTCTTACCTCATAAGGTCTGAAAGTTTAAAACAACTAAAATATAGTATGATGTGAATAGAGATGTATGGATGGTATTAATGAGTCATGTATTTTCAGGCATTTCAGGTTACACAAAAGCATACGAACCTAATAAAGCGTAAAGTGTAGTTTTTTTCTAGCAATTGTACACTTTCAATCGGTATTTCTGGTACGATAATTAATTATACCGTAAATATCAGTATTTCGATACTTAAGTATTGCCATATTATCGCTAGCCATTTCCATTCAAACGTAACTTAATTAGCTTCGTATACGTACCGACGAGTTTGTAAACTTATGTCAAGTAAGTGTAAACCAAGGCCAGTTCTAAGAATATATTGTACATATTTTTTAATGATGGTGGCAATCGGATCGCCCCCTATTACATGGGACCTAAACATACCGGCGAACTGTGGGTGTACATTGATAGGAAGAAGTGTGCCTAACCCTTCGGGGATACAGGCGTGATGGTATGTTATGTTTTTTAATTATTCATGCTGAGAGTTGGTTAAAAACCGTTTATCACAAATTGATTACAAGTACGTATGTAATAGAAATACTTGTAAAGACTTCCTCTGCTGTTTACAGTCGAGTGTCAAGGCAGACTGACGGACGGGCGGACCCACAGAACAAATAAAACCTAATACCAGAGCGCAATATCTGTAATAAGTGAAAAAAATATTTTTATTTATTCTTGGAGGAATAATTTATTTGTCTCGATGAAAATCCTCTGGGACTTTCTCTGTATAGTCAGGTTTTGCACACCACCCTTGGGGACCCTGATTGATGGCTTTGAGTATAATAACGAATCTAGACTAGGCCACTAAGGCATTGACGATGTAGGGACGGAAACGAATTAAAGATTTTCATGACGGTACATTTTGTAGATATTTCAAATCGAACTAAATGTATAAAAAAAATGTTTTTCATATCATAACCTTCCATATCACAACGCAACTAAATACATTGATTTTAATATAATAGCGCCCCATTTTTGTTAAGGGGAAATAGTTCACTTGTTATGCGTTGGGGAATTCAAAGGGAAAGCTATTCTCCCTCTTCTAAATTAAAACCAGCGAACTGTTTCTCCCTATCTTTTAACGCCCCTGAACCAATTGCATACTCTAATGTCGGTTAAAATAAAAATGACATAGAAATAAAAGTAGTGTTTATCTAAATAGTGTCGTTCTCGTCATGTTCCGTTGCACTTGACATCATTGAAGCTCGCAGTATTTTCCCGCGTCCAGTCACGTAACGTATCTTTTGTTGCAGTTTTGCTGTCATAGATTTCATTGTAGACTTGCGTTTGCTGCCTTGTGGGTCCTGAAACAACATAACAAACATATTATATGGCGTGTACTACACATATGTGATGACTCGGTTTTTTTTTAGGTTTATTTGAAATTATCCCTCTGACGTGCGAATCAGAGCCCTTTAGTGCAGTTGTGTATTCTATTTGCTGACCGTTATTTTCGTTGGGGAAGGGGAACATAGCAGGGCACCCGACTATGACATTTGCTGGAACACACGCGAGGTGGTTTCTTTACTTGGAGCATTGATTTTTCTGCTAGGGCGGTGTTAAATCTGGATCATGATCATCATGACCCAGTCTTGCATTCGCAGATGCTCTTTTTTCCTCTGAAGTATGTTAGAATAGAGAATAGTCTCCTGTTTTGGGCTCTCAAGTGTTCAAGGAAGATAACTCGGGGGTCTTGATTTTGTGGGACTCGCATCTCGAACTTTTCCTCCGCAGTTGAGAACTAAGTCACGTGTGATGAGATTTTAAGATTAGTGAGATGGATCCAATTACAATATTCCCGATTATCTCTAGTTTGTTAAGCTATAGTAGATGCTAAAGCGCTGCGCAAAAGTGTGATTTGCGACGGTTACCAGCTACCGCGGAATATTTTTTTCATTTTCTTGTAATCAATAGATACGATATCATACACCGCGCAGACGGAATTGTTTTTGTATTCAGTTGTTTCCACTTGTCATCAATCGAATAGCGTCCAGTGTCGGTAATTGGGAGACTAAAAGGCGTAATTTCAAAGATACGGTCCTTACTATTAAATAATACTATATAAATAATTATAATAATTATATTATATACTATGTAAATAATTGTAGCGTCTGCGTTAATATCTATATACTCTTTTTGATAATTTAATATAGCCTATGTTAACCGCAGATAGTGTAGCTTCCCCACAGTGAAAGAATTTTTCAAATCGGCCAAGTAGTTTCGGAGCCTTTTCAATTCAAACAAACAATCTAATCTTTCCTCTTTATAATATTATTCGTATAGATTAATATAACTTGTCATCCTATTAAAAGCTTTAATTTGCAGTTGTTGTTGTAAGTTTGGGTTTGTGTGCTGTGTCGGTAACAAGCAACAGGCGACTGTCCGATTGCCGCACAGGACACCGCAACTACGGTGTCCTGTGCGGCGATGATGTTGTAACGAGTCGTCAACAAAATTGTCACGTTTACGCAGCTCCTCAGCAACTACTACATAACTTGTACTTTATAGTTTATCAAAAAATACTTATTCTTAGTTACAGTTCTAAAAGGTGTTGAAATTCTGAACAACTTTAAAGAAATTCGTAACTTCTTTAAAGTTTTTAAAAGGTTTCTGTTAGAAACTCAGCCTGAAAGTTTGTTTCTGTCTGACGTAATTGTTCTTTTTGGGCCGTTGTAAGCCGTCTAGACGGGTATTTTTAGCGACAATTGCTTATTCACACATTCTTTAATAAACAAACCATTATAATAGTTTTGGCGTTATTAAAATTTTACTTTCATATTTATGTAATAATTATGAGCTTCTATCAAGTACACTATTGAAGGCACAAAGTGAAAGGTTACCTTCTTGTATAGATTTTTTTAAGTGGTTGGTAATTAAATGCTATGGAAAGATACAGAAATATTTGAACAAGGTTAGTTGCTATCAGAAAAACAACATAGGTAGGCAGGTATCTTAATAATTATTCGTCGATTAACGGACTAACGGTACTTTGTACCGGTTTCGGCATTTTTTAAATAAATAGTCCCTAATAATAGAACTGGCTGAAGATAGCACTTATCAAATAAGTAAAGTATGATAAAAAAAAAAACTCGTTCAATTAATATAAATGAACAGAAAAAAAGAAAAATTCTAATTATATTCCATATCACTATAATTAAGCCGAACGGCACTGGACCATGAGACCGGTGTGTCACCTAACAAAATGTCAATTTATATTTTATTTCTTCATCTATTAGTTTTTTACCTAGATCTAAACAAAAAAGAAATAACATTTTAACTAACGCAAAACCTTCTCATAATTATCATTCAACTGAATCTATTTGATACATTAACAAGTTATGCATATGACAGTAAATGGGTTTCAAAGAAAAAACGACTTCAATATTTATATGGGACCCCTAAAGTATACCATATCGATAACATAATGTTTTTGATATCAATTCTTTTGCCTTAGTTATAGTGTATCAAAAAGAAAAAAAAAACCCTTACATAAGATTTGACAACCTCTACCTTTTGAAGTTGGTTAAACACCCCGCATAGACTCCAAATGATTGAAAACAGAGACGTTAATGATGGAAAATATGTCTACATCCTTACATTAGTAGAAAGGCTTGAGGACTGCTCTGGTTCACAAGCTGTGACGTCAATTGGCTCCAACTCTATCGTCTCCGATTGATGGCTAGATGATGTACTGGAGAACACCTGTGGGTAAACAAAAATGCAGTTAAAGCGCTACTCGTATTACTAAGTAGATCTGTCAAACAGCATCTCATAGTTTTTTATCTTAATGCAGTTTTGTAAGGTTATTTCCTAGATCATAATTATCTTTGTGACACGAGACTCCTTAGCATTTATAAAATGCGTGATATGTGGCGAGATATATTATTTTCCTAGAACTTAACCATAGTAAGTAACTCGTTAATAGTTGCTATCACGATTCTAAATATTTTCTTATGTTAGAAAAAGTAAGTAAGGTGAATAAAAAAAAAAAAAAAAACATAATAGGGTAAACTTATTTTTCTTCTAGTATTAAAATATTGGCAGGAGTATTTCAAGTACATGGTAATCTCTTTTCCATAGCACATGTAGCATATGACCTACCGGTATTAACGAAGTTCTTTTCGCTTTATCCACTTCGAATGGGATTTGCTCTGGCGCTTTGAACATAGGATCGATGCAGAGTCTGTTGTCTTCATTGGCGTTGAATATGAAGAAGGAGTTGGCTAGGGGCGGGAGGCATCGCATGAGGAGGTGTCCTCCAGCCAGGATCGCGCAGACCAGCGCTCCTACCACGGCTATCACAGGCGCGTACCCCAGATATTCTATAGGTAGACTACATTGCGATTTTCTTTCATCAAACCTGAGGGTAACAAAATACTAAAGTTTAAATTGCACGCTCAATTTATTTACTGGATGATTTTGTCAATATTGTCATCAATCATCAATCAAACAATTGATAAATATTGATCAATTGGCAATTGACAAGTAACCCCAAAATTGATTCTATAAATTCAAAAATAAACATGATGATATTATTTAAACCTTTATCTACCATCTATCATTAACAAAATCTCGCAATAGGTCACCGGTAGCATTTTTTGTTGTGCTTTGGTCATTGGTGGGTAAAGCAGCCGTCGAATGGCCATGACCATTTGGATCGTAACAAACAGAAATATGTTTACTTCTGTGTATAGTAGATATTATTTAAATAGTTTTAATATATTCTCAGTTGCGGGACGAAGCTTGTTTATTAGATTACATAAAACTTTGATCGTATACAGTAATATAAAGTACGAAGTAATTGCACATAAAATTTTATCAATAACAACTGCATATGTGATATTTATGAGTGTTACACAACGTTATATAATTGTTGTATAACCTACTCGCTCAGGTTTTTTATAGTCGGTAATTGTAACAAACATGTCAACTTATCACTGACTCTCCCACTGATCTAGATCAAATACCCGACGCAATTACCTCACCGAACTGTTTTGTGCCGTAGGTTTTCAAAAGCATACAAGCCTGAGAGCAGATTTTTCAAACGCAAGATAATTTTAAATGAGGATCAATTTCGAATTTTTCACAGTTCTTCAATACATAATTACAATTAATACACGTGAAAGATTTTTGAGAAGTACAATTATTGTACTTCTCAAAAATCTAATCTAATAAAATCGAAGAAAAACATCGATTGAAAAATCGTCCCCGAATAGGATGTTCCAAAAGTGCCAACATTTAACGGTAAAAACACTTGTTGATGCGGCTCAGGCGCCTCAAAGTGTCGTTACTCGTGTGGTACTTTAATTTCTTGCGACAGGTACGAGCAATGAAGTCAGATGTGCCAAATACACAGTGAATGGTCGTCACGTGCGGTTCAATGGGTCTATGACCCACTTCTGAATGAGTGAATGATTGAATGATGACTTGATAGTTCCATTTCCTCTTAGTATCATCCATACTGCTGCCTAAGTCTACTTCTGAGTATGATAGTTTAGTTCTCTGGATGAACTAACTGGTGATCAAATTACCTTCAATACGTTAGCAAAAAATATCGAAATAACGTTCATAGTAAAACATTCTTCATAGATAAGAAAATGCTAAAAATATTTTTTAATGCTATTTTAGATACAAACTATGTATGAAAGGGAAAATGCATATTGTATCTTTTTTACGCAGTTATCTGACAAACAAAATGATGATTATGCGCCAGTAATTGATTTTTAACGCCAAAAGGCTCTGCAGTGGTACTTAGATCTCACTTTTAGACAGGTACTATTTACAGAAGGCCTTCTGTAAGGTATTAATTGCCTGTCGTTGCTGGGCTAGCGGTTCAATGACCGAAACCTTGTGGACAAGGTTGGAGGTACGAATGTAACCAGCAACTACAACTGTTTCAAATATACATGTGGGTATTTCCAATCAGTGAGGAAAAATAACCTGAGAAAATATAGATGCCTAAAATTGGAATTCGTAATCGCCAACCGGTGTTTTCTTTCTGAAGAGTTTGCCCGGTCGTGGGATAGTTACAGGCCGATTATTCAAGGATGGTATGTGCATTAATTTTCCTACCAATATTCAAGGGATTCTGGGTTACCTGGTTTTTCAACTATATCTAATAATTGGGATCAAAATCTTGATTTTTTCTTTTTCCGTTTTGATTGAGGTGTTTTTTTTTTATAAACAGATCATCCTGTTTAACTTATTTATGAAACTAAATGTTCTTGATTTAGCCCAAGCAGAGAACAGGGCTTTTATTACTCACAATCATTGCGTATTCAATTGTAAACACTTTTATTTCAATGTCTGATCTGCAGATACCATACACGGAACCATATTGCAAAATTAAAATATGTATTCAAACAAACCAGTCAGTAACTCCACAGTTCTTGATGCCGTCACACACGACGCCGCTAGTGAAACAGAACTCTTGTCTGTCTATCACACAAAGAGTTTCATTTCTGAAATTACAACCAGACTTGGGCTTCAGACGAGCTGACGTAGCCGTAACTTGATAGAGGTCCGCCTGAAAATCAAGTTTTTGGGCTAAAATAGTCACAGAGCCTATATATCTGCTGGACTCGCAACATACGTATTAATGTAGATAATCAGTGATCTACGTCATGGAATTGAATTGACAGCGAAACGTGGGTTTAATCAATGCTTTGAATAATTAACTTAATGGTTGTCTTACTTTTTGTGATAACAATTGTACTTTGATGGTACCCGTTGGTACCTAATAGAAATAAAAACTCGCTAATTAAAAAAACTTGATGGATTAAATGAAATAGTTCAAAAGACGAAATAAGTTAACGGGCCGTCCTAAAAAGAACATCAAAAAAGGAGACTAGGTACATAAAAAATTAGAGAAATTTTATCGCTTTAAAATATACATAAAATCGAGAAAAACTTTACATGTTTAATTTAAAAATAACTACTTACATCTATATCCGAGTTAATGCTGCTATTACTCAAAAACCGGAACCTAATCCTCTCTTTGACGGTAACCACGAAATACATTGAGAACATGTCCCTTGTTCCTATGACGTCACAGAGGCGGATGCACGCGTTCTTCTTCAGCACGCTGAAGGCATCTCTATTCGAGTGACAGTTCTTGGCGATTGAGGTTGGGAACTTTATGACCACCACTAGGAATACGTCATCAGGCTGTGTGACTATTTCAATGCCACACGCGTAGTCTATCTCGCTTAGAGTGCGAAAAACCTGAAAATGTTTGTCTACTGTAATAAATATGGATTCTATAATCGTAATGATATTAGTAGATCTATATTAAATGTTATGTTATATTTGTTATTTCTACGCTTATTTGTAAACAGTCAAATGAGTTTCCACGCTGAGAAAAAAACTGTAATTCGAATAAAAGTAGCTATGTATTTTTTTTGTAGGGATTTCTCTTTACAATTTTGAAATATTTTATGTTATGCTAGACATAGCATATAGCCTACCACTGATAAGGTGTTAACCAGTACAGAAACAGTAATTCATTACTAATTACTTTTATGTGTAGCAATAAAGCAAAACGTCAAACGTTTATCAATACAATGATATTGTCTAATTGAATCATTAATTATGTAGTATATTATATTGTCTTTACATAATAGAGCATTGTCTGTAATGTAATTAAAAGCCATTAGACGAAATGTGATGCGTGCAGCGTGAAACATCATGTTAACTTACATTGATGCGGAATCATTTATTATTCTAATATATATTTGAATAATAACTAAGAACTACATAGCGTAGTGGCACCAGTAATCGACATGCACCAGTAATCGACACTTTATTTTTTTATTTAATAAAATAAAGAGTAGGATACCGATTTATTTAATTGACGACACTGTAACATAGAAAGCACACTTATTACTGGCTCCTATTGACATTTGAGCGATATTTACAGTTTTATTTGAAAGTAGCGGTGTGACAACTGATTGTGGCTCGAGTACCGGCGAGAAAAACAACATTTCTTACTGAAATCGTTAACGAAGGGAGTACATTTCTTTGTTAATTATGCTAATGTATTGTAAGTTATTTGAATTTTATGAGTTTTACGGGTTTTTATAAGAACTAAAGGGTGGAATTTTGTTATAACACAAGTTCAAGATTATTTTAATATTAGTAAAATGTTGGCGTCGATCATTGGTGTTCACAAACTGACTTTCTCCAGTTATCGACACGTGTCGATAGTAATTATGAAAAACATTTTTCATTTGATAAGTGAATATATAGCTCTTCTTACTTTGCTTCTCGGTAGATATTTGATGTAAACTAATCAAAGTTGACCTACCAGAAATCGACAAGTGACGATTATTGGGAAATAATATGTCTCAATGATTGGTTTTAGAGATGGCTCTGAGAAAAAATTATATTCCCGACCAGTTAGGTTCAGTGGGTGGTCTTAGGGGCGGAGGGTAGGAGTTGGAGCATACGCTTGGGCACTATGAGCACCAAAGAAAACAAAAAAAAAATAGTAAAAAAAAATGGGAGTCCTTTTTTAGTTTTTTTTTTTTATATAGAATTCGAGCATTTTTATTGCAGCATCTGATTAAGCTTATCTATAGAAACCATTTATGATCTTAGAAGTATGGCCCTACGACGCACAGTTTCCGACTTATGGGCCGTTTACATTAAAAGGCCGTTAAAGTAAAAGGCTCATAACTCGAAAACGGTGCATCGTGGGGCCATGTTTTTTAAAACTTAAATAGTTGCTACAGACAAGGTCAACCTAATACAAGAAAAAAAATCGGAAAGATACCGAAAAAATAAAAAAAAAATATTTTAATAAAAATTATAGTTTTTTTAACCATACGGTTAGGTAATAATTTTGCACGATTTGCTTTCATTATCAGTATTAAAGTACTATCATACCTGTGGTAGAAATACAATATAAATTTATTGCGCTATCGTACACAAACATTACATCCGTCTTACGAATTTTCGATCAGGTCACGTGTCCTGACGCGGGTTTATCATTTTTACTCATTACAAAAAAAAAAACTGTACAGCACCGCTAAAGAAGTTTTCGTCATACGAATTTTCGATCAGGTCACGTGTCCAGGGGCCCGATGTTTCTATTTTAAGTCAGTGAGTGACAGGTATTTTCGTATCCAGATAATTTTAGTTTAATGAAAAATTTAGGTACTCCTACTTGCCAATGTTGACCTTGTAGGATTGCCAGTGTCTATAACAAGTGTAAAGTGCACTGGAACGTTTATTAACCTGACGCGAGTTTAATTTTTTTTACCCATTACAAAAAGCCGCTAAAGAAGTGTTCAATTCAAAAATTAAAAATTATCAACACAGACAAAATCAGAACCAAAATCAAAATCAAAAATCATTAATTTAAGTTAAGCTACAAAGTAGCACTTATCAAACGTCAAAATTTTAATACAAAAAAGACAGCACCCTAGGGGTCGGTTCATATCCGGCGGAAAAGGCAGCGCGCAACATCGGCCGCGCAACCCCAGAACGAACAAGCACACAACTTTACATCCAACCTCCCACACCTGACGCGTCGTCGGGTCAGTGTGAAAGGCCGAATCCTCCATCATGCGCCCGCCCGCCCCAGCGCCACTCGACTGACAGCACGCTACTACCGGTCAGATTTGAAACGACCCCAAATCGCCCACCCTTCACCAAGTGCTAGTCAACTTGTCAATATCTTCTGTCTTGTACGAGTATTTACATGATTAATACCCATTAGTAAGAGAAATATGGTTATTGTAACAAAATATGCATACTTATTAAACAGGTAATTTTATTTTAAAGACCGACAAATGTGGTCAAATGGTGTGATTATTTGGCAAATACTCATTATAGATAATAGTCGATAACTGGGGTGTCGATAACTGGTAAGTGTCGATAACTGGGGTGTCGATGACTGGGGTGTCGATAACTGGGGTGTCGATTACTGGTAACAGTCAAATGACTAGGTGTCGGTTACTGGAGATTCTTACACTTTTTCATTTTTTTGATTTTTTTTCTTGTCTGTTTATAGCAAATAAAAATAATACATTCTATTCTTATCTCAAGAATATACCTTACCATACTCAAATGTTACTTTTGGTTTAAAAGTGACTAATATACCTTTAATTTAATAAAGAAACCCACTATGATCGATTAAGATCCTTAAAGTGTCGATCATTGGTGCCACTACGCTAGTGGAGAAATTTTTTTGTGACAAAATTCATTTCTATACATGGCATCTCAAGGAGTTTAGAAAGGCAAGAGGCAATAGGGTTAATAATTTAAGTTATCCAACAATCAGCAAAAATAAAATATCTAATCTCAAATAAGTGCATAATTTATTAACACTTTGCAAGCAAAATTAATCACTAGCAGTCAACGGTGACTTTGTTAGTATTCTAAATTAAAATCTGTGTTGTTCTGATGAAGGTAAAAGCTACACTATAAATGTGCCCTCAGTAATGTTTGCTTGTATATCAACGTATATTCTTTACGATTTTAGTAACGATTAGTTTTAAATGTTTAAGACTAGTATAGACAATAGAACTTGTATACCAGAGTTAGGGTATCAGACATCCCCATGCCAAACGATAGATCGTATCTCAATCTTCCAGAAAACGCGCATTCATTGCTCACGTCCGTGGGCCGGTACAGCAACAGCAAACCATGCATCGCTCCGCACGCATATGACACAAAACATAACAATATAAACACTGAATACTTCAACATTTTAAGTTATAATAATGAATGCGTGTTTTATTTGAAAGGCGGTACTAGCATGCCTAAACAAAATAAAGGGCGCGCCACACTGCGTCCTGGGTAGGTACTTCGGATGTGGTATTGACAACAACTAAAATCGATGGAATCTATTATGATATGGAATATCGGTGTTTTCAGTGAGTTTCCAGTATAAATCTGTTGTCAAGGCTATTTTGTTTCTAATTTCAATTATTTATAAATCTGATTGTATATAGAAACTGAGTGAAGTTAATAAACTTAAACTGATTCCATGATGCCACATGACTTTTCCTTATACCGATCCAAGTTTGACCTATTCGGGTAATATGTTCTACAATAGTGTGAAATGACCTTTACGTTACCTACTGCGTTTTAATCAAATCATTTGTCATGTAATTAGGCTACATAGATTTGTTTTAAATTAGGAATTCAACCATTTTTAGCTAAAATAAAATAAAAAAAGGTTTCAACAAAAATAAAAACTTATTTCATAAGTTCGATTCGTGCGAAATCTTTTAAAATATCATATGAATTAAGAACATTTTTAGTAAACTTCTTGATTACAACTACTTCTACCCACCATGCAAAAAATATGAAGCATTTCAAAACACATATTATATTTTTCTCGAACCGCAAATGATGAATAAATCTTCTTTTGTTTGATTTTCTGTCTCTGTCTGTCTTCTAGATGTCTGGCGAGAAGGCGATGGTGATTGAAGAGGTGGTGGAGACAGATGATGAGTACGCTTACAAGAAAGACTTCGCTACAGCATTACCGCAGTTCCTCGCCGTCAGCGCCAAGAACTTACTACTCTTAGGTATGTATGAACCAGTGTGGCCAGATTTTTTAATAATGGTTTATGCCCTAGGACATAAACATTTTTATTTTTATTATTTTTCATTTAGAAGACGAAGAAAATTCAACTACCTAACGATAGGGTAAAATAATCTCATTTGAGGTATCTTGTTTTTTAAATACATATTTTTTATGGTTATTTTTGCGCCCTAGTGTAAAAGTATTTTAAAACTCAAGAGACAAATATTTGACAATATTTGATTAAAGACGCTGTTTCACTATATCCCGGTTTCGACAAAAGACCCCTGCTTTTTTCCACTTATAAGTTTCAATCCCGTCGCACTGACACTGGCAAATCTGATTAGGTACAGTTGAGAGGACATAATTAATTACCACCAAAAATATTATAAGAATTCCTACGTAACATTACAATACAAAGGATTTCCTTAATAATGTCAAGTAACTAAGCTTTGTTGCCAAGGTACAAAAAGATAATACATTAATATCAGCAAAATTAATTAACGCTAATTTACTTAGTAGGTACCTCATTATATTAATAAGGTATGTCATAGAAATATTATATTATATCTTGTTAAGTATAATTCTTTAACTATCGTTTAGTAAATGTGAATGAAATTAATAAATAAACTGGAGTAGAAGATTAATTAAGTTACAAGAATGCGAGCCGAATGGGAAAATTCTGAAGCTCAGTGATTTAACGATTTATAATGGGATTCCTCCCATGAGAAATTTGAAAAAAGTCCATGAACTTTGAAGAATCATTAAATGCTTTATATATTTTTTGTTTTTAATTGAAATGAGCTTGCTGAGCTTTTAATACGCATAAGCATTCAGCAGTTTAGAAAGTGCCCCACATTTGTGTCGCAATAAGTGTCGCGGAGTTCCTACCAAAACCTAGTTTTAAGTTTTTAACCTTGTTAAGAAGTAAAAATACTTTTATTTCCAATAACAACCTTGTGTCCACTAGGTATTACCAAATTGCCACTGAAACTATTCTAGTCCTGTTGTTTTCATTGAACAACGAAGAGTAACATAACAAATTGCTTTTGTTGTAAAAATAAAAGCGCTCATATATTTAATTTACTTAACAGATATTTTTAGAAGATTATATCATACGTTGCCGGCTACAATTTTAAGACAAGTAAATAGTTAATAACTGAACCGCAAACTCATGTATTCAAGATTGTCTGCAAGACACAAGAGGCAATATATTATAAAAAACGTCTGCCGTTTACCTACCTATAAGCTTTTACATTACTCAGTTAAAAAAAAAAACTAAACAGTTCTCAAACTTTATTGTCTGTCTACATCTAGGTGCAGACAAGGGGGTTACGGTAGAATGAATTCAATTCTAACACCATGCACATGCAATTTTTTTGTAAGGCACACTAAAAGCACGTAACACATTTTAATTCCAGTTAGTTCCTTTCTTTAACAGTATTTTATTATCAAGAAAACTGAACCGCGTGGAATATCCGATATCCATATTGCAATGGCATGGTATAATAATTAAAATTAATTCAACTGTAAGGGCACAGGTTGAAAGCCAGAATCTACAATATAATCGATAACTCCATTAAATACCTTATCATACTACCATTTTAGATCAATCTGATGGCAAAATTGTAGATTAGTTTGATTTGAGTAATAAACGAAGTCTAAACTAACTACTAAACTAATCACATTCATCGAGAGAATTTCTGAAAATATCCATAGTAGAATAGCAAGCCACATCTATGATTACTGTATCTTATATATAAAAATGAATCGCTAAATGTGTTGGTAAGCGCATAACTCAATAACGCCTGGACCGATTTCGCTAAGTCTTTTTTTGTTGTTTTAGTTATTATCAGGAGAAGGTTCTTATGAAAGAAATTTTTTTTTTAATAAGCCCGACCTTTGTTACGATAGTGATTTGTTGGATTCATCTGAAGCACCGGGAACGGGACCTAGGTATTCATGCGGGTGAAACCGCAGGGCACAGCTAGTAACACTATAAGTATTTGAGTAAACTCGCAGTTAATGACTCATGGTGCAATACAAACAAATTGTATAATGGTGGCCGTTCTCTCAAACTACTTCGTGGACCGGACAAGGACCAATAGAAAACGTCAAGAACAAACATCTTTTATGCACCATCATATAATACGTGAATGTGTGTTTTTGTTAATTTCTAATCAATTTTTAGACAACTCTTGACGAATTCTGATCTTCTATACCTACTTTGCGTACTACTACTACACAAAGCCCAGTCATCCATATTATTTTTTAGGTTCCTTCAGACCCCATGTTTTTTATTTCAAGGTGCCATCAGAAATTCTTCTAATTCACAATTTGAGAATACTAACATTGTGATAGATGTGGTAAATACCATGTTTATTTTCTAAGTTTACCTTAGATGCTGTCAGATGTATTCTGATCATTGTTTACTCGCTGATTGTTGGACTTGGTAAAACAAAAAAATAGCCTTGACAGTCTGATTCCGTGTACAGGGCCTGTACCTTCGGAAAACAACTTACTTACGGTGGATCATTGTCTGTATAAGAAAATCTAAATAGTTTTATGAGCATTTAGACCTTTATCCAATTACACCTTTACCACATCTATTCTTTATCATAAACATCATCATATTAGCCCGGAATCACCCACCGCTGGGTACAGGCCTCCCTTTTTGTATGGCATTTTTCCTCATCCAGGGGGTTCCCATAACCTTGGCTATGTCGCCCAACCAAACCCAAAGTGCTCTCGCTCTTCCCTGACTTCTTCGCCCTGCCCTTGGCCAAACATGTTTCGATAAAATACTTATGTAAGATTGTCATATAGACCCCAGCTGCAGGTAAAATTAATGCAAGTGTACTTATAGTAGTTAATCTTGTCCGTGTTCTGAGCGTGTCCACTTTGTTATTGTGTACTTGATTAATGATAAAAGTTGCATTTGTTCAACTGAGTGTACCAAGGTGAAAAAATTAGTTCCACTCATTTTTGTCTACTCATTTTACTTTGGTGATAATGCATAATGTAGACATCGCTTAAGTGAAATGTGGTATGCTGAACATCTGTTTTCGTCGTTATTTACTCATACTAATTTTTTGGTTTGTTTCAGGTTATGGAATGACACTGGGGTTCTCAACTATTCTCATGCCAGCCGTACAAAATCCAAAAGACGGTGAAATCTTACATTTGAATAAATCAGAAATTTCATGGATAAGTAAGTAAATACAATGTTTTTTGCATAATCATCTGGTGAAAACATAAGGCCAGTATACAGGTGTTACAATAAGCGTGAAAAACTGTTCACAATACTTGAAAAACTACTTCTGTTCATGGAAGTAGAAACTTTTTTCAAGGAAACAAATGATCTACCATGGATCTATCGAAACAAAGGATCATCTTCACTGATCCAAATAGCATTTTATACATGACCAAGCATTTTCGTAGCATCCTCTATAGTTGTAGGTAGGTATACACCTACGTAACTATGTTTTTAAAGAACAGCAACAGTCTGTGACCAATGGCATAATTATGTACAAATGTCTGTCTGTGACAACATTCTTAGCTTAACACCTATTCGACGCGTTTTTGAGAAATTATTTCCAGAACAATAATTTGTCATAGTATGTATTGTATTGTATACATCTATAGTATATATTATATAGTCACTGGCCTTGTGCGACTGGAGTACTAGTAGCTCTAGTAGCACTCGGTAAGGTGAATGTGACTCTTAATGACGACACATTACATAAAGCGAATATGAATTGTTGAACATAACTATGTGGGTTGGTAGATAGGTACCATAGATGCACTATTCCTATGATGGGTACATACCCAGTGAGGATAACATCACGATATCTTATTTTTCAAGTATATGGTCCCACTAGCCTGCTTAATTACATTGATTTTCGGAACTCATTGTTACAATTACCTGCATTCCTATATTATTTTGCGATCTCTTAGGTATGCAGTACGCATTTCGTACTGGAAGTTAGTATTCATAAATACAAGTAGCTGGGTATTTATTTAATTTTAAATCTTGTTGTATTGTGTTAATGTGCTTGTAGATCCTAGTTTTAATAATTGTACTGTTGTATTCATAGAAAAAATTAGCTTCGTTTTTCGATTGACAACCTACAATAATATATTTACGCCTACAATATTTGTGACCTTATTAGTTGTAAACATGTTCTTCACAGTTGATGGCACATTATGACATGGTTTGTGAATTTATCAATGCTAAATTATTCAAATGATCCGAACCATAACATTATTTTACAAGCCGCCGTAAAAGCGAAAGTTTAACTTATAAATAGACAGCGATATTGGTATTTTAAATACATACTTATTTAAATATAGATCTTACTCGTAAATCTTGTCACGGACAAGAAATAAAGGTACCTGTTTTACCTAGGCAAAGTGTTTACGCCCACGATCGTGCGTACCTATTCCGCTCAGTTGCATTTAATTTTTGATTATTAGGTAAATAAGTACTAAATAGATGCTAGTTTACAAAATAAATCAAGTTAAAAATGGTGACTACTCTAAAACTTTGATCCTAAAAATCAACAATGAAATAATAGATATTTAATGTTTATTAAATCTTTGGGATCCAGGAGTTGGTCTAATATTAGTAGAAGGTTATCATTTTTGGTTAGCTAGCATCTCTGTTTATCCTAGACAGTTAGCCCTGTCTAACTGCATATAAATACTTATTCACCTTTAACAGCTAGCCCTGTCTAACTAACGAACTCAATTAATAATCCATATCTACAGTTTACACTCAAAGACCAAAGAACACGACTGTCTGAAAGTGGGATATTTATTCCGAAACACAAGCAATTGACACACGAAGAAATTGTCGTTGAGCAAACAAGCAAGGAATATGTAACCCAGTTTAATGTCGCAACAAATGTCGATATTTAAAAGTAGTTTAATCCTTTCACCAGCCTGACCTTATATCTACAAAAAAGAACAATATATTAATTTTTTTGACCGTTTGTTTCCAGGTTCAATCAATTTAATTATAGTGCCAGTGGGATGCGCCGTGTCTGGTATGGTGACGTCACCTCTTGGACGTCGAAGGGCGATGCAGATGGTCAACATACCCTTCTTCATGGCTTGGTTGATATTACACTTTTCAACTACAACGGCGCACTTGTATGGGGCTCTGTTTATCACGGGACTCGCGGGAGGATTATTGGAAGCACCTGTAAGTTATTTATGGGAAATCAACAATTAGTTCTTTATCATCATCATCTCCCTACCCTGTTCCCAATTATTTGGGGTCGGCGCAGTGCGTATTCAGCTTCCTTTCATCTCTACAACTTGTCATCTCAGTATTCACTTTCTTTTCTTTCTTCCACATATCATCTTTCACACAATCCATCCATCTCCTTTTTGGTTTTCCTCTGCATGTACATCAATTTTTAAATAAAAATATGACTTTAATTAAAATAAAAAAATGATGAAATGCGACCTCTGAATTATAGCCTATTTAAAAATCAAATATTTTTTAAATCTACCTACACACAAATTGAAATTTCTACTTTTTGAGATCGGTTTTAAAAGATTTTTATTACATGAAGGTTTTTGCTCCAGGTGTTGACATACGTGGCGGAGATCACCCAGCCCCACCTGCGAGGCGCGCTAGCTGCCACCAGCTCTCTATGCATCATACTCGGCGTGTTCACTCAGTTCCTCTTCGGAATATTCATGTACTGGAGAACAGTCGCTTTAGTCAACATCGCATTCACGGTCAGCTGACTTCTACCAACCAACACAGTCTTACACGTCATGATAGAATCCCAGATTAAAAGTTTTACCTGTTTGTAGATTCTGGCGGTTGTCGCTCTCTGCTTCGTGCCTGAATCTCCGCACTGGTTGGTTTCCAAGAACCGTACAGAAGATGCTAGGAAGGTTAGTACTAAACTACCAACGGATTCCAAAACGTCCGTAAGGTGTAGATTTCTGTTCACTTTCGTTTGCACATGTTCGTATCGACTAATCACAAAGATATGTACATGTTAAATATCATACCGTTTCAGAGTTTACAATGGCTACGTGGCTGGACCACCCCTAGCGCCGTCGAACAAGAGCTTAGAGACATTCAAGCTTTATTCAAAACCACCAAAAATGGTTTGTACTTATATATTATGATAAAATTTAACCGTCCACAGAGGTTGAGTTGAACATTTACTAGCCAAAATGTATCTGTTTCAGACGTAACTCATACTCAAGAAACGATGTCTGAAAAGCTATCTCTATATCTTAAAAAGAGTTTCATGTTGCCGTTCTTTCTCGTGTCGTGCAGTTTTTTTGTGGGAAATTTCAGCGGTATGACTACTCTGCAGGTAATATATTCATAGTCCTTGTTGCCCTACAACACCACTACTTATTGACTTTTGTTTCAAGACTATTTTGAATGTTTTCAGACTTATGCCGTATCGATATTCCAAATGCTACAAGCGCCTATCGACAAATACTATGCAACATTGATTCTGGGCGTACTACAAATAGTGGGAGCAAGTGCATGTGTGGTGTTAGTACATTATACTGGCAAGCGAGCACTTACACTCTTTTCCACCGCAGGGGCCGGAGTATGCTGCATTCTAGTTGCAAGCTACGATTTATACATCAAAACGGTAAGATAAAAGTGAAGAAATACGGATACAATAGTATATCCATACATACATGTACAATGTTTCAATGAGATGGTTGGTATACCTGACGACATCGAGCACGTTTGCCAGTTTGGCACTGATTGACATTCTTTGTCACCTTCACTGTAAACAATTTAGTGCCTGTACCATGAACTCTTAAAGCAGAACCGTTGCCATCGTGCAAGCGAGACGCTGTTACACGCACTATCATGCCATCTTCCTTCTACACCGGCAACATTCCTACTTAAAAAGTTCATGGTAAACTCACAAAAACAAATATTATTCCTTATGTGTCATTCTAAGAAAATTATTCCTAAGCTAGAACAAATGCATTACGTTCGTACTTACATTGTATGTGCACAGGCAATGAAACACGTATTTTTATGACCAAACAATGCTTGTTTCTTTTTTGATTCACAGAATGGGTTCGCCAAGACTATGGAAGGAGACAATGCTACGACTACAATAGCCGGTCTTAAAACAATGTCAGAAAGCATCGGAGACGAAGTGGTAAGGTTCTTTGGCACAAACTATTTTTATTAAATTGATTTTTTGAGTGCCTAAAGACTAAAATAATGCTGAGAATAACAAACGTGTAAAAGTTTAATTTGAATTGATTACCTGCAATATGTAGATATACAAGTGAAGGACAAATCTAACGTGGTCCCCAGTTGGTCCCATTGACGACTGAAGAATGTCTGCTCATAGTTGCTGTCTATTTCTGAAATCAAGTTCGGTAAAAAGGAAACACGTATTTTTTGTGGTTTAACCAGTCGTGGAATACTTTCAGAGGAACCCGTACTCCTGGATACCTACCACATTGCTGATGCTTTTGGCTCTTATTTCACATACGGGCCTTAGATTGTTGCCTTGGATTCTAATCGGAGAGGTAAGTTGTTAAGAACCTCATTTATGTTTTGAAAGCAATTTTTTATGCAACTAGACGTGTGGTATTTTATCGATAGCTACATAATCTTATATATAAAAATGAATCGCTAAATGTGTTGGTAAGCGCATAACTCAATAACGCCTGGGCCGATTCCACTAATTCTTTTTTTGTTGTGTTCGTTATTATCAGGAGAAGGTTCTTATGAAAAAAAAAATGGAAAATTGCGCGGAAAAAAAAAATAAGTCATCACCAGCCAAACATAAAGGCACCGGGAACGGGACCTAGATATTCATGCGGGTGAAACCGCAGGGCACAGCTAGTTTACCATGAATTTATACCTATGCTACAAAATTTGTTTTCAAAGCGTCATTCAAGATGCTGTCAATTGGAAACCAAGTTCATATTTTATGAATTCACGGTTTATGTTCCGCTACAGAATAATATAATAAAATTTAAAGTTTCTAGTTTTCGTTATAGTTTGTCATGCAAGTTTAATAAGTAGACATGCATTTTTATAATTTGATATTAAAACTGCATTATATTTAAGGTATTCAGTGCTAAAACGAGAGCAGGCGGAGCAGGTGTCGCTAGTGCCATCGGTTACATATTCGGATTCCTCACAAACAAGATGTATATCAGCATGGTGGATACTCTGTCCATATGGGGAACCTACGGATTCTATGGCATTGTATGGTGAGAAAACAATTAGTTTAAAAATAGTATTAATAATGAAAATTTCGATTAATTCATACTAACTAAACAAGTTTTGAGTACGAGAGGAGATGGATTGTGAGAAAGGAAAAAGTGAATGCGCGTACGAATAGCAGTGATGAATGGAAGCTGAATACGCATTGTGCTGACCTCAAATGAATGGAAAAATGGCAGGGAGATGATGACTTGAAACAACTTTATTAACTTTTTTACTATTTTTTTTTTTATTATTATTCTCTGTTTAGATAATCGGCAAAACTATACCAATTTATGAATACATTTGTTTGTTCTTTATAGTTTTGTTGGAGTAATCGTGTTCTACTTCATTTTACCCGAGACTGAGGGCAAAAAGTTGAATGATATTGAAAACCATTATGCTGGTGGAGTCAAACTTACGAATCAAGTCTTTCGACCTACGGTTAGTTCATATTTTTATTTTGTTAATCTATTTTTATGTAAATATTTGTGAGCCTGAGTGAAAATAAATACAAATGTATTATAACAATTGTTTGTATTACAGAAAAAGTTAAAAAGCGACGTGTCAAGAATGCATGAAATGAAAGGCACCACGAATCCAACCTTTGAAGGAGACACATCGAAGTTATAATCGTCGTTTAGATGCACTTCTAGAACTCGCTTCCAGTTAACTGTGATTATTGTGACTGCAGTTAAAACTGCTTTGCAAATAGATGATACTCCGGGTCGTTCAACTTTCAACAAGAAACCATAGTTAAGATGGATCATTGGTGTAATCAATGATATTCTAATAAACAGATATGTTATAAGCGTGCAATCGTGAAGACTCGAAAACGTCCTAATTGGGACGTATTTCCATTAACAACAACACTATTTGTCTCTTTTTTTCTTATGGGTTTTATCGCGCTATCTCTTTTGCTCTGCCGCTGCTGCGCGGAACACTTTTTTCGATTGTTTTGTATGCGTATAACATATCTGTTTATTAAAATATCATTGGGTGTAATAGATAAAAGTCTGTCGACAAAGGTATTTCTTTGACTGAGTATGAAAGAGAAGAAAATATTAAATAGTTATATTGTTCAAGCCATATAAAGTTCCCATGCAAAAGTTACCATTTAAAACAATATTTAAATTTATCTTAATAGGTGCATGCCAATCATGAGGCGAGAGTGCAACTCGTTATAGTATTAAGTAATTATATCTGTGATCTATTAAATTTTTTACATAATGATATTTTTTGTTACGTTTCATGAAATTAATCGATCTAAGCTTTGATGTTTGTTCCGCAATACATTTAGGTTACGATAATTTATAATTAATAAAATGCCTCGAATATGGTAAAACAGAAATGTTTTTTTTTTTTACTCACCCAGTAATTAAGAAAATTAATGTTGATAGAGGGCGGATCACTGCAAATGAGTGTGAACTTATTTTAATTTATGTTCCTGTTAATAAGATTAAGACTGGTCCTAGGTTCAAGAGAAACTTGTCGCCTATTGTTTTCAAAATAAAATACACTCAAACAGGCGACCAAACAGAAACCCTAAAATTATCTATGCTCCTTATATTCATCAGGTGTGTTGACGTCGTGACGTGCCACCTCCAAATGAGTAAGGAACCCATGTTCTATGTTTCCTGGCTCTACTTTTAGGGGTACCCTTAGTGAACGTTGCTGACGTAGTTAGTTTTTGCTGTTGTTCTGGCTGGAAGCCTTAAGATCCTCGGCAAAACTCCGGTGAAGCAGCCTTAAAGCAGCCAAATCCTGCGCACAGGCTAACAGCAAACTTAAAACTTATAATTGTTACTTATACTCCTTTCGAGTAGAAGTTCCAATTTCCAAAATAATCTGAGCAAAATTGGAACCTGGATGCAGTCGCTGGCCTCCATCATGTCCTGGAGAGAGTAGATTCCTTGGACCAAAGGAGGTACTAGTCATATTGTTCAGTTGTGCCCGTTGTCATCGTAAGTCTAGGGCTGTCCTGGAATTATAATGACCCAAAATGCCCACAACTGCGAGATTATTTTTTTCGTCAAATAAAAAACATTGTAAATAATTGATACACAAATGTATATGTATAATATACTTTAACAAAATATCGATTAAAATAAAATTGGTGATATGGCACCTTCTCCAAGGTGGATACCATTTCGATGAAATAAGTTTTTTTACTTTGTCGTTTTGATATGAAGCTATAGATACCTGAGAATTTATTAATTTTATTATCTATACCAACAATAGATATCCCACTAGGTCACCATTAGATAAGGATTTTTAAGATGCGTTGGTCGAAAAGTGTTAGGTACTGCATGATTCCGATAAATCGGAAAGGATCGGAAGGTGCACGGCGGAGACCGACTGGCCGACCTCTATAGATAATGCTGACAGTTCACATGGCTATTTTTGTTCGCTATTATAATATTATGTTTGTTGTATTTGGAAAAATATATTTTTAAGTATCGTCAACTTAAGATAAATATTAAGATTTTGAATTTAGTAAATTTAAACACGCAATATTATAACGAATCTTTAATAAACAAGTCAAAACAGTTATCACTTCTATGCGTAATGGAGTGTAATAGGTACCTACTAGGGAACATAATACTTTTAAGAAATTTGTGTTCTACTAAAAAAACCTAATGTTTAATATATAAATATACGAACTATTCGAATCAAGCTCAGAGAATCTTTTAAGTATTAAGTAATTAAAACATACATAATAAAATATTGATACCGTTTAGGAATTCTAATTAATCAAATAGAGGGTAGACCTGCCGAAAGTTTTGTTTGTTGGCCGTTAAGTATAATTGTACCCATACCTCATTCTTAATCAATCAAGAGAAGCCTTTAAGATTAGACTTTTCCTTTATAATCTCTTAACAATTTTCTTGTTATTTTATTTTTTATTTTCTTTAAATTTTATACTTATTCCGTATTCTTATTATGAAAACCTCAAGATCTGCGTCGAATCTATTTGATACCATGTTTGAGACTTGTGATTTGGATCCGAAATCAAGTTCAGGATATAGTTCAACTAACTCTTTATTAGACTTTTCGACCCTCGACCCAGAAGCTCCGGAATTCAGTAGGCCGGTTGGGTTATCAATGAGTTCTTATGAATCAGGTGGTAATTTAAACTGGACGGATGAACCTGTGCTGTTTGAGACTATATGCTGTGAAGACGAAAATTGTTTGAAGGGTAAGTCATAATCTTTATTTTAAAATATCTGCGAGGCATTTATTTTAAACTTATGTGATATCGTTCCTTTTGTGATGCATGAACTGAAAAATCTTTTATTTTATTCATAATTACTGTGTCTATTAGATGTCTACATTAGATGAACCACGCGGTGGACACGCTTGTGCACGCGGCGTTGTTATAGGTACCTAGTCATAACCACGTGTTCTGTGAGTCGATAAACTTTTCATTCCTGAAAACTTCCGTCAAAACTGTTTCACTAGTCCTATTGACATTACCCATGTAGATTTAAAGAAAACAAAATAGGTTTCTATTCTAACGCAGGAATCTTCCTATACCTACCTGTTTATCATTTATATATTTTATTTAACATATCATCACGCCTGTATCCCCGCAGGGGTAGGCAGAGGTGTACCAATGTACACCCACAGTTCGCCGATATGTTTAGGTCCCATGTAATAGGGGGCGAGCCTATTTTATTTAGATGGTATCAATAGGTCAATAACATAACTAAAAGTTGGGAGCAGATGATCAATATTGCCATTGATTAGTCCATGGTCTTATTCAAGTGTTAAAGCAAAATTGTTTATGACAGGTAGACACATAGATTCTTCGGCCGGTAGTGTTTTTATTAAGTATTCAACATTGCAGGCACGTGAATTTTTGATAGATATATTTTAATCATTACACGCAAGCATTTCAATATCGATGGGTCAATCCATGGTCCATAAGGGCCCGACTAGGGAGTATCAATAAAGTATAACTTAAAGACAGTAAATCCAAGTTCAATTTAACTTTGCATGCTTACTTTGCAAGCCAAGTTTCGTGTAAAACAAAGTCATTATTAGTATCTATATTGTTCATTTGTTTTTACTACATTTTGACTCATATTCGTGTGTTTCGGTCTGAAATAGTCTGAATTTATTCTACGCCAAAGCAAGTATTGCTCTCAATGTGTCATATTTATAATAATACCTAGGATATTTTTGATAAAAACCAGTTATTACAAACGTTGTTTAATTGTCACTGAGTTATATGAATAAAAATAAAATAAATATTTAAAGAAAAGTAAATTTATTTGCTTAGTTAACAATATTTTGAGTTTCAAGCCTATAACGGCCTATTCACATATTATTATAGACCTTTTTACTTTTAAAACCATGCTACATAAATTATTCTACCATATAAAAGTACTATTTCCGTTCATAAATTGTGGATTCTTTTAACTCTAAGGTTTGAAATATTTCTCTTCCATTCTCCCAATATACTAGTAGGCGAAAATCAATTTTAGTTTTATTTGAATATGCCTCAGAAAATGTTTGCTACCATAAACTACGAAATCAACTAAAACTTGACGCGTTGTTTTCAATTTTGTCCAACGCCATCTTTTTTATTTTACCTGTCAACTCAAGAAGTGAATTTAATTTGATACCTATATTAGAGAATAAGCTTTATAGGCAGGTCATTGGCCTCTCCTCATAGATGCAGAAAACTCCATCAAATAGTCATTAGATGATTTAATTCAATAATAATAATGAAAAAAATGATAAGGCTTCCGTGGCATACCTACAGATAAAAAATATCTTTAGTGATGTGACATGTTGAACAAATTTAGTAAAAGGGATTTTGTAAGTAAACTAATAAATTAATGATTCCAAAAATAACGTTAGGTTTCCATTTTTTATACAAAATTACAGTTTAAATTAATGTTTAAAACTAAAATAGTAAACTAAAGTAAAACTTTATAAACATAGAAAATGAGGACCAGAAAAATTGAGTCGATTATTTGATATACCTACAGTGTATATATTTAAAACACCAGTGCAAAATAACTTGTAACCGATCGGAGTATAAATCTAAGGATGCTTTACAAATAATATCGTGCCATTTTAATATAAGTAAAATATCGTATTATAAAACAATCCTCGGAGCGCTACTCTTTGGTCATAGTTTCGTTTTGAGATTTCGCCATCTCTAGTATCAGTAGATAAAAAAAATTGACATGCTAGTAGCGGAGAACATAAACTAAGAATTGCATGCGTGACGTGAGTAGACGTGAACGATCGAATGACAGTTTTAAGATTTCAAAAAATACGTGATAATATTCCTATTGAAAAGAAATATTTTTACATTTTTTAAACTTATTTAAACTAATTAATACTTCGGCATCAACGCTAAAATTAAGTGATTAGCAATAATTCTGGACGCTATCAGTGACAGTCACGTTTGTTTATTGGTTAACATCCGCCATTTTGTACTGTCGTTTGTTTAGTGACTCTATCGGAGGAGCTCTACCTATGTAGAGATGCTATTATCATTATCCAGAAAATACATATTGTGATTTTACAAGTGGTGTACAATGTTTTTGCTAGAAACGTTGCTTTCAAGGGGTATAAATTAATCGTGTGACTTGTCAACTGACGTCGGTATATCTCTACGACTCTACCTATGTGCCGGATGTGTCCTACAATCGGTTAGGGCGATTTTACGTGCCACCTTGAGTGGTGTACGTGTCCCGATACCTATGCTGCCAAGAATATGAGTAGCAACGGGAATCAGGTGCCGTTGGCGCCGAGTCAGCGAGGGCCCGGACCGTATCCTTTTTAATAATTATGTTGTTTAAAGTTTGTATGATTTTATTTACGTAATATATGCCACTTCAGCACTTAGATGTGCGGCAATTGCGAAGAATTACCTGTGTTATTGTAATGAAAACTTGTTGTAAGTGACAGGCAAATGTCGACTTCAGTTATTTGATATTGAAATGAAACCAAGATAACTGTTAAAAGATAAAGTTTAGAGAGTTGTTCCCTAATGAAGTCTTTATTTGTTTTGCTGCAAGATAAGTTTTAGTAATGGTTGTTGTGACAGAGTAATAACAAACATTTAATTTCATAAGCATTGTAAAGCTTGATTGTAACTTCTTTTTTCATTTAGCTTGCTTTGCCCCCTCCTCCCCTGGGCAAAGGTCTTTTAAATTACAAGAAACTTTAACTTTCTGTTTTTTAGTCTGTAAATTCTTCAAGTACCCTACTTATAGCATTTTTAACTTTTAATAACAATAGTACTTAATATTTTTATGTGAATATTATTAAGTTGTATTAACTAGCCATGCGACTTTAATTTCATTTAAAAGAATATGCGAAGTGGATTGTTATAGACATATTGTTCAGAGATATATGAGCTGGTATCATTTGAGCTACACTGTATTATGGTGTATAAACAATAGTTCACAAAATGAATAATATGTTTATGAATTTATATAAACAAAGAAAACAGTGCTGTTGAGTATGTGACAGTTTTATGTGATTGCAACTTTAAAATCTCTTTATATAAAACTAATCTAAAAACTCCTGAATAAGTTTCAATTGTTATTTGTAATTCTTAAAAAGACTTGTCAATATTCCTTATGGAAAAGCAAGTATTTCAAATATGCTAGGTGTTTTTAGCAAGAAAAACTTTGAGTTACCCAATAATCTTAAAAAAAAACATTAACTAGATAATGCATGATGTTAGGTCCAAAATTACATGTTTATGAGCTTTAAAGTGTATACACAGGATCATTATGGCTAGTGCAATGTACAATAAAGTCATAATACCGTTTCACAACTACTATATAAATGGGCCAATGGGGATGGCCTTTACATAAGTTGTCACTTACATCCTAGCAGATTTGTTAGTTTTGATGCCTAGACATCAAAGTGGCATCAAAACTTTACAAGTAAATGATGTTTATTCCAGTAATATGCAACTTCACTGTAAATATATGCAAGAACAAGCACTTTCAGTAATTCTGTGAAATGAATGAAGGCAATTCACCAGGAAATCATGAAAAAGAAGATTGGTCGTTTTTTGATCTAACACAATGAAGAGATAACTATAATTATTAACAGTACTGAGTCACTTTTTTGGAACTGAAAGTGAGAATGGATCAGATGGTCAGTTTTATATAGAAGATTGGTTTAACCTGGACTCTGATGGTGTATATTACCAGTCTTTCATTGTTCTTTAGTTCTTTCATTATTTTTTATGAACAAGCATTTTTTTATTTCTATTCATTGCAAATTTTCATTTCAGTTAGAGCTTGTGTATATTTATTTAAATTTATTAACAGGGTGATTTAATTTGGCTTTTCTATAGATTATTGTTACAAAACAACTTGTGACTTCCACTTATAGTTCTTGTTATTTATTAATTTTAAAGCCTTAAAGTTGCAATTACAAAAAAATGAATCAAAACTAATAACCAATAATAAGTTAAATCGAAAATTTCTAAAATTTAGTTCAACATATAATACTTGAAAACAAAATTTAATATTTATAGTTACAACAAAATTTGAGGGAAGCATCAACAGTCAAAAATAATATAAAGCTCTTTTGAAACTAAAACATGTGTAAAATTCTAACTCATAACAACACAACTGTTCACCACTCTGTCTATCACATATAATATTTATTTTTGGTTTGTCAAATTATATTCAATATAAAACCCCTTTTTTCTTCTTGCTATTTTCTTTTTTTCTTATTTTTTAATAATATGTATGCTATGCCATTTGGTTTGCACTACTATGATTATGTACCTATCCTGTGTCATTTTACAGTAAAATATATATGTACATGTGCATTGGGCATGAATTTCATTTGAAATATTTTTAGTCTTGAATGATTATTTAATATTCATACTTATTGATGACTAAATCATGTTATAGAATCTTATAAAATGACTGCTCTTATGTGAATGTGTTCTGATATGTTTACTCATGTGTAACTCTCTTTTCAGGCTAATCATGACAATCTCCTGTTATGATGAGCTCCTCACTAGTGGACCACTTGCATCCTAGGAAAATATATTGTTGTAAGAATTCATCATTTCATTAAGGCCCAGGTAAATAGTGGTTGGAAAGTAATAAATACAAGTGGAACTTGTAACTGACTCTAATAGTTAATTATTATAATGATCTTTATAATAAATTTGTATAATTCACAAAATGTAAATGAATTATAAATAATAATATATTTCATTTACATGGGTTGTTTGCGCTTAGATTAATTTAACTAGTTTTTGCATTTTTTTTTCTTTAGTAGAAACTAGTAAACCCCTTAGAGAACTTTAATTTGCTTAACATTTTAGAAATCCATGTTAAGTCTAGAAACAAATAACTGTCACATAATTTTAAATATTGTACTTATTACAGTCTCTTGTGTTCAAGTCATTAGAGAACAACAATTGAAAGACTTGTTGATTTTAGATTGTTTTGTGTAACACGCTGTGATGAATATTTTTTGCGTAAAAGAAAAGAAGACCATTGAAATACCACTATTTATCTAGGCATTACACTAATAAATGTTTAAGTGTCACATTTCTATTGTGTAGATGTCATGAATGAACAATCAGAATGAAGTAGTCATAGGCTAATGTTATTTTATCATGATTTTTTGATATGTAAAAGAAAACAAGAACTCCTTATCAAAAGACTAGAAGTATTTTGTGCTGGAATTAATAGCAATGGTGAATAACATGCATGTGTACCTATTTATTGTACAAAGATTTGATGCATGAGTAATTGGTAAAAGTAAATGCTAAGCCAATAATATGTCACAATTTTGTTGGAAATTTAATAAGTTCATGTTTCTGATTCTGAATAGCACGCCTGTGTTCACAATTTTACTTTTATGCACACATTCTAGTTGTTTTAAGTCTTAAAATCCTATGTGGATTTTGCACGGCACCCAGATTAACATTTTTATTATGTATATAATATTTCAACTACCTTCAAAACATCTTTATCTAAAATTTACTTTTATGTATATTTTGGCTTTGCAAGCTAATTCCTAGTTTGCAAACAATTGTTTATATTATACAGTAGTTGAAGGTAAAGAGATCCTTAAATACCCACCTTTTGGGACATTATTTTGCAAAATACCTTTAGTTTACGTTTGTAGGGTACAACTTATTCCTATTAAAATAGACAATGCCCGCTAGGCTTAACATTGTAGTATATAAAAACCTACACTGCTTGTTTTAATCTTGTTACGATTGTAACATTCCTCTAATAGAAATTACGATAAATATCTAGAAGTCAATTGTTATTCTTCCGTCTAGGTTTTTCCTAAACTTGGGCTCTATATTAATTTATTGTATTTATAAATGTCTGCTTGCTACGATGTTTATGTCTCGAATTTACCCCAACACTTTCGGACTTGTTGGAACTTATTGAATAACTTGTAAATTTTTGTAACTTTCTATTCCGGGTTCTATTCTATTAAGTTCACAAAGCTATGGTTGAGTATAAATAGTGGTTTATTTTCATTTGTTGAAAAGGAAAAATGTAACTTTTTGACAATAACCAACCCTTGCGTAACCTATTTGCCAAGAACGGAAACAATGCCGAAAATTAAGAAGTATTTTGGATAAGGAAGTTTCCCCCGGATAAAAATATTTTGCGTTTGTCAGGAAATATTTAGTGGGGATTTCATTTGTTTTAGAATTGAATTTTTAATATCTTAATTTACAGTAATTATTAGTTTAATAGCACATTCAAAATAGTAATTTCAAGTTGCTAAGTATTTAAATAAAAAACTTTTAAATACGTCACATTAAAAAAATACTTTAAAAGCCTATAGGTCAAAGTTGGTACAGGTTATGAAAAGCCTTCAGCTGCAAGAGAATTTGTTTTCTATCCAATTTATCCTTTTGAACTTTTCACTACATATTCTTATATTAAAAACAGACGTGGGATGAATCGGTGGGGATAGCTTATATTTAATTTGCAAACTAAGTTGTAACTTATTCTCGCGGCTCAACGGCTCAACCCACCTAAATGTTGGTAATCGCGGCAAGAAGTAGCCTAGCGGACTCAAGCTTACATTATGCCAAGTTTTATTAAACGGCCTATAGTAGTAAAATATATAAGTTTATTAAAATCCAAATGCACCACTCCCCTTTATACTGAAGCGGCTTCGACGTTTTTGTCGATCCATGCTTTTTTTATTCTAGGGTGCGCTCCTCATCTACGTATCAGTGACTTTTCCCGCTATTATCTAACATCGGCTGCGATCACTTACCATCAGGTGACTCGTCCCACGTTTAGATGTCTCTTATGCTGTTGAGAACTGTCCTAGATATTTGTAGATTTTAGTTCCTTTTTTATGTTGCATGGGCTGTGCGTTATGTATTATTTATACATAAACATTTGTTTTTACCAAGCGAACGTTATTGCAAAAGTTCAGTTTATGTGACTTCTGTATTTTAGACTAATTAGGCAAATATTGCTATAGAAGCATGTTTCCGTTGCTTGAATAGTTGTACCTATCCAAGAGTTATCATAAAGTCACTTCGTGTTTTTGAGACCTCATTATTTTACAAATTAACCTTTTTACTTATTTTTTAAATATTAATTTGACAGTAGTCAACCTATACAAGGCGGCGCAAACCATGTCAGATTAAATTAAACAGCAGTAATTAAAAGTTACTAAAATATAAGCTAAATCAAAGAATTGATAAAAAAGTTATTAAAAACAAAATAACGTTGAAGTAATACACTGGTACGATACTTACCTGAAAAAGTGGCAACATCGCGCCACAGTTAACACAGATAGTTATGAGGTATTCGACCAGTGGTGTAGTGTTACCTATGTCTCACATTTTTGTTGCTGTGTGTCATTGATATACTGGTCTACGTATATAGGTGATGTAAAATTAAAACGAAAAAGAATTCTAGCGGTTAAATTAATATTCTTGGTTATGGTCTAAAATGTTAAGCAGTGTGTTTTAATTTAATGTGGTTACACCTCCGCACAACCCCGTATAATTAAGTTAATGACGTCGGGGAGTATTCGATTTTTTATCAACTTTATAATCGGATAACAAAGATCAAATTATTCAAAGTTACATAGAAAAGGATTTTATATTCTTATTAAAGAAAAATGCTTATATACCACTAAAGGATTCTTTTTTCTAATTAATAAATGATTTGAAAATGCATAAAATTTTCAATTTAAATTTTCACGTTTTAACTTTAGATTTCTTGTAGCCGTGGTGATGACGTCAGTTGTTCATGTTAACAAATACGTTACCTAGAGACTTTAATCAGATGACAGTAGTAACTTTTTACTTTGCATGGCGGCATGACGTACACCATGCCGGCCACTGATTCGCTTATTTAAAAAGATATTAAAAATGTGAAAAGTTTGAAATATATTTAAAAATATATATTATTTTATGAACAAAACTAATTCCGGACTGCTTATTGTCTGAGTCATTTAAGCTGTTTTTGATTTAGGGTTAAATACCTTATAGTCCAATAATGGATTTTCTAGGCCGATGAACATTAAAAATAATTATTTTCATGATTGTAACTTCTATAGCAACATAATGATATTTACACAAGTTTTTTTTGCATTACAACATCCATTTCCCTGCTTGTGCATGCTTTGACATAGATTGAAGAAAACATTTACATTGTTTTTGTTAAACCCAGTCCTATCGTGGTTAAAAAAATATATCTTTGTGCTAGCTTTTTTACATTTTAGGTCGCCCTAGGTTCTTCACTAGAAATCCTAGTGTCCTAGAAACTAAAAATTCCTGAAAAATTTATAAAGTCCTATAGTTTGCCAATATAACCGTAGATATTATAAAAATGTTTTTTTTGTTTTTATGAATACGTTACAGAACTTTATGAAATGATGCTTGGAACATTAGACTACATCGTAATGCGTATAGAAATTAATACATAAACATCCATCGTTCACATAATCGTGCGTCATAATATGAACATAGTTTCATACCGAAACAAACACATTGCTTGATGCACCTCCGCTGTGGGTACTTCTTGTGAAATCCAAATACATACAAAGCATTCGTCATAATTTTGTAACTTATTTTTCATATATTTCATCCATACACTCATATCTCTAGTTAGGCCCCGGTAGAATAAAAGTGGGCCGTATTTTAAGATTATACATATAATTAGGTATGTTAATGTCCGCTTCTCGAGAAGTCGAAACCTACGTCACTGAATACAAAGTTTGGGTGCAATCTCTGTTCAGATAACTGTCCTATAGGTTACAGTTTTACCTTTAAACCGTTTGCATGTAACACATGATTGTATAGTTTTTCTAGCTAGGTTTCTAGCAGAAATTGGGCAGAAAGCTTAACGTATGTGAAAGAACAACAATTGTGGACCAGCGTGTAGAAGCGTGATGTGATATGATTTGAGTAATGTGATGAGCTGGGTGCAGTAGGATAGGAAACTTTTAATCGTAATTGTATGGCGATTGTGCTAACGAATGAGTTGATTATCCCCAATAAAAGGACTTAGTGAATTTAATTAATGTGAAGTAGGTAACTGTTTGTTATTGAATAATAGTTGATATGCCCCGAAAAATAAATCTAATTAATACTAACTTCGCTAATTGGTATCTAGCTGATTTAAGTTCGCTAGTAGATAAAGGCATGTCGTCACCTATGCACACCTGTTGGCATTTTTTTGTACTGATGTTATTTGATTGTTTATGTTTGCAGTGATGAATGAACCAAAGTATGCAACGATGCGTGTAAGTTTGTTAAAATTAGAATATTTGTAAATAAATTAATTGTTATCAATCACATGTTTGTGTGTGAGATGAGTTTGGAACCCGATTTCTGGAAGGACATATACGCTGATATGTCCTGGTTGTTCAGGCCACCTATAATTAACGACCTCAGGCCACCTTGAGGTCGGACCTGCGGGTGGGTGACCGGGAGGGTAGCCCGTCACCCGATCAACCGACAGGCCACGGAGGATACGGACACCATATCCCACGCCTCCGTCCTCGGTTGGAACTTAGTACTAGTTGGGTACTTTACACCTACCCTCTGGAAGAGGTCCAGTTCAGGACCGAAGCCTGACAGAGCCGCGCAAAGATTGCGTAAGCGACCTCGTGGCTCAGACTAAGACGGTACCGGGGTGTTTTTAGTCGGTGCAAGTCCGACACATCCCAACGCTGTGGTCTCAGCGTGGCGTGAAATCGAGTTTCATCCCGAGAAAAAAAAGAGCCAGCATGATTATCATCATTCCATAATTATCATCATTATTAAAAACTCAGGTCCTGAAATCTGTAAAGTTGTATGAAGTAATTGTTGCGCATTGGTACACTTTGTAATAATGTCAGCTGGATTTTGTTTGGTTGGTACATAGTACCATGACTTTGGTTCAGTATATCTGAGAATGTCTGTGACCTTGTGTTTGACGAATTTTATAGATTTTGTTTTTTTAACAGTTTATACATGCTCTTGAAAATAAAATTGTTGCTAGTGTTTATTATTAAAATTTAATTAAGTTATTCAACATGACGAATTTTACTGATAGGGCCCAATCAAAAGAATTCGCAACGAGCCCCAGATGGTATACCTAGTTACGCCACTGTTTAACGTTATTGAAGTTTAATCAATTCTCATTATGCTCAGTTTATTAATTACAAAATAATCTTCTTATGTGGAAGTGACTTTTTCCCTTATAAAAAATTTTGTATTATAAAAAGCAACAAACTTTTTTTTTACTAGATCTTATTATTTTCGCGTCCATTCCAATAACACAAAAAATATCTCATGCATGTTAAAGCTGTTTTGAGTAGCTCTATTCGTTACCTTACAGTCCAAAACTTATTTAAAAATTCTTACAAAAAAAACCGACTTCATCAAAAGTCTTATATGGTTTTCTTATGGATCCCACTGTCATAACTGGATCAATTAAAAATAATTTCAAATGAAATAAAAATCATCAAAATCAGTTCACCCAGTCGAAAGTAATGAGGTAAAAATATCAAAAACAAAATACAGTCGAATTGAAACTTCGTCGTAGAACCAGGCCCTAGATAAATCTAAACATTAATTAAACAGGAAAATAAAACTTTTCCCTAAACTAAAGCTCTGGGCACCAAAAGAAAATTCCGCCTTTGTGTTTACCATTTGTCCTTTCCTAAGTAAGATTTCCTATGGCCTCCTCCCGTAAACAAAAACAGGTTTAACTCATTGTTACCATAACATTGCATTGTCAAACCTACCTGATCATAAATATAATATCTGAACGTTAATTCGACTCATACTAGAAAGTTAATATAGATACAGGTAAATCTGGATCAAAACCACACTAGTTATTACAATATAAGGTTTAGATACCGTCATAGTCATCCGATTCTAAACCGTCTCAACTACCGTTTGGCGATTCCTGAGAGAACCTCACTAGTCCGATATTTTTGAAATATAGCAACCCTATTCTCCCCTCAGTAAAAACAATCCGCAGCCCCTAGTTTTTGACGTTCTATCACAATACATAGCGTGTTTAATAGGAAGTTTTCAAGTTTCTAATCCATTACTGCAGTAGTTCTAACAATCCCAGTGGCGTAGTGTAGTAAAAACGTCAATGTATGCTGTTTCATTCGTTTTGCCGCTAACTTTACTTTGGTTATACTACGGGGGTAACTAGGGGCGGTCTGGTAACGCCCAAAAATCTAGCGGTGGATGTAGATACACTTGTCTCTTTCTTACTTTATGTCTCGTTATACATATATAGATGTTGATTGGTGCGATACCTCATCACACGATTTTGCGTCATTGATTACTCCTGTTAATAATAAAAACCTTTATTAATACAAATCCAAGTTACTTGTGTACGAACTTTGCGAAAAATCATTGAAGTTAATGTGAAAGTGTCACGTTGGCATATATTCGAGTGCGAGTGTGGAGCGATGTAGCATGTAGCGCGCCGTTTGCTTATCGATTTTCTCTATGCTGCATTAAATTACTATTTCAATTGTGAATGCGGACTGCATTGAATAATATTTGAACATGCGTTGTGTCTATTTATTGAAATATCAAATTTTGATTTTGGTGCAGTGATAATAACTGGTGGTGGTCACAGCTGGCATTAATATAATATTGGTTAAATTAAATGACACAAACGCTTTTCCTAAATGCAACAAAATTACAAACTGACACCACTGTGTCACTGAAATGATAAATTAGGTTCAAACTGGCCCTATGCCGATGATCGTGTCTCCATTATTTTGGGAATGGTTCAACATTTGGCTTATTCAATTTCTAAAAGATTTATATCATGAAATTAAAATGGTGGCACTAAGAGGAACAAATAGTTCTTTAAATACATTGTCACATGCGTTTGTCAACCATGGAAATCAGTCACAACAGAGTGCGATTGATGTGGCGCAAAGTTTACAAACATCATTGAATATGCCACAATCGGCAGTGGCACAGCATATCAATGCGAATCAAATCAATTTGCAACCCTTGAATAATGTTTCTCTGCAGTTCATACAGCAGCAAACTAATTCTAACTCCATCAAACATGAACAATCGTCCTCTCGATATTCCAACTCTAATTGCATGCTGCCTTCGCATCATTACCGACTATTAACACAAGCTAGTAAGTGTACACTAACGTTGCTGGTGTCATTAGCATCAAACAATCATAATAAATAATTAAATAAAAATGCTTTTTTCAATTTTTGTAACACCTCTCAAGATCAATGTTTTATTATGTTTACCTAATCCCAAGTATCGATTGTGTTTTATGTGCTATTGTTATTCGACACTTTTCATAACTTATGCATGATACTGTTTATTATTAGTACATTTGTTTGAGAATATTTCCTTAGCGCTTTACAGTTATCCACGGGCGTCAACACCACACAGTGAGTTCAAAGGAGAAAAAGTTTACAAACGGAACACTACTGGATAAATGAAGGATTACATTTTTAAAGTATGGAATACATATATTTGTTTGATTTCAGGACCGGTGGAATGTTACCACCCTTCAGGCGCCGCCGGGGCCGGATACATGCCGAGCGCAGCCGGTGGCGCGCAGTCCTCGGCGCAGGCTACGCTGAGGGTCCAGCCGACCCCGCAGCCGTCGGCACCGCCGGCACCTCAGCAGGACATGTCCAAAACAACCATGGTACGTTCCTTGTTTACTACGCTTATCCTTCATATACAACTTGTCAATTACCATGGTTATAGCGCCATCTGTCCGTCGTAGCTATGACTACTAACGCCTGGGCAATTTTATAATTTTTGTAAATGTAAGCATATAACTAAAGCTAAGCTAAGCAAATTATCGTACATTACAAAACTACAGATGAATTAAAATTTGGAGCTACAGATTTATAGAGTAGAGACAATGTAGTACAACATCACCTTCACGTCATGTTTCATTTTCGTTTGTTTACTCAAATGTAAATATCAAATACGCATATAATTTTTACTTTAGAATTTCTATAACGGGTAATCGCCATATTTTGCATGTGTTTACCTGCGCTATTATGTATTATGTAACAGCTTTGATACGAACAAAAATATAATACGACTGTATATGTATCTGATTTTTGTTTGATTTATGGGTTATCTTTTCCAGGCTGGCCATAGTTATGTATCACAAAACCAGACGCCGCAGCCTCGACCACAGTTCGCCAACTACCAGTTTAGGGCGGCGCAGCACGGAACGAGGCCAAACACACATCCAAGGTACCTGAGATTTTTCACTTCCTGATCACAACAAGCAAATAGTGCCTTATTAGTGGGTATACTCATATATAACCTAGTAGATACGCTTCACGGCTTTGCCCACGTAATTTCTGTTCCCGTAGCCATTGTCGAGATAAAAAGTATCTTATGTTTAAATTGAGGTCTTCTTCTTAGCGTGTCGAGGTCGAGGTTATAAACTATCAAAGGTGAATGCTCATTTTACATGCCTTACAGGCTTGTGCCTAGATGTTAACATATAGGAAATCTGAAATTTACGTGTCTGTAACATTGCTGCACCCAGGTTTTAGATAAATTTTATGTTTCCCTTACAATTTGATGTATACATTTATTGTTCAGGCTCGACTATCGTACATTATGACGCAACAACAGTGCAGACTTCAGAAGCTGCTAGTGCCAGGTCATATTTGGGGAAATTTATATCTGCGCGTACAAATAAAATACCTGTCTCGCTATTGCTCCAGTCGGTGAAGGTTCGGACTGAATTACGCAGGCGGTATATTCCCTTTCGTTATTCAGACAGGGCCGCTCAGTCGCATAATCTGATAGTAGCGGTTATGTTTCGGTTAGTAACCGGGCTTACTTACGTCGTGCGAACGTTCCATGGCTTTTGTCACCGTTGCCGAACCGAAGAACCGCTTTCACACCTTCGCATTTGTGCCCTAGTCCTTACTCATCCAATATTCGTAAAAACTATTGTACTTACTATTCATTCTAGTATGTATATTTCTCAAAAACGTGGTAAGGGTGGTTTGCGCAGCGTTTAGGACACCTCACAGCTGCCATTTATTTTTGAATCGGACTACACGGACGCGGATTGACAATAGAGCTGCAAATTATCTAGATTTATCAAATGCATTCAAAGCCAATGTATTTTTCAATTTATGATCATTCATCATTTTAAATTTGTATATGAAATCTTGTGTGTGCTTCTCGGTGGTGGAGCCTAGGCATAGTATATTAAAGCCATCGAAACGTCGGGAACTAATACCTAAATAAATAGCGCGACGGAATCCGTAAAAACTAGTTTTATTAAAAAATATATCAGTTAAGTCAAAACTAATATACGATCGTCTAAACTTCATTTTGAAGCTTTCGAAATAACCCAACAATATGCGTAAAATAACGTTTAATAATATGTTTTTGTGCAAACCCTAACATTTACATAACATCTCTTTTTTAATAAAGATAACTTTAGAATAAAAATAATATTCCATGTTTAATCTTCCAAGTGGTCTCTTATTTTAAACGCTATCAAATCAGAAGATCTTTGTATCACAATATTGAGCCTGAAAAGGAAGCGAAGGTAATGACTTCTTATAATAAGGTGGTAAAATGGATTTCATCAATGATGATGAAATCCATTTTACCACGAGGTCATAAATGTCATATGTATAATATAATAAGGTAGTCAAGTCAAGCTAGTCTTGTCAGTTGCAGTCAGTGGGGGCTCCCGCAAGTCAAAGGTTTAGATTGCTAATATCGCAGCATGTGTATATTTCTTTCCCAAGCATAGAGAGACAAGTTATTGCCCTACTTGGTAGAAATACACAGATACCTGATGCGAGAATATTTACTCGGAGACTCTAGTTGATTCTTGTTACACGGAAGTCCCCAATAACCTGGTGATGCAGCGTAGACATTCTAAAGCGACCGGATTCGGCTTCGGCGAAGGCTAAGACGGGACTAGGATCTTTTCAGTCGATGTATCCCACGCTATGCTCTCGGCGTGGGTTGAAGTTATAATAATTTTACCCCCACACAAAAGCATTTGATTTTTCTAAAACTAGAGTATCTCATTATAAACTTAAGGAAGAAAAATATTTGATTCCATTTCTATTAAACTCGACATTGATTTAGTATATTACTAGTAAGTAGCGACACGCCCCGCTTCGCACAGGTAGCTCACCATTACATGCCTACTTTTTTTCTGTCGCAGTGTCGCATCACCTTTTTGCGCCGAGCATGCGACGGTGTGGGACCGCTTGAATTTATTTTGCCGCGCGTTAGTTTTAATTTTGCGATAACTTAGATAGATATTAATTGTGTAATGTAAAGGGCAAAATTGATTGAGTGCTTGAAATGCTTAAAGCCGTTTTTAGTTTTTCACACATATCATTTCCGTCTTCTTCCAATCACATCATTATCCTTTTTTGGTTGAGCGGTTTGAAAACCTGCGAGACATCCGTTCGGCAGGTATCGCGCAGACACAGACGTGGCAGGGGAGTTAGTTTCATAACATTTATAGATAGACAAAAACTGTAGGTTCTTGTATGTAACACTATTTATAGTTGACGAATTAGACTGTAGAATGATTTTATTAAAATATTGATTGTTTAACAGACAACAACAGTCGTTCATACCTAGTGCTGCTGCCACAGCTACTGGACCTGTCATGTATCCGACGCTAGTGTTCCAGCCAACACCAATGGGTATGCAAACCTACCAGCAGCCTCGTTCCAGTACACCAGGGTGAGTGACCAGAGATTTTACGCTAGTTTAGTTCCTGAAATGAATTCTTACGATTTAGTTCCATCTTTAGTAGAGAAAACCACAGGCTTAAGTTTAATTTCGACTAATAGTTATTTAAATCCTTAATCTCAATTACAAGCAACTCACTAAACTTCACTGACCTCTCTCCCTCCGACAGTAGTCAAAATATGACTGTGAATTAAAAAATAATCAATTCTATTAATGACGAAATAATTATGTTAGTTAAAAATGTCAAATTAGTCAGCAATGAAATTGTGCTGGTATATTTATTAAACTTCTTAACACTTGCCCTTCCGAGCTACGGATTCAGTATTTCCGCACGTGTTATTTTAATTTCAGGTTTCTTAGATTTTATTTGTTCAGTTTCTGGGGTATAAGGAAGTTTGGAACGACCTTATCCTAAGAAACTAACTTGCAATTTGAGATTATAGGCTTACGTGCGCTTCTGTTTCAACGCGACAGATATAATTTCCTATTGCAATTTACGGGCTGTTCATTAATTGCAAAATTACTTACAACAACGTATTTAGATCTATTGTTAAAACCTTTCTTGCTCTTGTACAAAATCTATTTTTCAACTTTTTTTTTGTTTCCAGGTACTATCCATACATGGGACATTACATAGGTTATAACACACCTCCGAGCCACACACCGTCATGTACGTAGTTTGAATTTAGTTAATGTAATTTTATATAGATTTAAAATCTTGACGAAGATAGTATTACTATCTTAGATAAGTTTATCTCGTTGTGAAATATTTTAGATGATAGCGATAATATAACATCGATTCTCGAATACTGTATAGATTTGGGTGATATCGTTTTAAAATTAGTTAAAGTATACTCTGATGCGCAAAAAGGGGTTCTGTCTCGTTGGCACCTGTTTTATGTTATACTCGTAGGTTGATTTGTAGATTCACAAAATTTTTAATGTCAAATGTCACATTACACTTTCATTTTAATATACATCTTCCCTTGACAACTTTTGGATTTAATAATAAAATGCTGTCCAATGTTTTCGAGAAGCTTAATGTTTGACTAATTTGATTTGTTAGCCTTGGCTAATTGCGAGTCGGACTTGCTCATGGTCCCGTACCATGGTGTAAGATTTATAGTCGATGAACCATAAAAGTCTTTTGGATCTTCCCCTTTAATTTTGAAATATTTTATTATTTGTGAGACTATAAAAAAAGTTAAAGAGCTGTAAAATAAAATGGTTGACTTTGCTAGTATACAAGGTATTTTGTCATGTGTATGATAATATAACATGGTCGCCGTCGATTAGTCTATTTACCTAATTCCACAAAATTATATTTGCAGGTATTTAAATTTTTCGTAGTAAGTAATTTATAACTGTATTTGATTTGATCCCACAGATTACTACACTTCGAATAGTCCTCAGCTGCCTACGCCAAACTTACAAGCGAACGCCCCAGGTGGTAGGAGTAATCCCACTACTTTGGTGGGGCCACAGGGTACACCCGCCACTCCCACTGCGCCCACTGCCACGCTTCCTCACGCACAAGCTTCTACACTCATGCACCAAACTATGCCTGGTAATAAACTACTATTATTGTTAAAATATTCCTCTACTTCCTTCGGGTAAATTAAAAAGGTATACCACACAGTTTAGCTTTGGTCATTTGTAAAAAACGAGCTTTTTTCATTTGTAAAGTCTGGTTATTAAACAACTTAGCTTAAGTGACGCAGACACTTTTCCTTCAAAGTTCACAGAATAACTTCCTAAATGGTCTTATTTACTGAGTTTGTGGAAAAATAAAACTCTAATATCTCTCGCTCTCACTCTCTGATCAATATGGCTGTGCAATGAAATAAAACAATTCTGCACGAATAATATAAAACTAAATCAATCAGTGGTGTACTACTAGAACAATTATCATTTGGATATTGTTGTTTATCAAACGTAAGGTTACTACAGCACTAGGTAAGTTGAACTATACTTGAAAGGCGAAAAGATAAACTTCTTCACCTCGAATAAACCCCGTTGTAATATGATCCAAAAGTAATACATTGTCCTAAATAAAAATAACCTAATATTTTATATTTTCAGACAAATTTCTGTTTTACTAAATTCTGTTTTGCCCATAGGTTTACGTCCAGCCGCTCCAAAAAGAAGTCATAGAGTACCAATCATCGACCCTAAAACGAGTAAGTATACTATAATTAGATGGGAATCGTTATTATTTAATCTGTTTGGTTCACTATTTATATTGAATTTTAACTCTTTTTTCAGAACAAGAAGTATTTTCGGATTCATTCACCAACGATAACAATTTTTTAAACAGCGAAGCTAATGATCGACACACTCCACAACCCGTAAGTACCAAATTTTAGTTAAACATCATTCAAATTATGTAATGTCGTCTGTATAACACAAAAACGTCTTAAATTCTGTAAATGCGAACGAATAAAGTTTACTCATTCGAATTATTAAAATATAAAGAACAGATTTTAACAACTCAAATTAATTTCAAGTACTAGTTCATATCATCCGTCCAGAAGATGATGGAAACTAGTTAAAAAATACACAACTTTCTTATCTTCAAGTTGCTGATAAATTGATGTCTTTGTGTCAGCTGATTGAATACATAAGATAACACTATTCTTTGGATAAAAGTATGTTGTACTATATCAAATGTTTTTAATTATACAGGAGCCAACACACAGTTTCGCCGAAGAATTTAATAGAATGGTCAATGAAGTGGCCAATCAACCTTCTTGTGATAATTCTATTAAATCGAATTATGTATCAAAGAATGTGGATGTAAACGCGTCATCCACAGCAAGCTCTGTCCAAACTCAACCAAATGCAATAAGCTCTATTAATAATAATGTAGTAAAGTCTGAAATTTTAACTGTTAACGAAAGTAAACATTTAGGACATGATGTTGCTGTGGAACCAAACGAGACTCCAATAGTATCAGCAATATCAGACAGTCCTATTACAGTGCCTAAAATGCCTATGAATGTTAAGCAACTTCAGAAGAATAATGAACACACAGTTCAATCGTTAGTCCTAGATACAAATAAGAATATACCACCTAATAAGCAATTTAAACAAAGCAAAAATGTGCCTCAAATCGAAGAAGTAGAAAAATCGTCAGAAAATATAAATATTACTACAATACCTATAGCAACAGTAGCCCCGATTACGACCTCGACGGCGATTACGTCTACTGTCACACCAGTGCCTGCATCAACACAAACAACATCAGCTACCGTCGCCCCGACTCTTGTTCCTACCGCGCCTGCACCGCAACCCCAGAGAATCAGAGAACCTAGAGAAAGGATCAAATCTGAAGACAAGGAAAAAATCAAGGATATACAACAAGAAAAAGAGGCAGCAGCTGCCTCTAACAAACCTAACGGACCTACACCACCTGTTGGTAAGTCATTTATTTTTTGGTCTCATTTTCAGCCATAGATCTTACCTATCCCAATTAATAAATTCTTGAATCATTTGATGCGGTACTAGGTACTATTGAGTGCCAAATTGGTAAGTGTACAATAAACCAATTTAGTTCCAAGTAAGTCAAACAAAAAGTGGGCACAAGAAGATAGGGGTTGCCATTGGTGGTACTTAAATGTAGTTGAAATATAATCTAGTAGTCTAATAGTATTTACTTTATGATAACATTTATGTTCGGAGTTGACAATGTTAATTTAAAATACATAATTTTGTATATCGTCACAAATCGTTCGGAAGTATGTTAGAGCAACAATGGCCAACTTTTCTCCTAAAGGCAGAACATTTATAATTTTTTTTATCAAAACTTGATATGAATATAGATTTAAGAGAATAGTTAAGAAAATAGATGATTGACATCGGTAAACATACCGCGGCCCACCGTGCCTCAGAATGCATATTGACCTGTTGTATCTGCTGGCCCCTGCTGTCATTCACGGCACAAGCATGATGTCATTAGCCCCCATTCCTGAACTTTGATTCGCTTTATCTAATTAGTGTTCTGTTGACGGATTAAATAGATATTACCTAGTAAATGGGTAGTTTAGTTCAGATAGGAAGTCACTTAATGTAAAATAGTTGGTGAAAGTAGATTTTAACATCAAAAGCATTCTATTAGAATTATTAAGAACATTGTCATTGTACCTACATGAAAAATCAAAGAATGACATTTCAGGTATAGGAAAATAAATAAACTCTTTAAAAATAAAACGTTATTAATCGGGAGCTCGACACCTCACCCTTACGTATGCCGAGCATAATACTCTGGTGAAAGCCACGATTAGCACATCATAGATTATTAATCAATCATAGACTATTAATGCATCTTTTAACCCGAACATAAAGTTAGAAATGAAATGTCATGACATGCAATTTCTTTGGCGTCCAATGCGTCCCATCCATTTGACATCCAAATGACACTCAGATTGTTAGATGAATGCATATCCTTTTAAACAAGGGAGCCCATGGTAATGTAGGGTCAACTTCATTCTAGGTTCATGTTTCCCTTCGGTTATTAGTTCTTAAGTAATCCATACAGTAATTCGCATACAATGTAGAATCTAAAAAAACAAAAACACCAACAATCAGATTCACATATGTTTTAGCATCTTGTTAACCTATAAACGTATCTTTAGATGGACAGCAGCACGCTATTACTTTATTTTGTTTATTACTAATTCATACAATGCGTCTGTGAAAGCCGGATGACGGAAAAGAAGACATTTTAGGAAGTAAGTACCAACAATATTAATGTTTAGCTAACCAAAGGCGCTCGCTGATGTTGCATCTCAGGCGATCAAAAATAATTTTAAATGAGCTCGTGTGGGAACCTAAATTTACAACGACGGGATACCAACATATCTGATAATGTAGAGACCTAGCTGTTGGCGGCGACTTCGCCCGCAATATTGGTTATCGTGGCAATAAGTACCTATGTCCTTTCTTGGGATCCAACCTTGTCCCATAGTTTCATCAAAATTGGTTCCGTAGTTTTTAGGTTTATAGCTTCCCAACTAAGTTACTTTTACATACATATTTTAGTATGGATATGGGTTATTTATTAAATATATCTTCATCTAAATCATCAGACATCGCATCCTCAAGGCAAATACGCCGCAAATAGCGAAGTGATAGTAATCTTTTATCCCGGAACAATTTGTACATCACGGTCAAAAATCTTTGTAGATATTAACCATAATAAAAGGCGACTATTTTATTTTAAAAAATACTAGGTTTTTTCTTACTCAATAAATTAAGGTAGATGACTAAATAGGTAGGTAGGTACTAGATGTGTATACTTAGAGACCGTCCGCGTCGGTTAGCTAATTAAAAAATATTTTACATTTCCATATTTTTTCTTATTCAAATTAAGAGAAGGGAAGAAGGTAGGCGAATTACAGGAGTACAGGCTAATGACGTCTTGTTCCCACAAAAAGTACAACGGTTACGAAAAAGTCACTAAAATTCGTAACTCATTTTTGCTAGTGCAGCAGGCGGGCAGATTTTTGTGAACGGGATAACGACTAGTGAACATCTCCAGTCGTTATCCAGCACGCGGCCTGCCCTTCACGTGGTCAAACAACCAATAACCTAGCAACAAATGACACGCAAGCTTGCTCTAGCAACAAATGAGTCATACCTAGGTTGGAGCTTTAATAGCAACTCCAAATCTTCGCACCCCGCTATTTTATTTTATTTTATTGTTCACCTGGTCCTACTGCATCTACTCTATTGTAGATATAGTTTTAAATATCATATTTTAATAAACTGAATTCCGTGAGATAGGTAGTCAACCCCAACATAGCTTGGAAAATGGCTAAGCAAAGGAACTCGTGAGAATGAAACGTCTTCAGCAATTAGCCTAGTAAGTCACCCGAAAAGACTAGACAAGATGCATATTAATAAACTATAAAATGAAGGTGATAAAGATCATCTATAAAATCATGGAATTACAAATAATCTACCCTTAACTAAGTAGCCGTCAATTAAGATTGTAACATTAACAAATATCATGTAGGTACGTCAGAACTGCGGATATACCTACTTTCCAGATCTGCCTAAATTTATTGCAATCATTTGGTACCTTCTATGTATCTATACGTCCCTCTCTTGAAAATCTGTGTAACTGCCCTGTAAGATGAAATTTAAAAACATGGGTACACCGTCATACTGATGTCAGACACGCGGGTGTACTGTACTGCTAACCAATATATGTAGCTAAGTACACTACATAAGTAGATTTGGTACCTCTTGTGTACCTGCAGAAACAAGTATTAAATTAACAAAACACCGTCAGGTTGCTGCAAAAACTTAAAAATACGATTTTATTTCTATAGCGGGCGCAGCGGTTGGCCGGTGTACTGTATTTTTTTTTTTTTATATCTGTATCTTGTATAATCCATATCGTGTTCAATACTTCAGTGGAATACGTCTAGCCAAACCGATTCTCACTATCTACTTTATCAAAATTGCAAATCACGTAAGTTAAAATATTTTGTCATGTGTAGTTCAATGTTGCCACAAATAATACCATGGAAATTGAAGAAGATCGTAAAAATCTTGTTCTTGATAATTTTCTTACAGAAGTAATGAACTAGTAATTAATTCCATATTATAAAAAAAAAATAGTGATAACCCTAAATCGTAATCGATTTTTATTTCTGTACTTGCGCACAACACTAGCTGCTCCGCCTGTCCGCATGGAACAATCCAAGATGGCGGCATTTACCTTACAGTCACTTTGAGCATGGCCGCGTTTTAAAAGATTTTAACCTTTTTTATTCAATATTTTTAACATTTGACTTCAATAATTGTATTATTGATTTTATTAATTGTATTATAAATTATTTATTTAAGTTTTAAAAATAAGTAAAGTGTTTCAAGTGCAAAGTGTGTTAAAGTCGGACAATAGATCCTTGAGTGACCTTTCGAATAGACTTTCTTTTACCATATTGTAACATTATCGGATCTTAATTTAGTGGTGAGAAGATTAATTAAAAGGTTAAACGGTTTACTAAACTGTGATATAATTACAGTGCCACATAAAGTCTGATATTCGGGTACTGTGCAAGAACTCCCACGTGGAAATATCTAAATCTATAAATAGCTTACGAACTTGGTTCATAAAAACTGATAGGCTATAGAGTAGCGAGGATGTTACTTAAATTTTCGCTGTGTTTCGTCTGCAAATTCTCTAATTAAGACTACCTACCTAAAATACTAAATTTTTCAACACCGACATTTTATTAGCAACCGGATAAATTACATTGTCACTCCATACTTGTGCGATGTGTACGTTACATCCTTCTATCTTCAAAATTATCGTACAATATGTTATCATAAAGTATAATACGTGAGAACTTTCCGAAATGATATAAAGAAGACTATCAATTCATATAAAATATAACTCATATAAAACAGGTAAGTCTAACCCATTTTGCAACTGAATCTCGTATGAGTCGGGCAAATAAATTGTTACTAAATTAATTTACATATTTAGTTAAAAAAACTAATACTCGACAGTGAGTTGAAGGACGACACTTTCAAAAACATGTTCTTTTGCAATAACAATGCTTTACTACCCAATATAACACTTTCGAAGTCAATTTCGAAATTGCGTCATTTACTAGAAGATTGACAGTAATTTTATAGATCATTTTACTAAGACATCATTTAAATTTGTTCACTTATAGCTTTTATAAACAGTGGTTGCACCAATTTTGATTTCTTGGTTCATTAACACAACAAATTAAGGTTTTGGTGTAACCAAATTCTGTAAAATTTCTGTTAATCAAAAATACCATGTCTGACAGTATGTGTCAACTATGCATGGAAACAACTCCAGTTTCCCTTAGCTAGATTAACATGACTGCTGAAACAACCTGTTAATTTATTAATGTTGCAATAGTGGAACATAGTGCTGTAGTATGGCTCATTCATGAATGATTAATAAAATCAATAGACAAATGGAATGACCTAGATTATGAAAACCTTTTGTATGAATTACTACTTATCTTTCAATTTAACTGACCCTCAAGTGCAACACTGTGTATGCCCTATAACATTTAAAAGGTTAAGGACAAAGGATAGTTGCATATAGGCTCATTCCTCTCCTAAAACCAGAACAGAAAAGGACTAAATACATTTTTGGTTGAATCAAACGTAAGGGTTTTGTTAAGGATATCTTTATAAACTTAAAAACACATTTCAGGTAAATTAGACATATTATACATAATATAAATAATTACATTAGGTTTGTTGCCATGCCATAACATTGTAATGTTAAACTAGGGTTCTAAAAAGTGTTTTAACACAGTAACACCTTCATGTAACTGCAACCTGGGACATCACATGATTGGTCTCCTACTCTGAAAAGCATGCAATATTTTGTGGAACATAGCATGGGTTTTAATGTCATATGCTATTCTTTAACTTTGCACACCAGTTATACCTGTCATAAGCTAATTATATCATAAGTCTAATATAGCAAAACATATTTGTCACTATAGTATACATCCAAAACCTATCTGATCTATCTGACACAATGACTCGTGTTATGAATATGTTAGTGTTGGGATCTTTCTTCCCATTGTCTCTTATTACATGTATATTATTCATATTAAAAATAACACCACAGGTATTACAACAGTACTTATAACAGAAAGTCAAAGTAAAAATATATAAAAATAATTCTGCTTTAATAATACACTATCTTTATATTATTATTACAAATGGCATGGCTAGGGCTATTGTTACCTGTTACTCATGGTAAATTGCAGCAGTCGCAGGATAAGGCATATTATCTTAGTTCAATTGTTTTCTTTATGTAAAACAATACTTTTAAAGAATTGTACTGAGCACTAAAATGTTTACAAGCGCAGAGAGATGTTCTTTGAAGTTCTATCTAAATCAATGGACAAATTAAAGTGTAAATGAATCTAAAAGAAATTAACATTGGAGACTGTAGGATTATGTAATTATTGAGTTTTGTGAACAAATAACTATTGAAAGTCTGAATTGAACCTATCTAATTGAACTATTGAACCTGCATGCCAAGTAGATTTAGTATTACTGAATGGTTCCATCAATTCTTCTGACAAGTGCTAGATTTCTGAGAAAATTGGTTAATGTCACACTAATTGTGGAATTGACCTATGTTAGGAGGTGTTGATTAGGAAAAAATACACCCCAGAAGCACAAATAAAGTAGCTTATATGGAATTAAGAGATGCCGATTAGAAATAAAGGTACTTGCTTTATTTATAAAGAGAGTTAATCAAGCACAATTGCACAATGAGCAGAATGTAATAATTATTCACAAGAGACATTGGATTTCATTCATAACATGATGTCTCAGTAGGATACAGGTTTTTATCAGAATCCTAGTTTTGATTGTGATAATAATTATAGTAAAATCATAATTACACAATTTCAAAACATTCTGGAATGATAAGTAGGCCTTTTAAAGCTGTCGAGTGTTAGTAATTTTAAGTATTAAAATTGTAGACATTTTTAAATAAGTATACCACACAATGGGTATTGGACAAAACGTGTTTTAAACCTTATTTGAAAATAATAGGTAGTGAAAATGACTTCGCAATGTCTTTCATATTGAGCAGGTTATACCAGCACTTCAATGTTAGATTCAAATGTGTATCTTGCATTAACTGAAACTTTTAGATTGGGATATGTAATTTCACAGTTTAGCTTAAATATACAAATAATATTGAAAATATACCTAAAATTCAATTCAATTATTTTCGTAAACCCAGCATATTAACTAAACTATTTTGTTATTTACAGCGATTAGTTCAGTTGATAGCTTGGCAGAAGCTATCATCCATTCAACTAGTCAATGTACTCAAGGACAAGGTGTGGAGCCAGTAAAGAAACAAGTTGCAGTCAAGCAATTCTTACCAGCACCAGAGGCAGAAACTCCTGCTGCTGTATCAACAAACATTGAACTAGTTAAAAAAAGTGAACCTGTTGTTGAGACTCCTCCTACTGCCACACAGCTATTGTCTGCTAGTATTGAAAAGGTTGCAAAGGAGCAATTTTCAAAAGCGCCTGAACTTAAAGAAGGGTCGAGTGCAATAGAAGCTCAAGCTAAATTAACACAGAGTATATCTAGTGTACTGCGCACTAATCAATCTGATTTTAAAATGAAAGATATTAACCTTAATAATAAGACTACAGGTTTGTTCTTTACAATTTTTGTTTATATTCTTTTATCTAATGTATTTTATGATTTTTTGTATTCAATAGGTTAATGTCAAATTAACTTACTACATATTAACTTATCAGGTATCATGGTTAGTACTATATTCATTTCTTGCAATGCCCATCTATTTCGCAAGATAAAAAGTTTTATATTGATTTTGTGTTTCTGTGAATGGTTTATAAGACAACATAGCTTACGATTTTATAATATATGTTTTTTCTTAGCTTTGTAATAGGCTTAGTTCATGTCAATTAGTTCCTGTTGTATTAAATCTTTTCCCTCATTTTCCCTGCCTGCCATAACTAACTTTTAAATAATTGTCAAAGTTGAGATGTCTACCTTTGTTAACAAACAATTTTATGAAAATTGTTGATATTATCTGAACACTAATAGTAATGCTGTGGTTTATCATGTTAAGATTGTGAGGTACAGGATAAAATATACCTCTATTGCTTGTAACTTATGGTTTTTTTTATATTAGATCCAGATACTGCCAATGGAAACTCAACTGAGATGACTAAAACTGAAACTGTAAAAGAAGATAATAATAAAAATGAAAAAGTTATGAAGAATTCTAAAAACTCTAATAAAAAATCAGGAAATAAAATGGCTAACAGTATGCCTAACAATGAGCCAACTCCAAAAGAAACTGAGTCAAATGAAAATGGTAAAAATGAGACTGATAAAGTAGTTAATGTAGACAAAGAAAAATCTCAGCTTGATAATGAATTGTCCACGCCAGTTAACCCTGTGCCAGAGGAAACTTCCAAGGCTGAGCAACCATCACAATTTGTGCCCAAGTACAAATATACTGAAGGTTTGTTTTCTGTGTTTCTATGAACCCATATGAAATACCTTGGAAGTTTTATAGTTATACTGACATAATTTTGTTTTCAGATCAATGGTCTCCTCTGAATACAGCTGGTAGAAAATGTTATGACATTGATTTGCTTAAGCAAATAAAGGAGGATCCTATGTCAAAGAACAAACCTAATGTTCCATTACTGGAACACTGCAATGTCATCAGGGTAATTATTTTATTACATACATTGTATTCCTCTTTTTGTTTACATAAATTATTATTAAAATGTTGTACATTTACTATTGTAGACTACACCAATGCAGGAGCCACAACCTTTCACACCTATTTCAAGGCTTATGAATGATTCTCTATTCCCACCATTTGCCAAGTCACCTGGTATGGGCTCCAGAAATAACACACCCCGTGAAACCAAGAAAGATTCCAGGAATATGGCACCAACTGGTAATAACATTTACTATCTATACGTTTTTATTTTTATATATGTAAACTTTTGATCAGTTTATAACTTTGTATTCTTTACTTTCAAAAGGCAAAGGAAGTGTTAAATTGACTCCAAATCCTGGTGGCAACAGTTCTCATAAACCTGTTATTCATGTATCACTATCCCTGAGAGAAGAAGTCAAACTCAATGAAGTTGACTCTGCCTGGAAACCCACCAGATTCCGCAAGGATTCTGTGAATGAAGAAGAATTTAGGACACAGGTAAATATTAATTGTGTAATAATGATATATTTCTGTATCGCTGATCTCTGCCATACCTGCAGTAAAAAAGAGTTTCAATACAATTGGTTAACAAATAAAAAATATTCGTTTTCAGGAATTATACAAAAAGTTCAGGGGTATTTTGAACAAACTGACCCCACAGAAGTTTGATACTTTGTTGGAGAGAGTGAAAACACTGGAGATCAACAATCAAAAACGTTTGGAGGGTGTCATTGACTTGGTGTTTGAGAAGGCCATTGATGAGCCTAATTTCTCTGAAGCATATGCGGCCATGTGTAACAAATTATCTGTGCTGAAGGTATAATTTTGATCCCATTTTTTTTTTACAGTTGCACAACCAACAGTTTAATAATTATTTTGTGTTATAGGATATTTTGTGTTGACTGTTTCCATATTGAAAAAGCTAAATACTTATCATGTTTCTAATGTTTGTGTTTTGTTTCAGGTACCTGCTGATAATCCAACATCTCCTGACAAATGCGTCAATTTCAGAGCCCTAATTATCAACAAATGTCAAAATCAATTTGAGACCCACAAGGTTGATGAGCAAATATTAAAATTAGAAAATGAACTAGCTGCATCTTCAGATCCCGTAAGTGCAGTTATAATGATGATATTTAAGTCTTTTTTATATAGATTCTAATATTATGTTAAAACATAACATGTGACTTTATTATTTTGCAGACCAAAAAGAAGGAACTGCAAATGATGATTGATGAAGAAAACAGACGAGTTAGAATGAGGTCTGTTGGAAATGTGAGATTCATTGGTAAGTAATCCTTAACGTTTTATTAAGTAAACAGTTGTTATAATAAGTTTTTATTACATATTTTACTTATAAATTATTTTGTGTTCTGCAATTTATATTTTATTTTTCACATAATATTGCTCTTATCTGGATAAAATCGAATATATGATTCTCATATTGGCATCTGCGAAAAGCTATGGCACCTAAAAAATTGGCGAATTAAATTTTGTTGTGTGTTACTAAATAATGTAAAGATAATTGTGATATTTCCTCAATATGTCAAGGAATTCTTGGTTTAGGAACTTAATAGACGCTAAGCTCCAGAATTATTCAAATACAATCAAAATTATAGCTAATTTGTTGTATAATGCCAATGCGAAATATATGTTTATTGTTAATTTAATGAGCAACTTGTCAAGTCATGGAGAAATAAATGATTCTCCTTATCAGTATTTTTACAAATGTACTGCTCTTTTGTATCTTTTCTCATGGCGAATACTTGTACTTATCGCAGTGTGATACTCATAAAGTTATTTACTTTAAAATGTCTGATGTAACATTTGAAATAGATTTTAAGAACATATTTAATGTGTTTCTGGACGAGGAAAAGGCTTCAAGTCATGTCCATAGTTGTAAAAAATTACGTAGTTCAAAGAATTAAGCTTTGCATGCTTTTTAATTTTAGTTGTTAGCTGTTGTTGTCCTTGACTGTTTATACATTAGGATACTTTCCAATAATTTGCAAACTTAAAAAATGCACGAACAATCAGGTATTTTCGCTACTGGCAATGTCATAACCGTGTAATAGAACGTAATTTGCGAATTATAATGTTTTGTTTTGTTAAATATTAAGACTAATCAATTGTGTTATTTTGGCTACTAAATAGCTTTATGTTTGTTACAGGTGAACTTTATAAATTAAAGATGCTAACATCTAAAATAATGGACTATTGTATGAAATATTTAATTGAAAAAGTAGAGGAGGAGAAACTTGAGTGCCTGTGCAAACTGCTCACAACTATTGGTGAACAAGTAGAAAATGAAGTTAACGGACAGCTTGATAATATCTTCAAGAAAATGCAAGATATTGTGGATCGCAAGTCTAATAAAATTAGTAGCCGTGTCAGGTTAGATTTGTTACTAAGAAACGTTACACAATGAGTCATTATTAATAATAAGTATACTTACAAAACATATTTTTTAAAGGTTTATGCTCCAAGATGTAATCGAGCTCAGGAAGCGCAAATGGGTAGCAAAGACTGTTATTGATTCACAACCTAAAATGATGGATCAGATTCAAAAAGAAGCTGAGCAGCAGCAACGCCATATTGAGGTACATAAACCTATTGTTGTATGAATGTAGCAAGTTTGTGCCTTGCACTCGCTGTTGCATTTCTCACAGTACTATTAGATAATAATGTTATAAAAATATTATGATAAATAACATGTTGCATGATAGCAGCAGACCTGCGGTGAGTCTTCTTTTAAATCACAGTTAAAAAAATATATTTATAACATGAATTCTATTTTAGTTGATGAACGCCAGCCCTATTGGCGGATTTCGACGTGATGAAGGAGGTCGTGGAAAACGCGGGGATAGCCGCAGACAGAATGCTAATAATTCATTCATTGATAATACTTGGAAATCATCCAGGGCTAATTACCCTGTAGACACACTTAAACTTAAAGCTGTGACACAGAAGGTAAGTGCAACAGTTACATTTTTTCTCCGTATTATATTACAGTTAACTCTTATTAAACATACACAAACAGTTTGGAGCAGTAATGATCGACTTTTTCAAGCTGGGACTTTGTAGCAAACTATAGTCTTCCAAGAAACCACTTACCGCTCGAGCATTTCTGCTGCGGAGGTCGACAATTTGATTGTATGGTCCCAGCAGTAACTGCTTGGACGTAGTCATTGCTCGCTCTGTTATCTTCTGCACCCGCACTCTTCATTCTTTGTTGCTACTAATTTAAAATAGTGACTTGTCGAGTTGAAACAGTGTAATCATCAATCAATGTCTGGAGAGACAGTCAAAGACTTCACTAAAGTTACCTGCGTAAATGTCATCAAAAAAAATAAACATGTTTCTATCACTCTGGTACAGACAAACATGAAGGAGAAAATCAATACATGTGATTAAAAGACACTCAACTTCAAATGTTAATGATTGATTGATGATGGAGATGATGTGTTGTTTAGCCAAGTCAAGATAAAACATGTAACATCATCTTAAAGCAACAGTAATGATTAATGAAGCTGATAAGATCACCCCAACTCAGGAACTCATAGTTTAATGTCTCAATTTTACACATTTTTATAAAAAACCTTAATATGTATACCACCAACTTAGACAACCACTATGTAACTTTAGAAATCTAGTATCAAATACAAATTGTTTTTATTTCAAGAGACTACCATCAATGTAGCACTGAGTAAATAGATCAACCAACTTTCACTACTAAAATATGGTATAACAAACTCCCAACAGCATGCTGTTACATAAGGCTACAATCCAATATGTATTTTGTTTCAGAATCTGAACAATATCAAGTTGGCTCCACATAATTCTGCCTGGAACCATGGTTCAGGAACCAAGAATACTGCACAGGCGAGTAGCAACTCCATGATCAGTATCAGTAAAAATATGTACAGTGTTTTGGAGAATGTACAAACAGATCCCACTTCACTTAGAGGTAAGTGCAGTTAAATCCCTTTTTTTACGTATGACATATTTATAATGTGGCAATCATTTAAAGTGCTTCATCACTGTGTTTCAGCCAATAGAGATATGACGCCCAATTACTCCAAGGGTGCGTCTATTGAACGTTCTACTTTCAACTCTAGAGGTGACTTTAGTAAGTATATTAATATTATGAGTGACCTGTATGTAAACCTTATTGGATAAAATTTTAATGTTTATAATTTTATTAACAGCAGCAAGTGGCAGCAGCAGCCGTTCTGGCTCAGTTGGCGTCGCTCGCTCGAACTCTGGCACGCGCAGCACTAGCGCCGCGCCGCCTACTCCGCCAGTAGCAAGCGAGATGCCTGCGCCGGCTCCAGCTCCAGCACCTGTTCCTCAAGAACCGTTACCCGATCCTAAAAAGAAGTCCATCCAGGCAATGATAGATCTCTGTATCATTAACTCGGACGATGTTGAAATGGTAGTTGAGGTAAAGCAGCTTTACACGCCTCAGTACCATGCTGCTGTGGTTAATGAAATGCTGAATGTTGCTGCAGAAAAGTAAGCAAATTGAGATTTTCAAATAATTATTGGTGTTATTTCTGATATTACACATGTACTTAAACATTTTTTTTTGTTTTAGGTCTGTGAAGGATATTGCACTGATTTCAAAAGCATTGCTAAGCTTAGTGGGATCTAATACAATATCTACTGAAAACTTTTTAGCTGGCTTAAAAGAAATACTAGAATTTGCACCTGATCTGTTTATTGATATTCCTTTGTTATATGATAAATTAGGAAAGATTATTGCTCCCCAAATTGAAAAGAAGGTAAGATTTATTTACTTTAATCAATTAATTTCACACAAAAAATTATTTGAAATTTTATTACCTACTTGACACTTGTTAAGTTACAAATGTAGGATATTTTCTGTTTAATTTCGGTTAAAGATTCACGTGTACATTAAATGAATGATTCGTCTTCTGCTGGCCATGAACACAATGAATACATCAACTGAGATCTCATAAAATGTCCTTTCTTTTTCAGCATATCACATTTTTACAGACATTTGTCCTTTGTGAAAGTATTATTTCTGCTCATCAAGGACATCTGTTTTTAAAATCGATAATTAGGGAATTAAAGGAAAGTATGGGGCCTTCCTTTGTCAAAAGCAAATGGCAAGAATCTGGGCTTCAAGTTAAACAATGGATGGATGAAAACATGGTATTTATATGGACTATATATGGTTTTATTTATAAACAGGATTGATTTAAATAAAATAAATAATGTAAAAAAAAATTAATTCAAGGTGGCGAAGTGGCTGGAAGATAATAAATTTGAATTCTTGGAAGGTGATTCCAAGGTTAGCGAAGAATCGAAAAAGATCTTATCACCAGCTCAAACTCAAACCAAGTTAATTCAACTTATGAATGCTGACGAGAGTTGCGATTGTATAAAGGGGTGGATACAGGTAAAATTAAATTATTTACTCAAGGGTTATTCACGTTACACAGGTATGTGCCGTTACCACCAGGTCAGACTGCTGACTTTTTACAATGATTGCTGTCAAATTAGTAATTTGTATGTATTTCGAAATTGCTACGAGACGATACGTAATACGAATAGCAATTATTTTGAAATGTCGTCGATTGTAACCTGACTCAAGACACGTGGTCAATAACTCTTTGATCGCGCGGTGAAAGTGTACCGACTACAACGTGTCGAGGCCGGAGCCGGGAAACGTACCCAACCGAGATTTTGACCACCGGCGGTCGGCGATCAACCGGTCAAGCGAATAAACTATACCGATATCAGCCGCGACACAACTGGTGATGTGAATAACCTTCTCAATATATACAAATTTTTGCAAGCCTAAACACTAATGCACATGTTTGTTCTACTACTTTTCTACAGGACAAGTTTGGTAATTCCGCGAATGAAGATTGGTTTATGCGAGCACTAATCCAAGCGATATGCGAACATGCACTTTTTGGGGCTGAAGGACGCGATGTACCCCGTTTCAACCAAGACCGTATGAACAAGTATGCAAGTCTTATAAACGACTTTGGCGAATCAAAACAGTCACGGGAGGCAAACTGTTTGTTTGGCATACAGCATCTTATACATAGACTAGAACATCCTCAAGGTAAAAATAGTTTTATGTAAGAATATGTGCAAGTAACAAACAAATGGAAACAAGCTTAACAACAATTATTTTTGTTTCAGGCTTAACATTAGAGATATTCCAGTATCTGCATGAACAATATATAATTTCATTAGATGGTTTCATTGCTTGGGAAGAGTCTGAAAAGGAGCCAGAAGGAAAAGGTACGTTTTAAGTTTGATAAAGGAGTATTTCTTTCCCATGTAATAAAATTTATTTAAAATTTTGTGTACCAATGCTTAGATTTGATCTGTCGATTAAACCTTTCCACTACTAGGCCACTGATAGGCTTCTCATAAGTTGCTTCAACAACCAGTTTATATTAAAACAATGAATTAATAGCAGCCTTTCAAGCCCTACATAAGACAAGTGAATGAGTGCCCTACTTGGTTTTTGCAGGTGTGATGATGAAGGCGTTGACCTCGTTCTTCACGAACATCAAGGAGGCCGACAACGAAGACTCATGCAGTGAGGACTGACCCGGGTCACAATCCGCGGTCGTGCCGTCGCCGCTGTTCGCGCCCGTGATCGCGCCCGGGCTTATTGCGGCAATACCCGCGGCAACAGCTGCATTCAATGTCTTCTATATTTTTATATATTAGAATCATCCTAAATGGAACTCATAGATTATATTATTATTATTATGATAATACAGAAGCTAGAAAAAGTTGTATAATATTTTTAACGCGATAGTTATTTATCAAGGTTTTAACGTAATTTGCTTCAAAATTTGAATGCGTAACTTCGTACTTGTACCCAGAATGATTTGGGAAAAGGCATGTCTATTTTCGAGGTACAATGTAATCATTATTTAACGGTTATTTTATCGATATTGAAATCACACATTTATGTAGTCTGGTTTTTAAAGTTTCTATTCATCTCCTTAGTATTAATTGTCAATATTATTTGAACACGTCGCCGATGAAGTCCAATAACGCAATAGCATTTTTCTCTGTTCTCAAGATTCGCTGAAACACGTTTTATTTTTATTCTTTAATAGAAACTTTATTTAAATATTTTGACTGTTTTTAATATTAATTCTAGAATAACAATTATACATGATTACAAATTAATTTTTTAAATGTAAAAATACAATTAATGATTTTGTCCTACTCAAAGGATTATTTATTTTTTAACTATATATGTGGCATGCCAATCTTGTCAGCAGAGAATAAAAACATGATATAAATATGTTGCACTAAACAACTTTCCATGTTACTCTTGCGACGGCCAGTTCGCCTGCATAAACATCTTGAAACATATTATATCGTATCTGATGTACGGTACTTAAACTATCAATACCTATGGGAATTATAAAATTCGCTGTTTGTCCAGGTATAGTAAAAATATCTTTTGGACGCCGCTATGGGTTAGCTTATTAGTCGTACTAGTAAAGTCACTGTTTAGACAAATATGTACTCCTGTTTATAAGTTGACTGTTATCTGTTTTTAAACATGAAACTATTTACTTAAATCATATATTTCTATAGGTAAATGCTAATTTTGGTGTTCAAAAGGCTGAATAAAAATGCAGTAGCGGATTTTTGTATGTTCTCGGTGCGTCTAACCGTTCATGTCCAGTTGAAAATTGTACTAGCAATATGAATATTAAAGATACACGGAATGGATTGTGCGGTCTCAGGTTCCGCCTCGTTGACTGCGTAAAATCTGCCACTGCACAATGAACTTTACATACATGTTGGCCATATATATTGTTATCAATAATGATCGTTTTTATTATTCATCGAAGTTGATACATGTTGAAAGCTTGCTTTTATTGGCATATATCATTTTAATAATCTGACCTAATCTAATCATATATTTGCATAATTTATTGGAATAAACAAATAACAGATCCGTTTTGAGCCATTGTTGACATTTCTATTTTAATTCAATAATTTTTAATATGCAATAAGTTTTAATTTGTTCATTATGTTTTCCCTAAAACTTCCAAGTTGAAACTTTCAAAGCCTATTCAAAATGCAGTAGCTGATTTTTTGTCATCTTCTATTATTATTTCGAGTCTATGTTAAACCTCTACTACACAGTGAATTTCAGTTTCTTACTATATAACAATTGTTTGCTAGGTCTAATGGCTCGTCTACTTCCCTATCAGCAAAAGTCTGCTACTGCACTCCACTTTTTACACAATGTCGTTGACTACATATTATATCGTTAACAATAATGATCGTTTTTATTAATTATCGAAGATATAGCTGTTGAAAGCATACTTTTATTGATATAATATATAATATACATTCATTTTAAACATTTTATTATTGCGTTTATGATACAAAACAAATATTGCTTCATTATTGAATAGTAGGATTTAATAAAATTAATTGCATGTTTTATTCCCATTTTAAAGCCATCATTGTCATTTATATTTTTAGTTTTATTTTTTTAATATTCAGTAAGTTTTAATTTCTTCATTATGTTTTATCTAAAGCTTCAAGTTAAACTATACTTCTTATACAATGCTACTTTTGATTTAATAGATATTTTTATTTAGTTTTAATTTAACTAGTTAGCTGTGACTCAGTAAGCAGTGATATTTGTCTCAAATCTTTCGTGTATTCATTTGGTTGGACTTGAGATGCATGGCGAGTAGTGCGGGCGATGTTTGCATTGACATTCGCTTGGACAACACGCTCCGTTATCTAATGCATGTTACGTTCACTTAGCTTAACTGTCTCCGCTACTGAGTTTTTTTATTTTTTACTTATAGCTACTCTTGTCAGTTACTATGTATGTTATGTAAATAAACTTTTTAAAAAAAGCTAATCTTTACTGAGTATTCCTATTAATGAACACCATGCTATAATTACTTAACATAAATTCCCAGCCTTCTACGTAATTATAAAAAATATATAGTACTTTTATATTCCATTAAATGTATATTCAACAAGAAATTTAGTAAAGACACACGTTATTTATTATTAAATTTTATAAAAAAATATAAAATAAATCTCTGATTGAGATTTTTGTAAATAAACGTGGTTTTAATTTGTATTTAAACATAGGATCGTTATGTCCCACTAGTTTAGTATCATAAGGTACACTACTGCTTAATACAAAATGTAATTCAACACCTATGAAGGAACAGTGTCGAACAGGAACCTTACGAGACCCTATTATAATCAGAAATTTATAATTTATTAGAAAGCAATAATATATTTATACCTACACATAAGATATAAATTAAAACCCCGTAATTTAGAAATTAGCAACCAATTGAACGCGTGTGATTCACCTGCCAAATTAAATTATTGCTTTTTAATTGGTGATAAGTAACTTGTAATTTAAAGCCTGAACCACAAGCTCGATCTGCTATCGACATTTCGTATTATAAAGATTGAAGATCATGTTAGTTCTAATGACAATCTGTTGGACAACACAAACTTCGAGAATAGAATAGAATTTAATATATAATTCTATTCTCACTGTATTGTTTAAAAGATTGCAGCACCTTTATATTTTCCTTTTTTTTTCTTATTCGTAGGCATACAAGTAAACATGTTTACCAAATCTCGAAATTAATATCCTTTTTTTTATTGTAGAGTTAATAAACTCACCAATTACACCCTGTGAAATTGTTTGCTACTGAACACCTATTAGCCTAAAAACAATTTCCTTTGTTACTTTCAAAATTTTGTATAAGCGTTACAATTTGCATTTCTACATAACAATGGAAATCTGTTGATACTGGTGCCTTGTAATTACGTTACTTTTTTTATTAATTATGTACCTATACTTAATATGTTGTCTGGCGAGTTCACTACATTCTGATGGTCACAGTATTCAATAGAAATATGCCTTACACATAAACAGAAATCATAGTAGTTACCTACAGTAGAGCGTTTGCAAATTCTTATTTTTTACACAAAGCCATAGCCGCTTTTTTATCTTGTACTTTGCCAGATGTGGAATTAATGTTCAGAAACATCGAGGACTTAAATTTCGTAATATATATTTCGTAGACGACAAGAATTTTTACAGTTTTTCTGAAGATGCGAATGTTACTTTTCAGGTTACTTTAATGGTGCTGAAAATCACTTTGTAAAAATATTAACTACTCAAGTCAATTGTTTCCTTTAATTTCATTAGACATATATCTAACTCTAAGCAAGTATTTTGATCAAGTAAATATATGGGTTTAGTCTAGGAATGACTGATTCGCAAAATGACTACATGGTCTATAATTGACCAAATCTTGAAATGACTGATTCTATAAAAGACCGATTCTTTTAAAGACCGATTCTATAAATGACCTATTCTTCAAATGACTGATTTTTCAATTCTATGAATGTGCGTAAATAAAATGCTATGTAAAGGTTGGTAAATCATATATTTCAACTAGTTTCAAAAAATTACTTGTATGATGTCACGTAGTACATTTTGCAGCGCAAAAGTAACCGTTTATTCGGTTTCTTTTCAAAAAATCAACAATTAACAAAAAGTCATAAAATTAAAAATCATCGATTAACAAAAACTAAGAAAAAAAGTCACCGAGGAATATGTGGTTATAGTGTTACGTACTACATTTTGTAGCCCAAAAGTAATCATTTATACATTTTTTTTCTTTTTAAAGCAAAAGTCGTCCAAAAGTCATAAAATCAACAATTAGAAACATAAAAATTCAAATGCGACTACGAAGTTGCTGTGATCAATGCATTGCTACAGAGCATTTTATATACGATATTCACACACATTCATAGAATTGAAAAATCAGTCATTTGGAGAATAGGTCATTTATAGAATCGGTCTTTTATAGAATCAGTCATTTGCAGAATCAGTCATTTCAAGAATTGGTCAATTATAGACCATGTAGTCATTTTGCGAATCAGTCATTCCTAGACTAAACCATATATGCTTTTGAGTTTGCCCATTAAATGACAGTACATTTTAATTATAGGACTGAATCGTTCAGTTTTGCCTCCTGGTCTATGTGATAACTCAACTTTCCTGAATTTAGTGGTAATTAAGATGTTCTGGCCAGTTAGAATTTCATTCAGTCTTCCAAAATACGATCAAGGTAAATTCTATGTCATTGGTTTAGGACGGTTTATTATTGAACCAAAAACTTATTACATAAAATTGACTATTACATAGCTTTTAAATATTTTCTTTGCTATCTCGACAATACGAACAAAAAAATCTAACACTGACCTTTGAAGTGGATCCACGGCATAAGGAAAAGTTAAATAAACATGTATAATATATTACTTATATCATTTATAACAATAAAAAATGTAAAGAATTTGGTACTTCTTAGGTATTTTATAAAATATATTGGTGACTGCGTCTGGAAAACTTCGGGACATTTGTAAAATGCAGTTATATTTGCAAAAGCTGTTCCCCTGTTCACCCTTAACGTCACTGCCAGGAAAGACCGAGACCTGTTCAATATACTGAAGAAATTATAATATTAAAATAATCCAATATTATTATCAATTTTTTTTATCAAGTATCGCATGATTTCAAATGTCTAAAAAGTAGGAAATAGAAATATATGAAGTGCGACGGAAATAACTGGTATTTTAAAGGACACTGTCAACATGAAATGCCCCTTATTGCTGAGCAATTAACAACTTTGGTAGCTCGACATTTCCATCAAAATATAATGTACGCTAATAATAATAAATCGGATATCTAACGGAACGTCACTAAGGAAGAAGTTAGGTAGATCCACGAACTAAGTCATTGGTTTTGGCAAAATGTTGCAAGAAGGCAGATTTTATTGTAACTTTAGCTTGTCAATGTGGGCAATGAACTCCAGACCCAACATAAATTTGTTAACTACCGGATGATGCCGCAAGTCATTCACAATGTTCTGGATAACTAAATCATTTGCGATGTAAATCCTGGGGAGTCTTAACTGTGCCTTCAGTCTTCAAACAGCTGTTGTTCAAAGAATATTATACCCTTTCGGCTAGGTACCCACTTTTTTCAGTTTTTGTATTATTCTAGTTCGTATTTAGTCCATAGCTAAATTAAGTACTTACCTATCTATTGATAATGTGCTTATAATACAAGGTCAGAAGAACCATTTTTTTTTAAGTTATTTAGATAAGGTTTTACAGTTTTTGCTTACGGTGTCTTCGATGTATGGCCTTGAAATAAAGCTCTCGGAAACGCATAGGTACTTACACAATAAATAAATGTTATTTAAGGTAGTACATTTAATTTAATGCGGGGTTAAAAGCTTACTAGACTCAACCCACGCCAAGGGGATGACGTGGGGATACGTCGGTCTTTCACCGACTTAAAACACCCCAGCCCCTTGTCAGCCTCGGCCGGAATCACGGGATGGCTCGCGCACTCCCTGCGCGATTCCCGCAGAAAATTTTATGTAGTACCTAAGCAGGTAGATTATTTTTGAAACCTATCTTAATTTTAGAATACAATACTTCTGTTTCAAATAATGTATTGTTGAAGTATTTCCTTTTTGTATTTTTGTAAGCATATGATTTTATGTGCTTATTCCTCTTTTCCCTCCTAAGCAAAGGACACTGGATTTGTTCTTTTTCCACATTAGCCCCCTGACGAAATTTCAACCAAGATGAAAAAATAGACTGATTTAAGATGATCTTGCGATTTTCCATGCAATGTTGGATTTTTAGGGGGGATTTAAGGAATAAGCCAATTTCTGTCATTGTAAAAAGGTAGATACCAAATATAATATTCAAGTAAGTGGTATCTATTATAAGTTAGGTAGATACGTATTGGAATTAGAAGTACTAAGTATTCAACTGCTTGTTTTATGCAACAATTACAGTTAGGAATTCGAATTTGAAAATGAAATAATATGTATGTACTAAGTCAAGATGCAAGAGCCAATGCGCCTACTTTACTAATATTGAACTGCGTATAAAATAATGTTTGAACATTAGCGTAAAAAACTAATAATAAAAACTTTATTCGCTGCAGTTCATTACATTAAATCGTAATTCTATGTGTGAAATAATATTATGTGTCTCTTACTATGCGAAGGCGGTGAGATCATTAAGTTGAAAGGATATATTTAAATTATATGATACATTTAGACATGATGAAAGCTGCGGATATTTATTTTATTATGCCTATCTATAAGTCGCAGATGAAAGTGCGATAAGACAATTGTAATCAATTCCTTAAATAATTACTAAAGTACGTAAATAAAAAGCTTGCATAAATAGCAAAGGTTAACATAAGTAACCACTCAGATGAAATAAATCTCATCATGATCAATTGTTCACTTAGGTAAAATACATATATTTTAATACAAAGACAGATTTAGACCTCTGTAAACTCTTTAGTAAAAGGAGGGTAAAACCTAGCTTTGAAACTGCCTTTTGCAGAGGGGGCTTGTGTTTTTTTTTGTCAAGTACCTATCTAAAAAGATAATTAAAATCACACTTATGGGTTCTATTGCATGCAATGTAATTTTCAACAAAAAAGTAGAAAGATAGCAAGGAAAACTTTTTGGCCAGGCTTTTTATTACTTTTGCCGGGTCTACCAAATCTATCGTCATGGTTTTGCGTAATGTTCTCATAAATGTGCAGTGGGTAAAAACATGTATTTCAAAGAAGTCGAACTCAACCAGAGTAAAACTTCATAGTATACCTACAGTGCAGTAAAATTGGTTGTGAAGATTCTAAAGTCCATAGCTTGGGCAGAAATTCAGATATAAAACTTGATGTGTAGTTCCTCATTGCTTCCTTACATATGTATATTTGTCGTTACGAATTTACTATTATGTCGTTACATTGCTTTTTTTGTTATGCACATTCATAGACATTAAATACATACGTCTACATGGGGAATGACTTAAAACACCATATTGAAATAAATGTGCACTTACAATATAAACATAATATGCCATTTATAAATTATTAATGACGTATTTTATTACTACTTTTATACAAAGGTTATTTTAAGGAGTTTTTTACGTAGAATATTATATTTACAAAAATGTTAGAAAGAAAAAGAGGTACATATATATGTCATCATTATAATAGAGGTGGATGCCATGCAAATCCTTAAATATACCAATAGTTATCGTGACTTGTTATAGTAAGTGTGATACGCCAGAAGCTTAGATTTATACTATACATAATATATATATATATAAACATTACTCCACTCCATATAAATGATAAATAAAGATGCTTAGTTAATAAATTATTAGATTATTATAATAAGGGTTACTAGAATTTGTTACAAGTTGTTAAACTATTCATTGCAGTGCTGAAAGTGTTGTTATTACTGATCACATGGACAAGCTTTTCCCACGTGTGGGAATTAATGCTTAGTAATTTAATGGTGGAAACCAACAGGTGCCTAGATTTTCAACATAAAACATAATTACAGTAAGACATCAATAATGTAGGTAGCTTTCAAGCTTCTCTTCAACTCCCTTTTCTAAACTAGCTTCTAAACATCATATGAATATAGTCGCATAGATTAAAATAGTAATTTCCTTATTATGTTTTATAATGAGCCTACTGAGTATTTGGCCCCAAAATATCCAGTAAAATAAGCGTACATAAGATCCCATCTACAATCTTTCATATCATATAGGTATTTAATTTTCGTCGTAGGTACCAAGTTTAATAGATCAGAATGTTATCATTCTTCATGACTCTGCTGAAAAGAGACGTTATTAAATAGTATTGGGTATTATTAAGGTCCAATAATATATTTATTATTCACCAGAATCTGTGGTTAACATCTTGACAGAATGTTCAGAGTAAACCTCATGCTCACCATTAGTAGGTATCTACTGATCCACACCGTTGATTCAACACACCAATGTTGTAAACTGCCTTTATTTTAGAGCGACTTCAAAATATGGCCTTGTTAAACATGCAATATGGCTGCGATAAGCTACAAATCTTATGACACTGGAGCTCAAAGGAGCCCAAAAACAAGCAATATTTACATGAAGGTTGCCAGGATACGCTATGGAAAAATATCGTATCTTGACAACCCTGTATCCGTCGGCAGACTTTTAAAACACCAATTTTTATTAGACACTCTTTTTAATAGGTATTCGAAGGAATTTTAATAGGTACGTTAGTCTTTCTACAAGAGAGCCTAAAATGGCCAGGTTCTAATATAACGGTAACCATGTAGGACATAGTTATATAGGGTTAGAGTTAAGCGATAGGTTAAGATTTTGCTTAAATTACGGCGACAATCAACACTACCATATTATGCTTACGCATGCGTATCTTAGACGATAGTTATAAAACATACACAATACTAAATTATACTGCCCTTTAAAGTGTTTGGTACAAGCTGAACCTGTAATCAGGCCTCTAAGAGTCAATTGACGTTATGGTGCAGACAAACTGCGAACCGTGTTACACACGCGATGCAAACGCAATAGTTGAACAGTATCAGTCATTACGTATAGATATAATTATGGTGTATAGGTATTAATGTATTATTATGTGGTGCACAGTCAAATATATTTATAATTAAAGTTGCAGCGATTGCATGTTGACGCAGGAGCAGTGGGGAAGGACTCACAGTCACTTATTTCACGCTGTTGAAACACCATTTTCTGCCGTCAGATTAACTTTCAAGCGCCTGCTGTTAAGTAGGCAGCAGGCTACATAGCAACTGCGTATGAACGACTAACAACGTGTGACACTCATTTATATGTATTTTAATACAATTTTAGTTAATATAGATTTTTATATTATAGTATAAAATAATTCATATTGGTTTTAAATAATCTATACTGTAAGAATATTATTGTAAATTGCTTTAGAAATAATAATGTATGATAAACATGTATATTTTATATAATAGGTATAATATTTCAGGTAAGTATAATGTGTTAGAATTATTTTATTAAGGCCAACGATTAACAAATGTCATATAAATATTTCATTAGTAGATATATCAACGACTAGTTTGTAGGCGAGAACTCGACATTGTATTGTACTCACGAGTAATAAAAAGTAGCTTGTAAATTAAAATGGTTGCTTATTTATCCATAAACCCACGCTTGAGTCACAATCAATTTAATATCAATGTTTGTAAATGGTAAGACCAAATTTGATGTTATACAAATTGAAAATATCCGTAAATTCTTCAGTCAGCTGCGCTACAGCCTTGCGCCAATATGCACGTTTCTCTTCTTCGTCCTGAATTTGTATCTTCACTTGTTTTAGTCCTGAAAATAAAAGAACAGAATATAATTCCACTACAATCGTTTCAGAAAACAGACATTTCACACCCCAATGCTAATGTATCTAAGAAATTTACGATTAGAAGACGGTGAACACGTCACCCTCTCACACGTCACATTTCGCTGTTCCGTATGGACGAATTCAGATAAGGAAAAAAGCAATGACTCACGATTCAATTCATCAAAGAAATCTGTGTTGAGTAGCTTGCCTACTAGGGGTTAGTACCAACTGCCATCGGAACAAATATCGGGGTACAAACCCCTTATCTTATCGTATCGTCCTTCCAAACTATTGGTATTTAACGTTTTACTCAAATGTACTAACTGTCGCAAACACCACAGGATATGAACTGAAACAGTCTCCTCAGATCCACTTCATCTTCGACTTTGCCGACGTAGAACAACCGCACCAGTCGCGGCATTAGTTCTAAGATACGTCGCAATGGAAACGCTACGAACCGCCACTGGTGGATGCTCAATGTCACTATAATTATACATAAGTAGGTAGTAATTAGATATATAGGTTAAGTACAAAATGTAGGTACCTAAATGCAGCGAAATCACATTAGCTAGACCGAAAGTGTAACATCATTCATGTATTACTGCAGCATTAAACGGGATTCAAAGGTCTTTGCTTTGCTTTTCTATTGCTGAAACCTGCTGCTATAATCCATAATAATATTATAATTGCGATAGTAAAAATTGCCTGTATGTCTGTTACGATTTCACGGATGAGCCGATTTTGATGAACCTTGGTAGGTAAGGGGTTTGGGTTAACTTGAATCCCCTTACCTACCAAAAGCGCTCAGCTGCAGCAAATAATAGCAGAATGCCATTTCTAAAGGCCAAAGGTAAATAATACCAAAGAACGAACGAGTATTACACGAGCAGCTCGCGATCTGCTCGCTCGCACAATGGACGCACCCTTAGATAAATGAATGGTCGAGTCGAGCAAGCGACAACATCTAAGAATAATACACATGTAATGCAACAGGTTAAGAAACTCATGAAAAGGGTAAAAGGAGGGTATAAATAATTACAAAAATGTTTCTTATATTATACTAGATTGGCTAGACTAATTTGCTCAAAGCACAACCATACCTAAGGTGTCGACGTAGCGATACGCCATGTAGCGAACGAAACAGCTGACATCTGAGTCCTGCCGCTGCTGCATTTCCAGGTCAATGCCCATTTGTAGGTGCACTTCCCGGAGAGGCATGCTGGGCGTCAGGAAATGTTTCACATTGTCGTAGTCACGAATGCGAACTGTTGATAGACATTAGGACTAGCTAACAAAAAATTTAATGTAAAATATCATAGCTTGACGAGACGTTTTCGTAATTCTACTAAACAATAAATTGAACTAAAATCTAGCTCTAGTAAGAAGTAGTTTTTTAATAGATATTTTTAAAAACTAAATGATCTTTAATCTAATGTACCAGATAATATTTAAGAATGGAGTTAAATAAATTAAAAATAAAAACGTGGGGATCAGACAGTCAAGGGTAGCAGTAGTGTAGAGGCAATTAGTCTGCGGTGCTAAGATTGCACGTACTATTCACTAGCTAACCAGGTACAGTTAGGATTTCCTTGGCACCAACACCATAACTTGGCACGAAACGGCCTCTAGCACTACTACTGCTTACTCCGTTTTATTACATATCTACTAATTTAAACTAATTTAAATACTAAGTATAATATTATAAAAATCTAGGAAGACATTTAGAAATTTGAAATCTATCATTGTCGTCCCTGCAGAAAGAAGTCCCCCGCTGGACAAAGGCTTCTCCTATAGATTCCACAATTATACAACAATTAAAATTCTATACTAAAGAGGAAACTAACAGAATGCCAGAAGTAAGTAGAGGTCAGGGCAGGCCACCGTGACCCTGCGCCAGGCGGTGTCGGGTATATCGTACCCTCCGACCCCGAGGGAAGCGTCCACGTGTCCCGGGACTTGGTCCTCGCGGCACATTAGCTGAAAAAGTAAGACAGATTCATATACGACAATTTATTTGAGAGTTATCTAGTAATAATCTTTGTTAAGGTAAATATAATAAAAAGGAAATGTCTTTAGCTAGTTGACAGATTTAGAGAATCAATCGATAAAAAAATAAAAAGGAAAGGGCTTCTAGAGAATGTCATTTTATGAGCTAGTGCTTTTGCGATAAGGCCTTTTAGATTTTCCTTTGAAATTATGCCCTATCCAAGAATTCGTCTACCAACATTTTAAGAACTGCGTGTTCTATTCGAGACCTATATCTACTGAATAGAAAGTAATAATCGGGGGTCAGAACTAATCACTTGGCGCAAAAAAGTTGCTTTACCTACGTGTTATATACTTCTCGAGGTGAATAAGGGGTGAATTAAAAATGCAATGTTACTACAGATCCATGATCGGTATGTTATAATATATTTTTTTGTTCTACGAATGTGGTTATGATTCACCTGTAATCGAAAGTGTGCCCTTTTAATGATAGGCAGTAAAGATAACAAGGCTCCCCCTGTTCCGTCAGCGATATGTGAGTACTCTACAGCAAGTAGGCGCAAATTCCTTAGTTCTCCTAGACTCCGAAGAAAAACATGTCTACTATCCGGCCTAGGAATATGTTGACCACTTCCTGAAATTAAAAATATCTCTAATATAATAATTATTTAATTTTATAAAATTGGGTTTATTGACCCTTCGTTGCCTGTCCATCCCTCTTCGAATTCACATTTCCGTTAAAGCCTCTTTCATAAATCAATGTACTATTAAAGCGCACGCAATTTATCTTGCGTCTTCTGCCTTCCTGCAAAATATTTCAGAACACTGAAAGTCGCTCTAAATCAGTAGGTATAGCTTTAATAATGTTCCGATTTTAACATAAGTATAAACTAAAATATCAGCGCAAAGAGGTTCAATCAAAGTTTAAAGATAAAACTTTGACATCAACTGTTTGAAACGTAACGTCAACATCAAAATAAAAAGTCACATTGATTTTTGATACAAAATTTGTAGTATAAACATAATACATAAAAAAAAGAAAAAGCGAAAATTATAAATAAAAGTAACTTAATAAGTTAAAAATGATAAATTGTTTGCCGTTACTCATTCTGTGTCCAAGTTTCAAACTGTTTTGTTTTTTGATACCATGTGCGGCCTTACTGGGTATGATGGGTGTGTACGTAGGAGGGGTGTTTTCTTACTTTTCTGATGTCGCATTCATTAAACTCAATACCATTGTTAACACAACTTCATTTTGAGTATGTAACAGTAGCAAAGAATATCATTATTTATCTTACCTGATATGATTCGGTCGTCTAGGATACATGTTGTCACAGCAACAAACAGCTTTGTCAATTAAAGTCATGACGACCGATGAAGAAAAGTCTAAAATAGGTAAACTTTTGCAAGGATTGGAAGTTCCTGAAGTGAAACTAACAGAAAGATGTTCAGTGCTTGTAAAAGATTTTCACCAAAGATTTGGTGAAGAAGTGGAAGCTGAAAGTCGGGAGAATGAAGTTGAGACTGAGCATAATGAAAATCCTTACAGAGTTGATCGAGAACTACTCGAGGAGAATGAAAGGAAGTTGCGAGAATTGCTAACTGAATGCAAACGGTTCGTATCTTGTGCGTTGATTTCAGTTTTAACGATTTTTTTGTAGCTCTAATAAATTATACATTCACCTTTTAAGTGTACCACCCTTGTTTTATATTTAAAAACGCATGTATTATTTTTAGGGCAAAGAAGGCACATTCGGAGAGTGTCCTTCTAAGTGGAGCAGACCCTAAGAGACCATGGCGCACAAACTCTAGCAAAGAGAAGCTACATCGTGTAGACAGTGAGCTCAAGCGGCACATTGAGAAGGCAGCGCAACTCGTTGTTCCCTTGCCTGAAGACGAGATGCAAGACCTTGTCAAGGAATGTCAGGAAGAAGGCCGCGTGGCACCCTTTGTAGGCCCCAATCGACTTCGAGATACCGTCGAAGCCGCTAGGAAGAATTTACCTAATTTCCAGTATAAAAATGTTGAAAATTCTACAGCTACTTCAATTATGCCCAAAGCACACAGTGCTAAAGGTGCTCTTACAAAAGAGTCCCCCAAACTCGAGTGAATGTCTGTTACTTCGTTCCTATTGTCTGTCGAATATAAATTGATTTTGTAAAACTTTTCATATTTTTATTTCTCTAAAAGCTCCACTTGCCAAGTGCTGTAAAACCGTGTTCATGCCAGGTGTTTTCATATGCGATTTGCATCTTTCAGTAGGTTAAGATAAAGGGTCCTGCCGTAGCCGCACAAAGCATGCTAAGTGATCACTCGGGCCCAGAAAATGAAAAAGACGGGCCGAGGTGATTTAGGAGGTGTTAGTTCGACATATCCCTTCGGCAGTTTTAAACACAACAAAGAAATTAGGCTAGTGATCAAAAGGTAACGAGAAATTCCATTCTCAAAAATAGTGAACATAAACTAATTAACTAACCTTTGATGTAGCTATAGTTGATTAGAATAGGATTTTCGTTAGGCAAAACAAATCTCCACAGGAATAGATATTTGAGGGTGTCTGAGTTAAAACATGCCAGCCTCTGGATGAGGCCAACACCTTCAAGCCTCTTACAGTTAAGGTTTTCAAACGATACTAATTGAAGGCGATCCTGAAAACTATAAAAGGTACCTACTGTATTTAAGGTGGTTACAGTTTAACATTTAATTGAGAAAATGTCTTTTGAAAAGGTTTGGGCAGGGATGTGTTACAGAGAGTTTGATTAGGTAGCTCTTTTACGAAGTGCAAGTTATAACTGCGGTGCCTCTGTAACAGACACTGCGTACACCAAGTCTTACCTGACGCGATCATGAACATACATATAATTATCTATATATTTTTAAATGTTTTGATGGAGCACAATCGAAAACGAATACTGTAATTTATTTGTGATCACTCACCTTATTATATTGTATAATAAATTGAAAAAAGACTTTCTTCTGAAGCAATCAAGCCGCTCGAGCTTAACTATACGATCAGGAATGACAATCCGGTCCATTTGACTCTGAGCCACTTGCATTTTCTGTTTCATAAAATCAAAAAGACTGATTATAGAGGTAAGTAATACCTGACCTAGACAATCCCATCATGTTTGGAGCGCTTGTTTGATTCGTCTTCACTAGTGTTATTTAAGGTGCATAATTTTAACAAAGCCTGTCTTTCTTTATGAACAATATTTTAGTTCATGATTGGGCACAGTTTAATTACATCGAAGGGGAACAAAAAGTATTCTAGTATCACATACCTTCAGCGTTATTTCCAGTGCACTATGCAGCTCTCGTCGATACGTATTAGATTGCGTCTTGAATGCGGTAGCACCTCTCCATAAGTAGCTGCCGAAGGCTGTGGCCATCTTCAAGTACGGATACTGGTAAGTAAACAAGACTTCTTCACAGTGCGTGTTACCCAAGAAGTAACGCTGCGCATCGTTAATCTCCCAGTATCGTGTATCACGGCTCCTATTAAATATAGGAATACATGTGAATAGATAATTACCTGCATATACACCTAAGCAATAGTTTTACAAAAAAAAAACACAAGCGCACCGCACTTTAGGCCATTACCCCACTGGCGTTTTCCGAGCGTTGGAGCGACGTTAACGTTCCTTGAGACCTCGCGAGGTCTCAAGGCGAATGACTGCCACTAGAGACCCGTCTCAATAATATTTTCAAAGGTTTGAAGTGAGAAAACGGTCAGGTGTCTTTGCTGGGAACTCTTATTTATCAATCTTTAGCATAATACGTACCTATGCACACCTGCTCAATTATAGCACAGGCATGAAACATCCACGGTCTGCAGAGATTTAAAACTATTGCGAGTGACTGACGCCAGTTCGCCACGTGTGTAAGTGGCCATCTCTACTCCTTATGATTAAATGTAGGTAGGTGATCTTACAAGAGCACGTCATCTTCAGCAAGTATGCCGTTTGAGCTTTCAACGTAATGCATCCAAACGAATGGGTTGTTCATCCAGTCGCCGTAGGCCAGGCATCCAGGACTGGGACGGTACTCCCGAGGAGTCAATTGCCATTGAACACTCTCCAAGTGACCGACGACTTTGATGCATTTACAGTCCTCTAAAACATTCAACAACCTTAGTTATAGGCACCTGTTTAAAGGTTTAACAATAATGACGTATGATACTACCTTCTGAATTTCTATCTGATTGCTTGGATTGTTTCGATTCTTTCTTCTTTACAGTATTTTCATTAATAGCAGAGTCATCAAGATTAGTTTTTGAATCAGATTTAGTTTTCTTTAAAGAGTTGTCAGGTTTAGTATTCATTTCGCAATGCGGTCACTTCTTTGTAATATTAATAATCATAGAAAAACAATGTAAATTGTGTTTGTCTAATAAAAAACATTAAATAATACAACAATACAAAGTAAAGAAAGTAAACCTCAAAATTTGTAAAGCGTAAACATTGTCACACCATAGATTTTTAACATAATTTTGACCAACCAAACAGGTTCATAAACCTTCCTAATTACATTTTTATCTTTTTCGCTGTAAAACTACCCCATACAGCAAGAGGAAATCAAAACGCTAAAATGTTGTTATGTAATGGTTTAATACTAAGGCTTACTACCAGCATGTTCTCATTGTTTGGGTGCAATAGTGTTACCAGGACTAACTTGGTGTTACCCTTACCAATCTCTTTTTAGGTGAGTAAAGTTTAGATCAAAAATACCCAAAATAAAGATCATACCTCCTTAGAAATAATCAATGAAAATGAAAATAAATGTAACTTTTTGTATTGATGTGCTTCTTCGTGATTTTTAATATTTTTATATACTATATTCGGTGTAGGGAAAGTTATTCAAATAATAGTCAAGCGTCTTGGAATTTTGTTATATTTGAAAAAATATACAAAGAATTAATGTTACAATAAATTTGTTCTGTACAATTGAAACATATTAAGTTAAGAATGCTAATAAATGCGTTACGGAAAAGTGATTACTAAACCATTTTCAAATATATCGTTAGGTATTAATGAGAATACAACCCGTATCATACGTTTGCTGTAAACAATCTCAATTCATAGCTACTAGCATACTTTATCAGATTATATATACAACATTAACGAACAATTAGTGCTTATTTATGTTCATCGTTATTTTAAAGTCCCATTGAGAGACGTACGGCACATAGAGCAATAAGGATAATTTAATACATAGCTAAATGGAGTAGTAAACGTTACTTTAGTAAAATCCACCACACTGCACGAACGTCGAGGTAACATGTCGTGTATTTTAATAAGTATACATACAGTTAAATTCTCAAATTACACCTATTACATATTACACAAGTATAATTTACATGCACAAACATTAATGTACGAACTTTGCTACGGTATTCAATTTATTTTATAACCATTCGTGTCGATAGAAGCAATGGCATACAATGTATTATGTACGTCTTTAACCAAAGCAAAATTGCTCGCTATATAATTATCTAAACCACATAATATATAGTTGTATCTTATCGACATTTTAGTTGGTACTTTTCCAAACTATACTAACCAGCAGTCTTTAATTTTTAATACCTTTTAAATCTGAGTTATCTTAACAGTGGTACGGTAAAAACATCGATGAGATATAACAAACCGATCCTCGGTTTTGAGGTTGTCCGTGGGTAGAAAACCATGAATACTAAGCATTCGACGTTTTACTCAGGCGTTGTTCGGGATCGCCCGACTAGTTCAGTTTCGGCACACGCGTCAGTAAACTGTTGAATACTTTATAATTATAAATCCGCCTCACGAAAGTTATTGCAAAACCATGAAGCTTGTTTGCAGTAAGTATTTTTCAGTATTTCCTACTGTACATGTTTGTGGGAGTATCATAAAATGATACATTCAGACGTGTCTAATCAGTATTGACCCTGTTCAAATATTATGATATAATGTTTCATTACAACTTTACAGAAGTATTGACATTAAGCACATCAGAAGACGGTTGTGTTTATCGAACATCATCAACGATTTCGGACCATTTTTGGACGCAAGCTTATTGTCAATATCGGATCTTTATTTCATATTTCAGTCTTTGTAATCCGAATGTGTATTTGGATGGATTTTATTTAGTGTCTTTAAAATTAAATCCAGTAAAAAACATTCATGACCTCAGGTAACGCTTATTCAAAGTTGTCATATAATTTACGTGTACGCAAGCAGTTATCATTAATTTTATAAATAAGATGGTGGAGAGAACTTCCTTGTATTTTAGAAATCCATTCATAATTCATCACCGCATACGAAAAAGAAATATCGAAAATCGCACACAAAAAATTGAAACTACGCACGAAGGAATGCAATATTTTAAGGAATATAATAACGAATCAGCGTCTATAGTTAAAACAAGTTAATCTAAGTGTACTGCGAGCAAAGACAGAGTAAATCATTCCCGCAATATTTATGTCAGTACCTATATTAAACATTTATATCTAGGTACAAAATGTTATATTTCACATTGTAATGGCCTCGTCTTAGTTTGATAAAATTATGTTGTATCGTTTTTCAAAATAATTTAGTGTATGGTAGTATCAAAACGAAATCTGCTTAACATTATTCTAATACCTTACGATGGAGTTTAATTATACCTATCAGGTATATTATATATAGATATATAAGTAGTATCACACTCAAGCGTCAGGCGAGCTATTCACGTAAGCAGCGTGCAAGTCTAAAGAGGTTTTATTCTGAGACTATTTATGCAATTTGTCTAACTTATCATGTCTTTTTTTTTTGATCCTGTGATCTGCCAATATAATCTGAGACTTGTGTAAAAATCGTCGAATCAGCTCTTATGCAAATGTAAGGATTACGATATTTATCAATAATATTAAGGCCTCATAATTTTTATCTTATATTTACATTACTCTGTCTCCACTCAACAGAATTAAATAATATTATACACAGAAAAAATCAATCGTAGGTACGTAATTTAACGTTAAATTATTAAATCTAGTCAGGTATTCAAAGCTTAATTTATTAGCTACACCAAGATCAATTGTTGTAGAAAACATAAAACAATTTACAATATTTATCTGCTGAAAATATACAATGGTTGCAATATAATTAAGATTATTTACAATTTTAATAATGGTTTTTAGCATAAACGTCTCAATTATTTTACCGCCGTCATATGACAAAATATTGTATTCGGAAAATAAACCAGACACGACATAATCACAGCCCAAACATAATAATAACGCTTACTGATGGTACAGTGAGATCAGACATATTGGAGTTCTGTATATTTTTCATTTTGTCCCCCCTATTCGACTAACATTTCAATAACTCAGCGCAATCCTCTAGCAGCATATGCCAATACATAAATGGACACACGAACGTGGTTGTTGCGCTGTAGCCCCGAAAATTGTGAGGTGAATACATCCACACGTTGTTTGCACTACCACCGGCCTTGCCGACTCTTCCAATACCCTATAGATTCACCTACTCGTACAAATACGAATTGCACTAATATCAAAGTAACAAAATCAAAATTATGGCACACACAAGATACCTCAGTGGCGGGTCCAGGACTTTCGTTTGGGTTCCCCGCTGAGGGGAGATTTTAGGAAAGTGAACCCTAAACAAAACACTTTACAGTTCAAAACGGATAATTCATGACAATTGTATCTTACATTGTTGTAATTTCATTTAAGATTTTACAGTAAAACAGATGCTTTTGGGGAATCTTAACCCCCTGGATCTGCCACTGAGATAGCTATATCTTTATAAATCAGTAATATCTCTTTCACACATAAATCCTTTCCTTTCGAAACTATGTCGAGTGGTATTGTTGCTGTTCCATGTTTTATACATAACTCGTCCAACTCAATACCTACTCATTGAGGTTAAACTATTGTTATTTAAACGTAAACGTTTCTAATATAAAATATATTGACTCACGACCATCATGTATAGATAAGTTAAAAGAATCGTGATTCCTATAAAGAAGAAACGTCTTTTTACAGTTTCCCTACTCATATTCTGTATGTTATTGTTACTAAATCTATACATTGAAAGTCCTGAGTTACATAATATAACATATAATAATTAACTAGGAACATAATATAAAATTGACAAAACTCCAACTCTTGCAATAAATATATTCTGCAAGTTCACAGGCAAATAGGTATTAGCTAAATGCGCGCTATGCGTACGCGAAGTTAACAGTTGGCTAAATTTACTTTATCAATACTTAGCTAAATAGACTTTCTGTTGCAAGTGAACTTGCAAAAACTCCAACCGACACACCTTAGTATACCTTTTCAAAATAGCACCCCATTCTGATTCCTATAAGTTTTACTGCCTACAAAATTATAACAATTTATCGAGATTGGTCATTTTTCGAAAAGCACGTTGTGCACACATTATGCTTCAAGTTACCACATACATTTTTTAAAGAGTGTTACTTAATAATTTTCGTTTCATAACCCCAGAGAGCTGTTTTATTTAAAGTTACGAAGAATTAGTTTTCAAACGTAAAAAATGCGATCGTTGTTATAACAACGAACAGGATACGTAAAAACGTAGTGTGTACTCGCGTACAAATAAGCCATATACAAGTAGTATAGTTCCGGGAGTGGCGTCGCTCGGCGGCCGCAGTTCAGACGGCGGGCGGCGGCGCGGCGGCCAGCGGGTGGCTGGACAGGTGCGTGGACTCGCTGCGGCGCGGCGGCGCGGGCGGCGGACGCTTCTTTATCGGCTTGGGCTCGTCGCGCCGCGGCGGCGGCTCGCGCCCGAACACGTTCTCATAGAACGGGTCCTCCACGCCCCCGCCGTAGTGCTCCTGCACCCACATCGATACACTGGTCTCCTTATAGTCTTCTGACAATGGATACTCTCTAAAACCCAGAACCTCGTGCGGCGTCGTGGCAGGCTCCAATTTACATTTCTGGGCTACTTGCCACTTTTTTCTCATCACCCTTTGCAAGTCTCTCAAAAACTCTTTTGGGGGATTACTGTTTGAATCGGCTAGTTTCTTTGGTGACGATAACTTGGTACTTTCATTCCGTTTAGGTGGCGGTGGTTTACGAGGCGACAGAGGAGGCTGCTCTTTCAGATTAAATGATATTTTCTTATTTTTTTTACTATCTGAGCATGTCGGTAGGTCATCGGCGAAGTTAACTTTCTTCATTGAACCGGTGCGTTCTTTACCTGGTTCAGCCATAATTTTCTTTTGAATCGAGGGGCTACCATTGCTCAATTTTTTGATCTGTAGTTCGGCGAGACAAGCGCCATATGCTACGTTTTGCTGACCGTAGATACTTTTATCTGAATGTAAAGACGATGTTCGTGACGCTTCCGAGTGCACGCTGTCGAGAGATGGCTGGCGCGGGAACGTGCGGCTCTGGTCGGGGTTCCGCAGGGTGACCTTGGACTGTCCCGCGCGTGCCGCCTGCTCGATCTGCTGCGCCGTGAGCTGGTTGACGATGTCGTGCACGCGGCCGGCGGCGGCGTGCGCCTCCATGGTGTGCTCGGGCGGCGGCGGCGGCAGGCTCAGCTGCGAGCCCGTCAGGTCCTCGATGGGGTCGAGCGGCGGCGGCGGCGGCGGCAGCGAGTCCAGGCTGAGCGTCGAACAGAACATGGCGTCGGTCACGTCCTCTGTCGGCGGAGGAGGCGGCGGCAAGTCCTCTAAAGTGGCCACAGGCGGTGCCCTCGGTGCTTTGTCATATATTGTGGTGTACCCGTAGAGTGCTGAGCCGCTGTCACTGGCGCTGTTGCGGTACAGGGTGTCGCGGGGGATGCTCTCGTAGTGGCCGTAGGTGGGCGAGGGCGGGTCGCGGTGGACGGGGCTACCGGTGCCACTCAAACGAGGATTCGTTGCGGTTGAATAAACGACTTGCTCCGACGTATCTATAAGCGAAAAAATACGGAATGAATATGGGTAGACTCAGATAAGTGACTGATATATGCCATAGGTATAATGTTTGGTGTCATTACCGATGGTGTGGTGTCGCTTGAGCGTGGAGTCGTCGCGCGCGGGCCGCGGGCGTCGCGTCAGCGTGCCGGAGTCGCCGCCGCCCTCGTCCTCCGCGCCGCACTCGCCGCCCTTCTCCACCATCTCCTTCAGTTGACGCGTCATCCAGGTCAACGGAATGTTGGGCTTCATTGATGGCTTCCTCTTTATTGTACCTGTAATATTTATCATTATGATTAGACCATTTTTAGAGTCAAAAAAAAATATTTAAAATAATCCTCACGAAAGTTTTTGAGATCGTCAATAAAAATATAGCACGTGTTATAATTACCCATAGGAAACTCGCAGTCGAACGCACTTTCGGAAGCGGTCCCGCCGTCGGAGAGACATCCGCTCGAACTTGACGATGATGCGCGCGAGTGTCTGCACAACATAATTGTCACAATCACTTATGTTTACAAACAAACTATTAGTAATATAAATATGCTCAAAATTGGTTAGTTACAAAACAAGTGAGATAACATTGTATAAAAATACACGACAGCAAATGAAAATTCGCATTTATAAACAAACACGGCACATAAACACACAATATTGTTTTTAAATATGAGGCCATTAGCGCATAGCTGCTGTACATACATGTATTATTAATCTTCTTAATTTAAACATAAACAATAACATAAATCATCATCATAAATAATAATTTAAACTATAAATATTTTCGAGACGTGATATTTTCGGTCAAATCTGTGGTAAGACTACATTACCAGCGCAGTTGCGAATACAGACTTTATTTCAAAGAGGTAAGGTATATTTTGGTGATGTGTTATCACAGACGTGCAGTGCTATTTATTTGGCTATTTAAGGAGGTCGGTGACTACCAACCTTCCGCTGCTGATATCGGAGTTGGCAACACTGGCGTTGCTGGAGGTGGACTGAGCTGGGCTGTTGATCCCCACTGCCGGCATACCATTCGTCTTCGTCGGTATTGATGTAATCTAAAACAAAAACACGTACATTAATTAATGTTAAACTCTTTCTTTGAATGGGCTAAGAATTTAGATAACTACAGACCAGAAAAATAGGGTAAAAAGGAATTCTAACGCCGACCGAAAAGATGTTTGAAAATCTTGTCGAATTTTGAATAGATGTTAATAAAATCCCTGTTCTTTTTAATTAATTTTGTCATGTTATTTTCGTGTGTACATCATTTTATGTTTAATGTCTCTAGATTCATGAGAAAAAGAGATTTTATTCAAGATCCATGGGAATAAACTTACTGAACAAGAGCGGGCGTGAGCGAGGTGATCCAAATCCTCTTGAGTGAGTTCTTCCACCAGGGAACGATAGTTTTCTAGTAGCTGCCTTCCGTGCTAAGGAAACAACAAAAAAACAACTTTAGGCATAATGAGAAAATTACTACAATTTTTATTAATTACTTCTGTGATAGGGGTCGAAACGGTTAAAAAGATTATACGAAATTCTTACTTTACTTGTAGGCCAATTAGATTGAAAAGGGGCATTTTAGTGTGAGTAAAGCATGTTCACAGCATGCAGTATCTAATGCAACCATGAGTAAATACAAAACTTTACACATCTATATCAGACAGCAACAAATTCGTTTAATTATTTTTCAATTTAACCGTTCCGGGCCACTATAATTTTGTTACGTTTGCCTTTCTGCACAATTACTACTCATACAGCGAAAATTACGTTGTGTTGCAGTTTCGATAACTTATTTATCTCCACGCTACCGTGAGCGTAAACCTATTAACGTGCGACAAACTAAATAAATTTGAAGTGCGGTCGGTTAAATCACCCTTGAATTAACACAATTCTCGTTTTTATACAAAAAAATATATAGACACTCTTGTAAAAACAAAAATAAGGTATTTATTCGTTAGAATCATTATTTTTATTTTATGTATGTTTCCCAATTTCTCGAAAACGCCTGAACTGATTGGGAAAAAAGTTTTTTTTTTTGTGAATGGGTATAATTTCCAGGTGGTTCTATGACCGGGCCTATAACAGCTTCCCGGCAAAGTCACTTTTATATAGTTTTTTTTACATTTATGTGTATAATAAAGAAAGATCAAGAGTTTATTTTCTTACCTTTGCGATACGCATCGCGGTCACCCATCTCTCGAGCGTGCGCTGGTCATCGGCGCAGAGAAACTTAATAAACTTAACACTCTTTGGTTGCTGCAGCCTCGGGTGCTTGATCGCGAAGCAGTGGTCTGTCGGCGACTTGTACTTCTTCTTCCAATTCAACCCTATGTACACCTCGTTAGTGTCGAAAGTCGCCAAGCAGACTAGTTCCTTCAAAGTTTTCACTTTATCCTTGGGCGAGTAGTACAGTCCTAAATAAATGACAAATGAAAGAGTAATTTAAAAAAGGGAAAATGTTATTTAAATATTAGATTCGCATTTGCATATTCGCTTTGCTTATGTAAAGTGTTAATTAAGTGTGGCCACACAGCTCAGCTTGTCGTGAGTTATTACTAACCGGACGGTCGTAAGACACAGTAAATTTTCTTCCAGCCCTTTTTAGCATCATTTTTTAGATACAGGGGTCCCTCCATCGGTGGTACAGGGTGTCCCGATACGGACGGGATCGTGCTTGTCGTGCCGCCGCTCTGGCCGAAGAACTCTTCAATGATGACTTGTCTTGAATGCTCGTCATGTTCGCTGGACCAACCTTTTTAATGTACAAGTCACAACTTTAGTACTTATCGACACTTTCTGACACTTTACTAGTGTTACTTGTTTATAGAACTTACCTCTGTCGTCTTCGGTCAGCAAGAACTTTTCTGGTGTTTGGAACAGGGATATTTTATCAGATCGCTCAGCGAATAAGATTTTGTTTTTGGATTCCCTTGTCCATAACATTAAATTGTCGACTAGCATCTCGTGGTCTTCGTACACTCGTTCTGCATAAAAACAAAAGCTAATAAGTACCCAATTGTTTCTTTTTTAATTCGTGTAGTCTATGGTATATACGAGTGTGTCTTACCCATGTGGAGATCAGGCAAGTGTTCCACAATAGCCCACTTTGGTTCCATTGAGACATGGTTCTTGTCTGCCAGCAGCCTGGCCACGTACCCACAGGTCATCTTCTCGTCCACTAACAGACTCTTGGACGACCCATCCATAGAGAACGCTTTTATAAAAAGTTTCTTAATGTTAGCTTCGCGCATGCGCTCCAGAGCTAACTTTATTTTATCAGCCTTTTGTTGGAAACTCGCGCCCTGTGATACGAAAAGGTTATGTTCACAAAATGACGATTTTATTTTATATTATTCATGTTATATTTTTTACATTAAACAAGTTGTTCTACCTTTTGTGTTTGATGAAGATTCAGCTTTAAAGCTTTACATTTAGTACTAGTGCTACTTGACGCTGAAGATTCACTGGAGAGCATGGATACCTGTAAGAGAGAATGGCTATAAAATAACTTGATTAACGGATAAATTAAAACTAGTACATACTAACGGATATCTACAAATAGAAATAGGCACGGGAAGTGCATGTTTTGTGGCGCGTTGATTAAGTAAATTGCTACCATCTGGACTTTCTCATTTCACTCTATTTTTTCTTAGTGTTTTTTAATGGAAGTATAATCTTTTTGGAGCTTTTTGTTTCTTTAGAGTTTCCGTAAAAGTTATTTTCAAGTTATTATTTAATATTGAAGCTTACTGTATCACTGAATGCTGAATCATTATCGGGGGAGTCGGTGCGAGCTATGCTCGAGGCTCCGTCGCTGCATTCTTTGTCCTGTCTTTGGGAGCCCTCGCCAGCGCCGCCATCTCTGGACTTCGATGCTGATGATAAAACTAAAAAACGTACAATAATATTAAAGACAAGCGCTTTAAGTAACGATTTGTAAGATTTTTAAATGGTCATGGTATTTTCAAACCACGATAAAGTCTCTACGTTTGTCCGACTGTCTGTGGCATTGTAACTTCTAAACGAAAGCACCGAATGTGATTTGTTATTTTTTCAGAAGATTTTCTCAACTATTATTTATAACGAAGGGCTGTTTAGTATTTAGATTATTCGTGATCAAAAATGTGTCGGGGTTTTCTTTACTTTTATAGTTATGGCGATTCTTACCAGACATCCTGGATATCTCTTCATCATACTCAGAGTCGAGAGCGCATAGCTCGCCGAGTATAGCGTCGAGGTCGGCGTCCTGTGTCTCCTCCATATTGGCCATAGAGAACCTGTACGTGTCTATGCGAGGGGCCACTATCTCCAGGGGCCTCAGAGTCGCAGACGCACCCTCATTAGACGAATTCAAACCCTGCGAAAGAGAACTCTAATCAATATTCATCGCCAGATTTTCATATCCAGCTTACATATCCTATTCACCTATTAGGCCCCAGTAACTAATCTCGTGCCTAAATGTGGCAACAAGGCACAATGAATACAAATTATATTCCTTATGTGTCCAGGAATTAATTATCCACTTACATACAAGTTGACATCCCAACACAGAGATGGGAATGCATTGTCTTCAAACAATGAACTTGGTTAGTTTGTATGTGTATCCAATTATGTCAACAAATTATACAGATATAGAATCAATTATTTTGTTCGAAGCTTTGATAGATGTGTTGAAGCAATATATCATTATAAAAGTAAAATTTCGGGATAACCTTTTAAACTGAGATTTCATTAAAATCCGCTTTATAGTTAGTAATGTTATTGGTTTTTGATCCGCATTAGACATAATAAATAATTTACAAATTAATTATACTTTACACAAATATATTGATTACCTTGACTTAAAGTCAACGCATTTTTTTTACTTAAAGTAAAAACAAATAATAACTTGTTTTTTAGACGTGATGATCACCATCGTCAAATAATAAAAACAAAACACGAGTTACACCGTCTGGCCATTTATTTAAACAAAATTTAAATGTAACGGGTTCAATTTAAAGGAAAAAACAGTTGGTATAAGTAATAAGTAAGTTTATCAGTAAGTCTGTAGTTACTTTAGTTCTCATTAGTCACTATGTTGTCTACGTACCGTTGCCGTCGACGACATAATCTCTAAACTTTGTTCAATGCTCTTATTTTCTGTAGGAGAGTTATTCACACTTCTAGATTTCCCGCTCGCTAATCGAAAACTTCTATTTAGAGATGACAGAAACCCTCCGCGCTGCCATTTACTCGATTCGTTTAATTGCACATCCATCATTTCGTCTACATTGCAGCGTGCAATGACTCACAAAACAACACTTCACACAGTTCACACTATTAGCAAAGCGTGCCAAAAGCCGGCGCTATGTCGCGCGGGATCGACACATCCCAGACTAACTCCCTCCAGGAACAAAAGATAAGAGAATCTAATAATTAACACTTTCTTAAATGTTGCTGTATTATACTAAGTCACATGTAAGTTATGCACATAAGGTGGTTGGTATGGAAACGAGTTTGTTATTTTCACAGAGCACGGACCACAGGGCCTGCGCCGATCCGCACCACAACTTTACCGCACTACAGTTACTTATATTGCGCACAGAGTAGTGACCTCGCCCATTCACTTCACTAATAACAAAGTTTTCGCGCCAGTTATCATGATACTTTTTTGGTTAAATCACAGAACAAAGACCACTATCAGGAAACTTATAACGCGTACGCCGCTCACGAGCACAGGCCACAACTAGGCAGGCAGCGTAGAGCAAAGTGAAGTGAGTAGTATTACAAAATGAAGCATGAGCGCGGAGTCGGCCGGTCGCAGAGGCAGGCAACAGCGCAGGGGGGACGCAAGTAGACAAGCGGCAACCGTGTTTTGTGACTTGCGCACGTGTGCGCGGGCCGCTACGCTACGTTGTTTGATTCCAGAATGAGTGGACTCGGCGCGGAGCGGTGTGTGTGTGCGACTCCCCTCGACTCGAACCCCCGAGCGGCCCGCGTACTGGGCTACTGGTGAGTGCGGCGTGCGGTCGGTGCGTCGCACTCACTCACTCCTGGGAGCCCCCATAGCTCGTTCGTGTCACGACAATATTTCACACGCATTTCCAAAAAACAGAACTTGCCTGTCTACTTTAATTATATTCCGCTAATAAGCCCTAATACTATTCAAAATTCTAGTACGAAGTTCTCAACCAAGTCAAAATAAACAGGGGCTACCTGCCTAAGTAATCCGAATCATTCCTTGCGAATATTCCACATGAAATGAAAAATTACATTTTTAAATGGTCTTAAAAGATATAACAACAGATCGGCTTATAATATGAAAAATAAAATAGCTAAAAGATGCATGAGAAATGCTAATAATAATCTGCATGCAAATATACACGAAAGATATTAAATAAAGTGTGCAAGTTTCATAAATGCAAAATATTAAAAAGGTTTATATGCTTATTGTTGTATATAAAATACGTACATACATACGGCCCATATGCGTGCAATAATTACCTTTATTACGGTTAATAAACAATAATTTAAAGTTTTGTACTAAAATTATGCCTTCTCGATTGTGATTGTTAATTGCACTCGAAATCATCAGATGTATCGCTTTACAGCTATAATGTAGGTTTATAATTATCCTGTCTATAAATTGCAAAAGTTGGAATTATCATTAAAGATTTTCAGCAAAAATTGCTAAGTTCATGAAGACGGGGAAAATACACTAGCACGTAAAAAAATGTAATCACATATAATTCGGTCTATACTTAAAATAATGGACCACGTGACAATGTAAGAAAAGCTCGACTGGTTGACCCAGTTTCCTATGTCCCAGTTTTATAAAATAGGCGCACCCCGCACTTTACTTAATAAAATGTAATTATTATCGTTGACCAAAATACACCTCGGCGGCCAATCCTCTTATTCCACATGATAATCAATAATAACTTTGTTAAAAACAATTTATTGTAATAACGTTTCGTCGCAATTTGGAAGCACAAATGCACCCTGCTTACCCACTTAATACAATAATGTGTGTAGTTTTAAAATGATAATTTTGGTAACCCCAAGCAAAATTTTAAATTATATCTTTGGGCGAAGGACTCATAATGAGTTTTGTGAATTGTACGGGACTATACCAGAAGTTGTGTGAAAAAAGATGCACAAAAAATGGGAAACAGGTGTTGTGTTGGAAACACCTGCTCGTGCGGAGTGGGCTACACGCGACAGATGTGCGGCATCCACATTTTATCGATCTCCGACTTACCTCAATCGATAACCATCGGTTATATGCTAATATTCTCTTCTATGTTCACCAAGTAACTACCAAATTACTAAGAATCAATTTAGGGAACCAGAAAAAGTTCGGCTCTAAGAGAAGCACAAATGATAATCACATTTACTCAGAAGTAAGCATATTGTGACTTCATAGAGTCAAAATGTGTAATCTTTGTATTAGCTCCGCGTGGTGTAGATCTATATTAGACCATTATTCTAATCAGAGTATCAAGCACAATAATTATTTTTACTAGAGGCAATGTTTAATGAGGAGCTTTTTTTTTTCAAATATGTTGCAAAAAGAAACGGTAATCATGTCAAGAAAAGGTTAATAAAGAAACAGGTAAAGGTCTGTTGAAAATCAAGTTATCGCGTGGCCATACCCGAGATGTTAACACAACTTGCGAGGAGCTTGTCGGGGGGCGATGCAAAATCATGGTAAAAGCGCATGTGCGCGCGCGCACCTGTCCCGCGGCGTCGGCCGCGCGCCCGCGCCGGCTGCAAGCCACACGTGTTCTTGTGATCCAGCATCAATCATCCCTTTTAACTCAAGCAGCCTTTTCGTTTTTATTTATTTAATTAATGAAGGTATATCTTTCGACTAAGATACAATTTGGAGTTTGGACCAGATGCTTCTATTTATGGCTCGCGATTGGGATTGCGTGAGGCAACGTGGCGTTTTTTCAAAGAGCAGTAATGATGCGGTATCACCTGGTGTTATCGGGCGTCGTTTTAATGATGTAAGTGGAGCTGGCCTTACCGCCGTGAGCACGGTGAGCTCGCCCAGCCACTCGTTCAGCAGAGCTTCGGGGTCGTCGGAGGCGGCGCCCGCGCCTTGCTCCTCTACTAACGCCATCTGGAAATTATGGTTTAATGATATGAATGATTATGATAGCAGTTACCTATACTGAGTAGTAGTGACGTGATTGGAACTGCAGTTTTCACTTCAATTCATCTTCATACTCCTTTTGACTCTAAACTTTAAAACTTTGGTTTTAAAACCGACTACCGAATGCATAAAATACAGTTTTCAAAAACTTGGTTTGGGGTGGCTACGATGAAACGTTTTCGGTTGAAAACAAAGTCGAGATTTAAAATTTTAGCTGTGGTCTTGCATGTGACAGGTCAATTTAAAACATGTCTGTCTTATATCTTCGTATCTTCGTACTAGACGAATATAGGAACCTACATTCTAACTATTTGTTGATTCATTGACTTTTAGAAGGTGCACATTGGTCTAATAAATAACTATGTAGTGTACCTACATATTATAAATGTATGGCATAATCCAGTACTTTTGTGAAACAAATGCTTTTAAATGCCGTAATTTCGTTAAAAGCTTAATTAGACTGCGGCTGATACAAAATTAACCACAACTTCAGAAAATTAATGCCGATCAAATCATTTGAACCCACCTAAGTTACAAATACATCGTAAATTGAACCTATTGCAGCAATACTATTAAAGTTCAATTCATAAAATTATCTGAATTTCACGGACAGCGGAAAAGAATTAAAAGGATGGAAGCTTTTTGCGAGCGGAATATGCGGTTGTCAAAGTGTTCGTTTTAAATCAATCGGATTATTGTGTGCATACCATTTACACCTGTATCCTTTATTTAACTGTCGAGAAATTGTTACGAATTGTGTGTAATGTTATTTTACGAGGACGAAAGCTACAATGGTATTTGCCAGTGAATTGAAAACAATTCGTCGCTATTTGTATCGCGGTCTATCGGGGATTTATTATCCGCTCGGTAGGAACTTTACCTGTTAACTCTTTTGTGTGGAAACTGTAGTTAGCGGATTAAAGTTTAGCTTTAAAGATACTTAGTAAGCAACTTGTACTTAGTACGCGGTTATAAGACTTACTTGTTTACTGTGGGAAAAAAGACTAATGAGTTAATCCTCGAAGATTAAAATATTGAATTGGACTAAATAAAGCAGTTTTTTCTCAATTTACAATGGATGTAACAGAGAGTTCATATTTTAAAAATAGATATTTCCTATCCAAAAAAATTTTTATCTCCCTTGGTATTTTTGTAAGGAAGATTGATTTTTGGGAAATGCATGTTCTTGAGGTATGTTGTTCATTTTTATTGACGGAAGTAGTATCTTAACTAGAATCACGACTTATGAAATTGTAATACAGAGATTATGGATATATCAAAAAGTACAAAGATTCTAATCCTGTTTAAAAGAAATGGATATTGTAGTTACATGTATTGTAGCTTGTAAAACCTAGTTACTGTGTCATACATTAATGTACTCCTAATGTTACAGAATGACAAATGAATTTTATAGTTAAGAGATGTTATCTACCGACTTGTGCATGTTTTCATGGTATGATAATAAACTGTAAGCATGTGGTTATTATCTAAAACTAAATCAAGAGTCGCTGAGTGGTGGGCCGGGTAAGTGGAGCGGGCGCGGCGGGCGCGGGCACGTCGCGGCCCTAGCAAACTGTTTTTGTTATCAGTTCTATAACCGGGAAGGAAAGTTGGATTGATGTAACATTTTACGTAATAATACAACAATAACGCCCAAAAGAGTTTTCGTAACTCACTACAATAGAGTAACGAGCGACGTGTACCACGATTCATTTGTAAAGCTCCGCTACTTAGTGTACTTACGGAAGAAGTACGTTTCTTGGCGACTCTGCGACGCCTGCATATTAAAGTCAGTGCACCTATAGCGCTTCTGACATCAAGTGCGAACGGACTGCATTTCCATTCGGAAGGGAAACCATTGAAAGACCCACAGAGCCCACAGATATTGAATTTTTATTGAATCCGTCGAAGAGGTGGGAAATTTGCAAAAGGTAACCTGAATGCAATTATAAAACATTATAAATTCATGGGTTTTCCGGCAAATTCCAATTTAATTGCTCCGTAATTATAATATGAGGACGGCAGGAGGGTTTTGGGGGAGGTTCGTCGGCAATATCTACGTTAACTGACCGCGTGAATTTAATAATACCGGCCAAAATCCCCGGCTAGCCCATCGTCCTGACCGAAGTAATCAATAAATTTTCCATGGTGATTATGATCGTTACTTGAAATCTTACCTGAATTTTTATAATTGAATGTATTTTTATGATATGAGCATTTGCTGCCGTTTTAAAAAAAAATCAAAAACATTAGTAGAGAACAACTTAATGAAGACTTTAAATGTTCTACTAATTTTAGCCATGCGGGTAATGTGCACCAGTTTCATGAAGGGAACGTTTGGATAGTGTATATCTTAAAAGAAGTCGAACGCAGTTTAAAAGCCGTAATTTTTAATATGCGTGCAAAAGGCAAATTAGAATTACTTATCTGTAATTTGCCTGCTGTCATAGCATAAACAGAATGAATCGTGCGAGCTTTCTCCTAAAATATATAGTCCCATTTAGTAGGGGAAAGCGAAGCAGCTGTTAAGATAAATTAACGGCGTCAATTTGACGTGAGCGCTCGTCAATAAGCAGACATGCGGGTCGGCCAAACTCGCCGATACACTGGATTATGTTTACACATGCTCGGACCAAGAGAACCCATATTTAAACTATACATACCTACATGATACATGTCTGTTATGTATAAAAAGAAAGGTGTGGCTAAGGTTTGGTGCACACCGCTGCGTTTAATGCGTGAACGCGTCTTTCACGCCTTCAGGTAGAACCTAAGTACTTGTATATCTAACTTTAGATACCAACGCAAAAAACCCAATAGATATATTATACGAGGGCCATATTTTCGTCGCATGAAACATAATTTATCTTTACTTCTTTTCAGCAAGAAGTTTTGGTTAAAAGTTATCTGATTGTTTTAAGTTATTAGGTAATTGGTAGGTCTAATTAATGATTTATTTAATCACTTAAGTATAAACAGTAAAGATAACAAATAATTAATTAATTAAAAATGATAACAGTTTTATACCTAGTATCCTAAAGTTTTAATTCCGGAATACATACCATTTAATTAATATTTGCTTTATACGAAGTTAAGCGATAAGTTAACAAATGCCTATTTTTCAGATAATATTACACTACTTACTGTTTTTAAAATACTTTAAATGTTAACGGTAGTCACCATCACTTCTACAACAGCACCATATAAACAAGGAAATTAGCTGATTAGAATTTCTTATCACTTTTGCCTTGACCTTATGAATCATAAAAATGTTCTGTCATGCAATATTTATTTAGAACAAATTTAGTATTACATACTTTACAACCAAGAACAATCCTCTTCATTTATAGTCAGGTACAAATAGACTTTACACAGACATGTATCAGAATATTCTAAACAGTTGTTTTTTATTAAGTTTTCATGTTTGACTGCCATTGTTTTAGCGGCAAATAAAAAGATTGCGCAGCTAGATGTAATAAGTTACCTTGAAGCATTCAAATTAGGTCTTTGTCGATGTTCCACGGTAAGCCGCAGGAAAGTCCTCGATACGGCTCAAAGCAGGAAAAGTTTCGAGGTGCGCAAACAATACAATCCAATCTCCAAAGCTGCAGCTCGGCCGCTGCACTATAATATCTTGAACAATAAACGCGAACCGTTCTGCAATTCGTTTCGCTCACAATCGCTCGCAAACGCACAGTCCAAAGTGCGAGCTACATAACGATACTGCATTATAACATGCGTACTGCTTGACCACTACTAAATGAATGAATATCTCTATGAGGTCGCGTGAGTGACGTGAGCCATGATCATTATACTAAAAACGCGAGTGGCGTCATATCACATACAAATAAACCACTCTAGGGAAAAATAAGAAATTGTTCGCAGAAACAAGTTAGCGGTCATTGCTTATCGGTTATCATTCCTTGCTGTGAATACACCTTTGTTGTGCAATGAGTAAAGAAATGCACAACTCCTGTTTGTATTGACCGCAGTTCTACATAGATTGCCGCTATTCAAATGAAAAGTATTCCGATGTATTGTGTTCTAGTGCTCTCTTATTTATACCGTGCTGATTCACGGCATTTTACAGTCAATTACACGAGGTTTGCTTTTCCCATACTGATAAAAGATATCTTAAACAAATATACTACGAAGTTTGGTGTTAAAGTTCGACTTTGATCCTAATTACTTTTAAAATGATATTTGTTTTCGAAATAGTTGTTGGGCTTAGTAATTTGGAAGTTATGTCGAACATGCCAATTACGGCAAAACAGAAATAAAACGGCAACAGACTTTTTTAAACAAAAGATAAATTATTTTGATGAATATAAATAGTGGTAATGTTCTGGCCACGGTCACACCTTGTTTACTTCAGCTCCGAGTCGATGAGTGTTCTTCCGTCGAAAAGCTGGTTCATAGAATGATTCACGATCACGTTGTACCTATCATAATCTGTGTTTGTATAACCGGATCGGATTTATAATCACACAAACAAACACATATTACGAAATATCTATGTTAGGAGTTATGATCGAATTCAATAGAGTTTTGAGCTGCATACTATAAATAATTTTGAATAGGAAGTGGATTTGTCATATAAACAGGTATTGGGATGATGAGTTTATTCTAATTTTACTACCTGAATAAAGGTTCTAGATTCAATAATCTCTAAAAATATACGCAAACCGAAATCCTTTATTCAAGTCAAATACATTTCTGTATACGTAAAGAATTCAGCTAAGTAGACTACGCTCGAGTTATTTAACTTAGTACTCTTAAAAGCTACATTTAAGATGTTCCAATCCAATAAATATATCCCTGTTACGATTTCTTTCAGTATCAAATCAACTGTAAGTTTCAATGAAAGTCTATATTTAAACCATTTATTGGCAAGTTAGAGTATATTCTCAGACCTTTTTCTGGATCTATTTATAATCGGGGCTCAACGACTCCATCTACCTTATAAGTGAGATTCAAACTTAAATACAACTGCGAGTAATAATTTATTAGTTGATGAAGCTGGCTAACAGTTTTAAAGCTAAACTAATGTAGATAGGCATGTGACAGGCGTTATTCCTGGCCGGCGCCTACTCTGTACATTGTAGCACTGAATTAACGAATTTAAATATTTTATTTGCTGTGTAAATGACCTCCTGACTGACGTCCTGGCAACTTTATAGTTTATTTTAGTGGTTTCAGGGAATTTAATATTGAACCTCCCATTTTAAACCTATTTTTACGACACGCTTTTTCGCGCGTTGTCAGTGAGAATTCAGTTATGTAGGAAAATTCATTTAGTTTGTCGCGTGTCAGAGATTTCCAAGTTTAACGTTTCCTGAGTAATAAGTATGTCGGTGTTGTGACTAATATCAACGTAACCTAGTGTTCACCTAGCTGCGATAAACTACAGCTAAAGCCACTCCGTCTCACTTCTTACGTAATCTTTACGATTATGTATTTAGTAATCATTCTACCGTGCGTGAAATAATAATTTTATTGTTAAGCCGTGTTGGAATAAAAACTACAATGGTGCCAATAGAAAAACTGCATCTTTTTTACTCTATTTAATGTTTAGATGTCGACAAATAGAAATATTATCTTAAGCCTTGAGAACTTTGTTCTGCAAGACGGTCTCGTCGAATGTATCTATATTTACTTAATTCGAAGTCTATATTCACATGTAATATAAATACAGTACAGAACTGACCACTCTTTATATTTAGATACCACAGCGGTCTTTAGTACTAAAATGTGTACTACAGCGAGCAGCAAAGTTTAAAAGTTGACACTTTAAATAATATTTTTGCCGAAAAGAATCCTCCAGGGGTAACTAAACCTGCCAGGATTAAATGTGGACATGCCGGACACCGGCTTAGCGGAATACAAGCGAAGTCAAAGTTCATAAAGGCGCGCGTCGCGACACGAAACGTAAAACCAACCTGTTCTTATTTTCAGAAATCCGAATGGATTTGTTGTGGTCTCCCAAAGGATTATCTCATTTCCTACGGGCAACCGGGAAATGAAAAGCCAACGGTTTTAAGCAACCCACATTCGTTCGTATTTTGTTGGTTTTACTCTTGCATTCCGAGATATTCCTTTGACCATTTCATGTAATATTTTTATCACATAATAACTAAATCCCGCTTAAAATTTAAGAACTTATAATTATTTCTAGCTTTTAAGCCATGCTGTTTGCGAATAGAAAACAGACCGTAGTTTATGCAGGAAATGTTTGCAAAATTCATAAACTTTACGACTTCTGTCATTCATAACTATTTGTACAAATGCCCTAGATAAATAACACACTTTAGAGTTTATTGCATCTTTCAAATACTTGTAGTCTTAAAGGCTCAATTACTTAGCTGGTGCGGCGATCGGCTCCCATTGTGCTCCCCAACAATAAAATAGCGGAGCTAGAGAAAGTAAAGAGGATATTTCAAGGACTGAGTCACGGCAAAAATAGACTGTTTACGTTGCATTTCTCGGAAATGTACGCCGCTTGTAGAAAGGTGGAGTGGAGTAGTGCATCAATGAGAACGCGGTCAATTCATACTGTACAAATGTTTTTATTTATAGAAATGCTTTAAAGTGACACTCCACTCCAGACGCTATAAGAGATATTTGTCCAACACGAAAATGATCAAAGTTGCGCGGATTCACCCAATTAACTGCACTAATCTCAACTTTTAATAAATCATTTCTCTATCTCATAACTCCCTTTGTCGACTTCGACAAGGCGGATGACAAAGTCGATTTGCAGAAAAAGAGTCTCGGATCTGACATTATCTCTTGGATCCACTTATCCCGCATTAGCTCAAGACTTTGCTCTTAAAGTGCACTCCGTCTGAAAGTACAATCTTTTGATCAGTTACGAGCCCCTCTTAAGTAATATACCTTTGTGTTTAGGTGGGTACTATACCTGCTACGTGCATCTGTATGCATAGCTCAAAGGCCAGTCTAACAGCTACTAAAGCCATCAATAACAGCTGTTTGAAAAAGCTTATGAATTTCTAACCTCTTGCATTTTCTCCCGTAAATTTATTCAGAGAGTTGACAACTCAGGCTTTGTAACTATCCTTTACAAACATGGCAGGCCAACGTTTCATGCTAAATTGAGGTGTAACGAAGTTAGTATCGTAGAGGTAGTTTAAGTACTCCTTCTAACGTTTATTTGGGGCATATTTCCCTACGGGTACTTTGAAACATATCACATAAATACATGGCTAAATAACGTATTATAACTAAAGATAAAGCAACTATGAAATGAAAAATACTGGTGATTTCAGAGTCTTATGACGTGAATTGAATGGAGCTTAAGGAATGATGTCGAATGACCCTGTGATTAATAACGCCACAAGTATGGAGTATTTAATCGATACAATATTACATAGTTTTACATTACACGGATTACACCGTTTAATGCCTTTAAATGCCAAGTAATTCTTCTAGTAAGTGGTCTGCGCTTATGTTTTCAATAATACTTGACTTGCTTGCGACCCTACACATTGACAACGAGTAAGAGTCGTGACCATTGTTCTCTTAATATTTAAATATCCTACGCATGTGCTATTGAAGTTAATACCTAATCAAAATATAGACACTACTACGAACGCTCTTCTTTATTCGATACTAGCTGTTGCCAGCGGCTCCGCTCCCTGCTCTAGACTTTTCACTAAAATCGTATTAGTAGTTTAGGCGTGATTGCGTAACACACAGCGAAGCTAGTTCCTTATTTATATTACTGGTAAAGATTATAGTTAGATGCCAGCAGACTTGGAATATGAAACAAAACATAGACTTGATCAGATAAATTCTTCAGCGGGCGACATCCTGATTAAGAGGGCGGCTACAGCTCGCTAATATAATAAAACGTCGATAAATGAAATCTCCAGTAAAAAGGTTGGCGCTCGAGTTCCTCTTAGATTGTTAATAAATGTTATAAAAAATGATGAGGACGTCTAGGAAGTTATAAAAGAGGAAAAAAGTCCTGGTCTCGAACTCTGAAGCAATATAGTACGAAGCAATAGATCATAACATACCTAAGTTCTGATATCATGAAGTGTTATTAGTTAGACGTGCGCTACAATATGTTTACAGTTTGAAGTGCTCTGATAGTTGATACCCAGCCAGTATTATGTATGCACATTTTACACACGGCATGATTTAATCGATACCTGCTGTTTTATTCTTCCGAAGGTCAATAGTGTCATCATAACACACGTACCTTTACCGTGAATTGAGAGAAGTAATGCCACGATAGGGTCTCGAATGAGAACAATCATGTTTTAATGTTCACGCAAAATAATTGCAGCTGCAGAGAAATTCTAGCCATGAGCTATTTAGAATTTATTGTTATTGTAAAATAATATCAGTTTTATTGAATGCTGATGTGTGTATTATGCATGCAACATAAACATGGACGGCGGTATGGCGGTCACGTACCGACTTTGTACCGACGTTTGATTGCCAATGACAAAAAATAAGATATACTTATATATCATCACATCATGTTGTTAAGGCGGCCCTCCGTTTTTGCGAAATGTTTTGTCGTATGTAATTAAATACGTGTGCCATGTAAAGGTCAATAGGTGTCTCCCAAAATACACCCACCAATCATTAATGGAGTAATTTATTCAGGACCGGATTTAAGAAAGGAGCCCACGTTACCTGCCGGCGACTGGATTTTGGCAAGAGTAATTAGTAAAGCGGTCAGTTAACCGAGAGATTACAACTACATTACCTACTTCTTTAGCAGTAATGTTACAAAACTTGTACGGTATTTCCTTCAGGATTTCTTTTTCAGGATTTGCTTATTCTAAGGGCAATTTTCGGTTTGTACTGTAAACATTTTCGTTTGTTTCACAAACAGTTAACAATACCCCGAAAACTACATAACTGAACCTCAACGCTACGTATGGCCGCATACTCCGCTATGCGCTCGCGCAAAGCCGTTTTAGTGCTTCCAAAATAGTTTTGTGTGTTTGTATCAGTACCATATCGGTAACAACCCAAATTAGACACAGTTAACGTATATTAGAACGATTTAATGTGGTTTCACCACAGAGGAGATTGTGTGTACTGATGTACATACCTGCAATACGTGTACTGCACATACATGCGCGAAGCCATAAGCTACGTACGAACTCAGGTAAACATAAGAGGCTCACGACGCGTACTTGCAGTGCCCGCCGTGCCCAAATATAGAGCAAATTCCTGGCTGTTGAGGCGACTATTAACATTAGCTCCCCCCTCTGGGCGCGCGGACTCGAGCCCGCATCACACGCCGCGGCGCCGCTGAGGCGCTACAACATGCCCAGAGAAATCGGAAGCCATAAACAAGTAAGCAATACATACGTACTTACTAAGACTTAGCTATCAATGTTAAAATGGTTAAACTTTGAGCTTAGTGGCATCGTTGCGTCACTCTCTGATAACGACATACAGCACCATTGACTCCACAGACCTCGAATGTGTGACGGTATAAAGGCGTTCTTGTAAGTATTTATTATCGCAACATTTTGTTTGAATGTAACAAGCGGTTTAGAAGACATTAATACTTGAGACAATGGCTCCGTGTTCGTACTTCATAGGCGATAGGTTCGTGCGAAAGCTTTTAGTTGCGTTTGCGCCCCCACACGCGTGACATCGCATATTTTAGTCAGCGACGCCTCCGCCCTTAATGCGGCGAACGTATGTAACACACGCCTACTCGGACGTGGAACACTGATATTGTGGAAACCGATGTTTGGTGCGAAGGGCTTGACAGATTTGGGTGGACCGCAAAGTCAAGTTTCGGTAACGAATGTTTGTCGAGAATTGATGTTGCCACCCTGATGGTGCTCCGATCCACGCAGTGTAGCTGATCATTATGTAACGCGTTTTATTGTTGAGATTTAGAAGAATTACTATTGAAGAGGTAGTTATATTATTCGATTTAAGGTCGGATTGAGACAGGCCTCGTTTACTAGCTTTGCTAATTTTCATTCATTAAACTGGTTAGTGTCTGAGCTATGGTCTGAGCACTGCAAATTATTAGTTAAGGTTTGTGTTATATACTATTGTGCAATTCGTAGTTCTGAAGCCAAGCAGACATTTCGTCTAATTAAGTTTTGAATGGCTAACATTTAATGATAATCTGCGCGAATATCTATTAACTTGTAAAATGTGAGCTAATTCACATTTTATTCATTTTTCTACGGGCTATTCACTCCAGGACAAAAGAATATTAAACGATGACAACATCACGGGATTTGCGGAATTTATATTGTTTGAATGCAAAATAACAAAGAATTCCATAAGTCGGGAGTGGGGTCTTAATTAAAAAGTATTTGCGCGCGAGCGAGTGGCGCCATAACGAGCCATTTGTGGCTATTAGCAGAGAAACAATTCGTTGGAACACACGACACAAGCGCCAGCTTATTGAACATCGGGAAGTCATTTATTAACACATTTAAGAAAGAAATTCATTGTTTAAACAGGCAACGGTAGTGATACCATAATATTTAATGTAGCTCTCGTTGAGCTATATCACTTTCACTAGCCATTTATTAAACCGCTGGCATTTAGACGGGAGGTTTAGGATATTAGGACCACTCGCAGTCACTTCCCGTCTAATTCTAAAATTATTGCAATTCGAGCCTTATCGCCTTCGAGGCGTATCTATTTCCGAAGTGTTCGGTTTTTAATTAACAGGAGATACCTTTACGCATGTTCGTTGGCAACGTTGATTGGTTGTATACAGTTTCATGTATAGTGGAGCAAGTTGCATGGTCGATATATGACTCACACGAACGCTTTACGCACAATCATTAACGTACCTCGGCGTGCTGCGCTAAACGTTTGGAAACCAAATGTTGAAAAACTTGCAACTTCACTTTTTATTAGGAGCTATTAAATACTAATCCCACGTACTCGTACCTGTCTCGATGAAACAATACTGGAAATGACAGTTAAGTTCTAATTGGTAACGATTTTCTGGTTATTTACATGCATGTTAAATTATAATACTATATTTTTCCTAAAGCCAGGACCATCACAGCCATCTTAAATTCCCAGTTTCTATCAAAACAAGAATTGTCGACAGACGGGCTTATTCAATTGCAGAAGTTTTCATGCATTGTCGTCTATTTACGTCTTCATTCTGAAATATACCTTAAAATCTCGTATTTAAAGTCTATTACAGGTTGTCAGGGCGTGAATGTAACCAAATTGTTTGGAGTAATAATATGACCAAATACCCCGACATCCCTCGAGCTATGTGAATGCGGTTTGACTAATGCAAGCTACTTTATGCATTTTGTTTTATTACTTGAGTAATGCTGTTAGTTTAAATAAAATTAAATAACGTGTTCTTTACTTGTATTTTGTAAATCAACTTTCAAAGGAATAATTACAGTTTTAAATAACAACGTACCTTAAATGAAACCTATGCTTCGTACTTTTTGTTACCATTGCTTGATAAGTTGATTCACTGGATATTTACACAAAGTAAAAGCTCGGTACAGATATGTGTGTATTATTAGTATAATTAAGGACCACAAGTATGATTGTAATGTTGTGTGTATAATCAGCAGATAGATACGTTCTGTTAGCAAAGCACTCGAAACATCTACGGAACACTGATGAGACAGTAACTGACAAATATTGAATGTTGGGCCTAAAGTGCCTGTTCTCCTCTTTAATCTTTTGAATGAAAAGCGGTTTTGTTATTGAAGATTTGTTTATCATGATTTAACACTAAATAAAGCCAGAAGGTTTATTTTGCAGACAGAAGCTGAAATAAACTGTTTTGATAACATACGATTTTGCACTTTGGGGAAATTTGAGCACGAGTAGTTTGTGTTAGTAATTTGTTTGTGTTAAGTGAAAACTAAAGTTATACACAAATAATTAAGATAAACTTGATACTTATTTGCGAATAACATAAGATCATCAATGTATTTGTTATGTAATAAGAAAACTGTGGATTTTACCCTCATATAATTTTAATTATTCATTTATTTGTACACGATACTTGACAAACTCATTTACATTAATTTCAGCCACAATAACCCGTTCATTAAATTAAATACTGAACATGTGGTTTCCTCAAAGCTCCCGGAAAGACCGTAACAAATGAAAAGCCCTTCAAAAATATACGTTCACTACAGTTGAGGTAAATTTAAGCTTTTACACTGAAAATGTAGTTAGTGCACGGCTCACACATCACAATACGGTTAATCACTTTGCAGCGGTTGGCATGCGAGCTAATTGCTACCTGTAATACGAAGGCAACATTAAATGTGAGAACTTCAAAACGTTATTATAACGTTTATAATTTTATACAGTAATAGACCTTTCGAGGCATTTCGTGGAGTCAGGACCTAATTAATTGAAATTTCATATTTATCGGCCGGTGTTTTTGTTGGTGGTTAGTGCATGGCAGTGTGTCGGAGTGCGGCAGGGGGTGCGGTACCCGGGCGTGGTGGGGGGAGGGGGTTGCGAGCGCGGCAGGAGGGAGCACGAGGGGTATTGATCGGAGCGGACTGCTGCACCACCTGCCACTGCAACTTGGAAAATTCTCTTTTCTCACAATAAAACCGCTCGGACAATACCGATACCGCGAGGTCTTGACTCGATCTACTTCTTCCTAAGCTATCTAGCCTCTCAACTCCCACCAATTTTCCTGACTTTTCTTCCATTCAATTATCCGCTTATAGGAATTGGAATCGTTTTCTTAATAGATAATTCCTTGCAGAGCTGAATGAAATTTTATTGAGTGCAAATTTAATCCCTTGCCATTCTAAGAAGCTTCGTAATTTCAAGAAATTATATTATCGTCTCTACATTTCTGCAGGACTTAATAAAATCATTTTTTACCATAGAATATTAAGGCCGATGCACTTTTTATTTTATCTATGTCTCTTACTATCGCTATATGAGCAACAAAAACTCAAATTTTCAGTTTCACGCGATATACCATAGGTGTGAACAAAATATCGGTTGGTTAGAGAAACACTGATATTTGTAGCGAGCGAGAATTGGATATGCAACCCTTTGAGCCGCGCTGAGCTTCCGCCAATCGAACCGCTTGAAAGGATTAAACTGTTGCTGACAAGAACCTGCATTTCCTCAACTGGCAAACTTACCTAGATAACATATCGAATACACAAACTTAAAGCATGATAAATCGGATTTTGGTTTAAGCTTTTTATATTTCGGAAAAATAGCATGTATCGCATGGAAACGAAACCGTTTTGTAAAGTAGCTAACAAAATAAGAAAACACTTATCTCTACTTAAAAAAATATAAATCATAATATAAAGTTGACCAACCTCACCAAAAATGTACTTTGCCATCTTTTTTTCGGCTTCATTCAGAGAGTTCTGGCCGCGAACTACCTTTTTATCAGGTCTGTGATCTCACCGAAAACATTGATATATACACACTCGTTCAACATGTAACAGTAAGCCAAAGAAACGAGTTAGCGGTGCGTAGGCGACACGCTGCACAGAGCCGAGTGTCGACCCGAGTGGAGAACTAAACCGCATCGCGATTGCAATCTTCGTCGACGCGTTTCAGTTTACCCGCCAAGCTTTTGATTTAGCTTCAAAGAGTATCAACCGCTAAGCCAACACAGATATGAGAGGTAAACGCGAACGTTCACACTAAGATAATTTACTCGCATTTGATGAAAGGAAGCATTCCGCGTTCTGTGTACAAAGCTAGCAGTTACAGTAAAAATACGTAGACAAATAAACCTCGGTGCCATTCACCACATGGTACAAAGCAATCCAATAAGCATGACATATCTAGCTGCTATTATACCGCATAACATCACTCTGATGCATTAATCATGCAAAATCGGTATATACGACATCTATGTAATGCATGTAGTTATATACGTATCGGCTTAATTACAAATGTGTTCAGTGCACGAGCGAAGCCGTTTGGTACCTGATAGTGTTGTGGGCATGTAATTAAACAGTTGCATCTCATCCGAACGCTCAGCATGTGACAAACATTGACCAATTAATTGAACAACGGTTGAACGGTGACAGTTTTCATGTATATTACGTGTGTACGTCGATACTCGGTGCGAAATACGGATCGTTTGAGGCAGACACCAATTAGGTGCTGTTACAGTGTGTAAGCCTTTGTGATACTCAATAGCATTGACTGTTCAATTTGTAGCTCCCTGACAATATTCCTGAAAGCACTGCACAGGACTGCACTAACAAGAAGCTCTGGGAACTGTCATAAAGCAGCAAAGCTTCCTATTTAACATGAAAATGATTTTGATATTGGTAAGCCAGATGATAATAATGAGCCGGGAATTTCAAAGCAAATCCCTACAAAAGCAGATTGTGTAAATATTGTTACTGAAACGGTGGCTTTACGGGATTCTCGTGAAAATCGCAAAGTCTACGTTACGAGAGGATAGTCGGAACTTGTTACAGAAACAACGCAGCTATAATTTGATATAATTATATTTTATACGATGCTGCCGGTTATAAGAATCATGCGACAAACAATAAGAATTCAAGGTTTTCTACAGAAGAAGTATATTGTCAGTTGGATAGAACGCATGATTAATGTTCAATGTTATATCTGTTCAATATATTTATGATACGTTTCCCAACTGGCCCACTCGCATACTTTTTTTTCTATCGGCGCCGCCCGGCATTTCCGATCCGACTCTATTTGAGAAGAAATGTCGAAACAAACTCTTGAATCGGTAACGGAAACTCGATCCCTTATACGGAAGATCTTCGACATGACTTGCCCCGTCTACCGAGATTAGAAGACATTAGTGAGCTATTTTACTACCTACGTTTAAGGTTACACAATTAAATGTTCGCTTTAAGTACCTTAGCATTAGACATTCCATCTGACAATTTATTTCTTAAAGATAACGCTTAGCTTAGGCAATAAGGGCTGAAGTTATACTCGTCCCAGTAAATAACTAACTGTATGTGCAAATTATGTAATCATTTTATTTATAATTAAAACTTCTAACAATAATTTATTATGACGGAAATAAGTATTTCCCTGAAACCTGTTAAACTCAAAAGTGGTAATTTTCAGAAAACTTTGTAACTAATTTTCAAAGAGTAGCTTTTAAGTATCGAAGCCACATAAGTGACGGGGTAATTTCTTTATTTTTTTACTTTAATTAAAAGTTCCTCATGACGTCGTAACAAAGGTTAAAAATAAAAAGGCCCTTTAACAGTAGAGTGAGGCAATAGCGGACTCTTAATTTGAAACTCGTCAAGGAATCCCGTAATGTGACTTTGTAGTTAGTATTCACGTGGCAGCGCCGAGGCGGAGGGTGGCGCCGAAGAAAAGAGGGAAGAGGCGCGAGGAGGTAGCGGCCAAGACCTTCAACTAGCGGTGCTATTGACCTGCAAATTGATTTTGTAACGTCATGTGAACATTATCGAGTGGTAACGAGTGCGTACCGACGTTTTCGGCGTGCACTAACTCCTGCACAATAGCCGGCTAGCCGTATAGGGTCACACTTCGGTACATTCTAATCGTCGGCCTCGGCCAGACGGGAGTATTTGCGTACATTGTTTTCAATTGCTTTATCCTGGTCAGCTGGCTGCTAAGTGAATTCAGAAACACTGGCTAGCAAATCTTGCCAATTGAATGTTATATAACAATCGTATAGAGCATTGAGGTCGCTGAAGTACTTTCATTCGCGTGAGAGTGTAATTTGCATGAGGAAGTCCTTTATTGTAATAAGAATCTTTCCTTGCCGAGGTGAAACTGAGTGGCAAAGAGACAATGTAAGCCAGGACAATGGTGCAAATTTGGTGGCATTGTTCCTTCCGGCAATGCGCACAAGGTCTGGGTTGATCGGGTCGACGTCCTGCCGCCCCGCCACCCCCCGGCCCGGCCACCCCCGCACTCCGCCAGCTGTCTCCGCCCGGTTATATTTAGACCGGATGGCGGAGTTCTCACTGAAACAGATTCTCCCCTCTGTTTGCATAACGCACCAAATTGTGTGACGGACTGACTCCTTTATTGCAAGACAATGATGGCCACCACGTCCGGGTCGCCGCGGAGCCCGATTCGTTTGCATAATATTAGGCGGAATTAAACTCAATTGTTGTATCAGCGGGCTATTCATAGGATGTGAATAGGAGCTGTCACGAACCTCAGAACTACTAAATCAGGAATCTTCTAATGCCGGTTTAGTATCATGACACATATGGTCGTCGACGTAAACGTTACTAAGATTGTAAATCAAATGGACGATCGATCCCAAAAAGGGCAATGTCCCGTTAGGCGACTAATGCAGTAAGATGCAAACGACTCTTGCGCTTGCACAGTTAAGCACACAGCCACAGCGACGCTTGACATATCGATGCGATTCCCACTAATACTGGCTAGTGCATTATAGAAAGCAAATATGTCTCGGATATAATGACTATGTTAATTTCTCCACTCAAGCGCTATGGCCGGCCTAAACGATACTTAAAAAAGCAGAAGAGTGATGTCAAACATTGACTGCGTGATGAAATGTCATTGTCATTGGAATGAATTAGTTTGAATAACCATAAGTAGTAGATGGATATTTGCCAGGAAAATATCAGAGAGCTTTGCAATTTATGTTATTTATTGATATTATCATGAGATTATAAACAACATCAAAGTGGGGACAATATTGGTATTTCCAATGCTCTGTATGCCAAGGAGAATTTATTTATTCATAGCTTATTATAAGGTCAGTTGACATCATTGCCTTATAATGTGGACCATGTTTATGAGGCGCCATTGGATATAATTATGACAAAGGCCTGTGATTGGATGCGATTATGCCTACACACAGCTGCATTATTTCAAGTTATGTTAGCACTGTTATGATGTTATCTATTAGACTGATTGATTTGCAAAATAATGACCTCAACGCCCAGGTGACGAGAGAGCGTAGTTTACTGACTGACTATATTGCTGTACACAATTCACACAGGTGTGTGTGTGAATTGTTTTTTTACTATTGAAAACATGAGTACTATTCATATAAGATAAACAGATTAAAAGAGGAGAAATTCTGATAGATCTTACTTTTATAGCCATAAAATCATAATACGAGCTATCGATAACAACACAAAAATGACAACAAATAAAGCACTGGAGTTGTGAAACAAATAAAAGTTGGCCGGTAATATTGCATGCCAGCAACCCTAATTGACAAAACGGCAACACGTCAAAGGCAAATATTAAATTAAAATACAAATATAGAAAACTAAAAATAACGATCTGCATGTTCCACCGGCGGCGCCCGTGAAAATGCTCGTTCAAAGTTAAATTGAGCCATCGGTACCATCCCTTTGAGGGGCCCAGGGCTTTTAGAGTCCAACTGTCCCTCGCGGCGCGCACGTCTCGTTACACCCTAATAGGTTTGTGATTGTGTTCATTCCCGATTCGCACTGCACACCGAAACTACTAAAGCTCGTGTCCTAATTGGACTTTCAAATACATTTATGTGACGCTAACTGGACTTTCTCGAGTTTATTTAGTGAATTCTAATTGCCGATGCGGCCGTTACCGCGACACGTGGACGCTTGTGCAGTCTGTGTTTATTACATTTTAATGCGTCGAGGGTCAACATACATGACGGGCTGTCAATGTAATTACACACCTGCTAGCAAGCCAAAATCAATTAGCCGACTAATTTTACTTATAATGTCATTAGGTGGACAGTATGGTGTGTACGGTACACAACTCTAATGCCCTATTCTGCTGTCAAGTAATATATTTATGATGGCAATAGACTTACCCGCTTCACTAATATGATTACCGATGCTGCATCATAAAAGTGGAATCTGAAAAAAAACAATGATAGTATTAGCTAACAGAACAAAATAAATGTCAAAGGTAACGCACAAAGCAAATGATAGAGCCATATAAAATATTTTCAAAAATAGAATTCCGTAGCTACAAAGCCTGCAAAGCTGATCCTGTTCGTTTGAAAATCACATTCCACAGGTTAAAAATGTGCAATGAATTCCAGTGATTTAGTTTTTGTTTGTTTCGTTAGATAAAGTTTCCGTATATTTTCGGCGTTGAAAAATTGTTAACGTGGAAACAATAACTGAAAGTGGTTTTGAGTCCTACCTAGTTAGTCTATAAAAAAAATTGCCACGTGGTATGACGGAGCAACACCAAATTGGCCAGGTTTTTTATTTCGTGTTTTTTAGAAACTGTCTGGACAAAGTTTCGATGAACAGAAACATGCGAAAAATCTGCGGTAAATGTATAAATGTTTGAATATTGGCATGTAAATTGTATATGGAAAAAGTTTTATTGCCGTTTTCTATGTCCATTACACTACAACGAATGTCAGGCCAACTAGTAGTTTATAAATATTGGTCGACAAACCCGCTTCATGTAGTAAAACAAGCGAGTGTACAACAATCCACAATGACCGACCAGTTTTTTGATCTGGTGCAGAAAACATCGAGACTGGTACAAATAAGTTGATAACTGATGTCAGTCTGTATAAGGCATTATTAATTTTCTTCGAAGAATGTCTAAAAAACTCTTAGCTTTCGATCGGGTAAAGGAAAGGAATATATCAATCAAACCAGATACTTCTTCCCGAAATTTTGTTGTTAACGCCAGACTTATGACAAAATAGGTGGATGCATAAATTATAATCTTGTACCGGGTTCCGAATCCTTAACTGAACACCAACAAACGACACAGAGTTTTCGTTCCCCGTACAACTTTCGTACACTTTACAAAACTTTGCCCGTATCTATTCATTGACATATAATGTCGAAAGCTCGTCGCAAAAAGTTCGCATAAACATTTGCAAATATCCGCGCGAATGTGACTAGAATTTATTAAGTTTGAATATATTGTGAGCACCTTTTGTGTGGCTTGTAAGAGCACTATACAATTTCAATTAAACATATACCCTAGAGTGCGGCGTTTCTTGTTTCACAATTATAACAGAAAATTAAATGAGTAAGTTGATGCGGGCGTGTTCCTCATAGCAGCAAGAATATTACGCGACTATCAAACTTACATACGAGACGCGAGCCTTGTTTTTAATATGATTTTTAAAGTTTGCGTTTTACGGCAAACTGTACCCACATAGTTTAAAATTAATCTTTTGTTACATTCATAGGTACGTTTGCTGTAGTTAAAAGGAAGAAAGTAGGAAAGATAATTCTTTAAGTCCTTTAAGATAATAAGCTTTAAACGCTGAGAACAATATATTTATAGTGTAACAAGCAGGTCTCATTTATGAAAGCCAGTTCACAATAGACCCCGAGGTCGTTTTACCAAACGGAAATGCCAGACCTACACAACCTGCGCCCGCGAATATGTAGATATTGTACATCAATTCACTACCCACTGCATTCTTAATGGAATGGTATAGCTTGCTAGTAATAAAGCTACAAATAACACTTAAAAACAATACGAGATTTCACTTTGATAGGACCATAAAGCATTACACAAACCGTGAAATAATTGATAGGAACATTCAACCAATAGACAGCCAATTAAAATTTATTTTGTAAAGACTTTGCAAATTCAACTTTAGAATGATTAGGCATCCGTCACGGACGTATCATGAACTGATACGTGGAACGAAACTTATTTCTCCTCAAACGAAGGACGCAGTAACCTTGTAAGGAGGTTCAAAATAAAACAACATTGTTTGAGTACGTAAATAAACTATTGTCAATGAACGAGTAAAGATAACTCCTATTTTTAGTTGTTACTCAGTCTCGATCAGATAACATTTGACTTTTGATGGTAATGAAGTAACGACATGCAACGTAAACCTTGTATGCACAGCATGGTTTAATGTTAACTTTTGTGGAAAGCATTAAAAAAGAAATTGTAAGTTTCCTAATATGAGTGAGTACACCCACAATAGAATGAAATTATGTTACGTTAACGATATTCGTGAGCGTGGGTCGTTAGTGAGATATCAGACAATAGAGCTGTGTGTCACGGACACTGAGGACATTTCGGCGGAACCCACGAGATACAACACTACGCGTCAATACGAACCTACTTGACCCACTTCAAGCGTTCACACTAAAAACTCGAAAAAACGTGACGATTTTGACAATAGCTTTAGAACTCTAGTTGCATGTTCTTGTAATTTCAATATTCCAAATTCAAACGACTAGATTCCCGGATTTTCTCATTAATAACCAACAGTTTTCCGTAACTTTTACATAAAAAGCTAAATTCTAAGTAATAAGTAGTATCTATAACGACTATGTTAAAATTATAAGAACACCATACGCGCTGGTTTCAATTGCAATGGAAGGCACGTCTATTGGCAATCGTAATTGAAGGTTCAAGTCAGTCGAGATTGGTGTTCCGAGCTCAACTGAATTACTCTGCTTCGAACTAGCTTCGCGGTAATTAGGATACCGACAATCGCAGAATTTCGCCATGGATATTGACGGACGGACAGCTGACATTAACAAGGTTTGAATTTAATCCTGTTAGCCGATCTGGATATGCGGCTCGACGTTTTAATAAAATAACTTTTTGGCATTTCATACGGATCCGTTAAATACTAAATATGTATGAAGCAAACTTTGATGAAACAGAAGTCTGATAATCGAATTGAAACGAATCCAAATGCAGTTTGTTTGCGCCGAACAATTTTATGTTATTTACTAAGCTAACGATATCATTAAATAAGGAAATCAGGGCAGTCTATCGTGGTTAGGTCGATGGAAGATAGGGTCGGCGCTATCGGGTATCGAACTATCGACACTCCAATCACCACGTAGGAGTCGGTCGGTCTTGCATCACAGACAGACCACGGTCATAAGACATGTTTAGGTACTATGTTTTACGAACACGAACGTTGTAATCGGGAAATGCGTAGGATACCTACATACCTCCGCCCACCCCTTTACGAAATATAGTGCCCGTTTTTGTAATAGGTACCGACCGACGTGCGTAAAGAACGGTTTGAGATAAATTAAGCTTTGGGATAATATTTACAGCTGTGTGGCTGTGGCTGACTACACGTTGGTAAAAGCTATGTTATGTTAGTCATTAGTGTTCGCTTAGACAATTTAGGCTACGTTTTGCAATTAGGGAGTCGTGTTCATTAAATATTTGGAGTATAATGCAAAAGTTTGGTATGCTAAACTAAATTATTTTTTTATAAAACTGTATTGTTTTTCAATATTATTTCATGACGAAATCACAAAAATGTTTTTTTACAATCATTTTTGTGGTTAAAATTTTGTCTTGGATGATAAAATATCCTCAAAAGTAATAACAATCGCAAAAAATATGCAAACAAACCGGGTCAAGTTGACTATGGTGCTGAATACAAATGCGAAGCTTTGAAAACATCTGTTAAGTTAACAAGCTGGAATGAAATATTTACAACAAAGTACAGATGTGTCGTCCACAGGATGACCCAGTTACTAAAAAATCACAACAGGCCTTACAAATACCGATAAGCATGTTTCGCGATAACTTCTTACATAATAACGCGAAATGAAAAAATATGGCGGCAAAGTAATGCGCAAAATATATATTCTGTTCACACCTATATTTGCATTATAGTAGTCGGCACGGCCCAGATACCGCAACTGATAAGTTTGAATATTAGGGTTCCGCAATAAGTCAAGGGGACCGAGCGAAAATTACAGTCATTTTAAATATCAAAACGCACTTGGCGTTTGTATTGAAACGAAATTTTCTAAGTTTTTTAAACATACTACCAGCGTTATGTTAAATTACAGAGCTGTGCGTGCTATAAAAATACTGCATTTTTATAACGAATCGACGACCTACTCCTTTTTTGAAGTCGGCTAAACAGATAGTCTACTACTTCTTTATACGATGATAGAACTAAGAAAAAGATCATACGTATAAAAGGATTAGTCGTAAATTATTATGTACTAACTGTACGAGGTAAGTATATTTACTGTACATATCTATAAAAATAATCATTTCTTTGATCTTGATATTGAATTACTATTGTTTGGTTTGTCTTTTGTTCTGCTGTATAGGCATATCAGAAGTAAGAGGGCAAATTGCAAATCAATCTGTTTGCTTTCATGGCCGTTGCAATAAGACACGATGTTTTTACACAATATATTTACATTTATACTTTATTGGGTATGCTGCACTATTTCAACGATATAATATTTCATCGTTGTTGAGCTGAAATTGTTAACTAAAATTACAACACGTGCAAATTGACTGAATATAGCATTACAGCCAAAAAAAGGTCGTAATGTTTGTAACTGGATAAAATTTAGAGTTATTCATTTTGGATGTAAAAACAAAACAGTCAACTTGAATTCAATTGACGACCTCCGTGGTCGAGTGGTGTACGCACCGGTTTCAACTAGTTTCAAGGTGTCGCTAGCTCTGAGGTCCCGGGTTCGATCCCCGGACGGGGCAATGTAGAAAATCACTTTTCTACATTGTCTCGGGTCTGGGTGTTTGTGGTACCTTCGTTGTATCTGAATTCCATAACACAAGTGCTTTAGCTACTTACTTTGGGTTCAGAACAATGTATGTGAAGTTGTTCGCATTTATTATTATTATTATTAATTATTTTTTAAATGTAAATTCAAAGCGACTCACGTAATATTTCGAAGAATTTCTGAAACCACAACTGCACCTTTCCACAGCTACACGAAAACACAGTATAAGAGTGTTAAAACTGCAATACTTATTACATCTAATAATAGTTATTGTTCAAGCAAGTATTACGGCATTTACTCTATTTGTGTTGATGGCATTGAGTGTAAACATCGGTGACGTCATCATTGTCTCCGGCTACGCGCTTGTTTATACCTGTTCTATCTCGATGTTTTGAAGTTATATCATAAGCAGGCTATATACCATACCACAATTTACTTGTCATCTTCTATGTACTGGATCGCGGCTGTCCGCACTCAGTTACTGGCCGCTTTTGATTGAATCAATGTCAACAAGCTTTAAGTACCTTTAACTCTCAAAAGGGTACACAAATAATTGGAGAACAATTAAAACAGAATACGGTTCCCATTTTTATTGTCTTGCAGTGGAACTCGTCGTTTTCTCATTTAATCCCCTCTTACATTTAAATCTCTTTGTTCTAAGTCTAATAAAACGACAAACAAAACCTATAATTGGATGACTGAATGGTGTTATTGTGGATAGTAATTTATTGTTTAATTCTTAGCCATACGATACATCTTTTGTACATGAAAGTGCTAATAATGCTAATAATGGTATTTTAGTGGCATTCATTAGACACGACATAATGTGTACAGCGACACGCGAAGTTGATTATCAAAGAATAAAGATTGTCTGTCACAGGAGATCGTCCGATGCTGCCTTAATAGCGGCTCGGGTAACATTACGGCTACCTTGCTAGATACATCTGCGGCGGAGTCTGCACGCTGCATGAATGCTAAGTGACATTTCTTCCGAAGAGACTGTATTTTTAAGCATTGTGTTTTTGCTCTAGCCAAACCCAGTTTCATAGTTCCATGAGAACAATTGTCGTGTCATGGCGTGCGATGAACCACCCAGTACGTAATTAAAGTGGCTTCGTCCTTGTAACAAATACTAGCTCGATGAATCAATTGAGAGCTCGCTCGCGATTATTAACATAAAATAAAAACTGATGTAGCTACTGTACGCAGGCGCCAGCCGCGTCCTTTGTATGGCAATTAATAAGCGTCTGCTCGACACATACCTATCCTTGTTACGACTACTAGCACTGCAGCAATTGCTCCGAGTACCAACTTTATTGCCGGCTTTTATATTGCAGTAACTAGTTGTCACTTAAATAAGGAATCAGTGAATACGTGTGAGCATTTATTTCCGTCTTTCCTACAGGTTTGTACACTCGCTGACATTATGTGACAACATTATAATAGGGCGTTGTAATTGATACTAGTCGAAGCACGTTTCGAGTGATTGTTGGGCGCCGAAACCACCGGAAGGATGTCCCAGGAGCGCGCCGCGTGCGCAGCATATAGCGCAGCTTCATTAGCAACAGTTCGACACCCGCGGCCCGATATATCCCTGCATGCATTTATATTCGAGCGATGTAAAGTAACAGGATTGTATGACATCAGGACGGCTCATAAACGTAAGCACCTGTGGAGTTAACTGGGCCACACCTTCACGTAATACAAGAAACAGCTTTATCTTCAAGTATATAAAGAAAACAAAAAAAATAATAAAAGGACAAAACAACAACTACACTTGTAAGAATAAACTAAAACCACCAATTGAGTAAAATATAAGCAATGTAGTAATAACTCACATGATGCGACAGATGTTCACCTACAATGGGATTAAACGCATCAAACAAATTAACTTTATGGTAACTTGTAGCTGGGTATTGTGGAACATAATTGTCGCTGGCTGCACAAAGAAGAGTGGCGACCGGCATATGGCATACTGCTTAATTATATAGCAAAGATAATACTGAGCTGAGGCTCCTTTGTGTCATGTACCAATCTGACATCAGGTGCATCAGAACAACACTCACAGACGTCAAAACTGCATAATGGTAACTTTTTTAACGGCTCTCTCCGATTTAAACTGTACCGTGTTCCAAATTACAGTAAACCTGACGTATAAAATTTGTGTAACGTTTATTCTTGCAAGTACGCTATTTAGTTCTGAGTAAATGTGTCTCTATTATGACAATGAAGTATCGTAGCCTGAGACAAAGGACTATCTGAGGTCGCTTCTACCAAGCCATTCGTTCTAAATGAAACAATACCTTTTACTCCGACCTCGCCAGGTTCATCGGCTATGTCTAGACTAATAGCCTTCGTGTTGGCTTGACATAATAAGACCAAATGGGCATTTACAAGTCGCGAGCTTCTTCAGACTTTCAACTTGACTTAATTTATTTAACCTAAAGATACCTAATTCTAAAACAAAAACCTACAAGGGGAAAGTGAGCCAGACAGTCAGGCTCCCCATTTCTTTAGAGACCTGACAAATATTTGTAAATTAGTATTATTTATTGAGCTCTATTTGCTCGAATAAAATTTTAAAACGGCTTTAGGACGGTGTTTATTTTTAACTGCATAGCATAGTAAGATCCTACTTAAGCATTAGGATTTAGGTTGAAGAGATTTGCATCTAGTTACAAATACGTACAAACATATTCTAAATATGCATCGTCTTTAGCTTGAAGCGTACGTATACGAAGCGTTATTGTTATGATAATATCAATGTTTTCATCTTGGTTGCCATAAAGCTCGACCGAGAAAGGAAATCGAGGCCGTGCGAATCGAGCGATTCCTTTAATATTTGGACGTGTCAAGGGAGGTATTAAATTTTAAATTACTATGAACTATGAAACGATCTGTCCACAGTTCTGCACGGCATAGATAAATTATTTTATTAGATACGACCACACGCAGACTGACAGTTCGGCGAACCCACGGCCCGTTTAGCTGTACTATGTGAGTATGTGCTATGGTGATGTGGTGTGTTGAGTGTTAACCTACGGGATCCTCGACACATTCAGTAAATGCCAATCAAATACATTCTCTTTATCGTCAATGACATAAATGGCCAATATATTCTGAGGGATTTTTGTTCCTAGTTTCCATCTAATTTACTGTTTTATGAACTTTATATTAACCCATATTCGTTAAGTAAAGAGTTTTAAATAAAAAGGTAAAAGTAAAATAAGCCGCAAAAGTAAGCAGCAGCCCCTTTGAATTCAATTTAACTTTTTTAGCCCAAGGAATTACTATTTCAAACGCACAAGTACGATTCTCACTCGCGTGAAATTTGCTGACCGTCACGGTTAATTTCTCTAAAACTTACTTAATTGAGCGTTTGAAAAAATGTTGTCTCATGCTATACGTAGATGTACGACACTATCAACTGTAGGAAAATCCTAATTTTAGTTTGAAATCGCATAAAAAATCTTGACTAACAGACTGACAGACGGACGACCTATTTCTTGGGTCTTTTTTTCAGGAACGGTATCATAAAAATGACTATAGTCAATAACAAAAATGCTCAAATAAATAATTAGTTTTTAGCTTCGTACAGTGTATAATCACACGGTAATGATAATAGATATCAACTTTTGCTCGATAGAATACAATAAATGGATACATTATGATACGCCTGCCATTAAAATCTATGTGTTGCATAGTAGTCGATAATTAACATCACGTAAGAGAAGCTACACAATGTTCCGATCGTGGTAAAGCATGTTTGCAAACCGAGCACCTATCGAGTACTCCACTCACACATATGCAGATAACTTATGACGTGACTGAAATACTGGATTATAATACTGATTCCCAACTCTACTGACACGTATCATACGGCAGATGTTTCTGAAACCATTCCAACATGACCGATATTAAAATCCAAGTGTGTAAGGAAATTGCTCTACTGTTTATTTACAAAAAACTTTCATCGTTTTAAAGTAGCAACATCACTATGACAGGGTAGTTTTAACTTGTTTTAGAAACCATTAAACTCTAACCTTCGTGATACTTTTTACTGAATTTCGATTGGTGCCTGACTGGCTGTGATCGCCAAAAAAGTTTCTTAAAGATAAATCGCTGGCAGCCTCATGGACCAACAAGGGCATTGAAGTCGGCACGAGGAGGCTGACAAACCTTCGTTTTGCCGACGATATCGTTCTTTTTGCCCCAACAGCTCTCGAACTTCAAACTATGCTCCAAGAACTGAGCACGGCAAGCTTCAGGGTTGGACTTTCTATGAATCGATCCAAGACACAATTGATGACCAACAGCACAAAGCGTAGGGTCGAGGTAGATGGTCAGGAGATAGCTTATGTCGATGAGTACATTTATTTGGGCCAGTTAGTATCTTTCGAAAACAGGCAAGAAAAAGAAATCGATCGTCGAATCGAAAATGCCTGGAAAAGCTACTGGTCCATGAAAACGCTAATGAAGGGTGATCTACCGATTTCCCTGAAGCGAAAACTCATCGACATGTGCATCCTGCCCATCCTAACCTACGGTGCACAGACCTGGTCACTAACCGATTCACAAAAGTTCCGCCTTGGAGTTTGCCAGAGAGCTATGGAACGCAGCATTCTTGGTGTTAAGAGACAAGACCGAATCCGGAACACCACGCTGCGTTCCAGAACAGGTATAATGGACGTAGGCAAAAAGGCTGCCAGGCTAAAATGGGATTGGGCGGGTCACGTCAGCCGCATGCACGACGACCGCTGGGCAAAGGCTACTACAGAATGGGAGCCAGCAGACGGACGGCGCCGCCGAGGACGTCCCAGGAGAAGGTGGCGAGACGACCTGGCCATTTACATTAAGAACTGGTTCGAGGTGGCGCGAGACAAGATACAATGGAAGGATTTGGGGGAGGCCTTTGCCCAGCAGTGGGACAATATAGGCTAAGAAAAAAAAAAAAGAATATTGTTATTGGTTTCACTTAACTTTTTATATAAAAACCAATTAAGACTGCGTTTAGAAAGGAAGCGAGTACCAATATGCGATGTGATGCGCGATGAGTGTTGTTTTTTTATTCGCGTATCATTTGAAGCTTGCAGTATAGTTCTTATAAGTTTAAGACCACTTTCGACGAAATCACGGTATATCGTTCAGCTAGCAAGACGAATTAGACGTTCTCAAAAGGGCCCGCGAAAAACGCTAGAGAATAGACGCATTTAGCGGGCCGTGGGCTAACAGGCTTACATCTTCTCAAGCAGACGGCTAGCTAGCGGGATTAGTGGCGCTTATACTTGTCATTTAACTTTCTGTTAAGTCAAAGTCCATTGGCGCCTCACCCTCGGCGGGGACGGGTCCTCCCACGCGACTGCAGCACCGGCCGCGGTGCACTACTGCCCACGACCCGCGCCCCGCGCCCGCATCGCCTCTAAATCATCAACGAAGTACTCTAATATATTTCCTCAGAAAAAGCTCCGGCGCACAATGTACGCTCACTATTTACATAAACTTTGATTCCATATGAAAATTGATCATACTTTACTCACACTCATCGATTAATTAAATAACTTTCCGACAAATAATTAAATTTTAAACTATGAAAGTGTAAAGTAGCATATTTTTCGTCGTCAAAATCGAAACCGCACGAGTTTGTGCTTTCAACGTTAATTATATGAAATCAAAAAGTTTTGGTGGAAAATATCAGATGCATTTTAATGACGATACATTTTAATGTTTGTTTTATTTTGTAAATGTAATAAATGTTTTAAATATTATCTAACAGACATACGAGATATTTAACTGTGATATAATAATAGGAGATAGTAATAAGACTAATTTGTGCCCGTCAAAGAACAATAAGTATTACGAAATTGCTGTTATTCACTCTGTATACTATTTATTTCGTGTCCGTTCGTTATATATATTATTTTATTTCCTAGTTGAGCCGGTTTGCGTAACAAGCAAACCATTGGCTGTCGGCGCAGTTGTTTATTTTTAATTGATAAATTAAAAGTACATCAATAAACAATGGCTACTTGGTCTTATAATTACGTCACTTGTTTATTCGGTGGCTAATGCGAGTCAAATGCCTTAACCTCGGATTGCATAACGATTATTTCTTAATTATTATGTAAAGATATTTTCTAATTGCCAGGACAATCTAAAAGCGAGTTTGCAAATAATCAAGGTACTGTATGTTGGAATCAAGTATTGTACTTAATAAAACTTATTAACTTAATCTATTTTATTAGAAAGAAATGCTTTTGATATAAACTGTAAGCTCTTTCATATCTAATAATACTTTAATTAAATTATAGATTTTTAATTAGGACGCTAACAATATCCGAAGCTAACGAACATTGAAATTCTGAACACAATAACAAAACAATAGAATTTACTCAATTCATAAACAACAAATAATCTGTTATTACACAAATGTTGTTTATATTAAATATATTTGTTTCAAAATATAGACTGGTATATCAAAATATTCGAGGTATATTATATAAATAATACTAATGTACGTCATTTGCCACAACAGTGCGTTTTCGAACCGCAATAAAACAAATACCTATTATTGCCTAATTTCCATACGTATTTAGATGACATTGTAAAATAATTAATGTTCCCCTTAAAACACGTATTTTTTCAGGACAAAGTATGGTACTTTAATCATTTCCCTTTCTTATCAGTTGAACTAGAACTCAAACTCCAACTCAAAATCTTTATTTGCATGTTAAGGTCTTACATAGGTCTTAGTGAAATAACAGGCACAGCTTAACGGCCTTTTCCAGGCATAGCAAATATGAGGGCTAGAATATTTTTATGTTTAATGTATGACCATACAATTTTAAAAGAAAGAAAGCATGTGCTCTGTAATTTATATAGGATTCTTCAGCCCGTCAAATACTTTGGTTTAAAGATAGTAGATGGTAGTATCCTAACTTCGCCATTTTATTCTATTGCAGCTCCACAAGTTTAAGAATCTTCATCTTTGACGAACAGACCCAAACTATTAACAAAATGTTTTTCCTCTAAAAATCCAAGAATAGTTTTACTTGAATTCTATAAGAGTAAATTTTCCTCATTGCATTCGAGTTAAGAACATTTTATATAAGAAAACAATATAATAACTTTCATTATTAGATGTAACTGATAAACCAAACGGATATCGACTTGCGAAATGAACTAACTTTTTGCTCAATGTATGCACGACCCCTTTCATTACGGCTAACCAGTTTCTACCAGCATACAATATTACTAGCTATCCAATCAAAATTTAATTGATATGATAAATTACTTATCGATTTATTTAAAATTTCGGTTCCGGTAATAAATCGAGAACGGCATTCGGAAATGAGATATCGATTCTCGGCCTTACTCAGCTTTTGGGGCATTATTAACAAATTTGGAATTGTGCCGACAAATGTCAATATTCCCCTTTTCATGTCCAACCCTTTAACCTACACTGTTGGGTAAAATGCTGTCATAGGTCAGAGCACATGTCCTTTTCACCTCTCACGGAATACCGTTAAGAGTGAAATGACACACAATTAATAAATTTGCATACATTAGATGATTATAATTTATTATGAATATTGTGTAAACGTCTAACTTGTTTATTATTCGGCATTTCTGGGTTAACTTGACGGGAATACCTTCCGATGGTTACCTTACACGGTTGAATAGGCCTTCATGTGATAAATCTTGACAGCCTTCTGAACTAGCGAATGTTAAGATAAGAGGAAGCGCTGTATTTAGTTAACAGTATACCTATCTAACCTATGATCCTAATTTAGCACATATTATTATGAACACTCGCACAGCGCAAACTGGTAGGTCTTAGAAAGAAGAAACAACATAGTGGGGTGAAGTCACTCTGTCTATCGCTTTCAGGAATAAAAAACTTTGTATGTGCTAAGCTTCGATCACTGCATGGGACATTGCCTAAATTAAACCACAAAAAACAACATCCACACGAGCAGAGCTGCGGGCAAAAGCTAGTTACGTATATTTTGGGGCTCATTCCGCAATCACAAACAAAGTTAGACTGCCCCAGCATATATTATTCATTTTAATCACGATGCAGTGGAAATAGGAGTCGAAAACGCTCCGTTTCTGCGCTAATCGATTTGCTCCAAAACTTTGAGTTATAAATAAACCATCCGCCATATGGTTTACGCCGCGTTGTTAAAATAGGGAAATCTTTCACTTACGACCTACGGATACTCAAAGGCGTTAGATTTAATACTTTCAAAAATGTTATGCTCTTTTGTATTAATAGAACGATTTAAAATGAAAACGGACTGTACCGTTTTACCTTTTAATTTCTGCCAATAGAAAAATATTAATAGAAGTCTTAAACATCACTCAATTTCAATTTATCCTGTCTCTTTCAAAGACAAGTTTCAATTGCCTATTAGGTATGAACGTAGCTCAGTATTGAAACCCTATTGGAGCTATGATTCAATTAATTAATTTTGTTATTTTATAGCATTCTAATAAAAGGATAAAAATATCAATTTTCAATAATAAGATGTCATAATACCGAATCATAATTACTGAGTAATAATTAAATTGGTTAATATATTTGTGGTCAATCACAAATTATTTATTTGTGCGTACCAAATTACTAATGCTTATTAGTTAATTGTAATAAAATATGATTGGTTTGTTTATCATATTAGTGTTATTTGTATTGTAAATGTTGTGCTACTTTAGGTAAATATAGGCACCAAATAGACAGTGTTATCATGGGTGAGGAATATCTGGCTAGCCCCGTTCCACGGTCGACGCCCTTGGCAACGTGGGACGCGAACGGGCGCATGCATTCATTATTATAATTGATATAGATTGCTTAGAAATCTACAAATTACATGAAAATAAACAGACCCACAGGTAAATATTATAATAACTTATAATCAAGACACTATAATTGTATGTGCGAACTAATGGTTTACCGGTCTGTGTGAGTTGTAACACTTTCTTTAACTAATAACATATTTTCATGACTTCTTAGAATGTTATTTCGTTGAATGCGATTGTTATTAATACTGGGTGCAGTGTTAATTGAAGTGTAATGTCGAGTTAAGTTCGTACGAGTGCATGGTTTTCATTTAGCGTGGCGTACCATTTGTTTGGAGTGGCGTCGTAAAAGGACTAAACGAGTGAGTGACAAAGCGAACGCGTTACATTCTCGACGAATGAGCCGTGCCGCCGCCGCGCCGTACGCCGTACTGCGAGAACGAGCCGCGCTCTATAAATAGTTCCCTATAAAAATACAACATCTTCTGGGAACTTCCGCATAAAGCAAGGGACTCACAATTTATTGACTTTTTTTTCGCGCACCCCACCATACTGTTCAAACAAGTTTCTATTTCTCTATGCAAGACGTTGATGATGTTAAGTATAGATATTTACAGGAATTCGTTAAGTTTTACACACTGTCTTTGTTTGTGTTTGATGTTTTCCTGAAGTATATTTTTGTTCAAATTCATTTAATAATAAAATTATTTTAAGTCTCCTTATTTCAATATCTTTGAATTTTCAATTGCGACATTTCTAACATTTCCCTTAAATTGGATGTTTAAATTGTTGTTGTGAGCTTGCTTAATTAAATAACATTATTTAGAGTAAAGAGTATAAATATCTGATCAAACAATTCATTAACATGTTCTCGGTAAAATAAACTGGGCGATAAATCACAATCACCACAGGATGTTAAATTATCATTATCAGTTTCAACCTCCAAAATCGGAAGCCGGCGTAAATTCTAGCCTTTACGGAACTTCAGATAGTGATCACAGTACCTACCTATTCACCGAGATACAAGTAATTTGTTAGATAGTGTACGGCTGGTAGCTCCCAAACTTTCTTCAAGATACCAAGTTAAGTTGTTTGAATTAATACAAATCCATTGATCTGATGTATTCGGCGAGTGAGTCATGTAGACGCACGAGGTTCTCGGCGGAAGCGGCTTCCGGCAGCGAGCATGGCTCGTGGCTCAGCGTGACGATAAGACTACGTGTTGTGTCGCTATTGTTGTTAGACAACACGCCAGCTGCCGACCTACCTACGTTACGTACTCCGGTTCCCGGCAAAGCAATCTCATTTACGACGGAAACAGAAAAGCTGAGATTTCCGCGTTTCCAGACTTCTTTAATTTCCCGCTTTAAAAGTTTTCTATATTAGGTACTTGACTTTTAATTCAGCTCAGTTTATTAGCTTATTATTTTACGTAAAGACGAGCTTTTTTGTCCCAAATACAGCAATAACAATGCCATTTTCTTCCGATATTTACAGACCACGTTTCAACGGTCATTTGATGCTTAAACGTTTAATAATGGAAATGATTATTTTGATTAAAGTATCATTAAATCAACTTATATATTATTTACATGTTAATAATGAATAATGTGCGAGTAGCTTACTTAAATCACAATGATGAATTGTCGCATAGCTACTGGCTAGCGGCGTGCGGCGTCGCATCGACGCACTGCGCTTATCTTTAGACCTAAGTAGGCACACTGTTTATTTATTTGCATGGTAACATGACAACGGAAATTAACTGCTTTACTCGGTATGATGGCGAAGTCAGTGATCCATCATCGAAGCTGACGTTTTAACTCTTGTTTAATGGAACATTTCCGGTGAACTGTGCGCGGACGCATTTGCTCCGATTGTCGACACTTGGGTCAAGGGTTGACCTTTTATTGTTCGGCTATCGATGAGCGAGGCGCCGCTGTCACGACGCATCACTAATGTAAGGCTATTATGCTTGAAAGCACTTTCGCAACTAAAATGGAAAGTTGCAAAAAACTTTTATAGGTATTTCAAACCATCTTGCCGTTGACCGCTGTGTTTGCAAGGTTGTTGATTGCTTTAAATGTTTTGTATACGCATGGTCAGCTGGGGATTTAATACTCTTACTTTTGTACAAATTTAAAAAGTTAGCCCCTTTGACGTAGATAAAGTAATCACTATCAATTAATAAGGTCGATGCTCATTAGGTGCGATAGGAATGCGTCACGTCACCCCCGTGATATAGGCAGGTTTCCCTCAGACATTCGTCTCGTCGTAATCCTCGCAAGGCAGGGCGGAAGCTCGCGTGGTTCGCTGCCATACGCCGCGCCGGACCCCCCAACCCTGCCGGCCGCTCCCGCGCACCCGGCCATCTCCCTCGAGGTGAATGAACGTCTTACAGCGGATTTCTATTATGTATATTAGGTATGCTCAAGCTATGACACAATTACATGAAATACGATCTACTTTATTGAATTCAAAGTATTATTTGAAAGCTTTAATCGATTGAATCTTGCCGGTTTATTGCAGAATTAAACCAAAACTAAGATCTTGATTTCTTCATCGTGAAGATTTCGTCATAAAATTACAAACGACAAAAAGTTCCAAAAAGTTATAAATAAGTTAGGCAAGTGAGTCAGTGTTGTAGAAACATTAATACTTATTTGTTGTCGGTTTAGTGCAGAGCGAACACGGAGCGTGTAGGGGCCAGGGCGCTCCCTAGCCGGCCGCCACGGGCAGGGCAGTGACTCATCCAAATGTCAGCTGTGCTTCCAACATTTTGACAATCCAACCCCACTTTATGCGCTAAAAGCATTTAAATAATATTGACTGCATTTCTAATTGAACCTCTAACAGTATCAACATTCGAGTCCATTGTTCAGATGACTGTTATTGATTTGAGCATTACTGTTACACTCCGCGTAATCAGTGTTTGATTTAACATCGTAACAACTTTCAAATAGTAGACTTTCAACTGACCGCTGAAATGATTTTGATCTGTATTTGATTCACTGCGTAGTCTGCGTACACCTTACGCCTAGTTATTAAACGCTAAATAGAACCTTAAGTTAGTAAAGCAAATATGATTTTGAACGAAGTTACATAGAAAATGAAATTTATTTTCCCAGCTAACAAAATAGATTATGTTAGCGTTATTGCAAACGTTATTAGATTTTATGCAGCAAGGACCGTTATTACAGGACGTTGTCGCGCCGCTGCAAAGGTCTTGAAAGTGAAGCAATTTCCGGAAACTGTCACTCAACATTACCTGCCAGTGTCTCGCACCGTAATATTACAAATAGTAAATATGAAATGTTTATAAACAAGTAAATATAAGCAGAAGAGTTCTTTTGATTCTTCTTTATTTTTCAAGTTAATCTTGGAGGTAACCAGTCAGATTATTAATTATGATAGCCCGATTCATGAAAAGCAATCACAAACTACTTTATCTGGATGCCCTGACGTAGTGGTTATTGATACGAGATGTTCTACAAAAATTAAGTCCACTACTTGTATTCCTAATAAAACTCGTAACATTAAAACTATCTTCGTACATAAGTCACAAGGTGGCAAAATCGTTCCGTACAAAACATGAAAACTCATGAAAGTAAAACAACTTGGCGAAGTCGCAAGGGAGAACTAGTTAAAGATGGACAGGTTACATGGAAACTTACGCGATATAGTCTTGAAGAATTTAAAAGAAAAGGCGACTACACAATTTAGTCACTATCTGTGTTAAAACAGTTTTAATCCTAGTTGGACGATGTAACTCACAGAAAATAAACAAATCTCTTCTGTAGTTATCTAAAAAAGAAATTATTTCGTATGACCTACGTCAACTCGAATTGTACGTTAAATAAATGAAATTCATAAATAAAATAACATTACTATGCTAGTTTTGGTTTTTGCCGCGGGCTAAAAGTGACCGTTCTCTTTTTGTACCGTTGTGAATATACTACCATAAAGTGATTGGCGACTAATGGCGGCCGATGTCGTCAAGATACGAAATAAATCACCCATCAGAATCTATTTACACCAAATCATGTATGTTATCTGTAAGAATGGCCAGTGTCTTCGATTCAGGGTCAATGTGATTTGGGTTAGCGAAATGTGGTAAGTACGCCATATTGCCTTTTAAATAATTTAGGATAAATCACCATATTTCTAGGTAGCGGTAGGTTATATCTAGTGTCGAAGTAAGTCTTTTGCAAGTGTTTAAAAAAACGCAGATTCGGTGCAAAGTGATCCTCAGATCGAGAATTGTATTCTTTAACAATTCTTGGGACTGAACATACACTTAAACATCAGGTTTAAGTTTTATTTGTAAGAAAACAAGAGAGCTTATTTGTTATAAATGTAGTAGAAACTCTTGTAAATTAACGTTAAAACGTCCATCAGTTCTCTAAGGAGGCTGCAGAGAAGTTGGTCCCGTCAGGCCGTCAAAACTACAATTTGATATTTGGAAGTTTCGGAGCCGTGCAGGTGCAGCTCTGCATACGACGCGTCCTTAGAGGATAGCAAGGTGGCATCCAACATGGAAGTCAGATAGACAGGGATTAGCAAGAACATTATTTTTGATTAAAATTTTCAATGATTCTATCTTATGACATAATACAGAACTACAACAATAATAATCGGAATTTAAAACATCTTTGTGCATGTGTTATCCCAATTATTGATAAAGGTTAAAGGCTGCATGCTTTTTAACAGCATTTTACTGGCCTTAGTAGGAAAGAACAGCAAGTGAAACCGCTGTATAAACATAAGTCTTGGAAACTGCAAAATGGTAACGTTTTTGAAATCCCTAAGCAGAATGTTTTCAGTCAATATAAGCAGGAAATGGTTCAAAAACACACAACGTAGAAACGAAATAGATTGTATAGGTAACTGAAAGAAATACTAACAATGCAAGCCACGGATCCGCGGTCTGCGTCGCACTTGCTACCCGGTCATATCCAATAACATATCGAATATCAACGACTTTTCACGGACAACCGTTAGCAAAATAATTAATTAATATTATGGAGTTGCATATCCCAAATAGCCCGAGGTGTCAGGAATGGATTAAATAATACGCGCCCGCGGCTCTGCGGCAGCTCACTGGTTATTTTAATGCAACCTTTTTGTAACTACAATTGTGCTTCGGGTTTTCGGTGAAAATTGGAAATGTTTTATATTATAATGATGGATGATTTTGAATGTAAAATTATTTGCTATTTGAATCCGTCTGGTCATTCAACTGTGGAAATGGAATGGTGAAACAAATATCATTCGATGTTATTTACTGTACTCTGTGATTATAGTTGCCAATCTAACTCGTTAGAATAATGTGAATTTTATTACATACTTGTTCAATAATAATGTTATCAAGTTTTCTTTTTCATTGCCAATTATGTAATGATGAAAGCTGACCATTTATCTAAGTGATTGGTCAGTCCTTGTGACGGTTTGATTCGCTAGTAAATTAAGACAAATTGCGAACGCCGACATGTCCGTGGTTTTAGTAAATGGAAGTGATAGCACACACAGATTATGTCTGACCACAGGCCGTGTGGTGCGCGCCCCTAGATAAATAATCGAATTATTTATTCGTATTTGCTGAAAGTTGATGGAAGTTAATATCGAGGTACAATTTTTAGTTAATTACCTCGACGCTGAAAATATACAGGCTATTTTCCGAAGGGTATTTGGGAAACAGTGTGCCGCGAATATAATTTTAGAATGGATTTATTTTTAATTAGTCCTTTTAGCGACAATAATATTAAAGGTGGATTCTATAGAGATAGATTATTTAGAGGATATTTTTTTCTTCTATACGTATACGAAGAATATTTCAGGGCCAAAATAAATTTGTGAGAGAAATCCCTATACAGGTTTAAAATCTTGATATCATGAATATCATATCAGACTATGGTTGGGAAATCACTAAGTCCTTTGCAGACTGAACATTTCATCGACTGTATGATGCAAGTTGAAAATTCACCCAAAGAGAAATAGTTAAAGTAAATATACATTTGCATACCGACTGGGGGTACTTGGGTTTTGTGAAGGACTAGACTAGTAAATTAAACGGGCTGGTTGTATTTAATTTGGATCACGTTTCCTACACATTGCAGTGTGACTATCGTTGAGCGATCCGTATATTTGAGCACAATTTCGCTTCACAAGCAATATTAGGTACCTATTAGGTAAACAACGTAGATTGTGGTATTTCCTTGCTTATTTATTTATTTCTAAATGTTTCTCCCTGCTTTGGGTTTGCTTTGTTTTAACGTATTATTTAATTAAACGATTTGTATGAGCTCTCCTCATGTAACTAAAGCGGTTTTTTCTTCAATTGCCAAGCTTTAACTGTAGAATTTATGTCTGTTTTTTTTTACCTTGAATCTGTTGTTTAAATAAGTCGCATACTTACCTAAGTCACAAATATTCGAGTCATATAATCCAAAAAATTCAGGCTAATCTAAAAATCATGCGTTTACTTTAGATTTAATATGTATAGAGTGGTCCGTACCGGTAAAGTGTTCCCAATACCTAGAGCTAAGCTAAGCACGGTTACTTTAGCATCTTCCCAATTATGAAATAGGTCGCAGTTTCGAGCGCTCAGCTAACTTCGTCCATCTTCGCTTCTAAACTCGGTCTTTTCATACTCCAGTTAACACTATTATGATCAGTTTGTACACGTTCGTAGTTTGCTTAACTTAGTTCCTAAAATTGATCTGAAATTAGTAAATTGATGAAGTTATCAATTTTGCTAGACTAGGGTGCGAGAACCTTATATAAGTTTGTAGGGCGTTCCCTTTGCGGTTATCAGCATTGTCTGTATCTTTGTGAACTCATGCCAAATTGCCATAGCTACAAGGAAGACTATTTATTAGTACTAAACTACTAAAAAATATTTATGTACTTCTACATAATTTTATTAAAGAACTCAATGTACGATAGCGTAGTTCTAACTTTGAGTAGCTTAGCGATTCATGATATCAAAAACTTTCGACTAAGCATGTACTAATGGTGTAGGTAACCTATCGGCGTAAGTACTTGGTCTAAGTAGTTTGTATCGTTGAATTTCCGACGTTGGAACTATTCACAGCTTAATTGAGCTTTACCAGATTAGAGTGGAGAGCTTCGAGAACCGATTTCGTACAAATTCCCTCCCTAGTCTGAGACTGCGATGACGAATCCGTTGTGGTATTGCACCCCCAGTCGATTGTTTAGGGCAGTGGGGGTATAATGTGGCGACTCACTGTCTGCCACACAAATATAATATGTATGAGGCTTAATAACTTTTACTTAGTCTTTATATTCATCTTTTAGATAGAATATAAGCAGCTACAATCCAAATAAATATTCTTTAGCTAATTTTGAATTATGCGTTTCATTTCTTAGCTCAAGTTCACTGTTCTTATAATATAAGAAGGATGTCTAAATAGTGCAGCCATAGAGGCCTCTGTGCGTCCAATTACTAACATTCTTATTACGTTAGATGCTGGGTTTCTCGTTACAAAGGATGACACCTCGCAAGGCGATACAATCAGATTATGATGACCTAATTCGTCCAGTTTCTCTGCTTATGGTTACGAGCGCTTTGTACAGCGCCGTAGCTACAAGTATGTATGTGTAGCCTGCAAATACGTGTTCAGTGTTCATCCTAGGTGTAAGCTTTGTGGTCAGTTAGCCACCCACCACACAGGAAATGCTGTTAGGTAACAGTTAAATGGCGATAGGTATGTTTTCATTTATCGTTCCTGGACGTGGTTCGCCATGCTTGCAGCAATTAGTCAAGCTAATTAGCAAGGAATAGTTCAAGCGCCTACTTTCACGGTTTTTGTTTGTTCTTGTTTACAGAACTCGGAATCAGCATAACAAAGCTTGCTGCACGTTGATTAAGATAATCAAACAGCATGTTATTTATTTACCAAACGGTAGTAAAGACCCTACAGATACGTATACCATCGAGTACTACTAATAAGATTTGAATGGGTAGGCCGAATCCATATTAACAATCAACATCCTTCTAAAATTTGCGCATGCACTCAGAATTTAATAGAGATTTTCTTCGAACCCTTTCGCTCACCATTTGATTTTATGCATATTGCCATCGCGACTCGGGACGAGATCAAAAATGTGCAATATTCGAAATAGTTCGGATACGTGAAATATTCAATATATGCTATCGTAGTACGCTTTGTGTTAGCGATGCTTCAAATGTTTCACGGGATTTGGGGATTCAATAAAGTAGGCCATGGCTTGGTGTGTTTTATAATAAGTTGGTACATCTGGCGTGCTTGTCAATTGGTCACGCGGCCCAACTAGGTTTATGAACTGAGTAAAATGATTGCGCCATCTTAGTTATAACAGCTGTTTTATTCATAAGTCACTTTGTACTTATATCCCGTTCGATCACATTTTGCATGGCAGATAATTGTATTCGAACTTTTCAGTGTAGATACTTACAATATACATAGGTAGGTACTATATATGCATTTCCCTTAGACTCCCTTCTGAAATCCGCACTTCGCTTTAATTTTCGTGTCAGTGATTTTGTAACCAGTAGGTACTCAAGTACCTACCCACCCTCGAACGTCCAACGCTTAGAGAGTTGCAAGAATATCATTTGAATAAACGAGACACCCACAGAATAGTTAAAATGTGATTGGATTACAAAATAAAAGCTAGTCTCGGAGAATGGAGAATCGGTGCCTAAGTACTAGCTTGTACCGACTGAATCTGTAGATAGTTTAGAAATGTTTATTAAATGGTGCGTGTGTTGTTTGAAGATATAATAAGGCCGCGATAAGGGATTTCTAGTAAATGAGTGGCTCATTTGTTGACATTTCCATAACATACAAAGAACAGACGGAGATGACAAATACCGGATGACGAGTACTAGATTAGTCTTCATACATTATCATGAACATGGGTACCTATACCTACCTGGTTAGAAATTGTTTTCTAATATTTTTAAACATTATTGTAAATGAAATAGCACCTACTACTTTCAATCTAACCTTAACAAACTGTCTCTAGTAGAGACTCTCTACTGTTTAGTTTATAAATACAAAACATTGAATGTACGAGTACCTAGATAGCATGTATTGAACTGACTATTCAGAGGTGTCGGCAGGAAAGTAGGTACTTAAGCTAGGTGTTATTTTATACTCGAAATTAAGCTAGCTTAATACTTTATTGGCGCTTAAATCAAACTATAGGCGCTTCTTGTACAAGTACCTGTTAGATTTTACTTAGAAACATTACTTTTTTAGTACTCATCACATAAAGTGTTAAAATAAGGACCTAAATAAATAAATAAATAAATAAATAAAACAATAAATAAATAATTAATAAACATCTAATCACAACAAGAAATAGAACACTTACCAGGGTCCAGATTTCACGCTCCAAGATGTTGATTATCAAACATTTCCAGTCTATTTGCACATACAATACATTATTTGAAACAAAAGTAACGTCCAACTATTATTTTACACTATAAATTTATTCACGAATTATTAGAGGCTCGTTGATAGAACGTGCACATTCCGTCGATAAATATGCACGGAGAAGATCAGTCCGTATGCGTACGTCCGTGCCGAGACTCTGCCGCCGGTATCATACCAAACCGATACCTAACTCGCGTCCGTACTCGCGGGCTCGCGTGTAGGCGGAAGCGTGAGTTTGTGTAGGTACCACGCATTTGTACGATAGCATAGCTGCGCGTTAGAAAACGCACTCAGCGACATCTATGTACAGTATGACGCATAATATCAAAACACCACTAACTTTAAATACGCAACGTTCACCAGTTACAACGCCATCTATGATTTATGCACATGACTATTAATGCAGATGATTGAACATTTTCGTGAGTGCGGTCAACCAGTTGACTAAAACTTAAAACAGAGGACGCTAGTAGTAGCGTATAAGCGTTATTATTCTGTACTTTTCGTACTTTGTACTATGTATGCCGAGAAGAATTTGATAATTACAAAAAAGTATGTAAATAATAAAAGATCTGTTGGTTCAGGATGTTAATTGTAGCTACTAGAATAGAATCTTTTAAATAGATAATTTTTATCAACAATAATTTGTGAGGGTTACAGGTAGTATAAGTTCAGGTTGAAAACTTGTGCTTCGGGGCTGGACTACTTAAATAATCAAGTGCTCGTCAACGGTGGTTCCAGCCGTTTCGAGTCAGACAGGCATAAATCTTTAGACTGGGCACCTTCTATATTGAGGGTTGGATGTAGTTCCTTTAAGCAAATAATGTAAATACAATACAGTTTTTTTTAACTCGTTGATAAGACACCCACAGATTAAAAAAATCCTTTATCAAATCACAGATATCCAACGAGGTTGGATTGACTAGAGCCAGTCTAACGTTGTTTGATCCGAGAGCACGTCTGTGATCACCCGCCAATTTCAATGTCACGTCCAATTAGTGTCAAAACTGAGCGCGCAGCGTTTGAATCTCCCGGTATAAGTGACAAACATTTAAATAAAAAATGGTGAATTGCGTGGTGCTCAGTTGTAATAAACGATTAAAGAAGAAACAATAAACAAAACAGTGACATTTCTATTCATCGGTTAGTAGTATGTTTATAGAAATTAACCTTTTTTTGTAATTATTTAGTAGGGCGAACCAGGGGGTGCGGGGGTTCGCGAGGGGGGGAGTCCGCTTCGGTCCCCCCCCTCAAAAATTCTCCGCGACCGGCTAGTGCGAGGCAGTTCCGTTAGATTTTTCGATAGTTACTTATTGTCTCAAGTATTTTGATTAAAATTAAGTTTGTGTTCCTTGAATTGATTTATTTATTTAATAAAAAATTGTTTACCAACAGATTCTGTATATTCATGACATCATAAGTAAGATAAATAAATAAGATATACTTTTGCGAATTACGAGTTAACCAGCATTAACAAAAAATGTGATAACAGGATAATTTAAATATGAGTAAAATTAGAATAATAAGAACAAAATCTGATTGACAAACAATATTGTTCAAAAGTTTTTAGAATTCTACAAAGAGCTTTTGGAATTAATAAGTTTTATGTTTCTGATTGGTAAGTATGCTTGAATGGACTTTTTAGGTAACTTATAATTAATTAATTTGATGCTGGTAACTAAAAATTAAACTTTATGAATTAATGTAGCCTACATTAATTCATAAAGTTGAATTTTTTGTTAATTTGTTTTTTTTTTAATTATCTCAGATCCTTTAAATGACTTTGTTAATATTCACACCTATCGATAATTTACTATGAACGTCTGTTGTCGCACGGACATCCCTAAGCGAGCGGGAACGCACAGATTAAAAAGTGCTTTCGTTTGTACCAATAGAAAAGTAGCGATAGTAGCAGTCTATCTGAATCCTACGTCGATGCAGATATCCTTTGCAAGATAAGCTTAAAATCTAACCCAAAGTGACACTTGAAAGTTTGACAACGAATAGAAAATGATACTTGGTAGTCTAATTAACAGGCCAGTGATAAGCATCGGTGGTGCGGGAAGGCTGCTAGCGGTCAACAACCCTGCCGAGAATAGACAGGCTTCTATTCCTAAGTCATTAAAGGTAGTCGGGACTTGTACTATTAAGTAATCTGTGGTCGTTCCTAGTTCTGAGAAAATCAAGAAAAGATGAGGCAAATTATTGTCTACATTTTGGCGTACTACTTACATTTTCTAAAAATATCAATTTGTGAAAATGAAATCGAAAAAGTAGTAATAATGAATGTTTTTAAATGATCTTAAGTTATTTTTGTTACGCCTAAACTTAACTTCGTATTTTAATCCATTAATAAAAAATACAATTGCCATTACCAATTATTGGCAATATAAATTGAATAAAGGCAATAAAAGCATAAGGTCCAATAAAAAGTTATTACACTTATACAACATTATTACATAAGTTTTAACGATTTGCACGCAGACTGGCAATGAACTGGCTAACAAATACATAATATCGGATATAGACTTTCGGAAGACGAATTCACGAGTTATTTAAAATCTAGTTACATATTGTTGTTACTTGAAAATAGCTAGGAATACTTATAACCTAAGCAGTGACGGATTAACCCTTAAACAAATTAAGCAATTGCCTAGGGCACCACGTCTGGGGGGGCACCAGAAGAAGAAGCAAAAGAAAACCCCTCCTTAGGGCATCACGTCTCACTCTCACGTCACCAAAAACTACACCGAAAAAATTATTGTGTCTTAGTGTTTTGATGATCGGCCAGTCAGTAAGTGAGTCACTGGCAAAATGAACTAACTTTAACAAGTCAAATTCTTAAACTGCTGGTTCAAATTTAATGAATTTTGAAGTATACCGTATTTAAATAATGCCTGTTTGATTAATGCAAGTTTAGGCTTAATTTTATCAACAACGAAGTTATGGGGGCTCAAATATGGCCTGAATTGCTTCTAGAAATCGACGGTAGGCCCAATCTAGGGGCACAACAGTGCCCCCGTCAAGTCGAGCAAAAACAAGCGGCACAGCAGATTATGACCTGATATGACCTGTAAAAGTGGCGATTAGTGTATAAAAAAACCTACCCCCTGGGCTAGGTCCACCAACTAGGTGGGCCACTAATTAAATTTGTTAAACGCGATCTACATATGTCTATAGGGGGCGAAAAGGACAGCAGCTGGAGCTTGACAATAAAAATCGCGCTGCGCGGCCAAAATTATGGTCCAAAAGGAAATTAGCTATGGGCTCATTTACTAACAGCCATGCATGCTGTCATCGGGTTTTCATAAGGCATAGTGCTTTATGGGGCTCCCGTGTATGCTGAGAGGGTGACGGTTCGCGGTTTGACTCTTTTGAGCCGATCGCAGAGGGCAACGCAATTCGAGTCTTACGCGCCTACCAAACTATATCTTAGATTGCCACATGCTGGCCTTTGGTTAGGTCCATAGACCTAACCAAAGGCCTCTTCAGCACTTACAAGTATTCATATTTAACAATATATCGATACAACTACTTAAGTCTAATATTCGATTTTTTAGATAGTGGAGTCAATGAAGCATTTCACCAGTAAAATGTCAGAAGCAGCACCGATTTGGACGATATTACGTTGACTTACATTTTTTTAAACCCATGAAAAACCAGGTTGCAGGAAGACCTCTCCACGAATGGCAAATGTCTTTCGAATAACCCTTTTCATATAGGTTTAAAAAATATTTTACGGAACTAAAAATTTCTTCTATTCCGGATATTTCTGACTATAAATAGTATTAAAATATAAACCAAATAAAAGGAAAATCATCTATCAGTGCTGTTTCTGAGAATTTAAAAATGTTGCCTGTTTTATGGGTTTATTGACTCTACAATTTGTTAAAAATGGGGAGACCTTTGACAACAAAAGTTTAAAAGTTATTTTGTTCAAGTCAAATGGCATTAAAAATTCTGTTCCCCCCCTCCTAGACCAGAGCTGGGTACGTCACTGCATGTGATCACCTCCTGGCACCAAAGCTATATCCGCCCTTGCTTGCTTGGTTATTGAAAGTTCAGGCTTCTAGTTTTATGCACAACTAAGTTATAGGGGGTCGAAAAAAATCTTCGAGAAAAAGATGGTACGGTGGTTTTAGCTCGACTGGGTGGGAGGATTGCTGCCCGCTGATTAGGTCTACTTGAGTATCACAAGCAAAACGAGCACCTTACTCCATCTCATAGTAGAGGGTAAATTAGGTATTTGGCTAAAAGCGTGTAGGAGTAGACTTTGTGGCGCTCATACGCTAAAACTATTGATTCTACAAAAAAAGTTCAATTCATATTGTATATTGTAGGTTGTAGGATATTTTTGTAGTTTAATTTATTACATAACTATTTATCTCGTAAAATTAATCTGGAAAGGATTGTTGTCATAAAACTGTTGTTGAGCGCCATTTTCCCCATGTAAGTGGCAAAGATACCAGGTGACAAAGTGAAAACTCGAAAAGAACACATCGTTTTCCTTTTCGAACACCAAATGTCTGACCGAAGGACCTAATAGTTGACAAACGGATAGAGGGGCACCACAAGCGTGGATTGCTTAGGGCATCAAGTAGTCTTAATCCGTCACTGAACCTAAGTATATCTAAAAACCGACACATTAAAGATTTTTTTTACAGGTATGCAGAGCAGCGCGGTGGACGGCGTCCTCCCATAACTTGGTGAAGATAGTATAGATAGTAATATCCCATTGGTAATCTGATTTGCAAGCGATCCTGAGCAAATCGGTGCAAGTCCGTCACATTTTCTCCGAATCATACTTCGATCGAACAAAACCACACCAATTTCCAAAAGGTCAGATAAAAAATCCTTCTAGTTAGATGTCTTCGATATATCTCAAGGCACTAAACCATTAGCCTTCATATTTAAAAATTATTATACTGTACCCAATATTTTTTAAACTGATCGCTAACTGGAACACTTACGGCAGACACATAAATTTCACTTTTGCGTTTTTAGGTCTCGCTAGTGCGTACAAAGTCATCGCGGCGGGTCTTAACCGTACAACAGTTACGATTAAAGATAACTGTAACTCATATAGATACATATCTTAATAACCGTAGTATCGGTAGACAGAATGACCCATGGGATCACAATTAACAGTGTGGACTGTGGGTGTTATCATGGTTAATGGTGTCATCCTGAGGACAATGCACTCGACATAAGAAAAGATTTCATTGTCTCCACCCATGTAGTTGATGCATGTCAATTGACTATTATTTAAATTGTATAACGGTAGATCATTTGACAATACCGACTAAACACGTAACCACTGTAACCAGTTATGTACCGTGTGTTCAAGAGATGACTTTACCGTATCTAAATTTTGAAGAAAATGATTAGTTACAATATTCAAATAATAAGGTCTTCCAAAATTATTTTTGCAAAGTATATCGTCTGACGATTTGCACATTTCTAGAAACAATTTACGTGTTTAAGATATAAGATGTCCAGTCGGTAGTCACTATAATGTTCACATTTCTTGATCATTCCTACAATAACCTAAATCCATATTATGACATTGTAAGCAAAGATGTTCCATTTCAGCTGCCTTTTGTTTTTCATCGGGTTTCAGAATTTAATAACGTGGTACACCCATGGCGGAGCAAAATTGGATTATCGATCCGTCCCTTAAACGATATTTATCGATTTAGAAGGTGTTCAATATTTAAAATGAGGCATCATATATATAGAATTTATGTCCGCGACATGCGGACGGGCGACCTTCAATACTGCGAAATGTAATATTTACTTTAGCCAATGTCATGTGGTTTCCAAGTCGGACATGTTAAGTTTGAAAACAAGCGGGGCGAGCGGCACAAGCAACATGACAAGAGGAAATGAAGAGCCACGAAACGAGACTCAAACCGATACAAATGCTATGCACTTTTGAAAATAAACTTGACCGCGAATTTCATGTTTGTCAACAAAATGCGAGGATCGTGCCGGCTTGTTGACATCGGTGTCTTATTAACATGTTTGTGTATCGCTTTCATACAACTATTTACATATTCGAAATCAAATCGTGGAGGAATATATTTTGTATTTATAAATGCTTTTTAAGATTGATGTTTTCGAGTGTCTCATGAACTAAGAAACGGGTGGGGTAAATAATTTAGATTGGCTTAGCCACGCCATGTATCAGGCACATCCTGCTTAATATAACCTTATCTTCTGCTACAAGAATTACTTAATCCCAAAATAACTTTACACAAAAATGTTTTTCAAAACACGTATCAATCATATTTTGAAAGCCCGAAGACTATCCTTACCGTAATAGAATCTCACAGAGCTCACGTGCAAAAAGAACAAAAGTAGTGTAATCGGTGGAAGTCATAATGATAATACTGTTTCTAGACAAAGGAACCTGGCACACGTGTCCTACGAGTATAACTATGTTAGCGTCGCATCTCCGCTCACAAGTAGTAGGTACTGGAAGTGCTTTGCGGAAATGGTAAGTGTGCGTTCATTGGCATGCACAGGCTGCGCTAAACAATGACCTTTAATTGAGTTTATATGCTGCAAGTGCCAAGGATGCGTCCCATCGCCCTGGTTACTACTGACCATAGAAAACCGCACTTAAACAATGCCCATGTAAAATGTATCTCACTGACATCTCGACAGTAAATTGAATCTGGCAGTGAAAAATAAAACACGATCGTATTATTCGCCTTATTTTTCATTGTCAGTTGAAGTAATGTTTAGATTTCCCAGGATACCGGAGCGTTGTTGATTTATTTTATTATTGTATTCATAATTTAATGAATCTTGTTTTACATTTAGTTACCTATATTACCGTAAAATTACCGATGGTATATCTCTTTTACCTTTGTTCATATGAGAGGTACAATTATCAGGGTAATTCTAAGCATTTACAACATGACATTATGGGTACCTATTACAAATACAGGTATAGTACTAAAAGTCACAAACATTATTTAAAATGAGTAGGTACGTTAGGTAGGTTTGTTGGGACCTAATTACTCTCATGAGCGCATAAAAGTCAGAAAAATAACTGTTTGAAGGAAGGCTGCATTGAGAAAATTATAGCGGTGACTGGTGACTACTATGTAACGAACAAATTGGATGATGCTCGTTGAACAAGTACCTTAATAAAGAGCTAATAAGCAAATTATCCTTAGATAGATATATCACTTACGGAAGTCAGAAACGTGTGCAACAATGGTAATGTCACCCTCACAATCGTTGTCTGCTATAATATACTGCATTAGTGCCAACATTGCCATTGAAACTGATGTAAACAGGAAATTATCCGTGATTACCTCAAGGGTAGGTATCCCGCTGGTACCTTACTGAATAGATGGTACACGTGGATACACACGGGACTCATTTGATTAATAACTTAATAACTTCTCAATTTTTTTGTAAAATTAATGTTTCTCCTCTAGAACACTGGAACGATTAGTGCTGTTAAACCGGTTACAACGATATGTTTTTTTTTTGACATTATGACCTACTAAGTCATTTGTGACTGAATGGTTTATGGATAGGCCATAAGTAATTATAACATTTATAACATAACAACAATTATAAAATAACCAATTTATCAAATCCTAACAATTTTATTTTTTATTTTTTTAATAATCCATTTCACAATTTGAGGCCTGCCTGCGCTCATGAATAAACACTTTCATTTGATCACCAATCAAACATTTTAAAATACTTTTTGGTCCACTTATATATTTATTTAAGGACACTTTCCCCGGTTTCTGAAAGGCAGATTGGCATAGAAATTAGTTGATCACCTATCAAATTTGAAGTGAATTGCTATGAATTGATCTTAGTCTTCTGGTCAACCAATCACGGTGTCTATTAAATTGGACAGCCTTTCAGAAACTGGGCGTCAATGTAGGTTAATTACACTTTGTTAAATAAAACTTTATTTTTACTGCCAGCATCTAAAAGTTGTGTTAAAAAAACATGTTGAATCAATAATCTTACAGGTATCTGCTGACCGTTAGACTTCGAATGCTTCTAAATATAGCTCTTCAATTACGTTAGCGGATGTTACAAGTTTTACCTAATACTTCCTTTTTTGTCGAAACTATGTTTCTAAACATCCTTTGCGTTAGTCAAACAAACCTTTAAACATTTATTACAAGTGACATGTCATGTCTTGACGATCCTTCAGTGTTAGTGGTGAATGACTGGGTATGAGTCCAGTTCCGAACCAAAGGTTTTAATAGTGATTGTGTTAACCATGCTGCCCAGTTGAATTAGAGAGCGGGTGACACCGGTCCCTGCTCACCCAGGGAATACAACACTTGAATACTTGCCATTCCACGCTGGTACGTACCATACTTATTCACCAAAACCTAAAATCATAATCGCTAAATCGCCCATGTACTTTCAATACTATGTTCAAACAAGGATTTCAAAACAACGTGATTCATAAATTGATTGACATTAGTAACTGTAATTGATTTTTGTATAGGAACCACGATAAGTAAATTCACCACAGTTCGAGAGAAACCGACACACGCGTAATCGATCATTAATTAAGATATAATCAACAGTTAATAATGCATAATTCTGAAATTATAAATTGCTTTTTGTTTTTGACAACCCTTAATGGACATTAATGCAAGTTAGACGGACGGAAACTTCATGAAAATGTATCATGATGTAACTATTAGTCTAGAATGCATCGCTAGATAAAAGCTATCTACACCGATTCATGTCTGGGCAATTGCGCGTAAATAATTTGTTCCACACCACAATCATAGGTATAAACAATGTTTCTGTCAATTATGACTGAATAAGTTTATTATTATATTTAAAGTGTGATATGGTCGGCAATTAGGTTCATATGAATGACGAAACGCACGCAATTTATTGACATATCCTTTTGGTTATCGAACCCAGTTCCCCATACTAATTGATTTGTGAACTTGAGTACTATACAAATAATTCGTCCCTAATTTTCGGTTTAGAGTTCTTAAGATTATTTACCTCCGTATAAAGTCAGTTTAATATTTAATTAGGTTGTGGTTTAATTAACAATGAGACGTAAGGTGCACCCTCTAGAATTTGAGTGTCTTATTAATGTCTTCTTGTGATGTTATTAAGCTTTTCTAGGTACCTATAACTATTTAATGTTCCTGACAATTTGTAATTTGTTTTAATATTATTAGGTTGTGGAGAATCCAAGATGAGATCATCAAGGATGTTTAGTACAAAGCAGTTAATTAATATTTTGTTATTAATAAAATAGCATTGTAATTACTATCCTTTGTTGCTTGACTATATAATTTTATTTCTTTCATTATTTTCAACAAACGTATTTTCAAGACGTAGTTGATTGATATTTCTACGTAATAGATAATATTACTTTACATATATTATAAACACGAATGTAAGGTAGAGGTTCTAGCTTACCCTACGCCAGGGCCTCGATTCAGCTATTTAAGAGTTGCTTGAATTGACTGAATGACCTGCCTCATTTGGTAATCTTTACGATAATTGGCATTCTGCTAACTCAGCTAACTGTCATTACGATCATTTATTGGCCATAACGATCATTCTCTTCGAGAGTTCAATGAGATTTTATTGTAGGCTTATCTGAATACGAAGATTAGGCACAATGATAAGTACACTGACCGACCACTGACATGCATTACAAACAGCTGAATCGAGGCCCAGGCTACTATTGGAAGTAAACAAAAGATTAACAATTAAAATGCATCAGCTCTTTTACAACAGTTTTAAAAGCGATGTTATGATATATCGCCACATCTAGGGCTGTTCGATCTTCTAATAATAGTAACGCGAAGTATACATGCATAGCTACTTTCTTATTTATAACAAATATTCTGTAAGGTTGTTGATGCTGCCATTAATGTCGCAACTTACTGGGCCAATAGACTCTAATTTCAATCTACCATCGACACGAAAAGACAATGAAGAATTAAGGTTGTCACTTTTATAAGTCATCTTTGAAGGTAGAAACTACTAAGGGATTCTGGGGTCGTGTGAACGCCCATACGACCCAATGCAGTTGCATCAGAACCTGCGTTATCTTGCCTTGCAATCTCAACCAGCCGCTATTGTGATTGTATGCGGTCTCAATTTGCTAATTATTAATTAACGTGGATCGAAATTGACAACCATATTAAATGACAGTAGGAACAGTTTTTAATATCGGTCAAGTGTATACAACAGTTTTGGTTAGGGTTCACAAATGTGCAAATATTTTATTAAACGTTAAATAAAACTCGAAATAAACTCAAAAATATTTTTGTGATGATATATTTTAAGTTTCTTCAATAGTTTGCTAAAGTTTTATATAAATCTGCTTAAATAAATAATTATAAAATATAAATAAAAATACGGAAGAGATTTCCCTTTGAATGCATGGATCTCTAAAACCGACATCTTATCGTATAATTACGATTGTATTTAAAAGTCTTACCTAAGTGCTCCGTACGCAGCTGTTTAGTTATGCCGTGACACAAAATACTTTCTTCCAAAAGAAATGACATTTAGTGAACAAGTTACAAAAGAATTCAAGAATTAATTACTAGATTAAGGTAAGACTACTAACTAAAATGTAGATAGTACGTAAGGGACTGCGTCGATAGCCTTATTTTTAAGTAATTTAGATACGCCTTAAAAGTTGACCAAAATAAAAATATATCATTCTCACCAATTAAATACCAGAACAACTAAGACAAACCTTTTTTGTAAAATTTACAGTCCGGGGTTAACTTAATTAAGATTTTTGATTCAATGTATTGGTTAGTAGATAGTTGAAATATTAATATTTCAATTAGTATTATTTTTAATAATAATATTTGGCTTTGTAATGTATGCAGAAGAACGGCTCGACCGATTTTTGGTCTTTTTTGTTGTGATTTTAACTCTCAGGACAAGATTTGTCTCAACATAAATGCAATACCCGAGCTGGTGATATGAATACAATTAAATTTAACCAATTGTAGTTGTTGAATATCGCTGGCAAAACGGTAAGCGAAATTGTGTTTAAAAATAAAAGGTACCTTTGGTCGGAAGGAAAAACAAGTAATATGGGTCATTCCGGTCAGTGGGCCACTACAACTAGGACCATTAATTTAAATCCTTTCAAATTTTTGCATGTTTGTAAACAAAGCGACTTATGAATGTACAGTAGTAGACCTACTAAGTACTTGCCTACTATCGACTTGAAGTAGCACAACTGCCAAACAAAACAATGCCTATACGCGTAACCACCGTACAATAGAGCCCACGTCCTAAAAACAACTAAACTTCGCCATTTAAGAAGGTCATCAAACCTAAAACTTTACCAATTCAATGATAAATCGTGATCAGACAGATATAGTATAAAACTCAGAAACATGACTCAATCACTTTCGATTCTTGATTGCCTGCGAAACTGGAATAAAAGAATGGAATCGAAATCAAAAATTAAAAATACACGAATTCGCGATCCGAAACATGGTCACGTTTATAAATACATAAACACTTTCTAAAACCAGAACGATATTCTAATTATATGTATATTAGAGAGTCTAACACGTGGTTGCCTTCCTGTTTATTATTAATTTGTTTACTAAACAATCCTTCGTTTAAAAAACTGTATTCGCATTCGCACCAATAAGGCTTATCGGGATGCAGCTGCAACTCGTTCAAGTTTATTTTTTGCTTAAACCTCATTATTCCTCTAACTAATAATTTGATATCTCTAATACTTTTGTCAAAATTTCAAATTGATTTTTTAGTTTGTCTTAGGGTCAATTTATACTACAGTACAGTCGAAGGACATCGAAGCGTCAATCTATAAGTGAATAGGACAAATTCACCCTTAAGCAGAAATGTTTATAATTCATGAAATCAACTTCAATTTTAAAAACAAACAGACCGCTTATTTTTGTTGATCGTCTTGTGTTTAGATATAGAATATAACGGTGCCAGTAATATTCACCACTAATAGTAGATTATATATAAACCGGAAGATCAGATCGTGTTGACTCCGGGACCAGTTTTGGACCTGCTCAAACATAAGAAACCGTTCGTTAACCTGTTATCAAGTGTATTTGTTTATACATTATAAGGTAAGGAAATCTATGAGAGGACTGCATGGTTAATAAAAGCAAGATTGTTTGTGACACAGCATCTAATAAATTATTCGAATTACGGATCAAACTTAAAAGATATCACAGGAAGTTTTAATAAATTATTTAGACAAGAAAAAAGAAAGCACTTTCTTTAAGAAAATAGATTACTTACTAGTTCAATTTAGAAGATATTTTGTGTCAAAATGTTTTCATTGACAAACAACTCTTTCGATTAGTAAACAAATCGTTGTTGTCGGTTTCTCGTAGTCCGTTTTTCATTTGTTTCGTCATAGTGGCTGCAATCTAATAATGGTTTGGCGTTACCATTGTACCCCAACAGCCTTTGTTAAATATTCGTATTGAATACACGAAAAATAACTAGTTTAAATACAGAAGTGTTAGGAATTTACTTAACTGTTTTATCTAAAAGACTGACGTACTTAGTACGAACCGTTGCAAAGTAATTTTTATTTTAAAAAATGCTAAGTAAAAAAAGGTTAAGACAGCATTTGTTTTTACTTGCCAGTGACGACCAATCGGGCTGTTTTTGTAGGGTAAAAATCCTACTTTCCCTGGTCTTATAAATCTCCTTGCTAGTTACGTATGATCTTCAAAAATAATTGGACTATTAAATGCAAATAAGCTTTTATTTAATAACAGTTAGTTTCAGAGATTATCGCGTTCAGAAAATAGCTCTTAAGTTTCAATAAACTAGTTTTGTAGTATCGGATCATAGCGCACTTAGATATGCTACCTTTTTGACTTTCAGTTGCTAATTATTAAATTTTCAATGTCAATACTAAAAGCCAACATTTTAACAGGGTCCACGATGTACTATTATTATACTATTATATTAGTAGGTGGTAAGTAAAAAAATATTAGTATAATATTTTTTTCACTTACCACCTACTAATACGATTGTGGAAAGCAAATAAAAGATTTGAGTTTGAGTTTGAGTTTAAAATTCAGATAAAGAGATAGTTTTCGTTTAAGATGATCAGGATACTAGGTTATTGCAGGTTAACCGTTTCAAATGACCGAGAAAGTTTATAAGCAATTAGGTTGGGTTACAGTCACGAGAGTCATATGAAATATGAATTTAAATTACGATTTAGAGGGAAATTAAATATTATTATAACTGTCTTTAGGACTTCCAGAAAAGAATTATGAATGTCACTTTTCTACATTGTCTCGAGTCTGAGTGTTTGTGGTAACTGCGTTGTTTCTGAATTCCATAACACAAGTGCTTAATAGCTACTTACTTTGGGTTCAGAGCAATGTATGTGATGAAGTCCGCATTTATTATTATTATTGTAATTATTGCAGGGCTTTGAAAATGTGTTCATGTATATTTCCGATTGGATAGAAGGTTGTGGTAAGGGACATGTCTTTTTGTTCAGGAATTGGATCCCCATGTCTCACTTGGTATATTTTTAGCGTTGAGTTTTAATTGGAACCAAGTTCATCACTTTCCCATCAATGTCGGGTACCCGGAAGTTGGTGCCGATGACTAAATTATAATCCAAACATATTATATTAGATAAATTAAATTATAACCTTATCACTAGAAATAAGAAATATTATAAACTAAAACATGAATAAAAGGCATCAAACAATTTAGTGATTTAAACCATATTAAGAAAATGTTTATCTGAAGAAAACTCGTTAAATTTGGGTTAGATGATAATCCTTCGTTACAGACTTCGGTGGTCTGTAGGGAATGCATACAGCTTCTAATAGTTCAGACATTTATTTTTATATCTAAGGATGATTATTATTCTATACTTAGAAGTTTTAAAGGATTACAAGCCCTCCATGTAGTTCTCATAACTTTTCGTACATTATTTTTGTGTTTTTAATCAGGATTAACGTTGATATTCGTTACATAAAATAAAAAAATATATACTTTAATTAATTTGGTGGGAAAAATCTTATCTTTGTGAAATAGATATCTTTTATCTATTTTAAAGGTTCAAACGTTGTTTTCGCGAAATTCTGTAAATGTAACATGATATTTATTTCGAATTGAGGGTTAAAAAATATTTAATTTTGTATAAGCCACAAAGAACAAAATTCTGCGAAGGGAATTTTATACTGGATTTCTAATTTGTAATTTTAGTTGGTTATTTATATAACCACATAAGTTAGGTATATCTCGTAGCCTTCTCTAAAAACAATGAAGGCCATTAAATTATTATTAATAGCATTGCCTTTGGGCTTATAAGACAAAGTTCGAAAGAAACGGTTTTAAGAAAAGTTTTTTTTTTATTATATTTTTCAGAATCGATGTCGAGAAGTGCTATACCTTAGTAGTAGCATAGGTATACTGATACTAAGGTTTTTTCCTATTACCAGAATTATTTTAAACTGCATTAGATCTCTGATATTAAGGAATAAAAAGATTCTAGTGTTACTGTGTTAGAGTTGGACAATAACTTAAGGCTCCTTTAAACGGTGCGTTAAATATCGAGGAAATTGCAGTACATTAAGGGGCCGCGCGGCTAAGGTATCAGCAAATCTTCGACAGGCGACATCAGTGTAAAACAAGGCAAGATGACTCTCGCATCGTCTATATGGACCCTCAATACTCCAACTTTAAAAATGAATCTCGTATTTTTTACTTCGCCAGTGACGACAAGGACAGAGTAACGCGGTCTTAAAGAATTCTGTCGATTGTTAACAATATCGTGTTTCACGTGGTAGGTAACAGGGACCGAAACCCCAATTCTCCTCTTCAAATAAGACCGCTTTATTTTGTGACATAGGATAGCAAAGGGTCAACGATTTATTTTACTTTTTTCGTAACTATGGAACATGCTGTTTGCTTATCTCTAGATAAACTACAGGATAAAACAACTGTCAAATGTGTGTAATAATTGGTGATATTTAAATGTAAAACAAATAATCGTTACCAAGAGTTAGTGTGGGCCACTAATAACTTAAATTTTACACATCAATCAATCGTACTATTGGTACATTAATTACATTTATTTTTCTGTTTACAATCACTTTCAATAACTTCTGTCCAAGCTGGCACGAGCTGAATAAACTAGCAATGTGAAGCAGTCAAAGCCGGCGCCCAAACTGACTGCGGTAGGCTTCCTATAACAAAAAAGTTAGTAAAACCACTTTGCTCCTTGCATTACTCACCCATGCAGCCCTATATTGTAATTTTAATGAGCTTTTACAGCCTTTTGAAATTGCCATCATAATAATATACTACCTGTTTTACAAAGTCCATTTATATAGCGATGTAGCAAAGAAATAGCGTCGCCCTGTCGTTTCCCCAGTAGGTGCTAGCAACGGATCCAGTAAAACCACTCGCTAACCTGTCGTCGCACTTAAGTAGTTCTGGTACAACCAACATAGAATAACTTAGCAAACTATTCTATTAAAACTGTTCTCTAATATAGTGTCCGTACTATCTGTACATACCTTTGAGGGCACAAGAATTTCACCAATGAAAATACCAGATTAAGTCATAGTACAAGGCATTAAAATTTGACATCCTTTCCTTAGCTGTAGGTCTAGTAACAGTTTCTCATATTTTTGTATTTATTTTATGCGGAATAATCCATACGAATCAAAGATTCTAAAAATCCGTTCACCCGCTCTTGAGTCATAAATGACTACCTTCTTTTTGTTTATAAACATTTTTGATTTCAAGTAACATAAATTTATAGGACCGTTAAAGTATGGACTTCTTTTTCTCGAATTAGTGAACCATTTTTACTTAAAAATAATCGTCTTTTAAGAGAGTTCAAGCCAAGAAACCATAACAATCCGATCCTTGTCTAAACTTTTATTCGATTCTAAAACCTTTGCGTAAAGATTTGTGAACTCGACAATATTTATAAAATAATAATATGTAATTTAAAAACAAGTAATATTAGCTTACGATTTGTGTACGACAATAGTGAAGTTATTTTAGGAATGCATCACTAAAGGCTGGACATTTTGGCAATGTGACGTTTTCAGAATACGAAACAGGCAAAGCCTATTTCAGGCCCCGTTAATACATTGGACATTACTAAACAATTCAAGCCAGTTGCTCATAACTAAAGTTATAATTTTAGTCATTATTTGCCGTATTAAAAAATCGCCAAAAGTTTAATAAACATAATATATTTCCAATTCAGTAAAGAAAAAAGTAAATTCAAATCGCATCATTACATTTAGAAATTAAACTTAAGATATTTACAATAATAAATAAACTTAGCCTACAAAATAAATTAGAAAAATTATAAACTAAAATAAGGCATCATTTCCAATTCTATAATTTGTAAGTGTACTCGTAGTCTGCGTGAATTAAAATATTAATTATTTTTGGTACTTTACTATTTTTCCATTAGTCAGTTTTTTAACTATTATATAACCAATTTTAGTTAGTGTTTACATATTCAACTTCTGCATAAAAGTCTTAAATCCTGCTTTACCGAATGAAACTTATCCAACTTCGTATTTTAATTCCGCGCCAAATAGTTCTGAATTTAATAAAACGTTTTTTATAAACAGCTTTCTTGGACAATATCTTTACACGGTTCTGGTGAAAGAAGAGCTTATTACCTTTGCAACAGTCCCTTTATGACACTTTCGCAGTTCTTTCCTTTGTGACTAAGTGAATTGCTTTACCAGCTTCAAATTTTCACACTCCAAAACCGTATCATGCCGAAAATTTACATGTGAAAAGATTGCAGGTCCACTAGGTCCCTTAGTTTTCGGACCTACAAAAATAAAACACCAACACCATAAAGAATATTGGAGCGTTCTATGTCCTGCAGAAATGTTTTTGTTTGCGATACAATAAGGCACAAAACCAAATCATAATCTAGTCTCCTTTAACACGCCCAGAAATGATGAAGAAGCATTTATTAAATGACCTATCAAATTAGTACGAAGCCAAATTGTGTCATCCTTAAATTGCTTAGAAAGAAGAAATGCTAGTACCGTTGGAAGGGCCCAAAGTGGCCTTGTTTCGCAAAATTGTCTATGGAAATGAAGACATTAATACAGCTTAAATAAATGCTGATTTTCCGCAAACGTGCAAGTAGTAGTAATTTGGAGACATAATGAGATATTATGCCATTTACATAAAATTATTTTCAATTAATATCCATTCTTATTTTAAATATAAAGAGGTTGTATATAAAAGGCAGTTACTGTGTTCAAACAAAGTAGTTTCATGTATTGTGAATGTTTTAAAAATCTGGCAAATTGTAAATGGTTAAAGTAATCACAACGCATGTAGTCATAACGTAGAGAAGCTGTTATTACAGCCTTATCATAAGGAACATGTACAGCGAATGCATACGCCATAAATAACAGTCCTAATTGACAGCACCATTGTTTAAGGTATTTGGATACATTTGAAAAGAAACGTGCAGTTATGCAAGGGCTTAGATTTGAATATGGCCAGAAATGGTGGGTTTGTAAGAAAATCTGATCTTCTTAAAACCCCGATAGGTACACTGTTCATTCCAACAGTTAAAGTTCGACATTCTTTCTAGACAAAAATATTTTTATTTTTTGAATCGCGATACGAATTTTATATTTCCGTACCTATTATACAAACGGCTAGGTGTATCTATTAAAAGTAAAACTCTAAAGTTACATTGGTAATTAAACTTTAACAATTAGAAGGAAATTCATTATTAACAGCTCGGCTAGCGCACTTGACCCGACAATTTCGAAACAAGGATAGACGCCGCGGACTGCGTCGTCGTCACGGGTCAACGGTATCCAGGACCCATAGGTCTTGCACGACAAGAAAAATGTGGCGGAGTCCTAGTGAGAAGGGGAAATGTATAAAAGTGAATGGCGGGTGTGCGCGCGACTCAGTCGCACGGCGTTCGACAGCGTAGCAGCGATCAGCTGGACATCAGCCACAACGCCCACAACTCAGGTGAGCGATAGCAGCCGCCTTGCTTGCCGGCCGAGCGTTCTGCGCGCCTTCCTAATTAGCGGAGGTGTTCCTGGCGGGCGCAGTCACAACACGCGGCACCCGCAGCCGCCGCCAGCCGCCGCCGGCCGCGACTCCTCGCCTGCCCGTCGCCCGCGACGCCCGCGCCCTCACACGCTCCAGCACCGCCGCGCGCCGCTCCGCATGCAGCCGAGTACTCGACTCCTCGGCTAACATTACCGCGATACAGTTCATAACCCGGCCTAAATTATGAGGTGAGTCGATCACTTATCAAATTACAATATCTTTTATACAATTAATCGCCAACGTATTATATTCTGCTTTGCGATATGCGAACTTTTTCAAAGTTTTTATTGAGTACCTACGTATTATAAAATAGTGAGCCGTAAATTAACCATTAGTTTTTTCTCAATGATCGGTTATCGGAATGCAGTTAAAATTAACGAGATGAACTACTAATAAATCATTGTTTGTCGCTGATGCTATTACGTCAAAGAAAACAAATGAACGTAAATTTTGATAAGCACCGATGACAAAGTGTAATAAGTAATAACTAATCAAGTTTAATGGTTTTGTGCTGCAACAAGTGTTAAGTTGGAGGTGGACTTCGCATCCGCACTCGGAATATATAAAGTTGAGTAGGGAACTGCGGACTAATATTTGAACTAGAGTTTTGTGTTACCACGTGTAGCCGAGAGTGAAATAGTGTGAGTTAATTAAATCTAGAATGTGCATAACATTATTAGAGGGTTGGTTTAGTTTTCTTTGATGGCGCGTGTACGTAGGCAATACTTCTTCGTTTTTATTGGAAAACGTTACGATACGTTTAGAAACAGTTTGCTATATTAGGCGGCTTAAGTACTTTGAGTTCCTATATATGTTTTTTTAAATATGTTTGTGACTTTCACATTTTGTGCGATTCGTGTATTTTAAAGAGTGTATTACTTAAGACTTAACGATAGGCTATATTGTTATGAAAAGGAAGTCATTCAACTTAATAAAACGTAACTTGTTTTCATACAGTGTCCGCGCAGTGCTTTACTTAATATATAATTTACTTTTATCCAACATCCTAACTGTATTCCACCTACAGTAAAATTTCGAGTGAAGTAAAGTAGCGTATAATATGGTTAAATATACAATCACTTCTGTTCAATTTACACTTATGCCGATATCGCTATTGGACACGTTATTAAACAACGGTGAACAACAAACGCAATCGCTCCATCCAAATTATTATAATGCTATTTATAAGCTATGAACAAATTGTTTTGGAATAGCCTTATCGTTACAAAAATGTATTATATATTCATATTTTAGGTATAAGTAGTTACGCAGCAAGAAATAAAGTTAGCAACAATTTTGCTATTGTTATCTATCTTCTGTTGTTACGTATAAAAATTGTGGTGCCTGACAACGGAACAACAAAAATCATTAAAACGTTTTCGTAGGTTTTCTACTAAATTTAGTTAATTTAGTTAGGTTACATTAAATACTTTTTAGGGTGATCAGTATCTTACCCAGGCTGTCTGGACTAGTCCGGAGTAGGACATTGACATTTTATAAGCCCTTAACTTTTGTTCAGATAAAAATATTTTGATAGATATCATAGTCCGTAAATAAATCTATTAAGAATTATAACAGATATTTTGAAAATTATTCTTAATTTGCTTCTCGTTATCCAAAATCTTTGGGTGATACAAAAATATTTATTCATAGCCTGGCTTCATATTTACCTTGTAATATTTTTAGTAGCAGTATTTGCTCTTAGGACCGCTAGTTTCTTTTTTTTTATAGAAGTCATAGAAAACTTCCTAATTTGCTTTTTAAAGAAAAAACAAATACGCCATTTTACTAATGTGCTACTTAAAACATTTTATTTCTTGTAACTGTTTGAAGAATGTTCGCGCTTTTGATATGACTGTAAGATATATTTTTTAGTTAAAAAAAATATAGTTCCTCTCAATATCTCTCTTTTGCTTAAGAATAAATTACTCCTTCCTTTCACTAGTATTAGTAGTATTTTAAACGTTTCAGCGTCGGTCCTTTAGTTGATGTTATTGTTTATTATCATCACTATCTTTCATTCACTCTACTGAATGGCTTCAAATCTTTAATAAATTCTTTTTACTTTGTCTCACGTCATTACTTCGGATAGAGTCGGTCGTGTGCATAGTTCCGTGCACGGTCGAGGGTTCGTTTCCCATCGCGTTAAATATTAGTGTGACCCGCAAACAAAGCGAACCAGGACGACGGTATGTACCTTAGTCCTGTAGCTTTCATGTTAATTACTATACGTCAGTGAGAGCTAAAGACAGGTAATATAGGCAATAAATTAAAACAAGAAGTTAATATTCAATCCATTTTTTTGACTGCACCAAATTTAATATGGGTATTCTTTAGGTGCCTTAAAATAAATCAGAAAATTCTATGGAAATAGTTTCAAATTTTCACACTACCTCTGTGAAAGCTGCTCTTTCAGCTAATCGTTCATAAATGTTTGAAAAATATTCAGGTTTGATTGTTTTTTTTTTTCTGGTAAACGAAATAATAGACAGGGCAATAACTACTAGTGTTCGTTATACGGGTACTAGACCACTAGGCCTCTATACCTGCGGTCAAAGGCATAAATGGTTCGAAGTAGGCAGTAGGCGCTACGTTCATACGAAATATAAAGGTATTATTGAGGTTTATTTATATGTGGCCACTTGAGAAGAGTAACTGCCGTCCTTGTGCGTGCTCCTGGCCTGCCTGCGTCATCACTAATACCTATCATAAAAATGTCTATATTTTCAGAGAGTAATCCATTCTATCATCATAAAATTGACGCCGGCAGTAAAACCATCCGGGTCCTATATAGCATCACCTTCGGAATGCATTATACACTGTACGCTTTTTAACATTTTATTTGACTATAATAAACACGAGTACACGCGCCACGCAGCGTGAAGCAGGCTAGGGTTAAAAGAAAACTTTAACGCTACGACACCTTATCATAAATATTGTGACAAATATTTTATTCTGATTTCTCGTAACCTCAAATTATTTAACATAATACAACTTTCCCCCAAAGAAATATTCTCATAAAAAACACTGCTTTTATTTACATTTATTATTAGGCTAAATGCGCAACCTTCTCCTTATTTGGATCAGCCTTTGTTCTAAAGTTCATCCTTAAGTTTATTTGTTAATATTTACCTTTAACGAGGCTTTTACGTACTTAAGCCTATGACATTTACATTTAAATACACTTACATTACTGTTGTTAAAATATCTTTAGAATATAATGTATTCTACGAACCCCATTACCGTAATAAATAATATATTTTTTCTGACGTGTTTTGTTTATTTAGATCGATATTTGCTCTTAGTTTGCTGTATGTTATATATTAATATATATTATTGTGATTTAAATGATAATCGGTTTTATTATGCCACATGTCGGTCTATTTCATTAGCGTAGCGCGCAGTATCGACTCGTAAGTACGCATTATCCATAGGATCAGTGCAGCTGCATAGTCATTATAGACCGGGCTTTATTACTTCTTCAAGATTACCTTTACCGTGATAGATGCATATTAAAATAAGAGTTAGCGCTAAACTGGTGAAGAGAAAACTAGTGATGTAATAGAACATTACGTTTTATGGATGCAATTGAGTTGTTCTGCAGTCTCTTACACTAAACGATTACATAGCTGGTCATGTATAACGAAAGCCGCTTGCACTCCCACTTCAAATCGTCATACAATTGCAAGATTATATTGCGGCTATTTTCGTCTCAAATTTGTTAGAAATGTCATTTAGTACTTAGTTGATAATTACCTGTGTATGTTCGTTGTCTTAAATAAGTGAGTAAATGTAACATTATCAGCAAGCTGTATAGTTGTTGTTCCGCGGTTCGTTTGTACGCGTCACTCACAATTCGGTTCGTGGCCATCTGGTCCAATTGAGCGATATTACATATCTATTGATTTACACGCTTTCGAATCAAGGCATCTAAAAGGCCAATCTAGATACACACTTGCTTCTAAATTTATTACCATTTTAGAACTAATACATGTACTGTAGCTTATCAGAAATCGTTACCATATTAGATATTGAAAACATTTTGGGCCAGAATTTGTTGGAAGTCTTCCACCCGGTGTACGTGGAGTATTTATATATTTTTTTGTACATGTTTACAATGTAAAATACTGACTTGCGAGCTTAGTAAGGGTGTTGTCGACATTTAAATGCAATAAATAAAAACGTGATAACTTATAAGTCCACCTCTTTACATGTTAAAAGTCATTCCTCATCGATAGAATCTCAGCAATATATATGTATCTAACAAATTTGTATCTCAGCATTATTTGTACTTATATTTATGAAGCAGCTGAATAATTTAACTAAAAGATTATCAGCTTATTCAAATAAGGCAATTTGAATAAGTAATTTCCTATCGGTTCTATTGAAAAGTTTATGGCAACATTCAAGAAGATTGACATGCTTTCGCCATTTTGAGTTTCACGGTCAAGTTTGTATTGAAATGTTACGATCAAACTGCATCGGGAAAGTTATAAGTAGTTGTCGTGAGGTACATCAGACAGGACTAGCTTGTACCGGGTTGACGCGAAATCGTGATCTTATTTCTCGATGGAAAACTAGACTTGCACCTACTTATCGATAGTTTCTCTTCACTACTGGGCCATGTGTGGAGTGGTAAAAAGAAATCGGTTATTTTACTAATATTCTGCGTTACTCAAAGTACGGCTGTTTTAGAGGTCGTGTCGTATGATCTGAACGGATTCAGGCGAGAACTAGTATTCACTACTAATCTGTGTTGATACTCTTGATTGTTGACATTGCACGTGAGCCTCTGTAAACACTCATCTTAAAGCCAATTACAATGTGACACAGGCGAATTAAATTTCTAATCTATACTAATTCAGAATTCCTGGGAATATTGATTGAGATAATCCATTAAAGCCATGTTAAACATATAAATAAGATCATAAACCTCTATAATATATTGTTAGCTTTTCCTTTACAAATCTAAGTACCCTAAGTGGAACCTTAAATGTGTCGTTGATGTCTAAAGTGACTTAAAGTAAACCTAGTTTTCTTCGCGACACGTCGCGGCACATTCCTAACGTAATTATCGAGTGCAACATCTAAAAAACACGGCTTTCTAGAAAAATGATTCGCAGACAAACGCAATCTGTATCACCATACACGAACGGTGAGTCTAGTACTCGGCAACGGTATACATACGGATTTAATAAATTATGCGGTTCGTTACGAAGTTTTGATTTGATGAAGCTCGCTGATTTGCCTAATTCAAGAGGTGTCGAGGCGAGCGTCGCACTGTGTTTCAGCGCAAATTGTGCGCATCCTATTTAACGGAGGGTAAAACTAATTTACCCGTAGTTTTACTAGGTAGGTACCTCAGGCAGCGTCCGCACCTGAAGTACACTATAATTCATTTTTATTTAATTTACCTTTATTTAAAATGGCGCCTACTACAGTTTACATATCGATAGATTTACAGAGGGTTGTTTGTTCGCAAGGAAATGTGAATGCATTATGAATCGAGAGGTAAAAGTGGGGGAGCAGACTGTCGACTTTAATGGAGTTTACTTTGCATGCATATATACTGCACCTATAAATACAGAAATGTCTGTCTTTATAATAATAATACCGGAACGGTAACCAGCTGTGAAAATAATTTGTTTTTGCCTTTCAAATACCTTTGAAAACAGATTTTTCTCTATGTTTATGTTGATATTCACTGTTTATGTAGCTGCTCTAGGTAACTTGCTCAATTTTTGTGCCGCTTATTCAATTCGTAGTCATAATCATCTCATTATTATGCTCTGATTATTTTCAGGGTAATGACTTAATGTTTTATGTGAGTAAATTTAATTAAGTAAGAATTTTTCAAATCAAACATACTGTAAATTGACCCGAACGTTATAAATATTCTATTTAAATAAATGTTTTACATGACTCACTTTAATAAACGCTATTTGTACGTGCATTTTTATCGTCTTTAACTAAGTTTTAAATTTATTCTACTTGTAAAATACTTTAGGAATCTAATTATCTTATTATTATTTAAGTACACATCATACATGTAAGATAAGTAGACTGCAACTGGTTGAGTCATAGGAGAATCAACAGTGCAATGTAAAGTTGGTATCATTTAGGTCCAAGATTAGTTAGCCAGTACGTGAGTCAAAGTAAAGTAGGAAACGGTTCATTTAGTGTCGTGTTTATTTACTAATGTTAGCGATCTGTCAGGTCACGAGCAGCTGTGTCGATGAGTTGCCTACCTGAGCGGTGAGGCGAGCGCGGTAGGCACGGCCGACTACGCCTCAGCTGTCACCAACAGCTCAGGGGACATTTCTCCCACATCTAGGAAGACGATTTCTATTGTTTTCAGAATGAATCTGTCCGCGGTGGCTGAGAGCACCTGTTCCATAATAACATTAATAGCCGCGGCGACAGTACCGACACGACGGCCGCCGCGGCGTGTCTAACGCGGCCCGCGCCATTGTCTCCGCTGCGAAATCATTTGTGGATATTGCACCCTGATTAACATTCACAATGACCGAGAAACATGATTCATTCAAGAACCAACCGTCCGTGTCAAGCCATTTCCTTTATTCATAACCTTCATCGATATTCAGTCCCAGTGTAGTAAAAATACAGATTCATTGATAGAAAACTGCTAAATTATTCCCTCTTCGTGGCTTTTAAATCGTTGATTAAAGTAGTATCATATTGTAAACAAATGTTTTCTTGTTTACAGTGCGGACGCAGGATACACCACCACAAACTACGGCATGAGGGACAACGTGAAGTGAGTATTATCTTTACAATTTGTATTTTTATGTAAACCGTCTCATGAATTTAGAAATGTATCACATGGAATGTCACATAACTTTTTAATTCGTTGGGTTCGGTGCTACAAAATTGTTATTGCGTAATGGTTTGGAACGACATCGTTGTCAATAAATTAACGGTTTATCTCGTAAAGGTAGGTATGATAGTCTCGCGCAATCTTCATTAAAATCGTTGTATTAACGACGCTGTTAAAGTACACGTGTTTGTTTCCGACGGGAATTATAACTGACCGTCAATACACACGTTACGGTGTAGATAACTAGTGTCGTCCTTACCTCAGAGACTGACAAATTGCCTTTAGCGAAGGTGTTCTATTATCCGATATGTTGTATAAAAAGCACGTAGGTTCAAAGTTTTATCATACTATATTAGTATGTTTAGTTTTTCTATTATCATTTATTGGTTAGTCGACGTTCACGCTCTTCGTATTTATTTTTCAACACGTCGCGGTAGATTGCCGAGTCTGAACTTATCCGGTCCTAAAGTATTTCACACAGACATGTTTTGTATGCTAATTAATTGGTAAATAAAAGAATCTCGCACTTCACGTGATTAAACCAATTTGGGAAGTTTCGACAGTTTAAATAAATATAAAGTAATTAATTATTACCTCTTAGTTTTGACTACGTTTTGGCCCTATGATACAACTGACACAACTGATTTTATCTAACAATGAGACTTATCAGACTAAACAAATAGAAGATGTTGTTATCTATAAATTTAAATGACGAAAATAATTTTCTCTATATAATTAGGTCAAGGACCTTGAACGGTAGATGGTATTCTAAGGTCGATAGAAATGTAAATGACAACAAACACATTTCTTACACATTTTAATGTAACCTTTGTTTGAAATAGCTTTTGTCCAAATATTTGCATTACTTGTACTCGAAAATATTTATTTAAGTGCGCATTTACACCAACTTTACAGTTGTTAAATCGCGAACAATACAAAAAAATAATATGGAGGTGTCAATAAAAAATTACCCCGTCGGATAAATTTGTTTGACATAATAACAATTCGTATAAAACGTTTCTGGTTTATTGGGTGTCATGACTAAATCATTAGCACCTTTTCTTCAAAGTGTTAACAGAATAGATTGTCTTTACGTCATTGTTTTTGTCATTCACGTTCCAGCTCGCTACCTAATTTCAATACTTTATAAATAATTCAATTCGCTCTGATTACCTTATATCTTTGGCGCGAAAAATATTCCTCTTCCTCAACTGAACATTATTGGCTTTGTTTTGAAGCTATGTTTATACGGATAGTCACACTAGTGCTGGTGCACTTGTCTCTTATCGTTGTATAGGGTTGCACTACTTAAAAGGAAAAGTGAATAAAGGACTTACTTTAGCACTTCGCAAATAGTTAGCAAATTAAAATTAAGAAAAAAAAACAAGGTTTGTTTTTCCTTGAAGAGTCAAATCAAACCTTGAGTAAAGGTAATCATACGTCCCTTTTTTCCCATAAGTAGCAGAAGGAAAGATCTCTACTTTACAAGCGGAAATGAAAAACAGCTTCGTGCATACATTGGCACTGCAAGGTTAGGTTTGTAAACACCATTACAGTATAAAATCCACACATGACGTGAAATGGACAGCTATCGATATGGGCTAGTACGGAACCCTCGCGTCGAGTCAGACTGAACTAACTGGTTTATGTGTTAGGTCCCTACACTCCGCACCTAAGTCGGTATCTCTCCGGCTTTCAGAGCATTTGATTGCATTGGACACACAAGGTTTGTGTTACCGTCTCCGCCTGATGCATCCATTAGCGCTAAACGCAGTGGACCTCTGTTCTAATCCCATTCGCTCCTTATTAATGCAATAAAAGGGGCAATTGAGTACACTTACGTTCTGGGGAGCTTCCTTAACAAACATGCATTAGCGTTGTGATTGTGGTCGACCTGCAAACTGCTCTGGACAACGTCGGCTATGTTAATTATCTATATGAAAAAAGTAAACATAATACAATTACGTCACACCGGACGCTTCAGGCGGTAATTTTCCACTTTTTTCTGTGAAAATCATTTTAACTGTATTCACCATAAACGGCTTCGAAATTCAACAAGTTTAGACACAATTGAGTAGAATGCTTGGCTGGTTTTTCACTAATCATGCTCAATCAATTAAAGATAATTATTATGCAGATTTAATTTGATGAACCTAAGTGTTCCGTTAATACCTGCCTCGTGTTACAAATATCTACATATGTAACACATTGTTAAGTACCTATGTACTTGACATAACATGATGTTTCGTAAGCTGCTTACATTCCGAATATATCAACAGCTTGTTAAAGTTTAAAATAGATCTAAGAAACCTTCGTTACGGGGTAATTACGTAGCATAAAACCTTACACGTGGGTAAAGAATTTCCCTAACCCTGCATATGGAAAAAAACACAAGTGATTGTCGGTCCTGGAAGTAGAAAAAGAGAAAGAACGGATACAATGTAACACTGAGATTTGTGATCGGAAATTATGCTTTCAAGATCGCGCGCGAGGGTTTTATAAGCTATTATGCCTGTTTCTAGTGGGTTAAACAAGTGTGTCATGGGGTTTCAAGCTTAGGCTTTTGTTACTATGGTAACAGTACTTAGTCAAGTGAATGGAAGATCAAAATATTGCGTTTTATTTTTTTATTGTAAATAGCTTCCTTTGATTTATGCGAATGTTAGACATTGAAATAAAACTTTTGATAAAATCGTTTAATAGAAGTTCAAACGTAGTTTTATTTTATTGCTTATAACGCAATTTACGATCGTCAAATTTTCGTTACATTTAAACTGAAATAATTATATTTCCGGCCAGATTTTAACCTATTTATAGTTCAAGTTCAACTGAATTTAAGCAGAAATCAATGCTGCACAATCCGGCTTCTGAATGCTCGTGGCAGAGCGTGGGCAGTGTAGGCGTGTTGCAAGGAGGTCTATTTATGTTAACAAAACCTTTTTATAGATATTAAATAGTATTTTGTGAAATTAAAATGAATTCTATCGACTCGTTTAGTCTTTTTGCGGACTGAGAATATTGCTTGATATTGCTGTAGAAAGAAAAACTTAAATTAAATTATTGAAGTATAAGTATGATGATTTAAGATAATTATGTATGGATGGGTAATACATACATATCTATACCTTTATTATTATGTTTACTTAGCCTTTTTCAAGTACGCCAGGTTGCTTTCAGGAATATCGGAAGCAACTAAGGACCAGTTTCACTAGTTATTGCGTATCTGACTTCTAGAACTTACTTAGTTATTGAGGAAAATTTCATCATACTTGTACTTTTTCTAGGTAAAATACATTATTTTTCATTAGGTTTCATTTTTAATACGTGAATATTCACGTCAAAAAACATGAACATTTTAAGGTATTTGGTTACGCGGATTTATAATTTACCAATTTTAATGAGCTCTAGAAATTCCTTAATTCATTAAGCATTTTTAGAGGTAGATTATAAAAAAGATTATTTAATAAAATGCCATGAATCCATGGTTTTTCAGAAGGTGACGTTCATTGCCACGCGAGCCAGAGGTTAGTAGCCGGCGGTAACTTGTGAATGAACGTTAATTACTTAGTTATGTACATAATGTCCAACTAACAAGTACTAACAACTCCTTCAAGTTGCGACGTAGGATATGTGCCTCACGACTAAACACTAAGTGCTGGTTTATAGTCCATAAAACGAATGTTGCATCGTTTCTTTTTAAATAAAGTACTATCGTTGAATAAATTAATGAATAGATTATATCACAGTGCATTAACCTTTTAATGCTATGCATTAGAACCGGATCACCATAAAATCGTCATAGCACCGTTAAACCGTCAATTGTTTATTTAGTATATCTTCGTATTTATTATAGTCCTTTCACTTAAATTCATTGTGACACGTTTGGATTAGCTCCAAGCATTGTGTGCAATCGAGAAAGCGGTTTCGTTGCTCGTAACCTTATTTCCCTATGTACAGTCATATGATGCACTACCTTGCACTGAACAAAGTCACACTCTTGGTGGGATTACCAAAATAATTTTGATATAAACAAAAAAGTAAAAGTGATAATTTTAATTTACCTTGAGAGAAGCCTAGTTTCAACCATTAAGACGGTCAAAAGGGTTTATTGACCTCCGTCAAGACAATGAACTTGTCAAACCGGTCTACGAATATCAGATAAAAACCTCAATACGATAATATTCAATGACATCGGATCTTAGTTGCATAACAAGTATGCAATGGGTGGATGTAACGAGTGCCGACTAATGCTGACTAGCTACAACTAGACAGGTTGTTACTCCCGCCGAGGTCCCAGCCTCGCCACCCAACCAGATCTTAGAAACACGTCATGTTTCAACACACCATAACGTTTCTATTAACTAATCACACCTAGCTTCATCCATTCGCCCTTGGAGAACAGAAAATAAACGTAAATAACAAAGACAATTAACCTGTCCACTTTATCCATACAGAATGGTGGCGTCTTCGTACACGCACTTAATTGCCTCGCTGTTTAATTTCCTCAAGTGATTTCTTCGCCTTGAATGCTAGTTGCCCCGCTAAGTATTTCGTGTTCAATTGTGGGAAAAAATCCAATGACAACATTAAGCTTATCATGACCATGAGGTCACGATAACTTTTTGTTATTCCTTAGCTATCCGCGACGTACTGATTTTGTTGTAATAATAATGCGTTAAATTACACACGAGGTTAACCTCGTGATAAATAATTACAAATATTTGAATGTTGTACTGACAATCGTATTGTGAGGAAAGTAGCAAAACATTAATCCTGTGTTTATATTCGCACGACGATCTCGGGTATGTAATTATAATGAAGAGAATAATAGCCTTGCTTGGTGTATAAATTTGTATCAACAAAGAGATTTTGTGACCGCCTCGTAATTTAAGAAAAGGTGAAAGGCTGTTGCCGATCTCTTACCAAAAAAAATAGTAACCGAAATACTCATTGAAACTATTTAATTAAGCTAAGTTATCATAAGAGTGACGTGACAATACCGATACCACTAAGTGACGGCGAACTAATATTTTCTTACTCAGTGCTTGGGGTCAATCCAAACTAAGTTAGTAAACCAGTACGTTTCAAATCACGACCTAAATTATTTTGGATATTTTTGAAAATTATTATTTTAATTATAGTTATAGGAAACTACGCTATTTTATCTTAACTTCGTGCTGAGTCAATAATTTCCTCAGACACAAATATATATAAAGTCGTAGGAAGACGTAGCTTAGACGCTTGGTTCAGTTGTCAGTTTGTCAGACAAACATTGCACATCAAAGATGGTTTAGCTTAATAAGAACCTAAAACCGACATTAATTTATCCGTATAATGAATATGATATATGACTTATGAATTTGTTTTTTTGGAAACACTAAAACAGAGTTAATATGAAGGATTTTTTGCATAATGTTTTGACGAATACAAAGTCTACGAGATAAAAATTTCTTATCGATATAACGGTGTATCCCGTTTCATGCGGTTTTCTCGTTGCGTAGTATTTGTGATAAGAAATATGAGCAGAGAAAGTGTATTTTAATAGTATTATAACACTGATTGTTAGACGTAATTGTGACAATATTGATGCAATGTTTATAATACACTTGATTATTTTTATTACATATTCGTTTGTGTAAGAGTAGAATCTGAAAAGGGACAGTGAAATTGTTTTGTGAAGGCTAGCTAGCTACGTCATAATAGCAAATAGAATGATTGCCCGCTATTTGTAAAATAAAAGTAGTTATAAGTATTTTTCGTTATGCTGAATACTTTACTTTCTAAGTAGTGCTTTGTAATAACATTATGTTTACGATTATGCATACATTGATCTTGAGCTAACGACCACCAATTTATATAATTATTTTTATACAATAGAACATTCTGATCGAATTATTTTAGCATTATTATATTATATGACCCATTGTTGTTATTTTTCTTGTTAGAGTTTAATTAGGAGGGCGATACATTTCTCAGTGTCAACAAAGTTCTTAGATTAGTGTCAAAATAAGGAATTATAATAAATGACCATTGGATAATCCAAGTAGTACCTAAAACAGTTTTACCATTTTGTTCACTCGTCGCAGCGTTAGAAAAAGCCAGCTATAAATAAACATTATACTAAAAAGTTTATTTATTATAAACGTTTGCCTTAGGAAAGTTCTGTTCATAATTATTTCGTATTTTTAATTCTCCTAATGAGCTTGAACTCCAACATTCAAGTTAATGAGACTAGTATTTTTATTACTAGAAGCTAAAATACCCTTTTCATTTCTTTGAGTATACCAATTTCTTTATTTTTATAATAGGGCTACATCATAAAATGCAAATAAGTGTCGTGTATTTCATTTTCCATCGCAGCTTTTTGGGTTCCGCATTCACTTTACAGGAAGCTAATTAAGTCTTCTTTTCATTACTGTCTTAGCTATTATTAATATGAAATGCTTTTTGTTCGCATTACAATATAACAAAGCAAGCAGAATACGGCTGTTGAGGTATTGATTCACAGAAACTAAACAAAGGTATCGTAAATGAATCTAAGTATGACAAAGTCGTGAGGAATGAATTGTCCGGTACTTTGAAAGTGACGAGCAAATCGCTTGAGGACTGACAAGTCATGAGAATACTCGAGATTGCGAAACGACGCAAGTAATACTTTCGGAATAAGATTAATGAATAATATTATTATATTTATTATGGATTTAAAAATACGCAAGAGAAGCCGCGGCGAATGAGCGAGAGATGGATCACCTGAGGCATTTGTACTTACATGAGATATATATAAATAGAATAGAGTACGACATTGGTCTCGATGATATTCTAAACCTTTATATCTGGACAGATAAAAAGTGTCAGAAACAGACTTCAGTTCAAAAAATTACAGTAAGGCAAGATGGATTCGACTTGTACGAAATGGGCACAGTAATTTCGGTTCATTTAATTAAATAGCAAGGAGCACGTTTTGCAAAGCTAATATATACTAAGTATACACGAGTTGCTAGAGGCCAGGTCGAGGAAAATTACCTACAGCTCAGAAGCGACAAATCCGTATGAAAACGGATATCACTGTGAATTATGTGAAGGGGAGCATCGGGACCAGGGGTAATCCGAGATCTTTGCGAATGACTCGCTGCTTTGCCAAAGCCGATCTATACTAACCAGATCAAGTTTTAACTCGGCCTATAATGTAGTAAAATAGGGAGCATGTACATGTACTAGGTACACATTAATTTTCCCTATAATTTATTTGGGTCGGCTTTCGGCCTTTTCGCAGAAATTCCACCTGATAACATATTCCCCTAGGAAATACTATTTGTCAGATTGTTTTGGTCATGATTCTCAATGTTGATGGATCACGTAGTGAAACGAAAACTATATCATATTAAAAAAAAAAAAAGAATATAGTGAAGAAGTCTGTCAAAATGTTCGTCGTATTAATGTTATCCAAACACCGGGGTCGACGACGCCTGTCCGTGTTTTTATGCAAATGGAAAGACGCCATTGTTTTGACAAACAAAGTCCTGCAAACTATAAACCATTTGGACGTGACACTTGAATATCTTGAAACAATCGAAACTGGAAATCTAGCAAAAAATACTTCAGCAAATGTTGACATACTTTTTACTGTTTACCTATCTTAACTGTGCATAGGAATAGGTGTGTATGAAAATTTTAACGTACAATACAAAAGGTAATACGGTACTTAGTTTCATGGTATTTTTTTCGCAACAAGGACAAATTTCTGTCGAGTAAAGATCCATCGTTCTGCGGAAATCGAAATCTTTTATAACGGATATGCATCATTAATGTATGTAAAAATGGTTGCCAGCGGTAATATTGCGATGGTCACGGTAGATACTACTCATTGTTAAGGCACGACACGCGTTTTATTTACTTATAATGATGTCAAGAACATCATATAAATAATTCCTCCCTACAACGTATTTAGATAACATTATTTTTAAGTACGCTTAAATATTTAAATGTATGCGTTTTTACGTGTACCTTCTGAAAATTAACGAGATATAAAACGTGAAATAAATAAATAAAATATCTAATAAGTAGGGTTTTAATAAACAACTGATTCAACATACGAATTGGGAATACCTCCTCAAAATGTTAACACAGGTTTAGACTAATAAATAATTCTTAGTACCTACGTAGTAGATAAAAATAATTTCACAACAAGTGTACAATAGCATTGAAGTGTCAATTGGTATTCTTAATTCAGTTTATTGGCTAATGAACTAAAACGGGGGCTACCGCTAACGTTTATCGAGGTCTAAAGGTTTAACTACTAATTTACGTTTCCTCCATCAACATCGTAAAATTAAAAGCTTGTTTGTCGACTTCGTATCAACTGTTTAGGAGCACAAATTTAAACTATCTATAAACAATGTTCGTACGATACATAAAAGTCTTGTATTCGGACGCTGGTTATAAAATCCTTATTTTATTGGTTACGTATTGTTTCCCACTAATAGTTGGATGACATCCAAATATATTTTTCTGTGTCACGATATGGGCCCGGTCTAACAGAAACATCTATTTGTTGACACAATTAGTTGGTTACTTTCATATCCAATGTCAGGGTTGTATTGTATTCTTTGTTTGTTGCGATTGATTTACGTTAGTAAATTATTATTATTATGTTTTCTGTGGTCGAGCTGCACATTGTTTTGCCCGCATCTATACCTAGTGGTGACCAACACATGTAACTTTTTAGTGCTATTTCAAAAATATGTTACTCGAATAGATTACTCCAAACCCAAGTGTATACTTTATACAGGCAAGGAAAAGTTACACACAACAAAATAAACCGACTGCAAAATTGATTAGAACTATAATTTGATATTTCACTCCCCATTGACAACCTTAGAGGCGGAATTTGTTTGATGTTTTGTAGGGTCACGCTGCTCCTAAAAACAAATTATATATTTCATTTTTAAAAGCCAAATCGAAATGATCAAATATTTTTTTAATGCCTTATTTTAGTTTATAATTTATCTTATTTATTATGTAGGCTTTTTTTATTATAATAAATATCTTAAGTTTAATTCCTAAATGTAATGGTGCAATAAAATGAATTAAATATAATAAATGAAAACTTGGTAGAAAATTATGAGAATGAGTGGTAGTTCAGTTATTGTAATGGTATTCATCGTTCAGTTATTTAATATTTTGATATCACTGCTTTTGTCCGTTGAAAACGTAGCTGTTTATTTGAAGTATGTGTGGCCTTCGGAGACGAATGGGGAAACGTAACTTCAGTTAACATAGTGACATAATAGAAAGGTCGTGACTAACTCAGTTTCACAATAAACCTTACGCTACTCGTTTCTATCAGTAACAATGAGAACCAATTGTATCGGTTGTAGTTCTTATACGTGTAACACCTGAAATGCTACCAATGTTACCACAAACCGGTGATAAATTGAACTAGGAAAGTAATTTTTTTTTCCTACTTGTTACATAAACTTCGTAGTAGAAGTAACCAGTTGCCTACAAGCTGAGTTCAACTCTCACAAATGATCTAAATTCAGCCACTTTATTCCTAAATGCGCCAAAAAGGGGTTTTATAGCTTGAGAGGTTTCGTTAAATACGTCTCAATTGTGAAAGTAAGACTGTATTTAATTTAAGGGAAGATTTAAAAAATAATATTTGAAAATAAATTATAGCTTTTCATGTTTCAATAACAGTTCATCTTAAACAGTCTGATTGAATTTAAATACAGGAAAACCCAAATGGTCTCTTCGTAATAAGTTCGCAAGATAGTAAGTGGGTCAAACTCGTGTTGATACAATGCAAGTCAAAGGTTCAAATAACAATTTACTGCAACACTATTCAGATGAATGTGACAGAAATGCAAAAGGTAGTCCTGCATTCATAACAATAGAAACTGGCGATGAATATTGATTTTTTGCCCAAACTATTTATAAAAGACTGAAGTTGCTTGAAGATGGCGAGACGAGCCTGAATATTTAATGGACTGGTTCACATTTTGACTGTAAATAGAGAAGAAGTGAAAAGAAAGGAGTGAGGCTTTTAGCCTGTCGCGGGACAACATGCTCTGACGTTAATAGCACTTGCCTGGTGCAAAGAAGTGTGCCTATTGACTAACATTTTTAGCTACTAACACTTCATTGATCAAATGGAATGACTTAGAAATAATTTATGATATTGCTTTTAAAAGTTCATCCTTGTTTTAAGATGTCTTTAAGATATTTAAAGTAATTTTCAAGGTGAACTTATTTTGTAACACCTACGACATGAAGGGAACGCTACAAAAGATTTAGAGTTTAAAAAGCACTTTATCATGAAGTTGAATTATTTAGAGAAATCGACACGAATCTCAGTTGTTAAGATCACAGAAGAAATGCAGAAATAGGATTACAATGATTTCCGTTGCATTGCCATTAAAAAAAGTCGTCGCCGTAGTGTAATGAACTTAGCTAAAGGTCAGTAGGGGTTGCACCTGCAGCTATTCAACCTCTTCATAACATAAACATAGTTTGCTCTGTTCTGTTTTTACCACAGTCTTTTTCCGTTGCTAAACGGGAAAAAAGGAAGAGGTTTTAATTGATTCCGCAACTACTATAGATTTACTACCAACAAGCAAGCAATCTTTAAACTTAGGAAACATGTATTTTTTTAGATCGTGTTGGAGCAAATTGTATTTAGTTAAGTTACATAAAATTAGTGGCAACTAAAAAGAAATCTTGTTACGAAAATACGACTTTCGTCTAAATATTTAAACCGGTTTACGAATAAGACTTTAAAAGAGTTTTCTTTAAATCCGCATAAGATCACAAGAAAGGATCAAGTAGGGATCCCCGGCGACTTCTTTTCGTTTAGCACCAAGGAAAATTACGGTTACACGAAAATTGGGTTACCAAAACAAATTGAAAATTTGAAGGCAATTTTCTCCCTCAAAGAACAACCAGACTCATTTTTTTTATTTCCATTTTTACATAACTTTGGTTAATTTAAGTAATAGAATATTTGAAATTGTCGCCTTGCACGATTACATGATTATAAGCAGGGAAATTGAACAGTCTATGTACTTAAAAAAATCTTTCAATATTAATTCAAAGAATTATGTTATGAACACGTCCAGTATGTTGGAACTTTAATTGGTATACCTACGACATTACCTAATCATTAACTATTAAATAAATCCTAATCTTTTATAAGCTTTCAGACACGCTAACGTTTATAAAGTTAGATGGTCGCACGCTACGACCATTTGTTAGGTCAAGTACGAGGGTGCAAACCTACATGTACCTAATTAGTAAATAAGAAAATAACTGAGGTATAAGACTTAAGTATGGGTCGATGGCGTTTTTCGTACTTTGTGACTGCCTCGTTGGCCTAGTGGTGCTAAGCGCGACTGCTACGCTAGAGGTCTGGGGTTCGATTCCCGAGTCGACCAAGGTGTTATTGGGTTTTTCTATGAAATTCTCAGTAGCAGCTCGGAATTTGGATTTGTGCCCGGTTAGTGGCAATAGGCTCGCCCCCTATTACATGGGACCTAAACATATCGGTGAACTGTGGGTGTACATTGGTACACCTCAGCCTACCCCTTCGGGGATACAGGCGTGATGATATGTGTTTTTCGTAAAATTTTCTGGCACGTGATTCGCCTATCTCTCGTCTCTAGTTAGATCCGTGGAAAATAGGCAATCTTACGATTACACACGCTTGCAATTTATTGGTTTAACGCCGTGTCCAGACTTCGTGAAACATCCGACTAAAATCCCTCGTTTGCGGATTAATCATTACAACAATATGTTCGACACAATTTTCTGCGTAGTTTACTATAAAAAAGTATTACATTATTTTTATCAATAAAGCAATGTTAGACAGTCATGGCTTACATAGACTTCGGTAGACAATTAAAAGGATTTTATCGTTGGCTCACGGACTCGACTCTTTCAATTGTTTCAAGTTATTAGTTAGATACATTATATATACTAAGGGTCTGTTTCACAATGTACCGATAAAGTTCCAAATACTTATGTTACACATAAATTATTCGGACTATAAAAGTTCTGGATAAGAAACTTTACGTTTCACAAACTTATTTTATCTTACACATAACTATATGGGACCTATACGTCAGCGCGGTGGCAACACCATTTACTCACGTTCCGTTTTTCTATGTCATTTCATTAAATACAAAGCAAGTTAACATAAAATACTTATAAATTTATTTAGAAGTATTGTTTTACTTTAATATTTTTATATAATTTGTTATTATCTGCATAACGGTTAATATTCTATATAAAAACTTATACAAACGACTTTATGGAAATTAAATACTGCTTGTAACGAATCGGAATGAGGAACGAGATTTGAAACGATTTGATCGTTTTAAACAACGAGTTTGCATTTGAAACTATAGAGTGAGCCTATCAGAGTTTAAACCGTAAGCACTAGTGTGAACAAGTGTTGTCGTGAATTATGTATGAAGATGGAGCTTGTCGTTTTAAAAAATCTATCTAAAACACTAATATTATCAAAACCATCGATATTTTCTTACATCCGTTTCTCGTTGCGCGAAAATTAACTTAAATGAAAAACTCCTGCGTAGTGTCGTGAGGCTATCAAAATATTCATCGAACTCATCTTCATATGTCTCAAAAACCTCCTTTGTCGTTATAAGTAGTCTACCTAGGTTAATAAGACTAAAACCACGCTGATTCCTCTGATAATACCGATAGCTATGTCTGTAAAACTTAAACGACATGGTTTTTACGTAATACCTATAATATTCAACATGAAATAAAACTCCTTTTTACGGACTATTTCGCAGTTTTTAATTAGATTTTTAAGTCCCGGCACCGTAACCTAAGAAACCAATATACAACATGAACGAAAGAAAAACAATGTCATTTAATTTTAACTGTCAAACTTATTGTTATGTTTAAGATAAGTGTGCTATTCGCCACTTCGTCCGACCCATAGTTTATGGTGGACTTTATGTAACACATAGCGCTATTTGACAGTTGTGAAACGCAAAAATAGTGTTTATCCTACGAATAAGTAACAAACAGCTTATTCAAAACTTATGCAGAACTTATCGGTACATTGTGAAACAGACCCTAAGTTTAATTTGTTTTCTGTTGACTATAACTTATAATGTTGTTTGTTTTTATCTGTAACCATCTGCGGCTAATAGAGTACGAGGATGTAATTAGTCGTCATTTCATTAGTCACGTTTTTGTTTTGCAAAGATTAATTAATTACCCGGACTAATACCTACTAGATGGAAAATTTGTGATCAGGTGTAATCTTAGCATTCTTATAAGCTACCAATTAATACACTTACACAATACTCGATTCCCGGTTTCCACCAAGTCTGACCTGGCAAACTAGCTTGGAACGCTAGTCTGTGTTTGCACTCTTTCTCTTTCATATATAATTCCCGATTTTTTTTTTCAATTGCTACGTTTTATTTTTAAGTGCCTCGTTGGCCTAGGGGTGCTAAGCGCAACTGCTATGCTAGAGGTCTTGGGTTCGATTCCCAAGTCGGCCAATTGGGTTTTTCTATGAAATTCTCAGTAGCAGGTCGAGTTTGGATTTGTACCCGGTTAGTGGCAGTAGGTTCGCCCCCTATTACATGGGACCTAAACATACCTGCGAACTGTGGGTGTACATTGGTACACCTCTGCCTAACCCTCCAGGGATACAGGCGTGATGATATGTTCTGTAATGTATTTTTAAGTTTTGGGTAGTTTTGTAAAATGTTCCATGAGTAACAATATTGTATATTTCAGGCCATCGTGCTGGGGGCAGCGGACGAAGATAGAGAAGCGGCTGATATTGGCAGTCGGCGTGGTGTCAGTGCTGGCCGTCGCCTTCCTCGCCGCGTTCATCGCCTCACTCCTGGTGCGCTCCTCAGCTGACATCAATGGTAAGAACCTCAACATTTGTACCCTTAGTCAAGTCACATCGAATATATGAAGATCATAGTCAGAACAAATGTTTGCCGATTGAAAATTAAAATGTCACTTGGCTAAGAGAGTTTGCATTTAATTTTGGTGCCGGAAGACTTCCAAGCGTAGTGTGAATCAAACATAAAGAAAATTTTATTTTTGCTACACACATCCGGCTAGCACATGTCTTGGCCCTGACCAAAGGTTGAGCCTACCTTAAATGTTGCATTGTTGTAGACAATAGCCAACGTCATCATCATCATTCCGGCATGGTAAAGTTAAATACCTGTAGTATATAAGCAAAGAAAAAGATAAAGAAATAATACTGTATTTTCCCAACTTTTTGCTGCACTAAAATATTATATTCGAGGTTCGATGACCGTGTTCCGTAACGATTGGCGAAATCTTTCTAGAAGCGAAACAGCACGTTAAATATTATAAAAATAGAAGAACCAAACAAACAACATCGGAGCAGCCATGTATCGTCAATTATAACATGAAAAACAACATACAACTAATTACTAACGATACCTTAATTATTATAGAAAAAATACCCATCCAAGGTTCGTTTTGTTTTTCTAAACTTGAAATTGGATGTGTGAAGAAACACCGGTGGGCTAACTAAATAAATTGAAGCACTCGCAATTCTCGAGATGCCTATAGAATATGTAATTAGAGAAATTGTTACGAGTGATTCGCCTTTGTTTCATTTTACTGGTCACAAGTACAATTGACGTAAGGTCGTGCAAACACATTTGGCCTTACCTACTTACCTTCAAATACTATGAGACGGTTCACTACTTTTTCCTCATCGATCACGATTTTTTTTAGTCTTCCCTCTACTAGTGAATTTTACTGCTCTGGTTGCACAATCATTCAAATCACATACTTCCAGAAAACATTTTAGCCACTAGGAACATATATTTTTGGGACGGACATTAACTGTTTGTTTGTCCCATTGGGGAATCCAAACCTCGGCCCGTCGCTGATTTAGGTCACAAACTTAAATCTGTCATCTTTCCGTGTATCCTTATCCTATTTAGGATTATGGCACGTACTATTGTACAGTTCCACAATTATTGTCAGTTACCAGTTTGTTTGTCCGTTGTTCCTTCTTTCTTCGTGGTCTTCGCTTCCAATTTTCTTATTCTGTGTAATTTTCATCCCTGATTAGTTTGCATCTCCAGGGCATCAAAACGATATCTCATTCCAAAGAAGGGTCCCTACCTATCAGTTATAAAACTCTTAAAATCTTGCGATACCAAGGTTTTAAGCTGTTTATTTTGGGCATTTTAAACCGTTTGGAGATTTTTTCTAAAGATTTATCGGTCCACTTAACTAGTAGTAAGGAAATGCTAAGCGGATTGCAAGTTTCCCTAGGCCTTTGTAAGAGGGTAAAACGATATTCTAAATGGCTTAAAGATTTTTTTATTTGGATATTTTCAGTCCAAACAGATCCATTGAATTCAATGGAAGAATAAGTAGGCTATCCTCTGAAAAATAGGGTGAAACCACAATATAAGAAAATTGTTTCTTCATTTTTGTTTTACCTGTTTTGTACATTGTCTTATCCACGTTTTCGTAATTTCCTTCCGTGTGTTCGGCGTTCGCTTCCTCCCGAAGGTTATCTGGAGATTGAGGTTGCCGTGTGTTACTGGATATTAGTCAACCGTTACGACGTTGTTTCTCAACCAGCCATTCAAGGCTCAATATACCAATTATGACGAGTATTTTTAAGGGCTTTATAGGTAGCCATAAGAATAATTAGAAATTCCTTTGTTACGTAAAATAAAACAGCAGAGTAGCAGAGTAGCTTATGCAGAGTAGCTTGATATGGTTACAGAAAACAATAAGAAACATTGATAGTGACTTATTTTCCCCTCTTCGTCGATGGAAAGGTTCTGCGTTATTCCTTGGGCTTATCACTCAAATTTCCGGCATTAGATGGAACGGAACCGCTGCGCCGCCTCGCGATGCTTCCACGCGCCTCATGGTGCCGCGTAGATCTGACAACAGTTTTTCAATTCCATTTCATAATTGTATTAAACTAGGATTCAAATTACTTTAAAATATTTAGGAGTAAACGACTAATTCTGATTAGAATTAACGGTCGATAGCCGAGGTATTCTAAGCATCTAAAAGGAATATTGGAACTACTTAAATATTCTGTAATACTAAAAGGTAAATATCGACAGTGAGGTTTGATTTTATTTACAAAAATTGTAGTCGCAAATTACTTAAAGAAACTTTAAATTTATCCTTTGTATAAACCAAACTATAATAAAGCCAAGATCAAATGCAAATAGTTGAGAATATAATAAGGTAAACAATGCCTGAAGATTGAAAACGCCGGTGAATATTAAAGCGACGGGCTGTCAGCAGTAACCGAGCGTGGCAAACTTAAGAGAAGCGTGTGTCGGGCGGGATATATAGGGGAAGCATCACGGCACCGCTTCAAAACACAATCTATTAATTATGTAGAATATATCACACGAGTGATTAACTAATACTTTGGTATTTTCCGCGCCTCCAATCTAAGGACACGACGCGGAAACAAATCAGGAAGAGGACAGGTTGGCTACGTGATCGAATTTGCACATCACTGCGCAAGATTTATCTCGCGGAAACTTTTAGAAATCAATCCAGAGGTACAGACTTAGAGATTTTATTGTAACATTTTCGCAAGAAAACGTTGAAAAATTCTTCCACTAGGTGAGGATTTCGAAATGTTAAGATCACGTTGTGTGTCGAAAGCTCGGTAACGCTCCGGTGCACGCACTCGCGTCGCTCGACATTACACTCTGCTATAATAATGACATTACAATACAGGGGTCAGTTTTCACACAAAATTGTGTAAGTAACCCAGCAAGGCTAACAAAAGTTTAAATGGCTAAGTAATATCGATCGACGTGTTTTTTATTGCCTGAATGTGGGTGCACCAGTGCAATAAACTTTTTAGTCACCAGATCTTGCATTACTTCGAAAATTATTACTATTGCATAAACAATTTAAACGGAGCAAGGATGTTTAAATTGACTTAGCTTGAAGTGGGACATTACCTTGTTAACACGGTAACTTTACGACGTTGTTCACATAAGGGGTAGGCAGAGATAGGTACTGCTCAGTTGTTTTGCATTTTCCTTTTAGGGTTAAGTCCCTCGTAATAGGGGATAACCCTGTCAGTAATTACTCATGTGTAATGTGTTCATTGAAGCGTATTACGTATTTTGATTATACGAACAACAAATAAGATTGACATAAACTTTTGGTACTCGTGATGGCACATTAAGGGATATTTACATAAAGTTAAATTTAATGAGACAAAATTAATAGAATGATGTAATTTATTACAATACCTACGAAGTTGATGGTAAACATGACTCATTTATTAATTAATACCACAAAAAAGATATAAATAAAGCACGAAGTTATTAAAGTAACTCTCAGAGCATGGTTCAAAGAAAAACATTCAAGATTTCTTATGGACTCGCACTGAACAATTAACTTCGGTCCATCTACAGCAATGTGTAATTTATCGTAGTCATCCGACAACAAAACCGTAAAATGTATTTAATTTCCATGTAATTGCTAGAAACAATTAAATCTATTAACTTACTGCTTCTGTTATTTATTAGCAATACTAAGAATCTTTATTCCTTCTATGGGAATTTAAATTATATTTTACTTATAATTTCTGGGAAATATCCTGTTTTCAGATTTTTTAGTTATCTGTATTTTTTTTTACCGCTTTGTGTTTACAGCTATATAAATAAGTTTCTTTTTAATGGTACCATTGCTTCATTTTCTCAACCGAATAAGGATAACCAATTATTTATGATCAGACCACACAAACAAAAAATCTGACTGTAGTTTTCCTAGTAATTTTATAAGTGAGTATCTATAGCACTGACGGATCTTCTTTGTTTCATAATTTAATATTTGGTAGAAAAAACCGGCAAGCCATCATCATGCTATTGTACATCGAAAGAGTAAGCAGTATTGTGTAAACAAAAGTCGATGAATTAGTAGAAAGGTTACAGTTAACAACACTAAGAAGTGACTGTTCGTTCTCCTAATTTTTTTATCTGAGCAAATAATAATACTCTCCCTATGTTCTTTCCGTGTGAAAAAGCTTAGGGATTTTATAAGTGGATGCACCTTCAATCTTCGAAAACCTGTACCCGACCGGACACAGCTGCGAAATACATCGCAGGCATCAAGGGCTCTACTCAGTCACGTATGAAATCGGAAGACGAACACGTTTAACCGCCCCTCACAATAAACTCATAACATAACATACCATCACGCCTGTATCCCCGAAGGGTTAGGCAGAGGTGTACCAATGTACACCCACAACTCGCCGGTAAGTTTAGGCCCTATGTAATAGGGCGCGTGCCTATTGCCACTAACCGGGTACAAATCCAAACTCCGATCTGCTTCTGAGAATTTCATAGAAAAACCCAATTAAACATCAGTCGACTTGGGAATCGAACCCAAGACCTCTAGCGTAGCAGTCGCGCTTAGAACCAGTAGGCCAACGATGCAGTCCACAATAAACTCACAATATTAATACCAAGGAACTAGAAACCAAATACTTGTTTACATATTTCAAGTTCGAATATTTCATTTCATGGTTGTGGTCGCTTATCACGAAGAATGTTTTTTGGAATACGATTTCACAGCTGATTCTATTACACCTTTATTTTATATACAATTTAACCAAACTATTACCTATTACTAGATTTGTATCTAGAAGGTAAATATTGCACGTAATGTGGTATGAAAAATGTTAGAACACTGGTCTAGTTATCACATAGTGTTCAGAAAATAGACGTAGCTTATAAATTACACGTCTAGCCTGAATGTTAAGAAAAGAGGCTATTTCTAGCTTAAATGCTTACTACTTACAGTGCAATTTATTAGATGATATCACTCTACAATTTTGCAACTATCAGCAACTTTAAAATGCCGTTTGATGGCTCGTAATCAGGGGTCGTGAGTGCCTTTTAAGGTGGCTAGTACTTCCTAGGGAAATGGGGATCATACATACTTAATAAGATGGTGGCGAGTCCATTGGAAAATGCGGAATAGTTGACGTACATTTTCAAAATGACCCCCCAGTTAACTGTCTAGGAGGTGGGTAATGACCAACGATTTCGCTGCACGTAGACTGGTTATTAACTAATTTAAATGGACGCGTAAATTGCTTTTATCAGACTTCCTACTTTAATGGTCGAGTGTGTAGTGTGCACTTACATCGATTGAACAGATAGTTGTTTTTGCTGTAATCAACGTGGATGCGTAATTGTATTGGATAACTGTAACTGCAGATAGGTATATAGTTTTTAATCGACGGCCGAAGGAACCTGCCGGATAGGATTTCTGCTGACTATTTACGCGTGTTGACGTAACATCCTGGTTCTTTTTTTAATTCTTACTTGGTCTGGGAGTATTCTCGTTGAGTTTATTAAAATTATTAGTGGAAATTAAATAATATATTGTTGCTCTAAGCCTGGTTGATAAAATACTTTAGAACAGCAAAAAATTACACACAAACCCTTACAAACTGACCTTATTGAACGAACTTCACATTAGTCACACTAAGTTCAACAATATTAACTGTAGCCCTATCCTTGTGCGAATCACTCATTCATTCAGCATGTTGTATTTGTATTATAGACATACCACAAACTAGTGAACTGAAAATTTCTTCGTCCATGCCACCGGCTGTAGTCGCGAAGGGAGATTCGGACCTCTGCAACTCACCAGGATGCATCCACACAGGTAAATACCTATTTAACTAGTATATTTTTTTAAGATTTAACATAACATACTCTATATAATATAGCTTTTTTAAATAAAAAGGAAGATCAGGCTAGTTACAAAAGCTTTGTCGTCATTGAACAGCAGACAACTCTTAAGCGGCGAACAGTTTGTAGTTGACAGCACATAGGTAATTGGACAGATGGTACTGGGAAAAAAGCTGCAGGTTCAATCCCTGTGTAGGACTTACATTTATCTGGCCACAAATATTTGCACTTTGATAGAAACATCTGAAAAAGGAAACTTAGTGATGAAATCTATTTATTTTTACCCCAATTACAGTCTGAGCTTAAACCGCACATTTACAAGTTTCCCTGTATGGAAATAACCCTTAATCCAGCACTGGCACTGTTAATGCTTGCAATAGTTAAATATTTAATTTTACCTAAAGTAATAGTTTAGTTTTTACTGTCTGAAATGTTGAAGTAAAATTTTCTAACAAGCATCTCTTTTATAATAATTACTATATAACATGATTTTAGATTTCATAAATCGCAAGCCAATGCAAGGTTGAACAAAACCATTTATTTATAGCACCAGTAAATCGTTATTAATAATTGGGGCCCGAAGGCCATGTTTCTATGTTATTATGACCCATAGCGGAGGAAAGCGGTGGTGCGTGTTTATATATTTGCATGTACCGACTCTTTATTATGTTTACACACCGCAATTCATACAATAAAAACATATAACGCAAGTCACAGCCATGATATTTCTATTTACCCTTTGACGGTATTTGCGGTTTTATTTAAAGTTATATTAAACTTTAACAGAGTCCTTTTTAAATTGGAGAGTCGGATAAATTCAAAAATAGAAACAAAAACGAAAATCCGTACAAAATGTTTTATATAATAAAAATAAAATACAAATATAATATAATAAAAATATATTTATATTAATAATACTAATAATTATTATGATCACAATCACAGTTTTGTGGTAGGTAACTGGTAACTATTTTTTTATAAGAAATTAATAATATGTTTGTCTTCTAGCCTCAAAGCTTCTCTTGAACATGGATGAGAAGGTGGACCCTTGCGATGACTTCTACGACTTCGCTTGCGGTTCCTTCGTGAAGAACACTCGCATACCCGACGACAAGACCTCGGTGAACACGTTCTCCATCATCACAGACCAGCTGCAGGAACAGATACGAGCCTTACTGGATGAGCCAATCATTGAGAACGAGCCACGACCATTCGTTCTGGCCAAGACTTTGTACCAGGCTTGCATGAACCGAAGTAAGTAGGACTTCAAATGTGTGTAACTTTTAACGTCCCATAACGTCTTAGTACTTATAAAATATATGCATCATATCTAGTAGTCGTGTTAACTCCACATAGTTACTAAAACAATAGAGAGAAAGTATTCAACAACAATACCATACGGGCCAAACCACATAGTGACGAATTCTTCACTTCCAATCTCTAACCAACTAATATTAATCCGTATTTATATTCAAAATTTCCTTAAGATTGTTTTCTAATCATTTTTAATAACTTTTACAAACTTCTTTCTCATAAAGACAACAAGCTTTGGGCAAGTCTCAACAAGATAACCGCAAATTGGAAGCCAAAGTAAACAAACTTAATTCACTCTTCGTAAACAGTTGGCGAGTTAGGCAATTGTTATTTCATTTTGAATATAACGCTTCTTAAGTAGGCATTAAAATGAAGATCGTTCTTAATACCTATAAGTGCCGCTTGTTATTATTTGTTTTTGTTTCACCGTTCCTACTTATGCCTTTAGTGGCAATTTATACAAGCATTAATCAAACAGTTAAAACTCGTTGTTTTGTACTTTAATTTACTCTAATATTTACTGCTTCATTGTTTGCGGTACTTTTACTGTTCAAAGCTATTTTGTATCCACGATATATCAAGTTCAAGAAAAATATGTCTAGTGAAAGGTTAGGATGTCAGTTTTCATTTAACCAAAGCAAAAATGCTATTGATGCAATTGTCTACACACAATTTAGTGTTTACAATGTCCATCCTTTCCACTTTGCGTGCAATTTTTACATAGCGGAGGGAATTATGAACATAATTGCGACTATTATTATTTAACTGTTGCTAAAACCTGTTGTGGAATAAAATCTGAGTGAAAGTGAACTAAATTGTGTGGCTTCCGCTATTTGCACAATCTGTGACGTAAGTGATGGATGAATGATCTGAATGTGGACGCTGCGAGACCACGCCCGATAAGGATAACTGAAGAATGTAGTTTTAATCTTTACGCGTACTTTCAACGTAGTTTGTTTTAAGCTGCCACAGTGATACTAAAAATAAACTGTTAGATTTCTGAGGTAATGCTGACCCTCGTCTTAGAACTCTGAGACTAGGTTTACTTAAATCGATAAGTAGAAAGCTACTTAAGTAATCATTTACATCTCTGAGTAAAGCAATAAGAGAATGAAAGGAAAGGAGCTCCGGTTTATTTGCGGTAACGAAGGCGAAGCGTCACTGTGGTTACGAAATTTGAGAAATGGCATAATATTTGCTCTCCTTATTTTATTAATTTTTTATATTCTTATGTAAGTAAGAATGATACGTAACATGTTTGTTGTTGTTATTAGCTGCTATTGAGTCTCGTGGCGTGCAGCCGCTGCTGGACATGCTGAAGAGGCTCGGCGGCTGGCCAGTCCTCGACGGCAACTCCTGGGACGAGAAGGCCTTCTCATGGCAACAGTCTGTCTACAACTTCAGAGCTGCAGGATACTCAGTCGACTACTTCCTCGACTTCTCCATCAGCGTCGACGTCAAGAACTCCACCAAACGCATCATCGATGTAAGAGTTCTACTGTAACTTCATTAAGCGTTCATTCTTATGTATCGATTCGGTCGGCCGACCTTGCACGAAAAAATTCAGTGCATTTCTAATAAATCCTCGTTATATGTGAATACGTAAGCACTAATGTGTCTGCTCGTTAGGGTTATCTAAGACTGACAGCTACCTACGGCGAATGATATATTTGCTAAGCGAATGCTATTTTATAACGCGAATGTGTGCAGTAATTATGTAATGAAATGATATGCTAAGTGAATGTTTTCTAACAGCTGGACCAGGCGTCTCTAGGTTTGAGCCGGGAGTACCTGAACCGTGGATTTAGTGATAAGCTGGTACAGGCTTACTATGAATACATGGTGGACATCGCCACTCTGCTGGGAGCTGACCGCGCCCGCGCTGAGGTCGAGCTGAAGGACTCGCTCCAGTTCGAAATGAAACTTGCCAACGTAAGTCTCACAATCTCTGACTGTGAATAAATGAACAATAGAGTGTGCACAGTATGCACTGTGAGCACCAGAAAGAAGAAAATTACTAAATTAAGTACCCAAACAAGCGTTATATTCTTCTAGGTGCCACTAGCGGTGCGCGCGCTCTATGTTTCCTTATGTGTACTCTCAGCTCTTACATCATTTAGAGAGACGGTAGAAAGCTTCCAGAACAATAACGTTCTTTATTGGAGCCATACAGGGACAGTTTACGACCTCTTTTACTATGTTATTAAAAATCAATGATAGCTTATGAACGATTTAATATATCGTCATCGTCCAGTCGACCGTGACAAGTTATTGTCCAAGGTCTCGAGATATTTGTCGAATTTGACCTAATTACGTTGGCGCCTTGGACGAAGATGCCAATCGAAAGGCCAATTCTGTGGACTATTTTTTGAAGAGAACCAAATTTGTGGTGTTTGATAATGTAATAAAGACGTATTAAAATGTGATTGCTATTCACAGATTTCCTTGCCTCTTGAAAAACGTCGTAACGCTACAAGCCTCTACAATCCAATGACTATCGCTGAGCTGAACCAGAAGTTCCCAAAGTAAGTACCGATTTAATATTGTTGTTTATAATTATGTAATTCATTGTCTTGCTCACGTTCACTTTCACTTAAGATTCGAGGATTGGCGCAGCGCTTCCTGTCGTGCCAAATAAACGGTTGGGATAGCCATACTCGTAATGTTACCAACTGAATGAAGATATAACTGTAATTATTGCATCAGCGGAACTATTTGTCACTATAATGCTGGTAGCTTCATCAACGTGCAAGTGCATAATCAGTGTAACAATAAATATCAACATTCATGGGATTGCATAATTGGTGAACATGGAAAGTAATGTTACGTTACAGTCATGAAAATAGTTTACATAACGGGGCTGTTTTTACTGCGCTTGCCGTGCATGATACCTTGTTTAATGGGGATATCAAAAGCCTCGTGAATAAACCCACCAGATTTTTCAAATATATTCATTTTGTTCATCATGTGTATATTTATCATGTAAAGTTACAGAGGTCATAATTCCGTTGTGTTCTCTCAGGATCCCATGGCTGGAGTACATCAACCGTCTGCTGGCTCCGCACGTCAAGGTTGACCTCGACGAGGTTGCCATCGTCAGCGTGCCCAAATACATTTCAGATCTCGAGGTTAATATCCTTAAAATACTTTTCTGCGAGAATTGTAAAGCTTTTGTCTGAAGTAGGCTATATGACATGTTTAGTACGTTTAAGTATTAATGTGAATTGGGTCATAGGGGATAGCACCGTAATTATAACTAAGCAGGTAAAGGGACATTGTTGACGAAGTTATTTGGGGCTAGCGGTTACTAACTGACAGTTAGTGCTAGTCGTTTAAATTATTAATTTCTTTGGAACTTCAAAGGTTCAACTTATGAATGGAATCTAAACAATTCTTATTGGTCTGAAAACGTATAAAACCAGCGTTAAAAAAATGGTCGCAAACTCATGTTTATCGTTGATAAAATATTAGTGGTAGAAATTAAATCAATTTCATACGTAAAATTCCTTGTAGATCCTCCTGGAAAGCACTCCTAAGCGCGTCCAAGCTAACTATGTGATGTGGCGCGTGGCTGGCGCGTCAGTGTCCTACCTGACTGACAACCTGAGGCGACGACAGCTGTCCTACGTCACCGCGCTGTCGGGCAAGACCGAGCGCGAGAGCAGGTGGAAGGAATGTGCTGATACTACCAGTGTTAGGTAAGCTATTCAAGTCAAGAAGACCATAATAGATTTATTGGGCTAACCCCCGAAAACTGAAACGATATTAAATTTTTATATGCTCCTAAATGTCTACCTGTCCCCTTCACCCTTCGAAGGTGTCAGAGACAGCATCGATTACTCTCACTATATCTCGTTGCACGGCTGGCAAAATACTAGTGTACGATGCCGCCAACCTAAGTGCTTCTGCGCGAAGTATTTAGGTTTTGCATGCATTTTTGGAGGAAGGTTATTTACGCCTTTTCTCATTCTTGGGACGGAACGGAATGATTTCTTTTACTGCTGGCTGTTTTGACATTTTACGGTTTTGCTGTTCAGTTATCAAATTCGATCTTAATGATGTTCCATGATGCATCTATATCGATTTGTGAATTTCATAATGCGTGATATTTTTGCCCCTATGTATGAAAAAGTAACCTTGCTTTATTAGAAAGTTTGTAAATCTACGTTGTCACGTATTACGTAGTTGCGAAGGTTATTATTAAAGTTTTCGCAACACGTGTCTATTGTATGAAACAGTGCTGAGGTAGATCAATTTTTATTTCCATTATAGTGTAACAGGTTACGACTCAAAGGCGTGTTGGTATGTGTACACGTGTTTTGTTGCCACTAATGCCTACTGATAAGAGTTAGCTAGTGTTAAGTCTTAAGAGCGCTTTATTTTCAGTTAAGTTACGGTGGGAAAAAGGCCCTCAAAAACAGCTAACTAATATTATATCCAGGGGACATACATTTATTAAAATCGTTAGATACCTTTTGAAAACAGAAAATAATATATTTTACAAATCTTACATACATTGTTAATTTACCCTATATGCCTGTTTTAGTAGGTTGCTGATAAAACCCAGAACTGGAACAACCATTTAAAAATAAAAATGTTTGTCCCATGCAACCCATGTCATATCAGCTGCTAGTAACTTTATCATTCGCATATATATGCAGTCATGTAAATTATTGTTTAGTTTATGTTTATATGTTATAGATGATACTAAACCACCTAAATAAGAGGATATAATATCGTCATACTTACTTATACATAGTACTAATTATTATAAGTGCTGTTACAAAGACTATAAAGGGTTTTTTTTTGTTACAGTATGTCGATCGCTGTTGGCGCCCTCTACATCAGAAAATACTTCAACGAGAACTCTAAAGCCAATGCCTTGGAAATGGTGAACGATATCAGGTAAGATTCCTATTACCATATTTTTTATTACAACCATATACTGGCATAAACATAGACACTTCTGTTTTGTCATGTAATATACCCACAGTTTGTAAGACTTAATCATCAATTTAAGAGCTAATTTTATCAGTGCAGCTCCTTCCTTTTTATGAACTCTCTCACCTTATGCGTCAAAACAACTTAGAACATGACTTAGCCACTTGTTACCAATTACCAAGAAATCGTTTTTAGATGATAAGTCTCTAGCTCCAAGACTATATTAATATTTTTTGTGACTTTAGACAACAGTTCCGTAAGACCCTGACGGAAGTGGACTGGATGGACGAGATGACCCGTCAAGCCGCTCTGGAGAAAGCCGACTCCATGGCCTCGCACATTGCCTACCCCAGTGAGATGTTGGACGATGACAAGCTAACCACCTTCTACTCTGGCGTGAGTACGATTTTGTTTGAGAATCGAGTCTAACCGTATAAAGGGTGGTCAGGAGAATAACTCCAGGAATTCCCTTTCATGCATTTTCTTAAAAATCACTATTTGGACCTGGTAATATTAATCAAAGCAAGAAGATTTTGTGTAATCCTATAAAAAAAATTATTAGATACCTTTTAGGCATCGACCCTTATTACAATTCAATATATTTTCAGTTGGAAATGTCATCTGACAAGCTAATGGAGTCAGTCCTGAACTTGACTCTGTTCGGCACGGAGTACTTGTTCGGCAAGCTTCGCGAGCCCGTCAACAAGACCGACTGGATCACTCACGGCCGCCCGGCCATCGTCAACGCCTTCTACTCATCCATTGAAAACAGCATTCGTAAGTTAATCGAATTAAAATGGACTTCATTTAAATGTTGTACACGTAATTCAGGCTTTTTTCTCAACGAGATCTTTGCAGTTAGCCTGGCCGCAGGCTTTGACTGCTTCACCGGGCTTTGCGCCCTATAGGCAGCTATTATTTTTTCCGCATGACATTTATTCCACTGGAGATAGAAATTATATTTGTTATAGAACACATAAAGATATGTTGATGGTTGTGTTATAGATGGTGAATCCGGTTGACATAAACGCTATGCCTAATCCAAAGCGTCGTCTTCAAAGTTATATCTTATTTTTTCACCAGCTTTGAAATAGTCACAGGCTGGTTTTAAAACGGATGTTTATGTAACCCTTTACAATGTCATCGTAATTTTGTTTTCTTCAATTGAACAGAGTTCCCCGCTGGTATCCTGCAAGGTGCCTTCTTCTCAGCCAAACGACCAGCTTACATGAACTACGGCGCCATTGGCTTCGTTATCGGACACGAAATCACTCACGGTTTTGATGACCAGGTCAGTAACCCCAAATTACCTTCTTCGCAAACTGAATACTGCTCATTAAAAAGCCGTTACTGAAATAATGTTTTTTTCCAGGGTCGTCAATTTGACAGAAACGGAAACTTGGTTGACTGGTGGCAGGAAATGACCAAACAAAAGTACCTTGAAAAAGCTAAATGTATTATTGATCAGTATTCCAACTACACAGTCAAAGAAGTATCACTGAAGGTAGGTTTTTTTTCTAATATTATTCATAAATTAAAGTTTTTATTTGAACAATTGTTTTCAGTATTTTAATATGCCATATATTTTTAGTTGAACGGAGTGAACACCCAGGGTGAGAACATAGCCGATAACGGAGGCATCAAGGAGGCTTACTACGCGTACCAGGCATGGACACAGCGACACGGCGCCGAAGCACGACTCCCGGGACTCGAGAAATATTCACCTAAACAGGTACAATATACTTCTATTTATTTATGAAATTATAACTATACAATTCAAGAAATCTCCGACAAATTTTAGAAAATTTCTTATATCTTTCGTATTACTGACATATTTTCATAATTAAAAACAATCTCGAACGTCGTCAGCTTTGAATCAACGCATAACAAGCGATTCATTCATTTATAAAAACACTTAATTTATAAGAAAACATAAAAATACTGAAGTTATTCTAATCAGTCTTAGTGTTACATGTGACTACTTAGTCTTTCATGAACTATGTCGGCCTTGTGAGTGGAACTTAATGAGATGCCATCATTACCTGAATATAGCGAGAAGACCGTGACCTGCATCACTAAATACATAATATTTGCAGTTGTTCTGGCTGAGCGCGGCGAACACGTGGTGCGCGGTGTACCGGAACGAGGCCATCAAGCTGCGCATCACGACCGGCTTCCACGCGCCCGGCCGCTTCCGCGTCGTCGGCCCCATGTCCAACATGGAGGAGTTCGCCGAGGACTTCAAGTGCCCCGCCGGCTCGCCCATGAACCCCCTCAACAAGTGCAAAGTGTGGTAGTCCCACAACACCGCTATCCTCGCAAACACATGTACCCCCGTACATCGGAGACTAGACAAATTCAAGAGCTACACAGCCTCGATCGATATATATTTAACAAAATTGTTAAAATTCTGTACTTACCTAGTGACATTTAATGACGTACCTACATGCGAATTATTAGAAGTATTTCGTCACTATTTATCTAAACAATTTGATTGTATACTACGCATTTGTACGACAGTGGTAGGTCGATACACCTACGGTTAGCATTCTATGGGTGTTAAGTTAAATGTTTAGATGTCACCGGAAATTTCGATGTTGTTATACTTGTAAATAGATTAGCTGAATTGTGTTTATAGATAGTTTTATATTCATCCTTATCATGCTACGATTCACTTAGATTGTTTTTTGGGTGAGACTTTAGACTGAGCACAGAACATTAGTATTCAACGGGTAAAAGACACGTGTACAAGTGCTTTTAATCTTGTACGTTGGACCCACATGCCCTTTCATTATGTTTGAGTTTATTAAAGCCTGCATGTAATATAAGAGTTGAATTGTTACAATTTAGACTTTCATATTTATTCAGAGCCACATTTACACGCCTACGGACAGAAAACATTCGATTTCTTGCTATGGAGAGCTAGTAACGTATTTGAAATTGTTTCTTCAAGTCTTTATATTGTCATTTAGTACAAATTCTGAATGGCATCTTCAAAGATTTTTAGTAAATAAAAGACAATCACAAATACGTTTCTTGTTTCTCGAATCCTATTACTAAACAATTGAATTATTTCTGTAGTATTGTAACTGTGGCAACTAGTGTATGACTAATTATTGTAAAACATTAATTAATATAATATTATTAAAGCAATAATAAGATATTAATTAATGTACCTACTATTATTTTATCGACCGATACTTAATGTGTCTTGAGTCGATAAAGATAATTTAATTTAAATTTAAGTACCTAGTAAGTAGCCTTTTTGGATACAATCGTATTGTTGTAAATCATTAAAAACACCAATATAAGGTCATTTTTATCAAACACAGCTTTTCATTTTGGCTCTGAAAAGACACCGAAATTAAAGGTAAAATCCTAGTATTTTAACTTACACCAATATTTATACATAAAAATAACAAATGATTTTTTTTTCACCTATAATGAAACTATATTAGTAATGATGATCGTTTATTTGCTCAGAAAATTAGTAATACACACAGAAATATTCTTTCAATACTACATATGCAATAATGCATGCATCTCGATACGTAAAATGGCATACCTCTTACAAGTTGTAAGATGCAATTGACAAAGTACAAGCATCGATGGATGTTTAATATCATATCGGAGTCGCTAGTAACTGCGGAATGTCATCAAACATTCGTAAACATTAAATATATTAAATGTTGTGCGAATCGTCGCCAGCTAATGAATATGATTATGTAGACACGTAGTTACGTATTAATTAAAATAGCTGCTTATAAGCTACAAGAAATAAATGATTTCATGGACTAAACCTAATAGAAGTGACTTTGATAACAATAAAACTAAATTAGATTCACAAAATAATATTACAACTGTTTGTATATTAGGGTGCAGTCACAGCATTTTACTATCAGTCTCAAAACCTCCAAGTCAGACACGTACTTTATAATTAAAAAGCACCCAGATTTCCCATTTAAAGATTCGATTACCATTCCAGACTGCTGTGATGTCCTCCTAAACATGCAACTACACAAAATTCCTTTAAAAATTGTAAAAACATAAATTACTGATTCTTGTATACAACCAAAAGGGTATAAATAAATACAAAAGAGTAAGAGTATGTACTGAGATCACGAAAGTAATGTGCTCAAGACGTCAATACTATTATTATAGCTAGTGGAGTATTGAATCCACGACATCAAGTGACTAGTTGTAGAGTAGCGCAGTGTGTTTTGACCTTTAAGTACAAACATATTCCCTCGCACTGCAAGCTGAACCATCCATCGCAGAAACGCTAACATATTTAATCGAGTGCAAACCAGCAGCTTACATTTTAATTGGAATCTTACAAAAATCTTTCCCTTAAACTTTAATTTTGATGGAATTATGAATGCTCAATCATCAATATCGGTGGTGAGTCAGCAAATATTGCGAACCACTACTGTAACAATTTTAAAGCTTTATTGTCATATCTTCCAAGACTACGGAGAACCAAGTTCTCATTATTTATAGTTATCTAAAGATAAGCAGATTACATACTCCATTCTTTCCATTTACCAAACTCGAAACGTACCGTCATGCAGCCTAATAACCTAGGTCGTGATTTAGGCAATGCTATATACTACGCGCGACATGCCAGGGCCGCGAGCTATGGTGTCATAAGTGCTCGATTATAGACGGCAATGTACTACAATAATGCTCGATCATAGTCGGCATTGTACTGCAAATCGTACGAATTTCTCGCACTGTCTAAAAGAGCTTTAAATTTGAAGTTTCCTATAAGACAGAATTTGGATTTACACACCCAGTATTAAAAACCTGTTTACAAATGTTTTATTCACCTAAACATAGAAATTTGACTTGAGCGCCCAGCACATTATATCAAATATCTCTTTTTAGAAAGCAAAACCATCTAAAGATAAAAGGAAATTATGTCGCCTATCTATGGTAGGATAATTCTGTTAAATAGGTTATTTATCTTTCGTTATTAGTGGCCTTGCTGTCGTTCAGACGGTACATTATATATGTTTCGAGTTTGGAGTAAGCGTGACCTGTGCTACGCTCATCACGTATTGCCATTGCTATGCTCCTACTGTTACAGCCCCTGAAGTCAAGTGACATTTCTACAAGCATTTAAGTTAAAGAATTCTCGAGAATGCGCGGATTCCGCGTAAGATGCGCGCAAACCTTTTTGGGTCGTTTTCAATTTGTGTCTTATACAATCGACATAAAGTTCATTATGCTATGTGTTTTGTCGCTTCTCATTCTGGTGTAAATTACGCATTATAGAAATTTTACTTGGCTATATCGCTGTTGACATTCCCTCTGTACGACCCTATATCTGAAAGCATAGCCAGCCTAAATTTCGTAGGATTCTTCACTAAACTAGTAGTTAATATCCAAGCTATCCCTATCGCCTACGAGCACCACATTAATACACACACCATCGTTCATTTCTGTTTCTCGCGAGATGACAAACACAAACCGTCACAAACCTTTCAATCACACTTTTCTTATAGAATCATGGTTAAAATTTTGTGAACCTATATTTCCGACAAGCTTTATGCAAAAAAAAAACGGTGGCAACTATCACAAAAAATAAAGTTAAATTATTCTAGTTTAAATGGCCAAAATTCGATGTCTGAAAATAATATGATATAATACCAAAAGGAACCCCTCATTAATCTTTAATTTAATTTGAATTTAAACGTTGTGATTTAATTATAAATTGTGTGTGAATTTATTTACCTACATAATAATTTGATGCTTATGCCTATTATGATATCTAATAGCAAGTGACCTAAAATAATAACATGCAATAGAAAATAAAAATAATAGAAAATTATATTTGTTGAAAAAAAGAAAAGTCAAAACCAAAATCAGTGGAACTGTTAACCATGATTTAGTACTTCAAGTACATAAGAAAATGAATCACTCGACTTCGAGATCAAAAAACACTGCCTTAGTACGCCTTCGTACGGCCCAACACTAAAATTAAATACTCCATTTTAATACTTACAATAACCTGTTTTTGGTTTCTTAAATCTAATATAGAGTAGAGTATAATATATCGCTTTCTATAGATGTACCGTGAATTCAGTACCTGTATTATCGATAAGTGAAATCGATATTTTTGGTACTTGTAATCGATACTTTCACGGTGAGATAGTAGTATGATATTGGAAAGTGGTGATTAGCGCGTGTGTTGCGCTAGAACGGTTACTCCTCCAGGCTGGGGGTGTTGTCTTCAGCGAAGAGTACGTGCGCCCGCAAGTAAATTAGGAACGCTAGCACCCGGTCGTTCTCAGCGTCGGAGCCCCTGGAATTGCAATGATTTTAATTAGCAACCATTAAAAACTACGTTCTATACAGGGCTATACTGGTGCCCCTGACAGTCGTGCAAGTATGAAATCGTAAACAGGCATATGTACGTGCGTCTGTATGTAATAATAATTGTTAAGTATTGTTTTACGGTATACTTCTATGGGTTGTGATTCACTAGACAAGTATCATGAAGTTTGTATCAATTAAAATTGGTTGTAAACAAGAAACAGGTTTATTTTACTAAATCAAAATCGGTTTTATCCAAACTCAAGACTGTCTAAACAAAACCTCATGCTTTAAGAATATAAAGCCTGCAATACATGTTGGCCAAGCTTAGACCAACGCGAGCCAAGACAAATGGACACAAGGCAAGCGGTACTGTCTAGACGTTCGGCAAGTTTGTAGGAAGCCAATGCAAATAGCCAACGTAGACGAGTTTTGAGGAGACGTCCACATGTTGGGCGCTGTCAGTTTTTATTGTGCATTGAAACAATATGTTAATATTTATTCTGGTAAAACTCCAAAAACTTAAATACATCTTCATTCGTAGAAAGCGACATTTTGTACGGAAAAGTAATAACTAATGTACCCACAACAAATATCAACCCGTGATACCCTAGAGAAACTAGACAAACATTTGAACACCATTGGCCGAGCGCGCGCGAGCGCCTTTGATTTGTGCAAAAATACCGACACCGCTCCGAAGTGAAGCAAGTGATCACAAGCCACTGCAAGTTGTGACAAGCGACGTCAAATGAGGTCTATATACGTTGGCGCTTGTCATACTCAACCAACCTAGGCCAGTGACACCGAGCGATGGCAAGACAAGGCAAATATACCGTGTACATGTTTGTATTGGCCTTCACTCGACAACACTCGCCCAACGTGTATTGCAGGCTTAAAAATTAATTAATTTAGAAGCAACAATAACAACACTGTAAGTGTTCTGTAAGTAAGAAGCGAAGGTACCGAAGCGCGGTAAATGTGACTATAGCAAATTCATTGTATACTTACTCGACATCGATTTCAATAGCCAGCACGGTGTGATGCGGTTTCCCTTCCTCGTCATACCAGCTGAAAATAAATAATACAAATATTTAATAAGATATCTTTCATCGCTAAACACTGTGACCGCTGTAGGTACATTTAGAAGTTGTTTGGGTATTTTTTGTACTGTTTCTCTCCACAGCTAGACCAGATTTAGCAAGGTGCAGTCTATGAATTATTTTCTCAAAAAGCCCAGGGACGTTCATCTGAATTAGCAGATTATGATTTTAATATATCGCAAGTAAGTGGGATGGAGTAGATCGATGTATGTGGAATGGACTTGTGGATGGATATTACTGGCATATCATTATATTTTTCCATTCTGCACCTGACGATGACTGACTTTGTCAAATATACCAAAAGCTCAAGGGTTTTCTTATGTATTTTTATGTCAATGGTTAAACCAGTATCCTTTTTCTTTATTGCTCGTATTACACTAGTCCAAATATTCCAAACAAGATACATACACATCATCAAAGAGCGATCCATTCCTCGGGTTAGTAGAGGGGGCGGGATGGAACCGCGGCCGGCGCACGGGGCCGCGCTCGCCGGCGATGGCCTGCGCCGAGCCCAGCGTGGAGCGCAGCACGTGCCAGTAGCCGCGCTGCGAGGCCCCCACACCGTCGATACGCTCGATGCGGACCCAGCCTGTGGGAGATGAAGATGAGATTTAAAATAACAAAGAAGACAAACCACCTGTGTTTTGTACAAAGAGTTTGTGTATTTGAAACGTCATCAAATGAAACTGTATTTAAAATAAAGGAAACCTGTTTTTTTAGCAGACTCTAGGTATTTCTAATGAATATGGCCTTACTGATTTTTTTTTGGATGTTGTCCTTAATTCACAGAGTTTTTTTTATACGAAAAAAAATGTAATGATATTGATATCTGTGTAATACAGATTATAATTGTTCCAAATTACGGCAAAAGCTAAAAATAGAGTGAGGGAATGAGCATTGACCATTACACTTTCTCATTTTCAGGTTTGTTAGGCGTAAGTTACCATTTAGAAGAGAAGAGTAAAAGCAACTTTCAGAGTATCATGTTTTATAGACGTTCGAGCTTGGCTAATTGGACTAGATCAGGTCCAGATGAGGTTTCATTATATATTCGAAAAAATATGGATTAAAAACGAAATAATAAACAACTCACCAGCTAGTGGATACTGTGCATCAGGCTGGCAGTTCGAGCAGTAGCACCGCACCTGTCCCCACGACACAGCTTCACGCAGCTCCGGGTACGGCAGCACCAGGTAGTTCCAATACTTCAGCACGAGGTGCAAGTGCTCGCAACCCTCCCCGGACAGGTCCCACTCCCAGTGCACGTTCTGACCTTCACCCCCCTCCACGTCCAAGCATAGGATACGGTTTAGGTAGTGCAAGTTCTCCACAGACAAAGGCTCCGACCAATCGTCACGTCGCGAGTTCTCAATAGAAGATGTCTGTTCTTCGGTTAAGTCAGGAAGGTTTCCAGTCTCCATGGTCAAAGCATCCATGATCTCGTTGTCGAGATTGTCCACGTCGTTGGCTTCAGGGTAGCGGTCGTTGTGACGGATGTTAGTATCGCAGAACTGCTCATGTACTACATCGTCCGAGGTGTCGTCCCCGACGTGGGAGCCAACGCTGAAGGTGTGACGTATGGGGCCTGCGGTTTCGTTGTTTTCGGCCACGTGGTGAAAATCATGTGTGGAGTGACTCTTACGGAAATAGCGGTTGGATAGCTCGTTGTAACCTTGCAACGAGTCATCGGAATCGCCATTGAGACTCTGGTGAAGGGACGCCTGAGCTGGTAAGGCTGTTCTGTTCTTTTTCTTTTTGGTTTTGCCTTTCTTTTTAGGCGGTGGGCTCATCATGCCTGCTAAAGGATTAGCAACAGGGCCTCCGAGAGGGCCGAGCACGGGGCACGGGATGGGTGTCGGAGTGCGGTACGGCAGAGGGGTCGGGACGCGGTATGGCATGAAGCTTAGGCCGTGACTAGGTCCTGCTGGCATGTACGCCGACCCCCAGCGGTTTTCAGCCAGATTGTCCTGACTAAAAGCTTTAGGCTTCTTCTTTCGTCGAGATTCAGGGTCCGCTGAGTTTGTTCCTTCTATATCCGATTCAGGATCTGGTGGTAATTCCTCACGCTCAGTGATTACTGGCAGATCTAAAGATGCACCGCTCGATACGACATATGGATGTAGCAACACCGACACCTGAAATGAAAAAATAAATTAGGTGTTAGAAACCGGATTATATTTAATTTACTCTTTTTACTGCTTTTAGAAGCAGGTTTCGCATAGGTGACCTAACCTATGCAAAACCTGCTTAAATAATTGTTTCAAGACTATCAAGGTTCACTGCGGACTGTGAGTGAGACTTTGCGTCACAATAGAAACTGCCTGGCACAACATTTTTATGTATTGTTATGTGGGGTAATCTTATTTACAACAACATTGAAAGCATAATACATAGTTAACAAATTGTAAGATTGATGATGGGAACGGCTCTTTTAGACAATTAGCCGTTTCGTGATATTAATCATTTTCACCTCTTTGATCGTTTCAATCTGCATAAGCACATCAAGTTGTCTAGTCTTAAAAAAATATAAAAATTTTGTAATACCTGACAGATCCTTCCATAGAGATCTATGGTAGGAAACACGTGGCTATAACGCCGCGGTATGGTAGCGATGCAGCCGATCATCTTGCCATTCATCTGCAGTACCAGCTCGCTGGTGAACCGGAAGTGGATCGTCAGCACCGACTGCTCACCGAGACTGTCGAGCGCCATACCCATGTAGGAGTTTGTCTGGAAATAAGGAAATATGTTTCAAGATGTTCGATTTTACATTTGAGTCTGTACCTAACCAAGGTTGCATTAATTGTCACTTGGTTCCCTAATAATCAAGCATTAATTCTTTAGATTATTTATGTTCTAGTTGTTGTTTATTTTTCCCTAAATCAAATATGCGAACTCTATTTAAAAGTTTGACATATTTGTTGGATTTAATGAGCAATATGACTTTAATTTTAACAGTCTAGGCTCAAAATAAAGGTTATGCCTCAAAACTTGTATCTATGTTGTCGCCTGTACATTTAGTTCAATTAAGATACTTCTAATTACTACTACTGCAAGTCGTGGTGGCCTAGCGGTTCAATGAACGGATTTGTATGCACGAGGTTGCAAGTTCGAACCCGGGCAAGTACCAATGTAACTTTTCAAAAGTTATATGTACTTTCTTAATTATTCTAAGACACTTCTGACAAACGGTGAAGGAAAACATCGTGAGAACACCTGGATTTCAAAAATTTGGGATCTGAAATCGCCAACCCGCAGAGAGCAAGCGTGGTAATCAATGCTCATGAATTCTGTATATGAGAAGAGGCCTGTGCCCAGCAGTGGGACGATTATAGGCTGGATTATTATTATTAAGATACTTACAAAGGCTCCGTTATCATTGAGCAGGTCGCTCGACAGGACCCAGCAGGGAGGCTCGAGGTGCACCGCGTTCCACGGCAGTTCTATAGGCAACACGCCCACCGCGCCGATGGTCACACTGCCCGACCATTCTTCGGAGACTTTGTCGACACGGAACTGTTGACAAAGGAATACAATTCATGGATTTTTGGGTTATAAAACGTGTAAATTGTTGTTTAGAGGGGAAAAGTTAAAACTATTTTTATGTTTATCATTATAGAAAATATCGTTTAATTTGCGCTAGCTTAAAATACAATTTTGTTTATAAGGCTAAGGCTGCACTAAGGTTGAACCGCCGAGGATTTTAACTGCCTGGTTTTGTGAGTAAAGGAAACTAATGGAAGCGGCCGCACTGGCGGTTTTTTTTTACAGAAATAGTAGCGGGGAAAAACCGCTTAAAATTTGTAGTACAAGAGTAAATCGTGGCGTGCGGCCTTAACTTTAATAGGTAAATTATGACTTTTTGGTGAATCATGAAAAGGTAGCGCTCAGTAGTGGACTCAAAAATGTCTGATGTGACTTAATCTGCTTCATGTTTATTGCCCTGAACTTATTTATGTTGTCATCCTTGAAATTTTTACGTATATCACATTTAAATAGCTGTCGTTCTCGCTTACCTATAGTGACTTACATATCTAGGGATTATACAAAAGTGGTTAATCTTCTGAAATTGCGGGGTTTTATATAGGCATCTCTGGTTGCTTTAGTTCCTAAATAAAAATAGTAAATCTGCTTTTGTTCAAGAAATCTATCTTGTCCTACCATCTGGGCCTACGGCGTGTATAAACTCGTCACTTTGTTTAATTCAGGTGACGTTAGGCACCGTGTATTCAACTCGCTATTAGGCTCAAAACTGACATTGCAGTAAACAACACTCGTGATAGCTAAAAACATTTTTGCTTAAGTTTGTAATTACAATAAATTGTTAATATATATTACAGTATTTTGAAACAGAAAAAAAATGTATTAATTTTCGCAAGTGCTATTTATTTATTAAGGCTTTTTTCTGTTATCATTTAAATAATACCTTAGCTACAGCATTGTTTAAGAATTTCGCTGTTGCATAAATCAGCAATTAAAAACATTGCAACTGCACTGAAGGCTGTTAAAAATTTCGCGGTACTAGTAATCTATGTCTGACAGTAAATATATTAAAAAATCGCATTGCATAATGATAAAAACGCTTTCGGAAAAAAGCATGTTTCACAAAATATAAATCTTATATTAAGAAAATATTTATTAGTTTGGTGTTAAAACCTACTCTAAAATTGTGTCCTCGGCGCAGTGGCTGGCTGATAACAGCGATGCCATCACGATAGCCGGTGTAACGTACTGCGACCGTGTCTGAAACAAAGCAAAATAAAAATATGTTAAAAACATCTTGTTTAATATTTTATTCATATCAGAATAATCCAAAAGTAAAAGATAGATGTATAATATTGAACTTTGATCATTTATTTGTAAAAACGAACAGGTCTTTTTCGTTTTATAGCATAGGGATGGCAATAATTACCTGAGCTGCACAGCTTGATATTCCCTCCATGTACATTATGGAAGGTGTACGGCAAGGGGTTTCGCCTCCGAGGCCAGGGCTCGGCGGGCGGCTCATCCGCGGCACCCTCGACGGAAGCCTCGGTGCCGGACGCGTCCGAGGAGGCCGCAGCACCGGCGTCGGCAGACCCTTCTGCTGCTGAAGTAGACGCTACAACGATAGCCGAAGCAGCTGTTTGTGCCTGAGCTTGGGCCTGAGCCTGTGCCTTACGAGCCTTCTTTCCTGGTCCTTTTCCCTTGTAGCGAGCAGCATTCCTCGCCTCCTCTCTTTCTCTAGCCTGAGCCGCTTCCGCCGCTTGAGCTGCCTGAGCGGCCAGCGCAGCCGCCCTGCCCTTCAATATCGGCGTCTTATTCATCTTACTCCGCACCATGGCTTCGCTATCAGATACCCCCGCTGTACTCTCAAGGTACTCTTCACTGGGCTCTGCACTCAAGGACTTTTCACTGAGCGACTCGTCGCCTTCGTCGGCGGTAGATTCAGCTGTCCGTGGGACAACGCTCGTGAACTGACACGAATCTCTCACTGATCCAGGTTCGAATACCTCTTCAGGATTGTCTGTGTCTAAGGGAGCGGCTTGCGATGTTGTACCCTGCTTCTGGTAATCACCGTTGGGGACTGAAAATTAAATAAATAGTATGTTAATTCTGCTGATATGCCACAACTACGTATGTTGTATTGGTATTTAATATGCTTGTAAGCCTTTACTAGATTTGACTATACCATGGCATCTTGTGTCTTTTTACACAAGTAATACGTTTACCTGACAGAACTTGTTATAAATATTGTGAATGACAGGTATCAGGGTGGGGCTTTCTATGAATCTGTCAATTATTCCATTACACAGATTTAATATGTTATGAGAAACGAGGTATAAACTTTTAATCGTATTTCTAAACTTTGAAACAGTGGCTGGTAAAAGAGCTTCTTCCCGAGAGTAAATTCTCAACGAATTGTTTTCATGTTTGTATAGTACTTGTCACACAACACAATCTACTTTTTTAGGTATATTGTCTTAAAAGGGTAATAAACTTACTTGTTTGTTGAGTCAACACGTTTCCGAGCGTGCTCTGTGAAACCGCCTGAATCTTATTCACGTGCCCGAAGATCTCCAACACAACGTACACTTTCTGTGAAAAGAAACAAGTGACGTCAGAATCTGATTTTGAATTGTGCAAATAGATATAATATCACTGAATATATAATATATATTTTTATACATATATATTTATATAAGCAGTTGCAGTATATCTTTTATTGGCGTAAACGAAGCACAAATATCATGCAATACAATGCCTGGGAATTACAGTTACAGTAGACTAATATGAAATACTTTTAATTAATAAAAAATACCTGAAAAAAAATCTGTAACTGCCCTTCACCAGGTAAACATTATAAGTGATTGCGGATAAGCGTTTAGTAGCAGTGATCTATTTACAATTTTAAAATAGCTTGATAAATATATTTGATAAATAAAGCTTTAGGCCCGATTTTTTGCGTATATCTACTCCCCGTTTCTAGATACCGAATTAGTACAAATTCATTAATAACTCTGTATAGGAATTGGTTGTTAGTTTTTTGGTCAATAAAATTTTCTATTTGAAAACTTATAATGCATAGCCTTTTAGAAACAGGGAGTCATGATATAATTAAATATAAATAATATTCAGTAATATATAACTTTTATATAAGCTTGTAACCGACTGTTTGGTATAAGTTCTAAAACCGTCATGAACCTATCTCAAACAGTAAATCATTTTGAATGGGTACAAGTGAAAATATTCACCAATAAAATAATAAACCAAAACGGTATTGCAATTCTTACAAACGTTTTAAGAAAATATGTGAAGTGGGTGAAGAACGCACATGATAAATTCCCAACATAAAAAAAAGAAAATGAAAGAGCCGAGAAAAGAACTTACAACGTAAATAATATAAAAAAGAACTGTTTTATTATGTCCGGTTCGAATATCGGAACGTAATATACAAGCATATATTGAAGTCAGATATATACATAAATATATATTCATATATATCGGTTGCCTGCCGCACGCCTGTCGCGAAGGCTGAACAAAATTGTTTGAGCCTTTTCATATATCCGAAGTAAGTCTCATAAAATAAACAAGGCACCTTAATAAGTGCCCTTTAGCACGCACGTATTTCGGAACAAACGCTGGGGAATCCTAAAAGTATGTGGATATTTAAAAGAGTAAAATATCCGCTTACAGAAAGAAATCCCAAACTGCCTCAAAATAATCAATTTCGCTAAACTGACAGCACGAAAAATTCATTTAAAACTGCTCGACTTTACACCACTTAGATTCTATTCTACGAAAAAAACAGCAAAATTGAAATCATTTTCTTCTGGCCGCAAGTCAATTTTATAAATATTTTGCTGACGATAAATACGCGTAATTTTTTTTATGAAAAGCAAAATTCTTTTTTTTTAAAGGACTTTCGCGCTAACTCGTTTATAAATGAAATTAGCTTGAACCAAATGTTGCTCCATGTGGAATGCTTCTCTGTAAATGAGAAATAATGCCCGCAATACCTCAGTGGACGTTTAAATTCCGCGCTTAAATGAGAGGCCGGTAAGATTCACGCCATTGAGAACGTACTATAATCACGCGCGTATAGAACTACACAAAGTTGTATAAAGTAGAATTAAAAAAGGGCAAGTACCTCAAAATGTCCTATGTAAGCCCGCAGATCGCTGTACGCTAAACAGCGATTACGTTCCTTACATATAAATGTAAGTATAATGTAACTGTAGCATACATAGTCAAAGTTGTTTTACTTTTATTAAAAAATGCTTAAAGCAATAGGAATAATGCCTTCAACCAATTACAATATCACGGCGGTAAAACACTTCTGTAGTTTGGACTATAATACTAAAACTACAATATATAACTGAAATGAGCTTTAACGCACTTCTTGCAAGTTAACAAAAACCGCTTCATGTATGTGTGCTGAAGTCATAAATTACTAATTATGGATTAGAAGAGAGAACCAAAGCAAGCAATTAATCACATTTAGATATTAAAAATTTACTTCAATACTAAATGCCTTGATTGATCTAGAATGGTTGTCTGCTAGTTTGTTTTTAGGGCCGGGTTGCGTTAACATACTCCAAGAAAATGAATCTTAAAAGCACTATTTCATAAGTTTTAATTGTTAAAAAATACATAACTTTTCTATTTTCATAGCAAGCACTTATTATTTAATATTATTAATTTACCAAGTAGAAGTATTAAGGTAACATATTTTTAATAACATAATTTTAGGCAACCAGACTCCTATTTTTTGTATTTAATCTTTATCTGTAGTTCAATTTGGCTAACAGAGGTATTTTTGGCCGCAAGGTGGCATGCATGAAGCTTTAAAGCAGGGGTATAAAAGCATAATAATTAGAACCACAGATAAAGTTTCGTCAATACACTTTTTTTACAATTACTTTTGTCTAACGGTCAACTAAGGCACAAAGCAATTAGTTAATTATTCAAACATTTTAGTCAGCGCTTACTTTGACTCATTTTAAATCTATAAATGTGAAAATAAATTTTCTATAATGTATGTAAATCTTAAGCAATATTCACACTTTACTTGAAGGACTTATTATTTTCTAAAAAGTTATTTTTCTGAACAAATTAATTAAAAACAATTATTACTTTTTATCAAAAGCTATATATGAATTTGAAGTTAAAGCTACAACGCATGATATAATGATAAGCTAATGAATTAAAAATTTATATTTTCAGTTAATCAATTAGTCATACAATAAATCAGTTTAAACGATCTGAACAAAATATTTAAATATGCAATCCGATTCAAATCACTTAATACAAGAAAAAACAACGAAAATAATTCATGATTTGTGACTAAAGCGTTGTTTAATCAAGCTATTTTAAAAAAGGATTAGAAATGTTTGCTACCGCGAAATTTATATAACACTGATCAAAATGTTTTGTTTTTGCCGTGAGTCTATTTATATACGTCTAGTATTAATTAACCCAATTAAAAGCGGAACTGAATAACTAATTTACCTTACACATATATACCTATATGTAGCAATCTGTAAAATATTATGTGAGAAAATAAGATACTTGGATTTAATGATCAAAATATACGAGTTATTGTTGCGTAAGGATTACATGCTAATCACCATTTATATTTAAATCAGTCATCCATCAAAAAATAAATCTGCACTGACTCCATTGTTTTTATTTCACTATACTAAACTTAAAAATATCCTATTTAATCACGCCGTCTAATCACTCAATTTACCTTCTGAAAAGCTTACAGTAAATTCCATCCATGGAAAGTGTTACCACGGCAAAAAAAAACAATTGTCCAATGTTATTAGGTTAGTTTTCAATCATAGGAAGGTCAGGTTGAGTGTCAGTAATCGCGAGTATGTGAATGCTACCACCTCTAGACTCAGCATGGAGGTCCGTGGCCGGCGTCATCCTGGGGCTAGGTGGTCGCGGCTGGTTATCCCGCCAGCCACCGGTCGCCAGCAGCCTCGTTGGTATTAGCAGGGCGCACCGCGAGCAGGTGAGGTTGGCATTTGGACGCGAAGACCGCCCCTTACGCCCCTCTAGTGTTTTACTTGACTTCATTTATTTTCGACTACATTCAACAAGATACAATTGATTACAATGAAGCTACATATAATTTCAAAATCACGATTACAATAGCATTACATGAAACGCGGATTACAATGTCAAGTATTAAATATTTCCTAAAGCTCAAACTGTCACTCAACCCGTTGACCTTTGCTTAATACCGGAGAGATGTTTCCAAACTCCTGAATCTATTATACTAACGTCAGGAACTTTCTCAAAAGCCGTCTCGAGTTGTTCAGAGTTGTAGTAGACAAGTACTCGCGAGTCGCTGGTTTTCTTGAGACCGATTCTGTCGCCAGGGCGGAGCCACTCGAACGATGGGACAAATGAGTAGACCTCTTGTTCTCGAGTGCCCGGTTTCGAGTATTTTATGTTTCGCCCTGTAAAAATAATAGAAATAAATACTACAAATAAATTTACGGTATTTATAGCAAGTCACATTAAATCACATTCAAAAACCACACAAACATACACCGAGTGACATTCAAATTTATATCATAAATACATAGTTCACATACAAGTTTTTTAGCTACTACAAAGCACATATACCTAAAATATATCTAGCATTTTAGAAATTTCGGGCAATTTAAAAGCGGCCCAATCAGAAAACTGCGTACATTTGTGTAGAACATGTCGGGTGGATGAAACTTGCTGTTCGACGCACGACAAGAGCTTTGTTGCCTAACTTTGAACCACCGCAGCCATCGCAGGGTTATTACTACTTTGCGATGGCTGAAGTGGTTCGAAGTTCGATCAACCTTGAACACAAAGGAGGTGTCTGCATGAAACCACTTGCCGTTGGACGCACGACGATAACTCCGTCGTCTAACTTTGAACAACTACAGCCATCGCAGAGTGTTGCTCTGCGATGGCTGAAGTCGTTCGCAGTTCGTTTCATCTTGATCGTGAAGATAATGGAATACGTTCGATGGAAGTAACTTGCAGTTGAACGCCGGATGATAACTTCGTTGTCTAACTTTGAACAACTACAGCCATCGCAGAGTATATTGCTCTGCGATGGCTGAAGTTGTCCGCAGTTCGTTTCATCTTGATCGTAGAGATAATGGAATCCACCGATGGAAGTAACTTGCAGTTGGACGCTCGTCGATAACTTCGTTGTCTAACTTTGAACCACTACAGCCATCGCAGAGTATATTGCTCTGCGATGGCTGAAGTGGTTCGCAGTTCGTTTCATCTTGATCGTAGAGATAATGGAATCCACCGATGGAAGTAACTTGCAGTTGAACGCTCGTCGATAACTTCGTTGTCTAACTTTGAACCACTACAGCCATCGCAGAGTATATTGCTCTGCGATGGCTGAAGTTGTCCGCAGTTTGTTTCATCTTGATCGTAGAGATAATGGAATCCACCGATGGAAGTAACTTGCAGTTGGACGCTCGTCGATAACTTCGTTGTCTAACTTTGAACCACTACAGCCATCGCAGAGTATATTGCTCTGCGATGGCTGAAGTTGTCCGCAGTTTGTTTCATCTTGATCGTAGAGATAATGGAATCCACCGATGGAAGTAACTTGCAGTTGGACGCTCGTCGATAACTTCGTTGTCTAACTTTGAACCACTACAGCCATCGCAGAGTGTTGCTCTGCGATGGCTGAAGTTGTTCATAGTTTGTTTAATCTTAAAAATAGAGACAAGGGAGAATCAGTCTGTAGCACGACGTTAACATTGTTGTCTAACTTTGAACCACCACAGCTATCGCAGAGTTTTTATTGCTCTGCGATGGCTGAAGTTGTTCAAAGTTCGTATAACCTTGAACATAAAAGCAAGGGTACACTGTTCACTTATTAAAATTGTTTTGCAACTACTAAAACGCATATTTAAAGATCAAAATTATACGTACTTAAGAATTGAAATGCTTCGCAGTAGCTTTACATGTTGTCGATAGATAAAATGAAGATGTCGAAAAAATAAACGAGAAGACAACAGTGTTTGTCGAACGTTCAAATTGTTGACCAACTTTAAACCACTTCAGCCATCTCTAAGTACCATTTACTAAGAGATGTCTGGAGTAGTTCAAAGTTCGTGATAATATTATCTGCTTAAAATTGCAGACACCCTGCAAATTGACACATTAAAATCATTTAAGAAAAACAGTTTCATATTATATAATACATAAAATACATATTCAAAATAGAACAAAACTACTACAAAGCACAAAAAAAACACAACAAACACATGAACATTTTGATACAGTCTTATTTTCTTGTCTTACGGACCAAATAATCAATGTATCTAGCACAGATCAAAGAAATTTTGTAGTTCCACTTTGCGTTAAAATGCTTTGTATTAGCTTTTACATTTAAGGCACACTGAATATTAAAAAGTAAGACAAACTTGTTTGACGAGATGTTAGCGTCAGTGCGATGTTGGACTTCGAACAACTTCAGCCATCTTTGAGTATTTGTTACCCTGAGATGGCTGGGGCTGGCCGGAGTCGTGGCTTTCCCTTGATGCTTTCGCTGATACCTAAGAAGCTATAAACACGGTTAACATGCCTAGTACACCATATTTCATACCAATATATAAGATATGTCATGTTACATGTTAGATACATACAATTTTGAGATTTATATACAAAAGAACATGGAAAAGTTACCTATATAAATCTAGGGTAATCAAAAAATGGGAATAATTTCATGGAATTTAACTACAGTTTAAATGAACTATAAAGATTACTTATAAACGAGAACTTAAGTTGACTACAAGGTAAAGAGAACTAAAAAAGTTTTTGGTAAAAAAGGTCGAATACATGTTGTATAATTGAGGTAAGTAGATTAGTCTTACCATCGATGTACGCGGTGAAATGTGGAAGACAAGAGATGGTTGGCGGGAGGCTGCGATTGACATGAGCGTTCAGGATATTGATGTCCGTAACGCCGATACGGAAGCTGCCAGCAAACGCGTATTTACACTCGGCCACTTTGATCTGCCAAACGACAAATTACTTAAGACTATAAGTAAATATATAAACAGTTTTTTCAAGAAATTGCACGTTGATTTTTCTAGATCTCAACCACTATTTCTGAAAGACAATCAATTTAATCGGTTCTTAACGATTGTTGACTGGTTGATAAAATACCAACCCCAAATCATAGAACTTGAAATTATATTTCGTCAATTTGTTATTAATTTGATCAGCATTTCAGATACCGTGCCAAGTTTTTGAAATTCATCGTATTACCTCGAACAACTGCCCAACAGCGAGGTGAGCCGAGCTGAACACGAGACACGCCATAGGATCTGGCAAGAGCCGCCGCGCGACCGTGTAGTCTTGCAATAAGCAAATGTTATCGCCATAATACTCAGAGAAGCTCCTAAAAAACAAATGAAATGTAACACACCTGAATATACACGCTTCCCTTCTTAAATAACAGGTTAAATCTATATAATTATATTAAAATGAATCGCTAAATGTGTTGGTAAGGGCATAACTCAATAATGCCTGGACCTAATTACCGCTATTTCTTTTTTTGTTCCGTTAGTTATTACGAGGCGAAGGTTCTCATGAAAGAAAAAAATTTGGAAATGGCGCGAAAAAAAAAGTAATTCTGACTCTTCTTTCTGATCTACGCCCTGAATAAAATAAAGGCACCGGGAACGGGACCTAGGTACGTATTCATGCGGGTGAAACCGCAGGGCACAGCTAGTATATAAATAAAGTTCCGTTCTCTTACCAATAAGGAGGCGGCGGCGACGCTAACGCTCTTGAGTTACTTAGCATCGAGTTGTCAGAATTCGTACAACCATTGTAATTGAATGTCCTCTCCTCGTTTTGCAAGATAGTCACCTGTTTCATAAACAAAACATATAATTATATTCTTGAACACATGTGTCAGTGTGAGTGGTAGAATAGTTGGACATACCTGAGTGCACTGGCCATACAAATCAACGACAGCGTAAATGTTGAGATGCGGCATGTACCAAGCTTTGCCCATATCCATGCCATCTAGATAGTAATGGAGACTGCGGTCTGCGTGCCACATCATACCTATTTAAAACATACATCATTTTGTTCAATCTAGATTCTGTGAAATTCGTGTTTGATACTTAGGATACAATCAAATCAGAAAGTATAAATAAGATCAATTCCAGTCAGAAATACGGCCCAAAAGAAAAACAGTAAGTCGTAGGAATAATGGAAATTTCTCTGGAGGCTTGTGAGGCAGGCGTTCCATGTAAAATATTGGTGTTAAGCTGCTTCTTGCGAGGAAGCAGACCTCCACAAGATTTGGAAATAGGATAGACAGGAATATTTAGGGTATTATTTCTGCAAAATAAGTTTCATAATCGCTTACCAACGCGGCTTCCAACGGTAAGCGTATCCAGATCGAGCGGGTAGCCGCTGCGCACACACTCGCCGTCCTTCATCATGGCCGCGCCGCTCAGGATGTACGTGTGCCAGTTGAGGTCGGTGGCCGTGCCCGCGACTGTACCCATACCCCCGCTGGCTTCCAGGTCGATAGGACGAAGAGCTGTCACACCTGGACAAAACAAACACGTACTTGGTAAAGTATGAAGGGAACTGTTGAATTGGTATGATAACCCACGGTTTCTGAAAGGCTGGTCAATTTTATCCGTTGTTAAATCAACCAAATCAACCGTAAAATCTAATTATGATTGTAACTGCTTCTTCAGATGAAAACAACCAATCATTCAGCCAATCATAATCCACTGCTGGAAATAGGCCTCTCCCAATTTGCACCACAACACCCGGTCCTCCGCCCTCCGCATCCAGTCCAGAAAACAACCGGTAACAGCCCTTAAAGTAAGGTTTGAGAGTTGACAATTTTTTGCGTTGGTGTACTTTGCAGAAACCGGTGGTATTTCTCTGACCCGACTAGAACACTCGCACGGAGCACCTTACCAATATAAACAGTTTTCAGAAGGATTTTTGTTATCGTATAGAAAAGCTGTAATTTTAATAAAATAAACCGTCTATTTAAAGAAGTTTCCTTACCGATCTCCAAGCTACCGATCCAGCAGTCAACCATCTTATCGATGCGCAGCTCGAACATGTCGCATTCGCGGAGAGGTCGCGAGCTGAACAGCACAGCGTCGTTAAACTCGGAGTACACGGTGGCGCGCCAAGCGGTCAGGTGGTTGCGACTGAGGCGAGCGTTGCGCCCGTGGACTTCGTGGAAGCACATTTCACTACACAAAAAAGCCTCAAGTAAATATATTGTTTGTCATATTGCTGTACAAAAAAGTTTGAACTAATATATTGTTCGCCATATTAGAAAACTGTTGGGAAAGGTTGGTAATACTTACGGTAATATCGTAGCATTTGATTCCGTCGAAAGTGGAGATTCAGGGGAATATATCGGCGGAGGTGTGTATTGATCCACTATAGTCGCCTGAGCGGCACGCCCATACAAATCTGTACCCAAAAAATATCATAAATAATAACGACTGCAAAAAACTGCAAATATTATTTAGGAAAAAAAAACCTTACCTATAATGCCAAACACATGTTCAGGTACATTAAAAGCGGCGGGACCTTGATCCACGCCGTTTACGAAGAAATGAAGTATGCCCAATTCCTTGCGCATAACACCAACCGTATCGCCTTCCTACAAAGATACCTCAAGCATTAAGTAAAAACAATTAATTTTAAAAATGACTTAGCCTTAAAGAATGAAGAACTTACCACAAGTCTATTTAAGTTCCGTACGTATTGTGGAATGACGATGGCTCCATCTCTGATTACGTCCTCTCCGGTCACTGCCCAGGTGCCGGACCTATGACAACAAATCAATAAGATACTGCCATACAACTCTGTACATACATTACAATCAATCGAAGTACGAACATAAATAGTGTTGTTTTCTGAAAGATCGATCAACATATAGAATTGGGTATCTGACATTGTATTTTGGTCATTTTATCACATTCTTTGGTAATGAACATGAGTGACTTCGGGGCCAACCAAGTAATGATTTTTGGTCACTAAGAATATAAGGGACACTATCACGAATATAGGAAAACACTACTATAACACGAGAGAAGAACAGTGTTTCAGAAGTATCTTGTCGAGTGACTTACTTTGCATTGCTCATTTTGAATGGAAATTTTATTTCATTTGAGGAATGCTGCGTGACTCCAATCTCAATGCTTCCAGCCCACTTCGGTATGACGAGGTCGAGACGTACTTGGAACAGTTCGTTGGTCCTCAGAGTACGGTTCGTCATTACGATTCCGTTGTTGAAGTACTTGAAAGCACTAAAATATAACATATTCTTAGGAGATGTTCTCTAAAAGCCGAGAAAATATGGATCAGAGTATAAAGTTTGAATACTTACTTAGGCCTATGAGCAGTCTTACCATCATTAATAATAATAACATTCGAATCACGCAGCGTATGAAATAAAAGGCTCTCTTCGTCTATTCTTGGTCTAAATCTACCTAAAAGACAAAAAAAGAATACATGAGTACAGCTCCTTATTCAAAGGTACCTCACCACTTTTTATGATACATAAGCGTTGAATCTCAACCTGTCATTAAATAAGACAAATATTTATGTTATTTTGTAAATATAATTCTAGAAGGTATGTAACTTGGACTTACTTGGCGGAGGTATCTCCGGAGACGAATTCACCGTGACAGGTGGTGGATTGTTGATGTTGCTGTCCATATCTTCGCATGGATCCACTATTGAAACCTAAGACACAAATAAATATGCATAAATATCATATATAGTAGAAACATTAGTACCTACATATGAATATTCAGTTGACAAAACTACTGTATAAAAGAATCGTCAGTCTAACTTTCTGAAAATCATTAAGAGCGATGTTTACAATAATAAGATTTCTGTAGACGCAAATAACCAGAAAAGCCGAATTACATAAAGATTTCACTTTCAAACAACGACCATAAATCTTTCAAAAAACGTCATTTAATTAAGAAAGATCTTTCTATTAAATAAATCCTTTCTAATAACCCTATGAAAACCAATCCAAATTTCATACATAAGCCGAAAAACTATTTATATAATTTAGAAAAAATAGAAACAATAAATAACAAATATGTAGGACTAACCACAATATTAATTCGAATGCAGTTTTAAATAGAACACTAAAAGATGCTACAATCGATAAAATGTATAATGCACCTATGTAAAATGCACGACACATTTCCGCACTGTTTGTTTTCATTGCAAAAAATCTTTATCATTATCATTTACTTACATTTACAACTACATATTTGTTTCATTCTATTACTTCTTCACATTCTGTAATCAACGTGTAATGTGTTTTATGGTGGTATTAACGACTCAATTACTCAAGTCCACCGATTTGTTTGACACTTGGCGAAAATCAATCAAATGTAACTGTCTCGCTTACTCGTCAGTGACAAGGGTTCATTTGTTTCATACAAAACATGACAGGTATTTGCGAACGATTATATTATTAGCTAAGAAACCGACATTACTTATAATTTTGTTTATTTGAGTTTTTGGATACTTTTAACGACAGAATCGTAATTCTACATGTGTATAACTAGGTTGTCTTATATCTTAATTTGAATAGCATAAATAATTTATGCCTAATTTTCGACGACCTCAATAATTATTGTCCGCTACGAAACGTTGTTTCAGCAATCGAAATTTTAGATAAAAAAAACTTTCGACAACTTAAAACTCCTAGAATATTACTGAGTCCTATTTTTAGGGATCCAAAACACCCACTTTACCAACGAAATAATAAAAACGTTTAAAGTAAACATGGCCAATACCCGTGGCCATGCTCATGTAAATTGGGTCACCTATATTGGTCTAGATGAACATACCTAATTGCTATAAATTAATTGCTGTTTGGCCTGGCCGTTATTAAGCTTATAATTAACAGTGACGGTGTTTTATTAATTTTATAGGTACTTGCATACCTACTAAGTAAACGAAATGAGAAAAAAAACCATTCCCGTCAGAAATGTATAACAAATAAAAATTGTTGAAATTAAATAAATATATCTTCATTTTAGAACAGTTAACGACAAAAAAATAATCTACATCTACTAAGAAAATTATTGCTTAAAGATTTAAAAACATATCCCTATATTTTTATTCATATAAATGTTACATGTTAACTTTATAAATGTTACACGTTTACCTAAATATATGTAAATGACAGGCACGATAATTAAAAAAAATACATCACGCAATACCTGAACTAGTCACGTCATAATTAACAGACATCATTTTAATTTGCGTGGAAACTAGTAATTATCCTATGCTTCGTAGAACTGAAACTATTGTTTCATATAAGCTACAAGGTTCGGCGAACAAATAAATAAATAATAGAACCTAAAGAATAGCCAGAGAGGATATAATGGATAAGAAACAACAGAGTGCGCGTATGGGTATGAACCGTGAGCAAAAGTATAAAGCGTGCGGTTCTAATAAAACTATCTCAAAACCTAATATTACCCTAAAAATATAGATGCCATTAATATTTTCACATTTTTGGACATTTATGCGAAAATAGATTAGCGGAAAACGACGTTTGTCGTTTAAAATTTGATAACTTCCGGAAAAATGAGCGTTTACTGATACGCGCACTCTATAGTTTTTACTATATAAATAGAACTTACTTTGACAGTCATGCCGTAAAGATCCACCACCCCCCACACTTGTCGATCAACTTTATCGGTGGCAACGCCTTGATCGACACCATTGATGAAATAGTGTAATTTGCCATTACTCCTTCTCATCATCCCGACGGTATCCCCTTCCTAAACAAAGAACATATACTTTAATACCTAATGAAATAAAACATTAAAAAATAATGCAAAAATCAGCGGTTTTTTTTTTCAGTTTTTGACAATAGTACTTGGTCCTTACAAGGCCTTTTTTCCGGTGAATGCTCATGATTTTACTTGACCCTGGCACAGGCAAAAGGGTATACCTAAACACATCTGTATCTATCTCTTTCCCTCTTACCAGGACTACTTAGAACACTTTCAGTAGGTACTCCAACTTCTTCCATTCCAATCTCTTATAAATAGAGGATTCTATAACTTACTCTTAGTTCGTCGAGATTGAAGTTCCCATACTCCATGCAGGTGCCGTGGCCGTTGAGAAGCACCTTGCAGCCGGACATCATTATAGTCCCGGAGTCCATGTTGGTCATCGTTGATGGGAATCGTATGGTGCTTGGGTTGTGAGTTGTTACACCAACCTAACAAAAAAATAACTTATACTTACCATTCTTGTAAGAAATGTTAGGTGAATTATAGTATTCATGTCAAAAGGTTGGTACCTCGATGCTGCCGCTCCATTTGTCAACCAGCCTATCTATTCGTATTTCGAATAGCTCGTTGTCGTACAAAGGACGGTGAGTCATTACAACTCCATTGTTATAGTCGTCCAAAGGACGGGCTCTCTCTGCAGTCCTATTGTGAACATTCGATAAACGTTTAAAATGGCAAATATTTTATCTAACACACATTAAATCACACTAAGTCATGCTTGGAGAAAAGTAAAGTCAATAAGATAACACTTACTTATTGTTATTGGACAGTTTTACTAAAATTCCACATCGTGGGTAAAACCGCAGCCGGTCTTGTGCAACTGTAGAGAAAATACAATGTTATTGGTAGCAAACAAGGCTGCAATCGTGAAAGTCTTGAATAAATTTGCTCACCTAGCGCACAAGCACCTTCGGAAGTCATAGGAATGTAAATATTACGAGGTTCTTTAGGATATTGATTTGGCTCTGTTGGAAGACCTGCTCCGTCCATCTCACTCAGTGTTAGTGAATCATCATTGTTCGGGTCCTCTTCACCCTAAAATAACACATTTGTAACTATTTTGATAGAAACTATCTTGATTCTAAGCAAACTGAATAAACTAACAACTGTATTGAAACCGGATCAAAGAAATATAAAGCCACCACTATCGTACTCTCAAATACATAAATCAAATAATCTTGATACCACGATTATATAGATACGACAATACGATTGATCTATTGCGATGAGTTTCAAGTAAACAATAAAAAAGCTGACCTGTTCTAAGCTGCCGTCCATGATTGGTCTTATTTCATTGGTACGTATTATTGAAACTTGTACGCACTGGCCGTACAGATCAATGACAGCAAACAATCGCTGCGGCAGATCTCTTGCAGCTATCCCGAGACAGCGGTCGTTCACATAAAATGTTAACTCCCCCTAGAAATGAAAAAAGTAGTAAAGAACGGTACCTATGGTCAGGCTGCTAAGAGAATGAGTTCCTGGCATATGTCAGTTGGTATTGATTTGTGTAGAGAAAAAAAAAACCCAGTTACATTATTTATTGTAAAAAGGCAAAATGAAAAGGGTTTCAGTGATATTTATCGGTTAAAATACAATTAAGTGATAGACATAAATTTTTAGTAAATTCTTCGTCACATTAAAGTTATATGTTCTTATTGACCACCACCTCTTAGGAACACATTCTCTCAGTGGCCCGACTTTAATACATAATTTTTTAACAATATACAAGTAAATAAGTTGTTGATTAGGTTATAAATACCTTGCTTGTCCGCATCACCCCAACGCAGTCGCCCTCTCGCAACGTGTCCAGCTCGGGCCCATAGGAGTTGACTAGGGTCACCCCGTCTTTCACAATTGAACTGCCTGACATAATCTACAACGGTAGACAAACCGACTCTAACTTATCATGTCATCATACACTAATTAGTAAATAGGAGCTAAGTCCACACACAAAATAATTAATAACGATATATTCATAGAAACTATGTGCATTTGAGCATGACATAATTAGGCATGGAGGAGGAATATAATCTACAGAAAGAAAAACCTTCTAATGAGATTGGTAAAATCAAATTACCTATATGTTACACTGGCATGAAAAAAATCAATGAAGTATTTCACATACCCATGCTGTATTTCGTAGTTTTGTCGCTGTTGCAGGCAATTCCATAAACTCAGGGTCTAATGTTGTAACACCTATCTCCAGACTGCCATTCCAAACGTTCACCTTTGTAAAAACGTTGATCACAATTTAGAAGCTATTTATATAAGAAAGAATACTATTTGTGCAGGATTGATATATAGCGATATATTCATTAAACACAGCAGCAAACAGCCATTAAAAACCGAAATACGATCTAACACCCCGTATCAGAAAAACAATAATCGGTAAGAAACATCTGTCTATACATATTCGTCTTGACCGCTTCTGGTGACATGGACCTGGACTAGTTTTGATTGCTTAAATGTCAATATCATTATGAAAATATAATACTCAATCATTGTTTGTTATAACGAATATTGGAAGTGCGTACTGTTTTTATAAAAATACTCTGAGTAAAATTGTATCTGACTCGATGGCCTGTCTCATTTAGGCCTGCTGGCTAGGTTTAAGCTGACAATAGTCACAGTTAGGGCTGGTGGCTAGGCTATAATTCTACCAACAATCACAAAGATTCATCAATACTTGATGTGATTTGTGAAGCGCACATGAGTATTTGTGTCATGGTACCGGAAAACATATTTTGTGTCTGTTGCGATGGTATGTGCCTATAATTTCTCTAATGACTACTAATAACTTTGATACACCATCACCTAGGGAACCTTACAGCCTTATCCTAAGCCTGGTAGATGGTATGTGGTGATGAGATTTGCACTTTCTTCTAGCTAAACTCCTAAATTCTACATGTATGTCTTTTTCCAATTCCTTTTAGACTGTAATTCAACAGTCTCAAAAGATTCATTAGTGGTTTTATTACACTCTAACAACTATCAAAATGAAATGGTACAATCAACTTGTAATCTCTTAGTTTTCGTCAAAAAAATATTTTGCTCAACTAGTCCCTAACCAAATAACTACTACGTGCTTAAATTCTCAGCCTCGGTAATAAGAGAAAACCAGGCTCTAAATATCCGACTGATAGGCACAGGCATCTTATAGACAGGGCACTAACATTGATCACTAAGCATGCTGGTTTGCGCAGTGACGATTTCAGATACCAATTTTTTTAGAATAGAGTCGGTGAGCATTTATAAATGCTTGTTAGACTGCATGCTATGCCATAAAACTATGGGTTTGACACAAAGGTACACGGAATATACTGTTATGGTAAAGGACTAGAACACTGATTATCCTAGCAAATGGATATTTTGAATTAAGTTAGACTATTTGGAATGAAAGATATTCATATGGCTAAGGCACACCCAAAGGCAAACCAGATATTATCTAATCAATATACTTTTCATTATTTTTGAAGAATTAAGTCGTGATGCTGGATGCCACCTTTCATAAGTTATGTAGCATTACATTGTGAATGGATGTTGAGATTTAAGAACACTTACTTCACAGCACCTCTTTTATTGATTAAGTAAAACCATGAATTATATAACTATTGCAAGATGTAACTCATTATGACTTTATCAAGCAAAATAATCTCCAGTAATTAATTTAAATGTTGTACAGATTTTATTCCTGACCAAAAATCAATAAAATATTATATGAACTTTCTTTGTTCTTTGTCTTACCTTTCTATCAATGGACACTTCAAATACCACATCATCTTTTAATGGCTCGGAACTTAAAATCAAGCCGTGATTAAATTCTACAAAATTCCTAACAGCCGTGGAGTTTTCATTCAAGAGTGTGACCCGGTCGCCGCACCTTCTATGAAACCTCATTGTATGCTATGTACACTATACTATGCACTGCTCATTTCATAATTTAGAATCTTTCTTAACATTATCCCGGTTAATATCTCAATCGGTTACTTCCATTTAGATATCATCATTTAATCACATTATTTACATGAACATTACGAACAGTAACTAGCACCCATTAGGCGTTAAGTAGTTTTAACATTACGACATTCAATAACACACACGCCCAAGTGAATTCACTTTTAACAAATAAAATATTGTGTAAAATAAATTAATATGTATTCCGGACATTATCATTAATGTCTGTCGTTAGAAAAACTTAAAATACTATCACGAAGCGAAAAATAACACGAGAAGTATATCATTGATTTTCGCAGGCCTGACATGACTAACTTTTTCGAATGTTGGCGATCGGGGTACGAGTCTTTTGGGATCCATTTCTGCACGTGAACTTTTGCTTTACTTTTTTTAGTAAATGAGATCAGTAAAATTTAAGTAAATAATAACGACGTTAAAGTATGTTTTTACAGTAAATGTCCATATTTTTATTTAGATAATGTCAAAATCAATAGACGTACAAATTAAAATGTTTGGCCAACATTGGCCCTTTAAAACGTTCATGGGTGTTTCCTAATAGGACCTTGTGCGAATTTCATGTTTGTGAAATATTTGCATGTTACCAAATATTATAAGGAATAGCGCTTGATTATAAGGAAGCGCAAAAAATACTAAATAATATTTAAAAGTACTGAAAATGTAAAATAAGTAGCTATGTGTTGTAAAAGGTTTTTTTTGTAGTGCTTGGATGTTCAGTAGGTAAGCAAGTATTTAAGGATATAAGTATGACGTATGTATGATAATAATGTGGGCCGTATATTAGATGGTTTTAAGAAATTATAATTTAATGAAACAAAATACATGTATTATTATTATCCTGGGATAACTGATCATGCGTTTACGCAAGACGTAGAACTGTGGATAAACTGCGTCCACTTGTTAATAATAGATCTAAGATTAATGTGCTAAGTTTTTATGGAATAATTTTGTCAATCAATTTTATAACTTTTGCCTGCAGCAGTGCCCCTTTTATGTGGTTTTGAATATTAGTTTATTAAAGTGCAAATGTAGTGCAAATTATATTACATTTTATGATATTAAAAGATACCGTGCCTAATAATTTTTGAAGATGCAGTAAACGAAAGAAAAGCTTTAACTACCGCACGATATTTTTGTATAAAACTGCTAAATATTGTAAGCAGCGCCAGTCTTACAATGTCCGTACTGGCGAATGGCGATTTGGAAGCGAGTATGCAACAAGATCGCTGGGAGTATACAACGAGCGCGCTGTATGTTCGGTTCGCACGCGTAACGCCTTTTGGACACTGTTACAAAATTATTAAAAACATGCTTAGAAACGCACTTCAAAATAATAGTGGCGCTTAAAGAAAAGACTGCTACTAGTAGTAGATTAGTATGGTCGTTTAATTTTCATCAGTTGAACATTTAATTTTCTTTCCGTAATTGTGGTGTATACTCTAAAGAGTTATACCTAATAAGTACCTATTAAAAGGATATTTTAACTATTTTCTATAGCTCCATTATACACGAACCACATACAAGGTTAGTGTGCCTCAAAAACTCAAGGCCTCGTCCATCACGCGCCCTTAAAACCTAACATAAGATAAGCCCGATGGGATTTCAATGATGTTAAAATCAGGTAAGGAACAATAAAAGCCTGTATGAAGGTAGCATGTATTCTTGTACTGTAGTATATCTAAATTATATTTTTATTTTGTTTACTTGGACAGACATGGATCACCAACAGTAGTAGCAACAACATAGTCCCTGTTCAAGCTACTATTATTGAAGAAAAATAGTTTTTTTTCTACGACTTATAACTACAATATTTTATTTTTATTTACACGTTATTACAGACACTATACAAAATATAAGTCTTATTGTTTTCAGCTGCTAGACATCGCCGAGGTCTTCTCCCTGTGGTCTTCTAGATAATTTGTTGTTGTAGGTACTTGAAGGCTTAGTGAGATTAGGGCCAGTTCCACTACGTCGGAAAACTCCAAACTGCATTCCTGCGTTCTCTCTTGGTCCTGGTTGAAGGTAAGCGCGATGTTGTCATGATGCATCTGACCTGATTCCTTATGGTGGCTTGTTTTAAGTGGAATAACACTAGGACACTACACTAGAAAGGAAGTAGACCAGAATGATGTAGATATTTTTTTAATTATAGCTTGACAACGAAGACATATTGACGTAGATGGTTATCCCTCAGAAAGCTCATTATTACCTTAGGTAAGTCTGAGTACCTACCTTGAGCCACGCATTGCTCCCGCATAATTAGATAGTACCTAAAGTCACTATGAGATTGAACAAAGAACATGGGAGTAACTGTTGCCGATAATGGTAAGTGCCTACTGAATTTGTATAATCTTTGACCTTTATGTATAGTCAATTTGCTCATCTAATGGTATTGTGAATACCGCTTCTAAGGGATGAATCAATAAAAAGTTGTGGATTAGTAGTGACGGTTTTTCTCACCTTAATCTAAAAACCTAAAGCATACTCGCTTTAGGTACTTATTGTAGTACCCATTGTACTGTACCAACTGGTAGACTACAGTGGGTATTAAAATAATGGTTGGGCGTATGAAATATCCGTGCCCAATAAGTCCGCCCGTTATCCACTGTTTTGTATAATCTTTTCTTATAATAATAAATGTATTTATTTGCTTAAAACATGGTCTAAAAAGGTGTTACAATTGTGAAAAATATGTTACGCATGTTTCTTTTTTTTATTTGCTTTTTATTTACAGTGTAAAATATGTGTATACAGTGTAAACTCTAGATCGTCTCATACGATCGACACACGAATGGTCTAATTTCCTTACAGGAAGTTCAAAAACGAGGTTTCAACTTTTTGTACGATAGGTGTAGACAAAGAAGGAAATACTTACAATTTTATATGGCCATCTTCTTCTTCTTGCTACTTTTACTTCAGGTACCTCGTAGCACGCTACGTCTTCCAAAGTTCTGTTTTCATAATCAGCGACTAATCTGGCAACTTTTTCACCCCTGTTAATCAAAAATATATATTAGGTAACATAGTAATATTAGAAGTTATTAGCAAACAGCAGGCTTCAAAATCCTACGCAGTTTGGGCGGTAAGTAGACAATGGACAATATGTACGCTAGACAGAATAGGGCGACTTTTTTTTGAATGTCCACTTAGGTAACAAAAATAATTATATTACTTGACATGTATTTTTTCTTTAGTATCGTAAACAAATAATGACGGAGATACATTGAATAGAATTTAGCTTGACGTCAGTACTTGGTCCAACTTTTGCCAAGACCTGACGTCAGAAGCCTCCAATATTGAACTTTTAAGCGCTCTACCTTTTACTTTTTATTGATTTGATATAAGAAATGAAACGTGACAATTTTTATTTTATTTTACTTACAGACAATAGGCTCTATACCTACTGCTTTTTTGGTTAGCTTGTGGATACCAGTGCAGCAGTGTGCTGAGTATTAGTGTGCTTTAATGATCTCGGTAACCAATAGCTTTGAATCGTTTCTGTTCGCTGACCAAATATCCGTTGTCTGCTTAACGCCCCATGTTTATCACGACATTGTCTCGTGCCACACGCAACAAAAATGTGAATGTAATGTCTCGCTTCTTGGATTTACAAAATATATGAGTGAAACAGGGTCGTGGTATGAATTATGTAGGTATGTTACCCAAATAAAGAGCAGGAAGATAAAACTCCGCGACGTCTTGTTTGTTTCCTGGTCTTTAGTCATTGTCCTCGGTCAGGACATTCAAGAACTGAAAAGTTTTTAAATTTGATTGTATGATACGTTTTATCTTACTGTTTCTATAAAAGCGATGTTAAAGCTTACCCTTGATAAAGAGTAAATTTGATAAAAACTAAAAAGATATTAAGCTCTTTAGACGCGGATGTTGTCCTTTAAACTTTCGGGACAAGAGTCCAACGGGGTTAACAAAATTAAATAATAGACTCACCCATTTAAGATTAAGGCTTAACTCGCGTATCACAGATTAAAGGCTGCTAAGGAAGTGGTTCATGTCTACAAGAGACATTATCAGCCGTCTAGAACGAATTAAGTTGAGAAAAAGAATTTTCTTCAATAATTCAATTTAAACTTCAGAGCGTTAAAAGCTTTATCTAACAGTTCAATTGACCTATAAATCAGTTAGTCAGATAGCCATTTATTATTGATGCCACAAGAGCTAAGAGAGTGTGTGCATAAAATTCAGCTATATTGATCGGCATATCCCGGGCCCCAAAATAGCAATAACGCCTAACAAGTAGATAGTATCTTTGACCAAATATTTTACAAAAAAAATACTGTTGTTGCCAATGTTTCATTAAAATATAAAGTAATAATTATAATGGGCAAAATATCAAAGTTTAAAACCAATTGCATTGATTTCAATACATGTAACAGGTAAACGCGGTACTTTTATTGCAGAAAATAAGCTAAATAATGAGACTCACCTGATGCGACCATAGTATTTGGTCATTTACACTTTTAACTTGTATTTTAGAGGTAATATGTCTTGAATATGGAAGCACAAATAGGTACTGTATTTAATAACATGCCCGCAACAACGTCGATGCACTTCTGTCTGGCAATAAATTCAACAAATCTGTCCGCGCAGGTTTCACTTTCGGGCACAGACTAAGTGCTATCAGGTTGGTACTAACTGGAAGTTTACTGCCCACGCAGGTTAAAAGTTTTGTATTTTTCATACTGCGTACTTTCAAATAGTTAGTCAATAGTTTTTAAAAGATATTTTCTCTTTACTCATGTGTTTGTTCACTTGGGGACCGACTATTTGTTGAAATGTTGCAGCCAGTGGGGTTGACCGGTAACGAAACTAACCAGACATCAAAATCCTTAGGTGGGGGGTCGTTTTTTCAATGTTTTGGGGCCCAAAAAAGGAAAAAAAAATATATTTGTTGACTTAATTTATTTATTAAAGTTGGAAGGTAGATAATAATACCTACTTTAGACTATTGCAGATCTTAAATACTTTGCGTATTTCTGATCACAATCAGTATAAAAAAATCCTAAGTAAAAAACCTTTTATACAAACTTCGATACCAATTTAATTTTTATATGATCTGAATATTTTAGGATCGTTTGTCTCAATTACCATCCTCTGTAAGAAAAACGAATATACTAAGAATTATAATCGTAGATATTAGTCTAAATTAAAAGTTTTAAACACCAGAGGAGATTAAGTGTTCGTGTCGATAATGATTATTTTGCTTCAGAATAAAACATTATCTATTTTGGGTGCAAAACTTAAGTTTATTTCTATGATAGTCGGTACATCTTTTGTCGTTAAATCTATTATTTATTAATAACTTTCCTAATATAGCTTTTTCTTCGAACCGTACCTACAGACGTCGACGGATGTATGTTTCCTATTTACGGTCGGCTGTTCGATCTAACCAAGGCATCTCTGTTTCAGCACCAATTAGGCTCTGTCGATGTTATATGATCCGTTGTGATTGTTTACCTCTCGTTTCATGCGTCTGTTTACGTACCTATTCATAGATATTATGAAATACGTAAAGAATATTATTTCGACATTTATTTACGTTAATTAATTAGTCTTCAAACTAGAAACCTTACAAAACTCATTGAAATTGTTAAGTTACAGGGCCGATCGGACTTTTCCGAGAATAAAATAAAAACCTTTACAAAAAGTTATTCTGAGAAAAATTTAGGTGCTGTGTGGCAACTTTATAATTTGATTGCTCAATATTTTTATTCAAGTGGGCAGTAGATTTTTGTAAATTAGGTAGGCACCTACTGGTATTTAAATGAAACCCCTGACTGCTAACATCGAGTCAGGCTATGAATAATTCAATCAGATGTAAGTTAGGCTTGTCTGTTACATATTAAAATTGATGCACAAGAAAAATAATGTAAGGGGAAGCTGTTTACTGTTTAGTTATTTATTTTATATTTAAATATTTAAGGATATCTTGTTAACTTCCGTGTTTCTGCTGAAATTAATTTTATAGTTGATCACACAGAGTTCAGTAATATATAAGGGTTTGATCTAATCAATTAGTGAAACTATTGAATAATAATATTTATGATGCTTCATTTGTTTTAAAAAGCTTAGCGGGATTTTTAGTAGGGGTTGTTGTGATTATAAACATAAGTGTAGCTACGCTAAATGGTAAATGATTCTCATGAATCTGTTTTTAACTGGTACCTATATAATTTTGCTTGTCGCAATTGAATATTTAGAAAAAATAAATTTAATACCTTTAAAGGCTGAGCAATGAAGAATGTCTTTACAAGATGATTTGTATGATTCAAATTTCTATCTAAGTAATGTTAAAGTTGTAAAAATTGAGACAGCGAACTCATTAACTTGGCGCCATTTTACAAAACCATTTTCCGTGAAACGAGTATTGCATTTAGGTGTAATTAAAAGGCGACCTCGTAAACAAGCCTTGCTGATAGATGCATGGCTCGGGTCAGCATCCAATCTCAATAACAGGCGATCGATATCGTTAGGCGCGTTATGGCGCCACGTGAATTTTAACCAACTTCAAAAAGGAGGATGTGTTCAATACGACTGTATTTTTTTTATATTTGTTACCTCAGATATACAGTAAAATACGGCGTTCGGTGAATCCGGTATGACTGATAGCCGACCGCAACCTAGTTGGGAAAAGGCTCGGGAGATGATAATTTGCTACCTCAGATTCTTCAGATTTTTTATTTGAAAGGTAGTGCTTCCAGTATGGTCCCATTTTAATATGGTTCAGTGATGACAGTGGGATCCATAAGGAAACCATATAAGACTTATTTTGAACTATTTTTTTTTTGTAAGAAATAGGTACACAAACCAGGTTAGTTACTTCCTTGTTAAGTAGAAACCTTTACCGTTAAGTTTTTGTTGTTTATTGTTAAGATAGTAGAAAACTTTGTTATGGTAAAATCTTTATCACAATTGGTTTGACAATGGACTTTTGATGTCGTTTACTGCACTCAGTTGATTATCAAAGCACTTTACTGTAGTTTGATTAAAATCAAACAACTTCCGCTCAAACCGCTCGTGCTTTTTTTGCATTGAAACTTGCATCACTTAAATTAATAAATTTTGATTCATGAATGTGTTGGTTATGCAATAAAATTAAACTTACTACAAACTACAAAAGTTTATTTTATTGAAAGAAAGTTGACCATAAAGCTTAGATTTTAACCTTCATGAGAGTAAAAAAAAATGGCTAATTAGTACAGGAACGCTTACAGTTGGTCAGTCTTTTGATCATGTTTTAGTATCCCGACAATCATTATTATTAAGTTATAGGAGGCTTAAAGTTGTCAATGTATCATTGAACAATTTGAGATTTTTGCAAATATATTATTTATAAGACAAAATATTCACTTATATGCCAAGAACAGTGACATCCATAGTATAAATACGAGAAATAGGCATAAGTTATGTTCTAGATCACATCGCCTGCATAGGGTACACAATTCATTTGTGGGGCTTGGTATTCGCTTTTACAATAAAATTCCTATTAGTTTGTTAGAGTTGCCCTTTAACTCCTTTAAATGCACAATTAAAAATAAGCTATGTTTAAAAGCTTACTACTCAATTAATGATTATTTAAATGATAAACATTGTTGGTCGCCGTGATAGACACAAGACGGTTCTGTATGGATTTATAACAGTTTTATTCATCCTTATGTTGATAGGCATACATTTCGTATGTAACATTTGTTACCTATTTTTATTTTATTGTTAGTACGATTATACAAATGTAGGTATGGTGTACCTACAAATGTCCAATGAACGATATTTGTTCGGTATTTTTTTTTTTTTTTATGTATAATTATATTAATTATAGAATTTAATTATGTATCCACTCATTTTTTTTGTGATAAGGGACAGTGCAGTAAATCAGTATTTGAGGATTTCCTTTTTTGCTTTATATTTGTTTAAGCCGGCAACAGTTTCGTCATGCTCCCTTAGTTGTCACTGCCTGCGGTGGCGTTTTGGGTCGGGTCTCCTCCTTCCCTCTAATATGGCGAGGGAGGGGATGGCTGACCCTTGCGTCATACTCGTGAACGGGTGCTGCTTGCGGTGACTGGTCGTTCTGTTGACCTTGGATAAGATCAGTGTCTGAACTTTTATATTATATATATTATACTTTTATATTTCTTAGTACCTCAAACACTTGTTTATCTGGCGCGGTCCCTTAATTATATGCAGTATTATTGTAAAGGCAGCGTGCTACTGGGGAGTTTGTTGCGCCGTTTCTTCTCCTCGGCCGAAGCACTTAGGAAGCGGTGAAGGGTGGGCGATTTAGGGTCGGTTCATCTCTGGCGGGAGGCGCGTCGCGTATTGTCGGTCGCTTGGCGCTGGGGCGGGCGGATGCGTGGTGGGGCGTTCAGCCTTTCACACTCAACTGATGTTGCGTTAGCGCGTCAGGTGTGGGGGTTGGATGTCTCATTGCGTGTTTGTTTGTTCTGGCGTCGCGCGGCTGGTGGTGCGTGGTGCGCTTCCGCCGGATATGAACCGACCCTTAGGGTGCTGTCTATTTTTGTTTGTATTGTTTGACGTTCGATAAGTGCTACTGTGTAGCCTATATTGAATAAAGAATTTTTGAACAACCCTTTCGATGGCTCACCATACTGGATGCGCAAACGAAGGGTCTTTATTGTGCATAGGTAAATGTGGGGTGCTTTAGACCCTTGCACGCTGAGCACTTTTTAATAATGTAAGTACTTACCGTCTGCGGGACAGTATAATCCAGCTATTATTTTGCGAATTTAGTCTTGTTTGTGAGCAGATGACAACATGTTAAACTCAGAATATAATCATGATACGCGTTTGTAACGAAAACTGGTATTTGAAAGAGAGTTGGAAACGTGAACGAAACATATTTATTATTGTAAACCGACTTCTTAAAAAGAGGTTCTCAATAAGTCCGTATGTTTTTCCTTTGTGTTAGTTACGAGACATCTACGGCGATTGGATCAATTTATTAAAATCTTTTCTTTATCAATAGGGTAGGCCTCTATCAATAGGATAGGGTAGGTATACCTCAGAGGGTGACCCAGATAAATTTAATTGAACTTAGTTCTTCTGTATAAAAAGATCTTCAGCAGAACTTCTATAAAACGTTATTATAATTACTGTTTACCTCCAACTGAGCTATTTCATTTCCGACTAGTAAACGTCATTGATCGTTTTATCTTCCCATTAAATTGCGGTCCAATTACGAGATCTCTAGATAGAATTGAAAGCCGTTTTCCTTAATAGAAGCATTACAATGGGGACGTACAATAGATCTGTTTGCTCGCTCAACTATAGGAGGTACTTTATAATGAACTAGCTCCTCGTCACGAGATTGTGTGGTTAACACTCTTTTAAACCATAATAGTAACACATACTTAAATGCAAAAAGGTAAAACAACTTCTGAATGCCTTTCTGTAATTTATAGATCAAAAAGACATAGATTGTTTTAAGTTTATTCAATTTTCAATCATTATTTTATTGAGCTGTGTAAATGGGAAGAGCGGAACATCCTATCACAAGCAAATCCTTGCTTAAAAGGATGGTCCAAATTGAATTATGTGAAAACACAAAATTAAAAAAACAACAAAAAAATAAACAATTTTCAGTTTAATTTTATTTTAATTTTATTCGTAATAATTTATCAGACATAAACCGTAACAAAAACACAAGAGAAACCAACATACTGTTGATTCGAGAACCTACTTTTGAAGTCGGTACAATGGACAAGAAATCTAAGGTATGTCAAAACGTTCCACCGTTGTCCTTTTACCAACTCTTTTGTAAATGCTTTATACTCTTTACAAATATAATATCAAAGAAAATTTTCTTCTCCTTTATGTCAGGAATAACAAAAGAGGCTTACAATAAGCTTACAATTAAGTAAAGCTGTATAAATAATATTAATTTAATATTGTTGTCGAGAGATCTTTAGTGGTCGGCGAATGAAGTTTATAGTTTATTTATTGTTTAGTCCTTTCTTAGCTGGTCGATTGTTAATAGTAAAACTAGATTTTTCTGGACCAGTGCTCAGCTATGCGGACAAACGTCTCCTTATACGAGTATCGTCATATATTTGAAAGGACGCAATCAATTAATCGCTAATAGTATTAATCCGTTGACATTCATCTACATTAATTCGGCTCGATTAGACACATTAACACAAACAATACATCTAAGGTTCGGTGCAAACGGACCACCGACCACAGCCTTCAGTGGCCGTATATATCGTATAGGCGGACAGCACACGTGTAACTGGTGACAGCCGCTACAGCAGACATAATAATATATGTATACGGTGGCACGTTTGCGCCTAGCCTTATAGGCCACAACACTAACACACAAATATATTTCGTACCTAATTTAGATTTTTTCTTATTTTTTTCACCTGTTTTGATGCTGGTCCAGCTACAAAGAGACCCCATGTTATGGAATTAAATGTGTGTTGTTATGCTAATACTTTAAATTTTATTTTACATCGGGATAAAAACCAAGCTTCTTTAAGCAGCCCTCTTCTTAATTGTCCTTATAAAAGTTAGCAGACGCATGAAACGTCAAGGTCGAAATCTTTGGAGGCTATTTTACATAAAAGGTGAATTGCGATTACTGGGTTTTGATGCAAAGAAATTGGATCCGTATGAATGTGTATACGCAATATTTATTCGAGAGCTTTTATTAAACAAACAAGATGCAAAAAATACTTTCCAATCACACTGCAGTCAAAAAGGTTTTATTTTAATTAATTTACCAACTCGAATTTTTAAATTGGTAGCTACCTAATATATTTGCGTAAAATATTATTGGTAGTTAGAAGTGTGTTTAATTTGGCTTGTAAAATCTTGGACCTAGATAAGCATGCACATTACAATATTTCAAGTAAAAAATCTTGTCATAGTATACCGTTAATGCTTTGTAGTAATATTTGTATATGCCAATGTTAACTGTCCATTGCACGAACTAGTTTCAGTGTCATCAACAGTTATTATAATTACTTATTTGAATGATGTTCACACGCGCAGTTAAGATAAGATAAAACTCAGATAAATAATAAAGCGTTATCAGCTGGCATTTGCATACTCATCATTTCATCATATTACAGTCATCTTAATAATATTATAATAGATATTTTAATACAAACGTCCATCTTTTGAAATCGTTTTTTCCTGGCAATCAGTCTTACTATGGAATACTGTATTACCTAGTAAAATAGAAAATGGGATGTGGAGGTCAGAAAGTATTTCTGAAAACGGTAAAAAGACGACCTCGACATAGTTTTGAGGGAAAAAAGGCAACGCAAATGATGAGATATTTTAATACTATTATATATCCAACTAGGACTACTAGAAATACCATTTTTGACAAACTTTTCCCCAAAAAGAGATAAACCTGTATTGTATCTTGGTTTGAAAATAAACATCAATTCCGATTTCAAAATAGTAAACATTTAAACCGAGTTATTTAAAAAAAATACATTTAAGCCATCGGTTTAAAAATAACATTACGCAGTTTTAAACTGATCAGCTTTTCCATGAGAAAATAGTAAGGAAAAACAAGCACAATCTATTAGTTATAAGGCGCTTGCGGTAGCCGCAAGATACAGAAAAAAATATAGAAATGTGCGAATAAATCGGCTTGAAGTGACGCCTACTGATATTTACTTAGAACTACTTTTAACATTTACACTAAGTTTATGATAAAAACTTATGTTTTTGCTAAAACCCACAAAATTTTCAGTTTTTCATTTATTTTTGGTTGTATAGGCCACTGTAACTATAACTTAATTGATGAAATTGACAGTTCGCTGTCTGGACAGCGGCTGAAGTTTCGAACTGCCTAACTTGGCACGGAGATATAACTGCACTAATCGCACACTTCAAACAAGTTAGGTTCTAAACTATTTTGTCCTTGCCCACTCGATAGTTCGGAGCAGAGGCGCTGACACAACTTCAGTATAGAAATAGCCCGTTGACAACTACAACAAACTGTTTGTTATCAATATAAAGTTGAAAATCAGTTTGCCTCTGTGCGTAATTATTAATTTTATCATGTTATTATATAGGGTGTTAAGTAACCCCTGTCCGACCCGGAAGGGTGATATAGGGTTCGCAATCACATATCCAAATAAAATATCAAATTTGGAAAATCATGATGGAAACAATAATAATGAATTTTGAAAAGACTATTTTTTGCTCGATATTCCCTAAATTTGAGAATAAAACAAAAACTACAACAACAATATCGTCAGTATTTTAGGGGGTCTATTGTTTGGTAATAAGGAAGCATCTGTGACGGCGTCGACTCTCTCTCTCTCTTGAAATAGGAGAAAAAAAATACTTACTTAGGTCATACTTTTTTTTTTACTTTTTTCAATTTATTTTTCACATTTTTGTAATCAGATATCTAACAACACCATAACGGATCGGACAGGGGTTACGTAACATCCTGTATTAAGAATGTATATTTTCGAAATACCCAATATCACTCTTCCAATTAAAAGGAATCTAACGAAACCTCTTAGAAAAATTCAACACATCGTTGATTTAGAAAGACATTCTCGTCTTTCTGGTGCAATCGGGTCAACATTTACACCTGTAAATTTCCATGTCATAAAATCCCGGGCACAAATTCGCAAAATAAACATATTTATTGAAATTGGGGCGGGCTTCATACTGACGTAGCGACGTAGCCTCCGGGTCAGGAAATATTTAGTATGTTATCAATCAATCTGTACGGCAAACATAACAAAAAGGTAGCACAATGTTTGTGTAATCGTATCGTGTAACTAAAATAAAACATCCAATTATAAGAAAAAAACAGGAGATGGCCTATAGATATATGACAGGCAGATGGAAATCAACAAACGCGGTCGGTGTCAGCTTACTGTGCCTAATTAACAGTTAATTATCTTACACAATCACACGTTTGTTGATACTTAATATGGTTATATTACAAAGGCCCGGGAGCTTCAAGCAAAATGGGAGCGAGAGCTTCGTTTTCTCATAGCGCTGTGAGAAAAACAATACAATGTCGTCCTATTTTACTATTACTGGTTTCTGTATACTTAAGTATATGCTGAGAGTAGGGTTTGTGTGGTTAGCACATCATTATTTCGTGTATGTTCGTCTCTCAAGAGTATAGGCCTCTTTTTACTTGTGTATCTTTCCACAACACAAAGACAACTTTGTTCTTTTTAATTTCTTTGACCCACCGCCCTCTAGTGTCCACACGTTCTTAGGAAATACTAAAGTAGGGTAGACACGTGCACTAAACTCTTTATATCAATCCGTTCAATACCACTTAACGAATTAATGCCCACTCCTTTTATAACTCTAAATATTATATTTAAATTCGATCTCAAATCAACAGCTAACAATTATAATCAAGCAATGAAGCATAAAAGTCCTGTAATTATTTCAAATAATATATCAACAACAAGTAAAAGAAAATTTTATTCAAAGTCCACTGACGCTGGCTAGTAACTCCGACTCTTGACCTGAAAAGGGTTAACGAAGATAAAATTGATAGGAAAGTTGAAATGTATTCGATATCGAACGCACAGATAACATTTTACATTTGATTTTAATCAACTCACAGAATCTTTATAAAAACAAAGCGAAAATATTAAAATTTGCATGTTCATTGAACAGATAAAGTTTTTCAATTCATAGGTATGTAACCGGCTCAGTGATCTGTAAGTCCTTTTGATAATATAAAATTATTTTATTCAGTTTATTATATAAGCCAAGCAGATTAACTTGACATGGGGACAAGTTACAACGATTTATTTTGTGAATATCTTTGTAAGAGTTTCTTCAAGTAATGATGCTTATATTATCCAATACAATGTGTTTAGAAAGTTATGTAACGTGTTCTCATTGTGACCACGCCGTACAAAAGGCTTTCCAACAAAAGAGTCAATCGTGCTTATAACAGGGCTATATTTAAAAGATAGTTCGTAGAGGGTTATGTTAATCTCCATAGCGACAAAAAACACTATACTTTCGAGTAGAAACTTTAAAATATTATTCAAAGAAATACCTTTAGTTTTCGAAGAATCCACCTGTTGACAAGCCACTGCTGTTTAAGAAAAGGGAAATTCAAGAAAAGCGTGGCTAGTAAGCAAAACTATTTGCATGATAGTAATGGTATTCAGTCGTTGATATTTTTTGAAATACTGGTTTTATTTGCATGTTTGAGAGTTTAGTTTTTTATAATAAGTATTGCTTATAAGTTAATGGTATGATAAACGTGAATATCTAGTTAATTGTAAAGAACAAAAATTACGAAAGCAAAACAAACTAATAACTACATTTATTTTGTGGTTTTATTGTAATTTAATTATATTATATTTTAAAATTAGATACTATTCTATTCTATAGATACTAAGTCTATTTTTTCAGGCTATATTTGCTATATTATTATCTACTTACAAATAAATGTATTTCTTTTTCTTTATGTCTAAATTTCGTTTATTTTAATGTGTGTAAATAATTCATAAACAATAAATAAAAAATAACAAAAATATTCTGTTCTGAATTAAATTACACGTCAATGAAATAATAATGATGATGGTGATTATATAGGTAGGTCTACGTTCGTCCATGTCACGAGCGTCATCTGAAGGCGACAAACCATTTTCAATTTAAACTATAGCTACAAAGATTTGTATTGCCAAGCGCAAAGTATTGGAAATGGACTCTATTGTAAAGGGCACAGGAATTGTAATTGAAAGGAGTCCGTGAGATGGGGTGCACACTCTCACGCGAGCTGGTTGCATAAGGGAGTAAGTGTCTGCGTCTGGCGGTGGAGCTGTGGCGTTTCGTTGGCGGCGATAAGAAGTTTTGATGTGGGCGGGGTATCGATCGGCGCCGAGCGAGTGCGCGCCGAGTCGCGGCGAGTGGTCCTGCCAGTAAACAGAAAGCACGCTCTCGCCAGTACTAGCGTGAAGCGTCTATCAGTCGAGCGGCGCCGCGGAATGCACACGCTGAACGTGTTGTTACTTGCTGCCGCCGTGGCGTGCGCTGTTCCTCGCCCACTCGGTAAGTTCACAACTTTACTTAAACTTATTTTATGTTAAACTAATATTATTATTATAATATATATGCACTCATAATATATATTTTATGCTGTTGATAAGCGTTTCCTCCTTCTAACCTTGATTGCGAACTGACTAAACTTGCTCGGCAAAGTGACAACAAACAATTGTGGTGATAATGTTTAAAAATTAGTTAGTCGCTTCCACTATTTTTCTGATAAACACCTGTAACTTGTTGAGCTTTCTTCGTAGTAAACTTCAGTACTTCTAATTCAACTTTTAGTTAAATACTACGTCCGCGCTGCCGCCGCCGGTATCAATAGTGTAGTGTTAGTCGAATGATTATGTTAGATTAGATCACTTAGAATTTAAAATGAATTGATACAATAGAATTGAGTGTCATGTATTTGTTTCTTTTAGTTTCGTGGAGTTTGTGTTGTGTGTAAATTGTGGAAAAGTAGTTAGAAGTGAAAGTGAAAGTATTTGCAAAAGTAAAAATATTACCTTTGCAGATGCTTGACGGCCCGTAGTTAGTTATCAAGTATGTGTCGTGTAGATAAGTAGTGTGAGTAAAATAAAGGAACGTCAAACATTGATCTTCCATTATTTTTGGTAGAGTAACGTAGGTTCGCTTAGTAATCTGGAGATTATGGGTGGAATGAGTGGGGATTGAGCACTCCTAACCTAACACTCCACATTATTAGGCTTTGTTAAGTATCTAGCTTTTGTGTTGTTCGTTCAATTTATTTTTATGTTATCGCTCTTTATGTTTGTTCAATATAATTGCACATTGGCGAATTTGTAAGCACTAAAGTTTACACATTCGCTGTACCGTGCGATAAAGTTTTAAGTTTTATTTCAACTATCATGGCAATTATGTGCCTTGAAGATAATAGTTAGTTAAATTAATTTTGGTCTAGAAAAAGACTAGACTGAAATTAATAAGTTAACAATTTATTTAGAAATTTTTAAAGGTTTCAAAATACAAAAGTAATATTAACTGGGCTTGAAGTAAAGACCAAATAGTTAATATTATCAACATTTAGTTACTAGTAAGGACTATAAATACAATTGTAACAAATAAAGGTGAGGTACCGCTCCCTCAAATGATTGTACCTACTTACAGAATTTGATTACTTTTTCCATTTACTTAAATCAAACTACCAAAATTAATAAGTTAAAAAAAACTAGTTTGTGTAATTTTATAGTGATTGCTGTAATCACAGTGTCATGTCATGTCATTGTCAGCTGCGTCCAACACATACAAAATACGAGTAGTGGAGGCCCGGTGTGGTCATCATTACCGACCATAAAATGTTAATACTGATTGATTGACGCCGACCCATCATGAAAGTGCTTCCACCGTACATGCTCAGTATAAGCAGTACGCGCACTAAATTATCACCCTGATTGGCTGAAATGGAAGCACTTTACACCCAATACAATTTGCGCTCAGCAGAACGCTTTTAGGTGTTGAATTGGTTTCCCCTCGTCCACATTAATTTCGCTGAGATAAATTATATTAGAGTTACCTCTGACCAAGATTAAAATTGGCCAGAAAATTTTGTTAGAGGAATTGTTGATTGGTGATAAGTGAACTTTTATAATCTATGATTTATTTCTAGTTACATGTAATAATAGACGCTTATCAGTTGCGTCATCAAGTTTCTATGAACACAATGTTTCTGTTCTCTGTATTATGAATGGGGCTACCTACGATGGAACTAACTCGCCCAAGGGACATATTTAAATGTTATTTACATAGAGAATCCAACCATTAGCTTTGTATGTATATCTCTCTCTTCATTGCTTTGCAATATTTAATTCACTGTTAAGAAAATGTTTTTCCCTACTAAAAACCAACTTCTGATAAACGAGATTTCGGGAAGCAATAATGGGTATACATTTTAAATATATCTATATAGTTACATAAAGGGACAATCTGACTGACTGACTCATACGTATATAAATATATATTATATCTACATACATGTGTATAATTATGTTAAGATATACGAAAAGTACGACGGTGTTACACAAATACATCTTGACGCGGACGTATTTGGTAACCAATTGAAATACATATTTATTATATACTTATGTATGGTATAAGTTATATACATTTATAGGCATTAAAGGAATTTCTTATTTTTTATGATATTTAAGATATATTTTTAAACATAAGTTTTGTTATGATTTGTTTGATTTTGTTTACATATAATATAGATGACTGTCGTTATTTATTTCATAATATATTTAATGAATAACACTTAAGCTTCGACATCTGTGTTTTAAGTATAAAGTACTCTAAAATCTACTTAACCTAAAATTTATTCAAAAACCTTATTTTATGAATATGCGATTTTCGAGCTATTTACGTAGAAGACAGATGTCGTTGTGATCATATGTATATTTCCATTGTGTCTCCCTTACGGTATTATGCTTCGTTAAAATCGTGAATACCTGCTATCGAAATACAACAGCAAGCTTAATTTTTAAATCATATAAATATCTTTAATATTTACCAGTAAGGTAGTTGGAAAAAGATGTTCTATATAAATAGCGTAAGACTTAACATCACAAACTGCTATAAGGCGGTAAACGAACAATGAGGTTACAATACATTAATATACTTCAGTGTATTTGTTATAAAATGATAAACATTAGCTAGCATTAAATACAATTGAAGAAAGCGCTTAAGCTTAATCTTACCCTTAAAATAAAAGAACACCTCTAAGAAATATTGAAATGTTTGTTAGGTATAGCATAAGGCGTTTTAGATAATAAGTAAGAAAAAGGTATACATTATATATCCATTAAGTAGGCGATAAGAAATAAAGTCTGAAACACGGACTGAAGTTATTAAAAACTTTAAAAAGTAGTTGAACTGTTTTTGTTTTACGTCGCCGCGTCGAGAGCTTCAGAAAGTTTTCTCTTATGTTTGTATAAAAACTTGTAGATCTTCTACACGAGATACTTTAGCAGCGTCTTAATTCTAATTACTTGTACCAGAATCTCATAAGGGCGAACGAGTATCGATCGAGAGTAAACAGATGTAATAAAAATGATCTCTACGTTTCTATAGTTATACACCAATGACGGGATGACGGGATTTCGCCTTGTTCTTACATACAAAAACAAAACACATTATTTAAATGATAACACATTGTTTTAAACACGTGGGAGTACAGTACGGCTGAACTAACTTGGTGCATCTAAAAAGAGATGAAAGATAGGTTTAGCGAGATGCGATATACATGCGCGGTGTGTGAGACAAGGACGGCGATATGTTGTAGCTCTTTTCAGACGTACCAAGTAACGTCGGTCGCACTGTACGTCACATGTTGTGAATAACAACGGAGAGATCGTTTGCACGTCACAGACTACCTAGGTACCTAGACTAAAATACGTGATTGAAAAATTAAGCTTGCTTATCTTAGTTTACTAGTTTTAAGAGTCGATGTAGGTACTGGATTATATCTATTTAAATTTAACATTCTTATTTCATTTCGTATGCTTCGTTTTCCATCATCTTTATCATAAACTTGTTAAAATTTTCATGCTTTGCTGTTTTTTAAGTTTAAATGATTCAATAAGCGAATAATTAAATTTGTGCCTATGCTTACTTTTAACTGCAAAATAAGAGTTAGATTTATTTAGCATGTAATCCGGTATCTACAAAAAAGTTACTGCAATATTGTATATAAGTGTACCTCCTTAGCATAACGTTATTATGTCTCTGACAGAAACAGAAATTTGATTTCCGTTAACACTGTTGTTGGCTATAAAATTGCTTTCGACAATGTAAAACGCAAACCACATTTCCCGCTGGTGTAGCCCTAACCTAGATATAAGTAGATACTTTATAGTTCTCTTGTTTTCAATACATAAAGTAATATGGTTTTTGAATAATTGATTGCACATGTAAAAAAAGAGGTTTCAATTGAATAAAACAATAGTAATGAATTTCATTTGATGATATTTATATGGGACCTCCTCTAAAGTATACCCTATCAATGATAACAGAATCTCAAATCAATCTGCAACTTTTGTAGATGTCGCTTAAGATAAATAAAAAATACAGATCAATTAAAAACTTCCTCTTCCTGAAATCTGTTGTAAAACTACAATCAGTATCTCATTACAATAAATTCAGTACCTATCATAACAGTCATACAGTATACCTATCTATAACACAATAGTCATGTCATTATGACGGACGGCTTCTAAAGGTCAGCTCTAAGTAGGTACAGTGTTGTCAAGAACGGATAACATAATACCAATGCTTGGCATTTGAATAGCGAATGCATTTACAACGAAAACTGTAGTGTGACGATGTAAAATTTTCGCATCATCAAAGAGGATTTAACTAAAAAATTGTGAATGATTCGATGTTCGATCTGATTAGATTTGGAAGCAAATGTATACATGCTTAATTTTATAGGATTGAAGTTGTTTTAACGACTGGAAGCCAACCACAACACAGTTTGTAAAAGGCTATGCAGATGATGAGTTGTGTAAACGACGATGATGATATTTAATGTACTAAGGTGTAGTTATAGGCAGTATAGGCGTTAATAGGTTGGCTATCGTAAGTATAATACACAGATATGATAGTATGTTCCATAAAGGTCAGGGTACAGTAACTTAGGTTTGTGCGGAAATGCTTTTGTGGCAAGCGAGGTGAGCATTCGTCTACAATGACGTTGTCAACGCAGTTCCGTTTTTCCCTTCGCCCAACTTTGCCTTTTATGTATTTGGTACACGGTTTTATTCATTACTTTGGGATCGCACGACTAGTTTTAGACTCGTATAGAGTCTTCAATCATTAGCTGAAGCGTTGTCGCGAGTTGAACTCGAAACTAGTCGGGCGATCTAGAGGTCTAAATGTGTTATAATAAAACCGTGTAATACACATAAATAATTTGGAATTTGTATTCAAGACGATATTTAAGGCAAGATACATAAGGATTAAACCTAGATACAAATTAGTATAATTACTGTTTTTATGAACGAAATCATGTACGAACTGCACATGACTTGGTCCATAAATACCTTTATAATTTTTGAGTTCAACACAAAAGAGTCACATTTCATAATATTTGGTGTCATAAGCCTTTTACAAAAAATAATGTAGCACAATTTTGATAAACTTCCCAGACTGAACGTTGAGAGGTTTATTGAAATACCAACAAAGAGCAACTTAACCAGTATGCAACAAGGTATCGAAGAAATTCATCTTAAAAACTAGAATATGGTAGAGACGCCGACATATTTCAAAGTTTGCTTTTATATTGTGTCGTATTTTGTGGGCTAAATACTTGACAGCGAAGGAGGGATGCCTTTATAAAATTCCTTGAATGTTGGCTTCGTCAACATTGTGTTCTGAAAATTCCTCATAGCTTTATGACAAAGGCGCTTCTTTCACAATACCGCAGCATTTAAACGTCATCCCATTATGGCCTATATTGAGTGTTGTAGTGGACTTCCCTTATTGCAATCAGTCACAAGAAGACTTCTACGAACTCATCATTAAACTGACATTTTATTTTTGTTGTTTGTTCGCCTCACGTTTCAGGGAAGCAACCACCCTATAGTAATCCAATTCATTGAAAATTAAATTAAAATGCAAGTTCCCTAGAAACAAAATGTAATTTTAATAAAGCACAAACAATGGGCATATTATCACTGATTACATTACCCTCAACATTTACAATTAATGATGAATAGTCCTCGAATTGTACATAATCTTTTCATGATATCTGAAAGTAAACGAGGCTGCAATAATTATTCCATTCGTTAATTAGAAAGGCTGGGGCATTTAAGGCCTCATTCTTCGCGGCCTGTTCTTTGTCCTAGTCGCCACTTACTTTTTGTAATGGAACAGGCTTTAAGTTTTAATGCTAGTTAGTTGATACTTTGGTTTAGTCTAGGAATGACTGATTCGCGAAATGACTACATGGTCTATAATTGACCAATTCTTGAAATGACTGATTCTGCAAATGACTGATTCTATAAAAGACCGATTCTATAAATGACCTATTCTTCAAATGACTGATTTTTTAATTCTATGAACGTGTGTGAATATCGTAAATAAAATGCTCTGTAAAGGTTGGGAAATCAAATATTTCAACTAGTTTAAAAAAAAAACTTGTATAATGTCACGGTTTAGTCTAGGAATGACTGATTCGCGAAATGACTACATGGTCTATAATTGACCAATTCTTGAAATGACTGATTCTGCAAATGACTGATTCTATAAAAGACCGATTCTATAAATGACCTATTCTGCAAATGACTGATTTTTCAATTCTATGAATGTGTGTGAATATCGTAAATAAAATGCTGGTTTAGTCTAGGAATGACTGATTCGCGAAATGACTACATGGTCTACAGCTCACTGTAAATTGTATTTGTTTTTAAGCAACAAATAAAAGTAATACTTTATATGAAAAGTAATACTTAAAGACTTTACTTAGATAAAATAATAGTCTACTAGTGTAGGTAAACAATACTCTTGATTTTTTTGGGGTTTATTAGTTAGGGTGACTGGACCAATCTTTGATAGTAGAGGTTTCTAGGCCCGTCAGCTGCGCCAGCACTGTCGCAGCTGCCTCACCGCATGGGCCGCCAACCGAGGCCCTTCCTCAGGGACTACCTGATGCCGCGGCTACTCTTGCCCAACCCGATATTCGGGTATGAAGACAGTCCCCGAGTGGTGGCCCCCGCCGAACCCATAAGCCATGACTGGTTAAACAAGGTACGTAATCCAATCCGTAAGTTACAATAAGTTATGTCCTTGAATAGTCTAGAATAGGCGACTTTTCCCGACATAAATAATGCACGTAAAATAAAATAAAATCTTACTACGATCGGTTACGATGGTATACGATCGTAGCTAGATTTTATTTTCCATTCATTAAAACCTAAGCGCGCGTGCCGTTGCGAGTTGCGACGAATATACCTGTCTGTCTCACCTTCTACGGTTATGTTTGTGTGAGTGTGTCTGAGCTATCCTGTCGGACAAAATGGCCGGCGCTTGCATACACAGGGGGCGGGGAAAACCTGGCGCACTACGGCGGCATCGCGTAGTAGTTACAACAATGGAAACTACATGTGATGTGTAGTATTAACCTTGAAGTTGCAACGTGCTCGACACGCTTTATAACGTGTGTAAGGGGTGTTGTCAAACAAATGTGACAGCCGGTATGAAACACGTGTTTTTTATCGCTAAATTACATAATAAAATAAAATTTTGGCCATAGCCGTATGTAAATTATAGCGTTTCTGCTTGCCTGCAAGTTATCATAGCAGATCAAACAGCGATTGGTATCTTAATAAGTTAATAAATAAACTTGTTGAATAAATAAACTTATGGTGGAGAAATATAGGTTATGTTATTGGAACCGCCCCCTTTTCCCTCCGCGCCCTAACAGACAGGGTAGTTGCCAGACTATAAAATCGTTCAAAGGGAAGCACAGGTAACTTGCATACAGCCACTGCACACAGACTAAATATTGTAACATACTAAAGTACTAAACTGTAAGATCTGGCATTTAAAAAGCAAAATGTTTCTTGAAATCTTCTCAAAATCATTATTTCTAATATAATATAACGTAATGAAGAATTAATTGAAAACGACAGTAGCGTGCGCTCAGCGGTATTATAAATTGTTTGGACGATGCGAAAATATTGTGCGAGTTGCTCTCTATTGTCGTTTATGTTCGTTTCCTTTGAACACCATAGCCGAGCGCCCCAGCAATGTACGCAACTAGCACGATATTTCTCGCATTGTCTTAACCAGGTTTTATATTCCAGGTGAGTAGCGATTGCAATATTTTATGTCGGGACTAGTCTATCGAGTATAACTGGCAACTCACAGATGGTTATTGCTAATTATTAGTTATTAATATGTAAATATCAAGAAACTGATTATAAATGGAGCAACTTTTCATATTTTTTATACATATTGTTAGTTAAAACACATATCTAGTTTGAACACATAGAAGAATAGATGAGTATACCTATGTTTTAGTAATATAAAATCAAATAAGGCAGACCATTCAAAATAAATGAAATCTATTGTAACCAACAATCAAATAGGTACTGGACAATTCATTTAAATATGCAAATCAACCTTCACGACAGTAAAATTGATATTTAAATTGGAGATTAAATTTCTATAGTCCAAATCTTCCTAGGCATTAATAAATACATTAAAATTTATTAAAATAAAAAATGATTAATTACAGTAGCTAATAACAAAAATAAGAAAAGCAATAAATTTTCCTATAATTAAAAAATGTGAATGGTACTCATAATGCAAGCTTTTAAGTATTCTGTGGCACACAGATTGTAATAATTTATTACAGAGTATAGTAATATAGGTCATGAAGGAAAGGCTTTCAATCATGGCTGCCAAATGAAGGACTAAAACATAAGGGTTGCACTTTCTAACCCAGTGCTACCAACCGTTATGCAATTTGCATTATTGCCAATTAAAAATATTTTTCTTAAATGAAATATCCGATCGTCCACAAAAAAGGATAAAAAAATATTATTTGAAGTAGATTTTTCAAATCCTTTTATATTAATACATCAAAGGGTGGATTTAAATATGTTAATGTAAGTCACATCCTTTTAAGTAATATTAAGGCAATGGAACTAATTCGCAACATATATTTTTATCAATCGCTCTATATTAAAAGCTTTTATGAAAAGTCTTTTTAGATTTTATTCTTTATAATGTTGAGGGATTATGTTAGTGTATTTAAATCCATGCTTTGAGGTATTAAAATATTAACGAAGGATTTGAATAATTAACTCCAGTCTCCACGTAAGAAAAATCCATGCCGTAGTACATACGAGCAGATACATCAGTTCTATAGTTTTTCTTTAAAATACTTCTGCAGTTCAAAACTTATTCGTTTGAACTTTTCTCGTGTTTTTCCGCCTTTTAACCACCGCTGCTTTCTGTGATCTTAGATATAAATTATCTAACGTTCTACTCTGACGAAGTAAAATCTGTTAATGTTTTTTTTTTATGAAATTAAACTGCAGTACTTTATTTTTTCAATAAGATTTTAGATGAAATAATTAATATACGTAAAAGATAGTAATCAAAAAATGCCATTTATACGTAAAAATATGATACGACTAAAATGTGAAAAGTTACTTGATTGCATTTTAATGCATTTTTGCATTTGCAACCCTACTCTGTCTTATTGACGCGAAATAGATAAGACAAAAATATTGTTGCTATCAACTTCAAGATCGAGTGCTTAATTAAGTTTTAATTATGAGTTTAAGAAACAATTCAATTGTTCATAATCTTAATATTCCTTTAAAGTTTTCCTATATTACTAGTACTCGTAAATTCGCGATCGTAATAGGTTATGTGAAACAAAACAATGAAATTTAGTGACGATTGATCCAGACGACTATTTAAGATCAACAAGATAATTACGGTATGAGCAACAAGACTGGCGCCTACAAGGCGTAGTGCTACGACGGCAAATATTCGTAGACGTTGCTACGAGAGCGCTACGAAATTCTTAAGACATTCGTTTGACATTTTGTGAAAGTTGCGGTTAAGTTTGTCAAAACAAATTTTAATGTTTTTAATGTCTTCTAATTAATGTAAGTACGCTTTTATGAAACGTTAATATATCATAGGTTTTTTGAACTACATAAAAATATGTTTTTAGTTTTTTTTTGTCTTACCTATTCGTAGAAATAAAATCTGCAGTTCTTTTAAAAGCAAATATAAAATTCGACTACGTGGATTTCGATTTACTTTGGGGTTGATACACAAAATGTAAAATATTCTATTCGTTTGACTAGCCTTGCAATATCTACCGCACACAGAAAGTCGATAAAACCCATTTCGAATAGAAACCACTTGTATAATAGGCCGCTCTGGTTTCGGTCAGTTTCATACCACTCGTTCGGTTATGCAACCATATTGTGCATCTTCATACCTACGTGTGTAGGCACAATAACTTTTGTGCTACGACGATCTGTGATATCTCCGTAGCCACCGCTACGACGGTGCTACGAAGCTATTACAAAACGTGTCTCACATTTCTGTCGCTCACTTTGAGAGAACATATTATTGTAACGTCGGCAATAAGTGTAGAATAGGCGGTCCTTTTAATAAAAAATATGTAGTTTTTTTAACTGCTACATCAGTTAGTTTTATAAAACAATTATCGAAATACGAAAAAAAATTGGTTAAATTTTTTACTTGCTAAATTAATCTCGTTATTGAAGATAGTAATTGTAGATCGATCAGATATTCTTCGATTTTGCGCATGCAAATTAATTAAAGGTATCTGGTTTCAAGCGATTTATCTGCATCTCACGTCAACGCAATCAAAACTCAGTCTGTTGACCAGTTTCTTGTTGGATTCTGCAACTGGAGCAAGATCGGAATCAGGTCGAAGTTTATTTGCGTAGTAAGTGACAGGGAACAACATGCCTTCTTAGTAGTCAGGCGGCGCGCAAACTAATCAGTGCACGTTTACATCTCACCAAGTTTCTGATTACATTCGATTCCGAAGAATCTAGAGATCGAAACTTTAAACAAAACACTACACAACAAATATTATTCACCTAAATAAACATTGTACTTGAAAACGACCTACTTAATAAAATGATTGACACATCAAATGTACAAGATGACATTGATGCATGTGCAACTGGCAATCATGTCTTTTATATTTCGAAGAAATGACACAGAATATCTAAGACGACATATTAATTACAAGGTAACGTGTGACATCTGTTCTAGATAGTAAGTAGATATAATTACAGAGCGGGAAAGCTACTTCGAAATGAGTCATGCCACTAAATGTTTAGCCCTTGAATATGCATATGAAACGAAGTAAGTCACTTAAAAATGTATACCGTAATTCACATCGGGTGCATTTTAAACTAAACTGGCATTTACAGACAGCAATTGATGAGATATGATGACTTTTAAAAGCCGCAATCAAGGTTTTACTCCATTACTCTGCCATTACAGTAATAGCTAAACTACTTTCTTGATCTATGATATGACATGTGGATATAATTGAATAAAGTACGCCAGCTGTGGGGAATATTTCAATGTTTCTCTTGAGCAAATAATTTGGAACAGGGTTGAGTATTGAAGGCACGTACGGCATAGGTATATTCATCTCCTCGCTTGGAAACACTGAAGAACTTTTACGTAACCGCAAAACGAAAGCTGACGTATGTTAGTGTTCACACAAAAAGATTTTACTTTTTAAATGCTAGGTAGGATATTTTATCCGCAACTTAAGAAAATGTTTGATAATTTGTCTGCGTATAGGAAAATAATTATTTTTGAAAGGCTATTATGAGAAATACTTATGATTAAAAATTCTCTCTCCAAAGAAAGCTTCAATTACACCTATTTTGGAAATGATAGTACAAAATTATAAAATGCTTACTTTAAAATATTTTTAATGTAGATGCAGCCTGAATCCAAAGATATCCATCGATAGGCAGAGTATTAAAAATATATTCGATAAGTCGAACGCGCGTATCAAAGTGTGCATCTCTGAAAGTATTTCAAGCGGCGACTCGTCGAGAATATTTTCTCGGCGGAACTGTTCAACTAGATGTTTCTTGCATTCCAAAGCAACGGAGAATTTTGCATTACAATAAAATACAGATAAACGGATGATTTATTTTGCTTAGAGAAAATAAGAAGCTTACGTTCACTTTATTTTGATACAGGAGATCGATCGTATAAACCGAATGGAAGAGGATGAAGTTGTCATTCCGTTTGAAGAGGAATTCTCGCGTTGGGTGTCTCAAGATTCTTACATGTCTCGGCCTTACGGATTAGATGTCGCGAACGAAAAGCCAATTCAGTACATGCCGGAGAGTATTACGCCCACTCCTGAAGAGCTAAAGCCTTTGCCACCGCCGAGAGAGATCATTCAGCAGACCATCCCCGAACCACGAGTTTTGCCGACACGGGAACAAGTCATATCGACACCAGTACCAACAATCATTGCAAATAAGAAGGATAAGAAGAAAACATTCGCACTGACACCACTCGACAAAGAATATTATGAGCCAGAAGACAAATTTATCCCGCAACGTAAGCAAATTTAAACATACATTAGCTTTGAATTAGGTATTCTGTCACCACGATTTTCCGGCTTAAAACATATCGTACTAAATCGTCAACCAATTTTAATTTCAATATAATTCGGTCAGAGGATACATCACATTAAGTTAATTACGTCGAACATAATCGTGATAGGCAAACTCCGGCATACCGTAACATACCGTATTAAATACATTATGAAATTCTAGATGGGTTCTGGCTTCCATAACAACATTTTGCCGGCCCTTATAATTGATCTCATAATGATGTTGCTACCTTCGTTTTATAATTTTGATATATATCAATTCATATTAAATAAATTTATTTGAATACGAGAACGGATACAAAAGTTATACCACCAGAACCATAAAACACAACTGGTAAAGATTTAAAAACACAAATTACTAATTAATGTAAACTTAATTCTTCTTTTCGTGTCGATGGTAGATTGAAATTAGAGTATATTGGCCTAGTAAGTTGCGACATTAATGGCAGCAGCGTTAGCATGCTATCATATATTTAATTGATTATATGTTGCAGGATATTACTATTTTGTTTTACAGTTTAATATTTTTATTTTGAATATTAATGTAAGAAACATTTCAGACACGGATGGGCACCACGAGGGCGGCAAGTCGCAACCCGTGGAACTGCAGCCTCAGCGTCAAATACGGCAGAACCCCAATCTAGGTAGGACGAAGAACTTGATCGCTGAAAACCTCGACCGATTGAGACATGGCTTGTAAGTATTCTATTTCATACATTCTTTAAACTCTGGATCCTATTGTACTCAAATTCTACAGGCTAACGTTAATTAAAGTTACCCTCCCATCCAGTTTTCATCAAGATAAATTCGTGATTTCAGCTTCTTTCAATTACAAATCAAACTAAATAAAATTAATTTGGAATCGGCGTTTTTTAATCTTCTCAACGGTGTTTTCATACTTTACAAATACTTATTAAAAAACAACAACAAAATCGTATTAAGCATTGTTTATTCAATTTCGTTCGTTTGACATCCAAACAAATACACGATGCTGAAATTAATTAAAACATACAAAGCTGATCAAAAACATTTGTGTAAATAAGAGACCTTCAATCCAGTACTTAGGTAAATCCACCTATTATAATGTGTCATAGAATGGACCCCTTCTAAATACATTTAAATGTGTGTTTAAAATGCTTTGTGTTTCCATAATATCGAGAGTGGTCCTTGCCAAGACAATACATGGGAACGTTGCAGGTGTAGGAGTTTAAATATTTTCCACACTTACCAAACAACTTAACAGTCGTCCCATTCTCCAAAATATTATCAATTGTGTAAAACACACGAACCATCATAAGTCCTTAGAATTTATGAAAACAGTGTGACATTTTAGAATATTAGGTACTTAGTAACATGGTAAACAACATGTTTTAGTCACATTACGAATTCAGTAACAACAAACTGAAAATGTATGCAGTTAATAACTCCTCGGTTATTATAAATGCGAACAGCACAGCGAGGGCAAAGTTGTTTAAGGAATATATATAATGAACGGTTTGTCTAACTAGTTAAAGTGTACGAAGGAAAGTTTTCACTTTAAAATGTTTCATGGACATGTTAACTTGCAAACACGGGTCACAGAAAGTCCACTTGGTAGTAACAAGAATAGGTTATTAATGTTTCACATCCAACGCCTTTATGAAGATTAAGTATCGTTTATTGGACTTGCTAAGTGCTGGAGACCGGGGTTACGACCTGTCCCGGGGTGCAGGGAACTCTGTGTCCTTTAGGTCGCAACTCTGCTCTCCTAGTCTGCCAGACGCACCTTATTCATTGTAAACGGATTTAACTACAAGCCAAACAGTTGTTGCGCAAACTTCAAACTCAAGCTACCTGCCAGTCACACTCAATTAACTAAAAATAGATCATTACGTTAAAAACTTTTTGGTTTGGTAACTGAACGGAAAGCTTTAACTACACGGTTACGAAACTTGTTAACAGTTATACCGAAGAAATAAAAAGTAAAGAAAATTGGTTTAAAAAAAATATGTGACTTAAACTGTTGTTTGATGGAAGTGTTTGTTTGGTCACGCTTATTAGGTACTCATAGCGATAGTACTTGGGATTATATACATATATATATCTAGAGTGAGTAGATATGTAGTGACTGTAGTAAAGCGCCGTTTATCTACGTGTATGTATGTATAATTATCTGGGTGTATAATTATCATATGTATTTATCTTATACAACACGAAGTATTTAGTTCGTAATCACTGCCACACACGTACCTATGTAGTTATTAACGTTGCAATGTGTACATCGCCTTTTTAGACTTTATATAAGAAAAATGGACGAAGAATTGATTATACTTTAAGTTTGTAGGGCAGGTAAATAATTAAAGCGACGAAATCGGATTAAGAATTTGATAATTAATTTAAAGATTCAGCGATGTAGCGATAACTTTAACACAATCGACAATATAGCGTTTTTTTAGGGCAAATAAGGACTACCGTATACCTGTCTCCTTACTGCCAACCAACCTGCGCTGGTTGAGAGTAAATCACCCTTCTGATGTGCCGGAGACAAGGTGAAGTCAAATACATACTAAAACACTTAGTTCCTAACCCGCCACTCCTGAAAAGTCCTTAGTTGCGCATGGAAATTAAATTCGTTAAAAACGTCAACACTTTTGTTCAACGCAGCATCCTTGTACTTGTCTGGACAATGTGTACACGTGTGACGACATTGGCACTTAAATAGTCACCATACGTATTGCTCTTAGTCTCTAAGATTGGCAGTATTGTTATTTAAGTATTATTGTTTTTGAAGGGATTTCGCATCAAAATTTATACGTCGTTATTGTTAGGTTAGACACAAAGGGCAGTCCTGCTAATGGCCGTTTTGTAACCATCTTGATTTATTCTATTTTCGTTAACAATACAATGACGTTGAAGTTAAAAATATCTAAGTTTTCTTAGTCTTACGATGTGACAACGTATAATAAAAGTTTAAAGGTTACAGTTTACGTAAATCTTTCACTTACTTAAAAAGAGAAGTCAAAATGTAGCTCTTTTATCCGTAAGTTTAAAACGCCGTTTTTTACGTAAAATTTTGATCATTTAACGAAAAAAACGTCATTAATACCTAATAATGATTTCGGTAATTATAAATAATCGTCAGCGACCACATTTGTAATAAGGGACATTTTAAACAAACGGTGTGTTAGTTTTATTTTACGTCACTTTTATAATTTAACACAACTAAAACGGCCGTTAAAGAGACTTGCGACCTTTTTGTCTTCAATATAAAAATATTTATATAATTAAGTTAGTAAATAAACTGGCGAATACGAGAGAAGTTAACAATGATTTAGACTTTATAATTAGGAATCATTTATTTAGGTATATAACCTATATATTATATCCATATAAGTATGTATAATTAATTATAAGGCTTTGATATAGCTTATTGCTTCATTCAACTATCTCATAATCATTTACGTTTATCATATCAAAGCTGTATTTGTCTATAATTGTCATGATCTCATTATTGAAGTGTTATGTACTACGATATTAAAACCTACTCGACATTACTCCTAGCATACTGTGGTATATTTACAATTTTACAATTCCCAAGGGAATACAATTTTCTGATCGACTTAAAAAAATAACAAATAAATTATTGTAAATTGACATTACAAACTGAATAATTTCCAATTGACATTTTATTTCTACTAATGCGGTATTGCATAATGTCATTCGAAATGCAACAATATGCGACTCACAGCTAACCGTTTTCGTAACAATATGTAGTTTTCTAAACTAATCTAGTTAACGATTCGTGTATAATATGGTGTTTGTAATACAAAGTTTTAAATGAACAAACTTCTCTCGTCGCCGCGCGACTGATTGGCATTACCGGGTACTTTATCATTTCCATGGTCAAACATTTTCAATTTGCATATCTTAGGGTCTACCAGAGAACAATGCAGCATAATTTGGGATGTATGAATAGGGTATCAAAAGAGTATGTTTTAAATTATTTTTAATATATTTCTAAAGCCGAAGGGTAAGTGTGCTTACCTGCCGCGCTTCTCTGAGAACCTTAATGTTGGCATCGATTATAAAGATGTCATCATAAGCACATTTGTTGCTTCGTTGCTAGAGCTTTTACTTATTTATCGCTCAGCGTGTTATAAGAAAATGAATACGAAACATTTTATATTTAATAAATGCTTCAAATAATTCGGCAAATCAGCAAAATGAAATTTTATATATAAGAATTTCTGCCCTCTTGATACATCCAATTCTTTCAACGTACTTACGTACGCACTTCGTATGCTGCTGAGATATTAAAAAAACAAAATAAGGCCAAATTCCATAAAACGCGCATGACATTCTGCCTACTCATCTTGTTTCGTTGTTTTAAGCCAGAACCAGCATGTGATCCCATGTATGCTTATATAATATCAGCCACGAAAGCAAAAACAACTTTGTTTACAGAATACCGACGTTTAGTTATATTTAGATGTTTGTGTTTAGAGTAGACTTAGAGATGACGAGTAGTTGTAGTGTCTCATGCACCCATCACGGCTTGATGTGATGTGGTCATTGAGTGTTTATAATATTGAGATATAGTGTTAATGAGAATAATTAAATGTGAGTGCCAATATGTAGCACACACGATCCCGAGAGTACGGATAAGCCGCGCCACATCCACGTGCTGGAGTCGACCGCTGACCCGGCTGACTCCATCTATGGGATAGCTCTCGTTGCCGCGGTAGGCACCGCCCTCGCCATGGCCATCATCGGGTTTGGATTCGGCTGGTACACGTGAGTATACCCAACATAGGCAGCATAAAGTACGAAGTAAATCATGCGGGTATTAAACGTACTAACATTCTGCAGCCTGAGTAAGAAGGCCAAAGCTGCTGCGGACGTGGACTACCCCGCCTACGGAGTCACCGGACCGACCATCGACTGCTCGGGCGACAGGAAACTGGCCCACTCGGCCCACATGTACCACTACCAACATCAGAAACAACAAATTATTGCTATGGAAAGGTAATAATAGCAAAAACATATCACCATTTCTGTAAAGTCGAAAAACTGGAAACTATTACAGTGTGCAGTTAGTTGCCCATTCGCTGGTTGTAATGAAAGATAGTTCAGTGTACACAAACAATTGCTACGGTTCGCAACAATGCAATGGTGTGGGAACGCGCCGTTTCAGCAACTTTCATTTGAACGGTTGGATCCACACAAATAACGACTCCAATGTTTTTACAAAGTACTAAATGAAACAAACATTTAATTAACAGTAACTTTGTTAATTTGAACGTTTTGTTATTAAATACTAATAATGTAACAAACCAACCCAACAATGTTATGATTTACGAAAACTTTAACGTGTTCAGACTCATAAATTCGTTTCGTGTGGTCTACTATTATTGATAGTAATAATATCAGTTTTGGAACATCCCACTCCTGGGCACAGTCCTCTTCTCATATAGAGAAGGAAAAATTTATCACCACGCAGGTTCACTTGCGGACTGGCTATTTGAGATCTACGTCGACTGTTAATTTAATTAAAAAAATGGAATTAAATTAAACTTTAATTTATTTCCAGGAACGGTTTAGAGCACCGTAACGGTTCCGTGTCCGACCCGGAATCTGAGGAAGAGAACGAGGAAGGCGACTACACCGTGTACGAGTGCCCCGGATTCGCTACGGTGGGTCCACAACAACACCTTAAATAAATATTACATCTGGACTATGACCTTTATAACATACGCTATAGGACTCGGCAAGCACGGACGTGCCAACGGAATTATGAATAAGTATACACATGTATTTATATTAAGCATTAAATATTAACATCGCTGAGTATTGGAATGATTTCGTCACTTTGGCTATTGATGTATACTATTATAGGTACCTATCTATTTATCATAATTCTGTGCTCTAGAGTTAATTATTTCGTTTCCTTGAAAAGGGGAAATGGCTCTTATTGTTGATTGGCGAAAACTGGCCTTAAGTAGGTTCTTGCAGCCGACGAGATACTGAGCTCAGATATCAAGTTAATTGTGATATTAATTTGGCTCTTAAAAGTGGTATCAACATATAAACAAGTACAAAGTACTTAAAAATTACATCTTTTTAAGAAGGCTACAGTTACCACTTTTAGAGCAGTAAATGTGTTGTGAATACTATGTTAGAGAAGATTTTGTGATATTTTTTATCCCTTTTTTTGTTTATTTTCATTTATTTACTTATCATAATATAACTAAGTAACTGTTACTGTAAGGTATAAGCAGACAGTTAAACTATTGCATTTATATAGAATAGTGCAGGCTTCCTAGCTGATCTTAAATAGTTCATTCTGTCTTTAGCAATGTAAAAATACCGAAGTGTCAAAATTAAAAGTATTTAAGTAAGTATATTTTAAGAAATTTCGGCGAGAAATCCAGCAAACATAATATATCAGCGGTTTAAAATGCTCTTGATAAACTGTGAATCGACGGCCAAAGTTTCGGTACTCAGTGGTGAAACTTTAACGATATCGAAAACCTAATAAATCGTGGTCGCAACCGCGAATACTGTTAAAGAGGTATCACTAAAAATACCAGGTGACAAAGGTTTTCGACTAAGCCTTAAATATGCCGACTGGAAAAACAAAATTGAAAGGTAGTAAAAACATATGCTTGCTTAAACGCTTCAGTGCGACAGTGTAACTTCGGTGTGACCCCCGGTAAAGAAACATGGTTTGTATGACTTATTATACGCTGTAGCTGAAAGGAGTCAACAATCGGCTGTTTGGGTGCAACAAGTGACGGCGAGAGGCTGAGTAGAGAACGACCTGACAGAAAGAGACACGTCATAGAAATTAACACGCTATCTCTTTCTTTTTAGGAAGTTTTCATTTTTATGTACGAGTATATTGTTTGAATAAAATTATCATCAAACTTCGCAATGCCTTCACCTTTCACTGAAGTATCGGGCTACGTCCACAGACGGGTGATATGGAAGTGAAGAACCCTCTGTTCACCGAGCAACCGACCCCGGCTACCCCTGGCAAGTGTGAGCTAGTGAAGCCCCAGCCTAAAGATTAAATGGCCCAAGCGCACGATACGCTCACTACACAGCCTGGCGACCGATCTCAACACACTCTTCTACTTTCTTTATCAATTTCAACCACACTAATGTACTACAAGAGGAACACAAACCATGTCGCCGTGTCAAACGCATTTGTATGAAAACTTTCACACGCTCTTACTTAAGCATATATAAAGTCGACGTAGAGTATCCGATATCAGCTACTTAATTTCCTTGCCTTCATTGCAACGTGCAAGAACTGAACTTTATACATGCATATCTGAGATCGTAGATCGAAATTTGCTTTTCAAACTAGTAAAGTTGTCTAGACAGTGTATGTAGGTACAGTACAACATAATAAAAATAAATATAGAAGATAAAATCATCGCACACATTTAAACACAAATAAATAGCTATAGAGTTTAAGATCAACTTACGTAAACCGTATTTTACCTTTATGACACGAAGCGAATTTATGTTTTTCTATTATATTATACTGTACTCAATATTTACATTATAAATACAAGGTAATAACTAGCGAGCATCTTACTATGGAATATGAAACCCCTACGAAAAAATATCAATCATTTTAAATCTTTTAAAATTACTAATTTTAACCAAATTTTACCTTTATTCGGCCTAAGTAAAAATAAGTTTTTATCGATTATACAAAATTTTAACCAAAATTATAACCAACGTGTAGGTTTTTAGGAAGGAACATTTTGTAAGAGAACCTGTGCACGGTAACAAATCGATGCCTACATATTGTATCCCTAAGAAACTATTGGAGCTTAGACTTTGTATATGCCACGCAATTGTTTTTAAACAAGTATTAAAGCGGTCTATTTCTCCTGAGAGTGGTAAAAATCCTTTGACGAATACGTTGTCTGAATGAAGTGCTTACTCGTAGATTGCGGTATGACAGTTGTATCTGGATGTAGACGTTCGCAGCCGCGCCTAACTCTAACTATACTTGATACAGGAATTGTATTATCCCTAGAGGCATTATTATAAACCCTTTGCATTGTATATAACGTCAATCGCTTTAATTGTTTGTCAAAATTGTTTGAAAACGTCTTCTTTTAGCGAGACAAAACTATCTTACTTGTTGTACCTAATGGTATTTATAATTATGTAGATATATCAGTGTTTAATGTTATATGTCTATATTATTAATACGGAAAGACATCGCTGGCGTATATCTATATTTTAATCGGAGGCGCACATTTTCAAATACCTTACAAGTTACATACCTACATATCTTCTACAACTTACCTTTGTACTTTTCCTAAATGTTTATCACAATATGATATAAGTGTTTACTAATAATATTAATGTTTCATATATATATAAAGTCATACAACACAAAAACCTCACCCTAGTAGGAACTTACACTGTTAATGTAACAGATTTAAATTGTAAGACAAATATTTATGTAGATGTCGCTATAATAATCTGTAGTTGGAATTGTTCAGTCTTCTATTGGTGTCAAATGGAGAATAGGTTGGATTTAACTGAACGGAAGATAGTAACTCAGTTGGGGTTAGCTCGAGCGGGAGATAATAGCTACTTGTATAGTAGTATCACGAGGGAGGCTGTGGGACCGCGGGGCGACCCAATCCGGCCGTCAGTCATGTGGACTCCGTACGTTCAGTGTTATTATAACTATATCGATATATGTGTTGTAGTCACTTAACTTATTCGGCTGTCGTGTAATGCTTTATCTGTAATCTGTGTTCGACATCAATATCGTCAGTTTTGTTCGATAGAGGAATTGAAGGTGTAGATAATCAAATGAAGTAAAAATTAACTGTTCGGAGTATGTGACTTCAAATAGATAGGAAAATAAATTAGCCCGGAACATTGGAATTACGAAAGTACGCAATTATCAGTCACGTTGTTAGTGCTTACAAACTCTGTTCGCTGTTAGTTATTTTTGTGGGAAGTGGAGTTTGAGAGAGAAAACCTAATTTAATCAATGTTTATTAGATACAAACTATATCTCTTAAATGGTGTTAAATTAATTGACGTTATTATACATATTAATCACATAACTCTTGTAGCAAGTCGAATGTTATATATTTAATAAAATAATTATTATATGTAGCGGGTATGACCTGAACGTATTAAATTATTTTTCGAATGTTTTATGTACCAACGTATCTTTCTGTCAATTGTATTTGACTGAATGTCTCACCGTGCCATGCGTCTAGTCTCTAATTCTTCACGGCATTATTCATTGATTTTAGATTATTTCAAGATTTTGTTTTAAATTAGGATTACCAGGAGCAGTTTAACAAAAAATATATATTTAAGTTGTTTTTTATGATTTGTTATTTGAATTATTTAGGGCCGAGTGTCCAACTATGTTACCAAGCAAACCTTGTACTCTACGACTTAAAGTATTGTCAAAAGCAGCCATATTAAAATTGAATTTTACAGTTTATAATTTAAATAGACCAAATGCACAGAGTTACTATTTAAGGACGTAGAAAAGAACTGAAATATATTCCTTGGGAAGGTATTGTTGTTACACTATGATGTATTTATTTTATTGAAGTACTTCTTACCTAATATCAATGAGCATGTACACTTGTTTCATCTATCTGTAGTAGCACAATGTTAACCACTGTTTAACAATAGATCTAATGTTAAATCCTAAGATAATATTACAAAAACATATATCAGAAAATAAAATTATATTGGAGTATATATTTACTTGTATTCAAATTGGTTTCAAGAATATATTTAGTTATAAATGGATTAATGTGATATATTACATTACATATATGTATACAATGCAAGTGTTGTTATTCATTTGGTGTTTCCCTTCCTGCTATTCCTAAACACGTAACCAACCACCCATAATAAAAAGAGTCATAGAAAAAAAATCGAGAAAATTATACTTACTTAACTTTATAGAACTATTGACCCTACAACACCAAATATGCACTGATAAGAAATTAGTAAAACCAAAGAACATGTCAAAGAAAATTATTGATCTATGCCAAAAAGGCCAACTAGGTCATATTTCGTATATCTTTCAATCCAAAAATAACCAAGAGAACTGCATAAAAACTAGAAGCTATAATATCACTGATAAAAGTCACTATCTGAAAATGTAATAAAATGGGGTAATGTAAAAGCTTTTCATAAGTTCTGTGAGTGTGTATGCATGTGTGTGTGAGGAAAAATACGACTTTTTCCTCTTCAACAGAACTGCAAACCTTCTTTGATGAGAGAAAGCTTTGCATGTCATCTACTTTAATTAAAATGTCGCGATGACGGTTAAGAGGTACCTTAAAAACATTATATCGGTTTCTTCCTACTAGAAAACTGTGCCAGTGTTTGTATTTGAGAAATCTTTAAAATTATTTTTTTCTGAGAGCCATCTTCTTTAAGCTCTATTCAGTTTGGTGCGCCAAAATAGAAAGGTAGATTCAAATCGATATAAAAAAACAAACATTTTTCATTTTAATTTGCCATTGACACGCTATTAAGAGATTTTTTATGTATACCTTTCTATGCTACATACTGAGTAAACTAAATAGGTACTTGAAGTTTTAAAACAGTCAAGGAATGAAAATGCAGTTCTTCAAGATAACTTTTTTTATTTTATTTTGATTTTACACTTGTTGAAGGCATCCTTGTAATTGCGTAAAATAAGCTGTTGTAGCGATAGCACGAACAAACGTACAAACGTACGTCAGACAAAAGTGACATAAGCTTAGAGTATGCATATAAAACTATATAGTGAGCCTATCACACTTTAAACCGTAAGCACTAGTGTGAACAAGTCTTGTCGTGAATTATGTATGAAGATGAAGCTTGCCGTTTTAAATAATCTATCTTAAACACTAATATTATCCTAACAATGCCAAAACCATCGATATTTTCTTATATAACTTTCTCATTGCGCGAAAATTAACTTAAATGAAAAACGAAATGTACTGCTGTAGGTATTTATGCATTTACGCGCTAATCCCCGTTCTATAATATTACTATAAACATGAAGCGCGATAGTTTAAAGTTTATAGGAATTTCTTTTTTATTCCTAAACAAATGAAAAGGTTTAAAAAGTAATTTCTTTGATTGCAGTTCCTTGGAATTGTATATTAGCCAGATGGGCAGAGATTAAGCTCAATTACTGATTGATCGAAACAGTTTATTTTAATAATGGGAAGACCGAAGGCTGCACTAGCCACACGTCAAGGATGTCTTTGTATACTTTGCAACAAGTTACCTTCAATAATAAATAGTATAAACGATTACATTCAATTAAATTGTCAACAACAAAGGCAAAGTGTAAAGGATCATTTAGAATTGCTCTATATTTATTTAATGTTATGAGTACACAGCTTACTGCATCAAAAAAATGGGCTCTCTATAACATTCACTTGTAAGTAGAGGGTATTCTTACTATACCGAGTACCGACAAATATCACGAGATTAACAAAAAAGGTCTGAATACAAATTAGCCATAATGCTCTTTATCAAAAAATAAGTACAGGTATATTTAAGTACATACTAAGTAGACGTAAACATATGAGTAGGTACAGGTATGAACGTATTGCAGGTTTTTTTTAATTACCGACGAACAATTATCGACGAAAATCGTCGCTAATGAATAAAGGTCTTCACAGAGATACGGTTTTGACTTGCTATGTAGGGTACTTTATCACAAAAAAATAGCATCCTAGAATTCTTTTGAACACTGATTATATATTTCAGAAGTAAACAAAATAAATTCCAACACCAAATCTTTAGAAACAATAAAACCAATTAAAATAATTACGCTTCATATGTTCATAACTTGTTTCCTAAGGCGGTTTCAAACTTTTCACCATATTAAAGTTTTAGGGGTCAAAAATACTTTACAACGACATATCACTCAAAATTTAAAGTTCGTTGAGCCCAATTACCGGCCCTTTAATACAAACATACATTTATCTGAATCCGAAATAAGCAGAGACAGTTATTTAACTATACTTTCGAGAGGACCATTAAATGCAGTCGAACACGATCAACGAATTATAATTCAACCCGGAAAACCAAATAAAGCCTGACTTCTCTGTAATTTTATTGAAACGTACCTAAAGTAGCCCATTTGCACGTTACTGTAATCGGATTGAAAACAGCAAATACTTGATTTAACGTTCGACGCCATTGTTGCTTTTTGCCTAGTTAAATGATAATCCTGATAAATTTTAACAGTCATCACAAAAAAAAATTATTTGACCTTTTTTTTTAGAGAATTCTCCTATTAAACATGGTCAAAGATTCAAATCAGATCAGTATCAATTGGATCATGTCAAAACCTGTAAAACAAAGTTATGGGGATGGCAGAAGGGGTTGGATGCCTTATGGCTATCGGGTAGCTCGAATTTCCCTCCTATTACCCGATTCTCGGAAGCCGATACAAATAGAGCTTAGAAATTCACTAAATTTGAATTTAGGTCAAAGATTTACTGATGATATATTTGTCAGAAATTTGAAACCAGAAACGAAAAGATTTTTAAAATTGAAAAATATATTTCCCCCCATATGTCTCACCTAATTAGTGCTCTAGCTACGTAAAAGATAGAGAACAACGCTACCCATGTATTTTAACTTAAATAGGTATAATATATGAAAGGATAATTTGATAGGTTAATTTTTCACAAAAGATAGGATTTTAAATTTTTGAAAAATATTTTCACTACTTTTATATTGTTCGTATTTCCCAATAAGCTCGACGACTTATGAAATAAATTCTGTCTATGCAAGTATAAAAAAAAAGTAATTATACAGCTAGATGACTTTTTCGAAGAAGTACTAATCAGATTTACACTGCCATCGGATTCGGTCTTAAAATAGAGGCGTTTTTATCATATTTTGTTTCCAAGAACCAAGCCCCATCGGATATATCTGGTCCTAGAAATTCTTTAAAGGACATCCAACCATATCCTGATTCTAGTGAAAAAGGACACAACAAATAAGTTAAACATATCTACAACAAACATGTGGGTGAATTTCAACAAATGCCATTTTTCTTATCATATCGGTGAACTTTTACAATTATTATTATTTTGTAGATTTTTCAGGTTTTATGTAATCTTTAGGATACAACATATCCCCAAATTTAATATCATCGACGTATCATTTAAGACTGAGGAGAAAATTCAGTTTGAATTTTGGTTTCCACCGATGTGAAAAACCGGCACCGATTATTTTTTTTGTACACCGATATGATAAGTCTATCCACCGAAATGATGAACATATCCAGCGATATGATAATCTATTCACCTTAGAACATCAAAAAGGAAATAGTTAGTAGGTACTTAAAGATGACTAAGAAATGAAGATCTGAACCTAGGGTAGATCACATCCAAATAGAAATAGAGTTCTTAGATATAAAATAAAAATGTATTTTTGAAATTATGTAGGTAAGTACATATTTTTTACGTTTTCTAGAGGTACTTAAAATTTAAGAAATAACGATTATTTTTATTATCATTGTCTTTATTAAAATGAACTATTAAAAAAAAAAAACAAAAATCTCATATCTAAGTTTAGCTAAACGTTTTCTTAAATGCTCCTCTCTCAACACAGAATCGCTTTTGATTTAAGCTTTTCTTATTCTTTCCAGCAACCTAATCCACCTGTTTTTCTCCTCATCTTTTATTTTTGGCCTCGGCATTCTTAAACAAAATTAAGCTACTATTATGTTTTCTTTTTAGCTATTAATTATTTTGTTATTTATTATTACGTACTTACTATTTTTTTTAATATTTTTTTTTTGCCATAGAAACTTTTAATGACTTCGATTGCTCCACCTCACCATCATCATCTCAGCCTATGGACGTATTACCGAATACAGACCTCCCTTAATGATACATTTATTTATACATGTCATCTTCTACAACCCAGTGGTATCGTGGTAATGATTTTTTCAGTCTATGTAGGTAAACTTACCTTGTATGTATGTATGTACGAATGTTCGTATGTAGGTATATATGTATGTGTCTGTATGTATGTTTGTATGTGCCATTGTTTCTTTGTATACTTAACGAAATGACACGGGATCTACCGATATGATATAACGACTCACCGAGATGATAGAATGATATACCGATATGATAAAGCAATCCACCGATGTGACAAAACTGTGCGTTGATCACTAATCAAAACACCGACATGAGATATATGACACCGATTGTTTTTTTCTTATAATTTCGGTGTAAATTATCACATCGGTGGTAAAAAAGACCACCGATTACAGCGATATGAGAACAGCGACATGAGAAAATACACACTTTTTGGAAAATTATAAAAATTGCATAATATCTAGGATAAATTCAATAACAGACAATGAAGCTAATTCACTTACTACCTCTGTTAGAACCAAACAACAATAAAAAAGCTACTCATTACACTAGAAAAATGCAACCACCGATTATATAAAATAATTGTCCAGGAGTAACTGAAATGGCGTTCTTACAGTTTTGGTGGGCATATGCAGCGATTTAACCCACTTCTATCCTGACTGCCCACTAGCACACACCAACCAGGGAAATACAATTGGGGTGGGGATGCTGTCCGACTCGTCGATGTAAAGTTATGCTTGAATTACTTTTGTCCAGCGATATGAGAATATTTTTCAGGACAAGTACGTTTGTGCCTCTCAGTAATAATAATCGTTAATTATGTAATAAAAAATGCTATATATCAATAACTACACTAATATCCTATGAAATAGAATAAGTTATATACCTAGTTTATTTATTTTTAGTAGTGTATAAGCTGTTTTGTTTCCAAAAAAAGTAGTGGGACAGCACCGATTTGCAAAAAAATAGAGGTTTATGTATTTTATTTCTACCTTTGTAATAGTCCTAGGCAAATCACATTTTTGCCACAACCCAATAACTACCTATTGAATACTAAAAAAAATAATTCAGAACTATATTTCTTTTTTCAAATACTAATTTCAACGAAGACAAAAAAATAAGGCATTTGGGAAATTCACCCATGTAATTAAGACACCCTTTGAACACGTACAGTCGTACAGGCATCCTTTGAACATGTTTTAACATATCAACAATTAAGTCAACTACAAAAGTTTAATTGGCATGACGTACGAGCAAATTAATAGTGAAAACCAATCACAAAATTGTGTAACGAGTGGCCTGCGAAAACTGTAAAAATGATTAATTAGCTTGATTCAATGACTGATTTTCGGTCAAAGGGCAGTAAAGAGTGTTATTATTTTTGTTTTTCTCTCTCTACATAATGTTAAAATAACTATTTTCTGTGCTCCTTCTTTTTGTGTCGATAGTAGATTCAAATTAAAGTACATAGGCCCGGTATATTGTTCTAAAATTAGGAATTAGGAAAATTGTTCCCGGTATTTTATAATTTTATGTGCATTTTATAGAAAATAGACATTAATATGTAAAAAGGAAAGTATTGAAAAAGTGTGTGTAAAATGCGTTTATTTATATTGAGAATTGTGTCTCGTTCAAACCTCTTTTTAAATTCACAATCTTGGTAGCATCGATAAAAGTTGTCGGTATTTCTTCTCGTGAAAAGCCGCTACTGATCTCTTCCCGGTCGAGTCAGATTGCCGTCCCATTGGAATTCGAGAGTGAAGCAATAGGACCCACATACACTTTACATGAGAAATAATACGGAATTGCATATTAAGTAATGTATGAAAATTTTTAAGTTGTACATCAAATTGTATCCTAGTCTGAGTAGTATGGGTATCCTAGTGTGGGATTCAGTGTCATTTTAATGATGGTTATAACTTTTATGAAGAATAAAATATTATTATATTATTAATTATTTATCTATTCGTGATTTTATGATACTAAGATAATATTTTTTAGTATTCGACAATTCGCCTCTATTGAAAATGTAATTGGCAAATCTTATTAAACTACATAAATATAATTAGCTGGATTGAGTAATAAATAATTACTGTATAAATAATAAAAACACGTACAAAAGCGGTTTTCACGGCTTCTGCCAATCATACAACGGCACGTTGGTAGTTATAATTGTGTTTTATCCAAACACAAAATCTTAAGAGTAGGCATTTTGTCGGTACGCACTAAAGTAACTTTTTACCGATATACCTTCTTTATAATTCAAGTTACTTCATGTAAAATTAAAAACCTCAATAAGGGCTTTCATTTATCCGGCAGTAAGTTATTACCGGAAGAAAAAGGGTCTAGCTCTAACATAAAGGGTGCTTATACGAGTTCCTCGAAAAAGGAACCTTTTCGGCTGACGGCAATTTTTAATCTCTATATATCTTTTTATAAAATCACAGAAATTTAAAAAACCATTTACGATAATAATTTATTCATTTTATTAAACAAGCAGTAAACTACACTGTAGTTTTAAACTTATGCAAGTAAGCACGCAGTTCACCGCCGCAGTGTATTTAAAAACTTTTCTACCGCCAGCTATACGATCCCGTACCATACTTTATAGGTTTAAGAAGACACACAAAACTGGCGACCCACCCGGTAACTATCACCACCCACGCGCTTAACTTCGCACCGTTCAAGTAAAATTACTTATCTTTCTTCTTATATATAAAAATTAATCGCTAAATGTGTTGATAAGCGCATACTCGTAACTCAGTAACGCCTGGACCGATTTGGCTAATTCTTTTTTTGTTGTGTTAGTTATTATCCGCAGAAGAAAAGAATTCTTATGAAAGAAAAAAAAATGGTAAGTTAGGCGCAAAAAAAAAGTAATCCTGACCTTTGTTACGATAGTGATTTGTTGGATGCATCTGCGCCCTGAATAACATAAAGGCACCGGGAACGGGACCTAGGTAGGTATTCATGCGGGTGAAACCACAGCACAGCTAGTGAGTAATAAAAATTATGAGTTTGCCCCGGTTTTGTAACGAAAGCCTCTTTTGTTTAATAAATTGATACGCTACAAATTTGCCTTGTAGATAGGGCTCACAAGTTTGCTAGAGAGCTTTCGAGAGCTATTCTCTCAGTAAATTCTTTAGCTTATTTTGTAAATAGTGGCCAATAAACAATAAGTAACGATAACTTATTACCTTTTTCTTACACAGGAACAAAGTATTATGGAAAACGCTCAAAATAAAGATACAATATTTACACAATTTTTGATCAGTCTTTTACAGACTTATTTGGGGTTTAACAGCTATTGCACTCTCAAGTAGGATAAAACGAAATATTTCAAAGTAATCATACTATTACACGAATCCTAAATACCTCTGCGGTAACTGACAAACAACGACGAGGTTGCACTCCGGGAGTGCCGGTAGAAGTGAAAACTTGAATAGTAACGTTGTACTTTTTCTGATATTTTGGAATGGTTAGGGAACAATTTTGCACGAATTGCTTTAATTATCAGTATAAAAGTACTAGCATTATGTGGTAGAAAACAATATTTATTTATTGCGCTATCGTACACAAACATGACATCCGTCTTACAAATTTTTGATCAGGTCATGTGTCCTGACGAGAGTTTAACATTTTTTACCCGTTACATAAAAGTGTACAACGCCGCTAAAGAAGTTTTCACTTAAAAATTATAAAAGAATAGTAGTATTTTTTCTTAAAAAATATACCTGTTATTTTGGAGCTATTCGTAAGTGCTGCATATTTCAGGTTCCCAGCTTAAGTTTAAGATAGTTATAGAATTTACCAGGCAAACGATCACGCGGGCTATAATTATTTATGATCCGATATCCTCTCTCCCTGCCTCCGGCATGAAAACCTTTTCCAGGTCACCTATACATAATGACAAATAAATTCTATCCCAAATAATGATGACGCTCAGATTATGGAATGTGCTAATTACATGGAATATTTATCATTACAATGTACAAAGCATACCTACCGCTAATTTACGGTCGAATAATCAAAATAACAACAAACCGGAATTCAGCTTTAATTATGGTTAATTAAATACAACCTGCATTTGGTGACATTTACATTGGCTATCTAATATATTATTAACTGAGGGTGTATTGTGTTCGGGGTGTGTTGAGTGATGTTCAGTTTGCGTCGATGCAAACGCTAACAGCCTTTGTGAGGCTATAAATCAATGTGCTTCGACACTACGAACTCGTCATCAATAGGTACTGTTGATAAACTGCCTGATCATCGGCCAAAATTCCTAGAAAAGTGGTAAAAACTACAGAATCCCTGAAGAGTCATCTGAAACATGAGAAAATATTATTATGCTTTAGGCTTTACGTACGTGATTTGAACTGCAGGAATATACATGAAATAAAAAACACAATATTACAGGGGCAGTTATTTATTTATAATAAAATATGTTTTAATAACATTTAATAACATAAAAAATGTAAAAAGAAATCCTAGTATGTTTTATTTCCGTCCCAATTAATTCGTATTTTTCTGCATATTTATAATTCTTCACGAACTTCAAAATTAAATTCCTGTAGTTTTATTTCCGTCCCAATTATTTGAATATTTTATTTTCCTTTTCACAAATTTTTTAATCAAAAAATCCAAACCGATTTCACTTGAATATTGCTCGAACTATTCAAACACGGCATACATTTTTAATCAAAAATATGGCAAAGGTTTTGAAATAGTAAGTTCCCGATGTTACCAATGTTTGTGCATTTTACATGACTTTCTACCTGAGAATTTATATCCATGTACTCCGGGCGACACACGAATAAAGTTTTACAGGTTGTCTCATAAATAGCAGCTCCGAGATAACATTTTATAACACGATATCTCAAGTCTACACGTCATTTCTAATACCATAAAAAGTGAAATTCGGTCATGATGCCATCATCAACTTTATCGTAGTATTTTAGTGTATTTATTAAGAGGTACCAGTCACTAAAAACCACTGACAAGATATTATGTATACTCAAAAAAAATCTTCTTCCACCTAGCTTTTTTTCAACTGTTAGGGTCGGCTATCAATGTTACCAGACTCAACTGAACCTATCTGTACAAAATAACCCGTTTTTTAGGTAACATTTACCTAGTATCCTATGGTTAGCAAAAGGATCAACATATGACAGTCGGTACCAACAGCCTAACGAGCTTATCGATGCAACGGAGAGGTCTCGGTATGCTTACAAATGGTCGTTTGCCGACTAACCGAACGCGATTTAAACTTGATTTCTTTTCAAACCGTATATACTCACAAGTTACTACATATTCGACTCGATAAGAAGACTACATATAAAAAAATGATTAAGTGGAGAAAATAATAAATATTAAACAATAAATCATTTTTAAAATTCAAATGGACAAGAACTGGTGTTATATTCTGAAAACTCGTATTTGTAATTACTGTATCTATAGACGGTTATGCGGTTCACAGCTCATTCAATCTTCATCGTGATATCTTCCTTTGAACTGTTCCAGTTGAAATAATATTTGTACACAAGTGGAAAGTGTTGCTGTTACTTTTAATTAACGCCTCGAGCAATGGACTGTTTGTCCGTAAATGGAAATATTTTTTGCTTAAAAAATCATATGACATATCTGAAACGCGACTGATATTCTGATATTGAAATAATAAGTAAAGGTGAAAATTGAAAATATTAATTAGTAAAAGTGTACTTACTTTTTTTCTGGGCAGCCATTGCACTATCCGAAATTAATTATTAATTCAGTCACTGATGTAGGATACTTTTGTTTAAATATGTCAAAGCATTTGTATTAATAATAATATAATAATATTCCTGGACAATTCACACACGGTAATCTGATCCCAAGCTAAGCTCTAAGAGAGCTTGTGTTATGGTAACCAGACAACTGATAAACATACTTATATATTTCTAAAAACATACATATTATAGATAAATAACACCCAGACACAGAACAAATGATCGTGCTCATCACACGATATTTGTCCAGAGTGGGAATCGAACCCACGACCTCCGGTATAGCAGTCAGGGTCTCTAACCACTAGACCAACAGGCCTGTCCTGTATTGCTCGCTTAGCAACTTTAATTCAGAAAGGATTTCATTTAGGAACCTTAATTCATGATAGTACAATAAGTGCAATAAAGCTACTAAACTTTTATGATGTAGTTGCTATGTTTGAAGTTATATCTGTTATACCTTACTATAAACCCTTTTTCTTTAAGTTGGTTTCCAAGAAAACATTCTATAATTTATGTAAGTACCTAAGCAGCTAGCATGATTCAAATTATGAAACTTAACGACACTTCGGGGTCGTACTTCAGACATTTTTAAAGCGCTTATTCGGTTTTCAAGGCGTCGCGTCGCGCGTTGCCTTTTCTGTGGTGAAATGAAATGAAATGAAATGAAATAGTTTATTCTTGTAAGTAGGACTATATAAATCACTTTTACAATGTCTTCCTAAGCTAGATGAAGTCGACATTTCCTAACTGACTACCCTGAGAAGAAATGTCGAAACAAACTCGGGGGTCTTAGTCTCTTTTATAGTCCATATAATACAATTATAAATTAATAAATTGGTGTAAACAAATGCAGAGTATTTACTGGACTGGTCTTTGAAAGAAAGAACCAGATCGATCTGAGCAAGCCTGTGCCAGCAGACGGCAAGCATGCCCCGAATAGCTCATGCAGCTCAACCATTTTTGAGGGAGCTGCACAACCCGGTACACAACAATACCGCCAGTGGCACCATAAAAATATGTGGGGCAACAACTCACTCAGATCGCCAGCCCAATAATAACTATAGACTAAGATGTATCAAATTATAAATCAAGCAAAAGAGTTAATGATATACCTGCATAATGTTTACACTTACAATGGATACAAAATACACCTTAAAGCAAGGAAAAAATAATGAAATTGAAAAATATAATAGTAATATAAACATTATTCACTTGGCATGTCAAAGTGTAAAATATTGTATGCAAAAGCACAAAACATGTCAGTATTGTAGAAAAGGAAAAAATGAATATGCACTAAGCACAAAACATGTCAAAAATGTAGAGAAAAAAAAAATGTAAAAAATGAATATGCACTAAGCACAAACATGTCAATAGAATACAATAAAATGCATATGCAAAAGCACAAGACATGTCAGATTGTAAATATGTACAACATGCAAAAAAGAAAAAGTGAAAGACAGCTTAAAAAAAACACAAGCGATAGCTGTATAAGCGAGCAGCTCAATCCCAGGCGTTTCTATCATTTAAATAATCGGATATCCTGTAATATCCTTTAGTTAATAATTTTGATTTAATAAAAAAATTAAATTTCTTAAGGGGAAGTTTACGAACATCCATAGGAAGTTTATTGTAAAAGCGTATACATTGACCCATGAACGAGTTGCTTATTCTATGGAGGCGAGTAGCATGAACTGTTAAATTATTTTTGTTCCTAGTATTTCGGGAGTGAACATCAGACAATTTGACAAAATCAGGTTCGTTTTTGTAAACATAAAGTAAATTTTCAAAAATATATTGTGAAGTTACAGTCAGAATGTTTATCTCTTTGAATTTCTCTCGGAGAGAAACTCTAGGACCTAGGTTATATATAGCGCGGACAGCTCTTTTTTGTAATAAGAAGATTGTATTAATATCCGCACAGTTTCCCCAAAGGAGAATGCCGTATGTCATCAAGCTATGAAAATAACTGAAATAAACAATTCTGGCTGTATCCACATCAGTAATTTGTCTAATTTTCTTTACAGCATAAGCAGCTGAACTTAACCTTCCAGACAATTTGTTAATGTGTGGGCCCCACTGTAGTTTGGCGTCAACAGTAATGCCAAGAAAAACAGTTGACTCAACAGGGTCCAACTCTACTCCATTCAGTTGTACATTGGTGCTTAACTGCCTCACATTAGGCGTAGAAAATTTTATTAATTTAGTTTTACTTGAGTTCAAAAGCAGATTATTAACATTAAACCAATGGACAACCTTAGATAAAGCCAAATTAACTTGGTCAAAATTTTCAAGTTGACGCTTTACTTTAAAAACAAGCGAAGTGTCATCCGCAAATAATAGGATTTTGTGATCATCCCTTACACAAAAAGGTAAATCATTAATATAGATAAGGAATAAGAAAGGACCTAGAATTGAACCCTGCGGAACACCCATAGTTACCACAGATCCTTTTGATTTTTTGCCATTAATATCTACTCTTTGTATTCTATTGTCTAAATATGAACTGAGAAGTCTAAGAGCCTTATTTCTAATGCCATAGTGGTGTAGTTTCTTGATAAGTGTGTCATGGCAAACACAGTCAAAAGCTTTGGACAAGTCACAGAATATGCCTAAAGCATCCTGTGAATTCTCCCAAGCCTCGAATACATTTTTGAGTAGTTCCACACCTGCATCTGCAGTAGACCGACCCTTAGTAAATCCAAATTGTTTGGAGTGAAAAAGATTCTGTCTGTTAAAATGCTTTAGCATTTGCTTTAAAATTATTTTCTCAAAAATTTTGCTTAGTGTAGGCAAAATTGAGATAGGTCGAAAATTCGTAGGATCGGTTGTACTACCAGATTTGAAGAGTGGAATCACCTTGCTTAATTTCATTAAGTCCGGAAACACACCAGATGCGACACAAGAGTTGAACACAATTGCCAGAAATGGGGAAATACATTGAATTATTGAGGATATTATATGAACTGACAACCCCCAAAGATCGGTGGACTTTTTTACTTCTAAATCTTTAAATGCATCTAGGATGTCCTTATCACTAACAACTGTAAATTCAAAACTTGTCCCACATTCTGCGACACAGTCTTTAAGTATATTGTATGCGGAGCTGGAAGAAGACAACAAAGTTTGTGTTGTTAATACAGGAATATTAGTGAAAAAAGATTCAAACTCGGTTGCCACCTCCAAATCCGCCCTAACATCTATATCATTAATTTTAAGATGAAAATTATTATTCTTAACTGTGGTTCTTCCTATTTCAGAATTAATAATATTCCAAGTAGTTTTAATTTTGTTTGCAGAAGATTGTATTTTGTTTTTAATGTGTAAAGATTTTGCGGCAGCGCAGGCTCTCTTAAATGTCTTAGAGTAATTTTTGACATACTCCCTAAATCTTTCACTATGATCATGGTTCCTTTCATTATATAATTCAAATAATCTTATTCTGCTTTTAAAAATACCTGGTGTTGCCCAGTCACTAAACAAAACTCGATCACTTACAGAAACTGATCTAGATGTAAAAACCTTCTTAAACTGAGAATGAATCATGTTAAATAATGAAGAGTAAGCTTGATCAGGGTTATTGTGATAAGGCAAGCCAGGTAGTTTTTCATTTAAATTATTTTTAAAAAGTTCTAAACGATAACTGGTCACAGGAACAAAATTAAAATTTTTTCGATTTGCTTTAACAATGTCTCTAGTAAATGAAACCAACTGGCCACAGTGATCTGAGTCTAACAGATTGATAATTGAATGGAAAGTTGGCTTCACATTTGTAAAAACATTGTCAATACAAGTGGCACTGGTGGCAGTTATTCTAGTTGGCTCAAGGAAAATATTATATAAATTATATGATTTCAATAAGATTAAAAATCTATTAACAATACTAGATTTATCTAATAAGTTAATATTAAAGTCTCCACAGACGGCAACTGTTTTATTAGTATTAGATATTTTTAATAATACATCTTCTAGGATTTTTTCAAAAGTATCATATAAAGCACATGGGGGCCTGTATACACTCAATACAATGAACTGCTCAAGCTCAATACATGCTATCTCAGCAACTCGCTCAACAGACAGGCTCACTATGTCTGTGCGTTCTTTAAATTTAAGATTATTCCGAGCAATAATTAAAGAGCCTCCACGTATTAAATTAACTCTGCTGAACGAGCTGGCTACCTGATGGTTGTTGAAGCTGAACATGAACTGGTGGTCCCTTAACCAATGTTCAGTAATACACAAAATATCAATGCTATTACAGTTCATGAACAACTCCAACTCCAATTCTTTACCCATCAAACCCTGAATATTCTGATGTACTAAATTTAAAATATGCTTATTATTGATTTTATTATTGGCATTCAAGAAGTTTGATGGATCTCCTAATAAACAACTAAGACTGGAACTATTGCCAGAGATCACCTCTATTGTCTTAAAATCTAATTTAAATTACTTGGAACATATTCCAAGGTATCTTGAATAAAGGTACTATTATCTATCTGCTCAATAGGAGCAGATTGGTTAGCCAAACATTTGGCTTCGTTCAAAATACAATATGATAGCGAATTTGCTACTTGTCCAATATAATAATTACAAAGATAATAGTTATCTTTAGTCAAAAAGTAATTATAACTAATGATGACATTAGTGTCAATAAATTCAAATCGTTTATTATACAGTGTCATTGTATGAATTTTATTGTTGCATCTGTACCTAGCATTGTTTTCAGTCTGTGACATACCTTTTCCATAAGGAAAAGCAAATAAGACAACTTTATTTACATTAAGTTTTGATAACTTTTCAAAATAACTGATTAACATATTTACTGTTACATTACCTCTTCTCCCAATTAAAAGTACAATAGTTGTGGATGGGCAATAACTTTTACTTACTATTTCATCTAATATTTGTTTATAGGAAGCTCCAGGCATACAACAATTTATGACCTGAGAACCTACATTTTGGTATAACTTATGAGATATGTTTTGGCCCATTTCATCGCTAAATATCATTATTTTATTTTCGTTTATTACATTAGATTTAACATTCTGGTTTACATATGTGGCGAAGGAAGTACTTGTGAGGCTATTACACAACTCCGCAGAATGAGTCACAGGTGGCAACGACTCCAGAGAAACAGCTGACTGTGAACAACTCGGCATATCTGTTTTACAGTCTGATGTTTGACTGTTTACTAAAGAGTTGTACATCCTTTCATTCTCACTACACAGATCTACCAAGCCATCCATTGCCAGTATATATTCTCCTATTTCCTTTTGTGAGGTGTCATATTTAGAACTAATATTGTTCAAGGATTCCTGCAAACGGAGAATCTCTGACTGAAGGTGTTGTATATCAGCCTCATATTTTAATTTTGTATGATCAAACTTACATTTTAACTGTTTACATTTATTTAATGAGTTGAAATTATTTTTACAGGTAATTTTATTGTTTTTAATAAATCTTTGTGTTTTCTTAATTAATTTCTTAATTTTAATATATTTCTTTAACTTATTGTGACTACAATTTATTTGCTGTACTGTGTTATCACAAGTTAAGTCTATTGTTTCAATTTGGTAATTATTTCCCAAAACTGAGTTGGCAGAAGGCAGTGGAGCGGTACCAACCAGTCTATCAAACAGAGCATTTGTATATTGTGCCTGGATTTTCTGGCTAGCACCGTCCATTTTGTGGATTGTCTCCTGGGCTTCACTTAATCTACTTTTAAGGTCAGCGTTGAGCTTGAGAGTTGAATCAAACTCATCACTGCACTGATCAAATTGATCTACTAATATTCTAAGTTTATCCCGTTCCTCTGTGATGTTTACTAATTCGGTATGAATTTCAGCCATCTCACTTTTGAGTTTGGTATTGTTGTTTAAAATTTGAAGCACTTCCTTCTCATTGTCATCTTGTTCTCTTTGCAACTCCTCACACAAATTTTTGTATTTATTTAATTCCTGTAATGTTACTTGGAGTTTTGATTCCTCCAAGCGAGCAGCACCCCTTCTAGTCATCACTCTATCCATTCCAGATGCAAAAAATAGAGAAGTGACAACTCAGATGGGTGTTAAGTCAAAGTTAGAAGAAGAGTTGCAAAGTTTGAGGTTGTAAGTTAATCAGTTTAGGTTAATCCCTTGGCAATATACACCAAGACACCGTTGTAGTAAACGTGTGTGATAAAGAAATAATATCAATATACTTACACGCAAGTTTAAGATGACAATGCACTTTACAATTATCGTTACAGTTTAACTTAGTTTGACAGCGAACTTTTCTGTTACAATATACAGTTTTGCACTTTGTTACACACTTAACATGGAAGAATAGCACTGTTCTTACAAAGTATTGATTATTACTTAGTATATTATCGATAATTAAGTGTAAAATATAAACAAATTAAATTAAAATTTAAATAATTAATTGGGAGAAGTTTTGTTGACGTCTTGTCAACGGTCCTGAATTTGACCCAGGGTCAAAGGAAAAGAGAAGAATAAAACCTCTTTTCCACATTGTCTCATATCTGAGTGAGTATGGAATCTTCAACGTCTTTGATTAGATAAGTATATCGCTACCTACATTAGGTTCAGGGCAATGTGAGTGAAATATTTGAATTATTAATAGTGAGTGAATATCCTACTTATTTTACAATTATTCTAATGGTAAGTAAAGCCAAGTCTAATATTGTAATAAAATATCCCTTATCGCTTAAGTTATAAATTACTCCACTTTTATAATAGTTGAAAAGCTTCATCACTATCATAGGCGCCATTTGCATTCACTTACCTTCAGGGTTCCAAATATGGATACTATTTTTTCACTAACGAGGATGAAAAAGGCTTCTCTACGCGCCGTGCCAGTGCTACTTCCTTCCGTAGCCTTTTACAACTAGCCTCCCGCCCAGGTTCGCTTGGATAGCACACTATTGTGTGCTTTTTTTTATTTTGCAATGGTGTAGGTTTCACCTAGTTACGTTGCATTCACGCATTACCTCTTACGTCCATGAGTCTTAAGTTTTACCGACATATTTAACAATTGACATCTAGACATGAACACCTTATATTTTGAGAGAAAAAATCCCGACATCGGATGAAGCTAACTTATGAAGTAACGGTTAAAAATATTGAGTGCAATCTGTGCAATAAATATTGAGTATTGAGTTAAGCTGGCTTCTATAAGCTCCTGCATTTTACAGTATAAAGACACCACACAGTAAAGCGTGGTCGTCACTGATCGGACTTATCGACGCCGACGATAATATTTGCTCTCCCACAAACTACCCATTACAAACTAACTGATGAAAACTAGGCAAAAACAAAACACAAGCGGATTTAAAATAGGTATTCCTATGAAAGAGGGATATTCGGTTGTTTTTTAAGTGAAGCTGTTATCCTTCTACATCCAAAAAAGTGCACTCCATTCTTCTCTGAAGCTTACGTCTGTTTCATAAAAACCGGACTAATCGGCTCACCATCTGAAAATCGGTACAGCAAGGTAATACTTTGACCTTTCCTATCATAATTTACACGACGAATAAACCAAGTATACACCGCGACGTTTCCATAATGTATTCAAAGCAACTGCAGGAAACTATAACTTTATTAACGAGCCCTACCCATGCAATTTGCACACGTAGTTCTGGAGCAAGCTGAGTATAATTATATCACTCTCATGAGTCGCAGACAAACTATTTACATTCTCAAACAATACCTACTTTTAATTGAATTTAAAAGTTACGAAAGTTACGCTACGAAATGTTTCTCAAAGGTGCTGTTAACTGTTAATGTTGAATGATAGTTGTATGTCGCATAAACGTATTTTATCTTCATGTAGAATAATGCGGGTTTTAATAAAAGGCCATCATAACAAAACTTACTCAAAATCTATTTTTTTTAATGTTTCTGTAAATTGAACCGTTCTGAAAATAGTGGATTTGTTTATTTATCTTTGTTTGGTTTTATTGATGGAAACCACATCCTGTTGGAAAGCCCTAAAAATGCTTTCAATAATAACAACGCCGTAAATCTACATGTAATTCATGTTTTGACCGGAGACTAAAAGAAAGATGGGATTTACTCACATAAAATAAATGATCAAAACGAAACACTGTCCTAATAGGGTAGGTATTAAAGACACTTTTGTAACTTAAGTAGTTATGTAGTATATGATACGATCGTCAGCCTTGTCTTGACTTGTTAAACGTTGAGGAATGCTTAAGAGGTGCCTCTAAGCTATAACATAACGACGGGCTCAAAGAGTTCAAAGCGGATTATTGTTTTGTTATAAACTTTATTTCGTATTTCGTTGACTTTGTCGGCTTCACGTATTTTTAGGTTCAATTGTTGTATTGTTGTTTACTTCGAGCGACGGAATTAAGATTGGGGTTACGAATGAAAGGATAATTGTGCGAGTTGTGAATGGATGTTTTACTTACATATGTCTAGCGGATCAAATCTTATAATGACATTCCTGTGTAGGCACACAATTTTATGTGCCAATATTTTTATATTTTTACTTAATATCTTGGTACCGGTTTTTCATGTTATTTTTAAACTCCGTCTCCAACAAAATTTCTAATAAGCTTGATAGTAGGATTTATTTTTAAAACTCCACTGAGTAATAACGAAGGCAAACGTAAAGAAAGCTAGATTTATTAATCTGAATCCGTCATAAAAATGTTATTCATTTTTGAAGAGACATTTCCCTTGCACTGAAACAGCCAGTCTGGTTATTATACATTCTGTGCGACAGTTATTCTGCAAAGAATTCCCCTTTGAACATGTCTTTCCAATTTTGAGAAGCAATTTAAATATGTCACAAGTTTATTAGTGAAAAAGTCATTTAGAAAATGTCAAAGAACATCTACATTTAATTTTTGAAGTTCTCCGCCAAATAACCAGTGTTCGTACTATCAAAATCTCATTTGAAATAGGTTAAGCCTGACATTGGGATGATTAATTATCTGTGGTGCATCACTAGTAATTATCGATGATACTAATGACGTTACACTGCCATTAGCCAATGATTGATTCAATAGCAACCCCTATTTTAATCAAAAAGGCAACGCATTTAAAACAACTGAAAGTTTTGTTAACCAACGCATGGATAAATAAACTGCCTACTTTAGTCCCACTGGCGTCTTCTCATACAGAGAAGGAAAAAGTATAGATCATCACGCTTGCTTATTCAGAATTAGCGATTTCCAACAAAAAATTTTAGAATCCAGATTTCTTCACGGTGGTTTCTTTCACCTTTACACCACACCAAAGCATGCTAAGAAAAATATATAGTATTTTGTGTTAAAACTTAAACATATAAACCAATATTTCTATCTAATAATTACAAATATAGTTGCCGTAACAAGCAAACAACTTATTTCCTTCTATGAAAATTAAATACAAACAAATGGCATTCGTGTTGAAACTAAATTCTGTTGCTTGCGTATTGTATTACGATTAATTGGTTTTCCATGTTCCTATACAACTGTGTAATGTTTTGATTCGACATGACATGCAATAAATGAAACCACATAATATGTAGACACCTGTTTTTGTCTAATAACGAAATTGGTGCAGTGTGTGCATTTAAAAGTAGAGTTATTATTGCACACATAGGCATCAATTTGGTCAATAATTCAATGAAATGGCAGCTGAGTGCAATAAATTTAAAGGGTATAATTTATTTTTTTTAAATTTACGTTTCAGTTTTAAACTCTTTTTACACACTCTTTTTGCACTAGTACATACATCGTTCATTATTTCGTATATTAGTCCTAAGTATACATACTATTTTTAGACATGTATATACGTACTATTTATAGGCTTGCGTGCCAGCCATAACAAGGCAAAAATATATCAAATATATAAGATTTCGGTCAAGTATCATTTCAGTATCCAACACCTTGTATGGTATCATTGTATCCAACAATTACCACCGTAACCTAACCAGTACCGTCCAGCAAATTGAGTTGTATCCTGACCTACCATTACCTTTGTGTATTTGAATAACAAAGCTCCAACATGATTCACTCAAATATAAAATATTACTATCCGAACGTTATGCAAACTGAAAATCTAACTTCACCGCATAAAGAAAAAGTCTAGTTTTCATTGCAACGGATTATACGGGTTCTTTTAGTTGGGATTTTAGTAGAGGAAATAAATAACGAAAGTCAACCTTACAGCCTTGTAATAAAGGCTATAACAATGCTTCTACCGTTGTGCGTTCGACCTTACTTGGTATAACATTTTCTTCTGCTTCTAGTGCCTCTCCGATTTCATAAGGTAGACAATAAGCTTGGCATACTTTTCTTTATTTAAGTATCATATTATCTACTTGATAAAAATATATCTCTGTATAAATCTTGTCTCTTGGACTTTAAAACCAGAAGCTTTATTCAAAGTACATTTGAAAAGTAGAACAGATTTATTGTATTAAAATTTAATAATAGTTCATTTAAAAACAACTAAACACTAAATTTTTGTAACTGAAAGCCGATTAACATGCACTTAGAGCATCGATAATAACAGTAAGCCATTAATGGATTTCATTCCACTCTGACGTTGAGTATTAGTTTAATGTAGCATTCAATTTACTGATGCCTGTACTAAAAGCTGCTTTTTGAAATTAGGCATTGTCAAAAATAATTTAATGTGACGCAGCTTGGGGACTGTTATTTATTTATTTTTATTTAAAGCCTGAACTGTCCCACTGCAGGGCAAAGGCTCCCTTTCCTCCTTCCACAAGTCTATTGTTTGCTAATTGTTGCCACTCCTTCCCGTATGCGTCCAGTTCATCCCTCAATCTCCGCCTGGGTCTTCCACGGGCGCCGCCTGGGCCTTCGTCGTTAGGAACCCAATTTGTAGAGGCTTTCGCCCACGGTCCTTCTGACTGTCTGAGCACTGTCATAGATTTACAAAAACAAAAAGGTATTTGGAAACATTCGCCACATTGCTCACATCGCGTATTTAAAATAAGATTTAACAATAATTAAATAGTAATTAAATAGGTCTAGGTTTACGTCTAAACGAGGATAGCCTTTTCTGGAAATCGCTGCTTTGTATCGGGAAATACGCAACCCCTTCGTGGAACTTAGACAAGCTGTATTCAACCCACTAGACACAAAAAAGATGCATCCACTTTATTTAGACGTTTCTGAGTAATTACATAAATAAAGGCTTAATAATAAATGTACGCGTATTTAAAATATTCATTACTGTAATGATAGAAGCAAAAGAGATAATCCCGTTCCCATTACTGAACATTGTCATCGGTTTGCATCATTCGGAATACTGAGAAAAAGTCATCCAATTACACCTTTTTAATTTACTGATGATAGAAACAATGGTTTTTCTCTTAATTAATTATTTTTTTGTGAATATTTCTTATTATTATGTAGGAAAACTGATGTTTCTAACAGAATTTGATCAATGGAAACACGAGTTAGGAGAATGCATTTTGAAAAAAAAAACATATTCCGAGGATGAGGTTTTCGCCTGATTTTAAAACTACATCATAGGAGTATATTTAATTTATTAGTAACACTACCATAATTATATTATTATGAAGGTTATTTTTAATACTAACAAAAATAATGCATCGGTTTTCATTAACTACAGTAGTCATTGTTGTAAGTTAGTTTTCTTTTGAAATTGGGCTTTTAATTTAGATGAAACCGCAGCAAAAGCTTGTATAAGTACTTCTACGAAAAGCAGGTAGCTTATTAGTGTAGGAGTCTGTTCTCAGACGTCTGCCTATTATACCTAAATTAATTAAAGACAATGCCTGAAAATGAGGATTGCCTACTTTGCAGTCTCAGCATCTGAAACGTAATTACTTACCTACTTATAATAGGCATTTAAATTAACGGCAGGCATTGCATCGAAATAAGTCTTAAAATTATTGATAAAAAAAAAGAAAAAATCGATTAAAAGTGTATTTTAAATTTGATTTGTTTTTTTTTTAAGAAATGATAGTGCAAAAGTATATTTCACAGTGTAGTAAAAGATTTTTCTATAAATTTTCTCTGACGGCTCAAAATCAAAAACAAAATGATGTCTAATAAGCAGTAGGTATATATAATAGAGTATTGATAAAAAGCTATTAAATAAAAAGATTTCACACATGACATTGGTGGCAGGTTAATGTAAAACAGCAAACAAATCGGTTTTAAATGCGGAGTCTCCACTAAGATTAAGTAAATTGGTATTTATTACTGGAAAGTTGTAACACTGAAGGTACAAGGAGTCTCCCCTGTGGTTTGTAATTAACTTTGTAAATGCAAATGTTTTGGTTACCATGTGCATTGTTATGTTACGATGTAGGTCATTATAATCGGTAGGTAATATTACAGGGTCTCGATTCAGCGTCAGTTGTTAAATTAGGAAAGTCGGGAGACCATGTTTGCGTTTGTTATTTGTCAGGACACCTATAGATATATTACAACCAAAAAAAATATTTGTAATTTTTTATTGTTTTATAAATATGCAAATAGCAGATATACAAAATAATAATTTTGCTACCAGGGAGTTTCATTGTAAGGATTTTAAAGCTGTACAAAATTTATCACTTTCCTATCTCTAGAAGGCAAAACCATTTTCAATAAATTAATATAAATAATTAATTACTTAATCAATACCCTATCCTTAGATAGTTTTCCGTTCCAGCCTAAGCTAATAACATATTAATGGCCGTTCAACCACCAATAGCCTATTTTCAACGCCGTCCGAACTATTATTTCGATATAAACCAGGCACAAATTTACTAAGACAATAGCTTGCACTCTAGGCTGTTTACGCTTTAGTGTACAATGTTATTGATATACGTTCAACCACCAATAACCTATTTTGATCGTGTGCTGTCCAAACTAGTAGGTTTGTTCCATACACAAATGTAAGACAATCATTTTCAGTCTATACTATGTATGGACACCAGTTTTAGTGTCCAATGTTATTAATTTACGTTTAACAACCGATCTAGTCTATTTTCATCGTGTGCCGTTTGAAACAGTGTTTAAAGAGACACAAATTTAGTACGACAATAGTTTACAGTCTATATTTAGTGTGTACACAAGTTTTAGTGTACAATGTTGTAACAGGCGTACAAACCCGACAAGGTACGGATTAAAGTGAATACCGGTAGGCTGGAGTAAGCTGGCGCGTGCTAAACGTATAACCGATCCGATTTCAGTCGGCCGCTTCTGCCCTAACTAACCATGAAGGTAAACAGCGCAGGCTGATGGCCCCTGTTACACTGACCTAGGGGGGATTACATCCTGTATACCTTACTCTATTCAATTTGTTACTCCGGCAATAAGTTCAAATTAATTTAATTACTAACTACTTACGGTAAAGCCTAGTTGTGGCCCAGGAAAAAAATACTCATTACATTATTTTTTCTCTTAGGCTTACCTAGTACCTTCTAAGTTAATGCAACATAAAGATGTTTCAGAATTCTTACCATTTTGTTTCAAGTGATAGTGCGTAATCTTGCATACGAAAACGGGGAATCCAAATAAGCAAACCAGCTCAGCTAGGCGCTAATTGGCATAAATAACAGACTAGGAATTAGGCAAATAATAGCTAAACAGTCACTCAGCACGGAAGAAAGATCCTCACAATTCGTTACAGTCGAGACCTACTGTTTCACGTGTACAGAACTAAGTAAATATGATGTGTAAATAAACCCCACCGAACCATGATCTAAACGCCGACTCGGAGGAAGCGCTGAACCCCAAAGAACGAGCGGTTTGCGAGCCACTTAACAAACTACGTAAGCTGTGATTTTACACATATTGTGAGTCTGCATATGTGTGTGTGTGTGTATGAAACAAACTCTGTAGTAGGCTACTTTAATATTTACTGCGGTCGGGATCAGTGTACATTATTTCATCGTGTGTGAAATATTAAACGGTAGTTTATACAAACGATTTTAAATTTAAAAGGAAGACGGTTATTAATTTGTTTCGCTTTGTATGTTCTGTTCGATTGCTTTCCATATTGTGGTGTAGTGAAAGCTTTTTCTATGAGTTTGCACTCTATAGTGTATTCCTCGATTTCTGATTAAAAGTAAACAAGGGTATGAACTTGCGTTCGATGCCATATTAGGTTACATCTGTTCAGTGAGTGAAATGTATATCAGTCAGATATTGAGTTTAGTAAGTTTTTTTAAAAGGAGAGTCAAATAGAGGTGATTTATTGGTTAATAGAAATGCCAAACCTAATACCGTTAAAGCTACCACATTTTTTATTTCCATAAGTAAGGAGCACTTTACTATACTGCACCATTCCACAGTTCGACACGACTTATATGACTTCATACAGCTTTAAAAGAAAACTATTGAACTGCTCTTTAAGTGTTGTCTAAGTTAGAAAGATTACAATTGTTACCTACAAATCAAAAACTGTCGATACAAAATAAATCTCTTTAGAAGCAATAACAAAGTCGTTTGAAATTTTCCTGTAGAAGATTCTACAATACAATACAGGGTCCATAAATTTTCCACACTCAATTACTAAGCCAGTAACTAGATGAAATTGACAATAGGTATCCGCCGCGGACCCCCGACTCATTGGCAATTGGATGCAACTGATAAATTGCATGATTACTTCTACGAACCAAAGTAAGGAACCGTTCATGTAGAACAATATCTGTATGCATGCAGATAAGAAAAATTTTAATTGAATCCTGAAGGGTGGCTTCAGGTTCGCAGAATATGTTATTAACGCTTTCAGTGAATTTTCAGTCAATGTGGTTTCAATTCACCCAAAAGTTTCAATTTTTTTGCAAAAATATTCAAATAAATTATGTATTTGGAGACGTCAGTTGTAATCAAATCATAAATATAAATTATCTAAATAAGCGACAATTCTATTTTGATAGAATAAGATTCTTCGAAAGAAAAGATAAATCGAAATAAAAAATATCATCTGTCCATCTTTGACTTATATTCTTTTGGATAAGAAAAAAAAGGCGAATTTTATTCAATAATAAATGTATTGAATGAAAATACGCATTCAATCAATTTAATTGTCAATCGTTCAATAAATTAGATTTCTCGTCGATTGCATCGGCGTCATTAACAAACATTTACTTAGTCGCTCGTCGCATCGTTCAACTGTAATTATTCCGAGAATTCGAACCGAAGGTATCAAGTTTTTACTTTAACTAACAAGCGGGTAAACCAATACTTGTCATTTCTACTCGACAAACAGATAATGGAGTTGTGTTTTGTTGAAACTAACATTTTTAGTTCTCTATCAATCAATTGTAGGAATTTAATTGAGTGTGTAACAAAAACTATTTTTTATTGTGCTATTGTTATAATTGACTACACTATTTATAAGGAATCGTTATTCTTTTCAAGTTTAAAGATAGTATCATTATTAATAATACTATTTTCCAAACCCAGATAAGAAAGTAAATTCTACGCCCTGAAAACACCATAATTATATTTTAATAGCTTTACATGGGGATTTTTAACTATTCATCGGCAAATAGGCTGTTGCTACAGCTTATCAAGAGCCCTTTGTTAATATTTTAAATATTGTTTCTAAAATACTTAAAAATGGTTTTTCTGTGCAGTTTTAGCACCTACGTTTTATACTTGAAATCAAATCATTTTGTTCTTATGAGATTAGTGACATGTGGTGCTTGTTTTTTTATATATAATATCATCGATATTAAAAACCTTAAAGCGCTAATAAGCCACTAATTAGAAACCAGAAAGACAAACGACTGCAGAAAAATGCAAGGTAGAAAAAGTGTGTCATTAGTTCCACAATTCTCGTAACAAAGGAAAGCAATAACTCTTTGTGTGAGACAGGTTATTTGCGGTGTTCAGGTAAGCTGGAAGTGCCTTTTTCCTGGAGATGCCTTTCTTGCAAACATTACACAATTGACAATAAGGGCCGGATTTCACGAAAACGAAGCCGAGCTGAGCTGAGCGGATCCGCTAACTCCGCTCCGTTTTTAAATAACCAATTCGAATTCGTTGTTCAAACTTCGGTGCGGGCAGGGCCTACATTTCTCCGCTCCGCTTTTCTCCGCATTGGTGAAGTCCGGCCCTAAGCCGTGCTCTCTGGTCCTGATTATGGAGTTCCTGCAAGCGGTAAGTCGTTATCAGAAAGCATCGTCCCTTATTACTAGCTTCTCAATAAGCGTCTATAATATTTAACCTACTAATAAAATAAGTTTCCAACTTTGCGAGGCTTATCTATTTTTATTTTCTTATAAAGTTTTCATAGTTTTATTGCAACAAAACCTGTTACTTTTTTGTGGCCCTGATTTAAAGGGACTTGTAGCTCTCTAAGTCTTATCTACAAAATAATTACAGACAAGCTGACACTATTATTCTTAAATCACGACAGTTCTGAAAACAGTTCCTCTTTGAAATACTGTATTGCGTGTATTATAGAGGTCAGATAACCGTTTCATGTTATATTCGATATTCAGCTGAATGCGATGAGATGGAAGCCGATTTCATAATTTTAGCAAGATACCTATATCTTATTTTAATATGACTTTGATTGACCATGTTCGGAATGTCTGCATTCCACTCAGAGGTCAATTTTCTAAATGAGTTTTTTCTCTTTTTAATAATGCCACAAATCTTGAAAAGTAGTAGTCGTATTCTAAGTTCCAACTTTTTTTCCCATTATAAAGTCGGGTCAAAGGTGCAATAAGAATAATTCTTATATTTTACTATTATGAAATCTATACTAAACTAACACAGAGTCTAATTTTCTTTTAAAATGTATACAGTTATGAAGAAATATGTGTGCACTAAGCAATTTTTAATTGATTTTCTCTTCAATTCTAGACTGTTATTGTATAGTTATAACACATATTCATATAAATATATTATGCAGAAATTATTTAAAATAGTTTTTTGAATTATTTGCATAGTATTCTTTTTATTTTTAACAAAATTCTCCATCAACTTGTTAAACAATTTCGCTAAGTGAATTTACATTTTTGCTCGTAACTGTACCTACACGTTACTGGTAATAACGACACGTAGACCTAGTTTCAGTAATTAATTTTAATTATTTACCATTCCGATTTCTTTGAAACATTGTGTCACGGACTTTTATGGCGAATTCACTTACAGTTAAAACTTTAAATGTATGGAGTGTTTAAAATGTGACAAACTTACGTCTAAGTTAACACACACACACCCTCAGACATACACATACACACACACACACACAGCAATTTATTATTACACTTATGTTTTAGTGATAAGCTTAGACTTAAGTACTATACTAGGTGATTAGTTAATATTACGTACTGCAAACTACTCCAACCTCTTTATGTTGTGCCCTACCGGGTCCATATTATTTCCAATATATTGTTTTAACTTTATAAGATATGGCACGCAAATAAAGATTTGAATGTGAATTTGAATTTAAATTATCAAGTAACGAATCTTTTTGATCAAATACAGGACGAATTTAGAAAGTATTCAATGGAAGAAAATATATGCTCTGACCTTTACGTTATCGCAAATATTTCGTATAAGTTGCATTCGAATTGCAGTCAGAAATAGCGTCTTTTATTGAATAAGTAGTCGATTTCCGCGAATAGCTATTACTGTGACACTTCGACAGCTCTTGTAAATCGAAGAATTTGAAATATATTCTTGCATATAAAGGAGGCACGTTTTGCCTGACTCGAAGATTTTTTGAATATTGTACCTTCAGTTTGAATATCTATAAGAATAAGAATCATTTATTTACAAGAAATATGAATACATAGTATAGACCGATATATTCTACCAATATTTGGTGTGTAAATGTTAGGTTTGGGACCTACACATCCTGTTAAATAAATAAACACTAACTTTTTAAAACATTATCAAAGAAAAACGGAACATATATTTTTGTTGTTACTTACAAAAAAGGGTATTCTCAGCAGCTTTGTGTCTTAGAGGATCTTATGTCCAGCAGTGGTTAGATACGGGCTGATGATGATGATTGTTTGCAGATCTAGGACGATATGCCATGTCATATGCCATTTTTCATTTAGCCATGTTTTATAAAACACCGTCGAAAAATGTTAAAATAGGTATACCTACTTACGTTTATTTTACCATCGGTCAGTAAATTTCCCAGTGTGCCCTTGTTATCCACATAGACGATATGCATAGGTCTTAAAAAGAAAACTCAAAAGATAGTGTAATAAAATACGGTACAGAACATATCGTTACTTATTTCATACCATTGTTTTTATTTACACTTTTTCTTCACACCACAAAGGCGGGCTTATGCCTGAGGCGTACTCTCCCATTTTGTTTATTAATCACCACAGGAGAGAAACTGGATCGTATTAATTACTTTGCAAACTGTATTTTTGTATAGTACCTAGCTTTTATGCTGATTAAAAAAATTTGCAGAATTTTTGGGAAATTGCTCCAGTACCTACTTATGTCACTTGTTCGAAGTGAAAACTGTTCCAACTAAAACTTGGAGGGGCAACTATGAGAAACTGTAAGTAGGGTACTTTGCTTTATACGGCGCCTGCATTAATTATATAAGCGCCTTAGTGCTCCGTGTTTCATGTAAACTTAGGTCAGATATTTTAACAGGCTAGTTATTAAAATAAACAATTTCTCGCCCGTCTCCTGGAATGAACAGGTAGGTATTTACAACATAAGCAAAAATAATTAAAATATAATAAATAAGCTCACGAGGAATTAATTACAAACAAATATTGGAACATTCGGACTCATTAATGAAAGAACAATGGCAGAATTTGGTCTGGACTTTTTTTGGCGTCCATAGATTTCATAAATATCAATCAAATTTAATTAATTTTCTACGATTTTTCAATTATTCACTTCTTCTTATAAAAGCCGGAGTTATTTTTATGTTTTTAAAAGCTCATAAAATGATGTTCGAATTAGGTTACCTACATTCGACATTTTACCATTAAAATAGTGGTGTGACGCTGTATAATCAAACGAATGATCGATATAATCGACCGATCGATCGACCCTTGTAGAGTTCGTTTTGTTTTTAACATAATATTAGAATTATCTATTCTTTCGTCTTTAATCAATGATATGTTTGAAGAAATGCTCCTACTTTTAAATCCAATTAATAATGGATCAAAATATCAGAGGATCGTTTCAGTGTCGTATCGATTCTCAAGAAAAACGAATCCAAATGTGCAGCACTACTTTTGTTTTTGACAGTGAATGTTATCTGTGGTTGTCTGTCAAGTGAAGACTACAAAATCTGACAAAATCCTTCCGTGTTTACAATGTCGGTTGTGTTTTATGATTATATTTGGCTTTCTATTTATTTTTACCCTACCTGGACTGTTTATGGACTGATTGATACTGCCTTGTGTGACTAGTGCGTGCCCTTAGGACTACGATATTGCTTTTGCGTGAGCATAAGCTAATCTTACTTTGCTTCGATTGTGCCTATATAGTGAATTGGATTTTTGTTGTAAACCCATAACAATAACTATGGAAGATTACGATAGAGATCATCGTCGCACGCGCATTTTATGTGTAATGATGATAATGAGATGAAGAATGAAATAAATAATTATTTTAAACAAAATATGTTTTTTATTTGCCCTAACATAGTTCTATTGTTTACGCGGCAAGTGCATTTTTTTAATACGCGCTCAGCTTTCTTAAACATTCAATAATTGAGTACTATAGTAATATTATAGAACGGGGATTAGCGCGTACATGCGTAAATACCTTAAGGGCTTGACGTTTCGTTCTTATGCAGCGCGATAGTTTAAAAGTTTAAATTGAGTACTACTCTACATCGAGTGTTAGAATTTATTTAGGTTTTTCCCATTTATCCGTAAATACTCTTATTCTCACTTAGAACACACCACATTATCATTTCTTAAGGACATAATTTCGATCTGCGTTATGTTTTATAGATATAGCTAATTGACATTGACGTTAATTCATAACCTAAATAATAAAATTCTAACACCGAAATCTTTTTTTTCCGGCTTTCCCAAATGAAAATAGTCTCATTTATAGATTCTAGAACTAACGCCAAATCTTTTAACATATTTTTCATTAAGGGACGCTTCAATTTGATCCCAGACAATTCTTAGTATGGAGACCTGCCATTGTCCTTTCTGTCCTTGATTTAGAGGGCTCTTTACCTATTGATCTAGGCTTTTTAATAGCTGGTTACGATGTCTAGGAATTAGTGTTCCTTTCATTTGACCCTCCTCAATCTTTAGTTTTCCTATTTAATTGGGCAACGAAAAATCTTTTCAGTAAAACGTATTATAGATTTCATTTACATACACATTTACAAAGTTCCTTCTAAGCTTTGGCGAGAGATCGAGGCCTACCAAATTACATTATAGAATGTAATACAGGTAAAAAGATTAGAGGGATGGGTTAGGTCAAAGAGGCCACGACCGCTTGTAAAGGTTACCGCTAAAACATACACAATCTAAAAGAAAAAATAGATAAATCCTTGCAATAAAAATATTATGTCCATGCCGAAAGCACCTTTACCGCAACCGTGGCCCCGATACACCGTTTACATTCAATCTTTTAATAAAACGACACAACTTGAGCTAAAATCTTTAATAGTGACGAACACGAACGAGAATCTTGAGACAAAACTATTGAACAATAATCATATTTAGAATGATACACATTTATCGGTTACAAACGGCAATTATGGCTACACAGTCGATATCATTAAAAGTCAATTTATAATACAGCAGATCCAAGTGTCATCTGAGATGACAAGTTGTAGAGAAGTGGAAGCTGAATACGCATTGCGCTGACCCCAAATAATTGAGAAGAGGGCAGGGAGATGATGATGATGATGAGATTCAAGTGTCATATAAAAGTTAATATAGCTTTTACACTGCTGTAGCATGAATTGACCCTAAAAGGTCGATTATAGATACCTACTTCCTTTGAGACCAACATTCACGATTCTTTAACTACACTATATTATTATCGTTCTTGGTATTTGTATATATCTTTATAAAGCGATCATTTAATCTCGTTATCACTTCTAACAAAACTTATATTAGTACAAAAAATATTCTATCTCATAACAATTTCATACCTTTATTTCTTATCCTATTATAAATGTCATTACACCCTTTTATACTATATATTAAAATAAATGCTATAATCTGTTTAATGCCTAGTGACAAAAATGAAGTGGGCTGGGATAATTCAGACTTTAGGTGCTAAATATTTGATACTAAATTTGTGCTTTAAGTGAACTGTAATCGGTGAACACAATAACAAACAGAACATCCAAAGTGCTTCCATGAACTAGCAAGAATGGTTTCCACATCATCCGAAACGATATCGGATATCTGATTAGTTATTTTCATATTCCATGGGACCTAAACATATCGGCGAACTGTGGGTGTACATTGGTGCACCTCTGCCTACCCCTTCGGGGATACAGGCGTGATGTTATGTCATGTTATTTTCATATCCCTCCGATATCGTGCCGGATAATGTGAAAACAAAGTAGGATCGCTTTAAATCGGTGGGTGAAGTAAATAATGTAGTCTAGACAGATCGGATTAAAGGCGTTGCTCATTAATCTACGTGATATTGAACTGTCTAACCTTACGCTCAAGATCATTACTGCCAGTGTAACTAATAAACATAGCTAATGAACAAGAGCAAAAGTAAACTGTTTGTGTATAGCTTTATTTTTATAATTAAACTAAGGGTTAATTACAATATTGATTAGCAAACTAAGCGAATACTTCGTGAGTAGACCGGTTATGGAGTCATTTGACTAGATTAAAATCCAAAATCTTATTTACAGAGATGTTATTGTATATATATTAATTTCTAAGAATAAAGTAATGTGCTCGTGTATAATACATAACCCTAAATTATTATTATTATTGCGATTTTTTTATTGCATAAGCACAAACTTCAGCCTATGATAACATAAGCTCAATAATCTAAATAACTTCCGTTCCTAGAAACGTGTATTAATTATAATTAACGCAATTAAATTTCTAACATGTAATTGCATAATTATCAAGCTGAACAATAGCAATAAGCCGAAGCTAAACTCATTTTCTCTTGCAGTAAATGTGCAGTGCGTTTTATGTATTATATATAACATAATTATTTTACAACAACAATTTTAAGTAATTTACATACTGATTTTGCTATAGATTTTTGTACAAAAATGAAGATTTTTTCGGTAATAATATAAAAACGAATTAAAATGAAATCCCGCGTTTGAAAATTTCTCCTATTTTCCCGGAAGAGAATGGAGTTTGAAACTCAGCTTATATAAACAAGAGCTATCCGTGAAACAAAAGACGGTGGCCTGGAGCTTATATCCAGTACAACACCATATTGACTTTAGCAACGTGAGATTCAAACATCAATATAGTTTATAACCCCATCTGCAGCAATCGCTTTAGTCTTACAAAGCTGCACTCAATCTGACTTAAGTGCACTGATGCAAACGTTACGTTAAAAGGTATCGAAGTACACTGTTATTGTGTTATTCAAATATATCTTTCAGATAAATATGCTCGTTCGTCGACTGCCTCGTTGGCCTAGTGGCGCTGAGCGCGACTGCTACGCTAGAGGTCTTGGGTTCGATTCCCGAGTCGACCAAGGTGTTATTGGGTTTTTCTATGAAATTCTCAGTAGCAGGTCGAAGTTTGGATTTGTGCCCGGTTAGTGGCAATAGGCTCGCCCCCTATTACATGGGACCTAAACATATCGGCGAACTGAGGGTGGTACATCGGTACACCTCTGCCTACCCCTTCGGGGATACAGGCGTGATGATATGTTATGTTTATAAATACGCTCGAATGGTTCTTCCACTACTGACCATAATGCTGGGTAAATTTAAAATAAATTTACTTTTCACGATAATTACATAATATTATTTTGATCATTAAAAAAATATTAATGAAACTGTCTTATCATACAATGTACCTTCAAAATAAACTAATACTTAGAAAATGCGAACGCTAATCAAGACAATTTCTTCTACTATATTCTTATTTGTAACATATTCACATCTTTACTTTTACAAATAACTTGCATTCCAAAGGAAATGTCATTTGATGTGTATTTAGAATAAAACAATTACAAGCCTCAAGTGGCCTTTGATAGATGGTATGAGTTGAAATAATTCACAACCTTGATGACACGAGATGATATCCACTAGAAATACAAGTTAACAAGAATAACAATAGTATGATAATCGTCTATACTAAACATTTAATAATAATTTATTTTATATGTCATCTTATAGTAAAAAAGCATTAAATAGTTTTAAATTAATATTGGCAGCATCTTTGGACGAATTGATTAATATAAATAATGTTATAATTTATATTCCTTAATCTTTAAAAAAAACACAGTTTTCATATTAAAACTAACGTCCGAATTAAGTCCCAGCCCTACATCAATTAGAAAATTATAATATAATGATCAAATAATAAAACATTTTTAAATTCTAACATAAGCAGAAACAACTTTTTTGGATTTTTTGAACGTCAAAAGTAATCATTTATTTTAAGTACTTAGCACATAACAATCTTTTTATGATACATAAAACAAGACACAAATCATTCAAATACATTTTATACATTTGTTTTACCATTTTACGTAGTAGCTTCTTTAATTTTCACAGCAATATCTACAGTATCAGATCTCTTACAAAATCTATATACCATTAAAATCATAAGAAATACGTATAATCAATCAAAACTGTAAAGGAAGCATATTTTAATATCATAAGTAATTTACACAGATATACAGAATTTTGTATCATTGAAGACACAGCTACGACACTCTTCGAAAAACGTACCATTTATTATGAAGGTTTAAAACATTAAACATAAAACACCACTGGATTTTTATATTTATATTTTGATAATTGAAATTGGTGTTTGTTTATTTTAATTGAGTTGAGAGAGTTTCCTTTTTGACTTCAATTTAATAGTTCTTTATTTTATTTTTTTCACAATAGTTCTGTTGTATGTTTAATTTTGTTTATTATAATTTAATTATTTTGCATTTTAATGTCATAAAATTCATACGCCTTTTCAGGCAGATTTTGGTGAAACAAATTATTATAAACACTTGTGATCATATGTAATACCCAAAATGTAATGAATGAATGAATAAATGAATATGAATATGGATTCATGTATTATTAACATAATATGTAACATGAGAATGCCACTTCGATTTACAAGTTCAATGAAAACGTGGCAAATAACTGCGAAATCTTTGCGTAACCTAGTTTCAAGAGTCGCGTGGAAACAAATATTTTCATCGAGGCGTCAACTCGACACACAGACTGTTTCCCGTCCCATACTAAGATTTTCCTAGTGTCTTTTTATATTCATTTCACATACATTCCACCCTGTGACTATGAGTTTTTGCTTGCATTTCTTAGGCAGCAACGTATCCCTGATTCCGTACAATATTAAGTACATTCCACTCTCCTTAACAACATCAAAATCTACTTTCATATTGAATTTTAATTATTATTTTAAAGTCGAACTCTGTGGCACATCAACTCGCAACCATGTCATTCTACGATATATGGAGCTTAATGATCATGTTAAAGAAATTGACCGCGTTACTAATATCATAAAGCAAATAATTAAACGGTATTATGTGACTATTGAATATAAGTTTATATTATAATATTATATAATATATATTTATTCCGTCGCTTTTAAGATAAACATGGAAATATTATAATTAGAGATTTACCTACCACAATAACCCGTGTTGTAAAATACGGGCAAGCAAAGTTTGATTAAGTCATGAAATTGAACTGTTCAAATTTTATTATTCTTGAATGAAAAAGTACTGAGTGCATATATTGTAAGTCATGTATTTAATTATTTTTGTGAGAATATAAAAATATTCGTAGTAAACGGTTCTATTTTAGCTAGGCCTACAATCTGTCATGTCCTCTTCAATCACTCGAAGCGTAATTACTAAATCATGCAGACATAGTAACAATTTCGCCAAAATTCTGCCAGAAATTTCTGTAGAACATGATATTGTTCAACACGTTGCGTCGACGATATACGATTACAAACTCCACACATCAATTTGGATCTTAATGAAGTATGTTAGTTAACTATGCTCTCTCGAGCCTCGGTTAATTATTTAGTCTGCAAATAAACTTAGCAGGGGGTGGTGTATACAAATAGCTATTTAGAATACTTGCTATAAAAGTAATGAGGACAAATTTACACATGACGAACATTGACATTTTTTTGTTATGGGTGTATTAATTACAATTGTTTCAATATTATATATCTAGTTAATAAACTAATTTAAAAGTAGCGATACCCGTCATTCAGGTATGGATCGTGATTGTGAATGATTAATGCGTTTTCGATGTGTCTGCTGTTCGCAGTTTGCGAGAGCTGTTAGTAGCTATGTAGTAATATATTCATGTTTTAAATTAAAGTTTAAAAAGACCATCATGTTCGGAGTGACATGTATGTCAATGTATAAAACATGTAAAGGCTGTCAGTATTTTACGGGTTGACTGCAAAGGTGGCTGAAATTGACTACAAAGTGCGTGCTGTTTTTATACTAAAGTGATGATTTTAATAAGCAGTATACAGATGATGTCAAGTACCTAGCTGTGGTAGAGAAACGTATAGATAGGTATAGCGATACTTATGCAAGAAGAGCTCTTCATAATGTATGAGACTACATAAAACACACATAAGTAGTCTTGCAGTACATGCGAACCGTAACCGTAGAGAATTGTAAACTTAATATACCAATTTATTTACGCTTCACATACATACAATCACGCCTCTTTCCCTTGTAGGGGTAGGCAGAGACCACTTCTTTCCACTTGCTACAATCCTTACACACTTGTTTCAGTTTGTCCACTTTCAATCTTCGCTTAATTCATGTTGCATTCTAGCTACTACTATATAAAAATATTTTCATGATTTATGATATATTTTTATATAGTAGTATATAGTAGTATATGATATTTCAAGATTTCCATGGTTTTGCATTCGTTGGAAAGGTCTCGGACTCCGTGAGGTTTATAGCAAAGAAAATTTAAGAAAAATTTGAACAAAAAGCGGGAACATCTTTTTTACTCTGGTGGCGAAACGGGAGATCGCCGGGTTTGCTAGTGCTAAATAAATACTATTGGATTGGACTATATAAAAACTATAGTGTTCTGTGTACTGTCTACCTATTGATGATGCTGTCATGTTATTAATCTACATTTTAATACTTCAATGTTAATCTTAAGAGCGAAAATAATGACTGAATCAACTTCGTTATCGCGGCGCATGAATATTAAATGCCTTTCTAAATGTATTTTAATCTTGACGGACACAAAGGAGGTCCTTTTAGTTAGTTGAGTCCTCTATAAATACTATTGTAGATAGATATTTCGTATTTAATCATTTCGAATAACAGTACTCTATTTCATTTAAACGTGTCTATTGAATATTTTTTAACAAATTACATGATTTCATTTGCACACATAATTATGTCTATCTTTTAAATATTTCAATTAGATTATTAATAAAGACCAGATTTTTGAGTAAAAGGTATTTCCATTTAATATTGAGCTAATTTTTTTAAAGTTTGTCTGTATTATTTAATAGGATATTTGAAATTACCATGCTTATACATATAAATTACATAGTTACACACAGAGTTTAAAAACATTTTATTTTAGTTCATTTAACATTTTAAGTATTTCTGTATAATATACTAATTAAAAATATCTTTTTGTAAGTATTATCTGTCTACTTATAAATTGAAATATGATGGAAACGTGAATAAACTCCGAAATGGGGATGAGTCGTTACTTAAAGCTTTTGTTTCACGGAAACGAAAATAATTAAACTAATTAATTAGTCTACTCGCTGAAAATGAAATAATGGTGATGGATATGAAAATAATAGACTAATGGACACGAATTTATTCTTGTTTTAAGCAGATGAACGTCAACTTTACGTTAGAACACGTAAATTAACGTTAACACTTTTAATTTGGCTTGTTTACATAAATATTGTACATATAAAATTCAATTATTATTTATCTATGGACTATTTAAGTGGATATTATAAATAGCATTTTTATTATAATTTAGCGAACATTTAGTATAAAAGTAAACTGTAGACCAGAAGTGTTCCGTATTGTCGTAACTTTCGTAAATATAAAGACATATCTTTAATGCTCGTACCCAGAGAACATCTTAACGGCGAGAATTGTCTCATGATAAGTTCAATTGCAGCTAACTTAACATTCCATTTTCCTATGTTCTATTAAACTATCATAAAACAGACAAACAGACATGTGCTAAGCACGCGACTAGGTTGTTAACACATTCAGCTAGGAACGAGCACGGAACAGAACGACAATTAGTTTTCAAAACAACGCACTCGTTGTGACATTTGTAAATCGTTCTTCAAACATATCGGATCACATAACTGATCGATTATCAACAAAGTTTACAAAATCTGGCAGTAAAATAAAAACGGAACACTAATGGGTGAATTAAACGAGACTATTTTACATATTCACATTATTAAGCGTAAAACAATTTAGTATTCTTTTCAAGCGTACGTACGGCGGAATCGTGTCCAACATAATATGTACCAAGCAATGAGTTTTCATCAATTTGTATGGCACATATCCCGGCGAACGCTACAGACTCCATTACAATCATCGTTACCCGAGAGCATCCGACACCTAACGTAGGCTCATCAGCTACCTACAACTAACGCTGCTGACATCGAATCAGCAATCAAGGCGAAAACAAACAAATACAACTCATAGAAACCTAGACAAACGAACTATACAATGCTGACCCAACTAACGCACAGCCATAACACATTAGTAATAGTTACATAGAAAAAAACATTAGAACAGGCAGTGATAACAAGTAAAGTAGATAATAAAGAACAACTAACATTACAACTAAATATCTAACCTGAAACTAAAACTCAAACATAGTCTAAGCACAGCCTTTAATTTGAGAAATTGTTAACTTTATATTTTTGGGCGAGTTTTGCACACAATTTTGTAAGCGCTCAGCATGTTACATTATTTATGATGACAATATTAGCTGGTAACAGCACAACACTAACGACCTTTATTTAAACAATTGAATTTCAAAACTAGTGATGTGCTGCGCTCTCATTAGCCCCAGTATACACCTGATACTCGCCCAACAATTGCACTATTCATTTATCAACACGAATGGCATTTAATTAGTAGGTACTATTGTAACTTAATGCGAATAGTAAAAATACTTATTGTAGTAATCTCGCAGCAACGTACGTATATAAAACTATTGAATTTGTAAATATCGACAACACCTATGAACATTGATTACATGAATTACTGATAATCATTTAGAATTGGGATTTAGACATTGGGTACCGACTGTCACAGCAGTGGTTCATATGGTTTCACACACTCTCAAGCATACACTTTTAGAATGTGCGACCTTTTATTACTACAGTTGAACTGCTCCAGTTAAAATACTATGGTGAAACTGTATAACCTACATATATAAAAGGTGTAGAAATCCGCCGATGTTGTATATTGTATAGGTATAACGTATTCGGTTTGTAAATTATGGTAAAATCTAATTACACGGAATTAGTGCTCCGTACTTAAGTGGCAGTTTAATCAAATTAGCAGTAAATTGTATCGTCATACGTTTGGGTATATGCACCGAATGTTATTTCAATCTTAATGAAAGAAGAATGTGGTACAACCAGAACTTCGTCTAATTAACCTTGACCAATTTTATTTTATCTCTAGCCTTTATTTTAAAATATACTTTTTTATTATTTACATATGTATGCATTTTTAAGGAGTGTTTAATATTTATATACCTACCTATAACCTTTATGCCTTCGCCTAAATGGCACTACGCGTTGCGAATAGGATGTTCAAGTAGTGCTACGCTGTCATTACAATTAGATTACTATTATTGGATACAAATTTTCCTATCTATGTACGGAACACTAATATGGGAACCTACTTATTATATTTCTTTTATTTTTTCTCCGTATGAAGCAAATGTCAGTCAGTGATTCTGTTTAGTAAGTTGTTATAAACAGTTGTCGTACGTTCCAAAATATTACGGTATGTAGCACTCTGAACTTGCTATCAATGATCATACTCGAATTCATTGTTAATATAGTGATACTTCTATCCATATCTCCCGATCATGAACTATTTTACGATTTCTATCATACTAAGTTTAGAATACATTAAATACTACATAATGCTTACAGCTAAAGAGTAATCATTGAGAAAATGATATGAACTTTATTGCACACGGCAAAGTGTTTTCTTTCAACTAAAACACTTTATTGTCAAAAAATTATGACCTATATGAATTAGATAGACCAAAAGTTAATTATGACAGTCTACGTTATAACAACTACCCGTTGTTTTATACACAGATAAGTACTAGTTTAGTGAAGTCGCCTCTTCATAATCGTGTCAAGCCTAAGAATACGGGAATGATCAGTAGTGAGTTTTGAATACAGGTGCCTACACACACAGGGTGCTACGAAAAAGCTTGATCGGAGGCCTATAGATATCAACAACTTTCTTCAAAAAAAAAAAACAGAAAATTCCCAAAAGAACGACCTTCTTTCAAAGTCCAATATTTGTTTTGGGAATAGACCATCACTTTCTTGGAGAAAGTTGTTCATTTCTATGGACAGAGCAGTATTTTAAATGCGACCAGACCTTTCCACAGCATTCTGCATATTAGTCAAGAAACTTTACGATATTCTAATTCACGATAAGATCACGACAACAAGATGTCAATACGTATTACTAAACCACAATAGTTTCTAAGTCCTAGTACATTTCAGACCAATGTGGAGACCATTGAGTATTGCCAGGCCAGGTATCTAAATCCATAGTTCCGGCTGTTCTCAGTGTACCGTGTATATCTTCGGGCTATCAGTTCCGCAGAGGATTTACATACCCGCCAAGAGATGGACTCAGTCATCATTGTCCAGGCCAATTAACTCGGCTTGCAGACGCCCCTTGGTGCGGCAGCAAGCCGTCAGGCACAGTATCCTAAGAGCAAGTCGGAACTGTGGACTCAGCGAGATCAGTATAACAATCTTCCAAAACGAGTTCAGAATGCCCATCCACACTACTCCGAAATGCAGCATAGGAACCTTGATCTCTTGGTCTGTGCAGTATTCGTAGAGCTTGACAACGACGTAGGGGGTCCAACTCAACCAGAACGTGCAAACCATGACGAAGCTCATCCAGTGGCTGGGGTTGGAGAGGTTCTCGGCCAGCGCGGTGGCGTACTCCTTGTCGTGGATGGGCACGCCGCTGTGCAGGCGCCGCTTCATGGAGAAGATGTAGTAGTAGTTGTACACGATGGAGATGACGCTGGGGCCCAGCACGAGGATGCCCAGTGTTGCCGTGTACGCGTACGTCGTGCCCCAATCCAACATGCAGATGAACGTCTCCTTGTCGAAATTCGCCTCCTTTTTATAACCGAGAAGGGGGGGACAGCAGAGCATTGCAGCTGAGATCCATGTAAAAACCATCCAACATTGGCTTCTAGTGCGCGTTTGTACCTGGTCCGTGGACATGGTTATTAATAATGAGTTACACACGATGCGGCCTACACTATTCTAACATCATCAGGATTTTATTGGATTCAATATATTTCATTAATTATATTATTTATTAGTAAGAAAATAAATAAATTATTTACAATAAACTTTTCATGCTCATATTAAAATTGTCTAGTGAGATGTAAAAAGTTATTCGTTTAGCTACTATCTAAAAGAAAACGACTCTTAATGAAATCGAAAACTACTAAATGTATTAATGTTAAAAAGTCAAAAGAAGAATTGATCTTTAATAGGAAAAAGTAGCTTCGTAATCGTTTAATTGAGTATGATCAATTTGTCTATATGCAAATGTTTTTAAATGCAAGCTAGCTAGCTAAGAAATAAAAATATTGAAAGGGATAACTACCGTCGCACTAACCGTCTCATATCGGAGAGGCTTCCGGACGGCGAGATATCGGTCGACGGAGATCCACATGAACGTGTAGACGGAGACGGACCAGAGCGTGACCTCGACGTAGCCGGCCAGGCGGCACATGAGGTCGCCGAACATCCAGCGGCCCGTGAGCGCGGGGTACACGGACAGCGGCACCACCAGCAGCCCGATCAGCAGGTCCGCCACCGCCAGCGACAGCAGGTAGTAGTTGATCACCTCGCTCGACAGCGCTGCGCACACAACACACAACATTCAACTACATGCAATTTACTGCACACCGCGATAACCAGTGATAGATTCAACTAATTCTAGTTCTACAGCCCTTCCAAAAGAGTTAGCACCCAACACGACTTTGCGTAAATGATCATATTATAAAAAATTGTAATTTTTAAGGGAAATCTGTAAAAAAAAAACTAGGATTTTTACTTAGTTCTAACTTTAACTTAGACATATTCACAGTTTGTTAATTTGTACCGTTTAGAGGAAACCTAAACAGTTCACTAGATAATCTACTTCAGCACGGATTAAATTTCCAAGGGATAAAATAAAAGCGATTACGAATCGGCATTCTACCTATTTAGTACAAGGACAACAAATACTCGGTACCGAATAGTAAGACATTGTAACAGGAACTGGTATTCATACAGGTTATATACATTATAATTTAATTTTGCGTCAATAATACTAATAATACCAGCCTAAAAACGTCCCACTGCTGGGCACAGGCTTCTTCCCATATAGGGAATACACGAGCATTGATCACCACGCTTGCTCATTTACGGATTGGCGATTTCAGAATCAGAATAATCTAAATTTTTGGAATCCAGCGCATGTCACATGTTCTTTTCTCTGTGGTATGAACGTCCCACCGCGCTGAGCTCAGGCTTCTTACCTGTTCTTATTGGTCAACATGCTTGTACATTGCGGTTTAGCTGTTACAGATTAATATTTTAAGAATCCAAGATTTTCACGATGTCCCTTCACCGTTTGTCTATTCTGTCTTACAATAATTAAGAAAGTACATATAACTTTGAAGAAGTCACAGTGGTACTTACTTATTGGTTACTTGGGTTCAAATCCGTAATAATAAAAAAGCTTTTTTTTGTTACCTTTGAAATTGAGAAAAGAGGCTATAATAAGTAGGTTAGAGACGACTATGGCTATGCCCATGACTGCGATGACAGCGGCTTGCGTGAGGGTCTCGAAGGAGGCGAGGGGGCTGTCCGCCACGCTGACCTCGGCGGCGGCCGCTGCGCCGCCCCGCGCGCTCATCATCTTGGCAGGCATACCTGGAACAACACCAGTACTTCACAATCTTACACAAAAGTTAAATACCTAGATATAAATAAAATTAAATTCAGGGTTTCATGAAACAACCAACACTTAAACAAAAGACGAGCGCACCTAAATATTCAACCGCACATGTTGTTAACACACAATATTTATACCGGACACAAAACTATACAGTCTAATCAACACGCTACAAGACAGATATTTTTTCTCTTAAAGATATTTAAAAATTATGGAATCTTTCATCAACTAATGTCAAATTACCTTAAAAACCTGATGGCATAAAATGAACGTATAATCCGGTGCTGAATGTTATTAACTCAACGCACTCGGGTTTCCCCGTCAATTACTAACGTTTCATTAGCGCTATATTCCTGACGTAATTAGTCCATCGCTAACTAGTAATTAAACACTATTATTAATAGATACCTTACGATAATTGAGTGTTCTAGTTTCTAGGTAATTGACTAGATACCTAAACAAAATATAATTATGCTGATGCGGTCATAAGAAAGAAGGCAGTAACTGTATTTTTTTTACAAAAATGTGAGTCTATAATATGATCTAACGCATAAAGGTGTAACTCGTACGAAATTAGAGATATCATTATTATTTAAGCCTTAACTACCAAATGAATGCTAGTTTTTATATCTCAAAAGCTGTTCACAAAATACTGGCTTTTCGTTTTATATAGTATAGCTTGTCTTGTAAGGCCACAATCACTTAACGCAATGATTTTTAAGAAAGCAAAACCTTTGAATTTACTGGTAGTTGTAGTAGTTAGTAACTGCAGTGACTAACTTCTTTTTACGAACGGATTTCAACATACGAAGAAGCCTTTACGAGTAGTAACATTTTTATAATTCAGACCCATTTCAAATTCATATCAAAGTAGGTTATGAAAGAGGCTAACTTTGAGCTTCATTTCATATTTAACTTGGTTCACGACGGCCGTCGGCTGATATGAGAACCTGTCATAGGATGGGTTTTACCAATGAAATATATGAGCCAACTATCCAGCTATCAATATCTTCTTAAGTCTTTAGATAACTCTGTGCAATTTTAACTTAGCATTGAAATATGTCGATCGTAAAAAATTACATCGTGGTTTGTTTTCGCAAGGCTGAACTAAAAGAAGGACACGAATGTCCCAATATTGCTTAAAAATCATGAAATGAACTACAATTTACTGTTATGCGTCACTGCTAGTTCTTTAGGGGAATATATTAACGGTTTACTTGCCATTAAAGTCGTGCGGAAGAACGACCGAAGGCGAGGGTAGCCGAAACAGCCATAGCTTGGAATCCGGAGTCTGTAAAAAAATAAATATTTAACAAACTGTCTCAGTTATACGTCAACAACTTCGCTTCATATTTAATATCATGTGATTTACTAAATTAAGCCGTATTTGGCTATTCTTTGCTGTGAAGTTTCACGCAAGCTGTGGTGAAAAAGTCGGCGTCGTGGCAGCTAGAGTGACTCAGTGCAAGTCTTACTGTAAACTCGGGTTTAGTTCGTATATTCGGATATATAACCTTAAAATGATGTTTATCTTTATAAGCCAGTATCTATTGAAAGGCAGTCAGTTCAAATGTGGTTGAGGAGATTTTGAGATGAGGAGAATATTTTAATTTCGATGATATTCCAGTCAGTTTACATTATTGGTCAATGGCTACAATGAAGTGTATTGATTCTAATGTTAAGGTGCTCCCTCACCGGGAGCATTCGCGTGTAATGTAACGTTACAGATTTGAGCATTACAATAGTGAAGGAGGAGAACCGAGCATTACAATGCGCACCTTGTAATGATACAATGTGTAATATCTTGATACAACTTGTAACATCAACGCACTCAGCACAACGACCGCTTCGTCTGACATCTTGCTATAAAATGCTCAAGTCGAATCAATATGTTACATTACACGCAAATGCTCGTTAGTCAGGGAGGTATTATTGTAATGTAATTATTGTAAGTCGAATCTATAATGTTACAATACACGTGAATGCTCCCGGTGAGGGTGACCTTTAGACGTCAATTGTTGTGACCGTTTTTGTATTTTTTTTAATGCTACTCACCAAAGCAAGCGGTCAATAAGCATTGAATATGACGTGATAAACACAGGTATGTGATTTTGTCCACATTTGTACAATTAATGAAGAAATCATGTTCCTCGGTGTGAGAACAGGCCGTGCAATTAATTGATGCAGGCTTGTATGACGTCGCAAAGAACAGATACTTAACTTTAGGAACTCGCCTGGTTACTGGTTATTGCGGTCAACTGGAGTTGTCGCCAACACTGTTATATTGGAGTGACATTCAATCGATTTTCACATCAAAGTCTTGCACGTTTTATGGATGCTACTGACAGACCTACTTAAGTGTTTTCGCAAACTGTAAATGTTAAAGTAGCAATCATTAAGTTCTCATTTTTATTATTTCTTTACTGATAGACGGTACGGGGTGAGTCATACAACTTAAACAATGTCTAAGTATTAATTTATGTATCAATAAGGATTTAAGATGATAATCCATTTATTTTAATGATGATTCGTTACAATTCTTATTAGTAGCAAAAGAGTATGATGATAATCATTAGTAGTAGTGTTATTAGGAATAAATTATTATATTGAATTAAACAGGTAATGTGTAATGTCCCTTTTAGGATAACACCATAATTAGAATGTAAACGACGCTTTGAACAAGAATTCTAAAGTTGTGTTTGAGCTTCAAAATAACTCAGAAAAACAAACAAGCCTTTGAACAAGATTTGCTGAAGTTGGTTTAAAGGGTTCCTTAAAACTTTAATCAGTAGTATTAAGATGGAACTTTGTAAATGCTCCTGTATTGTTGACAAGTGTATTAAAAACGTCAGTTGTTCTTTTCCGGCCCGGCCTTTTGGCGATGTACGTTCTTATTTTTTTGTCATGAACATAAACGGAAAAGTTTTTCAATTGTGAGTTGGTCGGGGACAAAAACCAGTGATATATTAACGTGAGCAAAATATATATTAAAACCCTGTTCAAATGAGGTAAAATTTCCGACCAAATACATATAATTAAACAGTTTAGCGTTGCAATATTAATCAATATCACAGGCTAACTTACAAACCGCTATTCCAAAACTTGAACCGCGAAACTTCAAGCAAGTTATATCGGGGAGCCGTTACTCTATATTAGGCGCAGGCCAAACCCATTCAGCCGAACTTAGATATGGTCCAACAATCGGCTTATTTTCGTACGGTCATCGACCTAACCTTTGACCGGCGTCGCGTCTATTTTAAAGATGAAACTTTCACTTTCATTCAGAAAGATGAAAGATATTTCACAATTTCATAGACCTTCATAACAGCGTTTTCATATTATTCGATACGAAGTTTGGTATCGGACGCCGATCCGATATTAGGTGCAAAGAAAATCATCATCTCTCGAGCCATTTCTCAACTATGTTGGGGTCGGCTACCAGTCTTACTGAATTCAGGATACCGTATTTTACATGGAGCGATTTCCCATCTGACCTCCCAAACCCATCTTACCGAGAACGCAGTATTCCATAGTAAGACCGGTGGTCATAATTGACTTAACGACTGCCAAAGATCAACGTATGACAGTAGGGACCTACGGCTTAACGTGCTTTTCGAGGCACGGAGTGGGTCTTAAGAAAATATAAGAGACATATTCTTTGTCATTATTTGTTACGATGTCGGATATCGGATTCATAAGTTACATTTAACTTGCCGCGGTATAGTATCGGTATCCGATATCGATACAATATAGGTATATTTGAAAACTCTGACGTCTCGCACAGCCTTTACATTCAAGGATTTCTGATATACGTTTTTAATCGATTCCAAACGCTTACGTCAATACCTCGTACCAGCATATTGTCATTAAATATTTACGGGCATATTACAGAAGGAAACTACGTTATCATGGAGCTAGTTATCAACCTGTTTACAAATTCATGCCATAAACATGTTGAAGTCGATCGTTTAGTTGGACAACTTGACAATTATATCTATTTTTATACCCGCGGTTAAAATAGATACATATGTTCAGATTTACAATTTTAATAAAGCTCCGTGAAAACATCACTATGCTAGATTATTTTTCGAAATGCTACTAAATCCATTATAAATCAAAAGTTTAACATGATTTAGACACAAATCAGTATAAGATTATACCATTTTCCGCTCTGTAATCTTGATTCATAGCCATGAAATGATCATAAATATTGACGTCATAATTTCCGAGCACTGAGTAGCTCGCCACGCTACAACGAGCATTAATTTTGAAATAGCGCCATAACTTCCACGTGTCGTGAAAAGTTTTACTCCGAAACTGACCACAGTAAATATTTGGTAACTGAAAATAACCGTGAAGGCCCAAAATAACCAAGTAGAACCGAGCTAGATAACTTTGGCAAAGTTATTAATAAATTAAGTCTTTGAACGGAAACTTCGGTTGTTTGCCAATGAAATGGAACGCTGCTTTAAATCGGCAAAAATTCAAACGATCGTAAACTGCTAAATAAACTTTGAAAATAAAAACATTCGATAGCTTAATGTAAATACCGAAGCACAGAAAATAAAAAATATATATTTTTCAAATATTTACGTTACGTTAGATTCGTGAACAAACATAAATAAAATTATTAGAACAGTTAACAAGAAAAGTCCTTGAAAATAAATCCTTAATGGAAGCGTTGAAAATCTATGTATTTTGTTTACCGGTACTGATAATAACGTTAAACCATTACCCCCAACGTTCGAAGTTACGTAATGCAGTTTAATAATTTACCGGTAATTTTATTTTAAATTCTACGGTAACACTATTTTATTCTCGTGAAAAATGTTTTGTACGCCATAATACCCTATAATATTAGTTTATGAACCTGCAATTTTGTTATCTTATTACAGCCTTTATAAAACAAACTATATTAACTACTACCTTTAAAGAATATTTTCATAACACCTTAGACTCAATCAATTACGATACTTTACTACACGTTGAGTCAATTTTTAACGGCTCTTTAAACTATTTAGTTTTTCCGAGAATTGAAAGCTTTTTGCTCGGATATTTACACATGTTCTATCTTATTTAGGTTAAAAAAAATTACAGCGTGGGGTCACTGGAGTATTAAAACTTTTTTTGCCAATCACAAATTAGTAACGACAAATATTTCTCAGGAATTTTGGTCATCAAAATGCCAATCATTTTTAATCTATGGAAATGTCTACATTTCTAGCTACGCAGTTACGTTCCATTCCACGCAAAACGTCCTACACAATAATACTAATGATACATTTTTGCATGAATTCTTGCAGTAATATACATTATTAAAACATGATTACGCATCAGCCTTTGTTCTCCATGCCACGCCCATTTCATACCGCAACCCACGCACAAATGCTACACGTTCGAACCAACATGGCTGACACATGAAAACCTCAGGCAAATGTACTGGCGAATTGTCAAGTTAATAATACATTCAATATTTAAACCATCACAAAGAAAATAGAACGCTTGACGTCAATATTCGTTTAAAAATAACCAAAACTACTTCAATTTTATGCCAGAGGTTAACTTCGTAATTCAATACCACTGCATTATAAAATTATTAAATTACAATTGCATTGAAACTTATAGACGACGATTAACGTTATTGTATAAACCTTCGTAGCCATTGCCAGCCAGTATTATCGGAGTGCTACGAAGCGCTACGAAGCGCAGCCATGAGCGCAACGTAGCACTACGTCACGACAGATCGCTACCCGCACTGACTGCACTGCGAGACACACCGGCGCTCTACACAGGTTGAAGGTCATGGCACCTATCGAGTACCCAAACACAAGGTCATGAGCAAAGGTCATCACATATCGCAGCAGGGTCGCTACTTCAATAAAGTATCGAATTATGCACCACACGTATATGGACCTACAGCATATTCATATCATTTATATCAAATTTATATTGGCGACGACACCGACATTTTTTTTACATCAAAATGCGTAGGATGGTATTTCAGCTGTTTTTACATCAAAACATCACGAATCACAATTTTTATTGGCTCGAAGCCAAAACCGTTGCCATTGTATTTGCCGAAATATACAAAATGATAGCGTATTCGCGGATAGAAAGATATTCTCGTTATTGCGCAACAACGTATTAGTAAACACAGGCACTGGCATAACGTCATTTCCACTGTCTCGTTTCAACATTAAACAATTTAAAGGAACACAAACGCACCTTGTACAAAATACAACGTCACCGACGGTCGCGACGTAATGCAATGACCAAATAGTCTAGCAGCCGGTAGCCGGGGTGCAAGGTCAACATACACTCGATACCACAACAGCTTATGTAACATAATGCACTTACGTAATTTGGTAAACACAGATGCGTGACTTTGAACTCCGACAAATATCGTTAATAATTTCGCAAAGCTTGAACACAGAATACTTGAATTCGCAAGAATAGAGATATTTTTACACAAAACTGTGGTAGAAAGCAGCCGATACCGTGAAAAACTGACGCACCGCTACGGAGCGACGAGTAAGGGCGATATTATTGTTCGGGAGGGAAGCGTGAGGCGCACGCGGCATTTAGAAGTCAAGGTCGGCTCGTGGGAGCTGCTCTGGCGGCCGGGCCTCCAAGGTCGCCTGGCACCCTTCGCCGCGCACCCCCCGCCTCACCCGACTCAATCGATACTCAATTATGAAGGCGATACACTCAGATCCAGGATTCTGTCTTTCAAGCCTTAAGGATAGACATTTTTAGTTTAATTATTTTACCACGTTACAAATATATACGACGATTTTTAATTCATATTTAATGTACAGATTCACTTAGTCGTTATTTTCCAGTGACATTGCTGTTTAGTAACGTAGCTTAAAGCTGTCCTTGTAAACAAGTGTTGACAAGTTCAGAGTCTATGCGCGCCAACTTAACCCGCGAAATCAAATATCTGTGATTTAAAAATGTGTCCAACTTTTTGAGGTTATCTAAAACTAAGATGGTTTAGAATTCTACGTGTTTATGTTTCCAGGTAGAAATTGATTTCGTTTCTTGGTACTTAAATGTAGGGGTAAAAGTTTAAGACGTCGAATTTCGATTTATAAAGCAGTCTTGACGGCTTTGAGACCTTTATGTTATTTTCATTGAACATTTCCTGATTTACAGCTATTCTTTGTACTACTCCGAGATATTATGTTTTGTATGTGAATACATAGGTCTGGTACCGTTTGCAGACACAACATTAACATGTGTTGTTTGCAGCAATTTCCCGGAAAATCCATGAAATTTTCGATGTTCATGTAATAAAATAAATAAAATACTTAATATATAAAATGGGTTTTCGAGGTCGAGTAGGCCGCTGATGTCAAATACACATTTATGTTGAGCTCGGCTTCCGGTCTCGCCGAAATGGTACATTATTTTATGTAGACTGATTAAAATTCAATAATTATTATTCTGTTATTTCTGTTTGTAATTATGAAAGCTTTTACGGCAGAAATAAATGTTGGGCAAATAAGGATTAGTGACTCCTTTCAAACTAAGTTAGGTTTTGGAGTATGTTAGAAATTTAGAAGAGTAGTTGATCGATTGACTGGAAATTTTGAGTCACGTATTGTCTACTTTTCATAAACTTGCCTTGGAATGGTCCAAAGAATTTTCAGAATCGATATCAAGAATTATGTGTCTTGTGATTATGGTAGGAGTGAATAATTGAAGATTATTAATAATTATCTATTATTATTAATAATTACCGAAAGTCGAGGTTAAAGTGATAAATTAATCACATTTGTCGGTTTTTATTAATAATTTAACCCTAGTAGTGATAAATGTAATAAGTGGCCAAGGGTTGCGGGGCGGTTTCATTAGTATGCTTGGTTAGGTTCGACTTTGTGACGGAGATCAATAGGTTAGGTTAGGTTAGATATTGTGACCTTGCAACAGAGCGAGCAAAGCGAGCGACAACGTATGTACCCATCACATATATTTTTATAAATTAAAGAAACATTAACCAAGTGTATATGTATGTGTCAGTGCATATGTCACGATAAGAGGGAATAATATAAATAAATACCTGCCGGTCAAAAAACATTGGGTTTTTATTTATTTTATAACTTTTACCAATATGTGTCGTGAATTATTAATAATTACTACTAAAAGTAATCAATTTCGATCGTTTATTCACATTTACCAAAACCTGTGTTTATTATTAATAATTTTGTAAAAATATTAATAATTTTCAATTAATCAGAATTACCGTAACAATTACACTCTAACATTAAATAAATCTATCTATACATATTCCCTACCGAATTACTAAATACACTGTAGTCTCGTACAGTTTCCTTGCATAATTAAGCTGGTTCATATGTCATGTTCTCTCGAACAAGATGAAATCTGAACCAGTTTAATTATCATGCACGAGTTCTCGTAGATATTAGAATTTCCTGGAGAAATTCTGTAGCTACACAACCTAAATCCATAGCCCCCGGCTATTTTAAAATATAGAGAATCTTTGACTGGATATTGTCCCGTATATGATTTTGCCTATTTATTGGACTAAAAGAAAATGTGTGCACGCAAAAAAATCTTTCGCAACCACTTTCTTTTTTTTAAATGTTATACTTTGCGATTTACTGCCGTGTGCGTTTACTATTTTTTTTTCCTGTGCATGTGCCTAATCAATAATCTATATTCGTTTTCATATTTATCAATCATTGTTTGTTTACCAAATGTTTTCAAATATAGGTACCTACATTCTTTATAAGCCACGATATTTTAAATGACGTATTTCCAATCAAGATGAATGGGCTTTAACAAAGCGAATCGTACCGCGGAATAAATTATACAATCGCTGATGGACCCATTTCAATTATTCGAAATTGATTGAAATTTTAAATTATATACCTCGTTGCAAAGTAATATTGATCAGATGTCGTGGTCTAGTGGTTGGCTGACTGTAAGTAAATAAATATGAGCAAAGCTTGATACCAAACCAAATCATAATTGTCTTTTTGATATTTTGTAAACTTTTCCTTTTTTTTCTAAGGAGGTGTCTTTGCTAATTACAAAAATTTGATTTTATGAAGAAATACCTAGTAGGTGCTCACAGTTAAACTTTATTTTGTTTCGAGGCTGAAATAGAATAAAATTGGAAAGTGTACATTTCTAAATTAGTTATAGAGAACTTTAAACCGTGACTTTGAAATTTTAAAAGTTTACTTTTATCGATATAAATGCCCTCATGACCTTAGTCCGTGTCGTTTGGATAAACAAGCTACTTTTGTCCTTGTATATTGCAAACAAGTACCCATATACCCATATTATAAAGTGACACGGCAATCTACATTTTGCCTTCGGCATATTACATAACCGCAAACGTTTTTAAACTGACGACGCCGTATGTAAAATGCCATATTATACTATTTGTCTGCGACATATACATGTATAGTTGTACATGTATATGTTAGTGTTTACGTGGTAGTCCACAAACCCGTGAATTTCTCGCGAGGTCAGGTTTAATTTTAACGACGGCTAGTTCCACAAAGCGTTCACTTATTTAGTGTTTAAATTATGCTCGGCTTCGTGAGGTTAACGAATTAACGAGGTTTTTAACTTTACGTAAATACGTTTTAAGGTAGAGTAAAAATTTCGGATATTTTTTTTAATATGAATGTCTGTTGCTGTTCCCTTATTTATTTTGTAAACAATTTTAGAACTACGTTTCAACTTGAAACTGTAGTAGTAAGTAATACTTTGGAAACGAGCAACTAGAATCAGAAGAGTAACGTAACGTTTCTTGAGCGCCTTTTTTTTGGTTTATAAAAAGTAAAAACATTTTGATTTTAGTTGAATAATTTAGTACCACCGATCATGGGACAGATCTGGAACAAATAATACTTTTCAATGATTTCTATTAAAGTCCTTGAGTTTGTATTCAGTTGATATCTTGTAGCAAATAAAACAATATACCCAGTGAGAGTCTGATGGTCATACGATAAGGTAGATAGAGGAACACTTGAGTGGCTTCTACTAAAGTTGTCGTGTTTCGGCTCGTTGGATTTGTTGTAACGAGTACAATATAATGTACGCGGTGGTAAGGCTCTAAAGATGATGCCAGAAGGTAGGCAGGGGACTCTTCAAAGGTTTCTAGTCAACCACTCGTGTTTAGGCTCTATTGGCATGTTTGTAAGTTGAAGACTATGATGATGGTTTTAAACGATAGGTGAAACTATTAGATGGTTTCTAGTTGCTTCATATAATTAGGGTGGATATATTTTTCGTTTCATCTAACGGTGATTTAAGTGTTCTCATTTAATTAACCATTAGATAACGCCAGTCTAATCAATGAGCACAGTTAACATCAGAGGCGGCAATTTATTACCATTCATCGTGATTTTATCCCCAAGAACTGTCAGCTGATAATCTTTTAAGTTAGTTTTATAAGCAGCATAACAAAATCAGCGGAACAATATTTTTAAAAAAGTTCTTATCTCGTTTTTTTGTATACTTTTAAGTTTTTAAAGTATCATGTTTTATGACTTAGCTACGACGCAATTACTTATAAATTAGTCATTTAACACTTATAATACCAAATAGACGACACTATGAAAAACTAATTTTCTCTGTTGAGGTTCTGAGTACGTGATATTTTCCTGCCGCTTTCTACAAACGAGACCTACAGCGACATCTCTTGACATTTCCTGGGATTTACACGAGCACGCGCGCTCACTTGCGGGTCGCAATTTCGGATTCCAGTTTAGAACCCAGGTTCCCTAACGATGTCTTCTTTCATCGTGTTCAAGAGGCGTTGTAGAATAACTCAGAAATGACCTAAAAATTTACAGTACAGACATCGGTACTAGTCTGAAACTGCCAGTAATTTTGTGTATAATAATCTCATTATTAAACTGTTATCTTGACAATTGTAATTTATCAACAATTTCAAAACTTAAACGATAAATGTTTCAGCTCCTAAAAGCTAACCATTCATACGGCTTTTAATATACCAATTTTCTGTATAATTATTTTTTAATAAATATTAAACCATATTATACCAACGATATATTTAAAAGATGAGATCAAAAATTCCGGGTAGCTAATTCGGTACAAAATGAATTATACATAATGTAAATTTGGCCCTGGTTTGGTAAGGTACTGTAAAATCGAAGCGACCCTCCGGTATCGATCCCGGCTGTCATGAGCCTGCCCCGGTAATGTTTTCCGGGAGAGTTGGTCCCTACCTTAGGGGATACACGATGCGAGAGATATTAGATATGTTAGGATGAGATTTCATGATTAGCTACTCTAATTAGATTTGTGAAAGTTACAGGATAAACGTTAGTGATTACACATTTTAATTAACAACTATTTATAGGGAAAATAACTTCCAACCAAAAACTTTGTGGGAAAACAATCACACTGAGAAGTAATTGAATGATCTCGTTGATAAAGAAAAGAATTGCTGACGTTTGATAAAATAATCCCCGCGGTACCATATGGACCAATGTAGTCGTGCAGATATTATATACAAGCATTAAAAATCTTTCCAATATTCTTTCATACCCGAGTTTTACGGTCATCTTCATCAGCTTCATCTTCAGATCAGCTCCAAAGTAACATTATATTACAAATTCATCCCTCCAACGTCGGGAAATAGGTCAAATACTTGTAAGATTTGGTTACCAACAGACAGACACCGGGTCAGGTGAATCTAAATAAAAGCTTTTAAAATTAACTAACATGGATACGAAGTAAACCTGCTTAGGTATGTAAGGCCTGTCAGTTGCCGTCTGAATATCTCTTTTAAGATTGGTAAACATCAAAAAATATTGTACAAATGTATCTAAAAGAAATGTATCAATGTCAAACTAAGAAAAAGGTCAACTTTGGTAATCCGAGATAGAACGCGTGGGTAATATAGTCCATTTATCTTGACGATAATTCTGCCCTTTCAACATTCAACCAATCCAATTTTAATTTCTCCTCGTGTTAAAAAATAATAATTTTAGACTTCTTATATCGTTGAGTACTTCTTAATATTATCGACTAAATTCATACTAACTTTAAAATTAAGCTATTTTTTATTACGTTAAAATCTTTCGTGGAAATAAATAAACGCATACCTACTTCGACTAAAATCCGCGTCCTCTTGTGTTGGTTGGTGGAAATTTATGTCGCTGCCTTTTAGTAAAATGTTGGTATTTTATAAAATGTTAAAGATTTTCTTTGCTGCTGTGATAGTCTGTTATTTCAACATTAAAGGTTGTATCAGAAAAGGGCGTTTCTTGAACATTTATTTTAAACTGCTTTGGTTAAATTTTCTTTCATATTTTACCTAACAAAGCTGCGACAATGTAGCTTTGACTTTAAATATTCTTATATTTAATATATTATGCCTACAGTGTTAGTACTTTTTCTTATCCACTGAACCGTGTTTAATTCACACTTTGATTTAAATACCTAAAATAAATTTCTCAGTGTGTTTGTAATGGACTAGATTGGTAGATATTACCAGACATCTCGTGAGTCCAAAAGGTAATCTTCGGAGTATCTGCATAAAGTCCCCTATTTTATAGTAGGTAGTGTTTCTGTGAATGTTTGTGAGAGATTTGAGGCCGAGTTTCTATTCAGCGGGCACGCTTCCAACTGGGGCTGCATCAGACAACCGTTCATTACTACCTACGTTTCTATGTTCGACAAACGGGATGCACTTGGCAGGCCGTTAAGGCTAAATTATAAGCTTCTGTATTCAACTCATTATAATACAGCGTGTTGTGATATCTCTCATTATGACGGAGTAAAGGTCCCGTGAGTTTTGTGTGTAAAATGAGTGTGAATCTTTTTGTCCCACTGTTCTACCTTCACAAATGTAGGTCAGTCATTTCTTGACTATTCATTCTACGGCACTTTCTTATGTATGGATACAACGGATAGTGACTGCTTTGTAAACGAACACGCGGAAGCTAAGTCTTGTGTTCACACGTTCACTTGATGAATAGAAGTGAATAGAATATTCCTCGTTATACACCTTTCGATGAATATTCTGAGTGTGAATAGTGACGTAGTTTATTTGAGCGTAGGATTTTAATCAAAAGAAAAAGTGAAAAGACAGCATCAAGTCTAAAGATCTTTTTACCTAAAGAAACCGGTTTGAACTTTGTAGTAGGTAAGTCTTTTTTATTTGTGTAGATACTTTGAACTGGCGATGCTCCTTGAATTGAAGCAAACGCTACAAGATTCACTGATTGAAAAGTTTTATACGACGTCAGTCCTTTCAAACCAGCGAGCTTCGACTTTCTACCTTTCATTTTTATTCTTGCATTTGACGTAAAGAGGCGAGCTTAACACAAAATAGTTTTTTTTCTACCTTGGTAGTAGATAACAAAAAAAGTACCATTGAGACGGGTATTTTATACTTCCATATAAAATAAGCAAAATATTTCCACCACATAACTGTTATTGAAAAGAAATGATCCCTGCTTTACGCGTATATGGTTAATTCAAATGAATATTGTAAAAGTTTCAGTCTACCTCTACCTGCAATTCTCGGAAAAAACACTGCGTTAAAAAGTTCCTAGTAGTACTTGTAACTGTAAATGGACAATTCTCACCGTCACAAGTCTCAATGTTACCTGCATGGCCACTTTTTTATTATTGGAACTATAGAAATGTAAAAACTTATAGCGCTTTTAACCTAATCGACTTATCAAGAGCAATAAGATTTTTCCCAAATAAATAATAACTTTCCTCTACAACGCTTATTACATAATTCAATTTGTAGAAAATCTTAATAGAAAACCTTACGCTACGCTTAGAAGCATTATAATTAGGAAGTTGTAGCTAGTGATCACACTTGTCTAAATTGAATAATAATTTGAACTGACGGCTCACAATCGTAAAGAAGTATTTCATTGGGTTGTAGGTTACGATAATTGTAACCTACAACCCAATAAAGGTTTTAAAAGAAGGAGGTTACAATTATTGTAACCTCCTTCTTTTAAAACCATTTAAAACCAACTAAATGTAAAACAGTGGGAACTACAGACCACCAAGTGGGAACATTGGCTAACAGTTCGATTCCTACCTACATATTGAGTTTGGTAAGTGACTATATATATTTCATGAAAAAGATTTGTGCCATTAACATCCAAGAAAAAAAATGAGTTTTCAACTGTCTACCCATTACTTCAGATTCACCTAATGTACGTTGCCCTAACTGCGCTTATTGTCTGTAGTCTGTCACTGTACTTATTAAAATAAAATGAATAAATTACGGTTTATGACACCGAATGATGGCAGTCACACAGACGGATGGACGGAAGGCGGCGGAGGCTAAGTAATAGGTCTGGCGACACAATTCGCTACGAAACTATATAAAAGATATCTACGGTAATGTAGCAACAAATCGTAGGGATGCGAATACTCCCCAATTTCATAAACCATTTAGGAAATAGAGGGGGTTTCCCTTCCGATTGCATGAAATCGGAACCTAACTGTTCTAACTTAGATTACATCTGTCGATTTCCTACGAATTGTATAGTTAAGCGAAGTTCTGCCGAACGCATTATTATTAAAGTCAGCTGTTTTTTTTATGGTTCGTGATGCATCAAAACAAAAACAAGCTATACGTGAGGAACGCTCGCCCCGTAACCTGCATTCTTTTGTTTTCTAACAGTTTTGCAGGTCCACTCTGGTCCACCTGATATTATCTCATTTCTGTGATTGCCAAGTAAAAACAATTATTCTTTGGAAATTACTTACCTATCTGAACTGTAGTTGTAGTTTTAAACTTATTAACCTCTCTCAAGCACTACCGTAGTGCACTCGGCGGCATAGCTTCATAAATATATGATCCGCAATGCTTATATATTTCAAGCTGCCGACGAAGCTATAATATGTACCTACCTAAGTTTAAAAAAGTGTAAGGTTTAAAATCAACAGTGGTCTATAGAGAAACAATCGGCTTTGCGACTAATCTCGATCAAGCTATCACTGCATCCTATATAGGTACTGAGTATAACTTACTCTTATCATCTGATTAAAGCAATGTGCATCAAACAAGCTGATTATCAGCTTAATCATCTAGAACATACGCACTCGATATGTACTTAATTTAACGAACATTGATGTTATAATCAGCCATCGGGAGCTACGATTTAGGCAGCTGTAGTAGCGCGAATAACATGACATGATTGATGTGTTCAGGCTGAGCCGATGTCATTGATTGATGGCTGTTATTACGTGATTGTATGGCACACGAACCGTCCCATGTATGACTTCGTTATGACTCTTTTGCTGTCACATTGCGTGGATAAACACCGTATACTTGAACAATGGAAAGCATCAATTAAGTTATGAGTAACTACTATCTTCTTGAAATTCATTTGCTTAATTGAGAATAGTTATCCTCATTAACCAGTGCCATTGATCATTAGCTGTAAAAAGACCGAATATGTAATGTTGCTTATAATGTACTTAGCTATATCTAGCGGTTTTTCTTTGCGGATAAAAAAAATATCAAGATCTGTTTTTCAGGCTGTAAAGAATCGCAAGCAGACAAATAGAGAAAACTTGATTTATAAAACCGAGTAAGTATACAAAAACTCAGCTTGAATATTTCTGGCTAAAACTAAGAATTATACAAAAGGCACTTTATATTGATTTGTTCCCCTATGTTACTCGCCAGCAACTTACATGAAGAGCAAAGCCCATTTTTATCCAAACCATATTCTCTTAAATTGGACTAAGTCCAAATGTATGTAATGTGTGTATAACTAGAGCACATGTATAGGTCTTGATTAAAATCAGCTTAACTCGATACACATACTATTTGGCCTTGAGTCTTAATAACTTGGGCACATTTTAAGTTACTATCAAAGCCAATGTCTGTATGTCTATGTATTTTTCTGCAAAATCTTTGCAATCGTTTGACATCAACGCCCAAAGATGTATAAATATGGTTGACTAAACACACCCATATTTACAAAACACCTGAACAAGTTATAATAATATTGTATTATAATCTCATAGTTGCGGTTTAATGGTTTATTTGTCACACAAGTTTATTTAAATCCTAATATTTTTGCTCACTCGCTCCATTTGTCTCAAGCAAGCATTGAACGTGCAAAGAGTACGCTAACATCGGATTTCGTATAGAAGCCATGGCACCAAATTCGTGAAACATGGCTATTTAGGGAATTTCGTGACTATAGCCGTCTCTTTCACTCCCTCCCTTGGATGGCGTGAAAGCGTGAGACAAACAATACGCGTGTCCTTAATAATTTACTTATAATAAGGACACGCAGTTCGTAACCTACATTTACTAAACTGTGTTTTACGTCATGTGTTTACTAAATATCATAAGAAGATATAGTATTTACATAGATATAGCTTTTGTTATTATACCTTTGTTTTTCATATTTCATTAATGTAATACTATGGAACTTTTTTTTTAATAGCGCATTTTAATTTGAAGGCAAATTTTTACATTTACAGTGTTTATTAAATACCTAGATATAACTTAAACAGAATGTCAATAAAAACAAGTTTCTTTTTTTGTAACATTTTAGGCACCCCACAGCTGGGCAAAGGTCACCCAAATTATCATAAGATAAAATTATTTCAGCAACCATTAGCCAAATATAGTGCGAAACTAAAGTTAATTTAAACACAATGACATTATTACATATCTATGTGCATACCAACATTTTCAAATAGGTTCTTATAACCATCATTTCTATTGTAAGAAAGCATAACACGCAAGCGGTTTTGTGTAATTCTCGTGAACATATTATCGATTAGCCTATAAGAAAATCGCAGAAATTTTCAATAAAAAAATATACCCAACATAATTAGCAGACAAAAAAATACAAATGAATGCAGTAATTTTCGCAATCGATTTATGTCACATTGTTTTGAAAAAACCCAATTTCGAAACTTTGCAACAGAAGTATTTTTTAAGACCTAAACTGTTTCAGCAAAACATCGGAATAAAAAGTTTTCAAACTAAACGACTTTTTGCAGAACTTTTTAAAACTGTTAAAAGTGTTTACAACTTACTTCAATAGAGTCGCATGATGTCGGCCGGCGTTCGGTGCGTCCGGCGGCAAGACGCTCGCCGCGTGCGTGTGTTGTACAACACGACACTTCTTAGATCGCGCACTAGCCTGCGATCGCCTCTCTCGCTTGCGACAAGCGCGGCCACTCTCCGACGACTGTAACACTCGCACACTGCGGGACGGCGCGCGCACGCCGCTACCCCGCGCTCCCCGGCACATCCCCTAACCAACCTCTTTACCATCGATTCAACGTTTAGCCACTTTTTATTACCAAAACCAAAGCTGTCTTTGAATTGGGTTACTTAAGATTCATAAGTGACAGCAATCCCTAGACTTGTGGGCAACAGCGTGGAGGAGCGGCGACGAAGCGGCGCGCGTCGCACTGCAGAAACGCATCGCATCAACTTCAGAGTTACTTACTTACTTGTTCTCTTGCTACTAACACCATCATGATTTGTATGCATTACTTGCACTGCCTGATCCTGACGGCATCATTTTGATTGCTTGAGAAAAGTTAGAAAACTTGTTAGGTTCCCGGTTTTGTAATTGTACGCAAGTCTTATGATAGACCGGTATTAAGTATAGGTTAGCCGGTGAACTATAGGTAAACTGGTCTTCAAGGTTTATGTCAACTTAACACATTTTATTAAAAACCTCTTTCAACGCTAAGCTTGACCACTTATTGCGAGTTAAACAAGATTCAATTGTGTTTAAAGTTATACCTGAACAACTGAAAGAAAAATTTGGAGTTAAATAATACAACGATAAACTTCATTTTCATAGGAATTTTATTGAACACAAGAGCACACAAGTGCTGTAAAATACACTTAAAAGTAATGTCGTAAAAAGCTTAATTACAATGATATTCGTTCCTCGAGTTGAAGTAGCAATAATAATAGTTACAATTAAAGACATAATAACAAAAATGAATATCAACACAAAATGAGAAAAAAAACATGCCACACAAAGTGTTGTCGATAACTGTAAAAACATTAATGAACAAAAAAGATGAAGTTTTTCTTTTAAAAAATCTCACAAAGATTAATCTTTTGAAACTATTGCACAAAATGGAGTCCTCGAGAAAAAATAATTCAACACTTTCGGTATCAGTCAAATATCATAGCCTCACTATAACTATACTTAAACTACGATACAAAAGATAGATTTACATAGCTTTGGTAATATAAAGAAAGAACATTTTGCATTTCGTTACAAAATATCATTCATCATTGTGCATAAATTTATATTCGAAAATTTTAGATTCTACTCGATTCTCATTACGTGAAAAGTGAATGGGATACAATTATGAAAATATTATGATTTACAATAACTTTTGTAGGCTGGATATATTGTGTATAGAATTGAGTGCTACAAAAGAGGTGGTATCCTCATTGAGGGTGGGTGCGAGTGCACGTTGCTGCACCTAGGTATGTACGCAATAGCGGCGTGGTAATGGCACGGGGAGGACACAGCGACCTATATTCCCAGCACAATGTTTGACTCTACAGCCCCAGTGAGCGCTATACAAACTGCAACTTGCAACGAAGAAATTTTTCTACAGCGCAAGTAACTATGTATGAAATTTATTCCATACTTTCCCCGCAATACAAGAGGCCTACTTTATTTAATAATTAAAGGCTTTAATATTTTATACGTATTCGGTTCATTTTTAATGGCTTATTATAGAGGTAATGTATAAACTTCGTGAATAAAATTTACACATTTATTGGTACTATTTATTGCTTTCATATTTCAAATTCGAACATATTAGTTTTAAGATTTATCTACTAGGCACCATATGAGGTGTGTCAAAACTATCACCTGGATTCAAACGCGGACTGTTTTTATTAGTTGCTAATTCTAGTAGTATAATACAGGAACTAATCAAATTATAATCAAAATTACGTCGTGAAGTCATTTTACAAATATAACCGAAAAAGACATATTATTTTTTTGTCGCTAATGTATTTCCTAACTGACGTATTTACGGTACGTTTTGAGGGCGAAGTTCTATCACTTCTACACAGTATAAAATTTAAGAAAACAATTTTGATACTGTAAATAACGGCCCGACAATATTTAAGCGCTTCGACGGTTTTGGCCGCATTCAGTGTCATAAATGCACGACGACCCCGATATTTACCACCACTCATTTAAAAAGAGCCGCAACGACTAAATAACTGAATATTTAAATTCGAATATAATTTGAAATTGTTCATATTATTTTTTTAATGTAATGAGATTCGTCTAAATGCGTAACAAAAATTAACAAGTAATTTTGAGGCCTTGCATTACAATCTACATAAATTCACGTGACGATAGTTTAGCTACTGTGTGACTAGGATTCGGTAGGCCTAAGTCTCAAATTCTTAAAAAAGAGACTACAAATGAGATACCAGATTGAGACATGTAACTAAACACTGGCAAGGTGTCTATGGATATCACAAACTTCGTTCCAAACCTTGATAAAACGGACGTCATATGACAACTTACTATTTTAACTATGATTACTTTTAAAAATGTTGGTGTTGCGAATTTTTGTAAAGTAGTATTGTAACAAAGTTTTTATATATTATAACAAATTAGTCCTAATTAAACAAAGCTGGTAGCTGTTTGTATGTATTGTCATGTGTGTCGCAGCGTTACCACAACAGACCTTAAACTAGCACCTAGTTTTGCAACAATTTATCTATAAAACACAAAGCGGAGACCATTTAAAAACTGTACAAAATACCTTGACGAAGGACGCGCGGTCGCGGAGCTGTAGCCGGTAATCGCTTTAAAGGTGATTCTATAAACCGATTACTTCATTCGAACTTCAATTGACAAATCTCGCTTTGCGGTAAAATTAGGTTCGTAATTCATGGTAGAAATGGAAATTCCTTCATTAAAACTAACTTGATCGCTATCACCTTATTGTTCTTACTCGTAAAGCGCATTAAATTGTATTACACACGCTACACGTAATACACAAAATAAACCACATATTCCATATTGAACAATTATAAAAGATCGTTGAAACAGTTAACGTGCGAATCGGGCGGCAAATTGTTCTTATTCAATTGTAACTAATAAGCAAATGGTGCAGAATGTATAATTAAATATTTATATCTGATAATAATGGCACAATACCTGTGTAACTAACGATATAAGTCTATTAACTACTGCATATTTATTTGTATTTTAATAAAATATTTTTTACACTTATTTATTTATACTTTTTTGTTCTTGAGGGTGTTCATGTGATTCTCAATAAAAATATGCATTTTAGGAATATCTAATATTATTGATATTTTATATTAAACTGTACTTTAATCAAAAATCCAATAACTATTTCTATCGTACGCATTGTTTTTGTTACAGACTAATCACTACGTTATAGCACCAAGCTAAAAACAACATTCAGTGAACGTCTAAATGAGATAATGTTAGCACTTCTAAAATTCATAATATATAGGTATGTGTATGATATTTTTACAATAACCACTCTCCCTACTGACGGAACCTGCTACCGTCTAACAACTTTAACATTACGACACAGGTTTGCATGACGCCTGTGGCCAAATATTGAACGGCTAAGATAAAATTGCGCTTCATTTATATTTGAGCAACACGGATTAGTGAGCTTGAGAAACAATGTTTCGGTGCAAGATTATAATAAATTTTGATCTGATAGAACTATGGCTACTAAGCCACACATACATAGTGTATAATTAGCAAAAAGGCGTATGGTGTATAAACGTACCTACCTAATGAAAAGTCGTTGTTACTATTTTCACATTACAAAATTCCAATGATTGAGCGTCTTTAATATGACTTAAGCCCATATTGATACTTCTACGTAGACATTTAAAGATAAAGCTAATTAATTGTATTGCTAGCTAAATATATTGGCAAGTTAAGAGTTTAGCAATGTTCAAACGACTCATTGAAGACTTTTTAGGTGATCCTAAAGTATTTTCCTACTACACACGTTTAATATGTGAAGAACGTGATGTAAGTAATAAGTGGGTTTTAGAGAGTTATTCCCAATCAACGTGAAGTTTTTATATATTTTAAATGTAACATACATTGCATGAAATCCATGGACTTATTGTGCAATATTCCCAAATATGGGTTAATTTACGGACCGTGTCGGGTCCTTTCGACTCAATTCAGACGCGGGTAACACAGCTGCCAAACGGGATTGGAATAAACCTAATGAATTGGTCGGTGATATGGACACCCAGTGATCCGAACAAACTGAAAGAGATTTCCGCGAAACAGCAATTTTAGCTGGACATCGTTATACGAAAATGAACGTTAAACTACAATTTATCGGATGTATCATTGCACCGTATGTATTTTCTACGCTCCGTAAAGACATATTTGGTTGACCACATAAATAATTTTTCAGTTCAATAAAGCGAAATTCAACAAAAATTTCGAAGTCTAGATGTATTCGAGTGTTTGTTTTAAACGAAAACTGTTTTGATTCATCAAAACCGTTTTCCTACAGTAATATAACAAAATATTTACTGTACAGATCCATAAAGTTTAAAAAAACAGCTCACCTGATTGTTAATCCTGTGTTATAGGGGATGCAATGCCGATTCTAAAAATTGTTTGAGTTTCCGGATCTCCCACAAACACATAAATACGTTCAAAGGCTATTTACTGACGAACTTTGAACTTTGGACAAAAACATTTTAATAACTAGTCGTCAGCCTAATTTCAAAACGTGCTAAGTCCGTTTTCACGTAGTGTATTGGACGAAGAAAAAACTGAATAATACATATTCATTTAGTTACGTCGACAAGTGAGTGTTAATCAGTTTACACGATTAATAATTATAACATAGTGTCATGTTTAGATGAGTACATACAATTTCCTCGATAGCTAAAGCTTAATTATGCAAGCTTTTTATAACTAAAATACATGTTTGTTCTTAAAAGGCGTTATTACTTAAATATGTAATACAATAAAAACATGCAATTGAACAAAGTGATCGCTATGCGCGAGTACAAAGGTACGTCGCGTTACTCAAAAGACATGAGATTAGCCGGTAAGGGCTTCACAATTTTGGTGGTTACATCTTCAATAACTCTTACCCACATCTTTGCAGCCGTCTTGGATGCCGCCCTAGAACAAAAATACATCGTAAACGACAAACACTAAAAGCGTACTTAAATCGATTTGGCCTAGATTCCGAGTAAGTCCATATCAAAACTAAAGCAATTCAACTAGTAACAAACGCAAGGCGTACCTATAAAGTTGTACGTTATAAATGTGATAAGAGGTACACAGACAAGCTGTCTACGAGGAAAACTAGGTCAAGGTTTTAATCTAGGATTAGTCAGAGTACAGTAAAATGTGAACGTGAGGTTGGTAACTCACTACTGTAACCTTACGTTACGTCGGCAAAGGTTATTTAACTCCATGGTTACGATTGGACAATTTAATTGGTTATATCAAACGCGTAATTCAATGATGTTTTAACGAAATATTATTGTGCTCAAACAAAAAAAAACTATTCACTGAGAGAAGAAACTGAAAACCAAAACAACGAGGTCAGAGGTATTTCCTTGAATATTTTTTTATGAATTACAGCTTAAGTGTTTCGGTCACAAACGCGGTCAAAAGTTCAGATTCTTTGGAAGAGTTCACGAGTCGCCGCGGAGCTCGCAGTCGGAACTATCGACGAATTGCCGAACTGAGATCACTGAACTGAATTGTGTACATTGGGTGATTTTACGTTCATTATGCATGTGTACGCGACGTATTCAAAATACAGTTAAATTAACTGGGAATTTGAGTTTGACATTTAAAACCATGAATATGATCAAATATTGAGATTATGCTCATAATATTTTGTGATTTGAATGACGGTCGCTACAAACACTTAAATTATTATTAACATAAAACTTATTTACAAAAATGGAATTAAAAGTAAATAAATATAAAAAAAATATCGATTTATATAATAATAATTCCAGCCTATAAACGTCCCACTACTGGGCACAGGCCTCTTCCCATATAGAGAAGGCAAGAGCATTGATCACCACGCTTGTTCTCTGCGGATTGGCGATTTCAGATCCCAATTTTGATTTCCAGGTTTCCTCACGATGTTTTCCTTCACCGTTAGTCAGAAGTGTCTTAGAATAATTAAGAAAGTACATATAACTTTGAAAAGTTACATTGGTACTTGCCCGGGTTCGAACCTGCAACCTCGTGCATACAAAGCCGTTCATTGAACCACTAGGCCACCACGACTTTTTGATTACTGATAAACAAATACGTCGCCGTCAACTGTATAGTGCGGGGCCTGAACTCGCAAAAGACAGACAGATTTGGAGGATAGAAAAAAAGGCGTTTGCCAAATGGTGGATTCTAATGAAGATTTAAAAAAACATACGACTTACTTGAATTTGTAGAGGGTGCCTGTCCGATGGTTGATCAGTTGAAAGGCGTCAGAATTGTCGCCATCAACCAACTTGCCGTACCAGCCGTTCAGGCAGAGAACCTTGCATTTCTCCTCGCGGAAGTCGCTTCGGTTTGTCCTACAACAACGTATTGTTATCGCTATAGAGCTTTGAAGCTGGAAAAAGCTAGCGAACTATGCATTATACACTATACACTATGGATATGTCTACACGCTTTTGTTTTTAGTTTTTTCATCACTGTACTACTTTGTTCGTCGTGGTAGGTAATATATCTTTATGTTACTTAATGAAATGCCCTACTGGGTCCATAATTGTACCTATCTTATAAATGTAACACCTGTATTTAACACTATGGAATGCTATAATAAAGAATTGAGTATTGAAAGTGTATTGCTACAGCAACGGTACGAGAAATCACTTTTATAATTTTAAGTCGAACAAAACGATTGAAGAAGGCTTTAGGCGAAGAATTAAATTACGTCCGGTTTACACAAATTTTGACAAATTGCTATTTGATTCAGTCATTAATAATATTAAAATACTTGAATAGCAAAATTAATTTCTCAACGTAAAGATCAAATATTAACATTCAAGTTTCAATCACTTTTCCATTACAGTTATGAAATTCATTCATTAGAACTCTTCTCGGAACGTACATTATAGATCGATCATGAGTGGTACGTTCACGTAGTTATAACTTGCAAATTAATGAGTGAATTTAATTATGGTAATTGAATGCAGAAACTTTGGTTTTAAGTGTTTGACTTGTAAAAGTTTTAAGCTGGTATCGATAAACTTCTTCATTATGCTATTCTTCATAATTTAACAAAATTATTACCACAAAAAAAATACGTTGTGCTCGATGTACCTGGAACCCCACCATCAATTCTTGTTAAATGTAGAAAAATATAACTCACCCTTTAAAAGATTTTGAAGCGTAAAATACAAGAATGTTTCCTGTAATTTGCAGCCAATAACGTTGCCACGACGATAACGAAATTTTCCTTCCATCTTTTAATATTGTCTTCCTTCTAACGAAACCCTGAAAGTCACACTGGATGACTTCAGCTTTCGATAGATCACTAAAACAGAAATTCTTTTGTTTTATTCATATAATGTTTCCAGCTAAAAGCATAATCAGTCATATGTTTGACATACAACATTGACTATAAAGGTCAGAGTGCTCTGTCATATTGTAGGAGTGCGTTCACTTTAAAAAAGCTTATTTATTAAAAAAAAACTCTAAAATTAATAATATACAAAAGCAATCTAATTAACAGAAGCAGTCACGCTTTGTCCTAAAGTATATTACCTATACAAAAATCCCGAACAGTAAGATTAAGTTCCCAACAACGTATTATTTACAAGCTTATCAGACTTCTTCATAGTTGGAAGGTTACGATTTCCTGACCTTTCACAAAGTTTCCGGCGGCCTACAGAACAATTCTCATTCAGAATATTACCGTCGGCTTCTCGAGTTTAATTAATAAGCAACCTTTGGACCAACTTCTAGCTTTATTGGTACTTTATAAAATCGTTCATTAATTTCATAGTATCTATTGCAGAAATTCAATGCCGGGTCTGTTATGACGTGAAACACGAAACGTTTTTATAAATGTTGAAGCAATAAGCTTTCATTCTTAATTGTTTTCCACCTGTAATGCTACCATCTATTGTTAAACAATAGTAGAAGCTTCACGGAAATCACAGAGGAGCCAATTTAAGGTTGGACGTAAATTGGAACGCTTCCCTTTTAGACACGAAATTACAATAGAGTAATCCGTACAATCAATGGCTACAATGCAATTTCAATTGGCGCTTTACGTCATGAGTGCTATGCCTCCGATCCATTCTATTCAGAGGCCCATCTGGTCAGCCGATCTTATTGAGAGAAGCACTAGGAACGTTAACTGGGAATGACAGGTACAATCTATTTAGTACGTCAGTTAGATAATAAATCAATATTAGTCATGTAATTTAATACGGTAAAAATGGACAAGGATTAAGGTGTAAAGGGGCTTTTCACATCGTCAAATCACGCCGGACCGTAGCAATAATTGTAGCAAACACTGACGTCACGCGAATATTTCATTCATTGCATCTCCGTTATATTATTTAACAGACAAAAGAGTACTTTTCAAATATTTTTTAACTATCTTTAAGTTGGACACTTTTGTTTTGTCACTGACAATATAATATCCCCTACCCTCGTAGTGATGTACACGTTGATGAAAGCAATGTATGGCGACTTTACCAGTTATAATAACTCGTGTACTTAAAGGGTAATATACTAGGAATAAACATACCTGTGAGGAAGTGATTGAGACATTTTGCTTCCGGAAACCGAGCTAGGTGACTCCAACAAAGTGTCGTCAAGCAAGTTAACTGATCCAGCAGGCGTCTTGTTTTCCATTTTGTCGTCTGTATGACTCTTTCCAAATATACTGAAAGGTAAGCACGGGCTTAATACATGCGAGCTTATTTGATACTCAGCAAGTATCTAAAATATTAAGATATCCAAACGTACAAGCAAAATTCTTAATTTATATTTGTGTTAGTTCATGAATATGATGTTATTTAATAAGCTTTTGATTAAGGAATTTTAACACTGGTAGTTTTTTCACTAAGTGTATTGTAATTTTTCAGAATATATAAATCACACTCATGTCAGGCCAGCTGAGAACGTTATCATGAGTTTGTATAATAGATAGGTGATATGATTATGTCAGGCTTATTCAATCATCTCCCGAGCCTTTACGCAACTATTTTGGCGTCGGCTACCACTTTTACCGGACTCAGCCGAACACCGTAGATGGAGCGACTGCCTCTCTGACCTCCACAATACGGGCTTAGTATGCGTATTTATGTATATTGTTATGATATTTATATTGATAAAGTCTGACTTAGTCAGGCGCAACAAATTGTTATAGATACCTTACACCTTAAACATCTTGGGATGCGAAAAGGAAAAAAATTTACTACGAAGACTCAAACCGTCAATCATCAACCTGGGTACCAATAAAATTAGGAGAACTTTCTTTATCTATACCTAATTGGCACCTGCCATTAACTATTCAGTACTAATAAAAATGCTACAGAATTGGGAGAAAGAAAACTAATTTCAATAGCTTCAGTTTTGAAATAGATAAGAATAAACAAATGGTAACTATTTTTAACTTGATTCACATCGCGGCAGAACGGGACTCAACAGAAACCGTCAGAAACGGTAGCGTAGAGGTCAGATTTTTTTCCATTTGCACTTTATGCAATGTACCTAAATAAACATCATAAGACAAACTTCACCTAAATAAAGTTGATTATGCTGTGCGCACAAATGCATTCCCAATTCCGCGGCGGTGTGAATGAAGTTTCAGTCAAGTAGGCAATCTAATCTAATATTAAGCTCAACATTCAAGCAGGCACAACATTAATTTACATTAACAAACAGTTATGCACACGAACCAGACGCAGTGGAAATGGAGTGTTCAGTACAAAAAGCTGTGACATGCAAGCCTAAAAATAATATAAGTCAACAATATCTTCCGCCAGCGTCCAACAGACATAATCATCTTTAAAAGGATCGCTAAGGTGTAAAATCTAACCTAAATTAAATTATAATTATTTAAAATAGTTATTGTCTAATAAATTATATTATTAATTATGTATATTTAACCATAAATATATAGAGGCTTATGCTTATTAATAGCTTAAAATTAATAAATAAAAGCTTAGAATTAATGAGCTTTCGTGTATCCAGTGCATATCATTTCCTCTTCCTGTATTTTTGATAGCTGTTATTCGTAATGAGAAACAAAAACGATTTTGGACATCTAAAACCTACATGAAACTATTGTATTATATTTACAAACTTAATACGAAAACTGTTTAATTATTTCAAATCTATACCACACATTTTTTACCCTACAAGACGTCGATATAAAAAACATTATAAGTTACACTACGTATTGCTTTTGAAATCAGAGTTCAAGAACATTTCTTAGAAAAGTATAAATGACACAAGAACCTTCACGAACAGCATTATTTCTAGGAATTAAAATAGTGTATCTTTCACGACCTAAAAATTGGTCATATTAAAGACAATATTTTTAGTGGGGTTCGTTTTGATTTACTTTCTTTGAACTACAAAACACGTTATCTAAATATACCTTATGTTTATTATAATAAATTAACTCTCTTTAATATTACGCAATTTATAAACCAACATTTGTTACTGCGCTAAATGCAGTCAAAATTTTCACCACAGTTATCGACATATCATTTCCATTTGCTTTATAATTACACTACCTGGTAATAACAAGGAACTAAGCTCATTGCAAAGCCTGTTAAATTGGACAGGTTAATGTTACGAGTCAAAGGGACGGTAACCGCATTGTTAATGACTACACGAGAACTGTTCAATACACGACATTATTCAGTTGACAACTTGTACACTTCAGCTACAGGCATGTTATTTGTATTAACCACGTCATCACAAAATTCATGGTGAAATGCAGAATTAGATTTTGTAGCTGTGTCAGGTGCGGAGTCTGTTACAGATATGGAACACCGCCATGTTTTCATCAATTCAGATGCAATTTATCAGCAGGTCTCGTGGTTTGTTTATGAACTAGATATGACACGAATAAATATAAAATGGGTTGGAGTAATAGAACTAAATTAATAGTTAAATCTAAAATTTAAGACCTAGTTTCATTTTTTCATACGTGCGAAATAGGAGCTATCAGGTATACAAGTTTCCGATTTCACTGAGGACAAAGTTTTATCTAACGGATAAATTGCTCACGAAGACAATACAAAGAAATGAAATGGTGTTACGGCGCGTCCAATTTATCTTGCGACCCATTGAAGTTCGCGCAGGGGCGTCTAAGTATTGTCGGGCCGCGGGAAAAGAGGACAGAAAAGTTGAACTCGTGTAAACGTTGCTGGCAATAAATGAAAACTGTCGGAACCACACAAATCCTTGCGGAAACATACGAAGGCCGTCGAGAAACGAATACTGAAAGTGCAGGAATTTATTATCTAATTTCCTATTTCATTTTTAGTTGAGAAATGTATTTGACTTTAGACTTCAGAAAAATATGTCGAGATGATTTCCGAGCGAAATAAGAATACATATTAACTTTCTTATACAAATTTTCTATTCATTTTATTATTTAGCATAAGCCCTTACCATTTGAAAAGGTTAATCTTAAACCGTAAACAATACGACGTTTTATCTCGGCTTAAAAAATAAACGTCTTCGCTTTACTTTAACTGGATAAATAAGAATTTACAGTGCCTTTTTATGCTGCTGCGAGTTTCTCCGATAAAACTAAGGCCAGAGTCGAACGATAAAACTGGCGAGTGTTTCTGTCCTTCAGATAGGTCGAAACAGGTGACCTAGTTGGTCACTTGGTCAGTAAGTACTTGCATAAAGGGTTGAAACGCATAAATACGTTGCGCTTCGGTCGGCTGTGCACGGGCCGTACTCGCCGTTCTCATTAGTCGAGTGCATTACTTCCAGTCGAAACTGACCGCGCTCTAGTAGGCACTCAATTTCAATTACACTCTACTTGATTCTGTGTGGTGCCGATATGAACTTTATTAGGCTATCGCTGAAATTACTAATTCTGCGTATAGGTCAACACTCATCATGCCAGTGAACTTTTTAATCCTATTTAGACCTAGTTACTAGACTATAATGAACTATAGTTTTTATTTTCGGTAATACACTTGGCTTGTCATGAGAAATCGGTTTCAGGTATCTATATTTGTAATATTTTAGACAAAATACATTTTATGAAATAAGTACACTTAATAATTTGATAATTAATATTTTAACTTTTGAATCCACGCTGATTTATAATATTTTTTCAATACTAATTAACCAAAACCACCCATTAACCAAACTCCTTGAGTTTTCTCAATGCTTTACTTGATATAAATTATTAATAAAATTCTTCTTTATTTATTTAAGAGCTCAACTCTTGGCCTTGAAGCAAGGTCTATTTTAAATAAACAATTAGTCCAATCCGTTTTAATATTGCAAATGCATCTTTACGGTACCTAATCTCTATGAAGATAAAACTATTAATCTAAAGAATTGACAATAAACAGTAGATTATCAAAACAATTATATCTATAATAAATATTCATTATTTTTATTATTTTATAGTTAATCTTTTGTAAGCAAGGATACGTTTTAGTACATTGTAGGATTTTCTTTTTTAGATTTCGTATCTTTATTACTATTATTATAACACACGCCGTGCCGCGGTAGACAAAATAAATATTTGTGTCCTCTTTCATGTTATTTGTCTAGGTACTAATACTTTTCCCCTGTGTACATATTTCGTCTGATGCGAAGGTTATAACTAGGTCATTCCAATTGGGCGCACCGACTCCATGATGTATCAGCGCTTTCCACTCACGCGAAACCAATCACTGCTTTACAAAACACAAACAACCTGAGTAAGAAGTTTTCAATTCATAATTCAAAATAAGTCTTATATTTATTTCTTATGGGCCCACTGTCAAAACTGGACCAAATTAAAATGGACCACGGGGGAAGCACCAACTATCAAACAAAAAAAAACATCAAATCGGATGACCCAGTCAAAAGTTCAGTGGTAACAAGCATAAAAAAACAGTCAAATTGAGTACCTCCTCCTTTTTTGAAGACGGTTATAAAGGGACTATACTTATCTCTGTACAGGACACTAATAACAAATTATAAGTTGTCTACCTACTCCCTACATTACTAAAGCATCAGTGTTAAATACAAACTTAAATGAGCTCATCCTGCTAGAAACACTTAAGTGACAAATCGGTCGATGACACAAATCTTAATGCAAGCGTTGGCCTAATAAAAGAGCTTAACACCTTACAAGTTACTAATATATACCATACTTTGAGCGAACTCTGACGAAAGAGCCGTCTAGAAAACTTCTTGAATAGCTACCCGATCTTTAATATAGATGTCATGAATGTAGGACGTATTAATGAGCAGCTACTTAGGAAACTAAATAAATATAACCTAAGATTATTTATGTTCTCAAAAGGCAATTGAGAGTTTCGGCGTCGTCACCGGTGACTTATACTCGTATGTAACATACGTGTCTACGTAACTTACGTTGTGTAGCCTTTTTTCATATTACACTACTATTGTGTAAGCGCATGTACAGCAAACTATAAAAATATATGTTTTTATTTCCACGAGTATGTTGTTTTAAAATTATATTGGTATATTTCATGTTTATTGTACAAGTTTACTAGTTTTAACTATCATCGCCGATATAAAATTTAAAGAGATAGTATGAAAGCCATAAAACCACACGGTCCGTGAAACGTTTTGTTATACGTTTTCTTGAAGACACTTGAATAGAATGGTTTTGTAGATAGCAAATAATAGCAGTTTTGTTACAAAACCCACAGAAATGCAAGACTAAATTCGAAAGCATATCAGCGATGTAAAAGAGAATAACGTATCTTCGTATAGCAGTTTCTGCAAGGGGTGACCTTAAATCGATACGCACACATTTTGGTGCAGGAAATTTATCGAATCATTGAACATTATCGGGAAAAATACTGACGGACTTTATTGGCGCCTTGGAAAATAAAGATGCAGATTTCAAAAACCGAGAAGGCGGTTTACGACTTTTTATTTATTTATTCTTATGTGATAAATTCTAAAAGATCCTAATCAAGAATCAATTAAAAAAAAATGGGTCATAATATCTATCGACAAAAACTTGAAGAATCAAAACGATATGTATAACGATATATACAGATATTTCATTCACTGGTACGAGTAAGTATGTCCTTTTATTTATTTATCTTACCACCTCGATCTTTACAATAATCTGTTCCGTAAATATTCTCGTAATTTGTAATTCTATAAAAGTACAGTGACTTTAAAATAAAATTACTATTATATTTAATATACTTTAATATAAAATATATAGTGGTTTTAAAATACGGTAAAAGTTCATGCCACGGCCACCAATCACGGCTTTACTACTGGCAAACCTGAAATTATTTTTAAATTGCGTTTAACTAAAGCAGCTTCAATACACAGAACTATTCCTAGTAAAAACAACTTTATAATGTTCAAAAGTCATGTTCAACCTTTTATGTTGGTATCTTAATAACTTTCCGTTATTATAAAACTAGAACCGTATAAGTTACGAAGTATTTTTACCCCTTTATTCACATTATGGAAACTTTATGCAGGATAAAGTTAATTATTATAAAGTTAGCAACCGTTCTCTGCAAAATAGAAAACTTTAAAAGTTTCTTACATAATTTTGATGATAATTTATTTGATAATTAATAAATTATATTTTTATTTGAGTATCCATTATATTTTGTCTTCGGGGTGTAACTTAATATTCAAATTTCTCCAGTTCCAAGTTTGAACACATGCTTCATAGATATTTAATTGCAAGGAAATGTGTTCATTTACCACTCTTTAGCAATTCGCTAACAACAATAAAAACTGCTTTTCTAGTAACTAAGTTCTGCGTGATCTAGTTTAAAATATCAAATGTCAAATAGTTTTGTCTAAAGTCATTCCAGTTTCATTTGTGTTTTACTATTCTCGCACTAGATAAATACATTTCAGTATTGCAGGATGATTTACTGAAGTTAAATAATTCACATAAGCAAATAACAGCCCGAACCAAAATGCTAATTGAAGCACCAGAACCGCCCTTAATTGATCGCTTTCATATGCATAAAGTATTGCATATGTGAAATTTAGATCAAGATCGAATGCTGATTATTATTAGCATTATAAATAAATAATTATATTAGATAGTAGTTGCAGGCCAATGAAGACAGAGTCAGTTCAAAACATCACATTAAGTAGACAGGCTGCGGTATTCGATCAAATAACGTGCTGTCAGATCTATGTGAGAAATTTAATCATTTTTCACAACATGCACTAACAAAACGAAATATTTATCGGTAAAAACTCGTGAACAATATAGGAACTCAATCAAGAATTCCATTGACGGACACACGCAAAAAAATAGGATTAGATTTAACGTTAACTATAAAATTGTAAAATGACTGAACGCCACACGAAATTACATTTACGGATTTTTATTCCAATATGCAATACAAAACAATGATATTTGGGCATCGCTTCACTCTTTTAACAACGTAATATTGCGTTAAAATATTATTATAATACAAAGCATCAAAAATAGGAATGATAAAACTAATATTGGCCTCTAGAAATACCTTCGAAAGCTACGAATCTCTCATTTACATATTAAATCAGCTAAGCTTTTGCAGGGTATGTAAAGTAGTTGCTTAACATAAGGTCACCACTAGGCATTCATAGCAGATTGCTAGAATATGAAGCTTACTTATGTGAGCCTACGTAATACCGCCTAATTGTAGATTTTGTGCCAGATAACACAAGAAAGTACGAACAGAAAACATGCTTTAAAATTACTTATATTTTCTAGTTATTTTATTAAATATACATAATATCATTAACAGTCGTCGTCTACATAACATTACAACGCAAGCCTTTGTGTCCATTGACTAGGAAAAGACTCACCCAATACCGAAATTGACCTTGTGAAAATTTCTTGGCAAGCTCGCGCTACGAAACCTATGTACCAATCGTAAGAGAAAAATACATGTTTACAACTATAAATAATTATCACTTAAGTCTATAGATAAAACATGATTATGTCTCAGGGATTCAGTGTTATATAATTTTGATCGTTTTCAAATTGCGTCAATTTATGTTCCAGGTTGTTTCTTCCAAACATCTAAAGTAAAATAAAAAGTGGAAAGTGTAGAAAGAAACTATTAAAATTAAAAGTTTCGCATACTGAAAAATTAATACAAGTTGTAAGTAAATAAATTAAAACATTATAGTTCGGTATAGGTTAGTAATAACATATTTAAGCCAGTGGAATTTGGGTATATCATAACCTTATTAGAAAATAAATAAAAAAGCAAACCATTAAGTTAAAAGTGGTTTTTCAATATTCATATATTTATTTATGGCAATATCTCACGCACACTAGTCTAAACTAGTTAAAAGACGTTTTGGAGGTTTTCTTTCAGATACAGCACTAAGATTTTATGGGTATCGAATCCAGGGTAAATAAGCAGAGTGATATACTTAGAACATAATTAGTACTCGTAACTAAATGTAGTCGTGTTTAAAATAGGTATATATATCTATGAAAAACTGCAGTTCCCCTTTCACTATGCAAATACCCGTTTCCGGATTTATTAGATCGATTGAATCTCCATTAACAAGTAACGTAATAGTCGGTACTAGCTCAGCTCTCTATACGTGTACGACTAAATTATGCATAAAATCCATTCTATTTCTAGTCGTTTATCACATACTTTTAAAGCAGCTTATTCGAAGACTTAGAACTGCACTCGTATTACTGATATTAGATAAGTAGAAAACCTACTTTACAATAAAATACATGTTAAGCATACACCTTATATAATTTATAGCAGTTTTGGTTTTTTAATTCTGCAGATTTGTCATATTACAATCAAAACACCGTGAAATGATTGTTAGATTCAAGTCGCCTAAATATGTACTTTGTAATACCGCGATTTATCTAGTTGTACCATAGTCAAATCAGGTTCCAATTTCACACTTGCCGTGTCTCTGTGTGAACCAATTCCGTTCGAATTTGATTGGTTTCCGATCACAAAACGAAGTGACCTGATTCTCGAAACTACGTCCGTCTGTGTCTAACGTATTGGCAAAAATAGAAGGTCATTGCATTTTTTTTTCACCTTTACAATCTATCGAGTGCATTCTGGCGCTCGCACTTCCATTCACAACCTTTCTATTTTTGGAGCTGAAATACTCATGGACATTGTCCGCCCTGTGAATGGCAGAGGGGAATTTCAATTCACGGCAGCGGTATGACCTAACTTGAAAGTCAAGTTAGGAATTTGAAAAGTCATCGCTTGACTTTTCAAATACCTACCTTGGTCTCAACATCGAATATTTTCTAAATTTTCCAAATAGTATAGTACAGTCTTTATCTCACGTTCATGACAAATGCTAATAGGAAAAATCGCAATGAAAAACAAATCTCTTTGAAATCCTATCGCATTTCTTTTGTAAGTTAGATAATACCACAGCGGAATGCTTCACTCACAGTGACCAAACGAAAACGGATTTGCAGACAACCGCAATCCCCGCGGCGTCACTTTGTAGCAGCCGCGTATTTCTCTCCGCAAACAAAGTAATCTACATTTACTCATTTAGTAAGTAAACAGAACATTTTGCAAGTAAGCGATACAAATTTTACGTTTTTAATTGTCGCGTTGCAACGTTCTTTGCATTCATAAAAAAATAACACTGAAAACTCTCACTAGTGCTCCGTAGTGTTGTATTTATCGGAGCGGAATATTTTGGATGGAAATATTCTCTCCCTTTTTAATATTGTATTGTACATTTCCAGCATGTATCCGACTACATAAGCAGCTTATTGTTAAAAGCCTCTGATATTGCAGCGGCTTATATTTGCAATTAAAAGTTTCCCTTTTAATGAAACTTTTAATTATATGTGTGAAAGGCCGGAAAACATACACCCGTTGTTAAATAAGGTAATAGCCTAAAAGTATATGTTCAATCATTAGAATGACTGACAGTTTGTAATAATCTTTTTTTAGCTACGATATTTATTAATTTAATTTTAATATTACTGTTATTTTAGTTTTCTAAAAAAACACGCACGCAAAGAGAACCGCCATGGTATTGAGGGTTTTGCTATGTTTAATTACCCTATTTGTAAAGTAGTGTAATAACAGAATGACGGCAAATTCATCATACATCTGTTGAAATATTACATTATTTGTGGAGTGACATTAGATATTCTTCGCACAGGAAATTACTTCAAGTAATCTAGCCCTACATATATTTATAAACTTTTTTTTTAAATATCTTTTTATAATTTACTATTAACAAGTCGTCTATTTTCACAAAGGGTAGTCGAAGTTCTAGTAAATCGCTCGAGGTGTTAGGTAACCCTACCTACTCCGTCATCCTTACAGCAAAGTGTTAGTTTCCTATATCAACGCGACCGAAGCCGCGGGCACAACCCGTAATTACTTTATCGGTAATAGTATTATTCACATCGTTCTTGATTAGCCGTTATTCCAGTAATTCTATTTTGTATTTACTTTCAGTCCTTATAACACCATCACGGACATGTTATTGGCATATTTAACATTTAATATTTCTGTTATAACATACTAGCTGTGCCCCGCGGTTTCACCAGCGTGAACGACAATACACTATATATTCATTAAAACCCATTCAGTAGTTTTTGCGTGAAAGAGTAACAAACATCCACACATCCATTCTCACAAACTTTCACATTTATAATATTAGTAAGATTTATCTAAATGCTTGTTCAAAAAAAGGAGACCTTTCATATTAATTTTACTAGTAGGGACTTAACCCACATTATTTCCTACGTACCTATTACACGGTTTGTTCGGCTGTCGAAATTCACAGACATCGGGATCAATGGAATAATGAACTTTGACGTATTGACCGCATGTAAGCCTAGCAATTTTTAAATCGCTTATACTGAGGATATTATTATTACTTATTAACCTATAATACTATTTTCTTTCGTGAACATTTTCATGAAGTTCTTGCTAGAGAAGGCGAAAGCGACTAAAACCAACGAAGTGCTTCTGCTTTTCTTAAACCGGAATTCGCAATTTATCGCAGTTCGCGATCGAAGAACTCCATTACCGGAAGCTCTTTATTGAGGCAGAGTAGTTCTACCCCCCTGCGCCTATTGAACAGGCACGTGGAACTAGCACGTGCATTTTCTTTGTTATTTATATTAGACCTGCATACTTCGGTAAGTCTACTACCTAAGACGGGTTATGGTGGCTACAGGTAGGTGTTATCAGCCCTCCTTCTAAACCTACACAGTCCATACACTTAGGACACATAGTGTTCTCTGTTTTGGCGTATTACTCACTTTCCGCGCCTACTTTTAAAGCTTCTTTTCTTTACAGAACTAATATTATTCTCCTGCACTAACAATTCTAATTCGGTTTTTGTCAACTAAAAAACCCTTAACTTTACTAAGACTTTACACATTTCTTAAAGTTCGATATAATTATTCCTGCAATTTTGTAACTACATTAATTGCTCCATAAGTAAACAGTAATTTTGCAGATGGATTGCAACTCAATTTGCAATATTAGCCAAGCCTAGCTAGAATATAAAACTTGAAAAGAGTATAAAGCGAAGCACTATGCGTATTATACTAATAAAACTTTGACGGCTGAGATTTTATTATATTTGTAAGTTATAATACTGTCAAAGAGAATAAGGTAAAAGTAATTAGCCTTTTCATAAGATAGAAAAGTGTGCCACATTTTTATACAAGACCATACAAAATTAATTAAAATATGAAAGAGCGGCTTTGCGAGCGCTCCTAGCATTTACTTAATTACAACGTTGACGTGGGAAATATATTAGCACAGCTTCCTTTATACGCGCTCCTGCCATGATAAAGGAGAGAAGGAGCCATTCGAGACGCAAATTGTAGTTATGTGTATGATGTGTAGCAACAAAATTCGTAAATGATCAGATTGCTGATTTTACTATACATATTTTATGGAGTTTCTTGCCGATTCTTCTACATAGGAATGACACATTGGAACCTGGACCAGAGTCTGTAATTTAACTTGAAAAAAATATTATTTTATTTTGAATATTTATTATTAGTATGCGAATTTGACTATACTTTTCGTAGAATCGATCATTCTGCCTTATTTTGCCGTTTTCTTTAACATCGGTTTACTTTTCAGAGCTAGGGCAAGAGGCTACTAACAAGCTGTTATTACCAATTGAGCATAGGGGTTGAGCGTTAACGCGATTGGCTGGGATTTGTGACGTGGATGGAACAACATACCAAAAACACATTGAGCCCTTCATATCTCAGCAAGAACCTTTACGTTCCGTTTGAGCCTAATATTTTTCCGGTTAAGTTGGATTGCTGTCCCATCAGAATATGAGAGTGAATTAATACAGAGCGAACATTATGAAAATGATCAGCTATTCGACAACTTACTCTTCATTATTTTAAGGAAACACATTCTTAATTAATATTTTACAGCATTTGCATATTTGAAAAAACTGGAAACGCCATCTTTCGTCTGCCACAAGACTTTGAATAATTACCTATCTATTCTCTACAAATAGATAAATAGATAGAGACCAAGTGTCAAAAAGTGTAATTTTTTGTATTTTACTGATAAAAGAAGTAGATATTTTTATTACTGTAAAAATAGGTCTACTCGATCTATTTTTTATTTTAACTACAAATTTTACCCTTGTCAAGTTCTTCGGATGCAAGATAAATAATACGAGCAATATTTTAAAAAAGGATTCTTGAAATTTAAAATTAATCTTATGTTGCCATATTCTGAAATACGAAGACATTTGGCAGACAAACTACTCGATCATACAGAAGTTAGAGTTGAACATAGAGGTTGTCGAAACAAGGTTATCATCAAAAAAAAACTAGCCAGTATAATGATAAAAAAGTTTATTAAAAGAAACCTGTTTGCAGAAAGCAAAAAAAAACAATAATATACCCAACACATACCGAATATAATGTTTCAATGAGAAGATTAAAATTAATTTTTCAGCATATCCAATTCAAATTAGGATCTACGAGGTAGCATGAGTGTTAATTGTATGAAATATTAGACGACACAAATTGTTAATGAAGGTAGAATAAGACTTACTTGGAGCCGAGTGAGCGGCACTTTCTGTGTGTGGGTATGAACTTGCCCTGATGGCAGGAGCCGTGCAGGCGCAGCGAGCCGGTGCCGAGCTTGTGCGAGGGCGAGACGTTGGCGGTGGCCGCGCCCTGGGTGATCACCTCCTTGACTGACTCCTTGGAGCCGGCGCAGCTCCCGACCGGCGACGGCGGCTCCAATTTCAGCGATAATCTGAAATTGCATTTCAATTAGTAAAATTGTCGACAACACACGATTGTTATATGTGAATATGATTTCGCATCTTAAAGAGTATAATTAATTTTACTTAGACTACTTAACTAAATAACGCTGAAATTGAATATTTGGCTTTTTAAATCGTCAAATTTAACTTTTACTTCTGCCCTTTTACCAACTTTTTTGGTTTTGGCGCAAAGTTTAAAATAGCATGACCTTTAAATTGCGAACAACTTTAATGTCGAATTATATGACATTTATATAATCAGCTGTTCAGATTTAGAAATAATCAAGCGACACCCACTCGTCCCTTGGAGTTACTTTTCATAAAGATGAAAGAAAAATGTTTTTTTAACTTTTACTATCTTGAATTGAACATGGTGAAATAACAACAGCATTCGCTTCATAAACATAAATAAAACCTATATACAACTAATAATAAAAACACCTGTAATGTCCCACCGCTAAGCAAAGAGCTTTACAAATATAGCTTGTCTTTTTCAAAAACGAAAGTTAGTTAAATTACATGAAAATATTTATTACATTTTTCGTTATGAAAAATTTGAAGTAAATTCTGAAGATAAATACAAAAAAAATGTTAGTAGAAGTCAAAAGCATTAAAATCGCAACAAATAAACAAATCACACTCGCTATTAAAATATTCAAAGTAATTCGCAACGCTTTGCTTACCCTATGAGTTATAGCCGCGCAAATAACTTAACTCGCCCAGGCTCGACGAGTTACTGATGCCGGGACGGACGGTCTCGGCTTTAGTTAACAAAATTACGTTCAAGTGCGTAGTTCTATGATATGAAGATTGACGGATGCATCGAGCATACCTCGGTACGTGACAATAGCAATAATAGCCGGTGGGGTACGAAGCGGGCTTTGTTGAAGATTGAACCATTTATATGTGCATTCTAAAGCTATTTGTGGTACACTCAATAGATTTATTATACGAAACATGTTCTACTTGTTCGTCTTTGTAAACTGGATCCAATTGAAATATTTCGCATAGCAAATGATCGCAACGCTAAAGTGAACCTTATATTTCATCAGTGTCAAAAAGAAGGATGTTATATGTTTCATGAGCTCATAAGTTTATCTGTCAATCTATATATCATCGATCAGCAGCATAGGATACAGTGAACCATTTCTGATAAATTTTCTTTGTTTCAGTAGTAAATTGAAAAACAAACACGTTTTGTTTATAGCGCTTTTGTTATTCATTTATTTGTTTAAACATTTTTTCAGCAGCAGCTGGGCAAGGGCTTCCCCAAACCTGAGTTTGCACAGCAGTGGGATATCGTATAGACAAAAAAAAAACTACCAGGAAGATTTTTGCAACTAACAGCAGCATAATTATCTCCAGTACTTCATGGGTTAATAAACATAGCCCCAAAATTTATCAAATTCAATTGTATTATTTTGCCGCAAAAGCATAACAGGAAGCACATTCGCACTTACAAGCCAAGGTACCCAGTTTCAAAAAGGTTGTTCAATTAGATCTGCTGTCAAATCAAATGACCACGACTGTGATTGGCTGAAAGAAAAACTAACAACCAATCACATTGCTTAAAATGAGGTTTGACAGGTTGTCTTTCAGAAACCGGTGGTATATATAAACTAAATACAAATCAGTATTTAACAATACTTACTTGTACTGATCATCCTCCAGAAACTTCTGTAGCTCCTCAATATAGCGGACGCTGTTCAGGAAGTTGGCCACATGGAGTACAGGAACGATGTCGTACTCCGAAGTCTGGTACTTCTCGAGAGCCTTCAGCACCACCGCCATCTTGGTGACGCGGTGTGGCGAGCCGGCCGGGTGCGCGATGTCGATGTAGACCAGGTCCGTCAAGAATATGCCTGTAAGAAAATTAGTTGTTAGTATTATAGTAATATATCTAAACTTGCCTTTTTTATATGGAAGGCGGCCTGTGGTCAGCAGTGGGACGTTTATAGGCTGGTATTATTATTATATATTATATCTAAAGTTTCCACTCGAGATTTTTACAATAATATAAATACTTAACTATATCTACACTTAAAATAGGAAAAACTTAAAGTAAACACACATTTGTTAGTGATCCTGGCTGCAGAACGGGAGGTTGGTTTGATTCCCACCCAGGACAATGTTTATGAGAATTATGAGATTTAGAATTGTTTGGAAATATATAAGATTTTTATCAACTGTCTCGCTGCCATCGCCGGCTCGGCCTAGTTTGTGATCAGATGGCCATGTGTGAGATGTCTCAAGTTAGCGTAAGTTGTCACAAGACTTGTCATAATAATATAATAATCATAATTTTAATAGCAAAACAATGGAACCATGTCCATTTGAATTCCACCATTGAATCTGTGCGAAAAGAGAACCACCGTTGCGTAACATTAAAATAATTCCATTAAACAATTTTATTATACGATCTGAAAGCATTATGTTGTAACATATTTTTATAAATACCATAGTAGTCGCACTACAATGACGCAACAGTGTCGTCAACATACCAAATACGGCGATTAAATATAGTAACGCCCACAAATTTTACGTTTCTTTTTCCGCATAATCCACGCAGAAACATTTAATACTTATATTCAATGAGTATTTCCAATTTTATTGTTACTAACATTATCATCAAAATTACTGCCCCTTTTCCCCGATACGTAACATATTTCCTCTACATTAAAACTTAACATATACCTATGCCTTGTTCTATTATTTTTTCTGCATAAACTGTATGTATATTGTATAGTATTTCGATAGAAAATTCTGGAACAGCCAGTTGTATAACCTAGTCCGTTGGATGTTGTGTTATTGTATGCACTCGTTGCTATGTGCATGTCCCTGGGCCTCCTTTGTGCCTATTGTGGGTCTATTAAGGAGATCACGCCACCTTTATCAGTGCAAACTAGCCAACGGAAAGACCAGTTATATGCCATGTATAGATAGACTAACTTTATTCTATTTCAATCAAAAAGTCTTCTATACAGTATGAATTCTATTCAAAACTTGAAACACAATAATTACTATCGAAGTTCTCTTTATTTAGACTATGTTTTCTTTACTGAGAATTTTCTATAAAATTTTCAGTAGCAGGTCGGAGTTTGGATTTGTGCGCGTTGAGTGGCAATAGGCTCGCCCCCTATAACATGGGACCTAAACATATAGGCCAACTGTGGGCGTACATTGGTACACCTCTGCTTAACATTTCGGGGATACAGGCGTGATGATATGTTATGTTGTTTTATTTTGCTGGGCCTCCCCGTTCTTCTTCCAAACCACTCTGTTTTTTTGTCATTTCTATCGACGTGTAATCATATTTCGTCTTTACATAACTACAAGGAACTTAAGCTATATAAAAACGAAATATTGATTCATCTCTATTAATAATTAAAACCTTGACCAGTGGAAATAGGAAAGGGAGGCCTATGCCCTGTTGAGACAGTCATGGCTAAAAATAATAATACATGATTTGATCAATAACACATTGTGTTTCCCACGATTTCTTGTAACTATATTCAAACGTTATCAAGTAGAAAATGTACCCATAAATAGGTCCGTAATAGTGTCTATTTAAAATTATGGTAATGACGAAAATAAATGCTCTAATTAAATAAGAACAATGTATTCTTTATCGGCCCAACTGACAATGTTCACGTTGACCATTGCTCTGAGCGATAAGCAATCAACGAGTCATCTAAACGAGCCCACTGATAAATTACTAACCAATATTCATATGTTTAGCACCCATATGAATGTAAGTACCTACTTATCTACCCGACGATTTAATATTATAGGGTACATGTCCTCCGAGACTTTGGCGTTTTGTTTTATGGATTTTTTTATGTTTTGCTTAGTTTTTATAAACTTCTTCGGATAACAAGTCTTATTAAAGTTATCAAGCTTTATCCATTAGTATAAATGGGTAAATTCACAGTTCACTAATTCACTAATCCTCGACTGTTTGGTAGTTAACCTTGATCGAAACTTGTTGTTTCTCACATAATAATAATTGAATACTGCTTCGGTTGGAGTTAAATATGGAAAATAAGAGGCTATATATGGAAACAGAGTATCTGACCTAGCTTACGCTAATAGACTGTCATTATAGTCGCAGAAAGTATTTAACAATTGATATAATACTGAAACTTAATGAAGAATTCCTTCAGTGCTAGTCGGAAAACTAAGAAATTTCATAATATAACTTTAGCTTACAAGGATTAGTTTTAAAATTAGACTCCCAGTTATTTCTTTTACACGAAGTTTTAAGACACCTTTTTTACCTCTAAGGATAATGATAATAAACTTTGCCAACTTACCTAGATACGGTATACAAGGCAGTTGAATACATTTCAAATATTCCCGTAGTGCAGTCCAATTATCCTTTTCACCGAACAGCTCGGCGAGTTTATCAAACTGTTGTTTATCCTTTTTAGATAAGCACGCCCATGTTTTTGTCAGCCTGTAAGTAGACAAAAGCAATATAATAGAAATGTATTTTAGATACCATAACATGTAGTATTTGATAACTGATAGATGGTATATTTATTTACAGATTTCAAATGGAGGAGGGTTCTTAATTTGAAAATTTTTTTAATTTGTATATTATGCGGTATCGCTATCAGTAAATTTTAAACTGATTTAAATTAAGTTTTGCTACAGATATACTGTATACGTCAGAGGAACGGAAGAGGGTTCTTAATTCGACAATTTGGTTTAATTTGTATATTATGCGGTATCGCTATCAGTAAATTGTAAACTGATTTAAATTAAGTTTTGCTACAGATATACAGATATACTGTATACGTCAGAGGTGGACCCAAATAAATTTAATTGAAGTCGGCGATATTTTTACATTTATGAGTATTGAATTACATTTCTTACCTATAGATACTTGCACTATGCAAAGCCGAAATAACAGCAAAAAGAGAATGTAAATTATTTAGTTCGTGCAATTTTTTCGCAACTTTTATAAAATGTGCCAATGTTTCTGCTCGAGCTTTAGGCGATTGGCCGTTCAATATTTCTTGCACCGTCCAAAAACTGACCTGTAAATAAAATAGAAGAAGATTAACATCTTATAATATCTCATCTGGTTAACATAATAAGATAAACCAATCATTCATAGCATTGTCCTACGACAGTAACAAATAAACTCGACAATATAACATGAACCCCAGATATTAGGTTTAAATACAACACCAGACTAGGTAAACATATCAACATTTATAATGAGCTTTTGACCACTGGTAGGTACAGAAAATAACGTTCTGATGTATGACGCAATGTTTATTTTGTTTTCAGTGGGTAATCAATACCATTTTTGAGAGCTTTACACGCAAACATACCGAAGCAGGAAAGCATGAGTAATTAATTTGTTCTTTCAATGTATCTTATATAATTATGTGAAAATGTATCAACTTACCCTGTTAAACCTTTTAGTGAAAGCTACCACATTGGGTGCAACCGTCAACTTATTTAGTTTGTTCCATCCACAGGTAGTCAGTTCCTCAGGTTTGATAGCTTTAAAGCAAGGCAGGTCAAGAAGTGTGAGTTGGTTAGCGATATCTTCTGGTGTGATCCGCAGCGCTGAGCAGACTATGTCGTCCCAGGATTGGTTGATAGATGATGCCGGGGGCAGGCTGCTTGTCTTGTATTGGTAAACAGGATCATGCTGTCTGCTGGTACCGTTATCTCCATGGCTGTGCATTAAATATATAACAGTTTGTTATATTGACATTGTTAGTAGTAATTAGTCATTATAAACATGTGTACTAAACAAAACCTTAATGAATGATTAATTATATTTATTTAAGGATTTATTGATAGATAAATATTGTTATTCTTAAATATGTCTATTAATAAGTTACTTTCATTAATTTCAATAAATATTTGATGTACCTAGATCATTAGACGGCAAATATTGTTTCAAGATTTTGTTGTTGTGAACATTTTGGCATTTTGTTTACAGAGACATAAATACGATATAGTCTGAAAATGGAATGGCATGCTACTCATGATATCACGTTACTGCAATAGCCAATATGCATCTTCATGAGAACAACATCTAATGACAATCTAAATTATGATTTATTGATATAACTTGTCTGTTCATGGCCACAATTACACCAATTCATTACTAAATACATAACATAAAACAGTAAGAGACCAGAACAACTAAATAAAAGTGAAGTTAATTAACTACCATAAACATATACTAATTTATCTCATTGTTAATAATAACAAATGTCTCCTCATTATAAACATTTGTACAGTAAAGCAGGGCTATTTAAAAACCACTGTGTAATCTGAATGAACTTCAATAATTTCTTAAGTATCTTCAAAACAACAGTTAATAGGTATACAGTAATATTTAAATATAACTTAAAATTTAGAAACAATATAGTCTTCTAATTTATGAATGAACAGCTGTGCTCATCTTTAAATATTTTGGTTGTTTTGCCATACAATTTGATATTGCATTACATTGTTATGCAAATTAAAATAAATGGTTGTAAATATATCTATTATTATCAACTCAGCATGCTTTAGTCCACTCTTAGAAATATTCCTTGAGCTTTGTTTTAAAATAGGTTGGTTTTACATCAAGTCTGACACAGCTAACTTTGTCAGGAACCGTTATGTAAAAAAAAATTGTTAAAAATCTTACCCGTAATTGTAGTAACAAGCACAGTCATCCTTAGTAAAAGTTTTTTGGCTGTTCATAGGAATGTTAGCTGACTTCTTATTACTCTGTTTACATGATGATTTGTTTTCAAGTGGCCAGTTTTCCTCATCTTCATGCTAAAACATAACAGTTTATAAGAATTATGAAGATTATACCATCACTATTATGATACTAAGATGTGTTGATAATTCAAATGACTTTCTCAGTATTGTTTTCAGATAAAAGTACAATACAGTCAGTGGAACTGGAGACAATAATATGGATGTAGTAGTGTATGATGTTATGGTAATGTAGTGGAAATAGTTACTCAGATCACACTCTCATATATACAAGCTTTCAGTTTCATCAAAAACTGACACACAGACACAGTATTTCCATTATCATGTACTGTGTCCATCAATGTTCATGAATATTTCTATATAATTATATGATTGCCAACAAGCAGTTAAACAGTTTGGCGATTTTTTGAAGTTGTTGTGTTTGTCCATGTTTTGATAAATAAATAATAATTAGCATATCTCTCAAAAGTATCTTGTAACTCTTCTTGAATATGCTTACTAACAGTGAACATTCTATATATAGCAATAATGCTGTGTATAATAAATAATGCAATATAATACTGTACATATACATAAATAGTGACTTGTAAGATGATGATATATGATACTAAGTAACTGTTGATTAATACATTTGTCTTCTAGATTCCAATACATTGCAAGACATATGTATCATAATTATATGCTATGTAGCTGAACATAACATGTGTATAGGTGGGTGTCAGAGCATGTCTGTATTAATGTTGGTCTTAAAAGGAAGTCACTGTAATACAAGCCACTTATATGAAACCAGGATGATATCACCCTACTACAAAGAAGCAATTTTTCTTTTGGGCTAAGCATATTATTTTGTTCAAGTGTTTTTATGACTCCATTTTCTTAGTTGAGACAGTTTTCAATCTGCACTGCTTTCGCTGCTAATGTACACAGACAAACTCTACATACAAACACAATAATTATCATAGAAAATAAAATGAACATGACAACAATCATTGTTGAGCGGCATACAGACTAGCACAGATCCCGATTCCATCTCCAGATGGGCCAAAATTGTCTCGGATGTGGGTTTTTGAGATAGCTTAGTCGTTTCTGAATTCCACAAAAGTGTTTTGCTACTTTGGACTCAAATGTATAAAATGCCACACTACATATGTGATGTCTAGTTATCTATTATTCAAATATCCCAATTTTTCTTTATTTGTTTAAAACATTCCATCAGCATACGGACACTAAGCCTTGTGTTGGTTATATTATTTGTTCACAACATAAATTGTACACATAGATAAGAAAACAAACAGTCAGAGAAAAATTAAATGAATCAAAGAATTTCCTACTATACAAGTTTGTGATGCTGAAATGTATAATATAGGAAAAAGTAGAATACCTCAACTATCCTGAGGACAGCTAAACTTTCACTCAAAATATCTCGCGGCATATTGGCCTTTTTGCAGCATTTATCTACTGAAATAGAAAAATATAAATGACATAAAATAAATCATGCTATAAACCATTTCATATAATTGCTGTTTGGACTGATAGATATAATACACCCACTCAATAAGACGTAATTTGTAATGTACAATGTAGGTACAGGGTGTTAAATAAACAGTGTACTCAACACATTATGATATAACACAATGAAATACTTTAACAAAAGTCAATAATTATCCACAATCCAATTCAAGTAAAGTACCCAAAATTATTAATAGGAAAACTAAAATTTACTTTTGATATCAAATGCCAGAAAACAACGTACATAAATCAATGAATGTTAATGCAACAGTTCTGAAATTAAATTAAGGGTCCTTAGACTGTGAGCCTGACCTTTATAATTATCATTTTGTTTGTCTACCAGAAAAAATAAGTACATCACAACATTTAAAGAAATAATTAACACAACTTACCATCGCATTTGCGTTTATAAATCAATAACTCAAACCGCCAATTAAAAAGTCTACACAGCAATTTTCAATACTCAATAAAATATAGATAAGTACTACAATCTAATCGTACAGGCTAGGGCAAATTGCAAATATAACCACAATGTTACCATATGAAAATATGGAATGGAAAATGTCAAAGAGCAGCTTTTGGCAGCAGCATTTCAGTTTTTAAACTATCACTGATATGGGCAGGGCAGAGGCATCAGGCAGCAAAAATGTAAACCAACAGATTTTATTCACTTATTTTGCAAGTACTATGAGATAAAACATTAAAAAAAGCCTTTTTTTTTTTAATGAAACTGTTGTTTCTATATTGATTATTATTATAATTATTAAATGTGTACCCATATAACCAGTCTCGGATCCATGCCAGGAAGGGTGTAAATAACAAAACACATAAACAAAAAAAAGTCAAAAATGTGTATATTTAAACCTTTACAATTAACACAATCTAAGGTTCACACGGTATTCTAGGATGTAAGATATTTGAGGTGTGTGTGGTTCAAGCTGTTTGCTTATTAAAGTATAGCCCTACAGGTTCCTATGAGCTATGAATTCGTTTAGTGCACGTGATACATAAGACTAGATAACAGCTCGTGGTGTACGTTGATTACAGACTAGGTAACTGCTCAAGCAGTTCGTGTATGTGCGGCCTAAATGTTTTAATAAATAAAGAAAAACATTACGATCCTTTACAGTACAATAGATTTGAACCCTTGAATGTTTTAAATGTGATTTATAATCTTAGAGAAAGTGTAGTGTTAAACTATGTCCTACGTATAAATCAGTTTATTTCTAGCTAGGTAGGTACACATTGCGTTAGTTCATTTCGTGGGTTACCAGGAAAAAAATGATAAAGTTAATTTTGTTTGACATATTTGACAGATGATTAACCTTAATAATTCGCCATTGTTGAACATTAGTGAATAACTAAGGGGTAGGCACTAAAAAGGAAACCTTGTACAAATTGTACCCTTTTAACTTAAACATGGCTAAACCAGTTGATCTAGAACTCAAAAAAGCTTTCGTTGAATTGCATCAGAAAATGCTGGAGACAAGTGAAAAAATTCAGATTATTGATTCTCAAATAGATGTGCTAAAGCGTGTCATGCAACATGTAGATATAACACAGCGAGAAATTAGTACATTCCCAGCTGCTACTAAAACATATGAATCCGTCGGCAGAATGTTCCTCCTCACCAATCTAAGCGAAGTCAAGAACAACCTCAAAATCAGAGAATCGATGCTTACGACTCGTACAACAGAATTAGAAAAGAGTAAACAGCATTTAGAGAAGAATCTGAAAGAGAGTGAAGACAACATTCGGGAAATGGTAAAACAAAAAAAGGAACAGAAATCTGACTAATCTGTTGCATTTGTCTCATTGAATATGTTGGCACTCCAGTTATAAGACACTTCATATATTATATAAAATGATTAATAATAAAAAAAGTATTATATTTTATTCAGTCTTATGCGTTCTTTTAACTATGTAATGATTTTGCATTGTAACAATAATAATTCTTTTTAACTTAAGCTTATTTAATGTTTCTGCCGATTTAGATGTTAAAACAATAAAACTTTTATACTTCAATGTAGAATTTTATTTGCCAATACATAACACTAAGGTTAGTTACCTTTGTGATGTGTAGGTATTAACCATAATTCTTATTTTGTTGAATCATTAATTAGTGTATTATTTAACTTTTAATTCCTGCAGTGTCTACTACTACAGGAAACAGGCATTTGATTAAATGATAAAATAACTTTGCTCTATAAATAGTTTGTTTTCTTGGATATATGTGGACTTTAATATTAGCAATGTAGCTGCCTATTGCTTAAATACCTGCCAAAACAGAATTACTTCTTGGTTTAAATTATTTAAAGCAGTTAGTTTCAAGCTCAGTGCAGTAGTCCAGGAAAGCACTCATTTACTGTGGTAGACCACCTCTGAAAATGGCAGTATATGTTCTATATCTAGAACACTAGGGAAAATGGTGGGAATAAAAAGGAGTAGGTAGACAAAATAAAACATTCACCATTTTCTGCTTTCTAGAAACACTCAAGTACAGGAATCACAGGAGTGGGATACAATGGTGGTTCAATTATAATTCTAACACATTATCATTTGTTTATGTCAGAAAATTTGGCCTTTTTATTATAAGTTTTGCTGTAGGTAGTTCTATAAATCGTCAAAGTGTCGCCCACGGTCTTCCTGCTTCCGTAAGACAAAATTCCATCTAAAGTAGTCCAAATTTGGTCCCCAAACATATTCAGGTGGGTGTAAGCTATTCCTTATATAGTCTGGATATACAAAGAAAAATGACCACTGACACTGAGTTTGTTTCTTCTTCTACTTAGGGTAGTCTATTAGAAAATGTCCAAGTTTAAAAGCAATGTGAAATTGTATAAGTATCAAATTTTCATTTTAAACGACTTTGTTTTTGTTACGATCTTCAATTTTACTCTCAGCTACCTGCCATTAAAATTTTGACAAAATTAGTCCAGCCATTTTAAAGATCAGCCGAAACAAAAAGACACTCCTGAATTGTAGGCATAGTTATCATGCAAATAAGTCTGGTGACTGTATGATCTTAAAAAAAAGATGTACATTTAATTTACTTATACTCACTTGTATCGATTTCGTGATTGAGGAACTAAAAAATGGAAATACTGTGAAGCTTAAAATAAAGAAGCGGAAAATGCTGGAGTCTATCTTATGGCTTCTACAAATTTCATTTATTAAAAAGTAGGTAAGTATAAGGAATGATACAAAGGAAATCTTCTGTAACAGCAACAAATATAAGTATTTATATTTTTTTTTTCATCCAAGACTGTCCTGCATTGCCATATGACCACTTTTATCAGTTAATTCATCATCATCATAATTAGGCTTTGAACATCTTGACACTTGACAGATGAATTAAGGCAGCCGCCTACACGAGAGAAGCATCTTCGCTTGTGGTTAAAGAATTAATTAAATAGCAGATTATGTGGACAAGCAGTCTCAGTAATATAAGATTCTGTATGGACTTGTTTCAATATTTAACCGAATTGAAAAGAAGGAGGTTTTCAATTGATTTTTCTTATATAATACATAGGTCAGAAGTGTGCTGTGATATGCAGCTAGCAGGCAAGATCGATTCTCGACACCTGCTCCTTATATGGGTAAAAAAGTAAAAAAGTAAAGAAGTAAAAGTAAAGAAGACTATAGTTATGTTGATCAACACATCAATTATTTTCAAAATCTTTATTTTTTATTTTTACACAAGAAGAATTGTTTAATAATTCTTACAAGAACTTCTTATATCTAAGTTTTCATGAAGTTTACTTAAACTGAATATTTATTTCTTAAAGAATAATACTTAAAATGCTAAAAAACGTTGATCGTAAATAAAATAGTGAAATATTTACACAACAATCTAAAACTAGTAAGTAAAACGTAAAATTTAAACTGATTTAATAACAAATATTACTTCATGTGACCTTATAAAATGGTAATAATGTTCAGTTAATTAAAGCTAAATAAGCTTAAAAGCGGTTATTCAAAAAAATTAAATAATGTTAACATTTAAATATTTATATGAGTATAAAGTACCTAGTGATATAGAAGACTGCTTCTTTAGAATTAATAACTATATAAATATAATCCATAGATATAATATGTACTATAACATAATTGCAACATTTTTATCTTATAATTGCCACTTCGTCACTCATAAAGTCTCTCTTGCACACAATGTGTGACATTGTATAGTAATAACTATTTCTACGACATATAAAATAAGAAAGTATGAGTTTTAAGACATCTACTATTATTAAACCGTGATCTAAGTCGACGTCCTTCGTTACTTCTATATGTGAACTTATATACCGTGTCTATAGGTATCTCGGTCAGGTAAGCTATTTCAATATCATAATATGTTGGGAAGGGCATCTTCTATAGAATAATATATTTGAGTATGTATGGAATGGGCAATACAATCGTTCTACTAAAGCAATCTATTCCAAATAAGGATAACACAATAATATTATTGAGTTCAGCCTACGCAACTCCGGGCTATCAGTAACAGTGTAATCTTCAACATTTAGACAAGGCAAGGCCTTTCTTAGAATTTGTAACTTTCTTAACATCAGTAAGAAGCAGTCTCTCGTGCAGTCATCACAGGCTGTGTGAATACTATCATAAAAATAAGTATACTTATAGTTTGTTAAAGATAAACTTGTCATGATACAAATAAACATTGCAGTTACAATAAAGTAAATAAGAAATAAACAAAATATCTTCACAAAAATGCTATCTTAAATCTACAAACAATATAAATTACAATTTCCTATAACAATAATCACTTGTATGATTATTTCTTAAGAATTCCACGTTGTGAAAGCTATTCTACTGTCGACACATTTATAGCCACGAGGGTCTGTTGATGTCATAAGGTTGCCGGACTCCGAGTGCAGCAGGATAGCCAGCGGGATACAAGCTCATAATCTGCGCGCCGGTTTGTCGTAACAACTCTTCCTGATGGCGCTGTAGATACTGTTGGTACAGTGGCGACGTAGGGTCCGTTCCAACGAAGGGGTAGCCAGCTCGAACTTGCGAATGCCCAATAAAAGGGAACGATCCTGCGGTGTGGCTGGAGTTCTGATGAGCCGGCTTTACCAATTTATCAGCATTCGCTTCGGCGTTATTACGCTGCTGATGAGCAACTGCTGCGACCATATAATTGGCTGCCATAAGTTGATTAGCAGTACTGTTGCGGAAATCTTCTATAGTAAAGCTGCCATTATCTCCATACAGTCCACTACTTAATGCCATATTAGTCGATGCTCCGAAATTGAATGCGTTTCCTGGCATCATGCTCGACTTCACAGATGATAGGACATCACTACTGCACGCACTCGGGTGATAAGCTTGGCTGATTTGTGCTGTCTGCTTAGCATCTGAAGTTCTCTTTCTTTTGCTCTTAGTTTTGATATCATTTTGAGCAGCAGCTACACTGGGTGCTTTGTAAATACCGTTGTCCTTGCTTATTGACATCGCTGGCTGAGAATATATACTGACAGATGTGCTAACTGGGTGTACTTCTGAAGAAATACTTTTATTAAACATTTGCGCCATTTGAAATGGTTTCTCGTGATATAATGAAGATGCACTGTTTGTAAAACTTGATAAATATCTCTCATCGTTTGTGTATCGTTCAAGCATTTGCGGAATATTGGGTAGATTACGCAATGTGTCGAGGGGAATTGTGGCTGGATTACTATATGGAGTTTTATATGGATTTGAACTTATCAATGGATGGTTTTGTACAAGTTTCTCAGATTTTTGGGATTTGGCAAGTGTGTCTATATTTTTGGCAATCATGTCAGTTTCACTCATAGAGGAAGTTGTAATCATATGGTCGTTCTTGTGGAGCCCTCGAGGATTGGGAATTCTCAGTTCGCCTGGAAGATTCTGCTGTTGTAAGCTGGGTCGAGCAACATTATATGAATTGTATTGCTGATGCTGTAAGCTTTTGTTATAGGCAACTGTATTAGCACTTATTGCACTCATTTCATTTTTCAATTTCTCCACATTACTAGCACTGTAAGGTGTCGAGTAATCAGATGGTAGTAAATCTTGTTTTCGCATCTGATTTGCCATTTTCCAATTGCCATAATCTAGTGCAGCAGAAGATGGCGTTGGATTGCAAGCATACAACTTCTTGTTAGCCAGGTCTATGTCACTTATTGAAAAGTTACTGACACTCTGTCCTCCTGCCATAGATTCGTATTGGTTGTGATGAGCGTGGATGAGATTTTGATTCAAATTTAAGTCACTATGAGATCTTTCTTGGCTATGTGCTGGAGGTATGTTATTCGGATTCATATTTGTTTTAGTGATAGATTTTTGTAGTTGCTGGCTATTTAATCCTAAATTAATAGCAATGGCATCAACATCATATGTTTTTTGTTGTTGCATATTGGTACTAGATTTCGAAATTTCCCGCGGTATGTAATCAGACTCATGTGCGTGTGCGTGTGCATGTACATCATTACTAATTCTTCGATCAGTTTCAGGATTTAAGTATCCCATATTGACCATATCAACATTGTCCTTTTTGAGCATACTAATTGGCTTCTCCATATTTATAGGATTCTTATTATCTTTTAAAGGTTCGTTCATTTCATACTTCATCTCCCTGTTTTCATTTGTAAAGTCCATCGATGCCTTTTCTCGCAAGCTATTTATTTTGGCTAGTTCAGATTTTTCGCTTAACGCTAACGCAATGTCGTCCACGGATGTCGGAGCTATAGAATGTAAAGTCGATGGTATTTTCTGATAATCATTTTTAGTTGGTGTTGTCGGTGCCACTTCTTTACTTTCCGTTTTTAGGTTTGATGCGGTGGAATGTTCGGGTTCGTTATAAGTTCGCTTTTTAACTGGGAATAATGCAGTTTTAAGGTCAGCTATAATCTGGGTGGGGTTGGTTGTAACAGAACCGTTAGATGTTGAGGTTTGTACTTGCGAGTAATTTGTAGATGTCTGTGAGTAAGGGGTATATGCAGGAGAGAAAGGACCAGTATATTGACTTTGTTGATATGCATCTTGAGCGAGAGGAGGGAACTCCTCACGAGTAGGTTTATTAGCGGCAGGTTGTTTTGCATTGTCATAGTACGGTGGTGGGTTTTGATTATACGCGGGAAGTGGACTTTTACTGTGATCTACAAAATAATTCGGAGTTGCCGGTCCGGTGACGTTATTTGTCGCGTAAACATGCTGCGAGTAAGGTGAATAAGGAGACTGTGGACCCTCACGTGGACTGCAGCTTTTTTCTGGACTACTTTTAATTGATGTTGTGTCTTGATAAAATCCTGCTCTAACCGTACCATTTATAATCGGATATGTAATTTTTTGGAAGTCGTCTGTCCTTGGAGATGCCGGTGAACGTAACAGAGGAGAAGTGTGGGACATTTGATGTCTGGGCGAATCCAGATCTTGGCTGAATGATGACCTCTCCGAAACCGAACTACCAGTGCTGGTTCTTCTCTGCCTGGGCGTCGTACTAACATTAGCCAATGGGCTATCTCTACCTTCAGGGTTTGGAGTTTCTGGTCCCATAGGAGAATCATACTTAACAAGGTTCTTAGGGCTAGTGGCCTTAGTTTCATTGTTAGTAGGTTCTGGTACTTTTTCAGCTTCAGCATCAGGTTCGTCAGTTTTCTTTTTGACAACTGCCGTAGTGGTGGTACTCTTGGGAGCCCCAAATGCTTTGAACCATGCACTCAAGTTAGGTGTAGCTTTTTCTTGATTTGGTTTTGTTATAATTTGGGGTTCAGTTTCTACTTCTGCATCCTTCTTATTAGGCTGAGCTACAACCTCTTCTGGTTTTTTCTCGATAGGAACATCGACAACTTTTTCTTCCTTTTGAATATCTGTCGTTGTGCTAGTTTCTTTTGGAACTTCGGGTTTAGTCTCATCAGTATTACCGAAATTATGATCATTTCCCAATGCGAACTCAACCGCAGGTAGTACAGACCCAAGGCTCAATTTAGGACTAGATTCCTCTGCTTTTTGTGTATCACGTACTTTGTTTTGTGGTCCAAGTGGCAAAATTTCTTCGGTCTTTTCAGTATTATTTTTATTGCTTAAATTAGTCAGTAAGTTACCTTTGCTCTTTCCAGGTTGAAGCCTTTCAATAGTCCTTTGAATTTCTCGTCTTTTAAGCAGCTTGGGCTCGCGTGATGAAGGCCGTTTACGAGAGATCTCTTTTTTAGTGTGTAAGGGTTTCTCTCCTTGAGACAGCTCATCGTCCAAACGACTGTTATCATGCTCTTCAGTGGAAATAGTTTGGGCTGGACTATCGCAAGGAGAGCTCACATTAGAACCTTTTGGGGCATCATCCAGCCATTTACTTATATCTTTAACAGCTTGTTCTAAGGCCTCGGAAGCAGACTCGTTTTTAGCCGAATTTTTCTTTTTACCCTTTTTAGCTGCAGCTTTCACTTTTTGATTTTCTAATGATTCGTCATCAGAATCAGCATCTTTTATTGTAAAATCGTTAGTATTGCTTGATTCAGACATTTCCAGATTACTTTGACTGGATGAAAACAAAGTATTAAACAATGAGCTATCCTTGTACTTCTCATTTTTAGCTTTAAGTTTTTCAATAGTTTCTCTAAGCTTTTGGTTCTTCTCTTTTTCAGGGATATGCAGGTTTTGCTTTTGTTTGTCGACTTCTTTTGTTTTCTGTTTATAGTCGAATAGCGATTCCCAAGCATCCTTGGCTGCATGTCGCCTTCTCTCCTTTATCTTATCATATTTATCTTTGACAAAATCAGGGTCGGCGAGTTGATCTGGTTGTTCGGTATCAGACCTGTCCATTTCAGTGGGTGAAGGTGTTGGAGTATGAATAGATGGCAGTGGGCTTGCACTTCGGCTCCTGTTCGAGCTCTCCAGGGACTCGTGTGAGTTACTACGCTTTAAAGTTTCCTCAGGTTCAGGTTCATGATGTTTACTTTTCTTCTTTTTCTGTTTAGATTTCTTGCCTTCCTTGTCTTTGTTCTTCGAGTGTTTTTGCTTCTTGCTATGTCTCGTTTTTGAAGACTCGGAGTGTTCAGACTTATGAGAATCTTTTCTATGGTTTTTGGAATGTTTACCATGACGATGATGACCTTTACGTTTCTTTTTGCCTTTGCTTTGTTTACTTTTATGAGATTCTTTAACCTTCTTTGTTTCTGCTTCAGGTACCTCTCGTTCTTCCTCTTCTTCTGGTTGTACTTCTTGTTTAAAATCGGATGAACTTGATTTAGGTTCGCCTGTAAATGTAAAAATACGTAACATTAGAATTTAGTTGCTGGTGGTTTTATATGCATTAAACTTTTTACATAACATTCGAGTGTATGAATTACCTGTTTCAGAATGTGACTTTCGTTTTTTTCTCTTATGATGGCTTAGAGATTCACTAGTTTTTAATTTATGTTTTCTTGATGGAGTTGGTAACTGATATTCAACAGCAATTTCTTCATCAGATGATGATAGTCTATGTATATATCTTTCAGTCAATCGATCAAAAGCAGTCTGTAAATTATCCACCATCATAGTATACTCTGGAAATTAAATATTGCTTGTGATTAATGTGCATGCCTTATTTATAAAGTTGAGATTCGAACGTAATAAAATTTTGAATTATAGTTTTTTTTTATATCATTCAGGTAGATATTATTACAACAATATTTGATTCTTTAACGTTGTAATAAAAATTTACGCGAAAATTTTATTTGAAATTTTGTATAAAGACAAATCTCTGTACGCTTTTCATGATAATTATGTAGTGAGCCCTCAAACCATAACCTTATTTGGCTTTTACTAAGTCGAGCTTTTTTATTCCGACATAGCAGCCTTGAGAATCACTTTGACTATACTCAACGAAGTTAGGAAACTATGTTTTCTGCCTGAACCATGTACGGCTTTTGAATACATACCATTATCCTGGCCGTTATATAAACGACAGTTGTTAACTATAAGCTTGAAATCCGCTTTAAACATAGAAAAATCGGTATAGTAGCCACTGTCGAGACGTTCTTCCATTTTTCGTAAATCCATTGGTCGTCTTATAACGGCATAGTAATTGGGAGCATATTCCTCTTCCACGGGGTCCATGAAGGGCCACGCGTCGTCATGAGCAGTCAGTTGTTTTAATACCTTATACATATCAGTTTGTATGTCCTCGTCCGTCTGACTAAATCTGTGAACAGAATACATGTTGGTAAGTATTTTTATTGAACAAATCAAACGTAAATATATCATAAGTAGGTAGAAGGTACATACATTTGCGATGTTTTAAGCTTCTTTCTAGTACTGCTAACGGGCTCATCGTTTTCCGGTATGAGGATCTGTCCTGTAGCCGATGCCAAAGAGTTGTTTGTCTTTCTACCTGTTTTTATGAGCGGTTCTGGGGGAGGTTCGCCTTTGTGAGTAGATGATGAGTTTTTTGAGCGCTTATCGTGACTTTTCGACGGCTTTGCTACTTTTTGAGGCATTTCTTCTTTTTCACTTGACGAACTTGCTGATGAATCTGACGATACTGATTTTGATCTGAAAGAACGTTTATAATTGTGAAAATCAAATCTACATTGTAGACCGCAAATTAAATTAAAATGAGGCCAAGTCAGTTTTCTAGTTGAGGTTCATTCATGATACATCTTTGTACTATGTTCGTTCATTATCATGGTATAATGAGAACCGAACTAATCACATATTATCACACAGATTTCCTTTACAATAGTTAGTACAACTTTATAATAAACTAGCAAAACTGGCGAACTCCGTTTCGCCACCAGATGGCTTCGTTTTATGTAACATTTCGTTTGGTGATTAAAAGACGAAGATTTTTATTTTTTTGTTGTAAACTTAATTACCTTAATTTTCCCGGCTATAAACTTCACGGAGCCTGAGACCTTTCCAACGAATGCAAAACCGTGGAAATCGGTTCGTGCGTTCTGGAGTTATAGCGTCAGGAAGCAAAACCAGACTTATTTTTATATAGTAGATTAAAATTAAACCATACAAAGTAATTTTATTTATATGCATGAATTATTTACGTGAATAGATAATTATCTGTGAAAATATTTATCCGAGCACAGATAAGATTGACAGGTAATGAAGAAAAAAAAGTATGAAAAAAAAAATGTGTACCTTAACAAATTTCTCCGTTTTGCTCTATTTTCCCTAGCAAGATCAGGTGATTCCTTCCTTTCCTCTTCTTCTTTAGCGTCATGCGTGGTGAGTTTTGTATCCTCTTTCTTCTGTTTTATCTTCTGCAAGACTCTACTTGATGTCCGTCTCGGCGCTAGTTCTAACAACCTTTAAGATTTCAATAAATGTTTATTTATCATCAAAGGAATACGATCTCTATTTATACAAACACAGTCACAGGTACCCAATAAGGCCTCTTTAGTTAACTCAAATCAGTCTTGATTTTTAAAATTCGCAATGGGTCGTAATTTTAATGATGACATTTACTCAATTCGCAGCAATAGAATTTCTCAGCAGCACTAAGAAATGTACCAGATTCATGAGGCTTATCACATTAACGCGGAGCAAAATCATCACAAGAAGCTTAAATATACTAAAATTATTTTGGTTATCAGTTTTATGGAAGACCCGGCTAAAGCTTGCGGTTTTAACGTGTTCCTTAAGGTTGTAGCGTGAAGTTATATCTCAGTAATTGAAGAGGTACACGGGATCTATCACCTCGTAGTTACATTCTAACAATAATTGCAGTTTTTGTATTAATATTGGCGCATCAGCGAATTCCAAGGCTAATTTGACGATAGTGAATATGATACGCGCCTGAATCTGTATTTCTCCAATGTCTAGTTATTGATACAAGTGGTACTGTGACTAGATTGGCGTCACAAAAAAATGATTGGCTAAACCATTAAATTAACTTTAAATTAACCGGTTCTAAAAGTCCATTCAAAAAGAAAGTTCGTCTTCACTAAAAAGTTGTAGGTGAACGCCAATTGACAGGTTTTAGACCACAAATAAATATTTTACGACGAATTAGACCAAGAATAATACTATGATGCCGATCTCCAGATAGAAAAACCAGCGGTAGGGGCCTATCAGATCGAAAGATTATTTTATTTTACCACAATTCATGCGAAAGAAAACTCACTATCTCGATCAGCACTGATTAAGGGCTAGGTTTTATCAACCTTTGTGAAGAAGTCTTGCTTTAGAAATGGAGTAATAACAACAATTTCTCAATTTTATATAATTGAATAAGTTACCACTTAAATACAATGTACCATACATTGGGTATAGAGGTCTCAAATAACTAAATAATGCAACCGACTTTAGCAACAGGTATAAAGACATTAGGAATACATACTAATATTCCTAAGTTAACCAAGCAACAAGTATGACTGTATTTGTGTTTCATGATAATAACACCAACTTTTAAAAATGAACTAACGAAAACAGATAGAGTGCTGTACCTAAACAACTACTAATTAATAACAACATTTGTAACATTTGCTATCCCTTATAAGCTCAGCCAGAGCTGTAGGTATCGCAAGCATCGCAAGTCACATCGCTTATTCGATATAAAAGTAACGTCTTGAAGTACAAATAAAATATCAAAGCACTAACAAATATACATATACTTAACATACAAAATTCGCATAAAAGCTTTAGGTTAGTCTTTATTCACTTTTTTAATTGTTTTATATTAAACGCAAGCATTGCAAAATATTTAAATAAAATGTAACTAAATCAATATCTAACATTCGAAGTGAATAAATTGCGTTGGCGAATTAATGGCTTTTATATAATGAGCTCTTACATTATATAAACGCCAAAATCGCATAGCAGGATTATGCATGGAACCGCCAATATATTAATTATTTTGTTTTAGGATGTATTTAAATTAAAGCTAAGGACACACTCAGGGGATACATGACGCACAACGCTAAAATTTAAGGGATGTCCTATGATCTGCAACACGCCCCGCAACATATTACGTGTCGCGGGATATGTAACTTGGTACTGCTTCGAGAACGAGCACGAATTCCATAGTAACATGTTGCTCCATTTGTCCCCTAGTGTATCATAGACATAGTGTATCATAATCATAGATGGTTTTTCTCTGGGTGTAAAAAGAGATAGAGAGAGAGAGATGCCAAGACAAAATAACAAGGCACTACCTTAGTTACAAACGTTTTTTGATCCCTAACAAATCCCCAGCTTAAATAGAAGTAAATAAAGAATATTGTTTCCTTATAAGGTGTAGCAGTAACAGTGGTAAATAGTAATGCTAATCAAAGGGCAATTGATGGGCCTGTGATTTGGGCTAGTTAAATTTAATGACATACATAAACATGAAAAGGATAAGTGGCAATAGCTGTATAATATAATATATAATAATATTAAACTATGAATACATAAATATATCCGGTACAAAACTGAAATAATCTTAGTTTTCACATACCTTTTTCTCTGTAACCGTTCTTTCTCTTGGAAAAGCCTAGGTATTTCAGGCAGGAAATTTTGTGACAATGAACGGTACAACTCCTTCTCAACTTTACTAGTCGCCTTGCTAAACTTCTCTGTCAGGTGGGTCCAATCTTCTTCAGTAAAACAAACCACTTGCCAAACACGTTCAGTTTCTTCGTCATCGAGCCAATCATCACCATAAAACCAGCCACGTTTTTTGCTTTCTTTATTTTTTTTCTTTTTATTCTTGCCTTTTGGTTTTTTTATCACATCTTCACGATATAATCTTGTGCCATAGAAATACCAATATTCAGAACTGTTGTCATCACAACTGAAGTAGAAATAAATTCATATTTTAAGTAATGTATTCAAAAATACACAGAGCTGTTAATCAAAACCTTATATATATGGAAAAAAAGAAAGAAGTGTTTTTGTGATGAATGTAACCACAACAAATAAACTTTTTAATTCTTTAGGCCAACAACTTTGGGGAAAATGGTTTGATAGTAAACATTGCAAGTAAAATCTACTTGTAGTACAAAACAAAACTTCGATATTCAGCTTTAAGTTTTAATTATAATGAATAAAAAACACTTACCCAAGTGGCTCTACTCTTAAACTTTCAGCTTCAAGGTTTTTAAATGAGTCAAAAACATCATCAGCATCTAACCGAAAATCACATAGGGCATACAAAATCTCAACCTTTGTACGTAGAGGTAAGAACTGGAAGTCAATATCGGTGTTAAAAGGATTATATCGGCTTGTTTCTTGACATTTTCTTCTAAACAAACGCCTCAAGTACATCTGAAAGAAAGCATTCCCATTAAAGTTCTGTACAATTAGGCGATAATATTTGGACAATATCACTAAACTGACCTGATAATTAAATGCTGAGATATCATTATTGCCCAAACACCCATTCAAAAGACGAACAATTAACTCAGTCAGGAGTGAACTAGCCGATTCTTCAGTGCCATCTGTCAAGAGAGCTTCTTCGAGTTCCTTAAAGAAAACTTAGGTAAATAAACGACATTCGTACATAGATTGCGTTAAAATGCCTTATTTTACAAACAAATCTATAAACTTACTTCAATGTCAAAATCCAAAAGGTTGAATGCAGTTCTGAATAAAGAACAAAAGTACGCGATGCTGGGCACTTCCCACCATGACTGAATATCTAAAAACCGTGAGAAATTCATTCAGACATCACTTTTAGGGACACTGGCTTCGAAAAAATACATGCAATTGATATCCCGTCTCACTGAACCCACCTAAAATACCAATAAAAGATGGAAACATAACCTAAAAACGATACGCTTTCACTGTTTGCTTCTAAATTTTAACAATAACTTCATTTTAATGCTATAAGCATATTATTACAACGATTGCTCATTAACAAATTACTTTAAGTCGAACTATATGTAAGAGATACGAATATGCGTTGTGTATATCGCGACACAAACGCCATAACAGTTTACAAGTCGTACAAGTGAATCACTCATAAAATAAAGATTTTTTTGAGATGATGTTTAAGGTCTAAGCATATTTCAAAGACGTATTTATTTACCTTCCATTTTCTTTACGTTCTTTTGGCATTAATATGTTTCATTATCCATTACATGTATTAAATAGAAGTAAAACGTTCACAACTTTAACGGAAGTTTGTTCTATTTTTACTCTGTGGTTTCCTTGTGAAATAATAATGATAAAGTAGTCCAGTGATGTTATTGATGAACAAAAATAAAACAATAATTAAGTTGCATAGTATATTTACACTGCAAACAATTATTCCTTCTGGCAAGTTTCATAACTATTGATTTTGAACAAATTTAAATTAATTTAATGGTTCAGATGTTATTATTTGTAAATACAGTAGGTAGGTAGCCTTCCCGACCTCAAAATGTTTACAAATAACAAACATTGTCGTACCGACATTCTAACCGAAAACACGTTTGTATGTTCTAATGAATAGATAGCACGCTGTGTTCACTTTTCACAGCCGAGACCGGAGTAGCCGACTTGAGTCGTTATGCCCGAGGCAATGTTTTTCTACCGCGTATTAATAGAGGTCGGTGTTTCTACTTCTCGGCTCTCGATAGCTAATTTTCAGATATGAAGCCTATGCCACATTTATTGTCAATAAGATCTCAGACAAGTAAGTTTATATAACAGGTCTGGAAATCAATTAAGATCTGAACATTATAATAACTAATTTGATTACGTTCATAAGGTTTTGTAATTGAAGTTTGAAGTAGTTATTTAAATCCTTCGGAGCTCGGTAAACATTAAAAAATATTATACTATATTTTTTTACCCAATTAAATACATACCGCCCTTCTTAGTCTAACACACAGGGTATTCAGGATTTCTACCACCCGAGACAAGATTGGTTCAGCTGTTTCAGAGACGAGCTAGCACAAACAGACAGAGGAACATACTTTTTTTTTTTGTGTAAGCATACACCTTACACTATAATAATTTTACATGCATTCAGTGAAAAGATGGTAATTGAAACAATTACAACACTTACAGACACTTCAATTTTATTCATTTGTATGTACAGATGTGTATTCAAAAAAGGGGAGCGACCAAAACTTGTAAGATCTTTATAGTCTGTCCGATTTGTAGGAAACGTAAATCGTAACCAATCTAACAAGCAGTGTGATCGGGACCGAAAATCGCTCTGAACGGAGTCTAACTGCGATTCTATCTTTCGGTTTCCTAATTAGATTTTCTAAAAATTGTAATATAATATAACTATAATTAGTTTTGTTTTGTTTTTTTTTTCTTTGTCTTAGCTGTAAGTTATTTTTATTCATATTGTATGTGTATGGCTATGGAAACCACTAGGTATTGTATTGGATCACTCTGTAATGATAGTGTGTGTATGTTTAATAAATAAATAAATAATATGCTTAACTTTCAATATCACTTGCCAATAGCCCAATACTCAAATATTGGACTATATATTGGTAGAGTGGAGAAATATAATAGTTTAAAATAACCAGTCAAAGTAAAATAGGATTTAATTAAATTAAAATAAACAAAAACACCTAACCCATAAATGTCACGCACGACATCTCTTTACACAACTTTCAACAATTGCCTTAAAATGAAGTGTTCAATGATATTATTTGATATTATACCTAGTCAAAAAACATGAACTCTTTGTTTATTCTACGAGTAACTAATAACTTGTCTGTTTACATTTTTTAAAATTTAAATGTTATTTCTTGTGAGGAAGGTTTAAATTTTACACACCGCTGAGAATGTAAGTATTTTCGAGCCATAACCATAGATAAACAGAGTCTCTCATCATCAAAGCGTCGATCATCGATATATTTTTTATCTCACTCGTTTCACCCAACGTACTCTTTCTTGCTTGAGTGTCTTGAATGTGACATGGCGTCCATCAAGATATAACACGGCCTTCTGTAAAACTGTTTTTAATGACAGTAGTTTCCTTTTGAATTTTATTACTGAGGCCGTAATAAATCGTACATTTGCATTGATGGTAATGCATGCAAGGAAACCTCAGCGAATAAGTGATGGGTATGATAAAGTTTTGAATGCTTCGGCTTTACAGTCTGTAGATGGCGGTCGCCGATTTGAGTTTTGCTGTAATTTAGGTGAATGTAATAAATATTTTTGTCTGTTTTCAGGTACTTTGAGAAGCATCAGTCCCATCCGTATCAGGTAAGAACAATTAAAAGGCTTTCTTGTGAGATATACTGTTCATGTACTTGTAGGAACGTTTCCTATGATAATGGCTAAGCCTTGCTTGAATTATATAGGTACTCCACTCTACGTAATGGTTGATCCTGTTTGTTTTCCTGCTTTTTAAAATCTACACTTCCTGCCGCTGATATTATTTCTATGTGTGATTTAGGTCAACTTTATTTCCTCAAATCTGATATAGATCAAGTAACTAATTAAATTACATCCATCTTCCGTACAGGATTTATTCCATTTATGTCAATTTTGTCAGAAAAAAGTAATCTCAACTATGCAAGTATATTTGTAATGTTATCCTTAGGTGATAACAAACATGTGAATCTTATTGATCAACAAAATTATTGGGCCACCTAACATGCACACATGTATAATGATTTGCATGGTTTCTTGACAATGTTTACTTTTTGTCAATAATGACATTAAATATAGGTTATAAACATCAACCTTGAGTGTTTAGGTTCCCAAATGAAATGACAAAATGATCTAAATATTATTTTCAATGTTTGTATTCATAAATATGTTGTGAAATACAAACACTTGTTTTTATAAGTACATATTTAACTATGTTTAAAATGTTTAATACGTTTTTCTGCAAACAGAAATATAATTCAAAAAGTGAAAGAAGGGCAGCAAATGACTATGTCTCTTCTGAAAATCGATACACTCCTCTTCGATCCCCTAATGGTAATGTGTCAGCTCATGGACTCAACACACACTCTGGACAGTCAGGCCATGGGCACCACCACTACAGTCACATGGCCGATGACAGAGGATATCCAACATCCAGAAATGCATACCTACAGAAGGGTTCTGAAAAGGAGAGAGATAGAGACTACAAATCCTCTAGAAATAAGTATACAGGTATGTTTTTGGAAATTACTTATTACAATGCGAAGTTCTTGCCCTTAATATAATCAAGACCAAAAAAATGCTAGTTTAACAACTTGATAGAATTCAAATTGATAGCAGCCATGTATTATGATAAAAATAACATCATAATTGCTATTAAGACAGAAAATTTCATTCTGGACTGTGATAATGCTTGTTACCCTAAGGTTTATCTTAAATAATTTCCTCTTTGGGTATTTTTTATTGTGAAAATTAGATAACAGTAATTTCAATTCTATTAAATTTTAAATACGAAATATTCCTGTGTTGTGTGTACATAAATGATTGAATAAATAAATAAAATTTTATTAAAAGTTTCAAACTTGTATGTTAAGCATTATCTTGCATCATTGAGAGTTCTATAAAGCTGTGCTATTCAAATTCTCTTGTAAACTTTGTTTATGTTTACACATCTTGGTAAACAAATACATATTTTAAATTTGCTGTTGTATGTCTCATCATGTTGCATTTTATTTTTAATCATATAACTTTAAAGTCAAGTTTGCTTTAGTAAGTAAATTGAAACAGGTAATTTAGTGTCATTTTATATTATTAGAAATAACAGCTATGCACTAGCTGATAGTGCATCAGATTTATTGAAACTACTTAAAATTACATTTAAGATTGAATAATTTGATTAGACACTTGAAATTAACTTGCATCTAATTGTTTATCAAATTTTAGATCAATAAAATTTATTATAATTTAGTTTCTGACAGAGGTGTTTTTTTATTTACTAGTATTGCAATTACTGTAATTTATGCCATAGTAAATAAATATACATAATTTTCTATATAATATAGAAAAGTGCATTTAGAGCTTTGCCTAAAGCTATTTATTTCGAAAAAGGTGATTGTGTAAGTTGTTAAAATTAAGTTTGTAATCAATAACACTTCTACATAGAGAGCTATATGTGTATGCATCACAGAAGGGGGAGCATGATTGGCCACTTGAGAAATCGCGCCAATTTCCTTAAGGCTATTTTAGAAGGAAAATTGTAGGTCAAAGGGGAAGCAAAATACCTTTTATTAGAATTTAAGATATGGGCTCAAGTTTTTATCAATAAATCAAAGGTTTTAGATGATAGTTATAATTTATAAACTTAAGTCTAATTCATTATATTTGCTGTAAAATTATTTATTTATCAAAGGTTCATTCACCTAGTATTCATGTCATCATTACATGCCTCATAATAACACAGTATTCATGTTCATGTTAAGGCTTAATCAAATAAGAAATAGGTAAAGCATAACTGCTGCCATATCTATGTTATGCTAATGATATGTGTTAATAATATATGATGATATGAGGATGAGCTGAGCTCTTAGTTCTACTAAAATAGTTATTTTTTCATCTACCTAATGGTTATAATAGCAAGCTAAGATTAAAAATTAATCTTATCATAAAAAACACTGAATTATTTATAACATGCATTGAACTAAGTTAAATTCGTAACTGAAATAACAATTTTGTGCTGAATGCTAATAGTTAGATTGCAACAGCGATTGATTCATAATAAGACTTACGTTTCAAAGCGAATGTTTTATAAAAAAAACCCCAGTTATGGTCTAATACCATTGTTTCAGTATTAATTAAATATGTAACATTCCTTAGAAGTACTTATATGACAATAATGTAAATATATGTTTTTGCCAATTCCAGATAGTGTCAGATCACCGAAGGAACGTTGCAAAGATAGTGAAAGAGAGAGAAGTAATCATGAGCGAAATGAACCTGACAAAAAGAGTAGGACTAGTGGCATGAACATTAGTGTTAGTAGGAGTAGTAAATATGACAAGAGATGTGCGCCTTCAGCAAGCGTTTCTTCTGGCCGTGAATGGTCAGAACATATTAGTTCATCAGGGAAGAAGTATTATTATAACTGTATCAGTGAAGTGTCACAGTGGGAAAAGCCTAGAGAATGGGACTCCAGGAGAACGTCATCCAAAGATTCTACATATTCATCCAGAAGCAGTGAGTGAACTATTTTTATTTTGATTTCTTTTTAGTTTCTTGTCTGTGTTTTGACATTGTTCTTACAAAGTCTAAAGCACAACATATTTTTTCTTAGTTGTAAGAGTGAATAATTTAAAGGACCATAAGGTAATGTATTGTAGAGTGCATTTGCCTACTATGAAACTACATCAATATTAAAATTAAAACGTTAAACTCCCTTCATTGGGAAACTTTCATTTAATTTAATCTTAAATAAATTAAATGATTTGAAACTTTTGGTTGAATTTAGTTTTTCATATCATCAAATCACTCAACTCATTTGTACTTTACATAGTAGCATATACTACCAGTTGTATTATGATATTTATAATACTGTTAATCAATGATTTCTTACCAAATTTTGTTATTTTCATTAAAGAAAATACACAGAATTTTCAATTTTCACAGTATTAGGCTTAAATTGCCAATGACATTGTAAAAATTGCATTATTACTATTTAAATTTTTTGAAGCTGTAAAAAGTTAATCATCAGTCTTGTAACCCTGCTTTCTGTAATCCCCTGTCCTGTAGCATGAGCTTTCTTAAAACTTATATCTGCACAAAAAAAAAAACTAAGTTTCTTCTGTCTAAGGTGAAGCCTTACACCACTCTGTTCATTTAATTTTAACTTTAACACATTCTTAAGTATCTTTCTGTCGGTAATATACGCATTTAAGTGACAGAGACAGCATGAGCCTCAACAGTGATTTAAATTTGTTTGATGTTACACTATAGGCCTATATTCCAAATAATACGAAATTGGCGCCTTGTCTCTTAATAGAGCATTGTAGGTTGCTGTCCAATCAGTACATTGCATGGTAGGTAACACTAATTTATAATATTAAGCCTTTAAATAACCCTAAAAGTGTTCTCTTGTTTTGTGGACCACACAAATGTGTTAGAACACACACACATTAATTACATTGCATTAGTAGTCTTCATCAGTATTGTTAGTTTCTTGCATGTATGTAGTTTTTTTTATTTAATTAGCATAGAAGCATTAAAAACATGTAGAATTAAGAGTAATCATTTCTTAAGCCTTCTTTCATAGGCTTATCATTCATCATATAGATTCCCTCAATTGCCAATGAATAAGAGCCATATATCTCATCTCATATAATGCATATCATGGAAAGATACATTTTGTTTATTTTTATTACTTTATTCATTACTTCCATTACTTAATAATTAAAACTTACAATTTGATTAAGATAAATACTTCCATCCAAAAATAGTCCATGTTATTATGTCATGCCACCACATTATGTTTAAAAAATGATTTGAAGACATTGAAAATAATACAAAAATTAATTATTATTTTCACTTGAATCAATATTTACCAATTATTTTATACAAAAGTCAACAAAATCTTTAATGACCCAATTTTTTATGATACCTTAACTTAAAAATCTTAACTAATAACATCTCACTTGAATAAGTAAATAAAAGAGGTAATTTTTCTTGTAGTATTGTTGTAAAGTTTATGTTATGCTTTTATTTGCGAAAAAATATATAGTTACTTATGCAGCTTTAACTGTCCAATGCACATTGTACTGGCAACCCATTGAGGAAATAGGTAATGCACACGACCATTATCCAATAACTGTTACAAGCTTGGTTGTTTAGTCTATAAATGGACTATAACAACATGCTGTTTGTTATGTTTCGTAAAATACTTTTTACCATAGCCATTGTCCGTAAATTGAGGCTTTATGTGTTTTAGATATTTCGCTTTATAAAGCACCTGCATGTAAATGTATAATATCCATTTCATGCAGTATTTGTTTAATAAAATCCCTCTTGGACAAATAAATAAATTTGAAAGTCTTTTTTGTGCCTGTGTATTAATGGTGATAAAAAGTTTCACAATATTTTCAATGTAAGATTATTTACTTATGATATATAAGATTATTAAAAACATTGTATTATTTCGAAAAGTTTTACAATCAGACTCTCAGTATATTTTTATATAGAATTCTTCAAGATTTTGTTAACTTAAAATATTAAAATGATGTTATTGTATTCCAATGTCTGTAAATCATGTAAAATCTGTCAGTATCATTCAAAGGTTCATACACAAAAAATACGGGTACAGAAGGTCGACTTTACACCCAAAAATTAACATATTAAGAATGCTTGAATGCCCTAAACCATTGTTAAGGCATGAAGTCATCATACCCCTAGAAAAGCATTTCATTTTCAAATTGGAGCTGAACTTAGCAAGACTTGTTCATAAATAATAGTTTATCCGAAATGTAGAGATTAGATAAATCATGCATTTTGCTTAGAGACCTCAGCAGGAACATAAATTAACAGATCATTTAACAGGTAATAGAAATAGATAAGAAAATATTGCAATATTAATTTAGCGTATTTTGCTATTTCATTATATGCCAATATGCTTTATATAGCAATAGACAATAATGCAGCCTGCTTTGTCCAATCTGCTATCTGGCCAGAGAGACTGGCAGTGTGGACCTTCTGTGCCAACTAGATTTGTCAGTCCTTTATTAGATGAGAGGATGCATCTTCATTATCCTTTCATCTACTAAACTTTCATGACTAGCTTAATAAGAATACATTAGTGTATTTTCGTTATTTATAAGTTCTGTACAATAGTAATTACCTAAACTTGTTATGACCATAACTCATAGTAAATTCATTTAATGGCTGTAATACTCTTTTCATAAACATTTGTTCTTTTTTTATATTATGGACCAAGGCTGTGCAAAATACATGCTCACACTATGTTATAAATACAAATTACTAAATACATTTCACATTTGTGTAAAATTAATATTTTCAGATTGTCTATTTGAAATATAAACAAATGACATAAATGCCTTAATTTACGAGTACCATGCAGTTAATATTTTCATATTCCTTTATAAGTAAAATAACTATAAGGGTCAGAACCCCATAAAAAACTTGTGAAGTTGTCCCATTTTATACCTATTGCAGAGTTCTTAAGGTACTTATGTGAAAATGTTTTTTATGCTTCTAATACGTATTTGAACTACTAACCCTGTGTACTCAAACGAAACCAAACCAAGAAGTTGAAAGACATTGGCAAAACCATCTTAAAATGACAGACACCATGAGACTTAAGGCTACTTCAAATTGTGTAACGTTTGAGTATTCGGCCATGATTATAAATTCAATAGGTACCTAGAATATACTAATAATGTGTATTGCCCAGCCTTGTTTATAGCTTTCACAAATATAGTCTAAAAGTATAGAAGTCATCTTATAGGGTTTCATTTATAGATGCTTCACTGGCATGGTTTATTTTACTAACCAAACATACCAAAATCTATTTTGTATGGCACATACCATACAGTCGTAAGATTAAATCATGTCTGTATTTAATTTAATTATAGATTATAAATAGGCATATTGAAAAACCACATTGCTGAACCTTTTGAAATCCATGGTGCGCCCCTGACCCTGCCCCTTATATTATTTTTCAAAATATTTATATAACTTTATTGTATCGTCAATCGCGTTTCTGTCACGTATATATGTAATCATGGCGTACAAAAGGTTAAGCTGAATCATGAATCGTTTCGCTTAGCGGTTACATACTGTTGGAAAATTATATGAAAAATATAATTCTGATCATGAAATGTAACCGTAATCTGTGCATTGCTTAAATTATCAATTGCTCAACTGCCATCCAACCCAGCCATTGCTTATCTCAAGCTTAACTAGAATACAGCTAAGTGCAAAAATTACAAGTTACATTGTACCTACCATAAATACTGTCACATTTTGTTAATGCTATTAAAATAATAAAACTCTCAAATCATACTTATCGTAAACTTTGGTTTTTTGCTATTTTCATTTTGTACTTTGCGTTTTGTATTTGAGACCACAGTGATACAATCTTGGAACTCTAATTTATTTCATCCGGTGTTAGTTTCCTTTACAGAGATATTATTTTATAAAAAAAATTAGGAATATTTTTTACGAATACCTAAATCCCAATCATGTTGTCATATGTCAATTATTACCATAACTTGGAAATGTTACGGAGATTTTATTTCCTGCAGTATTCATTCTTATCGGATTCCTTCTGAACTCCAAAGCTATTAAAATCTAGAACATTGTCATTAAAGATGAGGAAATAATTATTTCAGATTTACAGTAGTAGATTTATAGTTTATTATAGATTTGAGTCTAAATCTTTTCATTGATACAAAATTAAAATAATTACAAAATTGACTCATTTAAGGGTGCGTCCCCATCTGACGAACGAGCACAAAGCGAGCAGCTCGCGTTGTGCTCGTTCGTCAGATATGGGCGCACCCTAGGGGACCTGTCTCACTTAGAGCGAGGAGCGAGTAGCGAGTAGAACGATGAACTACAAAACGAGTCGGCGAGCAGCGAGTAGCGAGTATGTAGTTTTGTCGCCGAGCGATGAGCGAGTAAGAGAGTGTGATAGGCGATGCTCGCTCCACTCGCTCGGGTCATTCTATACTACTATAAAGGAAGGGAGGGCAAAATAGAACATGCCTTTAAAAAACGGATCCCATGACATCGCGCGATTTAAATTGCACACAGTACCAGGCGGTTTTGCTAGTAAAGGGTAGTTCTTGTTGTTATGTCCATTTTACGGTAGTATTTTTTAAGAATAGATTTATTGTAATGTAATTTTAACACAGAAAATAATACTTTTTAGAAACTGTGTCATAATATTGCCGGGGTGCTTTTGGATCTTTTGGATGGAGTTTTATATTTAACGGCAAGTATTCTTGTAAAACCACAAACATCGTCAATTAAATAACAAGAATAAAACTTTAATTTCCCAAAAATTACACCATAAGTACAAAAAAACAGGCATCGTCATAGTAAAATAAAATAACTTTCACGACAGTCTAAAATAATTCAATGATTTTGTTTATTATATCTTGAAATTAAACCTTCTATCTTGCCCTCCCTTCCCCTACTAAAAATTGTTCTCAATTCAAATCTGCACTTTTATGCAGAATGACACTGATTGGTACTCGGCGAGTGTTTTGATCGCCGAGCGAGTATCGCTCAGCGAGTCTCGCCCAGCGAGTATATTTTTATAGTTCTACTCGCCGCAATAAACAAATGCTGAGAGAGTTGACGCCGGTAATGTGAACAGTCGGCGAGTAACTCTTTGTATATGCATCTCCTTCATTAACACGGAATCTATATCTTGCTGTACGTTTCTTAAGCGATTTTATAGTCGATAGTTACTCGCTTCTCGCCCTTAAGTCGTACAACTGCCTTACACTACCACGAGTATTGTGCAAAATATATTATACAGTAAAATTTATGAAAAGGATGCTATCAGAGAATAGCAGCCTTTCTTTGATTAATCTAGACATTCTGCTCTCGAACTTAAACGATTGTTTAAAAAAATATATATTAACTATGCAATCCTTTTTAAGGGGTTTCATTTATCCTTTAACCTTTCTGGAGGTATTAGTTTCCCTATTGCACTAAACCTTGAATAATAAGACGTGGTTGGTGTCGTAATTCATGGCGTGATCTAAAAACCATTGCTTCGGTTACAACTCATCCTAACAAAATTTTAATCGAACTTAACTACCTATAACAAGCAAGATGTAGATGTTATTGTGTCCCCTAAGTGTTTGCCCGTTGTACACGCGAAATCTTTCTAAAACTGGCTCTCATATTTTGTTAATAAATCTGTATGAGCATGAAGTTACATAGCACATCAAACTTATAACATGCGGAAAAAGTCCTGGAGGATAGCTAGTAAGGTATACTGAAATGTAACTTTAAGTTTTCATCTCATTTTGTTGCATTTCATAAATAATTCATTCAAAACTTAACAAGGGAAATTAATAAAATTTAAACATTATTGTCTTTGCTTAGCCCATTCTTTTATGTTCGTGTGAGCAAAACTGATGAATAAATAACAGCGATGATGTTGAAAAGATTAAGTCCACGTGATTTGTCGCGTTTACTATTCCGGACTACTTATAAATATATTCAAGTGATAGGCGCAGTATTCATTCGTCCTAGTTAGGTAACTGTTCTCGAAATTGCAATTCAAATAGGATGATGTTTGTGTTCGAGATTTAGCGTGGAAAATGATAAGTCACTATGTTAAACTTTAAAGTAGAAGATATACATCGCTAGTATTATGGTATCAAAGACAGGATATTGGAGTTTCTCTGCCATGTAATCTGCAATGTACATATGTACATGTTGTTCTATATAGAAATGCAAAGATACTGTATGAGAAATCGCGCTTTCAACGGAAGTTAAGAAGCTAGGGGTAGAGTAGGGCTTGTTGTAAATGTTCATAAGGATATGAACGTACATCTGTTTGTATAGTTTGGTTTTCTTGGTTTATTACTGTGAATAGAAAAGATTTCTAAGCATAATTATTGATCAAGCTTAGAATCCGCATCCTACACTTCTGATAAATAAATCTTATAAGCACTCTTACTGGTAAAACCGGGTTACTCATGCCTTGGTTGAGGTTTAAGTTTCCAGTCTTGTCTCAACCATAAGAGTAAATATCCTAAATCATTCTTTAAATCTGTTAGTATGAAGTAAGACGTTGACTCTTGCGATTGTGACAGAACAGAAAGATTAAACTTTTCCCAGTTTGGTACTAAGTTACTCCCCAAAGCCAAAGCAACCCGGTTTTGCGGTACTTAAAAGGGAGTCATAAAGTGCTTTATCCTCAACGGTTCATCAAGTACCTGTCATATCAACTGCTCATGCTTCGATCATCATCATTCCATCATTAGGATACAAAGCTTAAATCCCAGAAATAAGGTAAATATCATTCTAATCAAGTCAAAAATTGTTAGTTCATTGACTTCATTCGATATTATATGAGTACACGTGTTATGAATTTAAACATAGTCTAGGATAGCAAGAATAAATTTAAATGTTGTGTGCCAGTTTTAACTGCGTAGTGTAATTTTTTTTCTGTTTTTGTACATTTTAATGAAAAGCGGAAACACTTCGTACTATTGTATACTTGAATCCACGCTTATTTTTTAAGTTGACGAACAAGTCGCTGCTAAGTGACGGTATTCCTTCGGTTCTTTTTGTTTTAAACAATACGTTAAATAGAATCTTGTTTTTTTTTTATTGTTTAAATAAACACCTTACATCATTTTTGTTTTAGTTTGTATTATGTTTGTATTGTTAGAAATCGAATCACGTAGTCGAAAAAATCCAAAGACATCAAAGAATGCACACCATTCACACTAAGTTGCTTTTACCTTTTCTCATTTACTCACAAAGTGTAACCTTAGAGTTAACTAAGTAAAGTATAAATTGCATCTTACGGAGAATGGACAAGCGTCGTCTTCAAAATCGCGTCAAATTAATGTTAAAATTGCTTAAGATTGGCAAAACAGGCCGCTGCGCACTTCATGCTTGCTTATGTATAATCTAAGGTCACACAAATAACACTATACTATTATTTGTCATTGGCTCATAGAATAAAGCTTTCCAAATTTCACTTGCATAGTTCAGACAGTTACTTACAGTTAAATAACAAAAGGATATTATTATTATATATACATATATAATCTGGGTCTAGTTACATATTTAATTTAGATAAAATAACAAAATGATGATTTTGGTCGAAAATGTTTATCCTAATTATTTTAAACGATAAACTGAAAAGAGAATGGCAGCTTAGGACAATGTGCTGCTCAGTTAGGCAACAACCAACCTGGAGCGTGTTGCTGCGGATAATAATTATAATAAAGAAATCTGTATCTTAACGGTAAAAAATGAGTGACCTAGATAAAGCCTGTGCTATATAATTAGGCAAAATGTATTCAGGACCTATCTTTGTTTAATTGATTTTAGTATGTTGTTGATCTCTGCCAAGAAATGACAAAACATGTTATCAGGTTTTCTTGTTACGCCTGGGATAGATCATGCCTAATGATAGTTAAGGACTATAATTCCCTATTGATTTTTTATTCATATTACATATATATTTTTTCATATTATTTCAATGACTATAATTTTATTCTGGGTCAAATTCACTTTGACTTCCATACACCTACTGGCGTTCTCCTTTATTGAAATATAATATCAAATTGAGACTTCATATTAAGTTAAATTAATAACGTAAAATAAAATGCAGCGCCTTATTTTCCGCCTGCATCAGAACCTTTTTTATCCCTGTGTATTACATGGTTTGTGATTTTACTCTTTAGGTCGAGATAAGAGATCAAGTTCCCGATCAGGGAGAAGAGAAGCAGAAAAATCTAGTAAAAGAACGAATAGTGCCTCCGAAAGGTACTGGAACAGCAGTAGAGATGAAGAAGTGCACGATCGAACTAGACCAAAACATTCAGCGACTCCGCACGATGGAAAAGGTGAACAAATCGTTTAAATTACTGGCATTTTGGAAATAAAAACAAAAAACATATGTTAACAGTCTCTTTTGTCAATAGATGGACATTCGTTACAAGACATGGACATCTCACCAGACAGGAGTACGCCACTCTCTGAAAATTCCTATGGAGGCAGAGAGACCAATTCTACAGTACGCAATAATTCAGAGAATAATGCTGTTCCGCCTGTTGTTGTACTTGATAATTCAAATCAACCGGTACGTAGTTTTTTTTTTGCGATTTGCTTTATGCGTTTACAATAATTATCCTTCTAATAACATAATCTTTGTAAATGTTTCAGAGTGGGTCGTTACTCGCGGCGGCTTTACCGCGCATCGTGGCAGCTCCGCCGCCGGTGACGATACCTCCCGCCAACAACGGCGCGACCGCGTCGCCCATCGGCGAGGGCACGGGCAGCGGCTCGGGCACGCCGCACAGGGATGCCGGGCCCCCCACACCTACACACTCGGAAAATACAGACCCACATGCTCCACCACTACATTTAGATACGGCGCTGCCGAGGAAAAGTGAGTCATTTTCATTTTACACAATTAACTCACTTCAAATTAACCTCAAAAAAGTATGTTTTCCGCTACAGTTCTTTCAAACTGAAAATTAGAGATTAGTATTTGCTTTAATAAATTGTAAGTTATAGTATTTGCATGTAGCATACCTTTCGTCTTTCCCATAAAAAAGATTTACGCCGCGATTTAGATTAGTAGTAGTAGATTTGCAGGATATCTTTTTTATCCTCGTCCTATTATTAGCTAATGATGTTGTTTTTTTCAGTGGAGTGTCTGGGTAGCTATTCGCAAGTGGTAGGCGGTACCCTACATCACGCACCCCCAATGCTGACGCCTTCGCTCGTCAACTATGTTCGTGCCGACTTGACATCACATGTTATGGGATGGCCAGCTGATATTCTTGAAAAACAGGTTAGCTGACATACATTATCCACTGTTGTATAATTTTTGCGGTGTTGGTTTAATCAACGTTCTTATATTCTAGTTGTTTTCAAAATGTTTGTTATGTACTGTGGCAGGCTAACAAGTTCACGGAAGAAGCATATCAGTTGGGATGCCTGCAGTGTACACGGGTGTCAGCTGAGCTTAAGTGTTCCCGGTCAGTTGTCCGCCACACGGAAATACGGGCCACTTTACAGGAACAAAAGTGAGTACGAACATCTGATTTAGATATTGTTTTTATTTATGTCTTGGCTTGCGCAGTCCGTGTACGTTGACTTTAACCCTTAAATGCATGATCTTTTATTTTAATATTTGAAAAAATGTATTTTATAGAATATTGTGCTTAGATTCGAGGAAAAATAATAAAAAAAATCAGTATTATGTATTTACGTATATTTTTACCAAAAATCAACATGTGCCGTTTTCGGCACTACATGCATTAGTTAGTTTATTATTTTTTGTGAAGGTCATTGAAGCAGTCTTTGCTTTTTTTAGCGCATAAATGAACTTTACATTTCGCACACATAATTACAGTCTTCAAATTGCAGGCTGGAAACATACATCTCATCCTATTAGGTGTCCTTATTTGTTCATGGCCCACGCCATCGAGTATAACGTCATTTGGGGGTAAAACTTGACAAGGCTTTCCTTTCCGTATCTTGGGAGGCGGGCCAGCTGCTGTAGTTGATGTAGAACGTGGACGACCCCTCGGTATAGGTGTGGAATATTTGCAAAGTGTGTCTGCTAATTCAGAACGAAAGTCTGCAAGATTCATGATATCTTTGCTGGCTTTCCCTCTTTGACCCATAACTTTTCTGTAAAGAATCCAGGCATTGATGATGGTCAGGTCTAACAGATGATAAAATATTCTCATGTACCATTTTCTGCTTTTGATGCGAATCCTATACCTGCCAAGGTGAGAATCCATCAGGTCGACGCCTCCCATATGAGCGTTATACTCTTTTACGAGTTTGGGGCAAGCAATTTCGATTTTTCGTTTCAATTTTTTATCATACCTATGGATTGTTTCCACAGGTTCTGCACCGACGTAAGTGGATGCCAGGACAACTTGTTTGTTGTCCTTCCACGAAACTGCAGATATGTCCACATTTTCAAAATTTGTGACATATTCTTCATATGTTCCTCGAGGTATAGAACTTTTCATTACGTCTTGTTTATGAGGCAATTTACAAGTTTTGCCCAAACGATTTCGCTGTATGGTTCCTAAGGAATGGATTCCTTCAGTGGCCAAATGATACATTAGGGGCAAAGATGTATAATAATTATCGAAATATACGATATGATTTTTTTGCTTAGGAACCACTCTGAGCAACCTCATGACAGTTTGTCCAACAACTCCTATTTCAGGTTCACTTGGCAGTCTCTCGTCATCCTTGTCTTTACCCGCGTATATTATAAAATTATATGAATATCCGAGTAAGCTGCAAAGGGCAAATAATTTGAAACCCCATTTGTGAGGCTTATTCGGCATGTATTGCTTCAAAAAGTGTCCGATTTTAGTTGCGCACATCTGTTCATCGATTGACAAGCGTTGGTCAATCGTAACACTAGAAAATTTTTCGTTCAAATGTGTTATCACAGGCCGCAATTTGTGTAACTTGTCGTGGTCTGGATGGTCGACTGGGAGATGTTTTGAGTTATCGTTAAAATGCAATACCCTTCTAATTTTTTCAAATTTGTTCACGGGCATGGTATCTCGTATTGGGCCGAACCCAAATTTGCCCCAGTATGACCGAATATTGGGGTAGTGGTAAACAGACATGAAAGTGATAATCCCTAAATATTTTCGCAAGTCTTCTACTGTGTATGTTTCTAATCTATTAGGTTGTTGCTGAGTTGCATATAAGTTTGATTCCTGAACAATAGACTCTAAGAACTCATTAGTGAAAAAGTACGTAAAAAATTGATACGGTGTATCTAATTCCAAAATATTAGAAGATAATTCTTCAGAACCTGAAAATGCTATTTTATCTTCAGAATAGACCAGGTTTCGTTTTCTCCATAGTAGACTTCTACCTCCACTTGGCATATAATTTGCGCTTTCAGGAGTTGAAATATTACGTACTATTGGAGGGTCACTGTCAGTTACTGCGGGAGGATCAATAGCATCAATAGGATCAATAGCTGGATCGATATCTTTACCATTACCATTGAATGTTTCTAAAGGAGATTCTTCCAACTCATCTAAAAGATCTTGACGAGACGGATAATAATCTAGGTCTTCCCCGTCGGATTCCAGCTGATCGTCAGAAATTTCGCCACTTTCTAGCATGCGAAGCATCTCTTCTATATTTTTGTCATTCATAGCTGAAAAGCAACACAACAACATGCAATAACCAACCACCCAGCAAAGCAAAATAACAAATAAAACATTGAAACGTGTTAGAACAGGTAGGCACTTAGCGGGAAAAAAATGTACTGAATATGCATGAAGGGTCGTTTTCGGCACAAAGATATTTTTGCGTTTTTACGAGCGCATTATTGAAATTTGAAGTAAAATAATAATAAGCACATATATTTGATGAACTTACCTGATAAAATATTATTTTTACTTGAAAGAATATAATAAACGGACAGTTATTTTTTTCGAAAAAACTTTCGTAACTTCGGTTGGCGCTAAGTACTCTGACTTCTGTCATAATTTGACAGATAAAATATACTGGTAATACCAAGTAGAGGCTGATATTCTCGTATTTTTTTTTTCATAGATAATAGATTAAAAATACAACAACCAATAGTATGACAGTTTACTATTTGGCGGGCTATTTGAACTTAAAGTTGTTGTGCCGTTTTCGGCACAATATGCATTTAAGGGTTAAAGTCGGTCCAATTGACTAACATTGAATGAATGTATTTATTTATTGTTTTACTCACATAAGTTATGTAACATCCCACAGAATAATGTACCTGCGACAGCAAATTTCACGGCTAGAGGAGCTCAAGTCGCAGAACTCGTTCATGTCGGAGGACTAGGGTTCGTGGCGGGGACGCTGCGTTCCCCCGCCACTCTCCTCGCGTAGCCACCGCATCCGCGCGCTGCATTTCCCTCCCTCTCGGGGGAACTTTCATATGTCAATGCTAAACATTGTTCATTCCGTTCATTTTCTATGTAATTTAGATCGAATGATTACTCTTGTGTTGTGTGATTTGATGTTAAATTTAAGAATGAGATTCGCCAGGGTTGGTCAATTTGAATTTCACGTCATTTGAATATTTCCATCAAGGTTGAATGTTCGTTGGCTTCATTCTCAATTTTGTCAAGATGTTAAATAATCAATATAATTATGTAATGCAAATTGAAATATGTTTCGATGAAACATTTTTGTAGGTTAGGTAGGTACCCACGATTATTCCCGATCAGTCAGTAGTCAAAACGGTTGACAATCGAAAATAAGTAGTTCCGTTCGTTCAGTGCTATAGACCACTGAAACTTATTTCTTCTGATCGCACTTACATTATGTAAGATATATATTTTCATGTCAAAAAATAAAATAACACATAATTCACTTGATTACATCTTCATACTTTAAACAAAAAGTCTCATTGGGAATAATCGGGAACAACTGGAACCGGCGCAGCGCAGGTCACAAATAGCCGCATGTTAGGTTATTAAGCAACACAATTTTTGACATTGAAATATTGTATTATCTGTTATTGACATATTAGATTGTAAGGTACAGTCGAAATACTTCAGTGGTTACACTTAGATCTTAACAGCAGCCTTCTGAAACCTCGTAAGATCAGCTCCTGTAGAAGGACAATATCTCGGTCTTTCTCAACATTTTTAACACCTAACCACAAACTCAAAAAGTCCCAAAGAAACAGAATTTTGCCGATAGTATGATGATGATACTAGTATGTTTCAAGTGTATATTTTATATTTGGGTTTTAACATTTTCGACTGAAGTAACAGATGATAATGACACAAGATGGCGCGCCGTCATGGACATAATCTGAAAATCTTTGATTATTTCTTTAATCCTTAAGTTTTATATAATAAATAAATAGTAAAGTATTGCAAAAAATCCTTAGGGTTATAAAATACCCTCTGTTTAATTATATTTGACCCATTTCACAGAAGTTGTAGTTGTAGCTGGGTGTTGATTAGTGTTATAGGTAGACACAATTTCCAGAAGTGGTAAATTAATTAGTAAAGGAGTAGTATATAATCTTTTTTTCCCAAGAATACTTTTTAATAATTGATAAACAGTCGTCCTCTAATCGACGACTAACTTATTATTTTATATTAATATGTAACAAAATTAATAATGTTTCATTACTAGTATCTTAATTCAAACTAATGATTATAATCTAATGACTCATAATAATAATAATATATGACTTCGGACTCTCCGATTTATATTCCTGACAAGTACTATATCGCGTATCTGATAGCCCCTTGTAGATGCTATAATAAGGCGCGTTGCGAAATAAATTTGCACTAATTGGCAGAACACAACGATCCCAAGAGTTGCTAGTAGCATGCTCTAATTCAAATTTAATTGTCGCTTGAAGACGGTTTAAATTATATAATCACTAAAAGAGGAGGGAAGTGAAACTGCAATATGAATGACTTTTTCTTTGACCTTTTAAATATGAAAGCATTCGGGCTAGTACAAATTTGAATATACTTGACTTTCTCGACAAAAATAACTTTCGGTCTTACGAGGTTAAATATCGTATTAACATTTGTATTCGCAATTAGTTGTTATCACTGATGGTCTACTGTACTTCCGGTTTGTAATTTGTTTACTGTAAAAATATTATTAAATGAAGCATAGTAGAATGATTTATAGTTTTTACGCTATTTAACCGTCGCATTTAGCGACCATTGATGAATAATTATCTGTCTTGTTGCATACGTCTGCTGAAAGATATAACTTGTCTATGCTGATTCAATTCTGACCAATCGTAATACAAAGTAAAGAACCAATTAATATTTTTATTGTTAAAAATATAGTAAAGAATTAGTGAGCCGTCATGGGGGTTAACTTGATCGGAAAATCTCTAAAAATAGAAAAGATGTTTATAAAGTTATAACTATGCAAGCTTTTATTAAAATTGCAACACACAGAGAAGTGAAGGGAAACCAATTTGTTCACTTACATGAGTAACTCTTAGTGAATCATTAGTTAGGTAAAACAAACTCCGGTCTAGGTCTTTTTATTTTTCTAATAATTATAGGGCTAATATATATTAACTGAACAGCTGAAAATAAGTCACCAATGTAACTATTACTGAATAAATCAAATGATGAAGAAAATACTGTGATAATAATTCACTCTCACATGTAATAATAGTGGATCATAAAATTTACATATACACGATTATTTCCAAATAGTAACAGCATATCGGCAAAACCGAATTTGTGTTCTTTTCGCTCAATGTAAGGACTATATTGTTTACTGGCCGTACCTACCCTTTGTTGAAGAGTCCACATTTAGACATAACAATAAAAACCTCTGTTTTATAGTTATTGCTTTTAAATGTTATAAAACTGAAAATGTATATTAAAAAAACTTGAATTTGAAATGTTACTTTTCAATTTAATATGTTTGATAAAACTTAACACTCGTTTGTCAACGATGATCAAGACAACGAAAGACTGTAACTGTTTGGGAATAATCGAAATAAGACCTGCGTGGAGATTTAATTATTAGGTGCACGCTGTTTATAAATCACTTAATTTATATAATTTAGGGCCACTGGAAACAGGTCTCTAAAAATTTTTCAAAGGAACCTTGTGTCGTTTTTGGACCCACGTCTTTATTGTATTTTAGTGTTAAAAAGGGACCTGTCAAATCGCCCGCCGTATACTAGGATAGTAATATTTGAGGTTAATATATAATGCGGCTTAGGAATGTCGCCTCCACGCAGGTCTTGCATTTCAGAGTTTTACTTTTCACATTGTGGCAGAGCACGCGTGGACAGACCAGTGGTCAAGCATTCTGGGTGTTAGCAAAGTTCAAAATGCAAACTACTAACGCAAACCTCAGCAAGCCTGACCATTGTCTACACGAGCCCTAATGATGTTGTGAAATATTATTTTTTCATAAAATATGACTTTATAGCCGGATTAAATAAATCAGTTTCTGATAATCATGTGTATTAATTACTAATCATTTCCAATGTATAATTCCTTTACACGTTTAAATAAAACGAATAGATTGTCATGTACCTATGTATGTAATTTCTTGTAAACGTAATCATTTACATGTTAAATAAAACATACAATAACAAGAAATACTGTTAATATCAGGTATAATAATTATAGTAAAAAGTATAATTATAAAAAAAAAGAAATTAACGAAAGATATACAATTAGCGCTCATTATTATAATCATTTTATCATAATTTAAGTTACCCAAGTAGAAAAGATAGGTTTTATTTTTGTGTCTAGTATAGTGATAAGAACATGTATTAATAATTAGGTTTGCATTTGGTCACATTGGATTGTAACCATACATAATTATATACATATTTTCATTCAATAAGTCCACTCATGTAATGAAATACTCCCGGATCTTCATCTGATTGTGGATGCTGCTTGCATTGCTGTATATAAATATATATATATATATATTAAATGCTGTGTTTAATCCGTGATTTGTGTTAGAAGAGCTGTGCCACGAATGATCCAATAGCTTTGAGTTTGATTGGATGGCAACAGAACGGGTAGTACAAAGTTAGTGCTGTGTCCAGTAGTAGACAAAACTCCTGCTCGCTCGGACGTCTTGTACAATGGTGCTTCATATCGAGGATCCGGTTTCGGCAGTTGTTGTACTGGCCTGAACCAGATCACCGGCAGAGGGGGATTCATTTGACCTGTCAAACCGAATAGTTTTAATGACTTCGGTATTTATAATCTGATCTCTGTAGATAACTATTAAATTGATAAATGCTAAGCAATAAATAATAGGATAAAGAAACAGCAAATGCAAACCAAAATATACGTTAGTTCTTAGTTAAGTAGCCTTTTAGCATATTGATAATTCATTTAAGTTAGAGACAGTAAATTATAATAGCTAATGTTGTAAAAATATATACGTATGCTAAAGAAACTATTTTTAGGAGAATAAGGAAATATAATTGTTATGAAACTTGTTAATTAATTTCAATGTTTTACATATTTCAACATTTCTTAAATGAATTCGATTTAAATCATACTTTGTACTAGCACTTATAACTTTCATATGAATGTGTAGAACTGCAAGTACTAACCAGGCAGTGGGTCCACAAGCATGGTTACTCTCATATCCCAGCGCCCAGCGTCAATAAACAAACCGTGAATGTTTACACCGTCTTCAGGTACTTCTAAGAAATCGTAAACATTTGGGCCTGTCTCTCCCTTGAAACAAAGGAAATATAATACAATTGTATCCTCTTAAATGTAGGTACCATTTAAATGACGTTCTAGTTGAATCTTCAGTTTCATGCCTCAAGTCGTATTACGATTTTTTTGAAACGTTCGAAGAAAATGGTGCCAATCTTGTTAATGTCTTTGATATCAATGTGAGGGGGCGTAACTAAACTGTCAAATAGATTGAAAACTAATATATATAATTTAATAAGTTTTGCAGAAATTTAAGGCGTAATTAAACTAATTTCAATAATTTGTCCGTTTTAAAGGTCATTTCAGAAAACGCTATGATATTGTTGTATATAATTCATAGCACAATTATATTGCTTACCGTACCACAGTCGAAGCACTAAACCGATTTTGTGGTAATCTGAATTATTTAAACGTGTTAAAATAAATGAATTCATTTAATACATAATAATATTATAGCTAAGTGTGAACGTGTTATAATGCTAATTTACTATGGCGTAGTCTGAAATGCGCTTTATTTTTTTTCCATTGCCGTACTTTTTGTGTAGTACTATGGGGTAAAAGATAGTATGAGAACAAGCAAATCCACATTAGTTGTGTTTAATACGTGTTTGCAAACCTGAAGTGCAGTCGATCGTATGTACATATAGGGAAAAATTGTATGAAACATTAAAGATTATTTTGGTACCAATTAAAAACCAAACCTTCTTTCTATTATTTTGCTTGTAAACATCGTCCTGCGACAAGAATATTGGCAACGGATAAAAGTCGAACATGAGTGCGTCGATCGGCACACGGTATCGGCGAGCAAAAGACTGTAGCGACCCGGTGAGTAACCCCTGCGGAAAGAAGAGCCCCGATACCCAGCTGCTTGGCTGCCCTCCTTCCACCAGCCATTTCTATAATCAAAAGTTTTTCAATTGCTTGGTATTCTTCATAAAACCGTTTGGTGGGATGAATAATGACGTGATATCCATATTAAAAAGTTAGAAAGAGTACTAAAATAGATATAAGTATACCGGAGGCGGGTATATATAAAACTATTTGATGTAGTTTATACCTCAATAAAATCAATACGCAGGGTAAGATCGTGTATCCAACTGCCAAGAGATTTCAAAGAGTTGTAGCCTTTTTTGTGCCACATATGAGGAACTCTGTTATTCATGAATGCCGTAAAAACTTCTTCAAAGGCTTCAGACATCACTACTATACCCTGAAAATAAAAACACATTTTCCATAGATATTCGCCTTAAGGTTTGTCCAGATTGGGCGAACGCGCACTGAATGCGCAGTTTGCGAACTGTTCGCTAAACGCTTGCGAGCTGCATGCGTGCACAACTTTGATAAAGACTTACTTTAATAGCTTTTTGAAGTTCATTGAGCGAATAATGTATTAATCCTAGTAAGGTATTAAATCTATCAGTTTCATGAATCAGGACAGTTGTCAATGAATGCAGCTGTCCCATGTTATCTGGTATCATTAGATCTGGGTTGATCAGAGATTTGTCAATGTTAGTGGATATCTTGACTCGAGTCTGATCGCACACGCGCCACACAATTTGATCAGGAGTGTCGCCTCCTCCGCCGCCGCTAGTGCGCGGTTGCACATCAACTATTGTTTGTATTAAGGTTAAAGTTTCTTTATTCTGAAAACAAAATAAGATTTGCATATAACACCTATATCTGGGGATGACGGTATAAGTGGAACTTGTCAATAAGTGCAATATTAAGTGATTATACCTCAAATGCTATATTAGCGTTTTCGTGCATACCGAACACTTCCGGGTTTTCAACGCCCGGTAAAGAGTCCACATAGTCCCGATAGTCTTCTAGTTTATCCGATCTTGGACAATAATAATTTCCTGATTCAGAGTACACATATCCATCCTCGAGAGTAGGTGGCGAGAAGAACAATTTCAAAATCGTTGTGAGACATCTTTGATCCCACATGTCTGTGACTCGTCCACCGTAAGTGATTAGACCTATTTAGGTAAAAAAAATATTAAGTATCGTATCTAAACAATTAACTTAATAGTTTATTAATTTCTCACTTGTAATGTATTCTAAAGCGTCCCAAGGAATAAATCCTTCTTCACAAAACATTTGTAGGTTCATCATAGCACACTCCCGGTCGCTATTGTTAAATTCATACGTAATATTCCAACCAAGAGGGCCGAACTTTTTTCGCTCTTGAATTATCGCGTGAAACATACAAATGCCGAACAACATAGTGCGCCAGTCTTGACCCAAAACTAAAAAATATTAAAGATGATTTTATTAGCATGCTCCTCCAGTTTATCAACTCAGAAGATCCTTCCCGTATTTAAGGCAATAGGACTAAGTTGGTATCTGTACAGTTACCTACAAATTAAATTATGTTTTAACAACCTACCATGGTTCTCAAAGAAATCTTCCTCCATTTCAATAAGCGCTCTTTTAACATTTGCTTTTAAACCTTTAGGTGGCTCATTAGTTACCTTCACCGAATTCTGCAAGACTGATACAGGAAATTTGGGTGTAGGCATTGAACTAAGAAACAATCGGAAATCATGTTGTGGCATGCCCGTTTCGCTACTTAAGTTGGCCACTATTATTTCCAAGCTTAACATCCATGAGGCGGCCAAGTGACAATTCTAAAAATATAAATATGCTTTAAACACTTTTCTTCAATGACTGAAATATAACTTCCATATATTAATTGATCACACTTGAAGAAAGATCCAATCGCCTTTTGGTTTTGCACTCATTATCATCTTTTCAGCTACAGGCCCTTGTCCTTGTCCTAATGAAATAGAGTGCACTCGCTCACGCATGCCCATGTCAGTAGCAAACTTCTGGAAGGCTCCAAACGGATCTGAACCTGTGCTCAACACGAAGACAAGTGGGATTGATGCTGTTGTGTCCGCATATCTGCAAAATACAAAAGAAAGGTAGCAGAATTTTATGACCACTGGTGCAGGTTCCGTCGTAGCCGCGCAGAACATGTAATAGTGATCTAGCGGCTCCCACAAATACAACGAGGACGTGATTGGGCTGTTTTTAATCACTGTAAGTACGAAATTATGTTGAATACAATCGATGATACGAGACGTGGGAGTAATATACGACATTTCCCCGTGTCTCGCTTTTAAGTCATTAGCTTTGAACAGCAGTAGAGCTACGACCCGGAGGGATGTCGCGCGGCGATTGATTGCTGATTTCAGCATTTTGTCTGCGTTTGATGCAAACACCGCTAATCTTTTGTAAGAACTGTCCTCGTGCATATATTTTCGTTTGTGTATCGATGTATGCTAAACAGAATAATTCTTTGTTTTGTAATGGTGTGTATTTTTTAGCAGTGTTTTACCTCGTGTTCCGCAAAAAATATCAAATAAAACCACCATATGTAAGGCGCCTCTTGTTTTATGATTTAAGCGAGTAAAGCAGGTGTTTTTTCTAGTCGTCCCACTTTTCAACAGCTGGCAACATTTATTTCAATTTTATTGATCTTATACCATTCTCCTTGACATTTAGGTAGTCTATGGGCGAGGCAAGTCTAACGTCAGTTGTCAAATCTTCTTTCACTTGCGTCAGATAGACGTCAACCGGCGGTACAGGACTTTCGCCTGTTTAATGATCACTCTACGTGACCATATCGCAGCGATCAGACATTAGTCGGTTTGAGCCGCTCTAACGGTGTTTATGGCTTCTTAAAGTGAATGTTTTTTCTAGTTTAAAATTTTTTTTTGTTTTGTGACGTCGAAAGTTAAGTGAAATATTTAACCATGGCTTCGGCTTTGGATCCAGAAGTTACCTCCACCACGTGCAGATTGAATAATGGCATAAACATGCCGTCAGTGGGATGTAAGTTTTTGAAAACTTGTTATATGGTTAGATTTAAAAAACATTTAATCCCAACTAGATCAATACTGACTAGCTTGTGCGTAAGAATGAATGCAGTAAGCGAATAAAACTTGCGAAACGAGGGTAATAGTAAATTGGCTGGCTTTCTATTTTTTGCCGCGCATTCTTTGTAAAGAAAAATTAGTCTACTAGGCAGTAGCAGGCGGCGAATGCGCGGCAGCACTAACATTATCTAAGGTATTAATAGCAGATGGTTGCTATTAAAATTAGTTTTTGTTTAAATATATGATAGCTTTAACAATATTTTTCTAACAGTTCATAGATAAGCCTCTTCGATTGGCACAAGTATATTTATGTTTTTTTGCTGCTTTTGCAATGGGCTATCAGTGCGAATTTAAAGCAAACTAAGTTTAGTGCCATATTTACATAGGATAAAGAATATTGCTAATGTGTGTAACAGTTTGAAGATAGGTACTTTTTCCTTTTTTTAGTGGGCACCTATCGTGTTCGTTCACCTGCAGTTATCATGAAAATGGTAGATGAGGCTCTCGCCGCTGGGTATCGTCTGTTCGGTATGATATATTTTAATAATAAACAATCATTCTACATAACTTGTTACATGTCCTACAATTCATCATTTATGTACAGATACAGCAGCAGTATATCATAATGAAGGACACCTGCAGAAGGCGTTTCAAACTCTCCTACCTAAATATGGATTGGACCGTGATGAAATCTTCATCACCACTAAAATTTGTAAGTGTTTACAGTTTGTGCGCTGTAGCTTGGTGCGGGTGACATTTGTCAGTATGATGTCGAAATCTACAACAAGGAATAGTAATAGTCAAGTTTTCTAGGCCTCTCTTGAGATTGTAATATTATTATGAAAACGACAATTTGGTCAGTGGGTCGTCTTAGGGGCAGAGTTTTATTAATTATTTTATTTATTTATTGCACTATGTACTTTATAGTATACACATAACATATTATAATAGCATCAACTTTAACGGACATAGACCCTGTAAGGGCGTTGCAAGCAACTTAATATATAATTATGGACTGATTACCAAATTATATTTTTTAATCCACTTCCTTCCTAATCCAGAGGAGACACTTTCGTAACTCAAGTTGAGTTCTAGAATTCAGACCTAAACTACTACTCTAACTTTAGCACCTGCTGTACTATTAGCTAAACCAGCATTTTTTTTTCTTATCTGTTCAGCTATTTAGTAGTTTACATACAAACATTTCAAGTCTGGGCTGAAGTTATTTTTTACAGCCCCTGCTGATCATGGAGGACCTGATGCTGTAAAAAAGGCTTATAACCAATCATTACATAATTTAGGCCTTGATTTTGCCGATTTGTATTTAATACACTTCCCAAAGTCACCAAAGTATTCTAATGACGATAAAAGGAATACTGAGTTTCGCCATATGACTTGGGCTGGTTTGGTGGAGCTCTATGACAATGGTCTTGTGAATTCCATTGGCGTATCTAACTTTACTGTTCATCATCTAAAAGAGCTGATGAAAACCAATCATCGTGTTGTGCCTGCTGTCAACCAGGTACATTTTTTTTTTAAATATCTTATTGTTGGTAAGATTGTGAAGTATTTCATTAATTTCATTTTTCTTTCTAAGGTGGAGTGGCACCCGTTTTACTATCAAACCGAGCTCCTTGAATTTTGCAAAGAGAATGATATTGTTCTACAAGCATATTGTTCCCTTGGTGGAACATCAGTTAACAGCGATACCTTATTGAAACATCCATGTGTTACTAAAATAGCACAAAAACTTGAAGTGTCCAATGCCCAAGTGCTACTGGCTTGGGCTTTGCAGCAGGACATTGCTGTCATACCTAAATCGACAACCCCAGAGCATATCAGACAGAATATTGCCTTGAATTTCACTATTGCCAATGAGGATATGCTTATTCTTAATGATCTGGGCTCTCAAAAAATAAAGTATGCGTGGGATCCGACTGGTGTTGTTTAACCTCGTGCCTCACGCACCAAACGGAAATCATGAAAAAAGTAGTCGGTGCTTAAAAACTATTTTTCTACTTGTGAATATTTCATTTCAAACATGACATAGTGCAAATGAATGAAATTAAGTGAACAAAGTGTTATAAAAAAAAAAAACTGCAAATTCATTTGAAACAGTTCTCCATTTCAAATATGTTGTAAAAGAAACCGGTGAATTAAAACATTCCTGTGTACACAGAAGCCGAAAAAAATAATGTATCTAGTGATTCTTTATGAGATGTCAGACATTATGTGTTGTGCTTTTTGCCATAGAACCAAACAGTAAATTTGGTTATTAAACACAAGAAGAGACGTCATCTTGTTAACATTCCAGAAACTATTAAATGATATTTCAGTGTTACACGATACTTATTCTTGTTAGGTGGCCGTATGGTTAAGAAAATAAAGATGTAACGTTATTGCTTTATGTTTAGGTTTAGGTAAATGTACTGTAACGTCGTCTACATTATGAAAAACATATGCGTATAACAAACGCGGTATGTCCGTTAATGACGTTGTAATAATAATGATTTAAGCTTTTAAAAAAGCGGGTTTTGTTTGCAATATCGTGCCGGGGGCGCAGGCGGTCCGAGAGGGCGGTTAAACACACGCTATCAATTATCCATAGGCGCCTGTGCTTATTAACTACCATAGCTGTTGAATCATTGTTATAGGTGAGAGATTACGATTATGAATAACAAGTTAGTATTTGTTTGTCTTCATTCAGCATTCGTATAAATATTTAACGTAGAGAAAGGAGACACTTTTTGAACGCATTTACGAATTATTCTTATTCTGTAGAAGAATTAAATATACAGCTGGGAGACCTCTGCTCATTGTCGTCGTAAACATAAGAATATAATTCGTATGGAAATTAATAAGATCTATGAAATTATATTTACAAAAAAAAAAATTTAAAGAGTAATTACGCGTTTCCTTAGTATCGATTTAAGTAAGCGTAATCTAAGGAGGTGGCTGATGTACTTAGATCGATTAAAAGCTTTCATTAATGTTTCTTTGTACGCCAGTGATAGTTTAAATAACTGTAGTGCAAATTGTAGATAGTAAAAAGTTTAATAATAATTGTTACGTTATATTCCTAAATGTTTCTTGTTATATAAAATATATATATATCTACATTTTAGTGGATTTACTGTTAAAAGGTTATGAACTAAGCGTATGTATAAGTTTTATGGTATGTATGATGTTTCAATATGTATTTAAATTTATATGTAAATTGATATTGATATTAAGAGGGAGGACCACTACAGAGCTTAAGAGGTGTGCAGGGATATGTAGGTATGTATCTCAGGCACTGGACTGATTCGTAAAATTGTTTTCAGCTGTCTGTTGCGAAATTATAATTTAAGGGTGGTACCAATATGATCAGATGAGGCATATAAATTTGCGTTAGCGAAGGTTGTAAAGATGTATATAATACAAATGAAGTTGCATGGCATTGTTTTGGTTATAAATGTAGTTGGAAAAATAATGTTAAACATATTACGAATTTGTGGATTGTTATTTCTGTAGATAAGCTTGAAGTGGCTCCGTCAAAATAATTTATGTAAAAAAGGAAACTGAAACGGATTTTAGTTAAATATTGAATGACTAGATTTTCCTAGACAAAACTGCTTTCTATTGTAACTATCATAACGATATTCTTCGTCCAAAATTTTATATGTATTTGTTACCAATCTTTCTATATTGGGAGGATTGTGATATCTTACCGTGACGCGTTTTAAACAAAGCGGTATATCGAAATTTATAATATAATATACAAATACATATATACCCTTATTATATTTATGAAATAAGAAAGTAGGTTTACATCGTAAATCATGTTAATAGATGGATAAATAAATGTGTATCTAAATGTAATAAAATATTAATAAAATGCATCTACGGTTTTTTTTTTACTAATAAGTATGATATAATATGTTTAATAACGGAGTATACATACAAGGTGTTCAGTTGCACCGTAGGGCTTTCTATAAACACTGATCCGAGGCTGGTGGCGACATATTGCGCAATAGCGAAAACTAATTTTTCCTCCTTTAGTGATTTTATTAGCATTAGTTTTTCGAATGGAGTTAACCTTGCGTTCCAGTTAACTTTTGGGTAGGCATAGTTGTTTTTGTCAACGTGTATGTCCTGTAAGTATAAAATATTATCAATAAAAGTTAGTGTTTGAGAATATAATTTAAGTCTGAACAAAATAAGCGCGCGCGCATGATGCGCAAGACAAGGCACTGGGGAGGCGATGCTGAAGATCAGAATATTCTTCTGCTACAAGAAAATAAAACTAAAAATATCGTTTACGCAGAAGTACTTTAAAACATATTCTGTTAAAAAACTTCTTAATCGCGATCATAATATCAGAAACTGACGCGGAGGAAGTCGCGGGCAATAGTTCCAAATAACGTCTAGATCAAGTCTATTTCGTTTCAGATTTATGCCTAATTTAGAGAAAAACTGGGTACGTAGGTAATTCGTGAAAGTTTTTATTAAAATGTGAGGCGTTTCTAGTTTCAGCCCCATGAAAATAGTTCAAAAGCTGATTTTATGTATTGATGTAGATACTTCAAATTGATATATGTGCTGTGAGCTTTAGGGTTTAAAGCTCACAGCACATACATCAAATTGCAAAGGGATCGTAACCGTATCAACTCGAGCCGTTCAGTATCATTTGTATGAAACTCCCTACTGCAACGCACACTAATGGGAATCGTAACGTAATCGCCTCGCCTCGGGACAAGCCCGCGGACGCCGCGCTTACGGATAGCCGTCGCCTCGCTTACGGATAGTCGTCGACTCGCACGGATAGCTTCACTTGCGTCATTCCGTATCCTAGCTAACGTAGGGTGAGACCCCCTGTTATTCGATTCAACAATATTTTACATTATTTTGTTAACTTACCTATAGGATAAAACGTATACGTCTCTTCGTAATCATATCACCATAATTCAGACTGCTTTAAGTTTTTTATATTTAAACTTTAAAATAATACCTAAATAGAAATTCGTTATTGGTATATCGTTGTTTTATTGTTAGTGCTAGGATAAGCTCACTTAGGTACTCCAGAGCCTATCCTAGTGCTATCCTAATCAAACCTACATAATTTATTTGTTTATGGATAGTTATAATATTATTTAGAATTAAGAAGATAATAAAATGTAGTTGTCACTGTTCGTAGTTATATTTTTTGTTATTATTTGACTTTGATGACATAATAAGATGAAAAAATTAAGCGCTGAGCATAGACCCCGTCGCTCGTAATAAGACGTGAACACCTTGCCATCAACCAGCGGTCGGATACCCCTAGTCCCCTAGTCGTAAGCGCGGCGTCACCTATCCGTAGCCGAGTGGATGTGTTTACGTAAGGTTGACGCCTGGTTTGACGGCGAGGTGAATGGCGATACGGTTACGATCCGTTTAAGTTATGTTTATGTGACCTTTAACGTTATCTACGTAGTTCGACGTAGAGTAAAAAAAAAAAAAAAACTTACCAACTCAAACGTTCCTATTGTGACGGGTATTTTTCTCATACAATCTTCAACTAGACCAGCGAAACGTGGATCCGTTTCATCTAAGTGGCAAGCAGATAGCCACATATGTTCTGTCATTGCTTCTATATGAGGCTTTTTAGGCGGCACCTAGTTTTCAAATACACATAGATTATTATTGAGTGACGGTGAAGACGAATGCATCAGACACACAGAAAACGTACAGTAGGTATTCAGCTAAATTCGGAAAGACTGGAAGTTGACCCCAATTTAGCTTAGGGAAAGGCTAGGCACAGTGGCGTAACTATACCATCGGGGGCCCGTGGCAAATTCTTTTGATGGGGCACTATTAGTAATTTTTTTAGGTTGTACTTAGTTAAATTTTAATAAACTACAAAAGTATTTTTCCAACGGTAATAACAATTTTATTTTCAAGAGCTTCAGTTTATCCCTATACTATATATAGATCATTTGTTCATCATTCTAGATCACAATTTGGTCTAGACACGGGAAGTATAGGTAAACTTAAAAATAAACTCATAGTAATAGAGCAAAATGTTTGGGTTATATCGAGGAAATGGTAACACAGCCACTTCTTTGTCCTCATCTTTATTTTTTACTTTCCTAGACATTTCTAGGAAAGTGTTGACTCTAACAATTCGACTCCACCCATAGGCTTATTGTAGTTGCGTATAATTTGAGGGAAATATATTTCTTTAGTATTTTTACAAAACCTTAGTTTTGAAATCTTTCTCATTTTTCGCTTTCACTTAAACAATTTACTGGAACTAGACATTTTAATATCTAACTTTCACAATCAATTTTAAAAGTACCTTCAAAGTACCTTCTTTATTTCTTTAAATCAAATACGTAAAACCAAAGATGAAAATATTGAATATCGTTTAGGATGTGTTGAAATGCATAACATAATTTGAAATTGTGTTGTGGTCTTTAGTTGACCCACTTTAATTGATTATAAGCAGAACTTTTTCATGGAAAATAAAATCAGGGGCGTAGCTACCGTTGTATCAATTATACGGGCGCATGGGCGATGGAGGCCCCCGACGTGCGAAACCAAAATTTATAAAATGCAAATAGAACTGATTAAAAATACATATTTTTAAACTTTAATGGGACCTGAACGCCTAACAGACCTGGGGGCCGAGTCTGCTATTTACAATGGCTCCAATCGTCTGAGTGGGTGGCGTTAGTAAGTCCATTTTAGGATAATTGGCATTCTACTTAACACCAAAACGTCAACATTGGCCGCCCCAATGGCCAATTTTGACGTTAAAATGATGTTTTACCTACGTAATTATCGTAAAATGGACCTACTAACGGCACCCATTGGAGCCATTGTAAATAGCAGACTCGGCCCCCTGTTAGTGGCTGTTACATTGTCCATTGAGGCAGAAACTTAAGTCATCAGCTATAGATGATTCAATAAAGAAGTTTGCTAAAAAAGGCAAAGATGTGTTACATATTTAATTTGAATAGCTTGTATTTGTTTTATGAAGCGACAAATAGTAAATTACGATAAATAATTTTTATTTGATGCATTTTTTTCTTTTTTGTTAGATATATTAACCCTTCTCAGCCTGAAGTGAAGTGGTGGGGGGCATACAAAATTGTTTGGGAGACCAAACAATTTTGTATGCCCCCCACCAAATCACGCTACGACACTGAATTAAATACTCAGGTATAAACTTGAAAAAGATCTGAGCTTGCGGCCTCCTGGGCTCGGGCCCTCGTGGGTCGGGGGCCCGTAGCTTTTTGCCCGTTCTGCCACTCTGTAGTTACGCCACTGGCTAGGCACCCTTCTTTTGGAATCAGAGATTAAAAATTATACATATGCCGTCATAATAAAGATGGCAGTAACTGACAATGTTGTCAAACTTGTCCTCGTAAGATATTCGATATTAGATTGCTAAAAACCTACTTAGAAATTAAGAAAAGCTTTTTGCCCCTAACGTACGCCGTACTAATAGATTCTCTTAATACACACACATTGAAAACTCCAACATTATTCAATAAAACAATATACTTACTATAAAGTAGAAGTAAGCATAATTTTGTTGCTTAACTTAAACCAAACACTATTTAGCTTTATTGTGTTCAGTTTACAAGGGCTTAGTAGCTAATGCTTAGTACTAGTCACTGAACACCCACTATGTAAACCCGTCCCTAGATCAAGCTGGCCCGAGCCGGCCAAACTAGCAATAAAAATATGTCCCTAAATAATAAAAATTTTGATCCAGCCATCCCTTGCTGTTTTGCTTTATTAAGATTGTTAGCAACGCACTAAGTCGAGGTCCGAACCCCGCAGGGGGTGCCCTTAGTAGACGTAGCTAACGTAGTTAGTTTTTCCTATTGCTTTGGCTGGAGGCCTTAAGGTCCTCGCCAAAAGTCCGGTGAAGCAGTCAAAGCGCAGGCTTTGACTGCTTCAACGGACTTTTTTTCAGGCTAACTGCAAAGATCTCTACCAAAAAAAAAAAAACCCACTATGTAAACAGGCTGGATAATTGCTTAGTATATGTGACACTGCCAGTGCGAGGGAATAGAAACATACTTATCTTATTTACTAAGCCACACGGAGAGTGTCAGGTATTAAGTATTAGCTACAAAGTCCGTGTAAAATAAGCATAATTCTTTTGTTGTTAAAAAATGTTCCCATATATGGGCTTTTCCCAAGCATTGTTAGATGTAGTTTACCTTATTATGTTGAATACTGTATTTTACATAGAGCGACTTCCTCTGTGACTTTCAAATTCCATTTCAAACCACAAAAGATCCCTTACTTTTCGTATGAATATTGATTTTCTGTTCATTTTAGTTTGTTATATTATTATGATAAGGTAAATTACTAATTTTAACTTACCACTTTAGTGCCGGCTGGACCACGTAGGATATAGTTCCACTCTGAAGCACTAACCAGGCCAGCATTTAAATAAACTGCCATGTTTAGAAGGAAACTGAAAACTAGCTTGTGTCTTTCAAAGAGTCCTCTTGAAACGTTTCGGTAAACTGATAATGTTATCTCTCGTCGTAAGATTTCTAGCCTGGTTTCCAATACGTCACTCTTTTCACTCTTCTCGATGACTTGGTTGAATATCTGGTTTTGTTTTCAAAGAAAGATTACTCTGGATCAAGGTTAATGATATCTAATGCACAAAGGAGACAGATACGCTTTCATACAATTTTGGGCCAGAATGTAAAAAGATGAAATTGGTTTGAATTGATAGCTACTATATTAACAAACAATCACTGAAAATATGGCAGATTTTGGCAATCTGAGAGCTGAGATAAAAGAGATTAAGTTTAAGTAAAAAACTATACTTAACTGCCTTAGAGTATAGAATAATTTAGACAGGATTTTTAATATTTCTGTAGAGTGGGAAGGCGATGATGTACAAAAATGAAAATCGAATTTTATTAGTATTTTTATTCATCTTTTATATACTTAACTTTTATATACAAGAACGTCATCTAAGAATTGTGCAGGTGGCGCAGCAGCCCACAGTCCGTTTGCCTACGATGCAGTTAAAATAATATATATTATACATATATATTATATACTTATTGCTTCCCTACGATCGACGTATATACGAAAATATCCATGGTTTTGACATTGTTAGGATAATATTAGTGTTTTAGATAGATTTATTAAAACAGCGCGTTCCATCTTGATAAAAAAATCACGACAAAACTAGTTCATACTAGTGCTTACGATTCATACCCAGATAGGCTCACTCTTTAGTTTCTTGTATAATATATACTCTAAGGTAGATAATTCGACACTCGTTTAGTGTCAAATGTCGATCGATGTCAATGTCATGCATGTCCAGTCAGAGTTAGCACAGATTAAAGAATACAATAATCGATTAGTAAATGTGAATCGATTTATCTTAATTATGTAAAACTTAATCTCCTAATACTCTATTTCTAATGGATTTAATTATTTTAATTAATTGTATCATCTAGTGAAAGCATTTTCGTAAATAGTATGAACTCTGTTGATGATGACATTAAAATGTCATCATCAACAGAGTATTTACTTAGATTATTTACTTCGTAACCCAAACTTAATTATTGGATATTTCATTTTCCAGATTGTAAATTGAGTTGATTTTTCACACTTTGAAATAGAAAAATATAACCTTTTTTTTCAGCCATGTCTTAACTTATTATAATTTGGCCCAGAAATCCCCGTCTCCTTTTAGTTCGGTTCAAATGTATAATTATAAGAAACTAAAACAATTTACATTACTGTAATAGCTGTAAATAATAATACTGCTTCAGAATTCAGATGGGTACTTATATTCATAAATTCTAACATGAAATGTAAAAAAAATAAAATTTAAAGTAACAAATTACTTATAACAAAATTTGGGCAAAAAGAAAGGGGAAGGTGGTCCAAAGAGAGTAATGGCATACAGTTGCTCGCTTTGGACCACCTTAAGATGTTAATTATTGTTTAAGATGTGATTTATTGATTTACGGGATTTTTGGTATAAAGCAATATAATGGTATATAACATCTTAGGGTGTTACCACACCAATCGATCGATAGTCGATCGATGCCATCGATCGATGGTAGAATGGATTGGTCGACGTCGACCGATTAGTTTCTACCACACCAATCGATTGATAGCCGATAGATGCCATCGATCGATGGAAGAATGAATTGGTCGACGTCGATCGATTAGTTTCTACTAGGTATCCGTCGACCGATGCCATCGACCGGCATTCGACCGATTGGTTAGTCGACCAGTGTCCGTCGATCGATTAAAGCTACAACACCAATCGATCAACGTCGACCGATGTCGATCGATGGTGTCGATCGACTATCGATCGATTGGTGTGGTAACACCCTTAAACTTAGAAATTGTTATAAATTAAACGGTGTCATTTGCTATTTCCTAAAGGGTTTCAAAGGCTCAGCTAAACCTATCAAGCGTAAATACTATAAACGTGTGATTTTTACTATTATAGCAATAAAATATTCTTAGAAGAAAATAAAATCCTATAAAAATAAACCCGTCCTCGCCAGGATATTAGGTTTGGAACTGCAAAGTTGTTTCGATTGAACTATAACTAGACTACGGAGGTAGGGTTTAATATCCGGTCCCTAGTTTTATTTTAAAGTACCTATCCATTAGAACCCCTACTCGGGCGGCCTATGGAATGGGGCTATTGAGTATTGCGAATAAATTTATTTATGAAACATATACCTAGCTAAGTAAAGGGGCTAATGAAAACCAGCAGGATTTCTTAATGAAATTAGTGTGTGGCCTTTCTGTAGAACAAAACTTAACTTTTCAACACTGCAGCAAAGTTCGATATCAATTTAATTGCTCTATTTCCATTCCCCGTTTGTAATAACTTGTATTAAAACCTGTTCTTCAGGATCTTATTGAACAGTGGCCCCAGTAGATGAGCATAAAAACGGTAATCCCCTTGATCGACTCGAAAGATCAGCACGATTTGAAGGTGGCTAATCTGAAGAGGTAGCATGGCGATGAACTATGAAGCCAGAGCGTAGCGTGACATACACGTCGCCGTACCGTCGCTCGTGTAGCTGGGCATAATTTATTTAAATACTAGCAACCTGCCCCACAATTGCATGCATAGGTACAAATAAAAAATAGCTTTTACTTGAAGTATAGTGTAGTGTTTCAACAAAGGTTTTAAGTCAATCAATCAAACATGCCGCAAAAACGTCGTTTGGTGATGACGTTTCCATGGACATTTTCGAGTTCCATCTTCAGACCGGTCGTGAAAATCCATAAAATAATATAGTTTGTTGCCTAAACTGAAGGTGTATGCAAAATTTCTGCTGAATTGGATAAAAATAACTGATAAATGGACTATACCAACAGAGCGCGTTAAATAAAAGCTTTTAATAAAAAAAGCACTCAGCGACATTAATAATATCCATTTTATCGTAACCACGTTAAGCATTTTACTTCCATAGAACACCAATTTTTATGTGGAGGAAATGCAGAAGGATGCATGTTATACTAAAATAAATTCTGTTGTGAAACATGGGGCTGTCTTCTAAGCCACTGCATTGTTTCAGGTTTCTTTTTCTTTGTTTGACAACATCTGTCGTTATATCTAAAGCTCTCCGTTGGACGCGTCGTGCTTCCGTTTCGCTGTGTTTGACAATGCAATCATAGAACAAGGCACAGGCATAAATCTAGATTAGATTTATATCTGTGCCACAACGCGTGATTCGCGTCCACGTTCACGCCCTGTTCCGCCTTGTAGTACATTAAACGCCATGTTAGTTTGAAGTCTGCTGAAATAGCTACTAGTAATAATAGTACATAACAATATAATGCCTCATCGCCATACCTTCCACTTTTTTTTAATTATCTACTGAGGTAGCCTATGCGGAGTCTTTGACTGCTTTACCGGAATTTATCCAGCCTTACGCTATATCTACCCAAACCTAGATACTTGTTATTTAATAAAATAGTATGTAATAAATAAAATACAGTATACCTACCTACTCGCTTACCAGTTTTAGGCGACTCTCCCCTATAAATTGAAGAAGCCTTGTAAAACAAATTTTTAAACGAAAAGTTTCCCAACTTTACACTATTGTCATGGTTTGAGACGTAAGAAAATTTGATTACTTTTTACTAACAATGGGGTACTTACCTGGGTGAAGTATTTCAACGAGAACTGGTACATAGGGTCGATGTCTGCCAGTTGTGCCACTGCGAAGTACAAGACCGCACCTCGCGTAGCTACGGTACGATACTTTTCTCTTGCGGCTGATATGCTTATCTCTGTTGCTTCAGTTTCCTCCAGACGTGCGTTGATTATCTCTGAAGTTTCCTGTTGATATCATGGTTAGTATTAATTTTAATGGAATTATTATTGGATACCGAACTTCTTGTTTTTTTCTACAAGTGCCTTCTTTCTACCGAAGTGCATTTATTTTTACAGTTATGTGAAAGATAACGCGACTAACTTAGCGTAGCGTGTAGGTTATAGGTAAGCAAATAAGAAACCAACTAAAAAAACATCTCCAAGGAGTTAAATAATAATAATTCTTAGCATATTAAAATTTCATGACTTATTTTATGTAACTAATTGTATTAATATGTACATGAGATATAAGAACCTGAAATACTTACTTTACTCTCGTTTAGAGTCTCTATCAGTTCCTCGTCATCCAGAATGTTGCCGGTTGATGCGTACAAGAGCCTAAGAATTTTGTCTTCGATTTCCAATAGAGTTGCCTTGTCTGTGTTAATACGAATTATAAGCTCCGTACGTAAAACTTCCAGGTCAGGACGCTCCAATCTCACTACATCTCTATTAATATGAAATATTCGATGAGTTTTTAATTAGCAAGAATTGTGGAAAGGAATTAGTTACTTATCGAGTCAGCAGCTTTTATTCGATATTAAGATTCCATAAAACTACATTATTTCTATTACGGACATTTATTATTAAATGTAGGACCAATTGAAATCTTATTACTAGTATTATAACATGTACAATACTTTAATACTTACTACAGTTAACTTAAGTTTTATACTGGTATCGATATTCGACACTAAGAAATCTGCTAAAGACTAACGATCTACCTATTGCAGATCCTTTTAAAAAATAAGTTAATACTAAGATAATTTAATAATTAAAAGAGAACTAACGCTAATAACTGATCTTCAAGGCCAGACAAAGTGACGGTGAAGTTCACAAGGGTGACTTGGATACAGATTTCTGGCAGGTAATGTGGGTTGGCGAGCTTGGTTGTGAGGTACAGACGGAAGTTCGTGTCGTATTCTATGTCGCTGTCACCTAAGTGGATGAGGAGACGACCCGCCTGAAAATATTGTGTCAATTAGTAATTGGTAGTCACTAAAACAAAGTTTTTTTTTTTTCAATGAACTGGATATAATTTTTGTTGGAGGAAGAAAATTATAGCCTTTGTGGTGTCTGCCAAACGTTTAAGTTTACAATTTCAAACGTTGACTTTATTATGTCTGTCTTCTATCGTAGATCATATCTTATTAGTCCAGTACTACGATCAAAAGCTTGTGTCTTGATCATAGTTCTGGACTAATAAGACATTTTTATTTTATGTATCTAGCATTTGATTAAAGCTCTGTGTCAAAGACAGTTAAACAATACTTTAAATCACAAAGGTACAGACAACGACAAGAAAAATCTCAAAAATAATGATGTCTTTGTTCGTTGCGGATTAACCCCCGTAGCGCGTAGCACATAGCGTAGCACTGTGGCATTTGGCGTAGTTTATTTATTTATTTATTTATTTATGGAAGATTTACAGACAAACTATTACATTGGTTCATATACATATATATACAGTCCTATGCCATTTACAAATCTTCACAAATAATCACATAAATAGTATGAATCAGAGAGCGGCTCAGTACATATCTAAATACATTTACATTTACGTAGTGACGGATAATAAACTCCTTTGTATGGAAAATATACCTGCAGGAAAGTTTGCTTTAGCAGTACAGGAGCTAATGTAGCTTCGAGCGTTTCTCCGAGGTCCTCGATAAGCATCGGCCAGCCAAGTCGAATGCAGTTCTCAAGGATACGTAAATATCCATGTTCACTTAATTTCGTAATCATAAGACCATTGTCCTTTTCCATATTCCTTATCCATCTGTTAGCCTACGATCATACAGATTAGAATCTTAGTTTTTCGTATTAAAGTCCTTATTTACTTGATACTAGTTGCATACCTTTAGCCGTGTTATGGGATAGCATACTTGTCCTAGTTAGAGATAGGAACCAAATTATAAAGATGAAGAGCATAATTTGCAACTCAACTATTCAATCGAACGTTGATTGAATTAAGCAGTATGACGTCAACCAGTTTCAGATTATCATTAGGCATCAATTGTATTCCAACAATTATGTGTGGTTTGCTTTTCAGTTCGTTATTTACTTTAATTCAGGGGAATACAGCATATTGAGTTTTACGAGAATGCATTACGTGTGGTTTGGTGGTGTTATAAATATAGGCCTGCATTTACCTGTTCCTGAGGATCGATAGTCAGCGGCCATCGCCCGGCTCTTGTTACCAGAATCCCGTTTTCAGTTGATATAGAATCACGAGGTAAGCCTTGTGAGTTCCACGTCCGAATGGTATACGAGTCAGCCATTACTGTTATCAAACTAATAACATAAAAGATTATTATGTATTACCTAATTAAGAGTCGGGCAGGTCTAAGTATAATTTGATGATACTTAATTACTTTTAGGACGGATAACAAGATAAGACTGATTAATATTTCTATATTTTTGTTTGCATTTTAGTCTTAGTGTCTCATTGTTTTGAAACTGTAGTATTATTTTTTCAAAGAGAACACAAACAGAATATTTCAAAATAAGAACTGAGCTAAACAGTTCAAGCTTAGCACATAGGAACACATTAGCAGACGAGCCACGTCAGAGCAAGTTAAAGAGTAGTTTGTAACAGATTTAGAAAATTGAGTTCATGCTTTTAGCTCCGTCGCTTTATGTAAATAATTTAGTGTTCGGCTAGACCTTTCGATAGGTACTATATATAGGCTGTACAGCAGCGACCCGGACAGAGCTCACTCGCACATAGGCATCAGGGGAGGCATGGGAAAACTACATGCACATGCAATATCAGAGCGTCGCTTGGCAACACGCGTATGTGTGCGTAGGGGTACAAAATCAATGGGAAACTGTGAACATTTGGAATTACATTTACCTACCTGTTCAGGTGACGGACGGATGTGATACATCTTATCATAAGATGAAAATTACTTCTATTACATACTTCAATTTTATTTTGACCCGTCAGTTTTGTCTCAGATGAAAAACGAAGATGTCACAATAAATATCAGTTGTAGAAAGTATCGTTAATTATTTAGGCTATTTAATAACATTAAATGAATGCATACTCAAAAGTATCGGAGGCCGGTATTTCCAATTCAGTACATTGCTGTATCCATTTAACTTCAAGCTCGCGCCTATAATGCGCGGGAAAGGCGCCAAAGTACGCGATGCATCCGGAGGCAATTATAATATCCCCTGTCGTACAATACAGTTGATGGGTTGCGTTCTGTGGAGGAAATTATAATATAACAATCGTACAGGTAAGGCTAATTAAAGTAGGCGATATCTTAAAGGTACGCGTATGTTTGTAAAATAATGCCTGGTTAATAATAATTTGGGTAAAAAACTTTTTAACAAAAAAATTAAACCGCCGAAAACACTGAAAAGCAAAAAATAAGAAACCTTTTTTTATTTAATCTTAATAACCAAGTTCTTAAACGAATGTGAGTATACCTAAGTAATTTCGAGTCGGCGCCAAACAGGCAAATAAATTAATTACGATTTATAGGTACTTAATTTTTTTAGAAATTTTAATGTTTATCGCTGTAGATTTCATTGCATTGTTAAGTTGATTGAAACTCAAACTCAAAACTTTTATTTGCTTTCCACAATGGAATTAGTAGGTGGTAAGTAAAGAATATAATTATAGTATATTATTATAGCGTTTTTGATTTGGTTGTTTCTTTATTTTTATGGTAATTTTGTGATCATTGTTAATTGATAGTTTGGCGCCGCCTCAAAATTATTTAGGTTTACTCACATTCGTTTAAGAACTTAGTTATTAAGATTATATAAAAAAAGGTTTCTTATTTTTTGCTTTTCAGTGTTTTCGGCGGTTTAATTTTTTTGTTAAAAAGTTTTTATTTTATATTTTTTTGTGGCTATTATATACTAATTGCTACATGCTGAATTATTTATTATTTTTAAAATAGCTAACTACCTTATTTTAGTATTCAAATCAGTGAGTGAACAATAAATCACCCCTAATTCCCAACCTTAGAGTAAAATTATATGGGACCAGCTTCAAGGTATAACCCCCTATCTAATAAAAAAAGATTGATCAAAATCAGACTGTTCTGTAATAAGTTACGCGTGGTCATATATTAAAATCAGTTAGTGAACAATCAATATAGCCCTGTTTTTCTACCCTTAGGATTGGAATATTTTTTCCAAATTTATATGGGACCAACTTCTAGGTATAGCCTACTCAATAAAAAAGAATTATCAAAATAGAACTACTCTGTAAAAGTTACGCGTGGTAATACATGACGATCAGTGCGTGAACAATCAATTAACCCCTGCTTTTCCACCCTTAGGGTGGCAATTCTTCAATTTATATGGGACCAACTTTGGAGTATACTCTTTCCAATAAAAAAAGAATTATCAAAATCGGACTACTCAGTAAAAAGATATGCGTGGTCATACATAAAAAAAAAATATATATATACGCGTTGAATTGAGAACCTCCTCTGTTTTCGTCGGTTAAAAATACATTAAATTGAGAAGCTAATTTTATTCATGAATCTTTGTTTTAAATAACATCCTAAATATTCCTTCCGATGTATGAGCCGCTAGAAATGATACACGGGATCAAAGGTCAAGGCAAGTATTTTTCATTCCATTTTATTGTCAAAATAGTGGTTATCAACCGAGGTTATCAAGCAAATGCGCGGCTTCAGTGGGTTCTTCTCGTAAAAAACCCTTTCCAATAACATATCGTATGATAATAGGTTCTAGGCTGACCTCCACACATTTTTGCCTGTCCTACTTTGTAGCGTAGTAATTTGTCAACAAAAGGGGATGAACGCTTATAAATATGTCAGATTTAAAGTAAGAATTACACAAGCTTTTGTTCAAAATGAGTAAACATGTTCTTCGGTTTAATTAATAGGCTAGGTTGGCAGTTTTTAAGGGCAGAGAGTAATTTTTTTAATTAAGAGTCACGTTACCCTTATATAAAATATATCGATGAAAAGCATTTAGAACTAGCTAACAAATAAATAAATGCGGACAACATCACATACATTGCTCTGAACCCAAAGTAAGTAGCTATTAAGCACTGGTGGTATGGAATTCAGAAACAACGAAGGTACCACAAACACCCAGACCCAAGACAATGTAGAAAAGTGAGTTTCTACATTGACCCGTCTGGGGATCGAACCCGGGACCTCAGAGCTAGCGACACCTTGAAAACCGGTGCGTACGCCACTCGACCACGGAGGTCGTAAAAGTAAAAAAATTGGGTACGGCCCAATAATTTGTCTAATGTTTTTTTGCCTTTAAATATATATATTGAAATAAAATTTTCATGTCATAAAAGTTTTATATCTTAGTTCCATGCCCATAAGACACTTAAATGGTGGTAATGAGCAAGAAGAAGAATAAAATTAACCCGTTGTATGCCGGAAGCGCAGATCCACGCGAGATACAATAGAATTCTATTGTCTTGTTATAAATATTAAAATTATTGCTAAAATGTTATAAATTGTGTAAAAATCAATGCATAAAGTACTAATTTACTAAGTGCCTGTGTTAATTAGACATTATAGTACGTAAATCAAGTGAAAATATCTACTCAAGAGTACCGGCGGCCGTGTCAACTGTCAACGGATTGGTTTTCAAAACTTCTTAAAACCGGGGAAGTACTAGTTTTAATTCCATTACTTTATAATATAAATAACGCTTCAATAACTTATTATCCTATAATATTATAATAATATTCACATGCAATCTTCTTTCACCTCGAGTAATTCGACATAGTTTGACAAACAGCTGATTGTGCTGTTTCATCCTTGTTTGTTTTAAGTAAATATTTAAATCTCACCAAATAAACGGACTCCTTATACAATATTAATATTAATAGTGTAGCATTAATTAGTACAATCAATCCAACAAAACTTCAAAGATACTTAAAATCATTTATCTACCTACATTTGTTTAACAAATTAAAAGTATCTTTATAATGTCATATTAAAAAGTAATAAATTAAAAAGCATTATTTCAAAACATTTCATAATCAATTCTCATTCTATTAAGTTTCTCAATTTCTTCATTTTGTTTCAAAGTTTCCTTTCTTTCCCACAACTTCTTTTTCGTTACTCAAGAAACCTTCCTTTCACAGTACTTAGCTGTCTTTCATAATATTCCAGGTGCCTCTGTGTGTTAGCCATGCTGACCCGCAGAGCTGCTTCCATGGAGGACAAATTGAGGACTACACTGAAGGAGTTAGAGTCTGCTAAAGCGCTCTGCAAAGAGCTGCTACAGGAGAGGGATGACAGCGAAGTGGAACTAAAGAAGATTATTGACAAGAATTCAAAACTGAAGTCTGAGCTATCTGAACTTCACATTCAGCACGTAGACATTCACAATCAACATCAACAGCTCCGACAAATAGTGGCTGACTATCAACACTGCATGGACACACATGAGCAGTCACTGAAACGGATAGCTGAACTTGAGTGTGAACTTAGTGAGGCCTATAGGTCTATAACACTATTAGAATCACAACGAAATACTGAACAGGCATCCAACACCTGTAGCCTGTATAATGAGTTGGTTGGTAGTGTCGCTGGGTTAGAATGTGAAAAGCAACCTATTATCATAGATTTAACTGGGAATGATTCTTTGTCCAAACCTACTTTTTTTAATAGTCATAAAAAATTAAAGAAATACATAAGAATTAATAGGCTCATTAAAAAGTACCAAAAAAGTATAATAAAACAAAATACAAATAGAGTTAACTTAGGTCTTAGAAAACAGAAAATTAATTTTATTAGTCAATTACAAAATTCTACTAGTGAATTAGAACTGTGTAGATCTGTGTATGATAATGAGGTTCAGTCGCTAAAGCTTCAATTACTAGAGAAGCAAAAAACACTAAACGATATCTTTGAGAAGTATACTGCTTCTCAAATAGACCTTCAGGAGCGGTTGGTGGAGGCGGGTGAGCTTGTGGATCTGGTGAGGTATAATGCAGAGCGTTATGAATCACTCACAAACAATTTGTGCTGTACCTGCTCTGGCTCCCCGCCAAGCTCTGAACCACAACCTGCCTTACCTGCCTTACCTGCTCCTGAAGTGATGCAACCCATTGCTGAAGTGATACAATCAATTGAGGAGCACAAAATAGATTATCCTGATAAATTAGTATCAAATAAGACCTCATACATGTTTACAGACAAGATAGGCCAAAACTTTGGTAGGTTAATTAACCGCTATTCCCAGCACCATGTTACTAATATTTGTGTTCCGGGTGCCAGCTTTAGTCATTTGACAAATTCTATTGCACAGTCTAAATTAAATGAAGGTTCCACTACTGTATTACTGTATGGTGATAGTTTAAATGTTAGTAAAAAAGACATAATTCAATGTGTTCAGTTGATGTTAGATCTCAATAAGAGTAATAATTGTAAATTCATTCTTTGTGCATTGCCATACTCAAATAACTTGACCAGCTCTCAGAATGAGTATATCTTTAATTTAAACATGTTTATATATACAGTATGCCACAACCATAATGAAATTATATCATACTTTGATTACAATAAGTTTATAAAAAAGTATAAATTAACTAAATATACAATGTATATGTCCATTAGTTGTAAGAGACAAATTGCTAAGCTTTTAGCATATAATTTACTTTGTGACACTGGTACTAGCAATGTACTTAAGATTATGGATTGTGTTAGTAGTAGTACTAATACCTCTTTAGATACATCTTGTAGTTTAAACTACAAGGTGGGACAACGGGAGGGCTGCATCAATTGAATGTTATACATCAAAATATGCAGGGTCTCTCCGGCAAAGATCTAGAATTAAGTTTATTTATAGAAAACTACAATGTTCAGGTGTTATGTTTGACTGAACATTGGTTAAATGCTCATGAACTAAGTTGTTTTAACATTCCTGGTAATTCTGTACAGAGTGCGTTCGTAAGAAAGAATGCAATTCGTGGTGGATCTCTGATAATTGTTTCAGATACTGTTAAGTGTAAAGAGCGGTTAGATATTGTAAAGCTTTCTATCGAGCGCACTATTGAGCTGTCTTGTGTTGAGCTAGAGCGATATGTTATAGTGTGTGTCTACCGGCCCCCTATAGGTGATTTTAGTTTATTTGAAACAGTGATGGAGGATTCACTTAATAAAATTAAGTCGAGTAGGAAAAATATAATCGTGTGTGGGGATTTTAATGTGAATATTTTAGATGTTACTGTTACCACTACTAGGCTACTTAATCTGTTTAGGTCTTTTGATTTAAACAACTTATTTTCCGAACCCACTAGAATCACATCCTCATCTTCCACCTGTCTCGATAATATATTTAGTAATTGTGTTGCTAATAGTAAACAAATTTTGACTGACATAACATCAGACCACTGTGGACAATTAGCTAGTTTCCCACACTTAGTCTTAAAAAAGTTGCGAAAAATTGAATGCAGACCGTATACTGTTAGTTGTTGTAATCGTTTTAAAGAGAGGGTTGTTTCTCAAATAAAACCATCAATTTTAGAATTTGAGAATCCTAACGACATCTTTGGAACTCTCTTTGACGTTGTTAAAAACGAATTTCAAAAATCTTTTAAAACTAAAACCCTTAATGTTCAGAATACGATAGCTCCATTTAATCAATGGGCCACAGCTGGTATATATAAAAGTAGAGCGAGACTATATGAGTTATATGGAATGAAAAAATATAAATTTGATGAGTCATTTTTGAATTATGTTAGACTTTACTCTAAAACTTTTAAAAGAGTTTGTAACATGGCCAAGGCTAAATTCATTAGTGATAAAATAAAGCAATCGAAAAACAAAATTAAAACGACCTGGTCAATTATTAATAACGAAACGGGTAAATGTACCAAACGCGATAATCAATTAGAGATAGTTGATAACAACAAATTAATTAGCGAAGCAGTAGACGTAGCCCAGACTTTTAATGACTTTTTTGCTAACATTCCGATAGCCACAACTTGCTCCTTACACTCATCCACGGTTGCTGCGGAAAACCTAATGCTAACTTGTGCCCCAAAATGTCACTCAATTTTTACCTTTCAACATGTGACCTCACGGGATATTATTACTACATTCAAATCTCTCAATTTAAAAAATACTGGCGATTTTTGGGGTATTTCTGTAAAGTTATTAAATATTATTATAGATGATGTTGCTCCTTATCTTGTTGTTACTTTTAACAAGTGTGTCGATTTAGGAGTATTCCCAGACCTGATGAAGTACAGTAAAGTTATACCATTATTTAAATCCGGTATTAAAAGTGAAGTGAGTAATTTTAGACCCATTTCAATATTACCCGCGTTTAGTAAAATCTTTGAAAAGTTAATACTACAGCAATTACTAGGTTTTTTTAATGTTAATAAGCTGCTCCACAGTGAGCAGTATGGTTTTACAAAGGGTCGCTCAACAACTGATGCCGGTGTAGCGTTACTAAAACATGTCTATAGCGCCTGGGAAAATTCACAAAATGCCATAGGAGTTTTTTGTGACCTTTCTAAGGCATTTGATTGCGTTCATCACGACACACTACTCGCCAAACTTAAATATTATGGTATACAGGATAGAGCCCTTAACTTAATGGAGTCTTATTTAAAGCAGCGCCTTCAATGTGTAGATGTAAATGGCGTAAAATCTAGGCCACTTGCGGTTAAATTGGGTGTGCCCCAGGGTTCTATACTGGGTCCTTTCTTGTTCCTGGTATATATAAATGACTTGCCGTTTTATTTAGAAGGTATCTGTAATACTGTACTTTTCGCTGACGATACGTCACTCATATTTAAAGTAAATAGAAATAGTGATAGTTTTGATCACATTAACAGTGCACTTTTACAAGCAACAAATTGGTTTACTGTTAATAACTTAGTATTGAATGCAAAGAAAACGAAGTGCATTAAATTTGCAATTCCAAACGTTAAAAATCTAGGTCCAAATATAATTGTTAATAATGAAATGCTGGAGACTGTAGAATCAACCGTCTTTTTAGGTATTACAATAGATGCTAAACTTAAATGGGCAGCTCATATTTCATATCTCGCAAACAAACTGAGTTCAGCAGCATATGCAGTTAGGAAAGTTAGGCAGCTAACGGACGTGGATACAGCTCGATTAGTATACTTTAGTTACTTTCACAGCGTTATGTCCTATGGCATTCTGTTGTGGGGTAAGGCTGCAGACATTGAAACTATATTTATTCTGCAAAAACGAGCTGTTAGGTCTATTTACCAGCTAGGCGCTAAGGTCTCACTTAGGGAGCGTTTTAAAGAAATTGAGATTCTAACTGTTGCCTCACAATTTATTCTAGCCAATATATTATACATTAGACAAAACATTCACCTATACATTAAAAACAGTGACATACACAATATTAATACTAGAAATAAGCATAAGTTATGCACTACATCCCACCGGCTGCACAAGGTGCATAACTCATTTATAGGACTTAGCATTCGTATCTACAATAAACTGCCTCCTAGTATGTTAGAATTACCATTAAATTCATTTAAATCAGTAGTTAAAACAAGGCTCTGTAAGAAAGCCTACTATACATTAAATGACTATTTGAATGATAAAAACTGTTGGTCGCCTTGAAAGACACAAGACGGTTCTGAATTGAATTACTGGGATATACCTTTTTCCATTTTTTATATTCCTTTTTCTTTATTTTTGACTGCCATACAGATAGTATGTTATTATACCCTGACACAATTATACTATTGTATAATTATTATTTATTATTATTATATTATTATCTTTGCTAACTTGACATGTAAGTTTACCGAATCTTATTGTTCGAAATTGATTGGCATACACTCTGTATGCAACATTATATTGTTTAGTTTGTTTTATTATGAATGCAGTTATACGCATGTACATTGGTGTACTATTTTAATACCGCTTTGATAAGGGACTGTGCAGTGAATCAGTGCTTGGGGTTTTGTTTTTTTTTTTCTAATTTGTAAATGTAATTCCTTTTTATTTTTTTTAAACCGACAGCAGTTTCGTCATGCTCCCTTAGTTGTCATTGCCTGCGGTGGCGTCTTGGGTCGGGTCTCCTCCTTCCCTCTAATATGGCGAGGGAGGGGATGGCTGATCCTTGCGTCATACTCGTGAACGGGTGCCGCTTGCGGTGACTGGTCGTTCTGCTGACCTTGGTCACCACGTAGATTATAATATTTTTTTTTTTTACTCTTTTATAGTATGATACCTATCTACCTTAACTACTTGTTCACTTTGCGCGGTTCCTTATTTATTATTTTTTTATTATTTGATATTATTTTATCGTAATGACAGCGTGCTACTGGGGAGTTTGTTGCGCCGTTTCTTCTCCTCAGCCAGAGCACTTAGGAAGCGGTGAAGGGTGGGCGTTTTGGGGTCGGTTCATATCTGGCGGTGGTGGCGTGTTGTCGGCCGCGTGGCGCTGGGGCGGGCGGGCGCATGGCGGAGCGTTCGGCCTTTCACACTGACCTGACGACGCTTTGGTGCGTCAGGTGTGAGAGGTTGGATGTTTTGTTGTGTGCTTGTTCGTTCTGGCGTTGCGCGGCCGATGTTGCGCGCTACCTTTTCCGCCGGATATGAACCGACCCCTAGGGTGCTGTCTTTTGTAAAAAAAAATGACGTTTAATAAGTGCTACTTTGTAGCCTAAGTTAAATAAAAGATTTTTGATTTTGATTTTTTTGATTTCTTATGTATTGCGGCATGCGAGAGGTTAAAGCCTCTGAGCAGAAGAAACGCATACGTATGACGTCGGTTTGGACATTCAAAATGGGAAGGAAAAAAAAATGAATGGTATCAGTATAAACATTACATGTTCACGGATGATTATTATATTAAAGTTAAAAGCAACCCCTAAGAATTGTGGAATAGAGCAAAGAATTATAACAAGATCTTGATCACATTTAGCTATAAATCTAACAAAAATAAACTGAAAATATCGGCCCATTTGTTTGTTAAGTTACGGTACTAAAAACAATTACACAAAAATTAACGATTTAATATAATATTTGAAAAAAAAAAAAAACAGCAAAACCTTTATAAAATCAGAATGTAATTGAAATCTTCCTTATTTGATAATTAAACTTCCATAATAACCATTTTTATAAAACTCTGCACGAGCGAAGCCGCGGGCTTCAGCTAGTTTTCTATACGTAACAATTTATTACAAATTAATCGACATACGGATACAGTTAAAAGGAAAAGTGGGTGGTATTTTCTCCATTCAAACGCCTGTTTCATTGTTGGTTTATGAGCTGAATGATTTTTTGCAGCAATATAGAATACTGTTTCTCTGTTTGTAAATTTATACGTTTTTTTAAGAGCGCTAGACATGTACAAAATTACATCTTTCAGAATCAAAAAAAGAAGACAAGAACCACAGTTTTTTATCAAAATTAAATAACAATAAATACCAAAATTAAAATATATACATTTGTTCAATATTGGATGAGGTGAAAGCTCACCTTTTACCTCAACCCAAACCACAACTTATATTCTTATTTTTCGGTTCGGTAGTGAACCTTGTCATTCTTGGATAGCCACCGCGCGACACTATGTAGGATTCAATCAATGACCATTCTTTTTTTGAAATATTGGGAAACTGCGAAATATTTTAAGGGCACATGCATCGGCAGAAAATTTTTGAATGTTGCTTAGAACCACAAAAGGAAACATCATGAAAAAATCCTGTTTTCAGGAAATTTTCCGCAGTTTGACCTTTTTCTTGTCTTTATCCCCCCTACTATAGGGCAGAATAGCGCCTACCCTTTTGTGTTACAAGAGGGTGTTATATCACTAGTGCCATTGATACTCGAGGGCCCTAGTAGTTTTATACACATTATTTATTAGAACATAATGTGCCCTGAAGTATACACTAATGGGTAACTTGAAACATTTCCTAGTCAGTTTCAATGATATATTCTTTCAATCAAATGTTTATTTACAAAAATGTAATAAATGGTTTAGTGACATTTGGCCTGGCTTCATACTAACAACGTTGTGTAAGTGTAATTATCTTTTCAACAACACATACTTTACCGCAGTTATGCCCCTTATAGCTTTTAAAATTAAATTGGTTTGGTAATGTATCTTCGCAAAGTAAAACCAGTGCAATGAAATTGAATCCACTTTTATTATCGGTTAAAGAGAATAATCTCTATAATAGGTACCCAATGGGAGGATAAAAGATCGACCGATTCGTGTCAAGTGCGAGTCCTTGGTGCAATCTTAGAGTATACATAAGTAAGCATAATAATAATATAATAATATTCTGGGACATCTCACACATGGTTGTCTGATCCCAAGCTAAGCAGAGCTTGTGTTATGGTAACCAGCCAACTGATAAACATACTTATATATATTTCTAAATACATACATATTATAGATAAATTACACCCAGACACCGAACAAATGATCATGCTCATCACACAAACATTTGTACCGGGTGGGAATCGAACCCACGACCTTCGGTATAGCAGTCAGGGTCTCTAACCACTAGACCAACAGGCCCGACAGAGACGACATAGAGAGCGCGGAACGCTAGTTGCCTCGGATGGAACGATCATTTACTGTATTAAATGATTTTTCGTGGGGCGAAAAACGTATATGCGAATATATCGATATTTCAAATATTATAAGGATAATATAGTTTTGTTCTGAAAATGTTCGAATAAAACAGCGCGCTTTGTTTCGACACATGTGACGACGACGCTTGTTTACAATGCTACACACCGTTCATAATGTTAGGTTCTTCTTTAGTAATTGTAGTAGTAGTTCTTTATTTATTTATACTCTAAGAGTGCAATATATCACTTGAATATGTTGTGTAGATACAACGATATGTTTTCACTACAAATTGAAATGAAATAAGAGACTTACAGGGCACGTTAAAAAATAAATGAATAAAGTTCGAAGCGATTGTTGAATTTTCTATAGATTTTCCTGTTTTCTCGAATGTTTTGTAATTTTTAAAGTGACAAAATCTTTTCCATTGTTCGGACGCCCACTGCTTTTTGTCAAAGGCGCTACGTAATTGATTACGTAGTTTTTTGACTTTGACTTACGTACCTACTTATTATTTCGTAACCGTATAACCGTACATTTAGGGAACAGTAGCTGAAGTACCTATACCTAACAGCTGATCTGTTCGAGAATATTCTTAGTCATCCTTAAGTTTGAAAGTAAGTTTTTTTGCGTTTAATTACCTTAACGCTTTCTTCCCAGCGTGTTTTCTCATCAGCCAAGGCTTGCGTTAATCTCCCGGCTCGGGACAGACGAGCCGCGGCTAAGTCTACATCCGCTTGAAGTCTTGTCCGTTCCTCTTCAACAACCTAGTAAAATAAATTTGCATAACATTCCATTCAACTCTAGTATAATCCGATTCTAGAAAGTATTAAACCACGTGCCTATATACACGTGGTGACATGTGTATTTGTGTACCAACAAATATTATTACATCAGCTCTGACAGGACAGGGGCTGTATTGATTTATAACTCCCACCGGGTGCTAGTGTGTCAGTTTATCTCCGAAGTGTGCAAATGTACAGATACTGCAGTATTGCATCTCACTCGTGCATAAATAACAAACTTTGAGTGAAGCAGATAGACGCTGTTGTCGATCATGGGTCGCCTCTCTATTGGCTGTTATTCAATGTGTTCATACGCCTCGTAGATAAAATTGGTTTCGTTTAAGTCCTAGGTGTGTGAGTAGGGCGCCCATGATGGACGCTAACTGGTTATGTTAACGAATTTGGAAACCTTATCGTATCAAATTGTATGATGTTAATTGGTTATATTAATAGTGAACGTTACATACTCTAAGTTCTTCCATCATTTTGGCAAGTTGAGCCTCAATGGCTTCTACTTCTTTTTGCTTTGCTCTCAGTACAGCCATTACATGTTTTAACACACTGGCCGCTTCTTTGTGCCTGTTGAATAATGATAAGATGTTTAACTTTCAATTAATTTTATTCAAAAATAAATATTAAATACTGTTTATAATATTAAACAGCTAAAAGCTTCCGAGTAATTTGCAGTTATAATTAATAATACGAAGAAGAAATACAAATAACAAAATAAAAGTTATTAATTTCATATACATTTGCCTATATGAAATTACCAATTTCAGCATACAAAACCACAGTCGCCGAAAATCATTTTCCCTATGAGTGTATTGGTTTTTATGGAATGAAGTTTATATTTTGTTTTATGAAAGGGTGGGACCCCAGACGAGTGGTGGTGGCGTCTACGTATTACAGTGCAGTGCGACGCGCGGCCGGTAACAGTCGTGCGCCCTTGAACGGGTTAATATCTGTAACTGTGTATTAATACGTAGTGCAAAAAAGAGCGGTAACTGCAAATTATCAATATGGGAAGTGACAAACTTGTTCTCAACGAGTTATTAGCGTACGTCCAAAATGAAATTGGCGCCGTCGACGAGTATGTTATATTTGAAGTTTGTTTACAAAACTTTGATGAAGATGAGATTAAAAAGGCCAGAGACGTCCTTTATGAATCTATAAATATGGAATCCTATAGGCCATCTTTTCTAGTTGATAGAGATGGTGAAACGAGCCTGCAAAATATCATCGATTGTATGAGGGATACAGAAAATGATTTAATGCCAACATTTGTTGCACGCGACTGGCGGAAGCTGCCTACTGTTTCAATTAATCAAGAAGTAATGAAACATGTATTATCTGACATCTCTGGTCTAAAGAAGGATGTGGCTAAGGTACAGAACGATATGTGGATCCAGAAAAATCGTCGTTGTTGCTGTATCCATTCAGCAGCAGCTGAAGTAGTCGGGGAAGCCAGCCCGCCACTGACACCAACCCCGGGGATATCTGGCTTCGCGGCTGCAGTCAAGACACCAGTTACCGAGGCGGCAACTGTCACCAAACCCGCATCCCAATCCGAAGCGAAGCCGCCCACCGTGGCTGTGCCACCTAACAATTCAATGCCTTCTGAAGATATAACAACATCTGACGAACAAATAGCATCTGGCGAACCAATGCTATCCGGCGAACCGGTGGCAACCGCGGAGACAATGCAACGCCAAGAACCAATGCCTACCGGAGTGGCTGTCCTGACCGTGAAATCAGAGTTACACTTTGTAACAGGGCCACCCGCTCTGCCTGCGGCTGGCGAAATGAAGATCTTCATCACCGTACATATGCCAGAGAATACTGGAGAGAATCCATCTGCAACTGTCATCACAATGGTTGGTAGTGCAACAGAAATCACTCCTGCTGATATCAATTTGCCTTCGATTGCTTTAGCCTTCGAAGGCGAGATGCCTGGTCAACGACCTGCCCCCCCTGCAGATGAGGAAGACAATGAATCAATGGATCGCCCCTACGCTGGGTCCTCGTACTCCTACGATGATGATACATCAGCTGACATAGAGACTAGGCTGATAGAAAGGCCCAGAAGCAAGAAATTGGCGGCTCGCAAAGCAAAACAATCCCGCCACGCAAAGGGCAAGAAGAACGTTGTCTTCAATGAGCCGAACTCTTCACGTCCGCGTCGTCGTTATCAGTAAAACTTATCTGAGCACATCGGTAACGCACAAATAGGTTCACATACAAATCATCATAATATTAAGATCACATACCTATTACTATGTGTGAACCTAATTGCATCAATTTTTTTTCTGTCTCTATCCATTATGTAATTAAAGTATACAATTTATATGTGAAATGTATTGATGTGATTGATGTCCAAAGTCTGTCTTTATGCGTTGATACTGCTAGAGTGTCAATGTAATTTAATAATTAATGTATTTGTAACTTTTACATTGTCTGTATACCTTTAATGATATTGTCATTAAAATGGTTGAGCATCTAACTAATCAGAAAGTCTTGGTATTTATATTGATAGTGATGTGATTTGATACAGGGACGAAGAAGTAGGCCTAGTAAGAGCAAAAGAAATGGTTATGGGCGGTATATATTACGGACTCTACTATGGGACGATGACAATATGAATATGTACTAAGTATGACTGACGTCGTAATTTAATTGTAAGAATATCTGTAATTGAGGTACAAGTACCATTTTTGATCAATTTTCGGTGTTTTGTATTACTATAATACCTAATGTGTAAGCAAGATTCTTAAAATTCAAAAAACCCTTTACAATGTACAACTTACAAAATATTTGATCAAGCTATTTTTTTTTGTTTTGTAGTATTTTATTTTATTCATATTCTATGCAAGGTGCCTAATAGGTACTGAAAACTCATTGTGATGATCATATAATAAGTGTAATTGATGTAATTGTATTCATGTAATAAAAATAAATAAAAAGCATGTGGTTGTTTCATTAATCCGCTCCCATTCATGTCCAATTCTGTTGTTAGACCTCCGTATAAACAAAAAAGGGTCTAGAAATGAGGCTAATTATTCATAATTGTGATTGGTTACGATATTCTGTTATCTAAACCACCAACCAAAGTTAACGTTACCAATGCTAACACATTTAAATAGTTGCAATAGGCCGAATTAACTAACAAAGTTGGTTGGGTAGGGCAACCAATGATACACAATAACATAAGTGAACTTGACTTTGCACATTTAAAAACCGTATGAAATTAAATAATAATGAAATAAGTCAATTCTACATATTTGTTTGACCTTTGATTGACTTTCGAAGTTTTAGTGTAGCGATTTCACACATGACTACAGGCTACTAAGCTACGTTAAAAAAGCCGAAAACTTTACGAGAGCTAAAGAAACTTACTTCAGGATCTTGGGTTCAACGACCCTGAATACTTTGGCGTACATGTCAATAGCTTGTACCCAGAGTACCATGGATCTGCACACCTGTTGTAAAAATAGTAATTAATAATTGTACTTAATATAACAACTAAAACATTTTTGCGCAATTTAATCAAAAGTCTGGTTCTGCTCATAATTTTAATTACAGTCAGGGCAGCATAGTGGAGGTATTTATATGATGAATTATGACGGGAAGTTAAAATTTAACGCTACGTGTACTTAAATGCAATAACTAATTAAAATATAATAGCAATCTCAAATAAAACATCGTGTATCTACAAATTCCAAACAGAAAAAGCTAACGCAAAACTACCTAGTTTTATTCTAAAATTTATTAACTCAAAATAAGAACTCCAGAAAGTATATTATTAGTCATATATTATAAAATATATTAGAAATGTAGGTGAAAAAGGATCCTTCATACATTTCTCCGTTTACAGTCGCACACCATTTGCAATATTTCCTATTGTGCCACTATCACTAGTACTGAATATTTACAAGACTCAATGATATGATGCTTTACCTTAGATACTTTGACAACCGTGTCTGGATTGAAATCCTTGTGAGTGAGGTACACTTTGAGTTTCTTAAGCGTCGCATCCGGTATATGATCTTTGTCGTACTCTTCAAGCTTGCCAATAAAATTCACGTCCGCCAAAAGTTTCTTTGTCGAATCCCAATCAGGTCTAGCAAAAAGTGTAAACATAAAATGTAAAATAATGTTTCTTTAGGTCAGTAAGAACTTTAAAACAATTTACCAATTTACTTGATTTTGTGTAAGGTCCCAATCTCAGGTATTTTTGAAATACCCTCAAAATAGTTGGGTATATAGCAAAATACACGTACAAAGAAAATAAGGACAAACAGAAAACCTACTATTTTTGAAATTGGTAAAAAAGTGTTGTAATTAAAGTTAACTTACACGTGTTTTTGGAAACCTTAAAGGCGGTAAAATTACAATTGTTAGTAGCAATCGGGAGTTTCGTTACCAAAAGTTTCCAAAAAGTTACGAAATCTATACACGAGGCAGTTACTATGGAAAAATTTAAAGGGTTTTTAAAATATCAAAATGTAGACGTTTTTTGTTGTTAAAGAGGAAACTACTCCAACCTAATTGAATCTTTTTGCAGACGTTTTCACAAACAATTAACATCAAATAACTTTCTCATATAACACCTGTACTCACAAAATATATATGAAAATAACACAAACGTTTGACCATACAGGGATCGAACCCACTTCAAAAAAAAGCTTGTAACAAAAGCAGCGACGTTCTATAAGAGTTATTTAACTGCTGGGATACTAACTTGACGTTAAATAATATGCAGATAGGCTCCATTACGAAGCGCACCAGCGTGGGAGGCTTCTGAAAGGCCTTCAGTTCATTGATGTCGGCCTTGTTGAGCGCCTTCAGCGCAGCCTGAGCAGCATCCATTGCTGGCATAGCTTGAGCTAAGTCCGCTTTCGCTTCGTCTGCTATTTGCTTCACTTCCTCAGCTTTTATCTAAGGATCCAAGAAGGTATTGGTATCAACGGTTTTGTTCATAAGCAATAAACTTTATTTTCAATTTTCCTGTTAGCATGTACTCAGGGCGTACCGTTATATGAGTACGAGAAAATTAATATTTAAAAACATTTGAGAAATTTGCGTAGGTACTTATTAATTTCTTGGAATCAAATGGAATTTTTGATAACAAATAAGGATAATATTTTCTGAGAACTCTTGTTTCTATGTGATTAAAGTATCAGATAGAAACATCGATCCTAAATATATTGTATATCAAGTACTTTCTGTTTGAGGCATATTACTTTATTGATCGAAGAGTTTTGCGTACTTTAGCTGCGGCTTCGTCCTTCATGACTGCGAACTTGACTTGATCAGCAGCTTTTTGTTCTATTTTAAGTCTTGCGACTAGTGCGTGTCCTTCCTCGGCCTTCTTAGCTAGGATCGGCTCCATTTCACGCACCTGGTTTTCCATCACACCCACGACTTCGTAGGTTTCGTATAGTTTCTACAAATGTTAATAAAAATCGTTATCATATCTCGTTGTTAAGTTACGCAGTTATGTACAATTGCACCCACAGCCAAAAGTTTTCTCACCCTAAAGGCATGCGCGTTTGACATTTTGGCACGGGCAAAATAGTAATGCTAAAGTGTAAAAGGAAAATGTTCACATTTTTGTAGCTATATCTGTTATCGTGACTGGGATACAGCGAATAAACAAGTGTGAACCTCAAATTGCCTCTATTCAAGAACAATTTACTACTTACGGTTCCATTGCAATGTCGCTGCAATTGTGAGCTAGTTTGCATACATGAATGGTAGTGCGCACCAGTATGATATTGTCAAGTGACCTCTATATTTTTTTATTCAAAGATGAAGGTTGTTTAATCCAGACCAGGAATATTGAGTTTTGGACATTAAGTGGAGCATTATAAAGTCGAAATTTCAAAAACAAACATTGCATGTTGTGTGTGTTTTTCCCTCTTTTGGAAAGCGCTACTAAGCAGGAGGGTCGTATTTGGTTGAGATTTGAACTTGTCCTTGAAAAACGACCCCTTTATTTGTACATTGAATTGATCTGTTTCTCGTATTATTTACCTTTTTAACCATTACTCAGCCGTTATGAACGCAATTTTGGCTTTACCGGGACTGTTGTAATTATTTACATTTCTTTAATACATATAGGTACTTTTGTATAATTTGACTTACACTATTAGAGATCAGAATGAACCAGACTGGCTTTTAGGGAAAACAGTGTCTGTTACAAAATTCAAAATTACCAAGAGCAAAAAAACGAAATAAGTTAATAAGTGATTAGTCCTTGTTAACGATAGTACGAAGGAATTTAAAAATTGTTTTATCATCCAGTCCTTTTGTGTTGTTTTCATTATCTAAATGATGTAGCATTTTGGTGAGGATGCGACCAAAAAGTTTGCTATAACAACACTAAGTTAAGGTGTTTTAACCTGTAATCCACAGGAGATCCTGTCTCTACCCCTGATGATCTGTTGCTGTTTCTTATCCAACAACATCATGTATAGCTTGAGCAAGTCTAGGTAACTGCTGGGTGTCGTGTAGAAGTAACGTCTCATCTCTTGATATAAGCGGTCCGTCATTACGTCCACGTCCTAGAATAAACACTGAAGCCTTAGTAACAATTTAAAGTATTAAAACAGTAAAAGGGTAGAAATTTCCAGTATGTTTTTTATTCGCAGATATTTTTTTGTCAAGGAGAAAAATTGTAAGAGGATTCCATACTATTTCTCGCAATTGATGATTTATTTTTTATTTTCACTACTTCCCTTGAACCTCTTTAGAATATAAGAAGATTTTATATTTCTGTGCTTGTTATTGGCTCGCCCACGTTGCCTGTATGAATTGTCGTTCTACGGGTGCAAGCTCAATGCTGCCTACTCGTTCAGTGAACACTGAAGATTCCTTAGCGTTAAGAGTTTCATGTGCATTCATCGAAAAAATTCTTGATCGACATACCAAAGAAAAGAGTATGAAATTTTTATATTACATATTTGTGACGCGCGATAACTATCCCTAGTTGTAGTATACTGGCATGGCTGTAATTGTTTTGAGCATTTACCTGATGCATGGTGACACAAATGGCAGAAATCTGTTCAATAATCTTCTTGTTGCCAAGCGGCTGTAGGCATTGCTGGGCTACGGAGAGCAAAGCTTCCGGCGGCCATTTCGTAAACCAATCAATGGTGCAACAGTTTACTAACGACGGGAACATGCGACATCGGCGCCTAGGAAATGTAAAAAAAATATAGAATCATATTTAACGATATTTCTTGACGTAGCGACCACTCAGTTTCCTTTACGACCCGCCGCGAGGGTTGCGGGTTCGATCACCGTAGCTTAGTGTCATTATTTCAGTTCAAAAATTCTGAATAATAGGCAAGAACTTTTTTTAAGATGCTATATTCCAAGATGATGGAGACAATGTTTGTAAAACAAAAATCGTGTACTGAAACGTTTTTATTTACCTAGTATTTTTTTTACTTCATTAATCAGATAAAATACATACAAAAAACCTAAAATAAGGAAATAATAGGCATAATCAAATACCCTATTTTAATTGCGAATATTGATGAGCGCTAAATAAATATGCGTTGGGTAGAGGCATATAAAGGTGTTTATTGTATAGGTCTCAATTTGCGTCATAGCATTCATAATAATAAAACATAGTGCGTATGCTGGTTCGGGCGCTGCATAGTGGTGTGGGGTAAAGGGGGTGCGTTGCACGGCGCAGTCGTAAGCTCCGCCTGCAAACTGACCCGTATCAAGCTTTATCGATTCGTAAAATTGCCCGGGCTGCATTCGTTGCCGGTATCATAGGTAAATTATAAAACCTTTTATTACTTTCCCTAATTAACACTCGTCTTGATAACGATGCCCGTTTTACTTTCGCTGACCGACAACGAAACGGTGCCAGAACTCTTAGCTTGGCACCCTTCCAAGTCACGTGTGAATATAATACAGGGTTAAGGTTAGGGGGTCGCAACGAGTGAGAGGGGAAGAAAGTATTTAAACTAAAGAAAGTTAAGGCAAACCAAGAAAGTTACAAGTTGAACTCATTTTGACGTGTAAAGGTTTTTGAATATTTTTGGCTATGTTATATTAGGACTTCTTAAACTGCTAAAATGACATAGTATTAAAACATCACTTTTCATTATACTTCTAGATTAGTGGTGAATTTACCAGATTTAAAAATGGTAATCAAATAGATAAGTACCTATAAGATAAATAATAATTAAAAAAGTATAAATAATAAGATTACTTCGTCGTTAAATAACCCGTAAATAATCTTGGGTTTTAAATTTTATTTATTTATTTTTGACCTAAGAAATCTGCTCCGCCTGGTACCGAAATTTAATTGAAAAAGGATAGATGCTATTTCAGTCGGCGAACCGTTTGCTCAAACACTTTTATGTCTAAGTTGTAAGAATCGGACTGGCAGTGCAGCGATCGAGACTTTTCATTTGATACCCACATCGTATCGTAATATTTGAAGAAAAAATAATTATTTTCACTTGTGGACTGTAAGCCTATCGCTTTTCTTGCCGACATCATTTGCATTTACATTGCATAAGAATTTCATGACATTATACCTACTTAAAAATCTGTTTGGCCGTTCAGGCTATCGGAAGTCATAACGAAACTAACATATCAACATGGATACATTTTTTGCACTTTTCGCTATCCGAATTACTGGGCGAAGGAAAACCAAGCAAAGAACCTTAGTCTTCTTCTAACTTTTCAGGTAAAAAGGTACTCTTATTTAATAAATTTGTAACCTCCAAGAAACGTGACTGATACTAAAAAACGGATATGAGGAGAAATACGATAAAATTATAGCGGAAGATGCTCAGCCTTGCAACGTAACGTAATATAAAATATTATTAACGTTGAACAACAGCGTCTTACATTAAGGGCGGCTTTCTTCAACATACATTGAAATGTCAGTTAACGATAAATGGGGCCTCTTGCATAAAAAAGTATTGTAAGTTGACGTTTGAACTTACAGTAATATATTACCTGAAACAACCCACAACACTTATGTGTTTCATAATTGTTAAATGATCGATTTTCCATTATGCCTTCTAAAGGGGGTCGAAGCTTATTTCGCGTCAATAGTCATGAAAAATTTGTTCAGAAAAGTTTGTCGCTAAGCCGAGAAGGTACTAACAAGATATTACGTATTCTATGCCGCAAAAGAGTTATTGGTCTGCCTGTGGGGAATATTTTATTTAAATACAAGAATTAAACAAGAACTGTGTAATCAGTTTTTTCTGCGTACTCATCACTGGAATCTTTTCCCTTTCTTCTTACAAACCATTCTCTTCTGATGAGATTTCAAGTACACAGATATCTGATTTTCTCCGCTATCGTCTAAATTATGATAAAATATAATAAATATATAGAAGCATTTAACTTGACTTACCTAAAGGCTTCGCCAACTGGGCTCATACAGATACAAAGATGAAGTTTTCCTCGGACTCTATTTATAAAGAAGTAGTATACTCCGTCGCGGTCGGCAGGGTTGATACCAAACTTGGCTGCCTCATTACGACACCCATTTTGTACGACTTCGTAGGTGTCGCCATCGAACAAGTTCGGCACCTCACCTGGTATAAGTAAGCAAGACTTAGCATAGCCGAGTGGTAGATATAGGAGTCAACGTGGCTAAGTGGGTTCGATCCCGCGTAGGACAAAAGTTGCTTGTGATCCACATACATTTGTTGCACTTAGTAAAAGGTTTATGGAACGTTCTAAATATATGTAATATTTAATTATTTATCTTCAATAGAGTTTTGTATCAACGTTAAAGAAAACCAATTTGTAAGAGATTTTGGAGAATTAGATTTTTATTTGTCAGAATGTGGGCATCATACCAAGAATCATCCCTGTTATGTTACATAGATTTACTACATTGTACTGTACATTGCTGATTGATATGATACTCGTATTGAGCCATGAATCACATTGAATTGGTTTGTCTTGAACCTAGAGATACTAATTAGTATCTCATGCTACGCGTCAATGATATACGTTGTACAAGGATGAAGTCAACTGAATAGATACGAGGAATTCATTAGTGATGCAAGGAGTAATATTATCATATAGTTATATTGTGTACACGCAGATTAATTATTTGTTGTGTAACTGTTTGTCGGTCGCAATAAATTCTAGAATTGCAGCAAAATTGGAAATCATTATAAAATAAAACACTAATTAATGTTACTCAAACATAACGGAATTAATTACACCTTTATGGGACCACCCACAAGATGCTCTTAAAATAACTAATCGTCAGAATCGGTTTACAATTAGCGAAGTAAATAAGTAGGAGAATCTCTTATTGAATTCAGTTTTAGTAGTACGTAAAATGGAATAAATAAGTGGGTTCATATTTACCGGAATTAAGCATATTATTAATGTCTTCTAGAAATTCTTCCTTTGTAATTTGGGTATCAGTAAACAGGAATACAGTATCTTCAAAATGGAGGCCCGCTCGTAAGTACATCTTTCGCAGGTCATCGTGAAACTCAGGAGTGTCGTAGTTTCTTTTGAGTTCCATCCCCATGCACCTAAACGCGAATAAAAGCATTGCATTGAATTGACGACACGATCAGAAAAAACTGTATGTTTCCTTACTGGCTTTTTACAAGGCGATGCAAAAAAGGAGGAGGAAATAAAGTTACTTTTCCTGACGTAATAATAAACATTCATTTCCTAAGTGGAAAACCAATTTTTATCTTCACCGCGATGTTGCTGCAGGCACTATTTTTATTTTCAACGGAGTTCTTAAAGGTTAAGGCTAAGGCTATTTTGTGCAGGACTGTGGATTCAATTAAGAAAAAGATAGAGCTAAGTTCTAATTTCTGAATACTAATCTATTGAATGGAATAAGAAAAAAGACTGTTGGTCTCTACTACTACTCAACTAACCGTCGAATATATACCTTGTTTATAATTAAATTGCTTGAAAAAGATCGAAAAATATTTACATGGAAATACGTTTGCTTTTTTCTCTCGATATTCTAAAAATAAGGGCGGGATTCCGATTACAACAACAAGCTCATTAGCGAATTTTATACATCTAAGTACAAACTATAAGATCAGACAAGAAAAAACAAAACATTTGCTGTAATCGGGCTTTTACCTGAAAGAACGGAAAATTTTAAGTCCAAAAAGGTCTAGAGAATGTTCGGTTTTTAAAGGAAAAATATTTTTACGAGAATTCCTTCAGCTTAGAACTACAACACTGCAGTACAACTCTGCAGGCGTATTTTTTCCAAGATGATAGACATAAAAGCACTATTTAAAAGTAAGAGAGAAATTATTGTGCCGTTTCTCCACCGATGTAGGGTATAAAATTTTATATCTGTATCAAACTTTATGAAAAAGCTTTGGTTCGAATATTTTTGACGAGGTACGAACTAATCCTATTTCCTAAAATCCTCTTTGCATGATATATCCCCCTACGTACAGACGCAGTCACAAGATCATACACCAAAAGCACTACTGGATATGAGATTGAACGTCTGTTGGATTACGGATTCTGCTTTCAAAGGGAACCCTGAATGCAAACGAACAACGCGAAACGTACGTTGATAAGTACAATGCAGTACTAACTCAGACGGATTTGGTTACTTAGTAACAAATCAGCGCAATATTATGACTATTTCTGGGGCGACCAAGAAACATACAACTTAATTACAAGGAAGAAAAGCAATTCAAAATAGAAGTATAGTTTCACTGTATACGAAGCGGTTCTGTTCCTAGATTTCTTTAGAACCGACTTATTATTACTATTATAATCTACAGAAAACCCTTATAAATTTTCACAGAGCACGATTTTTTAGTAGCGTAATTATCTTTTCGGTTAGCAGCCGAACGCTACCGATTAAATATCATTATAGTAATTCATTTAATTGAAATTGGATTTGGTTTTGGGCGTTCAGGCAGCGAGTAGTCAAGTAGTCAACGAGTAGTTACTTACTTGCACTCGTTGACATGCCCGGCGAGAGTAGCAACGCTCCTGCGTCCCGAGCCTCCAGGGCCAACCATGAGGCTGTGCCCCCTCTCCGCTCGCAACACCCGAGCCGTCCGCACAATGTGCTCCACGGCATCCTGGAACAACACCAGGTGCATCTCCGCACGAGCCGTCGAGTTGTACTCTTCCAAATATTCCTGTAAAAACCAACTCTTTGTTATTTCACATAACGTAACATATCATCACGCCAGTATCCCCGAAGGGTAAGGCAGAGGTGTACCAATGTACCCACAGTTCGCCGATATGTTTAGGTCCCATGTAATAGGAGGCGAGCCTATTGCCACTAACCGGGCACAAATCCAAACTCCGACCTGCTACTGAGAATTTCATAGAAAAACCCAATATCACCTAGGTCGACTTGGGAATCGAACCCAAGACCTCTAGCGTAGCAGGCGCGCTTAATACAACTAGGCCAACGAGGCAGTTATGTTGTTATTGTTATGTTGTGTATTTGTTATTTCATGTCATTGTTATTGCCACATCATGATAACGAGAATCCCATGGGAGGTATACATAAATACTTAAGCCAGGCTCAAACTTCAAAATCTAAGAAGCAATTACATTTCAATGCGTACAAACCTTAAGAACAACCATCAGCTTAGCTAGATTCGGTATCTCAGCGTAATTTCTGTTCTCTTTCGGTACAGCCGAGTTTATGAAATCGCCGAACAGTAATAAAGGTGGATGTTCAATGATCGGATCATCAGGAACTTCCAATATAGGAGTTTGAAAGTTCTTCTGGCACACACTGCTCATCAAGTGGTAGAAATAACTCTTATCTTGGATATTGATCAACCGATCGTGGAATACACGAAGACACTCATGATAGAATAATCTGGAATAGTATGATTAATATAAATGCAGAAACGTTCATAACGTAATAAGGAATAGCGAAGTTATGGCATGGGAACTTACAACATTGTTTTAAAATATTTTCTATACTTGCCCTTCCTCTGGAAATCTAGCAAGGAGGAGCAATAAGAAGTTATAAGCACCTAAACACCAAGTTTTCTCTTGACATTTTACCAGAGACCTGAATAGTTTTAATAGCATTCTATTGTAACTAGCTCCCACATATACCTTAGCATACCCTGCGGCGCCCTCATGTATGCAGCATCAGCCTGCAGCACTCCCTGCATGCATTTAGACAAGTCTCGCAGGTTGAACACGTAGTGCGACTTCGCAGGAGTGGGCAGTAGCTCGTTACAGATCTTAATGTATAGCTCTACAGCGGCATCTACTATCGGGCCGCCGAGAATTGACACCTCGGTTACGAAGTCTTCCATATGGCCTTTCAAGATAGCCTGGCAAAGAGGCATTAAGGTAAGTTTTATCTTAATTCTACATTATAGATGGTTATAATTACTCTTACCTAAAAATGTATGATAAGGTTAGGTGAGCATTACAAGCACTTTATGTAACCAGTATGCTAGTACTTACAGCTACTGCTTGCTCTATAGTTACTGGTGTCTACTTAAAACAATTAATGAATAAAGTAGAGTAACGTAGCTACCATACTAAGTAAAAATACTTTTTGAAGAAAGGTTTTCCAAACCTTGAATATAGTTTTCATAGCTTCAGAATTTGGAGCAGATATGTAGAACATAGCGAAATGTCTAACAAATCGTCCGGTGAGTGGGTTCCGTCCTCCACCCGGCGGAGCGCAAGCACAAGACAACACCACGTCTATGATGTCCTTCCAATATAACTTGTCCCGGTCGTATACACCACCGAAGTCTAGGAATTGTCTGAAGGAACCAACATTATAGATACTTATAATTTCTGTGGCTTACGCGAATGTTACATAGAAACATATCTATTTTTGAACAACCAGTCTGCCAGTTACCAACTTCTAAACGACTAGGACTAAATCACATTATTTTTCCAAAAATCTAGTAATAAACCAAATGGTAATCAAATCAGTATTATTTCTTTTTTTTATTATAACGCTTTATTGACATAGCAATACAATAAAATTATTTTATTATTATTTATAATGTTAAGACGAAGAAAGGAACCTCTTGTTAATTAGGACAATTTCATGTGGGCAGTTTCGTGGTCGTACAAACAAAATATTTTATATTGCTTCTAAATATACTCTTGTTCGGGTCTCGAATCTGGGATTGAGTTCATAATATTTATCTTACAAAATACCTAAGCCACTAAACATTTATGTATATGGTTGCAACAAAGTTTTTGTTTTTAGTGATGCTCTAGTTAATGATGACTTTACCTCAATAGTTCTATGGTCGGCTGAGCTCCGTAGACATCCAGTTTTGGCATGTTGACGTCGTCAATGAATATAATGATTTTCTTCCCTAACGGGGCTCCGATAGCTTTGCGTGGTCTCTTGTCTAAGCGGGATTCAATCACTTCCTAGAACCGGCCAGAGACGGGTTACTTACTATTTTAAAAATAGAGACATTGATTCAAGAAACATTAGTGATTAAAATCCATATCTTACTTGAGTTCGGCCACTACTCGTTTGTGCCGAAAAATTTAGAATACATGGTATGAAGTACCCGCCTGTGGACATTTTATTGAGCATCTCGATAGCAATGACCGTCTTACCGACACCTGTAAGACGATAAAGGCACACATACAAGGTTGGTCTCCAAGAATGAAGGGTTGTTGTGTTGCAACGAATTCGCTAGGTTTTCTACGCCGATGAGATCTATCTGTAATTTCCATCTAGCGAAAATAGTACAGAGATAAACAACACGCCAACACAAGTTAGCTAAGAAGCTAAGATTAGAGCTTTTCATGAAATATTTTTTCAAAGTACATTTAATCTCTCGTAACAAACTACATATTATATATTAAAATTAGAAAAAAATAATTAAGTGTAGGTGGGAATTATTTTCTCGTAAAGTAATATTGACGTGTACCTGTTAGGAAATCCCTACCTACACTCATTAAAATGAATATAACAACGAAAATAGAACTTAAGTACCTGTGTTCCCCGTAAACATGACTGGTTTTCCACAAGAGAGAAGTTTCTCAAACAAATATCCGTATCGTACTGTATCTATGGTCGGCACGAGAGTTTCGAAAAACGGTCGGTTAGAATCGTAAAGGAACTCCGGAATTATCTCGGCCCATACTTTGAGCCTGCGTTGCTTTGTATCCATGTACATATCGAAGAAATTGAAACCGGACGGCATACTAGCAAAAATAACATCAATTAATTTTAATATGGTTGTAGTGCTACAGGTTTGTAACCCTCCCCCTCCATCCGATAATTATTTATATTATGTATAAAGTGACGCGATAAATTTTAATGAAAAAGTAAATTCATAGGTATACTTCGATTGATGCAGCTTTACCCAATTTTACATCTGAAAGTGGTCTGGTCTGAAAGTTTAATGTTAAATCAATACTGGCCGCGAGAAATTTAATTCGAATTAAATAACTTACTATTCGGCCTCCTCGAACACCTCAAACTGTCGCTTGATAAGCTCTTCATAGGTTTTCCTGTTCCCTTCAAGGATATTCCCGCCGATGCACCAAACGTAGCAGAATATAAAGCAGTGTGCTATGTACACTTTGATGGCTGCCTTGTCTGGGAAACGCTCTCCGGGCTCCGAGAGCAATGCACCCAGGAGATAGCAGAGCGCTGATACTTTGCTGATGTCCACCTATTATGGTAATATTTAAGGAAAAAAGAATACAACCAAAAGAAAAAGTTTTAAATAGGTAAAGAATAAGATATGAAATTAAAAATACCTGCTTAATTCCGACTTTGCATTTAGTGTTAACATGTCCAAAGCCAACTTCGAGCATTTGATACAGCTCGTAGAGGAACTCCGAGTTTTCCTGTGTAAACAGGTTCTTTTCAACGCCCTCCTCTAACCAGGAGCGCACGAACGGCAAGTAACCCATTTCATTGGGGTCTATGTACACCATGCCGCAACGGGATACCGTCGCTGGTGATGCTTGTGCTAAATCTGCCACCTATTGAGCAATAAATACACATGTAAAGGTAAAAAACCAAACCGATTCTCTTTAAAATCAGCCCGTGTTTGTATTACTTAATTACTTATACATAAATAAGTTAAACCACTGTCAGAATCTACCGAGCTGTGATGTTTCAACTTGCTTACAATTTAAGATTTTTTATTAATTACTGTTATAAGTATTGCAATATATATTATTATTATTATTATTATAAGTATTGCAATTAATGTAACCAACCTCAAACAGCATGTGAACATAAGGCGTTAGTTTGATCCTCTCAGAGTTGGACAAGCACAACATCTTGTTGTCATCAAGTACAGTGTTCATATTCTCAATCCAGACCGCGTCTACAGGGCCGTCACAGATTAACCACTGGTGGTCTGGTTTTGTGCACTAAAATATTTCCATTATAATAAGCCGTCATTCCTTTGACAGTGAATTTACGGAATGGAGTAGATGACTGAATCTTTTTGGCGTAGCTAGATGATGAAAAAATAATGGACATGTTTTTCTTTACTTTTTCTAAATAAGCAGAAACTAAGAAGGTAATTAATACCCTTCAATGACGACATTCTTTACATACCATAATATTACAAAATTGTAAAGTTGGGTAACGTTTTTAAAACTAAACGTTATTTGGTTTAAAACAAAAGTAGAAATTATGAGTCCAATATTTTCCACTTATCTAAAAAACAGGCATTAAAAATAGTCATCTACTCCATTGTAAGAGTGTAAATACTTACTTGAACAGCTGTTCGCAAGCTAAGGGGCAATATTCCATCGTGCCATTCAAGTGTTTGCAAGTTGACCTCACCGTACAGTTCGCCTATTGTCAGACTCTTGGGGTTCATTATGTACTTATGTACTTTCTGATATTGAGGTCCTTCTACTCCGTTTTCCCAAAGCTTTGTGTACGTTCCTCCTAGCACCTAAAATAATAATTTCTAAGTTGTCATTTTTTGGTAACATAAATTGGCTCAACTGCGATATAGTTAGTCGAATAATTATTTCCTAATTAATAATGAAAATTTTATAAAATGACACACTCCGTGTGATTTGGGTATTGTATTTCGGAATCCGTACTGATGCAAAAATAAAGAAAGTAAATTGCAGTTGCTGCTGCTCTACATGAAAGGTGTAATCGCAATAATGCCATAATGACAGTATAAACTTACGTGCAAGATGACAGTTTTCCCACCCCCTGTTGGACCCACCAACATGACGCCCCACCGCACAATCATGGTCTCATGCAACTGAATCACTTTCCGTATTTGACACGTTTCAATTTGTAATTTCTTCTCTAAGATGACAACTCCTGGAATCAATATTTTTTGTTGAAATTACATTTGTTACATCATGTTTTATTTCTTCCATGAAAATGATTTACTATAGTTTACAACCTATTTCAAAAGGACAAGGGTTTTATTTTGTTTCGTATGTTTGTTTCGCGATATCTACGCCAAATATGGATCGATTTATAAGAGTTTTTTTTTGTCATCGATATTGTGTAGACCTCACATGGCATCTCATATTTATAAATTAAGTAAAAATCGATTCAGAAGTTTTTTCATTTAAGTCGGTTTCTACAACACTTATGTGCAATCAACTATTGTTAAGATTCTGCTTACTGATGACATCCTCCATGACGCCATAGTCTCTCTCCGGTAACTCTACACCAGGGAACAGATCTGACAGGATCCCAGCAAACAGTATGGCATCAGCTGCCAAGAACTTTGGCAGGTTGCTGTCGTTGAGGGCACACATGAGAGTCATTTCCTCATGCTGGTCAGGACTCGCCCGCTTTAGGGCACCAGCCATTACCTGAACACGAACAAGATATAGTCACTCTGTGAGATATGATTTAGTTAGTGCCCAAAAACTACTAGATAAAAGAACTCTATTGTGCTTCTTAATATACATAGTACAGCAATAAAACAAAATTGCTTACAGAGGCAGAATTGATAAAGCATACAATTTACTAATCGCTACCGTTAAAGCTGCGACAGTAATTACATTTGACTTATATTTATTTATAGCCAACAAACGGGCGTTTATTACTTGGTGCTGAGTAGGCCCGCCCAATTATACCAGTATAAATCTCCGAGATACATTTTCAGTTATAAAAATAATGATAATTTGTGTTAAATAAATCGACGTCTGAAGAATATCAAAGACCATATTATATGAGTTTTACATAATATACTCACCAACACGCTCTTTACGGCTCGCATGCCAAAGTCATAGTGGTCCTGTTTAGACAGTTGTTCACTGGATAACTTGTACATCTGTACCATCTTTTTCGCCAAACCCTTTGAAGATTCAAATCCTTCCGAATACAGGATGACTTCCGCAATTAACGCTATAAATGTACAAATATTTATTAAGCTATATTGGAATTGGCTTCCAGTTGACTTGAATATAGCAATTTAAATGGAGCCTAACTACCTATCTAACCTCCATAATCTATTATACTGGGTAACACAATATTCCATAGTTATTACTATGGGACTATGGTTGGGGCTTAACGACTATCTAAAATCAACTGAAGAGAGTCGAGACCAATAGCTTAACGTGGTTTCTGAGGTAGGGAGGACTCTCGGTATATTTACAAATATGTATTATTTTTAGAAATTACGTTTTACAACATTACTAATCCTAACTTCAATCTACAATTTCCTCTCAAGAACTGTTTTCCTGAAGCGTGATAAATACAAGACTTATTAATAACGCTTCAAAATATTGCTTCGAGTATATCAAGACGATAGAATCGCCATCCGTTAATAATTAGTGCAGTTCCTGTTGCTCATGTGGAAAATGTGCTTGTAGCTTTACTACGAAAACACTAGTGGAAATATTTTGCTGCAGGAAATAAAATGTGTTTTGTTTTCTGTAGAATTTGTTCGAGAGAAATCTCGGCTTCATTGCGATAAATGTTATTGCATTTTGAAAACAATAGATTTTGTTATTTATTATTTTAAAAATATATCTTCCCGTGACCATGATACCTGGTGTCGTAACGTCGAAATCTATAATCGACAAAAGTCGACAAAATCCGTAAAAAGTAGTTTTATTTAAATATCTAACTTTTGCATAAACCTAAGAAAAGAATTTGTAATTTATTCGTTGTAATTTCTTACCGTAATCGGGCACCATCATAGATATAGGACGGAACAATGCCTTCAGGTTGTCAGGCAGCTCAGTCCTCCCGGCGTAACCAGGGTTCATTGTGATGAAAGCAGCACAACTTCGTACTAACTTAATTTCGCGTCCTTCAAACATGAACCTGTTGAAATATGATAAGTCTTGTATGGTAAAGTCGATGTTGAAAGAAAATTATCTTGGGTGAAGAATCTTTAGAAATAAAATTTCGGCTATTGTTAAGTACTTAACAAAGTTTACTCAAATTTGGAAAAGCGACTTTATTCTTATTTAATACTTGAGTTACAATACGATAAATACAACAAACGATATTTTTACAAATTACGTGTACGTTAAGTTTAGGTTCGGGAATTTTTTTATCAAAAATAGAATAATCTCTTTTTTTCTCCTTTGGAGTGCTGATGATTAATAAATATTTCAGTTTTATACTACCACACTTTACTCCAAATTTTACCTTACATTTATAGTCTATAAAAAAAAATATTCTTCATGTATAATTAAACATAGTAATACATTTGCAAGTTAAAGATAAACTTGTAAATATATTATCATCCTAGGTATGTTAGTATGTTATTACCTGCTGAGTCTCGCGACTTTCGCATTTCGTATGGTGATCAGTTGCTGTGCAATGACGGACAACACTTCGATATCGATTCGGTTGAACTCGTCGAAGCAACACCACGCACCCGACGTAGCGAGGCCGGAAAAGAATCGGCCCATCATTTTGTAGTCAAGACCTGATCATAAAACGTAAAAAGCGAGCTTAAAAATTTGTCAACTTTTTAATATGCATTATTGATAATGGAATAAAAGAGGGCAACGTCGAAACGAAGATGATTTTAGTATAGCTAGATGCGATAAGGCTTTTAGTTTTTACTGCCTTTACCTACCTAAAATTCGACATAGGATACTAGTGCGTATCTCATATAAAACCCCAGATTTTAAATCAATTTTAGTACGTTAAACATTACATTATTTTATATAAAAATTATAAATATGATTCAATTAAGTATGGCTCTTATTTGCGATATGTTTTTATAATAGCATATTAAATTAATTGAACAAACAAAATTCCGTTGCTTAATAAGAGCCAGTTAATTTTATATTGCTGGAAACAAACCACACGCCTGCTGTGTCCTTTGACTCACTTAACTACGGAATCCGATGCTGTTAATTAAACCTGCCTGTATTAAAATGTATTGTCATAAACCTTGCTAGTACTCGTACCTTTACAGAGATTCCTATTAGCTCTTATTAATCTTTTGTAATGGAATATGTATAATAAGTGATAGAGTGGAATATGACTAGTCTATCTCCCTTTTCATTGTCATCATAACGTCAAGCTCCAAAAAAGTTACTGCTGATTTATGATTATATGCATGAACACGCTTATAAACATGCAGCGCGATACGTTAAAAGTTAATATTATCATCATTATCATCAGCCTATAGCAGTCCACTGCTGGACATAGGTCTCTCCAACCACACGCCACTTAGTTCTATCCTCGGCTTCTAGCATCCAGTTTCTGCCTTCCATATTGCGCAAATCGTCACTCCTATCTCCCTGATAATAAGTCTATAGTAAAATATATGGAATACAAACCTTCAGAGCAGTTAAAAACGACACATTGGATCGCAAGAGACTTCGCCATGTCTTTAGTGGTCTCAGTTTTCCCGGTCCCGGCCGGTCCCGCCGGTGCACCTCCTAAATCCAACTGCAAAGCGCCCATCAGACAGAGGTAGCATCTGTCCGTTAATGGCGTTATTACGAGCACACCTATAAAACAAAATGACTACTTAAAACTAAATTTTTATTTTCCTACATTTCACCTTTTACGGACAGTAAGTTATTGGTGGTTTTGAAAGTATTTAATCCGTCAAAACTGGCCAACATCAACGTATATTTTTAACCCCCAACGCTAAAAAGTCGGTGTGTTATAAGTTTCAAGTGTCTGTCCGTAGGATCTTAGGTCTTAAGCGAATGTAGCTATTGAAATGTGGCTTTTTGTTAGAAACATGACATGATCGAGATGGTTCTTAGCTATAATTTATGAAAATCTAAAGTGTTTCAGGAGGTAGCATTTTATAAAAGATTTCTTAATATTTTTATAAGTAACGGTATCGTTCTTACCTGCGGCCCCTAAATACTCATGACCATACACGTACATGGCACTAGACATCCTCGCTACGCAGTTGTCGATATCTTCTTCCCAATAATACCGAATCATCTTCAACCATTCGAAATCATTTCTACCAAGAAAATAAATAACAATTAGTAACAGTTCTACTTCCCTCATATTTTGTTGTCTATTGTTTAGGTTGGTACTTACGCCCTTTGCACATGTTTTTCCACCATCTGTGTAATAGTATCTCTAGCATGGACATCTATAGTGATGAGAGCGCATAGCACCTTTCTGAACAAAGGATTGATATCCTGTCGAGTTAGTGCAGCAAGGTCATTTAAGTCAGCTATGCATTTTCTCTCATACTCCATCAATCCCGTGTCTATACGGAGCGGTAGCCCCAAATCAAATATTTCGTGCACACCTTTCGCCCACATTATTTGGGAAACTGTCAGAATAATCTGAAATGGAAAATCATTATTCAATCTTCTGTCGATACGATTTAATGTATAATAATGAAAAGTATCACTGTTAATTTTATTAATCATTATCACAGCCGAAAGACGTCCACAGCTGGACGAAGGGCTAATAAAAAGAAGCAACATACAAGTTTCAGAAAGGATGAATAATTTTGTAGCACTACGAATAGTTGAAAGTTTTACTTGATTAGGGTGAAGTTGGACCCACTTCACTCTGGGCCGCGCTAGAAAGTCTTTAAGCGCATGTTTCATGCATCTTTTAACGGAAGCGAACATGGCTTCCTCGACTTTTCCGAGCCAGTCCTCGACGTTCCCACGAGCTTTCAGGCCCTGGCAAATAAGACCGGCAAAGTGTTAGGCTATAAAGTTATTAGTTACAGAAACTGTAATGTAGGAAAAGTTCTGTTTCAGAATTTTACTATTTAGGTATAAGAGAAATGATTTTATAAGCCTTATTATTTACGACATTATTATTAATTAGGGGATGTGTTTAAAGGAATAGAAAGCGATCAATTAATTATTATTGAAAAGTCATCGACCCCTTTACAAATCATGGTAAATAGGAATGCCGGGGCGAATAAAGACACAATGGAAAAGGGTTTTCTACATTCGTGCAAAAATCTTTACAAACATGTTGCCCTGTACCTTTCCTAAATTAACCCTCTCGCCTTCTGGCGATAGCATAGCGATAATATCCGTGGTCAAGTCTTCTGGCTTCGCAGTCGTCGCCAGTTTCGCTTGGAGCATGTCTCTCGTATGGAAAGACATCTCTCGTTCGACCAGATTGCCTTCTTCAGTCACCTCCATTTCACTTTCAGGTAGTTTCACGCCAAATTCCAGTTTGGCGATGGCATCGAAACATTTTCGCAAGTGTGGTTGCACAGCGTGAGGGTTACGAGTCTGAAAAAATATCCGCAGTTCTTATCTGAATTGTACATGTTTGGGTATAAAGAGAAAATCTAGTTAGTTACTAAATGGATTTAGTCTTTTAAAAAAAAATTATATGAAGGTAATCACGGATCGGGAGTCATCAATCTTTCGCACAAAATTTACAACATTCCGTAGCATTGCGATATTTCAAAATATAGTCGTAAGTTTTGAATTACGTAAAAGGAAAAATACGCATCTAATATTTTTCAAATCACATTTTCCTCATTTTCACGTTTTAAGTGTTACATACCTGGGCCAATATTTCTAATAGTTCATCATTCGATAAGAAGAAGAATCGTGGGAATGCCACTCGTTTAGTTTCCAAGTAGGCTTCGAGGCACTTCATAATTTGATCCAACATTTCATTGTTTCTCACAAACTCCTCGTACAACTTCGGTTGAGTAGCAGCAGGCATTGCCAAGGGTACCTAAGTATGTATAATATGACATAAGTGTTCCAGTGATGCAGTAAAAACTAACCTTATTAACGTAGACGTCTTCAATTTTGAGAAGCGTTGCTTTCTAGTATTTTGTTTTCCAGTATTTTGTATGCCAGTACTTTATATTAAAATACAAGGTCCCCCACCCACCTCTCACGGGTGGTGTGAAATTTTCGAATTATTTTGTTTTTCTTTTATACAAACTTTTTCTTTACAATAAGATAATATAACAAAGGAAAAATTCCGATATGGTGCAGTCGTATGGAAATTATGGCGTTACCAAGGGAAATCAGGATTCATTTTTATATAAAATTCTCTTTTTAAATTCTTGTTCTCCTAGTCTCACACCACACCATTTTACAATCACAACTCACCTTAGCCAGTTTACGCATGATATCCTTCCATGACTTGTCAACAATTGAGAAAAGTCTAGTTTCATTTGGCAATTGCCTCTGAATATCAGGAGCACTGAAAATGACTTCCAAATATATCCAAGTTTGTTGACACGCATACCATTCTTCCTGTAAACATAGAAAAATCTTTGAACCTATCGAAATCACAACCATAAGTAAATAGTGTTATAATTTTATGCTACCAATATATGGTACGTAACGTGTGTTATGTAATTAAATGTGGACAGCATCACGAACATTGATTGATTACTCTTATGCTTCAGATTGATTAGTTATTTCTTATATTATATACTTTACTACATATCAGAAATAACACGCAGGAAATATAGAGAAGTGGTTTTTTACATTGACTCGTCCAGGAATCGAACCCCGGGTCTCGAGCCTCCGACGACTTGAAAACCGATGTATATGCCACTTGACCATAGAAGTCTTCAAAATAATTTGAACTTATACGTTTTAATCAATCAATTGTGATATTACCAAAGTCTTAGCAAACAAATCCAGATTCTTCGACCATTCCTCCACTCTGCTCTTGATCGGACCACAGTTCCTGGAGCTAAGGATCGTGCTGATATGAATGTTGCTCTCATCCACACACGTCTGGATTTCTTCTAGTCCACCCAATACGTACACATCTTTTGCATCTTTGTGTAATACAACTGGGAATTCTAGCGAAGCCCACATTTCTTCCACCTGTAGACAAAGAATAATTGTGTAAAATGATAAGTTGAGAACAATTATCAGTAAAGAAGTAAAAAATAGATTAAAAATTATATGTACGGTTATCAATATCAATAATCATCGTGGAGTCCCAGTTTTGTAGTTTTTCCGCCATTCTGGGCGGAAAGGAGTCCGACATATAAAAAGACATGAAAATTGGTACACCCATCCTTGCGTAATTATGTTAACAACCCGCCATTTTTTAAACATAATGAAATCATTTTTATATATGGCGTCCCTTCTATTTTGATTATAAATGCTCTTGACACTATTGTAATGTTCTATGATATTGCTCGATCGAATGTGCCCACTGTAATTGAATGTACCTAATGTAGTTTTAACTAACCTTTTTCAGTAAAGCTTCAAGCCCAGCTTCAGAGCTGGCTTGGCCAGCCACCTCCATCAGTTCCTCTGCGTGTTGGAAAGCGTGTAACTCCTCGAAAACTCGTAACGTAAGCTCAGTATCCGGGGTAAACCGCGTGTGTAGTATATCTTCTATCTTAACCCAATGACGAGGCTTCAAAGCTGGATTTCTAAGATATGACATTACTGGTAACTGAAATTAGAAAATAAAAATGTATTTTTTTAATGAAATCCCGAAGCATACGTTTGGTAACTGAATAAATAGGTATCTTATAAAAAACTATATGTTGTATTTTGTGTCCAGATAATCCGAACCAAATAAATGTCTTTTTGGATAATTTCTGTTACCTTTTCTTTGATAATATCGATGGTTGCTTTACATTTTGGTACAATCTTGTTGGCAGGTATACCCTTATCAAGTTGATTAAATATCTTGCCAAAGTTAATAGTCGTTGTCTGTATTTCTTCCACATCCAGTGTATTGAAAGGAGAGTCGAACCTAAAATGAACAACAAAGCCATGTGTAATAATAATTACTTTTTATTGTACCGCTCAAATATAAATTTTTGGAAAATATAATTATTAAATAGTTTACCATGAGTGGTACATATCACTCCATTCTTTAGATGATTTCCAAAGCAGCTGTCTGAGTTTCACGTCATTTATGGCTTCATCCAGTTGTTCCAATCTCGCGGGTGGTATCTGGTAAGTATCGTTTAAAATTAAAGAGTTAGGCCTCAGAGTTGCAGTACGTTGCTGACTATGATAGATCGTTGATCATGACACAATAACCACACGACAACGCAATGTAGTGTAACTCGCACAATATTTCGTGCATCATTTAAACCAGTCATTAGTCGCTTAATAATGAGACAAATTCACAAATAAAACAATTAATAAAATAACAGTGCGTTTTTTATGCTTTGTTACTTACCTTAAATATTTTCTGCCATTCTCTTATTTGTTTCTCCCTAGCGGAACAAGCATTTAATTTCTCTTGCAACTCTTGCAAACCTTCCAATACTTTTTCCATATCCGATTTTTCATCATAAAGCCATGGTTGCTTAAAAAGAAGGCGTAAACAATAAACATTACGAATGAAAAACAACAATTTCGGGTATAATTTTCACCAGCTTTAAATAGATTTTTGTGGATTATTTACATTGACATTTGAGAACCAACGTCATTGCTTTAAGCTCCCTAATGTTAGTCAAATGTACGCAATTTGTTTATTGATTGCATAGTAACCATTCAACTTTTGGTAGTACGCTATTTTAATCATTATACGTCATTCTGTTTTATTTCAACTTTGGTTCTCGTTAAACAAAAGTACGTAATCATAAGGAAGTGATTTAAAAATATCCAACCCGTGACTAAACGACGCGGGTTCGACTTATTGTTCAAATAAATTAAAAGAAAAATTTAACTAGACATAATAATATAATTAACCACTAGTTATATTATAATATTAAATTGAATACTAACTGCGACTTCATCCCTTAGCTTGTTAACATCTAACATTAGGTTCATAATGTCTTTACCAATCTGGCTCGCAAACAAACCGGCAAGTTTGCTTCGTGTTTCTAGCCTTGCATCAACGTTTGTCCTCAGCGTTCCTAGGGCCACGCTCAGTCCTAACGGAATAAGAAACATTTACACAACAATCCAATTAGGTCAATAAACAGCGGAAAATTGAACAAGGTGCTATTGTGTTGACTTAAAAATGTCGGTCGACATAATAAACGATATTGTAGAGAAACCACTTTGGCCCTCGAGACCTGCGCCAATTTAACAAAACTAGATTTTTCAATCACGGCCCAATATGTACCTAAGAACATAATAATATGATTGCTTTCTTGTTTGCAATCGGTGACCTTTCAGTTGCAAGTACTAAAGATTTGTAAAACTACCGCAGTAGGCATAAACTAACTACAATAAGTAAACTTAATAAAAATTGTTAAATGTCGTAACTCTTGCAGGTCAATTTTTTTTCAAATTCATCATTTATGATGACCTAGCAAGAAAAAAGATCAACTAAATATTAGTAGGTATAGTAGGTAGTTATAACGTTACAAAGATGTTTTGTAAAATATACTAATAGATTGACGATAGTTTTCATGCCAAGCCTTCAGTCAGAGTTGTAGCAGATGGTTTAGCATACCCAAATAATCAGTCATATCGTCGGGCGATATCGGTATGTTATATTCTCCCATCAGGTCATAGAGCTCTCGAAGGTACTCCAGCCTTTCCTCGAGGAAGGCAACTCGCGCCTCCAGACCATCCATCATGAAGTTATAGGCGACCAGTTCCGCGGCAGTCTCTGGTTCTCTTATAATGTCATCATTTATGTCCTCAATACCGTTAACGATTTCTTCTATACAATTGTGACCGATCCTGGGGAAATAAATAGGCTACGTCAATTTAAAAATTTCTTATAAACTGACCAGTTTTATGTGAAAACTTCAATATTTTAACGTCTTTGTCTCTGATGTAAAGAACTATAAACTTACTCGGGTGTAACATTAGCCACAACATCGAAAAGTTTTCTCGGCTGTGGCCTGAAGATCTCTTGGAACGGACAAAGACACAAGAACATCAAACCCAAAGGCTGATAGCTCACAACTTCTTCTATCGTTTCCATTTGATGCACAAATGTATCGCACATTTTCTTGAAAGCAGAAACGTCTCTTTCATTTTTAATTACGTTAATGTCCATTGCACAAGAATCTCTGAAGTTTTCTGTAAATTCTTTGAATCGCTTCAAGAACATCCAAACGACTTCGTAACCATATTTGATTGCCCAGGGAATATATGCAATGTCATCTAACATGTTCTTGTCTTGGTTCATTAAAAAGTATAGATTTGGAGAGACTCCTGCCGACCAATCGACAGGTTTGCCCATAATAGTAGGCTGCACAAATATTTGTAGCGTTTCATCGTTCAAAAAGTTGTGGAACGTACGCACGTACTCCTCCCAATAGTTAGTTATTTTTTCGAAGTAGCAAGATATTATTTTTTCGCTTGGGTTAAGTTCCATTTCACCACTAGTTTTCACGTAGGCATCCACTTGGAATAACGCCCACTGTAAGTTTATATATAGTTTATAAAATAGACTTAGTTTTTTACTAAGGCAATTAATAGATTTAGAGACGAAATCATTTTACGGGATTTGGCAAGCGGTACAAGAAACGAATCGTATAAAGCACCTTGCATGTTTCACCGGGCCGAGGAATATGTTCAAGAATCTCATCCACGTCGTTCCCATTTAGTAGTTCTTGGTCGGGAGTAAAGCCGATATGCACTCTCAGCATATTTGCCATCATGCTGTTAGAACGCTTAGTCAAACGGTACAACATGTAGTTGGTCATGTAGTCCGCTAGCTTTATGAAACTGTAAACATAATAAACTTTCCTTATCTATGTCTAGCGTTTTTGCAGATATTTATTTATACACAAATGGCTAGATATTTTCATGATGACGTGTTAAGTATGAGAAATATCCAGGTTTGAAAAAAAAGTTTTGAGTCTCGCCCATTTTCTCCTCCAATTTTGAACCAATTTCAAAAACTGAATAAGAAGAATAAGTAGACTATGCTTCATGTTTTTCAGAGCTATTTAGTGCTTTGAAAAATAGTATAAGTACTTATCATAAAAAGGAAAACTCAGGGGCATATAACTCAATAGCATTTCTATTTCTGTAAAATATGACTTCTTTTTACTTCATAAACCTTTGACAAAATATGCGAGTTTTTATGGAGAAAAGACCATCCCACGTACGATTGTATGGAGGAAATACAACCCACGCTTATTCTTAAGAGTTTTTTGTACACATTAGAATAGGCACTTTTCCGATAAAAGTACTCTATGTAGTACGTAAGAAGTTTTGTTATGATTGGGAGCCAAGAATTTATATTTATCCCTATTATTGAAGGAAGCAAAAGCGTTCGTAGTGCTTAGCAACGGCGTTACTTGCGTAGGTGTCACCCGCCATCGCGATTGTTCACGTATCGATCACAAAAACTCACTTTTAATAAAGCAATTGAAATGATTTAAGTATTCTGTAAGTAAAACATATCATTATATTATATCATACCGCTTTTACATTGTTATGTTTTTAACAAATGTAACAACGATGTATGTCTATGTCGGGTGGTTTATGTAATTATTATTTTCCTCTTCTGATCAAGCAAAAGTGGGTAATGTTTGTGATATTTATGTAACTGACTATCTTCATAGATTTTCCTTACCATGCCAATCGTTCACAATACTTCCTCTTGTTCGCTTTCTCCGTGTAGGACATACCACCTGTGGGTTTACCTCTAATGATTTGAAACGGTGGTATATTCCTGTCGTCGAACACAAACCCCTGTTGGTATAGAGCACTGTGACAAGCCTGGGTGATCACGTCTAGAACCACGGTCCGATATTCGACAAGTTTCTCCCTTGTGTACTCAACACGTTTCATCTGAAAATACAATCTTGCTAAAATTACTTTACTAATATCCTCGTATTTTCCACTAGGAAGCAGGTTGTTTGTAGTGTACTACTCTGTGTAGTTATTGTGTTCTATTATTATCTACGTTTTTTCTCGATAAATGCTACTATTACACTTACTACAATACAACCTACGTAAGTAGCTACCTCGTTATATCTAATACGGGTCGGAACTAAGTATGTATGTGTGTTTGTGTAAGTATATTGTGTACCTGAACTTCGATGAAGTAAAAGAATGCTGTATCCATATCTCGGCTTAAGTCAGCAAATGTTTTCATATACATTTCACAGCACATCGCCTGAATACTGAGTAAAGCTTTGCCTAAGACTGGTGTTAATATAAAAAGATTCTTAGCCAGTTTATTACGAAGTTTAGTGTATTTTCTAAACATGATAGATTTCTTCCAAACATAAAAAGCTTTCCAATATCTGTATAGTTTAAAAAACTTAATCTGGAAACAATTTAATCATGAACTTTCTTAAAACTGGGATTCATACTACAATCAATTATAAAACAAATTTAAGGTATCCGAAAATAATTCTTACATCAGTCAGTTTAACAAAAATGGTATACTCCTGTTCCCAAGCTGGTAGCTTTGTGAAGACCATCTCATTTGAGTAGTGAGTGACACCGCACGGACTAATTGTGAAAAAGTTTCTTTTGTCGATGCTCTCATATGGTACGACTCTATATAAAATGAGTAATAGTGTAAATGTTTTGGTATCATTTAACATAAATATATATGAAAGCTGTTAAGATTGGATAAGTTAATGAAATTCAAAATATGTCTTGTTGCTTAAAAAGTTTAACATAATGATGACTGGCAATTTTATTATATCGTATTTTTTTACGCTATTAACCAAGCATCTTTTAACTGCGTAAATAACAAGATCTTTGTTTAACTCTATTATAAATTAAAGGTTGCTATACTCACTTGAGGTAGTACGGTGTAAAGTAAACATTCTGAGGATGGACAGCATACACCATGTAGAGGAAACCGCACGACGGATCGCTTCTGATAGAGTCAATCACATCTTTTTGAGACGCTACTGTTGGCTTTATTTTAAGAGGATCTGTCGTCACATGCTCCTTCTCTTCTAAACTAGCTTTAGATTCATGGATTATCAGCCTCCGCCTTTTTTTCTGACCTAACCAAAACAAATTATTTAGACGTTTCTTACATTGTTAACAAAACTAGTCTCCAGGTTTGACCATCTGTAAGGCAATGTAGGTAAAAAATGTCCAAACGGCTTTTCGAAACTTAGGTTAAATATTGGAGTTGGATGTAGTCAATGTAGAACCTTATAAAAATCCAAGTTGACTACTTAGAACCTTAATATGTTTTGCGAGACAAGTAACTTTAATGCATTAAAAAAGAGTATTTTAGCTTGTAATACAAACTTTGTACTATGTAGGTACGTAACCAATCTATTTTTATACGCTAATTCAATAACATTTTAGCGAACACAAAGATTTACTGCTTCATACAAATTGCACATAGAGACTTCGTGAAACTCAATGACTTGAACTGACTGAACGTAGAGGTTTGTACAGTCGCCGATCTTGATATCGGAAACTTGCGTATCCACGTGTACGAAGGGCCTCATATCACCGAGAACGTAATAACAGTTGGATAGGCACTTACTAACTGGTTCAGCCTCTATAGGCTCTAAAGTCCCAGGTTTTCTTTCCTTTTTAAACCTATTCTCTTGAGCAGCCGCAAAACCGGTCTGAAATTAGTAAGTTATTTAAATAACACTGTAGGGTAGCTGGAAAAAAAACTGACGAATGCTTTAATTACCAAGGGCTCCGGTTCTTTTTTTACATATTCAATCTTTTCCAATAACTTCTTGTGAGGCAAATGAAAAGGTATCTCTCTAGTTTTTCTGAAATTGGTAAAAGTTTATTGTCTTTGTATTGTAGGGAAGGGAAGTAGGTCATATACCTACTGAGTTTTGCAAATAAAACAAAATAATGAATAATATTAATCTAAACTTATTCGTAAGTACTGTACACATAGCGGGTGACTATCTAAGTATTTTACCAGAATATATTATGTTAAGTAAGGATTTACGCACTTTTACTTCACCCTTAGCCTCTATATCTCTTTATTACGATCAACAAATGTAAGTAAAGTACGCCCTTGATTGAAAACGTAGCTTACTTTAGGTATTATTAAATTAAAGGACGGTAAACAATACTTTGTTAACATACAATACGCGTCCCATGGATGCTGACCCTATCATAGCTCAGGTAAAAGTTAGACTAAGAAAGAAAAGCTAGTTTTAACGATCCGTGAAAGTGCCGAACTTTGCATAAGTAGCTGCCTAAATATTTTTTTACAGATAACGTCCTAAGGCTTAAGATTAAGCATCCAAGATTAAGCAAGTACCCAAGCCATATCAAGGGTCTAGTATTAGATAGTTCTAATTTACTAATTAAGTTTTCATGGTACTTTTACATAATAGGTTTAATAGTAACACTTAAGAAATTAATAACTTTAATCACTATTAAAATATTTAAAGTTACCTGTAAGTACTTAAAACAAACTATTAAATGATTAAGTTCAAAACTTAGAATATGGCATCAAAAACTCGTCCATATTGCTGTGGACTGGAAGTATATCGACGTTATGTGGCAAAGCTCATCTTCTGTCCAAATAGTAGGTAAGCGACTACGAAATTAGAAGAATTGTAATACTAATTTACCTTACATAATTTGTGGGCACAGTCTTTACATTTCTCTGCAAAGTTTCAATAGCTGGCAACGTTGTAGATACTGTTCTACGTTTCATATAACTCTCATTAATCGTAGACATGATTAAAAGCTACATGCAACTTCCTTAAATAAAATTAAATTGTAACTTCACACCTACCACGACGCGACGACGTAATCAATGACAATCGTCAACATTTTGTTTATTACTATGGAAACGAAACGGATTCCTTTTTATTTTTAATTATTGATAAAATGTCTGTCGAAGTCACTACCCGAAGAGTTCGAGGTTCAATTCTGTTCATATAGATTTTAGGGTTTATATTTTTCAACTGACCTTATAAGGATTCTCAATTTGTTTTGTTTCTAAATCTTAATCTTTAAATATTGAGTTCTGAGGTTTATGCGAATATTAGACATTGAAATAAAACTAATTTTACGGATTTTATCTGAATATATAGCTAGTTTGTATTTGAATTTTAGTTCCCGACGTTTCGACATCTTTGCAGGTATCAGGTACCCGCCCTGCAAAGGTGAATTCAAATACAAACCGCGATAAAATCCGTAAAAGTAGTTTTACTTCAATTCTTAATCTTTACTTAATTATGTATCCATCAACTATATTGAGCATACAAATAATTTAACTTAATTCATTGAGACTTTAATCCTTCCTTAACATATCTTGTGAAAAACAGTAATTTCTGTCTACAAATCGGCATTCTTTCAATATCATTCAAAAACACCTAAGTATATCATCTACTTTGAAACAAAGAGCAATAACTTTGAGTAGTAATTGAGCAAGTAACAAATGTTTGAAGGCCCAAGGGACTCCTAAGAAGGTATGGTGATGCGCGGTTCTTATTTTTTTTTATTTTATTTATTTATTTATTAAACATTTTAAATTATCAAACAAACATACATAAAAGCCCACAAAACTGTTTGCACAGTTTGTCTGTGGGCATGATGACTAAGACTAATTAATATTAAAAATGAAACTTATTATAACTTAAAACTAAAAATATATAGAACTAAATATATATATATATATATATATAATCTTATCAGATAATATGTTAACACTCCATGTTTGTCAACAGGTAATTCTTTAACATTGTACAAAAAACTTTTTTATTTTTAGTATTTCTTATATTGCTGGGCAGCCTGTTCACCAAATAAGGTATCCTTTTATTTAGCGTTCTGTCCCCATAGTAATTATTTACTCTGGGGACTTCATATTTACCTGCACAGGCTGCCCTAGTCTTGTGGGAATGACTCAACATTGAGTAACTCTCCCAACTGCCATGGCTATTTGTAAGAATTAGGTATTTATGTTTTAAACTAACAGGGAGAATTTTACATATTTTAAACAGCTTGTAGTAATTATCTTTACATTTTATTTTTGTTTTTCTTTCTACTAATAATTTAAGGAATCTAATTTGTATTGTTTCTAACTTTTGTATATATGATTTGAAAGTGAGGCCATAGCAATCAAGAGAGTAACTCAATATTGAATCTACGAGTGACAAGTACAGTAGTTTAAGGGTAGTAGTGGGTAATTTAAAACTTAAGTGATAAAATTTACCTAATAATATTCTAAGCTTATCACATAAATAATCTATATGGCACGACCATGAAAAGTTTTCATCAACTTTCATTCCGAGGTAGGTTACACATCTTTCTCTTACTATAGGTTTACATTTACAGGTTAATGAATTATTGTGAAAACAATCGAAACTATGAGTATACAATGAAGGAACTATGTCAGGTGAATTAAAATATGGTGAATGTATAATTAGCAGTTTAGTTTTATCTGAGTTTAAGACTATGCCATTGTCATGAGACCATTTAACATCTACACTTATAACTATAGAACACGTGCATCGCGCAAACTCCCTCGGAGAAGAATTTACCATCAAGACCATCCTTGCGAAGCGGCGTGTGCTTATCCAGAATAGATTAATTATAATAAGATATCATACAGTTTAGAGCTAAAATTGATAATTGTTACGTTCATAGGAGTTTTAATACTTACCAAGGTTATGACAATGTAAAGTGATTAAAATATAACCGACATTGAATTAGATTATGGTTAAGATATAGGTCATTTTTATGGTACCTATTGTTGCTCTTGTTTCTGCACAACTAGTAGAAGGAAAATATGTATCCAGCGAAACTCAATTCTTGAAATTTCCCGCTAAAAAGTATTGAATTATTAGGTTAGGTGCGCGCCGTGCCGTACCATAGTGTTTTTTTTTTTACAACAATCTCTTCTTAACTGTAATACTTTTCTAACGTGTAATGTAATTTAATAGGAACAGTAAAATAATTTAAATTGAGCAACAGTCATTAAAAAAAACATTGAAAAATAAAAACTTTTCTTTTCGAACACGTAAGGCATTTTGGAATAGTAGAACAATTAAAGTGAATTGTATATTTTGTAATTAGATGTAACATTAAAAACGAATATAAGCATAAGAATTAAATATAATTAGCAGATATAATAAAACCTTTGAAGCTTTGATAATAATTGTAAGCCATGATCGCGACATGAACGAGACTGTTTCGATTCCAGAAAAAAAAAACATTTTGTCTATGATTTGATTGTGATTGTGTGATTGGCGCTATTTTGCGTTTTACTATTAAATTTTAATAAATAAAGCAGTTAATCTTGTGTTATGTATGAGGCACTAGCTTCACAATAGATTTTTAAGTGAGTTTTATACGCAACTAAAGCCTCAAACAAGGTACGTACCAAATTATTTACAGCGTTTAGAAAGCAACTTTCTCCTTTCACTGCTGTCAATTTTGTCGATATGTTTTAGAAGGGACATAAAAAATCCAAACCCTTGTAAGCATTTAGATAACAAAATCCTTAGACCCCTTCTTTATACACTATTTCTATTTCATTATTTGATGAATTAACGTGATACCCATATTATATTTTCCATAAAAGATATACGTATTTCAGTTTGATCGTAGATATTCGATTCCAACGCAGGTACATACCGACTGAAACCTTAATTCAAGATGTTTAGGAAATATTGTACTTACTCGAAATTGCATTTTAAAAAGGCAAATAATAGAAACATTTAAAAATCTGATAAAATGTTTACAATATTAGTGCCTTGAAAATATCCATGTGTGGTCGCTACATAAACTGGCAGAAATTATTGTAAATAATAGCAGAGTGCCAAAACACAGAAAAATGTTTACAAATATAACTGAAAGTATTCTGTATCTGAGCTAATGATTGTATCTAAATGTTTTAAGTAACAGTTTCTATTTATTTTTCTTTGGAACTGTCTTTATGCAGTCAAAAATTACGCTCAATCCAGCAAAATATGGTTTTACATAATCTAACGGTGTTATTGTCCATAAAAATAAAGTCACCCAAAGCATTGTTGGCGTTCCAACCAAATTCAAATATTGTGATTTTATTTCATTCACAGATTGTTCAATGGGTTCCTTAACATAAAACCTGCCAGAAAGCTTCACTTGAAGCTCTTAGCATTAGTTGTTATTGAGGAATTGAATGGCTATGTATTATTACGCAAGTAAATTGAATGAAGCCTCATGTAGTGGGTGTAACATTAAAGTACCCCCAGCGCCCAAAGAGCCGGCCCCTGTGCCTCCACCGCCCACCGATCTTGCTCCATTACCTCCAGACCCGGCTCTCCTGCATGGCTCAGGGCTTTCTTATTATGATGTAAGTTTAACTTAAACTTTTCTATCCATACTTTACTATTTATTTCACTACATTTCTATTAGTCTTGATTAGACTATAGTTTTACTTATGACAGTTTAAGAATCAACAACCCTACTTGTAAAATTATTATGTATTTTTCTTCTGAGACCATCATCCTGGTAAACAACTGTATTTATGTGATTAGAATAGATATGTTACAATAGAAATGATAATTAGATGTACATAGTGCTAAACACACTGCATAAATAAATAATTTAACATTTTATTATAACAATAGGAAGTGGTGAATATAGCAAAAATTACAGGCTAGTTAGTAATTGTTTATGCTGTATAGTGGACCTTTAATTTTTAGAGTGCTGTACACTAATAATTTCCTGGTTAATTTTATATAAGTATATCTTTCAGTAAATTTTATTTTTATGATTAATGAATTCTTTTATTTTCAGAATGATGATTACTACTCAATGGTGAGGGGTAACAAGTTTATGTCTGAAACCACATGCAAACACATTGTAATGAATGGTGGTATGAACTTTGTTGCAGCTCAAAAAACAGATGGACAGGTAATGCATAAAATAATTTACAACATATATTTTTAATTAATCTAGTACAATCACTAAATATTTTTTTATTATATTTTAGCTATCAACAGTTCTTCCACCGGGAGTTAAGACAATAACGACCCTACCTTATGCAAACTGTCCAGCAGAGAAGCCAGATGTTGAGTATAGGGACGGTCAGATAGTCAGTGCAGCTTTAGATGCCCTGGTCGACATGCTCCGGCCGGGAGCTAGCAAGTCATTTACATTCACATTCTTATTATGTTCTAGACTATTCGTTAAACCACATGAACTGCTGAACAAGCTCTGCAAACGCTACTTTAAAAGCTATGAAAAAATAGTAAGTTATAGACTTTAAAATTAAATATCGTCTATTTTGTAGTTTATGATGTTAATTGTAAATATTATTGCAGGGAAAAACTGAAGTAAAGGAATTAGTAGATAAAGAGCTAAATGACATGATTTCTCTAGTGAGAGTCCTAAGCCAGTGGACTGGTATGTTCCCATATGATTTCCGCGATGATCGGGTCATGGCTCTGGTCCGCAGTATAACTCAAAGGTAAATGAATCATTACTTCTTTAAAGGTGATTGCGTATTTTTATTCGGTGTTTTAATTGTAGAATCATGATTGTTGAAACAAAATGACTTAAAAGTTAAAACAGAGTTAAAATCACATCTAAGGGAAGAGTCAAAGTATTGAATAGTAATTTAATCAGTCATCATATTCCACAGGTGTGCAGCGGACCACATGGCCTCTGTAAGAGTTGAAATGTCAACTACATTAGAAAAACTCCTTGATAAATTAACTGCACTTGAGCAATATGAAGAGACATTAGTTGAACCTCCTCAGGTTGCATCTGTGGACCAATTGGCTCAGGTAAATTATTACCTAATTTATTTTATTACTGTGTGCGTCCAACACCATGTTTTTTCTAATCCTGTACTGCTCTAATGCTGGGCGAGTGCCGCCGCGAAGTCCCTTGATCCTTTCATCCCGCTCCATTTCGAAAGAGCCCTTTCAGCATGCGTTTGAAGACATTTATACCATCATCCTCATCAATTGAATGTACAGCATTCGTAATTTCATTTACTATAGATAGTCTTTTACAAACTCCAAGGCGTAAAAATGCGAATTAACAAGTTTTTGTTTAGTTTAAGCTATCATTTTAATTAGCTAGGCGCACCATACTATTGAAGATTTGAGTATTGAAGATATATTAAACAAGCCTTTATCTATGCAAAACTTCATCTTGATCGGATGTCATGAAGTGGTTCTAATTTATACATTGCAAATTTGCAATACAAAGCGATTTCATAATATCCTTACTATATTTTGCACTAAGATTCAGAAAGAGAATTTAAATAACAGACATGAACAAGTGAATGTATCTTTATCTTGTCGAAACAATTTGCAGCAATTACAGCTGTAACTGCTATGGTTGCAGATCCTTATATTTTTAAACACACGATGTTCTTAATACAAAGAATATATCGATATTGCTGTGATGGAACTACCATACTAGTATAGCTTTGCGATTGCTTATAAGTCAATAGTTGCCCTTGCGATGTGATAAACAAAAATGCAAAATGGAGATCAGGTTATTCTGGTTCCTTTTCTAAATAGTAAATTCACGATTTCTTCAGAGCCGAAAAAAGAAAAATAGGTCAGATTAGAAGAAAAAAAGTTCAAGAAAAGTAGATCTAATTGCTAAAGGTTTTGCGCTTAGGCGAATAGTGACGACAATATGGGCTTTGCGAATATGGACTTTGCGAAAGAACAGACACTCAACGAGTTTTGTGTAACATCGATTATTTAAAAATATGAATAAAATCTTAATCAATCACGTGGCTGCTGTTGTGTAAAAAACGTTGCTTTTATTCAATACGTGACTTTCACGAAAATCAAACTCTGATTTCATTTGTCTTAAAGAACGCTCATATCATACAACACACATGTTTAATACTTATTTATTTTGTATTTTAGGGAGACATACTAACTCTTGGTCTTACTCCCGTCGAATTGGCTAATCAGTTGACCATTGTGGAGCTGCATAGACTATCCTTTGTTGGCCCTGAAGAGTTTGTGCAAACATTTGCACCAACACAACCCCAGCAATCAAGCTCTTCGTGCGGGAAACCTTCGATTAATTTACATCACATAGATACTAAAAGCACGCGGAATTTGGAAGCCTACGCTGATTGGTTTAATAGACTCAGTTATTTAGTGGCAACTGATATACTGAAGGTAATATAACTTATATACATTTATGATTAATAATAATGAATCAAGTTTGGACTATTTTGTAATTTAACTTTCTCCTACAGGCTGTAAAAAGCAAATACCGCGCTCGAGTCATTGAACAATGGGTGATGACCGCTAGAGAATGCTTTAACCTCGGCAACTTTAACTCACTCATGGCTATCATAAGCGCATTGAATATGTCACCAGTGTCGAGACTTAAAAAGACGGTAATCCATTACTTACATTATGTAAACGTTTAACAGGAGTGTGTTGTATGCTGATACCACTATGTTTCTTTGTAGTGGAGCCGAACATCAGCAGTGTGTGGGCAACAACTGCGTCAGCTTGAACTTTGTGTAGAGCCCAGTGGAAATCATGCAAGGTAAAGATATGATAGTTATGAACGTACCTCTCTTAGGAAGTGAATCTTCTTCTAAAGTACTAAAGTACGAAACTGACCACAGTTTAAGATACACCATACAGAAAAATAACTAATTCTTGACACATCATTAATTAATGTAAAGTGTCATCTAACTATATTTGGTACTGTCTTAAAACTAAACTGGTGCATTGGGATTGTAGATACCGCGCAGCGTTGGCAGCCGCTCCCACCGAAACAGCTGTACCCTTGCTTTCTGTCACTTGCCGGGATCTTCATTTCGCCAATCAAGGCTCGCCGTCAAAGTAAGTTCATCAAATCGATACCATTTCTTGAGATGAAAATCATTCATCTACCGACTAACATCAAATACACGATTGCTGTGTTTTTAGGTTACCGGGAAATCGTGTGAATTTTGAGAAATGTGCGCTTTTGAGTCGCCATGTCAGTAACCAGCTCGCCAGTCGGCGCTTAACGAGCGAAGAAACTCCCTCTAACTCCCACCCGACACCTCATTTGCTTGTTTGGCGGTTTCTCAATGACAGACCGACACTCACCGAAATCGGTATGTACAATACAAAATATGTAGTATGTTCAAAACAGCTTCTTCCATATATTTCAAAAGCAAGTTGTAAGTTTGAATCTCTATTTACGCGTCTAATAACCACATATGACGTAAAATGGACTGACTTTATCTTGTACTGTTAATATGCAAGGCCTATTCTCCCATGACGTTTTTATAGTACCAAATAATTTAATACATTGTGAAATTTTCAGCTCTGGAAATCATATCGTTTGAGCGAGAACCTCCCGTGGACCACCAGGAGAAAGAACGTTTAAAACGTCTACGTGGCGCAAGTTAAAGAGGGTTTCGAAATGATCTCGAATCCCGGTCAAGATCCCGGATAAACCAGTGATGATGACGCCCATCTGGCGTTCTAATGTGTTCCAATATTAAGTCTTTAATTGCAATGTACAAATGTACAATCTTAACTCAAAGGACAAGGTTTGTACCTTTTTGCACGTATTACTCGTGTCCGAGAACATTTGCAAACCCTAACTTCTTTGCAAACTATGTCAGACAACTCAAAAATTCTTAATTTTCTACACAAATTGGCACAGGATTGTCTTTACACAACCTAATTGAATAAACCGTAATAAAGTAGCAGCTATAACAATATGAATTAAACTTAAGCGACATTACTATATGTAAGACACATTTTTAGAGTTGTATTATTTATTAAAATAACCGACCAACGATAGTCATATCAACAAACTGCTCAATTTTTTTAATCCATTTTTATTTTACAGTTAGCTGCCTTGAATTTTGTATTCTGGTTAACTTTTTAATATTGATTCCTGACGTGTAATGAGTATATTATGTGTGATTATACGAGTTTGGATAATCATCATTCATTCATTGACTATCGCCATTCATATTAATGCATATGTGTATATCACTTGTGGAAAGATATGTTGTAAATGTAACTATGGAATTTACTATATTATTGACTTTGAATATTGTAATACGTGTGATTTTTAAATTATTTCCATGACTCTTTATCTTGATTGATGAGGCCATTAAAATCCAAGTTCCTTACGCATCAGTATTTAGCTACCTGTTAAATCTCGCCATTATGATGAATCTCGTAATGTAAGTACTTAATATTTATTTTTACTATTTGCATTCTGAAAATTGATCTCATTTGTGATTGAATTTATATTGTGTGTAATTTGTGTTCAAGTGGTTAAACGTGTATTCGAATGTGTATATGTGTGACGGATAATATTTAAATTATGATGTAGAATTATGCATTTATTGTGCATTATTAGATCTTTTGTATTTTCACTTGTTCCATTGTATTGTCTTTCAATGCAGGGACAAACTGACAGTAGCATATTTTTATGTTTACTCGTTTATTTAGAATAATATTTAATATTATATTCAAAAGCATTTAGTTTTGGTGTTTAACTATAAATAAATGTTTACTTGGCCGTTATAAATAAATAAATGTCTACTTAAAGTCTTGATCCCAAGTTTACTGAACTATATAGTCAGCGAGGGTATAGCTCTAATAAAAGTAAAGTATTTGAAACAAAAAATATTCTATTATGCATCTATGTGTTATGTATGTAGTGGATATCTACCTATTTAAAATGTATGTGTTATTTCACATATATAGCATTAGTATTACGACACGATAATCATATTTTAGTTATACTTTATAAAAACATAAATGTGTTCACAGTTATACCTGTAAGTAACATTTGTACTTAATATTTTATGTAATACTCATTTAAAACACTTTATTTTAGTATTAAAATTAGTACTTAAACCTTTTTAGCATTTGATTATGTACAAATATTAGTTGCCATGTTAGTATTAGAGTTAGGTTTTGATTCTTTTTACAGCCAGCTATTGCTTATTATCTTAATTAGTATGAGGTATTACCGTAAGTTCAAACTTAAGTCTAATTTTCACTGGATATTAATATAGTTATACTAAATAGAAAATAAATACATTCAGTTAAAAGGAAAAACTATTTTTCAAAATAAATTTAAAAGATTCCTGTTTATGTATGTCCAGAAGTACTATTGGTTTGCACATTGGTCACATAAATATTCTTTTAATTTAATTAGCGTTTTAAACGCGATGTATCAGTATTGGCTTTGCTTTAATTATGTTATGTACTTCATTATTTCGTACGATAATCTATGCAATCAGTGGAAAAAATAATAATGCAAGTAGCAAATTGACTGTGATTGATTTTAAAATATACAAGTTTTTCCATATTCGCCTGTTAATTAGTTTTGTGGAGGCTTTTCTTTTTGTTAAGTCATAGTCAAATAAAAAATATTTTTATAGTTTCATTAGAAAGGCGGTAAAAAAAATCAGAAAGAATAGAAAAAATAACTTTTAGTTATGTCTGATTGTGATAGCTTATCGTACAACGTTCGTTCATCGCCACATATTTTACCTTTCAATAATGCACATAATAAGCCTGAGTTACTAAATTTATTTATGTAGGAAAATAATCTGATCTAAAATTCAGTTTTAGAGCGTACTTTGATTAATCCTAGTTATATATTTTTGTATTTTCTCCCTGTACTTAATGTTATTACGTTCTAAATCTCTATTTTTTGGTATTTTTGAACTGACATTCATAAAATATATTTGCCCTGTGATATGTGATCTTATCATACCTGTATTTTACATTCCCTTAATTTATATTCAGCATAACTCGATTCATTGTAATCTTCACATACATACTTGTACTAAATACATGTATGAGCAGGTTATAATACTAAGAATATTTAATACTTATAGAAAGTGTATGTAGTTTTCAAGTTATCTGTTTAAAAAAAATACTTGTTACTATCGTAAATTATCTAAATGTCACAAATTCTAAAATTATAAATTAAAACGTACGATAAATATTTAAGAAATAAAATGTCATCATTGTAATAAAGAAATAATGTGGTTTAATTATATTAACCTCACTACTTAACTATACCTGCTGCAGCTGTAGTTCTTAAGGTAGAAAGTAGACTTATCCATTTCTGTTCACAAGTCAATGCGTAGCGAAAAAGAACTTCCATGTTGTCAAAGCAATGTACTTACTAACGTATATATAATTATATTACAAAGATATCTCAGCCTTAACTAGTATAAAATAAGAAGGTTCGTTCCCCGCGCTGGTTAACAAGCTGCGGCAGGGTAAATAAAAATTTTATTTTGTAAAAGTTAAACAAGGACTAGGACACATTGATCAGATTTATTTTATATTAATCTATACTAAAATTATCAGAGTACAATACTATAACGATTTAACATTAATCTAAGTATTATTTTTAAGTTTCTTTTTAATATCACCAAACCCGATATAACCAAACTATTTGGTCTTAGGCCACAATAGTACATTCCGACGCTCGTAAGTTTAAACCAGTCTTTCGTCCTAGGATAAACTAGCTCTGCCGTAAGTCGGGCTTGGCCAGCGTCATACATACATAAGGAATTATCTGTACAATTACAACTATTAGTATACAAATAAGTAATCAAATTTGCTACTTCGTCACTAATTGCACCTCATTGGTGTTCCATCTGGATTGGTAGGCATCTTTGGTTTGCAAACCTTTTTCTTACCCTCTGCGCTGCTTACCATAGTGCAGGTAAATGTAAAGTAGCCACAGGATGAAGATTTTGTAAAATAGGTATGCGAGTATTGCTTACGAACATTATTTTCGCCGTCAAGGGCCCGAGTGACTGACTTTGATACTGACACGTACCTATTATTGTCATCGGGTTTTGCATTGTACAAAGATCTTAGATTTTTTGGGTTTACGTTTCTACCGTATGTTGGATATTTATACTTCACTCTGCCGCTTCCTGGAGTAAGGGACACCGTTTGAGCTTGTGAAGGCGATTCCTTAGAGCCCACTACATACGTTTTATCTTTGGACGCGACGGATTTAACACTGCCAGTAAATCCTATAGGAATAGTATATCCACCAGTACCAGGTACTCGTTCTCCAGGTTGATAAATTTTACTTTCATCGGGGCGTTCTGAATTTCTTTGAGTTATCTCTGCATCATGATCTGTCAATGAACCTAATAATATATGTTGTGTATTACCTCCTGTGGTCTGCCTAACTTCTAAACCTTTTCTTTTAGAACTGTGAAGAGATTGGTGTGTTGCTTCAGGATCTCTTGAAAATTCGTTATAATTTGAATTCATGTAGCTTTGCTCCGTCTCCGCTGGATCATTTCCTTCAGGTCCAAAGCCATCATCTACGTCATAATCATCGGGTTGATTGTCATCTCTATCCGTTGAGTATTCGTATTCTTCATTATTTGTATTGTAAGCAGTTTGGAAAGATCGCCTACTTTCTACAGGTGGAGAACGCGTCGACGCCAATAAAGGATCGTTAGCTGCTGTGTGATGATCAGCATGCTTGTGAATACCGTATGGATCGTCCGGTAAATCAATGTTGTCGTCTTTGTTTAATTCTGTCACAACGTCTGATTCAAACGGAACTTCAGTTGTTGGCAATTCCGTTTGAGATAGTCCAGGGAAATCAATAGATTTTTCTGTAGCGTCTACATTTTCTTCATCGACATTTACGTTTTTATTGTTTTCGTCATAAACATCAATTTTATCAAAGGATACTCTGTTTGGGAATACCGCATCTTTGTCTAAACTCGCTCCAGCTTGCGCAGCTCCGTTGTATGTTATACCATATTTAAATGTGCCATGTAGTTGGGATTGCGACATACCGGTTCGGCCACTAGACTGGGCAGAAGCAAGGCCACCGCCCACAAATGGAGTCTTTTGTGAGTCATGTGATTTATCTCCCTCCTTATAAGGTGTGAAACCTATTTGCGCTTGAGAAGATGTACTGCCAGGACCTCGGGCTTGCGCATCAGCCATACCTCCCTTGACACTGCCTTGCACTTGTGAGTTAGACGAGTGCAACGTTCCTTCACTCTGGGATCCTGTTAAAACTGATCCAGTCTCTGAGCCGAGTTTAACATTCGCCTGCGATTTGTTGTTTCGTCCGCTTCCTTGAGCTGTACTAGAAGCCCCTTTTTTATCACCAGTTACTTCGCTGTTTGCCGCTTTGTTTTCACCAGTAATTTCTGCTTGAGCCGAAAAAGATCCACTTCCTGTGTATGTTCCATGTACATGAGTTTGAGCACGACCTTTGTCATTGCCCCCTTTAGAGGATGCTGAGGCCACTGTTCCATTAGCAGCTTGGTTAACACTTGCTTCGGCTTCTGAATCGTCGCCATCGACAATTGAATTTGGATCGATGACATTTTGGGGAACACCTATGTATGAAAAAATAATGTATTATTGGACTAGTTATAACAGGTACTATTAACATGAACAGAAGAAATATTGATCCATTGTATCAGAATTCAGTTTTCTTTTTTATTAAATCACTGGAGTGACCTTACTCTACAAATAATATACCAATCAATGTAGAGTAAAAGAACTATCAAAGTTTTGCCACATCGCCACTTCACAGTATTATGATATTCATTTTTAAGATTAAACTATTAGTTAAATTAAAAGATTGCGTCATAATTGTTGTTATTTAGGAGGAAAATACCTAATATACTGGGTGTCCGGTAAATAGTTCGACAAACTGTGGTGGCTGATACCTTAGATCAGGTCTTATCAAATGAACATGACATATTATGTTCCCCGAAAAGTAACAGGTTTCGAGTTAGAATCGATTTTCGGAAATTTTAGAATTTTTTACCTTGCATCAGTAGCATCAGACTTTGTAAAGCTTTTTGTTCGTTTGTTGGACTATTTACCGGACACCCTGTATAATTGATGGAAGACGTCCAATATTCCTAGGTGTTAATGATATTGAAGCTATGATGTATGGGCTAACTACTTACCATTCTGATTACCGCCTGGGATCTGAAATAAAAAATACCTCATAAGTATAGTGTTAATTCAGTAAATTAAAATTTATACTCATCTAGTTTTTATTTTTCGCTTTTGTTAAACTTGTCGCTAAGCAGAAAATATATTTGAAGATTAAAACAAGGATAACTTACCGCTAAATTATCACCACCGCCGGGACCATATTGTTCACCATATGGATTGTATCCATTTGGATACGGCTGCCCAGCAGGTCCTTGGCCACCTGATGCTCCTGGGCCAAACTGTCCCCCAGTACCAGCCCCAACACCAGGACCATATTGACCTCCAGTACCGCCCCCTCCACTGATTCCAGGCCCATATTGTCCTGCAGGGCCTTGGCCTCCTGATGTTCCAGGACCGAATTGACTTCCAGTACCACTTCCAACCCCAGGGCCATATTGTCCTCCTGGGCCCTGCCCGCCTGTTGTTCCAGGACCGAATTGGCCTCCAGTGCCGCCTCCAACCCCGGGGCCGTATTGTCCTCCTGGACCCTGCCCGCCTGATGTTCCAGGACCGAATTGACCACCCGGACCGCCTCCAACACCGGGACCATATTGTCCTCCTGGGCCCTGTCCGCCTGATGTTCCGGGACCGAATTGACCTCCCGTACCGCCTACAACACCGGGACCATATTGTCCTCCTGGGCCCTGTCCGCCCAAAGTCCCAGGACCAAATTGACCGCCAGTACTACCTCCAACTCCGGGACCATATTGACCACCTGGACTCTGCCCGCCTGATGTTCCCGGACCAAACTGTCCTCCAGTACCAGTCCCGCCTCCAACTCCAGGTCCATATTGATTTCCTGGGCCCTGCCCGCCCGTAGTTCCAGGACCTCCAGTACCGCCTCCAACTCCAGGGCCATATTGTCCTCCAGGGCCCTGACCGCCTGATGTTCCTGGACCGAATTGACCTCCAGTACTGCCTGCAACACCTGGGCCATGAACGCCCGATGATCCAGGACCGTATTGACCTCCAGTACCAGTGCCGCCTCCTACTCCAGGACCGTATTGTCCTCCGGGGCCTTGACCACCTGATGTTCCTGGACCGAATTGACCGCCTGTACTGCCTCCAACACCAGGGCCATGACCGCCCGATATTCCAGGACCGTATTGTCCTCCAGTACCAGTGCCGCCTCCTACTCCAGGACCGTATTGTCCTCCGGGGCCTTGACCACCTGATGTTCCTGGACCGAATTGACCCCCAGTACTGCCTCCAACACCAGGGCCATGACCGCCCGATATTCCAGGACCATATTGTCCTCCAGTACCAGTGCCGCCTCCTACTCCAGGACCGTATTGTCCTCCGGGGCCTTGACCGCCTGATGTTCCAGGACCGTATTGACCTCCAGTACCAATCCCGCCTCCTACTCCAGGACCGTATTGTCCCCCGGGGCCTTGACCGCCTGATGTTCCAGGACCGTATTGACCTCCAGTACCAGTGCCACCTCCTACTCCAGGGCCATATTGTCCACCTGTACCTGTCGCTCCTCCAGGACCAAACTGTCCTCCTGGTCCCTGGCCGCCTGATGTTCCAGGACCAAACAGACCACCCGTACCTGGCCCAACACCTAACCCGGGGCCTTGACCACCCGATCCACCACCAGCTCCAGGCCTAAATTGCCCCCCAGTACCGGCTCCGTGTCCTCCGGGACCGTATTGGCCGCCCGTACCGGTACTGCCTCCAACTCCTGGACCGTATTGCCCCCCAGGACCGGCTCCACCTCCAACGCCAGGGCCATACTGTCCCCCAGTAACAGCACCGCTGCCACCTCCAGGACCTTGGTCAGCCGATGATCCAGGACCATACTGCCCTCCCGTTCCGGTACCTCCTCCAATTCCAGGCCCATATTGTCCTCCAGTAGCGGTACCGCTTCCAACTCCAGGGCCAAAGCTTCCACCGGTTCCTTGGCCACCTGATGTGCCAGGACCATATTGGCTTCCTGGACCTTGAACACCTCCACCTCCAGGTCCATATTGACCACCTGGGCCTTGGCCACCAGAGGATCCCGGTCCATACTTTCCAGGTTCTTGATTGCCGATTGTTCCTGGAACAAATTGTCCACCAACTCCAGGGCCAAATTGGCCATTTCCTTGCCCACCTAAATTTCCAGGAATATTTTGGTTAGCTAATGCGCCTGGCGGCCTGTAACCACCAGTTGGACTGGCTACACAACAGTAATAGTTGAGGCCATCAGGACCTCTGAAAGAACCCGATACTGTTGGCCAATTCGTACCAGTTGGAAAACCAAATTGATTGCCACCCTGATTGGGGTATTTTTCACCATAATGCCCAACTCCATTTTGTGGTTGCGTCAGAGACCCTGGTGGTAAATTACCGCCTCCGTGGGATCCACCTGGGCTTACATTATATCCATTTCCGTGGTTTCCTGGTATAATGTTGCCGTTGCCAGCATGTGGCGAACCGGTTCCTCCTTCAGAGTGTAAAGTTCCAGGTCGAGTGATACCTTGCGTACCATCATTTATACCAGGTTGTGTGCCGCCGGGATAATATCCCATATTATTTATGCCTCCCGGCCCCCCTTTACTATTAGCATTAGGTCCTCCATACTGGTTATAACCGCCACCTACTCCAGATCCATATGGTCCCCCAGTGCCAGTTCCGCCTCCCACTCCAGGGCCGTATGATCCTCCAGTCCCTGGGCCGCCTCCTGTTCCAGGACCGTATGCTCCCCCAGTACCGGGTCCGCTTCCTACTCCAGGACCGTAAGTTCCCCCAGTACCGCGTCCGCCTGCTACTCCAGGACCGTAATTTCCCCCAGTACCGGGTCCGCCGCCTGCTCCCGGACCGTATGCTCCCCCAGTACCGCTTCCGCCTCCTACTCCAGGACCATATGCTCCTCCAGGACCGTAAGTTCCCCCAGTACCGGGTCCGCCTCCTACTCCAGGACCATATGCTCCACCAGTACTGTGTCCACCTCCTACTCCAGGACCGTAAGTTCCCCCAGTACCGGGTCCGCCTCCTACTCCAGGAGCATATGCTCCTCCAGTACCGGGTCCACCTCCTACTCCAGGACCGTATGCTCCCCCAGTACCGGGTCCGCCTCCTACTCCAGGACTGGATGATCCCCCAGTACCGGTTCCATCTACTGCTCCAGGACCATATGCTCCCCCAGTACCGGGTCTGCCTCCTACTCCAGGACCATATGCTCCCCCAGTACCGGGTCCGTTTCCTACTCCAGGGCCGTATGCTCCCCCAGTACCGGGTCCGCCTACTGCTCCAGGACCGTATGCTCCCCCAGTACCGGGTCCGCCTACTGCTCCAGGACCGTATGCTCCCCCAGTACCGGGTCCGCCTACTGCTCCAGGACCGTATGCTCCCCCAGTGCCGGGTCCGCCTACTGCTCCAGGAGCGTATGTGCCCCCAGTTCCAGTACCACTGCCTGTTCCAGGGCCGTATGGGCCTCCAGTACCTGTCCCACCAACTACTCCAGGCCCATATGCTCCCCCAGTGCCAGTTCCGCCTCCCACTCCAGGTCCGTATCGTCCGCCAGCACCGGTACCGCCTCCGGTTCCAGGGCCGTATGATCCCCCAGTCCCTGGGCCGCCTCCTGTTCCTGAACCGTAGGGTCCCCCAGTACCGGTACCGCCTCCTGCTCCAGGTCCGTATGTTCCCCCAGTCCCTGGGCCGCCACCTACTCCAGGTCCGTATGTTCCCCCAGTCCCTGGGCCGCCTCCTGCTCCAGGTCCGTATGATCCCCCAGTCCCTGGGCCGCCTCCTGTTCCAGGTCCGTATGATCCCCCAGTCCCTGGGCCGCTTCCTGTTCCTGAACCGTAGGGTCCGGTACCGCCTCCGGTTCCAGGGCCGTATGATCCCCCAGTCCCTGGGCCGCCTCCTGTTCCTGAACCGTAGGGTCCCCGGCTCCCGGCTCCACCTGCTGCATCAGGGCCGTATGGTCCCCCAGTCCCTACTCCGCCTACTACTCCTGGGCCATAAGGACCCCCAGTACCGGTCCCAATTCCTGCTTCAGGACCGTGTGGTCCTCCAGTACCAGACACACCTCCTACTCCAGATCTGAATATTAAAACAGAAAGGTGATAAATATTGTGGTCATTTATTTGGATTATAACCCATTGAGAAGAAAGCCACGTAATAGAAATTCATATAAAATATAATGTTAAGGATCTTAAAGTACATACATTGCACTTGGTGGGCGTTTCAAGCTTTCCGCTCCAAGATCAGATCGACCTACACATTCGTCACAGTTCGGATCGTACATTGATTGACTTTGCGCTTGCCCCATCCCACTGTTGCCAGCTAAAACACAAACCAAACCATTTATTTCACTTGCATTCCTGTAATTAAGTTAGTTTTATTAATAATAAAGCTTTTTTTGTTTACTTTTAAAATTAATAAAAAGACAACTAAAATAACTAGACCAAGACCATGCTAGGAATTAAGCTTAAAATAAAAAAAATCGCGTTTCCAGACGCAAATAAAAAATGTGACTCGACATAACGAACAAGTTAGTTGTCCCCCGCGGCTGCATCCGCGTGAATGACAATTCATATAACCTATGTATTAGTCCAATGTTTTATCTACATGTTTGTAAAGTTTCATTAAAATCCATTCAGTAGTTTTTGCGTGAAAGAGTAAAAAATATCCATATATCCATCCAAATATACTTTCTCACTTATAATATTAATAAGGATATAAGTAGATATATTTAAAAAAAATCGGTTTTCCCCCAGATAATTACGAGGGGCCATAATGTGATTTGGTACAATGCATCAGATTACGGGCCTGTCAGTTATTGATTCGAAAGCAACCATGTAGGTGTTCATTTAACTTTCTGTTACGTTTAAATTTGAAGTACAAGAAGTAACGCTTTACTCACTAACGGTTGCCCTCGATGAATCGGCTGCAGAATGAGCTTCCGCTTTTCCTTCATCTTTGCCAGTTCCACGATCAATGGCCAAGTACTGCGACTGGGTCTGGCCTCTGTACCGTCCACGAGGGGAATAAGACGCGTCGCGGCGAACCCGGTAAAACCCTTCCAATATCTTTTCTAGTGTGGTATTATTCATTGCACGCACATTCACCACATCAAAAGATTTGCAGTACAGGTTCCTCTTCGATTTGTCACCGAGAGATGTAACCTGATAAAAAAAAAACTTTATTTACAACTCATTGAGATTTAGTTCGCCTTGACATATTATAACGTTTTCTTTGTTCCAATTACGATAATGTAATTGTGAAACATAGGCCAAGGAAACTTGAGCAACCTTGACAAAAAGAACTTATCTCCTAATACATGCGTGATAAAAAATACCTACTCAGAAGCACAGATCTAACGTTAATAATAAAATAACATACATAATTATCATGTACAATATGTTTAGTTTATGAATAAGTACAAAAGAAGACAACCATAAGTTCATTTTAAAACTACAGTAGCAGGAAGAAGGGCTGGTAAAGCAATGTTCCGAAGGCAAATAAGCATGTTTATCAGCCGTCATTCATTAACACTTCGTTAAGTGTCGCCAAGTGATTATTGGGCTCAGAGCATATTCATAAAAAATACTTAACAACTCTCTTCCTCTTTTATGAAAAGCAAGAGTAACGTTACTTTTAGCTTTAATACTGAAAAGTTTTATTGCAGATTCCTCATAAGTCTAAAAACCCCAATTTTATGTCTAGTTTTATAAATGTTATTTTTTTCCTAAACCGCTTCATTTTCTTCTCTTTAGGCTTTTTGGGAATTATACTTTTGTAGAGCTTCGCAGTTAAATAAGTAAAAATACAGTCGAAAGTGTAGACTTATCTTTTAATCGATCACATCATGTTTTGTTTAAACAACTTGGTATACATTTCGCTTTATTGATTACCAATTAAGTTAAGATAATTAATTGATTGTAACAGTTCCTATTTATAAACAAACACCGTTTAAATTTTAAGTGGGTCACAAGAGGGCATCGATCACTTTCGTCGCCTGGAGCCATTATTCATCTTTATGACTTCAATTACTATTAGATTTATTATCTAGACACAAGACAGATACTACTCTAATACTTGAAATATGCAAGATATAAAATTAATAAATAAATGGAGCGCAAACAAACAGTGAAATATCGCATAGCGTTCATCCTAATATGTTCAGGTAAAACTTTATGCATTTTCGTACCTAATTCGCAAAGCATGAGATAATGACGACTATCACTTTTTAATTACTTTAAACTGCTGTGTAAGCATAGGTAATGTAAATAAATGTATATTACCGTAATATTCTTTCCCTTTCCCGCACGGGGCTTCGTACTGCTGAAGAAGCAGCGGTTGCCATGGTCTGCATTAAGTGTCCTCGCGGCGCCAACATTATTTTTGAACTCAGTTTTCAGAATTAAACACCGGTGGGATTTAAAATCTTTACACACAATATACTGCTGAAAATAAACGAGTTTTATTTAAAAGATATGTCTCTGAACACATTACCTAAAGAAATGAGGATAATCGAATAGGAAGAGAAAAAATAACGTGTATGGCATATGGCCTTTAAGTATATGGTCCCACTGCTGGGCAAAACCCTCTTCCCATGTAAAGAAGGATCGGTCGTCAATCATCTTGGTTGATATTGCAGTTATTAAAGAATCATTTAGTCGTTAAAGTAGAGCAGGAATGTAAAACATTGGTAAAGATTAATAATATAGAAATATCTTACTTGTGGTGATGATGACGAAGTAGTTGTGATGAATAATGCTAGCAGCAGTAAAGAGGCAAGGATAGAGGTAGCGGCCGCGGGCCGCGGCAGTGCTAGCAGCGCGACTCGACGCATGCCGTTGCGGTGGTGCGCGCCGACTCTCTGCCGCTCAGTCGCCGTCGCAGGCGCACTGTCCGCCATCTGACCCTTAACCTAACTCACAACCCGCACTAGATATAAGTTCACCCACCTAATTTCGGCGATAGCTGACGATAGCGATTTGCCACACTTAAAATTCAACATTGAGGAAGTACGAATCTTGTAAGAAAGATAATGATATTATACAACCTAATTACAACGATGCGAGTATATTGTTCATTTTAATTGGGCGCTTATTTGGACCACATTGGCTTTGCAAAGGCAATTTCTTTTACAGCGTTTGTTTTCCAGTAAAGCTGCATACTATTTAGTACGAAAACACCCTCCCTGTAAAGATGTGAATCCGTACAAACATAATTGTTAAAAAATTTAACCCTTGCGACAAATCTCAATTGCGGATACGCATTTTTTATCAGTTCTGACGCAATTATTTTATTTAATCAACTTCAATGATTAAGCCCATTTTATGTAAGTGTGCTTCTTCCATTCGTAAAACAGAACTAATTGTAAGATTCATCTTTAGTTTGTTACTTTCTAGTATCAAAAAATCTTTCAATATCTAGTAACAGCATGTATTGAATTGTTATTTATTTATTTATAACAATTTACATTTTTAGTTTGTCATTTTATTGATGAACCCTCTTCTGACTTTAATTAGAGGCGGGTTTTAATTTGACTGTAGGTACTTAGTACCTACCTAACTAAAAAGTAGGTAAATTAGAACCAATGAGATATATTTGCGGATCAAACAACCCTTAGAAAAAAGCTTTTCTCAAGTGCCTACCAAACTATCCACATACAAATCTATATATAATGATTGCAGGCAAAACATGATATTCTTCCCTCCTTACTATCTATTTGAGAAAAATTTGGGTGTTACATACTTTAAGATCCAGAAAAAAAAGAAAGTTTCGTTGGTATTGAATTTATTATAAAAACTATAAATCAATATGTAAAAAGCGATTAATGGCAGACTTGGTAAAATTACAAATAGCGTCTACAATAAAATGACATCGGTGTTCTTAATTTCGTTTAGGCCTATGGTTGAGCAGTGATGGTTACTATACGATATTTTGCATCTAAAAATCTCACTTTTTTAAAGTCTCGTTATTTCGGAGCTTATATTAGAATCCTTCTTTTTGTAGGAATGTGAGGGGTAAATAAAATGTTGGGTATAGTAAGCGGCAGAGTGGTTTTCTCCAGGACTCTTAGTGCTCACTCTACGATAATAATCGATAGATTCGACGCAGTCGCAGGCGAGTCTGCTCTCGGAGCCGCTACTCTCGAGCTGGTACTTGGGCACCATGATGAGGCTCTCGGTGGACTTGGTGGGCGCGGCGCAGTGACTGTGGCTCCGCGTGTACACGGAGTAGTGGTGCGGCGCGCTCTGCCGGTGCGCGTGCTTCTCCTGCGCGTGGTGCTGGTACTCGTGGTGACTCTGCGTACTGCGGCTACTGTGATTACGTCCGTGACTCTTCGATCGGTTCGATTGTTTTGTTGTAGTATCCAAATATCCATAACCAAAACCATAACCACCAAAGGCTTTGGTAGTTAAATTATCCCATGACTTGGGTTTAGCATGTTGGTGACTACTTTGATACTGGATTTTTGGCGATGATTTATTTTCTGCCCGGTCATTATCCCAAAAAAGAGTATCGCTACTCAAAGAAGTACTGTAACTTGATGCTGAATTATCACACGGTACAGTAGCATTGCTCGTTGCATAAGACTGGAGGCTACACTGACTGGTTTGGGTAGACTCTGTGGCTAAATATCGATAGCGATTAGAGCAATGCCCTGACTGGCATACCTTCTTCGTTCGCATGTGTGATCCACTGTCAGGCTTTTGAGTAGATTTATCGACTTGCTGACATTTTTCTTTTCTCTTGTGTTCTTTGGAGCATTCTCTCTTTCTCCTCATTTTCTTTCTTGTATTGGGAACACAGTGTGGATCGCAACATGGACTAGCAAGATCATAGGCTTCTAGGCTGTTAGCATCCTGATTGTTGTAAGCTGGCATACACGGAGTGCATCCCTGGTGGCTGTGGCTGTTTCGATGTCCTTTATTGTGTTTTCCGCTGGCTGTTTTGTAATTCTCGGAGGCTCTGTGACACTCTTGGCCTGGAGTTTTCACTATGTAGTGGTGGCATTCTCGCCTGTTTCTTGGGGAGCCGACAGTAATGACAAAGCTTCCTGTGCGCAAGTTTGGCTGTATCAAACACGTTCCGTAGCGTGGATCTAGATATTGGTACATAAATACGTTAGGCTGTGGTGGTTTTGCTGCGGTCACGTTTTCACTCGAAAGTGTTGGTCTGCAGTAAGTATTATTGACATTATTTTCAACAATATTCTCTTCATTGTCGGAATTGACATCAGAAGGTGAAGTTTTCTTCTTTTGTGATGGCAAACTATGGGTCTTCCAGTTGGAATCGAAAAGTTGCCTTTCACGAAGGGTAAGCTGTTCTAATTCTCTCATCTTGGATTGCAGTGCTCGTTGTAGGTTTATGTATTTGAGATGCAGCTCGACTTTTCGCACGCAGTCTTCGAAGATCACGACCATCCTCATTCTGGAGTCACAGCGGTTGATGGCGTCGACGATGGCGGCGTGGTCGGCGCGCTCCACGTCCGTGCCGTTGATGGACAGGATGACATCACCTTCCCGCATGCCTGCCGCTGCCGCCGGGCCCTCCCCTTCCACGTGGTCCACGTAAGTGATCACTTCGATCTCCTGCTCCTGTAACATTAAAATAATACATTTTTATTGGTAAAATATTTAATAGCTTAGGTATCGAAGACTTTTATTTTGTAAGTATAGTTATACTTGACGCATGCATTCAACAATAAACAAAGTTTCGTAATTAAAAAAGCAAATCGCATCTAGTCTTTTTCCAGGCTTGGGTCACAGAACTGTTTATTCGCTGGTCAACATTGCAAGTCGCATCAATCGTACTCTGTAACTTGCTATAAAAATAAATCGCGCAGCTTAATGTGTGAGCAAAACTACTATTTATTTAGTGGAGATTGGTTATTTACTACAATCGAATAAAAAAATGAACATGTATTACCTTTTTGTAATGAATGCCGTAGCTTTGTAACGTGAACCCGTAGCTACCATTTTTCTTTTCAATAATGATGGTACGTCTCCTCCAATCCTCTTCATTTTTGCTTCCTTGCCTCTCTGACTTTATGGATTCCCTTATCTGTAAAAATAATATAATTTATTTTAAATAATTGGTATTCAAATAATGTAAACTAAGGTGGATCTATAACTAATCCAAACAAGGAATGGTAGATCATGATGGTTGACTGTTTTCAAAACTAATGTTTTTAATTAGTTAATTATGAAAACGACCTTTATCCACGTGGTTTGACCGTTATAACCTACAACTAGTTATATTTCATCAAGCTTGAGTTTAAATTTATTCTAAGGAAAGGAAAGAACTTTAAATAACCCTCTGTTTATTCAACACTTGCACTAAAGAACATAGAATTTTAAGTCAAGTGTTTTTTATAAACTTAAACAAAGTTTATTTTAATATTTTTATAATAATTTTTAAAAGAAAACGTTATGTACTCAAATGTTTGTCAATTAACACAAGTGACTGTAATTCTATGGAACCAACTGTAGAGCATACTTCAATATTTATACATGTACTTACAGAGTTATCTAGGGAGTCTTCTTTCGAGTCATTGTTGAGAAGTTTTTTCCCATTGCTCATGGTACTGGGACATCGTTCGTTCAATTTCGGCGAGCTCATGCCTTTATCCGCTACCCGTTATGCCTCCCGGCTCCCGTCACACAAGGTTTATGTTATAATTCTACTAACTTACTTAGCCTAACAGCCATAGTGGAACATTTTAAGTTTTCTTTTACCTAGCTACTGGCAGAGTGTTTCGTTGAGATGCGACAAATCATTAATTCATTGCCGCGCATGCGTCATGTTGGCGCGTGCGTATTTCGACAGGACAACACCTTTCCAAGTCCGTACCCAACATGATTTAAACATAGGGTTCAATGGAATACGCTCAATACATTGAATTAATGATATGGTTGACTGACCCTTCTATAAATCTTTTCAGAGGGTACAGACCAATAGTAAACCGAGTTATTTAAAACGCTTTTTTTTCACACAAAGCTAAAACTATTATTAAAAAGTTATGTTGGAATGGTTAGAATGAAACAAAGCATAAAGTTTGACAGCTCTATTACTTATCGCTACGGGAGTTGGGGGTTCGAATCCTCATTTTTGCATATAAACTTAGATGTAGTAGATGCATTTATTACATTATTTGCCCCGGGGGTTTACATAGCCTATGAATCGGATCAACACATTAATTTTAAGAAAATAAATTATTTTTCACTAACATATTACTTTTTTAAGATAAATATTAAAATTAATTCTACCACCTCCAAAATCCTGAAACTGGTTTAAACATCTAAGTTTTAGACACAAGTGTATTAATTTTAGCATAATGTACGACTGATGTGTTGGGTATCGGTACAGGTATTTGTGACATGTTGTTGTTCAGCGACAGGAGAGGCGGGAGGCCGATGGACTGGACCCCAGCCGCGGCCGGGATCACTGCGGCCCCGCTGTGTACCGCCACGGGGGTGCCCGGGGCCTCTGTACCCGGGGCCTCTCGCTTGAATAGACTTCTATAGAAGTTATTCAGCGACATTTCCGGCTCTACGAAATCGACAGTTTTAATCGACCTCTTCGCCGTTTTTAGATGAGTGGAGCCTGAAAACCACATACATATACTATCAAGTCTGTTGAGTTTTAATGTTAAGCTATGAATTACCGTCGTTTCCTTCACTCCCAGTTATTACATTGGTAAGTCGTTGGCTCTTAATAATTTTAGCAGAGACCCTAATTACCAGTACTTGTATTCTTTATACAGTTAAATCTATTTTATTTATACAATTATTACATTTTTATACAAATAAATTAAACTACACATTACTTAATTTACATTTTGTAATTATTAATTAAAATAATAACAAAGAAACATCTTGATGACGTCACTCATAATTGGAAACAATTATTTACTTAGAATTTGATTATTTTCTTGTTTCTAATACGAATATTTGTTTTACCTTCTGGACCAGCCCCAGGGGCTATATTGGCCAGGTGATTCAGAGTACTCCAGGGCACTTGACTGGGGCCAGCCTCTGCAGTGGGGATCGGGGCCACACCAACCATACTCTGAGCTGTGACATTAGTCAGCAAGGGATTCGATATTTTGCTCAAATCGACGTGTGACCCGTTTGTATGGTAAAAGGTTACAGCTTCTTGGTTGCCCCTGAAAATGTGAGAATTATCATAGAAAGTTTCAATCAACTAATTTACTATCTATCTAGGAGCAGATCCTGAAAGTTTTCGATTGAATTGAAAATTCGTTTCCTAGCAATTATTTTTGGTAAAAATATTTAACCTGAGTAATCTGAGTAGAGTGCGAAGACTTTGCCTATGTGATTGGTCTTTTTTCCCTTTAATTATTATACCTTTACAAATGTGTATCTGGTAAGTGGTCAGGTTATATAATAAAGGTTAGAAACCTCGGATTGCTAAACGTGTCGTACTTCATAGGCTTCATGCCTTCAACTCTATTTATATATCTTAAGTAAGCTGTAAGCCTGCATATCACAATATACATGTTTTGACTTACGTGGTATTCAAATTGGCTGTTTCATTGTCCGTTTTGTTTGTTAGTATCCCCACTTGGTATACCATCGCATGTATAACGTACCTGTAAATATATTTCAGTATCTACGTCACACAGTCACATTCTAATACCTAAATAGTTAGTTACAGGGTAGTTAAATCAAAATTGATATGAAAGCATTAATCTAAATTACAGGCCCGTTTATAATTAAGCAACGAGTAACGACATAGTTTAATTTTATATCAAAATTACCAAAATCAACGTCTAATCAATGTCATATATTCTTAGCTTCTGTAGATAAAATAAGGCCATCGATTATAAAATGTAGAACCTGCAATCTACAAGGACCATCGTGGAAAATGCAGCCGATCTAACGCACCCTATCTAAGTAGATGCAAATTGCGATCGATATTTTTATAGGTAAAAGTAGGTAAGACAGGCATCTGTGTCACCCCACTAAGGCTGTGTTCAAACTAATTGTACAGTCAGTTGCCGACCCTGATCGGTACTGAGTTTTTTGTATTTCTATACATTTCATACGTTCACTTTTCTTTCACACCTATCCGAAAATACGTTAATATGTTATGCGTCTTTATGCAAACTACGTATGTGGAGTACATACTTGACGTAGCTGTTGCATATTCTCAGCCTTCTGTAAACGAAACATACCGTCTAGATTTACGTTCACAATGGGCTTCACAGTGAGCCTTCACACATTAGGCGGCTGACTTTACATTTGGTTTGAACAAGGCCTTAAGCTACTTCTCTCAAGACAATGTAGACCAAACTTTAGCGTCCGGTACCTGACGCTTTGCTGTACAGGTGAAGGTTGCTTTGTTCTATTTTATGCAATAGAAACTCACATATCTTTATTTGGATCCGTAGTGTTTCCCGACAGGTCTGTTTCGTTAACAGTTTCTAAGCCGACGGCGACGGTAATCCATGGTGCGACCAATAATATCAGGATCTGTACAATAAAGAAAGTTGATACCAACTAAAAAACTATGCAGTCATACAACAATCTGAAATAGCTCAGCAAACTAATAACACCATCTCATTCAAAAGGAACGTTTGAGTTTGAATTCGACACAATTATATTACAAGCTTGTGTGACGCATTATTTATGGCAACAAGATTTGTTGGTTTCAAGAGGCTAAAGAAGAAACAAAGAAAAAATAGTTTAGGTCTCTATACCTCTCCACTACTGCTCTACCGTACATGAAAACAAATTGTTTTGGAACTCGAATAATAGCAACTTCTCAACTGATATTAACTGCCGTATTCAAAGACGTCAATGGAGTTGGGTTTCAAATCAATGGTAATGCAAAGCACGTGCGATAGATAGTCGACACAGACCTACTTCTGGAACATAAATATAAAACAGTACAAATAGAAGCAGAAATTAAAGAAATATCAGGTTGTAAACACAAAGACTTACCAGCTTCCCCATATTTTCCAAGCAAAATAACATGATCACTATTAGACACTATCATTGTTTCTTCTTTATATAGTTGCATCTCATTACCGCCTTGGTGCCTTTGTGCTAATTACAGTAGGGAATCTTAATTAACGAGCATATGATAATATACGGAATACTCACCACTGAAATAAAATCGTAATAAAACGTAAAAAAAAGCTTTATTTATTTAATATCAGTTGTGTAATTTTCAGCCATCATTGGTGTCAGTGAGCGTTTGGCGTCAATCTATATCAATGAAATATTTGTATCTCCGTACGATATTAGTGTTATCTGTAAAGAAAGGCAGAGTGGCTGTGGGCTATCAGTGTGATGCTGGGCCGATACGGTGAACACCGAGGTACGTGAGCCTCCCGAAGTAATCCCGATACCGTAGTACTCTAGAACTTGGCTTACAACTGCACCATGGGGATCAACAAAATCATGGTCTTCGCTGGCATCTCTACGTTGGTAAGTCACTGTTTTTTTTCTCTAATGCAGTTTGTAAAATGCTTGCGAATAGTTCTAGAAAATCGAGAATTTTTATAGTCTAAAAAAAAAATTGCAGGGCGATTGTTAGTTGAAATTGGCTCTAGGCATATAAATGTTTTATGTTTCGGCTAAATATTTAATTGGCAATTTGTACAAGCAGTGTTTTTTGACCATGCAACTTATAGTGCTTCCGGTGACTTTAGATATTCAATATTCATATTTTATCTCAGCAGGTTTCAATTGCGGAATTGGTCTCTCGCAATTAAATGGGTTAAAAGCACAGTATGACTAACCTGGCTTTCCAACACAAAACAATAGGACACCAACTAATATGGGACCCCGTTTCAACAGGTTGACCTTTTTTCGTGATTTTCTCAAAGTGATAGCTATTTATATTACCTAATTGTGAATCAGTGAAATCTATCTATAATTTGTGTGAATTCAACCAGCATACACCAATGTAGCGTTCAAGTAGAAGTTGTTTTAGTAATTTTTAAATTAAATTTACCGAAGGAAACAGCTCTATCGAGTTAGATGGTTTGAGAAAGGCATTCAATAAGGTAAAAGATCACGAAAGAAGAATTAATTAAACCCAATAAAGAAGATCTTTAAAAAATGTTCATCATCAAAACGGCAAAGCGAAAAATTTCATCACAAAGACACCAAAAAAATCCAGCTACTTTCATAATACAACTAAAATATCTTTCCCATTTCTAATAGGAAGTAGGACACATGCAATAATTTCATCGCAACAAGCGTGAGATGTTTGTAAGAATACTTATCATTCGAGAGTTTCTGTCAGATAACGATACATTTCGACAGGAGACGCGCTGAGAAAGATACCGCGGTTGCTAGATACTGAGCCCGTAATTGTTGTTATGTTTATGTACACCATATATTTTCGTGTACTACACAAATTACATTAAAGATTAGAAAATAAAACAGTTTAGCGTTATTCACATCCCAAAGAAAGGATTTTGTTATTCGTTTCTCAAATTGAAGGAGAAATAGGTGGTTTGCATTTATAATGTTTTTGCGATAGTACATATAATTTCCTTCTTTTTTGAAATAGTTCATTTTCTTCTTTTGTTGTCGATGGGAGTTCAGTAGAAGGGTAGCGTTTAAAAAATAGACTTGTAGCTATTTTCATTGCAAATTTTAACCATATTGTTAGACATCAATATAGGTCACTCTGCAGAGTGATTCATTCAGTGTAATTTATCTATAATATGTATTTATTTAGAAATATATAAGTATGTTTATCAGTTGTCTGGTTACCATAACACAAGCTCTGCTTAGCTTGGGATCAGACAACCGTGTGTGAGATGTCCCGGAATATTATTATTATTATTCCAATTCTGAAACAGTTAATTCGACGATGTATCTTAATTTTTAGTCAAGATTTTACGATTCGATTTTACGTTAAAGACCAACCTATGAGGTAATATAAAACCACATTACCTTTGACCTTAATAATTACCTTTGATAAATTACAAAATGTAAAGAGTTAGTGATATTTTTTTAGGCTTTTTTAGATTTTTGTGTTCTTTTCAATAATCCAACAGCACCATTTTTGTAGACTACAATAAAGATCATTCTATTGTAGAGACATCACATTCGCGTAATAATGTTACCTGAACGACCTTCATTCGTGTCATACATATAGATAATATGTACAATATTGTACAAGTACGTAATATATGTTAACCTGCTGATCTCGCTTGACCGACATTATCGACCACTTTGCATCTTAGATAGGACAGGTATCGAATACTACCTTAGCAATTGAGATACATGTATAACCTACATCAGTAGTATCGGCCAAAACAAACACTTAAAAACTTTGAAATAAAACCTTTTGAACTGATTCCATAGCTGCATTTGTTCGAAGTGGTTTTATTTTAATGTTTACAATCACGTTATACTCAGAAAGTAATATGTTTTGTAGTTCTTGTGTTGATGATGTTATGTTTTTACACTTTTTATTAACGAAATTTTTCATCTGTATTTCACCCCTTAGCGTAAGGTTACTTTAGAGGAGGAGATAAAACGTTTATGCTTCTGTCAATCTTTGGTAACGCGATGTAATGGATGATTTTTCAGGAGTAAAATAAGGAAGTACAAAACACAGACGCATAACAATTTAATTCACAAAATAGCGATCAGAGATTAATATTTCTGCTGATAAACAACTGACAGATAGACCATGTCGATGTTGTATTTTACGTGCAAAGAATTTTGAGTCATCACTTTGCTATGCACTTATATCCGACATAATACCTATCAGTTATAGTAGGTTCCAATAACTATTTTTTTAGGTAAACATATAATATGTCATTTAAAAACAAACTTCTTCAAAGGCTCTGAATTAGTTAAAGTAACTCTGTGGAGTGCCGTGCTTTTAGACTAGACCTATGCTGAACTGCTGCTAAGATAGTTTGGATTGTGTGAAAGATGATATGGAGTGAATGCTGAGATGACGAGTAGTAGAGATGAATGGAAGCTGAATAAGCATAGCACCGACCCTAAACAGAAAAAGGGAAGGGAGGCGATAATGTAAGTAACTGCTAATACTATGTTGTATAATACTGTGTATGTACTACGAAGTGTAACATTAGGGTTTCGTTTAACTTAAAGAAAGAATTTTCAAATTTGGATTATTGTAAAAGGGGCTAGTTAACATTATTTGGATGCATTTTATTTAGATATATCTGTTCTGCTGTTTCATTATTGTACTTATATTTGTAATATTTAAATAAGGATAATTTATACATTGTTATCACGACTCGTTTATCCAAAGATATATCGATTGATACGTGAGTAGCTTTGGAGAATTTTAGTTTATTACTGTTTTACATAGCTAGTAGTCTATTATGTCGTAGTTTTTATGATTTTTAACCCTGTATTTCTTATAATACCTTACCGCGTAGCCCAGCTATGCCATACAATTGTAGTCCGACGAAAATCGATACAAATTGTCTACATTCCACGAATTAAAGTACTCATACTTTAATGATATCATTAGATATAGAAATATTTCGATAGTTATATCTTATCATCGTCGTCATAGCATAGCGCGGATATCCTCAACTATGTTATCAGATAACCGCCTAAATACGCGCTAAGATGGTTTTAAGACATATTTCTTCTGTTGATCGGCCCTTTTTTTAACTCCTCAATCTTACATAGGTTTAGAATTTCACTTATAATCATTTACATTTTTTTATAATTGCTCCAACATTCTGAAGAATTATATGTAAGGAATCCTACAGCAGAGCAAAGGCCTTTTCTCAGATTCTGGTCTGACAAGCGTCTTATTTGCGTGTCAATGATCCTAAATTTATCTGTGACTTGAAGGTCATAAGGGACCGGGACGGCCCGTTTGGCCCGTTCATTGCCCTCTTCGTCCTAGAGGATGCATGTGATTGTCCTGTAAGGGTCGGACATATGAACAAGCTTTGACCAACACTTATATTATTATTATTTTTATTTAATTATTTAAAGCCTGAACTGTCCCACTGCAGGGCAAAGGCCTCCCTTTCCTCCTTCCACAAGTCTCTATTGTTGGCTAATTGTTGCCAGTCCTTCCCGTATGCGTCCAGTTCATCCCTTACACTTATATTATACCTAACTATAATATTTTGCTTGACTATGTAATTTCTATTAAATCACAAGCAGGACGGCAGAATTAGATCTGACTTACTGACCTACTTAAGTTAAACAGTCACGAGCATTAATATATAAAAGCATTAATAAAAATTGTAAAAGAAAAGCGACATGTGCTTGAAAATAAAATGATTTGAGAACTGTTTCTAGAATAACTTGTTCTTTTTTTTTCAAAATCAAATCTAATATAAAATGTTATAAAAAAATTGCAATTGACTAAACATAAAAATTTACTTCAGCTCCAAGCAACGGGCCAGCTGATCTTCACATCTCTAGGCCTGGCACAATATTTCTGCGTTATTGACTTCTTGAGAGGACTACCGATTCTGATATACATCAAAGTTCTTTATTTTCACAGTAAGTAAAACTATTTACTTTGTTGTTTCTTTGGATCTTGATAGGTGATCAAGTAATTCGTATTAGTATTTAGATCCGTATTCTTGCAATACATTTCCCTGAAGGCTTCACTTAATATGATGTGTTCTCCATAACTTGTCTGTTTACTTAAAATATGGCGTTTATTTGAAGACTTCAGTCATACTTTAAATGCATGCGCGGAACACGATAAGACGAACGATACAGAAGTACTTGAATAGCTTCAAGTAGTTAAAGAAAAGTGTGAATCAGATCATAAGATCTCTATTATTGTAGGTTGGTTGTTTCAGACCCCAGCACCTGCGGACTACGGGTCAACATCGGGCAAGACATAAGCGGAATATCAGACACGGCGTTTGTTTTACTCACACAAGAACCATTCACTGTTTTTAGAACGTTCATCATAAACTGCACTAGCCTCGGTCTAAGTGTGTTATGGATTATAAACAGTGTTATTATTATAAGTAAGTATTCAAAAATATTGACAAACGAATTCAAGAATAACACAAATAATATACCTACGTCTAGACATTTTTTTGCATATCTCATAACTTTGGTTTGCGACGTTTGAATTAATTAAGGTTTACAACGATTTGCTCTTAAAGACGAAGAGATATGCAATGGTCTGGCAAAACAAAAGATTTTGAAAATCAACTTTACTTCATGCTATTGCAAAAGACGGTACTTATTGTCATCCATGTAAGGCTCACATAGAGCCAAATCCCATTGTATGTCGATGAGGTCTACGTAGGTAAACGTAACTTACCTATTCGTTACTGCAGTGGGTGGTGCGAAAGACAAGCAGTCAAAATGCATTCGCTGGCCATGGATAATGACTACCGTAGCAGTGTGTGGCCTGGACTTGGTAGCAGCTGTGACGTATGCAAACGACTCCTTTCACACGAGGGTGAGATTAATCTTATTACAATTTACTAGATTATAGTATTTATTACTTTTGTGTTTTGGAAAGTAATAGTTTAACTGACTATGTTTAGTCGCATAGGATTGGCTAATCTTTTGGGATCCTTTCCTGAAATCAATCTTTCTCACTATGCAATTGTTACTGTATTTAAAATTGCGGTAATCGTAGAAAAACTGACCTTAGAACCACTTTTCCAGACTATAAGTGATATGATGGACTTTATCGACGGCACAGTCAGCGGCGTCAGCAACACTCCACTGGACACATCATGGACAGCTTGGGTTATGGTCATCCTCTACTCTCGCTTCGTCTTCTTGTTCATTCTGAATATATTCCTCGTGGTCATCACGATCGTAGATTGTAATGTCAAGAGAATTCCTAAGACTGAGGTAGATGTAAGTATTGCTTGAAATAGTGATAGTATCAAAAAACCTTGATATTGAATACGTATACGTAAGTATACAAGTTTATCGTCACGTTATATGGGTCAAACATAATACGGGTCAGGCGTATTTTTCTGGGGCGCCAACTAGTTTCGAACGAAGCGGAACGGGGTTCTGATTAACGTCTTGAAAAACGAATAGAAGCTACCTGTTGCATTTGAGAATAAAAACAAAAAGTAGGACTAGGAATGTTGTAGAAAGGAAAATAAATTCGTGATATTTATTTCCAGAATTTAGAAGCCCCGACCACTGTTCAGACAGTTCAAGCGGAACCTCAAGTTCCAGTCCCTGTTCAAGTTTCCACATCAGTTCAGGCCACTCCTCCACAAGACCCACCTCCTCCCCCAGCCATCACTAGTGAGGACTACAGCGACAGGGATGAGGAAATCGGAAGCCTGCCAAGTGAAAGTAGAATCACGACAAGAATACCCCGCGCTGGGCTAAGTCGGTCTTTCCGAAGAATGAAAACTTTCCTGTTCAGAAAAACTCCTTCACCTGACGTTCATAATAAATCTATCGGAGAATCTTTACAAATATCACCTGAGAGGTTAATTGTTTTATGTTTTTTTTTCTGTTATTGTTAGACGTTAGACGTATGTCTGGAGTCAGACGGGCGAGACCTTTGCCCAGCAGTAGGACATTTAAAAGGTTATATAAAAAAAAATATTGTTAGACGTTACCAAGAGCAGGATATTTTATATCGCAGACATTCAAGACAGTTCGAATTCCGCAAGTGGACTGGTCTTTTGTAGATTATTGGAAATATTTACTCATTCGGTTTCTTTCCTTTAAGTTTTGTTACATTTTTGTATTATTTTTGTAGATCTCCAAGAACCCAGCACCTTGACGTAGAAGCAGATAAGAAGAGGACAGTGAACTTCCCGGAGACCCTGCTTTCGCTTCCGCAGCGACTTGAGAACATCATAGCTGAGCAGCAGCGGCGACTGGACCGGGCCGTCATCGACACGTCGGGCCGCGCCAGCCCGCCGCGCATCTCGCAGTCCATGCCGCAACTCGCCACCACCTCCAACCAAACTGATGGCCGAGGGTCAGTCTAAAAACATATTTTCGATAATGATAGTCTTTTGTTTTAAACGACGAACAAAGGAGAAGGTTCAGAAAAGAACACTCACAAGAAAGACCAATAATACTTTCGGAAGTTCTTTCGCAACAGTATTTTGTTTAAAACGTCGTAAAAAGAAAAGGTTCAGAAGAGACATTTCATACTCGCTCAAGTTTCGGGAACTACCCAGGAGTTCATAAAACTCTTTGGTATCCCTACTCTACAGTAAACATATCCAAACACTAAGACCGAGTCTCACTTTGTAATATGGACAAGCGCCGAACAGTATCTAGATTATTTATGTGACTGATTGTATACTAATTTATTCACGTGTAATTTTGATAACTCAAAGATAATAAATATTTATATTTGCATTACTCACTTTATCACACTATCGACAATTTACTCATACATAGACATTTTGTAATTTGCTTACTAGTTTATAAGTTCCGTGATATTCTATTCTATTTACCTTTACGAAATATTAATTAACTGATTAATTCTTAAGCACTGAGAAAATGTTGGCCTTAAGCATGCCAGAAACCAGATTGGCTACGACAAGTTTTTTTTATAACGTCGAAATTCCGCTTCATCATTTGTAAGAAAATAGCAGACACAGTTCGATCAATGTCACGGAGGAATATTTTTTCATCACTCAACATATATATGTATCAATCGTTGTTCATTATTCTTTCAGTCTGAATGAGTCTTCTGTCTCGCTCCGAGACTTCTTTGGTAAGAACATTTAACTTTAAATCAGGCTCCATTCATCTTCTTCCACATTTGTCCACAGTACTTCGGTAGCTTTTTCATAGCGTGGTGCTCTTTCCCCCCTTAGCCCGTTTTCTATCGCATTATATTGCTCATTCCTAAATAACGACCTAAACAAATTCACTGCAAGTGCATTCATTTTTTTAACACACTGTCTTATTCGATTTCTACATTTGGTGCCGGTTTGGTTTTTGGTTCATGTAGTATTCAAGCCCATTGCAGAAGACAATGTGAGAAACTGCTTAGCGATAGTAACGTGAGATGTTTTCTTGTTAAGGCGGCGTGGAACTACGGCAGAGCTCCAGGGACAGCTTCCCTGGGCGTATATACCGGCGCCCGCGCACCGCATGCGGGACCAGCTCCCTCCAGACGAGGATCTTCCACCGGTTCCCCTCCCAGACTACACCGCCTTCCAGTCCGTTAGAAAAGCATGTAAGTTCAGAAAAGATTATCTTAAACTGTTATGTTTATCAGAAACATACCATTTTTTGGAAATGTAAAATCCTCGTAGCATGCTACGAAACAGCTTACAGATCACAGTCCAATGAATTGGGAAATCGGTCTGCGTGAAGACAACAGTACCATTGTAAATTGTTGTAAATAGTGTCTTGTAATAATCGCTCCATGTCTTTCAAGTACTTACGCGAGACACGAAAACTAAAACCCATTTAAGAAACCCTCTTCAGGAAATGTGATGTTGGAAATTCCAACCGTATAACGTAGTGATAGCATTGGAGAAAATCCGGTGATCAAATAACCCTTTGAGGACAAATTCCAGAACTACCAATTATAAGTTATTATTATTATTTTCAGCCATTGTCGTCCCACTGCAGGGCAAAGGCCTCCCTTTCTTTTTCCCAATTATAAATTAAAATATATTTATTTCAGCCGTCCATCGTGCCGCATCCAGCTTAAGTTCTTTGACCCAAAAGAAAGATTACGTGACTTCACGATCTGTGCGTTGTGAGTATTACACATACATGGCTTAGTGCCACCAGTGCCTGTCGATCAGTACACGTTTATTAAAACAAAGTAAGCATAAATCACATATAGAAAATTTTTGCTTGTTCATTCCTTGTGATTCTTTTTAAAATCAATGTAAAAGTGGTAAAAGTAAATCAAATTAGCAGTGGCCTTTGCTATCCAGTGGGACAATGGTATCCTTATGTAAAATAATATGAACATTTCCCACTTTTAAACTTCACGTTTAGGTTTAAATTCAAAATTAATTTGGTGATTTCTTAGCTAAATGTTCAACAGTTGTTTCAAATAGATAAGTTGTGTATTCTTCCTATATTGCCAGTAGCACACAACAACGAGAAAAGTAATGAAACATATTAAAACTACAAGTCACGTTTGAAAACTAGTCCACAACAAACTTCTATTATTGATTTTCTTTTTCTTTCAGCAGCGTTAAATCAGTCCGACGTTCTATACTAACCTAGGAAAGGCCAACAGTATTTGAAATAAACGGAAAACAGTACAACAATCTCAATGCGAAAAAATCATATGAATGTTTGTAAATCAACTGGACTAATTACAATGTTGTCCATGTAAACTAAAACTACACCAATATTAGATTTTATGTATACATATAAATATTGTGATAATTCTTACAAAAAAACCGGCTTCAAAATAAGTCTTATAGGTGTTTTTATGAATCCTATTGTCAAAACTGGTCCAAATGCACCAGCATTCGAATGAAAACAAGAATTGTCAAAATCGGCTTACCCAGTCGAAAATTACGACAAACTTTAAAAAAAACAGTCAAATTGAGGACCTCCTTCTTTTTTGAAGTCGGTTTAAAATGGTATATTGTATTGTGAGAGACCAGACATCTCGTATAATTATCCAACTGTACCTTGCATCTAGCATGAGTTCAGTATATGTTCTGATATGTAAATCGGGTCACGCTGTTACTACCATCATATTCAACTATCAGATACTAAATTAATACTATCTATTATGTATATACGTACCTATTAGTTACCCACTTTCCAGTAGTAACTAATTTAAGACAATTCTCAATGTTTGTGAGTTTAAATAACAGGCCTTATTGTATGTTTTGTGCGTGTATGTAGGTATGTCTGTCTGATTGTCTTGTTTAGCTTATGTACCGGCTGAACTTGAAGCATGAATGTCTGAATGTTCTTTAAATTTGAAAAAGGGTTTTTTATTTAAGTAACCTATATAAACAATGTCACCTGCATTTATTTTATTTATGACAACTAGCGGCCCGCCCCGGCTTTGCTCGGGTGCAACGCTGATACCAAATAAAACTACGCAATCATAAAGTTCTGTAGGGCGAAGCACAGCCTTAGAGGCATTTTTTGGTATAGGCACGCGCCCCCCGGCCCCCGCACGGCCCCCGTGCCGGTACCGCCGCAACCTCTATGTCCCTGCATTTTAAATCTGTAATATCTTCTAAAATATTCATTTTAATTGCATGCTGTAAAGGGCAATATTGATCTATATTATATGCTCAATTTTTTGAAGGTACTTAATTGGATAAGGATTAATGCTGTATTACTTAAAATGGTCTTTTCGTGAATAAGTAATAAATAAAGGATAAAAAATGGTTATTGTGGGTTACCCTCAAGAGATAGACATATACCATCGCGGACTTTTTTGTAGATCTTTTTGAGGTGCACAATACCGTAGTACATTATTTTGATCTATCTCGTAGGGTTCAGCCAGCGTTTGCAATGAAAGCGCAAAAAATGTGTTGATTTACGACATGACGTCAAAAATATCTAAGATTCTCCGTGTTTCTCTACTATATTATGGATGTATTATACATATAAACCTTCCTCTTGAATCACTCTATCTATTAAAAAAAACCGCATCAAAATCCGTTGCGTAGTTTTAAAGATTTAAGCATACATAGGGACAGACAGCGGAAAGCGACTTTGTTTTATACTATGTAGTGATGAGTAACTAGTGTTAAATTTACGCACGAGTATGTATCATAAGGTATAGTAATTATTATTATATCCTATCTGATGCATGGAATTGTTGCCTCGGGCATACTTTTAATGTCTAAACTTTATCTCAATTTTCTTAAAATTGGATACACTTTGATATAAAGTGAAATAAAGACAAGTTCAAGTGCTTTCTCATCTAAACGTTTAGTAAGATGAACATAAGCAACTTAGTACAAGTTGCCGATAGCAGCAATTACTTGCATCCATCTTAGCTTGTAAGATTTTGTAATTATTAAAACAATAAATTTTATATTTCAAGAATATTAACGATTTTTATTTTAAACATAATTCGATCATGTTAATTACTTAGAATAAGTGATAATAAAGTCGACTATTGTAGTGTTACTCCATTCTTTCTATATCCACATAAATTAGGTACATGGTTTCCATAATGGAGAAAAACGACATAATGTACAGGAACACAGTGAAGTGGGTGCTGTCTAGTGCTGGTCCGATATACGTGTGGAGGAATAGTATGGTGTGCAGCTGTGAGGGGATACTGATGATGGTGTTGGCGAGGCTGAGGTGCGGCGAGTCCTTCAGGTTCATGGCGTGCAGGATCGTAGACGCCGCCATCAAACTCAACATCAGCAAATTCTTTATCTTCGAGCACACAGATGCTGGAGTGACATTCTCAGTGACTGTGTAACTGGAGTACAGGAAACTGAACAGGCGCCATGTCCAGAACAGGTCGTTGGCGATTGTAACGATCTTTTCGATGTTTGACATAACATACTTAGGTTATTGGCTTCTGTTGTGTTGTATAGTCTATTTTGATTTTACCATCATTATCACACTCACAAAATGAAAAGCATTATGTCGTTGATTGGTCGTTACACAGAAATTTTAGTTCTTCAAATAAAGTAAAAGTTTGCTTGCTATCGACACATACTATTTTGGTAATGTTTCATTGACAGCAGTGTCATTAACTGCTCCTTAATATAATTCTAAAACGGTTCGAACAATAAAGGTTTATTATGAAACAAAAAAGGATAAGAAAAGAAGGGTAAATAACCTTTCTCGATTGAGCGGTCAATAATTTCTAAAACAATACGAATTTGAGTTCACGTTTTTCTATGCTGAAAGAAAATTAATGTATAGAAAAACTAACCTCTCTGTCTCTAATTATTTTTCATTATGCAGAAAATCATTACTGCATTACCTGTTGCTCCACAGACTGGGTCCCAGGATTGTCTTTTATAAGGTGAAAACCGTGCTCCTATACATGAGATAAAAGTATCATTTTTAGAAAAGAATCAAACGTAAACCATTCTCTAAATTGTCAATAAAGGCACAACTTCTAAACGTGCGTGCATACCTTCATGAACTTAAATAGGTACAGTAAAATATTCAGTCGCTACAAAATAATGACGTTTGACCTTCGTAGATCAATAGATGTAAAGAATTACTATTAACATTTTGAACAAACAGTAACTTCATAGTCTGCATAGGTGTTTCGATCGTGACCGCGCTGTTATTGTTTACGCATTTCTTTCGTGTATTATTTATATACATAGCTGTAAATACTGTCGGCCAAGACCTTTCATTGAGATCGTGTCAGTCGGTTCACTATGACCATTGTCCACGGGCATAGGAGCGATTAGTAAAATTAGAAGTGCGGAGGGAGCTCCTCCATATGTAGATAGTGGGTATTAATACCGATAACAATTATCATGGCGCGATTAACACTCTGATATCTTGTCGAGTTCCTTCATAAACGAACACTAACTCGACATGACGCGTGCTGAATAAATAAATAGACATAAAAAGAAAAAAAAATGTATAAACAGACGAAGTTTTCTTCTCACCTAGTTCTAACTGCGACCTTATCCGGCGCTTTAACTATTGTAAGTACAACTTGAAGCTTGTTGTTGTATCTGATCGATGCCTGCGTAATATCCGTGTGACTCATAGTGAATTTTCCCCTATTTGCTACACAATATTTGAATGGCGATTGCGACTTTCATGTATTATTGCGAACTTTATAGTTTGTTTTGTGTAACTTCTACTTACTCTAAACATTACAAATACTTTGTCAATACATTCAGCGATGTGTGAACTAATCAGTTTATTACCATTGTTTTCAGGGTATCTCCTTAATTTACATATTACTATCCATAGTAACTTTAATATTAAGAACTAATTGCGATAATGGAATGATATTAGACACGACGTCAGGAGGAGATTACTTTTGGAAAATCGTGTTCAGCGCTTTCGTATTAAGTAAATATTTATTTATTTTTTACTTACCTAATGAAATTTATATCTTCGACTGTGTTATTTGCATTAATTTTAAGCTCGTATGGCATATCCTATCATCACATAATCCTTTAAACTAGCTGTAAACAAACTTTTTGTATTTTATTGTGTTCGAAACTTTCTTTATTGTTACAAAGTCCCTATCAGTTTGCTACAGCAAAGCTAAGCGTGACACGCCTCGCACGCTACGACCTAATTCGAAGACCTATAAAGACCCAAATACATTTCGCAGAAAGCGATAATTTTATATTATCATATTCATATTTGATACGCTAATTAATTGTACTATTTTTAGAGAGCGACTGCCCAGCTTCTTTGTCTGCACGAGAGTCGGTAACCGCTGATATCACGGGAGAGTACACCGTGTTAGTGCTTACGGCGATCACATTGAGTGTCTCTATCCTCTGTGTCGTGACATCCATCGCACTCATCACAAGTAAATATACCCAAACATACTTTACTTACAATTATGCAAAGTTCAACAGGATTGTATTTAATGATGCCAGAGAATATCCAGCGAGCTAATATCATACGCTTCACTGACCTTATTGATTAGACGGACAAAGTGCGCAGTACTGCGTACGTGTTTGAATGAAAAAGAAGTATATCTAGCACATATTTGGCGGGAGAACTTCTCTTAACCCATATTTTTGCGGCAAACGATGAATGATGTTCTTCGCGCGTCTAAATTGGCACAGGACGATAAAAACTTGCGCAATAAGTATTAAGTGTGAATCACTGTATCTTTTATATTGACAGTTATGTGTATTTGAATTTTACTTATTTTAGATGTCAATAAAGGGCCGGCTATACATCTACATTTATATTAACCACTAAAATCACTGTGGTGTTCGGTCACCATCAGCGCAAAAAAGTATTATTGATTTCCTAAAAACTGAGCCTCGACTCCTATTGAAATGCTATATCTACTTACACAAACAATTCTATTGACTTTGCTGTCAATAATGGCCCCTACATCGGTATGTTATCACGATCAATAAATTGTGATTGTATTATGATATCTCTACTTTGTTTGTTTATCGCAGCCGTGCAAGATGATGCAGCTCGGTATATCAACCTGGTTTTGTTTGCGTACATCGCCAGCTGTGTCGCCGCCATCGTGGTCGACCTGACAACTGGGATACACTTTGGTTTGGACCACACTGTTTTATCAGCAAGGCTGGTGAGTGAAACTTCATACTAAGTTGTTGTACTAAAAGCGCAGTGAGATGCATCACTGTAAAGTTTGAACAGTGTCCCAACAGACCTTATCTTTCGTACAAAGTTATAGAGACTTCCTGTGGTCTATGGTGCAAAGTTTGAATGTCTACAGTAGTCCTCAAAGTTTGAGCATATAAGTAAGTAATAACTAGGTCATATAATAACTGTAGTATCTTGAGACAGATAAATCTAGCCAACTATGGACATGAAAAACTTTCATGATCTCAGCTCGCTTAGACAAAGGTACTCGTTTCCTTTATTTCAATGTTTTTTTTTTTTTCATTTCACCGTCAAATTCCGTACTATGAGTCTCTAACAAGCAAATGTCTTATTTTTCTCAGGATGATTGGATCGCGGGCGCTCCCACCAGCTACAGGATAGAGGTGCTGCGTCATGGAGCGTTCTTACTGATGGCTATAGCACTGAAAGGCTTCGTGGCTCCACTCCTCAACATAATACTGCTTATACTCCTAATTGTTTACGTCACAGAACACAAAACTATGTTGAAAACTAATGAGGTAAGTGTTTATACTTAATTTGAATACCTAGTCTTCTGCTGTCTGGCCTTCTGGGGCGGGTGTTGAAGGCGTAGCAGGGTTGTCAAAAGATGCATTTGAGAAAACATTAGTCCAGCAATAATTTTATCCTAATTCTCATCTGTAATCCATTGGCAGAATGCAGTCCTTGGATTTTGAACTCATTAATCTTTTAACGCCTACTCTGTAGTTAACCGTACAAGAATCATAAATTCCGTCTCGTCTATCTGCTTTGAGAAAAGGTCGCCTCGTCGTCGCGTCGCTTTTATATTCATGAAGTTAAAAACTAGGTACCATTAAAATATACTTAAAGCTGTAATGCCAGTGACAGTTTACCTAACTCTCAATAAATACAACATCAGTATGCTACAAAAACGCAAAGCTAATTATTAATATTTTTACATACTTTCAGCACTCCATCCACAAGTTGGGCGCCATAACAGCATTTGAGTAAGAATAGATTATAATTTTATTGGAATCCTATGTTACATAAGTATAAGTCTTAAGTAACGTATTTATTTATTTTCATTGCAGCCAGCCAAGGAAACCTGAAGACAATCATTGGCCGACGCAACCTGAAATGTTGTCACCATTCGCTAGAGGGTAAAGTATTCGCAATAAATTAATAAATTAATCAAAAATGTAATCTGTCTACGAAGATCATACATATAGAATACATATAAATACATATAGATGATAAATAATACTAAAATTTTAGGGAACTTCCCTTAGTGACTTTTATACTTTGAACGTTGCTTTGCGCGGCAATGTTACTACAGCGGTAGTCTTCTCTGAAGTGTGTCATTGTGACCAGAACTTTAAAGATTTTATATTCAACTCGAAATTAACGTATCTTTTGAAATGTGTTCTCGCGTCGAACGTTGAACACTGAATTGCGATAGGCTGAATTGATAACCTTATGATAGACAGTAGTTCAACTATTTTGGTTAATGATATAATAATTACTTTCTTTTGCAGCACTCAAATAAATCCTGGATTTATTCACGACGATGACTCTCCTCCTCGCACTCCGAGGCGAGAACCTTCTCGTAATTACTCTAAGTAAGTCTTCTTTTATATAATTGACAAATTATAATCTTATTTTTCGTTGCGTGTCAATGATCGCTAAAATCTATTTGACCTGAAGTTGCCACCTACAAGTTCCGGTAATTGGCGTCTAAATGTTAACAAAAGACAAAAAAGTCAATTAAAATAAGACCTATACCAATATATGAAACATTAAGGAAACCGACCTCAAAATTAAGAGTGAGTCAAACAGATTCAGAATAGGCCACGTTTTGAGGTCTCTAAAATAACTTTAGTTAGTTAGTCTAGTAATGTAATTGATTTTTGTGAGAGATATTTATGACACTGATTAGATACGTAATCAGGCAGTTACACTAATACCGAATTATTATATTATGTGCCTAAATGTTTTGGTGATTGACCAAAAATATGGTAATTAGTTTATACTCTATTGAGATTGCATTGATAAAAATTTTCCTTTTATCTCTAAGATTATCTGATCTGTTAGCGGTCCTACTGATGTTGAGAACTTGCGAATAAAATGTAATTTTGCCGCCGAAAGGTTTGCTTGGGTCTGGCTTTGCCGACACGCATGCGCCATACTTAGGTACTGCCAGTATTCGCCACCTCGCGAAGCTAGCTTATTGAAGTTGTATATCTCCCTATATACAAATGTACTCTGTGATTGTATATACAATTTTTTAAGCTTCATTCAAATTATGTCATCATCCATCTCATTTAATTCAAAGATTCATCTAAAACAAATGTTCTACACTATAAAGTTATCTAATTGGGCTTATTTACTTACTTGTGTATATATTTTTTTATTTCCAGCCGTTCTTACGACCGCTCCGACTCTTGGCACCATTCACAGCCGAGTGCATCTCAAACCGCTCGTCCCTTCACGTATCTTGAAGACATCAAGCGCACCAATCCGTCTAGGCCTCCGCCCTCGCCCGCGGTGGAGGCGCCGTGGAACCGCGACCAGTGGCCCTCGCCCCTCGTGCCGGCTCCTGACTACAGCCCCCAGCCTGCACGACGACTCAAGTCTGCTCTTAAACCAGCTTACATGTAAACAGACGTCGATAGTAGATGTTGATTTAATATATCTACATACCCTACATTTTATACGAACCTATGAGGTTTCCATTGTATATTTAATAAATTATCTGTTTGAAAAGTTATTTTCATTTCGTAGCATAACAATTAACTAGTTACTTTGAACAGAGATTCAGTAAAATGGATTCGAGGCTTAAAAGTGGGCTTAGTAAAGAAATCCCTGCACTCATCAGGGTGATTTATGTTTTTTATTTAAGACCATGCGTTGTGATTCTTTATAAATCGATCTAGAAGGCTTCTGAACTCGAAACCACTAAAATCTGATCAAAATAATGAAGTCCAACGAATGGTAAATAAAATTAAAAGGATAAGTGAAATAAATGAAACTAAACAGAATTATGTAACATTAATTTATTTACACTCTTTAAAAATTGAAGTATAAACTGTAATAAAGAATTTGATGTAATCTTTTATTCGTCTTAAAACAGTCAATAATCTGATAAACTAAAATAAAAAAATTATATTATAAAATTTGTTTTAACTATAAGATAATTAAAATATTAAACAGGCTAAAACATCAAAAAAGTAAAACTTTGTGGCAGATATTGAAAAGGCACGAAAATTCTTCCATATTATTTGATATCTTAAGAACAATATGTACAGGAGTTTTATACATTTAGCACAATTTTAGTCTTTATTTACAATTGTTTACGCAACAATGACATATAAATTTAATTTACAGTTTATGTCAGTAAATATTTACACATGCATGCATTGTCATTACTGCTGTGGCAGTGGCTAAACTCTTAGTCTTAGTTTGTTCCTGTGATTATTTACAACATCATTCAAGTACTTAACTTATGCGCGATATATAAAGTACCTACATCCGCGACCGTCAGTCAGCGTCACTTTAATATACAATAAATAGTTTCAATCCAAATGGTGTACCAATATTCAGTGTCTTTTTATATTTTTCAAGAAAACCACTCGAGTTTTTCTTTTACGATTATTAAAGATTGTAGTTTAACTTAAATAAATTAGGGTTAACATATTTTTGAACACTTTCGAGGTTAATGTTTATAGTGGGTACTGACGGCCCGACCTGAAGTACAATGTCTAATCACAAGTACAAGTGAGCCTCCATAACATTCGTGTTTCACTTCCTACCATCCCATTTTAACCACACAATCGTCAAAACTAGTCCATAATTTAATTCTAAGTTCACAGTCTTCTACGTACGCGCATTGGTCAAAAACCGTCGTGTGCATCTGTTTCTATTTTGGTATTTAACGTGCCTGGTTCGACAGTGGCTGTGGTGACGTCAGCGTCTACTTTGTCAGTGCCAGCGAGACTTGGTGTGTCTGCTTTGTCAGTAGCTATAGTCCCTGTATCCACTTCAACAGTGGTTGTGGTACCTTCTGTAGTCTCTTTGTCAGCCGGTGTAATGTCTTCCACAGTGCCTACCGCTTCAATGGTCGATCCACAAACACTGCTAGTTTCTTCTGCATTCGTTTCCTCACTAGTATATTTACTCTTTGTGATAACTACGTCTTCAGATTCCTCACTACATGTTTTCTGATCTTCATTAGAAAGAGACAACTCGAACTGCGCTGCCAACTGGCTGAGTACCTTTTTAAGGTGGTCGAAAGATTCCTTATCATTAGATACAGTTGGAGTCTGTAAGACGGTTTCACATTTACCATCGTCGCAACTATTCTCGTAATGCGATTTGAGTGCTTTTAATTCTCCGACCGTCACTACCAAATCAGGCTTCGCCTCGAAAGCGTCTGTTAAGTAGCTACCTTCTTGTGAAAATAGGAACACAGCAGGAATGTCAATATCGTCTTTCCCGTCGCCAGACATCGCAAACAAGGCGGTACTTTCATGGGTAGAGTCTGGCACATTGTCGAGTATGATTGCTAAAGATACTCCAGCAGCTTGCATATTGCGTACTTTCTGAGCAAAAGTGCACTGTCCACGTTTTGCTATGCCAAACTTGCCCTCGACTTCCTTCTTGTTTTCTATGGGTGAGCAAGCATCTAAGGGTGTGACGAAAGCTACGGTGTTGTCAAACTGGTCGTGAGAAGAGATCTCCTTTCCGAAGTGGCCTGGTCCAGCTGGGAAGATCTTGTCATTAATCTTCACGCCGGCGGGAACTACTCCGTTTTCCATGTCGCTCATCGAGTTCCATTTCGACATTTCGCGCATGAAAGTGAGACCTTCAGCAGCGTCTTTTGCAGATTTCGCCTAAAAACAGGAAAAATCAATATTAGTTGTTTCAAAATAGTAAAAACACTTCAGTCAGTGTAACCTGGTCGAAACGTCCCCAAAAAAGGTATTTATGCATGTACGCGATTATTCCCGTGAATTATATTACCATAAACATGCAGCGCGATAGTTTAAAGTTTATAGAAAATACACTAGTAGTAAACACACAAAATTGCAGATAGTGGTATTCACCGTAGAGGTAGTGTATAGCAGCTGGACTCTGCCATCGGGGAGTGTGAGTACTGATATGCCCATGTCCGAGAGCGCGTGTATCTGTCGCGGGTCGTTGAGTGGCCGGAGCCGAGCCGCGGGTCTCGCCGCAGTCGTGCCCAACAACTGACGCATCGGCCGCCGAACCTTCTCCGCTTCCAAAGACGCTGTATTAGGACAGGTCCTAAAAACAAAAATCAAAAATTAGATCCTGTAGTGACAAACAACATCGCAATCGGCTAAAAACTCACTTTCTGTATTTATCTTCGTCTTCATTGTCAATTTTGAGAGTGAAGTATGAGGTGTTTTTCCCATCTGTAGCTAACGACAGTGGCAAGAAATGGGCTTCGGTGGTTAACACGTAGTCTTCTAGCTTGACAGGAACGTCTTTATCTTCGCCGAACAGCATATACAAGTACTTGAAAGTTTCCGCGAGTACGAACGAGTCCATTCTGTCCTCGTGTATGCGTGTTCGTACGTCGTTGACGGCGGCATACCCGCAGGGCACCTTGGTGTACTGCTGTAGCGCTTTAAGTACAGTTTTGCCAACTTGTAGGTAGTGGTCGTCCTCAGTGGCGCGGTGTAAGAAGTAGGTGGATTCTAAGAACTCAGGCCTGAGTGGATGCTGGCCCCAATGCACCTATGATAAAAATAAAATAAAACAACTATTAGTAAAAAAATTGACCCTGTAGTTCAAGTTTTTTGGACATGCCCTAACTGTATCTTATTTACCTGGAAATCAGAAGTGAAGGCCTCTGGAATGAATGTGTGCCGCTGCATGACTTGGTACAGCATCTCGTGAGTTTCGACGGCGGGCCGCACGTCTCCCAACAACACTTGGAGCCCGGGCCAGAACGCCAGCAAGGCGTCCATGAAATTACGGGACTGGAGATGAGGCCTACAATGCAGAAATAAACATTTGTTATATGTGCTTTTGAACACGTATTGTGGCAAGTCTTCCACTCGCCATGGACAATATCTAAACAATGTAGTATTGGCGGTCAGTTGTTTTACTTGGTTCCCGCATAAAATACTTAACACATTCCACATTGAAATTGAAAACTAGAATTTATATAAACGTCGCAGGACACAATACACTCGATTAAATTACATCGGTTATTATTCAATATTGACACCGCGTCCTATAACAAAGCGTAAAGGAATGCACTACGGGACATACAAAACGATCTGTTTATAAACTCACCTATGCATATGCACGGCTAACATAACTGGGCCCCTGCTGATGTACTTCATGACCGCGTTGTAGTGTCTGTTGAACCTGGCGAGGTACTTCTCGTCGCCAAGGAGGATGTAAGCTTTGAGACAGTACTCGTAGTAGGAGTCTATCCCGGCCCCGACGCCGGCATCCTTGCGCACCCAGTCGCCGGAATGTATATTTATAACTGTGCCCATTAGGTCCGATGTCCTAGATACAAACAGAATTCATTTAGAGCATATGTTATAAGATATAGGTATATAGGTATACGTTTTGTAGGACGAAACGAGATTGTAAGCAATAAAAAAATGTAGTTAAAAGCTATAACTCGAGTAGGTGAATAATTGGCCCAAAAAGGACGAAACAAGAATATAATTATACAAAAAAGCCAGTACTGTACAGTTAGCAAAATAGTCCTACTTTTTGACTTCGCGCTAGTCGGACAAAATCATAGGACAGTCATAGACTGCCACTTATTCGGGGATTCTGCTCGGGGATGAAGGTCCGTCATCAAGCATGTTCATGATAATTTTTTTCCAAAATACACGTAACATTTTATCGGGAAATATTTTTGGAAAGAAATCAATGGAAAAGTTTCTTAGACTTATACATTATAATTACCTATGCCTAATCTTCCAGAGCCTGTCCATAGCCTTGTGCGCCTTCTGCTCGTACACGGGGTTGCCGGTGAGGCGCGACAGTGCTGCCATCTCCAGTATCATGGTGCCGGCGCACGCGGTGCACGTCTCGCGCGACTCCGACATACCGCGCATGCCGTGGCGGAGGTTTATCTGGTGATATCATTAACAAGGGTTTAGACGAAACATACCTATGTCAAAAACTTAACCTTTCGCGTGTCTTAGTAAGACAGCTCGACGTAAGAGAAAAATGCTCGAAATTTATTAAGTCGGACAGTTACACTTAAGGGTTAAGGATTGGTCAGGATTGGTTTAAACACATTATTTTCCGTTTCGATTAAATACACATTTAAAGCGCAAATATTCGTTTAATAATAGGGAGACATTTACGAAGAAGCAGGAAATATAATATTTAGGATGATAATTTGTTTTACTATTTATATATATCAGAATATCAGGACAATATTTATGTTTGCTAATATCTTTTTAGTTACATCTGACCACAAGTCTGCTCTACAATTTCTTGTCTAAATGGCCTTTATTCCTATATGTTAATATTTAAGTGAAAGTATATGATCATAATTTCTCAAAATCGATAAAACGGGACAATATACAGTTGGACAGTTTAATTTAAATAACAAAAGCAAAATTAATAAAATTGGTTCTTCAATAAATACCTACGAGACAAACAAACATACATTGGCATTGTCCTTAACATTCGTATACATGACACATGCAATACGGTACGCACGAGGAAAACGTTACTACCTACACAAATAACTTTCATGTAACTATGTTTTGCAAGCCCTCGAGTGATAAGAGCATATAAAACCTCGGGCCGACGTCAAGACATGTAATTGTGAACATGAACAATACAAAAATATCATTACTTATTTATTCCTATAAAGTCATGAAAATCACGGAATCGTAAAAACGTTAGACGTAACATACTATACAATTTTAGATGTAACTGTAAAGCGGTCTACACACGTAACTCGCCCACCCACCACCGCAAACAACCGGAATGATGTCGGCAGCTTAATTTAAAAAAAAACCTGTGTTCTACTTGCGTACACGCTCAAATGCCCACTTACACTCCAGCTATAGTAAACAAAGCAATAGAGAAAAAGGCACTGATGTGACTTTCTTATGGATACCACTGTCATAACTGGACTAAATTATAATGGGACCACACTGCAGCACCAGCTTTCCAATAAAATAAGAATTATCAAAATTGGTTCACCCAATCGAAAGCTATGATGTAACAAACATCCTTTTTGAAGTCGGTTAAAAACGACGTCTTATGACGACTTTGGTGTGTAGACTGCTTTACTGTTACTAAGTTGTAAGTTTATCTTACTTTTCCATGAGGTATTCCTGTGGATGTGTTGAAGGATGGTAACAGCCTCTTTCCGAGGTCCTCAGCCATGGCTAGCAGTTCTCCATTGTACCAGTGTAAGCATGGCACGTCATGCTTCAACGTTGACGCCAGCACATGGGCCGATAACAGACCTCTGCAAGGAAATTGACATTTAAATATACCAAATTAAAGAAATACAATAGAACCGGTTGTAAATTATTGCGCTAAGCACGATTTTTTATATTAATTGGTGGTTTTTAAAGAAACAAGACAAACGATTATATTTATACATTATTTACTAGCTTTTTTAAGTCTCGTATTGGACTATGGGAACGATACTCGTATTTTAGATTGACCCGAAAATATCGAAGTGCATGCGTCACGTTTTGTATACTGACGCGCTAACGATGAATTATATAAGTTGCATCGCTGTATATCTTTACAACGGTCAATGAGAGCCGGCTCATTCCCACGTCTCAATGCAAGATGCTACATTACAATATCCGGTACTTTATATCACACAAGCTTTAAAGAGCGAAGAGGGACAATTTAGCTGTTTGCATTGTTAGTGCCTACTTAGAAGCGACAACACCATAATATTTCGCATAGTGAAAAAAAAGGAAGCTTTTGCTATATAGCTTTATTTAATTACTTTGTAGTCATAAATTAAGAATCATGAAGTTATATTTAATATAATAAGAGTACATAGCAAAACTAGGAAGATAAAATGTTTTCGAAAGTATTAAACAAAACAACAAAAAAAGACACAAGTCATATTACGCCGCGACTCTGAGATGCACGCGGCTAATTGTAGTATTCTTTATCCTTCTATTAATTACAAAAGATTAAATCATTCAACATTTGCAAAAAGGATTAACAAAACGCTTATAAACACTGTAGGACAATAGAGAAATGATTACAAAAAGTACAAATATCATACCCGAGCATTCTGATATTGGTCTCGAACACGGAGACGACAATGTCGTGATCGAAGGTGACATCCTTGATGACCAGCTTGATGGCACGGCTGAACTCTGAGAAGTCACCCATCACGGCCAGCGTGTCCAAACTGTCCACCAGAGTGAGGGAGAAACTGTGGAACAGAAATAACCTTTAGTATACGGTCGGAGTTGGATGTGGCTGGCAATAGACAGAGTAAGAGATTTGCAGTTAGCCTATGTGCAGGCTTCAACTGCTTCACCAAGGTATTGGTGAGGGCCTTAGGGGCCTCCGGCGACAACAATTTAAAACCTAACTGCGTCAGACTTTCACTAAGGGCACGGCTGCGGCTTTCTGACCTCGATTCAGTGCATTGTTAACTATCTTAAAAAGGCAAAACAGCAAGGATGGATGTATTTATTGAATATTTGAGGACAAAATATTCTAGCTAGTTAGGCTGTCTCAGGCCAGCTTGTAAAATGATAACATAATATTATTTCCACTATCATATGGTTCGTGTAGGTACACTATTATTAAATAAATAGTAAGTATGAAAAGCTTATATTACATTTTTAATACATTGCTTTTACCTTGAATAACATAATTTGGGACAAATTAATACAGACACAAGTAATTACAAGTTATATCAGTTTCAAATTACAACCTTGATACAATACATAGTTTTAGTAAACCTATACATTGAGAGTATATATTCACTACAGGTGGTGTTGAAAAATTCCATCCTGCATATATTTGCAACTATGTGTAGATATATGACCTATATTCATAAATTAAACATTAAAATTGTAAAAAGAATGTGTCAAGTATTTATACTGCTTTTCTTATCTTATGCAAGATAAGTTTTTGAATACCTAATGCTGCTATAACATATAAATGTATTGTATGCTTAAATAATTTTAGATTCTTCCTAGTCTTCCTATGCTATGTTAGGAAGAAGTGTTACTGGATTCAGCTGAATATTATATTTAACATAAACGATACTCCGAATAAAATAAACATTTTTATTTTGATGGGAAATTGGAAGAAGGAAATGGGAGGCCTTTGCCCTGGCAGTGGGACGATAATGGAGAAAAAAAAATGGAAAATAAAAAAAGATATGCACATTGTTTGTTGCTCCACAATAGTGTAGAAATTTTGAATGTCAGATACACATAATAATATATTCATATGTTTGTGTGTAGTAATAAAATGTGTGTGGAGGTTTATCTTCATATTACACTGAAGATATTGTGTTGTGTGTGATGTTTTGTAAACGGCATATAATGACTGGCCTGTTGATTTAGTTACTTAGTGCCTTTGACTGCTGAACTTGAGGTGGTGGCTTCGATTCCCAGTCAGGACAAATGTTTGTATGATGAACATGATCATTTGTTTAGATGTAATCTATCTATATTATGTAGGTACACATTCATAAATATACAAGTATGCTTATCAGTACATGCATTGTCGAGTTTGGGATCAGATGACTATGTGAGCCTTGTCCCAGCATATAAAATTGAAAGCTATTGCAAGTTACTCACTTTCCGAGGGCGTCGTCCATGTCTCCACGACTGGGGGTGATGCCTTTCCACCGGCCTTTACAACTGAGAGGCATCAGTTCATCGGCAGGATACGCATTGTCCATATATGCGTTATATGCATGATAAAACATTTTGCGAGACTCCTCCCTTAAAAACAACATCATTATAAATGGATGAACTCATTTCATAAAACAAATGTAATTCTGAAATAATACGGAATTCTGAAACAAAGCAACATTTTCCTAAAATTTGAGTTATGTATAGCATGGCAGTAATCAGATTTGATTTACAATTGAAATGATTTATTAATCTGAAGTTCAATCAATTTTTGAATTAAATTTCCGATTTCATGCAATATTCACTTTCGTTCGTTTGTAAGTTTACAATGAACCAGACAATATATAATAATTTTATTGTATATAATCTTTTTTGTTATGCTTTAATTTAGTCTTCATTAAAAAAAAAAGTAAACATAATATTTAATTTAGGCGTTCGCATGTCAAGGATCTGAGTATAAAACATAATTGTATTACAAGCACATGGTAAAATAGATAATAGCTAAAAACAGCACAGCATTTAACTCCGAGCTCAGCCTTATAGTAAATTTTATTTTGCATAAAATATTCTAGTCATTGCCATGAAGTTAGATCACTTTGTTTAGTTGAAAACAGTATGTGTGTTATAAATACAACACTGAATATGTATTTTTATTATCAAATCAGTTTTATTTTTTTCTTATCTAATTATCTGACTTTGTGACAGTGTTTATCACAAGGCTACAGAAATATGTGTGATCAAGGGCTTATTTTAAAAGATTTTTTAGCAACATGTAAAAAAAATAAGAAAATTGTGAGGAAAGGCAAATATCCTCAGCTTGATCTATTAATTTAGTTTTATGAATCCCCTTAATATATTATTATATAAACATAACCTACACAAGGTTCATAATAATGTGTTACTGTTACGCAGATAATGATTATTATCATACAAGGCAATGCATCTGGATGACAACACATCAATGTAATATTAGCCAGAAAGAATCTATGTACGCTTTTTTGGTTTCAGTTTGGACTTATTTTGTCACATTTATCAACTAATAATATAGTCAATAGTGATATTAGCGATATGAGCACCATTGTACATTTTCACTTTTTTTTGTATTTTAATGTTATAACTCCATGGCTTTCATACATAACATAACATTTTTTAATCAATAATATTCTATTACATTCTCTGTAGTACAGTTACTCTTTTGATTAATTGGAATTTTCAAAAATCAATCCCAAAATCACCAACTCGCAAATCTACAAGCATCATGAACAAATGCTTATGGTTTTTTCTTATGAGAAGAAGTCTTTGTGGGTCAGCAGTTGAAGGATTACAATAAGATATTATTATTGTAAAAAAAATCTTAGAATGTTTCATATAAATGGTAATATTATAAAAAATTATATGATCATTGTCATGTAAACCTGTAGTTGTTCTCAACATTAGTTCCAGTAGTTATAATTTAGGAAAAATCTTATTGGATGGTAAAAAATATCAAGCAGTCTTTGATACATATAAAATTTTATGAGGAATCAATATAACTAGAGAAGGCTTGCAAATACTGAAATCAAATTATTTGTAGTTAAATAAAGGTACTGGAGGGAGTACTTTTGGAAATAATGTTTGACTTTAAATACAATAAACTTAATACCTGACATCGAAACAGAAATTTTAAAGTTTAATTTCATTGTTACTGTATGCACAAACATATTTAAACCATATGTGATAACACATTAAAATAAGTAACTATGTAATAAACAGTTGTTCCAATTTGTTTTATAGTTCATGGAATACACTATACTTCTTCTTGGGAACTTTTATTTTTACAGTTACTTTAAGACATGGAAAAGTATTTCAACAAATGTGACAACTGTATCATCAAGTTTTTTTTTTTTTTGTAGAGGTCTTTGCAGTTAGCCTGGGCGCAGGCTTTGACTGCTTCACTGGACTTTATCATCAAGTATTTCAGAATGTTTAGTGTTCTCAGGACTTTTTTAGCCTTGTAAAAGACAGAGGGTGATAAGAGCAGCTAGAACCTAACATCCATTATAGTAATATCACTATTTAACATTGTTAAAAGTAAAGTAGCATTTCTAGAACAAGACCTATATAATATCTATAGTTATTGTGACAGAGCAAGTGGGTACTTGATATATAAATTGAAATGAGGTTATTAACATCGCATTTTTTCATTTTTTTGGAACTGGATTACATTACTTAATTATTGGAATCTATTATCTCAATGTTTAAAGGCCTGCGATTTTTTAGCTAATATGCATCTAATTAGTTTCATACAACATTAAAATTAACTGTATGCATAAAGATAGTTGTAATATTAACTTCTACAAAATAAATTGTTCAGATTAACACATTCGTTTTCTATTTGTTGCAATATAATCGACAATTAGGTATTCACTCCATTCACTCAATGGCACCTGTGCCAGCTGTTATTATTGCAATATAATTTAGTTTACCTTAAACTCAGCCTTTCTGTTCTTGACATACGTGATGCAGCTTCTTCTTCGGTTTTTACACATATTATTGCTAAAATAAAAACTAATAAAACACGATATGCCATTATCACCATAATCACAATATTTTCAAATGACTAGTACTCTTATTTAACTAATATTAAAGTACCTAAGTAACAGTATTAAAGTACGAGCATAAACACAATTGGAGTGTTAGGGAAAGAACTGTAGAAAATACTAATTAATTTAAGGTTTTAAATTAAAAAAGGAAAAACAATTGTAATTGTGGAGAGCTGCTACTTTAATCTACAATCGTCCATGACAATAAATTGTCAGCGATGTGCGCTCCAGGTCCAATTTTTATACAACTTCACATTTTTAGCATCAAAATAAAAAAAACTTGAATGTTATTTTTGTTAGATGTGATTAAACTAATCAATCATAGTATAGTCAGGTACTTTATTAGGTAATCATTATTAAAATGACGAACAAAGATGCAACGGAAAGAAAGTCATTGGAGCGGAACCTTTTTATTGTCTCATAACATTAGATGATGGAACATAGGATGGAACGCTCCAAGTCTTATTATCTTACATTTATCTTGGGGTTCTTGTCTGTGGATTCATACTCTTGGGTTAAGACCACGTAATCGCAAACGAAAAGCGACAAGCAATGTTGATTTTTATTGAAAGTTACTGGAATGTTGAAATCGACTGAAAAAGTATATTATTCTATTCTTTCAATAAATTAAACTGTGTTTTTTTCCTAACACAAATACATTACTTAAGTTAATGTTGCACTGTAATGTACGAATTTAAAAGCAAATATTGTTTTATACAAGTACCTATATAACTTACATTTATTACTATTATACCCTACCTTTTAAATGGCTTCACAGATAGAATGGACAAAATTCTTAATCTTATCATTATTTTAGTCTTACCTACGATACCTACCACTGTGACTGTAATATAAAATGTAAGAAGGTACCTTCACCCTATTACAACGGCTAGTTACGGTACTTAACAAGAGGAACACTTGTCATCATCCCCCTTTTAAATACAGACAGAAAGAAAGAAAAAACAATAGCTAAGTTACTCTAAATACCTACATACTTGTTGATGCGCAATTTACGCAAAAACTATCTAAATAGACTGGTTAATTTACCATGACTTACTAAGTCCTATTATTCTGGATGGGTTGTTCTTATTCCTCAATATATGAATGACCAGATACGGGGTGTAATTTAATTTTATGAGCTTTCTTACTAAAAAGAAACCTAAACTCTCTTCGACCTCTCTCTCCTAGATCTCAAGTTAGAACTTTACTAACCATCTTAATAATTTAATGCAAACATCAATAAGTTTCCTAAGCTTTATTGACGCGGCTTTTAGTTTTACCGATTCAGCACACATAGTTGGTATTAAATGGTTAATCTTTAATGTCACATGAATCTGTTCACATGATAAGCTACTAGTTAATTTCTTTTAAAATTCTTCAAATCCTACCCAAGTCTACCCAAATGTAACGACTAAGTCTTGTGAGCATAATAGCCATAATAGGTGTCGCATAGGTTACGCGTGCTTTGTTATGCACCAACGAACCAACCAGTCAAATCAAAAGATTTTGTACTAAGTACCTAGCTAAGTTCCTAATAAAATGAGTTGTGAAAGTCAGATTCAGCATAACAATGTAAAATGTGGTATTCACCAGAATCGGATGAGACCTCAAGCTGAATTCGATAAACATAGGAAATAGCTACACCTACAGATTATTTTAGGCTTAAAATGGCTTAAATCAATAAATTACGTGTATATGTTGAACTTGAACGATGATGTAGTTTTACAAGGAGTTCCTGGATCCATGACCAATGATGAGATAAACTACGAACAAACTAGTCTGAAATAAATTTGTTTAAACTTGTAAGATCTTTTGAGGCACAAAAGATATTATAATAGTAGAAAACTTATTCTTCAAAAAATACTTTCTAACTTGCTGGTCTTGCTGAGCATTATAAAAAAATTATGAAAGCGACGTGTAGCCCGCCCTTATGTTTAGTACGTTTAAATTTCAGTAGAGTACGTCACTGGCGAAGTCACGTGACTGACTCGTCTCCGCCATATTGCATTTGTTCGGTGGCGAGTGATCGTCTACTTTCGCACAATTTGTAATGTTTTAAATGCCATAAATAATATTGTACTTAGAACTGTTCGTGTCTGTTTAGTTCTAAGGTTAATTTTTATTTTAAGTTTGGTTTTAATTCATTTCAAGTGTCTGGTGTAAATAAATAATTGAAAATTGTTCTGGGTTCCACCATTGAAATAACCAAGTAGTGACCGACTACCAGAAAAGGTTCACCGACAGCGCATTGCATACTGGACTAGGTATTGTATTAAAAATTCCTAGATGATTATCAGCATTTATCAACAAGCTTTATGGTGTTTTTGTTATTATGTTTAAGCCTAATTGAATACCGGCATCAGTTGTTTACTTAAAACACTGTATGAAACTTTTTCTCCCTTCTCGGGGGGATATTACAATTAGATTCGAGGTGTAAATTTGTGTGAAAATAGTAGAACGATAAAATTCAAAATAAAAAAAATTGGAGCGAAAGTTGTTTGTTGTTCTAAAACTATTGGTAAATGATTGTTTTGATTGACAATAACAGTTGAGCTTTTAACATTTGCCGTTTTTACGCCTGTTTCTGAATTAGAAAATGTGACCTTTATAGTCATAGTGCATTATGTACACGTAGCTTTAGACAGCTATACCATGGAACCGCCATTTTGATTGCTAGCGCCTTGCCAGGGGGGCGAAGGGCGGGGAGGAGGGGCAGCACTTACTATAAAAAATGTGACGCTCAGAGACTTGGTGTCTCATAATCATGATAGAACTTCTGCTCAATGTTAATGGCTTATACTTTTCAGCTGAATATTTGTGACTTGTTTATACAACCCCTGAAGTCCAATACAAAACAAACATAACCTCACAGAATGTTGTTTTGATTTGACAGGTGTTGCTTACATGGAATGTAGATTTAGATCATCATGAATGGCGAAGTAAATGGTACAATGGATAAGCCCATTGAGGCTTCTGTCCCAAGCCCACCGGACAACCTGCAAGATGAAAAGAAAGATGCTTCTGAAGGCTGTGATAATGAAACAACTCTCTGTGAGAATAGCAATAACACTGAGGACAGTAATCACTTAGACAGTGAGAATAGTCAAGAATGTATAACACTCTGTAATCCTGAGAATTCAGAAAATGATATTAGCAATGGCAGTGACAGTCAGAAACATGTCATCAAATTGTCTTCAACAGTGTCTGAGCATGAAAATAGCAATAATACCTTTTTGGAAAACAACAGTGGAAACAGTAATGAATCATATCCAGAATCGGTGAACAGTTCACACTCAATGTCTGAGAGTAATGAGCAAATAATTATTCATAACATTGATGTGAAAAGCAAGGATGAATTACCTGTAAGGCAATTTACTACAGGCAAGACCAGCATAACTCACATCACTCGAATAGATGAGGTATGTACATTTTCTGATATTACTCAATATTATTATTACTCCCTCATTCAGAAAAATCTAAAGTTGCAACTCAACTCTCACATTATTTCTTGTACAGAACATTTGCGAGGTTTTTATAAACAAGGCCCTTAATGTGTAAATAAGATCACAATAAAAATAGTTTAGTGACATTGATTAGGTTATTTATGTTTTATAAAAACATAAATAAATTTTATGGGGGCAAAATGAATAATAGATTTTATTTATTGACCAAATCAAAATAATATGTACAAGTAATAACAATTTAAAAACTTTCTCAAATCAATAACATTGACTTGAAATCCATCCATACAAACTTACAAATGTGAAAGTAACTCTGTCTGTTACTCTTCAAATAAAAACCACTCAAAACACTTTAAAAAAAATTAAGAGATCTACTCTAAGAACATAAAAATTCTACATATTCCTAAAACTTGAAAGTGTGTTTGTAGTATTATCTTGATTTGTTTAATTTAACATGAAGCTGTAGACATATCTAAATAGGAATTGGTTTGTGTCTTATTTGAGGCATTAAAGTGATTAATACTGGAAGTAGTTATTTACTCCTGGAAAAATATGTTACTGTACACTGGCAATGGTCTTCGTATTAAAATTGGACGCAATTGGTCGTGCAGGTAGTCCAATTTACATTTTTGAGACAATGTACCTATCAATACCTGACTAAATAAACATAAATTGTATTTTATGTGCTTACTTAGAATGATAACCGGCGTTTTCACTTGACCGTGTGGCTGGTAAGCCAGTGCCGGCTAGTTTGTAATTGTGGCGCGTAAAACGAAAGAATACGTATAAAGGCTCTTAAAGCTCGATTGATCCCCGAATACGCGCAACCCAACGTAACTATAAGGCTAGGTACTCACGAAGCGATTTTAAGCCGCGCTCGACGCGGGACTGCATCACTCGTACGAACACGGAGACGCCTAGTAGAAAATGTAGATAATAATTTAAACAACGCGATTTTTGACCGTGGGCACTGTTGCTTGCGGCTCCCGCTCCACCTACTTGTAGAACTACGCGGGTTGCAGCTCCCGCTAGCTTGGCGGGCTTCGCCCGCGTGGTCTAGGCTGCGATCGATCGGCGGGTAAACTCTGTGTTTAGGGGGCACGCTTACGGCAACCGCGTGCCTTGTGATCATACTGCCAAGTTTCCGGTGATCATTGTAAACGCAGGGATCTCATGAGTTAACAAACTAAACTGCTGTATCTAAACCGCAGCAGACGCGGGTGAAAACCGATTCGTGAAGCTCGAGCCTGAGAGTTCCCTCACTTAAATCGATAAAAAAAAACGAACTCAACAATTTTACAGTTAGCTTACTTAAATCGATAATAAAGTATTCCTTAAGTAACCATTAACTGCTGCAGTTAGTGTTAGAGACAGCATGAGACTTGATACAGTCTTTCAACTGAGAGACGTTTCAGTATTCTACGATTTATTACACTACGATACTACCTACGTAGTACACTTAGTTTATACACCTATGTGTTAGTGTGGGGGAACACGAGTGTATTAACTGAGTGTACGGTGTCTAGTATCGTAGGGTAACTCAAGGTTAAGAGTGCCACATTTTCCGGAAACCAGGGGCCTTATTCTCAACTGCATCTGGTTCTGTCATAATCTAATTGCGATCGAGTTGGTAATATAGTACGAGAAACGACCCTAAGAGAAGATCCGTCAAAAAACGTTCTGTGAAACGTTTATTATTACCAATAATTAAAGAAACCAAAGATGTGAACTAAATTATGACGTTTTCGAATGTATTTTAGCTCACGACGCTGATAACACGATATCGATTATGGATTCGCTTTGGTTCGGGAGTGGCTATTCAGGATCAAGCCGAAACCCAGTTCGAATTAAAACAAAATCAGTTCGGGAGTATGTCTGCAGAACGTAAAATCTCCGAATAGTTAGAAAAAAGTTCACAATAAAATAAAGAAAGAAGGGGTTATCTTATTTACACTGACGAAAATATTCAATTTTATTGGATAAATTAACTTTAACTTAGATTTTACGAAGGTTTAAACTTGGTAACGAAAAATCCTGATTCCCAACAGTATCAAAGAATACTAATAGATTTTTTATTTTTGGCAGGGCCTCATCTCGGATTTTTTTCGTGTTTATTGGTAATTTTAGTAAACATTTTAGTTTCAAGTTTTAATATTATAATTTGTCATTACAAACTGTTTTCACAGAGAATGGTTCCTAGCTAAAATTTAAACGTTATAAATTCTACAGTTTAGAAACCGTAATTCGGAAGTTCAAATACCGTAATTTATTATGTCTTATGTAGTATTTTTTACAAAATGGCGCTAGGTTATGTTTCTTATGTCTTTCTATATGTGACACTCGCAATAGACCGAATCGATTTACGTGAGAATCAACATCGGCCCACGCGTTTGGTGCTTAGATTGCTACAAAGGCACTTACAGACAAGTCTGCGCATTAGTCTCCTCGTCGCTCAGTCATGTAAAAATATATTATAGGACAGTGGTTTTTAGATGTCTTACTTTTTGAGATGATACGATGTAGTACGGACTATCCATTTTCAGTTAGAACCGCGCCGAAAATGCGTCCTTGCTTTGTCGGACCCGCAAACGTTTACAGATGGTAATGCAATTCTCCGATACTAATATCGGCTACATTAGTCGTGAGCGTACTCTGAGTTTGTATATCGGTTGTCGCTTGGAGACTTTAATTGAGTATCGGTGACTTGCGTATCCATGTAAACGAAAAACCTGAATGTCAAGTCTTCTAATATTTTTTTGGTTTGAAGGCATAATACAGAAAACCTCTCAAATGTGGCAGTTTTAGAGGTTTTCTGTCTGTTCCTTGCAAACGCGTAACAAATATTAATATAAAAGGCCATATTTTTTTACATAAAGTAATTATTTATTAAGATAAAAAATATATTAGATTTAATTTCAAATTTTAATTAAAATAATTTTTTTTCAGAATTCCGACGAAATCGATTCAGATGATTCGTCAGTTTATGAAGGCGAGCCTAGAGCCGAAGATACAGTAAGTATCCATTCTGATTCTGACCAGGATGGAACAGATGATTTATCACAGGAAGGGGTTTTATCAATCAAACGTCATAATATTATAATACTGGAAAATGAAGGGTCTTCCAGTGTAAATGAAAACTCTCATGGGTCTCCAAGTCCCGAAGTTCAAGAAATATTAAGTGATAATGATGACTGTATTCTAGCTGACGATAAAAGTAATACAAATGACAGTGATATGAAAATACAATTACGACGTAGCAGTAGAGCTATAAAGCGGAAACGGTATAACGATGATATGGAAAATGGTGGATCTAACACTGATGATGTCCCAATTAATGCTAATTTTCTTCGCAAATCCAACCCAATCGTCATCAATGATACTAAAGAGTTAGCTGATATGGCTGTAAGACAGATCAAAACCTCTCAATATGATAATGAAAAATCTGAGCCGACCGTTGTAATTATTGATACAATGGCGTCTGCCACTTCGGAGAAATCTATTGCTCCTCGGAAACTTGCGGCAGTCTCCACGGGAACGGAAATAAGTTCACAAAACTATTATAAAAGCCTTCAACTCCGTGGAACGACTGTCACACCTGTTAAGTCTAATGCTTCCACACAGAGCTCGCAGACGCCTCAACCCTCAATATTACCTTCATTGACGGATGACATGTTTGTTGTAGAAGCACCTTCCTTCATAGTACCCTATGTTTACGAAAAACCCTCAATCAAACCATTTCGAGAATTTGTCGACATACTGGGTAAAGAGCTAGATGATAAGAAAGCCAAAGAAGAGAAAGAAAAGGAACGGAAAGAAAAGGAAAAGAAAGAGAAACAGGCGAAACTAGAAAAAGGCGAGGATGCGGAAGATATGGAAGAAGCCTCGTCACAGGCCGCTAGTGAACCTGACGCAAGTGATCCCGTGGAAGAGAAAAAAAAGAAAAAGAAAGGTTGGTTTTCATTTCTGTAAACTTCATGTTTTTTAGTTCTTATTTGTGCTTTGTTTTCATGGTTATTTGATAAAATATATTATTTTTAGAGAAAAGAAGGCGCGGCGAAGAAGATGATGCATCTTGGGATGGTGAAACCTCCACAGACTCTGATGATGAAATCTTGATGAGTGATGAAGAAGATAAGACTATTATTATTAAAGATAAAGTTGACTCTATTCAGCAGCTAAAAGGCGTCGCAGATTTAACTGTAGATAAAGTGTGCTCAACCAAATCTGATAATTATTTTGATTGTTCTCTTGGAAAGTTTTTTATTAATATTGGTTTAAGTCTTGTACAAGAATATGTACAGAGCGATTTGTTAAAACAACAAAATCGGAAACTAAATAGAGAAAAGAAACAAGGAGTTAATACAAAAAGTACTGAATCGTCTATTGCTTCACTAATGAAGAATCTAGAATTAAGTAAAGAAACTAACGTACCATACTCATTTCCTCAGAAAAAATGCGAATTTTGTAGTTTTAAGACAGAGTCTAAGTTGGCGATGTCTCACCATTTAGAGACGCCACATATGAAGAATAATGTTTATAAATGTAATTTCTGTACATTTGAGATACGCAGTCCTCATGATATATTATTTCATATGGAAGCTGAGCATAATATTAGAGGAAGATTAGAAAGGGCGCCCGCGTATCACCAATGCGCAAATTGTCCTTTCGAGGATAACGGCAAAGGCAAATTGGCTCGCCATCTAATACCATGTGCAAAGAAGTTTAAGCCTGAAATGAATTTGGCCCCACCTCTAGAGTGGGAGCCACCTGCTAAAATACCAAAGGTAATTAAGTACACATAACTTACTAATTTATTAATATAGATATGATTTCAAATAAACACCAGTTTTACCAAACTTCAAAAGGAGTTGTTATGTTTATGACAAAATCTTTGCCATAATTCTGGCCTTTGATGTACTGTGAACCATTTGTTATTCTAATATCATTATTATAAATAATTTCAGATAACGAGGTCTCGAAATAACATGCTGGGGTCGTACCAAAACGCGTTCAATCGGAATAGTGTTGGCAACAGCGTGGGCCGGCCGTCGATGTACGTGTCGAACGTAATGCCGGGAGTGAGCTCCTCGTATCGGCCGCGCGGCCGCACGCCCGTGTCGGTGGCGCCGCGAGCCGTGCCCGTACACGGCGCGCCCGTGCTCCGGGGCGGCGTCATGGTTCGGCAAAACGCACCTGTACTCATGTCTTCCAATTATTCGGCTACAGTAAGTTAAACATTCACTTACAGTAGGTCATGTGCTCTTTATAAGCTGCCAGAACAGGTTTTCCAAATAAATGTAAGAAGGCCACCGTAGTGTTGCTTCAAAACGTTATAAGAATCAATATTAATTCGGAAGTAAATGTCTTGTATTGAGTATACACCACCACCACTCAGCAACTTTTGGAATTAATAAATTAACATGTATCTTTACATAATTTTTAATCTTTACAGAATAACTCAAAGCAGAAGTCAGTCCACCAGCCGTCTATTTCCATCACCCCTCTACCTCGACAACCCCAGCCTGCCCAGCAGCCGCAACCATCACACAACTCGAAGAGTACGTTCGTCATCTGCGAGATCTGTGATGGATACATCAAGGACCTCGACCAGTTACGGAATCATATGCAGTGGATACATAAAGTGAAGATCCATCCAAAGATGATCTACAACAGGCCACCTCTAAACTGCCAGAAATGTCAATTTAGGTAAATATCACATTACCAAAATCAAGCTAAAGTGCTTGTAATTTTCTATATTTCCCGCCATGAGTATCCAAGCAACTATTCATGAATATTGTAATTGATGTAGAAATTCAAGTCATGCAATAATTATGTAATATTGTTTTTCCTTAAGTGTGAGTAACCTACAAATATAGCTCTATACTAATTACGTAGTTATTATGTAAATTAACCCGATACATGTATGTTACAGGTTCTTTACCGATCAAGGGCTCGAGCGACATCTATTGGGATCTCATGGCCTCGTCACCAGCTCAATGCAGGAGGCCGCCAACAAAGGCAAGGATGCTGGCAGGTGTCCCGTTTGTGGAAGGGTAAGAACACTCATTAAATATTTATAACTTACGATAGAATCTAGTTAAAAGAGTTTAGTTACAAAAAAGTCTTCATGTATGTCGTATTGGTTTATCGATAATTCTCAGATATTCTTTATTTTTTAACTGTCACTAAGTAACAAAAATACATGTATTTTCCAGGTGTACCAGTGGAAGCTACTGAATCACGTAGCGAGGGACCACAACCTGACGCTGAAGCCGGCTCATCTCTCGTACAAATGCACTGTGTGCACCGCCACGTTCGGCATGTACAAACAGTTCGAGAACCACGTGTACTCAGCCCACAGTGTGGTTGCCAAACGCGTTATGGATAAGAGCAAGAGTGCGCCGCCTATCAAGCATACGAGGGAATCTCTGCTTAAGCCACTGAAAATTAACGAAGAGATCACTATAATACCACAGCCGGTTAAGGCGGCGCCGACATCAGTTGACGACCAAAATTAAGGTACGGAAAATGGGGTCAATTTATTCTTGTTTTACAAACATGTACCACATTTTGACTGCTGTTGCGCTTAGCATTTAGAAGCACACACAATTTCGTAAACCCAATCTATATCCAAAGCTTGTATAGTCAGATTACAAGAATGAGCACAATATGCGAAAGAGATAAAAAATATTATAAAAAAATATATATTAGCGTTATCTGAAGGTAACAAAATACTTTTTGTCTAGGCTGCAATGCCACTACTTAGACATATTGTATGTACTTGTCCAAACCATCATGACCTGACCTTCACATTATTATACATATTTACACAGAGGACTGTGTACTAGTTATAATTTTAACAGCTTTAATGCAATAAAAAAACAAATGCCGCGCTTAATTTTTTATAATTTGTAATTATGCGAAGCGAAAGTCAATACTCTTATCTCCAGATAGCAAAAAAGAATAACTAAAATATGAAACAAGTATTCTTGAAACTTTTACAAAGTATATAATACAAATATAATCAGTATAAAATTCTTTAAGCAAGGCCTGCGCTATAGCTAAACACTTAGATCTCTTTAAAATATATACTGATCATTGAAATGCAAGATAAATAAAAAAGTTTAAATTGTAGGTATATTAACAGGCTTTAAGCGAATGAGTCATAATATTATTGAGGCGATTGTTAAAACTAAAGTATAATAGATAATAGCTTGCAATATTAACAAGTTATTGAAAGCCCTGTGTTACTTACCACCGGGTTTATTTGCTGATTATTAATTATCCAGATTATTTGCAACACAACTTATTTAAACTAATAGCTATCAAAACACATTTTATCAGCCAAGTTTGTGCCCTACAGAAGCGAATTTTGAATCCTGTTTGTTATTTTATTAGGTCATTATTGAGCTGGCGTTAGTGTCTATCACAAATCAATTTGTTCTGGATGAGTAATATTATGCTAATATTTTTTTATAACAATTTTTCATAAAAGCAAGTACCTACAAGATGATGATTTTTTCAAATAAAATTATACTGTAAAGCCTCTGAATGCTATTACACTATGAACAGTTCTTTAAAAGAATAAAGTCGAGTCCTTCCTCTTGTTTAAGATGATAGCTTCCGCGCTGTTTTCTTCCATTGCGACTGATTGATAGTTATCTAAAATATATTTAGATTACAGTAATTGCAAATTCTATGAGGCGAATGGCTAAACTAGTAACTTACTAGCTTTATTTTGCGAATGTGTAAATGTAATTAGCGAAATATATTCGTACAATATTGTATACTGTTGTAGCCATGAAAGCAACCAAACTGTTGCGAACCTACAATAACGACAATAGTAGTAAGCCAAGTTTGACATAAATAAATTGTTACAGAAAGCCTCTTCGGACTGCGAGCTTGCCGTTGCCTTCGTGCCACAAGATTACGATGATTCCCATTGCCAGGAGCTATGGGACAGTCACGACGCACTCTGCTATTAGTGTACATTCCAACTTCGACTTGACCTAGCTTGATAAAACGCGATTTAGAAATATAGACGTATATTTATTTGGTACACAATAAGTAACAAGTCCAGAGTGATTTTAAAAGTGTCACCCTTGTTACGGCGATGTAGGTATTTAGAGTTCCAAAGGAGTATTATACACTGCCCAGGCTTTAAAAGCCAGTGATAACTTATATCATCAATTCGATTACGGAAAGTCGTAGCTTTCGATATGTTTTAATGCAAGCAATGATGCACGGCGGTCATTTGTAATATTTGAGGTTGTAAATTTGAGTAATATTAATGTAATTTTATTTTAAATTGGAATGTACACTGATAACAGGAGTAACATAACTTATACCTATATGCTAAACATACCTCAGCGAATCTTAGATTTATTGTAATTTAATGGAGGATATTATAATGTCATGTTCTGAGATGGGTAAATTAGAGTTAAAATAGGAACTCCTTAATTTATGTGCTAACAAAAAGAAAGTTAGGGTTGCGTTATTGCCTTGAAATGTAGAGTCCGTCTATCGTAATAATATTTAACAAAAAATATCTTTTTTGACAATATAATAACGAGTCAAGAATAACATTACCTCTAATGATATACAATAATTTGTCTTGATCAAGCACTTAATAGCTTGAGATTTTAAGTGGAATATTGAATATTTAAATTGTTAATTTGTTGTCAAATGCTTTGTGCATTCTCAAAGCACAGCTTCATTTTGTACTGGCAACAAATTAAAAAGAAAGTTTACGATCTACATACTATGTAAGTAGATAACGTTAAGTCTGGTTGAGTGTGAATCATTGTGAGTACGACTACGAAACATAGTCCCTGAGTTGTGTGCTTAGTAGCATGATTTAAATAATATTGAATGAGTCTGACAAATGTTTACTTGAAGTAAAATATTTAAAGCCCGGTTTCGACTATAGTACCTATTTAATTAATCTGGACTGATTGACTCTCAATCAGATAATTGGGTAGTTTCTTAATATTCGGAGAATTAAAGAATTTTTGGCTAGAATTTTACATTTAATAATTACTTTGATATGTCGGTATGGTCGTATTTTTATATGATTAAAATCGCGTATTACAATACTTTTAATTGATTAATTAATTTTAAATTCAAATACAGGTTTTATGAAAATTTTCAGTATTTAAACAATGAGAAGGAAAACTACCAAAATACCGTATCGAGTTAAAACTTACGTATACGTGCAGTCTGTGAGAAGTCAGTTTGTAATAATAAACAGGAAGAAAGCAACAGACGTGTAAAGATATATATTATTATATTTAATAGCACGATAACAAGGCGTTATAGACAGGGTTATTGCGTTACAATACTTTTTAACCTTAAAATACCGACAATTTCGTGTAATTCGACATTGTATGTGTTTGTCTTTTTGGGGATTGTCACCATTTCACCAATAACCCTGTGTTTCAATATAGCCTTCTATAAACCGCAAATAATTTAATTATCTCATAACAATTTAAATCATTTTTTCAACACTATTTTAATATATATTAACTAATAATCTAATTGAAATAATTTTAATATTGTACATACAAAACAATACTTCTTTTAACTTTTCATGACGTGACCAACCGATGAGAATGTGATTATATTTTAAAGGAAACAAAATACCAATAAATAATTGGGTTTCTTTAATAGTGCCTATTAAAAATAATTCAAACATAATATTTACCATAGGAGTAGTCTTATTCAATGGACATATTTCACAAAATATGTCGTTTTTTAATCATTTGAAATATTCATGCTTATTAAAAGAGGTCCAACATATTTGCAACCTACACTTCGTCTTTAAAGGCGACAATAATGGTGATTATTAAAGAGCTAAAAACTGAGAGACTTGAACAAAATAAATATTTTTAAAAGAACCTGTAGAAAGTTCGATAAGATTTTTTTACCGTTGATTTTTCATGACTACTTTTTAATAATGAGAACTAATATAAATTACTTGATTAATTTTAATTTCCATAACGACGACAAAGCTAACGAAGGGAAAGCATTCTGTGTTTTGTCCTATCTATAGATAGATGGCAAATGAGGTTACATCTTTATTTTGTTTTCATTAGCTTTGTTAATTTGATGGCAGAGGTATACCAAACTTATTCATCGTAGTTTATTAAATTTGCTGAGATATACAATGTTACCGACAATGTGTAAATAAATAGACGTAAAAAAGGTTTTGGAAGGATTCCAAGTTATAATTTGTAAAGTCACGAAGGGATGAAAGTAAGCTATTTTAAGTCATGGTTCCTTTATTGTATATATGTTTTTAAATCTGATAAATCATTATATTTGTTTTAGTTTCAGTAGAAATACGTTCTGCTTATTTGGGACTATGTATGTTTGCATGCACATTACGAAAATATTAAAAAAGGCCCAATTGATACAAATGACACAATTTTTATCAAAACGTTAATTTGATTCGCTACATGTTTGTTTAGATTGTATCGATATGCAAATTAAGTTTAACATTGGTGGTAACATACAGCAAATTGTCTCTAGTATTCATGACAGGATAGTTTTCAGATGATTGTCGACCATACAGAATGATGTTTCTGGAAAGTATACTGTAAGTCAGTGTGATTGTATGACCTGATGCTAATAGCAATAGCTGCTGTGTTAATACTTATAAGTTTAATATATACGAAGCCCTGATTCTCTTAATGTAAATGGGGTTATATTTGTTGCGTCTGAATTGAGTGCGTCGAAATACCACATGAGTGTTTTAGGATGGCACATTCCTAATTGAATTTAGAATTCTATCGTTGTAGTAATATCGGAGGTGCGTGGTAAATATTTATTATTTAAACATAGGTTGTTTATTTAGCTTTTAGTTAAATTGGAAGTAAAATAATGACTTAAAGATTTATTTTCTGCTATTGTGTTTTCTGTTTAAACATTTGTTTTGAACTTGATTTAACTTTGATTTGACATGATTGCAATTAGCAGAACCTAATTATTTAGGTTTTGTCGATTATAATATACAACACGATCATGACTTGAAAGTTTTGTATCATTTTGTTATCTTGTAAATAACAGGTATCATTTAAGTATTTGTAATAAAGATACCTTACCATTATGGATGTTTTAATTAACTGTATCTCCTACTTGTTCGTTTGTTTGAAAAAAGGTTAACAAAATTAAGTCGTCATCGGGAGTGGTGATGTGTAAGTAAAATCGACGTAAGTACGAAATAATCACATTTTTGTTTAATATACTATCTTATTAGCAGATTTGTATTAGTATTTACTAACTACGCTACTGCGAGGTAGATATTAGTTAAATGCGTAGACGCGTAACGTTCAGACGAAGAAGTGTCGAATAAAAACCTAGGTAGTATTTGTTCCCATAACCAAGTAAAACAGACTGCTATCATAATGATACACAAGTGATAGATCAACTACAGCAATGTATTTCAACTCGCATGATATTTCTCACCTCGGCAATTAGCGTTAAAAAAGGTAAGTATTGTACAACCTCGTTGCATGTACCGTTTGGGGTCGAGAAGGGTTGGCCTCGTCTTGGATCAGAATACTATTCCTATCAGTAGGTATCCATTGGTGAGACTGGGTGGTGGGTTAAAAGTCCGGTGAAGCAGTCAAAGCCTGCGCTCAGGCTAACTGCAAAGATCTCTACCAAAAACTGGGTGGTGGGTGTCATATTAAGGATTATCCAGAATCAAGTGTGGTGTAAACCAAGTGTAGGTTTTATTACTAAATATTACCTGTAGTTAGAAAGTCTGTTAGGACAATGTGTGGATCCCGTGGATGTTGCATTTTGTCAGTCTGTTAATTAAACTAGTATCGATAAAATATGGCACGCATCTGTATAAAATTGGGGCGTGTCAGGCACCGTAGAATACAGGACTTTATCCCCATTAGTCGACGTACATGCGCAGAACGTAGGTAGTTTTTAAAACAACACAGATTGATTAGTCCAGTGTGTAAGTATGGGTAAGTATGACTAGGCAGTAGTTGCACCTATCTAATGCCTAAATATAATTTAAGTACCAACTTAAATATTTATAATTTGTTGAATATAAAAGGAAGACGTGTTAGTTACACTATTTAACTCGAAAATGGCTGAACCGATTTTGTTGAAAATTGCTGAAGAGGTAGCTTAGGACCAGGGGACGGACAAAGGGTGTATCGTCTCAAGTTAAAAAAACCCTTTTACTGAATATATCGAATGTTTAAAATATGTATAAAAAAAGTATGGAATACATTATCATTGATTTGTCTCCGTCCCGAATAATATAAAGTCATCGGGAATTGGACCTAGGTATTCATGCGGGTGAAACCGCGGGGCACAGCTAGTATTTTATATTTACTAGTTTTAAACACTTAACATCAGATATGGGATTTTTGTAAATATTGGTAGTTTAGGAAAATTGTACCTTTATTATAATCTGTTAATTAACTATGGGAAGATTAAGACGCAAGCCATAAAATTACCTTTGTCTAATCTAAGTATTGCACTGTGATTGATTTTAAAACTGCTCTTTCTCGCGGTCTATCTTCTTAAGCTTGAGCTGATTGTGAAGTAGATGATTAAGTAGACCCTATCATTACATAAAAAATCTTTCACTACATTATTTTGAAATTCAATAAAGACCGTCAAATTTATGAAGGTATTAGCATGAAGGAATGAAGGAAATAGTGTTAACACGGCTTTGTCTTCGCGGGCGCGCTTGGAGGGGCCGTGGTAGAGGCAGCAGGAGCCGTCAGTCAATGGCAGTAACATGTGGTGGCTGGTAGTGTTGTGGCAGTACCTGCTCTTTGTCGAGGGCATGCACATAATGCCCGAGCGGCATTATGGGCCAGCTAGTGAGGTATGTCATGATAATTTACTTTAATTAATTCTAATATAATCGCTTGAAAAAGAATGTGTTTGCAAAAAATTTTAGGTTTTTTTTAACAAGTTTATTGTTTGTCCTAATGGTGCCTGTTTTAATTAAGACCTGTCTGACCATGCGTTTCGTACCACAAGAGACAAATAAATGCATAAGAGTAGGTATTTATCTTTGCACTAGGTGTTGCCGTAGTTCTGCAAAAAATATTTACGAGAAAACCCTTTCGTCCACACTGCAACAAATATTGCTATATAAAATTGTAATGGTTATTATTTCTTACTTCCCTAATTATTTAAAAAATTGGCCCCAAATAATTCGATGAATTCCGATTCCAAATAAGTTAATTGCAAGTCGTTGCACCGCTTAGCTGACAGAAGTTATTTTACGAGCACGTTAATAACTGCCGACAAGTGATATTGACGATAAATCATCGTTATGTATTTAAATGGTTATTATCGGTGCATATATTAGCTAATGCAGTTTAATTTAGTCAATGTTAATTGAACGGATCTCTTCTAAATTCAACAGTGTGTTGCCCCACCAAGATATGCCTCGGTAATAGTAGTTTAGATATAGTTACTTACATCCTTTTCAAATAAAATCTTTGATTAATTCAACTTCTAAATGTATTTAAATTTGATCTAGCAATCTATTAACTAGTGTCGGCTAGTTGGCAGTTAACCACCCGTGAAATTAACACATTTAAAATAAAATTCCATATACGTACCTACTTACTTTCTTCCTGATTTTATTCTGTTATAATTATTAATGTCATGCCTGCCAGTCATTGCATACGAAGTTTTTTTTTTTGTAATTACAGTGATATTGCATACAAGCGAACTTTATATTTGCGGCAAAAATGCATTGTTTATACGCCTAAAGCGAGTTAATGAACTACAAGCGCATGATATTTAAACTAACGCAATTCATTTACGTAATTCTATCGACTAGGTATGTTACTGTTATTCGATTATTCCATTCAACGATTTTTATTACAGGTGAGCTGCATTGAATATGGGACATTGAATCGTGACAGAATTGGGAGAATGTTAAAAGAAGGTAAGAATAACATATTTATGAGGAGCAAGGCGCCTAAACGTAGCAATTAAAACTTCTAAGCGGCAAATTTTTTCAACGCCTTGTAATTTGAGGAATAATTTTGAAATTTTTATAGTTCTGCAATACAAAATCTGTCCGACGTGATTTTACTCTCTCAAATAAAAAATATCTGGCGTTGTGAGAATTGGCTCTAAACATGTTACATTTAGATAATTTTCTCAATTTCATTTTGTAGGATGGCGTTCCCAGAATCCTATATTGAAAAAAATGATGAAACGCTCGGCCACTGTACCAGTACAGTTTACTCTCAATATGGAACCAATGTCACGACGAGTGGATAATATTATTGACAACATAATACCGCGAAGTGAACATTTATTAAAAGAACATGCCAAGTTAGTGCAGGATATTAACAGTCTGCGCCAAGTGGTGTTCATCACTCCGTTTGTAGAAGAGAATAAGGATTACGACGACTCTATTTTTCACGAAATAATTGAGACTTCTAGCACGACACCCAGGCCTGCGTCGATGAGACCATTTATAAGCTCGACGAGATCACCAACTAGTTCGACTAAAGGAAGTTCAATACCGATCATATTACTGGGGGGCGCAAGTCAGCGGCAGGTTGTACGGAGTCAGCCCATCAACTTTGCCAAGCCCACAGTCAGCTTGGTAGGAACAACCATCTCTCCTCTAATTAAACATCCTTATCCGTTCGTGATGCACACACCTCAGCGGAAACCGATTAAAATCTGCATGTCGTCCGTTCCATCCATGTTTTCTTCAACGAAACGACCGCCCACGTTTTGGGATCGACTTATAGATTACTTTATACCGACCCGTAGTTTAGGTAGATAGGTTACCTAGATTAATCAAAATTAATGTTAGGGTTAATGAAGTTTAAAAATATTTTAATAGTGATATTAATTTTATTTGCCCTAGATATGTTTGTGTAAGCTATGCTAATATAGTAGTATTGTTCTGTTTGACTAACTTAGATATTAGCTGCATTTGTAGTTGTCAGCTATCGGTATACGGAAGGCGTGTTTCCCGAGCGATACTTAACATTACCGCGTACTTAATGCTAGTTCAGTGGATGCTTGAGCGTATCACTTAGTATATGAGTACGTTTCATGCGTGCACCGATGCCACAGATCGCGTGTGCTACCTCTAATTACGAGCGCCGATTATGTATTGTCTTCTTTTTTACACTTTTACGCGTCGGAATGGAAAAGTTGAACGTCTTATGTGTTATGACAAAATAAGAATTTTTCTTTGTGGCTTATGTCATTAGTTCTTGTTGTGTGCTAGTATATTCCCAGTGAGAACTTTTCATGAATTGTGTGACGAGTTACGTCGCGACGTCTTTTTAGCTCTCTATAACAATTTAAGTGTATTGACATGCGTTATTGTTCTCGTTAAACCGCTGAACGTAATAACTTATATTTTGCAATTCTTGTACATATTTAAAGCATATTTTTTAAATGTCCAAAGAGTTAAAGACGTCTGGTATGATATTTTGTTACCAATAAATTATTTGTATTTACAGTTCTTTCTAGTGTCTCATTTAAGGTATCCTAATTTGTATGTTATATCTTGCCACTTAAGTTACCTTGATCACATCGAGATTAATAATATCTTGAACTCAAGACATGAGAACTGAAAGGTGAGTAGGATAAGTATCTTCTCACGTAAACAGGTAGGTATATTTCAACACAACAACAGCTTCTTAATTAAAAGTCAATAAAAGAACAATGCTAAAATCAATCGACTTTATTTCTGTTAACAACTTATTACCTACTACAATCGTAAATCTTAACAGCGTACCTTATTGTTTTGGCGGAGTAATGTGCTCTCATGAAGACATTGTTACCAAGAACAACAAACTTATGTGACGATGCGCAGTGAAAGCGACTTTTTGTTTTTCCTTTATAAGATTGTTCACACGCTATTTAAGGTATATGGCGCAAATTAATTAGGACGCCTACAGAATGTATTTTACTCTCACTGATTAATAGAGCCATTTTTTGTGCATTTTTATTAAAATACCAGCTTCCATTTTATAATTTCATAAAATTTTAATGTATGAACCTTAAAATTAAACTTAAAACTAACAAGCTAAACAGATAAGAATATTAAATTCTGAAATAATACTGACATTATTTGTGCATTTAATTCAATCATTGTTTGTTAACATTCTAAAAATTCCAAAAAGTATAATTTAAATATAATATGGCAAATCTTATAAGGATAATGATTATGACGTAGTTACAACATTTGTCTAAACAAATTGTTCAATAGGCAAATATTTGATAAAATGTTCATTGATAACTCTAATTACAGGAAGTGATGTTATTTTAACCTTCCAACCTACTTATGATATGTTTTGAGTTAGATAAAGTTTAAGAACTAAATTATTGCGTTATTGTGTACGCAATAAATAAATTAGCCATTATCTTTATTACGCTTTGACTGTCTATTACTTTTTAATTCTTAAAACAAAACTTGTATTCGTGTGACAAACTGGCTAAATATTTTGAATAATAAATTTAATTGGATATTTAATTTTAATTTTGAGGTATGTAACGTTACTTCTACACCATAAATTATTTATTAGTATGTCAATACCTTCTTCTGGTGTCAAATGTTATCATCGAAGTATAAATGTATTGATTTTGAGCCCTATGAATCCCAAAAAGCCATAATATAAAGTCAAATAGTGTAATAAACGTGCTTATTACCTTTGATCTTTAACACATACGGTTGAGCACTGAGCATTGAGCATATAAAGTCACTGGGCGCGAGAGGGGGACGATGAAACTAGGTTATAGGTAGGGACTATGGGTCACTACGTAGTTATACACTGCGTAAGTTATATAGGGTGTGGAGCAAAAATTAAAAAAACTGCTTCTATACCCGATGAACTCTTCACCACTGGATAGATGCTACTTTTTGGTAACACTCTGTATCTATGTGTAAATGTTGTATTGTGCTTTAAAAAACAAGATTGTGCGACGTAAAAGAATGGGCTTATACGGAAAGATCTTCCTCATTTGTTACAAACGGGTTATATATTTTTGTGCTTTTGTGCTACCTACATCTTAGGTACTTGGTTTTACACTTCATGATTTCATTTATAATTATACCTATTGCAATAACTTGGCACTTCAGTAAAAACGACAATATAGACATCTATATCGTTAAACCTATCATATTCGAGAAATTATCTTAATTTACAATTCAATTATAATAATTATAGTATAAGAAATGAAACCCATGCAAACTCTTACAAAAGAGTATTAGAATTGTATCTGCTAATGCGGGCAAACGGGTAAGTTGACGACGAAGAACACGTTCATTTCTATGAGGGCCGCTAGAACTAAGTAGCCGACGTATATGAGGGCGCAGGTGACGCCGATCTTCCAGTCCAGTTGGAATTTGTTGAGGAGCAGGCAGCCGTACAACGCGAACAAAGTCGACAAGAGCGATATGGCACTGTAGGATAGTCCGCTTGAATTTATTGTCACCTAGAAATTGAACCAAAATTTAATAAGATTTTGTATGCCCATTAAAGTAATAATTAATACATAACATAACATAAACAAAAATGTAATAATATTCTTTTAAAATAATAAAAAAATAATAGATAAATGCAGAAAACATCATATACATTGGTCTGAAACCAAAGTAAGTTGCTAAAGTAGGTACTTGTGTTATGGAATTCAGAAACAACACCCAGACTCGAGACAATGTAGAAATAATGGTTTCTACATTGACCTGTCCCGGAATCGAACCCGGAAGCTCAGACCTAACGACACCATGAAAGCCGGTGCGTACGTCACAAGACAACGGACGTCGCCTAAGAAAAAATAGTAAGTATCTATTGCGCGAGGTCCAAATCATTAAACCTCGCTACCAACGTGTACACTGGCCCATCTATACTTACAACAACAAGACTTACGACTTAATATTTCCAAGTAAAATAACGAATTCACTGAGAAAAGGCAGCCTCTACTTTAAGCAAATCGGCTTTACCTGCAGACTTCTTAACTTTGTTGGAATAGTTGCTCAAGGTTTAATTAAAGAGGACTACAGGCAGCCTTTGCTAACTTCGTCTTAATTAGTTGGAAATCCAATTTGCTTTAACTTCGATGTTAGTACTAAGTTTGGTAGACAGGTAGTTCAGGCAAAGAATTCTCTTACAAAGGAGTTCCTTCTTTAATTTAGTTGATATTAGGGAAATGTGAACTTACCCAATGATGGCCTGGAACTGAAGGGTACGCCAGCGACTTAATCAGCCAGGGGAGCCCCAAGCAAAGCAGAATGTCGAAGGTGTTGGAGCCAATAGAGTTGCTAATACCCATTGTACCGTGTCCTTGTTAATGAAAATAATCATTTTTTAAGTCAGTTGAAGTTACGTTATTAAAAAATACTACAGTTATTCAGAAAATCACAGACTAAAAAGACAGACAAACATTGTCTTAAAAACAAAGATTTAAACAATTTTGCCTTTCTAAAATCTATCGCCTTTTATCTTTTTGTTGCAACATATGTAATCGACGCTCGCGTCTTCACAATATGGGAAGAGACTTGTGCCCAGCAGTGGGACGTTTATTGGCTGGTATTATTATATACCTAAGAAATGCATTACCCATTTTCGAAATACTTCAAATAGTATTGAACAGCATACCTTGTACGGTGACCAAGACGCTGGAGACAGCTTCCGGCAGACTGGTGCCAGCGGCCAGGATCGTCAGACCTGTTATACTGTCGGGCACGTTCAGGGTATCACCTAAAACATCATAAACATAATATGGTTATTTTATGATGAACTAGCTGTACGCTGCGGATTCATATGAAAAGTCACTGAAAAAAAGTTTCAATAGTTATGTTATTCGGGGCCCACACAAATCCGACAAATAATAGATCATGATAATTGGTGCACCGTTCTTGAGTTGTAAATAGTGTTAATTACTAGACGGAGTTCACTCGCCGTTAAGTAGACTTTTTTATTTTATTATACAGATTGGATGTAGATGCTATAACCAGACAAATAATTTTTAAGTATATTCGTAAAATAGCCTTTTACAATCAGAACCTAGTTAACATGTATAATTCAGCAATTAATGATGGAATCTGTGCACACATGCCATTCACAATCAAATAATACCAATCAATTCGCGAGGCAAATGTACAAAGCTAAGCAATTAGCATTAGCAGCACAGTATTCACACTATGCAAGGTTGTAACCGTGATTAATTAGGTTTATTGTTACCTCAATAGACATTAGAGTAGATAATCATGCCAGATTCGCTGAGAATCTAGATGTTAATTATGTAAGAGGTGTTATTACTATCAAACATATATAGAATTATTATGTAATAAATAAGAAATTAAACCTTACATACATACATACATTACATATCATCACGCCTGTATCCCCGAAGGGGTAGGCAGAGGTGTACCAATGTACACCCACAGTTCGCCGACATGTTTAGGTCCCATGTAATAGGGGGCGAGGATATTGCCACTAACCGGGCACAAATCCAAACTCCGACCTGCTACTGAGAATTTCATAGAAAAACCCAATAACACCTTGGTCGACTCGGGAATCGAACCCAAGACCTAGAGGTCTTGGGTTCGATTCCCGAGTCGCGCTAAGCGCGCCTGCTACGCTAGAGCGTAGCAGGCGCGCTTAGCACCACTAGGCCAACGAGGCAATTAAACCTTTAACTAATTAAATATAGCTATATCTTAAAACTATTGAATGGTAAAGACAGTAAAACTTTGAAATTACCCATATGATCTACAATAAACTGTCCGACAATTATTATAAATAATTAGATACGCGGACAGACAGAAACGACGAGCTTATAACATCCCTCTTTTAGGGCTAAATAAAATCTTCAAAACTTTGCCTATATTCATTTATACTAACTTACTAGGCTTACTACTCTATTTCGCTATAGCATAGACTTTAAAGTGAAGAAGTTAAAAGTGAACAATTGTTAAGCCTTATAAAGTAATAAATGCGGACACTATTATAGCCATTGCTCTGAGCACAGTATATAGCTAAACCACTTGTGTTATGGAATTCCACATCAACGAAGGTACCACACACATGCAGACCCGAGGCAAGGTAGAAAAGGTTTTTACCACATCGAACCGTCGAGGGATCGAAAGCGGGACCTCAGAGCTACTGACACTTTTTTTTTACGTGGTGAAATTCTAATTATTTCGACCCACGTCAAGGGCACCACGGGGATATGTCGGACTTGCACCGACCAAAAACACCCCAGTCCCCTTCTCGCCTTTGCTGGAGCCGTGGGACAGCTAAGCATTCTCAGCGCAGCTCCGGCAGGCAGAGCTCGCAACACATAGAAACCGTTGCGTACGCCACTCGACCACGGAGGTCGACAGAAGACAATATTATCAAGAAGTATAAATTCTCATACCAAGTACGGTGATCATCCAGGCCACTAAGTACGAGACTCCGCCAATCCAGGTGATGCACATGATGAAGGTGAGAGGATAGAAGCTGGGGCGGCGGCGGCAGTCGGGGATGGTGGCCCACAGCACCAGGCTTATCGGCCACGTGAACACCCACAACAACTTCTTCCAAGCCGTCACCTTCTCGCCCGGCCATGACCAGAGGGAGCTGATGCTCGAATCTGAGTTTAATAAAATAATCAGTCATAAAATTACGTAATCAACATAAAGTTTATTTACAACAAAAAAAATACCTTAACAAGTTACATATTTTTTTTTATTACTTTTTTTCTATGTGTTCGATGTCTGGTTTGGATACTAAATGTGGTACTTCTTACTGTTTCAGTATGGTAGTACAGAGATTGGGACATTGATCGGTAAAATAGAACAGAGGCATTATATTTTTGGTTGTTATTATCATTCATGGAATAGAGGTCAGAGTAAACATGACTATTTTTTTTTGTCTCTGTCCGTACCCTGAAAAGAAATTTCGCGTGACGTGAGGGCTTATAATTTTTATTGGTTCGATAATAAAAACGCTCGAGGAAACAAAATATATTGATGGACTATTTAATAGATATTTTATTTCTATGCCCTGTTATCGTGCCTATGAGAGTTCACAGTGATAAGTTTCTAAAGTCCGGTATACATACCTTATTATATAAGCGTAATTATTTAGGACGACCTTAATTATTATGTAACTTAAACTAACATACGTTAGATACGCCCGTCTATTGTTATATCCAACTATTCCTCGAATCTCTGGGAAAGTATGCGAGTTAAGAGACTCACATAATTAATTAGTTCTTATTTATACTTAGCCATAAAGTATACTTGTACTGTAAGCACTAAGTATCACGTCGTTCAGAAAATCCGTAGTAAATCAATATTGGAGCAGACACTTTTCCTATTTTTTGCTGAGCATGTGTAATTGTGTATCGTATTATAAACGACAATTATATCTGACAACACTATTACAAAGTGCAACATAACCGCCTGAAATCTAAGGATTTATGAAGTAATCAATCAATATCAATCAAGTTCGGTTTCAGTTGGTTGTTTAGCTACAATGTAATGCTCTGTTGGTATAATTTTGCGACAAAGCGCGTGGCATCAGGCGATCGCTCGATTATCGTCGATGGAAATTACGTCGGATAGTTATTAAATAGTTTCTAGACATTGGATAGTACCTGAGTCTGTGGAGTCGTGTCTTTTGATATTTATTCCTGTCTCCACGTCGTTGCGTTGCACAGAGTGGCTCATGCGACGAGCAGCATCCAATATGTGGCTTTTTTCTGTAAATTAATAACAATCTAAAATTCTACATCTTTAATGGTGGTGGTGGCTACTTTTCCCCCTTTTACTGAGGCTAATTTATTTTGTTCTAAAAATAGTTTTTGAACAAAGAAGTTCTAATATACTTTGTTGACTTACCATTTGCAAGTAATGGTGTTATTTCGGTGTATGCCTTTGGTTTCTTGAAGGAACAACATCCGCTCTTGAAGAAGGATCCTATACGGCCATTAAACACCATTGCTGAAAAGATAATAATGTTACTTATGGTGATAAAACTCACAGACAAAATTCTGTATAAAGATGTAAAATGTTTTCGTAAAATTTTGCGGGGCAGAAATTAGCTACGCATATCGAATAGTCCGTAGCGTTCTTAAGATCAGTGCAAGGTGCAAGACATAAATTATATTTTCCTTAATACCAGAATACTTATGGCATGGATTAATATAGTTTCTGGAAAGCGACAGAGAATAGATTTGTTCCCGTTTACTTGACGGGTAACTATTGTTTGCAACTTTAGCAGACATTTCTGTTTTACTTCAGCAACTTTTTAGAAAATATTATTCTAGAGAATACTTAGAAACTTGAAGTTAAATATAGATTACGAGTTGTAAAAAGTAATTGCTGCATAGTGCATATAGCTTAACGTGTTTAATTAATAATTCAATGTAACTGTCATAAATCTGCACAAGAAACGCACCGCTATAAACATATCGTTAGCTAGTCATAAAGTCAAGTAGACACACAGTTATTCAAATACAACATAATTGTAACGAGCGTCTGTCGGAAGTGAATTAAAACAATACATATAATTTACCTAATATGTAGAGAGTGTACATTAGCACAAGGAGGAGGGCTTCGTGCCAATAAATCACGTCGTCGAGTAGCGTGAGAATGAGTGTGACTACCGCGATGGCGTACATCACGCAATCCCGGGACACCGACCACCAGTCCAGCTCCACCACCTGTAACGTAGCCGGCAATCTATCAATACATAGTAGTACTCGTCATACGAAAGTAAGATGAAAGAAGAAAATCATTTATTTTGCGCAAGCAAGTAAGTATCACACTCTGTCTGGTTTTGATAAAACTTTATATGAAGTAAGGTGGAAACCTAAGGAAGAACAATGGCTACTTTTCGCATCGATGACTGGCGAGTTCCGCTAAGCAAATCCCGCATTAGCCAGCTTTAAATAAAGAGTAAAGCTATTGATCCATATTAATTTTACAAAAGCGAAAATAGCTGACTGTCTGCTTCGCCTTTTAGACATTTAGTAAGTGAAGAAAGTAGGCTAGGCATTTTTAGACTTTAGATTAGACAATTCGACATCCAATATGGACAAACATTTTTGAGTTCAGCAAATGTTCGTTCCTTCTCCGTGAGTTCTCAGCATGTGTAATTTGGATTTTTCGTCGAACCCCTGCGACTCGTATTAAATTCCTTAAGTCGGAAGTCGTTTTCCCGAATTTGGATTTGGTTATAGGTCGTTGTAATAGTTTTATTTCAGTGAGAGTCGTGGATATCTCAAGAAAAAATCACTAAAGAAGTATTCTCCTTTATCAGTGGTGTGTAGAAAACTACTTGTACCATATATGTACCTACTACAAAGGAGTATATATTTGCCATTCATCGGGTATTCACCTCTTACGACTCGCAACCGACACTGGCGAGGATTAATCTGTTAATAAATTGAAATGTAGATCATACGTGAACTTAGTTCACTAGAATAACACCTAAATAAAGCAACAAACATTCGTCTTACAATCCACTAAATCTAATCATTTGATTTAGGAAAAAAAAAAAAACAAATCTTACTAAAATCAAAGAATTCTCAAGTGTGCATTAAAAAGGTCTTGTAGCGAACCATTCTTGATTTTGAAATTAGAAGGTTACCGTAACGAGGTTCTGTTGTCATGTGAAAATCAATATTATTCCTCGCTGCAACTATTTACGTAAGAATGTTATAGAACGGTAGGAAATGAACATTTACAAGGAAAATAGAACTAGACATTGACTTATTATGCTATACATATTAAAACGTATTTGTTTCTTACTATCACTGTTAAATAAATAACTCGATGGCTTCGTTTCCTTATACAAGGTTTTCTAGTTCACTACTTTGTAGTTATTTGTATGTACACAATGCACCTATACAATGTGTAATTAATAATTGCATTCACTCGTGTCAGAGCAGGGTATTAAGAGATAAATGATAAGAGCCAAAGTTAAACGTCTGCTAATTATAACAAATAAAATGTACCTATTATACACGTGCTGTCATAAAGCTAGTGACGTAACGAGTAGCGTTATACTATCAAATAGTAATTTCCGCAAATCTTTAAATTGTTTGACACTAATCAGAAGCGTAACCCGTGAATGATGTTTGTAGATTAGGAGTGTTAATGAAGACTAATTAACGGGTCAAACGTCGAACAGTTATTACGTAAAACTGAAAGCTGTTGTTATGTCTGCGTGATAAAAATGATGATCGTAGTAACATTAAATTAACAGGAGTTGAGCGCTATAGTTTCAGTGTTTAAAATGGCTTTCTAAGGTCGAAGGTTCTTCATTTCAATGTGGTGTAGTAGTACTTAGCAGCGGCTTTCTGATGTTTTTAGTTTGTTCCAGATTTTCCTTCTGACTTCCTTGAAGAACCACATATTTATATGAATTTTAAAGAATAAAACTTATGTTACCTGAATTTTATCTTACAAGTTTTATACAACTGATATTTTATTTTCCTCATATATCAGAAAAAATTAAAAAATCAAATTATCTTAGAAAAACTAATTGAATTAAAGCATGTCTGAGAAAGGTACTTAAACTAACATAGTTCAAGTTTCTTCCTCCATCTAGGCTGGTCTATACACCAGAATAACATGATAGTCAACCATGTTCGTGTATCAAACCCTATATAAATATTGGTCTAACCTTGCCAGCAACGAGCGCGCAGCAAGCGGGCACAGCTAGCACGTTGAAGACAGCTGAGCCGACGACAGCGCCAACGCCGAGGTCGCCCTCAGTCACGAAGGTGCCGACGCAGTTGATGAACAGCTCGGGGCTGGAGCTTGCAGCCGCCATGAATGTAGCGCCAGCTATGTCCATACCAATGTCCAGACCTGTGAAATAATTAGTTTTTACTTCAAGTAGCCAGTCTTTGAGCTTACAGTCTTTTTCTTGCTGTATTTACACAAAATTTAATATTATCGCTCAAAATAAGAATAAAAGATTAATGAGAAAGATAAAGGTGTAAGTGAAAATCATTTATTTTAACAATAATTTCGAAGACTAATTTTCAAACCAATTTGTCTTCGTCACTAAATAAATAACATATTTTTAAAACTTGGTTATTCCAAGCATTTTTGTAGTGCTTACGTTCTTATTGCGATTTGGGTTGTAAGCGGTTATCTGCTTTGGTTATTCCCAATAAGACTTATGAGCTTCCGTTTTCTTAGAATTAAAATAGCTATTATTTTCGCATTACTCAGTGCATTTCTACCATTTCAGCCAATTTAATTTGTAGTCAAGAACTTTTGTATTTGCAACATTTCAAGAGTATTATTCAAAGAGGGCAATATTGCAATCGTTTCTATAATCCGAAGCAAACGAGCTCATTATATTATAAGCTCTTCTCTTGTCGTCGGGGAAGTAAATTGAGGATTAATATTTATTTTAAATATGTATAAAGTGGAAGGCGGGCCGTCTCGTTGCGAGACGCGACGTATCGATCCGAACAAGTTTAATGCTTCTTTTTCTATTTACGGAACCCGTACCTTTGCTTTGATTAAATTTTCACTTTGTAGTGAACTCAAAGAGGGGAAATAATATTCTTCAGGAGCGCAATATTAGAGTTCAGTGGCCCTCGTGAATATGATAGACCCGGGCGTATTGCAGATATTTTCAGTGCATTTTAGTTAAAGTTACGGGAAGGGTGGCCATCTATTTATGAAGCTGTATATTATTTTATGTTCGTGAAATTTAGTTTAATTAAAAGACCTGTGTATTCTGAGGACTTAAATATCCACAGTATACATATAATACAAAGTTTAACATATAAATTAACATGAATTCGTTACACTTTAAAATATAACTTCCTCTTTTTACTGCAATTCGAAATAGCATTTCCTTTTTTGGACCATACATATAAAAATAAGGGAGGAATATAAATCTGTCTCAAAAGATATGTTACGTAACTTCTTTGTGTTTTACATGCGATTGTTCTGCCGAGCCCTGACCTACTCCGCAGCGAAATGTTTGCCGGTCTCTTTTTCAGGGGAACTGAGTGTTTCCGGAATAGGAAAGCTTTGTCTTCAAAGAAGTAGTTTAATTAAAAAAGATCTTTCCTGCAGGAAGTGATTTTCGCATTTTTCGTGTTTATTGTATCTGTACAAGTAGTACCTACAAGCAAAACGGAGTTTGGAGATAAATTTATTCAAAGAAACTTGGAAATAGTACGGAGGCAATTTAATCCTATTAGGATTCTTACCTAGCAACTGCAATTTACACAGAATTAACTAGCACTGTTCTAGAATGTCCTAGAAACTGACTATAAACTCTAGATCCTCAATGAAAAGATTGACACCATTTAGTATTATTTGACATGTCATTTGAACGTGACATGTAAGGTAGGTTTGACGTGGACTTCGAGCGTGATTATCCTCTTCCACCTTAATTGATCTGGAAACAACGACACGTACGGAACACGCGACGAAACGAAATATACCTACTTATCTAACTCATTCAGAAGGATGTTGTGATGAATGATTTTAAGTGAACGGAGCAGCGGTTGCCGTGGCTTTGATAAAATATGGTAAGTACTTCTTAAAGCACAAAAGCTAGCGAACACTAAAGTATTAATAAATATGTACTTAAAAATATGTAGGTAAAGTTGCTAATGCAAAAATTATGTTCTAATATGTATTTATTACTACGATACATTTAAAAACCGATCCAATTTTCATGCCTTTTTATGAGAGTGAAAGAAACAGTTCATACAGAAAGTGCAAGATATATGAAAGTGATAGAAATAGATGAAATCGATTTTTACTGCCTGATTTTTGACAACCGATACGAGTACGATATCTACCTCATTTTTGCATATGGTACATAGATACATATCATTGACATGCAAATAACATTGAATGTCATCGGCTTTAACTTACACGGTATGGTCGAGGTATGTACTCAAGAGATAATTCAATTCAATTAAATGTGCAAAGATATTTTTATATAGACCTACACGAAAACTTAGTTTGAAAGCAAGTGTTTCCTACTTCGAGGGATTTTGTAAATCAAAAAATAAAATACATAATCAATAAAGAAAGTTAAAAGTGAAAATTTGAGGTTTACCTAAACACCCTCGAGACAAAACCGATGCTTCTGTTATACATCGTAATTTATTAAAAAGTGCATAGTTTTATCTATCATTTTTTTTTACTGCAAATGCAATAATTATGCTGGGCTCTAAAGAAAAAAAAATTGAGGGACTTGAATGATCGTCTTTAGTTGCAGAAGACAGTTTTATATAAAAATATTATGTATAATGCATTCCTAATGCTGTACTGTGTGTACTGTACAACTATATTAAATAATAAAAATTGATATTTATTGAGAATCGTTGTCTGAAATCGTTACAGTATTAAACATTAATTAAGGAACAAAGGGCAGAATATTAAAACTAAGCGCGCCGACATCCACAATATTTACTATTAAAACATCCATTCGCGGAGCGGGCAACAGCTAGTGCCCAATAAATATTCAATAGCCTGTTGTCATAAGCTCTAAAGTATCAAAACCTCATTAACATTAATTAAATATTAATTAAACTAGAAATGTACACTCACGCTCGCATATCATCTCGATGGCCGGCACGAAGTACTGTTCACAGACTGTACCCAGCAATAGGAAACAATATATCGCCAATATGCAGTGTATGAAAATGTAGCCCTGGAAAATAAAATACGTCAGTGACAATAATAGTAAAAGTGTTAATAAACAAACTCTAAACACAAACAGCTGATGTACAAAAGTAATAGGTTTCATGAAATTTAATTTATTGATGATGATAAACTTAGACAATATGCATAGCAAACTTTTACTTTGAATTTAAAGAGAGTGCAGTCAGGGTAATAACATTTGTAACAATGATAATTTAAATCTCTTACAAAATATTTTATTTTCAAAAGCCAAGATGTGTTTATTGTTTTGACAAAGTATGCCAATTTTTGGTCTGTCAGAAAAATAATTCGGGTCGTAACAAATTAATAATCTTCGCATCAGCTTAAAAATCAAAAAAATCAATAATATTTTTATTTCTTGTTAACAAAAAAAAAGCGCTTAAGAAACGTTACGTTAAAACTACTTAGAGACAAAAGTAAATCAATTCTTACATGTTGCCTTTGATATCTAGAAAGGCCATCCGAAGGGAATTCCAGTATGGCTGCGTGAGTGCAGTTCAGGTTCGCCCGCTCCACCACTCCAAGCAGTTTACGTGACACAAAAGGTTCGTTACCTGAATACCACAAAACATTATAATAACACTCCTAATCACACAATTATTCAACCAACTGAACCTATTTACCTGATGCCACATCAAAACTTTCCTGTCCAGTATTATCACTAAGAAATAATAAATAAAATGAGGGTATCCCCAAAAACAAAATCACTCTTATGATTGTGGTGTCTTTGTAGCACTTAAACCGTCTAGTCCTTATTAACATGTTTGCCATTTATAAATAACTAAATAAAACAATTAAAACCTGATTATAACAAACACGCGGTTTCCGTTATATTTAAAACTGAATTTAAATGTAATAAAGCGCAATGTATTTGACTGCGGTGTCAAACAGTTGAAATGTCGAACAGTTGATGGTTAGTGTTGATACTGGTGTGCTTGTACTTAGGTAAACTTAGACGTGTAGTTGCACCAGTAGTCGGAAAGTTACTGCATACGGTGATTTCTTACGGCCCTTGATGAAAATAAATGATTTATCAATAACATATTACTATTACTAATAATGTACTCTGTACACATTCGTATCATTCTTATCGATGTCAATGTAAATAAAATAGGCTCTTTTGATGACTACATCTAATCTATAGCTAGATTATTTTATATTTCTTTGCTTGCATGTGGTAATGTTAATTAGATAACTTTTATAAGTATGTACCTTCAGACCGCAGTGCTGTCAATATTGGAAGAGAAAACAGTGTACAATGTAGGGAGCTGTAACGTTACAAAGTTACTCTCAAGCCTTGAGCACGTAACATCTATAAACTTATTATATTAAGCGTATGTTCGAGTATTCAAACATGAGTATTTTCTGTATGTCTTCAAGAACTCATAGAGATTACTTCTATTTCAGTAGAGGATTAATTTCATAACAAACAGGGCTAAGTTTCAAACTTTGCAGACTTTGATTTCATTCAACTTGTCAGAACTCGTTTAGCACAAAGAAAGGGGATCGGAATTAAAAATACTTGAGAGTGAACAAGTTTTGTGAATGAGTATATTCTTATTATATGAAGCCTTGAAGTATTTACTTGCGCAGAGTTCATAAGATGATTAATTAACAGCAGCTTTTATTGTTTAGGATGAATAACTTTTAATTTAACGTTTTAATTTAACGAAACAGTCCAGCTCCAATAAAGTTGACTGGAAGAAGAGTCAGGTATAAGACCGCCTTTGTGCTACAATTTGCAAAAAGTAATAAATAAATAATGTCATGTTTGAAGTCGCGAATAAAAACATTAAATAATACCTACATACATACAGCTGATTACTGAATGTTGTTCGTGAATGTTTCAAGTAGACAATCTAATCAGAAACAGTAATTGTATTAAAATATTAAGATATGGATTACGCTAATCGACTTTCATCACGTTTTCATATGTATTTTGTTTATCATGTATAAACAAAATACATGTATAAATAAAATTGTTTTAAAAATATGTATAAACTAAGTAAATGTTATCTGCCATTCTATTTGTTATGAGATGATTTCCGATTTCCTGAACATGTTTTCTTATGAGCAAGCTACGTAAGTGTCTTATAGGAATAGATGAAAGTGCGGGCGATGCCGCTGGTAGAAGCTATATTAGCTGCAAATCAAAATAATATTTTGACCTTTGTATTCGATTTTTGCTAGTACCGGGTATGGATCAGATTTAATAAATGTTATTGGTTTTGTATTATATATTATGCATTGCTTTATTTTATCCTAATTTCTTCTTGCACTGTTAGATGATTTTTTCATGATTATTAATTAATAATTGTCATCTTGTTTTTGGATCAATGTTTTTCAATTTTATATTATTTACAAACTGATTAACTTTACCAGTTAGTATGTATTTAAAATCTCTTAAGTGGAAATCTTCTGTACTGTTCGAGTGATTTTCCAAACCACTAAAGATAACTGAATCTACTAAACCATTGTTCTAGTTCACTCTGGAAGTGGTAATAACAATCGGTGGTTTTCAGTTAGTTTCATTCAAGTAAATTAACCATTACCTTGTCTTTCGTAGATAATATCATTTATAAGGGGAAGAATTCCATGTTGAGATTTTCTTTACTTGGCTACGACGGAGCAGAATTGAAGGGTTATGTTTTTTAAATCCTCTACCCAAACGATTATGAAAATATTAGATTTTTACTTATTTTTTATCAAGTAATTAACTTTAAGAATACCAGCTACAATATTTCCTTGAAAAACATATTTGATACCAACATATACAGCATTAACTAGGTCCGTCCTAGATATTTCTAGATGCACACTGATAAACAAAATAATCTCTTTCAAGGCTGTAGCCACAATAAAATTAAAGTAAACAAATAATCTAACTGTTAACTGTAATAAAAATATTCCATTAGAATCATAATCCGTGGATTAAAATGTAAACATTCGAAACAGGTAAGTTTCCACTGTTTGTTCGGACGATCAAGACATCATGTGGTACACATAAGTACACGTAAATACACGTAAATACACGGAGCCTATCAATAACAAACATCGATATAGATACGATGTCGATTGAGACGAGCCCGTGTACTCTGGGCTTGAGTACACACGCCTCCATCCTGACCAAACAGCTACCGTAGACAAGTGACATTTATAGCGTTAAAGGTGACCAATGATATGGTAGGAATCGCTCAAATGTATGGAGGTAACATTTCTTTACGATACACTACGTGCCTTAGAATTGTTACTTCCATATTGAGCGATTTGATCAGCGTTTACGATTTAAAAATGTTGGTTGTCGAAGAAATGAACGGCCAAAGAAATGCAAAAATTTTGGATTTAGTGAAATAATAAAATCCTGCATCAAATTCATTGTCCTCAGTAATTGCACTAACTTCTAACATTTTGGTGCTGTGTACGTTGCTGAAAAAAATGTAACATAGAAAAAGTCGGTTGTCAAACTTAAAAACAATCAGTTTTATTTCAAAGGACTTTAACCTTTCGTTTAACTTAATTATTTAATAAGTACTTAACTGTCTGCTTATTTTCTTTAATATGTAATATAAGTAAATGTAATATTCTGAATTTCAAACCAAAAAATAACGCAAAATTTGAATGGAAGCCCTTTACTAGTAAAAACCAATCATCACTCGAAACAGTTAAATTGCTAACAGTAATTGAAGTAAGATTACAACTAGTAGGAAGTGAACGTTTATCAATTCAGGAAACAGCATGAAAGCCGCTAATAATAGTGACTGTTGACATCCCTTTCAGGTACCTATTTACATTACATTATCTACCTGCATCCTTCATGATACAAACTACATTCGAGAGTTTTTAAAGTTTTTATGCGGGTGGCTAATGAGTCTATGAAGTTTAGAAGGTCCACAAAAATGTAAAAACGAGTACATTTAAGGTTGAATTGACAAACGACTTTGATGTAGAAAGTACATTTACTTTGACATAATCATTTCTAATTAGAAGGTAATCTATGAAAACATGAAACACACATTTTACGTGCCTACAAAATTGGAGCATTGCCCCCTAGGGGCAACGCTGCGATTTGCAAGGAGATTCTACCATCAGATCCTAACCTGATGGGACAATCTGGAAAGTATAACTTTCCAACCATAAACGGATTTTCCAGTTTTGTCTATTCATCCCGTTAAAGCCCTTTTTTCTGTTTGGGTCTTTCGAAGATATCTACACATTTGTTTTTTTCTGAACAGTATCTCGGAAGTTTTCATTAGTCACGAATTTATTAACTTTAATTTAGTTGAGGTTTTAAATCAGAAATAACTACTTATTATTAGACATAGTTTCTATTTTATAAATTAAAGCGTACATAGTTATCAAGGAACGTATAAGAGAATTTTCCCTTTTCCTATCTCCAACTTCAAACATTGACTATTGACATAATGATTGATGCAGTTATCAACATCTACGCATGAGTAGATACTGTGATGTAAGTCTATCTAATTGTCTTCTTGTTTATAAGTAACGTAAATATGTATAATACAAATGTCATAGCCAAATCGTCGAATTGAGTACTTCATAGTTTGGCCGATCATTTCTATCGCTCAGGAAATGGCTCAAAACTTGATGAAATTACGGAGTTTTTGTGTTTCACCAGAATATGAAACATCTCGACTGCGTTATTTGAGCATGGGCAAGTAGCATGTAAATTGTTGTACATCGTTGATCTGTTTTTTAACGATCTTTGTTTCCTCTACACCTACATAGGTGCAATATTGTCGTGTGAGTCACATCCATGATAGCTCCTTAACTATGTTCGTGCTCAAATCTTTTAATTAAGTCTAATTGTAAAAGTCGCGTGCCGACTGTGTGGCGTCTCAAGAAGGGCTTGTAAATTGACGCTTGACCCCACGGATTATTCAAATCAAAGCTCAATGAGCCCGAGAGCTCCGTAAATGTTGTTATTGTATGACTTCTTTGTCGGTAATATCAAGTTTCAACGAGTTCGGAATGAACTATGAAAACCAATAAGTTGTTGGATTGCATCAATCAATAAATAATGATGATGACATAAATGTTCTAATGAATATTGAGATGATCTAATGAGGGATAAGATAGATTGTTTAAATATGATTTAAAAAAATATATTTAGGCTTAATGATAGATTAAATATGAGTAGTATTAGAATATCGGCAAGTATCGTGCGTGGAGACGTGGCCGCAGCACAATGCTCGCGCAGGGAGTCACTCCCGCACTGCGCCCGAGCGCCGGTCGACGTACGTGTATTGTATGGAAATAAATAATTGGCCCCCGTATTCTTCTTTTGACGAGCTCTCCGGCGGGTCCATTATGTCCGTTTGAGCGTGAGCGGCGGCATTCGGACGCCAGTGGCGACGTCCTCGGTCGCCTGCGTCGCGCTCCACACGAAACTACACCAATATGAATACCTCGGATCGAGGTACGAGCCCATGTCTTACTTTTATTGAAGGCCTGCAGCGAGGAGTTCCATACATTATAGCGACCTGCAGACACAGTCGTCGAGCTGCAGATCCTGGTGAAGTGCGCGTACCATCATAGCAAGGTTATGTAGAAGGAGGTCGGAAGTGCGTCCAATTCCCGTTGAACGGCTAGGTCACTCAAGAAGTGAATGGAGTGGCGATGAAGATTACATCAATGATTCAAGTGTTGAAAGTGAATGTAGTGCCGGTGGAAGCTGCGCGAGCGCGCCGGCCGCCCTGACCTGCCGCCACACCGCCTTGTAAGTATGGAAGAGCGCGCTCCTGCCATGGCTACTCTGTCTCCAGGTACGAACATTGTTTTAACAAACTATCCATATCTTACTGATCATTTTCCACAATCGTATTACAAGATGAAAAAAACGAAGAAGATGTATCGACCAATTCACTTGTTGCAAATTCAGTAAAAGTTTATTTCGGGCCATTCGTTAGAGATGATTTTTCAACATTTATTCGACATAAAACTATTTTACCTGTAACTTTGATAGAATCTATTGACAAAATTGTCGAAATACGGGCGTGGCTCCATGCTCACCCGATTGCTATTAGTCTTTCTGTAAACGAATTAGTGTTGATTATAGCTCAACAACACGAGAGTACCTAGCAACCGCACCTTGTTTTACTACAAGCCGACGTCCATTGTAACGATCTAATCAAATGAGGACTGACCTGCCTCAATAATGACAACATTCATAAACAAATAAAATGCTGCTAGTAGTATCCTATCAATGGCGATTTTTGTCAGCGTTCCCGATTAGTATAAGAAAGAAAATTGTAGTACTACTATAAAATTGAGTACACCCTGTTTCTTTTATACTTCGATCGGAAAAATATGGAAATTCTGAGAATTAATAAACCTTGGGTAGTAAATAATTGGTTCAGATCGATATCTATTTTTAGCGTCTGTTCCATTATGGTGTTCGGCTGCTCGATGCACGTAATCATAATTGTGATAGAAGAAAACGCACTTGTCATAATATGGGTTGAGAGTAAGTATCTCGCCGTTGAAAGAGACTTGTTTATCTCCATGATGAATGATGTAGTACAAGCGATGATTTGATTAGGTAAACTCGATATTATAGCTATTTGCCGCAGTTAGGCCATCGTTCTTAAGTTGGAAGGGGGAGGCATGAGCTCCGACTCGGCGCCTCATCCGGTCGCTCCTCGCGCAAATTGTCAATTGGCCGTCGTCCACTCAGGGCTGTCAGCGAACAAGGTTGATCCCGGCTGTCTTCACGTGACCTGTTTCTGAGATCGTCCGAAATCGCAAGTACTTCCGATTCATTTTCCTCTACTAAAGAAGTAGACGAAAACAAGAAAATTGGAATATAAGAACAGCTTCAGTCACCCATTCTTAAGGCCTGCATCAACATTTCCATGTAGACAGTTAAGGAAAGAAACTGATCAATCTATAATATTTGAAATCATTATGGATTAAGGGTTCAAGAAACGAAGTACATTTGATAACCATTTCATTCTTTAGGTCGTTGAGCAATAGTAAGAGCAACGGATCGAAAGACGACTTATGCGTCGCTAATGCGGACTTCCTGCCATCTTTGATCTGTCAATTTCCTCCATAGTGCACTCGCTGGATGCGAGAGTTTAAACGAACGAGTCATGACATGCACAATTTGGCACGAAGGCAAACGCCCGTGTCACGGCAACATAATAAGCGGAACGAGACGTATTTTCTGAAATCAGTTAATTCGGTTAAACAAGTTAGTGCAGCAGTAATTTGAGACAATTTGCCCACGATTGGCTTGTTGACTTTGCTATTTGAAGGAGCCGTTTTTAGAGTGGCACAGGATGTGCGTTTGTTAATCAAGCACGCCATAGCACGCCGCTCCGCGGTAGGTACGTGTTCGTGCCGTCTCAATGGTCACTGCTCTAATATGACAATTGAATGGCTTGCTGGAAGATACGTAACTTTAAGGCAATACTACAGAGTTACTACTTTGCGATTACATACGACATGTAGTACATGCAGTACTGAGGTATTGAGAGATTTCGCTAAAATACTCCCAACATTAATTTATTATATTAACACTTTTAATGACAAAAAATAATCTTAGAGTTGCTAATGCGAAGGTCTTCGGGAAGCACTTAAATCTAGTACACTTATAATTTAAAGTGCCAATATTATGCTTACTACTGCTTAGTCATATGCGCCTACTAGTGTAATATTACTTCAGGTAGTATTCGTAATCAGGAATGTTCATATCCTAAAGTTTATTTATTTTTATTTTAATCATCTGTATGTAGTCCCAGTATCTATTTAGTAGGTAGGTTCTAAGTAGGTGGGTATAGAAATAACGTAAGGCGATTGACTTTTCTACTAAATAAAAAATGAATGAGAAATGAAGTAGCTACCTACTGGTCTTAGTAGTAATTATAATATTTTATCCTCTCCCACTTTATCAGCCATCCCTCGTTGGTTAGATTCTACGTTAAAGAAAACAGTCAAGTGCGAGTTTTGTATTTTGGTTCATTGTAAGAAATAATATGTATTATATAGTATGTATTAGTTGTTGTAGCTTAAATAGAAATATACACAGTGTGAAAATTTCACGAAAGAGCCTGCTGACAGACAGACTGCCGGACGGACGGATAGCGGAGGCTCAAAAACAGGGTCCCCCTTCCACACCAAAAATCTTAAGCACATATTTTTCCTTTAGGAAAAGCTCCACTCTTGAACTTCAATTGTTCAGGAGTGGCGGCTTACGGGTCTATATAAAAATATACGCTTCCAATATTTACCGTCATTAATCTACATGACAGACAAAAAAAAACGTTTCTTATTTCATTTATCCTCCCTATTAGCTAACATGAAAGGTGCCAAGATTGATCGAGCTCACCATCCAAAATAGGTACTGTATTAGATTACCTCCAGACAGAAAATGGCTGGATAAATAGATAATATTATTTTTGACTTTCCTAGAACCGTCTATCTTTCCCTTTTTTTGTCCAATTATTGTGATTCTATTTAGACATAGTCCACCTACATGTAGTTAAAATAAACCCAGACGGATAACTCCAGTAGCGAGTTACGAAATGTACTTGTCAAGGCCTGTCTAGAATACATGCTCCCTTTTTTTGTTCTTTGTCTGGTAGCAGAAAGTACTTTGAATGATTGTCAGTTCCATACGATACCCAAATCTATCCACCAGTGTTTTTATGCTTTGAATATTTTCTTAATTTATTGATTCATACATTTTGAATGCTGTTTTTACTATAAATAATCAATCCAAAAACCACCAATATAATACCATCAATCTAAAAACGGACTTCAAAGTAACTGATATATGACTGATATATATGATTTCTAAATAGATGAAATCAATTAAAAACTAGAAGGACAAATAGAAAATGGAGAGTTTCCCTCGAGTTTCCTAGGATCCCATTATCAGATCCTTTACTGACGACCATGGGACCGTTTCAAACAACAAAGGGATTTACCAAATCGCTGAACGTATTTGGTAAATGACGTTTTTGAATAGTTAGCTAACATACACAAAAACTTAGAAACAAAGATTAAAAAACTTTTCGATTTTCATCAAAAACCTATGGGACGTGTCTATTTTGGGATCTCTATTGATTATTTACTTAAAAACTTCATTATAAATAGATTCTCCCTATTTTAAAGACTTTACTTAGTAGATAATTTGGTCTATCTTGTTGTGAGGTGGAGAATATTTGTGGAGGCGGCAAAGTTACAGACAATTTTCTTACACACCTATCTCTTCTATTTTCGTAACAAAATCAATACATTATCACAGTTTATTTTCGTCCATCACTTGTTGTTTTCAAATATAAAATCAATCATAGAGGGCGCGGAGGTTAATCAAAAGGTCCTAGATCACGTCCCTTTAAACATCCAGTCAGTCGACCGAACGTATTCCATTCACAATTATTCTGCAGAATGGGTTCGTATTACCAATTTATATTGAATTAAAAAACGATATCTGTTATAGATTCCTAAATATAGTAAATAATATTTAGGAATCAACCAGGAAATTAGGAAGGAACAAGCTTCTAAAGTAAGTTTTTTTAGTTTTAAAACAGCTACGCCACAAACCATTTTAAAATGATTCAACCGTTTCTTCAAAAAGCTTCCGGTTTTCTTTATCTCTTGATATTACTAACGATTTTGATTCCTAGGTAACTAATCAAAAAAGTTTAGATTTCTAAGTTATTTTACTTAACATTCTTACAAGATTTAGGTGTATGTAATGTTGCTGCGTGTAAGATTTACTGCCGTAATTTGTGTATAGTGTTCGTTATATGAGTCCCTGTTTAGTTTCAGAGGGCTACCTGCGCAACTGCACGCCGCCTGCCATCGATGACTTCCCGGCCGGGCTGTTCACGGAGCAGCAGCGGCAGCATGGCGCCATCGTACTCCATGCCTTCATCTCCATCTATCTCTTTCTCGCACTCGCTGTGGTCTGCGACAAATTCTTTGTGCCGGCCGTTGAAAAGATATGCCATGGTACGTATTTTAAAGCCTTTTACCACGTTTCATATGAAGCCAGTTTCACGATCGTAATTTTAATAGCCTGTTTGATGTCTAATTTTGAAATTAATATTCCCCCTTGACGCAAATACGACGGGGTGCTATAAGTTTGAAGTGTGGGTTTGTGTGTCTGTCTGTGGCGTCCCCTAAACGAGTAGACCAATTATGACACGTTACTTTGTTTAAAAGCTTACGAGATCAAGATTATATTATGATCGAGAGTAGTTTGAAAGAAATTGACAAATGTAGAAAATATAATCTATTTTCTCTTAATTGTTCCATTCTATAACATTTATTTTTGCTACAGCACTTAACATGACAAACGATGTGGCTGGTGCAACTTTCATGGCGGCTGCGACGTCGGCGCCAGAACTCTTTGTCAACGTGATCGGGACCTTCATCACGGAGGGAGACATCGGAGTCGGGACCATCGTCGGCTCTGCTGTGTTCAACATTCTTGCTGTGGCAGCATGCTGCGGTATAGGAGCCGGAATGGTAAAGCTGTTCACTTTTCACATGAAGCTATAATATGCATCTTTTGAAACGCTACTAATTTGCATTTGTACTTTTTTAGGTCGTTCCCTTAGATTGGTGGCCGCTGACAAGGGACTGCCTCGCTTACGGTATCACAGTATCTATACTTATTTGTATAATGCACGATGAGTACGTCCAGTGGTACGAGGCTTTCCTCCTTGTCATGCTGTATGGAGTCTACATTTGCATCATGTATTATGACAAGTCTATTCAAAACTTTGCAAAAGGTTGGTGTTTATTAACGTGAGTAATATATAAGATGAGACTTTATGCTTAATTTATCACAGAAATGTGTTGTTACACAGGCAGCTGGAAATGTGTATCGGAAAGGTTGAAGAAAAATGGTGAAAAACAAGACAACGCTGTCACGGCTGAGAACGGTATGTATTACGAAATCAGTTCATATTACTTTGAAAATTAGAAAGCCAATTGATGAAAATAAGATGTCTTTTGTCCTAATATTTGAATTTGCAGAACTTAAAGATGCTAAAGAACCTTCATCTGTAAACAAAAATGATTTGTCTTTGGATCACCATCAACACAATGGGAATATAAAAAGTGCATTATCTCTTTACCCAGATATGAATGAAAAGAATAGTGAAATTGCCGCTGATGGCGACAAAACAAAAAATATTTGTGTCGATATCGAGCCAAAGGTCAATGACATAGAAATTGCAAACCCTGACGAAAATGCGACTCCTGCGACCGTTGGTGAGGGTAACAAAGAGGTTGAAGACAAATACGAGCATTCGCTTTGGAAGTGGCCCACTGGAAGGAGCTGGCTCACTAAGGTGATATAAATCATGAAAACAAAGTTGTCAAATGTAATATTTCGGTTACTAATTGTTTTATTTAATTGCAGAGTACATGGATAGTAACGTGGCCAATACATCTTGTTTTCCTGTTTACGATTCCGGACTGTGAGAAACCTCGCTTTAAGAACTGGTTTCCTCTGACTTTTATGATGTGTATAGTTTGGATCGGATCCCTATCTTACATAGTTGCTTGGATGATCACGATAATTGGTAAGATCGTAGTAAATATCACACGTCGATTTATGTAAACATTACTGAACAACGTTCATTAAATTCTAACATTTCAGGGGACACATTAATGATACCCGATTCAGTGATGGGTATTACTTTCCTCGCTGCCGGTACATCGGTTCCAGAAGCTGTATCCAGTGTAATAGTTGCAAAACAAGGTGCCGTCTTATCAATATTATTTCGTGTTTTTTTTTATTTATTGTTTTAATTGAATGGGTACTAATGGGAACTCAACGCTAATTTCATAATTCATACATTTCTGATACAGGTCACGGATCGATGGGAATCAGCAATTCCATCGGGTCAAATACGTTTGACATCCTGCTATGTCTTGGACTGCCTTGGCTCATCAAAGCCTCGCTAACCCCCGCCGAGCCTGGTCACTACTGGGTTAGAATTAAAACATTTTTATTCTTACCTTATTTCTCACTGCGAATGTAGCTTGTGTTTTAATTTACCCTAAAATGTTGTAGCAATGCGACGTTGCGAAACTAAATGTGATTTGCTCAGCGATTTGATCCAATTAATTATTAGTTGTTTTAAGATGTGTTCAGGATAAATAAGGTATTATATCAACAGGTGAAGATAAACTCTATGGGGTTGGAGTACTCGGCCATTTCGCTGCTGTCGACGCTGCTGCTGCTGTACTTGACGTTTTGGTTCAATAAGTTCAAGCTGGACGCGGCGGTGGGGCGCGCCTGCCTCGCCATGTACGCCATGTTCCTCGTGCTGGCCACGCTCATAGAGTTGAACGTGTTCTTCCCGGTCAACGTGCGCACGTGCAAGAGAAGTGAACTCAAATCTTAAGCCGCCAAGTGTTCTGGACTTAATGACTAGACGGAGTGTGAATGGCAGTCGTGATGCCGTTAGCAAACTGTTTCATGCTCATTTTGTGTGCTGAAACATTTACGTGTACTTTATAAGCATTCGATCATATTTTATTGGAAAATTTCCCCGATCATGTCTCAATTTATATTATATCCATGTTATAGGAGAGCGTAAGCGTCATTTCATAAGTTGATTTTCTATCTAATATTATTTATATAATTAAGAAGATATGAGAACACGCATGTTTGCGCATGGTGGCATCTATTGCGATGCGATTTTCGTTTGTATGCGAAGTAGATTAAACAAAAGATAGTATTGAAGTATACCTCAGACAAATGTCAAGAGCATTGAACTATCCTCTTGAGTAGTAGCTATATTCCCAACAGTATTATTATACGTCATTTATATACGACTAGCAGGACAAAGTGTTATTATTATGTAAAAACAATCAGTGCCATTGTAGACAGTAATATAGAACTTTTTAAATTAATTTCCATTCTTGATTGAAAATAAAAGAAGATCGTTCATTTTACCTTAGTGCCCCATTTTGTTCATGTAAATGTTTCTACTTTAAGAGTACTTTAGTTTTATTGAGTGTTTGGTACAAAAGCAAGATCTACAATCAACATTTTCTCTCTATCAGTAATCTCGATACAGATAAGTTGATGTAAATACATAATATACGACGTAATGTAACTGTCTATAAGTAATTAAATATATCTATAGATTTTTAAATGTTTTATTGATTTCACTTACACTCTGAAGGATCTATGTGTGTTCCAACAGGTGACGACGTAAGGTGTAGGTCGATTTCTTACTTACAAAGGAGTTGACAAATTAAAAAAGGTGTCAGGTAATATGCATGTAGGATGCAATTAGAACAATATAAATGAAATTGTATTAGAACATGTTAGTAATAAAAAAATTGTGTGCAGTACGAAATTAAAGGTGCTAAAGACAAATGTAATATATGCAAAGTATATATTTGCCTAGATGCCAAGTTGGTAGCTGAGAGAGTAATTCTTACTCTAAGCGCTACCGAATCCCAGTGTACGAACAGCCTTGGGCATTCTATTTAAGTGTACCTACATACAACTTACCAATATTTACTGATATTAACAAACTTCAATACAGCTTAATTACTTGAAACTTTTTCTTAAACTTAATTTAATCTAAATATTTCAAGGAATTTTTCAGTATTTTTTATGCCAATGTACATTAAGCTTGCCAGAGCTGATTATGACGTCGCAAACTAGCTCGTAGCTACCTTATAAGACCTTTGCGCAGCTTTTAATCAAGCGTGCAACTGTATTGCTGATCGATACGTATGACTGACTCAAACTAAGTACACAAGGATATCACATTATAGGGCTGGTACAGACTGATTGGATGTTACACACGGAGTGCAGACTACCTTAAAATACATATACATATTGAAAGACTCATGGACAAGGTGATAGGGTTTCAAAGGTATCGGTAAATAATAATGCAAATGGAAACAAAACCAATAGAATCATTTATTCATAAAAAATCCAATCACTAAACATTTATACATAATTATGTAATCATTAACTGACGTCGACATTGTTGTTCACCTTCCTTAGTAACTCGGGACTGTCCGACATTTTCTGAAACAAAATGCATTTCATTAAACTGAAAGGTAAATTATACAGGGTGTTTTACAAATATTACGTTAATAATTTTTGTATCACAAGTCGTCTAAAAAATATCACTCTATATGAAAAGACTCCTTAAGTTAAGGTTTCTGTTTTTTTTGTATAAGAACACCAAAAAAATAGTCTACATGTTTAAATAATCGTCTATGAAGTTTTTATGAATGATCTCCAAGGATACAAATCAATCGAGTCTCGTCGGAGGTGTGAGTTAACTGTTGAGCAATACAAAGTGCACTAACGACATAATAGGGGTACATACATCGTAAGAGGTGTGTGCCCTCAATTGGTCCAGTTCCCTCGCGTGCAGCTCGATGTCGTGCTGCGTGAGCCGCGGGCGGGGGCAGTGCGGGTGCTGCGCGGGCAGCCAGCGGTGGACGAGCGGCGTCAGCAGATCGCGGTGCACCTGACCATTGACCCAGTTACTATGATTGATCATTCGAGACTCGCACGCCTTGACCACCAATTTGGCTAAACGCCTATCAAGGGACGGGATGGCAATCTTGCATGCGGGATCTTTATAGGCATTTGACACGTCGAACGGAACATGCAATAGAAGTAACAAAATGTATGAATGCGACGTTTATAGGTCGCAACCATTGGGGCAGAGCTGATGGCACTGTAATTGACATAGTTATAAATTAAAGACAACATTGGTCCAAACTTCGATTGGAATTCAGTAGTAAAGTTCACACCTAAGTACATTTTCTTTTCTTTTGGTTAGCTATATGTTTTTGTGAATCGCATTGTTCTCGATATATTATGTATTCAGTGGATATACCTATTTCAGATGGCCTTGCTCTAAATTATTCTGCAGTTGAATAACATATTTTGCAACTGCGCTATAGGTACCTTTATATTGATCAGACTCTTGGAATATGGGTATTGCGTAACTTGGAAATGTAGTTCTTGGATTTTTTTGCTAGGTAGGTACTGTTACTTAACTTTCACTACAATTATATTCTGTCCTCGTGCTTTGTCCCTGTATTTTTTTCAATTTAAATAAACCACAAACGAATTACATTTGCAAACTTCATTCATTTTTTCAAAAATAAACAAATGAGTGAAACAGGTGCCGCATGCCTTATGTAAAGAATTAGCGTAGGTGCTTATTAACAGTACTAGAGTTTCCTAACAGGAGCGCTTGTTCCAAAACGTTTAAAATCACTTACCATCGCGGGATCATTGGGCTCCGTGAAATACGAGACGACAGAGCCCACTACGACACACACTATCATCCCGACGAGCGTGTAATACAAGTAGCTCAGTCGGTACAGGAAGAATGTGCCTGACCTGTTACACAACACCTTATTAATACAACCGCTATGGTACTAAAAATATACTGCTGTAAATAAATTGCAAGGACACGGTAATAATAGATGTGCAACTAAACAGCTTAAATTGTTGTCTTAAGATAATCTTTTCCTTAGGACAGAGTTTTATAAAGCCAGGTAATTTTAAGGGATTAATTGAAAAATTTACAGTTCTTCAATACCAAAACTGTGCGATGTGAATTTATCTCTCGATAAAAAATATCCGGCGTCGAGAAAAAAGGGCCCTTAAATAAACAACATACGGATAACAAAAGGAAGATTATGTTCTATTGAATGGTATATAATACCCACCTGTAATCCTAAAATCAATAACATCTTTCAGAAACTAACAACCCTCTTAATACTGGCAGACGGGCAAAATTTGATCCCCTCAAATAATCCCTACAAACCTTTGAACGAAGAGGGGGAAAAGGGGAGCTTTACAGATTTGTTATTTCCTCACGACGATTATATTTCAAAGGAGAAAATAGTATTTCAATGCCGTATGAGAATACGAGACATGTGTGGTATGGGTCTTTACGGATTAAAGATTTAAGGGCATATAACCGACTATGTTTAGTAGTAGTTCAGGTACAAAGAAATAAATATTTTTAAAAAATTCCATGAAAATAATATACGTATCATTTTATCAGTATGAGTCCATATGACAAAACATGTCTTAAATTCAATAAAACATGCAATAAATGCTACATAAAGCATATTATTATCAGCTTTTCCAATATAAAGTTTTCAAGGTGTTGTTTAAAAACTCATTATACCTAGTCATCAAGATCTCACCTGTCAAATTCTACAGTTGTGTGTGATGCTGGTGTGGTTGGTAATGTAAGATTCCCTGGACATCCGGAGACTGAGACTGGTTTGGGGGTGATTACGATGTCCCCGCGTATCATGGCGGCTTGCGTTCCCAACGAGATCCAGCCGACGAGCATGGTGGAGGTCAGGCCGCCTGTCAGCGCGCCCTAAGGATAACAAACTCATTTAATTGACTGAAATGCCTGATAACGCTACATGCATTTGCACTCAACGCTCTTTGACTTCTGTTGGAAGTTTAGATGAGATTTTTCTGATTTGGCATTTTACTGTTGTATACCCGATCTACGTAAATATACACGTAAACATTTTGAAATTACCTCATTTACAGAGTATGTAGCGTTTATTTTTAGAGCCAATTATTATGTGATGTCTCAGATATAAAAAGAAAGGTCAATCTTTCTTGATTTAGTGCTACGGCGCGGCGGGTCATAATTAGCAAAGTTTCCTTTTCTATTTATATAATTCTCTGTATTATCTATTTATATAGTTCTACGTAGGTCAGAAAATAATACCTAATGTTATTTCACAAACACCCTTATTCCGATCTTCAGATGGCAGGTACCTGTATTAATAAGTGGTTGAATAAATGAATTAAGAATAAAGTATCATATTATAAAAATTACCGTAGAATTAATCCAAGGTAGGAAAAGGCCCATTGAAAATAAACCCAGTAGACTGCCTGCCGTGATACCAGCCAGACTCTTACCGGCCTGAATAAGAGCTCCCATATGTTCCACCAAGAAAACCAAAGCCACACACGCGAAACCTGGGAAAAATATGGAAAATGAGATACACTCAGCCCATACATATGTATAACTCATAATTATAGCATGTCTAACATGACAGTTTTACGATTATTGGCTATTATGTGTATGAATAAACCCACATTGTAAATAAGCACGTAATTGAAATGTGAACTCATGCAAGGTAGAAAGAGTGAAGCGAAGCAGGGAAGCATCGTCTCATATTAGAGATTTTTTGTTAATAAAAGTTCCTGAAGCCATTTTCGTCTGGCTGTCTAATCAATTTTAAACGTACTCCACGTTTTAAATTACAATTTTTGTGTTTTATTTCTTGTCGCCTTGCGGCGTTTTGCAGACAATTTAATTTCGTGTCCAATTTTGACTCGGAAAGTTCAGGGAGAGCGAGGTCGAGTTTGCCTTTTAGATGATTCGTCTAAATGCTTGATTTGGTGCGTTAATTGACAAAAGTTTTAAAAGGAGCAACGAATTCGAAACTTATTTTCCGAATCTTTTGACAGTACATAATTCTTATTAATATAGTAGGTAGATAAAAGTTTTTATTATTATTGAAGTAGTTTTTAATTTTAGTTATTATCTATGAAAATATAGTTTTAAAACTATTTGGCTATAATATCATTCAAGAGAACGCCAAGGCATGCGGTCGTTGATTGCTTCAAGCGGTCGACAAAACAAAAAGCAAGCTGTGGAGTAGGCGCACGTGTCGCGCGAGAGCCGTCGACAGCGATAAGAAGTTTCATATTGGTTCTTCATTTTACCCTACTACGGCAAAGCCAAATAAGAAGGGTAATGAATTTTGCAGGCTATGTTTGTTCACCCACAGCTCCAACAAAGGTATGGACGGGAAAGAAGTGTTTTAGTCAATTCAAAGTCTTTTGTTACACCCCGAAAAAAGTTATGCTTGTTCAAGTGTTCCATACAACTTGATTACAAACTGTGAAAAGAAACTGATTGCCCGCAACTGTATTATTAAAATTGATAATTGAGTATGCACCCTCTTTGCTAAAACCCTTTGTTTAGCACACAACCCTTTGTACTAACAATATACTTAATAATGTAGCAGTTCGTAGCATGTTGTCAAGGGCAGTTACGCTATTTTCCGCTACGGATATTGAGTTAAATAACACTAGAATCGATAAAGGGTGGGCAGGTCTGGCTGTCGATTGCATTCTGTAGTTTTAACGGTGTATTCCACTCTGTTCAACTAGCGATATCATCCTAGTAAAAAAAAGTGATTTTCGTGCGTATCCATTTTACCTCATCTCACAGGAGAACAAAGTGGAATATACCGGTTTTACAATATAGGTATTAAGTTTTTCATGAAATAATACGTTAGTGTTAATTAAACGCCCGGTAAATGTCTACTGGGAATTTCCTATAATGTTATCTATTCCTGCCATATGCAAGTGAAAACTAATTAATAACAAAACAACATGCAGTTTTTAACATGACTATGCTAATGCAATTGTTTAAAAGCCACGTCAAAACTCATAAAGTAGAGAAGTGTTTTATCGAAATTAACGATGTCTCGCCTTTACTGATTTGTGATTTTGCATGTAGCTGCGGTTTTCCCCAAGACTACATTTTATGCAAGCACACTTTCTTTTACAAGCGAACAACAAAGAACGACTTTTCTTTGGGATTAAACTGGTTAAAAGAAAAAATATAATGTAAATTCAGAATAATTGTTAAGCACTTTAAGTAGGTTTTTGAAAACAGGAGGTTAATTAGAATTTATTTCACGTCAAGGCAATTTTTTATAAGTTAAAGCAATAAGTGTTCTTGTTTATGCAACAAAAACAAAATTATAACCCTTGTTTTTGTCATAATCAAGAACGAATTAAATCTAATTTAATTGAATAAAAACGACTCGGATATTCTTTACAAATACTTAACCCACTTTACCGTATAAAATCGATTCTTCTCAGCATCTAAATACTGTGAATGAAAAGGGGTGACGTAGGTATTAATGAAAAGCGCCGAGGGGCGACTTGAAGGACCCTTACGCTGACGACGCCCTTGGAAGGGTCAAGTGCGTAGTATCTCGTCAGCTGACGCGAGTATAAAACATTCGTGAATGTGGAAAACTTCACCGACATTGTAGGTATGTGGTGAATGAGGAAGAATGCCTTCTTAATGAGTTTTTCTTTATATTGTATGTGCATTACGGTATTAGTTTTACCTTTGTATAGTATAATGACGGACTAATTGATAAAAGTGAACCACTTAGGAAAACAGAATCGATTGAATTGCATGTTTGTTAACAATTCATGTCGTTCTCATTATTAAATTATTGCAGTGATATACATAAAAAAATAGAAAGTAATCACGTTTTACGAAGGTATTTTCTAGATTAATTAAAATATGTAGTAAGCAGGAAGAAAATCCGATTAAATCTCTAGTTTTCGAAAATGTTATAAATTTAATATAAAACACATGCACCGTGCACTAAAATTTAATTTTAAATAGAGTTATTATAAAATGATGTCTGAAACTGTAGACGCGAATTACATGGGGATGGACGATGGGGGGGGGGGGCGATGGACAGGGGATTTAAAATGGCGGACCAGGGGTGGAAAGGGGGGTTGTTAGGGGGAAACTCCGAAATTATGCACTAACTAGATATCATATCCCCTCGTAGGTATAGTCGCGATAGTTGTATAGGTACAAACAAAAAGGGTTGATGGTGCCGTACATTAAAAAACACTGCATGAAATTAATCAAAGTAACACAAAAATTTTTATCAACGAATTGAAGTTTGTTCCTTACGTTTTCTAATTGCAGGCAGACCCTTTCAACCCTTTATAATAATATATATTTTCAAATTTAAAGATTGTTTTTTTTTAAAGTGAGTTTTACCTTTACCAGGTAAGTAAGGAATAAATAGAAATTAATTAACATATACAAAGGAGTGAAAGGGTCTGCCTACAAATTACAAAACGGCTGTAAAACCTGTAGAAACTGTCATTACTTCTTATAAAATTTACTTTAATTGTAGTATTTAACTAACATTGAAAATTATATAAATTATCAATTAATTGTAGGTATTCGTTTTTCTACACAAACTATTAATTATTTTCGAGGGCGCCAGTTTCCGCGGAACCCTGGAACACCCTCTGCCGGGCACTGATAATAATTAATCCCGTTGCAATCCCTATTCAGATACTTCAATAGTTTTTGAACTAATGGCGGACCCTGATAGGGAGCGTTATTCCCGGAACGTATAATTGCAAAACGCTTTTACCCTGTCCGTTTTCACTAATTAAGTTCACTATATGCAGCGAGGTCTGAGCCGAGCTTTTAATTAAAATCCAAATAATTTGATATTTAATACCGCGAGTCCTGAGTCTGACGATAATTAATTGGAAAATTGTTAACTGATTTATTCAATACGCCAGACTGTATCAATATTTAATTAAATGTGTGCGCCGATGCGTGCATTGTTTGCATGGGGTTCGCTGCTGTAATGCTGTTTTGATAGTATTCTGTTATTTAATATATCAGGGGAAAACGGGCCACAAACTCGCGCAGTACATGACTATAATTCGCTTAAGCTGTTTATCAAGGCGTTAATGAATAACGATCCTATAGAACACTTTACCGGAATAGGAAACTCGGGTGCAATTCATAAAGGTAATTAACATCACGATGTGTCGATCAAGATAACGAAACAGCGATACCAACACTCACTGTAATTAGATCCAGCAAGCTATATTTCACACTAATTTAATTGAAATTCATAAAAATACACTAATTTACGCGATGTTTTTGTATAAAAATGATTGTTTTTAAATTTCATTTGTACTTTTCACTTACCGACAACGACTACGATCATCTTCATGATAAAACTGGCGGTCCTCTCGGATATAGGTTTGTTGTAAGCAGGTCTTATTAGATCTTCGAATATCACTCCACACATAGAGTTAAGGCCAGTCGACATTGAACTTTAATAGGGAAAATATAAAGTTTATCATTAGGTAATTTAGAATGGACACCTCTCTAATTATTATACCTAAGACGGGCAGAAGCAGTTTACTTTTATTAAATTGGATCTATAATTTTTCTCGTGTAGTATGTGAAAGTCTACAGGATAATAAGGGGTATAATAACATATTGAAATTTTCATTAAATCCTAGCTGTAGTAGCTTTACAATTTTTTTTCATTTCGGTCTGTGAAGTTGATTGAAATAGTTCGACTCCTAGTTCCTACTATTTCAATTTATTATTTTTAACATGTTTTTTATTAATTATTTTATCATGCAGATCTCAACTAAATAAACCCACTCTCACTAGGAGTATACCTACCTGAGTGCAGCACTAAACACCCCGCTCATAAAGATTCCGGGTAAAGCGGGTATCGATCCTGTTATGGTCATCACGAAGTACGGCAGCAACTGGTCACTCTTCCTTATGGCCCCCGTCGTCAGGGGATCGCAGGTCGCGAACGTCGCGTATATCACGAGACCAGTGTAGCAGCAGAGGGACACGATTATGAATATACCAGCCGCCATTATGAATATTGTTCTAAAAAGAATAATTTGAAATTGAGTCACCGGCCAGTGCTTAGAAAAATAAATTGTCACCTGTTCAAATTAAGAAGATAGATTTAAATAACGTGCTACTATTATTGGTTAAGCCTAGCTTGATGAATATGATTTAAATTAAATAGTTTTTTTTATTGTTTATTTTAAAGTTATTTTTTTTGTAAGGGACATTTATGTACACTATGTTACACTAGGCTTAACCAATAATAGTAGAATATCGTCGTTTTTTTAGGAGTTATATTTGAATGTTACTTACATCCGAGCTCTTCTCAATGAAGATAGAGCTAAGCATCTTTGCACCATCGCCTGATTGACTGAGCATGAAGCCAGCCAACTGAAGTAATTCCCAAACACAGTCGACCAGAATGTGTGCCGGATAGTGGGGTCGATGTCCATGCTACAAGAAGTCAACGATTTACAATCAACTCTCATAGTTCAAAGAGTTTTCATCTCCCATATACTTACTTGAAAAATTCTAAGCGATCTCCCTTTTTATTAATTTCAATAACATTTGATACTCCACCGAGGCGCCATGTGCCATACACCAGAACAAATATAACCCCGAAATACATAAGCACAGTTTGTAATGTGTCTGTCCAAACTACAGCTTTCAGTCCTCCCTGTAAAATAAATCTCTTTTTGAACTGCAGAGGCATCAGTCAAAACTATTCAAAATATAACACCGGATGTAGCTGTGTCTGATTTAGTTGACCTATTTAACAAATGGTCCTAGACTATAGCAATTTGTTTGTTGCTCGCGAGGGATAGAATGGGTCAGTAGAAAGATGTGGTCGACATACTTACAAGTGTAGTGTAAAATATACACACGACGCAAACGATGGGCGTGATCAAATGTAAATTAATACCGGTCACTGAAATGAAACATTATGTGTAATACAAGTCGGGTTGGCGGCAAGGTAAATAGTTTAAATGCTTAAGTATGAAAATACCTTGACTGAATGCCAGTGCTGGGACGTATATTACTATAGGTATGTACAACATCATTTTTATTATAAATATCGTAGAGCCCAGGAGCCTAACATTTTGATTAAATCTTAATCGCAAGTACTGCAAAATAAACGGGTAATTAAAGCATAAATACATAGCATTGCTAAACAACAAGTCATTAAACCTGAATATAAATGAAAGGGTAAAATTCATACCTCGTACGTTGAAGTGATTTGCAAATTATAAAATACGGGCAAATAAATAACAGCAATAGTGAGTGAAACTGCCCATTCAGAGAGCACTATCGTCCACAGTTGTGTTCCATACGTATACATTTCTGCCGGCAGGCCCAATAACGAAATACCGGAGATATAACTAGGAAACAAACAAACAAAACAGTTGAGGGGCACAAAGCTTATAACACATTCGCTTTAAAGACATGCTATGTACCTAGACTAGAGCTAAATATGTACCTGGCTATCAGCGACATGGATATGGGAAACATCCCCATGATCTTCCCGCCCATGAGGTATTCAGACGTAGTGTTCTGTTTTTTTTTCGCGAAGAACGCGAAGTAGACCCCTATGAGGGCCGAGCAGAGAAGCATCCCCCCGAAGACGAGGTAGTCCAGCCAGTCGAAGTATATTACCGTCATGATTTAGTTTGTAGCGAGCACAGTCAGGTCGCGCGTCCGTCCACTATGACACTTAAACTTCATCTCGGTATATAATAGGCATTTACCGAGCGGAACTTGCAGCTGGAACGGTTCTATATTTATCCTTGGAAGGATCTCGGACAGACCCATTGGAGGGATGAGGTTGGCTAATTGACTAGTTACCGGTGTAGTCGCATCTCGTGTTCTTTATGACATACTGGCCCACACATATGTTAATAACTGTTTACGTCACTCACTTAATGCATGCAGTTTTATTTGAGTCACTAAAACTGATTTCATCTCATAAGTTAAACGAGAGAGAATTTTTAAACCCACCTAAATATATTTATTTCGCAGCACCCGTTCCCGAATTATCTTTCTTGACTTGATTTTCGTTAGAAAAGCCCTAAGATATAGTTTTAAGAAAAATAGGGGTATGTAAAAGAAGTGTAATGCAAATCTGAAGTTAGATGTTTTTATTTATTTGGTTTCATACTTAATTTCGCATTCAATTCACCTTTAGGGTCATTAGCTCTTGTAACAGATTCCTACGCAGGTCTCATCAGTCATGCTATGCTATTGCACAGTTTTATTTTCTTTATTATATCGTGACCAAGTAGCAACTTTATTTGTACCAACTTTTAATGTAATTATAGATTTTAATCTCCCCATCACAGTTTCTTGGTCACCCATGACCTTTAAAGAATGGTATGTATAGCAATCAGTTTCCTGTTAAGGTACTTAGGTTCGATAAATTTTTAACGAGAATTTACATTGTTCATATCATAAGCTTGTTACAGTTAAGGGGTTTACAGGATCTAAATAAAAACAAATAAATTACATTTTTTAATATTTTATTGACGCATAATGTTTGTTAATACATAAGTCTGGCTTAAACATCAAAACATAGATAAAAGGTAGTACAATTGAATGTTGCTGCTTGAGCTTCTAATATACGTGCTATGATTAAGATTATTATGAACATCGATTTTATGTGACTGCTTCTAAGATCTACGACAGTAAATTGATATTGATTCACTTATATTAATAACATTCAGAGATCAGCAAGTAAATTATGACTTTATAATTGAGTATCTTATAGTGAAATGGTTAAATACACAGTTATTTTAGCCTATTATTATATTTAGTATTGTAGATTACAATATGACCTTAACTATCCAGCTTTAGTGCCACCTGTCAACATTTAACTAAAATTCAAATAATAGTGAATACCATTGGATTGTAGACATTAAATAACATCTATCCGTCTAGTCTTAGTTGCTACGACATCTTTACATTGGCATGCCAGCATGCCAGCGCCACTCTTACATTTTCCTTAAAACTACAACTTAATTCTAAAATACTATACACTCTGTTATTTGTATGTTATCCTAGTACTTAGGTAGTAGATAGTGAGTGTTTGCCCCGCTCTGCACTGTTGCTCCAAGTTGTTTCCTACACTATTACTTTCCTCGGTATTGATGCTTGAGTTTGTATTGCGACACAATTATCGGCTATTGAGGTATTTCGTTAACCCGTCAGGTACAGGACTCTGATAGTTTGCAGGCTTATGACGCTAATGCTATGGCAAGTTATGCATAATTTAACCTAATAGACTCTTTTAATGTATACTGTTTACTTCAATCAAAAAAATATAATCTCTTATATTACAACTTAATGATAAATATATCTTTAGACGACATCTGTTCTTTCTGTACAATTAATGCTAAAACATCAACTGTATGTACAAAATCTGGAGGTATCTCTGGTGTATCTCATGAAATTTTTACACTAGTATTAGTAATTAATCCTATGTTATCAATTAACGGGACTGCGCGGGGAACTAAACACATCGTCTGATGGTATCTATATAAAGCACACCAATAGGACAACTACTAGCACCGCGAGAGGCATACAAGTGACCGTCGCTGTTACGTACATTGTGTATTTATGTTTTTAAGATTGCCTTCTTTTCTGTACAATTGTGGAGGCGTATTAATACCAAATAAATGTTTAACTTTCAGATACTGGTCAGCCTGTCTCCGTTACTACAGATATCCGAAAGAGAATTTCGTAAGTAAGTTATTGTTTTCTTTAAAAGCTTTTCTTTATCTTCCAATACATTAATGTTGCCATTTCGCGTGGAAATCTGGAAGATCTATGCTCGCCAGAGTATAGCACCTCTAGAGGAGTAGGTTTGAGGCACGTTATGATGTCAAAGATGTTATCGAGCGCTATAACCATTTTTCTAGCGTGGGCGGATCGATGCCACACTTGGCAGGCAAATTGGGCACTGTTAAATACACAACTGGCAGATGTGTTAATCTCTAAGCACTGAGATGTGAAGTACTCGGCAAATACAACTTGATTTAGCTGTTAGTGTGGAGAAGAGTTTGCCATCCATTTTTTTTTTACTGATAGAACATTGGCCACGGTGTCACGGATAATGGATTTGACAAGACACAGTCCCTTGTATGCTTTTCGTGGTACTAAATGAATAACGATAGAAACACGAGTTAGACAGTAATTGCAATTTATAAATTTGATATCAGCTAAACCAATAATCATCAAATGGATCGAATAGTCTGAACTATAAACGTTTTTCAACTCGGTATTTTAAGTTCCAGTTCAAATGTCTTTTTATTTTAATTACGCCAATTTTAATCTAGGTTATACTTTTTGATTTGTGAGACATGCATCCCGTGTGTTCATCGTTATCATTACAATAATTATAACTAAGCATATATATGAATATGGGCTACTTTAAGACTAGTGTAAGGTGCCTATTATTGGTACATATGTATGTGTGAGAGCAGCTAGAATTATGCGATCAAGATGGGCTTACATACAATATTTGGGTGTTGTTATTTTACGTTATTTGTGTGAGAGTAACGTTCTTCCTAAGTTGTGGCGACCTTACATGTAGATTATAGATCTATAAGAATTTATAACTAAGAGTTGTGACACCGGGTGTCTATGTACAGAATACCTAATATCGAATAATCTAATGTGTCAACGTGTCAACGGCTTGGGATGTTACAAGCTTCGAAAACACAATGCCTTAAACAGTTTCACGGTCTTTATATAGATATATACATGTACATCACTTAAAATTTATGGTAACTGAAACTAATATATACTCTCTAAAACATCCATTTAAAATTACATACACATCGATGTGAACTGACCAATTCTAAGATCTTGGCGAACTATCTTGAGTATTGTGTGTAACATTTTATCTTTAAATGTAATAATATGACTAATTTAATTTTGCAATTCATCTTTTTTGGTGACCACGATACTTCGCGTCTAGAAGCGGTATATCACGGTATGTGTCAGTGGGGGAACTGGGGCTAATGCGGAAAAATCCGCTAAGAACCCGAGTCTCGCCTGTCATCTGTCAATGTCCACCAATCACAGGCCAGAGGTCTCTCATCCGTGGAGAATGATAGATGCACCTGATGCGACACTAGCGAGTCGAGCGAATTTTTCTTTCCCTTTAGTACCCCATTTTTCAGAAGACGGATACTGATTCGTCGCGTTAAATTACCTCCTATATTAGGTACCAATTACATAGATCCGAAGGATTCATTGTTGTAACTTCGTAAGACAGTACTTTTCATTATAAATCACAAACCCTATCTCATGAGATAAATCAGGGATAGTAGAAAAGTTTCGTGACAAGTGAAATAAAAGAGAAAATTTCATACCTACTATGTAGATACAAAGATACGACTAGGTTTCCTCGGACATTAAGGTTACTTTAAGATTAAATTATTTAAATGCAGTTCTTTTAGAAAATATTAGGGACTTATATTAAAAACTTATCTCGATATAAAATTAAAGGTTAAATTAAACTTATGAGTTATCTCGTTCGCAAGGTACCAACCCTACGCAGTGTACAGCAGCAATCATCTTGGCTACCTGGTAACAACTAACTATCGAGCGACGGCCAATTCATACGATGTCATTTGCCGTCAAAAGGAATACAATGGTACCGATTATTATGTCGAAATCAGTGCCGCTGCGATCACGAACATCCGAACAACTTCTACGTACGAAGACCATTCATACGAATTATTTTAACACTATTACTTTAGGTGAATTAGTATAGCTAGTACTATATTGACTTAGATGAAGTTAGAAAGCCAAAATGATGGGTTTACTTTAACATAACTTTGGCTGTTATTATTGGTGATCTGGAAATTTTTATATGTTAAGTACCATCGCTTTTTATTAAGTTTCTTAGTCACGAAATTGCGTGTCTGCAAATAATGAAAAACTTCCCTACTATGTTTAAGCCAGATATTTCAAGAGAAACGCGGATTAGTGAAAGCTTTAGAATTTGAAAATCGATTCAAAATGTTATTACTAAAAGACTCGACTTCTAAAATTAGTAATCAAAGGAATCATCTAAATTTATTCCGTCAGTTTAAGATGTACCTACTTCATAAAAAATTGGAGAGCCGAACTAATACTACCCCGTATCTTAACTTTGCCAACTAGTATTTGGGAGACCATGATTTCTATAACGTGTGTTCAACTTTACGTTTTAATATTACAATTATGTTACGCTACAAATGAGTACTCGCTATATATACTATGTGCTTTAATATCCAATGCTCATGCTAGGGTGTCTCTATCTTACCTATCGCTACTTGGTAGTTCACAACGAGCTTTATTATTCTAACTAGGGCGAATACTATTGGTTACACAGGATTTCATCAAACTACTTGAATAACATGTACTTTCCATAAATCGCTAACCATCACAGATATTTTCCAATCACTTTCAGTGCAACTTTAAGCCTTGCTTTGCCGGATGTTAATACGAAGCATGTTACCAAGAGTTAGACAGTACTACTCTGATATTACCCTAATTAATGCTACCTTAACTTGTATGTACCTATCTACTTACTTGATTATAGGACGACTCTATTGCCTAATACTAAAGATATTCCATACGCTATAGTTTTTCGTTTACGACTAACTGTACATTTTGCCTAATCTAAACCCGATCAATCTAAATGGATTAAACAAAAATATTTTAGAAAAGTAATACATCAATTCAGTTTTACCGATTATGTAAGAATGCAATTTTGTTGTAATAATTTTGAAGCCTTTTCTTTCTTGATTTTTCAGTAAAAAACCGTGTACTAGATGACGATAGCACAAATGAGAGAGATATTGGATCAAGTTGCAAAAAGGCGGTGAAAACAAAGAAATTCGATATCTGAACGACGTAAAATATTGAAAATCAATTCTACCTATGTTCTTATTTTATATTAGCTTAGCAATATATTCTATCTATCTTAATATTTACAAGCTCTTCATTGGAGCACGACTTACTTACAATATACTTCTATTTTTTTCATTTGGCTCGACTTTTATCACTAACTGTACATTGCATCTTACTGTTACCTTATAATTAAAAATCATTTTAGCCATTTAGGTTAAAATTGTCATTTACTGACTGTTGAACATTAGGAAAAATATTAAATCACAATACCGCTACATAAATATCAAACAAAGGCCTTAAAAAAGCGACTGTGAATATTTTTTAAAGAAAACTAGTTACATTCCTGAAAACAGCGAGCGATATATTTGCTGATTAAGGGTGCGCTCACGCAGCCTACCTCAGGAGTGACCAAATCGCGATCAATTTTGTTTGAGCTTCTATCAATATTCTTAGGTGCCCAGAACGAAAGCAGCGGAATTAGAATGGTTTTTGTTTTACCAAGTTCGTTTTTTACTCGAGATTTAAAATTTACTGTTTATTAACTTCAATTAGTCCTAAGAACAAGGCTACTTTCTTCAGCACACGCCTAAAGCTGCTAAAGAGGCTTTTCGCTGCCATTGAGAGCTCTTTCGTCAAACGGTTTCTGACGAAGAACTACGAAATCTTTAGAAACACCTCGATAGGTGTTTTTCATTTATTTTGCAAAGAAAAAGAGATAAAATGTTTAATAACTAGAACCTCCTATATTTTACACGTAAATCTAATTTAATTCTAGTTAAGACTATGTGACTCACTGCATTTCATTAATATATTTACATGAAACGAACTTCGTGGTCCTTAACTTAATCTAAGCTACTTAGCCTATCCTATCCTAATGTTACATGCTAATTATTACTTTAATGCCGTTCGGAGCAGATATATGTACAAGCTACTCATTATTTGTGACAACACTTATTATGCCATCTAAACCTATACCTTATATCTATATTATATACTAGTATTTCCCTTTTGCATCGACAGGTGTTATAAGGCCATGGCATTCGACTAGGCACAAACCTAGATCGATTTAAAATCGGCGATCGTCAATGTCGACAACTAACTATTTCAGAAATGTTTAGTTAAGTCATGTGACTGGTTATTTAGGAATTTCATTGCCATTATACATTTTAATTTACAAGGGGATGAGACTTGTTCGGGAATACGATGAAAGCCAGTGTTTTGTTTCATGTGTCTGGCTGGTTATTTAGTAGATCACTTTATGCATAATGGCGGTACAATAAGCCATGACCGATAGGCTAAAAAAATAATGTTATTTTACAAAAGTTAAAACCAACTATTGGACGTGTCGTGCCGCGGATTACTGATCTGTAATGGGGTATTTATACGGGTGACTTAGCCGGATGGTCTTTACCTTACGGCTAAATGGCGGTCTAAATATAATGTAGTAGGATGGTGTTATATTGAACGTCAGAATGAGCCGTCTTTGAGCTTTGGTCGTTCAAACAGTCTGGCCAGGTGGATATTTTGACGTCAGCGAACAAAGTAATGGCTGTTGGCCAGACCGTGCAGACCGTTCAAACTCCTAAGAGTTGCAGGTTATGGACACGCCCGATAGTTTGTTTCAACATACATCATCATCTCCCGAGCCTTTTCCTAACTATGTTGGGGTCGGCTACCAGTCACCGGGTTCTGCTGAATACCGTATTTTACCTGAGTTCCACAACCTATTTTACTGGGGAACACAGTATCCCATAATGAGACTGGTTGTCATAATAGACTTAACGACTGCCAAAGATCAACGTATGGCAGTCGGGACCTACGGCTTAACGTGCTATCCGAGGCACGGAGGGGTCTCGGTATGTTTATAATTGGTCACCCATCAACGGACCAACCGCGGCCAGCACGGCTTATGACTCGTATACGAGAGCCAGCATGATGCTCGACTCAATAAATTGCCTAATTCCTGACGGGTCGAGACGAGCAGCAGATATAGGTATGTATAAAAGAAAAATATGTTATTTAAACTCTCGAAAAAGGTGAGAATGACGAACAAGTTTATGGGGTTTTTCCTCGGCTACTGGTTTATATGTGCAAGTGATGATGTTGCGACTTAATTATTAATTATATATATTTACCTAACTATATATTATTATCATTAAATATATTTACTTAATATTATTTCCACCATGTCACGGAACCGCCTTATTAATTAAAGTTACCTTATTTACAAACTACTCTTTTTCGCGCCAATCCCTTGTTTAAACCTAACCTTTTTATCACTAACTTTACACGGTTTTATAACTAGTTAATAACTATACCTACCTATAATATTAGCCTAGTTAACACGGTGTTAGGGTTTAACACCGATTCTACGTTTTGCATAAACTTTGTGAATTTTCCTGAATGTACATTTATTACTAACTGCCTATGCTAAATGTTATTATATAGATATACCTATAATACTATAATTATTAACACGGTGTCATAGTTTGACACCGATTCTACGTTACGCATACATTTTATGAAGATGACGTGAATGTACACTTACAACTGCCTCTATGATATTTTTATTAGTAGTTCATTAATACCTATTACTATTCCAATTAACACGGTATTAGAGTTTAACACCGATTCTACGTTTTGCACAAAACTTGTGATAGTTTTTTGAATGTACATTTATACTTGCTAAATTAAAACAATTCTTACAGATACAATTTTAACCTAAACATTTATTTTCACGCATACACGTCTAGAGACACGCCGTGTCTATCCGATGACAAACATGTATACTATATATAGCGTACTCAAACGAGAATAATTGGTTTACAGGTCGGCTGGCGAGGACAGGTCCAGCCGGGACTTTCTGCGCTCCCTGGCGATGGACAACTGACCTGAGGACGATCTCTGCAAGGACGCCGAACGCGGCCGGGCGGGCTCCGACCTCGACTTCTTCACCTTACTGCCCCCAGTCGCCGGCTGCTTACCTTTCAACGATGACACTGACACCACCACGTCCGTCGATATTCCATCTTGCTCTAAACAAAAAATACCCTCATAGTAATTTAAAATGGACAGTTAAAGTTATGTAGAAAGATGAAATGAGGCAACCCTTACCAGTGCGCTTGATAACTTCTCCGGCATTGTTCAAAAAGAATTTGGGTTTCGATTCCTTGTCCTTATCCTTGTCTTTTAATGATTCCTAAAACAATAACGACAGTAGAATTTGTGGCTCAAAGTAATCTTAAATTATTGTAAATATTATTGTTGAGTTTTTTCTAATACCTTTGATTTGCTAGATTTGGAAGCAGAGTCAGTGCTTCCGCGCCACCACGGTCACTGAATCTCACAGAAGCCACGCCCGGACTCCTTACCGGGGGTGGACGCTTCGACCTCAGCCGCCTCACCTTCTGGCTTAGGTGAGCCGGCACCAGACGTGGTGGCACCCCTAAATAATACATAAACATGTAGTACTTGAAGACTTAAAGAACTTGTACCGCATTAGAAGATTCAAACTAACGTCATGTCAACTCGAACGGTGTTGTTGTTCTGTTGGTTGCGCATCGCTAGAGTAGACACCATCGGCGGGCGTTGCGGCTTGTTCGACAGCAGGCGCTCTATCTCCACCATTACAACCGGAGTCAGTTGCGGTACGATCTACAAAAACGAATTCCTATTGTCATTTGTTCAACTATACAGGTCTTTTAAAAAATATATATGTTTAACAGACCTGAAGAGCGTGAATGTTCTCTTTAAACTGTTCGACGCTAGTTGCTCCCAATAGGAGACAGTTGACAGATTCATTTTTAAGACACCAAGCCACAGCTAGTTGGCTCATCGAACAATCTGTAAAAAAGGGGGCTGTTGAACCGGTCCTTCATAATAATGTAAATAAAAGAAATTAAATAATGCAAACATACTAAGAGAATTAGCCAGATTAGAGAGGTCACGAAGTTTGTCGCCGTATGTGCGTGGCTCCTCTCCATTCACTTGCTCTTTGCTGCCCGTAAGACGCATCTAAAAACACAATGGTATGTAATAACGAGAAACAAAGGACGAGCGCGAATATATTGTCATGAATGACTACATACCTCTGGAACAGCTAGATCTTCCTCGCACCAGCTGAAGGTGCTGTATTTCCTATTGAAACGTGACTTTGCAAATAAGCCGGTGATCTCTTCACGTCCTAATCCCTTACCAGTTGTTATAGCGGACCACGCCATCATGCCTAGTAAATATAATTGTTTAAATAACGTAAGCTTCACAAGTTTAGAAAAGAAAATGTTTTTTGTAGAACTTTACTTACCGACACCGATTTTGTGGTATAGTTCGGGCATGTAAAGCTCGGGCTTTTCTCTGCAGAACATGTGGTATTCAGTTTGTTCAACTATAGGTGTTATGCAGTTGAACTGTCTGCAGTTAGTGTAAGCGTCCATGATCTATGGGATAAATGTTTTCTATAGTACCGAAATCGTTTTGAAATATTTACTAAATTGTAAGTGTGTTTCGTACCTCTGATGGGGACCAGCGGGCGGTTCCCCAATACATGACCCATCCTTGATTTATCACGAAGTTCATTGCGCGAACAAGTTCTGTTAAAGTACATATTTATGTAAGATTCCGTCTGAAGTTCTAATAAAACTATATTGAAGTCAATAAGGTGTTGTGTACTGACCTTCCATAGGGCACACAGGGTCTACCTTGTGCAGAAGGACTACATCGATATATTCAACTTGAAGCCGTGCTAGAGATGCCTTCACACTTTCGACAATATGTTTACGAGAGAGGCCTCTTTCATCTGACCTGTTATTAGTATGAGCAAACCTAGTAAATGGAGAGTTCACTGTACGTTAGCGACTAGCCAGCTACAAGCGCAACAAACGAAGCGTTAGTGTATCAATGTGTACACAGCAACACCCTGATAGCAAGTTGGAAGCTTTCACCACTCATCTTTACATTGTACAATTTACAATTCCTGGTGGCTACACTAAAGATGCAGAAACATATATTCATAAATATATGCTACTTATTTCAGGCAAGAACACCAAAGTGCTGCTAGCTGGGAAAGGAAATCTAACAGAAAGATCAGAAAGTATAAAAGAGACGACAGGACTCTAAACATCTAAAGAAAAGGAACAAGATACATCGATTAGTCATATTCGATCGTTTTTACTAGTAGCTAAACTAAATCACAACACCAATCTAAAATATTATTTATTAGAAATTTTTAATGCTAATTTAAATACTCATCCATTTAATTTTCAACTGTTAATATTAAGTTACCATACGTTTACACAACAACGTGCAGTTAGGTTCTAGGTACTTCTAAAAGTTAATTCTATAAAAACAGTTGTAGAGGTTAGTGTTTGGTATAGAACTAGCCCTTCATCTCGGACTTACTTGGTACTCCAGTATATTTTGGTAGTAATTATAACGCTTGTCCTCCTCACGTTGCGTTTCTTTAATATTTTGCCGAGTTCGGCTTCCCCTTTAGCTACGACATTGTAAAATTATAGTAAATTTACTATCACTATGAAGGTATTGTACTTCAAGAAATGTCCTGTTAATTACCGCAATGTGCTTCTGATAGATCGAAGAGATTAATGCCATTCTCCAGGGCTGTCATTATGACGTCTTCAGCGCAATCTTCGTTGAGCATGTTCCATATCCCCAGGCCGATGTTGGGCACCCTTAGCCCGGACTTGCCCAAGTTCTTGTAGCGCAGTCCTGGGGTCACTACCGATGGCATGGCGGAGTGATTGCCCATATAAGTCGAAATGTGTCGCGACACATTTACTTCACCAGCTGCAAGTAAGCCCAATCAGCTGCTATGTGTTTTCAGCAAAGCTATTATTAACTAGTGTTTTTTTTTTTTGAAAATATGAGAAAAAAATCATGTAACTGTTTCGTAGGTACGTACTTAGATGAAAAGATGAACCCAACCATTAATATTTATTACAGCCTGCAGTTATATGTCAACGCTTTGAATAAATTATGTAGATTATTGAGAGCAGGAATATGTAAGTCAATAACATTCGAGAAATATCAGTAAGAATTCTGCATTACGTAGGTTCGAGATGAATCTTGAATTGCAAATGCGTGTCAGCTTTGCATCCACCGTAACAGATACCGTCTATTTCCCCTTTAACCCAGTTGTGTATAACACCTAATAAAAATCTAGGTTTGTTAATGTGTTGTTAAATCTGTGTTGTATTGGTAAGTACTTAATTTATAACTAAGACCTACCTTGATCCAACATCTGTTGTGAATTTGCACTGAAGTCGTCCATACAATCAAGGGAGGCGATGGGTGCCCGGCATCTAAACAAATATAATTATTCACTGTTAATTTGAGGGCTAAATTCGACTAATTACGATTTCGAAAAAAACAACTGTTTGATTTGATTTTATCGAACTGTGAATAATCAATTGGTTAGGCAACTTGATATGCGAAACCAAATCTATTACCAGTACTATAATCAGTAAATAAAAATAAAGCACTGAAGTGTCATTTAAGAAAATAATTATTTAAGTATCTTAGTAACTTTTTGGTGATAGCCACAATTACGTGGCGTCTTGATTGATCTTCCTGGTTGAAGAAAAGTAAAGTTATATTTTATTTTTAAACATTAGCGTAGAAGTTTGAAATTAGAAATTAAGCTACAAAACTTTATTCACCTAATAAGTTTATCTTGAATGTATTTCAGGTCGTAATTCATCTTACATTTTTTTTTCCTAACCTAGGTACAAGAATCAACATCAATGCCTTTATAGCTGCATGAGAAAAATTAGCCGTACGCACGTTTTAAATAATAAGAAGTTAAAATAGTACTAGGTGTAAACCTAGGATATACTTTAACATTTCTTTAATTTTTATTTTTATTTAATTCGACCTGAGACGGCCAACTTATTTTTACAAACACATTGTGCTTGATACCAAATTACGAGTATACTGTTTAAAGTATAACCGTAAACGTTTACGTTGTCTATTTCTTATCTATGTATAAGAGGTTCAAATTGTATATTTCCTATAAATAGTTCTTCTTGTTTATTGTGTAGGTAAGTCCTTACTTACCACCTATCTGATTTAAAATAGATTTTTGATTAAATCTTGAGTTTGAGGCCCTATGTCATAAAACGTTGTCGTTTTATTTGTATTTCGTTCTGAAGAAAATGTTACTAAGTTCGCGACTTGGAAACGTTACTGTGCTAGGTACGCGAATGATTTTACTAAGGTTTAAATCTATGCGATCTACAATTTACGATTCCAACTACTTTGAACTAGGATTAATAAGCTAAAAACAAATTTTATGATCGTTGGATCTAGAGCTAAAATACAGCAACCACTATCTGCCGTATTATGTGATGTACTATGTGAAATTAATGGGTTAGTCAAAATTGTAATCTATCCTAATTCCTAGGAAACTACAGTGACTAAAACATGCAATAAACCTTGATACGTGTTCTATGTTGTGACGCCGTCTATCGTAATGTTCCACAAACGGCCGCATTGTACTATTGATTCCTAAAACTTTATTTAAGTATAATCGAAACGAAAAATGTCGAAGTGAACAAGGAGGCAGCTCAAATTGGGAATATTTGTAAAGCAAGGAAGTAAGGTGTTAGGCAAGGCGGTGAAGAGACATTGTGACACAATAGTAATGTATATCACCGTACCTGTGCTTCGCCGACCAGCGCGCGTCATCTCAGGCTCGTCGAGCAGCATGAGGCAAGCCAAGCGATCGTAAAACTATGTCCGCTGTTATCTTAGACGGCTGCTGAAGAGGTATTCGAAGATCAAGATGCTGGTATTTTGAATTCTAACAGGAAGGAACACAGCCGTCGCAGCAGTCTCTGATAAAAGCGGTTTGTGATACCTACTCGCATGCGACGATCGCGGTGCGCGATGCTGCGTAGTGCGCTCTCAGCTTTATTTGCCATTGGGAGAAGACATAACTGTGTTGATGGTTACAGCAGTTCGCGCCGACTGTATCGTTTTAGGCATGGTGTGTACTGTGGTGTTGTTGTCGGCTTTACAATATGGAAGGTATTCGCTCAGCGCAATGGAGTCATGCAGGCACTGGCTGTGGCGGCGGTAGCGGTACGTCTTCTCCCTGAGCGGCGATCGTCGAACATACAGTTACCGATATATGGTGGGCATGGGGTTGGAGTCAACGCTGACGCTGTCCGGCGGCCCCAGCGGCGTGTGCGGAGTGCACCGGCTGATGGTGGACTCGCTGCGAGACATCTGCGAGCCCTCCTTGCCGCCGCCGACCTCCGACCCCTTGCTTTGCATCTCGTGTCGCCTCATTCTGCTCCTACGCTTAGCAACGGCATCTTATCTCCCTACAAACATCTTATCTGTAACGAAACGTACATACGTCTCCGCACACCGACCCACACAGATTCACCCCCACAGATTCGACCCCACAAGGATAGGACACGGCGGGTTTATTAAGTAACACACTGAAGAATAATAGACACAGAGACGCATGCAAGCCCTAACAGCTAGTCAACTAAGGGAACACAAAATCGGGTGATCCACGTCGAATTTACATCTAAGCGTAGAACTATAGTCGCGTTAGAAATCAAAGAAACAGTAGATACAGTTTTTAACCGCTAACACAAACAGTTGGTGATGGCCGCGAAAACAGATCCGTTAACATCAGCGGAGTCGCACTCACCAGGGTTGGCCTGGAGGTTCTACGTACTCAACATTTGATGTTGCGGTGCGACACGTCGTCGGATAAACTGCGAACCTACGAGACTGTATTGCGGGTGCGGGGAGCGCGGCGATAGGACACGGCCGCGCAGGGTGCTGCGCGAACCGCCTCCGCCCGCGCCTGCGCGCTGCCGCTTTACCGATCTGACCTATTTCTAGACTTTGCCTCGGTCGCCATTTTAATTACTTTATATTTCTAATGCAGATTTTATGATTTATTTTCATCAAAATAACGTAACGTGCATTTTAAGGATACTAAGTGCTGTAGTACCTCTGCTATCTACTTTGTTACCACGAAAAGTTTCAGCATGTCCAGTGTATTACATAATAATATTAAAAGGCCGGTGCATTTAGCTACATCGATCTAGGCCCCGGCCGGGCTGCAAGGTCCTAATAAGTGATTCATATTTGTAACGTTCACACAGAAAGCTTGGTGCGGTTTTTAGAACATGCCACCTAATTTATTATGTACTAGAAAGTGTGGTGTAGGTACTAGTAAAACGTCCGCATTTAAAGTTTCATAAGTTACCGATAGTTGACAAGTTTAGGGAATTTTCGAATAGAATAGTTTTTTTTACTGGAATTGGTTATAGTTATTATGCCTAGTTCCTTCTGATTATGAGGAAAGCACGGACTTGTTGGCTAAAATTTGCTTTAAAAGTATACATCTCGCTGGGTAACATATTGGCAGAACGCCGAAGTCCATCGCTGGCGCTAGAGCTAGAACAATAATGCATTCGTACAAAATAATTTATTACCAATCCTTCGTCCTTCCCTGCTTTCTCCAAACCCTCGTGCCAGCTGCTGTTACAAAAAGGCTTCGACGTACAATGTACGTGTGACTAATCCCATGTTTAGGCAGATACCGAAATTTCAGACATTAGTACAGCACAGAAATTGCTAGAATCGCTTCAGCGGGTTAGACTGAAAGCGCTTTATAGGGAACATTCGGCATCAGCTTCGCAAGGGATGTGACTTGCACTTACCCAGGACAAGAGGGCGCACGGACAAGCTCCATATTTGCATCTGAACTAACATCATTAGCGGAGCCGCGCCATGTCCTACTAGAGACATTGCATTCGGCGTTGACCGTAATAGTACAACCTGCAGCTTCACAACAACCGTCACTGTCCAATGACTCATCTAAAACAAAACAAAATCCATTGAAAATCATTAAACAAGCTATAAAAGTTATTTATGTGTTTGTGATGGATCTCAAATGGGCGTGGTATGAATGAACGGGCATTAACTGGTGACGTATGAGGCTACGAAGTCACCCCTTTTGTTTGTAGGGGAAATTACGTGTCAAGGTTGAGCTAATATTATCATTTTCTTGTTATGTTTTGGTACCCCACTGCAAGGAACGGTTTTGTTTTCACCACCATTGTTCTACAAACTGCCGTTACCGAAGAAAGATTATTTATTTACATGAATTAAGTTTTTTTATTGGCTTATAATATTAAAAACAGAATGATACAAGATTTTTTACTATTTAAAAAACTGGGCACGCCCCTTTTTGTTATCATGTTTTTTTCATTGAATTGGTAAGTAAATGAATAGCGTCATTGCAACACCTACCTCGGCAGGGTCTGAAGCGGTTGAAGTCGAAGTAGATCCCGTCGGTGTCGGTGTCGTCGATACTTTGGCTGGACTCGGGCTTCGTCAGCTGCGCGCTGCAAGCTTTCTTCAACATACTCTGCACAATTTTTTTTTTGTTTTTACTGTTCTTTTTACATCAAAACATTAATATTATTTCAATTATTTCAAAGAACTAACCACCGGGAGGCGGCCCGGGCCGCGCCTTTTAGAAAAGGCGTAATTTTTTTTCCACAAAAAGTCACCAAAAAATATTATCACATAACACTAATTTAAATTCAACGCTCACAATGCACAAAGACTCAAGCCCGATACTATCAGAATAAATTAAAATATTACAATATTACAATTTCAGAGGAGCGAACGTAAAGACCGACTTGTTGCAGCAAGGACTGTTGCATCTATGGCATAGCTCTTCCCGGGGGCCATTCCCGGTGCATTTTTATAGGTCAATATATTCGCGCATGTGTCGAAACCCAATAAATTATGACATGAGCACTAGGCGCCGGGCCTTGATGCCCTAGATTCGACCTCTATTTCCTTGTCGGCCGCACCTTATTGGAATATACTTCCGACATGCAACAGTTTTATTCAGATTTTCATAAGGGCGCGTCAGCCATATTTTTTGCCGCGGCAATGGCTACCGGAGAGGTTATAAAGTACGATAGGTAGTACTGAATAAGTAATTTATTGATTTGTCTGGTTCTCTCATGCCTGTGTGCAATATCAACGAGATTGGCGGGTTGAATTTGATTTAGTGCGCGTGTTACAAACACACGCAACTTTATAACTATATGCAGCGATAGTTTGGCGAAACATATTTAATTCCGCCATCTATACAAATATTATATCGCCTTTGCCGCACGTGATGATGTTATAATGAGCTTGACGATATCGCTCTGCATTTTATTGAAGCTGAGTAAGTACAAATGTAGAAAATGTTTCCGTATACAAATCTACATCTTCTTCTTCATCTGCAGCCTAGCTTTTTATTAAGATCATCTTTGGATCAGTATCTTAAATATTTTACGTTAAATGCATGCAATTTAAGTAAGACTACATAAGCACACAAACTTATTGTACCTTTTTACATGCCTGTTGCCTATTAGTTACAATAAATAAATAATATTATATAAATAATATTATTATAACACTAGTCTTAATTCGCCTTTCCAAATAAAGTATGTTTTACCCATATTACCGAAATAATATATGATAACAAAATATACTTAACTTGTAATACTAATGTATTCAGTTCTGTGCAATTTAACCGCAGTAGAACATTTCCTGAACCGGTGAACGGCATCTACAAGAGATTGTTTTCATAAAAGGGCGCCTCCCTAGAGGAAAACATATTTTTCGCGCCATTTTCTTGTAGGCCACCCACATTGATAAAACGCAGCTCGGCGCGCATCTACGTCAATATCTATATTTGTCTCGTGCCCTAAGGCTTGGCTAGAACTACATTAGCTCCCGTGAAAGAAAGGGACGGCGCTACAAAAACACGTGGCACTGTCCTTGTTTGACAACGCAACAACAAAGGCGCGAGCCCTTCATAATAGTGTTGAGAGGAATGCAGGCTTACATTTACGCGCGCATGTCTTGAAGTGTCATAAATCGATGTTAATGGTTAGGGCTAGCATATTTAACGGTTACCCTGTGGTGTTTGGTAGTGTCGGGGATGGAGGGGCGACTGTGGCGAAACCGGGCCGCCTGGCGCTGCAGGTCGCACAGCCGGTGATGCGACCACGACGTGTTCATGCCCCGCAGACCCTCCACGGCCTCCGCTATCTGCCACCATACCATACACTTCACTAAACTTTTGGGTATGTATTTTCACTTCCATGGATTAATGTTACCAATATTTATTAATTGTTATGACCATACCGGCAACATGACACGTGTCTGTTTTCAACGTGCAAATATCAAAAACGATTTAGTTTTTTTTTGTCAAGTATGAGAGAACATATGTTAAGTTAACCAAGCTAAATCCATCCTTTTGGGCTCTACTAATGTTGCAAAAAGAGTACTTTAAAAACATTTTAAAATTACTAATTAATTCAACTTGTATTTTATATACCAATTATGCGGCAAAACGCATACGTCACTTAAATAATTAACGTAATGTTTTCAATTTGAAATATCAAATGAGGTGGATGGAGATTTTGTTAGATCAACAGGTAGTTGTGTAATGTCGTATGACAAGACGACCGAAATATATTTCGCTCTCATGTCAATCACATTTAAATTAATCTGCAATTTGAAAAGCATATACTTTAGCCATAAAATACTTGTTTAAAATTACATAAAGCAATTAATTAGACACTTGTCTTTTATTTCCAGGGCAGCTATCTTAGCGATGGTAGACCGAGCGCTTACGAGAGCCCAAAAGGCAAGGACAAAAGGTATTTGAAAAAAATAGTTCAACATTGAAATTAACATAAACTAATGGGGAGTTTACACCGGTAACTATAACCGCACGACGTCAAATCGACGGATGTCGTCTGTAAATGGTGAAATCGCATTCTCCAAAAGTAGGGTCAGTCGAAATTGCACGGCTGTAGTGAAAAGTGTAAATCCCCTATTATTCACTAAATAAAGATGGATCTTAAGCTAGTGTATTACGAAGGTTTGAAGTTGCATTGATAATGTTTAAGTACCTCTCTTTTTTTGTCTTCCTCAGCTTCAATGGCCCGTTGGTGGAGGAGCTTTATGTCCAGTTGTCTGACTTCCTCCGCCTCTCTAGCTTGGCACTCCTTTTCCTTAAATTTTAATGCCCGAATATGTTACAGCGTATGAAATATTTGTGTGGAATATTAATGTAATACGACGCAGTTAAAACGTTATTATTTTTACTGTATTTATGAATATTTAGTTTCTATTTACGTCAAATATTAGTATCTAGTAGTGCCTTTTGTATTTGTGAAATGTGTAGAAAAATACAGCTATCTACTATCTCATAATAAACAATCAAGAGTTTCTGACGTATCATAAAAAACGCTTTATATTATAATGCTTTTTGTCTGGTGACCACAAATTCTAAACACATTAATAACTATAAGTGGATGTCTCTTTTTAAAGTTTTGAAACGTTATTTGAGAGCAAATAATATATCAAGCTTATTTAGAGTTTGTCCGTTGTTAATAGTAATATATGTAATAAGTGTTATGAATGATATATTGTAAAGTTGTGCTACCTTTTGCAGATGCTTTTCATGTTCAATCTTTTGCTGTTCGAGCTCTTCTTCCGGTATTGGCGGAGTTTCATCTCCACTAGAACCATGTTTGGCTATAAAACATAATAGTGCTTTACACAAAACACGTAAACAGCTGCGGATAAATATTAACGAGATCTTAAATACAATCCTACCAGTAGGTGGGTGATAAGAAATCCAAAACTGATGTGCCATCTCTACAAACTAAAAAACACGGTACAGAAAGGCCTTGACTCTTTCTGGGATAAATGCGATTACCGCACAGAACACCAACCGAATACTGAACCACGTATAAACCGTAAGATTTTATTCATAGACGTTTATTTTCATGGTAGATTCACAACGAAGTTACGTTGTATGAAACCGATTGGCAAGATGCCAACGCTACGTCGCAAAAGTCCTCGTCCCTGCGATCGTCGCCGAACGCAATATGTAAGCAATAAAAACTTTTCACATACGTAATTAATTATCAATTTATTTTATAAATATTCTGATGTATCTTCTAAAAATCTCTGACGACTTTTAAAATAATCTCGATACATTGATAATTCCATGGTGCTTAACTAACTTATGTTTTATATGTTTGTACTTGTTTGGCGACGGCATCTTGATGGGTTGTTTTGAGCACCAAAGGACTGTTGATCTGTTTTTTACCAGACTTGGGTACTTTCGAATAAATATTTAAAATTAATAAAGAAAATCTGTTTCAAAAATACAAAAAAAAACTGGGTATTTACAGGAAGTGGCTATAATAAGTTTATTTTTTTTCGTAACTTATCGATATGAAGCATTCAGCTGGATCCCATTAAGGAAAGTTCCATTTGTAAACAAGATGTTTTTAGGGGTCTAGGGTTGAATTGGGAAATATGCCAACTCGACATCGAGGTAGGCTGGAAAACATTTATAAAAAAAATATGTTTTATCTATTTAGATACTTTATGACAAGATTTCTTATGAGAAATACCTACTGTTATTAAAAATATTTAATACTAGCCTATAAAATTCCTACTGCTGGGCACAGGCCTCTTTCCATGTAGACAAGGCACGAGACGATTTCACGTCCCAATTTTTTGTATCCAGATATCCTCACGTTTACCTTCATCGTTTCAATGTATCTTCGAAATATTTTAGTTATAATGTACATACTGCGAAAGCCCGTACATTGGTATAAGTATCTGTGATTTTACTATCAAATCTTAGGATTTACCCCGCGCGTTGGTAAGTGTCGGGATTTTCTAAACAAGTGTAAAATTTCATCACTTATATTTTCCCATTAATAACTCACCGTACTTGTATTACTGCCGTAATTGTACCATTAGAGTTTGATACTAGCCTGGTTTTCCTAACGACCAACAGAAATTATTGGGAAGATTTGGTCAGTAATTGTCGATAAAACCACTGCCAATGTCTGTTTATATGTAGGTAACTAAATATTCTAATCCCTACAGAGCAAATTGCTGCAATGCAACGTTGACGATTTAAGATTTATTTGTAAGGAACCAGACCATTTTTGTAAAATGTACTTTATTATAGCTAGCTTCTAACTGAATCATATAGTGCTTGTTCACGTTGACTCGCGGGCGCGGTAGCGGGCGCGGTCACGAAATATCAAACATATGGCGTAATGTCAAAGTGTTCACGTACGAAACGCACCAGCGGGCGAAGTAGCGGGCAAGCTAGCGACTGGCGCGCGCGCGCCGCTCGCGGCAATATCAAACGCGAGGGATGTTTGAGTGTGTTCACGTCGAACTAGCGGCGGAGCGCGCGAATCACTCGCGACGTCAGGTAAGTTCAACCAGTATTCTGTGGCGTACTCCTACAAACCTTCTTCCAAAAATATTTATTTTCACTGATTGTCATGGTGACGAAAAAAACACATCAGTCATTTTATTTATAAAACTATAGGTGTTACATAATATATGTATTAAGAAATATAACTGTTAAATTTCTTTTAATACGGAAGAGTTTATTAGTGCTGTTCAGGCTAGAACTCGGATTTGGCAAAACAAACACAGCCATCATATGAACAGAAATATCTCTTTCGATATTAATTTCGTGCACACCAATTCAAATTTTTATCATCTCCCACTTTAGGTATTTAGTTTCGGTTAAAAATAAAAGATCGTCGTCCATGTTTACAATCTCTGACAACACGTCACCCCCGCGCAAACGCCTGGCGGCCAATGTGAACACGAATCCGCCACGTCTCCGCGACCGCGCCCGCTACCGCGCCCGCGCGTTCCAATAGTGCTTGTTCACGTTGACTCGCGGGCGCGGTAGCGGGCGCGGTCACGAAATATCAAACATATGGCGTAATGTCAAAGTGTTCACGTACGAAACGCACTAGCGGGCGAAGTAGCGGGCAAGCTAGCGACTAGCGCGCGCGCGCCGCTCGCGGCAATATCAAACGCGAGGGATGTTTGAGTGTGTTCACGTCGAACTAGCGGCGGAGCGCGCGATTCACTCGCGACGTCAGGTAAGTTCAACCAGTATTCTGTGGCGTACTCCTTCAAACCTTCCTAAAATATTTATTTTCACTGATTGCCATGGTGACGAAAAAAAAACACCTGAGTCAGATATCGGTTTTATTTATAAAACTATAGGTATTACATATATATATATATTAAGAAATATAACTGTTAAATGTCTTTTAATACGGAAGAGTTATTAGTGCTGTTCAGGCTAGAACTCCGATTTGGCATAGCAAACACAGTCATCATTTGAACAGAAATATCTCTTTCTTTATTAATTTCGTGCACACCAATTCAAATTTTATCATCTCCCACTTTAGGTATTTAGTTTCGGTTAAAAATAAAAGATCGTCGTCCATGTTTACAATCTCTGACAACACGTCACCCCCGCGCAAACGCCTGGCGGCCAATGTGAACACGAATCCGCCACGTCTCCGCGACCGCGCCCGCTACCGCGCCCGCGCGTTCCAACGTGAACAAGCACAAACAAGTAAAGTCGGTTGAAAACCAATTCATTCGTTTAGGACGTGCAATGCCACAGCCTTAGGTATACTTTATACGTGCCTTTTATTGAAAAAAAAAAATGCGCAGTGTATCGTATTATAAAACAACGATACCTAAATCTTTGTAAAGAATCAATCGTTTTTTTTTTATTATTATTATCCTTAACTGCCTCACAGCTGGGCAAATCACGGGCAAATGTCACAATAAATTAAAATATGTAGCTACCAGATAAATTTAAGAAAATTTATTTTCACAGCGTGTTCTCCCTTTATAAAATAACGCTAAGAACCATGTCGTTCAAGTCAATTATAAAAGAAAAAACAAAAACAGTATCATAATTAGCCCATTAGTATAGGAAACAGTCGTCAAACTTAAAACTACCTGTTAAAATCCTTTTTTTTTTGTATCCTATTATCATAAGCTTCATATTTAAAATATTCTTTTGTACCTAATACAAACGTGAAAACTATTTGGGGATATCCCGCCATTTCTCCACTTTGAAATTAACGGATAAATTTAGTATTTTTCAGACGGTGTTCCCCACAGAATAGAACAAGTACATTATTATATTATTATTGTTTCACAGTGTTACCCACAAAATAAAAGTATTCTGAAAGATCTTATGAAAAACAATTATTATTTGCGCAATTACATTTGTTTTTTTTTATTCTGATAGGTAGTTTAATTATTGATTAAAAATAAAAGGACGTGGGAGCATCTAACAAAAGTAACTTGGAATAATAAAACAATATATTAATATTAGAATATTAATCTAAGTAATTTGCACACGTTACTTTGGTAGCCTAGTAGGTGATGGACCTTCTTTTTTATTTAAACTTAAGTACTTCTTTTTGTAAAACCTTTATTAAACTGTTAAAAACATCACAGTTTACAATTAATCGTGTGTTTAGTTTTACAATAACTAACGTTGAATGTGGATTAAATAACATTAACATCTGTAACACAGTCAGTAAACTATACGAGAATGTCTTGACATAGTCGTTTATGCGCCCTCTATCATAGCTTCAACTAAAGTATTCCGAAAACAGAAAAAAAAAACAGATGTCTACGGTTGACGCCTTGACGCTAGTTGATGATTTTTTTCAATTTTTATTCAATTTACTCGAAAACTTTGTCATACATTCGTGGTTTAATCAGATTATTATAATTTATACTTAAAGATATTTACCAATGATTTCAATCCGGACATTTTTGGCCCTTAACAATCGTGGACGGATTACATGCATATATATAATGCGCGTTTTATCATATTGCATGTGCGTGAAAGAAATGTCAGTGTAATAATGGTAAAATACGCAAATTTGTCTCTGTTTTAAAATGTAATGCTTTGAACAAGTGTGGATATAATTTTTTTGTAATGTGATAGTGTGTGTGTTAAAACAGATGATCAATTCAGTTGTAATGAAACGAACAAAAGTGTAGTGTCGGTTAGTTAGTATTTGACAGCCGGCAGGCTCGTCGTAAGTGACTTACAATTGGCTCTTTATAAAGATGAACAGTCGCAGTAGTGTAAATGAATCGAATTTGGTGAATCTCTCAGGGGATCTGTCGGCTTTGAATCAATTGGATACAAAGGAATCGCTGGCATTAAGTTTTCCGTTTGACCATTTATACGCATGTCATTCCGAAAGTTCAGATCGCCAAGAGGCAATTCTCGACAAGGAAATAGAAATTCCCTTGCTTCCTGATGACAAAGAACTAGTAGGCACCGGTGACCAGTCATTTGAGGTTAGCAAACTCTCAGAGAGACTCAACCAAGCTGAAAAACAAAATAAGAGGCTAAAAAATTTGCTTCTGTACCATTTGGATTTAATACAACAACAAAACGAAGTTATTACTAACAAGGATAAAGCATATTCAGCATTGAGACTGGAAAATGATTCAGTAAGTATTCTTTGATGTTAGGTACATACTCAAATTGTTTATTAATATTCTGAGATAAGATATCTGTACCTTCAAATTACCATAGATTGGAAATGATGTGTTCTATCAAGTAACTTGTAAGTCATACATTGAGAACTTGATATCTCAGGCTACTATTGCATTACAATTAAATACAAATGATTGCATACTATATATTCTGTGCCAGGGTAATAAACAACAAAACATACATTTTGTTTTTGTTTATTTATGTTTTAGTTCACTGTATTATAGGTTATAAAAATAAGTTTCTTTAGAAAGATTGATTCCCTTTGCGTAATGGCTGTTAATTATAAGGAAAGTAGTAATATATCTGTAAATTTTACAAAAGCAATTAACATTTAATGGTTTTCTTTATACTTGTCACTATTTTTAATATTCGTTTGCCTTTAAAACGTCAAATATGTACAGTACTAACATACTACTAAAATTAGAGGGTTAAACAGTTAATTGTGCTCTATAAAAGAAAAATTCAGCAGAAAAAGTTACTAATGTACTAAATGACATGACAATTTGTGACTCATAATATTATCAGTATTTTAATGCAATTCGAATATATTTTTGTGCACTGCAAATGTTATTGTAAAGCGTATGTATCACCGAACTACATTTCAAAGATAAACTGTAGAGCTATGATAATAATCTTTTTGCCCTTGCTATGTTATTTTCATTCAGTTTCCTTACCCTTTGAATAATAGAGACATATGATTTGTATATGTAAATAAATTCATTTTCTCCTATACAAGTAATTTCAGCAAAATTGGTATCAACACGCATTTCTTGGAAACACTCAACAATCACTTGACTAGTGTAATAAGCTGGAGTTAACCATCTCACATGTAAATAATAATAGTTTACCTATAAGATTTACCATGTAGCTTAACCATACAAACATTTATATTGGCTGGCTAAAGTTATTATTAAGTATGAAATAGCAATAAAAGCGTTAACTTGCAAAAGCGAATGTGAAACTTGCTTGCTAGTCATAATCATAGCCGTTTACGCTGTTAAGATAAGTTTAACTTAGAACCCTGCTGGCTCCGTCCTGGAGGTGGACACAAAAATTTGCAACATCATTTTTTTCTAAACGAATGTAGCTATTAAGGCATAATTATTAATGTAACTTATTTTCATCTTCCAAAAAACATTTTTTGTATTTTGGTTTAAGTATATCATTAGCAAATAACTGTCTCCAAAGATGTATGTTAGTACAATGACTAGTTACATAACATTCTGGCCTTGTATATTAAACACTGGTGTACTGTATCAGATTGAATTTGAATGTTTATATTTACATCTTCTGCATTAACATTTTCAGCTTAAGTCTAAAGTGAATCGCATGGACAGAAGAATAACTGTGGGACAAAGACATACTATAAGCCCTCTACCTCTAGCACACGTGCCGCCTTCCAATGTTACGCAGAGTGTCAAGGTTGAGACCAGTAGTACTGATACACAGGTAAACCTCGTCAAGTATTCAATAAAATAGTTTTATGCTGTTTAGACAGTAAACATGATTGACAAGTTTAAAAAAAAAACATGATATTAAACGGAGGAATATTTCTGCCTGTTTTGTATCTAGTTTTTTTTTATTCAAAGTATAAAAAAGCTGTCTTAATAAACTTTTACTGTTTTTTATAAAATGTTTGTTATTTTTTTTTCAGATTATGTGCAATACTTTATCAGAATTTTTAGTACCGGAAAGTAGAACAAATAGACCTAATCGAACAAATCCTTATGTTTTCAATAATGAAATTCCAAAAATTAAACCTTTCGTATCAGAAACTGTGGAAATAAACGTTCCTGCATTAGGTAAGTTAATCCAAGTATTTTATGAAAATTGTAAACAATATTGCAATAAACACCAAAATGTTATTTTATTTACCCCAATCCCAAATGTCTTGAAATTGATTGCTCCTAATTATGTTATTGATAAGTACTGATAGGAGAATAAATATTTTGATTCATTTTGGTGATTTGATATTTAGGTATGTATAATAGATATAGCTAGAGCCTATGCGAAAAGAACAGTTGTGCGGTTAAATGAAACTATATAATAACATTTAAATAAATAATTCTATAAAACAAATAAAGACGATATCTAAAAATATCTAAAAATCCAGTAAATGTATAAATGTCCAGATGATACAACCGCATTATAATGACGGCACAGTGCTGCCAACATAACAAAATATAAGCATAGCGGCGCCTTCAAATTCTGTGACGGTACTATTTTCACATGGATTAATTTAGCTAACCAATGTTCATAAAATTAAATAAAATGATCAAATAAATAATACAGCAAGAAACATAGTATTAAAAGAATTTGATAAGATCGACTAGAAATACAACTATAAATTCATCATGCTAGTCATTGTAACGGTTGAATAAGGATGTGTCATATTCAAAGGATTTAAATCCTATTTGCTTAATTAAACTTTATTATATACTATCTATGTATTTTACTAGCTATTTTTATATCACAAGTATTTATTTATTAAACATGCTTTGACAATATGGTTAAAAAAAAACTAACAAAAAGTAATTTCTGCTATTTTGTACGTTTATATAGTTTAATAGATTTCTTAGATAACCTTATCATAATTTTATTTAGCATTTAGTATGCAGGGTGATTGTATTGTTGTTATGGAAACGAAAAAAATAATATGATCTTTAAATTTAGTATGAAAAAAATATTGTCTTGGTTTTTTATACATAGGTACTGTAAAAATCTTTAGTTTCCTAAACGATATGTAACTCACCTTGCGTGTATTCATTAAAAAAAATGTTACTAGAAATTATGCACCAAATATACCCCTTTTTCCGTAATTCTCCACCAATTAGAAGAACGCTACATGCTGGTCTGTTATCTTTGTAAATATAATCACAACTAGCGGAATTTGGACTCGGAATAGCATACCTAAAACATTTTAACATAACACAACATATCATCACGCCTGTATCCCTGAAGGGGTAGGCAGAGGCGTACCAATGTACACCCACAGTTCGCCGATATGTTTTAGGTCCCATGTAATAGGGGGCGAGCCTATTGCCACTAAACGGGTACAAATCCAAACTCCGACCTGCTACTGAGAATTTCATAGAAAAACCCAATAACACCTTGGTCGACTCGGGAATCGAACCCACCTTATCCCACCTTATCGAACCAATCTTAGCACCACTAGGCCAACGAGGCAGTTTACATGTACAACATTTTGCCTATTAATTAGCGTTGAATATAAAATGAAAGCTCATTTATACCACTCGTAAAAGTAGACCGTTTTAAATTTATTTAATTATCTAGTATGCCGATAGCAATTCTTCTTTGAACAGTCTTTAATTGTGCATAATGTATATTTGCAAGCGACGACATAAAGTGGATTGATGTATAAAAAAAATCCTACATTTCTGACAATTACTATGGTGTCGAACCTTTTGCGTTTAATCAAGTATGTACTTCTATTTATAACGAGGTAGTAGTTGACCAGCATGCAACATAATCAATAACTACTAAATCATTTATCGTTTTAGGTATTGATCTGAATACGTCATGTACGTTCTTTAACGAGTATGTAGTCGAGCTCCCTGTAAAAAAGTCACCTGTCACTTTTAGCCTGGTTAAATTAATATCCTCTTTACGTGATAAACTTTTTATGATCGTTTAGTTCCAACTTAGTCCCAGAAGGGGTTGTAATACTACGTTCGAAGTTTTAGTGCGTCTTATTCTCTAACTGTAGTATCAGTGCTTGCTTTTTTTTCAATAGCGAATGTGAGTACCTTTTCATACCAATCGAGGCATTATAGTACCGCATAAAAGTTTACTAAGTTTAAGTTAACTTAATTGGGTACTTGAGAAAAATAAATGAAATATGTGCGTCTTACTCTACTAGCTTTAACTGCGTTCTATCTGTAAGTTACAAGTGCTTGCTTTACTAGTGTCTCTAACTTGGGGACTAGCCTTAGGATACGAGTGCGCGCTTTATTAGTGCCTCTCACCTGGGGACTAGCTGTAGGATACGAGTGCGCGCTTTATTAGTGCGTCTGACCTGGGCACTAGCCTTAGGATACGAGTGCGCGCTTTATTAGTGCGTCTGACCTGGGTACTAGCTGTAGGATACGAGTGCGCGTTTTATTAGTGCTTCTGACCTGGGTACTAGCTGTAGGATGCGAGTGCGCGCTTTATTAGTGCGTCTGACCTGGGCATTAGCCTTAGGATACGAGTGCGCGCTTTATTAGTGCGTCTGACCTGGGTACTAGCTGTAGGATACGAGTGCGCGTTTTATTAGTGCTTCTGACCTGGGTACTAGCTGTAGGATGCGAGTGCGCGCTTTATTAGTGCGTCTGACCTGGGCACTAGCCTTAGGATACGAGTGCGCGCTTTATTAGTGCCTCTCACCTGGGGACTAGCTGTAGGATACGAGTGCGCGCTTTATTAGTGCGTCTGACCTGGGTACTAGCTGTAGGATATGAGTGCGGCCTTTGTTAGTGCCTCTTAAATGGGTACTAGCTGTAGGATACGAGTGCGCGCTTTATTAGTGCCTCTCACCTGGGGACTAGCTGTAGGATACGAGTGCGCGCTTTATTAGTGCGTCTGACCTGGGTACTAGCTGTAGGATACGAGTGCGCGCTTTATTAGTGCGTCTGACCTGGGTACTAGCTGTAGGATACGAGTGCGCGCTTTATTAGTGCGTCTGACCTGGGTACTAGCTGTAGGATATGAGTGCGGCCTTTGTTAGTGCCTCTTAAATGGGTACTAGCTGTAGAATACGAGTGCGCGTTTTATTAGTGCCTCTTACCTGGTTACTAGCTGCTTGATACGAGTGCGCGCTTTATTAGTGTCTTACCTAAGCTCAAACTTTAGGGTTCGTGTATATATGTCTTACTTGGTTACTATAAGCCGTAGTTCACGAGTGCGCGTTTAAGTGTTGTAAATAAATGCACAAGTTTGGCAAAACAAAATTTAGATCGAATATACCGTTAATAACTTCATGAGTAAAAATAAATAAACCTGCTTAACATCACTTATAAATTTTGGTTGCAACCAAATTTCTGACCTTGGATAAGGAGGTAAGTAGATCCCCTGTATGTAGTATGAGAATGCCTGTTTGCAGTAATTATGTACTATCATTATTTGTTGTATGTAGATCTATGTTATATTTGTATATTTATTTATTATCCCCTGTTACGCTAATATTTTGACACATCCTGGCATTGTGATTCAGCTCGTTATGTTCGATGGTTATTTACGTATTGTGACTGCTTGTATCTTCAATATGCATTACAAATTAATCTATGACGGTTATAAGATAACCTTTAAAGGGAAACTGAACAGATAAAAAAATGCTTTAACAATTCTTTATTTTTATGTTAGAATTGTTACCTTAGGGTGAAACTCCTAGATAGCAATAATGTACTAATCTAAAACGGTAGTGTTCAGCCCCCTTCCTAGAAGTCTTCTTCTTCCTAGAAGGCAAATTTCACGAAATACGTGTTTCAATAGACGCATTATCTCTACCCACATTATGAAACCTGTATCACCATTTTTTCCGCATTTGCTGCGCTCTTTTGTAATCCCTTGTCGATTTACAGCGAATGTTTGTTATATGAAAAGTGTAGTAGTTCCCTTCTACACTTTATTATGTAATGTTTATTTCATGTTAATTCTTTTTGACAGCCTTACTTGTATTAGACGTATCAACAAATACATTCTGTCAGATGCTGATGGATTAGTACTTTTGTGTTTCAGAAGCCACCTATTCGCCAGGGGACATTGGAGGAGCTACAATTTTGGATCCAAACAATCTGCACCGCGATAACTTTGGCACGATGATTGAGAACAAGCGTTCGTTCGTTCAGAAGGAAATCAAGACTGAGGGTCGGCCAGAACCCTTGTACACCGTCACCTCAAACAGGTTGTTCAGTATATTAGAAGTTTATATGTGACAAGTTGTACGTGTGTGGTTATATCTTACGAGAGTTCACCTCTTTTTCTTGCAGTGGCAACACGGTGATACAAAAAATTCAAAGGAATCGGAGAAGAACGTCGGGTGGGCTGGGCAGCTTGAGCCGGCTGCCTAAAGCGCCGCCTGTCAAACCTGAACCTGCGGAAAATGGTACGTGTTTCTAACAATAAAAAATGCAGTTCAAAATATACTTTGTTTGTCTGTTTGCATTGTACCTATGATAAGCCAACCTTGCAACGTAGTCACGTAAGGTCAATTAATCAATAATGAAATAACAGGATTAATTTAATTGTAACTTTTAGTAATATGGTTTAATATGGCGTCTTCTACAATCAAAGGTACTTATAGCAGATTGAAATCACAAATGAAACTAGACTATCATAACGAAATATATATATACCAGACATAGAGACAAATATTAACCTTTTTCTTGTTATTTTCAGTTAATATGTTCGAGGATGACAAATCGTTTAACCGTACATTCAGTGTAAATAAAAAATCTAAAATGATTAATACGTACGGTAAATCAAAGACCTCAACTCTTCCAAAGAAAACGCCACATTTTACGGGGTCTTTGTCTGATCGGCTACAACTTATTGACACCACGCCAACTGGGGAAGACCCTTATCAACTAGGGGAAGCTGACATGAGAGAGCAGTCGCCTATCCCAAAACTTATGCTACAAAAAACAAATCACGGTCGATTGAAAATATGTTCAGATCTTGCAGGAGAGAGTACGATACCTTCGCGGCGTACGATATACGACGCTCCAGCAACTGAAACAAGTACCAAAATGCCAAATAAAATAAAATTAGAAAAAAGATATCATTTGCCAAATATTGTTCCTTTCACGGTCACGCAAACGTCTACGCATACGGTTACGAATACACATGCAAGTACGCATCTGACTACGCATACATCTACGCATACGACGATGCTTACAAGCCCGCATACGGTAACGCGTACGGCTACGCATACGGCTTCGTACAAGGCACTCCACAAGAACCTCCACGCGACGCCGCGCAAAGCCTCGCACACCGCTCTGCATAAGGGATCGCACTCGGCCCTACACAAGGGCTCGCACTCGACCCTGCACAAGGTCTCGCATTCATCCCTGCATAAGTTCCAGCATCCGGTTCCGCTCTCGAGTACCTTTGCGACTCCTGCCGCGTACACGCCCACCCATACGTCCACGTACACAAAAAAGGAAATCGTAAATAAAGAAGAGCAAGCACCGCTATCACCGCTGAAATCACCTTTGCAGCAAACTAATTTGGAACAAGACATTAATTGGCGATTATTGTCAGGGTCGCACACAGGAAAAGAGACGAGCGTTTGTGATTTTTCGTACGGAGAGAACAAGAACATAGGGTCTTCTGTACCAAACCTTGACGTTGCCGAGTTCCGGCGGTTGTTCGAGTCGGACTCACCAGGGACGTCATCTGCGTCTCTAAACAACCTGAGTACTATACCGTATGATACCGAGAAAAATGTTAGCGACAAAATTAAAAAGAGAGGAGCAAGAACTACGAGCTTAATGTCACCTAATAGTATGGAAGTAAGTACTTTGCTGCATTAATTTGTTTAAGCAATCAGCAAAAATTTGATCTTAAATAATGTCATTCTATTCTCCCATTTCTCTTCTAGATTGTTATTTATTGGGAAAGTGTTTATAATTTTGTAATTTAAAAGTTCCAGGACCCATCTGGAGATATTAAAAGGGGTATGGACAGTAAACGTGGAAGAAAAAGAGCACTGTCGACTGCTGGCCTTATAAAGAATGCTAAGCAAAATTTTCCGAAACCTGTCGGGCCCAAGCCAAAGATGGTGAAGGGTAGAGGTAAATATCATTCTTTTAAACTTATATGTTGTTGTATTTTAAAAATCCCAATTAAAGATGAAAAAGAATATTAAACTCTTTATATTAATAGCTCTTTGTATTTATTCCAGCTGCTTGCCGCGGCAAGAACCCTCCAGTCCCGGGTATGATGACGAGTAAACCGTATCACACCCAGGTAGGAGACCCGGACCTCTCATGGTACCTCGGCCTGGACCCCGACGTTAAAATGGAAGATATCGATCAAACAGAAGAGTGCAAAGCTTCGACTGTAGAGGTGCTTCATCAATTTATTAGCCGCTGTGATGCGGCGGACAATTTGTTAGAAATTACCGCGTTTTTCCACTGGTTGCTATGGAAAAGTTGAGCAACCAATGGAGATTTGACGTGGTCTACGTAATCGCGGCAACCACTAGTCAAGCGCGTCCAAATTGTCCGTCGTTTACCCAGCTTCTTATCTCCTTATAAGTTTGTTTCACATAGTTCATGTTACACTTTATAAATTTTGTAACTACAGGTACCGAGGTGGCGAGAAAAGCCCTACTCTAGCTGCTATACCATGGAGGGGACGGAGAACTTAGATGACAAAGTCTTCGAGAAGCGGCATCAGAAATTAGAAGCTGAAGAGCGAAGGCAATTAAGGTGAGGTTACGCGCTAACTTACTTAAGTCGAACTTAAGCCGCAACGAGGTTCACCTTTCCTATACCGCGGCTTAAGTTCGATTACTTGACGAGCGTGCGCTTAACTTTTGGCGAAGACAAACAAAAAGCCATTAACTCAGCGCATTCTTGTCGCTAATAATACGGGATTTGAAAATTTTGCTAGATTTCATTATATTTGATTAGATTGATTTTGGAAAGTGTATTTTGGTATCGTAAGCGTATAAGGTCGTACAAGGCAAGCTGTTCATTTTAGTTACGTGACAAGTCTCAATCGCGCCTAAAAGTTTGATAGCAACGAAATAGATAGATAGGCATGAAACATATGTGATATAATAAATGAAAATATATGTGATATAAAAATGGTCTTATAATAGGTATTTGTTAAAAAAGTAACATCACTGAATTGCCACACAAAAGTGATTTAAAATATTTATAATACAACTATGTTTACCTTTCATAGGAATTTAGTCCAAATAATAACAATTAATAATTTTATTAAATGATTTGTATTCCGAAGGGACTGATCATGAAATAAATGTTGTTAAGTATATAATATGGTAACGAACACCTGTACGTAACCCATGTATCACAAATAAACGATTTGATTTGATTTGACAAGTGACAAATTAAGTAACTCATAATCATTTCATTCCCATTGCCTTCAAAATCTCAGCAGTTTTGAGGGTTCTCTAACAAAGGTAATTTATAACAGCTAAGTTTTCTACTGAAATATATTTAATTATGAATATTGTTGTTGTAACTATTTATAACTAACTGTATGTTATGTTATAATTTTATTTTTACGTAGTTTTTTGTTCTCCTGGATGTTGTTCTATCTAAGTTTTCCTCTATGTGTTTCCCACCATCAACAGCATTTGCATAGTGCTGGTGTCTGGCAAGCGACTGCTCGTAAAACAAAGCTAAGTCCATTGCAACAGATGTGAAGCGACGAGAAAGGCCGAATAAGTGAATCAATAAGGAATAAGCACGAACTTTTATGTGCTTATTTGTTTAGTTACACCGTCTCGTCACTAGGAACAAAAACAACAACAACAAAAATGATATAATAACCATTATTTCTTACATGTGAATTATTATAGCATGTGAAGCAGGCGCCATCTTTTCGGCCTTTCATTGCGTACATTGGCGACAAAATGACGTCATAGTCGATGGCTACGGGAACAACGACGGTAAAGCAGCACGCGCTGTGACAATACATTAGGTCCGACAACACGTTGCGTTTTATTATTATTTGCGATCCTTTTTTTATTTTTAACTAGCTGTGCCCTGCGGTTTCACCCGCATGAATATCTAGGTCCCGTTCCCGGTGCCTTTATGTTTGGCCGGTGATGACTTTTTTTTTTCCCGCGCATTTTTCCATTTTGTTTTTCATAAGAACCTTCTCCTGATAATAACTAACACTACAAAAAAAGAATTAGTGGAATCGGCCCAGGCGTTATTGAGTTATGCGCTTACCAACACATTTAGCAATTCATTTTTATATATAAGATAAATGATTGAAATGAAAAACAAATACTTGAGTTATGAATTCGAACTGAAATAACATTCGTTTCGAAGTTGAATTCAAATCGGTGATTTGTGCTTATTCCCTATTGCGTGACAGATGTTATGAGTGAAAAAGCGAATGAAAATAAGCATGACAAATCACGTTGTAGAATAGAAAACATATCATCTTTCATCCGACCCTATTCATGTAGTATTAAGTAGGTTTAATTGTCTAAACAAATCTGTGAAACTGTTATTAAAGTTTGGGCCTTTGAATAGTTTATACAGTTGAATTAAACACATTACAGATGGCACATGAGGCGGATACGGGAGCAGCGGCATGTGGAGAGGCTACGCTTGCGGCAGCGGGACCCCTGGTACAGTGGGCCGATGCCCTATCAGCCCTCGATGTACACGATCTGGCCGCAGCCGCAGCGGGATGTGCGGATGATCGAGATCACAGAGACGATCCCAGTTATGGCCTTTGGGGAGAATATCCCGGATTTACCGAGGGCGTTAGTACACTTTTTACTCTAGTACCAATCCACTAAGCATGTATATGTCGCAAACTAATAGTATGATTCCGCCGTTTACATACGGCATCGTCAGTTTAAAAACGTTTGCAGTTATGTAATATGCCGAAGCCAAAATGCATATTGTGACGCCGCAATCATACTATTTGCCTGCCACATATACATTACATAAGGCTATTAAAAATTGTGTGTTATGATGAGCCGCACAGTAATGTACTTAGTTATATTTACTATGTTTCGGCGTAGTTCCCTTCTCTGTTAGATGTCGGAATACAAACTATGTTTGTTAATTAATCTCTGCGCTCAATTTTGTCAAAATTCATTAACTAGTATTCATGTGAAAGCAAAGACACAAGTGTATTAATGAATTATCTTACCAATCAATTAACAAGTTCTGTTTTCTACTTACAGGGACTTTATGCTGCCCTGGGTGAGGATTTCGAAGGCTTTGAAACGCTCTAAGCGGTCCAAGACGTTGCACTAGCGTTTGCAGTCTTCACAACTTTGCGGGGAAAAACATCCAAAGCGAAGTTGGTACTTTTTTTTGTTGTGCACTGCAGTTCTAGTAATTGTTAGAAAAATCGAGAACATGCGCCTAGTAAACACAATGAAATCAGACCGTTTTAACGTTGCTGCTGGGTGTATGCTGAGCAGTGACCGGAGGCTGCTATGTTGTGATAGTTGCGATTATCTGTTAACGATTTTTAAATATTGGTTGATTTAGTCACAATGTTTTTGTTAAGTGAGCCTAGAGAGACTGATGCCAAGATACATAGTGGTTACTAAGGTGTGACTTAGTCAAACTGTACGTATCTTCGTACTAAGCGCCATAGTTCTAAACAGTACTTACTATGTGACTTCCTTTAAAGTCATAGTAGTTCGGAGCCACGGCAGTTATGCCACGGCTTTAAGGAGACAGCTTGCCCTATGCGTCAAGCTATTCGGCTTAAAATTTAATATAAAATGTAGGGATACTAAACTATTTATTCCATAGTTTCGTGAACCGTGTCTCGGGTAAGTAATGATGAGCGTGGCGTACAGGGCGAGTGACAACCACTATTTATCTCGACTTACAGACATTGCCAGCGTATAACTAATGTTCGTTTAGTTTGTATTACCACTGCTTAGTGGTGAGCCAGGTTGGCCAACGCGATGGCGTGCGAGCTCTCTAAATGTCTCGGTTGCGATAGTTTTAACCATTTCTTTTTGTAAATATTGAATGAATAAAGGGTTGACTGACATTTTAATAAGAGAATGTGTAAAAATAGGTTCGAAACAAAATTTGAATGTAAGTTAGTATCAGATGAAGCATTTCTCCACTAAATTATCGTATAAAATTAATACTGATGTTTTTAAGATCCAAGTAATTATTGGAAATTAATTTTCCCTTTGATAAAAGTTAGTCTAATATTGGAAATTGGAAATTAATGCATAGGCAAATAAAACCTCTAGAGATATTGAAGAGAATAATTTTTAAATTGTACTTCTAACAATAATTATTATGTTCAATATCGCAGCAGTTATTGGAATATAGTTATCATGGCCAAAAAATAGATCATTTTTCTTAAAAAAAAAGCTATATTGTACCTATAAAATTAATTAGGTATCGAACTTTCCTAAAGAAATGTGAAATGGCATTGTCTTTTGAAGTCTTGGGAATAGTTATGAGTTTTCGTAATCTTAATATTTTTAATGCATTTTCTTATTAGGCATTGCAAAAAGACCCGTATAGGATCATCATGATTAAAATCACAACGTTAAGTTATACCAGCGTGATTTTAGATTTTAAAAACCTAAATATCACAAATGTGACATGTTTTTTTTATAAAATTGACGAATTGGTTATTGAAATAATTATATATAATAATATTGAAGTAATTGTAATAAATAGATAAATTAATGAAAATTCCAAAATTCATAATGTATAATGTATTTTTTAAATATATTTTTTTATGTTACTAAGCCATTTTTATCGTTTAATATCTTGGTTCCATATACAGTTCAGAAATGCAAGTAAATTGTTGAATGGAATATTCCTCCGTTTCAAATATTTCAATTTATTTTGTTGTGAATGCAATGTGTAATTATAATATTTGATATAATCTTTTGTATGTGGAAACACAGCCCCAAACAAAGCTATCATGTAGAATTTATATTTTTTGCAATCGAAAATGGACTTGTTTTACATGGATATACAATGATTCAGCAATACAACCGGTGTAAAATATTTGAACGGAAGCTTTTTATGTATATATTATACATTTATTCCAATGCTTTTACTGTTTTGTGAGTGATAATGCGTATTATGAAGTCACAATAGTTAGTGCTTATTTCTCTTACCAACACGAAAAAACTTTAAACACTTATTGTTTTTATTGATAAATCTGTAAAGTTGTAGTCTTCTTATTCTAGAAGTGTCTAGGTTATATTCTAGGAAAGTAATATAGGTACTTGTTCTAGAAAGTTTTAGCCTAGAAAGACACGCGGGGTAAGGAAATCTGTGATTTTAGAAGACTGGGCAAGAAATAATAATGGGACACATTACTCTGATGATGGGATTATATTCGCGTTAACAATGAGCGAGGCACGGCTGATGTTACCTGTACATATTTTTTATTAAACTGTACTTTCCTCTCTGCTGTGCTTTACACAGGCACATTATGTTATTGCTTAAAAAAACTTTTTTTTTTGTCATAGTCATAATATGTGCCAGTTGCAAGCAACCTTTCGGATTTCCACTGTATAGAAGTAGCCAATAGTTAATGACTTATGAGCCTGTTTTTAATCGCTTGTACATACTTAGTCAAAATCAATGATTTTGTCCATCAGTTAATGCATTACAGGTTGTTTGTATTCATCCTAATTATTCAGTTATAAATAGGTGTATGTAGTTATTTTTCAAATGTTGGATATTGTTCAAATATTTATCTATTAGATCCAAAATATTTTTGTTGTAGTAGTAGTTTGCCTATCCTCGTCACACTTTGCAAAAGCATAAAGCCTGAGTTTATTTTTCGTAATGTTTATAAAGTGTTTATACAAATACATTCCTACACCATCTTAATACCTATCCTCATTCGTAGTACTTACTATTAGACCAAATTCTCTCACTCGATGCGACACGTAGGAAATTGTTTCACTAAATAACTACCCTTTACAATCCAAAGCGTATTATAACGTTCATAACAAGTGATGAAGTTCTAAAAGAGCCATAATAAATAACAATAATTTTCATGATAATAATAAGGTTTTATTTTAAATATCCAAGTCTTTCATTGTCGAAATAAGTACCATAATATCGCGGTCAGAAATGAAACTCAAAAAAAACGAAAAAGAAAACAACTTAAAGTTTCGTATCAGCTGATTAATATTTAGAATGGAACCTACAAGGAATCCAGAAATACGCTTTAATAGGCAACAGGTCTTTCCACGAAGGTAATCAATAGGTTTTAATCCATAATAGGCAATAATTCATGAATAGCAATTTTATAATAGTATTTACAAAGTTCGTTCTCATTATTGTAGAGTATCCAACAGGGGCCCAAGTCTGCTATTTACACTTGGTTCAATGTCTTCATAGTGTCGTGCCAGCAGAGCCATTTTCGGAAAATTGGTATTCTACTAAACGTCAAAACGTCGAAATTGCGCATTGGAACGATTCGGTTCAATGTTCAACGACTGTGACCAATAGTTCATACATTTGGTACAAATTGTAATGGGCAATTTTGACGTTTTGACGTTTAGTAGAATACCAATTTTCCGAAAATGGCTCTGCTGGCACGCCACTATGAAGACATTGAACCGAGTGTAAATAGCAGACTTGGGCCCCTGGTATATTTGTTACAGATTTCAAAACAAATCTCTTTTATGTCAATGCAGTAGAATCGCGATTACCCGAACATATTCGTCAGGACTCTAATTGTGAATATCTAAACGTATTGACGGCACATTATTTTTATTACATAGGTATTATGTAATTCGTTTTCATTACAGCTTGTATTTTTAAATCGTATGATTTGATTTTTAAATTGATTATTAAGATTTCCATAATAAGGAATACCTTTGATTTTAATAATTGTGGATATTCGATATTTACTGTACTTTAGTTTGTCATATTGTCGATCTGTTTACTTAATCTGTTTCCGTTAATTTCTGTATTTCTGTTTTCTGGTCTTTTTACACTATTTCATTAATTCCACATATTCGTCGTTTCTCGTCCTAATCTTTGACAAATAGTGTGTGGGTTACCGGACGATTGTGAGAATGATTTAGGTTGTGTCTTAAATTATATATATTTAAGAATAACATTTATATAAATAAAAATATTCTCTAGAGTAATGTAGAAGTATGAAATAAAGGTAATCATATAATAATACCCGTACATCTATTCAGTTTCAGACATGTTATATATTTCGACATATTAATGTAAGTTCAGGATAAATAGGTAATATGACAATAAGCACACCAATTGAAAACATAATAGCAGTGAATCGCATCTTGTCCATATATTTAAATGAATGAAAGTGTGATTTAAGAATCTGCACGCAATAGTTATATGTATATAATGTATAGGTATTTATTCGTATTCTAGATCTCTAGAATATGTAAAACAAATCGTCAAATAGGAAACCTGTAAACACATGTATCGTATCTTGAAATTTCCTTTTGTTGAAAAACCGTAAAACGTAAAAATAAGTGACTTCGTTACTTTTTCGTCATATTGAATTATAGGTTACATTTTAAAGGGAAGATGTAAAGGTTTACCTACATTATAAGCTGTTCCATTTAATTATTTAAAATCTACGCGACTTTACTGTAGCTGCCATTTAATTATCATACCTTCTCAAAATCAAGTAAAATTGTAAAAGGCGACGATTTTTAGTATTACGCCCCTTGTAAAAGAAAAAACTCTTAATTACAAAATGAATATGCAAGGCTAAGGGGATATTAATCATAGGAGGACGTTTGTATTATACGGATATTCACCGTAAAATATATGTTATATCATAACACGTTGTTTGACAAATAGCCAGTACCTTTAGAATATTTGACGATCATTCGCAAAGTGTAATATGTTAACTTTGTAATATATATTTTGAATGTTGTCGTTAGAGTCTACTAAGGTAAGGTTCTCGCCTTTCGTTTAGGCCACAATCTCCAAAAAGCTTGATTGTAGTAAACACGTCATACTTAAATTAAATCTTTCAATTCATATACGAAAACAAATTGTTTACTTTTTTTTTTAAGTAATTTAAAGAACTTCCGGTATCTTAAATAATTTAATCGAAGCAAAAAAATATTTATGATTCTTGTAAAAATTTGTTAATTCGTACAGCAATAAAATTATTTTATCGTGTCTTAAGAAATTAGTTAAATGTTAATCTTGTTAGGCCTTATTAGCCTTGACCACATAAAGTGTAGATTACGAAAGTTATAATACCAGGTATTATAACTAAGTACCTTATAGGAAATACAATTTTATATCTCCATATTATCTGTGAATTAACTGGATGTCAAGGAAACAAGCAAATCTTCCATGATGTCATAATAAAAATCATATTAAAACTATCGATCCAGCTATGCACATCTTACTCCTACAAAGTAATAATATAGATTATCCGCCATGTCTAATACCTTGGGATAATTTTATTGTAAGCATTGACTGTCGACGGTTTGTAAATGGAAGGATTCGTTTCGCTGCCTTGTGGTTTTGAGAAAACATAAAATTATCTAGTAACTTGTCTCAGCGTTCTTGTAGTAACTCTACTGCGATATCGTTTTAATATGATCTAAATAAAAAAAAAATAGTCCGTTTAAGTTGGCTAATATATTAAATTAATTTAAAAAGCTTGTGTTCGTAAACTTCTGTCAATTTACAATCCGTTGACAGTGTTCGTATAGAAAATTTAGTATGGCATCGACGCTATTATTGTGAGATATGGAACAGGTGATAAACGTGCAACAAAATAATATAGAGTAATAGAATCTGTCCTAGGTTTACTAAAACATAAATAAGTCTTATTTAATAAGTAAGACAACTGTTCTCATAAGTTGTGTAGTGTGTTAAAGAGATCTAATGCTTTAAACTTTGTTCTGAATACCTACTATTGTAATTTTATGTTTGCTTGCCTGATGTTTCAATTTTAACTAAGATTTGAATTGTACTTAGGTAAGTCATGTTCGTAAAAATGTAATGTAAAATCATTTTTTTTTATTGTGTTAATTTTTTTTTCTGTTTCATGAGATTTTTCTTTGTGACCGTATTGGTCTTACTTTATGTATAGATTTAATTAATGTGTAGTAGTGTAGTTAAATGTTAGATTTTTGAAGTTGTTTATAAGTGTCGGGAACTTAATATTATAATGTTGAGTTAGAGTATTTATGACAATGGTGTCCTGTTTGAATTTCCATCGATTCAAAGTCACAAGTACACGATATGTTAACGCATTATTTAGTCAATAAGTTTAAAGCGTAATCTTGTTTATTTCGTCAATCAACTGATAACTATAAAATTAAAATATGAACACACTGGCTAAGCTTAAATAGTTGATCTGAACGACGATCATCTTACATACTTATTTAAGGGGCTCTAAATTGACGTTATGTTTATGATTTACAGGGCTATTTATGTATATTTACGAGTAGTATAGTACAAGGCGTTTTACTTCAAATATTTGAAATATTTGATTACTTAAATTATATCTGTAGATACTATATGAGTATCGAAATTAATGTAAAAATAGTTAAAATTTGTCTTAGAAATGTTCTCAAATATTCCTTAAATTAATATTGCTTATTGCGTTTGTATAATATAGGTTTAACTAGAAATGAATATGTTAGCATTCGGCTACTTGTGGCTGTAGAGGAGATACAACGGACTTATGTTAAGTTTAAGTATTATGTAGATTACGATTGTTGTTCAAGAGTAAGTTTATTATAATTTGTAATACAATAGCTGTTAGTGTGTAGCGTTACGGTGCAGTTGAATTGTTTCACTCGAGTATTGACACAGTGTTACGAGGCGATTGTTAAATGTTTTCAATTAGTTCCGATTTTTACTGCACTGTTCACTTGGCATAAAATAATAAGATCTCATTAATCGTTAATTAATAAATCGGAATTTAACTGTTCTAATATTAGATGTTATGGAGGTCGTGTACACAATGAAATGTAGGTACAAAATAGATGACATGAAATTGTAACGTTGTACCGTATTAGTATTTAACGTACCGACTTTAAACAATAGAAAATTGCATATCACTTTAGGCAAACTAGTAACATTACGATTTCAGTAAAATTTGCCTGAATAGTACCTTATGTTTTTTGTTAAAACTATTTGTAATAAAATAGTTTGTTAATGTAATAAAATAATTCGAAAATGAAGCATTGTAATTAATCTGCTGTGTAGATACTATTATAATGTGGCATTTATTAGATAATCTCAAAAAGGTATATTTCAGTGTACAAGTTAGTAGTGTATATAACACACTATTAAAATTAGGTAGCTTAAATATTTATCTTCCGTATATTTAAGATTCCTAACTTCGGTTTAATTACGAATTCATGTGATACTTCAGAATAAGTTGTATAAGTACATGGAAATAAAGGAACTTCGTCTCTAGAATTGAAATATTTATTTTATTTGTAACACCACCCATTGTAATAAATAAAACATCAAATTATGATTGAGAGTGCATTTAATGAAATACTTAGATATTTTAATGGTGATCACAGTTAAAATCACAATATTTGTTATATTGCTGTTTAAAAGCGTATGTCAACGCTGGAAATAACATACAATAGACACATTTAGCACATTTTACAAAGTGATACAACGATATGTGAGCCATAAAACACAGAAAATCTACACGGCAATGCATGCAGGTAATAAAAAAAATACCCGCATAACTAACATTTAAGTAATAATGTCATTCTATTGTCTTTTATTATAATATAGCATAGGCAATATGGCTAATTTTACAACTAGCGGCACGGCACGCAATAATATAAACTAAATTGGTCTTACAAAATAATACAACTTCAACTAAATACATTGCAATAATTTGTGTTTCTATATATTTATAACTAAGCATAATAACTCTTCGAATACAAAGAAGAAACAAACATTTAACAGACATTAATAGAGATTATATAGCATTTAACACAGAGTATGGCAGTATTGAATACAGTTGGAAGTCCGATAAATGAAAATCCAAGGTCTATTAAGTTCCTTTTTTTTATGCTTACAAAAACTCTGAAATATACTGTGTGAAAATGTCACCTAATTTTCTTCCTCCCTATTACCTTGCCAAAAGGCCCCAAGCTCGGGTTCGAAACTGCATACAAACAAACTTTCATAGAACCACTATAAAAGTTTCAAATAGGATATTAGAAACTGCTTTAGCTAAAACAGCACCACACATAGAGCATTTACGCTTATTCACATTTAAACTAACTTAATTGCATTCCTATTAAAAATAATATTATTTTGATATTGCTACTATGTAACCTGACATGCTAGTAGAAGCAGCCTTAATACAAATTCATAGTTATAGCACGAGCAATAGACTGCAACACTGACCACTGTCATAGCAACGTGGATAGTATCTTATACCCTCTTAGCCTAAAATCGTGTAAATAAATCAGTTGGTGGACATGGCAAGCTGATTGCTTGCATCTACCTTAAAAAGACATTGGACGTGTTTCTAGTAATATGCACGATTGACATTTCCCAATAGTTGTAAATATATTTTAGAATGCCTTCTTATTACTTCTTATATTGCTTCAACTAAGGTTAAGCTAGCAGTTAATTCTTCAAAAGCCGAACTGCCCCGGGACACTCGTGTTATCCATCCATTATTATGTCACGCCCGCTTTTTTTAATAGTCTCTAGTTTATTAGCTAAACTGTTCATCATAACTGGCAGCAAGCAGAATTCAAACAACATCAATATCATTGTAAAAAGATCACCATTCTGCTGTTAGAAATAATTACTTAACATTTTATTAACTATTATTTATGAAGATATTTATTACTTTTTATTATTCAGGCCTTTATAAATATAGTATTAATTATACATCTATATAGACAAATTCTAAAACTTTAGCAAAATACGATAGCTTTTATTACAAACATTAACAGGTAACTTTAGCAAAGTACTACAAAAAATAAGCGTATTTATATAAGTCATATCTTCAAAACTGTGAGTTACAAGTCTAACAAACTACTTCGCATTTTCTAATACATATTTTTATCCACACCTACATAGCTTACACTACGTATACTAAAAGAAAAAAAACATTTTGCTAATAATAATAACTTTGGTGGAAGAGATAAAAATTGATGCTAGTGAGAAAAGATCATAAAACTTGTAAAATTTGACACGTCGTTTAGCATTTTTCATATAAATCAACTTCAGTCTCTACACAGTCCTTCATGATATTATCGAGATCATGAAGAGTTGTCGGTCCTGATTCCTTTTTATTTATATACTCCTCAATTTCTTTAATGCGTTCTGTCTCCATTTGTCGAACTTTCTTGATGATTTCATCGGCATCTTTATTAGCCATACAATTCATATGTGACTTGTACAAGCGATGTTCTCGTGGTGGCTGTCAAACAAAAAACAAAAACAAATAAAATAAAAATAATGTCTTACTTGCTACGTCACTCAGTTCAAAAGAAGTTAGGACATTACCTCATCAGGACTAACGATGTACGGAGAAGCTTGAGCCTTCACAGTAAAGATAAAGGGCTTGAAGAATGACACACTTGGATCCGGAGTACCAGTGAACCAGTGGGCACTGGTACTTTTGTCTGAGAGTAAAGATACCTGGGAATGTCAAAACAACTTATAAAGGAAAAAAGAATTTCTAAACTATGATTACACAGTTACTTAGATAGATGTATCACTAGGTAACTAATTAACTTTCGCAATGCAATAAAAGCATAACATTTGACCGACCTAGTCAAAAACAACATTTTTCATATGAAAATAAAACAAAAATGCTGTAAACATTGTTAAATTTTTTAGTAGCTAGTTTTATTAAAATCATCTAGCAATAAACAGGTTAAAGAGATTAGCAGGCTGAACAAACAACTAAGTCTAATCTATACATTATATCATATTATAATTTACCTGACTTCCCTGTGTAGGGAACGTGTCATCACAGCCTCTACAAATGCGACTATCCTTGTGCCGCAACACATCCATCATACTTCTAACATCGAATGAGGACGCGGAACTTCCTTCCTTTAGCAATCTCTCGCCTTCCTGTTGTCGCAGCTCATCGCCACCGGATGAAAAACAGCTGGTAAAGTTGAGTTCATTCTGGAAAATAAAATCATTGTAACAGATTGCCAACTATTAAAGTTGAATGAAATGTTAACCTTTTGAATTTCACGACTTATGTCTGTTGGTTAGCCATAAAATAATATCGCACATTTCAATTTTATGATTTGAGATGGTCTTATATAGTGTTATAACATATAAGATATTGCAATCCATGGCTAATTTCATTCGTCACATAGATGTATACAATTATACTAGATGTACAGAAATGAAATTATTTATGACTTAAAAAGTAGCCTAAGTATTTTTTGTATACTAGGTAATATGTGTTGTTGCTCATACATCTATATCAATTATCTAACTTTTCTATGAACTCCGACATTGGCAGAATCATTGTCACCCCAATGGAGCCAACAAAATTGAATTGAATAGGACAGCAAAATGGTAAAGATAAATAATGATAAAGGATAACACATTATTGGTACACTTACCTGGCCATTCCACAGTCCCATGAGTTTAGCTTTCTCCATTAAGTTATCAGAATGTTTATCTATCTTAGTAGTAATGGTCAGACCATTAGAGATGTTTCGGTAGCCACTTGTTATCTTCTCAGCAGCCCATAGCTTCCCACTGGTCTCTAAAACCCATGCCTCCTTAGGATCAGCAATCAGGAAGGAGTTGTGGTAGAAGTGGCTGTCATCATGTTCAGAGCATGGCCCACCCTGGCCATACTTCTGAAGGAGAGATGTTATAACATCTAATGCTGACTCAGCTGAATCTCCTCGCTCTAAACCTAGACTGGAATTGCAGACAATAGAAAATGTTACACAAGCTTCTAACTTCAAGCTTAAAAATTCCGTGAATTATCTAATGATCATAAAAATTTCTTGGCATAAGTTTTGTCACATGTATTATTACATACAGGAAACCAGAGTCTCTGTTGACTAATATTGTACTAACCGGACTAAGTCCATTCCCAACAGACGCCTCTGTCGGGCATCTCCGTCTCCCTCATTGTTGTTAGTCCAAACAGCCTCATTCCCAATCACTACATTCTTCTCATTGGCACCCATCTCTGCTCCCCACATCCATGCTGGCTTGCTCAGTATTACAGTGTACACTGGCGATGTACTCTCTTCTATTGTTATGTAAGTGCACTACAATCCAATACACACTTAATTAGAAATGTTGGATACAATTTGATACTTGTGCATATCAAGCAGCCTAATATTACCTTAAGCTTGTCATCCCTGACTCCACCCTTCACAAGTACCACTTCCTGAACCTCATGTTGAGGACGATCAGAGTTCTTTCCAAATATAACTGCATTGTTCTTAGTAAACGGAGGTAACACGACAAACGTATCGCAAGACTTCGGCGATTTAGAGAGCATTCTGTTTGATGATGTTTTTTGTAGACGTGGTGTCTACTGCGTACCGGCGAACACAACGAAGAAACTCGTGAAAAATGTCTATAAAATTGAGTTATTATTCAAAAGCTCCGTAGAAAAATAGATCATTAATTAATGTCCCAAGGTGACAAGGGTCAAAGTTATTATAAAAGTAATATTATGTATATGGTATATTAAATCAATTATGGCAGTATCTTCTTTTAGCTTATGTAATAAATCTGTAAAATAATAATGTATACTATTGCGTTATATTTTGATTATATTATGTCTTTTTACTGTTAGGATTATTTAATTTAAAGCAATACTGTAGTGTAGCCGAACAGTAGCATAAATCTTTGTTGTTGTCAGTTTATAACTGTCATTACTGTCAGTTATACGTCAATAATATTATTTTGGAACCATAGAGTAGTTGGATTGTAGTGATGTCCTTTAGACGATTAATTGCTACACTACCGCCATTATAGGACTGAAAGTTCTCTAAATGTCGTATAGATGACAGCAGTAGTAGCGGAAGAAAAAATGTTTCAAAAATTAATAACACTTCACAGCTCTGGGCAATAGTGTGTATAAAGGAACATTTGATAGAAACTTATTTTGTGTAGGCGTGAAATTCAAAAAGTAAACGGCGAGGTTGCTGCTTTTGTTACTTTTATTTTTTATTACGATTTTTAACGTTTTTTGCTGAACATCAGCAGGGGTATTCGCTAACTCTCGCGAGGGTGAAAACAACCTAGACTTTTGTAAAAGAACTGTCAAAACGCAAATTTCGTATTCCCTATCGCCGGTGTGTAACGAATGTGACGTCATCGTGCGACGGTGTATTTGAAGGCAACTGAACACCATTTTGACAGTCGTTTCTGTATCGATAAACTCAAAATTGCGATTCCGTAAGCCTAACTGCTTTCATTTGACATTTAAAATCCGGACTACTAGACACATAACTGCATTCGCGAAAGCAACTACTCACGGGTAAACGTTAAAGTATTGAATAAAAGATTTTGAAGCAATTTTGTTGCTTACGTGACTAAAAGAAGCATATTTCGTTGATATTTATTGTTTTTCGTATTTGTCTAGAAGATTAGAACGTTTTATATTAAAAATATTTGTTGGAGAAATGCATATACCTTTTGCCATTTTTTCATCATTCTCTTTCACACAAAAAAATGCTCAGTAAATTATTATTGTTCCCTTCGATATTCTATAAACAAATACCAATTTAAATTTGATTTACTTAAATTGGTAAACGAAACAGGGACGGATTTAGTTAGTTTTGAGAGACTAGCCCGATTTTTATCTTGGTGAGCCAAGTCTCAGGACTAGATAAAAATCTGGGCCATGGTGGATGTAAATGTGATGGGATTTAGGTGTTAAGATAAAACGAAATAAATGCGACTGTAACTGACATAATGAGTGCACTAATTAAAAGTATAGTCCTGTCATGAATTTAATTTTGTTTTTTTGGTTTTAATTGGTAGTCTATCTATTCTTTATTTATAAAGTATTTTTTTTCGTATTTCTTAAAATATCATACATGCATGTTCACCAGGATGCATGGTTATACTCAGAAAGTATTTTTAGTTTTAATAAGATTGTATTTAAATTCATTCTTATAGGTTTATCTAAAATTGCCAAAATTTAAATGTTACCTCCCCTAGAGGTAGGTACTCAAAATGGGGATAACATTTTTTATCTATCCCAAGGCACAACTCGGCACAAGTATTTCTGTGCTCGAGGTAGTAGTATGTATCATGCGTCCTAGGATAGGTCATTCAAAAATACTTCGCGTATTTTAAACTGTTTCCAAAATATTAAACTTTATTTGCTTCTGTGTAGTCTAGGATTCGATAGGCAGGTAATTCTTAGCTAATCAATAAATCTCTTATATTTTCATAAGGAATAAAAAAAATTGAGCAGAAAAATTCTACTATGACTCTATATAGCTACCTACCCAATAGCATGCCGATACTGAAAGCATACCTTGATATTGCTCTGTCGATTACACGTCGTTAGGTATTCTAGCTACGTAAAAAATATAGGTATATAGCCATTATTCGAAGCAGAATAGTTTTGCGAATCTAACTCAATGCAAGTAGAATCGAAACGGAGCTTTGCGTGTTGTTGAGGGGTTTACAAAAAGTATTCCAATTCATGTAATGGAAAACGAGTTTTGTATTGCCTTTGCTTATACTCGTACCTAAGTACTTTCAGAAAATAGTGTTGGGTCTGAACCGAAGAAAGGAGAGATGTTTATTAAAGTAGTTGCTAGCGATACTTAAGATAAAATAAATGTTCTTAACAAAAACATTACCAAAAGTTTTGTTCGTGTATGGGTTTTCGTCTACCCACGAAGCTTTTGGCCAGGTTTCCAACACTTACTACAAAACGGAGTGGCAGAGGTCCTCCACACCGTTTATTTTTTTCTGTCTTTCAATTATCAATATTTCAATGCATAGAAAAGTTGTCTGGTAGATATCAATTAGTGATAAAGCCATAATAACCTTGTACCCATAAATGCTGTAGATATATTTCGCGGTGTACAACAAACAAAATTATTATGTCTTTCTAGAGCTGATGCACTTATGAGCGATTCGACTCTGGCTTGACTCGGGACTGGAAAGTTCAACGGCCTTTTCGGCTTATTAGGAATTTAGAACAAAAAGAATACCCTAGCAGTTGAGCCCATGTTCATCCCACTTATAACCATATTAAATATTTCAATCATATAAATAGCGTGTACTTACAAGAGCTCCTATACCGAGTAAAGTCAAGTACCTGGCTTACGAAAAAATATAAAGTACTTTATCATCTCTATGTTACAGGCAATTGGAGAAGTGCGGTCACTATAAATAATGACCTGTCTGTATACATAACGCTTGTTTCAAATAGGTGAGTAAAGCTGTAAGTCTAATAATATCAATATGAATAAAGAAAAACTTATGTTATCGAAAGAATAACTTTTTTTGTTATTTCCCCGCCAGAAGAGCATAATTATCTATAAGGATTAAAACTATCAAGTATTCTGATTCTTTAATGGTATTGGTACTAATCGTCCATCATAATTATTAATAAATAATATTGGTCAGTCAATTTTTTTTTAAAGTTACCTGTCACTCTCGGTCCTTATTCATAATGATCGGTCTATTTTACTACCGCTCGGTTGCTCAACTTACCCGTAACATCTACGTACAAACTTTAAGCTACACGATGCTAATTTATTCCGGCGTTTACCTTTAAGCTTGGTATACTTAAAGAAATATAAACAGGTATATTAGCAGGCAAGTATATTCGCCGTCAATTAAAATGTTTTCGCCCTCGGGCCGCCCGAAGAAAGCCGGTGCTCGTAAATCATTTATGTAAATCAACAACAATGAAGCAAAATAATATAGAGAGTGCTCTATGGAACGTCGCACCGGATGTACTAGCGACTTCCCGCCGGTTTCTGACGGTTTTACCTCCCGCTTCCGTTACGCTGGGTAGGTTACCAGCGCACCCTGCCGCGAACTTTGCTATGTCCTCTTGAATATCTAATCGTATATCTACCTACTTTCCTCACCGTATTTACGGCCTGGGTTATCTACCTGGAGAAGCATACTTAATGCTACTTCTGTACCTTATGACTTTTGAGGTAGAAATATGTAGTGCGGTGTTCATATATGTATAATGTATGTATAAATATTGTTATGTGATGGACCATGTGTCCGCGACATCGACCTTCAATTGATTGTCGTGTTAAACATGCTCGCAGTGATTTCTGTTCTTCAATTTAGTTTATGCAGTGCCTTAGGGTCCTATATCGTATCTTGCAAAAGTAGAGCCACGGTAAAATCGTAATAATTGCTGTTCAATTGCTAATTCGGAATCGCAATAATACAGATTAGGAATTTAAGAGCAATTGTTCTATAGGCTTTGCCGCCAGTTGCTGCCACTATCTAGGCTTTTGCAAGATACGTAATAAGCCCGCGCATTTCACGTAGATATGTCATAAATCCATAATTCCAATGTTTCGTGCGAGGCATTTGGATTGGACTGACATGCTATTGTTAGGTACGAATGTATATAATGCTATATTGTCCTATTCAGTGAAATATACACCTAGTTCATACATTCTTGACAGGCCTCATTTAATCTTCCTAAGTGTCTGATACACGCTCTACTGAACTCTAAGTCAATTTAGCACAGAAAATATCTAAAAATAATGATATCTACAATTTTAGTTAAAAGTATTATGACACAAATTTAAAGGAAGAATGGCGAATGCCACGGAAAACAATTTAAGATCTAATTAAAAATTCTGCGGTGTTTACAATCTGGGAGGGAAATTTGTTTCTCTTTGGATCCTCATGAAATCCTCTTAAAGTAGAAATTAATATTTCCACGGTAGCAGTACATGCGAAATTGCTTAGTAAACTTCATATTTTAGTTTGAATAAAATAATTAGCTTCGTGAAATATAATTGTGTGCATGTAGGTCTGCACATATTATTATCAAGTTAGCTGTAAGTAGGTTTGTGGCAATCAACGCCTTGGTGCATTGCAGTGTCCCGTACGTGTTTATGTTTACTCGCATACGTTTGTATATATAATGAGTAGATGATACCGCATTACGTCGAGAATTTTAATGTATTTTCGTGGCAATTTGAATATATTTTAATGAGCGCGCGTGAGCCGGTGTGGTTTCCGGTTCTCTATAATTATATCAGCATTTAAGTAAATCCGGAAGATTTTATTTCTGCCTCCGGGGCTTATTCATATTTTGGACTTGACTTGCAATTTGAATTTATTGTTCTAAAATTATTTTCTCTTCCTACGTTGTTTATTTTAGACTTACATTTTTAATTCGGTGTCAAGGCTTTAATTTGTTTCTTTGTTACGATATATGGTAAAGGTACTTTTATGATTTTTGTCTGCCTATTTTAATTTCCAGACTGCACGATAGTTTATATGTATTTCTAGTTGTATATCTAACATTGTATATCTATAATATTGCTATGATTTGGCCTTTTTTGTGTTATACCTGTAGCTAAATGGTCAGACAGAAAAGTGCATTTTGTATGTAGATATTAGCATTGCACTGCAAGGAAGTCAATAAAATGAGCTATTTTCTTTCAAACATTGATACTCAGCTCTACAAAACCAATTATTAACTTTAGTTTAATTATTAAGATACATTTCTATAACAAGTAATAAATATCCAATTATAATAAAGTTAATGAATGAGATGTAGATTCTATGGTTTAGGTACATGATTGCTTTTGTATACGCCTATTTTTCCTTCGTAATTAATTTTATAAATAATAAGAACATAATATTATTATTGACGTTTTCTCCGCAAATTAATTAGGAATAGATACGTTTTCTTTGAGCATATTACTTTAAGTATTTCTCTTTGATTACATGTTATACCTAATTTCTCTAGCTTTCTCATTATATGGAATAAATATTGATCAGTAGGTAGCTATTCATTGGGAAATTGTTTAAGAATCAGCGTCTTATAGGTTTCGTTGGAATTAGGTCTTATGGTATCTTGTAATTAAATAGCTCAAAAGTAAAATTCGTCTGCTCACAGCTCGTATTATGGGTATTCAGGTATAGACTTGACAGGTAAACCATTGTGTGAGTAAGCGACAATTTGAGCCGAAGAGAAATAAAAATCATTCCTCATAGCTGTTCGTGAAACACATGTTGTAAACGCTAATTAGCAAGCCGATGTGCTTATGTTTTTCAGAAACATTTTTTCACTGATAACAAACGTCATTGAACTTTCTCGGGAAGCTTTAAAAACCGATCTTTTGATAAGCACTCATCAATGTTATCAAACGGTGATCGCGTTCATTACGTAGTCACGATGGAACATAATCCTGCATTTTAATCCTGTTATAGAAAGATTTTATAATAAAAAAGGTAAAGTCATGATCCGAGTCGCTAAGTACTAAGTACCTTATCAACTAATTGGCTTACACTAACTTCTTTCTTGCATCACTAATGTAGCTCGTTGGTAGTTGGTAGGTAAGTTACCGTCCATTTACTGTGTGCTTCAAGTAGGTGGTTTGTTTAGAGCTAAGACTAGTAGCGTTTTTTTAGTACGGCTAGATAACAGAATATTTAGAGCCGTTTATATTTTTAATCATTAGCTGACATAAAAATTGTGCATGTTTTAAAAGATAACTACGAAAATACTTATAATTTAAGGAAATATTCTGCCTTTCTTGAAAAAACCTGTCTAATCGACGAATCAGACGAAACGTTAACTGTAGTCATCCATTTATTATTATCCATCCATTTAGCAGATACGAGGCGAGGTAATAAAGAAAACATAACCCTTCCTTGTCAGTCGGGTAAAAAGTCATCTGACATCGTTTTGTTTATCTTGTAGTCGTTCACGTCGGTCTTGTTTTCCAAGCCGCTGTTTGTTTTAAAAGCCTCCAATATTGCGTAGACTAGAGTAAGCCTTTCACATGGGTTGCCGAGTAGCCGGTGGTAGCTACGCGGTTGCCGGAAACGGTGACTTTGTTTCTTTTTTATTATTGTATAGGTAACCGCGTTTAGATTCGTACTCAAAGGGATTCTGAATGCAAAAAGGTCTTTGAACTTTGGTGGGACTGCGGTAAATTACTCTAAAACGAAGCAATTCACAACTATAAGAGTGAATGTGAATTGTATATAATATGATTGGTAGGTTTTTTTCTATTCTTAATCCCGTAGTTAATATTCTCATCACAAATGACATCGTCTTTGGTCACATTGATTCAATACTCTTCAGTTACAAAACCCTAAAAGAACACGAACAATACATTTTTAGTTTAAAATGTGAAATTCCTTGTTACCTTTTTATATATTCAAACAAGACATCTCGCTACAGCTCCTGCATAAGGCCAATTAATTTGTCCGTCTATAGGATACAGGTGGAAAATGAAAATATTTACATATCAAGAGTATTTACTTCTATGAAAAACACGTTTGAAATTAAATACTGCTTTTAAATTTCTCGTGATATTTGCCTGCAGCTGTGGGTGGTACACACAAGTAATTAAATTAACCTTTCCATATTCTATTTGTATATTAATTTATTGAAGATCGTTGGTATTTATTACTGTTTATTTTACTTTATTTAATTAATTAGATTATTAATATAACATGGTTATTTTGTAGCTATAATTATGAATAGCATTCTCTCTAAAAAGGCATAATACAATTAGGAGAGAATTTATGCAAGTGAAAACACATTCATAATAATATCTTCTCATGCAAATTAGTCTTCAGCGATTGTTTTTGGCAAATCTAGGCTAAATCTAGGTATAGCCTAAATCGGGGTCATCGCAAACGTGTATTTGACCTCTCTTGTTATATATTCTACTTTATCATCTTTTTCGTAACTAATAAGCATGTGAGCTCGGACTCACGTTAACCCCATTACCGATACGTATAAGAACTTTACATATTCAGCGGGTAGAAGCAATAACCTCACTATACTAACAGCCCTGCGGAATCCCCAACCAAATAGAAGGTATCGGAAAAAGTATCGATATCTACGAGTTAGGCAACATTCCCGACCCCGTGCTGTTTATACACGTATACAGTATCCAATAACTTTACGAATAAACTTTACTGACTTATTAATAAGTATCTAAATCTCCTTGTAAAAGGCAAAATAAATGTTTACTCTCTTTGATGTACAGTCGCAGATGTCATACAAACGTTTTGACGTTTTCCCTTTGCAAACATTTGAGAGCCTTCGGTTGGAAAGTTACATGGATAGAGGAAACGACACGGTCTAGAGGAGGTTTTAAACTCTCAATCAAATATCGTGGAAAAATCCTAGCAACGTGTTACGAGTACGTTGGAGTTTGTAGCGGGTAGAGCTACTAATTTTTGCTGGACTTCTTCCTTTTAAACTTAGTAACTAGAAATTCAACATTTTTGCTTTAATAGTTTATTCAAGTTCAGACACTTGACTTACAATTGGATAATTGTAAGTCAAGTGTCTTGACTACGTACGTATGTACGGGATCGTAGTACAGGCACCCTAATATCTAAAAGCAAAGTAGGTTGTGTGTAGTGAAATAACGTTATTATTTATTTTAACAAAATCTAAACGATTTCAATTTCGTTTGCGTATTTCCATTTCACATGACTCAATGTCTATGAAGATAAACAAACATCTAATCGTAGATCAAAGACCGCGAGATTGAACGCGACCTTTGAACGTTAAGCAGACGGCATTAAATATTTGACAGAAATAAAAACAATTGATATATTCCAATATAAGAAAACTTCTTGGAACGAACTCCTTTGGGGACACTTGTCAATGTAAGATTTCAAGCTCTTGTTTGAATTGCACTTCAACGTTCAACGCTGCACGCCACGTTTCCTATATTTATATTTCCTCAACTTTAATATTTCCTTTCGAGACGGCACCTACTTGCGTTCATGATTTGTTAAATTGATTGTAAAGTTTTCAAATGTTCTCATGGAATTTTATTTGATAATAAAACCGAAATGCAGTTTAATCGGACGTTTTCAGAAATATTGCGTTGCGATTTTATACACTAATCTTATTGCAGTTATGTCACATCGTTCACAACGAGAAAAAAGACATCTACAAAATCACTACTTTACAAAACGTAAAAAAACGCGTTAAATTAACCAAAAAAGAAAATTTCGTGTAAAGTGCAGCTGTCTTGTTGTTCTTTGCGACTCGGTCGATATGGAATGGCTTTTGCAGAGAGAATCATTAATTAGTTCGTTTGTATTGGGGCTTTTGTTAGTGTTACAACCAGATTATTATTTGCTCGGAATTACTGTCTCTATTTATTTGAATAACATTTAAAAATGCTGAGAGAAAATGTAGCATATTTATTAAATGAATTGTAAAAAACTCTATTCATAAAATGTTTTATTTATAATTGGGTTTTATGAATACTGAAAAAATAGATGACGTAGTTTTAGTGTATGAGTTGACCATAATTATTATTCACCATTGTTACTGAATAAAATGTCATTTACAAAACACCCGTAAGGGCCACATGGCGACATGAGTGCGTCATGTAGCGAGCTGATCATGGGCTGTATTGTGGCTTTCGACTTCAGGAATACATAGAATGGAAATTATATTTATAAAGATATAGAAGTAAGACGAAATTGACTTGGCAGATGGATTACTAAGTTTGTGTGCTGAGTATCACGTGATAAATTCTTTAGCGTTTAGGTTCTAGTCCAGAACAGTACTGAATTTCAAAATAAAAAAATTACCCGTGACGTGTACGGCTCACATGACCTTGATGGTGGAAAACAAAAGATCATCGAGATTACTCGACCCTTTGGTATACAATCAATCAAGCTTTGCATGTATGTGTGCAAAGTACACGTGTGTTAAGTAACGTTAACAGCAACACGGGGAAGCGTGACTATGCTTCATAAACCATCACCCGCACGAAACTACGCCAATATACATGTATTACCGACAATACACATATACTTACCAGTTACAAGGAAAACGGTATTTTTTCCATGTATCTACAAATCTCGTTTCACCAATCAATACGATTATGTTGTTTACAGACTTTTAACGACTGATTGGTACGAGAAATGCGGGGTCAAACATTTTATAAGATGAAAGCTTTTAAAAGTAATTAAATGTAAGAATTTATTTTGAGTAGCGCTTGTTAATGTTAAATCCGGGATACGAGTGATACAAACAGTCCTAATTTTGTTTTATAATCCCAAAATAAAACACATTAAAATTAGACTTTTAAGATCATTAACGTGAAAAGGAGATCAGAAAATAGAGGCTGGTTTAATATTGAGGCATTGTTGGCAATGCCGATAAAAGAATCGTGGAGTAAATGCGTGCCAGGTTCTATAGGAATTCCTCCAATCATAGCTACTGGAATGTACAGCTTGCTTTAATTCATCTATAGGCATTCACTCAATTTCGTTGTAAGGTAAAATAATAAAGATGGATTAATATTTACTACGCGTTTTTAAATAAATTAATAAACTATGAAAATTGGGTTCCTGTATTCCTTAAAAAAAAACAGTTTTATATCTGCAAGGCACAAGACTGAACAGAAGGATATTATAGCAGAATAATAATAATATATATATCCTGCGACAACTCACACACGGTTATCTGATCCCAAGCTAAGCCGAGCTTGTTTTATGGTAACCAGACAACTGATAAACAAAGTTATATATTTGTAAATACACACATATTATAGATAAATTATACCCAGACACAGAACCAATGATCATGCTCATCACACGACCTCTGGTATAGCAGTCAGGGTCACTAACCGCTAGACCAACAGGCCCGTCAAAGAATGTATATATTTTTTCCCGAAAAAATTTGACACTTTTTTGTGATTAAAAACTACTTGAACTTAATGCTAATAGGATAATTTTCTCATCATCAAAGTACATGTTAGTTTTCTTAATTAATTAGGAAAATGTTGACTTTTTGTGGTCTATATCAAATGTGAATACCGACGCTGACCCCTTCAATATTCGGAGGTCAAGCAGCTATGCAAGTGACCTGCGTTTTAGCTTTCTATTAGACATTCCTGCGTTGTCCACCGACCAATCATGAGTGAACGTAGTCCTTGAGCCGGCCGAGCAATCCTCATTAATTAAATAGGACATGCCTTGCATAGTTATAAATAACAAAGGTACAAATCCCTGCACAATATGACTTTACATGGTAAAGAGTGTTAGAATATTATATTATGTTATATAATAATAATCAATTCGTAACAGAATATGGGTAAAAACATTAATTAATTTCGCTGAGAATCTAATCCAAATACAATCATTTCAAAGTATTTCTTATATTTATTTCTTATGGATCCCACTGTCAAAATGGGACCACACCTTTGGAAAGTGAAAGCACCACCTTTCAAATAAAAAAATAATCATCAAAATCAGTTCACTCAGTTGAAAATTCTGTGGTAACAAACTTAAAAAATACAGTCGAATTGAGTACCTCTTCCTATTTTGCAGTCGGTTAAAAATATTAACTATAACGCATAACCAACAAAAGTTTTAATTAAAACATTTCATATTCCTTCCAAGTTAATTAACTTTTTGGTGTTGTTGATGCGCTAATTGTTAAACATAGACATGTCTTTAAGATAATAGGGCTGAAAGTAAAACCATTTCATGAATGCGCCCGCCGACCTTTTAAGGGAAGCCCGGAACAAAACCCTTTACTTATACTTGTTTTACCCTCGCTTCTAAAAATATTTAAACAATGTTGGAATTAAGCAGTCTTCTGTCACATTATGAAAGTAAAGGAAATGACAAATCACTTAATCTTAATTGTTCAGACATGTTTATAAGCAATTGTTACGCATATTCATGCATGTATATTTTTACATTTTACACAGGTAGGTACTGGTACATCTTACTTATATGTGTTTACTATCTATCTGTACTGTAATAATCAACGCACAATTTAAACCAATGAACAGATTGGGCTGAAAATTATTCCACAAGTTATTAAATCGTACGAAGTTCAAAAGCATCAAGTAACTTAAAAAATGCGTGAATTGATTATTTTTATAATTTTGATCAGATTTTAAAGTAATGTATTTTTTTTTTTAAGATTTTACGTTTCATTGTTTTAGTTTACACAACTCTATAAATAATAAACAAAATCGAGATGTTTTGAAATTGTCGTTTTATGTAAAATAGTTTGCATACGAGTTGCATTATTTGTAATGGAGTGTATAATTGTTAAATTAAATTCACAATACGTGAATTGGTTTCCGGACAATGAACACACGTTTACGCTTGTACACGCACCGGGACAATGGCTGGTGGAATCTGCTTTTTATAAATAGGTTCCATTTCTATAAACACGTTGACGCGGTCAGGCCAACATTACAGGAAGCATTACGAGTTTAATGGAAATACTAACGAAGGCTTAATTTTATTAAGGCCCGATTTCACGAGTTCATTGAACGCGATCAAATGAAGCTGATCTCGATTCTCGCGTTTCGTACGTTCAAGTTTGCATTTCGTTTAGGTTTAACCACAGAAAATAAATATAAGAGATAATCTATCGAAAAGTTTTTACTCGAACAACCCTTTAGAAACCCGATGCCCTATGTCATATTTGACATACACTGTTTTTTTATTAAACTGAATCTTTGTGCATTTTTTTTGACACCGGGAAATCGGCCCCTCATTATTGAAATTATTTTAAAATTCATATGAAGCTAACGATTACCGTATTGTAAAGAAAGTAAGTACTTAATCCAATTTAAAATGTTTTTAATAATTATTGTACAAAAGTACAATCGTGACCAAATCCGTTAACGCGAATAATAAAAATGTGCTCATTCCGTACCTTGTTCCATTTTAATGCTACAAGGAAAGTCCCGGAGTCTAGGGTACATTAACTGGGTTTTTATGCATGTATATACGAAGGGTATTTTCGTGTTTAAGTGTTTTCATTGCTTTTATACATAAGGACAAGAGATACCGATCATTGTTCTTTTTTAAGACCTCGTTATAAAACACTCAAGTGTTGGTTGCCTCTTGAGTTTATCGTTAAATGTGATGATACGAATTTATTTTTAGTCGATATCATCAGTACGTTAACATCGTGTTAAGAACGCTGATTACCTGTGTGGGAGCATGTCAATCAATAGCTTACATTGAACATAACACGTTTTAATTATGCGTCGCGATTAACTGTCATTGAGGCGTTTACTTAATTAAGGTTGTGTAAGCAGACAATCAAATTATTCACAAAGCGTTTTCATAACAATGTAAGGTGATACCGGCGCTGGCGGGCCACGGTAACGCTAGGCCCGCGCTCCGAGCACACACCCCATTCGTACGCATAATCACACGCGATTAAGCCAATTAATCAAGGTGTATTGATCTCTCAATAGTTATCAAGCTTAGGTTTAGAAGAATCTGGGTCTCGCTGGAGTCGTGGGGGGAGGGAGGGGAGGGGGGGTGTTTAGTGGGTTTGGGGTGTCGGATATTACAGGGGAAGTCCCGGAGCCATCGATCATCGTTACTGTCAGATGAGCGAAGCGCCTTTTAACGAGGTGGGTCCACGACTTGTTGGCAGCCACGCACCGCGCGCCCTGTCATTAGCTAACTACGCATTCGTCCCACATAATATACAACTGGTTACCTATAAATGATCATTGACCGGTGTCTATCAGACTAATTGAATAGATAAAGTCAAGATTCGGACTCGCTCAACCTTATTCATTACCTCTGCCGTTTACAAGCTCCCTTCGTTAGCGTTCGCGCTGATTGGTAAGATTGTTTTAATACACTTGATAGGATATGAGAAATGCGATGAATACGATGTAAACGCTGAGTCTTTCAAGCTCTAGAAATGAGAAGACAAATATTACTAATGATTTATTTATACAATCACGACTAACTTTAGAAGTAATAAGGTATTATTTGTATTTATTTCTAAAACATGACTTAATTTAGTGGCATTTTTTTATCATACATATATTAAAAGTTGCTTTAAAAATACCGAAAGATATACTTTAATAAGGTTTAAGATTGGAGTCTGGTATAGATTGAAGAAAGTTCACTGTTGAAGGGTCATTTGTTGGGAAACCGATGAAGAAAGTTTACGGCTATCAAATCCAGCAATGGATTTATTAGCTGTTGATAACTTTTGATGTAGTTTTATAATGATTGCCGAGAACTGCGGTTCCCCACTTCCAATGAGGGTAACAAGAAAGCAAATAATCTTTGTTCGAACGCTTTGGTTTTGGTTTAGTTACGAAGTAGTTAAAGGTTGCCGTTAATTGTACAACTGGTAATTATAAAGTAAGAGAATTTTACTGAAAAGCAAAACAAAAATGTAGATGGAATTTTACGTTTTTAAAATGTCGTGATTTAACGATGATTTTAGTTTAGTGCCTTCCGCCTACAGCGAAAGTTGAAAGCCCATAAGTTACAAAAGATGCGAGTCTAATTTGATGACATCATAGAAATAAAATACCAATAAAAACATTCGCACATCCGTCAAGCCTACAATAATTAACGCTTCACGAACGCTCAATACAATTCAGTTTATTGTGGTAACAAGCAGAAACCGGACCAAAATAAATCTGCGGCGTCAGCGATGGCCGACCGTGTTGACTTATCCTCGGGCAAGGAGGCCGAACTGATCAATATTATTTAACGAATCAACTAGAAAGTTACATTCGAGGTGACGGTGCCAGACCATTGTAAACATTTGAGCAACGCGATGCGATATTGTTTTCAATTAGGCGGATAATATTATGATCATTAATGAGTATTAATATTAAATGTAAAGGTCTGTTAATGTAATTATTCAAGGCTCATATCATCATAAAGGATACTCAACTAATATTATTATAGCTCACACTTTTTAATTTTCTAGGATCATTATAACATTTTACAGAATCTATATCGAAACTGCGATTTCTTAATTAAATAATTCAGTACATTGTAAGAATTAACGCTCAGTACAAGTACGAATACATATTAGTACAATGCACAACGGTCGAGCGGCATTATAGTTTAATGTTTAACAGCGAACATACGTGGCGCAGTATTTAAGTACCCATTACATTGTGTTACATTGCGAAACACTTACTAAAGGTACACTTATCAGATTGTGAACTAGTAACTTATACTTTGAATAATTGGAAGCCGGGTTAATCGAATCATCGTTTTAACTTTGTTACAATTGGACTATTCGTCGTGGTATTGCGCTTAATTGAATTCTCGAAGACCGTTCTGAATCTATCATTAAGAAAGTTTTAACTGACAATAATTCATTTAGGACTTTGCTCTACTTATACCCACCTTATCGGAGATCAAACTGTGATCGTGTGTTCAACAAGGGGTTGCCTAATCTAATTTACTTTTACACGTTCGTACAGTTTCTCGTGCGTGTAAAAAAGTTTATCGACAAATACAATAGAGATGGAATGACGACTGAATAGTTATACTACGAAATGCTAAATGTTAATACGACATTATTGCATTTGTGTGCATGCAAGTGTGTGAATATTTGATTTAATCAATGCAAATTGATTCGCCGTCATTAGCGCACCTTGTTGTTACCTTCATGCAATTAATCTGCGGTCAATTTGGTTCGCCACAGACAGATAGATGTACATATAAATGAGAAAGTTTATAGAGAATAATATGCCTCGTAGATGTGCCCACATTCATCGCTTAATATCAGCTCTGGGACAAAAATGTACTACGTGCTACGAGCGTGCTACGAGCTACACGCTACGTGCTAATGGACGGCGTAGCAGTGGGCTTAAGTAACTATTTCGCGCACTTGCTGATGTATCTATGAAATATTTTTTAACTGTAGATCTAAAATCTGTTGTATTATGCACATTTTAACACATTATAAAATTAAAAAGTAACCCTTGAATTAACTTTCGAGCTTTCTGGTATTACAGTCTACATTTTCAACTCATCCTTCTCTTTTAGAAGACAATTATTTAAGTCATTTTAATGATACGACGATTATATTTTTACCTTACAACACGGCACGTCAAGCAATTTTCCGCTCATTAATTTAAGTAACATCCTATGTACTCGTACATTTTGGCTGGTCCATTTTTATTTTCTTTTCAATTGCAGTCCCAAACATATGCGTAGTGTTCCAGCTCGCTATTGTGGAAGGCTCCTTTGACACACGAGCTGCCCAGAGCGGCATGTAGTACGCTTTCACTTGCATTTTTCAATTTCACTTCTCTCCTGAAATTAATATAGGTCATTGTTACAAAAAAAAAGTATAACGACTCCCGCACTAGGAATGCAAACCTGTAGGCTAGGAGCTTTATAAATATTGAAGTAACATACACAGAAAAGGCCAAACTTCAGTATGTGTCATGTATTAATTAAAACTATTTGTCTTGTTTGTACATTTTATTCAAAGTTTTAAGATCAGCTACATCATTATGCGGGCCTTTAATTAAAAAGTAAGTAAACCGATGTTATCCTTATACTTTCCACTCTTTTTGTGGTTAGGACAAAGGATGCCCAAGAACCCGTATTAAAGAGCACAGTCTACGAAGACAGACGTTATACAAAATATTAAATAAGACAATGAGGCCCCATACACATTTTGTTATTAACGTGATTGCTTTTTACGGTGCTTCTCTTTGAAGCCTTTTTTGTTAAGTGGATTAAAGTCGCAATCCACTTAACAAAAAATGAAAACTATCGAACGGTTCAATTCGCTTTACGTACCAATCAAAATTACTATAGCTTTCATCTATGTATAGAATTTATTCAGCTTTTCATCTACCTGCAACTTCACTAATCTGTATATCGTATGTAAAACGGTTTATCGGATTATAGAGATTGTTTAGGCAGCTATGTAAAATATATTTCGCATATTGCATATCTAACTGGAGCTAGAGCTAAAAAAATCCTTTTAGTCTCCCGGCAACCCCAAAATACGGAAAAATGGCAACACACTGCTAGATTAAAAAAAGAGTTATGTATTTACTACGACTGCATTGCATATCTAGGCGGTACTTACGCCACATGCGCTTATTAAATGTATGTTTTATAAATAAATAAAACGGACTCAATTTACTGCGGGATTACGAATTAACTACTGAATAAACTGAAACAATAGTTTGTTGGTGCTAGTCCTCCGTTCCGTTTCACAAAGGACGGGATGGAGTGTGCAAGACAAATACGGACCAAGTGTTATTTTCCACTCACGTTCTTAGAGGAGCTCTAAGGTGCAGTGGAGATAATGCCGCCACCCAATTATTCAGCTTACTAATTAAGTTAGGTCAGGAATATACCCGCTGACGTCGTAACTGAAAGCTCTCTGTGATAATCAAGCGTCGCAGTTCGCCTCAATTATTAGCTAGCAATTTGCCTGTTATTACGCGGGAATTCCTAGTCCCCTATGTTCCTAGATACTCGAGTTGTAAGTGGCGCAATAACGCCGTTGACTGTACCAGGCGGGGGACGATTGTATTGTTATAGGCACAACTAGCTTCCTACGCGCATAAATACTGGCGCGGGAATCAATCTACTCGATGTGCTTTTGTTTTTCTTTACATTGAATTATTTATGTTAATATTACGCAATATAAGTACTTACTATATTCGTATTGAGAGATCCTTGTGGCGTCTGGGAATAAGCCGCGGTGAAATGATTAGATATCCTTAAAATGCTGACTAATGCCTGTCTAATTACAACATATCGCTTTCGTATACTAATATTGATTCATAATATACAATCGTAATAAATGTTATTATTTACTGACTGTAAACGTTTTCAGTTGAAGAAAAGAGAAGCAAGCGCGAGCCAAACTCGCACAAAGGACATTTCCTTTAATGGTACATTTAACATTGTACACTTTGTACTTTTAAATGCTTTTTCGTAGGGATATGCTTTTTACCCGACTTGGCCGGAAAAAGCTTATCTTAGATTTGTGTTCTTCCTCTTTTGTTGTGAGTTTCGTCTTACCTTAGCGATGAAGTATATAATTTGTCGTTTTTCTAAATTGCTGGTAAATAAAGACGGTATCATTATACGTATCAATGAAACTACCGAGTTCCATGATAACGAGCACAATCATTTATCAGTGATATAATGTCGTAACATTAAATATAAACCACATGAAATTCACAATCTGTGAAGCATAATTGTGAAAAGTATTTTGTATTAAATAAATCGCCTGTTCGCGGTTCACCTAATTGACGTGATTTGCGGTCTGATAGTATATCTTCCGTTTTTCCCAGAACAAGTGCGCTTCACGATTCGTATCATATTTAAATCCCGTGAATACTTTTCGAATGGAACATGTACCAAAAATTTTGTATCGAAAGCAAAGTTTTGTACTTTTCGTGGAAACGGTATTACAGTGAAAAGAAAACAAATACATGTACTAAGAAAAGGATTTTCTGAGTAATCCACAGCTCCATCATTCAGGTTTTTTGCGAGACTCATTCATATTTCATGGAACCGTCCTAAGATCTCCTTTAGAACAAATTATAAAGTTACCAAACCTATATAAATATTTATCGTACAATCTTAACAAAAACGACTTTTTTATCTGGTGGTTTGAACATTTGGGTTTGTTAATTACTTTATTATAAACGAGCTATTACTCGCGGATCTGTCCGTGAGTTTCGGACATTGTGACAAAAAGTAGGTGGGATATCTATACAAACTTTCATCCGCTATTTTCAGCCAATTTATGTGTGTATTTTTCAAGCTTCGATTTAAGTGATATTTTTCGTGAAAAATATCACTTAAATCGAACTAGTATTTTAGGCGTAATTGCGTTACATATAGGCAGACAGACACAGTTACTTTTGCCTTTATAATATGTATTAGTAAGGATAATTAAAGTATTAACATGTCAGAAAATACGGTTAAAGTGTCTGAAAAGGACTGTTCTACTCAATTCATGTTCTTAATGATTTGATACGTCAGGCGTGCGGATCGAAAGCAATTGTCTTCCCGAGGCACAATTGTTTTCCTTGAATACACGTATTTTGCTAGAAGATAAATGAGTAATTAGAAACATGTTGAGATTCTGTTTACTAGAACCAATTAGGTGGTTAGTTTAGTATTAAAACTTGCTTAGGGAAAGAACATCCTCCACTTTCTTCGAAGTCAGTCAAAAACTCCCAGGATGCTTCAATTACAATAAAACAATTATAAAGAATACAGCTTGAGAAAAGGTATTTTGTTTTATGTAAGCATTAATATTTTAAGGACAGAACTTGTAATCGACGTATATATTATTACTAAACTAAATTAATCATAATTTTATTATAACACACACACAGAACCTTTAGTATCAAATTTAAATTCAATCAAAATAGTCTTAAAATAAATTATGTTAATTTTTAAACCAAATGGTATAAATTAAATTATCAAGTGTTATTCATTAAAGATCCCATTCGCCGTCAGAACGTTTCAATGAAGGTAAAGTGGTTTATAAATACCCTTTTAAATACTTATTTCAATTATGTCTAGTTAAAAGAATCGTGAAAATAAATATAATTTAAGTGGGTAGGTTCTTTGGCACAAAATATTGTTTTCGTCTTTACCATGGAAAAATTGTGAAGCTACAAAAGTGAGGCCACTGAACGTTCTGAAGATTTTATTATATTATACCCGTAAGGCGTCTAGTGCCTCTGTAGCTTTACCTTTATAAAAAAGTAGAACTTCTCTATAAAATCATCTTACTGGGAAGATCATATAACCCTTTCATTTTTGTATAAACGACACTAAAACTGGTACTGCGATCTAAAAACATGTTGCCTTTGGTAAGAGCTTTCAAAAAGGCTTTTGATTGATCATTAAAAACGCCGATAGATTGGTCCAGAGTCTGCGGTACCAATTAGTGCAGGCACATCATTCTCTGGAATCGGCAAAGACCCAACGGCCTTCTTTAAATACCAGGTATTCACTGGAAAGGGGTCTTAACAAATATATACAAACCAATTATAACGCAAATCAAATACCTGAAAGTCTCCTGCTATAAATTGCTAGGTCCACGACTAAGCGACGTTTTCATTCTGCGTTTATTAACTAAAATAACAGTAGACAGGCCAAATGGCTCCCTCGCCCTTTGAACTACGCAAGTGCAACCATTTCACGGCGACGTCCTCGCTATAATAGCAATCAATATGCACAATCTGAATATTCCACAGGAACATAGGCTATTTATTACATAGAATACCAGCAATTAATAAATGCAAACGGAAATTCATGTTATGTAACTGGGGATACAGTTGTTAACATTGCATTGGCGAATAGCCATTTGGACAGACTGATATGATCATCATTTATTGTTGTAATCAAAGCAAAATTGATCGCATGGTACGACACGTCGACTTTAATCGCAGCAATGTGTTTCCCCGTAGTTTTAATTACAGTTTATTCGAAACTATACGAAATAACAGCCGTACAATGTTATTAAGTCGCAAAAACCGACATAAATCAAAGAGGCGTGTATGCGTATACTATTTTATTTCATTTTTCCGTGTATCAGAGCCGGGCGTCCAAAAAACCATTGCTTTTAAAAACTTCACCGCTACTCCATACCTTTTTCACAGTGCAGCTGTGCAGCTAGATGCTTACTGATTGATTCTCTGATTTGAAAGGAAATAATACAATTTTACATTACATGTTTCATATAAAAGTGCTGATAAAGTGGTCTGGTAAAAGCTATTACGCTTGTGAGACATTTTCTAAGAATGCTGTGATGTTGTTGACAGCACCCTAGAGTTTCTGAGTAAAATACTTACGTTTGATAGTTGAGTACTCGGGTAAGGAAACATAAGTATGAGAAAAGCTAAATGACCGTCGAGTGAACCTTACTTTCAATCGAATATATCTATTAATAATCAAAAAGCTGTTAAGGTTCTATTTTAGCTCTGAATTCGCCATGTCGTAAAGACTCGTTTCTTTTATGGATGAGTAGAGCCCTGAGCCTAGCAGTAAGATATTTGTATTCATAGTCAACCAGCACAAATAGTTGCCAGAGTATCTATCCCGGTAATTTTGAAACAGATACTCCAAAATCATAATCGGATTGAATAAACGAGTGTTTACTGGCAGATCAGTTATAGTGCCAGAGTATACAAACAGTTGAGGCAATCAGCCAAATAGTTGGCGAACTATTAAGCTGATTGACTTCATATGTATAACTCATTTGCTCAATTATAACGGATCATGATTGGCACGATGCCGAAGCCATCCAGCTTATGACAATTAAATTTGATTCACTTCAGCTAGGATGCTTACTGTATAGCAAGTATGCTGTTGTCTATTTAGATATTGTAATCCGTTTAAAAGTAGCATTATAATTTAACTTTAACATAATATTATGATAAAACAATTTGAGCTAAGAGAATGCATTTAAAAAAAAACACAGGTAATATTTTAATGAATTGAAAGGATTCCTCAGTATCGATTTAAGTTTTTTGCTATCTCCCCCACTCATAAAAAACGGCTTAAGTAACCATTCAGGCCTCTGAGTATGGTAGTTAGTGGCAGAAGTAGTCTAGTTAGTTAGTAGTCAACTCTATGCAAGTAAATTAAATTCCGATGAAAATATGGAATTTATGTTGTCTTACACAGTGGAGATCTTTTGTTGTTATTTTTGCATGTAGTGTTCTTGAGATCGCTAAGGGAGTAAGAAGTACTTATTAAATATGAAGCTAAAAATGTTAAAGTACTAAGCTTAGAATATTTTTCTTGATGTTACCTTAAGTACCCATTAGCTTCTTGTATTAATAATACCGTACTGCTGAAAGGACTTAAATACATTCCTTTAAAGTACAAAAGAGTTTTTAATCATAGATCAGAAGTCTTTTTATTTTTTGTGCTGCCTTGTGTGCTACGCCAAATAGATATTTCATAAATGTTCGTAGGTACTTTTTTTCATAAAGCATGTTTTGTTTTCTTAAATAATAAGTTAGTTAAAGCGACCGCCATTTTCTTACACAAACACATCATATTCTCCAGACATTTAACCAACAAATTGGTTTTGTGTCAAAGGGGCTTTGTTCTCGTCATTTTTTCCTTAATCGGAACAGGTCAGACTCAATTTCTTTCCAACGCCTCACGGGCCACAGCTTAACCTCATTCAAGGAAAGTGACTGTATCGGTGCTCGGCACTTCGTACTCCGTTCTCGGCACATCGTACTTGGCACTTGGTACTTTGCTTTAGATTCTACAGCGGTTTGTTCATCAGTACACCTGTTTGTCAGACGATTCAAGTACAATAAAAAAGAAATAAAACGGTGTGTAGATAAAATCGGGTTGTTTTCATCTATACCTATCGACACCGATATCTACAGGATTTAGAACTTATTCGTATATGTTTTCTTAGTTGCTGCGTAATAAGTTATCATTTTTACAAATAATCTTTAATTTAGTAGTATTTACCTGAAATCTAATACGGTTAGAGATAATTCCATTACACTCTAAACATGTTATTTCTTGACTAGTAGATTAATGTAATATGAAATCATCTAGTTAATAAGATATCAAACCAGTGGGTAGGTAGTATTGTCAAGTCACTTATTATTGTTATATATCAACTCGTAATGTATGAAATGTTAGACGTGTATAATTATGTCTGAAAAATCAATAACTTAGAGCTATTTATCAATACAGGGTGTTAAGAGAACCCTGTCCGAGCCGTTAAGGTGATTCCAATAATAAATTAGTAGAACCTTGTATAATCTGTTGATTTAACAAGCCATAATACAGTAAATTAGAATCTTTATATAACACACACATATCATCACGCCTGTATCCCCGAAGGGGTAGGCAGAGGTGTACCAATGTACACCCACAGTTGTTTAGTCCCATGTAATAGGGGGCGAGCCTATTGCCACTACCGGGCCCAAATCCAAACTCCGGCCTGCTACTGAGAATTTCATAGAAAAACCCAATAACACCTTGGTCGACTCGGGAATCGAACCCAAGACCTCCAGCGTAGCAGTCGCGCTTAGCGCCACTAGGCCAACGAGGCAGTTTATATAACAGAAAGGTACAAAAACGTTTGAATGTTTGCTTGTCTTTATGAGTCGATTATTAACACATCCCATCAAAATCACAAAACGGATTAGAATGTGGTTCAGTGTGGGAAATGTGAGAGTAGTATATCTATGTTAAATTTTATCATACGATAAGAAAATAATGATTATTTTGTGTTTAGATCATTTAAGGTGTCATTTAACTGGTATGGAATTGTCCCACAATTAAAATATCTGTGTGTCTGTCTCTCAAAGTTCTAAACTATTCAAAAGTTCATTAAAATTGTACCCTAGTACAAACATAGTAATATATCACTTAGTACTTTACTTAAAACTTAACATTAGCTTGTTTTTCACAGCGGATTAGTGTAATTGTTTTAAGTAATTATTTTACTGCTGATAAGTCCTGCCATTGACTTCAAGCCTTCCTTATCTTTCGGTGAACCCCACATTATTGTTTTCTCTGTAAGTAACGCATCTAACGTATTGGACATCATCCAGCAACATTTAACGTCGTTTTCAAGAAACTTCTATAAATATACTGTTTTTCTTCAAGATGGGTAAGTTTTGAAAACAGTTAATAGGTAATATGTTAATTCGCTTAAATAAATAATTTTGTACACGTAATGTGCATTCAAAGCAGCAGGTATTCTAGATATGAAAGCCACTGGCCGCACTAGCTATGAATTCTGTATATTATTAAAGAGTCCATATCATGTAAAATATTTTAAAATTTCGTGGTTTCGTGGAAATACCTGTATATAAAGATCATATGTTAGTATCATGCCACGACACAGCACGTAGCGCATGTTTAGCTTGCCTCTCAGCTATACGTCTAAGTTAATAATTCAAATGACATTTACTCTGACGTTCATATTTTGGACCATGTCACTGACTTTGATCATCTTAGTTAATATTTGAATTTAAAAATGTATCTGTCTTAGTTTTATGTAGATCTCACCGTAACCTTACGTTCACTTGTTTGGAATAGGAATTAGAAATAATCAGGTTATGCATGAGTCTCTCTATCTCAAGCTCTCACGAGAAAAGGTAACGTTCGAGTTGCAACACTTCAACCTTCCTACATTTTTATATTCCGTACTCGACGCCTGAAAATATAGCTTTTTCGCAACTTTATTGCTCTTTGTTTTAGCCAGGAAGCTTAGCGTTTTCAACGATAAAAGCCTGAAAAAAGTAAGTATTTAAAATGTGTGGAAAACTACAAGCTAAACTAAATGCCCATGTTGGCTAAGTAGGTATTTTGGAAGACATAATACAGAAACCTTAGATATTGGGGGAGATTAAATTTATGAGTAAACCACTTAAGGCTTTAGTAGTATTTGGGATTTGAACTACGAAGGCCGTGTAGAACATAAACTATAAAATAAAAGTTGTTAATACAGCATTCCGGATCCCAGAGCGATTGTAATTGCTCTAAGAACGGTTTTATAGAGGTCTCCTTGGCGCATTGTCAGTTGTTTGCTTTCCACCGTGTGCGCGTCGTAATCCTATTCCATGATGTGTGTGTGTGTGTATTTGTGTGTATAAGGCTTAAGACGGCACGCCGCCGTGTGGTCCCTTTATTTATTTTTACAGCCTCGTGTCAAGTCCACGTTGAGAACATTTGTCTCTCACGTGAGCGTATTATCTCTAACATACGACGTGTAACTGTCACTTAACATTACGTACATTTTTGTACTTAAATCATTTGTGCGACAGCCTCTCGTATGATACTAAACTGAACAAAGCATATATTTGTGTATGCCAATCAAAATAGTCACTGAAAAATATATTTTATACAACGTAAAATAAATAAAAAGCCTAGTGGTGCTTCTCATTAGAGGCGATTATCCGACTTGATGATCAGGTTAAACTTATATACCAAACATATCACATTGATATTTTTATCGCTCTTATTTCAAATTAAATACCTATTTACTATACTTGATTACCAACATAGCATTATTTGATACCATTAGCGTGTCCATCATTAACATACCAAAATAACATGAACAAAAATAGGTGTTTCTGTTGTTCCAATTTTAGATATTTGGTGACTAATTGTTATTTAGTTAATCAAATAATATTTAGTGTACCTAATTTAAATTGTAAATGGATTTATAAATAAGGGCTTGGCGGCGCAGCGTAGATCATGTAGGTAATTTTAATTGGGCCTTTTTCATCGAGGTTGTTTGTATTTCTCTATTTGATACAATTATTCTATTGTGGTTTAATCTTTAGATATTTTTTTCACACCTTACCACAGGCGTACCGAATGGTAATTCTCTGCCTACAGGTAAAAAATAGCTCTACTTATTATTTAGTGCTGTAAATCTTAATGAAAGAAACTACTTTTTTTTAATTATCGACAAACTACGCAAACAAGTTCAATAAATAACATTGGTAGTAAAACATTTTAGTATTTATCGATACTAAGGTAAGAGACAAAATGGGTATCAAGCTAGAGGTAATAAATTTAGTCTAGGCTCTCATCTAGTCGAAGTTTTCTCATATAATGGCTCGCTCGTCGTCGTAATGGTCTGTCTGCATTTAACTTGCTCGAGCTAAATTAACATCGAATATTAAGTCAAGGCATGACGGCATTACAAGTTGCCCACGACCCTATCTCATATTTGAAGTTTAAGGATTTTAAGATGCTCATGTTATTAACTAGGCTTGCCATATTAAACTTATTAATGTTCCTTATTTTTTGTGTTTTAAATTTACTAGTAAAACATTAATTCTAAAGCAAAATATCGTGTTGTGATAAAAGTATAATTATTTACTTAGGAAACGCTGCAGCGATATTTTCGGCAATATTTTTCTGTAGAAAGGTACACAGTTGGTAGGTAACAAGCCACACAACAGTTTTGTAGTGACATGTCTCCGCAGAGCCATGACGGTATAAGAAGAGCACTCTCAGGAAATTCGTGTGAGGTACTCGAGAAATACAGCCGAAACTTCTCGCCGCGAACAAATAATCGTTTCAGTTATAACGCTCACGTCGACACCTTGTACGAATGCAGGTTTGACTTTTTTGATTTAATATATTTTTACATTTTTCGACTAGAACTTTGGGGACCGAGTTTGTTAAGCCGGAAAATATTTAAATGAGTTTAAATAAATAAGTACATAAATTAAAATTTATTAAATTCAAATTCAAATCTTTGTTTGCGTTCCATATGTAATAAAGTTGGCATCTTATAAAGTTAAAACAATATATTAGAAACAATATGGACCCGGTAGGGCACATAATAAAAAGGTTGGAGCAGTTTGCAGTACGTAACTAATATTAACTAATTATCTAGTTTAGTACTTAAATCTATTTCAAACTGATGAATGATTGTTCCATCGTAAAATTTAACGACAGATTTTCGAAAATATCAGTTTCCGTCGGTCGTAGTAGAAAAGTGAAATTTATGCGGAACGAGCACGTTAAAATCTATGAAATCACAAATTTTCAGAACTACCGTTATAGAAATCCTTTTAAGTCCCAAATGACTGCGGCTATTTTAGAGAGTACCTACTACATTCCCCGCTACGTATCTAACGCACATTTACTTATACAAAACTGTGCGAAAGATCAGTGTTCTATTCAGCTTCAAAAGAAATCGATTTCGTATGATCAACGGCTGTCATGATGGCCAACAAATTGAAAAGAAACCTCAAGAAAAGGTTCTCTTGAATACCGATTCTTATATTGATTGCGAGCCATTGTGAATGCTATTGTTACGTGCAAATCTGTTGAATTCTAATGTGCGCTGCGTTACGTGGTTTTCAAATTTCCACAAGGTGCATATTTTTATGCACCATTTACAACAGAATTTCAAGATTGTGGTACAAAGTTTTTCTGAAACCCTAACTATTGAGGCAGTGTCATAATTATGCCATGTTGTAAAATATTTTTTATTTATTCTTATAGTACGGCATGAAAATAGGAACTCAAATGAACGATAGCACAATGCAAAAATAAAATGCTTCCAACATTGTTTTACAGTTTCACATAAATAGGAAAACAATATTCGTTGCTACATTTTATTTTTATTGCGGGCAAATAAGTGTCGGGGCTGCAATTAGTCAGCATTTAACAAAAAGTTTGCATTGCAGTCGTTTGGGCATACTCTCTCGACTTTTGCATTTAAACCAACAAGTAATAATGGAACTATTTTACTCCACCACGAATCGCTTTTGGTCGGGTCGATCACTTACTGCAAGTATTTTAACAGAACTTTGTCAACTGGGTCCATTCACTATTTCTGTTCTAGCAGTGGGTGCTTTATCTAATTCTAATTGGTTATGAATGTGAGTTTTAATAGTAAAGGAACGATTTTCGTAGAGCTGCAGTGTAGGTTCAGTACCCACACTTCTGGTCTCTTTTTCTTTACCGTAAGCATGACATGATATTTTTTACGATTGATTTGTCGGAATCCTAGTGATGTCAAAGCCCTAGCCTCCGCAAGCAGAGTCATTACTACTACTAAGGTCAGGGCCTGCGGTACAGGCTCAGCTGTCTGCAATTCCACAAGGGTTACGGCTAGATCCCATTGTAACGGGCTATTTCGCGAAACATTCAGAGTTTGAAGGCCCCGGTAATCTCGCTAATACCCAGCAAACCGCACGTACACAACTTCTAAATCTGATTTGACCCCTACACTACATACCTACCTACATTAGTACTACACATACATGTACGGTGATATTAACATATTATTTTCCGTGAACAAACTTCCAGCATGGTGGATGATTTTCAATTTAATATTATCTACCATGAGCCCAGGATAAAATTAAAGTCCTAAGCCATTTATTAGGGATTTTGCAAGCTTTTGTACTCTTATTGAATTGGTAATATAAAATCTCACGTGAAGGATGTAACGTCAATCCCTACACTTACAAAGGGCTTTGTTGCCGTTAGACATTATAGCATGTTTCGCTTTATTGATAGGCCTGTTACTAGTTTGTCGGCAGGTCTTCGTTACACGTCTATTTTAATTAAATTACATTGATTTTGTAATAGTAGTAATATATTTTGGCTACAAAACATTTTTTTAAAATCGCAAAATTAAAAAGAGTATGGAACGAGCTGATATCTGCTTGCTTTTAATGTTGTATTATTTTACCCAACTATAAAATTTGTTGGTTGCCTAGCAACGTTTTAGTTAATTGCTCGATGTAAAGCTCTAAATCGCGTTCGACGTCACAGTCCGACATAAATGATTACAATATTGTGTAACCTGTCATAGTTTGGCATTAATTACGAGTAGGGTCCTCAAAGAGGTCCTGAAGGTTAGGAGGTACCTTCATAAGGGACCTTAATAATAGACATTTGTGAAGTTTAATTTAATATTAGTTTGTTTGAAGTTATTTCTATTTTGTCTTTGAAGCATAATTACATTATTATATTATAGAGTTACAAAAGAAGAATGATGCTCTAATGCTCTAGAAGCATTCTTTTTTCTTATAATTTAAATATTAGATTTTCTAATTATACGATGCATATCTCGTATGATATATTTCATAAGGTATCTATGTTGGCTTATGCTTTTGTTTGTTACCTCGCCACAGACAATCTCAATCAAGATCAATGGCATATAGTGCAAAAATTGTTTACAGCCCGTAGTGTTTTGACTTTGACTACACTTAACGAAACGTTGAATTTGTTATACGTAAGCATATTATAATATTAAGGAGTTTCTAATTGAAAAAGATTTTTTTAAGCTAGTCTAGTGCATATTTATGTATCATTAATAATAATATTTTAAAATTGTAATTAGTTATAAGTTTCTATTTTTAAATCTTTTGCATGCCTACATGGCAAAATATGGCTGTACTATTTATGTTTTTTTTTGTCATCGTATGTCATCACCCATATTTGCAAAATAAAATTATCTTTATCTTTATCTTTACGTTTAATTTTATTGAATTGGGTGTGCAGATTTCCGTCTGGTGCAGGCCACCAATCCAATTTATCACTGCGCCCATCGTGCTATGGGTTTTGGTTACTATCCCCGAATCTGACAAACACTAGTCCAGTCTGATCCACAACTGTTCAAAGTCTGGATGTTCTTTGTGTATGTGGATTGAATGTATGTGAAACACCACGTGTTACACGGATTAAATTCTATAGAGTAGAAGGACTACAGACACTGTTGCAAGTAAAAAAAAAAAACGTTTGTAACTTTCTAAGCATAATTCTAGCGAGACTGTATTCTGACGAAGGTTTTGTTTCATACTTTATACCTTTTGTTACACAAATTCCGTGTGTGCAGTGAGCTTCATTTTCATTATGTAATGCTTTCTGTACACAATGGCTAACGCTGGCCGCTCTCGACACGTTAAGGTGGTTTTAGATCTATGTGATTAACGGCATGGAATGTTTAGTTAAAAAACATGGCTGATTGGTATAGTGTCTTTATAAAATCTACGAGAATTACACTACAATTTTTATAAAAAATTGATTGTTACCAAGTTTTTTAACTAAAAACTATTTATAACAGAATGTAACTTTATATATTTTCTAATCTAAATATTTGCATTTAGAATACTTGTGTTTCTAAAATAAAAAAAAATCAACATGTCTTGTCGAACCTTCCACTTAGCTCTTATTTTTGGCTCGTGTCTCCTCACCTACGTGTATGAAATACCTTAGTCTGAATACACCCTTAGCCCTAGACTGACCCTTGTGAACGATTGAGGGATGGGCCCTCAAGTGTGACCTAAGTGAGCCGTTGTGTACAGAAGGCCTAATATACGTTTCGTACAGATTTCATCTTTTAATACGCTTCATGAGTTGATAGTGTGCCCCTAATTGTTCTACATTTCCTTTATGAAGGCTTTGTGCGCAGTGCAGACTTATCTCCGTTCTTCCACGTCTAGTGCAAGCCCCTTTGTGTGTCTCTATTTATGAACCTAAACATTGTCTCATGTCAAATAACGGAGCGTCTGAAAGGCAAAGCAGACAGACTAAAGCGAATTGATTATACTTGTATAATTAACATGTATAATATGATGAGTTAATGAAGCAACTCAATTCCATGATGGTTTACAAATTGGTTTATTAGGTAATCAATCTTATTAATCTCGCTGAAGGACCAACAGTCGTTAAAGACGCTTGAGTGTCCGTAGTACCCACACGTTATTCGGGGCACATAATCTGGGATCCCAAACGGATAATATTCGCTCAATCGTTTTATTCTAAATGGTGAAGTAAAACCGAAATCAGCCTCGTATTAACACCCAACTCAAGCATTTGTCTAAATACTTATCGAGGAAATTGCACCACCCTATATTATTATCGCATTATTCCGCACGCATTTTTGACGACCTTCCAAGCCTGACCTAGTTTGCTCATGATTTATCATGTAAATTCTCTACCTTTGACAAGAAAATATAAGCGAAAACTATTACAACATTCATTACAAAGGTTCTCTTTAGAAAAACAGTAAATCTGTAAAAGAAAAACGACATGCTCTTATTTCAGTGCCATTTCAGATATTAATATGCTGCAGCTCGACCTATACCTAGAGATATTGCAGCAAGCTTTTAATCTTTCTCCTTGCTTTCAAATAATACTTTTTCCAATTACTTCAAGCTTGAAGAAAAACCCTGCGTCTACGTAAACAAGTTTTAAGGTATTTTTTTGCAGCAACTTTGTTATTAAGTATGCCCAAGTTACAATGATTATTATTTTTTACAGTAATATACATCCGAAATTATATACAGATAACAATTAAATGTCCGTTACAAAGCTACACGAGTAAATTATTTTGTGTATCCTAGTGGAATAATAATATAGGTACGAATATCCTAAGAAGGCGAATCTACATAAACGTAATTGTGCGCGTACAGTACTTTGTTTACGACATACGTGAGCATGTGTATACGTAAAAACTACAATTGTGGTTTATTTTCTAGCCGCAAGCATATCTTTTGGTCAAAGAAACTTATTGTGGGTTCATCTTGATCTCTGATTTCCCTCGAGACAGACTGAATTTTCACTGCTTAGAGCGTGGTCAGTGTAAAGGAGTGTCAGTACCTTTGTTAGCCATTGGAATTAAAGTTAAATTGTGAACTAAATTGCTTTTAATTATTCTCAAAACGGAGTATTTGTCAATTAAACGTTTTCTTGTTGAAGTAGTTGGGATGAGATCATAGTTAAAACGTGATTGTGTTTGTTCGACAGTTGAGGTACGTTTATCTCTGCTCCTCCCCCACTCGGCTCCATTAACAGCCGGCCCCCTTTTCTCACAAGAAATCTCTCTGTTCTACGTAAGCCGTAAATCCTTAATACAGATTATCCACAAGCAGTCGTATAAGTATCCAAATCGGCTTAGATCATGTTTAAGTGCGTACAAAATTTAAGCATGTCAACTTTATGGAACTATGTATGTACAAAATATAAGGTATAAGTTTATTATACCTTATGTTATATAGATTTTCAGTAACGATTATGTAGAAATGATGTCTTATTAATATTGTCATTATTGCTCTCAATGATATTTGTGTTTACTTGTTTACTTCGCAACCCGGATTTATATTTTTATCAGTACAAAACAAACAGTTGTAAATTAATAACCACCTGCGTTATAGTGTGTGTGTTCTTTATGCGCTTTACTTAACGTAACCTCCTAAAAGAGTACACAAGAGTGTTCGCTTAGTCACAAGACATACTTGTAGTTACTATACTACTCAAGGAAATTGTCACAACTAGTAACCAGCTGCCGATAACGCAGTAACGTAAACGTCTGTAGCCGATGACACGGAGAGCCTCCCCACGCCGACGATATTACGAATCGACAACAAAAACTTTTTTTCATTTATGCAGTAACTTTAGCCTATATGTAAAACTTGCTCGGTACATGTCTGTTATAGAAAAACTCTTTCGTGTTTTTCTGACAGCAAAACACCTATACTAACGTTTACGCTTAATATAAAAGGTGTTACCAAAAGGTTATAAGTAAAAAAATTTGCGAGCACTTAATCTGATATAGAAACGGTTTACAAAATGACAGATTACAATTAGTTAGTTAAATAATTGATATCAAATTTTTCGCATCAATTATTCGACACCAAAATGTATAAACAGACCGCTGCAGCGATTGTATCATAGCACTGATGTTATATGAAACTGACACTCATAGTGCGGTGACACGTCTGATATGAGTTTTGGTTTTGAATAATGGAAGTGAAAAATTGGATATCAATTACTTAATTAACTCATTTTGAGCTCAAATTTTGTAAGCTCACTTTTGGACCGACATAACCTATAGGTAACATTCTATGTATAATACCGATTTATTTATATGTAAATTCACTACATTATTACAATTAATAAAACATACTATATTACAATTAAAAATTAAACTTAAGATATTTACAATAAGTAATAAAAAAAAACTAAGCCTACAATACAATAATATACACCTAATGATTTTAAATGAATATAATAAACACAAAGACTTAAATTGTTTAAATAACAGCACTTAAATTTGAGTCCCCATATATAATAAATTGCAGTACAATTGAATGCATAAAATGTTATAGGCACAAACTTTTGTATTACCATGTCCTCCGTGATACACAATTTTCCGGTAGAATCGTTTTACAGGCATCCTTTTTGATCTCTTTCATAAAGTCGCTTCATCATTGAACAATTCACATTTATTTTTCTCTATTATTTTGTTTGAGTAGAACATGAAAGTTTATGAAAAAGCCGACAGCTTAATGGAAAATGCAGCTTTACGCTAGTTATACTAGTTTACTGGTTTTCATTGCAACAAAGGTGGAATGTTCTTTCTTTTATTTATACTTCACTATGTATGATTTTCTTTTGTGAATATACTTTCATAAAATAAATCCAGTTTCACTAAATGTCTTATGGAAATATTTTCTTATATTAAATTTTGCAAAATATATACATACACACGATACCCTTCCTACTTTTATTCTATAAACCTATTCTGGACTACCCCTACAAATGTTATTTTGTCTGCATATTGAATTTAGGTAGCCGTAGAAATACATTTCATCTAAGTATAAGCAAGACGTCGCATCGGGAATTACATTTCAATAACGTGGAATGAATGTACTTCGATTTTAAATGTCTTTCGCGTCATCCAAGAATTTTTTATTTGCAACTTTTACGCATTTGAAGTGAATCGCTTACAGAATAATAGTTGTGGGTCTTGTTACTAAAACAAGGCTTTTGTTCGTATGTGTATACCTTTAAATGTTTTACTTGAATAAATAATTTCAAGTTACTTCATTTGAGACTGTTTGTTCAGAAGGTATCGAAAGTGACATTAAACATCTACTTCAGAACTGAGATTTTACGTAATTGTTTAGGCTCTATTTTGGGAAGGCTTTAATTGGGTAAACATTGTTGTTTTTAGTATTATAATCAGGGATGTTTAATTTGTAATCAGAAATTTAAAAACACAGTGGGCATTGTTATTTGAATCAGTGTTTCAAATCGTTAACTTAATTACTCGTGCAAAACAAAAATCTTTTTCCAATCTAAAATGTCTTCCTAAACAAAGTACAATTTTTTACTTCGACTACTGTGTTTTCCAATAAAAAATGTTATTGAACAAATATTACAACTGCATTCGCTGTATAAATCTAAAAAGGAGGTTACCTCGCAACTGCAGTAGATACGCTGGACATTGGAAACTAGTAGTTTTATTGGTGCAAGGGCACGTGCTCAATATTCAACATTATTCTAACTCCTGACGTTTCAAACAAACCAACGCGACTCGTGGAATATGTAATTCTATTTTCCGACTTAAAAAGAATACCACCTATCTAGAGAATTGTTGGTACGAATGATTGGTTTGTTTCGCTACTCATTCTATTAAAATATTCTGCGGTTTAATTAAAAGTTAAAAATCCTTGACATGGGGTTTTTTAACATACAGCTGTTAAACAAAAGTATCTCTGCTTCTTCCCAGCTAGGTATATGCCTTTAAAGTTTAAGCCCTTGTACGCTGTAGTCCCCAGTCGGCACCTACGTGTTATTGTAACGATTCTGTATGCTTCAAATATGCATTATGCAGGCTTCCGGGGCTCGGACCCTGATGGCATTACTGCACTACCTCAAATTCTCGGCGAATGTTGCGCGGAAAATGAAATAGTAGTTAGAAACTGACCCCGGAAGAGAAATAAAGAAGCTATTTTTGCTTCAACCGCTAACATTAATTTAATTAAAGCGCGGCTTGAATGAATTCTACTACATAAATTGGGCTTCAAAACTTCGTACGTTTATTTAATTGGTATCTAAAATTTGTGTACGAACTTATTCGTGCTAGGTTCTACGGGGGAACTGTTCGAGTTATTAGTTTGGAATAGATCACGGCACACTATTTGTAATTTAAGACTCCTTACTGAACCAATTACTTCCTGTTGGTTTGATACTTTCATTCTCATAAACAGACACGCCGTCCCTGATCAATACAGCTGTGATGATTCGTACAGCTCCATCACAATTATTGCTACAAACCATTACTCATCAGTGGACATCTAAGGGCTCTTAGGGAGCCATGTAATATTTTTTTATTCAGCATTGTTGAAAACAATGGATTCCTTTCACAATGGGAAATAAATTTTATTAACGGCATAGATTTACGTGTTAAGCTTTGATTTGCTTGTACATATATTATTAACTAGCTTTCCGCCTCGACTTTGTCCGTGTGTTTTATTTTCACGAGTTTTCTTGATTTAATTTGAGACATTCTTAAAAGTAGCTTCTATACGACCGAGCAGAACCCTACTTAATCGGACTGATAGTTACAGAGATAAGTGCGTTTAAACAAACAAGAGAACATTAGCCGATAGCAAAATATCGGCTCAATTCATTAATATTGTTACTTCTGATTTTTGAAAAATGTTTTCTTCTTTTTTGCAATAGAACTCAAACAATTCTTTGCTAAAGTTGAACATGTGATTATGGTACAGTTAAACTATTGAGAAAAGTTCATACTATTAGGAGAACAAAAAGTAGGTATTTATCGATAATGTTGTGTGGGGCTTTTGGTTTCCTTGTAGCGTTTAACTTCGTTTGTTAAAGTTCGCGAAGTTTTGCTCTCCAACTTTTTAACTGCATGTTTAACAGTTCAAGCATTCCAAGAACTAACCTGCCGTTTCTGTTGTTCACTTTTAACTGAACTTTACTCACAATTAACGTGGAAATTATACATATTCCTGTGAAATAAATTGCTCATGTCGACTCAAAGAGAAGATTTCAAATTAAGTTAAATGTTTACCACTGAAATATGGTCGTTTACAGCTTTTGCATGTTATGAAAACAAACGACATTACATACTTACGACCATTCCTATTAGTAGCAAAAACTAATTAATTCGATTTAATCCTAAATGGGAAATCTAATTGCACTTTAATCGGGTCGTATTATTGATTAGTCATTAGACCATTAGACTTAGTGTAAGTTGACACAACGCACGTAATCCTATCACTATAATAAGATTAATTAAAAGGTTCTATCGGGGAAAGTTTTGCGGGCTGATCTCGGGATTTGATTTTTCTCTGACGTCAGAGATAGGAGAATGCTCTTTTGCAGAGATGGTGGTTTGGCGTGTGGCATGCGAACTTGTTGGAAGTACTCGACGTTAGCGGCTGTAATGAAGTTTGGCTTGCGCTCGCCAGCTGTCGCCGGACCTACTCCTTTGTTTTTACGTAGCTCTCACACACGGCCTATTCTATCAAACGCTAGCAATTTGTTCCCTTTTTCATTAACCTTCGACGAATATTCTGGTCCGTCGGACAACGTTTTGCATACATATAGGTATTATTCGGTCCGTCACACCCATAACATTGATAGCCCGTTTGGGAGAGAACATTGAATCCGAATATCACGTCCGACAAAGTTGAATGGTAAAATTTCAGTAAGGCGACATAAAATATAAGGCTACAAGTTCCAGAGCTACCTACTTTACAACTCGACCACTTAGGGGGTACCATTGAGAACTTCTCGAATGCCCGATATTGAAATCAGATAAACTTATTTTTATTGTCGCTCTATGGCTTTGCCGGGAATATATTGTTTTGTTGGCTAAAAACTTATAACATTTCGGCAAAATGTTACGTACAAACCTTTGAGTTTGGCAAACTACTTGTACACTACTTTGCTTATAGTTCTTGCTGTTTGTATTGTTATTTTGCAAAGCAACTTGAAGATTCCTAAACGTAATTTCATTCGGATGTTTATGTATAATTTTTATAAGGAAGTAAAACAAACTAGACTTTTAGAAGATTAGTATATTTTGCTTGAATTTATAAACACTTTTTGAATGAATGAGCAAATAAAGCATTTGTTTAGAAATATTACTTATTTTACTAAATAACACATCATGCACTGTAATCAAGAATAAAATATACTATAATTATAATATAATATAAATGATCAAATTACGATCATCGTGGTCATATCCAAATATAATAGATTAAAACCTGCTTGGTCTAATATTTAATCAAAGTTAAAAGCAAGTTCAAATGTGATCAAGTTAGATATATCAAAGTGTTAATTAGGCGGGTGAGCAGCTGAACACCTACCTAATTAGGAAGTTTAAAATACATTGTTCGTGATCTACACGACAAGTTGCAGCCGGGAACGCGTGAGGACCGAACTAAATCTCAATTTCAAGAAAGTTTACTTATCAATAGTTAAGATAGTCGAGCTCGCGAGCTAACTGCGTTAGTTCCCGAAGCGAGGGAATTGTTCAGTCGGGTCACTACACAACTGCATAGATGTGCACGTCGCATTGCGCCTCCTGCAAATACTAAGTATTGTGTATCCTTGTGTTAAAGGATCGATCTCACACGTCCTTTGAAGTCCGAACCAATGTGTTCCGATATCCTTTCGTGCATCTTATTGCACGTAAATCTGTGTGTCCTGCGTCTGATCTGCCGGTCGTGTCGGATTCCACCTCATATCGAGAGAGAGGGTATACATACAACGTGATTGTGTGTGAGGTCACATTTGCACTAGGATATATCCTGCGCAAATTGCCCATTTCATCACTCGAGGGAAAAGGGGAAGTTATGTAGAGCTTACTGCCAGCCTTTACTAGTTCTAAAGCCACTTAAAGAACAAAAATTTAGAGTTACATGATAAAAATTCTAACAGCACATTGTTTTTAAAGGATGGTAAATAAATTACACCGAAGTGCAAATAAACAATGACAATTTTAAATACAAATGATTTTATAAATTCTGACTGTTGATAATTGACCATTAGTTTTCTAACGAAAATAAAGAATGTCGAATTTGAATTGTTTTACGAACGCGGGAACTGTAAAAAACAGTGGTAGAATGGTAGAATTCTATGTTGTTTGCGAACTATAGAGGTATTTTTATTAAAAAAGTTTTCAGCGTAGTTATTGTGTATGGTTTCAAATTCCAGTAATCTCTAACGCAGTTCACTAACAGGCATTGGTCTACAGAATGCAGCTACAAAAACTCGTATCCACATTCGTTAAAAATTAAAAATAGATTCCGACGTATTGAGAACCTTGTGTTTTTTAACTCGGTCGAAAAGTTACGTTTGCGTTAACTGTTGGTGATCGTTATACCTACAAATGTTGGGTTGGATGAAACACAATAAAATCGATATTTTGTTTATTTTATACCAAAAGTTGATCTGTTATTTCGTCGTAGTGCTAACTGGCAGCGTAATGGGATGAGAGCCTACTACTATAAATAAATATTGCTTTTAACAACAATAAACTAAATAGGTTTTATTTCACAGCGTTATGACACGTTCTTCAACACCTATTCAATATTATGAAGGCACGTCCAGGTGGCATGTTCGCGCCTCATCGTGGGCTATCTCAGTAAAAATAACATCTTAGTTCTTTGAGAAATACTTGCTCTTCGTTCAGACATTCTTAGATCTCCCTTATATATGTGCGCCTACATAAGTCTTTTGTTGTCTGGCCTCCAACGAAATTTTTCCTTATCACTTCTTTTGAGAACAGAAATGAAACAATATTAAAGCAGCACTCATGCTCAGCTGCTTTCACCTCCACAATATCATTATATAACGTGTCAATAAAAGACATGAATTAGTAAAAGCAGAAAACATAATATTTTTGTATGTGATATTAAAAGTAATACCTTAATAAATAGGGCTATTACACCCCCGTTTTGTATAGAAATAGAATATAAATCTGTTAAGTACCCTGCTAACAGAGGGATCGTTTGATATTGTTAAATCCGCTTTCGTTTTTATTTTGCTTTAAAGGCACGTGTTATTTGTTAAGACTCAACCCTGCCGATCAATATATTTTTTGTTTTTTTGTCTATATTTACGACATCAAAGTCTGTAGGAAAATAACCACGAACTCTTAACAACACCAACCATTTGAGGTATATTTAACGCTGGGATCGGCTCTTATGCATACCTGTTACATATTTTTGTATCAAGAAACCTGCAATAAATATCGCGTAGTCATTGTAGCATCGCTGAAGTATGCAAGGAACAGTAGACAGCGATTGAAATTATCAGGCACTTAGAACACATTAAACAGTTCCTCACTTTAATTGGCTCGCAATTACATTAATTTCCATATCTCTTGCTTTCATCAATACAAAATTGAAAGATAAGATACTGGTTATATTTAAACATCAGTTTTTATTAATACCATACGTTATTAAGTTTTTGGGGCACCATGTATAAACAATGTTAGCGAGCAATACACTGAAAACATTTTGAATTTATATGGAACTACACTGCTGATACGAAGCGAAGTTGGGTATCAGTGTGATGGCACTGATAACATAATGAAATAATTACATTTTAGTTTGCCAAAATATATATAGTTGTGTCCTTATATATCGAGGGGTAACGGGCTATTTGGTTTAAGCGACATTTTTGCAACTTTACAGGAGAGCCATTTAAAGTTTAAAATTTCGAAAAAAAAATCCTAACACAAAAACTTCTTCAGCTATTTGAACGGGGTAAACTGCATTAAAATTTAATTAAAAATATCTAGTTGTTGATGCTAATACCAAATAAAGCGGACCTTTAATTACAAAGATAAATGTCGCTTAATACAATCTGCCCTTTTTTAGAGACAGGAAAAACGCTTCAAGTGACTGCATAACTACAATTGGCTACAGGGGAAAAAAATTAAGCGACGACGCATTCTATTTACAGAGTAAGCCAAAAAGTATGAAGTAACGAAACCCACAAATAATAGAAACAAGCTATTTATCTCAACTACCAATTTCAACTAAAATGACTGACAGGCTAGTTTAGTTATGTGATATATAACATTGAAATTGTAATGTTTAATGCCTATGTTTATTAACATCTAAGTCTACTCGTATCAATGGCTGATAAAACAAGCTGATTTTGCTGATTAAGACTGAAAAGTAAATAAATATAATTGATGTTCCTATTGAGACTGTACTATAATAATTATTTCGTATAAACAGTTTAAGCGACGAACCCTGTCGGATTTGGGTGACGGACAAATGGATTAAGTTACATCACACCGTGTGATTAGTGGGAAGTCAAAAAGACTCAAGTTACTTTTTAATAAAAATTAGAAACAGGAAAAACGCTTTAACTCTCATTGACTTATTTATGAGAGACAGGGTGACTGGTTTATGTCTCGGTTATTAATATGATGGCATGGTTCAAGTACATGATTAAAAATAAAATGCAAAATTCACGTCGTTTAATACACAGCCACTTTGGAAACAACACGAAAATAGTATTGTTTCAAACGCCAAAAAAGTGCTCCGATTTTAATGAAACCGGCATCATTCGACGGAGAAAAATTCGCTGATTCCAAATATATATATAACTCAATATCACCCAAAATGTCGCTTAAACCAAATAGCCCGTTACCCCTCGATATATATCCTTGTTTTTTTTTTATGTTTAGGAACTTTATTTGAAATACTTAGCATTTTTTTATAGATCTTCAATTGAATTAAAATTCATCTCAACCAGTAAGTACATAATACTTTACATTTTTTTTAAACTAGAACCCTACTAACGCAATGTACCTAAAAAAAGTGTTTGAGTACTTATGAAGACAAGTTTGCACATAACGTCGAACAAAGATCGCGATATCAAGTAACGTAGTGAATGAAAGAGAATAGTTTCCATTCCGAGGGTGAATAGCCGAGCCACTTGTACGGAAAGACAATTTTGTAACCGCTACGTTTTGATAAATAGTGGGGTGAAAGGTGGCGTAGAGTGTGCCGCGGATACACCATGCGTCACCTGACACCGATCCTACGCGGAGACAGAACGCTCCCAACAATCCATAAACGAGAACCCCGGAAACGTTTTCACTTAACATTTTCACACGTAGTTTGTGGATCCTCTAATAAACTATCCTTGTATAACTTTACAGTGATTAAGGGATTACGGTGAGTTACGATTGTTAGTTTGCTTTATTTCCTTCAGGCCTATTTAATCTCGATTAATTTGTAGCACATGTCTCTAAAGACTTTACTTATTTCATCCCATATTCGAAATGTTGTAGCTCACCATGTCTCGTTCGCTCCCCAAACGGGTGCTGTGTTCACTCTCCGGAAAGTATTGATATCGACTTATTTGCCATTTCTAGCATTGAGAATAATTCAGTACCTATTAAAGTGGCACCGTTCCTAAGTTTGCTCGGCGAATTTATCCAAAGACGCTTCAATATTCTAATTTTATCTAGTAGAGGTAGTTTTGTTTAATATGAATAGTTAATAAGGCAAAGCAACGACTCAACGAGTTCCATCTTATTCAGTAGTCTAGTCTAGTAGTAATGCAGAATATTAATCAATATTCTATTCTAGGTTACGACTGAATAATGACGTCATTTATTATTCAGAAAATGTTATTCATTCCTATAAAGTATAAACGGTTATGAAGATCATTTTGACAGGTTACGAATACGGATACAAGAGGATTTCTTTTAGTCAGACGGAGCGAAAAACACAACAAAATGTGACCATTACTGGGCTGTCGGGATTGAATGCTGACGCGGCGCGCGACCGCACCGGTTATCGGTGGCTGGGTAGGCACACATTTAGCGATAACAACTCGACCAATGGACGATGTACCACGCGTCACTGGTAACAACGAATTACGAAAATCTACCTTTAAATAAAACCGCTTTCAATACCGCTGGCTGGCGGCTGTATATTTTCGTAGCTTTAGATAAGCACAATGCGGATCATAGTAACCTCCCTGATGTGATATCGCTTTCAAACATTTTGTTTTAAGAGTTAAATAGCTGGTATTGATGAAATGCAGCTTTTTTATTTTCATATAGCACAATTTTAAGGTGTCTTTTATCTCCTAAATAAAAACAATAATTTCTAAGTGCTAAGACTTTTAAATGAGTATCGTATAGGAGTGTCGTGGTGGCCTAGCGGTTCAATGAACGGACTTGTATGCACGAGGTTGCTAGTTCGACCCCAGGCAAGTACCAATGTGGCTTTTTCAAAGTTATATGTACTTTCTTAATTATTCCAAGACACTTCTGACAAACGGTGAAGGAAAACATCGTGAGGAAAGCTGGATTCCAAAATTTGGGATCTGAAATCGCCAATCCGCAGAGAGCAAGCGTGGTGATCAAAGCTCGTGCCTTCTCTATATGGGAAGAGGCCTGTGCCCAGCAGTGGGGCGTTTATAGGCTGGATTATTATATAGTTATAAAACTGTTTTCTTAAAATTCCTTTCTTTTCTCCCTTGGTTATTCAGAATGACAGCAAATTGAACTGTAGGTCTTGCACATACAAAATGAAAACAGGATATTTGTTTTCATCATAATAAAAATTCTTGATTAACTTCAGACATGGCTGTATTCCAGCAGTTTTAATTGGTATGCGAATGCAGAAGCCATCGAAATATCAGTAACGATATAATGAAATCCTGCACCTATGTAAAAACTGAAGTAAAAAACTGCGAATATTGCAATTGGATATTTTCGTTTGCTAGCACTTTACAGTATTTTTATTATAATCGCTGTTAAAGAGCCTTTTTGACACCTTTAGCAGTTAATTAAAATATATCAGGAACCTTTAAAGTAAAAGAAAATATTTACTAAACGCGACGTACAGCTACGAAGGTAGGTTGTGTATTTAATCAAGGGATTACTCCTATTATTTACACCTACATCCTCTCACTTACTCCTATTATTACAAAGCTAAAGTGTTTTCTTGTAAAAAGTAAAAAATATATTTTTGTTAACATAAATTGTTAGCAGACTAGGAAAAGTAAGTAAGAAAACTAACCAAAATGCTTTTATAAAAAAAAACGGTGTACAAATTCATTTTTAAATTAGTCGCAAACGTTTTGATTGGTGTAATGGTTATTAATTGAATTACAGAAATAATAAGAATACTTTAAGAAGACTTTAAATTCAGTTAACTATGTCGTAGGTACAATCGGGGACATCTTCGCCTTATCACCTTACCGTCGAGAAACCGTTTTCGTCGCTTGCGCTCTTTCTAACGCTACCGACACGCGGCGACGCCCCCTTATTTCTGATTTGTGTTTTAATATAGTACCTATCATTGCCAGTGTCATTGTAAAAGTTGACACTGTGCACGAGTAAAACAATATATCGTATGTAATGTTCGTTGTTGTCGTCACTAAATACTACGAATGTTTTGACGACTTACGCAATGTTTCTCTTATGCACATATTTTCATTAAAATGTGGTTTCGATTATGTAAACTATAAATGCTAGAATGTAAAGATATTTTTTTTTATTCGATTTTCAGTATATTTGCAAAACATAATAATAATAGAGTAACGAAAAAAGCTAGCTTTACCTACAGATATGTGTTAAACACATAAGTATGTAATTTATCGTTATTCTTACTCGGAAATCAAGGAACTGTTAGGTTTATTGCTCATGTCTCATAATAAGTTTCTAGATTTCTTTTTTTAAACGTCTTGACAGATTTCGACATTTTTCTATTATTTCGATGGGTGATTTAAACGAAATTGACGATTTTTTACATCATCTGTTGAGTGTGTTTTCTAAATCTGTTTTTATAAATGGCTGATCTGCGACCGGAGGTTGTGGGTTTGATTCCCACCCAGGAAAATTCTTTTTTTGATGAGCACAATCATTTTTTCTGTGTCTGTTTGTATTTTATCTATAATATGTATTAGAAATATATGAGGATATTTATCAGTTTTCTGGTTACCATATAACAAGCTTTGCTTACTTTGGTATCAGATTGCTGTGTGTTAGTTGTCACAGGATATTATCATTATGTTATAGTATTATTATAGATACTATGTCTTTTTTTTATTTATGCAATTTGTTGCATAATGTTATGTTTAAATGTAATTTGGGTTGAGAAAATATGAATTATTATTAAAAATTCGTCGGGATTTTTATGTTTTTTAATATTTTGTTTACTTAATAGTAAAATTGCATCAATACCTACCTTTAAATGTTATTATTATTTGCTTTGTTAAAATTAATTTATGTAGGATGCATAATGCATTTTACTACTACTAAAATACGAATTAGATGTAAACTTAAAATGTCTAAATAGTGTTTCAATACTATTTACTTACTAAAATCACCATTTATACTCCAGTTTAGAGTTTTAAAGCTCAAAAAACCCAGTATCTGAACCTTACCACCTTTCCCTGTGTGCGTAGCAGGTATTCTTTTCAATGGATCTGGAGTGTAAATTTAGTTGCGCCTTTAATTGTGATAGCAATATTTTTTAAGTTTGCGTCTACACCTAGGAAATAAGGAGTAAACACGCAACAAGGAGACGATGCTGGTCGGTCAACCACTGGCTCCATGAACTTCAGCATGTTTTTATAGAAGTAAGGAATAAACAAAATAAAACAAATTAGATACTTCAAAATATAATTTTATTTATTAGATTATTAAAAATAAAAACATAATGAGAGCTACCGTTATTACGCTCACGTGTTGATGCCTCTAGCATAGTTCAGAAAACGACAAAAATAACTTGTAATTAAAGATTCACCGCGCTTGTCGCGTTGTGTTGTTTTTTTACTCGGTTCTGAGTTTCGAAGTTCTCGTACTAGACAAATAACTCTGTTTAACTGATAAGTTGTATTTACTATGATGGTATGTTAGTTAGATGTAGGATATATTGTGGAAATTATATTTAAAGAAATAATTTAATATTTATTTGGTAGATAACTAGTTTTGATTAAAGTAAAACTGAATAATAACCGGTATTTAGTTAATTGGTAAATCTCGATCTTTCATCTTTCATAAAAAAAACCTTGAATGAGTAGTTCTAACAATATAATGGTTCACTCTTGTTACTATTTGCTATCGAAATTATGACCCAAATCGACCATCGATCTTGGCGGTGCAATTAGCAACCCCTTAGCATCTAATGAAGGTTACAGTCAATTACAAGTAGGGATATTATATCTTTCTTATTAAGTTTAAGTTTATATGAATAATAAAAAAACTTGTGAGTTGTCAAGGGACACCCGGATGGAACGAAGTTCCTTTCGATTAATTAGTGAAGTAATTATAATTTATTATTAATTTTTTTTTAAGTTACATTAAATAAAAAAAACATATTTACAAATATAATGTAATATAAACTTAATCAGTAGGCTCAATTTTAGTAATGGTATTAAAACTGATATTATAACTGAAGTACGAAACATAATGTTTGGGATTCTATTTTATTTAAATGTCTTGAAAAATCTGAATCAATGGTAGTATTATATTTTGTTGTTGATTCTGCTGGATTTAATTAATAATATATATATATATATATATTTATTTTTAATTTAAAATTATTATTTAGGTAAATTTAATAAAATAAAATTATTAATTTTATAATTAATTAAATTAAATTATTATTAATTAAATTAAAAAATAATTTTATAACTAATTAAATTTAATTAATAAAAAAATAAATATAATTTATAAAAAAAATATTTAATAAATTAATTTAATAATTATTTATTAATTTAATCTAATTAATATTAATTAGATTAATTTAATAGATTATTAAAAATATTAATTTAAATAAGGAACTTCGTTCCAATTGATTAATTAACATGCGGACGCCGCATAGCTTACAATAGCTTACTATAGCAAAAAGTGTCGTTAGAACTTTTCGTAAGATTTTTTTCCGTCTAGCCCCCTTTCTCAACGAGCGATAAGGAACTTCGTTAAAGAAAGAAATGAAAAATGAAAGCATATAAAGAATATATTTTTTTGATTGTTTACATAAAATCAAAATAATTGTAATCATGAATATTCATTATGTTGTAAAATGCAAGTAATACCTAAGTTTAAACTTTTACAAAATCATAATTATATAAAAGTATAACACTATCTGTTGTGATCGACAGGCGAGCCACGAGCTCGCGGTAAAGACTACGGCGGTTTTATTCGGTGCTTGTCATACCAGATTATAATGCGAGGCGAGACGAAACTGTTATTTCTCGGTGTATTGCTATAGTAACACATTTAGTACTAAAAGTCCGGTGAAGCAGTCAGAGACTACGCTCAGGCCAAAAAAAAACATTTGTACTAAAGCTGAAGTGCCTGAAAATGGAAGCTACATTATGTGATATAATATTATTTATTAATCGCCATGATTACACTTAGAAAAAATTAATCTACTAAGAAACGAAAAAAAAGCTGTCTAGAACTATAAAGATTATAATTATAAGAATGACTAAAAAAACGTATTCGTGTTTAACGTATTGCTTGTAATTATAACACATACACAAAAAAAAAACGCCGTTATCTTGCGGCTCCTTTCGCCCCTCGGTGATCGACGCATAGTTTTTGACAACGCGCCGTGTGCGTCATGTGCGCACCAAATGCCAAACCGCGGTAAAGCTCGTTCGTCAATCACAGGTTTAAAGAAAATTACAATTACATAATTAATGACGGTCCTTTATGCATATTATTATATTAGTCAATAAATGTTATTTATTAGGCTTTCGTCAAATAAACAAATTCTTATAACAATAAAAAAATTACACTTCGTAGTAGTAATAGTAGGTAGCTATTTTACTGATACCATAATATTTATTTAAATTATTTTTTAATCATGTTTAACAGAGTTTTACAAAAAACTAAAGGGAAGTCGGGCATGCACTTCTAACTGCCGGGTCAAAAGGCGGTTATAATCGAATAAAAAAAAATACCTTGTATCAACTAGATATTCTGCTTCAATGGTTTGACAACCAAAATAATATTTATGATTTTAATGTCGGACTAACTATCCAAAAAAGACAAACAAAAGGTATATTTCTGTCCTTTTCTAACGCATGGCTTGCGCGCAGGATAGAGAGAGTTGCATTTTGTGCATTACATTACAGTTCTTGAGTACACTTTGACGATAACAATAAGCGTCGCGAGCAAAACTGAACTGTTTGACAATGAGTTTAAGGTTCATAATAAGATGTTACTGTTTATTGCTTCTCATAGATTTTTTGTAGCTTTTATTCTACACCCGGCGTCCGTAATGTTAAAATACTATAGTAGGTATAGTAGTAGTATATATTATATTAACAATGCCAACCAATTTTCCAATGGCTCGCATTATACTCATATTTTTATTATTTAGAGGTTAATAAGAAGATTATTGGTGGAACTTATAACACTACTTTAAACCGTCAGGGGGCTGAAAATATAACACGAATGACTTTTTTAAACATAATAAAACTGCTAAGAATTATGCTACTATTATATTAAATATTTTAAAAATGTTTTAAAAACATCTAGCAAACAAATCTCTAGCAAAAATTTCTACCTAGCTATATAGATTGTATGTATTTTATTTTAGTGGCTTTCTGTTTGCCTATTAAATGTTCTGTTTGCATAGAAAAGACGAATTGTCGATCAATGGTCTTCGTCGGAGTAAAAGGGTCGCGTTCTTAGGTTCTCAGCCTCCGCTGTCAGTCTTCTTCGTTGATGACAAAGTAACCACGTCTTCGCTTCCCGCGGGCAGTTATTTAGTCTTCCATCCTCTTACTATCGTCTTATCCACAGCCTTACTGTAAGAGCGCTGCAAACAAAATGTTTAAACAATGAATCCATATGTAATAAAATTCTAATAAGTTTACAAAAACAACCGAAGACTGTTGTCACAAATAGATTTCGAAGAATCAGACAAGTTGGGTTCGAACTCGAGACTGAAGTTATAACGGGTAATAGCAACCTACTAGACTATCGCTACTCTCTGCTAATTTGGTCATCTATGTATTATACTTACTTTGCTCTTCCGTGGTCTAAATCACCTACACGATTATAACAAATTCTCTCTCAAACATTAAAACGATTATTTTTTTAATCTGCTCCAATAAAAAAAATGTTTATTAGCGCGAGCTTGTTTATTAATACATTTTGCGGTGGCTACCAGTGGCTAACTTTGATGAAAATACTTGACCTAACCAAAACCAAACAAAATATATTTTTTTTCAATCCAGTATTTATGATTTTATTTGAAATCATTTGGTCATAATAACTAACATGCGCTTTGCGAAAACAAGTACCCGCAAGTTCTGGTTTATGACTCTTTTGTTAAAAGTGAGCCGACTAGTTTTTTATCTATAGCAGTGGAATTCTATTGTTATAGCTAGCTAAAGAATGAAATGTTATTGAAGAAAAAAACACCTAACAAAACACTATTATAAAAATATTATTATTTAAAATAATGTGTATACTCTAAACAAGAATATAGCCGAACTATCTATTTAACTATAACTTTTTCTATTTAACATATCACTCGTTCGGTATGGTTACATAAATCCCAACAAAAGTATGAATGAAAATGCACTGATTTACTTCGTACAGAGCGTAAATGAAGCTGTAGTTCCTTTTAAAAGTATGTGTGACGTGTAATATAAGGAAGTTTGAATAAAAAAAACTAGAATTGGCCACAAAGATCACTTTAAAATAATACACGCTTAATAGTTAAGATGTTAAAACATGAGACTAGTGTCAGATGACTCTCGCAATCAATTATAATTATCAATTTTAAAAACATCCCTACTTAGCAGCACAACAGGCATTTTTACACATTTGTGTTAAACATATTATTAAAATGTCACCGTGAACAACACTGAATAAATCTTTCATGTTTAGTGCAATAATAATTAGTATCTAAAACAATTTTGACCGACTAGAATTAAGTGTTATGTAGTTCACGTTAATCTTTTTTCTTTCTATCCCACTACTTTGCAGACTCTTTATCTATCTGGTTTTAGGCTGACTTATAAAAACATAATGCTTAAAATATAATTAAAATGTTAATACTTACAAATGTTCTCAGGTCATCCGCAATTTGACTAATAAATTTGTTCGCTCTTCGATCGTCAATTTTAGATATCACACAAACAAAATAAAAGTCCGGTAAACACGCGCGAGTATTCGTAAACAGTAGTCAAAGTCACGGAGAAAACAGCGAATGTCAACAATGAACAAACAGTGAGATGCGACTGACGTCCACAAAAATAGTCAAAGCATATATTGCCATCTCGTTATTGCAATGTCCTAATTGGTCAACGTCCCAGGAGGGCGGAGCTTCCGTGCCAGTCGCCTGCGTCGAACGTCAAACGAAATCTTCTAAAAAGTGATAAGGCTTCGTTGTCCCCGATTGTACGTATGTAGTGGCGAATTAAACTATTAATTATGTAGGTTTAAAGATTACTAATGAATGCAAATATGTAATAAAAGGGGATAAAGAAGCCTTAAAAATGATGCATTGAAATTACAATTATTTTAGTAGATTCGGGCAATATTATTTGGTTTAAACCGTAACTAATTGCTGTGTATTTGTAATCCTGTCTAGTCGTTATTACTATCGGGGACGTCTATACAGCAGTTGTGTCTCCCAATTTAGGCTAAATACAGACACGATGTCGTAGACCGTACAAATTACACAAATTAATTATTTAAAGTTCAGCTTGAATTATTACTGAACCGATTTTTTATCGTTGAACGAAAGTGACATCTAAAATAGGTTCAATGAAAAGGGTATAAAATATATAAGGCTCGAAAATATTATGCTGCAAACTCATAGGTCTTCCGACGATCAATGTCACAATTCGTAGGTTTATTTTTCTTATGTAAGTCAAATAAGTGAAACTAGGAATATAAACAGCGGGCACGGACCCAATCGTATCCACTTGCGAGATGAGAACCACAAATATTTTCCTTTTCCCTCCCACAATTTGTTCGCACTTTGTAGCGATAGTTATTTCCAAGGAAGGTAAGACTATAATATTACGGCTCTAGGAAGCAGCGAGAGCCTTTCGCCTTTTTACTACTGTGACAAAAAATTTCCATTCTTATTAGTTTTCGTTACACACACTTTTAGTAATTCGCTGTCAATTTTAGCAGTATCAAACTAGGGTTAAAAGACTAACTAGAAATAAGTTTTTAAGAAAGCCTTTGCATCAAGTTTTTACAAAATAAGTTGCTCTAACTGTGCACCTTTTAAATAACTTTAACTTTTCGGTTGCTGGTGTGAAATACCTACATTCAAAAGAAAATGTCTACAACTAAAAATGTTTATCTACATTGAAAAACAATGGAATTCCCTCCCTTCTTTACAAAAGTGAGGTGCACAAGACTTATCTACTATTATTTTGAGCTAGCTACTTATTTGAGCTAAATTTTCAATATAAACTTGGCTAACATCAGCTTAATAAGCGAATTAAACAGCACTCAGACCGGGTCTAGACTGAGCACGTAAGTACATTATTACTGAGTACTGAGTTACTGACTCGTTAGACTTACTGTTTCATCAAACTAAATTACTTTGTTGTATACAAAGTAACGGATTAGTTAACCCTAAAAATATTTTACATACTCTATTCTTTTAGATAACACGAAACAAAATTTTGCAACTTCTTTCCAGAATAGACCGTCCTAAATGAACGGCTATTTTAAAGCACCTCTCGCTAGCAATTCGCGACAGGGAAAGGATTTTAATTGATAATTTTCTTGGAACCAAAAATATAACCTTTTTTACTGAAAATATCACTTTTCATGGGACCTAAATGCCTTACTAGTCTAGTTAGCTATCACTAGTGTAATGTGCTAAAGTTTATCAATGATATGTGTGTATATAGGGTGACATTCGCGCAGTCACGTAGGTACTCAGTTATTCGATGTACTGCGCTTTAATGAATGCGGACTGAAAGGTTATATAATTGTTCGCAGTGAAGCATATACTATGTACCCAGTGTGTAAACGCAGCACAATACCGAGTATTTCCGATCAAAAAGTAGTACTGCAGTAAGATTTTCCCCGTACTTGCAAAATGTAACTAAACATTTCTGTTTCCACCATCATAGGCTTTAGTTTATGTGGTGAAGTAGTTAAAGTGCCATTCGAGTGGTTTGCACTTAAAGCTGTGAACGTCCACTCTAAGAATAAACTAAAACACGGATAAAGCTTTAGCAGGGCCCCTGGTGGACTGATTAAGCATAAAATTTCGATGGAAATTATATTCTTAGAGCACTTCTCTTTCCAATAATAGAAATTCTACTGAACAGAGAACTAAGTGTATTTATTTCTAGAATGATTCGAACACTCTAAATGTAAATTAACTTTGATTGTTAAAGAATATGTTTCAACATAGATATATATATAATCTTTCTCTTTACTTGTTAAGTTTAGCAGTGTCGTGATTATGATCTTTGAAATGCTGGTTGACGGAAATAATAAGAGATTGAATAAAAAATATCATCCTCAATGAATAACCCTTTCATTAAAAATATTAAAGGTGTACATAAAAACATAAAGGAAGATGGTGAGAGAAAAAAAACCTTTATCCTTGTTGAAATTAACATTCAAAACTCGTACGGCTATAAATAGATGTTGTATTACATAGCTGTGCGAGACAGTCTATCGCTGAAACCGTATATTTTCCAGGTAGCCAGCCACACGATGTAATACGAACACTTGCAATTTTACCACAATACATTCTGCACTTGTTGAACTCTAAATGGATGTAATATGAATCGTCAACTGCACTGGCGTGTGTGAACTACATAGTTCGTTTTTAAAGGAATGTTTTACGTTTCCTAGGCTCTGTACTTAAATGTCTTGTGCCCATTTTTTCTGTTATTTTCCCACCAAAAGTTTTCAATGTCAATACATTAGTTAAAAAAAAAAAACTTATTGGATTGCCATCATCTATGTTTAACTACATGACTTTTAAAGCAACCCGGGATAATTTAATCACTGCTGTGACAGAATTTGTTTTCCATATTTTGCTAGAAATTAGACACGTAATCCTTATTCTTTTCGAACACTCTTAAATCGTTTCACGTCGCGTTCCCCGAAGCTAATAATATTACTCCGCTTAAAGTTAATAGAAGTTGGAATCAAAACTCCTACGAAATTTTAAAACTCTGGCTGGCTTATACGTGCCTTTTACAGAAAAAAGGACTCTTTAAGAAGTATTCTTCCGAGTGAAAATAGTTTAACAGCGGGAAGCGCTGCTTTAAGTGGTTTACTGATAAACGGCACCTGTGAAGCGGGAAGGCTTTTATCTCACGCGAAGCCCGGCCCCTGAATTTCCGAGCCACGGAATGCACTCGGCAAAACCGGCGTCATTTTAAAGCTATATTTTACCTTTATTGTAATGTTATAATTTAGAATAGACTGCAAAGTTTTTAGATTATATTTTTAGAGATGTTATATTCTGTTTTGCTAAAGTGAATTAAAACAGAAAAGTTTCGTAAAATACTCTGTTATATTATGACAGCGGGCAGCTGCAATAGAAATGAATGCAAAAAAGTATTTTTGGAAAATGAATGAGACGTTTTATCTTCTGAAGTTCTAGCTGATAAAACTTCTGCATATTATTTTCAATGTTGAAAATTTTCCCGGTTTAGAGCAATTAAATAATTAATTGAGTTTTTAATATCATTAAAACTCCCAGTTGGTTACCGAAAACAATGTTGTGTTAAACCGCGCAGTTTTCAATTCTAATTAATTTATAATACACTTCCAATTTGCAAGATCGTTACCCCGTCATCGTTAATAACTGAGTTATCTCCGCGTCTTGTTGACTTCGGCGAACATTATCGTCTTCGAGAGCGTGTATTTTCCTCATTTTTCAGTAATGGCAAAACGACTCTGGCCTCCCCTCTAGTCGATAGTCATCGATGATTGATTACGACACTTTCGCATGGCTATTACCGTAACCAGTCACTCGGTAAATCTTAAAAGGATCACCTTAGAATTAAGAAGAAAATCAATTTTATTTTCGGTTCTATTTGCAGTTGCTTGAGGTTTATGTGAACTATTGTGTTGAGGTTACGTTTAACATTGCTTACTTCATTCTTCTTGAACAAACCTACAACTCTATTAACGGTAACTTCTGCTTTGTTCCGAAAAACATCCCGCCAGCTTCTATTTTTAAATAAGTCGGCTGTAGGTAATTGTAGGTATGTGCCTATGCCACGCTTCGGCGTACGCATGGGCACACTCAATCTGACAATCTCTTGAAATATTCAATATCCTGTTAATCCGTTTGGAAAAGTTACTTTTATATTCAACGAGTGTTAAATTATTATGAACGCAGCCATGGCGCTGACGCTAACTTAGCAAACTTAATAAGTATTAACTTTTTGAACAACTGGATACGAATATTTATGAAAAACGCCTTGTATTTTGGAAGCTATTTAATAAATGATTCCGATGTTAATTACACTAATTTGTCAAATTATGCTAATAAAAAAATATTTATTATTTGTTTCGTTTTACAGCACTTTCACCAATAGGTTTAGTACAACGTATTCTTTTTAAGAAATTGCTATGTTTTGTGTGAACTCTTAAAACTAACCGTGTTGCAACTGTTAAACCTTACTATTTAAGCACTGCAACATTTTAGGCGTCAAAGTATTCATTAATATCATTTCGTTAGGTTATTAATATCAGACCACAAACATACCTTCGCTATTAAAGTAGTAGTTATCATCAGCCTTTGTTATTAATATATTACAAGCACTAGTGAATTCCAGACCACGTATTTACCAGCTATTGAGTACTAAACGTCTGCCACAAACATATATTTAATACATATAGACGGTTATAACAGAAACTAACGCAGCTTTCGTTTGATGCAATAGGTAAAATTCACCGAGCTGTATACCTAAAAGGTTGCTAGTCATTGCAGCCATGCCTTAAAAATAAAACCAAAAGTCTTCATGATCGATTGAACGTATTCCATCAAAGGCGAATGACAATTTTAATACCACCTGAATACCAATGTTTATAGAGTTATATTTTTCTCATCTCATGCGGTTGCTAATTTTAGGTAGAGAAAAAATACAAGGGGATGTATATTACAGAGGTTTTTCAATTGTTTTTTTATGTCGTTTTTGTATTGTTTTCAGTATTTGGTGAATGTGAAGTGTAATTACTGACGTTATGGTGTCCATGTGTCATGTAGGTGTGGAGATGGCATGGCGTTGCGATTCAAATCAATGAACCCAGCGAGTTGAGTTGAACACGTTAATTGAGTCCTTAGATTAAGTGTTGGAGTTTGCACTGCATATGACAGTTTCTGTTAATTTGTGTAAATTGTGTGTTGAAGGCAGTAATGCAGTATTGGCGTTCATGTGTTACGTACGAATTTATATTTTATGAAAATATACGCACGAATTATAATTAACAAACGTTACAAGAAATATGCAAATAGTCAGGGTTTCTTAAAAAATATTTTACAGTTTTTTAAATTACTCCATTAAAATTTTAGTTTCGTAGTATAAAGAAATCAAAATGACTAAATGATGGTACTACTTTCGTATCAAACGTTAAGAAACGCTCAGTAGCGATCACTAACGTTCCCATATTTTCATTGAAAGCCCGTAAATCTCTACTCTGATGCAATTTCCGGCCGACTGATAGCGTTCGACTAAGAATAACAGAGAGTTAAGGCTGGCTTCAGAACTACATATTTAATTACGTCTCGTCGGGGGCCGGCAGTGGACTGGCACCAGTAGACACGTGCCGTCTCTCTCGCTATACTTGTTTTGTGCTCGTTATGGAGCGCTCAGATGCGCCTCCGCCCGATACAATGCCGCCCTACTTACTCCTACAACTTACTTGTTTGCCAAAACATCTCTAAAACTTTTTCGTACTACTTTTAAATTTCTCCGTCGTTGCGACATTGTTATGTAGGTAGTGCCTCACCGTGCAACTTCATTACAAAACGCTTCTACGATATACTAAAACAATAAATTCGTGCAGTAAATGCACTGGAAACTTCATCTGGGCGGAGACCGTCTATTTATCTATTTTACTTATTCATAGCATAACTTTCTAACTAGATTATGACCGCTTCATGTACCCTATATATTTAATTTATTCATATCCGTATGAAATGGATTTATGCATAAATAATTTGATAGGCTTCCCACTCTAATCGGATTCCATCAATATCATAACGCATATATTCTACATGATAGCGTCTATTCAAAGGCATTAATTTAATAACGCATTATATGAACAAGTAAGGCTTCTTCTGTTAACCTGTGAACAAGAGTTAATTAAGTAGTAAAATGAATGAGAACCTCGTATTTTTTTCTTCCCTATAACATAAAAATAATGCCTCGTTCAAGAGCCTTTTACATAGTTCAATGAGGCGTAAATGACATGAATACAACGTTAAATATTACGTTGTCAAATCACGACAAATATCATCTCATCAATTTACATCCCCACATACCAAAAACATCTCACGGTTCTCACCTCGCTTGTATCCTTATTGTGTTGGAGCCAACGAACAAATTATGCTATAATTCATTGTGGCGTGGCCACGCAAAACTCAACCAAACTGCTGACAGCTTTGTATAGCCAGACCAACACTTTTTCCACACATCAAAAGTATACGCACTTTGAATTCGGAATCAGTTGGCGGCGAGGAAGACAGCGGCATCTGTTGTACCGTAAAAGAAAAGTCATTATGGCTGAAGTCGTTTACTACTTTCAACCTTTTCACAAATGATCACTTTAACCTTAAATGAGATAATGGCTAAGTATTAGATACCCTAATAAATGTTCATATCGAATCACTCAACTAAGATTCAAGCCCCATAATAATAAAAAAGATCTTACGATCAAAAGCTATACTTACCTAAATCCGTAATATGCATGCAGTCGCCGGGTTGTTAAAACATATTTGAATATTTTAAAGACTTCTTTAGGGTCATAAAAGTTTATCACCCTTTTATAAAGGCTTTTAAGGCCTTTTTTATACAAGACTAAGTTTTTTTGTTGAATTAAACTCTTATTAATATTTTCCTCACGATCTTAATTTGTTTTCGAGTGGGCAGAACATCTAGAGCATTAACACCAAGTAAACGTGCAACTTTATGAGCTACATGAAGCAGAGATTAGTATGAACCACGAATATAAATACTGTCACTAAATTTCAACTCGATGAAAGGTTTGACACTGCAAACAAAATGTAGGTATGTATGTTTATGTAATCGTATTTGAAATGTGTCCGTTATAGATTTTGCGGTCGGTAAATGATGCGGTCCGGTGCGAAATCTAGATAAACGTGATAAATGGTCAGCCTTCTTATGGTGGCCATTCGTTTTCACTTTTGATGGACGCCTGTGAAATTCCTGCTTTATTATAGCAATCCATTTTGCGAACCTGAGTTAAACCAGTAATTTCCTACCTATAGCCTCCTCACTATTAAAGATTTACGACTGTACTAACAATTTTCCCGCCAGCTTTATTATTAGACCAGTCCCAATACTGTTTTTAAATGCATTATTCCTTTATTTCGAGTTTATGGTGTAGGTACATGTACAGGTTAATTGCGACTGTATTTATTTTACTTTCCGTTTATGCAGTTATAATTCACAAGCCTAGTATATTATACTGGCCGTATTCGTGTTCCTGTAATATGCAAACAAAATATTCCCGACTGCGTAATTCTCGGGTCAATCATATTATAAGAAAAAATCATTCATTATTTTTTCCTAAAATGATTGTCATCCTATGTAGAGCCCGATGCGGGCTGAATGGCAGCGCGATCTATCTGTCCACCATTCCGATAGGTGCTGATTATCAGCTCAGAGAGACTTATGAATCCTTAAACGAGTGACGACAGGCGAGAACGTTGTATTCGATAATCTGTGAAATGCCAGAGAACCTATATCCGGGAAATTCCAAATACGACGTCTAATCTACATACTCGTGTAAAAAGTCAAATTTCCGATTTCATTTGTTTTAGTTGTTGTTCTAACGAGGGTAAAGCATTGGTACTTGTTAAACATGAATTTATGTCCATTGAATTTGTTTATCGCTGTACAAAAGCCGGCGTTTTTCTTGTCTACGAATAATTTAGCAGTGCCCTGGGATTATTGGTTTGATGAACGGCCAGGATATCCGGCAGATGACTTGAAATAATAGATGTTGTTACTATGCATCGTATAATTATTTTGTTGTTCTTTAGCTGAGTATATTTCACAAAGAGCCTTAAACATGAATGTGGATGTAAGTAGGTATAAAAAATACCGTAGAAACATTATTAAATTGTACAAAAAATTATGTAAGTAAAAATAATTTAAAGTAAAATTATGAAAAGAAGAAAATTTATATTGAACGCACCAAAAATAACACGGAACACTGGCTGAAAACCCGTAAACACTGTATCGGATTAAAAACCTATGAAAATAAAAGCAGTACCACGAGAATCCTATAATTAAAGTATTTAATATTAAAATGTCATGCTTTTATTAAATATATATTTTATTCATCATCCAGCCTATAAACGCCCACTGCTGAGCCCAGGCCTCTTCCCATATAGAGAAGGCATGAGCATTGATCACCACGCTTGCTCTCTGCGGATTGGCGATTTCAGATCCCAAATTTTGGAATCCAGGTTTCCTCACGATGTTTTCCTTCACCGTTTGTCAGACGTGTCTTAGAATAATTAAGAAAGTACATATAACTTTGAAAAAGCCACATTGGTACTTGCCTGGGTTCGAACCTGCAACCTTTTGCATACAAATCCGTTCATTGAACCGCTAGGCCACCACGACTTATTATTACAAGCTTATAAAATGCTTTGTAAATATGCTTTTAGAAACTTGATAGTGGTCATGGTGGTAGAAGTTGTGCTTTCCGAAAAGCAGTACTTTAGTAGCTTTTCTTAAAAGCCCAGTAAAGTTTTACTAAGCTGTTGAGAACTCGGACTGAGAGAGTATCTCAAGCAAAAGTTATGCTTATGTGTATAGTGCTCGGTCATCTATGCAGTACCTACTTTCCTAGTAGAAGGCTGGTTAAATATTAGTATAGATTTTACCAAAACTTACGAACATACGATTGGTCGCAAGCGAAATTACATACAATCATTTCTATAATTCAATAACTAATATTTATAACTTGAACAATAAATATTATAACGACGTCAATAACCGAGTAACCAGGTATAATTACTAACACCTCAGAGCCCTGAAAACAATAGGTAATGCTGGTGTATTTTTAACAATTTCACCTCAAATTCGTAATAAAAAACGTTAATGCACTCTCGGCAAGCTAACCAAAATCCACATTCAGTGCACAAAAAAGACAATGCTGACCCCAATAAAACCAGCCAGAATTGCTCTTTACGTGAATCTTTAACAAACATACCGACAAAAATAGATTCACAAAAGTCTCTACTTGCTTTTTTTAGTTTTTAGATCTGTATCATTATCACATGAAAATAGTGAATGTGTTTTCTTTTAATCCTAATGGTACAATTTAAACAATAGGTTAATCATTTTGTTTGTCTGTAAACCCAAGGTCAATCTGTAAACTGAAATTCTCATCAAAAAACGTATCGACAAGAAACATTGTAGTATATTTATATTTAATATAGAACCTAAACAAAAGGAGGAAAATTTTACAAGCTTATACAATTTCCAGTAGAATAAACGCGGCAATAAATGCCATTAATACATAAAAGCTAAGGCAATAAAAACCTCAAACATGATCAAAGAAGGTAATTGTAAAGACAATCAATACGATGATTTCGTTAAGGAGTTCTCCTGTTCAACTTCTGACTCCATTTAACTTAATCCACGCTGTCCTTAATTTCTTTACCTACACTGTCCATCCCTAGTATCTCACACCGGAACTTAATTATTAAGATATTAAAAAGTGCCACAGCGAAGTAATAAATTGTAATTAAACAGTGTCTAAATGTCTCCGTGATATTTATGTTGCATGAATTGTCTCAGGAATCCTTTGGTTTGCGGTTGCTGGTTTTTCGCGGCTTACTAATAATAAAAATGTACCACTAACCGAATTTCGGGCAGGTCCTCTTTGAGGAGGTGTGAGGTGAGAAATGCCCAAGTAAGTTTTCGAATATACTTCCACGCTCTATTCCTTGTTTTCAGTCTCATAGTTAATCGGACCAACGGCTTTTTTGATTCCCGAGGCTCGGGGTGTGAATGCCACCACTTTCTAACTCCAACTTTTAACTCATAACCCAGTTTATCTTTACTCAGGGTTCGGAGCCAGGACCTTGACCAGCACGGCAGCCGCGCTTGCGACCGATAGCCTAGTTATATCGGCAATCGGCGGCTGAGTAGGGTGCGTGCGAGGGTGGCGGCCCGCACCTGCCAGGTTGATTACCGTCCATCTCGGACCGCCACCATAAATTTATTCAGATGCATGCACATTTTAATACGCCAGCCATACTTGCGCAACTACAATTTGAATTTCAATCGTTCGCTGTTATGATAAGTCATTTTTTGGAATCGCGCGTTATATTTTTTTCGTTTTCCGCTTAGTGCCTTCATAACGTGGAAATGGTCGGGAACAAGCTAATATTCAAATGTAATCGGAGTTTAATCGAAATGTTTTGAATTTTTTTTTTTTGGTATCGTGGTTTCGATGTGTAAGAAGAAAATTAGGTTTTCGGTGGTATTTTAACTCTTGCTTTAAAAAAAAATGCTTTATGAAATAAAATGCTCAAATGCCTATGCGTTAAAGAATGGAGCAGAGCAATTTCAACAGTTCTGTTAAAAGTATATTTTCAAATGACTAGCCGTTTTGCGATGACTATAAAGCCGGCCGCCGCCGCAGTGTTAATTTTCTATTGAACGTGTGACGGGTATTGTCACGGCCAGTGTTGGTGTGTTTTAGAAGAGAGTAGGAAGGCTAGTCAATTACTACCAAATGACGCAGTAACATGCTCTTTTCCATAACTTACAACTCAATTTTTGATTAGTTTACACGGTCAAATGATGGTAAAAAATTTAGATTTAAATGACTCTATAAAATATAAAAATGATTGGTGGCAGAGAAGGCGTCACTAAGTACCCAGCATTATAGCGCGGCATTAATTAAATATAATTCTATTCAAGCTTCTTGCACTAGAATATTGTTTGCATAAAAGATCGAAAGCAATGAGCCCTTGTTATCCCCAAAGGATTTTACATTATAATTCTTATTGCCTGCATTTGAAGGAATGCGAATAAGAAATGTCGCCAACAGACAAAAGCGTCGGATTGGCGACGTTAAATTAATGGCGACCATTATCAAACCTTTCACGCTCCTAACAAATAGAATTTGCAATGGAAACGTCTACTTCGACAGAATGTGTGCCTTTCGTTAAAATATTGTTTGAATTATTTTAGTATCAGATTTGCCGGTATTTACCAATATTTATGCAGTGGTCAGCAAAAGAACAAACTACATTTGTAAACGGAGCTTTGATGTTTGTAGTTCGCAGAACTAAATAATCTGCGCTTTTGTTCGGAACCAATGCGCCTAAATTGCTTGCGAAGCATTTCCGGAATCGAATGTTCCACGTATCATGTTTGTTACTCGTTCAAACAGTCCATGCAGCCTACAATCCCCAAATATTGCAGTGCACCATAATTATGAGATACCTGAATACGAGTACCTGTGTAGGATTCAGTTCCTAAATTTTGCATAGTTTTCAGTATCCTTAGTTCAATAGAATTTGGAAGATAAACCAACTGTAGCTTTGATATCATCCATGGATATAATATAAATTTCCTAGTAACATGAATAATGACTTTTACATGATACTTCAAATTTTTTTTAGAATGCAGACTCATTCCCAATCTATTTATCAATTGAATATAGTTGCATTAAAAGAACAGCCGAATCTTATTGGGTATTTTCCCTCTTTTTAATTTACTAAACATTTAATTTTGTTTACCAATTTACAATATAAAGCTCAAATATAATTTCTCGCGCGTTGTTGTGCAAATAGTTCAGGGAACCGATTAATTAGAAAGCCCGGACAAAGGGCCCTGTTACAGTCTGGTGGCTCACAATAACATATTTTGTTATGGTGGCGGCATTTCGTATTTTATAATTTTACGAATCAAAAATCATGAACAACGGTCATGTCCCTAAAAACATAATAAGTAAAGTCTATGGATCGAACGTAATAGGATAATAGCCTGTACTGAGGCAGAAATCTCGACATTCGAGAATGAGCTCAAGTAGACATAATGTTGGGATCCACATGAAACCTAATTTGATGCCTTACTAAAACTGTATAATCTAGATATTGCACGCATAACACGCAATGATCTGTGAAATGTATTTTCAAGCCGAAAATAAGAACTACTTTGCTAGTTTTTATGGATTTTTGTACAATAAAGTTAGTACATACATAAATATCACAACAAAAAAATAAAGTTGCCAAATTATAGCAGATAGCAATCAGTGTTAAAACTAATTTTCACCACAATTACGTAGTTAAGTTTCAAATGTAAATTAAAGCTATTATTTGCATGTGGAAAATTGATCAAAAATGCAAAAATATGCGCAGTTATTTACATTTCAACTCGACGAAGCTACTGCGGATCAAATTACTGTTCATTATTTCTCATATTCTATTCTGAAACAAAGCTGACGAGATCATTGTATTGGTAATAGAGGATTGAATGTGTACTTAACCTTATTTAACTGTGTAACTGGTTATTATTTATCTTATGTTTATCTTGCGGATCTGCCAGTGCTTTAAATTCATATAAATATAAATGAGCCCTTTCATTTATGGAGCTTCTAAGCTAATTAACGAGCTTAGCAATAGGGATCAAATATCGATACTATTATAGATAATCTCAATTTACAATAATGACGACATTTCGTCTTGTGTTGTCCTAGAACTGATACATCACCAATTATTCGAGGTATGCAGGTAATTCAACACCAGTTGTGAAACCTGAAACCCTTAAGCAACCAGCTGACTAAGACTACGTCATCTACATAGACACGTACAACTAGTGCAACGCTAAAAGCTTTACGTAACTCATAAATAAAAGTTTCATAACGAGTCCACTTAATAGATTTATCACTTGCATTTTAAAGTTGAATTTTGAACAGTTCAGCATTTTCTGAGACAATTTTCGAAGCTTGGAGTTTACTCATCTGTGACCTTTTATGGAGTTTTCTTCGCGAACTGACAGTTTGTGACTCGGAAATTGTTAATTTTTAATTTTGGGTAAAAGAAAAGAGATAAATCATGCGAGGGCCGTTTTCTGAGAGAGATGACTCGCGCACTCTACTTCTTAAGGATACACAAATTTATTTGTCTTCTACGCGCGTTTTGTTGAATAAGTAATCTACGTTTTTACCGTCGTTTTTGTCGTACCATGATTTGTTCGTGATTTTACAAATGTAGGCCTGTTTTTGTAGCGTTGTATCTATAGTGGTGTGTTGCAGTCAACTTTGATCGAAAATAAACAATGTTTATTATGTGCTTATATTGGCTGCAGCAGAAACAAAAAAAAAATATTAAAATCACGAAAAGTTAGTCCATAAAAAAGTTGTCTTGGTAAATTTTTATACATTATTTGTGTTAATTAGTAATATATCGATCGTTATCGATCAATGTTTTTCTCAAGATAAGGTATATTAATCTTTCTCTAAACGTTGTATTAGTGAAGATTTAAATGTGTTTTAAGTGTTGCATAATTACAAACAGAGGCGCCACGAAGTTATTGTTCCCGTTTTTGTGAGAAATCGTTCAAACGACTGGCCATTTTTCTTCCCTTACTTCCTAAAGCCCTCCGCTAAAGATTGTGACCAAATAAATGCGAATTATAATTTGCATCTTACTTAACTGCCAACTGCCTTAACTAGAATGTAGATTTGTAAATCATACCCACCTAAAGACACTACTCACTATTCGCTATATTAAAGTGTACTTTACTATTTTATTAATATTATTATTTAGGATAAAACATAGTTATATAGAAAAATATGTTTGGTAATTTCAAATCACCCGGATGCTAAAGCCAATACGTTAATTACGACTGAGCGCGACATTCTGCGATTTAACCCGCGTAGGACAGACCACAAAATAGTTGTTCCAAGTCTGGGGAAGCTTAGTAGCCTATGTGATTGGAAGGTTTGTCAATCCCGCCACAGGCACGAAATAACCAAATGATGATGGAACCTGATGATGATAAATATATAGATAGGAGATGATGATGGATGATGATACCTTCTAACAAAAATAAAAGAAAAACAAGGCATTTCATCATCATTATCATCATCAGCCTATAGCACTTCACTGCTGGACATAGGCCTCTCCAATTGCACGCCACTTAGTTCTATCTACTCCGTTTTATTTTATTTTGTTTAATTAGTCAGCAATAATTGATATCGATATTGATTAGTCTGATAGATGCCTATCTACAAGTTGTCTAATGATGTCTGCTCAAGTAAATTAACCCCGATAATTTGGTAGGAAGACCACCGATAGATATTGACAAATAGGTCACGGACACGAAACTAACAGAGACCTATAGATTTGTACGGTAACGTTATAATCTGTATAGATAATCCGATATAGAACTTATCCGTGGTGAATTATCGTAACTGAAACTTGTGATCCGGATAGATATTTGCAAGTTTAACTACCAAAATGCAGGGCCGATAAGTTATTGAAAACGGCCGTTAGATGTAATTCTTGGCTTACATTATCCGACCTTTATGCAAAAGACAGCTTTTCGGGAGTATGTTGTATAACACAATTCTTTATAAGATTTATGGCTCTCACATTTTGTCGGGTAACTCTTGGGTCTTTGTCATAATGCTCAGAAGAAAATGATTCAAAAGAGGAGTATTAATGATAGTGGTATAATTTAAACAACTGTTTAATAACCTACAAAAGTGGTCAGTTCTTCTAGATTATGACATACATTTTCGCACAAAAATCGATTTTCGTAAATGCGTTGCTCTTAGATTGAATACGATTATCTGTAACAAACTTAGAACGCTAATTTTGCCACAAGTAGGATGCCGTCATAATTAGTTACCTGCAGATAGCTTTAGATTTTCATGCATGAAAAACATTTTAACGTGTAATTTTTCGCGTAGGTGCATACTCACATTACCTCCCACGTAATCCAGTTTGTATAATATGTATGTATGTAATACCGAATAGAGTTACAATTTTGCAGCTTAGTTTAATAATAATTCTCGAGATTTTAATCATAAAGTTTTGCAACTACTTTAACCATAATTATGAAGAATGTAATGTAATTAAACTCAATACTTAGTATTCGTAATTGTATTTATTTTTAAATAAGATTGATTGAACTTTAACTCTAACACTTCAGTGGTTTAGCTCAGTATGCCTCCGCCTAAGCTGCAAAGGCATTTAATAAGAATGTGAATCGGGGGAAAACATACGTTATGCATATTCTTGATAACTCGATAACTAAATGGAAACTAAGTAACTATTTAACTATGAAAGTAACTATTTCTGCCATTGTTTAAAGAAAAATGTTATTCATCCTCCTTTGTTAACAGTGAAGTACGTTTGCCTGATAAGTCTTTGTTTTATAATTATTCCTAAATTTGATGTGTGTCGTCTACACACTAAAGATCCCCTAATGTTTAATTTGTATTGATGTTTTTGGAGTGCCTTAAAACTAAACCCAAAGCAAGCAAGAATATTTACAAGAAACTGTCGAATATTTCTAATAGGTATGCGAGCTTGGTGCAATATTGAGATCGTTTGTAGAATCCGTATCCGTAAAAATATTGGCTTTTGGTTGAATCGAAAATATGTTTCAGATTTTTACGTTTGATCACAGGTTCTAAGGCGCACCTAAATATTGTAGAAATTCATTCCGTGTTCTGATATTTGCTGCCGTGAGCTGTGAATATGTAGGAAGAGTCGGGTATGTCTTACCGCCTTTTACTAACGCTTTTATATTGACTAGGTAAGAGACTTGCAAAATATATGAAGAGGTATTAAATAAAAAATATTTGGCTCATATTTATATAATGCATTATAAAAACGATACTATAGAAAAATTAAGCCTGTAGAAGTAGCTCAAATAGAAATATCCATATCTCTCGTGAGTAATAAAACAATTATTACATTGGATAATTTCGATAAGTATTAATAACATATTTTAGTACTAGTTTTACTTTCTGGCAAAAGCACCTACTCTAGAAACTACTGTTTGTAATAAAACTAGCTCTTATCAAAGAAACCCTTATAATTAAAAGTAAGATTTTCCCATCGCAACTATGCTACAAAAGTGGCCACGTCAAAGCTTGTCCGGATAAAAGAGATTCCTAAGAAGAAAATGGGTTTACATTAAAAACTCACCGGCTCATCACAACAAGGCAATTTTGGCAAGTCAACAACGCGTGTAGTAGTCGCGCATGACGGGGCATGACGTACGTCGACGTGACGTGACGTGACAAGAATGACGTCGGGAATGAAGAGTATTTATTGACGACACGGGATATGTCATGACGTCGCGTTTATCATCAGAATTTGGCTGTTTTGGTAATTCGTCTTGTGAACTATTCCTAGGAAAGTAATGTGAATAAATATGTCCTTAGTTGTGACCCAAAAGTAATGCAAATAATTTGAATGATGACAAGCCTAAATTCTAATCGCAGACAGTAATAACGAGCAACGGTCGCTACATTTATTCTTGTTTCTAGACTTAATCATTATTTTTTTTGAGATCTTAATTAATCATTAATTTATAAGAAAACGTGATTATAATTGAGTCAATGCACGAAAAATCTAATCGTTTGCATGTTATTAAAATTATTTTTGTCAAATATTCAATATTGCGTGCCGAAGTAACATTATCAAAAATAATATTTTTTGTTAGCTTATCCGAAAAGCTGACATAACCGTAATTGGATTTAGCCCATTTTGTTTAAGTCCGATGTTACCAATAAACTGTCTCGCTTGCACTGCGCGTCAGCCATCTTGTGTAACCGCTGTTAGAAAGACAAACATGGGACCAAGGGTCTGACATATATGATAACAGAAAACAAAGCCATACCTAAACAATGCAGAATTCCGTTTTAAATCTTTTAATTGAAATTATGGATATACTTGTAGAGGTTCTGCTTTTGGCATAATACGCTCGATAGAGTAGAGTTGTCGCTTGTGAAGCGTTCTGTCAAATGCAATCGTTAATCCCGAGTGCGGAGTTTCTCTCTGAAATCACACTGTCCGTACACAAACAATACCGCGCTAGACACGATGGAGAAAGCCGAACCGACAATAATAATTATTAAAGTCTTCGTTTGCTACGACTGCCTCCTCACACCTTGAAGCAGCAAATAACGGTTTCGTTATTATTTTTGAAAGAACGGAACAATATATTTCTGCGGAGGGACAGAGGTTTAAATTAAAGAAATTTATTGGTCATCGTCATTTCTCTGCTCTGTTTCCAATTAAGTTATGTGGGATCGGCGCAACGAGTATAATCTTCCATTCATCTCTACTACAAGTCATTACAAAAGAGAAAAATATTTGTAACGTTAGATAATTTTATTATAAACGTTAAAAGATCTAAAATTAAAAAAGAAAAAATGGATTTAAAAACCTACATTGCATCCGCTTTTCGCAAATATGATAAAACCGAGATCTAACAAAATTGTTCAGATTTCAGCTCAAAATTAACGACAGTCATTATAACGCTCACGCCGCTAAAACAAATAAAAATTGCAGCGTGCTCGTTTAGCTTCAGACTTTAATTTTGGCCTATACAAATGATGAAGAATTCGTTTTGTATTTCACAGAATTTTAGTCGTTTTAAATAAGTAAGTATACTGAAGCTTTCAACCGAATTCATGAACATTCATAAATTAGAACTAAACACAGCTAAGGAGCGGTTACTTCATAATTACGTAGATGTCGACAAATGTATTTGGTTCTTGTTATTACTGTTAAGTACAAAGCTTTTAGGATCACGCTGTTCCTATTAAAATACTCTTCTCGCGGGACAGCCGATATAAATGGGAGTCTAATCTTTTGTTATTTTTCTGATCTCGAAGGTCACGCCGCTGTAAAAGCGAAACTCGGAGAGTGAAATACACCAAAGCGTCGAGTCGAGGGCCGAAGCAAAGTCCTTTACGCCGTCTCTTTGAACTTAATGTGAACATTAATGTATGATTGTGACGCCCTTTCTCTTGTAACCTTCCGCGGAGAACGTCAACATTACGCTGCGGTTTATTCGGCATTATTATTACTTTGTTTCACGACATAGTTTGGTTTACTGAGAGTTTCAATTTCATATCTCGCCGCATTCAAATATTTATTTAAACAGATCCAAGACGTTTGAAATTAATCTAAATATTCTGTTCAAAGCTTAGCGGTTCGTTATCCTTAATTCCGTTCATTTAATTATCCAATATAGATGTACTTATGATATGAATTAACTACAAACATCAAATACCAATTTTGATAAGTTAAAGTACACACAAGTTCCAACGCTGCGGCTAACTTTATCCTCGTTTTAAATGAGAATACTTACAATTAATTTGCATTTCTAAGAGACGTTACTTTAGTTAATTCTATGGTACAATTAAGAAAAATATAAGAGTATGTATCTATGGATGCTTTTAAGTGGCTACTTGTAATTTGAAATTTATATCATATTACCCAAGTCAAAGTTAACGAGCCTAAAATCGTGTCAATGTTTATTTCCATAAATGCGGTACAAAAATCAAAGAAAAGCCTTTTTGTACACTGCATACTGTATCAATCAGAGCAGGACTAACATGTTTGATGGTGACCAACGTGGTGGTTTTAGTGCGGTAAAAATCCCACACTCCCCGGTCTTATAAATCCCCATAGGACCGGGTGCCTTTTGAAGGTTTCCCCCCGCGGAAAAAAAAGGACTAATAATATGTTTAAACTGTTCGAAACGTTAAACTGACTGGTTTGTTTCAGTTTCTTGCCTACAACAAAAGAATGGCGAAAAAAGCATTTTAAAATGCAGGTGTGAACATTACGTATTTAAAGGCAAAAAATAAAAGAAGCCCTCTAAACAGCATTAAAAAGCGCGGTAAAAAAGTCGTGGTTTCTTGTTTTACTTAAAATTGAAATAGGGCTTTTTAGAGCTTTTACGCACACCTGTTTCGTCACCTCAACTTGTTGGTAGACTTCGCTTCATGCTTGAGCTTTCAAAAAGTCATGTGAGTAAGTGACGTCTCCTGTTATCTAATTTAAACTTTGCTTACTTCTTGATACTAATAAAGTTCAAATTATCAAGTCAGTGGTGTGTGACGTATGGTCATTCAGCACATCATACTGGCACAACAGCAAACAAACCGAGTATTGAGTAATTAACTTGTTATTCAAATTAGAGGGTTAAATCGTAAGTCATAAGTAAAAACGGCCATAGTCAACTAGACTTGCAGCATGGGCTAAAAGTGCGCTGACCGCGTCAAGGCTTACAGGGCACCAAATGCAAGCTGTCAGTTAAATGTTTAATCACAAATGCCATATAATAAGTGTTCTTAACATGTCCAATATGTATAGGATGCCCCTCGCAAGACATAGCGGGTTTTTGATATGCAGGTGTGAATATAACGTGTGTAAAGGAATTATATTATATGATATTTGTAATTAAACTTTTTACCGACCGCTTGCATTTGTTACCCTGTCTGTAAGTCCTGACGCAGTGAGTGTACTTTTAACCTGCTCTCTCCAGGACGCCAATGTTAAAGCCATCCAGGTGGCAATACTTTGATCGGTAACAGTACACAGACTTGGATCGTCACGAAGACAATAGTTTTACTTCACGTTCACATCGGTGACGGCATTTATTGCGCTAGTGGCTCGCGTTAGCTGCTGGCTTGAGGCAGGTCCGTGATGTGCCGTTAAGTTTCCTGTACCTATGACCTTTAGGACGACTAAATTGGTCCTCAACCTTGTGCATACAAATCTGAGGATTAAAAAACTAGATTACCTCGACATTAAAAAATATAACTGTGTATCGTAAACAACATTCATCCACTTAACCAATATACCTAACTAACATATTTCAGATCGCTACTCGATGTTGTTAATTCGCGTCGGTTATGATTGCTATCGAGTTACAAACCAACTGTGCGGAACATGGTATCGACTGAAACTCCTACGTTTGTAAAATCAACGGGACTTCAAGTTGAAAATCCAAAAGTTTTGCAACTTTTTTAAAAACATCCGTGATCCGATTCAGGAGTAGGTTCCATTTATTTTTAGTTTCTATGAAAAGGAAAAAAATGTTTGATCGTTTCTGCTTGATATACCTAATAATAGAGCTTTTTAATACAAGTAAAAAAACTTTCGGACTCAGTCGTTAATGGTTAGTTAAAGGAGTTCTTATTATCGACTTAAATAAGTAACTCTAACACTATTGAGCGTTGGCTTATTGAAAATCGAGTATCTACGTTAGTAACTTAATTTAAATAAGCCAACTCTTCGTCTTCATAAGCAGTACTTACTTTTATTCAATTTTCTCCTTTCAATGTAAAAATGAACAAGAGACTCCAGCATCTTGTTAAATTAGTTTTCCGTAACGTAAGAATATAGTGCAATCACCTATTACCGGTCAAAGAAAGATATGCATATAAACCATTATAAAATAAGCTTTTAAAAAGATTGCTAGAAGGTAGGAGCACTTTATTTGATATTGGTTTCTTCTATGAAAGTAGATAATCAAAGACTTCATAAGTTTTCATCTGAAAATCATGATATAAGGTTGGCTTGACAGAGTGTAGTATACCAGCATTTTACGTGCAGGACAAAATGTAACTAAATAAAAAATCCTAGTATCATATTTCGCGAAACATGAATTAACCCTCAAAAACAAAAACCCAAGTAACTAATTATAAAGCAAATAATTTGTTGAAAAGAAAAGTACCTAAATCATTAATAATTAATTAATTTAATGAAAATATTTTACCAAACACAACCTTATATCATAGGTACAGATTAAAAGGCGCTATACGATAATACCTTCTACGTTGCCTAGAGCAAGTAAAAGGTTTTACTTATTAATATAATAGAAAAGTGCTTTTAAAATGTTACGTAATAAGTTAATACAGAAGTCGCGACCTTAGCTTTTAAAATACGTAATTCAATTTATTTTTCCTTTATCTATATGTAAGGATTTATTTATATGATGAAATCATAATGGAAAACTTTATTTTGTTGTACTTAACAGTCTGGGTTTTTTAAAGCAAAAAACTGCAGTGCATGAATTAACATTACAAACCCCTAAATAAATTAAAATGAGCACTCAAGCTTCAAACCAACACTTCCTACTTTACCTTTTTTCTAGTCTGGGTTCCCGATTTTCTTTTACAATGCAAAAAGGCGTACAGTTATGTTTGAATATTAAGCAAGCGGAAGTAACGGCCCTTGTCCCTTCCAAATACGGCAGGCTCCATTACACCTCACGGAAGTCCTTAACTCACGCTAAATAACATTAAATAAAAGGCATTACATACGTCATGTTAGAATTAACACAATAATATCTTTATAACCTAATCCTATTAAACAAACGTTTTAAGGTTAGCCTTTTAATTCTACAAGCACAAAACTGAGCCATTTTAAATATATTCAGTTCCCGTTTTATGGTATATTTATAGCAAAATTTTATTGGAAATGCTATAAAATGAATATTAGATTTTGATATGGTTTGATTTCCGATATACCTAACTGTTTACTTCCGCTTCATGCCTTGTTAAACAATTTAGTGAAGGAAAGTACCCGTACCCGGCCTGGGAAAGGGTTAATTCTCGCCGAGTCTCATCACGGCACGTCATGCTGAGTCATGCAAGGCTTTCTCACTTGATTGAATGTTAAACAGACCATATTAGCCGGTACTCGAGCTTTTAAATTTGAATAAGTTAACGTTGCTTGTCTCAAAGCTTTTGCTCGGATTATTAAGCATCTGATAAAACAAGTAAGAAGGCACGGAAAATACAATTATAATAATATTACGCTGAAAATAAAGGCGTTAAGACTCCATTAACATATTTAACAAATATTTATTCGAAAAGTATAAAAGTAAATGCATTCATTTGAAATGCAAAATTATGCGTTAATCATAAACGGACATTGTATTTTAAGTCTTACTAAAAGCTATTGCACACTTTAGTTTTTAACAGATTAATATAGTTTAAATTCACGGCACGCTCTAGTCTAGTTCCAACAACTTATTACTTTCCACTAATGGACTCCGCACTCTGCCAAAAAGGTAAATGAAGCACTGCATTACACGGTAAAATGACCACGGACTGTTGCGCACTGATCAAACAGAATTACTGATTCATAAACAGTAATAGCTGGTATCTCGTTGTAGACCACACGGCTTTTAGGCGAGGCCGGAATTATGTATGAATACCATCATGTTTGTATCCCCTAACGGTGTATACCTTTGTCGAATATCTTTTCATGTGTAGTGATTCCCATGTATTTCGTCGTTGATGTTGATATTGCGTGCGGCACGACGGAACTCGTATTTCAACGTGTCCATGCTGATGAAAAGTTGGGCATGACTGTAGCATTTCTTTGCAACTAGTTGTAACAGAATATCGATAAATCAGATCTTTAATTTTATTCATATACATTTTTACTTTATTACGATTTAAAAATTACGAGCATTCACCTAAACATACATAGATTTATTATTACTCTATGAAATTTAGATGTGACTTAACTAAAGCAGAAGTCAGTAATGACGAAATAAAAAAAAAACTTACTTGTTTTTTACACATATTTTATTTAAAAAGAAGACAGAAATAATAATATTTTGAATAGCCCATGTCTACAATATTGGCTTAATTGAAGGCAACTTTGTAGATTTAATTATAATAATAATACCAACAAGTTAAATTGGGCTATTTGCGAAACGCCGGGTTATTTCAATTTAATACTTTTTGTCATATTTATCTTCATACAATTAAAATTGAAATATTGCCTTAAACTTAAAACTAATTACATTCTAGGGGAAAACATTGGCTTTGATATATTTTGCCTGAATTCCAATTAGCTTCTCAAAGTTGAATTACCCAACCACTTTATTTATTTAGTATCAATTTATTGGTTTGCAAATAATTCCTTTTACTGAAGTATATTACATGTAAAGTAAACAAAATATTCCTTTCGACCGAATTCAGCCTCCGCGATAAATCTCAAAATAGATCAGCCATTTACATAAGAGATATTATTATAGTGCAAAAAAGTCTACCCGACAATTTTGATTGAAATTGCTTAAATGACATTAAATGTATAGAAATACCATTTCTTTAAAAAGCCAACAGACTAGATTCGTCACTCTTATACATTTCGATACTGATCCGTTCTGTTTCTCTGCATAAAACAGTTACAGGCTTTTTACTCAGTTACATAAATAAAAAAAAAACAAAATATTTAGGGAATTATCACGGCATTTTCCAATACATCTACGTTTACAATCGGCTACCAGCCTTGTGCCTATTCATAGCTGCATTGTACATGAAAAAATCTATAAGTAGTACAATTACGTAGGCAGTGAATAAATCCTCCACTGAATCGTATTTCATGATATTTGGTATGTAAATAATAAAGGTATTTTTCAAACGTTTCATTGCACAAAAGCCGTGGGCTTATCGTGGGTAGGCAGATAGAATTTCTTTAATCTTGTTTGGACCAGAAATGGCTGAAAATAATAATATAATCGAGAGTGGGATTTGATACGTATTAAAAATGGAAGGAGAAAATAGGATGATCAAAACGAATCCTTAGATCAGTGAAGTGCGCGTTGATTGTTGAACAGGATATTCACATTCTATTAAGTTTGGCTGAGGCGCAATAACGCGATCAGTCGAATCGAGTTGTAGGGAATTCATAAAACTAGCAGACCGCAAAATGATTTGTTATTAAACTGTAATGTGATAAAAAAGTCGCGGGTCGACATAGATTGGCACAGGACAGGAGAATCAAACGGTTCATGGATGTTAGACGATAAAAAATAATAGAATGGTAGGATTAGGCACTAGAAGTAATCTTAATAATCTTTTCAAGAATTTCAGGTTAGTCGCCTTAACACTGTAGCTCTTGAAAAGAAATACCAGCTTAGCTAAATGTCATACTTGAAGTAGATTTTAATAGATATGCGTACATTTTGACTGTAGCCGGACTTCAACGGCATACAATGTTTACAAAGGTGAGAAAAGAAGCAAAAACATTCATAGTCATATAATTCACGGGAATAAGCGCGTACATACATAAAAAATGGTGTAACCCTTTCCAAACGTCAAGCCCAAAAAAGGTATTTATGCATGAAAGAGCTTATTCCCGTGAATTATATTACTATTAACTTGCAGCGCGATAGTTTAAAAGTCTAATATAAGAACAAACTCTAACTATACTAAAATTAAAATTGGTAGTCTCTACTCGTGATCAGAGGGCGGGTTTGTTTCTTGCACAGAGAATCGGCATAGCCATTCAACGTGGCAATGCTGCCAGCCTTCTGGGCACGTTTCCCGCCATTGGCAAGGATCACGATGAGTTTTTTGACGCCTGTTAGTTTTATTTATTTATGTACGTTTAAAAGTTACTAAAAATATATTTTTTTGCGAATAGATAGTATTCGTTATTATCAATTATTCTCGACTATAATTCTCTAAAAGCAAACTTAATGAAACACGTGAACAATCTCATTCGCTTGATATCGCCATTCTTAAAACCTTTCACAATTGCTCTAATAAAATTTTATGAAAGGTCAAAATGACCTTAACGTTTTCTAGTTCAATTAGTAGTTGAAGAGGAACGAGGTAGTTCGTAGCTCCAGTATGCTACCTTACTATATTGTGTTTCATAACATTCCCTATTTCCGTTATATTCAGGCAATCTTGAAACTAACCACGCCATAATTGGGAATAGATTGGCTTACAGACCACCGAAAATCTGTAGATTGGTCTAATAAAAAATACTATAGGTAGACCTAAGAAAATGAATCCCTGCCAATTTTTGAAGTATTGATTTAAAATTATTTTTATTCGTGTTAAGAAGAAAAAACATTTAACAAAATTTAATCAACCCTTGACCTCATTGAAACAACTCGAGAAGTTAAGTATAACAGGAAGAACGTGTATTTTGTTATTCTTTGAATTTCGAATCAGATAAAATAATCTTTTTCTTAGACTCCACTCGTTCAATCTTACTTTAGATAACTTGGATTCTCTAAACAATATCAAAGTTTTTACGCTCAAGTTTCCGGATACCTCTTTTATAAGCTTATGTACGTTGGACTAGGTATATTTAAATAAATGTAGCGTAGAAGTGTTTTTAAACTATAAAAATCACTATTTTCAGATTTAAATATAACTATTTTTGTATCTAAACCTCAACTACACACAGTATCAATGTGTGTGATCGTAAAGTATGTAATGGACACACGAAAAAATAACAATTGATTTTAAACGATAATTTAATTAATACCCATCAGCAAAGTAAAAAGCTTTCATTCTATACAAAAGTATTGTTGTTTTTTGTTATAATATAAAACAAATACTGTATGTATCACCATTTCCTGTTAATGGTTTTTAGATAAATTGTTTCGATATACGATCTGATGCAAATGTTATAAATCAGCGAAGGATATTAATTAATACACTTAGGTATGAAGCTCTGCAATTAAGTGTATTAATTAGTAAGTAAAATAAATACCAATGCTACCATTGCTACCAATGCAATGATAAGGTTTGTTTGTCTGCGAGACGTTTGTTTTCCAGAATATTTTTTTATGTGATTAACATAATTTGTCCCGTGTACAAATGTAATCGATATTATAATATCTAAATTATCTATCTCATTTGGGACCATATTATGACCGTGTGTAAGTTGTTTCAATATATTATTATCAAAATGTTACACCTATAATCATACCATAGGGGTGATTATTCCCCTGATTGGCACTCTTATCTTGAGAACGATGGACAAACTTCGACTTTGCTACGATTAAACACTAATGGGTTCAGTCAAATAAATCGTGTTGAGTTTTATTTTGAAATTATGAATAACAAAAGCCCAAAAACGTGATAATTGGAAAAAAGAAATGCAATGAGGCGATCGAGGTTAAAAATAAATAACAGCTAACTCTAAATAAGGAAGTTATCTCTTCTCAATAATAAGATATCTATCTTACTGTGGTCTCGACAAATAAAAAAACAAATTAGGTGTGCCAGTTCCTTTCCGCAGTAAGCTTTAAATGACATCTTATTTTCTTGTTAACAGCAGAACGTGATTAAATTATTTTTATCAAAGAAAACCAATAACAATAACTGGTCTTCAGTTTATGCCGACAATGATTAGATTACGTGAACTATTCGCGTCAAGAGCTGTCTACTTAACACTGTTATTAGCATATTTAGGAATAAGCTTCTTTGGGTACCTTGGTTTGTCCTAAAAGTTTAGTCGTTCTCACTTTTAGTCAACTAACAAACAAGTTTGATACAAACAAATTACACATAATCCATTGTTACATCAGCTACCTCATTTTCATATTTTGATTATCATAATTTCAATTAAGAATAAAAAAAATATGTTTTTAAAAACGATCGACGAAATCGGTTTCAAGGGGCGACACCTTGAAACCGCTCTGCGGTCCCGGGTTCGATCCCCGGATGGGTCAATGTAGAAACCTACATTTCTACATTGCCCCGGGTCTGGGTGTTTGTGGTTCTGAATTCCATAACACAAGCTACTTACTTTGGGTTCAGAGCAATGTATGTGATGTTGTCCGCCTTTATTTATTTATTTATTTAAAAACGTTATTAATAGTCTTTCGAATTTATGCATCTCCCTGCAAAAATAGATTGAAACTATTTGGCCATAAATTGGATAGAGACAAAAAAGTAGTTAACACAAAAATGATCGTTTTTATCGTTGAATACATCAGTCTAGGAAAATAGGTCATCGTGGCGTCCGTAGTTTAGCAATCTGTCACTGGTTTCCAGCACATATTACGTACTGAAATCTTCCGTTCAATACGTTATTGTACGATATGAATGGTTGCCGCAAGCCACAACCAGCCCGGTTGTGATTGGTTGATGTACCGAGCACTGACACTTATTGTTATCTTCACTGACAAATGCATAGATCGTACGTAGTTTCAACTCAGGCTAGTCGTTAGCTCTTTGACGATATTCTGAAACTAGCATTTTCCTATTCAATGAAACTTAAGAGGTGACCAAAAACCTAATTATGATCATATTATCCAGGGATAAATCACTCACCTATAGGTGACTACTCTAATTGATTTAAACGTAAGGGTAATTAATCTTTTAATTATGGGGACAATCAAATACAATAATTATGATTAAAGTACAGGTGGACTTTACCTCATGCTTACTCAAAAAAGGAAATATTCTGTTTAATCCTTTTAAATGGGAAAAAAAAAACAAATGTACACTGCAGTGTACAATTTTTCCTCAACACCTTTTATTTCAATACATAAAACGTTATTTACAACGAGTGTTTTCTTAGCAACACAACTGTATCGAACATTTATTTATACCACAACAGAACACCAAGTTTAAAGAACCCATTCTTTGCGACACTCAAAGCTTTCCAATATATTGCTCCATCAGTAACAAAAATATTAAAAATCTGCAATATTGTCCTACAACAGATTGCCTTAGGGCACGATCCGCTGCATCAACAGCTGTTAGCTGTCAAAGTATTATGACAGCGTATTTAGTAGAACAAGGAAGATGTGAAGATTTGTTATGAAGATATGAGTATCCTTGCCATAACATTTAGACTTAGGCAAAGTAATGGTGTGATGTGTTTAACTTGGTCCCTATCTTTATCTGGAACAAATAACTTTTTGTAACGTCACCTTACGGCAGATACCTTTCTCGTTTAGATATCATTACAAATATTTATAATTCTTCAATGAATCATCTATGAAAACCTTAACCAAACAAAGGATAACGCAATAATTCTTCCTCTGTTTTTCCAAGCTATATTGGGGTCGGTTTCCAGTGTCACCGATTTCAGGTTTTAAATTTATTTACACCGTATTTCACATAGAGCGACTGCCTATCTGAGGATCACAACACATTTTACTAGGTAGCACAGAAACCCATATAAGACTGGCTATCAGAATTGTAAGGATAACGCAATTATAATCAGATATTTCTGAGTAAATTGGCATTCCACGTATTTACTTCTAAGAAAACAATCAAACACTAACAAAGTTTACAGACTATGCGATTACATTCTCGGTCTTTCGGACCGCTGTTATCTCACGTCGGTTAATAAATTCAAAGCAATCCGATCGTGCTGGAAGTAAAATATACTATTACATAAATATAAAATTACTTCGAAGGAAAAATGTTATTCGAGAAATTGCTATACCAACACTGAACTAAAAGCAAGATGCTTTAATGAAGTTTTCGTTTTTTATTTATTATCACCTTGTAAAAATTGCGCTTTATTTTTACGTTACGAGAAAATATTATTTTCATATTATGTTCAATCGTTGTGGTCACAAATCAGATGTACATATAGGTAATGTAAAGTTTTGTAAGGGTTTTCAAACTATTCTTAAATGTGAGAAGGAATTGTTACGACATTTAGAGAGGGCAAAATAATAAGCTTAACGCCTATAACACGTGCCCTCGGTCTTGTGGTTTCTCTTTTGCAGAATATCAATAAGTATCTCCAGTAATTAAACAAAATAATTAACATGGAAGTCATAATTTAATTATCAGTCCGTAAAGTTAGTATCATTAATGGATTCCTTAGAGGTTCTGGGTATACTTCTATACATAATAATATAGTCAATATTTCGATATAATACCTATCAACCGCTTTTGTCCCATAACATTTTCAGGGTTTCTCTACTACAATGGCGCTTATTAGAAAAATGTTGGTAAATATTTCTTTTAAGAAAATGAATATAGTTTTAGTAAAAACTTCTGAAATTTTTAGACTCTTTGTACGTATATAAATAGAACAGGTATTTATTTACATGATGGCTTCAGGAAACAAGGGTATGGGGACAATGTTTATGTAGAGTGTGAAAGTTTGGTACACTTAGACAAAAAATAGATAAGTAGTTGCAAGTGTATAAAGTAAGTCGCGCGCACACGGATTGTTTGAATCATTTGGTACTGGGTTAACGCAAGTGTCTTTCGCTCAGGTGTTGTTTTCGCAAGGTACTTTAATAAAATAGTGGGTTTTGTATGCATCAAACCACATATTGTATTGAATATTTCGTAAAGTCTTACTAAGACCCTGCGAGAGTTTGATAAAAAAAATACAAATAAAAAATTACGTTCGTTTAAATGGTTTATAATAAAATATCGCAAAATATTCACAGCACAGCTTAAATTAAACATATTCAAATATAATGTTGTACAGTTGGAAAGGTCTTAAGAGATGGATGAACCCCCCGCGCCGCCTCCCCCGCCGATTCCGCCAGCTCCTCCCGCACCACCAGTACCTATAATAATAAGAATAATAAACTAAAAATATTTACACTTATTCACTTTATATAACATAATTTCAATTTCCCATCCCTAGTAAGGATAATCATCTATGGATTGTTGTAAATTAACCAAATTGGATGAATGACTTTAATGGTTATTTTATTCGAATTGGATTCCCGAGTTGTATAGGACACCATCAGCACTGAGTGACGCGCCACACAATTGACCCGTATCGAGCAAACAATTGTGTGGTTCAAGAATAACGTCGTAAGTTTGTTGTAATCTTTGTTACTTTGAATTGGACGTCACAGGGATTTTTGGATTGCAAGATTTATTTTTTTATATTTACCTCCTATCCTTCCCGCTCCGCCCGCGCCGCCGGCTCCTCCCACACTCCCAGCGCCACCAGAGTTCCCTGCCCCGCCAGCTCCGCCAATACCACCGCTGCTTCCAGACCCACCGACACCGCCGGCTCCACCATTACTGCTTGCTCCTGGTGCTCCACTAGCACCTCTACGCTGTCTTCCACCGAATCCTTCATCATCGTTCAACAGTTGAGTGGGACCCGCAAACCCAGATCCTGCACCTGAAAAAACAAATGGTGAAATTGTATGTTGTAATACTGCTGTCATGGGAAAAGAATATCTGGTACTTATTACGGTATCATGAGGTGACACGTACCTGCTCCTCCAGCGCCGCCGACACCGCCAGCCCCACTGTCTGCAGCGCCACCAGCTCCACCGGCACCTCCCAGTCTACCGTTCCCGCCCGCGCCGCCCGTGCCTCCCACTGACCCCGCACCGCCCGGGCCGCCAGCACCGCCTATAGTTCCTGACCCCCCGGCGCCGCCAGTTCCTCCCGCACAACCAGGGTTGCCGGCCCCTCCTGCACCCCCAGCGTAACCTGGGCCCCCGTTGATACCGGCACCCCCTGCGCCTCCTGTCCCTCCTGGGCAACCTGGCTGACCAGCACCTCCGGTTCTGCCCGCTTCCCCGGCTACACCATCAGCCCCAGCTTCCCTACGGCTTCTTAAGCCTTTAGCGCTTGCATCTGTTGGAAAGTCAGAAAATCACAATTAAATTACAAGCAAGATCAGATTGTAAGATAGTTACGGCTTAGTGGTTAAATGACTGAATTGTATATGGAAATAAATCAGCCTCTAGTTTCCGCAGTATTTTATTTATCTTATTTAATTTGCGTATGACAAAAAGTAAATCATATCAGTACTTACGTTCACCTAGAAGATCGCAAACAGCTGTACCAACCTGAAAATGTAAAAATAAATTAAATTGGTAAAAAAATAAACCGGTTTGTTTTGACGGTATTTATGGCATTTATATGACAGTTAAATTGCAGCACCGCACAGCCCCAGCAGTGGGGCAGATACAATGTGTCATTACAGCGCAGCTAATGGCACCCCACAGTGGAGCAGCTCATAGTTAATTAATGATGAATCATATCTGAATGATCAATGTCCATTCCATGCAGTGGGACAACTAAATTGGCTAGCGTTGATAAAAACCGCTAAAGCCAATGGATCTCTGTCCTGACCAAGGGCTATTGCTGAATTTCATAAAAAGGTTTTATACTTTCATGGTGAGGCAAAAATCACGTTCCAACAATATTAGTTTAATAATAAGAATTAGACTTACCAAAACAGTAAAAAGAATTAGTAGTTTCATAATTGAAGCAAGGATAACAAGGTGTTACTTCGAACGAATTACTTGGTTGACTGTGAATGATAAAACAAGCAATCGTATTTTATATAATTTTGTGGGTAAACAATTATTTAAAAAGAGCAATGAAATAACAAGTTAACTAATGTTATACAGTGGAAAATTTGCAGGTAATGTGTACAGAAAAATATATGTTGCGTCTGTACGTGGAAGACCTAAATAAAACCGGCTTCAATGTTAATTAAATCTAGTATAGGAAAACACTTTGTTGATAGAATTTATATTAGTAGGTAACATACCTAATGTTGAAAAGTACTGATCCGATTTTGGTGAAAGATAATAAAAAGAACAAAATAATTACTAGTTTTTGAGAGGTAACCTCCTGGATAAACTGTGTAACAACTTTATTTCATAGCATCCATCGATAAAAAAAATATAGATTTTTGATCAAAAATATTCATATAACGTCATATGTGTTTCATGCCGAGTTTTTATGAATTTTATAATGTTTTCAACCTTCAATCAAGTTCTGATTTAATCTATAATATAAACAGATATATCCATGTCCCACTACAGTAGGCAACTGTTCCTTTGTTGAAGTATAGTCATAGCAATTACCCAGTTGTATTGTTGTGGTTATTTAAGGATATTCAAATTTTTATTGTTCTTCTGCCATTCATGCTAGCCAGGCATCCGAAGGTTGCCTTGAAGATTTTGCTATTAGTGATAATAACACCATTTTGCCATTACCTACTTACTATACTTTTATATCATCATCATCATACTTTTATAATAATTGAATTCCATAACTAGTGATGATGGCTTGTGATAAAGAATATGCGGCTGATTCAAAAGAAGTCAAAGAATTTTGCTTTAATTCGATTCAGAACTCAATTAAGATATTATTAGACTTCAGACTTTCTTCCTAAAAAACGAATGTCATTATACTCGAATGAATCATCATGAAGTGGTTCAATGACCGATTTCATATCATTTGGATGTACGTTTGAACCCAGACACATGTGACTTTTTATTTATATGTACTTTCATGACTGAAAGTCGGTTGTGGAATATATCTTATAGAAACCTAGATCCCAATAATATTACTCGTATAAATAATATAATCCTAAATCGCTAATCCTCAAGCGTGTCAATTAATGCTCGTGGCTTCTAAATAGGAAGATTCCTTAACCAAACAGTGGAACATTTTTAGGTCGGTATTATTCTCAAATGCAGACTTCGTGCAGTTAACCCGTTACCTGCTGATGCGCTTGCGACCTTGTTTGTCCTTGTTCTAATAATACTGTTATATGCAAGATTGTTGAAAAACGTGTTATGTAACGTGTGAGCACTGATCTTAGCAGTTCCTGCTCCATTACACTTGCCTTCGGCTTTGGCTGCTATCCAGCCGAGCGTGGTATGACTAACATAGCTGGCTTGTAGCATGGTATGCTAATAAGACGTTAGTAATTAATTACATGTTACAAACACTGGAAATATCAAGCATTAACTCTTCTTATCTTATCTTCTAGACTTTAGTATTTGTTACCGACAAATAAATTGTGTTATGTTTAATACTAGATGTACCCCGCACCGGCCCCTTAACACCCCGCCCACGTTCTATCCGACCCCGTAAAAGTTTTATTTTTGGGGTTTTTAGTTATTCTGCTATTCTGGATGCAAGGAATTTAAAATCTATTTTTTTTTAGCTAAAAATGGTGTGACGGTGCCACTAATCCGACTTTATTTTATGTATATAAAATAGATTATGCAAATTATAAATCGATAGTTTCAATATTGGTTGCATCTTGCATGAGTCACATCACAATTTAAGGAGCAACATGCATTCGTAAATAACGAAGTGCCATTCAAACAACATCCGTGTTTTAATGTCAACTGTCGTAGAGTGCAGGTACTTTGTGGAACCCGCTGGAGCTGTGCTGAGAATGCTTAGCGATCCCGCGGCTCCAGCAAAGGCGAGGACGGGACCGGGGTGTTTTTGGTCGGTGCAAGTTCGACATATCCCCACATCGTCCCCTCGACGGGTGTTGAAGTCTTTTACTTTAAGATTTTTACTCTACAAAAAAGAGGTACTTGGAGGAAAATAACAATTTTGGCTAAATATTTCTTCACATTTTACTGAAGCATAAAACATACGATTGAATTGTGTGTCATGTAAATTTTTTTCAGTCTCAAGGATCACTGTTTGAGAAATATGTAAATGTGTACTTGAACAAAAGTGTCCTTATGTTACTTTCATCGTTTTCTCTCTTCCGTGTGTGGGCGTTGCTATAAAAATATACATCTATGTTTCGCATTTTTTATTTACAGAGTATCTAAAATAAACCAACAAGAAAAACATGATGTAAGTCCATTTTATAGAATTATTTTCTTAAAACTATTGCATTCAGTGAGGGCAATGGTTACTTTGGAATTAATTATTATCGACCACAGAACCCAGAGCTCACTACGTGCTGTACAATCTATTGTTATTATATTAAGCTCATAATAACTTCATAAAGATGTTATGACTGTGACGTCATTCCATTAGGATTTTCCGTTATTGTCGCCCAGCGATTTAATTGTGCTACGTCGTACTAGATATGTATAGAAAACTGCATGACCTGCTGTAACAATAAAACATTGCGTCAGGCTAATTGGTGTCCTGACTGAAGAGCATTAAGTGACTTGATTGTATCTGCACTATTCATGTTATTCATAACACTTGTTTTATACAATGTGTTGTTGACAACACGTGAATGTCATCCGGTCTAGCTGCAAAGTATTCTACCTATACCTATGATAATAACTAAATTCTATAATATTAACAGTGGTCTTTTAGGAACGGCCGCGAGCGGGTGCATTTAACATTGTTTTAAAATATTTAACATTGGGTGGTAACATTGTGTATAATTTTCATTATAGTGTTTAGTGTAATGAAAAACATTTTATTGATCGAAATCCCTCTAATTCCCCTCTAATTCTGTATCAAAGAACACTCCAGTTAGATGTTAGCCATATTTACAAACATCGGGGCCTCGATTCAGTTATTTTAAATGCATGACAGTGATCGGTCAGTGTACTTGTCAATGTGCCTAATTCTCGTATTCAGATAAGCCTATAATAAAATATAATTGAACTATCGTCATGACCGATTAATGATCGTAATGACAGTCCACAGAATGCCAATTATAGTAAAAATAAACAGGTGAAGCAGGTCATTCGGGTAATTCAAGCAAGTCTTAAATAGCTGAATCGAGGTCCAGGTGTCCATATCTCAAATCCGGTGAAACTTTAAGCCGACTCCTACATAGTTTAAGAAAATGTTAGAGGGCGGAAGAAGATACACCTACGTATAGTTACGAGTTTATTTAAATATAGTTTAATAGCATTAGCGATGCAGCGCAACCCCGACTGACAAACTTTGTAACGGATGTTTCTGTTATACAACCCTATGACCAGTAAGCCAGTTATAAATTACTAGCTGTGTTTCGCGGTTTCACCTGCAATAATTTTCTTTAAGGAAAGTAATGTCAAGTGTTAAACCGGTTTTATGGTAATTGGTATATGAAAATGTTAAATAAATAAACAAATGAATGTAACGATAAACAATAGAGATTAGCACGTTCAAACAAACTATTTAGCTTAATTTTATGTGCCTAGATAAGGAGTTTTTTACTAGCAGACTAACTCAAAGATATCAAACATTTTGAAGTACACGTACTATTTTCTACTATTTTTTAATAACTTTGAAAACCAATTCCATAGATAAAACGACAAAGAAAGACACAAAACAAGAAATAAGATAAACCGCTGCAAGCTTAGACGTAGGTATAAGTCGTCGAGCCTTTTAGAGCTAAAGCTACAACAAAACACACTACGAACATAGAACATCATTACAGTGAATAAAGGTTGAAATAAAACTACTTTTAAAACGGATTCTATCGCGGTTTGTTTAGATACAGTGAGCCCGTATTGCGTAGGTCGGAACTTGGAATCCAAATCATTAATTCAAATATGCAGACAGGTAAACAACATACATACTTGTCATGACTAGTAACCAGCTTGCGATCAACTGTCCGTGACCATGACAACTGCAAAGGCGTTGAAACGTCGGGAACTAGCATCTAAACCGAGACAGAATTCGTTGAAAAATAATTTTACTTCAACATCTTACCTTCACGTACACCTCAGAAAGCATAATGTAGGTTGACATTAAAGCTCTCAGCGACTCAGTTTCTAAGCTAGTAAGATAAATACGAAGCCATTTTAATAACCACTTAAATCTCTTAATGTACGTCATATTAATACTTAACTCAATCCAGTTCAATTATACATTCACAGAGACGATTTATGAGCCTATCTCACTAATCCTACAGGGATTACTAGTTCACGTAACTATACTTAAGTATATACCTACACTAGCACTGTATTACATTAGTAGGTATTATTCTTATTATACTTCCATACCTACGGTTATTGCATTATTAGCTTAACCTAATTTAGGAGTCATAGATCAAAGTAATGTGAAGTATGAAGAAGCCCGTATACTACATATTTACACAAACAAAGCCATATAATATGGTTTTGTTTGTCTCTTTTACAAAGGTCATCCAATGACATGCCATGAAGGTCAAGTCAATCTGAAGCTATACAATTAGTTTGGGAAATACCGATGTCACTGTGGCAAACACTATAAGGAGTTAATCCATCATCTGTGAAGTGTATACAGGAGTGTTTGTCCATTTAGGGAACAGTGTGATCGTTTATGTGATAGATAAGACTGATAGAGGGGCCATTGTTGTGGTGCCTAGCTCTCTCTATTGCCGCCTGCCAACACCAAACACACCCTAATTTATTCAAAATGCAAGAGACGACCACTTTGCATGCTCTCAATCGCATTAAAAATTAAAAAAAAATCTTAGATATCATTGGCTGGATTAGAATTTCTCTTACTTTAAATTTTTATTTGTAGGATTTTAGTATTTTGGTTCAACTTATCCAAATAGATGATTATTTAATTTTAGATAAGAAAATGTGTATCTTGAAGGTCAATGTCTCTTAGGACTAAACAGTACAGTGGTAGAGGGAACATTTATAAAGTTTTCAATTTTCATACAAATCCTCGAATCTTTTTAAAAGCATTTTATATCTACTGAGGATCAGGCTATTTTTGTATACTTAAAGCAAACTAAGATAGATGGCCTATTTTATTATTTATCCCATGTTTATCCCTTTATCTCATAATTTTCCTAACATTTTCATAAAACTTTAAGACGGTTAATTCCCGGCGGATATCTTTTTCATGACTTAGTAACGGAGGTACCGTATTTATTAGAGACCTTCTAAGTTTCATTGGCAAGAACGTGTAATATGTTATAGTAATACTTTGCTAAGTATATGATTACATGTCTACATGCTTTAGGGATATACTCAATATTAATGATGACATAATAGAGAAAACGACTGGGTATGAAATGCCAAAATCTGTATGATGTTTTGTTTGTCCGGTGTTATTTTTTTTTTTCTAAGTAACAAATTATTAAGTAGATAAAGATAATTAAACTTCGGGAGTGGAGGCTAATGATGTTATGAATCCACTTTGTAGACATTTAAATCGACGTATCCTTGTGACTTTTTGCTTTCAAAAAAAATACGATTTAAATATTTTCCGGTGACAAAATAAAATCGGTATAGGTGTGCAAAATCGAGAACTATCCGCACAGGAACAGAATTAAACGAAGCAACAAAAAGAGTCGCGAGACGGATTGACACTTCGACAGCACACGGACAGGTACGATAGGTTTCCCTAAAACATGCGCGACTAGTTAAATGTGTAAGGAAAGACTTTATAGCGACTAAAACGCCACAAAAAATGATTATATTAATACAAAGATTTAATATTAATATTGCAATCCACGCCTAGTCTATTATTCCTAACTACCAATAATAATACAAAGTAATACTAAATTCACTGCTGGGCACAGGCCTCTTCCCATGTAGAGAAGGCACGAGCATTGATCACCACGCTAGCTCATTTGCGGATTGGCGATTTCAGATCCCAACTACTATTATATTATTCCCAACGCTTGCCCCATAATACGATAATTGTTACTTACAAAACAAACATGATTCAGTTTGTCTAAGGATAAATGGAATTAAGTAATGTCACATACCCAACTTCCTTTTATTATTTCCGGGTAGTTGCCCTGATACCGTTAAACATAAACTTAACATAGGTATATTGGGATATCGAACCTTTTTCACTTGTGTAAAAATAGAAAAGGGCAAACGAACATTAGAGGTGTCAAATTAGGTTCGAACTAAAATATCTTCAAGATGGAAAATACTTCGCATGTATGAGTTAGTAGCTGCATTTTAGTTTGAGAAACCAGTTTTTTTGTGACATACTTGTAATAAGCTTAACCTTTGTCTGAAAAGAACTGCAATGAAAAAAATTTTTTTTTCTTTAATAGCTCTTTAAAATAAAATAACAATTTTCAAATCGATCTTTTTTTAACTTTTACTTTCATTTTTGTGTCGGAAAAGAAAAATAACAATTTATTAAATTATAACCATGTGACATTTCTATTGTAGGTAGTCATTTTGATTGGAATGCCTTACTTAGATGAACTGCCTCCACGCCTAACCACGATCTGGCTAACTCGATTTCTTGAGCGTTAATTAACAATCTCGCAAGCGCATGGCTATCGGTACAGTCGAGGACTCAGTGTCACGTCTAATCTTGTTACTCAAATACTCATGCTATCGGCTACAGCAGAAGTTAAACTGCGAAACGTTGGACAAAGTTGGACTGTTTAACTTTGTTTAGGATTGGTATTATTTGTGTGTTGAATTCATGTAGAACACAATTCATGGAAGAGGGGAAATTAGTAGATTTAAAAGTTTACAAGTTATTTTTTAAGTCATACAAAGCAACATTATAAATGCAAAAGTGACTTTCTATCTCAAAAAAATAAACAAAATGTATTATCATTTAATATTTTTTTTTAGATGTTATAATTTAATAAAGCATAGATTACATGAGAACGTATTTTTCACGTACAAATTTTCATTAGATAAAGTACCTTATAAGGTGGGAAACTTTTACTGACAAGACAATAAGCATTAGTGGAATATAAATGAACTTTTGATTTAATTGTATGGGTAATGCCATGATGAAACCTGACCTTGTAGGTATGTGACATAACTAACCTATTAGCGATACATAATAATATTAGCTATAGGTATTAAAACATACATTTACAGTATTCATTTCCGTCAGTCTAGTAATTGCATCTGCCATCGACAGGTTTGTCACTAGCAGATAGTTGATGTTATATGGAGTAAATTAAGCTATTTTCATTACAAAAAGGATGAGTTTCATGCAAAAGAATCAGTCTCGAAATTATAGCATGATGAAAAGAAAGGAAGTAGGTATTTCTTTAATATAATATACATACATATAGTCACGCCTTCTTCCCTTGTAGGGTTAGGCCGAGACCACTTCTTTCCACTTGCTACGATCCTTACACACTTGTTTCGCTTTGTCCCCTTTCTTTATTCCCTTCAGATTATAATACTAGTAGACTTAGAGCCGAAAGGTAATTTTTGATAACCTAAGTTTTTTTAAACGAACTACGAATTTGAACGCTTAGTGGCAATAGACATGGTAACCTCAATACCCCTCTGAATCCTTGCAGCCAAGTCGCGAAACCATCTAGTCATTCTACATTTTAGGACTCATGTATCTAATCTGACGACTGAAAACTAAGTTTGACATCGTCACTGAAAATTTAAACAAAAGAGTGCGCGTTTGCTTTTACGTGAACCTGAGAAAATCCTCGCCTCTAAAACTACGAACACGTTTCTAAGTAAGTAGGTATCCGGGTTGGAACCTAAAACTACCTAGGTTCTGACATGTTCACTCTAACATTTGTCATAAATCAAGAAATCATATGTAAAGTGCCAAGAACATTTCGACTGAAATTAGACCTATGAATATTGTACAGAAAATTGTATATGTAATCATTAACCTTTTGACTTGACATCGTGAATCGAAAATAAATAAAATATTTATAAGACATCCCGAAAGGACGACCGTAAAAATCGCACTGATCTATATTTTTACTACAAAGTAAAACGTAACTTTTCTTTGATTGTCAACTGTTTACATGTAGATAGAAGTTCTCGCAATATATTCAAGTATATAGTTTAGTAATAAAATACAAATAATAATAACTTATAAATGTTTCACTGATTGGCAGGCCTCTTTCAATATAAAGAAGGAGCTTGCATTTATCACCACGCTAGCTCATTGCGATTTGGCGGTTTCCAATCAGAATATTTTGAATCCAGGTTTCAATATATTTAGTGTAATACTTGTACCATAATAAACAAAAAAAAAAGTTACAATAATAATATCATTAAAGTGGGTGTACATTGGTACACCTCTGCCTAACCCTTCGGGGATACAGGCGTGATGTTATGTTATTGACACAGTTCAAGTTAAATTAGCATCTCTCACGGAAGGCCGTGTCACAGTGTCGATGTGTTATAGTAGTAATTATAGTCATAGTTAACTAGACATTAAATGCGACGACGTAGATATCTAATTACTGGTGATCGACGCGGGAACTACGAGAACATCGGCAGCTGTGAGCGAATACATTCTGATACCTGTAATACAAAGCGTTGCTGGTTATTACCCCGTTTGGTACTTCCATATACAATTTATTGTTGATCTTTGATTTTATTATTTATACATATATGTAATCAACCTTTATTTATTAATACACAATTAAATCTAATATAAGAACAAACTCTAACTGTACTAAAATTAAAACTTACATAAATAAAAACTAAACAGCGTCAAAGAACTCATCGTCATCCTTGTCAATGGCGGGGAACGTGCCCAGGAGGCTGGCAGCATTGCCACGTTGAATGGCTATGCCGATTCTCTGTGCAAGGAACAAACCAGCCCTCTGATCACGAGTAGATTCTACCAAACGTTTGATATGTAATTGCTTATAGATTTTTCATTTAATGTACATTTATTATTAGTTCTATTGTTTCTGTTTAAATTGTATAATTTTGAGTGTCAATATGTTTAATTTGTTCTGTTTAAGTAGATAGTAATGTTTATTTTGTACAGACCTATAACTTGTGTGTGTGGATTTAAACTGTTAATTCAAGTTGGTTATTATAAATAAATTATTCTTATAACTATTTTCCCTGAACCCTCATAGTTATTTACATTCATGAATGAATCGATTGCGTGTCTGCATTTATAGAGTTCTGAATATTAATCAGCACTCATCAATGACATTTTTGGTTTTTCATCGGAACTCGTTTTTGAACATGATCGGAAGAAAATAATTACAAACAGTACCAGGAATGATTACTTACGATGTTCGCGAAATACATTATTTACAGTCTATTTTTGTGTATTAATTACTACAAGAAAATATCAGCATAACAGTAAAATTTGATAATAATATTGAAATATGACTAAATGAATAAGTTAATAAATTCAAGTTATACTTATACTGTTTACTAAGTACACAATTTTACATTTTACGTTATCTACATTAATTATATTAAAGCTTAGAAGTCTGTCCTTTGATTTCCAATATCGGAATATTCATCGATAAGTTGACATTAACTGCGAGTTGAGATATCAGGCAGATCGATGCTCTAAACTTAAACAATATTCAAGAGTTCCAACTAAGTGACCCTAACCCGAACATAGAAGTTTTCCTGCATAACTTGGAAACTAACAAGGGGAAGCATGTCTAGACTGGATACAGTCTGAAATTGGTTTTTGGTTGAAATCAAGTATTAGGGACCAAGCTTTGTGGGATTCCTATCATCGTATCAATATTCTATACCTATTCGAATTTGGGCTCGTTGGATTTGGTTTCACATATCGCTAAAAACGAAGCCGTGTTTTAGTTTTGGTTTCTTTTTTTTTTTCTTGCATTATTTTATTTAGACGCAAAGTTAATTTGCCTTCGAAAAACTACCTATCTTAAGTGAGTTAGCCACATTTGTACTTTATGAAGTAAATTAATCACTTTTTTTTCCTTTTTATGGGCTAAGCAGTCCATCAAAAACTATAACTAAAGCATGCTACTATACATTATAAGATAAGTCAAGGGATTGGTTCATAATAATTATAAAACTTCCTATACATAATTACATGTACATATATGTAACTTGTTCTGAACTCAATAATTACATATGATTATTCCACTCTGCTATTAGTAGGGACTAAACTGTTATCAAGCTTTATAATATTACATATTAGTTCGTGACAGTTTCGGTTACTTGTACAAAAATGTTATAAAACTTTTCAGATTAAATACAGAAAGTTCTGTAATATCCTCTGTCCAAGCGCGGAAGCTAATAATATATACATATATAAAATATATAACTCGGTACACGTGTATGTATAAATTGGTAGATGTACACTTTAGGTGTCGGTAACTATTTACATACTTGATCGATTTGGCTCTAAATTGCGACAATTTTATAGTTATAATTAGTACTACATAAAATAAGAGTTTAATATTCAAGTAATATTTGACATTAACAAAAAAAATAACAGAAAATATAAGTACCAAATGAAGATCATTTTATACAGAAGGGTTTTATTTTTAATTCTGTATTGTAAAGAGAGAGAGAGGAGTGGCAAGAAAAATCTACTTTGTTTTATAACTACGAGCATGTTATGTACCTATAAGCTTCTTAGTACTGAATGCCATGTCCTATTGTTTGTAAAATACAATGTCTACCTTTGTTTAAGAGCTTTTCACGGTCCAACAACTTTTCAAGACAATTTATATGCTAACGCAAAAAAATACAAAGTTGTCTAAATACGTACATAATTAATACAAGAGCTATTTGTGGTATTTCCTTGTACCAATTAAATGTAAGATACGGTTTTAACCTTGTAGTTATTAATTATCAACCGACAGCTCCTGTTTCTCCTCGGTCCCTCTGACCCCAACTGAACTTCATCGATCATGGGACCCCGTGGTACGATCACAGTTCAAATTATAATAAATATTAATTAATAATAATATACAATAATTTATTTTACCTACATATTAATTTGATTAATTTGGGAGTCCCCAACTGAGCAAATCGATCATTGATTTATTTTATTTTATTTAATACATTCTTATTTAAATGAGATGACAGCAGTGAGATGGATGCGATTTACAAGAGAAGTAGGAGATTGGCGTTAAAAGGAAGGCCTCTCCCCAGCAGCGAGTTATATAGGCCCGAAGATTAAATAAGGTTCATCATCACAATCAGCACTCCACTGCAGGACATAGGCCTCTCCAATTGAACGCCACTTAGTCGTTATGTCCTCGAAGTAGTTCTGTCATCGGCTTCTCGCATCTTAAATAAGATTTAATAAAGACATTTGCAATTAAAAGTGTAGTAAGTAAAAATATTTATCGTATAGATTACCATTAGTACTAAGTTACATATGTATAATGGCATGATGTTAGTCACCTTAGTAGAAAATTTCGACGCTTAAGTTTTCACTTTTGTTCCTAAACTTGAAGTCTCATATTTATTTGTTGTTTTAGGTTTAACGAAGCATATCATGGCATTAAGTTTTTACTACTACTACAGTTTGAAAAAATATTTTATTACACATCTATATTTGTTATGATGTTACACAATCAAGTTAGTCATCTCAGTGGAAAAATATTGTCAATTAAAGTTTTTGCAACAATTAAAAGAATAGGTTTACTTTATAAATACAAAAACATATTTTGTTAACTCGAAGTTTAATTTTTATTGTTTTTTTTTTATTGGCACAAAAACACTTTAGCCTAAAGTTTTTACTACTACAGTTAGAAATAGTTTTTAACCTGTCTACATTCAAGCTAACAGTAATTTCTAGTAGATACGTATAAAGAGACGTTAAACATTCGTAAACTCGCATAACTATTACTGGATAATATCATAAAATAAATAACATCTTTTATTCGATGAACATTTGTAAAAATATGTAAATTGAACGTTCGAATAGCCTCATAAGTTAACAAGTAATGCCAGTGGATGCAAGCCAAACATATGATGTTTCAAAGAAACGTTCATAGAAACGTACTCTTCCGCACGGTTTAACAATCGAGCTCCACTTGGGATAGACAATTTGTAGTTCAATCGTACTCTGATAGGTATATAGACTTCTGTACTGTTAGACGGGAGTATCGACCGGGTGGAAGATTCACTTTTTAACCGACTTCAAGAAGAGGAGCTTGTCAATTTTACTGTTTATATATTTTTTTGTTTGTTATGTAATGACCGATTTGAAATATTGATTTTTCTGCTATTTTTATTATTATATCTTGATTGATTATATCTTAGAGGTGGTTCCTACATATCCATTCTGTAAGTTTATTTTTTTAAATTGAAGTCTATTTTTACGTTTATGTTCAATTAAGAATTTAATTTTGAATTGACCTTCAATTTACCTTCAAATTTTAGGAATTTTCTTCACTACAGACTACAAATGCATACTCAAAAATATATTATTAAAGAAGAATTTCATATAATTTAATATTCTATTTTGTGAAACAGACAGATTACTTTCTGCTAGTGCTACGAGATTTTCTCTGAGCGGTCGACGACGGTGCGGGCGAAATCTACTAACATAAGAAGCAAATCTCAATTCACGATCACTACCCTTCGGACAAATTTGATCTTTTGTAGCCTTTGCTTTACTCTCTGCATATTTTATGCACTACGTTCCCTTCAGCATAGAGCTAAATAAAATAAACCTAGCAATTCGACAGCCTAAGATTTTCGTTTTGGCTGTTCCCTACTTATTTGTCAGCAACTGGAATTGGCTACTAACGCTTTAGAAAAAAAAAGATGTGATTTTCTTAGCATTGAAGACCTGCAGATAAAACACTGAGTTACATGTACGTTTAATGGAAGAAAGAAAAATAGGCCTCTGCCCTGCAGTGGAACGATAATGGCTGAAAATAGTAACATAAAGTACGTTAATTAAGACTGAGATGTGATTGCTCTTTATAAATCGAAAAATCTGTATTTAAAATATTGATTAATGTAAATGTTATTTAAATGCATTTCGTTTCCGTATCCCTTAATTAAAATGACGCAATCGTCGACGATGTGTGTAACTGTGTACTCTTGTCGACAAAATAATGTTTATTGAGCGGAATTCCCATTGTCCCCACTGAATATTTATTTTGTGAAATCATTCCGTCACTCATTTTGAAGTATCAAAAAGTGAGATACAATGATTGGCTTATGGACTATCGCAAAAAAAACGAACAATATTTAAATTGGTATGTTTATTTCGAAAAAAAAAATGGATTTTGAACACCTGCGTGCAACTGCCCTCACCTAACAGGCTCACGCAAGCAAGAGCACAAAAACAACTGAACATCTATCGATGCGTTCGATAAAAAAGGAATGGTCTTTTATATTAAAATACTTTGAAACGATTCGTGTTATGTACTCAAAATGATCGAAGGCAAACGAACCCAAACCTATTTTAAAATAATGGGGTGACGTTGTATACACATTTCCAAAGGGAATGATGAATATACATTAATTCAATTTCACTCCGATAACGTTTTTCAAACCTTTGAATTAAGGAAGCCTTCGTTTTCTGTTCAATGCCAATTTCAAAGTTAATAAAGTTAACGTTACGTAGGTTTATATATTGATGTAAATTAACTTATACTACTATAAGCGAACAGTTTTATTGTAAGTGATTTTTTTTTGTTAAAAAATAGAAGAAGAAATGGGAGGCATTTGTCCAGTAGTGGGCCCAATCACAGGCTAAAAATAGGTGCATCTAATTCAGTTACCCAAGAATTCACTTTATCATTAGCACCACGAAACAGAAAAAACAAGTTACCACAGACACATAAATTGTGGTATTTTCCAGTTCATTTCCCTAATAAAGCAGACAGTCGCAATCATGTCAAGACCAACTAGTGCTCGCCATTAAGCTTGACTCCGTAAGCAGAACTTGATCACGGATTAACTTTTCCGCTCAAGAGTAAGCACTAATCTCCTAAGCAAATTCCTTAGTTTGTAATCCAGTTTCAACCCCACTATTAAATACAATCAAGGAACTGCAGTTTCATATTATTAAACTGGTTTAAGCAAAAGCACTTAAGCTTTAAACTAGGGTTTTAATATTTACGTTCTAGAGTTATAATATGCTGGTTATAAACCTTATTTTGCTAATGTAATAAAAGTTTCGTATGAAGTCCTTTAGTTTTTAATTTATGAATTTAATGTGTATGTACTTTTCTTTGCCTCTAATTTCGTTGCTACAGTATTTTTAGCTTAGTTGTCTGTGTATTTATAACCCAAAACGTAAATAACAATAAGATTTGTAATAAACAGTCTAAGCCCTTCTATCTGAGTAATTGTACCGTTTTAAATGACCTCTTTTAGTATTAGAGTACCTTTCAGAAGGAGGTCAAGTTGTATCTCCGGTTCCACTTGATCGATTTTCATCAAACACCGACTAAATCAGTACGCGCCTACGTGATGTGAGACTAACCAAACAAAAATATAAAACGAAACGTATTTATTTTGACCTTTAAATAGCAGATGAAATTAATGTTTATTTACTTATAGTTCCTAAGTAAGTTTATTGAGGCATATTCCGTGAAGCTTATAAAATGCGCTGAGCTGTTCGCTCAAGTTTATAAATTTAATTGATTTCAATAACATCGCGCTCTAGTGCAGTAAGTACCAATAACTAGATGTGCGCACATGCATCGCTGGTTTTAACGCCTTGGGCTGCGTTCATTGCTGTGTACATGTGTGTTACGTCGGAGATGGATCGAACAACAAGCGACGTCGTGACTCGACACGTCAGCAAACAATTTATGATCACCGGAGCAATTATGTTCGAGAATCTTCAGACTTCATGTTGTGTATTTGAAGCTGTTGTGTCGGAGGAAAACTTGTACCAGTTTATAAACATTTTCTGTTTTGGGTAAAAACTAAATTTCGCGTTCAAGTTGTTGATAACTTTTATACATTTTTAATATTTTGGCATAGTTTTTCTGCTCTTACACGAAACAACAGAAGTCACAAAAAATAGCCTTTATTGATTCTGACTAAAGTCGTCGTTGTTATCTAATCGATGTTAGCAAATTAACCTTATTTTACATTAAAGATACCCTACCAAATTTGTTATACAGTAATATAAAAATCCTGAGCATGTAACTTATTTTCGTCAAATAATTAAATCAATAAACTACCGAGGCGCGTCCTACAAACATTATCTTAAAAATCTGTCCAAGTTATGTAAGAATCAGAAAATTTAGTGTCGTAAAAGAAAATGCGACTACGGTTTATGTCTGTAAATTTTACGACTAAGACCCGCCAAATTGCAGTAGGCTTCGTCTTCATACACGACTTATCCACCGACCGTACAATAATATAAGCGATAATGTTTACATCTACTCGTGTCTTTTATCATTAATAAAACATTGGGTAACAGTCCCTCAGGATTGTCTGTGTAAAGTAATAAAGACCTTTTGTTTGACATCGGCTACATCAAAACATGAAACATATCGGTGTAAGCGTTTCCGCGTATTTCCAATAGTAAGCTTTTAACTGTTAGTGGATACTATGAGCTTAGGACACGTGATCACTGTACCTAAAGTCAACTGTAAGCTTTTCAATTTTGTTTATTTATTTTACAATTTCGTTATAACATGTCGAGGCAAATAAGATGTTTGAAAACCTACAAAAAGTGATTTAGATTAGTCTATGTAGTTGCTACGATAATATGAAATACAGGATCACTAAATTTTTTTATGTTTTTGACTTATTTATTGATGACTACTTTCATTCCACTCAACTCAACAACATTCTCCTAAAAATACTTTTAGTGAGTTGTTTGCTCATCTTGTGTTGTACGTCATTGTTCATGGGAAGTAAGTTTGTAACCTCGCTCCAGTGTAACAATGCGGTGACAAAGTAAATAATCGTAGCATCGCGAGTGACGTGTCCTCAAACCCCGCATCCACACAATGTACTGAGTAAATACTACACAATAAATACGGATCATACGTTACAAAAACAACGAACCGAGGAATATTACACGAACATGTTATTGGATTTTTATCCTGAATCAAACGCTTATTCAATGACGAGTGAAACAAAGGTGAATCTCCGCTTTCAGTAAGTTACTTAAGTTGGAAAACAATAAAACACGCAAATCATATTGTTTTTTGAATAAAAATATATCCCGTTTTTTTATAATAGTTATATCACAAACGTAGACGTGAACATACAAGAAAATGATAATATTTTTTTACATTTCAATATCAAAATAATATGCAGAAGACATTAAAAATATAATACTCGGCAAAGGGCAAAGGGTCTCGTTTTTGAAGCCGCCTTGCCTTTGTAACAAGTTGGATGTGCCTTTACTATGCGGTAATAAAACGTGTCGTTAGTATATCTATTCACTGACATATAACTTTAACGAGTCTCTCTATGAAATTCAGGTTATTCTTTAATCTTCTGTGTGAGAATAAATTATAAGTGTATGTACAGTACTCAAAATATTTTGATGGTAGACTTTTTAGTTTTTATTATTAGGATTGCTGCAAGATAATTAACGAAGAAAAAATAATAGATTTTGAGTTTTAAAATTTGTGAAAAGAGATTACCCTAGGTTTTTAAATCTTCGATTAAGTTTAATCATACAAAGTGCACTAAACATAGGATGTTAGTCAAAAATGTATACACAGCTAATGAAATGATTTTTTTTTGAGTTTCTGCCAATGCTGCTTTCAACATAACCTCTGTTACCATAGTGTGTAGGTATTTAAAAATGATTCCGTTACAATCTTTCCCAAAAATCAGTTCAGGATGAAAATCTGAGAGTTCAGTTTGAGGCTGTCAGTATGCAACAGCAATTATTTATTGCGGGCTGCCGAGAATGTCCCACGGCGCTATATTTCCGCTTAACTTCCAAATGATTTATTTTCATATGTCTGAATAACAGAACTGTTAAAGTTTTTCTTTCAAGCTTTTTCTAGTGCATTATTTATCGGATTTAAGGCACTCTACTAAACTATTTATATGAAAACTTTACACATTATAACGTGTCTACAAATTGTCAAAGTCTAAAATTAAAAATTTTACCTTTACAAAATTGTGCATTCAAATTAAAACTTGATTGTGAAACTGTAAAAATAAAGTTTAATTCTATGAGTTAAAAGTGCTAAAACAGGAGATATCAGTTCACAAAGCTGTACGCTTCAAAAGTGGCAGATTGTTTCTGTTATTTTCAAACAATGCGATTTCAAAGCACTTTTACGCGAGTTACGATGACAGTAATTTTATTACCTGTGTGATTGTGACGTGGACGGAGTTTTACATCGAGAATTTTGCAGGTGAAATATTAATATTTGTGCCATACAGTAACAGATTGTGAATAAGTTGGATTTTTTTATTGACATCGGATTACGATACAAAATAGTGTGATCCAATGTAGGTAATGTTTTAATATATATCTGAAATTTGATGCAGCAACATCTAGCTTTGGCCTGCAAGATAGTCTTTGTCTTTTCTACTATTAAAACTAGCTTAGGTCAAGTCAGTAAGACGATCAGCGAAGCAGTTTAGCCGTGAAAGGGTAAATAGACAAGCAAGAAGTCTGAAGTAGCTTTTGAAAAAAAAGTTATTATTATAGAACTATTTATTTATTTTAGCCCGGTAAGTGGCAATAGGCTCGCCCCCTATTACATGGGACCTAAACATATCGGTGAACTGTGGGTATACATTGGTACACCTCTGCCTACCCCTTCGGGGATACAGGTGTGATGATATGTTATTATGTTATGTTTAACTATTTATTTTTACTTCTTACGCAGCAATAACCTTTTAAGTTTTTTAATAAATAAGAGGTTCAAAAGCGTCCTCCGTAGTAAACTGCATAAGTGTATTTATTCTAAAACGAGTTAATGTTAAATACACGTTGTGCATAAAATACTTTGTTCAAGACTTCTATTATCCGTTTGTATCCATCTTCATTCCATATTCCTTTTGTATCGTCTTTCTTTACTTTATACACAACATAATGCATAATACGGTTTAGTGCCTTTTAGTGAAAACGTCAGGTCCTTGTTTATTTTGAAAAAGTTTTTCCTCGACTAAAACATTTACCTTAAACATTTCAATTTTATAAATTTAAATGGGAAATAAACCACTTAATGTGTTAATACCGTAGTTTACTTTCTCAGTAAATTCTACCTAGTCTTTTAATTATAGGGAGTTAATTAATAAAACATGTTTTTCCGAGGGAACGTTATATATCTATTGAATGGTTCTCGGAATGGGAGAGTAATTACAGTTATTTTCTCGCTGTGTGAGATGAAGCAATGTATAATTAATTGGTGCCCATTATGTAGACAATACTTAATGTTCTCGCCTCTATTTTACCTCCTTTAGTTTTCATTAAACTTATTTTGTTGTACAATAACAAGTTTACTTGTGAATACTGATCACTAATTTATTCCTGCTCATCATGCTTACATAACTTCACTTTTACTCAAAGGTCTGTTGTTAAAGAACTTACTTTGTAGTTTTAGTTTGCTTTTTGAATTTTAAGTTACTACTTGTAAAAGTAATTTAAAAAATAAATATTGTACGTTACACATTTAGGTAAACCGCTAAAAGGTATATGATACGCACATTTTTTATAAGTTAAAGAAACCTAGTAGGATTTATAAATAAATTCAACCTACTTCGTTTAGCAGTCAGAAGTTTTTGATTTAGATCTTGTTTTAGTTACTACGACCTACGAATTTATGGAAGCACGAAACAAAATATTTGTACAGTGATTGAAAATTTCCACTAAATTCAAGTATAAATTAATAATATTTTAGAGCTAAAGAAACTTAATCAACAAACAAATATACAAGCGATTGATGTTTTAGTATTAAGAAGGTAATTAAAATAAAAAGCGGCTTTGAGCGGCTTTGAGTAGCGACTTGCGTTATATTTTTTGTGATTAAAGACTTTCAAGATTGTCAATCTGCCGACGCTTTGTACTTTGACATCGGAGCTGCTTTTGTTTCTACTGCACTGCAATCTGCACAAGCTTTACCGGTAACTATTTAATTTCAACTACTTATTACTAAGAAAAACTTGGAGCAGATAATAATTTAGCATAATCAACGTTCTTACCCTTGGCGTTTGATCCGGAACAAGAAAAAAAGGTTACATGTGAACCTAGTAGGATATCTAAATAGGTACATAATTCAGAACATTACCGATTACCACAAAAAAAAATATTACATACTTAATTTAATTAAAACATTTGAATGGTGTTTTTTTTTTTCAAATGTAATACGTTTAATTGGCATTACTTCTTATTAAAACCTTGGTACATACAGATACACGTACACTTTCATTCAGCCACAATGTAGGTAGTAAACAAAAGAAGGCTTAGCCTGGATTTATATCTACGCTATTTTTACGAGAGCGAGAAATGTCTGTACAAAGAATGCATCAGCTTTTATAATGCTCTTCTCACGAGGGAGTTCCGAGTTATATGTCTGCTCCGTCTAAAGGCTATTTCACTTGAACGAAGAGGCTAAAAAGTAAGAGTAGCTGCACTACAAAATAACAAACAACGACGGGTAAAATGGGTAGGTTAAGTACATAACAAAATCTTCAGATCCGCCGTCTCCGCTGTTATTATTTTGAGAAAGCTCTGAACCCAACCTTTATAAGCATTACCTCTGCTCTTTTTACTTTTTCCAATCTGTTTCATCGTTGTTCACGCATCATTTCTTGCCGGCGACCAATATCAACATATTAAACATTACTGTTAATGCTAGAGCAAGTTTATCTCATAAAAATGTCTCGTGACTGCGAAAAGTGGGCAAGTTCAGGAAACTTCCACGGCTGGATGTGAGTCACAATTTATGACCTACAGTTTATCTATTAACGCTTAAGTTTCTCTATTCGCACATTAAGGGGTTAAGGACCTGTACTCCGAATTAATTTAACTAAGATATTTTTGGTCTCAAAATAACGAATTTACACATGTATTTAATGTATGTAGTTATTACTGGCCGGAATATAACGAAACTACTAACTATATTAGTTTAACGCACGTAATGTACGTAATAAGCTGCGAGAAATAGGTTCATACCCTAATACCTAAGTAAGAGCAGAATTCCAATATTTAAATAAACTTGAATTAATTTTGTAACATAGCAGAAACTTGATCATACCGGAGAACATAAATTAAATTGAAAGCGGGAGGCGCTTAGCTGATCGCTTCTGCAAATTATGAAGACATTTTTTCCTTTCATATGAACTGCACTCAGGTTGGATGTAGGGGGTCTGGTAACAGGATGGTAACCATGGTAACTGGCACATCGCCATACTTATCAGGCGTTTCTTCGCAGTCCACGCATCTCACAGTCGGGTCACGTCCACTAAATCTATATTTCGAAGCATGAATGTAAGCAAGTTTTAAGAACATCTGCCTGCCTTGTCTTCCTTTGCAAAATTGAAATGATATTAAACCAGTTTATACTTGGAGCGGGCTACACGCATAAAACATAACAATATAAGAGACGTAAGAACGTGATTGTATTGAACAAATGTAACATTCTTATTCAGTGTTATTCCCAGGCTCGCGCAAATACAATCAGTTGTGCTCAACATGTAAGGAATTTGTTTAAAGTTTTTAGCTCGTTTTCTTATACGTTCCTTTATGGTCCCTTGAGCCTTCCGTGTCGCACTTGTGCATGACTTTCAATTGAAAATAGATTTATTCGTCGTAATCTGATTTTATAAACACTTTTAAATTCGATTTCGCTGGCGTACCTGAAATATCATTTCTAGCAAGCGGATTTGATTTGCGAGATTGGCCTAGCTACTTAGGGGAAATATAAATACGAAAGTTGAATATGTCAAATATACAGGGTGTTAAGGAATCATGTCCGACCCGAAAGTGTGATATAGGGGTCACAATCACATGCCCAAATAAAATATCAAATTTGGAAATTCATGATAGAACAACAATGTTTTTTTTTCCAAAAACTCCCTAAGTTTGAGATTAAAAAAAAAACGACACCAATATCGTCGGTATTTTGATTTTTGTTTGGTAATGAGTTAGCATCAGTGACAACGCCGAATCTCTATCTCGATTTCCTTTTATTTGTTTTCTTAACACCCTGCATATTTTTTTTTATATTTAATATGCTGTCACTGCTTGAAGTAGCTAATTGCACAGTAAAAGCCCGCATTTTAAGACTGAGGAACTAAATAGGCAATTAGCCTGAGAGTTCTCATTATTGGTAAGAATATCTGTGTAAGTATAAAAAGCGGCACAATCTTTAGTTCTGTCGTTTAAAAAGAAACAATAATGCGCCTCGTTAACGATTACAGCGGAGAGATATTACTTCGTAAATGTTTATTTTATTCTTATCTCGGTTAAGTGTTTAAGTAACAGCCAAGTATTGTTTCGCGATTTACTAATAAGCTGCTTATAATAGAACTAAAATTTCCATTCGTGAAATTTTAATAACTTAAATTCAAATTCCTATTCAACAACCAATTAAGGCGGCTCTTTCATGGTTAGTCAAACCTATTTTGAACCAATCCTACTAATATTATAAATGTGAAAGTTTGTGAGAATGGATGTGTGGATGATTGTTACTCTTTCACGCTAAAACTACTGAATGGATTTTAATGAAACTTTACACTTATGTAGCTTATACATCGGAATAACACATAGGCTATAATTTATAAAGATAGTGTATGAATTGTCATTCACGCGGGTAAAACCGCGGGGCACAGCCAGTATCATAATATAGTCCATGCTTAGAGCATTTTGTTAAATGATTTGTGACACTTCACTTTATATCGCATTTAACCAATACATTCACGTGACATGATAAAAAAGCCGTAAACTTGACCGTGGGATCATTATCGTAAAACGTAAATATCTACCAGACACACTGAAAGATTTGACCAACTTATTATTTAAGAAACTTCGTATTCGAGTTTATGACACGAAATTCCGATCATTTATTAGGTATATCGTTCATAAAGTGAAATCCCGTCGAGCACATCCGTAAATTACCTTAGACCACTTCACTTGAGATATTTGATCGAACGAGTGTTGGAGTGCTAATCTTGTCTGATGTCAATATGCCAAGCGTAATAGAATCGGTTATCTCGTGCAGAGCTACCGGCAATTTATCGATCCTGTTATGCAAAAAACGCTGTTTTTAACCTGCTTTTTCACTTATTGTGTTGATGTCCTCCCAAATGAATTTGGGTCACGGCAGCCTATCTAGTTGAACTACTACCTCATTCTCGAATCAGTACCTGTACTACGGGCGTACAGAGCAGCATTGCTATCGTTGTGGAAACGAGATGCCGCTACTCGCAGTATAGTGCGCCATCTCGCTTTTACAAAGGCTATTCCTGCTTCAAGAGCTCATAGTGACCGCACTGCACTTAGTTTGCGCTGTTTCGCACTTGCTGTGAATTATCAGAAAGTTTCGGTGCTTGTGTTTGTGACATCCTTAGAATTTTTATTAGATATGTGTGACACACAAAATACTTTTCAATCGGCTTTACTCTCTTTAACCCTGTGATTGGTGTGATTTCGGGAGACCTTTGCCCAGCAGTGGGAAATCAAACAGGTTACATAAAAAACCTTTGAGCTTAACAGCCGCACAAAACTTGAGTTATCGTTTAAAAATTAAATATTTTGCTACGACCTTTTAGCTCGCAATTTATTAAAAGAACATTCCTTTGAAAATAACTCACAAAGTAAATTCTGGAATTAACCTTTTAAAAATAAAGTTGAGCCGTTATTGCTGTTAAAAGGCATTGCAACGAGCAAGATTACCTAACGTAATAACTAACGCAATAAATAACGTAGCCTAGGTTTTATTCTACACATCTATTTAAATAGCAGTTCATAAGAATCACACAATACGTTAGCAAACTAGCTATATTGTAATCTGTTTTTGAACTTCCGAGTAATACACACTGGCACACAATGTAGAACCAATCCTCCTTGTCATTACATTGGAAATGAACCTGTCACAATTTGTGCAAATTGTGTGTTGTTCCCAGAAGGGCAGCGTTTTGTCTGTCGACAGCACTGTTTTAACATCATTTTCATTAGTTGCAGCAAAACATCGTTCGTACAACGTATTGTGTTTGTAGCATTATGAATTCATCAATTTAGAATTCCGTGAATAGTTTTAGTTGATGCAATCAAATAAGCTGAATATCAATGTTTCAGCAATAATGTGATAATTGTATTAGCACAATATGATAGACATTTATTAATTGCATATTTCGATTTATAGCGCTGCGTTTTCGAAAACAATTAATAATTTTGGTGTTTTGCTAGTTTGTTAAATATTTCATTATAATTTTAATATTTATCAGAACAATCAATTACTCTCTGATGGTTTAATCTCCGTTAAATGATAAAATATTTAAATTACAATAATTGAAACCGTTTAACAATAATATCTATTAATTAACATGACACAAACATTTAACAAGATTATTGAAGCACGCCCCTTAAAACGTTATCGCTCGCAGTTCGAGGGCGATAAGGGAATTAATATAAATAATTCCGTGTATCGGACAAGAAGTTGTTTTCTATTCACGCCGCAAGGGAAATAACAACCGACGCGATTTTAGAAAATTATCACACATCTGGCGAAGCGAGGCGAGGCGGAGGCGGCGGCGGAAGCGGAGGCGGCGGCGGCAGCGGAGGCGTTACTCTAACAATACTCTCGAGAGCCGCACACTATATTCAATTCATTTGCCGTCCTCTCATACCCCCTCAGGTTGTGTGCAGCTTCCGCTCCGGAGCACAGCTCAATTACTACGGTTAGGAAGCTCCCTTTGGTCAACGCTTGTCGCAATCACTCATTAGCATAATATACTCGGAGCCAAGTCCTGTTTCATATATTATAAACTACCACTGAATCAATGTTTGAGTTCCGTAAACTTACTCAGATACGAGATTAGTAACTCAAACTAGAATATTAGAGCTTAACTTACGCTTGATTAAAGTCTTTGGAAGTCGATGAAGTCCTTACTGACACGTCTGAACCATTGGCATTGGCCTGCACTTTCATGCATTCCTTTGAATTTGATACGTCGTTATTCACAAGTGTCCTATTTAAATGGTAATAGCTCAATGTTAAAAAGCAATTTTCAACATGAATTATTATTAGTGACACGAATTTGTATAAAATTATGACACTAATTTATTCATAAACTAAGTACCCTATGACGAAACTACGAGTATGTGTGTGTGGTGTTTTGCAAACAACATTAATTTATTAAACATGACAGTTTATTCAAACGATCTTGTCAATACAAAACAGATTTACAAGTTTAGGATTTTTTTAACATCATTTATAATCTTTTTCAAAACATGATCTTTAAACGTGTTTCTAACAGTTCACTGTAAAGAGAAGATACAAGAAATTAAAAAGTATTTTTACATTTAACAAATAAGCAAATCCGACGAAAACCACACTTCAATTAAAATCACTTAATTAAACACAAGCTACGTAAAATTACCAACATTTTAAAAGAGATTTAACGTTAAATATTAAAAAAGGTTATAATTAAGTAGGCCTTGTTTCGATTTTTCCAGTTTATTTTAATAATGCTTGTTCTGTTCACGCAACAAGAGTAACTGAACAAGATGTCGTCGAATATTAGCTAAGCGAGGTTTAACGACGTCTTAAATTACATTACAGTTGATTGTCGTATTCCTTCTATGATTAAAGAATCAAAACACCTTTTGTTTGTGTACCCATCGGCGATATTTTTGTTTTGTCTAGCTGCCGCTACAATATACCTTCAAGAGAAAGACATCATCAGAGATAAAATTGCGTATACGACCATTATCGTAATAAAAAGATTATAAGAAATACTTTTTACAAAGTTATTGATGATTCGATTTCTTAACTTACTCGAGTTACGTAAACATCGAGATTACTGGTGATTAGCAGACAGCTTTTTTGGAAGAAGGCCAACTTAAAGAAGACATACATCTTAACTTTTGAGTAATTTTTTAAACGGCAAGGATATATTTATAGTACAAGATCTTACTACAAGATTGTTAACTATACTCACTAAGTAGGACCTAATTAAAGGAAATACTTGGAGTTCCAAGATTAGTTTTCGGAATTCCAGTCTAATGAATTAGCAGCAGGTAATTGATACCTCGCGATTTATTGGCGGAGGAATTGTTGCATAACAAGACGTCTGGTTAATTAATATAGATCGCGGTTCCCCTTCAAATAGTTGAATGCAACTGCTTCAACTATGCGCCTGAATCTACAAGGTAAGACTTGTAAACAGGACATACTTCACTCCGCTTATTAGAAGCCTTTAATAAATATTTGAGAGGGTAGTCTTGTTAATATTTAAATTTCTTGTTTATAATATTATGAGTTCCGTACACTTATTTGCATAAAGAGGAGTACGTAGCATCATTAGTACTACAGACATCTTAACGTTGGCGAAATGAAAATTAGCTGCAGCAAATTTGAAGTCGGCAATTTTGAGCTCTAAAACGGAGGAGAAATATGCCATAGAATTAATTACGTCATTTTTCAATAACGAATAGATGAATCTTCCTACTGAAGACATAAAATTATATTTCTAAAAGGAAGTTCAGAAAGTGCATATTAAAATATTCGTTTCGTGGAAGACATATTTGTAACCCTTTACGAGGAAACAGAGTCTTTGAACATAACGTAACTCGTTTATTTAATTTGAAAAGCTCTTTCTAATTTAGTAAACAAAGATGAGGTAAACGTTATTTAAGTTTGTGTGCATGTTAGATTACATATGAAACTTTGCTTTGCTACTACTTTAGCATCAGAGAGTTTTGTATGAAGCTCTTTATTAGTTAAGTTGGTAGTGCAAACATTTCCTAATCCTAATTGGACCCTTTACAAGTTTTAACAATTCTCTGATTATATTTTGTTCAACAAATTTAAGTAACAGTTATACGCTATGTTTAATTAGCCAGCTATCACAGTGTTTTATCAGAGTAAACTATCATTAAGATTGAGCATTAGGGAGGAGAGCAAACTTTTCTCTCGATCTTTTTTTATGCAGTACGTCCATTGCCACCCCTCGGTCTGTGACGGTGGCAGACGGCACGTAAAACGTTCTTTCGAAACCGCGCAATCTTGCTTCAATAAATTATGCGATAAACTTTGATTTCCGCTCCCTGCCTCACGAGTAACCCGTACACAAACCTTATGTATTATGAGTTGTACGTGTGGAAAATTGAACATAGCGGTGTTGGGAAATGAAACATGGTGTTAAATTAATATAATTGTATACCAAAATACATATTTGTTTTTGTCCTATTTGTATGAAATATTTCTCAAAAAATATTAAACGCCAAGTTCCGTAGAAGCTTACTTACAGGTAGGTATATCGATGGAAAGCCCGTATTTTCTCACGTGTGATTTTAAGTAAATAGTGAACACATACATAAACTTGAAGTTAAATTTATAAACGAAGTTTTTACTAACTGTAAGTCAAGTTTACAACCGCTATTTACACCTGATAAAATATTTTTTATTAACTTTACTTGGGCAATAAGGCATGATTCCAAAATATACGCCAGTAAGCGGCCGTATCTTTTTTTCTCTACTTTTTACTAAGTTTCAAAGGTGCTTTTAATTTTAACTTGATACTTCCACAAGTTGTTGAGAAATAGTGTCTCGACAGACTGATAAAGAACGAAAAGGTCATATAGGGCTTCCTTTTATTTCCTTTGGGGTACAGGGACCCTTATAATAGAGAGCTTGTTATTATTTTTGAGTCTATCCCGATACTGGACGACAATTCATAGCTACAGTTCTAGTATCACAAACTTGTATTATATTTGTACTTTGAACAAATATAGTAAACTTAGTACCTACACGAACTTAGTTAATACGCCTGGAATGCAAACTGAAGCGATGCCGCGATGGAAACACTGCCGCTGTTTCATGTTTAATCATATTATTTTCTGAGAACCTACATCTAAAATGAAAATGACAATCTACATTATGCAATGTTTTTCTTACTTATTTGAAACTTGTTTTTAAAGTGAAATATACCTGCTTCTTGCATAAGAAGCTTATTTCTATTACACTATCATTTACAGTTGAAACTCTTCCAGGCGTCATGGAAATGCTTTCTGGCTTTTAAAAAGTCGAACGTGTTTTATTTTCCTGTTAGTTCGTTGTTCGGTCAGCCGCAAAAGAATATATACACTTGACAACTTTTAATCTTGGTTTTATCTTCGATTCCAGGGTGGTATTGAAAAAGTTTAAAAAAAATATACTAAAATATCAAATCATCTAGATTCTTTTTTAAGTTCTAAACAAAATTTCTTACGTTTACATGTGTTTACATACCTATTTGTGACTTTACCTATTTCTCTTGTAAATGTGATTTAAAATTTAAAAATTGATCGTGACATCGAACACGCTGGACATCGGATACAAAAGTGTCTTTGATCGCTCGCAATCAAATTTTAATTAAACCCAGCATTATCCAAAGGAAAAATAACGACAAGAGTTTTCCATTCGCCTGCCAAGGGACCCTTATTAAAAACATGAGAGCAGGTTCAAGACTCAATCTAAGCAATATTTCATTTTTACCATAAAATTGTGTTTCTAACAGAGGAAAAGCTTAGTCGTCCTAACGCCTCGGGCACAGAAACAAACAGGTAAAATGAAATAAAAGTTGAATGTCAGACTTTGTACCGTTGTTTTGAACGAAATAAAATAGTAACACTTTCGAATATTTGCAGTACCACAAAATTATATAACGTTAGATATTTTTTGTGGTGATATCTTAAATCAATCGGAATCATTTATACCTACGAAGCCGTCGAAAACTGGAACGTTTAATACAAATGAAAAAATAACACTGAAATTAATTCTGTACTTAATTGCGGCACTACGGTACCTAAAAATAGTCTAAATGTATTTATTAAAAGCACTTCGTAATGCTATTCAAAAACAACAAGAAGAGAACTAGAATTTAATTTGGAAATAAAAATGTAAAATTAATTTTTTAAAATAGAAATAATGACAAATTATGAAAAACGCTTACAACATGTTAAAACATTAAATATTTATTTTTAAATAAATAATGATAACAGCTTCGAAATCTCAAGTAAACATAAAAGGGTAATATTATTACCTGGAAATACTTTAACTTTCATATTCAAACGTATATTAATTCAAACATAAACAAAATCTTCTCTCATAATTATCACAGGCTCGTATGCAAAGGAGCTTAAATACAACATTTCGCGTCAATTTCGATGAAAAGCAACTCAAACAAGCGATTATTAATGGGACCTCGTAATAGGTATATACAAAGCATTTAGGAACTCTACGCAAAGCACATTTAAGCCTGTACCTCTTTGACGGACGAACTTAAGCTATAAACAGCACATATATGCAATTTGAAGTGCATTTAGCGACTAGGTAATCCGCTTCGTCAGTAAATTTCACTTAAATAGATTGTTTTAGCTCCCCTAATCTCGAACGCCACTTAACACGTTCGCGAAAGCTTACAGATATTTTGTTTAATTGAATAGTCAGGTGATTTATTATTTAGGTAATCATTGAATTTTATATACACCTATGACCTAGAATATGTATTATCAAGACTCTTATTTAATCCAATGTGAAACATGTCAAAATAAAAAACCACATTATTTTTAAAACGTTAAAGCTCTTTTAAAATATAAAATTTCTGACTCTAGTTGCAGGTCCAAAATGTTATTCGAATGGAAAAGAACCGACAAGAAACTCTATAGATTACTCTTTCAAAAAAGGGATTAATATCAATTTTAAAAATACAATTATTTTAAAAATGTGCGACAACAAGGTTAATAGGAGAATGTAAATTTCTCAATACCTTATTCGATTAAATGGCTAGTTTTCCTTTACATTTACATAGATGATAATAAGTAAGTATTTAAGGCATAATACGTGACTTGAAGAACGTAATAAATGAAATCAATTTTGTCCATCTAGCAGGATGCAGGCGCCATGCGCGAGCCCAACTGAGTGTTAATAACCGGAATAAATTACATGTAGAGGTCGTTATAACTAACAATTCTCTCTCCAAATATACTGCAATCGCCTTATAATGGCCAATCCTTTTTTGTTACTTGAACAGTTAATACCGCTATTTCTATGGACTTAAGAATTAAGTAGCTGATTATGTGAATTCTATGTTAATTACGACGATTTTGAAACTAAGTCCCTTGCCCTGTGTCTGTCTGTTGGAACGATAGACTCAATAACTACCGGAAGTCGACTAAGAGCTTTCATCTAAAACGCTGTCTAATCCCCTAGAGATGTAACAAAACAATGTATAGATGAAATGTTCCCGTCTCGTAGATCTATAGAGAATTCTAAAAGGGTCTTGTATCTATATTTTGAGAATAGGTTATCACATAGTTTTATTATCTTAGTGATATCGCGCGTCTTAATAAATTAAGACAGACCCAATCAGACACATGATTAAAGGCAACGCAGAAAAAGCTGAAACGGGAAATGAATTCCTTGTCTAAAGTCGGTATTTACACATTTTTAACACGAAGTGAACCCTCTCTACCTATCCAATTATTATTCTGTGGTAATAGGTACTTACGCCTTTTTAAATGACAGATATTTTCCCTTTATTCCCGAACCTAATAGTAATAGAATCCAGAAATAGGTATTCGGTAGAATAGGTTTAAATGTCAGAGGCATATACTGGAAGCTGAATTCATCTCATGCCTTTGTGCTCCACAGATCTCAATCAGCTGGCGTCCAACCAGCTCTCTGTGTAAAGTTGATAACTACGTATATGTCATGTGTGTCTTGTAAATTGCAAACAGTAGTCTATATCAAAGCATTTACATACTGTGTATTGTGTACACAGAGGTGTATTTTGAACAATTTGAGAGCATTTCAAATTATTTAAAGAATTTATTGGACGAATAAATTAAATGCCATTTTGCAATAATGTTGGGGCTGTGTTTATCAAAACAATGAAGAGTTGCGGGATGGAATACCTTTATAACAATAAATAATAAACTGAACCAAAACGTTCCACTAATCGGAACCTACCTCTTCTCATATAGAGAACTAACGAGCATTGATCACCACGCTCGCTAATTGTGACTGAAGATTTCAGACATTTTTTTTTAGCATCCAGGTTTCCTTACGATGTTTTCCTTCATTTTCTGTCTTGTGATAATATTAATGTAAAGAAAAAACGATTTAAATAGTAAGTATGCCATTATGCAGTACCTCTTAGAGACAAAGGAGTTGATGATCGCGTATTATTCGGACTGTGTTCTTACTCCACCGAACACAAACGCAGCAAAAACCGGTAGTCTAAAGTTAACGAATTGAATTTTCCAGCTCATCTCTGTTTCAGAGTAAATATCAAACAAATTCTTGCTGCTCAGCACTTCCCCGCTTTGCTTGTTTCGGGCTGAGTGAAAACAAAACCTTATTATACCTTTGATTTTATTTATACGTTTTAATACCGCAGTGTTTTGGACCGTACAAGAAAACTGAAGCCATTTTTGCATAATGTTCGTGTAAGCTGTGTCATTACTCACAAGTGTGGACTTGACAGGGATACCAACAAAGGAGACTATTGCCACCTAATTTTTAACAAAGATTCACGAGGTTTGAGTCATTTTGGACCTAGAGTTTCTCATATCATTTTAGCGTTGAAAATTTCGCTTAAAAAATAAAGCTATATTATTCGTCGTTCTTAAAGTTAAGTCAATAGACTTAACTTTAAGAACGGACTAAAAACCTAGGATATTCATTATGAATATTTACTATTTTAGAATTTCTTGTAATAATAGAACCAAATGGATTACACTTTTTAACGACGATATTATTACAAATCCTTTTATATTTTTATACAGTTTACTAGAGTAAAAAACAAAATTTTGTTAAGTACAATTTAGCTAAACTGTATAATTATTTTTGGGTTTTTAAAAAACTTGTACAACATCTAAGTAAGTATAAGCTTGCATAAAGTATGTGGTAAAGTTTGCAGAAAGTGCAACTTTTATGTACATTCAGATCATTTTTAGTTCCGAGAGCCCGCTCAATAACCCCAACTTTAAATCACACCGCCAGACGCCCCATTATTTTTCTTAAACCTTTCAAAACTTTATACCGCGTATCCTATAGAAGCACAAGAAGTGAGAAAATCTTGTAAATATCTTATTTATGAGATACTAGCCGTTGCCCGCGGCTCCGCCTGTGTCTTGGTTATTGAAGAAAATAGTGACCTGTGTCCTTTCTTAGTATCCACACTTAACCGGTACAAATTTTCATCAAAATCCTTTCGTCGGGGAAGCAACAAACAGACAGTCTGATAGTTAATTTCGACTAGTAAAATTTGAATGAACTAGGTTTTAATATATCCAAAGTACAATGACCTTTTATTATAATATCAGGACCACAATTATTTAACGTTATTCATTGATAAAATTAATTGATCATTTATTCTTCCTAATTAATTATGCGCGATCGAGTTTAATTTTGAAATGACAGTTTTATAATTAATATCATAAAAACAATTAATATAATTAGGCATTTAAACGCTACATTTTAACTGTTTGTGCAAATTGTTTTGGAGATACTGTTTAAATAAACTCACTATGTAGTGTTATTTATTATCAACTTGGAATTGTATTGCTTATTTAAATAAATAAGACGAAGTCTTTTATCAAAAAGTACGTAAAGTATCTCTCTCTCTCACAATATATAAAAAAGCTTACCAAAATTCCCCTTCCATCATAAAATCCCTTATAGGTTCTTTAATTATTCATCAGTGGTTCTTAAAGTCAAACAATTTACCTATAATATCCCTCCATTATTTAAGTGGCAGGCACTTGTCGGTCTAGCGATCGCCGTTTATTCGACCCCGTGCCATTTTATTCGCTTCTCGCTTCCTTTATATATTTTATCAACAATTTATGAAAGGTGGAATAGAATTTAGTCGTCACGTGTCTATAAAATGCTTTGAGGTAACTTCCACAAATAGTTTTGCTGACGGGACAAAGTTTCTTCTCCGAACGATACAATACTTCTACATAAAAAAAATCAAATAATTTCAGGGTTTTTCATGAAATCTTTCACATATACAGAGCAATAAAGGTTTGCAGTCACCAGAGACGTCAAGAAGACATCAGAGGGCTGTCACAAAATAAGTTTAAGCTGGTTTAAATTCATACTCTAACAACTTCCTACTATCAGTAACTTATGCCTTTCCATAACTATTGTAAGGTATGTCTATGGTAACATATGAAAAGCTTTGACAAAGAAGTTAATCTTAATCTAATTTCGGAAATGCGTCTCGAAGGGTCGACGATGTATTCTGATAAAAATGAAATAAAAAGTAATAAGGCACGGCCCGTGCCTGCATAAATGCGGAGAATGATTACCAAAAGATAATTTATGGAAGTATCGAGTCAAAGTCAGTAAAAGCCTTCGCAGAGGTAGTACGGTATTATGCCTTTTTTCGGTCGATGTATTCTAGTGTCGTCACAATTTTGCTTAGTTGGTGAGAGATCGCTTTTCATTTTGCGATAATTCCATTTTCATTTGTAAAATCTGCATGAAAAATTAATTGCATTCACACCGACACACTTTATATTATAATGTATGTTAACAATGTAAATGACTTGTAAAACTGTAGTGCCCTCCATCAACAAACTGTTTTTTTGCCCCAGATGCCCAATGACAGCCACAGCAGACGGCTTGAAAGAAGCTTATCTTTGAGCAAATGATCTGCCTATGATGAGATCTGATCTTATATCAAATAAAAATCAACACGAAAGAAGTAGACTCACAATTTGTCAATCTAATTATACCTAGATAAACCGCAATCAACATTATAATTGTGAGGAATATTTGCAGATAAAGTTTTCGACGCGCTATGAATATCATTAGATCTGTTAATGAGGAAAACGTTGGTATTACAAGTAGGGGAAGCATAACAAGAATAATAAATACACAATTAATTGATACCGCTTCTAAAACAAAAGTACTACATACTTAATTCACAACTTAACATTTTGTAACTGTAGAAAATTACAGTTTGATGGTAGTCTGGAGCCTTATTGGTTTCCTGCCAAACAATCATGTTTAAACTACACAGGTCATTAATTTGTTGCCTAGTTATTATTACTTTGGAGCGTTCAACAAGCGAACCTCGCCGGTGCAACTTTCGCTAGCTGGAATAATAGTCATTATTTCAAGAAAATGTACAGACATGGACAGCATTTTCTTTGAAATACCGACGATTCCTGTAACACGACACGTAATTGAGTCCGTCGAGATCGTTAGAGGAGAAGGTTCATTGAACGCTCCTTACGATACCTAAATGGATAAGAGACTTGAAATTAAATCGCTTTACGGAGTTTCACTTCATTATTGCACTTTAACTACTGAAGTGTAGAATGGAGAACATATTCTATTACGAAGTTTGTTAATAATTTTCTGAGGTGATGTCATGTTATTATTTTGGTATAATTAAATCTGTCAGCAACAGCTGGTTTATTATGAGAGAAATGTTTGCCTGAGACACAGAAAACTATAGCCCCGCAGCAGCTGTGTTAAGCTGGTGGTGAGTGACGAGTTGCGGTAGAATAGGGTTACCAGCTTCATGCAAACAAAATTACCAATCTTTTTGTTTTGCTGCATTGTTATTTCTTTTGGATTAGGCACATACATTCTTCTCTGTATCTCCGTAGAGTATTTGGTAGCCAACGTCTTGGCAGAGTTGTTCAAGCTGGCTTTTCTTACAGAAATATAGAAAGGGAACTAAGCTGGGTTCAGGGGAAAGCTAGCCCTAAGCTACTACTGAATATCCTAAGGGTAAAATCCATACTACAACTACTCATGTTGAAGTAGTCCTATATAAATAATGTACCTATAGTTATGCATTGGCATCCTCGGTATTTAGATGGAACATCTATCGCGCTACTCGGTGAATCTTTAGTCATTGTCTTAGTCCACTGTAGATTTTTAAATAAAATATAAAGTGGTAAAGTGTATCATCGTCCGCAAATTATTCCACCACATCGTTGAAACTACCAAGTGTGAGAGTGTACACATTAGTGGCCGAGCAAGAGACAACCGTTAACGCTTAAAAAAATGGCACTTGTCTTCGGCGCGTTTTTGTTTTTTAGTTATTTGGCAATTTATTTAAATATATTATATTGTCTCTTTTCACCAACTTTCAAACAAAAATAATCTTTAAAAAATCCAAAGACACTTTGAACTTAAAACATGCCACTTTATTCATTCAGGTTCATAATTAATTTGATTAAGTTTCACGTTAAAATATTAACAGAGACATTGAAACTTGTAAAGATACCTCGGTATATAATTTAAACGAATTACTAGCACCCTGTTATCTCGTTGTTCCTAATGTTTTATTTTACCTCGGAGTGTCTCACTTCGGGCCGGTGTCAGTCAAGTGTAAACCATTTTGTACGTTATTTGTATTATTTTCTGTTACGAAAGCTACTTGTTCTTGATAAATAAACAATTGGAACAGATATTCAATTGTTTTTTTGTTTTGGTTGTTCGGAACTTAGTATTAAATAGCATTTCCTCATCACAGGAACAGGGATTCATATGTAGGAAAATTTAACAGAAAAGCTTTTGAAATAAACTGCACGTACTGTTGCATTGTATGTTGATCCTTAAAGAGGGGTTCCCAGAAAAGGGAAGTCGTGTTGAAAAAGAGATACCAGAGTTATGGGACCGGGTGTACTGTACCAAAGGACACTTCACGATGCCTGTCAGCTAATTTTTCTATTTTTTGTGTACTTAAATAAACAAACGTTTTTAAAACATAGCTTTTTTCAGATAAAGTACCAAAACATTGGTGCGGTTAGACCGATTCGGTCGGGTAAGTTATCAATTAATTCCTATTTAATTAAATAAATACAAATAAAAGATGTTTTCGTTCGAAACTGTTTTAAAGTACAGTTTCAGTACGAACAAATGCTTTTACAAAAACGTAAATAACTTTATACATCAGTTCCCGATTTTATTCGAAACCATTTAGAGTTACAGCCGTGATGGAGTGTCATCCATCAATACAAAAAAACTTTCAAAATTTAAATTTGAAAGGAAATACGGATTTAAATGTAATAGTTTTCACATAATTTTCGTTTTATATTGTACAAGTTTATTTTATTTAACATTAATTAATCAAATCTTTCTGTTTACCTCCAAAAAATTACCGCTTTTATAACTTCGACTTTTTTGGTACCTAACTGAAACGCAGTATTAATCTTTTGTACATGTTCGGTCGTCAGTTACAACGCAATTTGACAGCATAAATCGCCGACGATTATTTTCGAAACGTATTTTATTTACAGTTTTTCATCTACCTCTGGGCAGGAATTCAGGCAAAGAATTTTTAGGCAGGATGGGTTAAAAAACCATGGTAAACCATATATTCTCGGCCGCACGGTATCATGCTAGTCCTGGTCGCCCCGGGCACCGGTATTCCATCAAAAGTGCACTCTTTTTAAACCGACTGCACGACGCTAGAAGCGAGGAGGGTAATGAGTTTACCTCCCCGTAGTTTTTGTCTTTTCGGTTTATATTTTTAGAACGTCAGGTTGTTGAGTTATTTATCTTCATTTTAGCTTTAATATTGATTACTTTCAATAGTGTTGGTTTGGAACAGTCAAAAGAAATGTTTCTGTAGTTATACATAGCAGTTCTTGTCCTATATGAAAAATATGAACGAAAATCTTCGAAACCATTCCACAAGAAAAGTTATTCACCTAGCATTTTATTATTAGCTTCACCGTACAAAAATTGCACACAAAAAACAACATTAAAAAGTCATTTAGGTACGTCTGTTTCTCGAGACTACTAAATCTAAGTGAAATATAATAACCCGGGTTAAACGTTTTAAGCTCACATTCGCGGCAATCCAACATTTAAAACTATGCTCTTTTCCACTTTGAATAATATTTTTGCATGATTTACACTTCGTGTTCGCAGATTCAATTCATGCATACTCTATGTAATCCATCGCTAGGGTTTTATTAAAAATAAAATTAAATGTGAAGTTTAAAGGATATTAAATGTAATACGGACGTTTCATAAATAATGAATGGAAATTTAGTAAAGTTACTTAAAATCATACCGATTCCATTTATCAATGGATTTTGAATTTGTAATGGTGGCTTTCATTCAACCAGTTCAGTTTTATGATATGAATGTGCATTACCTATTCAGCATTGACATGTGGTCAACGGAATGTCGACTCAATTAGAATATCCAATGGTGTTTGATGAAACACCAACCAGCTATGATCGGCGATAAAAAGAGGTCGTCCGTTTAAATCATAACCTTTGACTGCAGTTGTATTTATCACTTTAATAGTATCGACATAATTTACTTAATTGGAGAGGTTAACTGACGGGACTATTTGATATTTCGAATTTTTGATCACGTTATTTGGTTACTATCAAATATTATTATTTATCGCTATCACTTTTCGCTGACGGTTCATAGTTCAAATGCTTATTAAATTAAAAGTGTTTTTTTTTATTATATTGGTTAAGGTTATTTTTTTATTAACGTATATTAGTAGTCCAAAATTCCTCTCAAGCGTCCTTACTAGATCGATTCAATCCGATAAATATCTAGAAACTCAGACACATAATATTATAATGCTATTCTAGCAAAAGCTGAAAACAAAACCGATATATTTTATTTATCTTCAAACCTAAACTTACATATCTGTCTCAATGTAAAACCACTAACATTTATTTAAAAGTTCGAGCCTCTTGGTTGTGCTTTCCGCAGTTCGTTCGGTAGTCAGGAGGTTTCCGACAAATTGGATTATCTGGAACCGATGACATGATGGGTAGAGGTTGCGACTCGCTCCGACAATGGCTAATCCTTGGATACCTACATTCATCCGAAAAGGTTAATCACAAAAGGTGATCACAAACTTTTTCGCAAAAATACTAAATATAGTGAACTATGTAGAACTCATCTTAGAGTTGAAACACATATTTTTTTCTTAATTTGTACTTGCATTGTAATTTTATCTTGAGTGTGGAAGGTTGGCACTAAGTGCTCAAACATCATTTTATGATCATTTGACATTCCGCAAGATTTAAAAAAGATTTATTCTGTTTGATACATTCCTCGTTGTTTGTTTTATGGAAGAAAAATGGTAGCGCGCCGAAAGACACAACATAATAGCCTTATCATACTGCAAGCCTTTCCTTTGAAGAATAGTGCATCGTTAGCTTTTCGTCGAGGATATTCTTTTCAGTACTTTATACTGGATATTGTTTACACCGCTGCATCTCGTTGTATGTATAACACGATCTTTGAAATTAATGGAAAACAGACGTCTCTTTTATGCGAAGACTGTCAGGCAGGTTACCAGCACAAACTGTTATCAAATTAGGAAACTCGTCCAGTGCCGTAAGATTTATCTAGCTTAAGTTGAGAAGCCACGGCGCCCACTTTGTCGTCTCATCTATATTGACTCCGGCAGGAACGTCGGCTCGAGTCCCAACTATTTCTGCCAGCGGCCATATTCACTGCATTTTAGAATTCAATTGAGCTGACTTCGTGAGTTTTCGGTCCGACCATCTTGTTACACAGTCTGAAACCGGCAAACTTTTCCTCCCACATTTCCAATAAAAAGATCTGAACAGCTACTCACATTTTATTTTGCGTCCAGGTAATTACAGTGAGTTAAAAACCGCATTAAAGTTAAAATAATAGCGGTTTTTAAACTTCCATGTACAAAATGTAATTAGATTCAGCAGTAACAACATTCCGTAATGGAACTATAGAGCCTCATATGTGTTTGTTGACCAAATAAAGATTATTTGTAATGTAATGTTTTGTTTTCATTTTACATCTGGAATAATATTATTAAAATCTTTTACATTTGTTTAGGATCATCAGCGTTTAAACGTTTGTTTTCTCGGAAAGTTTCACAAACATTTTATAGTCGAATGAGAAGAAAGTAATTGAAGCTTAATTCTGTTAATCGCGCACATTAAATGGCGGTATCACGACACTGCCGCCGCTGCCCCTAATGGCCTTTTACCAACGCATTTACCTAACGAATGACCTAGGACGGCGCGCGTCCTGCCTGTCTGGCATCAGCAAGTTGCTACAATTTAAAACCCAATATACGAGTCCCGAGAGCACTCACTGTGCAAACCCCAACTTGGTCATAATCATTTCAGAAACAAAATTGAGCAGCTTGTTCAATATCGCTCGGTGAAATATCAAAATGTTGCATGCGATACAAAATGAACATTTTGTTCGGTGTTTATTAAAAAAGAATGAGTGCTTTTATTCTCAATAAACCCTACAAAGCTCACAATTAATCCACGTACTCACTCGTAGCGACACGCAATACAGTGAACAACATAATTATAGGTATACAGGCATATGCGATACGCACAACACTTTATAGAAGGAAACAACCTGATTTGATTACGTAGCATTAAATACAATTAATCAAAGTTCCAATCACAACATTGATGAATCACGGAACAATAAAGCCTAACGATAGCAATGAATTATACAATTAAGTTCGCTGTAATAGAAATTGTTCAAATAGTTCAAAACTAAATTACGAACATTTCAGTTTTGAACACTGATTTAGTTTCGCTAAATTATGTAGTTTGATAAATTTTACTCTCAGAACTAGACCGTTTAGAATCTGAGTGCACAAACAATGCAGTAACAGAGATTCAACGATTCTGAGTAAAGAGAAGTAGTAAAGTAACTGAATATAAATATCAGGAACTAAGTTGAGTTTAAATTTCTTGAATTTCTTAAGTTCAAATCAACTTTCGAGAAGAACTTAGTGTGAAAATACTTTCAGACTAATTAATACAGCTGCGGTTTAACTTTGACGTTTTACTCAAATGTTAATTATGTTTTATCGGGATATTTATAAGCCGAATGAAAATGTATTAATTAAAAAAATACTTTCTGTTGCTATTATGCAGGAACGTGATCTCATATCTGCGCAATGTATAGGATAATGAGCTTAACACGGCCTTCAGCGAGCGAAATGTTCAAACATAGCTGCATTTATATTTTAAAACGGACCATATTAAATTATGTTTGTAAAATAAATATTGGTACATTTATTTACAGGTATATCACCTGTATATTAATTACTGCCACCAAATATCAGGCAGGAGTAGCTATGCTGTAGTGGCAAATGAAAGTAATACTTAAAATTTACTTCAAGTAGGCAACAAATAACAATAAAATCTATGCAGCTGCAATAGCCATGAATGTAACTTAGGATCGATGTCCTTTTGTACGTGAATTCTGTTTCCGGTTAATAAAACGAAACTGTAACTCAAGGAAGTATAATAATTAAGCAATCATATCCCAAAATGTATTGAAATAAAACTGCGTTTTACGGATTTTGCGGAAATAAAATAAAAAAACGCGACAAAATCCGTAAAAATGCGTAAACCAAACAAATAAAAACATAAGTAAGTATAATTATCACCAATACTAGGTAATTAAGTAGATAAAAAACGGTTTTCTTTACAAGATTTATTATTTGTTTTGAACTTAATCTTTATCGAGAGTTCGATAAAGTTAGGACCTATTTGTTTCTTTTCCTTCTCCAAGTATAAACAAAATAATATAATTGATGCCAAAATGTTATTATAATGTTGGTGACTTTTGAACAGCAATTGTTAAACTTTATTTTGGAACTTTGATAATTGCTTTTTGTGATCCACAGTGTTGTTTGGATTTTAGAAGTCTGTTTATTGTTATTAATGTTTGAGAACCTACTTGTAAACATTTTGATTTGTCTGTTACCTTTATTATGAAACTTTATTGAAAGTTTTTGGTTGGTTTTGGTGTTTGGTCTTCGTGTCAGTCAATTGAATTATGTCTTTCAGAAGTATGTAAGGCCTTGTTCAGAGGATGCGTGGTCGACGTGTGTAGGCCGCGACTCCTTGTCATGTTGTGAACAGTAAACGATGTTTGTGAAAAAAACATTTGTTTCATATTCATAGCGTATTTTAAGCAATACATATTGTTTCCCCGGACTAGTTGATAAAGACTAAAAAGCCATGAATTTCACTCAAGAATATCTTATACATTTAAAACTCAAGGTTGATACACACGTAATCTACGCAATGCACATAAATTCGTATGTCAAATGCTTTAATTCCTACCAGTAGAAATCTACTCTATGGCAGCAATGACATGCTAGAAGCTTACGAGTATTATACTCTATGGTACGTTCATAATGAACGTATTTCACGGAAATGGCAGTCGTCAAAGAGCCTGAATAGATTTGACTTCCTTTAACGACTGACTAGCAGCTTTTATGAATCCATTAACAGTTTTCAGAAATACGTTTGCAGGAATTTGTAGTAAGAACAAATGATCAAATTCATATGCATATACTGTCAATTATAGTTTTAACAATGTAATATTATTATTAATGTAATATGCCTACCCCTTCGGGGATACAGGCGTGATGATATGTATGTGTATGTGTTTATTATTAGAAGTTGTTGACCAACTAGTCTGGCCACCATAGTACAAGCTGTGCTTAGTTTGGGATCAGATGACCGTGTGTGACTTGACCCAGGATATTTATTTACTGACTTAACTTGCCGATTTCCGATTAACTTCAAATTTTGCATTATTTACGAATACATAATTGCCTAAAATTGTATATAAAAATATCTTAATCATAATGTACTTAAGGCACGTACATCAATGACTTCAAAACAAAACCAGACGGAGTGAGTTTCTGGCCACGCACCATGCATGGTGTCGTAGTTACAAATAACATAACTAAAGGAATCATTCAGACTAAAAACAAAGCTTTTAATATCGACAATTGTTATATCATAATTGTTTAATGTAATGAACATTAATTTGACCGAAATTTTACCTTCATTTTGTATATTTTGTAAGTTCGACCACTATTAGTTTCTTTAGGTACCTACTCGGAAACTTGTAAAGCTTATAAACTTTCCTGCAACTTGTAAACTATCAAAGCTAAGAAACTGTGATAGGTTTCCTCTTAACTTCATAAAACTGAGGAACCTTATATACCTAACATAATATTTAACACATATCTTAAAATATAACCATTTTGTTGGCTTGGTTAAGGACCATTAAATTTTTGTCGACAACATCGATTCTAAATATTATTAATAGAAATTAGTAATGTTTTTGAAATACTCTTCCATAAGGTCCTTGTTGACTACAGAACCTCACAAAAATACTTAAAGGTCTGCTAATTACTTAATAAATTACCCTAAAATAGCAGCTCGGTAAATAGAGTAGGTAAATATTATTAAACGTGAAAACTCAAACGGTTCATTATGAAGGAGCGCTATTATTTCTTTCAAAATGTTTACTATGCTTTGGTTTAGTTTGTGAACATACCACACGGCCTTAGAAATTACGTGTCTATTTATGTAATAAATACAATATCGCAGCTACCGAAAAATAGTTTAATAGAACATAATAATAATTGAAGACATTAAAAACATTAATTAAAATTTAAAATTAACGATACAAATGATTATCTCTAATGTTGCTAACAATTTCGGGTTCCCAACGGTCGCCATTGGTGAGTAATTTCTCTTTGTTATAGATAAGTTCCTCGCGGGTTTCAGTTGTGTATTCAAAGTTTGGTCCTTCTACGATGGCATCAACGGGGCAAGCTTCTTGGCAGTAGCCGCAGAAGATGCACTTAGATAGATCGATGTCGTAGCGAACAGCGCGCCGCGACCCGTCACACCTCTCCTCCGCGTCGATGGTGATCGCCTGCGCAGGACATATCGCCTCACACAGCTTGCACGCAATACACCGCTCCTCGCCCGTCGGGTACCGCCGCAACGCATGCTCTCCTCGGAACCGAGGAGACAACGGACCCTTCTCAAAAGGATAGTTAATCGTAGCCGGCTCTCTGAATATGTGAGATAAAGTTACGGCGAAACCTGAAAGACAAAATCACTCATTAATGTAATTTCATACTTAAGTTTATGCACTAATTGAAGTCATAACTGCCACTTTAGTACAAAGCCACATTCAGTTAGCCGTGAAACCGGATAACCAAACTAGAATACTCGTAATCGCTTAATTAGGTTGTGTTTGCCATAGTAAGCAATTAACAAGTAAGCAGCATTAAATACTCGTAACAAGGTGCTTATGCTGCTAGTAAATTTGCTTGCAAAATCTAGAAATAAATGAAATATTATAAAATGGAACATATGGAGTAAGTACTTATTTTAAAACTACCTAATTCAAACGATGCTTAAAATGGTGTTTAATCAACGGTTTAGTGATTTTCAATAAATATTTTATAGCAGCTAAAATAAATAATGGTGGCGCATTCAGCAAAGTGAATGGCGAGTACTGAAACTTCAATCTCATTGAACAAGTAAAGCGCATACAGTTCGCACGGTTGTCTGCACTCGTGTGCGTCTGTTGCGGAAATTGGATGTTGATGGACTGCGGTCGACAATCATCAGGTACGCTGAGTATAATGAGTATCATTGTTTTTACGAAACAGATGTGACTTTAAAGCATTGATTTACAGGTACTATTTGTTCGAATTACGTAATGAAACTATTTTAATAAACAATCACGCGACGAAAACAAGAATTCTGTCGTCAGCTTGAAATGCAATTGATAACAATTCTTATTCTTCTCGGCCCTGAAAAGGGCTGAAGGGACAAGAAACAAGTGAGGCGTGTCGCGATCTAGTTAAAGATGTGTATTCCTAACAAAAAAACTTGTCTCGTTCTGTAGTTTTGTGTACCGTAATAAAGAACAAAAGTGCGAACCTCGTACCAACTCCGTCCAAAATACAGTTTGCGATGCTCGGTCGAAGAAGTCTTTTAGCGATGTTGTCGGTGGTACGTGGTTCACGTACATGAAATTAGTATCGTATTTGGATCTTGGGCAGCAGTAGAAGGGAGGGTATTGTGTGGGGGGGAGGCAGGGGGCTGGTAGAGTGGGGAACGGCGGGCACGGCGGACACGGTGGCCACGGTGGACACGGTGGCGGCATGTACCCCTGCTGGCTCCGAACATGATCCAGAGCATACAAGCCTATCCTACTAGTTGACCCTTTGAATACACATCGATTAAATGATAACATTTTTTTATTTTGTACATAAAATTACACTGACATCACAAATTGACAAAGTTTGACAACTAAATAAATGGATTTGTCAATGAGACATATAGTTGATAAGTAGACAAGTTATTGAGTAAATAGGCAGTATATAAACAATAAACTTTTCCACAAATTATAAAACGATTATAAATTTTCTTGGTTAAAGAAAACAACACAATAAAATATATTCGTAAGATTTAGTAAACTTAAAATACTTAAAATAATTCATTGAAAATTACAAAGGAGAAAGATTCGATTTTCAAAGCTTAATAGAATAACAAAAAAGATTAAAGACGAATAAATAAAATAGTTTTATGTATTTCCACTAAGTTTTTACGTAAGATAAAGGACTGGTGGTCTGTATTTATATAGTTAGTTTAAAATGTTAAAACATTGTGATTAATGCAGTTACCATCTTTTATTCAACGGTTGTGCTCTTTGAATTTTTACAAGTATTTTTTGTGTTGCACTGAACGTAATCCAGATTAATCCAGTTTCAAAGTATGGACAATATGGACATAGTATACTTTGAAACTAATATTATAAATGCGAAAATTACTGTCTGTCTGTTATGCTCTTCTGACTAAACCACTGAACTGATTTCGATGTAAACGTACTATACTATTTCTACGTAGCATACTTTTTCCGCAATAACAGGCCGACGCACTCAAAACCGTGGGAAAAATATAGTTGTTTGTATATTTTGAAAAATAGTAAATAGCGCCAGAACATTTAAATGAAAATGGTATGGCCCAATTGTTTTATTATTGTCAAATTAATTATATCCTTTTAATCTTCCTAAGAAAAATCGCGAAATCATTGCTCTTGAATATTAATCTTTCACGAATACTTGCTGGTCGCAGACATATCAAGGTTTAGCTATCTTATTTAACCATCTCCTTATATTTATCCATTCAATTGGAAACAAAGATTATTGTTAGAGTTATTTGAAGGAATAATGGTTTAAAGTATTAACTCAGAAAAAGATTATAAAAGGTTTAATTTTCTTTGTGTCTTCTGTGCTACTCAAAGAAATTAATGTCAGTAATATTATTTACATTTAATACAAAATTGAATAGAAGAGTAGTTACAGAATGGGATGCTATTAAAATTTTGAAAGCATATTGGTTTGTGCCAACCTTTGATCAGTTGCATTAATAACGATAAAACCATCATGACATTCAAATCAACATTTTGGTTCAAAGGACAAGCAGATATGTTTGTCATATTAATTTGATGGTCTGTGGTTACATCGGGTTCATTACTAAACAAGTTATGAATATGACAGTGAGTCGGTATATGAATGGATGCAGTAACATTTAAATTTTAATTCCATACACACTTAGTTTGAAAAGGAATGTCCTTTATTTGGTATTTAACGTGGTAATATTAATTCAAAGTTCTTATTTAAAATCACCGGCTTCTTTACTAATCATTAATTACTTGTATTTTATTGAATTAAGTTTATAAGTACAGGGCGCCAGTGTAGCTAGCCGGCAGCGTTTGCACTCAAAAAATAGAGAGAAAAGTATGAGAATCTCTACTTTTTAAAGTAGGTAAATACAGTAAATGAGAATGAGGCGAAATTTAGTTCAATTGTTGAAATTACGGGAACACTGCTTTGTTCACTATGAGTTCGTCTTTGTAGAACAGAATGAAGCCAGAAACGGTATTGCCTTACTTGCTAAAGCCAGCCAAACGTTCATTATTGCTGTCACATTGGAAGATTTTGTATAGGTAATGCAAATTTTCATTCTGACAGCAATAATTGCAGAATTGTCACTGGCTCCATCGCTTTGGTTTCGCAACTTAGCTAATTGGGCTACGGGCTATAATTATGCTTTTGTTCATAGCTCTTGTGATACATAATGATACTGAGACTCATACCTAAGTAATGGGATATACTTAAACTGCACATAGGTAGGATATGTGGAATTTAAGTTTATCGCCACATATATAATGCCTAATTGATTTGAGCGCTGAAAGTCATGTGAATGAGAAAAAACACTATACAAATAAGCGTAAAAAAAAAACTAATATCTGCATAACAATTAGCATAGGTATTAGAGTAGTCAGAAGCGTTGTCTTGTTAGTTAATTCCTGCTAACAGCATTGCGGTGTGGTTTGTGGCTTGTATGGAGTAGCTGCGGCATCCGCCTTACAAGGTACTTCAATTTAAATACCTGTAATCAAAAGGAGCGTAGTTTTAGCTCCGTTCTAAGTTGAAGAAACCACGTAATTAATAAGTTAATAACTATTTATAAGTTTGGAGCGAGTGACAACTTTCTTGACACAAAGCCTCAAATTCAAGAGTCTTAAGACGCACAACTTTGACGTTTATGACGAGAAGGACTGGGCTTTGATTGTACCAACGTCCTTATTTACAGGTTCAGAATTTAGGTTGCTGTTTGATTTATAATTAATACAATAATTAATGTTCAGATAGAATATTATTCAGTAACAACCATTAGCATTACTTATAAAAATACAAAAGCCCTGATTATGTTGAAATAAAATCTCTTCTGGTGGCAGAGTTGTATGATTGGTAAAATTGCAAGTTACACTCCAAAGCATGCTAACCAACGGACTATCAACAGAGAGATCGATATTATTGACACACGTAGCCCCCAAAACTATGCTGCATGACTTATATACCTAATTCTATACACGTCTTTTTATATCGAATTGAAAATAGAGAGAAAAGCCTTTCGGGCAACCCCTTGGCGCTGCATGACCTAGATTAGAACAAAAAGTGATACCTACTGTTTCGTAACTTTTTTAACCGACTTCCAAAAAGGAGGTGGTTCTCCATGCAACGATTTTTTTTGTAGTTTAGTTACGCGATATCTCTGATGATTTTGCATCGATATCGAAATATGTTATTGTCATAAAAAGGTATAGGTGCCTCATAGGTGTTCCTATATAAAGGTTCATTTTTACATTTGTAGTAATCAATTATAAGAGAAGTTCAGTTTCAGTTGAAGTTTTCGGCACACGCTCGTTCTGTCACCTATATACAAGTTATATGACGATGTGATTACAATCGCGAGCTCTACGATCTACGTATATCGAAGTAAGTTTGATCACGTGTGCTGCTCGTGCCTCCGTCGTTAACTGGTCGTTATGCTAATAGCTATGTGACAAGCCCCTCATCGGCTCACCCTCCATCTGATTACATGTGTTTTATCTTCAGTGTAACTAAACTAGAACTAACCTGCATCTCGAGCGGCAAGCGTCACAACGTAAACCTTTAAGTCTCGTTCATTTTTCACTTAGTCTTATCTCCTTTATTCTCTGCAGCACGTAAAATCCGTATTCTAAATTCCAAAATACACAAATTCTTCTATTATTTAAGTACTAATTGTGTTTTCAAAAGTATTATGAGTACATACATAAATGATGCTACGAAAAAACGACACGGTCCTAATCTGACCTGAACAACGTGTAAAAAAATACAATATGTAAATCGGGTTAAGTAACTTAGATTAAATTTCATATCTGCCTAATCTACCGCGATCCAAAGGTCATGTCAATTATTCAGAGGCCTGCCAGAGGATTAAGCATATGTTGCTCATATGGATTTTACATTCGGTTCTTGGTTCTGTACCGACGCATTTGAGCCATTCCGGTAATTACATAATAGATGGACAATTTATCTTATGCAATTAACGAGCCTGCCCTGACAATGTTAAATGCTATCGCTAATAGGCTTCCATTTGATCAATGAGATACGATATATTATATAGATATCTTGCAAATAATTACGAGCTTTACAGAACGTTACATCAAACTGTTAATTCGCCAGTCTTCTGAAACCAAAATAGTGCAAAAGAAATATTGAGTCAAAAAGTAAACCTAGGAAGGCTAAGTAAGCCACTGCCAAGTGTCAAGTTTGGCTTGTGGGATTTTTTAACAATATTTTGTTATCTTTGGCTGCAGTTCCTCGAAAAGCAATCAGAAAAATCCAGGAAGAAAAACTTTTTTGTTATCTGCCTTTTTTACAGGTTCTTAATATGTTTATTATAAATACTACTTTGTTAAACCTCTTTCGAATAAGTTTTGATACTGGATTGTAACCAATTGAATCGAAATAAATTAAATCAATATCTTTGTAATCAAAACACTTGGATTAAACTAATGGCCAAGTTTCCCCACATCGCTCCGGGGAAGACGCCTGTGTGTGTGTGCGTGTTTAACGCACTATTAATTCATTTATTACCACAGGTAATTTTACAGCCATTAATCGCTAAGCTTTATCTCGTAGGATCGAATAACATGAGCCAATTGTTCAATCCTCGTGCCGATATGTCCCGCGAATGGTAATACTCAAATTGTTTCAACTTGGAATCTATGCATACGCAAATTCCTTACTGACTACTTAAATTAACAAAAAATATTTACCTTCGATAGCGTTTTGGATTTACTTTTTTCCTACAGTAACTCGTTAGAACTTTGTCCAATATAAGTAATTGAGAAGAAGACAAAAAATCGTTTGTTTTCAGCATCATAGGTTTGGCAATAACACAAATCATACGAAGGAATTTCTTTATTAGTTCATTAAACAGGACAGAAAATACAGCGTTACATTCAGTTCAGTGCACGGAAGGTATACTAATACATAAACATAATGTTACTGTGGTACAATATAGCATCGTAATTTTTGTTATAGGTACCGGTCATCGGACATCAAACATGTAATACATCAAAACGATTTTACAAACATTCATTACTGCGGTTACAATTTATCCAGACATTAATAAAACGTAGTCTTATAAGACTCATTCCTAGATTATATTTTTACACGCTAAAGATATTTAATTCTACTGCCGCCTGGGGACGGACACCAAGTCTTTACACCTACCGGGTTTTTTTTTTAGTTTTTTGTAGTTTTGTTGGTTGGGTACACATTCATTTAATAGCAACGATAGTGAAATCCTTCCAGATGCAGCTAAATAATAATCTCTACTAATCTTCCATCATGCAATGTCTAAATAAAATTATATAAATCGACTCCATACTTCAAAACGCTCTACCGTACCTAAAAGGCCCTTATCCATCTAAGTCTGTACTGTATTCATCTCTCATGCTTTCCCATCTAAAAGGGGGCACGCATTATTGCCATTTCCCCGGCACAATTCCATGACTGAGCTAAGCCCCAGTTTCTCTACACCAATTCTAATAACACTACTCGACTCGTAAATATAACCTAAGACCGCTCGACCGAGGCGGTTTTACCAAACGTTTTGTTTCATTGAAATATTCCATGTTTTTTTTACGGGACTCATGAGTTGTTAAACATAAATTCGACAAATAAATTTATAATTATTAATCGAACCTAATACTCAAAACGGGATTTACTCTTAACGTCAATTATTTATTATTATTTTTTTGTCAATTGTGCCTTTAATTATTTTGAGGCAATAAGTTTATGTTGTGTTCCAAAAATTCATATGTGCATCTGGGATTTATATAATTACTAAGAACAGCTTGTTGCCTACAACGCTTTCACACACGCTGGCTTGTTTTCGTTTTTTTTCAATTCACTTCTCGCCTCCGCAAAGCCAATACAGGCCAGCTAGTAACCGGAATGCGTGAAAAGTTGTTATAGTTAGAATCACTGTGTAACGGGATGAAACTAGCGGTAGGTTTCGCTTACTTCCGATTATACCATTCCTATCCTCTATGAATGAAACTTTTCCTTCTCAATCTACATTTCAAGACACCCCCTAATTCAAACATAACTTAATAAAAAAATAGTTTTAAAAGTAAATATTTTTTTAAATAATAATAACAATATTTTATATTTTTTATTGTAAAATTAATACAAAGATGTTTGTAAAGCAAATTGTAACTTGTAATGATATAACCTTAATTTTTGTTTTCGTAACCTGCGTGTTTATCCCGGTTCTTTAGGATAATCTAATAACTTTCCCTCATATAAGCTGGTGCAAAAACCGATTGTTATACCTGAAAGAGACATATTTTTAACATTCTTATTACAGTTTTGTCGTTACGATCCCAAATAAACGGGTTATTTATACACTTGTTTTTATACTTTCCAGTCACCTTTATTACGGCTTTATGTTTCATACCTTAAAGCTACCGGGAAAGTGTGCGATTTATATTAATCAAACAAAGATTCTTTGTTAACTTTCTTACGAACAAACAAAACTTTCCTTTTTCTTTTTTCAATTATTTTTCTACTTAAGTTGTGATTGGTTACAGTTGGTCTGACAAACGTTTACAACTGTCCAAAGTTGGTGAAGGGTTAAATATTAATTAAGAGGGTTAAAAAGTTCTGATTATGAAATGAAGAAACTTTGATGAAGATGTCTTAAACGCGATAAATTGTAGAGTGTAGTTGACATAGCTCTGTCGTTTAGCGCGAGTAATGGAATGCGTTCGGTGTGTGGTGGGTGCACCGCAAAAACGGTCGGCGGATAGATCTGAGCGAGCTACGCCCCATCAATGAATTATGTGCGCTGAGCAACTAGGATTTACATGCTCGGCTTCACCCCTATTGAGTCCACTTATACTCTTCATCGCATCGTTAGCCTTCTCATGAGCTTCATAAAAGGTATTATGCCATTATAAGCTACATTTCACTTTACAATTTCGAACGTAGTTTAGATTATCGCAATTTGTTGAAGATTTTGTAATTTGTATTTATTTTTTGGTTTGTGATTTACCTATTTATCTTTGTTAAATAAACAATGATATCATAGTTTTGTGATTAATATATTTTTTTGTAAACCAAGAAGTGTCGTCGTTGTAATTTTGAATCAATGTGTTCCTTTTTCGAATTAGTGATATAAGTTAACTAATTTTAATTTAAAGTTTTTGGAATTTAGAATCCAAAAATAATAACATAGAAATAAATAAATTAAATACATTGCAAAATGGAAGATTAGTAGTCAACAGTAGTGAAGTGTTAGACAATATTTATGAGTATTCTTCTACGTATTATTTCTTCTATTACACACATGGTTACATAATTGAACATCAAATTGTATATAAGCATAATTTAAAATGGAAGGTTAATTAACACGCCACTGCGATTGTTTTTCGAAAGTGATGATGTTCAAAGTATACGGCCTTCGTGGATACTGAGCTTATTAGGTTTTAAAGCCATTATTTGGTGTAATTAGTTTATACTTTACAGGCAGTTCGAAACACGGAAATACAACCAACGTGACATGTCACTCAACCCGTGATAATACATTCTATTGTTAAATATGTACGAGTATTATGTATCTTATCCCTACATTTCCCTACATACTAAGACATTAATATTACCTATCTTCCAAGTAAGTTGATTAAATTCGGATCAAATACTAGTTACAATAAGAAATCGGCATACACATGTCTTCGATCGATATCAAGATTTAGAGATTTCAATAGCCGAACAGATATGTAGATTTATCACAAGATACCTATTTGCTTAGTATAGCTAACTCATTATAAATGAATTCCAAATGGACAAATTATTATATTTCTTTGGATTCCAGACAGAAAACTATTAAGCTTTTGAGTTCTACAACACATATCCATAAGAACAAACATCAAACATTTATTACATTTATAAACATAGACACATAATATATGTTTAATTAATAAACAATTTACTTTCAGTCAAATCATTCTTATATGTACAACCATCTCTTAGAAACTTCGTTTCGAACGTTCTGATATAATGACGATTAATACTAAGATTAAATAGTACAATAAATATAGCTTACATCTACAATACCATTGGTATGGTTACTAATGCTAAGTCTTATGATAACGTTTTCCGTCATAAGTTATACACATTTTGCCGCGTACAATGTACAAAGTTTACTGCTTCCAAACCTTTGTCAGATATATTATTACTACCTTCCGCTCGCGACTTCGCCCGCGTGGTTAGTGGTTTCGTCCCCTCCTTACTTGAATAACCAATAATCCTTTCTTAGCCCGACAACATATACCTCAGTTATTACGTGTATTATGTGAATTTCGAATCTATCCATGTGATTTAGGGGCGCTTTCACCAAATGAAAAACTCCGTTTAACCAATTAAGTTCTCGGTGAGTGAGTTTAAATGCGAATGTTGCCTGAACTTCGCTCAGTTTAAAATGTTTGTTTCGATTAGCTGTAACTAATCGCGTTAGTATGCTTCCGTTAAATCCACCCTCAGTAAGACGGAAATCTTTGATACTGCAATATTTTAATTTAGAAAGTCCTTCGCAGAAGGCTCAAAGTTTTTTAATCTTCCTACCATTTTAATTGTAAATGAACTTCACTACACCATTTTTAATGAATGAAATAGAAATAAGTTCGGTTGCACCAATTACTGGGGACATGCCTTGTGTTTTTCATTATTTTATGAGAAACCACCATCTTTGCAAGATCGTCAAAAGGTAGACAGAGCTTAGCAACGTTTAGTACTCAGAACGATCAAACCGCTACAAAACCTGTATGCTTATGAGGACCTAAGTAACCTAACCTAAGTTCCTAACCTATGTCACTTACGTAAACCTTAGTAACCTATGTTAGCCTAAGTGTGTATTATAAGTACCCTATATTAATATCTTATGAGTATTAGAGATATATGGATCAATCAACTGTTATTTGTAAAATTTGGATAGCTCAACTAAACACAATTTTGACCGCTTTTTTTATTTGGACACATAACACCATTCTTGCTCACTTCTACTAAATCACGATTACATTGCATGATACTCAGACATCAATTTGGTAAATTTAAAAACACTAACGAACATTTTTAAACAAATGCATAATACATTTAGTCTTTACAAAAAACAGTTGATATACCAATTACTATATACTAGATTCACAATCAAGCCATGCTCCTTCAAACCATGCATCCATACATCCACCCATGTTGTCGAAATAATAGCGAACGATAAAGTGACTCTCTTTGTATCTCTGCTTACGGTGTAAAGTCGACGTCCCTTCCCTGTTAAACATGCAAACTCATACGACAACGACTCATAATAAGGGCTCCCCAGTTCACACAAGGAAACCCTTAATGATAAATCGCAACTGTGATCAACCAAATACATGTACATACATCTTTTCTGATCAAACATTTCAAAATAACCTCTCTGATATAATATGTTTAATATCTACAATTAAATTTAACACATTTACTTACTCTGCAAAAATATATTATGGTATTTGTATGTTATGATTAATTGTCTATTTACAACTATACGAATTGGTGTTTTCCCTTACGAAGGCAGCGGCTTTGGTGCTCGCTGCCCAGAACAAACTAAAAATCCTTAACTTATATAATACATTGTTTTATAAAACTGAAACTTACGAACTATTTTTTTTTTGTGTTTTTCTGTTTTGTTGCCTTATCTGGTGCTAAATTTATACCTTCGTATCGGTTCACAAAGTATGTTAACTGAAACGATGATATAAAGTTTTCTTATTTGGTAATAATTTCTCAAAGTAATAATTATTATTTCAGCACTATCGCGCGGCTCCTCAGATAGGTGTGGTAATTTAAATGCTCACAGATTGTGCTTGATTTAGTAATGTGTATTATTCATGAAATTCTAATTATTACTTCGATCGATCTTTATTATTTGTAACACGCAATAAATCACTAGTTACAAATAGGTACTATTGATATTTCTATGCTCTTTACTTTGGTAAATACATTTTTTATGGTGCAAAGTTAATTTCGGTCAAATAATTTTGTCAGGTGTTCCTTTTTGGGCATCAATAAGGAGTTTTTAGTTAATAGCTTTATTGCATGTGGTAGTGCCAATTGAAGGGACCGAAGATGATAGTATGGTATACACTAATGATCCTCGCATTCATTCACACAATAAGATGATCTACTTAAAGTAGAGAGCGAAACTACTTACTGATACTTGTCTTAACTATTATCGATGGGTTCAACGAAAACGGGTCGAGATATTGACTCTAAATACTCCGTTTTCCTTCTTCTTCTCGACTTATTAGTTGGCATGTAAATAGTGAGTGTAAGGTCACTGCACTCTTTAAATAGGACATAGTTTGGTCTAACAACGCCCTCCGACTGCTGGGCCAAAAGTATATGATTATTCCTCTACTTTTTTTATATTTCACACCGGCTTCACTGGCTGTTAAAGTATGAGATAGAATAATGATGAGAGTAAGTATGTAACTTACATTTCAAATTGGTGTTTTATGGAACTGGCCACTTGCGTTTCGCATATTTTTCTCTATTTGTTTTATTCCAAATTCAAATTTAAGCGAGAATAGTTGTTTTGATTTTGTAATTAATTTGTTTGCCAAATGTTTTTTTTTAATTTAGCGTTGTAATGTAAACAAGATCTACTAAATACATAATTTGCTCTCCACGATGTATTTAAGGTATTAAAGGTTTATATGTAATGCGTAACAATTGTGGACGCTGTGGGGTACGGCAAATGTAGGAGTGAGTTTGATCAAAGCTATAATAATATAATACACAACCTAAGGTATCCAAAGGTAAATACGATATTTGGTATTAGTAATATTTCACATAAATTGCAAGTGTAGAAATAATGTTTTGGAAATATATTTAGTAGTATTTAGGCCTCTTTTGTATGTAACATATATTTTATTGTAAAGTAAATTTTACCTTGGTAAATATAATAATTTACTTGGGCCGAATTTCTATTAAAACCTATATATTGCGAAAACGTAAATAAAACCATAAGTATAAACTTTCACAAGCCAAAATTTTATCGCCGCGCTTTATACTGTAAATAAATTTACTCGAAATATTATGAATATTACTTACATTACAAAAATATTTTCGAGCCCAAATTCGCAGAACCCACCTTGGTATTCCTATAAATATTTTACTTATTTTCCCCCGGATATAGCCAAGAGAAATATCATAAGAATTCCGCAGTGCAAATAATTATGTTCAATTAAAACTATCGATTACATGCACTATGTACATTTAAATTATAGAACGGAATGATAATAGCTTCATAACCACAAAATCTAACTGATTGGTTGTTTAAATTAAAAGTTTTCAGAACTGTACTAATTTATAAGTAAATGCTTAATGGAGACCAAAATTATTTAACACATCAACAAAATATGTTTTGGTATCTTTCAAATGTTACCTACTAATTTGGTACTAAGCAAATCACATACATAAAAAAACCAAGCACCAACCGAGACTTGCATGTAAGTATTTTACGAAATTTTAGAAAAAAAAACTCATTCATATATAAATCCGAGAGAAAAGTACAACCTACTAAACACACTTTTAGGTGTAGATGTACTGAGTATAGACACCACAGTTTGTGCACCAAGCAATTATCCGCAGCCGCTTTTAAGTGATTCACTTTTCCGATATTAACTGGCCCGATAACCCTTTCCGCGCACGAGTACATAAAACATAGCCTTATGTTTACACTCGATACGAAATATCAAATACAAGATAAGCAAAATTCTGCGCTTTTTGACAGCCAATGTTATAAGGGTTAATTTTGTTTCAAATTCTGTAACACTCTGCCTTTTTTATCACTTTATATATTTTAACAGCGAGCCTAAAATGTGTCCGTTGGCTCTCTCACCACTGTTGTTTAGCTTGTAGACTATAGTTGGCATAAACGTTGGTGATTTGGGTCAAAATGTTGATAAATTGCACAAGCTGATGTCAGGTTGCCATAGTAACGTCTCTCAGTGTTTGGTAGTACAATGACCCGTTTCCTTCAGTCGACTTTTACGACTTGCGCAGGATGAGAAGCAGCTAACCCTTCTATGTTTTTCTTTCACTCCCAGGTCAGCTTGGAAGTAGGTGACATGGCATTATAAGAGTGAAAAAATATTAATTTATATAATTTTATTATTATGGTAGAAACTTAATTTTTTTTTGAGTTAGTTTTGTTATGCAAAGATGCAGTTAGTACCAAACGAAATAACATTTGAAAGATACTCTTAATTTAAAATAATTTAAGTAGACTGGAATAAAAAAAAACAAACTGCTTAATGTTATTATATGTATATCTACTTACATACATTAGACATTGTTTTATAGTGTGCAAACACGACTCTCAGCAGGGTTGGTGGCTGAGTTATGTTCCACACACTCGTAGTCATGTCATGTGTTTGCCAACCTACATTATTTTACGCTATACTTGAATATGTTACAGTGGAAACCAGTTTATAGTTGAAACTAGTTTATACCGGATGTTTTTAGTACGCCTGAGATGGCTTTTGTTTGTCTGACTGTAATTCTGACGGAAAATACTGAATACGAGTTTTCATTGTAACACATACACTTACTGATAAATGCTGATAACCATACAGGTACCTAATATATAATTTATGTATGTACATTAGAACTTATTTTATTTCTTGGTTAGAAACCAGATGTTTAATTCTACCCGTATTGGGGCAGCTTAAAAGTTATAACTTTATGACAAAGGTTTTAATTAGTCGGGCCTAATATATGTATATCTTATTTTCTTTTAAATATTATTTTAGCTTCCTGTTTATACATATATCTATTTTATTCTTTATTTTAACATCACATAGAATCTTTCTTTACATACTATCCCAATGAGCAATGTTTTTAACCGCACATTTTATTTTCAGTTTGTTTTATTCAGAATTATGATAATTTTATTATCCTATGCTTAAACCCTAAAGTTAATTGGTAGGTACCTATTGAGTATAGGTTTTCTGGTATCTACAATAAATATGTAATAAGTATAAAGTCGCAATGGCGTCTATCCTTTGTTGATTTTTCATTTATGTTTTGCGTTACATTTCTTTATCGCCCAAAGAAACAATTGCGCCACAGCCGAACTGCTTGTTCAGGGATCCAACAAAAAGTTAACCTTTAAAAAAATGTCAGCTTGCTTTTTCGTTTTGTTTGTATTTCGGAATATAAAAATATGGTTAATGATAGCACTAATTGAGCAGTCGAATCCAAGCTTTTATTTACGTTTAATACTAGTTCGTTTTTTTATTGACAGACTTTACGTTTTTACAAAATAATATTTCTTATTTTGCGTTAAATGTTTGATTCAACTTTAATTTAAAAAAAAATACGTATAAATATATGTGCAAAGATACATTAATATTCGATCCGAAAAAATATAGATAAAATCCTGACCCAAAGTGATGCCTGACTAGTTCCAAACGTTTGGTAGAACTTAAGCAATTCGGCTGTAACCAAAAAGAAATATTAAGTAATTCTATGTACAATAAAGTTACTTTCCTTATAATACCAATCCTAACTAGTGTTGGTATATAATATATAATACTCTTAACTTATTAAATATTAATGTTACCTTTGGTTTCTAACTATATCAATAGGCCTGTTTCAGGCAAATTTGAGAAACCTACAAAAATTTAGGTTGTATAAAAATATCATTTGGTTATTTTACAGTCAAAGCTTACTAAACTACTCTTAACAAAATAAGGGCCAAATTGTTGTGTTTTGATTTTATTGTTTCTGGTTTGATGAAATCTTTTTGTAACTCTCTCATCAACAATATTAAATAAAATTATCAAAGTCTTAAAACTTTTTAATTTCAATTAAGGCTTTAAGATCCTTTATTATGGACAAAACCATGAAAAAGTATTTTGGTCCTTATTTTGTCTTAAGTAGATTCTTTAAAATACTTTCTTTTGTTTTTTTTTTTAGATTCTTAGTTCATAGATAATATCTATACACTTCACAGACAGTTTCTTTGGCTTTACACAAGATCGTCTTCATACTCGTATCAGATGTCGTCGTTGCAGAACATCGGAGGGGGAGGAGGCGCGGGCGTCGGAGGGAAGTACCGATGGGACTTGTTGTCGCATCCGTAGGCGGAGACCGTGGCGAGTGGGAGCGGGAGGTCCATCGCCACGCAGCGGGCGGGGTGGTGCAGCGGCGCCGGCGGCGTGCGGGCGCGGCGTTAGCTGCCCTTCGACACCAGGTGGTAGGGCGCGTGGATGGTGGCCACGCTGCCCAGCTCCGTGTGCCCCAGCAGCTCATCTGGGTGCTCGTGCTCGTGCTCACGACGCTTCTCCTCGTTAGTGTAGTAGTGCGCGGCACGTCGCCGCGTGCAGCATAGCGCACCTGCCACAGCCGCTAATACTGCCACGCACAGTAACATTAACCCCGCAATTACACTCATTTGAGCCTCGTGAGTTGTTGGACATGGGTCTAGTCGATCGAAAGTCATTTCAGAAAAGTTCACTCCACGCAAACGCATTGGTGAGTAACACTTAAGGTGGCGCAGAGTTGAATTCAGCACTGTTGTAGTCATGTACACTAGCATGGTACCTGCTGAGCACTGATCGCATCGCCAATGATTTTTTATCAAATTAACTTGAGCAATCGCTTCCAGTCTTTGCAAATCCAGTTCACTCAACGTTTGTAACTTGTTGTGCGATATATCAAATCTCTGTAAAAACTTTGTCTTCGTTAAAAGTTTGTATGGAAAGTTTGTAAACTTATTCCATGATACATCTAAAGCTACGAGGTGCTCGTTGTAAGTGAAAAAATTTAGTGGAATATCAGTAAGTGACAAATTTGCCAAACCCACGCCATGGATTTCTGGTAATATCTGGAGCACTATCGCTATTTCATTAAGCACTAAATTGTTGCCGCTGAAATTGATAGTTTTCAAAGAATCCACTACTGGTGCAAAAGTTTGTAAATGAAACCTATCTATTTTGTTGTGACTTATGTCCAAGTGCGCCAGGTTGGTAAGGTTGGCGAGTGCGGCTGGCGCCAGCAGCGCGAGGCGGTTGCGTGCCAGGGACAGCACGTGCAGCTCGCGGTTCCGCCCGAACATGTTGTCCACGATCACGGACAGTTGATTGCCGTCCAGTTTCAACTTCTTTAGCTTTTTTAAGCTTATAAATTCGTCAGATGTTAGATATTTAAATTGATTTTCACCCAAATCCAGTTCTTCTAAGTTGGCAACTAAATGATATATTTGAGTATTGACACGTCTTAGCAGGCATCTTCTACACTTAAACACTCTCAAATGCTGGATATCCTTAAAAACTTCTGGATTCAGTTCAGTAAGCGGATTATCGCTCAGATCCAAGTAAAATAACTTAGCCAACATCCTAAATAGTCTCGGTACCAGCGTAGAAATTTGATTATTAGACAGACTCAAAATTCGTAGCGAAGTTAAATGTCGGAAGGTTTCACTCGGCATTTGTTCGATGTAATTGTCGTCGAGGTACAACTCGGTGAGATTTATAAGTCCTCTGAAGTTATCTGCTCCGATGCTAGTTAGGTTGTTGTAGGTAAGGTTTATCAGCCTGAGATTTTGAAGTCCCCAAAATGAGTATTGACCTATGGAAGGCACGTTGGAGTTGACAATGTGGAGTTCCCGTAGATTAACGAATGGAGCTGGTTGTGTGAATATGGGACCGATAGTGAGTGAGTTTTCTCGGTCACTGGGAGCGGATATGATTATTACGTGAGCGTTTCGGTCCATGAAGTCGACGGGTATGACGCGCATGTCTCCGCGCGTGCACGCCACGCGCACGGACACGCCGTCCTCCGGGCTGAACGTGCTGCGACAGCTGCACTCCGCCGGGCACGTCATTTCCACACCGTTGCAACCAATCATCACTGCACTTGTTGACCATATCAGTAGAAGCAATTGACATCTTGTATTTCTGCAACAAAAGAAAGTACGTAAATATATCGTGCACACAGTACATGGCGTAGAGGGAGGCTACGAATAAGTTTAACAGTTTCGCATGTGGAAAATTACTTAAAATACGTTTCTTTGTATTTAATTAGGGTTTGGAAAACGTATAGTTATTTGTTTCATGCACGCTCGAGCTAATTTAATAATTAAAAGTAGTTGCGGTTCACTAATTATACCAGTATACCACTGTCCAAAATAGTAGAGGCAAAAATCGTGTGCCACCAGATTTCAAGATTTATACAAATCACTGTACAAATAGGTTAATTAGATTACACAAATAATATTTGTTTTAATGATAAATAAAATGTCTTTATACGCAATATACTCGGGGCACCTCTTGACAGATAGGTTATGTTCGAGAGATCCCTTTCGTGTTAGGTTAGTTCAGACACCAAAAAGGAGCCCTGCGTAGCGCGTAGCGGGGCTCTTTCGTTCGACCGAGTCTGACCACAATTGATTACATTCTTCACTAACAAAAGATTAAATAAAAATGTTCTATTGTCTAATGGTACATTATTTTCCACAGGTAATAAATGATAAAGTCGTTAGGTTTTTGATATTCTAATCTACATGATTATCTACTAATTTGGTAAGGCAATTTTATGCAATATTTCTTCATCAAAAAAGTTTACTGACAGCTTAGTTTCACAGCTATAATAAATGGTTTCCTTTTAGGGGAAGAGGGCATGTTGAGAGATCCAAGCCTTGGAATGTGCCCTTAATCACCATCCGTAATTTATAGACGATTAAACTATGTTAAGGTCGTAACAGGTAAAAATATTGCTAATCCACCCATTAACGCTGTAAGTGTTAAAAAACCTCGAGTCCTGTGAACTAGGAACGAGATTACAGTCTTGTGAAATATGTGCCTCGCTTTGTCCGCGAAATCCAAACCCCTGAAAAATAACGCAGAGATAACAAAAGGCTTTTTGACGCGCCGACTAAGCGGCATCCATTACGTGAATTCCGAAATATTTATTCGCACCTTAATGAAAAAAAAGGAATTATTTTCTTACTTCCATCACAACCGCATAGCTTTTTTAATATAAATTTGAATTTGCGTTACAAAAACGATCTTAACTAAAAGGGTTCATGCTGTCGTAAGGAGTAGAAGCGGATTTATTCTCACACATCTTCTTTGTCTTTAAGGCACTTCTCGATTATGCACTAATCTACTCTAAATAATAATGTTAATATATTTAATACTTAAATTATTACTTAACTACTCTGCCTAAATAGGCTTAACCTCTTTGGCCCATAAAAGTTTTATTATTATACGCCCTAATTAAATTACTAATAAAACCGCAAATAGCAAAAACAAGATATCCAGTCCAAGCTACGTAGGCAAAATTGTAAACAACCAATATTAAAATTTCATGTTAAAGGAGTAAAAAAAACTTATTTTAGCAAAAAACAAAAAAAAATACCAGGATTACGGAGTAATTAATACTAACACGTTTTTTTTATACACCAGGTGCTATAAAATATTGCTTTTTGGACACTTCATTTCTAAGAGACCCTCTCACTAGCTCTTACATATTTGCCTGATCACCATTCTCCTCTCAACAACTAATTTGCATTAAGTACAAGCGAAGAAAATTATAAATAGGTGTTAATTTCAGGCAGCTATCCGAGTTGTATCTTAAATGAAGTAGCAGTACTTAATGCGTTGAACATGATGAATTAAATAATACCAATGTACGGATATTATAATGGACGAAAGGTGCGAGGGTGGACTTCCTAATCTTGCAATCCTGCACTTGTGGGACCCAAAACGTCCGGACACCTGGGCCTGTGACTGCACTTTGGAACATCTACACCACCCCAAAGACACAGCAGTTAATTTAGACCACTTGAAAAGGTTACTATAAAAGTGATCAACTAATTAGGAACTTACGACTATAACCATGTTTCTAGTTTATCATTTAAAAATAGATTATATTAGAACTTAGTCTTATTATATGTCTTAGTCTTATTAGAACTTAGTCCAGTTCTATTTTCTCGTGTCAAATTTCGCATCAGGCCTTGTCTGAACGTAGTTAAATATTCTTAACTCAACCTTCATCGACTTTTAAAATAGACCCTGTATTGAATGCTCTCCCTTATTTATCAATACATCGTATCTTCAGCTAATAACAATAATGTAATAAGCATGTCGTCGGGTGTCGGCTTCCCAAGCAGATAAATTGAAAATATAAATCCAGTTTCTCTTTCTTCTTTTAAAAATAGAACCCATTCAATGTGAGTAAGTTCATAATATTCTCGCAAATGACGCCATATAAGACGCATTAAGAGGGTTATTGAAAATATTCATTGAAATGAATTCAATTACGTTCATTTGCTACACCTGAATAGATATTATAAAATGATCAGTGATCACCGTGAAATGAATGTGATAAAATGTAATCACTAAATCAGGTCACAACTATGAAGTGTTTTAGGAGAAGAACTTAAATAATTGGAAAAAATCACATGTTTTCATCAAGTTGCAGTTGATTATTTAAAATAACATGAGCACAGCAACAGACAATTCCATAATTAAAAGAGCTAACTAACCTATTGTAGACAGAGCCGTCCGGTCCCCGGAACGTCTCCTGCATATGGATCGCGTATTTAGAAGAGGTCATCGACACTATGTAGTTAAACAATTGAATAAACTCCAACATTCACTGACGAAAGGCTTAAACGGGTTATCGTAGGCCTTTTGAATTTCGTTATAGGCTTATCGTTATTACAATGTCGGTTTTTGAAATTCAAATTTAGACATTACCTACCCTCGTTTTATGCCGGTAAAACCACTTTTTCATAACTCTTATTAAATCCATAATGTTTTTTGATCACTGAAGTTTGTTTTATGCTAATCCACGAGTTTGAGAAAAGCAGAATGTTTGCTGCTTATTATGCTGTGAAAGATTCGGTTGACGTACAGCCGATGGGACGTTTCAAAAACGAAACTGTATAAAAATAAGGTAAGTCCTTACATTCTTTTAGAAAGAAACATGTTTCTGAAATTAAAATGAAACAAAATTTTCTATCTAGTTAATATCGTGGTTTTGGTTCGTATCTATTGAACGCTGCAATTGTATGAAGTGAATAACGGGTGGTCTGCCGCCCGGTTGGCCGTCACCAGCCTGTCACGTCCCTGATTCACCAAAAGTCACGTCCTCCCCAATGGCAAGTAATGATACTAGTTATTCGATCCGATTTAGATATTTGCTACGGTTAGACACTGAAAGGATTGGCATTTCTCGTTATATGGCCAGTGCCTGTACTACGGGACTGTTGTCACTGTGGAAACGAGACGTCATTTAGCACTGCGCTTACTGGCGACTCGCTTCCGGCAACAGACAAGCTTGCAAGGGCATATGGTAAACGCGCTGATCTAAACAAAATAATATAGGTACATACAAGACACGAATTGTAACATTATTGTTATTAAGTATTATAAAGAAGAAACAAAGAGCTACCTAATATGTTCAAGCAACTTTAATGCGTTATTTCAAACATCATTAGTTTAAAAGGAAACTTTACTAAAACCCGGTGCGTGTCGGACTGGCATAAAGCTACAACGTCGTAGACTATAACATTTTATTTACCTCCGACTTAAATCAAGTCTTATTTACGGACCACAAATTCAAGCTAATTAAAACGAGACTAAGTTCTCTAAATAAGACCACAGGCATCCCTAATTGTGCTATGATATTAAGTAATGCAAGATTCAAGTTTCCAATGTTGAGTAAGGCTTTCTCTTGAATCCGATTATCAATATAATGTTACAATCCGATTGTATTGTTTCTTGTTATTACATACATTTGCTTGAAATGCATAAGCCAGTCTGAACCCACTCCACAAGCTCGCATGGCACAGGGACTAATACTGCTGATGCATATAATAGCGCTCTCTGTCTCTACAGATACGGCATAAGTACTTAATGTATTGATGCATCTACATGAACGCACCATTTAACTGTGATTGCACTTCCGCCGGCTTTAACAGGTACACTGAGATATAGCTAGGTTTACTCACATGACTTTGTCAGTTGCCAAATACTACATTCAGGCCGATTTGATTACTTAAATTGGAAATATCAATAATTACTCGCATCTAAATATCCAAGGTAATATTTTGTCACCACTCAACCGACAGAACCGACGGAGTAACTACAAGTTTGTTTATAATTTATGAATGAAAAAAACTTCAACTTTTCTCATTTTCCTTGCTTTGTTACTAAATTATTTTAATAACTATTTAAAGTTATGATTAGAATTTCCCTAGGACGTCAAAGAATATCATAGCATTACTAATAATATAAAATAAGTTACAGTTTTCCCGCGAGGTTTTAATCAGTGCGAACCTGGCAACACATTTTATTTCGCACAGTTTTATGCCTCTATAAAACGTCAAGATTCAACTAAAAGCAAAAGAGTAAAATGCTGTGGATTATAGCGAAACTCAGACAGTCGTAACGCTAGCGTAAATCAAACCTAATATTGAAAAGTATGGTAGAGAGGTATTGTGTACATACATAATGTGTGCATGAAGAAAGTCAACGAATTACGTATGTCTATAATTTTTCCAGTCTGAGGTCACGTAGTCACGCAGCGCGCTCCGTCCCACTGTCACGTACTAACTCAGTACCCACCGCCCATAAAGTCGAGAAATCGCTGCCCAAGCCACGACCATTGTCGTCACTTTTATGGATAACGGGAACAGGATACGTAATTATACACGTAGATTTATTTTATTGACAATTGGTGAACAAATCTAATTTCGCTTTATTTGGTCGCTGACGTGCGTTGGCTTAATTAAACAGTTGTCGCTGCTTCGTAGCATAAAGCATCTGAGTTATTGACCTTAAGCGTTTATTGCCGAAATTGCGGTTTAAGAATTCGGTTGTGTTGTGCGTGCAACCCACGCGACTAAAACGAGATATATTATAGAAATGCGCAATACTGGAAGGCTGTTTCACAAGATAAGTGTAAACGCAAATCATCCAAGAAATCTAGGCGCTTATGTGAGGGACAGCAAAACAGGCCATTACTCCTCCTCGTATTATCAGAAGCGCCAACAAAGGATACAACGACACCGACAATAGCTACTCGTCCAAATTCTATTCACATTTGCTTTGAACTTCGTTCCAGTGCTGAATAAAAAAGAAAGCCCCTGTCTCAGTTGGTTAAATAAGCACTTATGTGGAAAAATCATCGCAGATATAAATAATCCTTTAATACGTTTTAATATAAGGAGACGAGCATAATAAATAAATGTTTTATGTTCTTTTAAAAGTTTTTGAAATGTTAATGACTTGAAATTTATGAGTATGGGTGACGGTATACTGTACTCGCAGTACTCTTTTTGCTAATAAACAAGAACATAAAATTGTATTTTGCCGAAGAGCCGAGCATAGCCTTTTTAAAGCCAAAGCTTACGATGCATACTTATGTCATACACTTCACTAATTAAATATTGTTTATACCTTCTATTAGCTTCAATATTACACGGAAACCTTTTTATCACAAACGTGAAATTGGTTTTTATTAATCTTACATTTGTAAGCCGCTTGCGCTTATGATTTAAAAATTAGAAAAAAGAGGTATGATTGTTTCCGTAATTAAATGAAGTCTCGAGAGCGGACATGCATTTTCTGAATTAAATAAAGTCTGCAGGGAATGTTCGATAAATACTCATTAACGACCAAGTGGTGGGAAGGTACATTTTAATTTTTTATAATTGGAGATTCAATTTCTGATGCTTTATTGAAACTGAATTTTATAAAATAGTTTTTAAGTATTATCATGAAATTTCATTTTGTTTTCAAACGACTTCAAAAAAAGGAGGTTCTCAATTCGGTTGTATTTTTTTTTTATTTTTTTTTATGTTTGTTACTTGATTTCTCAAAGACGCCTGGACCGATTTCAAAAATTATTTTTTTATTTGAATGGGTATGCTTGTCATTTGGTCCCATCGTTATCAGGTCAGGACCTGATGGTGGAAACCTTGAGAAATCGAGGGCATCTCTTGAAAATTGTAGGCAAGCATGGGTTAAAAACTTGAGATTTATGTGTATATCTGATGAGACTACAATACTATGGAGGTTTAGAGCAGATCTGATGATGGAGACGACAGAGGATCGAGGGAACTCCTCAACGACACATCTTAACTTCCTCGTGTTTGGGCTTATTTTATTCGTGTTAATCTTGCATATTCGATAGTGTAGACAAAAAACAGTTTAAAACATAACAATTAAATAAAACCTATTTAAACATTAAAAAAAAAAGTGTATTTAGTAGTCTCTCGCAAAATAACATTGGATTTAGATTTCCTAATTTGCAATAGGCTTTTTTCTCTTTCCTCGCTTGTCTCATTTAAACGACGATTTCACACATTAGCAGCGCGTTTCGTAAGCCTATCCATGTTTTCGCAAAAACCAAAATCGTCAAAAACACTAAAATTACTCGAAATAAAATAATTTTTAACAAAAAAAAAACGACTTCAAAACAAAAATAAAATGCACTAAAAAGGACAAAATAACTGCGTTATTTAAAAACCCTCTATTTTGAAGGCGGTGCTTAGTAAAACTATTAGACACAATGATAATGAAAAATAAAATAAATCAATATTAAAAGAAAAATTAATTCAATTAACAAACTTCTTTAGAAGGCTATCTAAATTACTTAATATAATAAAATACATAACCAATAGCACTAAACTAACACACCTATTCGAAACTTAAAAGTCAAAATGAGAAACTCAGATAAATATCTAAGTTAATTTAATTCGTTCAATAGTTTTACTTGGCACCGCCTTCAAAATAGAGGGTTTTTAAATAACGCAGTTATTTTGTCCTTTTTAGTGCATTTTATTTTTGTTTTGAAGTCGTTTTTTTTTTTGTTAAAAATTATTTTATATTGTAGTATTTTATTTTTACTGCTAAAACCCTTTTACTCACTTTTTTACAACACGATGTGAACCTAAATTAATAAAACGGTGAAACAATTTAAATTTTAAAGTTAAGGTGTCTAAAATGATTGCTGGTTTTAATTAATAACTAGAAAGAACAAAGGATAACGGAATATTTCGAATTCACCGCAATAAGTAACAAGATAGCAAATGAAATTTTGTGGTCAACGGTGATAAAGGCGGTGGAGAAATCTATTTATACTAATACTGTTAGACTCCAGTTCTCCATTACGTCCAGACCTTTAGTCGTCTGTGACTTTATGTCGACCAACTTGATAATAGAATTGTGTTCAGAAAGTCTGACTACATGACAGCGACCACCTAAGGGAAGTAAATACTCAAGCTGCGGTCAGATAGATCCCAATGGGCTTTCCAAGACATTTTATAAATAAAAATAAACAGGCACAGGCTTGCACTACGGCATAGCAAACAATCTTGAAAATGATTAAGGTCACAACCGAGAACTCGAGAACTTTATTTCAATTATTTCTAACGAAAGAGTTTATGTTACTTGTTTGTAAAATCGATCGTATTTCTTTACAGTTTTCCTCAGTGGTAACTGAAAAGTGACCGAAAACCAATAAGCTTTTCACGGCATTAACAGGCGAATACAAAGACGTGAGCAAAACCAAACACAATACAATGTTAATCTTGAAAAGACAAAACTATTCTTTAAGCACAAGTTGGTTACTTAAATAAATAAATAAAGTTAATACCTATTAATAAAACTAGAAAATACTGGTGTCAAAAATAAGAATACAAAATTGCGTTTCGCAGCCATATTTTTCTACACTTTAAAATTAACATTGCCTAGTTTAAGAGCATTTCCGTAAATTACAGAGCATCCAAATAATGGTGTGATTTGTCGGGCAAAAACTGGCAAGGACATATTCAAAAAAATTAAGTACCATAACTTCATTGAATAATATGTAATTCAGTATGGTTTTAATTTCGTATATAGTCTTAAAAAAGGAGATAATAATATATTATGTTCTTGAAAAAGATAATATATTACAAAAGTTGTTGGTGTAGTGTCGTAAGAATCGTTCAATCTAAATTGTGGTGAGTGTCACCGCGTCCCAGGAGCCCCTGCCGCCCCTGCGTGATCAAAGTGGACACGGCAGCGGTTTCAGATATCAGCTCACACGATTTCAATTCAATCATGGAAATATTTTCCAACCGCCTGCACACGTCTTTTTCTTTTTATTATATTTTTTCCATCAAACAGAAATACAAGAAAAAGGTATATTAACTCGTTATTGGTTAAGATTGAATGCCTAACATAAGAGCATTGTGTTATGAAATATGTAATCATATTGAACATGTCGCGAAATTTCATGTGGTTACGTTCTTATTGAATAGAATGTAATACATTGTCAAACCTTAGTCGCCTATGTTTTCGACATATTCAATTTTATCGGGGTCTACTTTCTCCGATTCGCTATTTTCCTATTTCGTTATCTTGATTATATTTATAAACAAGATATTATTTCTTAACAAACTTAGTTATTTAATAGAAATGGAAATCATATGATGGGGTTAGGCGAGGTAATATCGAGTGTGGTCGAAAGCAAAAGGTATTACAGTATTAAATGGGATTGTTATTTATGTAGGTACCTATCATCGGGACTCATCGTACAAGTTCGATTCTACAAATAACAAAGGCCTCCAATGGTCTTTTTTGTGTGCGGCTCGAGTACAATGAGATAAGGCGTTATATAAAGAATCTTTTCCGTGGGTCAAATCGAGGGACTTTATCGTTATTATTTATCTCCGAAACACATTTGTAGAAGCTTCTCTTTATATCCTTTATTTTACATGACGACGAAGCGGCACAAATTGATTCCTCGGCAGTCCCTCTGGTACGGGTTGAATGGAAAACACACAGTCATCGCCTAATGATATTGAACTAACGTCTTAGTCGTCTTTCTGTTTTATTGGATTTTTGAGGGTTGACCGTTTTACAGCGGAACTTCAAAATACTGCAGAGTGGTCACGTAACAACGTTGAATTCAATATATTTTTAAAATATCAATTTCATTTAGTTCCTTGAAAATGTCGTCCACACTCTAGGTTCAGTAAATATGTTTGACATTTTTAGTTCATACTCTAATAACAAACTATAACTGTATACATTCCAGAGTGAAATCAGTTGACCTAGGTCCATTTTTGCTTCATGAAAAAAGACTCATAACAGTTGAGATCGAAATTTGTTTACTTCATAATATGTCTGTATCTTTGAGAATCTGTTACCGACCGGAGGATTTCCTTAACAAGCTCTATTCCGTGTTAAATCAGTATCATCATTCTCCGGCCCTTATCAATCTTTATCCTTATCCTTATATATTTCCTTGGGAAAATATGGACCTTTCTATTGCTAACTAGTAACACGACTGCCCAAAAACAGGATTGTAATGTTTTCAGAGTTCATGTATGATGTTCTGTTTTCCACCATAATGTCTTATAATAGCTGAACTGGATTGCTTTGAATGTTTTCAGAAAATATATTTTTTATTGTGGCCCTATTTCCATTTTTTTGGCTTTTTTAATAACCTTAGATCTCTAAGTAAGAGTAACAACATCTATAGTAAGTAAATAAAAGATAATAGATAATATTTCATTGAGAGAGCCTTTTGTATAACACTAAAACGAAAAATGAACAATATTTAAATTCTGGCTTCAAAACCGGCTGACGTCAATTATTATTTCGTCTTTTAGCAGTTTTTATCATGCAAATTGCGACGCTGAATACTTTTTATATCTCTTTTGTGAACGGTTACACCCCAAGAATGATATCCAGTTTGGCTCAATCAAAAGCAACAATCTGTACAGCACAGCTGCCCCGAGGCTTTGGGAATCACAGTACAAATTGCGTCGTATTATACCTAGTATACATTGGTACACAGTCATAACAGAACCAACACAATGTTGCTACGCAGTTCCACCATGTGTTAATCCCCCAACAAAAGTACCGCGAATGTCTGAATAGCCATTATATTTATCTGGTTCAAGAATACGTTTTGCACTAAAATTAGGGACAACAAACAATAATTCAAAGGAATGGATTGAACGATAGCAATGGGATTCCATTCGCGCCCATTCAAGAATGAGATCATATAGAGGGTGACATACACGTGTGAGCTTTAGTAGGTAATATTTTTCTTTTGTCATAAAGAGTTATGGGCATTAAAAACGCTTTCGTTCTCGACCGCAATATTTTTTGCGCCTCTTGAGCGGGGAAAGTCTGTTGACGATAACAGTGATAGTACCTACCTTATAATGATTGTTTGTGCATTTGCATTTATTTAAGATAAAAAAAGACTGACTCTAGTTACATATTTAATGCTTTCTTAATGCCTTTGTCTGATCCATAGAGGTATATGAGGACCTCAACAGATACAAACAATTGTATCAAATAGATTAGAAGAAGGGAAGGAAAACACAAAAGCATATACACATGGGTAATAAAAATGTCAAAAGCGTTGAAAGAGGATGATGTCATACCTACCGTAGTTAATGTTCTTGTTCGTATTAGGAACTACGCATTTTATTAGGCCGGTAAGCCATTGATATTCAAAGAGAGATTTTAAATAGAATAAAGTTGTTATTATGCGTGTGTGCGGGGGTCGCGGGGGTCGCGGGAGTCGGGGCGCCGCGGCCGCGACGGGCGAGCGTTTGAGCGAAACTCCCCCTAATAAGAATACCGTTAAGGGTAATAGGGTAGGATTTGGTACATGGAGAAAAGATTACGCACCCGCCAGAGACCTTTTCACTAACCACTGCGTCGTTTGTGTGCGCCGCCACTGCTTTCTGACAATTCGCCTAAATTACAATTCTAGCAGAACAAACAAGATACAGACCCAACGAATTAAACGACTGTTTATTTTCTTCAAATAATGAAAAGGCTTTATTCCGAAAATGGTACCCATTTAAGTAATGTGGGATATTCATCAATTGCGAAAGCAATTGTTTTAAACAATTTGGGCATCTATATGTTGACTGCTGAAAATGAAAATAAAACGTTTTCATTTATATTGTGGAGGAGTTTCAATTAATACAGACCCCTTGCTAAGAGTGAAACACTAAATTATAAGTTAGCTAATGTGTGTAATATGTAGTTTGTAGAAACGGAGTATGTGTTTATTAGACACCATTGTATCGCAGCATTATTGCAATATCAGATTAAGTCAACATTTCATAAACATAAGGTCAATTCATTGGTCCAGTGTGATTAATATAATGTGAATGTTCTGTTTGGATGTAATACCTCCAACGTGTACAATTATTGCTTCTGCAATCCAAAGTAATGTCAATACGTCATCTCATCGAAGTTTCTGAGCAGTATTGAAAAATATCCATAAAACTTGGGGCAGATTTCGAGATTTTATATGAACGCGATCAGTAACAGCTAATCTCGGTTCTGGTCAATCTGTTGACACCCAGTGGTTGTAACAAAATTATAAGATAACCATAACATACTACATAAATTATTTTCTTTGAATGGCAGCGCTGATATGTTTAAGTCGATGCTTAAATACTTGAGTTGTTCACCTTCGCTCGCCTTAACGTTAAATAATTAGGGTGGGCTTCGGAACGGACTAGAGTGACGTGTGGTAATCACCTGCACACCGATGTGAAACTTTTTGTGTACTGCACGCTTACCATGAGCTCTTAAAGCAAGTCTGTTGCCGTTGAGTAAGCGAGACAACGCTATACGCAGTGTAGTGCGCCCTCTCGCTTCCACAACCACAACAGTACTGTTTTAAGAGTTCATGGTACAGGTACTGACGCTTATTTGAACCTTCATCAAGAGGTAATCAGATGTACTGATGCCATATTTGATTATAATAATTACTAAACCGTTTAGCATTAAAATAAAATCAAGTATTTTTGCCCATTTTTAAACCTCGAAGCACAAGAAATGTGTTATATGCTTAATTGTGGTTGTTTGTCATCGTAGCTCCTACCCTAAGTGACCAATTTTAATGTGGTTTATGTTTGAAATCTGTAAGGCCAAGATGGTCCAAACGCGATATCGCATACCTACTTAGATTCAAGAAAAACCCTAAACACAGGTCTGAATCGGGTACGCTTGCCTCGTTTGCAAATACGGAATTATAATAGACCTAACTCATGCCTATGCATTGTTAAGATTAAAACAACTATTTCCACTTTAACAATATTTGAAAATATAACACTGCACTTGTAATAAAAATATTCTTACCGGACGAGTATTGAAATAGAAACTATATTTGAACGGTACTTTACTTGTTGTTTTACGTAAACAGTTTTCAATTGAATCAGTATTGACAGTCGAATATCCGACAATGGAATACAATTTCTATCACTTAGTTACATTTAGTGTTGTTTCAGTGTTTGAACTGAATACGCTGAAGGTAATTAATACTTACCTAGATTTATATTATTATACACTATTTAAATCATAATACCTCTCAAAGCTAACGTACGAGTATTGTAATATACGAAATCTATAATATACCTAGTTCAATGACACATAAACATTTCCATTAAAACGTGCGTTGGTATCAGGTACTGTGGGCTCTCTCTCCTTATTTATTATTCTTTAATTTTGAGCCTGAACTGACCCACTGCAGAGTAAAGAACTACCTTTACTCCTTTCTCTGTCCTTCTTGAATTTAATTCTGCCCGATTGACATAGCACTTATGATAATTCGTACAATTTAACTTATCACTACCAAAAAATCATTTCAATATTATGTGTCCATCGGAAGGAACTAACTGGAAACAAAAAACTGTCAATTTTATATTTTCTAGAATATTGGTTTACTTGCAATTAATTATATTTTGGTCTTGCAATGGAATTAAAGCTCAAAAAGTAAGCCTGATGAACGAAGGGTTTAGCTTACCAATATTATTTACACGAATGTTGAGTAAAGAAATTTTTCAACAATATTTACGTGATAATACTTCAAAGGTTGAAACTTGCCGTAAAAGACATACTTGTCGAAATACCTGTTCATACTATAATAAAAATACAATTTTATCAGCACTTTGTTAAAATTTGGGTGATAAATAATCTTATTTACATTTATCTTTGACAAACATGTTGGCACTTATAATAGCTTTAATTTACCTAATTTGCACTCACTAATCAAATTAAATAGTGAAAACGAACAGAGCCAAAATAATCCGAGCTTTGATGAGAAACTCGAGAAATACCTAGAAACATAATTTCTGGATTGATAACAACAGTACGAATTATAGCTAAGTAACCGTGAACTTAGGCCCGGAGGCTCTTTTCCTCCGTAACATATGTTCAGTGCTGTCTAAATATAAGAGAACTTCAATCGTTCACACAAAGTTTGGAACGACGTTATCAGTGTGTTTATTGCCCCGGGATCTACAAGGTATTCGAATGTATTGGCATTTGATGCTCTCAAAGCCACCGAGTGGATTCTACGAGGTTTTATCGTCAGTTCAACCTGTACTTTATCAAACAAATGTCGAAAGCAACATACTAGTTTTGTGTTTTCTAAAGTCTATTTTTTTTTTTATTTATTGGGTTAACTATTTTTTTATTCAGTTTCAAAATAGAAAAAATATGAAACTACAAACTGAATAATATAATATAAAACATCGCATCAATAAAATACTCCATATTGCTGTCAACTGGGATCAACTATTTATTTTATTTTTTATGCAACCTGTATTTTAGAATATACCTGAATTTTTACTAAAAAATAAATAAAAAAATCTTCACCAAATCGGTAGTATTCATGAAAAAAAAACTTCTACTCTTATTTTAGTAAATTACAACACCATAACTATAAGATTGAAAATAACTGATATCGATTATACGTTAATTCAGGATTAAGTCTTTGATCTTGAAACAAACATGATACTTGATGTTTGGAGTGCTCACACAGATGTCAAGGCATAGCGCAACAGAAATAGAAGAGTTACATCCACTTGGATCGTGTTGCTCAAGTACTGCGGTCAGCCTGCGGCCGCGGGGTATAATTCCCTTTTCAAAGGATTTAAATATGTGCTCGTATCTCTGTATGTTACTAATAAGCACATTATTTTAGAATGACCCTTTGAACTTACCTGCTTTCCTATTCTTTATCGGCTTACCGGTGACCCAACTAAATATTGCAGACAAACAGATGTTAATAATGTATTACATAATATTATAAACCCTAACAATCCTTCGGGTATAACAGACACGAAATATATTGCTGAGTTGGCATTATTAAAGACACGCCTTAATTTCTCGAAATCATCCACTGAACATATAATAAATTTTGGTAGCTCAGACTAGCTTACAAAAATTATGACCTAGTTTTTATTTATTTTGATTCACAATAGCGGATTGTCAACAGCGTTCACATACATTTTATTTTACTTAAATTCCAAATCCAGATGCTTAATTGTAAATGAGTCACCTTGGCGCTCAAAATAGTGGACACTGTATTTTAATTAGGCATAAGCTTTCAAGAAACTTCCGCCACTTGAGAATTGAACTTATTAAGTACTTACTGCATAAAATTTCTACACGAATACTCCAGAATTAACGTCTTGTATTTCATTTACAGGTACTTAAATATGTTTCGTAAAAGAATAATTGAACATCGAATTGTGTCATCTAAATGTGTATCTAACAGTAATAAGTCTTCTATATACGGGGAATGTTCTGAGAAAGCAAAACTTCGCAATAAATACTTGATGAAGAACACACAGTTTTGTATTGCAAGAAGTCTTAAAATAACTGTTCTTGTAAGAAGACCGAACTTCTTATTATTCTACATTTGTTTATAATAGGATCAATGGTCATGTATGCTATTTTAGTATCAGCTTTTTAGTAAAAAGAAACATTTTAATTAATATCCTTTCATTTGGTAAAACTAAACTAAAATGCAAGGAAAATGACAACTCGGTCCTTTTGAGATAATATTGTCACCCGAAAACGGGCAAAATACCTGACTTGTATTAAAACGGGTTGTATCTTTAATCCTATAATCCATTAATAAAGTCGGTGAAGGAATTTGTCACGGAGGCGGACGAACAGACTTGCTGATAACTAACAAAGAGCTCGAAATCCACTCTGTGGGCCAAATGAATGAACCTCCGCTGAGGAATCTCTACATTTAACTTAATCCTACTGTAAGAGGGACAAAGCTAGTCAGACAAGTCTTAAGATATAACCTGCCGATCTAAAAAGGTTTTAATACTGTACATTTATAAGACTAGCCTAGGTCTCATAAGCTCTGAGTTAATTCAGCAAAAAGTTTGGTCAAGCGCGAAGATGGTAAAAAACACGCACGAGGGTTTAATAGGAACGTGTGTAGGAGTAGTTGACGCGAATCCCTCGAGGTTACAAATAGCTGAAGGTATCATTGGATCACATACATCACGGCGTCAACACAGACATGCAGCGTGTAGACTCAATTTAAACGTGAAGGGTACAACTGTGGCGCCGTTACCTAGACAGCGTGAAGATGAAGCTGGTACTATCATCAGGTGTCGGGATAGCAATTTACCGTGTCGTCTCGATTATCCGACCGTTTCAACGAGAAACAAACCTCTTAAATGTCACGTAAAAGTGATTTTCGGGACTATCTACGTTATTAGTGTTATAAGTAAAAGTCCCATTACTTAACATATCGTACCCGAGCAGGGCGCAGTTCCCTGCAGCCACGCGACCGACATTAACACCGCGCGGGATCCCAAACGGTTGTTTTATTCTCCTTTTTCTTTACAAATGGGAAATCGGACCCACATTATTACATGTCTGTAGAGGAGTAGATATACAGAGAACTTCTAAGACTACTTCTGTTTGAGATTTATGTAAGTAAGAAAATGTTTTCTTAGATAATGCTGCAGATGCTTAGATCTCAGAAGGAAGTAGCGGGCTAACATTATGTTGGCGAAACAGTCCAAATATTTTATTACATATGGTGCATCCAGTCAATAATAATGTAATAACCTGACAAGCTTTTATTGGTATTTTTAACAACATGTGCATTTCACAATGTTTTAAAATATAATAAATAAACATAGCCAAATTATGTTTATGGTATGAAATATGGATTTTTATTCTACAGACGGCATTGTTGAAATTATTTACATACAGCATTCTTTATACATATTATTATGGCATTAACACCAACTTCATTACTGAGCAGAATCATGAGTGTTTCAATAAGGGTTCCTTTTTTTCCGTTAGGTACAGAATCTTAAAAACCAATTAGGGTTGAGAGTAAAGGCGATATTTGAATACTAGATGAACTTAAACGTTACGACCAAATCAGGTAGACAATAGTTTGAATTAGAAGCCTGAAAATCGCCAAATTTCCGATCCATTCTCATGCCTACTTGAATTTAAACTGGTCACCGCAAAATGTAGTTCTATTGACCTACATCTACTTCACTGGAGAGACAAAGTTAATTTGTTACCCTCGTCCAATTGTTCCAGCTCCAAGCCTCGGCCAGGGATAGGCAAAGATGTTTTCACGTAATAGCTAAACAGTGTACGTAAGTAGTCACGTCACCGTCAGGGCCCATATAAATAAACATTAGTAGCTACCTACCATTATAAGATGGGTGAGTAATCATTATTGTAAACTTCACTGGTACCGGAGGAATTCGCTTGTAAAAGTAACTCAAGTTGAAACTAACGGGCTTTATCGATGACTGATGTAGACGCGCGGTTATGCCTTTTATTTATTCTGTGTCCTACTTCCTCCTCATATTACGACGTGGAAGCTTGAATTGATGTTTTTGACTCAATCACGTTTGATATCAACTAACTTAATACCTATGGTATACATATGGTTGATACCAGATATCTATATATCTATAAACAGTAGGTACCGCTTTTCTATCAACAGATCACTATTTTCCACCAAACATTTCCTACATTTATGCGTATATTTTGAACCGATCTAATAACGAATATTTAATAGGTATGCGTGTCTATAACTCAATCAAACTAAATTTGAATAAATCCAATGTGTCTACACGTCCATGTCACATCCCGATAACGCCGATAAATATTCATAACCCATTCGCAGGTGTCGTCACTACTATTGAATCAATTTTGAAGCTTCAATTAGATAGTGCATTATTCAAATACGAACAAAATAGCAGTAAGCCAAAAGCTTCTACGATTCAGTAAAGAAACAAAGCTCTTTAAAAAAAAACTATAAATAAATTTGATAATTCAGACGGTCATTAAATAGGTATGTTCAAATCAATAAACTAAAAATCAACCACACGAATTCACACAGCTGGTGATCGTTAGTTCAGTAAATTGCTTTCTGAGTTGTGTTGCGAATAAACTGCGTAGACCGGTTGCAAACTTAGTCCTTCCGTATACCAAACGCCTGATCGTTAGCTGATTGCATGTAGGGTGTTGTAGTAACTTCCTAGCAGGTTATCCTGGTTAAACACCTTGTACTTAGGTCCCGATGAACTTGAGTCAAGTAATTGCAACTCCCCGGGGAACTGAACGAAAGACGACCTGAAGCAAACTTAGAAGTTAGCGGTGCTTCTTCGTTCTACGTTATTGTAGACTAAACAACGCGCAAGGTCCATTTTATTTTAACCCTTTTTTAGCATTTATTTTGATTTTAAATGCAATTTTGGCTCTCACCCGTGCCTCGCATATTTCATTTATTTCGATTTCATGTTATATCAAATAAACGAGGCATCCTGTTAAAAATGTAATATCAGGCATTTTTAATAAATCGTCGTCATCTCCAACACGGAATGTTGAAATATGTTCACACTTTATTCGTTTTTAAATATGTACGTATTGTATTGTTTTCATAAAAAAATGTAAGCGTTTGTGAATTTAGAAATGAATTAACGTTGCAGATTCAGAAGAGCATAGTATATGGAAACTAGAGATAAAGGAGAATTTCCTTCCAAAAAAGATAGACTTAAGACTTGGAGAGAGTTGAATTGTTAGTCTCTAAGCCAGCTGTGTGAATAATGTAGGAACAAAGAGAAAGTATCAGCATCGTAGCAAATGGAAATCCAAAGACTGTACAAACATCTTTGAGGAACAGGTGTGAACTTGTGTATTGCTGGGTTTAAGCACTCTTGTCTTCCTAGTTCGCTTTACAAACATTGAATAGAATCCGGACTTTTAAGAGTTCGTCTTTGATAGGTACGCGTGCAAAGCAGGAAATGTGTAGAAAGAAGTTTCCCTGAAAAAGTTTTAATGTCTGGTAAATGTAAATTTCTTTATTCTCTAAAATTCTCAGACAGCTGGCTGTTTCATTTGGTTGCAGGTTCTGTTATTCAACTCAAAGGCGTACCAGGTTTACGAAAGAAGTTCCTCCGCTTCGCTATTAAAATACCTATACTATAAACAAAGAATTCCACTACAAAACCACTTATTTGTGTAATTTAAGTGAACTACGACTAACACTTTTGTTGTTTTTATATTGAATCAGTAGCGTATATAAGGTTAACAGTAAAAGTTCTAACTTCTTCCGTATTTATCAGTCGTCTTTGTTTTATTTTCCTTTCACTCAGTTGGGAAGAAAACCCGCTGTTCTTAAACGATCGCATAAATTAAATAGCTCATAAACTGTTTAAGATCATTTGAATAATTTGATTAGACTTTGAAGAGCTCATATCTGTTTAAAGAATCTAAAATACCGATTTCGCTCGAGTAACTTACAACTTATTTAACAATCTTGAAAAAGTTTCTTAATTTAGCTTTTTACAAAGTACGAGTGTCGCAATGTTCAACATTTTTTACTTTTGCAATATCTTGGTCTACTTTAAAATGATAACACCGGAATATTGTGCACCAGTATTTTAACATTTTGGGGAAACTGTTTTACAATAGAAGCCGGTTCAAATGAGTTTTGAAATTATATTATTAGACCTTAAAAAACACCATGTAAATATGAACGATCAATTTTGTACACTTAAGAACATTGTTCTTTTGAATGCATAAAGAATCTCATGCAAAATCGAATACATTTTTTTTTATAAATTACCTAACAATACTATCTATTTAATCAGTCGTCTTTGTTTCCATTCAACATTTTTATAACTGCAGACATTCTGTCGAAAGCATTACACTTCATACACGAACGTGTTCAAGCAATGCTTTGATTCCTTGGACCCCACGGCATTGGCATTGGGGTGCATACATTGAAGGGTGAACTTAAAACAGGGGTTCGCACGTAATTCCCCTCTATGATTCGACACAAGTGAAATTAATCAATATTTTTACAACTACCTCGCTGTTTAAATTTCTCTTCGAATTGCAATTATTGTAACAGTTCGATAAATTCATCTTTCAATTGAATCAGTAATTGCGCTAAAGATTAATACGATGGATCATGTCTTGGTATAGTTAAAATGAACTGGGCTTGCAATTCTAGAATCTGGGGCACAATACAAATCAATCCCTCATCAAACCTGTGAAATGGACGCTTGAGATTGAGACTTAAACTCCTAACATAATGTAGATATAGAACCTAATAATTGTGAACGCCATTTCAACCTTGTTGTCTCCTTTAGGAATATAAATTTAAATACCTTTTAATTTATTTAATTTTCCCATTAAAGCCAATCCTACCATTCCCAGTAATATTGTTTCCAATTAAAAGCTTAATATACAGCATTATTCATGCACTAGTTTTACTAGGAAATATTGCTCTCGCGATTTCAAATTTATATTCTAATGAAGATTGGTTTTCTGCTCTGCGCTCCGGGTAGGCAATAAGGCCCTGCTTAACTTAATGCATATGATTGTATACTAAATTTTCTTGTAACACGGGGATTACGAAAAACGAATGTTACTTACACAATATTCATGTAAGTGAACAACTTTGCATGAAACGATTCAATGATAGGTCCCCTAAAAAAAACATATAAGAGTAAGAATCAGTGATAAATAAATTTAGCAGCAACTGTTTCTCGTTAATCAAAACAAAACTCAAACACAATTTACTAATTAAATGAAAAATTGCTCAAAAATAAAAATGTACAATTTCATAACTTGTTCAAAAAGCACGGAAACTTAAAATTAATGATTGCAATAATGTCAAATCATGGTTGTACTGAACTATAACAAGCGAAGGCAGTCCAAGAAGTTATGCCGGACCAATTATGAAATATAAATTAGGCAGTTGCTAACTTCCCTTTGAATTTATAAACGATCAACGAAGTACTTTATGCACGTTCGTCCGGCTTGCAACTAGACCTAATGGTTTACAAATTGGTATTAAAAATGTACGGTGTTTTATCGCTTCGAACCATCGTATGTTCCAGTTCGGGCTTCGATATCGCCGTCACATCATACTATGTAGATTGAAACTGGCTGGTTAGGCCAACAAAAAACTCTAAAATATTAAGGTAAATTGCCAATTTACCATCTATGGAGCGGGGTACTGCAGTGTCGGAACAATAAAGACAATTTGGAAGGGTCGGAGGTAAAGCTGGACAACGATAAGTGGTTTCATAACGGAAGCGTAACTACCCCGAACCTGAAGTCACCCTTTTTGTTCAACCATATTTTTAGTGTTAATCTATCTTTTATGTCAGGCTTTTGACGACCTCGAGTCGACTGTTGAGTAGCGTAAACAATAGTATTCATGGCACCGTTGCTCCGAGGTTCCTGGTTCGATTCCCGGACATGTGACGGTAGGAAAACTACTTTCTTCATTTGTTGTATCATCGTGGTATCTAAATTCATAACAATAGAGCCTTAGCTATTTATTTTAAGTTTAAATCAATTTATGACATATTGTCCACGTTCATACTACATCTAGATTCAAATTATATTATTCAAATCTAAAAATAAGGTTAGTAATATTATTTTCGCCTACCGTGCCATACGTCGAATTGAGTAGCCACACATGTGCCGGTGCTGACGCTGCGTTTAAATTCAATTTAACTAAACTTGACCCGTCTTGTCACTTAGAGCAATGCATATTTTATAGCAAAGTGCCGATAGCTGACTCTTGAATATTTAGAGACCGCATCCAACCCTCACATAATCGATAGCTGTCAGAAGGTCAGCCTACCCTCCGTGTGCAGTTCCTGACTTATCAACCCTTCTACAAATGTGAAAATAATTGTTATGAATAAGTAGACAAAGGCAGGTCCAACTATAGATCTATAAACAAGAACTAAAATTTCTTATGTGTATTATTTTTATCGTACATGTGATATTTAGGTTTATTGAACTGCGAATTTGATTTAGGAAACGCAGTCACAAGTTGGTCCGTTTCCCAATAAACCGCAGTAGAAGTGTGTGGCGAGTTCGTATCGTTTCACTGGCCATTGCACAACCGCCACGCGACTAAAAATCGCTTTAGGAAGTATACCTTATAAAGTTAGTATTGATTTTAGTGGCACAGCGAAACCGTCGTCTCGAATTACTTTGCCTTGAACTTGAGTCCAAAATAGTACAATAGTACCCCAACATACTTAAGGAATCTTATATTCAAGGTAAAAGTTCCATGAAGAAATTTCAACGGAAAAACAAAAGAACCCTTACAAATAAAGAATAAGAACAGCAATGAATCTGTAAAAACAGTAACAAGAGCCGAACTAAGTAACTAGAGCAGTCTTGATAATAAACAACAAGGCACAAAACTTTCTCGAGTCCTTAACATCATTTCATAAAATAATCTTGCTTATACCTTATTTTATTAGGATTAGAAATTCGAAGCCCAGCAATGTAACTCTTAACATTGTAACAACTTGTATAATTCTTTCGTCCTTATATTAAATTGTTTGAAATTGTGTAAAATTCTTGTGTTGCAAACTTTGTTGTGATAAAGACGACGTAGAGGAGTATCTTGGAGGTTCGTGCTCGTATCTTGTTTTTGTAGCGAAGGTAACATTGTTTGGTTGATCGCTAAAGCCTGGGTGGCAGCATATTCAACAATGTAGTAATGCGCTTACGTGCTCAGACTGGCCGCACGGTGCGCTCGGCAGCTGCGCGCAGGAGGAACTCCCTGAGAATATATACCGCCACAATGTTTAACATCACAGATGTACCCATTTCCGACGCGCTCCACGTCACCGTACCGAGCTCTATCATACTGTCTATTCATTGTTGCATATTAAAATTCGACCGTTGTTTTGTGAACAGGAAATTAAAACTTTATGTTGGAGGTAACTCTTACTTGGACTGCGTCCTTTGATACGCTTGAATGCATGTCATGTTCGAAGTTTGAATTTTGCATCAACTGTGTATATTTTAAAAAACCTTACGACCCAAAATCAACAAGAATAAAACATGGACATTATATACAACATATATAAACCGTTCTAGCATAACCGAATAACAACCATCCATCGTCCAACCTTCGCGTTTAAAACAATAGTATAGACGAATCGATACGTAGACAACTCGAACCTTGTTATAATACCATCGCTCTGTTTAGCTAAAGGGCAGGAATACGCATGCATGAACACGCATGCACTATGAATAATGCATCCATCCGCAAACGCACTATCGACATCGGTTCCATTAGGCAAAGTGAACTGAGCCAAAGCAAGAACACTCGGATATCTAAAACGACAAAAAAACATCGTGAACAAGCATATAACGTCCACGCGTCGAAACAATTGCTAGAAACAACTTCATAAATATCAAAAAGTTTCGAAATGTTAAGTAGGTCAGACAAAAAAATGCAAGGAAATAGTCGAGAGTTCTCCAAAATACAATAATAAAGCTGTACCTTGAGGTAGTAGAAGTAGATGCCCGGATACAGATAAATAAATGCGATAGTATATCTTCAGAATTAAAGAGCCCTTTGAAGGATCAAACCAACGAAACGTAAAAATAATTTATTATTATAACTTTTTCATTGAAATTTCTAAAAATCATACATTTATAACAATAATTAGTAACTAATAAGAGAGTAGGACTAATTAAAGCAGCTTAAATTTGTCCGCGCTCGCATGGACATCCCTAATATAAGTTCTGAAGCCATGATTAAATATGGTTAATTACGTCACGAATGTTGATAGTGACGACGGTTGGCAAGAGTAAGGACCCATGTAAGTTCATTAAAACCCCTCATTTTACCCCTTCACGGGTAGATTTATTAAAAACTTTGTTGTACGTGATATGCCTACTCAGCAGATACGTCTATTACAACTAGGAGTGATAATAGACCCTATTTTTCCATGACTCTTTATGTTTGGTATTCAAATTAGGTTGTCTATTTTTAGACTTATCTGAGAAAATCATAATTAGTTATTATAGAATGACCATACTAAGACCTCCTTATATACACATTTCACAACACCAGTACCAATTTTGTTAATTTTCCGTCTACGTTGTTATTTGCATTCCCAAGCTATCTAATTATTATCAAAGTAATTTCCTAGCTAGTAGTCATAGATACACTAAGTTTGCTTAATAACGTAAATTTAAATTAAAATCATAATTAAAACTGTGTCGTACCGTTCATTGGTTTACATAAACTTTCCTCATAGACTTCAAACGGTTTTATTTAACTTTAATCAATGAAATATCTGAGAAATCCTTAATACCGCTTTATACTAACAAGATTTTCGTATAACAACTCTACAAGTACCGTATCGATTTAAAAGTTCCGAGTACCTACCGACATACCGAGACAAAAGTTTTTAATCAATCGTTCCTTTCTTCCCCTCTTCCTTATTTTAATTTAATTTAATCTTGGAAGAATAAATATATTAGGTATTCACAATAAATTATGTGCCAGATATATCTTCCGAGGAATATTATTCTTTGTTTCGAAGTTGTTCACGTTAATGCTTATCGGAAATTCCATCAGAGAAAACCTATTGGGTAGGTATGTACTCTTATTTTGAAAGACCATCAAAAATCACACCTATTGCAGTTACTGTTGCTCTACTGTCATATGCTGTATATTATTGTTTGTGAAATATGGAGTTGTAAAACCTAAAAAAAAGTGAATCTCAAATAAAAACATAAAAAAAAATATCTGTTTTCAGGTATAATACAAGGCAAAACTCAACGCTTAACGCTGCGAAAAGGCGAACATTTTCCTAGGGATATTATTTTACCACGCGGGAAGACTGCCAAACGCATAGGCCAGACAAAGGGCGGTTGCCAATCAATCACCTTTACTCTACTATATACAAAGACTTCATATTCTTGTTATATGCATGTTAACAGGATCGACGTCGCGTTAATACCGGTGGAAAGTAAAACCATGACAATATTTTTTTAATTATCTTTAATTTTTTTATGAAACTTGTATTCCAATAATTCATCTGAAATCACCAAACAGCAAACAACCAAGCCTGGTTATTTAACCTATGCTCATCTTTTTTCTTTAAATACTAATCTCTTTTACGGAACGAGTATTAATTACCTTCTTCTGCCTAACCTTTACCCAAGCTATGTTGTGGTCGGCTTCCATTCTTACTGGATACAGCTGAATACCGTAGTTAACGAACATTGATTACCACGCTTGCTTTTGTTAGGCCTTTGCCAAACTGTGTAGCAATTATGGGCTGTTATTATTATAGCGCTAAAGATCAAAATAATTCCACACAATCCCCTAAACGCTCAGTTAAACTAGTCAGTAGAATTAATATGACGCTAAAGGATATACAAATTGCATTTAAAACTGTTTCATTGTGTTCGCTTTGTTTTGCCGTACTATAATGAATAGTCAAAATAGGGGCGTAAATCACTTTTCGTATATTCACATTGAACTTCAGTAGGATTATTTACGAAAGTTCTTCCTCATAGACTTCTTGACCCAAAAGAATGAAAAGAAACCTGGGCTAGTGCGAGTCGAACTCGCGCACGAAAGTCTCCGTACCATTGACTAGGCTGTTTGTTGTTTATAGTATTCATTGTTAGGTCGGCCACAGAAACACATAAACAGTCTAGCTATCGCGGTTCTTGAGACAGCCTGGTGGCAGACGGACGGACAGACCGCGAAGTCCTAGTAATAGGATCCCATTTTTAACCTTTTGTTACGAAACCCTAAAAATTGTAAAGTTAAACAAAAACAATGATCATTTCATTAAGGGCATAAGTTTTTGGAGAAACGAATAGGTGAGTTATATAGGCTAACTACATTTTTCAGACTAAAAAGTGTTTTCTAAACCAAAATAGACCAATCGACAATGGAAATGCAGAAAGAGTTCGATTATATTCTTTATATTTCTAGATTATAGATCTACGACCGGGACATTATAATAATGACCTGGCTGCAACTTTTAGTTGACAATACGGCCAAGCTTCTTACGTATACAGTTAGAAAATTGTTGGAAAGGATACCTCAAGTACCAAAATCTAATTAACGTTTTTCCAGGACAAAAACGTAAAATGATAGAAGCATCATTATATTAATAGAACAACGGGTTAAAATGAAAACGTATACTACTATCAATATAACTTAATATACTATCGTAGAATAGCAGTATGAATTGGTTTATTAAATAATTCCGTATCTAACTACTGTTCGAGAACCTCCTATCATCATCCTTTACATAGAATGTCATCATCTTTGTTAATTCAGATATGCACCTATTCTGACCTCTGATCTAGGATATACATCTTATAGGATATACTTCTTATTGCCTTTTTTACGCTTACGAAGATTCCTATTCCGAAGAATATTGACAGTTGGGCATGGATTCAAATCCTGGATAAATCCAACAAGGTGCTTCTGTCTTTTCTTTAGAAAATAAAGAACGCATAATATTCCATCTACCTCGGTCTTTAAGTGCTTTTTTAGATGTTTCCGAAGAGATTAGCGTAATGTGCTGTTCTAATAACACACCTGTTACCGTTTTCCTTTTTAATTTAAATACCATCACAAGATAATTTGCAATCTCAAGGCGCCCTTTAGTTCAGTGTTCGCGGTTTCGTAATTATTACTTGGGTTAACTAGTAAGGATCGTAGTGGGTGGGTACTAAAAGCTTGTGGTAAGACTAACAATTTATTACCCAGAACTTAAAGAAAGCTCTTCCGATTCTTAACAACTTTGTGTGGCTATGCGGTACCTTCTTAAAACAATATCGAGTGCGCTAGCTCCTTACAATACAGTTTATATTTTAAAGATTTTTATTATTCATATAAATTAGTGTAATGACTTCATTGTTTAAGTAAATCTCATTCAAAATTTACTAGTACGTTTTTTTTTATATTTTGGTGCGAGAAAATCAACAAACATGGAAGAGAAAGTCGCACAAAAAAGAATGACGCAAATTTAACTTTTCATAACCTTCCGCGTCCATGCTATAACATCCCAGGCTTAGGAAGCCACTATAAAAATCAGTAGATTAAAGCGTAAGTCGTAAAAAGTTTTGTTTTCCTCTATCATGGACTCTATCGTTATATTACCATTATCGCTTCATTTTTATTTCGTAAATAAGTTGTGAGTAGTCATTTATTTTTATAGAATGCCCTCAGAATTCTTTTCAAAAGTTATTACTACCCATAAAACTACTCAAACAATTTGTTTATGGTACTAATTACAACAATTCCTATAAATTCCTATTTTACTATTGCGTAGCAAACAAAGAGTCGCGAAGGCAAGACCAATAAGAATTCGCAAACAGTAAATTTCCCACGTGCGGAGCTGAAACTTATATTAAATAATTTAAATCTATAAAATATTATCTAAGAGCCCCAAAAATTATTACCTTGAGAAACAGCCTTCTGCTCTCCCGCTAGGCCAACTTTCTTTCTTCATTTTGCACTGTAAATTTATTTAAGGTGTAAATAAACTTTGTACGAACACATGGCAAGCTCGGTTCGCTTTAGCCGAGGAGCGCTAACAGAGCGTAGCAATAGCGCGGTGTCGCGTCCGTGACTGAAGCTCTCGCGAGTCGCGACTAGCGGCGGCGAGCGACGCGCTGAGCGGATAGGGGCTGCTGCCATCCCCCGCCCCGCGCCTCCCCGCCTGCCCCGCCACGGCCGCCCTCGCTGCCTACCAAGCAACTCCCCTCTGAGGCATTATTCTACGCCGGACACTACGCTTTTAACAAAAAATAAATCCTTACATGCCCTTTTATATCCCCGAAAAATTACTACAATTATACGATTAAATCGGACCCTTTCACATGGCAGAACTCGTCACTTTTATTTGTTTACTACTTTGTTTTCTTTGTTTACAATTAATGTTAGTAAGTGTGTAATAAACAAAATGAATTCAGAAGACATACTAATTTGATATAGATCTATGTCTGTATAAATCAATATACCTGGCAATATTTCTCAGGTATCAACGGAAGTGGGTTATAAAAAAGAAAATATTTAGGGCATACCTATTTTGTTGATGTAATTTGTGTTTTCCTCATTCAATCAATAGTCCCTCTTAACTCATAAGACTGGAAACAGAGTACATTAAACATTTTCGTATGGCAGCACCTTATTTCAAACAAGGTAGAAACCACAAAGCCTGAAAAAAACTTTTCATAAAAACTTATGTTGTCTTGATGTGAATAAACTTTGTTATATAAAATGAACTAGGGCAAACTCGTAATCCTAAGCTTTAGCGGACAATAAATGAACAGTAACAAATATTTGGTGTATTTTCCATATTTAATAACACGGCCTAACACGTACCCACCATATGGGTCACGAATTCATAATGAATGAGTGTCACAATACAATAGGTAAGTAATTTCATGGCTGATTTGGCATATTCAATGTTTGTGTCAACGTGTCCCGTGTCCCTGTTTACCGGAGATCGGTGTTTACTATCTTATATTCATAATATATTTAGGAATACCCAAAGGAGAATGCCATATGCGTGTTATCGTGTGCGTATGTTTAAAACGATGGTACAACAAGTTGGTATGCCATCATATTTGAACTTAGTGACGGAGCTTTTTAGTTATCATTAATTTCTAGAGTTCTCAATGAACATTCTTACGTATTGTATTGCATTGAAATGAAACTACTTTCTACTTTTAAACGGAGTCCGTCACGGTTTATTTCGATTCTAGCTCCCGACGCGAAATTAATCAATTTTTTTATTAATTATTAATTATTCAAAAAACGCGAAGTGTCAATGCCTGGTTGACACTTCCCGTGACCCAAAGGCTGGCTTCAACCTAGGTCAGCGCATAAGCATTGCCATACAACGTGGCAATGCTGCCAGCCTTTTGGGCACACCCAGTCAATCCATCATCCCAATCAATTCAAACGTTTGCAATATTTCGATTTCCCCATTAGGTCAACATGGATCAATGTTTAAACCACCAGTACTCCTAAACAACACAACTGCTGGTATAATCTACTTAAAGATTTATAATCCTTAATTCATTGTGTACGGTATAGGGTACAGACCCAAACCCATCTCTGAATTCATGTGAACCCGTTAAACTGTACATACACGTGCTTTATAGTCCTACGTCTTAGCCACTCAGGATAATGTCCTAATACCACTTTGTTTACAGTCACCGTCCCAAGTCATATAACCCTTTAGTCTTTAATCTGAACCCAAAGTTTATTGCTGATCTGCGTCACGAAAAGTACCACTCTTGTTCCACTACAATAAATAACAAAATGAATGTCGACGATACAGTACATTCGGGATGCACGCACTCCACATTTTACGCCTTTTAATTCCAATGCCTCCCTCGATTGTTTGTTGTTTTCATGCAACAAAGTATATTTATACCTTCATTAAAATCATGAGCGTTCATTGCAGACAGCAATTTATTGTAAGCGGCTTATTGTAATCTTTTTGATTGTTACTTAATAACGGTAGCCTGTGCTGTCCCACTAGGGCAGTAACGCCTCGTACAGAGTAGTGACGATAATAATGAGCAAGCTTGGTTACTTCATTTTAAAACGCAGTATAGTCAAATAAAATAAAGATGTAGATCTAAAATATGCAAGTCAATACATACGCAGCCTAGATTCAACCCTGACATACATGTGTAAGACGTACCCGGTAAATAAATCCAGCCTTAAGGTCGTAGTCCTATTCCACTAAGATAGACCCCATTATGCTCTCAGACAAGTAAGAAAATAATCAATTTGTGATAGAAGATGGCTAATATAATTATAATAAAAGCTTGTGATAATACGAAACCTTTGCCGTCCACCGCTAATCCAGTAGGTACGTTAAAAGGCCACTTTCCGACTAAGTCCTGTCGTCATTTCCCGTCTCGGACATTGTGAACGGCCAGTTATTGTCTAATATCGGCTTTCACAGCGAGCCACCGCTCCTAAGGCCTTTAACACATTTTACACGGAGTAGGTATCGCTTAGGGACGGCATTGTTTTTCATGAAGATAATATGTAATGCCAAAAAAATCAGTTAGAGGAACAGTGTTTACACATTTTGCAAAAAAAGTTCCTTTTTCCTTAATTTACTAATCAATGAAAGTTGATGTCTTTATGAGAAAACCTTCAACTATTACAGGCTACATTCAATTTAATCCTACCGATAACGAATAGTTAACCCCGATGCGGTTAGTCTCTACCGAGGTCTGTGTAAAAATAGGTTCCTTAACAAGGTTAAAGAGTTCACTGATAACAGGCGGTTAACACATAACGGACAAATGATTTTTAACGAAAAATAATAAAAATAATTTTTTTTTTACCTCACAATAATTAATTTTCTATTCACCAGAATAATCATGGATTTTTCGAACTGTATTTAGGTGGAAGTATTTGATGAAATCTAGGAGCAGGATCAAGAATGTTCGATTTTAGTTAGACTGTATAAAATTTTAATAATACCATGCATTTTGTTCGGACTTGACTTTGCTGTTTCACTGAAACAACTCTAAGGATCTTATGACTCGAAACCTTCTACTAGGAATGCCATACGTATGTGCCCTCTTAAATACTACTGTACTACTTTCTTTTCCTGGACTTTATAAATTTTCGTCAACGGTGATAAAGCCTTCTTCCACGATGAATTTTCCTATTAACTGTCTAAAACTGTAGGTATGTTACTTTAAAAAGCGTGTGTCAAAGCGTTAGTTTTTTTTTCTTATTCCTAGAGCTGGCTTAATTTTTATATTATTTAAATATTTTAAGTTTATATCATAATAAACTGGTATAGATGTATAAAAGATTAGAATAATAATTTATTTAATACCCAAAACAGGGGTACATTATTGTAAAAATGAAGGTTAGGTTTTTTTTTTTACTTTTGAAATGTGTAATTTATGCTGATAAAGTTATACCAATAAAATTCTACCAATAGTAATATTAATCGTTATATTAAACTTTACAAAATCTAAAATTAATTGTTGTATAAATCCATCACACTATCGTCAATATTAACCCTGTCTCCACTCAATATCATCACCTAACTCTAAACACTGTATTGACTTGAAACTTTGCGCTACAAACTTTGGGTACATAGTTTGAGATAGGAAGTTGTTACTAGCTAGAGCAAAAGTTGTTTCAAATCCTGGATAGGCAAGTACAATATCAACATAATTTTAATAACAAAGTTAACAGCTATTTTTATCTCGATACCTTCGCCGAACAAAATATATTTATTTTAATATGCCGTAAGGAAATATGTGTTTTTTTAGGTAGAGATCTTTGCAGTTAGCCTGAGCGAAGGTTTTGACTGCTTCACTGGACTTTGTATATATGCCTAAGGTTATTCGATAGACTTGTAACACTTGCATTGTTTTACTCGCTCGATAGGAGAGCGTCGGTGGGCTCGAACTATTTATATCAGGCAATTTTAATGCAGATGACGGGGAATTTTCCAGTTGAAGGAATATCGTTCATTAAAGAGCCAGGTATTGATTTTTCGTATCTTTTATTTTCGTATCATTTCGTATTTTTTTAGAGTTAATTAATTAATGAACACGATTTATTTGTGCGATAATAGGTCAATCACTCATATATACTGATAGTATGGACACATTTTGACACTTTCACAAAGATTTTTCATAAAGGGACCTCAGTTTTCCTGATTTTTACAATAAAATGCTTCCTTTTTCGCACAAATAAATTGTCACGTTTTTGTCACATAATATCTTTAGAGATTAAAGCAAATCGAGTAGACAGCGGACGTGGTAAAAGTGGAAAATTGCCAAAGTAGAATGTAATTTATCAACGCCATTCAGTGACGTTTGGCGCCTTCGGTGAATCTTAAAGAAATAGGCATCAGAACTGTATGAGGCAAAAATCATGGATCTAAATCTACATAATATTACACATTTACTGAGAGATAACACTTACAAATGCTCGAATGCTCAAATGCTCTAATGCTCAAAGTTATATTTACATACAGCTACGTGAATATAATTATCAAGTACTTTTAACATGAATATGACTTCTAAGAAGGATTGCTTTCACAACATAAGTCAGCCTCTTTAATCAAAGAAAACTTTAAAAAGAAGATACGAGTATTATCTCCAGTAATCAAAATTACCCTGAATTCTCCGAAATGTATCCCTGCTCCGTCGGTATATCATCAGACTAATAATCATTATTGCTCCCTAATCGCTTAATAACGGAGAGGCCTATGTCCAGCAGTGGACCGCGATAGGCTGGTTTGATTAATTGAATCACAAAATAGGTGCTATTGTCAAAAAAGGGACGAACGCCTCCTAAGCTCAGGAGTGTATAAATTTTCATCAAACATTTGTGAATGTAATTTATGAAGGCTCCATTTAGTATTTGTAATAATGGTACCGGAAGCTTATCAATGGTATTGAATATGATAATCGATATTTGCATTTATTGATAGAATACATTAAGCGGTAAAGTTGAGCGGAAATCAGTGGCACATGCATCTATGCAAGCTGAGCACCGACGCCAATATGCAACGGGAATGTGCTAATAAATGCTAATCATATAATTACAGGACTGCCTTTAACTAGGTATATAAGTGATTTTCCAACGGAATCTCAAGTAATTTAAACTCCTTTTCGAGTATACTAAGTTCATGGTGAGAAAATAAGAAATAAGTTTTTGCATTTCATGGTTTTATCCCAACCCAAGCCCGGGTGGGATCATAACCATGTTAATGATCATAACCTGTGTGAGAGTCTTATGCGTGGACGACCATTTATTATTTCGTCTCATGTAATTTTATCATTTAAAACGTCATGTATTTTTTTGGTTAAATACATCCGCTATTCTAAACTCAGCGGCATAGATTATTTATAACCTATTTACTTACTAACGTCACCAATATAGACAAATATTGTTAATTAACCTTATGAATATTTATCGCAGCACAAATAAAACAACAATGCTCATTAGAGCATATCATAATATTTCGGAAAAGTGAGCAAAAGCTTCCCAAAGTTAGAAAAGAATATTTGAAACAAAGTATTTTTCAGCAGTAATGTTATTTGTTTACATAATGCCGACGAATGAAGCTTTATAATGGCGGTTGATTTTTACTTGTTCAACATGTGTTTGGATGATCCGCTTGTTTCAGGCTCTCGCTGTGCATGCCACTAAGTGGTCGCTGCGGTTACGACCGGATTAGTCGTGCGCGTGACATACAACTACTACATGCAACATGCAACAGTGCATGTTACTATCTACGCGTCATAATACCGCTACGATCCGTTATTGTCTTTGTATTCGAGCACCATCCCTCCAGGGCTGTCGCTGTCAGCTTATTGGAATGTAATTACAACACATCCATCAATCAATTAAAGCGACTCTACAAATTATATTATAAATCACAATTAGCGGCTATAAAAAGCGAATAAGAACTCCATTTTCAATTTTAATTAACTTGTCACTGACAAGTTAATTGAAACTGCATTAAAAGCTCTGCACATGGGAAACTGTCAGTAACGTTACCGCAAATGATTTTACATTACAAATTCAGTTTATTGTATTAATTAATAAATCCAATTTATTTAATATGTACGGAATGTTATCCAGAAATGTCTCAAACATCTCTAATTGTTTCCACCCAAAGTATTTGTAATTTGTAGTGGAATTTATGGCAGCCCTACTCTAATCCCTACCTAAACAGTCCGGCACGTACAACAGGTACATACATAGATTGGATAACGTTATTACTGGCTGTTAGTTTGTTTAACTTCATAAATATTTAATTAAAACCCACATTTTGTCGCATTGTTAATATTGCATATTAAATATTGTACGTGTTACTTAAAAATTGTTGTATACAAACGTATCAGATATATGATATAAGATCTCATTTCAGTAAGGCTAGTTATTTTACTTACCTACTTACTCTAGGTAAAAAGCAAATTTTACAAAATATTCCGTATGCGCAAAAGGGATGCTTACGGAAGAAAGAAGAAAAGAGCAACATACATTTCAATAATGATCTATTCTGCTGCTGTTCATTATTTTTGTATTTGTAAGGGTGCGTCCCCATCTGACGATCGAGCACAACACGAGCAGCTGGCGAGTGGCTCGCGAGGATGCCGCGAGCGGTCCGCGAACGGCTCGCGACCTAACAAATCCGTTTATCATGTTTGGATGGTAAAGTTAAGCGACACTGGTATAAGGATATTATTGGTTTGTCGTTATTAATAAAAATATTTTTTATTCGAACGATAATTTAATCAGATTCCCAAGGTAAAAGCTATATAGTTACGATAAATGAAATGTATTTTTTCTGACACTTATGAGCTCAACTACATATTTTGTTGTACATCTATAAAAAATGCTAGATGAGTAATCGTTTGAAACGTACCCGTGTGACAGATTTCATCTAAACTCGCGTTTCGCTTCGCTTTTAAAGTTTGCAGTTTGGAAGCATATCTCATGCGGTGTCAGCTACATAGGTGTGGATATCTGTCTCGCATGTCCGATAAGAAAAAGGCTAACGCATTTTCTTTTCTGCACTAACATTTTGGTAGTAAAACCGCTAACGTTTTCAGAAGGTTTAGGAATGACGCACTATGAGAAAAATACAAATAAATGTGCATTTTTTATTAGATATGTCGATGTCAATATAATTCCGCCGTTTACATACGGCGTCGTCAGTTTAAAAACGTTTGCAGTTACGTTAAATGCCGAAGGCAAAATGACAACTCATTCAATCGTTATAATGCGACGTTAGTGTTATTTAAGGGAGACCATGCCCATTAAAATCTCGAGACAAATTTTGAATTACATACGTCGTCGCTCGCTTCGCTCGCTCTGTTGCAAGGTCACAATATCTAACCTAACCTATTGATCTCTTTCAGAAAGTTGAACCTAACTAAGCAATGAAATTCTGGGCCTATGAATATATGAATATTCGATAAAATGCATGTTCCTTGGACCAATAATACTCTGCAGGAGTCCTTCACGACCCAGAGTCTATGGATACCTCAGCATTTTTGACGTGCCGAATAACCCCAAAAACTAAATAATTAAATTTGCCGCGACATTATGTATATGGCGTTTAAATTGTCGATGAAATATTGTGGCATATTATAAAGTGACACGGCAATATACATTTAGCTTCGGCATATTACATAACTGCAAACGTTTTTAAACTGACGACGCCGTATGTGAACGGCGAATTATACTATTTGTCTGCGACAGATACATACAAGGAACACCGAGATAACTTGTGTGAGAGACAAAATGACGAATATTAAGGACGGATCTTCATTAAAAATTGGTATGTATCTACCTAAATTAAGTAAGAAAACTATTTCTGCCTAATTAGCAGTTACCACTTTTTAGGTCGGCATAAAAGTGGCGCCTTATATCCAGCAAACCACGTAAAACACATTGTGTGTGCTAACTCGGTTGCCGCCACAATTTTATATTACTTTCTGTAATCACAACCTCGGATCACACAAAAACTACGGCAAGTTGGTGGCGAGGGAAATAAATGTCTCTTTTGTGAGCATAACTGCCCTAACTGCCTAATTAGAGACACATTATGTAACTAGGAAAGTTCGGGGGCTTAGATAGAAATTGTAAAGAGAAATGCTGTTTTGGTAACGCCGTTTTGCTGGTACTGAGACTCATATTTATTTCTATTATCATGCCTTATTTATGAAAAAAATATATCTTTTAGTTTAAACATAATGACTTAACTTTAAAAGCTAGCTTTTAAAGACCATGACAGATATATTTTAGAAAATAATGATATAAAAATTACCTTGATATTAATTCCAAGCACTGATCACATAATATCCATAAAGCAGACTTAAGTACTTTTAAACAATCATAAGTCAACCCTAAAGTCACGAGCAAGAGTTTTCTGACCTTACGACAGTTAAACACAGAAAATCACAAAGTTATAATAGGCTAAAGTAAAAGTTACACTTTAATTTTACCAAAACGTTGCAAGCCTTTATCCACCCTAACAAGCAGGCCATAGAATTAATGGATTTTACTTCTGATGCTTAAAGTCAATAGTTTTCAATTACAACGAAGCTTGTTATAGAGGAAAATTAAATGCAATATTCAATATTGCACATAAATTGATTCGTGGGCTTTGTTGCTTAAGCCCCATGTGCATAAACCCTGATTAAAACGTTGATTAAATATTGATCTCTCACCTACATCATTTCTGCGGCGAAGCCGTATAAACTTCTAGACACTAAACCCTCAAAGGCTTTGAACTCCATTGAAGCAATCAAAGCCTGCACTGAAAATAACAGCAAGAGAAATCTTACAAAAAATAACACTCAAAGGCTAGACGTTACTTTACTTAGACTTTTTATATTTCAATTTTACATCGCCAATGCAAACGAAACAAAATAATAATCCCCACATAGCACTCGCCATTAATGAAATGGATTCATTAGGGCCCCGAGCTCTGACATGTGGGATTAAACCATTCGAAGGACAGCCTCAATATTGCAGATAAATTATTATTAATCCTTACTAAGTAGCTATTGTCATGTCAGCTAACTGCAATGCTCAAATAGGACCCCGAATACATTCGTGCGTTATGTTAATTAAATATTCGATAAATTTTCTTATCACAGATACAATTTGGCCTATTTATTGCCGAAAATAGCTAAACAATTTTACCCAAAAATAAGCCGAGGACTAAAAAAGACAGACTCAAAAAGAGGTTCTATTTAATATATTGTTCTCCCAGCCATTTAAATATCAAGAACCCAGGTATCAGTGATTTCGTAATCAAAAGGGTATATAACAATATTACTACAAAAACGTATTTATTCTAGCCATTCTAATGCTATTACGGTTGATGTTTACCCTGCTTGACAAGTAACAAAGTATATTTTGCACAGCATTGGGCAGGAGGCACTCGCTCTCCCAGAAATACAAAATTATTTAATTAAATATGGGCTACAATGTACTCACTATGTACACTACTATGTACACTACTATAGGTACTTATATTACTTTAATATTATGAGTTTACCATGACATGTTGAAGAGCCATGCAAGCGTTCAAGTTTTCCATCTTAACTTCGTAAATTGGCGGTGTCATGAAGTGCGGGTTGTGTAATAAACGCCGCCCTACAAACTCATACATGCATTCATTGGTACTACGATCGACGTATAAATGGAGAGGTAAAATAAAACAGTAACTGTTGTTTCATGCATCGTTATTTTCAGTTTTTCGGGCCAATTAGCAAACTTGAGTGGTAAATGTAAACCAGGTTTTCCAAAAGTCACGCGTTATTCGCAGCCGTTATTTAAACTCTGAAACGTTAAACGGATGTTCATATTCAGCCCAGTGTGTACCATTTTAATTGAACTTTACCAGCTCTAAGCGATCAACAAAGCGCAGTAATTAATCGTTACATCTAACAGAGGTCGGAGATGCTGTTTGTACACAAATTGGTTAGTATGCAACACAAGTCTGCAGTTTAATAACAAGGTATTTTGTATTGTTTACTGTTTGGTTCGCAACTTCACCAAGTTGCATGTGTCCTATCATGGAACTTTGTAATATAATTGACTAAAACAAGTTAGCGTATGTTTTCCGATGTCAACCGCTCTGGTAATGTGCTTTTAGAAGTTAGGTTAGTTTGATACCCATTCACTTACAATTAGTTAAACTCGGGAGAGCCAATCAACAAATAATCGTTCAGGCTAATTAAGTTGTACTACTTAGTTGAAAACATGTGCATCGAACATCATCAAAAGTTCACCCATTCAAAGTTTGTGTTTTCAATTTGGTTATGCTTCATTCTGTATTGAGTCGCCCAGTGTGGCCAACATCTATAAACATGTTCCTTATTAAATTAAATGACTAAAGAAAATAAAAGAAAGTATATATGAGCACAGTTTCGTTATCGCAGAGTGCGTGCCAAACGCAAGTGTTGATCTTATTTCATGTTATGACCTTAGTTACGCTTGTTACTGTTCAACAAAACACAAGTCGTATTCCTTAGAATTTATAAGTTTCCAGTGTAACTTTATTGAGGTTCGAGTCAAGAATAACGTGACCGTGGTAGATTTAGAATTGATAGGCGCTAAACTTAATCATATAAAAGTATAGACTATACAAAGATGAAGATCTGAAATATGTATCGGAAGTGGAACGTCTAGATGCAAACTAGACCAACTAGCTGATAATACCTACATGTAAAAATAACAAAAGGACTTAATTTTCAAAGAAAGGTTATCATTAGCTACCTAAGAGTATGTATTTTAAGTACTACTCGTACATTCTATGTGTTAACTAATCGGTTGTCACCTAGCACTGCACGACTGACAGTTTTCTCTCAACATCATAAATATTGTTACTAAATAAACCTGATGGATTTCAATCCATCAATAACAGTTAAAAACTCACGTTACTCAGTTCTTGTCATGCAAATGCACTCTGCAGATTGATTGACTACTAACTGCCTGTGGTTCGGTTTTTTTCTATTACTTTTCTTTTCCAAAAATACTCCATCACTAGGAAATTGAAACGCTGTGGCAAAATATTAATTGCTTAACTACATACGTATTAGGTTTGTATGACAAGTAGTGTGGTAAAATGGAAAGGTGAATTAAAACATCATTCGAAACTTCTGTTTACAAGGGCGACCAATATAGCCGAAAGAAAAAAAATACATTACCGATGGTATACAGATGTATTCTACCAGATTTATGTACACTACCAATCTTAAAAACTTAATTTAAACTTGATAATAGTGCAAACAATAGAGACACTCGAATATTATCGTGTAAATAAACCAAACTCGTAGTTCCGAAGGTAGTGTAAATCCGTGGACAAACACTATCCTTTTGATATCGACACGCCTTGGTTCACATGACACACCGAAAGCCTTTGTTGTTATCCTATAAATCTGACAATACCTTCAGATTAAACCAAAATTTATTTTAATAAAATACCTATTTTTAACACACATGTTATTTCATGAAAGTTGTTTTCTAAATCTCGATGAAGGATGTGAACATGTGAGTTTTATACAATTTATTTAGTTTCCTATGATTTTCCAAGTCGTAATATCAATATTATGACGTAGCACTAATGAAGGCCATTATTTTGCCCCACGAAAGTGTTTGACATTGAGAAAGTGGTTCAGTAAAACATTGTACTTTTATGGAAATTCTACGTTTATTTGAATGAATGCTAACACTTAAAATATACGTAGAGCCTTTTACTAAACTTTTCTATATCAAACTTTATCACTTAATGTTTGCAAAGAGATACTTATGCTATTAAAACTCGACATTATTTTATTGCTATTAATTTCCGATGTCCAAAATCTATTCAAAGATTCTATTTAAGTAATATCCATTTAGTATCGGAATCTTAAAGTAGGTTCTAACAGCGCTCATTAGGCACAGACCCAATGAAACCAGATTGCTTTAAACAGTGTTCACGCGCCGGTGAATGTAATTGTTTACTGAATTCAAAGCAAAACTTATAATTGTGTAAGTACTTTGAGTTGTACTGAGGTATTACAAAGTGATGTTTGTGCTAGAATCGTTACGTACAATCTCAGAAACGTCTATGCTGTTACTAAGTTACTGAATCCTAAGTTATTCTAAACAGGATTCACTTTCTCCATTATTTGATTGACTCTCATGCAGTAAACACTCCCAGACGAAAATTTTATTATTGATAGTGATTACCGTGTGGATTCTTATTCTGTCTGACAACTGATCCAACCTTGGCCTTTGAGGATTGTTGAGGTCAGTCGGCAGACCGTCTTGTATAATATTCATGCGATAAAAATAAACTTAGACTAACATTGAATGCAGGCCGACTGTGGCAAAGTTAAACTGACTAAAATAGGAATTTGAAGAATTGAGAAATACATTTTAATGTGATTAAAATTGGACAAATCGGAGATATATATATATATTTATGAAATAAAATAATATAAGAGTTCAAGACTTTAATTAAGTACCCTCACAATTATTAGTCATCTACATTTTTAACTTTGTAATATATAAGGGAGTTCTGGCTGTGTTGATTTACACTAAATATATTCAAGCTTGATATGAATGAATAAACAAAAGACATCATTTACAAAACCTATATGCATATGTGTCAATCTCACCCAATAAATACCTAGACGTACGATTTCAGGCAGGTGCCTAAATCCCTAAGATCTTATTTCTACCATTATAACATAATTAATCCGTTAGTGCTATAATTAATCATAGTTATTTGTGCGATACAACTAATTGTCTCCGAACCTTGTTGTCTTCTCTCAATATTACGCTTAGCCATTCAACGTCGGTAAGCCAGGACCCTTTCGTGATGGAGTGCTCGATTAAGTAAGCGTTTAATAGGCCCTTTAGCTAGTAGATAATACCAAAAAACTTTTTTACTATCAGTCAGAATTACTATTTAAGACCGTCAACAGACAGTAATACCGTCACTGGATTTAAGTAATAATAGTAGGTAAGTTAATTAATCAGTGATTTAACAATTTTTATATTTAATTATTTGTAATACCGTTGGTTTATACATTTTTCTGAAAATGGAAAAAAAAATATTCTGTATTTCGTACTCGCATCGCAGGTAGCTAAACATTCAGATAAAAAAACAAGCAATATTAATTAAAGTTCCCATACAATCACATAATATAATTATTCGATTTATTTCTACCATAATATTTCATCACATAAATCATGTACATGAAAGTAAAAAATCTGAGATCAGGAAATCAACTCCTTTCAGCTGAATAAATTCATATATTTTGTCGTAATAACATCATTACTTGGAAAAAAACATCAACACAGAGAATTACCGCAATAAAAAAATCCAGTAATGGGTGCTCTGGGATCCTAAAATGAAAAACCAATCAAAAACAGATACATAAATTATTGGTTACATGTAAAAATAATTTTGTGTGAGTACTCTTTATATAAATAAATGTATAGGTATTACTTTGTATACTTAACTATCAAAATTAGCTTAAATACTCTTTTTGCAAAATGTAGAATGTACGTAATGTAGATGTTACACTGAAATATATTGAGGTAGCAGTTAAATGCCTCATATACCTTTCACTTTAAGGTAAGTATGTAAAGGACCTGACAGTGGGGAAATCGCGGACAAAGCAACTTACCGTACCCCTAACTTATATTATATCAATCACGCCAAAAAGTCTGAACGCATGTGGAAAAACGGGAAAAATTAGGAATGCTGAAAAAGGTTTTATTCTTGGTTCGGAAATGGACGAAACGAGATCTGTAGAAGCATGAAAGTAAAATAAATATTATAGCAAATATCTTGTTCTATCTAATCCTATATCATATCTGATTGCTTTTGTGAACCCTGACTTACTAAACAGAGTTAGTGTAAGACACTACTTGAATTAATATGGCGCTCAACTTAAATATGCTGAGTAGGTACTTCTAAACTATACGCAATGGCAGATTGCCAGCCAACCTGCCTAATGGAACAGTAAGTGTTACCCTTACCCCACACAGCATTTACGACAAGATAATAAAGATCTTATCTTTACTACTCAGAAATAAATCAACGAAATAATACCATGGGAATACGAGTATGATTCAACATCGAAATCCCTACGATCTGTGATTGATGTCAATATCCTATGCATTTAATTACTATTTAGTAGTTATTTTTCCCAAATATGAAAGATCCTAAAAGTTAAATACATCAATCAGTGTGAGAGTGTGAAATACTTGAACCCTTTTTAACTTGTTAGGAATAACAATAGTTTAGCGGTTGCTGGCAGCCCTGGTCGAAATGAGTGCCAGCTGAGGTGCAGAAACCGGTGCCAGTTCGCCGAGTGAATATAAATCAGAGTTTAGGTTCGCACTTCGCTCTCGTTGCCACGATAAGCACGCGTTCATTCGACTCTACTTTTGTTACTCTGAGGCTTTTCTCCCCTCTAAATACTTTCACTCTTAATGACACTTAAAATGTCATGTAACATTTAAATTTTTCTGTATTATTACTGCTACGTTTGTTTATTGTATGGACATTATTGAACTCAAAATTATATGAATTTATGATTATACTTGGTCTATCCAACGTTACGACATGTAACAAACGACACTTCGCAGCCGTTTCCTGACATTGTGTATACAAATTAAATGTAATCCTCATAAAGTATCTAAAATACTTGCAATATCACCTACACTTTGCGAGTATAAACGTGTGATATTCATCGATAGGCAGATAAATAACCAACTTGAAATATTATACTCATGCAAAACATGGCTAATAAAAACACGGCAATCTAATTAACTGATCGTTCATAAAAAATGAAGCATAATCGCGATGAGGGTGGTTTGTGGCAGTATGATTCACTACAATGAACAGTGAAACAATTCTGTATGCCAATAAAACTGCTGTAAAAGACATTATCTGCATATAACACCCGGCTACCACAGACAGCTTTGATTTGCAGTTTGATTGCACCATTATTGTTCCAATGAATACCAGCTGAGAAATGGTGTCCTCATTTATGTTGTGAACGTCCATATTATGTAGATGTTTTACAAATTTAGTATTTATCTCTAACTTGATAGTTTTTCTCAAGCGCGATGTAAGAGCCAAGTAAGTGTTGTTGAGATGTTCAACCAGTAGGTACTTAACTAGTCCAGACAGTGCATTGTGCTTTGTACGAACAATATAGTATAAATATAAGTAAGTATAAGTAAGTATAATCTGATAACATCCACGCGTTATTCCTATAGAATGTATTTGTTCCCTAAAATACTGTAAACATCATTTCACACTGATACAAAATTTCCATTTATCGAATTATTTGAATACTTGAAAGGTAAGTCCTCAAAATTGATTAATAAACATCTCGGTAAAATACACACGATATTAATGAATAAGGAGCACTTTACGCTTGTAATGTTGTGATGTTTACAAGTGCATACTTTGCACAAATACATTTAAACAATTTTCTCTTTCTCCCTCGTTGCTGACAGTTACTTTCCTATACAATACTGGGTTAATTTTGATTAGTTAAACAACCAATTAACTCCGAGCCAAAATTAGATAACGGTAGAAACGCGATAAAATAAAATCTTTAATTAAGGTATAAATTAACTTTTATGGGGATGAGAATCAGGTGATTAGCAATAGACATTGTAATTGCTATTACAATCTGAATAGCGTAATGAAAATGTAGGTCGTTGTAGAATAGAAATACAATATTGTTGTTATGTTATAAATAATTTGAATCAGAAAATTACATCAGGTAAGGTACCAACATAGAAAAAGGAAAAATGATGTCTCGATGATGTCATAAGCCTAACAATAAGAGAAGAATACAAATATATTTAAGGTGTGTTAAAATAATTAATATACATACAATCAAAGAAAAAAATACTCCATCGTTTAAAGCGACTTAGCGTATATTATTATTTCTCTAGTCTCCTATTTAGAACTGCGTAGGCCTGCGTATCCAAAGGGGCAAATAAAAGACAGGAAAACTACACAAACACAATGTAACACAAAATAAAAGTTAATACCACTGAGAGTTTTATTCACCTGTAATAGCTAACGGAATGAAAGGTTTTTTTATACCTACATGCACAAGGCTGAGTGTTACCGAAACGGTCGGATTAATCACTATTTTTATTCATTCCAGTACAGTCAGTATATTGCATAGATAGGAAGTTAAAAATTCAAACCCATATCGGGGTAAACCAAATTGAATACCGCTGAATATAATGTACCTCTACGCATTGCACATTTTATTTTTCAGTGGCCATTTTAGTTTTCACCTACTTTTTCGTTTGTTAATCCATACTATCTATATTTTTGGATTCGCATCAAATAGGTTATTCACTTTTGTTCTCTTTTTTGCTGGGCAGATGTATCCCCAATTTTGCTCGTTGTTAACTATTAGACCATCATTTCAAAAGGGACAGTTACGACTAACATGTACTGACAGTTGCAATCAACGCAAAGGGAAGCTTATCACGGATTCACGGAAACCGACCAGCGGCCCGTTACTTCCTCGAATCTTACATAAATCATACGTAAACAAATAGAATGGCGTGTACAATACAAATTACCTTCTGGCATTAAATCATTCATTACATTTACTTAGAAGCCACTGAGCAATATTCGACCGCCCAGTCAAACTAGCAAGCCGCTTGCAACTAAAACAATCCGGTCACGTTCTTTAGAAAACAAATGCCGCGATGCATAACTATCATGTTTGTTTTACAAATTGCCACCCAAAGATACAAATGAAAGCTATGTAGGCTATTGTTCTTTTTATTAAAGAACAATTTCACACGACTGCGGCGAAGCCCAAAAGGAACGTTATATCTTTAGCCTGTATGTATTCATGCCGCCTCGTTACTACGGAACGGCTCAGCTGATTTTGATCAATGGTGCGTCATTTGATAATTTTTCATAGCGCGAGAGTATGTTTTGTTATTTAATTCTTAAGTGTAACTGGAGGCGGAAAAGAGCAAACTGGACACTCCTACGGCAGGCTGTATTTTTTGAAGAGGACTCGAACCGAGGCCCTTTTGTTGGTGGTATTGTTGGGCGCTGTGCTACAACGCGAAATACTTAAAGAATAGGAAAACTATCCAGAAATATTTAAATTCGTCGCATTTCGTCCTTTATATATGTTTAGTTAAGCATTGTAGAAAAAAAAGTCTTTATTTTCATTTCCATAAAGCCCTTACTTTGCGATCCTACAAATGCGTGTGGAACATGTTTAATGCAGATTTTTTTTTATTGCGATTTCCAATAATGATACGTCGACTTCTTCACACGTATTCTCACAACAAAAGAATATTACTTAATATAAAGGTTCGTGACGTCTGTATACACCTGGAACGTGTTTTATTACATGTGATATATGGATACACCGAAGATCAATAGTATGTTACAGGTTTTGTTTTGATATCTGCACTTGCAGTTACGGTAAATATTCTGGTGACACACAACGTAGGTATAATTTAACAGTATCATGATTATCTTATTAATTCGACGCAGAAAAAATCATCCAAGGCAAACGGACAGCCAAAAACTCATAATCCCTGAAAAGGAATCTCATAAAATAATAGGCACCCTCAATAGCCACAGGCGTCAGGCATCAGCAAAGCAATCAGACTACGACACCAATTCAGCCTTTCATACATTTCCCCTTTATTCTGCCTTTTGACACTTTCCTAGCATCAGGTGTGTCAACGTATCAATCGAATACCCAGCGAGCCAGATTCGAAAGCCCTGAGGGCACTAATGAGGTTTGGCTCAGTGTTAAATAGCCATTGAGTGTCCGCTACGGTCACAATTTCCCTTTCGTAATATCGAGTAAAAACACGCTGACAGTCAAGTTCAAACAGTTTACCGAATTAAATTGTAGCCTAACATACTTCAAGTACAAACCTACTTGGTATTCAGCGTACGTTTCGTAATGAAATAGATATACAAGTTGTCCAAGACATGGCTCCATCAAGCCGACATCAAAATAACGTAACATAATCCTGTCTATAGAACGAAACGGGATTACGAACCATTTGTTTACCGTGAACAAAAACATGTAGAATATACAAGCGAAATCGCCGCCTTTGATGAAAAACAGTTTCTTGTTAAACGTGTTACGTGATCGCTGATAAAACATACTAGTTTACTATATGTATTATTTATATGAAACTAGTATTTATTTAGAGATGTTTCTTTAAATTAATAATATAATGGAACATCATGAACGGACTTGAATATCTATATACACTAATAGAAAAAAAGATGTAGTTTGTTTAGATGAGCTCATATCGGAAAAAAGGGCGTGACGGCGATTAAAAAAAACGTATTTTATTCATAGCCCCAAAAGTGAAGCTATATAATAAATATATATATATATTATAAGTTGTAAGCTATTTAATATGCAGTTACTCGCCTTGGGAGAACAGCAAAGCGAGTGAAACCGGTGGCACAGATGGTAGATAAATACATACATGTATTATTTGTTATTTACCTTAAAATAGTAGCAATCTTAGGCTGTCTAACTATGCATACCTACGCAAAAACTTGTTTTAATAAAAAAAGATTGTCATCAGTACACACGTACACACCTTACAATAAAATTATTAGCATCAACACTGAAAAACTATGTAATTTTTCAAGAAAACTGTGTTGTTGTCATCTTGATACACGCGACTGATATACAATAAGAAATTATTTATTTATATATAATCATGATTGATAAAAACATACACAAAACCTATATAAAAAAAATATAATCCACTTACGCCGTTCAAATTCCCCGCCACTTAACGCTTGCAGCCACAGACAAGTTTATCCTAGTGCGGTCCACAGTAGGATAAACTTGTCTTACAATCGACTAAATTTGTTTCACAGACTCGAACTTTCGGAACGTCGAGAATACCATCCTCGTTATCAAATTAATTGGATAATGTTTTCTTTTATTTTTATGTCTCTAATAACCATTGAATCAACTACAAATAAACTAAAATATTAACACACGTTCGTAACATGATATAACATTATTTTATTTAAAATCGATCTTCATGAACGCTACTTAAGGTTTACATGCTAAATAAATGTTTAATCTGTGCGCTGAATTTTGCCAGCTGGGCGGTTCCGATATTTATTTTCATAGTTTTTAAAATCAAAATAGTTTTACAATAAACTACCTTTATAAAGTTCTTGTCATTCAAAACATTTGCCACAACATGTAAGTACTTATAATAGATTTATTTATTTGCAATTAGCTATTTGTCTATTGAAATCAATAGACGCTTCGAATTCTTGCGAAAGTAACAAACTGAATTAGTGCAATAACCTTTCAAATAGGCTGTTCTTGATGCCCGAACAGTCTCATACACAATTTACAGTATGAACATCTGGAACATGGATTAATGATATTAGAACTATTTGAAGTCTACCGAAAAATCACACCTATTCTCATTAATTATGTCGCGATGTAAAGTATATACGCGTCTATTGTCTAGAAATATCGCATTGTTTAATATATCAAAATTAAACAAACCTTTTGTTTATAGATTCCATAAAACAATACTACCCGCTTTTACGATACCTGCATTTTTTTAATCATAATTGGCAAGAAGTGTCAAGGTTTTTTTGCATACCTTTTGCAGACTTTACTTTTCGTTGCTTGTGGGTAATTTTTAATTGTTATTTGACTATTTACCTTAACTTACTTGCTCTCAATAAAAGTGAATTATTGTTTCACTTTTCGACTGGACATTGTCCTGTGAAGTAGAAAACTAAAATTTAACCAATACTATTTAAACAGTTTTCTAAATGGAAATCTATAATAGTTTTATGTTGTGTAGAAAATTTAAAATCGACAATCTTCAGGTTGAGATGCAAAGCCAAATTAAGGTAACAAAATATTTTAACCATTTTTAAGTTTCTGTAATATTCTAAGGAGGTTTCTCTAATACATTGTTCTTCCAAATAAGAAGTTTTGTAGAAAATTAAAAATCATAACAAAAGGAAAAAAAAAACGAAAGTTATGTCTATTCATGGATTGTTAAGACCTTTAAGCTGTTAGTGCCTTGCATTACATCAAGCAAGTACTGCTATATATTCATTTAAAATTTATATTTGACTGAATCAAATGAAAAAAAGGTTTTTTTTTATCCTGAACCATCCATCATTTGCTTTATCCATTCAGGTTTACTTTCTCAAAAATAATGTAGGTTTATTTATGTATACAATATTTGTTTCATTATCTAATAACAAGTACTTTAAAATGCATATTATGCATATATACTTAAAATGACCAAGTCATGGATTTATAATCTACCATCTAAAATTTATTTTTTATTTGGATCCGGAACTGTCCCACTTTAGAGCAAAGGCCTCCCTTTCTTAATTCCACAGGTTACTATTAATTGTTGTTTTTTGCTTATTGTTCTAATCTTTATCATGAAATATATTAAGTAGTGGAAAATATATTGTTTAACTTTAAATATATTAATTATTGAAAAATTAAGTTCATAAGTCAATTTTCTAAAAAAATCTAAAGTGTGGTACTTTAGAAAGTTCAATTACAACATTAAATATTACATTTAATGTGTGTTTAATATTCATTCAACTGATTACTTTCTTTTTAGTGAACTTAATTAATCAAGATAAATATTCATGGCAACTTTTTAAAGTAATCTCACTACTGAAGTACCGCTTTTATGGAAGGTGCTGTAAAAAAAATGCAATGCTTTGATTTAATTTATTGCACAGCGAATAAGTACCATGTAGCGATGTCTTTCACCTTATACTTTCTTGAATTTTAAGTATTACATCAAAATGTTGTTTAGTAATCTTGTTTTTCAATATTAAGTAATAATTATAATCCTGGGACAAAGAGAACAATGTCTACTGTTAAACAGCTTTTTGTGGTAATATCAATGTTTTATTTTGAGTCTTGTTTTCTGTTTTGTTTTTACTCTCATATAATATCTAAAAAGGTAAACTTTATTTTTTTTAGCAATACCAGTATTGCCATTTTAATTTATGACCACACAAATGTAAAAGTCTACTAAATGAAATTGATTATGACAAGATAACTGCATCTTGGAATGTGACAGTGTCATTCAACAATCTAATTAAATATTGAATGTAGTATGTATTGGACATTAGATTAGATATTTGATTTATTAAATTGCTTGTCATTGTGAAAACAGTTATTTCTAGTAAGAAAATAAATTCGCTTTGCGCTGTGCGTTTGCGATACAGTAATGCGTTGCGAGATCTGCGCGGTATGGAGCCGTGCGCTCGCCTTGTCTAGTCGATGTGCTCTGTGTACAGTAACAGTCACCGGCCATGGTTGCGTGAGCGCAAATAACAGTAGCAACTAGCAATACGTGTCGTCACACCAACACTCTTTAAAAATTCTTTACTTTGCCAACGAAAATCTAAATTATTCATCCACAGCTTGCGCTCCGCGAATCAAGATGAAAATATTTAATGTTCACCTCTCATGTCATTATGGCAACCTCGAACATCACAATAAAGTATTGAATGTTCCTTACTAATGTTATCTTTACAATATTATTGCGATGGTAGTCTTATAACAATCACGTTAACAGATAAGAAACGTATTTGTGAAATACGTTTAAATGTTGCCGTAATGTCGAATAGAACTGTGAAAACATTATATTTTCACGATTATGTGTAGGTATAAGACATTGGCAACATGTATAAGTATAGAGGAGCTATTAAGTATAGTGACCGCCGCTTAAAATTGACAAGCGTGCCACAGCTATGCCATGAGTCACGGTTGCCTACCCACGTGGTGAGGTGGACCTCGCTACTCGCTATTATACGTTTTTTGTGTCAAAAACAACTAAGCACTATATACAGCAAGTTAGCCTTTTCTAGTTCGTACAAAAGAATAAGCGTTATCGACCTTCTCTATTATTGTTATTTTAATTATTGCATGAACACGATCGGCACGTATGTAATGTCTTAATAACCATTTAACAAAAAAATTGTTTCCTAAAATGTATTTCCTAGCAGAAGTTTTCCGCCAATGGCAATGAGCGTAAATACGTAGATTAGTATTACGTACCTTCATTGGCATTGCCAAGCCCTTTCATTACGCTGAACGATCTAACTATATAATAGGGTACTTTTTGTCGGTGGCGGAATTTATGTGACTTTGTATACGTGGATAGATGTGCTTCTGAATTTATATGTATTTTACAGTCTTTGTAACGTGTCTTACTAAAAAATATATCCAGGTCTCCTGCACCTACTTGTATTGTAGTTTCCGATGTAAGAAAGCACTTTACTCGATTAAAGACCAGTGTAACTTAAAATATAAAATGTCTAACATTTCCGATATTGATCGAGTTTCGTACGATCGTCTACGTCGTGACACAGATAGTTCGCTCTAGTCCTCAGGGTACGGATTCAATCAACGAACGATCGCAGCAGCGAGCGAATACTAATTTAATAACCTAGACAAGGAATTGGTAATAATAACTACCTGCAGAACTATTTAGTCAACTTTAAATAATTCTAGTTCTATCGAAGGTAAAATCTAGATACAACCAATCAAAACAAAGAGTTTTAATTTTAATGATTATATTTTAAACTATTCTCTTCCGCCTTCTTGTTCAAAAAGCCAAATTAATATAAATTCATACTAAAAAGTTACCTGTTACGCAAATTATTTTTATATTTACTTTCATAACTCAAACTATGCCTACATAATTCATTTATATTATTCGTTTGTAAAAAGCAACTTGGTATTACGTAAATATGAACAATAACTATCAAATAACACTTAACTGGTAAAATTATTCCACAGTAATTACGTGGCTGCCTTCCGAGGTATCCATTTCACGAAAAAGTCGCTTCCTAACCTTACGTCCTTAGTAAAATTCAATTTTATTGAATGCCTAATAATCATCGGTCCCTTTACCCGTGAAATGCTCAGTAACTTTTCAAGTTGTGATTAACCTTTTAATTTTTTATTGAAATAAGTCTCTATTTTACTCCAATTGGCACAACCTACTTAAACGTAGTTTTGTAGACTAGATGTAGCTAAAATTAAAGATGCTGTTAAGACCTACCAGAAATATAATAAATATCTTGTAAACTGTTTAAAAGCAAAAAAAAAATATACGTCCCTTATCCGTCTAAAGGTGTGTTATTATAAAGTTATTGTAGTCGTAAATAATCCTATATTTATTGATTAATACATACGTATGACGAAACAAAGGTTGAGTTCCGACATTGTATCCATTAAAATAGTAAAACTTTTCTGATAGCATCTAATTTCCATTGTAACAAAGACGAACACAACTACTACCAGCATAATCAAAGCTAGCAGCGTACTAAATGCTATCCCTAATTGGGTATATAAGAACATAATTACATTTTATATAACCACATAAAAAGTTTATTAATAAAGCGTATTTATGCAATTAGCTAGTTGTAATTTATCCTGCGGTATATCTTTTCTTGTCTATACTAAGCCAACACCATGAGCTAGCGAATACCAATTACTTAATTCGTAAACCACAAAGATTTATAACTTTGACTGTTTTCTTTTTCAGTTAATGTTCGAACCAGTTTCAGCCGGGGCGTTTACCACACAAATATATAGTGACATCACAGGTATGTATTAGATATTATAATTATGTTATCATCTCTTTTCACAAATCTCAATGTAGACGTGCTGATACATCAATTTGTTCTTTGTACACCACAAGCTTCACAAAGTCATAATTCGCGCCTATTTATGTCTTGGTGGTCAGTCTAAAGAATAAAATGGTGAAATAATTTATTTGCTGATTTTCACAACACCAGTAAATGCAGTTAACTAGTTTTCTTAAATACTATTAGGTAGTAACAAAGTAATACGCGTTAGACTGTATTGCATAATTTTGCAAATCTCTGCTTGTAGTGCGCACAGATTATTTGACTTAGCTTTACTTGATTTGTTCTATACTTAGTACTTATAATAACAAACCATTTACCTAAGTGGTTTTATGACGTTTCGCTCTCAATATTCTATTTTACCCTGAATTTATCAAAAATGTACTACTACTTACGAATTTTATTAAATTACCATATAATTGGGCCTCGAAAACATGTACAGTAGTATCTTAAACAACCACGCCCATATCATTATGTCACGACGTTAAAACCACTATAACATCAGCTTTAAGGATATTAGTCATTCCTGCCGGCCATGACTCTTAGATCTTATGTATAGCTATACTAAATACTATAGAAGGCTGTAACCTGATTTGTTAGTTTATCGAGGAAGCAAACAGCGACGAGACAAGGTTACACTACCTCCCTGAGTGCTTTTTACTTCTATAAACACAAAATAAAGGAGTATCACGTTATACGTCACTCCGAAAATAATACCAATTTGAAATTCGCGTAGTTTGTAAAAACCTTACAAAAGGATTGAATATTTTGCTCCCGACAAGCCGGAATCAGTCGTGCCTTTGAATATTTTATGCTACAGCCAGACTACAAGTGGGTTACAAGTACGTCATGTATATTCAGCCCGTAAACCAGACACATTTAGACAGGCAACGTGCATTTCCTGCAATATTACATGAAAGTTCTTCACTACAGTTAAGTGCAATTAGTCATTACACAGGAAAAATTACGGAATTCACGTGTTAGTAATGGATTTTAATGAAATATGTTTTGCGTTTGTAATTACTTTACATAAAAATAACCGTTCAATAATGTGTTATGATGTTTTGGAAGTTTAATAAAACAATTGAAAATTAATTAATTATCAAATAAAAAAGTTTTCTATAAAAAACGGCGAGTCTCTTTTACAATGGGAAAATAATTTATGTATGTCTTAATATTTATCGACACAAAAATATATTCTAGATACTCTTTACCGTTGTTCATACAAGCCGGGGTATTATATGGCGCTACGTTATATATAGCCCATATATAACTGAGCACCACATACCCTCACGTATTTCCTATATTTAAACAATATTATAAGTGCCCAATATAATTAAAAAATAACTTACCTATGCAGGGAAGAGTTATTTTTGGCCGAGCTTCTCCCGAGACGCTCCCTATCTATACCTTTTAATACATAAATAGATATCTTGACCAGCGTCAGAAAAAAGATCAAGTATTATATTTAGTCCCGAATAACGAATATTTTCCTAAAATAGAGAGGTATACTGTGATATAGCTATGTATTAGGAAGGTACCTACCAACATAAGTAGTCTGACTAAATGCTTTTAGGACACATTCAGATTAAGAATAATAATAGAGTCCCCATTGATACTAAGCCCAAATTTGTAGATATGACATTATGTAACAAAAAAAACGACAGAAGTTTACATACAGTAATATAAAAGTTCATAAATGTTATTGTTATTATTGCAGACTATAATTTATGTAAAATGCATGTATCTGGTATCCAGTTCAGTATATTGTGATTATTTAATTATACATTTAACCCTTTGACCATCGACGTATGATATGCATAGACTGCTACTATCGCTAGGTTCTCCTTGTGCCAAGCGAGAGCAGTTTTTAGTCTGATCCTAGTACATTTCGTTTTTCATTTAAAATAATTTTCGCGCAACGAGAAACTTATATAAGAAAATATCGATGGTTTTGACATTGTTAGGACAATATTAGTGTTTAAGATTGATTTTTTAAAACGGCAAGCTCCATCTTCATACATAATTCACGACAACACATGTTCACACTAGTGCTTACGGTTTAAACTCTGATAGGCTCACTCTATAGTTTCAAATGCAACCTCGTTGCCTTTGACCAATATGAGCAGTCAAAATTACTTGTAATTTTTTTGCCCCGTTCTCCTCTTTCAAATACATATTTTGTCTTATGCGCATTTGGTATTGTATGAAGCGCTTACCTAGGCAAAGTATTAAATTAATAATACTTTATACACAACCTTAACGTTTTATGTACTCTTTACATTCCGAGGAGCATACTTACAGATTTTCAGGTATCACAATAATTATACTGTAAGTCTATTGTAAAAAAAAAAAATGTCGTGGTGGCGTAGCGGTTCAATGAACGGATTTGTATACACAACGTTGCAGGTTCGAACCCAGGCAAGTACCAATATGGCTTTTTCAAAGTTATATGTACTTTCTTAATTATTCTAAGACACTTCTGACAAACGGTGAAGGAAAACATAGTGAGGAAACCTGGATTCCAAAATTTGGGATCTGAAATCGCCAATCCGCAGAGAGCAAGCGTGGTGATCAATGCTCATGCCTTCTCTATATGGGAAGAGGCCTGTGCCCAGCAGTGGGATGTTTATAGGCAGGATTATTATTATAAGTCTATAAAGAATACTCACTATTCTATTTTAAATTTATATTCATCCGCTTTACTTCAATGTATATTTTAACTTTCCCTTTTTAATTTAATATTAATTAAAGCATTTGAATAAATTAAGATTTGCTTTTAAATACGTAATCATTTTTTTGTTTTTATTTTATAATATCCATAATACAATAACATAAAAAAGCTTCTATAGTTTCGTAGGAAATATTGTTTAAAATTGATTACTAAAGTTAGCAAAAATTACAAATATCGGACTAAGGAACGCATGTTAAATGTATTTTTTTAGCATCTAATGTCAGGTGTTTTTTTTGTGCCAATAAATAGTAAAATCTAGATTAGAAATAAATCGCAAGTACCTAGCTAAAAGGTTTTTCTAGGATATAAATGTGTAATAAACGTCGTATATCATTAAGTCTTGATTTAACATAAACAAACCACTAACATACACAATGTGAATTATTAATTTATCAATTCCATTTGTACATAAATGGTAACGCCCCTTTGGCTATGTTTTGTGTAATTGTGTTATTTTATAGTTCTGATAAGGTGCGCGTCACTCGAGATCTGTGCATTTGCACTCTTAGTTAAATCGGTCAGTGATTTGCTAATGCAGAGGATCAATAATAAAACGTATATTCAAAAGATTAGTGTTTTAGTTTGTTGGTTCAAAAATGATTGAGTAGTAATATTGTGTGTGCATGTATTTAGCGCGCAGCTAGCTCGCGCCTCGCGGCGTGCAGTGTACTAGTGATGTGAAGAACACGAGCGGCCTTCATGCTTAGTGGGCGGATGACCGCGGCCCGCGCGGATCATACCGCGACTTTCACCTACCTGCTGGTAGCTCCATCAAAACAAAACTTAGCGTTACCGCTCCGCCGGTCATTCATGCGTTATTATTTATTATAACTCATTACACACCATTGTAATCGTAACTGGAACTTGAATAGTGCCAACTAGTGCATCGTAATACAGTGTTGTGGACGCAGATAGATATTTTTATTTAATCATAATTCATCCATTAACTGTTTGTGCATGTGTGGTGGAGCTGAGACTGGCTTTTATACATACATTGTTTAAAAGGGTTGCTTACATATTAAACTAAGCTCCTTTTCATGTTTTGTCCTATTTATTAGATTGATTTTAGTGTTCAATATTTTGCCTATCTTTATTAAGTTATACATTATCTAATTCTTATGTATGACGCCACCGCTTGCACATCAGACAAAAGTGCGGTAATTGATGTTTGAGCATTATAGTATTTACAAATCAGTATACGATCTTAATAATGAGTTTTTGTATACTCATTATTATTTTTGCATTTTGTTTATCAGTCTCTAATTTATGATAACTCTAGAATAGTTTTTTCTCTCAATTGAGGATAACTGAAAGCAGTGACATCTAGGTAGTTGTTAGAGATCGTCATGATATAATAAGGACGGCCAGTGGTGTCGTTGGCAAAGTGTGTGAGCTGATGGCGTGACCGCGTGTCTGGTGCAGAGTGGAGCGCGCAGTCAGGAGGGAGAGGGGTTCTCTTTATGGCAAGGAGTCACCATGAAGGTGGATGCCGACGCCAGAGAAGCGACAGCCGCGCCGCCCGCTGCGCCCGGAACCCCGACCGCTAGTAATACAGAATCCCCTGTGTCATCTCTGGACGGTTTGTTGGTTAACACTAACATTCACTTAACGCACTGTAAATACCCAGCTTTTATTTTATCACACCAACAAAATATCTTGAAATCATTTCCTTTATCACAATACTAATATGGCTGACGCTGCTTGAATATTAATTTACTAAAACTCACCACCACTTGCTTGTTTTCAATAAGTATTTAGTAGTAGGTCGGTTTAGTGTAGCGCAAAATAGAGTATGCAGAAGTCGAAAAATAAATATTCAATAAAATTGCTACGTTTACTAACATATTTTTTTTTATATTACAATAGGTATATAAGTGTACAAAATATTTATTGGTCCAAGGTGAGCTGCAAGCGGCTGAAGAATTTTTGATTACATTTTTATTAACAAACGCATGGACAAACATAAATAGTCTGAATTCTAGCTGTTATTTCAACAGCATCACTATTTGTTACTAACTTTTGTATATTTTCCTTACTGCTTAGTAATCATATTTCATTAGAATTGGTTTTTAGGATTCCGTAGTTATAGATAACTCTACATTGTCGTAGCAAATATTACCATAGAACCTTTTTAAACCATGGTGGGGTTTTCTGTTATAGGTGTTACAAATATAATTTCATGTTAAATTACTTAATCATTAACCATTTACCAACGTCCCCTAGCCCAGCAGTGAACCATTTAAACAAATATTTATGCAAATACGTGTAATTCCATTACCTACTTTAATGATATCGTAATAGTTTTGTGCAAGTCTTTAAAAAGTAACTAAAATGTTTATTCTGTAGTCATAATAGATTTTGTAATTATCCTTTATATTTAAAACTACGGAACCCTATAATTGGTCACGGCACAAAATTTTATAAAATTGTATGTTATACCCAGACATCATGATGAATGAGAACACATATGATATAACTACATCTAGTACATACTTATGGTTTGGAGTATACATTTTATACATAGTATACAGTTAACCTGAAATGAGATGTACTCAAATAACTGGTTAATAATAAACGCCAGTAACTTGAAACTAAGTTGTGGGTACTTTTTCATGCACCTGTCAAAGCTTTGGTGTCAGCGCAAATAACGAAATCGGACTTCCGGTTTGTGCCTCGTGGCTATCGCATGTGGAGTTTTTTCTATTAACCTTTTCGGCAGTAGAACTGCTTATTTTCGATTTTATTTTGGGTGTTTTGTATTTATTTGTGTGTGCTTTGTCTGTGTTGTGTTTTGTGTGTGTAGTTTGTAGGTAAGTACAGCGTACTGCTTTGTTTTATGCGGCGGACTCCGTGGAAACATGGAGGTTAATGATCGGCCTCCGGGCCGCCCGCCAGATCCCTATGTTTCCCCCCAACCTGACCCCAATGCCCCATCCCAAGACCTTTTACAATATACCCCTGTGGTAACGGCCCCTCTGTCCTCCTTTGAGGCGATGGAAACCCAAGTTGCGCAACAAAAGCGCAAACGTCAAAATAATTCGGATACAGAAGTCGACACAGAACCAACTGTTACCAAACGTGACAGAACTGTTGCTCCGTCACTCATTGCCAGGACTAAATATAATATGACCGACGTTGCCCCCTATATTGTGTTCGCGTCGTATGCGGAGGTGGACCCCAAGGCGGGTTCAACTTTGCATCCGGTGAGATTTGGCCAGTTGCTACTAAAAAACAAAATAAAAAATATCACGGAGGACGGCATAAAAAAAATAGGTAGGAACCGCGTTTCTGTGGAGTTTAAAACTCCTGGAGATGCCAATGCTTTCCTTGATTGTGCATTTTTAAAGGAAAAAGGCTTCTCTATGATGATCCCCACGTTTAATATAACCCGTATGGGCGTTGTCAAGGGTGTCCCAGCTGACTGGTCAGACCTTGAATGCTCTGATAACTTAAGTTCCCCTTCTGGATACGGAAAAATATTAAAAATTAGGAGGATGAATAGAAAAATTACCAATGACGGAAAATCGGAATGGCTCCCTACCTCCACGGTTGTCGTAACCTTTGATGGCCGTGCCCTCCCTGAACGCGTATTCTGCTGCCATAACTCCCTTCCCGTTGAGCTATACCACTTCCCTACCATTCAGTGTTTTGGATGCTGCAAGTTCGGCCACACCAAGACCCAATGTAGGTCTAAACCACGGTGCTTCCGCTGTGGTGAGGATCACTTTGGAGATGGCTGTTCTTCAGAGGAGCCCAAATGCTTGCATTGTGATGGTCGCCATCTTGCAACGAGCCGGCAATGTCCAGAGTACTTAAGACAACGTAACATAAAAGTCTACATGTCCGAGAAAAATATGTCCTACTCTGAGGCAGCCAGAATTTTCCCCCCCGCTGTAAAGTCCTTTGCTGATGTCGTAGCATCAGCCCCTTCTGCTCCCCATTCCCTCCCCTTATCAGCTCGCCCTTCCAACCCACGCCAGTCCCCCACTACCACATCCTACAAACGGACCTACATTCTGCCCCCTAAAACCCATGCTCCCCTAGCCCCTGGGTATGACCAGCGCGCCCACCAAAATATTATAAATAGTTTTGCCTTCCCCCAACCCGAGAACGGCTGTGCCCTAAACAATAATCCCAGCTCTCCGAATGAGAACGTCTCAGCTGTTGAGCAGATAGTGATGCTACTCACTTCAATCCTTTCCACCTACCCCATACCGGACCACGTTGCCAACAACATATTGAACTGCTTCCGCAACCGCAAAATTCAATCTCCTTCAATGGAACGCCAGGAGTGTCCTCCCGAAAAAACATGAGGTCACTCACCTAATTAACTTGATTAACCCGGCAGTTTTTGCCATTTCAGAGACGTGGTTAACCCCACGTCTCCATTTTAATATTCCTGGGTATAGCGTGCTTCGTGATGACCGTTCAGACGGTTATGGCGGGGCTGCTATACTTATAAATAACTCCCTCTCCTTTTCCCCCCTCCCTTTCCCCCCTCATGGTGATGAGATTAGTGCCGTAGGTGTAAACCTTCTTGGCATGGATATTATCTCCATTTATATTCCCTCCCCAAATCCCTTTTGCTTCCAATTTATTAAGAATATCTGTAACGTCCAAAAACCCACAATAATTTTGGGTGATTTTAATTCCCACCACTCCCTCTGGGGATCCGACCATTGTGATGGCCCGGGGTTAGATCTTGTCGATTTATTGGACGAGCTCGGACTGTGTGTCATCAACGATGGATCGGTGACCCGTCTTCCCAGACCAGGCCACAATAGAAGTTGCGTGGACCTTACTCTCTGCTCGGCCAGCTTGACAGGTCAAATGGAGTGGAAGAGATTGGATCTGACACACGGTAGTGATCATTATCCAATAGTTTCCACTCTGATTAATAGGTCATTACCTAAAAAGAGCAAGCCTCCTCTCCTTAAATATAAGCTTCCAGGCGCTAAGTGGGACTCTTATTCCCAAGCCCTGGACCACCTAGTCCTTTCCCTGCCACAAATTTCACCGGACAACCTGGACGCCTGTATGGAGCAATTTTCCGCTGCCGTTTCTTTGGCTGCTGACCATAGCATTCCACTGAAGAACTCTGCTTCGGGGAAGTTGTCATCTCCACCTTGGTGGGACAGAGAGTGTACTGAGATGATAAGAGCCCGGAAGGAAGCGGAGTTTCGTTACGTCAGGGCTATGTCAATGACCAATTTGATGGAGTATAACCGGATTGTTGCTAAATCCAGGCGTCTATTTAGAAAGAAAAAACGCGAAGGTTGGAAGAAATTCTGTGCATCCCTATCTCCTTCAACTCCATCTTCCGTCATTTGGACGAAGTTTAAGGGGTACAGCCGTGGCTGCTCAGCTCAAAATCCCTCTACCATCCCGCAAGATCTAGCAGCTTCCTTTCTGGATAAACTTGCCCCTCCCTATGTTCCTCTTACCGAGGAATGTCCCTCTTCCGCCATGCCCCCCGCCTCAGCCAACGACCCATTGGATCTACCGTTTTCGTTGCGTGAGTTGGAAGTAGTTTTAAACCACGTCCAAGACTCAGCCCCAGGGGTGGATGGATTTCCTTATTCCTTCTACAAAAAATCTAGTGTCCTTAGTCGCCAGTACCTCCTATCCCTGATCAACACCTGCTTTTCACTTGCTTACATCCCTGATACCTGGAAAACCCAACTCGTTATCCCCATCCTAAAATCCGGAAAACTTCCTAATAGCCCTAACAACTTCAGACCGATTGCCCTGTCACCCGTCATTGGTAAAATTCTGGAGCACCTCATCAAAAACCGGTTGGAGTGGTTGGTGGAGAGTCGCGACCTTCTTGCAGAGTCTCAGTTTGGTTTTCGTAAGGGATTCAGCACTATGGATAGCATTGGTGTTCTCGTTACAGATACGCGGATCGCATTTTCAAAAAACGAGTCCGTTTTGGCGGTCTTCCTAGACATTTCAGCAGCATACGACAGTGTCCTTCTTTCCGTGCTCAGAAGTAAATTACGCCAGCTGAGCATTCCGACAAAGATGTGTCAATGCATATGCAACCTCATGTCTGGACGTAACGTCAAGCTTCACGTCCCTGGTATCATTTCTGACCACAGAACGGTTTGGAGAGGCCTGCCTCAGGGTTCGGTCCTCAGCCCCTTGCTCTATAGCATCTACACCTCCGACCTTCATAGGTCCCTAAACAGCGACTGTCAAGTTTTGCAGTATGCGGATGACCTGTGCCTTTATCTACCAACGGCATCTATCGACCAAGCTGCGGGGTCCATGCAGGTATCCCTCAACTCTCTAAATCACTGGCTAGTCTCTCATGGTCTCAGTTTGTCAACCCCTAAAAGCTCCGTATTAGTCTTTACTCGGAAAAGAGTTATTCCAGATGTTCACCTTGAAATTGATGGGTCCCCTATTAGAGTCGATGACCAGGTTAAGTTTCTCGGTGTCATCTTGGATTCCAAACTGTCCGGTGTTTTCCATGTGAACTACGTCTACAATAAATGTGAGAACAAGCTTAATTTGTTGCGGGCTCTCGCGGGTGTCTGGTGGGGTGCTCACCCCTTTACTCTCAAACTCATTTATAATGCCACAATTCGAAGCCTTTTGGAGTATGCAACTTTCTGGTTAGAGCCTTGCAGCAAAGTTGCAATGGCTAAGTTGGATACCATCCAGTCAAAGGCTCTTCGCATTATATTGGGTTGCATGAGGTCCACCCCGACAAACGCATTGCAAGTTGAGAGTGGCGACCCTCCCCTTCTCCTTCGTAGGCAATACCTTGCTGACAAATTTATGTACAAGTCTTTTTTAAACGCCAATCACAAGTTATTGCCGAAACTGTCCACTCTGGACGACCTATGCAGACGTAGTACATACTGGAGACACAAGGACATACCTTTAGTTTTAAACTCTCTAAGAAAGATTCGTATGGTTGGAGGAATTGCCCCAATTCGCCAGTGTAGTAAATTTCCAGTATTTTCCTCCCCTTACAATTCCCTACATTTTCTTCCCAATTTTGTTCCCAACATTGGTCTGAATAAGGAAACTATTCAGGCTAATGATCTTTTTTCATATATCGCCAATAATAAGTGGCCAGATCATTATAAATTTTATACGGATGCGTCTAAACTAACCCCAGATGGTAGAACTGGTATCGCAGTCTACAATTCGAATTCCAAAATATTTCTTCAGTTCCAGTGCCCTCCAGAGTCATCTGTTTTCACTGGTGAGTGCATTGGCATCTTAGAGGCATGTTTATATATTTCTTCACATACAAATATTACCAAAGCGGTTATTTTCTCGGACTCCAGAAGTGCCCTGGAAGCAATAGTTAAAAATTCTTTAAAGGATAATCTGCGTAGCTCAGTAGTCTCAGAAATAAAAAACATTTTGTATTTTCTCTCCAGTAAGGACATAGAGGTGATACTGGTATGGATCCCAGCGCATATCGGTATCGCGGGCAATGAGTGTGCGGATGTAGCTGCCAAAGCGGCTGTTACGAGCAGCTTGGCAGACAGGAAACACTTCACTATTGAAGTTTATGACTTGATCCATAAAGCCAAAGTTGATCTCTTCAAGGCCTGGCAGTCTTACTGGTCTGAGACTAGTAAGGCCAAAGGCGGAGCGTATGCAGCAATTCAGCCCTCAATTCCCCCTAAACCTTGGTTTTACAAATTCAAAAAGGTCCCAAAGGTGGTTACGTCTGTTATATGTCGTATCCGCATTGGTCATTGCTGTACTCCAGTTTTCCTTCATAAAATCCGAGTACGCGATAATTCCTTGTGCGAATGCGGTCTAGACGAGGGTCACTTGGATCATATTTTCCTTGACTGTGGCAGTAACGATGCCTACACTATGGATCATGTTATAAATAAATTAAATATCCAGAAACCGGTAAATGTCCGCCACCTACTTTCCTTTTTCCCCAATCCCCAAATTATTCGTGCTTTCATTAAATTTATTTCTACTAACAATATAAAGTTATAATAGTTATATATATTTAATCTACGTGCTTGTAAATATTATCTATGGTAAGTACTAGTATCTACTAACATTTATATTTGTATGGTTTCAGGCATTTAAATATTATCGAAAACAGCTGTAATTAGTTTAAGTATTAGTGCCATTAAATTACCCATGTGAGGTCACTACACGACACTGGCAGAAATTGCTGTCACCTGAGGCTGCAGTGGGTTGCCAAAACACAAAAGAAAAAAAAAAAAAATAACGAAATCGATTAATCTGAATTCTTAGCTGCTGTTACATCAATAGGTTAATGATTATTATATTTATAAGGGACAAACAATGCCCCTTTTAATACGCTTGCTTTACATGGTTTTATCTCTTAAATCATGTGAAACAAAGTGTTTTTTTTTCTAGATTTGTGCTTCATTAAATCTAACACAATACCTAAACAACGTTATAAAAACGATATTATTATATTAACAAGTGTATTAGTACGTATCTATATTTAAGTCCTTGAGCACGACGTGTTGCGTGCGCCAGAATGATTTAAAATCGCAAACAAGATGAGTTTTATTCTGCGTTATATATACTTAGCTTTTCAGTACTGACGTGGTAAGGTATTTGTGCTGTTACACACCGGTGGTCACTAATGGTTGCGCGTTAATAGCGTTATTAAAGGTTATTAATATTAGTATTAATGTACACAGATTATCGCATAGCCGAAGTAAGTGAAGCTATACCGACGCCCGAACGGGCGCTGCTAGCCAAGCTGGAGGAAGAGAACCGACGAATCGAGGCGGACGCCAAGTCCCCCTCGCTCACAACCGTGCACAGTCGCAAGAGCTCCGACACGTCACAAGTGTCGTTGGCCTCTGGTAAGATCGATAATCACGTTCAGATAAATACTATCTTGTGTTATCCTCTTAACATCATTATCTAATGCGAGACCGAACAACCTTTGTATTCTATATGTACTGTAACTGAAACTAGTGGTAATAAAAAATCATTTATTAACAGTAGTGTAGCATGGTAGCTTACATACCACGTACTTAATGTGGTACTTCGCTGTTCTCTAAAAACATCGCTATTATAAAAATTAAGAAAAAAAATGACTAGCGTATTTTAAACTACATACCTGTTTTGACGATGAACGACTAAGAGAATATTTATTTGTTCAGAAACAACATTAATATTATACTTTCTAACTCATCAGCATAAACTTCTGCAAATTAATGGTCTTCACTTAAGAAATACTTTGTATTATTGTAAGTGATACATTTAATGGCCTAGTTTTTTTGTTATACAATTAACAAAAAGATTCTCTCACGACATAAATATACTACATAGTTGCGTAAGTTACCGTGAAATTGCATAGTACGGTTACCTTATTTTGTTTACGGAACAGAGATAAGTATTATCTGTGACATCGGTTCGGAAATTAAACCCATTGGGATAATATTATTAAATTAGTATTAAATATTACCTACAACTATACGTTTAAACAAACACATGGAAAGAAGAAACTTTACACATCATATTAACTTATAACGAACTCGATAGTCCTAAAATATATTCATGTTTAAAAACTAAACTAGTCGTTCGTAAACTACTTCACATATTTGACAGATGTTAGGTGTTATCAGTGAGTATGTAACTCGGCCTGATAGCGCAGATAACACACATCTCAGTATTAAAGTGGAAAATGAACACAACAAGTGATTTTGAGGATGCAAAAACTGTATTAGAATTTTATATTTCTGCCGTATTAGAAAACTTCTCGTTGGGTGTGTATATTTGAGATACTGCTTCCATTATGTCAAGTATTTAAAATATTTTGGGTATATGTCACAAAGATCGTTACGTTCCGTACAAAATAAAATAACTTAAGCAACTTGTGCCAGATTCTACTTCAGTACTTAGTTATTGCATAAAATTAGTTTAAGATGGTGTTGCGGCAAGCAGGCAACACTGGCTACACTATGCGCTGTGAAGTTCGGCGCAGTTACTAACTTCACTCTTCTTCTAATCATAGACAAATATACCAGTAAAACTTAAAACAAGTAATGTCAAATAACCGTTCACTCGACGCATACGCATCTAATAATGTATCAAGTTCAAAAATTGTAACCGTAACCCTGAATAAACCGCTATAATTTATTGGAGTCAGATTTATTTAAACATCCATCGAAACATCCGAAACATTGGTGACACCGACGTGATGCATTGGTTACCATAAAAACGAGATCTATAAGAAGAGATATTGGACAATTGGAGGGCCATCCGTTACAAGCTTGAAGCCAGCCGGTCAGCCTACAGCCTACGAGCAGCACCGCAGCCAGTGCTTAGCCAGGAAAGTGCCTCATCCCATCCATATTCCAAATATTCCCATCCCATTTCCAAACTAAAATTGTCTAGAAAGAGATGCCAATTTGCTTCACCCGCCATTTTCTTTCGTTTCCATTTAATTTCTATATTACCGACTAGCAATCTTAAACTTTGATTATTTTATTTTTCAATTGCAAATCATCAAAGTTGATGAGTCATTGTTTCATTCCCCTTCATTTCAATTTCATTTTAAACTATTTAGTTCTTACTTTGTAAAAATCTATAAGAACTTTATTACATTACTTACTTATTAAAAATTAAATATACTAAAGTACCTACTCGAATTGCAAGATAAAACGCTCAGTCACCCTTTGCAATCTGTCATTGCTAATTATTGTGAAGATAGGTAATAAATAACGCTAACTCGTTTTCTGTGCATTCCAGTTCCGTTATTAATCGTCGGCCGCTCGATGTCTTTTGTTTGAGTCGCCTCGTCGCTGTCGCATGCGCAGCTAATTCGCTAACCTTGACTTTGACCTCATTAATGGAGTGTTGGTGCATTAGCCGGCCGGACTGCATAAGTTACGTATTGCATTGTTATTTTGATTCCTTCTTTAGAGTTTTATCTTTCAAATTAATTTTAAAGTTAAATTAAGTGTTTCAACCATAATAATGTCTCATACTAGTGAACATTTGAGTAAATTACATGTGGAAAGTGCAGAGCTTCCAAAACATAGTGTGTCTGTGCCCAATTTAAGCATAAAGGATTTGTATACAAAACGAAGCTCGATAAAAGGTAGGATAACTAAGTACAAGAATTATTTAAACTCATTCTTAGAGCCTGGCAATACATTTTCATCAACTGATTTAGGTATTATTAGCCAAAGATTCCAAAGGTTTGAGGAGTTATATACAGCGTTCGATGATGTTCAATCAGAAATCGAAACGCTTAACTCTTCAAACTTGGACAGTGAACTTGAAATCAGGGATGAAATGGAATTGGACTTTTCTACATTAATTGCTCGCACTCGTGTATTCTTGGAAGCAAATCAACCACGTGAAGGTTGTGCGCAATCAGTAAATAATTCTTGTCAACATAATAACCATAATCTTGTTAGTTTTAAACTACCAGTGATAAAAATTGCTAACTTTGATGGAACTTATTTCAAGTGGCTCGAGTTTCGAGATACTTTTTTGTCGCTTATACATAATAACAATAGGATTGAGGACATACACAAATTTCATTATCTCAACTCATACTTGGAGGGAGAGGCAGCCCTAGTTGTTAACAATTTAGAGGTTAGTTCCACCAATTACAAGGAAGCTTGGCGTCTCCTCTGCGAGAGATATAACAATGAGAATCAACTCATAACATACCATTTAAATTCACTGTTCAATTTTCAAAATGCACCCCGTGATTCATCTAAAATATTAAGGTTCATAGTTGATCATGTGTCAAAGAACTTACGGGCTCTAAATACGCTGGGTGAACCAACCAAGTCTTGGGATTCCTTGATCATTCATTTGGTCTCGGCAAAGCTTGACAACAGCAGTAGTTTCAAGTGGCAAGAACACAAAAATGTTCTCAACGGCAAGCCAACTCTGAAGGATTTTTTTCAATTTCTAAAAAATCGTGCTGACGTTCTTGAGTCTGTTCAGGTTAATAAGACTGAACGGCATAGTCATAATAACAATTCAAAACCTGAAAAATCTCACGCAAAGGCATTTGCTATTTCAGCTGCTCCTGGCGTTTCTGCTGCTACGTGTGTCTTTTGTGGTGGTAGTCATCGCATCTACGACTGCTCCACGTTCCTGGCTAAGTCTGTGGAGGATAGACAGAAGGAAGCAGCGCGGTTAAAGCTATGTATAAACTGTTTACGTAAGGGACATTCTTCTCGTCAATGCAGGTTGGGCCCTTGTACTATTTGTAAGAAATATCATAATAGTTTGCTACATAGACAAAATAACTCTCAAGCTGTTAATGTATCAAATGTACACTCGTCTAACTCTGGGACTGAAGTTGAGTGTCAGCAGGATCCGAGTGTCGGTACCAATAACATAGTGAACAATATGTCACTGCAAACAAACAATTGTGTTTTGTTATCCACGGTTTTAGTGGATATTTATAATCCAGTTTCTCAAACCCACTGTGCTGTTCGTGCACTGCTAGATAGCGGGAGTCAATGTTCACTTATTACAGATAGGTTAAAGAACAAATTGCAGTTGACTACCCAGCCAACCAGTGTCGATATAGTTGGTGTAGGTAATAGGTCACTCTCTAATGCAGTGCAAAGATGTACTATACATATTAAATCAAAACATAGCAATTATAATGCAAACATAACTTGTCTTGTACTTCCGCATATCTCCGGAAGCATACCTAACAAGTCTATAGATGTTTCAAATATAATATTACCATCCAACATTAAACTTGCTGATCCTACGTTTAACATATCTGCAACTATAGATTTGTTGATAGGGACTGACATTTTTTGGTCTATAATTGAATCTAATCAGATTAGTCTCGGCCCTAACCAGCCTGTTATAAGAAAAACTAAATTAGGTTGGATATTAGCAGGCCCATTGCTAACAAAAACTCAAGTTAGTTCAAAGTCTATTCACTGCAATCATGTAAATGTTACTTGCAACAATAGTAACTGCATGTCAAACGAAACCCTTAATGAAAGATTAACCGATTTTTGGAAATTGGAACAGATCCCGTCCTCTGTCATTGTAAACACAGAGGAGGAAATACAATGTGAGAAAGATTTTGTTGTGAATACTTTTCGTAGCCAAGATGGAAGGTTTAATGTTAAACTTCCTCTTCTTTCGCAACCCGACTGCCTAGGCGAATCATATAGAAATGCAAAAAGACAATTTTTATCATTAGAAAAGAGATTAATGAAAAATCCTACTTTAAAACAAATGTACTGTGATTTTATAAAGGAATATTCAGACCTAGGACATTTGTCACCATCTGCCATTTTAGTTCCTGAACAGTCATACTTTATTCCACATCATGCTGTTTTAAAGCCTACAAGTGAATCAACCAAACTACGAGTTGTATTTAATGGTAGTGCGAAAACTAGCTCCGGGTTCTCCATTAATGACATACAAATGACTGGGCCACACATTCAAGATTCCTTATTTAATATTCTAATCAGGTTTCGACAACATGTCTTTGTACTGTCCGGAGATATCGAGAAAATGTATCGGCAGGTTCAAGTTCAAGAATGTCATCGTGACCTACAAATGATACTGTGGCGCGATCATGATACTAATCCTCTGAAGTCATTACGACTAAACACGGTTACCTATGGGTTAACAAGTTCTAGTTTTTTGAGCACTCGCTGCTTGTGGCAGTTGGGTGAAGATTGTAATGACTCAAGAATTAAAAATATAATTCAAAATGATTTTCTAGTCGATGATTTGCTAACCGGTACTGACAGTATAGATGACTTACTTTATATAAAAGATTCTGTAGAAAATGCTTTATCTAAAGGTTGTATGAACTTGCGCAAATATCGTAGCAATTTATCAACAATATTACCTAATGATAGCAGCAGTCAAAACAAATTAATTTTAAGTTCATCGTCACACATATTGGGTGTAGGCTGGGATCCGAATGATGATTATATTCATTTTCCTAATAGTTATAAAGAACTATACCACAAAGACAAACCCACTAAACGTTCCATTTTATCAGACACTTGCAAGGTATTTGACCCTCTTGGCTTATTGAGCCCTCTCACAATTAAACCGAAAATTTTAGTACAAAAATTATGGATACAAAAAATAGATTGGGACACACCAGCACCCTATGACATCTGCCAGTCATGGTATTCGTTCATAGAGAACATGAAACATCTTTGCACATTACGTATACCTAGGCACACTTTATGTATATCCCCTGTTCGGATTGAAATGCATTGTTTTTGCGACGCTTCACAAAGCGCATACGCAGCATGTATTTATTTAAGATCTGTGGATAGGCAGGATAATGTTACAGTTAGGCTGCAGTGCGCGAAAGCCCGATTAGCCTCTGTCAAGCCAACGACTATTCCTCGTTTAGAGTTGTGTGCATGTTTGCTGGGCGCCCAACTCGCGAGCTCCGTATGTCGTGCGCTGCGATGTGTGATACACCGGAAAGTATTTTGGACTGACTCATCGATCGCGCTCACGTGGTTAGCTTCGCGGTATGACAAGCTAGAAACATTTGTGGCTAATAGGGTAGGGGCAGTATTAGAACTCACTGAATTGTCTGACTGGAGGCATGTACCCACCGCATCGAATCCTGCTGACATAGCTTCTCGCGGTGTAGACGCCGATAAAATTAATAATTTAAGTTTATGGTGGAATGGACCAACTTTTCTTACTCAGCCTGAACCGGTTTGGCCTTCACGCAATTTTAAACAATGTAATGATGAAAGTTATGTGTCTGAAATTAATTTGAATATTATTACTAAAGATAATCCAACTGATCAACAACTCATAGATTTTAATCGTTATTCTAAATTAAAATTTCTACAACGTTCTTTCGCTTACTTGCTTAGATTTATTTTTAATTGTCGTAATTCACAAAATAGAAAATCTGGTATCTTACAACCAGAAGAGCTTTCAAATTCATTTGAAAAATTGGTACGCTTAGCTCAACAAGAACTATTTCCAAAGGAAATAGCAATTCTAGCTAGTAAGGGAAACCTACCTTCTACGAATCCTTTATTAAGCCTAAATCCTTTCAGTGACGAGAATAATGTCTTAAGGGTGGGCGGACGTTTAAACTCCTCTTGCTACAGTTTTGACAAGCGTCACCCCATGTTATTACATAAAAAACATAGACTTACCAAGTTGTTTTTCGAGCAGGAACACTTGCGACTTCTGCATGCTGGTCCGCAGCTGCTTCTTTCTTCCATAAGAGAACTTGTTTGGCCTTTAGCCGGGAGAGATCTTGCTCGCACCACTGCAAGGCATTGCGTAGTTTGCAGAAGGGCCAGAGGAAAAACGCTGACACCTATGATGGGTGCGCTGCCACCACAACGAATAAATCCTGATTTTCCTTTCATAGCTGTTGGTGTCGACTTTGCTGGGCCATTCTTTATAACCGATCGTAAGGGCAGAGGTTGCAAGATAACAAAATGTTACCTCTGTATTTTTGTTTGCCTTAGATTTAAATGCCTACATTTGGAGGCCGTAAGTGAATTGTCCACAGATGCCTTCATATTATCCCTACGCCGTTTTATCTCCCGCAGGGGAAAACCAGTTGAAATTTTCTGCGACAATGGTAGAAACTTTCTAGGAGCCCATAAAGAAATTAGTAATTTTTTAAATTCACAAACTAATAATGTTAGTAGTTTTCTCTCTGAAGAAGGAATTAAATTTAAGTTTCAACCGGCTTATGCACCTCATTTCGGAGGATTATGGGAGGCTGGCGTTAAATCTGCCAAATTTCATATAAAAAGAATTTTAGGGAATACACACTTAACATTTGAAGAGTTGGCAACTCTATTTAGCCAAATTGAATCCATCCTAAATAGCAGACCTTTGTATCCCTTATCTTCCAGTCCCGATGATTTCCAACCTTTAACACCGGGCCACTTTCTGATTGGCAGACCATTGACGTCGCTGCCGTCACCTAATTTGTTAAATGAAAGGCTTCACAGACTTAATCGTTATCAGCGATTGGAAATGCTACGTCAACACTTCTGGAACCGCTGGAAACTTGAGTACATAGCAGAGCTTCAACAGCGTATCAAATGGCGACTTCCTGATCGACAGCTGCAAGTTGGAGAACTAGTGTTGATGAAAGAGGAGAATACCCCACCTATGCAATGGAAGCTAGGACGAATAACTGCCTTGTATCCTGGCAAAGATGATGTGGTTCGCGTTGCCGAAATAAAAACTTCTACGAGCACTTATCGACGCGCCATCAAATACCTCTGTCCTTTGTTGGAGCCTCCGGAGGACACCATTGAAAGCTGATACTCCCCGGGCCCCCCCAGTATGTTGCGGCAAGCAGGCAACACTGGCTACACTATGCGCTGTGAAGTTCGGCGCAGTTACTAACTTCACTCTTCTTCTAATCATAGACAAATATACCAGTAAAACTTAAAACAAGTAATGTCAAATAACCGTTCACTCGACGCATACGCATCTAATAATGTATCAAGTTCAAAAATTGTAACCGTAACCCTGAATAAACCGCTATAATTTATTGGAGTCAGATTTATTTAAACATCCATCGAAACATCCGAAACAGATGGTGTTTATGTCCATGAGTACAAAACACAATAGAGTTCATGACACTAAAATGTCCATATACGACATTTTAGTGCCTGTCTAGCATATTATGTACACTTCAGCATAAAGTACGTATGTGTATGTATAGCGACAAGTTCGAGCCATGAACCGGAGCCGCGGGTCAGCACCAGCAGTAATGGCGAGGAGGACCTGTGGAGCCTGTGGGGGCGGATCGTCAGCAATTGGGAGACCGAGTGGAAGCGACGGAACCAGTTCGTGCGCGACCTCGTCAGACAGGGCGTGCCGCATCACTTCAGAGGCATCGTGTGGCAACTCCTGGCCGGGGTCGACACCTCCGCTGAGAAGAAGCAGTACGCCTCTTATATAAAGGTTAGCAAAAACCGCTACATTATTTATCAGTTCACTTTCATATTTTTCACTGCCATACAAACATTTAATTTCTGTCCCACGTAATCTATTTTCATTCCAAAACTTTGTCAATCTTATTAATTGTAAAGCCTTCTATTGGTTTTGGTCTAAGAGATTTAAATATACATATTTTCAGGCTAAGTCTGCATGCGAGAAGGTGATACGTCGCGACATAGCCCGCACTTACCCTGAGCATGACTTCTTCAAGGAGAAGGATGGTCTTGGACAGGAATCCCTGTTTAACGTCATGAAGGCGTACTCCCTTCACGATCGTGAGGTCGGCTACTGCCAAGGCTCTGGTTTCATCGTCGGGTTATTGCTCATGCAGGTAAACCACCACCAAATAAATATAGAATTCTCAAAAATTTGACCATTTTTCGCATTACCTTTATTACAACATGTATTCACTGACAGATGCCAGAGGAAGAAGCGTTTGCGGTACTCGTAAAAATAATGCAGCAACATCGAATGAGGGATATGTTTAAGCCAAGCATGGCGGAGCTGGGTCTCTGCATGTTCCAATTGGAAAATCTGGTTCAAGAATTACTCCCAGACTTATATGTACACTTTCAATCTCAGGTAGTTGAAAATTAGAAAGTTAAATCGCGGTACTTTAACTGATCTTCGATATTGAAGTAACTTGGTCCTTTTTTTCAGTGTTTCAACACGTCACTGTACGCCAGTAGTTGGTTCCTCACACTATTCACAACAACTCTAACACTGCCACTTGCTTGCCGGATCATGGATGTATTTTTATCAGAAGGAATTGAAATCGTTTTCAAGGTAGCACTTGCGCTACTTACCGTTGGCAAGAACGACTTACTGTCGTTGGATATGGAGAGTATCCTAAAGGTAACAAACATGCAATAGTAAGACCTACAATTAATATACTGTACACTTATTTTCTTATAATAAGTAACTTGTTTTGCAGTATATCCAAAAAGAATTGCCAGCGAAAGCCGAAGCCGATCAAGATGCCTTCATGAATCTCGCTTACTCAATTAAAGTAAATCCAAAGAAGATGAAAAAGTTAGAAAAAGAATACACAGTGATTAAAACAAAAGAGCAAAGTGATATAGCGGTCCTAAGGGTAAGATAACAATTTGAAGTGATGCGCGTGTAAATAGCTGTTGACATCGATTTTTTTGTGATTGAAGTGGACTTTAAACTAAAAAGGCTGTTTGCTAACTTTCTTGCTCTTAGGTTTAGGTATCAAAATAGGGTGGATGACTAAAACTAACAACAATACATTTATTTCAAATTTCGCATAACGTGACGATATTGTTCAAAATTTCAGCTCCTCGAAAAATCAAGTTTCAAGGCAAAATTTTTCTATCATTTTTTATCATCTTACTGACCGACAAAATACACACGAACTTGTTTTTTCAAACCCAGTCATCAACCCTATTCATCGGACACAGCAATCTATTTTCATAACTAACCGTTTTATTTTCTGAATAACCCGCATGGTCTTATTTTTGGAAACATGGTATTCATTGTAGTGCCTGCGCCAGGAAAACCGTCTGTTGAAGCAAAGAGTAGAGCTGCTTGAGAAGGAGAGTTCTGGGTTAGCGGAGCGCCTGGTGCGGGGGCAAGTGGATCTGGCGGAGGGCGAGGAAGAGACCTTCGCGCTGGCCAGAGAAGTGCAGGCCTTGAGGAGGGCCCATGTAGACTCGCAGCAGCGGCTGGCGGTCGCTCAGGATGAAATCCGCTCCTTGGAGATGACTATTGCTGAGGTATACACAATAATTGACATAGTAAACACAACATTTGTCCCTAAACACTCTTAGTTTAGGAGGAAAAATAATTGTTAAGAACTTTTTTTCACCAACTAAATTCGGTTTAGAAACTTTTAGCTTACTTACATGGTGAATCGGCTAGAATTCCCGTAGGTTTACAATGGTTTACATGACATAATATAATGATTCATACAATAATGTATTAATAGAATATTAGAAATTAATTCATAATTCTTGAGTTATGCGTCAACACCGCAAGGTCATTTACACAGTCACAGATCTTACCTATCACAGACAAGTAAGACTTCAGTATTCCTTAATTCTTACTCATATAAAATGTGAACAATATATAATGATGTACAGAACAACTCGCGGCAATCTTCACTGGAAGGCATCGAAGGCGGAGCAAGTCAGAAAGGCGAGGAGCTAGCTCGCTGCCTACAGCGGGAGCTGGTGCGCGCTCGCCTGCACGCGGCCGAGCGGGAAGCAGCTGAGCGAGAGCTGACGGCCCGTATCGCGGAGCTGGAGAATGAGAACAAGAGTCTAAGGAGACAGCGGGTTGATAACAACGTTGCACATCTGCAGGTAATATCGCAATTATTTCGCCTTTTTAATTCATGAGAATTAACTCAAACTGTCGCGGTCCACTGTTGAATATACGTATCTGCCAAAATGCTCTTTAACAGTTGTCATCATTCCACTTTTGTATCATGTTTTTGACCAAATGTACCATTCTTTCTGAAGTAATACTTTGTAAAATAATAATACCTAATCCCGAAGAGTTTACTTTACCTGGAAATATAATTATTCCATGTAAACTTGATAAGAACTTTATAAAACAATAATATATGTTTCTCAGGACGAGCTAATCGCTGTAAAGCTTCGTGAGGCTGAAGCGAACTTATCTCTCAAAGATCTCCGTCAACATGTCTCCGAGATATCGGAGGCGTGGCAGCGGCATCTACAGGTAAGTCTTCATCCCTATTTTATTACCAGGTTTACAGGGCTCGCTTGATTAAGGGGTACTAATTTCCAGACTAAAATTAAACCAGTCAACTCAAACTCAGAAAATTCACAAATTATTTAGGAATTTAATTTCTCAGTACCATACAGTAAAATTACGTCAAAAAGCAACAAAAGATGACTAACTATAAACATTGTAACTAGGAGCACAGACAAGAAGTACCCGCTACGCCGGTGCAGTCTAACGTGGTGTCCGACATAATGGCGACGCCTAAGAAGCTGCTGCGCGCCTGGGAGGGCCGCTCCGCCGACACGCAGAAGATGGAGGAGGAGCTCATCATGACCAGGATACGGGAGGTCGAAGCCATGACCGAACTGAAGGAGCTCAGGCTTAAGGTAGGCTTGTTCATCAGTTTTATGGTAACAGTTTCGGAATCTGACCGAGACTTCCTGTTCCTTTATCATGTTAACTTGTCTAGATAAACAGCATCACACGTTTAGTTTAGTTTTTGTATGATAGAGCACAAAACCACATCTAGACCTTTAACATTGTAAATATTGGTTGAATTGAAAGGTCATCAAATCCTGTTACTTTAGTTACGTTTTTTTGTCAAAGTTGTTCAAGATTGATCCAAACATTTTAACAGCTTATATATATAGTTTAAAGTTCAACTACACTTTTAATATTAGTATTGCAAGGGTGGAGTTAACATAGAACATGTCCCATTCCTTGGATTGTCCCAAAAGTCCGTACATCTACACTTTAGCTTAAGTACTTTAACTTGCATGCGAATGATCTCGCAACAAACTGGGTCCATGTACTATAACATCATATCACCAACAAGAAAGAGAAAACGGAGAAGTACTACATTATCTTACCTCTAGGTGATGGAGCTGGAGACTCAGGTGCAGGTATCGACGAACCAGCTGCGTCGTCAGGACGAGGAGGCGCGACTCCTGCGCGAGAACCTCGACGCCGCGCTGCAGAGGGAGCGAGCGCTCTTGACTCGCCAGAGGGAGTTCCAGCACAAGTACGCTGACCTCGAGAGCAAGGTGAGCACTCCTTACAGAATACTTTAGTGATGTTCCAGATTCACGGATGTATGAGAGAATGAACATCTGTATTTGTTACTTTTTGGCGGATATTTTAAATTAATAACCATAATATGTGTGTAGTTTAAAATACAAATAATATCTTTGTTTCTTAATAGCATACTAAATTAATAATTATGATAAAAAACGTCAACTGCCTTTTCGACGTCACTCGAGCTCCATAGCCATCAATGATCCGTTTAGTAAACTAGGATATAATAGGGTTATTTTTTCAGTTTATGCCATCTATTTGTAATACTTATACTATACTAATCCCTATCCTTTTATTTTGAACTTGTTAGGCCAAGTACGACTCGATGCAGGCCAACATCCGTAATATGGAAGACGCTCAGAGGATAGCTGAATTAGAGACTGAAGTCTCCGAATATAAATTAAAGGTAAGCAGTAATGTACTAAGATATTTTAGGGTTAAGAAATGTTTAAGCAACTCCTTTAAATTGATAAGTACGCTAGTGTGGAGTGCGAAAGTCGTCATTGTTTTTTATTTCTCAGAATGAAGTAATGGCCACAGAGGGAGAACTTCGCAATAATATGGACGGAGATTCAGATGGGGTGCGGGAACTGCAGGAGCAGGTAGCTGAGCTGAAAGCCGAGGTAAAATCACACACAAGTACACTTTTTAATCACGATCTTTAAATACACAACATCAAAACCCAATGCATTGAAACAAAATGAACATTGACACCCACTGAGTGTTCACGCTTGGCTTTTCTAACATAATTACAAAATAGTGAACAATTCAAACTGGTTTTCACGCTTATTCACATAATGGATACTAAATAAAATCATCTGCAAATTGCACATTACTAACAATTACATAATGTTCATAAATATTAATGTTACGTTTCATCCTCCGCGTTATAAATTCGTGATAAGTGCAAAACCGGACTAAACATTTTAGTGAAATACACTGTGACACTCCACTAAAAGTGAAGACACAACGTACGAACATCAATTGGTTCTCAAGTTATAACTATTTTTATTTTACAACAATTGAAATAACGAACTCAGAGAAAAAACACAGTGTTAGCTAGTTGGAAGTCTAGTAGGAGTCGCGTTTTGTGTCGCTCTGTGTCTATGCAGTGTTATCGCTCCGCCCACTGTGCACGGTGTTGCTCGGTGTCGCCTATCTGGAAAGGATCGCGTTCTGTGTCACGCCGCGTCGACCTCGAGTTAACGCTTGCCTGCTCCGCTAGCCTGCGCATTGGATTTTTAATAATTGTTTTTGCACTTGTTTACATTATTTAATTTTCTATTACTGCAAATTACGATTATTAATAATGTCTAAAATAGCTGAAGAATTATTGATATGGGGATGCTGCGAGGGTAGATTAGATGAAGGAGATTATCGTAATTGCATATCCTGTGACAAAGCATTTCACCTTGCCTGCTTAACAATTTGCGATGAAGAGCTCTTTACCTCCAAAGCTTGGAATTGCCCATCCTGCTCTAATAAAAATCCTAAAGCGCCAAGGGATGATGATACGCCTATTCGTTTCAATGCTAATGTTACCATGAGAAGTGCTAAAAGACAAGCACTGCACTCACCCCCAAATTCCACCCCCATTGACAACTGATGATATTCTTAATGTTGTACAAGACGTCCTGCAAGATCAGTTAAGTAGTATGCTGTCAAAAATCAATGATAGCATAAGCGTTCTAATTAGTCAAGAACTCCGATTAGTGAAGCTGGAAATCAACAGCGTGAAAGATTCTGTGAATGCAGTTAAAACCCAGATTGCGGGAATTGTCACTGAGCATGCGGAGGTTAAATTAGCAATGGAAAACTTAAAGTTTCAAAATGTTTCTATGCAGAACACTGTGATAGAACTGAGCGACAGAGGAAATCGTTTGGAACTTTTTTTCACAGTAAACCACTGATATCTGCAAGCAGTGCTGAGCAGGCCATCTTAACTAAGAACCTCCCTGAAACGGCTCTAGCTTGTGCCAGCCCAGGTGAATCCATCTCCGAGCCTGCGCCACCTGAAATGGTCTCGCAGGCCGCATCTTCTAATTCACAAGCATCGAACTCTCAGGCATGGATACGAGTAGCACAGAAACCGAGAAATCGGCGCCCAGTGTCAATTCAAGGAGCTGCTGGGCCCAGCGTGACATCGCTAAAGGCCGTAGAAGCTCGGAAGTACTTACACCTATGGAACATGGAGTCTACAGCCGACGAAATTAAAGTCTATCTTCGCACTTTATGTGGCACTAATACTTGTACCATCGATGAACTTACTCCGAAAGAAAACTACAAGTCATTCAAAATTGGCGTTCCCACCGCATGCTATGAGCGCTGCTATTCCGCAGATGTGTGGCCGGTGAATGCGAGAATCAGGCCTTGGATCAATTATAGAAAAACGTCTTCCGTTCAGTCTTAAAGCCAGCATGTTACCTCTCAGCCCTTTCATGAACAACTCAAAGAGGGAGACAAGCCAGCATCGTGATGGTATTGTAGCCGGACCCTCAGCAGCTTTTAGACCAAGCACCACAACTACAGAAATAAACTGTAAATACCAGAATGTTCGTGGAATTAAATCAAAGCTCCGGAGATGCCGTAAAAATTTGCAGATAGCCGAACAAGACCTAGTAGCAGCCACCGAGACTTTCTTGGACGCCTCGGTTGAGGATACTGAACTCGGCAATGGCGAGTGGACTGTGTAAAGGCGCGACAGAGGTACACCTTGCGGAGGTGTGATACTTATGGCCCGCAAACCCATTGTCCTGCGCCGTCGACGTGATTTTGAAACGCTTCAGTCATTGTTCGGCGACGCCGCTTTGTCTGTTGGAACTTAGGCTCACTCTATTGTGACTGTATAAAACATAATGAATACAACATACACCGTTATCTATTGTTAATTCAGCTTTCGTCAGCAAAAAGTATAAGTACAGAGTATCTTGTTTAAGCATGGCGCTCTTTCGCCGTTGTACTATGAAAATCACAATAGTTTTGAGGAACCATGATTTCTGTACATTTCTGGTCTAGGTTCATGATAATGATAATTGTCAGGCCTCTTGTCCACACGATTTTAAAACTCGGCTTAAAAATACCTTGGTCCTCGACTTGTATTATGGGATAAGACTATCGAAGATTATAAAAATAAGTGGTCTCAGTATGATTCCTGGAAAGACATCCTTATATTTTTTTTTCTTTTCTTTTTGTGTTTTCAGTCATAATACGCAGGGATAATTTTGTATAATAAGGATGACGAGGACATTGTAGCTTAGCGGCAGAAAAAAATGTAGTTACTGAGCGGCACCTGGCCGCTGTCTCGACGCTAAACGACTGCACGTTTTGTTAACCGCACGATTAACGCGCCGTACGGTTAATAAATCGTGTATGTGCAAGAGGCCTAAGCATATCACATACATCGCCTCTATATTTCATACCTTTTCTGTAAACATCTTTAACTATATGGTGATAAATACATTTTTCTTTCTTATGGCATTTACAACACACGACCGATTGTAATAGATGCATATCGCCGCCGCTGTTCATAATGGAGGTATATTATAACATATATGAATGTATACTATGATGCTTTTAACTCCAAAATGTCTGATACATTTTGTTTGGCACTGCACAGTTTCCCACACCAATCACCACTCCGGACACTGAGCCCTGGAAATGGCTCGAGTAAGTTTTACACTATCAAACATCTTATTGGCTAGTGTGTTAACATGCTTATTCCAAAATATATCTGACGATTTTCATGACTCCATTGTTAAAATAATACTTTCCAAATAAATTAAAAAAATACATCATTCATCATCTAGAACAAAAATCATAAGTTTTTGCCTCAACATAGTAAATTATAAAAAATATTGTTTTGATAAAGGAATCGTGAAAACTGTAGTAGTACCTCCTTTAATAAATCCTTGAATATTTAACGTCATGTGAAAATGTGTCGGTAGTAAGTTGTGACAGCATCACGTAACCTTGTACTACCGGTTGCGCCCACTCGTTGTAGAGCCCACCTAAATATTTGTAAAGTTACATGTCTTACCAAGCTTAAATTAGCATAATATAAAAGAGCTACTTCTATCTCCCTTTACCATAACATGGTGTAAACTTGATAGTAGTATGCGGTCATCGATTATCAAATATCTTAATTTAAATTTCTTATAACAATAAGATTCGATGATTTAAATTAAATTGGAAAATAATTAAATGAATATTGCATGTGGATACACTAGTTCCGTATACCATTCTGTTGTGATCAGTACATAAGTAAAATGTGAAGATAGTCACTGTAATTTGCTTGTCACTATAATATGCTTCCTATGCTTGCATGCTGTAAAAGACTTTGTTTGTTGTTAGCTTTCCTTCGGTATGGCCTGCGTGATTATTATCCTTTGCTTCGTTTAGGTATGTATTTGTTAACATTCACTGTCATGCTTTGTTTAACTTTCACCATTTAATATATATAATGTTCCATAGTATTTTATGTTACAGTAAATTGGGGTTATTTGGTAAACATTGGGTTATTTGAAATCCAGTCTATTTCCTATCCGGGCAATCTTCCCCCATAGGGGAGAATTAAAGATCTTGTTTGTTCCCAATAACCCCTTGGTTTTCAAATAACTTCGCTTTAAGCCGCTGCTCCACTGCGGCGCATGCGGTACACAAGGTTCATGCCCACTATCTTTATATGTAGCTCGTCGTCTCACGAGAATCGTCGTCTCACGAGAATCGTCGTTTCCACTACTAATCAAATTCGTTGCAACCCACGGCCGCTTAAACACGGATGACGGCACAAATACATGCATGCACGCTATATAGTTAGCGCCAGCGGACCATTCAAATGTCGAGCATCGACGAGTTGATGTAGAATATAACTGTGGGCGTCATTCTACATTCTAGGCCCAACGGACTCACGCATCTAACATGCAAACTTCTGCGTTCATATCCTATGCAGTGTAAATAGTGTACGCAGCGTTGAGCTGCGTGAATGGCATATCCGATCCATACACGCGTTTACCAATGGCATCATTTCAAGCATAGCGTGTTTGTGGGATGTAGTGGATTTTATCGCTACCATTTTCATACATAGCCCATAGTCATACGTGCGAAGCCTCCCCGTGGGCCGTAGTGAAGGAGCGGCTTTACTGTACCTTCTTAACCTTAACCCAAGACTGTATATACTAACCTCATCAACATTATGATGGTGGTGTTTTTTGTTTTTCAGATCATGCAATTATTTTACCATCTATGCCAATGAATTTAAATAAAGTTCCTACAGTTATTTTACTGTCTAAATGCCAGAATTTAATAAATGCACTTATAAATAGTAAGTAGGTAGAAGTTTATGTGAAACGTATTTCATTTTAAGTTCAGCATGTTATTATGGACAGTGTTCTGGGAGAGTAAGCAGGTTAGTACCCATGTCCATTTATTAACATGTCCATATTGTGTTGTAGGTCATGAGGCTAGAGGCGTGGAAGTCAAGAGCTCTCGGGCACACAGAAATTAGCCGCGCTGTTTCCTTCGAAGATGATTTGGAGGAGGACGACAAACTTAAACTTATTCTACGACGCGAATCTTCCACATCCCTCGACAGCTCTGCGATGTCGCGAAAACCTACGTAACGAATAATACTACCATACTAGCAAAATTGTTGCCCTCGCTTTTAGTAGGTACTCCTTCCATATATATTTTCTAAATAGAGAGAGGATGAAATTATTTATTTCTTAGTCCTGTTTCGTTTTTTCAAAGTATAAAAGAACTTGCGTCACTCTTTGTTCAATATTCGCTTGAAGTTATTAGTACTTCCAACAGTGTCTTCAATATAATTATGTTCCAATGTTTTACAGTAAGTAGTTGTGCTAGACTTCTTCGAACGATTATTATAAGTAAAAGTTATCAACGTAGCTATAGATCAAAATACAATCAATAATCTAGACTCGCTTAGATTGCATAGAGGTTACAGCCCAGTCTCGTGATGCCAACTACATTTACCCCGAGGACATGAAGATAGCGGACGAACTATTTAGCAGCCGTTTATGTCTTCCTAAAAATGTAACCAACACTTTGATATGCACTCTAAAGTGATGCACATTAGTAGATTATAGTAAGAATAATGTATATGGTTGTAGTTGAGATATACAGGTAGGTAGTTTTAGTATAGTTGTATTTTATAGATATTAATTTTTGGGTAGAATATAATTCTTAAAGGTACATGTGGTGAACAGGCAATATATTGAAAACATTCTGTCATCTACTATCAACCACGTAGGGACTTAGGTATCTAGATACCTCTTCACGCAAATTGGTAGCTTTGATCTCAAAAGATGTAAACCACGCCTAAATTGATTCGGTAATAAAGTAACTAAATGAACTCTTATATCGTTTTTGCAGGAGTTACCTTGCAACTAAGTAATGCGTTGTGTTAACAGAAATTCTGTTTAGTGACTTAGTGACGTCGTTATATATAATTACTGTAGGATCTAAATAGCTGGCGACGTGCGCCAACAATGTAATAAAATATGTGGCTATTCGTGTATATTAATGTGTTATAAGTGTGATCCATTAATATTTTTCACAACTAAAACATTTCTAAACAAGCATTCCAACTTATTTATTTTAAAATCTTTTTATCTTAGTTGGATTTAAAGAAACCCATTAATTAGGATATTGTTTTTAAAAATATGTTATCATCGTGGCTACTACTAATAGATAAGCTTTTAATTTTAGATGACGAGACAGGGAAGATGGTCTAGTATTGATGGCAATATTATGCGTACTTATTTAATTAATGCTTACATTTTATTAGGTTTTAAGAAGAAGTATTTTTATATGTATTAATTTATTTTGTAAAATACTCATTATTTTGTTTCGTACAATGTTTGCATGGCATGTTATTTAAAACTTCACCAAAATTTGTACTGCGCTGTATTAGCAATAACACGTCATATATGAAAGTAATAGCGGTTTATTAAAATAATCAGGTAACCGTTGTGATTGGAGTGCAACTATACCTAAGTTTTGGTATGGAAAACTCATTGACTGGGTATTTTCATTATCATCGCATCATGTTATAAAAGATCCATTGGTCTTTTCAAGTAGAGACCAACATTTTATTCTTATCAAAGTTTTTGTGTTTCTCCACTAGTTATTAAAAGAAAATCGTTCAATTATCAAAATTAAGATGTATATCTGATATAAGATGCAAATACTTGACACGTTAGTAATATAGTGTCAAAGTAATCAGCCTAGATTAAACTGTCAATTTTAAATATCCTATACCTAAGAAGCAAGCTAATCATATTGAAATATACATTGGGGCTCAATTTACACCGCGCTGGAATGGAAGGGAAGCATCTTTTTGCAACGAATTTTTACAGAGCATGATAAATTTTATGTCAATTGTATAAGGCACAAATGAAATACGAGCCAAACATTGGAGAAATCCCGAGAATGCGCTAGTCCAATTTTTTGGCTCTTGTTTAATTTGTGTTAAAGTTAATTATGCTATTTACAATTTCGTGATAAAAAGTCGCTTCCGTTCCATTCCTCTGCGGTGTAAATTGAGACTAAAGACACCATTATTCCTGTAACTACCTAATGGTCTCTGGCAGCGGATGTTACACGGGTAGATGTCAGACTTTGATAACAGCTTATAATAAATTATTGGGTAAAATGATAAGAGCTAATCTCTTGTTGTATAGAATTGCTTGAATCTAGTATGGGTTCTTGGGCTGGTTATTTTTTAATAATTAATTGTAAAGATTTAATTATTTATCATATGAAACTGTATTGTACCATTGCTGGAAAAGGAGTACTATAAATGTTTCCTGTATGTCATTAGCGGTACCAGAATAAAATAATAACCGTTACGACATGACATCATTACATTGTCCAATATTTATTTTATTTTTGTTAATTTTGTCAGATTTATATTAAACATATTTTATAATAGTAATACGCGTTTTGTTCCAAATAACGCTTACCTAATCGTAGTTGATTTTTGATTATCGTTACAATTAAAATGTTTTATTAGGTGTACTATATCTTTTACATAACATTGTAGTCACTACATCGGCAGCTATAAAAGTATTTATAACTATATTCTGTATCTTAGACCACTGTTAGAATTTTTTTCCTTTGGTAGCGATTAACATTCGAAGATTTAAAGGCATGTATTAGAAAAATTAAGTATTCTGAAAATTATTTCTTGAGTTTTATGGCATTACCTAGAAGTATCTCATTGAATAGATATTTGTAGAGAATTTAGCATTGTTTTATATCCACGTAGTATAAGATAAAATACAGCTGTGAATCGAATGCCACTTATAAATCAAATAATCAAAGCATAATTAAATACAAAAATAAAGTATGTATTTGTAGTTTTTTACTTTTATAAAATTAAATAGAAAAGTATTTCTCTGTAGTGAAATGTATTCTGAACGCAGCTTTATTGTGTTTGCTCAATGGTCTTTTCTGTAAGTCGCATGAACCAATTATGTTAAATGGTTCAGATGTGGGAAAACAACATGGTATGCCGTTTAGCATTCATTTTATTGATATCTTTCAAATTTGCACCTTTTTTTGTTCTGTGCAGACTGACTGTAAGACTGTAAGTACCGAGAGTATCCCCCCTTTATAGCAGTGCTTGACATAGGCATTGGTATAAAGAGGGTCTCAGGTTCTTATAAACTTACTCCACGGAGGCAATAACTGCACCTTTTAAAAGCATTACCACAATTTTTTTACATGTTTCTCGCGACTTTCTGTATTTTCATAATGTGTATTGGAAAGTAAATTGATAAACTTGTATTCCATTTTTATTAAAAAATAAAGACTTGTAACTCACTAGAGACTTTTATGTTATCCTTCCGCCTCATCCTTCTTTGTTATTACTTTCTACGCATAGGTATTCAAAATATTCATACAGCTGAGCCAGAGGTTATAATTAAAAATAAAACAAATAGGATTGTTAGTAAATTTATTTATTTTTCTACACTTAGTTAAGATAAAGCACCATCATACATTACTTAATGTTATTCATCTATCTTTATGTTAAGATCATTATTGTTTTAAGGCTGGACACGAACACAGATTTGTTAATAAGTCGTAAAGTTATATAGTTAATATAATAGGTTAAACTTAGGCCAAACTCTTGTACTTTGTAAACAAATTGTATAACACTCGCAGTGTGGATTTAAGGTCGAGATTCACAATATCTGAAAGAAAAAAATATGAAAATGATTAGTATTTCAAGTCATAGTCATATAATTGAATAAAAATTATAATAAACATTTCAATTACCTTCAGGTCTTGCCTTTGGCTTAGCAAGCCCTACATCTTGCATCAGTTCAAAAGCAAAGGAGACATTGTGAACTTTCTGGTCAAAATCTTCAGGAATAAGATGAAAGTCATACAATGGCACAAAGAATCCTTCAAGCAGCCCCATCAGAAGACACAAATATACACCATCATGAAACTGGGTGTCCAAATCCATAACTTCAAGATTGACTTTGCTCAGATGTTTGTTCACAAAAGTAATCAGGGATTTCTTAACTACTTGCAATTTATCTGGAGCATGATCAAACAATGCATCAAAAGCATCCCTTTCACATTTCATTCCCAAATCTTCATATGTGGTGGTAATAGTTTCAAGATAGGTTCTAAAAACAAACAAAAAAAGACAGTTAAAATATAGCTCAACATCCTAAGCTCACCAACATCTAACCAGCGAAAATATTCACCTGTGGGATAGTTGAGTGGAAGTATCCTTCTTCACAACAACAACAGTAACACTGACATTCTCAGGTAGGCGGACAGGAGCACGGAAGTGGCGAGCCAGGGCAACAAGCAAATGTAATATAGATACTACATTCTTTGAATGAATAGAATCCACACTCCACTTAGAAACAGATTTTGCTGTTCCATATAGAACCTAGAAGACAGAGAACATGTAAGAAAAGAAAATCTGGACAACAAAATTAAGGTACTTTTCATTCTTAAATATCTTCATTGGTCAATTAACTTAAAACCTTGTTAACATTAACAAGTCTTCTTACCCTGTTTACAGCTTTTAGAACAATAGTAAGTTTTTGCCGCTGGCCTTCCTCTGACTGAGTAACTTCAGGCACATCTAATTTTGTTTCAGTCAACATCTCAAGTAGTTTTTGGAGTACTTGGCCATCATACAAATCTTCACTGATATCCTTGACTATTATTCTTTGTGTGGCCAGTGCATCATTAATCCAATCAATAAGAACTTGGACCAGCTCCTTTACTCTAGGATCCTCCAGTGACCTAGGCTCTATTATGGCACGTTCTTCATTGTCATCTAAAATATATAGCAAGTAATATTGTTAATATTTTGCTATTTAGAATATCAACAGGATAATATCACAGTTATACTTTACACGCAAAAGTTGTGATATGACATAATAAGGATAGAGTCAAACAATAATAGCTATTTAAAGCAGTTAGTAATACTGCATGACTCATACATGGCCTTTAAGACTAGCATATTACTTACGCAAACTGTACTCCTCTGGAGGTATTTCTGGTGCAGTGGGGCTACCAGGAGAGTCAATGGCATATTTTCCTTCAGCTTGTACATCTTGCACTACATAAACAATAAATTTATAAATACATAATTTTACAGGAGTGTAGAAATATTTCTTTGTTCACTTACAAGAACCCACTTTACATGTTGCTGGCATATGCAACATTATAATAAACTTAATTTAGTTAAATATTCTTTAACAACCCACACAGAAAATTTCCAAGAACAGATGTTTATATTAGAAAGAATAATACAATGCTTGCCTTCTTTTATGCGCTTTTTAACCGACGAAAACAGAGGAGGTTCTCAATTCGACGCGTATATTTTTTTTTTTTTTATGTATGATCACGCATAACTTTTTACTGAGTAGTCCGATTTTGATAATTCTTTTTTTATTGGAAAGGGTATACTCCAAAGTTGGTCCCATATAAATTTGAAAAAAGAATTCCCACCCTAAGGGTGGGAAAACAGGGGTTAATTGATTGTTTTCGCACTGATCGTAATGTATTACCACGCGTAACTTTTTACAGAGTAGTCCGATTTTGATAATTCTTTTTTTATTGGAAAGGGTATACTCCAAAGTTGATCCCATATAAATTTGGAAAAAATATTCCAATCCTAAGGGTAGAAAAACAGGGATATATTGTTTTTCACTAACTGATTGTAATATATGACCACGCGTAACTTATTACAGAATAGTCCGACTTTGATAATTCTTTTTTTATTAGATAGGGAATACCTAGAAGCTGGTCCCATACAATGTAACCCGAAGGGTGGGAAAATAGGGGTGATTTATTGTTCACTCACAGATTTCAATACTAAAATAAGGTAGTTAGCTATTTTAAAAATAATGCAAAATTCAGGATGTAGCAATTAGTAGACTATAGCCACAAAAAAATATAAAATAAAAACTTTTTAACAAAAAAATTAAACCGCCGAAAAAACTGAAAAGCAAAAAATAAAAAACATTTTTTTATTTAATCTTAATAACTAAGTTCTTAAACGAATGTGAGTATACCTAAATAATTTTGAGGCGGCGCCAAACTATCAATGAACAAAGATCACAAAATTACCTTAAATTTTAAGAAACAACCAAATCAAAAACACTATATTCTATAATTATATTCCTTACTTACCACCTACTAATACCATTTATTTGTGGAAAGCAAATAAAAGTTTTGAGTGTCAGTTTGAGTTTGAATCGACTTAACAATGCAATGAAATCTCCATCGAGAAACATTTAAATTTCTAAAAAAATTAAGTACCTATATATCGTAATTAATTAATTTGCCTGTTTGGCGCCGACTCGAAATTACTTAGGTATACTCACATTCGTTTAAGAACTTAGTTATTAAGATTAAATAAAAAAATGTTTTTTATTTTTTGCTTTTCAGTTTTTTCGGCGGTTTAATTTTTTTGTTAAAAAGTTTTTTTGCGACCAATAGTTCCAATTTTGTCCCAGAATGATTCCTCTTTATCTTCCTTTTTGGGCAACACAGGAGTTCGAGGAGATTTCGGGCGTGGTGACGACATTTCGCTGAACAGACCTACTACTACAAATGAAAATAAAAGAGGTCACTCACAAGCTATCAAAACAACATACCCAATCAAAGCATGTATACTTTTGACTACTACAGAAACAGTGTATTATAAGATATAACAGTTATGTATAAAGTAAACTAAAAACCTTTATTTTATTGTCGATTCTAGTACAAAAAGGGAATCGGGACTGGTACCGAATTCAGTGGTGCACTCATTCAATCACACACAATGAAAATGAACACAACAAGTGATTTTGAGGATGCAAAAACTGTATTAGAATTTTATATTTCTGCCGTATTAGAAAACTTCTCGTTGGGTGTGTATATTTGAGATACTGCTTCCATTATGTCAAGTATTTAAAATATTTTGGGTATATGTCACAAAGATCGTTACGTTCCGTACAAAATAAAATAACTTAAGCAACTTGTGCCAGATTCTACTTCAGTACTTAGTTATTGCATAAAATTAGTTTAAGATGGTGTTGCGGCAAGCAGGCAACACTGGCTACACTATGCGCTGTGAAGTTCGGCGCAGTTACTAACTTCACTCTTCTTCTAATCATAGACAAATATACCAGTAAAACTTAAAACAAGTAATGTCAAATAACCGTTCACTCGACGCATACGCATCTAATAATGTATCAAGTTCAAAAATTGTAACCGTAACCCTGAATAAACCGCTATAATTTATTGGAGTCAGATTTATTTAAACATCCATCGAAACATCCGAAACATTGGTGACACCGACGTGATGCATTGGTTACCATAAAAACGAGATCTATAAGAAGAGATATTGGACAATTGGAGGGCCATCCGTTACAAGCTTGAAGCCAGCCGGTCAGCCTACAGCCTACGAGCAGCACCGCAGCCAGTGCTTAGCCAGGAAAGTGCCTCATCCCATCCATATTCCAAATATTCCCATCCCATTTCCAAACTAAAATTGTCTAGAAAGAGATGCCAATTTGCTTCACCCGCCATTTTCTTTCGTTTCCATTTAATTTCTATATTACCGACTAGCAATCTTAAACTTTGATTATTTTATTTTTCAATTGCAAATCATCAAAGTTGATGAGTCATTGTTTCATTCCCCTTCATTTCAATTTCATTTTAAACTATTTAGTTCTTACTTTGTAAAAATCTATAAGAACTTTATTACATTACTTACTTATTAAAAATTAAATATACTAAAGTACCTACTCGAATTGCAAGATAAAACGCTCAGTCACCCTTTGCAATCTGTCATTGCTAATTATTGTGAAGATAGGTAATAAATAACGCTAACTCGTTTTCTGTGCATTCCAGTTCCGTTATTAATCGTCGGCCGCTCGATGTCTTTTGTTTGAGTCGCCTCGTCGCTGTCGCATGCGCAGCTAATTCGCTAACCTTGACTTTGACCTCATTAATGGAGTGTTGGTGCATTAGCCGGCCGGACTGCATAAGTTACGTATTGCATTGTTATTTTGATTCCTTCTTTAGAGTTTTATCTTTCAAATTAATTTTAAAGTTAAATTAAGTGTTTCAACCATAATAATGTCTCATACTAGTGAACATTTGAGTAAATTACATGTGGAAAGTGCAGAGCTTCCAAAACATAGTGTGTCTGTGCCCAATTTAAGCATAAAGGATTTGTATACAAAACGAAGCTCGATAAAAGGTAGGATAACTAAGTACAAGAATTATTTAAACTCATTCTTAGAGCCTGGCAATACATTTTCATCAACTGATTTAGGTATTATTAGCCAAAGATTCCAAAGGTTTGAGGAGTTATATACAGCGTTCGATGATGTTCAATCAGAAATCGAAACGCTTAACTCTTCAAACTTGGACAGTGAACTTGAAATCAGGGATGAAATGGAATTGGACTTTTCTACATTAATTGCTCGCACTCGTGTATTCTTGGAAGCAAATCAACCACGTGAAGGTTGTGCGCAATCAGTAAATAATTCTTGTCAACATAATAACCATAATCTTGTTAGTTTTAAACTACCAGTGATAAAAATTGCTAACTTTGATGGAACTTATTTCAAGTGGCTCGAGTTTCGAGATACTTTTTTGTCGCTTATACATAATAACAATAGGATTGAGGACATACACAAATTTCATTATCTCAACTCATACTTGGAGGGAGAGGCAGCCCTAGTTGTTAACAATTTAGAGGTTAGTTCCACCAATTACAAGGAAGCTTGGCGTCTCCTCTGCGAGAGATATAACAATGAGAATCAACTCATAACATACCATTTAAATTCACTGTTCAATTTTCAAAATGCACCCCGTGATTCATCTAAAATATTAAGGTTCATAGTTGATCATGTGTCAAAGAACTTACGGGCTCTAAATACGCTGGGTGAACCAACCAAGTCTTGGGATTCCTTGATCATTCATTTGGTCTCGGCAAAGCTTGACAACAGCAGTAGTTTCAAGTGGCAAGAACACAAAAATGTTCTCAACGGCAAGCCAACTCTGAAGGATTTTTTTCAATTTCTAAAAAATCGTGCTGACGTTCTTGAGTCTGTTCAGGTTAATAAGACTGAACGGCATAGTCATAATAACAATTCAAAACCTGAAAAATCTCACGCAAAGGCATTTGCTATTTCAGCTGCTCCTGGCGTTTCTGCTGCTACGTGTGTCTTTTGTGGTGGTAGTCATCGCATCTACGACTGCTCCACGTTCCTGGCTAAGTCTGTGGAGGATAGACAGAAGGAAGCAGCGCGGTTAAAGCTATGTATAAACTGTTTACGTAAGGGACATTCTTCTCGTCAATGCAGGTTGGGCCCTTGTACTATTTGTAAGAAATATCATAATAGTTTGCTACATAGACAAAATAACTCTCAAGCTGTTAATGTATCAAATGTACACTCGTCTAACTCTGGGACTGAAGTTGAGTGTCAGCAGGATCCGAGTGTCGGTACCAATAACATAGTGAACAATATGTCACTGCAAACAAACAATTGTGTTTTGTTATCCACGGTTTTAGTGGATATTTATAATCCAGTTTCTCAAACCCACTGTGCTGTTCGTGCACTGCTAGATAGCGGGAGTCAATGTTCACTTATTACAGATAGGTTAAAGAACAAATTGCAGTTGACTACCCAGCCAACCAGTGTCGATATAGTTGGTGTAGGTAATAGGTCACTCTCTAATGCAGTGCAAAGATGTACTATACATATTAAATCAAAACATAGCAATTATAATGCAAACATAACTTGTCTTGTACTTCCGCATATCTCCGGAAGCATACCTAACAAGTCTATAGATGTTTCAAATATAATATTACCATCCAACATTAAACTTGCTGATCCTACGTTTAACATATCTGCAACTATAGATTTGTTGATAGGGACTGACATTTTTTGGTCTATAATTGAATCTAATCAGATTAGTCTCGGCCCTAACCAGCCTGTTATAAGAAAAACTAAATTAGGTTGGATATTAGCAGGCCCATTGCTAACAAAAACTCAAGTTAGTTCAAAGTCTATTCACTGCAATCATGTAAATGTTACTTGCAACAATAGTAACTGCATGTCAAACGAAACCCTTAATGAAAGATTAACCGATTTTTGGAAATTGGAACAGATCCCGTCCTCTGTCATTGTAAACACAGAGGAGGAAATACAATGTGAGAAAGATTTTGTTGTGAATACTTTTCGTAGCCAAGATGGAAGGTTTAATGTTAAACTTCCTCTTCTTTCGCAACCCGACTGCCTAGGCGAATCATATAGAAATGCAAAAAGACAATTTTTATCATTAGAAAAGAGATTAATGAAAAATCCTACTTTAAAACAAATGTACTGTGATTTTATAAAGGAATATTCAGACCTAGGACATTTGTCACCATCTGCCATTTTAGTTCCTGAACAGTCATACTTTATTCCACATCATGCTGTTTTAAAGCCTACAAGTGAATCAACCAAACTACGAGTTGTATTTAATGGTAGTGCGAAAACTAGCTCCGGGTTCTCCATTAATGACATACAAATGACTGGGCCACACATTCAAGATTCCTTATTTAATATTCTAATCAGGTTTCGACAACATGTCTTTGTACTGTCCGGAGATATCGAGAAAATGTATCGGCAGGTTCAAGTTCAAGAATGTCATCGTGACCTACAAATGATACTGTGGCGCGATCATGATACTAATCCTCTGAAGTCATTACGACTAAACACGGTTACCTATGGGTTAACAAGTTCTAGTTTTTTGAGCACTCGCTGCTTGTGGCAGTTGGGTGAAGATTGTAATGACTCAAGAATTAAAAATATAATTCAAAATGATTTTCTAGTCGATGATTTGCTAACCGGTACTGACAGTATAGATGACTTACTTTATATAAAAGATTCTGTAGAAAATGCTTTATCTAAAGGTTGTATGAACTTGCGCAAATATCGTAGCAATTTATCAACAATATTACCTAATGATAGCAGCAGTCAAAACAAATTAATTTTAAGTTCATCGTCACACATATTGGGTGTAGGCTGGGATCCGAATGATGATTATATTCATTTTCCTAATAGTTATAAAGAACTATACCACAAAGACAAACCCACTAAACGTTCCATTTTATCAGACACTTGCAAGGTATTTGACCCTCTTGGCTTATTGAGCCCTCTCACAATTAAACCGAAAATTTTAGTACAAAAATTATGGATACAAAAAATAGATTGGGACACACCAGCACCCTATGACATCTGCCAGTCATGGTATTCGTTCATAGAGAACATGAAACATCTTTGCACATTACGTATACCTAGGCACACTTTATGTATATCCCCTGTTCGGATTGAAATGCATTGTTTTTGCGACGCTTCACAAAGCGCATACGCAGCATGTATTTATTTAAGATCTGTGGATAGGCAGGATAATGTTACAGTTAGGCTGCAGTGCGCGAAAGCCCGATTAGCCTCTGTCAAGCCAACGACTATTCCTCGTTTAGAGTTGTGTGCATGTTTGCTGGGCGCCCAACTCGCGAGCTCCGTATGTCGTGCGCTGCGATGTGTGATACACCGGAAAGTATTTTGGACTGACTCATCGATCGCGCTCACGTGGTTAGCTTCGCGGTATGACAAGCTAGAAACATTTGTGGCTAATAGGGTAGGGGCAGTATTAGAACTCACTGAATTGTCTGACTGGAGGCATGTACCCACCGCATCGAATCCTGCTGACATAGCTTCTCGCGGTGTAGACGCCGATAAAATTAATAATTTAAGTTTATGGTGGAATGGACCAACTTTTCTTACTCAGCCTGAACCGGTTTGGCCTTCACGCAATTTTAAACAATGTAATGATGAAAGTTATGTGTCTGAAATTAATTTGAATATTATTACTAAAGATAATCCAACTGATCAACAACTCATAGATTTTAATCGTTATTCTAAATTAAAATTTCTACAACGTTCTTTCGCTTACTTGCTTAGATTTATTTTTAATTGTCGTAATTCACAAAATAGAAAATCTGGTATCTTACAACCAGAAGAGCTTTCAAATTCATTTGAAAAATTGGTACGCTTAGCTCAACAAGAACTATTTCCAAAGGAAATAGCAATTCTAGCTAGTAAGGGAAACCTACCTTCTACGAATCCTTTATTAAGCCTAAATCCTTTCAGTGACGAGAATAATGTCTTAAGGGTGGGCGGACGTTTAAACTCCTCTTGCTACAGTTTTGACAAGCGTCACCCCATGTTATTACATAAAAAACATAGACTTACCAAGTTGTTTTTCGAGCAGGAACACTTGCGACTTCTGCATGCTGGTCCGCAGCTGCTTCTTTCTTCCATAAGAGAACTTGTTTGGCCTTTAGCCGGGAGAGATCTTGCTCGCACCACTGCAAGGCATTGCGTAGTTTGCAGAAGGGCCAGAGGAAAAACGCTGACACCTATGATGGGTGCGCTGCCACCACAACGAATAAATCCTGATTTTCCTTTCATAGCTGTTGGTGTCGACTTTGCTGGGCCATTCTTTATAACCGATCGTAAGGGCAGAGGTTGCAAGATAACAAAATGTTACCTCTGTATTTTTGTTTGCCTTAGATTTAAATGCCTACATTTGGAGGCCGTAAGTGAATTGTCCACAGATGCCTTCATATTATCCCTACGCCGTTTTATCTCCCGCAGGGGAAAACCAGTTGAAATTTTCTGCGACAATGGTAGAAACTTTCTAGGAGCCCATAAAGAAATTAGTAATTTTTTAAATTCACAAACTAATAATGTTAGTAGTTTTCTCTCTGAAGAAGGAATTAAATTTAAGTTTCAACCGGCTTATGCACCTCATTTCGGAGGATTATGGGAGGCTGGCGTCAAATCTGCCAAATTTCATATAAAAAGAATTTTAGGGAATACACACTTAACATTTGAAGAGTTGGCAACTCTATTTAGCCAAATTGAATCCATCCTAAATAGCAGACCTTTGTATCCCTTATCTTCCAGTCCCGATGATTTCCAACCTTTAACACCGGGCCACTTTCTGATTGGCAGACCATTGACGTCGCTGCCGTCACCTAATTTGTTAAATGAAAGGCTTCACAGACTTAATCGTTATCAGCGATTGGAAATGCTACGTCAACACTTCTGGAACCGCTGGAAACTTGAGTACATAGCAGAGCTTCAACAGCGTATCAAATGGCGACTTCCTGATCGACAGCTGCAAGTTGGAGAACTAGTGTTGATGAAAGAGGAGAATACCCCACCTATGCAATGGAAGCTAGGACGAATAACTGCCTTGTATCCTGGCAAAGATGATGTGGTTCGCGTTGCCGAAATAAAAACTTCTACGAGCACTTATCGACGCGCCATCAAATACCTCTGTCCTTTGTTGGAGCCTCCGGAGGACACCATTGAAAGCTGATACTCCCCGGGCCCCCCCAGTATGTTGCGGCAAGCAGGCAACACTGGCTACACTATGCGCTGTGAAGTTCGGCGCAGTTACTAACTTCACTCTTCTTCTAATCATAGACAAATATACCAGTAAAACTTAAAACAAGTAATGTCAAATAACCGTTCACTCGACGCATACGCATCTAATAATGTATCAAGTTCAAAAATTGTAACCGTAACCCTGAATAAACCGCTATAATTTATTGGAGTCAGATTTATTTAAACATCCATCGAAACATCCGAAACAGATGGTGTTTATGTCCATGAGTACAAAACACAATAGAGTTCATGACACTAAAATGTCCATATACGACATTTTAGTGCCTGTCTAGCATATTATGTACACTTCAGCATAAAGTACGTATGTGTATGTATAGCGACAAGTTCGAGCCATGAACCGGAGCCGCGGGTCAGCACCAGCAGTAATGGCGAGGAGGACCTGTGGAGCCTGTGGGGGCGGATCGTCAGCAATTGGGAGACCGAGTGGAAGCGACGGAACCAGTTCGTGCGCGACCTCGTCAGACAGGGCGTGCCGCATCACTTCAGAGGCATCGTGTGGCAACTCCTGGCCGGGGTCGACACCTCCGCTGAGAAGAAGCAGTACGCCTCTTATATAAAGGTTAGCAAAAACCGCTACATTATTTATCAGTTCACTTTCATATTTTTCACTGCCATACAAACATTTAATTTCTGTCCCACGTAATCTATTTTCATTCCAAAACTTTGTCAATCTTATTAATTGTAAAGCCTTCTATTGGTTTTGGTCTAAGAGATTTAAATATACATATTTTCAGGCTAAGTCTGCATGCGAGAAGGTGATACGTCGCGACATAGCCCGCACTTACCCTGAGCATGACTTCTTCAAGGAGAAGGATGGTCTTGGACAGGAATCCCTGTTTAACGTCATGAAGGCGTACTCCCTTCACGATCGTGAGGTCGGCTACTGCCAAGGCTCTGGTTTCATCGTCGGGTTATTGCTCATGCAGGTAAACCACCACCAAATAAATATAGAATTCTCAAAAATTTGACCATTTTTCGCATTACCTTTATTACAACATGTATTCACTGACAGATGCCAGAGGAAGAAGCGTTTGCGGTACTCGTAAAAATAATGCAGCAACATCGAATGAGGGATATGTTTAAGCCAAGCATGGCGGAGCTGGGTCTCTGCATGTTCCAATTGGAAAATCTGGTTCAAGAATTACTCCCAGACTTATATGTACACTTTCAATCTCAGGTAGTTGAAAATTAGAAAGTTAAATCGCGGTACTTTAACTGATCTTCGATATTGAAGTAACTTGGTCCTTTTTTTCAGTGTTTCAACACGTCACTGTACGCCAGTAGTTGGTTCCTCACACTATTCACAACAACTCTAACACTGCCACTTGCTTGCCGGATCATGGATGTATTTTTATCAGAAGGAATTGAAATCGTTTTCAAGGTAGCACTTGCGCTACTTACCGTTGGCAAGAACGACTTACTGTCGTTGGATATGGAGAGTATCCTAAAGGTAACAAACATGCAATAGTAAGACCTACAATTAATATACTGTACACTTATTTTCTTATAATAAGTAACTTGTTTTGCAGTATATCCAAAAAGAATTGCCAGCGAAAGCCGAAGCCGATCAAGATGCCTTCATGAATCTCGCTTACTCAATTAAAGTAAATCCAAAGAAGATGAAAAAGTTAGAAAAAGAATACACAGTGATTAAAACAAAAGAGCAAAGTGATATAGCGGTCCTAAGGGTAAGATAACAATTTGAAGTGATGCGCGTGTAAATAGCTGTTGACATCGATTTTTTTGTGATTGAAGTGGACTTTAAACTAAAAAGGCTGTTTGCTAACTTTCTTGCTCTTAGGTTTAGGTATCAAAATAGGGTGGATGACTAAAACTAACAACAATACATTTATTTCAAATTTCGCATAACGTGACGATATTGTTCAAAATTTCAGCTCCTCGAAAAATCAAGTTTCAAGGCAAAATTTTTCTATCATTTTTTATCATCTTACTGACCGACAAAATACACACGAACTTGTTTTTTCAAACCCAGTCATCAACCCTATTCATCGGACACAGCAATCTATTTTCATAACTAACCGTTTTATTTTCTGAATAACCCGCATGGTCTTATTTTTGGAAACATGGTATTCATTGTAGTGCCTGCGCCAGGAAAACCGTCTGTTGAAGCAAAGAGTAGAGCTGCTTGAGAAGGAGAGTTCTGGGTTAGCGGAGCGCCTGGTGCGGGGGCAAGTGGATCTGGCGGAGGGCGAGGAAGAGACCTTCGCGCTGGCCAGAGAAGTGCAGGCCTTGAGGAGGGCCCATGTAGACTCGCAGCAGCGGCTGGCGGTCGCTCAGGATGAAATCCGCTCCTTGGAGATGACTATTGCTGAGGTATACACAATAATTGACATAGTAAACACAACATTTGTCCCTAAACACTCTTAGTTTAGGAGGAAAAATAATGGTTAAGAACTTTTTTTCACCAACTAAATTCGGTTTAGAAACTTTTAGCTTACTTACATGGTGAATCGGCTAGAATTCCCGTAGGTTTACAATGGTTTACATGACATAATATAATGATTCATACAATAATGTATTAATAGAATATTAGAAATTAATTCATAATTCTTGAGTTATGCGTCAACACCGCAAGGTCATTTACACAGTCACAGATCTTACCTATCACAGACAAGTAAGACTTCAGTATTCCTTAATTCTTACTCATATAAAATGTGAACAATATATAATGATGTACAGAACAACTCGCGGCAATCTTCACTGGAAGGCATCGAAGGCGGAGCAAGTCAGAAAGGCGAGGAGCTAGCTCGCTGCCTACAGCGGGAGCTGGTGCGCGCTCGCCTGCACGCGGCCGAGCGGGAAGCAGCTGAGCGAGAGCTGACGGCCCGTATCGCGGAGCTGGAGAATGAGAACAAGAGTCTAAGGAGACAGCGGGTTGATAACAACGTTGCACATCTGCAGGTAATATCGCAATTATTTCGCCTTTTTAATTCATGAGAATTAACTCAAACTGTCGCGGTCCACTGTTGAATATACGTATCTGCCAAAATGCTCTTTAACAGTTGTCATCATTCCACTTTTGTATCATGTTTTTGACCAAATGTACCATTCTTTCTGAAGTAATACTTTGTAAAATAATAATACCTAATCCCGAAGAGTTTACTTTACCTGGAAATATAATTATTCCATGTAAACTTGATAAGAACTTTATAAAACAATAATATATGTTTCTCAGGACGAGCTAATCGCTGTAAAGCTTCGTGAGGCTGAAGCGAACTTATCTCTCAAAGATCTCCGTCAACATGTCTCCGAGATATCGGAGGCGTGGCAGCGGCATCTACAGGTAAGTCTTCATCCCTATTTTATTACCAGGTTTACAGGGCTCGCTTGATTAAGGGGTACTAATTTCCAGACTAAAATTAAACCAGTCAACTCAAACTCAGAAAATTCACAAATTATTTAGGAATTTAATTTCTCAGTACCATACAGTAAAATTACGTCAAAAAGCAACAAAAGATGACTAACTATAAACATTGTAACTAGGAGCACAGACAAGAAGTACCCGCTACGCCGGTGCAGTCTAACGTGGTGTCCGACATAATGGCGACGCCTAAGAAGCTGCTGCGCGCCTGGGAGGGCCGCTCCGCCGACACGCAGAAGATGGAGGAGGAGCTCATCATGACCAGGATACGGGAGGTCGAAGCCATGACCGAACTGAAGGAGCTCAGGCTTAAGGTAGGCTTGTTCATCAGTTTTATGGTAACAGTTTCGGAATCTGACCGAGACTTCCTGTTCCTTTATCATGTTAACTTGTCTAGATAAACAGCATCACACGTTTAGTTTAGTTTTTGTATGATAGAGCACAAAACCACATCTAGACCTTTAACATTGTAAATATTGGTTGAATTGAAAGGTCATCAAATCCTGTTACTTTAGTTACGTTTTTTTGTCAAAGTTGTTCAAGATTGATCCAAACATTTTAACAGCTTATATATATAGTTTAAAGTTCAACTACACTTTTAATATTAGTATTGCAAGGGTGGAGTTAACATAGAACATGTCCCATTCCTTGGATTGTCCCAAAAGTCCGTACATCTACACTTTAGCTTAAGTACTTTAACTTGCATGCGAATGATCTCGCAACAAACTGGGTCCATGTACTATAACATCATATCACCAACAAGAAAGAGAAAACGGAGAAGTACTACATTATCTTACCTCTAGGTGATGGAGCTGGAGACTCAGGTGCAGGTATCGACGAACCAGCTGCGTCGTCAGGACGAGGAGGCGCGACTCCTGCGCGAGAACCTCGACGCCGCGCTGCAGAGGGAGCGAGCGCTCTTGACTCGCCAGAGGGAGTTCCAGCACAAGTACGCTGACCTCGAGAGCAAGGTGAGCACTCCTTACAGAATACTTTAGTGATGTTCCAGATTCACGGATGTATGAGAGAATGAACATCTGTATTTGTTACTTTTTGGCGGATATTTTAAATTAATAACCATAATATGTGTGTAGTTTAAAATACAAATAATATCTTTGTTTCTTAATAGCATACTAAATTAATAATTATGATAAAAAACGTCAACTGCCTTTTCGACGTCACTCGAGCTCCATAGCCATCAATGATCCGTTTAGTAAACTAGGATATAATAGGGTTATTTTTTCAGTTTATGCCATCTATTTGTAATACTTATACTATACTAATCCCTATCCTTTTATTTTGAACTTGTTAGGCCAAGTACGACTCGATGCAGGCCAACATCCGTAATATGGAAGACGCTCAGAGGATAGCTGAATTAGAGACTGAAGTCTCCGAATATAAATTAAAGGTAAGCAGTAATGTACTAAGATATTTTAGGGTTAAGAAATGTTTAAGCAACTCCTTTAAATTGATAAGTACGCTAGTGTGGAGTGCGAAAGTCGTCATTGTTTTTTATTTCTCAGAATGAAGTAATGGCCACAGAGGGAGAACTTCGCAATAATATGGACGGAGATTCAGATGGGGTGCGGGAACTGCAGGAGCAGGTGGCTGAGCTGAAAGCCGAGGTAAAATCACACACAAGTACACTTTTTAATCACGATCTTTAAATACACAACATCAAAACCCAATGCATTGAAACAAAATGAACATTGACACCCACTGAGTGTTCACGCTTGGCTTTTCTAACATAATTACAAAATAGTGAACAATTCAAACTGGTTTTCACGCTTATTCACATAATGGATACTAAATAAAATCATCTGCAAATTGCACATTACTAACAATTACATAATGTTCATAAATATTAATGTTACGTTTCATCCTCCGCGTTATAAATTCGTGATAAGTGCAAAACCGGACTAAACATTTTAGTGAAATACACTGTGACACTCCACTAAAAGTGAAGACACAACGTACGAACATCAATTGGTTCTCAAGTTATAACTATTTTTATTTTACAACAATTGAAATAACGAACTCAGAGAAAAAACACAGTGTTAGCTAGTTGGAAGTCTAGTAGGAGTCGCGTTTTGTGTCGCTCTGTGTCTATGCAGTGTTATCGCTCCGCCCACTGTGCACGGTGTTGCTCGGTGTCGCCTATCTGGAAAGGATCGCGTTCTGTGTCACGCCGCGTCGACCTCGAGTTAACGCTTGCCTGCTCCGCTAGCCTGCGCATTGGATTTTTAATAATTGTTTTTGCACTTGTTTACATTATTTAATTTTCTATTACTGCAAATTACGATTATTAATAATGTCTAAAATAGCTGAAGAATTATTGATATGGGGATGCTGCGAGGGTAGATTAGATGAAGGAGATTATCGTAATTGCATATCCTGTGACAAAGCATTTCACCTTGCCTGCTTAACAATTTGCGATGAAGAGCTCTTTACCTCCAAAGCTTGGAATTGCCCATCCTGCTCTAATAAAAATCCTAAAGCGCCAAGGGATGATGATACGCCTATTCGTTTCAATGCTAATGTTACCATGAGAAGTGCTAAAAGACAAGCACTGCACTCACCCCCAAATTCCACCCCCATTGACAACTGATGATATTCTTAATGTTGTACAAGACGTCCTGCAAGATCAGTTAAGTAGTATGCTGTCAAAAATCAATGATAGCATAAGCGTTCTAATTAGTCAAGAACTCCGATTAGTGAAGCTGGAAATCAACAGCGTGAAAGATTCTGTGAATGCAGTTAAAACCCAGATTGCGGGAATTGTCACTGAGCATGCGGAGGTTAAATTAGCAATGGAAAACTTAAAGTTTCAAAATGTTTCTATGCAGAACACTGTGATAGAACTGAGCGACAGAGGAAATCGTTTGGAACTTTTTTTCACAGTAAACCACTGATATCTGCAAGCAGTGCTGAGCAGGCCATCTTAACTAAGAACCTCCCTGAAACGGCTCTAGCTTGTGCCAGCCCAGGTGAATCCATCTCCGAGCCTGCGCCACCTGAAATGGTCTCGCAGGCCGCATCTTCTAATTCACAAGCATCGAACTCTCAGGCATGGATACGAGTAGCACAGAAACCGAGAAATCGGCGCCCAGTGTCAATTCAAGGAGCTGCTGGGCCCAGCGTGACATCGCTAAAGGCCGTAGAAGCTCGGAAGTACTTACACCTATGGAACATGGAGTCTACAGCCGACGAAATTAAAGTCTATCTTCGCACTTTATGTGGCACTAATACTTGTACCATCGATGAACTTACTCCGAAAGAAAACTACAAGTCATTCAAAATTGGCGTTCCCACCGCATGCTATGAGCGCTGCTATTCCGCAGATGTGTGGCCGGTGAATGCGAGAATCAGGCCTTGGATCAATTATAGAAAAACGTCTTCCGTTCAGTCTTAAAGCCAGCATGTTACCTCTCAGCCCTTTCATGAACAACTCAAAGAGGGAGACAAGCCAGCATCGTGATGGTATTGTAGCCGGACCCTCAGCAGCTTTTAGACCAAGCACCACAACTACAGAAATAAACTGTAAATACCAGAATGTTCGTGGAATTAAATCAAAGCTCCGGAGATGCCGTAAAAATTTGCAGATAGCCGAACAAGACCTAGTAGCAGCCACCGAGACTTTCTTGGACGCCTCGGTTGAGGATACTGAACTCGGCAATGGCGAGTGGACTGTGTAAAGGCGCGACAGAGGTACACCTTGCGGAGGTGTGATACTTATGGCCCGCAAACCCATTGTCCTGCGCCGTCGACGTGATTTTGAAACGCTTCAGTCATTGTTCGGCGACGCCGCTTTGTCTGTTGGAACTTAGGCTCACTCTATTGTGACTGTATAAAACATAATGAATACAACATACACCGTTATCTATTGTTAATTCAGCTTTCGTCAGCAAAAAGTATAAGTACAGAGTATCTTGTTTAAGCATGGCGCTCTTTCGCCGTTGTACTATGAAAATCACAATAGTTTTGAGGAACCATGATTTCTGTACATTTCTGGTCTAGGTTCATGATAATGATAATTGTCAGGCCTCTTGTCCACACGATTTTAAAACTCGGCTTAAAAATACCTTGGTCCTCGACTTGTATTATGGGATAAGACTATCGAAGATTATAAAAATAAGTGGTCTCAGTATGATTCCTGGAAAGACATCCTTATATTTTTTTTTCTTTTCTTTTTGTGTTTTCAGTCATAATACGCAGGGATAATTTTGTATAATAAGGATGACGAGGACATTGTAGCTTAGCGGCAGAAAAAAATGTAGTTACTGAGCGGCACCTGGCCGCTGTCTCGACGCTAAACGACTGCACGTTTTGTTAACCGCACGATTAACGCGCCGTACGGTTAATAAATCGTGTATGTGCAAGAGGCCTAAGCATATCACATACATCGCCTCTATATTTCATACCTTTTCTGTAAACATCTTTAACTATATGGTGATAAATACATTTTTCTTTCTTATGGCATTTACAACACACGACCGATTGTAATAGATGCATATCGCCGCCGCTGTTCATAATGGAGGTATATTATAACATATATGAATGTATACTATGATGCTTTTAACTCCAAAATGTCTGATACATTTTGTTTGGCACTGCACAGTTTCCCACACCAATCACCACTCCGGACACTGAGCCCTGGAAATGGCTCGAGTAAGTTTTACACTATCAAACATCTTATTGGCTAGTGTGTTAACATGCTTATTCCAAAATATATCTGACGATTTTCATGACTCCATTGTTAAAATAATACTTTCCAAATAAATTAAAAAAATACATCATTCATCATCTAGAACAAAAATCATAAGTTTTTGCCTCAACATAGTAAATTATAAAAAATATTGTTTTGATAAAGGAATCGTGAAAACTGTAGTAGTACCTCCTTTAATAAATCCTTGAATATTTAACGTCATGTGAAAATGTGTCGGTAGTAAGTTGTGACAGCATCACGTAACCTTGTACTACCGGTTGCGCCCACTCGTTGTAGAGCCCACCTAAATATTTGTAAAGTTACATGTCTTACCAAGCTTAAATTAGCATAATATAAAAGAGCTACTTCTATCTCCCTTTACCATAACATGGTGTAAACTTGATAGTAGTATGCGGTCATCGATTATCAAATATCTTAATTTAAATTTCTTATAACAATAAGATTCGATGATTTAAATTAAATTGGAAAATAATTAAATGAATATTGCATGTGGATACACTAGTTCCGTATACCATTCTGTTGTGATCAGTACATAAGTAAAATGTGAAGATAGTCACTGTAATTTGCTTGTCACTATAATATGCTTCCTATGCTTGCATGCTGTAAAAGACTTTGTTTGTTGTTAGCTTTCCTTCGGTATGGCCTGCGTGATTATTATCCTTTGCTTCGTTTAGGTATGTATTTGTTAACATTCACTGTCATGCTTTGTTTAACTTTCACCATTTAATATATATAATGTTCCATAGTATTTTATGTTACAGTAAATTGGGGTTATTTGGTAAACATTGGGTTATTTGAAATCCAGTCTATTTCCTATCCGGGCAATCTTCCCCCATAGGGGAGAATTAAAGATCTTGTTTGTTCCCAATAACCCCTTGGTTTTCAAATAACTTCGCTTTAAGCCGCTGCTCCACTGCGGCGCATGCGGTACACAAGGTTCATGCCCACTATCTTTATATGTAGCTCGTCGTCTCACGAGAATCGTCGTCTCACGAGAATCGTCGTTTCCACTACTAATCAAATTCGTTGCAACCCACGGCCGCTTAAACACGGATGACGGCACAAATACATGCATGCACGCTATATAGTTAGCGCCAGCGGACCATTCAAATGTCGAGCATCGACGAGTTGATGTAGAATATAACTGTGGGCGTCATTCTACATTCTAGGCCCAACGGACTCACGCATCTAACATGCAAACTTCTGCGTTCATATCCTATGCAGTGTAAATAGTGTACGCAGCGTTGAGCTGCGTGAATGGCATATCCGATCCATACACGCGTTTACCAATGGCATCATTTCAAGCATAGCGTGTTTGTGGGATGTAGTGGATTTTATCGCTACCATTTTCATACATAGCCCATAGTCATACGTGCGAAGCCTCCCCGTGGGCCGTAGTGAAGGAGCGGCTTTACTGTACCTTCTTAACCTTAACCCAAGACTGTATATACTAACCTCATCAACATTATGATGGTGGTGTTTTTTGTTTTTCAGATCATGCAATTATTTTACCATCTATGCCAATGAATTTAAATAAAGTTCCTACAGTTATTTTACTGTCTAAATGCCAGAATTTAATAAATGCACTTATAAATAGTAAGTAGGTAGAAGTTTATGTGAAACGTATTTCATTTTAAGTTCAGCATGTTATTATGGACAGTGTTCTGGGAGAGTAAGCAGGTTAGTACCCATGTCCATTTATTAACATGTCCATATTGTGTTGTAGGTCATGAGGCTAGAGGCGTGGAAGTCAAGAGCTCTCGGGCACACAGAAATTAGCCGCGCTGTTTCCTTCGAAGATGATTTGGAGGAGGACGACAAACTTAAACTTATTCTACGACGCGAATCTTCCACATCCCTCGACAGCTCTGCGATGTCGCGAAAACCTACGTAACGAATAATACTACCATACTAGCAAAATTGTTGCCCTCGCTTTTAGTAGGTACTCCTTCCATATATATTTTCTAAATAGAGAGAGGATGAAATTATTTATTTCTTAGTCCTGTTTCGTTTTTTCAAAGTATAAAAGAACTTGCGTCACTCTTTGTTCAATATTCGCTTGAAGTTATTAGTACTTCCAACAGTGTCTTCAATATAATTATGTTCCAATGTTTTACAGTAAGTAGTTGTGCTAGACTTCTTCGAACGATTATTATAAGTAAAAGTTATCAACGTAGCTATAGATCAAAATACAATCAATAATCTAGACTCGCTTAGATTGCATAGAGGTTACAGCCCAGTCTCGTGATGCCAACTACATTTACCCCGAGGACATGAAGATAGCGGACGAACTATTTAGCAGCCGTTTATGTCTTCCTAAAAATGTAACCAACACTTTGATATGCACTCTAAAGTGATGCACATTAGTAGATTATAGTAAGAATAATGTATATGGTTGTAGTTGAGATATACAGGTAGGTAGTTTTAGTATAGTTGTATTTTATAGATATTAATTTTTGGGTAGAATATAATTCTTAAAGGTACATGTGGTGAACAGGCAATATATTGAAAACATTCTGTCATCTACTATCAACCACGTAGGGACTTAGGTATCTAGATACCTCTTCACGCAAATTGGTAGCTTTGATCTCAAAAGATGTAAACCACGCCTAAATTGATTCGGTAATAAAGTAACTAAATGAACTCTTATATCGTTTTTGCAGGAGTTACCTTGCAACTAAGTAATGCGTTGTGTTAACAGAAATTCTGTTTAGTGACTTAGTGACGTCGTTATATATAATTACTGTAGGATCTAAATAGCTGGCGACGTGCGCCAACAATGTAATAAAATATGTGGCTATTCGTGTATATTAATGTGTTATAAGTGTGATCCATTAATATTTTTCACAACTAAAACATTTCTAAACAAGCATTCCAACTTATTTATTTTAAAATCTTTTTATCTTAGTTGGATTTAAAGAAACCCATTAATTAGGATATTGTTTTTAAAAATATGTTATCATCGTGGCTACTACTAATAGATAAGCTTTTAATTTTAGATGACGAGACAGGGAAGATGGTCTAGTATTGATGGCAATATTATGCGTACTTATTTAATTAATGCTTACATTTTATTAGGTTTTAAGAAGAAGTATTTTTATATGTATTAATTTATTTTGTAAAATACTCATTATTTTGTTTCGTACAATGTTTGCATGGCATGTTATTTAAAACTTCACCAAAATTTGTACTGCGCTGTATTAGCAATAACACGTCATATATGAAAGTAATAGCGGTTTATTAAAATAATCAGGTAACCGTTGTGATTGGAGTGCAACTATACCTAAGTTTTGGTATGGAAAACTCATTGACTGGGTATTTTCATTATCATCGCATCATGTTATAAAAGATCCATTGGTCTTTTCAAGTAGAGACCAACATTTTATTCTTATCAAAGTTTTTGTGTTTCTCCACTAGTTATTAAAAGAAAATCGTTCAATTATCAAAATTAAGATGTATATCTGATATAAGATGCAAATACTTGACACGTTAGTAATATAGTGTCAAAGTAATCAGCCTAGATTAAACTGTCAATTTTAAATATCCTATACCTAAGAAGCAAGCTAATCATATTGAAATATACATTGGGGCTCAATTTACACCGCGCTGGAATGGAAGGGAAGCATCTTTTTGCAACGAATTTTTACAGAGCATGATAAATTTTATGTCAATTGTATAAGGCACAAATGAAATACGAGCCAAACATTGGAGAAATCCCGAGAATGCGCTAGTCCAATTTTTTGGCTCTTGTTTAATTTGTGTTAAAGTTAATTATGCTATTTACAATTTCGTGATAAAAAGTCGCTTCCGTTCCATTCCTCTGCGGTGTAAATTGAGACTAAAGACACCATTATTCCTGTAACTACCTAATGGTCTCTGGCAGCGGATGTTACACGGGTAGATGTCAGACTTTGATAACAGCTTATAATAAATTATTGGGTAAAATGATAAGAGCTAATCTCTTGTTGTATAGAATTGCTTGAATCTAGTATGGGTTCTTGGGCTGGTTATTTTTTAATAATTAATTGTAAAGATTTAATTATTTATCATATGAAACTGTATTGTACCATTGCTGGAAAAGGAGTACTATAAATGTTTCCTGTATGTCATTAGCGGTACCAGAATAAAATAATAACCGTTACGACATGACATCATTACATTGTCCAATATTTATTTTATTTTTGTTAATTTTGTCAGATTTATATTAAACATATTTTATAATAGTAATACGCGTTTTGTTCCAAATAACGCTTACCTAATCGTAGTTGATTTTTGATTATCGTTACAATTAAAATGTTTTATTAGGTGTACTATATCTTTTACATAACATTGTAGTCACTACATCGGCAGCTATAAAAGTATTTATAACTATATTCTGTATCTTAGACCACTGTTAGAATTTTTTTCCTTTGGTAGCGATTAACATTCGAAGATTTAAAGGCATGTATTAGAAAAATTAAGTATTCTGAAAATTATTTCTTGAGTTTTATGGCATTACCTAGAAGTATCTCATTGAATAGATATTTGTAGAGAATTTAGCATTGTTTTATATCCACGTAGTATAAGATAAAATACAGCTGTGAATCGAATGCCACTTATAAATCAAATAATCAAAGCATAATTAAATACAAAAATAAAGTATGTATTTGTAGTTTTTTACTTTTATAAAATTAAATAGAAAAGTATTTCTCTGTAGTGAAATGTATTCTGAACGCAGCTTTATTGTGTTTGCTCAATGGTCTTTTCTGTAAGTCGCATGAACCAATTATGTTAAATGGTTCAGATGTGGGAAAACAACATGGTATGCCGTTTAGCATTCATTTTATTGATATCTTTCAAATTTGCACCTTTTTTTGTTCTGTGCAGACTGACTGTAAGACTGTAAGTACCGAGAGTATCCCCCCTTTATAGCAGTGCTTGACATAGGCATTGGTATAAAGAGGGTCTCAGGTTCTTATAAACTTACTCCACGGAGGCAATAACTGCACCTTTTAAAAGCATTACCACAATTTTTTTACATGTTTCTCGCGACTTTCTGTATTTTCATAATGTGTATTGGAAAGTAAATTGATAAACTTGTATTCCATTTTTATTAAAAAATAAAGACTTGTAACTCACTAGAGACTTTTATGTTATCCTTCCGCCTCATCCTTCTTTGTTATTACTTTCTACGCATAGGTATTCAAAATATTCATACAGCTGAGCCAGAGGTTATAATTAAAAATAAAACAAATAGGATTGTTAGTAAATTTATTTATTTTTCTACACTTAGTTAAGATAAAGCACCATCATACATTACTTAATGTTATTCATCTATCTTTATGTTAAGATCATTATTGTTTTAAGGCTGGACACGAACACAGATTTGTTAATAAGTCGTAAAGTTATATAGTTAATATAATAGGTTAAACTTAGGCCAAACTCTTGTACTTTGTAAACAAATTGTATAACACTCGCAGTGTGGATTTAAGGTCGAGATTCACAATATCTGAAAGAAAAAAATATGAAAATGATTAGTATTTCAAGTCATAGTCATATAATTGAATAAAAATTATAATAAACATTTCAATTACCTTCAGGTCTTGCCTTTGGCTTAGCAAGCCCTACATCTTGCATCAGTTCAAAAGCAAAGGAGACATTGTGAACTTTCTGGTCAAAATCTTCAGGAATAAGATGAAAGTCATACAATGGCACAAAGAATCCTTCAAGCAGCCCCATCAGAAGACACAAATATACACCATCATGAAACTGGGTGTCCAAATCCATAACTTCAAGATTGACTTTGCTCAGATGTTTGTTCACAAAAGTAATCAGGGATTTCTTAACTACTTGCAATTTATCTGGAGCATGATCAAACAATGCATCAAAAGCATCCCTTTCACATTTCATTCCCAAATCTTCATATGTGGTGGTAATAGTTTCAAGATAGGTTCTAAAAACAAACAAAAAAAGACAGTTAAAATATAGCTCAACATCCTAAGCTCACCAACATCTAACCAGCGAAAATATTCACCTGTGGGATAGTTGAGTGGAAGTATCCTTCTTCACAACAACAACAGTAACACTGACATTCTCAGGTAGGCGGACAGGAGCACGGAAGTGGCGAGCCAGGGCAACAAGCAAATGTAATATAGATACTACATTCTTTGAATGAATAGAATCCACACTCCACTTAGAAACAGATTTTGCTGTTCCATATAGAACCTAGAAGACAGAGAACATGTAAGAAAAGAAAATCTGGACAACAAAATTAAGGTACTTTTCATTCTTAAATATCTTCATTGGTCAATTAACTTAAAACCTTGTTAACATTAACAAGTCTTCTTACCCTGTTTACAGCTTTTAGAACAATAGTAAGTTTTTGCCGCTGGCCTTCCTCTGACTGAGTAACTTCAGGCACATCTAATTTTGTTTCAGTCAACATCTCAAGTAGTTTTTGGAGTACTTGGCCATCATACAAATCTTCACTGATATCCTTGACTATTATTCTTTGTGTGGCCAGTGCATCATTAATCCAATCAATAAGAACTTGGACCAGCTCCTTTACTCTAGGATCCTCCAGTGACCTAGGCTCTATTATGGCACGTTCTTCATTGTCATCTAAAATATATAGCAAGTAATATTGTTAATATTTTGCTATTTAGAATATCAACAGGATAATATCACAGTTATACTTTACACGCAAAAGTTGTGATATGACATAATAAGGATAGAGTCAAACAATAATAGCTATTTAAAGCAGTTAGTAATACTGCATGACTCATACATGGCCTTTAAGACTAGCATATTACTTACGCAAACTGTACTCCTCTGGAGGTATTTCTGGTGCAGTGGGGCTACCAGGAGAGTCAATGGCATATTTTCCTTCAGCTTGTACATCTTGCACTACATAAACAATAAATTTATAAATACATAATTTTACAGGAGTGTAGAAATATTTCTTTGTTCACTTACAAGAACCCACTTTACATGTTGCTGGCATATGCAACATTATAATAAACTTAATTTAGTTAAATATTCTTTAACAACCCACACAGAAAATTTCCAAGAACAGATGTTTATATTAGAAAGAATAATACAATGCTTGCCTTCTTTTATGCGCTTTTTAACCGACGAAAACAGAGGAGGTTCTCAATTCGACGCGTATATTTTTTTTTTTTTTATGTATGATCACGCATAACTTTTTACTGAGTAGTCCGATTTTGATAATTCTTTTTTTATTGGAAAGGGTATACTCCAAAGTTGGTCCCATATAAATTTGAAAAAAGAATTCCCACCCTAAGGGTGGGAAAACAGGGGTTAATTGATTGTTTTCGCACTGATCGTAATGTATTACCACGCGTAACTTTTTACAGAGTAGTCCGATTTTGATAATTCTTTTTTTATTGGAAAGGGTATACTCCAAAGTTGATCCCATATAAATTTGGAAAAAATATTCCAATCCTAAGGGTAGAAAAACAGGGATATATTGTTTTTCACTAACTGATTGTAATATATGACCACGCGTAACTTATTACAGAATAGTCCGACTTTGATAATTCTTTTTTTATTAGATAGGGAATACCTAGAAGCTGGTCCCATACAATGTAACCCGAAGGGTGGGAAAATAGGGGTGATTTATTGTTCACTCACAGATTTCAATACTAAAATAAGGTAGTTAGCTATTTTAAAAATAATGCAAAATTCAGGATGTAGCAATTAGTAGACTATAGCCACAAAAAAATATAAAATAAAAACTTTTTAACAAAAAAATTAAACCGCCGAAAAAACTGAAAAGCAAAAAATAAAAAACATTTTTTTATTTAATCTTAATAACTAAGTTCTTAAACGAATGTGAGTATACCTAAATAATTTTGAGGCGGCGCCAAACTATCAATGAACAAAGATCACAAAATTACCTTAAATTTTAAGAAACAACCAAATCAAAAACACTATATTCTATAATTATATTCCTTACTTACCACCTACTAATACCATTTATTTGTGGAAAGCAAATAAAAGTTTTGAGTGTCAGTTTGAGTTTGAATCGACTTAACAATGCAATGAAATCTCCATCGAGAAACATTTAAATTTCTAAAAAAATTAAGTACCTATATATCGTAATTAATTAATTTGCCTGTTTGGCGCCGACTCGAAATTACTTAGGTATACTCACATTCGTTTAAGAACTTAGTTATTAAGATTAAATAAAAAAATGTTTTTTATTTTTTGCTTTTCAGTTTTTTCGGCGGTTTAATTTTTTTGTTAAAAAGTTTTTTTGCGACCAATAGTTCCAATTTTGTCCCAGAATGATTCCTCTTTATCTTCCTTTTTGGGCAACACAGGAGTTCGAGGAGATTTCGGGCGTGGTGACGACATTTCGCTGAACAGACCTACTACTACAAATGAAAATAAAAGAGGTCACTCACAAGCTATCAAAACAACATACCCAATCAAAGCATGTATACTTTTGACTACTACAGAAACAGTGTATTATAAGATATAACAGTTATGTATAAAGTAAACTAAAAACCTTTATTTTATTGTCGATTCTAGTACAAAAAGGGAATCGGGACTGGTACCGAATTCAGTGGTGCACTCATTCAATCACACACAATGAAAATGAACACAACAAGTGATTTTGAGGATGCAAAAACTGTATTAGAATTTTATATTTCTGCCGTATTAGAAAACTTCTCGTTGGGTGTGTATATTTGAGATACTGCTTCCATTATGTCAAGTATTTAAAATATTTTGGGTATATGTCACAAAGATCGTTACGTTCCGTACAAAATAAAATAACTTAAGCAACTTGTGCCAGATTCTACTTCAGTACTTAGTTATTGCATAAAATTAGTTTAAGATGGTGTTGCGGCAAGCAGGCAACACTGGCTACACTATGCGCTGTGAAGTTCGGCGCAGTTACTAACTTCACTCTTCTTCTAATCATAGACAAATATACCAGTAAAACTTAAAACAAGTAATGTCAAATAACCGTTCACTCGACGCATACGCATCTAATAATGTATCAAGTTCAAAAATTGTAACCGTAACCCTGAATAAACCGCTATAATTTATTGGAGTCAGATTTATTTAAACATCCATCGAAACATCCGAAACATTGGTGACACCGACGTGATGCATTGGTTACCATAAAAACGAGATCTATAAGAAGAGATATTGGACAATTGGAGGGCCATCCGTTACAAGCTTGAAGCCAGCCGGTCAGCCTACAGCCTACGAGCAGCACCGCAGCCAGTGCTTAGCCAGGAAAGTGCCTCATCCCATCCATATTCCAAATATTCCCATCCCATTTCCAAACTAAAATTGTCTAGAAAGAGATGCCAATTTGCTTCACCCGCCATTTTCTTTCGTTTCCATTTAATTTCTATATTACCGACTAGCAATCTTAAACTTTGATTATTTTATTTTTCAATTGCAAATCATCAAAGTTGATGAGTCATTGTTTCATTCCCCTTCATTTCAATTTCATTTTAAACTATTTAGTTCTTACTTTGTAAAAATCTATAAGAACTTTATTACATTACTTACTTATTAAAAATTAAATATACTAAAGTACCTACTCGAATTGCAAGATAAAACGCTCAGTCACCCTTTGCAATCTGTCATTGCTAATTATTGTGAAGATAGGTAATAAATAACGCTAACTCGTTTTCTGTGCATTCCAGTTCCGTTATTAATCGTCGGCCGCTCGATGTCTTTTGTTTGAGTCGCCTCGTCGCTGTCGCATGCGCAGCTAATTCGCTAACCTTGACTTTGACCTCATTAATGGAGTGTTGGTGCATTAGCCGGCCGGACTGCATAAGTTACGTATTGCATTGTTATTTTGATTCCTTCTTTAGAGTTTTATCTTTCAAATTAATTTTAAAGTTAAATTAAGTGTTTCAACCATAATAATGTCTCATACTAGTGAACATTTGAGTAAATTACATGTGGAAAGTGCAGAGCTTCCAAAACATAGTGTGTCTGTGCCCAATTTAAGCATAAAGGATTTGTATACAAAACGAAGCTCGATAAAAGGTAGGATAACTAAGTACAAGAATTATTTAAACTCATTCTTAGAGCCTGGCAATACATTTTCATCAACTGATTTAGGTATTATTAGCCAAAGATTCCAAAGGTTTGAGGAGTTATATACAGCGTTCGATGATGTTCAATCAGAAATCGAAACGCTTAACTCTTCAAACTTGGACAGTGAACTTGAAATCAGGGATGAAATGGAATTGGACTTTTCTACATTAATTGCTCGCACTCGTGTATTCTTGGAAGCAAATCAACCACGTGAAGGTTGTGCGCAATCAGTAAATAATTCTTGTCAACATAATAACCATAATCTTGTTAGTTTTAAACTACCAGTGATAAAAATTGCTAACTTTGATGGAACTTATTTCAAGTGGCTCGAGTTTCGAGATACTTTTTTGTCGCTTATACATAATAACAATAGGATTGAGGACATACACAAATTTCATTATCTCAACTCATACTTGGAGGGAGAGGCAGCCCTAGTTGTTAACAATTTAGAGGTTAGTTCCACCAATTACAAGGAAGCTTGGCGTCTCCTCTGCGAGAGATATAACAATGAGAATCAACTCATAACATACCATTTAAATTCACTGTTCAATTTTCAAAATGCACCCCGTGATTCATCTAAAATATTAAGGTTCATAGTTGATCATGTGTCAAAGAACTTACGGGCTCTAAATACGCTGGGTGAACCAACCAAGTCTTGGGATTCCTTGATCATTCATTTGGTCTCGGCAAAGCTTGACAACAGCAGTAGTTTCAAGTGGCAAGAACACAAAAATGTTCTCAACGGCAAGCCAACTCTGAAGGATTTTTTTCAATTTCTAAAAAATCGTGCTGACGTTCTTGAGTCTGTTCAGGTTAATAAGACTGAACGGCATAGTCATAATAACAATTCAAAACCTGAAAAATCTCACGCAAAGGCATTTGCTATTTCAGCTGCTCCTGGCGTTTCTGCTGCTACGTGTGTCTTTTGTGGTGGTAGTCATCGCATCTACGACTGCTCCACGTTCCTGGCTAAGTCTGTGGAGGATAGACAGAAGGAAGCAGCGCGGTTAAAGCTATGTATAAACTGTTTACGTAAGGGACATTCTTCTCGTCAATGCAGGTTGGGCCCTTGTACTATTTGTAAGAAATATCATAATAGTTTGCTACATAGACAAAATAACTCTCAAGCTGTTAATGTATCAAATGTACACTCGTCTAACTCTGGGACTGAAGTTGAGTGTCAGCAGGATCCGAGTGTCGGTACCAATAACATAGTGAACAATATGTCACTGCAAACAAACAATTGTGTTTTGTTATCCACGGTTTTAGTGGATATTTATAATCCAGTTTCTCAAACCCACTGTGCTGTTCGTGCACTGCTAGATAGCGGGAGTCAATGTTCACTTATTACAGATAGGTTAAAGAACAAATTGCAGTTGACTACCCAGCCAACCAGTGTCGATATAGTTGGTGTAGGTAATAGGTCACTCTCTAATGCAGTGCAAAGATGTACTATACATATTAAATCAAAACATAGCAATTATAATGCAAACATAACTTGTCTTGTACTTCCGCATATCTCCGGAAGCATACCTAACAAGTCTATAGATGTTTCAAATATAATATTACCATCCAACATTAAACTTGCTGATCCTACGTTTAACATATCTGCAACTATAGATTTGTTGATAGGGACTGACATTTTTTGGTCTATAATTGAATCTAATCAGATTAGTCTCGGCCCTAACCAGCCTGTTATAAGAAAAACTAAATTAGGTTGGATATTAGCAGGCCCATTGCTAACAAAAACTCAAGTTAGTTCAAAGTCTATTCACTGCAATCATGTAAATGTTACTTGCAACAATAGTAACTGCATGTCAAACGAAACCCTTAATGAAAGATTAACCGATTTTTGGAAATTGGAACAGATCCCGTCCTCTGTCATTGTAAACACAGAGGAGGAAATACAATGTGAGAAAGATTTTGTTGTGAATACTTTTCGTAGCCAAGATGGAAGGTTTAATGTTAAACTTCCTCTTCTTTCGCAACCCGACTGCCTAGGCGAATCATATAGAAATGCAAAAAGACAATTTTTATCATTAGAAAAGAGATTAATGAAAAATCCTACTTTAAAACAAATGTACTGTGATTTTATAAAGGAATATTCAGACCTAGGACATTTGTCACCATCTGCCATTTTAGTTCCTGAACAGTCATACTTTATTCCACATCATGCTGTTTTAAAGCCTACAAGTGAATCAACCAAACTACGAGTTGTATTTAATGGTAGTGCGAAAACTAGCTCCGGGTTCTCCATTAATGACATACAAATGACTGGGCCACACATTCAAGATTCCTTATTTAATATTCTAATCAGGTTTCGACAACATGTCTTTGTACTGTCCGGAGATATCGAGAAAATGTATCGGCAGGTTCAAGTTCAAGAATGTCATCGTGACCTACAAATGATACTGTGGCGCGATCATGATACTAATCCTCTGAAGTCATTACGACTAAACACGGTTACCTATGGGTTAACAAGTTCTAGTTTTTTGAGCACTCGCTGCTTGTGGCAGTTGGGTGAAGATTGTAATGACTCAAGAATTAAAAATATAATTCAAAATGATTTTCTAGTCGATGATTTGCTAACCGGTACTGACAGTATAGATGACTTACTTTATATAAAAGATTCTGTAGAAAATGCTTTATCTAAAGGTTGTATGAACTTGCGCAAATATCGTAGCAATTTATCAACAATATTACCTAATGATAGCAGCAGTCAAAACAAATTAATTTTAAGTTCATCGTCACACATATTGGGTGTAGGCTGGGATCCGAATGATGATTATATTCATTTTCCTAATAGTTATAAAGAACTATACCACAAAGACAAACCCACTAAACGTTCCATTTTATCAGACACTTGCAAGGTATTTGACCCTCTTGGCTTATTGAGCCCTCTCACAATTAAACCGAAAATTTTAGTACAAAAATTATGGATACAAAAAATAGATTGGGACACACCAGCACCCTATGACATCTGCCAGTCATGGTATTCGTTCATAGAGAACATGAAACATCTTTGCACATTACGTATACCTAGGCACACTTTATGTATATCCCCTGTTCGGATTGAAATGCATTGTTTTTGCGACGCTTCACAAAGCGCATACGCAGCATGTATTTATTTAAGATCTGTGGATAGGCAGGATAATGTTACAGTTAGGCTGCAGTGCGCGAAAGCCCGATTAGCCTCTGTCAAGCCAACGACTATTCCTCGTTTAGAGTTGTGTGCATGTTTGCTGGGCGCCCAACTCGCGAGCTCCGTATGTCGTGCGCTGCGATGTGTGATACACCGGAAAGTATTTTGGACTGACTCATCGATCGCGCTCACGTGGTTAGCTTCGCGGTATGACAAGCTAGAAACATTTGTGGCTAATAGGGTAGGGGCAGTATTAGAACTCACTGAATTGTCTGACTGGAGGCATGTACCCACCGCATCGAATCCTGCTGACATAGCTTCTCGCGGTGTAGACGCCGATAAAATTAATAATTTAAGTTTATGGTGGAATGGACCAACTTTTCTTACTCAGCCTGAACCGGTTTGGCCTTCACGCAATTTTAAACAATGTAATGATGAAAGTTATGTGTCTGAAATTAATTTGAATATTATTACTAAAGATAATCCAACTGATCAACAACTCATAGATTTTAATCGTTATTCTAAATTAAAATTTCTACAACGTTCTTTCGCTTACTTGCTTAGATTTATTTTTAATTGTCGTAATTCACAAAATAGAAAATCTGGTATCTTACAACCAGAAGAGCTTTCAAATTCATTTGAAAAATTGGTACGCTTAGCTCAACAAGAACTATTTCCAAAGGAAATAGCAATTCTAGCTAGTAAGGGAAACCTACCTTCTACGAATCCTTTATTAAGCCTAAATCCTTTCAGTGACGAGAATAATGTCTTAAGGGTGGGCGGACGTTTAAACTCCTCTTGCTACAGTTTTGACAAGCGTCACCCCATGTTATTACATAAAAAACATAGACTTACCAAGTTGTTTTTCGAGCAGGAACACTTGCGACTTCTGCATGCTGGTCCGCAGCTGCTTCTTTCTTCCATAAGAGAACTTGTTTGGCCTTTAGCCGGGAGAGATCTTGCTCGCACCACTGCAAGGCATTGCGTAGTTTGCAGAAGGGCCAGAGGAAAAACGCTGACACCTATGATGGGTGCGCTGCCACCACAACGAATAAATCCTGATTTTCCTTTCATAGCTGTTGGTGTCGACTTTGCTGGGCCATTCTTTATAACCGATCGTAAGGGCAGAGGTTGCAAGATAACAAAATGTTACCTCTGTATTTTTGTTTGCCTTAGATTTAAATGCCTACATTTGGAGGCCGTAAGTGAATTGTCCACAGATGCCTTCATATTATTTTCTGCGACAATGGTAGAAACTTTCTAGGAGCCCATAAAGAAATTAGTAATTTTTTAAATTCACAAACTAATAATGTTAGTAGTTTTCTCTCTGAAGAAGGAATTAAATTTAAGTTTCAACCGGCTTATGCACCTCATTTCGGAGGATTATGGGAGGCTGGCGTTAAATCTGCCAAATTTCATATAAAAAGAATTTTAGGGAATACACACTTAACATTTGAAGAGTTGGCAACTCTATTTAGCCAAATTGAATCCATCCTAAATAGCAGACCTTTGTATCCCTTATCTTCCAGTCCCGATGATTTCCAACCTTTAACACCGGGCCACTTTCTGATTGGCAGACCATTGACGTCGCTGCCGTCACCTAATTTGTTAAATGAAAGGCTTCACAGACTTAATCGTTATCAGCGATTGGAAATGCTACGTCAACACTTCTGGAACCGCTGGAAACTTGAGTACATAGCAGAGCTTCAACAGCGTATCAAATGGCGACTTCCTGATCGACAGCTGCAAGTTGGAGAACTAGTGTTGATGAAAGAGGAGAATACCCCACCTATGCAATGGAAGCTAGGACGAATAACTGCCTTGTATCCTGGCAAAGATGATGTGGTTCGCGTTGCCGAAATAAAAACTTCTACGAGCACTTATCGACGCGCCATCAAATACCTCTGTCCTTTGTTGGAGCCTCCGGAGGACACCATTGAAAGCTGATACTCCCCGGGCCCCCCCAGTATGTTGCGGCAAGCAGGCAACACTGGCTACACTATGCGCTGTGAAGTTCGGCGCAGTTACTAACTTCACTCTTCTTCTAATCATAGACAAATATACCAGTAAAACTTAAAACAAGTAATGTCAAATAACCGTTCACTCGACGCATACGCATCTAATAATGTATCAAGTTCAAAAATTGTAACCGTAACCCTGAATAAACCGCTATAATTTATTGGAGTCAGATTTATTTAAACATCCATCGAAACATCCGAAACAGATGGTGTTTATGTCCATGAGTACAAAACACAATAGAGTTCATGACACTAAAATGTCCATATACGACATTTTAGTGCCTGTCTAGCATATTATGTACACTTCAGCATAAAGTACGTATGTGTATGTATAGCGACAAGTTCGAGCCATGAACCGGAGCCGCGGGTCAGCACCAGCAGTAATGGCGAGGAGGACCTGTGGAGCCTGTGGGGGCGGATCGTCAGCAATTGGGAGACCGAGTGGAAGCGACGGAACCAGTTCGTGCGCGACCTCGTCAGACAGGGCGTGCCGCATCACTTCAGAGGCATCGTGTGGCAACTCCTGGCCGGGGTCGACACCTCCGCTGAGAAGAAGCAGTACGCCTCTTATATAAAGGTTAGCAAAAACCGCTACATTATTTATCAGTTCACTTTCATATTTTTCACTGCCATACAAACATTTAATTTCTGTCCCACGTAATCTATTTTCATTCCAAAACTTTGTCAATCTTATTAATTGTAAAGCCTTCTATTGGTTTTGGTCTAAGAGATTTAAATATACATATTTTCAGGCTAAGTCTGCATGCGAGAAGGTGATACGTCGCGACATAGCCCGCACTTACCCTGAGCATGACTTCTTCAAGGAGAAGGATGGTCTTGGACAGGAATCCCTGTTTAACGTCATGAAGGCGTACTCCCTTCACGATCGTGAGGTCGGCTACTGCCAAGGCTCTGGTTTCATCGTCGGGTTATTGCTCATGCAGGTAAACCACCACCAAATAAATATAGAATTCTCAAAAATTTGACCATTTTTCGCATTACCTTTATTACAACATGTATTCACTGACAGATGCCAGAGGAAGAAGCGTTTGCGGTACTCGTAAAAATAATGCAGCAACATCGAATGAGGGATATGTTTAAGCCAAGCATGGCGGAGCTGGGTCTCTGCATGTTCCAATTGGAAAATCTGGTTCAAGAATTACTCCCAGACTTATATGTACACTTTCAATCTCAGGTAGTTGAAAATTAGAAAGTTAAATCGCGGTACTTTAACTGATCTTCGATATTGAAGTAACTTGGTCCTTTTTTTCAGTGTTTCAACACGTCACTGTACGCCAGTAGTTGGTTCCTCACACTATTCACAACAACTCTAACACTGCCACTTGCTTGCCGGATCATGGATGTATTTTTATCAGAAGGAATTGAAATCGTTTTCAAGGTAGCACTTGCGCTACTTACCGTTGGCAAGAACGACTTACTGTCGTTGGATATGGAGAGTATCCTAAAGGTAACAAACATGCAATAGTAAGACCTACAATTAATATACTGTACACTTATTTTCTTATAATAAGTAACTTGTTTTGCAGTATATCCAAAAAGAATTGCCAGCGAAAGCCGAAGCCGATCAAGATGCCTTCATGAATCTCGCTTACTCAATTAAAGTAAATCCAAAGAAGATGAAAAAGTTAGAAAAAGAATACACAGTGATTAAAACAAAAGAGCAAAGTGATATAGCGGTCCTAAGGGTAAGATAACAATTTGAAGTGATGCGCGTGTAAATAGCTGTTGACATCGATTTTTTTGTGATTGAAGTGGACTTTAAACTAAAAAGGCTGTTTGCTAACTTTCTTGCTCTTAGGTTTAGGTATCAAAATAGGGTGGATGACTAAAACTAACAACAATACATTTATTTCAAATTTCGCATAACGTGACGATATTGTTCAAAATTTCAGCTCCTCGAAAAATCAAGTTTCAAGGCAAAATTTTTCTATCATTTTTTATCATCTTACTGACCGACAAAATACACACGAACTTGTTTTTTCAAACCCAGTCATCAACCCTATTCATCGGACACAGCAATCTATTTTCATAACTAACCGTTTTATTTTCTGAATAACCCGCATGGTCTTATTTTTGGAAACATGGTATTCATTGTAGTGCCTGCGCCAGGAAAACCGTCTGTTGAAGCAAAGAGTAGAGCTGCTTGAGAAGGAGAGTTCTGGGTTAGCGGAGCGCCTGGTGCGGGGGCAAGTGGATCTGGCGGAGGGCGAGGAAGAGACCTTCGCGCTGGCCAGAGAAGTGCAGGCCTTGAGGAGGGCCCATGTAGACTCGCAGCAGCGGCTGGCGGTCGCTCAGGATGAAATCCGCTCCTTGGAGATGACTATTGCTGAGGTATACACAATAATTGACATAGTAAACACAACATTTGTCCCTAAACACTCTTAGTTTAGGAGGAAAAATAATTGTTAAGAACTTTTTTTCACCAACTAAATTCGGTTTAGAAACTTTTAGCTTACTTACATGGTGAATCGGCTAGAATTCCCGTAGGTTTACAATGGTTTACATGACATAATATAATGATTCATACAATAATGTATTAATAGAATATTAGAAATTAATTCATAATTCTTGAGTTATGCGTCAACACCGCAAGGTCATTTACACAGTCACAGATCTTACCTATCACAGACAAGTAAGACTTCAGTATTCCTTAATTCTTACTCATATAAAATGTGAACAATATATAATGATGTACAGAACAACTCGCGGCAATCTTCACTGGAAGGCATCGAAGGCGGAGCAAGTCAGAAAGGCGAGGAGCTAGCTCGCTGCCTACAGCGGGAGCTGGTGCGCGCTCGCCTGCACGCGGCCGAGCGGGAAGCAGCTGAGCGAGAGCTGACGGCCCGTATCGCGGAGCTGGAGAATGAGAACAAGAGTCTAAGGAGACAGCGGGTTGATAACAACGTTGCACATCTGCAGGTAATATCGCAATTATTTCGCCTTTTTAATTCATGAGAATTAACTCAAACTGTCGCGGTCCACTGTTGAATATACGTATCTGCCAAAATGCTCTTTAACAGTTGTCATCATTCCACTTTTGTATCATGTTTTTGACCAAATGTACCATTCTTTCTGAAGTAATACTTTGTAAAATAATAATACCTAATCCCGAAGAGTTTACTTTACCTGGAAATATAATTATTCCATGTAAACTTGATAAGAACTTTATAAAACAATAATATATGTTTCTCAGGACGAGCTAATCGCTGTAAAGCTTCGTGAGGCTGAAGCGAACTTATCTCTCAAAGATCTCCGTCAACATGTCTCCGAGATATCGGAGGCGTGGCAGCGGCATCTACAGGTAAGTCTTCATCCCTATTTTATTACCAGGTTTACAGGGCTCGCTTGATTAAGGGGTACTAATTTCCAGACTAAAATTAAACCAGTCAACTCAAACTCAGAAAATTCACAAATTATTTAGGAATTTAATTTCTCAGTACCATACAGTAAAATTACGTCAAAAAGCAACAAAAGATGACTAACTATAAACATTGTAACTAGGAGCACAGACAAGAAGTACCCGCTACGCCGGTGCAGTCTAACGTGGTGTCCGACATAATGGCGACGCCTAAGAAGCTGCTGCGCGCCTGGGAGGGCCGCTCCGCCGACACGCAGAAGATGGAGGAGGAGCTCATCATGACCAGGATACGGGAGGTCGAAGCCATGACCGAACTGAAGGAGCTCAGGCTTAAGGTAGGCTTGTTCATCAGTTTTATGGTAACAGTTTCGGAATCTGACCGAGACTTCCTGTTCCTTTATCATGTTAACTTGTCTAGATAAACAGCATCACACGTTTAGTTTAGTTTTTGTATGATAGAGCACAAAACCACATCTAGACCTTTAACATTGTAAATATTGGTTGAATTGAAAGGTCATCAAATCCTGTTACTTTAGTTACGTTTTTTTGTCAAAGTTGTTCAAGATTGATCCAAACATTTTAACAGCTTATATATATAGTTTAAAGTTCAACTACACTTTTAATATTAGTATTGCAAGGGTGGAGTTAACATAGAACATGTCCCATTCCTTGGATTGTCCCAAAAGTCCGTACATCTACACTTTAGCTTAAGTACTTTAACTTGCATGCGAATGATCTCGCAACAAACTGGGTCCATGTACTATAACATCATATCACCAACAAGAAAGAGAAAACGGAGAAGTACTACATTATCTTACCTCTAGGTGATGGAGCTGGAGACTCAGGTGCAGGTATCGACGAACCAGCTGCGTCGTCAGGACGAGGAGGCGCGACTCCTGCGCGAGAACCTCGACGCCGCGCTGCAGAGGGAGCGAGCGCTCTTGACTCGCCAGAGGGAGTTCCAGCACAAGTACGCTGACCTCGAGAGCAAGGTGAGCACTCCTTACAGAATACTTTAGTGATGTTCCAGATTCACGGATGTATGAGAGAATGAACATCTGTATTTGTTACTTTTTGGCGGATATTTTAAATTAATAACCATAATATGTGTGTAGTTTAAAATACAAATAATATCTTTGTTTCTTAATAGCATACTAAATTAATAATTATGATAAAAAACGTCAACTGCCTTTTCGACGTCACTCGAGCTCCATAGCCATCAATGATCCGTTTAGTAAACTAGGATATAATAGGGTTATTTTTTCAGTTTATGCCATCTATTTGTAATACTTATACTATACTAATCCCTATCCTTTTATTTTGAACTTGTTAGGCCAAGTACGACTCGATGCAGGCCAACATCCGTAATATGGAAGACGCTCAGAGGATAGCTGAATTAGAGACTGAAGTCTCCGAATATAAATTAAAGGTAAGCAGTAATGTACTAAGATATTTTAGGGTTAAGAAATGTTTAAGCAACTCCTTTAAATTGATAAGTACGCTAGTGTGGAGTGCGAAAGTCGTCATTGTTTTTTATTTCTCAGAATGAAGTAATGGCCACAGAGGGAGAACTTCGCAATAATATGGACGGAGATTCAGATGGGGTGCGGGAACTGCAGGAGCAGGTGGCTGAGCTGAAAGCCGAGGTAAAATCACACACAAGTACACTTTTTAATCACGATCTTTAAATACACAACATCAAAACCCAATGCATTGAAACAAAATGAACATTGACACCCACTGAGTGTTCACGCTTGGCTTTTCTAACATAATTACAAAATAGTGAACAATTCAAACTGGTTTTCACGCTTATTCACATAATGGATACTAAATAAAATCATCTGCAAATTGCACATTACTAACAATTACATAATGTTCATAAATATTAATGTTACGTTTCATCCTCCGCGTTATAAATTCGTGATAAGTGCAAAACCGGACTAAACATTTTAGTGAAATACACTGTGACACTCCACTAAAAGTGAAGACACAACGTACGAACATCAATTGGTTCTCAAGTTATAACTATTTTTATTTTACAACAATTGAAATAACGAACTCAGAGAAAAAACACAGTGTTAGCTAGTTGGAAGTCTAGTAGGAGTCGCGTTTTGTGTCGCTCTGTGTCTATGCAGTGTTATCGCTCCGCCCACTGTGCACGGTGTTGCTCGGTGTCGCCTATCTGGAAAGGATCGCGTTCTGTGTCACGCCGCGTCGACCTCGAGTTAACGCTTGCCTGGGTCCTTAGACAAAGTAACATCGCTTAGTACCGAAACGATAACTAAATTCGTCATCGTCACTGAGATATCGAAAACAATTTCCTAGCCAATGTAACACTATTGTCGCGATCGTTGAGTCGAATTGTTTATTCGTTATGAAACAAAAATATTTTTTATGGTATCGAAAATTTTGCTGTCAGTGCCAGTCAAGAAGTGTCAAATCGGATCAAACCCGCGAACTTAGTAGGTAGGTAGTTGTGGTTCTTTAACTTTTCAAAAAGTATTTAATGCCGAGAATAAGTGAGTGTTGCGTTTAACCGTTTTTAAATTATAATTAAAACAATATTTTGGCAGTGGTAAGTAAATAAAGTGTTATTACTTTTAGATGGTCTCCAAAACATAATGGTATTTAAAATAGATTCATTTTTAAAAGTGTCGGGTAGTTTAACGATGATGGAGTAATCTGTATTTTAATAATTTTAGTGGTTAAAATGGAATCAAGAGTGCGAGCAAGTCCGGAACAATTGACAACGCTGCTCGAGTTTATGGAAACGTAAGTAAATCCAAGTTTTATTCATGAGTAATGTAATGTAAACAATGACGCGATCTTAACAATGAAATACTTATATTGAATCTTTGTTTGCTTATGTTACAGCAATGGTGACCTGGCGAGGCCTCTTGCTGGATCACAAGGTAGGGTAAGGTCAGACCGATTATGGTCTGAACTTACCAACATTTTGAATGCCGTTGGTGATGGTGTTAGCAAGACTACAGATAAGTGGAAAAAAGTAAGGACCTAATGAACATTTTTGGAATGACTGGTGTGATGGAAGAGTGGCTAGCAATCCTAGCTATGTTTTCAAAAATTGTGTGTTTGATTCACAACTGGGACAATCATTCAGATGATTTATAATGTGCGTAAACCGTGCGTTGGTTTTGTGTCTGGTCAAGTGGACACACACTTGCGGTTATGATGGTTGGTTTGTAATCACTTATCTGTTATTACTAGACTGGCCTCTGAAGTGAAAGCTTACCTTACTAAAGTAATGTAACCGGGATTCTTGCAATGATGATGATGATCAGTCTGTGACACCCATAGTACAAGCTATTCTTTAGGTTTGATGACCGTTATGAGATGTCCCAGATGTTTATTTATTTTTCAATTTATTTCAAAAGTACTTTTTTTTTTATTTTATTACTTAAGTATAACATGCTTATGATTACCACTGATCTTCATTCAATAAAGGTATGGGCAGATTGGAAGTCGAAGACCAAAAAAAAGGCATTGACTATCAGGCATCACGCAAGAGGGACTGGAGGTGGACCAGCAAGCCGGCAAACATTATCAGCCAGCGATGAGAGAGTGCTGGCTCTAATGGGTGCTTTAGCAGTGGAAGGACAAGCTTCTGTAGAAGAGCTTGGATTTAATGTAAGTATTATATATCTTCAAGGCGCCTGCTCAATAATGAGCTAATTTTCTAGAGGTAGTAGGTAGATGTTTTATAAAATATTTAAATTTCAATTAACAATGGTCAAAAACACAAACATAAAATTAAATACTTAGTTAACAGAAAAGACACCATTCCATTTTTAATTTATGATAAATTAGTTCAAATTGATTATTAATTATTATTTGTAATATGTAAATTATTATTTTTATAAAACTATTACCAATCTTTTTCAGAGACCTCAATCTTCTTCGCAAGATGATCCTGTCGCCCAAGAAATTGTAGATGGTAAGTCTATAGGCTTAAAATATTATAATATTTTTTTTAATTTTAAATATAAAGTCTAATTCACTGTGTGCCGAATTTCGTCGAAATCCGTTCAGCCGTTTTTGCGTGCTTGAGTAACAAAGAAACAAACATTCAAACTTTCACTTTTTATAATATTAGTAAGATTTGATTTAAGAAAACATTGAGGTATCCATAAATTGCCCAAAATAACACTCATTTTATTTTGCAGATACTCCACAACCGACTTCACAGCCCTCAAATAATTGGCTTATGCCATCCACATCGCAGATCCAAACACCCCCACCCCTCCCGCTCGTACTCACTGCCCCTTCGGCTCAGGGACGGCATTCTGCGGCCCCACCAGCCCCGGAAGCGCTATCTCCACCAGCGCCATCCTTGCCAGCGCCATCCTTGCCAGCGCCATCCTTGCCAGCGCCATCCTTGCCAGCGCCATCCCCGCCGGTCCCAGCAGCGTCCACTACTCCGAGGCGAAGACGGCCACCTGCCCCCCGCGCGTCTGCTACTTCTCCACCTGCCAGGCGTCGTCCGCTGTTGAGGTCGCCAGCCACACCGCAGTCTGCTGCCTCTCCCGACCGCCCTCGTTTGCGCGCCCGCCGTAGACGGGCGCCGACCCCCTTCGAGAGAGCGGCAAGCGAGTTTACGGCCGTGGAATTACGACGCCTGGAGCTGGAGGAAGCCCGGAGTAGACGCGAACACGAGCGCGGCTTGCGGGCGTTGGAGGTTGAGCACGAGCGAAACGAAGTTTTTAAATCTATTGTAGACGTCGCTCAAGCTTGGCTCAATTATTATCGCAGTAGGGACAACACAGAACCGCTGAACACTGAGTAGTTAAGCGATTGTGTTGTCCCTATTGCTATAATAGTGAAAGGTTTTTGAGTATTTTATAGTTATTATATACCTATATATATATATTTTTGCAGTTTCAAGTGGCTGTTAATAAAAATACTTTTTAATTTATAGTAATTTTATTTATTTACCTATATTACATCCTACTAACTAAGCGATTGCGCATAGCCCTGCCTCGGATTAATTCGTTTTGGTTATCATTAGTGGATGTGCTGTGTTGTACAGCATGATCTTCACTGTCTCCTAGACCCCCGGCTGGCATATCACTTGGAGGTGGTATTCTAGCATCTAATGCAATGTTGTGCAGCACACAACATGCATTAGTGATTTTGCTAGCCATGTAAGGGTGATAGTGAAGAACTCGGTGTCGAAGCATACACCTCCAACGAGCCTTAAGTAATCCGAAACAGCGCTCAATGCGAGACCTGGCTTGGACATGACGTCGTGTGTACACCTCTTCCTGGGATCCTGGTTCAGCATTTAATATAGGCGTCATCAACCAGGGCCGCTGTGGATAGCCAGAATCTCCTAAAAAAGGAAATATATTTTTATTAATAAACTACTCTAGTTCTAACAAAAGATTGTATTATAATTGTTGTTTATTTGTAGTCATGCTCACTTAAATGTTGTGCAATTACTACTAGGAGTAAAGAGCTATTTCAGATGTCTCAATATTTACAATATGAGGAATGATGTCTTACCTAATAACCAAACATGTTCACCAGTTTCATGAATCCCTTGCATATATGTGTTCACGTGACTTGCAGACCATATGTGGGAGTCATGCGTAGCTCCACCAAATTTGGAGTTCACATTTATTATGTGTAAGTCATAATCACATATCTGAAAAGGAAATAAAATTAAAGATTAGGCTTCCTCTAATTCTCCATCAAGTTCATATTCATTATATGAAATTGATGGAGAATGTTAGAGGAAAAGGGACATTTTATTTTATTCATAAATACAAGTAGGTATTTAGTATTTACCTTCTTACATAGTTTTAATATAGTTTATATTATAATTAAAATGTATCCAGCGGCTTACCATTTGAACATTTAAGGAATGATATCCTTTTCTATTAAAAAACATATGTTCTTCCTCAACCGGTCTTGTGATTGCAATATGGGTACAGTCAATGCACCCTATCACTCCAGGCAAATTATGTGTCCTTTGAAATCTGTAAATTATTTAACAATTTTACAACAAATTCCAAAAAGTAAGTATTTATGAAAGAACCTCTAAGAAAGTTTTTAATTAGTTAAAATAATCATTATAAAAAAAATACATACTTCTGTTTGATTAAAGATCTCTGTTGAGGCGTTTGTGGAAACACTATCCACCTGCTGACCATCCAATTGTGATTAAGGGCCTTCACAACCTCCCTGATACAGCGACTGGTTGTCCGCTGAGTCAAATACTGGCCCACACCCACTATTTTTTGGTATGACCCTGTAGCTAAAAAGCTAAGAGCACACAACACCTGAAAAATATAATACTTAATTCCTATTTGGTTCGATGATACCTGCATTAATTAAGTAAATAAATTGGTTTATGAATGTTAAATTTTTTACCTTTATTTCCAGGGGAATTTCAGGGGAACCTTTTAATCCGGCATGACATTTTAGGTCGTAACATAATTTCCTAAATGTCCTTTTATTAAGCCTGAAATGTTGGATAAACAACAATTCTGGCATATCCTCAATTGTTTCCAATTGCCGTCGCTGTCTTAACCGGTTTTGGCGCCTCTCCCAGGCGTTTTCATTGTGTGCAGCCCACAATAAACGTAAAGAATGCATTTTCGACTGCAATAATGCCTCTAGCACAGAAGAAATACCTTAGAGTATGTAGTAAGTATAATCACTCCGTGTCAAAAATCTGCTGCTAAATGAATTCCCGCCATATTGTTTCTTTAACTACAACGTTTTAACATTCGTTTCGTTATCTTTTTTGGCGATCGCGATCGAAGCGAAGGCGAACGCTGAAAGTGCTGCTTGTCTACGCATTTATAAGGGATAGCCACAAAAACAATTCGTTACTCTATGGTTTCGTTGCGAATTAAACCATTGTCTACCAACTTGCGATAACGATGTCGATTGACCACGTGATTAAACGCGGCTTATGTCAGTCCCATACATCTTAGACTTTTCGAACTTCGTTATCGTTTTTAAATTGTTACTTTGTCTAAGCCCCCAGCTCCGCTAGCCTGCGCATTGGATTTTTAATAATTGTTTTTGCACTTGTTTACATTATTTAATTTTCTATTACTGCAAATTACGATTATTAATAATGTCTAAAATAGCTGAAGAATTATTGATATGGGGATGCTGCGAGGGTAGATTAGATGAAGGAGATTATCGTAATTGCATATCCTGTGACAAAGCATTTCACCTTGCCTGCTTAACAATTTGCGATGAAGAGCTCTTTACCTCCAAAGCTTGGAATTGCCCATCCTGCTCTAATAAAAATCCTAAAGCGCCAAGGGATGATGATACGCCTATTCGTTTCAATGCTAATGTTACCATGAGAAGTGCTAAAAGACAAGCACTGCACTCACCCCCAAATTCCACCCCCATTGACAACTGATGATATTCTTAATGTTGTACAAGACGTCCTGCAAGATCAGTTAAGTAGTATGCTGTCAAAAATCAATGATAGCATAAGCGTTCTAATTAGTCAAGAACTCCGATTAGTGAAGCTGGAAATCAACAGCGTGAAAGATTCTGTGAATGCAGTTAAAACCCAGATTGCGGGAATTGTCACTGAGCATGCGGAGGTTAAATTAGCAATGGAAAACTTAAAGTTTCAAAATGTTTCTATGCAGAACACTGTGATAGAACTGAGCGACAGAGGAAATCGTTTGGAACTTTTTTTCACAGTAAACCACTGATATCTGCAAGCAGTGCTGAGCAGGCCATCTTAACTAAGAACCTCCCTGAAACGGCTCTAGCTTGTGCCAGCCCAGGTGAATCCATCTCCGAGCCTGCGCCACCTGAAATGGTCTCGCAGGCCGCATCTTCTAATTCACAAGCATCGAACTCTCAGGCATGGATACGAGTAGCACAGAAACCGAGAAATCGGCGCCCAGTGTCAATTCAAGGAGCTGCTGGGCCCAGCGTGACATCGCTAAAGGCCGTAGAAGCTCGGAAGTACTTACACCTATGGAACATGGAGTCTACAGCCGACGAAATTAAAGTCTATCTTCGCACTTTATGTGGCACTAATACTTGTACCATCGATGAACTTACTCCGAAAGAAAACTACAAGTCATTCAAAATTGGCGTTCCCACCGCATGCTATGAGCGCTGCTATTCCGCAGATGTGTGGCCGGTGAATGCGAGAATCAGGCCTTGGATCAATTATAGAAAAACGTCTTCCGTTCAGTCTTAAAGCCAGCATGTTACCTCTCAGCCCTTTCATGAACAACTCAAAGAGGGAGACAAGCCAGCATCGTGATGGTATTGTAGCCGGACCCTCAGCAGCTTTTAGACCAAGCACCACAACTACAGAAATAAACTGTAAATACCAGAATGTTCGTGGAATTAAATCAAAGCTCCGGAGATGCCGTAAAAATTTGCAGATAGCCGAACAAGACCTAGTAGCAGCCACCGAGACTTTCTTGGACGCCTCGGTTGAGGATACTGAACTCGGCAATGGCGAGTGGACTGTGTAAAGGCGCGACAGAGGTACACCTTGCGGAGGTGTGATACTTATGGCCCGCAAACCCATTGTCCTGCGCCGTCGACGTGATTTTGAAACGCTTCAGTCATTGTTCGGCGACGCCGCTTTGTCTGTTGGAACTTAGGCTCACTCTATTGTGACTGTATAAAACATAATGAATACAACATACACCGTTATCTATTGTTAATTCAGCTTTCGTCAGCAAAAAGTATAAGTACAGAGTATCTTGTTTAAGCATGGCGCTCTTTCGCCGTTGTACTATGAAAATCACAATAGTTTTGAGGAACCATGATTTCTGTACATTTCTGGTCTAGGTTCATGATAATGATAATTGTCAGGCCTCTTGTCCACACGATTTTAAAACTCGGCTTAAAAATACCTTGGTCCTCGACTTGTATTATGGGATAAGACTATCGAAGATTATAAAAATAAGTGGTCTCAGTATGATTCCTGGAAAGACATCCTTATATTTTTTTTTCTTTTCTTTTTGTGTTTTCAGTCATAATACGCAGGGATAATTTTGTATAATAAGGATGACGAGGACATTGTAGCTTAGCGGCAGAAAAAAATGTAGTTACTGAGCGGCACCTGGCCGCTGTCTCGACGCTAAACGACTGCACGTTTTGTTAACCGCACGATTAACGCGCCGTACGGTTAATAAATCGTGTATGTGCAAGAGGCCTAAGCATATCACATACATCGCCTCTATATTTCATACCTTTTCTGTAAACATCTTTAACTATATGGTGATAAATACATTTTTCTTTCTTATGGCATTTACAACACACGACCGATTGTAATAGATGCATATCGCCGCCGCTGTTCATAATGGAGGTATATTATAACATATATGAATGTATACTATGATGCTTTTAACTCCAAAATGTCTGATACATTTTGTTTGGCACTGCACAGTTTCCCACACCAATCACCACTCCGGACACTGAGCCCTGGAAATGGCTCGAGTAAGTTTTACACTATCAAACATCTTATTGGCTAGTGTGTTAACATGCTTATTCCAAAATATATCTGACGATTTTCATGACTCCATTGTTAAAATAATACTTTCCAAATAAATTAAAAAAATACATCATTCATCATCTAGAACAAAAATCATAAGTTTTTGCCTCAACATAGTAAATTATAAAAAATATTGTTTTGATAAAGGAATCGTGAAAACTGTAGTAGTACCTCCTTTAATAAATCCTTGAATATTTAACGTCATGTGAAAATGTGTCGGTAGTAAGTTGTGACAGCATCACGTAACCTTGTACTACCGGTTGCGCCCACTCGTTGTAGAGCCCACCTAAATATTTGTAAAGTTACATGTCTTACCAAGCTTAAATTAGCATAATATAAAAGAGCTACTTCTATCTCCCTTTACCATAACATGGTGTAAACTTGATAGTAGTATGCGGTCATCGATTATCAAATATCTTAATTTAAATTTCTTATAACAATAAGATTCGATGATTTAAATTAAATTGGAAAATAATTAAATGAATATTGCATGTGGATACACTAGTTCCGTATACCATTCTGTTGTGATCAGTACATAAGTAAAATGTGAAGATAGTCACTGTAATTTGCTTGTCACTATAATATGCTTCCTATGCTTGCATGCTGTAAAAGACTTTGTTTGTTGTTAGCTTTCCTTCGGTATGGCCTGCGTGATTATTATCCTTTGCTTCGTTTAGGTATGTATTTGTTAACATTCACTGTCATGCTTTGTTTAACTTTCACCATTTAATATATATAATGTTCCATAGTATTTTATGTTACAGTAAATTGGGGTTATTTGGTAAACATTGGGTTATTTGAAATCCAGTCTATTTCCTATCCGGGCAATCTTCCCCCATAGGGGAGAATTAAAGATCTTGTTTGTTCCCAATAACCCCTTGGTTTTCAAATAACTTCGCTTTAAGCCGCTGCTCCACTGCGGCGCATGCGGTACACAAGGTTCATGCCCACTATCTTTATATGTAGCTCGTCGTCTCACGAGAATCGTCGTCTCACGAGAATCGTCGTTTCCACTACTAATCAAATTCGTTGCAACCCACGGCCGCTTAAACACGGATGACGGCACAAATACATGCATGCACGCTATATAGTTAGCGCCAGCGGACCATTCAAATGTCGAGCATCGACGAGTTGATGTAGAATATAACTGTGGGCGTCATTCTACATTCTAGGCCCAACGGACTCACGCATCTAACATGCAAACTTCTGCGTTCATATCCTATGCAGTGTAAATAGTGTACGCAGCGTTGAGCTGCGTGAATGGCATATCCGATCCATACACGCGTTTACCAATGGCATCATTTCAAGCATAGCGTGTTTGTGGGATGTAGTGGATTTTATCGCTACCATTTTCATACATAGCCCATAGTCATACGTGCGAAGCCTCCCCGTGGGCCGTAGTGAAGGAGCGGCTTTACTGTACCTTCTTAACCTTAACCCAAGACTGTATATACTAACCTCATCAACATTATGATGGTGGTGTTTTTTGTTTTTCAGATCATGCAATTATTTTACCATCTATGCCAATGAATTTAAATAAAGTTCCTACAGTTATTTTACTGTCTAAATGCCAGAATTTAATAAATGCACTTATAAATAGTAAGTAGGTAGAAGTTTATGTGAAACGTATTTCATTTTAAGTTCAGCATGTTATTATGGACAGTGTTCTGGGAGAGTAAGCAGGTTAGTACCCATGTCCATTTATTAACATGTCCATATTGTGTTGTAGGTCATGAGGCTAGAGGCGTGGAAGTCAAGAGCTCTCGGGCACACAGAAATTAGCCGCGCTGTTTCCTTCGAAGATGATTTGGAGGAGGACGACAAACTTAAACTTATTCTACGACGCGAATCTTCCACATCCCTCGACAGCTCTGCGATGTCGCGAAAACCTACGTAACGAATAATACTACCATACTAGCAAAATTGTTGCCCTCGCTTTTAGTAGGTACTCCTTCCATATATATTTTCTAAATAGAGAGAGGATGAAATTATTTATTTCTTAGTCCTGTTTCGTTTTTTCAAAGTATAAAAGAACTTGCGTCACTCTTTGTTCAATATTCGCTTGAAGTTATTAGTACTTCCAACAGTGTCTTCAATATAATTATGTTCCAATGTTTTACAGTAAGTAGTTGTGCTAGACTTCTTCGAACGATTATTATAAGTAAAAGTTATCAACGTAGCTATAGATCAAAATACAATCAATAATCTAGACTCGCTTAGATTGCATAGAGGTTACAGCCCAGTCTCGTGATGCCAACTACATTTACCCCGAGGACATGAAGATAGCGGACGAACTATTTAGCAGCCGTTTATGTCTTCCTAAAAATGTAACCAACACTTTGATATGCACTCTAAAGTGATGCACATTAGTAGATTATAGTAAGAATAATGTATATGGTTGTAGTTGAGATATACAGGTAGGTAGTTTTAGTATAGTTGTATTTTATAGATATTAATTTTTGGGTAGAATATAATTCTTAAAGGTACATGTGGTGAACAGGCAATATATTGAAAACATTCTGTCATCTACTATCAACCACGTAGGGACTTAGGTATCTAGATACCTCTTCACGCAAATTGGTAGCTTTGATCTCAAAAGATGTAAACCACGCCTAAATTGATTCGGTAATAAAGTAACTAAATGAACTCTTATATCGTTTTTGCAGGAGTTACCTTGCAACTAAGTAATGCGTTGTGTTAACAGAAATTCTGTTTAGTGACTTAGTGACGTCGTTATATATAATTACTGTAGGATCTAAATAGCTGGCGACGTGCGCCAACAATGTAATAAAATATGTGGCTATTCGTGTATATTAATGTGTTATAAGTGTGATCCATTAATATTTTTCACAACTAAAACATTTCTAAACAAGCATTCCAACTTATTTATTTTAAAATCTTTTTATCTTAGTTGGATTTAAAGAAACCCATTAATTAGGATATTGTTTTTAAAAATATGTTATCATCGTGGCTACTACTAATAGATAAGCTTTTAATTTTAGATGACGAGACAGGGAAGATGGTCTAGTATTGATGGCAATATTATGCGTACTTATTTAATTAATGCTTACATTTTATTAGGTTTTAAGAAGAAGTATTTTTATATGTATTAATTTATTTTGTAAAATACTCATTATTTTGTTTCGTACAATGTTTGCATGGCATGTTATTTAAAAATTCACCAAAATTTGTACTGCGCTGTATTAGCAATAACACGTCATATATGAAAGTAATAGCGGTTTATTAAAATAATCAGGTAACCGTTGTGATTGGAGTGCAACTATACCTAAGTTTTGGTATGGAAAACTCATTGACTGGGTATTTTCATTATCATCGCATCATGTTATAAAAGATCCATTGGTCTTTTCAAGTAGAGACCAACATTTTATTCTTATCAAAGTTTTTGTGTTTCTCCACTAGTTATTAAAAGAAAATCGTTCAATTATCAAAATTAAGATGTATATCTGATATAAGATGCAAATACTTGACACGTTAGTAATATAGTGTCAAAGTAATCAGCCTAGATTAAACTGTCAATTTTAAATATCCTATACCTAAGAAGCAAGCTAATCATATTGAAATATACATTGGGGCTCAATTTACACCGCGCTGGAATGGAAGGGAAGCATCTTTTTGCAACGAATTTTTACAGAGCATGATAAATTTTATGTCAATTGTATAAGGCACAAATGAAATACGAGCCAAACATTGGAGAAATCCCGAGAATGCGCTAGTCCAATTTTTTGGCTCTTGTTTAATTTGTGTTAAAGTTAATTATGCTATTTACAATTTCGTGATAAAAAGTCGCTTCCGTTCCATTCCTCTGCGGTGTAAATTGAGACTAAAGACACCATTATTCCTGTAACTACCTAATGGTCTCTGGCAGCGGATGTTACACGGGTAGATGTCAGACTTTGATAACAGCTTATAATAAATTATTGGGTAAAATGATAAGAGCTAATCTCTTGTTGTATAGAATTGCTTGAATCTAGTATGGGTTCTTGGGCTGGTTATTTTTTAATAATTAATTGTAAAGATTTAATTATTTATCATATGAAACTGTATTGTACCATTGCTGGAAAAGGAGTACTATAAATGTTTCCTGTATGTCATTAGCGGTACCAGAATAAAATAATAACCGTTACGACATGACATCATTACATTGTCCAATATTTATTTTATTTTTGTTAATTTTGTCAGATTTATATTAAACATATTTTATAATAGTAATACGCGTTTTGTTCCAAATAACGCTTACCTAATCGTAGTTGATTTTTGATTATCGTTACAATTAAAATGTTTTATTAGGTGTACTATATCTTTTACATAACATTGTAGTCACTACATCGGCAGCTATAAAAGTATTTATAACTATATTCTGTATCTTAGACCACTGTTAGAATTTTTTTCCTTTGGTAGCGATTAACATTCGAAGATTTAAAGGCATGTATTAGAAAAATTAAGTATTCTGAAAATTATTTCTTGAGTTTTATGGCATTACCTAGAAGTATCTCATTGAATAGATATTTGTAGAGAATTTAGCATTGTTTTATATCCACGTAGTATAAGATAAAATACAGCTGTGAATCGAATGCCACTTATAAATCAAATAATCAAAGCATAATTAAATACAAAAATAAAGTATGTATTTGTAGTTTTTTACTTTTATAAAATTAAATAGAAAAGTATTTCTCTGTAGTGAAATGTATTCTGAACGCAGCTTTATTGTGTTTGCTCAATGGTCTTTTCTGTAAGTCGCATGAACCAATTATGTTAAATGGTTCAGATGTGGGAAAACAACATGGTATGCCGTTTAGCATTCATTTTATTGATATCTTTCAAATTTGCACCTTTTTTTGTTCTGTGCAGACTGACTGTAAGACTGTAAGTACCGAGAGTATCCCCCCTTTATAGCAGTGCTTGACATAGGCATTGGTATAAAGAGGGTCTCAGGTTCTTATAAACTTACTCCACGGAGGCAATAACTGCACCTTTTAAAAGCATTACCACAATTTTTTTACATGTTTCTCGCGACTTTCTGTATTTTCATAATGTGTATTGGAAAGTAAATTGATAAACTTGTATTCCATTTTTATTAAAAAATAAAGACTTGTAACTCACTAGAGACTTTTATGTTATCCTTCCGCCTCATCCTTCTTTGTTATTACTTTCTACGCATAGGTATTCAAAATATTCATACAGCTGAGCCAGAGGTTATAATTAAAAATAAAACAAATAGGATTGTTAGTAAATTTATTTATTTTTCTACACTTAGTTAAGATAAAGCACCATCATACATTACTTAATGTTATTCATCTATCTTTATGTTAAGATCATTATTGTTTTAAGGCTGGACACGAACACAGATTTGTTAATAAGTCGTAAAGTTATATAGTTAATATAATAGGTTAAACTTAGGCCAAACTCTTGTACTTTGTAAACAAATTGTATAACACTCGCAGTGTGGATTTAAGGTCGAGATTCACAATATCTGAAAGAAAAAAATATGAAAATGATTAGTATTTCAAGTCATAGTCATATAATTGAATAAAAATTATAATAAACATTTCAATTACCTTCAGGTCTTGCCTTTGGCTTAGCAAGCCCTACATCTTGCATCAGTTCAAAAGCAAAGGAGACATTGTGAACTTTCTGGTCAAAATCTTCAGGAATAAGATGAAAGTCATACAATGGCACAAAGAATCCTTCAAGCAGCCCCATCAGAAGACACAAATATACACCATCATGAAACTGGGTGTCCAAATCCATAACTTCAAGATTGACTTTGCTCAGATGTTTGTTCACAAAAGTAATCAGGGATTTCTTAACTACTTGCAATTTATCTGGAGCATGATCAAACAATGCATCAAAAGCATCCCTTTCACATTTCATTCCCAAATCTTCATATGTGGTGGTAATAGTTTCAAGATAGGTTCTAAAAACAAACAAAAAAAGACAGTTAAAATATAGCTCAACATCCTAAGCTCACCAACATCTAACCAGCGAAAATATTCACCTGTGGGATAGTTGAGTGGAAGTATCCTTCTTCACAACAACAACAGTAACACTGACATTCTCAGGTAGGCGGACAGGAGCACGGAAGTGGCGAGCCAGGGCAACAAGCAAATGTAATATAGATACTACATTCTTTGAATGAATAGAATCCACACTCCACTTAGAAACAGATTTTGCTGTTCCATATAGAACCTAGAAGACAGAGAACATGTAAGAAAAGAAAATCTGGACAACAAAATTAAGGTACTTTTCATTCTTAAATATCTTCATTGGTCAATTAACTTAAAACCTTGTTAACATTAACAAGTCTTCTTACCCTGTTTACAGCTTTTAGAACAATAGTAAGTTTTTGCCGCTGGCCTTCCTCTGACTGAGTAACTTCAGGCACATCTAATTTTGTTTCAGTCAACATCTCAAGTAGTTTTTGGAGTACTTGGCCATCATACAAATCTTCACTGATATCCTTGACTATTATTCTTTGTGTGGCCAGTGCATCATTAATCCAATCAATAAGAACTTGGACCAGCTCCTTTACTCTAGGATCCTCCAGTGACCTAGGCTCTATTATGGCACGTTCTTCATTGTCATCTAAAATATATAGCAAGTAATATTGTTAATATTTTGCTATTTAGAATATCAACAGGATAATATCACAGTTATACTTTACACGCAAAAGTTGTGATATGACATAATAAGGATAGAGTCAAACAATAATAGCTATTTAAAGCAGTTAGTAATACTGCATGACTCATACATGGCCTTTAAGACTAGCATATTACTTACGCAAACTGTACTCCTCTGGAGGTATTTCTGGTGCAGTGGGGCTACCAGGAGAGTCAATGGCATATTTTCCTTCAGCTTGTACATCTTGCACTACATAAACAATAAATTTATAAATACATAATTTTACAGGAGTGTAGAAATATTTCTTTGTTCACTTACAAGAACCCACTTTACATGTTGCTGGCATATGCAACATTATAATAAACTTAATTTAGTTAAATATTCTTTAACAACCCACACAGAAAATTTCCAAGAACAGATGTTTATATTAGAAAGAATAATACAATGCTTGCCTTCTTTTATGCGCTTTTTGCGACCAATAGTTCCAATTTTGTCCCAGAATGATTCCTCTTTATCTTCCTTTTTGGGCAACACAGGAGTTCGAGGAGATTTCGGGCGTGGTGACGACATTTCGCTGAACAGACCTACTACTACAAATGAAAATAAAAGAGGTCACTCACAAGCTATCAAAACAACATACCCAATCAAAGCATGTATACTTTTGACTACTACAGAAACAGTGTATTATAAGATATAACAGTTATGTATAAAGTAAACTAAAAACCTTTATTTTATTGTCGATTCTAGTACAAAAAGGGAATCGGGACTGGTACCGAATTCAGTGGTGCACTCATTCAATCACGGGGGTGAAACTCTCATACAACGAAGAATTCGCAAAAGTGGTGCTGCCATCTATATTTCGTATTCCATAATTTGGATTTTGTATAAGTTTTCTGTGGTTTAAAGACTGTCAAGTATAAACAATCTTTTTCAATATTATTTTAATAAAATAATTAAAATAAGATAATTACATTGATTTATATACGGTTTTCACCAAAGGACATTCAGTAGAAAGGTTTTGTGTACATAATTCTTTAATTAGTTTTGTGAAAAATGTGTTTGTTTATGAAAATCTAAAAAGTGGTTGAACGAGAATTATTGGGTGTATAATTATTAAAAAATACGTGTTAATCGTCCCCCAAAGGGTCTATAAGTGTTCCTTTATACTAGCTATAAAGCGACTTGTGAAATAACAATACAATTTACATAATTATGACGGGCCTGTTGGTCTAGTGGTTAGGGACCGTGCCGTCTATACCGGAGGTCGTGGCTTCGATTCCCACTCAGGCCAATGTTTGTGTGATGAGCCTGATCATTTGTTCTGGTCTGGGTGTAATTTATCTGTAATATGTATGAATTTAGAAATATATAAGTACGTTTATCGGTTGTCTGATACCCATAACACAAGCTCTGCTTAGCTTTGGATCAGACAACCGTGTGTGAGAGATGTCACGGAATATTATTATTATAATTCTAGTAAATTATTGTTTTTATACGTATTGATGTTGCTTTGTTATTATATTAGTTCATATACATGTTATGTTATGTTATGTTTGATGTTTTATAACATTGTTAGCAAACAAATAATTGTGCAGCAATTATTTTTAATCCTGGCGCCCTATATGGTTCATCATGTTGTTCCTATGTTCGGATATTGCTATATGTTAGTTAATAAAAATGTTATGTTTGATAATTTATAACATTGTTAGCAAACGAATATTTGTGCAGCAATGATTGTTATTCCTTGCGCCTTATATTATGGTTCATCATTTGTTCCTACGTACTGATATTGCTTTATGTTGGTTCATAAAAAAATATGTTTGATGATTTATAATTAAGGTTTTATAACATTTTTAGCAAACGAATAATTGTGCAATAATAATTGTTACTACTTGTATGGTTTATATTTTTCTTTCGTACTGATGTTGCTTTATGTTATTATATTAGTTCATAAAGATGTTATTTATGATTGATTCTTAATTTATGTTTAAAACATTGTAAGCATAACTAAATTTTCCTATTATAATTAAGTTGTACATCCTAGCTTTAAGAATTGTAAAAAATAATTTAATAAACTTTACAGTATTATAATGAATTATTGGGTTTTATTTAATACACATAGAAAAGAATATACGGTAGTTTATAATAGCAACCACCAGAGGCCGCTACTGTCGCATCACTCACACAAAGATTGCGTATGTGTGTGTGCTGTGTACGTTGGTTTCGGAATAACGACACCAGAGTTCGCTCGCTTGCTAGGGCGACACGTTTAAGCCGCGAGAGGTCTCTCTTTACCCTACTTATTATATTTCTCTATGCATTCAATTACGAAAACCAGAAACCTGTAGGTACCAACTGCTCATTCTACAAAAAAATGAAACAACTAATTTTGACGTTAGTTTGTAGTCTATGATAGCACAGCACAGATTAATGAAAAATGAGAAAAATAAAGTTTGTGTCTTAAAATGTCCCTTAACATTACATTAACAATACCTACACCCAGGTTTTGGTCATGAAGGGAACAACCTTTTCAGTATGAACCTATAATAAATTGGTACCTGAAAGTCAAACACATTCCTATTATTAATTAATGTAAATCAGTACCAGGTAAACAATGTACTTGTTTTTAGTCATCTCACTGATCTCACATACATTATTTTTAAATAAAAGACACTTTCATCAACTACTTCTCCTTAATAAATTGATAATAAAGTAAAGGTTAACAATAATATTCAAAAACATTTTTCTGTAAAATATTTTAGAATGATATTTTTTGTGGTATTCTTGGCAGGTCCGAATAATAGACAACAGTGTTTGTGACTTGTGTCACTCACTGAAACAAGAGTAACTGTGGCTTGTTGATATTACCCAATAACAAGAATTAAAAAAATACGAACGTCCATTTTCATTCAATAGTGACCGTATTCAGTATTGATTTTTACTCGGGGTGTCTGTGATATATGCCGTGTTATTTATCATCTTAAAAAATATTAAAGAAGCTGACCCGCGGTACTTGTGCGAAATATAGGTTGGTGGAGTCATACCTAAAAATAGCCTCAAGATTGCATTGCATCATAGTGACCGTATGCGAGCAGCTAGCAGCCTGAAAAATTATTGTTTACTCGACTTTTTACAGATAGCACAATGGACAAAGGTTATAATCCTCCTCCATATGGCTGGGGTAACGCTCATACTACGCAGCCACCGCCAGCTGCGCCACCGAGCTACTCCCAAGCAGTCGGAGGTGTCGGACCTTCGAGCCCCTACACTCCTCAGTACCCTCCATGTAAGAAGCCAGAGGCTTTCAATATAATATTCTAATTCCTATAGTATGATTAATTAGATTATAGCATTCTCAAGGTCTACTCAAAACTGTATGTTTTCCACAATTATTAGGTAGCTAGTATAAAATAATTTAAGGCTCATTAGATGATGACTGATTGTAATAGATACAAGTTATCTAAGTTAAAAAAAAAAAAAACATGTACCTTATAAAAACAAAGGAATGGAGTTGTTGTTTTAAAGAGACAGTCTATAAAATGCTTGTTAAACATACAGCTATAATACTTATTCTATAATATAAGTAACAAAATTCTTTTTTACTATGCATTTGAATATTTATGAATATTATTTAAATTTTAATATCATCTTAGAGTGAACAGCTATAGGTGTAACCAATAGCTCAGCCTTGACCTAAAACTCAATGTCACTTACAACAGTTTGGTTAATATTATTAGCTCATGTTATACTTATAATCCTTGCTCATTTGGCGACCAGTTATCTGTCTGAGGATAATTCAGTATTATTAATGTAAAGGTCAAACTGTGGTTGCACTTAGTTAACTTGGGGTGGTGCATTGCAAATTGAGGTGAATCATGTTTCTTCATGAACACAATTCTCGTTAATTCCCAAGTAAGATTAAGACTCTGAGAATGACATTCATTTACTTTACAATAAAAACACTTTGATTTGTATTATAATTATAACTACACCCACACTGGCATTTAATGCTTATGGTTTGAAGGTTTAACAAAGATTTAAATCACATGCTCAATAAATACCTAGGCTAAAACATTTTATGTATCACACAAATGCTTGTCCCATATGGCGATTGGATCCATGACCTATATCACTGAAATAAAACTACTTTTAATGGATTTCTATGCGGTTTATTTTTAGATTTTTGGTCCTGATGCTTCAACAACTTTGCAGCTATCATGGTCACAGGCAGACTGCCTGTGTCCATAAAAAGTTATATTTCAATGTCTAACATTCGCGTAAACCTAAGAGACCTATATCACTTGCGATATTATTTCTACTACTACTCATACTATAAGTCTACTCATTTTATAAGTCTTAAGCTGAATCTAAATGACAGTTTTTCTATTCTGTTGCATTCTGTATAAAGTAAAGCATTAGGAATAACTATTATATTATTGTTGTAGCTTCTGGACCGTCAATAGTGACAACGGTAGTGCCAGTAGGACCGCATCCAACACACATGATATGCCCCAGCTGTCACGCTGAAATAAACTCTGCCACCAAAACAAAGCCGGGACTCATTGCTTACATTTCCGGAGCCATCATATTCCTTTTAGGGTAAGTCGTAATACTGATTTATTATTTATAAAAAAAAAACTTGCCGTAAGTTTTCTTGGATCTATTTTAGATGAATTACTTTATAATAAGTACTTGAACCCAATGTATTATTGAAACATGACTGTTTAATAATATATTAAGTCACAGTTTAACTAAACCAAAATGTACTTTAAATAATAATTTAAGTTTCTGGATTATTATGTAACACCAAAGTAAAACAATGTTTTTATTTCACAATAACTTACAAACATAGATTTAGTGAAATTTTAGCGATGTATCTTTTATAAACTACTTGTGATCAATCAAATGTTTACAGATGTTTCCTTGGATGCTGCCTCATTCCTTGCTGCATCGATAGTTGCATGGATGTTCACCACAAATGCCCCAACTGCGGAGCTTACCTCGGACGCTACAGGCGATAAGTCAACGATCTCCACAGGAATCTCATGTCTAATATGCCTATGTATACGTCGTCTGTATACTTAGACCATTCGAAGATCTGTTTTAAAACTGTCCATTTTTCTCAATTAATTATTTGGTTACATAATTTTGTTGCTGTTTTGTTGTAAAAGTAACTTTTATTAGTTTTATATTGCAAACAGTCAGCATTATAAAATCTGGTTTATGATTCTTGCTTTAGGTGTAACCAATTTTGTTTTAGTCATAACTTTTATTATTTTACATCACAAGTATCACAACCAAAATATAAATGGCACATTCCGGTTATTTTCGTGAAACGTGCATGTACTGCGCTTATTTAAATGATTTTTTTTTGCTTGAATCACAGACACAATTGAAAAGAGCTGAGTATTTTGTGTATGCCTCGATGTACTTCCAGGTTGCTTATACATGGCAACACTTCCGTAACTGATGAGACATAATTACTTCTAACATTTGGAGCAGTCGACTTTTACTAGTACATAATAATATTTACATGTTTTATTTAATAATTTTTCTCTAGCCAAAAGGGATAAGGATCTTATGTTGTTGACTTAGTTTTTGAGTATAGCTGATTAATTGTTAGTCGTTTTTTACAAAAACATGCCATATTACATAGAATTTATTTCAGTGCCAAAACTATCTTCCTCATTACTTGTCAACATAGGTACAGCTTATTATATACCTCCTGTTCTTATTTAATAATAAAGTGTCTATAATGTTGTTAATAACTATAATCTAATAATGCTTATATTTATTTGTTGCTGCTTTATACAGATAAGGTTCGTAAAATCATTGTAAAATCACAATTTACTTTTTAGGACTCTATACACGCCTTTATTTATATTACTTTAGTGTGGTTTATTTAACTGTACTGTTGTAATAGGAATTAGTCAATAATTATAGAGTTTAGGATCTTAGACTGTTAAGTGTACTGGTTATAGGTGTCAATATTATTTTCCAGTATTAAGCATGTTTTGCATTAACTATGGCATCTATTGTTTTATACTTTCTAGCTAATTCAGTAAATCGTGTTAATATTGATATTAGTGTTTCATCATTATTTTTTTGATGAACTTAGTGATAATTTAATATTTGTTCATAGGTAACTCATGATTTCGATGTTTGTGTAACTGTGTAGGTATGTAATAACTGTAATAAGTCAAGGAGTGGTCAAACTCACGCGATAATTGCATTGCACTTAATATCACTAGCTTACTGCGAGTAGCTCGATATTGTTTATCTGTATTTGGACACATATCTCGTAGTTTCTTTTGAAATTAAAGTTAATTAAGCTAAGAATAGTTTAGTAATTATATAATTGAGACTATACCGCGACCTTTTAAAGTGGGCTGTTGCCGTTATGAAGCGAGACGACGCATTACACTCTGCCTAGAAGCATCTCGATTACACAACAGCCTGCTTGAAGAGTTCATGGTTAGAGCGTGTTTCAGCAAAATAAACCTTGTAATTATCGCCTCAGGTTGAACAACCCTTTTTTGGTTAGTGGAACCATTGTTACCAACCTTTACAACATAAATCTAAGAAAACTAGTGACTTGATTAGGCTACAAATCAAGTTTTCTAAGTGCATACCTTGTGACATAAATAGATACTATTTATTTATGCCGGTAGTTCAGTTGTATTAGCTGATTCTTAGAAAGCTTTCAAATTTTTAAATGGCGAATGAAAGATGTTCTTCCACCCGTCATATAATACTGCTTTGTCAGCAAGTCAATAGTTCGAAAACATTTCATATTATGAAATAAGTTCAAAATCAAAATATCACTTCCATCATGATCCTACTGCCGACAGCATTTAGCCAAGATGGCATCATATAAGATAACTACTCATTTCCATTTCCCTCACAAGCTTTGCAATGATAATTTAATAATTTAAGCATAAGTACGACATAATAACAAGATAAACACTAATATAATGTAAGTTTTACAAGTACTTTCTAAAGTAGGAAGGTAATAATTATTGTTATTTTTTAACACACTCCTGTTTGGGTAAATGTTTCGGAGTTTTGCATTTTTATATAAAACGTACGTGAAATCACAACTACTTCCCAGGAGAAGCACTTTTTAGCGTGTCGATTAATAAATGATATAAATTTTATATAGGAGCACTAAAATTGAAAAAATATGTGTTTAATAAAAGTAATTTACACTTGACTAGATGTTTTATATGATTTTTTAAAATGAAGCAAAGATATCCAGTTCTTATACATTAAAATATACCTATATTGAGTAAAGGCTTGTCCTAACAAAAAATAAATGTTTTAATTAATAAAGTAAAATTGCGGTATTATTTATATCCTGTTGTTACTATCTCCATCCTTTTTTTGTACCTTACTCTATTCAAGCCAGGGCGGGTATGGAAAATTGATTTAGACATTGAGTGGTTGTATGCTGCAGAGGTGTATCAACGTACGGGTTAAGGAGCTCAACTGCTCAAGACAAAGAAATCGCTATAGTTTAATGGCTCAAGTAAAATCTTAAACTATGGTGATGTTGCCGTCTAGTCGGTGAGGCTACCGTCCTCAGTCTGGTCCTCACGGCACTAGCAGTCTAAGTGAATTTATTCAAATTAAAGTTATATACACACTGTACCTAATACCTACTCTGTGTTTTACTATAACTAAACTGTAATAACACTGTTTGGTATTTATTTCCTTAAATTCGATTTCAAATATTTTCTTAAATTCAAGCCAAACGATAATCTTGGATGTGGACTATCTACATAAGTAAGTACTTAGGTGGGTTATGGGTAGGTACTTAATGAGGCAGGTTTAATCTATATTAAAAACTAGCTGTGCCCCGCGGTATCACCTGCGTGGTTGACAATTCATACACTATCTTTATAAATTAGAGCCTATGTGTTACTCCGAGATATAAGTGTAAAGTTTCATTAAAATCCTTTTAGTAGTTTATGCGTGAACGTGACATCCACACATCCATTCTCACAAACTTTCACATTTATAATATTAGTAGGATGGAAGAACTTTATTTGCAAAAAAACCTTGCGCAAACCATGGTATTATTATAGGAGGTAAAATTATTTACCACATTATGTTATGATAAAGTTAACAGTTATCTTTGAGTGCGTTAATCTCTAAAACTAAGAGTCGGATTAAAAAAAAATGTGTGGCCCAGTTTTTGAGCAAAGTTTTATAAGCTATTTTTCTTCTTCTTCTCGAGTCAAAGATCCAACTCAAAATGTGTCTGATCAAAAAAATGCAACCTGGATAGGTCGGTCGCTGGCCTCCATCACGTCCTGAAGAGTGCAGGACGGGCAGGACAAAAAGTGTGCCATGTCCTGTGATGGGGCACCACACTCACATGCGACTAGTGTTGGGTCGACGATGCCCCACTTGCACAGGTTTGTTTTGCAGTGACCCACTTGGGTCCGTAATCGGTATAAGCTATTTACATTAGGTTTCATGCAAGAGGCACAGCTAGTTTTTTTTATATAGGTTGTTCTAAGGTGGAACGCGCCCGTGATCTACGTTTTGTCTATGACATTTCAGAGACTTTTTGGTTAGCTGTCAAGAGTTTATCGGACTTTATGACATTCGGTCCACTGACTTAGAAACCTAAATGGACTTGCCATACCTACGAAATGAACGTGCATACCTACAAAAATTGGGCAATTAAGATGGCTGCCTTTCTTAGGGTTGTAACTGCCTGAAACGCGCTAGATATCGATATTTAATTTTGAGTGTTATTTAAGCTATTACCCAAAATTGTCATCTGCCGCAAAGTAACAAAAAAAAAAAAACTACTAAATCAAGTGGAATTATCTGAATATAACCCACCTGTTCCACGGGCTAGTTTATTTGTTATTTTTATGTACCTACCCACTTTTTAAACAACAAATTATATAAAATAAAACAATTTCTAGTGTAAAAAAGGCATTTATTCGTTTCTAAACAAAATTAACTTATTAAAATAGTTAGCATTGTACCGAAACCTTATGTCTATGAAGGCATTATAGATTTCACAAGCAACAGCCTATGGTTGATGTTATGCTCTATGTTGTGCAGCGAGTATAATATTTTTTCGCTGTCATAATAGTCCGTCAGAAACTTGAAAATATATAAATAATAGTTTTCTGGTTTTTCCTGGTCAGTGAGATGAGGTTTTATTAAATTTTCCGTTTTCTTTATAATGTTTATGACTCCGTTGGAGGCGTATTGAAGGCCACCTCGAGTCTTCTGAGTAAAGATCACTATGGTCACTATAATTATTCAAAGTGCATGGAGCAGACATGCCATATTTTATGTCTTGGGTTTATATTTTCAGAACCAATAGCTTCCATCCATTTCTTATTTGAAATTTCGTTTGAAGGAAATCTGTGGATTAAAATATAATTTCAATGTATTTTACACACTTCATTAATTTTATCGATACTTACGGTATGCGAACATCGCACATCACTAGCCGTACTTGACAATTATTATTGTTTGTAAGCAATACAAAGAAATGAAGAAAGAAATGAAATAATAACGATATGAGCCATATAAACATGACACAGGTTTCAATAATATTCAAAAAGATTATCTTATAACAATACATTCTACAACATTCGAATGAATTAGTGAAAATTAGTTACTTACTTGTGCAATGTCAAGTTAGGCTGATTTTTGCTTTTCCTCGCACCACACTGTTTTATGCAACACGAGGGCATGATTTTCCTATTAATGTCCAAACTCAAAACACCAAAATAACTAATTACAATACGTATTTCTCTTTAAATCCACAAAAATATTTTGAGCGAGCAACTGTTTGACAGCACAACTACCACAAACAACACAAGTACTTTTGTAACTTACAATGGCGACCGGCACGCAATGACATGAAGGTGACATTCCACAACAGTGTTGCCAAATTTGGTCCCTGTCAGACATTAGTTCTCTCTCTTTACAAATTCATTTCTTGTTTAGTTAAAAAGAGACAACAAGCTTTTTGACATGTGCGCGTCGATACGATGGATATTTGTATAACTATTATTCATATAGTAGAATATGCTCACTCCATGTGTATATATATCTCTATGCATTCGGTCGGTCGGTAATCGGTCAGTCTAGTCCGGGAAGCGAATAATTTTATAAAAAGAAAATTAATTTTTGAATTATTTTATTTTATGAATAAAGGTACATAAGAACGCCAACATGTCTTGGATCTTCGGATATAGTACGAAGCCTCCTCAGCCACCGGCCGATGAACCACCTACGGATTCTGGAGGCGCTGCCGCACCCCCAGTTAACCTAACCAAATCTGAAAAGAAGGCAATGGAGGCCTATCGTTTTGATTCAAGTGCGTTAGAAAGGGCTGCACAGGCGGCTAGAGAATTAGAAAGATCAAGTAAGTAGTCAGAATATGATAATTATCAATCACATTGCGCGCTATTGCATAATGCGACCGCATAACCTTATACCCCATGGCAAGACTTACTCGAACACAAATAATATACAAAAGTATATACGTACATTTGTGTATGCAAAACAAGCTGATAGTCATATGACATGGTTTATTTATCATATTGTTATTAGGTTCATTAAGAGTGTCGACAAAATAATATAAAAAATACATAATCATTATGGTTACTCTTCCAACTCCATATAATGCATATCAACATGAGCTCGAAAGTAATTTTTATGTTTGAAAAAATAATGATTCTAATAAGTAATATTTTCACCATAATCATTTGCTATATCTTAATGATCTATGTAAGTTGTTATTTACACATTGACATATAAATTACCTTTCTTATTGTGGAACTGCAAGATATTGTTTCTTTCAATTCCATATTATTACATTTTTACTTATGATGAACCTATGGTAATCTGAAATGATGCAAAAACATGAAATGTACCATGAAATAATAAAAACAAACAAATGAAATATTAAAGACCTTCTATGTAACTATACCTTTCTATTTATGAAACATACACTGTTCAAATAAACATAGCTGCTATAAAGTTGTTCATATTGAACTACACTCAACTTTCTCAAACAAAACTTACCTAGTCTCTCTCTAAAACATATCTAGTCTCTAGTATTCAGTTAAGCCTACAATAAAATCTCATTGAACTCTGGAAGAGACTGATCATAATGACCAATTAATGATCATAAAGTCAGTTAGCAGAATGACAATTATCTTAAAATTGACCAAATGAAGCAGGTAATTCAGTCAACTCAAGCAACTCTTAAATAGCTGAATTGAGGCCCTGGTCACCTATTGTTTGTCAACTCACTGATGACCACTTTTCTTCATACAGAGCATTCAAAGGAGGCATTAGAGCTTAGCAAGCTGCAAGAGAGCACAAAGCAGTCTGAACAAATGGCCAAGATAAAAGAGTATGAAGCTGCCATAGAACAGTCCAAAGTTGAACAAAAGAGGATTGACTACGAAGAACGGCGGAAAACACTACAGGTGCATTGTTACTACCTTTTGATTTGTAACATGCTATTAATTTCAAGATAACGGTTTTATTGTTTTCTAAATCATTTTTTAATGCAACTTTCTGTATTGATCTGATAAAGGTAGTTTTAAGTCTTCAGCTTTTATACTAAATAGTTTACTACCACATAGCTTTAAGTTTGCATGCCTGCTATTTTACCTCAAGGCCTACTGTTACCACTACTTTTATTTGGTGCTAAAATTGAAAAAAAAAACCCACTTATAATGGTTTTTAAACATAAACACGTAAGTAACACGGATTCAAACTGCAGGAGGAGACAAAACAGCATCAGATGAGGGCACAGTACCAAGATCAGTTGGCTAAGAAGAGGTATGAAGAACAACTGGTACAACAACAGAGATCTCAAGAAGAAATACTGAAGAAGTAAGTAGCCATTGCTTGTAAAACCTCACATATTTGTTACATGTTAACTCATTGATAAATATGAATAGATGTCTATTAGAATCTGTTATATTAATTTTTCCCAGTTGGCTGGATAAAGTATCAATTAGCATAGGATGTAACATTCTGAGCAAATTTCAGGCAAGAGGAGAGTGTAGCCAAACAAGAAGCTTTACGGCGAGCCACTATTGAGCATGAAATGGAATTACGAGAGAAGAACAAGCTCAAAGCTATCGAGGCGGAAGCTCGAGCTAGAGCCAAAGCTGACCGAGAAAATCGAGACATTACATTAGAGCAAATACGATTGAAGGCAGCTGAAAATAGAACCACCATCCTTGAAAGTATTAAGTAAGTATAACTCATTTTGGTAATTGGCTTAAAACCTTGCTTGTCTAAGAATTATGATAATCTCTTGAATGAAATGTGATCTTTAACTTGAATAGAGGCTAACTTTTATTTACTAACAGGACAGCAGGAAGTGTGGTGGGCACAGGATTGAATGCCCTGGTCACGGACTGGGACAAAACCTTGGCGGCGGCTGGAGGCCTGTCTTTACTGGCACTCGGTGTATACTCAGCTAAAGGAGCTACATCAGTAGCTGCTAGATTTATTGAAGCTCGCATTGGTAAGTATTATACGCTTCGTAACGCAAAAAAGAGCAAAGTGTGGAAAGATATCTATTTAATTTGTCGTGAGTGAAGGACCATGATGAAATTCGTATTTCTTTATTACAGGAAAACCAACTCTCGTGAATGAAACATCAAGATTCTCTTTATTGGAAGCTGTCAAACATCCTATTCTCACAATTTCAAGAGCAATCTCTAGTTTCAAAAAGCCATCAGATGCCTTAGCCGGTGTTGTACTGGCGCCGACTCTTGAACGCCGTCTCCGTGATATCGCTATCGCCACAAAGAATACACGCTTGAACAAAGGATATTACAGAAATCTGCTCATGTATGGACCTCCTGGTACTGGTAAAACTTTATTCTCCAAGGTAAACTATATTTTATATTTTAATCATAATCTGATACTAAGACACGATACTTATTGCTTTAATATTATAATATGTTATTTTCAATGTAGAAATTGGCGAAACATTCTGGAATGGAGTACGCTATTCTAACTGGAGGTGATGTTGCTCCTATGGGTAAAGACGCCGTTGCCGCTATACACAAAGTATTTGACTGGGCCAATACCAGTAACAAAGGTGAGTCAATATACGGTCGTCGGTTTAACTAACATGATTTGTCGGAAAAATATATTAACGCTTTGTTTGTTATTCAGGTGTACTACTGTTCATTGACGAAGCTGATGCATTCTTGAGAAAACGTTCCTCGGAAAGGATCAGTGAAGATTTGAGAGCAGCACTAAATGCATTCCTGTACCGTACGTCTGACCAAAGCAACCGAATTATGTTGGTTCTTGCATCGAACACGCCTCAGCAATTCGATTCCGCCATCAATGATCGTCTTGATAAGATGATTGAATTCGGCTTGCCTGGGTTCGAGGAACGTGAACGTTTGATTCGCTTGTACTTTGACACCTTTGTTCTGCAGCCAGCTTCGGAAGGGAAGAGGTGAATATTCCACAAATAATAAGATTTACATTGTATCTAACTTTAAAGTCAGAATTTGAGTCACATTGACATTGTATTTAATTTTTTTCCAGACGATTGAGCGTAGATCAGTTTGACTACGGTGCTCTGTGCACGACGCTGGCGACCAGGACTGCGGGTATGTCCGGCCGAGCACTCTCCAAGCTGGGTGTGGCGTGGCAAGCTGCTGCCTATGCCTCCGACGATGGTCGTCTCACTGAGAAAATGTGTATCGACATTTGTGATGATGCTGTGCGAGATCATCGTCAAAAGGTATGCAGAGTTTATTTACGGAATTCATATTTCGTCTACATTATCGCACTTTTAAACATACTTACTCATTTCAGTCTTAAAGGGATTTAGATAAAATTATTAAAATATTAACATTTTTGTCACTTTCACAGATGGAATGGTTGTCTGCTGAAGAAAAGTCTCGAAGCATGATGCCTTATCTTCTGGATTTGCCTCCTCTGGATAACGCTGACCAGACAGTTCAAATCAAAGAAGTTACTGAAAACAAAGAAGAAGTAAAGATCAAATCCAAAAATGCATCAAAGAAGAAGACTTCCATGCAAGATATTGAAGTAGAGAAGTGACATTGTGTCCCTGCTATCACCAACCTAGTAGATCTAGCTGAAAACAACATATGTTCCAGTTCCACAAAGAGAATAACAAACTGTGATACAAATCAAAAGTTCAGATATGACTGTACAAGTTTCAAATTAAACAAATTCATTGATCTAAACGATAGAGACATGGAAGTCTTGCGAAACTTATCGCAAAGGTTGAAAAATAACTTGAAACAGCACAGTTGATAAAATATGCAATATTCATTAGAGGTGTAGGTACTTATGTACATGTGTAATGCAAAGGCCAATGAATAGGAAGACCAACCTGTTGGTAACACCAAGCCTAATTCACTTGGGATGCTTGATTTGTAACCTGATTTTAATCTCATATTCAAAATTAAGAATCGGGGTAGGTTATCGACGTGCCTGTCGAATAGTTTTTTAAAGATATTTTTCCTAAAGATGTTGCACAAAAAAGTTATTCATTAAATTGAAATTTTTACAATCCTCTGCGGGATTTTAACACTTATGGATAAGTTATCTTTATATAATGTACTACAGTACAAGAATATAATTATTTGGTACAAAGTAAATGAAAGTGTAGGTTTCGAATAATATTAAGACTTCCTGTCTATACGGCTATTGCTTAAGCCTGCATTGAACATGCATTTTCTTAGAATTAAAGAAGTTCCTTATTTTATTGGAATGAATATTTAAATGTAATGGTTATGCTAATGAATGTGTTGAAATTGTGTAGAAGCCTTGATACACAGTACCAATCCTATTTGCAGCTTGTAATGGGTGAACTACTGGTTATCAATTATTATATTGGTGTTGTGTGGAATGGTTTACATTAAAGTATATTTAGCCATAGGTTTAATAAAACATAGTAATTGGCAAACCCATCAAATCTTTATTACAGTTAATATAACATACAAAATTTACTGTTATCATAGATTAATTGTTTATTTTCAGCATGAAAAGCTTAGGATAATGATAATTAAAACTTTTTAGCTTATGCTATAAGTCATTGTTTGTTGTTATCGTTTTAGTTACAGTTCACAAGTAGTGCTCATTAGAATATTGTTGACAGAAATAATGTTGTTTTATTTTAACCTACCAAGCTACTATGACATTCATTGAACCAAATCACAATGGTGTACATATAGAAATCTCTTTATTTCTTATAACATCACAGAATCTCTTCGATACACAGTAATTTTCAAGTTGTCTAACAAATAAAATATCACTTCTAGTAGTGAATCTCGAAAATACACGCTATACCGTAATCGTAGCTTCTAGAAGCGATTGTAGTCTTCGCAAGTACAAATTAATTAAAATCGTGTATAAGTTTAATTTATTAAAGCAATAATTGTTCGCTTAACTATAAACCTACATAAATCGCAATTCCTCAAGTTGTACGAGGTATAATAAATTAGATTAAATAGACATAGCCAGTATACAAACTGAAATCCCGATTTCTTACAGGCTCATTATTACAATAGAAAATGCAATTTAAATAATACTAAAATGCAGTTAAAATTGAACAGTGCCCTTGCTCTTCAACAAATTTTAATTCTAATATGATGCCAATGCATGATTGATACTACTTAAGCGGACACATGAACCAGTTATATTAAAAAAAAGAATGTCATCGGAAGGAAGTAACTAGAATCTTAAAATAGCCAGTATTTTTTTGGAGTTTTTTCCTCCTATATGAATAATACTTTAGCATTGGCCTTACAATGAAAATTGAAATTAATTCAAGAGCAACCAGCCAGGACTCAATACATGCTATGATTTAACTACATAACAGTGTTTCATTTCAGTAAGATGTATAATATTGATTAATGACACAGTTTGCTCATATTTACTGTTATGATGTAATAGATGTAAACCACATCTTAAATTAAACACTGTTGTATCGCTGCACCATTCACATCCAGAGTATTCTTAATTTAAAATCATTGCATTTGCAGTGCTGTAAGGTGTAACATATGCAAACATTTCGCTAATTAAAATAAATTCGGGATCTTATAGCTTAGGCAAAATACTAAATATAATAAACAGTAAATATATTTCGATTTGCACCAATAATAAAATTCATATTTCTTATAATAATCATTATTACAGTAGAGGACATTTTATTAAAGTTTATTTTTTAGGTACATAGACATTCAAATATTTTATTGCTAGTATTATTTAGCTTAGGTATGTTGTCCCATGGCTAAGAAAATATAATAGCTACCATTAAAAGATATTTCAATTTATTTCTGCTCTGATAAGTGTATAATAATATAATATAATTACATTAAAGATGTTTTATACATTTAGAAATAGAATAACATATATAAGTAGATCAGACCTACAAACTACGTGGAATAAATTTGTTCATAAATGTTTCAGTTACTTCTGTTACCCATACAGCATGATGTCTGAGCGGGTGCGGCCTCGTCATCAACCACCACTACTTGTGAGGTCCTGTTAGTGTTTGCTTGAGTGTTCTGTTCATGCCTCTCAATCATGGTTCTCGTGAGATCCAAGAACAGTTCTTCTACACCCTGGTTCAATTTGGCTGAAGTGTAAAAATGTTGAGCACCAACCATATTTGCATAGCTGAAAACATTTTAAATGATAACTGGATGTGTGAGTATAACAAAATCCACAATTGGCACAGAATCATAGATTAAAGCAGTATTTTAGTGATAAGGATTGAAGTGTTGATGATGTCATACATATTTTTACCTTTCTGCTTCTTCCAGGGGAACAGTCCGTTCATGCTCCAAATCTATTTTGTTTCCTGCTATTGTGAGGACAATGTCTGAACCCAGCATTTTCCTTAATTCCTTTACCCAATTTTTGACCTATTAACATAAAATTAATTATAATAATTTCCTGCTGTGTGAATAACTTTTATAGCTATAGGATAGAGAGTTTACCTTTCCAAAAGAGTCTTCATCAGTAATGTCATAAACAAGAATAGCTCCATTGGAATTGCGGTAGTATATTGGGCCTAGGGCATGGAATTTTTCCTGCCCTGCTGTGTCCCAAATGGAAAGATTGACACGCTTACCATTGATATTTAATCTCTTGTTTAAAAAGGTAGCCTAGAAATGAGAAAGTTATGTTTTATTAAAACAAAGATTAATAAGATTTGCATATCATCTTAGGTCTTAAATAATGATAAGATAAAATTTTGTTGTTACAATATTTTCTATTATTATTAATAACGGTGGATTTAAAACTTGCAGATTTTCATATTGCTTTTTTTTCTTTTGCTCTAAGCAATATTACTCTTAATAATTATTCAATAATTCTATGAATTTACTGTCCATCATCCTTATTTAAGAAAATAGAATTGCCTGGAGTAAATATATATTGCTAGTAACTAAGCATTATACTACAAGCATGATCCTATATCTACTGGTCCTATAGTTTTTTTATTAGCAGGTGTTATTATAATGAGTTTTTCTGTGGACATATATGAACAACAGTAGATAAATCATAGATGGTATAAAACAATATGCATATAGCTGTAGGTTTTGTGAAACTAGGCAGAACCTACTGATGTTGAAGACAGGACAAATATAACTTTCATATCAGTTTCCTGTACATAATAAAAACCTATCAATAATTTAATGATTTATTGATTTACATTGTGCAATGGCCTTCGGGCAGTTATTCTAGGCTAGCGAGAATTTGTAATAATTTAAGATGACCTTGATTTCAATATTTTATAGCAAGTTAGGTTTTTATATATTGATTTTTATTTAACTGTTTTTTTCATTATCATGTTATTGTTTCATGTACTGAATATGTTTAGACGTTCTCGGATACCTGAAGCGTAGTAAGATGTTTATCATTGAACTTGTCTTCGATGTACCGCAGCAGCAGAGATGTCTTCCCCACACATCCCTCCCCTAATAATACAACTTTAAAGTTGTGTGTTCCGCTCGCCGCGGTAGACATTATGACAAAATAATCTTTAAAACCTTGAAGAGATGAACTGAAGCAAATTAAATTTGTATCAGTTAAACGAAATACGTAATATAATACATTCAAACACCTGATGATTATGTTACATTACGGGCTACAACTACAGCACTTAAATGAAGCTAGGCAATCTTATTAACACTCTGTAAATATTATTTTGACACTGAAAACTTTCTCGACAATAAAACACGTATTTTCTTATCAAATAATTTGACAACGACAAGACAAGTTATTAGACAATAATAAAAGTGACGTTTGTGTCCGACAGTGACACAGTGACAGCAGCTGATCAGAGCATGGAGGTCAAACAGGAAGTAGTTTGTTTTTTTTTTAAACTAGGCCTAAGGCTTTTGTCTTACTTCACATACACTGACCATAATTTGATTGTATAAAAAATATACATGAGGAACGGATTCACTTTGTCTTTTTACTGATTGCTACATATCCCACTGGTTTTTTTATATGTACTTCAAAATATATTATTGATTACACCAATAGTGAAAAAGAGTTTGAGAGACAATTATAGTATAGTAATTACTGTAACATAGATCAATGATGTACAAAGGTACTGCTATTGTTTTTTTAATCTTTGCATACCTGTAAAAAATTATATTGGCAAATGGCAGTCATAGTGTGCGACTCAATTTATTATCGATCATCGATGGGCAAGTATTTATATTGAGGCAAGCTCCAAAAACGATGTATGGATGGATGGATCGATGAATCGATGGACTACCGACATTTAAAAAGCCGCTGGGACTGATTGTCTTCTAACAGGTAAAGAGTCCTATAATTACCATTAGCTACATACAACACATATATCATTTAACTATTGTGTAGATCTATTCAGCTATCTCTATTTTTTGTGCGTTATTGCGACATTTAGTCATTTTATCCAAAGAGGACTATCCAGGGAAAGAAAGTAAGTATCATATCGTATGTAAACAGTAAAAATCATTATATCACATGTTTTGTTCACAACCTGAGATTTTGTTTTTTTTTGAGGGTAAAAAGTGTGATTCTTACGACGAAAGCGGGATGCAATAAAACACGTAGTCAAATGACGTTAATTTAAGTTTTAAGTTACGTTCATGTAACACTAGGTCGTAAATATAGCCATATAATGTATGCTCTAATAAAAATATAGCATTTTATCAGATTTATTTTGTCGCTAGGTAGTTGTGCTTTCTTCGTTTTCTGACGGCCCCTGAAAACCGGGACTGCGCCTGTCCCGCGCGGGACATTGAATGTTGGGTTTGTAATCGGGACGTTCCGATAAAATCGAGACGTCTGGCAACGCTTGCCTTCATACTGTGCTTGAATATTTGCCACAGTCGACCAACTTGGGAATAGGTGAAAAGTAAAAAATTATATCTTCTTTATAGAAATTTGAATCATCCTTTTAAACGGCGTAAAATAGAGATGCAACAATTTAACGCCGGTCTACAATGTTTGTTTCTAGATAAGGATTATTATGTTACAGATTACTTAAATGAAATCCATGTTATTGGTAAAGATGACACTTAAGTATACGTAATTAAGTAGCTAGGTACTAAAATAACTAAAACATGATTGTACAGTTTAATGCAACAATGTTTTATGTCAGATCAATAAATATGGTGGATCGACGTGTTGTCGAAGTTGAACTTACTACGTAATACATGCTGGGATTATTCTTTAGCTTTTCTTTAACAATTGCATTAAACCAGTCCATTACATTTGTTGTCTTATTCTGCTCATTGAGTTTAAAGAATGGAATGGTAAATTTAGTTGTCTCCTTTTTAGTTGTAGATGTTAGCGTTTTAGGTGATGGTCTTCTTGGGGTAGTCGCGGGTTTAAATGTTATTGCAGCGTTTGGATTCTCCGTTGTCGTAGTCGATTCATCAATACCTAATTGTCGCAAAGCCGATGCTAGTGCGTAATTGTCATCAAGATTTAGGTTTTTCAATCCCATGTTTTTTACTGGTCCGTTTGGTATTGTAATCGGGCTGAAAGCAAGTGCTTTTTCAGGATTAGAGAAGAACCATTTTTTAAAACTTTGCACGCTATTAAATTCTTTATTCGGTGTTTCATTTCCTTCGCTTTCCTTTTCTGTTGTTACGGCGATAGAAGTTGTAGTGGTTTCCGTTTTAGGTTCAGTTTTATTTTGGCTTCGATAAATCTTATTGCCACGACAGCCAGGGGTAGTATATCTGTCATGCAGTGTAGTAAGTACAGAATTCTTATAGCCCAGTTGTTTTACAGTGGAACCGATCCAGTAGAGTGCTGGTCCTATAGCAGTGAATGTTCGTTGTGCAAGGTTACACTTATCGCTTATACCCGTAATACCAAATATTCGGTCTTGCAGTAGTAAAGGCAAGCCTTGATCTTGTCTCTCTTTACAAACTTTTATAGATTTTTCTGTGACTTTGTTTGTTGCACATACGTAATATCCAAAGGATTGTGTTTTATAGCAGTTCTCTATTATTGTTATTGCTAATCTTGGTTTCGCGTCCATTACGGGTATAAGCGCTTTTTGGCCAATGGTAGACGTGGTATCCAACGCACTTAACTTGACGAGTTTGTTTTTTCTACCGTCAGGTGCGATAAGTACCAGAGCAATATCATTTCGTTCAATAAAGTGGTTGCTATGAACATAATTTCTGTAGTAATTATGAATGTAATTACGAATAATTTTGGTCCTGCCTACGGTTACACAATTTTCAGCACAATAAGACGTAGTCAGCACAACATTTGGGAGAATATACGTTCCCATGCAACCCTGCCTCGGATTTTGCTTCTCGTGAGTACAGTTGTTGAAGCGCACTATGCTTGTAATAGAAATGCTTTCAATGGACACTATTGATACCGCGAATATTGAATACAGTTGTAGAGTTTTAGTGAACATTATTTCAATCCTGGTTTATGTACCTTCGTTATCGACTTCATCGGTTTAAGTGTTATTGTATTTTTATGAATACTTTTCAAACAGGAAGCAATTTTTGATTTACAAGTTATGTGTTTGTTTCCAGTTCATAAAGGAATTAGGAATAAGAACTAAAAAAACAATCAATGCCTTTTTACAGCAAGAATATTTATTCAATTCATAGAAAGCTGATCCACCCTATTGCAATAGCCTTCTAGGTACAATGTGTACCAATGTGTTTCTTCTTTTGTAGGTAAACATGTAATATAAAAATATATAAACCAAAAAACAAAGGTTGTTTAGTTACAATTCAATAGTTCAATCTAACACTTACAACTGTACTAAAATTAAATATCACATAAATAAATGAAACTAACACGCGTCCAAAAATTCATCGTCATTCTTGTAAATGGCGGGAAGGCTGGCTCCGTGCAAGGAACCAACCAAAAGGATATTTTCATTGACTTTAGATGCAGGTTTGCGGATTATGCGGAGCAGAACCCGTTGAATGATATTTTATTTAGGGGTAATAAGGACTCTTTTGGATAACATGTCAAAGAATTCTAAAGATTAAAAGCTTATTGAAATAATAGGTAGCCAAGCTTGACACCGGTAGCGAAAACCGCTTCCAAAAGATGTATCGTGAATGCCAGGTTTGGGAAATGACCACCATATGTTTTGTCAGTTGGTCAATAAGATTTTTGTGCTTATTTTGTGCAAGCATACAACTAGAATATAGGTGTTGAATGAGCTTACTTGGGAGAGGCACTGGGTAATATAATTCATAATATTTTTTATTTGTCCAGTTTCTCACCTTTCTTTTTATCTTTTTTTTTTTAATCTGTTCAATTTGATCTATATTGCAATGAAACTTCCACATCTGGCTGTTCTCCAACAATTTGTTTTCCAGAGATTAGTAAGCAATCAATTCGTTGTTTGCGTCACCGTTAATACCACGTCTTAATTTAAAGATGTTACGTTTTTCTTATTTAATTTAAATGCGGCAATGAATTAATGGTAATTTCGGCCTTATTAGTCCATATTTTTAGTTTTAAGGTTCTTTATTTGGTGATCAAATTATGAACTTGTAAATTGTTTGTTACTGAAGACCAAATATTTTTTAAGATTTTTTTTTAGAGACCTTCTGTTTAGACTAGTCAGAAATTTCAGGGAAATCGTGTTTATCTTCACAAAATTGTATCTAACTATAGATGTCATCTTTCTTTTTTCATCATCAATGGCCTATGAGAATTGTAATTGATCAAAGAACTCCTTACAACATTTATACCGTGGTCACTTACTGACGACAGCTACTTACGTATCCGAACAAAATTCGTAATTTAAAAGTTTTATTGTTAATTCCAAATATTGGCTACATAATATAATTGGCTACATTTGGTATCGCTTTAGAAGTAATGCTGGCGTCAGGTTCGGCGCCTGACGTGGATAGTGACGTAGTGAAGCGTCCCATCCGAACGATGGCGCGATGGCGGGAGGAATTAATGTGGCGCCGGCTGGTGCGCGGCATTCCTCGCGAGCTTGACGAAAGTGCATCCACGAATAGCCACTCAATCAACGAGGTCTCGTAATGCTCGCCACTAAGCTATCACGCGCCGCTGCCCCGAAATAGAACCAACCCATTCATAAACAATGCACATCATGAATGAAATACTATCGGCCTATAACGCATTATAACTAAATTAACCACTCTAGGGGCGCCATGTTCTGCTTCGCAAATGAAAGTACGTATTGCTATAAATCAAGATAACGTTATGGAGTTATGCGGATGAACCCGCTATTAACATTCCAATAATGTGCCAACTTCAATTGCAATGGGCTAGTTCCGCTACTAAATAATAATCAGCTGGATTTGTTGTGCGTATGAATTCCAACAATATCGGTCTCAATCTAATTGAATGCTTTGAGCAAATGGCAAACATTTACATTTAATGTTAGGGGTGCAGATGTTGGCTGATCAGTTTTGTGATTTTTTTTAGTTTTTTAGGGAGAGTTGGTTATAGTTTATTATCTACCCTTTTTTTGAAGAGTTCTTTGTTGTTAGGTAGGGCGCAGGCTGCTTCACCGGAGTTTACACAAGATACATTTTTTTTTGTAGTAATCTTTGCAGTTAACTTGAGCGCAGGCTTTGACTGCTTCACCGGACTTTACACAAGGTATTACTGTACAAGGCACTTAAGCTTACTTATCCGTATGTTTTGGTGTGGTTTTAATTACTTTAGAACTGTTCTTATGTTTGAAGGAATTTGGTAAACATTGAATACATATCATAATAAATAAATAATTTGAAATTTTGACAAATTTCGGAAAACTGCTGTAGTTTGTAGGTTCTTTGTATAACAAGGTACTTGATTTAAACTTAATTATTTTGATATTGCTATGAGTTCAATTTGTACGGTGGATAACTGCGTGTTAATGACATTACAAAAGGCTTCGAAGGTAGTCAATAGAGTGCTTTTTAAGGTGTTCGTCACACATAAACAACATTATTACCTTTCGTTTATATGTATAATGTTGTGTGCATTAGAAATATGTAAGTAAGTTTATTAGTTGTCTGGTTACCATAACACCAGCTTTGATTAGTTTGGGATCAGCTGACCGTGTGTGATTTGTCCAAAGATACTATATTATATTGCATTATTATTCCGTAATTCATTGGTGGAATGCGATCCACAGACTTTAGATAAGATTTCCTTCAGTTCCGCTCTATCACATACAAACTGCACGTATATGATACTTAAATAAAAGTACATAATCTGGAAGTAGGAAATAATATTTTTATTTATTAAAATCTATTACATAAACGTAAAATTTCTAATACACGTAAATAAATTGTAATCGTAGAGCTATTTACATAATTTAGTATGAGTCCCTGAATTTAGGAGGTCCGTAGGTCTCGTGAGGTACACCCTGACTAGTAGAGATGGAGCTGGCGGTGTCGTACCCGCTGCTGGAGGCCGTGCTGCTGGCGGTGTGGGGGGCGGCGATGCTGCTGGCCACGTTGGACTCGCCGTGGCTGATGCCGGAGCTGGACGAAGCGCCGCTCACGCCGAACGATTGAGATCCGAAAGATCCGGTAGAGGATTCCTGGCTGACGGCTGGGGTCTGGTATTGCACGTTACCCTGGCCGGACTGGTATGAGCTCTCCGAAGCTGAGTTGGCGAGAGACAGAGGCTGGCCCTTGTTGTAGTCCTGGACGATGTTGTTGATCACGGCTTGGGAGTCTTCCTTGTTCTTGTATTTGATGAAGTATACCTCTGGTTTGGATGGGGGCTTCTGCTCAATCTTAGGGAGGACCAAGTCCTTGGGTTCATCGGGCTTCTTGACAAGCACGTAGACGATGGTCTTTTCTTCATGCTGAGGCTGAACGGGAGCGATGACTTGTTGGGAGCTAGCTTCGCTGGGCGTCTTTACGAAGATGATCTTGTAATGTTTCTGGGGAGGAGGGAGGACGATGGGTGCGCGGGGCCTGACGGGTTCAGGGTCCTCGGGAGCGGCGTGAACGTAGAAGTGTTTGAAGATCTGAGCAGGTTGCTGTTGGATTTGGTAGTTTTGCTGGTATTTCTGTGCAGAGTATTGGCCGGAGGATTGGTACTGGGTGTTGAATCCTGTGCCAAAAGCAGCTTGGTTGGAGGCTGAGCCTGAGTTTTGGTAGTAGCTGGAGCCTAAACCACTGGCAGATTGGAGGTTTTCAGCTTGGTATCCGTTGTTAGCCTGGTAGCCTTTGTTAGTCTGATATCCGGTGTTAGCCTGGTATCCGGTGCTAGCCTGGTAACCAGTGTTACCCTGGTAGCCAGCGTTGCCCTGGTATCCGCTGGTAGCCTGGCTGCCTAAGCTTGAAGAGGAGCTGCCGGTGTAAGCAGTGTTGTACTGGCCAGAGCTTCCACCCGTTTGGTAGGAAGGCACTCCATACGAGGTTTGTGGCACTTTGTAGTGGTAGCCGATACCGATATCAGCTGAAACCACTCCAAGAGCGAGTATGAAAACCTGCAACAATACAAAAATATCGATGAGCATGTGTGTATGGGTAAATAAATTTACAAACTAGAAACAGACAACGGCCGATGGCGCAATGCTTCGATTGATCCGGTTTACATAACTTATCTATCTAAGCTCACTAAAATCACTTTATCGTAAATGTGCTTAATCAATAGGACAGGCTTGATATGTGAGGTGGAGGTAACATTTATGAGAGAACCATCTGACAAGGCGAGGGCTTACGCGACCGGTCCCTTGGTCATCGCCCAGTGCGAGATGTTGCAACACAGAAAGCGCTCCAGGGGAATCAGACCGTCATTAAGGTATGTGCTTCACAAATATTGAACAATTGAGAAATTTTAAGCTTTAGCTTTGCATCCAACTATTTGTATGTATTGATGTTAAATCTTTCAGCGGTCTAGTTGTTTGAGAAACAATGCTATTTAATGTGTAAATAACATTCGGTTAGCAAAGTTCAACGGTTTTAATAAGGCACTAGTTTAATTGCGGTTGTCCAAAGGTGTCAGTTTTTTTCTAATATCGATGACTTAACTCCGGCGCAATGATAGGTAAAGATAAGGAATATAATAGAATAGAAAGTATATGCAAGGTCACATCAGGTGTGGGCACCATTCGTTGGAGCAGTCGCGGTGAGGTTGCACAACACGCCGCGCCCAGACTTTGGGCATCTTTCCGAGTGCGTTGAACTTGACCTGACCAACCTTCCGCATGCTAGGTGCAACACACGTTACATGTTACAACATCTAATTGGTATGGAAAATATGCGGTTCAATTAACTGTACCCATCGGGATTTCATCTTTGGTTATTGAAGTTACTATTAGTTGCTGGTTACCGCTTAATCTGAGTGTGAAATTATGCAGATGCATCTTATGATGATTAACCGATTTCAAGCACTTAATTGAAGCAATATTATATGAATAAACATTCATAAAATATGATCTAACTACGCTAGCAGTTGTTTAGGTGCCTCCATTCTTTATTGAAATAATAATGGACTTTTTAAGATTATACTATATGCCTTAGCTCAACTAACTGCCATTGGAGTCTACCCATGAAGAAAACAAAAATACATGTTTTACTTTGTAATTTCTCTTGGAGACAAGAATCCTTAAATAAAGAGTAAGTATATGATGTTGTAAAAGATTTTTTCAACATTATAATCACCTAAACAAACTTAAACCACCACATCCGCTTTGCTACACCAAACTTTAGCATGAATGACAAACATCTTCATCGAATTCAAATAAACTTTTGGCTCCACTATAATTAGTTACCAAGGCTGCGTATTTTTTGCTACTCAGCTAGTACACATATCTGTATATTGTACTCATTGTTTACATTGATTTGCAATTTATAAAGACATTACTATCAATAAGGAACTTGACACTAAGCAAAATGTAAAATGGCTTCGCGTTGTAGTAGTTTTTCGCGCCTACTTCTTAATTGATATCGTTAAATAATTTATGCCCTTGTTTTTCTGAACGAAATTATTATGTTAATTTTATTTATAATATTCTATTTAACGGATATATGGTGTAAAATTGTTAATAGATTAAAATATTTCGAATAGCTTCGTTGTAATTATGTTAGCCCTCAGCTTTAATTAGATTCTACTCATTTGCGGTTAAAGTTTATTATTTATTAAAAATGGATCAAAGCTCAGGCATCTTATACATTGACTTGTGAAAACTTTTGAAAAAGATAGACTGACTCTATTTACGGATTCCGGATCAACCGGAAATTGTTATTTGAATACTAGCCATGTAAAGCGACGTAAAATAATCATCAAATTCCTAATGAAGCTTTCGTAACTTATCTCATAGCACCGGATTGACGGCCATAGACTAAAATATTCATTTGTTTATATTTTATAAAAACCGTCACGCCATGGTAACGTAATGTCGCACCTTCGAATTTCAAATGCTAATTCGTTCATTCAGGGTCCGATCGTTTAGAACTAGGCGGTGTAAAAGGTCATTGGAGCCTGTGGTCACCATGGAAAGACGAACCGAAGTGTTCATTTAGAGCCCACGTGTAAATCGTCAAGACCTGCTTTTTATTTTGAAGGTCCAGATTTCTGAGTACCAGATAGCAACTGATAAAACTTTCTTAATTTGACGATATCTCATTGTGTGGTTTCTACTATTTAAAAGTTTGGTTTTCGCGGGTGATCTATAATTATAATCATATTATGATGGATATTAAAATAGCTTCATCAAAAGTAAAGTAACAGTTTTCTGCAAGTGTTTTGCCTGTTGATAATGAAGTAGTTTTCTCATTCTAGACAACTTTTGTAAGTGTTATTTGTACTGTTATAAAAAACTTTATGCCCCCTTATTATTGTGGTCAAAAGTTACGGCATGTAATATTCAGGTTATTACGCTTACACTATCAAAAATCTCTGATTAATTCTGTCTCATTCATTAGACACACCTTTCTGAACTTAGAAACTATTGTATTAAGGATCCTAAGCGTAGAAAAGTGTAATAAGCGCATAAGATAAAAATATGTAAATATTGGAATAAACAAGAATATTTAAATATTTTATACAATAAAATTTAGGTATTTTTAAATCTGTCTGCGACATTGAATATGTGCCTTGTTTATTTGTTGTTAGGCAATAAACCTTGATATTATTATGAACAATATGAATATCTCTATGATTTATCCCTTGGTTATCCATCTCGTACTATATCTCATATAATTTAAAAGACTTGTGGATAAAGAAACGATCCAACTTCGGCTGTTTTTTTTTCATATATTGGTGCAAAACCCCAATTATTTTGTATTGTGTTCCATTGCTTTATCATTTAATTAGTAAGAGAAATAATGAAAGTTTAAAAAAAATTAAGTTTTTGACCTACCAATTTACGTTGAGGAAAGAATGTTAAGGGCGTTATTTAAAACTTAAATGTAAATATAAAGTTTACTTTAGTATTTTTTTGATAAGAATAACTTATTTTTATTTAAATTATCTTATTTCTATTATTAAAATAATCAAATTAAGTTACGAATATGTCTTATATCCGTAAAGTTTATGAAGTTTTTTTTGTATCCAGATCCTAGAATCCTAGAGCGGTCATGAGAAATATTACAAAAATCGCGATTATTTATGTATGCTCTATATATCCGATTATTTTAAATCGTACAAAATAACATAAATTTTCTCTGATAGATATCAAATAATAAAAAACTAAAATATTACACGCAATGTTGCGTTCAACCCTAATTTACACGTAAGCACATAAGAATTTCGCAAAGCTTATTAAGTTCCAGTCGCGCTCAATATGATTATTATCAGTAAATAATTAATTAAAGTCCATTTATAAGTTTAACACTTCAAGAAAAAGCACTGAACATTAACACTTGTCACTATATAAAAGTAAGCGATCACATCTTTAAATTAAAAACTTTAGTTAATTACATTAATATAAGAAATATTTTCGGTACGTACCCAAGTAACCTTCATGTTGTGTGTTGCGCGCCTTACCGACTCTTCAAGAGGTGATATGGCAAGTGTCGCCTCAGTGGCCGGCCGACTCTTAAATACCGGCGCGAGATGAGCACCGCCTATGTTGAACCTACAAGGTTATGTCAACGGGTTCAGACACAACAATCAACCGATATCTTATTCATTTACTCGAACCCCGAACTATTTTCGGCGAAAGCTTTTACGCCAACAATAAGGTTTTTAAGTAATACTGGATTTCTATTATACATCTAATACAATGGATGTAGGATTCTTAGAAAATATAATAATGAAATAAAAATAGCCTGTTTGTTATGTTACGACATCGTAGGTGGACAGGATGCGAGTTAGCCTATTCCGATTGGTTAAATTGTAATAAAAATATATAATTCTGTTATCTAGTAGTAAGGTATTGTGGTGTTGAAATATTAAATAAGGAAACCTTCATTAATTGACTTACTATGGGAAGGCGGCAAGCAACTCAGCCTCATTTGTTTAGATCTTTTCTAGGGAATATGGTATGGGAAAGTATTCTAAAGCTTCGGCAATTATTGTATGATCCAATAAGTAGGAAAGTTGTGTATCAGAGTATTATAAAGACTAAGGATATCTTTTCCCCCTATATAATCCGGGATATCATAAAATATACGTGTGTTACCCAATAATTGCGGGGTATTTTCATATGTACATAACTTATTAGATTAACTTTGAAGAATATCCGACATTGAGGTGCTAATAATGACCTCATCGGAAGGTCTTGCGATGCGTTTGTATGACATATATATGACAGACTGCAAAACTAGCTTCGAGCTTTGATTGCTTTGAAAGTGAGACTTAATAGTGTGTGTCACTCAGGCTATTGTCTGCGGGCAACCCGTAGCACACTGTGGAACATAACCTTAACTAACTGCTGAGCGTGTTCTAATAGGTAATAACAGCTTTTGTCTTAATGCTGAGGTTTAAAATTAATAATTATATAAACAAGCAAGCATGTAAAGGTCAAGTGCGTTTCTTATTATGTTTGTAACAACCACATGAGTTTTTCGATTAGTTACATCATAGATCCGTTAGACAATTGTAGGTTGAACCTTGTCCTTTGCGGTAGACGAACCACAAATATTTTTTACTTTAAAACAATATGTACCTTTATGTACAGTCAACATTAAAGAAGGAGAAGAACTTACAACAGATATAAATTAAAACGGAAAATCATATGCGGAAACGTTTAGGAGTTTACAATAGACCAGCTATAATTTATTTCAATGCAAAATTGTATTTAAGAACTAGGTAAGTCCCACATTTATTATTTCACTCTTTTGGGCGTGTGAAGACATAAATCTTGAGTATAATAATTTTAATTCCGACACTGCTTCTATTACGTGCCTATTTATCCGGCTGCCGAAGGATATATATTCGGGTGAATTTCCCAAATGCCTTATTTTTTTGTCTTCGTTGAAATTAGTATTTGAAAAAAGGAATATAGTTCTGAATTATTTTTTTTAGTATTCAATAGGTAGTTATTGGGTTGTGGCAAAAATATGATTTGCCTAGGACTATTACAAATGTAGAAATAAAATACATAAACCTCTATTTTTTGGCAAATCGGTGCTGTCCCACTACTTTTTTTGCAAACAAAACAGCTTATACACTAATAAAAATGAATAAATTAGCTATATAACTTATTCTATTTCATAGAATATTAGTTTTTTTATTAATATATAGCATAATTTATTACATAATTAACGATTGTTATTACTGAGAGGCACAAACGTACTTGTCCTGAAAAATATTCTCATATCGCTGGACAAAAGTAATTCAAACATAACTTTACATCGACGAGTCGGACAGCATCCCCACCCCAATTGTTTTTCCCTCTTTGGTGTGTGCTAGTGGGCAATCAGGATAGAAGTGGGTTAAATCGCTGTATATGCCCACCAAAACTGTAAGAACGCCATTTCAGGTACTCCCGGACAATTATTTTATATAATCGGTGGTTGCATTTTTGTAGTGTAATGAGTAGCTTTTTTATTGTTGTTTGGTTCTAACAGAGGTAGTAAGTGAATTAGCTTCATTGTCTGTTATCGAATTTATCCTAGATATTATGCATTTTTTATAATTTCCTAAAAAGTGTGTTTTTTCTCATGTCGCTGTTCTCATATCGCTGTAATCGGTGGTCTTTTTTACCACCGATGTGATAATTTACACCGAAATGATACGAAAAAATCAATCGGTGTCATATATCTCATATCGGTGTTTTGATTCGTGATCAACGTACAGTTTTGTCACATCGGTGGATTGCTTTATCATATCGGTAGATCATTTTATCATATCGGTGAGTCGTTATATCATATCGGTAGATCCCGTGTCATTTCGTTAAGTATACAAAGAAGCAATGGCACATACAAACATACATACAGACACATACATATATACCTACATACAAATATTCGTACATACATACATACATGGTAAGTTTACCTACATAGACTGCCAAAATCATTACTACGATACCACTGGGTAGTAGAAGATGTATAAATAAATGTATCATCAAGGGAGGTCTGTGTTCGGTAATACGTCCATAGGCTGAGATGATGATGGTGAGGTGGAGCAATGAACACATTAAAAGTTTCTATGGCAAAAAAATAATATTTAAAAAAATAGTAAGTACGTAACAATAAATAACAAAATAATTAATAGCTAAAAAGAAAACGTAATAGTAGCTTAATTTTGTTTAAGAATGCCGAGGCCAAAACTAAAAGATGAGGAGAAGAACAGGTGGAATAGGTTGCTGGGAAGAATAAGCAAAGCTTAAATCAAAAGCGATTCTGTGTTAAGAGAGGGGCATTTAAGAAAACGTTTAGCTAAACTTAGACATGAGATTTTTGTTTTTTTTTTTTCATATTTCATTTTAATAAAGACAATGATAATAAAAAAAAAACATTTTTTTTAAATTTTAAGTACCTCTAGAAAACGTAAAAAATAGGTACATAATTTCAAAAATACATTTTTATTTTTTATCTAAGAACTCAGTTCTCTTTATATTGTGATCTACCCTAAGTTCAGATCTTCATTTCTAAGTCACCTTTAAGTACCTACTAACTATTTCCTTTTTGATGTTCAAAGGTGAATAGATTATCATATCGCTGGATAGGTTCATCATTTCGGTGGATACACTTATCATATCGGTGTACAAAAAAATTATTCGGTGCCGGTTTTTCACATCGGTGGAAACCAAAATTCAAACTGAATTTTCTCCTCAGTCTTAAATGATACGTTGATGATATTAAATTTGGGGATGTTTTGTATCCTAAAGATTACATAAAACCTGAAAAATCTACAAAAAAATAAAAATTGCAAAAGTTCACCGATATGATAAGAAAAATGGCATTTGTTGATATTCACCCATTCATATCCTGAAATCCTCACCACAGACTTAACCGTTAGAAGTGATTTTTAAAGTTTATCTTATAAATAGAAACATAACATATCATCACGCCTGTATCCCCGAAGGGATAGGCAGAGGTGTACCAATGTACACCTACAGTTCGCCGATATTTTTTAGGTCCATGTAATAGGGGGCGAGCCTATTGCCACTTAGAATTTCATAGGAACACACTACTTGCACTGAGAATTTCATAGAAAAACCCAATAGCACCTTGGTCGACTCGGGAATCGAACCCAAGACCTCTTGCGTAGCAGTCGCGCTTAGCACCACTAGGCTAACAAGGCAGTTCTAAGAAATAGATTACTAGTTATTTATCTTTTACAAAATAGATACACCGAGAATTGAAAGAACCTTGTTTTTTTATAGGTTTGCTGTAAAACCCGAGGACTTACCTTTTTATAGGCTCAACATCATTAAGTAAGTAATTAAGATTTTAATTACTGACTGGAAATCTGATACTGCTTTTTCCTGAACTTTTATTAATTAGTTCTTGGGAACGTTACAGGTTAAAACTATACTAATGTTTCTTATGGTCAACTCCTTACATAGAGAGATTTATAGAAAGTGCAAGGTAGTCATAAAAATATCGTGGATATCTCAAAGAATTTTTAATTCTAATGTGGTCATCTTAAATGTAACATCAGATGAATACATTACTTTTGTTTTTAATTTGTCTGAGATCTAGTTATGAGATGATGAGTATGTTATTACCGTTGCAAGGCATATCTTTAAAGCTTTTGAGGTGGCATAGGCTACGCCGAGTGTGGCTTAACTCTCGGTACCTACTCTTGAAGCAGAGGCTCCAAGAGATGGCTAGAGAGCCAGTGTTGAAAATGGTTTATGTTTTCCGGATCTCTTACAAAAACAGAACTGCGTGTTGAGTACATCTGTGGTATTTCCCCGGCCCTAGGCGGCGCGGTGGCGGCTTGAGACGTGGTACTACCACAACAAAGGCATTGGCTGTCGATCAAGCAATGATTTATAAGCTTATCATTTTATAATTAATATTAACGTAATCTTTTATCAAAGATTACTCATATAAAAATACATCGCGGTCGAGGTTGGCCATCAAAGTTCTGATTGGCCTACACATTCATACAAAGTCTCAAGGACCAGAGGTCAGCTTTTACTTTTGAGTATTGTTTAAAACAATTAGTCACTCTTAGTAATTGTTAAAAGTACCACCAATTTACTACATAATGTTTCTGTAATTGACTCCCAGCCAATATTGATTGTCGTTAAGTTATATTGACTTAACAAATACGAAAATTAAAGCGCATTGAATAGTAAAAATGGGCTGTTTCAAAAAGATTTTTAGCAAGTTTAAAAGTAGCTAGTTAACAAAATATAAGTTAATCTTTATCATATTCGTGAGAAAACTTTTGTTTTCTAAACCAATATTCAGTAAATTTTCTCGACAAAAAATTCGTAAATTATCCACTTAAATCGATTTTCATAAAAGGCTTCCTGTATTATTTATGAACCAATCTTGACGAAATCAACAACAGTTACGTAATAACGAATAATGAAGAAAACTGTTGTTTTAATTAAGATTTCCACCTTTTGGATCCTTACCCGTAAAGGGCTGAGTCAGTGGTGTAACTTAGGTCCTCGATCTTTTGTTTATTTTGACGGTCAACGACTTACCAAACGTAGCCAGGAAGTGTACACCCTTACTATTCGCGGATGACTTAAAACTAGTTTATAAAGTTTAGCACAATACTATAGCGACATATAGATAGCATAGTCAGTTGGATCTTAAATAGACTGTATTTTAATGTGAGTAAGTGTTCTGTGCTGTCTTTTAGTCGCACACAAACCCCGAGCCATTACCAATACCTTATGGACGGGGAGCCGTTGGCCGTTGCAGCGTGTGACAGAGGTACGGGCCTTAGGTGTTCGCTTCCTTTCTGCACCTGCACCTACAGTTTCATGCACTAGATCGTTGACGTTTTCAGGAAAGCTTACCGGAATCGGGAACTAGTACTGCATCTAGCAAGTAACTTAGCGAACATTGGATCTTTGAAAGCGTTGTACGAGCCACTCGTGTGAAATGCCGAGTCATTTGGAGTGCAATGTGGCTATCTAGCTACCACAACATCGAAATGCAGCTTGAAGAATTGTATAAATAAAAGAGCCTTAAGGGTATGACCGTACTGACGAACATGTAAAGAACGAGCACTACACTCTATCTCGCGAGCTTCTCGCGAGATGTTCGTCTTTCGATGCGCGTTCGTCAGATCTGAACGCGGATCTTTTATTGTAAATACCAAACTTCAAGCTGCATTTTGATTGTGTGGTAGCTAGATAGCTACACATTTATGATCGCTACTCTATTACCTAACCTACTTATTAGATACAGACGGGATGAACATTATGTTTCAATTTCATTTCTATTTGAATACTGAATCGAGGCAGAATAGGTATTAGGATTCTTTTAAATAAAACATATTTACTTTGTATTTTTTGGTGACACACAATGGATAACTAACCTATAGGAAATGTTATTTATGTTAAACCAGTCATTTTCCATCGGCAAGCGTCAGAGTTTAGTAGCTTATTATGTTAATTTTTAACCGACTTCAAAAGAAACATTCTACTGTATCTTTATTTTATGTATGTGTCGCGATGTATCCTGCAATTGTAGATCGATTACAACAAATCTTTTTCATATTAATAGGGTGTGCATAAAGTAGAAGTGGTCTCACATAAACTTCAATAAAATATATTTGAGCTTTTTTTAATTCCTGACATTTTTTAATTGTCTGTAATTTTTGAATACAGTCAACAAGGACATAGAAACAGCGCCAATATACAATGTAAGTACCTAATAATTTCTCAGACTGGTTCACATTGACGCGTATTATCAAATGTTGGTATTATCTAACATGTTTGTAATGATTCATCGGTTCAAAGTTAGCAGTTGGATTAACCCGCGAGTTTGTTACTGAGCATTAATTATGTATCCTTTTTAAATTACGTCAACGTAAAGAATTCGAAGTATGCCTATGGAAATTTTAGTGTCTGTGGAATATAGTTTTAGAAGAATATTCGTTATTATGTGATACAATCATATTGTGGGCACGTGTGCGGGCATGTGGTTGTTCACTCGATATTGGAACTTCTTTAAAATAGTAAATCCACAAGGCAATATTTAATGATGAAAGTTTGTTAAATGCTATGCTGTTACCCTTTTTTGAAAAAATAATGGAAAGGACTCCGACGAATTATGGCACAAATTTATTTTATAACATACCACTTATTATACCAACTAAAAAATCTTATAAATCCACGGCCATAGTTAATATTAAAATTTCTAAATAATTAAAATAGTCGTAGATTAGAATAGTTTGCGATAGTTTAAATTATTTAAATACATGCATTGCATATTTGTCGCGGATCTGCGTCTTAATTTCAATGTTAATAGTACTCATTCAAAATGGAATTAATAAAGTATGATAAGCGGCATTGCTTGTCTGGCGCTGGGTGTTTTCACGGTCATTTCTCCATACGCACTCTATCATCTGCTTCCTCACTGGTTTTTTAACTTAGGGGTATGATTTTTTGCAGTAATTTAAATGTGAACTAGATTTATGCTGTATGTTTTCGTTTTTAAGATAAATTATAAGAGTTACACAACGGTATGATCTTATGTGTACCTTAAAAAAAGTTGACTCTCTACACCTTAATAGATATATATTGGTGGAATCATATGTGAATATTGGCCATTATAAGATTATACTAGCAAAGACTGTTCGGATTTTTTCGAATCAAAAACTTACTATTATTATTCTGTGTTTTTAGCTTCTAGAGAAAATATGTCGGGCTCAGCCTGTGACAAACCTATAAAATCGAGGTCGTTGACTTTACAGCACGATATTAAGGTTCAAATAATAGGCTTATATAAAAAAAATGAAATTTACATAATGTGTGATATTTTCAACTCATTTGTAACCTGTTGTAATGATACAACTTTTCAATTCAGGTGTTGTCGACATTCTTTTGAATATTATAGCTATTTAAATAAGGAGATTAAAAAATATTAATTTCTTCGCAATATAAAAATTGATCGCTTATATCTTCATTTTAAAATAATACGAACATACAACCTCCTCCTTTTTGAAAGGCGGTTAAAAACCGAATACTTATTATAATCAATGAAGTACTTAATTGATAAAATCAGGTAAAATTATTAATCCTTGTTCACACCCAACTTTGTTATTAGTTTTGCTAAAATTAATATCTACCGACTAGTAAAATGTTGTTTTGTTATTCAATTATTGATCATTAGTTTATGACCTACGACGTGTAAACAGCCATTATTAAATGTCAGATATTTATTGCAGCTTTAAGATATATTGACAAAAATAAATCAATGTGCTATATTAACAACTAATAGCAAACTAAATAGCCATGTTCTGAATGCTGTGAAATTTGGTGAGATAAAGCCTTCGTTCATGGCTTACTGAAGAAGAATACATTAAAAAGTGTTCTGAACTGTCAAATATCAATGAAATGATTACAAAAAAAGTTGTTAGGAAGGTAAGGAAGGTATTGTGTTCATGATACTAGTAGAATCGTTTTCGTTTTCTTCGATTGGTCTAGACTAGATATTGCAACATTATTTGATGTCATAAATACGTAAAGTAGGTATTAGGTATTAGTCGTCTAAATATAGTTTAAGGAACTCCAAAAGCATAAGCTCTCATACGTTTTATTATAAACTGGTTTACTCATCAGTCGTTATAAATTTCATAAGACTACTTAAATCCGTGAATTCACGGTCATAATATTTATTTGCATATTAGATTACATTTTGAGACGTTCGATACTATTTAAATCAAGTGCTTTAGTATTATGTAGGTATAATTTGACAGAAACCTCTTCCAAAATGTCAAAACTTGATCACAAAGGATCTGTAAGTTTCATTACATCTATGTTAGGTTTGTAAATATACTTATCTAGAACAATATCTTAATGAGGGCTACGGATATTGCGCTCACCAGTGGGCACCACTGGCGCGCCAGCTGTTAAACCCAACAACAAACTATCATTGATATTAGAATTCTAGTTATGGTGTGAAACGAACATTTCTTTAATGTTTGGATGTGTTAATGTCATTCTAGTCTTGTAGGAATTGTGGCTACTTCAGTTAAGTATTTACCTGCGAAATTTTACAAAAACTGCAATCTTATAAAACAGTATATTTTTTTTTATTATTTGTTTCTTGGAACAGTAAACTGCCAGGCAGCTACTGAGCAGGCAGCACCTATTTGGATCTAGAGGGTTGAGCCAAATTAAGGAGGATTTTAGACTTGAAACAAGGGAAAGGCGGTTTGAAACTGCGTTCTCTATTGACATCATTTACAAAGTTTATTGTTTTATCTTATTGATAAGTAATAAAAAATGTAGACTGGGCGCGGCACTGGAATTATGTTTTAATGCCGAGCATAAATGGACGGTTAGGGCGAAACCATCAATCTTCAGAATACTCAAGGAGGACGGTTGACTCACTTCCGGTCAAAGGAAACAAAAACTCTGCCCTTTGGCATTTTGAATATTGTTTTTGACTGGGTATGTTTGCGGTTGCTTGAATAAGGATGCAGATTCCAGTTTAATAGGTATCCGTTAAAATATTTGTCAATAACCTTTACACAGTGTTTCAAACATGCATTTTGGAAGTGTATTATTTTTTTATATGCCTAATCAATGTTTTCTACTTTGTTATAACGTATCGATCTATTTAAAATAAGTTACATTTAAAACATCAACTATATTTTAGTTAGATAGCATAAAGCAAAGTTAAGATAATTATGCTATTATCAGATTTCAAAAATATTTGATGAAGTTTATATTTAATATTGTAACATATGTGTTCTTGTTCTCAATAGAACCAACTGCAACATAGCGAGCAGGTATCATCTACGAACTATTTCCTCGTTGTCATTCTAATAATGTTTATCGGGTAAGAGGTCAATACGTGACCTCTAAACTCAAACATTTTAATTGTATTTATAACAAGCGTTGTTATGAATCAATATTTAATGTATAACGCGTAGGTATATCAACGAACACGAAACATATTTTTAAATACTTCAAATAAAGCTAGACTGAACTAATATCATATTGAAATTGAAAGTGGAATTCACTATGACAATTTTTTACACAAATATTATGCGTACTGATAGTAAGCAATAATTTACAATGTAGATTTTTTGTAATTTTGGGTCACTGACGTCATAGTGATCAATGTCAACGAAAACTTTCCTGCCAGTCTCAATGATTATTTCGAAGCACCGTCCGACTCAGCGAGAATGGGATCCTATGGTCATGTTCTCAATTACTATAGAATCAAGACAGATTTTTCTGACTTAGCAGTCGAAACCGAGCTTCAGGTCACAGATTGTCTAGATATTCAAGTGTTATTCCAGTTTTTATAACATCTTCTCCCGACTCAAAACTAGTTTGTACAATTTGACGAAAATGTGGTCCTATGATCAGTTTCTAATTTATAATATCATATTTATAGACCTGTCACGTCTATAAAGAAACAAATTAAAATAAAAAAAAGTATCAACACTTTTTTGTTATTCTCGGAGTATTTTGCCCTTTGGTGAGATAAAATAGTTTTTGAACTGGTTTGGGCATTCGATGATGTTAAAAGTAGCCAATACTATAAAAATAAACGTATAAATAATATTTTTACCAATTTAAATTAATTGTCTAAACTCTAACAAATTGCGTTGCGGTCTGTCACATAGCGCGTTGCGTTGTCGCTGCGTCAATGGTATAGACTTTGAACATTTGATGTTTCTGCGGGCGTTGTGAGGGCGCGATGGCTGGCGCTGCGTTGTCAGAAGGCTCCGACCACGCCGGGTCAGTGTCAAATCAACGCTGCGTAAACGCAACGAGTCGTCTGATGTAGCTTTTCCTCGATCAGTTCACCAACCTGTAATGCTGTCGCTTAGTAACAGAGGGCATCATTTCTTATAGGTGTGCGTAGAATCGACATTTGGGAATATATTATGAGTATTACTAGTAGTGGTCCACCCCAGCTTCGCACAGGTATTTAACAAATATTTAAAAACAATATTAATTTTAACACAGGCACACACTCTAATACACTTCTTTTTACGTCGGGTTACTAACAAAAAGTACATGACGTTGTAAAAGAAATTAAAGTTTTTGTAATGTGACTCAGGGTGAAAGAAGGTTTTTAAAGGGCAAAGGATTTTTGAAATCGTTACAGCTATTTTTGAGATTATTCATATCAAACATAAACACAAAAAGTACAAATCTTTCCTCTTTATTGCATTAGTGTAGATGTAGATCAATGAACATTCACAACAATTTGTAGGTATAGTGACCTCATAATAGTCCTGGAAACCTCGCCTATTACGAGAAGCTATTTTCTGTTCGAGTTAGCTATAAATAATAAAATATAGGTATCAATGTCAAGTTTATAGGCTTGTTATTCGCCATGGGCCTGTCATTTCTTGCGTTAGACCAAAATAAAATTTTTACCTAGGAGTGACGCAGTATTTACTGAAGACCATTTTTTTTGCTTTTATTGATAAACTGATGCAAGACTATCAATTTTTTAACTTTACGATAAATAATTAAGTTATCATCTAAAATTAAGGTAGTATTTTTGTAGATTTGTTCTATAGGGTTGTTGATGTATCAATGTAATGAATTGTAATCGAACGCTCAGTTTGGTATATTTCTGTATATTTTGATATTCTGCTAAACTCATCGAATTGAAAAGTTGGATAATTCAAACCCGTCTTTATAGTGCGCAGTATAATATCTTTTAGGGTAGAGTATTCACATTTATAGATGCCATTCGACCTCTTTCTTATATAGGAAATAATACGAAAACTTTGGTTGCGAGTTTCAGGATTTCAAAAGAGACGTACATCTGTAAAAATATTAAAGTAGCTAAGAGGTAAAATAATAATATGAATTGGTTTTTTATCAATTTATTCAGTGAAAGTCTTGAGTTTGTAGAAAATAAGGAGGAATAACAGGAATGGAAATTAAGGAGGTAAAAGAAGAATCCCTATATCGGAAAACACATTCTGGTCGAAAGCTAAGCAGAGCTTTTGTTATGGTAACCAGACAATTTATATCTCAAAACATATAAATATTACGTATAGATAAACTACGACCAGACTCTCTAAGATTTGTCCTGTGTGTGTCCGGGTGGGAATCGAACCTACGACCTCCGGTATAGCAGTAAGGGTCACTAACCACTAGATCAACAGGCCCGTCCATTGACAATGTTTACTTACATAATTCCTTCGTCGGTCTGGCAGTTAGTGCTAATAACGAGTATAATGGCTAATTTTCACTAATCTTTAGGGCCTGCCCGTATTCGGGGTGCGGGAGAAAGCTCGCCAGAGGGGCGGCTGCTACCGCTGCGCACGGCGCGGTTGTCGGCTGAGCGTGCCTAGTGTCCCACGCAGAGTCGCAGGTATGATTTTCTAATTAGTAAGGTAACATTATTGTATTGGTGTGCCCAGCAGATTCCATGCTCTTTCTCGACATTGGCTTTGAGCATACTACCTCTGTACATTATGGAAGAACAATAAAGATATTTAGTATTGACTACTAGTCCGCAACCACATGCATTTCTATGCATCTTGTCATTGAACTACTAAGCCACCACGAATATTGATGCAAAGCGGTTTTGATTTAAAAGCGTACTGCGCATTTTTCGCTAATTATATTATACAGAGGTGTCATAATATCAAGAATGTGAAATTTTGCTTTAAGAAGTTTAACTTCAACCCAACACTTTCGTTCATTTAGTTTTAGATCTAAAAAGTTAACGACGCTAATATAGCACGTTTAGCTGCATAATAATGCACCGACCGAGATAGACCGGCCAAACTAGTTTTAATTTAAAATAATCCTTTGTCTTGACAATGACATTTCGGTTCTCAAATCAAATCAGCGTTGTGAATAATTTACTATGAACGTATACTGTGCTCCTTGAAGGATATTTTGTCATTCTTCCTAGATATACTTTTTGTTTCGAAACGTTCTGCTGCAGTTAGCCCGACCGAAGGCATTGATTGCTTCACAGCACTGGACAGGGCCTCGATTCATAGTAGGATTGCCAGTGACTGATTATTGCAGGCTTATCTGTTTACGAAAATAAGGCACATTTGACAAGTACACTGCCCGTCGACTGAAATGAATTTCAAATAGCTGAATCGAGGCCCGTGTCTTCACCGCCTAACCATTATTCCTGGCTTACCCGTTTGAACATGTGTGCACTCTTTGTTTCAATTTATTCATTGTAACAGATTATCAGCATTGCCAGTTTCATTGTTACGAAATCGATTATTACAGGTATCTAACTATTAATATCCGCAATAGCTTATTCAAATCTGGGGTTCTTTGTGTATCTGAACTGAATTTTTGTTAACGCCTTGTAATTAAAGTCCCCTTGTGCGGGATTCTGCGCAAAAACAGAAAATGTATCAAATGTTAGTCAGCAGAATGGAGTAACTACCTAACTACTTGAACTCTTTAGCAGGTGGTAAAATATTATTTGATAGAAGGTTAAAGTTGAGCAAAGCCTTGTAAGTACCAAACTTACTTAAGCATTTTTCAGGATTCTTTTTCCTTTTCTGCGTATAAATAAATACCCTTGGTCCTGCACTGGGACAGTTACATAATAATATTATTATTAGCATTCAACATAAGTAAAACTTGAAACAATCTTTTATCAGCGATAAACATAATTCTGGTTGAACCTTTAATATATGCGACATTCGGACATTCTTGGTATTTCCGAAAAACAAGTTTAGCATCCGTGATGAGCAGTACCGTCCATACTATCAGTGGTTAGGCACGCATTCGCCATGACACTACGAGTTTTATTCTACAATAAAATTTACTATCTAATGTTTTATTCATTTCTTAATTATATTTGATAAAAGTTTGTTAATGTGACTAGCTTACCATTTATGTGGCCAATGTATCTTCCTAGAAGCATATTTCACTAATTAGAAGGGAAGTCGTGGGACCTATAGAGATATGTTGGTTCTTCAGAAAACATTCCTGCAAAAAATAAACAGGTAAGGTACAAATATAGACGTATTAGGTGTAGTTTACAGTTAACTAACGAATAGTTTGTTTAAACAATGCTTACAAGTACAACTACAATTTCACAATGTCTCGTACGTTTAAAGGCACAGTTTTTTGCGAATGTGTTTGGATGTGGTGGCAAAACATAAAAACCTAAATATTTTTCCAATTTAGCTTCCTTCAGGATATTGAAGATTTCAGCAGTGTTATTTTATGTGTCTTAATTTCAATATAAACATTGCTTATCAAATAAAATATTATTTTTTATTATGAAGTGTACAATCAGAATATGCGAGATTTCTGAGAAGTTTTTAACATTGTGTAACTTGAATTGATAAAAATTGTCACAACCTTTTTTATGTCATTTTCTGAACACTGGCTGAACGTTATTTCTCGACTTCGCGATTTCTTTTCATTTGTCTTAAATAATTTAGATTGTTTTGCTTTTTTTTTTAATAATATAAGCCCAAAAAAATGTATTCATTTCTTTAGCGTTTTCTATTTTGTTAAACTTACTTTATGGTTCGACTATTCAAATAATGAGTACACTGCTATTGGTCATTAAAATTATAAAATTTTTAGTCGGTTTTTGCAACTTGTAGGTCAGAATCTATACTTTAAAAACATGAGTTGCACGAAATTACCTTCCGGTAAATCTTATGATCCGTACTCAATGCGCAACCTGTGGGATCTGCAATTTTTTTTTTTCTGTGTCGCATATTATCTCAATCTCTCACCACTATCAACAAGGGCATCGGCAATGCATCTCATTAGTTAACAAACCGATGAATAATAATTTTGCATAAAAGTGACTTTTCCGTCAATGCTGTTTTCCTTAATAGTTCGAAGTTAAGCAGAATAGGATACGCATGTGTTTAATTAAAAAATGACTTACCTATGTTTGTTTGAAACTTAGATTCGTCAGTCGTCGTATGTCATAGCCGCTCGGACTCCGGCTTTTGTTTGCTTCGGAAACAAAAGCCGGAGCCCGAGCGAACTTCGGAAGCAGATACAGAGGTGCCCGCGCCTTATGCTGCCGCCGCCGCCTCTCCGCTTCCGCTCACTTCGTTAGCGAGGCCCTCTAAGGCCTAAGGCTTATATTTATCGATTGGTAAATAAAGTAGTATGTACAACATTATTTTTGTCATGTCAACCTGTATTACTAATAGGTCATATAGGCAATAATGGGCATGCTAACGTAGCTGTGTGTCCGTTGAATTATTTAGTACCAAACGATATACAACTGAAAATAGAGGACCTTGAAATTTGGACAGTCGGGTTTAAAGGGCGTGGACCCAATCGTGTAATAAACGTTTTAATTGGGTTATACCCAGTAAGTAACATCCATACTAATAACTGTAAGGTACTCCAACTGAGTTAAAAAAGTTTAGTCAGGGAAGTTCTATAGTACACCTTTACATTTCGGACAATCAAGTATTTAGGTCACATCTAGGTCACAGGTGACATTGAGCTGTTTTTGTGTGATGAGGAATCAATATCATGTAGTGCTGAACTGATTGCACGTGTACTTCGTGTATAATTGAATTTTATTTAATATAGTGAGGATTAAATATAGCGGGCGTTTGCTAATTAAAAAAATACGCAGAACCTATCTACTTAAAATAGTTTTGGTAAATACATAAAATATGAAAGTATGAGTATTTAAATATCAGAGATATCTGAATAAGTAGATAGGAGCGTGTCCATCTTTATCTTTGTAAACTTGGCCTATTGATAAGGTACAAGTAGTTCTTGTACATACACAGGGATCTTAGATCCTGTCTGAGGAACATATTGACCGAAATATGTCGGAGTGTCATAATTCAATACGTTATCTAACATGACGGAGCAACTAGTAAGCGTTGATGAAATTTATCACTAAAAAATAAAGTGTTGCTGCTGCTGATTTCTATGTATTAAGTCATGATGCGCTTGTAACTGAATGTATCTGAAAATAACTCTAATTAGTTCTTAGATAGGCTATTCAAAATAGTTGATAAAGTAAAAAAAAAACATTTTCAGTTAATTTACGAGTTGATTATGAAAAAAAAAAGTTTTTAAAGCTGCGCAAGATTTAATAGATGTGTTGAGCGGGAAATGTAAAATGGTAAGGTAACACAGCTAAGATGCAGAGTGCAGACGGCTGGATGTTGCGATTGCGCGGGGTGGGCCGGGCGCCCGCGGCGCAGAGATTCCGAGCGGCCGTGGTGAGTTGCGCCAGTAGCGCGAACAGCCCCGAACGGCACACACGATGATCGCGCACAAGCACGCGCTCGCCGCCGCGCTGCTGTGCGCGCTGGCCGGCCAGCTCGGAGCTGGAGCGAGTCTGCACTGCGCCATGAGGAGAGAGATCTCTCCGTGCACCTGCCGCCGAGAAGACGCCGGCACAGGAGCCATTTTAGTGGTCTGTCAGCGAATCAGTGCTTATGAAGAAATCGCACGAGCTCTGACAAACAAGTTCAGTCCTGAAACGAAAATTGGCCTGGACATCTCGTACTCCCAACTTCCGGATTTTTCTGAACACAGCATCAAAGAACTTGGCCTTTCAATAACAAGGCTCAAACTAAACTTCGACAATTTAAGGCAAGTCGATTAAGAAGTATTCTAAATCATCATTGGATCTAAGTTCGGTTCGATGTGCAGTTTTTGTAACATGTGCGGTTGTGAATCTACGCAACGTCTACTTACCTACTATGTGTAGGCTCTTTGTTGTGTAAAATAGCATTAAAATTGTGTGTATTCACGATACAAACAATGTGTAAGTTGAATGAGAAAATAACAGGTCTATGATAAGAGGAGCGAACGCCGATGAGAATCGGCTGTTATCGAGAGAGTGGGCGGCACCCTTGCCAGGGCTGGCAGCTTGTCTGATACTTCATGCGACACGTACGCATCGGCTGTTGAGCAATAGCTACCATCAAAATCGGTTAGTCCTTGGAATACTTAGCTTTTTCCTTCCATGGACTGAACGTGATGATCCGTTAAAGTAGGTTTATTATTGTAATGCCCCTTATCAGCTTACCATTACTACAACCAATATAAACTCAAACATTAAAAGCATTGACACGAGCGGGTGTTCTGCAAACTTCACGAGGCTGCGATATTTTCTGTGGATTATTCCTGACAAAACGACAATTAAGTCGCCCGTGACCCATGAGCTCGACTCTTATTGACCACTCAATTGATCTTCACAGATTTTTCGGGTCATCTTAATTATTTATTTCTTTCTTGCCGTAAATTGTTTTCTTTTTAGTGGATATCAAAATCTTTTAACTGCTGTTTGTGACCTTTGCTTCATGAGTAGGTACATACATATGAATATTTCATCTCAGTACATATTTACTTCATTACTATTGGAAAGTAGATTTATCTAATGGATTATTTATTAATTCCATTAGTAACCTTTCGTTAGTGAACTCCAGATCGTGTGGGGATGGCATCTAGGAGACGTTGCTCGGGGTTATCTAAAGGTCGCTTCTAAAGCAGTAAAATTGAATGATATCATATTCGTCGTGTCGTATTTACTGTATTTACTCATTAATGGTGAACTAACAAATTACTATAGTCGGTGTTTATGCATTTCGACGTAGGTTAAGTATTTGAAATTATAAATGTTTGAACATTATTCTCTAAAACTCGTGTCAGAATAGCGGCATTGTGATTGTTTATGTTTATATTGCTTTTTTAGGAATTCAATTACTGCGATCCCAAATGTTGATAAGTTTTTAGCAATATTGCTTTTAAATTAATGCGTGTCTTCAATCTGAATTGATACGCTTGGTTTTCTATCGTAAATAAGGTGCGATTAAAAATTTAAACACAAGTACACAAGAAATGTCGATTCGCAATGTATGTTATTGTAACTCGCAAACAGTTTATTTTAAATGATAATTTCACTTCTAAATAGGAATTTGGACCTACCATCTTTCAAACATTTATAAGTGATTTTAGTTATTGGTATTTTCCTCTTTTCATTTTCCTCAAAAGTGTTGTCTACACTAAGAGAAAATCCATTTACTTATGTAAGAGCACGTGTCCAAAAATGTCACAAACTCCTTAGTGTGAATAATCGGTTATTTTTAAACCGACTTCAAAGGGAGGTTCTAAATTCGATGGTTTGTTCTTCTTTCTGTTTGTTAAAACATCTTGTTTTCATCGGTCGGGTTAATACCTCAAAGGTGGACCCAAATTTGAACCAAAGAGTAAGTAGGTAGGTACCTCTTTCTGTTTATGTGTTCTCAATAATTTAAAATAAATAACTTATAATCAGTGTCGTAAACATTGGTAAATTATCGACCTATTGGTGATTGCTATATATTCGTCTTTGTAGTGGGACGGACATGAATTGCCTAAAATCATAGTCCTTAGTAATGACTGCACCTCTTTAGAGAAAATTGCCTACAAGCCCATCAATGAAATCTGCTTTTTTGGTATTTTACTTTATCAAACCCATAACATGAAGGAAAAGAAATAAAAATATGCAGGTAGCACGTTCCTTTAACTTTGCAACTATACATGGTTAATTGAATTTATTGTATTCCGGATCTCCATCTAAATAAGCCTAGATAACGCCTTAAAACCTAAATAAGTAGGTACACGCTATAAATAAAATAGCTATATTATATCTCAATATTTAGTACATGAAAAAGGTGGTGATAAAAACTCTATAAGTATTGTATACCCTCTTTGAAATGTATGATTTAGGACTACTCCTATCTACTATAACCACAGATCACCAACCGAGTAATAAAAATATGTATACTTAATTTGTGAATGAATTTTTTGATGCCTTTTTAGTTCTCAATTTTATTTAGTTTATGTTTCTTCTTACTTATTGTGTAGGCTTAGTATTATTGTATATTTTAAGTTTAATTTCTGATATAAATTATCTTTTTAACATTTTGTTAAAAAAAATGATATTTATCAGTAGTAAACTGGTAAACGAACCATTTTAAAATTGCTAGGTACATTCACAATAAAATGGTAATTGATCTGGTTTCCATTCAATTTATACAGTTCTGGAAACAAGAAATAGGTCGGTTCATACAAAGCTAGTAATTTGCCGCCCTGAAAATGCTTGTACTATGGCCCTCATTAAAATGCTTGTGTTAAATGAGTGTTGTTGCATCAAGTTCATAAAAGATAGGAAAATCACCCTTAAGTCAACAATGTAATGTTCCGATTTTTTTGAGATAATTGAGATGCGCGAATTCAAGCAAATTCGCGCTCATTCCATGATTTTTCCTTGTTTTATCGCATAAGAAATTACGCACTACGTTGAGGATATAGTTCGAAGCGCTAACTCTGCTATAGTATAAATTGACCCTTACAGAAACTATCCCAATGTTTGTGACAGTAAACTTATGTTTGCAGTCGAATATTTGATCAATTTTCACATCGATCCTGATTGAGCTATTTTGCAACTTTTGAGAACGTTGCATGAGCCTATATGCAAACTCATAGATAATTCCGATAGATTTCTAGGGCCCTGGAATGTCTTGGAATTTCTTGATTCTTGGGGAAAACCGACCTGTCTGAATAAGACGACATTACGAATTGTAAATTTTCTGACACTAGGTTTTCCAGCCGTATCCGGCAATGAATCCGTTGTCCACTTGCAAACTTGTCACTTGTCATACCGAATTTGCAGGTCATAAAGGATATCGTTATATAGTAATATATTCAATACGGCCCTTAGGAACCCTCACTTTACAATGGGAGAAATATTATATTATTAGTTATCACTAAAATCATCTTATTTTACCTAGTTAATATTATACATATATTTAGGACCCTGGACCTGTATTTCAGGACACTAGGTCTCCAACCGAGTACAATATTTAATTGAATTTCTTTGCCTAGGACAAGTAGATTACAATAGTAATTTTCAAGCATTTTTCCGACTTCACATTACAGTTAGTTTTCGCAAAGAAATAATAATGCATTAGAATATTATCAATTATTTCAGTAGTTTATGAAGATGAATACACTTAACATTATTAGAGCGCAGGGCGTATATCTCGCCACTCAAATTTGAATGACATAATTCGTCGTGCTCTTGTCACCGCCGGTGTACCAGCTGTTTTGGAACCCAATGGTTTGGTGCGCGGCGATGGCAAGAGACCTGACGGTATGTCATTGCTGCCTTGGAAATTGGGTCGGCCTTTGGTGTGGGACGCAACGTGCGTCGACACCCTTGCGCCGTCCCACGTTCTAAGTTCAGCAGCCTCTCCTGGCGCTGCTGCTGGAGCTGCGGAGACCCTTAAGCGGCGGAAGTATAATAACATTGTGGGTGATTATATTTTCGAGCCGTTTGGGGTTGAAACGCTCGGGTCATGGGGTCCGAGCGCACGAAATCTTTTCAAAGAACTTTCCAAACGTTTGGTAGAATCTACTCGTGATCAGAGGGCTGGTTTGTTCCTTGCACAGAGAATCGGCATAGCCATTCAACGTGGCAATGCAGCCAGCCTTCTGGGCACGTTCCCCGCCATTGACAAGGATGACGATGAGTTCTTTGACGCCATTTAGTTTTTATTTATGTAAGTTTTAATTTTAGTATAGTTAGAGTTTGTTCTTATATTAGATTTAATTGTGTCTTAACATTATTAATTGAAACATAAAGTTCGACTTGTGTGTGTCTATCTGCATGCCTGTTTACATGCTTGTGTGTGACTGTAGCCCTGTCGCTGAGAATTTTATGTTTTTCATTCTGAAAGCGATTCTCATCCTAATTAATTTCAAAGCTTCTTCGTTCTTGTAACCATGGAGACTAATTTGTTCGATTGTTATCAATCAAAGATACATTAAGGCGAAGTCCATTGATCGCCACACGGTCAATAAGAATTTCTCTAAGCAAATAACAAACAGTAAGGAGGAACTGTGAATATTTATTTTATCTGAGTTTAAGTTAATAAAACGACACATTTAAATCACCTTCTTCACGACAAAGACTCATTGACTATACATACATACACAAGACTACACAGTACAGTTTGGAAAACTTTTATATTATTTTTATGTTATGCGTAAACATCCGTTTCTGGGTCACAGAAATTGTAGTATCACGTTCAACTTTATCAATATTCCGATCCATTTGGGATCTGAGTATATTTTTTAAAGATTATGTTACATTCGCCCAAGAATTAGTTAATAGTCTAATATCATGAATTGGAATGTATCCGTCCCTCGAATAGACTAATCCGCTGAACCAATTTTGAGGAAACTTGGTATGGATTAAGGTCGGATTCAATTGGATATATTATAAACCTACATGCGATCAAACACTGCTTAAATGTTATCTGAATATTATTAATCTGCACATACATGCTTCTACTCTTTGGATACATAAGTCGTATTGGTAAAGTAACAAAAAAAAAATGAAAAACGTTCATTTTAATATTGTCAGGAAAAACATACCTTACATAACCAAAACCATAACGCGATAAACTCAAAAACTACGGAACGGGTTTTCATATGGTTTTCAACAATAGCCCATAAAAGACATTAAAAAAACTTAAGTCCACGAACGTGAATACGTAATTTTTAAGGACGGAGGAAATAATTAAAACATGAAAGTGACATAAAACTTTCCTTCCGCACTTTTCTTTTAACACATGTAATTTTCTTATGTTTTAATGCAATAAAAAAATGCGAAATTCCGTACATGACGGTATACTTAATACAATAATATAAAGTGTGTGCAATCACGTTTGGTTCGTCAGCCGAGCCTAGCGCTTCGTTTAATTGTGTATATGCTGGTCCCGTTTTGTAATTTAATTACCCTTTGGCCTAAGCGAGAACGTCAATTATGCATCGTTCGACTCAACAAGTAGCAATCTCCATGCCACGTATATAAGATGGTACTTAATCCTTTGACGTTATGTAAAGCACATTAAAATATGGATTTTTGAGGTTGAATAATAAGTATTTTTCTTATTTATGTAAAATGTAGGTACGCCATTAATATAACTTCTTTTTATTCCAATTTTTTGTAAAGGATGTTTCCCAGTTACAGTAGCATGCCTAATATAACACAGAATGAATAGCTACAAACGTAAGTCCTATATGTCCCTTCAAACTTCTTAAATGTTTTATACAACGAGCAAATTTATCGACGCAATTTTGTAAACATGTTATTTAAACCCAATTACACATAAAATACATGTTATCAAAATTAGTATCTTCATTTGTACTTGTTTAGAATGTGTTATCCTTAATTTACACAACAAATTATAAACAATGTTTCGTCAAAAGTACAGACAATTATACAGCAGAGGCCTACAAATACTACATAACAAAGGTAGATATGTAAATAAGCAGAATTACATAATATGACAAAGTTATATCTCATTGAGCCAGCGTCAATAGAGATAACTAATAGTAATTGCCAATCATTTGTGTCAAAAAGTGTGATGAACGTTGTGAATGCGTTGTGAATGCGGTGCAAGTCGCGCGTGGTCGTGGTGCGAGTGTCGGAGGGGTGGTCGCGCACAGCGGCGCGCAGTCCGCTGACCATGCGACCGTTTGGCGCCGCCCCTGCATTGATAACCCGGAACGTTGACCTCCTCACATTAATGTCTACTAAACTCGCGTCACTCGTATGCACTTAGGCCAGCGCGTAGGCCCAGCGCCTTTAAGTCTTCAGTCATGTTCAAAACCAAGGGCTAGCTAGTGAAATCTATAAAATAGCTCAAATTGAATCTTTTTTTAAACAAGGCTTTAGGAAAAAAAAACACCGGAAAAGTGTCATTCTGAATTGCGCAGCGCAGAGGTAACCCTCAACAAACGTTTTTCTGAACGTAACGGTTCGGTATATCCGAATAACAAACCAAACTTTACACTTGATAAACTATATTTTTTGTTCATAGAAGTGACATGGTCCAATTTCCAACTGCAAATATAAGTATGTAAACGGTAATATTGTTAAATATTCTGATAGGCTCCTTATAACCACCGAATTCCTAATGTTCTTCACTTAACTAACAAGAAAACCTAATATAATTATTATTATGAAAGTATGTTTTTTTTCACATAATATATTAGGATTTGGTTATGGAGATAAGAGGCCTGCCATAACTAGGTCAATTTCTTCGCAACAAGCACTTTCTTTTGATTTGTCTTACACGCTTTTACCGAGATGAATTACTTTCTTTAGTAAAGTTTCAGGCCTACGGGCGATAATCGAAGTCAAGCTGAGCGATGGTGATGGTGATAATCTGTGCAGACCGCTGAACAAACAGAACTTTGCGCTATTCTTAAGCCTTGACCAGCCAAATGAAAATAAGAGTCACGTTTATGAGTACATGCTATTGTGGTATTGGATTTGCATGAAAATGCAGCAAAGCTCGCTGACTGCTACTGACACGATATCGCAGCAGTCATTGATCAGTAAGATGACAGATGGACAGTTTGATTCAGCTGTGGATCGATAGCACGCGGGTTCGCTATCTGCTGTTTATGCGGCTAGTCTCTAATGCGAGTACATTAAAATTAAAGTTAATGTTGTTCAAGTGATAGAACTATTGTATCTGTAAACAATATTTGATACAATAAAGTCTTGTGCTCATCGAGTAAGATAAAAAGTTATATTTGTCTCAAGAATTATTTTTACCCTTCGGTTGACTGCGCTCGGTGTCGAGAACCGATAGGTTGGTAAATAGGGGATAACGTTTGTAAACTTTATCTTATAAGTAGGTACGTTGAGCAAGAAAACAAAAAATATTTGTCTATTTCGTAACTATAATTATCGCGTTATAATAGAACTTATAAAACAATACTATTAAGTTATTGCATCTAGTCCATCTGACACTGTTCGTGTATCATGTTTCATTACCGTGCCTTCTTATCCACAACACTGCATAAATGCAAAAACTACGTAAGTAGATATAATGAATAATAAAGAACAATATAATATATCAACTACAGATATCTCAAATTAATTCTGAGAAGCATGTAACTAAACCTTATGTTTCTTTGGTTACTTGAGTCATATAAAAACTAAACAATAGTGAGTACGTGATTTGGGTAGCCACAAGAGTTTGTCAATTCAAGATGATTAAATATGCTGGTCATAAGACTAGAATGATAAGAAGAAGTCTTATTCTCTTCCGGAAGTATTATCTTAAAAGCTGAGTCGAGGGGTTGACAGCCTTTTACCCTACTGCGCCACGCAGGGAGGATAGTCTGTTTACATTGTTTTTCTTCTCAAATTAATGGTTATAGGCTGCCAGTTTTGTACGATTTATTCTATTAGGGGGTTGAGATAAGCAGAATAATTACAAAGGTATTGGACAATCAAGTCAAGCCACCTGGAGAGCAGATAGTAATTTTGGAATCTTTCTTTGTAATGTAACAGCTTTTTACCGGACTGTTAAAGAAGGGTTAAAAATCTGAAAGTAATTCTGTTTGTCCGTTACTCTTTCACAGCTTATCTACAAAACCATTTTTGGCAAACAAAAAAAAAATGAACCCCGGCAAAAACATTCGTTACCTTTTGTCGCAATACGATAATCGAAATCCATTAGTTAGTTATAAATAACAACAAAGATTGCATAGGTAGGTACGTAGCTACTTACCAAAAACATGACGATGTTATATATTTGTATATAAAGCGGGAAGCATGATAAAAATTAATGCGATAGATGATATTACCTATAATGAAACCAGAATCCAGAAGCATATGTGGGCTACTTACGAGTATATCTAAATTATATAATTTTATTTCTCTGTACTAGTGATATATTCTTAAATTGACTGTTCGCTAACCTTTATTAGCTAACCATGCATTGTCTTCCAAACTAAACATGGATGCAAATTTTCAGTTTAATCAGAAACCGGAGAGTTTCCAAATTTATTTTTTAGTAAGGCTTTTAAAAGCTTGTTTACACGTCTAAATTTTTCTTTCAACTATCGGTTTCATTGTAATAAGAATAATGAAATTAACAAAAATAGTTTTTTGTATATAGTCAGTTTGGGTCAAGGTAGAAAACACATGTAATTTCTAATAAATATTTAGTTACTGATATTAATTACATTTTGTTTTTATTATTCCAGTGATTTGAAAGAAAGTATTTTTACGAAATTGGACTTGGTGGACTACTTCAGCCTGGCGGACAATTCGTTAACTGAGATGCCGCGACATGTTTTGCAGCATCTGCCTCACGTGAAGACCCTTGATCTTTGCAGGAACAAAATCGTGAAACTCACGGAAGAAGACTTTAGGGTAAGAAAAAAACTTCGTTACTCCCACTCCCACCCACAAAATAATAATAGTAGCAGTCATTCATATTTTTATCTGTGTTTTATAAATAGAAACATTATGTGTATGCGATAGTCCCAAATGCAACAGCTTCTGTTAAACGAATTTGATAAGTGTATTTTTGTTTACTATGATTTTATTTCATACTGTTTTACACAGTCTGAGTAGATTTCCAGTTTGATTATAATTACATTACATATATAATTAATTTAAGAAACGAGCAGACATGGTAAGACTATTAAATATAAAAATAGCGTATACCTAGTGTTAATGTTTAATAAAATAATTTAAACAAAACACTGCAGAGATAAGCTTACTCACTTATCAAAAATTGCTTTTAAATTACGTATTGATTGAAACTAGTGACCATTTTTTTCTAGGACATACAGGAAGTTGAACATTTACTGGTAGCTGATAATCAGATATCAAAAATTGAGAGAGATGCCGTACCTAAAGCTCTGAAGCACGTTCATCTTGGAATAAACAAGCTGAGCTCTCTAAACGGAGCTCTAAGGGATTTGGATGATTTGGAATGGATATTTATCAATGCAAATAATTTGAAAACGATTGATAACGAATTGCCTGTCGTAAGTGTTTAATTTATTTGAGATATATATCTAACACTAATGAACAGTTTTGTATTTTTTTGCGGGATGTAATGTGAATGACTATTCGTATATCGTGGAATAAGTCTTACATTCGCTGTCTAAAAAGGATTGTTCCACTTTTCTCTCTTTTTTCTCTGCTCGACTCCGGAGAGTGTATATATATACGTTATAAAATATGCATTTTAATCATAAATGTACTAAACTTTTTCAGAAAGCCAAACGGATCGTGCTAATACATGCTGCTCACAATGACTTGCAAAATTTGCCAAAAGATTTAAAACAAATGCCTTCACTAGAATCTTTGTATTTCTACGGGAACAGCATCAAGTCATTGGATGGAGCGCTACAAAAATCTAGAAGACTAATGAGGATAGGATTGTCATTCAACAAAATCGAGAGCGTGAGTGTCACGATGGCCCATTTATATTTAATAACACAAGATAAACTTCTTATGAAACATTTTTTGTTTTGCAGTTAGCTGAAGACGAATTTACTGAGGCAGAAAAACTTGCGGAGTTAGATATTGCCTACAATCAACTCAGCTCGTTAAATGGATCGTTGAAAAGTTTAAAATCATTGAGATACTTAAATTTAACACATAATTTTATGACAGAATTCTCATTGCAAGAAATCAAAGGCTTGAAAAGATTGTCTGTAATTGACCTTTCTCACAACAGAATAAGTTTGATCACGGGAAATATGGAGGTAATATATTAAATTATGTAACAGAAAAATCGATATGTCATATTTAATCATACATAAACCCACTTATTTTCTTATATTATATAATAGCAGCATTTAACACATCTGTTGAATTCACAGAATTTAGTGGATGTTGAAACTCGAGTACTGGAGCTAAGGTTGGACCATAATCGCATCCTTAGTTTGGGCGGAGCTCTGATGGGATTGCATGGTCTCTTACGACTTAACTTGAGCAATAATCTTCTTCAACAAATATCACCGGATGATCTTATAGGTCTCGAAGATTTGAGAATGCTTGACGTGTCACACAACCATATTACAACACTAGAAGAAACTTCGAAGGTTTGTTTGAAAAATGGAAAATAACAGTGTTCTTAGCTGTGAAGCTTTGCGAGCTCTTGCGATTTAATTATCACACTTGCAATTTATTAAACCTAGCTGTTGCGAAAACTAGATATATTTGTAACTTAACCTAACCTAACATTAAAATATACCGTCTTTATTTCCAGACATTTTTGCCATCACTTGAGGAATTAATTGCCCACCATAATAACATCACTTTACTTGATAAGGATTTCCACGGATTACCTTCACTCTGTATAGCTGACTTGTCCTATAATAAAATTAAGACAGTTAATTACGACCTGGTATCAAAGTCCCGATGTACCATTAATGGAGTGCCTAGTGTATTGAAGATTTACCTTCAAGGTACGTACAATTCTACATTTTGTTTCGATGATAAATGTGTAGCAATAAGATACTTGATATGTTTATACTTTATTTGAGTTTTTTTGGTGTAGGTAGGTATTGTTTAAATTAAAGCAAAGCGAACCTATTATTTTTGATGAACTGCCTGTACGAGTTATATTGCTCTAGCGAAATCTATTCTAGCAATAGTCCCTCTGGCTATTAAACATTTAAAACTAGCTAACTTACCTTGTCTTTTAGCTGGCGTTCTAGAGGTAAATGCTATACCAACCACGTATATATTCCTAGGATATTACATTACAGATAATCCTGTGCTATGCGACGATCGCCTGTACGAGCTGATCACGGTGCTAGAGAGTTTGAACGCAAGACTCAATGGAGCTTCAACTTGTGTGGCGACGCAGACAACTACGCCTATATTAATGAGAGCGTTGAATGATGTAGTGCCGCCGCAAGACGATTCACCAGTCATTGTAGTAACTAAACTGAACGGTGGTCTTCGAGCGGTATCTGAGAGCGCTGACCGCGAGGCCGCTTCGCCGCAGATTCCTCAACTGATGTACCGCCGTGTCGGAGCGCTGTTCGGCCACATGTTACCTGAACGCGAAGGTGGACTGCCCGTGGTGGTCGAGCCACCCGTCACGTTGCCGCCTGCCAATTCAAACGTGGTAGTGAAGTGGCCCGATGAACGAAGAGTAGAAGAAACACACCCGCTAGTCGATCAGCTACGACTTCGCGACTTAAACGCTTCGCCGCAGTGAGAGCAGCAGAACAGGGCGCCGCGCACGCCGATGACCTTAACAAAAATATACTGCCAATAAACTAGGCTAGGGCAGAGTGTCTTCTGATTCGGTCGGGCGCATGGAAATTTTGGTTTAGATAGGTATCATCCCATTCTGTTAGGTATGCGATGTAAGGAAGCTGCGTTAGGTACACCGACAGTGTATCTTATAAGTGATCCTATTTTGAATACGTCGAGTAAATGTGTAACTAGTAGTAACTTTAGTATGTAGCAAGTATTATCCGAATGGTAAAATTTCTACGTAGCAAAATGTAAAAGCGTGTGAATGAGTTAGTTGAAATGGGTAAGGTTTTATTGTATTAGTGTAGATGATTCGCAAAATCTACACCAATAAAATAAAGCATAAGCCGCCGCAGCCACCGCGTGAGTCTGACGGTCAGAGTTCAGAGTACTGCGTTCCGCGTTAAAATTTGCGTAGACTGAACGTCTAGCAATCGGATCTATCCAAGCATTTGACAATGATGGACTGTAAATTTTGTTGTCCCCAGAATTCAAATCGTAAAGGTTTACCTCGCAATCATTCTAATAACTTTTTGATGTCGTCACATTGTCCACCTATTAAAAATTGAACTATAATAAAATAGAGCGGTAATGGAGATGTTCACTATGACCGAGGCAGTCTGGCTGCTGGCACAGGTTGTAGAGAACGTCTCCATGGAACTCGGAACTCTGACCGCAGGACCGCGTGCAGTGCAGCGCTTATACTACCTTAGCACAGCATACCTATTCTAAATATCGTTCCTTTTCACAGTTGCAAAAAGAATATTTTTACATGAGCATAGTATGTGTAAGTATATTCATAATAACACTGGTTCCAAAAGGTTTTTATATATTAATGTAAATGTAACATACAAATAAAGTATACTGTATGTTTTCTATGAAATTTATAGTTCTGGAAATAGAAACAGTAGACGTACCAAAGTTGTTGAATTTTACCAAAAAGTAAATATAATTAGATATTACGCATTAAAATATTACAATATTTTCTAGCTTGGCACTTAAAACACATAGGAAGATACTGTGCGGAAAGTCAACCGCTGTGGCGTAAAATGGAACTAACATATGAGAAGGCATACAAAAATATTATGTTCTATCATAATTTTATACATAGCCATATATTACAGTCGCATTATAATGACAAAATAGTGTTTAATAATATAACAAATTGGGTAATTAAACACAGCCCCCAAACCCACGACGGTTCTCTTTATGCACTGAGTCAATCTACCCTAAATTGTTATCCTTATCACTAAGCTTTAAATTTTTAAATAATAAAGTGTCGCCTGCCAAAGATCATGTCCTATCACCACCTTTGATGACATTTATTTGCTTTTAGTTAGTGCATACCTACGTTTAGAGAGGACGGACACCCTGTCTTCTTTTTTGTTTTACTGAGTGCCGAGCTTGCTACTTCAAATATAATGAATTTAACTTCTAGTATACCAAATCACGATGCCCATTGTGACTATAAACTAGAGTAGTTGACTGTATTTATTTATTATTATGAGTAAGATCATAAGTGGGCATTGTTAGTACCTATATTTTCGACTGTAGAAGCTTTTCTTTTATTTACTAGATGTAAGCAAAAACCTGGTAAACCAGTGTAATTATTATTGTAGCTGTCGGTTTGTCTGAATGCGTGATAATGATGTAGAATTGTAGACGTTTGAATCAATCTTTTTAATAAGTTTGACAAAGGTAACAGTAATTTCGTTGTACCATATAAGTATAATATCGTTGGTTGTAGGTACCCAAATACAGTTAAGTTTATCACACTTACAATTAAGATTGGTTTGGACTACTTAAGCTAATATTAGGTGACTTATTATTTATGTATCTTTTAAATAAAAAATGAGAGTAAAAATTTACAAAATGTCTTCAACCAAATGTAGAATACTTTATCAACATTAGATATTATTGAAACGGATTTTCGTATGGAACTGTACCTAAAATAATTTATGTAATTAACTGCTATACTTCGTTAAGAATGTTAAGATTTAGATATTTGGTAGTTTAATTTAAAATGTCGATTAACAATTACTAATAAAAAATATAAAGTGCTAACCATTTTAAATTATTTATTTTGTACCTCCTAGCGTCCCATCCAAATTACCTACCAATTTAGTAAATTTAGCAAGAGCGCAATAATTACATCAACACCTTGCAAAACTAATACAGTACAAAACTTGGTGAAGATTTTATGAGAAAAGAGTCAAGGTAGAATCTCTAATGGATAGCATTATTGATAAGTGATTAGATTAGTTAGTGCGGCCAACTTGGGCGCATTAAAATTTCAATTAAAATGCACCATCGACTCTAAACGAAGAAGTGATAAGATGGCTAGGCATTAGAAATATTAGAATAGATATTTAATTCTTAGATATTTAAGTTTTTAAAGTTAGTTACTTACCTTCAAGTGAAGACTGTCAATGCGAAGCCAGACGTAATTTTTTCATTTTATTATTCTGAAGAGCAGCTCGCCTTTTCATGAAATAGAGATGTTTCTTGATATTATTGTTTGCAAACAATAACCATATTGATTTTATCGAGCAATGAGCGGCCCTTCTCTTTTCATATTGGCGCTATTTTCGTCATCCTCTATGGTTAGCAGACTTCTTTTGCCATAAATACGCGGCTTTTGAGATAACAACAGAGACCCTCCTTAACTTATTAAAGTTAAGTGATTTTTTGAAGTTGGTTAGCATACTTTGGTATTTTAACGACATGTTATTTCATTTTCTGATTAAATTATATACTGTTAACTACTTTACTGTATTATTTTACACATTGTGTAACTTAACGAGAATGTCTAGAGTTCTAGGATATCGATTGCTTGTCTATTACTTTGTACACAAACCATTGCCTGAATATAGTCTATGAAATAAAAAAAAACAATTGACTTTGTATCTTGTTGCGTTGCGTTGTGCGAAATCTGCGATTGTCGTTCGAGATCGCTGCAAGTGTATTTTGTGGTCGCTTAATGGTGGCAAAATTGTGCTAAGTAGATTGGTTGATCAGCCTGCAAAATGTGTTCAGATGACACATAATGTACTTTTAGTGCCTGTGGTTACGAGATGGTATTAGTGCAAGACTTTCCATCGTTTCATTACACAATATCGTGAACGAAGTGTTTGTACCTACCTACATCAGAATGTCGACCGATCAGCAAACGTTTCCAGTTGAAGATTGCTATCCCGATTCCTTGTTTGACATGTGTATGGAACATATAGTAGAAAATCCGAATCTAATTTCTACCCTGGATCAAGAGAGCCGATGGCGTTCCCTGAAGGAAGATATTATATTGCCAGCTGAAATATGCGAGAAATACATTCACGCATATCAAGATAAATTCCGCATAAATGACAATATTGGAAACATATTCAGCGATAAGTTTCGCACCCGACTCAACCATCTTAGATTGCGAAACTCCCGCATCACTGATAAAGGTTTAAGCATCTTGATGGAACATAAGCCCTACGAGGTTGAGCTGATCCAGTGTGAGTACCTATCACAGGCAGCCCTAGATCACATCAATGACAACAGTGAAAACCTGCATTCACTGAGAATTGGTCCCGTGACCCATATTCTAGGACAGGATGAGGTGCAATACCGACAGCGGGGCTATGTCATCCATGCTCCAAAGTTGAGGAGACTCATAATACACCGACGTGGGCTGAATATATTCCCATTGCTGTTACTGAAGCCACTCAAGAACCTGACATACTTGGACTTGTCCGAGTGCACATCAGCGGGAACTATATGGGCACTTAATGCACAGCTCAACTTGAGAGTACTGATCCTGCACAGTGTGCATTGGAATAAAGATTTGATTCAGTGGGTTTCAACACTGCATACTTTAAGACACTTGGATATCTCACAGCCTAATGATAGGCATGGAAAGTATTTCAATCCGAACGAGATCCTGAGCAAGCTTGTGACCAACCTACCCGAATTGGAGTCACTGGATATATCCGGAACAAACTTGGCTGGAACAGGTGCAGCTGCAGTGTCTACTGTGAGCCAGGGCACCTCCGATAACATGGAAATGGAAGTATGCTGTGACATCCCCGGCCTAGTGACCCGAGTCAATCGCCCTTTGGAGTTCCTTGGCCTGTATGCTACTCACCATGGAGCCTGCAAGAGACATGATATCCCAGCTAAACGGGTAAGTCATGTTATTTTTTCATATATTTGTTACTTTTGATTGGTTCAACAATAGGAATGTGGAGAACTAGAAACAGTGCAATTAAAGCTCTAAAATATCTGATTCTAATTCTGCAATAGATAATATATTCAACTTCTTTATTTTGTAAATAGGACTACATCAATCACTTTCACAAGTCTTCTTAATCTAGATGTGGTCAACATTTCCTAACCGACTACCCTGACACGAGTTGAAACAAAATCAGGGGTCACAGTCTCTCTTATAGCCCTGACAATTAAACAGTATGTTTGTGTAAACAAAAACAGAGTATTTACTGGACTAGTATTTAGAGAAAAGAACAAGATTGATCTGAGCAAGCCTGTGACAGCAGACAGCAAGCATGCCCCGAATAGTTCATGCAGCTCAAACATTTTTGAGGGAACTGTACTCAGTACATAACAATACCACCAGTGGCACCATAACAATATGTGGGGCAACAACTCACTCAGTTGCCAGCCTAAAACTGCAATTGAATAGGCAACATGAAAAAACTGTTAGATAAACCAGGATAATTAAATGGTATACCTGCATAATGTTTATACTTACAATAAATACAAGGTACTCTAATAAATAAAATAATAATAAAATCATAACATAGTATTAAATTGACTTGTCATCTTTTTGTAAAAACATTATATGCAGAAGCACAGATATGTAAATTTGTTTAGTGAAATTGCCAGAAAACATAAGTGAGATCATCGAGCATATGGCACAGGTGTGGGTGAACTTTCTGCATGCATTATGCAAACCCCTGTGATAAGTAAAAGACAAGATCAAAATTCTTTAATTCTTATTAGATTTGTGAACTGAGCCAGATTGAGGCCATTTCAAGACAACAACAATGAGTTCCGAGTCTTAAATCTTTTAATATAATCCTAACATAAAAAGACTCAACTCGAACTTGACTATCCAATACTTGTAAATTAATTTAATCTTACTTCTGTAGAATTATCAACAAGAACAAATACTGTAAACAAAACAGTATAACACAAGATTAGAAATTTATCACAACAGAATAGAAAAAGAACACAGTTTTTCTTATTTACCCTTACAATCTCATTAATGGCTTAAGCCAATGACCTCACATCTCAATCATTAATCGGTTTTATTAGGATCCTGCTGCTGAGATAATGCATTACTGTCAGGTGTTGGTCCACAGAAAGATTAAATGTGGCAAAGAATTTACTAAATATAAATAACATACTAACACTTATTTGTCCTGGAACTTATAATTGAATAAGATTATTGAAAACTATTCAATATGGCAGTTTACAAAGAAAAAATGTAACGTCGCTTTTTATTTTACCATACACATCAAAACCAACTGCCATATGTCAGGAAAGCATTCTCTCGACAGCAGAATCATAGGGATACTATATCTATATAAATGAGTGCCACTCTATTTTATTGTTCCATTGATGAATAAGCTTTGCAAACAATCCATGCGCACTTATGAGTGTGCCTGATTTCAAGTACCATTATAAATCCATGTTTACTTATATGTCTTTCTTTACCTTTTGTCAGTGGTTTCTTAGAAAAACAAGAAATGTGCATTTACGCATTACTCACCTTAGAAAACATTTGCAGTAACCAGGCGGTATCAAACCTAGAAACAGGTTGTTAGAAACTCGGTTATTAGGTAGGACTTGGCAGGACAGACAGTCCAATTTATACAAGGTCCTTTAATAAGTAAAAAATAAAATAGTATTTAATAAACATGTTCAGTGACACATCTCTGGTGAGTTTTTTAGAAACTAAATGGTGTACACATGCACCATAATTAGCATAAAGGCTCTCTTAGTACTTATGAACATTTTAAAGTTAGTTTCAGTAATTACATTACAGATAACCTGCAAATTTACTTAAAAGTTGAAATGATTTATTCCAATATACTAACAATGCTATTTATGAAGATTTTGTACCTTTGTATTGTAGTAAGTAAACAGCTGTTGATAGTGAAGTGCCCACCCACCACATCGCCAATAAATAAACTAAAAGAAATGGTTAAAGTCTACTTATAGTAATAATAAGTGTTTACTACAGAATTGCCTCTTACTAAAAGTTAGTAATTGTCCTATATTGTCAAAGGTCATTTGTGGGGAAGAGGTATTGATCACTTTGTGAGTGTTTGCACCGCTGTTTGTTCTCATCTTGCTTTACAATGGTGTATTAAACAAAACCTGTATTGTTAAAAGTGCTTTATTAGGAATCAAAAAGAATTCGCGTAGCCAGGACACTGAAAATTGGGAATGATTGAGACTACATAGATAAATAATTTACTGAATTCTTTTTTGAAACTTTTAAATAAATCGTTTTTATAATGCACATTTTAGCTGCTGTTCATTTATAGGCGCAGCGCAAACATGTGTGTTGTTAATATTTGGTTTAGGTACATATAATCAAGAAGAAACTGTCAATCCCTGCATAGGTTGGTCATACTTTTTGCGTCCGGTTCCTCCATCTTTGTCATATACCGATCGCCAATCAAAAGTATACGGTGCCGGCAACTGAAAACTGAAAGTTGACGTCAGTGTCCGTCAGTGTCATAGCGTGGTAGGAATTTTCTACCCTGTCTAGACTACCCCCCGGTTTCTACAAGGCTGATTAATTTAATCTATTGTCAAATCCATTGATCACGACCGTTATCGGTTGACCAAGAAAAAAACAACCAATTACGTCGCTTAGCATGATATGGTTAGATAGTTGATTGACTACTTTAGTGTTAAACAGCACCTCTGAAACAGGGGTTGGTAGTTTAACTATAAGTCAAAAAACAATAGTAAAATTCAAACAAAGCATCAGTGAAGTTACTTTTATTTGACAATATAGGTACAACTTTAACAACAACTAAACAATGAATACCATTTTAGTTTTGAAATTTTATACTGCTTCGTTATGAACGCGAATATTTTTAATTGATTGCCTATGCGGTGCTTCCCTTGCCACCATGTCACACCTGCGCGGGAACGCATCTCTCGAAACAGTGTGGGCGCCTCGTGTATATCTTAAACCAGATATTATTATGCAGTTTGAAATAGGATTTTTTTTTGATTTTCTCGAAATCTGCCAAAGTACTAATGCCACCGACACGGCTCTGAGAATGTGCAAAAATAAGTGGCAATGGGCAAACTACATCGCTTGATGAACCGATAACCCATTAGGAATAAAGGTTTTTTGGTGTCGACCACGAACCGTCACACGCAGCATTGGTAGGCCTCCCACCATGTCTATTGACGTTATTTGGTAACCGGAGGACGCGAGTATTGCGAGTGGAAAATTGTCGTTCAATATTTACATCAATGACCGTATTTTTTTATTTATTGTACGCCATTGGAAAGAAAACCATGAATAGAATTCACTCAAAATGATCAATGAGTTGCACTTGCTTTTTTCCGTGTGAAACTACAATGCAGTGGTAATGAATTGTTGCCAAATTTTCAGGGCTAATTTGGATTAAATGTGAGATTTGCAGTAGTCATTACGATTAGTTGAAGAATCACAATTGTGTAGAACACAGTCACATATGACATTATAGAAACCTATTAGACTAATTTTAATGAGGTTTTGCTGGGGCATTGCTATACTCATATATCTCATGTTTAATTGTCCATTTCCTTGTTTAGGTACTTATTTCGTGTTCATTTTATACGGCTGTCTTTACGGCATCACTGTTAAAATTAATCTTTAAACGCTCAGTACTTATTTCTCCCAGTTTCATGCATAAAACTGCCTGGTCATTTAGAGTTGGTACAGAGAGGGATGGAGCCCATACAAAATCGTCTACAGGAAAATATTTCTAAATATATTTTCCTTACGAAACAATCCAAATGGAAGTAAAAATAAATCAACCCCGTCGACTATGAAACCCTAGAAAAGTAGGGGATACTTGTTAAAATGATGTTGAAATATAACTTTAAAAAAGCCTTTGAACCACATCAAAACTTTCCTGTTCTTTGTTTTTTTTTTTTAAGTTAGACCTTGTGTACGCAATGCCTTACTTTACAAGTTGGTGGAAATGACACAAAAGGCCCTTTTACTCACTTTCGAAATGCTTATAGTTGGGTGTTTTATATAATACCTACCTATTTGAGAATATTTTGCGGGGGTCGATGTTGTTTTGAGCAATTAGGTATCTCTCCGCATTTTGATGTAAACTTACAAAATAGTATTTTAAATATGCAAATGTACTGCTTGTAATCATTGTAAGATAGTGACGTATGTACATTGTATATCAAAATGCAGTTGGTTTATTTTTAAACATTTTACGTAATATTTACTAATGTGCAATTTAGATTAAGTAATTCTGAAAAAAGTGTAAGGACTTAACTTATAACAAAGATTGTTCCTATTGGTAGATAATTAAGAAGATTCCAGAAAAGAAACAACTGTTTCCTGATTTGTTCTGTTTGTTGCTTGGTTAATGTTAGCTTCTGGAATTAACTTAAATATATAGCATAGTGTTAGTTTGACTCGCCTTCGCTACGGGTACTTTCTATCTAGAGCGTGTAGGACATGCTCCAGCCAGCTTTGTTTGTTCCTTCTATTTGACCTGGATTTAGAAGGTGGATTATCAAGTATGTTACTGCATCTTGGCGAAGTCCACACTCAACAAGTGAACTTGCAGAAGCATAAGTAGGGCTGCCAACCCTAAAAACCAAAAACCCGGTACAGATACACTAATAACCTACACGGTGTGACGCCTGAAGAAATGTACTGATCCCGCATTAAATAAAATCTTGTTTTTTGATATTCTCTTTATGCGTGGAAAACATCGTCATTCCTTTCTTCTTCATAAGCTCGAAATAGCTCACTTCTAAATAAAGATCTCTGTTCCCTCTAGATTTTCCTACGCACTTTTCTCTTCAGTGATTGCCTTTGTCCCGACGTTTCCTTCATCCTTTATGATATCGTTCTATCGAATATAAATCGTGCTCATGGCTTATAATATACACTTAAAACGTTTGATCAAATAAATAAAAAAACGAAAAAGAAATATCTATTTGAAGGAATGATAATATAAATAGAATCTTGTATCGATTTTTATGAGTAAATGTACTTTTATGGTCCGGTCTTTGATTATTTATTACTTCTGTTACTGTATTTATGATAAGGAATGATCAAAATCAACTCGACATGTAATATTTTTTAGATAATATGTAAATTTTTGTCATGCTGTAGGAAGCTTAAAAGAAAGTTTGTCTATCTAGCTTATATCCTTCTTTAATTCAGGTGAAATCGTTTTGCTAATTAAAAATATCGGTCATATGGTAATGAAATTTAATTTCTATAACGCGAAATAATACATTGGAGTTGGCGTTATGTTCCTCCTTTTTGGACATACGAATATTACCAAAGCCGGTCGGCTACCTGTATCGATTAAATTGCAGTTTCAGTTGTATTCGGCTAAGAGCACGCATGTGCAGGACCCGCCTCTCGCGGGTGGGTACATGCAACTTGTTGCGCCCAGCCAGATTAATTGGGTATCGATCTGTCTAGAACTTTCTGTCGCCGGGATGAATTTATGCAAATTTATATCCGCCCTCGTGTAGGTCAGGGCTGTTTAAATTGGATGCGATCGCGGGACAATTCAAAACACTGTTTAGAATGGAAAGCTGTAGAAACCAATACAAATGCTTCTTAACTTATTTTTTTAACGATGCAAATAATTGCATTATTGTATTATTTGTTCTGAATGGATTCGTATTACTGCCTCTTAGTACAAAGGATCCAAAATATTAGACCATTAATAAAAACAATGAGATTCTATTGCGGTATCCGGAACGAGTAGAATGCTGAAGTATTTTTTTAGACAGTTTGTAAATTTTATTAAGCTTACTAAAATAATGTAAATCTTTTACTATTCATAATATAACATACAATAATTTTGTAAAGAGATTTCGGATAGCGGAAGTAATAATACATGAGTGAAACAATTATGTTTATAACATACACTGATACATATTTCTTATTATAAAGACGGTTTAAGGAATAAAATAATATTAGTGAAAGTAATAAAACAAGTTAACAAAAAAACGACACGGGGTTTCCGCAATTTAGGTAGTGTCGGCTGGCGCGACACCCGGGCAGACATATTAAGATTTTCCATTTAGCTGTTATTGCTGATTAATTACCTTTTTAGGGACTCATAGAGACTATCAGGAGGTTAGGAAGATATGTTTTCCTTAAAGCAGATTTAGGAAAATTAGTTATACGGTCTAAAGATTTATCAGGCCTAACTCCTTCCAATCTATATATCCATATCTATATCATTTAATGAAAATTAATTGCTGTTAAAACTCGAGAACGGCTCGACCTATTTGGCTAATTTTGGTATTTAATTATTTGTAGAAGTCAAGAGAAGGTTTAAAAGGTGAATAAATATGAGAACGCTCGATATTCAATAAAAAAAAAACGATTTCATAAGATTAGGCATTTATCAATTTATATATTAATTTATTTATCAATTGAAGGATTACGAACAGGTCAGCTTTTCTAGTAATATGATTAAGTTTTTAACATGAATTTATTTTGTTTAGATAACTGGCGACGCTAACGAGGAGCAGATCCTAACTGCAGCCTGCGCTTACATGGACCGGCCGGCGATGCTGACCCGCGTCCTCAACGACCTGTATTACTTATTCCGCTACGAGAACAATTCGTACGTGGGCCGCGCGCTCCGCGTCGTGCTTGATGCGATGAATAAGCACCTCACTGAGAAGCATATTCAGATTTCTGGCAGGTACGTCAACTAGATAATATCGACACTAATTGACCAATTATCGCAATGAAAAGCTGAAAAAAGTTGATAATTGTTTAAAAGTGAAAGTTAAATGAGAAGTGAGTTGAATTCTGGATGTAGTCATTGTATTTTAAATATTTCAAGTTCTATTTCAACTTCAAAAAAAACATGAATTTAAATAGGTGTTATTTGTGCAATTACTAGGTAGCGAAAAAGTTTAATATGCAGCAGAATTATAACTCAAACAGATGTCTGACGGACAGAGAGCCAGCGACGTCCCGATCTCTTTCATTCTAAAAATGTTATATATTTCATTCATAATTTTCCTCCGTGTGTACCCCACTCCTAATGTTGATAAGAACGACTCAGTAAATGGTCCATGCTGGCTTTGGCAGATATAAGGCAACAAAGGCGCGTAAAATTGCATCTCAAATTCGTTATAGTATAAACGTCAGTTATTGTTTATTTTTGTAATAGGTTATTACATACATTATATTTTCAACTTATAGTAGTACGTACTTGTAGCCAAATCGGCTTGTCGTACGTTTACTACGCCCTGGTTGTCAGTCGCCCGAAGCCAAAATTAATAATTATTGATCTCGATGCTGTTATGAATATATTTAGGATGCAATTTCTCAATGCCACCATGAGGGGAAGTAGATAGATGGAGTAAATTATACTCAATCATTCATTTTTGTAGGGAAACAAAACTGTATTTTTTAAATACTCTTGCTACACCCGGTAATCAATATTTAAAAGATCTAACGCGATATGAAGTCCCCAAAAACCAAAGAACTGTTGTTTTGATAAATAAATAAATTATTTCTGCCACAAATATCTACACCATACTAACAAGTTTTGTGCACTTTTAGTGCCACTCTGTTCTACATAGTAAAGGGGAAGGAAAGGGAAAATATCGGCGTCAAGCTGAAGAGGCAAATAATCAGAGCGCTGTTGGATGGCATGGAGACCCACGTGGGCGACGATACCATGATGAGGAACGGCTGCCTCACGCTGTGCCAATTGAAGATCCCCAACGACGTGGTAATATATCATACTGATAAACAACCTACTAGTAAACAAAGACCAGAAAATGGTAGACAGTGCATACGCCGACAAATTCTTCGAATTACTTAAGGCATGCTAGATCTATATTTTCTGATCTTTGTTTTCTCACCTGTTCTTTAATCGAGCCGCTGAAAGATTGTATTTCCGACAAATGTTGTTTGATCTTGAGAGGAAATTAAGTAATCCTGTCTAATTTTGTTTAAAAAAAATAATATATGAAAACAATCTTAGGTTTTGAGCTTTTAAATGTATTTTCAGTTGTTCGAGTACCGGCGCGTGGTACAGCTTCTTTTGAATGGGGTAACTGATGTGAATTCGGAGGGCTTCGTCCAGCGCATCGCTATTTACTTGCTGAACTCGCTGGCCTGCCAGGTCGACGGCAGTCAGAAGAAGTTCCTCGGCAACCAAGGAGCCGTTGGCGTAAGTATAATATTTATACTGTGAATCATCCTAGGAATCGTCTATCGACATGTATAATGTGAATGCTTTTTGATTACACCCATTTGAGTGCACTGTGTTAGAGCTTAAGGTTGAGGTATTTGTCCCATCGCCGACGGTTAACGAGAAGCGAATAGATATAAGTGGGCGGGCGGCGAGCAGCGAGTGTATTTCCGATAGTTTTGTTGTTTGGCTATTAGCGAGTGCGATTACGACGGGCGATATACAAACTTGACAACATTTTTTTAAGTTTTTAGGGCACTCTTTAAACATACCTAAAATTAAAAACTACTTATTTTTACCGTCTAAATTTGAAAGGTGGCGATGAAATTCTATTTCTATTCGTGTCATAGAATAATAGGACTAGGCAAGGAGTATAAATTGCATTCGGTCGAGCAGTTAGAATCAATTGCAGGAAATGCCACTACGAGAGCTTTTGACGGCGAGTTAACACCACGCAAGTACTTTTATATCCTCGTAAAACAGATTTATGTTCTGTACGCAATGATTAAAGGGGTTGAAACAATTTATTTTTCGTCCCTTTTGCAGCCTGTTTTGTTCGTAGGGTTTGTATGTAAGTTTGTTTATTTGTTTAGATTAAATCTGGCATACTGACTTAGAATGCCCTTCATGACACCGCATTGAGATAAATGTATGCTCACTTTTGTAAGTGGGGTGACAATTTAAAATTATGGAACTTTCGAGCTGTTTTCATGTGGGATCTAGAAGGTGGCCATAGAAACTCATTACGGAAACGACGCAATCCTATCACGTTCGAGTTTAAAGGCTTGGCTAATTTATATAATCTTTGCTTCTAAGCTCAAACGGTCAAGGTGCACGTTTTTGTGCTCTCTGCTTAATCAGTCATTATATTTGCAATATCTCAGAAATACTTGTCAATAAATCATTCTAGTGACCATAAAACAGTAGATAATCATAATTCATAGTTAAAAAGTGAACAAATAGTGCGTAAACATCAAGTTTTTAACTGCAAACAGTAAACATTTTCAATTATTAAAAACAAGGTGATTAGTGAATGACGGAGCATTTCGCGTGCAGCGCACAGGATTTGCACGGTTCGGCGCTGCGCGTAAGTAGCATAACCGCGTGCGCCGGCGCGCAGCGGTGTTTGGTGACGCATCGCACGCCTCGCGCCAAAGAGTAGCCAGCACAGCGAATGAACACTCACTGCCTAATAATTAATTGCCTCCACGAAGAAATAGATTTTTGTTTATTATTATTTCTGGCTGGTGTTTTTATAACTACTAATCATGCCGAACGAAGTGATTGAATGGGGTTGTTGCCCAAATGGAAGTGAATCTTCGGAAGAAAAATCCATTAAATGTATGACTTGTGGGAAAATATACCACTATGCCTGCCTATCTCTGAAAATGTCCCCTATGAAGTCAGGCACCACCAAATCTTGGAAATGCCCGGCTTGTGTAAGTGCGACCCCTAAAGGATGCAGAGATGACTCAACTCCAGCTCGTAACGTAGCCATGACCAGAGGTCCCAAAAGGCAAGCCATGTGTTCACCTTCCCTTCCAAGTATGCTAAACGAAAATGAAAACATGCGTTTAATCATACAAGAAATAATTAAAGAAGAATTTAATGAAATGTTGGTTAAATTTAATTCTACGATCACCACCACCATTAATGCACAGTTAGAACCAGTCAAGAGTGAAATTGAAAGTATTAAAAATTCAATGTTTTTTATAAATAAACAATTTGAGGAGATCAAGACAGAACAACAATTTTATAAAGAGACCATTAAAAAGTTAGAGTCGGAGAATATCGAACTCAAGACCACTGTAGATGAAATTAATGTAAGGTTGAATAATTTGGAACAGCAATCTCGCTCAAACAACCTGGAAATCCAGTGTGTACCGGAAAATAGAAGCGAAAACGTATACAGCATAATAACACAATTAGGAAATGTTGTTAAATGCGAAATCAACGAAAAAGACATTCTACATTGCACTCGGGTTGCTAAGATCAATACGTCCAGCACCCGTCCACGGTCTATAGTTGTCCAGCTGGCGTCACCAAGATTAAGAGATCAACTTCTAGCAGCAACCTTCAAATTTAACCAATCTAACCCTCAAGAAAAGTTAAATTGTTCCCATCTGGGCTATGCTGGGGCTAATTCTCCTGTGTATGTAACAGAACATCTCTCACCCAGCAACAGAGCTCTTCACGCCGCAGTAAGGATTAAAGCGAAAGAAAAACACTACAAGTATGTATGGGTACGAAACGGCAAAATTTATATTAGGAAAACAGACGGAGCTGAATCGTTACAAATTAAGAGCAAAAATGGTCTGTCTAAAATAATATAGCGTATTCTAGCTTTATGCACGTGTTTGTTCCAATTAGTATAAAATTCAAGGAATTATTAATTTACTATCAAAATTGCAGAGGCTTAAGAACAAAAACTAATAGTTTTTACTGCAACATGTCTTGCAAGAATTATGATATTGTAATACTTACTGAAACTTGGTTGAATAGCAATGTATTAAGCAGCGAACTTTTTGACAATCGCTATGTAGTCTATAGAAGGGATAGAGAAACGGCTGATTATCAATGTAAATCAGACGGGGGAGGGGTTCTGATTGCTGTAAAAAAAAAAATTAGTTCTACGCGTATTGATCGCTGGCAAAGTAAATGCGAGGACCTTTGGATCACTGTAGATATATCCACTTCACAGAAATCTCGCCAACTAGCTCTCTGTGCTGTCTATCTCCCGCCCCCCGTATGTGCCGCTGCTCTGGATCATTTTATAGAACGTTGCAATGAGGTTTTTGATTCTACCGATATCCCCGTTTTTTTAATTGGCGATTTTAACTTAGGTAAAATAAACTGGGAGTTAAAAACTCAGATTGATACTATGCCAAAAACATCTCAAATTCTTCTGGATTTCGCGTACTTAAATGGATTAGCACAACATAATCACATAAAAAACTTTTCCGGTCGTGTATTAGATCTGGTCTTGTCTACTTTACCTTCATGTTTAGTTGTGGAATCTGCATGTTCTCTTACTGTTGCTGACAAACTTCACCCACCCCTTGAAATATCTTTTGCGTCATTCAAGAGTCATACATTACCTTATAATAAATTACAACTTAGGCCAAACTTTTACAAAGCCAATTACTCTGACATTATAAATTATTTGAATGACCAAGATTGGGAGCAATTATTTCGGGATGTGAGTGACGTTAACGTGATGCTTATAATATTTTATAAAATCCTAAGAAATGCTATTGAAAAATTTGTTCCAAATCGTAAACCGAAAAATAATCGCTATCCACCATGGTTTGATAAGAGTTTGATAAAATTATTAATTGAAAAAAACAGACTGAGACTGAGGTTTAAAAAATATAAGAATCCCTTAGATGAAGTGGAGTTCAAAATTATCTCAAAACGTTGCAAAAAATTGTCGATGAATCTTTATAATGTGTACATAACAGCTTTAGAGAGGGACATCAAAGATAATCCTAAACTCTTTTGGGGTTACATAAAAGCTAAAAGAGGTGGCTCTAGTGACTATCCAAAAACCATGACGTACGGACATATCGTCACTTCCAACGGCTCTGAAATTTGTGACCTCTTCGCCAACCATTTCTCGTCCGTGTACACAGCCGACGATGGCATGGTTGGCGAGTGTAATTCAGGCTTCCTACAAACATTACATAACAATAGCGCGTGTCTAACTACTCCCATAATAGATCGCGATCGTGTGCTTGGGAAGCTGAAAGCAATAGACGTTAGAAAGGGAGCAGGACCAGACGATATTCCGCCGGCTTTTGTATCTGCATGTGCGACGGCTCTTGCGACGCCTCTTGCAATCATATATAATAAATCTCTGGCTTCGGGAAACTTTCCAATAGAGTGGAAGAAGGCGAAGGTGGTACCAGTACACAAGTCAGATACAAAAGTCTCAATCACCAACTATAGGCCTATCTCGATTTTATCGACATTTGCAAAGATTTTCGAATCCATTGTTTGTCCACATATACAACAACATTTTAAAATGTATCTTAGTGAGCACCAGCACGGGTTTGTTGCAGCGAGATCAACTACCACAAATTTAGTTACTTTTACTGAATTACTCATACAGGCTGTCGATTCGCATAAACAATTCGACGTCATTTACACCGATTTTAGCAAAGCTTTCGACGTTATGTCCCACTCCATACTAATCCACAAGCTTTCAGCGTACGGTGTCACTGGACCTCTGTTGCAATGGCTTGATTCATACCTTAAAGAGCGTGAGTTCTTCGTTGTGGTGAATGGTTTTCGTTCTTCAAACCGTAAAATAACATCAGGCGCCCCCCAAGGATCTCACTTAGCCCCAATTCTATTTAATTTGTTTATAAATGATCTTCCGCAGTGTTTCCTCTACTCCGACCCATTTCTCTATGCTGATGATCTAAAATTTTCAAGGATTATTGAATCGCCTAACGATCAAAATCTTCTACAGGAGGATCTTAATAGAGTAATCGAATGGTGTTGTCACAACAAAATGCAACTAAATTCGAAGAAATGTTATCACGTTAAATTTACTAGAAAAATTAACCTTATTAACACTAAATACTTCATAAATAGTGAATTCTTACAGGAATTGAATGTTATTAGAGACCTAGGAGTACTGTACGACAAAAAAGTAACGTTTGAAAACCAAATTGATAACGTAACTAAAAAAGCATCTAAAATGTTGGGTTTTGTACTGAGGAATACTAAAGGATTTAGCAAATGCCAAACTAAAATAATGTTGTACTACAGTCTCGTGCGGAGTATTCTAGAATACTGTAGTGTCGTATGGAGGCCGCACTATGCCACACATATACTGAGGCTAGAACGGGTACAGAAACGTTTCCTTTGGCATTTAGCATTTTGCGAAGGGAAATCTAAACGCCTACCCTCCTACAGAGCCCGACTAGATTATTTCAAAATGCAACCTTTGACTTCACGCAGTGACTTGGCCGATGCCTTGTTTTTGTTTAAGTTATTAAGAAACAAAATCGACTGTCCTAGTCTGTTAAATCTTGTTAGACTCCGTGCCCCATCCCGTTATCCCAGAAATAAAATCACTCCTTTTTGTCCGCCTTTCCGAAGGACTGTACTCGGTGCAAACTCCCCAATACCTAGGTCATGCAGGATCTTAAATAACTACAGTGATCTGATTGATGTACACCAAGACAATGTCAATAAACTATATAAAGTAGTCAAGGATATTCCAATTGCAAAAATATAAATTAAAGTATGATTTTGCATATAACTTGTAATATAATGTAATATAATAAAACTATGCCACGGTGTATGCAGTGCTAATCTTAATAATATTGAATATTGATATTTATTTAATTGTAATTGTCTTATTCAATGTATATTTAGCTCAATTGTATTTTATTTGATTATTGTATTTTATTTGAATATTGTATTTTATATGAATATTGTATTTTATTTGAATATTGTAATTTTTTTTTATTTTGAATTTACCTGCTCCAATTTTAATTATAATATAATCATAGTTTCATATTATTTCTTAACCTAAATTCCGTATCTTGTTATCGGAAATTTTAAAATTGTAGCGGATAATAATCTCAACCGTTTCCTGTATTAAATGTGGTGTTAACCTGTAAGTGATTGTTACACCTGCTTTTATGTATTAGATAAGCTACTTTTTATTAGTTATGTGTAAACAATTGTTGGTTAACCTGAATAAATAAAATAAAATAAAATAAAATAAAATATGACACCTAATTTCAAAAAATATTTATTACTAAGCTTTAGTCAACTTATCTCCGTGGCCTAATAAGAATATTATGATTAACACAATGGTTGAAAATAAATAACAGTTTGTGAAAGAAAAGCTACCGCGAAATTAATTATGCTTGCGGAAATAGACAAGTCATTTGTGCCTTTGATACGTCATAACATTAGCATGTTTGTGCATTAGCGAATTTTACTTTACGTCGGAGATTGCATTTCCAACAGTCTGCTATCTGTAGTATACCTAAGTTAGTGTAAGTTGAGTTTCGAAATCTGGGGAGTTGCGCTGTGCTGCACTGCGCTGCTGGTATTGATTTATGCAACTCATCGCCCCGCCCCCGCGCCCCGCGCCCTGCACCCCCGCAACTGCGAATACTACCAAAGCTTGACCGACATAGTTCACACCATGTATCGGCTCATTTTAAAGCCTCCATGTGCACGGATATCGACCGTTGCATAATAAACTATGAGCTCTATTACACCTGCTGCAACACTAATAGCACTTTAATCGTAACTCTCTGAATAATTTAAAAGCTGGCGGTTTACGACGCAACTTAGAAGCAGAATTTATTCCTTGATACTTCGAACTTCTTTTGCATCTACATACAGACTTACCAAATAACTATCCAGAAATATATACATATATACTATGAGTACTACAAAAACAATTTATCAGTACGAGATACGGAAAAAATTTAGGCCAGGAAGAGCTTTTCACAAATCTATTTTATGATGCCCCTACAATTTCAGTAAAAAGGGATACAATGTTTTATACTTTGACGTTTCTGTCGCTTGCTAGGAATATGTTTTAAGTATTTTTATTTGAGTATTATGTGCTTCAATTTTATAAAACAAACAATTAATTAACTAACCAATGCGACTTACATTTACTTACAAATTTTACGCACCGTTTTTAGTTACTTTTTATTTGCCTTTGCAATTTTTGTTTCTTCTACTTTTGCGAATTTGATTTTTTGTTGCCTTATGCCTGATTTGTTTTTATATATTTTTATTCTTGTGTTTCTTCTTTCATTTAACTTGTTTTTTTTTTGGGATTTATGTGTGTTTTGATGTTTTTTAGCGTTCTCTTTATTAAAATTATTTAACTTGTGATCGAATAATCATCATAGTATTCGGTTTTTTTACCAAGGTTACAAAAGCAGTCAACCTTCACAAATTTCATGTTTAAAATGAAATGAAATAAATTTTCAAACACCTCTTGACCTTTTCTTTTACTCCTACTGATTTAGACCAGTCTTCAAACATGCTTGGTCTCTCATACATTGTGATCTTTTCTGAAGTACCACTTTATACTTTAGTTTCGATGGCTCTGCAGCCGCTCATTCCTCGTCTTAGAAGTGTAGGTTGTATTCTGCATCTTTTTTAAATATTTTATTCAGTGTGTTCAATAAAGAACGCGGCGTACTGTAAAGGGCAGACAAGCCTTGAGTAAATACCTATGGCAGCAGAACAGCATTATGTTTAACAACAAATTACAAGTTTTGAGTTGAAATAGGTATTCGAAAAAGTTTTCAGTCGATTTTCCCGTATTTCCAACTGAAAAATAGATTTTGTATATTTTTTGTATCTATCAGATCAGGATTACGATTTCTTATACGAAGGCGAAAAATAAGTTTAGTGTTTAAATGATACATTATTTATAAAAACACCAAGATATTATGAAGTATTTAATTAGCCCTGTAGTGCCTCATTAGGGCTCTTTTTTCTCATAGTTCCTGGGCCTGATTTTGATGTCATTTTCGCTCCTTTAGTTATTAAAACTATTTTAAGCCTAAGTATGTGCAATTCCAAGTTAGAAATAAAGAACATACATGCCAACGAGGAGTACTAAAGCTTATTTTTAACGCCTGACGAAAAAATATATGCTATAAGTTTGACGTGTCGGTCTGTCCGTGGCATCGTACTACCTAAACGAATGGACCGTAGATACAGTTTTCCTGAAACCAGACGTGATTGAGTTGCTTAACGACTATAGTCTTTAAAGATCTGTTCAGAAATTAGAAATCATTATTTAGGGGTTTCGTTCTGAAATAAAAAACACATACAGTAAAACACCTCTGAATCTGTTTTAAGTAAACTTTATATTATAAAAATACTTAATAAAGTAAAGTGGGTACAGTATTTAAATTTAATGAGTGCGAGGAATTGAAATAAAGAAACGGTAGCACAAAACAATATGATTTTCATTACCATATTCCCCTAAAATATTATTTTATTATTGCACTGGAGCATCAATATTGTCATAGTATAAGGTCTAAAGGCCATAATATGAGCAAAGCACAACAGACTAATGATCTTTTGCCTATAACAAAGCCATTTCAACAGTCGCTCGCTCATAGGACCATTACCTATAGGAAGAATCACCATTTTGCTTTTAAATCTGAATCTCATTTGTTTCTGTGTATTATTCAATACGAAAATCCTTCTACTATAACTGTACTATGTCTAATTTTTACACAATCTGTATGCTAGAGGTTCTGTGAAATGTCATTCTGAACTTGGTTTTTGTTCAAATAAATGAATCTGATTTAGATACTCCTTTCATTAAATTCTGAGCCGATCTGTATTGATTTTGTAACATCCATCTATCCAAACGTTTAGTTTCATAATAGATGTCCTTTCTTCCGAACTGTACCTACAAGCCACTAAGGAAACGTCACGGTTACCAATAAAAGGAGTAAGTACCAAAAGCCGTGTTCGATTGTTCCAGAAAATGCTGGTGCTGGTTGCTGAGCGGCTGGAGCGGCGGCAGTGCGACGACGTGCTGGAGGTGGCGTGGTCCACCATGTGGAATGTGACGGACGAGACGCCCTCCAACTGCCAGCGCTTCTTGCATCACCGCGGCATGGAGTACTTCCTTGCTTGCCTCAAGGTAATTAGATAATACTTATATAAAGTTTTAATTTATCACGCTGGGTTTACCATCAACTACTGGGCGTATTTAGATTTAAATAAATTAGTTTACCATCGACTCGAAAAGAAGAAGAAGATTTATCACGCTGCATGTTTAAGCAGACTCTGCTTGCGACCATGGCCGGTGTAACCCGGTCGAAACGTCAAGCCCCAAAAAAGATATTTATACATGTACGCGCTTATTCCCGTGAATTATATTACTATAGCTAATCCTTTTCCTAAAAAAATATGAATTTTCTTGCCGGTTCAGAAGCGCTTCTTCAGTTTAGAAGCGCGCAACTAGCGTTATGAAACGTTATGAAAGTGCCTGAAATGGTTCCTTTCTTGCTCAGATATAGGTGAAATAAAAGTAATACAAAAAAATGGCGGTTTGATTGCAGCTGGCAATTTCTTCACAGCAACCTTATTATGATGCGATTTAGTTTTGATTTATTCTACGCAGAACCTGAGTTACTTTGGGTCAGTCAGTGGTGGCCCAAAGTAACTCAGGTTGAGCGTAGAAAGACTGACTAAAAATTATCGGTATTTTATAGACTATACCAAGCTCCAAGTACTTTTTTATAAATTTACTATTTTACAATAAGAAAAAGCAAAGTAGTAGATTGAATCAAAGTTCAGAAGCGGGACGTTAATTTTGTTATGGTAACGAAAAAAATTGAGATTTTAGGTGTCATTTGAAATGCATCGTCGTGAGTTTTTGTTCATAAAACAAGAAAAAATATGTTTCCTTTCCATTTTATAAATATCTACGTAATACTGACCGTCATTGAAAATTAGTCATATACAGAAATATGTGTCATGCTTAATGCACATAATTTCTAGATTTTTCTATAACTTTCAAGGAAGCTCCTTTACAAAAAAAAGTCCGGTGAAGCAGTAGCATAGCCTGCGCCCAGGGTAACTGCGTAGTTCTTAAAAAAAAAGCATGTCTATGCATGCTCGTGCTAATTCCCGTTCAAAAATATTTCTATAGGCATGCAGAACGATAATTTTAAAGTAAGCATTAATAATGATTATATAATTTCCAGGCATTCCCTGACAAGGAGGAGCTACTACGAAACATGATGGGCCTGCTGGGCAACGTGGCCGAAGTGGCAGAACTTCGTCCCCAACTGATGAACAAGCTGTTCCTGAATGTGTTCTACGAGCTGCTAGACTCCTGCAGCGATGGCATTGAGGTCATTATAATATTCTCTTTACCTTATATTTGCATACAAGCACAAGATCTGATGTTGTGCTGGGTCGTTAAATAAAATATTTTGCCATGTTTAAAAATATATATTCATATCGAAAACCTCAACTTTTCATAAATTATTATATTATAGCTAACAACTATCTCGATCAGTTAACAAACTAAAATAACCGCATCATAGTCGGTACATGTGTGTGGCACTTTGATGCGACAGACAAACAGACGTTTTGCGTTAGGTTTTAAAAATACTTCTTCAAACGTTCCTATAGAAATATTATAACTACGAATATTTAATTTCAATCAATCTACGTTTGAATTATGCTACGTAAATCTTTTTTTTTCTAATAAGTTTGTTTTGATTGCAGGTGAGCTACAACGCAGCCGGCGTGCTCGCGCATATGGCCTCCGACGGCCCCGCAGCGTGGACGGTGGAGGAGCCGGCCCGCGAGCGCGTGCTGCTGCGCGTGGCCGCCGCCGTCGACCGCTGGGACATATACGCCGAGCGCAACATCAACTACCGCTCCTTCGAGCCGATACTCAGTCTGCTGAACGCGCATCATACGCCGCAGTGCCAGCATTGGGCGGCTTGGGCTCTTGCTAACCTCACTACTGTATACCGTGAGTATTCCGCTAGTTTCCAGCATCATTACATCATGTCCTTTTTTTACTTTTTGACCTTTAGCCATTTTCACAATTTCCAACCACCATTCTAACAATATTGGAAGGGGACAATCGGCTAATTTCGGCTTCGTAGAGCGCTATCTTTGTCACACGAATCACTAACAGTCATTTATCTGACCTATTAAGGGTTTTTCCGACGCTACTTCATTTTATCTGAGGAATAATTTTGATTTTTGATATTTCAATACAAAATACTATCAACGTAAGTTTTATCTCAAATAAAAAATATCTGATGTTGGGAAAACCCGGCCCTAAAACACTTGTGATATCTCTGTAATTCAATAAATAACGATATTACAATATTCAATTGGATTGTTGATAGTAAGATGCCAATTGCAACACAGAGTGCATCTTAATTATATAGAGATGCGACTCAAAAGTCATCGTTTTGCTAAAAAAATAGGAGATGCGTCGTCTACTTACATTAAAAACTTATAACTTTATACCCTTATGTATTTTTTGGATGTTTTATTGGAGTTCTCGTATTTGTCCTGGCCCAACAGTCACTTTCAGAGGCCGATATGCAGTATTTATCACCGGGCACTGTAAAGTCTTTATCCCTGTTACGGTCTATTTTTCCCCGTTATTAAAGTCTAAAATTCATTATAGGAGCTTACCTCATATATTATTTTAAGACATAATGAAGAAATATTGATTTACCAAAGAAATATATATTAGCTATGTTACACAGAGCACAGACAATGTGCTTAGAATTTTCGACAAGAACGTAAAATTAGAGGAGACGTTTATTCGTAATTTAGAAGAAAATATAGGTTTACCATTTTACACCTACACTTTGGAGGACTTAAACCTCGCCAATGTCGCTGCAGTTAGTGTGGCCAACTACTGGGCGCAGCCTATTTAAACCTGAATATACAATTAACATCGACTCGAAAAGAAGAAGAAAACATAGGTAGTATATGAACGGAAATGTAATTTTGAATTATGGCGATTGGGACCTTATACACTAAATTGGTGATATTATTGTTCAAGCATTGATTCATGTTAATATTATTGACTAATGATTCTTTATACGTACAAGGTGATGACCAAAGTATTGTCTAGAAAACAACTATAGTGCACTATTTTCTTTAACCTTACGATAATCCGAAATAAGAAATGTATCGAAATCTTTCCCAGATATCACAACAAAAAAAACTTTATCTTGAGAGCAATGTGTGGGTGAGAAACGAATTAATAATAAAAATGGTATTGTTTTTTTTTCCAATTACAAAATCATTAGCATCGAGAATGTTATAATACAATTTTTAATTGTATGACAAAAAAGTATTACTATTATGCAATCTAAATCATTAGCATCTGTTATAATGTCTAGGATTGAAGCAGGAACCTATTAAGGTGCCTAAAATTTAAAATAAACCTAATAATTTTGATTAAACCTTAGAATTCGTCAACCTTTTTTTCCGTATTATCTTTTGTCTTTCCGATTGATATTTGTTTATTTCTAAACATAACATATCATCTTGCCTGTATCCCCGATTTTATGCGCTGGTTTTGTTTCAATTTGAGTTCATATGTTGGTATAATGAGTCTTCAGATTTTAATTGTTTTGTTACCAGCACCTGTAGCACATATCAATCTGTTTTAATACTTAATTTTGTAAAGCGTCCAAAAGAAATAGGTTATCCTTCTCGCTTAAGTCGAGCAAAGAATGCGCCGCCAATTCCCCAGACTCCGGCTAACGTTTAGACTTTCGGTGGACTGTGGTTCCGTTTGATTCATTATTCATAAAAATAATTAAATTTGTATTTCAGCTGACAAGTACTGCAACTTGGTCGAGTCCGAGGGAGGGCTGAAACTACTGAAGGGTTTGATGACCGACCCCCGAGCCTACCAGAAGATCAAGTACTTGGCGCACATCGTCATCCAGAACTGCGCCAAGTACGCCGCCCGCGAGGTCGGCTTCCTGCCGCTGGCCTCCTCGCTCGACTATTAACTAATGGAGTTCTTTGAGGACATCGATCCTCAAGTGATAGAGTAGCACGCGTGCCCAATGAGCCAGCGGCGGCATCGCCCACACCTACGACCCACAAGATTCAATAAATTAATTAAATTACGGGTCTGTGAAGTGTTGCTATCAACTAGCATCGTCGCTACTCGCGTAGAGACTTGTATTCAAGCCAAAAGACTTTGAATTTTTCATTATTATCATTACCTAAGGAATCACTGTGTTAGTACAATAAGTAAATTATGAGTGGCGAGTGCCAGTAACTTTAAGTGTCATTTTATCTGTATTAGAATAGATAGAATAGAGCTAATACCGACGATCATTAAAACTGATGTATATCGAGCTTAAAGTTGTCTCGTTACCTAGGTCGAGAACCTTACACATTGTGGATCATAAGCGCATAGACCATTGTGGGCCCAGACCCGCCCCTCCTTTCCCTTATTACTAACCTATTTTCCTAATACTAGTATACAAAATAAGATTATCTACTCTTTAATTAAACTCGATGGAGTAGTATAGTTAATATATTATTTATATTAGTAAGGATATACCAGAATTTATGTTTAAAATCTGTATTGTAATATATTTCTAATTTCGCAGAATCGTAGTGATCTAATTCATGTTTTGTATTTGTTTATTAATATTTATTTAAGGTAATAGATTTACCTAATGTGATTACTTACTGTATTATAAATATCAGTTGTCGTTATTCTTTATGTATTTCATAAATAATTATGTATCTAGAATATAATTACGTTAAAATCCTCAAAAACATGTATTTTAGAAAAGGATTAAAAATTAATGATAGCATAATGAGTGAACACCTCGTTCTAAAACATTTTTACATTTTGTATTGGAGTTGCAAAGTTTACAAATATTTAGGCTGACCCAGATTTTAGGGATGTTACATGTTTGAGGCATATCTACAAATGAGTCTATTTTTGTTCGCGGCGTTTAACGAAGCGGTTTCTTTATAATAAATTTTATATAGATTTTAAATCTGCCTGAAACAGCTCAGGATCGGGGCAATTCTGAAGAGAGCCAGCTTGTATGGCAAGAGACAACGTCATTTATCATCACAAAATACATTACAGTCAGTAAAATTGTTGGAATACGTCGCTCCTGGTGAGCGACACCTAGCACAGTTCTTTATGTTGTTATAATACACGGTGTCAGTGTTCCCTGTAGGAAACCTGTCGTTGTTTGCGCTTGCGGATATCTGTTTATTATATTCGATTGAGAAGGAGGCGTGGTACATCATAGTTTGACAGTATTCTGTGTGGGCCTAGGCAATGATTAGAAGCTCGTCTAAAACAAAAACCATTGAGTTTATATAACAGCTCAATATTTGATACATTTTACAGAGGCTCTTTTCAGTATCGTACAGACTTGGTTCTTTTTTTCTTGTTTTATTGACCACTTTTGTTAGAAATGACATAACGAAAATCATGATTAAACCACATAGGTCCGTCCCGTTTCCGTTGCCAGAGTATAATTAAATATTTTGATAAATGATTCTATTATTACTTTAATACTAGTCATATCATATTAGTTTTGTGAATATACGAGTTGTATTAATATTCATAAATTCGTGGAAACTCGATTCTCATCTACATAAACAGTTGGATGACGAGATAGTCATAAAATGCCAAGTTCTACATCGTTTATATTGAATTCAGTAACTATGTTGTTATATCATTATGATACTGCTATTATTACTGCTTGACTGTAGACTGTTTATCATTTTGTAACGATGTTTTGTACACTTTAGATTTGGTTATTGGTACGGTATTGTCATTCCCATGTCTTAATATTGAGGTGGTATTGTAATCGCGGTAATATCTACACTTTAATACGTTCTTGATGTTCAAGCTCTTTTCTGTGTCTGTTTAAATTAGCATAAAAGTGTAATAGTAATCATGGTATAGATAACCAATTTATATGATAACTGTTTCAATGTAGTAGATGTCACATAATAACTGTACTTCTGAATGTAACAATTATCCGAGATTTTCGTGTGCTATTCAATTGATTAGAATATGTATTTAGATTCATCAATATTCATGATAGAGGTAAACATATACAATAGTGTAATACTTATGTATGTCATAGTTATCTATAGTCATAGATTGTCATTTAAGTGGGATGCAGCGCGGTTCTGATGGATTGGTTGTCTATCGCCACTGAGAACATGTGCCTCGCACTTCGCTCGGCGCCGGCTTACCGCTACCGACAACCCAACTGTGCTGATTTACTATGGACTTATGTGCGCTGGTTTTTGGACTTGATAAATCACTGTAATGAGTGTTTAGTTGTTGTAAGGTCATTTTATTCCTATATAATTCATTATATTGCTTAATATTCAATATGATAACTAAAATGAATAAGATATTAATATTGACGTTACCTATTCAGCACTTAAGGCACAGGAGCAAGCACACCCTACATGGAGAAAGGATGATAGATGTATCGCAAGTCTACAAGCTGTATGGCAATCACACCGTAGCCAATATCAGTCAATAGTAGGATTTAACACGTTTTTATTAAATCAATTTTACAGTGTAATCAATCGGTGTTTTTGTGATTGTTAGTCAAATAGTATTACAATTTCAATATGAGTGTTTATCGGTACTATATCTTAACCGATCATTAGATATTTAATGTCTATGTATTAGAAAAATATTTGTGACATTATACATTGATTTGAATTTCATGAATCCATATGCAGCTGATTAATTTACAATTCATTAATTATATTATTAAGTCTTGTGTTATTTTCATAAAATGCTGTGTCCTACAATTATTTTTTCACAATTAATACTCCTGTTTTGTTGTTCGCTTATGTTGATTATGTATTATTATTACTTGAAATTTTACCTCATTTAACTGAATGTCACGTTTAGAGATAAATACGTTATCAATAAATAAATACTTGATTGTCTCACATTTTGTATAATTTATGTGATTTAGGAATTCGTCCATAGATGGCGTCCATCACGCATCATCTGGCTTCTCTGGCGTAATAGACACCTCGTAAGCGTAATACTTATTTAAGATCATTAAAAAATGTTTTCCTCATTTTTTTATTTTTAATACAGAAAGCAAGATTTTCAATTTTGCAAAGGAATATTTTAAATTGAAAAAACAAATTTTTAAATGTCTTTTGTGGTCCCATTGGTGGGTATCGATTTATTTGTGCAATAATACTACGATGCAGTTGGATCCATAAGGAGTCTGGTGAAGCAGTCAAACCCTGTGGCCCTACCAATTGTTGCAGTATCCAAAAAATCTATATTTTAAGAGTACCTGGGTATGTAAATTAAACTTCGAATATCCATCGTGAGAGTCGGCATATAATATTTTATTTACTTACTGATAAATTGTATAAGTTACGCTGAGATTCCTGGTAGACGTCCTATTCTTGAAAGGCGCGATATCATGTAATTTCAATTGAAGTAGGTATCCTTCATGTAAACCAATGAATATGGAATATCAGGTAGCCTAGCACATTAATAGAAAATGACAATTATTTATAGTAGTTGAATTTAAAAATTATTATATTTTTAACCTGAAGTTTTTCAAAGAGCTTCAGACCAACCACTTGTGATAACGTAAGTATCTTGAGGTGTCAGAACAGGCCGTAATTATATGTTTAAGTGTTTTAATTATTTAATTTGTTACCTTATTTAAGGACGGATAATTAATATTTGAACAAAAGCTTGATTTCGATGTACTTCAAAAATAATCTAAAATTGGGGTGAATAATATGCACAATCTTATGGATTTTTCTTCATCAGTATTCAATGACCATTGTTACCACCGTTACAGCTAGTTACACCCTTTTTTTTTTCTCGAGGTGAAACTAATGATTTCAACCCACGCTAAGGGCACAGCGTGGGAATATGTCGGACTTTCATCGACTAAAAACACCCCGGTCCCGTCTTAGCCCTAGTCAGGGCCACGGGGACGCTTACGCAATCTCTGCGCGGCTCTGGCAGGCTTCGGTCCTGAACTGGACCCCTTCCAGAGAGAGCCGCAACACTGTTGCGGCGGCCATGGCGTCTCCGGCGAGAAGGGAGCTGGCTCGTCGCCTCCCTTACTCTTTCTGCTGCCTCTTTGGCGGTCATTAAGTTGTCGCAGAAAACAACCACCGCCCGCCAGACGCTCTCGCTCCCGACCATGGATGATATTACAGCTCGGAGCGAGAGCGCCTGCCCTCCTATTTGAGTGACCAACTCGCGCCTCTCCGAATCCCAAGCTGGACAAACCATCAAAGTGTGCAGAGCACTGTCTTCTGGGGCCGTGCAATGGTGGCACGCCTTCGTGATTTCACGTCCGATCCGGCACAGGTACGTTCCGAAACAGCCATGACCGGTAAGCACCTGTGTCAGTCGCTACGTGAGGTCTCCGTGCCGCCTCTCCAGCCATTTCCAAAAGACAGGCCAGATTGCGGCTATGATGTCGTGCCCAGCAGTGGGATTAAGTAACTCTGACTGCCACTCCTCCTTAGCTGACACATGCAGGTCCTCCCTTTTCTCTTTTAGCGACAGAGCGCTGCCCTGACTATGTGCCTGGTTGCGCCAGATGTACAATAGCGCCAGGACTTTGGCATCGAATTTCCAAGGCAGCGTCTGTGCGAGCAACATCGCCGCTTTACTGGAGATCGTGCGATAACCCCTTAAGCTAGTTACACCCTGAGGCCTCGTTTACGGAGACGCGGGGCGTCGCGCGTTGCGATGGGCGGCGAGGTCTGCACTGAATTCAAATATATGGAGTTGTATGAGTGCGTTTACGGAGAAGCGATTTTATACGCGTTTGTTTGAAATAGAGCGTTTTTTACGGATTGCACCGACGCGTCCCACGCGGCGTTTATCGCGGCGGCGCACGCTGCGGTAATTATCGATGAAGCTATTCCGCTATAAAACTAGTCAATTTGATCGAAGCGAGCGTGCGCCGCCACTCTTCCCGCGTCGCTTCTCTATGAACAAAACAACGTCGTATATTGCTATAATTTTGTGTTTAGGTACGCGTGCGATGATGCGTGCCGCTTCATGCGCCGCCCCACCGTAAACAGGAAAAACGCCCGACGCGCCGCCAGACGCCACGCCACACGCGACGCCAGACGCCCCGCGTCTCCGTAAATGAGGCCTGAGAGATAAGGCGTCATCAAAACCTGCATCCCAATGTACAGTCGCCATCAGATATATCGTAGCGGACAAGGTGACCAAAAACTTCTGAACAATTTAAAATGTCAATAAGTTCTATTCGCTACAAGTTACCATAAATATCTGAACATTTATTACCTCGTTAATATCTGAGCAGAGGCTTGTCAATAATTTCTATACAAACTACAAACCAAAAATATCTGAACACTCAAAACGTCAAGTCAGTGAGTCAAACGCTGAGCTCACCTAGTTCGTTATTGCGTGATATAAAGGAGGAATCAAAAATAAATATAAGTATTTTGTGTAATCTCCTTCTGCATTCAATACGTCTTGTAACCGTTTCCGCATGGAACCAACAACGTTTTCACAAACACGTGAGTGTTCAGATTTTTTGGTTTGTAGTTTGTATAGAAATTATTGACAAGCATCTGCTCAGATATTAACGAGGTAATAAATGTTCAGATATTTATGGTAACTTGTAGCGAATAGAACTTATTGACATTTTAAATTGTTCAGAAGTATTTGGTCACCTTGTCCGCTACGATATATCTGATGGCGACTGTACTTCATTTTAAAAGCTTATTACAAAAAACAATTTGCAGTTAGTAGGACCTCCGTACACCCTAGTTAGGTAACCGGAAGCTAAGCCTAAATCGGACACTAACTGTGAATTCATCTGCCAATTTCCTTATTAAGATCCCTTCAAACTGGGTAATGGAGTTAGGGTTTTAACTTCACGACTGCAAGCGCGTAATTCTATTTAGGGTCTAGTTTAGAATAGTGTAATTGCTATTCTCTGATTTCCTGATAGGCTCCCTAAAAAATGGGTTGTGTAAAAAACACTGGTTTTGGGCCCACATTTCTAAACCAACCACTTGGAAGAGTTGAAAGAAAAATACTAATGACTAGCGGCTCGTCCAGGCTTCTCACGGGAGGGCATTTATTTTATTTAAGAACACAAACGGTGAGTATAAGTATCTATACCCAAAACATAATAAGGTTTTATATAGCACACCTCAATATCAGCTCAATTAATTCATTATTATAATTAAATAAATAAATGCGGACAACATTATATACATTGCTCTGAACCCAAAGTAAGTAGCTGTAAAGCACTTGTGTTATGGAATTCAGAAACAACGATGGTAACTCAAATACTAGACCCGAGACAATGTAGAAAAGTGATTTTCCACATTGACCTGTCAGGGTATCTAACCCGACGACCTCAGACCACCTTGAGGTCGGGCCTGCGGGTGACCGGGAGGGCACCCTGTCACCCGATCAGTTGACAGGCCAAGAAGGATACGGACGCCAGGTCCCACGCGTCCGTCCTCGGAAGGCACGAGGGTTGGGCACTTTACACCCACCCTCCGGAAGGGGTCCAGTCGGGACCGAAGCCTGCCGGAGCCGCGCAGAGATTGCGCAAGCGACCCCGTGGCTCTGACCAAGGCTAAGACGGGACCGGGGTGTTTTTAGTCGGTGCAAGTCCGACATATCCCTACGCTGTGCCCTCAGCGTGGGTTGAAATCATTAGAGTTTCACCCCGACAAAAAAAAAAAAAAAAGGTTATCTAACCCGGGACGTCATAGCTAGCGGTACCTTGAAAACCGGTGCGTACGCCACTCGACCACGGAAGTCGTCAAATTGTTTTATATAAGTCCGTCAATGCCTCTTGTAGGAACTTTGGGGAAGAATATTGGTTATTAACATTAGTGCATCTTTACTAAACTGTTTATGTACTTTATGACATACCTAAAAGTCGTTTTTTTTCTAAGAATGGCCTGAAGACTATTCTGAAACAACGAAGGTCATCATTATAGTACCTTCGTTGTTTCTGAATTCCATAACACAAGTGCTCTAAAGCTTTAACACGCAGCAGTCCTTGTTCAACTTTAATACGGGATAGGATCTACCAGATGCCTTTCATCTCCTTCCTATGGGAGAACGGACATGAACGGCCCAGATAACTACAGAACTATTCATATATGGTGGTGATGGGTTATTTAAATAAAATCGGACACTATGGCACCCACGGAACAGAAAAAACAAGTGGAAATGCAATACGCCAAAATTACCATAGGAACCCGTGATGGCCACCTGCCTCATTATTATTATTACAGATATCAGAAGACCGATAATTATTTTGTATGCTAGTCGCCTATAAATACACGGGTTAAGCTTATAAATGAAGTGTCAAAGGAAAAATCAGGTACAGCTATTTTCAACAGTATTAAAAGAGGATGAATTGGCAGCAAGAAATAAGTGGCCGTTGTTAGCCCTGCAGTGGTACGATTTTGGCTTAAAATAAATAAGACATTTAAAACGCTGTTTTTGATTCCTGCTCCTATTATGGATGAGTGTGATGCTGACACACGGACACAAGTTGTTGCGCCTAGGACAATAGCTCTGACCATCTATTGACAAAACTTCTACCAACGGTACTTGACTTTAACAGATATGTCAGAGACAGTATCAGAATGAGTGTATAACTAACAATGACTATAAACTTTCTAGATATTATTCGTTTTGGCTTCCTTTATTACGTTATTGATAAGTAAGCTAGAAAGTGCTAAGAAAGTTGTTTATTAGACTAAATCAATGCGATCAGATTAAAATAAACTAGAGGTGCTCTGGTATCCACAGTTCACGTACTAATGACTAAGTTCATCCCTAGCCATGAAGCCTTCAGAGTATGCTGTTCCACTTTGGCTTGGTTTATAAGACCCGTTGTTATTTTGTTTATTTGGTAAATATTTTCTATTTATAACATCAAAGGGTGTGTAGTCCAGATGGCCAGATTATAAAAAATCTGCTTCCCACAGCCCTCCCACCACGTCAAGGTGGCCCCATGGGTGGTTATTATTAGAAACTTTTTTCAAGGGACAAATATGAAACTTTTAACGAAAAAATGCTTTATTCAGTCAAAGTTGATGTAAAATCACATGAGTTGTGTATAGAGAAAATTATTGCTACCGTAGTTAGTAGCAAAGTATTAAGGTGAGTAAGTGATAGAAGCGTAGTCCCGCGTAGACTATTTCCGAATGCTGGGACATAATAAAATAACGCAATAAAACCACAATATTAGTACAACAAAGTATTTTATTTTTCATAATATCTCATATTTTATAACAACATTTCTTATACATTCACAATTTGTTAATTCATACCAATTTCCGATACATGCAAAACAATTTAAAGATCTCGTACATATAATAGCGTAAACTATTTTATTCAGACAGTAGGAATATAATGTTTTGTGCTCTACACGAGTGTACATGTATGGTGTTCACGTTTAGACATACTTCCTAAGTGCTTGAACTTTTAAAAGGCTTCTGCGGTTGCTCGTTACTTTATACTCTAAATATGCAATTGCAATTTTGCATAATTAACTAACTACCATAACATTATATACTGGTAGATTCTCAAACGCAATAACATTAATCGCCCGGACATTCATTTAAATTCTCCTGTTAGTATATTATATGTCAAGCAACATATTTTCTCATTAGGGTTATTCGTTTCTACATCTAATTTCATCTATGCATTAAATGAATATGTTAAAAATAATGATATGTGGTTATTTGTATACAATTAAACTATTTAACATCAAAATAACAAATTTTAAATATCACATAATATTCGTAGAAATATTTACCTACTTATACAATATATTAATATCTTATATGGTCCTTTAAAACGCACTACCTCTATCACGTGTCGGTTTATTTATTATCATTAGTTCTCAGTTTGTTGTAAAGTTAATGTAAATTGCATATCCTATTTTAATGTATACGTTTAGGCCATATTTTATTATTCGATTTATCGTCTCTAATGAATATAACTATTTTAAGGTAAATTTCTATATAAAACTTGGTGTTGCTATTTGTGTTAGACATATTGCTAAATGGAAGAGGGTTTAATAAAGCACATATGGTGCAGGTACCGTTTATACAAACACAGCTTGCGTTGGCGACGAGGCACGAACATAATAGACGGATTGTATTGCGGATGCTAGCTGACACGTGTCGCGGGAGTGGGCTGGCACAGAGGGCGCCACTGTTATTCGTTGAGTATGCAGGTGCGCATGAGCGCGTCCACCACGGCGTACGGGTCGCAGTTGGAGGCGGGCCGGCGGTCCTCCAGGTAGCCCTTCTTGTCCACGGCCACCGAGCGCGGTATCCGGATGCTGCTGCCGCGGTTAGCGACGCCTGCAAACACAACACACGTTCAATACACACTCACAATAATACTCACTATCCTAACTCAGCTAGCTCATTGTCGAGGTACTTACCGGCGCTGAAGTCGTTAATACTGGCTGTCTCGTGAAGACCAGTCAACCGCCTCTCATTGTCCTTTCCTCCGCGAGGATCGTAGACTCTGATGTGCTTCATGTGCACCTTGGACAGCTTGTCGATTGCCTTCTCGATCTCACTGCAAACATAAACATGTTTTAAAATCAATTGTAAATACATGTGAAGTATTTACTGTATATTGAGCGGAATTAACCTATTAAACAATACATGAGTCATGATAGCTGTAGTTAACAAAGGTGGGCGGTGATTTATTTATTTTATTCTACAATATTCCTTGCAGTGATAAGAGGTTTAAATACTTACATAATACCGTTGTCCTCACGCATCTTCTTGGTGGAGAAGTTGGTGTGAGCTCCGGATCCGTTCCAGTCCTGGACCGGCTTGGGGTCGAAGCTGACAATGACTCCGTACTCCTCAGCCAGCCTGTGCAGGAGGTAGCGAGCCACCCACAGGTCGTCGGCGGCGCTCACGCCCACAGAGGGACCCACTTGGAACTCCCACTGGGAGGGCATGACCTCGGCGTTGGTGCCGCAGATAGGCACGCCAGCGAATAGACAACATCTGTAATAATATGTGTGTGTTGGTAAATGCTTCTCTATTATATGCTAGATAATTTCTAGTAAAAAAATAAATAAAGGAATGAAGACTGGAGACTGAAGGATTAAAACAAAAATATACACTTAAAAGATTTCCAATAGCAGCGACTATGAAAACATGAACTGACGCATTGAAAGAAAACCATGAGTCACTTTCTCATGATCGGCTCTGTTGGTTTTATACTGTGAAACCACAATTGGTTCACAGTCTATCATTCAAGTTAACTATTCTCTACAGATTTATTATAAAAAGTAATTGTTTTATTTACCTGTAGTGAGCCTCAACCAGATCTCTGGCAAACACCTTGTTGGCGCCGACGCCGCAGTAGTAGGGTCCCTGTGGTGGGGGGAAACCGCCCGGGGGCCACCCGAAGGGCCTCAGGTCGGAGTCCAGCAAGATGTACTCCTGCTCGATACCGAACCAGGGCTCATCCTCCTTGCACTTGTCGTGCGCTTCCTGGCACTTGATGCGGTGGTTGGTCTCTGTTTCAAAACGTATTTGTTAATAATATTATACGTAATATTTATTGTAAAATGTCTTTCATAAAGAAAAACTTGGCATAGCAGTAGTCGCGGTATTCACAAAGATTTAAATAACAAATTAATAATTATGAAAAAGTATTCAATTAATGCGCAAGTCGTAGTATTAATTAGGCTAAAGAAAGTATAATAAAACATATCGCGATTATGAGGCGTAAAATGATTTATCATATAATCAAGTTGTAACAAATAGTAAAAAAAAATGACGCATACCTGTTGGTTCCATGTTGTACTTGTAGGTATCGCACATCACGAGGATGTGCTTTCCACGCCTGAATGGGTCTCTGTACAAGGCACGAGGGTACAAGAACGTGTCGGAGTTGTGTCCGTCCGACTGGCCGGTAGAGCTGCCATCGAAGTTCCAAATCGGCAGATCTGTACACACAGTTCAATAGTCAGCTCAAGTGTAAACATAACCCGCAACTTGTACTCAACTCATATACTCATACGTAAGCGCTACAACAACCATTGATACTTAATTTACTTTCAAATGAACTAGGTCTACTGAATGAAATGTACTGTAACATTTCTACGACTGCTGAGGACAATATTGCTTTGAAACCTTTCAAGTTTTCATCAAAACGATCCTTATTCGAAGAATCTCGTAGGCTGCATGGTAGTTTGTAAATGTTTTCTAGATTTCTTGGGCAGAAGTACGGTGGCAGATATAAATTTGCATAAGACGCCGTCAATTTATTAATTGCATTTAATAATAACTTTTCATTTATGGAATCCACAAGTTGTGTTAGTTTATCTATGGAACAAACATTATTTTATTTGTAGAGCTAACCATTGTAGTTACGTATTACGTTTGTACTGAAATAGAGCACCATATTTACAGAAGTACGCATCTCGTCTCGCTGAAGGTCGAACAATTTACCTAAACCGTGCTAATTACCCTTGTTAATGAGGATGTAATAAAACCAGCTCAGTAGCAATGAATGAGACACGTATCATCATGTTATGTTCATGAGTGTTTTTTAATTAGTTACGACTGCTGACCGAGTTTTCAGTTTCATGACTGAAGTACGTTCATTTACATGAATAAAGAGAAACAAACTTAGCGCAACGTCGGCACGTATACTTAAGTACATTTATTTAATAGTCGATTGAAAACAATGTGTCGCGGCACACATTTCATTAACTACACGCTCTTTGTGGCGCATAACTTAAAGATTACACAAAGTAACAAACCTTTGGGAACTTTGGGGACAAAGTTCAGAGTGCGGTCTTTGCACCGCAGATGCTCGCCAGTTCCATCGATCCAGATGTATGTCGCCAGGATCCTGTCCTCAGGAATCGGGAGGTCGTAGTACCTTCCCAGCAGGGTCTTCGACAGAACCGCATTGGGAGAGTTAACTAGCACCGGGCCCGATAATATCTTCGGGTTATCTGCGAAATAAAAGCAGCGTTTAGTTTCGACCAGTCACAAAAAATCTAAAATGTTATAATGTAAAAATACCAAATTTTCGGCGGTCTATCACAAGATCGACCATTTTTATCGCTTTTCTATGACATTACTTGACAATTTAAAGATATTTGATAATTTATATTAACTAAAACAAAGTTAATTAAGCTTTCATAGTTATCATGAAAAGTGTCGGTTAAATGTCGAAGCGAGTCGTTAAAAGTACGTTAGAAAAACAATAAAATATTAATTTTCGAAAATAAATATGTGCTATAAAATAAAAGATTGACAGAACTGAAACGAAGTTTGAATTTCAAATATTCGTTGTCTATGTTTTGCTTACAAACCTTTCTCAAGTATTAATGTACTTTTAATATGATTTTAATCCTATACATACTCTTTTCAATTAATTGTACATATCTCATGTTAATATACTAATGTGATGTAAATACTAAATACGTAGAACTATGAACGAACGGCAATAAAACACTGTAATAAAAATATCAAAAAAAAAAAAACATTAAAAAAAGAACTCACCTTCAATTTTAGAATGTGAATTATCCGCCATCTTTACTCCTTTTGAAATTATTTAAATCTGTAACAATACAAAACCAACGGTTAATATTGACTTTGGAATAAGTAGAGTAATTACATACGAAATAAATATTTACTAACTAAAGTATAAGTATTATGAATAAACCTTTTTGTTTTGATAGCCTAATTCTCGAGTCTAGCCTTTGTAGTTGTAACCAAGGCGATAGTAACCGCAAGGCACAGCTTGTTATAATAATTAAGTAAGTATATAGATAGCAAGAGACAAAGGCAGAAACAATGACATCATATAAGATTTATTCAATAAATTGATTGGTATTGTTGTTTACACATCAATCTTAACGTTTAAGGAAAATGGTATTGTGCATTAAACAAAGTTTTAATGTCGCCAAGCCAGAGGTAGTCAAGCAACTGATAGTACCTATGTATTAAAAAAATACAACATCCGAATTGAGAACCTCCTCCTTTTTAGAAGTCGATAAAAATTCCATACTAATAGATGGTTAGAACTGACTAGTATTACAGGTTTCTGTAGCTAGACTTTCTTAAACTCTATAAATAGGCAGTGTAGTGCTATAAATAACCTATTAAATATATTGAGAGACGAGAGAGTGTAAAATGTGTCTGGATCAAAAGGAATGGGTACTCATAGAGAAGAAATACATTTTTAACTGCTTTAGGTGTTCTGTGACTCTTGGTTAAAAAAAGCAAAAATAAACAAGTTATAGTTTTCAAACATTCTACATTTTATAGTTTTATTTATTGAGCGACGAGCCCATTTTATGAACGCTTGCCTTAGCATAAATTAATATAAAACAATGTATTATGTGCTAGGAAATAAAATAAGTTTATTAACGATATAAAAATATAAACTCGAACTTAATTTGAATGAATTTACAAATTTAGATCTATTCTATTCATAATCAGCAGGGGATTATGAGCTGTTCGCGACAGTTATTAATTTAAGAAGTCGTAACAAAGCGTCTCTATTTGCATATTTCCCTTGACATTTGTAGAGAATAATTAATGAATTCCTACAGGCTAAATTATATCAGTGAAAACACGCTTCAGAAGCACTGTATACAAAGTATTATTTTGTCTTATGTATTGCAAATTGTTCGCCGAATATACTGCCTTTTGAATCCTGAAATCCACTCACGGTACACACATTCATTCAATAAAAGGGATGTATTCATACGGATTTTCAATTGAATTCATCCAAATCGGATAGAAAAGCCGCTTTCAAAAGGTTTGTGTTAATTAAATCCACAAACTTCGATATATTTATATTCAAACCTCGTTGGCTTCCGGTTTATTTTAAAGCGTTTTATTTTGGCTTTAGTTGAGTCTTAAATCAAATGTGAGGTTTCCGGATTCCTAAATATCAAGCATATTCATTATGCGTCGGGTTTCCTCAATGACGATCCGGATAAAATGGTAAACACAATGCGCATATAGATAAGACAATAAACAAGTAACTGAATAAATTTAATAGTTAATATCCTACAACTATATAGAACTAGTCGCTTTTAGAACAAGTACATAAGGAGTTAGTCTTCATACGACAGGATTTAAATTGAATCTGGCGTGCCACATTGTACATTACTTATTCGTTTAGCTGTTTCGCCCGGTGATTGTTACCTGCACGTCAATAAAATAAACAGACCCTTGACATATAACGACGGCAATTTCACGAAATCGATTGGCGCGTGGCCCAAACGCCGGTGACGACGGCGACGCGGCCGCGTGCGTTGCCCAGTCTTACCCGCGAGAATACTACTCTGTAAGACACCGCGTCATTATGTACGTATGTAAGCAAATAAACTGCGAATTTGAATGCTGAGAATGAATAGCTATTGGCAAATGTTGTAAATCTAGGAAAATTCCCGCTTCTGCGGAAAGTTTCTTAGTACGAGATCGCAATGTTGCTGTTGTTATGGAACCGCGAGTATCAATATAGAATTAAATAGGTAAACCGGCACTGATTTATTGTTCAAGAAACAATCATAGAATTTATTAGATAATACAAGTCTATTTGAAATCTGTAATAATAAATAGAACATAACTGCGTTAAATGTGTTAACATAAACAAAGAACAACATTTCCTCCGGGTTGTTTACCTTCGTGCCTAAAAACGTATTCAAGTTAACTCGATCAATATTCATATCTGTAATAGCCACAGACGCACCGTTATTATTGCGTTTCCACCCTGGGCCGGCTGGGGCTAGACATCGCCGTCGTTATATCTTTATGGCCTGAATGTTTGGATGTTATTGCTTTTATCTTTTTATTACTTCAATCAATTTTCTAGGCGTGTAAACATTGAATTTTTTGCTATTGATGTTTGTCAATACGCGTCACATGGAAATGTTTTATATTTACTCTTAAAAAAAAAAAGGAAAAACATACGCAGTTAACTGTTTACCCACCTACAATGAATAAAGTTTTTTAAAACAAAGAGAATCAAAACAAAGAGCTATCCGCCGTTTCCGGAATATAACAGCAGGGCGTTGTTACTTGTTAGTAGAGCACTAAACAAACGAATTTCATAAAAGCAATAATAATTAATTGTGTGAGTAAATAGGCGTCTATAGGTAGGTTGTGTCGCTTGTCGTGTCACATACAATAATAGCGATAGTAACTCAATAGCATTTGTAACATGCCAACAACTCCAACTAGTTATATTTATAGACATTGTTCTAATGGACAAGGTCCTTGAGGTAATTATGAACGAATGGGTTAATCATATTTATGCAACAATCATAACGCATTAAATTGCTAATGTAAAACCCGATACCAACGAAGTTTTTAATTGCAACGTATTTTAATCGCAGTCTAACTTGTACTTTGTGTAAGGTATAAAGGAAACTGTAATTAAAATATTAAAATTTCAGAGTGCCATTGTAGTTTATTTATAAAACATTGGACAAATGTCTTTGTTTTCAATTGTAATGGATACCACACTCGAGCCTGGTATCGATGTTTTTGTATCACTCGTTTGGTATCATATCTCGTTATCAAGTGTTGACGTTATTTAAGTATAAATATCTATGTGGGTTAATGGCTCATTTGTGTTATGCGTAGCGAAGTTAACTGGAGTGACGCAATTATCCTTTCCGAGGACGTTTATCACGGAGCTAAAACAATGTTAAAATTTCGTTGATTTATAGGGGAAGGTACTCTAGAGTTGTTTATGTGTTTGTCGTTAATATGCTATCCATGGTTGCATTATAAATTACAATGGATCACGAGCCTGTGCGTGACATTTGACTGATTAGTGGCACTTCATTAGTATTGTTCATCTTCGGCCGAGGCTCGAGCCTCAGTCACGTCGGCTATGTGATGTCCATACGCAAGTACCCGGCAACGATGGGATACAAAGGCATAATGCGTAGCTCACCCGCGACTCGCGACATTACTCACTGTTTGATGAATAGCCGCGCATTACCTATGTTTAGCATAAGGCTACGATTACACCGCGACACAAATCGAATACAAATTTCTTGACTGCATGACAAAATTGTTTTCGGAGAGTTTGTAAACTGCTGTTGACATACGAACACGAGTATGTGTATGGTTTATAGTGTCGTAGTGTACAGGTAGCATTACATTAGTCCCGAGTCCTTGGCCTTGTCGTAAAATAGCGGGCGATGAGTGTTTCACGCAGCGCATTCGTGTTTGACGCTGTCTGCGGAGTGTTCAGCCGATGTTCAGATTTTCGCTTCGGTCAGTGAGCGGGAGGACTGACGACTACGGCCAGTATTTGGAACGTGTTTATATTCGTAACACGTGTGGCAAAAATATTATGCGTGAATGAAAAAGATTCTACTGAACCGGTTTCCATTAACAAAAAACAGTCAACAAATCTTGCCGGTGATCTAATAATTGATTAATTATTTTTGTTGTACATTATCGCCTGTCCATTAATTTAGATACTAAAATTTACGTGTTGTTTTTTTAAATGATTGTTACTCAATGTCGCTTTAAATTCTCGGTTGACTAATAGTACACGCATTTGCTTCTAAACCGGTTGTCACCCAGTGTTTATAAATAACAAGAGTAGTCTTTGTGAGCTGCATTAGGTGCATGATGCTGCACTTTGCTGTCAACACTGACACTTGGAAGTTATTAATACATTTATAATCCGGTCTCTACATACATAGACCATTCGTGTTATTATTAAATCCCGTCTGTATCTAAGGACAAAAATACTGCCTTTACATTTTGATTTTATTTTATACAGTTATTGGAAAGAAAAAATGTGTTATTAATTAGGTATAGAAAAGTTTTATAGGTATTGTTTGATACTGAAGTAATGCGTTGTTTGTTAATTAATTTGCTGTTTGCAATTATCCTCGAAGCGTAGGCACTAAACGTAATGGCCTCCTTTTACATTTTGCTCATAATTTGTGGCCTTACAAAAACCAGTTTGTTATTTTTATTTCGAGGAATCGACGTCAAAATTATAATAATTGAAATAGGTCGATATTTGACACGGCTCGTTTTGTCACAGAAACTGGTAATATCAAGTGTATGTGAGACATCTAAACGGTCTTGACCTGGACTTACTACGTCGAACTTCCCAACCCAATCGATCGTAGAATTGCCTAATAGTGCCATGAACAGACAAACTACAAACATTCGACAGCTTTGGCAACAATTTATTAATTATGGAATGGCAACTCCCTTAATTCAGACATGGCGTGGGAGTGCGTTATTCGAATAAAAAGCTTTCTATCGCCATTCTACCTTGTTCATAATTATGTTCTGTCAGTTTTGTGGCTTTTGCCTAGACCGCGTTCAATTAGTTTATGTCGGTGAAATGATAATTGGAGCATTCAATGACAATTAAACACGAAAATGGAGATAAGCTTGAAATTAACGCGTGGATTATTTAATTAACGATTAAACTAAATATTGATCACAAATTTTTAACTAAGTTTGTGTGATTTAAATAAATTCGGAGGGTCAGAGAAATTAACAGCAAACTAATTTAAATTGCGTAACAGTTTTTCGTTTTACTACGTTCTTAGACAGTTAGGTACCTACCTATAATACATATTTTGCATAATTGTGTTTCTGTTGAATAATATAATTATTTAAGCATTGAAACGCAATATCTTCCAGCCGACGTACACAAACAACTATGAACAATAAGACGTAGAAAAGTAAGTAAATTAACCCAATTTGTTTACCAACTAGCATGCCACGCCTTAAATTCGCGGATATATTAACTAATAAATACTAAGCATGAAGGTAAGTACTAATAAAACATGTATCAATGCTTGGATACCACTTGATTGGTAAACAGATGAGATCGTAAAACACGCAGGTACGGCTTACATTGTTGACAAATAAGGTTGTTTCATATCCACACCGTAAATGATGGCTTGATTATCAAAATGGAAGGCGTTACGTGTAACACTGATCACAGTTTACGCAATACTGATCACTTTTGTTTTTAGGTCAAGGGAGCATCGACGCGGGTGGACTCGACGATAAGATTCACATCTACCACTCGATCACACGCAGTTGAACGATAACACATCAAACATTCCGCTGTGACAAGACAAGACAACGGCAACGTAATCTACAATAACATTTCAACAAACCGCTGCGCACTATCAATATTTTTTCATTAACTAGTCTAGCTACCTAATCATTTATGAAAATGTAATTGTAAAGGCGAGGTTACGGTAAATAAGAGCTGCGATTGTTTCCGGAAGTCTACAGTACAGACTATTGAATGCTGTTGTTGCCTTGCGCTTGAAATGATACTTTTTGTCCAGACCGGCACTGTTATGAAAAACTACACCCGGAATACATACAATGATGGCCGCCTTTCCTGTACTCTGTTACTGCTTTATTGATACACGTGTGATTAGCGTTATCACGATCCACTGTCCATTTACTTTCATAAAAATATTGATCGTACCGACGATGTACGACTGAATTATAGGATTAAAGATAAAAGGTATTATTTCTGAGATCTTTCTAGATAAGTGTGCGTGCGTTGATTGATCCCGGATTTTTATATGCTTGTGTAAGGGAAATATGCTAGTCATGTTTTCTTGTCAACTACCTTAGAGACTGCTTAACCTGCGAGATTAGTATCTGTCTGTAGGTACCTATAAAGGCTATCGCCAGATTAGACAGCTCATAACTACAGCTAATCTACGTAATAAACTCTTTACAATGTTTTGTGTTCATCATTTAGGTACTTTATATTGAGTATTGTTTTGCATGATTGATAGCTACAATAGCTAATAATATGCTTGAAGGTTTTATCTAGTCATGATTGTCTTAAGGATTATTATAACTTAGTTAAAAGTAAACTGTAATGCCACACCGAGCGATATGATTGACTTTATAATGAATTAATTACTTAATGAGGTGTCACTTAATTAGCAAAACGATTAGATAATTCCCTTACACCGCGTAAGAAATGTTTCCTAATTGACCGATATTTACGGACAAGAAAAAATCTCACAACCGGGGTTTTTATTCTGGAACGAGATTCGAGAACCTACTTGATGAAGCGTAGTGATTAATGCTCGTTCGTTCTCCGTACGGGAAGAGGCCTTTGCCCTGCAGTAAGTAGGTACGCAACTGTAGGTCATTTACAGGATGCTATTTTTATACAAGCGTAATAAAAACATAATTTATAAATATTAATTATCTTTTACTCAATTATAACAAAGAAATTCAAGAGGATATTAATGTTTTGATGTTAGACGACATCAAAGCTTCGAATTACCTTTTTCAGCAATATAGATTAATTTTACATACATTTTATGAACCTATTCGGAAACTACTGAATGCCCATATTGATTGACTTGTTAAAAAATATACTCACAAATAAAATAAAAAAAATACCCTGTATCTATTACAATTTACTGGTAGACCGGCCGTGTTCTCATAATCTATTCAAATACGTAAATGAATCTTTATCAAACAATTGTTATCAGTCTACGACTCGTGATAAAGGTTCTCCGACGCAAGTCAGTAAAAAATAGAACATTAATAAGGGGGTTTTTCTCGTTGGCAATGTGCATCGTTTATTTATCATGGTTGACCTAAATAACGTAGAAGCAGAGTCAATGTACTCTACAGAATCTGAGTAGGACAATTGCTCAAACACAGGTATTTCTTTCTTATTTAAGTACGTAGTACAAATACATAATTTATTTTGGTATTTAGGGATGCGGGATCAAGAGTTCACGGTTATAAATATCAACGCCGTCACGTTTTAGCCGCGATAAATAATAGTGTTGCAGTTATTTCAACAATATTCCAGTCGTGTTCAATCCGGATGATTTACAGTGTAATCTCGTAGCTCTAATAATAAAACTAAACGATCGATTGAAGGTCCTGGGTCTAAAATAGCCTGGTTTGTTTACCCGTCGCCCTCGCGATGAAGGACGGGGTGATTCATAATTTCTTTGTGTTTGTTTTATTCGGGAGTTCCCTATACCGCGATCCCGGCATCGTCAGCAGCTCATGAGTCGTGTGTGAGTGACCTCTCGGCCGCCGCTCCGCACCGCGCCGCGCCGCGCCGTATCTAACACGCAGCGAGCCGCATCTGGTGCGTGTTTACGCATTTAAACCATTTTATTACTATTCCAAATTCTTATTTTGTACGCGATGAAACTGAGTTTGGAAATAAGACGCGAGTTTCAAGGGGATCGCCTCTGACACTAAAGCTTCTTAAGGGATTACGAAACAGGCAAGCGAAGTCTCGAATAAATCTAGCTTCCAACGAAGTTCTGTTTATTGATAGCAAATAGCAAAGATAATAAAATAAAAATATTTTGATCCTTTTTTTCTTTGAATTTTCGTCTTATTGCGAGCACTCATTACTCTTTTAGGTAGATACTTTATACGTACGTTTTGTTTAAATCGATAATTCATACACGCATGTTCATATAGTCATAATTAAATAAATTTATCGATGCCATAAAAGGTACGTAATCGTTCTTTTAAGTTCGTAAAACGATTAAGATATAAGTACATTTATTTTAATTCAACGCATGCCAAATGCATTGCGATTCTATTTTTACACATTTCGCTTACGATTTCCGATAGTGTAAGCATTTGCAAATTGTGCCAAAACTATACTTGAGACCAAATTTAATTAGAAATTAAGGTTTGTGGAGAGAGATATGTTACTTATTGTTCACAGACTACCTTCCCAAGGGGTACTTATATGGTATTGCTACCCTCTGACCGCATTTATGACAAGACAGAAATTTTATCAGCTGATACAATTTGTATTCTTATTTCAAACTTGTAATAATAATGTATTTCTCTTGGGATGAAATAGAGCAGAAGTCACTGGGAACAAGCTACCCTCCCCTATCGTACTTTAGCAGTTCCGATTATTTTCTTAAACTCACTGACAGCTCAATGTTTACATTAAAGTTATCCCGCACTATTTATACATACACAAAAAAAAACTTTATTAATATTTTGCCCTTTTAATATTAGGTCGGTGCATTTCTTTTTACTACGCTTTTAAAACTTAATATTCTTTAGTTATTTTACGAGAAAACGAGAAAATATACCTTTAGGAAACTTTAATTATTTTTTAACTTAACCATAAACACGATTCAGTTGTCCTACCGGTTACAGAGATCCAGTTTTCTCTTTCAAAAATGTACGCAACCAAGCAAGTTTAAAATTAAGTTTTCACAATATGTCACGTTACATATAACTACATTCGTAAACCTAGTAAGTGATGAGCAGTGGGTATCGTGCATTTAAACACAAAAAGAAGTATAGTGACCAGAAAGTTACATAAATTTGGAGACAGTTCGACTGAGCGTGCTTTACAGATTTCGCCATATAGAGTTCGCAAAGCAGGTACCGCGAGCGCATTTGGTGTCAACTACAAATATTTTGTCGGAGCTGATGCAATTCGCATTGCAGCCGGATGGTGGTGGTCGAGCGGCGCGTGCACTCCGCCGGCACGTGCTTTGAGGTCGCCGGGGAGTTTCCACACCCGGCTCGGGCACGACGATCCACCCGACAAATAAATGAGACACAACACCGAACGCACTCCGATATATCCAAAAAAATATTCTAAAGCCCTTCTCATTGAAAAATAATTTATTTACAATACCTTGTTACGAATCCGCCGATTCGAATGCTGTGTAACGCGCGCGAACGTGCGTAGTGTTGTTCGAGTGCAATGTATGGAACGCTCAACTGTTTCGATCGCTACGCTAAGCGATCTGACGATTGACTGGTGGTCGGCCGAAGTGCCGGGGAATATATGCGCGCGCATCTGCTCGCGCGTGCGCCGTGGTGGGAGCAGACTGCTGCCTACATATGTGCACACAGAATGTTTGCTCCTAGCTCTTAAAACAATAGGCATAAATACCAAACTTGAATACAACCCTATTGACAATACGCTGTGAATTTTACATGTCAACTGTCACCAATTCATTCACTTACCGCCTATGCAGTGAGGGAGCGTTCCCATAGTTAGGTCTTCCCGCTCAATTTGACTAGGTAGTTTCATTTGAAGTTGTTACTAGTTGTTACAAACAGGTAACACTGTTCCTAACTACACAACAAACTTCTCAAAAACTTTATGGGTGCATTTAATGTAACCAGAAAGTTCTGTCATGCATAACCATATCTGCAATGTGCGGCTCTAATTCTCTCTCCTTATTTTTTTAACTTTAAAACAGTTTGTTTTTAAACGCACCTTTTCAATAAGTTGCAAATGTAGAGAACTCAAAGAAGAATTTAATTCTAGGACTTTGACATAAACAAATAAACAATCCCCGACCTAGCATTCATTTCGAGGTGTTTACTTACAGATTCTGAATCAGTCAGTTAACTGAAAAGGTTTGTTACATAACCCTGATTTACTGAACAAGAGACAAAACGACTGATGCTTTATTTGTGGATTTTTACGTGTTGTAAATTACAACAACTTTAGTTTAACGATGTCTTTTCAGTTTCTTTGAGCGATTACACTAATGAGCAGACAAGTCACTCCATTTTCCGTTGTTGTGATCGTAAAATGACCAGCTTTGTCCAAGAATATAGAATCGATACGTTTCAATTTTTAATTCAAATGTTAGATTCAAGTCTAACTCAAGCTAGCTTCAACTTAAGATTACCGTGGCTTAAGGCCTGTTTAATTAGTGTACCTAATCTTCCTGAAAATAATGTGCAATTATAGTAGTGGTCAGCTGGATGTTTCATGATTTTTTTTCTATGCCTTAAAATATACAAACCTATCGTGGGCTCCATTGCCGTATTTTCAATATCAATTTTTTACAACTTGTGTTGAGTTGTAACACCTAATAGAAAATTAATTAATTGATTATTTCATCCCTTCCAATCAATGTTTTTATGAAAATAGGACATCATAACTTTCTTATTATTATTTTGATTCTCGTCAATAAACCTAACCTAAGTCATTACTATTATTATTTAACTGTTTCAGCATCAAACATAAATTGCAAAATTGTGAATTTATACTTACTTAAATAATAACATAATATCCTTTTACGCTTAAATGCATAAAACAATATTTGAGAGTTACTTTTGTTTAAATGTCGATCGCTTAAATAATATTATTATAGATTGAATTGATTTAACAATAATATTAGTCTAACGACACTTTAATAACATAACATAGAACAAAATATGTGCCATACAGGTGCTGACTGCTGAATTATGCCACCAATGTTCTGTTGGAGAAAGGCCCGTGAAATTAGAGGTAGCTTTTTATGTACTGCCTAATTCCTTAAGCAGTGGCAAAGACTGTATTACTTTAACATAACATAACATTTTTACGCAATTAATTTTAATTTAATTTTAATTTTAATAAAATTTCACAATTAACTAATACATTATATAATTAAGATTGTATAATTTAATGGGTGCAATTTACCGAAATAAATCTCAAAAACCCAGCTGGCTTTATCGATGTATGGTTTGGGCAATTAGAAAGAGAATCAACAGAGTAGGACTTCCCCTATCCCAGTGGCCTGACGACCTGAAGATAGCCGGGAAAACTCGGATGGCACTCGGTAGGCAGTTTCTATGCACTTTTGTGCAAATGAATAAGACAAGTGACAAAGTAATTAGAACACCTTACATTAGGACAAAGTAATTACACAGGAATACGCAGGGGTGCTGGAAAATAAAAAGCATTTGGCATCCAGATGGCAAATCTTGTTCATATTTTTTAGCAGTAATATTTTTTTTTTTTTGCAACAATGCTCTTTCTCGAGTCTGAAGTAAGTGTAACCAGTGGTATAAAAAACCTCACATTTGATACAAACTGAGAATTAGTTTTCTGTAACAAGATTTGTGTGACATTTTGAAAGTTCAAATGTGTCACTGAAATTCGACTAAATTAAGTTTACTTTTGTCACATAATATATGTATAATTATGCTTTCTTGAAAATGGTATTTACTATCTGCTGGTCATTAGTGAAGACAATATAATTACCCGTTTAGCGAAGCATGGTAATTATATCTTTAATATGTTATTTCAATTTATGCTACGCTCAAATTATATTCTACTTCAAACAACATCATTACATTGTATTCGTTTGCAATCATTATTTAAGTGGTGATTTAACCCTAAGCCTAATTACATGCTTTTATTTATGTTTTTTATCTCTTTTGGTTTACTTTAGATCAGTTTTCCCCATCCGATGAACCTGAACCTTTGCATTCACATAAGTAAATTGAAAGGAAATGCAATACAATGATGTCAGGAATCTAGTTGTACAATAGAGTCTGCTTCCATCAATACCTCAACATAGCAATGTATTGTGGTTGTTTCAACTCGTTTGATTTGTCCTCACAAGTACTCCGACCTCCGATGGTGTCTAGGGTTTCAGTTTATAATAGCTTGTTGTTAAGGTAACAACGGAAACCCTCCTGTGCGGCCGTCTAGCTATTAGCGGACTCTACGTATCCTTTACACCGTAATGGGCAGACTTTAAAAGATAGACAGAGTAACAATAGTAATCTGATATTAAACAATAGGTGTTCTTGAACCGAATAAAAACAAGATCATTTTCCAGCGATTCCGCAAAGAGATGGTTCCCTTGAAAAATTAAAAGAAAGAAAATATACTATAAAAAAGGCAACAATAGAGTAACGGAAAAGGGTTCTCTTTTCCTTAGTCGCCACAGGCTTCCTAAGATTTGCTTGAGGCCATTTTTCTTCAAACTCTCTTTCTCAATCACTACTTAACAGTCACCACAAAGTCCACGATGGCCGGAAGCAATAATAGGTGGAACCTATATCCAAACTTATTTATATAGCATCTTGCAAAGGCCAGGATGCGATAGATAAGGTTGAAACAACCTTAAATATTTCATGTAAGACCTCCTAGCAAAGCGATACATATTTAAGGTAAGGTGTTTGTTTATTGATTAGCGAATACCCAACGGTTTGTGTATGTTGATTATGTAAAGTGAGAAAAATTGTTCCACACCACATTATCCACATCCGTCAAGCTTGGACATTGTGACGTATTTACATCAAGATTTATCAAGAACCAAAACCAAAATAGCCTGTAAAGTGTATGTGATTTTTAATTTCGAAATCTATACTAAGACTCATTATAGCTTTGCGATTAGAAAAGCAGTCTTCGACCTGCGCATGTACAAATTTGTTTAGATTACGCTTCTTATCTTTACTACAACCGTGGTGCGTTTAATTCAATACACACACAAAAAGAAAACCAGATTAATGGTGGTGATTGGTTTTTATAGATGTGTGTGTGTCAGAGGATAACAATGAAAAATTAAAGCATCATTCTCAGTAATGATAAAATTCCATCCACAAATAAACAATTACCTAAACGAGACGGACATTGTACAGCGAACAACTGACCATTCCAGTTTATGAACGCATTCGAGAGGGCAGTGCCCTTAGAGAACATTCTTAAGGGATTTCATCCTAACAACAAAATTGATAAGTAACATTTAGAACATGGAGTAGTATGGGTACTACGTTTTTTACATGTATAAGGCTTGCGTACGGCGTATCTATATACAAATTTATTTAAAAAAATCTCATATGATTAGGTATGCGTGAAATAAAAGGCTTTTACATATATTCATCCCGTATATGAAGAAAATATGCATGCACATTGAGGTCAGATCGCTATTATCATAAGTATCGGGAACACGCCACCCTCCTACGTGCATGGAGGTGAGAGTGTCAACGTATGTAATGTATTAGCAACATAACAACAATCATAATACATTAGGATTATTTTTGAAGTCACGATTTACACTTCTACACCACTAATAAATGAACTTCTAATTGGATACTAAAACAAGGTACAAAAAGACGCGTGACTTTATTATCAAAATTTTCGAGTGGAAAGTTATTTAATTTTTTGGAAGCTCTCCAAGCTGTGAATTAGAATATACACATTCACGTTCTTCTTCCACCTAGCTTTTTGTCAAGTTGTGATAGGAACAGCTTCCAGTCTTAACACGGACTGACATCCTATCTGACCTTCACCAGCAATTTTACTAAGTAAAGAACCTATCCCATAGAAATACTGGTTTTCAGTGTAATGACAGTTGCTAAGCACGGAGGAGTCTCGGTATGTTTACAAATGGTCAGTCATCCACAGACCGACACTGGCGAGCGCGACTTAACCTTTATAATCGGTCTAATCGCAACGATCCCCTCTACTGAGTATACTTTCACGTTATTGGCGGAAATAACAGAGTCAGCAGGAGGATGAAAACATTGCCTTCAACGACACCGAGCGGCAGCGGAAGCCTACATAAATAACTACGTAATTTAGCATTCCGTTTACTGAATATAATTGGACCGGTTTTTTAATAATAAATGTGTTGCTTTTCAAGACGGCTAGAGCAGATTTATGTGTTAAGTTATGTGTATTTAAATGATCTGTGTCAGTGTGTATTTCATGCTTTTGAATGACTGCTAGTACCAGTTTTGTTCTCGTGTAGTGTTACTTCCGTTGGTGTAGAAGATAGCAACAATATTTCATAAAACAAACAAACACATCAATCTAATTTAATTTTAGCCAGTAAATAGAGCTGATTTAGGAAAATGCCTTTGCAGTGACTAATGGGTGGTGCACAGTGATCTGACCAAACAATTTATTAAATAATCAAATCAAAGTACATAATTATGAGCCTGGTCAAAAAAAAAAATTATACTTTTTTAATGTTACTGTTTTTATGTAATCAGAGCCTAACCAGCCTCGTCAAGTTAATTCAAGGCCTTGTATCTTCGTCTTCTGTCTTATAAAAAACCAGTAAAGCTGTCAAAGGCGGTCTAAGCCTGCGCTGAAAAAAATCTGGCTTTTGTACCCAGAACCTAAGCATCCATTTTCAGGTCATCGGTCTCGCCTTATCCTTGCCTACACAAACAAGTCCAAAAACCTCTGGTAGTAGTTAAAAGATTAAAAATAGTCTTTCTCTTTACAAAGTGCGCAAGAGATCAACAATGAACGAACGTTTACCTAACATCGTCGATATTTCCAGAGAGATAATGATTAAGTAACATGTCGTCTGCAAAATATAATGTTATCGATTCATCAACGTTAGAGTGTGTCCACAATGTGTTAAGATGTGTATACTTAATATTATTAAGGTGACACCAATCTTTCCTATAACAACTTAACGAAATTTAAATATTATTCTTATACATTGATATAAATTTTTGATTGCAAATAACGCATACATTCAAATTGCTATGACATGCACTCCTCAGAAATTTAATACGATGCTAATGAATGTACTTCTCACATCTAAATTGACACGGCCAGTTTAAAAAACACATAATTTGATATTATTCCACTGTTTTATGACACACAATTACTTGTATGCTAATTATGTTGTTATTCTTGATATTTGAAATATAGTTATTTAAAACGAGCATTTGCAACAAGTCAAGAGTAAGATACTGAGATCCCATTATTTATTTCTTCTTTACCAACATATAAAGAAGTTTGTTAACATGACATTGTGTTACTCAATAAATGTAAAGGATTGTAGTGTTCAATCAGGCAGTCGCTCGATGTAAAATCGGTACTCACTTTATTCAGCAGAATTTTCTGAAGAAAATACCTATGAATAAAGAACTTCCTCTTTTCTATTGACAAAATAATTACTTATTTCATATTTTCCCCGTTTTGCAATTTGCGATCTAAGGCTCGTGACTAGATAGTTACAGTATTCTACCCGTACCTGAAGACATAGGCATAGTAGCACTATGACGATGCGGCCTCCATGACGAGGTCGCGGTTGTTTCACTGTCAAGGTACCTGTGATCTTATCCTATTGTTTACTTTATCACTTTATTTTTATCCTTTTCAAGTATGAAATTAACCAGAAGATGGTAACTGTGTGCACACGGCTAGCCCCTTTGACATTTACATTAAGAAAAAATAACCAGAACCGGTAATATTTTGTAGCCTGAGAGGGATTCGAGGTGGAAAAAAAATAGTTAATATTAAAAGTCCAGAACACCCTAAAAATAATTATGCTACGGGAAAAATTACAACGCTTAATATCATAAATCTCTTGTTCGGGGCATTGTAAAAAAACGGTGACAAAAGCACAATGCATATAATATTTTTAAATTTTTACTCATTAATATTATATAAAATACTTTAAAATTATCCTATATATTTTTACAAATTTTCAAAAGCTATAAATGGCGTAGGCGATCATCCTAATTTAGTTCAACAAGCTAGATATTCGTGCCTTAATAATGAATAACCTGTTTGCCCTTTTTCTCGGTGGATGACTAGATGCAACAAACAAAGTCAAATCCATTAGCCAGTTAAGAGAATTTTTCTCAAAGTAAAATGAAGATTTCTCACAACATATATGAATCCTTCAAAATATATGATGACACGTGTATTATATGATGAAAAAACTACAAAACCCAACACAGCACGAGAGGAACGCGTGGCTCCTTTGTTTTGACCGGTCCAAAGCTTTGAGTTGGAACAGAATTGAATGGATGAACAAGAAATGATGCAAAAACTACAAGTACCTATAAAATAAAAATAACAGACCACTTCGTTACCTTTTTATGTGTGAACTCTCAAGAAGTTATTATTTAAAACATAGATATATTCAGTTCGATAGATGAAGTCTGTTTTATGAATGCTTCATGCTCATTGACAATGATAGTGGTAAAGGTTCTAATATTTTACGTATGTCATATTAGTCCAAATTATGAACTTGTTACGCAAAGTAGGCTGACCGGGATGACCTGGATTGTAACCCGAAACTCTTGAGAGGACAAGTGGAAAAGTGTGTAGGGGCCTTTGCCCAGCAGTGGGACAATTAAATACCTCAAACATAAAATAAAATTGTTTCACTCTTATTATAAAATTGCCACTTCGTTAAATCATATTTATAAATCATGGCATTTCTTTTAGAGTTTTATTTCTTTCTTTGTCGTTGCTTTGGCAAAGTGCCCATTTTAAAATGCATTTATCATTTATTTTTACTCTTAACTGGCGACCTTTTCCTCAATTCTCCTATTCGACTTTATGACATTTTGATCATCAATTATATAAAATCTGAAATACAAGATACATAACATCAACTATAAGGCAATAATTTTTCAGAGAAAAGTCTTCATAAGATGTCAACGATCCTAAATGATAACCTACGTTAATATTTATTCGAGTATAGCTCCTAACCAATGTATATCGTGTATCCACAATTCCACACTCTTGTAAATTAGCAATACTGCTAAACTGTTGTCAAACACACGTGATTCTGACGGCAACCAGAGTTAACCGGTGCGAGGTGGCGACAGGTAAATGTCAAATTAATTACGTACACAACTCGAAATGGAAAAGTCATGACTGATGAACATGATCCTAAATGGATAGGTGGACAATTTGAGCGTGTGCCGGATAGACGATCGTGCAATCGATGTTTACCGTGACCTTGGGTTGACACCTTACTTCATGTAATATTATTTTTACTCAGTAGTAAAATGAGTACTAATGGTACGTACAATTCTTATGTAATGTATGAGTTGACATATGTATCTGAGTGCATGGTACATCAAATAGTTTTAACGCTAGTCGCAAAGTAAATTTATCTCTCCATTCCACCAAAAAAAATCAAATAACAGATTCCATCTCGTAAAAGCGAGCTAACATTTTATTTGCCTTTCGATGACCGGCACGGGAGAGCCATTGCAGAGATGTTTCGGGAACTTACTTTTATTACTTTTTCAAACGTTGCTCCAGGGGTCAACCTATCTGAAATAGCCGATGGGACTTTTAATGTGCCATTACACGTGATACCGCCAGACTAATTAGTTAATAGCTTTCATGTGTGAAATATTAATTGCTGTATAAAAGAGAATTGGGCTTCATGCTAACGGTTCATAATTGATGTTCGGTGTTTACTTATTCAAATTCAATCGAGAACTAATTCTTGTTATCTTTTATTGTATCGATAATGCTCTATTTTTAATTATGAATTTTAAGACCCTTTTAGATATGTGTAGAGGATAAAGTTTAGAGCTTAATACAAGTCGTCTTCTATTTCATTAATGTGAACAGCTATATTTCCAGTACCTTCTTCGTAAAAGGTAGGATGTAGGGCTAAATTAATTACCTTTTAAATGTTCCATTTACTAAAACCCCAAAAGTAATTTTAAATTGGTGTCCCTGCCTTACCAAATGGAGCAATTTGGAAATTTCCATTTCCAAAATGACGACATCTCGATGTTTTGTTTCCTCCGTATCACTACTATCATCCACGAACGTAGCACGTGGTCCCAACAGTTATTTTTATAAACAATGATAAACTAATAGTTGCCGATTCCATTGACGTAAAAAAACAGCTGTTATACAATTACTGGAACCATTTAACTGTTCGCTATTGTGATAGGTATTGCGGTTTCTTTTATATTTGCATTCCTTTCAGTTTGTAGGGTCCCTTTGTTGCTGCACTTTAGAATACCATCTGCAGATGCCGCGAGGCGTGACCTGATAAAAGGTGTTCTGTCAAGGTTGAAGGGCAGCAGATAATCCGCTGAAAATATTAAAAAAGAATAATTAACCGACCGTCATCATGATTGAAAACAGGATCATATCCTCTTATCCCTGAACTAGAAATGTTCAAGAACTGAGAGTGACCTTGCTTACTACTTGTATGTGGGCTGTCAACTGTCAAGGCTGTCACACATTTTCAGACACTTTTCCATTAGCTGATTAGTTTTTGGGTACACACTCAATTGTTTTGGTATCCTATTTATGTCCGTGTACCTTCTTGATTATGTGAATTACATCACTCAGCAATTCAGTCTTATCATTGTTATATAACAATATATACACAACATTATATACATATTTAGCATGTACTACCGCTGCTGGACAAGGGTCTCCTCCAATTGCTTCCATAGATTCTGTTCCGTACCACCGTGAACCAGACCTTGTGTTATACGTCCAGGTCGTTCCTGCTAGGCAGTAACCTCGTCCTGGGCCAGCCTCGGCGGCGCTGGCTTTTGTCTTCTGTCATGCAAAAACCTTCGTCCAGCGCTCGCCAAAGCACGTGAGGTGACGTTATAAAAGATAAAAATGTCAATCAATTTGTCTTGATGTACCGAAGGTCAAAGGCTAAAAATTGACGTAACAACATTTTAATTTATAATTGCTGATAATGAAATAAAACCAAGCGAGAATCTATAACAATCGTTTTAATTATGTCTTTCCGTCAATGGCTGATATTGATCGGATATATAGTTGTGCTAAACAGCACATCATGACATAGGTTCTCGTTACTTAGCACATACTTTAACTTGACTTTGAATGTTGTGTGATATAAACTTATAAACATTATGTTGCCTTAGTAACGAAATCTTATTTTTAAAACGAGAATCTTAAGTAATTTGGTCGTAACCCAAAAAGAGGGGTGTTATAATTTTGACCTGTCGGTCTGAGTGTGTATGTGGTATCGTAGGCCTTAAAAAACAGACCGATTGTTTTGTGTTTTTTTTCTAAAACTAACCTGTTTGAGATGACTTTTATCTAAAATTTACTTACGAATGTCTGTTCAGCATTTTGAAAGAAAGCACAAAATTTCGATTTCCTACGAGTCATGATGAGCCCATAGAAATTAGATCCATAAATAAATGTTCTTTGTGAATGTGAATTGAATGTTTGTGACCCCGACCGATACACAGTTTGATTATACCAGAGAGGGGAGGTGTTTCAAAAACCGCCGCGCCCTATGTACGATGATAAAATCTACGAGGTAGAAACGTTACAGGTTGACTTGTTTGTACCTTAAGTAGGTCAAGTTAAGCAACTCGTTATGTTTATTGTAACTCCAACAGTACAAGGAAACAGCTGCTTTTATTCAGACTACGTTTTATTAGTAAGCAAAGTAATTTGTAGGTACTTTGCCTTATAAACTCAATAAGTAGCTAGCTGTTGCCGGCTTTGCGGGGTAGATGTCGGTTATCTGCGGCAAAAGGTAGTATTTGTGCTTTCTTGGGAATCAATCTTTTTACATAAAAAGTCTCATCAATATTGGTTTCGCGGTTCATCCATGAAAGGTAACAAAGAAACGGATCGCTTTTGTTATATGAGGGTATTATTATGGACAGGACCGATTTTTCTCTAATCAGTCTAAAAGACATTTTCTAAGACACTTTATTTCGAAAACTGCCTTTGCACTTCTTTCCTTTACTATAAAAAATAAGTTTGTAATATTTTTTTACGGAAATATTGTTTCTCTGAGTTGGCAACACCTGCAAAATTTAATACTTGCCAAAAAAATAAAATTGTATCAAACTGAGTTGTATCGGCTAGACAGCCAGTCGCGATTATGACCTTAAGATCAACGAACCTGTTCAATCTTGTCAACATAACTTATGACAACCCTGTGACTGCAGGCCAAGCGAACACAAAAACTAGATAATATAAAAAATAAGAATAATTCATAAGAATATGAAAAGTTGTAATCAGTTAATATTTTTAAGCCAACTTACTTAGAAGTAAGATTAGTTTACAAACAAAGGAAAATCTCGAGTAATGTTTTTATGGATATTTGTTTTGTTGCACTGTTTGCCATTGCCATAGATAGAGATATGCTATTTTTGCATCCATATTTTGCAGGCTGTGATAATCCCATCTAACATTTTTGACCTTGTTGCCTTCGTTGACAAAATTATATAACATGTGAACAATGAAAATAGTCTTTAAAATTTAATCGAAATGGCAGCATTTCTCCTATCTGTACTATAAATATTTATGGCGTTTCTTCCCATTTCCGCTCGATTGAAATGGCATTCCAGAACTGCGCAGTAAATTTTCACTTGAAAGAAAATACATTTTGACTTGAAAAAAAGGCGCGGGCTCGCGCTAGTTTAAAATGCATAGGCATTTATAATGCATTTATAAGCGAGGCATAAAGTTTATCGCTGTTTATTGTACGTGAGCGGTCTCAATATAGAATTATCATGTAGTCTTCGTGTGTTATCGATTGTTGACGTGGCTGCACATGAGCGTATAACAACATACACGAAAGAAAAATGCCGCACAAACTTGCCGCGTTTACAAACACAACTCACGTGACCTGACAACAAGATATTAATATATGAATGATTATTTCAAGCAGTGAGTTGCACAAACAAACCACGGGAACTAAAACCTAAGTAAACCGCGATAGAATCCGTTGAAAGGTAGTGTAATGATAAAATTTCAAACAACTAGACTTGATGAAATGCTGTTCGTTATACCTACTCGCTAAAACTCGAGAACGGGAGAAGGAGACAAATCGGTCCAATTTGTCTTTTTGGTATTGAATTATTTGTGAAGGTCCACTCAGGTCCAGAGAAGGTTTAAAAGATAATAAAAATGAAAAAGCACTTAATTAAATAAAAAAAAACAAGAGAAGCAGTAATTAGCAGCCGGGTAAGCTAGTATTCAATAAATTGCAGTACTGATCGATTAACTATCCCGCGATTATTTATCCCGCTATTGTTTTTCTAGATCACACAGGTGCAATGTAAAGAAAAACCTCTCCCACGACTGACTGCGTGAGTCCACAAGGCGAGGCAGATAGATTAGACGCACATAGAATGGTATGTCTCATTGTATTATGTCTACAGCCGCCAATGTGCTCATTATTATCTTGTGCTCTCTGATAAGCGTAGCCTGATAGCTTAGGTATTATTAATCAAGACTTCAGAGCCAACTAGGTTTGCCCAACGACCAATACTCGGACTGGTTTTATTGTGAAGTTTAGAGTGTTTAAACAAACCGAATAAAATAGTTGGAAGTTTATAATAATAAAAAATAAATAATCAAAATCTTAGTCAAAAATGATATATATGTCAATAATAAATAGTTTTGATATTTTCAAACTATTCATTTGCATTCAATCAGAAAAAAATACTTACGATCAGAGTTTGCAAACATAATAATTCTCATTAATTTATTTTTACGCGTATTTATTATGTTTATATTTGATGGTTAGTTCGTAGTATAGTTATTATATCGAAGTTCAGAGTCAAGATATCAATGTAGTCTGTCATTATTGGTTAAATATAGAAATTAATGGGATTAAAGTTTGTCTAACAAGTTTTTGCCGGTAGAACCAGATAATTTCAGAAAGTATTGTTTGAAATATAAACAGGATTTGAACCAACGACCTAACTAATCACGTTGACGTATTTCTTATCAGCAGAACAATTAACTACACTACAGCAAATGTCATTAACGTCTGGCGTGCTCACATTAGATCGTTGTGCAGTTATTTATGCTCAGTTTTATTTTATATTTAACTTATACACATTTAAAATTAACGCACAAAACATCAGGTCATGCAACAGTTACTTGAAATTACAGATAAGTACCTATAAAACAATTATGCGTATAAAAATAAATATAACAATTATTTTGACGTCATTGCGTAAAATGTACATTATTTTATTTGATATAGTTTATCATGTTTGTTGATTATTTTATTAACTGTTATTTTCCCTTCGATAGAATGATGACATATTTTGGCCTTTCAGAATTCGACCTCCTGCGCCTTATCACAAGCAAATAACTAACAATAGGAACAAAGAGAGGTTGACTTCAAAAACTGTGCCAATGACTAAAGTGTAAATAAAACAATTGAAGAACAGTTGGAAGATAATTGTTTATCAGTCACTTGTTCACAGTTACAGCTGCAAACCGAATTATCTAACTAGTCCATTGATTCATAATGAGTTTTCTGTTAAATATTACTCATGTGAAACGGTGCGATTATGGAAACTATGCATTGTGAAATGTGGCAATGCATAACAACAGAACATCTGGCTTCTATCACCGTTTACTATGCAGTGATAACAAGAGTTTAATAAACCAAGTGGCATTACAGTGCCTAGGTGGTAACACTCGTTAAGCCATTCCTTGTGGGAATGTTGTGATAGATGTGATCATGTTTGTGTTGAACTTTGGAGGCACAATGTAAATATACCAGGTGTGAGAGAGTCGTAGCTTCTCTTGTATATTCGCGCGGTGGGACCTAAAATGGATTGCAGGGAGTAACGACAGGGGAGATGGGGAGATCAGGCGATAACAGGAAGAACCGATTAAGGACTTATAGGTACTGAACAATGCTCCTTTATATTACTAATACAGTTTCCACTCCACCGTCGAGACCGATTATATTTATAAAGGTAAAGGACACGTTATCACTACGGCCTTCAATTTATGAAACTGGGTTGCAACAGTTAACACAACCGGTCAAGTGCGAGTCCGTCTCAAGGTCTCGGTTTTAGCATTTATTTGATATTCATTATACATACAGTAAATGCTAAATAACGATGACATAACCATACTTTTTGTTAATATAAAATATTATTTTTTAACTATTTTAGTTTTACATTTAGATTGGTTTACAAAATATCTGTTATTGAGTCAACAAGTTTGTGATATTTTATTACCTAGTTTACGATGGAAGAATTATTATAACTTTTTGATTATTTGATAGAATCACAATTTGCGCTATAGAGAAAAGATAGCGTCAAATCAAGCTTCTTCGAGTGTATACTTAATTAGACACACAATTTTATGATTTCATTTAGTTCATCATAGTTGTTAAAAATAGACATTCATCTAAACTATTTTTTAACTTATAAGTAAATTAAAATAGGCAAACTAAAAGTAATTAAATATAGGGGGTGTTTATTTCGTCGCGGACGTACTTCAAAATAGAGCTCTAATACTACATAGTATGTGTCCGTTTTATGCTAATTATAGTAAAACTCTCTAGCCTCACTCACTATTATCTAAATAAAAATAATTAATTAATTTATTTATTTAAAATGAAAATAATTTCCTTTAAAATATTTAAAGGAACCCAAATGTAACAGCTTAATTGCTTTGTTTGTTCTTACAGTGTTTTTACACTTCAAATAACTTTTAGTCTATTTTTAATATTGGCATAGTAACTTGGGATTTTCTACTGATTGAATAATATTATTAGTGTAGGTAAGTAACAGGACGTTGTTTACGAATAACAAATTAATAGTTATTTTTAAATGGGAGTTTTTATTTTGTTTTTAAGATCAGCTGATGTTGTATTATTTAATGTCAAAGCTGTTATGTAAGATGGAAATGGAATGGCCCCGGCTTATTACAGTTTCTAATATTATTAACCAAGACTAGTTTTTAAAAGTTAGTAGTTTCTTGGGCAAGGGTGAAGAGTCCATCTAACGAACTGAATGCTGAACATATTACAATATTCAAAGGATATTATAAATATATTTCATATTTGTTGTTAGGTTGAAGTTAATGTTTTAATTGCGGATATAGATCACAGTTGATTGTATGCGATTAGATATAACTTTTAAAGATATACTAATGAGTTTTTAATTGGTATTTGAATTACATAACGATTATGTTTTAGATAATTTTTGCTATCAAAGCTTGTTGTTATCCTTGTGTGAACTAGACGATAGAAATATTTTCTAGATTAGTATTAATTTATTACGCATTAACACCTGCAAAGCCGACTTGTAATTAAATTTCGAGATAATGTTGAATCTCATTTAAAACACTGCAAACTAATTAAGGGTCAACCACGATCAAATAACTAATTAGTAAGTTAAGGATTTTTATATTAGCGTAGTGGCACCAGTAATCGACATGCACCAGTAATCGACACTTTATTTTTTTATTGAATAAAATAAAGAGTAGGATACCGATTTATTTATTTGACGATACTGTAACATAGAAAGCACACTTATTACTGGCTCCCATTGACATTTGAGCGATATTTACAGTTTTATTTGAAAGTAGCGGTGTGACAACTGATTGTGGCTAGAGTACCGGCGAGAAAAACAACATTTCTTACTGAAATCGTTAACGAAGGCAGTACATTTATTTGTTAATTATGCTAATGTATTGTAAGTTATTTGAATTTTATGAGTTTTACGGGTTTTTATAAGAACTAAAGGGTGGAATTTTGTTATAACACAAGTTCAAGATTATTTTAATATTAGTAAAATGTTGGTGTCGATCATTGGTGTTCACAAACTGACTTTCTCCAGTTATCGACACGTGTCGATAGTAATTATTAGAAACATTTTTCATTTGATAAGTGAATATATAGCTCTTCTAATTTTGCTTCTCGGTAGATATTTGAAGTAAACTAATCAAAGTTGACCTACCAGAAATCGACAAGTGACGATTATTGGGAAATAATATGTGTCAATGATTGGTTTTAGAGATGGCTCTGAGAAAAAATTATACTCCCGACCAGTTAGGTTCAGTGGGTCGTCTTAGGGGCGGAGGGTAGGAGTTGGAGCATACGCTTGGGCACTATGAGCACCAAAGAAAACAAAAAAAAAATAGTAAAAAAATTTGGGAGTCCTTTTTTAGTTTTTTTTTTATAGAATTCGAGCATTTTTATTGCAGCATCTGATTAAGCTTATCTATAGAAACCATTTATGATCTTGGAAGTATGGCCCTACGACGCACAGTTTCCGACTTATGGGCCGTTTACATTAAAAGGCCGTTCAAGTAAAAGGCTCATAACTTGAAAACGATGCGTCGTGGGGCCATGTTTTTTAGAACTTAAATAGTTGCTACAGAGAAGGTCAACCTAATACAAGAAAAAAATCGGAAAGATTCCGAAATTTTTTTTTTTTAACCATACGGTTAGGTAATAATTTTGCACGATTTGCTTTCATTATCAGTATTAAAGTACTATCATACCTGTGGTAGAAATACAATATAAATTTATTGCGCTATCGTACACAAACATTACATCCGTCTTACGAATTTTCGATCAGGTCACGTGTCCTGACGCGGGTTTATCATTTTTACTCATTACAAAAAAAACTGTACAGCACCGCTAAAGAAGTTTTCGTCATACGAATTTTCGATCAGGTCACGTGTCCAGGGGCCCGATGTTTCTATTTGAAGTCAGTGAGTGGCAGGTCTTTTCGTATCCAGATAATTTAAGTTTAATGAAAAATTTAGGTTGGTCAACTTGCCAATGTTGACCTTGTAGGATTGCCAGTGGCTATAACAAGTGTAAAGTGCACTGGAACGTTTATTAGCATGACGCAAGTTAATTTTTTTTTACCCATTACAAAAAGCCGCTAAAGAAGTGTTCAATTAAAAAATTAAAAATTATCAACACAGACAAAATCAGAACCAAAATCAAAATCAAAAATCATTAATTTAAGTTAAGCTACAAAGTAGCACTTATCAAACGTCAAAATTTTAATACAAAAAAGACAGCACCCTAGGGGTCGGTTCATATCCGGCGGAAAAGGCAGCGCGCAACATCGACCGCGCAACCCCAGAACGAACAAGCACACAACTTTACATCCAACCTCCCACACCTGACGCGTCGTCGGGTCAGTGTGAAAGGCCGAATCCTCCATCATGCGCCCGCCCGCCCCAGCGCCACGCGAATGACAGCACGCCACCACCGTCAGATATGAAACGACCCTAAATCGCCCACCCTTCACCAAGTGCTAGTCAACTTGTCAATATCTTCTGTCTTGTACGAGTATTTACATGATTAATACCCATTAGTAAGAGAAATATGGTCATTGTAACAAAATATGCATACTTATTAAACAGGTAATTTTATTTTAAAGACCGACAAATGTGGTCAAATTGTGTGATTATTTGGCAAATACTCATTATAGATAATAGTCGATAACTGGGGTGTCGATAACTGGTAAGTGTCGATAACTGGGGTGTCGATGACTGGGGTGTCGATAACTGGGGTGTCGATTACTGGTAACAGTCAAATGACTAGATGTCGGTTACTGGAGATTCTTACACTTTTTCATTTTTTTAATTTTTTTTCTGGTCTGTTTATAGCAAATAAAAATAATACATTCTATTCTTATCTCAAGAATATACCTTACCATACTCAAATGTTACTTTTGGTTTAAACGTGACTAATATACCTTTAATTTAATAAAGAAACCCACTATGATCGATTAAGATCCTTAAAGTGTCGATCATTGGTGCCACTACGCTAGTAACATTTCATGCAAAATGTAATTGTTGTCTTCAGGTTAAAGGCCAATGGCAGAAGCGAATTGAAATTGGACGTAGAAGAAATTAAGACAGATTGATACATGATGTAGGACATAAGAATCAGATAAAATGAAAAAAATATATGAGAAAGAAAATTAATTGCCAGCAAGACAATCGTCCGAAAATGTCAAGAACAATCTGAACTCCACAAGTAAAAAAATAAAGTCCGGTAAAGCAGTCAAAGCCTGCGCTCAGGGGTCCGAGTCTGTCAAAATGTCAAAATTGGCCGTCCAAATGCCCAAATATGACGTTTTGACATTTAATAGAATGCCAAATATCCTAAAATGGACCTAATGACGCCACCCGCTCAGACGATTGAAGCAATTGTCAACAGCAGACTCGGGCCCCTGGCTAACTGCAAAGAGAGAAAAACAAAAAGTAAAATGAAAAAAACAAACAGCAAAATATAAACGAATGCCGCTTTGTCTGCCAAGCAATAGGTGAGCAATAGGTGTAGGTATAGGCTCTTATCTCACTTTAGATCCGCATTGACGTCTTTTGAGAAAGGCTTCGTAACGCTCAGATATAAATAACATAATACTATAGCAATAAAATATAATAGGTATTTCAAATTTGAAAAATATTATCTATACTAAACACTGTCTGATATAAAAGTACAGAAGAATAAAAAAAAAACGTTTATGTTTTGAGTAAAATTAATGACTAATTATTTATTTAACGTTACCTGTCTTGGGAGAAAAGTAATCACACTACCACTTAATAAAAAAACAATGTGTTTGTTAAAAATATAATTAATTTAATCCCTATCATTTATCAATTAAATAATTATTTATAACATGATTTAAAAAAATTCTTCGTTCAGCTCATTTAATTTCCATTTTATAATACTGTCTACTAAAAGGGATTCTAGGCAAAGTTTGTATTATTTGGCAATAAATATTTTTAATTGAAAGTATTATAAAGATATGAATAGAAAAGAACATAATGCGGCACTATATTGCGTAATTATGCATAGTAACTTAACGAAACGATAACAAAAACTATGAGCGTTATTTGTTTATCAGCGAAAAATATCTCCTAGTAGGAAAAAAGTGGCACGAGCTGAGCAAGTGACAAGCTAGCATTATCACTTTATCAGCGAACACGACTGGCTCGCGTGAGTGCCTCGCTTTAGGAAACTTTTGTACCAATACACTCCTGATTCTCTTTTAAACAGATTGTTATCGACAACCCGATAAAAACGTATAATAATGTTAATGACCCTTCTCATTTTGACAGAGTGACAAGATATCGTAGCGATAACAGCTTAAATGACGCACGCGCCGTACTTATATCAATTACACTCAAATCTCAATATCCTTCACCCTCTTAACTTTTTTCAAGAAGGTCAAAGATAGGTTCCATCTCTTAGTAACTACTCACGTCTTTTGAATACATATTTTTTTATTTAATATAATAATATTTAACATCAAAATATCTTTCCGTTTTCCACGTTTATTGTGAGTTTTAAAGTTTGAGTTCCATTTCAGTGGTTAGTGGCAATAGGCTCCCCCCTATTACATGGGACCTAAACATACCGGCGAACTGTGGGTGTACATTGGTACACCTCTGCCTATTCTACCTAACCCTTCGGGGATACAGGCGTGATGGTATGTTATGTTCATTTCACATGAAGACGAAGTTTGTAGTTAAAAAGTAAGTTTTCAGGGCCTAATGGAAGCTGGTATCCAGTTGAAGAATGCAGTGAGCGATCCCAGTAAGCTGTCGAGATGACAGCTCATATTATTATATACATACATACATTTTTACTTTGCTTTATTTTATTTTTAGTAATCTACGTGTCTAGACTTGACAAATACAAAGATGCAGATAAATTAAAATACATTACATTTATTGCCTCAGAAGTTTGTATCCTGAAAACCTAGGTAGGAGAAGGCACGAGCATTGATCACCACGCTTGCTCTCTGCGGATTGACGATTTCAGATCACAAATTTTGGGTTTAGGTTTAGAGGAGCTTAAAGGTAACTGTCTAACTTTATTTTATGAGTATTATGGTTATAATTTATTTGTGCAAAATACAATAAATAAATAGTATGTGAGTAATACTAAGAGATAGAGATACAGCTTTATCAATAACAATACTTGTTTGTAATGAACTTAAATCATCATATAACGAAGTATTTACTTACTTAACGACTACTCATTGACATTAATTATGAAATAACCATGGTCGGAGTACTTACCAAAATTTAAAAGATGTGAAGTCATAATTATGTTATGCTTTTAGATATGTTATTAATATTATGTAACAAAACTGGTTTCATTTATGACTAAAGTAATAGAAGCAAAAACCACACAATTTAGTCACTTTGCTACACTATAAAAGCACTGCCGTTTCAGTCGCTTTGCTTTGCCTTCAAGACAATTTAGGTGATGTTATATAGCTTATAAACTGTCTCTAAAAATGGGCTATCAAACGCAAAAAGGTTATATAAAATCCGACTAACAGTTTGAGAGATTACTGTGTTTAAACAAAAAAATCATTAGCTAAATTATTTATTAAGTATAGTATAGATTTATAATACATAACTTTGCAGTTGATGTTTGTTTGTTTATTTTCCGTCTGCAATCAGCTACACTTATAATATGTGTACATAATGCCCCATTTAAACGTGCCAGTACAAAGATAACTGTTATGGTTTGTCGGACTGACATTAAAATTAGATTTAATCAATATTGTTGTGTCGGACAGCGAACTAAGTATTATCAACAAACTAGGTAGGCTCTAGGCACGAGGCTTTTAGGTTGTTGCTATGTAGTACATTCTTTTGTCGCTGTCTATTTCGTTGTAAAAGGACTGGTATGTGCCTGCCTAGAAAAAAAGGGAAATTACCTGTAGTAGGTAAGATTTTAATCGTTAGCGTACTATCTTTGATTATCATATTATTTACCTATCTTCAAAAATACACCTAATTTGGACATACAATTTAAATGTATTTTATAAACATTATGTCTGACTTTAATTAGACAGCTTCTTAGAAATTTTTCGCCTAACCTGCAGAAATAAATAAGTGGTAAGTATCAATGACTGAACATGTAAAAAATAAATAGAATCAAATAAAGTTTAGTAGGCATATTACTTGCAATTGAACGACGTAGTAACCTATCTAGGTAGGTATAATAAGGTAGTACGTTATTTGTTCATATTTATTATTTAATGATTATAATCTAGGGTGTAATTATAATACTGCTATAGTTTCCACAGTTGATTGTGCCTACTCGACGCGTATTTTGTAGAACCTATTTACATGATCGTATAACCATACGTAAGTGTATTAAATATTATTCCTTTACCTAACAATCATATAAAGGCATAAACTGATATGACTGGTAATTTTTCAAAACAGCAATCTCTATTATGGTTATGCAAGTGCTTTCAAAATAGAGTAATAAATGCTACCCATAACATTGGAATTCTCAATTCTTTTCAATGAGGTATCTTACTCATAAGGATCATCAAGAAGTAACGTCAGAATAATGTCTGTGTAAAGACTAAATACCAAGTCGATAATTACATAATAAACGTCCTGAATTCCTTACAAGTCTATCACTATCTTTTGTAGGTGACTAGACGCTATCATGTTGCCTATCGGATGTTGTTATCGATCAACAAAGACTCTTGTTAGACATCCTGTGCGCCTGATAGCTCAAAGACAATGCACGGAGAGAAGACGCATCCTTCAAAAATGTCCGGATGATATCTGCCTTTTTGACTGGCCTACTGGTCTAGTGGTCAGTGAGACTCCTGGACAATAAATAGGAGGTCGTGGTTTCGATTTCCACCCAGGACAAAACTTTAAGTAATGAGCCAACCTCAGAACACATCATCGTCATCTTTTGTTCTGAGGTTAAAAAAAAAAAAAAATGCGTCGTCTGCGTCGCCTTATGCCAACTATGTTGGGGTCCGCTCCTTTATAAGCTGATAGTTGCTGTAATACAGGATCTGCCTACTTTGAGATCAGGCAATGCAATTTATTTCTAGGTATTATAATTACCAAGCATTTCTTTAATTGCAGGTATCAGCTAGTCATGAGCTCATGAGCCAGGTAGTTACTATCTCTGTGTATTGAGATGACAATAAAACATTGATAACTTGTCGCTGTTTGCACGGTCTTACCTTTATTCTAGAAGTTCTAGGCTGTCAAGGACATCTACAACTACACCAATATGTACTATTTTAATGCCAATTATGAGATAGTTATATTGGCGAAGTATTGTAATGATTGTTCCGCATTGGATCGTTGTTTTCTGTTTCTCACATTCTTTAGGTTGTCTTGAGGATACTTTTCGGTTTATTTATACTTTCTGTGTGTGGTCTATTGGTTAATGTATGTGGAAAAGTTTGCTCTCGAATGATGCCACAATAATTAGTGCAACGGTGACCTATCTTGTTTAATGAGCATTTACAACAACAATTTCCTGTCGAATTAAAAATAATTGAAAAGGGCATGAATGACGTATATACCCGACCTAAATTACCATAACAAAACATAGCTTGTGTTGACCTATTTCTAACTATAGTAAAAGGCTCACAAGATGATGATAAATAGTTTACAGGCGACTGCAAGCTATTTGGATGAATAATCAATCAACAAAAAGCTTTTGTTAGACATCCCGTATGCCTGATAGTCCTAAAAATCCTTCAAAAATGACCGCACTGGTCTGTTGGTCTAATGGTTAATGACTAAGACTGCTGGACAATAAACCTGAGGTCGTAGTTTCGATTCGATCAGCCAGGAACAGCGGTATCCCTTAGCGAGACAGATTATCAGAATTAAAAAGTTAACTGGCTAGACAGTAAAAGAGTACTGGCTAAACTTACCTTCTGAATTTATGAGGCACAAAAAATTCGGTATCTCTATTAAAATGGATTTTGAGTAATCTGTTCGGCTTGTTATCTACGACCCCTTGTAGCCTTCAGCTCTACCAAACATCTGACATTTAATAAAGTTTTAACACTAGTGATACATTAAACAGGCTAAACAATTTGAAAAAAAAAAAGAAATTTCATAGTAATATACACTGGTGAGGATCATAAACTATATGTAGCAACTGAGATAAATATTTTAAACTTTTTCTATCCATATTAACACTTAACAGTTTATTAGATTTTTACGAACGTTCTTCTTAGTAATATAACTACAAACACCAAGGTTTCCTACTTCCTTATAAGATGTCAACGTTGGGTAAATTACCGGAAAAAACTGTTTTCAGACTACCGTTGCTATTGTCACTACCTATAAACATAATGAATGGATGTTTACTATACATTTTTACACATACGAACAGTGCGGGCTTAACAACAAACCTTCTTAAAACATGCAGCTTATTATCACACTTTCTTAGCTATTCTCATCAATACTGAATATTAATCTGCGTTAGGGTGTTACCACACCAATCGATCGATAGTCGCTCGATAGTCGATCGATGCCATCGATCGATGGTGGAATGGATTGGTCGACGTCGATCGATTAGTTTCTACCACACCAATCGATCGATAGTCAAATTTCAAATTTCAAATTTCAAATTTATTTATTTGTTTGCGAATATGGGTACATAGGGATCTTATAAGTATAAATATTAACAAATGTGCATTAACCATATCCTACCATAAGGCATGCAAAACTAATAACAAACATTTTAAAACACATTAACAGAAAGTAGTTTTAAAGACACATTACATTAGCTCAGTAACATCTTAATGATATATAAAATAGTAAATATAAATTAAAGTAACATTAAAATTTATAATTTGTCTTGCATAAATTCACTTACAGTATAATAAGCTTTTGACAATAATAATGCTTTAATTTTTTTCTTAAAGGAGTTAATGTCTGCTATTTCGAGGATTGATCTAGGCAAATGGTTATATATTCGTGGTGCCATGCAAAAAATACTTTTGTTGAGTAGCGCAGTTCTATTTTTTGGTATACATATATTCAAATTATGTCGTTTACTTTTTAATTTACTAAAATAATGCATGTTGTTTTTGACAAATAATATAACTTCAAGTATATATATACATGGCAATGTGAGGATATTTAATTTAAGATAGTCGATCGATGCCATCGATCGATGGAAGAATGAATTGGTCGACGTCTATCGATTAGTCTCTACTAGGTATCCGTCGACCGATGCCATCGACCGGCAATCAACCGATTGGTTAGTCGACCAGTATCCGTCGATCGATTAAAGCTACCACACCAATCGATCAACGTCGACCGATGTCGATCGATGGCATCGATCGACTATCGATCGATTGGTGTGGTAACACCCTTAAAGGTATTCAACACCCAAGTACAGATAAAAGGTATGTTAAAAATCGAATAAGAACTCCAATACATTTTTTCTTTCATTAGCAGTATCGGTTTGCTAACAGAAAATATGCCTTTTTAACTGACTTCAAAAAAGGAGGAGGTACTCAATTCTCCTGATTTTTGTTTTATGTTTGTTACCACAGTGACTGGGTGAAAGGTTTTGTTTTTAGTTTTTTATTTAACCGACTTCTTTTGAAGAATAAGGTTCTCAATTCGGCTGTTTGTATTTTTTTTAAGATGGCGCTTGCTGTATTGTCACGTATTATTTTGGTCCAGTTTTGACAGAGGGATTCATAAGAAATAAATATAAGAAATATTTTGAAGTCGGTTTTTCTTTATTACAATTATGTCTTTTGTTTGTTTAAAAATACTTAATTCAATAATTGCTATTAATACACTGATTAAGATAATAATTGTTTGATGTTAGATAAGCATATTTGTGTAGTAACAAATAGCTATGTTTTTCTGTAAAATGTATTATCTAAACAATTTATTTGTTTACGACCATGGCGTGAATCATGTGTTTGTAAAGTACCTAATAAAGATTAAGCCTAATCCGTACTTTTAGGATATCGGAATTATCTTTTGTACGGCTATAAATCGTAATGGATATTTTATCATTTAATTAAGTAATTGAAAAGTGTTTCTATTTTTAAACATCGTAAATTCTTATCTGGCTTTATTAAATCGGCAAGAACGTCGTAAAACATTTTATTCACTAAAATTACATTTGATACAAGTTTCAATGCGCATTCCAACTATTTACAATTTTAATTAATTAATTACTGCAGTGTTTTAATCTTTTTTATCTTTCTTACTCAAAGTGTGAAGATTGGCAGGTTATACAATGTTGTTATATTTGTGTATTAGTCTAAAATGCACCTTTTATGCAGATATGGATAGGAATGCTCGAATCCGATCTAATATTACTCTCCGACCTGAATAAACGATTATTCTAAAAGTAGTTGACACACAGTCACCGGGGTCGGCAATAAGCATCCATATCGAATTCAGTGATTCCATATTTACTAACTTGATTTAGGAGTAAAATGCAAAATTGGTTTCGTAGTAAACTTTATATTATTTAAGAAAAGTTTTGCAAAATCTATTTACAAACTGAAATTCGCACTAAAGAATGTAAAGGGTGATTTTCCTCGAAGCATGTCGTGCAAACCCTACTTAGATCGATTTGTTATAATCAGCCCACTTATTGTGAAGAATAAAGCGGCAAGGAATAATGTACTGATTACCCCTCCTTGCTTATATCGATGATTACCCTCTTTGCAATCAATACAAGTGGGGCTAATTTTAATCCAAGGGTTTGTTTTGAATAAGATAATTCTCCATCTCCACAATTTTTATTTTTAACAGCTGTTATTTTGTTTTGTGTAATAGATGTCTGTGCTTCTAATTTGAGGTTTTTTGCCTTCCCAAAATGTTGAATTGAAAGATAGCGGTCCTTCTTTATGCCTTGTGGTAAATATAAAAATCGGAACAATTTATCGTCACTGAAAGAATATTAAAAGCTACATTATTGTTATGGGTTGACGAAAGCGGGCAAAGGCTTTATAGATTAAATCCAATTAAGTTAAGTGAAAAGTCGTGCTTTTTAACGCTTTCATAAAAACTACTTTGTCTGGCATGTCCGCAGGCTCTCAATAAAGGAACAGGTTTCGTCGCTACTACTTTAGTTAATAGTATAAGGCACCTTTGATCACAAAGATGGTACTTATAAGCGTTTTGTGTTTCTATTACTATAGTAAAGCAATGAATAGATTATCATAAAAAAAAATATTTTATTAGTATTTCGAAAGTGGGATGTTAGCGGACGAAAACCACATAATAATTAACATAAAACCACCTATTAGGCAAATATGATTTTTGAGGTTTCATATCAGCCTGTTGCAGTCCTCTGGACCTCCCGCCCTTTGCATCCAGTTACTGCTAGGTGCCTTTTTCAGGTCATCGGTTGTTCTAGCCGGGGAGCGTCCTATCCTACATTGAAATAAACTCTGGTAACAATCAGTACAATTTAGGACTATATACTGGTCAAAAACGAAAACAACCCTAAAACACTTTCGTGTGAAAGTTGTTGGGTCCCCCAAGACCGTCGCTCTTGAAATAGTTTCTAGTAAGAAACTAATTTCCTATATCAGTGCTATCAACACTTTTAACATAATAGGTATTCTGATATGAGATAAATATACCACACGCCAGTATCACGACCCTTACAATAAATTTGGAGTGCTTGACAACACTGTTTGAATCCGGTCATTATCATAAACAATAGCAATGCACCTGCCAACAAGCGTTACTGCATGACTGTCATTTATCTTCAACTGCCGATATATGTATGTTTTATCTGCCAATCGCAATAAACTTATACCTAGGTACGTTCATTTGTATTTTATGTACAAATAAATTTCATGTAATCATATTTTCAGAACCATATAGTGTTGAGTTATTGCTGATAAGTATAAAAGTGTTAAAGCGAAATAATAGCACAAATATGGCTAAATTTAGATTAGATTTCTGATAATAAATGTTTTCTTAATGTTCCCAGGTAATGTGAGCAGATTACGGCTATGCGGTCCGAGATAAATAAATAATAAGCTGGTCGCTGAGATTAGCTAGAGTCATTTAAAGAACAATGGCAGGTATAGATATTTTTATAGTTTAATTTTGATTATACTCAGTACCATTTTTATTATAAAAGAGTAGCTTGTTAATTATCATGGCCGTCGAAATATTTTTAATAGTTCTATTTCCTATGGCCGTGTTTTTGCTACTTACCTCGTGCTCCTATCCCTAAAAGTGCTGCGTACTTCAATAATCTTTATTATCTTAAAAATATAAGATTATTTAAATAATTTTTAAGATAGCCGTGAAACTACCGAGTCATTTAATATGCTATAAGAAACAAATCTTTGTGGCCAAATCAATGTTTAATTACAGCAATACAAAAACTAAATCCGTGTTAGCAGGTAGGTACCAACTACAAACATAAAATAATACGTAAAAAACTCATTAGTTACGTTTCAAGTTTACTTAAAAATTACCCAATTAAGACGATCAAAAAAGTTGAGATATATACTTGAAGTACCTACTTATACATTTAAAATGTTAAATTATAAACTACAAGGAAAAAATATTAAGTATGCACGTGCCTACTTATACAACTTCTCTAGTATAACAGAGATCAATTCTACTAAACAATAGAATAAGGACTAGTTCATTCGCTATCATTTTTGGACAGAAACAATTTAAGCTGAACCACCTGAAATACGGAAAGTTCTTAGTCTATCTGTCGACTGTTATACGAGTCGGCTTCGAGTTTTAGTATTTTTCCGGCAGTCTCCGAAAGTTATGAGGTAAACCACCCATACTACTGGGCCCGGATGCAGCTATTTAAGAGTTGCTTGAATTGAACGAATGATCTGCTCCATTTGGTCATTTTTACGATATATGGCATTCTACTTACTGTCATTACTATCATTAATTGGTCATTACTATCATTCTCTTCGAGAGTTTAATAAGATTTTCTTGTAGACTTATCTGAATACGAAAATTAAGCACAATGGCAAGTACACTGACCGACCATTGACATGCATTTAAAATAGCTTAATCACTGAGGCTGAGACGTTTTCACATGGATTCATACTATACGACATTTATAGAAAAATAAACTGAACGTATTCAAACCGGGACTTAAATAGACGACCTGTTTCGGCCGTGGAAGACGAAACTCATACTTTTTATTGATTTGTCTGTCAAGCGTGGGATTTTGATAAACATAGATGGGAAGAGTAGATACTGATTGTAATACATAATATGTATGTTCTTATGGGATTGATTTAGATAATTAAAAAATATTTAGAACGTACTTCTTTTAAACTTTTAGGAATACTGATTTAAAATGTCACCAGCCGTAAAGGTTTTGTCAATTTTGTGCAAAAGCACGACAACATTTTGATCCGCTTGATTAACTACAGTAAGTATTAATTTTGTTCTATTACCTAATTAATGGACCATACAATTCTCTTTCTTTTCTTTCAACCTTCAGTCTTCAATCCCAATGTAAGTTTATTTGGGTAATACATCGTTCGCAACTCAGTTTTGTCCTCATATTTATCATTGTAAGAATGTAATATACTGACGTTGCTTCTGCTAATCTAGTGAGTGCGGTATGCATCGCGTGTCGGGACGAGAATTGTTTGCTTGCTACTTGTCCATCTATTAACTGATCAAGTGCCTGTCATGGGCCAAGCGTGCACGTAACAGGGATTTTATAATAAAAGCACATTACACATGATTATGTCAATCAGCTCATTGTGTAGACTTGAATACTAGGGTTTAAAATAAGTAGTTCTCAAGATGTAATTGACTTTTCCGGTTGCGTGGCGTCTATTGTATAACCTAGCTAGTATTAACCTAGGTATGTACTAGCGCCCTAATCACATGCCTCCATACTACATAGTATAGCTGCCGTTACTTGGCTTATGACAATAGAAGTGACTGACTTTACAGATATGAATATAATGTTCTTCCTTCTGGAACTTTCCCACATTATGTTGGGGTCAGATTCTAATGAAAACCGTATTTTTAACCGACTTCCAAAAGGAGGAGGTGTTCATTTCGACTTTTGTGTTTGTTACCTCAGAAATGTCGACTGGGAGAACGGATTTGGATGGTTCTCTTTTTTTATTTGAAAGTTGGTCCTTCCAGTGTGGTCCCATTTTAAGTTGGTCCAGTTATTAACAGTGGGATCCAAAAGAAAAGCATATTAGACTTATTTAGAAGTCGTTTTTTTTTTTTTGTAAGAATTATACATTAAGCGTCAGCCTATTGCTTTAATACAAAAAAAAACACAGAAAAAAATAAGAAGCCAGGAAGCCAACAAGGAAAATATCCAAAAGCATGTCAAAGTCAACCACTAAACAGTGAACAAGTATGTACAGGATAACAAAACATAGAAGCTTACTTTGTATATCTTAATATTTTTGGCTTTACCTAATAATATACACAGAGAATATTCAAGTATATGTCTGTACTACAGAAACACTGATTGTTTACGTTTGCTCGTCGACCTTGCACATGCAGGTAATTTAACATTCGCAACTAAAGGTAGGTCTCGACTTATTGCATAAATGCATTCCAAAAACAGTTATTGTTCTTATCAAGGTCAATAATGCATGAAATCATTTGTACAACAAAATACTTTATGTATCCCTTATCGCTACAATAATGGTGAAAGGTTTTTACTTTTTAGAGTGGTTACGTTATTTCCCAACTTTGTAGTGCCCTTAAAATGGGATGTGAGAAGCCTTATCTTTTTGTGTGATACTTAATTATGGTGATGCCATCCATTTGAAATGGACCGGGCGCGGCGCGGCCGCTTTCAAATTAATCTTTTAATTGGGTAGAGGCTTATGTGTGACGTCATACTGATGCCCGTACCACCCATCACTTATTCATATTTGGATATCTGAAAGCGAGCTTTGATGTTAGAATAAGTTATGTAGTTCCCTTGTTACCTAACATTTTAGTTAAAGCGATGAAGGCTGTACCAAGTTTTTTTATGAGGTTTTCTTTGTATTTTTGTGTTTACAGGTACAGTTTATGATTCGAGACATTGGCAACATTATTTGCTTGGTTCGAGATTAAACAGAAAAATAGATAATAAGTCAGGACGCCTTTATTATAAAAGTATACTTGTAAAGATCCCAGTTTCAGTTAGTTTTAGGGTTACTAAGCCTCCCGTTTTTAAGGAACGTGTACTGACTATACAGCATCATGCATCCAGTGGCATCACTCGCGCCAACGCTGGCTGTTCCCACATTGACTGGGATTGATATAGCCGGCTTTGATATAGTGATACAAACTCTTCTGCTCAATAAAAGGGTTTGTATCTATAAAGGGTTAGTTTTCTACGCAAAGCCTTTACAAAAAGCTATTTCAGGTCGACCTCTAGAATATTTTAACTATCACGTTAGGAATGCTAAAACAGTTTTTAGTTTCAGTATTATTATGATCGTGTCCAGCGACCAAGTGAATAGTAATCATTAAAATAAATTACTAAAAACATTGTTATTTTAAAGCATACTCTGACGTGTAGCTGTCTTTTCAGAAGAATATTATTCAATTATATAGTAAATAAGTGGTTTCTTTTGCTTAAACAAACTGTTCAAGTGCCTTTGTTAATTAGCATTTGCCTAAAGGCGAGTTATAGGAATAGTAAGTTTGACGGCGCGACAGTGAACATGAATAATATTAGCTCACGGTAACAGATCTATTATTAGTCACAGTTGTATAACAACAGTGAAGAAACTTATGTTTTAAGTGTGTACAAATAAGATTCACACAAAATCATCTGCAAACGTCCTTATCAGTCGGTAAAATGTACACGTTCATACCCGTGTAGCCATTGAAAATATTTACCTGTGTTGTTGGCTGCATGATAACTAGTAAATGCCATCGGAGATCATTCATTCTTCTTGTTTATTATTGAATAATGCAATAAGGTGTCTGATTAATGTACTTACAGTACTTACCATTGTTTATCGATGTGGATCTCTATTCTTAGTCATAGTCCAGTTCGCAGTGGAAACAAGTATGTTCTCTAAACAAGGACTGATTCTCTGACTGTTATCTACTTTGTTAGTTTAAATTTAGTATTGTTTAGTTTTTATGTGTCACCTTATTCATAAAGTTATCTTGTAACAGCAGCTACAGAGATTTATTTTGTAATGTTTATATCACAGCGGTGAGTATGGAGGTAGACTGACTTTATACAAGGTGAAGTTACAAGGTCAATAACTTACGTATGAACTTGAATATTTTAGTGTCCTCCTCAGTTATATGAGATGGATGGTGTTGTAAGCAATAAATATAGATTGTCTGTAATAATTAATCGTAGTGACGCTTTGTAAAACACTTTAGGAATGGCCTCCTTTATTATGGATATTGGACAAAGGAAAACATTACCAACTTTGTCAAAAATATCCAGTACTTTTGCAGATAATTTATGTTTATCTTTGCATCGTAATGCTGGTGCACCGTATATTTCTGTTAAAGGAACCCTCGCCTTTCAATAACTGATTATATTATACGTTTTACAATCGAAATTACATTTCTTTTCGATCTATCAAGTAAGTTAGACTTGCCACTTCCAAAAATTTGAGTTATCAATCAGAGTAACGACTGCAGAAATGTCAGTTGTTTGTTAAAAGTTTTTTATCTGACTTAAAAAAAGGAGGAGGTACTCAATGCGTTCTGTACTGTTTTTTTTTACCACAGAACTTTTGACTGGGTGAACTTGTTTTGATGATTTTCGCTTCCCTTGTGATCCCATTTTATTTTGGTCGATTTTTGACAGTGGGATCCATAAGAAATAAATATGAAGAAATAAATAAATATAAGAATTATGTTTAAGTTGTTTTTTTTTTGTTAGAAATTTTGCAATATTAACTTGAGCTTTGTTACTTCTAATAATAACATTGTAAGACGTATCAGTGTCTCTACAATGATATCACCCGACGTATTGATTACTGACCATTAATAGATGTTTACAACACTGATGTACTTAGTGGCACTGATTACTCAATATTTACATACCTTTTTTTTTTTTTTTTCCCGCGGGGGGAAACCTTCAAAAGGCACCCGGTCCTATGGGGATTTATAAGACCGGGGAGTGTGGGATTTTTACCGCACTAAAACCACCCCGTTGGTCACCATCAGCACATGAAAAGGGACTTCTGTTACCTCTTAAAGAACAAGCCAGAAGCCCCTCTGTGCAACGCCCGTTAGAGCTCCTCTCTGGGAAGACTGTAAAGTGGTCTCCTCTGGACCTCTCTATGCACGGCAGCATTGACCATTGCTGCCGTCTTCTCCGAGGACACAATATTTACATACCTACGCCCTACTTATTTAGATCTTAAGATTGACTAATCAAGGGTATCCACATAGTAGCATATAATAGCGTAGTACTACGAAGGAACCAGAATGAGAGAACACGCATTGGTAGCTATCTTAAAATTGTGGCAAGTAAATAGAACATAGGATAAAATAAAATAATACAGCCTATTAACGTCCCACGTGCGGATTGGTGATTTTAGATCCCAATTTTGGAATCCGGGTTTCCTCACGATGTTTTCCTTCACCTAGTACAAGCTTCTTTTATTTTAGACAATAATTGTTCTTTTGCATAAAGCATGAACAAAATTTAGCAAAAAGACGCGGCTGAATCGCAGAGGACAGTAAATTGGGTGGTCAGTTCGTTATTTCGGTTTACAGGCAAATGCTTTCATTGCATGTAAACCACCATAACTGGCCAAAGGCTCTAAGCAAAGAAGGTCGATGACGATTTAAAAACTATTATTGCATCAAATGAAAACAGTTATGAATTAAACGCCCTAGATTTACAAAACGAGCTCATTTGAGCTATTCTCTTTGCGCTGCCTAAGCCTTTGACAGGTCACCTCACGGTTTCAAACGATAATATTTTGTATTCCCTTTGTTTCACGTTGCATATTTTATACAAAGTCGTAGTTTGTAGTTTAACAATGAATACCTAAGTGCCTATTGTTAAAGGACTATATTTAATTTTCTGAGTATACCTTATTATGCTAACTTTGTTATAAGTACATACCATTGCGTCTAAGCGTCTTACTATTTCTTTGCCTGACCCTTTTCTGAAATTCGATGAATACCTTATCCCGTGCCACTTCTTTCAAATAGAACATGAGTAATAATTACAAGTGTCCCTTATGTTATAACTTATAATATGCAGCTTTTCTTTTCAGCTTATTTTAACCATGTACTATAACAATGGTCGGACGGAACAGCTATAATATTATTTCTTTTTTAATAATACCATTTTATATTAGATTTTTTAACAGCTGATATAATGATAAGAAATGGGTTTGGGTTCTGCAGGTTAGAAAGCCGATCGCTATTCAGTTGAATCTGGTAAGACTGGCAGACGAATCCCAACCTCACTTTAGTATGGTAATTTGTGGAAACTAAGCACATTATGGAATATCTGCAATAGTCAAACACAATTGATTAAATACATAAATAATTGTACTGTAGTCATTCTTCAATATCCGTTAAAACTCAAAACAAATCTGATTGCGACATTGGCATTAATGGCAACTCTGTGAAATCATGGTTGCAATATCGTAATGCACTTCACATTATACTGTTACATATTGATTTTCCACTCTTTGTATAGTTATTTACTCGGATTATTGAGGCTCCCACTTACTGCAATAACATGTATTACATCATTATAAAACGTGAACATTAAGGCCTTTCGTACGTGTACGGCAAAAAATGTCTATACAGAAAATAACTATGGGTTTTTTACTTTAACGCATGTGTCGCCGTCGCCGTGTTTATAAAGAAACTAAGTAATTGCCGTGCTTAATAAACACGAATAAACTGTCCTGCGGTAATAAGCGCGCGTGTAGAATACATTGCTATCGGCGCTGGCCACTGAAGCTAAAGGCACCTTGAACCCATCTTCAGTATATTGGATGATGGCACTCACAAGTGTTCCGTTCAGTATTGCGACGTCCGTGATTTATTTACCCTGTGGAGACGGATGCCAGCTATCATCACGACTTGTTTAGGTGAAGGCTCCTGCGTCCCCTCAAATCTCAATTATCCAGTTTATGCACTGTTCCCTCATCCACTTTAGCTCAGTGTCGGCCCCCATTGACGTCAGAGCTTAATTAATAAATATAGGTACTGCAAGTGTTCACAGACTCGTATTACAGTGCTCTTGAATAAGAAGATATTGTGTCTTCTTGGGATCTCAGATATATTGTTATTTTTATTGCATGGCAATATAGTCTGGTTTACGTTTATTTGAATATTATTTAGGCTAGAGTAATAAGCTTTCTATGATGTGTTTTATATATTGTACTTTGGAATAGCGAATTTTTAGTCGAAAGGATTTAAAGGATGATAAATTTTCTGCACCAGATTACCTTTTGAGATGCAGCAATAGCTTACTAATCTTCAGTAGATAGATTGAACCAGTACCGATTTAAGAAAAAAACAGGAGCTTTGCATAAGTTAAAAAGTTATGCAAAATAACTCAATTAAATATAAAAGTAAACTATATTTTACCATAGCTGTACCGTGCATAGTCGGAGCCTCATTGCGCTATTCAAGAGTTACTTGAATTGACTGCATGACATTCAGTCAATTCATTCATCATTTCGACTCATTACGTAATTTGTTACTAAAGTTGCATATCTGTTAACTGTCATTACAATCAATTGGTCATTACGATCATTCACTTCGAGAGTTCAATGAGATTTTATTGTAGGCTTATCTTAATACGAAAATTAGGCACAATGAAAAGTACACTAAGCGCCCACTGACATGCATTTAAAATTGCTGAGTTGAGGTCCGGATCTAAATATAAGAGGATAACATCATAGTAAGTAACATGTAACTGAAACTTAGGTATAGTCGTGATATTGATAATTCCTTATTTCTATTGAATACAACTAGAAACTGGTTTTACGGTGTTATTAGGCCAAGGTCATAAGTAAATAAATTGCTACTGATAAGATACAACAAATCATCTACTACTACTAAGTACTACTTTTAACGTTTCATTTCGTTTAATATGTTTTATAATTTATTAATTTAATAACTGCCAATTATTATCCTAAGTTAAGGAAAACTATAATTCCTGATTGTATTTAAATATGTATAAATAAAATTACTATTTTTATTTATAATGCCACCATCCATCTACGGAAGACGGTTGACGAAATAGCTAATCGTTGTTCAAATTAAAAGATGGCGTTACAGGTAACTAAACGAAATAAAAAACTAAGTATTTTTTTGTCTCATAAGTACAATCCGCTTATAATATAATCGTAACTAGGTAACAGAAAATTCTTTCTACTAAAACCCAAATTGGTATGACAGAATATTTTTAAAATGAATTAGCATCATGTATAAGCAGGTACTAAATTATTTTTCCATTGCACGATGATTTTAATGTTTTGTTAAAAAAGTAATTATCGCGCACATTGAATACACAGTATTTATAACAGCTGGTATAATTAAAAAGTGGTTGGGTTTTTACATGTATTTAAAGATAAAATCGCGTAAAACTTCCTTCTGTTACCACCATCACAGAGGATCGGATGGAGACGAGCGACATTGGCACATTCATGGCTAATTATTGTACTGGACCTACTTCCCAATCAACGGTAACCCGTACCTGTCTACCACCGGTACCTATGACGCCGGGTAAACGGCACACACTGAGTACACTGACACTCAATGAACATTGCTTTATAAATACACACGTTAATGGCGACCTCTGTTGGCGAGTAGCAAACCGAGTTTTACTGACAAATTTAAACAGAGGGCATGGTCAGAGCGTAATTAAAAACAGTGAACTTCTTCACGCTTATGGTCTCCTAGTCACAGAAGTCAAATCCTTAACCAAATTTTCGGTCAGATCGCGTTGTATAACAGCGTAACCGCCAAACAATCTCAAATCTAAAAGGGCGTAAGTACCGCTTTCCATACAAAATTTGCGCGTTCAGGTACCAGGCTAGCATAATACTACAGGAGGTCTTTTCTACAGTAGCGCCATCTATGCGAATTTGTTTAGATGTTTTTGCTTTAGTTCACCATCTATGTAGCAGTTTTTAGAAGCGGTAAAGAGATGTCGCTAGTTGCAGTTGTTGGACTACTCGACAACAGATGTCTATTTTAGAAGTTATTTTAAATTTCCGAGATACTTTGATTAACGTTATTACCAGTGGAACCTGGTTTATTAGGATTTCACGAGACCGAGACGTACCGCTTACAGAGGTCGAAATGTGCAGTTATTCCAATTTTGAGGTAGAAACTTTATTTATGTTAAAATATCTCGATGCAAGTGGTGCTTGCTGGTGATAATTGCAGAGTGCATACTTGGAATGTTAAATTGTTAGTCGTGAAATATTTAGAAAAGTTTAACCTAAACCTCACCTAACTAAGACGAAACACAATAGAATTCTAATAAATGCCACTCATAGTTGCAGATTATAAATGTATCTACATAACATTGTTGGTTCCGAAATGATTGCCTTCTTTGACTGCGTACTTTGGTAAGCGCGCATGCACAGGAGCATTTTCAGTATGTTATGTAAATGTATTGAGCTTAGTCACATCAAGCCCTTTCATTTGATACCAAACACGCATATTTTATCAATATTTTCATATAGTTTAATAAACTGTCTAAGAGCAAAATAAAGTAAAAATTAGTTGTTTTTGTTATATTACGAATATTGTGTATTGAAGAACCCATGTTATAAACAATCATAAATTATTCTAAATCATTTAGTAGCTAGCATAGTAAGTGGATCAGCAATTGGTTTACCAGACAAGTATTGAATACTCCAACGACTGATTTCAGACTTTACGCCCACCTCGCATTGTCATCGTCACACGTCCACAAGCGTCGTCTTTAATAACTACCGAGCGCGCAATTTGACCAGCATATTTGTCAAAAGACATAGATGTAATTAGCTTGATCAGATCACGACCTTTAATTTGATATCAAACACGAATAAGTTACCTTAATTTTATGATGTCATTATATTCAGCCAATCCATGTGGATGTTAAAATTTTCTCCTTATTTGCTGATTCGTTCAGACAACCAACTCATGAAATTAAATAAATTAAATAGAACAAGGGGTTCATCGCCTGTTCGAGGTAAAAGAGAACTACTTGATACAGCATTTAAAAATGGTATGGTAGTAATTACCTCACTCTGACTCCTTTGTCTAAACAGGCTCTGTCCCCAATATTTGCTAAGCGCGCATTTATCTAATATTTTTGGAGTTTTATGTAAATGTATTTAGCTTAATTAAATCAAGCTCTTTTATTTGATACCAAACATGCGTATATTATCTTCATTTTTATATAGTTTTATAGACGGTATGATGGCAAAACAAAGTTGGTTCAGCTTGGACATGACATATTTTTATTAATAAAATTTTCGTCACTTAATAATATGCAGTAGGCTCACTTATTGCGTAGTAAGAAAAAAATGTACAAACGTCCACTTAAAAAGCTTTTCTTAATTTTCATTTCATTAAATAGCTGATTGCAGTATCAATTTCAGACCAAATCATACCTACTTTTTCAACGTAGGTAATAAAAAAAACTATAACCGTAGGTAATGAGAAAAGAATAGAATATTTGGTTAACCTCGATAAAAGTACTTACTCGCAGAAGTGAAGCGAACATAGGGCCCATAGGGGTACCGGGTGGGCTCCGTTTATAAGGGAGCCCGCAGCGCGCATGCCTACTAAAATATTTAGTCTGTATAGCAGATATATTTAGCTTGATCATGTCAAGACCTTTTATTTGATACCAAATACGAATGTATTCCTTTAATTTTCAACATATTTTATGTATAGTCAATGTGAACGTTCAGTCAACTTATAGCTTTGTGCAATGTTGCAAGGCTTTAAAACATGTAAACATATAGCTACTTACTAGATGGCATAAAAACATTTCGTTAAAAAGAAGTATCATTATTATTATTTTCTATATACAAAATCAATTAAAAAACATTCAATTAAATCCACGTATACCTACTGTATTATCTAGGTAGTTTATAATATAAGATGCTCTAGGTAAAACTAAATATACAGACCAGTACCTGTAGTATAGTTTTCTGATTTATTTTAGTTACTGTCAGCCATGCTGGGTCTTTTTGAACGGAGCGCTTCGCTCGCCGCACCGACCCACTTTTCCAAAGAGGGTTTCTGTCAGATACTTCGCTAAGCGCGCATTCATAGTATTATATTCAGCATATGTTATAAATGTATTCAAGTTAGTTACATCATAATCTTTAATTTGATACCAAACACGGATATTGTACTCAAAAATTTGCCTAGTTTAATAGACGGCAAAATGTTAATTTATTTTTTTAAGTTATTTTATTTTGTCCTTAACCGACACTAATCTTGCTGATCATGATTGCATTTAATTAAATTTCTATGAGTGTCTGAAGCTGAAGTCACACACACAAGAAGTTGCGCGGGTTGCGCCTGTTGCCGAATATCCATGCGAGTGTCGCCGTTGATAAATTAGCGAGCGCGCAGGCATACCATCATATTTGTAATAAGATATATATATGTATTATAATTGTTCAGATCATAATTCTTCAAATTGAAGGTATTGGTATGAAATACCTTCAATTTCATACCAAACTCAACTATGGTACTTTAATTTTAATCTTGATTAATGAAGCTGAAAACCTGAACCGTTGGTCAATTAATAAAATGGAATATTCATTGCATATTTAGAAAAGTTTCTCTTCGCAAGGATTATATTTGAATCAAATCATCAAATAATTTTATATCCTGTAGGCTTTGGCAGTTCTGACTTCTGAGAGAGGGCCGCGCTCGCTTCACGGACAGGGTTTTAGAAGTCTTCGCATATTTTGATGCGCGCGCAAGAATAGGGTTATTTCTGGAATCTGTTATAAATGTATTCAGTTAAGTCATATCAAGCTCTTTCATTTGACACCAAACACGAATTAATTACATCATAATTTATTTAGTTTCGTAGACAGAGCAAGTGACCTGAAACATTTTTAAAGACAAAAATGTCGTTCTTGTATCTAACTTATCTTGCATGCCAGAAATTCTGATAAAAGATCTTTAAAAAAAACGGCGGGTTGCTCTGCGGGAGTGCAATTGAATATTTTTATTTTTCATTATTATAATGTAAATTATCTAGATATATTACATTATCTGGGTACCTAGGTAATAAGATATTCTATGTAATACTAAATATACTGACCAGTATATTTACAGATTGATCGTTACTGTCAGCCAGACGGGTCTTTTCTGAATGTGAGTGCCTCGAGCGCCGCAACTACTACTTTGGCCAAACGCGCTTAGGCGTTTTGTGAGATACTTTGCTCAGCGCGCGATCATAGGTTCATTTTCAGTATGTTCTATAAATGTATTTACGTTGGTCACATCAAGACTTCTAATTTGATACTAAACACCGATATGTTATCTTAATTTTTGTCTAATGTTATAGACTAAAATTAAGAATAATAATAAAATAATACTACTTTAAAGTCTAAAAAAATTGGAAATACGTCCAGGTTCTGCTTAACTGCCACAATCATGATAAAAATGCAGATTATGGTTGCATTTAATAACTTTAGATTTGTATATAGACTTCGATGATTGTTTTCAGTTATCAGACGTTGGACCCGCCGCGCGGCACCATATTGTGCAGTCGTCGCCATTGATATCAGCTGAGGGCGTATACTTACTGACAATCTCACCATCATATATAGGCATATTAATTATAATTTATAGAGGTATTTAGTTAGAGAGATTGCTAGGTTGTGTTGTGTTAGAAATGAAACCTTTTGTAGTAGTTGATAGAATGCTCTAGTTTATTTTAGAAACAGTCACTATTATACTCACTTGTATATAAAATCCCAATTGCGAGCAGATTTAATGAAAGATTTGGGTTTTGTATCAGATCTTTGATAAAAAAAAATGTAACAAAGCTGATTTAAAATAATTTTGCTTTCAGACAGTCTATAAAACTAAATGGAAATTGAAAAAAAAAAAGTAAATCTTTATTTCTTAATTCTTTATTGTGCACATATTCACATAAATATTAAATTTTAGAAGGATATATTTTACATTCATGACCAGAGGTGAGCTTAATTTAAAATTGAGTTCTCTTATTATAAACCTTTCAGTGATAGTGAAATGATTAAATAATGGTGAAGAAGACGAAATTGTCTAACATTACAGATTAAAAGTTACATACACACAAATACTACATAATTATATTATTTATATCTTATGACACATATTAGATTTACTTATAGCTAATAAACATAGAGATCATGTCAGTGTTCGAACCGAATAACAAGCGGTTTTTTTCATTTGGGAGGTGCACTGCTACAGAAACACGATACATACGAGTACCTATATCTAAGTCAAAATTATAAAACTCCTTATTTGCATTGGGAGTTGAAAAACACAAGCAACAATATCTTTGAGCAGATGAGCCCAATTTAAGTAGGTAAGAAAATATCTTTGATTATCAAAAGAAAGTGATTTTCGTAGCTGTTAATATAGCGCCATAATCTGTCAGAAAAAAGTAACGTAAGGTATCCTAAGAAGCAGAAAAGCTTATCTTTATTAAGCTAAACATATTCCTATATCATATAGGTACCTTTTTTTGTTCTCCCTGACAATAACACTTAAAAAATATATCAGCCCTGCTAACATGGCCGAATACCAAAATGTAACTTCAGCCCATTTTCATCGGTCGTTATACCGCATGCGGGGAGCCTCGCACGCGGCCTAACGACCAAGTCATCACTTTTAGGCTCAGTTTTCACCGCCGCGGAATGACGTTAACCGTTATATTTTGCGTCAATTACAATATAAATTATTTATGAGAATTGTTTTATTACCTTTACTTGACATACATTGAAGAATTATTATTTAACAAAATTATCAAATATTATTTATCGATTAAGGTACACTAGATCAATTCATTTTCAGTTTATTATTAGGTATACTGTTGATATTGGAAATGGCTAATTCATAACATAATTTCGTGGTAGAGCTATTTTCTCCAACTTTTAAGCTACTGTGCTCGCTGCATATTTACAGTTATATAATTTCACGAAACGTCAAGTACTAAAAGGTAAATAAATATGTCTCGCGCATTTCCCGCGAAATTATATTACTGTATTTTTCACCATGTAGGTACACACATGTACTATAATAATCTGAGTATTTACAGAATGTAATAAAATCAACTCTTCTTAAATTCGAATGAAAATGAGTGAACATCAAAATATATATAAAAACTCAATTAACAAGCATGAGCAAATCTGTTCTGAGCCAAATGATGAACAGAAACTATTTTCTTACAATTCATACATTGCCAATCAGGATCATTCTGATGGCAACTATTATAATGAGACTGCACCGCTTCACTTAAATTCACATTCAAATCACTCAACTTCACTAAACATATGGTACACTCCATCTTAAACCACTCTAATGATGGCTTGCCAATACCAATTTTAGGCCTTTTCTTAAAAAATAATTGATACATTGGTGATAGTGTTTCCTCTAATCTCAAGTCGTATCTTTCATCTGTACTATTCTTGTTTTCAACAAACAAATATCTAACATATTTGTATTTATTCATGTACTTCCTATACAGATTGTGATTTTGTATTCCTTTGGGGAAATCTTCTAAATCTTTTAATATAGCATTAAAAACTGCAAGAGCAATTACATATATTGATTCGTTTTCAGCTTTACATTGCTCTAACATTCTTGATATTACTTTTAAAGTGTGACTTTTATTCCATTTCATATGTTTTGATTCTGACCGAACTTGTAGGCCGGTGTTTAAAAATATATTGTGTGTTGGGTCTTCGTTACGGGCCTTATTTACTAATACATGTTTTAGGTTATACAGAATTTCTCTACTCATTGATAGGCATGGAGCATTAATAGTTATCTTTATCGGTAGGAAATTGAGAATTTGATCAAATGGTAGTGTTTTTAATGATATATGTGTAGGGTCTATAGGACTCATGTTGAAAACTGTGTTATTAAGATCCAGTCGTGGTTTATTAATGAATAAGTTATTTAGTTGTTGTCTCGTACACTGTATCTCCATGACAACATCTGATTCAGATTCTTTTTTTTCTTTAGCTTTCGACACGGGAGTTACACTTTTTACTGCTTTTTTAGCTTTCGACACAGTACTTAAGTTTTTTACTGCTTCTTTAGCTAAAGGTTTCGCTGCGTCCAACATAACACCAAGATATTCCTTCAAATTCTTGTATTGTTGGTCAAGAACCTTTGATAAGGCTTCAAAGTCGTTTCTATTCTTTAGTTTAGTTGACATGCGTTCCAGTTTCTCCCACTGTGGCCAGATTTTTAAGTATTTTTCTATTATTTTAATGTATATGTCGACTTCTAGTTCATGTATTGTGGTTACATCTATATTAAATTCCCTTTGAAGGATGTCTATGATTTGTGCGTTAGTTATGACTATGTTTTGTTTTTCATGGATGAGAGACTGCAGTAGAAGCATGATGGGGCTTTCTGGAAAACAATCACACACAATTTATTTATTATAAATGTTTAAGGTTAGAAAATAGTAAGCTATAACATACAAATGATCATCCGTCTAATATTGAGTAATAAGATTGTCGTTATTTAGCCAGTATTGCTTTGTCTAGACATAGAACTAGTTAAGATATATTCCGGTTGAAGGCGTTATATAAATAAGACCTCCAATAAAACTGTTTTGGGTATAACTAAAATACATACATATTATTCAATATTATTAATTTAAAAAACAAAATACGTTTCAGAAACTAATAACAAACAGTTCCGATAACGTTTAAACTACAGACGTATTAGTAAAAATAATGTTAGGTGCACAAAAATTAAAAAAACCAGTTAAACAGAACGTAAAAATGTTTGTTTACAAGTGAAACTTACTTTCGCCACTGTCTGAATCACCTTCATCGACGCTATCATTGTACTCAATGACGTAGGTATAGTCAGACATTTCGTCGTCCAATAATAAATCTAGAAATCATAACAAAGTATGATTATTTTACACAATCAACAATCTCATCAAAATTGAAAACTTGTAAATAGTTGTAAACAATAGAGTAGAGAAGTTGACGCAATAACTTTTTAAAGTTCTACTCAGCACAGAATATAAAAAGATTTCGTTTATTTTCGAGAAAAATGTACAGTTCGTAATATATATGAAAGCTTGATTGAATTAAATGAAACAATTAAATTATTTTCTACCTTTGAAGCTTTACAGAACAGAGCGAAATTTAGAAAATAATGTGCGAAATACGCTTAAAATTTTATATAAAGTGGAGTACATTTTATATGTAGATATATTTACAAAACTTTACATCTTAAACTTGATAAAAATACTTAAAATCTATAGTGGTCGAGGCAGAAGGATTCTACCTAGCACGGCCACTGCCGATATGTTACAGCAGCATAATATGTGATAATGTGAATACATTTTTTCAAGTCATTAGTACAACGAAGTACACATTTTTTCATGAATATATGTATACTGCATTAAAATTAAAGTAATCATTGCGTAGTAGTGCCATCTTCTCCGACTACAGACGACCATATCGTCTGTAGTCGGAGAAGATGGCACAAAATAATCTTCTGCAACACTCACTCGGGCTATCTATAAATTCACCACTTTTCAACACTCTCGGAAAACTTTTCAGATAGAACTACTTAATAACTGAACTATTATACCAGTTTTGAATGTAGTACACAAAATATTAAATGAGATACTTACCGAAGTTCTTACTCCGTCTCACACTCCACTCTTTAGATCGGCTTGTTTGAAACACGTTTTTGAATAAAAATACATTTAAAAGATACAATAATTATTAAACAGCACTACCATTTGTAATAAAGATCCACACACTTCAAATAATCTTCTAATTATATTAAAATGTAGGTAGATAGACAAAATATTTACTTCGTCTAACGATGACTATGGTGTTGTTGGTGAGATTGATTTTTGGGCACAGAGCAAAGTAATATGTACGATATTTATGGGTATGGATGGACGGGATAATAATTGCATAAACGCATAGTGCGGTGCGGATATAAATTGCATCTTTAACAGAATGAACTGCAGTAGCTGATTTGAGATGAGTTATTATTATTGATAAAACATTATAGTAATAATAAAATACAAAAATTATATTCTGCTTATTAAACTTGTTTGTGTTTCCGTAAAAACATTATTTATATGAGACAAGTAAAAAAATCGACTAAAAAAACCACATGAATAACAACATAGGTTAGGTATCATCTTGTTTTTTTTGTATAACACTGTATCTTACTGTTATTTTTATCACAAATACCTAAATAGAATGTAAACTAATTTGGTTCTGTTTTGCTCTGGAAAACTACTTGAAGGTGGAACATCACTAATAATATGGTTTACGAACCTTCACGGTAGCGTGCGAAATTCAAATTGAATTACTTATTCTTGAAATAGACATTCAATCGAATTATATGCACTGTGAGGGTTGTATTGATGATAACAATTATTATAATTCTGTAACTAAATACCAAATTTTGAGTTTTTAGAAGGAATTACGAGTATAAAATTAGTTTGGAGTTTTTGGTTTTATCCGATGCTTAAGTTTTATTTAAGCGTATGTCAAGAGTTTTCAACTTATGGTCGGAAATCGGAAAAGGGGGATCCAAAAAAAATTAACTTCTGAAATATAGGGGTGTAAAAATGTTATGCTTTGTTTCAAAAAAAGGTCCTTGAAATTGTACCGGTTATTCAAGGGGTCTGGGGGCTACAAAATGTTAAGAAACGCTGGATCTGAGGCTTGCGCAGCCGTTTCTATTGATTGCGCATGTATTGATTTATGTGTTTAGTGTTACAATGTAGAAAATAATAAAGGGTATTTTATTGAAGATCATAGGTAATTTGATATAGCTTGGCCATAAAGAGTAGAAAAAAATTGAGGGCGCTGCTAGCGTTTATATGGTATCATTTATAGTATAACATAAATGTACTTGATACTTTGAAGTATTTTAAGAGATAAATGTGTAGAGGGAAGATCTATAATTATGTTATATTTCTTTTTTTTTTCTGCATTCTTACAAAAATTCACGCCTTCTGCCCATGGGGGTAGCAGAAACTGTAGAACGCCACCTGCCACAATCCTTTTGCCTCAATAAGATCACTATAATTACATAATTATAGTGACCTTACTGGTGATGTTCTTAAGAACTCGCAACCAGCGCTCGCGGCGTGCGTTTATGACCAGATGTATAAACGTAAATGAGGCAAAAGGATTGTAGCAGGTGGTGTTGTGAAAGTAAAGTATTTATATGGAACATGTGAGTGGAAACGGCGGGAGTAAATAGTTTACTTTCACTTTATTTTTCCTAATTGGATAGTATTAATAAGTCTGGGAGAGTTAAAACATCTTTATTTATATCATATATACAAAACATTTTTTAATCATCTAAATGTTCTACACCTGACATGTCCGATCCAAGCTCTTGGTCATCTTCCGAATCTGAGCTACTGTCACTGCTGTCCTCTCTTACACGAATGACCAATCTGTCTATGTCTTCATAAAGTGTTCTACCCCTCTCATAGTAATCTTGTTCTATTTTCTTTATGTGTTCAACACAATTATTCCAAGTTTCGGGGCCAATGCTATTAAAAGCTTCTTCAGTAGCTTTTTTTATGTCGATTGCACCTATGTTACATGCAGCAACTTTTTGCTTTGCTATGCCCCAGATTAGCTCTATAGGGTTTAGGTCACAGTGGTACGGCGGCAGTCTTACCACTTCATGACCATGTTCCCCCAACAACTCATCTATTTCATACACTGGTTCTGGCTTGTGCTTTTTAACAAGCATTAATAATGCTGGCTTTCTTGTTGATGGCTCGAATGGGATGTTATTTTCTAACAGCCACAGTTTAATTTCATCTACTCGGGAAGCAGAAGTTGGGGCCTTGTTCTGCACCACACTGTGGTAAGGCGCATTGTCCATGACAATTATCGAGGCTTCGGTAAGGTTTGGGATTAATTTTTCCGTCACCCACTTGGTAAAATTGTGAGAATTCATTTCTGAATGATAATCTTCCATTTTGTTGGTGCCACTAAATATTAATAAAGCATTGGGTACAAATCCATTGGCAGTTCCGGCATGGACAATAATCCACCGTTTTCCTTTCGATACATCATGCTTTACGCCTTTGATTTTAATGGATTGCCAGCACTTTCTTAATTTATATGAACTGTGGATATAGCTTTCATCCAAGTAAACAATTTGTTTTTGTAGTTCCACAGGCAAATCCCTATTTCGTTTTATAATTTCCAAATATTTTTCTCTCTTATCCGCTATATTAGGTTTTTCTATTAGCGCCTCTCTATTTGTAGAACATTTTTTGTATGAAAAACCTATGGCATGTAGTATTTGCCTAAATTTCTCACGGCCTCCTTCATACTTTAATTCTTCTTTTGCCACAGCCAACAACTTTCGCAAAGTCGGTGCTATTTTCTGTACGGTGTAAGAAAATTGAATTTTCTGACGAATCGCACAAAGACTAAAGTCATCTAACTCTATTTTTGGACGGCCTTTTCTATGCTTGGCTGGTGTTGTAAATTTGCCTTCGTTTTTATAGCCTTCGTTGATTATGCGTCGGACTGTACTTTCTGATTTCCCTGTAATCAAAATAAAACACTAATGTAGAATGACGTGAGTGACGCTCAAAATTATGCAGTCGTACTATACAAAGTGAATTGTCAAAGTACAACTTTTCATGTAAACATAACCTCCAAAGTTATATTAAATCCGTAGAAACAGTCGATGCTGTGTCATATTTAAAGAACTAGCGGACTATAACTGTAATTTATATAGTTAACTATGTATATTACATAAAAAATTTGTAAATAAATACCTGTCATATCAGCAACTCGTCTATAGAGATCATCCAATTCTGTAAGTAGTTTTCCAGCATGATATTCCGCCAAACATCTTTTAAAAACATTGAATATGACTTCTCTGGCGCCACTTTTTATGGTCTTGCCCATTTTCAATAACAATTTCAGTGAGTAAAGTATTTATTCTAGCGAAAATCACAAGAATCCTTTTTTACTTTGGTAGTTTGACAGAGTTTGACTGATGTTTGACATTTCTCTAAAGTTGCCATGAAGAGCAAAAATTTAGTTCATGTTTATTTAATTTCCACTCTTTTTGGCCAAGCTATAAATAGGTATTTTTATTTTAAATATAATTCATTTTCGGTTTTTTATGAACTAACAACATTCCGTGAAATTTATCATTTCCAAAATTATGGACTGCCACTAGCAACACTTTCTTTCTTTTTGATCGCTGTCACCATCAGGCATCAAATGCATATACGCCATACTCCGATATTAAAAATTATTATCGTCAGCAAGCAAAGCGAAAAATTCTTTGTGATAGGCGAGTAGTTAAAATAATTACAATGTTGTACATTCAGTGTTTAAGTGGACTATGAGAAACGTGTTTAAACGTGGTTTTTGTTGTTTTTAGGAACGCGTCAAATTATCTGCCTTGGGCGTTCTTGATGTTGAAAAATGATTGAGTTCACTATAAAAACACTCGATTCAAATAACCATTTCTTCTCCGTCGAAGATGGGGTAAGGCAAAATCAATACTATTAATATTTAACGAGAAAAAATCAATGTCTATAGCATCGATTTTATTTCTACCACCCTCATTTATTTTTAATGCGATAGTAGTAGCTTGAATTTAAATAGATTTTAGGGCGATAGATGCACTGCTAACCTTTAAAATCGATATGTTGTGTCTACTACTGTATAATGTTGTCATGCTGTTCTTATCACACACCCACTGCAATTTCAGGCTAGGAAATCAATATTGTGTCTGTACCTATAGGTATCTGTAGGTAGTACTTGCGCTAGGTATAATAGTGTTCCGTCGTTCTGGCATATACCTGATCTTTTGTATGGTTTGATAAATATTATCAAAATAAGGTTACATATTTCATATACAAAAGTTTCATGTAGGTATATGAAGTATGATGAATCAATTTGAACATAAACTTAACCTGTTTTGTAAATAAATAAAGCTAAACCCTCTTTGTAAAAGAAACAGGTCAGAACAAATGTTATTCAATCTCATAATTACATTTATTTGACACTTCAAGATGCACAAACAAACTTGTGTTTTTGTTTGTTCAAATCAATGTAACTAGTGTCTACATGCAGGGAATATGGTGTAAAAAGTAGGACAAATGGAAAACATATGAGCAGATAGATGGCAATTTTATCAATGTTTGGAAAGTTTTCTTGCTTAGGATCCAATTTCTCACATATTTCTAAAGATATACCTAATTAGTCCCTGAATAGTTAGTGATTCCCATTTGTTCATTCTTATACAACTTTATTAGGTCTAAAGAGCTTACTACTAGTAATTTTTATAAAAAAATCAAAATCATCACCTGCTAAACAATTGTTGAAAGTTACTGGAAAACTCACTGTCAAAGCTACAAATGCCAATATTTGTGTAGTAGTGTCTGATTGTTGAAAGCTCTCAAATTAAACAAATATTGAGATTTACATGAATATTTGAGTAGGCAGTAGAATAAAACTTAACTGATTTGGCAAAGACCAAATGGAACATAATATCTCGGATGACAGGTACAATACAAGTCTGTTTTCAATGTCAGTATTCTGTCCACCTATTATTCCAATTACCATTTTTAAAACTTTTTGGATGTCTGAGTCAGTTTACTTTTAATCAGATATGATTATTTAATATACTCTCACAATAGTTGTGAGTCCACTATTGTACATATCATACAAAGTTAGAGCACCAAACGGGGTTCAAACACTGCCAGCAAAAGTAGTAAAGGCCATTTAAATAGTAATATCATATTTATCAATATAAATACACTTTAACCAGTAATTTGTTTTCTACACACATTTCCAGGTTATATGATATTAATACGTAATTGAATTAGGTGGGAAGTAATGAACTTTCCACTAGAGCCCATAGTTTTAAATTTTTAGTGTTTAGAGTTGATACCACATCTATCATCCTTGATCAATGATTCTGTGAACCTCCTGTATTATTTTTCTGCTTAAAACACAAGAGAAATTGAAATGGTTTTTTATTTATTTCACCATTTTTGTAGACAACAGTTTATGAAATATATAGTTAGGATATGTACAAAGGTACTGCTGCTGCACTGTACAAATGTTAGTGTTGTTACATCTCCTTATACAGCCTTCACTCCAGAAAACATGAATCTCTTACACTATATGGCATTGGTGGGTTCACTTATTACTCTGATTGATACAGCTATGATGAACAACTATTACAAGTGTTCATAGTGACTTATACTAAAAGTATCAATCATTGAAATCATTAAGTATATTATATCATTAGCTGAGCCTCTTTTTTTGTCATATTTATTTCATGTATTTTGTGCTTTTGGTAATTGTTTTATACATATTATGTGCCTATCATTTATATCATAAATAAAGTTAACTTATGTGTATGCAATGCGACCTACAGGTGATCATGCAAAGCGATATACGATATTTTCCCGAATAAATAATGTACTTTGAGCTATATGAACAAAACAGATTTTCTTAATTTTATCTTTTAGTGGAGTACCAGTTAATTGGACTTAATGTTGTCGTAACTACATGAAGAAATCAATTTATGTACCTTAGAATATGTGCAACCATACTACCTATATTCAAATATCAAATAGCACAATCACAAATTAGTGTTGTTTATCTTTACTACATGTTTGGTACACATTTCAGCCCACTTTATTAGAGGTTGCATTATAATAACTTCAAATATATCTTTCTAGCTGTGTTTTATCATATTATGACATGTATTTGTAATTGCTTACATTTCTTCTAAATAAAAAATACAAACCATAAGTAATTATATGATAATTAGGAATAATGCTTAAGTGTTGTTATATTTAAGGCCTATTTGTTTTGCGAATTTTTGTTTTATTACAATGCGACAGTTTTGTTTTAACATTTTTTTTAAGTGATCATTAATTTTGTTATATTTAAAGCTACTTACTAGGGAATTTAGTATTGACGCCCACTATTGAATACAAACATGCACAGATGCATGGACTGCTCCTTTGAAACATCAGTTAATATATAAAATTCAAAGTGCCTGTTCATGAAGGATTCACAAGTAACTTATAAATGGTGTTGATTCATAACTTAGGATGTTCTATAGAAGGAATATCCAGATAAATTAACTCAAGTCAATCTATATCACTAGTCCATTTATCTTGGGAAAACATTTTAACCTGATTGAAACTGTAAACAAAGATACTATTGAAATGAAATATAAAATCAGAAATAAGTGAAGGAAGCATTTTGTCTACCCAGTAACTAGACTGACATTGAGTAAAACAATAATTTAGTACATATTTTTTTATTGGTTATTGATTTATACTAAAGAACAATTTTACCAGCTAAGAATTTACTAGAACTTACTATAATAAACAGTGGAGGGCTACATAACTTACTTTCCATACCATGTATAGGGGAAGGGGGGTAAGGGAATAAAACTACCAACTCTTATCACTTTTTGTTTTTGTGTTATTACTTATATTACATTTACTATCTTGTTAATGTTATTTGTGATATAAGAACAAACATGTAGTATTTCTGCAACAGAATAAAAATATATCAACACCTTAAATGTTTTTGGTAAAGATATCTTGAACCGGCTCTGAGAAGATTAACAATTTTCGGTACCTGCACTTTTGCACCATTCACCTTCATGTTTGCCGCATTTGAAAGAGCTATTACCCCTAATTATTTAATATAGCCAACACATCTTATCCTTTAGTTACTATAGAAAGATACATACATACATATAATCACGCCTGTTTCCCGTAGGGGTAGGCAGAGACCACCTCCTTCCACTTGCTACGATCCTTACATACTTGTTTCGCTTCATCCACTTCATCATTAGAAAGATAGGAGGAATAAAAAGGGTCTAATAACTTTTTATCTTGAAGTGTATCTTTTTATCGCTGGAAGCCCAGTGTACCAATTGTAAGGACACTGTGTACTGGAAATTCTAGCTTACTGAATTAAATGACGTTTTCAATGACATGATGTTTAATGATAATTACATAGTTGTCATTGGTATGGCTCTTTAACGTAACATACCCATATGAACATTATTATGTAGTATGCTAAGTTTACTCTACATAGAATTGTTTCTTGCAAAGTAAAGATAGTTTGAGATGGCACCATGGTTCAGCTAATCTGTCAACAAAATGACCAGTCATTAGTCTTATTGAGAGGTTGTTAATTATGTATTTGATATTCTGTACCAAATACGACACAGTCTTTTATATTACCTTGTCCTTGAAACCCTACCCTCCGGCTTTAAGGGAGCTCTGCAGTTAATTTGCATATCCCCCTTACCATGATCCGTATCAAGGTCAAGGGGAGATGATCGCAATGCACGCCGTATTTCAATTTTGTTGTGTCTCTTAAAAGACCCGTTTTACATGTAGTTTTTAGAAAGATGATCAATGGATGCGATTAGGAAATCTGGGCTTTTTATAAAAAAATAAGCATTGATACTTAGTTTTTTGCCGCGAGATATGGTCAATGTGAGATAAATTGTATTTAAAGTAAAAGATAATTATTCTAGTCAGTGATTGTAATACATTTGAGATAACGTATTTTATACAGACCGTAATAATAATCACGGAAATATTGCTTGATCAATACAAATTGCGTGGGTGGTCTTTACTCTGCCAGGCTATTTGTTACTCGGATTATGTTCATTAGAAAATATCCTGCTATTACGCCAATTACAGTAAAAAATAACAACACGAGCCAAAACCCAGACATGGGGTGATTTCCGCCGTCTACCCCCCTGCGAAAGGGTGGGAGCCACCCACACTACCTGTGCCTTTCTGATTGGCTGTCCCGTGGGGAGAGAGATGAACGCAATACAGCCAATCATAAAATTGAAAATAAACATACATTTTGATTCTTGATGGAGAGGGATTGTTGTCTCTAAAATATGTCTGGTCGATATTACGTTCCTAATTAGACATGCTTCTCAAAATACTGTTAGTATTTACTTTTTGTAGTTTCATATCCATAATAAAAATAGTAAAATAATGCAATTTTAACCACACTTTCATCTTACATGATATTAAAAGAAAAACCTTTATTGATTCAGTAATAATGAAAAAAAATATGCACAAAGTTTAATGGAATATTAACGAATTTGAATCCCTGAACATTGAACAAGCGATATCGCCACGCAGTGATACACAAACTACAAATAAATAATTTATTTATATTAAAAAAAAAGACAACAATCATCATCATCCAGAAGACATCCACTGCTGAACAAAGGCCTCTCCCCTAGAACGCCACAATAAACGAAGAATCAACAATTGCATCCACGGGGTGCCCGCAACTTTGACGATATCGTCGGTCCAAGCGGTTATCGGTTCTTTGTGCGATATGGCCTGCCCATTGACACTTCAACTTGCATATTCTTCGAGCTATGTCGGTGACTCTAGTTCCTTGTCGAATTTTCGTATTCCGGATCCTGTCGCGCAAAGAAACCCCGAGCATAGATAGCTCTCTCCATAGCTCGTTGAGTGACTCTGACCCTCTCCAAAAGGTCAAGCGTTAGCGACCACGTCTCAGAGCCATATGTTATCACTGGCAACACACACTGGTCAAAGACCTGCGTCTTCAGACCCTGGAGAATTTTGTACGAAAAGAGGTCGCGAAGTTTCCCGAACGCTGCCCATCCGAGTTGGATATTTTGGGCGACCTCTTTGTCGAAGTTGGACCGGCCTAACTGAACTATCTGTCCAAGATAGACGTAGTGGTCGACAACTTTGAGAGTATCATTCCCAACAACAACCGGTACAGGTGCGACATGGACATTGGACATGATCTTCGTCTTGACCATGTTCATTTTAAGGCCCACCTGTTGGCAAACGATAAGGTCGCTGAAGTCGCTGAGCATTGTATTGAGCTCTTCCAGCGACTCCGCCATGATCACTATAATTATCATCTTTTATTACGAATTATCATTTCTTATATATTTAGGTTTTAATTCAAGGTTTATATTAGAATTTTAGTTACTAGAGGATACGTATTTTTTATATGAATTGAATAATCTGTAGTTCAATTTTTATTTTCATCCGGAACCGAATAAATCTTCGGAACTAAACTAAAATGATGAGGGTGCAGTACGCACAGGCTAATCGATATGTCGTCAGTATTTGATAGATAGAGACAGGTAACGTTAGCGTATGGGCGTATCTCCCATACGCAATTTTAATCCCCAGCCAGACAGTTTTAATTATAAATCTGTATGCATAAATTCTATATTGCTAGAGCTTTCCCCCACCGGGAGATGCCGGTCGATACAGGTACCTATCGCGGCACTGTTCTGACCCCTCGTCCCGTCTGTCTGAATTTGTATTGATGCATCTCCCCATGTAAGTAGTCGTTGATCGGAAAATTTATGAGCATCCTCTCGCTGAAGTTCATTTTCTGGTAGGTTGAAAAAAATATTTTAATTTGTTCTTTGCTTTTTTTTGTTTGGAATTTTGTTTTTGTTTGTTATTCTTTTGTTTTTGTTGTTATTACACTTGATTTTTGGATCGTTTTTTTCGGCTTCGCGAAAATAGCGTCGCATACCAAGCTATTTTATCACTTACAATTTAACTATTAATTTTGTAAGAACTGTGTATATGTAAAGGATGAAGTGGAATTTTAGCGATTTTCAAATAATATGTCTTAATTAGTGCCTAGCAGTTTAGCGTAGCGAATTTTTTTTTGTGAATAGAGCCTTTAATTTTCTTGTACACCAAATTTAAATCTTTGTTACACTGCAATATTTGTAATTATTATTTTTTGTCTTTTTAGATCACAGTGCAGCAACTTAAACAGAAGGTTAGGGAGCAGATGGGAATTGAGATCAACCTACAGCGACTCATATTTTGCGGCAGAGTTTTGCAGGACGAGAAATTGCTGTCGGAATACGGTATGTATTTAATTATTTTATTTAGGCGTGAAACATTATTTATTTTCAGCGTTTGACTTTAATTGGTTAATTATTTGGAAGAAATTGCAGATATGAAAAATACGGAGCAAACATGTCCATTAATAAATGCTACAGTTCTATAATAAATTGCTAAAATGATAATTGTGGTAAATAATCTCAATAAAATTCGACGTTACCTATTGCAAAAAAGAAATAATTTTATTTTTGAAAGCATCCACACGATTCATTTTGATTTAGGATAAAAATTAAGAAGGTAAAATAGTTGACACTTCGCGGTTAGTTATTTTAAATTACTCAAGCCCCTTAGACTGCGTAAGATCTAATCTCGATTCATGTTGTGGTTAAGGAAATTTTAGTAGTTAGACTTTACCCGCCGGTTTCTAAGGATTTGAAACTATTCGTATTCGACAATTTATGAGATCCCTAGTTTAATTGCCGAAGACCGTGAGTGATTATTTCGACTTGCATTAAATTGGTAGTTCTACCGGTATACAGTCCAAATCCGTTTAAGTATCTTTAGCGTAGAATGTTACAGCAAAAATTATACACCAAGTAGTTGGCCACACCCTATTTGTCTATAAATAGTGTTTTCTTGTTATAAATTACAAGTGGGTGTGAACATCACGCGGTGGAATTTCATTCTATTATGAGTTGGGTTGTAATTCGATTTATTAATCAGGGTATTAGACACCTACATATTTTAACATCACAACAACCAATTGTTTGCATAGTTCAGCAAGTTACGTCATTAGAAGACAAAGAATTATTTAAATTAAAGAATCGAATTCCGAGTGAATAATTGTAACAACGCTGCGACGTATTTTATTCAACACTTGGTTAAAGACGATTGGGCATTTTGGTCCGTTGGCGGCCGCTAACGTCACCGGTCAAGTAGACGGTTTATAGCTAGTAAACTTCTGTTCAAGTATATTATATGCTACTTGTTTGTATGTATGACATTTCATGACTTTTCTATTTCAAAGAAATCGTAGAGTTGTTGTTGGATTTTGAAGATTTTTCCGAAGGTTTTCCTCAATTATTTTAATTTATTATATTAGACTTTGTTATTTTACATTTTACATTCTTAATGACAGTGTTGTTTGTGACACCTTTCATGATTGAACGAAACAGTACCATTATTTATATTCGTAAATCTGGCTGCAACACTTATCTATTTTATTTTAGACCAATTTCACTACTCCCTGAATTAAGTAAAAAAATTGACAAAATGGTGCTTGACTAGATGATGTCACATTTTAGTCAACACAAAACCCATTTGTCACCAACGCCCATTTGGTAACGCTAGAGGAAGCTCTACCACCGCCGCCATTTTGTGATCCGTCCGAGGCTTTTGATTGCGTTGATTATGAAACTGTAATACTTAAATAAAAGCATTACGGATTACGACTACAATTCTCAGAACTCGTATTGTCATATCTATTTATTAACTATGCAGCAATAAATCGGCGAAGACGGAGTAACTAAGTCGGAATTCATAATAAGAATGGGCGTGCCTCAGGGTTCAATTGTAGGCCCCTTTCCATTTTAAGCTTATAATAATATGTGCATATTAATGATCTTCCCTACATTATGGACAACTTAACTGATTTTACCTTACCACTTCAAAACATTTAAATGGTGGCATGCCCTAAAAAAATAACCTATTGGTTTTCAACTTTAACCTATTGGTTTTTACGATAAATAAAAATAAATAACCCGTCACCGTAATGAATAAATAGCATGTCCTAAACAAAGTGTCTTTAATTCTCACATTCAAATGTGCGTTAAAATTAGGCAATTAACAAATGTTCCTACTGCTAAAATAGTTTATTACGCGTATTTCCACAGCCTTATGTTACATGGCATTCTTCACATGGGCCCTGCAGCCCATGTGAAGAATATATTTATTTTGCTAAAACTAACGATTCGTGCAATCTACTGCATAGGACCTCGCAAGTCTCTAAGGAATACGGAAATCAATCTCCTAACGTTGCTAGAATCCGTATCTTAGTGAATATAAAGTACGTTCGCAAAAATCTACGGAGTTTTAGTACTAATAGTGATCACCACAATTATAAATATTACAACCATATAGAGACAATTATAAAGGCCCAAGATTTAGACTAACTAAACCTAATACTAAATCTTTCTTAGGAAATTATATCCCTTTGTGTAATAAACTAGCGGCCCGTCCCGGCTTCGCACGGTTATTTAACAAATTACATTACAAAAAATATTATTTTAACGCATACACACATCTTGGGGTTCTAAAAATACAATACAATAGAAAGTTTTTTTTGAGTTATTACTACTATACGCTGTTTATAATATTAGTATAGATACTCCCGTACCTCAGTGACGCCTAAACTGCATAGTTAGCCGAGCGGAGTGAGCGGCAATCACGCGATTTTTTTTTAATAATTACATTTCAACTCGTGATATCTTTCAAATGGATGTCCGAATTGGATAATTCAAAAAGTTACATTAAGGGATTAAAGCAGTCTTGACTATGAGGTAATTTATTTTGATAAGGATTAATACAAAGTTACAAATCAAGAGCCATTTCTAGCGGCGTCCTTTAAATCGTCTTTTTATAAATTTACTCTTATTGTGACCGAACTATAATAATTGGACATATGCTGTCGCGACATTTTTTGTAGGTTTTATTCTTTCATCAATACTTTTAGCAGCGGACGCGGTGTAAGGATTTTTTAGGCCATTTTTTACACCTTTGGTTTCATTATTAGAATTTTAGTAAGGATCCCCAATTTTTTCTTGCAATAAATATAGGCTATGTTGCTCAGGGTGAATGTAGGTTTCTAATGGTGAATGAAATTTCGAAATCGGTGCAGTAAGTTTTTGAGTTCATACATTACAAACATGCGCAGAAAAATCTTTCCTCTTTATAAGTGTAGAATTACACAATGAAATTACAATTACCTAATAGAAACTTAAAAAAGTGCGTTAAATCAATATATAATAAAGAATGAATATTGCACGGTTAGTGACTATGTAGTGGATATAAGCGCGTATAATTAGTTTCATCTGAATATGTGGCCTCACTGGCAGTCTGCTAGCAATCTTGTTTACTACAGGTACTGCCCAAGCCATAGCCTCTATTCTCAGAACGCTTTTGACTTGTCTTGAAATGCCTGTTACGAAATTTTGAATAGGAAGACAAAAAAGAAAGAAATTAGAATTTATTTGTCAGTATATAGTACAATAGTTGTTAACAGTATTAAGTCGTATCATATATTGTACCGAATATTTAATTTTGTGTACAAATATTACTTTTATTAACATGAAGATATTAACGCGAAGAGGGTTCCGTACGATGTTACCTATGGAACGTACAGGTACACAACGTACGGAACCCTAAAAACACATTCTCTTTCTCGTTCTCCCACACATTCCACCTGCCAATGTGAGTTGGTACGCACAATACTGAGCGATTTACCATATTATTTTAATATCATGGACTTCTTACAGGTTTATCTATACCTAATCTAAAAGTAGAAAAATAATCAATTTTCTAAATTTTAGGTTCATTAGTTTCGGAAAAAGGTGGTCATGGTGATTTCGTCTATTATCTTGAATAACTTTGAAACGGTTCATTTTAAAATTACAAAAAAATGCACTTGGGATCTTGTTAACAATACCTTCCATTTGATATGTCACACAATACAGTTTTCAATTTGTCTTTTTCCTCCTTTCTTATATATGGTCGAATATACAAATTTCATCAATTCATGTCACACTTCTGCGTTTGGGTCAAAGAAATTGTTATGTGTACCAATTTTCAACGCAATCGGTCTAGTAGATTCGGAGATAGTTGACCAACGGACAGACGGACACAAGAGTGATCCTATAAGGGTTAGGTTTTTGTGGGTAAATAACTTTGGGACTTTTGGCGAGGACCTTGAGACTTCCAGCTAGAGCAATAGGAAAAACTAACTACGTTAGCAACGTCCACTAAGGGCACCCCGTGCGGCGTTCCCTTAGGACCATAATTTTATTGCTAGTTTGGCCGGTTCGGGCCAGCTTGCTCTAGGGGCAGGGGATAACATTTACGCTAGTACTATTTATAACATGCGACGGGCCTCGTCGGCGAGGAAGAAATATACAGCGGTTGTGTTTTGTCTTGGTACCGCTAGCTAAATAGAATGTTACTTGGAGAAGCGTTGTTTTATCGTCGGGGTAGGAGAGAGTATGTCTGGGGCGTTTAAACTTAGATATAACGGAAGGTAGGTATCGCGCGGCCGCTACAATTAGCGGTTTACGGAAGGGTTTCGGAGCAGTCGAAGAATCGAATCGCAGCGCGTTTCAATAAGGGTTCCGTTTTGTTATTTGGACGTGCGGAACCCTATCTAATAATGAGTATACATTATAGTACAGCAATGTTATTACCATTGGGGCAGTCATTGGTAGAATATTAACTTTTATGAATTAGGAGATCAAATCTTGAATAGTTCTAAATTAATGTTTTTTAGATTATTTGGTAACTTAAAATAAATTCTGACAGCCATACAAAATGAATTTCTACTATATAATGTTGTACGTTGTTTTGGTGTACACAATTTATTAGGGAATCTATTATTTTTATTTGTTACACAAATAATACTAACAAAGAGATCGGGGAATTTGATAGGCATATCACAACTCATTTCACCCAAGTGATATCACCTGGGTGAATTGATTCCGAGGTAAAATGAGGAGACACAAAAGTCTACTTTGTTCACCTGGGTGATATCACCCAGGTGAACAAAGTGGAATATACCGTTTCGTCATGCTCCCTTAGTTTGTCATTGCTTGCGGTGGCATACATGGTTAACTAAATAATCTGTACCACATATTGATGGCATGAAGAATTCTTATTATTTATTTTCTTAACTATTTGGTTTTGTTTATAATATTCTAAACATTCTACAGTTTTCGTTGTTGTCACAGATTTTAAAATAATTCGATTATAAACCTTGATGCTTATAATACGATTGATCTTGATTGATTGTACAGTGACCTTTTATTTTAAAGAGTAACCTTTGTACTTTCTTGCCGGTTCTTCCCCGTAGAAATGAAATGAATGAATGAATGAATGAATATTATTATGTCACCTAGAGTCAGTAATTTAACGTTTGAAAAGAGCTTTAAAATACCTACTCACATTAAAAACATTTTAATTTTGATTGTTTAAAACCATGTCTCTCACAATCCGTTAGAAAAAAATTGGCATTTGAAACAAACTTCAATTAAAAAAGGAACACTTTGCAGTAGTTCCAGAAACTTAAAACAGTTATTTTATATAAAATGTGTTGTTCATACAGACGTCAACGGAAAGGTGGTCCATCTAGTCCAACGTGCACCACCGAGTCACGACTCTCGACCCAGCGCTCCAACATCGAACAGCACGACGCAGTCTCCCGAGGGACCTCCCACTGCTGCCAATGTCAATATGCAGCAACAGATCCGCAGACTTATGGTAAAATATTGTTTTGTACCTTAAATTACCTCCTCGTCTTTTTTTTTTACTCATTTTTATAATAAGTATGTATCATTTATTCACTCAGTCGCTCATAGAAAATTGTGTTTTCTCTGAAGGAGTTGGCAGGTCCCCCCGACTTTATCCTCGAGCAACAGCAGGCGATGGCCATGTCACCAACTACTGGCCGGCTTGAATTTATTCGCCGTATGATCGGTGAAATAAAAGCCTCGCTGGCCGCTTTAAGAGCCCATACTGACGGACTGGTAAGTCTATGACTGAAGTTTTATAATCATTTCATAATCAAATATTGCAGTGTACCTTAGTATATTAGTTTTTTTTTAAAGTAATGGCTGCAGTATTGGTTGTATCTGTTTATTTTTCTGCATTCATACTGGTTTACTTTCTAACAATGGGTGCACACGACCCTGTATTGATTTCTGTGGGAAATTTCTACAAGTTTTACAAGGGGTATGTGAATAAATAATAAAGCCAGAAATAGCCCTGTTGGCCGATGGAAACTCGTGCCATTTAGTATTCTAGGGTTATAGTTTTGTTACCAATATTTTTTGTGTCTTAACTACGGTAAAATCACACATAAGGGGTAATGATTAAAATTACATAAAAAAGCTTTCAATTTTTATACAGCTTTTGGCAGATTGGTAAAATCTTCATCTAATTTTAGGAGAATAGTCTAAGGGAGTGTCCAGATCTGACGAACGAGCATTACACGAGCAGCTCACGAGCCGTCCGCGAACGCACTAGTGTCAATTACGTCGGCTGACAGACGAGCGCGCGCCGCTCGCGATCATGCCGCCAGCGGCTCGCGAGCAACTGCCGAGCTGCTCGTGTAAGGCTCGTTCGTCAGATGTGGACGCTCCTAAGTCTAGACACCTTTGTGTTGTGTGTATTAACACTGTACCTCACAGGCATAGAGAATATTTGTTTAACAAAATAACAAATATCAACTGTAAAATAGTAATTTAGCATAGAAAGTTCCGCTTAAATAAGAGTTTAAATAGAGTTAATTATGGTAGTTCCTACCTTATTTTTCGCATGACGTAATCAACCAGCTACTTCTATGCATGTTTAGAGTTATATAATATAAAAATCCGATTGCTTTGTGGGTTTCAATAAAGTACTGATATCTCATTTCGATTTTACACTTTTCTTTGGTAGTTACCTACCAAGGTATGTAAGCCTAATTTTGTCAAGTCAAAATAAATAATTCTGTTCTAAGACACGTATGTTTAAGAAAGTTAATCTTACTAGATTTGCTGCAGAGTAAAAATAGTTCCAATAGTTTTGGTACTCCATAAACTAGTAATTAGTCTGACTTAGCAAAGTTTTATTTTCAACACATGTTTGACTAACCTCATAATAGCTAATAGTGTCTGCAAAGCATTTCGGTAGCTTATATATTTGTGTATGAAATTTGTAAATTTGGTTTTTATTAGTTTTTTATGTTGTCAATGTGCCTACTGTAGGAAAATAGGAGTACACCAGCTAGCAGTGAAGCTACTGTAGAGCCCATGGATTATGACCCAGCGACTGGTGCGCAGCAAGACGAGGTAATGTTTTATGTAGTCAGTGCATGAGAATGACGCGTTATACATATAATATACACATTATTGCGAGAAGCATTTTAGCGATCTATGGCGTGACAGTGGGGGATCTTTGTGCGCGTGACAAGTTTTTTACATATTTTATACGTCAATGACAGTCCAAGTTGTTTTATGGGTATTGTAGATGGCCAAGCATGGCTCTAAATGTTCCGTATTCTGTTTATGTTATTACTATTAACTCTCCTGAACCTTTTTTTTATTGTAACGGATAGTTTTATGATCCGTTTATTGGATAGTAATACTTAGCATAATGGACTTTTGAGCCTTATCTTATTGGCGTAGTTATAGGCTGATAGTATTTCTCATGTTGTAAATACTCTTGGTACCCCCCTGTCATGTCATAGATTTATATTATATTGCTGTTGTGGTAACACCTACAAATGTCTCAAGTAATTCTCCGAACCTTAGATGTTACTTGTATTTCATAATGATTCTGCATTGTACTTTTCGAATATTGGAATCAGAGAGCCAGATTGATTTTCTTTTTGAGATATAACAACTTACACCTCTATTATAAATGGATAGTGTTAAAAGGCAAATAATCTTTTTATAAAACGAATAAAGCGACTGTTATTTATTTTTTTCCTATGCTTAAAAAAAGAAAATGTAATTTTTTAAATTACGGAATTTATTTAAAATGCCACTCATTTAAAATGATTTACATAAATTGTTCTTATTTAAGTCCTTGTAGTTGGCTAGACTCTTTTCAAGCTGGCTCTAGTTCGGGTTCGATTCCCGGAGAAGTCAATGTAGGAGTCACTTTTCTTCATTGTCTCCAGTTTTTGTGTTTGTTTGTGGACCTTCGGCGTTTCCAATTCTATAACACAAGTGCTTTAGTAACTAACTTGGGGTCCACAGCAAAATATGTATTATTGTTGCATTTATTTTTCATATAATAAAGGTGCTATGTTTCCAATGCAGCCGGAACCCACTGTTGATGAATTGGCCGATGACTCAACTGAAGTTGGGCGAATTCAGAATGCACGTCGCAGGTAGGTTTTATATGACTAATTACTTTATATTATATTATTATACCGTTAGGCGGTTTCTCCTCTTTAGAGGAAACTGCAATAATAAATGTTAAGGTTATTTTTAATAGGCTCTAATAAAACTTTCCAAACATTAAAGAATAAAAAAAAATCGATTTTGTAGCATAAATCAGTATCAAATTGACTTGTTTGAAATACTATGTAGATTATACCGCTAATAAGTATATAAGGAAGTGCTCTGACTTACAAAACAGGGTGAATCAGGGAAAAGATAGCATTGATAAGATTTTGCAAAACCTCATTGTATTCAATAGTCTAGTTCTTAAATAAATGCGGTGTTTTGTATTTGTAACCCGTCTGGTATCAACAAGGTTATCCTTACAACTCGATTTATATATTTTGATGTGTTTTGCTTGAATGTAACACCTCATTCATATGCACACATCAATGACATCGGAGATAAGCTTTGGTATTTACATTCATACAATATGTATGATGTACAGTTACAGTTAGGTTAGTTGTAAAATACAACAATTCGAATTCAAAACGTATAAATGTATGCATTCAAAAACATAAGAATAAATTATTTTGAAGCAGACCATTTATCTAATTTTATGTACATACAATTAAATTGGTAATTCCATTCATTAGAAATTTTACATAATTTCTTAAAGGATGCTAACTGAAAAGCTTGTCATAATATAGTCGATATATGAACAAATTTCACATATTTATTAATTTCTAATGATTAAAACATCAATCAATCTAAAAATCTAAAAATCAAAAGTAAAAAATGTGTATATGTAAAATAATGTTTTAGACATTGAACTTGTTGTATTTTTATGAAAGGAGTTACCGGGCCATAAGAGCGTTGCGAGCTCGCCACTCGCGGCCCCGCGACCTGAGCCAGCTGCTTGAGGAACTGGATGCCCTGCAAGAGACATTCGCTCCATTTCGCGCCAGTTACATCTCCATGTTGCGATCGGCTAATAATCCCGAGGTAAGTCATGTACAACGCCATCTGGCGTGGCGCCCACGAGTTCAGTCAAATGGAAAATGAGAAACAAGTAGCATGTTCTCTTTCTCCATTTGGTGAGATGAAATCAGTGCTATTCGCTATCTCGCGTTGACAACCTAAGCTCTGTCGACTGAGTTAATATAACGGCGGTGATCAAAGTTGTAGTAGATCTAGTTCATCATCGACGTTACTTATGTAAAATGTGTTTTTTTCATATATTCTTTTTTATAATGCAATTAGGTCTTTAGTGACAACCGTTATAGCGAATGAGCCTTTAGGTTCCTTAAAGATATCGATTACGACCGAAAATAAACATGACTTAATTATCTTATTTCGATTGTACAGACACCAACATTCACTGAACAAGAACGTTCACGTGCACAACGCACCGTGGACATGGTGTCCGATATAATGCATAGCTTCGCACACGCGTATCATGCCGTCAGCGATATCAACTTTCAAGTCGGCCAGCGCAATCCGCGCCTAACTTCTGAAGCCAGTGTTGTGCGCCATCCGATTCCAATGCAGGTATGTCTATTGTTAATAGTAATAAATTTATGTACAAAGAGTAGTAGGAAAAATAAACAAATTAAGTTGCACTTAACTTATTGGGCTTGAAATCCGTGGTATAAAGTCATGATTATGTTGTTTATAGGCACATATCAATGTGGTTCAAGCGAACCGCCGGCCCGGGCAAGCAGCTCAACAACAGGGTCCGCAGCAACCGCCGCAGCCGCCCCCTCCGCCGCCGCAGCAGCCGCAGCAGGCGGCGCGCCAGCAAGGGCAGCAGCCGCAGCAGCCTCGCCAGCCGCGCCAGCCGCAGCAGCAGCCGACAGCGCAGCAGCCGCAACAGATGCCACAGCATTTCTTGCTGCAGCAACAAATTCCGCAGCAGCAGCCGCAACAGCAGACGCAACAGACGCATCATTTTCTGCTACAGCAACAGATACCGCAACAACAACACCATTGCATGCATCATCAGCAGCAGCAGCAGCAGCAGCAGCAGCAACAACAGCAGCAGCAACAGCAGCAACAGCCGCCGCCACAGCAGACAATGTTTCGCCAACAGCAGCAACAGGTGCCTCAGCAGCAGGTGCCCCAGCAGCAGCAACAGCCACTGCAAGTGAACATCGGGAACAATGCCTTTGGCAACGGAAATGGTTGCGGACCTGCTACTCAAACTGCTCCGCACACCGGTGGACAAAACAACCAGGGAATCCAGGCCTCGCATTCCGGTAGGAACACGACCCAACCGACTGTCAATATAAATATACAGCCAGATCCCATCACGTATCAAGTAGAGATAGAGACCAGGGTTCCAATTGCGTTCCCTTTAGAGAATGCTCTGCTTAACGGGTTGACGAGCGCAGCAGCAGTGGTAAACAACCCACAGGAATTTCTGGGCCAGCAGGGCCAGGGCGCTAACCCAGCCGGCCAGGCCAACAGGCGCCAAGTTATTCTTGGTAAGAATGCATATACGGTACTAGTCCTAAATGAAGGGGTTCTTCAGTTCGCGAGTGTGGGTGACCCTGCCTTTAATCTAATTTAGCTTTTTTGGGTAGTGCCAGACGCTCAATCTTTGATAAAGTAATATTTCCCTTGTTTTGTTGTATAGTTTTTGTTAAATTAATACATTAATACCATATTACTTTTTGTTAGTTTGTTAATATTTGCATAATAATGATATTTTAGTGTTAGTTATTTAGTCGAGCGTATTATACCATATTGAAATAATGTTTATGTATTTGTCGTAGATGTTGAGAATTTATTTAGAGGTTTGAGTCAGTCTGGCGGTCTCGGGGGTGTAGAAGTCGTGATGAGTATGGAGGAGATTCCGCACAGCGGCTCGCTCGGCGGCTCTCTCGGCGGTGGTCCGACCGGCAATAACCCCGCGGGCGCGCCTGGCGGACAACAGCGGCCCTCCAACGAAGCTGGCGGAGGTAATACCCAGTTTCATCTTACGGTTCAGTGATTCACCTTCTATTTTACTCTTATATTCATTGCGAAAACCAATTTTTTTCTCTATATTTATTTTATAATATTATTTGGGTTACTAAAGCAGTAATCGCTGTTTTTAGTAACCACTAGCAATAAAGAAAATAATTGTGGTTTTATTATTGATCTAAAATGAAACTATTTATCCATTTCTCTAGTGTACATCGCGCCGATGCCATGGGGCGGTCCGCCGAGCACTGACTTTCTGCACAACATCGTGTCGTCAGTGATGCGTCAGGGCATAGTGCCGGGGCCGGAGGGTATGACCCTGCACCTGCCTCACATGCAAGCCCATGTGACGCAGTACCAAGTGCCGCTGTCGGCGTTGCCGGACAACCCGCTGCCGGACATGGACTCTCCGCTCCCGGGCGGGGTGCTGCCCGGAGCGCAGGCCGCCGCCGCCACGCAGACCACGCCCAACACCACCGTGCCGCCGCACGAGGTCACCCCGCCGCCCGTACAACGTAAGTCATACTCCATACTAGTACTAACCTCCGGTTAAAAGGTATTTAACTAGTGTTTTTTTGTTAACAGCAAACTTGCACTTGCGCCGCGCTACTACTACCACCCGCGCACAGGCGGTATCTCTTGCCAACTTGATCTACGATAGATTCCTGCAGTGCGACAGCCATCATGCTCGCCGTCGCATTCAGCGCCGCAGGTACGCACATAATGCCTTAATAGTAAATATGTATACAAAAATGATGTAATTCACTCGAGTAGAGATGTTAACTTTTCACAATGTTCCAATTTCTTGACCAACTCATATTTATGTTTTCTTGTTTTTGGGGGCGCTAGGGATCACCACCTGCAGCAGATCGCCGCTCAAGAGCGAGCACGCACCGAGAGGCTCGCCGCCCAGAACATCGAGTACCTGCAGCATCGCAACCCGCGCATCACTCATGTGAGTCCAACACTAACTCTACACTGGTTATACACAAAACCTATCTTTACCTAGTATATAATGAATTCGCTTCAGAAACTCGCCCCTACATAAAATAGGGATTAAATGAAAATGATTTCTTAAAAGACAGTTAAGATTTAAAAGGCGGAAGCAGCGGTTGGCAGCAGTCGGCGTTCGCGGAGTGTGCCGTGTATTACGTAGTTTACATATATTGCGGTTTTTATATCCTGCAGAATAGATTAATCAACACTACATTGCCCCATATTATTATATTTACATTGCACTCGTGCGAAGCTAGAGTGGGTGAGTGCGAAGCTAGTTAAGTAATAAAATACCCAACTGTCAATTAAGTGTACCTAATTTTCTATTAAGTTTTTCCTAATGTAATATGAATTTTCAGGAACACATGGCTATCATAGTGCGCCTGCTTAGCAGCGCTCCTTCTCAGGAGTCTTGGCTGAACGCTTTCTTAGTGACTGTGGTAAGCATAACTCTAGATCCTTTTCCACCTCATCAACGGTCTGTTCTTCATAATAGTTTGATTTGTGGTGTTACAGGCACGTAACCTGTTCATGCCGGAACCGCTGCAGCCACTGACTGGAGAGACAACGATTATTCCCTCCGAGTTTGAGCAAGTGCGCATTTTACTGCGCAATTACATACAAAATGTGCTCACCCGCTCGAATGCCATAGAAGGCGATACCGCATTTGCTGACGTTGCTGAATTCTTTGTGAGCGAATTTAGAGATTTCATCAATAGAATGGTAAGTTAATGGAAGAATATTAAGGATTGTGGTCTTTTAAGATATTTCTAGTTTATTTAAAAGTAATGTTATATTGCAGCCTACAATCACCCCGATGTTTGATGACTTGGACGCGTACAGCTCGATCCGTGCGCTGGTTCGCGGCCGACTGCCGGCGCTGGTCGCCTCGGTCATGTCCGAGACTACCGGAGAAGCTTATGCCATCCGGTTCTACACAATATTTTCGCGACTCTTCGCTGATATATGCACGCTGATTTCTCAACTTTGCGTCAATGGAATTAATGGGCTGCGCGTACTTTACAGGACGTTCTTGGTAAGTTTTATGAATCTTGTGTCAGTTGAATAATACTGTTCGTTTTTTTTATGTAATTGATGACTTAATGTATTTATTTTTGTTATCAGGAAGTCCGAATGCGCTATTTCGACGAGTCTATTCATTCAATGGTGACTGTCCTGTCCAACGAATGCCTGAATGCCGTTATTCCTACTTTAGACACCGAAAATACTAACGTACAGCAGTATCTTGTTCGGCGACTTTCGGTAATAACATGTACAACTAAGTAGTTACTCTAGAATAAGAAATATATAATCAACTAATTTTGAATATTGATATTGCAGCACCCGGAGATACTTGATCGCGATGATAGCGTGCCGCCTACGAGACCTTCGGCAGGCTTTATTCGGCGCCGCATTGGCGGGAGTGTGCCGCTGCCGGGGCCCGTCGCCCGCAGCACGCCGGTGGTGCGCAGCAGCTCGGGCGTCCGCAGCACGCAGCCCGCCCGCAGCACGGCGTCGCTCCGCAGCACGGCGTCGGGCACCGACACCCGCGCCCCGGCCGAGGCTCCTCCCGCCCCGCAGCCCACCTTCGCGCACGCCTCCACCTCCACCGTGGCGTCACCGCCCTCCACGCGACCGCCCTCTCAGGCCGTGTCTTCTAGCACTGCATCGCAATCGTCCGCTACTTCACCCAGCCAACCCGAGTAAGTGCACTTTACCCTTCCACCCGGTTTCGATCTATGAATATAATTACATATCCATCATATATTTAAATTTAATGTTTTAGGTTAAGCCCACAAAACAAAAGCGAGCCACCAAGTCCGACGCATAGCCAACATAGCAGCGATCAGAATGTACGTATTGTAAGTAGCACGTTTAATCTAAAGGGAAAGAATTGATTTATAATTTTTTGTTAGTGTGTCTCGCACGATGTGATCCGCACTCCGCAGTGGTTGTATTGTGATGGTAATGCTCTGTCGTGGTCGTAACCGCAGGTGCCCCCGCTGGCGCTGGTGCAGCACTGGGGCGAGGAGTGGGTGCCGGTGTTCAGCGGCGACCAGCAGGCGCAGCGCGCGGAGCTGCCCGAGCCCTACAGCGACGCCTACCTGTCGGGGATGCCCTCGCGCAAGCGCCGGTGCGTGCGCCAAGCTCGACCGCCCACAACGCTCGACGCTTTCATGAATGGTAAGTTCCGCTTCTCTTAATCCGCTGATGTTACATAAACAATTCACTTTGCAAATATTACGGCAATATTATTCATTTGAAATACTATTTTAGACGGAAATAATCGTGATTTATTGATTATTTGCCACTTCTTCCGTTTAGAGGAACCTTTACAGGAATCGTGGTCACGGCTAGACATAGGTACTAGGTATAGGTAGATCGTGATTCCTGTAAAGGATTTTGAAACGTCGGGAGTGTAAAATAATTAATAAATCACGAGAAATTCGTAAAAATAGTTAATTCAATTCACTTTTCAATTTCATCATCACCTTCGAATAAAAGAGCCCAGATGCTCTTGTCGGTGCCGCTCTCTACAACCATCTCGAACGGGAAGTCCCGTGACCTCCGCGTAAGTTTCTGACGCACCAATTAAATTATTTTCGTTTTAACACACATATCAAAAATAGCATTAGTAATTTTTCAAAAGATTGAGTATGGTTCACTAGCCTTATAAATTACATTGAATTCTTAAACACTGCACAATTTTATTTTATTTTTTATTAAATTGTTTACTTTATGTGTTAATTTTAATATAACTTTGTGAAACTATCAGAAAGCGTGCGCGAAGCTGTGAACGACCGGTCGATCACGATAGACAACTCATCCATTCGCGCTGCTTTTCGCGAGCACATGCGCGTCATCGCACGCCAAAGGGCGGCGACCTCGGATGATTACGACCCCATACGCTACGCATCCGCCGCACGGTTTCTAAACGATACCAGGTAATACTTACATCATTTTTGGCATTATTTATTAATAAATATATTAACAAAAAAAAGAGACAAGGATAAATAAAAATTAAAACTTTAAAATAAATTATTTGTCATATTCGTTTGTCCTATTTCAGGAAGGATAATAAACCGGTAAAGCAGGAAAACCCCGAAGCAAAAAAAGAAGAAAGCGAATAGATTTTAGGAGCCATTTTACTCTTGGCTTGGCTTAATAGTTATTACCGAGTTCTAATTACCCATTTCAGTTAAATAATCAATAATACTGAAGTAAATTGTTAGGAAAGTAATTGTCGCCTAAGTAAGCGAGTTATCTGATAGATACACATATACAATAATTGTCTACGGTTACTCCCTGTGATTATACGGTATATTCCACTTTGTTCATCTTTGTGATTTTACCAAGACGAACTAAGTGGATTTTTAAATCAGCGTATTTCATTTAGCTAAGAATTTACCCAAGTGATGTCATCCAGGTCAAATGAGTGGACAAAAATAATGTAATTTGTTCTACTTTCGCTCATAAATAAATGCAACCGTTTTCACTATTCAAGAGTACTTTTATATTGGGTAATATCACCCTAGTGAACTAAGTGGAATATAATGATTATACTTATCGTATTATTACATTATATTTAATGGCACCGAATACTTATTTAGAATCGCGGTATGCCTTTTGTAGCATTCTTTACATAACTAGAAGCTCGCTTATTTAAATATCTTTTGTTGTTCTGTTTTTTTTGTGGTTAAGCATGTATTTTACTTAAAGTTTTTTGAAGCATGAAGGGAATTTGTTATGATGTCGTATCTGCATTTTATTGGTATTGATATCCGGCATATAGTAACGTCCGGCTATACAATTTCTTCTACTATTGCCTCTTATTGTAACTGTAGTAAAACTAGATTTATTTGTCGAAGTAATCATCTTCATCTTACCTTTTACTTTACGAAGTAATATTTTACCATTTTTTCTATAAAGTACCTACGTATAAAATAAGCGTACCCTATTGATGTGATTTTTAGGTACTGTTGTAGATTTTTTCGGAGATAATAAAAAAAATAATATTTTGAGCGAATTTTCAATCTATCCCATAAAATAAGAAAATAGATCTAACATAAGTAAACGATTTTCTAGTGTAACGGACTTAAAAGTGGTAAGATAAGATAATGATAAAATCATTTCATTTACTGACAATTACAACATAGTATCGAACTCTTCAGTTTACGCGCGTTTTTACTATGATTATATTTACAAAAGTAAATTTTAGTCTTATTATTTATTGTTACCGTAAATAAGTTAAAAAAACAGTCATTTTATTCTTGATCTTCTTTTCGAGTGGGAGTTGTATTTTTTTGATTACCTGTTTTAATCTTGGTTTTAAATAAGTTTATGGAAGATCAAAAACAAGTTAATTTAATTTGTTTTCAAGCATCTTTTACTTAACCTTGGTCTTGTTTAATGCATGATATCATTTTTGGGAGTAAGCTACCAAAATATTACTGATTTTATTCTAGTTTATAAGTACATAATTATTCTATTCATTGGTGTACTATTGGTGTAATTTTAATATTAATCTCTGTCATTGTAGTATAAGTCGGATCGAGGTATTAGTATTGCTTAGCAGGATATCTCTGAGCCGCATCTAAGACCGTAAACTTTCCGAGCATGTCACATCCATAGCAATAGATTTATTAGTTCTAGATTCCATTTCACTTAATAATATTCTTACACCCACTGGGGACGATCTATTTAATAATTCATGTACTTATGTATGTGCAGCTTTAGTGGTGTTATTGTAGCCATCTATTATTTCACATAAACCACATACAAGCACTTCTGTAAAGTCGACTCTAGTAGCTGTAAGTTACCTTCTAAGTACTAAATGTTCTCTGTATTGAATTATCGTAATAAACACAGTTATGTACTATCAACCGCTCGTTTGACTTGTCTCCCAACAATGTCTCCACAACCTTAGAGTCATTGGTTAGTGTCATAATCCATTATAGTACATTATATGCTTGTTAGAGTACATAAACAGACGCTCCCGAGATTATAAGGCTCAATTTACACCGCGGCGGATTGGAATGGAAACGACTTTTTGTAACGAAATTGTACATAGCATAATGAACTTTATGTCAATTGTATAACACACACGAATGATAGATATATTCTCATTCGGTGCACGTCCGCCAGATGAGGACGCACCCTTAGATGCGTAGCGATCAGGAATTACAAACAAACAACATCGAGTAGCAGGAAGCTCGTTGCTTAGTGTAACGGGTTGACCGATAATGAAGGATACGCCGTGCTCGTCGCGGGTAGTCTTTGGTTGGGTAACAATTTGTAAATACAGCACGTTAAATTCAGTTCTGACTAATAGAGTCAGAACTGAAGTCGAAGAATTACGTCATGCAACAGCCAGGAATGTACCACATTCATTTTAGCCCTAGTTGAGCTATATAATAGCCTCTTTGATACCAAGAATAAGCAGAGAAAATAATAGGTGCCTAGGACTTTACTTGAAATGCATGATAAATTATATGACGAAGAGGGATGGCGGGCGGTCGTTGTTGGTCAGCTTTCCTTCTGTTCAGCTCCCCTTTTATCGTTTTTTCTGTTAGCTTCTCGTGCATTCCATCCAATACTCTACGACATATACATGTGGAAGTAGCTTGTTCACAAGCTTGTTGTCTAGCTCATCACGGCTATACCACTCAAACTGGGAACCCTAGAAACAAAATAGGCTCTTGTTTACCGCAAGTTTCGACATTTGACGGTGCCGCGGACGAAAGTTGGTATTTGACATAATTATAACAGAAAAAACCGACTTAAAAAACTGTCTTATATTTATTTCTCATGGATCCCACTGTCAAACTAGACAGAAATTAAATGGAACCAAACAGGGAACACCAAGCTTAAAAATAAAAAGAATCATCAACATCGATCCACCCAGTCAAAAATTCTATGGTAACAAACATAAAAAAATACAGTCGAATTGAGTACCTACCTACTCATTAAAAATTCTCCATTATACTTTCTGGCAGTAGCGATAGTTCTATAAAGGAAAGTCACCAGTTTAAGAATACGGCAGATATCCATAAGAATATCTTTAAAAGTGTAGCAAAAATTACATAGTGACATCACAAAGAATTCAGTAACTAGAATACGTATGAATATAAAAAAAATACATGATCAACACATTCCAAAATTTTGCTAGGTATGTGTAATAGTTCAAGTCAGTAAAATTAAACAGGAAATCAATACCCACCTGCCCAAATCTACAAAGGTGCAGCTTTCTAAAGCAAGTAGCCGCAAATTTGTACATTTGTTATATTATGTTGTTTCTGTGTTTAAACGCATATACATCTTTTCCACTACTTCCATTTAGCCCTCCCTTCATATGAAAAGTTAACTTGAAACAATAAAATATGCATAAAAAATATGTTTATCAGTTAATTGTTTCAGTTAAGCATTAATAATTACCAAAATAAATAAATCATATACTTAATTAAAAATGAATGGTGAAGTTTATGGAACAGTGTCGTTAGCGTTCATGGCTTAGGTACTCGCTTAAATATTTATTAATGTGGGGTCGCGTTATCTGTGATAGATCTAGCTTTATAATTACTGGATCGTGTGTTGCTGACAAATCACTACTTGCTCACGTCGGAAATACACTTTCTACACTGTTCGATCTACTTTAAAAACATGGTACAGTTTGGTGTAAAGAAATCTTCAACCGTTGAACCAGCTAAAGGATACGTGTACGGTGACACTTGGAACAAGGAAAAAAGGAAAAAACGATTCTGTGTAAAAAAGTTCGAGGAGTTTTGTAAGAGAACTGATCTACACGGATATAAGTATATTGTGATGGAAGAGTACAATCCCCTTGAAAGGTTGGTGTAGCTAACTATGCGTGTAGATACTATGTTGTAAGTAATCGAGTCGTTTCTGAGTAGAATCGTGTACGTGTAAGTCGTGTCCGATCAGCAAAGACTATCGACAGTGCAATCTGTGCAATAGTCTAATATACTATTGCACAGATTGTATTGTATACAGATCTTTATTACAGAAAATTTAGTCCGCTATGATAGGTCCAAGGCCCTAGGCCACTCTTAGCCCCAACATTGAATGGAAACTCCATATAAAATAAATCATGAAATGTGAGTGATTCCCATAAATTCTTAAAAATAGTTCGGAAATTATGTATCATTAAGATATTTTTATACTGAATTAATACTTATTAAAGCAAGGGATTAGGTATGTAATATTCACCACTGACCACACGGATTAAAATTCTTCTTTTATCTTAGTAGGTAGCTAGTTACTTCAAAATGGCTGACAGATGTAGTATCTACCCTCATAGTCCTATTATATCTTCATCTTCAGTGTTAAAGCCTATTTACAACAAACGAGTAGACGCTCATTCTATCCTCACCCTAATAAATTCTTTTACAATTTCAAAAAAAATCGTGGGTGTGAGCATTCGCTTGTTTGATGTGTATCAGCCTTTATATTTCGTAGATACATATTGGTTGTCTGTTTGTAGATTTGGCTGGGCATTCGCTGTGATACTAAGCGTTGCTTTCGCTGCATATTTCGTGGTAACTGCTTATCGATGGTATGCAAAAAACCCTATTGTGACTGTAAGTATTTTCATAAATAAGTAAGTTTTATTGTACTGTTCAGTACAAAGATATGAAGGTACCACTGTATTCGAGACAGTGTAGAAATTGGTTTGGACTTGACTAGGCGATAATTTTGAAACCGGTGTGTAAAACTAATATTTGTACGCCTTCAACGGCAAGACATAGCGCTCTTTTTTATATACTTTTTACTGTAACATCTTTGTATTACCTATGTTCTACAAATAAAAGAATTTGATTTGATTTGAAGTATTTACGCCAATCGCGAATGGAGTTCGGCAATAGTTAAGCTAGCTAGTACTTATAAATGTCGGATTCTAATGATTTATTAATTTTTGCTTAAGATAGGTCAAGAACTATCTTTATTTAATATTTTTGTCGTGTCTACGATTGACAATGCGAAGTTTTTAAAAACATAAATAAGAATGGTATCTGATGTTTGTAGGTTTATTAAAAGTTATTAGTGACTCACTGAATGGCAGGGGTCTATTCAGATTTAACTTTGTTAATGGTTAGCCGGGGCCGCACAGAGTTGTCGAAATAGGTAAATAATTTCCATTATTACCCTTTCTGTTTGTTTCCCTACAAACAGAAATACTTTAGCGTACAATAAATTATTTTGTCCGCATTCAGATCAAATCATAGAAAAGCATTACTTCTTTACGAGTTAAATTACGCAATGGTAGGATTGTAAGACATACATAGAGGATTGTTTGCATTCATGTAAGCTAGCAAGATTACAATTATTACTTACAACTAAAGATATTTATAAATATAAATTAAAATAAACTGTAAAAACAAACACCTTATCTTTATAAGGAAATTTAGTCAATCTATAATTATCATCGCTACTTATATGATTTTTATATGGTATTAACATTTCTTAAGATGACACTCGATAATTTGAAGATATGATTTATCTTTTGAGATAAACTACTAATACTTTGCATTATAAGATAAGTTGGTATTGAATGCATGTTGTTCTGTTATGTAGAAAGGACTTTTAAAGTTAATGATTGGTACTAACGACAAAAAAGCACTGTATAACTGTTTCATTTTAATATTCTTGAAATCGTAGGCTGGTTAAAAAGGGGTGAATAATTGTTACCAGCGCTTGATCATCTTTACATATTATCAAACGTAGTCTTTCTCGCCGTTTGTAGCATAGGTCTTTGAAATTACTCAACAGATTTTGATGCCGTTTTCAGCAATAGATAGTGATTCAAGCGGAAGGTAAAAAGGTAAATCATATATACTACATCAGCACATCATAGTAGGTACATTGCAACAGAGTGAAGGAAGAACTAACTTCTGTGTAAATGTACTGGTTTAAGGTTTTCACATGTTTTAGGTAATAGAGAGTACTCAAGGTGCTATTTGGGATGTCCCATTTCCAGCCGTCACTGTGTGCGATCTAAACATAGTTTCCAGAAACGCTGCGAGGAAGCTAGCTGATCATTTGTAAGTATGTTGTAGTTGTAAACAATTTATATTACATAGTAACTGCGCTATAGTAGCTCTTAAGCTTACTCTGTTACATCCAATTCGGTTGAGCAGTTTAAGACATTAAAGCTTAACAAACATACATACAAGGTAACTTTTGGGAGCATTTACATTTTGTATACAGGGTGTCCGGTAAATAATCCGACAAACTGTAGTGGCTGATACCTTAGGTTAGGCCCTATCAAATGAACGCAACATATGTTCGCCGAAAAGTTACAGGTTTCGAGTTACAATCGATTTTCAAAAATTTTAGAATTTTCTACTTTGCATCAAACTTTTCCATTTTTCTTGCTGATACATAGCTTTCGTAATACTTTTTGTGCATCAAATTAATCTTGAATAGTTACTCTATCCTTTGATAAGTCTCATATTTATCTAAAAGAAGAATATAGTGGCGATCGAGCCATTTGTTTTACAATTTTCACTTTCGGTTTTTCTTAGTGCTCAACTTTGAACTGCAGTGGTGAAAAATAAATGTATGTAGGATTTTTGTACAACAATCTTAAAAACTTGCTTGAACATTGGTGATTTTGGGCAGGTACAATACTTGCATATTTTCTTTACAAAAGTTGACAAAATAAGCTGCTGAAGTACACCCGGGCCTATTTTTTGAAATATTACTAATGTAAATCAGAGTAAAAATGATACGTAACTTAACGCTGATCGTCATTGTACAATTAAATGAGGTATTTTCTTCTCGCTATTAACTCTCTATGATAGATTAAAACATGTTTTAGTGTAAAGTTACTTTACCCTTCAGTATTTTCTTACTAGATAAATCGATTTTATAACACCTTATTTTTCATGCAACAACACTGAAATAGCTGGTTTAAGACGTCCAATCCATCTGCACTTAACGGGTTTCGTATCATTGTAAAATTTTAAACGAGAATTTTTTTTTTAATATTTTCCAAATTGTAATTGACGACAATTATTTCGTGTCACTAGTTAATCGCTAGAAAAAAATAACTTATTTCACTGGAACATAACGATCCACGTTAAGTTACGTCGCATTTTTACTCAGATTTACATTAGTAATATTTCAAAAAATAGGCCCGTGTGTACTTCAGCAGCTTATTTTGACAAATTTTGTAAAGAAAATATGCAAGTATTGTACCTTCCCAAAATCACCAATGTTCAAGCAAGTTTTTAAGATTGTTGTACAAAAATCCTACATACATTTATTTTTCACCACTGCAGTTCAAAGTTGAGCACTAAGAAAAACCGAAAGTGAAAATTGTAAAACAAATGGCTCGATCGCCACTATATTCTTCTTTTAGATAAATATGAGACTTATCAAAAGATAGAGTAACTATTCAAGATTAATTTGATGCACAAAAAGTATTACGAAAGCTATGTATCAGCAAGAAAAATGGAAAAGTCTGATGCAAGGTAGAAAATTCTAAAATTTTCGATAATCGATTGTAACTCGAAACCTGTAACTTTTCGGCGAACATATGTTGCGTTCATTTGATAGGGCCTGACCTAAGGTATCAGCCACCACAGTTTGTCGGATTATTTACCGGACACCCTGTATAGTACGATTGGGACGAAGCTAAACATTATTTTGATGCTCTTTTATTAGACACGTGATTTACACCAAAAACTCAAGACGTTTTTTGATATATCACAAGATGTCACAATGTCCGAATAGTGCCGGATTGTGACATCATTAGCCCTTTTCCTGAACTTTGATTCCCTTTATCCCCTTTTAGTTTTCACCTACATAACACGCTCTTTTTAACAAAGATAGTATTTTCTAATCTAACTTACGAACTAAATAGGGTTTTAGTCTTTACACCTAGTCTACATTCCTATCACAGCGACCTGGTTTTTATGCATTATGAAATAACTTCTGTTGCATACTAAAAATATTTTGGAAAAGTTAAAGTGCACAATGAATGGAAACACGTAGCTTACATATAATCTACGCTTGCTTCGAGTATGCGTAGCCAAAGGTTTTTCTTCGTAGCTCTAGAGACTTGCCGTAGCCACCGAGTCATTCGCGTAGCATGCACCCTAATTGCGTAGCACAAATAAGATCCCCGGGAACTTATATATAATGATATAAAGTGAGTAGGTATAAAAATATTAATTAAATAAATTGATATTATTTGATATAGTATCTGTCAACGATTGAAGTAAATAATATTTTCACGCTACTGTAAATTAGAGAAATCTCACCAGTTCATTTTATGTATGAAAACAATTATTTGTATAGATCAAATAAATAACCTTAGCCAAGGTTTTAGTGCACGTGTTCGCTACAACATACGAGGGCCTCACAAATTCCGACAACAACAATAACATTGCAGTGGTATGTTAGCTCGCACTGCATTTTTAACAAGTGCATGTAAAACGAACATGACTCGTATTGTTTACTACATTTAATTGTTCGGACGCTACTCGTCATTGTGCTAACCTTAGTAAACAAACCTTCTGCAAGGTTTAGGTTAGTTAAAAACCTTGAATAACTTGACCTGTAGCAAAAGTTGAGCTTTTTAAATTATAAACTTTAGGATATAACTTTTTTCTTAAACCTTTCGTTCTTACATTTTAGTAACCCTATTTTCATCTTTTAATCTCTTAAACCACATACTAGCCAATTATAAATATAATTCGGCTAGGACTTTAACATACCTTACTTCTTACACAGTCATCCACCTTTAAGTAATCTTATTTAAATCGCTATAGCCGTTTTAGGTTATCCGAAACACACACGCAAACATTTTAAAAATTCGTTTAAATCGCTTTAGCCGTTTTGTAAGTTATCCGAAAACACAGAAATAAATTTTAAAAGCTCTTTTTTATGTTTGGAGAAAATAAATATATGAGTTTGAAAAAACACTTGTTAAACAAACACTTCTTTCATTTATTTGTATTGATAATAATAATTATTATTTTAGGACTCTTCCTAAGAATGTGACATCAGATTTTATTTTCGAAACCTTTCGCCTGGTTCCTTTGTTATACTCTACTTTCGTCGCCGACCCTAAAGAAAAGGAACATTTGAACACACTGCAGACTGTGTTGGACCTAAATAATGTATCAATAGAAATGCTTGTTCAGAAAGTGAGTACATACATGTATTTTATACCTTATAATTTAGATTCCGCACATAAGTGCCAAATAATTATAATGTATGAAGCAAATGTGAAACAATTTTTTTTCCTTTTTATATTCAGTTTTTTTTAATAAGTAATTAAATCATGATTACGGTTTAACTTTAAAAACTTTAGAACGTTTAGCGTGTATTTGAATCAGTAAGTACTAAATCGAAAACCAGCACTCAATTAAGCTGCTGTTATAAGATTTCTTCTAAAAAACGAGTGCAAAACATTGACCCTAAAATTTAATTGAGCATAAATATTCAGGATAGGTTTATTCCCGCAGTTGTCACCAGCTGCAAAATGCAGTAACTTGGTGCAGCGATGCATGTGGAAGAACGCCATCTATCGGTGCGAGGATATCTTCAAACCCATTTTCACGCTGCTCAGCCTTTGTTGCGCGTTCAACTACTATGCAGTTAAAGACAACAGCAACAAAGTGTAAGTACCACATGAATATCCCTTGACCAACCGACATTCAATTTGAATTTAGCATTGACTTACTATAAACATAGACTGCTACTATCGCTAGGTTCGCCTTGTGCCAAGCGAGAGCAGTTTTAGTCTGATCATTTCGTGTTTCATTTAAGTTAATTTTCGCGCAACGAGAAACATACATACGAAAATATCGATAGTTTTGACATTTTTAGGATAATATTAGTGTTTTAGATAGATTTTTTAAAACGGCAAGCTCCATCTTCATACATAATTCACGACAACACTTGTTCACACTAGTGCTTACGGTTTAAACTCTGATAGGCTCACTCTATAGTTTCATATGTATACTCTAAGGAATTTAGTGACTGTTAATGTCAATGTTGTTGTACGTCTGTTGCAATGACATCTGAATACCAGGGTTGTAGTGTACATAGGGGTCGGTGTTACAGCGTTAAAGGGCAGTGTCGTGACGATCGTGACTAAGGCCAATGCCACGCGGCACTGCGTGTAGTTGGCGCATTGAATATCACACAGAACAGAACGGTGACAATTTTTTGCCATTATTAACCTTTGGTGCTAACCGTCCATCGACAGCCACCCGCGGCCAGGGTCAGGGTCTTAACATGCTTTTTATTTACGTGTAGCCTGTGGTGACCACTCATTATAGTAGTCACCGCAGACTTTTTGAAACGGCTAAAACAGCTCATAGTTTTGTTTTAGAGTGCCGTTTAATGTCGTATGCTGGCACTGCCCATGTCACCTTAAGGAGTTGTATGAGTTTGTATGTTTCAATGCAGTTTTAAGGGATTCAGTAAGATGGGTCGTAACCTCCTCAAATTTATCAGATAATGTAAATCTGTATAGGTACGGTGTATAGGTCTATTAAATGCGTGTAGAATATTCACAGTAAACTATAATATTTTTAAAATATGTTGTATGAGGGAAATTGTCGTTCGTAATGAATAATCTATTAAATTCGCTACTGATTAGGAATTAACTACAAAATAAAGATTAATAATGTAAAGTGCCGTAAATAAATTAGATTGTACTATATTAAGTATCGTGTAGTTATCTATTATTTAGGTATCTACTAGTTTACTACATTCCTTAAATAGCCCGATGTTTGTTCTGTATTTTAACGTGTAATAAAAGTTCATATTATCTTTATAACTGGATTGCAGTATAATGGCCATATCATTCATCAATCATGACAAAATGCTTGTTTGTCAGTCTAGACTAATTGACAAACAACTTAGTAAATTGTGATACTTACCTTACCTTGGATACCTATAACCTCTTCTAGAGTTTAGGTAAAGATACAAAGGTTTATACATTAATCAATGTATATAAAAATGAATTGCTGTTCGTTAGTCTTGCTTGGACTCGAAAACGGTTGGACCAATTTGGCGAATTTTGGTGTTGAATTATTTGTGGAAGTCCAGAGATGGTTTAAAAGGTGAATAAACATGAAAATATTCAAAACTGTAAAAAATATTTTTTTTAAGGTTATTTTCAACGAAAGTTTCGGTTTTTATTTATCGATCGAAGCAGTACGAAGTCTGCTGGGTCATTTAGTTACATATTTAATGTTTTACGAACTTAGGTTGATCGCGAAGTGACGTTACAGTGATATATGTTGTTAAATGAATGTAGTAACTTGTAAAGTAACTCGTTTCGCCCCGCGGCGCTAGATAAGACGTTATTTGTTTCTAAGCGAGAAACACTGTATTTAATCATAATGTGTTCCAACGTCTGGAAGCTTCTCTAAGTTAAATTAAAGCATAAATTCGTTCAGTCTCTTTAGTGGTTGGTTAACTATGTTCAGTAAGTTTTAATAAAATCTAATAAAAAAGTAATATAACTTACCCAGGTACAGCACCCGCAAATGCTTGCTATACCATGTATGTGTGGTTTTCTGCTAACTTTTAAAGTCCACCAAAAGAAGTCTACAAAATACCAACAAACAATCTGCTTGACATGAGATTTAGCAAGTGACTAAATTATATTTTTGGTATTGATCAGTCACTCAGAAACCGAGGTATTACACATATGTACCTATTAGGGGGTGAGCGAAGAGCGAGCTTTATCCTAGTTTTATTAGGTCGTTGGTAAAGCTCGCTCGTCACGACAGCATTCTTCATCAGAATAAAAACGCAGAAACTTTACCGTGAGTTCTTCGTGGCTCGCCCTTCGGTCACACCCTTTATGAACGCTTAATACCTACTCGTGTAAGTGATAATTTGATTAGAGCATACTATCTTCGCATAATGGTGAATTCCGGGTACGTTTAACAGATAACGGACATTAAGATATTAACCGATATGATATGCTATTTTTAAGATCAAATGTAATTTGATAAATATATCTTTGACTGGCGTTTAATTGTAGTTCACCTATATTCATAAATAACTACGGTATTAGATTTTTTATCTTCTTTGTTAAGACAAAGGATACACCTTACCTTACCTTAGGTGTATCGTAAATTGACCGACATACTATTCGCTCGCTACGTGCTACGCGTGGCATACAGGTGCATACGAACTCAAGAACGACTGCTAATGCGAATTAGTTAATCGATTTGGCTGTATCTTTTCAATCTCAATAAGCTTCATTTTCAAAACAAATATTTATCAAGATTTTTTCTACCGTCTGTTGCCTGATACGAAGTCCACCTATATAATAAAGCCGCCTTAAATTGAATAGTAAAACTATGTATACTCAAATGATTAGGTAACCATATACACACACCTGTATATGAACCCAAGTGATTAATTCAGATTGTCCTATTATAAGAAAATGTTTATTCTAACTTATTTGAAGGAAAGTGAATGAAAACTTGCTTTGTTATATCGCAGAAGCGTCGCAAATGAAACATTCAAAGACATGAACATAATAACTCCTGTAGGTACCAGTCCAATCATAATAAAAATGCAACAATCATCCATAATTCCTGCTCTGAGAGTTGGCCGGGATATATGGCGTTGCCTTTAGGAATATACCAGTATATACATTTCGAAATGTAAAACACCAAAAACTGAGGATGTAAACTGCCTCGTTGGCCTAGTGGTGCTAAGCGCGACAGCTACTCTGGAGGTCTTGGGTTCGATTCACGAGTCGACCAAAGTGATATTGGGTTTTTCTATGAAATTCTCAGTAGCAGGTCGGAGTTTGGATTTGTGCCCGGTAAGTAAGTGGTAAGTGGCAATAGGCTTGCCCCTATTACATGGGACCTAAACATATCGGCGAACTGTGGGTGTACGTTGGTACACCTCTGCCTACCCCTTCGGGGATAAAGGTGTGATGATATGTTATGTTAAAACACCAATAATCAGAGTATAAATTAGTCTAGAATTATGACTAAGTACGAACGTAACGAGATAAAAATCAAATATATGTTTATTTCTCTAAAATCACGTCCAATAAATCTATTTTATATCTCCGGAAAAGGCAATGTTTATTAGCCTCGATTAGATCAAAAGATAAATTATAGATTTGATTGATAAAATTGAGGAAAAATATTACTTAAATAAAGATTAAAAATAGTTGAAAAGCTGGCCATCACTCTCGTGTTTATATTGAGTGAAAAAGTACTAGAGAACCTCGAGCAAAAGCCTATTAGCGTCACAACAAAATGAGTTTTCTTTGTAAATCACACAACAATTGAGCATTGAAATCGAGAGCTTAGATTTGCCTCAATCATTGCCTGATATAAGTAGGCTCACTTCTGCTTTTTGCGAAACATTTTGCAACCTTTTTCGCATGTTGTCTTTTAAATGCGAACGTACATAAGAACAATATTTCTTCGGGAGCTGTAGTAATTGTAGATTCGCAGGTTCTAAGATCGCCAGCGTAATAAAAGTACTTTTAAATGTGTCGTTTTTTAAGGTTCTTTATTTTTGTGTAAATTGATTAGGCTGTCTATCAACTTTGGATTGAAATTGGATAAGAATTTGTACAAAATTATTCTTGTTAAAAATTGAAAATTTTTTACTTCATCAATCACCAATCAATCATTCAGCCAATCATAGTCCACTGCTGGACATAAGCCTCTCCCAATTTGCGCCACAACACCCGGTCCTTCGCCCTCCGCATCCAGTCCCCTCCAGCGACCTTTTTCAGGTCATCAGTCTACCTGGCGGGCGGGCGTCCTACCTTACTGTTGCCGAGCCGCGGTCTCCATTCTAAGACTCGTCTGCTCCAACGGCTCCTTTACTTGGGGGGGAAATATATGTTCCAAATTTCAATGAGGCCAGTTTTTAGGTGTAGCTAGGCACCTTATATAATATAAATATTCTTTTTTGTAAATAATAAATTTAAAAAAAAAATTTAAAAATTTTAAATAATAAATTTAAAAGTAAATAATAATTTTTTAAAGGCAGTAAGCCTTTAAAAAATGTGCATGGTTAGTATAATACATAAAAAACACCAAGTGGTAAAGAATCTTCTTTATTTGCTATTTTAAAAGGATTGTTGGCTTGGAACTTATAATTCAGCACAAAATGCTACCTATAGTATTGACGTCATAAAATTATTGAATCGGCGTAGTTCTTGTCTAGCATTAGTTTCGTGATATTTAACTTTATCTTATCGCGGTGAATGAATTCGTATCTACAGCTGTAGCACGAGAGCATGATTTTATTCTCGCAACTATGTTTACCTACTACTTGAATCCATTACTAATCTTATGTAGATAATAACTGAATATTAATGATACGAGGTAATAGTCATAAAGTTACGACATATTTACAAGTTATATTATTAGCGTGTACATAATTTTGGGTACAATTTTTGTTACTGCGGTAAACATCTTTTAAAGCAGGACTGTTGTCATTGTGTGAGCGAGACGCCGCTATATCTAGCGTACTGCTCTCTCGCTTCCGCAATGGCAACAGTACTGTTTTAAGAGTTCATGGTAAAGATACTGGGGCCCGAGTCTGCTATTGACAATTGTTTGAATCGTCTGAGTCGGTGGCGTTAGTAGGTTCAGTTTAGGATAATTACGCAGATAAAAAGTCATTTTAACGTCAAAATTGGCCATTGGGGTGGCCAATTTTGACGTTCTGACATTTAGTAGAATGCTAATTATCCTAAAATGGACCTACTAACACCACCCACTCAGACGATTCAGACAATTGTCTCGTATACCAAAGTCCAAAAACTATAGCAGGAACGCTGCAGTCCATTACAAAAACGTTCCTCGTGTCCTAATCAATTCTTCTGTTACACAAGAATAACTGTTCCACTAAATGAATTTCATTGAAGTATCGCTAATGATGCTATGAATGCAGGTTTTAAGTGGGTTTTACAAACAAAGCGTTTTCACTCACTTCCTGTAATTGGCGAACTACGATCATTAGATAAGCTCAATGATAATATTTACCCAATTAGCTACTACTATTGAAAGGTACTAGTAGACGAAATATACGTAATTTACGACTTACACAGAATAATTAATAAATTATTAACAGTAAATGTGTGTGAATGCAAACGAAGACTGAAAAACAGTAAATGGCTTGTGTGAAAGATGGTATGAGAAAGAAAGGAGTGAATACTGATTTGACCAGTAGAGATGAATGGAAGCAGGGAAATGGGACAATGCAGGGAGATGATGAATTAATGGTATTTCCTGTATAAGGATTTGACCGCGAAATAAATACCAGCAAAAAGAAACCACTATGTCTTTACTCAATAATAAAAAGGCCTGCTTAGTAAACAGTTGGCCATACCTTGAGAGAAAACCGCGATACCTATATCAAAGAACCGTTGTTATTGCTTTGATTTAGTATTGTATTTTTAATTTCTCGTTTGTTTCGAGTATTTTCAAGCTTAGAACTGACAGAAGGTTTGTGGATTAAAATTTAATTAACACAAGCTGATCCCAGCGCGGTTACGTGTAAATAATAATTTTCACCTGGAACCCGACTGATTTTGGTTTGTGTATCGTAATTATTTCAATTTACACGAGGTGTGATTTATTTTCAAAGCTATATTAATAACAAATATTTGAATAAATATAACGTTTCTATTATTTCTATTTTTTGAACGGGCGTTATACTATTTTCGATACGGGTGTGGTAGAAACAGAAATATAAATTAAAAAAACACTATCCTGTCAATATATATTTACAATAAGGTAAATATATATATATGTATTTAGCATGGACCTATACCTAACCAGTGCTAAGTGCATGTGATATCTGCCAATAAATGCAATTGCAACATCAAAACAGCCACTATGACTTTAGGTTTTTTAAAAGTCATAAATTTGCTATACATAACGGATTATTTGTTTTATCTTATTATCAACATTATTAATCTCAATCATGCTTATCCATTTTGAATTCTGATAATATTGCTTTGGGGGATAGAAGTTTTCGCTTACTATGTAAAGTCGTTTTTGCAAGTCTAATAACATAGTATTAGTATAAAACCTTAAAGAAACTAAATAAACAATGCTTTAATTAATGTTTTAAGGAAGATTCAGATGTGCTATGTTAATATTATTTATTTTCAGCCATAATCTGACCAGTGATGTCTATGGCGCACTTCTTATTTATTTTTGAATACCTAATTACAAATTACGTTTAAAAATATAAGGCATATATTTTTGTAAACCATTTATAGAACCCTTTATTTTGATAACTTTCTACATGGATTTGTTACAAAAGAACTATCTAAGAATACTTTGGGTTTTGCGACGAAATGATCCTTATGTAAATCGCTCCTGCCGTTTGAAATATTCGAGATAATAAATACATTTACATAGTAAAAATATAGAAACAGAAAACCCTTTCTTGGCAGTAGGGTAAATTAAATTATGAGCTCAAGGTCAACCAATTATCGTGGTTAAGCTGCACGGTTTGACGGATAATACTGGTTAAGCCGCACTCGCCGCGGTTTGTGTCCATTTATAACATACAGAGACCCCTCGGTGAATCGGATAGCACGTTAAGCCGTAGGTGCCGACCGTCATATCTCGTTCTTCGAAAGTTTTAAGCCAATTCTGACAACCAGTCTTGCCAAGGGATACTGTATTACCCAGTAAAAATGGGGTGTGGAGTCAGATAAGTTTTCACTTCATATAAAATACGATAATAAGACTGGCAGCCGACCCCAAAATAGTTGGAAAAAGGCAAGGCAGATGATGAGTTACCTAATCATTTTTATTAATAATTTGAATTACTTTAAACTTGTTCACAGGTTAGACAACTCCATCGTGACGTCCCACCCGAGCGCGCCTCGTCGCGTGGCGTCTTGCGGCTACCAGACAGCGCTTACAGCACTTCTTTACACTAACTCCAATGATTACTACAGCGCTACTGTAGCGTCGCAAGGAGCTTTGGTATTTATTTATTTGATTCTACAAATTTCAGCACAATACATATACTCATAGCACGTTGAAATAAAACTACATTTTACGGAGTATGTCGCGGTTTATTTTAGATTAAAGGGCTCGAAGTTTCGACACCTTGGCAGGTATCATGGTCAGTCAGCATGATACCTGCTGAACACAACACGTAAACCTTATGAAAAAAAAACCCATAGCATTAATATCACGCAATAAACAAAAACAAAAGACTGCAACATTTTTAGACTTCTAACGTGTTCGAAACGTTATTCGAGTGGTTGGAGTGATACAACAGCCGATCCATACTACTTTTGTTTACTCTTAAAAAGTGGATGTGTTGCTTTACTTACTATTTTTCTGTTCATAAAATGCTCAGATTACTTTGTTGTTTAGATCTAGAATTTGAAAATGTCTGGCAACCGCCAAACTCCTTTAACAGTTATAACCTTTTGTTAATGATGGTGCCAACTCGCCCTCTACCAAGGTTTTGAGATAGGAACTCTACACGCAAGGGTTGAAGGGTCAATAAATGTTGGTTTATATGTTCTTTGACTTATTGATTACTGATGTATTTCACAATGTCCACTCTTAGCTTTGTATTTGCTCCGTGACTCTTACCCATAAAACAATTGGTTTAACAACTGAAAGTTATGTTCCTCCGGCTTTTTCACTACAGCGGAGTGAATCATGATGTTTATTACATACATTTTTCTATCTCTTTTGATTGTGTAGATATAAAATGACTAATGGTAGTAGGTGATAAGGTTTGCTCACTACTGAAGCTTCAGTATTTGGACTTACGATATAAGAAGCAGTACCCGAAAGTGGTCACAGGTGAACAGTCTTTCCAAAACAACTCAACTTTTTAGGTTTTTGTAAAGGAGCTCTATGTTTTTATTTCGGGCGACTACAGGGCCATAGTAACGCTTATGTATCCTCAGAAGAGTAGGATGCAATGAGTCCATCCAGAGACTTGAACGACCGCCTAGCTTCCCAATAACCAATAATAATGGCATATTTAGGACTCTCCTCTGTCTCTCACATTCTATAATGAATCTATTCGCTCCATCCTATCAAATAAAATAAGATGGCAACAGAAAGAAGAAGAAAAAAGAAATATTTATATATATAAATGTATGTAGTTTAATAATTTATCGCAACAGAAGGATGAATGCGACTGGTAAGAGAAAGAAGAGAGTAGCATAAACAAAGAGAGGTCCATACTCAGCATTGAGATGAGCAGGGCTGGAGATGATGTTGATAATGCTATCAGAGGGCAATCTGATATTAACAATGAAAGATCAGGCCAAGGATCATACAAGGAAGGCTTAATGTTGCTAATTAGCCACGACTTATGATAAATTGTCTTCATGAATAGATAATTGGAATAAAGAATCACAGCGTGTGATATATGTTTTCTATTTGTGACATTCACGTGTTTAATTACCGTTTGACTTAATCGATTGGATTTCGTATAGTAAACGACGTATAATTTAGATAACACTGTTGAATTTAGATCCGTTATCAGCTTGCTACGAGTATGTAGGAAGGTATAAATAATATAATCGTTAATGTTTAAATACGGTATGGACTAAGAATATACGAAAAGATTTTTTTTTTGAAGTGTTTTTTCTGTCTGCAAATGAATACAGGATTTGATGTGTTATGTGTAAGGTGGACAGCACGTCAATAAAAAATACTTTACTTACAAAAACTAACAGAGACAACCATGTTTCTGAACTCATAGTTGCATTAAAATATCTTCTGCAAAGTAAATCTCTGTTGAGGGAATCCGCTGTGACGAAGCTCGGTTAGGACGATATTATTCAAATTGACTAAATATTTTCGTTCGCAAGTTGTTTTTGTAAAAAAAAACGCTTGTATACCTAAATGTAAAATTAATCACATACCTAGTATTTAATCAGCAAACAATTAATCAAATAATTACGTAAATCTGATAAGCCACGAGGTCGTAATTCAAATCGAATTTGCAACTCGACTTATTACGCAAATGAAATACAAAATAAAAACATCTTGTATGACACTTTAGTGCTATATGCCAATTATTTAAACTTTTGACCACCTTTTTCAGGCTGTTTAAAAGTGTACCCGTGTACTTGCACGTCACGTTGGTATTAAAAAAGCTGTAAAAGTCTTCGCAGTTGTACCATAAACAGTACCAGCGACTTGCGCGCTGAGCGAGACACCGCTATGTGCACTGTATATCGCCGTCTCGCTTTCACAACGGTTAAAGTCCTGCTTTTAGAGCATGCTACAGGTACTGGCCATTGGAACGTGCGCAAAGGGGTTAATTAAGGCTTTAATTGGTCCCAAAATGGTTTCCTACACTAATGATGTTTTCGATCATCGGACGGTAAGCTTGCTTCGTATCAAATGACTTCAGCGCGGACACAGATCATACTGATTGCAATAACTATGTGTCGACGGTAATAAAGTCAATTATTAGCGGGCAATAGTCGTAAATATAGATTTAATTTGATAAAACATTATGTCTTGATTAGATTGGTAAGTTAGGACAGGTTGTTGTAGAAATTATCGTCAGACAGCTGTAGGAATTATCATCCCTCTCCTGATATCGAAATACAATTACTTTTTTACGTTATAAAATGTATTAGTCACAATTTCTTAGTTTTAGTCACATTTATGTTTAGATTCACTGTTATTGACTGCCTTTAAATTAATTAGGTACACTATTAAAGATATTGTATCTTACAATTAAAGAATGACGTAAATGGATAAGCAGTAAGCATGCTTATTAGCATTGGCTATAAAGCGGAAGCAATATAATATATTAAATAACCAGCATTAATCAATCAAGCTTTTCGAATGGCCAGTACTTATGCAAATATCTACACGATTAGACAGATAAGGAGATTGCGCTTCTTGATGTATTACGTGACCTTATATCGCAAAATTTTTCATAATTAATATTGATTTTAACCAACTTCAATAGGGGGCGGTTCTCAATAGGAACATATTATGTTGTTTTTTAATGCATACTTGTTTCGCGAAATCGCCCGCAATTTGAGAGCAATTCCAAAAAATATGTTTTGAGCAATAGAGTATACCGCAGTCAGAGTTATATGGGATGAATCCCATATAAATTAAATTACAGTCGGGATTACTATTTATGTGAAAATGAACTATCCTATATAGGTAGTATATTCATATAAAAAGTAACAAACTTGTATGGCACTTAATACATTTGCTATCTATTTAACGATAGCAGGTGTTTGTTTTTCCTAAACAGTCTTAACATTATAAATACTTAAGCTTCATATTCATATCAAAAAGGCAATGCCTATACCGCATACACCTATTCTGGATACAGCGGACATCTTTTGACGGGCCTGTTGGTCTAGCGGTTAGTGACCCTGACTGCTATACCGGAGGTCGTGGGTTCGATCCCCACTCAGGACAAATGTTTGTGTGATGAGCACGATCATTTGTTCTGTGTCTGGGTGTAATTTATCTATAATATGTATGTATTTAGAAAAAATATTATTATTATTATCTATAAGCCTACCTTGGTTAGGTAGATAGTAGTTAATTTTAATTAGTATGTATAATTCTCAGATTATAACATTATGTTACCATCATTAACCAGTAAATCTTAAGTTATTACAATCATATGGCGCAACTGCAATTAAAATTTTCACTACACATAGGGAATCGCTTGAGTTCTATTTCCTGCCACCGTGCACCGTCTGAAAAGTTTTTCCGATGTTTTAGGCAATGTTCTATATCTCGATTCAATGTAATAAAAATGCAGTGCTTTAAACAAAAAGTTAAAAAGTAGAATTGCAATTTATTTGCATTTTATGCGTGATCAGCTTTCAGATTTACTGGGTTCAGCTGAAACAGCCTATCTGACCACCACAACCTATTTACAAGATAAGTACGATAGGAGTAGTTGTCAAAGTTGGAATGACTTAACGATTGTGAAAGATCACTTATGATAGTCGGGACCAAAGTCCAAAAGGCCAGAATGAACCCATCGTGCTCAGCGTAGGCTAATCTTTAGAATGGAAAAAGGTGCGACTCCTCTTTAACAAGATTCTAATCATTATAATATTCTTTGTGTTACGTTTTTGCAGTTATTGCAAGTTCATTCACTCTATCTTATCACTCGGTTAGGAAAAGTTCAGCAATACCGTCCTTTGTTTACACGTGTAGCTTAATTACAACACATTGATTTTCCTTTCTAACAGTTAGGCAATAATAATAAGGTATGGACACATTACACTTAGTTATTTCTAAATCTATATCTATCTATCTATATATTCTATACATATAATAAAATTGTAGAAAAGTGATGTCTGTACAATGGAAATATATATATAAAAGTAGCAGGGGTTGTTAGTATATCGATGCCGAACCCGAATTTGTAATAGTTATTTTTTTTGTCTGTTTGTCTGTGTGTTTGTGCACGCTAATATCAGAGACGGCTTATTCGATTTAGATGCGGTTTTCAATAATGTAATATAGTAAGCTTCAATTAACATTTAGTGTTTATTTCATGTCAATCGGTTCATAAATAAAAAAGTTATGTCATATAACGTTCTACACAAATAGCACTTTTCACAAAAAACTCATTGAGACGCTTCGGCATCCATGCGAACGAAGTCGCGGGCACAGCTAGTTAGTCATAATAAAACCTTTTATATATTTTAAGTAACTTTCGTGATATGAGTATAATTTTATTGTTCGTCAATGGCCAGGGCTCGGATACCAGCATATTTTTCGGAACGGTTACGTCTTAAATACCTAAGAAACAGTTTGTTTCGGTTACCTTCGAACGGGACGTTTTAAAAAACGTTTTTGAAGAAGACGACGTCGCACATGTTTGTTAAACTACAGCTTTTGTTTAAAAGCAAGCTCGAAACATTTATGATTAAAGGTTCCGGCTGGGATTAAAACCAGTCAGGCGGAGCATAAAATAACTGGTAAGAAATGGGTTTAAAAATCTTTACGATTTTTTAATTGAGTGGATCACAAAATAATAATAAGTTTTATTGAACTGGGCAGGTTAAATTTCTCCTGTACAGCTAGCTCTTAATAAATTAACATTGCTCTGAACCCAAAGTAAGTAGCAATTAAGCACTTGTGTTATGGGATTCACAAACAACGAAGGTACCATTAACACCCAGACCCGAGACAATGTAGAAAAGTGACTTTCTACATTGACCCGTCCGGGGATCGAACCCGGGACCTCAGAGCTAGCTACACCTTGTAAAAAGGTGCGTACGCCACTCGACCACGGAGGTCGTCAAATGACCTGTATCAGCAAATTTATTAGTTGTACTTAAAAAAATGCAAGTTATTTCTTACAATATCCAAGGAAGTTTTCGTATCGTGAAATAATTCGTCTTCTTTTGTTTCATCCGTTTGAGCGCCGGTGATGTTCACGGAGATTTTGATTTCCCTGTGGATGTTTGAGCCGTCGACTCCCTTATTACCATATTATAGTTTTTCCTACATTGAATTAGGTATGATATGAAATAGAATGGAATACAATTTAACGTTCAAGTATATCTGCAGTTAGTACTATTTCTAAAATTAGGAAATGACATATACTTAAGTCGAATTGTAATCATATAATAGTTCTTGCGATATTATTAACTGTAGTTAAGAGCTACTAGCTGTGCCCCCCGGTTTCACCCGCGTTAAAATCTATATACCGTTCCATAAAATAAAGGGATAAAAATAACCTATAATAATATGCTAATCCAGTTTTTGCGTGAAAGAGTAACAAACATCCACACATCCATTCTCACAAACTTTCACATTTATACCTAATATTAGTAGGATAGACAAATTGAGGATAAGGAGAAATCTATAGTTACAAAGTAACGAAACAAGAAGAAAATAATAAACTATAAAATTTATGAGAATAAACCAGACAAGACAGGCTTCTATCTAAAATGGCAAACAAACACTTAAAAACAACATAACATAACACATATCATCACGCTTGTATCCCCGAAGGGCAGAGGTGTACCAATGTATATCTACAGTTCGCCGGTATGCTTAGGTCCCATGTAATAGGGGGCGAGCCTATTGCCACTAACCGGGCACAAATCCAAACTCAGACCTGCTACTGAGATTTTCATGGAAAAATCCAATAACACCTTGATCGACTTGGGAATCGTAGCGTAGTAGTCGCGCTTAGCTCCACTAGGCCACCGAGGCAGTCTAAACTTAAAAACAATATGTTTTAATATGCAAAACGCAACTATGTAAACTACAATTGTGTAACCGTAATAAACATGTCATGGCATAGCATATTGCAACATTTTGACCCGTAACTATGAGATCGTTAATGCTTAACCCCAACGAAAATAGCTCGTTAGCCACGCTCTACCACCTTATTAAATTGTTAATAAACGTAAATTCTTAATTAATAGACAAATATAGCTTACCTGGCTTTACTTGTGTAGCTTTACTCACCATACAAGTAAGTACGTAAGTTTGTGTAGGTCCTTCCTTTTTGATAGCGATGTGAGTCCACAGAAGAGTGAAGAGATTTCAGTTATGTTGACAAATAAATAATTATGTACAAATTTTTATAGACTCGTATCATTAAATTACATTTTTGTTTAGATTTCCAAGTGCTTAGAGTTTAATGATTTAAACCATTTCCCTGTCCCATGAGTCACATATGAATATTTTCATTGTTTAACTATTGTGTCCACTGCAGCGGGACGGTTAAGTTGTTAAATTAAATACTTAAATTGATTTATTTACACAGGTAATTATAGACAACGCTTACAACATCCCTGACTTGGACTCTCCGGTCCGTATGGTGAACCCTTCGACAGAGGTACTTATAGCCCTGTCTCCCGAAAGGACGTATACCACGTCGGGAATCAAATCCGTCAGTCCAGAACAGAGGCAATGCTACTACAGCGATGAGGTAAGGGAGTTTTATAACACTCATAATGTTGTGAATATTTGAATTAGAATCTTACTTTCTAGAGCTGTGATATTCTCAATGACAAAAACCTTTTAAATTCGCAATGGTTTGTGCCATATATTTTAAAATGTAATCACATGTAAACTGCTATCTTTGAATAATAAACGTAAAAAAAAAGAAGACAATATAGACAAGTATTGTATCATGTTTCACAACTGAATAATGACAATGTAACAGTTCATAATACCCTTATATATGTTATAATTTAGAACAATAAATGATATAAATACACGTTTTTATTACACAAGTAGTAAAAATCCAGCGAGATTAAAAAAAACCCTAAATAAAAAATAGATTACAACAAGTACTACTCACACAGGTGGCTTTTAGATTATCTTGTCTGTAGATTGATCAATTAAAACAATAAGCTTACGACGATTAATTAAACGCACTATATTATTGACGCACACACGGCTGATACGGGAACCTTGATAATGTACCTATCTCCTACAAAATCGGCAAAGCATACAATAACCTGATGCCGCAATGTCGCGATAAAATAATTGACGCATTTCGTTTCTTTTAGATATACAGAGCTAATGACGCCAATCGCTTCGAAAGAATTATGTGTTTGTTTCTCTCTTTCTGATAACCAAACAAGCCATCAATTATGCCTTGAATATACTCTGTGTTACCGTAGAATAAATGTGTTTTATTAACAAAACAAAAATAGTGTCGGACTGTCAGTGTCTGCGTTGCTGTGATTTTTCCTTTCATACAGTTTAATAAATAGAGGCAGTAACAGTATGGCCACTGGTTAACGTTAGAAGTTGTGAAACTTACGTAGAAGTGTTTTTAGGTCTCAGTTCTACTCGCTTTCATGACGGTTATAAAAAACAGCCTTTGTGGTTTTGAAACCCATTTCTTGTCCATTTTCATTAGATCTTTATAGCCATTTTACCTTGAAAATGTGACAGACAAACGTACACCCTGACCTTCAAATTGATTGTTTTATAGGATATTAAAAAATGAAATGAATAAATTTTAATAAAATAACACCCGTTTTACTAAAAAAAGTTCTTATAATTTAAAAGGCTATCTTATAGACATTTTTCATTTATTTTTTCAGATACAAATCAGTAAATTCCGCCAATATTCGTTCCATAACTGCATGGCGTATCAAAAGATTGAATTCTTAAAGAGAGGTTGTAATTGTATTCCTATTTCATATCCTAAAGAAGGTAATTTTTTATTAATGATATTTTATATGTTTCATTATTAAAGGACAAACACGTACTAGTATACCTAATGCACTTGACAAGGAAGGTAAACTTTTATGTCAATCAAGTCTTAATGTCAAAGCAGTAAGGTTTACTTTCGAACAGTACATGTGCGCGAGTCCTAAGTGCCAAGTTCCTTTAGGGAATTCAAACTACACGTATATTCAATTATATCGTACTTTAAAGGGAACAAAAACTAACTGCCATCCAAGCTTATAATTAAAATATATGTTTAAAACTAATTATATATTTATCATTGTTGTTGACTCGCTGTGTACAAGAGTAATAATTTGTAAGACGGACAAAAACTGTTAAAAAGGAGAGATTTATACTCAGCTGTAGATTATTTCTGGCTAAAATGATCAAGAAAAGAAATTGTCAGCATCCAAGTATATTTTTTCTAGTTATGTGACTCTAACTTTTTTATACAATTAGGTACAGAACGCATATACAAATTAAATAATTGCTACAGTTAAAAAAATTACAAAGATTCAATGATTTCGTGTTATTGTCCTTACACTGTACTATTGGTAATACAAAATTCACTTAGAAGTGAGAAAATGTAATCCTATTGAACTTTGAGAGCCGAAATTCAAATTATAACCGAAAATAATTACGCTCTGGCTGTCTGACAACAAGAACATAATTATAATTGATCTATAATTTTTCAGAATCATTCAGGACGTGCAATTTCAACGATTTAGATTGTATAGAAAGTGTGTTAAGTAAGTATAAACCTACAAGTATACATTATAAAATATGTTTTCATTTTACTTGTTTGCCTGTTATTAAAGACGTTAAAATTACAATCCATTAATTGGGATAAAACACAATAAATATACACTTTATTTTATAAACACGGTATTGGCAACACTTTTTTTTTATTGAACTTTTATACTAAAATATTGTTTTAGTGGTTTTATCTCTACACGATGTATCGTAAATTAGTACTGTATCTTTGCCTACCACACAAGGCTTATATATACACATTAGGATATAGTATCCAGTATCTCTATGAAGTATACATTCCGAGAATATTTGTGAGTAAAATGTGGTCAATAGCTGAAGTTATTTTTAATAAGCGATCAATAGACGTACAAGGATACATTTAGGCAACTTGTAAGTATACTACTTGTCCACCTAAAATACGAATTACACAAAAAATATTAATTAATCGTAGATGCAGAATTACCCCAAAGTATATTGATTAATTGAACTAATTGCAGATGAAGAAGAAACCAGCAATAACTCGAGCAGGAATAGTAACGTTCTACAATGTTTGCCGGAGTGTGAGCACTATGACTACCCATTGGAAGTGGCCCTGGGTAGACTGGCGGAAAATGTTTATGTCAATGGACTACCTTTCTTGTAAGCCAGTACTTTATTTGTATTGAAGTATTTATCAAATTGAATTCAAATAGGTTTTAACAGTTCCTAAACGTTTATAAGCTTACATGTTTACATGTGGAAACGTTTACATGTTTTCTTACGGGTTTCGTTACAAAAAATATTATTGAAAGGATTTTTTCAAGAGAGAAACTAATGGTCTTTTTTGGGATATGACAATTTATTGTTCTTTTTTACACCTTAAATTGAAAAGTATACTTATTATGATATTTATTTAAAGCGAGTATATATTTTAATAGTACTGTTTTCTATAATGTTTAATTTCGTTAAATCAAAGTACAAGTGCTCCTCTTTTATTACAGCGTTGACGTCAATTTAAAAAATCGTTCTCTATTGAATGTGTTCTTCAACGACTTGGTATCTACCAGATATAGACGTGATGTTTATTTGAATTGGCAAAATATTCTAGGTGAGTATTCAGGAGGCGATGAAAGAATTATTTTACAACATGACTCATTATCATTAGAACTCCATATATTTTCCAAGTGATTTCATTGGGGAATTAAAGTGGCTGTTACTGCACTATATTTCTGAATAGAATTAGAGAATATAGTATAATACATTTATTAATATAACACTATATTTTTTTCTCACACAAATCAAGATCAACTGACATGTGTCAGAAAAACTTTCTCTCAGCGGCCGAAATATAGTATTAAGCGCGTGTTTCACTCGGTTTCTGAAACAATGATCAACACAAATAATTGTCAATCACCTGTCAAACCTCATGTAAGACTCGGTGATTGGTTGTTAGTCTTTTGATCGACCAATCATCAGTTGATTTTGTTATAGATTTAATTGATCACGTTTTCGGAAACCGAGGAAGGTCTGCGTTCGTCGTTAAACAGTAGGGTCTATGTATAATGTGTAACTATTGGAAAAATAACCGTTTGTTACCCATTTCATCCTTCAGGATCACTTTTGTCTCCTTGGAGCTATTTACTATTACTTACTTTTTTATATTAGGTATAGGATTTATTTCGGAGTGTTAGTATACTCGTTTTGTCTCTTATGGTATAATCAATGTTACAGTTCAATAAAAAAAGTGGCTATGTTCGATTTCCCAATTAGAGTAGTATAATGGTTAAACAGTTGACTAACAGTATATAAGTTTATAAAGAAGGACAGAAGTACTCAACTATTAATTGTAATTGATAAGGAAGTTAAGCAGCGCATGGTCACCGATGGATGAAAATTTACACCCATTAAGACCATTAAGTATATCCTAGAAAAGGACAAAATCCTTTGTCAAGTGGAAGGTATACGAGCTCGAGACAGGGCACCTATGAGATGGTCGGACGCTATGAAGAAGGCTGTGGGCGGTAGCATGCACCGACCGGTCCATACTGCGTACGACCGAGCTCTATGGAGGGGCTTTGACATGTGTTCGCGATCCTTAGCAGTGAGAGACCGGGAAAGAAGAAGAAGACCATATCCGTAGATGGCATTTCCAGCCAGAGATAGATTTTGAATGTAACTCTACTACAGATGATGTAATTTCGTACTAAACATAACTTATTGCTAGTACTGAATTACAGTAGTCACAGTGAAATGAGATTTTTCAGCTGGATAAACAGAAAATTTGTTTTTACAAAATAATGCATTTTACATCCTCGAGGATATTTTTATAAACTCAACCCATTCATCTAGCGATTAATTCGTTTCCTGTAGCTCAACAAGATCCTATTTTAAAATAAAACGGATTTCCGTTCTTATAAAATAGCAAGATTACGGGGGTGGAGGAAATCACAAGCGTTTCTATGAAATCCTATTATTATTGTCATTTGCTATTATTGTACCTTTTAGTTAAAGATTTTCTCTGCGACTTATTTAGCAAGAAAGTCCTAGGAAATTTTTTCTAAGAACCAATACATAGGGTTTATATTTCTACTATTTATGGCAAATATTTGATACGAAATATTGTTTGTTTTATACGTCGGCAATATTGATCTTCGTGTATTCATCGTCACCCATTCTCGACGAACCTCGGCTTTTTTCTGTTTAGAGATCTTTTCTGTTAGCCTGAGCGCAGGCTTTGACTGCTTCACCGGACTTTTGGCGAGGACCTTAAGGTCTCCAGCCAGAGCAATAGGAAAAAACTAACTACGTCAGCGACGTCCACTAAGGGCACCCCCTTCGGGTTCGGACCTCGACTTAGTGCGTTGCTAACAATCTTAATAAGGCAAAACTACACTTTTTTTTTAGCTAGGTTGGCTTCGACGAACCTTAACCATGGCCAACTCATCCTTTATAATTAATGCAACCATTCATGAGAACTAGCCAATAAAGCTCATATAGGAAAAACAAACTTATATAAGACTAGCATATTATGATTCAGCATCAAATAAAGTAGATTTTATTTTAATCTCTCATAACGCACACAGTATCGTATGACAATAATTAATTAGTCTTATGTTAGTCATAAGAAACAGATATCACCTAATCTATTGTTTATCCCTAAATCACTTTTGTGAACAACTTGTCTTTACTGATTAATGCTCTATAGATTTTTAAATAGGAAAATATTAGCAAATTTTATAATTCACTGACTTTTAGTTATTCTGAGGCTGACCGCGGTCGAAATTAATAACATCGACATCCAGCGCCGTTTAACGTAGGTATTTGAATTACAACCATCTGTATTTTTCTATACCAGAGCTAAACAAGGTCCTACAGAAATACCGGTCATACTTGAAATACTGATTCCACTTCAAACAAACGACTGACATCAGACATTCAGAATAAGGCCGGACATGATTGTAGCATCAGGAACAAGGAATCAAGGATAATATTAACCTATGAAAACCACCGCTTTAATTTTTTACTTTCAGCGGTCAGTCTTTACGGATGAAATCAATAACTGGTACAATTACTAACCATTTTCAGTATCTTATATTTGTTGTTTTCAGCTGCATTTGGCGGTCTGCTAAGCCTTATGCTCGGCTTCACCCTGATCTCCGGCTTCGACCTGATTTTATTCTTCACAGTCCACGTCGTGTACGAATCTATAAAGACCACCATACAACAAAGAATAACCCCTAAAAAAATACACGTCAAGGAATACCACAAGAAGAATAGCTGGAAGGGCCAGCCTTTTGGCCCAAAGGATACCAAAGAGAAATCTGTAGATAAAGTTAAAAGCGGTTCATATGAATACCAGAAGTATTAGTAGTAAACACTTTGTTCACTTATGCGAAGAAAACATGTAGTTTTATTAAGCACGAAATGTATTCTAGCGTAGAAACTTCTTTGAGCGAGTTATTTACCGTCACAATTGTGGTTCTGTCTCACATAATTATGAGAAAGAATTTCTATATTTAAGCTGAATAGTGTTTTCAAAATGACCGGTAATAACGTTACTCTAAGGATATGTTTTCCTGCCAATTAAAATGTTTGCAAAGTAAAATACCTTTAAAATTAGTAACTTAAATAACTCTTTAGTATTTATTAAATTCGTTAATTGAATCCACTAAATATCAGGAATCTCTTACTTAATATGTTTTTCTTGGTTCTAATGACTGTTAGAAAGAGTTTCACACAACGTCCATTTTTTTTGAATAGTTAGTATTTGGGTCTCTATAAATCTACAATTTACTGGATTAACGATTCTTGGTGGCCATTTATTGTAAGTCCTTTCCTTTTGGTTTGGTGAAGAAAAGTTCCAATTTGAGTTCCAAAAATAATTTGATACAGTGAAATATAATACATTTTAAGACAAAGAGATTTCAATTCTTGACTTGTAAATTAGATAGAACTGTGTGTATTAAGAATTTAATCGTTTTCTGTAAAGTCTTAGTGAAAGAATTATATTATCAATATGCAGCTTAAATAAAAAGATAAAAACTAAGGATCTGTGTTATTTTACTTACCTACCCCACACCGCTTAAGATAAGATGATGTTTAAAGGTATAAAAACTTTTTAAAATACTTACAAATATAATGCAAACAAATTACAAAAAATATGAACAGGCGAGGATAGAACCTCCTTTTTTGAAGTCGGATAAAACTGTTTGTTTACTCAACGAAATTCTAATAAAACTAACCTATAAGTAAATCAATAAACTGCTTATTAATTAAGTGATCAAGTGTTTGGGTTTTCACACGTTGCTAATGACTCTAGCAATAAACATAATTGTATCAATAACGCACTTGTCCGAAAATGTTCAAGTGTCACATTATTGTGCATTATGTAAGGATGAAGATACAAAAACGAGCAAATACTAGTTTATTCATTTTAGTATAAATTACTTATTTTCAAACATTTAGAGAGATGGTTTATTGTCGATTTTTAAAGTAATAATAATTATTTCGTATTACTAGTATAAAGAGTTCATTAGTTAGGTTTTGAATGAAAAATACATTACATTGTTTTTATTAACCTAAATTAGACCCCCCCGGGGTTTCTTCTTCCAAACCTCTCCGTTGGCGACTTCGTTCCACGTGCGCCTCACATAACTGACTAGATCATCACACCACCTTCGCCGCGGACGACCTCGACGGCAATGTCCTTCCGGCGTCCAGTGGGTGACGATTTGTGCCCATCGGCCAGGCTGCATACGCACGACGCGACGTGACCAGCCCAGACAATTATAAAGATAAAAAAGAATCCTATAGTATTTTGGTTTAGGTATTTATTGTCCTTTTCTACTTCTGAACAAAGGTTACAAAGCCAACAATATTTACGTCCGCGCTGATTTCTCTGATCAATCTTTTCCTTGTTATCAAAATAAAATATAATTATTATGTCTACAATATCTTTGAATAATCTCAAACATCTTCCGTTTATGATTAAAACCTTATCATTTTCTAATAATCTCTATTAACCACATACTTCAAAGTGTGAGCGATTGATTCATCGTAGCGAGTCTAGGCGCCAACATGAGGTGTCAGAAAACCCAACAAACTTATTCATGAATATAGTCCCCATAAACTATTACGTCATAGGTATTTATTAAGTACCTTTTATTTATAGATTTATTAATAGAAATATAATAATATATGGTTTTTATATGGGAATGTTTACCCCAAAGTACGGAACGATCAGTGCGTCGTCCCGACTCCGCTGAGACACAAATTCTACACGTGTCTCAGTTTTTATCTAAAAATAAGTACTCCTAATTGACTCTTTTATGAACAACTTTATTCTTTGGGCAACAAAAGCATAGCTTGATTAATAACTATTATAGTACAAACCTAACGAGCCATTATCATATTCTAAAGAGGTTAGCCAAACTAATAACCGTGAATGCAACATTGTATTATTCAGTAGCACCGCGTTTTCCCAGGTTATATAAAAGAATAAGACGTCTAGAATTCTGGTTATCGTTTGGGAATATGTTTATTTTCTAAATATTCTAAAATGTTTGAAAATCATACCACTTACCTTCTAGTTGCTATGAGGTGTGGCCACATAAATATGTTACACTCTTTGTTTGTTAATGTTCATTGAAACATTCAAACCGTCTCTATCGGTTTGCTTATAAAAATAAATCACTTCGGAAATCGTCTAAAATTATAAACAGGAAGTTAATTCGATTGGAAGAGGTTCATGACTCAATGTATATTCTGTTGGGAATTTTCTTAGAATCAGACGTGCTCTGTAAAAAGCTTTGTGTACTGTTTGTTAAAGAAATTCTGATGCTAACAACTAATTTAGATCATTTTCACATTGGTGCAACTGTTTTGATGATACTGATTCCTATGCACTTACTTATATCTATAATGTACCTAGCCTTTTTCGGCATATTCGGAAAAAGTAATATTTACTGGTTTTCAGCTCTTCAAAGCAGTTTCAAACTCAAAAACTCATTTTTATGTAAGAAGTAAATTGCAACGCGTGTTCGTAGTACCCATTTAGTTTCTTGATTTGCTGTTTGCGTTGACGTTCGACCGTAGGTACTTAAACCTAATCAATTGATTGCTCTCGTTTAATCAATGACTTATGTAGGCTTCAATGTTGCTCCTAAATACTTGACAGGTTAAGGTTAGACGCTATGTGTTGTAGACTATAAACTGACTCAGCGCAAAATTTCATACAAATTCTTTCAGCGCCTTGTGTGATTGAGTAACAAAGTTCTATTTATTAGAAGTGAGATAAGGACACAATGGTGCAGCAGTTTGAAAAACAAGATTTGTAACAACTATGTGCAAGTGATAGTGTTCCTATGAATTAAAATCAGCTTTATACCAGTGACTTCGAACATATTATATCATTAAAGAATATATTTCTTCCAACAGACAATTGATAATATACTAGAGTAAATTTTTCGCAACCTCATCAAAGAACCAAGACACTGGTTGAAGAAAGTGACTAGGAGTTAATGAAGTTATGTTGCCTACCGCGAGTTAAAACTCCACTAAGGTCGCTGACCTTGCATCAGGTCGCCTCGTGCGTAATCAACCCAAGCATAGGCTTCGACTGCTTCATCGATCCGTTAGCAAAAGGGGCGATAAGGGCTGTTAGCAATAGAAAAACTAACAACGTTAACAACGAACAGAAGTCCATGTTATGCTTAATGATATACCTTAGTTTTACAGATTAACACAGCCGGATTGTTTTACTGAGAGCACTTGAATTAGCAGATAAGCCGTTACATACCTACAATTGAGGAAAATGTGAGAAACCTATCGGCTAGAGATTGCATTCTTGTACACAAACAATGTGCGTGTATTACTGACGTGCAATATAATAATTGAATTCTACTAATCGCTACAAAGGAGTCTTATCAAATAAGATTATCTACTTAAAAACCTCTGGCATTGATATCTTTCTTTCAGTGTCGTGAGATCCTTGGTGCCTTAGTGGCAACTGTAGCACTAATATCGTATTATTGCAAATTATTATGTTCTATTAATTTGGTTAACAATTCAACGTTGCCACTTGTTTTGTTGTAAGTCGATCTGAAGTGAGTATTCATTTAGTTTGTGTTGGAGTTTTTATCACTGTATTAACAAATAATTGTGTAGCGATTTCTCTATTAGCACCTTAGATAAACACGGACTAATAAATAGGCTATCGACTGGTGCTCAACAATAAATATCTACAATGATTGTGTTTATCGTGTATGGCGATCGGCATTGACTTGAACATAGTAGCGTAAGGTTACACAATATTTGCACGGATCTCTTAAAATTTCCTATCTTGTAATACGTAAATTACCTAAAGTTAGAGAACAAATGATTGATGTTTACTTATAGGAAAGAATTACTTTTCTTATGTACACTTGTTGTTTTACCATGACTAACTAAAAAATACCATTCATAATTATGTAGAGCTCGCAAATATAGTGTTCAATGAGAAACTGCAAATGTTAATCTTAAAAAATACCTGAAATAGCGATGGAAATTACTTACAGTATGTCGATAAACTTCTTAAATAGAATTCAAAGTAACAGAGCGAGTTTGTGAACATTATGAGGTTACCGGCTAGCCACATTTGGTCGTGGTATAACAATAATTACGATAGGTTTCCTTATCTTAATTTATATATTAATCAAATTTGTTATGTATCTATTGTCTGTATTTATTGGGAAAGATAACGATGCATTTATTGGTTTATTTAGTTCAAGTCAGTGGATACTATGGCATAAATTTCGTATTTGTGTGTTTTAAATGGTAGTTTATTGTTTTTTCAAGTGTTTGGCGAAAATGTAATGGTTTCCGTGTGTTTATGAGTGAAATGATTTTCCAGTTCCATAAGTTTGGAACGGTCGCACGAAGAAGGATGACCATGACACGCGGCATTCTGACCCCCGTCCTCTGGGCGCTGCTCCTGGCTGCCACCGTATCATACGCCACGGCAAACGAGGATTTCAGTAAGTTTTACCACTTTAATAATTCCTCTCAAAATCCGGATTTTTTTCACCAAAATTTTGGGTGTACGAGTGCATTAAAGAGAAACAAATGCATATTATATGCTTTATTATTAGTAGCATTACATCCAGAGCAATTTGTCAGTTAACTAAGAGAGTTCTTGCCTGTGAGTTATGAATTAACTGCTTGTTCGCAATTGTTCTATTGTGACGAACAAAGTAATTCAGTGATCATTTCGCGTTTGAATTCCATAGGAAAGACGTTTGGGTAAAAATTACGGTACATTTTATACAAAATTTAGTTTCAATGTACACAGCGTTTTTCACGAAATAAAATACAAATATCGATTATTTTGTAGTCTGGCTTGTTGGTTGAATGCAGTTGCGTGATTATAGCTACTAATTATAGGTACCTACAAATTACACTAATGCAGATGTGTTTTGTTTACCTGTATATTTTTTATAAATAAATAAAAATCCTAAAGTAAACAATGTTTTCGTTTCAGACGACACAGAGGAAGACCGTTCAGACGTATCTGTACATCCTATCACTAGGAATGGTAAAATCTTGTTTGTGGATGATGAGTTGATGAGGAAGCTGGACGAGGAGCACAGCACTTGGCACTGGACCCCCTGGCTGAGGACCAGGCTGGAGGTCACCGATGGTATAGCTCGTGAGATGCAGTGTCTCGCTAGAGATTCCATCGACAGTTTCCCTGATGGATTGTTTGATGGTAATACACCTAATTATCATTATTACAAATTAATTTCCTCATATATATTACAGTGGTTTTTACAGTTATGAGTCATAACATAATTGGGTTTTTAGTTCGATTGCTTATAAGATCACGACTGATAGAAATCAATGGTAAAATAAATAAATCACAGAACTGTGTGCAACAAAAATATGGAATTAGGAGAAGTGAATAACGATGATTTATTTTATAATTACAGATGAACAATTAAGGCAGGGCGCTTTCATATTGTATGCCATGTTTGGTATTTATGCGTTCACTCTGCTCGCCGTTGTTTGTAACGACTATTTCATCCCATGCGTAGAATTGATTTGCGAAGATTTAAAGATTCCTCAGGTATGTTTTTTCCACATATTCTTTTCTCTTCTCATGGCCATGACTGAACATACATGTAACATGATTATTTGTTTTTGCAGAATGTCGCGGCTGCTACCTTCATGTCAGTGGCCACTTCATGCCCAGAGTTTTTTGTAAACGTGATTTCTACTTTCCTGACCGAGTCTGATATGGGTATCGGTACTATTGTTGGATCTGCTATCTTTAATGCTCTTGGTGTTGCTGCAATCGGAGCTCTCGCTGCTATTACGGTATTTATGCTCACAAAAATATGTATATTACCTAAATGAATTATTTTGTGATCAGGATAGTGTCTGACTTCTCTTGTTTTTTTCAGCCCATCAAAATAGAATCACGTCCCGTGACTCGAGATGTGGTCATCTACATGATAAATGTCAGTGTCCTTGTAGCCTTCGTTTGGGATGGACAGATTGACTGGTACGAGGCCCTCGTGCTGGGCATCCTCTACATCTTATACTTCATCATTATGTTCAACAGTATGAGAGCATTCCGGTTATACGACAGATGTGTCGCGAAATATTTCAAAAAGAACAGCTCGTTGGACAGTACGTACTAACATAAAAGTATGATTACTTTATTTTTGTTTTTATTAAATGATGTTCTAATTAAATTTATCTTTATTACAGTTTCAGAACTCAATGTAGTGGAAAATTCAAAGTCGGTTGAAGAAGGAATTGACAACAAAGGATTTACTGATGTTAACTCTAGCAATCCAGAGAAAGTTTCAGTTGTTGATAAAGGTATAACAGAACATTTCAATTTGTTGATCTTACAAAATGTCACAAGGTATGTACGATAATAGGGAATTTACTTAACTGTTGAATTCTTTCAGTTGATGAGCAGGAAGACAAACCAAAGAAGAGCCTGTTCAGATTCCCCATGGAGAAGTCCTGGACCTACAGGATATGGTGGCTGTACGTCTGGCCCGTCAAACTTATCCTGGGTATAACCATTCCCTCGCCTACAATGTTCAGGAGGATATACCCGCTTTCCTTCATCATGTGCATCGTCTGGATCGGCGCTAACTCTTACGTCGTGTCTTGGAGCATGACTGTTATTGGTAAGTCACTTGATTATATATTTTTTTAAATGTTCACTCAGGCTAGTGGGAAGAATCAAAACTTCGTTAAATATATGCAAACTTCTTACAAGTTTTCCTTACTTTTTCATTTGTTTTGATTTGATTTGAATACTGTTATTTATGTTTACCGTTATAAGTTACATAAATAATATTATAAGGTGAAAACCCTGACCTAGTATTAAGTAACTTATTGCGGAATAGAATGCTTTAATACGTTAGGTACTGCATTAAATAATGTCAAAAGAATGTTCACATATAGTATGCATCAATAATTATAGTTTTTTTTCCTGTTTGGTCGTCTTATAAAACTCATTGTACGAGCAACATGTATGTATAGCAATCCTTGGTAAGGTTGTCATTTGACCGGATAAACTTGGTCTTGACTGGATTTGATGGCTTCAGACTGTAATACGCAGGGGTTTTATTAGTGACCCAACGTATATTTGGGTTAAAAGAAAGCTGAAATTGACCTAACATTTTGTTCCAAGATAAAAAGAGACATCTTTAATTGAAAGACCAAAATGTAAAACGAATAATTTATAGCTTAGATATAACAAGAACTTAGCATTGAAAACGTGTTAATGACATAATTATTGATTACTTACCAAAGTGTAATTAACCTTGAAATCGGAGAACAATAATCCGCGATCGATTTGCAAATTATTGATTGAATGACTTCGTCGTAATTGTGATAATTATTGGCACCCTTCTTGATGTTATTTATGTGCAGATAATTTCCTAAAACAATTGTTATATTTTTTCTTTCCTACAGGACACACTTTCTTCATTCCTGAATCGGTTATGGGCATGACTTTCTTGGCGTTTGGAGGATGTTTGCCTGAAGCGTGTTCAGTTTTCATCATGTCGAGGCGAGGTATGTACCTACTTATTCTTTACTTATGCAATGTAGTAGAAGATAGCCTGTGTTTTATATGTTTATGCCAAGCACTTCTTCTGCGAATGTCTTTGCAAAGCGAATGTTCTTATTGATGTCATGTCTCACAATTTTAGTAGTTTGTTTATGATAGCTACCTTTGTATAATGCAGTTATTTCATTGTTGGTGTGTTGTTCGAAATAATAGTTTTATTGCGTTTGTGAGAAATAGAGGCTACCTCAGTTTCAAAAATGTCTGTAGTAAAATTTGCCAATTCGCGAATGCCAAATAATAGTATGTTTTTAAGCAAAACAAAGTTCATTCAAATCATAAATGATAACATTATACAATTATTTTAATTATTAGTTTTGTTTGCATTTTTCTGCTTGCTGTGCTTTCATTTCGCAGTTTCAAATCAGTTGCAATAAATATTACACAATAATAATTGCTATTCAAACGATTATCGGGTTTACTGATTAAATATTTTTATATATCTGCTTGACCAAAATAGCCTTTAACAATTTATTCTTCAAAAGATTAAATATTTATTACTTGATAGTTTAGGTTCACTTGTACAGCATGTGATAACAGTCTTATAAATATCCTTAAACGTATATTCCCACATAATTATTTAAAGAGCAATTTTATCATATGTGAGATAAGTTTATAAAACCTTAAGGCGGATTGGGGTGACAATATCAGCTTATGCTGTCATTTAAATTAATGGGTTTATTGATTAGAGTGCTAAAATTTGAATATCGCATTACAAAACGTATTGTTTATTTATTCCTCCGAAAAATTTGACGATGTTCTCTCATTCAGATTAATTAAAAACCGGTCCATAAATAAAGTCTGAATACACCGGTCTTCACCATTCTGAAATGATTGGTTTTTTATTAACATGGGTATTTTTCACGGCTCAGTTGACATCAATATACAATTTTTACCCTTTATAATATTGTGATCGAGTATTTATAAATAAATACTGGCAAGGCCTTAAAATAACATTCTAAAATTATTTGTAAATTGCAATATGCGAACGACTCTATTTAGTAAAACATAATTTTTGCCAATACGATTGCGCAGCGCTTATTTGTACATATTTTGTATTTAGTCATTGTTTTTAAGTAATTCAATCACTAGATTATTATGTGTTAGATATAAATCTCTCAAAGGATCGTGATGTTAAATGATAATGACAAAATATTAGCTTCATTGAATTTTACTTTATAGATTATTTTCATTGTTACAGGTGAAGGTGGAATTGGTGTGTCAAATGCCTTGGGAGCGAACTCCTTGGCGATATTGTTCGCTTTGGGATTGCCTTGGTTGATCAAGACTTTGACTCTGGTGGCATCGGGTGCTGATGACACGGCTGTCCTCATCAACTCCGCCGGCATCGACTTCGTCGTTGGCTCTCTTCTTGTGGCCGTCGCTTGCTTATGGATCACCTTGTTCATCGGAAAATTCACCTTAAGACGAAGCCTTGGTGCCGTGCTCTTAGTACTCTACGCCATCTTCATCACATTCGCAATCCTTGTCGAAATGGGAATCATCTTGGACAGGGGCATTGCCGAATGTTGAGTATCTTAACGCTGTATGAATGGAGTAAGTTTACTGATTTAATCATCAGAAGAGGTTTTTATTTCTCTTTGGCTTAGGATACGCTCACTAGGATCGCCTTAGACCATAATTGCCACTAAAGAATACACATTTTTGTGTTTAATTTAAATTAGAAATGGCAGTTATCAAACATTTATTGTCATCACATTTGATTAACATAAATATCGCAAATGAGTGGAAATAATGGTGTTAGAAGCTCTGTTGTTTTTCACTCTTAAAGTATTTTCTGCACCAAGTTGTAAGTGGATTAATGTTACAACGAGTGATGACCGAGGTGATCACGTAAACAATGATCACAGCATGACACGACGCTAGTGGGTTAACAAGATCTAAGATCAATGTCCGAATGAGTCGAGCCTGAGTTCTTTTAGTAAGAAATTTTACTTCGAAAAGTGAGTACTAAGCTATGATAAAGTGAGTTAGGATCTGATTATACGTTACCGACTAGGCTGTTATAAGTATATTGTGACCGTACCATTGTTACACGCGCACTTGTGATATTTACCTACTTTGTATGCATGCCAGCTCATCATTTCTATACAAACATACAATATTGTTTCTAGTACTGTTGTTAAGAGATCTGTTAGCATCATGTTGTATCGCTAACAAATTTCAATCAATTCCTACCTCGAACAAGATATTGTTATTAGTACTTTATTTTTGCAATTTGATGTACATAAATATTGCATATTATTAGTAGAATAAGTAGAAAGCATAAAATTATATTTGATATTGTATTTATTGTTTTTTAGTAAGTAGTGTATAACTTCAATTTACGTTATTTTTAGATATTGGAGTTGTAAAACGTTTTGGTATTAAAACTTCTCATTACTAACGGAAAACATGTTTTTTATGAACGATGACGTCCCCGCGTGAGAAATAATGGTAATCTAATGTGTTCCGAGGCGAAAAACAAAAAAAAGATTTTGTTGATAAAATGTTTTTGAATCAGTAATCTTCGAATGCGTGCGTAGTTAGAACGTGATGTGATAGTGCTTATTAAGACAAGTCTAGATCGCAATCGTAATTGATCACCTGCATTATCAACTGCGATTAATATATCCGTTTCGACCTCATTTAGTCTTACAAATACCGTATATTTATTTATATATTTTGCACTGATTTCAAAACTAATATCATAAACCAAAGTGTGTACATACAGTAAACACAAACATAAAACATGAACAAATTTGACTTCAATATTATGACTTTCACAATTTAGGCACATTACCATTAAATTGGTTTATCAGAGAATATATTATACTGGCAAGTTGATTGCAAACAATAAAATGAATTATGATAGGTTTTCAGACTTAATACATACTTACGGATAGTATATTGTTGCAGAATTTCAATTTGCGAATTATTTACTTGTATTACAATATCTCTAGGAAAAGCAATTCTAAAAATGTAGGAATTTAACAAGTTACTGTCCACGATTAAGCCATGACAGCCGGAATAACAACAGCAACACTTTAAGTTTTGTGACACTCGGAGGGGTCTTAGTATGTCAGTGCATACGCGTTTATCATGCATTGCCATACAGAGACTTATATTTTGTAATTTTAATTTTTTTTTTTTACATTTATATACTTAAAAATCTGAGCATTCGCATTCATGTTTACGTTGTTGCCAAATATTTTAAAATAATTGTAAACTAAACATTGATGTTAACCGTTTTCTTAAGTAATTTATAGGAATGACATTTGGGAACCTGCACCTAGAGTCAATAACCTAACGTTTTAAATAAGCTTAAAAAGGTCCTACTTTGAGTTTAACTTACTGATATTTATTCTAAATTACTTTCAATGTTTCATAGAAAAGTTTTGCTTATAGAGAGAAAAAAATACTAGTCACTGCTTTTTGGTAATGAGTTTGAGTATATTTAAGTTAACATGGTCATATAATTACATATCACTTATAACTAATTAAATATCTAAGTTAATTGTTTGTTATACGACATGGTCTCTCGTATTGACTAAACTTTCACCCCCGGTTACACCTGCAACATGTAAAATATAATTATAACATGACACATATAGGAATTTAGTTTGAATATATTTTTATTTTAGATGGGCGCTATAAACAAAGCTTGATATTATTAGTATTGATTTAACATGAAAATATTTTAATGTCTGATCTATAACAATATAAGGTTACCCTTTGATTTATAACGCAATCTTAAGTGTGCTTGAAACCACGGACAGTGAAACCTGTGCCTGTACCAGGTGCCCTTAAAGCGGTACTGCTACCATTGTGAAAGCGAGTAGGCGCACTACGCTGCGCTTAGTGGCGTCTCGCTTACACGACAACAACAGCCCTGCTTTATGAGTTCATAGTAGGTGTGCTGGTCGTAAAGTCAACCCCATAAATATATTTAATTTGTACATGTTAACGTTATTCTAGTTACTAAATTTTATTATGAACATACAGCGCGATATTTTAAAGATAGGATAGTATTGAAACCAATACGTATTTTGTTCCTTAAGAATTTTGTAAATGCGTATAAAATTGTAAGATAAGACATTAAAATATTACGACGGCCAGATATGATCACAATTAGCACTTACTGCGATAATTTGATAGATTACTCCGTTAGCGATCTTAATTAATGTTTGTTGATAAATTCACATTGTTTATTCATGAGCTGGCCTAATAATGATTGCTCGTTTTTTTCCGCGATTATTATTATTATTGTTGTTGTTATAATTGTGTAGCATGATGAGGTAAACAATTAGCCAAGTGATATGTACGTAAGAAAAGTCACGTGACCACTGATTAGGAACAACCTTTGTTATTCAGCACACGTGTTGATATGGTGGCTTTAATTCGACGTACTTATTACGTATCTTGCAAAAGAATTATAGTATATAGCAAATTGTGTACATATACATGTCTTATATCCATTGAATTAGTAGTTTGACAGCAATAATTGTGCTGTCCATTGCCTTTGCAAGATACGCAATACGACAATTTTTTAAGTATCGTTCGTCATGTATAGGTAATAACGCAATATGTTGTGCCAACTGTAAATCATATGAGACCGTCAGTGATCAGAGTATCTCTCATCGTGATAATTGCTGTTTATTCACTCAATACAATGAAATTAATGTTGCAACATGTTTTAGTATACGATTGATCATGATATGCGAGGTTAAATTAGCTCTGTTTCCCATAAAACCTTACTTTTCAAGTGCCTCTGCCGCTACTGCCCAATTCAATTCCACCTTATTTTTTGAGTTCGCTAATTGATTACGTTATTAACTTAAGATATTTCATGAGAATAGAACTTAAAGCTAATGAAATAAGTAAGTAAAACCGACCCAGTCAAGGGATAAGTGTTACCAGTCATAGGGATGCCCTCGTTAGCCCTGCGAAATCGTGTTATGTAGGTCTTCGTGGCTATCATCACGTCATGGTTCGTGAAGCAAAATAGTATCGCCACGCACACACCCTAAAATACATCACACTTATAAAACACAAACCACATGTGCAATGAACCAGTAGGCATCATAGACCTACTTATACAAGGTGTTACCGAAAGGGTTTATCTATCCAAAAGGGGTGAAGAGTAAATCTAGTGTAGAGTAAGAATGCAAAATTTCAGTACAAATTTAGTTTCACCAAAAATCTTCGATAACACTCAGTAAATGCTGAAATGTAAAAACTAAGCACCGAATACTACAAAATATGCTGAAATACTGCTCTTGTAAAAAGTAAATATAAATGTATAAACTTTAACATTCCGTGAGATTACCGAAATAGGTCCTAAAAATTTAGGTAATAGATACTCATCTTATGTTTCGTGCTTTAAATATCATTTCAAAGAGCCTTATTATCAATAATACGAAACTTGACTAAAAGAAACATACTTAATTGATAAATAATCGGATGAAGTCGAAACAAAATACAATAATGAGGTCCTCGACAGAATTTATATGTTTGCGTAAAAATATTTGATTGTTTCTGAGTGTCTACTTCTTAAGTGGAATTAGAATTACTTAAAAAATGTTCTTATAACAAAGAGCCTAAATCATAAACTTTATTGATTTATTGCGTCTGTCAAACAAATTACGTAACTTACTATGTAGATAGTAATTAAGTGTTCTGTGCTAAAGCTAGGCTTTATTCTTCAAAAGTTTGAATAAGACAAAAATGACGAGCATTATCTATGTTAGAAGCCGAAGATTCGGTGAAACATCTCCACGTCTCTAATAAATATACACTTGTATACTACCTTAAAGAAAGGTTAATGTTCTTCACGATGGAAAAATCGGAATAAAAGAACTTAGTTCGAAAAGAAAAATCTAAGAGAGGCGAATGTTAAGAACAAAGCGCATTGTCTTTAGAATCTGTTTTGATCTAAAAATAGTGTATAAAAATCTAGGTTTAATTTATTACCTGTAAACTAGTAAGAAGTGCCGATGCTATCTGATATGTCTTCTCCCACGGCGAGTCAGGCAAAGGTCGAAGCGGTAATAATATAAAATGCAGTCCGAATAGAGGGATCTGTGTACAAAAGACAGAAAATATAAAAAAAAAATGCTTTTACTTACTTAAAGCAACCTAGTCTGTATGGACAAAAATCGCTGACAAACAATGGAAAAAAGGGTAAATATTCTTAGTACATTCTTACTCTTTTGGGGGCTAAATAACTGTATTTAAGTCACATTTTCGTTTTGAAACTAAGTTTGAAGACAGCGGCGGAAAATAAAGAACCGATTTAGACAGATATCAGCATTTCCTTATTAAAACTCAACAATGATGGCTTAAACTTCGTAAAACAGTTCGCAAAGCCTATAATTAACTCGAAGGAAAGTTAATAGAATTGTCAATTCTATACTTTAGTCGTCCTTTTGTATTTTGAATTCTAAGCCACAAAATACGGCGGCGTTGGTTGCGGTTATTATATTTTCCGTTTTAAAACACCTATTATTTTAAGATGTCTCCGAAGTGAATATTATCGTCGTTTTTAGTGGTGCCTAAAATATACGCTATTTGAATGTTTAGGTTTGTGTTCGATCGATATAACCTTGTTGACAAATCGAGAGCACATCAAAAATCTCGGCTTATTCAATCGAGTAAGGTTATTGATTTCGAAAGTTATCTAGGCGTCAAAGTGAATAAGACTTCGCATAAAATGGTAATATATGCTAAAGGATAGCAGTTGAACCCACAAGTAGGTTCTCTTTTCCCATTTGGAACCTAGATATTCTTTCGTATCTGGAATAAAGTTTCCAAAGTATAGTTAGAAGTACATAACTCGCTGAATTGTAATATCGCTTCGTGAAAGGAATTCAGTTCGCTTTTGCTAAGGTTTTCGCTTTTTCGCAGAATTATGCATTGCTGTACATACTAGACATTAAAATGATACACGGAAAATACTTCGCTAGACAGCTTATTAGTAAGCACTAATATAAAAGCCAGATACTAAATTAATTTGAGCAAGTTTCCAAAATGATCATAATGCGGAATATAAATGGACCTTACTTACATAATTATTTGCCTACTCGGAACAAAGGTGACTGTGCAGCAGTAGGTCCTTCATGAATAACAAATAGGACCTAATCTAATCTCTCTCTTACACTCGCGAAAAAAAGAAAATTCTAACCTTATTTGTGGCCTTTACAGGACTATGTAATAGTGTAAGCATATTACTTATCATGAAAATGGCAAAAAAAATTGTCTCATGGTACATTTTCTGTGCGAGCAGAGATAATTAAAATTAACGACTAGAAAATATTTGTCGAGGGTCGCTTAGCGAGTTGAGTAAGTGCTTAATCACTCTGGTGGTTAATAAGATTAGATCTGTTACTATTATTAGCTAAGTCTTTAACTGAAACAATGTTCTATTTGCTTGTTTTATTAGATTATCACGACGGCTATTGTTTTCAAATTACGTGATATAACAACAAAGAAACCTTCGAGTGTTTCGGTTCAATAATCAAAGTGAAAAACGCAGTAATCATGACAATTTGTGATTCGCCCCAACAAAGAGTTTTTCTTTTATTTGCGCAGCCATAACAATAACACCAGATTTGGAGGGGTTCCGAAAAGTATCGTTAAAACAATAGCGGGTTACCATGTTTAACGCCGCCGACTTTTATGTTAAAATACTGCATAAACTTACTAGCGATGCGCAAAAAAAATCTCTGAGCTAATAAGAGAGTTACATATCTTTTGGAGACAGAGATTATATATAACTGTTCCAGCTCATTTATCTCAGTTAGTTCATTAACAAAGATCGCACAATTGAAACGCGCTCACATAAGTTTTGGCTCTTGCTTTCCATTAGCTCAATTCGGTTTGCGTCTTTAGTGACAAAGAGAGATCAAACATACTACACAGATTTTCAATATTGGATAAACAAAGAAAGAAGAACGTCGGAGTGATACAAAGTATAGTAAGTGAGCTATTCGCTAGTGATTCTGTGCAACAGTGGGTGATAGCTGTATTACTTTGCTGTTAAATATATCACTAACTAAAGAGCTACACACCACCAGTTTATTATTATTATACTTACTAGTATTAGAGCGGCCCTGGCAGCCTTCCTCGCCGCGACGGACGCATGCTGGTTCGGGGCTGGATGTAGCTTCGTTAGCAGCACCCGCACTACGTTCACCAAGAACACTGCACACACACACACAAAGAATATATGACAATCAAAATATCGGGAGATCGGAAGTTTTCAACGTTACCTTAGAGTATACACATGCAAACTATAGAGTACGCTCAGTTGAGTATAAACTGTGGTCTGTGGAGGTATGACTAGCGCCGTGTTAAAATTAGAGTCATGACGGAATACCTATGCCGTTTTATTAATGCCATCTCAAAATCTAATACCGAAACCGATATATTTGCATTTACGTCTGTCGTCGCACGAAAAATCACCTTACTTAGTAAACGAGCATAGTATTCACAGAAAAAAATTGCATATGTTCGGCACGATGTAACAGATAGGGATGCGTGCACTCTATGCTCGCTCATGTATACTCTAATGCAGTAACAATACCCCTACATGTATATTACGTAGGTGGTTTTGACAGGTTCCTACGTTTTGTAGGTGTTATGTCATTGATGTACGACCGGTCTAAAGCATTCCTGTTCGAATTTTTCTTTACAACCGCGTGGGTGTCGGGTTCATTTTGTACACCGTGTTTTATTTCAGTTTATTTTGAGCTACAGCAAAAAGTAAATTTGAAGTTACAAAAATCTCATCAGAATTTAAAATAAAACCTGAAAAGACTAAAAACAAGCCCCAATTTTTATTTGAAAAATGAAGTTGATCATATTTCGACGAATAAATATCTTCTTTTTGTGTTATATATTGACTGCTAATAAAAATAACGTGGGATTTATACTCGGCAAACCGAGAGAAAACACGTAAGGGTCAGTAAAGTGTTACGTTTCTCGCTTTTTAGTGGGCACGTGTCTTATCCTACCCATGATTGTAGGTGTCAGGCTTCCTAATTATAGATTCCTTCCGGTCCCTTAGCGTAGCCATATTAACTTGAGATTTGAGGTTGTAATTTATAAGGTTATCAGAGACTGGTTTAAAGATAAGACGAACCGTTGAAAGCAATGTGTTCTATCTGTTAGTACGGGTTTCGTTCAAAGGTTGGATGAAATAACTTTTATTTCCATTTGATCTAGGTTGACCAAAAAGATATGGGTGGATTGTGTGAAGCATGATTTGAGAAAGAAAGAAGTCAATGATGAGATGACGAGTTGTAGAGATGAACAGAACCAAATAATAGGGATAAGCGAACGGGGCAGGGGGATGATGATGAAACTAGACTTGCCGTAATTTTCACTTATAAATAATTTGTACGTAAGGAAAGCTTTTAACTTAAAAAATACCTTTACTAGCTCATTAACAACAAACTTCATATTTTTAATATTTTCAATCTTAACTATGCATATGAACTCTTCACTAGAAAAATTGCATGTTAAAAATACTACACATATTAATTTAGTGGAAGCAAATTATTCTCAAAGTATGTAATATACAGCAACATACTCTCTACGAACATTGGTGTACCTACATTAATTGATATTAAGAAAAACGGCGCCATTCCAGAGGCAACGTAATGGCTTACGGGTTGCTTCCAAGAGGTAATAAGTCTGCTCTACGGTATTTTTTTATTATTACAACATTTTATTTAACTTGAAATGTATGTTTATTTAGGTCAAATATTGGAAGCCAAATGAGAACAATTAAAACTCCTTCCTTCCTCTTCCTTACTGCCTAATCTCCGTTTGATACGATGCATACCTATAATAAACCTAAGATCGGTGGCATTATAATATACTACTTTACTTCACTTTTTGTACCTTCGATCTGGTCTGATGATGGAGCCAGAAGGTGGTCATAGAAACGTCGTCACGAAACTTCGCCGTCCTATCGAGTTTGGGTCATACAAACATATAATCACGCCTCTTTCCTGTAGGGGTAGGCAGAGACCTGCTCGTCAACCAGTATTATAATCCCAGTTGATTAAAAGCCTTGAGCTAACCATCAAGCTCGGTTTACGTCATACATTTAAATTCTAGCAATAACGCCGATTGAACGTTCTAGTTTTTTATTCCAATGCCTTTTCTAATGTGCTTTTAGTAGATACATAAAAGAGCGCAGACTCATACTAATTTAAACTGTTTACTAGTAGTTAGCGGCTAATGGAGCAGGGAGTGTATTGGAAAATGGCGCGATGGAAATGAATGAATTTAGGCTTTAGTGATGGCCTGATTGTAATTATACTAGGCTAAACAGCGTTCCGTCGATACATATATCTTATAATTGAATTAAAGCTAGTTTTGAGGATTTTATGGCGGTATATTTAGATTTCATGATAGATACAGGACCAAAGGTTTGAAACGTCGGGAACTGAAATCTAAATACCAACCGCGATTATGAGTAAAAGTAGTTTTATTTCAATGTCTAACATTCGCGTAATCTTCAGAACTTTTATAATTTCTAAGTCTCGTGACTTATGGCTGACTTACGTTACGTTCGTTTTTGTATTTAAGACTTCTTAATTAGTAGATTCATACTAATATTACCAATGTGATAGCAACTCTGTCTATTTGTGACGTTTTTGGAAATTCCTTGATGGAAAATTATTATTTCTATGTGCGAAAATGTTTCTGTTTCTTTTTGCAGAGTGTATATAAATCATGCGTTATAACTATTTCTTTGTTTGCTTATTAGTGTAGTAAACATCAAAGGTTCTCTCGTATAATTTCAAGGCCTCTCATGTTTGGTATATTTGCTGAGGTTCCATTATTTTTAGCGACAGCGACATATACGCTTAATTTATTAGAAACTCTTAGTTTAGGCGAGACTAGTGGATTACTAGAAGGTTAACGATAAAAAGTCTAGGTTACTGGTTCAACATTATACTTAAAAAGGAAAAATTTGCTCTTGAAATATTGACAGCCTGCAAGTACGAAGTGCTTTATTTAAAAATATTTTTTGTTGTCAATCTAAACTGACAAGTACAGGTACTACATTGTAAAGTCATCTACCTACCCATACTTTAGGTTGGGCTCAAGTTGTTTTCGAAAATATTGAATACGTAATAAAAGCAATAAAAGTTACCCCATTAACCTTTGAATGTGGACAAAGACAATTGAGGCATCCAATGAAAAACCCGAAGGCTCCAACTTCAGACCAAAAGCTTTTCGTTGAAAAAAGTAATCTACAAAGCTATTGAGGTGATTAAAAAGAAACTTTTATTTTTTATTCGTTATTTTGTTTATTACTGTTTTTTCCACCATAGTGGAGTTTACTGTACCCTACACCTTTATGATGGTATGTTCTAAACATACGATCATAAAGGTGTAGGTAATATATAAATAAAGTATAAAATAATAATAATAATAATAATAGTAGTATAAAATAAAGTATTATTCGAATATTATTTAGATTTTGTATTGAAAGTAAATGTCTCCATGGTCAAAGCTGTATGTGTAATAAAATAATAAACTTAATTATGCTAAAAGCGAGAGTAAGGAAGAAACCCGGCCTTTTGGTTATTATTATCCAAGAGGTGATATTGTACAGCTAATTTCAACAATTAAGGCTACGCAATTATGTACCGGCGGGAGTAATTTCACTCCGCTTTACCATGTAAATGGAAGTGTCTTAAATTCTTGTAATTCACAAAAGTTAATTCAACGATTTTACTTACCAAACGAAGTCAGTAGAGAAATGCCGACTGGAATGATGATGATCCAAAATGTGTCGCTTTGATCCATCCAACATCTAGAACAAAATGGAAAAAGCTCCTCAAAAAGTCTTTAAATATCAGCGCTCGGCAGACTAGTTTTATCAATCGCGGGAAGCTGCAATGCATGCATTGTTCTTTGGTCTCCGATAAAGCAAAAGAAAAATGGCTTTGTTTCTAGACCTAAAAGTTCGGATTACGATTCGGGGTGTTCCTAACTTTTAGGTATAGTACCAATAGGACCTCTGCCCTAGGCTAGTTTGATCAACGATGTGTTTTTTTGTGTTATCTGTCCACCACACTTACACAACATAAAAAGAGGCCTTCTTTATTAGCAGCGCATTGAGACATCATGAATGATACCGCGATGATACCTAACTAAATTCAGAACTTTACAAATCAAAGTATTCGCACTAAAACTAAGTTGTACTTTAATACTATATATTTATTATGATCTAAATCTATGATTAACGGTACATAAAAGAGAACGAATACTATGATTTAACCTATAAGAAACTTGTTTTGCACAACGTGCCCTTCAAATCGGGATAAAAACATTGCACAGTTTTATTATGACCTTCGCCTCATAAATAGGGTAGTGGAAGCAGGTGGTTGCTTCGACAGAAATACTAAACCGCCATACACCGCCATTTGTTTTTGAGAAGGTTTCACATGTAATAGTATAAGGCTGAATTGTTTGTATACAGTATACGAATTGATGTGAAAAACGGTGCATAGAGAGTAATAAAAAAGTGCATTTTTTTATTCATTTTTTTTTTTCATTATTTTATAATAAATTTACTAAACCAACACCATATTATCATGTATAAAAAACAACCTAACTGTAAACTAAATAAAACCTAAAAATGTGAAATATAATTCGAATTAAAATTAATTTTAATATATGCTTTAAAATAATTGCTAACGTGATCTATTAAAATAATGAAACGTTTTGTAATTACATAGAATAAGTCCAATTAACCGTTATCGTCAAGTTTTTTATTTAAAATACAATATTTATGTACTTTTTATCCATTTCACGCAAATATAAAAAGTAAGAGCTCTTGTTTAATGGCTACTGAAGGCAGTGTAATAGTGATAACCGTGCTAGTATTGCGCCCATAAACTAAACTGCTCGTTTTTTATTTAGTTTATTTTCTCGCTGACCATATAAAAAGAGTAATGGATTACAGAGATTCTAATAACATAAGAAATGTTTTTTTATACATTGATGAGAATTATATTTAGTTAACCGTGCAACATGTAGTACAGTATTGATAAAATAAATTGAATTTTCCGTTTGAAGATTGAGTCTTGGGTACCTATTGTATAAAAATGAAGATTAATTAAATTAGAATAGAGTATTGTTTAAGAATAAGATATAATTTGGTGAAATGATATCCAACTACAATATGGTGTAAAAGCAACGTGAAATCAATTTTTGTTTTATAAATTAAGTAGTTTATAAACCCCTATCGACTTATAAATGTAACTGTATTTTAAAAGTGAAGAAATGAAAGTAATTTATCACAAATGTTTAAAAAATATTTTGCTATTGATGGATAACTGAGAGGCGCGCGAAAATAAATACGTTCTGAAAATATTTCTATTTATTGAAATGTGAGAGCAATTTTAAACATTCTATTTCCATCCAATAAGTTTAAACTGCTTGTAGATCGAGATAAAAATACTACGGAAATGGAACTAGGCGGTGCATTCCTGTTATTATTCCATGGATATATTAAATTCATTGAATAAAATACGAGAACAATTCAAGTCTTTTTACGATATTCAATGTCACTTGATTCCTTATTCACTGTCAGAGATTTTACTAGCTATATGCAGAAAAGCCATATTATCGTCAACAAACGTTTGTACAGTTTGGCGATATTTTATGTTATTAATTTAAGTTGACAATTTTTTAATAAATAAATTAATAAAATTAATAAAGATTATGAATAGATGACGGTTTGATTTGTAGAAGGAAATTGTAATGTTACTTATAAAGCGATTTATAGTAATGTAAAGTGAAAATGATTAAAGCTGAAACATAAACTAATATAATTATAAACTATTTTGTAAGTTCAGCAGATAAAAATTTTACTCGCTATCAGAGTTAACCTAATTATAATATCAGCAAATTTCGCAGAAAAGTTTTCAGTAATTTTGTAGCACAGGTTCTTTGTAAGTGATTGACCCTTTGTCATAATTATCTATAATTATATGAAATATTGTTAAAATATCTTTGGCAGTCGCTCTTATATGTAAAGCTTTATTTATTTACACGATTAAACAGTCGCAAATGCTTATAAAAATAAAAGTTTATGTTTTAACAAAGTTATTTTTATGAAGTATTTTTTGTTCAATATTTTTTTAGTACTTCCTGTCTACATATTTTACTTTACTCTCTTTTTCCTGTAATAATAGGTATCCTCGTTTTATATAATAAATAAATAAATTTATACAGTATTATTTGAATATAAGACCGCACATTATAAGTAAAAAAAAAAAATCTGAATACTTATGTTTTTATGCAAAATGTACTATGTTTATTAATTTACGTTTTTACAAATAAGATTTTTGATAAGTGATTACAATAGTTTATTTAATTTAATACATAAATTATGTCTATGAAGGATATATAATATCTCTAGGAAATAAGCCCAACTGTCCATCAATTACAGTTCCGTGGAGTGGGATTAAGGCTGTATTATAACAACAGACGCGACCTTCGCAGACTAAGTTTAATTGATTTATGTAATTTAGTTAAAAATCCCTTCCGATTTGTTAACTCCGCTTCCTGTTGTAGAAAATTTATTTAGTAGCCGTAAAATGGTTATACTTTACTTTATGTTATTATTATTCGGGCTGTGTAAGAGGAAATAAGTCAATTACGGTCTATGTAACATAGTAGGCGTTAAAAGGGTGGTGAAAGTACGTAGGCAAAATGAGGAGGTTTCCTAGTACGAATAGAATCGACGAAAAAAGAAGTTCACTCTGTAGAAATGACCATATGAGTGTACTTTGTGTCGATATCGAGTACAAAATGCATGTAAAAATATCAAATGACACGCGAATATCGACCTATACGCAAACTGTAATATTTTTGTTCTGCTTACCTCTCTGTAGCACCGGGCGTGTAGTATCGAACGGTGGCGTAAATGGCAATGATGACCAGCGAGAGTCCCCAGCCCAGAGCTATGAACCAGCGCATCGCCACTTCATCCTTCACGAATACCTGGGACAAAATAATAAAATGAGTGTGTACTCCATTTTATTATGAATATAATATATCACTTAATGAAGGGTCTCCAATGGACAAGAGTTGCTTTGTGTTGTCAACACGTGTTAGTGACAAAAGTTTCGGTAAAGCTGAGTCTCTGCCAAAGAAAATGATAGTTTTTGTGTTGACACCATGTTGGTAAAAAGTTGCTAATAATTTCAGTGGAAACGCACCTTAACATGAACCATCTGTACGAAACTTCTAATGAAATTGGATTGTGAATATTTTTAACAGCTTTCACTAAATCTGTATGACATCCCACGAAAATGAAACGAAAAAAATGAAGTACATAGGTGGTTTAAATTTATTTATTTTCACCACGTATGACCGATAGTGGGTATTCACAGTTGTGCCATCCAGTCAAATAGCATCTAATTTTATCTGCATTGAAACACTGACGTAAAAATCTTTTCTCGTAACGGCTCGTCTTCGCCCTGAAACATCTGTATACAAAATCCTTAAACTGTATTGTGAATATGCAGGAAATACGATCATATTCTACGACTACAGACGTGAAATTTTCTCAGATCTTATGATTTTTGTCACGCTCTATTCATAGTTCATGGTGTCACGTCAGATTCGACAAAATTACTGCGGTAACATGCCAGCGTGTTAGTATGGTGCTAATCTGAAGGGTGATACTATTTAGTAAATTACTCTTTTTAATTTATTCTTTGGTTATTTTCTTTCCTGCCTCGTTGGCCTATAGGGGTGTTATTGGGTTTTTCTATTAAATTCTCAGTATAGCAGGTCGGAGTTTGTATTTCGGTTAGTGGCAACTCGCCCCCTATTACATGGGACCTAAACATATCGGCGACTTGTGGGTGTAAATTGGTACACCTCTGCCTACCCCTTCGGGGATACAAGCGTGATGATATGTTATGTTATGTTTATGTAATTTTCTTTCCCTGTCAACGTTTACTAAACTATACGCATGATTAGCTAGATCTAAACTTGTCTAAAGAAAATAAATTTATTTAATCCAATATCCTCGAGAAAACCTGATTAGTTAACATGGAGAGGCTTCTTAAAATAAATATTGATTGGAGATCGTACTGAGTGGGTTAATAATTTTCACACACGCAATTTATTAAATTCATACTTACTGTACTTTTAGAGACTTCCCTGAAAGTATAGTAGGTAGGGAACTTACCCTAAAACTGATTACTATAACCTAGTAAGTGTCATAAGTAGCCTACTATGTATGCCACGCAGAATTAAAGCTGTTTATTTATCTGGGTCTGTGAGATAAGCCGAGACAATATAAACAAAACTAAGAATTCTTTCTTACACCGGACCCTAAAAATGAATTTTATCTATACATACACAAGCGCTCTATCCAAATACACAAGGGAATTATATATCCAGTGTTTGCGGAGCCCCATGAGAATTCCTCAGTACGTGACTATTCCCGGTAAAACTTTGAAATTTGGTTTGCATCAGTGTTTACTGAATAGTATATTAAACGGAGAGTTTCATGCGACTCTCAAGTTGTTAGCAAAACATTTGAAACTACCAATAACGTTGGCGAAACTTAGATTTATTGCATTATCGGATTAGTTTGTGGAACTTATTTTTTGTACCCACTTCTATAAGAGGAGGTCCTCAAAGCGACGACATTTATTAATATTTCCGATTCTATTTCATTTTTTTTTTCGTCTTTTATATCTCGGATATAATATTAATAATAATATTCCGGGATATCTCACACACGGTTGTCTGATCCCAAGCTAAGCAGAGCTTGTGTTATGGTAACCAGACAACTGATAAACATACTTATATATTTCTAAATAAATACATATTATAGATAAATTACACCCAGACACCGAACAAATGATCGTGCTCATCACACAAACATTTGTCCCGGGTGGGAATCGAACCCACGACCTCCGGTATAGCAGTCAGGGTCTCTAACCACTAGACCAACAGGCCCGTCAATATAGTCGTATAATATAGTCGCATATAGATTTCATTATTGTCGGTTTATTTTTACATCTATATTTAATCAATTATAACTAGGTTCAAATACGGTTAGGACCTAGTTATTTCGATCAGAATACTGATTAAAATTTATACGGAACAATAACCTTTTTAGAACTAACTCGTCCGTCATAATCTTGTGAAACTATCCATTAAATTGCTTTTATTATTGCTGACTCGTTTTAGCTTCTGGATATTTTATCTCGAATACGTCCACAAACGTTCTTTTTATTATCCAATCAATGAATTTCATTCCATAATATTAATGTGTTTGAAATTCGAGGTCGGCAACTATCTATATTATACATTGATGCATAATTCTATAGATACGGTTAAAATATGGCATAAACAATCTAAATAAAAGTATCTTTTAATTTTAATTTGAACACAATTTTAGACACAGTACTACAGTAAGAAAAATATCGTATTATATAACAACAAATAAGTATGAAAGCGCCTCCTAAACTGGTATGATATTTTAAAATGGTTTTCTGAGTGAGCTACTAGCTTTGGTCACGCTCCTTTATCAAAAACATATTTATATTCGTTTGTAAACGTTTTTCTAACCTACATAAACAAAGAACAGTTTTGGTTTTTGTTTTTTCATACACATACATAAATAGTTCCGCAATCCAACCACTAATATTGCTTCTATAACAAGACAAAAATAAAAGATTTTTTTTAGAACAAATAAAATTAAAATAATTTTCTCGGTTCAACAATCCACAGTTGTTTGGTTTATTATTTCGGGTATTGTTCTACAAATAGTTTGTCTCACAGGAATACATACCACAACCAGAGCTATGTGTAGATGAAGTCCCTCGCAGAACATCCACAGGTAGCTGGTCAGCATGAAGTAGTTGGTGACTATGTGGAGGAATTGACACCATTCCTGCATTCAAACAAAATGTATCAAGAAACTGACAGAAAACAAACTATAGAAGGATGTTATTTTAATGAGTTTTTCTTCTCATAGGGTAGATAGATGACTGGGTGTGGAGATATGAAGTCTATTTAGTCAAACAGTGATACCATAAAAAACTGAGAAGAAATCGAAACTTTCTGGTGTAAAAGATAAAATATGAATCTAAAATTTTTGTCTATTATCAGAGAGACATTTAAAGGTAAATTACATCTCCACAATAATCTAATAGATCAGATCCTGTTGTATACTTTTATAATTAGAGTATCTCACTTTAAAACAAGCGAACGTCTGCGCTGTTTGATCCAAGTAAAGGCAGACTTATAGTCAGATTATGCTGCACTGCATCGACGTCGACCAAAGCCAAGCTGTTTAAGTCACTTTAATTTCTTGCATAATGCCGATGCCAAAGACTTTGTTCAGGAAGCAATTTAAGGAAAATTATGGTAAGATTAAATTAGCAGAGCACAAAACATAGCTGTCTATTCTGGTAATTTAAACAGACACACTAACAACTCGTTGTAAACAATTAAATACAGATTAAACTTTATCAATTACGGTACTCTATTACGGGACAGGTAGAACGACTTAACTTTCTTCGCGAATGAAGATTGCGGTGGATATAACCTTATCAGTTTAAGAATCTACAGTAGTTAGGACAATGCTAGACACGTGAATTGCGAAAACATGCCATTTGATAGAAATATTGCATCTATATGGTGTTGCAAGTAGCTTTGAGTCTCGCTCAACGGGTCACCTGAGCGCCGCGGTATGGCCACAAACTTTGAAATGTTGACTGTTTATTTTCGTCAGTTTCCTACTTCAAAGTTGTTCCTTGCAAAAAAACTTTAAAGTCGAAAATTTTCAAGATTTGAGGCAATTTTTTTTTCACTAATCTTTAAGAAGAACTACTAAGTCGATTCACATTTAACGAAGAAATCACGTGACATTTGAAAAAGCACAATCAAACCTCCTTTTTACGGTTGAAAAGCGCAGTCTCTACATCGTAGTTTTGTGGCCCGATTGCGGTGACCCTAGGTGTCAGTGTTAATGTTCTAGTATTAGTTAAGTTAGTTACCTTGTTTTCCTGAACCACCTCGACGCGGTTTACGACGGCGCGGTACCACACGATCCATAAGATGTTGTTTAATGCGAACGCCGCGAACAGGTGGATGTGGATCCGTATTCGCGTACATTGAAGAGCCCTTAACAGAAAATAGTGTAGTCATTAGTAGGACTAGTTAAATTAAGTTTATTTTCCTATGTACTTCTTTGCGCTAAATGATGGTACAGAGTAGATAACAGAATCTGAAAATGTTACAATTGTTATCACATTTTTAATTCCCGTTTCTATTTTGTTTAATACAATGGCGAAAAAAAACAAAGGATACAAAAAGTTACCCAACTAAATTAAAACAGTAGCAAAGAAAATTTCTCTGTTAAAAAACAACATTGTTTAATTATTCTTATTACACTGAATGTTTAGTTGTAGCAAGAGTTGGTACATAGAGCAGAAGCAATAACCTGGAATGATTGAACAAATACAATCGTTTTATAGATCTCGTTGCACTATTGCTAGGTACTGTAGTGTACACTCGTCGGTACGCTCGAGCATTCTCATAGTAAGTGCTGGTCCAATGCTCGTACATTCTCGTATTTGGGTCGTTCAAGAACTTTCTCCCGAATACTGAAATGCAAATTGAGTTGCTGTCGCGACTTTACACATTAAAGTGACAGAGACAACAAGACTCTTAACGGCGGTTTTAAACTGATCGACGATTTGTTCAGTCGTTTGAATTTCAATATTTAATTCAACAATTAAAAGTTTTTGTAAGAATTGGTATTTTGTTTCTATACTTACAAGATGAAATACGTAGTTTTATATCCCGGCCTATAACGTATATTACAAGGATATTGGAAGAGGCTCCACTCAACATAGTATTTTTATATGTTAATAAGCAGACATAACTGTGCTCGCTCCTTTTTTGCTTACTTAGTTACATTTGCGATGTTGTGTATTTAGGATACTCCGCTTGTTACATATAACACAAGACAAATTTGGTTGGTCTAATCTTAGCGAAATTTCCATTTAAAATATATACGCATAAGAGTATGAAGCTGTTTTAGATATCTACCTATCATAAAGAATGAAATTTATATTTATATCTGAACGAGTGTATGTTTTTCTGTTAGCAACGGCTCACTATAATCAAATGAATCTGATGTTTGTGTTATGTACAAACATATTACATTGCACATAATCTACTTACACCGGATATTTTTGTATATTACAATATGTTAGTATATCAATCGATTGTGTTGATTGGTAAACCGTTAGAAGTTATAAAAAACAAGTATTGGAGTCTAGCAGTGATAATTCAACATGCTAACTTGGTATAAATTAATTTATATACATCCTCCAGCTATTAATTAACAAGACGGATGGTGCTACAGGAGAAAGCACAGTTGATTTCGTGATGCTATTCTTTCGAATGCAGTGTTTCTCACTGCAGTCATAGCCGTAGTCTTTGTTCGAATTAGTTTCTTGTATTCCAATTTACAGAAGAGAATCACGAATTCTTGGGAAATAAATGTAACTTAATTAAATCGCAGTATGGCAATGTTTTTGATTTATTCAAGCGTGGCGTAACACGTTGTACATACTATACAAGTAAAATTAGAGTTTATAATTAAATTTGACAGTAAGATCTTACCGGAAATAGAGAAATATTAGGATGGAGATGAGTAGAGCGGCGACGGATATGGAATATCCCGCCACGTAGATGTTATTGACGAGGTTCCGAAACTGAAACAAAACAATATCGGTTACTATCGTATACAATACGTCTTCTCATTGTTTTTTATCTTAAATTAGCTGTGCCTCGCGGTTTCAACCGCGTTAATACATATATCTAACTTTGTTGAAAATTTAATACCGCCTATATTAACCGCAGATAGTGTAACTTCCCAACAGTGAAAGGATTTTTTAAATCGGTCAAGTAGTTTCGGAGCCTATTCAATTGAAACAAACAATCAAATTTTTCCTCTTTATAATATTAGTATAGATAATAAAATTTTAAAACAATTCTGTTATTTTAAGTAATTCTATTATAGGCGGCTTTTTAAACATTGGAATTTACTTGTTCGGTTCCAAGAAATCAAATTTTGTGTTGTTTGTCTTTTATGTTTTATTAAATTAACCTAAAAACACATTAAACAAGGTCGCTTTGTGTTCCTTAAATTAATGTTTTATCTTTTAAGATCTAATAATTAGGTTATAAATCTACTTGCGAAATAAATTAGATTTTTTGATGAGTATATAGGTACTAGCTAACAAAAATAGTGTCTTTTAGTACTATAATTTTTAAGTGTTCAAAACAAACTTTTTTCACAGTAAAGTAGCAACAAAATGCTGGTGCAAAATATCATCTTTACCATTAGCGTCTCAAACGCAGTACATTTTATAAAAAATAGTGCAAACTGAGACATAACGCGCATGAATCATGGCGTCGTGTATACAGGGTGTCCGCGGCTGTAAACAATGTGCGCGGTGATAGATGGTGTGCCGAGAACTCGCGACGACGCCCGTCACTCGTCACACGCCGCCGATACACCGCTAAGATGTCAGAATGTATACACACTATATTTTTATACAAACATACAAAGCTATAGTTGTATACATATACATATGATATACAAAGCTCGGACAAAGACGGCAAGATGAAAGGCAAAGGAATAGGAACGGTTTTACGCAAACCTTTGCTAAACTATAATTCAAAGTGGTAATTTATTATTATTTTAAATTATCATCTGTTGACGCTTAACCGCGAAGAAGATGGCGGGGGACGAACTGGACGCCATGCTTGGGAATTGGCATGATGAAACAAAATACCGGGGAAAGAATTTAAAGAGGCCTTTGCCCAGCAGGACAATTAAGGCTGAATATAGCAGACCACCTAGTATTTTATATTAGAGAAAAATCTCTCAACAGAGGCCGATGCGTGTTGGACCTGTTTCCCGTATTTTAAAGGACCGGATATTCTCTTTACTAAGAATAACCGTAAAATTAATAGATATATCAAAAAAAAATGAATAAACAAAACACTTTTAGCACAAATGGCTCAGTCAGTTCAACAGGCAAATCCTAAGTCAAAGCGACGTGATCTTTTAGATGGATATTTGGAAATCGATAGGACTTGTCAGGAGACTCGACAGTGAGGGCCGAGGGCCAGAAAGCATTCACCAAAGCCTGACAGCTGGACAGAGTGGATTAATTACGGTGGAAATCAATACGGAAATACAGAGGAGAATACAAATACAAAAGTGAATTTTGACTTCTATTTTAACGTTCTTTCTAGTTTATTCACAAAAATATTTAATTAACAAATATAAATATAGAATTTGTAGTTAATTTTCACAATATTCAATTAACCAATTTAAATATAGAATTGAGTTTTGACAACGTAGTTAAATCACACAAATTTCAATCAACAAATTGAAATAGTTTGTAATTCGTTTTGCTATATTTATTATTAGCATCAAAATTCTATTTCAGGTATGTGTATTAATATATTTGCCAAATGATACATCACAAGAGAATTTGATTAACAAGTTATTTTTATCGCATAACTTATGACTATCTTTCGCCAGCTGTGGTTAGCCATGAAAGCATTAGACAATTACTTTCTATTTATACTTATCTATTGATATAGTTATAGTAACTTACATCTAAATCTTCGACGTCAACGCAGGTGGTGTAGTTCGTCCATGACCTGTTCGCGTGTGGGTTCACGAACCAGGTTCCGTTCTCCGTGCATCTAAAACAAGAGACAATCTTAGAACCTTGTAGAGTTGTATATCACATATGCTTCAGTGTCCTTTGTTACTGGATATCATTGCATATTCAGAACTAGAATACTTGGAGTATGTATTAGTCCCGTAATACAGTACTGTTATAGTATAGTCCCTTTAAATAATTCAGTTGATCCGTTTGTAAAGTAAAATGAAAGAGCATTTTCGCTGAAAATTCTTTTACAATCTTATGTCTGGTGTATACATAAATACGGCAGCTAACAATGATCGCGCTTTCTAAGTGACTAAGTATTTGTTTCTTTTCTATTAATACCAATCCATTTTGCGCTGCCTTCGTCAATTTGTTTTTATAGCATGTTTAAAAGATTGCTGCGTAACAAAACAGACTTGTTTTCTATCGAGATAGAATATTACTTCTGGTAGCATCCGTTGTAATAACAAATGATTGATGATACCGTAACAATCTGTCTCAAGGTCACTATATTGAATTTATTAGGCATATCACGAGTGACTAGACCAATTAAAATCATTACTAAATATGGCACACATTATTCTAATACACAAGTTTTTTTACAGAAGAAAGTTTGTACGTTAAAATTTAGGAAGTAATTTTCTAAAGTACTCAACTCTGATTAAAAACATTTCACTGATATATAGCTATGATGAGTTAAGAGAGTATAAACGTCAAAACATGATCAAGAACAATTAATAAAATTACTTTTTTATAACTTTCTCTGTAATTGTCGCTCTCCAAGGAACCGTCCTTCGTTATCCCCGATTGAATGCAATATTAACAGAAGGCACTAAAATAGCCCAGTAAAGTAAGCATAAAATAGACATAAATAAACTGATATGCAGCTTCTTTACGAGTCGAGTGAATTGCATCTTGAGCAATAAGAATAGTTCATATTTATTATTTCAAGGGCAAAATAAAACTAGACAGTGCTGCATTGCACAAAAAGTTGAGTAAAGTGACATTTGTTTGATTACAAATGAAATTTTACTTCTAACAAAGAATAACCGAATAAGTTTTATAATATGATTTTCTTATTGACTGTCAAAAATGGACCAAATTGAATGGGACCACACGGACAAAAAAAGGTTCATTATTATCGGTACAACTAGTCGAAAGTTTTGAGGTATCCAAAATAAAAAATACAGTCAAATTGAGTTCCTCCTCCATTATCGAACACGGTTGAGGTTAAAATAATATGGAAAACGTCATATACACTGCTCTGAACCCAAAGTACATATCTAGCTACAGCACTTGTGCTATTGAATCAGACAAAGAAGGCACTTAAAGCCCAGACTACAGAATGATGGTGCTATAATATAAAGAAAACATACGAAATTAGTTATTATGTTAGTATAATGTTAGACTGACTGCCTCGTTGGCCTAGTGGTGCTAAGCGCGACTGCTACGCTAGAGGTCTTGGGTTCGATTCCTAAGTCGACCAAGGTGTTATTGGGGTTTTCTATGAAATTCTCAGTAGCAGGTCGGAGTTTGGATTTGTGCCCGGTTAGTGGCAATAGGCTCGCCCCCTATTACATGGGACCTAAACATATCGGCGAACTGTGGGTGTACATTGGTACACCTCTGCCTACCCTTCGGGGATACAGGCGTGATGATATGTATGTAATAATGTTAGAAGTTCTTTATTAATACATTAATAATATTCTTTACTATTATACTAATACATTAATATTATCTTTTCATTAGGTTTCGGTAGTTCAGTCGTTTGGAAGGAATTATTTCCATCAAAAGGAGTTCCGCCTAAGACAATATTTATATGCTCGTAAATGTATTAATATACCAATCTTCGTAACTATTTTGTACTGTCGTTTCACTGAATGTTAAACCAAAATAAAAACCGTTATTTTTTACTTTCAATTTGCATTTAAATTGCTAGAAAATTTGAATCACGTCTTTGTAACGTTTATATTCAATGAAATTCAGAATCCGATTAAATTCTTCCTAGAATGTGTTCTGACTGTCGATTAACTTTTAAGTAGGGTTCTCTGAAAAAAGTGAAAAGGTAAAAAGTGAAATATAACCATTATTAAAACTACTATTAACAACTTAAACGTTGTCAAACTTATTACCATCTTTCCTTCAGTCATTTTACGCTCATTTTTTCACTTTCAAAACTCTAAATTGTATTCTAAGTTAGTAGGACCGTCTCACTCTACAGTCCTGTTAGTTAAAATGTTTGAGAAATATTACGCTCAGCTCGCAATTACTTCAAACGCTCGACATTTGTGGCTTGTTGGTATACTCGACAAAGGAATATAAATATAATTGTTTGCTTCCAGTACTGAAAAAGGCGTCGACAAACCCATATTTTCAAAAAACCTTGTTTTAGTGCAGTAGTTATTTTTGTGAAGATTACTCTATAACTGTTCGATTCACCATTTTACTGACAATACTTATTTCCAATCATGACGTCATATTTTGGTCTACATTTCTTCATGTTATACAAAGCACAATCAACGTTTATAATTATAGCTTAGAACTTCCTTGTATTTATACATCTGTCTAAGTATCATTGCGGAGATGCAAACAATGTTTCGAGTAATGTTGGACAGACGTGCATAACGTATGCAGATAACTGAACTTCTGTCACTACCTCAAACATTGCAGCCAACATTAAGCCGATCTATTTGTTGGCGATGATGTTCTGTGACGCAACAGTTAGTACAGACAATGTGCCAGCTGGTGTAGTTAGCGACTAGATGTTTTCTAATGTAACGAATTTCGCCTAATTTAAAGGCGAAAACGAACTGCGGCGCGCGGAGAGGCAACGCACGTGAGTTAAGCTTCGCTTTAGAACAAAATGTATGTGATCGTTTCCACTTCTGTCACTTCCTCAAACATTGTATCCAACATTAAGCCAATATATTTGTTTGCGATGATGTTCAGTGACGCAACAGTTAGTACAGACAATGTTCTAGCTGGTGTAGTTAGCGACTAGATGTTTTCTAATGTAAATAAGTTTGGTTAATTTAAAGGCGGAAACACACCGCGGCGCACGGAGAGGCTACGCACGTGAGTTAACTTCGCTTTAGAACAAAATGTATGTGATCGTTTCCACTTCTGTCACTTCCTCAAACATTGCAGCCAATATTAAGCCAATATATTTGTTTGCCATGATGTTCAGTGACACAGACAATGTGCCAGCTGGTGTAGTTAGCGACTAGATGTTTTCTAATGTCAATAATTTTAGTAAAGTTAAGGTATTTTACAGGAATATAGCAGAGAAATGCCATTGAAAAATGTCATATTTACGTCTCTGTGTCCTCTTTGGGTACATCCTTAATAGCAGAACTTTTTATGTCATGATTTTATTTGCATAACTTTTGAATTATTATCACGGCATAATTTTCAGAATTTTTTTTTTTTTACTTTTTGTTCTTATATTTACTAACTTGTTATTTTCCTTTATTAATAAACATTAACAATATAGCATTTTTTTAAAAATACCATCACTTTTAGAAATCATTAACGGTATTCTTTGTCTGTAGTATTTTAAATAATTTACTGATGAAAATTTTAAATGTAAATATACAGAACCACTTCTTGTAAATGTATTTCATCGTTCAGCTTTACTCAGTTATGCACCAGTTTTCTAGCAACGTCTACACATACACAATATTACGTATTCTCGTATTCAAATTGTTTACTTTAGAAAACACCAACAGAGAAGAAAAAGAACTAACATATGGGTACAATCTTCTATAACCCAAATAATCTCTTATCTTTTAATTTAGTTTATAATCGTTGTACCTAACCATTTCAGCAGTATTATTATATAAAAGGCAAACGTATTTTTTTTAATACAAAAATGATTTCTAAAATGTGCGTAGATAAGCTAAATAAACAAAAATAAATTGACGTTCTATAAAGTCTGGGTGTTCTTTGTGTGTGGTTCAAATGTTCGAAAAATCTTTAGCGAAAGTCTCGCAAGCGGCAGTCGTTTATTAAAAGAACAAAAATATAGCAAGAACAAAATATCCGTAAACAATGGGCATAAATCATATTTGATACAAAGGACAAGTAAAAGGAATGTAATGTATAAAGGTAATAAACTTGTAGGTACACGAATCGTGTGTGCCAACGTGGCCTCTTGAATAAATAAAATGCTTCGAATTTACCGCTCGGCTTATGTATTAAAACGTGTAACGAAAAGGAATTTTCAATTTTGGTCAAATGCTTCTCGAAACTAAAGATGCCTAGATTGTAATGTAATGGTGTTTAAATGGGACTACCGAAATTAATGCCCTAAGTCCATAATTACAGAAGATTTTAGAGGGTACAATTCTATCACAGTATAAACTTTTCAAATATGATTCATGTTGAAAACATAAAACATTACGAGAACTTGTAAAGATTACAAACTTCTAGGTGAATAGTCAAATAAATTTCGTCTGTCGTAAAATTGGCAAACTTTATGTTTTTCTGGCAATTACAAAGTTTTATAATGCAATCATAAATCAATGAATGAAAAGAAGTGCACGAAGAAGACTTTTAAAGAAAAATAAATCGACAATCATTTGTTTGTTAGTCTTGACTAATGTTTCAAGTGGAAATAAAATAGGCTTATTTTACTTCAAAAATGTAATTCGAAAGCTTTGTAATATATATTTATAGCCTAATTATATTAATATTATATTATGCGGGTCGCACGTGGCCAGAAATCGCAATGGATAGACAGGTTTGGAGGACGGAGGGAGAGGCCTTTGCCCAGCAGTGGGATCCCATGTAGGCAATAATAATAATAATAAATTATATAAAGGAGTCTAATACAACTGCCGTGTAACCTAGAATTTTGTAACCTTATGGTAATTATTCAAATAAACTTTATTATTTTCAATAAGACTAAACTATGTAATTCCATGGTGATCGAAACAGAAGCATGTCAAGAAGCGTGAAAATTTATTATTCCATTAAAAAAAAATAGTAGCAATATGTCATGAATGAATATTTTGCTTGCCTAATAGAACATTTTTCATTATCTCAATACATTGACATTTGAAAGATAATACTTATCGGAATAGGTTTCGCGTTACGTTTTCTAGGTAAGTGGAGAAACAACATCACTAATAGGCTTCTAATGAATGGTAAGACGACTACAGCTCAAGACAGGCTACAACCATTCGGTAAACATACTTCACACCTCACAACTTCACAATCCAATTAATAATATTCATTGAAACTATAATTAATTTATGTTTAGGAATTAAATGATTTAGAAATTATTATTGTATTTGAACATCTGAATGTGACTGCCACAACCATTGACGTACTATATACATAGACTGCTACTATCGGTAGTTTCCCCTTGTGCCAAGCGAGAGCAGTTTTTAGTCTGAACTTAGTACATTAATTTAACCAAGTACGTTAATTTTCGCGCAACGAGAAACTTATATAGGAAAATATCGATGGTTTTGATATTGTAAGGATAATATTATTGTTTTAGATAAATTTTTTAAAACGGCAAGCTCCATCTTCTTACATTCACGACAAAACCATTTCACGCTAGTGCTTTTCAAAGTTCAAACTCTGATAGGCTCACTCTAGTTCCTTATGTATACTCTAAGGCCACAACTAATGACATTAATTTATTAACGTTTCTATGGAGTTGTGGTTCACAATTACAGTTTACTGCTTCAATAATTTTAATATATTTGTAGTTTAATTTAACAATGATTTCGATGTCGAATATTTGTAAATGTGTTAAGATACCCATGTAAAAATAATTGGGTACCTATTTGACTTCTTTTGAAATCATGATGTACTACGTTTCTAATAATATTTGTTAAAAGCAGAACTGTGAAAAAACTTGTTAAAAATAAAAAAAATATTATTTGTATATTTTTGTGAATGTATAAAGTTGGAAATTTAACGAAGAAAATATCCCTTTCTTACAGAACTTCATTTGTATAAAGCTCTAGATTAGTATGGAGATTTGAGAGCTGATGTCACATTACCGTCCGTCGCCCTCTCAGTTTAATTAGTTAATTAGCAATATTGAAATGCTTCATACTAGCTCAATATAAAATTAATTAGATAGTAGATACGTACTATGTCATGTTACAACTGGATATAGTTCTTAATATACTTTTTTAATTATCTTATATGTTAGGTACCATACTCCTCCGAAACAGCTTGACAGATTTTTATGATTTTATTATGCATATTCAGTAGGTCTGAGAATCTACTATCTATATTTCATACCCCTGAGTGGTAGTAGATAAGTAGTAAACAGGTAGGTAGTAGGCAGGTGCTAGGTAGAAAAAATTGCATTGCAACGGGCTAGTGAAATATAAAATATTTTGTACAATAATTTAAATGTGACAGTCAAATCTCATTTGTCATTTTTGTATTATTAATGAAGTTGTTATGACTTTTGGTACACCACATTTAATTCACAAAGCGTACTATGAAATCTGTATTTGTTTACAACCTTCAGGCCTGATCAAAAGGCGGACTGTTTTAGATCAACGTTTTATGAGTTGCTGTTTGTATGTAACGCGCCGCTTGTCGCTTTAAAGGTGGTATTTTTAAATTACATGAATATTATGGACGGTACTGTACGTCGGTGTGGCAGTAATGGCTGGCTGTGGATTGAAGCCAGGCGCGCCAAACAAATACAGCGAGCCACTTCGTCTGCGGAGAGACCAATAAATCTGTTTTTTAAACAAACACTTAGAAGTTTCTGACGATTATTTTGCTTCTTTTGGTGTTTAAGTTTAAATTAAATCAAAACTGTTCATTTTGGTGTACATGTACCTGTATGCATATTTATTGTTTATACCAGTGCGAGTTTCAGTTCGTTTCTTTTCGGTAAAACAGTTTACATTGCGAGTTTTTTAGAGAATTGTTTAATTTTTTCTAGCAATTTAAAACCCTGTCAGATTAAGAAACAATTATCGTAGATAAATATTAATGTCTTCAAGTCCCTATTTGAAATATCAGTCTTGTCAGCCATCCTAGTAGCAACAGGTATGAGTTACAAGTCGTTTCGTCGAATGCATGTCCGCATGACAAACTTATAACGAAAAGCAACCTTATAGCTTTGAAATAACGCTGACAATAAAGTAAATGGAACTTCAGGTTCTCTTGTTTAATTTATTAATGATGCTTACACAAACATTTAAATTAATCATGAATTTGAGTAAATAAAATCACGTAATTAATTTATGTCAATGAATTTTATCAATTAGTTATTAATATTTTAGATGGATATTTTATTATTCATTATAAATAATAATTAAATATACGTACGTTTTGAATCAAGAAGCTTGTTTTTTGTGAAGTCGCTTAAAAATAACATTACAAGGCTTTGAAGGTTCAAGATTATGGAAATGTTAAGAAAATTTAAGGATATACGAGTTTGTATGTTTAATAAATTAAGCATGTTTTTTGTAATAACTTTTCCTTCCTCGGCACGATTAGAATCGTTTATAAGTACCAAAATGAAGATGAATTATGAATGAACGAATTCTATATTAGGTTACTCTGCTGAAGTCAGGCAAAACTGTACCACTTCCGTTGAAGGTTTGCATGCTTATGGAATAATTAGAACTGGATCTGACATATATGAAATAATATTTCCAGCCTATCAACGTCTCACTGCTAGGCACAGGCCTCTTCCCATATAGAGAAGGCGCGAGCATTGATCACCACCCTCGCTCAATTGCGGATTGGCGATTTCAGATCCCAATTTTGGAACCCAGGTTTCTTCTTTCTTCTTTCGTTATGTTCTCTAGGTTTTTTGTTTGTTGCGTCCTTTTTACTTATGTGTTAATAAATGGTTTTTCTTTCTTTTCTTTCTTTCTTCTTCACGATGTTTTACTTTACCTTTTGTCAGAAGTATAGTAGCTATATAAGTAGGTATTTTTGCTAACATTGTGTTAAATTGTATGTCTGCATGGATAACTGACTGGTACAGCACAATGCCAAGCCACAATTAGGTGCTTTATAATTTATAAGATGTGGAACATAAACGTATCACCAAAAGCAGAGTCTTTACAGCGCCAATTTATGAAGTCACTTTTATTAAGGCTCTTACTTTGGTTGTTCATTTATGATAGGTACCTTTATATGTACAATGTATAACGTCATATAATACTTTTAATATGTATAAATATCACGTGTAAGTAAGTAAAATTTGAATAGTTCTCGCCTTATTTGATTTTCCATGGCTCGTGTGGCAGATTTATGATTCTTGAGGAAAATGTGCGATGGTATATTAGATTTATCAAACAAGGTCGCATTTCGAATTGATAAAATGGTTTACCATTTTTATTCCGCAAATACGCATGCTGAATTATCAAAGAAATGAAAGGTTCTCCCTTCGGCATATTTAAAATGGTGATCAAAGAAATTAAGATGTTTAAGTTGCTATCCTTTAGTAAATTTATATTTGCATATCGTACTTTTGTGAAGAATTTTTTAGCAATATTGTGCATAAAATATGGGTAATATGATTGCTGGATGTTATTTAATTCTGTTATAAATCTGATATATTTTTGGACATAAAAATCTACTACTGCACTGCTGTTATTTGCTTGTACCGCGATGATTTATAAATATTTTTATTTATTAATTATGTTATCTCGTAATTCAAATTTGTAAATTATTAATTCATAAGGGTTAACTTGACTGTGGACAGTCGACACCACCATTCGATATTCTGTTACGAGTATAGCAATATTATGATTTATTTTTTTCAATTCCTTACCTTTTGTAAGCATATCGCCTAGGATCGAAGCCGAAGATGAACTCTGGACAGTGCTGAAAAGCTGTGGTCGCAGCTGGCGTCTCGTCCCAGCACGCGAAGCCATCGAACTTCCGCGGACACCAGGAACCGTTCTCTGATAAACAGAAAAGAAAATAAACACAATTTTCTCTGAATTACAGGAAATTAAAAAAAAAACATATTTTCTATAAATTAAAAGAATAATTTTAGAAAAAAAAATATCTCCTTTTTTGTAACCTCTTGTCATCAAATTCATTTATGTTTGAGCCTTTGTATATTATATTTTATAATTTACTGCCCTTTGCCCTGTAGTTAGAGATTCACTTTCCTGTTTCTTTTTCATCACGATTTTATAAAAAAAATGCGCTACCCTTACATATTTTGGAAGTCTTTTATAATATAAAATATGGTAAATTTTATGACCATCAAACATCTTCAAAATAACAGTATAAGACAAGGCACATGATCGACGTATAATCTTCGGGAAACGTGTTTTTGCATAATATTACTTAGGCTCCGCAGCGACGTATTAAGTCAACAATCGAAATTTTTGTGCAAATTGAAAATAAATAAAAAAAACCTTTTATGGAAAAGTGTGATCTACTTCGTATTGATGTTTCCTGTTAATATTGAATTTGTATGCAGATTCATTTGTCAACGTTTACTTTAACAAATGCTGTCCTTGAGTCGCGTTATGGCAAGTTCAGGGACTACTAAGTATTAGCAGTGACATATTCGACGTAACAACATTTGAACACTCTGGCCCCACCTTACTTTATTAGATATTCAATTTTTACTTACCATTGTATTGTTTTTCAATAATCTGGCTGTTAGTTGTATTCCCGGTATAACATTTTCGTTTTAAATTCACAATCAGTTGGTATTTTGGATCACTCTCGTAACTATTAGTACGCGTTGAGTTTCGCATTTTTTACAATTTATTGATTACCATTTTTTGTTATATTTTAGTGTATGACGTTTTCTTTAAATATCAATACACGATTTTACGTCCTCATCAGTGACACCATCTGTAACAAGAGATAAAAATACATTTATTTATTTATCTATCTTCTATTTATCTTAGTTTACAGCCTATATTTTGATCTCATTGATATTTGTGTAGAGATAAAATCTTTGTACTTTTATCTGCAAACACGAAGAAACAAGATAAAATATTTAATGTTTAAGAAATTGTGTTCATAATCTCATAAAGGTAAATAGTAGGTAGGTAGACACGTTAAGAAAATTATTCTATTTTTAACCGTTTTAAAAAGCCACTCTAAGGAAAATGTCAACCATGATACTAATACAATTTAGTATGCTTTACCTCGAAAGGGAAAATATATCAAAAAATCTTAATATTTTCTAAGCTTCTTCGATACTGTAGGTACCTGTTGTGTATTTTTATCCTAAGATCTATAAATAACAGCTAAGTACCTGAACGTAATTGACGACCGGTAACTTTTGCTGTTTTTGTTTTCGTTAAAGTCATTATTTCTTTATGCTTCGTGCAATCAATCACTGTATTCCCTTTTCCAGTACATAAGAATACATTTCCGTACCTACTTTCAATTAAGAGGATGTTCCAAGTGAGTGATTCATCCCAGAGACAGGAGTTATGGCGAACTAAAGTTAATAATAAATACAACGCGTTATAGTGTAATGATAGTTTTATTGCGCAGGTGTTGCTTCCCGGTACAATCAGAAATAGTCCAAAAGGTGCGCAGTTATAAACTATTATAAAAATTGTATGTACGTTGTCTCTTATCTTGTTTTAAGTCAGATATAATTTTGGAGATCAACTCCTTGAATGGTGTAGTAAAGTCGCGTTTTTATCGTGCCCTCGTGATGAGAATAGCTATTCAGAAACACATTACATGGAATTTGCTGGAGATACGCGTTCCGTGTTATTTCACGGTAGCAGTGCAAACTTGTCAGATATCGTCAAGTGGAAGAGACAAAGTAGTGTAATCTCGCAGCGCTGGCGTATTACATATAAATTCTCCACAAACGGACCATTTGTAAATGAAAGTAAAGACGTTTGAAAATTCTTTGTATTCAGCGGTTTGTATGACTGAAGCGCAAGTATTCAGTACCCAAACTAGGACTCAATACAAATATAAAACGTAAACTAAGGCAAGTAAGTGCTAACAAACTCCTGAGAAGGAAAGATTAAGATAATTGTTTATAAAAATACATTTTAATAATTGCATGCCAGCTTGGAGCTCAAGCGTTGTACCAAATTTCAAAATCGCATTTGCACTTATCCTTAGTTAATGACACCGTAACATACAGATGGATATGTAACATATGGTCATACTGAGTAACTTACGCATTTACTAATAGTATGGGAGTAACCCATTAACTACTTTTAAACCTTTTAATCCGATACTTTGCTATATTTTGCTGGAAGTACTTACTGGAATTGGAACGATTCCATTAAAATTAATTGTAGTCAAATTACTCCGTGGGTTTGGTGACACAAAATGTACATTGTTCTGTGATGCGAGAGAGGGTTGTCGCCCGCCAGATTAATACTGTGTTTGTCTTTTTATACTATTGTAGAATATCAGTCTCATTCATTAATAAATTGAGTTAGGTAAGATTTAATCTCTAGTCTAAATTGAATGAGATTAAAAAAATGAAAGTGGATTAATTTTTATTTAATTTAAGTATTTTGCCGCTAAAATTCTTTGAAAAATTTACGATAGGATAATTTAATGATTAAAAGTGGCTAATCAACTTTAAAGCAACTTTCATAAATTCAGTCAAAGTATCAACGTGTTTTTGTCTGAGAGTTTAGTCGTCTATTGCCTGTCTGTGTTTTAAAAAATCTGTGTTTTATTAAAACTGTTAAAAAGTGAATTAAAGCAATAATCATAAAAGTATAAAGCTGAAGATGAGGTCACGGGATACCGATCTCACAATTAATTATTTTAATTTGTATGTATTACCCGGATACGAGGCAGTTTAATTTATACGTCGATAAATTAAATGAATTGTGGTATAGTTTGGGTCATAATTTTAAATTGCCAACATAAAATTATGCAAAACATAGCAAGAAAGCGAAAATCTGGTGGAATATAAATTTGAACGCGAACAGCTGTTATATAGCAAAACTGAGTAAGATGAAAATAGATTAGTTTACTGACACGATAAAGTACTTAGGAAGTAATATGGCTATAAAATACGAATTATTTGCATGTAAGTACCGAACAGTTTTAGTGTTAACATTTATGCCGTTGCCAAGGTTGCAGGCTGCTTGAAGACTTTAAGTTTTGTATAAATAAATAGTACAAAAACACTAAATAATTGTAAAAGTAATATTAAATACTTATTAGCTTCGTAAAGATGTAAAGTTACGTCTGCGTTCCAGCCGTGATTGGACTCAGATAAATTTATGGCTCACAAAGAAACCTACAGTTTTGTGACACACTGTCCTAGTTCATAAAGCTTTTTGCTTTAAAACTTAAAGGAAAAAATAAATAACACAATACAGTAATACATCATTGTAATAATTACTCGTATGGAAAAACAAACTTTTGTTTTATGTTTGTTGCATTACCGTTAGATTGATTTCAAAAACCTACTGTTTTGTGAGACACTGTCTATTACAATTAATTGCTTTAAAAATTAAATAAAGAATAAAGTAAAGTAATTCTTTGACCAGTTATAATATAGCTCTTGCAATAATTACTTGTATGGTAAAACAAGTCTTTTTCATGAATGTTGCATCCAAGTTAGATTTATTTAACTCAATCATTTTTTTTTTAGACAATTAATAATAACTTTATTTAATAATTAACAATATGTACAGAATGCCTTAAAATATTTACAATACTATAAAAACTAAGCCTACACATTAAATAGGAAAAAATATATACTAAATAAAACTAAGAACTAAAATAAGGCGTCAAAAAATTCACCCACGTCGCTGTCGACTGGGAGTGTGCCCAAAAGGCTGGCAGCATTGCCACGTTGTATGGCAATGCTTATGCGCTGACCTAGGTAGAAGCCAGCCTTTGGGTCACACGAAGTGTCAACCAGGCGTCTGGATAAATCTTTAAAAAAACTGTGTGCACTCGGACCCCACGGACCAAGTGTCTCAACCCCAAACGGCTCGAATATATAACTTCCAACTAGGTTGGAATATTTCCGCCGCTTGAGGTTCTCAGCAGCCGCAGCAGCAGCGCCAGCACAGCACGACGTGCTAGGAAGATGGGAAGGCGCAAGAGTATCGACGCAAGTAGCGTCCCACACTAAAGGCCTACCCACCTTCCACGGGAACAAAGACATACCGTCCGGTCTCTTGCCGTCGTCGCGTGCCAGGCCATTGGGTTCGAGAACAGCCGGAATCAATCATTATAAATATACTTTATTTGGTATTATTTGGCAGACACTAAAGTGTCCTTCATCGCAGACAGTTCGTATGTTGACTGTTCGCATAAAGTAGGTGTCATATTATCATGTTACTTACACACCTAACGGAATAGATATTTGTGTACATGTACTAGATACATAGATCAATTCTAGGTTCTATTTTTGTGGTGCAAAAGAATAAGTGCTTTATACTGTAAGTGTTTATGAGATAAGAATGTGAGGGACTACACTAAACCGCTTTCATCAGCTTGTAGAAGCAGAGCTTCTTTAATAATGAAGTATATTGATCACTCTATTTTTTTAAAACCCATACCATTATTCTAATTAAATAAAACATACGTCTTCCTTCGTTCTCATACACGTTACTGGTGAGTTAAGGGACATGTTATTATAGATTTTACTAAACCAATTCTCATTCTTCTGAGAGATCAAATTGACCTAATTGAATCGAAAATAAGAAATCCAAGGTAATTTAAGTAGCCATTAATTTCTTCGAGTGCGGTTATTCTAGTGACATGTCGTTTGTTTTATGAATTATTCTCGGCACTATTCTCTTACCAATCTAATTTAAATGACTTTTGAACCGACTTCGAAAAGGGTGAGGTACTCAATTCGGTGGTTTTTTTGCCTCATAACTTTCGACTGGGTGAACCGATTTTGATGATTCTTTTTTTATTCGAAAGCGAAAGCCGGTGCTTTCAGTTTTGTTTGGATCCATAAGAAATGAATATTAAACTTATTTTTAAGTCGATCTTTTTGTAAATTTTGCTGAGATAGTTTGGTTATGTCGAGAGAATGAATGAAGAACGACAGAGGAAAAAAGTGTATAAAGCGAGTGCGAATAAAAAGAGGTAAGGTCAAGAGTACTATAAACCGAACAGCATGTATGAAGGGAATAATAAAAGTGGACAAAGCTAAACAAGTGTGTAAGGATCGTAGCAATTGGAGAGAAGTGGTCTCTACCTACCCCTACAAGGGAATGAGGCGTAATTATTATGTATGTACGTATCTATGTCTTTTTTGTAAGAATTATTATTAGACTATAACAAATGCGTTCTTACAAGCGTTGTAATTTACTTACAGTGATTAAGTACAGGACGACGGTGAGACGTTGGAATACAATCATGAAAGAGATTTCCTTTCACCAATAATGTATAAATATATTATGTAACAGAATAAATTGAGCTTATGAACTAAACCTTTTTACTTCTGTTGTAGCCAATGTGTGTTAGTTGTAGGTCCCTAAGTTAATCTAATTTTCGGTTTACCACATTTAAATTAAGTTCGGAATTGCTTTGAAGCTAAATTCAACTAAACTTTAGTGGACTGGGACATTCGGTGTTAATAAAGTTAGTTTTTAGACATCAATAGATATTTATTCCGTATCATAAATACCAAAATCAAGTTACAAATCTTTCACCCATAGCCCTATGGCAATCAAATGAAACTCTTACTAGTGCACTGTAATTGAACAACTACAATGTTTTCTCTGAGTTGGTAAAGATAAACGTTGTTTTAAACCGACTTCTAAAAGGACTAGATCCTCAATACGACAGTTTTTTTTATGTTTCAGAACTTTCGACTGGGTAACTAATTTTGATGATTATTTTTTATTTGAATGGTGTGCTTCCCATGTAGTCTCATTTTAATGGCATTGTAATCCAATATGGTCCAGTTAAGGCGGTGGGATTCATAATAATACCATAAAGACCTTATTTACAAGTCAATTTTTCGTGAGAATTATTCCTTTAAGTGATGAGTAACACAACGCTTTTATTTACCAACTGCCGCGTAACACTCTTTTGTCACATTTCAGCTCATTTTATAATACCCTGGAATGATGTTAATCATCATACACCTAAAACAATTCTACAAATACAATTTATAGCGTAATTAATATAGCTAAACGCCATCTGACTCATACCTCGCTTGGATTGGTTCACTTTGCGCGTAACTTAAAGCAAACCGTAAACACAGACTAGGTACATAGATACGCATTTTATGGGGTAATTCGACCTACTGTTATGTTTGTAACACACAAGGTTAAACCTAACAAGTGCGGTATAAAACTACCTACTTACTGTCTTCTTGTTCATTGAAACTGGCTTAATATAGCCATAAAAATACGTAAATAAAATAGTTACCTACAATGCTGTGTGTACAAAAATGAGGGTCATATCTAGTTTGTCAAAAATGAGGTATTAAAACGCAGTCGGTTGTCTTAGCTGCATCTATTTCTGTCATTTTTAGGGTTCCTAACCACAAAAGGAAAAAACGTATCACTTCGTTGTCCGTCCGTCCGTGCGTCTGTCGGGTTATTCGTCAACTGAACACACTACGCTGGACACACGTGTGTTCAGTTGGTGAAACTCAAAATTAATATATTTATTGTTTCGTCATCTGGACACGCCAAGATATTTTCGTGTGTTCAGATAGTGAAACCTAAATTAAATCACTTTTAAGTTGTCTTCAACTGGACACACCGCAAGAAAAGGTACAGTCAGGTTTAAAAACATTTGAAATAAAACAAATATTTAACAATCAAATCATTTTAAGATTTATTAATTTGAAGCAAAGCACCTATGCTTAGCTATTTTGAATACCTGTAGGTATTTTCAATAGAATATTCAACTTTGTTCACCTGGGTGATATCAACCAGGTGAACAAAGTAGACTTTTGTGTCCACATGATATTGCCCAGATGATATCACCTGGCTGAAATGAGTTGACTTTCTCTGTGTAATTTGTTCACCTTGGAATTGTACCACCCAGGTGAACAAACGCGACTTTTTAAATTATTTTAGTCGACTTATATCACCCGCATACAAAGTGGTAAGAATTTTTACTAAATTACATTACAATTTATTTTTACGTTACTGGTAACAATAAAATCAGAATATGCTGAAAATTTAAAATAAATACGTGATTTTAATAGACATTGGAGTTTTTACAGGATTGATAATGTATCCAAGAATGTTTCCTTATTTTTTCATTAAAAATAACTGAAGTATTTATTAGCAATATATTCCGATTTATTATAATTTTATTTATATGGAATATCGTTTGTGTACTTTTTTTTTTTTTGTATTTATGATAACAACAATCAGTAAAGTAAAAATAAATTTTCATATAATTTAATGAACTTCTTGTCACTTTGTATACGTCAACTAGAATAATTAAAAAAAGTCGCGTTTTTCACCTGGGCGATACAATTCCAAGGTGAACAAATTACCTACACAGAAAAAGTCAGCTCATCGAGTCCGAGGTGGAATAAGGAGACACAAAAGTAAACTTTGTTCACCTGGGTGATATCCGCTTGGTGAACAAAGTGGAAATAATAACATGAAAATATGTTATATAATCTTAATATGTAAAAAATATATACTTACTAAATTCAGAAAAGGTGAAAAATTTTTAAAAGACATATAAAACCGCTCGTTCCCAACATGGAACGTTTAGTGACCGATGATGATTATGTCACAGAACATTTATCTGCGTGACTGTACTTTCTCATAAATTCAAGTAAAATATGAACGTATGTCCAGTTGGAGAAAACATAAAAGTGATTTAATTTAGGTTTCACTATCTGGACACACGAAAATATCTTGGCGTGTCCAGATGACGAAACAATAAATATATTAATTTTGAGTTTCACCAACTGAACACACGTGTGTCCAGCGTAGTGTGTTCAGTTGACGAATAACCCCGTCTGTCAAGATGGTCTTGTCTCGGGAATTTATATCTAATACTTAAATCTACAGTCCCTTGAAGCTGTGAAAAAATGAAACTTCTAAGCCAAAGCAATTAAAAGATATGATATTCCATTTCATTTTACCCTTCCGTAATCAAGTAAAAATAGAAAGGTTTATACTTGTCATTATCTTTATTAGGTACAATAGGTACTTGTTACCAACGTTGACATGTTCTAAAGGTGTATAATAACTTCTCACCTCGCCAACTGTTGCCAATAATGTGTGTGTGTTTGAATCTCACCCAACATGGGACCAAAATTGTCTGATACGAATATGCGTTTCAAGTCTTAAGTGAATATGATTTCAATATCTTTGAACCCAATGTGGCTCTAGAATAATTTTGTGGTACGAAACTACTGTTTAAGTTGGTTAATTAATGCATAAAATATACATATATACCAAAAATAATTATAATATAAAACAAAAATGTAAAAAAATACTAATAATCTCAATAATAAAATATTAATATTATACTTAAATACTTATAATTAACCTCGCAATGGTATAAAATAATGTCTATACTTATAATATACAAAGACCTATAAGATTTTTATATATTTTTGTATAAGAAGTAAACACTCAGTGCTCTTCCTTCTCTCTGCCATAATTATACTATGCTGTGCCCGACAGGGTCCAAAATTGTGTCTATATTACAACCCACCAGCTAATGTAAACTTACATATGTACATTTAGGAAAGCAATAAAGATATTGAGTATTGATATTATAACTAAAACAAAAGAAAGAAGTGAGTGCTGAGATGACTAGTAAGATCTAAGATAGGATTCAAAATGCCCTTTAACAGTGCCACAGTGTTTACAGATTCATACGTGAGTTCACAGAAATCTAAGAATTTAAGATTCATCGTTCTAAGCATTTTCTTGCCTGCATTATGAATAACTTAAACTATCCATCAAAGGTAGACTCACAAAGATCACAGACTTGAAAATGAATATTTCAAATTAAATATTTATGAAACGACAGTCTGGTGTGAATAGTTATATAATAATACTAGCTGTGCCCTGCGGTTTCACCCGCATGAATACCTAGGTCCCGTTCCCGGTGCCTCAGATGAATCCAACAAATAACTATCGTAACAAAGGTCGGGCTTACTAAAAAAAAAACCGCACAATGTTCCATTTTCTTTCATAAGAACCTTCTCCTGATAATAACTAAAATAACAAAAAAAGAATTAGCGAAATCGGTCCAGGCGTTATTGAGTTATGCGCTTACCAACACATTTAGCGATTCATTTTTATATATAAGATAATATTATTCCAATAAATCAGACGCATGCGTGTAATTGGCATGTAACTTTATGTACGTATCTCTCAAAAATAACATCAGTTCAAAAAAGGTAATTATTTATTTCCACCATAGGATTTGTAGTTGAAACCTGCTATTTGAAAGTTGGATAAATGGAAAAGTATTTTTAAAATATAATTACGTCCAAAAATACCATAAATCGCAATAAAAAATTGATAGGACAAAATTTGAACATGAATCTGTAACTGTTGATTTGTCATAATAATAATGTAAACGCCACTTTGTTACTTGTAACATTTTCAATGAAAAAATCAACATTTATATATTCTGAGAATGCATTCAAAATTACAATTTAACAAATTAAGTAGTTTTGTCACAGGAAATTAATTTTGGCCACGAAACCTTTCATCGTGACATTGAAACCACAAACATTTGCACTGCTGCCTGCTCTTAACGCATGTTATGCACCCAATATTAGCTCAAAAGTATTATTTAGGGGACAGAAAGTGGGATAGAAAGTGGTCGTAGGAACATAATAATGGCAAATTTAGATAAATAATAGATCCCAATTCCATACTTACTTAAAAATAAACCAAGTTGAAAATACAGAACTGTTTCGCATCGTTTCCTAGGACTTGTGGGTATGAAATTATTATTTACAACATAAATCAATTTCTTGGTTGTTTTCTGAGATGTGGAGAAATAAAGCGTGAAAAAAAGAATAAAAATGTCAATGTAATTGACATTATAATCAAACACAAAGACGACACTTTTTTTAGATTTTATAGGATTTCGCCGGGTTTATAAACTTGTCTGTCTCGTTGGCCTAGTGGTGTTAAGCGCGCCTGCTACGCTAGTGGTTATGGGTTCGATTTTCAGGTCGACCAAGGTGTTATTGGGTTTTTCTATGAAATTCTCAGTAGCAGGTCGGAGTTTGGATTTGTGCCCGGTTAGTGACAATGGGCTCGCCCCCTATTACATGGGACCTAAAACTTATCGGCGAACTGTCGGTGTACATTGGTACACCTCTGCCTAGCCCTTCGGGAATACAGGCGTGATGATATGTTGTGTTATATATAAACTTGACGACTGATACATAATATATTGCAGATACGTCTTACAAATATAAAATGAATAGCTACGAAGACAAAATACGAGTAACTTAATTCAGTTTTTCTCTTCTTATGAGTTAAGTACGTTGTAAGTTGTTTGTTCACACTCAAAGTTCTATCGTTCTTATGAGAATACAACATACTTATAAAATACTATCAATGAAGTTCATGAAAGTATATTTATATTTGTCCTTTGAATGGACTAAACGCACAATAGACTTCTCTAAACTACAACACTTTACACAATGGAAATAAAAGCTGGTGTATTGTTTGATTCACATTGTAGGTTTGTCATAAATATTTTCTATGTAGTGTTAGAGCGAAAAAAAAATTTGTCCTTAAAAAATATCATGAAAATAAATAAAAATACTGTTGTTCTGACGTTAAAACTGAACTAATTACCTAAGTACTCGTGTTTTGAGGAGTCGAACATCGCAAAGTGAAGGTATGGATTAAGACATTGATTTCACCTCGTATCATAAAGTGCAATAAGTGAACTAACAAATGAGATTATCTTATAAAAAGCATAGCAACAAAAATAACTCGAATAAATATTTTCTAAAATGAATCGTTTATACTTTATACAAACTATTCTCATACGATTGACGCAAAAAACATTTCTCGAGTTATGTGAATCGATATTATGCTTTATTTTAAAAACGAAGAAAAAGATTTTACTGGCATTTGAAAGACGTTGATGAATAATTTATAAACCACGTCTAATGTAGCAAAATGAGTTAAAGAAAAAGAGTAAATTTTGTTTATTTGAGATATTCATGAATTATTTTGTGTCTATCCATGCGTATATATTGGAATCAAAATTATAATAACACGAATGAAAAGGTTTGCGTTGCAAGTTTGAAAAGCTCAAGTAAATAAACTTAAGATTAACATTTTCGTAAATTATCTCTTATGAATAAAATTTAGTTTTAGGTTCAAGAAACTAGGTGTGCCTTCAGAACTTCTTAATGGATCTACACTATTTAATTTTACCGCGTTTGTTTTTTGGCACACATGACTCAAAATGACTCCAATGAACCTAACAAAAAACTGGTGATACTAAATTTAAAGGAAGTTTGGGAGCCACTTCATCAGATAATTTTTGTTCTTCAAAGGAAATTATTCTGTTACGTATTTATGTGTAAATATTAATCTTTTTTAATTAAAAGTTGGATGCACTGTAAATTTTTTTAATACACAATTAAATTTAATATTTATCTTTTTGTATATCTATAAATGTACTCTTAATTATAAAAACCTTACAATTGTACACCTTTACATCGCGGTCCTAAGTTTAAATCAGACGAGCAAGATATCCATCTCACTGGATTTATGCGTGGGTATGTAGTATTTATAATAACGAGAACGTGTACAAAGTGCATCTTAATGTCAAATGGTGGGTTTAATGTAAGTATGGCGTTGTAAGTTTAGGAAAAGCTACCTAACACTACAACATCGATCTTACTTATTCAAGGTCTAATAAAAGTCAAAGTAAATGAAAATACAGAGCCTTGATTCAGCTATTTAAGAGTTGCTTGAATTGATCGAATAACCTGCTTCATTTGGTATTTTTACGATACTTGGCATTCTGATAACTGTCATTATGGTCATTAATTGGTCATTTCGATCATTCCGTTCGAGGGTTCAATGAGATTTTATTGTAGGCTTAATTGAATACGAAAATTAAGCGCAATGAAAAGTACACTGACCGATCAGACATGCATTTAAAATTGCTGAACCGAGGCCCAGTTAGGTATACTATGTTCAGCCGACCTGCGACCCGTGGCTTTGCAAAGGCAAGCACAGGACCGGGGTGTTTTTAGTAGGTGCAAGTCCGACATATCCCCACGCTGTGTCCTGCGTGGGTTGTAGTCATTAGCCTTTCAACCCGACAAAAAGGAAGTAGGTATTATGTTACAATTCAGAAACTATTTGTGTACAATGTGCTTTTTCCATCTAGATTATAAATTTTTAAACTGTTTAAAAACACTGCTGTTATTTTCCAAAAGTTAAGAAGATATAGAGTCGAGGGTTTTATTTTTACAATTGAATTTAGTTTATTATTCACAATTAAGCCATACTATACATACATACATACACTGTGTTACCTCTGTCATAGTAGTGTCGTAATAGTTGCATTATTTTTATTTATATATCTACAGTTATTTCCATAAATGACGCGTGTTCACACATTATATTTATTGTAATATAACACAGTTTATCAGGCTATGATTTAAGGTAGTTCTTAAACAAACATCCCTTCCAGAAAAGCCATTAAGAGCGCGGGTAATAAACAGAGAAACTTTATGAACTATACAGGCCGTTGTTTTTTTATGTGAGTGCCTGTGTGTGTGATTTGTTGTACGTTATGTTTAGAACTAAGTATACTTCCCAATGTAGGACATAGAGATGTCTTACACTAAAATTGTTGGATCATTCTTAGGCGACTTGGTGTTTAATGGAATACCAGGAAGTGAAGAAAATTCTTTCGCACAGAAATGTTTTCTCAAAGATGGTAGGACATTCTTGCGTTTTGTAACTAAAATAAAATTGTATTGTTGCTTGATTATAAAATTGTTGTAGTACTTAGGTCGGGACTTAGGACGTAAAATGTAGAGTTATGTGTGCTATGTTTTTCTTTGTGAAATATATTTTATTTCTTTCTAAAATTACATATTTCAACAAAGGAAGGCGTTGGATTAAGTCAGGACCACAAAGTTTTGAAGAAACCACTTTTGTGTAAAATTTTGTAAAATAAAAATAAAACAAAATCTTTAGTATACCCAAGTTTACTCACTAAGTTTAAAAGCCAGAGAAGAATGTTTCTATTCAAGATTCTTGAGAAAAACTAAACAAAGGAACTTGTCACAATGAAGGAAAATAAAAAATAATGAATGGGAACGCGTATTCCTCATAAAAAATACATAAACTAGCTTCTCGAAACCTATAAAAATCGAATCGCTTTAAAACTCAGACTTATTTTGATTGCATCTATGATTAGAAGGTTATTTATTCTCGGATAGATTGGTATTCTTTTTTCTTCCCAAATAAATTTATTTAGCAATTAACTTAAATATTTAAAATAATATAAAACTAAAAAACACTAAAATGAAATAAGGTTTCAAAAAAATATATTCTATTTTATCTGAACCGTCACTGATTGTCATAAAAGGAGAATCCTGTTTTCCCGGTGTCAGTAATTATAAAAGGGGTTATTTTTTATGATCGTTATTTATTTCCGCGGGGAGAGTTTGACGTTTTCGTAGCTGTGAGCTTCACTTAGCGGAAACCTGATACCACTGAATTAGCTGCAATAGACTAGGTAAATTACTTTAATTATAAAGCTCAAATGTTTGTTTTTGAACGTCATTAAACAAAAAATATTATAAACTACATTAAATGATTTTGTTACCTATGTCATATTTCTAGTTTGCGCATTAATCAAATCCATTTACGGATTGTTCATACTAATAAATTAAAAAGCTAGTTCGCAATAGTAATTGAATGAATTTATCAGTTCATTGAGATTTAGATTAGTTTTTTCTTGTTTTGTATTTTGTTCCTGCCAACTACTACCTACTACCAATTTAGTAATTAAAATCACTCTTCTCTAATAGAGAGGAGGCCTGTGCCCAGCAGTGCGATGTTTATAGCCTGGTATTATTTTACAAACCCAGAGTCTGTTTTTTATAACTTATTAACATCAACAAAAGCAAAACAAGCCTTTTCAGGTCAGCGCAATATTGAAAAATATTTTAAGAGGTACATATATTATAATCTTTTGAAAGAAAACCATAAAAGTTGGGTGAAGGATGTTATACAGTTTGATGGCGAACATTCACATGACTTAAAGCTGAAAATGCGTTAAGAGTTTATATGCCTACTTAAGATTAGTTTATGTAAAGAGGGATAAAGCCTAAAGCCGCTAGTCTAAGCGACTATGAACAATATACCCTGGCTTTACGACACTGAAAAAGGCGTTTAATTTAGAATTTAGAGCTCCAACAACTTATATAATAAGTACTGACTAAAGTAGGCTTATTATGCGAAGTTTATCAATAAGTAACATTAAGTTTGTTAGGTGTTTAGACTTTTATGTTTTGTTTTAACGTACCTTGTTAGTAGCGAGTTATTTGTATGACTTATTATAAAATAATTTATTGTTTAATATAAAATAATTTTTAATTTAATAATCTGGAATAAACGCAAGCGATCAATGTGATGATTATAGGTAGCAGACATTATTACGCACGACTGAATGATAAGGATCTCCCTAAACAATTATCACGTATTTTACTTAATTATTTAAAAGAAAAGAAAATAAATTGCTAATTAGCCAATTAAAAACCAAAACAAGCACCTAAAAATAGCACAATGAATTGTAATAACAACACACTCTACCTAAATTAATTAGTCAATTACCTATATTTCCCGAAAAGATGTTTCAACAGTCCTGTTTACTGCATCCAAGAGTCACTTGCACTATATTGATATAATATAACTATTGGTAACTTTTAGTCGAGCACAAAGTTTTCCGGATTTGTCCGCGGGCGTGCGTTGGGCGGGCGGGCACTGCGCTCCGGGGCGGCTGCGAGAGGACTGACTGCCGAGATCAAAATTCCGCACTGATACGATGATACTGAAAACTGAAACGTGCTGTTATGCTGCTCACTTCGACAAGAAACCTTTACTTCAAACCTTATTTTTGTATATCTATTTATTTTATTGGAGACTTCAAACAGGAAAGGAAAAACGTTGAGTTATGCTCATTTGTTTCGAGTCGATGCTAAATTGTTTATGTAAACTTTTGGCATAGATTTTGTAATGCAATTATTTTAAATGTTCTTTCTATTTAACGCCTTTGTTGTTTCTTACATAGTGAAATGGCTAATTCATTTACTTATATTTATCTTATTTTGCATTCACATTATTATGAGATTCAAATTCGTGTTTATCCTTCTTTTTATAAGTAACACGTATATTTTGACGATGATATATTATATAGAATTTTATTTCCGAGCAGAATTGTAAGAATAAGGACAATCGATTTCCTCTAACTACAGTCATTTAAAATTATATCGATCATCAATGTCACTTTGACTATACCTTGGTTTCAATGATTTATGAATCTATAAAAGGTGTACAAAATTCCCATATTTGTAAAGAGACAATAAAATTCGGTTCTCTTGACTTAGGTCAGCTTGAACTGTGCTTTTCGCTTTATAAGTTAAATATTTACAGCCTACGTTTTGTACCCTTGACTACAGGTTGTATTTGTATCATCAAATTTGGGATTGTTTAGTTTAATTGTTTAACAGGAATCAGATTTCCACTGAATTAAAATATTGACAAGTCAGAATAGCTAGACAAGTGTTATTAATGTATTCATGCATGTTTATAGTTATATTATAGAACGAGGATTAGCGCGTACATGCATAAATACCTTTAGGGCTTGACGTTTTGACCGGGTTACACAAGCCGTGGTCGCAAGCAGACTGGAGATGTCTTCGCTATAGCTATAGCGTATAGGTTATTTCTCACAAACAAGGTCTCAAGATAATCTATAGATTCTGGTTTTATGTTTGAATAAAGATTAGGTGGAGAGCTAGACATCCTGGCGACAGTTGTGGTGGACAAACGACCTAAGTGTAGTCAGTTCCGATAAAGAAATAGTATTGAGGTTATTATATTTTTTGTTTTATTGAAAGGCTGGAAATAGATACACAACTAAGCTTGATTTTTGTGAATTGGAAAGTAAAAATCCAGAATTAAATAAAAATAACAAAATTACCCTGATTAGAATTAAATCAAGATTTTTGTCGTAAAATGCCTAATACATGTATAGTATATAAAAAATGTGAATTAGGAATTAAGGAGACATTGTGAGTATATATTTTTTATTGCATTCTGTTCCTAAAGGACCATAATAACTACGACTACGACAGTGAAAAATAAAACCAGTTTTTCTTGCAACCACGAGTAAGAATTAATGAAGGCGGTAGAATGATGGATGATATTATTTCTACAAAGCATACTATGTAACAGAATAGATGCTAAGTCAAGATGGTCATGTCTTGAATGGTTAATTATCTTCATTTATAGTCCGGTTATTAGACACACAAATTGGGATGAGGTTAGTTTATTTCGAACCAAGCTGAAAGTTGGTAGGTTGTTCAAATTACTACTATAAATGATATCTAAAATATGGATGCGCAACCTGTTTTTTTTTTTATTCGGCCTCAGTTTTCTCTTAAACGCGTTATTCGCTATTTTTTAATTTTCAATAAAAAGTCTCATTTTCAGTGGTCGTTTGCACCCGTATTGAAGATGTGCTGAAGATTTTGTTTAAGAACCAAACTGGCGGTGTAGTAACCAATGACTTTTATTGGGCGTTGGCTTTCATGACGACCCAGGTGGCGGTGGTAGTGCAAGATGGACAGCACAGAAGATGCGTCATGTCTAGAACAAATATAGCAGGATCAAAATGACTGAAAGAATTAATATTTTTATTCATGGCTTCTGAAATCGCCAATCCGCATTGAGCAAGCGTGGTGATCAATGCTCGTGCTTTCTGTAAATGGGAACAGGCCTGTGCCCAGCAGTGGTGGGAAATTTATAGACTGGATTATTATTATTATTATGTTATTATATGTTATTGTTAAGTTTTTATCTATTCTTTTTAAAATAACCGGCTTAAGGTTCTTTGAACATCTCATTCTTCCCTCCCCACTCTGGGACCTTATTTTTATACAGTATCAAATGTCCATGTAGTTTCACACCTATTTTTGTCAAAGTATAAATATTTCTGGATTGAAATAGAAAGACAGGATGAAAGACAGGATGGCTATCTATTTCCAAGTACATGGTCCAGGTTTCATGCGTCATACTTTAGATAAGAATTGTTACAGACAATAATATGATGTTATTTATGTAATTTGTTATGAGAATGTGATATTTTTACAGAAATACTGTTATTCAGGGACTTCAGGTTTCGGAGAATATGATATCTTGGATTTTTATGGAATTTACCAAGGTTTGTTTATAATAAGGACATAATTAGAAGCTCACATTTGATTATTTTATTCTTATATTTCTTTCTAACAACAATGTTCATGTATTGGTTACCAATAAATAAATGGCGTATTAGCTGTGGGTGGTTAACAAGAACAACATAAAAAAAATAGACTAACGTTTATTTCTGTAACACTGTTGACAATCATAAAAATATTATTATTGTTTTTGTAATACTCACCGACCACCGAAAGTTTTCAGGTACAACATGAGTTACAACCATCTAAATCAAATCAAAAATCAAACTGAAAAGTATCTATGGAGTAAAATATTCGACTTCAAACTTTTGCAAAATCATGGGCGGCTCTTCTTATTACTAAGAATAGGTACCATCAATTTTACGGTCCATATTGCACCGTCCATCGTAGATATTTTATTCTAACTTAAGTTAATTATTATACCTGTCCACCCTTCTTCTTTTAGGAGAAGTCGAACACCTGTTGTTTTGTGACTGGTACAATACATATTATATATACAATAGTAAGAAACGAATTTCTAATACTCGTAGATAAATATTTTGGTCCTGTACTGCAAGCTGTCAAACGCTCTCGCGCGTCACGTGCGCCTTCCGCGCGGTGCCTTTTGAAAGCAATCGAAACAAAAGCTGGTGTATTTACATAGGTAACCACAGGTTCCACATCGATTTATAAATCTCAGTTAAGTTAGAGGTACATAAGCTTCTGTGGTCTGTGTACGTAAACATGGCTATTGCGTCATTAGGTATGGAAAAACTTCCAATCTAATTTACTAGTAATTGTTTAGTTCGATTGTTATGACAATGAGAGAGTCACTTCGGCCTACCAATTACTCTAATAATAATACCGATATCTCTGTTTAATTAATTTAAACCACTCCTTGATGGAAATGGTATCAGAAGTGGAATTCAATCTGGTCAAAGTTACATGTCACTTACAGGCATAGTATAGGTGGTTGATGATGTTCTTTTTTTTTAACCTTGTTGAACCCTAATTTATATAACGCTGATAAAATACTTAATCTAATAAAATAAAATACTTCTATAACTGTTAACAACCGACCACCCAAAAAGGGGCTTCTTTTGACTAGATTACCAAGTGACCCAAACAAAATGTTTAAAAACTAGCCAAGGATCTATATTGCATGGCATTAATAAAAATAATAATCAAACTGTAACAATGGTTTTAGAAATAGTTTTCAAAAATATGTGCAACTTATACTTCTGTTTAATGTAATGTGGAATATGCTGAAATAACCAATAGTTATAATAATAGACGAAAAATTGCATTTTTTTTAGCATGGCAGTAGTTTTTATGTATTGGACTAGTACAAATTGTTTCGATCAGTGTTTACGCTGTTTACGATTTATGTATTTGTAGTTTATATATATTGTATTTCCTCATATACCTTTTCTTTGAAGAGTTCTTGACCGAAAAATTGTGTGGGATGACTAACACATGTTGGAAGCCGTTCATTGTGTCTAAATTTTAATCTCTCTCAATTGCCAGGCAACAGATAGAGATAGCTTAGCGTCCTAATGCGGGAGTAGAGTAAAGGGCATATAGCATTCTTTGTTCTTCTAACATATATATATATATATTATTTTCGGTATTATGAGGGTATTACCGATAGGTTACATCTATCTAAAAAACATAACAAATAGTAGTACAGGGGTCAATCTTATGACGTCACTCACTAAATGTTAAGATACACTTCAACGTTCTGTAATTAAGTAATTTCTTAATTAATACTTTTGGGTTACATAATACATCGGCCTAATATATAGTTGTGCGACAATTCGATCTCTGTATAGAGTCTTGTCTGATAGTATTACTGTAATATGTATTAGGCATGTTTATAAGCGGAAGAACGAAAAGCAGGCCTTTGTATTGCACTGGGCAATAATCCACAAAAAAGCATTTGATGGATACTTATAGGTATAAGTTATCGCAATATAAAGTATAGCAATGCTGATAGTAATGTTTGAATCTCTACCCTGTCAAACTTGGTCGAACTGGCATCGACTCATTTACATGTAGAGATTACCTTTACACAATGAATTTGCAATTTTCATTTATTCACGGAAATTGAAAGTTGATTGTTTGGTATTTCCATAATTTCGTTTAATGCTGTATAAAAAACCGCAAGACCAGCGCAGCCGTATAATGTTTTTATCGTATTATTTTGTACAGCCAAACGATTCAGTTTAAAGAATAAATAAATTGCCGGCACTAACTTTCGTACGGCGAGTAAAATGTACGGTGTAATAATATTGCTGATGTAACTTTATTATAATTTAGTTAAGAATAGATTATGATGTGTAAGACAGAACTATTGCCGTCGGTCTCTGCGATAACCTATTGTTGGAGAAATTTACGAGCATTCATTATATCCAGGCCGTCGAGTTTGTTGATCGATCAAGGTTGCCAGATTACACATTTGTAAGACGACTTTTTTCATTTGGTAACTTTTTACTACAGTTCTAGTAATTAGGTCGTTACCTAGACTGTTAAACTCCTTACAGAAATTTGCTTACCGATTAATCTCGATACTGAAAACTGTGATCTAATAAGACTTACTTTTATTTTAATAGCCTACGTTAGTTACCACTGCTGGGCAAAGACCTACCCTTTCCCCTTCCAAATTCTCTGTTTTTTTTTCAATTACTCTAAGACTTACTTAGAGATAAAAAAAAATTGGGCGTGTGCGCTAATATATTAATAAGGAAAACGTTCTACTTTTCATATAATCCGTGTCGCGGAAGGGCTCACGAAACTACAAAGAACACACAGACTAGGGAACAAACATATGTGGGTCAAACCTCTGTTTGGTCCGGTGCGGTTATCGAACCCGCACCATGTCGAGTTTAAGGTCTTATTTGAGACCCCTACATCACTCTGATAACCCTTTTAAATGAATTACACTTAATCATACAAAAAGCCTGGTTTAAACTGATCAATGTTATACCTAAAGAAGATTATGTAATTAAAATGCTCTGCTTTTTCAGAAATATGATATTTTGTTAATTGGTCAATTAAAACTACAATATAATCGTCACTTAAAACGGCAATCAATATACTTATTGTAATATCTCTTCACACATACTGTGCCAAGACGTCGACTAAGACGAAAAAATCTTGATATACGTTTTCGTTATATTTCAATTCTGCTAAGTATGTGACATTCTAAATAAATACATTTCAATAACACTATTATACTATAGCCAAACTGTTATGTCAAGCGGGAACAGAGAGGCAGCAGTAAATCTCCGGAAGGTATTTTCAATTAGGGTAATGTTGGTTTCGGTAAATCACTAGAACTAATCTTGTATAAACCAGTGACGTAGAAGGAAGTGTCTTTTGTTTTCATTTAAATCAATGGTAGCTCAGTAGTATCTCGATGGTAACTCTGTAGTAGATCAAAGATAATGTCACAGAAACTAAAAAAAAAATATGCGTGATCCATTTATTAATCCATAGGTCTACTTTTCCTTTTGACTTATAGAAACATAAAGTAGGTAATCCTGATTATAAACTGGTTATTGGTTGAGTAGTTTTTGCCTGAGAGTTACAAATCCATCCATTAAAATTTTCACATTTATCATATTATAAGGGTGTGTTCAAATTCTATACTAGTTAATTTACCTTCTACATAACCCATTTACATAGTTTTTTTTTATATAGATTAAATGATTATATGAGGTACTCACCTAATTGATTACGTTTGTGCAAAAAAAGTGTAAGGTGGTAGGAACCTTTTTTAAGTATTCACCAGGTTTAAAAGGCGGTTAATATAATCTGTATTTATTGTTATTTTTAATAGATATGTACCCTTTCCTTACTTATTACTTTGCTCTGTGGTTAGAATGTCGAAAATCAGCAGTACTGTCAAAACCATCTTTCAAAAACTACGTAATAATCTAAACTAATATTAATTTGGTATTTATAAATATAGCTTGCAGTTCTATCAACAATCATGTCGGCGTCACTAGACTCAACCTTGGACCCTATGGAGGAGATCCGCTTCAGAAAAAAGCACGGAGCTATGTGGGTCGAAATACAAAAGGATACTCACTTTACATTCGATGAACTTGAACGTAAGTTCCTTATTATTGTTGTTAAATAACTAAGATGAAATCTCTTGATATAGTGCACACGAGGCCGCTACCGAGCCACCACCGCACCAAGCTGTACAAGGAACGAGAAAATTACACTACCGCGCATTCACCATTCTGCCACCGCGTCTCTGACCGCTAGTATTTTAATATTATTCTACTACCAGCCGTCAACTAACTTAGCTACTAAGGTATTACTAAGAACTGTAAATGGTTAACGAAATTCATTGGTAAGCGGCGTAGTGTCGGTCCAGTGGCGGCATCGTGTGTGTTGAGCGCTAAAGGAGAGTTGAAGAATTGTTAAGTATCGCTATAATATTTTGGTTAAATGTTAAAAACATTTTCCTTACGTCTGAAATGCTGTAGCTAATTCATTTCTATTTCAGAAATAATGGTAATATTCTTCAAAATTCAAAAGAGAGATGAAAAATCTCCGGGCACCGATCTTATATCAAGGTTTGCAGATAGTTTTATACTTACCACATACTTAACATTACACGATGATAATTTGTAATTGATGGCGAATTCCTTTAGTTATGGGTCGAGGGTTACATTGTTGTGGGATCAAATATCGTGTGAATGTGGTTTCAGTTTGGGATCGCGCTCACATGATGAAGCAAAGTTGTTTTTTGTTAGCTGATAGGGGTGGTTAATCAAAAAGACGTTATATTGTTTAAAACTAGGCTACAAAGTGGGTTAGCCAGATTTAATATGTTTTGAAATTACGAAGGTTGGCAAAGTATTGTTAACGTAATTCTATAGTGTTGGTAACATGTCAGGCTCAACAAAATATTTTTGTTTATAATGTATGTGTTCATATGTATATTGGTACCTATTTAAACTGGTCAGGAAATAACAACGATAAAGATCGATGAAATACGGCTTTCTGGTTCAGTTTTGACATTACATTGGTGTCTTAAAATACCGACTTGCTTGCTACTTTTTCAGCAGTGGGATATCACAGACACACAATGTTTTTTAAAGTTATTTTTAATTTCTAGAGGCCACTTTCGAGATGTGTTGCACAACGGTCTCGGTATGACGGATGCTTACATGATGGAACGTGTCATGGTGGCTCTGGACCGCGGCACGTCGCCCTTCGTTACCATGGCAACCTTTGCGAAAGCTATATCCCTGTATCTACGAGGCGACCTCGAACAACGCATCCACTATGCCTTTACTGTAAGTATTTAATTAAATCGTAATAATTTTAGTATTAATGAGCATATTTGAATTATAAATATTTTTATAAAAAAAACCTCTTAAAGTTGTAATCTATTATATAAAAATGAATCGCTAAATGTGTTGGTAAGCGCATAACTCAATAACTCCTGGACCGATTTCCATAATTCTTTTTTTTTTGTGTTAGTTATTGTCAGGAGAAGGTTCTTATGAAAGAAAAAAAAAATGGAAAATTTGCGGACTTTTTTTTTTAATTAATTCTGACTTTTGTTACTATAGTGATTTGTTTGAATTATCTCCGTCCTCTATAATATAAAGACACCGGGAACGGGACGTATGGATTCACGCGGGTGAAACCGCGGGGCACAGCTAGTCTTATATATAAAAATGAATCGCAAAATGTGTTGGTAAGCGCATAACTCAATAACGCCTGTACCGATTTCGCTCATTCTTTTTTTGTTGTGTTAGTTATTATCAGGAGAAGGTTGTTATGAAAATAAATGGGAAATTGCGCATACAAAAAATAAGTAAGTAGGTAATCACCGGCCAAACATAAGGCACCGGGAACGGGACCTAGGTATTCATGCGGGTGAAACCGCAGGGCACAGCTAGTAAGGAATAAAAATGTATATCATTTTTTATATAAATTTAAAAAAATGCGATGGTTTTGTTCTTAACTAGTGCTTGTTTTATCAAATTAGTGAGATTTTGATAGGAAAAGCGACTGCGCGAGCTATTTTCTTTTCATAAAATTACTACAATAACGTAATCGTCGTTGCTAAGAGAAAAATTGGGGAAAATATAGGGAAACATAATGATATGTATTTATTTATGTAGTCATTTAAGCAGGATAAATGAGAGCGAATAATAATAAAACATAAGATTTATTGTCCTCATGTATTGGAAAAGAGGAGAATCTGCGCTAAAGGGGCTTACATTGAGTTGTGATGTTGATCAATAAGGCCGTACGGATACTGACTGCTCGAGCCTTTAGCCAGTCATGAACATACACGAACAGCAAACTTTTAAAGTATCGTGCTGCATGTTGGCTTGACGTTTCGACCGGGTTAAACGAGAACTTCAAGCCATAAAAGGCATTTATACATGTCTAGCGCTAATTCCCGTCAAATTATATAAGTAAATATAATAAGGGTGCGTCCACGTTTGACCAACGAGCACTACGCGAGCATGCCGCGAACGCATAAGTGTCAATTACGCCGTCTGGCAGACGTGCGGGCGCCGTACGCGGCATGCTCGCGAGCGGCTCGTGTTGTGGTCTTTCGTCAGATGTGGACGAACCCTTACTGGAGCTGTTAGTCAGTGTTCTACCAGGTAACCATATCCAGGTAAAGCAGCTGAGCTTCTTGGGCAGGCAGCTGCTTACGCGAGTCCCGGCTGCTAGATTGTGGTTTCGTTGACCGTTCGAAACAGTAGGATTGCTTCATGCAGTCCGAGTATGTGTGGAAGTCTACTTTACCATGCATTCGTAGCTACAAGCAGTAAATACCGACTACTTCAAGCAGTTTATTGTTCTACGGCTAAAAAAGCTCAAACTACAGATAATTATAACTAATAACTAAACTAAGTAATATTTCGTTTTAAGTAGAAAAAACTATTATTAATTGTGTGTACTTTATGAGCGTGAAGAAACCTAGCTATTACGACTAATACCCTGGCCGCTGAACAATGTTTGCAATGCAATGACACATGTCAGTTAGTCTTGACTAGTAAAAGGAACTAAATACGGCGGTATCAAGGTATAATCGGTGTAATTGCCTGCAACCAAAAAACAATGGACGGACAAGAAAGTAAATTCCGTAATCTTTTTAAGTCTCATATCTAATAGTTTTTTAAACAATTAGTTAATGGCATTAAGTAAGTTATAAACAGTCTATATGGCTATCTTTATCTGAAAGTGAATGCTTTGCGAACAAATAAAACATTTATAAGGCAACTATCCTGTTAACTAGGAGGCTACAAGTCTTTACGACCAAGAAACTAGTCGAACATTTATGTAAGTAATCAGTTTATTTAGCCGACTCTTGTATATATTCTCATCTTGTTACTCTTTGTTAAATTAAGTAGGTAATATAATATTTTCCTTTTACGACATTACGTTATAAAATAGTCATAAAATACTTGAAGTTTCAACAAAAAATGTTTTATCTTTTGATAGATATAGAGACTTAAGTTTGGACCTATCTACAGACTAAAACAAGCCTATTAATATTTATTGAGTTAATAAAAAAATAGTATCATGTCCTAACCAAGGTTTCGCTTTATTTATTCTCTTTATGATTTCAATGTTACTAAAACAAGTCAATATTTTTCTTCTATATACAATTTCAAGAATATTTTAAAATAAACTTTGACCAATATTATATTAAAGACTTTGCCTTGAAGTTATTAATTTATAATTAATATAACAATAAAAAAAACAGTGTACCTAGTTGTGTGGCCTCAGTTTCCCAGTATCAGTCACACAATAGAGCTGCATAACTGAAAAATCGACGATATATCCGCAGAATACGAGAACAATGAAATGGTTTTAGTCGTAGGTCACAAAAAACGAATTTATTTGTCAAATACATTCATACAATACATTAGACGTTGCTGCTTTTATACAAATAAGGTCTGAGTTTTCAAAATCTGCAAATTTAATGCAAGCAATAATTGGAATTTTTGACTATTCTTGAATACTAAATCGGTCAAGATTAAATTTTCATTCCTAAGTAAAATATGATGATTAACATTTAATAAATTGTCTAACTTCGGAAAAATTGGTAATAATCCTAAGTCAAGTGTACCTTATTAAAAAGTGATTCATCCCTTTGTTAAAAAAACTAAATAGAGCGTTAGAATGAGTTTATAAACGTATTCGGTTTGTATTCTAAATCGGAATATCTAATCGAGATGAAGTTATAACTCTTATTCATTGAAAAGTTTTCCAATGTTTGTTTACTGTGAGAGTGCTGCTATTTAGAAGTTTGATTGCGCTGACATACAAATTGCTTTATATTACGCAATAAAGTATACGTTTTGGTCTTAAGAATGCACAACGTTATGCTTTTTCAACATAGAAAGTGTTTAAATGTTTTGTTTACTCTTACACCAATTTTCGTAGCAATAGGTTTCGGTCGGTTAAAAAATAAAATAAGGGCCATTTCTTCAGGAGCAAATTTGGCTAGCCTTTTACACAAATTTCCCTTACGTATATAAAATAATAGAGACACTTGCCTCATCCAAAATACATGCAACTTACTACAATTAAACCATCGCATCGCCGAAAACTGTTCTTCTTTACTTAGTTTAAGAGAAGAATTTATTGGAAAGAGGCTTATAACGGACTGTTTTCCAGTGCTACGACTTATTGGGCGAGGGACATTTACGAAGAGAGACCATGTATCAACTGATGAAGAAAAGTTTAGCTAAAGCCTCCAGAGACGACGATGTAGAAGAAGCAGTCAAGGTAACTCACCTTTACATAATATTTTTTTCAAAATGGCGGCTGATTACGTCACTATCTTGACACTACTAGCGTCAACGCGTAGGTGAACATCTTTACTTCCCGGAAATTCACAGCCGCAGGCACATAATTAAAAATAAAATCTTATGAGGCTAATAATTATATTATATAAAAATAATTTAAAAATATAAAATTATTTGCGATCTAGAAGTAACTAAGTTACTTTTTATTTTACCTCATGTTTAATAAGTGCCTAAGAGAGGCGATGAGGAAATTATAAAATTGCGTTGCGTTGAACAATCTCTAATACTTTTACTGCATCACTCAGGGACGTTAATCATTACTTAAGGGACTTGCCAACTCAGTTTTGCTGGCTTGTCCGCTGACATACTTTCAGGTATAGACGAACTTATTTAAGACAAGCATGGGTACTTTTAAGTCAGGACTATAGCTATAGCTCTGAAGTAAACTTACAGACTGAAACGATTGTCAAAAAATTAAAATATAAGTTACTGCGTTTAATAATCGATTTTTATACCATCGAAATTGGGCCTGCGAACCCAAAGTAAAAATGCAAGTTTCCTTTTCTCGAATTACCAATTTTCTAGATATGTTTATACCAACGAACCTTGTTGTGACTCATTGTCAGATATTCAAACATAAAAATAGTTACAACAACTTAAGATGTAGCCGAGTCAACTTCCTTATTACTGAGTGGCCTCGATCGTAAAAAAACGTCGTTCAACCAAGAGAAATGATCTTAATAAACGTGCCCTCGTAGAACAACCGACTCAACGTAGACATCACACGTAGAGACAAACCTATTTTGTTGTTTATGAGGCCATTTCTATGGGACGACTTTACAACACGGTATTGAACCAAGTTTTATTATACATTTTAAACTACCGTCATTTTTAACTCAAGCTTTTTAAGATCACATTTCATTTATCATCATATCAGCCTGTTGCATTCCACTGCTGGACATAGGTCTTCCCCAAGGAGCGAAACAGCGCACGATCTCCCGCCCTTTGCATCTAGTCACTGCCAGCTGGTCCATCTAGCCAGGGGGCTACCTACACTACGTTTGCCAAAGCGTGGTCTCCATTCGAGAACCTTCCTGCTCCACCTCTCGTCGGTTCTGCGACAGACATGGCCAGCCCACTGCCACTTCAGCTTGCTACGTTTTTGGACAAGCCAGATTACATTTATTTAAATCTAATTAACATTTAAAAGAAATGCATAACGTACATTCGTTTAGATTTAAGTCAAAAAGTAGGCACTAATAATTTTTACTTTATGACTATTTTTTTAACATGCGCAACTCATGTATACTTACTTGCTTTTTACCTTGAACCAGGAAGCACGGTTAAAGGATGACAAAAAACCGAAACCTACTTTATATATAGAAAGACAGGTTTTCTGAATGTCCTGCCTACCCCCTCAGGAAATGCGGTCACAATAATGAATAATAAATATCTTCCACTCGCTCAAAGCTCATGAAAAGTTCGAAATAGCTTCCGTTTGAAGTTATTTTCTGCTGCATAACTTAATGTTTATGGAATACTTTCCGTTTAGTTCACAAGTTATACATGTACTAAAAGTTTTAGAACTTAATATAGGCGTTCAGGTGAAACCTAACTTCAGTCGTACCTCAGAGAGAACGATTAATAGGCTATTATTAGTTTAGTCTACGGTTGAATGAATCGAGACGCAGAGGCAATTTTTGATGCCACAATAAGCGGTTTAACAAGTTTCACTTGTCTGTGGCATCGTATCTCCTAAAGGACTAGACCGATTATGATGAGATATTTTTTCGTTTGTGGGCTATATATACTATACATACAAGGGTACAACTTGGTTGATCAAAATATTTAAAATCTTATTTTTGTAATATACAGAAGTATAGTATGTTTAATATATAGTTTTTGTACGTATCCTATTACTGACGACTGACAGCAATCCAACTGTACCCCACTGTTTTTTTTACAAACTCGCTGGACAAGTTAATCATTGCTTACATTTGAGTAACGATTATGAATACGATAGCAATTGTTTAAGCTCGAGTGAACGGCAAGATGTTATCTTACCAGGCTTAATGGCCCCCGAAAGGGAACTTAAATCCGGACTAGATTACTTCTTAATCCAACTGATGAATTTGGTGTAAGATATATCTTAAGCCACGAAAGCTTTACTGACTTCATAAATAATAAACATTTCAAAAGAATGAATGTTTTTAGTTTTTGTTTGGATTTTATTTTAGTTGAAAAATATTGGTACCTCTGTAAGTTTTATTGATGGCTATCATTTTGTTCCGATTTGGTTTGTTTATTGTGTTTAGTTGTTACAATAGCCCGTTTAGATAAATTACAATAAAGGTTTTTAGTTGGCTTATTTAAATTGATCTATGGAATTTCTTACTAACAATTTTAGTAAGGCAACTCTCACTATTTACCTACTGATTAAAGGCAAACCCTTCGACTTTTAATAGTAATCATGTACTTCTCTGAGTACGGCAGTATATAATTTCGTTTAAGTGGACAATGTATACTTACTTTTTATCTTGTCGTTTTTAATTCACGCCATTATTGTATAAAACGCCCTCTATGACAAGGGGTACTGACGAAGACAGAACCCTTAGTGGCATTCACTGAAGCCAAACAAGCGCCTCTAGCGGGAAAAGCAAGAAACTGAATGCTGAAAGACTTCAGACACTTGTGAATTATTTGTTTGGTGTTCTAGTAGATGGCGCTACGTAGGCCGTAAAGACAAAATGTTTAGACTTTTACTTTTTACGGTACTTAAAATAATAATATATCAATCTTTATTTCATAAAATATAGGTACAGACAGATGTATACAGGGTCGCACAGTTTTCACATATTTTGCCATAACTAGCATACGAAAATTAGTAAATAGACATTTTCTCATTCATTTCATTTTTATTAATTAGCATTGCAGTATTTAGCAGCATATATTTTTACAATTACAACAAATAATAACATATTATATTATAATAATTGTCATAATAGATAACATCAAAACAACTATATTGTTCGAAAAAAATGACATTAATAAATACAGCTTTCTCTTTTTTGTTTGTCTCTAAACTGTCTATCTTAAAAATTACTTCACCAGTTTCGATGACACTTGGGTATCCAAAGTTATGGCTGATTCTCATTGATCATTGGCACCAGCTTATCGAGTCCGGACGATTAATGTTATAGCATGCCATGGAGACCGCATGCGGTAAGTTTTTTTTGTCATCTCCTTTCGGAGTGCGGGATATGTTGTTAAATTACCAACCGATATCTTTTATTGGCTGACAGGCCGCGTTTAGTCGTTTGCAGGATATCGGCAGTGCTACTCGCATGCGGTATAACGACTGACACCCAGTGTTTGGTAAAATGAGCTTTTAAGGTTGTTTGCAATTAAGAATATGGGTGACCATATTCTTAATTGCAAACAACCTTAATTGCAAACCACCATTAATAGTTTCAGAGATTTTGGAGGACAGACATTCATTCATTCAAAAACACTACACGTTGTACATGAGTTTGACATCCCTTCTACTGTTAGGTAATGATTATTATCAGATTAGCAACACACCCAATTGAGATGAAATTCATTTTGTACTAAGTTTTTTTATCTTGTAACAGCTAGCATGATCCTAGCTGATTTAAAAGCATGTGTTTAAAAATACATTTACGTTGGTCAACACAACTTATTATATTTAGTTTTCATTAAAACCTATTTATTTTGGGCGTACTTTAAATATTATGTTCGGACTACACTAAATTAGTTTCCGACTACAAAACGAAATGAATTCATACATTTATCTCTTCAAATTATTACATAAGCGTTGAGTGCGCTTAATGAGTTTAGTTTAGGTTACGGAAGCTGAGAATATATCTATTTATAACTAATTGTGGCTATATTTAATTCATAAATGAAGTAAAGCTGTTTGAATTGTGTTAAAGGTTATTTTAATGAATACTCTCATGCTTTAATTCTTTAAATTTCCAATGTTTCGGTCTTTATGTAGATAGCACTCAAACATGTCGAAGTTTGTAAAGGGAACAATTACTGTCAAATATGCTATAATATAACCAAAGTTTATCATCATAAAGTAACTTAATATTATAAAATCGAAATTAAGTAGCTGCTAATAACGATATTTTTGTGTACAGTAGCTGATTTATGCATGAGATGTCAAAGAACGTTTGGTTAAAGTTAATAAAGTAAATAATAAATATCCTATCAATTTATTATAATATCAATTTTTGATGACCTCTGTGGTCGAGTGGCGTCCACACCGGTTTTCAAGGGGTCGCTAGCTCTGAGGTCCCGGGTTCGATTGCCGGACGGGTCAATGTAGAAATCGACTTTTCTACATTGCTTTGGGTCTTGTGTTTGTGGTACCTTCGTTGTTTCTGATTTCCATAACACATGTGCTTTAGCTACTTACTTTGGGTTCAGAGAAAAGTATGTGAAGTTGTCCGCAAAAAATAATAATTGTTTAGACATTTGTTTTTGTGTCTCGACATTTTCATAGTAAGAGATTTGAATTAGTCTTAAATAATTAATAACAAAAAGTACAACTAAACAAAAAATACTCGTGTTTCGACTTCAGACAATATTCATTTGCAAATATTTTCTACGTAGGTAGGTACTTTCATAGTGGAATAATCCTATTTGTAGTTTGAAGTACAGCCCACATACGAAGATACGATCGTAAAATTTGAAGAATAGTTCTATGATATAGCTGACTAAGGCTAAGGCCGCACTGTGACTAAACCGCCGCGGATTTTAACCGCCTGATTTCGTGAGTAAAGAAACTAAAGGAAGCGGCCCCACTGACGGTTATTCACCGCGCCTGATTTTTAACCGTAGTGTGCGTGTCAAGCGGTTTTGCGGTTACCGCTTGCGGGAAAAAACCGTAGTGTGGCCTTAGCCTAAGAAAGGAATTTGCCGCAACCCATCTGAAGAGGGTGGAAACAGGTGGTTATTTTATTACTTTTCTTTTTAAACCGTCGCAGAATGAGGGGTGTTACAAGTTTGACGTGTACAGTCTGTCTCGGAACAATTATGATGCAGTTTGTTTGTTGTTTGATAGCTGCCGTGGTCGAGATTGTTTTAAGCTATAATTGATAAAGATTTATCCATTAATTTTTAACTTTCGTCCCTGACACCATATTTGCTTTAATAATTGTTGTTTAATTCTGTAATTAACACGAAGTCTTAAATTAGTACTACATTATAAAATAAATAATCCATTTCATCGCTAAGAATAAGTAAAACATTAACTAAGTAGGTAGGTATTAGAAACTTTCAAGATAGGATTTACATTAATTATAGATATTCTATTAAAGACTGTAGGATTCAACCTTCAAATAACTGGTCCTTTGTAGATCTTAGACAAAATAACTTCAATATATTTTAGTTTTGTCTCGATATTTAATCACTAAACGGAAAGAGGTTACCTAGCTAAGTCGTTTGATCAATTCTGATAAGTAGATATTTTGGCAAATAAAAAAACGTTGTTAATTCAAGTATTTAGATGTTTCTGTCAGTCTTCGTCGTTAGGTTAATGAACCCAAGAGGGATTAAAAGCTTCTTATATTATAATAAACAGTTTTTAGAAATATTTATTATTCTCCTATGAAAAAAGTGGGCGTGTTGTAGTTTAATCGTTTCTGTGAAATCTGTGCGAGGCTCAGTACATCTAATTGAAGAGATTATGACGTTTGAAAGCTGACGTGATCGAGATGGTTCACAGTTTTATTTTTTTTCAGTTCTGTGTTAAAAACCTGTCAGCAATTCTCTAAAGCTTCTCGGTATTTTCTTAGATGTTAAATTTATAGTTATTTTCAACCATGAAAACTCATTTTTCATAGTCGATTAGTAAGCAAAATCTTGTATGTCCACAATATCGATTATCAAACTAAAGGTGAAGTGCACGTCCGCATTTTCTAGGTCATGTTTTCCCGATAAATGTAACGGGAAAACACGACCTGCAATATGAGGACATGCACTTAACCTTCCTGATTTAATAAACACAAGGTCAGTCGATCATGCACCGCCAATACTCTTTCACTACCGGTGCAGTAGCTGACGTTAATAAGAAAATTAGCTCTCAGAGGTCCCGTATTAAATCTAATTAAGCTAATTTCCTGATCATGTGCATGGATGTTTATTAATAAACGTGTTGTTGACTATGTTTTTTTACATGTAATTATTATTATTTTCTGCTATTATCGTGCCATTGCATATCAAAGGACTCCCTTTCCTTCTTCCAATTCTGTCGGTCTTGGGCTATTGTTCTCCATAACAGTGATTAGTAATCAAGCTCGTCCCGCCATCTTCTGGGCCGGCCACGAGCTTTGTACCTGTTCTTTATACCTTATCAAAACATTAAGATAGTCTAGCTTTCTGGACACGACACCCAGGATATCGACGTCGGGGTTGAAAGCGGCGAAGGTGGTTTTATGATCTTTTCAGATATATTATGTGGGGCGCACGTAGCCAGATATCGCAAAAGAAGACATGTTTGGAGGACGAAAAGGGAGGTCTTTGTCAGCTGTGGGATTAGGTAGGCTAATAATAAAAAAAACGAACTTTGTGTTAGCTCAAAGTGCCAATGTTTCCATTTGCTTAAATTCTAATTAATAATAAAAATCGAAATATGTAGTATCTAGGTACATTGTAGTTTAATGAATTCCAAAACAACAGCTGTCTAATACAAACTTGTAATTATAACTAAGAATTAACAGAATTTCACGCCTGACTCGTTTAAACTGTTTCGTTTGAGTTAGGTATAGAAAAGGCATACATTTTCTATTATAACTTCTATCACTTTCTAATCTAGAAAAACAATTCAACATTTTTATAAAAATGACCGAGTTATGTGTTCCAACACGACTTTAGCTTAAATTAAAGTTAGGTGTAATTAAATTAGACTGCCTCGTTGGCCTAGTGGTGCTAAGCGCGACTGCTACGCTAGAGGTCTTGGGTTCGATTCTCGAGTCGACCAAGGTGTTATTGTTTTTCCTATGAAATTCATAGTAACAGGTCGGAGTTTGGATTTGTGCCCAGTTAGTGGCAATAGGCTCGCCCCTATTACATAGGACCTAAACATATCGGCGAACTGTGGGTGTACATTGGTACACCTCTGCCTACCCCTTCGGGGATACAGGCGTGAAAATATGTTATGTTATGTTGTGTAATTAAAAACTAGACCTGAAATCTAGATTGGCCATTAACATGTTTATCTAAAATAGCCTTTATTTGCCAACCTTAAAACTTCGGCCTATAAGGCCCAAGCAACCTGAATGATTTCTAATACTCTCTGATTTATTTTGGTACAAAAATACTTGTAACAGACGAGAGTTAAACAAATAGTCGAATATGATAATAAAAACAAAAAAGTCTTACTCGACTTACATGATTGTTTATTTTAAACATGGCGTTGATGTCCCCACGTTTTTAGAGTTCCGTACCCAAGGGGTGCCAACAGAACCCTATTGCTAAGTCTTCAGTGACAGTCTGTCTGTCAGTTGCCACTTCATGAAACGCAACCTATGTGTATTTACTTTGCCCTAATTACTTTATCTTTATAAAAATAATAAAAAATTAAACGAGACTACTAGAAACGTATTTAAATGGTGTCTATTTTGCTCTGTATTAACGAAATGAATCTTGTACGGAACCTTTCATGTGCACCCTACTCGCACTTTTTCTTTTTTGATAAGATAGACATGCTAAGTACAGAATCTTCTTTGTTTACATCTGCCTATACGATAAGTTATTTTTAGAAGCAAGAAACAACAAACATGTTTATTGTTTGCCCAGTCAACGCATGTGGGAGGATATTAACTTCCACTCACTAATTAAATTCTATTTAGCACTTGATATTTAGTTAACGATGTGTAGGAATGTTTTGATAAAAAGTTTTTGTATTAAACTCAAAACTCTCTTTGAAATGTTGAAGTATCACTTAAAATAATAATGTGCTTTGTAAGGCTTAAAACGAGATGTGTAGGTTGACGTAATCTGGTTAATTAGTGTTTAAAAATAAGCACGTTGTGCAATCTATGCCTTTTTATATCTTTTATATTATTATCTTGCATGAGAACAACTTTTTTATAGACACTCAATGTTACATTACAGAAATCAGAAACTGTTTTACGAGATTAAATGATCTACCGATACAAATTTCGTGAAGTGCAGCGCAATTTACTGAAGTACGTTTATTCTTGATGACACTGTTGTTTTACCAGAACTATTCCATTGATACAAATACTTGGAAGGTACTAAACAATATCTGTAATGAGTCCTGGAATGAGTTAACAAAGGTGCATACCTGGTATGCACATTAATTGTCATTTAATATTCTGATAATGTATTATTTCTAAAAATGTTACGATTATAATTATTAATAATTATAATTTAATAGCGAACGTTAGTTGCAACTGATTAGCTTAGATTTAAGGACCATAAGCGCTGAGTTTTCAGTAAACATTTTCATTACATATACCATAACATATCATCACGCCTGTATCCCCGAAGGGGTGGGCAGAGGTATACCAATGTAAACCCACAGTTTGCTGATATGTTTAAGTCCCATTACATAAGCTTCCGAATAATATGATCGTCTTTACTACAGCGTCATAAGGACTTAAAAACCATTTTTAAAAGCCTTGCAAATCGCTGGTTCTTACACGAAGGGTAATATTCAAGGAAGAGGTATATGTTATTGACAGTGCACGCTATTACGAGACTTATCCCCGCAAACGCAGCCTTCGATAAAAGGAAACCTTAAGAAGAAAAAATATGAAAATCGGTGTGATTTTAATCACGCTTTCATATTGAAAAAAGTTCAGCTATATGTAAGATACGTAGATAGTTTTATATGTGCAAGTTCCGGATTTTACATGTTTTGATAACATAACTGTGGGTCTTAGTTATAGGTTGGTCATCTTACAAAAATGCCGGTAAATATTGAACAGTACAAATTACTAACGGTCAAGTTGGACAGTAATAAGAGTTGTTAAAACTACTGGACATTATGAGCTTAAAACAATAAAAAATACGAGTAAATTTAGTGAAAGTATCTGTAATAAGGATTAAGTTACAGTAGAAACTGGCATTTGATATGGAGTAGTGGACAGATGTATGGCGAACGTTAGAGTTATATCTACAAACGGACGGTAATGATTAAAGGAATTCCTTATGATCCATTTAAGTGAGCATCCATAATACTGAGAAGAGAGTAGGTTTACTCAGACCGATGCTAAAGTATCTCTTAGTAATTGATCCATTTAATGTATTAACGTTTCTGAGTATCACAGTTAGGATGCTCTATTTCTTGATGCAAATGTATATGGTATTTCTCCCTATTATATTCCATCCTCGATCCCAAAGTCTCTAATTACAATTTGGTTTCTTTTCTTTTTACCGAATAACATGAATATCTTTTACCATTTGGGTGGTGAGTGGAACCTTTGGATTTTATAGTACTGTTCTAAATATCATCACGGCTGTATTCCCCGAAGGGTTAGGCAGAGGTGCACCAATAAACACCCACAGTTCGCCGGTGTGTTTAGGTCCCATGTAATAGAGGGCGAGCTTATTGCCACTAACCGGGCACAAATTCAAACTCCGACATGCTACTGAGAATTTCACAGAAAAAACCAATAACAGCTTGGTCGACTTGGGAATCGAACCCGAGTCCTGTTCTACTAATTAATATTAAGTATTTATGTTACAGTGGCGAGGTAATATTGTGTTCGTGGACAATGTTTCGTCGCCAATCAATTTAAAGCGATTATGAATGCTTATTGTTTAACTAGTTCAGATTTTATGCACGTGTCGTGTAAGTGTAAAGTGTAAAAATGACGTAGTTAACCGTTATTTTTACACTTTTAATAGAGTTAAATGGAGAAAATCTAAAAAATTATGGCAATATTTTTAGTGTCCCAAGAATACAATTAGGTAGTTAAACACGACTGTTGTTGGGTCCAACATGTGTATTAATAAGCTTATATTTAACTTAATCTAAATTATTTTAATATGTTTTACAACCTTTCATTTATATTGCACTATATGTTATTTTGTTAGAATGTAATTGAACTCAAATCTTGCTATCTAAAAAATAATAATAGAAAGAGTTTTTGACTAATTGAGCATAGTTTTTGCATACTTATCTTAGATTTTTTATGTAGGTAATACAGCGCTGCTATGATAATGATTCAAATCAGATTAGCAATTATGCCGTGTTTTTAATACTATGGTATGATTTAAGGAGTACTGAGATGCTCGTTGACGGAAAAGTTTTCACAAATACACTTTAATAAAGTATTATTCACTAGCTGTGCCCCGCGGTTTTACCCGCTTAAATGACAATTCATACCAATGATATTTTAATAAACAGATATGTTATACACATACAAAACAATCGAAAAAAGTGTTCCGCGCAGCGCGGCAGCTAGCGAAAGAGATAGCGCGATAAAACCCATAAGAAAAAAAGAGACAAATAGTGTTGTTGTTAATGGCAATACGTCCCAATTAGGACGTTTTCGAGTCTTCACGATTGCACGCTTATACCATATCTGTTTATTAGAATATCATTGATTCATACACTATCTTTATAAATTATAGCCTATGTGTTATTCCGATGCATAAGCTACATTATTGTAAAGTTTCATTAAAATACATTCAGTAGTTTTTGCGTGAAAGAGTAACAAACATCCACACATCCATTCTCACAAACTTTCACATTTATAAAATTGGTAAGGATTCAAGTTGTGGGTAGGTGGGACCTCCGTACTGTATTCCCATAAATGTACTTCACCAAATTAGTATTTCTAAGTACAACACAAAATGAATTCAAACATTTCTCTTTGAATTGTTACGTGGGCGTTGAATCCGCTTAAGGTGTTTATGATTATTATGGACGCTTAGACAATACACGTATATAGTTGTTATGGTTATATTATTTTAATGTTATATATCTGATGAAGGAATGATGTTTTAGAATTCTGTAGTCAGTGTGTAATGACTTGACCAAAAAGCCGATGGTATCCTACCGAAGGGTAAAGTCCTTTCTTTCCTTTCTTTCGATTTCCATCTAACCCTGTCTATGGCCATTTAGTGGCAGTTCCGCGCCTAGCAGTCGATTTCGACCCGCCATTTCCTCCTAGACCTTCCACGAGGTTATCAAATAATTAATTTAAAATATTAATAATACAAAAGAGAAACAGCAACACACCTCGTTTTATTCAGACCCCGTCTAAAATGTTTACAAGACCGTAAAACGCTTGGTTACTAAAACATTGTACGTGTAATTCGATGTTTTGTTGGCAACACTAGGGAATAATAATGAGTGGCTAACCCTTAGACAATGGTCCAAGGGCACCTTAAGCCTTTGTTGCGCGTTTACCTGAGTAAGACACAAATGTTGGAAGTATATGAATACGGCTAATCTTTGCTCGGTAGGTACTTATGCAAACATCGTGAAAGGTTCAGTGACGTTCACACTCATTGTTAGGGTTGGAAAGGTAAGCTGGTAAATAATTTTATTTTTGTTTTTATTTGTTCATTCGCGTCTTGGCTTTTTCTGTAATTGTGGATTAGTTGGCTTGCTGAAGGTTACTAAAGCGAACAGTAATTCAGCAGCAGCATTTAATCTTTGACTAATGCTGGTCCTGACGTCTCGTTGTGTAGTCTAAAGAAACACAAGAAGGTACCCAATGACTTTTGAATTGACAGTGCCGTTGAATATCGGAAATGATCATGGTACTTTGTGCCTTTAATAACAGATTAAAGGCACAAAGTACCATGATCATTAATATAACAATTAGCATTTAAATCTCTATCTCTCTGTTTAAATGCGTTTAAAAATAGTATGTTTCTTAAGCACTTAAAATAAAAGATACGTTCCAGTTTAAAAGAGATACTTTTTATGGGCGATGCTCATAACATTCTAAGCTATTTCACGACAAAAAGTAAGTTCTCAACTACAGTACCTGAAACCAACAATTTTTTTTATCATAAAATATAAGATAATTATTTAAATTAAATTAAATAAAATTATGTATAATAATATATTTACTCAAGGTTACAACGTTCTTGCATCACCTTATAATACTAATTCTATTTTGTATCGATCGTATATTTACTCCGTATTTTTCTACTGACTCTGACCTTCATTTTAATTAAGTTCCTGTAAATACATCAAGTTACCGCGTAAAATTCCGAGAAACTTTCCTCTTATGTAATAAAGTTATGTGTTAGAATTAGCTTATCTTCGAAACGCCGTCGTCTACACACTCGATGTATTCCGCATCTGAATATCTTTGGTTAAGACAAGGTTACACAAAGGCACTGCTTTATTCGGGTAAGACCTTTCACATTATCCGACACGAAATCGGTATCGGATCCTATACGGTATCGGGCGCAAGTAACCCGGGGCAAGTATGAAACATGTACCTGTCTTTCATATTATCAAGTCCGATATCGGATACAAGAGTCGTAATTTTCGTATACGATTCTCCGATATCGTGTCGGATAGTGTGAGAACAGTCTGACTCGTTTGATATACAACTGACACCAGTTCTAATTAATGCACAAAGACGTCGTTCTGTGTAATGCCTGACGCCAGCAGAACCGTATTGCAAAGCATATCATAATTCAAATCGACCCGATGAAGTTTGTACATGAATGGTGTTCGTAACCTATATAATACTCTTGGTATTGCGTTTGGAACAAGGCTTAGGTCCGAACATCGTAGGAAGCTGAGAATTGGTGTGTTCTCGTAAATGTCACTATTTGTGTACACACATTTTTTTAGTATTAATATATTACAAACATTTAACTTTAATTACCGTGGGTGTACATTGGTACACCTCTGCCTACCCCTTCGGGGATACAGGCGTTATGATATGTTATGTTGTTTAATTAAATTGAATACTAACATAATGAAGTCAGTTGTTACAAATTTAAAACTTGTAGCACATTCACAAGCTTAAAATACGTATACACTAAGCAACGTTTATTGATAGATTCTAGATTGGTATTGTTAAGCAGGTTATGAAGAAACAGTTTCTTACTCATGAACCTATTTTTCGTTTTGAGTTTTAACAAAAAAATCATGAAGATTACCAATGTCGCTACAAGTTTACTGTTAATATAACAACTAGAATTTCTCTGACCACGATAAAGCAATCACTTTTAAAATGTCATGATTTTTTTGTGTGACAGCTCTGTTAGTAGTGAGTTTAACGCCCATTCCCGCGTCATATTGATGCACTCAGTGCAATCTAACAATACAGACGTTTGAGTACGCACAACCGACGACGCATGACCTAAATCCTATGATGTGTCATCACGAAACAGCCCTAAGCCTTATGGAGTTTCAATAACATAGATCTCTAGTATTCAATTGTATTCAATAGTATTCAACCTATTTGAACTTAAAAATAAATTCAGTGATTAATAACCACATTAATTCAATTTAGTTTCACATGTAGGTATATTGCAATGTGGTTGACCGCAAGCCAATAACTCAAGTTACATATACTATAATAACACCTAATTAACACCAATACAATACATTTCCAGCCGAACCACTTGCTCAACTAATTTATTTGTTAAAAGTGTTTAGTTTCGAGTTATTTTTAAGGAGAACTCTTACAAAGGCAAGTTAGTTTGGAACTAGCAGTGTAACAAGTTTATTAACTGCTAAAATTTTCGAAACTTTTGTAAAGTTTGGCGATAAATTATGGTATTTTTAGGGATATAATAATTTAGTTCAAATATATTTTCCTTGCTTTTGTTTTTGATAGCTGCTTTGTAGATGTAGGTTGCAGGCGGGCAACGCGAAATGGTCCAATGTAGAAGATAAGCGCGGAATAGCCCAGTAAACCCAACTGATTATGGGCTGCATTTAATGATATAAATGAACATATGTAGTTAATATTTTACGAATGTATTAATTTGATTTGTGATTTTGTAAATCTGTTATGTACCTAGTAATCTCCAAATGTTCTAGCTAGCGCATTAGGTTGTATGTGTGCTTATCTGTGATAAAACTCTAGTTTATACGCTTATATTGTGTAATAATGCAGTTGGTGAGCTTAATAAATAAATAGGAAATGTTTTCTTAAGACTGAAACTATTCAATAATATTCTTCATAAGTTCTTTAGAAGCGTGGGCTGCAGGCGTAGGCTTTGATGTAAGCGGTCGTTGACCCAAGGATTGCGCGAACTGCTCTTAGCCCTTCTAGCTAATTTATTAAGAATCATTTCTGATTAGATTTTTTATTGAAAACGTTGCGTTTAATTTATTATTTAATTAGGTGTTTTTTTTTCTCATTAGATTATAGTTTTTTTTTTGTAGCGTGACAATAATACTATTCTACAAAAATATAGAATTATAATTTAAACCCTAACTAAGCATGAACTGGCCGCTTTTGCTAATCACAACGAATTATTGACAGCCTCCTTGGTATCAGGACCCAAAGTCTTCTACTTCTGATATCACTGACTACGTCATGCTTCGCGATAATCCCATGCTCTCCATGCTTTTTCACTCAACATTTTCATCCTAATAAACCCTTTCAACTTTTAATTTGTTACTTATCAGCGGTTAGTGCTCATTAGAATCCACAACTTTTTGTTCCTGAATATATTATATATATTATATATATATATTATATTTCAACTTCAAACTTTGGAATTTGGATATCCTAAACTATTAAACACATTTGCATTTTGCAAAGGATATTAATTTCGGGCGTTAGGCTACACAAAGCGAACTGCAGGATCATTGATTATGACGTCACGTAATGAATATGCGTGCTGAGTACCTGTTAATTAAAAGATTATACAACACTACTACAAATACACGGACTGCTATGTTTTCAAAGGATTCGAATTAATCCTGAAATGTGCAGCGCATTGCAGATAAGCATTGAATGTTTTAGTCAAAATTAAATGTTATTTGTTTGTTCGGTAATCGGAAACAATTATGTTACAAATACCTCGAACCTATTTGAAATAAAATGTAATTTTCTGAAACAATGCTTACTATATTTACTAAATGCGGTTTCACCCGAGTGATGACCTAGTCCTCTTCCCTAAAGTTTAAGTAGTCATTCTGCTATTTAGAGCGAAGATTAATCCAGGAATTTAAAGATCATGAAAACGGTCTCACGGACTACGAGTATTCCAGTCATAATTAGTGTACCTAGCCCGACCTTGTTTTACATAGAAGGAGGTGACAAGAATAACACATAAATTCATTCTGGGAACATCGTAATCTATCAAAGGTTTTTACTACAAAATCACTTTAATTACTAGGCAAGAATTAAAATAGTAGAATTAAGCGGTTTAATAAAAAGTTAAATAACTTTATATAAATGTATAAGTATAGCATCTTTTTGTTTTCTTATTATATTATTAGTATATTTTTTAGTATTATCTAGAAATGTGATACTAAAGTACAATTTTTCTTTAACAGCCACTTAGTTCTTGCGTAGACGTCTTAGTACAATGTCTATTTTTTAAACGCCCACACGCGCTTATCATGAGACTGTTGATAGTCGAAGTCAAAAGCGCTACAACTCTACTTTTCATCAAAAAAACCTTTCAATCAGGAATTTTGTGTGGTAGGTGCGGCAATTTTCATGTTATTGCTTCCACTGCTTTGTGGGTATAACACCTCGCTTCGTAACGAGAGAATGTTTGTGCAGTGGGAGGGACTTATGTTTTGCTCGATATTAATAGTGATATAGGTACTCTAGAAATTCGTCTTTTGTCATATTGACTTTCATAACTACGAATGAGAAAATGTACTATGAAAAGCAGATCAGTGAATGACGAATGATAGAGTGAAAAGTTATATGAGTTAAAAGTAACGGCTAAATAGGGTGGAATGAAAGGAAAAAATAACATTTTATAAAGATCTCAAGTAAATTGTCATAAGAGCAGGACAAAGAAGTAGATATGATAAGTGTATTGTGAAATTAACTGGATGTTGGTAGTTAAAACGAATTATGAAAATGTACCTTAACGCTTTGAAATAAACGCGCTTTTAATAACGAAGTTATTAGAGTAAGTCTAAAACTTCATGAAACTCAAATAACTATTATAAACCTCATTAAAATGAGGCAACATCGCTCGGTTTACCTTCCGCGTTGATAGCAACGGAATTCTTGATCTCCTTGTTGGTTTTCATTAAACAAAACATCGTAACGAACCACCTGAGTTAATATCCTCAAATGTAGGTCAGGTCAAGTGTGCTTCTTATCGAGACGTTACCGAGCTAAATTGTATCAAACTATTTTGGTTACGATACAATGTCTGTTATGTTTCTCGCGCATTTTTCTTTTTTTTTTTAACGGAGCGAAAATTTAAGAAAAATTGTCTTCTGAGGAGTTTTTCCGTCATTGCCTAATTATGACTACTACTACTTTTTTTCAATGTGTTGTGAATCAGTCTTTTTTAATATGTTTATGTTACGTATTAGGTAAAAATAAAGTAACTGAGAATATCTTAAAGAAAAGTTCACAATTATTTATATTCGACTTGAGCATACTGAATGAAGAATATTTGACATCCAAGTACAGCAGTATTTCTGGACTTAACTCTCCGTACCACTCGTTTACGTCATGCAAATATACCTTTTATTTGTGTACAAAGTTAGTCAGTGACCAAAAGATCTGTCGACTCAGCGTTGGCCAGAATAAGGTAAACACTTGTATTAGGTAACAGAGTGTAGTGAAAACGTACGTGAAGCGAAAGCTCATGATAATATTTTGGTGGAGATATTATGTATGGCACAAATATCTACCCCTAATATGATAATATATACCTTTAATACCTGTACCATACACTCTTAAAGTGGTACTGTAGCCATTGTGGGAGCGAGACTGAGCGATACATTGCGTGTAGCAGCGTCTCTCTTACACCCAGCGACAGTCTTTTTTTAACTACTCATAGTAAGAGCGCAGGTGTCTTTATCTGCAGTGTTCAATGTATTGTATAGTCTACACATTTATCACTACATAGTATAAAACAAAGTCGCTTCCCGCTGTCTGTCCCTATGTATGCTTAGATCTTTAAAACTACGCAACGGATTTTGATGCGGTTTTTTTTAATAGATAGAGTGATTCAAGAGGACTTTTTATATGTATAATACATGCATAATATAGTAGAGGAATACGGATAATCTTAGAGATTTCTAATGTAAGGTCGTAAATGAACCCATTTTTGCGCTTTCATTGTAAACGCTGGCTGAACCCTATGAGATAGATCAAAATAATGTACTACAGTATTGTGCACCTTAAAAAGATCTACAAAAAAGTCCGCGATGGCATATGTCTATCTCTTGAGGATAACCCACAATAACCAATTTTATCGTTTATTTATTACTTAATTACGAAAAAGCGACTTTAAGCAATACAGTATTAATCCTTATCCAATTAAGTACCTTTAATACATTGTGCATGCAATATAGGTCAATATTGCCCTTTACAGCATGTAATTTAAATGAATGTTTTCGAAGATATTACAAATTTAAAATGTAGGGACATAGCGGTTGCGGCGATACCGGCCGGAGGGCCGCGCGGGGGCCGGGGGGTGCGTGCCTATACCAAATAGTGCGTCCAAGGCTATGCTTCGCCCTACAGAACTTTATGATTGTGTAGTTATATTTGTTATCAGCGTTGCACCCGAGCAAAGCCGGGGCGGGCCGCTAGTTGATATTATATAAGCGACCTTACCCGTTTGTGATAAAGATACATGCGTAGATGTTATATCGTCATGCTTCCCCGATACCAAAGGAATTTAGTTACGATGCGGAAAGGAGGGAAACTGTCTCATGTTATTGGTCCCAAATATTGGTTAATAAACACTGAGACTTGCACCAATATGTCAAGGAGGTACTTCTGCAACCAGATCGTCTACGTAACTCTATAAATAAAAATGTATTTTATTAATCTTAGGGTCTGTTTCACAATGTACCGATAAAGTTCCAAATACTTATGTTACACATAAATTATTCGGACTATAAAAGTTCTGGATAAGAAACTTTACGTTTCACAATCTTATTTTATCTGACACATAACTATATGGGACCTATACGTAAGCGCGGTGGCAACACCATTTACTCACGTTCCGTTTTTCTATGTCATTTCATTAAATACAAAGCAAGTTAACACAAAATACTTATAAATTTATTTTAATTTGCTCTAGAAGTATTGTTTTACTTTAATATTTTTATATAATTTGTTATTATCCGCATAACGGTTAATATTCTATATAAAAACTTATACAAACGATTTTATGGAAATTAAATACTGCTTGTAACGAATCGGAATGAGGAACGAGATTTGAAACGATTTGATCGTTTTAAACAACGAGGTTGCATTTGAAACTATAGAGTGAGCCTATCAGAGTTTAAACCGTAAGCACTAGTGTGAACAAGTGTTGTCGTGAATTATGTATGAAGATGGAGCTTACAATGTCGTGGTACTTGCTATTTCGTTTATTAGTTTCTCATTGCTTTGTCATTTCTGCGATTTAATGTTGCAAATGTTTTTATGTAATATCTTAATTGTACCATATTCTAACAAATAAATATATCTTATCTTATCTTATCTTATCTTAAGTGTACTTACTAAGTACATTTTCTGAACAGTAATTTCGGACAATTTTGTTACTCAGCACTACTCTCTACTTGAAGTGATTTTTTTGCGTTTCGGTGTAGTCATTACTACACCGAAACGTGAACGAAGCGTCAACTTCAGCCGGGAAGAAGTTGAGCTTCTGACCTCACTTGTTGCTCAAAATAAAAGTGTTCTGGAAAACAAGAAGAGTGACGCAGTCACTTGGCACGAAAAGGAACAGTGCTGGAAGACACTGGAGGCATCATTCAATAGCACAAGCGGTTCAAACTTTCGGAGTGCTAAAACGTTAAAAGGACTCCTGCGTAGTGTCGTGAGGCTATCAAAATATTCATCTAACTCATCTTCAAGAGTCTCAAAAACCTCCATTGTCGTTATAAGTAGTCTACCTAGGTTATTAATACTAAAACCACGCTGATTCATCTGATAATACAGGTAGTTATGTCTGTAAAACTTAAACGACATGGTTTTTACGTAATATAATATTCAACATGAAATAAAACTCCTTTTTACGGACTTTTTCGCAGTTTTTATTTAGATTTTTAAGTCCCGACACCGTAACCTAAGAAACCAATATACAACATGAACGAAAGAAAAACAATGTCATTTAATTTTAACTGTCAAACTTATAGTTATGTTTAAGATAAGTGTGCTATTCGCCACTTCGTCCGACCCATAGTTTATGGTGGACTTTATGTAACACATAGCGCTATTTGACAGTTGTGAAACGCAAAAATAGTGTTTATCCTACGAATAAGTAACAAACAGCTTATTCAAAACTTATGCAGAACTTATCGGTACATTGTGAAACAGGCCCTTAATGTATTTACAATCTCTACTTAATACTTTAGATAGCATACGGCCTTTTTTATGTACCTCTACCTCTCATGGCCCAATTATGAAATGCCAATCATTTTTGAATAATTATTATAATTATGTATTTTTATTAAAAAAATCGGTATCTGTTATCTTTTTCCATAAAATCTTCTGGATTCCTTCTCTGTATACATTTTAAATATGCCGTATTACATACAATTTCGCAAAATTTTGGTAAAAAAAAATGCAATGGAGGTTTAAGTAATGAAATATTAATTGACGATAAATTACGTGCCTCTTTATACTTCGGTACGCCAAGGTCGTGTGGAATGCGTTACAGGAAAACTCAATAATGTTTTGATCAGAACCTGGAATTGCAGCTCTGTGGTTATGTTGTGAAACAGCCTTTTTGTTAGAAGTGGATTAGCTATTTTTTTCACATTACATTGTATCTCTAAAATTCTAGTTAAAAGCCGCTGTTGGTTCCGCGTAGTTCCCGTTCCCGGATATCGATATATGTTTAGATATATATTGTTACTATATTAGTATTTACCACAGGTTCAGCCCGCGTAGATATCGGCTATAGCATCAAAAGTAGCCCATGTCGTTTCTTGGACTATATAAGCTTACCCCAAAGAAGTAGTTTAGCAGTTTAGTCTTGAAGGTGTAACAAACAGACAGGCAGAAATACAAAGTTACTTTTGCATTTATAATATTGTGAAGATAAAGTATGACTTGGATACATAAAAGTGACAACCGCTAGTTGTTGGTGTCTATCTTTGTCTTTTGCAACGGAACGATATATAGCACTGGTACCCAGCAATATATAATGTAACTTGTCATGTAGTTTAGTCTTCAAAGTGGTCGAGTGTTCGAGGACTTACCGTAATAGTCTTAGTGCTTGTTCACGTTGGAACGCGCGGGCGCGGTAGCGGGCGCGGTCGCGGAGACGTGGCGGATTCGTGTTCACATTGGCCGCCAGGCGTTTGCGCGGGGGTGACGTGTTGTCAGAGATTGTAAACATGGACGACGATCTTTTATTTTTAACCGAAACTAAATACCTAAAGTGGGAGATGATAAAAATTTGAATTGGTGTGCACGAAATTAATAAAGAAAGAGATATTTCTGTTCAAATGATGACTGTGTTTGCTTTGCCAAATCGGAGTTCTAGCCTGAACAGCACTAATAACTCTTCCGTATTAAAAGCCATTTAACAGTAGTTTTATAAATAAAACCGATATCTGACTCAGGTGTTTTTTTTGTTACCATGACAATCAGTGAAAATAAATATTTTAGGAAGAAGGTTTGTAGGAGTACGCCACAGAATACTGGTTGAACTTACCTGACGTCGCGAGTGAATCGCGCGCTCCGCCGCTAGTTCGACGTGAACACACTCAAACATCCCTCGCGTTTGATATTGCCGCGAGCGGCGCGCGCGCGCCAGTCGCTAGCTTGCCCGCTACTTCGCCCGCTGGTGCGTTTCGTACGTGAACACTTTGACATTACGCCATACGTTTGATATTTCGTGACCGCGCCCGCTACCGCGCCCGCGAGTCAACGTGAACAAGCACTTAGTTGTGACTAAGTCCTGCCCAACTAATTGCATCATGAAATAGGCTACACATACCTACTTTATTAGCTATAGTAAGTATAGAACCTCTTCGCTCTGGTACCCCAGTTCAATATTCAAAAAAGGTAGAGTTATTCTGTCTGGCTGTTTGTTACGCTTTCACGCGTAAACTACTAAACCCCTTTTTTTTTTCGAACATTCTGGTTCGCCAAGAAAGGAGTCAAGCTTACTCTTGCACTATACTTGACATCAAAGGAGGCGTAATTGCAAAAGGAAGTAAAACGTAAATAACTAATTATGTAGTTAGTTTACATACGCTTAAGCTTAAGAGAATAATGCTTTATAATTGAAGACAAACACGATTCCTGATCCTGAACCGTAAGGATCTTACGGAGAAGCGATCTTCATCGATGTTTTCTTAAATTAAATTAATATGTAAACCTTTGATGATACAAATAGGTATTTAACATGTATAGGTTTATTTTCTATGCTCGTTAAGTCATTTGTTACACCGCTTGCTGGAAGCCTCAAATATGGGATAGCGATCAATGCAATTCATCGTCTTTAGGATAGCCTATGCGGGAGCTAACGACCAATGAGAACGGTTAACGCATGCGGGGATATACCTGTTTTATTGTTGCATCCATTCATCCATCATTTAAGTGCTAGACACTTGTTGGTGTAGCAATTTCCATCTTTCTCTGTCCAGTGCCAACTCCTTCAGCTGCCTGTAGGTTTCCACTTCTGCTTTTTCCTTCAATTTATTATTTATTTTTTTCATTATTATTTATTTATTAAACACTTTAAATTATCAAACAAACATATACATAAAAGCCCACAAAACTGTTTGCACAGTTTGTCTGTGGGCATGATGACTAAAACTAATTAAATTTTTAAAATGAAACTTATTATATCTTATTGGTCTATGTATTTTCTTCTTCGCCTTCCATGTTTTCTTTTTGCTTCTATTTTCCCTTCTATTATATTGGTAATACATTTATTGTTACCTAAGATAGAAAGAAACTCTAATTTGCAAGTCACCTTGTTGTCCGTTTTTCTGTCTGTCAAGATTGTCCCACAGTTGGGCGTATTTTCCTGCATTTCCTTGATAACTAAAAAAATACCGCAATTTATTTTTTTTGTTTCTTTCTAGTATTCTTTCATAAAGTTTATTTAAGTCTCGGAAGTCTGTAAGTTGGCTTACTAAAGTGGTTAAGAGACTCTTTAGTACAGACTTTAGTAGTTAAAAAAAATGATTCTCATAATAAATTCTCGATATAAATCGATAGTAAGGAACTCCTTAAGTAAAGGCTTTAGGTTTACTTAAACCTACGAAGAAAATCCACTTCAAATTATTTTTACGCAAATAAATTAGGGTAGTATGCCATTGAATAGAGGTTAAATGTTAACGAAGCATTCGATTGATTTATAATAGAATCAAATAATCATTTATTTACCTAATAACATATTAGTTGGTTGTTACTGAGATACTTTAGGCAGAAGTTGCTCGTAGCTTACGTGTTGATGGGCTAACATGTTTGTTGAACGCCGGAGGAGGTTGTGTCTAGAATAATTACATTCACTAATTAATTATAGTCTTAAGCTTAATCCTCTGGTTTTACGGCAAAATGTTTTTTCAGGTTTCTTAAGCATTATTCAAGTTGCGATAAAATTTCTGTTTCTGCGTTTCTTTAAACAATAAACTTATAATACTTATCTGATTATTAAACAACAGAGAATTGATAACCTATTTTGTACCAATTTAAATATACAATATATATATAATATATGCTGACATTCCTAAATAAACTGTTACACATGTATTTGTGCTACAAAAATATGAGCCAAAAGTCAATAAATTCAACGCGGCTGATTCGGAGTATTCTAATTTATGCCTTTTGGAAATAATTCAATTTATCCGTTATCCCAACACACGCTTTTAGCTTCGGGGTAATCTTGTTAAATTGGGGTAACAAGAAGTAACAGTAATATCTAACTGTGTATCCTTCTGTCTTTACTAAGTCATCATCATCTCCCGAGCCTGTTCCCAACTATGTTGGGGTCGGCTACTTGTCTTACCGGATGCAGCTGAATACAGTATTTTACAACGTGCTATTCGAGGCACGGAGGGGTCTCGGTATGTTTAGAAAATGGTCACCCATCCACTAACCAACCGCGGCGAGCGCGGTTTAACCTGTATTATCGGTCAAACCGTACATCTTACACTTAGCCACGAGCGCCTTCTATCTTTACTAAGTAATCTGTATAAATACATTGTAATGCATTTGAAACTATCGACATCTGCATGAAGGTTGCTCTATAGACGAAAGCTCAAGGGATTAGGAACGTGTCTAGTAACATATGAACGTCATACTTGGTCCCTGACGGCTTTAAAGTCCAGAATATAATATTGTTTGTATACTGTACGAGAAATTAGCTCGACGACGCAAATAAATCTCGACGAGTCCATCGTGTGTGACCCGCTCCATAATTTACTGCGACTATAAAACTTACACCAACTTAAAGTAGAGTCCGGTTTTTAGAATTTTGTAGTAATTTAACTTAAAACTTTAATAAAGTGGGCCTCGGCGTTTGTATGGCTTACTCTTGCTAAACTTAATTACGGTCTCAACTTTCTCTGATATTTTTATTGCTGTAAAAGTTAGCTGTCTTTATCTTAGTAGTATTAAAAATGTGACGGCGTTTTTATTTTATTTTCTTTTCAACAGTTGTTAAGTTTATGTTTAAGTTTTTATTAAAAATAGATTAAAATTTAAATGCGGTTCTTTTGTTACTTATTAATCTATCGTACATTAATTTTTTGTAAGTTCTGGGAACAGTCGTTTTACCATTTTTATTATATCACTCAAGCCCTACTAACGTAATTTAATCAGCATTTCCTTCAGATAGCCGACGAAAAACAAAAACTTTTTAACAGTTTTCGTTCACCTAAATTAAATCTACAAAAGCATTTTTTTTTACGATGGAGTTAAGGAAGTACTTAAGATCCAAAAGTTCGACTATTATGACTAAAAGGACTAGTCTTGTCACTGACCAATTTCCCTCCCGTTAAACTTCATTCCACTCACATTTGAACGTGCCCTCAAATAAATGAGCGGCTAGTAACATCTGTTCCGACACAAACTAGTCTCTGTAAAGTTTTACGAGTTTATGTATTTTACTGGTAGGTCCGCTACGGACCGGCCCGTGTTCTACGGCTACGAATAGCGCGTAGTAAAGAGCTACGGCGTAGCATACGACTTCCCCCGGGAATCCTCTTATGTGCATGGACACGTGTGCTTGTGTGAATGTTTCTTGTTTGAGCCACATGGAGAGGCTCACGGCTCAGATCCTTAGAGTTGGGCAATTATGTTCTAAGCTTTACATTGGTATGATACTGGGGAAAATGTTAGACAAGCTAATATTAAATAAGTAATGTAGCTTTACTCTTGCACTGTACTATCTCCTGTTCAACCGAACTAAAACAAATAGTATTAAATGAATAGAAAGTAAATAATTATGAATAAATTAGCCAGTCTTTTTTGTTTAATTTACAGGAATTGGTAGATATCATGCTGAAGCGTATGGACCCCGATTTGGATGGAGTGATAAACTACCAGGATTTCCACGACTCCGTGGTAAAGACCCCGTCGTTGCTAGAGAGCCTCGGCTACTGCCTCCCGGAGCGACCTGCTGTGTTCGCTTTCATCGCCACCTGGTGCCCGAAATGGGGCAAAATGTAAAAGGCAAAGGTTTATCGATCTTACACAACGACTCACTAATGTTTATCATTAAATGTTGAGCGTAGAAAGCTGTTTTTTGTTCTTTTTTTCTAGAAGTTTAACGAGATCAGTTTGTGCCAATATTTTTTAGTGAGTGGTTGCGTTTGACATCAATAAGCTTAGTTTCTTCTCCGTATAATAAGAAGGATTTTATATTTTTTTAATGATTATTAAACGTTTTTCTTGAGTAATAATCTTGTAATTTTATTTATCTGGGTAAAAGGAAAGGAGCGTTAGAAACAGTATCACTTAATAACTAGATATTTCCCGAGGGTGTCGACCATATTATTAGGCGATGCCTTATATCCTGTTATTTATTAAGTGGTTTATTGTTTGGGCTGTTTATCGACCCTAGTATTAGTTAAAGTTAGGTCATTGCCACAAGGCCCATAAGGACGAATCAAACGACAGAGTTTTGCCTAATAGATTTCGCTGTATATTAAATACAATTCTAGATTAATGAGGTACTTTGCATTTCAGGCCATCATTTATTCTATATAAATGCTAATAAGTTCCATGCATGACGGCTGAACCTTTTGTTATTTTAAGGCCGTAAATATAGTCGACGTTTCTACAAAGCTTTTTAGAACTAAACCTAATGACGTTTAGTCTGATCTCAGATTAATTTATGGAAAATGATTATGACAGTTTATAATTTCTATAAAGATTTTTTTTGAGGTCTTCATCGAGGTTTGCTTCAGAAGGCAGTTTAATTGCTACCCCCGGCCATCGTTTACAGTTCCTCGTACCGGCTCAACTCCTACTTTCTTCTAACTTGGAACATAAAACTTAGTCTACAATCCGGAATTCGCATTAATAAAGTCTTCTTAAATGGAATTGTATAATAACCCTTTTTTGTGAAAAAGTATTAACGCATAATTTAATGAGCAGTACAAATTATGCTGATAGTCACAGTTAACCCCGTTTCAATGTTTTTTTCAAACGTTCTGTTAAGTCTGTGTTAAAAATAGTGGAAAAAATCTTAACGTTTGTAAGGACAAGCAATAAGAGCGTTGCGATCATATTCTATTTTTTTTTTTTATTAGCCTACATGGGATCCCACTGCTGGGCAAAGGCCTCCCCCTCCGTCCTCCAAACCTATCTATCCATTGCGATTTCTGGCCACGTGCGACCCGCATAACTGACTAGATCATCACACCACCTTCGCCTAGGACGACCTCGACGACGATGTCCCTCCGGTTTCCAGTGGGTGACCTTATTCTATTAAAAATTAAATTCTATTAATTAATAAAATACAAAATAATCTTTAGACTAAAGTTTCAAACAGTCTCAATTACGATTTTACAAAAGGAAACACGGACTTATTTTCACGACTTTATCGTTCATCGTTTATCTGCTTAATGTAATGTTTTTGTATTTATAAAAGGTATATCTGTAAGTAAATTATTCCATTATCTATTGAACATTTTCTATTGAAAATTAAAACAACATGGAAGTCTTTAGGTAAACATTTGAACGAAGCTGGTTTGGCGCGTTTTGCTCATTGAGCCGCACCCCCCTGTCAGTCGGCGTCTGGCCGTCGTGAGAGAAGGTCGGACCGCGCTACTGCGTCAGTCTGGTATTATTTGTAGTTTTTAATAAAATTATGACAGACAACTCACATTTTTTGATCAATTTATGGTCGTATTACGCTTGCACGCCTATTTTCCCTTATTTTCCATACAAATCACATTAATTTGGAAATGTGGCCTCCTTTCGATTTTTCTGATAGGTTTGTTAGCACCAGTCGGCGTTTCGCCTTCGTGACGGAAGGACTGTGCAGCTTTTGCAGCGAATGGGAATACAAGTATCGTAAATATTAATGAACTTCTCTGAGAAGCAACGAAGATTTTTATTTAGTTTGTGTTTTTTAAATTTCCCTTTCCGGAACAGCTAAACTGCTTTTGTTCAGTAAATTTAGACCTACTGTACCGAAAGAAATACTCTTTTTCATTTGGATAGTATTTTCGAAATATTTCATTGTTAATTTTAAATACATTTTCACCTTCTCAAAAATCTACACAAGAGAATTTCGGAAATTCATCCGAAAACATCAAAACCCACTATTGTGTATTTTAATAATTCTTGCTTTGATGTTGTGTAGCTATTGACTGGCTATATTACATAGCCTTTATTCCAAGGCTGGCCAAAGTTCGGTGACCGCTAAGCCGTTTTGTCTAGTTGACATAGCTGTCGGCAACCAGGAAGGGTTTAAACTTTATAGGCTGGGCCACACTGTTGCTATCGGCCGTCAGATCAGTTAATCAAGAAACAATTATTAAGGATTTCGTTTAAAACTTTCAATATAACTGCAGCTTTACTGGCTAATTGTTTTTATAAGTTTGTCGGAGAATATTTATCATTCATTAAACGGAATGGATATAGTTCTTTTTTAAGTATAATTCACTTTATATTGGAAACGTTCAAGATTGTGGTCTTACTTTCTTGTGCACTTTTTACATTTGCTTTTATCCTGTTAATACGCCGTCATAGAACAATATTCAACAAAGTTTTAAGTGAGTGATAAGCTTCCCTTCAGCCAGTTCTTATTATTAAGAAAGCTATAATTATAATCATAATGAGCTGGAATGCTAATTACTCCCAAATTGTGATCGACATCGGCTTGTTTAAGGACAATGCCAGCTGTCAATTGGCTTTGATTGCAGCTAAATGTTAATCAACGGTAATTATTATTATTGTTATCAGTCAGTATTGCCTAACTGTTCTGGAAATGGCTTTATGAATAATTTTTATTTGTCTGGCTGCTGTGCTATTTCTTTCCATTTCCCATCAACTCTCAAGAAACAGTGCGTCCCGCAAGCCTCTTCGTGGTCTATACCTATCTAGATATATCTGGGTCAATCGTTAGATATTTTAAATGCATTAAGGGGCTTACAAAATTGTTTTACGGAACGGAAAGTTTTTACTAAACTAACTGAACGTTCATAAATAGTTTTATTTTACAGTTTATTTATATTTAGCTATCGATGATTCCAAGTCTTTGCAGGTATCATAGTTACTAGTAACCTGTCTACCCGTGACCTTGATAATGGGAAGAAGGGCATGAAGACCAAAAGGTCTGGGAAAACTCTACAGTGGAATTGTAAGAGGTATACATATGTGATTATAAAAGTGTTTTCGTATATTTATATTTCAAGAATATTCAAATAAAGCAATTACCTACTTCGAATTTTCGTAATCACAAACTTGCCCGTAATATAAATCTACAAACAATCGCGTTTTCAGTGTTTTGTCTAGGGTTCCGTACCCGAATTTTATCAACGGGACTTAATAATTTGAAGCCGGTATCCATCCACCCGTCTGTCTGGCACCTGTAACTCATGAACGGCTATAGCCACAAGAGTAAAATTTGAAGGAATAGTATTTTTCTATGAAATTCTCAGTAGCAGGTTGGAGTTTGGATATGTGCCCGGATAGTGGCAATAGGCTCGCCCCCTATTAAATGGGACCTAAACATATCGGCGAACTAGAGGTGTACATTGGTACACCTCTGCCTTATCCTTCGGGGATACAGGCGTGAAGATATTTTTATGTGATGTATTTTTCTATTACCACTTTAACAACAAATTAAAAAGCTTCATCGTGTCATGTTTTGTATCCGACTCGCGCTTAACCGCTTTTGTTTAAAAGGCTTCTGTGAAAGTTGGCTGTATTTTTAATAAGGGTGGCTTTAGGAGATTCACAGTTAATTGTCATTTCTAGATTGTTTGTTTAACTGAGGCAGTACTATTTTCTTCTTTTAGTCGCCAGTGAATACTTTGGCTTGCATATAATTTTAATTTGTTATTCTTGCTTCATATTTAATTAAGAACATAATAACATTTTATGTTTTAGTCTTTGTCGCGATTATTAAAAATGCTACTAGCCGTGCCCCACAGTCTCCGTCCCTATGAGACATCGAGTTGTCGTTTCTCTTTCGTGCGCATAGATGAGTGTATTAGACGAAAAGATGTTTGTTATTCTATCAAGTAAAGATATTTAACTTGTTTTGCATTGATATAATTAACCATTTTAAAATAGCTGTTCTCGACGTGAGGTATTGAAATAATGATGCAAGGCAACAGAGGAAAATGGAGGCTTAAAAGTACTTCAAAATATTGAGAGCACTTACCGACTAATTATATTGAACGATGTTTTAACGATAAGCAGATTACTTCACTTGAAGTGCATCATTTTGATCATCGTTATTGATATTTTTAAGACTGAAAATAAAATAATTAATTACAAAAGCTTATTAATTCAAAGATGCATGGTTAACACACATCTCTATGATCACGTGCGTTATTCAGCAAGTTCAGAAAATACGTTAAACAAAAACAAAACAAAAAATTAAAAGTGGTTTCCAATTGAGGTATTTAAGCCAAATAATTATTATATGCCTTTAAATCATTGCCTTGTACGACGCCATTGCAACGTCGCCAGACACGTATCCAATCTGTTATTAAAATGTTTGGTTTCCAAACTGTTGCTAACTAGGCTAGGCGCAGGCCAGACAGAAGAGACGTAAGACGCAGACGGGGCGCGGACATTTGTCTCTACCGAGTCCCTTTCAAACAAAATGTATACAGAAGAGACGGGGCGCGGGCGAAACGTTTCTACACATTTTGTATGAAAGGGACGCGGTAGAGACAAATGCCCCGTCTGCGTCTTACGTCTCTTCTGTCTGGCCTGCGCCCTAGGTACATCTCAACATTAACTAATTAGTTAAAGATGGGGACATCGCTATAGCTTGCCTGTGAGTAGTAGGATCTTACCCCACGTTCATGAGTGTATGTCTATGTCATATTGTATTACATACTGGATCTAAAGCTTGATTAAATTTAAAGCTTCATGAAAACAGGCCTTGTATATCACGCCTGTTTTTCTAAATGATAATCACCATCGTGCTAAGTTTAGGGTTTACAAAGCAATCAGAAACTGGATTTGCTTTAAGCGGGCTTCATGCCCTACCCGTGATCTGTTAATAGCAGCTGTCCTTACGTTTTGCATGGAACGCGTTTATTTTGTAAGTAGCCTCGATATTCAGTCAATAGAAAATGCATTAGCGTTTCAAATTCAAACGTGCAATGTTTCAATTTGGTAACGAAATACTGTTTCACGAAAAGATTTCAATTCATGTGATGATTTGGAAATTAAAAAAATTAAGATCTATTTTTTATGCCAGATAATTTTACCTGGGTAATCATTTTGAATTTTAGTCAGCTCTCCAATTCAACATGTCATCATCATCATCAGCCTATAGCAGTACACTGCTGGACATAGGCCTCTCCAATTGCACGCCTATTAGTTCAATCCTCGGCTTCTAGCATCCAGCTTCTGCCAGCCGTCTCACGTAAATTGTCACTCCATCTTGCCTGAGGTTGTCCTACACTACGTTTCTCCGTACGCGTTCTCCATTCCAAACACCATATTGAAAATACAGAACATGTCTTTTTCTTTTTTTACTAGCGTTAATTTTCCATCTGCTGGGCAAAGGCCTTCCCCAAGTCCTTCCATTCAACCTTATCCCGTATTTATGTCTTAGGGATAAAAGTTGTCTGGTATAAGAAAACCCGGCCCTTAATGAAAGAATTATGCATAGAAACTGAAGGGCTAATTTAACATTAGGAATGCTGGGTAGGTTCTTAGTCAGAAGTAATCCTATACCTGAAAGCAATTAGAACTGGACCCTTTCAAGAGAATTATTATTCTTGGTTGAGTTTCAGTAAAGTGGCTTCGCTGTGATGTTAAGGAGTACCGCGTCGGTGCAGCAATCCCAGGAACTAAAAAATGATATAAACATTTAAAGATTTTAATTTTTTTTTAAGATTTTTGTCAGACTGGCTGGGACGCGCGGTTTCACTTGATCCTTTCCGCATCAAACTGGTTTTTCTCCATATTACACAGATTATGCTTAGTTATTGATACAAAATGTGCTTAAAGTAACAGATCAAACAATCACTTCAATTTTATTTATATGTATTACTAATGAAGACTGATACTATTCGATAGTAATATCACAAAATCACTGTTCAAGATCACATTTAATAAAATAATTATTTTGTTGAGTCCCTATGTTAAGACTTGATCTTAAATATGTATGAATGGGTCAAAAAAAAATGTGCAAAATATTTTATAACGCTAGAGAGTAGGTACGTAGTGTGTACGTAAAAGGTTACTCGTAGGTAACTTTCTCATAGATCCAGTTACCAAGATTTTGGCTCCATTGGATTGCTGGATACATTATTGTTGATCCTCTTATGGTATCTTATCTATTCGTTGAAAATGCTCATGTAACTCCTTATAAAAAAAAAACCAAATGGAAATACATAAAGCAAATTGATAAACATAACATAAACATATCATCACGCTGTATCCCCGAAGGGTTAGGCAGAGGTGTACCAATGTACACCCACAGTTCGCCGCTATGTTTAGGTCCCATGTAATAGGGGGCGAGCCTATTGCCACTAACCGGGCGCAAATCCTAACTCCGACCTGCTACTGAGAATTTCATAGAAAAACCCAATAACACCTTGGTCGACCTGGGAATCGAACCCAAGACCTCTAGCGTGGCAGTCGCGCTTAGCGCCAATAGGCCAACGAGGCAGTCCAAGCAAATTTATATGCATCGTTATTTAAATAAAAAATTATATCGACGAAATAGTTAATAGATAAGTGTCATGTCCATCATTTGTTTAAATCGCTTTAATTTTTATCTTTCATGGCTAGCTTTTCAGTTGGAAAAGCAATGAACATCGGTTTCTTGCCACAGTGAGAGGCGGAAAGTAAATTTCCTACTCCTTCTATTTCCTTTTCTAATTCGTGTCGTTGCAGCCTCCAAGACCGTCAGTTCAATTTTAAGTATACATTTTCATGGATTTATAAATAGAAGATAGAAGCAGTAGCAGTGGTGTTACTAAAATATCCCAGTAATAATAAATAGCTCCGAGTTAACGTCCCACTGCTGAGCACAGGCCTCTTCCCATATAGAGGAGGCACAATAATTGATCACCACGCTTGCAATTACAACAAAACAAAAGCTTACCTACAAAAATTGGCTTGGATTTATATAGACTTACTTCGACGTGTTTAGTTTCAAAGAAATATTTAAAAGTACCAATAAATCCTTTTTTACAACATCCTAAATCCTAGTTCCCTTGTCTTTTGTGATGTGTCTCGAGTTTTACAAACAGTCGAAACGTTGTTTTTAAAAACGTTACCAAGGCAAGCTTGAGCATGCATTTTTCTTAGTATTGAGTTTCCTTGTACATTTTGTGAACCTAGGTCATGCAAAAAAAGAAATCACATTTCATTTGACACTGACACCTTCTAGGAAATAGGTCGTATGTCGATTCCCGATGCCGTTGAAGCACGTACTCGTTTGCCCCTGAAAATTCCTACCCATCTCATTAGCTCCATTAGAAGTTGAATGTTAAGCGGATTAACTATAATTATTAATATTCATAATATTCACGCGCTAACGAGTAATGTATGAACAATTCCGAAAGTTACTTCTAATAGTTGTTTAATGTTTAATCCGCGTGAGTTTTGTTTCATGTGTATTTATTGAAGCTATTACGATGGTAGCTTAGCTACGCCCACTTTAGTTACTAGACCTTTACTTACATTTGGCCCAATTCACATTTAGTCCATTAAGTGATTGGTGCAGTACCTAGCAAGTTTAATTCACATTTTAATTCGTTGAGTGGATTTGTTTTTACAATTTTCCATTTATTTATTAGAATTCGTAGTCTTACGTGTAAATTAGCATGACTAAAGTCAACGAATTTACGCTTTTCTAAATTATGTACCTAGTACAGATAAAAAAGAATAAAGATTTTTCTTGAGGTACTGCAACTATCCAATCAACTATAAAATGCATTTCAAGACTTCAATTTAATCAGATTAACTTCTATTCATGTCTAATACCTAAATTAGGTTAAATATCATTTTTCTAGGAATGATTAATAGTCAATAAGATGCAGTAGTTGTATGTTTTCCTATTAGAAACTCAATGCCAAGTTCGCATCACTTTTCCAGGAAACTGTTTTGATGTCATAATGTTATATGGAAGAGACTCTTTTATGTGATTATGGATCGATATCGGCACCTATTTAGACATCTGGAGAATATTTCATGCTGGTGTCGACATCAATTTGACCCTTATCTTGTATTTTAGCTTTGTTTCGTTACAATTATCTTTAGGTCGGTAAAATGGGAATCAAAATGAAACTTTTAAGGGATTTTGTCTCTTCTTTCTTGTAATAAATAATAACCCAGCCTATAAACGTCCTAATGCTGGGCACAGGCATCTTTCCGTATAGAGAAGGTACGAGCATTGATCACCAATTCACCGCGCTAGCTCATTGCTGGTTGGCGATTTAAGATCCCAAATTTTGGAATCCAGGTCTCCTCACGATGATTTCCTTCTTAGTTTGTCTCCTTCCTTCTTTCTGTTGCGTGATCTAATTTTGTAGTTACATAAAACAGTTTTACTACAGTCTCTTCACAATAAGTTTTTGTTTGCAGCAAACAAGTTTTATCAAAGTGGTTCATTAAAAATTTATCTCGATTTTCTCATTTTCACGGCACCGGCATGGTTTATTTTTATGACAAAGTGTTGATACAACACGATCCAAAAAGCTTCCTACTATTTTTATCGGTCGTGAAATTTCGAATAATACTGGTCGACTTTAGAAGCCTTTCTGTGGATAAAACTGGATGGTTTTAGACAAACAAAAACGATAACTGATTGATATGCAACATTATTTTGATAAGGGTTTATTTCATTTGGTTTCTTAGTAAATGTTGATATAGGTTCTACAGACATTCGATACTGTGACTATTGAACCGTTAGCTAGAAATATATTTTAACATTCTCAATACTTTGTGGGAGGACGTAAATATTCCGAAGTTGATGACACGGAACTAAACTTATGTTGGGACTAGAAGGGTTAAGTAAATATTTTATGCTTATTTTGATTCAACTGTAGCTGATGGAGGTTTAGTTATGCTTGATATAGCTACTTATCGAAGACAACTACAAGCCACCTTTGAAAATTCAAGCTTGCTATTTTTCTCTAAAGCACAATAAGTTGCAGCTCACTCTGCTCAAACACTACTTTGGTAGAGAATAGCTTATATATCACATTTTCCCAACATTCAAACCAAGTGCTTTTTATTGGTTGTTAGTCTTTATTAAGCCAATCACATTTATTATATTTGGAATTTAATTAAAAACCTTTAAAAACTAGAGGAATCGTTCAAACACCGTTTGGCACTATTCATAGACATTATTATTTAAAATGCACGTGCAAATCAAAAGTAAAAAGAGAAATCGCCAGCTCGAAACTGCGGGGCTTTTTATATTTTCTTTTAGAGGAACGGTTCGTTTGAAATTTATTTAAAGCGGACGTAATTTACTGTAAGTACAGAATAACAAAGGAGTTAGACACGTAACTGACCAATTTAAATGCGCATTAGGTCACGTATGTGCGTGGAGTGCACGGGGAATGATAAAGGGGTTCCGCTCGATTTCCTGAAGGTACCGTCTGTGGATTAATTGCTCGAGCCACGTCCAATGCACATTTTACTAATCCTACTTCAAGACGTACTGACATATTCGCGCGGAAAACTTGAGTAATGAAACTTTACAAGTTCCGCAGCTCATTGTTCGTAGTTCAAGTTCAAAGCGCTTAATGGTGCGCTTACACGGGAAAATTTCTTGGAATTAATTCCCGACAGCGTTATGCGATTTGGACCAGTAAGTGGAGCCGCTTGAAGCAATTTTAATTTTTAATTTACATCCAACTATAGTTCCACAGAATCACTATCACTACATAGTATAAAACAAAGTCGCTTCCCGCTGTCTGTCCCTATGTATGCTTAGATCTTTAAAACTACGCAACGGATTTTGATGCGGTTTTTTTTAATAGATAGAGTAATTCAAGAGGAAGGTTTATATGTATAATACATGCATAATATAGTAGAGAAACACGGATAATTTTGGAGATTTTTAATGCAAGGTCGTAAATAAACATTTTTTGCGCTTTAATTGCAAACGCTGGCTAAACCCTACTAGACGGAACAAAATAATGTACTACAGTATTGTGCACCTTAAAAAGGTCTACAAAAAAGTCCGCGATGGCATATGTCTATCTCTTGAGGATAACCCACAATAACCATTTTTTATCGTTTATTTTTTACTTATTTACGAAAAAGCGATTTTAAGCAATACAGTATTAATCCTTATCCAATTAAGTACCTTTAATAAATTGTGCATGTAATATAGATCAATATTGCCGTTTACAGCATGTAATTTAAATGGATATTTTCGAAGATATTACAGTTTTAAAATGCAGGGACATAGCGGTTGCGGAGGTACCGGCCGGGAGGCCGCGCGGGGGCCGGGGGGCGCGTGCCTATACCAAATAGTGCGTCCGTCCAAGACTGTGCTTCGCCCTACAGAACTTTATGATTGTGTAGTAATTAGGTATCAGCGTTGCACCCGAGCAAAGCCGGGGCGGGCCGCTAGTAACAGAATAACTTATACATGAATAAGTTATCTAGTTTTTCTCTATAGCTGCATGTTCCACATGGAATCTGCCAATAGAGTATGGCGTTGTATGGAGCAACAATTCTGGGAATTTATATCACTTGCAAGTAAGTTCTTGGTGTTATAATATTGCTTTTTTTTGATATTGCTAAGAGCGAACGAAAATATGACTGCACTATATACTGCTGCAGTGTTGGACCCCGTTAGGCAAATATTTATTTTTTGCATGAATGTATATTTATTTTGAGTAGATTCAACTATTGAAACAATAGCATCCCGCTTCTGTACCCCGTTCTAAATTTTACCAGCTCTCACCCTTTAACTAAATAATGTTTTACTACTAACTTGTTTATAAAAGTCTTTTACGATGCGATTTATTTAGCAGAAGCCCTGTCCCAACCACTCAATTTTCTATAACCATCGTTGCTTTTTCGTGGAACCATAGAAGCACTTAAAAAAGCCATAGTACGTCCTCTCTTAGTTGGGTAAAAAGATTAAGTTAAGTAAAAAGATAATGAATTCCACGTACACATTCAATGAGTAGGTATAGCAACACTTGTCAACACAGCCATTCGTTAAGGTATTGCTTTTGATCATAACGGTTCAAAATGTACTTATTTATTTTGAGGTTATTTTTCTTCATTTTGTCTATACTAATATTATAAAGAGGAAAGATTTGATTGTATGTTTGAATTGAATAGGCTCCGAAAATACTTGACCGATTTGAAAAATTATTTCACTGTTGGAAAGCTACACTATCTGCGGTTAACATAGACTATGTTAAATTTACTAAAAAGTTAGGGATCCATAGGATATAGGTATTAACGCGGGTGATACCGCGGGGCACAGCTAGTACTATATATGCATGAAGTAGGTTACCAATTTTTCTACTGTTTCATTGGCAGTTGTTTTCCGCAATTACTTCGAAATTCGAATTTAAATTGTGAATCTCGATTGTTCAAAATATTTTCAATCAATGTATTGGTCAATCGAGTATTGGTTTATAAGGTTCAGTGATTACGAAATAATATTTATTTTGGGACTGACCAAGTTTCAACGTTACTCTATTTTCATGTGCATGTAAACACAGAGGGGGCGCTCCATTGGAAGGCAGTTGTAAAAATGTTCGTGCTTCAAAATGTTGAAATAAAACTCGTAAACAGCCTGTAAAACTTTTGCAGAGCTTATTTTTGCTTTTACATCAATTTATGAAGGTTTATTATCCCGGTGTCTGGATCTAATTGGATACTACGACTGACTGCAGAGTTACTCATTAACTTAAACATCGGAATCAACTGAATCGAAGTTAATTCGTTATAAAATACGTGAGAGATGAACTTTTATCTGAAATAACTGCAATTGATGCACTTTTAATTAAAAGAATAACTCGACACGATCGTGTTTAATGAAAGACGAGAAGAATGAAGACGAGTGTTAATCTGACTCGCTTGCCGATAATTCCGTCATCTTTGTAACTTAAATTAAGTACGTTTTTAATTAACTTTTTATTTTATTATTATTTATTATTTAAAGCCTGAACTGTCCCACTGCAAGGCAAATTAACTTTACATTTTTAAATATTTAATCTAGCGAATTCAACAAGTATGCGGTGTAAAAATGTAAGCATGTTCTAACGGAATTTAATTATTATATCCTTCTAACATAATTCCGTTCACGACAGACACTTTCAACGGAGATTATAACTTGTACAGATAAGATACTGCAGTGTGTGTAAACATAAGCACTCAGAGCTTCGTCACTTGAAAACTTGATCGACAATTTTTAGAGGTCAGTGATAACCAAAGCTATCTATATTTTTATGGTCTATCAGTCTGTTGATCTGTCCCAAAGCCTTAAAGGCTTGGAAAACCAAAAACGAAAAAGTGGAAAAATAATACTATGTTTAGTATATTATGTTATTTATAATTTCTTTATTTAGTAGAAATACTTCGCTTTACGTAAAGTGAGGATGAAGTTTCTTTTACTGGTCTGTTACATGGTGTTTTGCTCTTGTCACCTTCGTCTATATTTATTATAAATCTGTTAGTATAATATTAAGTTTTATGGTGCTAATTATAATCAAGGTAAAATTTAGTCCATCTTCTCCTTAATATTGTTTCTGGATGAGTAAAAACTTACTCACTTTTAGTACATACTAAAACCGAAACGCGTGTCAAATATTGTTTTATAAATACTATACGAAAATTTAAACCTGTAGCGTAACAATACACAAAGTTATTTATTTACGATATTTAATTTATAAGTTTCGTTAGTGAAAATAAGCTTGTTTAATAAAGTGAAAAGGAAAACTATCACAGTTGAGTAGGCTTTGCTAGTTAACGAGTAATTATAAAACATTTAACGGGTCTGCTCACGCGATGTCATCGGACGCTTCCGGCTAGTTCCGAACTTAACAGAGCTCCATAACGATACTCAATAAACTTATAAAATGTTATCTGAAAACAAGTAATAAAATGTCATACAAATTCCATTTTATATTGTAGTTAGGGTGCATCTACACGCGAATTTTTTGAGCAGTTAGTGTTCGACGTACACGGGCTGCGTGAGTTGTCAACCGCTCTTATGAGTTGTGCGGTCCCGCGGTCGTCTTTTGTTAACTCGATTGCTCGATTCAAACGAACTGCTTCATGGAGTCTTTATATGGGCAGTCATAGAAGTTGACTATGCAGCTTCAAGTAGTCCGTATGTGCGCAGCCTTACGTACTATGATATTTAAGGCACTGAGCAGACTACGGACTGGCTGGACAAGTTAAACGCGACAGTGAATGGAGTTTCGACGTCGCAATAGTCAAGCGCGATTATAAATATTGTATCAAACAGCTAAAATCTCGGCTGCAAGTTATTTTATAGTGCCAAACGTAGACTCGCAAGCACGTGATACAATCTGCCTAAAACCGGTGTTGTCTCAAGTTTTTTTGGAGTAAAATCTTTAAACACTTTTCCATACTGGTAAGCAAATACGAATAAGTCATAATATATAAAATACGAATAAGGATATTAGTCTTCGCTTAAATTTAAATCGAAGTAAGACATAAAGTCATCCAATTATAAAATCATTGTTCTTCCAAATAAAATTTTATCTAGATAGGATATTCCGATTTTGGTCAAACTGACACGTTTGATATAAATTCATTTATTTTGAGTCTATCTACATCCATCGCTTTTCGCCTGAACCAATGGGATTGACAGATTCTATACGGCGCCAAAAAATATTTAAAACGTCATGTTCACTCCCTTTATTCGTGTCATTTGTCGAAAACTTTACTAGTATTTGTTACTAACCTACAACGCTTTTAAAAATCGTTTTAATATTTTGGTATATCAAATGCTGTTTTTATAATCTAACACAAAGGTACAAAGTTATAAGATCAAACAAGCAGTAATGCGACTACAGTAAAGTTTTGCACTCTCAAAGCTGGCTCTCACTCCATCAACCCAGCTAATTGGTTGCGCGCCAATACGCAAGAAATATACTATTTATGCATAGCTCCCACACCGCTCTGCAGCCCTAGTACTTGTACTGATTGAAGTTGCTGCAAATCGGAGATGAGTTCGCTCCATTAGAATAAATCGCAATACATTTCAAGGTTAATTGAAAGTTTGTTCACGGTAATAGCAGTACGAAGGTAAACAAACAAATAATATTTACTGCCTGCTCTTTGAAATACTTTCGATAATTTCAATTCAATCATAAGTCCGTGCACAAAATCTAAGCTTTATTTTTTTTTATGCAATTTTGACAACAGGTCGTCAAAGTTAAGTCATTGATCATTTTCTTTTGAATATTTAGTAGAGTCTTTTAAGAACCCAAAAACCAAATCAATATGCAGTTAGTAAATAACATAGTTTTTCATCCTTCACTACTGCATGTTTCAGAATATCATATAACTACTGTTAATTTCATTTTACACTAAAATATTTTTCACTATTTTGATAGTGAAATATTAATTAAAAACCCAAACAAAATTTATCCGTTTGTAAATAAAATGGAATTACCTTTATTTAAGCTCTATAACAACCTTTCACGATTTAATTTATACAAATAAATACGTGTTTTTAATTAAGAGTATCATAGTTACATTTTTGTTCCACTCGAGGTTCAAAAATACAATTTAAATATGTATATTTCTTTATACAAATTTTATTTGTTTGTTATTTTTACAATGAATTTCAAAATAAATAAGTCTTGAATATTTAAGACACTTTGTTGAGTTCGTGTACCTACATAAATTGCTACTTTGTAGTTCAAGGAAAATTTTATATGTATTAACATATTAAAAGTTCTGAATGCACTGTATTTGAGATCAAGCAAGATGCATGGCAATCTATAGTGATTTTACCGTTATTTAAAGTGCTGCAGCCAAGCTAGTTTCTTTAACTCATGAATTATTTTCTCTTGTGCAGGTATAGTAAACTATTTATATGGAATAACTGAACTGTGAGATTACTGAATTTATTTGCGGTTATTCGTATTCCACGAAGCGTAAACGTTTTCTGGTCCGATATCCTGGGATCGAGAGTCGTCCACCGAAACGCAGTCTGCGTGAAAATCTGAAGCTTGTTTAGAATAGACAGCTTCAGAGAAATTGAAGTCCTGATCTTATTGAGACAGCATGGGGTAATAAACTTGTAACAGCAACCCAGTTAAAGAACAACGCTGTCAATTTCAATTAGGTTTTTCTTATACATTGAAAACGGTTTGATCTTACACTTATTTGCACAAAACTTTACTTTGATTTACATGTTTTTGTTCTCGTCCTAGATACTGTAAATTCAACTAAATTATTTTATTACTTGAGTGTGACATAAACTAATAAATATTGTAAAAAATTTAAGATATTTTATGATATGTATGTTAATGCCTGGCCATCGGAATTTGCTGAAGCCGGCGTCGATTTGTGTCGAGCCATCTTAAACATTTGCCCCAAATAATCAAAACCACATGTGGGTAGCCCTTTCCTAGCACTTTAGTTTCTGCGTGCTGCAAATACTAACGTAAATTCCCGTATTATACGATAAGAGCCTTTTAGAGGAAGCTAAAGTATAGAGTCAGGTTAAATTATATACACTATTTAGATACTCGCTTTTCAGCGGAAGCGTCATTTAAACTTAAGCGTAGTACCAATGTAATTAAAAAAGTCTTCAAAATTACTCGTTACATTTGAAACTCATTTTTTAAGTGATATGTAAATCATAAGTGGTTCTGTATGACCAAAGTGTTTCATTGGCGTTGGGTCGGGTATTAGGACATTCATTTGCATAGGACCTTCCACAACCGTATCCAGTATTAACCCTGACTACCCCATTAATTCGTAGCACGCTGTACATTAAAAAAGGCTTGATATAAAAAAATCGTTTCTATCATCCCCCCTTGTGTATGAAATGTATACATAGATACATCGATACGTTGTACTGCGTCTCTAGAATTGTGTGACCGTGCAGGTAAATCGCTCGGATCCTAAGTGTACCTATAATATTACGTTGTGGGCGATTTGCCGGGAGCTTTCAAGCATTTACTTCGAGATTCAATGCCATCGCAATCCACTTAAGAATAGATATGGAGCTCCTTTTGTTTATCAACAATGCAAATCGATACCTAAAATTGGTTCTGTGATGAATTCAAAGTCCTGGTAGGTTTATATAAGGATAGATACTCTTCGTTTTCAATCAGCGAAATTTATTGAATTTAATTTATCTTTGTATAACAGTATGTAATTAACGAAAACTAAGCAGATTTAGAACTGAAATCAGTATCAGTAGCGAGCATTCTGGCATCGTTGCTCGAAGTGTGTTCGTGTACAAAATAATTAACTTTATTTTAAGTCCCATAAAGTTCAATATTGTACTAACTACTATTTCAATCTTACACATTTAGACCTTTAACACTATAGATGTCTGACTTGCCAAACAAATTTCTCACATCCCATTCAACCCTCGCGTCGTCTTAGACCAATACAAATACCTACGCAGCCAATAACTAGCTCACGTAATCATGATGCTACTGGGTGATTGATTGTACGATAGACTTTCCTTCAATAAAGATATTTAATATTCTGTACGTCGATGTTCTTTTTTGTTATGATGTCGGTAAGTTAAACAAATGAATATCGATTTTGGGAAAGGAACAGAAATAGCATGTTTTAAAAAGGTAATTGACAAAATTTTAATTAAACTTATAAAAATACACTAAGTCTCAAAATTGTAGTATTGTATTTAGTTCCATAGAAAAATTCGAGATCCTAGAATATTTATCAAGATCCTAAAGTATTTAAACGGAAATTGAATGGACTTTTTCAACTGGAATATACTAATTATTGTATTCAAGGAAAATATTTTTTTTTCTTGATTGTCTTTTCCTTGCCAAAGCTATTATTCAAGGAAGTACGGGTATGTCTTTTTAATTATTTTACAGCTTTTGGTTTTGTGTTTAATCGCAAAGAACATAACATAAAATATCATCACGCCTGCATTCCCGAAGGGTTAGGCAGAGGTGTACCAATGTACACCCACAGTTCGCCGATATTTTTAGGTCCCGCCTTGTTCGACTTGGGAATCGAACCCAAGACCTCTAGCATAGCAGTCGAATAGAAATAATCGGAAAGAAACTGACATGGTATTTAGATTATGTTCGGTTTGAGTATGTGCCAAAAATTTATGAGGTTCCTATATAGAACAGGGACGACTACATGTCATGAGGCTCGATAAAAAACATACAATCGGTTTGAAATAAATTCAAGCTGATAATCTGGAATTAACATAAACAGAACTGCACTTAACTGTTATACGAGTAGAACAATAACATCTAGTCTGACAAAAATAATCACGACAGTTAGTTTGATTGATGAATTATAAAATTATTATTAAAAAATTGATTGACAAATATTTTCGTGTCAAAATTTTACGGTAAAGAGTACTAAATGTAAGTCAGATTGTCTTACTGTTTAGGTATAAAGTAACTCCATTAGCGCACGTTTCCTGGATCGTTTTTAAGCCAATTGATCTGGTGTCCTATGATGCCTCTAGGGAAGCGCTGAAGACTGAAGATTTCAGTTACAACGCCTCATTTCGTATTAATCGAACAACGTTTTCTAATTAACTTCGTAAACCTAATTAAGTTTCTATATTTTTAACCTACCATCACATTTTAATTCTGATCTTTTGTTTATCAATTAAAAACGGAAAACGAAAATACGGTTTAGCATTTGTTTGAATATCGAGTTGCAAAGGTCAGGGAAAACTAAAAAATGAAGCTGGCTAGATATCGGTTTTTCGGAACATTCATTCCGCCAATTAAAATTGCGGTTTTAACAAAACTACTTAAACGTTCACTCGGCATTTTTCTATGAAATATGTTTTGTTGTTTTTCATCTGTCTGCCTACAGTCTGCGAATACGATTACTTCGCAGCCTATAAATATCATTTCCCTGCCTCCCAATTAAGTTATTTGGGGTTGGCGTAATACGTATTTAGCTTCGATTCATCTTGTTGACTATAAATTCGAAGCTAGTGCAGGTTATAATAAATACTATGTTACGGTTCAACGAAAAAATAATTAAATTTTGTACCTCAAAGCCCGGAAAGTAAAACAAACAAAATTGAAGGCCATTTTAAAATACCTGGGAAAATGTACGGCGACGGGAAATTTTTACCTGGTAGAAATTTATTTTACTAGTGATTGATCGAAGAGGCTGAACCACAAAGCAGGTAGATTCTATTCTTGCTTGAGTATACAATGAAGATGTTATTTGCCCTTATTTTTATAACTTTAGAAAATTTTCTTTCCATAAATTTTACAACGAGTAAGGTTAGAACAAGAAATTAGTTAGTAAAAACTACTCCTTCTAGATTTCCTGTTCTCTAAAGTAATATGCACTTATAAATATGCAAGGCAAATTCTATATTTGCACCTTTATTTATAATCATATTCCTACTTCTTACAATTGTCTAATTTTTATTTTTGGGGTTTCGATTCCAGCCCACCAAAGATTGTACAAAGTAAGCACTAATAATTATACTAATTAAAAAAGTGTCTCAGGACCTGCATTTGCTACTTTATTAAAGTTTCAACTCTATAACTATTTCTTATCTACGAAGTTAATTACTTAAAACTAACAAACAAGCAGATACAATATCTTCATTTTTCACAACTTAATAACACCTTTGAAGTTATATTTACTTTATCTTTATAGGTTTTTCAGATATTTAATTTTGATGACTCGTATAATAATATTATTGAGACAGTAATTACATAATTAATCAATGTCCTATACAAGGAGTTTTGTAATAGAACTCGGCGACTTACCTTCGTATTGTCGATTGCCTTCAAACGAATGTCTGATTAATAGTGAAATAAATTAAGAGCTCTTAAACTGAAACTTGTATTTAATGAACACTGCAATTCGCTGGTCATTAACCGATTAACCCAAAGATCCCAGAAAATCAGATAATTGCCGCAGTGTTTAGTTTGATATTGAGTCATCATGCAACCAAATTCAATAAGGCAATTAAGAATTGCTTGCGCATGCTTTCAAGTTGATAACTAGAACAATATTCATGGATAGGTAAAGAATGTTGGTACAGTTTCAACTGATTTAACGAATATCTAAAATAAACATTGCTATCCAACTTCTAAGGAACAGGAGACTTAATACATAGGAGGAATTAAACATATTATATAACGTCTAATGAGTACCGCAATTCAAGCGCGAGTTTTTGTAGAATTATGACCAAAGGAACAGGTGTGTAAACCGTCGAATTCTATGAAATAATCTATTTACGTACTTGAAAACAACAGGCTCTTGAAAATTAAATTATAAAGAAGCTTATTTTGTTTTATAATTTCAAGTAATTTTCCATATTTGTTTAGAAATCATGTGTTTTTCCTAAAAGTCCCATTGTTTGCAACCACTAGCCCGTAATGTAATACTGAGGCTCCTCCATGTTTTGTTCTAAGTCTTAAAAAGAAACTCTTTGGAAACAAAGCTTGTATTGTTTACGTGTTTGTGTTCAAATATATACGTACTTGTTTTATGTAAGTAATTTAACATACCTGATAGATGGAACTGGATACAAACATGATAGGAGAAGTTTAAATTTAATGGTATATGGTATAATAGGTCGTTTCTGAACTGTTTTTTAACTATCATATTCGGATACCTGACGCTATTGGTGTGTTAATACTGAAATGCTGTTTCCAAACTAGTATTAATTGTTAAAATCGGTCTCAAATAGTTCTAGTTAGTTTTTAATTAATGTTCTACTTGCTTCGCGCTTGCAAACGCGAGCATAATGCGCTTATTAAGCTATCGAGAGCATTCGGAAAATTGGATGAAACTCTGGCGGTAGTTCGTGTAGTACGTTTAGTAACTGCTCCAAAATTAATTTATTGATATCTTATACCGTTAAAAGTATGTTTTGTAAATAAAACTAAAAATATTTTCTACTACTCCCACACATTGTAATGAATATTGTATTCGTTTTTAATTAAACTATACCAACTTGGAAATATGATTAGAAGAACACGCTTTTTTTTCATCCGCATATGAAGCCATAAAAGCTGTTCTCATAGTCAGGGCTATTGTTAATTGATGTAGATAAACAAAGCTAACAATGTATAGACGATATTTATCTAACTAGAACTTTAATAACTTCGTACTCTTTTTTGCAGGGCTTTTTATTTGCGTTATGTTACACCTCTGAAGTGTTTTTTTTATGCATAATGTTGACGACTTCAGTTGAAGCGGCTAGCATAACGCAACAGGTGAAATACAATGGATGGTATATTTCGTTGTTTTTTTTTGGTATTTTTGGTCAAATTTTAGCTCGTCAGTTATGCGTTCTTCGAATGAGAGTTCAATATGTATTGTAGTAGAAATGTGTGGTAAGTTGCTGTGGCCTGTTTGTGCTGAACCTTGGTGATGGGAATACAATTTTTTTTTTTAATTTGTCTTACAATGTGCGCCAAAAAGTAGAGAAAGAAATATGATACTTTGACGGACTCAACTTAGAAGCAAGCCGAAAATGATTCGTTGTTTTTTTTTGGTATTTTTGGTCAAATTTTAGCTCGTCAGTTATGCGTTCTTCGAATGAGAGTTCAATATGTATTGTAGTAGAAATGTGTGGTAAGTTGCTGTGGCCTGTTTGTGCTGAACCTTGGTGATGGGAATACAATTTTTTTTTTTAATTTGTCTTACAATGTGCGCCAAAAAGTAGAGAAAGAAATATGATACTTTGACGGACTCAACTTAGAAGCAAGCCGAAAATGAATTTAAATTTTGTCCTACTCTATATATGTATGCTAAAAATATTAATGATGAAGTAAAATATTTACGCCAAGGCTAGTTAAGACTTCTTACGGAACCTATCTGAGATTATAAATTTAAATCTCATTTACAGCATGACTACAAAGGAAATACTAAAAAACAAAAAAAATACTAAAAAACAAAACTGTCAAATTCCGATTTTCATAAAACTAAATCTAACAGCTATCAGGAACGTCAAGAATACCGGTGAAACCGCGAGCTCGAACTAGTAGTTCATAAATTAAAATGATCAAGCTAACGAGCAGTTATTTAAAGTATAAATTCCTCGCTCCGGTCACTGGGGTTTGGTTACGGTTTAGGATAAAATGCATGTAGCAGCATAAAATAGAGTCATATTTTATTAATAAGTTCAGGTATTCCTACCTCATTTTAAATACCTTATTAAGTAGTTAATTAAATGTGCATAGTTTGTCGGTTTAGTTTTTAGAATACTTGAACTTTTAAAACTTCTTAACTGGTAATACTAGCATATAAGTTTTCATTAGAATGTAGATAATAATATGTCAGGATCCAGCCAGTTCAGTGTACAAGTACATAACTCTATATACTGCCTATATGTTAAATAAAAACAAAAAATATAGATTGTGAGACTTTCAGCTCTCCACCTATTTAAGGTTAAGATACACTGACAGACGGACAGAATTACAGCGAAGGCTTAGAAATGGGGTCCCTTTAGCACTTTGCAAGACGTTTCTACATTTCTTGATAATTCCTTAAAGGACTGAACCACCGAGGCTTTTTAAAAGGAATTACGTAATAAGTCGATTGAATGTGTAGCGATGGATAAGCTCAAATGGTTAATCACGTGGAAAATATGCGTGGATCTTGGTAGGCAGTAGATTAGCGCTTATCCCCTTCTTATTCAGCTTTCGGTTAAATCTTGTCTTTAAAGGTTTTTTTTTATTGCCCGCTTAATTTTGATAAGATTTCTTTCGCAGTTTTGTAAGGTGTGTTACATTGTAGTATCTAATTATTAGTTTAGTTAATTAGTCTCTATCTACCTATCTATCTACCTATTAATCCCGACTTGTTAGTCTTAGCACAGTCAAATCATAGCGCACTATACACTGGTTTGTATGTCAGTACTTTTCTGTTTTCCTCTGTTTTATAAATTATAAAATCATTACGATTAGAGTGTCTTGCTAGTTTTGAAAATGTTCACATTTTTCTTAGTTAAATACTTAATTTCTATGTTTGCTTAAACTTTAAAAGCAATATTTATTCCAAAGGCTATTGGAATGTAGTTGGAAAGCTGCAGTTCCTTCAGTCAACAGATGTTTGTCATACCTGCGTCCGTTTGATTACCCACCGCAGATTGCGCGCCGCAAACATTAAGTTATGCTGATAATGAGATTGCAGATAATACATTTCATTCTATTCAACGTTAAATCAATTTATCATATGCTCATTTATTTTAAAGTGTAAAAGTTTTTATGAGCTATTTTGTTGATTTATTGTATAATTTTCCGAAGTGATTTTACTAAAATTGAAATATTTTGATCTGTTTCTCACAGATATATTTATAAAAAAATAATGTTTTTAAGAAGTATAGATATTTAAAGAATCCTTGCGTGCGATTTATCACTCAAAACAGTTGATTAAAAAGTAAACGAAATTGAGAAACCGACCTTGCCAAATACAGCTTAAGTTATTCTGTAAATCAATTGATCTGTTTACCTAGAAGCCTGTTACATGAATGACGTGTTTAAATATTGCTGGTATTAGGTACCTACCCACGCGCATAATTATTATTGACACGTCTTTTCTTAGATGATAAATACAGCCTAGCTAGCCGAATTACCTGGGAATATATTTCCCTTGTAGCTACTGTAGGTAGTTACCTATTCTACGTGCTATTGCAGAGCGAAAACCACTTACGATGCTAAGAAAAAACGAGTATTGATCACCACGAATGCAAAGGTTGCCCACCGAGCGGGTAATCGATTTCAAATTAAAATTTAAAAAAGACTAGCATTGCCGGTTACCGTTGAAGCTACAGTATATAAAATTCACGAACCGGTGTGCTTGCAGCGAAGCTTACCTATATACTTATCACGTCTGGCGCTTGTTAGCAAGTAAAATATTAGGCGCCTAACAAACTATGATGTAACAAAGACTTTCTTTGCCGCTCACATTATAATATAATAGTTTCTTAGTAAGAGTATTATAGTAAGTGAGTGTTGAATGATAGTCGCACTTAGCTGTCACTGACTCTGCAAAAAGAGATCTTGTGTAAAAGGAATAGAAACGGTTTAGCCTCTTTGGACGTCTACTACTAATTAGCTTAATTCATTCTACATTTAAATAACGAGAGTATTTTTAGGATAACCACTTTTATTGTACACTAGCTTTCGCTTACCGCTCCAACTGCGTGAATGTCCGTTATCGACAGATTTTTCTGAAATTGTTTTTATAGAATCCAAAAATAACGAAACAAAATAAAACTACTTTTTACGGATTTTTTCGCGGTTTGTATTTAGATTTTAGGTTTCGACGTTTCGACACCTTTGCAGGTATCATGGTCACGGGCATTACGGGTTTTATTTCAATGTCTAACATTCTCGTAAACCTAAGAAACCAATATGAAAAAAAAAAAGTCAAATCGGTGGAGTTTTTCGTACTATGTGATAGGTTTTTTCTTCACTTTCACCAATAGAAACATAAATTCTGTTAGACGCCAATATTATAACTTAACAATAAGCGTAAAATATTATTTTATTCATAATTTAATTTCCAGTCAAGGTAAGCATCTAAAGATGAGTTCATTCTCTCATTTTATAAACATTAAACGATATACGGATTTTACAGCAGAAAGCTGGAATATTCTTAAGCACTCTTACATTGAAGAACAATTTAATGATTTTACCTTACCTTACCGACTAAAGACCGTTATAAAGTAGGCACTCAATATTTCAAGGCGGAATTTACTAGACTTATCCAAATTGCACGATGGGTGATAGATATGACAGGTATGATGCCTTGCAATCTATCATTCCATTGAGATCCTTCATTATCCTCACGTGTCCTGTATGGGTTCAATACGGAAAATTAATAATTGGAACATTGCAATACCAACAAATATTAATACGTTAAAGTATGCGATTAACCACCTTTACTGAGAAATAAATAAATTGGGATCATAATAATTATATCGTCTAGCCTAAGGAAAAATTTTCAAGTGAAAAAGTTTCAATTTCGGTATACAAATACGAATGGGGACTTGATTGAAGATGTTTTAAAAATATTCTCATTTGGTATCGGTTCCAAAGGCGTAGAGCGAATTCGTATCTTTGACGTCAGTTGCAGAATTCATTCACAAATATTGGTATGGATTTACGTTGCTTCTTAAAGATTTTGTTGAATTGTGGACCAAAGCGATTTTTGCAAAGCTTTTTATGTATTTTTAATATCATAGTAATATGGTTCGGCAGAAAAAAAGGGCAAATCTATGCTCTGCCACTGCTAGGCAGGTGCCATTTCTAAGTTTTGCCTTTTCTATCTCGCGCCGCCAAAGCAAACCTTACAGCATGCCTCTAGTACGTCCCGCTATCGTCACCACTTTATGGCTGGGTCTCGGCGACGTTGTCTATTTTCAGGCACTCATAGAAAAATTTACTACAATTTGTGTGTCTATTTTCTTTTTACGTGTACTCCAAAATCGCGTCTTTTGTTGGATTGACATTAAATTAAGCCCATAAATTCAACCCTAAATATGGATGTTTTTTTTTATAATTTTTTGTATATCATAGTTTGAAGAAATTTGGGGTGCCACCGGGGAAAACGCAAGAAAGGTGGTATTAGACACGTCGAGGTAGAGGGAGAGGTGTGGCGCGGGGAACGCGGCGGCAGCGGCGGCGCTCACGGCTCATTGTCGTGCAGGACGGCTCTGTGGCAACACGCTCTGAGCCGAACTCAGACTCCGCGAACAAGCGCGCTCGTCGCGCTATGTAGTTTTGTCTAACAGTCAAGAACAAGCTTCAAACTGTTTTCAACTATCACAAAAGTTGTTAAAAAATATTCCGGTGTCGGAACAGATAACCAACAGCCCCAAACTTCAGGTAAGCACTTTTAGATGTTTGGAACTAGGCGCGCTTGCCGCCGGAGCGTGAACGAAGGGCGCGTAAAAGTTTGAACGCACCGTGGTGCGTAAGGCGGGCGCGGCGCCGCAACAGGTAGGGCGATATCGAGCGGGCGATACGCTCACTTTTACTTTTCGTTAAAGCGGCCGTAATCCCGGGCCATCCTACAACCGCCATTTTATTTCAGCACCGCCGTCACCCTACACCGCAGGACTCTCCGCGCTCTAAAGTACCGATTCACACCTCTAGATTCCGCGGGCGCTTCGTGTGCCACGAATTAATGTAGCTAAGTTCCGCCGTTCTAGTGTTAGCTTACAGGACAACTCGTGCACGCTGCTGCTGCTGTGTCTAAGAAAAGGTAACGTTTTTTTTTATTAGATAAATAAAAACAACGTTATTTAAACAATTACTTATGTAAATAATTTTTGCATGATTAATTTATGCAATTTGACGGCTCGACCTATTTTATTTATTTAACATTTTTGTGAGTCCGACGGTTTTATGAGACTCCTTATATTTTTAAGATTAAGACGTTGTCGCACGTATTATAGAAAATGTCTTACTTATTAATTGTAAATTAAATTACTATTTAATAAAACTTTGAATGATAATAATTGCTAGTACAAAGGACATTATTATTTTACGAGACCCGCAAACTAGCCGACGGCGGCAGCGCGCTGCTTTACCGTCGCGCGCCCTACAGACGGTGCTTTTTCATTTACTAGAAATAATTTTAAAATATTACAATAAATACTTATTTAAAACTGAGATTTTTGCCCTCAACGCATGTGGCATTAATAATTATGTAAGAAATTAAAACCACCAATAACGCGGGATGAAAATCGTTAAAATTTAATGAATTAAACGCTGATGAACCATTTATAAGGAAAATGAATTACTTTTTAAAACTTTTAAAGAAAAGAACAGGATTTTTAAAAGTACGTTTTTTATTGGTGTTCTCTAAATAAGATGTTAAGGATTGTTTTTAAATGATGCTTTCTTCGATGTTTTATTTAGCTACACTATTTTTAGTGGACAATTTAGTGCTGTTTTTAAGATTTGAGGATATTTTCGCTAAGTCACTTCTACTTTTATGGCAGAATTCATACTCAGCCATTACTGAGCTAAAGCGGGGTGGCCCCGGGATCGAGATACATAAGGGCCCACGGAACCATAGCTACCCTTGTCCTTTTCACATTTTTGTGTACCGAAAATTTTCTATAGCTATTCATGATGAGTTTTTGTATACAAGTAAAGGGACAGTAAGTTATTTGAATCATAATTTGGGGGATATTGTAAGAATTTATTAGAAGTTTGAGCTGAAATAATTAAAAATTAAAAGATAAAGGTTGACAGGTACAGTTTTGGGGCTTTTTGTATTGATTAATTAATCAGTCTTCTGTCTTTATTTTGCTGCGCTAATAGTAATAGCAAATCAATATTCGACATATATGCAGCAAGCGTGGTGATCAAAACTCGTGCCTTCTCTATATGGGAAGAGGCCTGTGCCCAGCAGTGGGACGTTTATACGCTGTATTAATATTATTACATAGGTTTCTAATAATTTAAGTAACAAACTGACAAATATGAAATATTTATTTGTGTTATTTTGACCTAATGCTATGGTATTACCGCATAATGTGGATATATTATGATGGTAGGTTTTCACTTTTCGTCGGAACTTTTGAAGTGTAGTTTCTTAAGCCCGAGCTTAGAACGAGTTTCTGGGTTGAAGATACTAGACCTACAAATTGTAATTGATGGCCTACTTTTGTGTAAACCATGACTTACGCGTAAACATATGCGTGCATAAATTCTTTTGTCTATCCATAATTATTTTAATGATATAAAGGAATTATAATGATAGCAGCATCAGAACATTTTAATACCGGACTTAAATAATTTTGGCTAAAAACTATTTAGGAATTACATATGATTAAAACATTTTTGGGGTTTCCGCTTTGATATTAAATACTGTTGAGGATAACGTTGAATATGTTGTGATCGTTTGGTTACCATAAATTACATGTATATTTACCGACGGCTGCAATGCTAAATATAATTATACATACATTCCTACCCATGTCCCTAGTTAAACATACTTTAAGAATACTAAACGACTTTTCTCGAAATTTAAAATAAACTAAGAGGTATTTTTATAAATATTTTAATTGTCAGTATTTAAATAATTTCATAAAAGAAGTCAACATTGTAAAAAGAGACATTGCTTTTGATTCATGAAATCTGCAAATCTTTGTCTTATAAATTAATAATTTTGAAGCAGATTTGCCATAATAATATAAGATAATACATACCTAAATGGAAATTTACTGAAACCAAAGATTGATTTGACTTCCAACTCAACAAGGCAAGATATAATCTTTGGTAATTGAATACATTTAATTAGAATGGGGTTGCCGTTTATCACATAGGACCTAATTCTGTCATCGGTCGCTCTTTGGGGAATATAGGAGTGACCGGTAGGTATGACCCGTCATTTCTAAAGGATTACAAGTTTATTAATTAAATTTTCAGTTCATAAAATATACATTTGATTTCTTGCTCTTTTGCAATGGAAATCTGGCCGTGCCATACGTTGACTAGAGTGGATGGATGTTGTTTTGAACATGCGTTTTTGCGTGAAAAATAAAGGCTAAAGGCCGTGTATCAGCTTTTCTCGTTAGTTGATAAAGTTTTTTGGTTACATGGAATTTCTGACGACAACTTTTATAGTATTTTCTGAAATCGGTATGGGTGGAGAAAATGGTTGTTTGGGAAAATCTTGCCTTTTTGATTATGACCGACGTTGAGGACTTAAATAACTTGCAGTAATATGCTAGTTCATATAAATTAGTATCACTATTAGTGGTAGGTGTGTTTTGAAAAAGGCGCTTTTAGTTTCTTTGGGCATTAAGTATTGTTCACATATTTTTTCGAGACTACATACAGGACCTAAATGTTATTCTGTTTCTAAAAAGTTTTTACATATTTCTGTACTCAGGGACTTTTGTAAAAGGCACATTTTGCCGTAATAGAAGTCCTGAACTGTACAACGGTTTCGGTAATTATTTTCATTGTGGGCAGTTCTGAAAGGGTTCGAAATTATTTAAACTCTCCAATTTAGTTTCGAGAAACAGTATTGAAATTTTTATTTAGATGTACCGTCTATTTATACACAATCCTACAATAAATAGTAATGAAACAATTATTTCGAACAAGATAATTTAAATTATCTTCTCAATTTCCGCTTCTTGAAATATGCGTTAATATTGAAATGGTGGTATTTGAAATGAAAATATTTCAAACAAAGGATGACGTGTGCTGAAGATAGTACTATCCTATAGGAACTTATCTAAATTACAAACTAGGCTAATACATTTTTATTTTGGATCTAGGACCAAACTTAATAGAAGCGTGAAATTTTGTTCACAAAAATCCAATTTATGAACATACATTCGAACCTCCTCATTTTTGGAAGTAGTTTAAAAACAAACAACCCCAAAATCCAGACACAAAGAAATAAAAAACAAAAGAGATCTTCCCAACATATTTCACATAAAAAGATAATTGCTTTCAACGCCAGCACGTGTTTGATACAGTGGTAGAAATTTAATTTTTGCTCATATCAATTTTCATCGGATGAGATATATGATTCGGATAACTTGATTCCCGAGCGAACAGCGTATGAATAATAATGGTGTCGCTCTCACTAGTCCTATCAGCGCCGGCTAAATCGGCTTCAAAGCATTCCTTTAAAATTATGTATTCGCGTGTGAATTATTCATTTCTTTTAGAACATAATTCTATAAAATTTTTGAATATTTGAAGTTACATTTACACGTCTGAAGTCAAACGTCTATTCTATGTTGATTAAATGTCGGGAATATACATGTAAATGTATTGCTATGACATCTGCCTACCAAGAAACAAATCCTCTGCCACGTACGTTTGTCTTTTTAAACGCGATAAACTCAAAAACTACCAAACGGATCTTCATATAGATATGCATATATCACCAATTGATAGAATGATTCAACATGAAGGTTAGTTCGTAATATTAGTTATTGTTTTGTTTATCCGTACGAAGTCAAGTGGGTCTTTAGTATGTATATATGCCTCGACAACAACACCTACAAGATATGCTATACCTATGCATTTCAGCTGATCATCTTACTTTTTAAGAAAAACCATCTACAGTTTGGTTACAAATTATTAAGACATGTATTCTAGAACTACTAGTAAATCAACAACCAGCATTATAAAATTTTGCGTTAACAAAAATAATTGAGTTATGATAATGAGTAAGATAAGGGCTCTCACACAAAACACAGAACATAAAACCTTCTAGTTATGTAAATAAAGTTCAAAATGAAACACAAGCTCACAGATATTTGCAATGCGATGCCAATTCGCAACTATGTGTGGGAACCCCTAAACCACCGGTTGAAATTATTATCTATTACCGCACTAAGTCCAACTGCAAGCTATTATTTCCAAATCATTTCCTAGAAAACATAATGTAACTGCGCAATAAGCCAATCAAATCAAATGCTGTGATTTAAACCGCCCAGCACGTATCTGACGGGCCGATTAAACTGATCAAATCATATATTAAAGCCTTTAATGATGTCTTTCACATCTTCACAAACACTATTTTAAAAGTAGGGACTTTAGGATTAGCCGTAAGGCCTGAGAGGTAATAAAGTGTAAGCTGCACTGGCCGCGGTGGGTCTGTGAGCTGACCACTCCATGGGGATCGGGACCAACGTAATGTGCTTTACATTACGTTGGTCCCGATCCCTATACGTTAACCATTACCAGTCGTTAACACAGTTTAATTCCCACCAATCTTTATGTGATACCCAGTAAAATGGGATGTTAATTAAATCAGCCACTCGTTTCATGTAAATTGCATAGTCCTGACTCCGGTAAGATAGGTTACCGATCTCAAAATAGCTTAGGAACAGCCCAGGCAGAGGAATCCCTATTTTATGAACGTGTATTCCTTTGCGTCAAAGTTTATATTGAAAAATATATCGAACTGTCAGTTCGGTGGTTAAGCACTATCTATCTACCTATTCATGGCACAGCCTGCACTCGAGCACTGCACTTAAGATGACAGTGACATAACGCTTGATTGCATGTATATTATTCATAGCAGCACCGGAGAGAATTGCGGCGTTTTTGTTGTACACGAGTCAATAATCGAGCCCCGAGTTTCAAGTTAGGCGGTACATTTTGTAGCTCTTCAAGCAATTAAGCGGGATAAAGGAGTACAACTTTCCAAAAGCTATTATTTATAAACCAATGCAAAGATCTGTTTAATTAGAACATTTGTTACAATTAAGGCTTTTCCAATTATATTTCGTCCATTCGCAGGTATCTTTTGAAGACTTTGGAAATGATACTTTGAGTTTTAATAAGTTCAAATGAACTGATAATTTTATTGAGATTGGTTGTCATTGTCAGAAATGGTTCATTTAAGAACCTCTTCCTGTTACGTAAAATTGGTTGTTTGATAGCTTCTAGGAATTTAGGCCCATGTGGAACTATGGATATTGCATTTGTTGACATCCGCCTTCAAATTCAAAGCGTGCAGTTGAATTATAAAGCTTGCATTTACTACATTCTTTAAATATTTTTTGTATTATATTAAAACATAATTTTGAGAACATATACGACTTACATTGTAGTACATACCATACTGCTTATAATACGTACTCGTGCTATACATGGGTTAAATATAGTAACATTGTCGCCTATTCCGTCACAATCTCGGTAACTATACACTCCGTTACCTGCTTATTTCAAAATTCAACGTACATTTCAATGCACAGGTAGCCGAGAGACTCTCCCGTTCAATATATAAGTTACGACATATGATATTATTATCGCTTTGCTCCATAACTTGCATTACCTAGTTTCTAAAACTTACCGATGATATTGAGACGGTATAACCTCTTTCTAAAGTCGTTAATATTAAAAGTTGTATGCAAAAATGCGACTTAAATATTTACACTTAAAAACCAATATTGGTTGAATATACCGCAGCTCGCAACTGTAATTAATCGGAAGTTTAATAGACGCCGTTTATTGGAGTGAACATTAGTAAATGATGCCCAGCAATGTAAACAACAACGCAGGCGGATGTGAATGTTCAATCTGATTAGTGTTTGTACACACTATGCCTGATTAATATCATCTTTAAATGTTGGAGCTCGAATAAGTCGAAAAAATTGGCCCGAAACTAGTTGTCCATGTTGGATTTCCTTGCACAAAAACACTCATTTTAGTGTTTTCAACAGCTTTATGTTTTAAGAAAATATTCTGGGTCAATACGGTCTTACACACTGTGACATTTAATCCTAAACTAGGCAGAGCCTTTTTTAGCAGAACATTCTTATACGTTTCCAAATATATAATCAAATTACAACCAGACAGAACAAATAATCATGCTCATCGCTCAAGATTTTTCCTATGTGGTTATCGAACTCACGACCTCTCCTTCAACAGTCAGGGTTACAAACCACTAGACCAACAGGCCGGTCATCCATTATTATACTACTTTTATCACACGTTGTGCGCGAGTCCATCCGCCTTGCTAACCGCCAATGCCATGAATGCGCGATCCCACATACATTTTTAAGTCTATTCCACACTGTGGCTCGATATGGACAAGGGGCAGTGGCTAGGTACGGAAAATAAAAGAAAATTGGCATAATCGAGAATCAAGTTATTTTTAGCAACCCTCAATTTGACTTAAGTCGTTTGAAACTACGATTACAGTGAATACGATAATACCTTGATATTTCTTTTTACAATCATAATCTAAGTATATTCCCAAAACTTTTAAGGATCCGATTTTTCAATCTTTTTCATTAGAAATGGCTTCGATGTTATCTAACGCAGGGTAATACGGGGGCAAAAATTCAAATAAATAAATCTTGCTAATTGAACACTGTATTGGTGCCAACGGTCTATAAACTTAAACATCTAATGTTCTAGCAATCCGTCAAAATAAAAATAGAACATTTTTATCGCCGTAACGAGTAAACACGGTAACGAACGCTGGGTGTTATTTAATTATGCAGCCACTCAATTCCCTATACATTGACTGTTCTCTAGAATTTCTTTCAGTGTTTTTTTTAAACTACCTTTTACGTAAGCTCTTGGTGAAACCTATTAACTGTGATGTATACTGGTCAGTAACATTTAGTTGAGCTTTTTAAAAGGTCTAGTAACTTCCACGATTACTAGCTAAGTGATTACTCACGAATTTAATTCCGTTCGATTGAAGTTAGATTTGTAAAGTTTTGTTTTTTTTTTTTTAAAGAAAAATCTACGTTGGTTTCTACAACCAATCACGTTTATGCTAAATTAATATTTATTTTGTATTTTTCTTGAATTCAAATTGCAAATAATTCAATCGAACGTAGTTAGCTTAGGAAAATAATACATAGTTTTTTTTCGGCCTACTTAAAACTATTAAAGTTTCATGAAATTTCATTGAACATAGGGATAACATCTTTTCGTTAACAGATAACCTTATGTCAACACCTGTTCATATTTTGTACCCATCAAAACTACATTTGCAGTAATAAATTCATTTATTATCACAAATTTCCGGATTTGTATCATAACCACGAAATTGTGCTCTGGTCAGACCCTTAAGGTTCTGGTTTAAAACCTGTTGAAGCACATTGAGGTTTACACAGCCTTCTAACTGGAGCATAGACATAATTCTCTGCCAAAAAAAAAAAACAAATTGTTCCGAGTCAATAGCGGCTATAGCTGTGGCTAAAAGTCTAACTTCATTTATCACACTCAATTCAAACAAACCGGATTTTTATCAAACGTTGTAAAACATTTAGCGAATATTAAAACAAGTACAAAGTTTTATTTTTATTTTTAATTCGTGGAATAGCTACAAAACCGACAAACCTTTTGTTTACACTTTTGTAGTTTTTATTTGTCAATTCTAATAATAGATCATGTATACCTAAAACAATTATAAACCAGTTTTTTTTCTATAGTCTTCCATAATATCATTGGAAATGTATTCTTGTAATTCTCAATTATTTATTGCGTACCATAATGTTTACATGGTTGGTAAGGAACTAAATTATAGTCTTAATTAATTTACACCTGTGGGGCATAGTTGGCGGCATATCTGAATTAAAAAAGTAATATTTGAATTAAAAAGCTGTATTCTATAGAAGTACCAAAAATAACATAAAATACAATGAGAGACTGGCTTTATTTTACCAAACGCGATTTTTTTTAATTCGTATTGTCTACAATACACACATGATAGTATATTAAAGAACCTGTGTACGAACATCGGTGCACTAATTATAACGTCACTCTCTCTTGTGTTAGAGATCCGGCGCAATCTTAACACTTCTGCGAAACACGATGCATCAACAAAATTGACAAACACTGAGTCAACTATTACAATTTGAAACCCCGACACATATTCTATTAGTAACTTAGGAACTAAGCCTAACCGTTTATATAATGATTCCAGTGTACCAACGTCCCACTGCTGCGTACAGGCCTCTTCCCATATAGAGAAGGCGAGTGATGATCACCACGCTTGCTCAATTGCAGTATTTACGCTTTGATATTTTTAAACGTTTAAATAAAGTTCAGTCTAATTAATTTTTTCATATTTCTTATTTTTATTTTGTTGCAATCAGTTATCATAAGCGTCGATTAATAAAAGGATGTAAAAAACATACATAACCAATTAACCTTTTATTAAATAAATAGCTTTCAACCTACATAATTATTTAATTGAAACTCGGTTTACAAATGTTTTGGACAGGAATGAAAATATGCAATAAATAATTGTTAAATTTATTGATACGATGCGATGTTAAAATTTTATTGCAGCACATTTCACGTTTCATAAGACGATTCCTCATATGAAATCTCTACCAAGAAATCAGGAATCGCTACGTTAGTGTACGAAAGCATCTCTAGTAGCGATATGACCGACAGCATATTCAAGCTTTGGCCGATTTACATCAAACAAGTGAAAGGTTCTATCCCCACCACCCCATTGCATTCAATTAAATTCTAAAACATATTTTTAAGGTTTTCTATAGAATGAGCATTCGGTCGCGTGATGTAAATCGGCTTTAAGAGTACTTAAGCGGAAATAAGGCTGCGGTTCCACTGAGGCGGAGCGAACACAAGCTGTGCCGCGATTCACAAATCACATGGCTTGAAATCCACATCTATTACATTCCGTCTCAATGTGATTGGCGAGGCACAGCTCGTCTCCGCTCTTCTCTGCTCTACCTCAGTGGAACCGCAGCCTTAAGCATGCCACATACTCTTGACAAGGATATATTCATTAATATTGGTATTATCAAGAGAAGACCCTAGAAATTGAGTATTAGCCTGTTACTTAGTCACGACGACATCGCAGCGTCTTGAAGTTATCTATTTAGTTAAGCCATGTCTCGGCAGATATTAAATTAACTGCAGCCCTAATTTTGCATTATTCCTGAGCAAACGCCAACCGTGGCCATTATGTTAGGCCTTATTGGATTATTCTAACGGAGACCTATTAGCAGTGATGTACTCTCAGTTAACTAACATTGACTGTAAATAATAGCATCGGCCTATAACTTTAATAATGCTGGACAAAGACCTCATCGCATTTTCAGAAGGAGCGAGCATTGATCACCACGCTTGCTCATGGAGGATAGGCGCTATAAAATTCAATTTTTGGTTAGAGTTCCTCATGACTTTTTGACTAGGTAAATAAAGCGATTTGGTCTTAACCTGAGATTTTTATACAGTTATATTTCGGTAAACTTTCACAACGAAACCATAATTGTAGTGATAACGTGTGACTGAAACAGTGCCTTTTTCCACCAACTTTGTTCGTAAAATTTTAAAACATACAGCTGCATCGCTCACCAATTTTGAATTCATATAAATTAAACGTTCAGACAGCAATAACTGAATATTTAAAGCTTTTGCACAGTTATAGTTAATGCTTCAGAAAACATTTTCTCGTTTGAAGTTCCAATTACATGGTTCAACATTTTTATAACGTATCGATACATGTTATTGCAATACGGGAACCTACGTTTTATTTAAAAACCAATCGTTGGTACCCACTTGTCATCCGTTGCAGTAGTAAAAAGTTTCACGTATCATTTGGAAGTAACGAGACATTAATTGTATAAAAGTTTTGTCAATTTTACTTTTTGGATTTATGGCGTAATAGTTTGTGTAATAGATTTAAAAATGATGAAAATTGCGATTGCTTTTTTTATAAAAATGCTGATACTTTTCAAAATGCTGAACAAATCTTACATAAATTAAAGCAGAGAACAACTTCGATTAATTAAACTCGTAAAAAAATCGACCTACACTCAAATCTTCTGTTGACCCACAGGTACACAAAAAGTCACGTCAAATTAGTTGCAACCCTCCATTTGCTTCGGGCATAAAAAATGGACTTGCAAAAGCGCTTAAAGACTACTTATTGACGGCAACATGCGATGTTTTGTTATTCATGCGAGTGAATTCACTCGGTCACAGTGGAATCGATAAGCCATCACTTATTCGCAGATGAATGGAACTTGTTACTATCGGAATGTTTTAAAGTATGTAAATGTGTGTGTATACTTATATACTGTGTTGATTATAGTGACCGTAGTGTCCGTGTGTAGTTAGTGTTATTAGGCTCGGCCTTTTGGTTAAACAAGAAACGAGAGGCCTATCCAGCAGTGGGAGGACGAAGGTTGTGGTTGATAACGTTGGTTTAATAAAAAATAAATTAAAAAATCCGATATTAGATAGTTCAGATGAAAAACACAGTTAAAATTTCAGTCCGTAAATTCATCAGCCGGAGTAGCATAATAATAATTAAAAATAAATGTCGTTGACGTTTTAAATTGTGATAAAATATAGAAATCATTTTACCACAGTATAAAACAAAACAAATGATAAATACAGTTTGACACAGTATTATGCAGGTAGCAAAGGGTCATGGCACAAACACCGCAATGACACCGCTTTAACCTTGCAATAATTATCATAATTGTCATTCAAATTAAAACATTAAATCGTGTGTAATATTTCATTATCCTATTTAAATTATTAACATGGGAACACGTGCCGATGGATGGATGAATTGATGTTTAATAATCTTTTAATAAACCTACTTGTAACTTATTAACAAAATGCAACATCTAAATAACTTATCCCCTAAATGGTCTTACACATCCAAAGCGAGATAATTTTATCGAAGATATAATTTTGAATTTTGACAGTTCTTCAATAAAAATCTTTCGCACATGAATTTAATCCCTCAAATAAAAGGTCCCTGTCACTTGAATCGGTCCTTAGTAGGTTTACGAAAACGTAACTTCCTGTCATCGACATAGGACTCCACTCGTCGCCGGTAGGTCGGCAAAACAGTACACATAAAGAACACCAATCTAATATATCTTCTTATTATTTGCCAAAAATGTTAGTTAAAGAGTATTTTATCAAGCATTTGTACATAATGTAAGGCAGTGAATGCTTGACGCTGCGCCTGACGTACGCTCACGGCGACGGCGGTGCGCGGCGGTGAGTTCTGCCACCGCCCGCGCGCGCTCCTTTGTTCGGCGAAATGTTAAACCAATACGCTCGTTAGTTTCCAAAGTCAGCTTGTAACGAAACGTCGGGCGATGCTTCAAGTTCGGTTAGTGTAAAGGCGGTTTTAGATACACGTTTTTGTAAAAATGCTCTTTCTAAACATATCCTTTTTGTTTTGTTTTGTTTTTTGATGGTAGATGAATTTACAAATCATCTGGTCCGATAGGTAGTTATAAGTAAATACGGTATTTACTTATAATAGGTATTTAAAATACCTGTCCTGTAAACAAATGATCGATATTTATTGACACTAACTGAAATTTATTAGCATACGCTAAATTTGGCTGGTAATAAGTATCTTAGGAAATATATTAGGGTACATCCAACTTAGAATCGAAACAAACCTACATTAGGTTACATAACAATGAATTACTTAAAAAGGTGTATAATAACGATAATACACAATTAACAAGCTTATAATATCGAGAGGTTCTCGAGATTCTCGATATTTCATTAGATAAAATAATTATTATATTTAATTGAATATGAATTAAAGCGCTTTAATATCTTTTAAATGGAGCTTGTCTTCGATACAGTTTTATAAAATCTAAATGATATAATACAATAATATACTTTTACATTAATACCTCAGAGAAAATATGATGTAACTTTAGATTACATTACACACGGATTCACCCGCGTCGTTCCATTCCCGTAAGATATTAGTTTTCAATTATTTTTCTTTCGTGTATTTTCCCGATGTTTTACTAGTTATTCAGTCGGAAGTTCTCGGTTTGAGTGTGGTTCGAACTTTGCTATCGGTCAATCCGTACAAGCTGCACGGATATTTAGCTACGAACCCCTGAATGTCTCTCTTTACCGGGATACGGAACGAAACAAAAAGTGAAACTAGGGTGAACCTAGTTTTACGAATCCTTCAATATAGTGGTCGCCAAACTAAACATTTACATTGAGTAGTTCTTTCCATACTAATTACTACCTATATTTGAGTGAACCACGTTACAATATTAATTACACAGCATTTAAAAACATTGTAAGTAAAGTTTGGCGTGCAGGCTACGGCTATTGACCCTAAAATCAACAGAAATTATTAAAAAAAGAAATCACACACATTTTTTTCGATTAAAAATTAAAATTACATATGACAGGTAAACATGAAAAAAATATGCCAACACAGTTAAATTAATGGAATTTAAAAATCTTTTCCGTCGACATGCAGCTTAACGTATAGCTGATATAAGCTAAAGCCGGTCCTTTTAAAATCCTCTGACTTAAATAGAGGTAGGAACCAAATGGAAAGCATTGGAGCTGCTCTGAATAAGCGAACTAAAGCAATGCAGTTTAAGTACCTACGATATAAGACTAATTGAGTATAAATACCTATATATAAGACTAATTGAGTCGACAAAGAAAGGGAATGTAATCCGTTTCCTACCTTCTTCAATTATTCTTCAGTACAAAACCAACCATGAGACATTTAATTTATTCTATACGTTTACATCTATGTTGTATATAATTATTGTACACTAGCTGTGCCCCGCGGTTTCAACCGCGTGAATACCTAAGTTCCGTTCCCGATGTCTTTATAGTCATCCTGTTATTCGGGGCGGAGGCAAAGACTTTTTCAGGCAATGTTTCACTCCGTTAAGATACTTAGAACATCATCTTACTTCAAGGAATATGATAAAAAAGAACTAGCAAAATCGGTTCTGCTGCTCTTGAGATTTGCGCTAAGCATCACATTCAGCGATTGTTTTTGTGTTATAGATAATATTAAATAAATTCAGGTTAGTTACGCCATTAATACCTAACTCAAGGACGTATTCCTAATTTTTCGGATTGCCTCCGCCCGAATAGCGAAATAAAAATAAACACGCGGGTGAAGTCCAGTTACTCTGTATTTTGACTCTATAGCCAAAGCTAGTTTAATCAGTTAGTTAGCGTAAAGTTATTTTTATTTATTTATTTAACCCCTTTTTTTCTTTATTTGTTAATATCTACTGAACAAATTTTTTGATCTCTAGTATTATTATTGAGCGTATAACTCGTATTTGTAGCAAAATCCTGTTAGTATAAGTTGGCTTTTGAATAAATAAGTGGACACTTGTTCTAATAAGCTTATGCAAAATTTTGAAACAGATTTACAAAATTAATTTCAAAAGCCCTCTTCAGGCTACTCAATTGAAGCATTGTTATAAATTAAGGTCTTAAAATTTGATAATAATGTTTGTTATTTTAACATTTAAAATGGAACGTACTAAATGTACTCTACACGAGTATGTTCTAGAATAACTCTATTACAACAGTTATATTCTGAAACATTGTGGCGAGATGAAAATGTAAATCTTTGAGAAAACAATTGACTGAGCTGCCCCGCGCGGCAACAGGTTACTTCAATTACATTTAATCCTTCTTCTCTCTAATAACACAATTAAAATAATTGACCGTGAAAAATATCTATTAGAAATGTAATTACATTTGGATTTTTGTTGCGAGGTAAAGGCGAAACACTGAGTACTCGGAAACGTTGAAGGTTACTTAAGGGATTTCTATACATCGATATCAGTAAGCCAATTCTCAGAAGTCTAGAATTGACTTACTTTAATCGATAATGAGAAATTCCTTTACTAACATGAAAGTGTTTGAGCACGGCAGGACATAATATCAACATAAAAAAAAATACTTATGTACCTGGCCGCCAACCCTTCCTGTTTGCCGCCGTTATAGGCTAAAAAATAAAAACACAATCATCGATGAAAACATTACCCTACAGAATGGGTGCGAAGGTTTTATGATAAACGAATCTTTTTTGCTTTGCTAACACAAAAACGCTTAATGAAGACGGTTCAGGAAAGGGTCCTGTGCAAACAACACTTTGAGCGTTTATTCAAACAAGTGAAGGTTGGTGCAACTTTTATTCAGACGAAGACTTATTGCAAGTTGCGATGCATTGCGGGGTACCGCAGCTGTGGTATCATAAGTGATCGATCATTGAAGGAAATGTACCGCAAATTGCTTGATATTTCTCGCGCCGTCTATTTCCTTAAAACACAGCTTATTTTCGCATTTACTCATTTCCGGAAGATAGTTACACGGTTAGTGCACATCTTGAATATCTGAAACGAAATAAAGGGATAACGATGCTCGACGCGGGTCAAGGTTGTACTTGTTCCCTTTGACCTATTTATCAAATCAGGAGCTAGTTTACAATGGATAGTTTTACTACTAATTATGTAGGAACTTATTTTACAAAAAAAAAGAAAGGAAGTAAAAGTCATAGTGGCCTATATAATGAACTATATTGTCCTATTTTTTTTCTTAGGTCATTCGTGTTTTCTTTTATGTATAGCCTGTCGGCGATTAAAATTATTCTGTGCCCTAAAAAATTGCTACGAGTATTGTCGGAAGCGATCATGAGCTTTTCCTTTTTACACGTGTAAGGGCAAGGACGGAAAATCATTAAATATAGTATTTTTCTTTGGTATTTTTATACTTTTCTGGGTTAAGTACACTTTTTTTTTGACCTGTCAGCATCGGATAATTTTACGTTGCCTACATCGCATATTACACATTCCTATTCAAATTTTGCGGTCATGAGTTATCTAAACAAAATTAGATTTGTGGTAAACCACTACTGAATTAATTTTGGTTTACTAATTACAAATTATAATTGATTATATATTCAATCACGTATTTGCTATAACCAGACGCGAAGACAAGATCAAGAACCAAAGTTATATGATAATGTAATTGATCCGTCGATGTTTTAATCGCTTACTTAGCGCTCGTGAAAATAAATATGAATCACTTACTTCCTCTTTAATTTAATCTGTTATTAAATAAAAGAAAACGGTCCCCTAAACGGTTAGGAGCAATTACTTTTATTGCGAAAGTAGAAGTCCTTAGAGTCCTTTGCTTGAAACAGGTTCAGTTATTTCAATAAAAGAAATTGGTATCCCAAGAAACGGTTTAGCGGAAAATTGCCGGACTAGGAGTACTTCAGTCAGGCCTTTCGTCGACTGTAAGCTGACTACACTGCTCTTCCTAAGTCAATGTAATGTATTAAAGACATAACATGAATATAATATTATTTCGGACCGACGTTTTATATCGTCATAAAACATAGACCGCTTACATTGCTTTTTTAATCATTCACTAAAATAACACAATCAACATGCTAAATGCTAAATAAAATTAACTAACCAATTTGTTCGTAATATTCCACAGTTTTATCAACCTTTTTTAAACTTTCATTCTATTAATTATAAACAAATATACCTTACTCGAAAATTGTTTATATTGGCAAATACAGCATCAGTAATTGTAAATTGAGACTTCGCATATAATATAAACCTGTTGTACCTATTATAAACGTGTCTCGAGGTTCTCAAGTTGACATGTGACGTAAGTCAATAATTTTCAAATTGAAAGGGCGTTCAATCGAGCAAGGCATAGGAAATCCACACTCACTTAAGTATACCCGTGAAGAATGTAGGAATGTCGTCACAGCCAAGGGTTGACACATCCAATGACACCATTAATATACCTATATGCAAACACATATCGATTATTTTACTTGAAATAGGTCATATCTAATACGGCTGGTTAGGCGCCCTGTTACAGACGGACAGAAAACATTTTAGGTAAGGAATGAAACTGACGAACTGACCTCTTTTTGTGACTTAACGCAATCCGATGGTCATGAAATACTATCATGCCTAAAAAAATAAAAAGACAACGCACGACCACCACAACAATTAAAACAAAGGCATACTGAAGATTTCGTTTTATTGATATACTAATAAATCATAAGAAATACCTGAGAAAGTTCTTTGATTACCACTCGATGCTTCTTACGTTAATACGAATGATTTTATACGTGTACAAGCATTGTAAAGCTTTATGTAGATCTAGTTACCAAGCAAAATTCAATTTGCTTCACTTGTTGAGCGACTCGTGGAATGGGAGGGTAGAGATTGGGGCTGTGTATGTAGGCATTATCTACTTATATACGTGTAGCGTAAGACTGAAGCGTGCCTATTACTCCTTAGGGTAAGATGGATGGAAGTACATGTATTTTAACGGGCCCAGCGTCTTCTGCTAATACAGACCACTCCTAATTAGATCGTGGCTGCAGAATAATAACTCGGAAAAGGTTAGTTTTGTGTAGAAAACGAAAACAGTCTTCTTTATTTTTCGTGTTATCACTTACAAGAACAAGAAGTTTAATAAATATAAATAATATTTTCTAATATATTTGTTTTCAAGTGCAAATGTAACAGCAATAAATCATATCCGTACTTAAACAATCATTTTTTATGAAAAATAATTAAGAACGATAAGACTAAGAAAAAGTAATCACAACCAGAAATACCTTTCTCATAAAGTTATCGGAAAGATTAATATAATTGCGCCTCCTGTTATCTACAAAATGATACTTATATTACATTACCGATGACACCGTACTTAATAAGACTAACCCATTTATCAACAAAAGCTGGTCTTGGACAAGCGATAACGAATCATTGTAAACACCAAAAATATTCGTAAAAATACATTAAATTCAACTCATGTTACAAGTAATGAAATCCGAGAGCGCAAAAACCCGAAACAAGATAATAAAATTCAGTTCATAAAATTATGAAAATCATTTTATTGTAATTATAACCTGTGGCTTAATGTAAATAATGATTTTAATTACACTATCATTTCCCAAACAATACCGATGCTAAATTCCGCGAACACATAATTCACCAATCACAGTAGACAAGTAGGTACTTAAACCAAAACGATACTGTTTAAAACCACAAAATCAACGAGCTTTGATAAAAGGTAAATACGTTTTAAAATAAACTCACTAAAAAGCTATATAGCTCCGTAAAAGGTATAAACGTCGGGTGGTATCGGGTTTATCGTTGGCTATAAACAGTCATTTACAAGTATATTGTGGTCTGAGAGAAAGCATGTAGTGGTCGGGGTGGCATTCGAGGCAACGTAAAATTAAATGTTTATTGATTTTGGGACATGGTTCCGAACGGAGTTGCGGAGCTTCGGAGAGGTCCTGGGCCCGAGGCATCCGCCCCGCCCCTGTCTCTTCTCGACTTAATCGATTCCAGTTAATACGAAGAAATCAAATTACTATTTGGAAAAGCGATTAGATTTTTTAAAACAACAGTTTATTTTATATTTTTTTAAATTGTGTTGATGTACATGTTAGAAAATAATGTGTACAAAAAATATTTTCTAACACTGGAACTGAGAGCCGACCTTAAAAAAACTTAAAAAAAGGCTTGGCAGAAGAAAAGATTTATATTGTAATTTTGTTATATTACTGAAACTCCCTTATTTATCTTCTATTCATTTTATAAAACAAAATCCCCCGCCGCGGTCGTCTGTCTGTCTGCACGTATAAAACTCAATTATTGCTGAATGGATTTTCATGCGGTTTCACCAATAGTTGGAGTGATTCAAAAGGACGATTTGTTTAGTTTTGTTTGTTAAAATTAATAGATATATAATAGAATAGGGTTGTTACTGCAGAAGTTTAAACAATTCTTTGATATATGGCAAACCAAGAGTGGTATTGTCACCTTTAGAGGTTTACAAAATTAACACAAAACATTGTCTAAAATTGCAAAATTTTATGTAGAAATTAACAATCTGTATAGACGGTTACAATATCAATCTTTTACCAAACGTTACTTACCCCGAGCAATTCAATTGCTATACAATCGCCTTTTACACCATACAAATTAAATTAATCTAGATAGTTCTGACAGCAAACGATGTTTTTACCAGAACTCTAAACGGACGAACGGTACTAGCTTTTGTAGCTCAAAAATTCCCAACTTCAGGATGTTAGCGGAGTTCATACAAATCCTGGCATCGTCGTTTCAAATTTGCAATTTCGCTTGAATATATTCCACATTCAAGCGAGAAAACTGACGCTTACCGAATGCAACAGGCTGATGCAACACAAGTTGACATCACAACCGAAAAACAAAATAGGTAAACAATGCTGTGCAAACAAGGGGCGGCAAGTACAGGAGCAGTACCATGAGCAGGACTGACTGAGTAAGCGAGACAGCGCTATGCGCAGTGTAGTGCGCCGTCTCGCTTACTCAACCACAACAGTTGTGCTTCAAAAGCTCATAGTACGGCTGCAGTTTATTTAAACAAAAAATACGTGGATTATTTAAAGAATAATAATTCTAAGTGGCTATAAAGTTTTACGCATTTCATGTACAAAGTTTCAATGAATAAAGTAATTCATGTTACAAAGTGAATTACATCTCAACAAAAACAATTCTTGTAAAAGGAGGCGAAGTTTCTATGGCGTAAGGACTAAGGAAGTAAAGTCTATATAATTAATTCATATCGCATCCATTAAAAGCGTTTATTAAGAACAAGGTTTTACCCGCGGCTTTGCCTTTGTAGCCTTTTTTAGGCGCCAAGCTTACCGTATACCAAGTTTCTTCAAAATTGGTGCAGCTGTTTAGCGTTGAAAGTGTAACAGACTGACAAAATTGCTCTTAATATTAGAATGGAAGTATAGATAATACAGTGAGAAGTAAATGTAAGATCTTTTTCGAATAGACAAGAATCTTACGGAATCTAGTTGTAACATAGGGTAGTTGTATGTATTAGATTCCTCGCTTGAATAAAACAATAAAACGAAAGGTGAGCTATGTTTTAAAAGTAACACGATTCTGGTATTTCGATTGACATTTTCTGTGTAAAGATAAACTATAATGGATTTATTTCATGTTTTTTATTCATATAAAACTATTCGTGTAAGCTTTTTACTTCAAAGCATAGTCTGAAACCAAAAATTGTTAAATAAATCCATTTAGCCTAACTGGATTTCGAGGTAAAAACCCAATTTCACCGGACTATGTTTACAATATCATATAAAGCTACTATTTAATTGGATATTATACGTGATTAAGTAGCGCGAGGTATCTTAATAAAGCAATTACCTGTTAATTAATTGAATTTCACGCGCATGTATCAATAAAATATATATAGTAGTAGTAGTTACTTAACATTTAAAAATTTATTAGGTACTTTAAAAAAAAAACTTGAATTTAATTTTTTTTACACTTGTTGAACATAGTTGGACAGTTCCTGATGTCACTTTTCGTTATGGATGTGGTAACAGATACCATTTTATTTATTTTACAATACGAATCTTTAAAAAAACTTAAAGCATATTTATCTGTGCAATCCAGTTATAACCACATAACTGTCCATTGAATATTTGTTGTGCAGTTGATTTTATTTCGAGCTAGAATAGTAAAAGTCAATAGGTACAAAAAAGGCTTTGCCAAACACAAACAGTAATGCTGGTATCTATGAAATCCGTGTAGGCAACAATATATTTTCCTAGCCAGGTTATATTTGAAAACTATATGAATTGCTTGATTGCTCGAATATTGTGTTGTGTAACTTTCAGTGCTTTTTTGAGCTTCAATTATTATTGGGCCGATAAAATGTTTTCCCACGCGTAGACGGGCTTAAACGCGGATTTTTCACTGTATTTGTTACAACTAAAATCAAGAGCCACAAGACCAAAAAAATACCGGTTTGTGAAAATAAATGAACGCAAAAAAAAGTTAAATGTAAAAATATATTGTAAGATGTGAAAAAAAATTACGGAGTGTTTGCAACAAACTCCGCTCGTCGCGTATCATAACATTTACTTTTCAGTTCAGCTTTCAAACATTTGCACTGAAGTCTATTTTTTTTCCTGTTTTACTGTTACTCTCATAACAGTTTATAAGTCTTGATTACTGTTTTAATTGGTTACAAAATTTTCTTCGGAATATTTACGATAGTATAGTTGGCTTCATACTTTGGACATATATAAAGGCCGGATGTAGAGTGGGTACAAAATCCTTGTCGCCTGCTGTAAGTCCTTAAATGTAACACTCTGTGTGTTGGTCCTTAGCAAATAAATTTAACCAGCTGCTGCCTATTGGAGCCTCGCAAGTGTATAAACTACAAAACCAATTAAACCCCATTTCCTCCTTTTATTCTGTGAATAGTCGAGCAAACACGGCCATCTAGACGTAACCACAGGCTAACAGTAGGTCCCCTGTACGTGCAGCGTACTTCGTTAACTGGTTGGTTTAAAAAACCTGTTATTTTTTTATTAAGATTCGTATTTTCATTTCACAACGTACCGAACGAAATTAACAGGCCAGACGTGGAATTTTTGGACGATTTATATTTTTTTGTACTTTCATAATTTATACTTCAGGTATTTAATTAAGCATTAAAAATGTTTTCCCTGATAACAAAACCATGAACAGCGTTGTAAACCACGTTTATACGCCATTTTAAATTGGTTTACAAGCTTCCATAGAACGAAATGTGCTGAACGACGTCATTTCAATAGATACGTCCAATATTCATGCTATGTAAATTATACGTTTTTTACAAAAAATATTACTATATTGTTAAAGCTGGATAATAGTGGGTCTGCTCAAAGCATCTTTGTATGCCATACCCGTCAATACAAAAGAACCGTAAAAATATAAAATATATTGGGATTTTCCCGGGTCTAGTCACGTAGCGACGCATTTGGTCACGGGGTGGATATACAATAATACCGTACGTAATACTCCGACAATATTAATAAAACTTCATTGAATACGTAAAAAAAGTTGTCGTCTTACGCAAGGTTAGTTTGAGAAAAAGCTTTTCGGCATTTTGAACATTTTTAACAAAACAACCAGTGTTAAGTAATCAGCACTTTTTTGGTTACGAGTTTCAAATTTTACAGTTGTTCTGACTTTCTTGACTCTTTTTTTTAGAAAAACTTCTATCCAAAACTACTAAGTATGTATAGAAAGCCGAACTTTTGAACGAAGGTTATGGTTATGACGCAAGCATTCTAAGGCTTTTAGAAAATTTCCACATAAAAGGAAATTGTGAGGACGACGTTGTGTGAAAATGTCTGTATCTTTTTAGATCCTTGAAAATTGGTAATGCATAAACATACTCATCGATTTTTTTGGATATCTACGTGATCAGGGGATTATGACAAAAGAAATTATGAATACGTATATTTTGATTGATAGTCTCAAAATTGTATTAATTGATTCCTCTTCACTAATATCGGAAATTGTGAGAATAGATGGTGATTCCTCTTTCCACTAAGTAACGTGGGCGAAACCGTGATATTCAGCTAGTTATATTATACAAAGGCGTAGCACGGTAGCACAGATGCTCTCCTTTATCAGAGTCTGAATACCATCGCTCGCTTCGTATTATAAGTCACATTCATGTAAGATTTATAATGTACAGGTGAGCTTATCACCATTCATCGGACCCACATCAGATTTGCCCCCATTGACATGACTTTGGCTTTGTACAACATATTACATCAAGGTACTATATGTAACTGTCATTATAAAAGTTTAACAGTAAGAGCGATTTCAGGTTTTCCGCTAAAATGTCGGTATCAGATACCGATGAGATACCGTGGGAGAGTAAAATATATAAAACACGTACCTATCTTTCACTTTGTCCGATGTGATAAATCGGATTCATAAGTTTCATACATTTTACTAGCTTCGATATCGTATCGGATATTGTAAAAACGGTCTAAGCAGTAAAATATCCTAGTTATGTAAAATGGAGGCTTTTATTTACTTTGGGACTTTTATTAATAGAGTATTATTGAAGGGAATAAACCTGGAGAGTATTACAGCGCCAGCTGAACCATGTCCTTAGCTAACGACGCCGAAGTAGATTGATTAATAGAGATGCGAAACGTGCCACAAATTTAAGTCTAAGGAAACGCTTGCGGCTGCTCCGCCGTACTATAAATTCACAATGAACAAAGAATTTTCTGAAAATTGAACACTATTTTTTATGTTTCGTATCTAAGAAAGCATAGGTTTTATTTGCAAGATTTAAACTTTACAAACATATTAACTAAGCTACGCAGTACATTTATTTACATACAAGCTTGTAACAAGTATCACTTTTTACTGCTATCTTTCAACAGACCTAGAATCATATAGCCACCACCAGCCAGTCTTATAATAAAAGTAAAAGAAAAAGTCCTTTTGGTGAATTGTGATTTAAAAATGGAACAGCGATTATAACTATAAGGGTACTTCATCTATTTGACTTATGGCACAACGTATTTTGCGTCAGCTTATGATTAAGGACTCCTGTTGAGTCTGAAACTAGTCAGGCGACCTTAAAAATGCGTGTGAGTGAACTGTCAAATACATAAAGTTTCTAAATATAACTGGTAATCAGGTGATCCATTTAGTGTGCGATATTCAGACTAATCTAGTTAGGCTTGAAGCTAACTTACCTTGAACAAATCCTTAAGGTAGAAATCTAAAAATAACTACGTAGATTTGAAATATAATTGCATTGACGATTAGTAATCTCGTTTCTCTTTATAAAATACGGAAGATTTTTTAATAAAATCTGACGTTTCTGCCTTTAATATCAACAAGTAAGTTCTTAGTACAGCCTGAGGAGTAGCCCACTAATGTTTTAATACTTTCCCCTCAGTTAGGCGCTTATTTATTTTGCCTTTCTTGTCTTGTCCTAAAATAACTTTACCAGTTTTCTTTGACGCGAAGAACCCTTTGGTCCGTCTAATATTTTTATTTGCACGAGAAACTTTTTTTAGGGCCGTCACGTCAGTGTATCAAATGGGTATATTTCTTAACATTACACTATTAAAATAAAGAGTAGACATTTTTGTAATATTTTTCGTATTCCATGTAAGGTGTAATGACTACATTTGCCCGGATTCCTTTTATTTTCCGGGATAAGTTGACTAAATAATTATCAATTTTAAAACTTTTATCACGATTTAAATGACGCAACGTGTCAATTAATTCATCTAACTTCATAAGAATTTGCAATATTATCGCCTTATTTCAAAATTATATTATCATCAAAAACATAAATATTAAAAACGGGCCAAGGTAACTAACAAAGGAGGCCAAAGGTATTGCCGATAAAAGAGTTGAAATCCAAGGCGCGAAGTTCAATCAAACTTTCTTAAACGATAAATAGACATAGGTACCTATATATAGAAAATGATTTCTCAATTTGTCAAATTTAATTTTTAAATTAAATATTTACATGTTTTCAAATGTCTTACTTAAGGTAGATTAACTCATTGACACTGGTCGTCATGCCATTTGAAATAAAACTAGTGCAATTTTTTTTTTATAATAACTAGTGTGTACGCGTAATCCTTTTTTATATACTCCTAAGTCGATATCTAAAAAGTATTCCTAAATATTAAAAATATACACACTGGCAGCGCATCGCCTGCTTTCTGCTATTTGTGACGTCACCGGACAATTACGAAATTCGTTTACGGAATATTGTAAACTGTCGACAAATTGTAAACTACAGCAATATTGGGGACAAATGTTTGGTACTATTGTGATTGCGCATCAGACTCGGTCAGGTTAGGTTCAAAGCTCGGTCACCTGACGGGGCTTAGTTCGCTCGCCTCGCTTAGTTCGGTCACTAGCCTTGTCACCCCCTACGGCTAGTTCACTAACCTTATTTATGGAAATTATTCAGATTTTTTTATACCTATTTCATTTAATATTTTTATCCTTGCATTTTTTTTTTATTTCAAGTTTTGAAATCTACTTTTTATATTAGTTCTTTTTTTACAGTTACATAGTTCCATACTTTGAGTGTTTAGGTGGGAGTCAGATAAAAAATATCGAAACATCTTTTTTTTTTCGAACAAATATCATCCGCCCACGCCGTAAAATCGTACAAGTGGGTAATAGATTTGGATGTCTGGTATATCCTCTTTCAATGTTTGTTTTGTAAGTATTTATAATAACTGTTATTAATGCTCATAGATAATATCTACCCGCTTATAATAATATAATAATAATACCATAAGCGTCCTACTGCTGGGCATAGGCCTCTTCCCATATAGAGAAGGCAAGAGCATTGATCACCACGCTTGATCATTTGCGGATTCGCTATTTCAGACCGCTCTTACTCACTACTTATCTGTTTCAAAATCAAATAATTTAAGACTATTTGCACAAAAGATTTCTTCTCGTTCATGTTTCATTTTACCTATTTTTTTAATACATTTTATGTTTATATTACTCAAGAAAACGCTTGACTCTAAAGAACCGCTTTAAGAAAAAAAGGTCGGTAAAGTTGTTTCCAGAGATACAGAAATAAACTATCCTAAACACATTAATGTATATGACTTGTAATGGTACCTGTGAACTCAAGCGAATGTTGTCAAAGATTCGATATCCATTGTCGGAATACTAATAACTTTGATGGGTCCAGCGAAGGGCTCTCGGGTGACGTGGGTCATTGTATACAGAAGTTTGTAAGCTTTGATGATGCCGCGTATGTAGCCTAAGTTTCTATATACTTACGACACAGGAAAACAACTCCAATATTTTCTTAGAACTCATCGAACCGATGTTTTACTAAAAGAAATTCAAACATTACATTGGGTTTTTCCTACATTGGCAAAAGGACTTAACTTTTTACATTGAGCTACGAATGTGCACTATGTGTAATTGTTTACGTCGATGCGGTTAACAGCAATTAAATCCTCGGAATAAACACCATTAAGAAAAACCAACAATTGATTTAAAACAATAAACTGTTAATCAGTTTGCGGTTTCTTAAGAGCTCGAGCAATCAAAACTTGTCGAGGTGGTTTGCAATTAGACTAGACAGCAAAATACAGAGATATTAAATTGTTTTAACAAAATAGTGAGTTTTGTTTGCATATTATTAAGTTTTAATATTTACCTCATCTTACTTAGTCCAGTCCTAATACATTTTGTTATTTAACGGGATTTTGAAAGTAGGTAAATATGCATATCATGTGAAGTGCATGTATGGTTTTTTTTTTTTTATTTCGTATAAAATTATGTTTATCAATGTACCCTATCCGTCAACTACCATTACAAATACAACAACACAATATTCCAGGAAATACAACAAAACCCCTTTTAGCTAGACAATGATCGTTAGATTATAATTAAAAAAGACAGGCCACCCACATTAGCCGTACAGAATAAACTTTCGTGAGGGCTTCCGCGGCAAGATATTATAGACGAGTAGCAAAAAGACATATTACATGAAATGTACATTCACGGGCAAAAAACATACGTACATAGTGAAATTGAACAAGAAATATCGCGGTTTTTTCGATGATACTCGAAAAGCAAGATATGTAGTACACGATTGAGGATTTTTTTCCATAATTTCTTCATGACATTTTTACAATACCAATCTAGAATTGAAGTGAGAATTAATTCAAAGTTGCTTAGTGTGTACATATTTTTGCTCGTGACTGTACTTATGTTGGATTTTCGTTCTGTTTAATTAGTGATCCAGTTTGCAATACGTATACGTCACAGATTTGAAAATCATGTCGGAATGTTCTTTGAGTACCCGAATGATTCCTCTACAATAGAACCTACAGTTATTAGTACATTTGCTACATACCATTGCTAATCCCAAACAATGTATTTCGAAGAACATCGGAATGGTATTGTCAATGCTGTCGTATTATTATTTCCTTTGAGTATCGTCTTGATTTTCATCATTCTAACGATCACTGAGCCTTGCAATGTCTGTCAATCTCAAAAATAAAAGGTGACACTTTTTTTTCCCACTACTTGTATATATGTAACACGTTGGTAAAATATAAAACGCTTATTAAATAATAATAACAAACAAAAACCTTCTTTGATTTAAGTCTCGTATTTATTTCTTACGGATCCCAGTCTCAAAACTAGACCACATGGGAAGCACCAGCTTTCAAATAAAATAAGTGTCATCAAAATCGGTTCACCCAGTCTCTGATGAAAAGATCTGTGGAAGCAAAAAAATACAGTCAAATTCTTCCTTGTTTTTAAAGACTAAAAATTATAAAATATTAAGAATTAATAATTCGTGAATCGATGCCCTAAATACCTGAGTGTGCCTTAATAGAATTTCGAAATTCCCCAATATTGTAAATAAATATATACGACGCTTTACTCAGTTTACATCATGTTATATACGAACTAAAATATTGGTTAGGTATTAAGGATAGCAGTGGAATTCTGTTGTACATAGCTCTTGACATCGTTTGATATTAATTGAGATTGGTACCTAGAACAGTTTACACTTCGATTTTATATGACAATGACATTTCATTTACCTACAAATAAAAACCAAAGCCATAATACGCAACTGGTGCGGCTGTGCTCTAAACTAAGAAAATTGTGATTGAAATTAATATTAAATTCGGTCTCATGTCGGTAAAAACCAAGATATTTTAAATCTGACATAATTAATGCATCTTTTTGAGATTTTTGTGCGCATTAAAAATAATTCGCTAAATACATTTTTTAATGTCCTCAGAACTTTATTAGACAGAAGCAATTCCCTCGCAGCTTCGTTGCGGAAACTCTACATAATTTCACCGCACTAATTTGATTTTAAGAAGTTGTTAAAAATAGTTTAACTGCGAAATACCAGATGAAGCTCTCCGCTACCTATTTTAGTACTTAACAGTAGAGACTGACGACACTTCAGTCCTCTATTTACCTAATTTCTTTAGGAGTTACATAACATAACATAACATATCATCACGCCTGTATCCCCGAAGAGTTAGGCAGAGGTGTACCAATGTACACCCACAGTTCGCCGATATGTTTTTTTGGTCCCATGTAATAGGGGGCGAGCCTATTGCCACTAACCGGGCACAAATCCAAACTCCGACCTGCCACTGAGAATTTCATAGAAAAACCCAATAACACCTTGGTCGACCTGGGAATCGAACCCAAGACCTCTAGCGTAGCAGTCGCGCTTAGCGCCACTAGGCCAATGAGGCAGTTCTTTAGGAGTTGATTTCTTAAAAACACTCACAGAAGGATTATTCACAGTAAATTATCTCGCTTTTTACCCAAGGGGTAGCTTTTTCAGAAACAATCAGACAAGTGTTTAATTATTTTAAAACACTTCTAAATACCTAAGTTCATGCCCTTTATTTCTCCACGTGTGTTTGAATAACGACTTTGAAGTTTTTGTAATAAATTCAACATTAGTAAGAAACGACAATATTATTTTTTTGTAATAAGTTACATACTGAGCTCACATGCCAGATTTTGTATAGTACATACGGGCGTATAATACAAAAAAAAGGTCCAAGCAAATGAGATTGCATACTTTAATTACAGAGTTCTCATGACCAGTTTCTGCCTTTTCGACACCAGTTCGATGATATTATTACAATACTTTGACAACTAATTCACGGTCAAAATTATGTAAGCACGTTCAGCACGATCGCACTCCGACAAATGATTCTAATTCGCATGACTTATGATTTGACATAAAAATATGCCTTTAGTCATTTTATTTTTACGGCATTAATTTTCAGAATACTCTTTAGTTAAAATAATCCTATGAATACTATGTATTACAAACACATCAAATGTAAAGTACACTTACCAGTATAAAGGCACATTATATTATTTAAATACATTAAAGGGCCCTCAAATACGTATTTAAGTACCGCATTATATAATATAACGTCGATTTTCGTAAATCCCAATATAATGATCCAATTTAAATAAACGTTTCTTCATTGATACACATCTTTGTACTTTGAGGTGAGTAGATCAAACATTTTGGGTTATAAACCTGCTTGATAAATTAATTAGAAAGCAAGTTTAAGTTTAATAAGTCGTCGTAAATTTGAAATATGTAGTGTAAATGTAGTGAACATCACAAGGGACTAAAGTGTGTGACAATGTGTCCGTATGCAATCACACTACTAAGTTTAAATGCGTGATGATTCGCGTTGAACTACATCTATCTAGGTCAACTACTACATTTTCAATGCTGTGATACTTTCCACGAAACACTTCTGATGATGAAAAAAGGTACTTAGAGCTGCAGATTTTAAAAATATATTATTATTCTTACTTTTTACTTCTATGAAGGTTTTTTAAGAAGTCTGGTATCTATTTATATGGATATTTTTAGCAGATCTGTCGCAGTTAGCTAAAGTACAGGCTTTGACTGCTTTACTGAACTAAAATTATTATGAAGAGCTGGTGGCGTACGCTGCGGGTGGTCTGTGGATGGGAGACCATTTGATCACACACATCGGACTGCACACGATCCTGACTGTTATACTTTGATCTTTGACAATCGTTAAGTAATTACAATTCTAACAACCAGTCTTACCACGAAATACTGTGTTACCCAACGAAATGGGTTGTGAAGGTCAGATAGACATTCGTTCCAAGTAAAATACAGTATTCAGCAGAATTTGTTAAGACTTTAAGCCGACGCCGACATTGCTTGGGAAATGACTAAGCAAAGAAAACAAAAATCTTTGCTGTTAGAAATAATATTTCATTCAAAGCAAACATAGTACTGAAAATACGTGTTGTCTAATTCTTCCCAGTTTTCTTGTCCAAATTTTCGAGACCCGTAAGTTAATCCTAGAAGGCTGAGGTTGAGGTTTACAGGTGATGAATTTCATCTCCGTGAAAAAAATCTTCTTCGTAAAATCAACCCTTTCATAAGTTATGAGTATAAGCCGAATACTGTAGGTAGCGAAAACACCTCTTTGATTTGCTGCGATACCGCATAATGCCCTTCCTATTCTTTAGTAATGAAGACAAGTTATCATGTCACAGTTCACACAAAATAACTTTGAAATTTCATTGACATTGTTCACTGTCTAAATATAACACAGATTTTACAATAGCCAAGAAAGTTATATTACTCTTATCTCTTATTAATGAGTTCCGGAACTTTGATTATTTATCGATGTCGCAATTTTGTAACTGGTAAAGGTCTCTCAAAGTTCTTGATAAGCAATTGATAAGATACTCATGATATTACGTCCATCACTTGCTAAAAGATGTAAATACGCACCTACAGACAAACCGTTTATACGGCTTTGTAGGGCCTATTCTTGTAATTGTGCTTAGTTCTATTATACTTAATAAAGACCATACCATACCATACCATCTGTCATTCTGTTGCGCCTTGACTTTGATGCAGCTTGGTAGGTATGCAAAGCTGGGATCTCTGTAAAACACAACAGATAAAATAATTTCCTATTGCTCTGGCTGGAGGCCTTAAGGTCCTCGCCAAAAGTCTGGTGAAGCAATCAAACAAAGCCTGCAATCAGGCTAACTGCAAAGATCTCTACAAAAGATAAAATAATTCCTATTTTTTAAATAATGAAACCTTTAACAATGTAACACGTGTTTGTTTCCATATTTACCAACATCAATTACGAAACAAAAACAAAGTAGCAAAATGTTTTTTACTAACTTAAATGACAACAAAGGTGACAAAAAACAGTGTCAAACAGAATGTGTCGATTTTGTGATCGGTTCGTTCGCTTTTCATCAGCCTTGAAATTTAATTATTAACTCGCTAGCAGAGTTGCAACGTTCACGTAACCAAATCACGTAGGAACAAGGGTTTTGTAAACTATTTATATTTCTATAAGCCATTGTTTCTCTTTATAACCCTTCGCACAGTTCTTTAAAACTAGTGATCTGAATGCATATCTTTTTAAACTTGCAAACAAAACATCTTTAATTACAGTTATTGTGATAATTTTAAACGACATTTACATGAGGAGCGTACGAGTATGATGTTTAATAAATAGTTTTAATTTTCCAGCAGAAAATGTTTCATGCAAACGTTCTTTCTGGTTTTATAAAAGTTGACAATTAATCAGAAACTTGTATATCTAAGCCTGTAAAACTAACTGTAAAAATCACTGGATTCTCTCAAAAAAACCAATCAACCGGACCGCAGCCGTACCCGAAAATAGACAGATTTATTTCAAACGTGATGCGACATATTTTCTATCCTTTTTACACAGGAAATTTATCCTACCCATGTATTATGCTATCAAATATCTACATACCTACATGTAATACAAGAAGAACTCATCAAAAACATTAGTGGATGAAATCAATTATAATGCTATAAAAATAAAATAAAGTAGGACAATAAAAACCGTAATGAAAGCGATTTCCTTTTAAGGAAAGCCACAACAAGCGAGGCTTGAACAGACTAAACAATTTGCACAGAAGTCACTCGGCCTCAGACCCCGCAAACAGGCTATTAATAGCATAGGATCCAAGCTATTTTAAGATCTCATACCTACAGCTGTGACGTCAATATTCTCGAACACCATTTAGTGACTTATCTTTATCTTAATATATTTCAAAAGATTTTTTAACGGTAAAGGTAATCATTTATTGCACACCCACTTTAAAGTGTTTGTTGTGTGTCAGTCACAATAAATTGACGATAGTATAAAGCTTTTTTTAACCGTCAAACCTAACAACAACACTAGGTGGGTACTAATATTGAAACGTGATCCAAAATACGAATAGCTAATGATGCGCCCTACTGATACTATTGAGTTACAATTTACAATAATTCGATAAGGAACAATGTTAGTATTATATTCGATATGTTTTCCTTAGACACGAGGAAAATGTAAAAACCTATAACTTAATAGTCTTTGTCTTTACCTTGAGCTTTAAAAGTAAATAATATTTCGCACTAAAATTACATTATAATTTGGTTTTACAAATAAGAAACTAAAAAAATATTAATTTAATCTAAAGAACTTCATTGAGTATTGTGGTGTAAAATTAAACTAAAAAAGCTCTATCTAATGTCATAAGAAAATGAAAAGAAAGTCGAAAGAAGTAATAAAATTGATTGCATTTGTTATTATAGGGGCGTCGGGTTCCGAACCGGAAAGCAGCGGCTTAGCATCCTCGATCGGGAAGAAAATCTCTTCCGGGATGTCGGGGATAATCTCAAAGATGAAGAACGGGGCGCAGCCGCAGCCGCCACCGCTGGAGAACAACCCCATCTGCCAGTACTTCGAGGTGGGCAAGGAGAGCAGCACCGCCGGGCCGGGCCTCATCTGGCGCGTCCATGACGCCTACCGGAAGAGCGACGGCAAGGTCAGTACACAACATCTTTTTTACCCAGTTTCAGCAAAGTCAGAACACAAAGTTTACAGCTTTTCAATGCGCGGTACGGTTCGTTTCACTTACGGAAGGTTACATTTTTAGCAAAACAATTGCAATGCAAAATAACTAAGCAGAAATAAGTAAAATACTACAGTCCGTAAGCATAACGAATCGTTTTGAATATAGGGACTGGGTCAAGTTTTTCTTCATCTGGAACAGCTAAACTCAGCATTTTTCTTCAGAAGGCAAGGATTTGAAGCAGATTAACACAGTTAAAGTGAAAAACGTAATTTTACATTATATAACATTCAAAAATATGAGCGGAAACTTTGAAAAATTAACGCAATATCGCCACACACTTTATGATTTTGACTTACATATTATACGTAGAAAAACTCATCTACTTTCAGGATCGTAAACTAAATTAATCGTCTATAACACGGGATGTCATAACCCAGCCAAATTCTTTTACCTCAAATTTACTTAGTGCCTATGTCTCGAACATAAAATACCGTATTTGAAGCTAAGAACCTAATTTTACATCATAAAAAATGGAAATATTGAGCGAAGGTGAAGTCACAAAAATCATGTAAACTTAAATAAAAAATTACATTAGTAAACGCAAAATGCTCGTTCCTTCTCTATATGCCTGTGTCCAGTAGTGGGGCGTATGGAGGCCAGTTTATTATAATTATTTAAACGCAAAATAAGTTATGAAATGCTATAAATAAAAAATACAAAAGCTCAAAACTCATTTTGAGCTGAATCCACCTGAAACAAATTAATATTATGAAAAGCACAAAAGTACCGGATAAATAAATTATCGTGCCGAAATCATCGTTATGAGCCTTTGTTTCATCAACTGGAATCAATCACACGCAGGAAATTAAGATTAAATATGCAAATTAAAAACAAATATACATTTCAAAAGTGGCAGAAATGTGTAAACATAAAATGCACGGTCAGGATTTTGTATAAACGAGAAATATTAATGACTAGCTGTGCTCGCGGTTTTATACGCGTAAGTAGACTACGTTCCCGATGTTTTTTGTAGTCTTCTGCTAGTATTCTGCTATAATAATACATCAAATATCCTGAAAATTGGTCCGCCCAATCTTTGAGTTGAAAATGGTGTGTAATTTGACTTTGTTTTATTTAAGGAAGAACAAGTCAGGACAAGACTATAATATAACAACATACAACAGTTTTGAGACAAACTTTTGTCATAAAGTGCATTTCCTTGATACTCGTATTTCAAGATACAGTTATTTTCTACAGACGTTATACGTTTACTCTAACTCAGTTGGACTACGAAAACTGTTTGATATATAGTATTAGGTACATCATAACATAAAAATATTCATGTATTAAGCTACAAATACTTTCTGTACGGGTGAGTGCAAATTACGTATTTTGATGATTATTTATCGTGTAAACTAAGGTAAGAGATTTGCAATCGGATATGTTTAAAAATTATATTCATGGATTGACTCTGTGTGCTTGAAAATCGCACGAATTGTCAACAAGGGATAGCCAATGACAAGATATTCTAGTAATTCAAGTGATAAAAGTGTGCCCTAGCGATCCTCATCCATAGTGCAGGAAGCACGAGCTGGTATTATCAAAGTTTCCTTCATAATAGAACATTATTAAACCGATACTGTCTACTCATGTCGGAATTGTTTAAACTTTGTGTTTATAACACCTGCATGGAATGCACTAAGAGGATTTATAAAATAAAACTAAACCGACGTTGTTTTGTTCTAATTTAACTTTGTAGCCACACTGTTAAAAATCTATTCTGTATACATTTTCATCCTGTCACCGCGAAACGTGTTCGTAAACCGATGAAAGTGTTTGAGGTGAATTTTAACTGAAATGTTTTTTTACCAATTTATCTATGTTAACCTAAAAATACTTGGCAGTAACGGCTGGACGACAAAACTTCATAAGCTTGATAAATGAAAGGACGGCTCGCGGTGGGACGATCATTACTGTTATACTAAAGATCATATCAAGAACACGAAAGAAATATTTTTTGTAAAGCTAATATTAATACACGGCCCCTGTCGGCTTTTCTTCTTTTACCTTACCCATTTTGTGGAATGTTTTTTTTGTATCCTTTAATAACAATATACACAGACATTTTTTTTACATAAATCAATCGTACTGAATATAATCAGAGACAAAAACAAACGAACAACTTCTCACCCTAAACGTATTTCCGTCCTCTGTTCCGTAGAGGGTAAAAATGAATAACATATAAATTACTATCTAATTAGCAGACTCAAACTCTGCTTTTTGGTCTACCAAGTCTTTCCACATAAAGTGTTTATGATGCTTAACTTGCCTCTGTATCAAAGCAAACTGAAAACTAGTCCAAAAGTTTGTAAAAAGTTGGAAAACGGCGCTCCAACTTACGTATTTAAAACCTCTGAGAGGCTTACAAGAGCATAAATGTGCTTGCACTTTTCAAATCCAAGTTATCTAACACTAACTCGGATTTGAAAAGTGCAAGTATTGACTTTCATCCTTTGAGAGGAAAATATCTAAAGCAACAGAGTTTTCTAAAGGAAGACTAGAGTAGTCGCATGTTTTATCCTGCTGAGTGCCTGCAATTCTATGGATGTATTGTTGCGTTTGAGTCTCTGGCTTGCTTTTTGAGGGAGCGCGGTTTGTGGCAATCATTGTACGGTTAAATTCCACAATTGCTTGCAACTGCCAGCGGTCACGATGACATTTACCGCAGCCTCCGTCCCGTCAAGATAGCGAACATTACAGGCGAATACGTATTATATTTGTTATAGTAAATAACCGCGAAGGTTAAGCTAATTTGGGAGCTGTCTGTTATTGTTATTCAGAAAGTGGTTCTAAGGTTTAAACCCATTTCAAAAGGAGGTTCGCAATTCGATGGAATGTTTTCTTTTGTTTGTTGCGCGTTATCTCTGGATATTAAGGAACGATTTCAAAAAAATATTTTTTAATTAATTTGGTCTAATATAAATTACAGTAAATCGGTTCCTGTTCACATTTATGTGTAAACAATAGTATTTCACTGAATGGCTTTTGATCTGTTTAACATTTATACAGCCTTAAAGATATTCATGCGGAACCCTACCTTGCCTTACCTTTAAGGTATCGATTTACGAATTATAAGGTGGAGGCTTCGTACATTTTGATGTTTGTTTCCTGACATCAGAACCTGTCCCGGTTTATATTGAGCGGTGGAGACGGTGCCTCTCACGATGTTTTTCCTTTATATGATATGATATTAATGGCAATCACGACATATCTTTATGTACAATCAATATATTATACCTATTTGATGAAACTGTTTTTACATAATTGCACTATGATAAAAACGTAATTTCAAAGCAAATTTACACCCAGTGTGGTTATATCATTACAAAAAAATTAACTATTTTCCATCGTAAAATAAACTGCGAAGCTATAATTTTCTTTTTTACATACATACCTTACTGTTTTTACACGGATAACAAAACAAACCACAAGAAAATTTGTTTTATGTAGCTTTATTTATTGTTTTACGGGTAAATCTAGTTCAATTTTAATAAAAGGTTAAATTGTAATAATAAGGGGCAAGAAAACCTTTATTAGGGACATCTACTTATTAAATAACATTTCCATTTGATTTAAAACTAGAAATAAACGAAAGAAAAACTTTTAAAGGTGTAAATAGATCCTTATTGCGATGCTACGCTAAGCTTTTATCCTACTACAAACTAAAACTGAAACGGTGTACTCAAATTAATAAAAACGTTGCTAATACGTGCCTATTCAATCATAACTATTTATTTGAAATTAAAAATTATATTTTAATTTACTAAATACCGAATTTAGTTCAATTGAACGGCAAGCAATTATACTAATATCAATGCTTGTGTTGACGTACTAAAGTTGCACTGAATGGCTGTGCAAACATTTCAAGCGAGACATGGGCTCGCACTCAAATTAATAAACAAAGCTCAGTAAGTAAACATAAGAATTCAGATCCAAATATATTAATAGTTTTAATCTCTTAAATTGCTTTATATTAATAATTATAAAGCCTATTTTGGAACGCAGGTTTCCTCACGATGTTTTCCGTCACCGTTTATCAGAAGTGTCTTAGAATAATTAGGAAAGTACATATAACTTTGAAAAGTTACATTGGTACTTGCCCGGGATCGAACCTGCAACCTCATGCATACAAACCCGTTAATTGAACCACTAGGCCACCACGACTTTTATTAATACTTGTTGATATTAAAACTTGTTGATTTCGAACGATTGGTACGACGTTTTGTAGTCTAAAAAAAAACGGGATCCAAATCTATTGTTTTTTTTTTAATCTCATAAATTGCATGGTATTCCTGTACAAAAACAATGTTCTATCAGACAGAGTTGCAAAATAAAAAAAAGTTTATTTAAAAGCTTTAGAGCTTACCTTTGTGCATATTCTCAGAACAAAGATATTTGTTTCAGAATGCAAGGATAACAAACATCAACAATAAAATTTCTTCCAAAAAAATTAGAAAAAAATGTTGTTGTTGATGTAATACTGGTTGTTGGACAGATAGATAATAATTAATTTTAAGTAAAAAAGATAAATGTTATTCTACAACCGTTGCGAACATTTTTCACGCAACATGTTGACAACTAAGTAGTAGTAAGTACACTAGTACACCTCTGCCAAACCCTTCGGGGATACAGGCGTGATGATATGTTATGTTGACACAGCAACATCAAAAATAAAGCGTCTATTATAAAATTAAATGAAATAAAAATATTTATTAATTTGCTTGTGCTGTCTCATTCCTAGACAAAGGCCTCCAAGTTCCCAAAGGCCTGCAAAGTGATATTTTCTGTCACATTTTAAGACAAGTATATTGTGTAACACATTATCAAGTTGAATAAGCGTTTAACATAACTAATTCCATCACTGAGCTACGTAGAATCATCATAAGCAACAGATTGAGATATAAATAATTTAGTGTATCTTAACACGGCCACGACTTGCTGGGGCTCACGTTACGCTCGCTCATGATAGTACGTTCAACCTGAAAGCATTTACCAGTGCCATTCGCTAATATATTAAGAAAACAGGTAAATCGCTAAGTTAAGTGAAGCAATAACTTTACTGAAGATAGATTTCTAAGTTATTTTGGTCAGATAGAGCTTTACATTTTTTAAACAAGGTATTTTAGAATACAAAGAAAATAATAAAAAGCCGACTTCAATTAAAATATGGGAGAGAGAAATATACTATCGATTTGAAAAATAATATTAAAAATCGACCCCATACGCCAAACACATACAAACATTAAAACAAACAAATTGAAGCTCCTTTTTTGAAGTCACTTAAAAAAAACATACTGTGAAATAAAAACCTCATCCTTTTGAAGTCGATTAAAAAACTTAGATACACAACCGAGGGTCGAAGAAAACATTTAGTCTGACCGTTCGCCGCAACGTTAGAGATTGAACTACGAGAAAACATTCAACTTAATGAAAATAGATAAGTGAGACTTTAATGGCCCCGCTACTAAGTGTCGGGCTGGCGATCGAAAGGTCATGAGTTCGAAGTTCACTCGTTAAATACTGTGTAAAACACTTATCAGATTAGAAAATTAAAATCTTGCTGAACGTAGTACATACTCACATCTTTAACCGCATTCAAAAAAGGAGGGGTAATCAAATCGATTTTCCTTTTTTTTTAAGAATGAACTTTTAACTGGGTGAACCGATTTTGATGATTCTTTTTTTTTTAAGTTGGTGCTTCTCGTGTGGTCCTATTTTGGTCCAGTTTTGACAGCGGTATCTGAAAGAAATAAATGTATGACTTATTTTGAAGTCATTGAATAAAACTACTTTTTACGGATTTTTTCGCGGTTTTAATTTTAGATTTAGGAAAAGTAGTTTTATTCAATGTCTAACATTCGCGTAAACCTAAGAAACCAATATTATTTTGAAGTCGTTTTTTTTTTGTGTGAGTGATTTGTTATAGATAGCAAATATAACTAGTACGTAAACTGGTCATAAAAATGAGGCGAATGATATGAATAGGTACACGATCAAAAATGTTCGCTGTGTACATTTTGTTTGTATTAACCTCTGCAAATACCCCCGAAGCGGTCGCTTTAAGAAAAGCAGGTAGTATTTCAAAAATATCAGTTCATACGTAGGAAAACGAGCTGAAACTACAGCATTTTATTGCTCGAAGTTGTCTGTATCCATTGTGTATGTATATTAGATTCACCTCAGAGGATGTAACCTAGATAGAGATAGGTTTATGTTTAGATCGGCCTTATGCAGGGACATCATAAAAATATATTCATACTATTTTCACTTTACGATGTGACTGTATTTTTACAGTGACTGAAGATCTTTATATTTATTTTCATGCTTGACTTTATTTCAACTGATTTTTAGGAAGAGATCTGATATAAATTTAACAAGAAACAACTGTTTTAAATGAATTCAAATATTTTTAGGTTTAATCTAACAATAAACATATAAAAATGGCCAGAAAAAAAATATATTTAAAGCAGATTAATTAAAGACCAGATACCAAACATATCATCACCATCATCCACATCCCATGTCCTCCCACTGCTGGGCATAGGTCTCCCCTTTTTCGTGCCATTTTCTACGGTCCTCTACCAGCGTCATCCAGATTCGACCCGCGAATTTAACCATGTCGATAGCAAACATATACATAGAATTAATGCAAAGCGAATGAATGCTAAAATTCCAATTAAAAGACAACATCATTTTAGCCGTGGAGTACAAACTACGAGTTGGTAGGTATAGGTAGGTACCTAACTTCCGCGCTCCGGAACTTTACACCACAAATATTAATTCTCATACAAAGTCAAACTAACTTTAAAGCTACTTCATTTTAAAATTAACTACTCAACTCCCGCATAAACTGTTCCTAACATAATGTTGAAATATCACAGCAATTTATGATTAAAGCTACATTATTATAATGATGCTATAAAATAAACTATGAATATTATATACTGTAAGGTAGGCCGAAAAGACGCTGGCGCGATGACATCGATCGCTATCTGCCGGGTTGGTGGGAGATGGCTCCAGACAGAACAGCTTGGAGCAAATTGGGGGAGACCTTTGCCCAGCAGTGGGACACATGAAAGGTTATTTAAAAAAATATATATATATATACTGTATGATAATATGGACCATGATATAACTTTTAAGACCATGACGTAAACAAAATGGTAGTAACTTTTTAAGACAGATGTTTCCTAGATAAATAAGTAGGTGTAGAAAGGCGCCAGTAAATCAATAAAAATTGTACACATTTTTATTTGTGTCTCAAAATAAGAAAAAAATAACCAAATGTATAAAGCAAATCGAACTTTTGGATAGGGGATTAATGTCGTCATACTTTCCTAAGATATATAAAATTGCGACGTCAGGCGACATTACATATCGATGTTAGTACCATCGTAAGGGTTTTGCTAGTAATAAGTCGTATTAAATATATTTTTAACTATTATTCTGACGTAAATAAAAAACCATCTCAATTACTTGAGATAAATATTTATTTATAAGACTTTATAAAAGGGTAAGATGATGTCTTTCTTGTTTATACGATATGGGGATATCGTTATGCCTTAACGCTGATGGAGGACCCAAATGCTTGAGAGGGAACTAAGCGGCAAGCTAAAAGGAGAAGTGTCGCCGTGATGTAAAAAGTTTGCCTCAAAGGGGAAAGAAATTACCCACACCTGTGACGAACGAACGACGTTTGGGAAGGCGTATGTCGAAATACCTCGGATATTATTACGCTGTAGATATCGTGTGCGTGTGTAGATTTGCTAAATATTTGTAGGTTTATTCAAATGGTATTTTGAGGGCAGGTATATTAGGAATTTGTAGTAATATTTTTTTCATTTCTTTGTATGGCCTATAATATCCCACAACTGGAGAAATCGCAGGCTCTCTCGGTGACAAGTTAATTCAATTGTTTTAATTTAAAACCGAAATTAAAACAATTGAATTAACTTGTTAATACTAATTTACTTTAATTTAATTTGAAAATTTCGTTAAATTTGTTAAATATTTTGGACTCTGTTCTTTAGAACAATATTTATTTATTAATAAAAGCAAGCACTTAACCAGTGGATTTATTACGACAATTTCCCCGAACAGCAATCACTTTGCGATTAATCAGGCAATTGCAGAATATTACCAAACTCGATGCACTTTTCTCTCGAACTGTATGATTTAAATGGTCAATACAAGTTGTATGGTCGGGAATTGAATTGTGATGAATTTTAACACGTGTCGAGAGTCCCGAGAATTCGAGGGCGGCCGTGAAACTTTCGAACGAAGCCTTCATCGGCATCGCCCGCTTTCATTTTCCATATTGGAAATATATCTGCTTCTTGGAATCGAAAAATAAAATGGTCAGCCTTTTATTTGTTGAAACATTGCATTCGTTCACAAAACTATTATTTTCATGGTCAAACAAACAAAGGAAAAGAAATATTGATTTTTTGTAATACCTACCAACGTTACTTCGTGAGTAAAATGCTTTGTACATTTGCAGTTATTCAAACTATATTTGGAATAGGAATCCTTTTTGAAACCTCAACGTTACATTGTTTTAAATAAATACTATAATTCTGCACGATATTGTATCCTTTGCAAATAATAATTAAGAAAAGGTACAAAAAAAATATTTATAATAAATGAAACAAGTCATTACTGAAAACAAGTATTATAAAAACTTACTTTTTACTTATAATTGAGCACTGAAAGCAAAAATATCTAAAAAATATATAAAATTAGAATTTGATAGAAGTTTGGTACCGATTTTTATGAGAGTCTAATAAAAAAATATTGTAGTGCAAACACATCACACGTATTTCAATGTTGTAAGCTATTTTCTGTGTGACATAGTTCCACAACACGCAGCAGTCAACAAGTAGATCATTTCAAAAATTGCAATGCACTTAAACACGTTTTTACTACCCGACACTTTTTGCCGTTTTATACGCTTAGTAAGTACACGACGTAATTTTACGAGCGCCAAATCGCATAAAACATGCTGGAGGGAGGAACGGAAATAAGAGACGGTAGACTTATTTCGAGGGACTATAAACTTATATTACTTTAAAAACTGCCCGGACTTATCTACATGTATATACCGAAACGTCAGACGAGCCATGGTTTTGAATTAAATACCACCATTGACAAGTACTATTCCTATAATCTACGAACACTCATCGATTGGCTCAAATATATGGAAGTAACAACACTAAGTTACGAGACTTATCAAAAAGATTTAATGTCAATCCCTTTTCTGCCATACATTTGATGTTATAAAGCGCAAAGTTTAGCGCTTCCTATCATCGTCAACGCTCGTAGAAATGTCACTTGTCTGAAGCTTATTGATCACGCTGGTTATCTACAGCTTTTTATTAACAGCAAATTCTTAACATTATTATAATCCTTGTTAAAGTTTATAAGTGTTGTAAGTAGACCATATAAAACAAAATATTTATCAAACAGATTTTGCGTTACTAATCCTGCAATGTTAAAGCAAATATAATTCCAAAGAAATTACAAAGAGAGCTGTTTTAAAACAGATTAGCGATCTTAAGTTTTCAATGTAAATTAATTTACGCGTTAACACAAACATGTAAGCCATCTTCATCAAGTATTCGGCAAGTAATAGATATACCAAAGAATAATATCTGGGGCAACCCTCACACCGCAAGCCGGTCAAATATTTCATGGAACTAATTAAAACTTACAGGATAAGGCCCGGCGGTTGATAGGCTTTGATCACAAGTTATGTCACTACTGATTTCTATTAATTAACTTAGTTGGGTATAAGACACTGACATACCGGAATATAGATTGGATACGCACAAAATGAAACTAGAATAAATTAAATAAATTCACAAAAATTGACAATTATTGTCAATTTTTGTGAAGTACAACAAAATTGAATATTAATTGAAATAGCGAAATAAATTGCAAAAAATAAATTATTCTGTTCATTCAATATTGTAACATGTCAGTTTTAATCTAGGCTTTAGGTTTTACGCGGCTGCATAGCTGACGGGAATTCAAGTCCATTGATCGTTTTAGTTTACAGCGAAGCTTTACAGTATTTTATGATTTTGTTTTTTCTCGTGACCTACGAATATCCAGCATGTTTGACCTTTCATATTATTATGTATAGCTAAAATAATGTTTTACTAAAAATTCATTGTGTCTGCAGCTCTAGGTATTCAATATTTTATATTGCCTGGTCAATTGAATTAGTTTAATAGTTATGTTCAAATGTTATGTCATAATTTGTGCGAGTATTTTACTTTCACGGTCATTGTCACTAAACATATCGGCGAACTGTGGGTGTACATAGGTTCACCTCTGCTTAACCTTTCTTGGATACAGGCGTGATGATATGTTATGTAAAGTTATGTCATTGTCACTATTATCCTATTGATCAGTTGATCCATCACATTATATTTTATAAAATGACAAATAGTTCAACGTTTCCTGTGGTACTCTAACTTTACATTTTGTGATTAAATTGTTTGCTATCGAGGCTCAAAGTTAATTTCATTTTTTTTAAGAAAAATTATAGTCCTCGCTTAAAAATTAACTATTTTACTAACTGGGGTTCTGAAGTTTTATTGAGCAGTTTTTATTCCTTGCCTTTGAAATTTTTAACTTCATTTAGTGTATTTTTCCTTTGCTTTTATAGTGATATTATCAGGGCAATTTTTAATTTAATTTATTCAAACTTTAGACAAACTTTAGGCAAACCAGTTTACTTTATTCTTGTTGACTAACCATTCCTTTGGTTTTGTTAAGTTTAACCCACTTACAAGCCATTTACCCAAGGTGTGTTTTATTTCCTTAAGTGTACTAACCAAAAAGTTTCCTCATATCAAATGTATCATCTCTCATCATAATTACTCTCATCAAATATGGATAGATCCTTTCACGCTTCTGCGACAAATTTCATCATACATCTTAGCGCAATTGATTAAGTTACTCCATAAGTTTCATAATTACTTGTAATGAGAGTTAGATTACACTTCCAAATAATCTTAGGCCGCGCTTACACGAACTGCTCGAGTCAGCATTTAACACTCACGTGACGTGAGCTGTCAACAGGTACCCGAGTCCGCTATTTTAGTTCAGTGAGTGGTGGGTTAATAAACGTTCCAATGTACTTGTTAATCTGCCTTATTTTCGTATTTAGATAATTTAAGTTCAATAACAAATGTGCCTGGTTAGTGCCAATAGGCTCGCCCCATATTGCATGGGACCTAAACATACCAGCATACTGTAGGTGTACATTGGTACACCTCTCCCTGACCGGGGATACAGGCGTCATGGTATGTTATGACAAATGTACACCTGCTTGCCACTGTTGTCATTTTAGGATTGCAACTGACTGTTCTTATCTGAATACGAAAATAGGGCACAAAAACAAGTACACTGGAACGTTTTTTAACCCGGACTCGGGCCCCAGGTCTCGCGCGTCTTGTGCAAATCCTTCGTCAAGCTATTTGAGATTGAGAATATTTGAAACAAAAGCAGGTTATCTGCTTCCAGCACTCTATGTGCATATGGCCTTCTTTCTACATCAGCCATCAGTTTACAGCAAATCTCGTTGCTTTGCTTAGTTTTGTATTTAACATATTGTATAACGATGATTTATTAGTTATTTAGTATTTATTATTTAGTAATACAATTTTTTTTTTTTTCAATTTAATCTTGTACCGGAAAACTCAAAGCATCTATTTTATGCCAGCCAGTTTGAGCGGCGATCACAAAGTCAAAAATATTTTTGCATAACATACACAAGAGTCTGAGATAAGTGCCTTGTCCGATAAAAATGGGGTCATTTTCTATGAAATCCAGTCCTTTTCCTTTGAACATAATCTGTACATATCATTATTTATTTGTACTAGAATCAAGAATCATGAGAACCAGAAACGTTGTACCAGGCAATTAGCTTTAGAAATATCCATGAAACTTGAGCTAAATCGATAGCTCGTTGAACAGAGCCGTTTCACGTCAAGTTGTGGTCCAGCCACTCTTTGTTTAGTGTAATTAATTGATTGCCTAAATTGATTAGAGCCTGGCTTCGGAGAAACTACGCTAACCATCACTTAACGTTTCACTCATAAAATTAGTATGGAGAAAATTAATCGTAAAGCGTAGGTTACCTAGATACTTCAAAACGTGTGGGTTAAATGTTAAAGTTCTGTTTTGCTTGAATATGATGCCTGAAAACTGTATTGTAGCTGGAGTTTGACAGCAAAACTGCTTGAAACGTGCTCGAAAATAGCTGGAGCGAGGAGAAGCAATTTTGTTATAATAATATCGTGAGGTACCTCAAGTTTTAGTTACTCGAATACACATTGCGGAAGGATCGCGTCGTAGCCGTGCATAATCTAGCGCCGTGTGTTTTTAGCGACGGTTATTGTTTACCTTATGACATTCAACGTAGTCTTTTACTTATGTACCTTTGATATAAGTGTAATTACTTCATATGCTTGTGATACTGAATAGTCATACCTATTTCAAACAACATTGCTTGGCTCTTTTGTTGATTATTAGATTTCTAGCACCACGTTTTTTATCCTTTTATTCAACATTCATTTAATCACCATAATATCACATTTACTTAACGAGATCGCGCCTGCTACCGCATAATTTGGTATAAGCTAATCACACTAACTTCGGAACACAAAAGTGATCAACACCTGCACAATTTACGGAAGTGCGGCACAGTTGTTGTGCTCTCGGTGGCTCTTAATACTCCTGAACGTAACTAATTTCAGTCTTAGTTAGAGCTAGGTAACCTGTATTCAGAAATTACAGTCGTAAGAAAATTTCCTAGTTACCAGTCCAAGGACCTTAAACTCTATGGTAATGTCTGTATAACTTACGATAAGGTTGTCTTCAATGACACATAAATACAAAAATGAGGCAGACATCGTACTGGGTCGTCAAGAATGAGACAAGAAAATACGAACAATTGTCTTAGCTTCATCTACTTCTATCACTTTTCTTCTCACACGTTCTATATGTCTGTTTCTTTCACTCACTTAATAACAGGCATGGAATACGGTTTTTAAACGTCTCGATCTTAGAGTATACATCTGAAAGTATAGAGTGAGCATATCAGAGTTTAAACCGTAAGCACTAGTGTGAACAAGTGTTGTCGTGAATTTTGTGTGAAGATGGAGCTTGCCGTTTTAAAAAATCTATCTAAAACACTAATGTTATTCTAACAATGTCAAAACCATCGATATTTTCTTATATAAATTTCTGGTTGCGCGAAAATTAACTTAAATGAAAATCGAAATGTATTAGGATCATACTAAAAACTGCTCTCGCTTGGCACAAGGGGAACCTAGCGATAGTAGCAGTCTATGCATATCATACGTCGATGGTCTCGATGTATTGTGTGTCCTTTATATAAATATTAAAACATCATTGGTCACCTTACTTCTTGACCTTAGCCGTGCAACCTTGTAAAGTAAGCGCTATATTAATTAAACTTCCGATAAATTAATAATATCGATCGCTCTCATCTTTTGCAATAAAGTTAGATCGCCTATAATTTATTAAAGCATAGAGTGTGAAGACAAAGTATAGTTCTGTAGCCTTTGACAGCGAGTATTAATTGAAGTTGCTACTAATGAAAATAAAAGTGTCTGTAAATTAAAAATCGTTTTTCCATTACGTGTCCTTGAATAAAAATATTGTAAAAGCATACGAAGTCTTTTGTTACTTTTAATGCACAAAAATAATTGTAACGAGTTTTAATGAAACTACAGTATTTCAGCGATAAGCTGGATGGTAGCAAGACCTTAGTATGTAAGGGTTACGTCGAAAATCATTTTCACGGTGTGTGATTACTCATCATTCAGCCAATCATAGTCCACTGCTGAACTTAGACCTCTCCCAATTTGCCACAACACTCGGTCCTCCGCATCCAGTCCCCTCCAGCGACCTTTTTCAGGTCATCAGTCCACCTGGCGGGCGGGCGTCCTACCTTACGGTTGCCGTATCGCGGTTTTCATTCTAGGACTCATCTGCTCCAACGGCTATCGGTCCTTCGACATACATGGCCAGCCCATTGCCACTTCAGCGAGCTAATTTTACGAGCTATGTCGATTTGATTACTGAAAATGGTTAAGCTTTTTCTAAGAAAAAGAAATTTCAAAACATTAAAATTCGATGAATAAACTCCTTTTACACGATAAACATATTCCATGTGTGTTTTATCCGAAAGCGGGCACAAGTTAAGCAAAGTTGTGAACGTACTTGAACGGGACAGTTTGTAGAAGTTTATCACGTTAAATCCAGCCATCATCGGCCAGCCGGTTAACTTATAACTCAATTGCCTGACGCCAAGCGTATTGTGCTGTTATTTCTGCCGGATTTACCATTTGAGTTTAAGCTTTATTGCTCACGTATAAAATACATTCTCACTTGCATGAGATTTAACGTAAATTGTAATTATTATTGTATGTGAAATAAACGCCTATTATTTACACCATTCACAATTTATTGAAAATTGGTGGTTAAATTTTCTTGACCTTAGATTTTTAGATTTACACCACCCCGAATATCATTAAAACTATAAAACATCGGTATTATTATCGCTGGGTAGTGCTATGTAATTAAAAGTAGGCGTCCGATAACGAAGCATGCAGTTAGTTATTAAATGATTGACGGATTATTCACAAAGACGTTGTCGAGTTAGTCATAACACAAAACATAAAAAGATATCCTAAAATGTACACAACGAATGTAACTTGTTGAATGTTTTTATGCCGGCGTGCAAGCACAGGCAGACATTTTGAACAATGTCATTTTATTTTTACTAAAAGTCTATAAATATCAAAAAAATGTACATATATTAAAACATGTAGATTTAATTGTTAAGTTAATGATCAAAGGTGTTATTTAGGCACATTCGCCCACGTATGTAACCCAAAATCTTCGGTCACCCGGGTAGAGCCGGGTCACCCGGATAAAGTGACCTAAGACTGTTGCGTACTTAAGAACTGATTTAATATTAATCAATAATTTAACAAATTGTTGTTTATTTATTCATAAGCGTAGATGAATTTTCCGTTTCATTTGTAAACGTTCTTCTTATGACGAAGACCGACGGTTTTATCATTACATCATAGCGGTCCTTAACGTAAGATACGTTAAGGAAACTTCTTTACTAAACACGCGTTTTAAAAGTAACTATAATCAGGAATCTCATTTAATGTTGACAGATAAGGCAAGTACTAAAAACTTTTAACGCAAAACCTACTGGACTTACCCTTAAAAAATAACTAAGACTCCGAAGAAACTCCTTCCTGCGAAAAATCCTTTTTACTCGTTGTGTTTCGGACAATACGAACATGTTACCCTTCTAATGACGAATGTTTGGAACTAAATATAAAATGGGATTGGGTCTGGCCTATTAGGTCAAAAAGAATTAGATCCACATACATATATAATTGTAATTTAATATGATTAAGTATATGATTGTGTCAATCTGAAAGATCACTTCGAGAGTCTATCTACTCTAAATCTTACCTGGTATAACTTTTAAGTAAAGTATTAAGATGTAATTTTGGTTCATTATGTACGAGTACCTTTAAGCCTAATATGGCGTTATTCCCAGCTACCAATGCAACTTCATATCTTAGGTACTAAAAATAAATGCCCCAGCATTTAAATTGACGATTTGAATGGAATGTCATAACGTTTTGGTATACGGAGTAAACTGTATAAATAACTTTAAAGGAGGTCGAAAGGCTCACCGAAAAGGAGACAAGTGTTAAAAATGCTCTGAAAAGAGAATAATTGATAGGTAGAATAATTGGTATCTTTGATTGCCAAACAAATCAAACCCAAAGATAAAACAGCCTGTATTATACAGGGTGTTTCAAATGTAGAGAAGACACACTGACATGTTACCTATGAGTTTCGTTGTAAATGCCAAAATTTTATAATATTACTGTATTTCATAAAGGTCTAAAATAATTTCACCGCCATTTATCGACACGCTAAGAAGACTGAGTAACTTAAGTAGTTAAAACCTAGTACCCGGCGGGTACGTCTACCCTTGGCCTAATTTCAAGATAATGATTAAAATTCTTTACCAACATCGTAACTACTAGATTACAACTCACCTCTCTTACGAAGATAAAACTTCTTTAATTTTGCCGTTTTAAGAACACCAACATAATTTAAGATCTGCAGGTGCAAAGCATTGAAAAGTGTATTTTAGAGTCTAAACCGATTGCCGTTACGAAGACTATTTTCACATTATCCGGTCCGATATCGAATATGTGATCAGTCATCATCATCTTCCGAGCCTTTTCCCAACTATGTCGGGGCCGGCTTCCAGACTTACCGGATTCAGCTGAATACCGTAATACATTTCTGCCTATCTGACCTCCACAACCGCTTTCACTGGGAAACACAGTATCCCATAGTAAGACTGGCTATCACAATTGACTTAAAGACTGCCAAAGATGTATATTTGACAACCGGGACCTACTGTTTAACGTGCTTTCCGAAACACGGAGGGGTCCCGGTATTTTACAAATTGTCACCCATCCACGGACCAGCCGCTGCGAGCGCGGCTTAACCAGTATCGGTCAAACCGTACGGCTTACACTTAGCCACGAGCCCCTCATATGTAATTCGTTATTTTCATAAAACTTTTATGGAGCGCGATACCGATATCGTGTCGGATAATGTGAAAACAGTCTAAGATTGTTACTAACTATAACCTTAGTTATACCTATTGGTATAACTAAGGTTATATAAATATTGTAATGAATTCAGCCAGCTATCATTTAAAATATGTTTTATTAAAATAATATATATTTCTACGAGGTATTAAAATTGGGTGGTAATAAAGTAATTTCTGATGGCCTTTGTCTGTTACACGTTTTTAATTTATTTTGGAATTCTCTTTGTGGGAAAGGCATTTAATCGCAGCTCTTGCACATTTCATTAGTGAAATGCGAGCGAAATAAATTCCACATTATTAAAATACAATATTTCAATATTTGGTCAATGTCAGTTCAAGTTTATGTGGTGAATTAAATCGATATTTTCAATATCACGGTCACACATTGAAAGTCTGAATATTTTTTAATCAACGTATTTTTTAATCAACTTTTTCTTTTATGCTGGTTATGTTTAAAAAAATATTTCGAATATAAATATGATTCGCGATTCACGTGTCACATTTTGCAACTGAACGTGTGCATAAACTAGTAATATCTGTAGGGGTAGTGAGAAAGGCCATTGAAGAAAAAAGTGAACATCATAGTTGAGTCTAATTAACATCATTTTGATCCGCAATCACACACTCTGGTTATAGGCATACTCTTTTTATACGATTCTTCTCTCATCCAGGTGTTCAATCAATATTGGAGGAACTATGGAGTTTCTTGCCGGCTTTTCTCCATTGGTGACTCATCCTTTGAAACCGTGCAACTATTTTTTTTTTTTTTAGGTAGAGATCTTTGCAGTTATCCTGAGCGCAGGCTTTGACTGCTTCACCGGACTTTTGGCGAGGCCCTTAAGGCCTCCAGCCAGAGCAATAGGAAAAACTAACTACGTTAGCAACGTCTACTAAGGGCACCCCCTGCGGGGTTTGGACCTCGACTTAGTGCGTTGCTAACAATCTTAATAAAGCAAACCGTGCAACTAGAGTCAGTATATTATAACGTAACTTTTCCTGAGCGCCTTTTTTTGGTTAATAAGAAAAAAATACTTTTTAATTTTGATTGATAGACCTATTTGTAATGTATAGGTAGGTACATAATGCCGAGGAAGAAAAGGTACGGAAAAAATATTTTTGAATCCTCTGATTCGATTTTATTTTAAAAGATTATAAATATGTTTCATTCCAAATGAAGAACTCCAATCTCCATTCAATTTCAAAAACTGAATGACATAATAACCCTACGTATTGTCCGATAGCTCAATTCAGATCTAACTGAATGGGACGAGGTTTTTAGCCCTAAAACAATGGGACGAGTTTTTGCCCTAAAACAATGCATCGCAGATGTGCATCTGTCCCAAAACTCCACTGTTATAGATACTTCGATGATGACATAGAAATTCACTCTGAATAGGCTTTAATCATTTTAATAAAATGGAAATTTGATTTTTTTTTTTGGGAAATACCTATTTCATTTAGCGGAACTTCTAAGAATACTCTAAACCGTACTCTATTAAAGTAATATACGTAATTCACGGAGTGGTTTTAAATAACTTTCTTCCTACAAATATGTTTTATTCATGGTTCATAACTAGTAATCTGACAGCGCCTTATTACTGCTAAGGAAGAGTGAAAGGAAAAAGGAAATTTGTGCAGACACTTATCTCTTTGATGTACGAAAAATAAAAGCTTTGTTTATACATTCAATAAAATCATGAACATTTTGAGTAAGAAAAATATAGACAACATGTAACCATTGGCTGAAGAAAGCTCCTTTTAAGTTGGAGAAAAGTAATTTTACACTTGTTACTGTTTTTAAATTTCCTCTGTAATAAGAACAGGAGACTCGTGAGTCAAATGATGCTTTAATGCTCTTTTGTTTTTATAACTAAATATAAATCGGTGGAGTATTACACATGAATGAAGCGTCGGCGTCGGTGCAGCTTTACATTTTAATACCGCCTAAATCACTTCTTTGTTTGAAGAGCCGAAGACTCGAGAATTTTAATGGTAAAGGAATTTCTGCAAAATGTGTAATTAACACTTTTGTGTGAAAAGTTATTTGTTTCAGACTGACTTTGAAATTGAGTAAATTTAGGGACTTTTTAATCATTGCATTTTTAGTATTGCTAAAAAATATTATCGTATGTTAGATATACATATAAAATTTCTACATTATAATACAATAGCTGTTGAGAAAATTAGTACCGCTATTTCACGATTAAGATTTTGTAAAAAATTGTGGATATTTGTTAGGCAATAAGCGATCCCGATATTGTAGCCGTGAGTTCATTTCAGAAACTGTCTTCTGATGGTGATTAATACGGCACTCAATCAATCCGCGCTACACTTTTAATAACCTTTGCCATCAAAACAGTGTGCTCAAAACCTAATGTTCGTTGAAAATTAATCAATATTTTCCTGATATTTGATTGCTTACGTGTTTATAGTTTAACTTCCTTATTGCATGAGTAAATTTCTCATAATTTCTATTCATTGAAACTAAAAAAAATAACGTGATTCACTCTCAAATATCGACCAAGTAGTTTTTTTCTTCTTGCTCATTTTGTCCTACTGATAGGCAAATGCCTTCTTCCCAAATCTTTCAACATAACCTTATCGGTCCACTCATAAATTTTGGCTAAGATTAAAATATTTTTGGATATAAAATTTATAACCCACAAAGACTGACACTAAACGTGATATATTTGTGTAACTAAAGAAGGATCGTAGATAATTTATAGAGGCGTCTTCTTAATAGTATACATTTTACTACTACAATGATAATATACTACATCCAAGCTTAATGAGACTTCACGAGTTAGGTTAGCGAGAGAGGTTCTCTCCCTCGGGAGCGCACCTAATCAGTATGTTCGAAATTTATGTAAGTTACAAGTTACACTACGGTCGATGTAACTTGGCGCGTCTGACTAGAGACACAAGATATCACCGTCTCGTTTTCACCCACTCTTACTGTATGATTGCGTCTCACTTTAACGGTCTTGTAGTTCTTTTTACGCCCGCCAAGTTACGGCGGTCTGTTATGTGGCATGCGACGCTCTACCTACTTTATACATGCTTACAATCTATTTGAATCTGGCATTTGCTTCAAATTACATTTGTACTCTGTTTTGAGACATTATTTTCACTAATATGACAACACGGGTAGGGATTCAACTCTTCTTAAGCAGTCTTTAATAGCGTTGTAGGATCTTTCGTGTATATGACCAATTCTAAAAGTTTGTCATGTTCAATAAGGGTACTAAAAAATATGCGCTAATATTTCTATGATATTGTATAAAAATAAATCAATCGTCTTGTCTCCATTTCATTCATTAGTACTCATGACAGTAGCAATTGGGAGGAAGTAGGAAAGTTTCCTCTCTTTCGTCTATCCAATCATAGCTGAAATAATAAATAAATATCAATGTCTAAATAATAAGGAACCAAATACCTACACTATTGTATATACAATTATAAAACACATAACATATCATCACGCCTGTATCCCCGAAGGGGTAGGCAGAGGTGTACCAATGCACACCCACAGTTCGCCGATATGTTTAGGTCCCATGTAATAGGGGGCGAGCCTATTGCCACCAACCTGGCACAAATCCAAACTCCGACCTGCTACTGAGCATTTCATAGGAAAACCCAATAACACCTTGGTCGACTCGGGAATCGAACCCAAGACCTCTAGCGTAGCAGTCACGCTTAGCTCCACTAGGCCAACGAGGCACTCATTGCAATATACAATTATATTATATGTATATACAATTATTACATAGATATATACCTATTGATATACTTATAGTATACATATAAAAATAACCTTAACAGAAGATAAGTAATATCTGGGTATTTAAATTATCTGCAAAGTATGTATAATAGAAAATATTTTTTTCTAAACAAATGAGGTATTTCGAAACAACAATTTCCTAAGTACCAAGTACACAGGAAATAATATTATTTTCGTACATGAAAATAATATTCAAAAACAAAATCGGATTATTTTAAGAAATTAGCATGGTTTCTGATTTCTTTGAATTCTGTACGATAAGTATTTTAAGTATTCTTAACAGACCCAAAAATAATTCTACGAAACATTGTTAGGTTTGAGTGTTTTTCATTATCTACGCTGAAATTATTTCATATTGTTAATGGCGTCCTTTCTTACTGAAATATATTATTATGTACCTATTACAATAGTAACAAGTGTTGAAGTTTTCTATACCAAAAATACCTAAACATACCTATATGTTTTTCGACAAATAATTTTGTTTACAAATATTTATCTTGAACAATGATTAACCTGTAGAGTCTTATAACATAACGTTTGTTATTTGCTTTCTGGTTCATGAATTATTAACTAATATGATTATTAATTCTATACTGAATCGAATTAAGTACGTTTACGAAATTAAATATCTTTTACATTATACATTTGTATATCATGTTAAAAAGGAACGACAAAAATTGATCAATAAATTTCTGTCATATAGAATAATGTCGCTGTGAAAGTGTCATTCAATCTCCGACGTTTACAAGAAAATAGTGGCTGAAGTAAATACTTGCAACTTTCTAATAATAGAAATGTTTTTAGAGTGCTTCTTCGCCGACACTTACAATGACATCCGAGAAAAGCCGGATTAAAGAATATAGTTACTCTCTACGAGAACCGGGTCAAAATTTTAGAAATGTAGGTAATCACAGAAAAGATAAGTAGGTAATAGTTTTGCAAATAAAAGAACTAGGCTACTAAAATTTTGGTGTTTCGTAAATTTACTATCATCAGTTTATTACGAAAATCAATTGGCAGTCTCTTTTTCATTCTGAATATTAGGTACCTATGTGTTAACATACGATTTTGGTTACATGCCAGGTAATCTTTAATACTTAATATTTGATATATAACATTCAGTTGGTAGGTATAAAATATAATCTGTTATTACACAGACAATAATATACCGAAACCTCGTCACCAAGACAATCCTCAATCCTTTAGTAATAGGTTTACTAATCACGTCAAGCGTACGTACATAATCTATTTCGATATCACATAAGACTGTTGTATAAGATGGAGGATTAATTCGTAATTACCTATAGCTCGTGTTAATTACCACATCGAGATCAATGGAAAAATAATAACTATGTATTTCAGATATTATACTGACTAACTATTGCCCGAGGCTCCGCTTGTTTAGTATATAATATCGAGACAAAAAGTAACCTATATCCTTGCTCGGTATCATAGTTTACACCGTAACAAGTCTCATCAAAATCGGTGAAGTGGTTTAGCAGTCAAAGCACAACAAACAAAATTACTATTGCAATTATAATGTTAGTGTGGATAATAGCAGCCTGAAACAGTCTCGCTCCAGGGCAAAGGCGTACAGAGATAGAACGAGCATTGAGCCCTTGCTCACTGCGGGATGGTTGAGATTAATTTGACTTAGGTTTCCTCACGAATTTCTGTGGTGGTTCTGAATGTCTAAAACATAGGTATTACTGGGTCATTCACACACATTTCTGTGTATCTCCAACTGTTACCGTATGCACTAAAATACTAATTATAGAGCCACTAGCATACCACGCCAATTAGTGTGTTATTTTTAGTAGTGGATGTTTAACTACCGTCAGAGGAGTCCCGATCTCAAAGACTAAACTAATAGATATCCCTTAAGTAAACATTCCTGTCTCTGACTATGGCAGTTAGTCAGTTGCATGTTCATATCAAACCATTTCTCACAAATTGACATTTGAACAACGAATTTACGTGTATTTACCGATGGTAAACAGCATATTCAAATCTAATGGTTACTCAGAAAATCGCAGCGGGGCTCAGGCTAAGTGTTTGTTTCGTAGAATCATATTATTGTGAATTTATTTTCTGGAATCGTAAAACTTTTCCGAAAACAACAAACCATTTAAAGGTAAATGTCATAACTAATAAGGTTTAGAATAGAAGCAAGGTTAACGCGAAGGAACGACGTCGAAGGCTCTAGGATTGTCAAATTACTACTTTACTCGATTATCTCGACAAATCCCTCGTCTGATAGATGACACCTAGCAATTATTGATATTGTACCATCAACATATTCGAACATCGAATCTATTTTGGCCTACCTTCTTGTAGATAAATTACTCTATTACGCCGGCGGGATCGCCCACTTGAGTGTCAGTTTTGGCAAAAGGAGGCATACGTCCTTTCTTGGGATACATGCTTACCATAAACAAAGTTTCACCCAAATCGGATGAGTGTTAGTCATAGACAGTAAGACAGATAGCCATGCATTAATACTATCATTAGCATTATACATATAGCATTTACTAACATAAACGATCATTTTATAACATTTTTAGTTTTACATAAACATATTGTGATCACTGGGGTAGAATTCGAAGTTATAGTAAAAAAATTGCGTCATTAAATATTGGAACGAAAGGCCGCCGTCACTCTTATTTCCTTTTGATGTACAATCGGTCAAGTGTGTATCGGGCTACGCAGAACAAGTTCAGCAGGACACTATTATACCGTTTCAAATAAAATCGGAGGCTCACAATTTTTATGATCTCCTGGTACATAATTTTCAATGGAATCTGTACGAAATTTTATTTTCCTTTCATGCGCTTCTCGAAATGCCTCTTTACCTGTAATAGTTTCCCATAAACGTCATCATAAAATGTTATGATCAAACTTGGAAGCTCAGGCCCTTTTAGTCGATACTTGCCAAACTTCTTAACCTCCAAGACGTATTTAGTCAAAGTCCAAACCAAAAGCATGTTTCGGCCTTCAACTAAGGAATTCATGGCTAATCCTAGGAGACACAAACTTGGACAGACAACGCCGAAACTCAATACTATCGAATCAAGCGGTTTGACTATTTTGACCTGTCTTTATTAAAACAATTTCTGGAATATTAACTTCAAAATTGGACTCCTACGTCTATAAAACAATAAAAATATAAAACGGATAACGGAGAATAATTTTTTTTGCATATATATTCCAAAATAAATCACAGAAATCGCGGCAATTATTTTTGGGGATAGATTTAAGATAGGCGGAATGAATAGACACGAAACTACACGAGTCTCTTCTGAGTACGGAACCCTAATTAAACCATCCTTTCACTTTTTGATTGACAATATTTTGCCGTTATTAACACGCCTTTGTAAAATCATTCAAGTTTAATGAGCGAAAAACGATATTACCGACGGAGTATTCACATATTGCTGTTATAACGAACACAGATTACGAAACCGAAACAGATCAGCCATGTTGTTTGGCAACCTAAAATTGCAACCCGACCAAAATCGTTCGTCAGTATACATTTACTTAAGCGAAAAAAAAAACAAGTTAAATTTTTATACGATTTTTTTTTAATAAATAACTGTGAAGTAATGGTCGCCGTGTTTGTTCAAGAAGCATAGGTTCTGTCTTCAGTAAAACATTGTTCAGCTGTTCAAAGTTAGCTTTCTCTGTTCCAGCTAGGTATTGTGAGATTGAGTCATCCATCCAACTTTACAGAGACAGATCTTTAACTTCGGGAGCAAGTTCAGAGAACGTATTAAGACGTTAAATTCTGTGATGAATGTCCATTGCAATGCCAGAGAGAGAGATACACAGACAGGTAGCACCAGCTCTTTTTAACATGAGAATTGATTAGCTAGCTATTTTTTCAAACAAAATTCCCTCTTTTTTAAAGTTAACCATATAAATACGGAACTTAAAAGAAGTTGAAAGGCGAATGAAAAGAGGTATTTTTAGAAACTATCGCTGTCGCACGGCGTCCGTACTATATTTTTTTATATAATGCTGTTGCATTTTATTCCTAGACGTAACGTTTAACTCGGTGTCGCAGTAATATCATTTGTTTTTGTCTTTCGAGTTCACTTTTATTTACTATTTTTTACAGAGTCGAATCACATAAGGTTTTTTTTTATTAATGCTGCTTGATATATAATATCAACATAAAACATCTGTCTTGTGTTGAAACTACATAAATTTTATTAAAAACTAAAAATATGTCTTCTTATAAATCTTTAAGCATTCATTAGTTAATCAAAAATGCAAACTTTGGACAAATGTTTTCCTTTTATCTCAAAATTTAATATTCGCAGAAGGAACTCTACAATAATGGCTGCATAAAACAAATTACTTTATGAACGACATGAAAAGCCTGTAGCTACATTAAGGTCAATATCATGTCAAGTTCAATATCGAGCCCGTAAGAGCTCTCCACAGCCTGTTTACGTTACACGAATAATATCAAAGTGATTGCTTTTTAAAAGGGTATTCTATTTTATTGTTGGTTTGCTAATTGCTTGCGGTTTGATGAAGTATGGTTTCCTATTATTTATGTGTACAAAAAGTAGGTTGCCATGCAGTTAATTTACATTCCAAAAGAAAATTGAGGCAATGTGTTAATTACACTTAGTAAGTGGAAACGAAAGCTTAACCAACCAACTCCATTTAGATGTTCTTAAGAATTCCATTTTTTGCCGCTCTATGGCATTCACTGCGATGTCAAAAAGATAAATCAAGTAGGTGTAAAATACCGAGGCTTACCGACAAAAAGACTAAGTATTAACTTCAAAGATTACACTTTATTTCCCACGTGTAACTCGTGGGTTCAAGAGTACGTTAAGTCCAGAAGCCCTTTCAAATACTGGATGGAGGTAAGCAGGGTTGAGAAGCCCGGACAGTCGCTTAACTTAGATACTAAATCAAGTAAGACCAGCTAACGAAATATCGAGGGAATAGCATTGCTAGTACGCGTGTACACTTTACTTGGGGAGTAAAGCTGCTCTTTTATTAACCTTCGACTTAAATAGAGTGTGGGTGTTATAAGATAACTCGCTTGTCGGTCGGTGCGTTCGTCTTTAGCACCGTCCGACAAGCAATAACTGATTGCGATGCGGTTTTTGTCTGAAAACTGATGTCAGTCCGTGACCGTTTTAAAATTGTAGTTTATTATATAACCTGTTATAGACATATTTTTTGAAATCCATGTTAAGGCGAGCATCAATTTATAAATGGTGTTTTACTTATTTGAGAAGTATGAGATATGTATACAGCGGGGAACGATCAGCAGTTCGCGGTTATCCGATAAAATAAATCCTTGATGTTATAAAACTGCATGGAAACGACTGCACTCATACTAGCCACTTAGAAGATCCCATCCAGTGAAAATATAGAAGGTGAGGTCTTCGAAACTAGTTCGGGCATCTGAGTACATCCCTCGAGTACAGTCATGTACACTGTTTTACACGCCCGCAATCTTTTGTTGAAAACTTAGCTTGTTTACAAATATATAGCAAAAGTTTAGTTGGTATCTCCAAGTAGGAAACAATTTTTATAGTGATTGTACGAGTCATGCATACTGTTGGTTGTAGTGTAAACGGCGTGAGACGGTAACGTAGTTGGCCGTGTTACTTCCTAAAGTTCCTGAGAATCTCCGCTGGGAGCGCGGTTCACGTACATATAAAATGTTTTGAATTTCATACGATGGTTAAGGTCACTAAACATACTTCTCCAACAAGTATAGGTATAAAACATAAATTATTTACCATTTTTGTTTTAGTTCGGCTTTCCCCCAAATTTTACTTACGCAAAAATTGTTTGAAAGATAATCGAAAACAATTTAATATCTGATTTACATTATATATACAATTATACAAAGTATAAAACAGATATAAAATCACATAAAAAATGAACTAGTTCTAAAATCGAGTATCAATCGCGATACAATGAACCCTACACATATTGCGTATTTACAATGAGTACTTACGAACTCATATTGCGATCCACCGTGCCAGCTTTTCCGACTGTCATTATAATACTTCGTCATTGACGAGTCGCTTCCGTGGAATAATACAGCGATTGAATGGTCGACAGAATGCCAGCGCTCGGCTCTCGGCACTCGATGGCGCTGTGCAGCGCTTTAAGCGGAAGTCCTTTCTCTCGTGACGTCATTTAGAACCAGTCGAACGTCAAGTTTTACTATTCAATATTCGATTAATAACTGGCTTTAGAACTAATCTAATATGACTCACAAAGCTGAATTGGGTGCAAAAAATATGCATGCTAAATTAAATTAAGTGTATAAATACGTAATTAATTTTAATCCGCCAAATAACGATAAAAAAATATTTTATAGATATCTTTATGTTTTTTATTTAAATTTGTAGTATTTTACTATAAAATATCAAATACCTTCAGCAAATTCGTTTAGTATCTCGATTGCGCAAGTCAATCAAATTGTTAAACATTCTGCTATTACTCAGTGAAACAAGGAAACCGAAGGCCCAGACATACTAACGTCTACAGAGTTACTGGTCGAACGCAGGAAATTTTCAATTTCATCCAAAAGTTTCCTAAAACCTGTGTTTATGTTAGCGCAACCTGTTGTTGGAAAAGTGATCCTATATAGATTCCCGGAACCATAGCTGCATAGGTACGAGGAATCTTCCTGTAACCTACAGAGACTAGTGAAAGCTATCACATTCTCATAAACAATTTCTAGTTACAATAACACGGTAACTGCGCAATAACAATTTTTAAAAACCAGCCAAGTGCTAGCCAAGTCCTGTAGGTATCTATTTCTTTTAATTGCTTGCTCGAAGGGACAGTAGACCAGTTCAGTTTGATATCTCCACGCGTTACTGAGAAAAACGGTCTTGACAGACGGACGGATGGACAACGAAGTGATCCTATAAGGGTTTAGTTTTTTCCTTTTGAGGAACGGAACCCTGAGAAATAAATGAGACTTATTTGAAAAAAATCAAGTCATGATAAATTCATGATCGAGTCTAAAACCACCTCCATGCTGTTTGTTAGTAATTCATGAATATAGCCTGGTCGACCTACATTGTAACTACACTACAACTTTTCAGTCAATTTGGTTAATTGTTGTTATGTGACAAACTATTAACTAGCTCGTAATGATAACGTTATGCTGGAGTTCATGAGTTAACACCGCCATCTATCATAATAATGCTCGTCAAAGACAGCTGTATAATATTGAATAAAAAATGTTGTTGTATAATGTTGACACACGGATCGTGGGTAGTACCAGTACCATACACTTCGAAAAGTGTACTGTTGTAGAAGAGAGACGGCGTCTTGCCGGTTTTCTCCATTGGAATGACATTTTGGAACCTGCAAGTAGAGTCAGTAAATTTAACGTTTCAAAAGACCTTAAAAAGGCCTACTTTAAATAAAAATATTTTGATTTGATTTGATTGTACTTCACTGCCCGCCCTAGCGGCGTCTCGCTTCCACGAAATCAAAAGTCATAGTTTAAGAGTTCATGTTAAGTAAGCTGATCATCACTTGCTTGAAGACTCCACCTGTTTGTGCTGTTACAAATAAATTGAACCTCATATAGTATTATATTTTTGGGATATAAAGACTAATATCGCTTTTATTGGATTCTTTGATGTATAATTTTAGTTTTTTTTTCTTCTCTAGGTGTATTTATTTATTAAAATATAATTTACGTACACACACAAACATAATTATATCTCATTATTTATTTATTTTCATAAGTAAATAATGAAAATTTACTAAGTGCAAATGTGTAACTATGCATGATTGCATGTCACAGATCTTATCTTACCAAACAAAACAGTAGCAAGTAAAATGTATACCACATTATACTTGCCTTAATCAAAACAAAAACAGTTCTTGAGTGCTGATTGTTTTTATTACTAGCTTACAATCCAGGTTGCAGTTTAGTGTTTAGTCTAAAACGAGAATCAAGTAATTATAATTATGTACTACTGGCGACCCACCCGGCTTCACTTCTGTATAACGCTAACGTCATAACTCAACTATAACTACTAACTCAGTTATTTTATACAAAAGATTAACATATTGTCTACACAAAACTTCCTAACTCAACGCTCCTATTATTATTAGTGAAAACTGTCTCAAAATCCGTTGAGTGGTTTAGACGAAGTTAGCGGATAAACAGACGCATGCGGAAAGCGACAAGCGATTTTCGACCTTATCTAACTAAAGATAAAGAAGAGTTAGTAATTAACGTGACGCGTTCGTTAGTAAACCTTGTTAACATTGTAAAAGAATAAGGCCGACCGGTAATGTCAGGTTATCGGATTTTTTTACAACACTCGATGTCACGTTTGTTCTACAGCTACCCTTATAATGCACGAGTTGGTACAGAAGGCCCCCTAATGATGCCAGTAAATGTTTCACTCACATCATTCGACCTTGGTTATGAAGGGGAAACAGTAACAAAGAGATACGTACTGATTTATTTTTCACATCACTCATTTTTGCCCACTGCTGCGACTTCTAATAAGGTACTGGGACGTAAAATTATCATAGTTCGATCAAGTTACGGAAATGGATTATCTTAATTTATCTGTCATGTCACTCTATTGCTATCTGTCACTGACTGTCATAATACTTTGGCTGGTGAATTATCACATTAAGGGCCAGACTCCATCAAAACACTGACGAGCAGAGCAGAGCGGCGAAGTTTTTGACATAACTAATAGAAATTCGTTATTCAAACTTCGCTGTGTAGCTGGTTATTGACCGACTTCAAAAAAGGAGGAGATGCTCAATTTGACTGCATTTTTACGTTTGTTACCACGGGACTTTTGAGTGGGTCAACCGATTTTGAAGTTTTTTGTCTTTTGTGCAGTTTTGACTTTTGGCGAAATAAATTTAAGACTTGTTTTGAAGTTGGTATTTTACTGTTGGAATTATTTAAAAACCCGCTTCGCTCTGTAGAATAAACTAAAAACGATGGTAAGAGAGATGGTAACGCGTAAATCGACTCCGAGTAGGAGGCCGGTAGCACACCTATACCTAAGAACAGTGTTACCCGTTCTCACCTCCAAAAATAGAAACGCAACTCAAATGTCTATCAGTCGCTACCTAACACCTTAAAGTGACAGAAACAGCACGTTGACTTCAAACTGATTGACGTTTCATTTCGACCCTATAGTGTAGTACTGAAATAACAAGTCTATAGAAACATTAACAGTGAAAATTCGACGAGAGATCCGAAACTTTTGTCCTGTGAAAATCCTCACAGATCCTCTTTTCTTTAATCAGGATTAGCCGAGAGTCAAAAAATTTAACATTACATATTTTGAGCTAAGCATTTTGTGATGTAAAAGGACTGCAAGAATAACGTTATTAAGAAAGTATTTGATGGTAGGTATTATGTAACTTTACTTTCATTTGTACGTTCTTTACCTGTTCGTATGATAAATATTTTTTTATTAATACAAAGATAATTATTTGCGTCACGGATTATTGAATAATGCTTATCCATGCGCGGTAATCGACTGAAATGGAGCGAATTTGTCAGAATCAGTACTTTATTGAAATGCTTTGTTTTTTTATTTATCGTATAAGCTGTTATTTTGTGTTGATACGGTATGTCGGAAAAGGGACTACAAAACAGTTATCTCTAGTTTAGGCTACCAGTATCATTAAGTTTGAGGGCCAGGATTAAAATTCTCAGAACTTAATTCCACATGTGTTTTAGTGCTTGTATTTTTATTTTGATCTTGATAGGTAGACATATTAAATTCCAACGTTTATAAGTAATATCTATAATCTTGCAAAAACTAGAAAAGGATTATCTTAATTCTTTGCAGGAGTCTACACAAACATTTACTACTTTTTATGTGTTTTTGCAAGCTGGTTTTTGCTTATTCTAGGTAATTATTTTCCTTTAGTTACGAAATTTGTAACGACATTTAGATCTGAATAGACTACTTACATGAAATCTGAAATGTTGTTGTATCCTGGTAATTATCTGTAATATAATCAGGGCGATGGGTAATTTGTATGATTATTATTGAGAACAGGCCAAACTGTTTCAATTACCATTCGTAGTAAATGAGCGTGCGGTAGGTAAGGTAAGTGCCCCTTTGTGCAAATTCAGGAAACTATCAATCTCAGTATCTAGTTTGTATGCAAAACAGTTCAGGATTCAGGTCGAACATTTTAGTATAACCCTAACTTTTTTAGTATCCCGTATTTTAACTGCCTCGTTGGTCTAGAGGCGCGACTGCTACGTTAGAGGTCTTGGGTTCGATTCCCAAGTCGACCAAGGTGTTATCGGGTTTTTCTATGAAATTCTCAGTAGCAGGTCGGAGTTTGGATTTGTGCCCAGTTAGTGGCATTAGGCTCGCCCCCTATTACATGGGACCTAAACATATCGGCGAACTGTGGCCTAACCCTTCGGGGATACAGGCGTGATGATATGTTATGTTATGTTATTTTAAACATTATTTTGATATATGGTGGGCCACAAAATGTATACCAATATAGTCCAAAGCTTGTTTTTAAAACGAACTTATCTTAGAGGTAGCTTCTATATCTTTGCATTTGATAGCCCAATTCTCGAATAACTTTTATATTTAGGTGAAACATCATGTTAATACCCTTGGGAAAAAGGTATTTATTTAGAAAAAAGAGTTGTTAAAAAACGCATAAATAGATAAAATGACATTTCTGCATTATTGCTTAGCTTTTTGAAACCAATCTCTGAAGAAGGGCCTTGAGTTTAAAATTCTATTATAATTAATAACAAATACTATTATATCTAAGTACCATATTGTTGCAAAGAGTATAAATCGTAATGTATGTTGTAACATTGACGCAGTCTTAAAACAAACGAGTTGCCGTAAACATACACAAATTTTGTTTAAAATTCCAACTAAAACAAAACTTGAGGAACAAGAAACTGCATACATTGTTAAAGAGTCGAATAGAGGTGGAACTGAAACTAAAAATGGTCAAATGCAGGTGTGAGTTTATGTAGGAAAACAATGAGATATAAAATATAGATAAAGATATAGATATATAGGTAAATGCAATTAAAACACCTCACTAACTGCTATCTTCACAGCGCCTTATTTTCTAATTACTACCTTTTGCATGGTATCGGTTATTTTGGCCGGAGGCGTATTAGTAATGTCTCACCAACTTAGTCCGGTAAAGCAGTAAAAGCCTCCATGAGGCTAACTGCGGCAGCTCTCTTCAAAAAAAAATATTGGTTATCGCGGCAAAAAGTAACCTTTTTCCTCTCTTGAGATCCAAGCTAAACCTGTACCAGGTTTCATCGATTGACAAATGGGTTCAGAGATTTAGCCAAACAGAGCTACTTCAATTTTTATAATATTGGCATAACTCAATATAGGATGTCATAGCGTTGAAGTACAACGAAAACGCTCCTATTGTCGATCCATGTATCTATTTGTAATTATTTTCAAGTATGAAGGCACTTGCTTTTAAATATTTTTGATTTTGTATATATTTAATTTAATAATATAATTTTTTGTCTCGTCACATCAATCAACTCCGACGCGGTGTCCAGATGATATATTTAAAATGTTTTTTATGCCTTCCACCAATTTTATAGTACAATTTACTCGTTGACATATTCTAGGTTTAACAAAGTAAGCAGCGTGTGCGGAAAACGCCACGAGTCGGTAGAAAAATATATATTTTGTTTTATCAGCGAACAAGAGCGATGCGTAACGTATTTATTAGAATATGAAATAATGTAGATGTCAGAAAGTTATCAAAAAAAGTATGCTAGTGCTTGCGGTCGTCGGCCTCAAATTACATCAAAATATGTTCAGGGGATTACACACAAAGTGACGCACCGACTTATATTTCAATTTGAAACATAGATTGAAGTTAAAATGTAACCTCGCAAAGTCCAAATATCGAATTATCATTTGATTTAAATTCAATATTTCTATAAATTCATATAAATACTGTGTCACTATAATTGTATTGTAATTACATGTTACAATTTTCCAATATATTTTTTAACAAATTCATATCACAAATATCAAAGCTTTGAAAAATATTTTTATTTAAGTACTGGTTTACCTCACGTCTATTACATTTCTTGAAAACAAAAATATGTATACAAGATAAATATTTTTCCTTTCTAAGTCTAACATTCATTCAGAAGCAGAGAATAGGCTCACATAATATAATCGAATGAATTTTAATTGCTTTAAAACAAACGCAGGTCTCACGTATACTCCAAATTGTCATAATTTTGTTTCACAAATACCGCGTCCTTGAACATTGCTGTGTCACGAGTTTTGCCGGTAACACATATCTACTTTATTCACGGTAGCGATAAGATTCTCGTCCAATTTGTATAGTCGTAAACTCTATTACCCGGTTATAAGGTTGAAACTCGTTTTACAGCGCTACCCTCCGCTTTCTCTACATCCCCAACAAGATTTAATAAAATCCCAATTTATCCAACGCCAATTTCAATTTCTAACTTTTGGATTTCTTGCTAACGGGAATCTAGCCCGCTTTTGGAGAGGGCCACTGTTCAAACTCAACAAATTTTATATCAGCTTAATTACTTTTTTTAAATCTTATTTATTCTCGAGAGAAAATAATGTGATTTTTGAAAGTTGTTTACTTTCTTATAGAGTGCCAAAGTCTTTTTCTGTGTAACTTAGGTGTATGGTACCCTCAATCACCTGCAGGTCAGCTCAACGAGCTACGAACTTTCTATAGAAAATAGTTTATCGTAAACTGTTCAATTAACTTGAGAACTTCGCTTCGAGTGAACTTTTAGATTACTTCATCAAGTTGATGAATCTCTCCACGGCCACGTCAGCCGACTGAGTAAAGACTAGCCCTGAAACGAAATACACTACGTTATTTTTAGTGCGATCGTGCGGGAAGCACGTTAAGCCGTTGATCCCGACTGTCATTCGTTGATCTTTGACTGTCGTTGAGCCATTACTATTCTGACACCCAGTCCTACTGGTATCCTGTGATACACAGTACAATGGGTCGTGGATGGCAGATAGGCAAGTTTTTGGCAGTAGAAGATTTTTACTTGGATACTGTGTGAAAACAAAACGCGCTACAAAAAATAAGTCGACATCAAAAATAAATATAATTGAGACAAAATTAATTGGGTGACTACGAATTAATAACGTCCTGGTGTACCTTGAAATATTGCAAATCCCTAGACTCCTAATACTAAATGGATAGAGCACGTTAAATATGCAAACTATATCGATCGAAGCAGGATGGATAGAGAGTTAAACTTCGTTTTGTAATAGCCTTTAGATTTTGTTATTTATCTTTCATAATGTTTCAAAGGTAAAGAAAATATAATCACCAAACTAGTAACGCATTATTTGACGAAACATGAATAAAAAAAACATGTAAAAAAATGGAGTTAGATAAAAATATCTCTATAAAAACAGCGACATGCCTTTGTTATAACCATCGATTAAATACCATTACCGTACATGAAAAACAAACATATAAACAAAAAATAAAAAATAAAAACGCTTCCAAACATTAGTTAATCATAATTATTGTGTATTTGTGGAGGCTTGTAGCACCTTAATTATATATTTTTGTTACCTTACCTGTTATTAGTCTGTAAGCCTTCTTAAAATTAATAAAATAAAATATAATGAAGTATTTGGTCTGTTATATCATATGAACAATATTCGTCGTATAAAAGTTCTTATAAAAGCTTAGTTTCATTATTGATGCATAAAAACTGTTTCGATGACAGACAATTATTATTTATTTTCAGACCGAATGGTCCTACTGTGTGGAAAAGGACCTCCCCGTCAGATAAAAAATGTTTTTTTTTAGGAACTTAGCATTCCGTATTGCTTACAAAATACATTATAATGTAAATATTTGTAATATTAAAAACATATTAAATTAATGCTCTATGATATTCTCCCTGAATGCTGAAGCAAGTATTCTCTGTAGCTTTAAGATCAGTGCAGATGCAAAGTCTATACCTACATTCGCAAAACAAGCAGCACACATTTTGCTTTCTAAAAACTTAAAAAAATAATTTAGAATTTTATAAGAACAAACACTTAAAACTATAGTAAAATTAAGTCTTACATAAATAAATAAAGCTAACACGCGCCAAAAAAATTCATCGTCATCCTTGTCAGTGGCGGAAAACATGCTCAGAAGGCTGGCAGCATTGCCACGTTGAATGGCTATGCCGATTCTCTGTGCAAGGAACAAAATTGAGAAATAATTTAATGAAACAGTAACATCAGTTTTATTCGCAGTGCAGTATTCCAGCACCTGAAATAATGTGACATTCGGCGCATAACGAAGTAACTTCTGTGAACAAACGCGAGGATTTGACATTGTAATTAAGTTGCAAACTAGTCACTGTGGCGCCGGTGACCGCAGATCGCGGCTTGTTTACATGTACATATGGAATTATAAAACAAAAGGGCCTAAGCTTTGCTCCAAAACTATATAGCTAAACGTATTATGTATATGTTCATGTATTATTATGATCATCTTCCGAGCTTTTTCCCAACTATGTTGGGATCGGCTCCCAGTCTTACCAGATTCAGCTAAATGCCGTATTTTACATAGAGCAACCGCCTATCTGACCTCCACAACCCATTTTACTGGGAAACACAGTATCCTATAGTATGACTGGTTGTCAAAATTGAAATAACGACTGCCAAAGATCTATGTATGACAGCCGGGACCTACTGTTTAACGTGCTTTCCGAAATTTGTATGTATTATTATCATTAGGTCAAAAATCGTTCTCAAGGTCAACAATTATACTTTTTGGGTTTGTTGTCCACTCAAACAAGTTTCATCGATTAGACTTGATCATTGAAAGTAATTAACAAAAACTACAACTATACCAACTTTTAAGAACTGACCTACGGAGAAAATAGGTAAGTAAGTACTTAATTAAATAAAGCAAAAAGTCATTTCTTGTCATCAGAACCTAAACACACAAAATCGTTAACTTTAGATTAGTATAGAAGCTTTTCATCAACTGAAATAGTATAAACACAAAATAATCAATAACTTTAAATGAACAAAGGAGACAGATACGCTTTCATACAATTTTGGGCCAGAATGTAAAAAGATGAAATTGGTGTCAATTGATAGCTACTATATTAACAAACAATCACTGAAAATATGGCAGATTTTGGCAATCTGAGAGCTGAGATAAAAGAGATTAAGTTTAAGTAAAAAACTATACTTAACTGCCTTAGAGTATAGGTAAGAAACTAAAGAGTGAATTTATCATGGTTTGTTTAGTCCGCTTAGCAGTCAAGCTTTATGATGGTTTTGTTTTTTTTTTATTATTTAGACAGGATTTTTAATATTTCTGTAGAGTGGGAAGATGTACAAAAATGAAAATCGAATTTTATTAGTATTTTTATTCATCTTCTATTATTACAAGAACGTCATCTAAGAATTGTGCAGCTGGTTCTATGTTATCTAGTAGAGGTACTTAGCCTAACTAAGGTACCATATTATTGACATCACATGGGCGCAGCAGCCCACAGTCCGTTTGCCTACGATGCAGTTAAAATAATATTTTAATATTGCTTCCCTACGACCGACGTATATACGAAAATATCCATGGTTTTGACATTGTTAGGATAATATTAGTGTTTTAGATAGATTTATTAAAACGGCGCGTTCCATCTTTTTAAAAAAAAATCACGACAAAACTAGTTCATACTAGTGTTTACGATTCATACCCAGATAGGCTCACTCTTTAGTTTCTTGTATAATATATACTCTAAGGTAGATAATTCGACACTCGTTTAGTGTCAAATGTCGATCGATGTCAATGTCATGCATGTCCAGTCAGAGTTAGCACAGATTAAAGAATACAATAATCGATTAGTAAATGTAAATCAATTTATCTTAATTATGTAAAACTTAATCTCTTAATACTCTAATTCTAATGGATTTAATTATTTTAATTAAATATATCATCTAGTGACAGCATTTTCGTAAATAGTATGAACTCTGTTGATGATGACATTAAAATGTCATCATCAACAGAGTATTTACTTAGACTATTTACTTCGTAACCCAAACTTAATTATTGGATATTTCATTTTCCAGATTGTAAATTGAGTTGATTTTTCACACTTTGAAATAGAAAAATATAGCCTTTTTTTTCAGCCATGTCTTAACTTATTACAATTTGGCCCAGAAATCCCCGTCTCCTTTTATCCATTTATTTACTAACGCTGTTATCGGAGAAACTTGATCTAATATTGAATTAAAATCTATTTCTATTCCATCAAAGTAAAAAAACAACGTCAATCCCATTCCGCGTAAACTGAAACGATTTTATAACAAAATTAATAAGTTTGTTACATTTTGAAAACTGAAACATGAGTTAACGAAACTGTTGGAACTAAAACGTACAAACTCTACACTATCATTTACACCTGTCGGACAGTTTTGATTTTCTAACAAAAAAATAACGAATACGTAAAATCGAAACTACTAGATACAAGCAATCAAAAAGTTTGACAGTATCCATTATTCTGAGGAATAAATCAATCTATTATACATTGAATTTTGTGTTCCTACATCAACTTAACTAATCTTAATCCTACTGCCTTTCTGTCCTGAGCTAGGATTGGCCAGTCCTTGCCGGAGAAGTCAAGATGGACTCTTCATATTCTTAATAACTTTTAAACTATCGCGCTGCATGTTTATTAAATAGCAATTTTATATAAAGGGACACTCTGCTTACGACCACGTCCTGTGAAAAGTGGTTTATACCTCAAGCCCTAAAGATGCCTTCACATTATTTTTCGTCTGCCGCGATGTCGTCTATTATAGGAGGGAGAGACTTAACTAAAATATAAAAGAGCAAAAACCTAACGAACAGAACATTATGTGTTATGTTTTGTATTCTTTATAAAGGTTAATTAGTCCATATAATAATAATCTAACTAATTAACATTAATATGGTAACTTGGTAATTAATGCTAGTATAATGATTGGCGTTAAAAGTGAACATAATTAGAGAATAATATTAGTGAATACCACAAATATTATTTTTACATTATTTTTCGACATGCCTTTAACATTTTTTTTTGCGATGTGAAAATCGAATGCATTAGACTCACGTTGAGCGCACGATGTGGGGGACTGTCAAAAAAAAAAAGGACAAAAAAACACCCAGGTCCCGGTTCTCGCCTTTGCTGGAGCCGCGGGATCGCTAAGCATCATCAGCGCAGCTCCGGGGCGGAAATGTACTGTTTGCCGGCCTCGATCCTGTCCTTTCATTCTTCTCTATCATTCTCTAGCGACAATGTGAACAAGTCTTATAGCCCCAATATAATTGACAGTGATGTAACCATGGAAACGCTTCGGAATATGCCTAATACATAAATGGGTGTTATAATATTTTATTTTTAATTTAATCACTTCACTACATAGTATAAAATAAAGTCGCTTCCCGCTGTCTGTCCCTATGTATGCTTAAATCTTTAAAACTACGCAACGGATTTTGATGCAGTTTTTTTTAATAGATAGAGTTATTCACGAGGAAGGTTTATATGTATAATACATGCATAATATAGTAGAGGAACACGGATAATCTTAAAGATTTAAGTAAATGAACAAATTGCTTGCGCTTGGATTGCAAACGCTGGCTGAACCCTACGAGATAGATAAAAATAATGTACTACAGTATTGTGCACCTTAAAAAGATCTACAAAAAAGTCCGCGATGGCATATGTCTATCTCTTGAGGATAACCCACAATAACCATTTTTTATCGTTTATTTATTACTTATTTACGAAAAAGCGATTTTAAGCTATACAGTATTAATCCTTATCCAATTAAGTACCTTTAATAAATTGTGCATGTAATATAGATCAATATTGCCCTTCACAGCATGTAATTTAAATAAATATTTTCGAAGATATTACAAATTTAAAATGCAGGGACATCGCGGTTGCGGTGGTAACGGCCAGGGGGCCGGGGGGCGCGTGCCTATACCAAGTAGTGCGTCGAAGGCTCTTCGCACTACAGAACTTTATGATTGTGTAGATATGTCGCAGACAAATAGTATAATTTGGCATTTTACATACGGCATCGTCAGTTTAAAAACGTTTGCGGTTATGTAATATGCCCAAGGCAAAATGTAGATTGCCGTGTCACTTTATAATATGCCTCAACATTTCATCGAAAATTTAAACACCATATCCATAATGCCGAGGCAAATTGAAGTATTTAGTTTTTGAGGTTATCCAGCACGTCAAAAATGCTAAGGTATCCATAGACCCTGGGTCGTGAAGGACTCCTGCAGAGTATTTTTGGTCAAAAAACCATGTATTTGATCGAATATTCATATATTCATAGGCTCAGAAATTCATTGCTTGATTAGGTTCGACTTTGTGACAGAGATCAATAGGTTAGGTTAGGTTAGATATTGTGACCTTGCAACAGAGCGAGCGAAGCGAGCAACGACGACGTATGTAATTCAAAGTTTTTCTCGAGATTTTAATGAGCATAGTCACCCTAAAATAAGACTAACGTCGCATTATAACGATTGAATGATTTGACATTTTGCCTTCAGCATATTACATAACCGCAAACGTTTTTAAACTGACGACGCCGTATGTAAAATGCCATATTATACTATTTGTCTGCGACAGATATGTAGTGTAGGTATCAGCGTTGCACCCGAGCAAAGCCGGGGCGGGCCGCTAGTTAGATATAAAGCGTATTTTAAAAGTTAGTTTAAACGGGTTAGTTGACACTTTAGGTAAATATCTCTGAATAGATTTCAAAGAAGATAAGTACTAGAGTCTATAGCTTAATGGCTTAAGAATCTCAAGTTTCTAATCCAAAGAGCGTATTGAATTGAAAGAAAAGCGGATCTTTTATCCACCGTTCGGACGTGTTTATTGAATCTCCCATTGTATAACAATCGTGGGTACAGTTTTATCTAATTTATCTTATGTATTTAAGTTTTATTTATTTGTTTCTAAGTTGCTCACAGTTTGCTTTAAACACAATATGAATTTAAACTAGAAACTAGCACTTTATAGTCATATTTTAAGCAACATCTTACACAATCAAAATCAACTCACATTTTACTTCAAAGAACATAACAAGAACAACTAAGAACATTCTATGACGTATTATTTGAAACGTAAATAAATATCAAAATTATAATTTAATAGAAAATATAAATGCATTTAAAATTCTAAATAATACGATTAAAAGATCATTATTTTTTCCTTATCATGGTTGTAGTCAAAATTGCACTGTAAATAGGTATAGCTCTTGCTCTTAGAATTAATAGGTCGGTGTCAAACTTAGAGTGCATAAGTTTATGAAGAAAAACTAGGTCAGAACTTCCTCCGATTCCCAGATTTAAAATGCGAACGTGCCTTGCAGGATTTTAAAATACGTGTTATATGATCCTGAAATGATAGATGATATGAAAATCTTATTGTACACGTTCGATGCAACCAATCTGTATGCTTTATTGAGGTCACGATACTTCTGAACAGTATTTCAAGTTACTTCGGATAAGCGTTCTATACAAGATTTTCGTGTTATGATTTTTTATTGTTTAATTGTTCTTATTATTAAACTAGTATAAGGACGGAATACATACATATAGTTATAAGTACTTACATACTAGGCCACACCACCCAAGGCAAATAAAAATCAAAAACTATACTAATTTTTTTTTTATAGTGCATATGACTGAATATAATATATAGTCGTGGTTAGTTTATCTCCTTCAACATATCCTGGCAGTGTCGCCATATAAGGACGGGCGTCAGATTGATAGAAACATCACACTAGTTTCACATTATCCGACACGATATCGGTATCGGACTCTGGCACGATATATGTAAAAATCTAAAGCCTAAATGTGCGTCCAGGTCTGAGCCGGTCGCGAGTGGCTCGCGAGCAGTGCGAGAGCTTTTCGTGTAACGCTCGTTCGGTGCGCGTCACGTTGCGTCAGATTTGGACGCATCCTAACATTATGTATGTTTTCACCAAACGGAACACAATGGATATTGTAAGTCAATTTGCTTTCACATAGTGACGTCACAAATAAAATGAAAGTTATCGTCATTCGGGAAAATTCCAATAACGCCTGAAAGACAAATTTAACGTAACCAACTAAAAATAATGAATTTAATAAAAAAATTTTTTTTAACGTGATTAACATTCCAAGGGTAAGAAATTCCTAATTAATTTACTTTTCGATTTTCTGATACTAAAATTATAATAATAGACGCTCAATTTATCAAGTTATTTTAAGGTAACAAACATTAAATTTGTAACATTTGTATTGGCAGAAAATGTTAATAGGATTAACCTAATCCAAAATCGCAATTACTGAATGAACTTACCATCATTATTACGAAATTAAAACAATTTTAAACGAAAATAAAATTGTTTTATATTGTTACTGTTTTTACTTTAAAGCATGGTGAAACCCAAAATAATTTTACGATTGTGTAGGTGTATACTTATTGTAGTATTTAGCCTTAGTAACATAGCTTTAGATTATCTAGGCCGCTTGTACACGCACTGTTTTAAGAAGTTGAATAGCTTCAATAAGTCCGTGTGCGCGCAGCTTTATGATGTTTTAAGTAATAAATAAATAATGAACATAACTTGTTTTATAAAGTCGAAACAGAAGACGAATTTTGATTAAGTAAATTTTAGTTCTTGAATAACAAACACGATTTTACTATTATATGGCATTGGCTCTGAAAACTTAAAGATATCTTAAAGAAGTCCGAAAGTGTTTCAAATACTTTTTATATTCAAAAAATTTAGTCAGATCTTAAAAATAAAATTAATTTACAAAGACAAAATATTAACAGGCATGTCAAAATTTGTGACACATAAATCGATAGTTACAAAGGCATCTACAATTTCTGAAACAATCGAATCTTTCTCTTATTCGTGGCACAATTCCTTAATTTTTCTTGTAATTCTTTAAACTGACAGACGTCAAAAATGCTTTTATCTCTCGCAATTTTTTCTCATAAGTAAGGACCTACATAACTTTTTGTATCATACATTTGTAGTTTCCTTAAAATAATTTCCAGTTTTTTCGATATTCATCTTTCGTTTCAAAAGTTTTCATAACGAACCAGTCAAAACCGTACGGAGATAGACTAAGATTGACAAGCTAAAATTCCCTAGCTCAAGCTAGAGAATTTCAATTTGTGTCAAAGGATGCAATCCTTTGATAGTTTGATACACGGGTTTCATTAAAAACTTTCATGTGAGCCCAACTTATTTTAGAAGTCTTTCTTGGCCCACTGCTCTAAAAAGTCAAAGGCTGCCCCCATTCCTTTCGGCAACTCGAACCAGCCTTTGCGGGAATATGTAGCATTGTGGAAGCGGGACGCCGCTACGCAGTCTATTGCGCCCTCTCGCTTCCACAACGGCTAGAGTCCTGCTCTAAGAGTTTTTAGTACAGGCACTGCTCTCATTTTTGCATTTTCCTGATGCCTCTTTGGTGGTCCAGTCCTTCTGCGGCTCCTTTTATATAAAGACCTTTGCCCATGGCTCACTAAGCATGCGGTTTACGTTACCTACCAAGCAGCACTTTCAAGCAGGCAGTACAGGTACCTTTTTTGATTTATCAATTATTCGAGTTCTGACACTCAACATAGTTTTTGGAATTCGGTCTTGTATCCTAATGACGAAAATAATACATTCAGTAATGATAACATTATATCGTATATCATTTAAATATTTGCACACGGCATCATTAAAACTAAGTTATTACGAAACTAAATAATTATATTTCCGCTAAAACGTATTGCACTATTCAGGTCAGGATTTTAGGAACTAGTTAAGTATTAAATATCATGTTTTAGGAATTCGTCATAACTACGATATCATTTAACTTTATTAAAACTCGTACCATACAGTCTGATTAGTTTAGTATTATTATTTCAAATGATTTCTCAACCACTTGATTCGTAGCCTTTCGTAGCATTTCGTAGCAACTTGTAGCATAACTTGTCATTTGTTTGGCGATCTCGTAGACTGATTTTGTATGTTTGGGTGGTTAGTCTACGTTTTTGGTCACTGATAGTGCAAGAGCCAGGTATGAGAGTAAATTGATCTTGCTGTACAATCTCCGGGCCTACATTTCCAGCCTATTAACGACAGGTAGCGGTGGGTCACGGTCGACGCCGTGCACCAGCATCTTTCTTATATTTTACACTTGACTGAACATTGATATTTCCGAAGAGTTTTGCTATTTCAGTTATGCATCCTTGATGTTCACTTTACCAAGTTTTGTAGGGGCTAGATAGCTAGATAAATGGTGTTATGGCCGGAAAACAACTTTATTGTATTTTTTTATATGTGTTGTACTAGAAATATTTTAAGTATCAGTTTTTAACTCTAATAAATTCAGTTCGTCGTTAATAATAGTGTATATTTTTAATTCTTAAGTTGTTATAAACTTCCACCCTCCTTTAAAGTAGAGCTGTTATAATAAAAAAAAAACAATTAATTGTCCAAGTTCTCAATTTAATGTTGCTATTGTTTCTAATGGAAGTTGAAGTTATAATGAAATACTTTAATAAGTTTACCAATAATTTCCGAGTTTGATAAATTGGGTTTGATACAATAAGGCGGTTCATTTTATATACGATCTTAGACTCGCCTCAATTAACTCGAAAATTTAAACTTTTTCTCTTATTTACTAACCTTGACGGTGACCAGAAACTTTGACAAGAAAAGAAGAAGTTAATTGATGGGAATTTAAACAAATATGGCAGGCTACAGCATTTTTTTTTAACATCTTTTATTTTATTGAAACATAAATTAATTGAATTGAATCTTTAAGTTCCACTTCAATTCAGTTGATATTATCAATTTCATATATGCATGAATATATTAATGGAGCTTATAATTCATGCTGATTAGATACCGAGACAACACACTTCGTTAGGCCGCAAGAGTAAACACAAGACAATTTTCTTAGAATAAATAATAGAGAATAGAATAGTTTAGTTTATGGCAAATAAGTTCTACATAGAGGTTCAAAAATTTAATAACTTTTTAAACCCCATAATATGTTAAAAATATATATTATAAACATTATGAATTCCATTTTAAGTGTATTTTGGTCCCTCAATGAATGTTAATCAAAGAGACAAGTATTTTTTGTAATAAACATGATACCGTCACACACATCTCTCTGAAACCAAAGTACGTGGCTAGAGCCACTGTGTTATGGATTTCATAGAAAGCCAATATACCAAAAACATACAAATTCGTGATTATCCACATTGACCTGTACGGTAATCGAAAACTGGGACCTCAGAGCTGGCGGCTATTTGAAAACCGGTGTGTTCGCCTTTCGACCACGGATGTCGTCGACCACAAAGTTTAGTACAATCCACCTACACCATATGTCCTTCACTTAGCTCAATTGATTTAATATCCTTCGTTCAGACGTTAACGTGGCAACATTTAATGGGAAAAAATTATAAAGAGGTATTTAATTTGAACTCATCTACTTGTATTCAGGCGGCCATCAGAGAAGAGTGGCGGCGTGTTGTGAACCAACACCAACACCCGAAGTGATGACCGCGACCACTCTGTCAAGAGTGACCCCGACTAGGAAGGACTTGTATTCAACTTATTAGCCCGAAATTATTGATGGTGCCTTTTGCCTCATGGTCTGTTTTATTAACAACATAACAAGCTGATGTAAAGATTGCAGATTACAGATTAGACATTGCACGTATATGTAAAAACCAGACTTCAAAAAACAAATCTACTGCATCTATTTAGATTAAATTTAGATGAGACCTCTGATGTATACTTTATCGATAAAAAAGCACTATTTTTTTTTTCACCCTTTATCTGATCCCAAGCAAAGCAGAGCTTGTGTTATGGTAACCAGACAACTAATATACATACTTATATATTTCTAAATACATACATATTTTAGATAAATTACACCCAGACGCATAACAAATGATCGTGCTCATCACACAAACATTTTTCCTGGTTGGGAATCGAATCCACGACCTCATAACATACCAGTAAGGGTCACTAACCACTAGACCAACAGGTTCGTCATGCAATTGCAATTGCGTGTAATATATTAAATAAATGTTGAAAACCCCTCTGTTTGAAGTCGGTTGAAAAGAAAAAAAATATCTTTGTTTGTCCATAAATCTTTGTCTTAAGATCTCAATATTGTAATATCAAATCACATAAGAGGCTTAGTTCGATTAGCTAAAGTCTAGCTTATCGCTTAATCAGTCTGTGTTTACATGTTCATTACAGATTTGCCTTTGGTTTATCTTTCAGTCTGGTAGATTATTATCATTTGTGATTTACTTTGAATACCTTCAGTATTTTGAATGTTTACTTTTTGTATCTCTTAGACCTTAGTTAAATTTTAGAAGCGGTTACTTCTGTTGTTTAAGATCTACTTTGATGAATGGTTTCACTTGCAATTATGCTTACTAGTTTTTTATGTTTTTTTTTTTCAAATTATACATGCACACTTTATCTTACATATCTAATCGATATTATATACGACATTGGGTACAAATAAAATACGTTTAAATGCTTACATTTGCATTAAAACGTTTAAAAATCCTGTTCTTGTTTCGCTGTGTGTGCCTGACAATTAGTGATTTAGTGATGGCTGTGATAAATGGCGCGCTGTCAAAACATTGCACTATCTCCATTCTACAGAATGCATTCATCATACGCTTACGTAACTCTACACTAAAAGCATCATGATTGCAGCGGATAAAAATCTTTTTCCTGTATCGTAACCAATTTGATGATACTCCATATTAATTACATCTGTCTGAATTTGAAAAGGTTATCGAGAATTCAAAACTCGTTTGTTTTTTTTTTTTAATCGTTTTTCGTGGTATCAAAATAGGACTGTCTATTATAAATGAATTGAAATGTTTACTCGAGAGCTATTCGAAAAGAAGTTGAGCAATGAAAATTTTGTGGCTCGTTTATTTCAACGTTAAAAGGCAATGAATTTCATAGTAGCATCATAATATGAAACAGCTCATTGAGTTTAGGGTTCAGCGGGAGAACGCGAGGTTATACGCGGTATATAGTAGCGAGTAAGATGTTTGAGCTTTCGAAGCTACAAGTGTCTTTGTGGAGAAACCTCTCGCTCGCACGTCGCTTACACTTTGCAAGTTCGAATCTAGACTAGTACCAATGACTTTTGAAAATTATACGTGCTACCTAATTATTATAAGACCTGTCAATCGTTGTAGGATGAAATCGTTGAAGAAAAGGTATTTTAAACATTGCTATCTGAAAACGCATACCTCACGAGTTATTAGTAGAGACTATATTTTCTCTTAAATTTGAAAAGGTCTTTTCACCTTTAGTTTATTTGAAGATCAGTATTATTAGCTTACTTATATTATAAGCCAAAGTTTCGCTACATTCGTGCCATTTCGTGCCTGAAGTTGTAAAGGCATATGAGATGCATTGATACATTTGTCATACGAACGGTTTGCGATCCATATGACCAGTGACCAGGGTAACATGATAAGTCTTTGTCCCCGACTACAATACAGTACAACTAATGAACCGCGTTGTTCACGACTCGGTCTGTGACGTAATCGTTCCGATATAAGAGGGAAGCAATTATTTTATAAGGAATGTTGGAAATGTCAAGTTGTTGTGTATTGTACTACTTAGATGAAATGTTCAATTAGGGTTGCTTCGATACGGTATCTTTATAGCCCTGGAAAATGGTGTAACTTCTGCGCTGTAGAATATTAAAACCTTTGTTATGACAAATTGTCAGTTTACTTATCGTATATTTTTACACGACGAAAAGCAGTGTTATTTTTTCAGGGTTCACGTATGTATGTATGTTTGTGAGTTTCTTTATTCCACCTTAACTTCTAAACGGCTTGACTGATTTCAATGTTTGTGGTATCATTTCAGATCGGTTACTTGGAACAATTCATTACAGATCCCCCGACTGATGTTATAATTTGAATTGTGTTTATTTTTTTAGTTCACTTATTAAAAAAAAATACTTGTCAGGCGTGTTTTAGATTTTTTTTAATTATTTATTTTATCAGTCCTTCTTTATGTCACATATTTCTGTATACTTTACTAAGGACGGGTAATACCTAATTAGGGCATATTAATTAACAACAACCATTGTTTGCCAGGTAACTCTAACTCTTTTGTTAAATTTATATTTTTAAATTAAGTACCTAATTAGTATAGCTTTTTATAAACACACATTCTTTTTGCAATTGGCGTGTTTCATTTTATCCTACTTGTTTTTTTTTATTCTAGTGATCTCGAGTGACGGGTATTAGTAATATTTCTAGCACATACAATAATTCTGAACAATTAAACAATGAGCTTTTCATTTTTTTTTCTATCTACCTATTTAGGCATTTTTTTTTATCGCCAATATGATTTCTGCTGTTAGCGAAAGCATCTTATAGAATAATAAACAAAATATTTACAATAATATCAAAATGCGCACTAACAATTTCAGTGAGTTTCAAACAATATCAAGTGATAGATACCCATAAAAACACCCGCTATCTCCCATCGATATCTGAGAAATTGTCCCTTGAGTACTTCTCGGTCGGGCGCCGGCAGGTGCTTTCATTGTTTACCTTGCTGCTAGTCCAGTAAGGATTAGGTGCCGATGCAACGTGGTATGTGTCGTACAGATCAAACATACGATGCATAGTTAGGTTAGCGATAAAAGAGCAGACGTTTTAATATTGAAATATTCAATCGACTTATAGAGTAACACGAATATTAAACAATTACAAAATAACGAAAAGGAAGAAGACACTAGAAAAAAGAATTAAACAAAAAAAATCTTGGAACAATATTCAAAAATTATCACTTCTTCTTACCTATTACCTTCTACCTTAAAACGATTTCGAGCACTGCTTTCGTTCAAAAAAACCGCATCAAAATCGGTCGATTCGTTTAGGAGCTACGATGCTACTGACAAACACTGACAATTCAAGCACACCTACATTTTACTTCGGGGTTTCAAAATAGTAAAAAATGGCGCGTCTCGAGTCGGCATGGCGCGGGTTAGCGATAGACAACTTCCGGAGTAAAAAGGATGGCGTGATAACAATTCACGCCCATCCCACCCACGCTTGACCGCGACTCTCTAAAACCACCTTGACTTTAGTTAAACACGTATTTATAAAAGTTTAATAGAAAAAAAAAGTACCTATAGTCCATACCCTTAACAGTCAATTTAAATCAAACATTGCTCTCGAAAACAGTAAACGAAACCGTAATTAAAAGTAAAATGATCGATTAAAAGAACAATAACGGTTCGGTTGTTACTCGTTTACAAGACAATGCTCGATGGCTAAAAGTCTTGGAAGGATATCAATTAAGGCAGCTCTTGACATGTTTACTACACTTCATTAACGTGATTATGTATTTGTAATGACTCGTAAATAATGCCACATTCGTATAAACACAGATATTAAAAGGGGCTTATTTGTTTGCTTATTCAACTTTTATTGGAACCTTTGTTCCAACTTGTTTTCAATTACGTAGTAGGAGTTTGCAAAGATGTCTAATATTCGCGTAAAACTAAGAAACCGATATGTACGCAAAAAATAATAAGTCATATGATATAGGTCATTTTAAAAGACACTATACAAAACACAGATACTCATCGTTACAGACTACTTTTGAGCCTGTAACTAGTCGGGAAATCCCGTGAATGATGGTGCCGCCTACAAACAAACCGTCTAAAATTTTAAACTAAAGAAAGTTGATTTAAACCTCGTTAAAAGGGAACAAAAAATACATAATAGATTTTATATATACTTACTTTCCCTTGGTTTAGTAAATATTAGAATAAAACAGTAGTTAAAATCAGGCCGCATTGTAACTACATGACGCCCTAGTTAACACAGTTCTGCGAGCTGAAGTGTATTAAATGCCTGCAAAACAATTTATCAAATAAATTGACATCCAATGGCTTCCCACAGCACCCGTAGGCTAAAGTCCATTTCAATTAAAAATAAATTGTTACGTGTCAAAATTGTATTTATTGTTAAAGTCTCTCATCACAAGAGGTTTCCTTATTGCAATCATTTTGAATAATAATTTAATGGTAAAAATCAATTTGGTACAATATCAAGCAATGGTCACGTTCCGTTAAAGCCAACAGTATATATAAAATCAATTCACGAAGAGTCAGTCAAATGAATCTTTGTAAACAAGTCGATGGGCGAAAAATTACTTTGAACGGGCGGGTTTGTCGAACCAAAATGTTATAGAGACATTAACGTAATGAAGTAATTACAGCATCTGTGACTTTTTTGTTCATCTAAAGCCTGCATGGCAAAGGTATTCCTCCCATTTTTCCATACACTGTGAAATTAGACGAAACAATACTGATAACGAATATGAACAATGTTTCGTCATCATACAGATTCCTAAAATCAGATCGTTTAGAATGTACCACAGACACACGATGTTCTTAACGATTTTCAGCAGTGGCAATCACAACTGTTTTGACGGTTGTCATACGTGCCGTACTCGTTACCCGATTGGTGCTCCTGCTGCAACTGTCATGACGTCACAACCGCTAACGGACGAACGGCCGCCCCACTAACAAACATTCGTATTCTCACCATCTTGCACGCGCGCGCGCTCCGCGATCTATCTGAAGAAAAACCCTTTAAACGCGTCAACTCGATCGATATTCTGCTAGGAATCCCTATTCCGAGCAGTTCGTGACCTTCAGCAACAACTGTGGTGAAATCAGAACGCAGGCGGGTCATCGGCAGCAGATATAGCAGACCAAGGTACGTGCACGTGTTTTAGTTTGTTACTGCTGCACTTCCTGAACATCGTTTGTGTCCTCGTCCAGCCTCTCGGGCTGTCCCAAGTGTGTAGTTCCTCATCGTTTTTATCGCGACTGCACATTTTTATGGTGCCGAAACCCGGGACCCGCCATTATACGATTTAATTTTCAACCCAGTTGGACCTTAATAGTTACTGTAGGATCTCAATATTAGGCAATCTATCTTCCTTCGGTGCTTAATATTATAATTTTCGGCCTATGTTAACTATTTTAGGTATATCGTATCGTAAATATCGATCATAATAAATTCCTTTGTTCGTGTAACATTTTTTGTTCGTAGGTAGGTGTAACGAAATTATTTAAACGTACCGTGCTAGTAGTCTCGAGTCGTCAGCGGCTTGCGTTCGGAAACGCAACCAACACGTTCCGCCTTCGGGAAACGCGATAATCCTCTTCTTGAGATTATCGTAAAACCAAGGCAAGACTATTTAGCTACATTCTTTCCTATTGCATAAAAGAAAAATTGTGTCAATAGGTATTACGAAGCCTACATCCATTTCACTTCAAAACCTAATCAACTTAACAAATTACATTGAACAAAGGATTTATGTTGCGCGTTTTACTCAGTCTATAATCTGTATATATAATATATATACACATAAACATTAACAATACTACCGGTTAGCGTAAGTACTCGTGTTCTTATCGTGTTTACATCTTTATAAGCAGGTAGCGCTCATCTGTTGGAACCTTGTATCGCCGACTATTCGTTATCAGTTACCGATCTTGCTAATCGTTTAATAAAATAGTTTTCATCATGTCATTATTGTTAGGTAAACATTCGTCTCGTAAACAAAGTTGCTTTAAGAAATCGAAATCTCACTCTACGGACGATGAATATACAGTTCAAGATTTATCACAGTTACGTAGAAAGCGTACTTTAGCTATGAAGCGGTTGGATAAGGCATTGGAAATAGGTTCATTAGCAATAAGTGATGACTCACAGCGGAATTTGTTTCTTTCTTATTATCAGGAACTTAAACATATTTTAGATAGCTTTGAGAGTGCTCACCAGATTATTTTGGAGCTTTTAGATGATCCGGATCATGCAGATAATTTGCTCCAGGATACATTTGACGATAAATATTTTCAAATATTATCTATTCATCGTAGTTTAACTAAAAGTGAACCTCAATTCAATAATAAACAAAGTTCTTCATCGTCGAATATCCGTTTACCGAAAATTGTTCTTCCAACTTTCAGTGGTGACATCAAGAAATGGCCTGAATATCACGACACTTTTAATGCATTGATTCATAATTCTAGTAATCTTACCGATACGGAAAAATTTCATTATTTATTCTCATCGTTGACCGGCGATGCATTATCTGTTATCAAGGCATTCCCATTAACTTGTGAGCATTACAACGATGCCTACCAGGCCCTTGTTACTCGCTATCAAAATAAACGACCTTTAGCTTTTACATCATGGAAGGACCTTTTAAATATTAATTTTAATACGACTGACTGTAATGAGTTTAGAAAATCATTGGACCTGTTTGAGGAAAATTTAATTATTTTAAAGAAAATTATTTTACCTGAGGACCGATGGGATTTTGTATTAGTCTACCACCTTCTCTCTAAGATAGACTCAAACTTGCGTTGCGATTTCGAGGAAAAATATCCTGATATTGAGTTTCCTCCCTATTCACAGTTGAAGTCTTTCTTACACTTGAAATGTGAAGCGCTTTTACGTGATTCTCATTTTTGTGAAGCTAATAATAAACCTTCGAGTAAGCCACAACAACGATCTGTAAAATCTTACCAAACACATAAACGGGCAAACGTGTCTCATGCGCTTGTGGGCAGTACTGATACACCTCAAGTTGCCACAGCAAGTACTACAAGCCGTGACCCTGCTACGTCACAACCAGTTAAGTGCGCGTTTTGTGGTGACACTCACTCAATCTCATCATGTCAAAGTTTTCTAAATAAACCCGTAGATGAGCGGATATCTATCGCAAGCAAAAGTAATTGGTGTTTCAATTGTCTTCGAGCCTCACATCAATTAAAACGTTGTACTTCTATTTTTAAATGTCGTAAGTGTAACCATAAACATCACACTTTACTTCATAAAGATAAACCGGTCGAGTCAAACCCAACCTCTTCATTATTTTCCAACAACAATAACACAACTGTTTTATTAGCAACTGCCATTGTGCAGGTACGGGATGCGGACGGCAAGTTCGTGTCTTTTCGCGCTCTTTTCGATTCCGGGAGTCAGATTAATCTGATTACTGACTCAGCTGCTAAAAAATTAAATTTAAAACTATCCAGTCCTACCACAACTATAAGTGGAATCGGTGAAGCCCCGGCTTCAATCTTAGGAGACATTAATTGCTCCATTGGGACTGGTGATCAAGTTTTATTTAATTTAAATATGCACGTAATGTCAAAAATTTGCGGGGACCAACCAATAGCTCAATTAAATACATCGGGTTGGTCTCATATCAATTCACTATCGTTAGCCGATCCTGGTTTTGACATTCCTGGCCGGATTGACCTACTGTTCGGTGCGGATGTATTTGCGGAATCGCTTCGTAATCGTAATATTAAAGGAAAATCACATCAACCCACCGCCTTCGACTCAGTCTTTGGATGGCTATTGCTCGGTAAAACTTGTTTAGATGTCTTACCACCCGCAGCATCCCTTACCCCAGATGAGATAACATGTGAACAACATTTTATAACAAATCATTCTCGTGACTCATCTGGGCGGAAAATCGTGCAGTTGCCATTCGGGGACGAGTCCGAGCCTATGTTCACTGGTTCACGTGACATTGCTTTGCGTCGCTTCTACGCGATTGAACGTCGACTGTCACGTGACCCCGAATGTCATCGTCAATATTGTGATTTTATGTCCAACTATATATCTGCGGGCCATATGTCATTAGTCTCTCCAGATGACGTGGGGAATGGGAAATACTATATTCCCCATCACTGCGTCATACGTCCTGATAGCACCACGACTCGCCTTCGTGTCGTATTTGACGCCTCTGCAAAAGATTCACGTTCTCGATCGTTAAACGAAAGTCAACACATCGGTCCAAAATTACAATCAAACATTTTGGAAATTCTCTTACGCTTTCGTGAACATGACGTCGTTTTCATGGCAGATGTGCGTCAGATGTACCGACAGATTACACTCTTCGATGGCCATCGTGACTATCAGCGAATTCTCTGGAGAGCTTCGCCTAGCGAGCCTCTTTCAGAGTTTCGTCTGAATACGGTCACGTATGGCATCTCTTCATCCCCCTATCTCGCTTGCCGTACCTTGCGACAGCTTGCTGATGATGAGGGGGATTCTTACCCGCTTGCCAAGAGTGTAATCTTGTCGGACACCTACATCGATGATGTCGTCACCGGTAGTCCGGACTTCGCCACTGCGCAAAGAACAAAAACACAACTTATCGCTCTCTTTAAAAAGGGAGGTTTCCATCTTCGGAAGTGGGTGTCAAATGACAATCGTCTTCTATCGGATCTTCAACCTGAAGATTGCCTCACTGATTCTGTATCGTTAGATAAAGTTGAACCGGCTTCTTTCAAAGTGTTGGGACTCAAATGGGATCCCTCAACTGATTCGTTTCTTTTTGAAGTTCAATCTTCACATCGGCCATGTACCAAACGGTCTATTCTTAGTGAACTCGCTAGAATCTTCGACCCGTTAGGATTCTTATCCCCCTTGACAATACATGTTAAAAGCTTAATCCAAAAGCTTTGGATTATCGGTGCCGGGTGGGATGATGTTCCCCCTAACGAGGTCATCAGTACATGGAACAAATATCAGGAGCAACTTTCTCAGTTGCACCATCTAAAAATTTCGCGTAGAATCACTCGTACTGATTCACAATCCTACGAGCTACACGGGTTCTGCGACAGTTTGGAAACTGCATATGGCGCAGTCATTTATTTACGAGTAACAGACGTAGATAACAATTCTTACGTTCATTTCGTTTGTTCGAAAGCTCGCGTGGTGCCATTAAAACGTACCTCATTGCCACGTCTCGAACTCTGCGCTGCAGTTTTGCTTTCAGATCTGTACAAATTCGTTACAGAAACTTATCTGTCTCGTATTCCTATTTCAGCTGTCTTTTTGTGGTCCGATTCCACCGTTACACTCTCTTGGTTGCGTTCACCCTCATGTCGTTGGTCTACCTTCGTTGCCAATCGCGTGAGTCATATTCAAGAAATAACAGCTATTGAATATTGGCATCACGTGTCCTCTGCAGACAATCCTGCAGATGTTTGTTCGCGAGGCCAATTTCCAAGTGAACTTCTTCACAACTCGTTATGGTGGGCGGGGCCACGATGGTTATCCGAGCCGCACGAGACATGGCCATCTTGTATTGACAGCGTTACTAATGACGAGCTGAAGGTTGTTGAGGCCGAGACTCGTAAATCTCCTGTGTTAGTATCGACTGTGCATCCTCGGGAACAACAAGTTTCAATTATCGACAATTTATTAAATCGTTTTTCATCGTTAGAAAAAATCGTTCGTACCTTTGCGTACATCTATCGCTTTCTTCAAAATTCTCGAAACCCGACTATTGCTAACCGTAGTGCGTTTCTTAACAATTCAGAACGTCATCATTTGTATCGCATAGTCGGTGATCAGGTTCTAGCATGTGAAGAACTTTCTACTTTATTCGTACAAATCGAGGCGGTTTTAAATTCACTCACCCAACGCGCCAAATGGACCAAGAACTCAAAACCATTAGGGGTGGGCTCGCTTGTGATCATCAAGGATGACAATCGACCTCCTCTTGCATGGTCACTCGGTAGGGTTATTGATCTTCTTCCTGGCGTTGACGGAGTAGTTAGAGTTGCAATTCTTAAAACCGCTACTAGCAATTCTGTTAAGCGACCGCTGGTCAAACTCTGTCCGCTACCTATAGAGGATTAACGTATTATTTAACTTCTAAGATTATTGAGCACCGTAGGTTAGGTTGATTAGATTCGTAGTTCAGTAGCTATTAAGGTTTAACGTTTTCTTCCTAACTTTTCTATTTATCTTTCGTATTTTTGAAAATACCATAGGTATTTTGGTGGGCGGAATGTTTCGTCATCATACAGATTCCTAAAATCAGATCGTTTAGAATGTACCACAGACACACGATGTTCTTAACGATTTTCAGCAGTGGCAATCACAACTGTTTTGACGGTTGTCATACGTGCCGTACTCGTTACCCGATTGGTGCTCCTGCTGCAACTGTCATGACGTCACAACCGCTAACGGACGAACGGCCGCCCCACTAACAAACATTCGTATTCTCACCATCTTGCACGCGCGCGCGCTCCGCGATCTATCTGAAGAAAAACCCTTTAAACGCGTCAACTCGATCGATATTCTGCTAGGAATCCCTATTCCGAGCAGTTCGTGACCTTCAGCAACAACTGTGGTGAAATCAGAACGCAGGCGGGTCATCGGCAGCAGATATAGCAGACCAAGGTACGTGCACGTGTTTTAGTTTGTTACTGCTGCACTTCCTGAACATCGTTTGTGTCCTCGTCCAGCCTCTCGGGCTGTCCCAAGTGTGTAGTTCCTCATCGTTTTTATCGCGACTGCACAAACAACCTTCATTAAAATTGACAAATCAATATTTTGTGGGTTTCGCTGAAAACCACGTAATATAGGTTTCATTAATAGTGGTTTTCCTGTGACGTTTGCATGTTTGCTAATGAAATCATTCGGCAGAAATATGAAAGTTCGAAAAAACATGTTTCATTGCGAAAAAATGTTTGTTGACAAAACGCAGAGCACATGTACCGTAGATCGAAAAACTCACATATTTTTACGGAAATGAATAGTCCTAGCACCTGACATTTACCACATGAATAGCACTTATCGACGTTCGATTTTTCACATTACCGTACAAAATAAATACTGCAAAGTCTTGAAGACTGAACAAAGATACTATAAAAGTGACTTCATCAATATAAAAATGTTTATTTCGCGAAGCTACAAGCGAAGTGTTTGCCTTTAATACATTCGGAATGTTGTTATAATGAAAAGGATTTACTCTGAGAACCGGAAGCATTAATACGGTTACACGCTCTTCGTGCGATCGAAATCACATTGACATACTTTCTTGGAAAATAATTTAGTACCTAAAACTGTGTACAACAGCTTTCCATATAGAATGTTACTGATATGAAAGTATTTTCTTCAATTTATTTGTAACCTATATCTAGCACTCTATAATTTTCTTATTTTTACTTGTAAACTAAGTAATAGTTATGTTATACTTACAAGCAAGGCTGAAAACGAATTTAGCTTATTCAAATTCCTTTAATAAATATTCCAATAGTTTTCCTTCCTAATGTTCCAATACCTTGAAACGGTTAAACCAAACCAGAACATATCGTTTCTTCGTAAAACTACAAACAAGGCAATCATTGCGTCATTACATATTTATAAAAGACTGACAAGTTGAGAACCAGCGCCTCTTTAGCCGCTTATTATATGTCATGTCACTGGACGCAATAACGACTTGCTATTCAGAACACGCGAAGGTAAACATCAATCTTTTAAAGTTAAGCACTTACTAGTATATAAAATGTTATCACGTCACAGAGCCGTAATGGCCCAATCCAATAGATTTTTACGAGGCTCACACTTTTAGCGTGGCCGTAACGATAAACACAAGTGAATTCTCACTGCAGCAACGTTATTTTAACAAAGTAAAAACGTTAAAGGTTGATTTGATTCTTATCGTTCAAAATGGAGGGATATTTTTCAATCAAACTCTACTACGACCACGAACCAAAATGTTTATGTTACGACTATTTTTTTGGCGTAAAATCACCACAACCCGTATCACCAGGGATATATTTCAGTTTTTTTATACTAATTTAATTATTCTTGTATGTATTGCGGCCAGCATTATACCTCTGAGTACAATATAGACGGTCCCTGATTAAATTAGTTAGGGCATATATCTCTATGAAATGATTTACCTCGGCTCGACATTCTATACCATTCTATACAAAATCAAAGTCGCAAATCAATTCGGTATCGATTGAAGCTCTTGACGAATAGCGCTATCGGATACGTTTGTATGTAAAAGGACACACTAGAGAGACACGTGGTAAAGTATAGGTGGGATACCGCGCCGAACATGTGTTTTAAAACCTATATATATGTATAGCATATGGTATAGGTTGAATACCATAGTTTCCACCACTCGCAATAGGACACTCCCCAGTTCCGTAGAGGATGAAAGCTGCACAGTTTTATTGTGTCGTCATTTGACACTGTAGTCATTAGAAAAAGACGATTGAATTGTATTTGGTTATTGCAAATTATTACCATGTAGGTTGAATTCTGAACGGAAAGACCTAAACAATAGTTACATAAAAACGTGAATTTATTTCGTCTTTTTTCTTGAGTAGATTTTTAGAATCGAATTTGGCAATATTGTAGGATTACCAAATTCGATTATTTGGAACATGCGTATTTTCACAGCACATTTTACCATTTTTTACTATAATCTGAATATTTTCTAAATAGCCTGAATTCCAAGTGTTCTTTTTATTTCATATAAGCATTTTTTTTTTCAATTTAATTTCGTGTTAAAAATTTATCAGAGAATTAAAGCTTTACCTAGCCAATACACTTACACGTGGTTTGGAAAAGGAAAAAACGTCAAAGCTTCTACTTACTCATTTTTTCAGTAGAATTCTGTGATTTAGAGCCGTGGGTAGATTTCTCCGATCGTGCTCATTACCTCAGTCTCTCAGTAAAGATATCATTCTATGATATTAAAAAAGAAACGGAAGTTCATTTACTAAAGAATCACGTGACTGTAATTAATACTGTTTAAGTACTAATGATAATTAACCTTCTCCAGACGGTATTTACATAAAAACAACAAAAATTCAAATGAGTTTGCCTTCTCTTTAATTTAAGACAGGCTCTTGTTTTTACAACATTTTACGCAATATTTGGGTACGGTCAATTCATACCACGGTATAGTAGAAGAGCAACGACATGTATTTCTTTATCTCATTATTATTTCTTTGTTTTATTTCTAGTTGAGGGTGGATTAGTCCCTTAGTATTTATAGTTATAAATTAAAACTGATCGTAATATAATAACGTTTTAGATTTTTTATGGAAAATATCTGCAAAATAAAAAAGTAAGGACGGAAGTACTAATGATTGATTACAATATAATATTAAAATCTAAATATAAATCCAGATTTTTTTTTTAATCTCTGAACCCAAAGTAAGTAGCTATTAAGCACTTGTGTTATGGAATTCAGAAACAACGAAGGTACCACAAACACCCAGACCCGAGACAATGTAGAAAAGTGACTTTCTACATTGACCCGTCCGGGGATCGAACCCGGGACCTCAGAGCTAGCGACACCTTGAAACCGGTGCTTACGCCACTCGACCACGGAGGTCGTCGTCGAGATTAAACCTTAAGTATTGTTTTAAAAGGCACTTGAATTTCCAAATAATACTTCTTTGATGTATAACTATTTAAAATGTTCATTTCGGCACAAGAAATTCAGAATCCTGGCATATCTAGATCTTATCTTTTAAATCTAAGTATAATGTATTTCTCATTATACGAATCCCAAAGGTTTAGTCCTTTGTCTGCGTTAAGGGTACCTACTGTTAAGTTATAAAGTTTCATAAACTAGTTAAGTTAAAGGTACAAAGTTTGGAGCTACCTACAATTACTGTTACTTTTGTTTGTGCCTTTGCTCGGGTTATTTGGTACGTTATCAGGAGATGAAATTGACTATTTAAACTGCCGTACTATTCTCAAGAAAATAATGTAGATAATACCTCTCACAACGTCAATGCAAAGTCCGGTGAAGCAGTCAAAGCCTGCGCTCAGGCTAACTGCAAAAATCTCTACCAAAAAACAACGTCAATGCTCAAAATATTTTTGCCACGATATACGTAGTGGATTTCGGCAACATAAGTACTAACTTTTAATTTTAGATATAAATAAAATTGCTGGAATGTACTCGTACACAATAAAAAAATACCTGCATTGGTAAATTATGTGATGCGTCGGACTTCACAAGTCATGGAAGAACATATTTTACTTTTAAGTTTCCTTTTTGTTACATATGAGGTTAACTTATTAAACACATACTAATTTTCTGATGTAAGTATTATAATTACAATAAACTTTACTAGACAATCTTAGTAGTCTTTCAATTATATATTTTTTGCAGAAACTTCTGCGTGATAAAATGTAAAACGACATGTAAATTCAAGTGCATCAACTAAGTAATAGGTTTTATTGAGATGCAGCGTCATCCTACTAGGACTCTACGTACGTATGTGTGTCAAGACGCTGCCACTATAATGTAATGAGGTCAAGGTACTTAAAGGAAATATATTATGTTAATGTAAAGTAATTACATGACCAGCTAAGCATATTATGCTAAAATGCACCCTAGATGAAGGCACTTACACACTAGAGTCACTTGCATCGTAGCAGTGATAGAGGTTACGAGACATAAGGACATACATCTGCCCCTCAATATGTAAGCCTCGATGATGTATCAAAACAAACACAGAACCAGAACTGAACTGTATGCCTACAAAGGGGGAACTTCCTTTTTTTACAAGTCAAAAATAACGTTGGAATTAGTGTTTGAAAACGTTGTGGTTAAGGTACTCATTCAGAACATTCCACGTGCGATAAATTTGTAAGCCAATATTCCTAGTTAAATCGAAAAGGTCAATCGTCAATAATGCGATCTGCAAATGACGCAACCTAACCACCTGAAACGGAACTAGGAGTGTTTAATTACACTGATTGATGTTTCAAGTGCCTGGATTATTTGCCAATGGTTTTGATGATTGACATGTGTTCAAAATTGGGCTTAATTAGGAGCTCAAAGGCTGCGAGAGCTGAATTTACATTTTAAGTAGGTACTAAAGGACAATGGCAGGTCTCCATACTAAGAATTGTCTGGGATCAAATTGAAGCGTCCCTTAATGAAAAATATGTTAAAAGATTTGGCGTTAGTTCTAGAATCTATAAATGAGACTATTTGCATTTGGGAAAGCCGGAAATAAAAGATTTCGGTGTTAGAATTTTATTATTTAGGTTATGAATTAACGTCAATGTCAATTAGCTATATCTATAAAACATAACGCAGATCGAAATTATGTCCTTAAGAATTGATAATGTGGTGTGGTCTAAGTGAGAATAAGAGTATTTACGGATAAATGGGAAAAACCTAAATAAATTCTAACACTCGATGTAGAGTAGTACTCAATTTAAACTTTTAAACTATCGCGCTGCATATTATAGAACGAAACGTCAAGCCCTTAAGGTATTTACGCATGTAGGCGCTAATCCCCGTTCTATAATATTACTATAGTACTCAATTATTGAATGTTTAAGAAAGCTGAGCGCGTATTAAAAAAATGCACTTGCCGCGTAAACAATAGAACTATGTTAGGGCAAATAAAAAACATATTGTGTTTAAAATAATTATTTATTTCATTCTTCATCTCATTATCATCATTACACATAAAATGCGCGTGCGACGATGATCTCTATCGTAATCCTCCATAGTTATTGTTATGGGTTTACAACAAAAATCCAATTCACTATATAGGCACAATCGAAGCAAAGTAAGATTAGCTTATGCTCACGCAAAAGCAATATCGTAGTCCTAAGGGCACGCACTAGTCACACAAGGCAGTATCAATCAGTCGCATAAACAGTCCAGGTAGGGTAAAAATAAATAGAAAGCCAAATATAATCATAAAACACAACCGACATAGTATACACGGAAGGATTTTGTAGCATAGAAAAATATAATGGAGGGTAGTTCTGTAGCGTCTTCACTTGACAGACAACCACAGATAACATTCACTGTCCAAAACAAAAGTAGTGCTGCACTTTTGGATTCGTTTTTCTTGAGAATCGATACGACACTGAAACGATCCTCTGATATTTTGATCCATTATTAATCGGATTTAAAAGTAGGAGCATTTCTTCAAAAATATCATTGATTAAAGACGAAAGAATAGATAATTCTAATATTATGTTAAAAACAAAACGAACTCTACACGGGTCGATCGATCGGTCGATTATATCGATCATTCGTTTCATTATACAGCGTCACACCACTATTTTAATGGTAAAATGTCGAATGTAGGTAACCTAATTCGAATATCATTTTATGAGCTTTTAAAAACATAAAAATAACTCCGGCTTTTACAAGAAGAAGTGAATAATTGAAAAATCGTAGAAAATTAATTAAATTTGATTGATATTTATGAAATCTATGGACGCCAAAAAAAGTCCAGACCAAATTCTGCCATTGTTCTTTAAGCGTTAAATTAGTGAATCGAAAAAAGTTTACAAGCCTAAACTTATACAAGAAAATGGCCTTAAATTTATGATAAATTTCCTTATTCAACAGTTTATCTCCACTTCATAAATTGAAGCAACAGTTTAACATAAGACAGAAAGATGTCAAGTACTATACTGCAAATACTTTGTCAGAATCCGACGGTCAAGCGTTCACAGAACGTTAAAATACATTAAAACTTGACAAGTACCAAACTCTGGCACAACATTAAACTTGTACGTTATACCCTAACTATTCCCCTTGCTCGTAATTCAAGGATTTTATGTCACTCGTCCTCCGAGTTTCTAACTTTCTGTCAAGTGCTAAAGGTAATGTCAAGTAGTTGGATGAAATATTTGTTAGAACATAAACAAACTTTTTAGTTTTGTTTCGCATTCCTGTGAATATTATTAGTGGTTAATTTAATCTAGGTAAGAATAAGGCACATTTTCATTGAAAAAAAACATCATTTTTTGTTTCCTAAATAAATTTTTTGAACACAAAGATTTCTACGATATTTTTTTTATTCGTAATCGATATTTGTATATTAAGTGTCATAGAAATTCTCTATATCTGTCGTACGGTTTATGATGTCCACCTTTAAGTAAAAACATATACTAAATAATATATGTTGTATGTATAAAATATATGTTTTATTAATAAATTCGTATTGACTTATACGCATAAACACCAATATCATCTGCCTCAACTAACTCTCAGGATTGAAAAGCGTTTGCAATTTCAAGCTATCAATAACTCTAAATGCTCTCATCGATCCGGTAGGAAAAGTTTCTCTTAGTTTCCATTTTACCGGAAAAGTCTCTACTAAAGTCACTTGACCCCCGCGTTAATATTTTGGTTTTCCCTAACTTACTCACGTTTACGTCACTATCTGACCTTTCACTTTCTTTCTTTTACTGAATCTTCTAAATGTAGTAGAAACATCTCTAACTATTTACAAACATTAAATTAGTAAACCGGCTTTTCCTCCCAAAAGTTATTTTTGACCGTCACAATCACAGTATCGTTGGTTTTCCGAACTTTGTCGATTAATCCGGTAATTACGCGTTTAGCTCTCAAAGCAAACGATTCATTAGCGGTAGAAGCGTTGAAGAAAGTCGTAAGCACTCACTACTTTACCTTGTTTTTGCGGGTTAAATAGCGGCCCATTAACTACTTTAGTTCTTAATGAAAAAAAAATGAAAATGGTCGCCAGTTACCTAATACTCCGGGGAGCTTTTACCCGAGTTACGTTTTTGTGGGAAATATCTTTGAACTATTAAGACGAGTATTATTTTCCTGTTGATTTCGTGAGTATTTAATTTTCCTCCCAATGAAATAGGCAACGATTGCAGTTTTTAGGTTTGCATTTATTTTTATGTCTTTAACGGAACTTCTATAAATAATTTCTAAGAGAGTCCCGGTAGGCTGCAGGATAAACTTGTAAATTCAATTTATCAGTGACCTTCAGACACGTTGCACACTTTTTTATTGCATTCCGTCTATAAACGGAGCTGTCGGCGGAAAAGCTTTGACTTAAACTTCACCTTGAATTCTCGCGCAAGTTATTTTATGTAAAGCTGAATGATTTCCTATCAATATTTCATTTACTTTCTAGTCCGAGAAATCGCTTTGATGCGAGACCAAGCCAATTCAGAAAAATATTACTATTTTACATAAGTCAGCACGGTTTTAAGAAACTAGGCAACAATAGTGAAATACCTAACATAGATAGATATATAACATAGATAGAAAATTATTTATTTAGCTCCATTTAAGTTACAAAGTATGTTTATATAGGCACAGTTCTGTTCTAAATAATACTATGTAAATCAAAATATATCCTCTTTTTTCAATTTGTATTAAAACTTACCATAATTATAATCTCGCCCTCCCAGAGCAATGCTACTTATTAAATTTTATTCTCCTATCAACGAAGGCTTTCGCACAACCAAAACTCTCAGCAAAGCTTACATAAAAAATAGAAAATAGTATTAAAAATATTGCAATTCTTATTTTAGTAATTAAATAATACTTACACTAACACCCAACATCGGATATATTTTAAAACTGGTGCGTAGAAGAGACAACAAACTTTTGGTATACAGATATTATTATCGTCCCGTATTTAAATGTCGCAATCATCTGGTTGAATTAGCCATTTAATTAGTAGATTAATTCTTTAAACGCCGTTCATCTAAATGACTGAGATAACTAGCCAAGCCGTTGTGCGCAACACCCCAATCCGGGGGCACGGTAGTGTTCCCCGCCAACATAACAGACCATCATGCCTGTATCGCCGGTGGGTTAGGCAGAGGTGTACCAAGTTACACCCACAGTTCGCTGGTATGTTTAGGTCCCATGTAACAGGGGGCGAACCTATCGCCACTAACCGAGAACATCAAAACTCCGACCTGTTACTGAGAACTTAATAGAAAAACCCAATAACACCTTGGTCGACTTGGGAATCGAACCCTTACCTCTAGCGTAGCAGTCGCGCTTAGAACCACTAGGCCAACGAGGCAGTTCCTCGCCAAGACGAAATAATTAATTCATCTTCAAGTTGCACATTCTGAAATTTTGTTTTGTTGCAGGAATGCTCGGTGTTCGTGTTCGACAAGCGCATTGCGGAGAAGCTTTACAAGCCGAAGCGCAAGGAGAGCATGCTGGATCGCATCCGGATCTGTATTGCTGCGATGGAGAAAATGCGCCACCCCAAGATGCTGCAGATCATCCATTCTTTGGAGGAAGGCCATCATACCATCGCCTTCGCTTCGGAGCCGGTGCTGGCGAGCCTGCATAACATCTTAGCCTGGCATGTAAGTATTTCAACAGAAAATAGTTTTAGAGTGAAATTGTGAAGAAAATACTGAAGCTGAATAACTTTTTTCGGATTTTTAAGACGCGAGTTTCAATCAACAGAAGTCGCCTACAAATCAAAAGTTGAATAAATAAATGAAATTCGAGTACTTACACTTACAATTTGCAATTTGAACTCATAAATAAAACATTAACTTAAAATTAATCTGTACATTGATGACAATTCAATTTACGTTCGGTAGAAATCAATTACAGTACAAACAGATGTTGAAACAACATTGCCGTTAAAATCAAAAGCCTTTATGCATTGAATGCAAATTTATGCTGGCATCGATACAATATTGCAAAATTGTCCAACATTTATTCTCAAATGGCCGCAGGTATACAGTTAGTCGATTTTGATATTACCGTTAAACTATTATAATTAAATTAATTTACGGAAACACTACTTCAATGTTTGGACGGATATCGGACAATTGATATTTAAATATCATTATTTTGTTTAAAATATGTATCATTGTATATCATAATGAAAAATGATAAGAGTGCAAACAATCGAAAAATAGTAAAATACCCCTACTATCTCCTTCAGTGTCGACAGTTGCAACCTGTTGGAAACCTCTAAAGCTACTACGAGTACTATCTGCATGATAATGGCACTTCTAAATGACCTTGCCAAGCGTTATTTAAACTCCCGATTGACTGTTGACATTAAAAGGACTTTCAATACCTACCCCAATTACACTATCATTTAAAACTATGTATCGATCAACACAGTAGAAAAATCATTAGTGGATACAAAGATTACAATAACATTCTTTTTAACACTAATCTTCGTATTAAACCTCGGCCGATGTAAATAAATGCTAGCTTTATAATCTACCACTGACATCAAACATAGTTCTGTCGGCAACCTACTGACCCTTCGCGTATCTGATATTTGAATCTTTCAACAAACATAAAAGCTATCGATCTGAATAATCGATAATTTTATAAATCTACGCAAAGAAGACTCAAATCAATGTTGTTCTTGTGGCAAGCGAACACCGACTTTGAAAGATCAAATAAACATGTTATAGATACGTAAACATATATATGTTTATCTTCTTGCCAAATACATTGGCCTACTTTGTAAAGTATTGATTAACAAAATTCAGCCCCTCTTTGTTGTGTATAATTCTGAAGAATTTTAGGGTTCTAGGTAAGATATCGCGCTGTTTAACTAATGAGAAACATTATTTCTTTAGCCATAACTGGGGATTTATGAGCTTGAAGTTAAATTATATAATACTAACATGAGGTCACACAATGTGGAACAGTCGTTGTCTTGTAAAACAATATCGGGGAAATTATCAAGTGAATTTCATATACAAGGAATCGAAAACTCAACCGAAATCATATAGGTTAAAAATTAAATGTAGGATATAGGTATACCATCTATATTTTGAATGATAACTCTTTATTTAGACTATTCAGTCGAAATTTCATTTGTAGGCTCGTGACTCATTGGTAGAGCGGCCGAACGTCAGACGGCGTAAAACGGCGGTAATTTCTTGAAAAACCTAATATTTAATTTACTCTTACAATGCACGTTACAACGCATTTCCTCACATAATATCAAAGGTCATGATCATCGTCACTACGTCAAATATCATCAGGGAATCCATTAGAATCGGAACGTTGAGTAATCGGATTTAGTTCTCCAAAATGTGGGTGGAATGATAATTGCACCTGACTGTCAATTACTGTGTATGTTTAGGCATAGATCAATAGCACTTATGTGGCAAGGTCACGGTGAGATCACAAATGAGAGTTAAATGTTAATCTGCCTTTAATCCTAATGGAATGCATGTGTTAATCTAGATATAATTGGCTTATAATGACTATAAGCCGACAATTAGCTGAAACTAAAATAGAAAATATCAATAATTTTGTTTGTAACAACATAATTTCATTGACGGTAGCTAAAAAATACGAAAGTTCATGAACATTTTAATTAATTTTAAACGTCATCTTGTAAAGAGCCATTATACCTGTATTAGTATTGAAAGTTAATATTAATGAGCTTATAGCGGCTCTCAGTCATCTTACACATGATACACTAAATGAAGGTATCGTTAAGCGCTAAATTGGAAGATAATAGCGAGCTACACTTTGCTGTAACTACGTCTACCCGAAGCCTGTAATTTTGTTCTCTCGTTTACGAGCGGTCCTGAAGGCAAAACAACCTTGGAGATCGTGATACTTTCCTTATGCAAAGATTATGAAAACTGTTTTCGTTTCTTTACCAATTTTAAATTATTTCTTCACTATTTTTATTTGGATATTTTAATTACACTTTTTTAGTTCTTCTCTAACTGCAATGCCATGACCAACGATTTACGCATACAATTAATGAAATGGGGTAGGTGACTAATTTAATCGTTTTTCTGATGGATAAATAATAAACACTTTTGTATGTTTACCTTTGCTATGTTTTCAAAGCCTAGGGCGGATAAGTTGAATTGAAACGCCTATTGTCTCAACTTCGTAAACCAGAAAAAAAAAGAAAAGCAAAGATCTCTTTTTTACATACATAGAAATTATTTTTATGTCAGCCCAAATTCATATTTTTAAAAGGATTTCGTCTTTTCATACCCAATCATCCACCGAATCATAGTAGCTATCAGATTGGGAGATAGAAACCAAACAATCTAATCGGTAAGCCTCGATCCAGGTTACGTGGCAATGTCAATGCTACGAGAAGGCTTAAAGCGAACGTCGGAGCGAGGCTCGTATGGATGTTCCTAAACTCAACACGTAGAGTGTAATACATAAGTACATACTTGAATTGGATCCTGTGTATGATATAATGTACTTTAAAAGGAAAAAATAAAAGCATGTTATTTTAATATATTTTCTAAAATATAAAGCCCTTTGTCGATCTATGACAGATTGGATTCAAAATAATAGAAATAATGATTTTGAACTGTAAAAAGTTGAAAAGTAAATGTTTATTCTATTGGTAGCGGAACAGACAAAAAGAAAGGAAAATTATTCAGGACAATAAGGGATCGGGAAAAATGAAAGAAATACTGCAAGCATATTACTTAATTAGAAAGTATGTATGAAAAAAAGCCTGAATATACACCTGCTAAAAAGTGAGGATCATATTGAGCTAACTACCCTCGCTTTGACTGACGAACCATGTTGGCTTCGTTCGTACAAATGTTATAACGGAACTTCCGACTAAGCCGACATTCTATAGCCAGACTTCACGGTGAATATCGATTGCAATCTATGATTTAATTGGATCTGTATAATAGTGTGTAGTGTACACCAAGGTCATTGCCAATATCACAAACCATACTCCAACGGAATAGAATTTCTATTCCTCGAATTCAAAATAATTATTCCATATTGCAACGTAAAAGGCAATAAAGGGAGCTACATTTAGAAACTGAAAGGCATAATTACGTAGGTTGATGCTAGGTCAATATCAAACGCAGCGCTAATGCTTCCTTTGAAATCGGATTTTCAACTTACCAGAACTTTTGTTCTGTATTACAAAACTATATTATATCACATAACAGAAAACGGAATTTAACAAAGGAGTTTAACCGCTTTCTAACCGAATGTTTTTCGAATCGTGCGGTTGGTATTTACTTTTCAGTTGCACACTTTTTCAGCCGGCTTGCGGATTGATTTATTAGATCAGGCATGGAAATATATTCCAGCTCTAGTGAGATAAATGGTGATAAGTTTGATATCTTAATATTGTTGCAAAACTGGAGTAAAACTATGAAGTTGTGATTTTGATTTGTGGCTTAGTGTTTTAGGGCCGCGTTTAGTTACCCTTAGACATTTTCATCTATCTTCTTAGCGTGTCGATAAATGGCAATATTATATTTTCCCGGACCAGTACTCAGCTACGCGGATTTCATTGTCTGTAGCATGGTACAGGTCCTCGCGTGTACAGGTGGTAGGTGATGATGGTAGGTGATAAGTGAGACATGTTTTGGGGAGAGATACCACACTTATCATCTATAGATTCATTTTCATCTATAGAAAATAATATTATTTACTACCAGAAGTCTAAACACAACAAAGTACTTAAAAGAGTCAAGGACACGGGCGACACGGATGTGTCGCCCACACAGCTCATAGCTATGCATGGGGTACAGTCACGAGCAAAAATATGTATACATAATATTATGCGAAATTGTTAAACGAAATTAGTGAGATTTTTTGTCGAATCTCTTCTGCCATCTAGCAATCAATGCATACTGACAGATGACACTTGAAAATAAAATGGTTCAAATATTTTTTTTAATAAAAAAAAATATTTTACTTAAAGTCAATATATTATTTTTATAAAATAGACAATAGCGCTTCCGAGTAACAATATAATTTAGCTATTGTGTAGTATCTGTTTTACTTATTTGTATTATAAATAACTTAGTTCTTACATAAATTATACTTATCACAACTTAAATGTATGTATATATACTAGGAACATTAATTGTTCCTCTTATTTATAGTAGCTTATTCTTATAATAATTTCTTAACAATATTATGTGTGTACATATTTTTGCTCGAGACTGTACATAGTCGTGGGTCGCCGAGAAATGGCCGACCCACGCAGCTGGGATGCGTCGCCCGACCGTGGGCTGAGCTACGTTCCGCCTATTCGAGTTAGCTACGCGTGTGTTTATGACGTCATTTGCAGCGTAGCATGCCCGTGCGCTGCAGTGGAAACGCTCTCATACATTTTGTACTAAAGCGAAGCTGAACACACGTGCACAGCCTCTCCGTGCGCCGATGTGGGTTTCCGGCTTCAAAGCAATTAATTACCATAAAAGCTTCAAATATTTTTTATTATTAATTTCGATAATTCTAAACTGTTACCCATCAAAAAATCATTTGTAGATTCCAATCAAAATGGCGAAAGTATTTTATCTATCTACCATTTATCGGGTAACAGGATTCCGGTATTTACCCAATACTCCTGACAGGTATTAACGTGCTAGGTGTGAGAGCCTCTCTATTTGCCTTGTAGTGAGCCTCGCGCTTCATTTCGAAAACCTTTTCGTAGCGCCTGTTTGTCTTAAGGGCACATCAGACTTGAAAAGAAATGATCATTTTGCGATGTAACTGGCGCTTATGGATCAGTGAATATCAAATGCATCAAATAAATAATATATAAATTACAACTCCTTCAAATTATAACAGGAAATCTTATAAAGCGGTTCACATCTCACAATATCGTCAGACAGACTGTACTTCCGTGTATCCACTCATACTGAATTCAGACTTCACAATATGACAATAGAATAGTGAGAAGAAGAATAAAATTATGTATTTAAATTATAATTTGTAATTTATATCTTCAAGTCACAGCGTAAAGGTCAACAGTCAAACACTGAAATACCCGCCGCTTATTTGGCTTTGTGCATTTATTGTCTATTCAACTTCGCGCGGTGTACCGTAATTGAGCACAAATTATCCTTCCAACATTCAAATGTCCGCGTTTGTGGCTGTAAATTAAAGCTTAAAACCTGGAAGACAGGTCTTAGTATCTATTATAATATCTGTAGATTCTATAATTTTTACATTATGTTTCGTATTCAGAGTGTTACTGAAAGGGTAAATATATCCAAAAAGGATGAAAGTACATCGGGTATAGCGGCAGTTTACAAAGTTTCAGCTCAAAATAAGTTAATTTAATAAATTAAATCCCATTTTTTGTATCAAATAATTACATGACACCAAAATGTAAGTACAACTTTAATTTGTTAGTTCAAATTCGTATTATTATGTTCTTAGCTCAATTGTTTGTCGTTATCCTTAAGATTGGTAATAGTTTTCTTGTGACAGAGTCTGAGACTTAACAGCAATTTAAAAGTAATTGATTCCATTCAGCCATTGGTGATAAATGTCATTCGGCTAAATTAACAATTTGTTAATAGGTGTGTGGTTTTTCCCGCGAAAGACAAATTAATAGGCTATTATTTCCGTCGCTTGCAATTATTGGAATTAATATTAATAAAGTATTTTAATTCGTCTTGAAAATAATGAATTTTCTGAATATAAAACATTTTTGAAGCAGATTTATCGGAAGTTGAAAATCTCCAAATAAATATATAATTAGATCAGTCTCTAGTGAGTCAATAATGCAAGAAAAGTTTTTCATTTAATATTAGCTAATTGTCTTTAGTAATTGTACAGCGCCTTCATTCACTGAAGTATTGAAAAGCAAACCCGTATACAAAATTCGTTAATCAACGTTTATAGTTTGAATAGCAACAAAGAGAACATACAAGTTAATCACGAAACAATAAACTAAGAAATGAAATACAAACTTAAATTCATCGAGCCGTTATCAATTGCTTTTCAAGTTCAAGTTTGTTTTAAAATACCCAGGTATCAAGGGAATACCTTTCGCCTTATTTAAATGGCATTTAGCTCAAATTCCATTGTTGTTTCTTAGGGAGAAATAACGTAATGTTTCATTTTAGGGTTCCGGAGTCAATGTGATACTGTGAGTCTGTCTAAGTCTTATAGTTCTACTTTGCCCGTACTCGGGAAAACTGAACGTCAATTTTGAGCCCCCTTTCAATCTCATGATGTTCTTGTCACTTCACTTTGATTCTTCTCTTGACACTTAAAGTAGCAACAGATAGTCATTTAAGTATTCCGCATTCGGTATTTGGCAAAAGTATACTAATCTTCAGAATTAGGTAGTAGATTGAAAAAAGTGTTTGTTTTACAAGTAACGAATGCTACCGATTGATCAACAGAAAATGCGCTTGAATAAGTGAAAAACTACTTATACACAAATTCTTCTAAAAAAACCTACTTACTTTATGAAATCATATATTAATGTAAATATTTTGTAGTGTGAATACAAAAACCTTCAGAGTCCGGTCAACGAAACAGAACCCTTTAATGCGCTGGGCCCAAAAGGCACATGACCGACCTTTATATTAAGTTATTTGTGTTTAGGGAAACGTAAGAATACGACTGTGAACGGACTCGTTATTATAATATCTCTTCCTCTTATGTAAAAGATAACATGATAAGTTTAAAGCAGTTTTTGCCATCATTTTGCAAGAAAGCTTTCTTCGTGTGAGAAAAGGCTGCGGTCTGAAGACTCCTTTGACGTTAAGATAGGATTATCTCAAAGACATTTTAAACTCTACATTGACTTGATTTTGAACCACAACTAACTTTGTGTTGCATTTTCTGCAAACGTTATTCCGTAGAAATAGTAAGAAAAAATACAAAAAAATAGTGGTGTCAATATTTTTCCTCCCATAACTTCATTGTACGCATTCGTAAAGAAACCCAATAGTTTTATTAATAAACGACATTCCATGTCCCCGAGACATCTGCAAGCATAGCTATCATATTGGAGTTACGAGAAAAGTCTTACCGGAATGACTGGCTCGGCCCGCTGTCCTGACAATAGATAACCTCATTACTGAGAGATCCCCAACCATTTATTTGGTTTCTTTTATATTTGTTTCATTAATATTTTTTATGTGTATTTTATCTTCGTCTAGTTATTTGTGATTGTTTTCTGGCTCGTTGCTTGTATTATGTCAATAAGAAATTTCGATTGACAGATGTATCTTACTCGAGATGCTAGATATTGGCTCGTGTTTCTGAATTTAGGTTTAATTTGTTATTTAGAACTGAAAGGAACACGTATTTATTTTTTTCTAAAATCAATTCAACGAAAGCGTATGCCCAGGACTTTGTGATTTTACAGTAATCAAAGGTAGTGGAAAAACTTTGTTAACAAGTGTAAACGAGTAAAATAAACTCTTCACAGAACTTTCGTTTGCGATAATTAATTGTTCATCAATGAAAAGAGTTCCGGCTAGAGCGCTTTGTACAATGTAATAGACTTAATTCCTTTACGTATAAATAAAATCTCGTTTCTCTTACTTCCATTAAAAAAATCAATATATTTTGTTGCCCGTTCCGCGAGTCCTGCATAAAGGGGATATATTTTCTTCGTTGAACTCGCCTTAATTCTTTGTTGGAGACAGAAAAATATCGCTGTAAAGTGTAAAGGGGGATGATCTTTAAGTAATTCAGTGGGAAGTGGTCAGTGGTCTGTGTGTTGGTGGCTGGTGGCTGGCTGACTAATAGCTGCTTTGACAACGTCAGCGCCACCTGGTGAGTTATTGCCGACACCATTAAGCAGGACACTCCTGCTTTACCCGGACACCTTTTATTATCCTTGTCGTACTGGCGGTGATCGACGGGATTAATTTATTTTTTTAATAGTTATTGCTGATACAGGTTTTCCTATATATTTCTCGTCTTACCTTTTGAATCTCTAAACGATAGATCAACAACAGTCTTGTAATACGATCGTGACTTTTATCAAATTGGAATTATAAATATAACAAATCCCTAATTTCGTTCCTCTTTTAATTAGTCGTTTTCCATTGTTTTTCAACATGTAAGCTTTTTATTATTTGTTCAGTTATTATTTAATTTTGAATTTAATGCTGGTTTTTAGCTATTAACGTTAAATAATCTTGATTAAAAATATTTAAGCCTCTGACGCGCCACATTCAAATGATGCCTATTTCGTATCACATTTAAATTAGTTTCGGTCGCAGACTTTTTTTAATCAAAGAAAACGAATTGAATTTGTCGCATTTTCGGACTGATATCAGAATTGTTTTCCAGCAACTTAGTGGGTATTATATAACCATTTAAAACATTTTGAAGTTTAAGGTTCTCAATAAACCAAAACTGGCACTTTTCTTTTTAAAGGCATTTTATTGGAAATTAAGGTTTTAAAATAAGGTAGCATAAAAATAGCAAGATGGTAATTTTAAGCTTACTTTCCATGACCACCAACAACATTTAGAAGCAGAATACTACCCTGTAGGACCTTTCCCAACGAATATTATATGCGTGCTTTATTCGCAGGAGTGCAACGTGATGCCGGGCTGCCAGCCGCCGATCATGCCGCACCCCATAACCCTGGGCCCGCCGAGCGCGCAGCAGCAGCAGATCAACATGACCACACCCAAGGCGCCCTATGCCAAGGAGTACTTCTTCCTGGATATCGAACTACGCTACGGACTGCTTCAGGTAAATACAGCCACCATTTTGAGGTTATTACAGACGAAAGACGCCTGACTAAGAGGAAGGCGTACTCTTTGACCGATATTACAGGTCAAGCCGCGCTCGCCGCGGTTCGTCCGTGGATGGGTGACCGCTTGTGAATTAATCGAGGCAACTTCGTACCTCAGAAAGCGTGTTAAATTGGTGGACTACATTAAATTCAACCATAGGTCGTTGATAGTCGTTCTATCCTGAAAATTCGCAGTCGCAGCACGACCAGTCTTACCACAGGATACTGTGTTGCCCAGTAAGATGGACTGTGGAGGGTCTGATAGGCTCTCACTCTAAGTAATATTTTGTATATAGCGAAATCTGATACCAGTCTTATATCAATCTGGTAATACCGGAAACCGATCCCGACCGAACCGATCCGGGATGGGATGACTTTAAGATGAGTACTATATTTGTTACCAATTCTTTGATACGTTAAGTAAGCTTATCAAGGAACTATGGGCTCTCAAATTTTCTATTCCTATCCATGGATAATCGGATTAGCAACGAATACGCCTCTACCTCACAGACAGTAGCCGACTCGACAATTGGCGAATATATCTAAAATGCACGAAACGATGGACCGCACTCGATCGGCACATGTTTCGGAAATTCAGAAAGCTTGAGCTGTAATAGAACGGGTTTATCGATCAGGTACCCTTCGAGTACTTTCTTTTTTCCGATGGCACTACATGGCAGTACTCTGGAGATAGGATTTAAAGACTATTCATCCACGCTGTGGGATGTACAACAGAAGAATAAAATTGGACCTATAGAGACTTTTAGTGCAAAATAATTGGTTATAAAAATTTATTTACGATTATTTGTAAATATGTTCTAAATAAGTACGGGTTTTGGTTACAACAATATTTACAATAATCAACTGAAATACCGTTGTCATAAACACACAGAGATGGTAAATTGCCATAATATTGTGTGCTTATAATAGCCAGTAACCCACTGAATATAATATCTGTAAAATAATATCCCTGTCAAAATCAATCACAAAATTTCAAAAACACTTCGACCTCATTATTATTAACAGTACTGAAAATATTGCGGTGATTATAGTTATACCTCTCGTTAGAGCCTCTCGGTGCCGCATGACTCTTACGAACTCATCCATATAAAAAACTAAATATATTTCCACATGGAATCTCTACCTAACGAGGCGAGCCCAAAAATAACTCAGAAATCATTTATTTTCTGGCAAATCTATGATACAACTTCTGCGCTAATTGTCATTAGGTGTGTCTATAATACCCACGTTTCTTGCGATGTACGATCGTAGGATTGATAATATTTGAGAAATTTCTGTCTCGAGATATCTAATAATAACAGGACTTACAAAGCTCCGTGCGTAGATGATATTACTCAGATAATATTAAAATTAATCGACCCTTCGTAACAACGTACGGACGTAAGGGCATCCTGATGAAATGAGATTTATTAGCAGATCAGGATAATCTCCATGTAATCTGCTCCACTAAGCTTAATTGAATCGTAACAAAATCTATGAAACACAAACCGGGTAGCAAGGCCACAGACACAATTAGTGCAAACTATTTGGGAAATATTATATTCTTATATTTAAATGTAAACGACGAAATATACTATGTTAAAAAAAATACTATGATTTATTTACCGTTTCTGCTCTCAAATGAATACAATACGGAACGGAATTTCTGTTTATTTATGGATCAAAATCTAATGTCAATAAAAAGCTTAATAAATAATTTGTTAAAATATCTGACAAGCTTATTAGAATTTGTTAAATGTAACAAAATACGAGTACAACATCTCACAATGGGCAAGTTTTTAATTACGTTTTTGATACTCATGACCGCAATACGAGAAATTAAGATTGGGTCAACTTATATTCTATAATGATTGAGACACGACATAATATACCCTGGGAAGGATCCAGTAAAGACCGAAACCTGCCGATGGTGCTCAGAGATTTCGTAATTGCGGCTCCGGCAAAGGCCGGGACGGGTCCCGTCCCGGCCTTTGCCGGGGTGTTTTGGTTTTATCCCCACGCAATGCCGTCGTCGCGCCGCCGTCGGCATCGTATGTTGAGATGATGTTGATGATGTTGATCAGCAAAAAGTGGAACTATTAAATAAATTTGTACGCTACGTACTAACTTATCCAGCAGAAAGAATAGATAGGTATATATTTTTTAATTTGTTCACATGCTAAGAACAATTCAGCAACATAGTAATTAATTTTACCTTTACACAGTTACAAAAGATATTTGATACATCTGTGTAATAATGATAATTATAAGTAATGTCGAGAGGACAGATAATAACAAAACGTAATTAGAAAACGATAAGCGACGTTATTAGCTCATCGTCTTTAATTAAAAACGGGCAAATTATTTATATTGTATTTTGGTTCGGTAAGTTATAAATTAAGCCCAAATTACGTTAAATGAAGATTAAAACATAAGATTTACTAATTATGGAACAAAAATTTACAAATAATAATTATTATTTGTGAAACCTCGCGACGTAGAATGTATAGAACATCAATGGCAAAAGGCAGAAAAAAAATGTTGTCAGTTCAAGTTCATAGTAATACCTAACATTTAATTTTCGAATAAAATAATAGAGCCTTGGCCGGAACATAGTATACATTCATTGTTTACGTTTAATTTAATTAATACCTAACTCTTAGATTTTTTAAGTAAAGATTTTTCTAAGTTTATGTTAGGAGTATGTTTATATAGTTTTTATTACGCTAGGCTTTATAATACAACTTTGTCTAAAAGGTGAAGAATATTTTGGTACAAACAATTGAATGGGGTCGGTATGAGGTCGAACACATCTTTATCTATTAGTTCAGAAATGTGTTTCATTTGTACTTTTATTTGAAACCCCATTGGCCACTTACTAACTTGTAGCTTAAATATAAACAATATATTTTTAGGGTTCCTTACCCGAACGATAGCAACAAGTCAATATTTTCTGCCTCCGCTGTCTAGCGTCCGTTGTTAGCAGACTGTATCTCTTAAACTAATTTACATATGTTATAGATAGAAACATGAAATTTTCACAAACTATTTTAATCTATAACAACAATTAACGATAAATTACCTCGTCGTATGCGAGTCCAACTTGCATTCTACCGGTTTTATTGTGCTCGTGAATTTACGTACATAAATTAGAGTAAACATGATTAAAATATAACCAAGCATAATTATAATCAGCAATACAATGCAAGGCAATTTCAGTACCGAAGTTAATAATTGCAGAAATTTCGGCAATCATTAGAACAGTAATTTCACGGTCAAAACCGGTAATTTACCATTTAATTAGGTAACATAATGTTACCGGATCATTGTGAGCAAGGTTACTACTGATAGTATAGTATTTAGCCACTGAATCACGGGTTATTATAAATTGTTGGCTGGTTAAACTGCTAAAATATTATATATTATCGACTTGTTTCCTCTATGTTGTCATCATCATCTCCTGAGCCTTTTTCTAACTATGTTGGTCCCTTCCATTCTTACTGGATTCAGTTGAATACCGTATGTATTACATGGAGCGACTGCCTATCTGACCTCCACAACCCATTTTATTGGGTAACGTAGAATCCCATGGTATGACTGGTTGTCAGAATTGACGTAACGACTGCCAAATGTCATCATATTACAGTCTGTTTAACGTGCTGTCTGGGCCCCAGCTGGGGCACGGAGGGGTCTATGTATGTTTGGAAATGGCCAGCCTGTGTTATGAGTCAAACCGAACGGCCTACACTTAGCCACGAGCCAACAACAGTGTTTCCTCCATATTGTATCGTTATAAATCAATATGACAATATCCTCTATTATCCGGAAAAACACACTAGACTTATACTAATTCTTAACTGAATGTGAAGGCAATTCTAAAATAAATGCCATTTTCCTTCACCTGTCCCCATAGATTTACAAATTTTATTAAAATCCGTTAAGCGATCCCCCGGGACTCGGTAACATAAATCCAAAACTCATAACGTCCAAGTTTATAGTATTATCATCAAACGTAGTTTAGTACTTGGAAATGTCGTTACCTTTAAGGCCGTAGGTATATCGACGTAGAACCTATACATATAATACACGTACTTAATGACTTTTACCAGATTGAAGACTCTTTGGTGAGAATTCGCCGCTCTAGTCCGCCTCGTGTCTTATGATACGGCAATCTGACTGGACTGAAAAGATCCGATATGAATCCTAGGCACTGATTCTAGACTCAGTCTCGGTTTAAAAAATTCTAGATAGACAACATCCAACAACTTTGGCTAATGAAAATGAAAACTCTAAGTGTAATAATATACCAGAGTATTACCTTACGGGCAGCGATGTTCACTACTACCACTTGTTGCCGGCTTTTTCGTGCGTCGATTATCGTCGAGAAAAGTTAAGAATATACATTCGTGTATTTAATTTTTATCGAAATTTTGTTTTTTTCCGGAATTTTTCCTTCCGGAGCTGACCGTTTCTCATCCCAAAAAAGACACGAAAACAAAAACGTAGGTATACTCGTATAACGAGTAGCTTTTAGCATTCTGTGTGTGGTAAAAGGTTGTATCTGTTAATTAAAAGCGGAGTCTCAGAATCCTTTGCATTTTAGGATCTTCATTTTAATTGAATTTTTTGATCAAATTGAATACAGTTACTTCAGAACACCATGCACGTTTTTCAATGAAAAATAAACAATGAAATATCCTCCTAACATTAACAAGACGAATATCGCTACAAGGGCGAAAATCAAAAATACGGAACATAAAAAAAGTAATATTCGTTCGCTTAAACTGCTTTCAAATAAATATAATTTCCTATGCACGCTCAATATTACTCGTATATAGTTCAAATGCTTGTTGAATAAACGTATTGAAATTAATTGATTGGCTGAAGACCGGCGAGATTTTTATTAAAAATACCTTTGACATTCTTTAATTTGTTAATTACTAAAAAATATAGACGGGTCTTCCATGAAAACTTATATTTTGTGTTTTCGCTCCACGTTATTTACGTAGCTCCATTTTATTTACGTCGCCTTTGACTTTAAATCGGAAGGCAAAATCAACGTGACATTGAGTCACAGTAAAATATTCAAGGAGTTTTTGCCTTTGAATGGAATGGCAGCAAAGCAAACATTTTTAGAACATGTCATGTTCCAATTCCTTTTAGATATCACTTTCTTCAAGTTTACGTCGCAATAAACCGACGCGAGAATGTTATTCCTCAAGACTTGGAACCAAAATTGTAATATTGTTTCAGCTCAGCGGTTTTCAATAGCATGTTTCCAAGGAAAGTAATATTATATTTTTCTATTAATATTTTGCTTTGTTGTTGTGTACGTTGGTTCATGTCAGCTAAAATATAAACAAAGTCACGAGGGAAATACGAATATGACCTACGTTACACATTTGGAACAAAAAGTTCGCGCGATAATTTATCATCATTTTGTACGCGTAGTTTCATTCGCTATGATAAATAGTACTAAAATGTCCTGACGTTTAAATTAAAGTAAGTGCTCCATGTCATAACTTACTTTGCATGCCATGGTACAAAAATCTGGAGTACCTTAGTATGTACTCCTTAATTAAATTAAGTAGTTTGTCGATAATGTTACCTACGCAGTTTTCACCTGGTTTTCACTGACTGCTATGTACGACATTCTATTTGAAGAAATTAAAAATGTTCCAATAAAAATCACTGCCATCCTTAAGATATTATACAATACACATAAAAACACATCTGTACAATAAAAAGAAAATCATCTAAAAACTTATCTTTTAAGGGTTTTCCGCAATTATCCTATAATTATAAAGGTATTTATTTATTTAGGAATTAGGATTCATAATTTCAATACCATATAGACGAAACTTATGCCATTATAAGTTTCCCATGTGAAATATTATTTACTAACTTTAGATCACCGTATCCCTTTGCGATGACTTTCTATGAACTTATTTTCTCAAACTAGCAGAGCCCCGCGGTTTCACTCGCTATTTCGATGTTCACGTCAGAGTGCGTCCAGATTTGACGAATGGGCACGGAATGTGCAGCTTATAGTAGTACGGTCAATTTAACTTAAAAAGAGAAAAAGGGTAGTTGTAGCGAGATGCAGGATATACATACGCAGTGTGTGAGACAGGGATGGCGATATATTTAATCTCTTACAAGAAGTGCCAAGCTACGTCGGCCGCACTGTGGTCAGCTATCAACAAGTATTTTATGAAAATCATTCAGCCACATCGATAATTAACATGAACAAATAGACAGACAGACAGACCGAAATACAGACATTTCTTTATATACCTATATCAAGCTGTAAATTATTGCGTAGGTTAAAAATAGTACTGCTATTTTGACAATACCAACAGAAACTTAAATTTTATTCATTTAAATAGACGACAATGAAAATACGATCAAAACGTTAGCATTTTAATGCGAGTGATTTACGTGTCTTGGTAAATCCAGTTTTACAAAAGAATGAGAGTTTTTCTTTTATGACAAGTGTTAGCTGGCAATTATTCGAAGTAAGTTAGAGAAGTGGAATAAAGGAAAACGATCATTATGACTCTAATTACAGAAGAGTTCTCCTTAACTTTATAAGGCTTTTGTTTTTTTGGGTTTAGTTTACTGTTATATTCGGGTAAAAATATAACTTATTTTGGGGTTTACCCTTTTACATTTAAAATGTTTCCATTTGTCGCTTCGTCTTAACATGTCGCTGTCTGTTTTGCAATAGCTAGTGTTACTCAAGAGGGGGGTTTAGGTACATTATAGTACAAAAAAGGCAAGAATCAACATACCGTGCGAAACCGTGTCGGTTCGCTAGTTACCAATAAACCACCCACAAGGCACCTTTTATCCGCATGGAAATTACCTATGAAATATCGAAACAATGAAATCTAAATATTCAAAGTAAAACAATAACCATTTCTATTTCTTTGTTCTGATTTATCAGATTTTGTAATTCAATACCAAATGGTGTATCCAATTTGTTGTTTGTTTACCATAATTAGCAATTTCGAAGAGAGTCGAGAATAGCTTTTATTACGCAGGCAATTATATAGTTCCCTTTGCACGACAGGTACGGAATCACACCCACTTTTTATGTTGTAACCTTATATAATGACCTAACAATATGCATACACATTTCTGTGCACGGCAATTCATAAAACACTGCCTGCCAAAAGTGAATCCGATTACTTTTCAAACATTAGAAGATTATTGATAGCCAAAAGGTAATGAACCGTCATAAGTCACCAGGCGACGAGAGAAAAACAGGCGAGTGTGAAAATGTTTCATAGAATATTTTTTTCATAAGTATACCAATAGGCGACTAGTTGTCAAAAGCGAGACCTTGCCAAAGTCCGGAGTTTACGGAAAGGGAAGGATTGTCCAAAGACAACTCAACAGTGATAATATATAACGTTCAAAACTTAAAAGAAAAAAAAACACTCGTCTTTTGTCATGTGGAACCTATTGTAATTACATTATGAAACGTAGGTGGAAAGTGTTAAATTAATTATTGAAATGTATCACTTGCAGTGTGTCACTCCCTGTTTTAATTATGCATAAATGTTGTCTGAGAATTTCATTATTTCAGCATTGACGCCTACTGTTATACCAAGCTAATAATAGTCCATTTAATTTGTCAAAGGTGTAAAAATCAACAGTATAAATGAGTGGGAGTTCTTGATTTTACACGATTATTTTTGTTTATTTTTCTGAGAATATCCGGGGGTACAAATGCTATTTCGCGTGAAAACGTTTATCGGGTTTCTTAAAGCAATTAAATGCTTATTCTGATAAAAACAAACAGTATTGAAGGTCACACTTTGAGGAATTATAAAGCTCGATACTTATTAATTGACTTCCAAAGAAATATTGTTTGGTTTAAGGTTGGTTTAATACCGTCGAAATAATTGTTGCGACCCGAAGATTTATTGGTATCTTATCAAATTTAGTAACTGAGAATGCTTGTTTAGTATAATTTTGTACCACCAATTTGGTTTGAGAAATTTTTAGTGTAAAATCACCTACTTATACCATTAAAATTGAAGAAAAAAACATGATGGTGCCCAGGTGTGTTTTTGTAGTGTTTGTTGTGTAGTGTTTTTTTTTTACGTATATTAGCTGATATAATAAGTGAGCTCAGTCTGTGATATAATTACCCTTTACTCGATGAATGCTAGTAGATGCGACACGAGCCGTCAGTCTACACACTACTAACGTAGTCTCACCTATGTAAAACTATTTCTTTTAACCTTTAACATTTATAAGTTAACGTGATTTAAGGAAAGTTGATAACTTTCACACTTTTTGGTAAAGGTCAGTGCGGTTCGGAAATAGCTTTGTATATTTCTGGGCACGTCGATAACTTTCGTCTTTGTGGGCCGTCAAAACACACGACGATTTTTAAAACATGGTCCGGTCACTGGTCATTCTAAATATTTTTATTTGACTGAGCAAGTCAAATAAAAATATTTAGAGTTATTCCTGTTTGGGACTTTTTTATTCTAGTTAGTATTCTCACTTTCTTGGTACTTTTGCGAAACACTGTGTTAAAATGTTTTGCGTACCAAATTTTATTATAGAGCATTAAATAGTTCCTTCATCTTACTTTTATGTTAATAGAGAGTTAGATTACAGTTTTTTGAGTAAGTAGTTTTTAAACGACTCTCGCACTGAGTTAATTAATCGTGTGTGTCCACCGAGTACGGCACGCTGTGGTAGCGTAGTGATCTATGCCACTCCGCTATTTGTACAGTACAGCAATTAATTGCTAAACGATTTACGATAAGTTATACGTCACAGTTTACAGTCAAACATTATTTAGAAAATGATTTATAGAAATAACTGTTCTTTCTATATGAATAATGTATGTTATGATCGACATTAATGTAATAAAAACAGACTGTAATAAGGACCAACCAGTTTGTTTCATATTCTATGAAATCCCATCATCAGATCTTGACTTGATGGCGATGGGACCACCTGAGAAAAATACCCTTTTTAGTAAAAAAACAAATTAAAACAAATCGGTCCAGGCGTTTTCAAGTGATTGGGGAACAGGAGTTAAAATAAAAAACAATCATTACGATACACAAAAAACCTCGCTTTTTACTACATTTCTATGGTAACGACAGTCTAACGACCTCATGTAAACATTACAAGTAAATGAGTATCGTACAAGCTGCATCTACGCACTCGAATCCTCCATCTGTGTCTGATTGAGTACTTTAACTACGATTGCATACTCTAAAGCTAAAATTGAAACTTTCTACAAGCCATACAAACTCCTGATTCGGACACTCCAATTAATGTTCAGAACTAATTTACCTTCACATATAAAGTGGACAATGTAACAGTATTTTGTATAGAAGACTACACAAATAATCTGGTTAGCGGTTGGCTCTCAATGCGTATAATGAGGAATTTAATTATCATTGCTACATTATCATAAACTACTAAATACCCGATTAATATCATTTAATAATATTAGTAGCTATCTGATATATTTGCTTTCCACGAAACAGTCGCAATATAACTTGCAATATTTTATTGAAGGCCGATCAATTTGCTTATTTGTTTAACCATAAAATATATATTCATCATCAAACTAATGGAGCCACTACATTTGACTTAAATCTTCTAACTAGATATTCTGCAAGCTTTAAAGGTGATAGAAAATCAAAATATGGAAATGTAGTTTAATTTCCATAAGACATGTTAGACTTGTTACTGCCAAAGGTTTTAGCGAATCGATCAGCGTGTAAAAATGTGGCATGGCTTGAGGGATAGATGATATAACTTGATTTTGTATTAAGGTACGAAATTCAATAAATAAGCAAACGAATTAAAAACGTTTGTAATTAACAAACATCAACAAAATAGATGCTCTGTCAGTAAAGATGGCTTTGTTTTATTATTTTCTTTATTTGAGTTCCGAACGTCGAGTCCTTCGTTTAATAGCTAACAACCCAAATTAGCAATTTTAATACGATTATTGATTATCAGGATAACAGGTTTTTACCATGGGTAATTAGTTTCACATACATTTTTTGAGACAATGTCAAAATGATATTACTGATTTTTATTAGGACGTATTATTTACCCTATTTATATTTCTTAGATTACAAAGGATTACAATCTATTTCTATTAATATCCATATTTTCTTCTGATTCACTGCACTCAATGCATTTCGAAGAGCGAAATGAGAACCCGTCTACCAAACGACAATAACGGCTTAGTGAGTTACATGGAAAACGGTATAGCTAGAAGTGTGTTGTCAATTTGTCAAGCGATAGCAAACGAAGCCTTGGCTGCCGTAGTGCCGTCTAAAGGCGGGAAACTTCAATGTATTCCACGCCATTAAAGTTGCGCGGGACGCTCTTTGGCCTTTGACGCTTCCTACAAAAAGACCTTTTATCGATTCAGAAAATATATTTCATGTTCCATATCGCGATAGATTTATTATTAATTTTTCATGTTTACGAATGTCCATATTACAGTTTTGATATATTCTGTCAAAATTGTTTCCGGTTGTGCAGTCGGAAATTAACATCCTGTGTTTGATTTTTCTTTTTGGTATCAGATTAATTTAAATGTAACGATGAAATACACAACTATTTTAAGTAAAACCAGCGTGTTTCCGCATGGCCCCCGGTAAAAGAGAAAGGGGTAGCTCAGTAGTTGTAGAAGGTTAAAGGCCTTTGCCTTCTCTGGGCGGAGGAGGAACGCGTTTCTCTGTGATAAAAAAACAAACCACACAAACTGATTCTTATGTATAAAGCACAATGCGCAATGTTTTTGTTAGTTCTCTTTGATACCGTAATATTCCTAATTCTGACACCTTTAGCATCGACGAAATAATAGAGCTTAACTTTTCTACTCTTTTAAGAGTCTTCTCTTCTTATGAGAATCGTAGGTATAGGCTTTTATTCGTACTGGTCGAACTACCTAATAGTATCAAACGGGCATGTGGCCTAATGGCAAGTGATGGATTTGGAGCCAGCGATACTTCCAGGAATTCGAGCGAAACGGAAAGGCAGAGCCTCTACTCTATGTCACTGTTAAGTGGAAGCGTGATAGCTCTTTTTGGATACCTGCCGAATTCGGCTGCAACCGGCCTCAGTGAGGTTCTTTGGAATTAGGTACAGCAGACATTTCGCCACCTACTTACGTCTTTAGTTATCGGACTGATAGTCTAATAGATGCAAACGGTACCTCAAAACATATCTTAAAGCCGTTCATGTTGTTAATATGTCTACTTTACATTATAATTGCACCACAATAACATTACAACAAAGCAAATAGGGACTAATTTAAAAACCTATTTGGACCCATTCGAATACCTTATGATCTGAAAATGTATACCTCCTATCTGTATTTGTATTGTATAATTTTAATGGATTTCAGTTCGCAATCACATTTATAAAATCTTTATGAAATATTTGAATTTAATCAAGAGAGAAAGTTTCAATCCAAAAGCTCTAGCGCAAGTAAAATATAACATTAATCATGCTTTGTTTGCTTCGGTATTAATTAATTAACCTCTCTTAAAAATCGAAATGAATTTAATTTACTTAAACAAAATTAAGTTCACGAGCTTACAAGTTTTCTTATTCCGAAGCAAAAGTTGTGCGTATCTAAACTTTTAGGAGTCGAAAATCGAACGCTGAAATGTGTCTTTAAATGAAATAACTTACTAAAGTAAATTATTGGAAAACTAAATTAAAATAGTGAATCTCGTACTTCTGACATAATGAGTTGTCGACGTATTTACTTACCTGTGTAAGAAGGTTATTCGTTTGATATTCGTTTTTAATATGTAAAAGGAACTGCACAGTGCGCTACATAATGCCAAAGATAGGAATAAGTGGCGTAAGATCGTCAAAGACAACCTGACTACTCCACGAGGGAGTCACGACCTTCAGTAATGAGGAGAGGCGCGGGGGAAGATGCGAAACGAATAAACTCACTATTATTACTGAATACAAAGCTGTTAAGTATTGTGCCAATTACGGTCGTTTTATGATCTAAATCAATATTTTTAGTACTTCAATCTGATCTGTTGGTATGTGTTAGGGAAATCTAGTTTGGAAACTCTCAATAGTCGAGTTATAGAGTCAGCCGGCAAGAGTTGATGAGATGTGAACTTGGACGGAGAGTGATTTACTGAAAATACTGAGGTACCGACGAAAAGTCTTTGCCTTCCCTAATTTTATTCAAATCCGTTTAGTCGAGACCGTGTTTGAGTAACGAGTTTCTAAACATCAACATCGTAACTTTTGCATTTATAATGTCAGCTAACTGTCCGGCGACACCCATGTCAAGTTTTGAGTTATTGGTGATGAATATTTCGAACCTAATCCATCAGAATTAATTGGGTCCCTACATTTTTGAAGTATTTTGCTGTGAATTCTTATTACATACATTGTTTCGAAAGGATTCTCAAATAACGAAACAAACAATTCGTGATTGTGGAAATAACAAACGAGGAACGAATTTTGAATTCTTGTGTAATTTAACCTACATACTTTTGCCTATATATTCAATTACAAAGAATTCAAAATTCGAAATTCACTCACTCATTGTTTTTAGGCGAGTATTTTTTTAATTGGAGTATGTTTTGACGCAGCTGATCGAGGCTCTGCACTACCTGCACTACACTTCGCACCAGATGCACCGCAACGTGTGCCCGCAAGTCATCATCGTCACCAAGCGGGGAACCTGGAAGCTGTTCGGCTTGGAATTCGCTGGTACGTAGAACATTTCAGGTATACTCGTCATTTCCTACATTGGCTGGTCTCGCCATCAGAACAATTTCCTTACAAACCGGATCCTGTCCTCATCTTAATAGAATCTTGAACGTGGTTACTCAATCGGCTAAGAATCGTAGCAGCGTTGGGACTTATTACAAATGCAATAGTGTGAAAATTACACCATCCTAAAGTAGTCCGTATCATTTAAATATTCTACTAAATATTAAGAGAATTATACAAAAAGCTCTTCAGTTATTCTGACGGTACTTACTTTGATTTTTACAAGACTTTTCATGAAATATCAAAGGTGAAGTAGTCACGAATATCAAAGTAGTTGTTTTAAAATCAAAATTAAATAAATACCAAAAACTAATACCTATGCTCAAAGCAAATGATGTTCAAAGGCCAAGAATGGAATGACAACGACAGTGACAAATCGGAGTCGTAAAACAGAATGAGATATTCTATTTTTTTCTAATAAATATAAATTATCAAAACAGTTCCATCATGAAGAAAAAAGAGGAGGTTCTCAATTTGACAGTAACGATTTAGTTTTATTTATGTATATCTATTTTACTGATATGACTACCTCGTTGGCCGAGTGGTGCTAAGCGCGACTGCAACGCTAGAGGTCTTGGGTTCGATTCCCGAGTCGACCAGGGTGTTATTGAGTTTTTCTATGAAATTCTCAGTAGCAGGTCGGAGTTTGGATTTGTGCCCGGTTAGTGGCAATAGGCTCGCCCCCTATTATATGGGACCTAAACATATCGGCGAACTGTGGGTGTACAATGGTACACCTCTGCCTACCCCTTCGGGGATACAGGCTTGATGATATGTTATGTTATGTTTATTTTACTGATATATATATCTATATATAATCTAGTCGTTTTGTGTTTTAATTGAAGTCGGTATATGTTTAATTTTTGCGAAGGTCATGGCGTTATTTACAGAGTTGCACTGTATACGCTTCATAAGGCCCTTCTATTTTCGAGACTCCTGTAATAAGTATAATAAATAGTGTTGTCGTTAAAAGGTTTTTCTGAAACGCCCTCTGGGACTCGTCCTCAGATATAACCGTACATTTTCAGGAATTATTTTTGAGATGAAATGCTATTGACAAAAGAAAGATATACCTGTATTGATATAGATACGTTTTTCGGGTTCTTGTCCTAATTAGTTCTTTTGTAGCATATTAAATTTACCGCTACGACAGTAAAGCCGGAAACCCACAGCGGCGCACGGAGAGGCTGTGCTCGTGTGTTTAGCTTCGCTTTAGTACAAAATGTATGAAAGCGTTTCCACTGCAGCGCACGGACATGCTACGCAGCAATTGACGTCATAAACACACGCGTAGCTAGCTCGAATGGCCGGTACATAGCTCAACCCACGGCCGTGCGACGCATCCCAGCTGCGTGGGTCGGCCATTTCTCGGCGACCCACGAATATGTACAGTCTCGAGCAAAAATATGCATACACATAATATTTTTAAGAAATTATTATAAGAATAAGCAACTATAAATAAGAGGTACAATTAATGATCCTAGTATATATACATACATTTAAGTTGTGATAAGTATAATTTATGTAAGAACTAAGTAATTTATAATACAAATAGGTAAAACAGATGTTACTACACAATAGCTAAATTATATTGTTACTTGGAAGCGCTATTGTCTATATTATAAAAATAATATATTGACTTTAAGTAAAATATTTTTTTTTATTAAAAAAAATATTTGAACTATTTTATTTTCAAGTGTCATCTGTCAGTATGCATTGATTGCTAGATGGCAGAAGAGATTCGACAAAAAATCTCACTAATTTCGTTTAACAATTTCGCATATTATTATGTTACATATTTTTGCTTGTGACTGTACCCCACGCATAGCTATGAGCTGTGTGAGCGACACATCCGTGTCCGTGCGCCGCAGTGGAAACGGAGGCCGACGCCGCCGAACTAATGAGCCCACGCAGCAGAGGTGAGCCACGCATCCGTGCACAGCCTGCGCAGCGGTGGGGTTCCGGCTTTAATCCTAAAGGAACGCATTGTGGATTAAAGAATATTGTGTTTTTTCAATAAGAATACATATAGCTATATATTTTTTATAGCTACAACGGTTTGGTACTTATAGTAGCTACACAGTAAAACCCTGACCCTGTTAGATTTTCTAAATTCGTTAATTCTTTTACTATATTATCATTGTTCATATTACATAAAATGTGCCAAAAATATACTGATATCGGACTGATTTTCCGCACAAACCGAAACATTATTATGTGGTTAATGTTTGATAGATTCTTGCATCATTTGTAATACAGCCACAACCTTCGCAATAAGTGACATAGCATATTACAATACAACTTTCAATCATTTGACCTACTAAAATATTTGAACAAGAATACAAAAAAAAAGTAGTGGAACATTTTTAAAATTGCAAAATTGAAACTTCTTACTGCGCTCTTTTCTATGAACTCACAGCACTTCGCGCTATGATCGGCAAGGTTTATATTCTCAGCCCTATCTGGGCGGTCTAACAACATGAATAATTCTAAAAAGAACATAATCTTTCGTCTCGTTTTGTAAATAATTTATTCATCAACGCACAGAAAACTTTCTCTATCTTATATCTTATACTTTGTAAACCATTGTCACGACACATTGATGCCTCCAGATATGTAAATTTTGATATCGAAATATCGTTTATGTAATAAAAATTCTGCCTCGAGTTTGCATTGTAACACACGAGTAAGTTTGTAGTCAGACTTATTCGGAGAAGTGTTGTTAGGTAAACAAACTTCAAAGAGTTTTATTGCCTTTCGAGATGTATTACTGTGTAGACAATAACAAAACATCTATACAAGCATAACGGGAACGTTAAGGGGAATAAACAATAAAAGACGATCTGAATACATTTTATTAAAACTGATCCCGACAACAATGAATTAATAATTATTGATTTTATTCTTAAAAACCTTTTTGATATTCTACTTGAGCCTATGTTTGTCTCAGTAAGGGTTGTAATGTCATTTTGCATCACAAAAGATGTCGATTTTTATAGTCTGCACTTAGGTATAGTACGTATACAACAGACAATGAAGTAAAGGTGGCGCAGCTGCAAGCTATTGAAGCAATCTTATCGCTCGCTTTTTACAAACGTTTTCAAAGTCACTTCAAAATAGGTTGAGACGCTGAAAAAAAATGTTTATTCTTAAACATTGTACTGAGAACGATAGCTATAAACGACCTTCTACTACTAGAACCTGATAAAAATAATAACCGAGTATGATCCTAGATCCAATATTTTTTTAAATATTATTTGCGCGTATTTTCTTCGTTCATTCGTTTAAAACGTTACGATAGAACATGAATGTTTGATGTACACACTTGACTGAGGAAAAGATCGCCGTATTCGTGATAATATTACTTATTTCAAAGAATATTGTAACTATAATATGGATATCATTTAACGAGATTCCTGTTAATTGATGTAGTGTGAAAGAACGTGTCTGATAAAAAACCACTAAAGCGATATTGATAATAATATATTTTTACGGCTCACTTAAAATAACTTTATTAAATTATAGCATGTTTATTCACGATTTTCTGATATTTTCTTACGGCAAATTTTTCGTTGTATTTTTTTTTGCTACGTACTTATATAGCCCCAAAAATATATAATATGTAGTCCTAACTATAAAAGCTGTTTATGATGTACGATACGCACGGCCGGCAAGGCTAAGCCGACACGCTTAATTAAATAAAATATCACCATGATACAACGTTTATACCAAATTATCCATGTCTGTGGAGCAATGTTAACCGTATATGCGATGTAATTATTTTCTAAACAAAATTTATTTTTCTCGGACCATTTTTGCGCACTGCCTGGTAAAGGCCTCTCTGCCTTGCTCCCGAGTGCTTCCATCTAACTCTACAAGTACCGATATTTAGAACTGCTTTACATAAAATATTTTTCGTCCACAATAAAAAGCCTTTTATAGTAACTTAATTACCCGACTATTTAAAAAACATACATTTTACTATCTGTTCCGGCAGACTTCGTACTGAATCAATCTATAAATAAAAGCCTGTACGTGTTTTTTACTTTGGGCTTCAACAAAATAAATAATTCAATACCAAAATTAGCCAAATCGGTCCAGCCATTCTTGAGATTTAGCGAGACTGCATAGTCTCGCTAAATCTCAAGAACGCGAACAGAAACTTTTTATACATATATATAGATAAAATGTGGTAAAAAAAAAACATATTGTACGTGATTCTAACAATTGATAATTTTGCAGAGAACATCATCGGCTCGGACCCGACGGAGATGATCTGCGTGCCTCCGTGGTCCATCAAGGTGGCTAAGTTAGCGCAGCCGTGTCTGGACTTCCTGGGTAAGTCTCACCATTTCATAAGTCAGCAGACCAGGTGAAGGCTGGAGCGATCTTCTGGGCCACCAGGTATGTGAATCCATGTTATTATGATCTCTTAACTCAATTCCGATCTCGGACCTACTAGAAAATGAAGAGAATATTTTTCAGGAGTTTTTTGTGAATTTACATGACAATGTGCTTAATTTTTTGAAAAATGTTTAATAAAGATTTTTAGCTACTTTATAAATAGCTCTTTTATTTCTTACGGAGAAACTTTAAATTATAGAACAGTTTTTAAAGCACACACATTATGTATGTTCACTGAAACGACGCAAATTGTGTTTTATTAAAAACAGGATATTAAATTCCGGAATCAAAGTTCGCATTATTTTAATTATTCTGATAGTTATTTATTTAACGGTGATCATCTAACTAGAATAGTAAACTGATTCTAAAAAACTTTGCCAAAAATAACAAAATTCCTGTACACTTTTTGTACAATTTTAATTAAGTTTCGTGGAAGTAATCTAGTAGCTACTACTGAGCTTACAATACATTTTCATATAACTATATAACTCAAATGGCTTGAGAACGGCGCGCCGCGAGCTCATGATTGCGACTCCAGTTGGATTTGTAGCAAGTCTCTGTCGGCATCTCCAATTACGTCTCAGAATACGCTAATCAAACAAAGAATATTCTTTCCATTGCACCTCTGTACAAAGAGCGGGACAGAGCTATTGGAAAGATAATCTATAAAGGCAATCTTTATGGCTTGCGACTTTGACGTAGCTACTTAGCTGCCTTTGCTCCTAATGAGTACGGATTATATAATAAACCTACATTTATAATACTAGCCACTGTTCTGAAGGTAAAGGATTTTTCTCGTGCAGAAAAGGAAACGCTTGCTCTTTTAGTGCTTCAGAGCTTTTTACAACGTTTCCAACTTCATTAGCTATTTGTATTCTAGAATAACTTTTATGGCACGAAATAGTGGCCATGGTTTTTGTGAACCTACAACTTTCAAGTACGACTCCATTGGACGAAGAGTCAACCATTGTTTGACATATTTTTCTCTTCAGCTCGTTGTCATTTGAATGTTGTATATATTTTATATAGAAGCCAACGTCTATTTTATAGTGTACCCTCATGTAGGCATGTTCTTTGTGTAACAGATATCTTTGAAGTGTTCATAGTTTCGGACTCTGTAGTATACGAAAACGATAGGCTTTGGGACGTATAGTTCCAAAAGTATATTATTATTAAAATGAATGTTGGGTGTTTATTACTAGATACTAAACTGTTCAACTGTTTTACAAATAGAAGAGTTTATTTGTCCGTAAGTAATACTTGCTTATTAAGTAGCTCATAATTCAATTTGCATTTCTGAAGATTCGATTCAAAAACTCGCGACATTATTTAACATTGAAGTATTGAAATATAAAATTAATACTCTCTTCACAAGTAAGTAACGGCTTCGGGTTATTTGATCACAATACTTTTATTTATTGACGAAAGCTTGTAACAAAGAAAAAGTTTAAGTCATTCTGTATTTGTGACTTATATTTGGTTAATATTTACGAACTTATTTTCGGAATTAATTTCTGTAAACGATTTCGGTCCGCAGATCTTTAACAATTGCTCCCCTCTTACTGAGTTAATAATAATTTTCTTTCAGGGATGTTTAATCATGTCTCATTTTCAGGGATTGTCTATATTGTTTATTGTATATCTATTCCTAAATCGATAAGATTACTTATCGGTGTAGGAATACAAGGTGTTACTAATCTCAGTATTGAGTTTGATTCCTAGCTCCCGAGGTCCAGACGAACGGGGAATGCAGTATTCTGTCCGATATGTTCTCGCTTGGGCTTGTGATCTGCGCCGTTTTCAACAACGGCAAGCCGCTCATCCAAGCCAATAATAACCCAATGCTTTATATGAAGCAAATCGAGTTTGTAAGTATCGTTTCAAGTTATTGTAGCACTTTCATAGTCCAGTTTCAAGAGGCTACCTAGAATGTTCTTTGGTAAGCTTTTATAGAGTGTTCTTTAAGTTTAATGAGAGATTGTGTTGAGTGCTTTTATTTGGATTTGTGTGCTCGCAACGCCTGAAATAGTATTTGAATTATTTGTGAAAGATTCAAAGATAAGGTATGAGAGAAATTATTAAGGTGACAGCTATAAATGAATACATACATGGACTTAAATGACACAGCCCTAGAAATAAAAAAATGTCATAGCCTGATTCATTCATTCAGACAGTAATAACAGTAGTAATTTTTACCCAACCCGCTATTTCCAAATATATCAGGTACTACTCAGTAAGTTTTTCTTCTTGCTCATAACTTAATTCTACTGGGTCATAATAATAGTATTAAATGGGCAAGGAAGCGTCGACGATGATCATTTTACTTAACAAAAAAACAACACGTCAAAAGGAGCAAATGAAATCGCCTTTCATCCCAATCAAAAAAGGCTCCAAGTTCGGGGAGACAATGAGCCGAATATTCCTGTGGACCTTCCTTTGACCTTTGATAAATTAAAAATATATGAAAATGTATGTGTTCGATATAATCTGATATCTGTGCTTGTGTGTGTGTGTGTGTGTGTGAGATGTTTCTTGGTTGTGTGTTGCTTTGTTGGAAGTTGTGTGAGAGTTGGGTTTGTGGGTTAGGTCAAAATGTTTTTGTGTAGGAGATAATAAAAAATCACGATTATTTTGTAATTTGAAATTCGTGAGGGTATGTTGTAATGTGATGTTATGATATGGCATCAACTAATAATTGAGAAAGATCTTTTTATAATCTCGAAGTCAATAAGGTAGAAGAGGGAAACATGATTCTGCGCGTTATTTTTGGGCAGTAACTTTGGTATAGAAAGAGTTAACAATGTATTTTTTTACTATTTATATAAAGTATACATATACCACAGACAAATATGTCGTGGTGGCCTAGCGGTTCAATGAATGGATTTGTATGCACACGGTTGCAGGTTCGAACCCGGGCAAGTACCAATGTAACTTTTCAAAGTTAAAAGTACTTTCTTAATTATTCTAAGACACTTCTGGCAAACAGTGAAGGAAAACATCGTGAGGAAATCTGGATTCCAAAATTTGGGATCTGAAATCGCCAATCCGCAGAGAGCAAGCGTGGTGATCAATGCTCATGTCTTCTCTATATGGGAAGAGGCCTGTGCCCAGCAGTTTGACTTTTATAGGCTGGATTATTTATTTATTATTTTTATACCACAGACTATCAAATTTTCTAGTTGAGGATAATACGAGAACCGCAATTGTTTTTTAAATTCATCACAAATCTCCCACCGGACCAAGCATCCTTCTCCTCAATATTATAATATCGTTTGAATGAAAATTAATATACAATAAAAGTTGATGTTATAATCTTGCCGCTAAGTGACAAAGCCAACAACCGCCTTTACTGCGACACTTTAGACACTATTTTCTTAATTAGAGCGACGGGTCGCGTAATAACCAATAAGCTGAGTTTAATATGCATTACTTACCTTGCCGGTATTGAATACTTGAATTAATTATAGGGAAATATGGTTTAAATGAATATTCACTTGCTATTGCAATTTATAGTAATGATATTTTTTACATGATTTCTGGTATTTCTGTTGTCAATTGGAAAATCAGTTTAAATAATTATAAGTCATACATTTAATTTTAAACCTATCACTACTCATAAGAGTGAGATGTCTTCTTAAAAAGGACAATTTTTGCCTTCGTTTCATACTTTTTCTCTCCTAAGCTACTAAAAGGTTGACACACTTCATCAACATTTTTCCGGGCAAAATATTTTCTAAAAAAAAAAAATATGACAAGAAAATTATCTTGGCAATAGCACCTTAATCAAAATGTCTAAATTGGTTCAAGTGCCTACCTGAAACAGGGGCTATAATCACGGTTTTCGAATGCAGATAGGTTTCTAAGCTCGCCCCTAAATTGAAATTCAAGCTTTAGCTTCACTAACTCAAACGAGAGGATACGATAATCTAAACACGTGATAGCCAAACATGAATATAGCCTAACGTGAATATAATATTCCTAGGTCAATATTATAGTTAGTTGTAGTTGTTGATATTCGCAATGTAATGGAATATGGAAGCACTAAAACAGGGAGGTTTATTGGCGAGTTATGCACGATTCATGTTTGAACTTACCGTTTGGTACGTAAATGACGTAAAAATGTGGAATGAAGTGAAAATTGTATGGTCAGACAGTGCGAGAATTAGAAAGAAGATGCATGGATACATAATAATGTAAAGCGTAAAAAGTGTGGTATTAAAGGCATAAGTAAGTCTGGATTTATGTGTGACACTTATGATGGATGGAAAAAAGATAGATTTTGGAAGGTTTTCTTATTTTCTTCTATTTGTATTTTCCAGGCTTCTTATCGTGTTTTCAGATTTTTTAGTAAAGATAATATAGCGAATTTAAATGTTTGACAAACATATTTCTTCAATAAAAAATGCCGGTTCGATCCCGAGATATTAGTATGGGCTACTGTGTAAAGCAGTAACACACCTTACTGGGCGATCATTGTACCGAGGGAGTTTCAGTACTCCATTTTTGTAAATTCTATCACGACACAAGACAAAAAAAATTATGGAGCGAAGTTGAAACGAGCATTAAATTCAACGTAGATGATGATGTGTATGTTTTGTTATCTATATTGGTGTAGTAATTAATCAAATTTTATTCTGCGCCAAGATTACCTAATAGGGAAGATGTAGGCAGTTCCCATAAAATACACTTACTCAATGTTATACCTCCGAAGGTTGAGCTACTCCAAACCCTACCTAAGCGGGCATTTAATTTTAAACTAGCAGTGGCCCACGGTTTAATACGCGTGAAAGCCTAGTCCCCGTTCTCGGTGTTTTTATAGTTATCTTATTGTTGGGCGTGGAGGCTACCCAACGAATTAAAGATCATGATGATCAGTTCACCCTTCTATTTTTGAGTTGCAAAACGCGTAACTATGCCACCTCCTCCACCTTTTTTCTAAACACAGATTTTTAACAGTTGCCAAATTAGTTCTGTATTTATCTAATTAACATTCGTAGAAAGCCTTACGACGACTACAGAATGATTGAATAGATAGCAAACATACAACTATTCCACATACGTAATATTGAAGCGCGTTAAATTTCCCTCATTGCACTCGACTTGACATTGATTAATGATCTAGGGAACTATTGTTAAGTCTCATTTGACGTCAGAGTCAGCCTAACAAAGCTGTCGCTCTCGTCTAACCATCCACTTTTCTAGCCTGTTTACAAAACAATAGAAAATAATCCTCATTTGTTTCTTTTTTAACTAGCTTCGTGGGTATTACTTTCCTTACTTTTCTCACAAGTGAAGTAACATGATATTGAATAACCTTCCTCAATAATTGCGCTATCGCAGGCAAAAAAGTTACGGCTAGAGTTGAGGGTGTATAAAAGAACTTACAAAAAATAATATTTTTTTATCCGATTTAGTCTTTAAAAAACAGATCTTACGATAATAGTAAATATGTTTCTAGGGGATTGGGTCTGTGGATCCGCGTTTCTACAAGCATAAAAGTCCGAGAAGGAACCAGTCGTAGCCAATGTACACATAGCGGTCCAAGCGCGGACCCTTGTGAAAACACGCATTATAGTTACCTTCGAAAAGTTCCCTCGAACCAAAAGTATTTTTTAACTCCTATGATGAACTTTTTGTGTTGGCACGACATTAAACCGGCACTTTAAATTAAATAAAAACTTATTAAAAGTGTACGTAAATATTACACTTTACTAACTCACTTAACAAAGAACTCCTGCAACAGGCAGATAAATTATCGATTCCCTTTTACAATACCTGCCGGAAAGTATAAAGTCAAAGGATTAGTGCATTCAAAAGGAAAAATGAGACGCAAAGCTTGAAGTCATACAGAACAACTTCTCCACTACTAATGAACCGATAAAGTTCTTAATTCTGCTAACAGAAGTTTTCTATTCATTCACTTTCAAAGTCCCTCTTATTAATATTAATGAATGATATGCGGGGACCGTAGCTAGGCTGCTGAGTGCAGAAGCGACTTTTAAAACACCCAATTAGTAAGATTTTTACAAACTCTTTGACTACCGTAACCACTTATGGCTATACAAGATAATTAGATGGCAAACTGGAGCAAACGTATTTTACGGGACGATAGACTTGAAAACTCCGCAACCCAATTACTGGGGGATATAGATATCTTAAAGTTAGGCCATTATTCAGACTTACGAGCGCCTGACCGGAGCCTGTGTACACACGGCCGGCTAAACAGGCGCGACGGATTGCCGTGTTTGTAGCTACCGTTACTGTTGGTACACAGTCAATAGCATCAAAGACTTTCTAAGGGACGTTGTTCCGTTTGTTATTGTTGAATTGAATGTTGATTTGTATGGAAGCCATCAATTTGAGATATGTTTAGTTTCTATTCAAGATAGACCTAGTGTTCACTAGGTTTGATTTATTACCATGGCATATATTTGGCAAGTTAAAAAAATCTTTTATTGGGTCTGTAGGTCAATGTACGATTTTCAGTTTATACAAGCTGCGCGCTCGTTTTTACCCGCGTAATTCCATTTCCCGTAGGTTTTTCGGGATGAAAGCAATCCTTTATTTTAATCCAGGTTAATCCGTTCGATATCCAATATGTCAAATCATCCGTACACGTTCTCGTGTATATCCTGTTTTTTTTGTGAACGATTAACTGACTTCCGGGAAGAAAAACTTCTCGTTTATAGTAACGAGGTTCAATACTAATATACTGAGTAGGTTCCCTTTAAGTTAGACATAAAAATAAGGTTAGGAACTTAAAATGACGACGGTAATAACAATACGTTTTATACTCTATTTAACGAACCTATCGACAACCTTAGGTATTATGTTTAACATTTATACAGCGACCACAAAGCGTGATTATAATTATCTTTAATGAAAGGTAACTTTTTGTATCAAGCCGGCAAAGCCGTTTGTACCTCCATTTATAATTAAGCCTCGTCTTTTGACATTATTCATAAGTCTACTTGTATGTTAAAATAATCAATCAGACACCGCTCCCTAATTGGCTTCACCTTGAAAACATTCTCATTAGCCGATTAAAATAAAAACTTAAATATTATAAATTCGATACATCACAAGAGGCATAAATAATATGTGGTGTGAAATGGCTTTACTTTATAGATGGAAAGCAATTAGCCTCGATAAATAGCTTAAACTGGCTTCGTCTATCAAAGTGTATGGGCCATGTCTAACTATATGATAAGTTACTTACCCGCTTATGTGGCCGTCGTACAAATTGCTTCGGAACTTGGCGCTGTGCCACAAATTCATACTTAGCAATTGTCAAGATTGAGTTTCAACAAGTGTTTCCTTTAGTGCGAGCTATTTGTGTTGGCGGGAAAGTTGACAATTGAGTCACAATCCGTAGCGTTATTAATATTGGTTCTGTCAGTTTTGTTTTGTAAACTTCATGAACATCCAGTTTAAAATGTTATTGAAATATTAATAAAATAGAAACGAGTAAGTTTTCAACTCGCTCTAAAATTATAAATGTAGATTGAGTTTATAAAACTCGTGAAAAAATGAATTAATTTTTAATGACTACACTAGATTTCAGCAACAAGTAGGCACATAAATATCGTTAATCCTGGCGCAGAATCAACAAATTTAATAACGACTCCAGTGTAGTAGGTACATGATGGCTTGCCAACCATTTAGACGGGGTCCTTAATATTGTTAATATGTAACAGCTGGACCAGCAAGTCATCCAAGTGCTGCCGCGCGTGCCGTCAGCGCTGCAGGAAGCGGTGCAGCGGCTGCTGGCGAGGGACCCTCACCCGCGTCCCACCACGCAACTGCTGCCTCTCATCAAATACTTCAAGTAAGTAATAATCAATCAATCAATCAAGCCTATCGTTTAGTCTACAGCTGGACAATAATCACATAGTATTCTACTGTCTGAATTCCGACCCAGCTACCTCTTCTAAGAGCAATGTTTTTACACTGTCTCTCGCTTGGTGGCGCTGCTGTAGACCAGTCAAATATTTTTGAAGACACCATTGCGTGGCTTGACACTTCAATGGCAAAAATATGCTCAAACTTCGGTGCACACAGTTTTAACAGATCTATATTGAACGAAGCGCCATCCCAGTGTAATTTTTTTTAATAACTCAAATTGTCTACCCACTAGAGCTTACTGAAGCGTAATTCATTGCTTTAATCAACTCATTATATACCCACATCACGTTGCTGAAATACAATGTAAATTTTTCAAATTATTTGCCATCAATGTTATGCAACAAACTTGCAGAATGCAGATTGCCCACACAGTAAATTGTAATGTAAAGGTTACATATTTGCTATCAATAGAGTATGCACCAATGTGTTTCGATCACATTACTGTAATATTTGTTTACGCTACAGTAATTTTCTCTTATTTAGGTAGTTAACAACATTATTATTTTGTACATTTTAGATTATTGTGGACATTTAAAGTAGGTAACCGACTTTTTTCTAACGACAATTTTCTTTTGGCAGGGGTCAGAATGAGCAAGCGATTTCAGCGATGCAATTTCTCGATGTGATCACCATGAAGGATCCAAACCAAAAGGCCAATTTCTATCGAACCACTCTGATTGACGCGTTGCCGTACATTCCAAAGGTAAGTTGGGAAATTAAAAACACTCATTTTAGAACTAAGTATTTTATAATATATAATGGCGTTAATCCTTGCTAAGCGAATTAAGTCTGCGCAATTGTTATGAAAATAACTTTTTTTTTATAGAACTTTAAAAAAAGTTCTGTTTTAATGTACAAAATGTGTAATTTAGGAACAGTGCTTATTCAGCTACAAAAATATTGATTTTCGGTTCAAATACGATAGACGGCTGAAGATGAATTTTTCAGTGATTCATTTTGTTTTGGTGTATTTATAATTCATGCAAGTTGTGCACAGGCGGACTTGATGCTTTAAGCCATAATCTACCAGTCGACTTTCGGACGATGCAGAAACTATAAAGGTAGATGCACTATCAAATAAACTTACAACAACAACAAAAACACTCAGTAATAAATGTTAATTATTATAAATATAATGTAATGAATAACATTAATTGCAATAAACCAACTGTATTGCACACAGCGCCTAAAGCCGCTTATTTCTCTAAGATGTAACTCAACTGTTCTCTTTATCTCAGATATTGGTTTTCAATTTAAAGCTCAATCAGTCGCTCGGATTAAGGCCAGCCGGCGAGTGCGGATTGCAATTCTTTAGTACATAGTTACTGATATAGTGTAGTAACTCCATACCAATAAGATCACTAGAAAGGAGTACAATATATCATGCACCATTTACTATGACACAAAAGGAAAAGTATAAAGCAATTTGTACAGCTGTTGCCGTTCTCGCTAATGTCAATGTCTCACGCAACTTATGGAGAAATTATTTGCTCGAAAAAATTATTTTGCCTTACTTTTATACCCAAACAGGAGTTCAGGTTTTCACAAATTTGTATATTTGTTTCTACATTATTGATAACTCAAACGTTTATTTAATATTTATAAAGATTATTTTAACAAACGAAACATTTTGGACTGCGTTTTTACATATTGCTTTGCTGACAATCGTAGGTAAGGCAACAGGTTGTTAACTAGAAGTATAAGACATGCTGAGCAACAGATTCATATTGCCTTACTGCTGTCCAAAACTGATAAGCTGATTTTAATACTCTAGCTAAATACTCTAACGCCGCGTTCACATGGACTGCTTGAAGGAATTGGTACTGACTACTCAAAGCAGTTCGACGACTTTAGTTTCATTTTTTTTTTAAATGATATCGGTTGGAGGCGCACGTGATACGCGAGAGCGGTTGACAACTCGAACAGTGCGTGTATGTCGAACATCTCGAGCAGTCCGTGTACCCGCGGCCTTAGTAGTATAACCCTTACTCTGATAACCTATGATACTTTATGAAACAAATTAATTTCTGCAATCTCAAAATCAATTAACTTCTAAACAGGCTATCTCGAGTCCATTTCTGGCGATCAATTAATGTTTACAGGGTGCCGTCGTTACTCAATCATTTTGCCAGTGTTAACGTTAATTAAAATTAAACAATTTAAATAAGTGATAAATTTTGTGCCAAAATTTACAATAGAAGGTACAAAAAACATTCCAAAATGTTGTTTACCACTTAATAAATATTTAATTGGGTATTTATTATAGTCCGATTGAACATTTGTTATTTAAATTAAGTTTTAAATTTAAATTCATCAATTTGATGAGGTACCTCCTTAATTATAAATACAGAACCAATCAGAGACCCAGATTTTTTAACACGTAGGGTAGGGTCGTAGGCTTAGCATATATTTGCATTCGTTTACCACGAGTGGATCATATATACCTATTATTTAATTAGTATTAAAAGCTTTTACTGAAACCCTAAACTATATACATTGTTTAGATTAGTATAGCCAAACTCTTTCACAACGCTAAATAAACTCAGACAGAACTCTTTTAACATTCTGAATAAGCATATTAAGAATTCATAACACAAATTAAATACATACATTTTTACTGCCTTCATGTAACAGCGAGAATTCCTTTGAAGTATTTTTTGCCGAGGGTTCACTTAATATTATAATATGGCGACGCAGTCTCGCCTCTTTCAGCTTCGAGTAATACGGTCTTAGCACTTCAATACAATACACTTTTATATGCAAAATAGTTTAAAGCGATACGTGATTTTTAACCGACTCCAAAGAGGAGAGGAGATACCTCAGTACTTTCGACTGGTTGAACTTATTTGGATGATTCTTTTTTTATTTGAAAGTTACTTCCCATGTGGTCATGTGGTCCCATTTTAATTTGTTCTAGTTCTGACAGTCGGATTCATAAAAAAACCCATAAAAGACTTATTTTGTAGTCGGTTTATTTTTGTAAGAATTATATTTATAAAGCCACGTGGCTTTCGTTCAGATTGAGAGTACGTGTGTCTACTAGTTGATGTAATTGAGACTTAGTAAAGCGGCCTCGCCATAGTCTTATATGCAAATGTAATTACTGAGAGGCATTGCTCATCTCTAAATGATTTCACCGCCCTCGAACAGTGTGTTCTTGGTATAAATGCATCTGCAATCGCGAACGAATTCTCTAGGCGTGTGATTTGATTACCATGGGTACCATATTACGGGAATATGGCACAAAGCTCAGCTGTGCCACTAAATGGCATTTAGTACTAGACACTAAAATAATCAGAAAAGTTAGTAAAGTTTTTGTTTGGCTTCTAGTATCAGAAATTTTCTCTACATTATTCGCTTTCAAATTAAATAGCAACTATTTGTACTAGAAGTTCTTAAATCTTGAACCAAAAAGTTCAAACAAAAGACCATCGTACCCTTAAATGCTACAACACCGTCTTCATTGCCTTTGTATTTTAATATTTAATATTTTATCTAAAACATAATACCGCAGCTTATTAAACAGTCCAGTTTTTTCATCATGTTTTACGATAGGAGTAAATTGACCTAGATTAGATGTTTGTTTAACAAAAACGTTATAACTCAAGTGAATAAAAAACCACGAGGAAAATATTCAACTTTATTTCAAATGTTGCTCTTTTGTGAATTTAAATGGCGTCCATTGAAATACCAGACATTTTAAAATAGAAATATGATTATAACTTTATCCGGATTTGTTTAAGTGGCTGAGCTTTTGCCGACTGCACGCTAGACTTTATATTACCTTTTATCGTAATCGAGTTGTATAATTATTATGCGTTACGGTTAAAATGATGAGCGCAATTATTTCTTATTAACAATAACCTGATATTATAAATAATTACCTCGTAAATAATTTTGTAAACCTAAACATCTTCATCAGTTGCATAATTACTCATACCCGCTACAGAAAAAATTAAAGGAAATACGATTTTATTACCTATTTGGACTTTAAGTCCGGTGAAGCAGTCAAATTCTTATAAGTTTGCTGTACAATTTACTCATTATTAATCGACCTCAAAACCTAGAATTGTTAAAAAGCTTGCTTTAAACCACAGAATAAAAACAGAACTTTTCAAACGAACAAAAAGAAACGTCTTTGATACCACGTTTCACATTTGAATTGAAACGCAATGAAATATATATTTCTCATAAAGAAACCAATGTCAGGACGAGCTATTATTTTTATTGTGAAGCCAGGCTTGAGATGCGTAACCTTGCCATTGAGTGCACTTGATCCTTCTCTGTGGCAATATAAAGTGCACCAAGCATCTTATCTACTTAGATGTATTATTCCTCGTATTTCAAAGAGCGAGGTACAGCTCCATGCGTTCCGACATTTTTATTACCAGGAAAATGATAATATCTGGAAGTAACACCTGTTTCTTTTGAAAAATACTGTATGTTGCTTTCTGAGATTCACGCGAATGTTAGACATTGAAATAAAACGAAAGTGTTCCCGTGACCGTGATGTCTGCAAGGACGTCGAAACGTCGGGAACTTAATAAACCGCGATAGAATCGTAAAGTAAAATACTATTATACAATTTTTTTACGCCTACTTGATTTTATAATTGGGCTTAGGTATTTCTCTCGTGATGCGAATGAGTTCGAAAATACTAAATGTGTTTTATTACACATAAGTGAGGATTGTCTGTTGCTATTTAAATACTGGTTAACTCACGGTGGTTTTCATTACAGATGGTACTTCTCATATGCTTCTGAGCAGAAGTCAACCTTAAGTACCTTTTACGAAAAATAAAATTATTTCATAATAGATAAAATCTTTACGTCACTTGATTCAATGAAATTAACAACCGTATTTGTGTCATCCTCGTGTTTACAACAAATATTTATTATGTTCTTAAACCCAGTTTAAATTCAGCTCAATTTCCCCGTCAACTTACAAGTAAATTGTAAATAACCCGGACAAAGCGAATGTGTATCCAGGTCACTTTCCTTGCTGTTAACGTTCTTTCTTGATATTGCCGCAGCAATATGTAGGGACTTTTTGGCAGCGCGAATGTCTATAGCAATGGCTGAACGCAAGCATATTATGTTGAAAATAATACATAATATAAGGGTCAGTTTCTTCGTAAATCTCCTTAGTTTTAGTTTCACAAGACACTGGTAATAATTTCAAGCGCTACATTCGACGTACGTGAACAAATTGCTAAGTATATATTTTTGTTGTTGTAGAAACTGCGCTGGCAACACGTTTGGCCTGCTCTGCAGCTTGAGGTTAGAACAGCCGAAGTCTTGGCTTCCGTCTTGCAGCCAGTCATATGGCTCACCAACGAGTGCAATCGAGACGAGTTCTCTAACTACGTTCTGCCTACCCTGAAGTGAGCATTCATTTTTATTACAATCATTATTTACAGTGCCTACAAACAGGGTTGCCGATCGAAATTTGAAAATATTTTGAACGGAAAACAAACGCAAGTCGGTTTAAAGTTATTCTGATTTTTGTTTCAATTAATTACTTTTATTTTACAGTATTTTGGCATGAAAACAGTTTTTTGTGTAACATATTATTATTATTTGATAGCAGGTTTAAAATCTAAAATGCAATTCATATTATTAGATTGCGCCATGTCGTTATTTTTTCATAAAAATACCAATCATTAATTAATTCTTTATCTTACTTTTCCAGGATTTTAAAACTTTCGTTGTTATTTCATTGTAACCGACCGCGTGTTTACTGTTGTCTATTCTAGTAACATGGCACTGAAACTAAAGAAAAAACGTATTTATCTTCTAAATTGCACTAAACCCTAATCCATCTAATATTTTTCCATAAAATAATGAAACACATCTGGCAACCCTGCATGTTGGTTGCACCGGTATTCATTTATTAAGGCAACACACCTGCTTGTTTACCTTTTTTCCTTGTTCGATTTAACTTCGGTTTTTTATGATTTTTGTTAAACATTGGACCTCACTTTTCAACCGTGGGAATTTGTGTGGAATGGTTTTATATCCCTTAATAAATAATATAGATGTGTGTGCGTGTGTGTGAGCGTGGTGTGAACTTTTGAGCATGTTTGTAAGTCACAGTTTACTCTGACTAGTTTTGTAATGAAGTACGTAGCTGTAAAGGTAATAGCAGATTCATCTGAACGGTACTTTTCTGAGTTTAATTTCTCTTCTTTTGTTCCTTTTATATTCTTTTTCATTTGGTAACATAGTTTTGTTGATCGAATACCATAGTTAGAGACTTAAACGTATACATTCTTTTCAGAAATTTGATGAATTCTCCAAAGAGCATTCAGGCTTCCGTCACTATTTTAGAAAATTTGCACATTATCTTAAAGAAATGTGAGCAAACTGAAGTTGATAATGAAATACTTCCGTTGCTATACAATGCCCTGGATAACAACACTAATCAAATCCAGGTAAGATATTCTATCTACTAGAGATTTATATCCATGACGACAGCAAAAATTGTACGTAACCGTAAGCAAACTCGCACTTGAGCGTTTTTTTGTTCTTTTCAGACCGCATCACTGATTGCTATACAGAACGTGTCTGATTTCATTGAAGACAAGGCTCTGCATACCGTAGTCCTCGCTAAAGTCAGGGGACTGCTGGAAAGGAACCAAAGTGACGTGAAGATCATCAGCCTGATCCTTTGCTTCTTCGAGAAGATCCTTGTGAGGCTCGACAGGACCCACATCCTGGAGCAGATCATACCCACGCTGCTCGCCATGCGGCTCACTGACCCTGACATCGTCACCCGTGTAGTTAGTGAGTATACATACACTCTATTTATATCTTTACACAATTTGGTTTATAATATTTAATTGTCTTAATTTTGAAATAAGCACTGCGTCGCATAGCGATCGCTGCTTCATTTGCGACTGTTGCGGCATTCATTTCCATCTCAAGCGAATTTTAATTATGCGCGGCTCTGCCATTGTTTCACCCATTGCCTAAATGAAATTTTGAGACGACTAAACGTACCTATTACAGAACTATACAAATCTATGCTCTTGGAAAGGAAGTTTGGATTGAACACGAACGTGATGGCCACCAAGATGATCCCATCGCTTGCTCCGCAAACCGTCAACCCGAATTTGAACGTTGACCAGTTCACTAATTTGATGGAGGTATACTATTTCTATAGCAAAAATATTTTTACTAAACCACACTAAGTATATACTTTTTATAATTAGTTTATAATGATCTCTAAATTGAATAAGTATTTTAGTTAAGTAAATTTTGATATTGATCTAATTGTGTATCCGCTGCTTAGATCCTGTACGACATGCTGGACAGCATCGACAAGAACCAGCGCTTCAAGCTGAAGGTGGAGACGGCGAACATGTCTAGCCCGGAGCGGCACCGTGCTCTGCGTCATCAGATGAGCACAGATAATATGAATGTTCCACCTTTTAATATTCCTAATTTGCGTGTGGAGCAGCGTAAGACCTCTAGCGCCGAGGATATGGCTCGTAAGAATTCAATGAGTGGGCCTCCTCCCACAGCTTCTGGTAGCGTTGGCGGGTTCAAGAGTAAGCATGAGTTTCCAACCTGTAATGTAAAAACACCAATCAAACAACGAATTATTCGGAACATTTATTCAGGCACGGGGATCGGGCAATGGTTCTTCGGTTCAAGCAATTCTACCAATAACGACAATAATTTCCTTCGCGTTTCAAACGCTTTTCCCAACCGTCGTCTATCAGATAACACGCTGATGACACCGAAGATACGCATCGCGCCCTCGTGCGCCTCCTCCCCCGGCGGCACCCCCGGGGGTAACTCTGGGCTCCCCACGCGCCGCCACTCCAGCATCGGCCCGCAGGAACGCCGCGGCTCCGCTGTCAACCTCTCGCCGCCGACGGTAAGTACCTACTTTTCAAGTCTTAATGCTTGCACGCTTGTATTAACATTAATAACTCTAATAGTATGTAACTATGAACACTATTAATCAATTAAATTTAGTAGCTTGGAACAGGGTTGCCAGTAAAGTAAACTATGACGGTCGTGGACGGAGGTTGGTTTCGGTAACGAGGGTAGTGACGGTGGTTATTTTGGCAGGGCTACCAGTACAGGGGACGCGGTGGCGGCTCAGGCTCGAGCCTGTCCGTGCCGTCAACGTCTCAATGCGTCGTAAGTGATGTGCACATCGTACACGTACGCCTGCCTGGCTGCGTGACCTCCCCGATCCCCCTTTTGAATGTGGAATTGACCAGCTTATAACATTGATGTGGTTCTGTTATCTTCTGCGGTTGTGTCTTCTACCCACACGGACTGGGAGAGATAGTATCTGATCGTTCACATTATCACCATACGCATCTGCACGAACCTGGTTGGCGTTTCAACATCACGTACGATTTCTCTATCCAATCATTAGACCTTTCATCGCATCGCATTAATGCTACTACTTCCTATCCTGCGAAACGTCAGAACACACAATAAGCTTCAAGAAAAAAGGATGCATGTTCGTTGAAGATATTGTTTTGTAAAATCCACGATGCATGAACGCCTTGCCGCGTTGACTGTGTCGTTGAATGCTCTGCGGAGAGGGTAGCGCCTCTCGCCTCTGGTGAATGCTACTGTTTCCGTTGTGATCAATGTTCGGGTGTGTACCTGCGGACACGTCGATTCCATTGTCGCACGATTTTTCCAAATTAACCCGGTTATACAATTTCAGGTTTAAAATTTTATACATTATTAACACACAATTTTTTTTTCGGAATTAGCGATTGGCTATAGAGATCGGTTAACAAGTACTGCAAGAGTACTCTGAAAACAATGTAGATCTTACAGTTCAGCAGGTCACATGGGTCCTAAGTGTTGAATGTGTTTATGTGAAGGAAGCTACGCAAGTAAGGTAATCATTTCTTCATTCATGTCAAGGCACCTAGCCGTACGTATGTAACGTATTCGCTGTCTCATTTACTGTTGCTATTTGTTCTTCTACGCAGCTTGCACGGAGCATGATCGTGAGTATGGTTCCTCTCTACTGTTCGTCGTTGTCAATCGCGCAGTTTCAATCATTGATGTCTGTTAATTTAATTTATGTAAAGACTACACTAAGATGTTACCTCAATGCATACGTATTACAATAATTATATTTAAATAAAAATGTATGTTTTATAATAATTCAAAATTATTTTATGTATATCTGGCAACATCTCCGTGCCTATTGTGGTATTCCGCTGTAGAGTAGTAAACTAAGTATAACTAATTCACAAGATATTTCACAAGCCCAACACGCTTTCAAACGCTGTAACTAGACGTACGTATCTATATTAATATAAGGCATGCTATAGTTTACTATAATAGTATATTTGTACTTACTGAATCTGTTAGGTAGGGTAATCCTTGAATATTTTCATTCTTCATTTAACGTCAAGTCTAACCCCATATCTTTTACATTATCATACCTTCAATTAGGGTGTATTTAGCGGTAACATCAGCGACAGACATAAAATAATCAAACACTAGCGACTCATTCAAAAGCAAACAAATTGTATAGATTGCTATTTCATGAAAAGAAATCTACTCAATCATTTGAGAGCTAATGCCTGTGGCGTTCGCCATCATACACCATTTAGTGCGATTTATATTTTATTCGCTTTGATTAGTAGATTTTCCTCATTCGATTAAAACTTACATTACTTACAACGTTCTCTTTTCGTCTACTTATTGAGGATTTGAGACGCTTTACTCAACACACTGATAAGCGTTCCTCCGGACAAAATACAAATCATTCGTAAAACTATTTAACGGTTTTTATTTGACCATGTTATCCGCTAAGACACCCTGTAATGTTGTAAAGATACTAACATGTGTCTGCTGTGTAGGGTGGTTCGATGCCTAACACTTCATCGAGCGTACCGTTTCTGCTGACGTCGTCGATGCAATCCATCCGCTCGCGCCGCCCGTCGGCCTGCCTCAGCGGCTCGCAGGGCTCCGGCCTGCTGCAGCAGATCAGCAGCGGAATGGTAAGACACCTGCCGAGCGGCAGTGCTAGTGGGCACCATGCGCACGGATCGTCGACCAACTGGAGCCTGCAGGGGGCCACCGCCGCCGGCTACAACGCTCTGCATAACACCGCCATGGCTGTCAGGAAATGCCCTTCACTGAATATTACCCTCACGCGTTAAACGCCCCACTGTGCCCAGCCATTAACCACCGAGCAGAGCGCACACCTAGTCATAGCAAGTCCCTACTAGATCTCCGACATGCTTCGTATTAACACACTATGTATGGTGGCGTCATCGTCGCCGCTGCACCAGCCGGCGCCGCGGCCACGCCGTGCCTCCACTCGCGTTGCGATCTGCCGACAAGGGCGATCCCCGTCCGATCCCTTGATGTTTAGTAGTTCTATCATTACATTGATGTTGTTTTAAGTACTCGTATCACCATATTAAATTTATTTGCAACTACTTTTCTTAGAAATAAAAACTTGTTTCATTTTCTATGCTGTCTGTCAAGATTGATTTTTGTTAGATTGTTCAGACCTAAGAAATTGGAACAGAGGGCTTATCCTCGCAAGGCGTTCCAAATTCTTAGATCTACACCGACGTCACTTTCGATTTCGTGAATATAAATTCACTAATAAAGAATGTCAGCAATGGTATGATGTGGGAAACTTGTGTAAGCTTTAATCAGTATAATGTGGACATATCACTTTTTCGTCTACGAAAAAAGTTTTGAAAATGTCCAAATGTAATAAAATTTTAAAATTTATAAATTGAATTATAAATAACAGTAAAAATGTTATCAAACTGATAGTATACAGCATAATGTTGTATAGTGGTGCTGTGATATGGTATTGTTATATTTATTAGAGACTACTTTAAAGTAGAAATAATACTTTCTGTTATTAAACGTTAAAATATTTATCTCTTATGATGGCATTTGAGGAATCGTTGGCTATTAAAAGTAAGACGGTTATGTGCCAAATATATTTTAATAATAAAATTATATTATGTACCACACACTTTTTGTTGGTGGTCTCTTCTGTAGTCTTATTACTGAAAATTTGAAACTGAACACAAAATTGTAAACCTAGGAGATGGAAACTGGAATGTTGAATGTCAGCAAAGATAAGTAACACATGTAGTGACTCGACGTCACCTGTCTTTATTATATTTAAGTTTTACTGTTCTGTAAACTTAACTTATTCAATACTCTTATACAATTGTACCTAATTTATAAATAATGCACCGTGTGCGGTAAAATGATATAAGTACTTACTCTTACTACTGAGACGCAGGTTTTATAAACTTCTTGCCCTAGGTAGGCGTGTATACATTGACTTGAAATGATTTACAAGGCGCGGTCGCCGATCCTAATGTTAACACATATGGACTAATAAAAATCAAAACTATCTTAACAGAGTAATATTTGCGCGATTCCAATTTATTTATATCCTGTCGTCGTTGTCGTACAGTCAGCATAATAGTATGTGCAGAACCAGACCAGCCCTATTGTATCGGTAGAAATGTACTTGATACCGTAAAACCTTTTGGATCTCAATACTTAGAACTCACTCGATCCTGTCTAAGCTTGAGTGCATTTAGTTTGCTTTTCCGGCTTATCGGTACGTATGTTGTGTAGTGTCCTGTATAGTATGTTCCGTAGTCGGGCACCTACCTCCCTAGCCGAAGTTGGTAAGACCGTAGGCCTGGTGTCGGCGTAGCGTAGTCCGTAGCACTAGTTGGTAGCGTAGCGGGCGGGCGGGGACCGCGCAGCCGGTTGCGGTGGCGTCGCGTAGTCCCGACCGCGATCTCCAACCAGGCACGCGCTTTGTTTTAATCATTTTTTTTTATTATGGTTGCTTCCAGTACCAGCTGTTTTCCGGACGTTCATAAAGAGAATTTGATTAACATTAGAGCCGCGTAGCGTAATCCGAGAGCGGGTCGGCGCAAGCGGCGCGCGGTGGTTCGCCCGCGGCCCGCCACCTCCGCCGCGCCCGCTCGTCGCTCGCCGCTCGCCGCTCGCCGCCCGTCCGCGCTCGTCGCTGCACGCGCTGATCTGAACTGACCCATGACATTCTTTCAACTTGTTTATCGTTTTCTAAATTTTTCAGTAAATTATTTATTATTTTATTTTATGACTAAAACATATCCCATCACATCAGTGTTATGCATCGGCCGGTCTTCTGTTGACTTTCGCTACAACTTGTCCTTACAACTTTTATTCGGATTTATTTCGTGCATGCTGACTGTCACTGCTGACTGATAAGCACTACTTTTCACTAAGACGTCACTACAATAGCTTAAACAACTTACTCATAATAAACAGGACACTCTAATGTTTATTCAACTGTAGTGTTTACTATTTTTTTCACACAGTTAAACGTCTATGTAGTGCTGAAGTTGGTTTCAACCCAATGATGCAACTCTAACGTGTAGCGGTTTTTATAAAAACCATAAATAATCAAATTATTTTTAGCACAAATAGCACATTTTAACAAAAATAGTTTTGCTTCTATGCACATATATAAACACTATTAAAAATTTATCGAAACCACATTTAAAATATTCAGTCACATAGTTTAGCAAAATCTATCAATAACATATTCTATCGTTATAATAATGTAATTAATAAAACCAATTTCAGTTATTTAATTTGAAAACCAATTTTCCAGTAACTTTATTTTTACAAATAATGGATTTTTCAAAACAGATGCAATGATTGACAGGATTTCTCTTCACCCGTGATCGTTTCGATTAATGTTTACTAAAACAATTTAAATTACTAATAAATTATAGGGAAATATTTCTCTAGCGCGGTGCCAAATTTATCTACAAAAAATATCTATCAGTGATGTCGTTGATTTACTCGTAAATTGTACTAAAAACTAATTCTGTCTGTACTCAAAATAAACATATAGTAGGATCTCGGTGTTACCATTTGGTTAGCCATATAATAAGTATCATAACTTTGCTCGTGAATTACTAAATTTAAGTTAATTGCTGTCGTGACATTCATTAGGATCGCGATTTGAACGGTACCGTTGTCAGCCAGCCGACAACATAATATAAACAGCAAGCGTGTGTACTCGTTATAAAACTGCGTTTCCTCGAAATTGACATAACATTACTTTTGACATTAGATGTATAAAGGAAACGTCTGGCACTGAACAAAGACACACCATTATATACACACATGAGCCAAATAACAGTACGTACGTTGTCTTTACATGTAAAGGAGAATGAATTCCACAGTAAAACTGCGCTTGTGGTTATTAGGTACTGTAAACACGCTCACACATTAAAACGCGCATAACAACGGTCAGCTACAATAAACGCATTCTTTTGTTAAGTTTTAATTTAACAGACGCTAAGAAATTAAAGAAACGACACACATAAGTATGTGTGCAAATGTTACGTTGAATACTCCTAGAATGTGAAAGGATAATTAGGTAACTATAAGGAAGTCCAGAAAGTGAGAAGTAGATGTAAGCTTGATATATAAGATTATAATTATCGTATACTTACATAATATGTATTATATTACTAGTTTTAATATATTGATGTTGTGAATCTAATATTCTATTCTCAAAAACCTTTGCCTTCATTTTTATTGAAATTTTATCTATAAATTATGAAGTATTTATATGGTATAAACATATATTATGTATGTATAATAAATATATTGTATTATAATATAGTATTCTGAAAGGGTTCTGGAGGATGTATAGGAATGGCTTAGACTGGATTATAAGATTGGAAATGTTGTAATTTATTGCTATAAGCAATGACAATGAGGTTGGAATTAAAATAACACCGTAATGTATGAAGCGTCTATTATTTTCAAAGAGCAAATTTTAAAACTCTTAAGAGTTTCATCAAAATTTCCATGGTAAATTGTTTCATTGGCAAAATAACTAAATTGGCCAAGTAAAAGAAAAAGTTGGACTTTATAAAATAAGCATTGCTGAGTCATTAGCAGGCGTATATCCGTACATACACAATGTGTATTAGTAACAATATCGTTATCTGTGAATCTATACGAGCTTTGAATGTTAGTTTTGTGCTGGCGCGGCTCCCCGCACCTGCGCGGTGCGGCGGAGCGGGCTGCAGCAGCTCCCGCGCCAGCCTGCTCGCTCACGGTCCGAGTGGTCCGACACCCACCTCAGAGCATTCCGATCGGCAGATCAACATTGATTAATTCTTCTAAGGGTTGTGGCGTTTGCTCAGTGTTAGAGTATGTGATAAATTATATGTGTGCCCTGAAAACATTTCAACATACACTTTTTTGAATTATTCGATGTGATTCTAAGTAGTTAATATATACTTATATACCTTATACGATATATAGTTAACGTTTTTATCATATATTACGCTACCTTGTGATCTCATTCTATGAATATTAACTACTAACTTCTATAAACCTTGACTGCTCTCTTTCTAAGGCAAAGATAATTCGACAATACTTTTGTAAAATCTTTCGTACTCTTCGCTCAGGCGAGAAGTTCTTGGCTAACTTTAAGGTGGATAGAGTTATAAGCGTGGTTGAGCTTATCTGGTTGAATTCTATTGATAGTTATGTACCTTCGTAATTCTATTCCTGTTGAACCGAAAAGACGAAAAAAAGTTGCCTTAACCTTGTTTAAGTCTATTTCCGTGACGTCACAGTGACTGAGCGGCGACTGTGACGAGCCCTCAGTCCTGCGACCCCGAGCCTGTCTCACACTCACCTTCTCTTTCTACAGACGTTTAAATCGTACCTTTTCTAGGGTCCCTTACAATTTTAATATGGTTATGTACTTAGCGTTGGACGTAGGTCCATCCGTATATCAATGTACCTTTTATTAAAATATATTAATCAGCATAATATGGATGTTATAATTGTGAATTATATGAATATAATACCACTATTACAATGTAAATGTTACTAATTATAATTAATGGATACAGTGTCAGTAGATCAATAGACCCCTAACGAATCCCAAATGATTGAAACCTTTTAAAATATAACATTACTTGATCTATACTAATAAATGTTTATGAATAAATAAATGTTAACTGTTTTGTTTGTCGGAACCGCACTTAGATATTGAATGTTATTATAAAATATATATTTATTGTGTATTGATTGTTTTCCTGTAGGTATAACTTAGGATGTACCTAATTAGAACTGTAACACTGTTTATTGTTTGTTACGTGCTCATGTCAATATGACGTATTGTATTAGACTAAGTAGATGATATTATATTGTAACGACGTGCATGATACTAAAGTGATGTACCACCTTACTACTACAATCGGGGATTCGATATTTTGGAATCGATATTCATATTTGTAAATGCAATATAGTCCACATCGTGAGATGTTTGGTCAGTGTAACTCTATCAGTCGATTTCACGGAGCGAGTATAACATAATTTAGTGTCCCAGTTGACATTTGGTACTCTGTATCGCATCACTGAGGTGTTCGTGCATATTCTGATGTCTGCAATGCTTTATGATTAAGTAGGCTGAGCGTTTTTGTTATAATAATGTAATATGTTTCTATCAATATTAATTATGTATACGTGGCTCTTGTAGTAGATTAAAGTAAATAAAAGAAAACTGGTTTTTGATTTGATCTACGACCTATTAGAAAGTCCTGCCTAGCCTTTTCTTAATATACGACATAAATGGCACAAAGTTTAGTTATTCTACATGCAGCTAATTTAGACTACTTACTGCTCATTTAATTTTAAATAGATGTAGAAAACGTATCAATACTATAATTATAGCTAGAGGAACAAAATTAAAAAAAGGTTAATATCTATTTGACTAGCCCAATTGTATGTGATAGGTAGGTAAATTTCACTACAAAAAAGAAAACAAAGTAGGAAAATAAGATAGAAAATAATTGATATCATAAACACCCTGAATCAAAATACGAGCTGTTTTGTCGCAACCCTTACTTCTTGAGAAACATCTAATGCAATCCTACTGACCTTTAACTAAGCCGAAACTGATGAATTGAATTGGAAAAGGTGTTCTAGTGACATAGGATGTATAGAGTGGATTATATTTAAATAACGTTATCTTGAAACCCAGTTGTATTCCTTAGAAACGTGTCAAGGTCTTGTAGGTTTATCCTATTGAGATTAGTTCATTCGCATTAAAGATTTATGTCAGAGTGGCTTTTAGCCGCTAAGCTTTTTTTTTAATTATGTATTGAATAGTATTAAATCTATACTAATATTATAAAGAGGAAAGATTTGATTGTTTGTTTGAATTGAATAGGCTCCGAAACTTCTTGACTGATTTGAAAAATTCTTTCACTGTTGGGAAGCTACACTATCTGCGGTTAACATAGGCTATATAAAATTTTCAAAAAAGTTAGTGATCCATAGGATATATGTATTAACGCGGGTGAAACCGTGGGCACAGCTAGTGTAGTAATAAAAAAAAATGTGGAATAATCCGGTTTTGACCTTGAAGTTGTAAGTAACTGTAGGTATGAAATTATTTATGTAATTACCTACACCGTTCTAATAAGTAGACTATATTATAGTTAACACGAATTCGTACTTAATTTGTATAGTGAAGCCAGGTGTGTTTGAGCTACTGCCATTTAGAGTCGACGATTTTCTCGGTTACGACTATCGCAAGAGAAATTGGGCTACAATTGCAACATATTAAAATAATGGTTTCTTAGGTTTACGCGAATTTTAGACATTTAAATAAAACTAATTTTCAGGATTCAGTCTGCCCGCGATACCTGCAAACGTCGGGACCTAAAATCAAAATAAACCGCGACAATATCCGTTAAAAAGTAGTTTTATTTAAATTTTAAAATAATTTTACATTTTGCTCAAATCCACTGGGTTGAAACAAAAACGGTGTAATGTTCATGTTTCAATAGACAAATGGGTGTCGATAGGAAATTAAAAAACTCAGTTAATAATTTTGTTACTAAGAATAATAAATTGAAATATTTTCTTTCAAACAATTCATGTTTGCACAATGCTGTTATGAGCATTGAACATCATGAGTAAGAGGAAATTAAAAAGCTGCATTTTGTCGTCCTGTTTACAGAGTATTTCCATCTGATTGCATTTTGTTCTCTTCCACACCGCTCGCAAATAATAACAATAGATAAATAGAAATTGATTTCTGAGAAAAAAAAAACTGTACTATCTTTAAATGTTATTTAAAAGATACATTTCTGAAATAGGTAGAGAGAGAATTGACAGAGTACTTGCTCACAAATTATTTCTCTTATAGAAAAATAGTAGTATAATAAATCATGTTACATAATAATATTTAAACACTATCAAAGATGCTCAGTAAACCCACAAACCATCACTGATTTTATTACAAGCGGAAACAACCAAAATCTGGTTTCCGTAGCCGCGTAGCAGCGTAGCATAAAATTAGCATACTGTAGTGTGTAGCACTAAGCGGCCAACGTGTGGCATGTAGGCAAAAAACGTGAATAAAGTGCCACAGTTTATTGCATCAATCCGACACTGACAGATTTCTGTAAATATTGCTGTTGTTCAGTAAAACGAACTGTGGTTTTTGGTCGGGCATATCGACATTTATCGGAACACTTGTTGCTGACCGCATTTTCCGCAAATCGTTCTTGTGCCTGCCATAGTTCGGCTCGTAAACATCCCACGATTAAAAACTACCTACTACTTTCTGTTGTATTGATGACTATTGTATTTCACAAGAATACAAATGAAACAATTTATGGATTATAATTACTTCGCGCTTCTATGTGGTGCGTAGGTAAGCGAAATATCGATTCGGCGATGCATTGATATTTCATCGATCAATTCTAACGAGGTATGGGGGTTTTTTTTCCATACAAAGACTTTGCCGATTTTATTGCTGACGTATGACCTAAAAGTAATGATTTTTTTAAGTAATATAGGAAACTTCGAAGGTATTTTCTTCAAAAAAAACCTCTCGCGTGTTGGTGTATCGCATACATTTATACGATAAGTAAGTATTAACAACATTGGGTACAACACATCTTGTATATATGTCGGTTCAGTACGTACTGCAATTATGTAGTTTTAATTAGAAGATGAAATTTAATGAATAGACCAATTGTTTTATTAGAGTTAGTTGCCATAAAATAGAGTAGGTATTCGTTAGTTTATACCGACAAAAATATTTTTTAAATTTTGAGATCGTAGCGAAGGAAACACGGTAAAAAATGAACGGTGAAAAATACGGTAATTACTTTCAGTAATTACCGTATTTTTCACTCATCCGGGCTAGTTTACTTGACCCCAATCAGTTATTAGAGTCAAGAAAAAACTAAAAGATTTTAACTGAAAAAGCCATAAACAGCTACATCTATTTAAGTGCACTCACTTAGATAAACAGCATTTACGAGTATGTACATAATAAGTATATAAGATTGATTATGATACCAAAACTGGAAATACGTTTTGGTATTAAAATAATTCATGTACTGGATTATTTCAATCAGAGTCAGGCAAAGTCGGTAGGTATGGAAGCACGATTCCGGTTGTCCAGTAATACCGAGGTCCGAACTAGTACGTGCTGCGGTCGCAGTCACAATCCTGACTAACCTTGAACGTTTTACTGACAATCCAGTAACAATTTCAGATAATTCATTATGACAATTTATCGGAGGTAATATGAAAAAAAAGCTATCTCAGTTAGTAGTTAGCTACTACATGTGTGTAATGCTTTTTGAGGTTTTCGCAAATTAGACTTAGGAACGTTATGAACTAATAATCTAAATAAATCGCTACTAAACGTCTGTTTAAAAACTAGTTTTACACATTTACCTGGGGCCGGGGCGCGGAGGCCGAGGAATGGGGACTTTAAAATAGCCGAATTGGGCCCTGTGTGTTTACCAAGTGCTTAGGAAATAGGTACCTAACTTATATGTTGCACAACTCTAATTTAGAATCGTTGAAAAGGTAACATTAAATTTTATACAGAGATACTTGTAATAGCAGTAGATTCTGACAAGTGTACCTACCACTTAGAGAAATCTTATCGTTTATTCTTGAACTTCAATCTGCGTAACTACTTTATAGAATTGGTTTCCATTTCCAGTTCAATTGAAACTCAGTGGCGTCTATCTATTTGGTCCAGAGTGCCGCGATTTGTAGCCAGATATGCCGCTGAGGTTTAATACCGAACAGCGGAAACTTATACCTACATATGTGCTACCTACGTGTGACGTGTATCGAACTATTTGAGCATCTATTAATAGCCTCTAGGTATGAAGATTCGAAGCTGTTTGAGCTCTCCTTTTTCATTCTGTCGGACGTGACGAGACGAGCCTAAATGGACATTTTGTGTAGCCTTCAGCTCAATTTTGCCTATTTTTTTTATGAGCTTTTCACAACACCTATAGTGTCTCAAATGTTTGAATAGATTTAACATAAACGGGGTAGACGATTTTATGAATCCTAAAATCTAATTAGCGCGTCAGTTACAATAAAACTATACAATTAAGCTAGAAACCAATTTAGGCTTTTGCTGATATTTTTATGATTATTAAACACGTATGTTTGTGTCTCACATAGTAAACATTGCCGTTTAACGTGGCAATGTTTATTTATTTAGCCTTTTAGCCGAAAATTATAAAGGCATTTCAAATCAATTTATCTAAAGTCATGAGTGGTTGGTTGCGTCTAAAAATGTATCTATTAAGTAACAATATTTACACACTAAACTTATAGATACTAAAATAATATATTATTTAAGTATCTATAAGCGGTCATTATAATAAGTTAGTCAGATACTGATGGATAACTGTAATCATCAGTACCCTGAAAATAATATATAATAATACGTGTTTAAATATGTTTGTCTTCAGCCTGCTCTTAGTCGTGAGGGATTGAAGACCCATCTATTTTAGTAAAAGAATAGAGCATTTGTTTTCTTGCACACAATGACGTTGTGTACTGTCTCTTTAGAAAAACAAGAGCGTTATAAAATGGGAATAATCAATCCTCTTGAATGTGTGGACTGTATGGAGCTCAGAACCATATGTCCGCCAGATGTACACCTGAACTTTGGAATACTTTGGATGTGTTAAGCACGCTAATGATGCCGCCATTTTAGTAGCAACATACTGCCCACTTATGTCAAAGTAGGTTTGTCAGTGACCAATTGTTGTTGGCTCATCTGAATACGAAAATTAGGCACATTTGACAAGCACAGTGTCATCACAGTGTCAGTTCACAGACACGGAGTGTAAATAGCAGACTCGGGTCCTTGGGTAAACGTAGTGGTTCTATCCTCTTTGCCCCTGGGCCCATGTAGTTTAATTTAAATTTACCATCGGCACGAAAACAAGAAGTCTAATCATAGAAGAGATGACTGATATTCAGTCAGGAGGACATTATCACTTAAGGCAGCAGACAGAACTTTGCCTTATTTACCTACCCAGGCGCTCCTTACCTTACCGTCCAACCGCGCCCTCAAAAGTTAAGATAAGGTGTTTGATCAAACAATTAACATTTGATTAATTATAATTTGTGGGAACAATGAAACAACATATAGATTGAAACAGTATAATATTCTCTAAATATGTACAAAATTAAGATATATATAAAAATTAAAATCTCTACTACTTCTAGATAATATTTACAATAAAACATATATTTTTCACTCTGACAATGAAAAATGCATTTAACAGTTCATGTGATTGTTCTCTTATAGATGGTTTACCGCAAACAGTATTTCTAAACATTACATAAATTTCGGCGGATATATTAAATGGAATGTAAGCCAATTAATTGCGTAAAGGTGATCTTGGGTCCTTAGTATCGTAAGACAACAGAGCGATATAAACATTTACCACTTATTTAATTCACAAAACATCAACCAGTCAACCTTTATACAGCTCAACAATACGATTAACACTTATTTTCCTTAATATAGGTAATCCGTATTTTACAAATACTGACATATTACAAACAGTTCAGCGCTAAAATTCTCTCACAAAAACGATTTGTCTCAAAAATATATTCTATACATATTAACTTATTTTATGAAAATAGTTTGTTCACAATTATCAACATCGATAGCATATTTATTAAAAAATGTCATTTAGATTGTCTTTGTTATTTTTATTCCCTGTTTCATATATTTTATTTTAACATTACATTACCATCACGTACACGAGTCTCAGTTTTAGTACCTACTTAAATACTAAAAATAAACCTATCTATTATTATAATAAACTTTTATAAACTAGCTTTTCTATCAGCTAGGATCACAGTAGGTACTAGCGAAGACCAATCAGACCAGCCAAATACGGCGGGATTACGTCTATTCGTTAGATATACTCTGGCCAATTTCTGGCTTCATCATCAGACCAGTTCAAAAGCTCTATAAAATTGATATTTTTTTTAGAAAGTTTAAAAGACTTCAGCTAAATCGTTCGTCAATAAGGAGCGGAGCCAACACCGGCTAAACAGAAATGCATGTTGGAATAAAACCATTAATGATATGCGATTGTCTACAATATGTCGCAATAACTATTTTTGAAGACGGTCTGTCTTATTGCTAATCAGCTCCCAATTCGTTTCTTGAGTAATTTTGCAAAAAAAATCTTATAATAATACGATAAATAAATAATATAAATGGATTGTCCAAAATAATTTAGAAAATAATTGCCCTTTTTTTGTCATATTTGATACATGGCAAGAGTTTAACATAAATATAAGAAGAGAAAAAGTATTATTTTTAAGAATAATAGATTTAACATACAAGAACAAAAATCTTGCTAACATAGATTGATTAAAATTCTTACTCTTGTGGAATATGACAAATGGCTGTGAAATTATGTACATGTAATGCGTTTTCACAACAGGTACAGAAACGACACATTTGATTTTAAAGAGGTCTGCTGCAGTTCGTGTCTGCGGACGCATGTGTACTGGCTATTTATTATATTAAACAACGACAATTTATGATGGGTTATTATTATGGGTTATCAAGAGTCTACAACATCGGGTTACCACTTCAAAGTTCTTCAAACCATGAAGAGTTTCATATTTGTTACTATATCTTTGATAATCAATCTACGTCAATGAGGGCTGCTACCATCATTGCCACCATTGGCAACTATCGCAATACTGTAACAATTTTAAACTTTTCAACTCTTAACTTGACTAGCATCTTAGGTACAAAAATACAACAGATATTTATAGCTATATTCTTTAAATTTACATTTCTCTTTACGATTGCCCAATGCCCGTCACCTATCACTTAACAAAATAACGAAACGAGTTTCATAATCAAAACTTTTTGTTGAACAACAATTTGAACACAAACGAGATACTACTTACTTAATAATTTGGGAGCAATTCAGATATATCTGTGAAGTTCTTAACAAAATGCGGCCATTCCTTAATAATTTCACATAACTTGTCACCAGGGCTTAAAGTGGAGGCTAGCTGCCGATGTATAAACAGTTTATAGTCTTTAGCGAGCTTGCCAATTTCCACTCCTCTTTTAAGAAGCTTGATACACGCGTCGATCTGCTTCTTTGGTGGCGGGTCGTTATTGAAGGTGCCGATGAAACTGATTCCTATACTGTATTTGTTGTAGCCTAGTGTGTGGGAGCCTACGTAGTCCCAGCCGCGGCCGTAGTACGCGGAGCCGTCGCCTGCTACTAAGAAGTTGTACGCGATGTCGTCCCATCGTCTTGACTCAATGTGGAACATTTGTATGAGGCGCACACGAAGAATGCATTCACTCTGCAAGTTAAGAGAGATCATTTTAGAAGTGAATCATAAACGTTTAGTATTCAAAAGGAAAAATATGTATTTACTGTATATTATTACACAATAAACTAAAAATACGTTTAGCGATGGTTAATCCTTCAATGACTTAGGTATTAGCATCATGCTCAATAGATGCTCCTACTGTCTTTGGATGTTATATTAGGGGTGAAAGATTGCATGAGAAGAAAGTTATTTAAAATATTAGACGCTTGAATTTTGATTAAAAGATTACGATATACCACGAACAAGACTTTATTTCAAATAGTAACCCAGCTTATCAAAAACAACATCTTAAAATCGACGTGCTTCATTTGTTAATTTCGAATCTGTCTGTATATGGGAATATTGTTAAAATTTTTGGTTTTGGTTTAATCATTGTTTTACTAAATATATTTCCGATAGAACCTGAAACCGGAACAGGAGGAGTATTTTTGTTATTTTATTCATTAACATTTTTAAAAGAAAGACTTGTCCCTGTCTTACTCGTGGGATCCACTTTGGTCATTATAATTAGGATGTTTAATGATATCAATCATTCATTACAAGCGCTTTTAATGAAGATTGCGTAAATGTGTCGTTGTGGTTAATCACTTCATCGATTTAATTGGGTAGCTATAACTATTTATTACATGCGACGACTATTATTCAAATTGTTAACATTTTATGTTTTATTCCATTTTGTGCATTCGTTGTTTTGATTGATTTTATGTTCCTTATATTATTGGCTTTTATGACTGCTCATACACATACTGCTTTAGCATTTAGTCAGTGATCAACGTACACGGCTTGCGCGAGTTGTCGGCTGCCCTCGCACGTGCCTTTTGCGCAGTTGCTTTTCGTTTTGTATATGGGCGGACATAGAAGTCCATAGGTCACCATGTAACGTGTGCATGCGGCCCTAATATGTGCTTATACATGAAGCCCGAAAATAATATTGTTGGTGTACCAACCTGAGAACTGCAATTTTCTGTGGCTGTATGTGATATTATCACCCACGGCACAGGCTGCCTTATCCTATTTAACTCTTTTTCTACCGGCTGGGCCAGCCAATCCCCTCTGGGTACTATCCTCAAATGATCAGGAGCGATCAACAAGGGGTTTTCTGAAAACATTACGTACATATGAAGAAGTTATTTCAAATAAATTAAATTAAATGTGTTTGTTCAAGGATAATTAAAAAGTACCCTGACACATGATAATGGTGACTCACGATCACTATGGTAGCTATAAATAGAGGATTACATTATTTCAAGAAATATATGTCGACAATATTTTATTTTATCTCCAATTTCGACTAGATTTTTCCTAATTATGTTGCTGAAGTACCTAGTATATTTTATTTAAGGATACCTTCCAAAATTTTACATACGTAAAATAATATTACAGATTTGTATACAGAAGGTTCCTTAAGAATATTAAGTTTTATGGAGATGGCTTTATGTTTGTTTAATATTAATAAACTATACTCGGAAGTTCCTTTTGTAGACACTGCTGGTAGATGTGTTATTGGCCAGTCACCCACATATGACGAGGAACTTAAGACATGCATAACTTGTAGCTAGAAATATGTATGATGTTCTTCATTTCAAAAATAGCAATAAGAAGAATATCACGATTTTATTTTACGTTCTGAAGATATTTGTACCTAAGTATAGAGAGAATATGAGAAGGGAAAGAATGGTGATGTCATCAGCAAACGCATGACCCAGATTCGGCATTCGGCAGATCGTTGAGTGAAGGAGAAACTACTCTAGTATAGTTATACGAAAGTTGTAAGCAAATGTAACATAAATAACTATTTACTCAATACCTTTCTTAACAGGCCTGCAAGAACAGGTATGACTATCTTCCTCGTTTGCATGATAGTCTCTCCCTTTCCTATTTCTCTGCTTGACCACACTCTTATTGTTACCAGAGCCATCCAGTGTTAGTAATGTATAGAACGTCAATAGACATGTTACAGGCATCAAGATAACAGTAATTATAAGTAAGTTTATATTCTTATAGCACATTCCCACCACCGTTGTGTAGTCTGAAATGATAATATAATTATTTTTCTTCAATATTTATCATGATGAAAGCACTAGTGCAAGGATGATCAGTGGGTGAAAAATTGTTGACTTTAATTACATCCTTCTTCTTGTGCCCACACCCATAAGTCATAACCAAGTGCACATTAATTTATACAACATAAAAGTACCCTAACCATATTCTACTAAGAAGTTTTATCACATTTCGGGACTCCCCAACAAAACTAAATATAGTAATGATGCAATAGAGTACTCGGCTATCACAAAATAAGGACAAACTGATAATAATAATGTGATAGGTTAAAAATCCTGTTGAATGCCTGCGTTATACTAATCTCTTGATACAAAAAAAAACTTTAGTTTAGTTCATAGTTCTCAAAAATTAGAACTTCAAGGGATGAAAAATAATATGTTTACAGATCTAGATCAAGGTGTTTGAATTGATTCTTACTAAATAAAATGAATGATGATTAGTACCTAATTGCACAACCATAAGTTCCCACTGATTTCTTTTAATATGACTTTATTATTTACAATGTTGAAAGGTTAGCAAGGATTTTAGACTTTATAATTTACTAACTTTTTAGAGATAAATAGGTATATGACTTACTTGTTACACCTGGAGACTCCTCTTCCCCTAATTTAGATGCTGAGCTATCATCCTGACTGTTACCGCTAAGTATTACAGATAATATTGCAAATATACCACCCAGTATGACAATACACACAGCTGAAAATGCTAGTTTATGCCAATTACGCAGTTGAAACTTCTTAATTGCTGGAAAAAGCAATCACCAAGTTAGGAAACCATCATTTAAGATAGGCATAAAATGTACAGGTTAGTATTACACTAGTAGGAGTATTAATTTAAAAGATGTCTTAATTTTGTATAGCCTTTTTATAACCTTCATTGAAGTAAGCTATAAAACTCACACTTTTTTTCAATAGCTTATAATATGGTTAAAAATTGCTCTATTATTGAAGCATAGCTGAGCGTTAAAGAAGATAAATGTCTCAGTATTTGGATACTGATGTTAAAGACGCATGTAAAGATGCATATAAAACTCTTGGATATTATTTAAGTTTAATAAGACTTAATAAATATTATAGCTTGTTAAAAACAAAGAGAAAGTCAAAACAAAAACCTATCAAGCAGTCATATGATTTGGATGTATAAAATAGCCTTTCACATTGTTAAGAACTAAATAGTAATGCTAAGCCATTTAGGAGAAATTTTAGGCAAGTAATGGCAACCAAAAAGATCTGACCTGTTTAAATAGTGTATATTTAAGAAACTACACCTTCAATTATAATAATGAACAAACTGAACAGTAGCTGAGGCTCAATGTAATCCTAAAAGCATCTGAATTTCTCATTTCTATAATACTACCAATCATTTTAAATCTCTATATATATTCTTTTGTTTAATCTTTACTTAGTTAAAATCTACCCTAAGCTGTATCAAACCAAGTGGCGAACTTGAACTGAACTCAAAGGTGCATGTTACTGGTTAAATAAGTTAAGTGCATCTTGTATACATATGCTGTTTACACACAATAAAATTTGCTCCTTTTAATATGTCTTTGTTATACTCACATCTATCTTTCTTTGAATCTTCATTATGCTGCCCTTCAGACACATCCTCGTCCTCAGTTTTAGAATATGAAGGATTATCTAAACCTTGGGCATTCTGGATAACTTGCTTGATTATCACAGGACCGTTAAAGTAAGTGTTATTCCCAATTATCACATTTTCAGAATTACTCACTGCTACATTACCACATATTGGAGAACTACCAGGTTTAACTAAACTGGATGCCAAGCTTGGTACAGCATCAATGCTCTGTAAACTTTTGTCAATAGTCTTGTCACCATCATCACTGTCGCTTAATTCTTCTATAATTTGAAAATCACCCAACTCCCCTTCAATCTTAAGACCTATAGATTCGTCAACATAGCTTGATTCAGTTTTCAATGCCATTTTAATCTATTGAACAAGCATGCACTTCTGCACATTCACATCTTTAGCAAATTTTCATACTATGAAAACATTTTTGAGTGCACCTTTGACTTTCTTAATTACAATCAATTATTGACCATGACTAAATTAATTATTGTAAAGAAATTTTATTGTCCAATTTTGTGGAACATATTTTAAAACTTTTGCATTCAAGTTTTGATTAGGTAAATAAAAAAAATGTCCACAGAATATTAATTAACTTGTGATCTCTATTCTATGGTGCACATTTTATTTTCCTCTATAATGACAAGACTACTACCAAATTACCAAATCAAGAGTTGTTAATGTTGTTATAGGTACCTAGTTATTGGAATAAAAGGTACCTTTTATTAATATCTCATTAACTAACGAATGCGCTAGGAATAGCTTTCGTGCCTTTTTTATGCATTTTTCCAAGTGTATAAGTACCTAATTAAAGATGAATGTGAGTTTGCTTTTCAGTGTTAAAGATATTAATCATCTGTTGTCAGAGATCTCTTTTACGTTACGTGTCATGTTGACAACTTGCCATTTGTCAATAATAAATATTGTCACCGCTTCGCTTTAAGGACAAGTTTTAATTGAATGTTAATGGTTTATTTGCCTATAACAGTCGTTCTACTGTCGAAAAGGTTTTATCGAAACAATTCTGAATTGGTATTTATTTTAGAGCTGATATCTAAAAAATACATGATGTAGAACTAGTATACCGAAAGTTAACTGCAACACACCTAAAAAAATTATTTAGTTTCGTGAGCGGTATCTACAATTGATTACGTTTACATAAAACTGCTTACATACCTACTTCGAATCTTACTTGCAGCTCAAAATGTTTACTATTCACGAAGGCGAAGTAGTGTATAAAGAGAAATATGGATCTGCTCCTAAACATCGGTTATACGTCAAACCTCCAGGTAAACTAAAATATAAATATACGTATGTATTTAGAAATATATAAGTATGTCTATCAGTTGTCTGGTTACCATAACACAAGCTCTCTTTAGAGTTTAGCTTGGGATCAGATTACCGTGTGTGAATTGTCCAGGGATATTATTATTATTATTATAACATAAATATGAGAATAGAAAACACATATTTCCAAAGTCTTAAAAGATGCTCAACAGATCTTCATTAGTTATATCAAAAACCATGTCAATCATACCTGCTTTTAATAAAAAAACTAATGATAATGGGTTCATTAATTTAAGAGCTTATGATTCCACAGTCACATGAAACTCACCCCTGTTATTATTAGAGGCATTTAGAGGTCTAGTAGGGATACTTTGAGACAAGACATGAACCTTGCTTGTTGTTTATTACTATGCTATAAATCCTTGATTTAGAAAAAAGAAAGTCTAATCAATTATAATATAAAAATAATTATTTTCTATAGTAATAATGTAGAGTCCATCTTTTAAAGCACTAAACCCTTGAATATTTCCAGATCAGATTAACTTAGTTGTGTTGGATGAAAACAAGATAGATCAATATACCAGTTTATTTAAGAGGATATTTCTACCGCATGGTTATCCAGAAAGTGTGAGTAATGACTACATACACTACCAAATGTGGGATACAGCACAAGCATTCTGTAGCACAATCACTGGTAAGTCAATCTATAATCTAAACAGGTATTGATAAATTAAAAAATACATAAAAAATTTAAAACTGTTCTATAAATTGTATTTATTTTATGTGTTCAGGAAAACATAATATTTTTTTTTATATATACACTTATAATGTAGATATATCAGTGTGCAATATGTGTGATAAATCAAGTGCATGTTACATATTCATATTGAAACGATTTCCCTAATATCATTTTGAAATTTATTTTATTTAACTCCTAAAATGTTAATTCATTTGTAGGCATTCTGGCAACGCAGGAAGTTTTGCGTGGTGTAGGTGTTGGGGATACAACTGCTACTCCGTTGGCTGCTACGGTTACTTGGGTACTTAAAGATGGTTGCGGACATCTTGGAAAGATAATATTTGCCTACAGCCATGGGTAAGATTGAAATATTACATAATAATAATATAATATTCCGGGACATCTCACACACGGTTGCCTGATCCCAAGCTAAGCAGAGCTTGCGTTATGGTAACCAGACGACTGATAAACATACTTATATATTTCTAAATACATACATATTATAGATAAATTACACCCAGAAATGAAACATTGCTACATGTTAACATGCTGTAGTTTTGTTCTTTAATTCATACTAATATTATTAAATTATTAGTAACTCCTGTCTTTTATGTTTTAATGATTATAATAGAAAAAAAGTATCATTCTTTTAATTGTTTTATTTGGCTCCTTCAATTGACACAAGTTTATGAGTAGATCTTGTGTTTACACAAGTACACATTTGTGTAACAACACAGGTGTTATACAATGTTTATTATTTCTAGCTATAGAGGGCAATTGTTTTAAATGTGTTATTTATATGATTCCAGAATTTACTTGGATGCATACAGTAAAAGGTGGAGGCTATACGCAGATGCATTGAATGATGCGGCTATGTGCATAGAGCTGGCTCTCCCAATGTTCAAGAATTTCACCACTGTTGTATTATGTGTTAGCACAATGATGAAAGCTATAGTGGGAGTTGCAGGTCAGTCTGAGTTTAAAGCAAATCTGAACTTAATATTATAAATGCGAAAGTTATGCTGTGTCTGTTACCCTTTCATGGTTATATGGTTAAACTAATTTGAATGCAACATGATAAAATACCGCGAGGGCTGGTTCGAGGCGGCGCAGGATAAGGTAGTATGGAAGGAATTGGGGGAGGCCTTTGCCCAGCAGTGGGACAGTATTGGCTAGGGAAAAAAAAAAAATTATATAAAATATATGCTAAAATCGTGAGATAGGACTTACGCTACTTTTTGTTGTGAAAACTGATATCCACACAAGTGGAGCCGTGAGCCAAAGCGTGTACCTAAAGGTAAGCTGAGTAATGAAATGGTTGGATATTAAATTGGTATTTTTTTATTAATTTATTTTTAACATATTATGATATAAGTTATAATATTTAAGGGTACGTCCACATCTGAGTGGACACTCCCTAACATGCCACATTGTACATCTATAGCACGAGCAATAATTTAAGTTGTAATATGAAATCATTTCAAAAATAACCTTTTTTGATTACACAGGTGGCGCTACTAGGGCAGCCATGACACAACATCATGCTATAAGAGGAAACCTGGCAGATGTATCAGCCAAGGATTCAGCACAAGAAACAGCTGTCAACCTTATTGCTTCAATCACTGCACTTATGATCATCACAGTTTTTGGGTACGAGCATACTTCTGTTATACCTCTCTGATAAATACTACTTATCACACATTTCTTTGTTACAAGGCTGGTTGACACTACATTTTCAGAAATTCATCTTAATGACTACTCCCGTTATTTTTTCCCTTCGTGTTTGGATATATTTGCATCAATTAAACTTCTTATTTTCTTTTCAGGAATTGTGTTACGATATTCCTTTTAATGATGATGTTTCATATAATATTCAACTATTTAGCAGTGAGAGCTGTGTGTTTAAGAACTATAAATGCGCCGAGATTTTTAAAAATTATTGAGGCATATTTGGCAGAAGAAATTGTTGCAAATCCGTGTCGCATCAACAGAGAGGAGCCAATAGTGTTTTATCAGTTACCTAATATTTTAGGTACGTGTTATTGTTGCATACATTTTATTGATTTCAAAATAAAAAAATATATATATATTCATTTTTATTAAATACAATTTTAGATCGAAAGCTTTGTGGATTCTCTATAAAAATGGGGCACTCGATGAAGAAAATAGTGAGAAGACACCCAAGGGCAAGTTTTATGAGACGAATACAGGAGGTTTATAAATCGAAGGAGTACGTTTTGATGGCGACTTTACATTCGCGCAAGATATATGTTCTGCTGCGCGACTCGGCCACCGGCAATGACGCGCTCTGTGCTTACTTCCAAGCAGTACTGTTTGGTATTGCAATCTGCGCTATCAATGATTATCCTTTGGTATGTATTTAAAAGCACGGTCAAATAAACCATAGAGTATTCCTTGAACCGTATAGTTCACCTGGGCCTAACTATTAAATGGGCTTCCCGACATTAGTAAAGTAGTTACAGTAATTCCAGTCTTGAAAATCCATCCAAAACGTGATATAAAAATCGGAATGTCTATTTTGCTCATGCTATCAAGTATTTTATTTAAAACTGTAACAGACTAATAATAAATACAAATTATGTGTATCTAGAGATATTAAAAAAATATCTCAATAAATGTTATTAATTGCAGGCAATTTACAAAAAATCGGAATATCAGGAGCGACCATACTCACAAATATGTCGTACTTTGCACCGAACTGAGTGGGCCAAGGATCCTTTAGTGACTCCTATTGGTAGATTCCAATATGAACCTTCTTTTGAACTCATGATGTTCATGAACGAAATCGTTGAACAGGAATGGCCTGTCATTAGGGAGGGGCTAAAACGAACAGGTGAGCAAGTTGGAAACTGTCCTCTATTATTTATCGCTTTATATGAGTAGTATTCCTCTTCTGTAGTGTTTATTATTTTTCGTACCCAGTGTACCCAACTTCAAATATACTATTTATTCTGTTTTCCACATAAAGTTAGCCATATATTTGACGATTGAAGATTTATTTTTGGGGTCGCATGGTGTCATATATTGTTAATATACGAACGACATCGAAATAAAGCGTAAATAAACGGTGAAACAAAAGAGGATTATGAATATATCACATGACTATAATAAATAAAAAAAAAACATAATAACCTAAATTACAAATATGCAAATATAAAACGACACAAAAAAGGTACACCAAATGCCTGTTTGTAATATATTATTTATCCATGAACTTCATATTACTTACGCTAGGTCTAACTTACCTAACAAAGAAGACGAAAATGTATCATCTTTATTAGAATAATGACGTTGTTTATAGTATCTAATATAACTTAAAGTATTGTTCATTGTGTTACAGGTTGGGATCTAACAAAACATCTTCTCGTGATTGACGAATGGCGATTATGCACATCATCCTTAATCGCTAAAATTGTGTCCACTGACACCACCCACCCCTCGCACGGTACTCAAAGAGGTTCAAAATTGATCACTTTCAATGAAATCCGTAATAGGGTTGCCTCCGACAGTTCTGAAGAGAAAGCTTACACTATTGAGCCTGACAAACAGCCGAAGCAGATGTCAGATGGAGCCATAGACAGCCAACAAGACACTGATGACACACAAGAAACTGTTAGCACTATGAGGGTTGAGACGACGACGCTGACGCCGATCCTGGAGCATAAGTCTTCACATGAACGGAAAGGTATCAAGAGAGATTGAGCGTTGGTTAATCACTCACTGACTGCTCTGCAGATCTGCAGGTTGGAATTGGACCAAAAAGACATGTCAATAAAGAATAACAATCTTGACACCTTGATTAAAATGTGATGGAACTATCATAAAATACCGTTTAATTGTTAAAATTATCCGCCTAACATTAGTGTAAGATAAAATTTTAACTAAATAAATTGGGATAGTTAAATTCTTACGAATATAAGCTCCTAAATATAAAAAAATTGTTGAACATACATTTAAAGATTAACTAATCTTTTTATTTATTCACGTGTTTATCTGGTCCATCCAATATAGGTATAGAAGTCTGTGGTTTCAGTGAAAATGCAATTTATCCAAAGCGTGTTTTTACCAACTTTGTCGTTTAAATATAAGGTTCTGTATAGTTACATGCAATAACTTGTTTGCGTCCTAACGTTATATGCAGTTTAGATCTCTTTCAAAATGATCAGAACAGATTTTGAGTACAAAGTAATGTAGCTATTTAAATGAGGCATCATTCGCTAATCTCGCATTAAAGATGGAATACATTTATTAGGTAATTAGACATGAATTGCAGATGCTTGCGACAAAATAAAAAGAAAACAGATTCAGATCAGATTTTACAGAATTTCGATCAATATCTGTGATCTTGAAACGTTAAGCATTCTAACATGTTATAGCATGTGACTGTACTTAGTGGTTGTTAGTTCAAATACCTTCGTAATTGTGAGTAGAAAATATTGTGTGGTTTGTGGTGTGTAGGTATATTTTGTATTAATCATTTTAAACCCTTTAACGTACAACTGTAAAGCAATAACTTAATGGTTTTAACATTTAAATATAAGTACATAATTGCTACCCCTAACTGCTGGATCGCTATCTCTTTGGGTTTGTATACGCATGCGGGGAACCGCCTAAGAACTCGGGCGCGGGTATCCAACCACCTATAAACCAATGAAATTCATCAGTTGGTGCTAACTCTCAACTCTCCCGTACCGCGCATTCGGGCACAATCGACTGATGACGTTTTCCGCATGCGGTCCTTAAGGCATAACTGAAAAACCAACCGCGACGCGAATGTCTATAACGACCAACTAAATTGAGTCTTATCGTGGTATAGAGTACAAAGTGGAAAGCGGTGAATATACATTCCGATCAGGGGCGGTAAATTAAATATTGTCATAAACTAATCAGAATAAAGACTGATTTGTACAATTAAATAAGTGTATGTATGTGTATAAATAAAAATCTTAATTAAAATAAGCATTGTTTTATTACTATTACTAAAACTACCCTTCAAATATATCTCCTTCGACGCTTCAATCTTAAGTCTTTTGTTATAACATCTGCATCTGTCAAAATAAATATACATGTAGCCAATATGTATGTACCGTACCTGATAAACTGTAACTAGGTCAATATTTTATCGATTTATATTGAATGGCTTATGGCCGCAATAAATAGAATATAATACACGTCTTTCAGCTTCAGTTACACGCTTACTTCAATTCGCTTCAAATATTTAACATTTCTATAACTTATTGTGATCACTACACGCTAATCAAAATTTTACTTATGACCTGTGTTTAAGATGATAGAGAAAGAGACCACGTAATGTGGATTTTGCTTGCCTTTTTTATAATTTCATCTTATAAAAATATAAAAAAATACAGTTGTAAATTCGGCCAAGTTGAAGCTGTTCCACCTTAAGAGCTAAAATCGTTTGAACTCAGCCCGCGATCGTAGTGGATTCGCTCTTGAGAACTATATTTCACTTAATTATTAAACCACATGGCTAAAGCGTCATGTCAAGACTAGCAATGTATATTCGTAGTTTTTGAAGCATCCTGATCGGCGGAACAATACGAGCGGGGTTACTATACAAGGCTTACGATGTCTAAGAGCCGTTCAGAGGATTTTGCAGTTAAAGTGGAACACTGCAAAACTTGACTGATTGTACAGGTTAACTTCTACGTTATCTTAAAACTCGTCGAGTGCCAGATAGGACACGGATAATGATTCGGTATTAAACTTACCTGAGTTCGTTGTAACATTTGTAGATACATACTTATGTTGGTTTAGGGTCACTGGTGCTAGATACATTTATTGTTTTTACAAGCGTAGAAGTGGGATTGACAAAAAGGTGGTTTGATAAGGATTAAATTTGGGAAGCGTACCAGGAAAGTTGTTTAATAATAAAAACACAAGTATTTACTACACCATACCACTTTATTTTAGTATTGTCAAATATTGGATCGTTTCGTAAAGATAATATGACAACATGGCGTCGCACCGCCTTCATACATAATTACATACCGAACTGTTCAAGTAGGCATTCAAATATGTTTAGAATTTAAATAATAATTTAAAAATAATCTGGTATTGCTTTAACAATACTCACAGAGCCATAAGAATGCGATGGTTTTATGCGACTCGATTGCTTCGGTTTAAATCTATGATATATGTAAATATTCGCTTCAGCGTTAAGCTGTGAATATCGATTATACGATCTCTTGTATGCATCTACATTACATTCGTAAATACTTTGGTAAATTGTAGTGACAGTAAAACTATAAGGTTTGATTTAAAATTAAGAAAGTAATAATTGCAGCATGGAAAAGAATTAGCTCAGTACCTCTTATACCAAAAAATATTCATCCCGCCTAAGTACCTACGAGACCAACTATTTAAATCCATTCATAATTGACTTATGATTGAACCTAAGTACAATACTGAGTAAGCTGCTAAATTTTGAGGTTCTAATGCAAATGATTCATAAATATTACGACAGAATGGATATCGCATTTGACCTAAGAAAACAGTATGCACAGCATACTGCGTATTCACTATTAAAGTTTCTACGTAAAACGACCTAAGTGACCAACCACTATAACTAGTTCGTATTCCGGCAGCTACGTGGATGTTACACTTGAGACACACCACCGCAAAGTCAATTTTTAAACCAAATGTAGGTACATATTACAAAAAATAAAATACACCTAATTATGTAAATCAAATTACAATAATATACAGTAAATAGTATCAAACAATATTCTCATCACAGAAATAAGTACTTAGTGGTATCATGATTAATTATATAAATTAAAATATACTCAACAATAATAATAAAAAAAACAACGCAAATAAAAATGCATCACTTACTCTTACTACTACAATGACAATAAATAAGAATAATGGTTAATTTTGGTAGAAAACATTTAAAAAATATCACTACATAAATTGACTATTGGTGTTACGTGTGAATCAAACTCGGTAAGTCCGTTCAGGGGATTCGTGTTAACTACCTGAAGCACGTATTACGATCTAGCCTGAACGAATTGGTTTATTTTGTTCGGTATTATGATTACTTGCCCAGCTGCTTGATCAGCATGTCAGTGCTGAGAGACTTGGGCCGCTCGATGGGGAGGCCGAGCGCGCGCGACCAGATCATTTGAGCGAGCACGCCGAGGGCGCGGGACACGCCGAACATCACCGTGTAGTAGTTCATCTCCTTCAGTCCGTAATACTGCACCAAAACAAAATAAAATCAGTCAAAGAGCAAAGGAACAAACCAACAAGACCAACTGGCTTGGTTTGACGACAACTAACCTGTAAGAGGACACCAGAGTGGGAGTCTACGTTGGGCCAGGGGTTCTTGACCTTGCCGAGCTCTGTTAGGATCGGGGGCACGACTTTGTAGACAGCGGCGACCAGCTTGAACAGGGGGTCGTTTGGCAAATGCTTGAGTGCGAATTCACGCTGGCATGTGTACCTATAAAATAACAAGTAAAATTATATTACGATGAATGATAAAGTACGAATCTAGTAGAGCTTCATGTAATGTGTAGTTGTTCCTTACCTGGGGTCAGTCTTCCTCAATACGGCGTGTCCGTATCCGGGCACGACCTGGCCAGACTTCAGGGTCTTCCAGATGAACTCCTTGAGGCCCTCCTCGGTGAAGTTGTCGCCGACTTGTTTGCGCAGTTTCTCCAACCAGATCAGTACCTAAATATAAGAAATTAATTAATTTACGTTTTTAAAATTTATATAATTGTCAGGGCAAAGATTTTACATTAATTCATGATGGCATTTCCGAAACCATCCAATTTATCATAGCTTACAAAGTCTGTTTTATAACTAAATGTGGGTTGAGTCACACTGTTATAACACATTGTCGGCTACTCTATAACATTGCTTTAAGCCCTCTCCACTAATAAACTGGAAAATTTATTGTATTTTTATCTATTTATGTTACAATCATATAGGGAAATAACAAATCATCATCTTAGTGCGTCCTCTAGGCAGCAGGATGCATGTCTAGTATCATCAATCTACTTCCCTCGACATTTGCAATCTTTACGTGGGATAAATCTCGTGACGGTGAATAGTCATGAACAATGATACTATCATGTGTAACCGTTTTACACAGTCACATGATGTGACATCCTTCATTTAGAAAATATATCAGATGAAAAAGGTACTTTTTATGTAACAAAATATGTCACAGATTTTGAATATTAGGAGGCAGTAGGATTACTATCTCAACTCTTATCACATATGTTATGTACACTCTAAATTCTGTAAATATAAGCCATATGTACCCCTGTAGATTTGTTCCATATGTTTTTGTGTGTCCTTTAATTATTATATAAGTAAAACGAACCTCCTGGTTAGCCAGACCGTGCAGGGGTCCAGCGAGTCCGTTGAGACCGGCGGCGAAGGACAGGTAGGGGTCGCTGAGAGCGGAGCCCACCAAGTGAGTCGTGTGAGCAGACACGTTGCCTCCCTCGTGGTCACTGCACAAATAAAACGAAAATCAAACTCACTGAATTACGGGTATGGTTGAAACTACCGCCAAATTTTATTAACTAGAAATAAAGACCAAACGAAATTTGCAATAAATGTGTTTTTGACTAGACTAAACTATAGTTTTGTTTACACATAATAGTAATGATATTAATAACATTCGCATGCATACGAGTTAGAAATACACAAACAATTATATTTTTTTAGTTAGAAGTGTTGATATTTGTACTGCATGGTTGTGGTTAAAAGGACTTAACAATATTCTATTTGTTTAGGTGGTTGTGAATGTACTTGCAAAGGTTATGACTTTAACCTTCATTTAACTAAGTGACTAGGCCCTAATTTGTCTAACGCCCCAATTACTCTTATTAATTAAAACGTCATAAGCTTTGACGAAAATTTTACATAATTGGCAAAGCGCTTAGGTCAATTTCCTAAAAAGGGGGAGAAACCATCCATAGATAAGTTATTTATAATGGGCGTAATTCAATTAGAGTATTGATTTTATGTTCCAACGACTACCAAATTAGTTGATTCAAGGCCAGGATTACATATACAATGTTTGCTAAGCTTTAGCGATTTATATTCTCATAAATAGTAGAAGAGTTTCATCGCGAAGCTACTGACAGGATATCTGTATCACATATAGTAAGCCAATAATGTTCGTGTTACAAGCACAGCAAATAACGAATCACAAGTGGAATGTACAATTTAATGAGCGGTTTATTCGCTAAGCTGAAACATGACAACAGCGAGGATGACACAAACATAATAATCTCGCAGAGCCGTTAATCATCAGCAAACATGCAACGTTTAAGTAATAAGAACGTTTATACATCACATGCGGGTACGGTAAGTACTTAACGTAATGATATGCAAAATGTCGCAATTTGTTCTTCATTATCTGCAATACATAAGCTATAAGGAAAGTTTTTCTTATTGATCCTCGTTTGTAGTGTTCATTATTATCTCACACAGATGTTATTAACACATTACGAGTGAATGTTATATAATAAGGTTATGGAACGGGGTATCTATAGTTAAAAACGATTACATGCATAAAAATTCGCATATAGCAGTTATTGAAAAATAGTTAGTTACATTCGCTACATCGCTAAATGCGATAACTTAGTTCATTAGGACTGTTGCTCTAAATCTATGTTTAGAATGTTAAGAGGCTGCGTCGTGATGTTTTTCTAATTTACACGCTACATGAACAGTTTCCAAATGATTTCATATAACTTATTAATTAAGACTTGATTCTGAAAACACATTTCAAGCAAATTTCGTTTGGTGAACTTATAGGAATTCTCTGAAATTGTAGTTGTACCTGTGGATGGTGAGGTAGAGACGCATCAGCTCTGTGAACTGGGGGTCGTCGAAGCCGAGCATGGTACAGTAGTTGGCGGACCAGTCCTTGTTGTCGTCGATGGCGCCGATGCCCTTGCCGTCGCGGTACGAGTTGCGGTAGATGGTGGCCGCGATCACGGGCAGCTTGGCGATCAGGTTCATGGAGTCCTCGTACACGTACTGTTATGGAAACCATACCCATTTATATTGTATAAATCATTTATGAAATATTTTTGTAGCAATCACATTAGAGCCTAGTGGAATTTTTGGGAGAGCTGATAAAGATAGATGTAGATAAATACTTTTACACCAGTCATAATTTTTTATCAGCTGCTATCAGTCGTTGCGTAATTGTTGAAGCAGTGCGCAACTTTAAACTACATCATTATAATTTGAATAGAGTATGTTTCTTGCTTATTGCTTACCTCCCAGTACTTGGATTTGTGAACACCCTCTGAGTAGGCCTTAGCGAATGAGGACTCGCTGTTGAGGGCGGTGACGGCGGCCGAGAACTGTGACATGGGGTGGAGCTTGCTGGGCATGTTGTTCAGCATGGTAACGACGTGTGCTGGCAGCTCAGCCCTAACAACAAGAATTCAAAAGTTTCATATCTCACACCTAACTAGGTATATAAGTACAAGTATTGTATGACACAAGATGTCTTTAATTAAAAATAGAATAAGCCGATTTGATCGTATAAGTCTTACTTAGCAGCCACTAAGAAGCGGTCACGGACAACCGAATTTATGCTACGATGGCTTTAAGAAGCCATTCTTATTATAACTGAAATCCTCGAAACACTTATAGCATACGCTATCTCTCACAATATTGAAAAGGAGATTAGGGCCAAATAAAATATTTGAGGTCAAGATATTCGTCGCGTATTGCTATGACTAACGATCAGGGTCAGTGTCGCGAGCCACGATCGTTAATTTTTGAATAAATACTCTTACGGAATAGTAAATATGTTGATTTCATTTGAACATTAAACTAAAATAGCTCGGATATATTCGTGTTGTAGAAAATGTTTAGAAACAAACCTTTGTGCCCATTCCTTGGACAGGGCTTTAGCTTGAGCGTCGGTGGGAACATCTCCGGTGACGAGGAGCCAGAACAGACCCTCGGGCAGAGGTTCCTGGCCTCCCTTAGCCTTAGGCAGAGCCTGCTGGCACTCCGGGATGGACATGCCGCGGAAACGGATACCCTCATCAGGGTCCAACACGGAGGTCTCCCATACCAAACCCTTGATGCCACGCATACCTCCGTACATCTGAGACCAAACAAAATTATTTAGCTAAAAATTCTGTAATCAACAACATTATATAACAAAAAATACCGTCCTTGATTGTTGAAATCGTACGAAAACACAAAACCTTGCCAATTACATAAAAGTTTGGCTACAACATTCAAATGAGGTTCATTGACCGCCTGCTCGGATACTAACTTTACCTTGTACGACAGGAGGAGCTCATATAAGAATATTAAATAACGACAAGTACGACACAGGTAGTTTCACATTTCACGACTTTAAATGTCATTGAACTTGTATTTGTTTGTGATAACCAAACTCAATAGACAGCAAATCGAGGGCAGATGCGCCATTACATAAACCTTATCGGTAAGAAAACACGTGTAATAATGATTGACTTACCATGTCCACGGTGACCTCTCCGACCTTGGTGCCTCCATGTTTCTTGCGGAACTCCCGGATCTTTTCTTGCTCTTTAGGGATTTTTTCCTGAAGCACGCTCTTGAGGTTTGTCGACTCCGCGCTCAAACCTCTCAGCAGAATCGATGCCGAAGGGCATACTTTCTATACGGGACAAAAAAGAAATCGTTAATTACGAATCACCAAACTAAATGAATATAAATTAGTACATACTAAATCAATTTAAACTGTTTACCTATAAATTATCATTCCTGGATCAAAGTGCAACTTGTGTATTTGCGTGTTTAGGTTAGGTAAACAATTTAAACCAAATATTATTGTTAGCCATCCAAACCATATATTAGGATGTTTCTCAAATAAATTTGTGTACTTTAAACCATACTAGAAGCTTCAAGGCGATCTCCTGCATTACATAATCATTAACCTCTATTTCGAGTCACGTTACACGTAAATTTTGAGGTAGCTAGCCTATTTAATATATGTTAATATCCTGTTGAAAAAACTAAGTAATTATTTTCCGTTTCTAATATCTCCACAGCTAAAGCGACGGACGAATATAAATTGGTTTCAAATGTTCAAGTATTCAAGTATTTACATATAATAACTACTTAAAGACTTTTGGCTTCTTTACATTCAAGTATTAATGTAAAAAATACTTATTCGTGTGATTGCGTATTTTAAGTATCAGTCCTACTGTTTCTAGAATAAAATCATTTGAGAGCATTCAATTAAAAGATTAAATAATCTATCTTGAATAAGCCATTTTGTAGAGATCAATCAGTGACAAACAAAGTTACAGGAAGTGTTTGTTTATAAATAGAATGATCACAGCAATTATAGCGGCGGCGATACAATCAATAAGTACATTGGTAGGTCAGCGCGGGCCAGAGTTTAACCTAATTGACATTATAAATCACATTACGTGCGTAAACCCTTCAGACCAGTAACGAGATGTGGATAACAACTGATATGTTTAAGCACTATTTGCGTAAACATGTACCTATTTTATAAATACTACTGATATTAGATAAAGATACAGATTACAGAAGTTTACACGTGATTTATCAGAATAAAATAAAGATATTTTCTAGTTAATCAAGGTGATCAATTTAATTGCCTAGTATTAGAGGCAAAAAATGATTGCTGTTTAGCTTTTTTATAAAATACTTATTAATTATAGATGCCTTAAACCGGCTTTTTGACTAAGTTGACAAAGAGCGTCTATACCTTAAATGATTCACAGGCTATATTGTTGCTATGGAACTATAGAACACTGATCCTGTGTATGACAGTATTATAGAAACAATAGCATAATATCTATTGTCTCGTGGTTCTACGGCTCATCCAAATGGTTGAAACAAGTGCTCGTAAGCAAGTAAGGCATCGGCTTCAATGACGAATCTGACACCAGAGTGCGAGCATCCCCATTGTCGCATTCATAATCTACTACAGTTAACGAGGACACGGCGCATGCCCAGTGAGGTCAGTGGAAATAAGGCCGAACAGACGATTATGTAAAAACCCAGGCCTCGTTCGATATTTTTCCTCGAAGAAACTAGCAAACCCTACAATTCAACGGTAAAGGGAAAATAAACCATTTAAATAAAGCATTTAAAAAAGTACGAGGTCTTTTCATTTAATTCGTACCGGATAAATGTTGAATAAGCCTTCGCAGAAATCTCAGTTGTCTATTGAAATTCTTACAATAAAACCCAGAGCAATTTTTTAGAAAGGTCTTTTGTCTTTACCAGAGCTGTGTCCAGATTGCCGCTCGAGAACGTTTTCAAAAGGACTTCTAGTAAAAGGAACATTCAAATAAATTAGTTTCACGGTAAAGACAGGTAAATGATTGCAGGTATTCAGCTCAAGTCCATAATTGCCCAAGAAGGGCTCAAGGCTGCTTTTGACATTAGGTTTGTACAAAAAACTAGCTGTGCCATGCAGTTTTAGTTGCTTTATTTAGTTCCCAAGGTAAGAAATGTGATTCCAAAACGTCTAAATCCTTCCTCGAGAATAGAGCCATAAAATGCAAAAGATTTTTTCAGAAACTCCTTCTAAGTATTTTGAGAAAAGCGTATTAAAACAAACCAACAAATTATTTCGCTTTTTTATGTTAGTATAGATTTGGCATCACCTCATGTTTTTCATGTCTATAAACCACTATTAATTTTTTATTAGCACTTTGGGTTTAGTTTCACGAAGTGCAAGTCAATAAAGAAATCCAAAAAAAATGTTAAGTCATCGTTTGGTTGGGCACGGTAACACTAACATGTTCACATTCATATTAATTTAGTGCTCGATTGAAAAACTACAAAAGAAATCAGGGGACACGCTTCTTATATATAAATTTTCCACAGTATTTACGTCAAGGCCAATATTATAATAAAAATGGACACGGTAATATCAAGACTTAGTACACATGTTAGATAAATAATAATATATGTACAATATTATGTACGTTACTATTCATATATCTAGTAACTAAAGTCTTTTCCGCCTATTCATAATGTTGTGCAATAAATTCATTCCTAAATGTTTTGTCTGCCAGGCCTAATAGTAGGCGTAGTGTGTGGTACGTGTAAATAAAAATAATACAATAATAAGTTTCAGAGATTGATTTTGTTTCTAATGTACGGTATTTACTTGAAGATACTTATTATTACAAAAATATACGCAAATAGTCTCTTTAATACGAGTTCGACGTTCATATTAAACTTTTTTCTCGAATAACTGGTTTCCTAATTAATTCTTTTAATCGGGCAATACACATTACAAACGGAAATACAAAGCTTCGAAGAATTGGTCTATTTGTAAGTTTTGTTAATTTACTTCTGGTTTAAAAATAAAATGTTTATTTCTGCGTGTTGCTAAGCGGAGGCAGTACTTAACGTCGCGTCGGTTTAAAGTGTGGTTCGTCCCCGAGCCAAAGAGCGAGCGTTTTGGCCCAGTTTAACTGCGCCGACCGCAGCTAGATATATGTACTTTATTTTTATTATATCGTTCTGGGTAGTATACCAACAATAGTAAAAAAATATACATATACAGCTTATTTATACCTAATAAGATTTTTCAATTATGGTTCACCATAATTCTATAACATCATTTTGATAATCATTTACTGCGATTTTTTTATCTACGATCTATGTTTTCGACTTCTATAAATGAGCATTTCGTGTAGTTCTTAAGATTAAGATTTAAATTGTTCCAGGCATTTCAATTATTTAAAGAATTTGTTTTTATAGCTAAAACAATGGTGAATCAATTGGCGCGACACGCTAATTGAAATAAATTAAACCTCAGATAACAACTAACTAACACCCGTATTCATGAACGTTACTGTGAGGTCTCATAGTGCGCACGGACGCACAGGGACACAAAAACCTAATCATAAACAATACTTGAGGGACGAACGACACTATGCGCTCATTATAATCAACGCACAGATAAAGTAGCTCGCTAGCTACTTTACGCAACGCATAGTGCGACAAATCAACACTTGACAAACTGGTATCGAGTATAAGGTTATGTTTGTAGTGATTTGTGATACGCTTATTTGCACATAATATAGTAGAGAAACGCAGATAATCTTAGAGGTTTTTAAAGGTTGTAAATAAACTCATTTTTTGAGCTTACATTGCAAACGCTGGCTGAACCCTACGAGTTAGATAGAAAAATGTACTACAGTATTGTGAATGTAATATAGATCAATATTGCCCTTTCCAGCATGTAATTTTAATGAATATTTTCGAAGAAATTACAGATTTAAAATGCAGGGACATAGTCGGTTGCGGGTACCGGCCGGGGGGCGCGTGCCTATGCCAAATAGTGCGTCGAAGGCCGCGCTTTGCCCTATAGCACTTTATGGCTTTATGGCACTATATTTAGTATCAGCATTACACCCGTGCAAAGCCGGGGCGGGTCGCTAGTTGCTAGTATAAAATGAAACAAATTTATTTCAATTTTAAAGATTTTATTAATAGTTCCATTTCCAATTTATTTTTTTCTAATTGCAAACCATGGAGTTGTTTTTCAAAATCAATTAAATTTTCTTCCCGTTGTATCAGGGCCTCCTCACACATAGCTTTATTCTTGCTTCTGTCTCACTACAAATTTTCTTAAGACCTGAAAGATAAAGTGCATAATTATAAACAAGAGTGCTGCGTTATTGATTATTTGCATCTGAGTTTAATCCCTGCCCACACCTCTTGAATTGACAAAATATTCAGTTACCTGTGCTAGTAGTGGATATTTCCTTTCGTGTTTTTGGTTGAGAGGGAACATTCTTGTCTACTTCTAGATTTTATGATGTCCCAACTTCTTCTTAGCTGAATGTTATTCCTAGGCGTCACATAGAACTGTGCATTAGAGGCCATTGTCAGCTCATCCCAGGCCTTCTTCTTCAACTCGATGTTTTGAGCGTGTGTACGCTTATCCTCAATAATGGGCGGGTCTCGCACTAAAGCTACAATTTGTTCTCTTTCCGAAGAAGTAAATGGTAACTTCTTTGAGCTGAAAGAAAACAATACGTGTTAATATTTTCACAACTTTGACTATGGAACAAACATAAACATACAATAATATATAAGTGCTTACCATGTTTTGGGTAATTTCGTAGTCATTATAGACAAAAATTGTTGAAAATAATGTAAAACTGTTAAAATGTTTTTATTTTGAAAAATCGCGGTTGACGTTTAATCTGTCAGTCAACCCGAGTGAAGTCGCATCACATCGTTAACCAATCACAGCACCCCATTCAATGCTATGAGTCCGCACAGCAAAGGGTCCGTTAAGTATTGTTTATGAAATGAATGGCCTGCCATGACGAACGCAGTGAGAAATGCCTTACTTAGCATAGTGTTGCTGCCATACTTATGTAAGTAGCGTTCTTGAATACGGGTGTAAGAACTAACGATGGAATCTGAACGCCTTAGCAAGTTTCCATTTTCCTAAATGAAAATGAAGTCATTACAATGTTCACAATATAAACTGGGAACTAATTAAATCAGAAGTTAACATTTTCATTTAATTTGGATAAATGGAAATACGGATTGTTTAATACCTAGATGATTAATATAAACGTAATGAAATATCGTATAATCATGACGAGTTATAGGGTAGAATAGATGGGAAAGAAATTTTGCGCCGATCCCAAATAAATAATCCAGAAAAAAAGTATACAAACAAAAAAAGGTTAAGGGCAGGTAGAAAACATTCCTCATGCCATCCTTGTACTAGGATACTTGATAGTAAGTTACCATCATTCAAGTCGCAAAAAATGTTCTCTATTGGATATAAATTCAAACATTTCTAGTTTTATACTACGTTAAACGCTTGTTTTATCATTTCTTATCACAAAATATACGCTGATATATTTTATTAAACAATCAGCTAAAGCAATGTTCACGTGATAACATCGCCAAAACGCTGTGAGATATTCAAGCTTTATCTAATATCAAATGTATTTTATGTTACAACATTGCCTCCGTACTACAGAGATTTCATTAAATAAACAAAACCGTTGTTTTTGCTTTACCATTAGAAGCCATAGCTCAACGCGACCTTGAACGAGTGCGTCATAGAGCAGCCGACGTTCTTCAGTTTTATTTTAGATCCGCGTTACTCCCATGTGTTTAGTTTTCGTTATTACCCAAATACAATCAATTTGTATGTTTTCTATATACGATACGCGTTATTTGTTAACTGTAGGTACATGTAACATGTGCCTATAATAATCGTGAGCATTTGGGCGAGTGCCCGATGCGAGTGCGGGTTGACCTGCGTGGTTATCTTTAGAGTTGGGACATAGCAGAGGACATTCATCGTGAATGTCATTGCGAGGATTTCTGTTACTTAGTTTACTGATAACGATCACGCGGAACCACGCCACAATATATCGAAACCCGTGTCGATTGCGCAGGATGCTGTAACACATTTAAATAGAAGTTAAGTCGTCGGACCGAACTCTACGTGTCGTTATGTAAATCTCGCCCTGTTTAGAACAATACTAATGTCACCTGACATTGTAAAACTAAGTGCGGCTCCTGATTATGTCATGAATTTGTGAGCAGTTACTATACCGTATCTCGTACGAGGTGACGTGTGTCGCGTGTGCTCGTTCAATGAGCGCGCCGTGATAACAAAATATACGAGTTAAAACATTACAAATGTAGGAATTTCATGCAACTAGGTTCACGTGATTGGGAGAGACAGAATCGCGCGCTCTGCAGAGCGAGTGACATCGGTTATCACGCCAACAAGCGCCACCGTGCGTGACACTGACATAGATTGACCAAGGCCATTGCCACTGCCACATACTCTGTGCAAATCTCACATGACCAGATCTTTCCATAAAAGATCAATCATTGCAGTTAACAGCTTTAGTCTAATACAATGTGTCATATTTATATATTGTCTCAAGATAAGATTTAGATAACATGAATTTATACCACATACATTGCAACAGGATATATGAACTTGTAGTAAAGTATTATGTAACTAATGTCTTTATAGTATTCAACTAAAGAGCTCATTTTGACTTTTAGTTTTGTATATTTTATTTAGTTTTGAATTAAAAGTTAAAGTGAGCTATTGCATTGGTATGTGGCAGTGTAATGAGAACATGTAAGTCAAGGTCAAGAAATTAAAACAAAGATATAACACAAAAGTGTTTACCTATGAATGAAATACTATTTATGATACCTTTGACATTGATTCATTAATTGCTATATCAATTAGGACATCTCCTTTACAGTAATTATGAATTTATTAATGATTGAATTTTCTTTTATTTCTATCATACTTTATTCAAGTACAGTATTGTCTGAAACAGTACTGCCTTTATTGCAGGACAAAGGTTAATCAGCCATGTTAAAATTCATATTTCAAGGCAAATACAAGGAAATAAATATTTTATACTACAATAAATGAACACTAAATATGTAATGTAACATGAATTGAAGATAATAAGACCTAACCATTGTGCATCAACATTTAATGACTAGAAGGTCCTAAACATTAGTCACAATATTTATAGTAATCAGAATAAGGTGTATCAAATATTTTTACACTATATTATAAAAAGTTATTTAATTAGTCATAACACTACACATCAATTTAACTGGAGCTATTAAAGTTAAAACTTAAAAAATGTATGATGATGAGGTCAAAGAACATTTCGACTCTAAGGCGTTTGTAAATTTGAGGACGCCAAAGACGAGCGTGAGCGTGTCATTTTTTACGACCACCTCGCCGTTGTAAAAAGCGCACCAAAATCGAGTTCACCTTTTGCACCTTTAACTTCTTTAAAGTAATATGGAAAAAAACGATTATTAATATGCCTAAATAATATTTTAGACTGTAGAATTCAATGCTTATAATTAATAAAACATCTGGTCCGGGATTTCCCGCTGGAAATCGGCACGCTTTTAGCTATGATACACCGGCCGTATGATAGTCGACGAATATATTAATAAGTTAAGGGCGTAATTTCATACAAAACAGTTTAACAATATACAAGTTACCGCGATGCATTACATCTGCAATTATTCCCAAAATAGTTTTTATTCACATTACATAACTTCGAACCCAAAATGTGGGCAAGAAGGTTATAAAAAAGTACACAAGTAACATTACTGTGCATGAATGGCAGGTATTATATAATTTAAAAGATTAGTTTATTTAATTAATTATGTATTTACCTGCGCTTCTAATAATCTGGTTGATGTAATCCTGAATAGAGCCATTTTTCAAACCCACCGAGCGCTTACTACCACACACAACTACACCTTGCTCGCGATCGATCGCATTCGCAAGTGGAATGTTGGCTGACTTGGCTTTAAAGCCCACCCGCTAGTTTCGTGGGCTGTCAGATATTTAGTCGGCCAGTGTTGTCATTTTAGTAACAAACTAATAGTCTGTAATGGTACTTTATTTAAAAATGCGACAAAAATAATGCCAAAGTTGAGAAGCCAGGTAGGTACCTAACTGCTTTTACCTAATAATGTTTTTTTGCACTTTCACTATCTGATGACAAAAAAGTTTGAAATGCCGCAATAGGGCCCAAAATATTCACCCGTAACTATTTTAAATATTGTCTCTTTTAACATACTTTCATATTTAATATAAATACATAACATTGATAACATTTAAAGTTTACATGGTGCAAAGCAAAAGAATAGAAGTAAGAAAAAGTCAGAGTAGTGGCAGTTTCCTTGAAATTCAACGCAATATATTTACAATAAACTAGGAACATACAATACATTATGTTTTATAAAGAATACATATTCCAAATAATTCCAATAGTCATAGTCACTGTCCAAGTTTACATAGACGTAAAAATTGGTATTCCTGAAAGTACCAATTTATTATGTATTAATTTTGTAAATCACTATCTAAACTAATATACAACATCAGTTCGTTTAAAATTCATTTAGGGGATTCCTTTATTTTATGCAATAATGAGTAATATTCCCAGAATTTACTAGATATCTTTTAGAAATTACCCTTGTGAGTCATTATTTTATAACTGTTTTAGGGGATTCCTTAAACTCATTCGCTTGTTTATTTTTCTATCGTTAGCTTAACTAACTTTACGGACGCGGATATTGTTTAGAGGATGGATTTATAGTTGTATTATCGAAGTACATCAGCGTGGAATAAGGCACGTCTACTTAATGTAGGTTTACGAACATTGAGTATAAAAATGGAGATATATTATTGCATATTGTTTATTTCTTTAATGTCACTACATAGTATAAAACAAAGTCGCTTCCCGCTGTCTGTCCCTATGTATGCTTAAATCTTTAAAACTACGCAACGGATTTTGATGCGGTTTTTTTTAATAGACAGAGTGATTCATGAGGAAGGTTTATATGTATAATACATGCATAATATAGTAGAGGAATACGGATAATCTTAGAGATTTCTAATGTAAGGTCGTAAATGAACCCATTTTTTGCGCTTTCATTGCAAACGCTGGCTGAACCCTATGAGATAGATCAAAATAATGTACTACCGTATTATGAACCTTAAAAAGATCTACAAAAAAGTCCGCGATGGCATATGTCTACCTCTTGAGGATAACCCACAATAACCATTTTTATCGTTTATTTATTACTTATTTACGAAAAAGCGATTTCAAGCAATACAGTATTAATCCTTATCCAATTAAGTACCTTTAATAAATTGTGGATGCAATATAGATCAATATTGCGCTTTACAGCATGTAATTTAAATGAATACTGTCGAAGATATTACAAATTTAAAATGTAGGAACATAGCGGTTGCGGCGATACCGGCCGGAGGGCCGCGCGGGCGCCGGGGGTCGTGCCTATACCAAATAGTGCTGCCAAGGCTGTGCTTCGCCCTACAGAACTTTATGATTGTGTAGTTATATTTGGTATCAGCGTTGCACCCGAGCAAAGCCGGGGCGGGCCGCTAGTTATCTATTAAATTGGCACAGAAACATAAGTTTAAACTTTGAATTCTAATGTGTAGTTTGGTTTCGTAAAAGAGATGCTATATTCTTTGTTGTGTGTTCTCGGGAAATTTTAAATTATTATTTTTCAATTTTCTGAGACTTTGTTTGTTGTTTCTTTACCTGGGACGCTGCGGGACGCAAATATCTCTGTAACTACGGCTGCGTCATGTATATGTTTGGCTTATAAAATAGAGTTGGACTTAAATCATAACATATTATTGTGTTTGTTGGATCTCGAAATAAATGTTACGAATGTAGTTTCAAAAATTACAATCCTGTGAACGGTGGCCATTTTAAGTGCACGTAGTCTCGTCGGTGTAAACTGTACACTCTAGAAATGTAAGGTGATTCCTTTGTGTACGTGGTCTTGTTCGGTAGTCTATGGTGGAGTGTATATAAATTTAAAAAGTAATATAGGTATGCTATAATGCTGTGTCTTTTGGCTCTGTGTCTGTGGTCGCTGTCATAGAGAAATATAATAGGTCGCTGTGGTCCGTCAGTTGCCGGTGTTTACGTTGTTTTTTTGCAAAGGTTATCGACTCAGAAGTTCACTTTAAATTAATTGACTGCTGTAGATAGCTTAGATAAGTCAGTAATAAGTTATTACAATTTGCAGTTTACTTTACAACTATGCGGTCTATTATTCTAGTATTTTTAGCAATATATTTGTGTTATGAAGTTCATGGTGGTAAGCATTTCCGAATCGGACGAAGCAAAGGAGGTAATTTAGGAGGACCTGGCGGGTATACTGGTGAAATACTTCCGCCGGCACAATGGTTCAAGCAAAAGCTGGACCACTCAAGTCCTTCCGACCTTAGAACTTGGAAACAGGTATTACTTTCTATCCTAATTCTTTTACTCTAAAATATAATGTATTTAACTATTTTTAAATTGAGTTTTATATGTGTACTAGTAGTAACTCCATTAATACATACATTTAATCAATATTTTTACCGTTATTTATTTAGATAACTTTTACATAGTTAAAGACTGTTTTGAAATCCTGTTTCAGCGTTATTTTGTGAATGATACTTTCTTTGACTTTAAAAACCAAGGACCAGTTTTCTTGATGATTGGTGGCGAAGGGCCTGCGGATGCAAGATGGATGGTCAAAGGAGCCTGGATAGATTATGCGAAAAAGTTCAATGCCCTTTGCATTAATTTAGAACATCGCTATTATGGAGAAAGTCACCCAACTGAGTAAGTACTTGCAAAATAGCTTGATAAGAATTATTTTTATCAACATGTTTATTTATGCTTGCACACAAAGACTGTATTTATTTTAATTGAATTATTATCTAGAACAAAAGTACAGTTAATTATATTCAATCTAGTATATTGAATTAAAAGATATATTTCACATTTTCCAGAGATCTCAGTGTAAAGAACTTGCAGTATTTATCATCGTACCAAGCTCTGGCCGACTTAGCAAACTTCATCTCTGCTATGAATGATAAATACAAACTGAAGAGTGACATCCGCTGGATTGCCTTTGGAGGCTCCTACCCAGGATCATTAGCTGCTTGGCTGAGGTTGAAGTACCCTCATCTGGTGCATGCAGCGGTTTCTTCTAGTGGTCCATTGTTGGCCAAAGTCAATTTCATGGGTAATTTGTTTTTGCAGATTAATTTACTGCCTTTTTATAGGCTTGTGGTAGTTGTGGTGTTATGGGTTTTTTATCAAGTTTGTTTAACCTACATAAGAAACTTGATTAAATCCTATTGAATTATTACTGACTGGGTGATCATCTATCTTGGTCTATGTAACACACATATTTATTGGATTGTTTTGAAACAGCAAAGTTATAAATATTATTGTTTTCAGAATACTATCAGGTTGTGGTAAATGCTTTGCGGGAAAAGACAGGTGGAGAAGATTGTGTCAATGAAATAAAGACTGCACACAAGCAGATAGTGGATATGATGGAGCATCACCCTAATGTTGTTGAAAAGGAATTCAGGTAAAAACATTATTTTATTACTTTATCTTGAAAATGCCATTTTAAATATTCAAGATAGTAGAATTTGTTTAAAAAAATGTTGAAAGAATGTGGTACGCCTGATAAGGAAAAACCATTTAAATATTGGTATTTTATACCCTGGTTAAAAGTTTTCTACTTTTGTTGCGGAAAAAATGTTACTAAGTGTATTGTGTACCTTCCATTGTTTTTTGTATTATTAGCATTTTTCTTTAGGTAAAGAATGTAATCAGTCTATCTATCTAAGCAATTCAGGAGCTGCATTCTTTAAATACTGTTTTCATTACAGAGTTTGCAAGCCTTTCACCGATGCTAGTGCCAATGATATCAAGAATTTCTATAACTCTATTGCGGATGACTTTGCTGACTTGGTCCAATATAATGAGGACAACAGAATCAGTGCTGATGTTAAATACAAAAATCTTACCATCAATACTGTGAGTTATTAATACTTTTTTTCTGAATACTGTATTCTCACTTAGAGAATGTTTTCCTGCCAGGTTGTGGTCAAAAGAAAGACATCATTTTAATGTGGCGACAAGTTTACTAGAGATGTATTACCTGCACTTTTTTAGTACTTACTATAAACGAATAATCTCATTCAAAATGATCATTATGCTAGCTTACAATGTATCACAAGATTTTTTTATATCCACATACAAGTCAAGACCAACTGACATATTTAAAAAAAGCATTCTCTCAGCGGCCAATTCGCCCAAGTGATTGAGATTTGCTTACAACTTGTTTAATAATAATTTTTGCTATCATCATGCTTATTTATGTCTTGCACAAAAAGTGTATAGTGATGACTCTTATCATATTAAAATGAGAGCAGTAATTAACTATCATCAATCCAGTATAGATAATTCGAAAATCATAGTATTTTTTTAACAGAGATCAGCAACTTAGAATTATGTAATGCTAACAGTATATTTACAATGTATTTCTCCTTGTAGGTCTGTAACATGTTAACATCCCCAGGGTCTGAGCCCGCATACAAGAAACTTGCAGCATATAATTCAATTATTCTAGATAAATCTAATCAAACTTGTTTAGACTACAGCTATAGAAACATGATCAAGGAATTAAGGAATATGACATGGAGTTCCGAAGGAGGTTTGTAGACTGATAGACTATTTTTTTTTCACTTGTATTCTGCCCTCTTTGGATACTTCTTCACACCATCATTTTATTTATTTAATATTACATTCTTGATATAATTATTGTTATGGTCACAGAGAACTGTAATACAATAGTTTCATCAACAATGTTTGTAAATATTCACAGCCCGTCAATGGATGTATCAAACTTGCACGGAATTTGGATTCTATCAGACATCATCGGGAGAAGTTGAAGTGTTTGGTGATCATTTTAAACTCGATTTCTTTATACAACAATGTGAAGATATATTCGGTAAAAAGTAAGTAACTATTACTGTTTCATTAAGGTTTATGAGAAAGCCCATGAGCAGGAGAATTGGAATAAGAAAAGGGAGGCATTTGACCTGCAGTGGGGCGATAATGGTTGAAAATAATAATATGAAAAATATCATTATTTTCAAACAAAACAATTTGCAAACCATCTATGTAAACGGGGACGTATGATTCATGTTTTGTTTAACACAGCCTACTTCCAGCAGAGGACGGTTATAGGCTATGATGATGATAATTAATGTTTAACTTTGTACCCAACATTTTAATTGAAAATGATTTACCAGCCACTGATGATTTCTGCTTGTAAACCACCTGGATGAGGTACGCGCGAGACAAACAACAATGGCAGAAAAAAAGGGAGGCCTATACCCAGCAGTGGGTGATTCCGGGCTGTTATGATGATGGTGATTTCTTCTTATGAACATGGGCATCTTTTGTTAAGCATCCTAATGTTTATAGGTACAATGAGGCTTTTGTAGACGCATCAGCGGACTGGACGAACAGTAATTACGGTGCTCTCGACATCTCCGTGTCGCGAGTGGTGTTCGTGCACGGCTCGGTGGACCCCTGGCACGCACTGGGCATTACCAAAACTCAGGACAATGATGCTCCTGCTATTTTTATTAGAGGTATGTGGCACACAACTATTACATAATTATATTAATATTTGTACAGATGGAAATTATTTGTACCACATTATACTTCCGTTAAAAACACGGCGAGTTTATAAGAAAATCAGAAGAATTACTAGTCTGCAACCTATATGTGTCAGTAAACTAAAATACTGCAAAAAGCAAAAACTATGATATTAATGATTAGCCAATGTTTTCAGAAAAGCTAGTTTTCTATTTTCAGTTGTGAATGCAATCTAACGATAATTTCCCTCGGATTTTGAAATGCTGATCAATTTAATGTTGTCGAATATACTAATCACTTCACAACACTAGCCGAGTGATTTTATTTTTTTTGTATTGATCAGCATTTTATAAAATATCAATGATCTAACGTTACATCCTAAAGATCTTATTTTATTTCAGGCACTGCTCACTGCGCGAACATGTACCCTCCAAGTGAGAACGACTCAAGCGAACTGATCGAAGCTCGCGTGGAGATTGAGCAGTACTTAGCCGGTTGGATAGGCCAGCCTTAACGTGCGTTGTACCTTGGTCCTAAACTCAACAGAATTACCCTACGTCTGTCAGACAAAGACTTGAGTTCCTTAAAGAATTATTTGTTACTTAAGATTGCCACAGATTTATTTGTGACGATGTCTATATTAAGATCATAGTATAAGTAAGATATACCTACAAGTTTTTCCATTTGAAATTTACACCTCTGATGATCCTCATAACTTTTTGTATGGCTTATCATTAGTTATAATGCCATGAGAGGCTAGACTGAATTGGCCAAATAAATGTAATCATTAAAAGAATAAGTGAGAATTAAATGTGCACGGTATAATCCTTTGGTAGATAAAATACCTTTTTATAAGATAATATAAGGGTTGCTGTTTCCTCTAAAAGTTCAATCAATATCAGTCTTTTCTCTTTATAACATTTTCTACAGACCAAATAACAAAAAAATGTGGTCGCTATAGAATTACAGGGTTTTTATTATTGTTATTTTTCGAAATCTCGACATAAATGTTTAGGGAACTATTTTTGATTTGGTATAAGTTTTTATTATAAAGTGCGATTTAAACTTAATGTGTTACATGCAGGGCATTACCTCTCAACCCAACTGGTGTACCAATCTGGGTCTTGTCTCGCCTGTATTAACAGCTGACATTAAATTAGAATCGCACTACAGAGTTTTTTAAGGTAAGCTTAGGTTAAAATCATTTACTTCCTATTTACTCGACTGTAGTATTGAACTAAAGTCAGTTTATCATGATGTTAATGGAATCTCATATTTGTCTACCAGTAGCATTAGAATATATAAGTAAAATGAACTTTAATATAAGAGTAAATATTCCATAATAGCAGTAAGAAATCAGTAATCATTATTAAAATATAGTTTATTATGTAACAACGATTTTAACTTACAGTGAGTGAAGTCAACAGTAAATTGATTTAATTACCATTATAACTTCACCCTATTCGATTTAACATTATATAACATTAAAAATAATATCTTAAATTATCACAAAAATAATGGAATACATATAACATTTCTCACTGGCTGCATTTAATGCTACGTAATTAGGATATTCTAGATTGTCTATTACTACAATCAGTTGTCTTGTCTTTGCCACTTTTACTTATTGTAGACTTAAGTGTAAATTTAATCAATATACTGTTTGTTATAAAGAGGTATTTCTGTGTAGCACAGTAAAGTTCCACAGTGTAATCATTTCTTAGTATTTGATATAAAACTGTTTTTATAATTATAATATAGAATAAATGTTGAAAATGCTACGAGTAAAGTTTTACTTAATGTTATGATGATGTTGATATTCTTCTCTCTTCTTCCTTTTCGTAGATAGGTTCTAATGGCCGGCCTTTTAACAAAATCTCCATTGTACTGAAATAAAAATAATAAATATTGTAGCTTTAAGAATGGTATACAGGGTCAATGTTTAAAGACCAATAACCTAACAGGACTACATTTCATCATCACGCCTGTATCCCTGAAGGGTTAGGCAGAGGTATACCAATGTACACCCACAGTTCGCCGATATGTTTCGGTCCCATGTAATAGGGGGCGAGCCTATTGCCGCTAACCGGGCACAAATCCAAACTCCGACCTGCTACTGGGAATTTCATAGAAAAACCCAGTAACACCTTGGTCGTCTTGGGAATCGAACCCAAGACCTCTAGCGTGGCAGTCACGCTTGCACCACTAGACCAACGAGGCAGTTGTCACAGGACTAATTGCTAATATTATAAATCAGTATATGTATTTTTGTCATGGAAAAAGCAAAAGCTTAATTCAAATGTAGTAATAATGCAGCAGTAGGAATAGTGGCACTTTGAACTTATACAAACTAGATTTATTAAAAAAATACTTACAATGTTAAAGAAAACACTACAACTTGCGTTGATATCGTGAGGTAGAATATGGAATTCGCAAAATCAGTGTCGAGCGTAGCTTTGTAGAGCTGCGAATATATGATGGAGGCGAACATAGCCACTGCATTCTCCATGACTGATAGGAAGGCGTAAGCTACACCTGTGGGGAAAGAACAAGTACAGTTAAAAACGGCAGTAGTAGGTGAGTAAAAAGCAAATAATTTATGTGAAAAAAAAAGTTAACATTTTTAAGAACTAATTAAATAAACAATTTAACGAAATATAATAATTCCTTCCTTCAGAATTTGCAGGGAGAAAGGGGCCGAGGTAGCTGGAAGATATGGAGGCACCATTTCTTCCCCCTCTATTTGCCGGACATTACGACAATACAGGCTCTACAATATAGCACTCAAGCAAGTTTATAGTTGATAAAAATAAAGTTTATTTCAAAACATACGTGCCTAGCCCTTTTCCCAACTATGTTAGGGCCGCCCTTCGTGGTACTTTAACGCATGCAAAAAAACTTGAAAATTCTTAAATTTACTGAATTGGTCTAATAAAAGAAGCCCAAAACCAACCTCTTTCAGCCGGCGGCAGTACTTTAGAGGTCATGGAGCGTATTAGCGGCGCGACACACGGTCCGAGGGCCGCGGCCGTCGCTCCGACGTACATCAGTTTGTCGGTGGTAGCGTGGGCGTATATCAGGTGTCCGCATATGTGGGCGGTCGCTCCCAGCATTACTATGATCTGGAAAGGTAAATTGGATTGTTGATAGGATTATAAAAAACAGGATAAGTGCAAGTAAGACTCGCCTTACTTAGGTTTTCTACTAATTTAATTCCCTTGTGTTTTGAAGTTATATTTCTTTCTAAGAAGTTAAATTTTACACCGCTTCAGGGCCTCAGGGGTCTTTAGAGTTGAGTGTATGGTTTGAATTGCGTCTCGATAGCTGCACGCGTTCCCGATATAAACGATTATATTGACAGACGGACAACAAAGTGATTTTATACTTTTTTCCCTTTGAGGCATGGAACCCTTAAAACTTAAGTTCTAATAAATTCTAATAAATTATTATTAATTTTTATGACTTATTTTCGATGAGTGAAATTCAGACGCATCGAATCGGCAACTTTGATAGTACGACGAATTGGTTTACTTACACGTGAAGATAAATTAATGCAAATTTGCTTGATAAAGAACGGTAGGCACGCTTATTTTAAATTCAAGAACTGTGATAATTTGTTACTGTTATTATTTTACAACTAATATGAGGAGATTTGCACAGGATTTTAGAAACTGGGTTATATAAGTTAACATGTCCTGTTTTAGATACCAGGGGATATCTTAATGGACTTCCTTTGCCCTGGGTAAAAATATACATAGGAAAGATAGTATGAAAAATATCTGTCTTTCGGAAAATTTCCTACCATCCAAAGATCTTTTCCTAAGATTTTGAAAGAGGAAACATAGTCTTAATGAAGATTCGACGCTATCATTAGGTACTAACTGTGTCTCTCCAATGGAATACTTTAGTCATTAGTGGGATACCAAACAACATGGCGATGACGTACAGGGTGCTCATGTATGTCCTGAAGTTGCTAAATGTTGTTGTGTCCCATTTAAATACTTTTGTTGTGTACAAATACATCACTGGGCGTTCGTCTGAAACAAATAATTATTTTCAGTGCTGTGGAGTAAGTGATAATATACCAGTTTATTACAATCGGTAATTTTATTTTTTATTATGTTATATGGTTTTTATCGAATAAGAAACTAGGGGCCAACGAGTTAAAGTATCTTGATGAACGTGAATTTGCCGTTTCTTTACAAAGAGGGAGGGAAATAATAATACTCAAATATTAAATTCACGATGTGACTGAACACAAGGCTCGTAGGTACTAAGTAGAGACATAAATTTTCTGTTACAGGAAAACTGATTACGGTTTTAAATTTAGCATTGTATAGTCCTAAGGATTTACGAATTCTGATCTAAAATTACCACAAGTCTTGTATTACATTAGTTTATTTTATTTTTGTTTGTGTTTTTATACCTTGTGCGACTTATTATTATAACTAATTGCACAGCGATTAGGATTTTCTGTTATGTTGTGCCCTTCAAGGTAAAGATAAAAAGAACTACATATGTATAAACTGTAGCTTACCTCTCTGAAATGTGTAAAACGCCATTGCTATCAAAAGGAACCATAAAAACAGCCTTCTATTATTAGGCCTCTTTTGTGTAAGCGTCGTGATTGTATGCTTTATATTTTTCACATCGAAGAAATCTTTCACAGGGTTTTTGATCCCAGCTTGTTTCAAAGACTTCTGCTCAGGCCGGGTTTGCCATTCAAGGAATATTACGGTGTATAACGTAGCTAAAATCATCAGGAATGTGTTGATCGCAAACATGGTTGTAAACGATCGGTTGACCACTTTGTTCCATAGTAGGTTCCCTGTAAGTAACAAGAAGCAATAAGAAACGTAAACTTAGATTTCCTTGAAAAGTATTTTGTAAACATTTTGTACAATCTCAGCGAAAAACTCTGTAGTCAAACCGAAACAAGTTTGTTAACTATTTATGAGTAGAAAAATTAGAATCTAAGCGCCTCTAAACACATGCTGCGTTTAGCATTAGCGATCATCGATTTTGTGCATTTTGGCGATATTCTGAAGCGATTGTCGCTGCCTTAATTTAGCTTCTAAAAATGACCAAATCGCCGCTTGCCGATGTAGAAAGTAGCATGTCTACGGCGGACCCAAAAAGAAACAACAGTGGTTCCATATGTGCTATAACAGTTATTACATACCTATAGCAACTCCGGAAGGCATTGTGCTCAAGTATACCACATCTAGTATACCGACTCTTAACGTTCTATTCTTTAAGGACGATACGTCCGCTATGTACGCGAAGCAGCCCGCAAATATCGCCAGGTCAGCTCCGGTTAAGGCACTTGGGAATGCTGCTGTGTATATTACGTATTCTACTGGCCATGCTGAAAATAAACATACAACTTTACATAAAGCATTGAACATGATCACCAGTGTTATAGATAGTCGATTTATTTTACTAGTGATATTTAAGATCATCCAAGATACCACTCACTAACGGTGAAGGATACCTGAGGCATGTCTGTAAATGGTAACAGAGCGAGTGTAGCAATCACTTCACGTCTCTCTTTCGTGTATAAGATAATGCCAATAACATGCAGTGATTCTACAGCTCATATTCCAATTATTTTCTGCCAGTACATAATTGTAAACCGATTTTAAAGTTAGGGAGGAAAATCATCATTTAGAAGTAGAATCAATGAAATCCTAAAACGTAATGCGTGTCTATCAAAGTATGACGTTATCTTCGATTGGTCTAGAATCCCATCATTAGATAATGACCATAGGACCTTATGGTAAGATTAATATCATAAAAGGAATACTCAAGACAAGACGTTTTCGAGGAATCAGTGACCAAACATAAAACACAAACGAAGATTCCAAGAATTAAGAACCTTATTTCTTTTGAGTCAGTTAAAAATGGGAAGGATTGTAAGTTTGTTTTTTATTTCTGTAAATTATATTGGTTGGCGATTAGATACTGTTGTCAGTAATTAGAGATTATTTTTCTATTTATTCTTAATTAACTACTTGAGTCTAAAAATATATGTTCCAAAGTCATTCAGTATTTCTGAAGGGCTCAAAGGAATCATTAAACTTGACATTGTAATATATTCTTACAAGTAACAAAGTACTCACACAAGATGCATGACTAATTTTATTGGTACTGATTATTAATCGCTACGGCTATTAATCAAGTAAGTAAGTGGCTGATTGTTCGTTGATCTTATGACTGTGTTCGGCTCAATACAGTCATTTCCCATGCAACATAAAATTGAGATGCGCAACATGATTTGCCGCAGGTATTACTCCTATACTGCCTCGTTGGCCTAGTGGTGCTAAGCACGACTGCTACGCTAGAGGTCGGGTTTTTCTATGAAATTCTCAGTAGCAGGTCGGAGTTTGGATTTGTGCCCGGTAAGTGGCAATAGGCTCGTCCCCTATTATATGGGACCTAAACATATCGGCGAACTTTGGGTGTACATTGGTACACCTCTGCCTACCCCTTCGGGGATACAGGCGTGATGATATGTTATATGTTTATTACTCTTATATTAATTTCTCTATCGTCTCCCTGTAAAGTTACGTATTTCGCAGTTGCAAGGCACTAGAAATCATCGATATTTTCGTGTAAGAAGTATGGTACACCATCCGTATCTTGATACATATCTACGTTTATCATAACGCTGAGAGGTTTAGATATACGGCAGATAAAACAATAAGCCCATTCTCAGTAACATCGCGTGTGACATTGATACCTAGTTTTTTACGTCTCATTACAAAATTGATTGATTCGAGGTCTTTTATAGACTGGCGACGAAAGAGCATTTTAAACTGTACCTAAAACTACGTGATAAATTTTGGGTATTTGTCTTTAAAACTTAGCTAATCTTTTGCCGCATTAATTATGCCAGACGACATTAAGACATTAAGAGGGACTCTCCCGTTGATCAGTGAGGATACATTGGCAGATATTACATAGAATATAACTATGCTTCGGCAGTAGGGTAAAATATAAATTGGAATAGGTATTAATAATGACATCAGATAAACATATTTCATAAGGAATACAATATTTACGTATCATATAGTTGACATCAATAAGAATATTGACGTTGCGAAAGTAAGAGACTCAGATAACAAGTGATCAAATAAATCAGTACGTTTGTAGCTGGCATGACATCACGTAATTAGACCTTGTGTTATTGCGCACGAACGTTAAAATACTTGGAAGTATGTAGGTACGATGCCTTATTGTAATACACAGGAAATATTTTTTTGCTACCTGATTGAAATTATTATGGATTCTCTTATTTTGGTATTTTGAAGCTATAATTATTTTTAATATCTAAATTACATATCTACTTATAATGGTGCAAATATTTATTACCGTCAGCCCATTTAGAAACCTATGCGCTTGTATATAAATTGTAATAATTCGAATATAATAAAGTCTCGCCCAAAAAAATACATAAAATATTTACAGCTGAGTTTTAATTGCTTACCTTTCGCAGTATTCAAGGTTATCATGGCTGAAAAATATAGTTTTCCCAACAGGCCGGCAAGTAGTATAATTTTGCGACCGCGCTTATCGCTGTAGGAACCCAAGAAAAAAGCAAGTAGCAACGGCACAACGTGGCTTGCGACACCGTTCCATTGGTGGAATGTTGATACAGTTACCTGAAATGCAAAAATATTATCATGGAGTGCTTTAATCTCGTATTTCAAGCCTGCTTGACAACTCTTAATAATTATGCTGCTGTGGATACTGTGAGAAAGGATTATACTACTCAAATATGTCCCAAATGAATGTCTTCAAAAAGGGGCATAAAATCAGCTTCTTGATTTAATAAGCACCTGAGGCATACTTACATGGGCAGATTCCCCTTTTGTTCTTTTTCTCATTCCCAAGGTGCAAAGGTAATGAAATTAATATTTTGTGCCAGCATTTCAATAGCAAACAACGTTGTTTAATTACTGTTTCATATTCTAATCAACAGTAATAACATACTTTGATACTGCTTACATTTTATTAGGTATAATCATTTATTAGCTTAATCAGGCAGTGTAATGTTAAGTTGCTCGTATTTCTTGCTTAGCATACAACTGTGTTTATTTTGCTTATAATCATTTATTAGCTTACTCAGGCAGTGTATTTTATTATATTTTTTGCTCCCGCAACTAGAAAAGCGGTATTTAGTTGACTTATTTGGGCACAAATATAAATGTATATTTAGTTTCTGTTGTTATTAGACAGGTTTACTATCGTAGACACAGCAACACTATTCAATTAACTACGTTTAAAATAAATATATGTACTCGTAACATACCTGCACTTCTTTATTAATCTCATCGTAGTTGCTTATATTGTAGCATATCTCAGGACTGTATCCGTGGTTAACGGTGCAGGCTTGGAATACATAGAACGACTGTTCTATCACATTTGTTATCATGTAAGCCATCATGTATAGGAACATTGGCGGTTCTACCGTGATATATTTGTACCATGGTTGCTTTGTTTTATTCTATAAATAGAAAAAAATATTAATCATTGGTGAAGGATAAACATACGCAATATTATTAACTTAAATACTTATATCTTGGTATTGATGAAGATTGTTAATGGTATCTTTTAATAAGTGTAGCAGGAAATAGTAGTACATAATAATAATAATGAATAAGGTAAATGCAGTCGCTTGAAACAAACCCAATTTAAATAAAGTGATTTTAGCAAGCATCACAGGAGTATATTTAGTCTTCTAAGGCTGGTAATTGTTTTACCTAAATTAGAATGAATTGTTAGTAATAGTATAAAAGCATAGGCCACGCTAGCAATGAGTTAAGCACAAACATAAAAAAATATTAAAAGTAAATACATAAAATCAATTAGATAAGAATAAGAAAGTGTTTATTACTTTTCTGTTTATTCTTGCTTGTAATACATGTAATATGAGAAGATATTATTGTCCCCCACTATTATATATAGATAGATATGCCTATCAGTCTTTATAAATGATCTATTATTTGAGAGATGTTACAGAATGTACAAAATATGTTATTTAATATCTTGACCCTGAGATTCATTTGCCTAAGAGGTCAAAAGATAAGAAGATAACTTAATATCACAATATGTATATTATGTTATCCAAATGATGTTATGGTCATTCATGGTTTCCAATCATACTCTGTCTAAATACAAGAATAAAAATACGTTAACACATTATTTAGTTGATGTTAATTGGTTATGTTGGTTTATTAAATAACTTACTGACACGTTTAATAGATCTTCATGCTGGAAATGCAATTAATGTTTAATGAATTAGTACCGTTGCAGTTTCGTATCAGAAATCTAATTATTGCAAGTACACACGTAAAATTATTACTTCGATACCGTGAGTTTTTTTTTCAAATTATCGACATTTTAAGAAAGACGGTTTCTCATGATTGCGTAACAAAGACACTAGAATTAATTATGTTATAAACACAATAGTTTTTATAGCACCTCACAAACACCACTCTTTTAAAATATTTGCTTAAAAATAACAATAAATATATAATACACACTGACCTCAAAAACGTGAACCACTTTAGTGCCGACAGACATTATAACTGAAATTTACTTCACTGAATTTAATATTAGTTATTTTTGTTTAGTAAATATTATGTTGTTTTCTTAGATTTTATTTATTCAACTTCATTTTACGCGTCACGTGCTTAGCTTGAACACTTGGCGGTTGCCGCCAAACAACTTCACCGCGTAATAAACACTATCAAGTTTGACGTCTATCACTTTTTTTCTTTTTAAAATTTACCGGTTTGGAAGCTAAGACTAGCACTAAAAAAACGTTTTGTTATGTTACCCATGACGGTTTCACATTCGTGGTTTCGAATTAAATTCTTAGAATTAAGAATGTAACTTATTTAGATATTTAGGTATCCGCTTCATCATGGGTCGATAAAAATCAGACGATACAGGACGCCGACGCTGAAACATTGATCTTTGTGTTTGACGTAGATAACCTTTCTCAATCTTAGACGAAGAAATCAATTTGTTTCTCTACATTCATAGGCTTTACTTAAGCCTACAGCGATGACATCACAAGGTATGAAGTTCTAGGCAAACCTCATCTATAAAATAAACATAATTTATTTTGAATACAGCATAAAATAGCGTGGAGATGTGCTACTACTATCTTCGCCATACTCATGTGTCTCATTCGTCATTGCTTTTAAGTTAACTACCAACTTACTCCACAATCTACCAACCTCGGTCTCGATACAGTCCCTATCGACATTTTGCCTCTGTGCCTACTCGATTATTCAAATGAGATAGTAAATAAGTAGTACCTATAGGTCCAAGTATTGGTCCTTACACCGCAAGCAAGATCTGTTTAGTAGGTAGCTTATGGATGTTACGTCTGGATGATATTAAAAACTAGTATCTTTGAGGGAAAACAAGCAGTCTGCTTGCAACCAGGGTCCAGGGTCGGGTTCCATTGAACTTACCTATAATGCTAGATATAATTTAGACTAGGTCGATTTAAGGCAGATGATTGCCTCGTTGGCCTAGAGGTGCAGAGCGCGACTGCTACGCTAGAGGTCTTGGGTTTGATTCCCGAGTCGACCAAGGAGTTATTAGGTTTTTCTATGAAATTCTCAGTAGCACTCTCGTGCAGGTCGGAGTTTTGATTTGTGCCCGGTTATTGGCAATAGGCTTGCCCCCTATTACATGTTTATTTATTTATTTATTTATTTATTTATTTATTTAACACTAACCACTAACATTACAGGTACCAACCCAATTCGTTAGTGAGGCACTTTAATTATACATAACATAAAACATAAAAAGAAATAGCATTATATTATGATAACATCAAATTAAAACTATCAACATTTACAAAAAACATAATAAAATAAAAATAAAATTAAACAATAAAACACAATTACAATTGGTAAACATTACAGGTAAGTATTCATATTCTATTCTATCTTATAACATAGTATATACAACAGCATCCTTGCGAGTTCACTCAATTGACACGAAAAAATATCAATAGAATTCTGGATCTCGTTAATAGTGCGAATTGCTCGCGTGAGAGGCGTTTTCGCCAGGAGGTTGGTCCTGGCTGTCGGCACGGCCAGCAGTGGCGGGCAATGCCGCCGCCATACGTAGCGGTCCGGAACACTAAAATACAGGCGCTGCAATACTCCCGGGTTGAATTCCTTGCCTCGGAGTAACTTAACCAAATACACGACGAGTGTGAATTCCCGCCGCACCTTAAGCTGATTGTACCCGACCATGCCCAGCACGAACAGTGTGGGGTACATCAGCGGGTACAGCGGGTACACCCCGTACAGTCTCCAGTACAAGTGGCGTGTGAACTTGTTCTGCACGCGCTCCAGCATGACTGAGTACTTGGCTTCGTGGGGAGCCCATATGATAGCCCCATACTCCAAGTGACTCCTGACTAGTGCATCATATAATACCCTTACTGCTGTTATATTCGTGAAACCCTGCGACTGCCTAAGCACAAAGCCAAGGTTTCTGTACGCCTTTTTGCATATCCTAACGATATGCTCCCGAAAAGTGAGATCTGGGGTGAGATGCACTCCTAGATCACGTACTTGCGTTACTCGCTGCATTGGTGTAGCCTCTGCTTTGTACTCATAGCAGACAGGGTTTCGCGCACGAGTGAAGGATATTACTGAGCATTTGGATACATTGAAGTACAGCTTATTGTCATGGCTCCACTTCACCACTCTGTCAATGTCATCCTGAAGTCGCGCGCAATCTGAGTCATCCCTAACCTCGAGCAGCAACTTGAGATCATCTGCGAACAATAAACAAGACCCATGTCTGACGACCTCCGGCAAGCTGTTTATCATTATGATAAATTCGAGAGGCCCCAAATTGCTGCCCTGACTCACCCCAGACCTGGTGTAGTATGGCTCCGACTCGTACCCATTATAGAAAACATACTGTTGGCGGTCTTTCATGTAGCTAGCAAAGAACTGTAACAAGTGTGATGTACAGCCAATTTCAGCCAGCTTCCTTAATAAGACATCATTATCCACGGTGTCGAAGGCCTTTTTAAAATCAAAGTACGCTGCATCCACCTGGACGCCAGCGTCGACTGCCGGTATAACTTGCGCCATGAAGTTAAGCAAGTTAGTGGCAGTGCTGCGCCCCGGCCTAAAGCCGTGCTGCGCATCCGACAGTTGCGCTCGGACCTGCCCCTGTAAGCAGCTTTGAATGGCAGACTCGAAGACTTTCGCCGGTGTCGACAACACTGCCACTGGTCTGTAACCGCTGACTTCTGGACCTGACTTACCTTTAGGTACTGGAACGACTCGTGTGATTTTCCATCGTGTCGGGAATGTGGACTGTTTTAAACAGGTGTTATAAATGTGATGCAGTGGACTTGCTAACACCCTGGCACAGTCCCTGAAAAGGAATGCTGGTATACCGTCAGGACCAGCTGATCGTTTTGGCTTGAGATTCCGCAGCGCTATTTGTATGTCGCTCAGACTCAATGCTTCTAAATGCACCCTTGCACTGGTGGCGCCGACCTCCGCCGCTGCCGCCTCTGCGTCTAGCCGCGGCGGTATCTGATTATATACCGATCTAAAAAAGTCTGCAAATTCCCCAGCACACTGATCATCATTAAGATTTTGACCATTTTTTATTATTTTTTGCCTATTAATTCTATTATTCTTGGATCTAATGTATTGCCAAAATGTTTTTGGATCTTTCGCAAATTGACTTTGAATTTTATTTTTATGATTTATATATGCTATTTCTATTGACTTTTTAATCCGGGCTCTATATTTCGAATATTCTACGTAATCGCAATGTTGTTTTGATTTTTTAAAAATTTTGTGAAGTTGTGCTTTTTTTTTAATATCCTGAATGATTTGACCTGTGTACCATTCGGGATACACGTAACGCGAGTTTCTCCAAGTGGGCTTCTTCCTAGGTACACATTGGTCTAAAATATGGCTAAGTTTATTGTAAAATAAATTTAATATGTCGTCTAAGTTATTTTTCTCATACAACGTACTCCAATCAGCAGAAGTTAACATTGAATAAAGCAGCTGATAATCAGCTTTATAAAAATTCCACTGTGGTCTAACACTGGTCGTGGCGACTCCAGCAGCGAGCGAGGACGCGGGCGGCGCGGCAGGCGCGGGAGGCGCGGGGCGCGCGGGCGCGAGGCACACGCTAGCCGCGAGCGGCGGGTGGTACGGGTCGACGGGCACGAGCGCGTCGTCCGCCGCCGCCACCGACAACTCTCCGCTAAAACCCGCACTCAAAACCAAATCCAGTTGACGACCCATCACATTTGGTACCTTGTTACTTTGTGTGAACTCGCAATATGACATAAAATATTCATAATAATTACAAATATTTACTGGACAAGAATGTAAATTAAAATCTCCAAGAACTATAATTTGACTATATCTAACACACATATTTTCTATTAACCTAAACAAAATCATGTAATCATTTTCTGAACTCCCAGGTGGGATATAAACTACACAACACAAAAATAAAAATCTATTATTTAAATGAACCGTTGCACAAACAATTTCAAATACGCAAGCGTCTATCGACGCTTCCGAAATATGTACTTGTCGCAGCTCGAAACGGTGTGTGGCCACGAGAAGCGCGCCGCCTTGCTTGCGCCCATCCGCTCGATCACAGCGTACTATTGTATATCCTTGCGGAACAATTTCAGCATCCTGTATTGATTCATTGCAACTGGATTCGGTAATCGCATAAAGGTCCGAATTAAATAATATTAAGTTGTTTCTAAAGGTGTCTAATTTTGTTCGCAGACCCCTTACATTTTGATAAAAAATTTCAATGTTGCTGCTGCTGTTTAGCTGTTGTTTTGGAGTAGGTACGAAACCAAATCCATTCGTTGAACTCTGCGTTGACTGGCCATATTTCAGCTTTATTCAAATATTCATAATTTTTTTCAGATACGCCTATTATGAATGACGCGTAATCTCTCTCCGTTTTGTGCTTAATTTTTTGTACTTTTAAACTCAGATCTTGGCCACAAATACTTTTAACGTGGTCAGTAATAGCTTCTTCGGTAGTCTCGGGATGAAGTCGCCATACGTGTAGGTGTTTTTTTCGTTCTATAGCTTGTACAGACTTCAACTCGGTATTTTTTCCAATGCCTACGTTCTTTGACAAACGATTAGATTTCTTATTTCGCACCGTGGTCCATTCCGCTTGTGTTGGCTCTTCGCCTTCCTCTTGTTCCGACAGTAAGCTAGGAACCGACGCGATAGTAACACTCTTCTGAGCGGGCGGTACCGTTGATTTCGTGGCCGCACTTGTGTTTACAAGCTGCTTTTTAACGGTTTGCTGCGTACTCGCGATCTTTTTGGATTTCGTATTAGGCCTTTTATTTTGGCTCAAAGCTTCGGCAAATGTAGTGGGCGAGTTCGTAGTTGCCTTTTCTTCTGCTGCCTGCTGAGAATACTGAGTCTGATTTATTTTAGTTTCTATGACTGATATTATTTGAACTAAATTGTCTAGATAACTTTTCGTTTGTGAAAATTGATGTTGCAATTGTGTGATCGCATTTGCCTGGCTATCTAATCGGACAATAATATCGGAACGAAACTGCCGAAGCTCAACCAATAACGCTGAATCCACGTCTTTATCCATCACAATAGGAGAAAACTGTGCTTGACTGCCGCGCTGAGTATTCACATTATTTTGCGGTGTGGTGTTAATAGTCAAGTCAGTTAAATCATTTCTCAGCGGAGTTTCTATGTTTCCACATTTTGGTTTAAGGCAAATGCAATCCGGGCATACCCACTTCTTTTTATATGCTTGCGTATACGCTTTATAAGCACCAGGCATAATATTAAGACACTTCAAGTCATACCTTTTTAAGCATTTATCATGAGAGCATTGCATAAACAAGCTATCTAATATAGTTGAATAACAAGCGTTGCACTCGCCGTTCATAATTTTTGTTTAAATACTGAACGTTATTCGAAAAAATATATCGATGTGTGCGTGCACTTGCCAAGTGCGCGAAACTTCGCTGTGGTGCGACAAGGATGAATTATTTTCTGCGCGCAGCCCCTCTCTTTTACCCGAGGTGAGGAAGAGCTTACCCCGGCGCGGTCGGTACGCACGATTTTGCACTCGCGAATTAATTTTCAAATACACTGCACACTACTTTAGTCACTTAGTTCAGTCTTTTGTTTACACATTATGAGTCAAAGTTGCATAACTAATTTCTCCATATTTTACTCTATCGGTGAACTGTGGGTTTACATTGGTACACCTCTGCCTACCCCTTCGGTGATACAGGCGTGATGATGATATGTCGATTTAAGATCAAAAGTCTCGGAGATTTTTTTTTGCCACTAAAAGAGGTAGTCTAACCTTTTAAGGTTTCTTGATTTCGTTTTATACTTAATCTATGATGTATGTTTACATAACTGTACGTCAAAATTAATCATACGCGCTCAAAGTATGTACATGAATATACCTTACAGAGTACCTACTGCAATTTAACAGGCTTTAATATTTACTATGAAAAATACACATTCTTCCTCTATCTGCCAGTGTCACTAGTGAGCAAACCAATGTGCCTAACAGAACTGATAACAAATAGGCATAATATGATCTGCACGGGAATAAACTAGCTGGTCGCCGGTCCCTTACCTTTAAAATGGTCCAGAGCGTGTTGAACACTTACTGTCTCGTATCAAGAAGATGCTGTTGTTGTATCTCTCTCAAAATCGGGACAATATGCATAGCTCTAGCAGGATTAGTGCCAAGCGTAATTCTCTTACTGATATTCAGTGCTGGGAAAGGTTTTCTATTGGACCATGGAGTGGAACCGGTTACAGCGGATATTGTTCTTCACTTGTACGCGATACTAGCAATATTATTATGTGGCGTACACGTAATTCTACTAGTTGCCTCAATAACGTATAACGAGAAATTAATATTGCTTTACTTATGGTTTGCCTGTGGATACTTCGGTATAGACTTCTTTTGTGTTCTGATTATAAGTGTTTCTGCGATGATGGAAAAAATGTTCTTGTTTGCTATGGCTATACTCTTATTGGATATTTTTTATTGGTTTATGTTGTACTTCTGTGTATTCCCAGTAGTTAATGGTTTTAGGAGAAACATTCATACGATAGTGATTTATTTGGCATAGCATTAGATTTACTATTGTTTTAAAATTATGAGCGTTTCTCTGGTAAGAATAAACATTTCTAGAACAGTTTACTGTCGTACATATTTATACCATTGTACCCCCCTTAAGTTGTAACGGTCCGCGTCTTAGGAGTAAGGGCTGAAACTGCGTTAAGCGGACACCCGCGCGGTTTCATACAAAAGTACTCCGCGCAGGTAACCGCGACGCACTACTTTTGTATGAAACCGCGCGGGTGTCCGCTTAACGCAGTTTCAGCCCTTAGTATTTTAATTTTCAATATATTTAATTCGATATAACGATAAATCAAATTTTGAATAACATAAGAAAAAACAGTAATTTTGTCATTCTTAAATTTATTAACCATGTCACAAGCTTAATAGTTACAACATTTAATATAACTAAATGACTAGCGACTATGACTAGAATTGTTTGACTTGTATACTCGTAAAGTAGGTACGTTACAAATTCAAATGAAAACACTAAACATGGACACACGGTGTTGAATAATTCTGTACTGAGAAGAAATCGTGAAAAGAAGAATGAAAAGTTTATTATATACAAATGGTATAAGTAGTTTAAAACTTGATATTTTGCTATTAACCGTCCTCAAGAAAAATTTAACTGTAAAATACCCATTATTTTATTTGGCTTCGACGGAATTGATACATGATTTATTCTTGCTTGAATCAAGGTATTTTGGCCTTGAGGAATCTGGATCCCTATTCAATAAGTAACTGTACCTAAGAATAATATCTGAAATGGACGAATTTATCGATACGGCACCTTTAAATGTGCGTCAACATTATAAGCTAGAATATTCCTTAACAATAAAATATTTACAGATTCATTGGCTGGTTACGCAGCATCAGTTTGGTCCGTAACATTGAAACAATTAAGAGTATAAAACAGTGAAATAACTTATTAAATAGTTTACAATATTTACATGGAAGTGTACATGAGTATCCTCGACAAGACTGTGTACATGTCATCTAATGAAGAAGATGGAAATAGTAGGTGTTCTAAGGTTTCTTTGTTGGCTGTACAGCATATGTTCGGTAGTAGGAGCATAACTCGTCCGAAACGCGTCGAATCTTTCGCAGCGCAGTGTTTTTGTAACAACACTAAAAACTGGTCCTGTAGCACCTCTATGTGGGATGATATGGCATCCGTGGAATCTGCGCAAAGCAAAAAGATATTTCAACGGAAGATGGCCTATAGTATAGAAACTAATCATTATATAACATGAGTGTTGATATTGTACAAAAACTTTGGTTATCTCGTTGTTTATGAATTTACAAGCAAGAGTCTCCAGAGGCCTAAAAGTCATAAGCACGATTTTTACATTTTTACCCCAGTTACTCGATTTCAGCGACTTTTCCGGAGGCATGCATATGGCACTCTACGGGATCTTTTCACACGCTATTTGGCCCTTATTTTTCTTGAGTAGTGTATTTAAAATACAGTCAAAAGTTGCTAGATACTCTGCAACAGTTTAGGTAACAGACCTACAGCAATTAGGTTAAGTTTGTCAAAAAATAGGTACAGTAGATTAATATTGTTGTTACCTGTCCGAAATAACAACGTGGATTTCAACCAGTCATACTCAGATCTGTCTAGTCTACACTGCGATAATCTCTTCAAGAGATACGTCAACTTTTTGAGTTCTTCCTTGATATGAGGCCGCTTTGAAGTTATTGTTGATATTTCGTGATCTGTGAATTCAATGAATTTAAATAAATAAATGTATGAGATGCATTACTGAATATATACAAACTATTACAAACATACAAGCATTGCTTAGTTTGTGGCTTATCAAAATGCATTCCAACCGTTACGTCTCGAATAAATAAACATTTATTTATCTATGTGAAATAAAGTTGGGTAGTTACTGAAGTACAGATGGGCAGATTTTCATATTTCCACCCATCGAATAGCAGAATGTTGGTTTACATTGGTACATCTCTGCTTAACCCTTCGGGGATACAGGCGTGATGGTATGTTATGTCATGTATTGAATAGCAGAATAAAAGCAAAAAAAAAAACATCTGAGGGTTTACGCGGGTAAAACCGCGGGTCACCGCAATTTACTGAAAAATAATATCTTATAACTCTCTTACCTTCATCAAAGTAAAACGAGTATTCAGCTGCTGTTAAAATGAACAATTCTTTCCAGTTCTGATGCAACAGGTTAAATTGTTCACTGGTCTTCATATGAACAAAGGACTGTACTCCATGCAGCCATTTCACCGAGGCTACTAATACTTTAGCAGCAGTGCCGCACACTTCTTCCTCCAGTTTCCAATTATTATAACAATACTTCTTAAATCTTGTCGTTATGTCGGCAATGCCTTCAGAACTCTCGCTGGTGTTGTCAACATGCACGGTTTTCTGGCGATCATTAAGATAGTCGACAAAAGTGTACGGTTTGTAATCTATACTTTGGGCATTTTTCCCGGAATTTTTGGACACTATATGGGCTGGTGGCTCGAAGTCCCTGGACGAATGAGATGGCGCTTTACCTGTTAACATATTCGAAAATGGATATTTCAAACTTCAGGTATAGTGCCTAAAGTTAAATAATTTATAAAACAAACACAATCGCATTTTATTCATAAATATGTAGGTGCAATAGCAAAAACGCACATCGAAATTTACAGTCGCCAGGCTCAAATACAAATATACCTAATTATAAAGTTTTACTAGTTTTGCTTTTTGCGAAAATACGCACCGTCTTTATTTCCAGTTTCTTGGTTACTATCAGACTTGCAGGCTTCTTCAGAACTGGATACTTCATCATCTTTTATTTTGTTCGGCTGTTGGGCATCTTGTTTTTCTAGTTAAAAATACAAACATTGTTATCAAAGTCTGCTAAAAACTTAATTATTCATTAAACATAGTTTACTTACTCTCCGTGGGCGTTGTAGAGCCAGACGTTATAACTGGAGGATATAATATACTAGTTGGTATGTACGCGTGATGTGGTATGGGGTAGTGGAGCGACGCTGAAAAGAGCGGGATCTTGAAGGGATTGAGCGGCCCGAGCGCACCGACGTGAGTGTTTAAAAGAGGGTTTAACTGCGGAACCTCGGTTGACATAGCTTCCGGAAGTCGCGACGTAGAGAAATCTTGAAACGACGGTCTATCCAAAAACGAGTTGTGTGCACTCGCTTCGGGGAGGGTCGATATCAGACCATTATATGTGTGTAAAGGTGGGAAAGTGGACAAGGCTAGGGGTGTCGGGCTGGGAAGGAAAGGCTGCTGTCGGGTGAAGTTGTAACCAAGTTTCTGAAGCGCTATGTGGTGTTGCGCGGCGACAGACGGTCGGGGCGCGCGCTCATGTTGGACTGCTGGAATGTCATAAAGAACATTAAATAGAAACACAAATATTACATCATCACTAGCATAACTTTAGACTAGAACGAACGATTGTTGCACCAATTAATTTATTCCGCCATAAAGTCAGTGCAAGTTATAAAGTTTGCTTTACTGAGTAGGCACTATAAATCTTTCATTGACTAGATAACAAAAAATAAACACAAAAAACTTATGTCTAAAATTATAAGTGATAGGCAAACAACTTTGCCGCTAGGGGAGTGACGCAGAATAATAGAGGTATCGCGTCGCGCGAGAGGTTTCGACCGATCACTAGAGCGGGGTGCAATCAATTTCATATGTAAATAAATATCTGTGAGAACGATGGCTGTCAGGAACAGCTTGTACAGTCACACTATTGTTTACTCTTCAACACAATCGTGTTTATTTTAGACGTGTTTATTTCCTTGCGCATTATTAAAGTTGAGATGTTAGGGACATTATGACAGTCGAAGTTTAAAATATATACTCGTATGACAGAAATACTTTACATAAGTTTTATTTTACTTATTTTTGGGTTAGTCTTTTATCATACATTTTTAAGCATATCTATGTACATAAAACTTTAGCACATTAACGCACTGTTGAAAGGCATTATAATTATACTGCTTAATTTTTTTTTTTTTTTAATAACAAGAGCTAAGAAAGACTAGACAAAGCTTCGTCAGGTCTAAAGCACTGAAGAAAATATAACTAGATAGCATGATCTTCTATTCGGCACAAAGTTGTTGATATTTGACTTCGTGTGAACGCAAACTGCTGGGGATTGACATGAAAGGGAAGATGAAATCTTTCCGGGCCCCTGCGTTTTTCTCTCACCATTTACCAACACTTGTGTACCGCAAATACTTGAAATGTTTCCTAATGGAAAAGACATGCTGCGAAGGAGCCACCCTGGATAAATACTTTATTGAGACAAGTGCCTGGCCGTGTTCACTATTGATTACTGTTAAATATCGCTCATTTTTTCTTTTCTAGGATGTAGGGAAGTTGAATATTGTCATGAATTTTTGGGTTTAGACCGACATCCTAAAAGGGTAACTTAATGAAAACAAAAATGTTTGATTGCATCTATAATTTGGGCAAGTATTCTTATCTACTTGTTCCTTTTTTATTTTTGTAACGTCATACTACTATTCAGACAAATTAAATTAATAATTTCAAAAAGAGAAAACTCGACCGGGAAAATACGAGTTAAAAAGAATATTAGCAACTCTTTAGCTCTTGAGTAGGAGTTAGGTAGTTTGATAACTGATAAAGGAACGAAAACATACATAACACTTAAAAAACAATAAATACAACTTACCATCCTTTTTCATGTTGACACGGAGGCATTTGGAAAAGCGACAGGCTTGACATTGATTCCGTCGCGTCACGTCCACAACACAACGACCATTTTCTTTACAAACGTAGTCCAAATTACTGGTTTCACAAGTGAAAATAATAGGTTAGTTTGTGAACAAATATAACAGAACAGTAACTATTTTAGGAGGTTTAAAATTAAACATATTGTAACCCCTTTTGTATTGTGACATAAATAGCAGTAAGATAAGTATCTATTGATGGACGATTAAAAAGCTTCAATTATTAATCGATTAACTAATTAAAATAAAAAGTTAGGTACATAGCTATATTGTTTTAATTTGCTAGGACTCTTAACTCAATTGTATCCCAAAATTTAGGTAATTTTGGTTCTAACACATTTGGCATTAGAACTTTTTAAATTGATGAATACTCATTATTCCAAGAATCCTTAACTTATATCTTAGACGATCATTAATAGGCCAGGAAAAAGTATTACCGTCTTATACTCCTTTTGAAGAAGCCCCTACAGCCATCACAGGACGGCACTCCATAATGTTTTCCCGAGGCTTTGTCCCCGCACACGCGACATAAAGACTCCGGCTTTGCCTCCATAGCTCTGAACCAAACAATCAATAATATAAAGGTCATAATATTGATACCGGAAGTTGTTACAATAAACCTGTTTCGAAATACGTTACACTTATGGACAATGTAATCGAGCTACCCAGATTTTCTGTGCCGTTTTAGATTGCATCTACTGTCTAGGACTGTAGGAAAGGACTTTTGTAGTTGGTTAAAAAAATCTATAACTATACCTAGTCGAAATTGCAAATAAAAGGAAAAAGGTAGTAGCTTCATTCACTATAGATAAATTGATGGTCAACTTTTAGGTGAAATAGTAAGAAAGGAAAGACACCTATGTGCTTTAGTACCTTCAACTAAAGTTTTTAGATGTTGTATTTGTTTCGAGTTTGATTATAAGCATATAATTTAATTATATGCGGTTTACGTAGCTACTGTCTACAGAAACATCAAAGCTAAATAGACTAGAATATTCTTTATTGCACACCATAATTAAAGTGTTACATCGTTAAAAATAATAAAAAGTACAAGCGTACGCAAAACGCCAGTTCTTATCTGTAATACCGATATCTTCCAGACAACCTTTAACCTAATTTGCGTTTGCTACGTTCCTAGAAATTACACCTTTTGTGGAATTCCTCTGAAGAAAGGGTAAAACCCACTAGATATGTGTTGAAAACCTACTGCCATCTGTTATCTTACATAAAATTATCTTTAGTTACGCGAGCAGATGTATATATTTGTAAAACATGGCCAAATTGATGATGACTTTCTAAAATATCCACAACAAAATTGAAGTTCTTTTACAAACCTCAATGATATCAAAATAAAATTATGCAGTACCTTCTGTTCGTCATTTTTATACAATAACGTACCTAACTAACCTAATATGCACCCTTGCAAGGATATTATAAAGTTTCAAAGAATATTGCCCCGTCATTGACGACGGGCATTAATAATCGATTGATTATTCAAATAGGAAGGCCGCGGTGTGACATCATACGATAAAACATAACTCTTCGGTTGTCAAGTCGGATAAATGGGATTTTGATAGAAGTTTTATCACATTACCATATCACAGAATTGAGCTAACTTTGGTCGCGTGACACTTCGGTATTTGTTGTTTGATAATGCTCTTGTTATTAGGTGTTTTCAACAACAACAATTTATAGTCTATATAGTGAACGTCGTTATGTACTTTATATATTTTTTCAATTATTGTATGTAACTGCTATTGAAAGAGCTTTTAACTGACATATATCAGGGTAACAAATATTAGAAAACTATGACAGTCGCAACAGACGCAGTCAAATCCAAATGTTTATCAAGCATTCCTTAGTTTTAGGCATTCCTTTGTGGAATCTAACTGACAGGAATTTAAATGATGGGATACCATGCATGGCCAAAAGGAATATTAAGATTTCTTTTTTGCAGTAAGAGCATCACGGCAGATAGAAAGAAAAATTTAATAAGTTTTATAACAAAAACGATAGTAAGTAAGTATACTTGTATCAGAATCCTCAGATACACTCAAGATAACGTGTGACGGTGTGATACAGTTCACACGGGGGTTAACGTTAACTTAAGATGTCAGGCAAGCTATGTGACGGCTTAGGCACATGATAATCTATTATCACATAACTATATTATGTGTCATACTATATACGTAGCGTCACATGCAAAATATTTATGACCCGACATTTTCAAAATTAAAATTATTACTTAGAAATTCGATTATAAATTACTAATTTAAAATTAATCCAATTATGTTTAAAATCTGACTCTACATTTCAATGATGAAGACTCTCCTGAATTAAAAATATTTTCAATTGTTACTAAACGCCGCAGATTAAGACGTTAAGGGTTAGTTGCAATATATGGAACCCTATTACTACACCTGAACTCGGTTTTTTTTTTTTAAAGATTCCTTCTTTCAACGTTATGCTTAGGTAGCAGTGAAATCCAGAAACAAGACCTATCTGCACGACAGATGGCTTACTTAAAAGTAAAAAAAAACCTTTAAGTAAGCATTGACGTCTCTCAATAAGGCAGTTAGTGTTTTACAAGACAGAAAATTATGCTGTCTTCAAGTCCAACTACTATGAAAAGTGGCGTTATTAGTTGCGGCTAAGGGGGGAGTAATTGTAGGTAGGTATTCCCCTTTGAATTAACGATTGTACGTAAATTCAATGGCTGAATCGACGTAATAATATCGGCAAAATACTGTCATGTTTTCGTAATTGTGGCGTGACGTATCACAGGTCACAATTACACCGTATGTGCCTCGTGCCACCGTAACGTGACTCTGAAGGGGACGCGTACAAAAATTATTATCTATAAGTGATATACAGCATGTTTTGATTGCGGGTCCCCTCACTAATTGCTATACAAGCGGTTAACTTTTGGCTTTCGACTTTTTAAAATGCGGGGTAGATATCTATCGGTTAGGATTGCTAAACTGTTAGAATATTTGTTAAAAAAACTATGTTCTTTTTTGGAGTGCTATTGGTAATCAGTTTTATACGATGCGCTTAAAAAATGATGATATATAATATAGTAAATGTAGGTATTAATTGTCGCAGGGTCCAGGAGATTACTGAGATTAGTAAAGTACATTGTTTTGAAAAAATAGATCCTTCAGATTCTAGTTTTTGAACAATAGACTGTTTCACAACTATTTACATATTTTTTACTGCCTACAATAAACAAATACCTAAGGTACTCGTATAAGAGTCTTTTCAAAGTATGCAAACAAAGAAGAAAATAAAATAACAAGTAAAAAACCTAATTTGTTCTTAATTAACTACCTAAACTCACTAAGTATATACAGATATAATTTGTGTTGTGCATATAATCAAGAAAAATCTGATCAAGAAACGTCACTGGACAAATCTCTAAACTTAATTCAGATCTAAACAATTGACTGTAGTTAGTTTTGCGTAATACAAGCAAACATATTGGCCGAATTAGTGAACAGTGTAATTATGTGCGCCCCACAGTTGCGTGTTGGTGTCGCGTGCCTCTTTGTACACTTGCTCTGCCCGACCTGTGCCCTATGGCTTCCGACCAGATGTGACTCAGATCACATCAAACAAGGGAGATTTGCCATCCTTGTAATTTTAGTATGCGTACCCGATGTCGCCACTTTTCACACATTTATATTTGTACACGCCCAAACGATTATCTCAACAGGCGCACACACAAACATAAAAGTCAACGTGATTTGCCACAAACACAACAATATCATTGTTACTGTTAACTCACACAAATCAATGCTCCAATCACGGCATTTTTCACACACGCTAATGATGGGAAAAATTGGTCGATAAAATATTTATCGATGAAACAGACAATAAAATATGGTTCATCAAATAAATAAAAAAATATTATATAGTCGGTATTATTCGGTATTGATTTATCTATTTGACTTGAAAAATTAAACAAATGAGTAGGTAGATTACTCTACACTTATATTAACGAGCTGAAGGGTTTGTTTGAATGCGCTTATCCCAGGATAAATCGGACCTATGTCAAAATTAGAAAGGTAAAGTATTTTATACCTGAGCGTAAAAGACTATGTATGTACCACGAGCAAACCCAGGGCGCACTGCTAATCAAACTAATATTACAAAAGCAATTATTCCTTGTACATAACTTTTACCATTGTAATTGAAGAGCGGGTCCTTCTAGCACAAGTATATTATTACTTAAAAGAAGGTTCCTGCGTAAGATTAATTGTAAAAGTATAATGGTTGAAGAATAAACATTTTTTTTTTTTTAAAGCGAATGATTGTGAATATGTGTGTTTGTTACTTCTTCATGCTCAGATCGTTGTACCAACTTTGATAAAGTTTAATTTTTGCTAAAAAACTGACACCGTTAATTAATACATAAGCTACTTTCAATTGCACTGCGGGGCACAACAAACAACAAAATGAATAATTTTATGCAATAAAAATTTAAAGCATAATATTAAATTTAATTAAACAATATTAAAATTAATTAATTAACATAAATGTTCTATGCATACCACTGTGATATGGGGCTCTGTCGAATATTTATTTAAAAAAAATGTACCGTGTTCACTTTGATTATATATTTGTTCAAGCGACTACTGTTAAGCACCTATTTTTTTTAGAAAAAGAATAACCTTCATGATGCTGACCTACTTAAAACAAAATACTTAAGTTTTCATTGCATATCTCTACAACTACTGAACCGATTTTAATAAAGCTTGCAGCATTCCCTAAGTTGGATAATACCTAGTACAACAAAAAATATTTCCGGCCGACTTAAGTAATTCGGTAATTCCATATATGCGAATACAAACATAAAACATACATACATACACTTTTGAAATTGGGCACATTTGTTCAGACGCTGATATAGACTAATATATACGAAACTACGCAGTTCTGGAAATATAACATACATACGGGTTGAATTGATAACCTCCTTTTCTTAGAAGTCGGTTACAATATGTACTAATGTACCTTCGCCTAAACGTAACAAATACTTTTCTGAAAACCATACTAAAATTGGTTTAGCCGAACACGAGATAATCTCGCAATAGCATACATATAATAATAATAATAATCCATTTATTTCAGGCATCAAGGCCTATATAAATATAAACAATACTCTACTTAATACAACTTAATAATACTATAAATACATACTACATAATTAACTAATACTAATGTACACTGACATATACATTCGGGATATATACCTACGGGTCGAACTGAGAACCACCTTTTTTGAAGACGGTTAAAGTTAAATAAACAACTAAAACATTAAAACACACGCTTTAACACTATATCGATACATTGTTTTATCGTTACGACAGATTACTCGTGAAACTACATCACTATTTTACGGCCGGGTACAGCGGAGGTACCACGCGACTGACATTACATTTTGAATTTGTGAGTATTGGTGACGCACGCATCCATTGCGCCATGGAGCGGAACGAATAATTGAATGATACTTACTTAGCAAGCAATGTATTTATTATTACGCTAAGGATGAATTGTCACTTAATGTCATTTATGTTATAATTAATTTCTATTTTTGTGGTTTTATAGCAGAAATATGTAAATATTGTAATACTAACACATGAAATGAGATTCCATCTTTCACGTAGTTCACTTTTTTGCTTGTATTTTTGCAAACAACAACAGAACAACTCGGCATTTTGGCAAAAATCGAGAGACGTGACGCGAGCGTGTAGGTACTTTTGACTGGCGGCAAAAATCGGTATCAAGTGCAAATTGAGCCAGATGCGTACGCGCGTGCCGGGGCGCTATAACAAATCTCCCTTGTTTGATGTGATCTGAGAGATGTGATAAGTACAGGCCGGGATGTCTGCGAACCCCTTGACTTCCATATAACACCCATATTAATTTGTATATATCTGCCCTTTTTGGTATAATCTAAGAATCATCAAGCATCTTTAAATAGGTCATATGATTTGTTAGGTCTTTGCCCAGTAGTGGGAAATTGAAAGGCTGGTATTGTTCTTTAAGTATACAGTATTTAGAAAACATTAATATAAATTATTGGTAAATATATACCTCCATACTAAATTTAATCTACATAGTGCAGCGCTCGAAGCTTGTTTGGATAAGATCCTCGTATAAGACTTTCTACTAAGATTGTCATCAATTCAATCAAGTAACTATACCTTGATTCTGAAATTCAGATAATTTATGTAAACAAAGTAATGTCATTTTCAAAGTGACAGGTCAGTGGTACCAAACATTTAATCATTAAATTTTTCCTGCAATAATTTAAAATATTAAAGTTAATTATAAGAATAATGCAAACAAAATACCATAGCTAAACAATGTCTTGTGTAGTCCTAATTCTCATCAGTCCTTTTAAGTCCGATTTTGGACTTCTCGAAATCAGACCAAATTTTACAGTCGTTTCCATTCAACATGTGACAGTACTTGCTACTTACAAAATTAATCTATGAATGAGAGTTATGTGTGTTGTTGAAGATATAAGTTCGTAGTTAAATAGTCACTGCCGAGATTCTTAATAATTCAGCGGTTTTAGCAGCACAGTCTCTTAAAGACCAATATTCGCCCTCAGGCCAAGTCTTGTATGTGTTTTTATAAACATTCATCACCATGAGTTTTTCCGTGGCACTTATAGATGATCGAGGCCGCTTTTTAACATGCGACAAAAAGTCGGGTGCCTTCGAGGGCCCGGGCTGAGGCTCCATTTGTCAATTAACAAATAAATCTCAACGAAAACAAGATAAAAAACTTAACAAGATGATAATGAAGCACAATAACAAAATTAACAAACACGCAGCGAAAACGGGAAAGAAAAGAATGTATTGTTATGAAGCTAAGACAAACAATAATTAACTTTGACATTTTATCAAACGAAATTCGAAAATGTTTTGTACTCCTACAGTGTTACCAGTATCATAAAAAAACTTTTTACCAGAAAAACTCCTTTTATTAATAACTTTGTTTAAAACTGAAAATTTGTAAAAATTATTGCAGTATGATATGTTTTAAATTATTATTTCCTAAATTAGCACATAAAAGAGAACCTAACCTTTTTTCCGGCTTTTTTAGTGAATTACCATTAATAAGATATTTTTTTTGACCTGTTATCCCCTTTGTTTACATAAATTATCTGAATTTTAGAATCAAGGTATAGGTATTTGAACCATATTTAAAACCTTTACGGTACTGATAAAATACCATATGACAAACTAATTATACAAAAGAAATCTGTAACAAAAAGGCCCAGATTCACGCTGCCCATTTTTCGTGTCGTGCCCTTTTCTATGAAATAATTGATTATAATATTAGATACTAGCGGCCCGCCCCGACTTTGCTCGGGTGCAACGCTGATACCAAATATAACACAATCATAAAGTTCTGTAGGGCCAAAAAATGCTTCTAAGGCTGTGCTGGCACAGCCTTAGAAGCATTTTTTGGTATAGGCACGCGCCCCCCGGCCCCCGCGCGGCCCCCCGGCCGGTACCGCCGCAACCGCTATGTCCCTGCATTTTAAATCTGTAATATCTTCGAAAATATTCATTTAAATTACATGCTGTAAAAAGCAATATTGATCTATATTACATGCACAATTTTTTGAAGGTACTTAATTGGATAAGGATTAATGCTGTATTGCTTAAAATCGTCTTTTCGTGAATAAGTAATAAATAAAGGATAAAAAATGGTTATTGTGGGTTACCCTCAAGAGATAGACATAAACCATCGCGGACTTTTTTGTAGATCTTTTTGAGGTGCATAATACTGTAGTACATTATTTTGATCTATCTCGTAGGGTTCAGCCAGCGTTTGCAATGAAAGCGCAAAAAAATGTGTTGATTTACGACCTGACGTCAAAAATCTCTAAGATTATCCATGTTTCTCTACTATATTATGCATGTATTATACATATAAACCTTCCTCTTGAATCAATCTATCTATTAAAAAAAACCGCATGAAAATCCGTTGCGTAGTTTTAAAGATTTAAGCATACATAGGGACAGACAGCGGAAAGCGACTTTGTTTTATAGGTACTATGTAGTGATTTACGCAATAATACTTGTGAGCAATTAATTGTTGCACGAGCAGGACACTATTTTAAAATCTTTCTATGTTCAGTGTCCGACGGCCGACGGCATTTTGATTCACCCTTATAGCATAATGTATCGATTATTATACCTTGAATAAAGCTGTTTAGATAAAGGTGACTTAACTTTAGAAGCCTCTAATATAGTTAGGTATCTAGCCATTGATGTTTTTGCGTACAAGAAATAAGAATTAGTCATAGTTTTTATCGCGCTTGGTCCTTCTTTTTCGGAAGAAAAAACATTAACGACCTTTGCATTTTTTTTTCAGCATTAAATATAATTTCTTTTTTTAATATATACTTTTCAAACCCATCCATATATCTATAGCATTCGTATTTATTAATAAAAACTGGAAACAGCATGTAATCTAGGTTTTGAAAAAAATATATCTTAGTCTGTTTGTTGAAGTTCATACATGAAACTACAACTATTGACATGCATAATAGCAATCCCAAATTAAATTGTCTTAAACGTCCGGGAATAAAAAAATAGTTTTATTGTTGTTGTAAAAACAGAGTGTAGTCCATTACCAGACAAAAAACAACAGCGAATAAAGTTGGCACTGTGTTTCAGATATGTGAAGATTCTTTAGATTAAAAGATTATGATACTCGTATTCCTCCAAATCGAATCCTTCGATCAAATATACTAAGTAGGTTTATATGATAGAAGATGAAATCTAAAAGATCGAACTTTATTGAGAATATATCAGCCTAAATTGACAGCCTTTTTAGATTATCAATGGAAATACCTATCTCAAACTTTAGTAAGTTAAAGCAGTTCGCGGAATTTCCTATTAAAATTATATCCACATACGCTATCGTTCCTTTGTCAATACTCAGCTATTATTTAAAGTTACACCTAAGTCGGTTCTAAGTATAGAGCGTTTAAAGGCACAATAGTTGCAAGTAAGTGAGGCTTCGCAGGTAATTACAGGCATTTCGACCACTTACACACCTTTAACCACCTATTTCTATCGCCTCATAGCATGTGAATAGTAATAGGCATTTTACTACCTAATGCAAGGCAGAACAGAAAATAGGTACATTTTTGCCAGTATTTCCCTACTTCAGTAGTTTAAATAATATTTGATGACATGGTGAATAGCAGTGGTTATGTATATGTCATTAAATGTGAAATACAGCATTCTAGTATTTGTTTTTAAGGTTCTTTACACAAAGGCTGTTATTATTACTAGAGCTTAGCTGTCCTTTCGCCTGTCCGTACCTAATAGGTGGACAGTTGAATAGTCAGTGGTTAAAAAATTAATAAGGTTTTTGGGTCAACCCTAATACTGACAACAGACGCTTGAAGACGCTCAGCGTTCCTATTGCAATACTGCCTTTTTTTAGTAGAGATCTTTGCATTTAGCCTGAGCGCTGGCTTTGACTGCTTCACCGGACTTTTGGCGAGGACCTTAAAGCCTCCAGCCAGAGCAATAGGAAAAAACTAACTACGTCAGCAACGTCCACAAAGGGCACCCCCTGCGGGGTTCGGCCTCGACTTAGTAAGTTGCTAACAATCTTAACAAAACAAATAACAAGGGATGGCTGGATCTAAGTTTTTATTATTTAGTGACATAGTTTTATTGCTAGTTTGGCCGGCTCGGCCAGCTTTTTCTAGGGACGGAGGGAACCAATACTGCCTAAAAACGCTCTTTATTTAGGAAACCTCTTTTTTTTGTTTAATAGAATATCCAAAACAAGGATGGTTCTTACACAAGATACATTAACAATTTTAACGGAGCGGATGTGTAACGAACGGCTGGCCCGTCGGTCAACTATTAAACTTATTGTAACTCATGCACGGATCAGACTAGATCTACAAAACGTGTTACGTTAGGGAAGTATATTCATTTAAATGATATAAATATAATACCGTCCTGCGCTACCACCTGCACTCTACAGTATGTAATGGAGGCCAGCGACCAAGGGCGAGCCATCCAGGTTGCATCATTTTGGTCAGAGAGAATTTAAAAGTTCGACCTTTGACTCAAGAAGAAGAAGAATAATATAATACCACTTCTAGACACAGGCTTATTCACAAGGACAGATAGAGAGTGAGCATTATACACCATGTAAACAATAGGACTTGAAAACTGGTTTGTCTACAAGAAATTTAACAAAAAAAAATGTTTCGAAATTAGGTAGTTACTGAAGAAATCATATTCAAAAGCTGACTATATTTTTTCTGGTCTGTACTAGCAAATAATTGTGGGTGCTTTTCAATTCGACCAAGATCCTTCGATCCTTTTGGCAACACAGCCGTAATTCGTTTCAATAAGCCTGGCCGTCGCACTTACGCTTATTATATTAGTCCACATCTTGAAAACTAATAAACAAACGCTTTCAGAGTTACACTGAAACCTTGCAATTGAGACTTACACTGTTTCCTGAAGTTCTGGTAAGCCAATAAAAAAAGAATGGTCACAATTCAATCAATACTTTCGTAGAAATATATGGTCAGTTAGCTTTAGATTATCATTATGTACAAATAGTGCAGTGCTAATAATATTACATAGTTAGAAGCTCCTTTTTATGAAGTCGATCCAAAATAGATATACTTTGTTATACTATTTCGTAACGATTATGTTGCCTTTCATCATTAAGTAATAGGCGTTTTAATAAAGCAACTTTAAAAAAAGAGCTTCTCTATGAAAGATGTCAGTAATATTATTGGACCTGCATTATATTCTCATATATACACCTATATACTGGTTTACAAGCAAATATACAACATTTTATAAGACTATGTATGTATGTCCCCAAGTTTATCCAAAAGTATTATTTCTCTTACATTACTTTACCTGAGGGAACAGTGCAAGTTTCATGCAAATTGGTTCAGCATTGTAAAAACTTATAAATTGAGCGGTATGGTTTTTAAATTAGTTAACTAAATTGCAGTTATTTCAATTATTTATTATTACATATTTTCTGGTTATCCCTATTCTTATTACGTACCTTAAACTAACTGTAAGGATATCAGTAGGAAGTGTTCATCTTTTAGTATAGATACAAAATAAATCGTTTTTTTCAGGTTTACACAATATCCTGCCCATTCTAAGATTGATATTTAGATAACGGAGAAGGTCAGCATTTTCAGCTGTAATTTGGTAAATGGGTCTCTTATAACCGTGTAAAACAATAGCAACTATTATTTCTACTTGGTTCAAATGTTTATATACAACAACTGGTAAAAAACACTGATAGCATTCTCTTCTTTAAAAAATATTAATTTCTTAGATGGTTTTCCCAAAGGACCAGTTTACAATTCAATGATAAACTCGGTACCGCAATATTATAAACAGTAACGAAAAATACACAGCACAGCATATTTCTTTACTACGCATTTGTACCAAATATTATTAAACATTACCTATTTATTAACCATCAGTTTAATTAATTTTAATTTAGCTTTTTTGTTAAACAGTAAACAAATGGTTTCACTTAGATTTTAGAAAGGATTTTTTTTTCTAATAATCTAAGACACCTTAAACACAAATGAAGGGAAAATACAAAGCTGTCAATATCAGCATAAATGTTCGCGTGTTAAAAAAAGGAACAAAGGGAAGTAATAAAATCGTAATAGGCAGTACTTACGCGTTTCCGATGTCTTCAGTCCAGTAGTTAAACCACAACAATCGTCGACAAATGGTTACGTCCTCAGTCACAAAGTGTTCAGTCAGGGGTGGCATTGACGTAGTAGGTGGAAGTGTGGCTGGGCGGGGCCACCTTTCATCCCCTAACTAGAGGCAACTTCATTGGTCGAAGCATTGTGGGCGTGCCCCCATTGTACTTTGTTCAGTTCATTATTTATGCTGAATTATGCTTGAACAGGTGCGGTTGCCTTATTGTTTTTGTAACAAGGGCAGCCGACATGCTTATCCGTAATGGCATACTTATCAATAAAGCTTTTCGTTTTGGTCATTTCAGTAAACTTAGGTAAGTTTCATTTGATTTGTTTCTTTTCCTGGTGTTTTCTCCACTTTTTGTCGTGAGGTTTCTGGATTTTATATCGATAACTTATTTTATATTTTTTATATATATAAGGTAGCCTGTACTTAAATCAGGACCAGATTTGGAACCGCGGGACATGTAGCCAATTTGTCAAGTCAAATCTGCTTTTGACAAAAATAATTGTCGAATCCAACTTGTCCAGTTTGAGCCTTTTCAGTCTTGCTGGATCTAACTGAATACATTATTATACGTGGAGCGAATGCTCAACGGACTTCCACTACCAATTTTACTGGGTAATATACTTACTATCTCATCTCAGGTCTAGAAGTCAGAATTGTAATGAATGGCTACAGAAGATCACAATGACAGTCGGGACCAGCAGGTAGGCGGGTGAAACGAAGGTATGTATGAATGTGATGTATGTAATATAAGGTATAATGTCTTCGTGCTTTCCGAGGCACGGGTGTGAACACAGCTAGACTTCCTGCCCGTGCTCTACTGAGTACGTATTTTTTAACAGAATAACCCAGTCGAAATATTTTTACCAGACTCTGGATTCGAACCCAAGCCCCAAAGAGCACAGCTCGTTTGAATTTTACTAAAATTGCTTTATGATTATTGATACATCTCACATAATTTTATTCTGACAAAATTTCGAAATCCTGAAATGTCCGGGGCCTCCGATTCTAAATGTTAAAAATTCCCAATCCCTACACAAAACATAATTTGCGATGTGTGACATTTTGATACAACTCTATCGTAGCAAGTATTACTGTTATTTAAAAAAACTATTTAACTTTTCGGTCTGAATAGACGCTTCTTTACCATCAGAAAGCTTTAAGTTTTTCACCAGATATCGACTGATTAAGTGTCTTTTTTGCATGTCTGACTAGCTACACACACACAGCAAATAGGTTTGGAAAATATTTAAACCCTGCCTGACACTAACCCTCATAAGGAGCGCTATTGTGTTTATCTCACAAGTTTCGTGTAGGACACTAAATACTTGCGGCTAGCTGATTGAAACCTGTTTATAACGGAGTTTTCTCCAGAGTTGCAGACTAATGCTAAGGAACTCTTCCAAATGGAAGGACGAAAATTATTTAACGAAGAAACGAAACGAATATGTTAATTTATGAGAAACAGAGAAAAACTGAAAAGGATCATCGACGATTTTGTTAAGGACGATATTGGAAGGAAAAGAGTGATCGCTTAGATGAAGAGTAATAGGGATGAAAAAGTAAACACCAAATTGCAACGACCTCAAATAACTGGAAACACCCCGGGAGGGAGAAGACCTTTAGCCTTAATTAATAACAATAATATAACAGGCGTGTAGGTAATTCTGCATCACTTTCCATATAAAGGCATTTAAAGAAAAACCTTGTATCAAGAAATTTTTGATCCTGGCCATAAACTAATTAGTTATTATTTCTACTGAATAAGTATAACACAACATAATTAGGGTAAAATAAATGAAAATGAATAAAACGATTACTTCAATCGGAACCTATTTATTCCTCGTCCCATTTTTATAAAACAGAATGAACTAACTTACATATCAGTTGTTACACAAAAGTGCATTACATGCGTTATATTAACTGTAATATATATTTTAATATAACAAATACATAATTAATTTAACGTTAGTAAATAAGTAGGTACAGAACAATAGGTAAGCTAAACATGAGTTAAAAGAATTTGTGCTCTACAAATAACATGATTTAATATCGTAAATGTGTTTGACGTCACTCTCAGGTATCAGGCATGTATAAAAGTATGCAAGTATCCTCCAGTCAATTACTATTAAATCACAATTCCGTAATGTCCATCTTTATATCCCTTATTACTGATGAATAGTATTTCTCGCGCAGGTCTTAAATAATACCAACATACATACATCCTGAAATCATTGTACGTTTTGAAGTCAACACACATTTACGATGATTAATATATGTATATGGAGAATCAGGATAAACTGTGATCATATACGAACGTAAAACTATTGAAATAATGTTAAATTATTTATGTACACATAAAATTATCTATTAAATTATTCTATATTTAAACAATCGTGAACTTCATAATAGCATAGGATTATTACATTAGGACTTCAATACAGGTTTATACCCTAGAACCGAGCATAGCATAATATATTAGCATAAAATCAAAGCGTGACAACTATATATTTGAGTGTATGTGGTATAAAATAGACAGGACACCAATCTATCCCGTTTATATAATTATACATATTATGTGAGTAGGTATACATCGTGTGAGTGGGATTGTGTTTTCGTAGTTATGTTTAATCATTATTATTTTTACTTATATAATAATAAATTAATAATATCTATATGTTCAGAAAAAACTAATACAAATACATGGGGTTATTAAATAATATCAAGCCAAGAACTTGTCCCAAAACATTAATAGGACAAGTTATCAAAAGGTACAAAACAATCTTGATCACCTCTCTTAACCACTTTGTTTACGATCCCGTGTTAATTATTCTAAATCTACAGTTTCGTATTACAATATATGAATTAATATAGCAGTTCACTATTAAACAATAAATAAATTACTAACTTGTATAATTTTATATTCAAATTCACATTACATACCTAGTTTTATAAAATGAAAAATGTGTTCGAGTCACACTTTCCGCTGTTTTTATAAAATGTCAGATCATTTAAACGCATTTCCATGAACATTAAACAGCTAACGAATGGAAGCTAATGAACCTTACAGCAATAAATACTCTATCATGATTCAAGAGAATTTATTGCACAGTACAGATTATTTTTAAGTCACAGCCATATTTAATTATTGGATTTATTTAAACTTTTGAACCAACATACAACGAAGGGCTTTTATGGAATTACTTGTGTAGAGATTGCCGGAATAAGATATTGTATGCCTAAAATCGTCATATTTGGCTGGCTACCTATGGAAAGGTGTTACCAAAGATTCGGATATGCATTCATAACACTGCTAGAGTAAGCATCATATTTCAATGTAAAAATATTATATACATTATGTACCACACAGTATTGAACCCAGAAAGCTTTTTGGTTACACTATGTACTGTACGGATACGTGTATGGTAATCCGAGCGTGTATGTCATATTACAACAGCACTGGTATACAAAGAGTAGTATCGTGTAAAATCATCACATCACCATCACGGTTGTTTTCTTAAACAGTATCATAAGACTATCGTACGTCATAGAAGAATAAGTATTACTCTAGCAAATCTAACAATATCATTATGAATACTAATTAACGTGTATACCTAATTATCACGCGATGCGGCTGCGTCCCAAACACATTTTTCACTCAATATGTTTGTACTTATATTTTTATACATATTATCCACAACGCGTTTTCTCTTCGATCGAGGTTTATTTATCTAGAGGACCATGCAAGTTCATTAATACAATACTTGGTAGTTCTGGACAATTATAGCATCTATCACAGGATAGCAAGCTGTTTTAATATTTCCTTGCATTACAATGCATTGCAATCGACCTAAAATAAACGTCACAACCTTGAAGCATGCATGAAAGTGCACGTAAAGCGAAAATTATTAATTTGTAATATGACGCAATCCGATGTTCTAGTTGTGAAATACAAAAGAACATTTACTTTAGTAAGGTTTAAACAAAGATATTATTTTTGTTAACAGCTCTGCTGAGTTTGATATTTAAGTTCATATTACAAATATTATTCTTATTTTTAAGCATTACAAAATTATTGCTTGTTAATAGGCTCTTTGGCCGACTGAACATCTTTTTCAGGTTGATAACAAAAGTAGTATGCACCGTCCGTCTTTTGGACACCCCCAAATCTACATATCTGCTTAAGTTTGTTATGCCATCAGTACTACCAAATTATTGAATTATTTTTTAAAAGTAAAATTATATTGGACATAGTACAGTTATATTGCATGTTGTATTTGGTACCTGAAAAAATATCACTTGATATTTAACCTATAGCTCAAAACGTTTTCATGCAAATAATTACAAGAATAATATTACGATACAAATAATATAAAATAAAATGAGATATAAAACGCGCCGAAATTAAATTCATTTACAGTAGGCACATATTGATGTTTGTTCACAAGCACCAGAAAAAAAAGAACAATATATCACATTGTCATACATGTCTGAATATCCTATTCGTATAAACTTACAATATAGTTATAGTTACTTGCTTGCCCTATTAAGATTAAAAGCTTACTTGGTTTTGTTGGCTGGGAGAACAAACAGCAAACGGCCCACCCAAACCTTCATGAAATGTTATTCAGCGCACACAAAGCAAGTTATGGTTTGGAATTTTATATGATCGTACCAATCGACCTATCTTAAATTAATTGAAAAGTTATTGCCTGCATTTATTAACCTATTGATCACTTGCTTAACTAATATTAAGTTACCAGCAGATTTTATTGTCATTCAATATTATTTATTTATTCGAAGGTTTTTGTGACGAAAAGGCACAATTAAATGTGGCAATTGAAATGTATTTCGAATACTTTTTCCGGAATATGTGTGGCTAAACAACATTATCATAGGCTATGTGTATAAAATTATAATTATTTTGTATGAAAACGTCTTGTAAATTAGTTGAATCGAATTTACGATGCGCTTATGCGTAATAATGTGGAGACTTTTAGTCAGACGGAAGATATCATGCTTTATATTAGTCCAGGGATTACAACACTATTCAGTCATCGCGTAATAAACACGCTGTAATTAATAGTAGTACATTATTAGATTTAACTTCTAATATAATAATATTATAACTGCATCCTAAGAGCACACTTAACGTATAAAACTATGTAATTACTATTTGGTTAATGAAATGCCATACGAAAGATACAGTATAATGTTTAGATACAGTTCAACAAACTTATCATTAATAGGTATGGTGATATATTAGTATTATGCTATTCATGGAGGCCTTTATATTATTGACTTCTAGATGGGTAGTATCGAGCAACGCAGCCCACGTACTATACAAACAAAATTACTTATGCTATTGTTTTTCCTTTTTGTGCTTTCTTTTTTGTTTAAAAAGATGTTTTTATTTTTATTTTAAATGGATTTGATATTTGGAAACAATGAGATTGGTAGACGAAATGGATTGTTTTTATTTGGATATTTGTGTTTTTATTATTTTTGCTATTTTTTTTTTCTATATTTTCTATCTCAATTTGTTGTAAACCTTAAATAAACAGGGGTTCCAACACATCGTAGTACGACGATTGTTTGGGCCTCGCCGCGTAAGCAATTATTATGATTCGTATGCAATCCTAAATGATAGCGTACTGTCTTTTTTCCTATCAATGAGGGATTCATTTATTTTATTTTTTCTATAGAATATTAAGCCCGTTTACAGTAGAAAATGGTTACAATTTTGGCAGTCGTTAATTTAGTGCTCATACAGGTTATATATTATTAAATTATTTGCATGTTCTAGCAACAACCTACCTATATCATACGCTACGGTTTTAATTTTTGAAAGCAGTTTTGTTTTCATTCAGATTTGAAAGCATTATTAACGATGTGAAGTAATGAATTTCTATTTTAATTGATTTTGTACTAGCATGTTTAATACATTATGCCATTACAGATCTAAGTCACTTAAACTTTATAGGGTTCCATGTTTTCATAGTAGCAAAATAAACATTTTAATCATTGATTCGTATCCCTTATAGCTGAGAATGTATCATTAATGTATAAGTACTCGGTTAAGCCACAGCCACTACTATTATATTAAGGCCGAGACAGATAAACGTTTCTTAGTAAAGGCAGTACACATAGACTGAATTTCATTGCAAAACTTTGACATTTGAAGCTCTGGTTTTGTCAAAGAAATGTCGATTTTAGTGAATTTTGTTTTCACTGTCTTGCAGTACTACCTACTAAGTAACATTTATTTATCTCAACCCAAGTATTCCTTACGACACAAGTTTATGACGATAACTTTTTACCTATCATGCTATCTATTTAATATTATCTTCTACATCGATTAGTATAATATATTAAGCTTTTTTATGAATAAGAGGCTATTTTAATTCACAGTCGATTTGTGTTATAAATGTACGGTTCCTATGATACTACTACAGATAAGTGTTATATAGAACTAGTCGAGTAACAGAAATATTTAGTTTTTTTGAGAATATATAAAAGCCACTGAATGTATGTTCTAACTCGTTATAAACTGTATAATGTATATAATTATGCTACACTGGCAAGAATTCTATTTGTACTTATGTGCGTGTTATAAGCCTGTATCACACTACACCATGCATAAGTGTTTTGAAGCGATTGTATTTGAGTTAACACAACCTTTCATTGGTGGTACGTACAACAGACTTGATACTTGAGTGAGAACTAGACTTATTGATTTAGTTGTTCACTAACAAGCATAAGAGTATTGCAATATTACATATGTATTAGTTACTAATTTATATGTACTACATATTTAGTGTTAAGTGTACTTGAATCGCACAAACGAGGCACGTATAGTGTGATAAAGGTCATAGTGCTTCGAAAATATTGCAGGATAACAGGATCATCCCTCAACAAAAGAACTGATAAAATCAAACAATTCCTGCAAAACAGGAGAAGTTTAAATGATTGAAAAGGGCTACAGCGAAACTCAAGCAAACTTGAACGAGATAACTTTGGATCCGATTCAGACGTTAAACAGTAAAAAGATACAAGTTTATTAAGCGTAGTCTCGATGATCAAACAATGCCTAAATTAGTCACGTCTTCTTAATTTGTTTACTTGCTCTTATTTATTAAACCTGTAACTAAGATACAACACTTTTAAATCAAGACAAACCCAGTTTTTACTGCGGTACGTACAGAATCAGATTTATCACGCTCAAGCTTACTTAGTTTCAAATAAACGGTTTGTAATAATTGTATTAACGTTATTGAAATTACACATTACTATGTGTGCCTGGCGCCACTGAGTGAATAGCAGAGTATTATGTGCTATACTATTAAAGGAGCAAAGTTACAGTTGTTCTATAAGCAGTTTGAATAGTACAAGAGCCATAATAATAAGCTATAGTTCCCGAATGAAAGGCGTTGGTAAGTTAGTAAGCGTATAGTGACGGGCGGCACCAGGCTTGGTGTTATAACTTACGTACAGATAATTATTATCTTATTTATCACCAGCACATAAGGATTGCTTTGATTATCACGGAAGTTCTATATTACTATATTAGCGGAATACTACGTAGTTTAGAATATTGCAGGCTTATGTTAAGTCGGTACCTAGTGTTTGATAGCAAAAATAATATTAATCCAAAATAATGGTAAAGCGCATTCTATTTGGATTCAATTTTCTTTCATCGTTATTGATAGAGTTAACGGTCAGTATTATTCGTATAGAGTTCAAGTTAGTATTATTTTATTTTTAAAACGTAGTGTTTCATTATGATTTAGAGTTTATTTGTATCTTTCATTATTATGGATTAACATTTAATGCGGTTCGTAATATATTTTATGTAGATACACAGCGCGATTTTACGATTACGGTTAAATTGTTAATGTCTTATAATTCTCATAGATGGTAGTAACTGAGAACGATCTAGCAATTATTATTGAAGTCATAATAATGCCAGCGTACAGTATTTAAGTTACATTTAATATTTATATGTAACATAATACTTTAACAATTAGTTTGTGATATGTTTATTATTTTGTAATACCTTAACGTTAATCTTACAATATAATTGTCACGGTGGTATTAAAAGGCATACAAGTCATGTTACTTGACAGCTAACATGTGATCAACCGAAACTGAATACATTGCAACAGAACATAACAGAATGCAGGTGCAACTCAGCATAGTCACGAGAAACTATGTCGTTAATGTTTCATATCTTTGGTGATATAACATAATATTAAAATTATATAGATATTAAATTATTTTAAGATTTTCATTACTTACAAACGATTTTTACAGATCTAATTAATATAATACAAAAAATATATGTCATAATTCGTTTCACTACATGGATTTATACATAACATAATATGTACATAATGGTCTACCTAAAATAAATGAGGATGATTAAATAATTATTGTTAAATCAACTAGTATTTACAAAATATTCATGTATTTATTTATGAGAGTGACAAGAAATAAATCTATTCTAATATCTTGAAGAAGTTAGGACGTATTCCAGTAATGCTCGTTGTTGGACAAAGTGCTAAGGTATTCAAACAAAGTTCTAAATAGGGTAATGTAATACCAATAAACCGTTCTGACCGTGACCTTTAAATTGGTAAAATACTTTTTTGTCTACGTAAGGAGTATGTTTATTTGGTCCAGCCCTCCAATATCGTTTTATACATTTTAGGATAGATATTTTTGATCTGAACTAAAGTTACTTTTGCGACAACTTTTAGATGATAGGCTGTTCAGAGTTATCCTTGGGGCCCTTTTTGTATCAGACATTCTGCATCAAAGCCGGATTAATTGATGGGCCTTGCTATTAGATATCAGTTGTTACAGTAGGAGTGCCACAAGATTATATTATTCAAACTGACATGTTTAGTAAAACATAACTCTAAATGAACAAACATTTGGACTTTACGTAACAATGTATAACACATTTGACAGTATTGGAGGGGGACCAATATTCATAAGAATCCTGGCATTCTCCTTTGAATTCATTTCTTCAGAAGCAACTATGAAGACATAACAAATAGGCTTTTAAATCAGCGCTAGTTACATATCTAACTACTAGCAAATGTTGATGTCCTCGATCAAACATTATTTTGTCTAAATAACTTAGAACGTGTTCAATCGGGGCCGTTGACCGACAACTCACCGAGTACGCGGACAAATGTTAATTATTATGAATTCATGAAAACTGTCTAGTACAAAAATAATTTAGTATGGTCTCCATATAAATATTGTGTATATAATTGGTGTAAAATGCAGAGGCACTTAATGCTCCTGTTGTTTAAGTTTCATTTCACAATTTTGGTGTTTTAGTAGGTCCTGTAATGTTTATTACAATTTTATAAAATTAGTACTATCGAGCACATATTAGTGCTCAGTGTGTTTTTAGTACTCATGTTTATTTTTTCCGAGATATTCTTACAGAAAGTGATTGTCTGCCAAATTCAACTGGTTACATTGTTCAATAAACCAGTTTTATTACAGATGATTAACAAGTAATACCTAATCTAAGGCAAGTTTTCTACAAAGATGAGAGCACAGGACTGAGATTACTTCGAATATGTACTTTCATTGGTAACAGGTTTTAGAAAACACTCGATACATTTATAATCTCTAACAAGTCTACAAGAAGAGCACTCATAAAAAGTAAAGACTTATTTAAACATACTCATTGTCTTTCAACTTTGATAACAATGATAAGATAATAAACAACTGAATATGTTCAGTGAGACAAACGTCGGTTGTATTGTTTCAGGGTAGTTGTTCTGCGTTAGTTTCTAGCGGAAGCTTACAATGAGAGTAAAATGTCGTATTGTCAAGTTCCATTGTGCGTCACGGCATAACATTGGTGTGTGTTTTTTTCCGGTTGATTTACTCTGTCCTATGTAAAGATGAGAAGATGACGTTTACTGTGTTTGAAACAGTCAAATAATTAAGTTTGTTATATTTCGATACAACATATGAATCTGAGTAAAATGAGCACCTGTGTGCATTATTGATCGGTACACGCGTTATTTTAAAGTATTGTATTTTGTTTTTATTGAATGGATAGTAGTCTTCAATAATATTAGACAAAGGTGTATCGTGTTGGTCAATCTCGTAAACGAGGAAAATTATTGTTTAACCGCTGCTCCGAGCGATATTACTCAAATCTAAGCGACGCAACATAGAGCGAACTATCATTCCCTCACAGTAATTAATAATATAACAATATTTAAAATATTTAGAATGTTCTCTTCAATAAAATTTGTACCTTTGTCATTAATTCTAAAATGTTTAAGCATAGGCAATTTAATCTACATTTCTCAAATACACAACGAGTACAACCATTGAAAGGATTTTTCAACTTGTTATTTTGAAGCTTAAGTTATTTAGTTTGTGAGTTTGGTGTTATTATTTCTTGTATCATCCAACACACATCCAAGCTGCTAATTAGTCATCCAATACGTACCTTAACATTTCAACAACATCCGTCTGGTAAGCTCAACAACAGAGTCAGAGGTTTTAACTCTCATAATCGAAACGTTCTTTGCCTCTCAGTGCAAATGCATGAAAAGATCTAGCGAACAAATCTAGCTGTTATTGTTAGCATTAATACCGCGATACCTATACTTCACGAACATCACCTTAACATGATAATAAAGGTATCTTTACCCATTCACGGTCATATTTCGAGATCAACTTACTCAACCGAATCAATACTCAAGCACACAAAGTTTTAGTGGATTTAGTAATAGGTTCAAGAACCCATTTACCACTCAACATAATCAAACTTATATGTATTCCATGCAGTATACGGGTGCATATTCACAGAATGCAAGTCATGTAAAAAAAGCTTTTTTTAATTCATGTTTTTTAACGATTTACTTTTGTATGGAATACGTTTTCATGAGGTTATAAAACGTAGTTGAATTGAAACTATTTTCAAAAGGATTGTGGTTGAATTAGATTTTAGTTCCCGACGTCAAAACGCCTTTGCAGGAGTCTTGGTCACGGGTAATGTGAGGTAAACAGTTTATATTGATCGTTCTACCTAAATATTTTTACTAATTATTGGGTCGGAATACAGTTATTGAAAATATGAAGATAGAACGAGCAACATTTACTGTAAAGACGAATACCACCGCATTCTATTCGTGGCAAGGACAGTCAGTAGCGAAGGCGTTGACACATCGGAAACTAAAATTCAAATACACCACGATAGAGTTAGATAAAAAATAGTTTCATTTCAATGTTTCATTCGCACAGACCTCGAAGAGAATATTTATAAAAGTTTGTTATTTAGATAGCTAACCGAGTTATTAGGCTGTTTACATGTCAGCCAAAAGCTCCGAGTAGTAGTGTGTCGCACTCAAGTAGTCTACTAGTCGTCTCGGGAGAGGCAGGCCACTGATAAGGTCGCGACGCACGTACTTTAATATCACAAATCTGGAAATAATATAAAAATAAATTGCAAAAAAAAATATAATGTTAAACCCAATCGATTTATTGTATAGAAATATCGTTATGGTATGTTTTAGGCCATGCGAGAACGGACTGCTTCAATCATGCCAGCTTTATTTGTTTCATCGATTTTTAGAAAACAAGAAGCTTTATACCAATGTTACGCATTTAGAGAGGTTGAAAACTTGCGCAGTCCGTGTGCATTGATCAGTGACTAACTGCTCGAGCAGTTCATGTATCGGCAGCCAAAGCGGACTTTCAAAGAAATAAGTCAATAGTTATCAGCCTTTTACTACTACCAAATAATAATAATAGCCGCTTGTATCTGTCCGAAGAGAGACTAGTCCGGCGTATGCACTGACCAAAATGGATGGAAGATTTAGATCAATAACTTAATTGCTTACCTGCACATGTGTTGAAGACTTTGCACTCGTTTAAATCTTGAGACTGGATATAAAAGTTGTACTCGGACTGGACCTAATACTGGTCTCAAATTCAAGAAAAACAAATAGCGACCGCTGCGCGATGTTTCTACCGCATTTTCAATGAATTCTACTATCGTCTGAGCTTTAAACATAGTGCAGCCACCAAAACAGAAGTTACCTGAAAAAACATAGATATAACATTTAGATACGGTGTAAAATAAAATATATACATAATAGCGATATTGGGGTAAATAAAGGCAAAGTTTTGTAAAGGTTTTTACGTAAAGCAGTTTAAGGCATGGATTACTAAAACTCTGAACTGACAAATCATTTTAGAGGGCAGTAGTAGTATATCGGCAGCCTAAACGAAACGATGTCCCTTATCAAAACTGTCCTTTTTTTACCCAAAACCTTTTTACATCCAGTTAAAAAATTGACTTACCCTGATCATGTTCAATCCTTACATGTCTAAGACCATTTAACTTAAACGTTAATGTGAATATATAATGGTCATCACTGCTATCCCGGACTATGAAAGAGCCATCCGGTTCGTTCGACAGAATCTTTTCGGCAGCCTCCACAGATATCGGGCCCCAGTACCAGCCATACTGAAATTAACAAAAATAGAAATTATAATTATTATTTATAAATAATAATCATAGAAGTCATTGCATTGGAGGTTGAAACAAATGAAATACATCATGCATACCTACATCAAATGAATCATGTAGTTTGGTATTGGCATAGTTCCTACGGTTTCAATATGTCATAGATAAGTCTGACACAATTCTGTACATTATATGAATTAAGTGGTTTAAATTTATTCACTCATACCAATGTGTTAGGAACTTATAGGCAATTTATTTATAGTTGTTATTTTAAACTTTGAATGTTTCGTAAAAAGCCATTGAAATTGTACTTACATCTTTAACTTTTTGTATGGAAGTTGCAAAGTCCATCGCCGTATCTTCTTCGTTGGCCGGCCTTCGAGCTCCTTGGTGGACGTTCGGCGGCTGCGGCAGCGGCGGCAGCGCTCGCCTCACCGCCGCCGGAGGAGACTCTTCCTTGTTCCCACTCAGCTTCTCAACATCCGTCACGTTATCCACCACCGGCTGACGACGCCACCGAAATAAATTACAAAAACTCTGCTTCAAATTAATTGACAGTATCCTAACAGGGGACATCTTAGTCTTTGGATTCTGATTCGTAATATTCTTTTTAACGATCTTGTCATTTTTATCCGACTCAATCATCTCCTTCGGAATGTTTTCTTTATGCTTTTTGTTCTTAACATTCATTCCAAAAGAATTCTTATTCGCCTTCCTATGATTATTATTGGTTTCACCTGTTCTAGGTAGCTCGTTGCTTTCCTTCAGAAATACCGCCGAACACGCATCTTTGCTCGTATGTTTAGCGTGGATGCCAACATTCGTTACTATGGGGTTATTCTTTTTATTAATAGTAGCTCTACATTCCGAATCGCTTGAACTGGAATAAAGCGTTTGTAAATATTTTCTCATTTCACGCAAAGTTAAATGTAGCGAGTCTGTATCAGAATCACCAGTGGGTTTTTTACAAGATGAGCTAGGCAGGCTATGTCTTTTAGTTTTAACATCTTTATGTCTTACAGTTTCTTTTGGTTTATGAGTTTTGTCGAAATTGTTGGTCGCCATATTCTGAAGAGTGTTCTTTGCACGCTTTTTGTTGTTTCGTAGTTGCTTTTTTCCTTTATTTCTCAAATTGCTGTGGCTAGGCCGCACCATGTCAATGGGAACTGCATAAATATCGCTATCAAATGGGACATTGTACATATCTGTAATGTCCGACGATTTAGTGGTCAAGGTGTCATGAGAAATAGCTTGGGTGATAAAACTTGAATCGTCAGCTTGGAACTGAGTAACGAGCGAGTTGTGGCTGCTAGACAATCTCGATGAGAGCGAATTTCTCGAAGAAGGTCGGTTAGCGCGACATGGACTTAAATGAAGAAGCCTTGGACTCGCGAACCTGTGATTTAAACATTGACGCCGTTCATACAGTGATTCTGGCTTCAGTTTCCTAGGATACATGGGCGACAAGTGCCTTGGATTTATTACTACATCCAATGTCGATTTCTGTTTAATCGTATCATCGTTAGTGAAAACGACCGATGGAGGCACGTAGTCAGCCGTACAATTCTCCAAGTTATCCGAAGCAGGATTATCCTAAAAAAGAAAATAAATGTTGTTAATAAATAGGAAAGGTTATAACCAAATCTAGTAGCAAAATATATTTTGAAAATGTTCTGTATACAATTGCATGGAACATTAAATAGTTAGTTTGACTTCTATAAAATAATCTTATAAAAATTGGTGCAATAAAACTGTGCTGAACCATAAGTTCCTTAAAATTTCATTACTTTAAGGTTATTTGCAAATAACATTCATATCCGTATGAACGTTAACTTCACTTTACAAAATATGTCTGTCAAAGAGCTGCCCTTTAATCTTACTATTAGTCTGCTCGCAATTCTACCACGCCGCATTGAAGCTCAAGCAATCCCTCGGGGATAACTCATTAATACGACACTGCACCCGCACAACACAGCCGCTCGGATGCACATCAAAACACTCAGAGTTCGGACCGCAAGCAAGCGAGCGTTCTATCGAGAGGGAATCCCGTATGCGTCTGCCGCGGTGGGTTGCGTGCGACCTCTTTGAGGACAGAACGTGGACAACGAGGTGTCCACGCGGCTAGCTTTTGTGAGATATACGCTTAATGCAAACTTTTTTTTAATTTGTCTAAAATTCACGTAAACTTCAGTTAGGTATTATTATAGAATTTGCTTAGCGATAGACCGAATATTTATTATACCTCCTCATACCTAATAAGCAATTGATGTTACTTTTGAAAACTATGTTGTTCGTGACATTTCAGAGGATGAATCAGCGTTTTTATTTATGTTTATTATTTTGGACATGCTGCTAAGTTATAAACTAAGCCTCACAATACCTCAGTAATGTTTCGACTGTGGGATCCCTGAGTCTCTGCATATACTCATATTATACTCTTTAATTTGGGATAATATTTTATTAAAATTACATGGAAGTTTATAAGTTACTATAAAACCTAGCCTAGTCTAAAAACATATGTTTTTTATTTGTTCTGTAGTATCGTAGGCCAGCACAGCATAATTAATAGGACCTACTAAATCGGATTGTTGCGTTAAGAACGCTCCGGCGTAGCCCTCTTGAATTTATTTACCCGCTTGTTATTTTTAAATCCGCTTAACTTCAAAGGAACCGACTAAAGCTAGAGCTAAAGGAAAAATATAACTAAAGTACGCTAGTGAGATCCCTAAGATATTGTTTTAAACTTCATGGTGAAGCATGAAATTCTTAACGGTAATTATTTGATAATGATTAATATCGCATCCGTCTTAATAGCTTTTAATTTTCCATATATTTACTATTATTAACGTAAATTAAATTTTTAATAGTTATTGAGATCGAGTTCCTTCTAAAAATAATAATTCTACCATACATTATTTTGGTACATCTTAAAGGTTTTTCGGGCAGCTGCCATACGGCTTGATTTATCTTATAAATCAACGCATAAGTACGTTTTCTATATATGCCTAGCAAAGATGGCTTAGATGATATCATTTTTAAAATTTGTTCGATTACGCCTTACAAAGAAATTCACAAACTTTTCAAAAGATGTTTTAATATTAGTATATAACTATTTATTTATGTTTTTGGATAACATTAGCCTCGTTTTTCGTTCGTGGAACAAAACGAGGGTGTCCATCTTAGCATATGTACAAATCCACTCAAATAACTAACTCTAGTAAATATTTTTATCGTAAACTGTTCCATACTTTTACGATGTCGATTGTGGAAGCCAATTATCCTAATCAAACAATACAGTCTACGAAGCGGCGAACGAGACCACGGCTATCCCAAGAACATCAGTACAAACATACGAATATACAAGCCAGTGAAAATCATTACCCTCATATACCTCCAAATTATATTTCTAATTTCAGTACCGTACAGTGAAACTTTCCTAATACGACATATCCTAAACCTGTGTAGAATATGGAACACAAAGCATATAATAGGTATTACTTTTACAAATAAAATGACTATTCTAAAGTCGTGCTCTATTTTCCTGTATCGAGCGCACGTTACAGTTTCTACAGGAAAGGTAAACAGGAAACGTACGCTTAGGTGAATATAGAGCTTGTTAATGCTGTTATGACATAAACGACGTTTATTCCATTAGCAACCTATATTGGATTACGCGAGAGACCGGACTAATGAATTTTTCCGTCAAGTTTTCTATTTATAAATCTAGCTCAGTATTTTTCAGCAAAAATTAAGTTTTTTAAACAACAAGTTTAAAAATTTAGCTTGCTGGATGAAGAACGTTTTTCTTCCTGAAGAGTAATTTTATTCCAGCCGTGAAGTCTTCTATTTAGCGTTAGAGAGATTATCTTTGTACACATTCAGAGGGTAAAATTATCACGTAGCAACAAGCCCTAGCCGTCACAGTAAAAAATGAACACCGTTCGTGATCCGGACGCAACCGACTGAATTATTGAACGTGCTCGATATGTCTGCCTCATGGATTAATTTGATGGACTGAGATCTGCGTCCGATACGTTCCCTTATCGAATCATTTACATTTTGCTTGTTTTGTATTACCCCGGCTCCACACGTTGGTCCAAACACCCGTACCAGTCGGGAAGAAAATTTAGTTTGTATTATACTACCTAGTTCTGTCTCGTCAGAGCCACAGTAAATATAACCCATTCAATATTATTTGAGCATTTTAGTACAGTTCTTTTTTCCTTTTAATAAATATTTTTCATTCGTCCATGCAGGGTGACGCAGTTTTGTTGACGAAGATGACATGTATGTTTTTCGTGCATAGTCGATACGTGTTTCAGCAATAGCACGAAAACTAACATTGGTGTATATTCCTTTAATAAAACCGATGCGTTTCGGTTTATCAAAGGAATCTGCTCCCCAACTCCCAACGCTCCGCGCTCGCCCTAACTTTGAGGCCAATACAAAGGAGAATGCCCGTTTACAATCCCGCTAGCATACAAGTTGTGTCATAAGTTAAAGATGGTGGAAATTTCTGTAACTTCCCGGATGTCAGAAATTCAACATTAAAGTTTTTAATCTAACTTCTGACCATGTCGTACTGTTATATTTTGCCATTTGCTTACTTTTCTATCAATCTTTTTAAATCAGTTTCCCGCGACATAAAACGAATTAAAACCGATCATCCGGTCTTTTGCGCGAGCTTTATCCGACCATTAGGTGACTGGTTTTTCAGTCAAGGCAAGCCCTTTGAAAATTTTATAACTGATATTTTTATCATTGAGTTAAAGAAGTTAATAATTGTTCTATTTTTCGTACACTGTCTTTATAGAAATAGAAATAAAAGAATTCTGAGGGATTATTGTACTTGCTCAGTAGTTAAACGCTCAGTGGTCCGTTGTATTGTGCTCATTGTGTATTCTGTATTTTCCTTTCTCGATCCACACGTTGAACGAGTGGCGTTGGGGCGAACTTTGGGGCCAAGGTTATAATGGTATGGTTATCGATTTGGCTTAAAAATGAACCTACATCTACGAATACTACGGCACTAAATTTGCTACTTACGTACCTGAAATTCAGGTGGCGGTTCTATAGTCGTAAGTATTACTTTTCCAGGACCTTTCTTCACGGTATTAAAAAAGTCCTCGCACATACGTTCCGAAGTTTCCGTTGATTCACATAGCGACAACGATTTTTCATCAAAATCACTTTCTTGTAACTGTGCAGGAAAATAGTATTAATTAGAATTATTTTTTATAATTCTTTGAATCGCTTAATTACTATTCACAGATATACCAATTTGGGCACTACAATAATTTTGCCAACAAAATAAAGTATTTCGCAGGTTCACGATAATCGCTCAGCTGTATGTTCTTTAAAGCATATTATTAATAGAATTGAACTGCAGCTAATATAGAGTGACGTCTCTATCGCTATCTGCACATAAAGAATTCACACGACAGTCGCTCTCCGGCGTCTACCGCTATATTTAGTACCAAGTAGCAGCATTTATTTGACGTCGATCTAAGAACCAATCGATATATGCAAATATTTAAACAAATTTATTTCCTTTTCATTTCGATGAAAATTTATTTCGCTTTTTGACTAAGATTTTGCGCAAGCATAACTACATTATGAAGAAGCTACAAGGCAAAGACTGCATAAAGTGGAAAAAAAAAACAAATCGCAAAAGTAAAAATAAATTATATGTTTCAATTATAGTAGCAGTACCGTAAGAAGAGACAAATAAAAGTTAAAAATAAATATTGCAGCAAGCTTAAATTCTTTTAAATACTTCTTAGAAAGTCATAAAATAAGTGTGTGTAAAGTTTCATGTTCCAAATAAATATATCTTTATCTGAGTGTATTAAAGAATTTGACAGTGTACACATTTTTTTTTCTATAACCCTTCTGTTTATTGTTTTTTACTATTGTTAAGTACCGAATTAAAATGATCCCTAAATTTAAAGAAATATCCCATGAGACTTTCGTCCGCCTTTTCGTAAAAATGGTTAAATATTTTTGCCTTTTCATAAATTCCTTAGACAGTCATTTAACATGATTTTTATAAGCCCGTATAATTAATATAATCACCGCCTTTACAGTGGTATTCCCAACAGTTTATTGTATTTAGTGTGTCCGTGTGGGCCAGCATGTATTTCTTATTCCGCGCGTTAGTTTAATTTTGCGACAACTTCTAAGAAATTAATTTATTTTGTGTAAAGGACATTTCAACTATACATGAAATGCTGAAACTAAAAATAAATTGGTTGAAAATATTGTATCCATCAAAATGTCCTATCAGCTACTGTGTTACATTTTTTCTTTCAGTGTGCCCTTATAATAGGCATATTGTGCTGTTACTTTTTGTTGACTTATCTCATTTATTGATGTTTGAAATGATACTGGCTCGGTTGAGAACTTTGTTTTATGATATGTTTTATTTTTATCTTGTTATAAGACTTATGTTGGTGGTGCCTAAAAATGGCCTTATTTGCAAGAGAGTCTACCTTGCATTTTATTAAGGCCTTATCTAGAGGACAATTATTATCCAACAAATATTTTAAGAATATGTGTGTCATCTGTCAACCTAATGATTACTCGAGGTACTCCTCATAAGGAATAGAGATAAGATAGTCTACAAATTGTTAATTAATTAATAAACACTTGTGACTGTTATCTACACAATAGATTAGTAAATAATAATCTATTAAGCAATATAAAACACAAAGACAGTTGTTTAAAATATAAACTTAATATTTTAAATGCAAACGGATAAATAGCTGAGTTTTAGTACTCAATTGTGCCAAAATAGTCAAAATGGATGAATGTGCGCAGAAGCCTTGTACTTACCTAATCATTGATTTTATATGCATGCAAAGGCATACATATAAAATCAATCTTTACTTTAGAAAAAGCATTGCTGTGGCAGAATAGCAGTAGAAACATAAACATAATTGCATAAGGTTTAACAAATAAAAATATAGACATGATTTGAACATTTAAGCAACTTATGTAGCTATATAAGGAACACATGTAATAATAGACTGAGGTGTAAAAAAGTGAGCAAAAGAAAATTGCTTAACAAACAAATTTAGTAGTAAGTAAAGTTAATTAATTTACTACAAGGTGATGTTTAAAATGAGAAATACTTATAATGGAAGTTTGAAGGTAACAAAAAACTACATTATAATCAAAAAGCAAGCATGAAATATATAAAATTCGCAAAATGCAGAACATGTAAATATGAATTAAATGCAATTTACATTAGACAACTATTAACCTTATCCATATAGTCAAGTATAAACAATGGTAGCATTGGTTCCTTATGGACATTTTATGACACAAATTTACCTTGTATAGTAATGTTATTGAATTTGTTTATAACACTCATCATTATAAATAACTTTTACTGATTTTATGTTGGATAACTATTACTTTGAAGGATATACTAATTTCATGGCATTGAAAATGAATGATTGGTAAACATACATCTTTGAAATAGACGTCATTGCATAAATAAAGCGATCATATGATTATTAAACAACTTAAATAATCGGATAAATTTCTAATGATTAGCTCACCTCGGATGCGACGTGATGCCATCCACTGGCAGAATCACTGGAAAAGGAACCACTAGTAATTATAAGACCACTATCTTCGCTTAATGGAGGCGCCTCAGAGTGTGTTGAAAAAGGCGGTGACTCCATTACCCAAATGTTGATTTGGGATACTTAACATGAACAAAAAATGGACGTAAAAATTAGTAATTTTCATAAAAAATGAAGAAAATACATTGCAGTCTCTTTGCTTTACTTTTTAATAATATCTTAATGTTGGTAGTGTTGGCAGTAAAGTTGACCTCCATGTTATCGACTATCTTAAACACAACCGTCGATTCCTTTGTAGAATCAACATTCATTGCAAAATTTTGATATTATTATTTTAATGTTTGGCCTTTACAGTTATTAATATAATAGTCCACGATGTTTCATAGTCTTTATAAATTTTCACCTTTCTCAAGCGCCACTAGGTACCTAGGTACTTCTGTTTCATCGACTAATAGCGAGCTCAACCAATTAAGCGATTAGTATGTTAAGGAGCACAAACTAGTGACAAAAACCCCATTAACCAAACTAATAGTAAATTAAAAAAATCATGCGTGGTCTGTAAGGGGCACATACATCACACTTTTACAAAATTTACCTTTTACATTTACCAGATGATGCCCATCCCTTGGCTTTAAATCAATTTTACGTCAAACTTAAGGAACATAAGTTTGCCTCGACTAATAGTCTCGTATTTTGGTGTGTTAACTGTGAACCGTATTGTACATACGGTCATCAGAGTTTATTCTGATGTATTTTTCAAGTAAGCCTTTGTTTACATGAATCTAAAACCACACAAGATATTCTTACTTTATCAATCTATTTACCTAAACTTCTTGTATAAAATATCAAAATAATAATATTAATTAAAGTGAATGAAACATTGTATCATATTTATAATTTAACAAGTAGGCCACGTCCATAATTAGTATTATTTGTTCTTCAATTTCACGCTAAATAATTATTTCATAGGCAGCCGGTTAGCAGTCCGTATTGTTTGTGCATTTACTTCAGCGATACAAGTGTCATTCGTCCTTAAATATCTTCAAACTAGCATTTTGATTCAATTTGAAATTGCTTCGCTGTCTGTATTTAAGCAATTACGTGTATTTCTCAATTGAACTGAAATCACGTATAAGTGTTTTTTATATGAATTTATATTCGTCAAAAATATATAACAATTGTGTACATTCGAATGGAATCTGGCGTGTTTCTGAACAACATTTTTTGTAATAAAAACACTAGTGGATTGATATTGAGATACATTAAGAAAATAACTGTTATCTAAATGAATAATTGTATAATTTCTGTTATTGTAGATGATAATATTACAGAGATGGCGGACTCCCAAGTAGGCAATATAGTCAATGAAATATTGGTAAGTATTGTTATTATATTTAAACCTTTCTGTATTATTTCACTGAATGTTGGAGAAAAGTATCAATTTCTGTTATTGTTCTCCCTATCTGGATACCTTTGTGTATAATGTATGACATACAATAGTAATTATTAATAATATAAATTAATTAAGCTTATAGTAGGTATCTACAGAAGAATGTAATTAGTAAGTACCTACTTACTTATATAAAAATATATACCAAAAATGCGTTAAATCTTTTAGTGCTTACAGTGTTTACTTTTATTAATAGTATTTCCATTTACAGCGAGTTGAAGTAGTTGAAGCAGCTTTTAGTTGCTTTCTAGTCCACAAACCAGAACAAGAGAATGAAATGCTAGCGACATATCAGAAGAAGTTGTGCAGCATCATGACAACTCTGAGTGTGGAACAACAAGAGTCAGCGTTGCGGCAATTCTTGACGCCAACTGCTGTACTCACTAATAGATACAAGATGAAACAACTACTTACGCTTTTAGAAACTCTGGTCAATACAAACATTATACAAGCTCGGTTAGTAACAATACCAAGTAATACATCAATTACTGCATACATCATTAACAAATAAACATACAAAAGATAACTCATTGAACTTATTTTCAGGATGTTATGTGATTGCATTTTGACTAATGAAAAACTTACTTATCAGAACGCTGACTTCTGGATAGAAAGTTTTAATTTAATAAGAAGAGTTATTGGAGGTGTTGACTACAAGGGAGTTAGGGAAATAATGAAGGTTAGTATTTTTATACTGACTAATTTGCTAAATTTCATGTGTAATACTCGTTTTGTAAATACATACTACCTTGCGAATTTTGTTTTAAACATGTATTTGTTTTTTAGGGATGCAGGGAGAAGGCTCATACTCTTCCAGTTAGATTAAATTCAAGTACAATGCCCCAACTGAAAGCATTGTACAATGTTATAGAATATATTTTTGATCGGAATGCTTCACTTTTACCAGCATATTTTATTGTGACTGAAATCCAAAAAGATTATCCTGATAACAACCATTGGCCTCACTGGGTAAGACATAACACATATTAAATTTTATATTAATTTATGTTCAATATAACTGAAATGATTGCTGGATTAACTAAAATGTCATAATTTTGTCTAATTGGATTGATCTTTTTAGCAATTGGCGAAACTGTTATCTAGTTTTGTAGAAAGTTTCAAACCATGTGCGCAAATGGTTTCAATCATTGGACACTCACAAATGTTGCCAGTCGTTGAATTTTCTGGCTATGCAGATCATCTTGTTAACCCATGGCGCTTAGACCCTACAACATTGAAGTTTTCACTCAAGGGTAATCTGCCATATGAAGAAGAATTACTGAAACCACAGATAGCTCTGCTCCGCCATGTTTTACAACAGCCTTATTCAAGAGACATGATGTGTTCAATGCTTGGCCTTCAAAAGCAGCACAAACAGCGCTGCATAGCTTTAGAGGATCAATTGGTTGAGCTCATGATACTTCCAATGGAAAAGAGTGAACAAGAAACTGATGATGATGACATGTCATCATCACACTGGTGTTGGCTACACTTATCATCACAGGTTATATACTTAATTCTTATTGGGTTCGCTTCATTCCCGAACATAGTAATGGGTCTACATAGCAAATTAATTGGACATGATATGAAGAAAGGTAGGGACCACCTCATGTGGGTATTATTGCAATTTATATCAGGAAGTATTCAGAGAAATCCGTCTTCAAACTTCTTACCAATCATAAAACTTTATGAATTGCTGTATCCTGAGAAAGAACCACTGCCTGTGCCTGATTGTACTAAGGCTCACTGCACGCACCAAATGGCTGTGGTATGTATTTGGATGCACTTGTTGAAAAAAGCTGAAACTGAACAGAAGACCATGACAATGCCACAAAATTTAAAAGTACAGTATGAGTATGTAACATTCAGTTATTTTGTAATTTATTTTATTTAATCCCTTCAAAATTTAACCTAATACTTGAATATATATTTAAAGGTTTCTTCAGCATCTAATGACATCAAACAGTACTCCAACTTTGATGGGTTCAGATTTCCGAATCGCGTTGCTTTGTAACGCCTATTCTACAAACCAGGAATACTTCGCCCGGCCTATGGGTGTGATAATAGAAACACTGTTTGGGAGCCAGAAAGCAATGCCAAATGGGAACCCGGGCACTCCATTACCTACAGTGCCCTTATCCATGTGTATTTTGGATAGTTTAACGTTGCACTGTAAGATGTCACTTATACACTCGATAGTGACGCATGTGGCTAAGCTGGCTCAGAACAAGAGTAACATACCGGGGAGCAGCATGATGGCACCAGCTTTAGTTGAGACTTACAGCCGGTTACTTGTGTACACTGAAATTGAATCTATGGGAATAAAGGGGTTTATACGTAAGTTTAATGTACTTGTTTATAATAACCCAGATTAATTAACCAATAGTACTGAACAATTCAAAACAATTTAATGCACTTAAATGCAAAAACTGGAAGCAAAGGGCGGGAGATCGTGCGCTGTGGCGTTCCTTGGGGGAGGCATATGTCCAGCAGTGGACTGCAACAGACTGCTTTGATGATGATGCTGATGAAAAAAAAAAAACGAATTTCAATTAAAGAAAACATAACTACTGGATCGATTTATGTAGGATTGTGGGACCACCTCTGAAGTATATATGGTCGATGAAAATACTAGTTTTTGAAATCACTTCACAATTGCCGTAGATATCGCATAACATACATACAAAAAAATACCTACAGACAAATTGAGAGAACCTCCTCTTTTTAAATCGGTTGATAAACTAAGAAAAATATTATAACTACATATCTTATCGAGTATATTTTTCTTCCAGATCAGTTGCTACCTAATGTATTCAAGTCCCACGCTTGGGGTATATTGCACAACTTATTGGACATGTTTTCGTATCGTATCCATCATGTCCAGCCACATTATCGAGTAACGTTACTGTCGAACATACATTCTTTAGCGGCATACCCACAGGCTAATCAAACACAGTTGCAGTTATGGTAAGTGTGAAATCAATTATGTTTATAATACCTACATAAACCTTATAACCGAGTATAATGTGTATGCGTTTTATAATATTTTGAGTTGCCTTTTGTTATACTTTAATGATACTCTATACTCATTAAAGGTAGACTGTTAAATGAACTTAAAAAATTTCAACAAAGCAATTTATTATCCTATAAATATCTCACAATCACATATCCCATTACATTTCTTTACCTCTATACCTCCGACACAAAAAAAGAGGTGTTATATTTTGCGCGGATGTCTGTCGAGGCGTAGCTCTTAAGTTTCGTTTGCGAGCTACCGTAATCCGACATTCTTAGGTATTATGTATGAAGATCTGATCAGCATGTTTTGCATACATACATACAAACACGCCTGTTTCCCGTAGGAGTAAATAGAGACCACTTCTTTCCACTTGCTACGATCCCTACATACTTGTTTCGCTTCATCCACTGTCATTATTCCCTTCATACATGCTCTTAGGTTTAGCATACTTTAGAGTCTAGACCTGGCCTTTTTAAATGCATGTTTTAATTTGTTTTTATTTATTTTCAGCTTTGAAAGTACAGCTCTCCGCCTAATAACCAGCTTGGGTAGTTCTGGCGTACAGCTGCAGATGTCTAGAGTGGTGTCTGAACCTAAGTCGCTGGTTTCTTCGGAGAGCGAGGAGCTGAACCGTGTGTTAGTGCTGACTCTTGCACGTGGGATCTATATGACTGGTGCTGGTAAGAAAAGGTTTTTTAAATATTTAGACATAAGATTAACTACCTATAATAAATAAACGCTGTTTAATTTTATGATGATGATTATGATGATAATGATGGTTATTTTGATAATGGTGCTCTACTGCTAGATGTAAATGTTAAAGAAAAAAAAAATTGTCTGCCCGTGACCATGATATCTTTAAAGGTGTGATTTTATTTCAAAACCCAATAATAAATTGACTTCCATAGTTACTTGTCAATATTACTAAACTAAGAGCCTTGCATTGCCCTTAATTTTGTAAAATATCTATACCTAATACTGATCATTAAATAGGGTTTAAAACTTTAACAGGCAGTGACGGTGCAGCAGTTAAGGAGCTACTCACCACCATAATGACGAACACGCCGCACATGTGGTCCCAACACACGCTTCAGTGCTTCCCACCGATGCTCGTTGAGTTTTTCGCACAGGTACATAATCATATACATCTATGAAATAAATCTTTCTGTCTGTTTGTGACGCTTCGTTAAATCATAGGTAATTTTGATAAAATTTGGTAGGGGTTTGAACTTGAACCTTGAACGCTATAAAATATCACAAGCTACGTACTATTTTAATGCCACCATGATAATCACTGCTGGACAATATCCTCTTGCATAGATCTAATGGCTTACAACTTGGATGGTTTGCTCATCCAAGATTTCTCATCTCAGAATCAGGTTTTCATTACAATATTTGGACTCCCAGGTAATCCTAACATCAATGCTATGTTTATGTGCCTACTCATTGACTCTAAAACTAAGCGACACATCGAAAAAATATGCTAAAAACTTAAAAGATATTAACCTTAAAAACCCTTTAGTATTATTTACAGAACCCAGCACCGAAAGAGAACAAGCAAGTGCTGAAGAAGTCGGTTGAGGAGGAGTACCGCAAGTGGACGTCGATGGCCAACGACAATGATATTATATCGCACTTCTCCGTGCCGGGCACGCCGCTCTTCCTGTGTCTCTTATGGAAGATGATCTTCGAGACCAATAGGATTAATCCGGTCGCTTTCAAGTAAGTTCTTCTACTTTTTGTTATACTGTATTCGATATTGTTTGGTCTAGGTATACTTACATTTTTACCAAGTTGTATCAAAGTTCAGTGATGCAGTCAAAGCGCACAAAGTAACTGCGGTAGATCTATTAAACATTGAGGCTATATTGGGGTGCTGATTTTAGTGTTCAGCCACCTTTCTACAAATCTCTCGCTTTTTTAAGATTTTTACGCTATTATTATACATATATTTATAGACATTATTAAAGCGTGCAAGCATAAGTCCTAACATTCAGTGCAAACTTCTACATTTAAGACAGCTTTGATGACACAAAATTAAAATCCTCAACTACTGCATTAATTGCCTTGGAGCCACCGACGGGCCTGTTGGTTTAGTGGTTATAAATGACCTTGATTGCTGAACCGGAGGTCGTGGAATCTGATCCCACCCAGAACAAATACAAATGATCATCATTTGTCCTTTGTCCGGGTGTAATTAAGTTGTGTATTACCATTGTACTGAATCTGCCTGGTTGGATCTGATGACTGTATGTCAGTTTTCCCAGGTTATTGAACGTGTTTTTTGTCATAGGATCTTAGAGCGCATCGGTGCCCGCGCCCTATCAGCTCACCTCCGTAAGTTCTGCGACTACCTCGTGTTCGAGGTGACGAACCCGGCGGGCGGGCCGCACATCAACAAGTGCGTCGACGCCATCAACGACATCATCTGGAAGTATAATATCGTTACCATCGACCGTCTAGTCTTGTGTTTGGTGAGTCTGAAGGGAAATAACTTAAAGGTTTTAAATAATTTGAAAGAATTAGCGTTTTTACTATGTGACTTCGGATGCGTGTTCTGCTTCACAGATATAGTGATTCTGTAGTATTTAATATTAAAATTGTCCAAACATGTAGTAATCTACACTATATTTTAAATTTCACTTTCATTGTGAAGATGAATGTAAAAAAGTACTATCTTGTAATCGACGCTAATTCATAATTGATATTGTTTAAGCTGTAGTTCTTAAATTTTAATCATACAGTGACACTTATCAAATTCCTATTTATGTTTATTTTTATTTTAGGTACTACGCCCTAATCCAGACGGAAATGAAAGCCAAGTGTGCCTTTATATAATTCAGTTACTATTACTAAAAGGATCAGAATTAAGGAACAGAGCACAAGATTTTGTAAAGGAAAACTCTCCTGAGCATTGGAAACAGAACAATTGGTAATGTATTTTTTTGTATAATATCACCATTCCAAATTACCATTATTATCAGCAGTTTTACATGCCATCTCCATTTCTGAAGGTAGAGAAGGTGCGTTCCTTTTTGAATATGGGAAGCAGAAGTAGAGTAGAAATTACCAAACCCTGCAAAATTCAATATAATATTTTAAGATATTCGAAAGATATTTACTATATAATCCACCACACCACTTCAGGATTAAGTCATGTTTCTCTCATACCATGTTACTAAAAAATACACATAAATTTTCAAAACTTTACCAATAAGTATAATTTTGTAACTAACTTTGCCCATTTACAGGTACGACAAACACCTAGCGTTCCACAGGAAATATCCTGAGAAATTCGCACCTGAAGAGGCTAGCAACACTTACGGTGGCCCTATACCAGTTTATTTAAGCAACGTCTGCCTCAGATTTATACCTGTCTTGGATATCGTGGTACACAGGCATTTAGAAATACCGTCAGTAAGCAAGAACTTGGAACAATTACTCGAACACCTAGGTTATCTCTATAAATTCCATGGTAAGTTTGTGGTTGTGCCTCCAATCATCTAGCGGTGATGTAAATGCTATATCTCTTATGAGAACAGCCCCTCTAGCCGAGTGGTATTTCTACGAGTTTATCGACTCGCTCAAATGTATTGAAGTTAAGAAGCTTGAGCCACTTGACTTATCCATATGAAATGTCATTTCGCAGTTGAACTGTTTTGCCTTGTATAATTTACTTATTGTACTTACCTTCTGCTGATTTTTGTGGGTGTTGAACCCGAAGGGGGTTCCCTTTACTATTGCTTGTCACACCGATACCTTACATCTTCAGATATTAGCATAAAGTGTTCGATTACAAAACTGAAATTGTTATTTACGCTGTAGTATGTAAGGATCGTAGCAAGTGGAAAGAAGTGGTCTCTACCTACCCCTACGGGAAGCAGTCGTGATTATATGTATGTATGTATTTACCCTGAAACATTTTACAGATCGGCCAGTTACATTCTTATACAACACTCTTCATTACTACGAAACGAAGTTACGCGACAAGCCACTTTTAAAGAGAAAGCTAGTGAATGCTGTACTAGGCTCCCTGAAGGAGGTACGGCCGGCGGGCTGGGCTACCACAGAGGCCTTCCAGACTTACCTCGGCAAGTCAGATGTCGATGCCACAGGGTGGACTCCAGACCTTAATTACTATCTCAGTCTGGTCAATAGGATGGTTGACAGTATCCTTTTTGTGACGTCATAGAATACGGTAACTAAGTAGACGATCGGCAATTAATCGCTGGATAAATTAATTTTGTTTGCCTCGTGCAAGTTAAGCGCGACAGCCAAATTAGCTTTATACGTATACGTAATCAGTATACGTCAATCATGACATCAGTATACATAATACCGGCAATATTTAAAATTATCCATCATCTGTTCAGCACTTGTTTCATAACTAAACAGTTGAAAATGGTCCGTCAGCCTTATGCAAGGAAAATAATTATTGCTGTACATTTTACGATGTGGTTTACCTCATTAGCGGTTAACTTAAGTCAAATTTCTATCTATAGCTGGGGAAAAACAAATGAACATATATTCACAAACTGATCAATAGGTAGTTTCTACAAATGGTCGTCAGAGGTTTATCCGAATACAAATAAGGGAAAATTAAATTGTAGAAATATATTAATTACAGAATGAGGCTGCAAAAGATTAATGAAACACTGGGAAAATAAACAACAATTTGTATAGTTGTGATATCGTGTGATGTAATATTTAACCCCTCTTACATTATAAACGAATATAATTTCTTTAGCATATATTACAGCTATGACTGGCAGCTCACATTTCCCCAACACAGATTGGCGCTTTAACGAGTACCCGAACCCTTCAGCACACGCCCTCTATGTGACCTGTGTGGAGTTGATGTCACTACCACTAGCACCCAACCTGGTCGGCAATAGTCTTTTGGACGTCGTCACCCAAGGATTCGTCGTCATTCCTCCTACTAAAATCCAACTCTGGATCAACGCTATAGGCCTCATAATGGCTGCATTACCTGACCCCTACTGGACCGTTCTTCACGATCGTATAATGGAGTTAATAACCAATACTGAGATGACGGAGTGGCCGTTCCCACACACTCCGTTTCAGCTGTTTAACCTGTCGACGACGAATGATGCTATGCTGGAGAACAAATACAGTCTGACCCTGGCTTTAGCCCACGCTGTGTGGTACCACGCCGGGGCAGGACAGATAATGCAGGTGCCGCAGTAAGTAAATTCTTGTGTATCATTCGTGTAACATTATAATGTGATCGTGAACCAAAGATTGAACATAGGCACTCCTTCATGCGTTGATGAAAATCATACATCGTGACTTCATGTCAGTAATATTCTTTGAAAGTATAAGTTTTGTCGTATGTTTTGACTTAAGTAAAGTCTTGCTATAAACTTGTATTTGCTTTGACACTATATATTTATAGAGTGTAGATGAAGAGAAAAGGAATATGAGTTGTGATTAAATAAAGTACTAATGTATTTTCAGATTCGTTAAAGAAAAGTTATCAGTGGAGATCCATACTGAGATTCAGCTGCTGTACCTGTGCCACCTGGTCGGGCCATTCTTGCAGCGGTTCAACTCTGACTTGTCGCGAGCTGTGATGGATATAACGATAACTCTGTACGAGCTTCTCGCACACATCGACAAGTCACAACAACACCTACAGTACATTGATCCGATATGCGATTTACTGTATCCTTTTTAATAACCAACTATAAAAAAAGATGTTATATTACTATTGAAAAAAGAAATAGTAAAAATTAAACTAATGAAATTAGCAATAGTGCAGTAACCTGTCTATATTTCACAAACTGTTAACATAATTGCAGATTACAACAATTTAAGTTCTCAATCAGTAATCCGAGAAAACCGTGTTACTTTAAATTTTCTTAACATTAATATCAGTTATCACATAAAATACATGTTCGTCGGTGACACCATGAAGAATGAAGTGGAGAGTGTGATTAGAAAACTGCGGCCAGCTTTACAGATGCGCTTGCGTTTCATCACTCATTTGAACGTGGAACAAATAAATACCGCCTAGCAGAACGACTACTACAGCTATACGCCATCCAGTTCGAGCTCAAGCTCGGAGTAATGGCGATGCTGTAGTAATGACAAAAAAGTATTTATTGACTCTTTAAGTGATAAAACTTTATCTTAAATACCATTTAAGATGCGTCTAGCCAGTTGTTATCAACGGCTTTCGAGTTAAGCTTTAGGGTAATTACATCACAACAACTATTGTTACTATTTAGAGGTAAGTCTCAATATGTAAAGTCAGATATTTTCTTAATGTACTATTTAAAATTATTACAAAGGAGTTTACTTACTATTTTATAATGAGTAAGTAAACATGATAAGTGAGAGAAGAAATGCTTACATCGCAATAATTTTATACTTTTTAATAAATTATTATAGCATGATATCCATAAAAAAACACTTAACAAATAAGTTATTTAGTATATTTTTGAGTACTTTGAGTTTGCACTGACCTAAAAACACCATATAATTATGATTTACTTTTCTAGAAGACTATCAATAACTTTGCTTTTGACGTTTGCCAAATATCGAGAATTTTCTGTTAGCACTTCAACAAGAACAACAACAAATTATTTAAGTTTGGTGCAAACTCACGGTAAAAACATTTTCATTTTAAGCGATACAATTAAGGTAATTAAATACCACCATTACAAGATCTTAGAATATATTTTGTACATAACAGTAATGCTATTGTTATCAGTCATTACAAACATCGAATATTAATTATGTGCAATTAATGTTAATTGACCATTATCTTTGGGATATCTGACATTACAATGCCCATATTATTTATATTTCACAAAACGTTTCTATTTTACATTACGCTTATATTTACAGTTCGACAAATATAATCAGGTCTTTCTTTTATTTTTAATTCTATGGAATGATGACTGAATTGTTCGAAGATGGAATCTCTAAAATCAGAGTTACAAATCAAACATTTGACTGAAGATTGTTTGCATAAAATAAAGATATTGTTTTAGAAGTGAATGCATATAAATAAACTTAAATTATACTTGAAATTGATATGTATTGTGGACCCTAAATTGTATTTTCTTTAGATCAATAATGTATAAATCTTTATATGACAAATTACTACTATTGATTCTATAGAAGATTGTTGAAGTTACAGATCCATATAAGTTTACAAACTAGTCAGCCACGCCCATTGATGTTACGATTTTTTTCTATTTAAACAGGGCTTTATAATTTGGACAAATTTCTTAGTCACATTAGTGCATAAGTAAAAGGCTTTTAAACTTTTTGCTAGATTAAGTAAGACAAACTGTTAATCAAGAGTGATGAATAAGCAATAGCCAAGAAAACAAATTATTCTTTTAAATAAATATTGTATATTTTCTAATCATTTAAAGAACTAGGTAATGTGTATATTGCGAATATTGAATTTTAACGATGTTCTTAAAATAACATGTTTAAATAAGGAAATTGTGATAAACAAATTTTTTTATAAGTAAAATAATTTTCGATTGTTCGAAAAGTATTTATGAAATAGGTTTTATATAGTGATGTAACAAATGTTTTGTATTAAGTACTCAATATTATACTTGTAAGTACTGATGGTAAGGAAACAATTATAGGCTAATGTCTAGGCTAATAATATGATCAAATTAGTTATTAAAATAACTAATTTAGCTTGCTCCTTTAAGCTACATTTGTTAGAAATAAGTTATAGCGATAATTCATGGGTGCAGTTAAGATTCTGGCATTAATTATTGATAACTTTTAACACAACATTTTCACAGCCTTTACTAATAGTGTAACATTATTTATTGCGTATGGGCTAAGCAAGTTATATTTAATTTGCTGTAGGTACATGAGTTACATGAGAGAGAGAGGGGGGGGGGGGGGGAATATTCATTATTTAAATAATATTTAATCCACCATCTGTCTCTGCACCCATGTGATAAAATGTGTTGTGATTCAGTTGTGTATAATAACAGCTATGGTGAAAACATTCATAGTTGGTAACCTTTTTAATTGATTCTTAAGAATTTAAGGGCTATTTGTTTAATGTAAGATGCATATTTCAATGCAATATATTTTAGACTGTGAAGTGCACTAACATAAATCTTAGCTCTGTAGATGTCTCAAGCTTTTTACGGTTTATGTTTCAATGTCATTATATTTATTCACAGGCTCCATTCAATTGTTTCTATATTATGTCGTTTTGATTATATACCTATGTAGGTACATAATAAAATGTATAGGTACACTACGATAAATTCGCTAGCATAGACCAAACATCTTAAAATTTAGTGTTACAAGCACTACCTTAAGTGTTATGGACATTATACTAGAATTAATTCATTATAAAAATATACCTAAATTACCATTACGATTTGGATAATGAGAAAATTAAGTTTTGAAATGTTGTGATAATCGAGGGTCCTGGCACATTAAACTGGTACTGCTCCAACGAGGCAATCAACATTCAAGAGGCGCCTTACTGCAGCTGTGCCGTGACGGTGCCAGTATAAAGTGGCATAATCCTAATGGTACCCGATTTCCGAACGATCGCTCAATATTATGACATTCACAACTTTAGATTCCAAAGACATGAAAACTATATCAATAGAAGATTGATTATTTTCGTTTATCCTAACTGAGCAAAGTTAGGCTAAGATTATTTTATTTATACACACAAGATACACACATATATTTTACGCTTTTCAGATTGTCTTCACAATAGCAACCTGCTAAAAAATATTTGTAAGCATCTCTACTCTAGCCTTTTCAATTTTAATCAATATTTAGCTGTCGGAAGGCGAAAATTGAGAAACTGGTGCAAGCAATTTACTAACTGAAGTTTATATAAAAAAAGTTGTTCGTTTTCTGTAAGATTCCAAATTGATGTCACTATTTTCATTTCAAAAGATCCGTATTATTATTGCGATATCCATCCATTAATCCAGGTATATATTTTATAGCAGATACTCTGCTTTTCTTTATATCAAGGACACAATAATAACCATTCGGAGATTGGGTAAGTATATAATTATGTCAAGCAGATGAACGTAATTTTGCATAATTTTATATAAGTTTTTCATATTTCTATTATCAAAAATAAATATTTTAAATGTATCTATAGTTTTTATTTATCACTTACATTCTGCTTGGTCACGTCTTGAGTCGCTATTGATATTTTATTTTAGACGAAATTATCCTTGTTAAGGAAAGTCATTTAAATCCAACAAACCGAAAAAATAACGCAACTAAATTACCCTCAAAAGTCTGTGTATCTTTGCCATTTTGCGTTTTCTGTAATAAAATAAGCTGTGACGCTTTCATATTCCGGTTCATTTCTCGGTTAACCGAACTGGAAACGAGGAGAATAATTACAAAAGATTCTGAAAATTATTATAAATACTTTTGAAGTTTAGATATTTGCATTTAAAAGTTAAAGAAAAACATAATTTAACGACGTAAGTGAAAGTTGTTAGCAGTTGAATTTGAATTTGCCCCGCAAGTTTAAGTTGTCCAATAGGACGCGCGCTGTCTCGTTTCGAAGCCCGCCTTTTTTGGGACCAGCAATGTAACATTATTAAATGTCAAATGATGTCAAACTTATTTCAATCTTTCGCTTTTGCGCTTTCAAAATATAAGTAAGCACTATAAAGTCTTCAATGATGGTATATATTGAAAAAAGTATTTTTCTTGTTTGTCGTAACATGTATTTTATTTACAATTGGCAACACTGCTGGGACCCAGCCCAGCGCCCCGGCCGGCACGCGGCGCCTGGCCTGGCCCGTTTGCGCAGCCCGTCCGTAGCCCCCCTAGCCCCGCAGACCGCCGCACACCCGTCGGCGTCGCAGTCAGCCAGACGACGTACCACGGGAAGCGTGTCGCACATTAACACCGCAGTGAATAGACTATTAAATCTCAATTTTGTGAATTACAGTGTGTGTTTTAATTGTCCGGACACTTGTTTTTACACATATTCTTCACCATGGCTACTGAAGTAATTAATAATGTTCCCGAGAACACTGAAAAGGAAAAAGTACCAGCAGAGGACGCGCCGGTAGACAATGGACAAACCAAAGAAGAGCCGCCGGCTGAAAAGGTTGAAGAGAAAGTAGAGGAGAAGAAGGTAGAACCTGCTCCACCCAAGGTTACAGTACACAAGGCCAATTTTGAAAAAGACGTCGTTTACTTGTATCAGTTCTCGCGCACTCCTTTGTTACCCTCAACTTCACCATACTGCTTGAAAGTTGAAACATGGCTTCGTTTAGCCGGCATCAAATATGAGGTAAGTTTTAGTTGATATTACATGTCTCTTAAGTTATAGTTCTGCTTGCGTGTATTATATTATTTATAGTTATTTATTTTAAACACCAATTCTAATCAAATGAGCCGCTACGCGTTGTTACCCAATTAATTATTGTGAATGCACGTACATTTACATTATTGCTGCATTATTATTATGAAAGCTCTTCGGAGTAATAGACTGATCTCTGAGTATTCTGAATGTTTGAAACAGCGAATTTTGCTTAGCGAAAGATTAAGTACCTTCCTAACATTTCTACCTAGAGTAGGTAGGCACTCCAAAGCTCTATTCATTCAGTTTACAAGACCTTTAAAAGCACACATTTGGTAGTTATAATAGGTGTCCTTTTTATTTATTATTTTACTTTCCGCTCTTAGAAGAAGCATGCGCTTGAAATATATTGTATAAAATCTAATCATGCATAAAGTTTACCTTGTAATTCCTGATTTTAATTTCGCGCGATTTTTCGTACATAAACGGTCTCACAAACAAAGCCATCGAAATAAATCCTTCGTTGTTGTTATACTTTTTATAGTAAATTGTAAAAAAAATAATAAGCCTCACCCTTTAAAAGGTTAACAAAGGTAGGGTAGGTATATGAGTACATCGAAGACATGGTGTGCATATTAATGTTATCCCAAATTGTCGATATCGATCGCGTCCTGTCTACGCGTCGCGCAGGTAGGTAGGTACATTACCGGGCTACACAAAGCGCGCGCGACTGCACTTCTGCGCAACTATCGGACCCCTCCCTAGACTAGCTTTGGTACATTAAAATATTAATTATTCTTAATTACTAGTATGTACAAACATCAAAATATAGGTACTTATATGATTGTAATTAAAAAATAATTTATATAATTACTTTCTCATGCACGAAATCTAGTATTGTATAGTCTTTAATGAATGTAAACTTTCTTAGACGTCGAACACAATTTTTAGAAAAGTTCCAAACAAAATAAACTTTTTCGGTAATATTTCAATGAGGACATCGAACTACGCCCTTAATGAGCTTCAATTACCCCATTTTGTTTTTTTTTTTAATAATTGTATTTGGTGTAATTAACAGTAAAACCATGAAACGCGATCAAAAGACTTCACCTTAAATATTTCAGTTATTTTCGTACGCTTAATTAAGGGAATCGTACTTATTTATTTATACCTCTTTAGACATAAAAAAACATAATTGATCTGTCTAAAGTACAACTTAAAATATTTCAATTATCTAATACTACTACTACATTACGTACGATATAATGAATAAATAGACATTCATCTAATTAGCAAGATAACAGAAACAAGAGCTTATTAACCTTCCCAATACAATAGAATACCAAAGCTTTATGCTTTAACTAATTATATCTATAAAAAAATATTTGTTTAGATTAGTCATCCAACACTATTTTTACCGTATTGAAAGACAATAGCAACTTTGGTACCTGCTTTAAGGTTTAGTCCAAGTTTCTATGGGATTGGTCACGCACAATACTGAACTTATTACCACGAAAAATACCACGACACCAAATGTTCTATCTTTTAGTCAATGTTATTATTATTTTCTTGACTGTACCGATAGCCGAGTGGTGTAGCTCACCACGCCTAATATCAGTTTATCGTTGTGCGCAACTGCGGGTTTGATTCCCGCGTAGGACAACAAGCATTTCTTTGATCTAAAATTACTGGTTCCAGGCGTCGTGTGTTCCTGAGTTGAGTATTTGTGAAACATTTAGCTAATATGCATTGGGATTGCTATCCATTTTTATCCGAACATTTCTGTTTCTTGTTTTATGGCACAGCAATATACACTAATAGGTAACAAGAAATAACTTTTCGTCATCCTGTGACCGACTAACACTATGAAACGTTGCCCCACAAAAAGTAACTGCGGCGTGGATGCACCTTGTAGTAATCAATGAATAGAGCAAAGGAAGATGGACAGTGTAATAAGTTTTGTTATGCCGTGGGAGGAAAACAACAAATAATACATTTTCCTACCGCAATGCCTAAGGGACATAGACATCCATGAAATAAGAGGAAAGATACATAATTAATTAGTAATAATTCTCGCAAATATACAAGTCAACATTTGTTAAAGTTTAGAGGAGATTGCTGGCAAAAACAATGTTGTATTTATACATGCCGAAACATTAAGTTAGAAAATACATTATAATGATGGGTACACATGTAGACAGAAGCGTCCATGTGTTGCGCGGGTTCGTTAACTAGAGTGAGGGAGAGTGTAGGACGTGCGGTATCCGCCCGCGGCCATTGCCCTTTAGTAATAACCTTGTTCATACATACCTACAGCGGGACAATCAAACTAAAAATACTTCTCAACTATGTCACATCAAAACACTCTTTTGTTTGGCTATTAACTGCATTTTTAGCAACAATTAATTAATCTCACTTTAAAAATAGCTTTGTGATATTGTAGGTATCCCTTACCAGATCTTTTATTAGTGGCCTGGTATTCTACTGACCTTGAACATTTGTTTTCAACATCAACTGATTCAACTAACAAACATTAAAAAGAGCTTAATACAGGCGACGCCTTTCTCGAAAGCACTTCTAAACTCGTTATCAACCTAATAGATGAAATACATGCTTCTCAATATAGAACACAAATCTTAGAACATACTTACTTCAAAAACCAGTATGTGCGGTCTGAATACCATATTACCGCGTCGTTAATACTCTAAGGACCAAGATAATACTTTCTCGAAAGGATGCGTATTGAACGTACTTAGTTCACACTAGATAAAGTGAGAATAAGATATGTTGATAAGTCGAATTGTGGATCGTTTATGAGCACTACGATGCACGGTCGACGACCTCAAGCTTCGAGGGCGGCAATTTAATAAATAGATGATCCCGTCATCATAGAGGCGATATGTGTTATTAGAGAAATTATTTCTCGTTTAAACATCTCAAAACATTAATGAATATAAAACTTTCCTTGTGATCATGACCTTAAATTTAATAGTCTAAAATATCGATGTCGAATAAAAAAAGGAACGGTGTAGAAGTCATAGCCTGCAATCAAGTAAACTGGGTAAAATAGAAAAAGGTTATTTTTGAAATTTCTGTTCTCTATTTATTTTTTACGGTTGACAAGTTTAATCACATTACCCACGACATATTCCCGCACTACATCAGCGCCACACGAGCTTTTCCCGCGCTACATTATATTTGATAGACATTTTGTATCAAACACCCACCCAAGGATTAATTACGTTTATAAGCAAGAAATTTTTAATAAACTTTGAAGCCTTTAAATTATAAATACAACACGTAGTACCGTCGACATACTTTCAGTCACGAAGAAAGTTTTGAAGCGAGCGTTAGAAATCTAGTCAGAAACCTAGATAGATATTACACCTAGGGTTGCTCTCCACAATAAACTTGCTATATTATTGGTATACTTAAATCTCATATTACAAAGAACATAGTGCACGCACGTGGCGATTTTCTTTCACCATTTTGATTTTGTAAGACTATTGTTATATGGTCTAAGTGAAACAAGAACTAAAGCACACCTGTGCTACTGTTGCAAAAAATTCCAAGTAATACGACCAATATCATGTACATACAACGATTTGAAAGAAATACGATCCTTTGCATATAAAATAATCTGCTTACCAATTATCTATCAAGCAGATGGAACTTGATACAAATAATATGTTTGATCAAGTTATGTATTCCCTAATTTATTACCATATTCCTTGTCTCATACTACACCAGCTACTTATTTTCAATATAATAATATATAATAGATCCTTGGAACAAAATGCCTTCCAAAGCAAAACATACAAAATAGGTTTAGCATGTACTGTTATTTTAATTAATCAAAACTTTACGTTATTATTATAAGCCATGTACAATATTTTTATTGATTCTGTTATCTTCAAGCTTGATATAAAAGATACAATGTTGCTCAAAGAGTTGTATGTATATGTAATCGATTTCGCTTGGTGTGTGAGCGCATCGGCAACAATGCGTTTATTATTCCAACTGAGAGTCGTGTTTCGTGCGACGTATTTGGTGGTGGAATGCGGGTCGGCCGCGCGCCAGCCCTCCAAGCTACATTTGTACGACGGAAGTGCTCGGTGCGTTGCTTAATGCTACTTTGCAAAGCCATTAATTCGTATTCGGCTCAGATAGCTCTCTATATTAATAACTAGCACCTGCACCGTTACAGTATGACCTTCATTAATAGTATTATAGCAACATAGTCTCAGTAAGGAATGCAACTGTATAGTTGCATAGTGACCTAATTATCGAATATTGTCATGTCACCCATAATAATTAAGGCGATCGTTAATGTTTAAGCAATACATAATTATGATTCCTCTTTCAACCAACTCGTAATTAACTTAGTCCAAAATAAAGTGGCTTTCGAATTAGGTTTTGTATGTTGGCCATTTTATGATGACTAATATTTTTATTTCGCTGGAATAACGCACATTGGTAATACATGTATGTTGCAATGTGATCGAGAAACCGCAGCAGCGAGTTGGCCACTGAGCTATGAAATCGTGCGGCCACGGTATGTCGGCTGCACTTTCTCAAGTTCCGGGCAACACTACTTGAGAATAGAAGGCAATAGTTTCATTGTATATCTACTTATTAAATTTTCATAAACATGTAACATAAACATGCGTTCTTGGCAATAATTGGGTTCACTATTGCTATTTAAAAAAGGCTACGTTCAGAAGCAGGTTACCATTAAAATTAAATATGTATCCTGTTTGTCTTTGAATTACTCAACATTGAATGATGGGACGTAATATAATATTAATTGAATAAATGGTGAAGTAATGCTATAGCAAAATACTTAGTTACTCATATTTATAAAGAGAGTGCTTGCGTGTATAGTATGTAGGTACAGTGTCAAGTGTGTAATTACAACAACATGATTTATCGTTTCATCCAGAAAACATCGTCATACTTTCCTCAGTTCTAACGATTGGAATTTTTCATGTTTTGGTATTACCGCAACATGAAATAAATTTTTTTATTTAAGTATTCTTGTACCAATTTACAAAAAAAAGTTAGCATTTATTAGAAATAAGAAGTATGTTATTGTAACTGTAAGTGAACATTTTGTTTTGTAAATAAGTAAATGAATATAATCAGCTGGGAAAAAGATTTTCGGTTAAAGCCAGGGTTATTGCATGCGTCGGTGTACCACAGACACGATGCAATCTAGTTATGCAGCTAGTTATGTGTATTGAGAAGTGTCACCAGAGTCGATTTCGAAGGTAATCAAGTTGAGATATTCTAGTCGTTAACAGACATCTTATGTTGAATATTGTATAGATTTAAGTATACCCGATTTTGGTAGGATACCGAAGTAATGCACTGTGTACAATTGCTTGGTAAATTTTAATAATAAATTGACATAAGCACCTACATAGTACATACTAAAAAAATGTTGGGCCCTATTTACTCTTCATCAAAACAAATATCAGATTACGACTGCTTAAGGAAGGTTCCGTAAAGTTAAATGCGTAGCATCACTACTGGAGGATAGTTTTCGTTCCTCGTTTATGCGACATAATTTGACATATTGGTTCATTGAAATAATTAATACCGATCCGATAATTATTCCAATCAGGGTTAACTACTTTCCTTATGAGTCCTATAATCTTAAAAAGTCCCACCCAAACTTCAGTTGCGTACATGCATTGGTTTCATATGCTAATTTTAGTGTAGACTTAAACACGGTTATTAGTTGCATCGCCTAAGAATATCCAGTAACTAAGTATGTAGGTACATCAATCAATAAGCTGAAGACTGAAATAGCAGCACAATGGCTGGATCGTTCTCCGAACCCTACTGTTTAAGTAACGGTAACACATTGTGTGATGTTGCCTTGTTTACACTTAACACACGATACTTAACAGTAACGTACATTGTTAAAATTAGCTGCAATTCAATGAATGTTATTTCCTCCATCTTGGTATTCCACATATTTAGTGAATACATGTTAAACATCAGACAACAACGCATTGCGTATCTATGAAGTTGAGAGCTATCGCAGAGTGACCACCTCTGATCCTGGTATACATATAACTTTCAAACTATAACAACAAACTATACCAGTTACAGATAAAGCATTCCTCTTTATGTTCTTTGCGTAAGCAACTTACGATGTTGATATTGTATTTTATTACTCCCTTTTTGATATAATTATTGACTTTACCCGTAAATTATTAAATTACGATTATGGTGATTAGTGTTAGTAAAGCTACGGATATGAATTTGTTGCTAGGTTTCCTGCGCTCAGGTAAATACTAAATATCATATATTTAATGATGGAAAATAAATAATTTAAAGCTTTTATAACTCAATTAAGTTATGAGAGTTGTAGTTATTTTACCAAACATTTGTAGTTTAGTCTTCAGGACTTTAGTATAAGTCAATTGCTATGACTTATTTACTTTTCATGTAGGTAGGAAAAAAGGTGCAAGTATTCATGAATGAATGATCTTATTTTAAATTTTACAATATACATAGAGAATTATTTAAAGTTGGAACGAAGACGCTCACACAAACACATGACATAAGTTAATTAAGCGGCTAATGTTAATCATGTGTTCTTCTAATTCGAGACATGATAGTGAAATGGTATAGCATGTCATTATTAAATGAGCTCGCGCCTAGACGCGGGGGTCGGCAACCGCGAGGGCTTCGACCTGAATCGTAGGAGCGCCTGCGCGACCCCGCCCGGCAAGCGAGCCGGCCGGCCATCGACCAACCCCGAGCCCCGCGCCCCGGCGGCGGCAAGAGCGGCGCCCGGGGTGTGTCGCCCGAACCGACTGCGCCCTTGTACTCCCTTATCACAATGCTAACATGCTAACACCAAATAAAATATTACGTCACTATGTTCAACTTTATAAGCTCGCATGGAAAATATGTTTGATGTGCCGATTAATTTACACTTTGTTATTGATTTTTGTAATAAAAGAAAAATACACCAATAATACAAACCTAGAATTAAGCTAATTTTTACCTTAATAACGCAATACGCAATTAATATTTCAGACATTTAGACCGAAACTATGCGTAGGTCAGATATGCTATCTAATCTAGACCTCGGTACATTTATAGTTTCTAAAGGGCTATAAATTTTGTTTATGTTAAGTTAAAAGTAATCACTAATAATTACATGTTACACAATTATATGCTTTGATTTATTTAATCAAATCTGAATATAATTAATTAACTTCCTCGTGCGTATGAAATGTATAAAAGCCTTAGATATTTCAAGTACCTACATACTATTGCCTCGTGAATCTTAATTTATTATCTTCTTTGTGTATTCTTGGCAGTTGCGACTACCATAAATGTATTGGATATGGGCTCAATAAAATATATAAATTATAGTGCCTACAACGGGTGCACATTGTCATAAATAATTTATAATTGTTAACGACAAGTACCTATCATCAGTCAGATACTGTGTCATACAGGGCTCTTTATAGTATTTATATTATTATTTTAACAGTCGTGGTCGTGGAAAGTATGCGATAGTGTATTAAGTATAACGATGTATGCATGGCGTGATTGATAATTGTGGCCGGGGCTGAAGCTCCACGAGAGACGCGCCGGGCGGGGCGGGTTTGCCGGCCGCTGAACTTCGCTAGCCAAAATCAATACAGCTGCTATCCCCGCTCGGCGAGCTTGCGCTCGTCTGGAGCCCGTTGCCATGGATACCGTTCCAGATAAACCAAAGCGCCGGGACCCCGCCGCCCGCGCCCTCGCCGCGTCGCCACGCGTTGCCTCCCGGGTCCCCGCGCATGTCGCCCCGCGTGCCACGCTCCGTTGCCGGGCCCGGCCCAATCCCTTATGTACTTTCTATTGACAATAATTCGGCCGCTCTTTTTCTTTACCACAAAGATTAGACAGACAACCTGTTGTTGCCACGTGGACGGTTTTCAACAGAGTTTGTTAAAAACTTTTTTATGATTGAATGAAAATTAAACTGAGATCCTAATTTGGTCATTGAGTAGGTACTTAAAAAGGTTTAGAAATCCCTTTCGATATTGGGACCAGCAATCTTCCGAATATAGTAGACTTGTTTTAAAATTAAAACACACCTGAAACTAATTTAATGTTATTAGGCATACACCTATCATAATTGATATACTGTAACTAGCTGTCCCGGCAGACTCCGTTCTGCCTCAATCGATAAATAAAAGCCTAAACTTCTTTTTTATTCCAAGCCTTTTCATATTTATTAAACTTTTAAACCTTCTCTGAAAAAAAAAACAAAGTTAGCCATATCTGTCGAGCCGTTCTCGAAGATATAAGATTACGACAAAAATACTATATGAATAGTTTACACTGCCACAATGTCCTGCCTGTTTATTTGGCCATCTTTTTTATACACCGAAACGAAAACATGGGGCTGTAATCTCTAGGCCTGCCTTGTAACAAAGATACCCACGTTTGCCTACAGCGGGTTGTTGAATTAAACCTAAGAACTTGTTTATAAAACGACTACTTGGTGGACTAAGTACTTGGTATGCAGATAATCATTGCACGTGTTCAGAATACATGTGTCAGGCGCACATTGCATTATTTTAATTACCAATTTGTAACAAGAACATGTAATCATTGTCATGGTCTGTATTGTGAGTGTTCTCATGATGCAGTTATGCATTGTATTCTTTGGCTAGAACGCAAAATTCCGCATTAAACTGATCACATACGAGTATTATAAACACTGATTGAGCATTTGACTTAAAACTTTTTTATACTATTAGGTTTAAGTAATTTATTAAACAAACTAGGAATGCGTCGTTTAATCATTAAGTTATCCGGCTCTCATGAGACCATCTCTAAAATACCATAAAATTTACAAGCGCTTTTAATTAAGCCTGCAAGATTAACCAACTAAACAAAAATGCAGCTGGCGCCATTTATCACAATAGCGAAATGAACCTTTATTCTGAATATCGTATGTAAGGTACTTTGTATTTTCATCTTATTAATATTATTATTTCTTGTTTTACAGAACGTGGATCATAAGGCGAAGTTCCGTTCCAAGAAGGGCCAGTTACCCTTTGTTGAGCTCAACGGCGAGGAGATCGCTGACAGTTCCTTTATTATAAAGGAACTCTCCGAGAAATACAATAAAGACCTTGATGCAGGTAAGCACTAAGAAATATTTAGCTTTCTAGTTATGGAAGGAATACTCTTAGAAATCGCCTCGTACTTTGTTTTTCACATCCATGAGGTGCATAAACCGCTATTGTGGATGGTTTTAAGCTTCTTAATGCGCGGTCACAGTCTTGCACATTTCGGAGAAAATAAAGACGATGACTGATAATGCCTCGTCAAGCTGTCGTCTCCTCGCCTCGTCAAGTCATTAGTTACTTAAGCTCATTCATTTATAAAAGCTTTGATAGATTATCCAGTGTATTTGGTAGGGAGACCGACGAAAAATAAAATGGATTTGGAGGTCGATTTGCTATGAACTATTATTCCGTGCAATTACGACAAGGAACAAAAAAGTTTGAGAATTAAATTCGTAAAGTTTTAGAAAATTCTATATTATTATCGAGTCTGGTCAAAACAACTTTTGATACACGACCTTAGACAGGTAAATAGTTCGTGGGCGGGATGATAATTGTGTCACCTGCCGGGGGTTTCTAGGAAATCCGGGCGAGCTAGCCGGGTCCTATGTCCTAGATAGTTCTGGGACGTCGCGCATGTGCATCTCAGCTAGACCGGGGCTCATGCGACCTAATTTCTTCATTCAGCTCTGACGCCCGAGCAGCGCGTCATCTCTCACGCGATGATCTCCATGATTGAGAACCACCTCTCGTGGGTGATGCTGTGGTGGCGCGCCAAGTATCCCGACAGTGTCATCAAGGGGTACCAGGTCAACCTGCAGAACGCGCTCAACACCCGTCTGCCCAACCCCATTCTCAACTTCTGCTACAAGCTGACAGCCGCCCGCAAGGTAACTCATTAATAATTATGCTATGGATAGCAAATATACTTTCTAATTATTGGAATTCTAGTCTATGCCATTAGGAAGTTACGAACTCATTACTTTTGACTAAGACCGACACGACATACAACTAGGGATGTTATGAATAATATACGCGTGTTTTGATCTAGGTTTCGGTTACGGTAGCGTATTTAAACGTATTTTGGAATACCCAATAGTTTCTGAAACATGTTACTTTTCTTTTTGCAATGCAAATATATGCATTGTAAATTACCAATTATTATAGAATAATTAGTTAATTGGCTGCATAACATTCCCGCTCTTAAAATATATTGTCGAGTTTAAGTCATAGCTGCGTTCATAAAGTCGTTTTCTGGCTTCCCTCTTGAACGAATACCATTGTGTTAACAGCTATTATTAATTAGTCCTATTAAGATCGCGTTGGCATACTGGGTCATTAAAAGTTCTGTACCCTTGTTACAAGAATGATGCAATGATGCCATGAATAGTGAACGAAGTTAAGTGTCTTTATTAATTGTGTTTGTATTTCCAGGGTATGAAGAAAGCAAAGGCTCACGGTATTGGTGTGCATTCCCAAGACGAAATAGTTGAGCTTGGGAAGAACGACCTTCGCGTGCTTTCCGACCTGCTTTCCGATAGGCCGTTCTTCTTCGGAGATGAGCCTACTCTTGTAAGTATTTTTTATTATTTCGCATTTAAATTACTAACTTTTTTTTGCCAGTAATTAAAGCGAATATGAAGAAAAACAATTGGTAATCTGTGATTGTAAAAATAAGCAAGTTTTAAAATATAAATACAAAAAACATGGTTATCCTGAACTGTAAATGTGTCACGGCTCGGCTGAAGCCATTTCCCATAAACAGAAGGCAGTGACCACTAAGTTTTCTGTTCGCGTGTTAGCAAGTCGTTCGATAAAACAATATTACTATTTTACAAGTCCGTGAGACCTCACACCTGTTCAAAACTAATAAGGGCAATTATATCGATTTTAGCTGGACGTGGTTGCGTTCGCCAACCTCGCACAAGTCCACTTCATCGACAAGGAAGTGGCGCACCCGCTGCGAGACGGCATGAACGAGTCGTTCCCGAACCTGGTCGGGCTTGTGTCGCGCATCAAGGAGCGCGCCTTCAACGACTGGGACGACATCTGCTCCACGCTCGACCTGAACGCGCACCTGCCGAAGCCCGTCAAGGAGGTCAAGGAGAAGGAGAAGGAGACCAAGGAGGGCACTGGCCCCGCTGAGAAGCAACCTCTCCCAGACGAGCCGGAGAAGGGAAAGGTACTAACACTTTCATAAAGACATTACTTGGTACTTTACTTAAAGATATTTTCATTGTTTGAACCGTGACTAATTTGACTTGTTCTTTTACAGGGCGATGAAAAAGAGAAGGAGTTGGAGAAGGAAGCCGACGAGAAAGGGAAGGACAAAGATAACGAAAAAGAAAAGGAAAAGTAAACGATTACGTTATATGGCGCTGATTTAATTACCGTAATTTTACAAGTTGGCTATATACTCTTAAGAGTCAGACTCGTCAGAGATTCTGTAAATTATAAGCGTGTAAATCCATTTGTCTTTCCCGTTACTTTCATTTGTGGATGCCTATGCGTCTATTACAGTAATTGTATTTTTCTGTTACCTTTTTATTATAATAATTAATTATATTATTAGAAATTTTGCTCGATGTTGTGTACCTATATCATAATTTTGTCTCAGGGAGAGAAATAATTTCTATAATATGCGTAATTTTCAATGCTATTTGTGTTTTTAATATGATATGATAATTGATTTTTATAGAATTTGTGAATTTAATAAACATACTATAAGTATCCCAAATAAGGGTTTTACAGGATTAGGCAAACTTTTTTCCAAATGACTAATATAGTATACATGTATTGTGTAATAAATTGCATCTTGCATCGCGTCAATGTATTCGTATGGAACTGGAGTAAGTCTCGATTATGAAGAAGTTGTCGTGTTCTTGTAGTTATGGAATGGATTGAAGAGAATGTACAGTGCCAAGTCAGGTGTTACTGGACCTTGGGAAGCTCCGAGCGCGCGTCTCACTTATCATTGTAACTACATCAATCAGTTAGTGCTAGCAACTTGATTCTTTGTTACCCACACTAAAGTCCGTAATAATTTGACAGGGTCTTTGAACAGGGCTATGAATTATATATTTGAACAATAATCTTCATCTCAAACAGAGACCCATTTTTATTCTTTTTTATGAAGCGTCATATATTTTTATATGTATTTCACTAATCTCAATTTTTCATTATCTTCATTAATATTTTGGCGTCAACGGCGTTTAAAGTTTTAATTTAATCTACTTTATAAGTCTAGAATAATTGATACCAAAAATTGGCTGATTTGAAAGAATGATGCATTTCTTATAATAAACGCAGCTCTTGAATTGTAAAGAAAGAGCTGATGTATGGTTAGACTGTTTTGAGATTCTTGTACTTTATTATTGGTTTATACAAATGAAATTTACAATTTACAAATTTTTGATAAACGAAAAGCCTGGAAGACTGTTTTTCATATTATTAATAATTCATAGTCCATAAAATTTTGATAATGTATTATTGTTAAGGTTTAGAAAAGAAAATGTACTCAAAATTTGTAATAATATATTTGAATCCAGTTGATTATTCAGTCGATATGTAAATATTAGATGCGTGCTTGCGTTCTCTAATTCAACGCACATTATTGTATGATTTGTTTATTTAAATGTATTTTCATTAACATCCCATTCTTCTCTACATAATTATGTAAGGTTATGATTGCTTTGTTATAAAATACTCAATTAAGACTGTTAATAATTATTTTTGATTATTAGGTTAATACTGACACTACGACTGAATAATTGAGTGAATGAAAAGTTCTTTATTTTCTGTAATGTTTGTATTAAGATGGACTTCGGCGTTAGTCACTGAAACAGGCTTAAAGTTACATATTTAGGTAATAAATGACTAAAGTACATTCCAGTTTGACGCATCATTTCGCGAGGGAGAGTACGTCGTGTTTCGATCAGACTCGTTATGGCAGTACGCGATGAAGTTGTATGGTTAATTTTAAAACTTGTAAAATAAATAAATGGTTTTCGCATCGTGGCTTGATAGTAGATTGTCGATTTTAGTCTGTTTATAGATAGCGCGGTAACACTTTACCTGTGCTTTTAGTTCCGTCTTGACATCTTTACATTTTGATATATTTAATGTTAGGGTTAATTACTCTGTAAGTCAGTGTAGATTTCGAAATTGGTACATGATGTCAAAATTGATAATCTTAGAATAATAGGTATTGTACGTAACCGTATTTACATTAGAATAAGCGGAGCTCGTTAGGATGATGAGGAAGCTCCATTATTATTTGAAAAATATTCAGTTTTATAATAAATGTAATTTCAGTTTTTGTGTGTTAGAGATGATTTGATATATTCCAGGGGAATGGTTGACAATAGTCCCTCCCGCAACTGCTGACCACCACTGCCATTAGATTCAGATGTAAGGATTTAAGATTAAGAAAGTAAATAGTATAGGGAATGATGTGCTCGTGCATCAATTGTCGTCGCGTACGCATTCGTAGTAGTATCGTGGCAAGTCCGCCAGCGACTTGCTGTGTAGTTACGATCCAGTAGCGTAGATATAGAGTTTTATTAGTAAAGAGGTTGAAGATTTGTCCGACCATCCCGTTCGAGAGCCTGTTTCAGTGTAATGTTTCGATATAATGACAGAACTGGTTAATTACGCGGTCTTTTACTCTCTAATCATCGGTAGCGCGAACATACGATTCCTACTCGCTTAGTACTTATGGGAGCAGTCTGTCTGCATCGAGATGGAACTTCTAAGGGTAATTTTATAAAGACTATGTTTTCGAACGTAGCGTAGATTTAAATAATAGTATAACATCAATTCACATTGATAGTTAATATTATCGTAATCTCAGTGTAATGATTAAATGTTGAGACAATAAAGAAGATGGTTGGCATTTCGCAAAAATCTGTAGATGTGTTGATTTTCAAGAAACAATGAATTGACGAGTTTTATGGTGTTCTTTATTGTCTCTTAGTAGAATAAAATATAATAAAATACTTAATTGATATTGTAATCGATATTACATGTTTATATCCACACTCAACTTACAACATTGTTGTAAGTTAGTAGTTACTATACAAATTAATCGTAATTATTTTAATGTTTATAAGTATAAGCATAAGTATTTCAAGTATGTATGTTTATACTATTATAGAAGTAGGTGATTAAAGAAAAAAAAACCTTTTTGTAATATCTCTAGTTATATTTTCTTTCTGTAATCATAATTCATTATTACATATTATAGTGATTGTGATTTTCAATTATTGTGTCAATATTTAAACTTAGGTATATTAACGTAGATAGTAATGGTTCGCCATATATAACGACGAAACAACTGAGCTTCGACGCAGCAGTCGACATAATACTTTAAGAATTTCAAGTGTAATATTCTGTCGCCATTAAAATATATATCTACAATAATAAATACTGCGAAGTGAATCGACACGATGTCTCTTCATGTCGAGTTACATAGCAGGTGTGTTATGTCATTTCTCCCATTCCGAAAACCCTTGAATTCAAAGCATTTTATGAAGCTTTATTTTTGTGAGAGGTCAATCAGCTTAACCCTTTAACCGCCATGTCATAATTCGCGTGGAGTACATCTAGCGCCAGCAACCTTTAGGTACAATTGGCATAGTGTTGTAAAATATAGTTATCGATAAACAAACTAATGAAATAAATAAAACTTACTTATTTTTTACAAAAGGTTTATATTTTCTTTTTTTGAACATACGTTAATCAGTCTTCAAATATTTTACGTTAATCAGTCTGAATTAATGTTTAGTTAATAGTTTGATAAAAAACAGGATGTTTTTTTTTATGAATTTAGCATCAGTTTCATATGTGGTACAACACTTAGTCTGCGTGAAATCACGGGTTCGGCGAAATAGGTTGATATTTATACGTATCACGAATTGAGAACTATTAATTATTTCATTTAATAAGCTAAAATATGTATCTAGAACTGTTAAAAATAAAGTAATAACATAAAATATACTAAGATTTAGTAAGCAAATTCAACATCTATTGAACATTTTTTTAATGACAGGATTTTTACGCATTATTCCGACGTGGCGACTGAGGTATTATTCTTACAACACGTAATATTACGGCGACGGCGGTTAACGGGTTAAAGATCTCAAAGACTCAGCTATAAAACTAATTAAAATTTTGATAGTTTACATCAAAATTGGGATCTGAAACCGCACATCCGCAAATGAGTGCGTGGTGATCAATGTGTTCTGTATATGGGAAAAGGCTTGAGCCCAGCAGTGGGAAATTTATAAACTGGAATTATTATTACAGTTCAGAGTATTAGACATTGGATTATACGAGAGATTTAAGGGTCAAAAATCAAGTGTGATGGTTCCACAATATACAGACGGACTAATAAATTGATAGCAAGAGCACCCATCAACACCGTAGGCAAGAAAAGGTATAATTTGAGTAAATTAGGCCCTTGTATCGGCCTTATTTGTACAATTCCCAAACAATTGCAACAGCGCTGCCAAAATAGCTGTAAACTGCATATAGGTTAGAAAGTGTTAAAGAACCCACCGGCATTACAGATCAAAGCTGCGACCCACGACCAAAACTTGAAACCAACTCCCGTGACACCCACAGTAGGTAGGTAGGTAGTAGCTCTGGCTATGCTACAGCTGGCTGGTAACCCCTTTCTTCGAACAGGCGTTTCATCCGTCAGTTTCTATTAATTTATTAAAGTATTATTATTTCTATTAATTTATTATGCTTATATGCAGTGTAATATCTAATTATTGTAAAATCGATTCGATTGTGATAGCTCATGATAAGTAAACTAGTAGGCGCTCACAAGTTTACTAGCGCCATCTAGTAAGTCAAACGAGAAACTGCAGTTCCAATAGCAAAGGAGATAGGGACAGTTCGCTTCCTTGTAATGAAATCCTTAAACTACCTTAGATACTTTGTAAAAGCTAGAGGGCGCACGACGGTACTTTTAGAAAGCTCATGTGTTCTAAAAGGATACTGAACGCACAAACTCGCAAATGAGCAAGCGTATGGTTATTTAAGCATGTTCCTTCTCATTATGGGCTTCTTTGCCCAGCTGCAAAAATAATAACTCAGTACTCCAAAATGCTCTATTTATCGTATCCAACTACTTTTATAAGCATCTAATTTATCCATAGCTTAAATCTTTTCGAAAAGATACCAGAAGTCGCATACTGTTGGCAGTTTTATATTAAACTACTTCACATTCTAACCGAACTATAGATCTCTAGTCATCTTGTAAAAAATCCCGTCGGAATTACCCCAGTGCACCTTATTTCCTTTTTGTCGATAATCATATTTAAATTAGCTATATTGTTAACTTTAAAATAATTAATTAAAAAAACTAAACCGGTATGGAGACCAGGGGGCCGAGTCTGCTATTTACAGACGATTGGAGCCATTGTAAATAGCAGACTCGGCCCCCAGGGTCCGCTGACGGTTGTTAGGGCTCAAGAGGTGCTATATCGACCATAAATTACTTGCTGAGGTTACATCCCTCGCATGAAGGGTTATTGAAAAAGCCAGTTTTTCACGGGATATAGGTATTACCGAAGACCAAGGATAGTGTTTTCGATTTGTATTTAAAAGTGCGCTGTGCACCGGACTGTTATTTTTAATGCATCAGTCTGAGTTCACTTCAATACCAGTAACAAAGAAAGAACTTCAATCAATACTTTCATGATCCAAGAACGCACCTTGCTAATGAATGCATTATGATATTGATTAGAAATCGCTGCACACACTTATTTATTACAAAAAACCTGTACTGGTAATGAAACAAGTTTTAGACACGACTCACGATGGTTGCTAAAGTGAAAACTGAAACGTTTTACCAGCACTGTACACAGTTAAAACAAATTAATGTTATTTTACGCAAATGTAGAAACGGCTCAATCG